>OX344809.1:997500-6235000 GCA_947034925.1 Eudemis profundana
GACTACACGTAGAGCAAGATGGTCGCTGTCAATCAACCGGCCCGGGAACGGATACAAACTGTGTTTCATTCCTTTATTCCTGATATCCTTAGTGCTGAACGCCACACCCAGAAAGGCGCGGAGAAAACACGACACAGGTCCGACGTTGGCAGAAGCCTTATCAATACTAGCGGGGTGACGGGCGTCGCGGTAGGTCCACTAGGGTCGGGCGGAATGCAGATTATTGCAGATTATCTTCGATTTCTAACATAATAGTATAAGTTATCAACCCAAACATGAGAGGAAGCCCTGCATGACTGTGAAATCATGATTGTCAGGTATTAATTTTGTCAGAAAAGGTAACTGGTAAAGAACAAAATGAAAAAACTACTTTATTTTATAGTGTTTTCACGCTACTTTTCTATCGAGCGAAGTGTTCGCTATCGTGTTCTAGGTGAGAGGAAGCCCTAGATACAGTTCTGAATATTATTATATATGTTTTACAGTGACCTACGAGTCAAATAAGTGGTCTAAAAATGATTTGGAAACTAGGCTTCCGCGCCCGATTCTCGTACCACCTCGCCTTAACCAAATGGCAAAATAAGTTAGTTAGCGGCGACATATACACTTTCGTTACACAGAGGAACAAGATTAACATTTTGTTCAATTAACCCTTAACTACGGATATTTTTTTTAAAACGACCCTCTTAAGAATGCCGCACCAAATACGTACTAGAATCCTCCTACACGCTTCACATGATCCCCAAACTTTCCAGTCACTAGTCAAACATTCCTAAGCAACGGCTCCCAGACTTTGCTCAACTTAATCTCGGAAAGTGGTCGACGGCGACCACAATTTTGACAATTGACTAACTTGTTACTCCTAGTTAGCAGTTTGGAACGTACCCGTACCTGTGATTATTTGGATATTAAGTTTGTGAGTATGCTTGAAGTATTTTTGTTCAAACGTACGATCAGAGAAGTGTCCTAGTCTAGTCCTTACAATACATATCGACGGTGGAAAGGAGAAACCCTTTAAGTGACTTTTGTACAATTTTTTAAAGTAAAATTTTTTGAAAAAAAAAATCGTAGTTTTTTTTTAGCAATTTAGAAAGTTGACCTCTATGCACGTATAATGTAAAATTGCAAGTTGTATTAAACAATTATAACATCATTCTCAAAAACTTACGAATTTCAGAAAGAAGTGTCGCTTAATTGAAAAGGTACGGAACCGGAAGAAACATTTAAGCGACACCGTCGATTTTCTACAATTCTAAATCCATACAAAAATAATGCCCTAAACGACATTTTATATGAATAGGCGATGGGAAGAAACACCGCTTAAGCGATATTTCCTTTAAATATGAGTGTTTTAAAAACACTTTAAGCGCCTACGTTTATGAATGTTTGTATAGTTAAGTGACACCGATTATTTTTAACTCAAAATTTGTTTTTTGAACTGGTTAACTATTTTTAAGACTCTTTAAGCGACATCAAAGTCATCAGATCGCCATGTAACCCGACTCAAACGACGCAGAAAAAAAAGCTGAATTCAACGATTATATTACTCAATTCCGCCCAAAATGTCGCTTAAAGGGTTTCTCCTTTACACCGTCGCATGTATGGCAGGGTAGAGTTATTCTTAAACTGAACGCTCCCCCACCAATCGTGATATTTCATTCATCATTTCAGCCATAGGACGACCTCGACTCGGTCGACTGCTGGACACAGGCCTCCTCAATAGACTTCTACATGGGCCGGATAGAAGTGACCCGCGTCCAGCGAGTCCCGCCCCGCTACCCTAACTAGGTCATACGACCACCTTGCTTGCCAATACAATGTTTCATTATTTGAGACAATATTATAAGGAGTTAAAATGCTTTCCGATGTGTTAAAGTTCGCTTAAATGTAAGCAGTGTGTCTTATTTATTTGGTTGAGTAGGGTAAATGTTTTCATGGAAAGTTTAATTTATTTCACAGAGAATAATTGATTGCAACAGAAGTTTATTTCGTCGAGCTGTCATGTTCATAAAATCCCTTTCACAGTCGTTATTTTCATTCCATAATTCCGTTTTCATATTTAACTGTGTTTAGGGGAATACTATTAATAAATACAATTGTACATATTTAACGTAGTTCGTTGTTTTTGATGTTGCGACAACCCTGGCATGACAGCGCAGTTCCTGTCATAGGCGGCTGTGCCTGTCAAATGTATGAGCGTTGGACAACTGTTAGTCCTTAAACTGTGGCGTGGCAGTTAAGTTTTGTACCGCTACCGGTACGTGACGTCACGTCCGACCTCTGCCTAAACGTCCGAAGTTGGACTACTTTTCGTCTTTATACTTTGCCTCTAGTTTCAAATAGAAACTAAAACCGTAGATTTCACTGACTTACCTACTTTACGAAATTAATAAAAAAAAAAACATACAAATACACAAAAACCAAACACCCGCAAACTCCAAAGCTAACGAACACCAACTTCTAAAAGCTTCGTGGACGTTTCACTGAACTTATTCATATTTCTGTAATAAAGTAAATTGCAGCTAACTATGAGAGAGCTTTCTGAACTTCCCAACTCGGAGTTTTTATGGTTTCTGCCTCGGAGTTCAATGTAATTACATCTCAGGTTGCGTTTAGGGTCGGGTGTGTTTGAGGCCAATACGTAGCAATTGGTGAATATTCCAGCGTTTAGACCGCGCGGTTTAACGTCATTATTATTTCGTGATTATTACCACAATGGAAGAGTAATCCACCATAATTTTGATTGGACTACACTCAAGTTCAAAAATGTCGTGTCACCGTTATGTAAATAATAGAAATAGGTGTTTGTCCAGATTTGACACTTGTTTCATTTACATAATTATACTACTCTTCATAATAGCTGGCTGTTTTACCAATATCCGCTAACCCATCATAAAAATATTATTATCCAAAAATGGTGATTTTTGCGATATTTTACTGCGTTTACGTCTTTATTTTTCATGGGTTATTACGAGTTCGATCTAAACCTGAAATCGCTATTATTTTCAGTGTTATTTTTGCAAATAATATCAAAAATTACTAAAGATCAAAACGGGATTCAATTAGTTTACAACCCTGGAGTATTTTAGGAAATATGGCCTATTTCATTGACTCGAAATTTTTGAACGCGAGTAAGACTAACAATAAGCTTCGGAACCTTTCAGTTTCATAAAATAATTATTAATTAATCAATTTCTTAAAAAAAATAATTAAATGACGAAGGTTCGTCTGCAATTGTCATTTATGCCGCAGTAATTCAAAGTGAGGCTGAAGGTTCGAAGCGTTCCAGGTCGTCTTATGCAAACCATAATGTCAATCTCATTTTTGCGAGCCCGTCAGGCGAGCTTCAAGCTACGAGGCCGAAGGCCGAGCTCCTTTACAAGTACACTATATCCGCAGTAAGTCCAACGGAGGCCGAAGGCCAAGCACCGCTTTGGGCCAATGGCACAAATCGTCCCTGCTTATCCCACGTAAACCGTATATGAGTCTCATTTTTGGCAGCCCGAAGAATGAGCTTGAGGCTGCAAGGTCAAAGGCAAGCAAGAATCTTATTTTAGTTTTCGTAGTCAGATTTTAATTTTTAAGTTTATTTTCATCTGTAGCGCATTTTCTTTTAGTCACGATTACGGAACCCTACACTGAGCATGGTCCGACATGCTCTTGGCTAGTTATTTGTAGTATAGTTGAAGCTAAATTCCTGAGACAATAAACCGAGAACCTAATAAAAACCGCCAAATGCCTCCGCTTGGTTCATTTATCGCAGATTGTCGGCGGCGCGCTCCTAGACGCATAAGCAACAGTTTTGCGACCAGTTTCGGCTAGGGTTGCTACTGCTGCATATTTATTATGAGGATTTTAACACTTTGCTAAGGAAATTTAATGTAAGGTTTCTATTTTGAAACAAATGTATTGCAATCATTATTCATTTGTTAAATAAATAATTTATTGTGAAATTTAATGAATGAATTTAATTTCCATAGCAAAATGTTAAAATACTCATAATTTATAATTCCAGAGTCTCTCTTTCACATCAATCAAGATCGCAAAATGAAGTGTAATATAAAATAACTTTATTTATATATTTATGTTTTTTTGTTTACGTAGAATTTTTAAGGGTCTCGTGGTAAGTGCAGCCTTGGTCAAAAGTGTTAAGCACCTGTGTATTTTTTTTTATACAAAAGTTTGTGTATTCTTCGAGATTTTCTGTTTTTCTCATAATAATTTGAAAATTCTTCAAAGGAGCTTTTATTTTAGTTGTTTTTAAATAACATTCGCTTAAATAAAGTTTGCAGTAACTCGCTCGGAAGGAAGTTAGAGTTGTTTCACTTTATTTATTTGTATAAAATTTCGCGTCTTTGTTAATTTTTATTGTTAGAAAATACTGTTTAATATAAAAGTTATTTCACAAAATTAGGCATGCTCAATACTTTTGGCGATTTGTTAGATGAGGTTCCCAAACGCTTGTTTTCCTTGCTGAAATTTTTCTTTTCGCTTTTTTTCCCGAAAGTGATTATCACCATTCACTTTTTTTCCTCTGAAGCTTATTTTCACAGTCGCGTTGTTTCCGTTTCTCATATTTTTTCGCCTCAATTTTAACCTGCAGTTAATTTCTACATTCGTTTTTTTCTTTGGTGTGTTTTTTTCTGTGTCTCCTTTTTTCCCGCAGCCAGTTTTTATACACAATGTACTATTATGGCCAGGTATGATTACTGATAAGTAAATGCAAATGTAAAAAGATGACAATAACTTTCAGGTCTACATATTATACTATAGCAGTCAGGGGACCTGATCTATTCTATTAGGCTGCGGCTCCACTATGGCAGAGACGAGCGGAGCGGAGAAGTGTCGTGTAGCGATCAACCAATCACATTCGTTTTCGCTGTTTCCATTGAAGCGAAGTGGAGACGAGATGTGGATTTCAACTGATGTGATTGGCCTACTTGTCTCCTCTCCGTTCCTCTTGTCTCCGCCTCAGTGGACCCACAGACTTAGGGTTCCGGAGCCAAAATTACTAAATAATTTTACATCCAGAAAAATTTATATTTGCTTTAGGGAAATATTGCGAGCAAAAAATATGCTACTAAGTAATAAACCGAATGTGAAAAAATGCGTTTGTGAACAAATGCGATTAAAAAAACTCACTACTAAGAAATAGTAAGACAGGGAAATTAGAGAAATGGGAAATTATGAGACTAGGAATAACCGCGAAAAGAAAATTTGCCGCAAGGAAAACAAGCGTTTGGGAACCTCATCTAACAAATCCTTTTGGCCAAGGCCGTAGGTACTATGTTGTACATACATAATATGTTGGCTCCACTAAATATTCTGTGACATTTTTTACTGATTTTGTATTAACGTACAATTAATGTATTTTGTTGTTGTAATTCCCTTGATATCCCAGATTTTTTTAGCAGGAGAAATGTAATGGAAATATATTTATTTTACCCACGTGACTGTACAATGATTTTTCACCAACCAATACAATTTGGCAAGCCAAAGTTTTAAAACTGACAACCATACCGCGCGTTTTAGATTTTACACTTTTCAACTTTTCTGTGTCCAGAATAGAATGCTGAAGTTGCCCCAAGTTTGCTATTGTTGCAGATTTTGAGATTCCGGGCTTTTGCTCTTAAGCAGTTTCGAAACATCGTGTTGGTAATTGTTTAAAATGTTTATTTTAACCTAGGAGCGGGGCAAAGCAGCAAGGCAACGTTTTAAAATATGCTGAAGTGTATAAACTTTGCAAATAGGGAGGTAACTAATAACTTGTTACTTTCATACTTTAATGTAAATTTGTTGCACATACAGACTTTATATTATTATTACTATCACTATCACTGAGTATTACTAAAAGACTGTGTTAGCAATATTCCGAATAGCACACAGGTTGTATTATACTGCCATTATACCTCTTTTGCGAGTGCTATAAGGCCTAAAGGAGCCCCGAGACGGTCAAATGCTTTGATTCAAACCTTACGTGTTTGATGAAACCGTTTGATGTCGGTTTGAACGGTTGTCAAACGGCACTGCGCAGTTTGGTTCGGTACGCCGCCGTGATTAGACTTGTGTCACACTACGAAATCCACCACAAAACTAAGCCGAGTTTGTTCAACACGTGTCGGAACACGATCAAACGGCGCGTCAAGCGCAACAAAAACTAAAATTTCATCAAACGGGCTTCAAACCTGTAAATGTTTGACAAACCGTTCAAACCACCTTTGTAAACGATCAAAATGGTTTGAGTCAAACCAAAATCTACGTGTTTGAGTCAAACCGTTTGATCGTCTCGGGGGCGCTTAAGCTTTTATACAGCTTTACACATTGGTGTTGAGGTCGTGTGTGTACAGCAGGCCGGTTTACTCCGTCATCGCTGCCGGCTAACTATCCACTTCTCCTCGAAGTACATACACGTATATACAGACGGATATTATATACCGTCTTAACAAGAAACGCACTTGATATTTTGATATGTCGTAAATACTTACAACTTTGTCTGTGCTACAAATTTATACCGTTACTTTCACATGAAATAAACGATCTATCTATCTATTTGTGCCTCTAGACCAAAGTATAAAGACAGATAAGTAGTCAAACTTCGGGCGTTCAGGAGCGCATACGTATTCAAAGTTGAGGCGCAGACTATACGATCCGTACTGCCGCATTCTTACGCATTCGTAAACGTTGCTTGTTGTGCGCTCGTTCACGGCGCGCACACCAAGCACGCGATGTACATTTTGTAAAAGAAAAAATACTGCTATTATACAGCGTGTAAGTCTAATACGGGCGAACAATTAAACCAGATATAGCGTTTAGTAGTGTTATCATTAATTAATATGATTTTTTAAATTACACTTAATAGTGACCTCGTAATTAATTTTTGAAAATTTACCGAGCAGCAATGTACCGCATTCATGCTTGTTATGACATTGCGTGATACGAGCTTTTTTAAAGTAACTGTCAACTAGCGTGTTTGTCAACTTGAATGTGTTGCGTTACATTGCGGCCCGAATTATTTGGTATGGTAAATATTTTCATTGTGGTTTTAAGCAATAGTTATCTAAATATGCTTCTTAGGTCCTATGCTGACCAGCGTTTCAATATTCGCCCGTATTAGATTTACAGGCTGTATTGTGTCTTGGCCCAGTGGATCACCTTATCATAAAAGCCCCATATAAAATCACCATACATACGGGATAAGATTGAATTTAATTAGATTTAACGAGATAGATTTTTATTGTCATTTCTAGTTTACAAGAAACGTTATACTTCGTAATCGTACTCTACGTACGCCGTAAGAAACTAGGCGAGTTATATTTTTTTCAAAACAGTCATTCAATATTATAACCTAATGACTACTTCACAGTTTACTGTACTTTAGGTTAAAATGACTACACTAAACAACATCATTACCATTCAGAAGGTTAAATACGAATTGAAAAGTATTTAACCGCACAGACAGAGCATTTTCAAGGTCACCACACAAAGAGCGTTTAGGGATGACTGAATACGTAAAGTTCACATTTTTCAATTCTCAAAGTAACGGAACGGCTTTTACACAATTGGGATTGAGCCCGTTCAGCGAGCGCCCTAAACGATTTATCAAACAAACCAACACACACGCTTCAGTGAGCAAGACCAATGAAGGAAGAATATAGACTGTTCAATTTTTATGTCCCTACTTCTGCTGCCTACTATAGCTTGGCAACTTCGTTGGCGACACTCACCTGAGTGCTTTTTGTTCTGTGCAGCCGTAACTACTTACACAAATTACCGCCAACACGAATGGCGACCGACGGAGGCTGCGTCCGGAGGCCCCCGTTCGTGTTGGCGGTAATTTGTGTAAGTAGTTACGGCTGCACAGAACAAAAAGCACACATGTGAGTGTCACCAACGAAGTTGCCAAGCTATACATTAACCGATTCGTTGCGGATGGCACGACAGGCGTGTCATGAAGGTTGGCGTGAGGCGTCATTCCGCACTGAAAGGGTTAAAGAGGGTTCCAGGCTTTTCGCCGAATTATTTTATTACAAAAGAAAATTTTAAAAATATTTTTACTAAAAAAACCCCGACCGCGGTGCATTTTAAAAGTGCATAAAATCCGCCATTTTGTTTATTTTAACGAACTTTATACCCAGTGACACGCGCGCCATCAAGCCGAATCCAATGATGTATCATTTATCAAAATCGGTTGTGCCGTTGAGTAGTTACGAGCGGACACAGGAACGGACATACATACATACAGGTCAAACACATTACCCTCCTTTGGGCTTCACCGCAGTCGGGTAAAAAAATTGGTTTCGGAGAAAATCGAAGAGTTCGGAAATGAATCTGTGACACACTTCACCATAAATGCCAACTTTCACTCCACCAAACACATGTACATGGCGCAAGACTCGACCGAGACATGACCACGACTACCAAGAGTGCACGACGAAGAAGAAAAGACTTGCGCCCAGACTCGATCACAGGCACCAGCTAACGAGTGGCGGCCACTTGTGGTGGCTTGTAGTGGCCTGACTGAGCCACTTGTGGTCGCGTTTAGTGGTCGCGACTACGGCGAGGCCGTAATGTGTCCTAGAGATATCCGACAAAGCCTCTCAAAAACCTTACAACCAAGTATCTCGTCTACGCACCACCTCTTAGTCCAAAATAAAACAGATTGCGGGCAGCGCATTTGTTCACATCTAACTTGGTATAAAAGGTAATTTGTACCCGGGAACAAAGCGGCATCGGCAGGTTTACCGCTCATCGGAAACTTCTTCTAACGAAAGCTTTGAGGCATTTGCATGAGGCCGAGATTAATTTGGTTAGTTAATTTGGGTCGAGTAGTTTACGGATTATGTGGTATTTATATTCCAATTGGGGCTAATTTTAGATATTTACATATTGTTTGAGCAAAATTATTATGATGTTAGACCATCGAAATATAATAAGTATGGAAGCGCAACTGAAGCTCAAAATCGGCCCCGAGAAATACGTACTCACAGGGCGGAGCTAGTACTTAGTACTGAAGAAAAAACTGTAGCGGCAAATGAAATTCTCACGACAGTAGCTTTGTATCCAATTACAGATTTCTGTCTTGCAACGATATGCAATCTATCCAAAAATTAATTCTTCTCAAACTTGATACTAATATTTGTCATAAATGATTTTAGACTCACACGTAGTAAACATTAAGTTGGTTATCAATACACTTGATACATAAAACGTATTGATTTTAAAAAGTGGGCGTTGTGGGGCAAATTTCAACGTTAATGTTCTTAGACGTTCCATACATTATATTTGGATGTGTTAGACGCATTAAAGTCAATCTTGCTTGTTGCATATTGAGCGGTCAGCGAAAAGTCGCTAGTGAACTCAGTTGGCAAATCTGCTTCAGGATTATAAACCCCCATTGGTTAGAACTGCTATACAAGAGTTCGCGGAGCTAAGAGCTCTAGTCAACAAAAAAAACACAAGAGGTAGCGATTAACATTTAAAAATCTTCTGAAAGACTTAAACTTGTAGGCTTATGATACTACGCTTTGTCGAGCGATACATAAATGACAAAGCATCCGTCACTCTCACACACATATTTGTCAGAACGCGACGAATGCTTTATCATTTATATATAGCGCGACATAGCGGAGCATCATCCACCACCATCATCATCCAACCAATTTCGGTTATGGCGTTTGCTATCAACTCCGAGTTATTGCCTTCACTGGTGAGCATTTACGTGACTGATGTACCCAATTCTTTTGGCAATCCTGTCATCGGACATTCTTGACACATGTCCGCACCACCGAAGTTGACGCCTTATGCTGAATGTTACAATACCTAGGTTATAGGTACCAGTTTTCAAATCACGGTGATCCGTGTCGCCCGGCATACAAATAAAAGGGTGACAAACATGAATAATAATTTATTCTCTTGGTCGTGATCGTGTTGTACCTGATAGTTTCTCGTGGCTTCGTGCACCAGCTTTCTCCATCTAGCTTGGTTCTTGTTTGTCCATACCCAAGTAGCACAGCTGGGTGGGAAATAGCTCGTATATCATATCTATTTAGGTACTTAAGTGAAATATATAGCCATGACTAAGTTCTATATAGGTGGAAAGAACCCTTATGCAACCAATATAGAGCCACGGGGAGAAAAATTGCAGCCTATTTTTGGTTCTATATTGAATCCATAAGAGATCTCACGATTACCTTAAGTGGCAATTAGAACTATGGGTGAAAGTTATGCGCAGTGAACGACGATTTTTATTGAACGATTTTAGGTTCTAAATTGAATCCATAAGAGATCTCACAAACATTAAGTGGCAATTAGAACTATGGGTGAAAGTTATGCGCAGTGAACGACGATTTACTGAACGATGAATATTTCAGTTCAGTCAATGAGTGATAAATGGGACGCCAAAGTTCTTTTGAGTGACGTGGCAACAATTAAGTCGCTAAGTTGTGTTTTTTTAAAGTGAATGTGATCTGCCATTTTAATTTTGGATTTATACATCTGTTTGGTAACTGATTAAAACTTCACGTTCAGGCATTGAAATAAGCACGAAATTCTTGCGAATGTTTTTTTACCGTGAAACTATAGTATGGTTTCTTTGTAAATTTCGATGCGCCCTTGATTTGATCAGGAATATTTAAAAAGAGAGTGTTAAATCATATAAGGAATTGATACTGATAAGAACTAAAACTGTAAAAACCTGACGTAATGATTGTAGGTTACGTACAATGTTAAAGTAACATCGTCACAACTATCAAAAGTCTGTGATTATGCGTCAGTGTAATAAAATTCTGTTTAAAAGAAATCATTTTCAAGGACTCCAATTTGTAAAGATGGCGAAACAAAAAAGATCTTACAGTGTTTATTTCTACTTATTTGTTCTCTATTTGAAACTATCAGGTCTGAAAATCACTTATTTGTATCTTGCGAGTGGCAAAGCAGTGAATGCTATTACGAATACTAATTATTTTCTCTTTTGTAGATCGTCCAGTGCTCGTGAATTAGGCCCAAGCAGCACATTAGTGAATTTTGCAGCTTATCTTATAGCTTTATGTTCTAAATGAGTGGTTTAACAGTGTTTGACTACACTTCTAGCTTTAAACACAACTCAACCTTATTTACGAGTTCATCCTGTCACTTATAGTTGCTTAGGAACGTTTTTTGTTTCTACTTTATTACTTATAGTTGAGTAAAGTCGATTTTTCTACTTAAAGTTGCATGCAGGTTGTAATTGTCACTGAATAAGAAGCAATATTGATATATAAGGCCCTAAAGTTACTTATGAGCCACTTTTATATATAAGTGGGAACATACGCTTATTTGGAACTTTTAATTCCAAATGACTAGTATAATAGAGTAGTATATCACCAATAGTGGCTAAAGAGATAATTTTACGGCCCTTTTGGAACCTAAAGTGATTGCAACTTTAACTATTTTTTCTTTACTTAAATTATTTCTTTAGCCACTATTGGTGATATGGGCTTTTTTATTTAAAGTGCGTTCTCAACTGACAGTTACAGAACTGACGGTTAGTGTCAAACTCCATACATTTCGTTACGAACTGACAGGTTAGACGGTATTTGAACATAGCTTAAGTTTTGCCTAACCGTACATTTTAAAATAGAAATGCCCATATACTTACTCTATTATACTAGTCATTTGGAATTAAAAGATCCAAATAAGGGTTCCAAGCAGCACATTAGTGAATTTAGCAGCTTATGTTATAGCTTTATGTTGTTCTAAATAAGTGGTTTAACATTGTTTGACAACACTTGTAGCTTTAAACACAACTCAAATTGTATATGAGTTCATCTTGTCACTTGTAGTTGCTTAGGAACGTTTTTTGTTTCCACTTTATTACTTATGGTTGGGTAAAGTCGATTTTGCAACTTAAAGTTGCATGCAGGTTTTAATTTTCACTGAATAAGAAGCAATAGTGCTATATAAGGCCCTAAAGTTACTTATAAGCAACTTTTACATATAACTGGGAGCATACCCTTATTAGGAACTTTTAATTCCAAATGACTAGTATAATAGAGTAGTATATCACCAATAGTGGCTAAAGGGATAATTTTACGACCCTTCTAGGCCTTAAAGTTGCAATCACTTTAGGTTCCAAAAGGGCCGTAAAATTATCTCTTTAGCCACTATTGGTGATATACTACTCTATTATACTAGTCATTTGGAATTAAAAGTTCCAAATAAGGGTATGTTCCCACTTATATATAAAAGTGGCTCATAAGTAACTTTAGGGCCTTAAAATATCACTATTGCTTCTTATTCAGTGACAATTACAACCTGCATGCAACTTTAAGTAGCAAAATCGACTTTACCCAACTATAAGTAATAAAGTAGAAACAAAAAACGTTCCTAAGCAACTATAAGTGACAGGATGAACTCGTATACAAGTTTGAGTTGTGTTTAAAGCTATAAGTGTAGTCAAACACTGTTAAACCACTCATTTAGAACATAAAGCTATAAGATAAGCTGCAAAATTCACTAATGTGCTGCTTGGGTAGGGCGCGACATGAAAACCAGTGATCGTCGTTACTTGGTCACACCGACGGCTGGGAGACCGGCCGCGAAGTCACTTCCCCACGACAATCAACTTGTCGAGTAGGGTCCGAAAATGTGGGTTTCGGCTTAGTTTCGGTTTTGGCTACCCTAAAACTTTGTCGAAACCAAAACTGAAATTGAGAGGTTTTATGCTGCGATAGTCTTTATTTCAAGAAGCACAGACAATTTATTTGAAATAAGAAGTTATAATTAATGATCACTCTAAATGTATTAGACTAAATGATTAATATGTTATTGAAAAATGAAGACTGACTGATAATAATTGTCATTTTTATTTTTCCACAAAAACATGACTTTATATGGAAGTATCGGTTTCGGTTCTGGTTTCGGCCGGAAAACTAGTCTCGGTCGAACACTATTGTCAAGATTATCTGGTTGCCGGCGAGTAAAGAAACCAAAATTATTTAGCGCGAACCTACTCAAGGCTCAAATGTTGATGTTGTTTTTATTGTATAATGTTTTTGCGCTAAATAAATTATTTCTTTCTTCTTTCTTTCTTTCTTTCTTCAAAATAGTAGAATTCTTTGGTAGCAGATTGTTGAGTCTTCTCTTGATTTATTTCAATCAATTGAAACAAAATACTCAATCAATCTTATCGCACCACGCCATTAAATACCAATGGCGTCGATTGACCAAGTTCAAACAAGTAATCGTTGCAATTGGCTAACTCCGGAGCAACTCGGACAAACTTCGGCAGAACTCGGGCAAACTCGGGTCCTGTCGGAAGGAAGTTCGGAATCAAGTAACCGACTGCTTTATTACCGTTGTTGGCGATTTAGAAGTCCACTTGCATGGGCTAGACGACTAAAACAAACTGTTTAGTCCGTCAGTTAGATTATTAAAAAATATTGTACAAACAAATCAGGAAGATAGAGTGCTTAGAAGTTTCGTTTGCTTAGAACGTCACTCCTTGGTACAATTTTCGCCTAGGAGTACCTAACGTCATAAGCCCCCACTCCAGAAGTGTGATGATCTATAAGTTTGTCGATTTTTAGTATTTTAATAAACCAAAAAATACGTGTCCTATATTTTTCCATAATCCAATTATATAGTTTGAACCCAGCCGTCATCCCTATTGTACTTTTCTCAATAAATAATGGATTGTACATCGATTAGGGTACTCATTTTGTCGGAGCCGCACCCGGTAGCTAAAATCTTGAATGATGTTACGTCAGAGTCACCTCTCCGCCACAGAATATAAATAGAGCAGTATGGAAGCTACGCTTACTTTTTGAAATAAATACCTACGCTCCATTAGAGCGTTAGGGTTGTTTAAAATGAAAAGATCGCGGGCTGTCTGGGCGCGCGCACGTAACAAACGCAAAGCGCGGGCACTCGCCTCCATGCGCACTCGCGACCGACGGCACCGCGAGATTCCCTTAGGGGCCTTGTAAAAGCGCGCGTCTATGTGTGCGTGCGTTTCGATCGTTTTGTTTGTAGCTTCCTTACTGCTTTAGCTTATATATATTCTGTGTCTCCGCTCCAAATAAGCTCCGCTAAAAAATGATTTTGAACCAGCATGTACCCGCGGTTTCGCCTGCGTTATTCCCGTTATTATCCCAAGTCCTATGCTACAATCCAGGACTTGGTCTACTTCTAATACTTCTATACCAAATGTCATCTCAGTCCACTCAGATGTTACTGCGTTATTTAGTTACAAATATCGAATAATTAGAAACGTCCAAACCTCTTAGGAAATGTTCCCATGTATATCATTTAGTAGGATAACTTTTGGACCAACGACTAAAATGGTAGTACAACATCAAATTCAATTTATTAACTGCCTCTAATTTATTTGATGACTTACGGCACCGAGACGTGATCGACTGGTCGGTTACAATGGGCGTCATAAGAAGGCTCAACGTCACTCAAAGGGCAATGGAAAGAGCCATGATCGGCGTTTCTCTTCGAGATCTACTCAAAATCGAAGAGATCCGTAGAACTAGGGTTACCGATATAGCTCAACGGATTGCAAACCTTAAGTGGCAATGGGCGGGGCACATTGCTCGCAGAAGTGATGGCCGTTGGGGCGTTAAAGTTCTGGAGTGGCGACCACGTACTGGAAGACGAAGCGTTGCCAAAGTATAAAAACGAACAAGTAGTCCAACGCAAATTTAGGAACGCGCGACACGTATTCACACAGACGTGCTAGTGCGATCCATGCTGGAGCATTCTTACGCATTCTTAAAACTTTGCTTGTTGTGCGTTTGTACACGGCACGCACACATTCAAGCGCGCGATGTATCTTTTGTAGAAAGAAAAATTACTGTACTGTGGCGTTAGCAGGCCTCCCCTCCCATAAGGTGGACTGATGATTTGGTGAAAATCGTGGGAAACCGCTGGATGCGAGCAGCACAATTGAAACATTTATTTCAGACCACATAGTCCATATTGTTTGTTGGTTACAGTCTAAGGTAATGTTAGCATGTACAGTCAGCTGCAGAGATCAGTAGCCCCCCTCACATACATTCGCAGTATGATAGGGGGTATGCTTATCTCTGTACATAAAAAGCAACATAATACACAACACAACGATGACATACACATAAGTAACACATTGCCGACAGTGGTGGAGAT
Organism: Eudemis profundana; assembly: GCA_947034925.1. Lineage (NCBI taxonomy): Eukaryota > Metazoa > Arthropoda > Insecta > Lepidoptera > Tortricidae > Eudemis > Eudemis profundana. The sequence continues at coordinate 1,012,648 of OX344809.1, forward strand.
CCTTGGGGAAGGCCTATGGCCAGCAGTGGACGTCTTTCGGCCGATATGATGAATATATTTGTTAAATGAGTAGATGAGCAATATTTCAAACTTTTCTTGTCCGTAAATTCAAACCATGTTTGACATCCAAACATCATCATAAACGTTCACATTTGTTAGAACCTAAGAACTAGGATTTTATTGGCACCCATTTCACAATAAGGTTATCTTTAAATTATTCTATCCAGAATATTTATCGACTGATCTTCCGCGTCTTTCAGATTAACAATGACCAAATCAAATTGTCCCAACGCACAGAAGGCCATTTAAAAATGCCATCTCCCAAACATTGCCATCTAAATTATCTCAAACTTGACAAAAACTCCAGTAACAAAGGGAATGTTCAGAAGCATAATTAAAACATCTCAGTAATTATAACCTAGTCATTAATAAGCTAAAGAATTTTCCCCAAATGAGTTTCTTTTTTGCCGACCTATTTGCTAGATTAGGTTTAATTATGAATTTCGCTTGAGTTTAATGTTTTCGCTTTTAAGCGAGGATCTTGTAGATAATAGATGCGATCTCCAGATAAGAAACCGGCTGAGAGCATGTCGGGCCATGCTCACTGTAGGGTTTCGTAGTTACCAGGCCTTTACAGTATACATATTTAGAGTCTTCGGTTTGCTTCTTGCCAAATTTCATGATTCTAGGTCAACGGAAAGTACCCCAGAGGTTATGATTCCCTCGCGAGCGTCAAAATATGCGGCATAAAATAAACGAAGCATAAATTAAAAAAAAATTCTAGGTCCAATAGTTTCGGAGATAAGGGGGGGGGGGATTGGTCAACTTTTGCCTATTTTCTTAAATAGTTTCAAAAGTATTAATATAGAAATTATAACAAAAAATATTTGTCATTTGATATTATTAAACAAAAAAATATAGTGAGCTCTTAACTGTTCCGAATTGCTGCCATAATGTGTGGTTTTTATTTTTGTTGAAACTTAAGGGGGGCATGAAAATATTATTTTTGGTTCGGGGAGGCTCGGCGCGATAAATGTTGGGAAACGCTGGGCTAACGTTTTATAACACGTTATCCAATTTAATTACATATAATTATTTTTCAATGATGCTAGGCTTTTTCCGTACGCGTAGCCCGTAAAAGCCACTTTATGGCCGGGTGCGGCATAAAATATATCATCAATTTAATATTATAAATGCGAAAGTTTGTGAAGATGTTTGGATGTTTGTTACCTAATAACGGGGTAGCAACTGGATGGATCAAGCTGAAATTTGGTATACAAGTACATCAAGTCCTCGATTGAAACATAGGATACTTTATGTCCCGGTAAAGAGCTCCTTTGGGACAATAACGGGAACAACGCGGGCGAAGCCGCGGGAAAATGCTAGTCAATTTATAAAAGCTTATTTCTACCTAAAAAGCGAGACGGCAAAAGCAACAAATTCTTGGAAGGATAACATTTCAACGAGTAATTAAGAGAATATTCTGGATGAAAATAGAAAAACAACTAAAGAAGGAAAACGACCCCGCTACAAGATGCTTTATGTATGTGACGTATTATTGCCGTAATGCTTTATACTCCAGTAAAATATAAACATCGTTAGAAAGCTCGGGAAAACAAGGTGTATGGAAGTAATCGGAATGGCATATTTTACAAGCTTTTATTTAGTTTCAACTGTCACGGTGGCTGTGTATCTATTTGTGTCTGCAATTTGTGTTTTGTGTGTGTGAAGTCGCCACAAAGTCTTGCAAGTGAAATTTGACCCACTTCCCAGTTTCCGATTAAGCTGAAATTTTGCAAGGATGTGTAAATCAGATCCTATTAAAAACATTAAAACACACTCTTCAACAGATTTTTCTACAACAACAAAAAAATTGAGATGTAATGTTAAACCAAGTCGGTTATTTTAGTCAGTACTGAAGGCGGGTCCACAGAACTTGATTTCCACCGACTTGCCTATTATTCAACTATAAAATGTGTTCTTCCGTGGTTAAATACCATAAAATTGTATACTCAAACAGATTTTTTTTAATTCTTTAATTCTATTTTTTTGTCTAGTTTACTTTTAGTGTCTCTAGAAAATAAAGTTTGATTTTTTGGAGACTTTCTAGTTTATTTCATTGCATATTTCAGTAAAGCACTATACATACCTCGTCGTGAAAAGGGATTGCCAGTCTCGTAACTATCCGGCCTTGCAACCCCTTACTTCCCAGCCTCTGCAGTAATGTACTATTAATACACTTTTGTTTTAGAAATTACATGTACTCTATCAGTTGTATTGTATGGATCCGTTTAGACTTCCGCGTTACGGAAACATTAAACAATGGTTTTTTGTGTCACAGCCTCAGAAATATATCGAGATAGATGAAAATAGTCCGTCGATTTGTATGGGAACCAAGCGTGTAACGTTTTTCGCTTAGCACTTGACGCCAAAAGTATAATTTAGTGATGGAAAACATAAATTTCCATTTCACTTGAACAATTAATTATACCATTATTATCAGATTTTCAAAATTGGTAAAAATATTGACGGCAAACTTAAGTTAACGGCGTGCAAAGTAGGTCGCCGCCACTTGTTTTAGGCACGTGAGGTACATACACCTTCTACCTCGATATATTTCTGTGGTCGCAGCTTTTATTAAGTCGGTCAAACGCAAAGTCGATCGACCCCGTGATCGGTTGCACTCTATGTGCCCCTGGACAACCAGTCATATGTATGTATCTAACACTTTATTGCACAAAATAAGACAAATTACAGTACAGGGTTGTAAAATAAAGGTATTAAATACAAATTCGAACTTATCCCTTTCCCTGTGCAGTCGTTTCATGAATGTTTCGTACGGAACCCGGATGTCCCGGACGAAATTTAACCCCGATACGGAGTGCAAACGAAACAACAATGACAACCGGGACTTACCTATTCGAGCGCTGAGGCGGGCTTTTTCGGTCAAGTAAATCACAGTCAGGTCAGTCCCAGTCAGAGTCTCGTCAAGGTTCAGCTCCTCGTTGCTGAAGCACCAGCCCCGGGTCGCCACGCGGCGAAACAAGCACCGGTCCAGACGCCAAAAATTGCGGATTCACTCGCGAATATAGTCTCACACTTTAAACTACACCAATTGTTCATGTATACCAAATTCACAACCAAAAGCCCGTTATTTCGACCACAAAACAGGAGACCGATCGCATGGTGCGCTCCGTGTCGAAATCCGAGAACGTAATGTCAGCGACATGACAGTCGAAAAAAACGCGTTGCGTTTTCAGGTTATAATTATTTGACATTGACAAATGTCATGTTGTGGGCGCGTTCCGATATTGCATCGGGACGTAACAAACACCCGCCTCGGACAGGCCTCTAAGCCGGTCCGCTATACTACTGGAAGTCGCGACAAGGTTGCTACCGCTCGCTTGAGAACCGAGTCCCCCACCATGACCTCGGCAAACCGGGGAGTCTGGTCTTTACCAGGAAACAAGTTAACAATGCGCCCCCGGCGCCAACGCAGTGGCGGTAGGTTCGCCTCCTTAACTAGCACTAAATCACCAACCTTGGGGGGACTGGTTTTGTCAGTCCACTTGAGGCGCTGCTGCAGGACATGCAAATATTCCAATGACCATCTGGCCCAAAAGTTCTGAGACATTTGTTGCAGCATTTGGTAGCGCGACAAGCGAGAGCTCTTTACTTCCCTGAGGGGGTGCTCTGGCAACGCTGCAAGTGGCTGACCAATAAGGAAATGGCCTGGAGTCAACGCCTCCAAGTCATTTGGGTCGGAGCTGAGCGGACACAACGGACGGGAATTGAGCACCGCCTCAATTCTACAAAACAACGTCGCTAGCTCCTCAAAGGTCAAAATAGTTTGACCAACAACCTTGTACATATGTGCCTTGGCTTGTTTTACACAGGCCTCCCAGATTCCACCCCAGTGGGGGCAGCCTGGCGGATCAAACGTCCAGGTGATACCCCGACGGGAGAGGTCTGTTTCAATTTCAATCTTATTATCTAACAAAAATTTTACAACATCTTGTAAATATCGGTCGGCGCCCTTGTAGTTGGTGCCACAATCTGACCGGATCAGAGACGGAAGTCCCCTACGTGAGACAAACCTATCCAAAGCAGCAATAAAGGCCTCCGTCGAAAGATCACTAACAAGCTCAAGATGCGCGGCCTTGGTGGACAGACATACGAAAACGCACAGATACGCCTTTACCGTCTTCGCGTTGCGGAGTTGCGAAGTTTTCACCAAGAAGGGTCCGGCGAAGTCCGTTCCAACCCTGGAGTAGGGTCTAGCCTCAGTGACCCGGTCCGGTGGTAGGTCACCCATCTGAGGCTGCATCGTGGCTGCCTTGAGTCTGAAACAAGGCAAGCACCGAAACACGATGCCCCGCACGAGTCTTCGGCTGTTCAAGATCCAAAACTCCCGCTGTAGAATGCCCAGAAGCGCATTGCAGCTGGCATGGGAGTTCTTAAGGTGGCGATCGGTCACCAACAAGTCCACCAAGTGCCCCTTCTTGGGCAACAATATGGTGTGGCGCGCCGAATACGACAAATTCGCATTACGAAGCCGTCCTCCAACCCGGAGTACTCCTGACTCGTCCACAAACGGGTTGAGGCGAGCTATCGCCTTCTGCAATTTGGGTCGCCCTTTCCGTAAGGTCTTCAACACATCCCCAAAGTGTTCCTTCTGTACAACCCGAATCCAATGAAGTAGGGAGGTACTCCGCTCTTCACTGGTGAGAACACTACCGCGTGACCGGTTGTCAGGGTGGCGACAGTTGTGTAAGAATCGCTTGACCCAAGCTGTCACTCCAACAAGCTTGTCGAGGGAGCTATACCGTTCTAGCAACCAAGCGGTGTCTGGCGCTGGAGCTGTCTCGACAAGGTGGACCTTCAAACCAGAGGATGGGGTCCCAAGCACACAACTGGCAGGCCAGTGTGTCTCCCTTTCCAATAACCAATTTGGTTTCCACCACAGTGAGTGGGCAACAAGCTCAGGTGCTGAACAGCCCCTGGATGCCACGTCAGCTGGATTCATTTCACCTGGCACGTGTCTCCAAACCAATGCAATCTCAGAGTTCTGGATCTGCGAGACACGGTTGGCCACGAAGACCTCCAAGCTATGGACTGACGACTTCAGCCAGCACAAAACAATCTGACTGTCCGTCCATGCGTAGGCACCCTCCGCAAGGTCCACGGTGTCCTTCAGTGTGGAGGCCACATGGTTCATCAGGCGCACAAGAAGAGCGGCACCCGCCAATTCCAACTTCGGAATTGTCCAACGCGTCCGAAGGGGGGCCACCTTGCTCTTCGCCATGACCAAGCGTACGTCGACCGCTCCGGCGGAGCTGACCGTTCTCAAGTAGACGGCAGCTGCAAATCCTCGCTCGGAGGCGTCGCAAAACCCGTGAAGGGTAGCCCTGCATTTGCCTGCAGGCAACAGCTTACGCGGCAGTTCGACCTGATTGATCTCCGTGAGCGTGGAGAAGTAGGTCTCCCAATCGCTCAGCAAGTCCCCGGAGAGCGGATCATCCCAGCCCAGTGGGACTATCCACAGGCGCTGCATAAACGCCTTGGCCGTGAAGATGACCGGTGCGATCCATCCGTTTGGATCGTACGTTCTGGCCACCGTAGACAGAACAAGCCGCTTTGTCCAGACCTTCGGGGAATCCAGTTCCACCCGATAGGTAAACACATCTTGGACCGGTCGATACTGCACGCCCAGGACCGATAACATGTGTGGGTTCTCGGCGTTTTCGAAGAGGTGCGGGTCTTGCTGGTGCTCCTCAGGGAGCCCGGCCAACAGTGCCGGTGAGTTGGACAACCATTTCCGCAACTCGTAGCCACCAGTCCGCAAGAGTTCAACCAACTCGTTCCGTAGAACCAAAGCTTCTTCGACGCTATTTGCCCCGGTGCACACGTCATCAACAAACAGGTCCCGTTCCAAAATGGCGGACGCTCGAGGGAACCTCAGTCGCTCTCGGGCCGCCAATTCAATCAAAGTACGAATTGAGATGTACGGGCTGCTCTTCAGGCCGTACGTGTTCGTATTCAGCTCGTACACCAACATCGGTTCATCAGGGCTCTCGCGCCACAATATCAGCTGATACCGACGGTCTTCAGGATGGATCACAGTCTGCCGGAACATCATCCGGATGTCAGCGACGAACACTACCTGATGCTTCCGAAAGTTCGTTAGGATGTCCGTTATGTCCTTGTGCAGCTTCGGACCTGCATGAAAACACTGGTTCAAGGACACGCCCGTCGAAGTGGCCGCGGAGCCATCGAAGACCACCCGAATCTTGGAATCCGGGGACTTCAAGACGGCGTGGTGAGGCAGGAAGTAGTGTTCAACCGTACGCCAGTCCAGGTTAGACACCGACATATGTCCTAACCCCTCGTACTCCCTCATGAAGTCCACATACTTCTGCCGGAAGAGCGGGTCTCTTCTCATGCGGCGCTCCATCGAGACCAGCCGCTTCTCAGCCAATGCGCGAGAAGCACCCAAGGGTGGCCGATGAGTAAGCAAGGGAAGTCGAGTTATGAACCGACCAGAGCGGAGGCGGCCAGTGTTATTCTGGTAAAACAACTCGCACTCCTGTTGCTCCGGACTAATCCGCGGCGCGGTCGGCGGTTCTTCAATCTCCCAGAATCGTTGCACGGCTTCTGAGAGTGCAGTTCCAACCAAGCAGCTCTCCTCAGCAGGAGGCGGAGGAACTGCCAACACCTGACCCATCACAGCATGTCCAAACTTGGTGTCCAAGGCCACTAGGCCACCAGGCTGTAAGGTCCGTTTGCTGGTGAGCAAGACCCTCCCTAGGACGTCCGCACCCAGCAGCACGTCGATCTGGCTAGGGGTGTCGAAGCCAGCATCAGCCAAATCCAAACCAGCTGTCAAGTCGCGCACCTCCGGCGGCAGCCGCACTTGGGGGAGTCGCCCGACCACTTCATCCAGCACCAATGCGGAAGCTGTAATCCTCGCATGGGAAGTGGGACTCTGCCCAAACGTGAAAGTAACCTGTCCGGCCAGGTTTGACACTTCTACATTACCTACACCACGCACAGTGTCCGGGTGGGGTGTCATATCCAAGCCCAACCGTTGCACCAACCGACTGGATACCAAGCAGCCTTGTGCGCCCGTGTCCAGGAGAGCACGTGCACAGACTGATCCCTCGCCAGGACCCCACACACAAATCAAGGCCGTGGGCAACAACACGGTCTTGTGGGTGTTGGCGGTGGTGGGTGCATGGGCGGCGTACCCCTATTCGGAGCGCCGGGTGGCCTCCGGGTCCGGTTGGTAGGGGCGCTCAAACTGCGCGAGTGGGTCCCACGCCGCTTCGTACGCCCGCCGAGTCGTGCGTGCCGTCTGCGGCACCCGATACGCCTGGGGGCGGCCGAACACCGGCAGCCTCGCCTCTAGGCGGGGTCGCTCCGCAAGCGGTGGCGACATTCGCGGCGCCGACCGCGGCGGCGACGATCGCGGCGGCGACAATCGCGGCGGCGACAATCGCGGCGGCGACGATCGCGGCGCCTGACGAGGTGGAGGTGAGCGCGGGCACCCGCCCGTAGGGCCCTCCCTAGGGCGCTCGGGCGTGTGCGCAACCGCCGCGTAACTCTGGGGGGGGGGGGGGGAAAGTGCCACCACGACGGCCCTTCTCCTCCGCGTCCGAGCACCCCTGGCCAGTCTGGGACTGACTCCGAACAGGGGGCGCGGAGGAGCCCTGCGCCGGCTGTGAGCCCCCATTCCGGTCCATACATAGGATGGGGTGGTGCTTCTCACCGCACCAGCTGCACGCTTGGGGGTGGGGACATTCCCTAACAAGGTGCTTACCCAAACAAATGAAGCACCACCGTCGCTTCTTCGCGATACCACGTCGCCCCAGTATCCTCTGCTCCATGAACCGCTTGCATACGGTCACCTGGTGGCCCGGGTTGTGGCAAAATATGCAACAGTCAGGCTCCGCCACCGCCAAGTTGTACTGCCGCGGACCGGGTGGCCGCTGTGCCGACTTACCCCCTTGTCCCCTCGGAGAATCCATTCTTATCTGAGGTCGGGGCACCCCAGATGGTCTCGGAGGAGAGTGCAGGTCCGACGTGTCTGCCCGTCGACACTCGGTCTCTAAAAACTCCACAAGGTCTGTGAAGGCCGGGAGGTGCTGAGCGCTATCTCCGCCGTACCGGTGTTCGAACCGGGCCCGGACATCGTCCGGCAACCGGTGCAGCAGGAAGCTCAGCAACATGTAGGACCACTTGTCCACGGGGAGGCCCAACTTCTCCAGTCCCTTCGTTGCGCTGAGGACCGGGTTCAACATCTGGGTTCGGATGCCGGAGACCTGTGCTATGCGGGGAATCGACCAGATTTTGGCCATGTATGAATCCGCTAGCCGTCGCACATTTTGATACCTAGCCCTTAATAATGTGCGCGCGATCTCATAATTGTCGTCGGTGACCGACAAGTGCGCGACCAGGTCGCGCGGTTCACCCACGAGCGCAGCCATCATTTGGGCCAGCTTCAAGGACGCAGGCAGGTCAGTCCGGGCATGTACCAGGCTGTCAAACAAGTCCATGAAGCTGGTCCACTGGTCCAGTTCCCCCCGGAATACGGGAATGTGGATGGCAGGTAAGCGCGCTGCCAGTGCCGGATTGGGACTCCCCACTGGTTTACCCTCAATGGGTACGGCAGCTGTTCGAGCTCTAAGCAGCTCCGTAGCCCGCTGGGTAATCCTATCCGCTAGATCCAGGCACTGGTCATAATCAGCCTCCGCCGGCTTACCTTCCTCCTCGCCGATCTCTTCCAGGTATTTTCCCAGACGGGACTCCACCTCCTGTACACGCATCGGCACCTGCTCGTACCGAGACAGCAACGCGTCTTCCCGGTCCGGTCTGTCCACCAAAGCCGCCGCCGAGGCAAACCAACGGAGTGCCGCCTGTATTGCCGCCTTGTGTCCGGCCATCTCACTCGATATTTAATCTATAAATATATAATTAATCTCTATAAGCTTCCAAAAAACTTGATTACAAGTTTGAAACAGTTTCACAATATACTATTATGTACTTTACAATGAGTTGCAATTGATACCCGAGAGCAATATTTCCAAAATCTCCAATATTTGTATGATACATCCAACAATATGATTATTATAATTAGCTATATGCTACAAACCATCCTCCAAATATAGTCCGTTTGCTAGAATGTACCTAATTTAACTAATACTCCTCACACAAATTATTGGGTCTCGGGGCTAATCAATTTATTAGAAAAATTCACTTAACTAACAGAAATTTCGGTACAATTTCTAGCCGAATTACTTGTATATGCTAGGGAACCACTTTCAGGCAATCAATAATCAATACAAGTGATCGAAATTGTAACTTTTGTTCCGTAATTCTAACCTCAAAAACGTACACGTGTTTCAACCAAGTGCCAGAAAATTACCAAAAAAATGCGATTTCTTTGCCGTGAATCGCAAAATCAAACCATATGCTTCTGCTACCAAATTTGTTTCGTACGGAACCCGGATGTCCCGGACGAAATTTAACCCCGATACGGAGTGCAAACGAAACAACAATGACAACCGGGACTTACCTATTCGAGCGCTGAGGCGGGCTTTTTCGGTCAAGTAAATCACAGTCAGGTCAGTCTCAGTCAGAGTCTCGTCAAGGTTCAGCTCCTCGTTGCTGAAGCACCAGCCCCGGGTCGCCACGCGGCGAAACAAGCACCGGTCCAGACGCCAAAAATTGCGGATTCACTCGCGAATATAGTCTCACACTTTAAACTACACCAATTGTTCATGTATACCAAATTCACAACCAAAAGCCCGTTATTTCGACCACAAAACAGGAGACCGATCGCATGGTGCGCTCCGTGTCGAAATCCGAGAACGTAATGTCAGCGACATGACAGTCGAAAAAAACGCGTTGCGTTTTCAGGTTATAATTATTTGACATTGACAAATGTCATGTTGTGGGCGCGTTCCGATATTGCATCGGGACGTAACAAACACCCGCCTCGGACAGGCCTCTAAGCCGGTCCGCTATACTACTGGAAGTCGCGACAGAGTTGCTACCGCTCGCTTGAGAACCGAGTCCCCCACCATGACCTCGGCAAACCGGGGAGTCTGGTCTTTACCAGGAAACAAGTTAACAATGCGCCCCCGGCGCCAACGCAGTGGCGGTAGGTTCGCCTCCTTAACTAGCACTAAATCACCAACCTTGGGGGGACTGGTTTTGTCAGTCCACTTGAGGCGCTGCTGCAGGACATGCAAATATTCCAATGACCATCTGGCCCAAAAGTTCTGAGACATTTGTTGCAGCATTTGGTAGCGCGACAAGCGAGAGCTCTTTACTTCCCTGAGGGGGTGCTCTGGCAACGCTGCAAGTGGCTGACCAATAAGGAAATGGCCTGGAGTCAACGCCTCCAAGTCATTTGGGTCGGAGCTGAGCGGACACAACGGACGGGAATTGAGCACCGCCTCAATTCTACAAAACAACGTCGCTAGCTCCTCAAAGGTCAAAATAGTTTGACCAACAACCTTGTACATATGTGCCTTGGCTTGTTTTACACAGGCCTCCCAGATTCCACCCCAGTGGGGGCAGCCTGGCGGATCAAACGTCCAGGTGATACCCCGACGGGAGAGGTCTGTTTCAATTTCAATCTTATTATCTAACAAAAATTTTACAACATCTTGTAAATATCGGTCGGCGCCCTTGTAGTTGGTGCCACAATCTGACCGGATCAGAGACGGAAGTCCCCTACGTGAGACAAACCTATCCAAAGCAGCAATAAAGGCCTCCGTCGAAAGATCACTAACAAGCTCAAGATGCGCGGCCTTGGTGGACAGACATACGAAAACGCACAGATACGCCTTTACCGTCTTCGCGTTGCGGAGTTGCGAAGTTTTCACCAAGAAGGGTCCGGCGAAGTCCGTTCCAACCCTGGAGTAGGGTCTAGCCTCAGTGACCCGGTCCGGTGGTAGGTCACCCATCTGAGGCTGCATCGTGGCTGCCTTGAGTCTGAAACAAGGCAAGCACCGAAACACGATGCCCCGCACGAGTCTTCGGCTGTTCAAGATCCAAAACTCCCGCTGTAGAATGCCCAGAAGCGCATTGCAGCTGGCATGGGAGTTCTTAAGGTGGCGATCGGTCACCAACAAGTCCACCAAGTGCCCCTTCTTGGGCAACAATATGGTGTGGCGCGCCGAATACGACAAATTCGCATTACGAAGCCGTCCTCCAACCCGGAGTACTCCTGACTCGTCCACAAACGGGTTGAGGCGAGCTATCGCCTTCTGCAATTTGGGTCGCCCTTTCCGTAAGGTCTTCAACACATCCCCAAAGTGTTCCTTCTGTACAACCCGAATCCAATGAAGTAGGGAGGTACTCCGCTCTTCACTGGTGAGAACACTACCGCGTGACCGGTTGTCAGGGTGGCGACAGTTGTGTAAGAATCGCTTGACCCAAGCTGTCACTCCAACAAGCTTGTCGAGGGAGCTATACCGTTCTAGCAACCAAGCGGTGTCTGGCGCTGGAGCTGTCTCGACAAGGTGGACCTTCAAACCAGAGGATGGGGTCCCAAGCACACAACTGGCAGGCCAGTGTGTCTCCCTTTCCAATAACCAATTTGGTTTCCACCACAGTGAGTGGGCAACAAGCTCAGGTGCTGAACAGCCCCTGGATGCCACGTCAGCTGGATTCATTTCACCTGGCACGTGTCTCCAAACCAATGCAATCTCAGAGTTCTGGATCTGCGAGACACGGTTGGCCACGAAGACCTCCAAGCTATGGACTGACGACTTCAGCCAGCACAAAACAATCTGACTGTCCGTCCATGCGTAGGCACCCTCCGCAAGGTCCACGGTGTCCTTCAGTGTGGAGGCCACATGGTTCATCAGGCGCACAAGAAGAGCGGCACCCGCCAATTCCAACTTCGGAATTGTCCAACGCGTCCGAAGGGGGGCCACCTTGCTCTTCGCCATGACCAAGCGTACGTCGACCGCTCCGGCGGAGCTGACCGTTCTCAAGTAGACGGCAGCTGCAAATCCTCGCTCGGAGGCGTCGCAAAACCCGTGAAGGGTAGCCCTGCATTTGCCTGCAGGCAACAGCTTACGCGGCAGTTCGACCTGATTGATCTCCGTGAGCGTGGAGAAGTAGGTCTCCCAATCGCTCAGCAAGTCCCCGGAGAGCGGATCATCCCAGCCCAGTGGGACTATCCACAGGCGCTGCATAAACGCCTTGGCCGTGAAGATGACCGGTGCGATCCATCCGTTTGGATCGTACGTTCTGGCCACCGTAGACAGAACAAGCCGCTTTGTCCAGACCTTCGGGGAATCCAGTTCCACCCGATAGGTAAACACATCTTGGACCGGTCGATACTGCACGCCCAGGACCGATAACATGTGTGGGTTCTCGGCGTTTTCGAAGAGGTGCGGGTCTTGCTGGTGCTCCTCAGGGAGCCCGGCCAACAGTGCCGGTGAGTTGGACAACCATTTCCGCAACTCGTAGCCACCAGTCCGCAAGAGTTCAACCAACTCGTTCCGTAGAACCAAAGCTTCTTCGACGCTATTTGCCCCGGTGCACACGTCATCAACAAACAGGTCCCGTTCCAAAATGGCGGACGCTCGAGGGAACCTCAGTCGCTCTCGGGCCGCCAATTCAATCAAAGTACGAATTGAGATGTACGGGCTGCTCTTCAGGCCGTACGTGTTCGTATTCAGCTCGTACACCAACATCGGTTCATCAGGGCTCTCGCGCCACAATATCAGCTGATACCGACGGTCTTCAGGATGGATCACAGTCTGCCGGAACATCATCCGGATGTCAGCGACGAACACTACCTGATGCTTCCGAAAGTTCGTTAGGATGTCCGTTATGTCCTTGTGCAGCTTCGGACCTGCATGAAAACACTGGTTCAAGGACACGCCCGTCGAAGTGGCCGCGGAGCCATCGAAGACCACCCGAATCTTGGAATCCGGGGACTTCAAGACGGCGTGGTGAGGCAGGAAGTAGTGTTCAACCGTACGCCAGTCCAGGTTAGACACCGACATATGTCCTAACCCCTCGTACTCCCTCATGAAGTCCACATACTTCTGCCGGAAGAGCGGGTCTCTTCTCATGCGGCGCTCCATCGAGACCAGCCGCTTCTCAGCCAATGCGCGAGAAGCACCCAAGGGTGGCCGATGAGTAAGCAAGGGAAGTCGAGTTATGAACCGACCAGAGCGGAGGCGGCCAGTGTTATTCTGGTAAAACAACTCGCACTCCTGTTGCTCCGGACTAATCCGCGGCGCGGTCGGCGGTTCTTCAATCTCCCAGAATCGTTGCACGGCTTCTGAGAGTGCAGTTCCAACCAAGCAGCTCTCCTCAGCAGGAGGCGGAGGAACTGCCAACACCTGACCCATCACAGCATGTCCAAACTTGGTGTCCAAGGCCACTAGGCCACCAGGCTGTAAGGTCCGTTTGCTGGTGAGCAAGACCCTCCCTAGGACGTCCGCACCCAGCAGCACGTCGATCTGGCTAGGGGTGTCGAAGCCAGCATCAGCCAAATCCAAACCAGCTGTCAAGTCGCGCACCTCCGGCGGCAGCCGCACTTGGGGGAGTCGCCCGACCACTTCATCCAGCACCAATGCGGAAGCTGTAATCCTCGCATGGGAAGTGGGACTCTGCCCAAACGTGAAAGTAACCTGTCCGGCCAGGTTTGACACTTCTACATTACCTACACCACGCACAGTGTCCGGGTGGGGTGTCATATTGAGATGTATGGACGTAAGTAAAACAACCGCTATGTTCAACTGCCGATTTATTACTGACTGGTAACAATGAAGGTAGGTATGCGCGAGCGCATTCGTATAGCTGGGTACATATACATCATCTCTCCCAAACTAGTCTTGAATCCTGTTAACAATAAAATTAGCTATTATAACTAAATTCACCTACTTAATAAAGCCTATTATCTAATCTTATAATCTATGGGTTGTCTCGGCCGCAACTGATGCCGTGACGCAGACTGCTCGGCCGCTAGCGGCTCGGCAGCCGCAGGCGCGCCCGGGGCGGTCGCCTGCGCCTGCTCGCCGGCCGTGTCGGGCGGTGCCGGTGCCGGTGCGGCGGCGATCGCTGGCGCTTGGCCTTGCTCGCCGACGTCGCCGTCGCAATCTGTCCACACCTCGTCCTCGACTGCAATCCTCTCTCCCTCTATAAGACTCGAGGCGGGGGCGGGTACTGAAGGTACCTGAGGCTCAGGTGCAGCAGGAGATAATGTGGACACCCGATCTGTGGGCGCCTGATCAACAGACGGTCTGTTTAGTTTGACATCTCCCTTATATTTTAGGAGTTGATCCGTATGCCTTATACAATAAGAGTCAAAATTAAACATAAAAATTTTATACATCTTATTACCTATTTTATTTTTAACAATGCCTAGTTCCCAGCTTTCTTTCCGCGCACTGTACCATCGGGCCAAAACAACGTCACCGATCTCGAAATACCTACGATGAGGTGGTGATTCACACTTATCTTGCTTCGCTGGTGGTAGTATTAGATCGAGACGAGTTCTTAAATTTCTACCGAACATCAATCGCGCCGGTGTTTCGCCCGTAGTACAGTGAATAGCATTTCTATATTCAAACAAATACCCTAGCAATTTTTCCTGAATTAAATCTGGTCTTAAATTATCTTTTAATATACATTTTAGCATTTTTTTACACATCTTGACCGAAGACTCAGCTAATCCGTTGCTATTCGGATGATAAATAGGCGAGGTAATATATTTGATACCATTGCTGGAACAAAATGAAATAAATTCGCTGCAATTTATTTTGACGTCATTATCCGACACTAGCGTATTGGCTAATCCGAACGTGGCAAATAGACTCTTAAGTTTAGAAATCAGTGCTTGAGTTGATGTACCGTTATTCATATATAAACATTCGAGCCATTTACTATACGCGTCTACAACAACAAGATACACCCTTTGCCCTATCGACATATAGTCTATGTGAATACGGTGGAACGGGCCAGGGGGCCGCGGCCACGGCGCGGGCGCCTCTTTCGGCGGCGCGGGCCTCAGCGCCGTGCACGTCTCGCACGCCCCACTCCAGCGCTCGATATCGGAATCGATTCCTGGCCACCACATGCGACCGCGCGCGTTACTCTTCATTTTTATTATTCCTAAATGCGAGTTATGCAGCTCTTGTAGCATCTTTTCTCTAAGAGTGCTAGGAATTACGACCCTATGACCCCGTAATAAGGTCCCATTTTCAAGTTGCAAATCGGTTTTACATTGAAAATAAGGCCTTATCGATTCACAGCTTATCTTACGCGGCCAACCATTATTAACGTATTTAATCACTGTTTTTAAAACGTTGTCATTTTCGGTGGCTAATTTAATATCCTTGGCTTGTACCGCGGAAGAAACGGAGTCCAGGAATTTTAGCGAGCAAAATGTATCGAATTCCGCATCCGTTGCGGACACCGTCTCTTCCAAGGGGGCCCGGGAAAAATAGTCTGCTACTAAATTACTTTCACCTGACGTATATTGCACAATATAATTATAAGCCGATAAAATAATCGCATACCTTTGAAGACGCAGCGCCGTGGTGACAGATATACCTGTTTTTTTATCAAAAATTGACACCAGGGGGCGGTGATCGGTCTTCAGGATAAATGGTTCGCTGCGGCCATAAAGGTATTGATGAAACCTTTTTACACCAAAAATAATGGCCGTGGCTTCCTTCTGCAGCTGAGAGTACTGACGTTCACTAGCCGTCAATGACCGCGAAGCAAAAGCTAATGGGCGTTCAAAACCTGTTTGGTCACGCTGCGAGAGGACCGCTCCGAGTCCTGAGGGTCCCGCGTCGACCGCCAGCAACAACTGAGCCGCGGGCTCGAAGTGCGCCAGCGTGCGCTCGGAGGCCAGCTCCCGCTTCACTCGCTGCACGGCGCTGCGCTGTCGCTCGCCCCACTGCCATTCCGCGTCCGCACGCAGCAACTCATGCAGCGGACTCATGATGCCCGAAGCGTTCGGAATAAAATTCCTGTAGTAATTAACTACACCTAGGAATCGTTTTACTTCGGTAACATTAGTGGGTTCTGGCGCGTTAATTATGGCTTTAACCTTATCGGGGCAAGTATGTAGCCCCTCTTTGTTAATAACATATCCTAAATATGTGACGCTGGGTTTGAAAAATTCGCATTTTTCCCGTTGTAGTTTAAGACCGGCCTCGTTTAACCTACTTAAAACCTCGCATAACCTACTTAAATGAGTTTCTTTATTAGGCCCCGTAATGCATATATCGTCGAGCCAACAACTTATACCCTCAATCCCCGACAAAAGCGTTTCCATGGATCTCTGGAAGATAGCTGGAGCTGAAGCAATGCCGTAAACTAATCGAGTATATTTTAAAAGCCCCCTAGAAGTATTAATGGTTGTAAGTTCCTGTGACGACTCGCATAATTGAAACTGATTGTATGCGTTTTTTAGGTCAATTTTACTATAGTACTCTCCTCCTCCTAGCTTAGCAAATACTTCCTCAATGCGAGGCAAGGGGTACTTATCTATTAACAAGTCCCTGTTTAATGTGACCGAGTAATCGCCAGCTATTCTAACTTTTCCATTTTTGAGAACAGGAACTATGGGAGTGGCGTACTGCGAGTGGTTAACTGGGATTAAAATACCTAAACTTATTAACCGATCTAATTCTTCTTCTACCTTATCTTTTAGGGCAAAGGGTACAGGGCGCGGCTTAAAAAACTTGGGTGTTGCATCATCCTTTAACCGTAAGGTAACCTTGAACTTATTAAATGCTCCGAGTTCATCGCGCCATAATTCGGGAAATTGTTCCAGCAATGTGCGTATCTCATCATTATTGGAGTTAGTTATTTTATTTATTTTAGTCGTTAAAACCAGGTTAAACGCAGACATAAAATCTCGCCCGAGAAGGCCCGGCCCTACGCCTTTTAGTACAAATATATTTATCAATTCAGTTTGACCATTGTACGTGGCGTCTATGGGGAAATAACCTAGAGGTGAGATTTTATGTCCATTATACAGACACATTTTAACATTACATTCTTTTAACGTATGTTTAGCGAAAAATTTTAGATACATATTTTCTGACATAACGCAAGTACCAGACCCGGAATCTAATTCCATTAAAACAGGAATATCTCCTAACTTCACATTTAGTTCAATAGGTTTATTGTTTACGTACCTCAAATTGTACATATGACACTCCTCGCAACAATTTTGTTCACCCGGGTTATCAACACATTCTACATTATTGAGACGCGTATTTTTGCACACTTTCTTCAAGTGTCCCACAAGACCACATTTCTGGCACCTATAGGCCTTGTAACGACATCGGTCACCATCGTGACTCTTCATGCCGCACACGGAGCATCGAGAAATCATTCGCTGCTGATCGCGACTCGCTGCCGGCGCTGGCACCTGCGCGCCGCTTCCGCCGCGCCGTCCGCCGCCGCTGCCGCCGCCGCCGTACCTCCTCTCGCTGTACGCGCGATACAGAGGCTCCTCTTTGATAGAGGTGGTACTGGTCATCACAGCCTTTGCTTCCTTAGCCGATTCCGCTTTCTCCGCTATTTCCAAGGCCTGTCCAAGTTTTAAAGTCGAAGCGTTCTGCTCAAACAGTTTTTCACGTTCAGGGCCAGGACCCAGGCCTAGGACGAAACGATCCGCAAGATTCGTCTCCAAGGCGACGCCGAAGTCGCAGTAGCTAGCTAGACCTCTCAGCCGCGCCGCCCAGTCTCCTATACTTTCGCCTAGGTTCCGTGTCGCTCCATAAAACCGTGCCTTGTCTGCATACGAACACTGTTTCGGTTTAAAATGATTGTCGAGTATTTGAATCAGCTGGTTGTAACTAAGCGCATCGACATCTCTCGGATAAGCGAGGTTACGTAACAAACGGTACGATTCGTCCGTGAGATGAGTTATGAGTATTGCACTTTTGTTTTCGTCCGTCACTGTATTTACTTTAAGGAATTGTGTCAATCGTCCTTTGAATATTGACCACTCGCACGTTTTATGGTCAAAATTGGTCAAATTTCCCAAAAGAGACATTTTTATTACACACGCGGGGGTATTTGCGATCCTCGTTCGACACTGAGATGTATGGACGTAAGTAAAACAACCGCTATGTTCAACTGCCGATTTATTACTGACTGGTAACAATGAAGGTAGGTATGCGCGAGCGCATTCGTATAGCTGGGTACATATACATCACATATCCAAGCCCAACCGTTGCACCAACCGACTGGATACCAAGCAGCCTTGTGCGCCCGTGTCCAGGAGAGCACGTGCACAGACTGATCCCTCGCCAGGACCCCACACACAAATCAAGGCCGTGGGCAACAACACGGTCTTGTGGGTGTTGGCGGTGGTGGGTGCATGGGCGGCGTACCCCTATTCGGAGCGCCGGGTGGCCTCCGGGTCCGGTTGGTAGGGGCGCTCAAACTGCGCGAGTGGGTCCCACGCCGCTTCGTACGCCCGCCGAGTCGTGCGTGCCGTCTGCGGCACCCGATACGCCTGGGGGCGGCCGAACACCGGCAGCCTCGCCTCTAGGCGGGGTCGCTCCGCAAGCGGTGGCGACATTCGCGGCGCCGACCGCGGCGGCGACGATCGCGGCGGCGACAATCGCGGCGGCGACAATCGCGGCGGCGACGATCGCGGCGCCTGACGAGGTGGAGGTGAGCGCGGGCACCCGCCCGTAGGGCCCTCCCTAGGGCGCTCGGGCGTGTGCGCAACCGCCGCGTAACTCTGGGGGGGGGGGGGGGAAAGTGCCACCACGACGGCCCTTCTCCTCCGCGTCCGAGCACCCCTGGCCAGTCTGGGACTGACTCCGAACAGGGGGCGCGGAGGAGCCCTGCGCCGGCTGTGAGCCCCCATTCCGGTCCATACATAGGATGGGGTGGTGCTTCTCACCGCACCAGCTGCACGCTTGGGGGTGGGGACATTCCCTAACAAGGTGCTTACCCAAACAAATGAAGCACCACCGTCGCTTCTTCGCGATACCACGTCGCCCCAGTATCCTCTGCTCCATGAACCGCTTGCATACGGTCACCTGGTGGCCCGGGTTGTGGCAAAATATGCAACAGTCAGGCTCCGCCACCGCCAAGTTGTACTGCCGCGGACCGGGTGGCCGCTGTGCCGACTTACCCCCTTGTCCCCTCGGAGAATCCATTCTTATCTGAGGTCGGGGCACCCCAGATGGTCTCGGAGGAGAGTGCAGGTCCGACGTGTCTGCCCGTCGACACTCGGTCTCTAAAAACTCCACAAGGTCTGTGAAGGCCGGGAGGTGCTGAGCGCTATCTCCGCCGTACCGGTGTTCGAACCGGGCCCGGACATCGTCCGGCAACCGGTGCAGCAGGAAGCTCAGCAACATGTAGGACCACTTGTCCACGGGGAGGCCCAACTTCTCCAGTCCCTTCGTTGCGCTGAGGACCGGGTTCAACATCTGGGTTCGGATGCCGGAGACCTGTGCTATGCGGGGAATCGACCAGATTTTGGCCATGTATGAATCCGCTAGCCGTCGCACATTTTGATACCTAGCCCTTAATAATGTGCGCGCGATCTCATAATTGTCGTCGGTGACCGACAAGTGCGCGACCAGGTCGCGCGGTTCACCCACGAGCGCAGCCATCATTTGGGCCAGCTTCAAGGACGCAGGCAGGTCAGTCCGGGCATGTACCAGGCTGTCAAACAAGTCCATGAAGCTGGTCCACTGGTCCAGTTCCCCCCGGAATACGGGAATGTGGATGGCAGGTAAGCGCGCTGCCAGTGCCGGATTGGGACTCCCCACTGGTTTACCCTCAATGGGTACGGCAGCTGTTCGAGCTCTAAGCAGCTCCGTAGCCCGCTGGGTAATCCTATCCGCTAGATCCAGGCACTGGTCATAATCAGCCTCCGCCGGCTTACCTTCCTCCTCGCCGATCTCTTCCAGGTATTTTCCCAGACGGGACTCCACCTCCTGTACACGCATCGGCACCTGCTCGTACCGAGACAGCAACGCGTCTTCCCGGTCCGGTCTGTCCACCAAAGCCGCCGCCGAGGCAAACCAACGGAGTGCCGCCTGTATTGCCGCCTTGTGTCCGGCCATCTCACTCGATATTTAATCTATAAATATATAATTAATCTCTATAAGCTTCCAAAAAACTTGATTACAAGTTTGAAACAGTTTCACAATATACTATTATGTACTTTACAATGAGTTGCAATTGATACCCGAGAGCAATATTTCCAAAATCTCCAATATTTGTATGATACATCCAACAATATGATTATTATAATTAGCTATATGCTACAAACCATCCTCCAAATATAGTCCGTTTGCTAGAATGTACCTAATTTAACTAATACTCCTCACACAAATTATTGGGTCTCGGGGCTAATCAATTTATTAGAAAAATTCACTTAACTAACAGAAATTTCGGTACAATTTCTAGCCGAATTACTTGTATATGCTAGGGAACCACTTTCAGGCAATCAATAATCAATACAAGTGATCGAAATTGTAACTTTTGTTCCGTAATTCTAACCTCAAAAACGTACACGTGTTTCAACCAAGTGCCAGAAAATTACCAAAAAAATGCGATTTCTTTGCCGTGAATCGCAAAATCAAACCATATGCTTCTGCTACCAAATTTGTTTCGTACGGAACCCGGATGTCCCGGACGAAATTTAACCCCGATACGGAGTGCAAACGAAACAACAATGACAACCGGGACTTACCTATTCGAGCGCTGAGGCGGGCTTTTTCGGTCAAGTAAATCACAGTCAGGTCAGTCTCAGTCAGAGTCTCGTCAAGGTTCAGCTCCTCGTTGCTGAAGCACCAGCCCCGGGTCGCCACGCGGCGAAACAAGCACCGGTCCAGACGCCAAAAATTGCGGATTCACTCGCGAATATAGTCTCACACTTTAAACTACACCAATTGTTCATGTATACCAAATTCACAACCAAAAGCCCGTTATTTCGACCACAAAACAGGAGACCGATCGCATGGTGCGCTCCGTGTCGAAATCCGAGAACGTAATGTCAGCGACATGACAGTCGAAAAAAACGCGTTGCGTTTTCAGGTTATAATTATTTGACATTGACAAATGTCATGTTGTGGGCGCGTTCCGATATTGCATCGGGACGTAACAAACACCCGCCTCGGACAGGCCTCTAAGCCGGTCCGCTATACTACTGGAAGTCGCGACAGAGTTGCTACCGCTCGCTTGAGAACCGAGTCCCCCACCATGACCTCGGCAAACCGGGGAGTCTGGTCTTTACCAGGAAACAAGTTAACAATGCGCCCCCGGCGCCAACGCAGTGGCGGTAGGTTCGCCTCCTTAACTAGCACTAAATCACCAACCTTGGGGGGACTGGTTTTGTCAGTCCACTTGAGGCGCTGCTGCAGGACATGCAAATATTCCAATGACCATCTGGCCCAAAAGTTCTGAGACATTTGTTGCAGCATTTGGTAGCGCGACAAGCGAGAGCTCTTTACTTCCCTGAGGGGGTGCTCTGGCAACGCTGCAAGTGGCTGACCAATAAGGAAATGGCCTGGAGTCAACGCCTCCAAGTCATTTGGGTCGGAGCTGAGCGGACACAACGGACGGGAATTGAGCACCGCCTCAATTCTACAAAACAACGTCGCTAGCTCCTCAAAGGTCAAAATAGTTTGACCAACAACCTTGTACATATGTGCCTTGGCTTGTTTTACACAGGCCTCCCAGATTCCACCCCAGTGGGGGCAGCCTGGCGGATCAAACGTCCAGGTGATACCCCGACGGGAGAGGTCTGTTTCAATTTCAATCTTATTATCTAACAAAAATTTTACAACATCTTGTAAATATCGGTCGGCGCCCTTGTAGTTGGTGCCACAATCTGACCGGATCAGAGACGGAAGTCCCCTACGTGAGACAAACCTATCCAAAGCAGCAATAAAGGCCTCCGTCGAAAGATCACTAACAAGCTCAAGATGCGCGGCCTTGGTGGACAGACATACGAAAACGCACAGATACGCCTTTACCGTCTTCGCGTTGCGGAGTTGCGAAGTTTTCACCAAGAAGGGTCCGGCGAAGTCCGTTCCAACCCTGGAGTAGGGTCTAGCCTCAGTGACCCGGTCCGGTGGTAGGTCACCCATCTGAGGCTGCATCGTGGCTGCCTTGAGTCTGAAACAAGGCAAGCACCGAAACACGATGCCCCGCACGAGTCTTCGGCTGTTCAAGATCCAAAACTCCCGCTGTAGAATGCCCAGAAGCGCATTGCAGCTGGCATGGGAGTTCTTAAGGTGGCGATCGGTCACCAACAAGTCCACCAAGTGCCCCTTCTTGGGCAACAATATGGTGTGGCGCGCCGAATACGACAAATTCGCATTACGAAGCCGTCCTCCAACCCGGAGTACTCCTGACTCGTCCACAAACGGGTTGAGGCGAGCTATCGCCTTCTGCAATTTGGGTCGCCCTTTCCGTAAGGTCTTCAACACATCCCCAAAGTGTTCCTTCTGTACAACCCGAATCCAATGAAGTAGGGAGGTACTCCGCTCTTCACTGGTGAGAACACTACCGCGTGACCGGTTGTCAGGGTGGCGACAGTTGTGTAAGAATCGCTTGACCCAAGCTGTCACTCCAACAAGCTTGTCGAGGGAGCTATACCGTTCTAGCAACCAAGCGGTGTCTGGCGCTGGAGCTGTCTCGACAAGGTGGACCTTCAAACCAGAGGATGGGGTCCCAAGCACACAACTGGCAGGCCAGTGTGTCTCCCTTTCCAATAACCAATTTGGTTTCCACCACAGTGAGTGGGCAACAAGCTCAGGTGCTGAACAGCCCCTGGATGCCACGTCAGCTGGATTCATTTCACCTGGCACGTGTCTCCAAACCAATGCAATCTCAGAGTTCTGGATCTGCGAGACACGGTTGGCCACGAAGACCTCCAAGCTATGGACTGACGACTTCAGCCAGCACAAAACAATCTGACTGTCCGTCCATGCGTAGGCACCCTCCGCAAGGTCCACGGTGTCCTTCAGTGTGGAGGCCACATGGTTCATCAGGCGCACAAGAAGAGCGGCACCCGCCAATTCCAACTTCGGAATTGTCCAACGCGTCCGAAGGGGGGCCACCTTGCTCTTCGCCATGACCAAGCGTACGTCGACCGCTCCGGCGGAGCTGACCGTTCTCAAGTAGACGGCAGCTGCAAATCCTCGCTCGGAGGCGTCGCAAAACCCGTGAAGGGTAGCCCTGCATTTGCCTGCAGGCAACAGCTTACGCGGCAGTTCGACCTGATTGATCTCCGTGAGCGTGGAGAAGTAGGTCTCCCAATCGCTCAGCAAGTCCCCGGAGAGCGGATCATCCCAGCCCAGTGGGACTATCCACAGGCGCTGCATAAACGCCTTGGCCGTGAAGATGACCGGTGCGATCCATCCGTTTGGATCGTACGTTCTGGCCACCGTAGACAGAACAAGCCGCTTTGTCCAGACCTTCGGGGAATCCAGTTCCACCCGATAGGTAAACACATCTTGGACCGGTCGATACTGCACGCCCAGGACCGATAACATGTGTGGGTTCTCGGCGTTTTCGAAGAGGTGCGGGTCTTGCTGGTGCTCCTCAGGGAGCCCGGCCAACAGTGCCGGTGAGTTGGACAACCATTTCCGCAACTCGTAGCCACCAGTCCGCAAGAGTTCAACCAACTCGTTCCGTAGAACCAAAGCTTCTTCGACGCTATTTGCCCCGGTGCACACGTCATCAACAAACAGGTCCCGTTCCAAAATGGCGGACGCTCGAGGGAACCTCAGTCGCTCTCGGGCCGCCAATTCAATCAAAGTACGAATTGAGATGTACGGGCTGCTCTTCAGGCCGTACGTGTTCGTATTCAGCTCGTACACCAACATCGGTTCATCAGGGCTCTCGCGCCACAATATCAGCTGATACCGACGGTCTTCAGGATGGATCACAGTCTGCCGGAACATCATCCGGATGTCAGCGACGAACACTACCTGATGCTTCCGAAAGTTCGTTAGGATGTCCGTTATGTCCTTGTGCAGCTTCGGACCTGCATGAAAACACTGGTTCAAGGACACGCCCGTCGAAGTGGCCGCGGAGCCATCGAAGACCACCCGAATCTTGGAATCCGGGGACTTCAAGACGGCGTGGTGAGGCAGGAAGTAGTGTTCAACCGTACGCCAGTCCAGGTTAGACACCGACATATGTCCTAACCCCTCGTACTCCCTCATGAAGTCCACATACTTCTGCCGGAAGAGCGGGTCTCTTCTCATGCGGCGCTCCATCGAGACCAGCCGCTTCTCAGCCAATGCGCGAGAAGCACCCAAGGGTGGCCGATGAGTAAGCAAGGGAAGTCGAGTTATGAACCGACCAGAGCGGAGGCGGCCAGTGTTATTCTGGTAAAACAACTCGCACTCCTGTTGCTCCGGACTAATCCGCGGCGCGGTCGGCGGTTCTTCAATCTCCCAGAATCGTTGCACGGCTTCTGAGAGTGCAGTTCCAACCAAGCAGCTCTCCTCAGCAGGAGGCGGAGGAACTGCCAACACCTGACCCATCACAGCATGTCCAAACTTGGTGTCCAAGGCCACTAGGCCACCAGGCTGTAAGGTCCGTTTGCTGGTGAGCAAGACCCTCCCTAGGACGTCCGCACCCAGCAGCACGTCGATCTGGCTAGGGGTGTCGAAGCCAGCATCAGCCAAATCCAAACCAGCTGTCAAGTCGCGCACCTCCGGCGGCAGCCGCACTTGGGGGAGTCGCCCGACCACTTCATCCAGCACCAATGCGGAAGCTGTAATCCTCGCATGGGAAGTGGGACTCTGCCCAAACGTGAAAGTAACCTGTCCGGCCAGGTTTGACACTTCTACATTACCTACACCACGCACAGTGTCCGGGTGGGGTGTCATATCCAAGCCCAACCGTTGCACCAACCGACTGGATACCAAGCAGCCTTGTGCGCCCGTGTCCAGGAGAGCACGTGCACAGACTGATCCCTCGCCAGGACCCCACACACAAATCAAGGCCGTGGGCAACAACACGGTCTTGTGGGTGTTGGCGGTGGTGGGTGCATGGGCGGCGTACCCCTATTCGGAGCGCCGGGTGGCCTCCGGGTCCGGTTGGTAGGGGCGCTCAAACTGCGCGAGTGGGTCCCACGCCGCTTCGTACGCCCGCCGAGTCGTGCGTGCCGTCTGCGGCACCCGATACGCCTGGGGGCGGCCGAACACCGGCAGCCTCGCCTCTAGGCGGGGTCGCTCCGCAAGCGGTGGCGACATTCGCGGCGCCGACCGCGGCGGCGACGATCGCGGCGGCGACAATCGCGGCGGCGACAATCGCGGCGGCGACGATCGCGGCGCCTGACGAGGTGGAGGTGAGCGCGGGCACCCGCCCGTAGGGCCCTCCCTAGGGCGCTCGGGCGTGTGCGCAACCGCCGCGTAACTCTGGGGGGGGGGGGGGGGAAAGTGCCACCACGACGGCCCTTCTCCTCCGCGTCCGAGCACCCCTGGCCAGTCTGGGACTGACTCCGAACAGGGGGCGCGGAGGAGCCCTGCGCCGGCTGTGAGCCCCCATTCCGGTCCATACATAGGATGGGGTGGTGCTTCTCACCGCACCAGCTGCACGCTTGGGGGTGGGGACATTCCCTAACAAGGTGCTTACCCAAACAAATGAAGCACCACCGTCGCTTCTTCGCGATACCACGTCGCCCCAGTATCCTCTGCTCCATGAACCGCTTGCATACGGTCACCTGGTGGCCCGGGTTGTGGCAAAATATGCAACAGTCAGGCTCCGCCACCGCCAAGTTGTACTGCCGCGGACCGGGTGGCCGCTGTGCCGACTTACCCCCTTGTCCCCTCGGAGAATCCATTCTTATCTGAGGTCGGGGCACCCCAGATGGTCTCGGAGGAGAGTGCAGGTCCGACGTGTCTGCCCGTCGACACTCGGTCTCTAAAAACTCCACAAGGTCTGTGAAGGCCGGGAGGTGCTGAGCGCTATCTCCGCCGTACCGGTGTTCGAACCGGGCCCGGACATCGTCCGGCAACCGGTGCAGCAGGAAGCTCAGCAACATGTAGGACCACTTGTCCACGGGGAGGCCCAACTTCTCCAGTCCCTTCGTTGCGCTGAGGACCGGGTTCAACATCTGGGTTCGGATGCCGGAGACCTGTGCTATGCGGGGAATCGACCAGATTTTGGCCATGTATGAATCCGCTAGCCGTCGCACATTTTGATACCTAGCCCTTAATAATGTGCGCGCGATCTCATAATTGTCGTCGGTGACCGACAAGTGCGCGACCAGGTCGCGCGGTTCACCCACGAGCGCAGCCATCATTTGGGCCAGCTTCAAGGACGCAGGCAGGTCAGTCCGGGCATGTACCAGGCTGTCAAACAAGTCCATGAAGCTGGTCCACTGGTCCAGTTCCCCCCGGAATACGGGAATGTGGATGGCAGGTAAGCGCGCTGCCAGTGCCGGATTGGGACTCCCCACTGGTTTACCCTCAATGGGTACGGCAGCTGTTCGAGCTCTAAGCAGCTCCGTAGCCCGCTGGGTAATCCTATCCGCTAGATCCAGGCACTGGTCATAATCAGCCTCCGCCGGCTTACCTTCCTCCTCGCCGATCTCTTCCAGGTATTTTCCCAGACGGGACTCCACCTCCTGTACACGCATCGGCACCTGCTCGTACCGAGACAGCAACGCGTCTTCCCGGTCCGGTCTGTCCACCAAAGCCGCCGCCGAGGCAAACCAACGGAGTGCCGCCTGTATTGCCGCCTTGTGTCCGGCCATCTCACTCGATATTTAATCTATAAATATATAATTAATCTCTATAAGCTTCCAAAAAACTTGATTACAAGTTTGAAACAGTTTCACAATATACTATTATGTACTTTACAATGAGTTGCAATTGATACCCGAGAGCAATATTTCCAAAATCTCCAATATTTGTATGATACATCCAACAATATGATTATTATAATTAGCTATATGCTACAAACCATCCTCCAAATATAGTCCGTTTGCTAGAATGTACCTAATTTAACTAATACTCCTCACACAAATTATTGGGTCTCGGGGCTAATCAATTTATTAGAAAAATTCACTTAACTAACAGAAATTTCGGTACAATTTCTAGCCGAATTACTTGTATATGCTAGGGAACCACTTTCAGGCAATCAATAATCAATACAAGTGATCGAAATTGTAACTTTTGTTCCGTAATTCTAACCTCAAAAACGTACACGTGTTTCAACCAAGTGCCAGAAAATTACCAAAAAAATGCGATTTCTTTGCCGTGAATCGCAAAATCAAACCATATGCTTCTGCTACCAAATTTGTTTCGTACGGAACCCGGATGTCCCGGACGAAATTTAACCCCGATACGGAGTGCAAACGAAACAACAATGACAACCGGGACTTACCTATTCGAGCGCTGAGGCGGGCTTTTTCGGTCAAGTAAATCACAGTCAGGTCAGTCTCAGTCAGAGTCTCGTCAAGGTTCAGCTCCTCGTTGCTGAAGCACCAGCCCCGGGTCGCCACGCGGCGAAACAAGCACCGGTCCAGACGCCAAAAATTGCGGATTCACTCGCGAATATAGTCTCACACTTTAAACTACACCAATTGTTCATGTATACCAAATTCACAACCAAAAGCCCGTTATTTCGACCACAAAACAGGAGACCGATCGCATGGTGCGCTCCGTGTCGAAATCCGAGAACGTAATGTCAGCGACATGAAAGTCGAAAAAAACGCGTTGCGTTTTCAGGTTATAATTATTTGACATTGACAAATGTCATGTTGTGGGCGCGTTCCGATATTGCATCGGGACGTAACAATGAATTTCATGATAAATACTTGAACCCATCTCCACGACGTATATTACCGTGGCTACGATGTATTTTATTTAAGAATGGGTAGAACATGAGTTAATTAACTCCATAGCTCGTATTTGTTTGATGTCGCCGACGCAACCTATTGCCGCGTAATTAAATATAACGTACGGTTTTGCAATTAAATTTGACGTAAATATTAGCTAAATGCCGGCTTTAAGTTTAATTTAACCCATTATTGGGTAGCTAAGAACTGTTGAATAAATGGGAAATTAGTAATATTAATCAATATTTTTTTACTACATATGAAATAAACATGATGTTTCTTTATTTGTTTTTTTTAAATTCGGGTAAATTACACCACATTTTTAAGTTACATAGATACAAGAAATCAAAGTACATAGAAATATTAAATGGTACTCACCTGTGGTCCAGACCGGGAATCGAACCCGGTACCTCTGGATTTCCGGCCCAGCGCCAAGTGGTTAAGGCGTAAGTGCATGTAATATTTTTTTAGTTTGATTTACACACTCTACTTAAGGCCAAGTTGACCCGCTGATCCGTTGCTCACTTTGAGCAATCAACGAAACTTCTAGGTGGTCTGCTGCTAAGCGACTTGGTCGATCCCAGCCCCCACCTTGTTCGAGACTTGCCCCAGAGTCAATAGGACTTGTAAGTAATGTCAGGTTATGCAGATGGGTAGGGTATTCAGATGTCCGATAAAAAATGAAATAATAAACCAAAGAACGGAAAAAATACCGGCATTTTTGTATGGATAAAATACCGGTATCCGAGCCCTGATGAGCCCTAGACTGAGTATATTTATAGATAAATTTCAGCATAATTAGTATCACGAAGACGACTTCCGACTACATTGTCTAAACGCAGTCGTCCATTGGCCCGTTTATCAGTAACTGTTATCATTAAATGCAATTGCCACCAATAACTCTCAAAATATACTAACTGACATCTCCTGTTGTTGTAAATTGGACCTAGTTTCAGTGGAATAAGGTTTAGTTTTCAAAGTAACGGAACGCTAAGCTAGTAAAGTTTGCTCGGGCACAGTATAACCAGTAGTTTAACTTCGTAGGAAGGTATATCGCGTGACAAACAAGTATGAGTGCGTTAGCGCGTGAAGCACATTGCGGTAGGCACACATCGATACTGCTAAAGCATGTATGGCGGCATAATTCGGATGGTGGCGTTGTAGCGTAGCCCCGCGCGCACAATGCCCTCTACGTATACCTACTATTAGTTTTTAATATCTTGTTTATTTAAGGATCACTATATTTTTTTGGTGTGCAATAAAGAGTATTGTATTGTATTGTATGACTAAACGCAGAGGGCTTAGTGCGCGTAGGACAACGACACGATCCGCGCTATGCCGCCATAGTTGCTATGTGTGCGTCGTTGTGCACACCTCGCACTGTTGACCCTCGCTCGCATCCATATCACGCGACGTACCTTTCTATGAAGTTATACTACTGGTTATACTATGGCTCAGGTCTCTAATGTGTATTGTGCACGACAATGGCGGAGATTGCACAATTGAACCGCGCACAATGGCGCGAGTTTGCGGGTAACTAGTGTATTTAACAGGAAACTATCGAACTACTCAACTGGCGATACTGAAGTTATTCCGGTCGTATAAACGTCGATACAAGTCTGAAAGGTTAGGAATATAAGCGATACCTAGATACATACGGGATAATAGGCATGTGAACTGGATTTTCTTTCTGATGTACATTGATTCTGCTATTTATGACGAACGAAATATATAGGTACTGCACTATTGCATGCATAGATAGATAGATAATTTATTTCGTGAAAAAATAGCAGTACAAAGTTACAAGCATTCACGTCATTATTGTCAAAATACAAAATGAGAAAATAAAATTAAAAAATGTCACAATTTCAAAATATGAAAAACGGAATAGTTAATAATAATCAAATCATGTCTTCCCGTAAGACTCGTCATAACAATTTGTAATAATATAACAATAAATAATAATAAGAACAATGAAAAGTAAAACAAGAAAATATGCTAAGACCAAATATGAATTATTTAAAGAATAATTCCATGAACTCGTTCACTGAGTACAGAGGGATAATCATATGTGTAGAGGTTTGGATGCATGGATATTTGGATGTTCGGATGTTTGTAACTAAAAAACGTAGTAACAACCGAGTGAATTGGGCTGAAATTTGGTATGGAAGAAGTCCAAGTCCAGCATCCGTCACGTTCTGACAAATATTGTGTGAGAGTGACGAATGTTTTATTATTTATTTATCGCGCGAAAAAGCGTAGCATCATAAGCCTAGTTACGGATTGAAACGTAGGATAGTTTATATCTCGGTAAAGAGTTCCCTTGGGATAATAACGGGAACAACGCAGGCGAAGCCGCTGCTAAATGCTAGTTCATTATAATACCTAAAAATACAAGCAAAACCACTAGACGTTAGTAGATAGAAGCCTTATCTCCAAATAATTCTGTAAGTGGCTTTGACATCTTTGAACAGGAAAATATTGGAGCGCGCGATATTAATTCTGGGAGATTGAAAAAATACCGTCGTTTGAGGAATAATTAAAAAACAATACCGTTTGTTCACTGTTTCCGGGGGGATTTTATTTTACTTGTAATAAAATAATAAATACGTAAATATCGGGGGACATTTTACACAACTCGAACTAGTCCCAAACTAAGCAATGCTTGTATGATGGGTACTAGACGACGATATACATACTTATATAGACAAATACATACTTAAATAGATAGAAAACATCCATGACTCAGGAACAAATACTCTCAGTTATCACACATGATATTTGCCCTTACCAGGATTTGAAACCGGAGACCTCTGGCTTTGTAGGCGGTGTCACTCCCACAAAACTAAACGTATGGTCATAATAACAGATGAAAGACTTAGTGTAAGGCCTGAGAGCTAACTTATGAGGAATGTAGTCTTGACTGAATCTACACGCGCTTCCCATATACCGCCTTAATAACCTCTCCACCAACATTAAATCCTGCAAATAAACCTTTTCTGTCGGTCACGTACCCCGCAGTTTCTCGCCCTTTAGAAATCTATTTCGCCCACAGCAATCAAATTACGCCTCACCATGGATTAGATGCTGAAAGGTCTGTGGACGTGCTGGGGCTTTTTAACACTCAAGGATGTTTGGAAGTTTTTGTTTGGGCTTAAAGGGTTATGGTGGGACGTTAAAACGTTATTACAAATCATACTTGGGACGTGATCGCAAAGAGTATTAAGTAGAGGTTAAGGAAATTAAAGCACATGAAGTCGTGAAGGTTGAACTAATTACTACATAACATTACATTTTTCTGAAAATTATTGAACTTCAATAGTTTTTGTAGTTAAGTACCACAATTATTTTAGTTTTAATACTAGTAGACTTCGCAGAGGTGAAATGAGTCGGATAAAAAGTATCCTACGTGTTAACCGGGATCATAACCTGTGCATTTCATAAAAATCGGTTCAGTCGTTTTTGCGTGATGCGAGCAAATATGAAATTTCAACGATTTTATTATATGCTTATGTCGCAGTTTTAGCGCCTTATCACACTAACGATTTGCGGGCGAGCTGCGGGCAAGTTTCCATACAAAACCAGTCGTCGCGAGCGACATTTGTATGGAACTTTTCTTCCAATTTGCTCGCAGCACTCTCGCAAATTTTAAGTGTTTTAAGGCTCTTGGAGTTCTGCCCACGAAGGAATGTCAAGTTTGTCTATACTTGAGTGTCTTTGGCTGCGATACGATGACGTTTATTCAAAATTGACTTACCTAGTTCTGTTATTAATTCAATTTTTTGAATGTCAGAGAAATGAAAGGTACGAACTTATGGAAACCTACGTTCGAACGCGAATTATTAACTGTCAGTGTGTTCTGATGATCTGATGAACATCCTGACGACCTCTTTCCTTTAATGCCGACATATAGAATAGGAGTTGAAACTCGAATAAGTATTAAAACTACAGTGTAATTGCAGCATTAAAACTCTTTTACACAGTATGCTCCGTGGCTGAAGGCAACTTTTTAATTTCTTCCAGTAATAGGTTGAGAAGCAGTTTTTAATTTTAAAGACCAAACTTCTGAACCAATTCAACACCAATATTTTGCCACGTTTTGCTGTACTGCATTAGTGTCATTTGAAACGAATTTTAATTTTAAATATCACCAATAGCAGTTTATGCAACTGATACGTAATAAGAGGCCTTAAAACACGAGTGTGCTTTATAATAAGATCACAAGAGTGTTTTAAGGTTTAATTATGTACAGCAGTCCACTGTTTTATCTATACACATATTATAAGCTTTCAATGATGTGTGCAAAAACTGCAAATAAAAAATGTGAAATGGCGGTAATCGTAAATTACATTAAACAACTAGGGTGGTAAAACAAAGTAAGACCGAGATCGCAGATGTTTGCGGCCCTAGCTGCAAGCGAGGGACGTGAATATGCGATCGAGGGCTTTCTTTATTACCTCCTGTGTTGTGTATATCATTTTATGTCTACACTTGGCCAGAAAGTGGCTTTTTCTGTACGCGTAGCGTGCGGTAAAAGCCACTTTATGGCCAGGTGCGGCGTAAATGATTTTTATTTCACGCATGTCACGCAACCGTGTTTTTTTTTTAATTCAGACACAAACTAGAGTGGGCTTTCACTAACATACCGTTGGATATCAAGTAACATGCGAGATTTGCTAAAATCGTTTGCACTTGACATTTCATATCGAATATGTTGACTAACAGGCTAGCCTCGCTTCGCCTCGTATTGGCCATCCTTAGATCGCCACGGCGTGGTCCTGTGCAAACCGCATCCACCGAACTCCTAAAGGGTTAGGTTAGGTTAGCATCGAGCACCGAATCGTCCAGGTAGCACAATGTCCAAAGACGCATATTGACTAAAAAGCGAAATATCAGTGGTCCAATTAGCATTTTGCCCAATTAACATAACGTGCATAACACAGAACATCAAAATAGCAATTCGTCTGTATAGCATAATGTAACAAGTATATACTTAATGTCAAAAAAGCTAATACCACAAATAGCACATTGTCAAATCTGATAGCAGTTAAAGCAGTTAGCCCAATTAGCATAATAACCCAAAAGCAAAACGTTTTATTATTTAATCTTTTTGTATTGTGACGTTTCGATATTTAGGTGTTCGACATTAGGTAGTTTGCGTTTTGGATGTTTTAATTATTAAGTATTTGACATTTTACGTACTTAGACGTATTGTTATCTAGTCGTGTCGTTTTATGGACTACATGCTAATTGTGTATTTTACAATTTAGGCATCTTCACAAAATGGTTAATTTACATAATCGACTTTCCGCTTTGTAGTCAACTTACGTCACTGGACATTTTGCTAGCGTACCCCTCCCAAATACACTCACAAAATCTTCGGTCTGGAGCTGCCTTACGTCTAAATTACGTTCGATCAAATTTATGAGGCTTTTTAAGAAGCTAAATGCTCCGATTCAATCAGCTCAGCGCTAAACGTTCTATTTTTTCAGCGCAAATGTTTGATCAAATCGCTGTGCTGTTTGTGTTCTAAGTTAGGTGAGAGGCTGCATAAACTTAGGCGGTTGTTTACTGTTTAACTTGCTACGCACTTTGTTGAAAACGCGGCGTTTTTTGCGGCGATACGAGTAAGTCTTTGTGTGAAACAATATTTAATTGCTATGTGGCAGATTAGTCGTAACCAAATAGGCAATGCTTATGGTAGGGTTACATAGGTAGACACGACCATCCCATCCGCGACCACGAACACTGTAAAGAGTTACACAACGTCGGGATATAAAATTCTGTAATACACGTGATTTAATCCGTTTAATTGATTTATTAAATTATTGATGATCGTGGAAACCAAAGGTAATATCATAGACAATGCTTATTTTTCAATTGACGGCGAACGCATACATTAAATGATGGACGTTTGATGGATGATATTAACCACTCACTAAAATGTCATCACCATTATATATTTGTGCAAGGAAATTATGCATGGCAAGAACTATTGATAAAATAAGTCTCTGATTTGATTTGACCTCCTTCCATCCAAAATTCTACTCTGATTACCATTCCTTGCAGTTATTTGCTTGAACGGTAATGATAATAAACGCCGTTGATTCACAGCCTGACGCTGCCGCGAGTATGACGTTATACCCCGCCTATTCTAGAAATCTGCGAGTCCAAAGAAAATCACCTATGAGATGGACAGACCAGGTTAAATTTGCAGTAGATGTTCCATTCCATGGCCTTCCTTGCACCAGGAGCTCTTAGGGAGAAATAGCGTCGCATCGAAAAACCGTGCTACCAACACTTGAAATGACGTCCACGAATATCAAGAGGTATATCGATAAAGACGAAGATTCTAGAAACGCGGCGTTTGTGCCGGTAGTGCGGCAGCCGCACGCACGCCACTTTTGATTATGCTAACGCGTGTTGAAACTCGCGGTATGTCTTTGACGCGAGTGTGTCGTTGTACCCCGTCTATTCTAGCCCTTAATTATCTACCAACTATTTTTGTCACACGACCATCTAGGACCGCTGCTTGACTACTATCAAATCCAAGTAAACGGTCATTCTAATATTTTATGTACTTTATGATACACAGATGCACAGACATAATACATACACAGTACACGGACGGACGAGGGCATAGACGGCATTTAATATTTGAATGTATCTGAAAGACCATAAAGACACGTCGTCGGCCGTAGGCTGAATTACGGTAAGGGACAAAACACGCAAAATGAGTTGAATATACAGTTTTGTTCAGAATTTTACGCTCTTTCGAATGATATTTATGAAAAAATTCTAGCTTGAAAAAAATTACCCTTACACTACTGAATTTCGTGGGTCCAAAATCGAATCTGTCCCACAAAAACAATGTATCTGATAAATATTATAATATAGTAACTTAAAATGGTGTAATTGCTGCCACCAACCCACTTCGAATAGAGTAAAGGTCTTCGCAATCAAGGAATTACCTTTACATGGTATATTTTTGAAGAAAACCTTATGAAACTAGCTTTACCCTAATGCATTTTTCGTCTCATAAGTCAATAATACCCATACCTTAAAATATGTGCACGAGTTTTGAAATAAATAATCCTAACCCCATTTTACATTATTATATTTTAAACAGTGTGTCCCTTACACTAATTTGATTCGATTTATATTTAGGTTCCGTGCGCATTTCCCATCCTTTTCTATTCTAAATTGTCGCTCTGTGTGCGAAAGAGAGGACTCAACAGTTGCGTGGGGGCATCTAAAAAAATCTGTCATTTGGTTGGGATTTTCTTCGTAATTTTGACAATGATTAACCTAAGTGATAAATATGGACAAACAAAATAACGGGTTGCTCCGACGCAGACAGCAATTACTACAATTAGTGAATAACATACTAAAAAACCGGCCAAGTGCGAGTCGGACTCACATACGAATGGTTCCGTACCACCGTACAAAAAAACGTCGTAATAAACAACTGCCAAAAGGTCTTAAATGCCGTGTAAATCAATGACACTTAAAAATTTTTGGTTGAGAAGTTTTTCGGCAATAACTTCAAAACAGTTTATTCGTTACTATTCAAAATAATTTTCGTTGAATGTATTTACTAAGCGTTACCTTTCTGTTTTTTTTCATATTTTTTGGATTTACGGTTTAAAAGTTAAAGGGGGGGGGGGGGCAATTTATGCAACTTTCGGAGCGATTATTTCCGAAAGTATTAACTTAATCAAAAAAAAGTACATAAAAGCCTTATAATTATTCTATAGCAGAAAATACACTGTATTTAACTTCACAGTTTATGAAAGCTCTACACAGAACGGTTTTTGCTATGTTTGGGGTGAATGTGACGGAAAACGAGGAGCAAAAGAGATAGGTTCCTGTCTTTTCAAGTATCTGAAAGATGTCGATGACAGAGGAATAAGAAAACTTATCCTGTATTGCGATGCTTGCACAGGACAAAATCGTAATAGGACGGTCCTCTCAATATTGCAATATTTTTTGTCTATATCAAAAAACATTGAAACTATCCAAATTAACTTCCTATTGACCGGTCATAGTTACATGACAGTTGACAGTATGCACTCAGTTATCGAACGAGAAGTGCGAAAACTGACTGTTTGGAGTTACACGCAATGGCCTAGTTTCATGGAATCTGCTAGGGAAAATCCTCGTCCCTATGTTGTAATCCTTATGGAGCACACGGATTTTATTGACTGGAACCCCATAACAGAGAAAATGATTCCACAGAAGACTCGGGACTTGCAAGTCACGAAAATAAGAATAGCGACGATGAAGAAAAAAAAGCTTATAACTATTGAGACGAACACTCTATCTATATAAATCAGATGTTACTTTGCGGAAAGCCATGTAAATAAAAACAGAAATATTGCTTTGCTAATCCGCGATATGATAACGTGTTAGACAATTAATGCTAGCCCTATATATTTCAAAAATACGCAAGTAATTATAACGAGCTAGCACTAATTTTTTAACACGTTACAATATTGCGGATTAGCGAAAGCAATATTTTTGTTTTTATGAAGTGTGTGTGTGAAAAATTAATTATTCGTAGTAGCCACTATGATTTGCTAAAAAATAATTGCTAATACTGCATGCTATAGGTTGTCATCTATTTTTATAGTGTGATTATAATAAAAACTAACATTAAATTAAATTTTTGTCATTTCACCCCGTTGAAATCGACTTTTACAGTGTACAATTATTCCATGTAACGGACACACAAAAAATACATACACATTTCAATACATTTTCATAGCTGTTACATGAAATTTCTAATGCAAAAATACGTCTTACGTCAAAAATTTATACTAATTATTTTTCAACGATATCGTTACTCTATTTTTCTTTCATACATTATTTCAACGAATCCCTTACGCTATTTTTTTATCAATATATTGGACATAACGATTGGGTCAATATAAGGTAAGAGACGAGACGACACGAGACTACAACATTTTTGGCATGTAAGGGACATTACGAACGAAATACATTGTTGTAAGGGACGTCTATTTTCTTAAATAACTTAATTATTTAAATACACACTACATAGGCAGATAGAGCACTTAAATATAAGATTATGTGTGAAATCAAACCCAAAAAAGGTTAATTACAATAAAAGTTATGTACGATTTAGTCCGAAAAAAAACTTTGTCGGCCTCTCCTGAAAAATCGTATTTTGTCCCTTACCTTAATTCAGCCTACGGCCGACGACGTGTTAAGGGCTAGAAACGCGGCATTTTTATCGGGTGTGCGTCAGCCGCACGCACGCCGCTTTTGATTATAATAACGCGTGTTGACGCACGCGGGCTGTCGCTGCGTGCCGCGAGTGCGGCGTTACCTAGAATAGAAGGGGCCTCTATTCTAGAAACGCGTCGTTTGTGTGAGTCGTGCGTCAGCCGCACGCACGCCGCGTTTGATTATGCTAACGCGTGTTGACGCACGCGGCCCGTCGCTGCGTGCCGCGAGTGCGGCGCGCTTAATGCCGCATTATCTATTCCGGCTGTGATTGGATTTTGTGCCATAATGGCCAGTTGAGCTCG
Organism: Eudemis profundana; assembly: GCA_947034925.1. Taxonomy (NCBI): domain Eukaryota; kingdom Metazoa; phylum Arthropoda; class Insecta; order Lepidoptera; family Tortricidae; genus Eudemis; species Eudemis profundana. The sequence continues at coordinate 1,050,034 of OX344809.1, forward strand.
GATTGAAATTATCGCGGGGTATAAATCTCGCTTCGTGGCTGTATACAGCCGGGAATACACACGCCTATAGCTGGCACACTTGCATCAGCTCCTTGCACGCCCCGCCTATTGTTATGTAAATACACTACCTGGCATGCCTGTATCTGGCAAGCAATTAGATCGCAAGCAATTTGATTTACTTGCATGCAATATGAGGGAGGGGACTAGAAATAATCAAATTTGCAATTTTATATGCACTTTGGTGCACCGGCCGGAAACACTTCATACTATAGGCCACTATAACGTGACGTCACGATATAATACTTTGTTTGGGCAAGAATTTTGTTCTGCAACTATGTTAAAACTTGCGTTCATCGAATCGGTTTCATAACAAAAGTTACAATACCTTTTATGGGTTGTGTGTTGATTATTAGTTATTAATAAGTATTTTCATACTTTTAAAATTGACTTTCCCATCCAGCTTTGCAGGCTCATAGCAAACTCTAATACCCGCCCTGATGGGTAACTTTGGCCATAGGGATTACCTCGATTCAGGTTTTATTATTGCATTTAAATTACATATTGCCTTGTGGTTGGGTTTAGCTAACCGTTCATATTTTTATATTTGTTAAAAACACTCTTATTATATTTTATTTAAAATTGATTGCTTACTAAACAAACTAGACGAGTAATGAAACGTTTATTGCGGTGACGGATATTTAATTACAAGTGTATTTAAATATCCGTCATTATTAAAACACTCAAAAAATCAAACTTTATTTTCTAGACACACTAAAAGCAAAGCAAAAATAGAATTACAGTATGAAAAATAATTGAATTTCCATTCTAAAAACTGTATTAGCACACATTTTTACCACGAATATTTAGACGAAATATTTTAAATACGTATTATTGTAGTTAAATTTGCAATTTTAAATTATTGGAAATTGTTTACAATGTGTTATAAACCGAGTTAAAAAAAATTACCGAGTACAAAAAAAGAGGTTATCCATTCGACCCACATGTATGTAATATTGTCAGAATTGCACAGTTTTCATATGTGTACATATGTTAGTTTATTCCAGCTTTTAAAGTCGTGTGCCAAATTTCGTAAGTGTACATACACTTACGAAATTATAAATATATACGAATATGTTTGTCCGCGCATATCTCAAAAACTAAGAGTATATTGCAAGAAATCTTTTTTAGTTGAACTAGGTACAACTTAGGGAACTGTGTAAGTTTCATCAAAATCGGTTCAGTAGCTTTTGAGATAAAAAGTTATGTGTGTCTGCCACCAGGAAAATGTGTACTTAACAGCGTTATTCAATTACTACTGAAGTAAAAAATGAAGAAATAAAAAAGTAATTTAAAAAAATAAAACCGACTTCAAAACTGGAAGAAATAAAAGATTTATGCCAACTATTTTCTTGAGGTAGGTAGGCCAGTCTCGTTCCTATGTACCTACCGTTATTCCAAATATTAAGGCTGGCACCGACCTCAACAAAATAGTTGGCATAAAACTTTTATTTTATCTCTTTTTGAAGCCTACATGACTTTCTCGCGCAAAAGGCATATTATACTGTGCAAGAATACTTAAGTGATAGTATATAGAATAGTTTAGTAACTAACACCACAGAATGACATACCTTCTTCTTCTTCTTGAAAGGATCTCAAGGTTATGACTTTGCCATGCCTCTTTATTTATGAGGTTGCAGTCTTTGTTAAATCTAACCCTGCACTCTTTCCACTGCGGTCGTCTGCAAACACTAGACCGACACGATATAAACATGCGATACAAACTGTAGCTGGCAGAACAGCATTATTAAGGAAAGGTGTACTAGGCATGACATCCAGAATATATAATTGTCTACCAGAAAGTCTTAAAGAGCTACACATGTCTATGTTCAAAAATAAATTAAAAATGATACTCATAGAAAAAGCTTATTACACGGTGGATGAGTTCTTTCAAGACAAAAGTTTTATATAATTCCAACTTTAGCTACTATTTCTATGTATGAACGCATGTGTGTTTATTCTATGTCAGTTGCTCAATGTTAACATTCCTTATTAATTCATTATTGTTGTAATTTCATGTTAGTTTTTAAGGCAAAATATTTGTATACCTTCACGGTAGATCACAGAGGACCTACCCACATTTCAATGTCAACTATTATGTATTGTACCTGTGTATCACAAATAAATACTTACTTACTTACTTACTTACTTACTTGTAACTAACGTAATAAAATAATTGTATTGTATATTCTATGTTTGAAATGAACAGCATGTATGTCATCGACTAAAATTTGTATGCCGCAAGGTACCACATAGTGACACTAAGTAATTATTTGTAACATCTTTATTACCTATGTTGGACAAATAAATTATTTTGAATTTGAATTTGAAGCCGGTTTAATTTTTTACATCACTTTTTTGTTATGTTTCACATAAATAAAACTGCAAAATATAGCACACATCGCATATTGTTTTTTAATGGCTGCACGCCGCGATGCTGTGTCACAAATAAATGTGAAATGGAAACAAAAAAAAAACTTCTGGCAGGCTTGTATGAAATTCCAATAAAAGCCTCTCGTCTACTCCGCACATACTCAAACGAGGTGCTTTGCGGCCTATTATAAGGCGCGTAATGTCAATATTTCATTGCATGTTTGAGAAAATATACAGATGTAGTGCAAAATGATTTTCCATCGGGAAAACTCGAATCTCAATTGGAATACGATGGCACCCGAACTGTCAATCAATGATTGTATTAAATGAGTGACGTTTTGATATCCACTAATATGGAACTTTATTGTTTAGTGTCAAATGTCAAGGTGAAAAATGGTGGCTGTAAGATGGGTACTGAAGCTGATTGAGAGAGCACGATAAATACGAACTTTTCCGATAAAGTACGATGGAAAATCATTTTGCACTACATCTGTGCATTTCACATTCATTACGTACTCCACTTCAAAAGCAAACCCGCTAGTCACCAAAGGATAATATGACAGAATGAAAATCCTATTCGCAAAAAAGGACCATAGATATCTCTCAGTAGATTAAATAACACAGATTTATTACGTGAGCGGAATAGCGGGGGATAAATAGTGGGTCCGCTGCCTGGAATACCAACTAGGCTTCGGCAGTGGAAAAATTAAATTAACAAGAGTTGGGAACTTAAGTTTGGGTCGGCGCAATGTTCCGTTGTTTATTATTGTTAGCTGAGCCGAGGACGAGTTTAACTTTTTTGTACGTTGATTTTTATCTATGTTAACCGCCTTCAAAAATGAAGTTTATCAATTAGACTCGTATGTATGTAATAACAAAAATATTTTGAGGTAGAAGGAACTAAATATTTTTACTAAAAAAAACCCGCCATTTTGTTTATTTTAACAAACTTCATACCCAGTGACACTCGCGCCATCAAGACGAATCTAATGATGTATCATTTATCAAAATCGCTTGTGCTGTTGAGTAGTTAGGAGCTGACACAGGAACGGACATACATACATACATACATACAGGTCAAACACATAACCCTCCTTTGGGCTTCGCCGCAGTCGGGTAAAAAGTGTATGTGTATGGCGTGCTAAAAATAAGTGGCGACCTACTTTGCACGTCGTTAACTTGCTGTCAATATCATATTTGAAAACCTGATAAAAATGGTAAAGTTGTTCCACCAAATAAAATTCATGTTTTTCATTACTAAATTGGCGAAAAACGTTCAGAATGGTGTTGGGACTGTCGCGCACCCAGCGCACCAGGGATGTGGCTCGCTTTCGCATCGGTGTGTAAAAACAATCGATACAGGCCTCTGCAGACATCCCTGATGCGCTACAGAAGCGAGGCAGTCTCATGAGCACCCGGAACGCGTTATTGTACTGTATCCGAAGGACCCCATGTGTTCGATTCTAGGTCTAGGGGTGCCAGATATCGATTTGTTCTCCGGTAGATGACTAATGCTTATTCCAAAAGAAAGAATCAGACATGTGAAAGAGCCCTTGAGGCCTACTTAGAGAAATAAATTATTTCATTTCATTTCATTTCATTTCCAAAACTACGCGGCTATGAAATCTTTACTCACCTGGTCGTCAGCTGGTGCTTACAGCCAGTCAAGTCCGTGTCGACGTCTGATCAGTAAATCAGTCAGGTGTCTAGTCAGATAAGGTATCCAGCTGCCCTTGGATCTTCACCACGTGAAACAAAGACTGGACGGTCCAAACTCCGGGAAATCGACGCGTAGGTACTACACGGGAATCCAGTTATTTCTGTCTGGATGTCTCGAAAACCGTATATTACTCGCGCTATAGTGCACAAAAGCAAAACCCGATCGCATGTTATGCGTTGGTCACCGCGTTGGAAAGTAAAGTGTCAAACTATATTTTTCTAGGTTATCAATTTGACGTTTCACTAGGGAGGTGACATTAGATGCTTTCCGGTTTACATAGGGATGTAACACTATCGCACACCCGGTGCACCAGGGATGTGGCACGCTTCCGCATCGTTGTGAAAAAACAATCGATACGGGCCTCTGCCAACATCCCTGATGCGCTACAGAAGCGAGGCAGTCCCATTAGCACCCGGAACTCGTTATTGTACTGTATCCGAAGGGCCCCATGGATCGTCATTGATGGAATAGGTATGGCACCATGGATCTTATCTGATGACAATGCGGTAAGATGGCAATAGGACCATTTCAATTACATAAGATAATCCAGCAGTATTTGGGCTCATTTGATTAGTTTTGACAAGTTAAAGTGGCAACGGGCTGGGCATATATCTCGAAGAACTGATGGCTGATGGGGCGTAAAGTTCTCGAATGGAAACCACGAACTGGCAGACGCAGCGTAGGTCGGCCTCCACAAGATGGTCTGATGTCCGGCTTAGGGTCGCCGGAAGTCGATGGAGGCAGGAGGCGTGGGACTGTTCGTTGTGGAAGTCTTTGGGAGAGACCATGTTCAGCAGTCGACGTACGTATGAATGTTATAATGATGATCAATCAATCAATCAATCCAATCATACTTTATTGCACACCAAAAGAAAATTACATTGCAAACTTATATTAAAATAGTGGTAAACAATAGGCGGTCTTATCGCTAAAGAGCGATCTCTTCCAGACAACCTTTGGGTGGCGGAGTCTATGCAAAGTTGACAAAAGTAAATGAGTAGGTGGTGAGGAATAACGATGCAAAAGAATGCTCACAAATTACTAAATATAAGGGAAGAGGATACACATACATATATAAATAAATACATAAACCTACATATACAATACATACATATATAAAAACGAAACATATATAATTATTTACAGCACAGCCAGCAACAAAACAGAAGCAAATGATGACTATTGAAGCGACATATAATGATTTTTTAACATGTTTTTAAATATGGGAAGAGATTGAGCACGTCTTAATTCAGGAGGCAGAGCGTTCCACAACCGTACAGCCTGAAAAGTAAAAGAATTTCTATAAAATTTGGAACTTGAGAAGGGAACATTTAAAAGCAGGTTTTGGGCACACCTTGAGGACGATAAATAGCTAAATCGCTCTTTAAGATAGCGGGGGGTTGCAGGAAAGAAGAGTATACCATAAAGAAAGGAAAGAATATGAGAGTTACGTCGAAGTCGGATAGGGAGCCACTTGAGTTGAAGGCGAAAACTAGAAATATGGTCATATTTGTGTAACCCAAATATGAACCGGATGCAGATATTTTGAATACGCTCAAGTTTGTTAAGTTGCTCCTCAGTGAGATCAAGATAGGAAATGTCAGCGTAATTTAAAATAGGGAGTAATAAGGACTGTGCAAGCGCAATTTTAGTGGCAATGGGAAGAAAGTTACGAAGTCTTCTTAGTGAAGCTACAGCGGCAAATATCTTCCTGCTGACCTCGTTTAACTGAGGCACGGATGATGATGAATGATAAAAAAAAAATCGTTTATTTCAGACTACAGTCCATAGATGTTAGTCACATTTACCCTTACACTAGTGTTAGATACATTATTTCTATTTCTATTAAATATTTTAAACTGAAGTTAACTTTAATATTAGAAGTTTAAGTATAAGAGGCAAGTATTGCATGAACCTTGGTCCAGTGCAAGAGGAGCTGGCTGTCCAACCTATCAGCCATAACGGCCAGGAGGCTGTTGCCGTTGATGAAGCCTCTTTAGTTTTATAAGTAGTTAATACAAAAACTTTTTTATTTGTTTCATAGGAATCCCAAGTACAGTCAAGGACAAAGATAAAATATCCACGCAAAGTTCCAAAATATTTATACATAAACCTTACTGCCATAATAATATGAACTATAACTTGGCAACTTCGTTGGTGACACTCTCCTGTGTGGTTATTGTTCGGTTTAGCCGTAACTACTTACACAAGTTAAGGCCAACAAGAACGGGGGCCTCCGGAGGCTGCCTCCGTCGGTCACCGTTCGTGTTGGCGGTAACTTGTGTAAGTATTTACGGCTGCACATAACAAAAAGCACACAGGAGAGTGTCACCAACGAAGTTGCCAAGCTATAGGGATGTAACGATACCGATACCGATATATCGCCGATATTTGAAGAGCGCGAAAATAATTTTTTGTTGTATGAAAAAAAATCTGCAAAAAGTAATTTCAATTACTGACTTAATTTATATATTGGTCTATTACCTTGTGCAATAATAATTACTATGTTTTTTTTTTAGTTTTATCGTTTATATTCAGTAAACAATAAATAACAAAACAATAAATTACTATGTTAATTATATATTTGGTTTATAATAAATAAAAAAAAATTGAGGTTGACTCTCTGTTAAATATAGCCAAGTTTTAGGTATAATAAGGACATACAAATAATAAATCTGAAATTCATACTTCATTAGTTAGCTAAAATATCGGTATCGGTATCGCCGATAATTTACTAGAAATGTCGGTATCGGTATCGTATCGGCAAAATTATGTATCGTTACATCCCTAATAAGAACTAACATGTTACTGAATACATAATCAAACAATAAATGGTTTCTGATATCTAATTTAAATTGAAATAGCTATAATTTTTGTTTGTCTGTCGCGCCATTTAACAGTCAATTTACTAAAATAAATCGAACCCAGTTAATTAATACGGTATTTGTCGACGATACGATTTTGCATCGGATAATTCTCAATTAATGAATGGCTTTAAATTAAACCTAGTTCTACATCGCTTAATGACCTATTTGGATTCAAATTTGATTTGCATTTCCTTCTAAATGATAATATTGCTGTATTATTTAATATTCTATGCTTGTTCCTATTGTTAGTTGTTTGGTCCAAGGCTCGGAAACCGGTATTTGCTCAATAAAAGAATACCGGTATTCTTTCCGTTCTTATCGTTCTTTGGTTTATTATTTCGTTTTTTAACCAGACAATCTAATAATACGAAATCATGATTTAAATATATTACTGAGCTCTACATAAAAAGCATAAAATAATTCAAAGTATTGGGCTATTTCGGGGTTTTTGCAAAATACCGGCTCCGAGGCCTGGTTTGGTCAATTAAGTTTATGACTAGAATTAAACCGCCTCTCAATTCTCATCTGTAGACACATTTTTGTCGGAATCCCTGCAAATTTTTGTGGCGTTTTAATCTATTTGGTAGTGATTCCAGACTTCTAATAAATAGCCTGATATCCCATTAAAATCAGCAGGGATTTCGACAAAAATGTGTCCACAGAAGTGAGGCGGTTTAAACGCTCGATTTGTGACCCGTCGAGCTTTGTTATACCTCACTCCTATATCGCACGTTTTAGCATTACTTTAAGATGCGCCGTAACTAACCAAAATGTCTTCCAAATCGCAATCGTCTCCTAGAAGTCCTTAGAAACAAAAGAAGGGGTGTGGTGCAACAAAAATGCTCCCCTACAGGTGTAATTCACTGGAGAACATATTTCGGATGCCTCGAACACAGACTAAAGAACGTACAGTCGGCTGACGACGATGTTTAGACAGAAATCCTAGGGCGGGCAGCGAGACACGGGAGCCCAAGCCACTCATTCCCAAATTACCGCATTCCAAAATACCAGATTCCATAAATACATCCAACAAAAGTATTTAGATCCTTGAAGTAACTTGCGATTTTATAATCTAGTGTAAATGGAATGGAATGTGATAAATCGAGAATCTGGTATTTTGAGAAGTCTGGTATTTTGGGCATGAGCGGCCCAAGCATAGATCGTCGGGCTTACCAACTCGAAGGCTTGCATAAAATTTCAAGTCATATTTGGCATAACTAGTTTCGTCATAATCATCATTACGCATAACTGTTAAAATAATCATACATTTGTGCGCATAAAAACTTTAAGCATGAGTATGTATCCCCATAATAGTTTTGCGCATAACGTTTTCAAAGCATATTAGGCAACCATTTTTTAACGTCTTCAAAGCATATTGCGCAATATTATCGTGATGTAACATTTGTAAGTACAGCCACAATGTCCAATTGAGGCAGAAGTAGCTCACTCTGCGATTTTGCCACGCGGCTACTAGTAAATTTGGGGAGGGGCTTATCAGCGACCAGAAAGAACACGCGTTATGTAATAGAGAGAGACAATTGGATGCGGTGCGTTCCGTCCGGTGGTCGTCACTCTGTCAAAAGTGAACGATTAAACGTATCTCACAGTTCTTAGCTATATTCATCTAGTTTACTATGTCTAACAAGTTATATGTATCAGTTAAATAGGTATCAAATTATGTAAAATTTAAGTACAAAGCACTAAGTATATTTTAAAAAATCTGTCCTAGGGCATTTTTTTCAAAAATGTCCTATGAGAGTCAGTGGCGTGGCGTTAAAGATATCCTTGGCAAGGATTTGTTAGGTGAGGTTCCCAAACTCTTGTTTTCCTTGCGGATAGTCAACTGTAGATTTTTGAACTGTGTATTAGATGTACCCTGAACAAATGACAGCAATCTCCCGGGACAAATTACTCGATTACGGCTATATATTACGGACTCACTTACCTGCGAGTAGTGTTTTAACTCGAGGTACGTTGAGATTTTTTTATATTACCACAGATTGGGTGTTGTTTGGTAAATGGGAATGAGTGTTATACGTTTATTGTTTGGAGATGTATGCGATTTGTTAAGATGTTTTTTTTTATTAGGTGCCATAACATTAGCATGTGTAGTTTGGAATTGAGAAAAATTTAATGACTTGAATTGAATTGAGAACATTGGATGGGGCAACGTTTCGGTGGCGTAGTTGGTAGCACGCCTGTGTTCCACAGGAGATGCAGGTTCGAATCCTGCCCGAGACATATTATAATTTTTCTCTTCTAATATAATATTAGAAATTTTAATCTTGTGCCTCTGTGTAACGGTAGTTATTCATACAAATTGTATGGTAACTTTCGTTACACAGAGGATCAAGATATTTTTTTTGTCAAATCTATTACTTAACTACGGACATTTTTTTTAAATGACCCATTTGATAGGATTTTGTGCCTAATTACTCACTTGCTTAACATTTTCCGTTCAACTCTATGCTATTTTAACATAAGGGTGTTGACTGGTAGCTATAACTACCAAAAGCAAGTAAATGGTTAATGTATATTAATAGGCTGCTATCTGTTAGTTTGTTTGTATAACAATGAACCGAATTCAATGGCAAGGTTACAGTAAAAAGGCATAAAAATCAAACAAATAAATAATTTACTGAATTAAGTTAAATCACATTATTCGTTAATGTTAATCCGGATAAAAGTCAACTCAATTTAGGGATGAAAAAATACTAACTTAGATTAGAAATAAAACATAAATTGAAGAACACTTATTTAAAACAGTAGGTACTACAACACAGTCACCACAAGTGAATGTTGCGCCACTTGTCACTGTTCTTAATTTGGGCTTGTAATCATAATAGTTAAAATTATATAATTATATTTAGTCCGTCAGTTAGATTATGAAAAAATATGGGACACGTATTTTTTGGTTTATCAAAATATTAAAAATCGACAAAGTTATAGATCATCAAACTTCTGGAGTGGGGGCTTGTGACGTCACTCCTAGGTGAAAATTGTACCTAGGAGTGACGTCACTCGAAACTTCTAAGCACTCTATCCTTGTAATTTTTTGTTTGTCAAACAAAAGAATTTTTTTTAGTCGTCTAGCCCATTCGTTAGCAGTCGTGTGCCCGAAGTACGCCCGATTTGCATTATACGACTGAATTAAGAACTGTGGCAAGTGGCGTAACATACCGTGTAGTGACTACAATACGCAAAATGCTGTAATTGGTTTCAATAATTGTACATTACTTACCTAGGGCTTTAAAACAAGGAATCTCTCAGATCGCAGGTAACTGACGCCCGATGAAGGCAACGGCGATAAAAATCCGATCTGAGGCTTTCTTCATTACCGCCCGTGGTAAGTACAAAATTTTACGTCTCGCCCAGGCCATGAAGTGGGATTTTCCGCACGCGTAGCATAGCGGTTATTGCCACTTTATGGCCCGGTGTGACATAAAATATCTACCTATCTAGTTATCTGCTCCCAATCCTGATCTAAATAAAGATCTGATCATTATTATGGCTCATGACATCAAAGATAAGCAAACACGGAAATAGAAAAACTAGTATTATGCACCCTAATATAATTTGCAATAAAGAAAAGCGATCCTGTCGGGATATAAGGTTTTACGAGGCGCGGCAATCATACGCGACATAAACAGGCTGCAGTAACTGCTTATTTCTTTGCGAACAGGCGGTAGTCATTTTTGTCTGTTTCTGTATTTATGATTTCACAGGTTGGTGACATAATAGTAGCATGTGTTGTTACCGTTGTTACGGGACAAGGTGACCTGGTTCGACCCCAGGGAACGCCACGGCCGACCATCCGGTCAGACAATCGCTATGCCCAATTGGGTTGCGAGTTTGACAGCTTCTAAAAAAAAAGGTTACGTAGCAAAATATCTAAGATCTAATATCATAAACTCGATCGGAGTTGTGCCGTTCTTGGGAATTCCCGGAAATATTCTCAGTTTTGTATGAGAAATGTTCTCAAGAACGTTCTCGCTCCGTACAAACCGGGGAACGTCTCTGAGAATGGCACATCTCTAAGCTCGATACACATAAGTATGTCTAGAATGTAGAAAATCTAAATGAATAATGTTCGTTGTCTGTAACGTTCGTAATACATACAAGACGATTAATCGAAAGATTATACTCGTAATATCGAAGTACAAAATTAATATATTATGATTTATGATGAATTCATACACACATAAATATGTCTAGAACAGTGTTTTTCAAACTATTTATGGACTTTTCTAGTCCCTAAAATCAATGACATGTTTCCTAAGAACAGATCTTCGTATGTCTTATAGTTTCAGACTTTCCCATACTGACCGATCGAAATGGGCCAACCTGTATATTTCAAACTTATGGTAAAAGATGTTATGAATTCCGTTCGTTCTGCAATTTGACTTTATGTATTCTGATAGTATGCAAATCGAACATATAACTTGTGTTTTTAGATATTTTGCTACGTAACCGTTCTTAATAACATCACACAAGTGTTGTTATAAATTGTGTCTATTACTTAAATGTCAGCAACGTATAGCAAACGCCTGGTGCTGCAGATTGACGACACGTTTAGCTCAGTGACAGTGCCGCCGCCTACGAAGCTAGAGGTCCCGGGTTCAAATCCTGGTAAGGGCAAATATTTGTGTGATCAGCACGAGTAATTCCTGAGTCATGGGTGTTTTCTATCTACTTAAGTATGTACGTATATCGTCGTCTAGTACCCATAGTACAAGCATTGCTTAGTTTGAGACTAGGTTGATTTGTGTAAGATTGGCCCCCGATATTTATTTATTTTATTAATTATATCCATGGGCTGCGATTACTGCTTTCAATAAAACGTCTCCTCTGCTCGTTTGCCATTTATTACATTAAAAACTAACCACGGGTTATAAATAACATCACAGCGAACCAACCCACAACTGGAAACATGGCTTTTCATTTTGAAGAACTCTCGATCGTCGTAATAGACGAAAGGGGCATAAAACATGTCGGCTCATTCACAACGTAGCTGTCAATACCGTCTCTAATATTATTTGACCTGTAGGGTTCGAAGATGCGCCCAGACCCATGAATCCTATCCTATCCTATCCTACTAATATTATAAATGTGAAAGTTTGTGAAGATGTTTAGATGTTTAAATATTTAGAGGTTTGTTACTAAATAACGTAGTAAGTAACAACTGAATGCATTGAGCTGAAATTTAACATGCAAGTAGAGTCCTGGATCAAAACATAGGATGCTTTTTCTTTTCCTTTCGGATTTTCCTTCTATTATTCATTCTCTTTGTATCTCCTATAGTTTCAGACTTTCCCATACTGACCGATCAAAATGGGCCACCCTGTATATTACTGAATTTTTTAAGTCCCGACGTTTCGTAACCATTGTCAGCGTTCGTGGTCGCGGGTAGACGTTTAAGTTGTTTTATTACAATAAGTAAATCTCATTTCAATAGATAACTCCTACAGTTCTCATGAAACACTGGACACCAGAGATTTGGAGATTTCAAAAGCGGGTCATCATGATCCCACTATACAGCTGTTGTATCCTTTATCTATCATACTGACGCCGGGTTAGGCTGCGTTTCCACCGGAGCCGTGCGAGGTAGCTAAGCGGTGTGCGAGGAAAAAATCAACCAATCAACGTGCCTAGCCTCGCTCAGCGCCACCAACGCCGGTGGATTTTTTCCTCGCACACCGCTTAGCTACCTCGCACAGGTCCGGTGGAAACGCAGCCTTAAAGACTACATTGGCGGTGGAATTGTGAACTACCATAATGGCGTCAGCCGGAACGCGATCAAAGGGGTCCCGATAACCTCCCAATAAAAACTTCGTAATTGGTTAAATTTATTCAGGTCAAGGCGCGGTATAAATTATGTATACCTAATTCCGAGTTTCCTTTGTCCAATATTAGCTAATTTTAAAATTAGACAGCGGAATTTATCGGTTTTGGCTGTCCGCCTTTAAGGGATTCTGAGGGGTTGGATCAAACTGACTGTGATATTATTATTTCAGTCTGGGGACTCAGCAAGTACCTAGACTTGGCTCACGAGGTTACCGCCATGTGGGATATTGATTCCACGATCATTGTTCCGATAGTCCTTTCAGCGAGCGGGATTATAGCGAAGAGTCTCGATCACCATCTCAAGAGACTCTCGCTAGATGGTTCGATCAAGGGTCAGATACAGAAGGCGGTACTTCTGGACACGGCGCGCATCGTCAGGAGGTTCCTCTCTCTGCAGCCCTAACCACCGGTAGCTTGGGCTGCCGGCGGCACCCTAGGTTAGGTTTTTTATAATGTGTTTATATTTTGTAATTTCATTTTGTATTTTACCTTTTATATATGTATCATAAAACACCTAATTTAAGAAAATAAAGATATACTGGGTAATAATAATAAGTGAACCATCCATTAACTATTCCTCAATCCGTTGGGTCTTGCTCTCGTTTTCCGAACCACCCTGTATAAACCTAATATAGGTACATTAAAACTACGAGGCTCTCCTTTCCATAACATTGCATCTGAAAGCCATAAGCATGGCATGTCAAAAACAGATAGCGTCGTCAACATGGACGTTAGAGCTTCCTGTTTCCTGTTTGTTCCGTTATAGCCTCCAGGGCCGAGCCCCTGCCGATAGCCCTGATAGTATGTGGAATTAATGAAAGCAGGTTTACATTAGCATTTCTTCTTAAAACATACCGTATGGAGGAGGTGTTGTATAGGAGTTTTAATCAGGGCTCGGATACCATACAAATGGGTCATTCTTCTGAAATATGTCTGTGGTCACCTTATTCCTCTGGCCCTTTTTCATACTAAATGTATGGAGTGCGAGGAATAAGTCACAGATATATTTCTGAAGAAGAACCCAAATATACCTGTATTTTTTTCCGTTCTTTTTGTTCTTTGGTTTATTATTTCATTTTTAGGGTTCCGTAGCCAAAATGGCTAAAAAGGAACCCTTATAGTTTCGTCATGTCCGTCCGTCCGTATGTTACAGGCATTTTACTCAAAAACTACAAGACATTATACTGATGTAATTTGGAATATAGATGTCTTGTAGATGCCGCTACTAAGTTTGGTAGTTAAATAATAAAAATAAAAAAATCTAGGGGGGGCACTCCATACACAGAAGCTAAAAAAAAATGTTTTTCAGCAAACATCAACGTGAGGTACATAATTCGATAGTTCTTTTAAAAACATTTTAAGGCTTTTATTTACTATTTTTTGATTAAGTGAATACTTTCGGAAATAATCGCTCCGAAAGTTGCATAAATTGTGTCCCCCCCCCTTTAACTTTTAAACCGTAAATCCAAAAAATATGAAAAAAATCAGGAAGGTAACGCTTAATAAATACATTCAACGAAAATTATTTTGAATAGTAACGAATAAACCGTTTTGAAGTTATTGCCGAAAAACTTCTCAACCAAAAGGTTTTAAGTGCCATTGATTTACACGGCAATTAAGACCTTTTGTCAGTTGTATATTTTTAGCTTTATTTTTATCTAGCACATTTCCTTATAGATACGGCTATGGAACCCTACACTGAGCATGGTCCGACATGCTCTTGGCCAGTTATTAATCGGACAATCTAATAATATTAAATCATCACTTAAATACATGATTGAGCCCTACATAAAAATCATAAAATAAAACAATTCAAAATTATTAGGCTTTTTAGGGGTTTTTGCAAAATACCCTGGGCCCTGGGTTTTAATGGAAAAACTTTATTGTATAATACTGTGTAGGTACAAAGCCAACTTTATTTGAGCTTTGAGATACAAGAGCTGTACCTCTAGCACAGGGTTTCTTAAAATCTGGTCCATGGACCCTCTAGGGGTCCGTAATACGAGAGCCGGGGGTCCGTGGCTATGCAAACAACATTTAAAAAAAGAGTTAAAAATTATTTAAAAAACAATTTGGGCCCCAATCGTCACATTACTGAAATAATATTTTCTAAATAGGTGTACCTACCTACTTGGCCCTTAAGTTCGGCTAACCCTCTGCCAAACACCCTGTATATCGAGATAGCAGGAAATAGTTCATCGATTTGTATGGAAACCAAGCGTGCAACGTTTATCGCTTGGCGTTTCACGCCAAAAGTGTAATTTAGTGATGGAAGACATACATTTTCCGTTTCATTTGGTGTCATAACAATTAATTATACTATCATTATTATATTTTTAAATCTGATCATAATATTGATTGACGGCGACTGAAGTTGATGGTGTGCAAAGTAGGTCGCCGGCATTTTTTTAGCACGCCAGGTAGTCGAGTTCATCATTATCTGAGCAAAGAACGGATCGAAAATATCTGATCTAGTTTTTATACTTCTGACAATAGGGTCTAGTTCAGATATTTTTGGTCCTTTTGCTCAGATAATGATGAACTCGACGTACATACACTTTTTCTTTTCTACCTCGATGTTTCTGTGGTGTTATCTGTGGTCTGTACTTTTAGGTATTTAAAAAAGGTAAACAAAAAACCACGTGACTAGGGTCGTTCAGCCAATGGTATTGTGCCTCTGATTGGCTGAACGACCCGAGTCACGTGTTTTTTTGTTTTCCTTTTTTAAATACCTAAATGTACAGAGTATATACGTTGCCGATCTTTTAGAGCCCTGTTTACTCGTTTCTTGAAGTAGGGCACACCTCGGGAGGGAGAGATGTTATTGTAAAGTTGGATGAAAAGTGACAGTTTTCTGACGCCTTGGCCGATGCGGACTCAAGTGTCCTCTATCTCTTGTAACTTGCGCAGAGAGCGCTTCAAATCTTGGCAGCGCCTCAAAGAGACTCGTGTTTTAGTTAACGCGGTCAAAAAACTAGTTTTGACGTTAAGGGTAGGGGTAGTTCAATTCAAGGTCAGTTGGGCGATAGTGTTGGGGCAGGTATTGGCGATGGCTTTTGAAATCTTGGACCAATAGATAGATATAAATATTGTGGGGAAATACGATTTTAAGCTAACATGGTCATTCACATAATAAGTAACTACCATTAACAACGGGATATAATCGGGCTACGCTAAGTCTGCAGAGGTCGAAAAAAGGTTTTATTGCAAAGAACACACATGGCAACATCACAAGTAAGATGATGGCAAATATCTTTCCGTTTAATAATATAATGTGTACATACCTACTGAAATAAATATTCTCTATTTACCATGTTTGTTTGAATGAGTTCCCGATATTTCGGCACTGTTGCAAGTGCCATCATCACGGAATAACTACATAGTTACAGGTTACAGGTACAGTTACTCCGTGATGATGGCGCTTGCAGCAGTGCCGAAATATCGGGAACTCATTCAAACAAACATACATGGTAAATATCCCGGTGTTAATGGTAGTTATTTTTTGAGGACATCTTACACAAATCGACCTACTTTAAAAGTAAGCAATCCTTGTGTTATGGTTACTAGATGACGATATACATCTGTATACGTAAAACAAAGTGGTGTTAGTTAGTAACAGAATTTATAATCGGATACGAGAGGACCGATTTAAATGATCTTTGATTTTTAGGGTTCCGTAGCCAAAATGGCAAAAACGGAACCCTTATAGTTTCGTCATGTCCGTCCGTCTGTCTGTCCGTATGTCACAGGCATTTTACTCAAAAACTACATGATGGATATTGATGAAATTTGGAATATAGGTGTCTTTTATGAGCTGCTACTTAGTTTGGTATATAAATAATTAAAATAAATATTTTTAGGGGGGGCACTCCATACATGTTAAAGACAATAAAAAATTTTTTGTCAGCAAATATCAACGTGTGGTACATATTTCGACAGCTCTTTAAAAAACACTATAAGGTTCCTAAGTAATGTTTTTGATTAAGTGAATGTATTTGGAAATAATCGCTGCGAAAGTTGTGTAAATTGTGTCTCCCCCCTCTTTTTTCTAAACCGTGCGTCCGAAAAATATGAAAAAAATCACGAAGGTAACGCTTAATTAATACTTTCAACGAAAATTATTTTCAACAAGATCGAATGTACCGTTTTTGAGTTATTGCCGATAAACTGCGCTTCTCAACAAAAGGACGTAATTGCTATGAAGATACGCTCTTTTGTTGTTGTATTTTTTTACATCGTCTTTTTTACCTTATAGTTACGGCTATGGAACCCTACACTGAGCATGGTCCGACATGCTCTTGGCCAGTTATTTGGGTTTGTCTCTGCTCCGAATAACAGAATAACTATTAAACATCGAAATTCGCCGGGAGAGCTAGTTATAGTAAAAGTTAACTGTGATCGCCACCGCTTGCTGCTATATTCATATTCATATATTTGCTGGAACACGAATGAAATAAAACCCCGCCGTCGAAACGATCTGAAATCGATCCTATTACAAGTATAGTTTCCATTAAAGAAGAAAAAAATATGTCGTGACAAAGTAATAATAAACTAAACAGTGAAAAATATTTTCTAGCACTGTATATTATTAGCAAAAATCCAACCTAAATCCCTTGACCTAAAACCCCGCCATTATCGATTAAATATCTACGAGATGTAACGACTATCTTCTCTCGAATCTACGACAATAAAGAGAGAAAACTCACATGCTAATGTTCCACTACCCAACTGAAAACCAACCTTCTCTCAGCTAGAAAAGGTTGATTTTCGCTTGATATTAAAATGGGTATTTCTAAGCTCACCATTTTATGGCAAGATCATTTATCGGCCGAATTGCCTACAATGCGTTCAGTTGCTTTGTCATATAAATATTAAGAAGGAGCCAGACGCAGAGGTGGGATTTATGGACGAGAATCGGTGCCCGAATAACGACAGTAGTGAAGCGATTTGAGTCGGCTTCCATACAAATTGAACTCTTTCTAGTTAATGATTTCTGAGTTACTGTAAACTAGCCCGCAACACGACATGTGTAATAACCCATTGTAATAAAACAACTTAAACTGATTAAATCGTGTAACGGGTCTACCCGCGACCACGAACGCTGAAAAGGGTTACGAAAATTCGGGACGTAAAAATGTAGTAATATATGCGATTTAATCCGTTTAAGTTGTTGAGTGAAAATCGCGGGAATCGAAAATAATGTTATGTATAGTATTAACCAACAAGAATCGACTTTAACAACATCAAGTTTTGTAAACTTTCATTGAAGCATTTATTCAATAAAAACACACAATAAAAAGAAAAATCACCACATAAACACTACATATGAAAGAAACATGATTTTTCTTTATTTGTTTTTAATGCGGGACCCTATGAAACCTACGAGGTTAAAAATCTTTTAAACTAGAATGATATGAAAGTCAAGGTAGATGGTAAAATTGAGGGCGCTTGCTGCGTGCTCCGGTGGACAAGTGGTTAAGGCGCTGGGCCGGAAATCCAGAGGCACCGGGGAGGACGATTCCCGGTCTGGACCACAGGTGAGTACCATTTAATTTTTCTATGTACTTTGATTTCTTGTATCTTTAATATATCACTACATAAATTTAAATCCGCAACGCAAGCTTCGTCAAGTGGGTCAAGTTTTTTGAAATGTGTTATCTGATACATTTTAACTGCGTGAGACAACACGAGAAGTTCCAAAAAGTACGAAAAATATGCAATTTACCCTTTAAAAGCAGCTCCGTCTATTAGCAGGCTTTTTGAAACATCTCTGGTTTTTGTGCGCAGAAAAATTGATCAAATTACATCTCGTTAAAGTCGATTATTTTATTCGTCTCGTTTTGACGCCTAGAGATCCTTTACATATCTAAAAATGTAGTTCTAAGTTTAAAGTATGCATTTATATTTTTGAAAAGAGAAACTGGTGAGTTTCTTCCTTTCTTCTCAACAGAAGGTCACTACCCGAAGCGCCAAAAGAAAAGAATAGAGTCAGACATGTAAAAGAGCCTACCTGCAGAAATATATTATTTCGAATTTTGATCATTAAACTTCTTCTCTTTTGTATGGGAGAGCGACTCTATTCACCTTAAAGGATTTAATACCTTGTCGGTTTAACGGCTCTGATGCATTGGCATTGGCGAGAGGAGGACGTTTGGTGAAGCCGGTTTCGCTAAAATGGATGGCATTTCCACATTGCTAGGATATTTTTCCCAGCGTTTCGAGCCTAATTTTGGGATAAAATGCGGTAGTTTTATTTTTAAACTCGAGTAGCCCAGTAAAAACACCAAGAAAACACATTTCTTGTATTTTTTTACGTCACACCTGGCCATAAAGTGGCAATAACCGCCCGCTACGCGTGTTGAAAATCCCACTTCATGACCTGGGGAGACGTAAAATTTTTTTCATCACACTTGCTCGAAAATGGTGTCATTACACGTAGGTTCTGCGGGCCGTAAATGGCCTATTACGCCCTAGGGCGTAATGGTTTTCTTTTTAAATTTGAAACGCTGGTTCTGTTTTACTCTTATTTGTCATGTACAAAGGAAACGCCAACTTACTTTTTTAACTTTTATCACTGAAATATTTATTTAAAGAGAACTGTTATTGCAAATACATGTAAACACATATTTCTGTAACATTATATAATTGTTTCAATAGTGTATTTCAGTATTTTGCAATTATAAAATCAACCGTTTTAGGTCTGTACCGCTATGGTTTCCGAACGTTTCGCATTGTCTATGGATATGTCACTAATGTCACTGTCAGTTTTACAATTTTATTTAGGTTAAGTAAGGTTAATTTTAATTACATTTCCTCACAAGTGTGATGAAAAACATTGTGTGTGCCACGGGCGGTAAAGGAATTACAAACTCGTGTTATTAAAGCCCTCGGCTTCGCCTCGGCCTTGTAAGAAACACTCGTTTGTAATTCCTTACCTACCGCCCTTGATACACAATGTACTAGTACTTACCACGGGCGGTAATGAAGAAAGCCTCAGATTGCATATTTATCGCCCTTCGGCTATCGGCCCTATCGGCTAGGGCGTCAAATACCTGCGATCTGAGACTGAAATGCGATGCGAGCAGGAAATGACCATCTTTTTATTTGTATAGGAAATCACCTTAATCATAAAATGATAAGCGTTGAATATTGTTCCAGTTTAGTATCAGTCGTTTAATTATTTTTTTTAATAAAGAGCCTTAAGGATGTTTTGTATCCTAAAATAAAAAAGTAGATACTCTACAAATAAACTCGTATTTCGAAACGAATGTATACAGTTCATTCTTATTCAGAACCCGTACGAAACGAAAACATACTTTAGGCACACACGCTAATTGCCCCGGCTCCAAACAAAATAAAACAAAACAAAAACCCAATCCCAAAACGAACCTAATTATCAAGAACACGTAATCCGACCCAAGAGACATGTACTTAAAATTGTCACGACCGGTATTTCTGAGAGATATTGGAGCAAAGAAATCCGAGCGACAGCCCTAGCCGTTCCATTTAAAAAAGTTAGCGCGCTGTCTTACTCGCGCTTGTTTTTTAGGAGAGAGATGGCTATCGGTTTGACGCGGTCGCTTCGAATGCGGGCGAGCAGGAATAGGGTTGGCACAGTAATCCCCGTTGATGGATCGTTGTTCTGTTTTTGCGCAAATGAGCGGGGGTTTGTCCCGTATTTGCACTTGTCATAATTATCGAGATTTCATGTGACGTGAGTAATCGTTGTGTAAAATATTTCTTATTTTTAGGGTTTTGTTCGGTTTTGATCGAATAGTTCGAGGAATATACACTTTATACTAATTAAGCCATTTTACATACCTACACAATAATACTAAGTTCTCATGTGATGAAGCCGAAAGGACGGTCATAGAATCATCAAGATTACATGAGATAAAACCATGTTTGGGTTTATTTGCTAATTTTTGGCATGCAGTTTGCTACCCTATGTATTAACCGGGGTTATAATGTACCGTACCTGTGTTGATGAATAAAAAAAATATTTGTTCAACTATAGTACACACAAAAGTACAATAGTTACAAAAAGGTAGAGGAAAAAGAAAAAACATAAAAGGTAAAACATACATGTAATATCAAAACATAAACACAAAAAAAGAAAAAAATGCACGTAATAAATTGTGGTTTGTGGGCGTTGCAGTTACAAAAAGGTTCCAGCTCAGCTCAGTATACCACATTTCATAGAAACCGATCTAGTAGATTTTGCGGAATGCGCGCCCGCCAAAGTCACTAAGTAACAAATACCTACTTAAAACAAAGCTCGTATCTCAGTATTGATTTACTAATTACATACGACCTTTTGAAAAGCAGTGACAGAAGTTTTAGTGACTTTTGCTTGTCACCAGACGATATGCTATTTTTAAACTTTCACTGTTTGGTACACGTTTCTTTTTATGGTGTTAATTTTATTTTGGTAATCAAAACTTATTTTGGTAAACAAAATATTACTTCCCTTTTTAAAAATATGATCTCTAATAAAGGTTCTAGTCTTAAAGATAACTTTTAAGTGCGTGCAATTTTTCGTCGTCGAAGTGTCTTTAAGAAAAAAAAAAGTTGAGTTAGTGACACATAATTTCGGGCCATATTTAGTTTTATATGTGTTAGTAAACTAAAATTAACTATAAGTGACATTAAACCTAAAAATCTAAGACCAAATTGTATTAAAACATATAAAAAAACGCTGGCAGCGTTTCTTCGCTTTATAACTTATAACGATACTCTATAAAGTTTTTCATCACACTTGCTCGAAAATGGTGTCATTACACGTAGGTTCTGCGGGCCGTAAATGACCTATTACGCCCTAGGGCGTTATGGCTTTCTTTTTAAATTTGAAACGCTGGTTCTGTTTCACTCTTATTTGTCATGTTCAAAGGAAACGCCAACTTACTTTTTTAACTTTTATCACTGAAATATTTATTTAATATATATCAAATACATGTAAACACATATTTCGGTAACATTAATTAAATGTTTAAATAATGTATTTCTTTATTTTGCAAATATAAAATGCCGCTTACCGCTGTGGTTTCCGAACGTGACTTGACTTCGCATTGTCTATGGACTTAAATGTCACTAATGTCACCGTCTGTTTTAATATTTTCTTGTCATACTGGAGCGATTAGTAAGGTTATATTATTAAGATTTCCTCACAAGTGTGAAGAAAAACATTGTGTGTGCCACGGGCGGTAAAGGAATTACAAACTCGTGTTATTAAAGCCATCGGTTTCACCTCGGGCTTATAACAAACACTCGTTTGCGATTCCTTACTTACCGCCCTAGATACACAATGTACTAATAATACCTAGAGCGGCCTTACCTAGAGCGGTTAAATAAAGAATGTCTCAAATCGCAGGTATTTGACGCCTGAGCCGAAGGCAAAAGCGATAAATTTGCGATCTGAGGCTTTCTCTATTACAGCCCATGATAAGTAAAAAATTTCACGTCTCCTCCAGGCCATGGAGTGTGATTTTCTGCACGCGTAGCGGGCGGTTATTGCCACTTCATGGCGGGCCTGTTTCATAAACGTGACAATGACAGGTGACAGGCGACAATTCGAGAATTTGACAATTTTGTGTTTCATAAACATTACCAATGACAAATAAGTCATGGTGGAAAAATTACAAAATGTCAACTTGTCGCGACATTTTGACATATTTCTGTTTCATAAACACTTTCTCTTGACAGGCGACAGGTGACAATTTGTCGCGAAAAATTTGACATATTTGTTTTATGAAACACTGGATTGTCATTACAATTGGACATATTTGTAGACTTTTAGATTGTAGACAGGCGACCTCACTCAATGTCAGCGATTACTTATCATTTACTAATCACTTATTACAAAGTAGCGATGAAGAATATCTAATATAACCAGCACGACGGCGTCGTCGGCTATTTAGCACAAGAATAAATTTCCTTTTAATGTGGTAATTAACCTTCCTTTTCCTCAGTTTTGCCATATTGTATCATGGTAATCAATTCAATCTTTTTGAATATGCCCAACCCTTTCAACTGCTCTGCGATTTCCTTTCATTTATTTATGCGTCAAACGTTTACTCAATATACCAAATGGTATTTCTCTATTATCGTATATAAGACCTAAGATAGTTATTTTGATGTCCTTATCGCAAGTTTCCAATGCCAAAAAATTCAAAGAAATCAAATTTATAGTTAACAAGCATTTACCTGCCGCTTCACCCGTGCCATTCCCGTTACTATCCCAACTCTTTACGGCGATATAAATCGATATAATATTTGCATTGCTACCGTCATACTACTATATAATTTAACACAATCTATGTAGTGACAGATTTGTCACAAAAAAACGACTATGGACATATCATTACCATGACAAAAAAGTTAGTGATAATTTTCTTAGATACTGACAAGTCGAAACTGACAATGGTAGATTCGTAGACATTTATGAAACGTAATTTACATGGACAAATTTTTCAACTATTTACCTGTCGCAATGTGACATATTTGTCACGTTTATGAAACAGAATTTCTTGTGCCAATACGACTTATTTGTCAAAAACTGACAATTTGTCGGATTGTCACATATATGAAACAGGCCCCAGGTGTGACGTAAAATAATATGAATACCTAACATGTTTCCAACATATCAGTAGCTAGTTTCTTCCGTCTGACTGTACATCGCACAGGGTGCATTATTACACGAGTGCGCATAGTTGACGGAAATATGCGCTCAAGTGTACCAACTCTGCCTGCACTGTCTTGGGTACACTCGGCCGCTGTTATTGGTAACATGATTCGTAATAAAATAAAATGGAGCAATAATTTGATCAGACTCTCTCCATCAGAGCAAGCTACAATTCTTTACCTGAAATCACAGAATGATAGTACTACGTACAGAATTTTCCCTTTTTAACGAAACTGACGGTCGGGTCGAACCACCGGACGGAACGCACCGCATCCGATCGTTTCTCTCTATCGCATAACGCGTGCTCTTTCTGGTCGCTAGCTAAGCCCTTCCGAAAGGGCACAATTTGGTACTAGCAGCCAGCATTAGTAGGTATAGTATCAACTTTGAATGAACTTCATTTGTCTGATGAGTAATTTAAATCCCATCAAAAATTCTCACAAGTCGTCTTTCATCAGCTTTCAGGGACTTTTTTTATCTAAAACCTAAAAATTAATCATAAATAGTTCAATTATAAGAAGGAAAACCATAGAAAAAAGTATACACGAACTATGTGGCGGGGTGTGACATAACATACCCCACGGACGTTTGAGTGCGTGTACTTCAAATGCTGACCAGTGCAACACTGAGGTCACGTCCTAATTCCCTCCTGCAACCCCTTAACTCCAGCTACACGGAGCCGCGGAATTGTAGTGTTGACGTACAAAAAAATATACGTAAGAACTTATTGTTGGGGTATGCTACACCCCACCACACCCGCCGGGCTAACGTGTTAACGTTTGTTAACGAAATAAGATTTTTAATTACCGTTCACTTTTCAAAATTCTTAAACACGCGTGTCCCATATACTCATATTCAAAAGATAATCCGTAATGTTCCCACCTCCCACCGTTCTTGGGCATTTCTCCAGATATATGTCTGCGGTCACCTCATTCATCTGGCTCTTTTTCATACTAAATGTATGAAAACAGATTAATGAGTCGCAGACATATTTCTGGAGAAATGCCCTCTTAAGTTAGCCGTGTAATCATAATTCGTTATCTGTCATGTGCATGCGGAGCATTCCATGAAAACATCAACTTTTTGTTCCTTACGAAACGCTATGGCAACAACCCGAATAAAACGTATTAGCTGCTAAGAAGCTTGCTATCCTACCTTGAAAAGCTAGCCTCGTGTAGCCCGGGCATGAAAGCCAAATTATGATATTACAATGCTGATAATTAGCTTCCTGAGTTTATTTCTCGGAAGTATTAAAACGGTGGTGTCCCTTACGAAATATTTTCATGGAATGCTCCATGCATGTCTGATTATCATTACACAGCTTAATTAAGGCCAATCGCAGTGGCGTTACATTCCCGTGTGGTGACTGTACCACACCTTTCCTACCATCTAACTTGCGCAGCCAAAATTAACACGATAATTATTCCAACACCTATTCCCTCGGCCGAGTGTACCCGCTAGGAGCAGTTCGGCAAACTTGAGCCAGCCACTTACCACAGCTCCGATAAACAGCAGCCATCTACTTACCGCGCGTAAACTTGCGTCCGCGCCTGCGCGGTGCCGTGTGAGGTAGGCTTTGTTCTTGTCTAAAGTGATTTGCACATAAATATATCGGGATATAAGGAAATAGTGTATGTACCTCGCGTGCTAAAAAGAAGGGCCAGGGACTTCTTTGCTCGCCGTAAATTTCAGTTTATAACAAAACGATTATCAGATTTGAAAAGTATGATGATAATAATGGTAAAATTTATATATTATTAATATTTGTAGGTCTTCACACAATGATGTCCCGGACTTTTGGGAGGCATGCGCGGAGCCAACGCCTACGCGTAGAAGCCCTTTCGACAATTTAATGAAAGGCAAAGTGTACACCCAGCGGATGCTATCTCTGTCCGTGTCATGGGACGCACACGTCGTGACGTCTCCCCTGTCTGGTTCCACCGGAAGACCAGCGCCGGCTCTAGAGTTGGCATTATGCTGGGGTGTGTGGCAGCGAAATTTTTGTTTTTTGCTTTCATAAATGTATTTTCTTTCTTTCTAAACATCCAAACATCTTCCCAAACTTTCACATTGATAATATTAGTAGGATAGGATAGTAGGATTCCAGTAAATGGACCTCAGATCTCTGAGTTTCCACGTAATCTGAATGGCGCAGTAAGTGACCCTGCAGCGAGCGACACTCGGGCTCGCAAACGGAGCGCGCTCAAATGGACTCCACTTGTCACCTCGGCACGGCTTATTCTGAGACGATTGCAATAATCATCCACTACTTCGGAACTAGGTACTTCATCATCATCATCATATCAGCCGAAGGCACTGCTGGATATAGGCCTTCACCAAGGATCTCCACCACTGTCGGTATTGTGCTGTTCGCATCCAGCGGTTTCCCGCGATATTCACCAGATCGTCGGTCCACCTTCTGGGCGGCCTGCCAACGCGTCGTCTGCGAGTACGTGGTCACCACTCCAGAATTGTAACGCCCCAACCCCAACGGCCATCAGTTTTTTCACCATCATCATCGTCATACATTTAAGAGACTTGCTCTTTTCGGTGGAGTAACCGCCATTCTGTTCTCTTTCTGCTACCATCTTGAGCTCCTGATACGACGTTACATTGATTTTGTCTTTAGCTTGATCCATAAACGCACGCTTCGGTCTTCCTCTGCCTCTTCTTCCTTCTATATTGCCTTCAATTATAGTTTTTATATAGGTAGTTGTCGTGTCGTATCAGGTGCCCCAACATATTTCCTCTTCTATTCACAATACTCTTCAGTAACATTCTCTTTTCACCTATTAGATGCAACACATCATCATTCGTTTTCCTTTTCATCCAGCTTATACCTTTTATCCTTCACCAGCACCACATTTCAAACACATTAAATCTTCCTCTACACACAGATCGGTCTGTGAATACGACGGTACTCGTGACCGTGGACACGCACGCTTTACCGGCGCCGTGACGTCATCAATGTGCATGCCCGACAAATATGCCGAGTTTGACTGCCAAGTAGCCAAAATGCAACAAACACGTAACACACAGAATACGGCGGCTCTCCTGACCGCACGTATTACCGGCGCCGTGACGTCATCAATTTGCAATTATGCATGCGCGGCAATACGCCAAGTTTGACTGTGTCAGTGAGGTGGGTGCGAAATGTGAAGTGAACTGTAGCCAAAACGCAACAAACACGCAACACAGAATACGGCGTCTCTCCTGACGGTGGACACGCACGCATTACCGGTGCCGTGACGTCATCAATATGCATGCCCGACAAACGCCTAGTTTGACTGTGTCAGTGAGATGGGTGCGAAATGTGAAGTGAACTGTAGCCAAAACGCAACAAACACGCAACACAGAATACGGCGGCTCTCCTTACTGTGGCATGCACGCATTACCAGTGCCGTGACGTCATCAATATGCATGTTCGACAAACGCCTAGTTTGACTGTGTCAGTGAGATGGGTGCGAAATGTGAAGTGAACTGTAGCCAAAACGCAACAAACACGCAACACAGAATACGGCGGCTCTCCTGACGGTGGACACGCACGCATTACCGGCGCCGTGACGTCATCAATATGCATGCGCGGCAATACGCCGAGTTTGACCGTGTCAGTGAGGTGCCAAATACGGTGAAATGGTAAACGCTTTTGCTGCCATAGTAACGTGCGAGCTGTCCACTTGTGAAAAGCCATTTAGGGTTCACCTTACAATAGTCGTGTCATAGATTGTGTATTGCGCGACAAAATTAGACTGAACCCTAAATGGCTTAACAAATAAAATCCGTAACCGTACAAGAAAACCAAAACCAAAACAAAGTCGCTTTCTCTGTCCCTATGTCCCTATGTATGCTTAAATCTTTAAAACTACGCAACGGATTTTGATGCGGTTTTTTTAATAGATAGAGTGATTGAAGAGGAAGGTTTATATGTATAATACATGCATAACATAATAGAGAAACACCGTGCGAAGCCGGGGCGGGTCGCTAGTTCACGATAGTTAAGTAGGTATCTCTATTTGAATTTAATCTCACCTGTTGGTAAGTGAAGATGAAGTCGATGATAGAGCATGCTTACCTAGATAGTGCCTATTCACTCTCGAAGAGATTCAAGTAATATTTTGCCGGGAAAAGGTCTGCTGGAAATGTTATAAATGTTACCACCGACACCCTCATAAAGGGGCCAAACTGAAAACCAGACTACGGCCAGCATGCTGAGTTTGGGGCCTTTGACCAACATACATTCTACTTTTTGTTTTTTTTATTACTTTAGTGATGGTAAACATTAATTTTCCATTTCATTTGGTGTTATTTGAACAATTAATTATACCATTATTATCAGATTTTCAAATCTGATAATAACTTTGACGACAACTAAGTTAACGGCGTGCAAAGTAGGTAGCTGCCACTTTTTTTAACACGCAAGGTACATACTACATACCCGTTTTCCTTGTACCTCGATACATTTCTGTGGGAAATGGATCACTGAGAAAACGTTAGTGATAGGAACGGGTGTACTGGGAAACGGATAGCACGTTCCAAAACCCAATTAACGGTTCGACAGCTATCCTCACACATACATAGCATACGTATACTTAATTAAGCTGCTCTCAGAAAGCAAAAGGCGGTGACTCATATGTATACCAGTGGCGTGGCGTTCAAAGAACTCGATTCCTACCGGCTTGCCTAATATCAGGCATTTGACCACCTTATTCTACAGCTCTTAAGGAAAATGTACGTCAAATCTGCACCGGCTTGCCTAAGGATGCCGGCTTACGCCACGCCACTGATGTGTACCGCCATTGGCCATAAGAGGACAGAATGTACGTATACGTTTACCACAGCTCAGAAGACGCCTATTTTGGTTTTATGATTTAGATCTTCTTTCGTGCCGGGGAATCATATACTTTTCTGTTCTCCGGCTGGAAAGCGTCAACTTGCGGCGCTGCGCTAGGCGAAATTGCCGCAGTTGACCTTCGCCAGTAAATAAAAAAGCCTGAGATCACACCATATGTCATCTGAGACATTTCTTAATTTAGGTACGTAATATACTATTATTTTATCTGCTTCCCGATGGTTAGGTATGTAATATACTATTATTTTATCTGCTTCCCGAGATAAGGGGCCTTGACAAACGGACAGACGGATAACAAAGTGATCCTATAAGGGTTCCGATTTTCCTTTTGAGGTACGGAACCCTAAAATCCGCGGCAGTGGCGTGGCATACCTTGCCTAATGCAGAAGTCAGTAATTGTTTAATAACAGACCCAGTCTTAACAGCAAAAAGGAGCAAGCCCAACATAAATAAAACCCCGTAAATATCGATCACAAAACTTGATATTTCTCAACTCAAATAAAAAGGTACATAAAGGAGAAAGGGAAATTTTAATGCTACCCAATTACATAGTTGGGTCTTGTGAAGTTGCCCGGGCTAAATCAATTACGAACTTGCCCCGCGCGGGGCACTATTGTAAGGGGTATTTCAAGCCTTTGAAACTTTTTACAGAGGGTCAAGATTTCAAAAGAATATTAGTTTTATTTTCAACGGTGTGTTTGTAACTCACCAATGTGATATTGAATAACAACATAATGATTACTTATAATAAAATTCTTGCAAAACTTTGTTGAGTGTCAATCCTACCAATATTATAAATGCGAAAGTTTGTGAAGATGTTTGGATGTTTGTTACTAAATAACGAGATAGTGATGGATGGATTGAGCTGAATTTTGGCATGCAAGTAGACCACTTCCTGGATTGAAACATAGGATACATAAGTGAAAAACGCAGATAAATAGATTTTCAAAGTTGTTGTCTTTCATTTTTGCAAAATCAAAACGATCATTTAAATACTAAAAATTTTTTGGGCACTATTGTAATGAGGTATTTCAAGCTTTTGAATAGTTTACAAAGTCATAATTTTAAAAGAATGTAGCGTATTTCTAGTTTGTTACATTTTTTTCTACAGTGTCTACTCAAATTTTCAATATAACAAATTAAGAAAAAAATAACCGACTTCACACATTGTACATGTTGCAGCCGACTGGTTTAATTAGCCATTTGGCTAATTTCCTAGCTTTTTCACTAAACGGGGCGCCATTTAGTCAACTGCCTGGATGAAATGGCAATGCGTGAATGTATCCATTAACGATATATCTAGCTGGCCAATGCTTAGGCCATTCATTTAGTAGGGTATGAGGAGACTAGGGTTTTCTTTGTACACAACTATGACCCGCCAGCAGGTCATAGAAACCCTGCTGCGCGGGGCTTCTAATAGGCAAGTCGGTGCAAATCGAGTTCTGTGGACACCCCCCAGTACTGACTTGGTTTAACATTACATCAAGAATATTATATTATTAATAAATATAAAATTACAGGAGGTTGAAAATGGCCTGAATGCCTTTGTTTTGCTCGACTTGGCGGAGGCACTGCCGTGCCCCCAGGTAAAGTAAGACTCTTCTAAACGTAGATAAACCCTCGCCCTATTTCATATGTGGTTTCCTTCCAAATCACGTTAGAAACGAACCTGACAGCGTTGTTTTAAATGAACCTTCTGAATTTCTATTTCGAATTCTTGATCCGATCTGACCATTTACCAGAAATATAAGCGAAATAACCGAAAAATTCTAACAGATCAACAGCAAAAAGCGCGCAAACCATTGACTAATACATAAAGACCCGGCCAAGGTGCGATTGACAGTACAGACATCGGCAATAACCAGTGATCGGCGACCGGTAGCATTTTATTTCACTTTAACGTCAAACATAATGATATACAGCGTGGGAGGGACTATACCGACAAACTTTAACTATAGATTCTAACAACTATTAGGAGTAAAAAATGTTATGTGATGTATAGTCGAAAAACGCTTACTTTCCGAGATATTCATTATTTCGTAAATGAAAAATCCCAAGTGTGTAACAAGCCCTAATAAATGTGACTAAGATACCTTTACTATTTTTTTTAAATTCTTTAACTAAACAGGAATTAACCTTCGCAGTATTTGATGGTAAGCGACTACGAGGCTAAAGAATTGACCTTTCGTTTCCATTTTAGCTTTTTTTTTCTTTTTGATAACTTTTCAGCCAGTAAGGACATGTTTATAACGAGGGGCTTAATTTACTGATTTATTTTGTTCCATAAGACTATTAATGTAAAATGACAATATTCGACCCATGTTGATATAACATTTTTTACTCGTCACACCACCAGGAATTCATGGCTAAAGTATGTCGGTATAGTCCCTCCCACCCTGTATGTATATTAAAAATGTATGCAGTTTTATTTCTAACAACACCGACTTATCATTAAGGTTGTCGATCCGATCGCCGATCACTGGCAATAACATATTATATATATATGGTGAACCAGAGCGAGCAAAAATATCTGACACCATTATTACTGCAGCAATAAGATATTTATGCGTGCCGCGATTTATCATATATTGCCTGTACCAGCACGCTGGCTTCAAGAACTAGTTTATTTCATGTTTCTGTTTACCTTCATACCGTTTTTTGTAGCCTTTGACCTCACAACTGGGAATTCTCATGACGTTCGTCAAACAACCGCAACCTGTCGGATCACATCGTAAAACCATTTTTACGGCCAGTACGCTGATATCCTTAGTGTGTCATTGTCATTTCACGGCCTTTTGCCAGTTGCTTATAATATAGGGCCGATACAGACGGACTGCAACCCAACTGCAACTCCCTACGATTTGTATGGGAACTGCATCACAACTGCACGCCGACTGCGCAGTTGTGATGCAGTTCCCATACAAATCGTAGGGAGTTGCAGTTTGGTTGCAGTCCGTCTGTATCGGCCCATAGACTGAGAGACTAACTAATTCATGACCATTGTTCTTTGTACTGTTTCTGTATGATTTTATGTGCAAAAAAGCTGTGCTGATAATTATGATCTTAAAAGAAAATAACGTTACCCGTTTTTTTCTTTCGTTGTCGTCACTTTATTAAAATGTTGACTTTTGGCCCCAAAGATGCCTTAAAATGGTATTTTTTGCTGTCACAACGCACTTTGTGAGTAAGACAGCTACTATCGCTCAGATCTCCCTATCGATTGTTGCTCCTTAAATGCGGTATATTAGGCACCAACACCTGAGCCATTCCGCCATTACCATTATGTTTTTCTTTCTGATCATCTTTGAATGATGAAAATCTTTCTCATCATCAACGGACGCCGGACTGTCAACATCTCCAGCATCTCCTGAGGATGCCTCGTAGAGAGGCGACACGTGTCGAGTTTTGTATTTTTGGTTTGTTATATTTATTTGCAAGTTTATTTATTTTGCATGTGAATGCATGATATACGAAAGTAAGTTTAACGGCCTTACATTAATTGACTAACACGTTATCATATCGCATATTAGCACTGCAATATTTTTGAAAAATATATTTAAAAAAATTAACTTTGGAAAAAAAGACTTTCCAATTTTTTTCTCGAACGAAAACCCCAAACGATTCCGTCCTTCCTTTTTTGTACATTGAAAATCCATCTAGGATTTTTCAATGTATGGCGTAAATTTAAGTGTTAATTTTTTGAGTAAATATATTGACACCTGAATTTGCACCATCAATTAAACACGCGACAAATTGGTAACTTACGTCACTCTCTGTCATAGAATTACCCATCTATATAAATCAATAGCGCAAACACAGCAACTTGGCCAATAAAGGGGCGCCGACGCCCTGTTTATTGTAAACAAACCGCAGTTACGGCAAACGGGACAAGTTTTATTAAAAAAATTCGACAATTGCCCCCGCCCTGCTAATGGCATTGCATAATGTCGGATCGCTTTCGGAGATTCCGAGTTCTTGTAGCTTTATAGCTTGGCCGCTAAGGCCCGTTTTACAATCTGAATTTAAAAATATCAATACGCAATAAATTTCATTCATTCATTCATTCATTCATTCATTCATTTATTTATTCATTCATTTATTCATTCATTCATTCATTCAAATAGAAAGCTAATGATGTAAGATGTGATTTTTCTATTACATATGGGAATTAGGTAACTATACTCATAAAATAATAACAATTTAAATTTTTAAGACTTTTATTATTTTCCTAGAGATATGAGTTATTGGTTTTTGATAACAAAAATAAACGTACTCATTTGCATTATCCATAAAAGATAACAAATATTATTGGATTTAAAAAATCCCTTGAAATTTAAAAATAAAGAGATCTTCTACGAAATAAAAATCTCTCTTATTGTTTATCTTAGTTACTTGAATCGAAATTCGTACAATTTTTGCTATAAAAAATGACATGTTCTGATTCTTTGAATTACCTTAATTTGTCTGATGAGTCATTTAAAAGTCCATCCAGCATTTTACCAAGTCGTCTTTCATCAGCTTTCAATAAATAACAATAACTCGTTAAAGAACAAACACACAAAAAAAACATTCAGACGAATTGAGAACCGTCCTTCTTTTGGAAGTCGGTTAAAAATAAGAAAAGAAGAAATAAAAGAGTACACACGAACTAGGAGGCGGGGTGTGACATACCCCACAAACGTTTGAGCACGTGTATCCCAAATGCTGATCAGTGCAAAACTGGGATCACGATCTTATTCCCTCCTGCAACCCTTTAACCCCAGCTAAAGCCACGAAATTGTAGTCTTGACATACAAAAAATATACCTAAGTAAACTATAGTTGGGGTATGCTACACCACACTCTCGCCGGGCTATTCAAATCTGTGTGATGTGATCCCTGAAAGAACAAGCTTCTTATAATTAAACAATAAAAGACCGTTTCCTTGTCGACCAACAAAAAGTGAGCACCAATTTTTCAGATAGAAATTACAAACATAGTCTCTATAGGTACTTTTTTATATGAAAGAAACATTTTTGTCTCTTCATTGGTTTTTAATGCGGGTAATTTACACCACATTGTTACATAATATAGATACAAGAAATCAAAGTACATAGAAA
The DNA here is from genome assembly GCA_947034925.1 of Eudemis profundana. Taxonomy (NCBI): domain Eukaryota; kingdom Metazoa; phylum Arthropoda; class Insecta; order Lepidoptera; family Tortricidae; genus Eudemis; species Eudemis profundana. The sequence continues at coordinate 1,083,523 of OX344809.1, forward strand.
AATTAAATGGCACACGGGAATCGAACCTGGTACCTCTGGATGTCCGACCCAGTGACTCAACCATTCGTCCACCGTACACCCGATACCCCGGGGTCCACCGTACCATCTATACACAGGCGAGTGCCATTTAATTTTTCTATGTACTTTGATTTCTTGTATCTATATATGTAACATAGTCTCTATAATTAAAAAGATATAACACAAAGTAAATAAGCATTTCCTAAATAAACAGGTCCCGTGTTAACACGGAAAATCACTTTTTATAAAAACCGAGCACCTCCAAAGAACAGCAAATAAAAAATAATGAAGTGAAAACTACCGGAGTGAATAAATGTGCACAGATTTTCGACGTTCATTCGGTTCCATGTTGCCTTAATTGAATAATTAAACCGTACAGAACTTTAATAAAATGTATGTACTGGTACTTCCTTTATTACCACCAAGTATGTAAATCGTCGAATTATGTTTGAAATAAACGTAACTGAATTACCTCGGGAGCTTTTTATATTTTAATTTGGCTTGGTTCATATGCAACGGTTGTGTTTAACGTTTTCATTGCTTTATTTTTACTCATAAGTAGCTCTTATAAGTGTATGTTTTATGAATTTATACCTGGTATAGGTAGTACGTAGCAGTAGTTAAACAAGAAAAATAATAAAAACTGGTCAAGAGCATGTCGGACCATGCTCAGTGTAGGGTTCCATAGCCGTATCTATAAGGAAATGTGCTACAGATAAAAATAAAGCTAAAAATAACTGGCCAAGAGCATGTCGGACCAGTGTAGGGTTCCATAGCCGTAACTATAAGGTAAAAAATACGATGTAAAAAAAGTACAACAACAAAAGAGCGTATCTTCATAGCAATTACATCCTTTTGTTGAGAAGCGCAGTTTATCGGCAATAACTCAAAAACGGTTAATCCGATCTTGTTGAAAATAATTTTCGTTGAAAGTATTAATTGAGCGTTATCTTTGTAATTTTTTTTATATTTTTCGGACACACGGTTTAGAAGATAGAGGGGGGGGGGGGGGACACAATTTTCACAACTTTCGGAGCGATTACTTCCAAAGGTGTTCACTTAATCAAAAACATTACTTAAGAACCTTAAAATGTTTTCAAAAGAGCTGTCAACGTGTGGTACACACCACACGATTTTTAATAATTATCATAACGAAACGGAATTAAATCGCGTAAAAACCAGTGCTCGGAACCGGTGTTTTGCAAAAACCCCGAAATAGCCCAATGTTTTGAATAACTTTAAGTATGCTTTTTATGTGGGGCTTAATCATGTTTTTAAGTGATGATTTCTTATTATCTGTACCTGAGATACTATTTATAAGTAAGTATGGAAAACAATAGGACTTGCAGTGTTATGCTTCTCAGTAATATAATAACCGTAGTTATTAGATTGTCCGATTAAAATAATTCATAATAAACGAACGAAGAACGAAAAGAACGGAAAAATACCGGTATTTTTGTATGGTGAAAATACCGGTATCGGACCCTTGGTAAAAACATTATATTGGCCCAGCTCCGATTTGGTCTGTTCCAGTGATCTAGCCACTAAAGAATGCATTATTGTACTCCGGTCCAATTTTTTGTACACTACAAGCAAAATGTACATACAATATATGCAGAATGCACATACGCCAAACACAAATAACACAAAAGTGTAGAAAGTAAAGAAGGTGGGAGAAAGTAAAGTTAAAAATGGTGGGAGACACTGACCGCAACACTTTTTACCATTCAAATTGAATCTGTAATCAAAACCGGTTAATATAATAAATAATTTATTTAAGACAACATGGGTCCACATTTTAGATGTAATTACACAAAATAATTAAAAAGAAATAAAAATTACAAAACTTCAAAAATATACAAAGAAATAAAAATTACAGAATGTCAACAGAAAAAATCTTGTTATGGACCCCGTACGTGACACTTATGCAATGGTTCACGTAAGGGCAGTCCAATCGTCCAGCAATCATGGACAGCACGCTTTTGCCGCTGGCACTCTGCAGAGCAAGGCTTCATTAAATATTTTATTTATTAGATGAAAAAAATTGAATAATTATATGTCTCGGGCAGGATTCGAACCTGCATCTCCGCGGCTATCCGGGCCAAACACAGGCGCGCTACCAACTACACTACCCAAGTCATCTAATTTTTCAACCAATCCAAAATACCCCTTTATAAAAAAAAGATCAAGGCAATATTAATACATAATGAAAACGATAACGCTACGCTCAGAAATAAATAAAGATCCCGGCCATTATCAAATTAGGTTTATTAATATTAAAACGGACCAAGGCCCAGCTTAATGTAATAATTAATATAATTTATACGAGTGGGCCGAAATGAATAATTGCAGCCAGTGCTGGTGACGTCTTGGCTTTAAATATTGTATCATTATTAATTGTCTTATTGGACAATTTAATTTTGAACTCCAATTTCGTTATTGCGTTTGCAGGGTGATTAAAATTATTATTGTGAGTAAAATTTTGGAAAATTGAAGGGGTAAAGCGAATGTAATAGCTTTTCAACTTTTTCCTTTTTCGGCGTTTTTTCTCAGATCTTACCAGAAGGTAAATTACCGTTGTAATTATTTTTTTTACTGGTATAAGCTATAAAAAAGAGCCCTTGAGGCCTACTTCCAAAACTAAATAAATGATTACTAGAATAAAAAATACACAAAGATTAGCTTTTTTTATTTTGACATCTTATATTAACTTGGGCTTTACTAAAGGTTTAATAAATGCAGTTATTAGTGTCTTTTTGGTTTGTCCATTAAATATTTTCAATATTTCTCTTGCAAGCCAAATTCTCATTTGACCAGCGAGAATTATGCTTTGGTTATTTCCATAGACAAGACGTGAACATAAACTCAATCTAAAAAATATTTAGAAGCTGCAAGCGTGGGACGTAAATATGCGATCGAGGGCTTTATTTATTACCTCCCGTGTTGTTTACATCATTTTATGTCTACACTTGGCCAGAAAGCGGCTTTTTCCGTACGCGTATTGTGCGGTAAAAGCCAATTTAGTCATAAATATTTGTTTCTGAGTCATGGATGTTTTAAGTATTTGTTTTTAAGTATGTGTATGTATTAAATATATCGTCGTCTAGTATCTATAACACAAGCCTTATTGAGCTTACTATGGGGCTAGTTCGATTTGTGTAAGATTGTCCCCTAATATTTATTATTATTTATTTTATTTACCAAGTCGTATAGAAATTTAATATGAAACGTCTGTAACGTTTCCGGTACAATATTAGATTTGCTCGGTAATGTAGGCTGTCGGTATCATACAAGACGAAACCTGTCCTAGAGGAGGGGTGAAGAGGCTTAAGTGGGCCCTTAACAATATACGATGTTCTGAACGGCTACCTTACAATGATGTTCCCAAAAAACATATATTTTGCTTTTTTTTTCAATCAGATGATTTTTTCTCCAGTCACGTTTTTGTCCAGTAAACTTAGGATGCTACGATTTGTCACGCGATAAATAACTAATTAAGCATCCGTCACTCTCACACACTAATTGCTGGAACGTGACGGATGCTTTATCATTTATTTATCGCGCGACAAAGCGTAGCATCCTAAGTTTACTGGACAAAAACGTGACTGGAGAAAAAATCATCTGATTGAAAAAAAAAGCAAAATATGTTTTTTGGGAACATCATTGTAAGGTAGCCGTTCAGAACATCGTATTTTGTTAAGGGCTATGCTATGATTTAGCTGGTCAAGTTAATAGTGCGACTGCTATCAGACCTTCATAACGCTGTCAAAAAAAACCATGAATATATTTTATATTTTTTTATTTAACACAATGTGAAGCTAACCAATGATATACATTAGTACCTACATCATTGGTTAACTCGGTAACTTGATTTAGGAGCCTATAGTCCAATTTTAAAATACAAAATTCTTTTTTTGATAAAATACACATATTTTATGATCTAAGGTGATCGAGCCACCCGGTAAGTTAAAATAAGCATATGTTTCTGAAGCAATTTCGATTTCTTGTATCTATTTATGTAACATAAAAATGTGCCGTAATTTACCCACATTAAATTACTAAAAAAAACCCGATCGCGCTGCACTAAAAAGTGCATAAAAGCTGCCACTTTGTTTATTTTAACGAACTTCATACCCAGTGACACTCACGCCATCAAGACGGATCTAATGATGTATCATTTATCAACATCGGTTGTGCCGTTGAGTAGTTACGAGCGGACATAGGAACGGACATACATACATACAGGTCAAACACATAACCCTCCTTTTGGGCTTCGCCGCAGTCGGGTAAAAACTAATAAATAAACATCATGTTTCTTTCATATAGTAAACAGTTTTACGACGTGAATGATTCATGTTTAATTCCTACACGTTTGTTACAGATACTTCTTTACATATTTGACGACAAGTTTAGCTCAGTGTGAGTGCTACGAAGCTAGAGGTCCCGGGTTCAAATCCTGGAAAGGGCAAGTATTTGCGTGATGAGCACGAGTATTTGTTCCCGAGTCAGGGATGCTTTCTATCTATATACGTATTTATCTAGATAAGTATGTATATCGTCGTCTAGTACCCATAGTACAAACATTGCTTAGTTTGGGACTAGCTCGATTTGTGTAAGATTGTCCCCCGATATTTATTTATTTATTATTATTTATTTCAAGTCTTATTTGTATACATTTGTATGAACAGCCGGTATCGCAAAGCCACCTACATTTACTCCCACAACAATACGCATCGCGACCTTCAGACGGGGTCGTCAAAAGGTGAGCCAGCCGTCCTAATAACATAAATCTCTAGATTTTTGGTCGTCTTAGTGTTTTTTTTATTGCCAGCAAGCAGGCAGACGGCCCGCCTGATGGAAAGCGGTTACCGCTGCCTATAGACATTTGGAACACTAGATGCATTGCCAATGCGTTGCCGGTCTCGAAGAAATTGATGACACCCTTTTTAAATAATCCCATATTGTAGCGCAGAGGGAAAATCTTAGCAGAAAGTTCATTCCAGATCCTTATTGTACGCGCTAGAAACGTTCTAGAGAACCGGCGCGGTGTGTGGAACTTAACGGATAAAGTTGTTTTACGGCCTTGCAAAACGTCACATTAGCCTCTTAAAGAAAGATAGTTTGTCGTGTGAATAACTCCGACAAACGGACTTTATTTTTTTTATGTTATAAGTGGCGAACGAGCAGACGAGCTGCCTGATGGAAAGCAGTCAACAGTCAGTTTATTGTCAGGCGGTCTCGTTGACTCAGTTTGGCATTCCTTTTCATTGTTTAAATAATTTTTCTTTTGCCAATAAATGGTGGAATTTACATAAGGCTCCATTAAAAATAAATATAGTAAATAATAAATAAATATTGTTGGGACCATCTTTCACAAATAGAGCTAGTCTCAAACTAAGCAATGCATGTATTAAGGGTACTAGACGACGATATAGATACGTATATAGATAAATAAATATATACTTAAATAGATAGAAAACATCCATGACTCCGGAACAAATACTCTTGCTTATCACGATATATATTTGCCCTTACCAGCATTTGAACCCGGGACCTCCAGCTTCGTAGACGATGTCACTTCCACTGGGGTAAACGTGTCGTCCATTGATTTCAATATAATTAAAAAACAATTAAAAAATTCAATGTGCTTATTTTACAACTTTTTTCTTTGGTAACCTCTCTCTAAATAATAGAAATATTAGTGAAAAAGTTACTTCACTAACATAATAACTTACCGAATTACAACAATGTTAAAATTACATTTATGCCACACCTGGCTAAAAAGGCCTCCTGGCCAAGTGTAGACATAAAATGATATACACAACACGGAAGGTAATAAAGAAAGCCCTCGATCGCATATTTACGTCCCTCGCTTGCAGCTCGGTTCGCAAACTTCTGCGATCTCGGCCTTTCTTTGTATTACCACCCTAGTTGTGTAATGTACTATTTTAGACTTGCCCAAAAAACCTTCGTAGGTACTAAAGCATACAAGCGTTGTGACGTCACACGGTTAGACTTTGTATTGCAATCAAGACTGTTGTCTTGCAGCTATATTAAAAGTCGCGTTTATCGTAATGATTTCATAACAAATTTACTACAAAATTTAGGGGCTATTTAATATTAGTAATTGTAATTAATTTGTTATACTTTTAAAATTGACTTTCCCTCCCAACTTAGAACGCTCATAAAACAAGTTACACTTGATCGAATGAATCGAACTCGAAACACCTACAACATTTTTCCTTATTCTGCTTATTTTAACATGATATCATATAATTTTAACAAATTTCGGGTACAGTAAACATCCTTATTCACTTTTAGAAACTTGCTTGCTTTTTAGAAAGTTTTTCATATCTGAAATGATAATAATAATAAAATTTTAACGATCATCTTGCCCACGTGTTTTTATTTTCGTTATGATACCATAGAGTAATATTTATAGTACATTATACAACTAGGGTGGCAAAACAAAGAAAGGCCGAGATTGCAGATGTTTACGGCCTGAGCTGCAAGCGAGGGATGTAAATATGCGGTCGAGGGCTTTCTTGATTACCTCCCGTGTTGTGTACGTAATTTTATGTGTACACTTGGCCAGAAAACGGCTTTTTCCGTACGCGTAGCGTGCGGTAAAAGCAACTTTATGGCCAGGTGTGGCATAAAATTAAGTTATATATCCCAGTACCTTGTTAGGTTTCAAAGAGACGGTGTTACGCAATAATGTGTTTGTGTGTGTCTAAGGATATCCTATGCACTTGACACATTAAATCTTAACAGTATGCTAAGATAACACAACTCATATTTTCTGGTTTTCCTTAAAACTGCGTGACAGATAAGGCACCATTTTTTGTTTTATTTAGAGACGATGTTAATGTGTAATCAAACTCCAATACTCTCTTTTGACGAATCGGTCAACATCTAAGTCAATAATTAGAGCAAAAATCCCGTCCCTCAGTGCCCTTAAAGTCGCAAAGCCCTTCTACTATAGGTAATTTATTGAGGGGGAGGGGGGAGGGCCGTAACCCGCACTTGCGACCCTCGCAACTTGGCTCCCTTTTCCTTAAAGATACTATTAGGTTACGTTTTATTTTTCCACGAAATTTAAAATTAACTCACCTGGCGAGATTTTTTACTGTGATCACAGGAGACAGAGTTTATAAGGTTTAACATTATAATAGGGTATTTGACAATCAAAATAAACGAAGTAACTCTGACCAATAAATTACGTTTCCAAAATTGCCCGGATAAAATCAATTAAACTCATTTTCGTGCCAAAATCATTTCGGCTATTCTCACGAAGTATCTCTGCGGTCACCTAATTATCACGACGCTGTTTTCATACGAAATGTATGGAGACGCGGTAATTAGACGCAGTCATACTTCGCGAGAATGGCCGATTTTAAAATGACAAAAACTAAAGATGTTGAGCATGACGTTTAAGTCAGTATTTCATACTAAACAGCATACTTTCTGAGCGTTTTGGTACTTCATAATAACTAAATATTTTTACTTAAAAAAAAACCCGACAGCGGTGCACTTTAAAAGTGCATAAAATCCGCCATTTTGTTTATTTTAACGAACTTCACCCAGTGTCACTCGTGCCATCAAGACGAATCTAATGATGTATCATTAATCATAATCGGTTGTGCCGTTGAGTTAGCTACGAGCGGACATAGGAACGGACATACATACATACATACATCCTGAAATACTATTATGCAACAGTTGTATAAGTAGGTAGGCTCAAAAAATGCGAATGGCGCGAGTTGCAACACGAGCCGCCGCGGCGTTGACTTAGGAGCATTGTTATTGTGCGTTTTTGACTTAAGTAGGTAATTATACAACGTTGCATACAATACTTTTTCTACGAGTAGGTTTTAATAGTACATTGTGTATCAAGGGCGGTAGGTAAGGAATTACAAACGAGTGTTTGTTACAAGGCCGAGGCGAAGCCGAGGGCTTTAATAACACGAGTTTGTAATTCCTTTACCGCCCGTGGCACACACAATGTTTTTCATCACACTTGTGAGGAAATCTAATTAAAATTAACCTTACTTAACCTAAATAAAATTGTAAAACTGACAGTGACATTAGTGACATATCCATAGACAATGCGAAACGTTCGGAAACCATAGCGGTACAGACCTAAAACGGTTGATTTTATAATTGCAAAATACTGAAATACACTATTGAAACATTTAATTAATGTTACAGAAATATGTGTTTACATGTATTTGCAATAACAGTTCTCTTTAATTAAATATTTCAGTGATAAAAGTTAAAAAAGTAAGTTGGTAGTTTCCTTTGAACATGACAAATAAGAGTAAAACAGAACCAGCGTTTCAAATTTAAAAAGAAAACCATTACGCCCTAGGGCGTAATAGCTCATTTACGGCCCGCAAAACCTACGTGTAATGCACCATTTTCGAGCAAGTGTGATGAAAAATATAAAATACACAATTAAACTTAGCGCGCAAACAAGGCAAATATGACATATGAATATGACTGACACATTGACAGTATGTGTCTATGCTAAACTTTTTTTTAATTTGACGTATACTCGCTAGTGACACGCAGTGACGATATTAAAAATACGTACTTTTTTATGTTGGCATCAAAGAATTATTTCGGAAAGTTTTGTTTTTCTTAAAAACCTTAGGAATTTAATTGTGCATTTTTATCGTAAAGTTAGAATTAAGCGCTTAATCCTTGACCTAAGTTTAACCTAGATTTAGAAGTCTCTGGCCGCTAGCAGTATCGTTTTGCGACTATAACGACACTAGTGCTGTTATGGGGAATAGAGTATAGACTTCTCTTAACTCTTATTATGTATGTTCTTATTATTAGTGTTCGTGACCAAGTAAAAGACAGATAAAAGTACAGGAGTAGAAAAAGAATTAATTATTATGTATGCAAATGAGGAAATTTATTTTTGTTTATTTTGAAAAACCGTTCGTTCGTTCCATTAAATGTGTACCTACATTAATATGCCAAAATTCACGGGAATAAAAAAACATGTAGAATAAAGTGACAGTGAGTGTATAACACTGGCATAGATAACACACTGATGTTACATTACTGTTTTCAATAATAGTATTTTATGCAACAGTTGTATAAGTGGGTTCAAAAAATGCGAATTGCGTGAGTTGAATAAAATCAAAAATAGAAACGCAAATAGAGACGCAATGAGCATTTTTTGACTTAATTATACAACGTTGCATACAATACTTTTTCTACGACGAGGTTTTAAATTATAAAATACAAAATTAATCATAACCTGGAAACAAGGCAAATATGACGTTTGACTGACAGTATGTATCTATGGTAAACTTTTTTTGTTTATTTAAAATATACTTGAATTAAAAATACTTTTTTTATGTTGGCATCAATGAATTTAGTTCGGAAAGTTTTGTTTTTCTTAAAAACCGTAGGAATTTAATTGTTTGTTAAGTTGGTAGTTGTGCATTTTTACCGTAAAGTTAAAATTGAGCGCTTAATCCTTGACCTAAGTTTAACCTAGATTGAGAAGTCTGTGGCTGCTAGCAATAACGTAAAGTGCTAGAACGACACTAGTGCTGTTATGGGGAATAGAGTATAGACTTCTCTAAACTCATATTATGTATGTTCTTATATTAGTGTTCGTGACCAAGTAAAACACAGATAACAGTACAGGAGTAGAAAAAGGTTTTAATAAGTTTTCCGGACGCATAACAGATAAGTAAGTTAGAAATATGGAGAATTAATATGGGTGTATATACATTATTTTTCGCAATATAATTAAAAAAGTAATAAGTAAAATCAATTACAAATAGAGGAATTATACACAAAATATTAATTTAGTAATTACGGAACTTTAATGAAGGTGTCATAATAGTAATAAAGTGGAGGTATCGTCGTACATATCGATGGCAAAAAGCGGAAATGTAGTAACCGCCAAAGGAAACAATGGCGGTTACTACGTTTCCGGGTTTGCCCTCGATATTATTTATACAGAGACCCTTCAGTCTGTGATAAGCCTAGTTAGGCATCGCAATTAATTAAGTTAGCACTAATCTAGGTATTGCGAAGCCGTCTGGCCTACTAATTTAAAAGCCAGTGATATCGCATTTATAAATTACTCCGGCGTTGGTGACATTTTAATTAGTATTTTATCACACTGACTTTTTAGTCTTTTAACGTTATTAGCACAGAAATATATCGAGATAAAAGGACTATTTCCTTCGTCGATTTGTATGGCAAAGAAGCGTGTAACCTTTTTCGCTTGGTGTTTGACGCCAAAAGTGCAATTTAGTGATGGAAAACATAAAATTTCCATTTCATTTGGTGGTGTTTGAACAATTAATTATATCATTATTATCAGATCTTCAAATCTGCTAATAATGTTAATGGAAACTGAAGTTAACGGTATTCAAAGTAGGTCGCCGCCACTTCTTTTTAGTACGCGAGGTGCATACACTTTTTCCTTGTACCTCGATATCATCATCATCATAGGCCTTTGCGTCTATTACAGACGATTCATGGTGCAATGTTAGAGAGACATCGCTTTTGGTGGCTAAATAAACCGATGCGAGAGCGACATATCCTACCACAGGCCTGACAAGAGAAGTTTGTAACATATGGTGCTGAATCGCTTTGTTGTCGTCTTTGTCCTCGATATATTTGTGTGGTTATTAGTATAAACACGCATTTTATTGTTTAGGACTAATATTTCAACTGAATTTTAAAACATACCTCAAGGGATTGAGTTGAAATTTAGGATGTTAAGTCTGCCTTAATCACTAGTGATTTTGCGACGATGTTTGAGGCTCTGGTAGTTGCCCTCAATATATGTAAATCAATGCAGGAAACATTGATTGAAAGTTTCATGATTTTCACTCATTATTGGGTCAATTGCAGAAAAAATGTACCTTTTACTTTTTTTGTCTGATCATAATCTGAGATTTTACTTTTTCTCAGTTTCGTTACGATTTTCCTATATTTAGTTTAGGCGTAACGAAACTGAGAAATTAAAAATTTGTACGGAAAAGTTGGGACATTTTGCAATACTTTTTTATTTCAGAAATGAAAAGTGCTCGTGATTCTGAGTAAAATGGTATAATACACACCATGATCAGACAAAAAAGTAAAAGGTACATTTTTTCTGCAATTGACCCCATTATAAGAAAACGGGCGTTAACTTTCAGTCCTTTTGCAACCAGGGACGTCAAGGCATGTCCGAAACGAAGTGAATATATGCATATTATCGTGTTTTTACGCGATTAATTCCCGTTTTTCTTATAGTAAAAACCGGACAAGTGCGAGTTGGACTCATCCACCGACAGTTCCATACAAATTTCTAGGTACATGTATTAAAGTACCCTATAAATTTTGATTCCCTTAGTAAAGTTTATTTTTAAGATTTAATCAAAAATGTTTAGTTTTCAGATTTTTCCCTATACTTGTGGTATAAGACGGTATTACTTGCCAATTTTCATAGTTCTAGATCAACGGAAAGTACCCTTTGCATTTTGATTTCCTTGAGAGTGTCGAAATTTTCGTTTTTTGGGGCATAAACGGCCTGATTTTTACCGCTTCAAGGGACCGTACTACCGTAGACCTGAGTATATGGTTTTAATTTCAACTTGAGACCTCCACGCGTTCCAGAGATAAAGGGTCTTGACAGACGGACAGACGGACAACAAAGTGATCTTATAAGGGTTCGGTGTTTTCGGAACGGAACCCTAAAAATAGATGACGGTAACAAGAAAAACGCCACCAATTAATAACTGAACCAAATACGAATAGTTATTCTTTGTTTGTTGCAACGCACCTTTCTGTGAAAAGTTAAATGAAGCCAATAATTAATTTAATTGGAATGTACGAACTACCCGCGGTTCGGTTATTTATTTGGCTCAAATCCGGTTCCCACCGCTATCTATTTCTCGTGGTTTCGTGAAATATTTGGACACGCACTTTCATTATGTAAAGTAGGTACCTATGCAGACACCTACCTACGATTGAAAATTTGTATCAAAAAGTCAGATGATAATGCGGACTGCAGACTTTCGTCCGCATTATCATCCGACTTTTTATGCTACACAATGTATGGGCATTTTATTTTAAGATGTACAGTTAGACGAACCTGAAATGTATGTTTAAATACCGTCTAACCTGTCAGTTGGTGACGAAATATATGGAGTTTGCCACTAATCGTCAGTTTTGTGACGAACTGTTAAGTGCTAGTTAAAGGGACATTTTAAAAGAAAATGCCTTTTAGTAGGGTGTGACCAAGGACCTCAAAATAACTAGCCAGACGGAGCCACGCCCGCAGAGAACTGAAGCCATTTTTAATAAGCCGGCTGCATGTACTTACGAGTCGCACGCACACATCAACGAATTCCTAGTTTTTCTTGTCCCTAAAATCGATGACATGGTTCCTAAGAACAGATCTTCGTATCTCTTATAGTTTCAGACTTTCCCATACTGACTGATCGAAATGGGCCACCCTAAATAGGATGTGCTCTGTTTTAGACAGACCCGGCAAACAGTGTGCTCGCAGTTGAGTGTAACTTTATTTAACGTCCCCATGACGTCGCCGCTGGAGAAATACTTTATTTTATTTAGAACTGAACCGTGTAGGCAATCCGTCTGTACAGTGCGGTACCTCAGGGATTCGAGTATATTCCGAATGTATCATGTCCTTGAGATTGGCCTACCTTCAAAAAGGTGAGTTACAGTTACGATCTATCTACATATTCTAAATATTTTATTAAAAGGAAAACATTTAAAAATGGTATGTGTTGTGGGAAGAGAGGTAATAAAGAAAGTCCTCTATCGCATATTTATGCCCCTCGCTTGCAGCTCAGGCCGCAAACATCTGCGATCTCGGCCTTTCTTTGTTTTACCACCCTAGTTGTGTAATGTACTATTGTGACACCAAAGCGATACCCAAGTCATTCAATTCCTCAACCAGTCTCTTCATTTTTTATGCCATTTTGGGACCCGTTTGTAACATCTACCTTACTTTATACTTATATACTCACCTACAGCTTACCTCCAGTAACTCGGTCATAAATTGCAAAGAAAAATCCCATTTAAAACTCTTCCCGCAACTGCACCGCACGTTTACTTAAACAATAATCCAGTTCTGTGATTCACCGACTTCAAAATAAGAGCACAACTCCACAGCTCATTAGGACAGCCTTTTTCTCTCCACTGTTACAAGGGATTTAATTTCCTTTCGTCTGCTTTTATGCTGAGCGGGATGAAGTGGGATTAAAGTAGTTGCTACAAACAACATTGTAGAGTTCTCGGCATGCATTGTTGTAGGTTGTTGTAAAGACGTTTAGCTTAGTGGGAGTCCGCTTACGAAGCTAGAGGTACCGGGTTCAAATTCTCGTAAGCGCAAGTATTTGTGTGATGAGCACGAGTATCCTCAATCATGGATGTTTTCTATATATTTTTTTAAGTATTTATTTATATCTAAGTATGTCTATCCTCGTCTAGTACCCAAATTCAAAATTGTGTATTTGCTTCAGTACAGTACAGTATACATAGGTCTTACATGCAAGGTTATAATAATGGTTCTTTGTACTCTGCCTGCATGCAGGCGTGCAAATATGAGAGCGCGCTAAGTTCAATTGTTACAAGCATTACTAAGTTTGGGACTAGCTCAATTTTTGTAAGATTGTCTTCCGATATTTATTTAAACACCAGTGGTTCTGTGAGCTGTAAAACTCGCAAATTTATCGGCCATTAAAAAAACCAGAAACTGAAGTGACTCAAAAATTCTATATAAGGGCATTTTTATTTTAAAATCTACGGCTAGGCGAAACTTAAGCTGTGTTCAAATACCGTCTAACCTGTCAGTCCGTGACGAAATGTATGGAGTTTGACACTAATCGTCAGTTCTGTGACGACCTGCTAACTGTCAGTTAAGAACGCACTTTAAATAAAAAAGCCCATAATTGTGTAACCTGCTCACAAAATTTCGCAAGAATCGGTTGAGGAATGTGACATGCGGCGAAAAGTCACATATAACCTAGGAGCAAAAGAGCTTAAGTCATACAATAGAGTTGTGACCTTTTGTTCCTGGTATAAATGCGAATTGTACCCCTTTTCACTAGACCCACAGAATTATAAATGGTAACTAACCCGACTTTGTTTATGTATACAGATTTTGTATAGTCATCACAGAGACACAATGACAATTTAGGTAATAATTATAATATGTTCGCAGTCCACAAATGAACAAAATTGAGCCAGCTTTCAGACACAACATTCTTTGCATATTTTTCGTATAATAAAAACCGGTCAAGTGCAAGTTGGACTCGCGCACCAAGGGTTCCGTACAAACTCGTAAGTAGATACGTGAATAGTTTAATAAAACTGTATGGCGGTTAGTTTAAATAAATAAATAAATAAATAAAAGAAAATTTATTTACCAGCACAATTAGTAGCATCAAATAAGTATGTGTTACGATTTCTGCAAATTTCTAAAAACCGGTGCAATTTAGGGAAACCGTTATATTTTTCCTGTAATATTTAGGATGATATTAATAATTGATAATTATTACAGATTTTTCTGTTCAGTAACTTCGAAGATAATAGGGGGGAATGGTATTTTTTTTAACGTTTTTGGTCATAAATCAAAATGATGACATGATTAACAAAAAAATAAATAAAAATGGCGTTGGAATCTACAAATTAAGCCCTTTTTTGATACCCCACTTGATACAATAGCACAACTTTAAATTTTCGACCATCCATTACGGCCCCCTTTTAAAAAAAAGTAAAAAGATATAAGATTTTTTTAATGTTAAATAGGGCCGGGCTAGCGACTTTTAAAACTATCCCAAATTTCAAATCAATAGCAGCAGTATTTCCTGAGATATCTGGCTGTGACAGATAGACAGAGTCGCACCATAAGGCTTCCTTTTTTACCATTTTGGTACGGAACGCTAAAAAACCAGCAGACTTGAAACTTAAATGTTTTAAGTCAAACTGTTCCTCCAGCAATCGGCATATCAACAAGACCGAACTGCAAATTGGAGGCGACGAATCGTGGAGTGTGTGCTCGGTACTCGCTGTACCGGTTGCCACCGTCACTGGCTGTCATCAAGAATAATTTCGTATTGTTGCGCTTGAAATAGAATTTGTGGAATAAACTAGTATTTAATCTAGTTGCAACACAGATTCATACTAAGAGCACTTAGGTCTAGCTAGTACCTAGAACGGCAAATTGCCAGGGGTGGCAAAATTGACTACTTGACAACTTTTTTCTGTGATATGTTACAGAAACATCTCTCAATAATAGAAATATTAGTGAAAAAAACCACTTCAATATCATAAAAACTCACCGAGATACTACAATGGTAAAATCACATTTTTAGACTTTCCCAAATACGTGCCGAAACGCTCCCTACTGAAGCCCGTTATACAGTGACGTCACTACTCATACGTTGTTTGGGGAAATCAATAACTTTGTTCTGCAACTGTGTTAAAACTTGCGTTTATGGTAACGGTTTCATAACAAAAGTTACTATAATTTTATGGGTTATTTAATGGTTTTAATAGTTTTTAATAATTTTATACTGTTGCGCCGGTGGTATAGGTCAAAACTTTAAACGTGATTTTCCGTGCTTTAGAAGCGTTTTCAGCAGGCTGAAAAGTGATTTCAGGCCGTTTCAGAGGTGGCTCTTTCACATACTAGAAGATTGTAAATTCACCCTAGTTGCCGTTGTTTTCAGGCGCCTGAAACATGTTTTCAGTCCGTTTCAGGGCACCCTCTATCAGATGGCGCAATAACCTGAAAACCCGTTTTCAGGCGTTTTCAGGACCCCTTATGGGCCTTTGAAGTACACTTCAGTATATGGCGAAATTTCACGAAGGAGTGAAAGAGATAGCACTATTAGAGAGAGACAGCTATATTGAGAAGGTTCGAGAAGTGTGTGAAAGAGACAGAACTAGAAAGGGATAGCAATAGTCGGGAATGTTCCAGCCGAATCGAACATCGAACAATCTAGATTGCCTAGAACACTCGCGATGCGTCATTGACCGAGGGGTCACCGACCGCCCTTGGACTTTGGACCGAACATTCGCGATGGGATTTCTCTGGAACATTGTGGAGCAAGGGCCTCCGGATATATAAGCCGCGCGCCCACGACCCCACAGTCAGTTTTGAACTAACGGCGATACAGTGCGAGTCTCGAAGCGAACCTGAGCGAAAAGTTAATAAGTGCGTTATAGTGAAGTGATTAGTACAGTGATTTATTAAGTAAGTAAGCCTTGTTAATTAGTAATTTTGCAATAAAGTTTGCCTTTTTAATTAGTGGTTAATTAGTGCATTTTTCTATCACGTTACCTACCCCACGGACGTAACATTTGGTGTCAGAAGTGAAGATAGAAAATGCCGTTTACACCACGTGAGAACGAGCCGAAGGGAGTGCAGACGCGGAGCCAAGCTGCAGCAGGTGAGGACCCTGCGCCGGACGCTGGCTCATCAGAGTCACCGGCCCCATGTAAGCAAGAGATGAACGTCAATGCCATCTTAGTTCTCTTAAAAGAGCAAGCTCGTCAACAACAAGAACAGGCCCGGAAAATCGAAGAGGGGCTTCGTGAACAAAAAGAGCAAGCTCGTCAACAGCAAGAACAAGCCCGACAAATCCAGAAGGAACTACATGGACAGTCCCAGAAGCAAGAAGAACAATCGAGAATGCTTCGGGACGTGCACGAGACCGCGGCAGAATGGAAACGTGAAATGTGTGAGGTCCATGAGAAACTGGCGGACATGGACATTAAATTTGACACTCGACTTCATGACGTTAAGGCGAATGTCGAGACTGTTAAAGAGGAAGTCAACACCTACAAAAACCGCCTCCAGAAGCTCGAAATAAAAGTGGCCAGCGGTACGAGTACCTGTGCAGCCGAGGTACCTGTGTCGGGAGGAGGACGATTCAAGGTACCTCCCTTCGATGGTACATCGTCCTGGACAGCTTATAAGCTACAGTTCGAGTCCGTTTCCCAAGCTAACGGCTGGAGCAAGGAGCAGGCCAGGACAGCCCTAACCCTAGCGCTACGTGACGAGGCGCTCACCATACTGGAAGCCCTAGGAGAAGAGAGAAGTTACGACCGGCTTCTAGAGGCGTTGGAGGCCCGTTACGGTGACAAGCACCTGGAGCACGTCTACCGTGCTCAGTTGAAGGACAGGGCGCAGGGGCGCAATGAAACGTTGCAGCAGTGGGCCCTAGAAATTGAGAAGTTGGTCAGAAAGGCGTACCAACGTACATCCGCCTCCTTTGTGGACACCACGCTGGTGCAGGCCTTCGTTGACGGAATACGCGATTTGGAGGTACGGGCTGCAGTGCGACTGGGGCACCATGGGTCCCTGAAGGATGCAGTGGCTCACGCCCTAGAGGTAGAAGCTGTGCGTCAGGACCCGTCAAGGCCTTATAGGGTACGTGAATTGTCTGTTAGGGAGCCGACTGCTCCCCGTCGTGAGTTTGGGCCACGATGTTACCATTGTGGAGAACGTGGCCACATACAGACTAGTTGCCCGAAAAGGAGCAGGAGAGAACGGGATCTCACTCCAGTGGCAAGGGCACCAGGCGCTGTGGCATCCGGGCCGCAGCAGGGAAACGAGTAAAAGCCAGGACTAAGGGACGAGTGCTGGCTGGTGGTCGAAATGTCCCAGTTATGATCTCACAGGCTAATGACGGGAATAGTCTGGTCGTCAAAGGAGAAATTGGTGGAGTACCATTACACCTTACCATCGACACCGGAGCTTCTCGGACGGTGATCAGTTCTCGGCTTCTGAAGCACCAGACTGGAGATCATCTAGTCCGACCTACGCATCTCCAGCTGCAAACCGCTACCGGCCAGTACATTCCCATACAGGGGGAGCGAGAGGTGGCTTTAAAAATTGGTGATAAGAGCTACTGGCATAAAGTGATCGTCGCTAACATCATCGACGACTGCATCATTGGGCTGGATTTTATGAGAGCCCATGGCTGTAAAATTGACTTGAAGGTTGGAGTACTGAAATTTGGGCCTGATGAGGTGCCTATGGAGGGTGGAGTAAATGGGAATGTTTACTGTACTCGAAGAACTATCCTCCAACCAAGGGCACAGGTTCTTGTTCCAGTGCGATTGCCGTACAGCACAAGACAAGGATGTCATCGTTGTGTTGTTGTGGAAAACGTCAAAGATGGTAAACCATGGATGACAGCCCGCACGGTGGTAACAACATCGTCTACAGCTTTCGTGAGAGTTCTTAATTTAAGTGACACCGAGTGCGTCCTTAGTAAAGGAGCTCTGGTTGGATTATGTGAGGAAATATCTTGGATACGAAGCTGTCAAGGTTCTGCGGAGAGCGAGAAACCTGGGTGTTCTGTGCCTCCAATGGACATTGAAAGGTTATTGGATGGCTCCAAAAACGATCTCACCAGGGAAGAGCTCTTTAAAGCACGTAAATTGTTGTTGCGATACAGCAATGTCTTCTCTGCGCACGACAGTGACATCGGAAGAACTGGAGTCGTACAGCATGAGATCGACACTGGTGAAGTCATGCCTATACGACAGCGACCCCGGCGAGTTCCAGTAGCTCGGGAGAAGGAAGTAGAAGACATGATCGAGGAAATGAAAAAGGGTGGCGTTATCGAACCTTCAACAAGCCCGTGGTGTTCCCCCGTAGTTTTAGTGAAGAAGAAGGACGGGACCATGAGGTTCTGCGTCGACTACCGCCGATTGAATGATGCCACTAAGAAAGACAGCTATCCATTGCCTCGAATCGACGACACCCTAGACACTTTGAATGGAATGAAATGGTTTTCTACGTTGGACTTAAAAAGTGGCTATTGGCAAGTTGAAATCAAGGATAAAGATAAGGAGAAAACGGCTTTCTCAACCGGAAAGGGGCTCTGGCAGTTTAATGTTATGCCGTTTGGATTATGCAATGCACCAGCGACATTTGAGAGATTGATGGAACAAATACTGGCTGGATTGCTGGGAGATACTTGTTTGGTCTATTTGGATGACATTATCATCGTTGGTAGAGACTTCGATGATCACCTCAGCAAATTGGAGCAAGTATTGTCTAAGTTACGAGAGGCAAACCTTAAACTGAGTCCAAAGAAATGTTCACTTTTCAAACGAAAAGTCAATTACTTGGGACATGTGATTTCGAAGGATGGTATCCAGACAGATCCTGAGAAGATAAGTGCCGTGAAGGATTGGCCGATACCGAGGGACAAAACTGCAGTACGTGCATTCTTAGGACTTTGCTCATACTACAGGCGGTTTGTGAAGAGCTTCTCGGATATAGCAAAGCCATTGCACGAGCTGACGGAAGAAAAGCGACAGTTTGATTGGACCGATCGGTGTACGGCGAGTTTCAACGACCTCAAGCAAAGACTCTGCGAAACACCAATACTGGGGTATCCAGATCCAGCAGTAGATTTTATTGTTGACACGGACGCCAGTAATACTGGTATTGGAGGAGTCTTGTCACAGAAGAAGGGAGACAACGAAGTTGTAATCGCCTACTTTAGCAAGTCGTTGTCAAAGCCAGAACGAAATTACTGCGTCACTCGAAGGGAACTGCTGGCAGTTGTCAAGACGTTACAGCATTTCAGTAAATACCTGCTTGGGCGGAAGTTCCGTATCAGGACTGATCATGCTGCTCTGAAGTGGTTGTTGGAGTTTAAAAATCCCGAGGGCCAGGTGGCACGCTGGATTGAACAACTTCAGGAGTATGATTTCGTCATCGAACACCGTAGTGGGAAATCACATGGAAACGCAGACGCCCTTTCCCGAAGACCTTGTCCGGACGACTGTAAGCATTGTCTTAGACAAGAGGGCAAGGAGTGTTTGAGGATGCTGAGAACTGACACAGTCAGTGAAGAGTGGAGTGATGAAGTCATGCAACTAGCTCAGCAAGAGGATCCTGACGTGAAGCCCATTTTTGACTGGATTAATGAGGGTGTACCCAAACCAAGGTGGTGTGAAGTAGCTCCGATGAGTACGGTAACGAAAAGCTACTGGGCACAATGGGACAGCTTGGTTATGCATAATGGCGTACTATGCAGGAAATGGGAATCGGCGAATGGGAAGGATGCTCATCTACAAGTGGTCGTTCCAAGGAAAAGAGTGAAAGATGTCTTGGAAAGTTTCCACGACGGTACTTCTGGTGGACACCTTGGAATGAAAAGGACCTTAATGAAAATCCGACAACGGTTTTATTGGATTCACTGCCGTGAAGATGTCGAAAACTGGTGCAAGAAGTGCGTTAATTGTTCAGCAGTTAAAGGACCGCACACCCGTAGTAGAGGAGCGCTCAAACTGTACAATGTTGGAGCACCTTGGGAAAGAATTGCGCTAGACGTCGCAGGCCCGTTCCCGACATCTGACTCTGGAAACAAGTACATTCTTGTCGTGATGGATTACTTCACCAAATGGCCTGAAGCGTTTGCCATCCCTAACCAGGAAGCAGTCACCATAGCGGACAAGTTGGTGAATGAAGTTTGCTGTCGATTTGGAGTACCCCTGGAAATTCACAGTGATCAAGGCAGGAACTTTGAATCTGCGGTCTTTCAAGAGACTTGTCGAATCATGGGGATGCATAAGACGAGGACTACGGCATATCACCCACAATCGGATGGAATGGTGGAGAGATTCAATCAGACTCTAGAGAGACATCTGGCCAAGGTTGTTGAGAATCACCAAAAGGATTGGGATCGGCATATTCCTCTCTTTTTGATGTCATATAGGTCAGCAACCCATGAAAGTACGGCGGTTACTCCAGCGTATGCTAATTTCGGAAGAGAGCTTCGTTTACCAGCAGATCTTCTAACTGGACGTCCTCCTGATACTCCGAGGTCCATCACCGAGTATGTGAGTGATTTAAGGGATCGGATTGATGACGTTCACAGTCTTGTTCGTGAACACGGGCTTCAAGCTAGCACGAGAATGAAGACCCGATACGACAGGAAGGCTAACCAAATTGGGTTCGAGGAAGGATCGTGGGTGTGGCTACATAACCCGATGCGAAAGAAAGGAAAATCCCCAAAACTGTCCCCAAACTGGGAAGGGCCATATAGGGTAGTCACAAAGATCAACGACGTCACGTATCGGATACAGCGAAACCCTCGTAGTCCATCGAAGATTGTTCACGTTGACCGACTGGCGAGGTACCACGGAAATAATGATGCTCGGGACGAGCATGTCTTAGGAGGGGGTAGTGTTGCGCCGGTGGTATAGGTCAAAACTTTAAACGTGATTTTCCGTGCTTTAGAAGCGTTTTCAGCAGGCTGAAAAGTGATTTCAGGCCGTTTCAGAGGTGGCTCTTTCACATACTAGAAGATTGTAAATTCACCCTAGTTGCCGTTGTTTTCAGGCGCCTGAAACATGTTTTCAGTCCGTTTCAGGGCACCCTCTATCAGATGGCGCAATAACCTGAAAACCCGTTTTCAGGCGTTTTCAGGACCCCTTATGGGCCTTTGAAGTACACTTCAGTATATGGCGAAATTTCACGAAGGAGTGAAAGAGATAGCACTATTAGAGAGAGACAGCTATATTGAGAAGGTTCGAGAAGTGTGTGAAAGAGACAGAACTAGAAAGGGATAGCAATAGTCGGGAATGTTCCAGCCGAATCGAACATCGAACAATCTAGATTGCCTAGAACACTCGCGATGCGTCATTGACCGAGGGGTCACCGACCGCCCTTGGACTTTGGACCGAACATTCGCGATGGGATTTCTCTGGAACATTGTGGAGCAAGGGCCTCCGGATATATAAGCCGCGCGCCCACGACCCCACAGTCAGTTTTGAACTAACGGCGATACAGTGCGAGTCTCGAAGCGAACCTGAGCGAAAAGTTAATAAGTGCGTTATAGTGAAGTGATTAGTACAGTGATTTATTAAGTAAGTAAGCCTTGTTAATTAGTAATTTTGCAATAAAGTTTGCCTTTTTAATTAGTGGTTAATTAGTGCATTTTTCTATCACGTTACCTACCCCACGGACGTAACAATACTTTTAAAATGGACTTTCCCACCCAACTTTCGAGGCTCATAAAAAAAGTTACACGATAGGTATCAAACTCAAAACTTGAACATATTTCCTTATTATGCTTATTTTAACAGGATCTTATATATTTTTTACAAATTTCAGTTACAGTCAAGTAGCCAATTCAGGCATTTAGCTTTTTTTATCATCCATTTTGTGTGTGTGTGTGTGTGGGTTAAGGAAAAATGCGGCTCGTTGGCTACAGTCAACTCTATACGATTCTTGTAGGGCACTTTGAATAAAAATGCGGTAATGATAATGACCAAAACTAAGAATAAAAAAATCTAAATTTGCCGTAACTGAGCTTTTTCCAAAAAAAATACCGGGGTAGCTACTTTCTCAAAATATAGACTTGTGAGGTTGTCCCAATTTTTTTTTCCATTACGTCACCATTTTGCATAATGTTTGTATGAACGTGACGTAGTGGAAAGACAAAAATCCCATAGAAATATTGGGACACTTTTTTTTACGTATGAGGTTCGAATGTACTGACGATTCTGAGCCAGAAAAACCTCAAAAGTCTATATTTTGAGCAAGTAGCTACCCCGGTATTTTTTTTGGAAAACGCTCAACTGCTAAAAAATTAATTCAATTTCTTTTACGAAGAATCCCAAATTGCATCCGATTTTTTTATTCACTCAATTATATTAATACGGCATGAACTTCAATGTTCGTAAGATTATATTAACCCAGACTAGACCAGACATTGATGACATGGTGATATTTTACAATATTGACATTATCCCAAGTTTTTACTGAGAAAATTCATGGCAACTGGCTTGGTTGTAGCCAATTATTTATACGAAGATCCAACTTGTAAATTGGAGGCGACGAGCCGTGACGCGTGTACTCGCTGTTGCCACGGCCGCTGCTGTTGTCAAAAATGATTTCACCTTATTGTACTCGAAATTGGGTTTGCGGAATAAATGAACATTTTTATTGCAAATGCTGTGATTAATTCTGTGTATTGTATAAAATTTGGAAAGGGAGTAAAATGCCAAAAACATAAAACGTGAATATTTTAGCGTTAATTTTCTGTTTTGTTTTTTATATTTTATTTATTTAATCACCGCATGCAGCTTACATTTCACAACACATTATATAACATTCCATCTAACCGAGCGTTATTAAGTCTTAGTGTAAATTAACAGCCAAAACAAACATTTTCTAATATTTATTTTGGGTTCAATATATTAAAAGAAAAAAAACGATACTCTTATGGGATCACTTTATTTTCCGTCTGTCTATTTATTTTATATTATACTTAAGAACTTTTTAGATAATACAGCTTAACAAAAGATATTCTGTTGCCTTAATTATGTCTATATTTTTTTTTGTAATTTATATGCGCCATTTTAAAATTAAATTAGGGGTGTATAAGTGTGGCTAATTTTTTTTTAAATTTTATTACTATTTAAATGTAAATTATCTATAAAACACGACGATAACTGGTGGAAAAACACGACGATGTATAGCTATTTTTTTGAAAACTAAAGCCAATTTTGAAACAAAAATGTAGTTACGTTGTTGATATTAAAAAAACATTAACGCAAAAAATCACTATTGAACAGTGTAAAGTAAACATTGATAAGCAATCGGATCCAACCTGATTGTATTTAAATAAGGGATATAACGATACCGATACCGATATATCGGTATCGCCGATTATATACAACCGATATTTGAAGAGCACGAAAAGAATTCGTTGTATGAAAATAAAATCTGCAAAAAGTAATTTCAATTACTGACTTAATTTATAAATTGGTCTATTACAATAAATAATACTTACTACTGCAATAATAATTACTATGTTAATTATATATTTGGTTCATAATAAAAAAAAATCGTGTTGACATTGTATTTATTTTTACTTTACACCTTCAAGGTTGACTCTCTGTTAAATATAGCCAAGTTTTAGGTATAATAAGGACATACAAATAATAAATCTGAAATTCATACTTCATTAGTTAGCTAGGATATCGGTATCGGTATCGCCGATAATTTACTACAAATATCGGTATCGGTATCGTATCGGCAAAATTATATATCGTTACATCCCTAATTTAAATCACATTGCAGCCGATATACCCGAGAAACGGACGGATAATTGGAGGCGACCAACCGCGGTGTGTTCTCGCCGGAACGGCTTGGGATGGTTGACAATATAATTTCATCGATAACGCTTTTATTACTGCATGTGTTAAAATGTGGAAACGTTCAAGAAAGAGCATTATATTGTTAGGCTATGCAACATTGATTCGAAAATCTAGATTATCGTATCGAAAGTATTAGATTACATTATTTATTTCTCATTTTAAAATTACATTATAAATGGCATTACAGGTCAAGTTTGCTTACTTTATTATACAAATAAAATATAACCATAAACAATCTAAACTTAAGTAAAAAATTAAACTAAACCTAAGAAAATAAACCTAAATTAAAACTAAAAATATACTTAAAACTAAAACTAGATTAACAATATGCAGTTGATAGAAATATAGAAATAAATGAATCTATAAATAATGTACGGGCTCCAGATCGGTGCCCAGAGGGAGGGTGCCCAGGAGGCTGGCCGCATTACCTCGCTGAATAGCTAAAGCTATCATTTGGCATAGGTACCTATGAGCCAGCCCTCTGGTCACCCGTTGCGTATCGAAAGTGATCATATGGTGTAGTAAAAAATTGATTGAATCAAGCGTAAGTTACGTTGTGAAAATCTATGTTAATTAAAGCAGAAATATTGCTTTGCTAATCTGCGATATGATAACGTGTAACCCTTTATAGTTTCTTGCGTATTTTTTCATGCATTCACATACAAATAAATATAACAAACCACCCCCGAAAATACAAAACTCGACACATGTTTCGCCTCTACGAGGCATCCTCAGGAGAGGCTGGAGATGGGTTATTCTTCAGAAATATGTCTGCGTTCACCTTATTCCTCTGGCTCTTATTCATACTAAATGTATGGAGACCCGAGGAAGCTTTAAGTGGCAGACATATTTCTGAAGAATAACCCAGATGTTGACCGTCCGGCGTCCGTTGATGGAAACCACCATCATCATTGTTTTTTCGGCGGTGGTTTGTTATATTTATTTGCATGTTTTTTAGTTTTGCATGTGAATGCATCAAGAAGAAAATACGCAAGTAATTTTAACGGGTTATCCCTAATTGACTAATACGTATCATATCGCGGATTCGCAAAGCAATATTTTTATTTTTATTAATATGGTGTAGTGATTAGCTCGTTATCTCGGTGGTTCGAATCCGGTCTTGGTTATATTATACGTTTATATTTTTTTTGTATTTAGTCTCTGTATAATCATAATATCAATTCCAAGATCGAGTAAAAAAACAAAATATCTCAATACACCTCGTATTTTATTTCAGTTTGGTTCCAATTCCCAAAAATGCCAAATTACAATGTATCCTATTTTATGTTCTCAATGTTTTATAGACGTGCGTTCTCATTGCCTTCATCTTTTACCGTGCCAAGTTCCGTAGCTCGCTTTGAGCAACCAGCTTAGGTAACTTCAAGGTGGTTTTGGCCTAGCGACCTGGTTCGACCCCTAGCGCTATGGCCACCACCTAGTCCAACCCTCTCTCCAAAGGGGACCGGAACTGGCGATTGGTTCGACCCCAAGTCAGTTTTCAGTTTTGTTAAAAAAAGCCATCATGTGCAAAAAACCATTTGGAATTGAAATGGGCTTATGTTCATACATTTCCGCTTTTTGCCATCGATATAATATTTGGTGAAATGGCGTTAATTGTGTTAAAGTTGCACTGCGACTTCGCATTCTGCGCGGTGTTAATTGGGGGCGGTGCCGACATCGCGTCAGCGCATTGTTTTAAAATTCATTGCTGTTCAATGAAAAGAAATTAACATTTTATTGGTGCATGCGTTGCCGGATTCTTACAGACCGGTAACCTGTGTTTATATAAAAGAGTATATTGATATCCGCAATAATGAAATGACGTATATACACCGTGCTTTTATTGATTTCCGTTAACTTCGAGGTACATTCTCCATTCTCCAGATCTAATTAAGTTAATTTCTCTAGAAACTAATGATGTAAATCATACCGTTATTCAAATATTCATAATCTTAATTTAATCACCAACCAGTACAAATGAGCTGTCATAATCCCAACACTGTCATAGTTGACGTTAGTTTTTGACTAACTCAGAGGTGTCATTAAAAATGGTTATGAACTCAATATGATTTTTTATTTTGTATGAAAAGTATAAAAAAAAATCGAATTTAACAAAAAGCTATAATACCAGGTAGCTTCTGTTGACGTACGAAACAACCTGTCGAATTATAAATTTAACGGAAATAAAAAAAAAACACGGTATATTAGGTATGTTTTCTTAAGAATAATAATTTCATCAATAAATTGGTCTCAATTAGCTTATCAGTTACAACACTGAGGATCCGAAATTGCTAGGCCGACTTTAATAAACAATATTTTGACTTTGACTTTTACCTGAACGTCTTAGTAATAGACACGCTTATTAACCTACTGTCACCTTTACAAGAAAATTTATAAAAAAAAAAAAAAAAATTGGGAACTCATAAAAACAAACATACATGGTAAATATCCCGGTGATAATAGTAGTTATTACTTCTAAAAAAAGTTTGTACAGCAATTAACGAATCCTTAATTGATTCCGATTTTGTCACGAATATTTTTGTTGGTTGTTTTTAATTGGTTGATGTTTTGTTGATTCGTTTGGTTTGGTAGGTTATAAATATTCCCGATTTAATCTTAACTAGAATGAAAACTTATCAATAAATGAAAAAATACTGGTACTAAAATAGGAAATTTTACGAATGTTGTGACAGTCAACATGTCTAATGCATACAAAATTTGATGTCTTAAAATTCAATATCGCAATTACTGGGAATAACCGTAAAAAAATCAACATCTTGGATACCAGTCTCGTTGGCACTGGAAACATTTTATCAAAACAAGGTTAGTTACACCATTTATGACTCGAGAACGGGTGGACCGATTTTTAAATGAAATATAACTCACTTTTTTCTCACGCAACATTTCGTGAGATTGAGCTTGATTTCTTGCCTATGATGCATAAAAACCACGAATAAAATTCAACGAAATTAAAAGTATTAATATCCCGTAATGAAATAAAAATGCAATTTTTAACCGAATCACTATTATTCTTGCATCAAAATGGAAATGGCGGGGTGGCGACGAATTGATTCAATTTAAAAGACCTCCAGGTGTTTTTATTAAAAATGCTGAAATTTAATAAATTTGCATATTTACGTACGGCTAATTTAATATAAACGTCAAAGGTCTGGTAGGTAGTTATTACTATTGCAAAAGATAATATTTTATAGCAGACTTTTTGAAGAATCTTGTAGAGTTTTAATCACATTAGTCCCAGTTTTTATTAAAGTTGGGACAAATTATGCGTAACTAAAAAGTTTCTGAAAAAATTTAGTTAGTTCTTTGAGAGTGAAACGTCTCATTTCAGCGTTACTTAGGTTATGATGTTTTACTTCGTTCAGTTACATTTTATTTTACGGGTCGTTTAAAAAAAATGTGGATGTAACAAAATGTTTATGTATATCTTGTTCCTTTGTGTAATAAGTTGACATACAATCTATAATGAACGAAGGAAAAAGCATATTTTGTTAAATTTAAGTTTTTTTTTTTCAAAACGATAACTAAGCAGGTACCAAGGATGCCCGCATCGTTGCCAGCGAAGATGACAATAAGTGAAGAACTCACGAAAAACCGGTCAAGTGCGAGTCGAATTCGCCCAACGAGGGTTCCTTACAAATTTGCGGTAGGTACATATATTAGGGTACCCTATAGATTTCGATTCCCTTAATAAAGTCTATTTTTTTAATGATTTAATTTAAAATGTATATAATATAGTTTTCAGATTTTCCCTATACTTGTAGTATAAGACGGAATACAGTACCTTTGAATTTTGGTTTACTTGAGTGTGTCGAAATTTACGTTTACTGCGAGTTGAAATTAAAATCATTACTCCACGCGTTCCTGAGAAAAAGGGTCTTGACAGATGGACAGACGGACAACAAAGTGATCTTATAAGGGTTCCGTTTTTTTTACCCTTACAGTTAAACAAATAAAAATAAAAATAAAATAAAAATAAAATAGTTTATTTTTGCAAGTAGGCCCTCAAGGGCTCTTTTACAAGTCTGAGTCTAAATATGTATGTATTATTTCATTTCTTTTCTTTTGGCGCTTCGGGTAGTGACCTTCTGGTGAGAAGAAGCGCCGGAAGAAACTCACCAGTTTCTCTTTTTTAAAAACAGGTATGACATTATTACATTCTATTTCATTAATACGTTACAATAAACTTATAACTACATTTTCAGAGATGTAAAAGGTCTCTAGGCGTCAAAACAAGACAATTAAAATAATAGAAATAAATTGATAATAAAAATTCATGGAGATGTAAAGAGTCTCCGTTGTCAAAATATTAAGTTTTGGAGGTGTAAAGGACCTCCAAACGTCAAAATATAAAATAGGAATGTTTATACTAGATATATTACAGAAATGAAACTATTCTGCAACTCACACGATATAACTTAAAAACTAAATTAAAATAAAATGAATACAGTTTTTTCTTAGAGATGTATATGGTCTCTAAGTGTCAAAACAGTTGACAAGTTCAAAAACAGAAAAAAATCAACGAAAGAGACATTATATTAAAATGTAGTTATTTCCAGTTGCAGTTAATCCCAAGGTGCTTCATCATTCATGTAGTCTTGTGTGCTGTAATAAGCTTTGGACATGAGTTTACGCTTTACACAATTCTTGAATTTGCTAACAGATAATTCAGTTATGTTTCTTGGCAGTTTATTATAAAACCTTACACAATTACCCATGAATGATGTTTTTATTTTATGGAGCCGAGTGGTGGGCACTGCGAGCTTAAGTTTATTTCTAGTATTAATATTATGTATGTCACAATTCTTCTTAAAATTCATGATATTCTTATGTACATACATAATATTCTCATAGATGTATTGACAATGCAATGTCATTACATTAATGTCCTTAAACTTATCTCTAAGTGAGTCTCGATAGTTCATCTTATATATCGCTCGAATAGCCCTCTTCTGCAGAACAAATATAGTATTAAGCTCTGAAGCGCTAGCACTGCCCCACAGTAGAATACCATACGACATAATACTGTGGAAGTAATTAAAATATACTAATCGAGCTGTTTTGATGTCTGTTAATTGTCGGATCTTGTTGACTGCAAAAGCTGCAGAACTAAGTCTATTCGAGAGATTAGCAATATGGGGACCCCACTGGAGTTTATGATCCAATGTTATACCTAGAAAAACTGTACTATCAACTAGTTCCAATTCCTCATCCTTCACAATGACACTTGCTTGCTCGCGATTTACGTTACGCGTGATAAAGTTAATACATTTAGTCTTTCTTTCATTTAAGAGTAAATTGTTAACATTGAACCAATTTACTACTTTAGAGATAGCATTGTTTACATCGTTGTAAGCTTGCTGCTGTCGCTTAACTTTGAAGATAAGTGAGGTGTCATCTGCAAACAATACTATATCATGGTGGGTCTTTACGAGGTATGGCAAGTCATTTATGTAAATAAGGAACAGGAATGGTCCCAATATTGAACCCTGCGGTACACCCATCGAGACCAGTGACCCTGGTGAGTGCTGTCCATTCACGTCAACCCTTTGTATTCTACCTTGTAAGTACGACTTAAATAAATTCAGTGCCGATTCTCTAACTCCATAGTAGTGCAGCTTCCCGATCAATGTTTCATGACAAACGCAATCAAATGCCTTGGATAAATCACAGAAGATACCTAAAGCATCACATGACTCCTCCCAGGCATCGAAAATATGTTTAATTAGCTCAACACCAGCGTCGGTTGTCGAGCGACCCCGAGTAAAACCAAATTGCTTATTATGCATTAAGTTATTTGTATTAAAATGTTTCATTAATTGGGACAAAACTAATTTCTCGAAAATTTTACTGAAAGTTGGTAGCACAGATATTGGTCTAAAGTTAGTGGGGTCAGTAGTGCTACCTGATTTAAATAAAGGTGTTATTTTACTATATTTCATTAGATCAGGAAACTCACCGCAATCAACACAGTTATTAAACACGACTACCAAGTCAGGCGCTATGATTTCTATTAGGGATTTAACAGCATGGACAGAGACTCCCCAAAGGTCACTAGTTTTTTTAACATTAATTGATTTAAACGCCTTTACTACATCCGAGGTACTGACATGTTCAAAATGAAAGTATTTACTACATTCTGGGGCGTTGTCTTTTAACAGCGTGACGGCAGACGAAGGTGATGAATTTAAATGCTTAGTTGTGGATACTGGTATCTCGGTAAAAAACTTTTCAAATTCTGTTGCTACTTCTAAATTGGAATCTACAATTTTGCCATCAATTTTTAGTTTAAGATCGTTTACTGTGTGCTTCGATCGACCAGTCTCCACATTAATTACTTTCCAGGTTGTTTTAATAATATCAGAACTATTTCTAATTTTCTGGCTTAAGTAATTACGCTTAGCTAAATGACAATCTATCTTAAATTTCTTCGAATATTCTTTCACGTGCTCTTTAAATTCATCACTCGTATTGAACCGCCGTTCCTCATACAAGGCATACAATTCCTGTCTACGTTTATGTAAGTCCTCAGTAGCCCACTCACTAAAAACTGGTGCACCACTAACCACGACCGATTTAGAAGTAAATATTGCGTTATAATGTTCCATAAAAATTTAGAAGTAAATATTGCGTTATAATGTTCCAAATTATTCCTATACCATTTTACTTGTTCCATTGGCAACTCCTGACCAAATCAATCCTGACCCACCCAAAGTGTGTGCCAAGCCTCATACAAATTGATCAAGTAGAAGCGGTAAAAAATCTGGTACAAGATTTGAAACCAGGGACCTCGACATAGCCTATTCGAATTGTTTTCAAAAAATGTGTACCCAGTTATTTGATTTTCAATAAACTAGGTATTTCATTGAAATATTACACTAGTAAAAATAATAGTCATTATTATCATCATCATCAGCCTGCATCAGTCCACTGCTGGACGTAGACCTCTCCTCTGGCAAAGTTACTGACATACACTCTAAATCTAAAAAATCTGAGCTAACTAAGAGTAATTTTCTCATAGTTGGCGTTAAATTGAATAAAACAAACAAGCTATTAAACATGTCAACGAAAGCTAATTAATTAAAACAGCAAGTTCATTAGTGATTAAAACAATAATCTAGAATCTTGATAATTTTAACAAATATATTGCTTGTTTATTGGGAAACAAAAAAAAAACAAAAAAAAACACATTATTTACAACTAACTGACTAAATAAACCTAACTTAGCCTATTGGTACCTAAAATTATATTTACAGATGTCCCCTATGTCGCCTCCTGCGGGCAGGGTGCCCATAAGGCTGGCTGCGTTGCCTCGCTGGATGGCAATGCCTATCAGCTGAGCGAGGAACGAGCTAGCCCTATGGTCACCGGAGGACCGGATGAGCAAATATCTGTTTTTTAAATTTGCTTGTTTCTATCATTACAAGTATTTTCTTCTTTGTATGATTTCGTGATTCGATCATGTTTAATTAGTTACCTTATACATCAATGTTTGTTGAATCAAATCAGAACATGGTTAATCGAACTATGATAAACAATCAATATCATCTTAGTTGGTGCATCTAACGTCTTGTTAGGCTCGTATGGAATCAAGATGCTTGATTATAACTATCACGGTCTTGTTAGGAGCAACCCATTTTTTTAGAGTGTAGCTCAGCGAATCAGCAACCTAAAGTGGCAGTGAGCTGGGCATATAATAGTACATTGTGTATCTAGGGCGGTAAGTAAGGAATTACAAACGAGTGTTTGTTATAAGCCCGAGGTGAAACCGAGGGCTTTAATAACACGAGTTTGTAATTCCTTTACCGCCCGTGGCACACACAATGTTTTTCATCACACTTGTGAGGAAACCTTAATAATATAACCTTACAAATCGCCCCAGTATGACAAGAAAATATTAACACAGACAGTGACATATGTCATGATATGTCCATAGACAATGCGAATGTCAAGTCACGTTCGGAAACCATAGCGGTAAAGACCTAAAACAGCCATTTCAGTTGATTTTATATTTGCAAAATACTGAAATACATTATTTAAACATTTAATTAATGTTACCGAAATATGTGTTTACATGTATTTGCAATAACAGTTATCTTTAAATAAATATTTCAGTGATAAAAGTTAAAAAAGTAAGTTGGCGTTTCCTTTGAACGTGACAAATAAGAGTAAAACAGAATCAGCGTTTCAAATTTAAAAAGAAAACCATTACGCCCTAAGGGCGTAATAAGTCATTTACGGCCCTCATAACCTACGTGTAATGACACCATTTTCGAGCAAGTGTGATGAAAATATCTTTCGTAGAGCCGACTACTGTAGCAGAGGAGACCTAGGATGGAGGCCGCAAATCGGAAAACGTAGTGATCATTATGATGAGGTTTAATGTTTAAATTCGACGTACAATCATAAAAATATGCGTTGTTAAAAGTTCAATAAAACTGTATACTACCTCTAAAATTAAATCCCAAAATCCAATTTGGCACGTTTTCCAGCTCCCGTGCAGACTGTCAGCAGACAGTGAATAACATTGGTAATGTAATAAAAATAACAATACAATACACGGCACGATTCATCAACGACAGAGGAAAAACACCAGTTGTTTGTTCACGATCAATGCTTCCTTTGTTTGGTGAAACGGGACGGAAAAGCGAGCGAAAAAAGGACAAAAACGCTTGTAGTCCAGTCAATTAAAGCTTTGTCTTTGTTTGCCCTTTTCGCATAAAAATCTAAAATATTCACAAAAAGTTCGTTCTTTTTTCTAATCTTATTTTACTAAACTTATTACATATAGTATTTTATTTCCATTTGCATTATGTATATTTTTCATAAGTAAAAATCCTTGAGTAGTGACATTTTGTATATTAAATGACTTGTGGTTTGCTACTTAAAAGAAAAATAGGGCTCAAAATAAGATACCTATGTATATTTTTAGTCTCACCAAAAATTGATAGCTTTTAATTATTTAATTAGTTTGGCACAGGACGCCATTATTGTTGAAATTGAAAATTCTTGTTTTATAACTTTTAGTAACGATTTTGTATATCCGTTTTTTAATGTAGTCAGTCATTAATAAAATAACAGCTTAAAAGTGGTATAGAAATATGAATCTTATTCAATTATTCAACGTTGATTGTTTAGACTTTTAGTCCCATAATATTGACAAACTTTCAAGTAATTTGTGCAAATGAATGTTTAAATTATTTGGAACGGATAGAGATTTGTGCTCTGTATTTTTTTAAATAACCGGTTTCGAACGAACCTATTCGACAACAAATGCACAAGTTACCATAAAAATGACCAAAAAGATGGAACTCTTTGAATGTAAAGGCACAGTTTAAGTTAATGTAATGTATTAATGAAATCTTATATTAACACCATATTGTTGTAATACTTTTTGGTTAAAAAGAGAAACTGGTGAGTTTCTTCCGGCGCTTCTTCTCACCAGAAGGTCAATTACCCGAAGCGCCAAAAGAAAAAAAAATTAGAGATGAGACATGTAAAAGAGCCCTTGAGGGCCTACTTACAGAAATAAATTATTTTATTTTATTTTAAACACAAATACACCGTGGGTCCGAGTTACCCGACAAACTTTAACCACGTATTCCTGATGGTTTTACAAGTAAATAACGTTATATCAACATCTTTTGTATTATTTATTTCCTTAGCAAGAAAATATATGTACTATCGATACTGAATTAAAAATTTCAGAATGAGTCGAAATAACTTTAATTCAGACCCAAACAGTATTTATTTTGTAGTAACCTTTTGTAATCGATAGGACATAAAAGAAAAGAAGACAAAATAATTTAAGACATGTAAAAGAGCCTTTGAGGGCCTACTTACAGAAATAAATTATTTTATTTTATTTTATTTTTAAATAAATAAAAAAAGACATAGAATTAAAGTGGCAGTCCAATATTTGAGTTATGGTGGGTAAAAAAATAAAAAACGCATGTTTGCAAACTAGTTTAGCAGTAAAAACTGAGCAGTAAACTAAATAAAAATGAGTCGTAAAATAACTTAAAAGGGCAGTTCAATAAATACTGAGCAGTGGAATAGTTGAACTGGGCGGTTAGGCGCGTACAGTTAAGAAATCGTAATTGGTTAGTAATAAATTGTATTTTAAGCAGTTCTATAAACGATGAGGCGGTAAAATGTATTCCTTGTGTATTTCAGCATTTAATGACAAGAAGGGAAAAAAAAATGAAGCATAACCATATTAACCATGCATCATATTTTTGTTCCTTCTTCACATTAAATGCTGGACATGAACACATTACCTTATGTTTTACATGGTCGGAGCGTAAAAATAAAGAACATTACGACAATCTGTAAGTATGTATTTATAATTTGGCATTAGGATACATGTTAAAATTAGGATACAAAAACTAAGATACTGGTAAAACAAAGAAAGGCCGAGATCGCAGAAGTTTGCGGCCCGAGCTGCAAGCGAGGGGCGTAAATATGCGATCGAGGGCTTTCTTTATTACCTCCTACGTTGTGTACATCATTTTATGTCTACACTTGGCCAAAAAGCGGCTTTTTTCGTACGCGCAGCGTGCGGAAAAATCCACTTTATGGCCAGGTGTGGCATAAAACAATTTAACAATACTGTATAAACGCATGAACTGCAAAACGCATAAGCCTGTTTTTTTTCTTAGTAGTTACTTAGCTTTATCCACTCCTCGCTTCGCTGGTCGTCGTACCTAACTGTGACTCTGTCACAGTTTTTTACCTTGGACAGTAAGTGGGGTATGTTGTGATCGCAAGATACCTTACACACCTCCTCGCTTCGCTCGTCGTCGTACTACTGTGGCTCCGCCAATGATGAAAAATCAATCAGCGACAGAAACTGTACTTTGTATAATAAGAGCAGGTTTGGCTTTTTTTAACGAAAGTTTACCTCTCTTTTCAATCAAAGTGACGCTCGGATGCTACCGCTCACTGTGAATTGGCTAACTTATTTTCGAACTGCCCATTCCAACCGTTTTACTGCTCATTAATTTATTAATCTACTAGAGTAATTTTTGCACTGACATTGAATGATGAAATAACAGACCAATATTTTTATTACTTACTGCTTATATTTTACTGAATCACTAATTTACTAACCGCCGAAAAATTAAATGACTGCCCATTAAATTTTTGTACTGATCATGATAACTTCTGTATTGTTTAAATAACAGTTGTAAAAATTAATTCCCAAAAAAAAAACTACGTCTATAAAAAAGTATTCTATTTCCAATAAATCCCCGATGTCGGAGTTATTCCCAATATTCCATCCCACGTTCTGAATTTCCCGGACTATTAGTCCAGGTAGTGTTAGAGCGTAATTGCGCTTTTTCAGTTGACTGGTGACAATTGGACATCGGGCAAACGGTCCAATTGCACCTTTTGGTACACGGCCGTGATGGTTTGTATTGTTCTAAAAATAACAGGAATGTTTTGGAAAAATGGTGTCGTTTCGGATTGGTTTTTTTAGGTTAGATATTTTGGATTATGTTTCATTCAATATTTTAGGGATTTGAGTCGGTTTTTTTTTCTACACAAACAAAAAAGGGATATTTTTCTTTCGGGGCATCAATAGGGATTATGCATGATGTTTTTTATTTACTTTAATAAAAGCTCATTCATACAAGAAACATTAGGAAAAAAATATTTTTCGAATAACTATAAAAATAATCAAGATATTAGACAGCAAAGATTTATCTCTATCTCTTTCTAACAAAACAGAATATAGTATGGAGATTGTATGGCGGCCGTGTACTATGACGTCATAGTCCATATCGGATCTCTCTGTCTAATCACTGTCTGATTAGTGCTATAAAATGTTTATATCTTCCGTATTTCTCGTTCGATTTTAATTTTATTTTGACTTTATGTCATCTTTTTTACGGTATTTTCATATTTTGTTAAGCAACGTGTAAAAAAAAAATCATGCATATTCCCTATTATGCTTGAAATGTGTTTTATACCTTTGATATATTTTATACCATCAAACACATTACATGTAAAAAGATGCAAGTCTCGCAACGCAGTTCTCGCACCCATTCTTTATTGGAGAACTATAAAATATGTTCGGGTCAAAGATATTTTTAGTTTGAAATAAGGTTGTACATCTTTTCTGTGGACATTATAAATTTTTTAGGCTTTGAAGCCAATTTTCTTACTGGATCCTCATAGACTTATACAAACAGTCTTTTTCTTAAAACCTGTATGATAAAAGGATAAGTAAAATGTACCCAAGTCGTTAACTTTTGTATTGTCCACAGAAAAGACGCCCGTTTTCTAGAATGTGTATGACCCGGGGTACACTACATAAATACGAAAAACTTAATTCCGATATTCACAATCACGAATATCAAAATACCGATTTTTAAAATTCCGAATGGATTAAAATTCCTATTATTAAAATCCCGATTTTTCATAACTCCGACTTTTAAAATTCCGAAATTACAAAACGTCTAACTGTAAGAATTACGATTTTCAAAAGTCCGAGATTCCATACACCGAACAATGAAAAGTCCGAATCTATAATAATCCGATACATCAAAAGTACGAATTCCGATTATCAAAACTCCGAATTCCAAAATATCGAAAAATAAAAATTTTGACTAAATAATGATAAACGTAGATACAGGACTTAAAAACAGTCGGTCGGACTCCGCAACTGCTCCGCCGCTGCGGGAAGAGCAGCCCCTTCGCCCTTGCGTATCAAAGCACAGGCCCTAATGCTCGCCTTCGCAGCTTCGGCTTGTTGGTCGCCTTCGGCGACCAGCCTCAGCCGCTACGGCTCACATTGTGCCTGTGCTTTGCTACAGCGGGCGAGGGCTGCTCTCCTTCCGCGCCTCCGGCTTTCTATATACACTCTAGGGGTAGAGCAGACAAGACCACGTGGATAGTGGGGTGCTCCGATTCGGGTTTTGTTACATATTCTCCAATGCATATAAAATACAATATTATCTCAGCCATTATTATTATTTGAACGTAGCGTATTTTTTAAGGCAAAACTATAAAAATAATTATCAAATTTTGTCAAAAAAGTCCTGACTTT
This sequence comes from Eudemis profundana, assembly GCA_947034925.1. Taxonomy (NCBI): domain Eukaryota; kingdom Metazoa; phylum Arthropoda; class Insecta; order Lepidoptera; family Tortricidae; genus Eudemis; species Eudemis profundana. The sequence goes on from OX344809.1 coordinate 1,120,805, forward strand.
CTTCAGACTTTAAAACCTGCGCCTCATATTTCAATAATATTAAGAGTTTACAAAATTTCAAAACTCTGAATAACAAAATTCCGAATTAGTAACGAAATTTCGGACAAATGAAAATCGGAATTCCGTTTTACGGACAAAGGGTACATCGAGCTTTTAATTTTTCGGAGAAATAAATGTCGGAATATAGAAAAATCTGATTTTTGAAATTCGATATAATAAATATCGTGTTTTTCAATAATCGGAATTTTATTTTTTAGGATTTATGAAATTCGGAGTTTTGAAATTCGGAATAAAATAATTCGGAGTATTTGGGTGTTCCCGTATGACCCGTTCCTCCATGGTTTATTAAAGTCACTTAAAGTAGTCCTTCTGCTCACCGCTGGATGGAGTTAGCTGTACTCGCTATTAGCGATGCGTTATCTTGCTTAGAGCGCTTTGACATTGCACGACACGATATCGTTATCGGACACGACAGTCGATAGCCGATATATCCGATATCGTGTGATGTCTTCACATATCTCCGATAAAATCGTGCCGGATCGGTCATTTTTCGAGCTTTGTGCGAACAATGCCAGCCTATAATAGAAAACTTTCTTTGCTGTATATATTATATTTGAGACGCAAAAAAAGGATATGTCCACAGAAAATATTAGATACATCCCATTGTGCAAGCTAGATACTCACATATACACCAGTCTTTACGCACACAGAGACAAAGTACACGTATAGCACACATACAAAAATTATCGTCCGATAGCTCACGGGCGTCCGATAGTGCCGCCAACACAACGGTGTCGTCTCCGATATCCGATATCGGATCGGACAATGTGAAAGGCAGGTACATATTGCATACATTTTACTTGCCCCGATATCGTATCGGCAAGGACCATTAAAACAAGAGGACTGTCATTCCCCATACTTTGGATCGTGCCCCGACCGCAAGGGGATATCCAGGCAAAAACTAGATGGCACTAAAAACTAAACATTTAACGATGTCATAATTGAACAAAGAAACATAGTATAGTAACAATTAGTTCGTAAACAGCTAATAATAAATAAACTCTAACATTTAAATACTGTGTCACGCTTGCAAAGTTGAATAATTGTAAATAATATAATTCTTATACCAAGCTTATACATAGATGGCGTTGTACATATCGGTGAACAGCTTTTTGAATGGAGAGAGAGTCCTCATGTTTTAATGGTCCTTGGTATCGATGAGCGATAACGATATCGTGTCGTGCAATGCGAAAGCGCTCTTACAATACCTAATTTCCATACGTCGTTATCGCGGGTGCAAAAACGATTTGACAGTTCAGAAAGATTATGAAAAACAAGCAATAACAGACGCGATACTCATTTTGAGGAACATTTATGCCTACTCGTACGAGTTTAAAATTTATCAACTTAATTTCTATATTGCTAGATAAAATGTTAGCAATACGCTTAAGCGTAATATTTCTCAACGATTCTGGAGATGAATGATTTCCACCCATTTTTAAGATGTACACATGATACGACTTCTGGATACGTCAACCTTTATATGCTTAGTGCAATCTATATTTTTTTTATTTCCATTTTTTTACATTTGTGCACTTAATTGCCAGTTATACAACCTACTAAAAAGAGTGTGTATGTATCATATTTAAAATCAAGTTTTTGAAGTGAACGCATACAGTTATTTCTTTTTGTAAAAAATAATGTAGATATGTAGGTAGTTTTTGTAAAAGGGTATGTATAAAACCCCTGAAAGAAAACTAACCTAACCTAAAAACTAACTAAACGTACTTACTGAAATACTAAATTTGCGACTGTGCCATGTACGTGTACTAATCATTTTAGTCGCACCTTTAGTTTTTCGTTTGGACGGTTTATTATTTACCTTTGTAAAATGGGTATATTTTTAAAGACTGATTTTGGACAAATGGGGTAATTTTTAGTCAATATTTTTGGACTACTTGTAGCTCCTTCTTAGACGACCACTATGATATCAATAACTCAAATCCGCCAAAAATGTTTCATGTGGAGGTATTCTGTTTTTGCCTGATTGATCCTGAGACCTATCCTGGACGCCTCCTGCTGTTTTGTAAACATGCCTTCAATTTTTATAGACCTTTGCTAGCGAAAACTCTCCACATGTAAAGAGCTTCTTAGATGCTTATAGCTGTAGGCAGAATATGTCCGTTTCTACCAAATAGACATTCTGTTATATGTGCTCTTTATTTCATTTGTTACTGCACCCGCGATAACGACGTATGCTAATTTCATGAAGATCAGTCTGGTAGTTTTTGTGTGTCTCTGTGTATTTTTTTATGAATTATGGGTGTACGTTTGATCTTGGTCTCAGCTGATGGAAAGTGAAGACAAGGAAAATGGAGCACGCTTACGCAGAATATGCCTATTCACTTTTGCCTTAAAGACATCCAGGTTATCGACGGAAAACACAGACGCCGGAAGAGAATGCCGATTGCAAGCAGTGCGAATCAGAAAAGATCTCTAAAATCTAGTTATATGATTGATACGCGCATAATTGTAGGTACATTATACAACTAGGGTGGTAATACAAAGAAAGGCCGAGATCGAGGGCGATCAAGGGCTTTCTTTATTACCTCCCGTGTTGTGTACATCATTTTATGTCTACACTTGTCCAGAAAGCAGCTTTGTCCATACGCGTAGCGTGCGGTAAACGCCACTTTATGGCGAGGTGTGGCATAAACAAACAAATATACAATCCGACAACAGCGCACCGTTAGTAATAAACTGGCCTGACAAAATACAATTTATTTTCATCAAAAACGACTTCAAACGGTTTTAATTAAATTGTCAATACATTTTGACTTAACCCGTTTTATTACTACGGTGCGACATACAAAATCACTTTCGATTTAGAATATTAGTTTTGAATTTCGCGACGTTTATTCGTATTTATCTTTTGTTAAACTTGCCAGTCCGGAAAACTGACCTTTCTATTCAGTTTCGGTGACCCAATAACTACCGCGTCCAAATCCGGTGGGACGGTTCACAATTTCAGCGTCAACCTCGTCCCAAACATAATCTGACCCGTGAACTAATAAGAACAGTTAGTAATCGGAGACCATGCCACTGTCACAGTATAATAGCATTATTTTTTCTTCCCACAAAAAGTACATCGCGCGCTTGAATGTGTGCGCGACGTGTACGAACGCACTACAAGCAAAGATTTAAGAATACGTAAGAATGCTCCAGTATAGATCGCACTCACACAGACGTGCTATCGCGCGTCGGTGTGAAGGGTCCGGTTAATGCCCGGCCCCGTATTGTACAGCCCGATTATTGGCGACCCCAAAAATGGTCGCGGATTATCGGGCCGGGCTTTGTCACCCTGTGCAAAACGTGGCTTCCAATTATCGCCCTGAACCAAACTTGTTCAGCCCAATAAAGCACGGCCAAATAATGCCCAGCCCGATAATGCGCAACCAAATAATTGGTGTACATGGCTTCTGATTCAGGGACTCCAATTATCACCCTGTACCGATAATGCCCAGCCCGATATTCCCCGGCCCGATAATTGGTGTCCACTTTTCTAGCAGGTCGACGAGCGAGGCTTCTATTTCTGCTCTGAAGGACACAAGCTGACTAACAAACCTAACCTAAAAAAATGAGGCTTCCAATTATCGGGTCGAGCTTTATCACCTTGTACAGATAATGCTCGGCCCGATAATTCGAAGCCATTGAGCTCGAATCGCTGGTCACCAATTATTGGCCTGTACATTATCACCCTGTGCCAAACGTGGCTTCGAAATATCGGGCTGAGCATTATCTGTACAGGGCGAGAAAGCTCGACCCGATAAAGCCCGGCCCGATAATCCGCGGCCCTGTGGCCGCGGATTATCGGGGCTGTGCATTATCGGGCCGGACTTTATTTTGGCTGTGCATTATCGTCTCCCGGTGTGAATACGTGTCGCGCGCTCCTAAACAGCCGAAGTTGGACTACTTGTACGTCTTTATACTTTGCTGCTGTGGCCTGTCAAAGGCGGCCTAGTTTCAGTAGTTCGGTGATTTTAGTCCGGTTCATATATATTTGTTTGAGCCGGACTAAAATCACCGAACTACTGAAACTAGGCCTCAAAGGCGACGAAAGTACTGACAGAATTATTTTGATTCTAGATGATTAAATGTTATTAGGGTCGATTTCAACGTCACGATAATGTAGTACCTCGCAAATATGTTTACATGGAAAATAACTTCAAATATGTAGTTCATTTACATACTCAGGAATTCATTTACATACTCAAATAGGTAGTATGCGTTTATTACAGTTTAATAATAATAAGTTAATTTAGAAATTCCGGGAGATTTAATAATAAAATTAAATTGAGTCCGCCTCCACACTAATCAACACCGACACCGACGCCAATTTTTAGGTGTAAGCATCCGAATTTCCGATGCCTGCTCATAACGTTATAACTTTTATATTTTCTTTGTTTATTTATTGTGTGTTATAATAATTTAGTATTTTCCAATAATGTGACTATATTATATTGTAAAATCCCCGCTAAAAACGGATCACTCACGTTCACGGTCACGTCGAGCGGATGTCTCGACGATAACGTGAGTGGTCCATTTTAAATTAAACGTATATATCCAATGACCTTAAAATAAATAACCAGACGGAACCTCGCTAACAGAGAACTGAAGACATTTTTAATAAGCCGGCTGCTTGTAGCTCACATCAACTAGTTTTTTCCTATTGTGAGCAGCACGCACACATAAGTAGCCGGCTATTTATTTTAAGGCCCTTGTATATAATAGGGATCGTGCACGACAAAGATGCTGCCAACTGGTGCCGCCAATCTAAATCATGCTGGGGCCACATTGACAAAAACACCGTTAATTTATCGCAATGAAAGACGATTAACGTCAGTGTAGCATGAGTGTAGCTACGACTTACTATATTTGACATTGACACTTAAATATTGTTATTGACATTGACAGCGTGATTTGACAGGGGTGATAGTTTCCTTTATTGTCCGCCCGTGTCTCTTTTGTCGTTTAGTGCTGCCACCTATAGTTCGTGCACGTTCCCCATAGAGAAGATATTGGCGTTTAAGTTGTGAACCCTACAGCTGAAACCGCACAATACGGGATCGTAAACAATAGGTACGAACGGCGCCGGTTAAATCATGTTTTTATTTAATCTCCCACGAGCCTGACAAAACATTTAAATGGAAACAAAATGGTGGTCCAATTTACATTTGACTTGGATGGGATATCGAAATGGCTGATTGACGTTTTGCCGGCGGTTTAATTGCGGGATTTAAAAGTTTATTTCGTTTATAATCATTGGTGCGTGGACGGGCTTTATTGTTAAACGGGTAAGGGCGCAGCGCGTTTAACCACCCTTTCCTGAGTGTTACCATTACCAAATATTCATATATAGAATGAAAATTCTAAAAACTTTTGAGGAATCTAGATAGACAATACAGAGTAACTTGGGAGACGTAAGTAGAGAAGCAAGGATTCAGTAAATTATAAGCTACTGTTTATTACCAGTATTAATGAGATTGACGTTTATTTTTTGCTGTTGAAAACAAAAAGCTTAAAATAATTTACGACAGTCATAATAGGGCCAATGTTCGGCGTTTTACGGCGTTTTATTTTCTTCATTATTGTCTCAGTAAATATTGATAAAAGAACGATTCCTAGAGTTAACTTTTTATGAAACTGAAAAACAGTCCCGAGGTTAAGTCTAGTTTTATCAAAATTGTCAAGATTTGTCCTTTCGTTATAGTAAATAATCGTCGGACAACAATGATTGTCAAACCGCGCAGTCAAAACGATAGGAGAATTGCCCAATAGGCAATCTACAATAAAAAATACTTTCGTCAAGTAGGTACCGATACTTTTCGCTTTACGAACATTTGTCAACGTTTGCAAACATTCACAATGTTTGCAAACGCTTACAAAAATTTGGTCACCTAGTGTGACAGGACGTTTTTATAACTAATAAGTGTGGCTTATCCTTACAAAACACACGAAACAAAAGAGGAGGTAGCCTACAGGAAGATTAAGGGGGCTCTCGATAGGGCCAGAGGGAAAGCTGCACGATCTGTTAGCTACAACGACAAGCGTATAAAGGCTAAGCGCAAATTACAGCTCGGCTCTGGAACGGCTCCGCCTCACCTCATCATTTCGCTGTCAACCATACGCAAGCACGTAACGGAAGCAACGTCACGCTTACGGCTGGCCGGCAGCTCGCCTCAGTACAAGCCAGTAAACAGGCGCGCAGTGACTCGCGGTCCCCGCGCCGGCGGCGAGCCGCAAGCGTGGCGGTGGCGCGATGTAAGCTGTGTGAGATGTGTGACCGCAAGTCGCCCACGCGCCGCTATGTGATGTTTTTTTTTTTATGTTTGTATCGTGACAAGCGACGTCAATTAGACTGATGTTAACGTACATTGAAAATACTATTTAATTTGTATGAAGAAGATAAAATCTAAAGATTACATAATTTTTAAAAGTTGTTGAACGAAAATTTTATTGTCTGATGAGAAGAATCTACGTTTTATTTCTTTGCTCCTGTACACAGGCAACACCCGGCATATGTTATGCAATTATAATTAGTTATCTATTAAGTACTCATATAATAGCTCACATTAAATAATTATGTCATTCCTTAACTACCCTAACTAACTTGGCTCAGGGACCCAAAGAGGGTCTTGGCCTCCGAAACGAGAGCACGCCATCTGTCCCGATCGTGCGCAACTTCTTGCCAGTTAACGACTTGAAGACGTCGCAGATCCGCCTGCACACTGTCCTCCCAGCGGTACCTGGGTCGCCCAACCGGGCGGCGACCAGTTGGTCGTCCCACGTACGCTCTCTTGGCCGCACGATCCTCTCCCATTCGGAGTAGGTGACCAAACCAGCGAAGTCTGTGTGATTTTGTTACTCCGATGATGTTGGGTTCAGCCACCAGCTCCTGGATCTCTATGTTCTTACGGATCCTCCACGTGCCGTTTTCACTCTTGACAGGCCCCAGGATCTTACGCAAAACCTTCCTTTCCGCTACAAGGAGCTGACATTCCTCTTTTTGTGTTAGTGTCCAGGCCTCACAACCATACATAAGGATGGGTCTTAAGACAGTTTTATAGATCCTTAGCTTTGTATTCCTGCTGAGAAACCTGGACACCAACACCTTGTGGAGGGCTGCACTGCATCGCAGGGTGTTTTGGACGCGGATGTTTATCTCCTCCACTCTGGTGTTAGTGTCGGTTATGGTACATCCAAGATACCGAAATTTGTCAACTCCCTTGTAGACGGCGCCCCCAACATGAAGACTACCACGCCGAGCCCGTGTGTCTTTGTAACGTTTCATGTGGAGGTATTCTGTTTTTGCCTGATTGATCCTGAGACCTATCTTGGATGCCTCCTGCTCCAAGACTCTGGCCGCTTCGGCCACCTCATCCCGGCTTTCCCCTAATAAAGCAAGGTCATCCGCGTACCCTATCACCCTGTGCCTGCCGCCCAACTCAACACCTACGTCCAGTGCTAAAACATTCCTGACGACATGTTCAAGGGCTAAGTTGAAAAGCACTGGTGATAAGGCATCCCCTTGCTTTAGACCGGTCATCACCGGGAATTCTTCCTTAACTACCCTAATTCTAAAATATTACTTAAACCTGTACATATAAATACAGATGTATAAAGGTGGTTTTCCACCGGCAGACGAGACGAGACGAGGATTGAATTGAAATTTGTATGATGTTTTCAATCCTCTCAACTTGATACAAATTTCAATTCAATCCTCGTCTCGTCTCGTCTCGCCCTGCCTGTGAAAAACCACCTTAATACTGTTTCATCGAGCAAGCGAAACATCGACAATCAATATCGACTTTAGCGGCATCCTTGTTGATAGCTCGGTTTATTAGGTTTGACCCGTACGGCCTGTGTCTGCGTTGGGGCCGAAAGGTTCTCGAATGGAGACCACGAATCGGCAAGCGCAGCGTCGGACGTCCACCAACAAGATGGACAGATGATCTGGTTAAGGCTGCTGGCTCACCGTGGATGCAGGTTGCTTTCACGGTTGGAAGCAACTAATTGGAAATCTATGAGGGAGGGCTATGTCCAACAGTGGACGTCCTATGGCTGAAATGATGATGATGATGATGATGATAGCCTGTGTCGAGCCATGACGTTGCCGTTCCGAAGCCGATAAGTGTGTGTTACAGTATGGAGTTTCTTACAAAGAATACTGAGCGGCTCGACCTGAGCCGCCGCCTATCCGGTGCCGAGTTGTTTTAAAGATAATAATAGCGCATATAAATATGCATTTAACATTTTTCCTTCGTCTTTGGTATTGATCTCCTTATCCCGGTAATCCGACGGAGACAAATTCAATTGAGCCAAAGCGTCCACAACTTATTTATAATTCGACAAGACGGGGTCCTACCACGATGCTCGGCGATATATTTTAAAATACTTATGCCGTGTGAAATATGTATAGGGACTGGTATATGGTAGACAAGCACATGGCCGAAAAAATTAACATTCTACTCAAGGACCTTAAAATAAATAGCCGGACGGAGGCTCGCCAACAGAGAACTGAAGCCGTTTCTAATGCGCCGGCTACTTGTACTTACGAGCCGCACGCACACATCAACTAGTTTGTTCCTATTGCGTGCAGCACACACAGATAGGTAGCCCAATAGGACTGCAATTTAGTCAGGCTTTAAAAAAAAGATAGGTGGCCGGCCGATTAGACATACTTCAGTTCTTTGTTAGCGATGATCAGTCCGGCTTTATTTGAAGGTCTTTGATTCTACTCAAATCTGATCTTACTAATATTATAAATGTAATAGTTTGCAGTGGCGTGTCCTCCAAAGAACTCGATTCCTACCGCCTTGTCTCATATCAGGCATTTGAGCACCTTATTCTACAGCTCTTAAGGAAAATGTACGCCAAGCCAAATCTGCACCGGCTTGTCCAAGCATATCTTTTACGTCACGCCACTGATAGTTTGTGATTGTGAAGATGTTTCGATGTTTGGTTGTTTATTACTAAGACTACGGAAGATCAGCGCTGCGTACCCCGCAGCATCATGCTGAGTCAGCGCCTATTCTATACCACGACACATGACTCTCGGTGGGTATTCTAAATTTTGTAGACCTGTCTATATCTGTATAAGTTTTATACTTATAGTGATCTCTAGAATATACTGTCTAGTGTATCTGTATTTGTGCTTTCTATGTCATGTTTGTGGATGAATAAAGTTTTTATCTATCTATCTATCTATCTACTATTAAAGTAACTGAATGTTAAATTTGGCATACAAGTAGACCTTATCCTGAATTGAAACAGGATACTTTATATCCTGGTAAACAGTTCCCATGGAATAATAACGGGAAATAGGCGAAGCTGCGGGTGAATGCAAATTTATAATATTAATAGGGATAGGATAAGATAGGATAGACTAAATAAGACTTAATAGGATAGACTGGATAGAAGACAAAAAATAGATGAGTTTAGTACAGGGCTAAGTAGCAAAATAAAAAATCGAGTCAAAGTCGCTCGCGGGGGGTTCCGATCCGATCGTGATTTAGTAGGTACAGTCGAGTTCATTTACATCTACACAATATAAGAGAACAAAAATTGCACACACGCTTTTATGCTCCTGACAATACTTACGTGGACAAAAATATCTGAACACGACCCGTGTTCAGATATTTTTGTCCACGTAAGTGTGTAGATGTAAATGAACTCGACTGTACTTCATGTGGTACAGTTTTAATTTTATTAATTTGGATTTTTATCATATTATGTTGTTATAACGGCAATAGAAAAAAGGCGCTAGTGAAGTCAATCACTGATAAAAAAGCACTTCTTAAAATTGTTACCTGTCTTCTTATTACGGCTTATGATTAGCTGAGTTTCAGTAATACATGGTAATACGGTCTCATTGAAACCTTTTTCTCCAAAAGAATTTGAAGACACTAAAAGACGTTAAAAAACAAATTAATAAAAAAACCTGCAAAATCAAAATCTAATCGTTTATTCCGGAAATAGGCCACGTGAACACTTTTACAATTTTAAAACAATTTTTCATAGAGATGTATAATTTAACAGCGTAATTTTGTCGCCGACTTCGGTAATACAGCACCGAGTGAAGTTGTCAGCGCGTCGTTTTTTACCCGGGTACAGGAAACCCGGCTGTTCAGTTACCCGGGTACCCGAGTGCCCGGATCGCCCGGTTAAGTTTCCGATTTTATGCAAACTGTCTCTTTGATTGGTTCGCTAAAAATTGAGGACGAAGTTCAAGTGGGATGGAGTTCCCATTTTAGTTTAGTTGTGGGGTGGAATATTAAAATGATTTGTAAATGGTAGTTCTGGGGCCTTACAAAATTTGAAAGGTTTTTGTTCGAGACTATGATAAAAGTTTTGATATTATCAATCAACTAACTATAACTAACTTAAGATAAGTATTTAGTTTTTGTTTATAGTAGCCCATATAGTATATTTAATTTTAATTGGTCTCGGCGCAGAATATAATTTTGTTCCTTTTGGCGTTGAGACCCTTGGTCCGTGGGGCCCTGGCGCTCTGAGTCTCTTCAAGGAGTTATCAAAGAGACTCAGAGAAATCACGAGGGACCGAAAAGCTGGCAGCTACGATCAGCCTTACAATTCAGCGAGGAAATGCTGCCAGCATCTTCGTTTTTTTAGTTTTAGCTTATTTTATTTTAATTTAGTTTAAGGTTTTAGTATATTTCATTTCAACTACATTGTATATTGTTTATTGATACAAACCCCAATTTTATTTTAATTTAGTTTTATCTCCTAGTTACTGTTGTAATAAAACAACTTAAACGGATTAAATCGCGCTAGATTTTTAAGTCCCGATGTTTCGTAACCCTTTTCAGCGTTCGTGGTCGTTTACGTTGTTTAAGGTTTAAGTTTTTTTATTACAATGAGTGAGTAATAATCGCGGAAACTGAAGACAATATCTCCTAGTATAGTTACTGTTTTTATATTTTATCTGTTTGTTAATTAAATATACTTACATAAAAGACAATAATAATTATTCATTGATCTTTGTACTGTTTCTGTATAATTTTATGTGCAATAAAGTGTTTACATACGTACATAACATATAATATTATTTTGTATGTATTTATCTTTACAGGGTGGGAGGGACTATACCGACATACTTTAGCCATGAATTCCTGGTGGTGTGACGAGTAAATAATGTTATATCAACATGGGTCGAATATTGACATTTTACATTAATAGTCTTATGGAACAAAATAAATCAGTAAATTCAGCCCCTCGTTATAAACATGTCCTTACTGGAGGAAAAGTTATCAAAAAGAAAAAAAAAGCTAAAATGGAAACGAAAGGTCTATTTTTTGGCCTCGTAGTCGCTTACCATCAAATAAGGTTGCGAAGGTTAATTGCTGTTTAGTTAAAGGATTAAAAAAAAAATGTAAAACTATCTTAGTCACATTTATTAGGGCTTGTTACACACTTGGGAGGTTTCATTAAAAAAATAATGAATATCTCTGAAAGTAAGCGTTTTTCTACTATACATCACATAACTTTTTTTACTCCTAATAGTTGTTAGAATCTATAGTTAAAGTTTGTCGGTATAGTCCCTCCCACCCTGTATAAGTATGTATTTGTATATCGTCGTCTAGTACCCGTAATACAAGCATTGCTTAGTTTGGGACTAGGTCGATTTTTGTAAGACTGTCCCCGCAATATTTATATTTTTTATTAATTTTTTAAGAGGGAGAAACCGGAGACGTATTCAATAACCACTTTTTTTTAACTTCCTACACAAAAAGTGGAGTTATAAGTTTGACGGCTATGTATGTCTGCCTTGTTGTCTATCTGTCGATATGTCTGCCTGTGGCATCGTAGCTCTCGAACGGATGATTTCGATGCGGTTTTTTTGCGTCAAAGCAGGTGGTTCTTAGCCGTTTGATAAAAATCGATCCAGCACTTTGAAGAGTATCAGCTCTTTTCCAAAATGATGAATGCATTTTCGGCATAAAATGGAATTCTTTGTTATTTTAGTACAAAAATAAGGTTTAAAAAGCATGAAATAAAACTTAAATTCAAAATTCAAAAACCTCCAACCAAAAAACCATAAAAAGGAAAAAATAATTATGTACGTGTTTTAGAGTTATAACGTGGCTATTGGAACGGAATGTAGTCGCTATGTCACTGTGAGCTGTATCGTGCAGCGGCATTTAAGTACACCGGACACTGCCAAGCACCGCGCCAGAAAACTTCGACCATAACTGCGTGTACACTGCTACCATATCAATGGTCATATGGTGGTGGAAGAGTTTCCATAGGCGTAATACTTAATGGGAACTGGGATATTTGTGGTTTGGGGAGAGGGTAACGGCCTTGCCGTTGTCAAATATAGTCTGGCAACTTCATTGGTGACACTCCCATGGTCCGCGCTGGTGGCGTATATAAAATAAGTATGTATATACACCGGCGGGCAACTGAGCTCTTGTCAGGCGGCCCCCGCCGCACGATCACCTCAGCACCCCCGCTGTCTCCCCGCCCCCGTCACCCCACCCGTCACCCTGACCATGGAAGTATCACGAACCAAATTGCCAAGGTATAGTAAAGATTTGCAAGTGTTTAATTTTAAGCTTTGAAAAAGTTTTTAACCAAAAGGACAAAATTTAACTCCACGCGTTTTCTTTTTAATCAAGTACCCTTTTATGGAAAAATATAATGCTTAGTGCCCAGATGCGTAAGATAGTAATGTTCACAAAAAAACCTATCCATAATTCATCCGACCGACCCGCGTAAACTTGTAAAAATAAAATCCCAAACATGCAGATAAACGAGGCGGTCAATTTACAAAAGTGTATTGGAGGGCTCTCGCGAATCTCCATCCGAAATGAGAGGGTAGGGTGTAGCACTCGCCAAGTCCTGGAAAGTTGCCCTCTTCATGTGTAAAATAAAGGGTTTTGGGGCATTTTTGTCGACGCGTTAGCAATCCAATCAACGTTGTTTATGTTGTTCTATCTATTAGCCATGGACGTCCAGTGTGGATAGGCCTCTCCAATAGATTATCACCAGTGATCGGCATTATTGGTGCAAAACTTTAACAAAACTTGTAAAGCTGACGTAAAGGAGAACTTGCTAGAGCAGTAGGTCCTGAGATATCTGGCTGTGACAGACGGAGACAGATGGACAGACAGATAGACAGAGTCGCACCATAAGGGTTCCTAGAGGTTGAATTAAGGGTGAATAATAGTGGCGGCGAGGTAAGTAGCAGTGTAGACTGACCGCTGCAACTTGCTCCGTTACGAGCCTGTCCCGCGCGCGATCGCCTAATTACCCCTACTTACCAAGTGCCGCTAACGTAATGGGAAATACTATTATTGTCAACCTATTTTGTTCTGCTGATGGGAAAACCCTCCATTTATTTCTCTGAGCAATCAAGCTATTGCTTGGCAACTTCGTTGGTGACACTAACATGTGTGCTTTTTGTTATGTGCAGCCGTAACTACTTACACAAATTACCGCCAACACGAACGGCTGCCTGGGGAGGCTGCCTCCGTCGGTCGCCGTTCGTGTTAGCGGTAACTTGTGTAAGTAGTTACGGCTGCACATAACAAAAAGCACACATGTGAGTGTCACCAACGAAGTTGCCAAGATATAGCAGTATATTAGAAGTATTTTTGTCCTACAAAGGGCCTCCTACATTGCGCGCTTGAATGTGTGCGCGCCATGTACGAACGCACTACAAGCAAAGAAATAAGAATGCTCCAGTATGGATTGCACTGACACAGACGTGTTATCGCGCGTCTGTGTGAATACGTGTCGCGCGCTCCTAAACGGCTGAAGTTGGACTACTTGTTCGTCTTTACACTGTGAAAAATATTGCTTCGGTGATGAATAAAACCGCTCGTTCTATTTCTTGGCTTTGGACAAGGACCATTTAAAACAAGAGGATTGTCATTCTCCATACTTTGGATCGTGCCCCGACCGCAAGGGGATATCCATGCAAAAACTAGATGGCGCTAAAAAACTAAACATTTAACGATGGTATAATTGAACAAAGAAACATAGTATAGTAACAATTAGTTCGTAAACAGCTAATAATAAATAAATTCTAACATTTAAATACTGTGTCACGCTTGCAAAGTTGAATAATTGTAAATAATTATAATTAAAATAGATGGCGTTGTAAATATCGGGGAACAGCTTTTTGTATAAAGAATCACAGTCTTCTTGTTTTAATGGTCCTTGCTTTGGATTTCTCATTGTTATGGATTATCATTCTAACAACACACAATTACTATTTATCAAAACAAACCATTCTACGTCTTGCAGATTCACGTTTAGCAACCTAAAACAATTTATATTCCAAACTGGACATAAGTGTAACATTTATGTAATTTATATTTCTTTAATCGGTATTCCAATAGGATTTTTTTAATTTTTTTTAAATAACACTTCAGCTAATAAAACAACTGCATCTTAGCGCGCTATTTCCAAGTGTCAAAAATTGAAGCTGTCAAACCATTTTTTTTTTAATTTCTTGTCTATACTGCAGAGACCAAAGTAATGTCTTCAACAGTTTTGTATACAAAAATAACGTGGTGGAACCAGACAGAATATTGGTCACGGTAACTTAATTAAAACCTCCACATTCATTCAGTCTGCCTGATACGCAAACAGCGCCCCCTGGAGACGCGAGTACGGTGTTAATACAACTTTTAATGGCGTCCTCTCTCTCTCGAGGATACTGCTTCGATGGATGTTGTTTGAGTTTAATATAAACCGGTATTTTTAGACACTCACGTTAAAAGGGTTACTTCTGAGTTTTCATACATTTACATATTAGCTGATTATTTGATAAATACGTTACCGTAAAAGGGGTGAGTAGGGATTGCGAGGGCAGTTGGGTTAGGAATGGGGGGAGTAGGGATGGCAGAGGGGTGAAGTGGTGTTTAAAGACTACGGCTACCTAAATAATACATTCTTATTGCAAATGGAGCTGTAGTAATATTTATAATCCAAAAGTGTCGATCCAACAATTTACCCAACTCACCTTAGTATGAAATCCCTTCTCACCCCAACTACGACGGACTACGGGGTGAGGAGGGATTTATTGTCAAAGTTATGAATTGGAACTACCCAAAATCATAAAAAAAAAACTAAAATACAAACGGCCGGAACATTTATTATATATACAATTCAGTTTGCATATGTAAAAATAAAGTTTTATCGAGGTTTGAATATCAGTTTTGTCCCTAATCACCCCGTTTTACGGTATACCTCGTTTTTTTGGATAAAAAATAATGGTTATTTTTACCCACTTTTCTTCTTTTACGTAAAATATCAGAGGTTTGTAGGTTTGTATTTATTGTTTTTTTATCACTTATTTCGGTAGCTTATTACGTTTTAAAGATAGCGCAACGTATATTTTCTTGATTGTTTCAATTGAATTCTCATGATCTCAATCTTGAAATACAAAGACACGTGGTTGTCAATAGTGCGCTGTGTAGTTGTTATCATACAAACTTGGAAGAATAACTAACTTTTTCATCCGACTCTTGTTTCTAACTTTGAAGTTCGCAACTTACGTACTAAATGTAGGTTACGTAAGTATTCACTAGGAAGACCAGTTAGACGTTTAGTTTTCTAGACATTGCTCATTCAGAGGAAAAACATCGAGCAACTTTAGTATGAGAGAAAAACTATCCGCATTAAGCTTGTTCTGGAGTAATGCTATTACCAAGGACCATTAAAACATGAGGACTGTCATTCTCCATACAAAAAGCTATTCCCCGATATTTACAACGCCATCTATGTATAAGCTTGGTATAAGAATGATATTATTTACAATTATTCAACTTTGCAAGCGTGGCACTGTATTTAAATGTTAGAATTTATTTATTATTAGCTGTTTACGAACTAATTGTTACTGTACTATGTTTATTTTTCAAATATAACATCGTTAAATGTATAGTTTTCTGACGCCATCTAGTTTTTGCCTGGATATCCTCTTGCGGTCGGGGTACGATCCAAAGTATGGAGAATGACAGTCCTCTTGTTGTAATGGTCCTTGCTATTACATATAGTTAAATATTATATCGTCGTGTCGTATGTATATCGTCGTCGAGTACCCATAGTACAAGCATTGCTTAGTTTGGGACTAGCTCGATTTAAGTAAGATTGTCCCCCGACATTTTTTTATTATCTTACAAGGAAAAGTACCCAAACTGTCCGGCACCGATTTGATTTATTTTTATATATGTTATAGAGTAGTCTAAAATAACAGACACGTATTTTTTTAGCTGCCCAAACTCAACCTGTTGGGAGAAATTGTCCTTCAAAATGGATACTGAAAAGTGACTTAACTTTCCTTGTTAGTCGAAAAAGAATACTCAAGAGTCATGTCGCATGTATTTTGATGTAAGATAACTATTTAGCTTGTCTTAGATATTTGCGCAAAACTAATAGTTACGATTATACACCGTGCCTCCGAATAACCCGAAAATTTTTAACCACGTATTCCTGATGGTATTACAAATAAATAACGTTATATCAAGTTGATATTATCAACATAGGTCGAATTTTGTCATTTTACATTAATGAAATGAAATGAAATAATTTATTTCTGTAAGTAGGCCTCAAGGGCTCTTTCACATGTCTGATTCTTTCTTTTGTAATAATACTCTCTAATACTCTAATGGAACAAAATAAATCAGTAAATTGAGCCCCTCCTTATAAACATGTCCTTAACTCCTTAGGTGCTTGAAGAAAAGATATCAAAAAGGAAAAAAAAAGCTAAAATGGAAACAAAAGGTAATTTTTTTGGACACGTAGTCACTTACCATCAAATACTGCGAAGGTTAATTGCTGTTTCGTTAAAAGATTTAACAAAAAATGTAAAAGTATCTTAGTCACATTTATTAGGGCTTGTTACACACTTGGGAGTATTCATTTAAAAAATAATGAATATCTCGGAAATTTCGGAAAATAACCGTTTTTCGACTATACATCGTATAACTTTTTTTACTCCTAATAGTTGTTAGAATCAATAGTTACAGTTTTTTGGGTTACTGGGGGGCACGGTGTATATACAAAAACTAAACACAGAAAAATTAAACGTAAAGAAAAACCCACTGTAGCCGAGGTGGGATTGGAATCAGCGTTACGCTGAATAAATTAAACCCATTTATATAATCGAAATATTATCTGGTAAGTAAAATACCTAGTACCCGACATAGCCTATTACATAATACACGAAATGATTGCGGCAGACAATATGATTAACCTGAAGAAAAGATTGGGAATTGAAAACATAGATAAGTGGGCATGTATTGTCGTTTAGGAAGCTTTGTGCTGAATTATTTTTAAGCACAATGGATCCTCAGGGCAATAATTCGTAACTTTATCGGCAACGTTGTCCCTAACATAATTGCTTACCGCCAAGCGCTACTAAAGCACAAACGGGCATTTCTCCCGAAATATGTCTGCGACTCATTCATCTGGCTCCATACATTTAGTATGAAAAAGGGCCAGATGAATGAGGTGACGGCAGACATATTTCTGGAGAAATGCCCAAACAATAAATATCTAATCATCAAACAATGTTTATTTATAACATCTAAAACCCCAAAGTGGACCCTACCCCCAGTGGGCACAGAGGATTCCCAGGGTTGTATCGTGGGGCGTGCTTAAAGATTTTTATCATGCATAAGGAGGCGGCAAGTCAAAAAAGTTTAGGAACCTAAGGTCTAAAATAAATTTCAACAAACCCTAAACATAAAACAGCTCCCGTATGTCGTATGTTTTTGTATTTTTTTATTTTGGTGCACAATAAAGAATATTGTATTGTAATGTAAGTCTGTCCCGGGCGGTAATTTGCGCAGAAGGCCGCATTGTCACGTTGAATCACAATGCCGATTCACTGTGCTATAAGAATATCACCTGATACCCGAAGTAAATTAAATAGGCCATAAAATAAAAAAAACGAGTCATGAATTAGTAATAGCAGTTGCTGCGCAGCTTTTTTTTATTCCCATGGCATTGTGTACAGTCGTTCATACAATTAGAAGTATAAAAATAAAAATAAAATAATTTATTTCTGTAAGTAGGCCCTCAAGGGCTCTTTTACATGTCTTTCTTACATTCTTTTATCTTCTTTTTTCCTTTTCTTTTGGCGCTTCGGGTAATGACCTTCTGGTGAGAAGAAGCGCCGGAAGAAACTCACCAGTTTCTCTTTTCATACATGAGATTTCATTAATACATTACATTAACTTAAAAAACTACATTTATAGAGATGTAAAGGGTCTCTCTATGCGTCCAAACAAGACAAATAAAAAATAGAAAATAAATTGATACTAAAATTAATCGAGATGTAAAGAGTCTACGTTGTCAAAATATTATGTTTTGGAGGTGTAAAGGATCTCCAAACGTCAAAATACAAATTGAGAATACTTACTTACTAAATATCTTACAGAAATGGAAAAATAATCTGTGACTCACATGATTTAACTAAAAAAAACATATTTTCTTAGAGATGTAAATGGTCTCTAAGTGTCAAAACAATTGGCAAGTACAAAAACAGAAAAGGACACAATCAAACATTGTTTTAAAATATATATATTTCAGTCCCAGTTAATCCCACGGTGTTTCATCATTCATGTAGTCTTGTGTGCTGTAATAAGCCTTCGCCATGAGTTTACGCTTTACACAATTCTTGAATTTGATTTTAAGTTAAGGTCTTTTGTCGAATAGATTGTGTCGTTTCCGAGACCAAATAAGTCAAAACAACGACCATCCTACAGGATGTTCGTTGTTTTTGGTAAGTGGACAGTCTCGAATTATGTGTCCGATGTCTTTCATCTTTCCCCTGTCAAAGTATAAAGACAGACGAAAGTTGAAAGACGATACCTAGTCAAGTTCAAGGTACAGCTAGTGGGATCAATACTGAAGCATACGCATTCGTAAAACTTTACTTGTAGTGTGTTCGTTCACGGCGCGCACACATACAAGCCGTGCGTGTACCTTTTGTAAGAAGAAAAAATACTGCTATTATACTGGTGCGTCTGTATTCTGTGGTCTCTATGGTGGCGGTGATGGTGTGTGGGGGATATACTTTTACCACCGATTACGAAGTAATTACTAGTTCACAAGTTAAATTATATTTGTGACGAAATTGATAGCGATATTATGAATTACCCTACTGAATGAGACTACCCAATATTGTACCTTTCTAAGCGGGATTGAGTTATTGTTAATAAGGTGAGTTAAAGTTAAAGGTTTTATCTGAAGATAATTTGATTATTGAAATGTTTGGTGTAAAAGAGCTTTTTACCCGAATGCGGCGAAGCCCAAAGGAGGGTTATGTGTTTGACCTGTATATATGTATGTATGTCTGTTCCTGTGTCCGCTCGTAACTACTCAACGACTCATCCGATTTTGATAAATGATACATCATTAGATTCGTCTTGATGGTGCGAGTGTTACTGGGTATGAAGTTCGTTAAAATAAACAAAATGGTGGATTTTATGCAGTTTCAAAGTGCACCACCAACTGTATAAACCACTACTACACTAATAAAAACCACTACATTTCTGCAAATAAATGATCTTTTATCTTTTTTATCTTTTATCTTTTTACCGCGGTCGGGTTTTTTTAGTAAAAATGTGGTTATTGAATTTAGCTATACATGTTGAAACTCAATACTTGAGTAAAAGCAATCCCATCAAAAACATTACACGTAGAAAGCAGCAAGTCTCGCAACGCAGTTCTTGTACAACAAAAAAGTTTTAAGATGTAATGTTAAACCAAGTCGGTTATTTTAGTCAGTACCGGGGGGTTTCACCGATTTGCCTATTATTTAACCGTGGAGGATTATTTATTTGGGAACTATAAAATCTGTCCCTGGTTTTATATGACTTGATAGGCTTAAAACGTGTTGAAATGAATATTCTGTATAACAAAATCTTAATGTAATTTAATACTAGTGCTGCCATCTAGTGGCGACTTATGTTGTACGTCATGTAGGTATGCTAGTAAATTTAAAAAATAAATTTAGTCTGTTCGCAACTGTCATCGTAGTTTCATTAGGTTATGGGCCCAGCACGCTTCCACTGCGCCACTCTGCTAATAATAATTATGTATAAAATTTGGAACTTGTGGGTCTGCTAGAGGTACCTTAGAATTATGATGATCATCAGCAGTGAGTGAGTCAGTGACAAACCTAAGGAGCTTTGATGTGCAATACTTCTTAAACTACAAGCTTAAACTGAATGTTATTGACAAGTAGTGAGTGAGAGTGACGGATGCTTTATCATTTATGTATAGGGAACGTGCACGACGAAGGTGCTGCTAACTGGTGCCGCCAATCTAAATCAAGTACCCTCTCATGCTGGGGCCACATTGACGAAAACGCCGTTAATAACGTTAATTTATCGCGTTGAAGGACGATTAAGCTCAGTGTAGCTACGACTTACTATATTTGACATTGACACTTACATTATCATTGACATTGACAGCATGATTTGACAGGGGCGATAGTTCCCTTTATTGTCCGCCGGTGTCTGTTTTGTCGTTTAGTGCTGCCACCTATAGTTCGTGCACAGGGAACTATCGCGCGACAAAGCGTAGCATTTTGGTAGAGGGAGAAGCATCTGTACGTAGTTCTAATACTTGTTCTATGACAATATTCAGAACAACGTCTGACTCCGTCTGTACGGCCACTGTCCCGTGGGAGCTGGCACTGGCTGCTATTGCAAATAGTAAGGTGAACTTGATACAGCGTCAATGTATGGAAACCGTCATTTCTTTACTTCAACAATAAACAATGGACGATTCACTATAAGAAATGCAGAAATCGCTATAGGCGCGCCTGTAATATTTGAAAGTTCCCTCGATTTTTCCCAGATCTTGTAGCATTGGCACTAGCTTTGAAAAAAAAACCGTATTTTTCCTGCTGTTGTTTTCGGAAAAAACAACGAAAATGTCTGTTTCCATTTTAACGAAAAGTATGGTTTTTGACTTTCCTTTTCGCAACCCATGACCTACCACCAACATACCTTCATAAACCACCTGAAAGTGCCCAAACATTCATATAACCAAGTTAGTGATAAACTTT
Organism: Eudemis profundana; assembly: GCA_947034925.1. Lineage (NCBI taxonomy): Eukaryota > Metazoa > Arthropoda > Insecta > Lepidoptera > Tortricidae > Eudemis > Eudemis profundana. Next base: position 1,141,920 of record OX344809.1, read on the forward strand.
GAACTACAGGGGTCGAAAAAGGTCCGAAATATTAGTGTAATATTACCCCCGGTGGGTGTCTTACCGTTTCGCTTTAAGGACTTGGCTGACATATTGCTATATGAAGTCTATATGAAGCATTAATAACATTCATTACCTGATTTTATTCTTCCGAAAAAATCAGAAAGAAGCGGAAAAAAACGAATATTTCAATTAAACCCGGAAAGAAACGTTTGATTTTTTTCTGGAATTTTCAACGTAATTGGCACCAGTGGCTAATTCATGAAGTAAGTTATAATTTTACAAGTCTAAACTTGCAACATTGGTCAAAAAGGAGAAGGTCTGCATACCATTCACTTCATAAAATCAATAATAATTTATCTACAAAAAAATAGATTCACCTCTTTTGTCAACACGTAGTCTTTCGATCTGTCAGAGTTTTATTAATAGATAGGCCGTAACCGTAACGGCAAGTTAGGCAATACGCCTGTAAATCTAATTCGCGGCCCAGAGCACCCCGGGGGCCAGTCCGGCAAATTGGGACAAGTTACTACACCACTGTGGAGGCTGTAGATGAGCCACAGTGAGGACATACCTTTAAAGGCTTGTTTACACTTTGTTAAGTCGTAAGTGCAGGTGGGTAATTATTTGAGCGTTTCACCCACTTTCTTCGTGGACACATTATTGCCGAAGTGCCCTCAGATTTTAGTCTCATATCGAGCTATTTGGTACATATCCGGGACTACTAACAAATACCTTAAAATTCCATTTAAAATTGGCAGAATCTCGACAATAATGTGTCCATGAAAGAGAGGCGGGTGAAACGCTCAAATAATTACCTAGGTGTAAAGTAATTAGTAAAAACAACGTGTAAACGGTCACGCTGCAGCCGGCTTATTAAAAATGGCTTCAGTTCTCTGTTGGCGAGGCTCCGTCCGGCTATTTATTTTAAGGTCCTAGACCAGAGCTAAATATGTTATATACAGCTTTTATGTGACGTTCGCACAAGCAAATACACTCAGTGACAATGAATTCGGGTAATTTTTAACCGGCTTTCAAAAGAAGGACTGTTCTCTATTCGTCTGAATGTTTTTTTTGTGTGTTTGTTCACTGATTTCAGTCGTACGCGTCATGCTCGTGAACGGGTGCCGTTTGTGGGGTCCGGTCTGTTCACGCTTGCATGGGCTATGTTGAATGACATTCAATCTAACACATTGTGTTAGATAATGATATACTAGTGTTTAATAGAACTGACGTGAGAGACTACATCTTGTTCTCAATTGAAGTTAACGTTTTTTTCTTATAACTTGAACGCATAGAGTCCGTTTTTATACATAATTTAACTTTGAATCTTAGAGACCATATACATCTCTGAGGAATGTAGATTATGCTATATTAAAATTCTTCTTTGTACTTGCCAATGTTTGGACGCTTAGAGACCACATACATCTCTAAGAAAAAATGTTTTAATTTTAGTTTTTAAGTTATATTATGGGAGTCACAGATTTTTTTAATTTCTGTTAGTTTGTTTTTTTGTAAAGCATGTAAATTTAATGATAGTTTAGTAGTTTATTTCTCGTTTCCCATTTTGTATTTTGACGTTTGGAGATCCTTTACACCTCCTAAACATGTTTTGACGACGGAGACCCCTTACATCTCCATTAATTTTAGTGTATGTCTCTCTATTTCCCATATTTCTTTTTAATTTATCTTGTTTTGACCCCTAGAGACCCTTTACATCTCTGAAAAATTTAGTTTTATGTTTATTGAAATGTATAGCTATTAGTTAAGCACTTGTTTGATTAATTGTATTACTTATTGAAATTGCATTTTCACAATTATTGTAATGCTCAATGTTTATTTTAAAAGAGAAACTGGTGAGTTTCTTCCGGCGCTTCTTCTCACCAGAATGTCATTTGCCGAAGCGCCAAAAGAAAGAATCAGACATGTGAAAGAGCCCTTGAGGCCTACTTACAGAAATAAACTATTTCATTTCATTTCATTTCATTTCATTTCTCGAAGACGGCTGAACCGATTTTGAAAATTCTTTTTTTTTTAACAGAAGTGGTCTCATTGCAACCAAATCAGGATCTGATGATGGGATCTTGGAGAAATCGAGGGAACTCTTCAAATATTATAGATTTTGGTATTTTTCACAGTTTCTCGAGCATTTCTTATTAGAAATGAGTTTCTCGTGTTAACCGACTTCAAAATAAACAGAAAATGTTCTGTAGGTTTGTTCCCCGATTACTTGAAGACAGCTAGACCGATTTGGTAAATTATTTTTTTATTTGAAAGGATATACCTCCGAGGTCCGAGTCCTTTTGCAACCAAATCAGGATCTGATGATGGGATCTTGGAGAAATCGAGGGAACTCTTCAAATATTATAGGCACACGTATGATGATGCGAAATGGTTTAGTCGCAAATCAAGCGTTTTGACACATATCTCGGACTTCTAAAGAATATTATTATTATAACAAAACGGGACTTAATCGCGTAAAAACATGCTATTACCTCGACGTTTCGGACGTTCCGTGACGTCCGTGGTCGCGAAGGGACTCAAAAGAAAGAATATTTTGAAATTTCATTAAAATCTGCGGACATTTTGTCAAAATTGTGTCCATGAAAGTGACGCGAGTAAAACGCTCCAATAATGACCCATGTGTCAGTATACAGAACCCTCGTTTTACCATATCTGGACGGTCATTATACCGTGGAACTGCGGAAGCTTTGTCGCCAGAACTTAAAAGTTTGCTGCAATGAATAAACTTTAAAAGCTCGTAGAGCGTGCTAAGGCAGCTTTAGGAGAGCTTAGCTCCACTATATTTTTACAAAGCTCGAGGCGCGTCATTATGGAAGTTTTATTAAAAAGCTCGCCTTCAAAGCGCGCTATAAACACCTATTTGCATCTGCTTTATGGTATTTTCTTTAACTCTACTTTATGGTCAGATTGTTACAACTCTTTCAAACTAATTTTAACGCAGAAATAGAATAAGATTTCAAATGCAATAGAGTCAGTATATTTCATCACCAAAATTGCATGAAATTAAGATTGTACGTGTTATGTACTCCGTAATTATCGTGTATATCAGATGTAATTATAATACTGTACCTGTAACTCAAACTCAAACTCATTTATTTCTGTAAGTAGGCCACAAGGGCTCTTTTACATGTTTGATTCTTTTCTTTTCTTTTGGCGCTTCGGTAGATAACCTTCTGGTGAGAAGAAGCGCCTGAAGAAACTCACCAGTTTCTCTTTTAAAAACAACATTACAACAATTGTGACATTATTGCATAAAATGACATTTATAAAATGCAACAAGCATATAACTGGGTACAGTTTTTTTTACCTTTTACCGAGAGACGTATATAATCTCCGGATCCATTACATTACAAAACTTACTTGTAGCAAGTAATACTATGTAAACACTGTAATATTATACGATGTGGATATTCTTGAATAAACGAATATCATCAGCCGTAAGTCATCCACTGCTGAACTAAGAATGCCATCACCCACCATGAATATTAAGGTTCATGAGATACAATCCGTTAATAGACTCGCAGCTCGCAGAAATCCTAGCATCTTGAAAATAATTATAGTCACGCAAAAGCTACCAAAGTACCAGACAAGAGTGAAGAAGCCCAACGCAATGGTGTGACCGGATATACCTTTCCACTAACCAAAGATTTCCCTATCTACTGGTTAGTGGCATGACCTTTGAGCAACGTTCTTCGCGGAGAAACAGGGAGAAATGGAGGGCTGATGAACAGGAACATCAGTCGGTGTTGTCATCATCCTCAGCATCGAGAACCAACTTAAAAGAAGAAGACAAATAGACAACGGACGGATAGCGAACGCTTACTAATTGGGTTCCAATAGGGAGCCCACATCAAGAACAGCAAACTGCGTCACGATCACCAGAAGTAAGAGACAGTCAGAGGAAGTGACGAACAGCGGAGTACTTCTAGCATAACTGTGACACGCGACTCGTCATCGCGCGACAAATACTACCTATCTCTTTTCACTCAATATAGTGTGAGAGTGACCGGTCATGGTCTGTCGCGGGACAAGCAAAATCGCGGCCAGTTGTGCTAGACAGCCTGGTGCTCGCCATCTCCGCACCGCGTGAGTGGAAACAATGTTACAATCAACACCCAGCACCCAGCTCCACGTCAGTAGAAACCTTACGCCACGCCCTTAGAAGAAAAAAAAGACAGACGACCGAATGGACGGTGTTTAGTAATAATGTTGGCGCCATATAAATATTTTTGTTTTCCATGTCCAATATTGTAACTGTCAGCCTGTGTAGAATGTTTACCGACTCTGTGAGTACCAAGATACAGGCTCAGCCTAGCTTGGTCCTTACCGGATACTACATGTGTTTATGTAACTGTGCAATTTGGTATAAATAAATTTATCTTATCTATCTTATCTTATATCGAGATAGAAGGAAAAAGTTCTTGGATTTATATGAGAACGTTACTTGTCAGATTTTTGCGTTTGACAGTTTGAACGGCCCGAATGCAACCGAGAGATAATTTGCGCAAAGCACAAAAGTCATGGCACGCGAAGTATAAGCATTTGTTGAATCTACTTTAATACATGATTTGTGGTTGGCGCTCTCTGTGTACGGAGCCCTTGAAACGCTCCGAATCGAAGCGGTACTAAATCCAATCATTAGAAGACGGGCAATCCGACGATGTAAGCGCTTGAGCAAGAGCGCATTGTCGGCACGTGTTTCATTTCAATTTCATTCACAGCGATCGCGGCTGGCGACAACTTCGAGAGAGTTTGTAATACAAAGATAATTTAATTAATGGCAGCAATCAATCGATATCAAGTTAGCACAACTTGACCGACCGTTCCACTAAGGAGTATTGATACAAAAACCTGGCCAAAAGTCGAAAAAGAAAATATTGACTGGTCATATATAGAACGCGATGTTCTAATAGTTGAATAGATGGCACGTCTCATTGCAGCCATATTTTGTGCTACAAACTAGTATTTGGACCTTACCTGGCAATCGGAATTCAACATTCGTAAAGTACCTACTTAACGTGTGAATCTCAACGCGCAGACAATAATTTCTTTGTCGATTGTGAACAATTTCATCGATAAAATAAAATATTTGTAGATTTTCTTATATTAGTATTTTAGTAGGGCTGTAAAGGCTTGTCAAGTTATGACTGAAGGTTGATTGTGTCCATCCGCTATTTAAAAAAAAATTTGTTTGTGTCACAATTTTGCTGTATTGTATCATGGTATTGGGGAGTTTTTTGGCAACACTACATGGCCGAATCTGCAGATTAATAAATAAATATTATTATCTGTATTTTTCTTCTTGTTTTTCAATTTTTTTTAAATGGTTTTTTATTAAATTTCAAAATATTATGATAAACTTCAAGACGACATTTGGAATTGCTTAACAGACACCTTCTAAATATTTATCAACAATAAAATAATTTTAGCCAGGTTTTTATGTCAAATAGCCCTATGTGCGTTCAATAGATTTAAAACCTTGATCGCCTGTAGGTACTTCTCTAAATATAACGCACGGAGAGACAGTGATGACTCTTCTTTCGCGCCTCTGGAGCAAGGTTCTTTTTTCCTTTTAATGAGCAAACGACGTATCCTGATTACTAAAACGATTTTTTTTTAAGAGAAACTTTCGAGTTTCTTCCCGCGCTTTTTCTCACTAGGGGTTCATTTCCCAAAGCGCCAAAAGAATCAGACCTGTAAAAGAGCCCTTAAGGCCTACTTGCAGAAATAAATGATTTGATTTGATTTGAGTTCTAAAATACGTTCTAAAAGCCGCCAGAATTAAAATAGCTGCATAAAAGTCAAAATGAGTTAAAATAGCTGCATAAAAGTGCATGCCTTAAGATAAATATAACCTTTCAGTGCTTTAATATTCGAATTTTCTAAATTATATATGTTACAATAATGTATTAAAAATGATAATAATGTCTTAATTATTTAAAACATGACAACAAATTGTTTGCCAAAAAACCAGATAAAGTCACATTTTAATAGACAAATTATAATAAACGCCGTTTCGTCGCCTAAATAGATATTTTATTTCTACGTTTCATGACGCATTGGTTTTTTTTACTGTAATGTCATGTTAACATGTATTAATAAATAAATAAATAATTCCACATAATTATTAAAATGCTTACAAAGCAGTATTCACGCACTAGGCTCAGCCTGTGTCGTGTCGTGATATTAAGAACTTACTGACATTACCCCAGACCAGTTCCTAAATCACGTAGTTAATAAACTCTCTCGCCACGCTCCCTGTCCTGTTTCATCAGATTAAGGCGAGAACACACGCGGTAGATTTACTCCCTCCCCTTATAAGGATTACCTCTGTACATTACGTTGCAACACCGCTATTCAAAAACAAACCATAACACCTGGCAATAAAACTCAATTTCGTGTAAATACAGTATAAAACAGCGTTCCCACTATACGTTAGAAGGAACTTAAATTTAAATTAAGTTGCCAAGAAAACAGTTGAAGCCGCGAAAATACATTTTAATGGCGATTTAAGGCGGCTGCAATATGGTTATGCGAATAAACAAGGTGAAAGTTTTATGATCAGTTTGAATACTGAATAATGTTGTTCGGACTTGATTATTGAGTTCACATTTTCACAGCTGTTGAAGCTTATAAAAGTTATTGTCGAGAAGGAATGCCATTTTTAACCTGGATCTGAATATTTATAAAAAATCTATGTGCGACCTGTATGAGTAAAATACTTAGTAAAGCCCCTCTTCCATGTGAGAGTGAAATGTTCGGTTAGACATTCTTGAAATTTGTAATATGACGTACAGTTTGCAAGCTCATTAGCTTAGCTTACAAGTTTGATTCATTTTGTCAACTCATAATTATATCATCATCGTAAGATGATGATTAGGTACGAAACAAATAATAGTATATTACACAACTAGGGTGGTAATACAAAGAAAGACCGAGATCGCAGATGTTTGCGGCCCGAGCCGCAGGCGAGGGACGTAAATATGCGATCAAGGGCTTTCTTTATTACCTCCCATGTTGTGTACAGCATTTTATATCTACACTTGGCCAGAAAGCAGCTACGCGTACGGAAAAACACACTTTATGGCCAGGTGTGGCAGTAAGTACAAGGCCACCGGCCCACTACAAATGCTTCAGTTGTTTGCTGGTGAGTCTCCGTCTGGCTATTTATTTTAAGGTCCTTGATTATAAGATATACCTCTAATAAAAATGGTCAATTCAGCTATTTATTTATGTAAAATTTATTGAACAAAAGAAAACTTATCGTACTAAAGGCGAACTTAATGCCATAAACATAAATACATACACATAAATGCTATTCACTTGTTTCTTCCATACTATTTATCACCCGTTATTTCATTGCTTTTATCATCGCTCAAGACTCAGCAAAAACAAGTCCTCGGTTGACTGCACTTTCAGCCAAATGAAGCTGGAGCAAAGATCTGTCTCAGTTAGGGCGGCGGCGGCGTGACGGATGGCCCCGCGCGGCCATCTTAGTTACAACGGATTTGCACGGGAACGGTTCACTGAGTGACTTGGCTGTTTAGGTTCAGTGGCCGAGCTTAGTATATGTAACAACGAAAACTTCTTATGTCGTAAAATGTTAAAATTTTCAGAATAGGCTAGCTAACTTTTTGAGCTCTGTTGTTCGATACTAGGCTTGGGGACAAGGGTGGTCAGGCTTCAAGGGTGGTCTGGCTAGCGACCTGGTTCGACCCCAGGGAACGCCACGGCCAACCACCCGGTCCGACTATCGCTACGCCCAGGAGGGGTTGCGAGTTAGTCAGATCCAAAAAAAAAAAGGCTTGGGGACCCAGTTTCGTTTTGTTCCCCGCTATCAGGCCGTACAAACTTATATATAATTATAGTACGCGGCTATAAGATCTAATACTCACCAACTCGCTGGCTTGTGCCTTGCAGCAATTCAGTCAAGTCTACGTCTGGTATAGTATAGTCCGTCAAATCAGTCAATAGTCTAGTCCAAGCTGCGGCCGGGGTCTGGTGCGTCGAGCTCGCGAGAACCAATCCGCCCAAATTTCACCACTTGCGATTTACCGCGCACAAAGAAGCAATCTAGCACTTGTTTTAGTAAACGTCCCATCCAATTTCTCACGCTAGGGTGCATAAAACCAATTCGCCGATAGGCGTTTGAAGAAGTTCTAACCTCTAGATCACAATCCGAGCACGATGCTTCCGTTCAGGTTATGTTCCGACTGTCAATTTGACATCTATCGAGTATTTGGTGCGTTCCGTTCAATGGTCGCTACACACACAGTTGGTGCGTTCCATTCAACGGTTGGACTTAACAAACACCCGCCTCGGACAGGCCTCGAAGCCGTTCCGCTATACTAGGGGAAGTGGCGACAGAGTTGCTACCGCTCGCTTGAGAACCGAGTCCCCCACCATGACCTCGGCAAAACGTGGAGTCTGATCTTTACCAGGGAACAAGTTAACAATGCGGCCCCATCGCCAGCGCAGTGTCGGTAGGTTAGGTTAGTCCAAACCAGCTGTCAAAATCCGGCACCTCCTCGGCAGCACGATCTGGCGATTGCGGACCCTGACTCCTGCATATAATTCTGTTGCAGTAAGTAAACAAAACATAGGCCCACGAAAACCTCCAAAGCATCCAAAACCCCTACCAGACTTATTGCACCCTTCAGATTCCAGATAATCTGAAAAAATCACAACACCAGTCTTAGTTACAACGATCCAACCTAAAGTGCACCTTAGCTCTACGAATTAAAGTACATCTTTGATTAAAGTAACTTTGTTTAAAGGTCCCTTAAGAACACCTTCCCGCCAAGGCATCAGCGGCATTCATCTTCATTTGCTTTTAATTCTGGGATTAGCATCGTGACGAGTTCATCTTAAAATGCTTAAAGTCAAATGTCTTGTGAAGTCATTATCGTTATAAAGATGGGAGTTTGCGAGTTAAAAATAAAAACAACGTCAGTGTTGAACAAACTTTATTATAGTCTACCTGCAGCCGAATTAACTGAAGTTTTTCAATTTAAGGTTACTGAAAATGTATATGATGCGTGATTTGAATACTAGGTGGTTAAGACGTATTTATCTATAAATTAGGCTAGGTAATAAGGATCTGGAATGAAAATCCTGCTAAGATTTTCCCACTGCGCTACAATATGGGATTTTTTAAAAAGGGTGTCATCAAATTTCTTCGAGTCCGGCAACGCGTTATCGCAAATAATGTTTTTAAATAATGTTTTTTTTTTTCATTGTAGCGAGTCTTTCTGGCTCTTTTGTTTCACCGTTGTCGGGTAAAAAATATTCTATACAGGGAACTTCATTGAACGTAATACACATTAAGCAATTTCGGCTTAGTTAAAACAGTGATATTAATTAATTAAGATTACTTTGACAACACGAGAACTAGAACAGGGTTTTAGCACCAGGAAGACGAGTTTAAAAAACATGAGTTACGTTCAATGAAACACCTTGTATTTTAATTGTAGTCATAATAAACTCGTATACGAAATTCATGTAAACTTGTCTGGAAGTTTTCGCGTGATCATCAATTATATTTCGTATCCCAACCGAAGACGATTACTATAGTTTACATGCAGCAGTACATCAGATGGTGCTGTCCTTGTCACACATTTAGAGCTATAATATCTTAAAAAGCAAAACCATACTTCCATCTCTCTCTCGCCGGCATCCGCACACCCGCGCCCGCGCTTACCTGACCTCATTACATTTTTTGGTGTTGTCCGAGTCGCACGAAATTTAACGTTAAAAAATAGTGTAGTGAAGTGAAAACGAAAGCGATCAAGGGATCGAAATTACAACCAGGATTATGAAGGTAAATTTGTAATCATTTTAACAAAAGTACTAGTTACTATAAAGTGTTTTTAGATAATACGGCACTGCCAATAACGGTACTTTCAAATTTCCTTTACGCATCTTACCTACAAAATCATTAAACCTGGTTACTTACATATTTACGAATAAAAAGTAAAGATACTATATATTATATAATTAGGAAAGATGTATAACGGATTTGCTGAGTTTTTATCTAACTTCATATCACTGTGTATGCCATGTGAAGGACAATTTGTCTCACCTATTTTCACAGTACCTAAACCTAACGGAACTCATCGTTTCATACTAATTGTAAGTTTAAAATAATTAAACAAATTCACTACGGTTCATCACTTTAAGTTAGATGACTGCGGTAGCAATACCGTAACGTACCGATTACTTTATTTCATTTCATTTCATTTATTAATTGCTTACATGTAGGTACATTTTATGTAAGGTATTGCAAGATATGGCAACAATAGATCTACATGATGCCTATTTTCTGATATCTGTTGATGAAAATGATCGCAAACGATTGCGTTTTAAGTGGCGACCACAATTGTTTGATTCGAATGTCTTGCTAAACGACAAGAATTTGTACGGCTCCATTTGTTTATATAAAATTATTAAAAGAAATATCTACGTACTTCGGGCCTATTGTCATTTAACTACTTAGACGATTTTTTATATATAGTAAGACCATAGATTTAATTACTTAACAAACGTAAAAACTACAAGACTTTTTTAAGTCGTTGGGGTTCGTCATCAATAGTGATAAAAGTGTTATGACGCCAAGTAAAATTGGCAAATTTTAGGGTTTGTGTTATGACTATCACCTTGCCTGGCAAAAAGAAACAAACATGTAGATGTATTTACACGTGTATAGCTCCACGAAAATCGTGTTGAAGATTTCAAGTGTGATCATATTGATCATCCACGCTACAAAATGTTGACATTTGTATACCTACTCCATGCGAGCCGTGTAGAGGACTATTATATCCGAATGTTTACGTCTAGCTACTCCATTTTAACAGTGTCGAGGATTTCATACTCCACGTAAATCGTGTAGAGAATACATACGTTTCATTCAGAACATCTGCTCCACTTTAATAGTGTCGAGGATTTCATACTCCACGTAAATCGTGTAGAGAATACACACGTTCTATTCAGAACATCTGCTCCACTTTAACAGTGTCGAGGATTTCATACTCCACGTAAATCGTGTAGAGGATACACACGTTCTATTCAGAACATCTGCTCCACTTTAACAGTGTCGAGGATTTCATACTCCACGTAAATCGTGTAGAGGATACACACGTTCTATTCAGAACATCTGCTCCACTTTAACAGTGTCGAGGATTTCATACTCCACGTAAATCGTGTAGAGGATACACACGTTCTATTCAGAACATCTGCTCCACTTTAACAGTGTCGAGGATTTCATACTCCACGTAAATCGTGTAGAGGATACACAAGTTCTATCCAGAACATCAGTTCCATTTTAACGGTGTCGAGGACTTCATACTCCACATGAACCGTGTAGAGGATACATTCATATTTACGGGGACACGGAGGCCTCGGACCCTGAGTTGGCCGAGCCGGGCGAAGCAACAACTACCTACTACTGCCGAGTACGTCGCCCGCGCCGATCGCGCCGGCCGAGCCCGTAACGATCGAAGCGCCCACGCCGCCTGGTGGCACTTGCCGTGCCCATAGATAGAGTGGCGAGACTATACCGTCATTGGAACCGAAAATATTAGAACTACTGGGCGAGGACCCAACTAATAACAAAAAATACGGCAAAAACCTACATAAGGATATTGCACCCAAGTCGGCACCCATTTTGGCAAATGGATTAGCTAAGGACTTTCACCTGGAACTAATCAGACGTTACTTGCCTCCTGAAAATTGCCCCAATATGAGGTTTCCGATGCTAAATCTTGAGATCAAAGCAGCCCTTTTTGGAAATCAATGTATAAAAGGACTTCTACGGCCAAAGTAAGCAGAGCCAGCTGTTCGGTAGTCTCGGTGCAATAGGACAAGTGTTAAATTAGGCATTGTCATCTAAGAATACAGTATCTCAAGACATAATAAAGACTGAGTGACGCCGGCAAGCTCATATAAGTACAACAGCTATTATAGAGAATCTCAGTCTCGTCGGTTCGCAGCCCTAAACACTCTTAATTAAAATATTAGAGATACCGTCAAAAATACCAAAAATGGATGAACATCTCTTCCGTTCAGCCTTAACAGAGCATATTAAGTTTTCAAAGGCGATCATTGAAACCGGTTCAGAAATGAAATCGACAGTTGTGAGTCCTGCTTACAAACCATCAGTAGAAAGAAGCACAGCAACAACGGAGTGCTTTAAACTCGAGGGGGATGCCGCCACGAGTAGCAGCAGCGGCCGAGCCGCGGCCGCCCCCTGCACCTCACCGGCCGCCGCGGGACCGTCGCACAGACGCGCCGCGCGGCCGCCGCCCGACCAGCTACACGCGGCATTACGCGACCACGTGGTGGAGGCGATACTAGATGAACCGCACATACGTTACAATTTGATGTTTAGCTGAATTCATCAGATTTTTGCCCTCCGTATGTCCAGCCGTCAAATACGGATGGATGTAGGTATACTAAATTCTTCGAACGAGAAATATTTTAGCTCTGGATCATTTGGAAAATTACAACAAACAAATGAAACTAGAAAAATATTTAAGTCCACATTTTTCATGGCGGATTAATAATATAATGATACATTCTCCCCGATCCGCAAGATTCAGATTCAGATTCAGATTCAGATTCAGATTCAGATTCGTTTATTTCTCAATACTTTTACACATTTTGAAGTTAACAAAGTATGTACACATATTGAGATCGTCACATTTTTACAAATTTCACACTTATTAAATTGCATTATTTATTTACATTCATAATTATAAATCAATCTAATTGTTAAGATTATAATCGTAACTCAAGTATTCCTTTATACTATAGACAGTTCTATTAAGAAGCAGAGTTTTCACTTGGTGCCGGAATGTGTTGACATTAGTTTGAGCTTTAATTGCTTTCGGCAGTTTATTGAACAGCTTTTGGCCCATAATTTTCGGGCACTTTCTTGCCATATTAAGCCTACACCTACTGGTAATTAGATTTTCAGGGTATCGTGTTGGTCGCGTCCTATCTTCACCTACACGTTTAAATTCATTTTGGTTGTTTTTGACATATAATACAATTTCCAATATATATGTCGACACTGATGTTAATATTTGCAGATTTTTAAAGTGTTCCCTACAACTATCACGGTAATTGGCGTTAGCCAGGATTCGAATAGCACGTTTTTGCATTTTCAAGACACGCTCAAAATCCGTTGAATTACTACTTGTACAAGAATAACTACTTGTTAGAAATGTATAGTAATGCATCTATCTATAACTGGTTGGGGCGCGACATGTGGTGCCCAAACGCTTCTGGCAACTGGACAGTCAGTGAACTGACACTTCATTCATATAAACACGCTGGAACTTATAGCCGCATTTTATGGACTGAAGATATTTACAGCAAATCTAAAAGATTGCAACGTTTTACTGAGAATAGACAACACACCTGCCATGTTATATTAACAGAATGGGGAAGTACAATATCCCCATTTAAATAAGTATGCAAGAAACATTTGGCAGTTGTGCGAGTCAAAAAACGTCTATGTATTTACATCATACATACAGTCTTGCGATAATGTAGTAGCAGATCGGGAGTCTAGGACTCCAGCCAAATGAATATAGACACTGAATGGGAAATTTCTGGTCATATATTTTCACAGATTGTTCATATGTTAGGCTGTACACCTGCATTTGACCTTTTTGACAGCCCTCAGAACTACAGCCTACTGCAGTAGATATGCGTCTTCGAAATTAGATCCTTATTCAGAAATAGTCGATGCCTTTACTTTTAGTTGGGAAAATATTATTTTTTATCTCTTTCCCCCATTCAGCCTAGTGAGCAAAGTATTAGAAAAATCATTTCAGATAAAGCTAAAGGTATCGTTGTAGTACCCTACTGGCCATCACAAGCATGGTACTCCTTGTGGTCTAGTCTTGTCGTACCTGAAAAAACGTTTATTGATTCCGACGGATCTTTATTAGTCTCTCCGTTCAGAACGCGCCTCCCGCTTCATGCCAGCCTTATCCTGGTGGCAGCTAAATTATCAGGGATATGATAATAAAGCGTGGCCTACTACATGAATCACTAAATATAGTGATGGCCTCTTTAGCAAAAATACTTTTAAAGCAATAATTTAAAACTTTATTAACTCAAATCCTGGGAGCTTCTCTGTAAAAAACGAGAAATTTTGATGTTTATGACGCTAATGACGGTGATGTGTTTTAACACATCACCGTCTTGTCTTTTTGATGATGTCTTTTTGACCATAAAATTTTAAGCTATAGCTGTTTGATCATACACAGATCAGCCTTATCGCAATACGAATGTTACGTCAAATTATTGGGTTAATCGATTTCTTAAAGGCTTACAAACTTAAACCTCCGAACCCGAAATATAAATCCACGTACAAATATAGTTCTAAATCATTTCTTAAATATTTATCGAAATGAAGATGTCTCATTAACTGATTTATCATATAAAACTTGTACTTTTATCGCCATTGCTTCGGCACAATGGATGCACACGATCAGGCTACTGATAAAATTAGATAATATGCCAATAAGTAATGATGTAATTATGGCTTCACCTTCATTAGCACTGGTACTGGACAGTATAGCTAATGAGATGATACTCCTCCAGTAGGAGCCATCTAAATGTTAAATATAATCAAGGTTACAAATTTAATTAATACTTCGAGGCCTGGAGCTTGTTAACCAATCAACAGATTACCCTATATCCGCGAAAGTCCTTATTTGCCCAGCACTCGCAGTTCAAACGTATGTTAGTAGGACAAATGAATTGAGACGCCATCATACTAAAGGATACCTCTTTGTACGAAGGCCTTATAAAAACTTTGGATCTCAGACCTTAGCACACTGGGTTAAAAAGGTATCACGAGACAATGCCATTGACATAAGTATTTTCAGCGTTCACAGTACACGGGTAGCATGAAAATCTGCCGCGCACCGTGCCGGGTTTAATCTGGAGACTGTTTGCAAGGCTGCAGGTTGCAGTGATCGTTCCAATGTCTATCTTAATAAGTAATATTATAGAGACACCCTGGAATGAAATGAAAATAATTTTACGTATGCTATATCTGACATTCGCTAAATAGGATTAATTGCATTTATGCCATTAAAATTAAACAGTTAAGAATCTGATAAATGTAAATTGAACCTTAAAATTAAGTCATCAGAATATTGTTCTCAATTTCGTAGCTAATCAGCATTATAATGATTGGAATTACCAGTTTTTTACTTTTCATTTTTCACATATTGAACATAACAATGCTCTGAACATCTGCATGTAAACTATAGTAATCGTCTTCGGTTGGGATACGAAATATAATTAAGAATCAAACGAACTTACCTTACGTGATGTTTGATTCCAATTATGTGAGTATCCCAACCGAAGACGATTACATCGTCCCATCCCACCCTAGCCCAAGGGATAAAATAAAAAATAAAAAACTTGTCTACAACACAAAATATCTAACTCTGAAAAAATGAGGTCAGGTAAGCGCGGGCGCGGGTGTGCGGATGCCGGCGAGAGAGAGATGGAAGTATGGTTTTGCTTTTTAAGATATTATAGCTCTAAATGTGTGACAAGGACAGCACCATCTGATGTACTGCTGCATGTAAACTATAGTAATCGTCTTCGGTTGGGATACTCACATAATTGGAATCAAACATCACGTAAGGTAAGTTCGTTTGATTCTTAAATAAACAAAACGAAAAATCAGCAAAAGTACTATAATTTCAAAAACTATTCATTTTACAATTGGACGTAGTTATGAAATAACGTTCCAATCCACATGCACCATTTTTTTGATTATGGACTTTGTTTTTAAAGACAGAAGGTTGATACTTTGTTTTGTGGATTGGAAAGTTATTTTATAACTGCGTCCAATTTATTCAATCCCCAGTTCCTTTTGGAAAGATCTTAAGAGTTATTTCTGATTTAAATTCTACTGGACCAAGATACTCGTCACTTATAGCTATATTCGTAGCGAATTATTAGTGATTTATTATCAGAATATAGTAGGAATTAATATAATTATATTGTGCATAACACAGCACAGCGCTGATATCAGAGTTTTGGCTTCAAACTTTCACAAGCGGGATAAGGCGTTGCACGAATGAGCGATTTTAGTGCGACTGGCCCGAAAAATCTGACGATTTTGAAAGAAGTTGCGAGAAAGGAGGTATAAATACACAACTAGGGTAGTAAAACAGAGAAAGGCCGAGATTGGAGATGTTTGCGGCCCGAGCTGCAAGCGAGGGACGTAAATATGCGATCGAGAGCTTTCTTTATTACCTCCCGTGTTGTGTACATCTAAACTTGACCAGAAAATGCCGCCGAGTTATGTATAGTGCTTTTCTCAAATATGCAATGATATAAATTAAAAACACTCAAAAAATCAAACTTTAGGTACTTTCTAGAGACACTAAAAGTTAAAGTAGACAAAAAATAGTATATTTTTTACGGAATGACAATTTTTTAATTTCCTTCCCAAAAACTGTTTCAATATTCATTTTTACCGCGAATATTTAGATGAAATATTTTAAATGTGTATTCTTGTAGTTAAGTTTACAATTTAAAATTATTGAAAATTGTTTATAATGTGTTATTGCTTATGTTTATGGTGATTTTATATAAATATAACTGCAAAATATAGCAAACGTTTATTGTTTTTTAATGGCTGAACGCCGTGATGCTGTGCCACAAATAAATGTGGAATAGAATATAAATAAAAGGCCTAGGCCGGCAATGTTGTATGAAATTCCATTAAATAGCAAGCGTCAAGCCGCACCGGAAACGAGGTACTTTGCGGCTTATTATACAGCACGAAATGTCAACATTTCATTACATGTTTGAGAAAAGGTAAATTACGCGGCTTGTATGGGTGCGCGCCGTAAACGAACACACTACAAACAGGACTGACTCACTCCACGATTCCGATGCGCGGTAATTATTATTAAAAAATCGGCACCACCTAGGGTGGAAAAAAGAGCACGCGTTATGCGGTCAGCTCCGTCCGGTCATCCGACGCGATTGGCAGGCCCGAGAGGCTATACGTAGTACTAATTCTTATTATGTGCTGCAAATATACTTCATTACATAACTAGGGTGGTAATACAAAGAAAGGCCGAGATCGCAGAAGTTTGCAGCCCGAGCTACAAGCGAGGGACGTAAATATGCGATCGAGGGCTTTCTTTATTACCTTCCGTGCTGTGTACATAATTTTATGTCTTCACTTGGCCAGAAAGCGGCTTTTTCCGTACGCGCAGCGTGCAGAAAAAGTCACTTTATGGCCAGGTGTGGCATAAAAGTTTTTAAATGCGTGAGAATTCTGCTATTGGCTATTTTACACCTTTTTTCTGTGGCATGTTAGGAAGACCTCTTAATAATAGAAATATATAAAAACGTACCGAGATACAGCAATGTTATAAATGTCATTTTTAGACTTTCCTAAAAACCCTAGGAGGGTTTTTGGGAAAGTCTAAAAATGACTAATCGTCAATAAAAATGACTAAACTAATCCTGTAATGTGATGTCACGAGCTATTACTTTGTATGTCGAAATAAGTTAAAATTTTGAAATATTCTCGATCGCTTCGAAATTGCACGCGAGTGGCGGGCCTTACGCAAAGTGCCTCACGATACAGCCGGCTTAGTTCGGCCGCAAATGTGCAACTTAATGCACCGCGAATTGAATTCATTTAATAATAACTTTAATGTATTGTGTTTTGGTGCTTCCTCCCAAAACTTAGGTAATATTATATAATAAATAATATTATATGTTTGTGTGATTTTGAAGTGAATCAACTCATCTAAGGTTTTTTTAATGTAAATGATAAATAACAATTTTTTTTACAATCTTTAATGAGCTCAACTGACTGTGATTTTTTTTGTCGCGAGACAGAGTATGAAAGTACATTACACAACTAGGGTGGTAAAATAATAATGAAAGATGTTTCCGGCCCGAGCTGCAAGCGAGGAACGTAAATATGCGATCAAGGGGGCTTTTTTTCCTCCCGTGTTGTGTACATCATTTTATGTCGACACTTGGCCAGAAAGCGGCTTTTTCCGTACGGGTAGTGTGCAGTAAAAGCCACTTTATGGCCAAGTGTGGCATCACTACATAGTATAAAACAAAGTCGCTTTCCGCTGTCTGTCTGTCCCTATGTATGCTTAGATCTTTAAAACTACACAACGGATTTCGATGCGGTTTTTTTAATAGATAGAAAAATTGAAGAGGAAGGTTTTTATGTATAATACATGCATTTAGTATCAGCATTGCACCCGTGCGAAGCCGGGACGGGTCGCTATAGATTATATTTTTCTTCTATAGAAACGGGCGATTTCTTCCAGGCCAATTTTGGTAACGGAAATAACATAAGAAACAACAAAAAGTAGGTAATCACACCATCGCACTGTTATTATAAATGAGAAAATTTGTGAAAATGTTTGAATGTTTAGATGTTTGTTACTAAATAACGGGGTAACAACTGGATGGATTGAGCTGAAATTTGGTATGCATATAAACCAAGGCCTGGAAAGAAACATAGGATACTTTATATCCCGGTAAACAGTTCCCTTGGGACAGTAACAGGAACTACGCAGGCGAAGCTGCGGGTTGCTAGTATGAAATACAGGAAACATTTAAGCATGTTGAACTATCTTATACCTAATTTCATCTAAATCGGTTCAGCGATTTAAGTATGAAAACGTAACAGATAGACTGACAGAGATACTATCACATTTATAATATTAGTTTGGATGGACTCTTATTTAATTTGTCTGTTGCGAGTTTTGCTGTGAAATGAAGCTATAGCAGTAACAGCATTTAAGAAAACAATGTTAGCAACTTGCATTTCGTCAACTAGTTGAAACAACTAGTTATTTTGGAGCTACGAGCTGAATTAAAGCTTGTTATCACGCAGATTACTTTAAACTGGCTAAGCCACTTTAATAATAATATTAACTGTCAAGTAGAGCATTCCATAAAAATATTTTGTAAGGGACACCACCGTGCACCGTTTTTATACTTCCGAGAAATAAATTCAGGAAGCTAATTATCAGCATTGTAATATCATAACTCGGTTTTAAGATTGGTAGTGTTTCTTAGCAGCTAATACGTTTTATTAGGGTAGCTGCCATAGCGTTTCGTAAGGGACAATAAGTTGATGTTTTCATGGAATGATCCCAGTGCCATTGTATCCCTGAGACCTTTTTTCCTGATAGACATAGTTATGTTTCAATCATTAGTCCATATTTCCACCACCATAGCCCAGTAGATTCAGGTTCCATCAATTCACAATAGTCCTAGCGGGGGCTTTCTCTTTGTGCGTCCCGTGTCACGGACAGAGATAGCACCCAGTTGGGGTACACTTTGCCTTTCATTAAATCGTCGAAAGGGCATCTACGCGTCGGCTTCGGCTCCGCGCACGCCTCCCGAAGGTCCGGGACACCATTGTCTCGTGCACGGATCAGGGATACAATAGTACATTGTGTATCAAGGGCGGTAAGTAAGGAATTACAAACGAGTGTTTGTTACAAGCCCGAGGTGAAGCCGAGGTAACAACACGAGTTTATAATTTCTGTACCGCCCGTGGCACACACAATGTTTTTCATCACACTTGTGAGGAAATCTAAATAAAAATAACCTTACTAATCCACCCAGTATGAGAAGAAAAAATTAAAACAGAAAGTGAGATTAGTGACGTACGTCCATAGACAATGCGAATGTCAAGTCACGTTCGGAAACCATAGCGGTAAAGACCAAAAACGGCCATTTTAGTTGATTTTATATTTGCAAAATACAGAAATACGCTACTTAAACATTTTATTAATGTTACCGAAATATGTGTTTACATGTATTTGCAATAACAGTTCTCTTTAAATAAATATTTCAGTGATAAAAGTTAAAATAGCAAGTTGACGTTTGCTTTGAACATGACAAATAAGAGTAAATTAGAACCAGCGTATTCAAGATAAGAAAACCATTACGTCCTAGGGCGTAATAGGTCATTTACGGCCCGCAAAACCTACGCGTAACAACACCATTTTCGAGCAAGTGTGATGAAAATAATAATAATATGTTTGTCAAAAGACTCTCTCTAGATGGCTGGTTCAAGGGTCAGATACAGAAGGCATCACTTCTTACGTACACGGCGCGCATTGTCAGGAGGTTCGTCTTTCTGCAGCCCTAACCACAGGTAACTTGGGCCCCGTCCCGCTGCCAGCGGCACCCTAGGCTAGGTTTATATTTTGTATTTTACTTTATATATAGATGTATATTGTAAAAATCCTAACCTAAAATATACCAAAATAATATGTTTATTTCGGATAAACAGCATATGGATATGATAACCACTTTAAGATGCCTTAAAAGTTTTAAACGCTCTTCGGTTTAATCAATTTTCTCTATTAACTATTCACGATAAGTCATGATGTTCTTTCTACTGTATCATTGAGTCCAAGAATGTTGTGATTTGATATCGTGTGTGATACACTTGGCCAGAAAGCGACTTTTTCCGTTTTCTCGCCAAGTGTAGACATAAAATGATGTATACAACACGGGAGGTAATAAAGAAAGGCCTCGATCGGATGTTTACGGCCCGAGCTACTAGCAAGCGAGCTGTATCATTTTATGTCTACACTTGGCCAGAAAGCGGCTTTTTCCATACGCATAGCGTAGCATGTCGAGCGTCAAATATCTGCGATCAGAGACATTTCTTGTTTTACCGCCTTAGGTGAGTAATGTATCAGTTGGCTGATCGTTTTCTTAGGTTTTGTTTGGTTGAAATACAAACATTTTCTTTGGTATTTTTTTATATGTTGCACAGTGATATATATTTTTTGTATGTGTCCCAATAATTGGAAGATGGCTGCACCGATTTGGCAAATTCTGTTTTTGCACTATTTTTAAGGAATCGTCATATTTACTGGAATTATTTTGAATCCTCATAGCTTAATGTGGAAACACCACAATTTTATAATAATTATAGATACATTGAGCAAATTCAGTGAAAAATCAAATACGATCGACTACAGCTATAATGCCGGATTTGAACCCGCACCTCTGTCATTCCGGGACAGCGAGTTATCCAATTTCTCCAATTAGCTTCTGACGTTATCACACGTAAGTTTTGAATGCATTCGTATCGGAGATACTAGCGCCCTCTGTACCATTTTGTTTGAAAGGCTTAGCGCCTTAGCACCACTCTAAGACATGCGCAAACGCAGTGTCCCCTGGCCCCACTCCTATTACAGCAGTGTCAAGCCAAATCCGGCATTAGCTGTAGTCGATCGTATTTGATTTTTCAATGCATTTGCTCAATGTATCTATAATTTTAAATTCTGTTTTTGTTATAAACCTCCCATGTACCTACACAGTTTATACTTTGCCATGTAGTTCTATTGGCTCCATATAAGTATACGGTAAATAGTGAACTGTCTGTCTTATTGTCTGTGCCGCAGCATTTGTCCTAAGCAGATATTGTATTTGCTCTTACAGTGGACCTGCTGTTTGTTTGTTTCAAACTACTTAGCTTCGTGTTTAACTCAGTGTTATATTTTGGTTTTGAGGTTTAATCTAGCATTTGTGTTGCTTCAATAAATTTAAATGTATGTTATTTTTAAAACTGTTGATATTATACTTTGCATTTATACTAAGTATAAAGGGAAGGTTACAAAAATAGAGACTAAAAATAACTTATATCGAAAACTAAATTGACCTAAAAGCTAAATTAAACTACCTAAAAACAAACATTATAAAAAGAACACCCCCTCAAGTACTAAAAAAAGTCTAAAGTAATTTACTAACACTGGAAAGTGTAAAAAAATCTTAAAAAAACACGTTTTGTAAATTGATACTCATATTTCTGTACCTCCATAGAAAATATGTCTGCAAAAAAATGTCAATGCGGGCTGAACCACGCGATCTGGCCATATATTCTGTAAATCATTAAGGTTTCCTATAATATTGAAACGTAGACTACGTTTCAATATTAAAGCAAGTCGTTTCAAAAACAACAGATTTCTGAGGTAACACACATTAGGGTAAGGCCGCGGAGCGTTTCAACCACCCTTTCCGTTGTGTTACGAAATATTCATATACATAAAGGTTATATTTTAGTAAGTGCAAATATTTTAACAGAACATCTAATTATATCAGAGAACCAAGACCCAACCATTAAAAAACAAAAATACAGACTAGTTTTTTTCAACTTTTCCTAACAAAAGAAAAAAAAATCTAAGAACACCCTGACACTTACTTCCATTCATTACACGAATTACCTACATTAAATGTTGGATGTGACGTCCCTGTTCACGCGTACTCATCCGAACACGATCAATGGCTCCGGACCGCGAGGAGCACTTTCTGTTCACCGGACATCACATTTGGACTGAGACCGGCCGCTCCCGCGCCTCGCCATACACAGAGTGTTTTATTTTACTATCTCTACAAAATGGTTTTTGGAGTCTTTCTTGAAAATTAGCGTATGAATATCGCCACTATACTTACTCAACCACGTATCTACTCCAATAGTTTCATAGGAAAATCGCACTTTTCTACTCGTAACACAGGTGAGTTTTCTATCAAACTATTCAAGTAGATACGTGGTTGAGTAAGTATAGCGACGATATAAGTATAAAGTTTTTTCACAAAAACATTTTATTTATGTTGCTGAACCTGTCCGTAAAATATTTGCGCTTACTAAAATATAACCTTATATATCCCTTCAAGTGGCAGTCGACCGTTTCCCGCCAATTGTCATTTACCGTCAAGTGGCGCGGCCATTTTGCGCGAATTACCCTCAAGTGGCAGGGGCCTCCATGGGTGGTCACCGCGAATTCGATTAATGTTAGAAAAATTACCATTATTCAAAAAAACATTATGAAAGGCTATATTACTATGTTGTATCGTTGGATTAAGCATAAAATTGCCTATCTAATTATATAATAATGAAAGCCGTACCTTATATGTGGAATTTGCTACTTGTGATCAAATCTCGGAAAATTACATTTTTTCCTTTTTCTTCTATATAAATAATTATAAATATGAAATAGAACAGTTAAATGTAGAAAATACCATTTATTTACAAAAAAATACATTTACTATCCCTCTCCATAGAATATTTTTATATTTTTAGACTACGAGGTCTTTAAAAACGAGTCTAAAATCGGTCACACGCGCGGTCGAAGAAAATTGGGTTCGCAAATTTGAATTTTTAGACAAACTTATTACGAAGTGTTGTCGCGTCTGTTATTGTATGCTATCCTTATCTATTCACGAATCCATCTTGCAAGAAAGAGCAAGACAGGTGTAGATTAAACAGCTCATTTCATAGGTAAATAGTAAACAATACCAATCGACGGGTCACCGTCCCGTGCCACTCAACGGATTTTGACAATCGACGGGAGCCCGTCGAACGCCACTCAACGAAAATAAGCAATATGACAGCTGCCACTAAGATGAAAAATGCATACACTTTAGAGGAATATAGATAAGATATTAGTGGATTTTCTTAGTCTTATTTACACTTAAATTATTAGGTATCGTATACATGAATACTTTGTAACACAACGGAAAGGGTTATTGAAATGATCCTGCCGGCCTTACCCATTAATAGAAAATAATACTAGACTAGAAAAACTACTAGGGGATCCAGCCATCTAGAGATAGAGGACCTCCTCGACTAGAGAACCTCCTTTTTGTAAAGTCTTTTAAAAAGGGGTTTTGTGTGAGGTTGCCGTTACAACCCGCCAACATGGCGGCGGGCCGGTTTTCAGCCACACGGTACAGTACAACTTTAGTGAATTTTTGCGGCCGACTGCACAGAGTATTTATTGTCACAGAATAGGAAAGTAAAATAATGCAAGAAAATATTTCTGATTGTACTTAAGTAGTTGGCTCACGATGTTGTATGTCAGACCATTGTATTGTTTTGCGTATTTTCAGCTAAATCTATTTTTAATAGAGCCACTTGCACGTTCTCGGGTTAATGCCGCTAACCCTAAGTTGATCATTTAACTCTTGTCAGATTCATACAACTGTCAGATTTATACGGTGCAAGTGCGCCTTAGTTGAATAGCTGTACAGGCTACAAGAACATTTCTTAAAAAAGTTATTATTTTCATTGTGAAGTTTTCTGCCAATTTTATGTTATTTCTGCATACAATTACGAGCTCTTTCCATCCCAATAGAAGAAGAAAACTGTACGATTTTTCCATGCATTAATGAAACTTTCTTTTGTGTTACGGTTATACAAAGTATATATTTATGGCCAGTTCACATTATTCCAGTAGCATTCCAGTCCAGCAATCCAATCTAGTGCTGGAATGCTACTGGAATAATGTGAACCGACACTGGAATGCACTGGAATGTACCCATTCCAGTGAGCATTCCAGTCCAGTGACTGGAGAGACCGTCAACTTTTCATTCCAGCTCACCCAATCCAGCGCCACTGAAATAGTGTAAACCGTCAATCTAGTGCTGGATTGAACTTAATATAGTGAATACGCGTGGTTATTTTT
Source organism: Eudemis profundana (assembly GCA_947034925.1). Lineage (NCBI taxonomy): Eukaryota > Metazoa > Arthropoda > Insecta > Lepidoptera > Tortricidae > Eudemis > Eudemis profundana. The sequence goes on from OX344809.1 coordinate 1,166,462, forward strand.
GGTAACAGTCTTTAACAACTCTTAAAAGACTGGAATAATGTAAACGATATGCTCCAGTCTACAACTGGACTGGATTAGCCCGCTGGATCACTGGACTGGAATAATGTGAACTGGCCATTATAGAAAAAAGGTAACGCAATAGGAAAAAAAATGGAACAATTTTAATCCAATCGAGATTGTAAGAGCCCGTAATTCTAAGTAAAATAGCATAAAATTGGAAGAAAATCGCGCAATGAAAATTGGCAAAAAAAATGTACAAATGCTCACGATATGGTAAATAAAGGTACCATCACAAAACCCCTTAGAGGGGTACAGAGAGGTAGAAGAATCAAATTCGTGAGCAATAGTTAGTGATGTAAGTTGTTAGTACGTTATCTTAAAACTGCAGAACTGATGGCCGATGGGGCGCTAAGATTGTTGAATGGAGACCACAAACCTATAGAAATAGCATGGGTCGGTCGCTCATAAGATAGTCTGATGACTTGGTTAAATTCTCACGTGTAATGCGACAAATATCCAGTAGGCTTATGAATGTTATGATGCTACGCTTTGTGACTCGATAAGTAAATGATAAAGAAAATAAATGATGAAAGTGACGGACACGTTCTGACGTCGTGTGTGTGACAGATGTTTTATCATTTATTTATCGCGCAGACACGACAAAACGTAGCATCATAAGGCTAAGAATAATGTAATAACATAATTTCTCATTTTCTTTCTCGTTTACCTGTATTTTGACGTTTGGAGATCCTTTACACATCCAAAACATGTTTTGATAGTGGAGGCCTTTACACCTCCATTCATTTTAATATATGTCTCTTTAATATTTTTTTTTTTTTTTTAAATGTTTCTTGTTTAGACGCCTAGAGACTCTTTACATCTCTAAAAAAATAGTTTTATGATTATTGAAATGCATATTAGTTAAGTATTTGTTTGATGCATTGTATTAATGAAGTTGCATGTAATAGTTTATATTTTTGAAAATAAAAATTGATGAGTTCCTTCCTGCGCTTCTTCTCACCAGAATGTCATTTGCCGAAGCGCCAAAATAATCAGATATGTAAAAGAGCCGATGAGGCCTATTTGCAGAAATAAATTGTTTAATTTCATTTCATCATTTTAACCGATACATTGTAGGTACTGTGTAACGTAAATCGTTACATAACCTTCGCTATAGAAGCTAAATCTAAAGACGTAACGATTTCTTTTTAACATACACTATAATAAGTTAATTATACACTTCGTCGCGACACTTAATTTCATGACGAACTGTACTCGATGCGCATTGCTATTGTTCAAAACCAGCCTGCCGGGTGCTCTCACCCGCCCGCGCCCGCTGCCCGCTGCGGCCTTACTTGTCGTGGTTGGGGACAGACAGATTTGGCTACCGGCGCGGGCGCACGTTCGCTCATCTCAGCGACTTCACGCGTCGCGTCCGCGCTGGTTGCATGCCAATCTGTCTAATTCAATTTTATTTCCGAGTAATGTACTCATTTATATAAATACAGTGAAAACCCCTATATTGGGTAAGTGTTGAACATTTCTTACGCTTTAAATTAAAAGCAGGTAGATTTTAGGGCGTTTCTAACGGCTTTTCCGTTATAGGTTTCTTTGTTCCAATTTCGCTTGCAAATCAACTTTAAATGCTAAATCACGCTTATTTAATTCTTTCGTAATTTTTACCATGCTTAATTATAATAATTAATGATTTTTATAGTAGTTAAAAAAACAGATTTGTCAATTTAATTCCACTTTCTTTTTGCAAATTTTGTATTCAAAATTTCCACTTATTTTGTAAACTCCGTCTGACTGGTCATCCGCACTTCACCAAGCCATTTCACCATCACCATCACGCAGTACTTTCTCTTTTCTTCTGCTTCTGCTTACACCGGTGACAGTCAACGGAGATAAATGTGGAACAATTTTAATTTACACGGCGGACGTAAATTCCAGGGTGCTACCGTACGGTTAGCGTACTTCTGCGGTACAACATCACCATTCCTGGTACTGCCGGCTGACGTCCCTCAGCCCGTTCCATCTCCACGGCGTTCCCGAGATCCAGGGAAGTACTAGCGTGGTGGCAGTTACCATCCTGTGGAACCGAGGAGTGAAATCAGACCGCCACTGCCGAACTGCCACCACGCTAGTACTTCCCTGGATCTCGGGAACGCCGTGGAGATGGAATGGGCTGAGGGACGTCAGCCGGCAGTACCAGGAATGGTGGTGATGAAGCCGGAAGTACGCTAACCGTACGGTAGCACCCCAATATAGGGGTTTTCACTGTAAGTGCTACGTTTAAGGGTCGGGAGTAAATAAATTAAACAAAAGAAATCCGTTATTGTAGATTTATTACTCCCGAACGCCGCGAGCACGTGAAAAAGTCACTGGGGGGTAGGTTCGTGTAGGCCGGTCTGATTTCACTCCTCGGTTCCACAGGATGGTAACTGCCACCACGCTAGTACTTCCCTGGATCTCGGGAACGCCGTGGAGATGGAACGGGCTGAGGGACGTCAGCCGGCAGTACCAGGAATGGTGATGTTGTACCGCAGAAGTACGCTAACCGTACGGTAGCACCCTGGAATTTACGTCCGCCGTGTAAATTAAAATTGTTCCACATTTATCTCCGTTGACTGTCACCGGTGTAAGCAGAAGCAGAAGAAAAGAGAAAGTACTGCGTGATGGTGATGGTGAAATGGCTTGGTGAAGTGCGGATGACCGGACGACGGAGACGGCCGGAGACGGAGTTTACAAAATAAGTGGAAATTTTGAATACAAAATTTGCAAAAAGAAAGTGGAATTAAATTGACAAATCTGTTTTTTTAACTACTATAAAAATCATTAATTATTATAATTAAGCATGGTAAAAATTACGGAAGAATTAAATAAGCGTGATTTAGCATTTAAAGTTGATTTGCAAGCGAAATTGGAACAAAGAAACCTATAACGGAAAAGCCGTTAGAAACGCCCTAAAATCTACCTGCTTTTAATTTAAAGCGTAAGAAATGTTCAACACTTACCCAATATAGGGGTTTTCACTGTATTTATATAAATGAGTACATTACTCGGAAATAAAATTGAATTAGACAGATTGGCATGCAACCAGCGCGGACGCGACGCGTGAAGTCGCTGAGATGAGCGAACGTGCGCCCGCGCCGGTAGCCAAATCTGTCTGTCCCCAACCACGACAAGTAAGGCCGCAGCGGGCAGCGGGCGCGGGCGGGTGAGAGCACCCGGCAGGCTGGTTTTGAACAATAGCAATGCGCATCGAGTACAGTTCGTCATGAAATTAAGTGTCGCGACGAAGTGTATAATTAACTTATTATAGTGTATGTTAAAAAGAAATCGTTACGTCTTTAGATTTAGCTTCTATAGCGAAGGTTATGTAACGATTTACGTTACAACTGCTTAAATAATAAAGACCGCTTGCTCTAAATGCCTCTACTGTACTCCATTACTTGCGGCGCACCAATCGCTTGCAAAAAGACCGTTCGTTACGCTGCCAGCTCCTGACACTTTTTGGCACTTTTGTGTGGACAAATTAGAATCGCAAAATACCCCTTTGAGGGTAGTCTGGTGCGCAAATGATTCTGTACTTTGAAAAGGACGAGGATTAACAGTACAGAGCTCCTCGGATTTGCAATAGTCGACTGTGTCATAAGGAAGCAAAGTCATGTATTTATTATTTGGGCGCCATAAAACACAAAAACGCCCCAAAAGGCCTTTTACTCGAGTTCTTGAAAGAAATTTGAGTATTGACTTCATGTCACGTTTATAATTTACTACGTTGTATTTTGTTATGTAACAACTGGCATTTCTCTTAACGATTATCAGAGGCTAAACAAAATGATTCTAGAAGGTTTTATCAAATATTTGAACAGCTTGGGGAGTCGTAAAGTAGTTGGTTTAAAACTTTGATAATAACAAAAGAAAAATCTAATTTCTATCATCTTTTAGCCATTAAATAGCGTCTGTACAATAACGTTTCATGCCTAAATGTTTTGCAATAGTAAGTTTATGAATCAAGTACAAATAAATTCGCGTAACTTTGAAAGTATCTGAGATTTGAGTTATTGCGAGCATTTCGAAGCCGAACTTTTTGAATTATTGACCCTAATATCCGTTAGACGGAAAATATTCCGACAGACTTTGAATATTGAGATTATTAATACTTCTAGTCATAAAATATCATTGTGGAAAAATTTGGTTAGTATTAACCGACTTCCAAAAGAAGGACGGTTCTTAATTTGTCTGTAGAGTCTGTGCGGAAAGAGAATAGACGTGGCGAAAAACGGAACTAACCTAACCAGTAGGTATGGCCACAGAACAGAATATTTTTACTAAAATAAACCCGACCGCGGTGCACTTCAAAATGCATAAAATCCGCCATTTTGTTTATTTTAACGAACTTCATACCCTGCGGCGAAGCCCAAAGGAGGGTTATGTGTTTGACCTGTATGTATGTATGTCCGTTCCTATTTCCGCTCGTAACTACTCAACGGCACATCCGATTTCGATAAATGATACATCATTAGATTCGTCTTGATGGTGCGAGTGTCACTGGGTATGAAATTCGTTAAAGTAATTTTATGCAGTTTCAAAGTGCACCGCGGTTGGGTTTTTTTTTATAAAAATGTGGTTATTATTTCTTTGCTTGTAGTGGGTTCGTAGTCCGTACACGGCCCAGCGTCTTTACCAATTCGACCACCGGAGCTCAGCCCAGCGAGTGCCTTCAATTTTACCATCTATATTTTAGTTCCTATGAGATACTCTTTTTCTATGTACTTTGATTTCTTGTATGTATATATGCAATAATTATAATTAAGTCTGTTTTTTCGGTTTGTTTGTTTGTTCGCGTATCGCGAGAAAACTATCGGCCCGTTTTTGGCTGTTTGGTAAACTAGTCAATAAATAGCTTAAATTAAATTTTAATTTATTGTAGTTTAATACTGTCACGTATATTGTTAATGAATAAATTTTATCATCGAGGTAAAAAGAGACATTTATTTTTACTCGACTGCGGCGAAGCCCAAAAGTAGGATTATGTGCTTGACCTGTATGTATGTATTGTTATTGTTGTAGGTTTGGGCCTTATATATGCCGCTTCGACCATTGCTGATCTATTGTGGCAGCCCTTTTGTTATATCTCACTGCAGAGGCCCGTTGAGTCTAGGAAGTTCCAGATTCTTTGGGCAGTGAGTAGTTGTATCTCATCCGGAAACAGAATGTGTCGCCCTAGATGGATACTGCGTTTGCGCATGAGTGGTCCGCATGAGCAAAGGATGTGCATGGCAGTCTCCTCTGACTCTTGGCAGAACCTGCACGCTGGATCTTGTTTCATACCCAATTGAAACAGATGTTTGTTCAGTTTGCAGTGGCCAGTGAGGATTCTGATCACTGAGCAAATTTTAAGTCTTTTGAGTGATTTTTTTTTTTTTTTTTTTTTTTTTTAGTTTATTTAAGGAGGAACGTTAGAGAAAGTTACCAATTTTAGCCGCTCAGATGGCGTTGTACGTCGTTTGCGTAGTGTTTTTATTATTTTTAGCTAAACCCAACCAAATATTTACTATTTCTATGTCTTGGCGGAACCAGTAAAAAATGATGAGCTTAAATCGCAACCAATTTCAGCTCTACAGTCTTCTTGTGGACAATAAAACAGATTTTTTTAAATAATCGCAATTTTCCACATTCTCGCACACACGCGTACCCGTTGACAGGCATTAGTGTCAGTGACTGTCAATAATTATTATTATGACAGTATGACAGGTCATGAATGTTTACATTTTATGTTGGCGCCATTTTAATCTATTTGATAAAGATTTAGACGTTCAGGTGATGTTGAAATATAGTTTTAGTTTCATACTACATATTATATTGTTAGGTATCCAATATATTTTTATATTTCTGCACATGTTTGTTACTTCTTTCTTTGTAAATTGACCTCTCATATATGAATAGTTAGTTGTGCATGTAACTTACATGTAACTAGTATACTTACTGACCTAAGTTAGTATACTTTTATAGTATACTTACTTATTAGCCAAGCCAAGAAAAAAACATATTTTATATCGTATTTTATTTATTTATTTTCATTGAGAATTGACGCGTCAAACTTACTTACTCCAAAATGCTAAAATTCCACTACAAGCAACTTTTGTGAATATCTTGCTACCCTGTCATACATTTAGGATCTGTTATTAGTGCGCTGTAAAAAAAGTTTGATTCACGGGTTCGATAGAATATTATTCATAGACTTCGGTAGAATACAAAGCCAAGCCTTTCAGCTGCCTCATATTGCTTCTTAATTCTTGAACGCGCTAGGTAGGCGATCTCCAGTCTGGCTGATTCCAGCCGAACATCTCCATGCAGAGCTATAGCTTTTCATAGCAGGGGTGACGGCAACGAACTTCTGATGATGACGCAAATTAGGATTTACTTGGGTAATCCATCTGGTCTTGAGTGTGCGTACGTTTGTTTTCATTATTTTTAGTAAAATGGCAGTACGCTCCGGTGACTACTTCACATCAGGCAGGCTTAGAGCGCGGCCACATGTCCACGGCACGACGCCGTCAACGGGCAACGGCACGTTGCACGACGCGACGACGGAGAAATCCACGTTGCCGCGACGTGGAAATTTACGACGCCGCGTCGCGTAAAGTCACGTCGCGCAACGTGAAATTCCACGTTGCGGCACCGTAGATTTCTCCGTCGTCGCGTCGTGGAATTTCACGACGCCGCGCCGCGCATGTTCACGTTGCCCTGAGCCACAGTACATAAATAGAGCAGTATGGAAGCTAGGCTTATTTTTTGAAATAAATACCTACGCTCCAATAGAGCGTTAGGGTTGTCGATTTAATTTTTGTAAAAACACACGTATTTTGCTCTTGTTGATTTTAAGAAGAAGCATCAAGAAAAAGCAAAGAAAACGAAAATATTGGATAAAACCATATCTTTCCGTTATGAATCATGATGGGACTCATTTCATAAAGGTCTTCGCACATTACAACAACTCAACGGCGACTCGACTCTATGCCTAATATTGAAATTTAAGCCCTATGTCATATGTTGTAGGTTGAATTTCAAAAAATGATATTAAAGTAGTGTACGACGAGTGGTCTACGCGTTGTCCACTATTTCAATACTAGGCATGAGTCGAGTCGCCGTTGAGTTGTTGTAATGTGCGAAGACCTTAAGGAAGTACGAGGCGTTAAAAATAAGTGATCACAAGTTTTATGATTATTTTAAAATGTCTGTGTCAAGTTTTGAAGAACTATTATGGAAAATATCACCTCGTTTAAAAAGGCAACACGTATTTAGGAAACCAGTTGGACCTCTGGAGATGTTGGGATGAACGATAAGGTAACAATTAAAAAAATACATAGTATCGTTTATTGTCACTCAAACAAAAATGTTTAGATATTAAATCAGCTTAATCAAAATTATAACTATTTGGATATAATTAACACTATAAATTAACAACTTTTTTATTTTTTCTACAACGAACTAATTATGGGAAATTAGGGAGAAAACATTTTATAAAAAAAAATTAAAGTAAAACGTAAAACTAGACTAAAAACAACTTTTATATATTAATGATTAATGAACAACTACCTATAATTATTAATGTGCGTTCCCATTGAGGGTCCACGTTGGAATTTCGAACTTTTGAATGTGTCAGTCTTTAGTAAAAGTTCTCAAACGATTGTAAATTCAACCACTAATTTGTAGAAGTCGGCACTCAAAAGTTACAATCGATTAAAGGTGGCCCCTCAATTGAAAGGTTATGTGCGTTCCTATTGAGGGTCCACGTTGGAATTTCGAACTTTTGAATGTGTCAATCTTTAGTAAAAGTTCTCAAACGATTGTAAATTCAACCACTAATTGGAGAAGTCGGCACTCAAAAGTTACAATCGATTAAAGGTGGTCCCTCAATTGAAACGTTATGTGCGTTCCCATTGAGGGTCCACGTTGGAATTTCAAGCTTTTGAATGTGTCAGTCTTTAGTAAAAATTCTCAAACGATTGTTAATTCAACCACTAATTTGTAAAAGTCCGCACTCAAAAGTTACAATCGATTAAAGGTGGTCCCTCAATTGAGTTTGTCGTAGAAATAAATCAATTTACGTATACGTACGTGGTTGTTAAATAGGCAATTGCTATAGTCTATTCGTTAGTAAAAAAAAAATTACTAACTATTGCTCCACCGAACAGTATAAACAAATGTACCGTTTTGCATGAAATGATAATCAAAGGCCTGCGAAGAAATATAGGTAATTTCTCGAAAGTTGAGGTCACGCACACAACAATACTGTCATGTAATGACAGCGGGATTTTGAAATTTTTTCGTACCGATAGCAGGTTCAACAGTGAATTGCAAGATAGACCAAAAATTTGTTTAAACTATAGCCTTGTGTTTATTACTCACTCATTCATTACATTCATTCACTTTTTTTGCAATATTAACATTGTTGTAACAATAAATAACATTGTGGTATATAAATTTTTGAATAACTTAACACTTTTTAAAATTTATATTGAAATACAAAAAATAAAATTTAATTAGTTAATGATTCTATTAAATATATCCTGTATTATTTGTTTACAATTGTAACATTCGTTTTCTGGTTGTCAAGTCAAATGACAAATGCAATGTCAGTTGAAATAAGGCCATTGCACACTTACGATCAAATACGACGTAACTCAATGTGGCGTCCGCCGTTAGTCGTTATTTGAACCAAGCGACGGTGGTTGTTTTCGTAAAATTTTATTTTTTGTATATCAATTATTTCAATAATTTATATACCACAATGTTATTTATCGCCTAGACGTGCCCGGATTTAAGTAAATGGTTTTCGTTAGTTTACATACTGTATAGCTGTGTGTGTAATCATTCACCTCAACTCTCGTGAAATTACCTATGCTACGGTCCAGGTGACCACATATTAGGATTTTGTAGGATGAGTAAAAAAAATAAATGCTGACGTTATTTATTTTTTATTTTTAAGTTTGACATATCTTGGCTAATAATCACTAGAGACCGGATTTGAAGTAGCGATCTCAATATTAATATGATAATATGGATATGACTGATATAATTTATTATTTATTCTACACACAACTGATGATTAACCAAGATATGTGAAACTTAAAAATAAAAAATAAATAACGTCAACAAACAGTAATTATTTTTATTTACTTATCCTACAAAATCCTAATGTATGTGGTCACCTGGACCGTAGTATTTCTTCGCAGGCGTTTGATTATTATTTCATGAAAAACAGTACATTTGTTTATACTGTTCGGTGGAGCAATAGTTAGTAATTTTTTTTTAACTAACGAATAGGGGTGTCCCTCGAGATCCCTAACATCGTTTGTCCTAAAATCACTTACCCTAACTGTTTTGTCCTAATGGGTATTTGGCCTAACGATCAGTTGTCATAATAAGGTTTTTCCATAATGTTATTTTTGTCATAATACTCTGTTGTCCGAAGCTTTTTTGCCATAACTATTAATATTCCTAATGTTATTTTGCATATTCCTCGCGATCCCTAACATCGTTTGTCCTAAAATAACTTGGGCTAACTGTTTTGTCCTAATGGGTATTTGGACTAATGATAAGTTGTCATAATTTTTACTTTCAATAATGTTATTATTGCCCTAAATCTAAATTGTCCGAAATATATTTGCCATAACTATCAATACCCCTTATGTTATTTTGCATATTCCTCGCTATCCTTAATAACGTTTGTCCTCATATTACTTGCATTAACTGTGTTGTCCTACAATACAATATTCTTTATTGTGCACCAAAACAAAAGATTACAAAACTTTAATCTAAAACAGCATAAATGGTAAACAACAGGCGGTAATACTTATTGGGATGATCAATTTTCTTCTGGAATGTTGTGATTGTCCTAAAACCCATTTATCTGATGGATTTTTACCATACATGGTATCCCTAAATTAAAGATAATTTTGCTAAAGTTATCAAGGCGCATTTTGTATATGGCTATTTATTGAAGAACTCTTAATAATAAGGGTATAAATAACATTATGTAAATAAATGTAATATTTTATTCAAGAAATCGTTGTTTATTTGTGGAAATAGATATTGACCAAAAAATTATAATTAATTTTAACATTTCGACACATTGATAGTGGTGATATTTTTTTTGGGTGCGCCAAAGTTCATATAAAATTGCAAATTCGATTATTATGTTAGGTTAGATAGATAAGTATGTTAGGTTAGATTTGAACTGTGATCTTCACAAAACTGAACTGCTACCAGAAAAGTAGGTTAGGTTTGAACTGCAAGCCTCACAAAACTGAACTGCTGCCAGAAAAGTAGGTTAGGTTAGAACTGCGATCCTCACAAAACCGAACTGCTACCAGAAAAATAGGTTAGGTTAAGTTTGAACTACCATCCTCACAAAACTGAACTGCTACCAGAAAAGTAGGTTAGGTTAGGTTTGAACTGCGATCCTCATAAAACCAAACTGCTACCAGAAAAGTAGGTTAGGTTAGGTTTGCACTGTGATCCTTACAAAACCGAACTGTTACCAGAAAAGTAGGTTAGGTTAGGTTTGAACTGCGATCCTTACAAAACCGAACTGTTACCAGAAAAGTAGGTTAGGTTTGCCTACAGTGTGCCGTTTTCGTAGAGGGTTAGCCCTAGGGCGGAGGTGCCGGTGATGGCGTGGTGCCATCGGATCCCAGACCATCACCATGAAGGCACAGGTTGGAAGCATCCCAGAGTTTTAATGGGTAGGCCAATCCCTTCTGGAGCGGAGAGCCCCACATAACCAATGCGTAACATCTGGCTGTCACCCCCGATGGCCTTAGGTTACATGGTGGTATGCAGTTTCATGCATTGCTCCGGGTGAAAAAAAAAAGGTTAGGTTATGTTAGTTTGGTTAGGGTAGGGTTATTGGTTGGAACATATAATATTTGGGTAATCACAATTAGGGAAAAAAATCGTGAGGACAAATAATGTTAGGTTATACAATAATAGGATAAACTACATTAGCCCATATAAAGTTAGGATAAATGACGATTAGGACGTGTGATCTTTAGGGTTTATTAGTAATTATGATAAATGACTATTAGGCAAAATGTCATTAGCATAAATAATCAATATGGCAAATGACATTAGGTAAAATAAATATTAGGGCACAAAAATTTCATCAATATGATGTGAGAGAATCAAATATTAGGGCATGTGAGTGTTAGGACAAATGATCATTATGACAAACAGTATTAGGGAATGCAAAAATAGGTTAAAAAAATTTAGGGATCCCGATATAGATCCAACGAATAGACTATAGAGCAATTGTCTATTTAACAACCAAATGATACGTAAATTGATTTATTTCTATGACAAACGTTTCAATTGAGGGACCACCTTTCATCGATTGTAACTTTTGAGTGCCGACTTTTACAAATTAGTGGTTGAATTTACAATCGTTTGAGAACTTTTACTAAAGACTGACACATTCAAAAGCTCGAAATTCCAACGTGGACCCTCAATGGGAACGGACATTTATAATTATAGGTAGTTGTTCATTAATCATTAATATATAAAAGTTGTTAATTTATAGTGTTAATTATATCCAAATAGTTATAATTTTGATTAAGCTGCTTTAATATCTAAACATTTTTGTTTGAGTGACAATAAACGATACTATTTTTTTTTTATTCTTACCTTATCGTTAATCCCAACATCTCCAGAGGTCCAACTGGTTTCCTAAATACGTGTTGCCTTTTTAAACGAGGTGATATTTTCCATAATAGTTCTTCAAAACTTGACACAGACATTCTAAAATAATCATAAAACTTGTGATCACTTATTTTTAACGCCTCGTACTTCCTTATGAAATGAGTCCCATCATGATTCATAACGGAAAGATATGGTTTTATCCAATATTTTCTTTTTCTTTGCTGTTTCTTCATGCTTCCTCTTAAAACCAACAAGAGCACAATAGTTACGTGTGCTTTTACAAAAATTAAATCGACAACCCTAACGCTCTATAGGAGCGTAGGTATTTATTTCAAAAAAAAAATCGGTTGTCTGTAAAGTCGGTTTACTGACGATTGTCGAACGTGATAACGTTGACTTTGATTTTGACAGCCGTATCTTAGGGAATAAGGCCTAATTTATTAACAATTTGTAAGAAACTATCGCCTTAACGACTTTAGTGCTGGAATTAATATAAAGTACCTATTTTGCGCAAAAACGCGTAAGATGTATGAAATCCTGCGGCGCTTACTGTTTTTTCGAGTTGATAAAGTTTGTTTGCGCAAAAACGCGTAAGATGTATCAGATGTATGAAATCCTGCGGCGCTTACTGATTTTTCGAGTTGATAAGGTAACGGCCCCGCAAGGTAACGGCCCCGCAAGGTAACGAACGGCAAATGACGTTACACTTTTTCGTGCGTGCAGCCGACTCCATCGAATTATAAGACGTTATCACGTCAATAAGCCTAGCTTCCATACTGCTCTATTTATGTACTGTGGTTCAGGCCAACGTGAAATTCCACGTCGCGACGACGGAGAAATCCACGTTGCCGCAACGGAGAAATCCACGTTGCCGCGCCGTGTACGACGCACCGTGCGACGTGACTTTACGCGGCGCGGCGTCGTAAATTTCCACGTCGCGGCAACGTGGATTTCTCCGTCGTCGTGTCGTGCAACGTGCCGTTGCCCGTTGACGGCGTCGTGACGTGGACATGTGGCCGCTCCCTTACCACTCAAGTAGTATGCAAAATGTTGATCAAGGAAATATTTAACTAATTGTTTTCTATTCAAATAATAAAATTAATAACAAGGAATATCTTTGCTATTGTATGAAAAATTTTGACAACTTCAAATATAAATGTGACTGTTGTAGGCAACATATTTTTTTAATCGAGCATGGGAGTGCAGTAACGAAAAAGGTTTTTTTCAAACGATACATTTATGGTCAATGATAGCAAACTCTTTTAGCTTTTAAAACTAATGGACTGCATTGAAAAATCCAATATTTTTTACTAAGAATAAGAGCTCGTATTTATATCCATAGAAAAAAAAATAACTCAATTATTTGTAAAAATTTTATCTATACGATAAAAACGGTTACAATGTAATACTACCACCTTCATCTTGAAATCAGTTTAGGAAATGAAATTTGTTGATGGAGATAAACTTCGACACCGACTGACAGCACTTTATTTTTAAATTTTTATTAGCTTAGCGGCCAGAAGTTTTAGGAGTAGGTTTTATACAATCTAGGCATTCTTTTGACACCTAGAATCAGCTGTTGTTGATAAATGCCGCCCTTTTGTTTACACCGACACGATACTCTACACTCACACAAACAACGGTTTGATCGAAATTTTATTAGTTTTCAAATGGATTTATTTAGAATATTTCTCATTTTTTCGGTATTTTTTTCTTATTGGCGGAATCAGAATGAAAAGTACTATCGAACTAATAATGTTTCAAATACAGAAAATGATCACGGCTGGAGAAAAACGGGACTGAAATTTGTATGAAAATTCTCTGAAACGTTCAACCTTAAGAAACAAACAGTCTTAAATAACAATTACAAAATATCTTAGCTTAAAAAGCTACCATTACTAAAGTAGTAGACCTATAGTTTCCTATATGGTATTTTTTTTTGTTGAAAATTTACAAATTCTGTGACCATAATAATGTGCATTAAAAACCTTATACATTATATTTAAATACCCATTAAAATTTGTATTTTCAAAAAGCTATTAAATACTGTAACCACTACAAATAACACCACTATGACAATAACGTAAAACAAAGTTTTTTAAATACTGCCAACGAACTACCAAACAAATCAGCATCCATGCACTTCTCATTGTACAGTCTACATGCGCGTTTTAGATATGAGTGTCGTGCATGTTTAGTTCTGCTACCAGCAATACTAAACAATGGGTATCATTTAATCGATCAGCAAAATATTCATATTTTGGTCAGCAGAAATATGTATTTGGTCAGCCAAAATAGCTAGTTGGTAAGCAACTTATGGTAAGCAAACATTTATAAATCAGGCTGCAATTAATGATATACTGATCTGCTGTAAATTATTTTGGTCAGCAAATTAAATATTTGAGCTGCATTAAGCGATCTACGGTAAATCAAATTTTGGTAAGCAATCAGTAGGTAAGCAAAATATTTCATTTTGTTCATCAAAAAAAGGGGGCAATAAAACCTAACTGGGCGCAACTATTTTGCCGCCAATCGTGTGCGCATTTTGTCATTCGGTAATTGTCAGCTGTCAAGTAGCAGGTGTCACTGTGATATATACAGGGTGTCACTGTGATATATACAGGGTGTCACTGTGTTATATACAGGGTGTAACTGTGATAGATACAGGATGTAACTGTGATATATACAGGGTGTCACTGTGATAGATACAGAGTGATACTGTGATATATACAGGGTGTCACTGTGATAGATACAGGACAGGATGTCACTGTGATATATACAGGGTGTCACTGTGATATATACATAGTGTCACTGTGTTATATACAGGGTGTCACTATGTAATGTATACAGGGTGTCACTGTGATGGGCTCATATAAAATTGGTATTTTGATTTTTTATACATCTCATATAATGTTTAGAAGTTATATTATTTATTCACAACGTGTATCGTTTCGTTTTTAGGGTCAGCAAAAAAAATAACCCTAACCTACCTATTTTTGAGAGCCGTTTCGTTTTTAGGGTCATCAAAAAGAAAATAACCCTAACATACCTATTTTTGGGAGCCGTTTCGTTTTAGTTTAGGGTCATCAAAAAAAAAATAACCCTAACCTACCTATTTTTGGGAGCTGTTTCGTTTTTAGAGTGACACCCTGTATACATTACAGTGACACCCTGTATATAACACAGTGACACCCTGTATATATCACAGTGACATCCTGTATCTATCACAGTGACACCCTGTATATAACATAGTGACACCCTGTATATATCACAGTGACACCCAGTATTTATCACAGTGACACCCTGTATATTTCAATTAAACTGCTTACAGACATGTTTTCTCTGCTGACAGTGACATCCTGTATCTATCACAGTGACACCCTTTATATAACACAATGGCACCCTGTATATATCACAATGACATTCTGTATATATCACAGTAACATCCTGTATACATTACAGTGACACCCTGTATTTATCACAGTGACACCCTGTATATATCACAGTGACATCCTGTATCTATCACAGTGACACCCTGTATACATTACAGTGACACCCTGTATATAACACAGTGACACCCTGTATATATCACAGTGACATCCTGTATCTATCACAGTGACACCCTGTATATAACACAGTGACACCCTGTATATATCACAGTGACACCCAGTATATATCACAGTGACACCCTGTATATCTCAATTAAACTCTCTGCTGACCAATTGTAAAATCTTGCTACCCAAGTAATTATTTTGCAGCTCGACTGTTTATTAGGCAGCCAAATGATAAAAAAAGCAGATTAATATTGGTTAAAATGTTAACCGTTTTTAAACTGTTTGCTGAACAAGAGTTGCTGCCCGATTTTATTTATTGCCAGCCAAATCTTTGTATGCTGCCCAAATGATTTAACTGCTTATTTTTTTTTGCGGATCAATTTTAATAACGGCTGACCAAAAATTTACTTTCCCTAAACAATGCCCTACTACGGCAACTACGTTCGGCCCTACGAGGCACACGAAAACTAATGTTTTGAAGGAGTACGGGGGCATCCACCATATTGTTAATGATTTTAAATAAGAACAATACATCAGTGCAAGTACGCCTAAGAGAAAGATGTTGCATATTATACCTTGCAGCTGAGGATACATAATCAACATAGTTTCCACCCACGCGGAATTCTACTGTTTTTACGAACTTCTTCTGCAGCCTTTCAATTCTATCCTTGTGCACTTGGTACCATGGGTTCCATACTACAGAGGCAAACTCTAGGCGGCTTCGGACATAGCTGTTATATAACAGCTTATAAGTCAAGGGATTTCGAAAAGGCTTTGCAGCGCGCAGAATAAAACCCAGTTGTTTGTATGCTTTATTTAGGATATGGTCAATATGAGGATTAAAAGTAAGTTCACTATCCATTATTACACCTAAATCACGTATATTAAATGTTCGCGATAAGAAATTGCCACACAATCTGTAATTATATAAGATTGGATTCTTTTTCCGCGTATATGTAATTACTGAGCACTTATCATTATTTAAAAACAAATTATTATCTGCGCAATACTGCTCAAGACTTAGTAGATCCTCCTGCAATAGCGCGCAGTCATTTTGGGTTTTTATGATCCTAAATATTTTTGTATCATCGGCGTAAAGGAGAGCTTTAGAGTTTGTTATAGATGTAGTTATGTCGTTTATATATAATATGAATAAAAGAGGGCCTAAATGGGATCCCTGAGGGACTCCGGAAGTGGTTTGTTTGTATTCAGATGAATACCCTCCTAGTACAACGGCTTGACACCTGTTTTCTACATATGACTTGATCCACCTGAAAAGATCACCATGAATGCCGAGATACCAGAGCTTGAGTAAAAGCGTATTGAAAGAAATTTTGTCGAACGCCTTCGCAAAATCAGTATATATAGCATCAACTTGGTATCTGTTATCCATAGCATCTCGTATGACCTCACTAAATGACAATAGATTACTTTCTACGCTTCGCCCCTTGTAAAAACCATGCTGATTTGGGTTGATGTGGCGGCGTATAGCCTGTGAAAGCTGGTCTGTAACAATTTTTTCCAATATTTTACCAAACTGACACAATTTTGAAATAGGTCTGTATTTTTCAATATCTTGACTCATGGGGCCCTTGGGGATAGGTGTTATCCACGCTTTTTTCCAGATCTGTGGGAAATGCCCTTCCTTTAAGGATTTAAGGAATATTTTAGTAACAGGAACTGCAAGGGCATTAGCACATTTACTAATTAATAGGGGATGTATTTTATCTGGTCCAGCACCCTTATTTATATCGACTGATTTCAAATATTTGAGCACCATTGCACGGGTCAAGTGAATAGTATTGATGCTAAAACCAGAGTTTGAAGGCGTCTCCAAACAACCCATGTCCAAAGGCGGAAGGGAAGAAATTTCAAATACCGATTGAAAATGATCACTGAATAAATTACATATACTTGCCCCATCTGAAACTGAAGTGTCCTTGTAATGCATAGTCTGTGGTATACCCCTATTAGAAATAGTTGCTTTAATAAATTTCTAAAAGAATTTTGGATTTGATTTTATTTTATCTTCGGAAAATTTAATGTAATTATTATAACACTCGTTTTCAATTAATTCAGCCCTTTTTCTTAATATTTTAAAACTTTCGTAGTCTAGGGGGTTACCATAATTTTTCCACAGTTTATGATATTTTCTTTTTTCTTTTAAAATTTTCCGTAATGATCTGCTATGCCATACTGGATTTGCGCACGAATTTTGGGAGGGGAAATAAGGTACATGCCGATCAATTAACTGATATAACAGGTCATAAAATTTACATACGCAGCCTTCTACATTCAAATTATCAAAAAATCTATCCCAATTAATATTTGCGAGATCATTATTAAAATCATTAAAGTTAGCTAAGTGGAACTTATAAACAACAGTTTCGGCGGGTTTCAATGGAGCACTGTAATTTAGTTTAAGATCCAATAATAGTGCATTATGATGAGCGTCCTCTGGGGTTAAGGGATAATCGCACTTATTTACAGAGCACGTAGAACTACTAAATATCAAGTCAAGAATACGGTTATTTATATTTAAAATACTATTAAATTGATTAAGATTACTAAAAGACAAAAAGTCGCGTAAACTTTGAACAACTACAATATTAGAGGGCTTTACTAATAATCCTGAACCTGTGTCTGTCCATTCCGCTTGGGAAATATTAAAGTCGCCCGAGATAAGAAAACAGTCATCTGGGTGGTCAATAATAAGTTGAGAACAGATGTCAAAAAATGTAGCAACCGTGTCCTTGTGGTCAGGTCCATGAGGAATGTACGTACAAGATATATTTAAATAGTTATGATGCGAGTTATTATCATCGTTGTAAATAGGAATCGATATCCAGAGGCACTCGGAGTGCGCAGGAGAGGGGCAGGGCCAGTCGCGGCTCGTCGGCATTAGCTCCCGCTTCACCGCCACGACAACACCTCCGCCGCGCTGCGCCCCGCTGTCATTTTCCGATCGGTCACACCTATATACAATATACCTGTCGTCAAAGTATTCCCTGTCGTAAAAATTTGCAGTTAACCAACTTTCCGTAATGCATATAAAGTCATAATCAGCTAGCGCCACTTGCGAGAGGAAACTATGTGATTTAGTTCGAAGGCCCCGTACATTTTGATAATAACCTTTAAAAACCTTGCAAGCCATTATCAATAAGTAACGTATTTACATGCGTTGCAATATAGGAAAATATAAAGGTGTATAGGTACAATATTGGGCAATATATTTGTGTACCAAGGGCGATAGTTTGTTGGAGTTGCAGTATAACAAATAAATGCAGTACACTTACATAGATAATTTTTATTAATAAATGTAGTGTGTGGAGTACAATAGGCGTATATAGGTACGTATAGTGGGTGGGTACAATAAGCGTAAGTAGGCACATATGACGGATGGATAGCTTGATATCGATAAAACGCGCATGCATGCTTGTAAACAAGGATTACAGGCGGTTGATCTTTAACAAATACAGTGTAAAAGTCGAGATTAGTCCTCATAGTAAATGCATAATTTGCTTTGGCAGTCATTAGCGATAACAAAAAGCAGCAATGGCATATATGTAAATATAATAAGTACGCATGACACAAAGAAAATAGTCACTTCAATTTTAACAGATCAGAGTCGTTATTTATTGCAATGATTTTAGACGTATCGTTCTTGCGCATGAGAATCTTACAGTCGCGGGTCCATAAGTATGCATATTGGAGCTCAGTCTTCCGTTGCCTAGCACGTTTCAAAAGCAACTTTTTTGCCGGTATGAGGTGATCGCTGATAAAGATGGTGAGTGCCGGCCCAGCCAGGTTCAAGTCCGCGGTGGTGAGACCACGGCGCGTACGCACCGCGGCTAGCAGCCGGTCCTTACTCGCACGTCTGGTAAACTTGACAATAATTGCTGGGGGACGTGACTCCTCATTTCCTTCAGCTATGTTAGCTTCCTCGCCATCTTCGTGGGGTTCTGGAATAGAGTTCTTACTGACAAAGCGACGCACACGGTGCACTGAATCAACAGCGGCAGCTTCCATTTTGACACCGACTTTTCTGCATATTGCGTTGAGTAGAGTTATTAGATTCTCGCCCTTTTTAAAGGGTATGCCGGAAATCTCGACGTTATTCATTCGAGCTTGTTGGTCTCGAATAAGCATCTCGTTTTGTAGGTTATGAATGGTTGCCCGTGTTGTTTCGAGGTCGGATTGCAATTTCGAAACTGTTGTTGCACTGCCTTCCAGAACGATGATACGATCCTCTAAGTCAGAAAACCTAGTCTCCATCTCAGTCCATTTGGTATTTAAAGTTTCTAGTGACGCGGAGATATTTTGAATCTGAGATTTCGTGGAATTAAAATCCGCTCTAAATGCTTTGAGTTCCTCTAATATGACAGATATCCCCTGCGAGTTTTCTGAGCTTGAGAGGCATTGGGAACAGCGTATTCCAGCTTTTTTATCAGCATTCATTTTGCGGTAGCTAGTCTCTGGTACACCAATGCACGCATAATGAAATTGTCCACGGCAGGCACCACAGTTCACAGCATCCGTTAATGGCTCACTACATCTTTTACACTTCATGATCACGATCACAGTAATGCTTTCCTTTCAACAAGTTGAATATTTTAATAGGTTGCATACACGACTAAAAATCGACTTGCTAGACGCGCAACGAAACTGGTTTCTTATCGGCGCGTGAGACGATCGATAGCCGCGGTCGCTGAGAGCGAACTGGAGTGATAATAACTCTGTAGACTTTTTGCTGTTGAACCCTTCAATAAGGGTTTTCGAGTGCTGTTGTCCTTTTACGGCCTTCAGTGCTCGATTGCCCTACCTTTGTAAAGGTTGTGTAGCAGAGAGTAGGCTTTTTGCTTGGTGGTACCACAAAACGGTTCCGGGCCGACGTGGGGTTTGTCGGCTCCTTTCCTTGGAAATTCGTCTGCTTGTTCGTTTCCGTGTATATCGGAGTGTCCTGGTACCCATCTAAGTATAACTTTGTTGGATATGGCCAGTGTATGTATGTATGTCCGTTCCTATATGTCAGCTCGTAAGTACTCAACAGGACCCGATTTTGATAAATGATGATTATCATTAGATTTGTCTTGATGGCGCAAGTGTCACTGGGTACAAATAGTACGAAAAAAAACGAAATGGCGAATTTGTGCACTTTTAATGCGCGGTATTTTTTGCACTGCAGTCGAGTTTTTGTTAATTACTTTCGTGGATAACAAAAGCATTATTTCCCTTTTTTTATTTGTATAAATCCAAAAGTCTCAAATGTCACTCAAGATTCGAACATAGACTCGAATCTAATTAGACAATAAACTCCAGTAGCACTGAACTGAAAAATGCAACTGAATAAAAGTTCTGAATACCATTTAGCTCGTGATAGAAATATTTAATAATATTCCATTAGAGTAAGTTATTTATCAAAATTTATTACTCTCTAACTCTCTTTGATAGTTTATTTATTCTAACACCTAGACTAGACTAAAATATTGTTTGTATTTTATGATACTGGCCTTTTAGGTTTTAATGTTGGCTAGGCTCACAATTTATAGCTTTATTTAGAAATTTGGACTGGATTATTAATAACACTGGCATAATGGTTAAGCATATTAAATTGTTAAATCACTTTACTTTTTATTTGATAAAAATATATTGTAGTTTGTTAAGGTCGGTGTTTGTTTTATTATTTCTTCTGAATAAAAGGTTGTGTCATTAAATAGTTCTGTACATGTACTTTATTTCATTATATGGGCACCAAGTTCAATTCCATTGCAGAACTGAGATATTCAAATTCAAAATATTATGAGCAGCGCTAAGTGAAGCGGGCGCGAGTGCCATATTTTTGCCGCCGCGTGCGCCCGCTCCGTGCACCCGCGTCAGCTAGCGTAGGCGTACTGGCGTAGGCGTTTCATAGAAACTAAAATATGAATCTCTCAGTTTTGCAATAGAACACTGATTCTTTATTAATACAAGCATCGATAACCTAATACAAAATAAAACCCTTAAAGAACATTAAAATAGAAGCATAGTTAAAATTAAATGTACTAAAAACTAAATAATAATTAAACTTGGTGCCCATAAAATGAAATGAAGTAAATGTAAAGACCTTTTTAATGACATAACTCTCAGCTCTGTTGGTTTTGGGTCCACTTCCCATACAAAGTTGCTCATGGTCCTTTGTCAGTCTTTTTCCAGAAATTCAGTGTTTCGACAAAGTACCTATATAAAGACGAACAAGTAGTCGAACTTTAGCTATGTGACACATATTCACATAGACGCGCCATAGCACGTCTGTGTGAGTGCGATCCATACTGGAGCATTCGTACGTATTCTTAACACTTGTGCGCGCACACATTCAAGCGCACGATGTACCATTTGTAGGAAGATAAACTACTGCTATTATACAGTGGTTTCGGAGCAAATAATTTTACTTTTTGCCAACAAGCTTTTCCTCTATTTTGGTCTTGCTGAATCCAAAGTTGCCCTCTCGAAATCTCAAGACCTTCTGAAATATTCAAGATGGCGTCATATATGGCAAGAAGGGGTCTACCTTATTTCGTATAAAACTAAATGGTATAAAATCAAAACGTATAAATTCAAAACGTATAAAATCACTTCGTATAATCATTCATTTCGGTTAAAATTCATTTTGTATAACATTTAAAAGCTCTAAATACGAAATCTCTATTCTTCAATATGTCTAACATTCAAAATGTATAAAATCATTATGCATAACATTTAAGATGTATAAAATTATTACGCATAATATTCATTTTGTATAACAATTACTTGATCGCATATTTAAAACGTAGAACATTCAAAATATCTAATCATCACAATGTATACAAAACAGTCGGTCGGGCTCCGCAACTGCTCCGCCGCTGCGGGAAGAGCAGCCCCTTCGCCCTTGCGTATCAAAGCATATACAGGCTGCTCCATATACAGGGCATATACAGGGTGTCACTGTTTTATATACAGGGTGTAACTGTGATAGATACAGGGTGTCACTGTGATAGGTACAGGGTGTCACTGTGTTATATAGAGGGCGTCACTGTGTTATATACAGGGTGTCACTGTGTTATATACAGGGTGTCACTGTGATAGATACAGGGTGTCACTGTGATATATACTGGTTGTCACTGTGATATATACAGGGTGTCACTGTGATAGATACAGGGTGTCACTGTGATAGGTACAGGGTGTCACTGTGATAGGTTCAGGGTGTCACTGTGTTATATACAGGGTGTCACTATGTTATATACAGAGTGTCACTGTAATGTATACAGGATATCGTCGATAACCTACCTATTTTTGGGAGCCGTTTCGTTTTTAGGGTCATCAAAACAAATAACCCTATCCTAACTATTTTTGGGAGCCGTTTCGTTTTTAAGGCCATAAAAAAAAATAACCCTAACCTACCTATTTTTGGGAGCCGTTTCGTTTTTAGGGTCATCAAAAAAAAATTACCCTAACCTACCTATTTTTGGGAGCCGTTTCGTTTTTAGGGCCATTAAAAAAATAACCCTAACCTACCTATTTTTGGGAGCCGTTTCATTTTCAGGGTCATCAAAAAAAATAACCCTAAACTACCTATTTTGGGAGCCGTTTTGTTTTTAGGGTCATCAAAAAAAATAACCCTAACCTACCTATTTTTGGGAGCCGTTTCGTTTTTAGGGTCATCAAAAAAAAATAACCCTAACCTACCTATTTTGGGAGCCGTTTCGTTTTTAGGGTCATCAAAAAAAATAACCCTAACCTACCTATTTTTGGGAGCCGTTTCGTTTTTAGGGTCATCAAAAAAAATAACCCTAACCTACCTATTTTTGGGAGCTGTTTCGTTTTTAGGGTCATTCATAAACAGCAGTATTATTTGGAAAGCTTATTGCTTATTGCTTAATAATATATGACTAGATTATGACTAAGCTGCGATATATTTTGAAATATACATTACACCAAATATTACTTAAAATACATTACAGTGACACCCTGTATATAACACTGTAACACTCTGTATATATCACAGTGACATCCTGTATCTATCACAGTGACATCCTGTATCTATCACAGTGACACCCTGTATATAACACAATTGCACCCTGTTTATATCACAATTACATTCTATATATATCACAGTGACACCCTGTATACATTACAGTGACACCTTGTAGTTAACACAGTGACACTCTGTATATATCACAGTGACATCCTGTATCTATCACAGTGACACCCTGTATATCTCAATTAAACTGCTTACAGACATGTTTTCTCTGCTGACAGTGACATCCTGTATCTATCACAGTGACACCCTGTATATAACACAATGGCACCCTGTATATATAACAATGTCATTTTGTATATATCACAGTGACATCCTGTATACATTACAGTGAAACCTGGGCCTCATATTTCAATAATATTAAGGGTTTACAAAAATTAGAGCTTTTAACAGTTATACCCCGTGAATGTTATACCTTATAATACTTATAACAAATAACGTTTCGAGCAAATGAATGTTATACCTTATAATACTTATAACAAATAACGTTTCGATCAAATGAATGTTATATCATACGAAATTATACAAGATGACTTTAGAGCATTTGAATTTTATACGAAATGTAATTATACACTTTAATTTTTATGCCATCTGAATTTATACGAAATGAATCATTATCCGAAATGAATTTCGACGAAGTGATTTTATACGGATTGATTTTATACCAAATAAGGGGATACCGGCAAGAAGACCAGAAATTTTTGTTAAAGATTTGACATGGCAAGCCGTCAAAAGTGTCTAGGCACTTATATTAATAAGTAAGTAGATACATATTGTTTTAATGTTTTGTACGATGAAATTTTTTGTAAATTAATGGATAATTTTAATTGACGCTTAATCCGACCTCAACTTTGTAGCGGCTAACAATTCCACCGCGATCCAATTAAGGCCAATTTAATTGTCACTTTAATTGGCTATCAGAGCCGTTAATTATTTCCAAATTTAAATTAAAATCGTCATAACTCGCGATGGCAACTAGCGTCCGGCGACCGCATGACCGGACGAAATGAACGAATGAAAAATTAATGAACAATTTTGACATTGTTTGGTTTCCATGTTGGAGCATTTCACCAAAATGTCCCGCGCTTTTCATACATCTAACAAAGTTAGGAAGTAAATTTTTGGCATGTCAATATTTTGTAACTTGGTTTCTTCTTGGTATTGATAATGTAATTTAGGACTTTTTATATATTTTTAAGGTAGCTGCCATAGTGGTCTCGAGCGGGACAAAGCAGACGATTTCGTGGAATGCTCCTGTTATGGTCATGGATCATCAGCCGTGCTAGACACAGGCTCTCTCATGTATTCAATTCAATTCTACTCAAAAAACCTTCGTGAGACATATTGAATTGAAAAAATGGCCACTCACGTTGTAGTTGTTGTTGTGTAATCATTTAACCCTTTACACTCGGCTTGAAACGATCGTGAGTGTTGATTTTGAAAAAATACTTCGCGTACGTCAAACGGCTTTTGCGAACCCAACCGATGTCGATCGATCGTGCGGCTATCCTAGAAACAGACAAAATATACAGAAGGCTCATGCGTACGCGTCGGGACTCGTCAGTCTCGTTGACGTGGAGTGGGAGATGGCTGCGTTCTTTGAACGTAGGACTCCCTATCGTAAGTGTTTTTAGGGTTCCGTAGCCAAAATGGCAAAAACGGAACCCTTATAGTTTCGTCATGTCCGTCCGTCTGTCTGTCTGTCTGTCTGTCCGTATGTCACAGGCATTTTACTCAGAAACTACATGATGGATATTGATGAAATTTGTAATATAGATGTCTTTTATGAGCCGCTACTTAGTTTGATATATAAATAATTAAAATAAATGTTTTTAGGGGGGGCACTCCATACATGTTAAAGACAGTAAAAAAAATTTTTTTCAGCAAATATCAACGTGTGGTACATAGTTCGACAGCTCTTTAAAAAACACTATAAGGTTCCTAAGTAATGTTTTTGATTAAGTGAATGTATTTGGAAATAATCGCTCTGAAAGTTGTGTAAATTGTGTCCCCCACCTCTATTTTCTAAACCGTGCGTCCGAAAAATATGAAAAAAATCACAAAGGTAACGCTTAATGTATACTTTCAACGAAAATTATTTTCAACAAGATCGAATGTACCGTTTTTGAGTTATTGCCGATAAACTGCGCTTCTCAACAAAAGGACGTAATTGCTATGAAGATACGCTCTTTTGTTGTTGTACTTTTTTTACATCGTATTTTTTACCTTATAGTTACGTTACGGCTATGGAACCCTACACTGAGCATGGTCCGACATGCTCTTGGCCAGTTATTTTTTAATTAATTACCATTAAATATCTTCGTAATTTACTATCGGATTGCTAAGATTACTTGTGTGTGTGACATGTTTTTATTATTTAGTATTGATTGGAATGAAATACATGTTTGCAATTTGTTTTTGAATTTTAACTATCACGATCGTGCGATTTCGGTTGTATTGCATATAATTGAACTCTCACGATCGTGCGATTTCGGTTGCATTCTGTGATGTTGGTTTAGTAGGTATAATTTATTTCTGTACACAGCCTGGCTTACTAACCGGGATGTTTTGCTTATTTTAGGGGCTCCGTTGACCGATAAAATAATAAAAGATCTGCTCACAGATGTAAATCTGTCAGAAATTGAAGGTTTAGACGACGATGGTTTGGAATGTGTGCCTAATTTCTTCGATAACCTGGCGAGTGATGGCTTGCTCTCGGATGAAGAAATTTCTGCTAGTCATGAAGTAAGGCCACGGTCACGTTCTCCCCTTAGTTCACCACCATCTTCCTCACGACCAGCAACTGCACCACTTAGGACATTTTCGCCGTTACAAGTCGGAGCTGGAAGACGATAAGGTCGAGGTAGGTCGGTACCTACAAATGTTCGAACAGGCAGAGGTAGATCTGTCCGTACACGAGGAACTGTACGCAGTGGAAGATCCGTATCAGCACCCGTACCTCGAAGTGGGATATGGAAGCGAGCTCTATTTACGGATAAGCCACACCTCGTTACCAGTGAATCCTGTCCACTCTCCGGTAGAGTACTTTGATGAGTACATTGACAACGAGTTCGCGGAAGAGATCGCTAGATGTACGAACTTATATTATATGCGACGTACATGCGTGGAAATAAAAACGACCGCATCTGGAATCTGCAAGGTGTTTTCGATTTATCTAGTTATGGGTTGCGTTCCTTATCCTAGATTGCCCATGTACTGGAGAACTGGGACTAAATTGTCATTGGTGTGCGACATTATCACAAGAGACAGGTTTTTAGCCGTTCGCAACGCACTTCATGTAGTTGATTCGGATTCTCCCCAGGAGAATGAGAAATATAATCTTATAAGAGTCTTAACTAAGCTGGAGGTTAGCGTTTTTTGTTATTAAAACTAATCATGTTGATTATTCTGTAATGTTGCCTGAAAAATCGCTGTGATTTAGTGCCTAAACTATGGATAAATACAGGTTACTTAGTTTTATGTATATAACCGTGTTTTACTCATTTAAATTCTTCAAGAACCGTATGAAATATGACGTTTCTGCACAATTAAACCATGACCCTCACGAACGTGTGAGTTACATATTATTCCCGAGCCACACGAACGTGAGGGTCTGATTGTGGAAGACCAGCTCAATCAGGATTTTTTTTTGTTATTTTTCCTAGACTCCTTATGAAGTAATAATAAAGTTACTCAATGTCGCTTCAAGCTGTTAAAGATTTTTTCCTCTCGGGTGTAAAGGGTTAATGTACCTTTGTAATATGTTTTTCTGGTGAACAATAATAGTACATTGCGTATCTAGGGCAGTAACGAAGGAATTACAAACGAGTGTTTGTTACAAGCCCGAGACGAAGCCGAGGGCTTTAATAACACGAGTTTGTAATTCCTATAGCGCCCGTGGCACACACAATGTTTTTCATCACACTTGTCAGGAAATCTTAAATAAAAAACCTTTATGCCACACCTGGCCATAAACTGACTTTTTTCGCACGCTGCGCGTATGGAAAAAGCCGCTTTCTGGCCAAGTGTAGACATAAAATGATGTACACAACACGGGAGGTAATAAAGAAAGCCCTCGATCGCATATTTACGTCCCTCGCTTGCAGCTCGGGCCGCAGACTTCTGCGATCTCGGCCTTTCTTTGTATTACCACCCTAGTTGTGTAATGTACTATACTAATCGACCCAGTATGACAAGAAAATATTAAAACACAAAGTGACATTAGTGACATAATTATGTCCATAGACAATGCGAATGTCAAGTCACATTCGGAAACCATAGCGGTAAAGACCTGAAACGGCCATTTTAGTTGATTTTATATTTGCAAATTACTGAAATTAACTAATTAAACATTCAATTAATGTTACCAATATATGTGTTTACATGTATTTGCAATAACAGTTCTCTTATAATAAATATTTCAGTGATAAAAGTTACAAAAGTAAGTTGCCGTTTCCTTTGAACATGACAAATAAGAGTAAAACAGAACCAGTCTATCAAATAAAAAAAAATACCATTACGCCCTAGGGCGTAATAGGTCATTTACGGCCCGCAGAACCTACGTGTAATGACACCATTTTCGAGCAAGAATATTTGTATTGTATTGTTGTAAAAAGCCAAGATTTCCTCTCGACATCGTCGAGTATTCGACGAGCAACGTTCGCGACTACTCATGATTAAGGGAAGCCGAATGCTCCCGAGACGTGTCGAGTGGAAGGAAACCTCGTATTCTTACAACTTGAGTGATCTGTTTTTAATTCAATTCAATTCATTTATTTAGTGCTCGAAGCCTCTTTTAGAGGTCTTCTACTAGCGCTTCGGAAAATGATATACACCGTGCGTATGAGTAACCCGACAAATTTTAACTATAGATTCTAACAACTATTAGGAGTAAATAAAGTTATGTGATGTATAGTCGAAAAACGCTTACTTTCCGAGATATTCATTGTTTTTTAAATGAAAACTCCCAAGTGTGTAACAAGCCCTAATAAAAGTGACTAAGATAGTTTTACTATTTTTTTTAAATCCTTTAACTAAACAGCAATTGCAGGCAATGTGCAGGGCACATTGCTCGCAGAACTGATGGCCGTTGGGGTGGTAAGGTTCTCGAGTGGCGACCACGTACCGGAAGACGAAGTGTTGGCAGGCCTCCCACAAGGTGGACCGACGATCTGGTTAAAACCGCGGGAAGCCGCTGGATAATAGCAGCACAAAGCCGACAATCGTGGAGATCCTTGGGGAAGGCCTATGTCCAGCAGTGGACGTCTTTTGGCTGAAAATGATGAATGATGAAACAGCAATTAACCTTCGCAGTATTTGATGGTAAGCGACTACGAGGCCAAAAAAATTACCTTTCGTTTCCATTTTAGCGTTTTTTTTCTTTTTGATAACTTTTCCTCTAGTAAGGACATATTTATAACGAGGGGCTGAATTTACTGATTTATTTTGTTCCATAAGACTATTAATGTAAAATGACAAAATTCGACCTATGTTGATATAACGTTATTTACTTGTAATACCATCAGGAATACGTGGTTAAAGTTTGTCGGGTAACTCGTACCCACGGTGTATAATGAGAATTGCTGCAAAAAACTCAATACGATGAGAGTGAAAGGGCACCTCGGGCTGACCTAGTGTGGGTTGGAGACATTTGAATTTCTTCGCGGATGTATGCAGGTTTCGTCACTTACTTCGTTTTCAGGGGAGCTAATGAAGATTCACATTGGTCTAAAAGTTATTATATGTGATAAAGTACAAATATTATGGCTGTTTTATACTACATATTATTGTTATAGAATAGTTTATCATAAAGTGAAGCATTTTTTGTTAGTTTACGTTTCTTATAAAAATCGGCTAGATGACCTTTTTTACCTTGACTTTCAATGACTGTAAGTGCGGTTAAGTTTGACAATACATGTCCGTTTAGACATCAGCAATAATTTATTAAAATCAACAAATTAATATAACCATTTACTGGAAAGTAAACCCATAGTACCGCTTAAATGAAGAAATTTTGTCTGGTTGTATAAAGCATGTTTAAGACGCACCAGTAACAAACATCTTTTAGTTTTATTTACATTGAACCTCGCGACGAAATGACGCGTATTTCAAAACGCAGTAGAGACTGTTATGACAGCATGTACAACACCAATTCTTGAATTTTAGTGAAGTTATCCTCTTATACGTTTGAATAGCTCCTGATATATCTTAACATAGAAAAAATATATACATATCGTTAGATGCGCAATAACTAATTAAAACCATATAAACAATTAAAAAAAATATGATTTTGGACTTGACTTTATGTAAGTAGAGACCGTCGCTTTGTAGAGTAAATAAACGAATTGAATTCTTACAACTGTGGATAGTTTCAATGATGACAAATCTAGTTATTTGTAACATCATCAGTACAGTGAAAAAATACAGCATTTATTTATCTTAACAATACTTATATAACAAAGAGACTATTAAAATGAGAAACATAATTCTATTTCCAAATTTTAACTGAAAGCTCCACGTAACACTTAAACAAACCGGCTAATAATTAAACAAAGCTTTTGTAAGCTCCGCGGCAGCGGGCAATGGAGCTTCTTTCATTCGTAATGCACTGAAAGCTGCAAAAAGCTCGGTATGAGTAAACTTACCCAGAATTTTGCTGGGTTTTTAAGTTTGTTAATTTTTGTGCAGTTATGCACATAAAATTTGCTAAGTTGCTTTCTTTTTTTTGTACTGTTCATCTCACTCGGACGTATTATTAAATTAATCAGAAAATAATGAACACAAAATTCATGATTAAAAAACCTATTTCAAATGTGTGTATCCAATTAAATGCAAGAGCAATGCAATGCAAATAAAATTGACCAAATCGCAAAATCGGTGTAAGAAAAAGATGTCGTAGTTAAGGAATTAATTTAACAAAAAGTTAATCTTGTTCTTTTGTGTAACGAAAATTACCATATAATTTGTATGGATAACTTTCGTTACACAAAGGAACGAATTAACATTTTGTTCAATTAACCCTCAACTACGGATTTTTTTTTAAAACGACCCAGAAGGGATCTCAAGATCTCATCATCGAACCCTAACCTGGTGATAATTAAAAAGAACTACCGCACACGTATAACCCTTTCAAAAAAGAAAATAATTTTCCAAATCGTATCATAAATACAGCGTTCTAATATAACACACATTAAAATTAAACTCAACGGACTAGACCGCCTACATATTTTTGTGAAATTGGTTAAAAACAATTAAAATTGTACAATTTACTGGTTTTTATCTACAGTGTGTAAGTCTAATACGGACGATAAATTAAATCGGACATAGTATTCATTAGTGTAATCATGAAGTAAAAGGTTTTTTTAAGTTGCAGTTCATTACGACCCCATAATTATTTTTTTTTAATTTCTCAGCAGCAATGTACTGTAAACATGGTTGCGGTACCGAAATGTCAAATGTCAAAAGTAACTGTCAACGAGCGTTTAACGTGAGTGTGTTTGCATTACATTGCGGGCTGAATTATTTTGTATGGACAAAATTATTGTTGCAACTTTAAGTAAATGTTATCTAATTACCTTTACTTTGTCCTATACTAACCACCGTTAAGAGATTCGCCCGTATTAGACTTACACACTGTATACAATGCACGCCCTGTTGTTATCCAGTGGCCAGCCGTAACTCAGACCACTGCAACGCTACGTGCCAAGAAAACTCGCTCACCACTAATTAGATTCCGCAACCCCACTCAGTTCACTTTCCTCAATCTTCCCGCTTTTACCCATTCCTTGAGTATTCTGACCAAAATATGTCCGCGACTTCGTTCACGAAGATGAAAAAGTCGTAAAACTCATTTTAATCTTCATCATCGGGAAGTATTTTTACAAACATCTTTTATTGTAGTCAATGTGGCTAATTCCGTCTGGTGGGGCAATTCCGTACAGCCGTTTTTACGGCTAAACTATCATTCTAACAAACTTCTAATTTCGTCAGTTAGTGTGAAAAGTTTCGCTCCTGTGCCAGTCGAGTCATCAAGTGCATACTATTGTTTGTTTGGCAGCAAAAACCGCTGTACGTAATTGCCTCACCAGACGGAATTAGCCACATTGACTTATACAGTTTTGACTTATACAGTCTTTTTCCGTTTTATTTCGACGAAATTGTAAAATTCAGTCTTTGCGTAACTTCAACATCGGGAAAAAAGGTCAGGTGCAGCTTTTTACCAATACACCGATGTCAAAGTTATTTAGCATTCGAATCCGCACAGGACGGGATACTATTTTTTCGTCAAAAGCGTTTCGTACTAAACTGAAACTGTTCGAGTAGGCTAATTCACAGCTGTACCGTCAATCTCGTACGTAATATAATTTCACTCGTAAACTAGTATTAACAGTTCAAAATCGGAGGTCACGGTGCTGTGGTTCGTCAAAGTCGAAGTGATGTTCGGACCGACAAGTTTTGTCAAATCAAATCAAATTATTTATTTCTGCAAGTAGGCCCCAAGGCACAGATTAGAGAATATAACGAGACATTTCACTCTCGGACGTTTACATACAATAAAACAAGAATTCCCGCGCTCGCCACTAAACAATAGCGGGCGCGCTAAGGCCTCACCCACAGCCACAGCACGGTAAACTTCACTCAGTACAGTACGTTTCCCTACTACTCGTACGTCCTTTGATATTAGCCGATCAGCCGGCATCAACGACGTTTGCGTACTGTCAGGGTAATTATATTGTGCCCCTGTGACGTTTCGTCTGCCGGCGTGCAGATCGGCTACGCCCACCGCGCGGGAGGCCAAAATCGACTGAAGTACACCTGCCCAAGGGCTCTATTACAGGTGATTCTATTGGCCCTTTGGAAAAATACTTTCTAGTGAGTAGAAGCGCCGGAAGAAACACACTAGTTTCTCTTTTCAAAAACATTAAGCATACAACAATTTTGACATGATAACGTGAAATGTCATTAATAAAATACTATTATGCCACACCCGGCCATAAAGTGGCTTTTACCGCGCGTGTACACATAAAATAATGTACACAACACGCGAGGTAATAAAGAAAGCCCCATCGCATATTTACGTCCCTCGCCTGCAGCTCGTTCCCACATCTGCGATGCTGGTCTTTCTTAGTTTCACCACCCTAGATGTGTAACAATTACAGCAAATTGCATGCATGAAATCGGCTCCGTAGTTTTTACATGATGTGGGAACAAAGTATTTTAATCTTGCAATCTTGAATCTCTATATTATTATTATTAAAACAAAAATATTGCTTCGCTAATCCGCGATATCGCGCCTGATTCAATCAATTATATGTAGACGAAATTGACAATTAAGTTGTGCATTCTCTACAGTATGGAGTTGTGCAAATGCCCCGGGGACTAGGCACACGCGCACTGTTTTTTTTCACCGTTCCACTCTGTAAATACCTATATATTTTGTTTTAGATACCTATTTTTTTTATAAAGATTGATAGATCGAAATATAAATAAAACATTTGACTACTGGAACACATGCGGTTGTAAAAAAAATAGGTCACAGAAGTAAAAAGTTAATTAATATAAAAAAAAATACCCAAAGTATTAAACAGTACTTAAAGTAAAACAGTAAAAGTAAAAAGATAAATAT
Organism: Eudemis profundana; assembly: GCA_947034925.1. Lineage (NCBI taxonomy): Eukaryota > Metazoa > Arthropoda > Insecta > Lepidoptera > Tortricidae > Eudemis > Eudemis profundana. The sequence goes on from OX344809.1 coordinate 1,199,406, forward strand.
CCTTTTTTTAAAGTACCTAGCACTAGAAACAACGCTATCGGGCCGAATTTACGCATACACAAACATAAATGGAGCGTGATGTCCAGAGCAGAGCACTAATAAAGTTAGGTTTTGTTGCATATGTTCATATTATACAGGCTAGAAAAAATCTGTGGCCCCTGGAGGGGAACTACCTTGAATCCTTTAGTTAGCTCATGACAGCTCATGATAGCTCAGATACGAATACAAATACAAAAAAGTAGAGAAATATGTATTTATTAAAAAGCACTGCTGTATTTAATTTGGCCCGCAGCTATTCATATTGGTAATTCCTAACATCAAACATCGTTTTATTTACTCGTATACAGGGTGGGAGGGACTATACCGACATACTTTAGCCATGAATTCCTGGTGGTGTGACGAGTAAAAAAAGTTATGTGATGTATAGTCGAAAAACGGTTACTTTCAGAGATATTCATTATTTTTTAAATGAAAACTCCCAAGTGTGTAACAAGCCCTAATAAATGTGACTAAGATAGTTTTACTATTTTTTTTAAATCCTTTAACTAAACAGCAATTAACCTTCGCAGTATTTGATGGTAAGCGACTACCAGGCCAAAAAACTGACCTTTCATTTCCATTTTAGCTTTTTTTTTTCTTTTTGATAACTTTTCCTCTAGTAAGGACATGTTTATAACGAGGGCCTGAATTTACTGATTTATTTTGTTCCATAAGACTATTAATGTAAAATGACAATATTCGACCCATGTTGATAAAACATTATCTACTCGTCACACCACCAGGAATTCATGGCTAAAGTATGTCGGTATAGTCCCTCCCACCCTGTATAACATATTAAATGTTTACAGGACGTCGACCGGTTGGGCGGCCCAAGTATGCTCTCTTAACACTGCGACTTTCCTCCAATCTCTCAAGGTGGCCAAGCCAACGGAGGCCTTTGTTTCCCCTATGATATTAGGTTCAGCCACCAGTTCTGCCAGTCCTGTAGGCCGGCCCAGGTATAAATACATATTAGGGGACAATCTTACACAAATCGAACTAGCCCCATAGTAAGCTCAATAAGGCTTGTGTTTTGGATACTAGACGACGATATATATTTAATAGATACAAATACTTAAATACATAGAAAACATCCATGACTCAGGTACAAATATTCGTGCTCATCACACAAATAAATGCCCTTACCGGGATTCGAACCCAGGACCTCCCACTTCGTAGGCAGGGTCACTACCAACTAAGCTAAAGGGGTCGGGGGGGGGGGGGGGGGGTGAGCTTCATGCTTTTAATTGGCAAGAAATAGCGCGGAACCGAGAAGAATGGCGTGCTCTCGTGTCGGAGGCCAAGACTCACTTTGGGTCGCTGAGGCAACGGATTAGTAGTATTAAATGTTTACCATTGTCAAAATAAACAATATAGGCAAATACACAGAAAACATACAATAAGGCCAAAATTCTTTTATGTCACACCTGAATATGGCATAAAGGATATTTACTTTGTGGCATTAACCTGATAGGTGACCTTTTTAGCATTTTTTTTAATATATTAATTTGTGCTAAATAAACGTATTTCTTTCTTCTTTCTCTTTTTACTCTTGATTATGCATTGTATTGCTTGATTATAATTGCATGCAAAACAGCCATTTTCGGCTAAAAACGTTCATATTGACGGTAAAAGAAGTCAATGTACAATCGAATCGTGGAAATGTTAAAATAGCTTAGTATTTCCTTGATGATTTCGTATATCGCGAAATAATAAATAAGAAACTACCATTTTTGCCGACCGTATTAGTGACGAATTTTGATCACACAATCAAACATGCATTATTGAAAACCTGACTGAATTTTGAATCGGATTCCTGGTGGGTTTGACGTTACCGACGTGTCAATTAGTTTGTTAATTGCCGGGTTAATGATGTGTTACGTGCGTGACAAACCGGTAATCAGGAAATTACGGTTCGGTTATCATTGTTACCGGTAAATTTTACAAATTATTTAACAAAATATTGACTAGTGATATTTTTTTCGTTTTATTTTACACACCTAACAAACCTGCTATCATCAAATACCGAAACGCCTTTTGCCTTATGAGGGCAGTATTATTGATATTCTTTTTTATTTAATCAAACATAAGATTTTAACAACGGAGACATTTTACATCTCCATTAATTTTACTAGTCGATTTACTTTGTATTATTTTATTTGTCTTGTTTTGACGCCTAGAATTCCTTTACATCCCCAAAAATATAGTTTTAAGTTTAATGTAATTCATTAATGAAATGTCATGTATTAATATCATATTGTTGTAATACTGAATATTTTTAAAGAGAAACTGGTGAGTTTCTTCTGGCGCTTCTTCTCACCAGAAGGTCAGTACCCAAAGCGCCAAAAGAAAAGAATAGAATCAGACATGTAAGCCTTGAGAGCCGTGCCTACTTGCAGAAATAAATGATTTTATTTTATTTTCTTATTTCTAATAGTAAAAAAAGTAATTGTAAGTTTAAGTTACTTTATTGCTGAATTTTTTTGCCATATTTATTTTCATTTATTCCTTTCAAGTGTCCTGAAATGCTTTGCCTGCGAGCTAACTGCTGCAGCTGCTTTGACTTTTTTTTATATATTTATATGATATTTACTGGAGAGTACAATGCATTTCGGAAGACGCAGAGAGTAGTTGGTCCTCTACAATACAATTGACGACTTAGATAAGGACGTTGGAAGTCTAAAACGTGAGACTGTTCGTTGTGAAGGTATTCAAGGGAGACTTACGTTTAGTATTAGACGTCTCAGAGTTTAAATGATGATGAAAAAGGTATTTTCTGTCCTCCGGCAGGAAAGCGTCACCTTGCCGGGCGCTGCGCTAAACAAAGATGCCGCTTTCTGGCTCCGTCGAACAGAAAAATAGTATACAAGCCTTGGCCAGTAAATAAGAAAGCCTCAGATCACATATTTGTCGTCCTTGGCTTCGCCTCGGCCGGTAATTACATGTGATCTGAGACATTTCTTACTTTACTGGCCTCGGTATGTAATGTACTATTACATTACATGCATGCAAGTGTCTTGTTGAAAACTCTCAAATATAATAGACTAAGGTACGTAGAGAATCGGCAAAGTTCCCGAGATGCGGGCGGGCATATACGTGCTGAATAGAAAGCTGTTTTCATACCGTAGTTGGAAAGTTAGTTTTGCATTAAAGTTAGCTGTGTCATAGTTAATATAAGTAAGTAGGTAAACTTCCAGTAGCTATGACATGACGAAAACGCAATTTGTGTGACATTGACAAAAAAAGTAAAGAAAAGTAATTTTTTGGTCACCCGTCATTAAAATTGATCAGCAAAAAAAAATAAGCAGTTAAATCATTTGGGCAGCATACAAAGCTTTGGCTGGCAATAAATAAAAATCGGGCGGCAACTCTTGTTCAGCAAATAATTTAAAAACGGTTAACATTTTAACCAATATTAATCTGTTTTTTTTATCATTTGGCTGCCTAATAACCAGTCGAGCTGCAAAATAATAACTTGGGCAGCAAGATTTTACAATTGGTCAGCAGAGAGTTTAATTGAGATATACAGGGTGTCACTGTGATATATACTAGGTGTCACTGTTATAAATACAGGATGTCACTGTGTTATTTATATACAGGGTGTCACTGTAATGTATACAGGATGTCACTGTGATATATACAGAATGTCATTGTGATATATAAAGGGTGCCATTGTGTTATATACAGGGTGTCACTGTGATAGATACAGGATGTCACTGTCAGCAGAGAAAACATGTCTGTAAGCAATTTAATTGAGATATACAGGGTGTAACTGTGATATATACTGGGTGTCACTATGATATCACTATACAGGGTGTCACTGTGTTATATACAGGGTGTCACTGTGATAGATTCAAGATGTCACTGTGATATATACAGAGTGTCACTGTGTTATACAGGGTGTCCAGTAATTAATAGCCAATCTTCTAACCACTGAGAGGGCACCTTAGGCTGGTTCAGAAAATCGACTTTGAGGTTTAGTAAAAGTCCCTTGGTTTTCGAGATTTTCACATTTTTTTTGATGACCCTAAAAACGAAACGGCTCCCAAAAATAGGTAGGTTAGGGTTATTTTTTTTGATGACCCTAAAAATAGGTAGGTTAGGGTTATATTTTTTGATTATATATCACAGTGACACCCTGTATATATCACAGTGACATCCTGTATCTATCACAGTGACACCCTGTATATATCACAGTAACATCCTGTATCTATCACAGTTACATCCTGTATATAACACAGTGACACCCTGTATATATCACAGTAACACCCAGTATATATCACAGTGACACCCTGTATATATTACAGTGACACCTGCTACTTGACAGATGACAATTACCTTATGACAAAATACGCACACGATTGGCGACAGAATAGTTGCGCCCATTTTGTGAATGACCAGTTAGGTTTTATTGCCCCCTTTTTTTTGATGAACAAAATGAAATATTTTGCTTACCTACTGATTGCTTACCAAAATTTGATTAACCGTAGATCGCTTAATGCAGCTCAAATATTTAATTTGCTGACCAAAATAATTTAGAGCAGTTCAGTATATCATTAATTGCAGCCTGATTTATAAATGTTTGCTAACCATAAGTTGCTTACCAACTAGCTATTTTGGCTAACCAAATACAAATTTCTGCTGACCAAAATATGAATATTTTGCTGATCGATTAAATGATACCCAAAAGTAAATCCGTAATATGATCATTCGTTCGTAATAGGTGTCGTATGTATGTATGTATGTAAACACTTTATTACACAAAATAAGACAAAGTACAGGGTTACTAAATTAAGGCATATGTACAAGGCGAACTTATCCCTTTAAGGGATCTCTTCCAGTTAACCGAGCAGTTGAGTGATGAGACCAGAGAGATGGTAGATAAACTGAGAATAATGTACAAATAATAAATAAAATAAATACATATACTGTATACATATAGACATAAATAAATACATATATATGAGTATATACATATAAAAATACATAAAATATACAAAACCTGTAAAAATCATCTAAAAACTTGTCAAGTATTCAGTCAGAGGGCATCCACAACTTTTTTAATTTCCCCTTCAATCAAAGACCCGAGATTATCAATGCTAGCCGCTGCGTAGATCTGCAAGTCATCGGCATAAAGGTGATATGAAGAAGAAAGAGATTTGGTGATTCCGTTGATAAAGATGGAGAACAGGAGAGGGGAAAGCACTCCTCCCTGAGGGACACCAGCGGTCAGGTCACTCCAATTGGACAACCTGTCTTCGAGCTTGACTCGCTGACGCCGCCTAAAGAGGTAGTCACGAAACCAGACTAGAGCTGTAGGAGACAAGTTCAGATTTTGGAGTAATGCTAGAAGAATGTCAAAATCGACGGTGTTAAAGGCACTACTAGCAAAACCAGGACTGTCAACTTTTTATTTTCAATATCCTCCTGACACCTCGCGTCCTTTACAAAGTGCTAAATAAACTATTCACGTAACCTACTATGCTTGAATGACCTAAAGTCCTTTATAAAAGACAAAAAATACCTAAAGAGAAATATGTTCAATGTCTTTATCAAACAATATTAAAAAACATTTGTTTTAGTGAAAACGCGAGAAACACCTTAGTTTACGTTTTTTTCAACAGCCAAGATCTCGGACTTTGCAACAAGAAACAGTTTAATGCTTTGTAAAGTACATTCGGCTATAGTGGCAAGGAATTTCAGTTAAATGCTCGGTGTCAGGAGGATATTAAGACGAATGTCGTCAGTGACCTTAACCAAAGCAGTAACAGTACTATGCCCAGGGCGGAAACCGGTAGGGATTAAAAAGGCTGTGTCTATTTAGGTGACAGGAGAGTCGGTCATTTACAAAATGCTCAATGATTTTAGAGGATCGGGAGAATAGATATAGGACGATACTGGGAAAAGGAAGAGTATCGTTTGTCACCTATTCCTAAATATTATATACAGAGTGGAAAAAATTGATGGGCCCTGGAGGGAAACTGCCTTAAATCCTTGAGTTAGCTAATTTTACTTAAATAAGACATTCTTTTATTAGCTGATATTTCTTTTTGCATAAAATGAGCTAACTTAAGGATTGAAGGCCGTTTCCCTCCAGGGCCCATCAAATTTTTCCACCCTGTAGGTATACAGATACACCGAATCCATAAAGTGATCTTTATAATGCTTAATATTCATTTGAACTACTTGGGATGTTAAGTTAACATGCAAAAGATAATATTTTATCACTTGTCAATAAAAGAGATTTTGATGAATATGTTCATTGCATTTAATTTATTTTTTTATTGTTGTAATTTTAATTAAGTTTATTTTTAACTTTTATCAGCCAGGTCGAACAGCTTTCTATTATAGTACCTACTAACAATAGATATAAGTAGACAATGTTTCTAACCTCACAAAAGATACAATACAATTATACTTTATTGCACACCAAAAGAAAATTATATTGCAAACTTATATAAAGATCTTGTTATCTAAAAATAAATGAAGTTATTGATAGTTTGCAAAAGAAAATTCAATAGGACGAAGTCGTGAAAAGGCATGTAGTAATTAAACTGTTAGATACAGTATACAAATAAAGCCAACGCAAGCGCAACAAAGATAAATTGGACACTTAACAAATGATCCCTTTGCAGTTCAGTGCAGTAATGGTGTGTCTGAGAAATGTGATTCGAAATAATTGTTTTTAGTACTTCACATAGTCACGTCTGTCACAAAGCGAGTTGCTATGCTTGAAGAGACAGATGGATTAACTAGTGAACAACTTATAGTAGTTTATATGACTGTACATAATACCTGATTATGTACACATTATATAAATCCTCAAAGTGTTCGGAAACCATGAGAAGGCCACCATAGCAGCGCCATTGATGAAGCGCCGCCGTCGCGTCTATATTTTCATTCATATTAACGATTTTGAAAATATTATGTTTTTCATACATTATAATAACACTCACAGATAACACACTGGTGGAACATTACTAGTTGCAATTATGGAGGTCATTATATACGGTTTCTGAATGCATAAAAGAGGGTTTATGATATTGGGGGTGTACATAAAAAGAAAATAAGGTCAATTTTATCTTTCATGATTTAACTGTTCCATTGGCTTCATCAGCAGACCGTCAACCAAGTCTAAATTATCATAATATTAACGTATTACTCATGTATCCCACCTCAAAGCAAAAAATTTACAGCCATAACGATTGAGCGAGAGATGACGCTAATATTAATACTACTTATATGAAAGGAACATGATGTTTCTTTATTAAGTAAATTACACCACATTTTTATGTTACATATACAGGTTGTCTCTAAAACCAACTTTGATACGAAAAGGGCTGATAGACCAGCTTATCAGACACCAGATTAAGTAAATTTGACCTCAGTAAAAAATTCTTAGTTTTCGAGATATTGACGTTTTTGCAAAACTCATGCTAAGTGTTACCCTGACTCGGTTATTTGAGTGTCATGACTGAAATATCAAGTATTTTTCAAATCTGGTTTTTGATATGGGTAGCCAGATAACTATGCTAAAATAATAAAATAAAATAAAATAATTTATTTCTGTAAGTAGGCCCTCAAGGGCTCTTTTACATGTCTTACATTCTTTGTCTTCTTTTCTTTTTGGCGCTTCGGGTAATGACCTTCTGGTGAGAAGAAGCGCCGGAAGAAACTCACCAGTTTCTCTTTTAATAATTTAATATACATTACATTACCTTAAAAACTACATTTATAGAGATGTAAAGGGTCTCTCTATGCGTCCAAACAATACAAATAAAAAAATAGAAAATAAATTGATACTAGAATTAATGGAGATGTAAAGAGTCTCCGTTGTCAAAATATTATGTTTTGGAGGTGTAAAGGATCTCCAAACGTCAAAATACAAATTGAAAATACTTATTTACTAAATTAAGTCCATTTTTTCTTAGAGATGTAAATGGTCTATAAGTGTCAAAACAATTGGCAAGTACAAAAACAGAAAAAGACAACTAATCAAACATTGTTTTTAAAATATATCTATTTCCAGTCGCAGTTAATCCCACGGTGTTTCATCATTCATGTAGTCTTGTGTGCTGTAATAAGCCTTAGACATGAGTTTACGCTTTACACAATTCTTAAATTTGTTAATAGATAATTCAGTTATATTCCTTGGCAGCTTATTATAAAACCTTACACAATTACCCATGAATGATGTTTTTATTTTATGGAGCCGAGTGGTGGGCACTGCGAGCTTATGTTTATTCCTAGTATTAATATTATGTATGTCACAGTTCTTCTTAAAATTCATGATATTTTTATGTACATACATAATATTCTCATAGATGTATTGACAATGCAATGTCATTACATTAATTTCCTTAAACTTATCTCTAAGTGAGTCTCGATAATTCATCTTATATATCGCTCGAATAGCCCTCTTCTGCAGAACAAATATAGTATTAAGCTCTGAAGCACTAGCACTGCCCCACAGCAGAATACCATACGACATAATACTGTGGAAGTAACTAAAATATACTAATCGAGCTGTTTTTATGTCTGTTAATTGTCGGATCTTGTTGACTGCAAACGCTGCAGAACTTAGTCTATTCGAGAGATTACCAATATGGGGACCCCACTGGAGTTTAGAATCCAATGTTATACCAAGAAAGACTGTACTATCAACTAGTTCCAATTCCTCATCCTTCACAATGACACTTGCTTGCTCGCGATTTACGTTACGCGTGACAAAGTTTATACATTTAGTCTTTCTTTCATTTAACAGTAAATTGTTAACATTGAACCAATTCACTACTTTAGATATAGCATTGTTTACATCATTGTAAGCTTGCTGCTGTCGCTTGACTTTGAAGATAAGTGAGGTGTCGTCTGCAAACAATACTATATCATGGTGGGTCTTAACGAGGTATGGCAAGTCATTTATGTAAATAAGGAACAGGAATGGTCCCAATATTGATCCCTGCGGTACACCCATCGAGACCAATGACCCCGGTGAGTGCTGTCCATTCACGTCAACCCTTTGAATTCTACCTTGTAAGTATGACTTAAATAAATTCAGTGCCGATTCTCTGACTCCATAGTAGTGCAGCTTCCCGATCAATGTTTCATGACATACGCAGTCAAATGCCTTGGATAAATCACAGAAAATACCTAAAGCATCACATGACTCCTCCCAGGCATCGAAAATATGTTTAATTAGCTCGACACCAGCGTCGGTTGTCGAGCGACCCCGAGTAAAACCAAATTGCTTATTATGCATTAAGTTATTTGTATTAAAATGTTTCATTAATTGGGACAAAACTAATTTCTCAAAAATTTTACTAAAAGTTGGTAGCACAGATATTGGTCTAAAGTTAGTGGGGTCAGTAGTGCTACCTGTTTTGAATAAAGGTGTTATTTTACTATATTTCATTAGATCAGGAAACTCACCGCAATCAACACAGTTATTAAACACGACTACCAAGTCAGGCGCTATGATTTCTATTAGGGATTTAACAGCATGGACAGAGACTCCCCAAAGGTCACTAGTTTTTTTGACATTAATTGATTTAAACGCCTTTACTACATCTGAAGTACTAACATGTTCAAAATGCTATTGAACGTAATTCCTATTTCTGTTAATTTCTTCATGGTGTGGCCACAGTAGGATATCAAAAAATAATTTTCAGATTTTTCCAAATTTCTAGTCCTGAATTCGAACGAAGGTGGTGAAAAAAAAATGTACCAACACAACCTGGCACATGACTTAAAAAAATGGCGCATTTTTGCAGTTTCTAAAATGGTATAACATTTACTAAATACTGTAATAGTTTTTGGGATAATGATATTTTGTTACAAAAATAACTTGCAAAAAAATTTGCAACGGGTAGAGTTCAAGCAAGTTGCAAGCATATAAGTGTCCGCTTCAAAAAGCCCGCATGTAGATACTTTTTTGCGTACACTATGGATTATGTTCTTGATACTTAGCAGCAAATAATTTAATTTCAACTTGAACAATGTAATTGTTCAAGGGCTTCGAAGTGGTGGCAGGAGTCAATAGGGGTAACCTGAGCACACCTACGTCTACCGGGAGAAATATTTTGACGTGGTGTAAGTCTAGTCCGCTTCTCAAACCATTCGAGGTTAGGGTGCTCCGGTTAATCTTTTTAGTACTTTGATTTCTTGTCTTTATATATGTAATGTTATTCTGCATTGTTTCAAACATTACTCTAAATTACCAAGAACTCAAGCGTGTCTCGTTTTTGCTTCTGTCTTCACACATAGAAACTAAATATAGCCGACAACACCCATTCAATACAGTCAGTGCAAATATATGAATTCATAATAATATACGAGGTCTGGTGAGGAACCCAAAAGATTTTAACCACACATTCCTGAGGTCATTAGGATTAATACTACATTACATAACTAGGGTGGTAATACAAAGAAAGGCCAAGATCGCAGAAGTTTGCGGCCCGAGCTGCAAGAGAGGGATGTAAATATGCGATCGAGGGCTTTCTTTATTACCTCCCGTATTGTGTACAGCATTTTATGTCTACACTTGGCCAGAAAGCGGCTTTTCCCGTACGCGCAGCGTGCGGAAAACGCCACTTTATGGCCAGGTGTGGCATAAAATATATAACATAATGTCAAATTCGGCAAAAAATATTCTTGTTACGAAGATATTTTTGATATAACTAGTACGATTTTATTCCGACTTTTACATCAGGTTCTATAACATTTTTTACTTCTAAAGACCTCAGGAATGCGTGTTTAAAATCTTTCAGGTTCCTCGAGACATCTTTTATAAATAAAATTACATAAGGATGTAACGATTCCGATACCGATATATCAGCATCGCGGATACGAGTATACAACCGATATTTGAAGAGCGCGAAAGAAATTCGCATTCTGAAAAAAGGGCTGCAAAAAGTAATTTCAATTACAGACTTAGGTAAGTTATGTATCGGTTTATAACCTTGTGCAGTGATAATTACTTTGTTAATTTTTTGTTGACAACTTTTTTGAGTTGACAATTTATTTATTTTTCCTCATCACTTTCAAGGTTGAGTCTCTGTTAAATATAGCTAAGTTTTAGGTATAATGAGGACATACAAAATGTCTGAAGCGCATACTTCATTATTTAGTCATCGATATCGGTATCGGTATCGCCGGACACCGGAGACTCTTTACTTACATCGCCATTAATTTTACTATCTATTTATTTTATTGTCTTGGTTCGACGAATAGATACCTTTTACATATCTAAAAATGTAGTTTTATGTTAGATGTAATATATTAATGTCATAATTCAAAAGAGAAACTGGTGAGTGTCTTCCGGCGCTTCTTCTCTACAGAAAGTCATTATCCGAAGCGCCAAAAGAAAAGTATAGAACCAGACACGTAAAAGAGCCCTTGAAGGCCTACTTGCAGAAATAAATGATTTTGAATATTATTTTTAATTTTGGTTATTTCCTACAATAATCAGTATCGGTATCATATCGGCAAAATTATGCATAGTTACATCCCTAATAAATTATGTTTTACTCGTAATACGTTGATATGATATTCTGATCAACTTTCGTCATGGTCTCGTCAGAAAATATGTTAAATTTTCTAAGGCATTTTAATGAGTCATATTGAATCCTAATTGGCAATATTTCCCGATTATGACCTTCGTTAAATTTATCCGGGGATTATATTATCGTGGTCGTTAACGCTGCTTTTATCCGGGATAAGTCGCCCGTATTAATGGTCACTCTTTGATATTTGGTTCGTTAAAAAAGGTGTATGTGTGTGTTTCTATGTATTAGCAAGGACTATTAAAACAAGAGGACTGTTATTCTCCATACTTTGGATCGTACCCCGACCGCAAGGGGATTTCCGGGCAAAAACTAGATGGCGCTAAAAAACTAAACATTTAACGATGTTATAATTGAACAAAGAAACATAGTACGAGTACAGTAACAATTAGTTCGTAAACAGCTAATAATAAATAAATTCTAACATTTAAATACTGTGTCACGCTTGCAAAGTTGAATAAGTGTGAATAATATAATCCTTATACCAAGCTTATACATAGATGGCGTTGTAAATATCGGGGAACAGCTTTTTGTATGGAAAATGACAGTCCTCTTGTTTTAATGATCCTTATTAGGTAATGGTTGGATAATCCGTATACTGGCGATAGAACGCACTAATGTCTATCAAATAAAGCGAACTTAGGTCTAGTAAAAGTGTCACCAGTAAAAGACATTTTGAGTTTTTTAAACAGTTCACGGCGTTCCAGAAAATTAAAATCATGTCGTCGAATTTTTTTTTATAAATTATGATGTTATTGTATTTTGTTTTTCGACGACGGCCTTAGCCTAGTGGTTAGTGACTCTGCCTACGAAGCTGGCGGTACTGGGTTCGAATCCCGGAAAGAGCAAATATTATCTGTGTGATGATATTTGTTTCTGAGTCATGGATGTTTTATATCTATTAAAGTATTCGTATTTATTAAATATATCGTCGTCTAGTATCCATAACACAAGCCTTATTGAGCTTACTATGGGACTAGTTCGATTTGTGTAAGATTGTCCCGTAATATTTATTTATTATTATTTACTATACTGACAACATTTCTATCGGTACACCTCAATTGCTTGCTTGAGCACTTACTCTGTAAATTTGCATAATTTTACGTGAAATTAGAAATTATTCGTAGTGTAATATTGTAAGTTGAAGGTTGCAGATAGAGTCGTGGAGAGAAGTGGTTTACGTCAGTTCAAAGAGGCTTTATTCACGATTGTCCCTATATTTATATTGGGTATACAATCTGGGTTAACGCTGATACAAGCAATATGCGTTTGTGTTGCAGTAAACTATTGTTACTGATAGTTATCTATTACCATACTACACTTCCCCCGTAAGTTCCCTTCAGTAGCTTATTAAATGGTCCTTCGAACCGGATACAAACTGTTGATATATGGATATTATCCATTCATTACCTAACACCCTGCATACAAATTACAAGTTATCCTAAGTTGCAAGTTACCGCGTAGGAGTTACTGCACTTGCAAGTTAGGTTCGTCTAATTACTAACTCAGTTTAGTGAGCTCGGTTACAGCTGATACATTTAGTTCATTCGACGGCAGATAGCAGTCTAACGCTTATAGTGATCAGGCGAACACGTTTAACAGATAAAAAAATCGGCCAAGTGCGAGTTGAATTCGCATACGAAGGGTCCCGTACCACCGTCGAGCAAAAATACGTCAAAATACACGTTTATTGTATGCGGACCCCTTTTTATATTTAACTTTATTTTGTTTTTATTATTTGTTGTTATAGCGACACGAAAATGGAATAAGTATACAAAAATACCCGTATTTTTTCCGTTCTTTTCGTACTTTGGATCATTATGTCATTTTTTAATCGGACAATCTAAATACGAAGTCATTATTTAAATACATTATTGAACCCTACATAAAAAGCATAAAATAATTCAAAATATTGGTCCATTTCGGGGTTTTTGAAAAATACCGGCTCCGAGCCCTGGGTTGAGAAATGCGCCTTGTAAAAGAGAACAACCGAATCACTGACAGACATACAGACCCATCAAATCATTACATGTAAAAAGATGCCGTGGAGAATTCTTCATTTGAGAAAATGAAAATGAAAATGCCGCCATAACGCAAAAGGGCACTACTGCATTTTTTTTCGACACACACAATGTATATGTATAGAACTCAGTATACTTGTACGGTACTGACTTGGTTTAACATTACCTACATCTGAAAACTTTTTGACTGTAGAAGAAATGCGTTGCGAGACATGCATCTTTTTACATGTAATGTTTTTGATGGGATTAATTTGTTTCTAACCCTAGCTTTAAGTCTAATATACTAACAATTTTATTTAAGGATAATTATTTTAAAAGGTAAGTGTCCTAGTGTTTGACTCCTCTATCGCTAATTAGTAATGACTTAACATTCAACATGGCAACTTTTGGGACAGTATCAAGCCGTCTACTTCTACAAAAGCCTTACAAAAGTTCGTTGAACCCATTTCAAAACAAATCAATGTTGCGGTTAAAATTTCAAACCAGAAGTGTCGCCAATTTATTTTCGAGAAAGTCTAAAAATAATTTGGGAATAATTCAGGGACAGTGTAAAATGTTCCGCGGGATTAACTGTGCGTCAGCCGCCCAAGTATTTGAGTAATGCCGTCCTCTGTTTACGGCGCTGGCATATTAATTTGTGCTTTGAAAGTGCCGCGAGTATTAATACTAGGAATCAGTGTACTCGGAACAGGTATAAGTACTTGGAACCAGTATTTTCTACTTAGAGAGTGCTACGAGTATTAACTCTCGGAATCAGCGTACTCGGAACAGGTATAAATACTGGGAAGCAGTGTTTTGTGTTTTGGGAGTGCCGATGTCGGCGATTAGTTCCGAATTCTTAATTTTTCACATGTGAAATTTTGCAAATTATTATTGGGACGAATTCTTCTTTATGAATTTTCCGAATGAATTGAAATTTAAACGAAACAGAGCTACACAACTCAAAATTACTAGACCAATTAGTAGCCACAACACAACCTAACACACAACACAAGTAGGCAGACGAGCTCTCAGCCCACCTGATGGAAAGTGGGAACTTTATTGCCTACTTAAACCGACATACATTTTTTAGACACTCTTCGGGTGTGAGTTTTCCTTGAATTAGTTCTTCTATTCAACAAAACGCAACGAGTTTCTTAGTAAATAGGCATTATCATACTCTTAGTAGACGTAGGTTTCTTCATCATACACATAAATGAAAATGAATTGCCGCATATTATAGTTATTATGAATTTCTCAAATAAAAGTAATATGTCTAACTGTACTTTCGTTTGTAAAAAAACCGAATTGGTAGTATCTATAATTAGGAAAATGAGGCATTCGGAAAATTAAGAATTGGTAAAATTTAGACTTTTCATAAAGAAGAATTCGTCCCAATAATAATTTGCAAAATTTCACACGTGAAAAATTAAGAATTAGGAACTAATCGCCGACAGGGCCGCAACTATTCATACTTTGAATCAGTGTACTCGATAAATATTTGGATCCGATATAACCTAGATGATATATATATGGCTACGCAATAATGACTTATCTTTCAAGATAACAACTAATGGGACAGCATGAAGCACTACCAGGTAAAGCTCTATTTTAGTCATATTTGTTTTATTTTATTTCATTAAAAAAACCAACCCTGTCCTTAGAACAGCTCATTTTCTGTTTTCCGTCAGGAACTTCAGTTCCGTCAGGGACTTCACAGTCGTGTATTTTTTTTTCAGAAAGACTAAAATAACTTGGAAATAATTCCCGGATAGTGTAAAATACTGTTAAAAGGTTTAAAATAATTGCGCAGGTACTCTTCTTCCTAGGTTTAATCTTCTTAAATATAAATTAAAGTAGGCAATTTTTTTGTTGCCCTTCTTTCATAAAAGGAATAACTACTACCTACATATATTTTTGCTTCGGTTTCTAACAAAGTTTTATTAGGTTTATCCTAAAATACACACATATTTATTTATTTAAATTTTATTGTGGAAAAGAAACCTTATCGTACAAAAAGGTGAATTTAATGCCATAAGGCATTTTGTACCAGATAACCTTTGGTCAGAGCAGATAACTTGCGGACGATGGAAATAACGTCCATAAACCAGCACTAGCAATTGATGTATAATTATAATCGACTATTTGCCTATAACTGTTTATGTACTGAGTACTCCTATAGGTTTTATAACAAGTATATTTACTAAGTACAAATACTTGTTACATCTTTATCTTCCTAGCATTGTTTTCCCGCGCAAACGGTCAGACTGTTTTAACATTTCTAATTTGTTTGTTATGTTTTTCACTCGTTTTTATACGCAGATTGTTTCTGTCCCAATTTTTACGGGTTTTTTGTATTGTTTGAGCACAAAAAGAAAGTCATTTTGTTGCACGGGACCGGAATTAGCATCCACTGTAGCATACAGTAACACAGTAATTTAAGGCTGTGTTGACCAGAGCTGTGCGAGGAAAAACCCGACAAGTGCGAGTCGGACTCGCCCACCCAGGGTTCCGTACAAATTTGTAGATACATATTATTAAAGTACCCATAAAAATTTATTCCCTCAGTAAAGTCTTTTTTTTTAATGATTTAATTATAAATGTATAGTTTCAGATTTTTCCCTAAACGTGTAGTATAAGACAGTATTACTTGCCAAATTTCATAGATCTAGGTCAACGGAAAGTACCCTTTGAATTTTGGTTTCCTTGAGAGTGTCGAAATGTAAGTTTTTTACGGCATATACGGCCGTATCTGGAGGCACGGCAGTGCCCCCGCCAAGTCGAGCAAAAGAAACGCACGGCCGTACCATCCTTTTCTCGAAGCCATTCAGGCCATTTTCAGCCTCCCGTAATTTTTTTAGTATTGGCTAAAGCCTGAATTTTATAAAACATACATTACTCAGGCTAGTACCCGTAATACAAGCCTTGCTTAGTTTGGGACTAGGATTTATTTATAACTGATGCCGTGGAAGCAAACAATAACTCTTTTTAGCTTTGTATGGAAAAGAGACTAACTCGAATTCACCTTAAAACAAAAATCAAAGTACGTTTGCATGAAGAGCTCAGCTTTCTAACGGTTCTTGTAAAAGCTCAATATCAAAAAGGTTAAGGAGTAACTCTTCCGTAAAAAGCTTAAGTGCATTCCTCACTACCGAAGCTCCAAAGCCCCTTGAATAGGGAAAGGCGAATGAGGAAAATATATCGATACTTATTTATTGTTATTTCTCAAAACTATCGATAGTATTAAAAGAAAAAAAATTATCGATATACCGTAAGGTCGGGTTACTTTCGCCCTGGGGGGTAACTTTGGCCATAGGGATTAATTGGGTCCAGGTTTGATTATTGCATTTAAATTACGGCACTTTGCCATGTGGTTGGTTTTAGCTGGCCATTCCTGTTTATTATCAGACCCTATAGATTTGAGATATGTGATTTACAAGGAGGGCAAAGTTACCCTACATTTGGCCAAAGTACCCCGACCTTACGGTATTAAAAGATTTTTTTTTTCGTTAATATATATACTATTTTTCGGTAATATCAATAGGCTTATGGTGGTGCGCTTTACCGATCGATAAATTAATGATAAAGCATCTGTTACTCTTACAGTTATTTGTCAGAACATGCGCCTAATGGTAGGAAAAAATAAATAAAATGTGTAAATATAATCGATATTCTTTATTCAAGCTATATTTTATAGAGGTTGAAGAGGTGAAGGATACTGGGCATAAGCTGGAAATTGAAGATCAGAGTGATCAATGTATCGTACATGGCGGAATAAAGATTAAAAAATAATCATTTCAATAGGAATAAGATACTTGGGAATAAATATAGGATTCGTATATATCGATATTAAAAATATCAACGCATATATTTATAATTGATTGAAGCAGACGTTACTTTGCGGAAATCCATGTTAATTAAAACAAAAATATTGTTTTGCTAATCCGCAATATAATATTATTTATTTTTACGTGATACCATAAATATTGGAAGAAATATGTCTTAATTTAGTTACGAGTACATGTTTGTAATAAGAAAACTATTCGTATAAATATCGATATTTTTTATACAACGATATTAACCCAAACCTACTTGAACGCAACGCCACGGAGCGAGAGCTCGTCTTTATATTCATAATTGAATTACGTCTTTCTTTTTAGGTTAAAGGGTTCGAGGCTGTATTGTTGGTTAAAAATTGGCTTCTTAAGGCTTCTGGGGCTTTTTGTTGAGCCTTTAAGTGGCCTCGGAGATTATGCTGGCATTGTACGTGGTGATTAGATACAAAGGGGTAAATTTTTTTTTAAAGGTTTTGTTAATTGGGACGCGGGCATTTGTATTTTTCGATGTACCCTATTAATAAACTGTTAGCGTGTAGTTAAATTTTGTCCTTTTGGTTACCCACTTTTTCAGTGCTTAAAATAAAAAAAAATATATAACAAACACTATAAGTCTAACAATATTAACAAACTAGCATTTTTCCGCGGCTTCGCCCGCGCTGTTTACCGTTCCCAAGGGAACTCTTTAACGGGATATCGTAGAGTCCCGATACAATCTTTCATCCCCCATTTAAACCCTTTAGAGAAAGAATTTCAAAAAACGGTGAAACCGCTTTTCATTTATTTTAATGAAGAGTGTAAACATGAAGTTTCAAACCTCTTACTTCAAAAATCGTAGACTCTCCATACAAATTTTGATCCCCTATTTAAACCTCTTAGCTTAGGGTGTGAATTTCGAAAAATACTTTCTTAGTGCACAGCATAAGTCTTCACAGGATTTTGTAAAACGATTCGAAATAGCTTGTTTTTTCTGAATTTGAATATGACTTCTCATAGCTAAACGTCTGTATGTCTCCAAAGTGGTGTAATTTAAACTAAAGCCGGGCATAACTGGAC
Source organism: Eudemis profundana (assembly GCA_947034925.1). Lineage (NCBI taxonomy): Eukaryota > Metazoa > Arthropoda > Insecta > Lepidoptera > Tortricidae > Eudemis > Eudemis profundana. The sequence continues at coordinate 1,217,898 of OX344809.1, forward strand.
TTCCAGAACTTGGAACTGCGATCATCTGCAAAATATAAGCATTTAATTACGACTGGTTGAGTTTAATTAAACGTCCGACAGATGGTCGTCGCAGCGTCGCTTACTAAAACAGTACGTCAAAGCCTTAACCAAAGTATAAGTAAAAGCCTTATCACTAAAGAGTGATCTCTTCCATACAACCTAACATATTGTTCGTCAGTTTGTAGCATATTGTTAGGTAACATTATGTTTTAACTAGTTTATTAAAAAACAATGCACTTTAAATTAAATAAAACTACTTACTAAACATTATAAAACTATTCTAGAAAATTAAAGCTAAACCTAATAGAATAAAACTATAAAAAGAAAACCCCTTCTAAAAGGTGTGCCTGCGGCATCGACCCCATGACGCTGGCAGCGTTTCCTCGTTGGACCGCGATAGCGATCCGCTGGGACAGATAGGCGCCAGCCCTGGGGTCACCCGTGGCGCGGACCAGCCGGGATGAGAGGGTCCTCATGAATAATTTCATGTCGGCTGACCAAGGCCCCAGAGTTTCCACTGCAAGCGCCGCAAATTCATAGTTCTCTAATAAACAAGAGTACTTACATTATGTTGAATTGATCAAATTATCATTTGTTAGAAATCTCACGGTGAAACCAAAGAATTTTCAGGAATGATATTACACAAACCTAGGCCAGGTTTGTGTAACCTATGCTAAGCGGTTATTGCAAACACTTTATCAGCAAGTGTATTGAAAATAATTTTTATGCTACACTTGGTCATAAAGTGGCAAGTCTAGACATAAAATGATATACACAACACGGGAGGCAATAAAAAAGCCCTCAATCACATATTTAGGCCCTCGCCTGCAGCTCGGGCCACAAACATCTGCGATCTCGGCCTTTCTTTGTTTGTACATTGTTATGTACTATAAACTACCGTCAATCATTTACAAAGCAGACGTTATTACCTGATCTTCCAGTCACCTCTACGGAATCTAAGGGCGGCCAATAAACGCAACTACAAGTGGCTCAGTTCGGGCAAACGCCACCACCGGTGGCCGCTTTTGGTAGCCGCACCCAACCACAAGTGGCGGCCACTTGTGGCCTACGTGGGACGCGGTGACCGGCGACTGTGGCTAAGCGTACGCGCGAGGCGAGCCACTAAACGCGGCCAGTAAGGAGTGCGTGGCACTCCTGCAGCTTTTGGTCCGAACGCGGCCAATGCTATGTTTAGAAAATCTCACCCGTGGCTTGTGACGGCCACCTGTAGCCACCACTAGTGTAATCCACTGGCAAGAGGTGAGTACCGAAGAGGGAAGTTTTTGTTAAGTGGGTCGTAGTAGGGCTGGCACCTGACCTGAGTGCCGAGCGTCCAGCGTCGCGTCCGGCGGGGCGGGCAGCGTCACAGGGTTTTGTGTTGTGCAGCATGTGCTCAGGATGCTCACTTACATTTGTTCATGTTTAACATGAACGCCGCGCGGGGAGGGGGCCCTACTGCACGCCCCGACGAGAGCGTCCACGAGGGCCATAGGGACCGTGCACGAACTATAGGTAGCAGCACTTAACGACAAAAGAGACACCGGCGGACAATAAAGGAAACTATCGCCCCTGTCAAATCAAGCTGTCAATGTTAATGATAATATGTAAGTGTCAATGTCAAATATAGTAAGTCGTAGCTACACTGACGTTAATCGTCCTTCAACGCGATAAATTAACGTTATTAAGGGCGTTTTCGTCAATGTGCCCCCAGCATGAGAGGGTATAAATGATTTAGATTAGCGGCACCAGTTGGTAGCACCTTCGTCGTGCACGTTCCCTATATTACTGTATCTACCGTCCTCACTGTGGCCGGGCCGACAGCCGTAGGCCAGGAGCCGGTATCCGATGTTCGCACTTGCAATAACAGCCGCCCTCGGAACCATCTCGAAACTTCGCCTGTTATTGCGGAGACGTGGTGTTCTAACTGCTTCCTTCGACTAAAGCCAACTATTCTGTATGGGAGCCAAATTTCTGGAGGTATTGTTATGGTTTTTCAAGTTTCGGACAATGTTATAGGCCAAAGTGGATTCATTATACTCAATGTTTATGGGCTTCGCTAATCTTCTCTGTATTGTTTCATTATCGTTGGCCGTCGGTTTAATTGTCGTAAGAGATAGGCATATCAATGTCGCTTACGCTAAATTGTACCCACAGTGGAAAATTATGTACAGCCGAAGCAGCAAACCTATTAAATTTTTATGCTTATTGCTTTCTTATAAATTTTATACTATAGGGTATTACAATCAAAATATAGTACATTACTGCAGAAGCCGGAAAATAAGGGGTTGCCGGCCGAGTACATATGTATAGCTTTACGAGGCCGGCAACCCCATTTCCCGCCGAGGTATGTATAGTGCTTTTCTCAAATTTGCAATGAAATAAATAAACTTACTAATATCCGTACTTACCCTAAATATTATTTTAATCAGAACCTTTCTATCAGAAAGTGACGTTAGTGACACTGACATATCATATTATATCCATAGACAATGCAAATGTCACGTTCGGAAACCATATATAACCAAAAGCTGTTTCAGTTTACATTTTTACCGCGAATATTTAGATGAAATATTTTAAATGTGTATTCTTGTGGTTTAGTTTGCAATTTATAATAATTGGAAATTGTTTATGTGTTATTTGTTATGTTCATGTCAATTTTAAATAAATAAAACTGCAAAATATAGCAAAAAAATTCTTATTTTTTTAATGGCTGAATGCCGTGATGCTGAGGCCCAAATAAATGTGGTGTGGAAATTATAAAAGCCGGCAATGTAAGTATAAAATTCCATTCCGTACCAAGTGTCAAGCCGCACCGGAAACGAGGTACTTTGCGGCCTATTTTTAGGCACGTAATGTCAACATTTCATGCCATGTTTGAGAAAAATTAATTAACTCTAACCATTAAATAACTTTTCCAAAACTGCCCGGATAAAATCAATCAAACTCATTTTCTTGCCACCAATGATTTTAAAATGACAAAAATTAAAAATAAGGCACCGTGTTAAGCAGCACCAGTAATCAGTATTTCATACTAAACTGCATACTTTCAGAGCGTTTAGACATTTGATAAAAAGAAGCTGATATAAACTGTCACCGAATAGCCTATTATGCATTCTTCTTGGAGTTGTTCTTTGATTTTCAAGACACGTTTTATTGACATTTGCAGTGTTTGAAAACACCTGCATTTTTGACCATGGCGAACCAGTGCGCTTTAAAAAAAGTCTTTGCATACGTACCAGCATCAAAAGTAGATGTTTATTTTTGTGCTTTGTCCCTTTCACATGTTTGATACAAAGTCAAACATGGGAGTTGAAACTTGCCATTAAAAAGTTCAAAAATGATCACTTACCTTTAGTGCCAACTGTATTGGTTTTTCATTGTCTTAAAAATCTGTATTATAATATCGAATTTAAAAACTTAACATTTTGCGGGGTTACTCCGTGATGGCGCTTGCAACAGTGCCGAAATATCGGGCACTCGTAAAAACAAACATACATATGAATGACCATGTTAGCTTAAAATCGTTTTCATCACACTTGCTGGAAAATGGTGTCATTACACGTAGGTTCTGCGGGACGTAAATGACCTATTACGCCCTAGGGCGTAATGATTTTTTTTGCTGGTTCTGTTTTACTCTTATTTGTCATGTTCAAAGGAAACACCAACTTACTTTTTGAACTTTTGTCACTGAAATATTTATTTAAAGGGAACTGTTATTGCAAATACATGACAACACATATTTCGGTAAAATTAATTAAATGTTTAAATAGTGTATTTCAGTATTTTGCAAATATTAAATCAACTAAAATGGCCGTTTTAGGTATTAACCGCTATGGTTTCCGAACGTGACTTGACATTCGCATTATCTATGGGTATATGTCACTTTCTGTTTTAATATTTTCTTGTCATACTGGGTGGATTGTAAGGTTATTTTATTTAGATTTCCTCACAAGTGTGATGAAACACATTGTGTGCCACGGGCGGTAAAGGAATTACAAACTCGTGTTATTAAAGCCCTCGGCTTCACTTCAGGCTTATAACAAACACTCATTTGTAATTCCTTTCTTACCGCCCTAGATACACAATGTACTATTACATTGTTATTCTCCAAACATGTCAGATATCACGTTTTTAGTCAAGGCAGTGAATAAACGTCTTTATGAAGCCAGCGACCGCGTTTTTATTGTAACGTCTCCTTCGAGACGCCAACGCACAGACCAACTTTCAGACAGTTCTGTTTAACATTCGCAATGAAAGAAGTTTTTATTTAAATACAGATATTTACACAGTTTTATTCATATTTTACAACGCTGGTAAATATTTACTTGAAAATGTTGCCACAAATACCTGCGAACTGGGTCATGCTTTTTTACTCAAGCCAGTGGTCTCTGCTCTCCAAATGCGGAGAGAAACTAACACTTCCTGGCCAGGAGAATAAGTAACATTATGTACAGTCAAGTGTAAAAATATGTATCGAATGAATCGATTTAAAAAATTTAAATATCTATTTATGGTTCTCACCTATGGGTTGTTCTAAGACGTTTGAATAGCTCATCGATTTAGGCATTATTTTAGGATTTAGGACATGAATTGAAATTGAATTTATGAATGTGAATGTTTTGAATTCAGGACTATCGTCGTCGTCGTCGCGGAATAGCATCCAGTTGGCATATTAAGTATTTTATCTGGTACCATCTTTTTCTCGAAGCCATTCAGGCCAATTTCAACCTCCTGTAATTTTGTGCTGGCTAAAGCTAAAAACCTGAAATTTCAGGTATATATAGGGCACAATAAGACTTAAGTATGTTCTCAATAACATTCAATTTGAATGTGTAGTTTAAGAACTATTGCACGTCAAAGTTCCTTAGTTTTGTCACTGACGGACTGACTCACTGACTGATCATCATAATTCCAGGGAACTTCTAGCAGACCCTTAAGCTCCAAATTTTAAACAAAGTTAGTTTTTAGCCTATCAAGTCTTACAAAACTTAAAAATATTGCAATTTAAGTCACAACTGCACACATAAGTTTGTAATCCTATACAAATACATGTTAGTTTTGTAGCTCAAATTGGAAATAGATTGGATTGGAATGAAATAAATAAAGGAAGATCACATACAAAAAGAAATGAGATCCCATCAAAAATATTGCATGTAAAAAGATGCAAGTCTCGCAACGCAGTTCTTCTACAACAAAAAAGTTTTGAGATGTAATGTTAAACCTAGTCAGTACTGGGGGGGTGTCCACAGAATTCTATTTCCACCGACTTGCCTATTATTTAACTGGGGAGGAACACATTTTAAAGTTCTCCGAAGGAGAGGGGCACAAATACAGATTTCCCAAAGTGGTCAGCAATATTGACCAAACGGGACACAGACCAACCAAAAAAAAAAAATTAAAGTTCTCAAATAAAGAATCCTCCACGGGTACGGGTACACTGCAACTAAATACTAATTATTTCAGTTTACATCGTTTCAATTTAAAACGTGTTTTTCCTATGGTCTTAAATTCACTAAGACAAGAGGGTAAGCTGGTGTTCGCTATAATGCACTCTTACAGAATGTGTTTTGGCCCGGCGCGGCTAATTGAGGCCGGCAGGGCCAGCTTTTAATTGGCCGAGCCGAACGCAATCCCAAGTAATGTAGTAACCTCGTGGCGTGCTATCTAGTTACTGCGAGTTTACTATCACTGCAATGTATTTTATTTATTTAGTTGTACAGCTGTATGTGCAAAGCGATCAAAGTATGGCCGCAGAATAATTGAAACAATCAAATTCGAGTACTTTTATTGTGAAACATTGTACATACATATATGTGAGTAGCATAGCGGATGCTTAAGATAATTCATCTTGCATTAACAAATGATAAAGTGTTTACTCTTAGCCTAGCCGTAAAAGGGAACGGTTACATTAAAGCTCGAGAATAATTATTAAAAATGTTTAAGTGTATTTTTTTTTCTTTCCGTCCTAATTCGCCGTTAATACGGTTTTCCGGTGAGCTGCTGCCCATTTAGCTGTGGATTTTGGCATTTGTATGTTACTTAAACTTGTAGTCAAGGCGTACTAAATATTTGATCGTAAAATTCTTGAACTCGTAAATGCAGGTCAATTAATAAATTTTCGCGCTCTGGTTGATAATAGTTTTATGGTACCACTGATCGTTTCTTATTTCTAAAACATTAAAGTCTGATCACACCTGACCGATTTTTCTTCATGAAATCAAGGACTATTAAAACTAGAGGACTGTCATTCTCCATACTTTGGATCGTGCCCCGACCGCAAGGGGATATCCAGGCAAAAACTCGATGGCACTAAAAAACTAAACATTTAACGATGTTATAATTGAACAAAGAAACATAGTACAGTAACAATTCGTTCGTAAGCTAATAATAAATAAATTCTAACATTTAAATACTGTGTCACGCTTGCAAAGTTGAATAATTATAAATAATATAATTCTTATACCACGCTTATACATAGATGGCGTTGTAAATATCGGGGAACAGCTTTTTGTATGGAGAATGACAGTCCTCATGTTTTAATGGTCCTTGATGAAATTAAACATAACTTATTAGGTACGTGTATGCGTACGAAACATTCTTCATTATACAAGGGAAACATTGTCTTTCCGTCCTAATTCGTCGTTAATACGGTTTCCCGGTGAGCTGCTGCCCAACTAGCCGTAGCTTTGACAGTGCGCTTTGACATGTTAATGAGAGGTTTATTTGGGTGCTCGCCGACATACATATTTATAATAGCTTTTACTTTGAAATTACCTTGTTTTTCGACGTTTTACATTTTAGATTACGATATTGAAATTACGAAATAGGATATATTTGAATGTAGTCACAGCCATTATTACCTAATCCATGTTTTATCTAAAGCCCCACAGACCGATAATATCGTGTAAAACATTTTCGGGATCGTAGATATTATAATGAAATAAAATAAAATAATGTATTTCTGCAAGTAGGCTCTCAAGGGCTCTTTTACAAGTCTGATTCTATTCTTTTCTTTTGGCGCTTCGGGTAATGACCTTCTGGTGAGAAGAAGCGTCGGAAGAAACTCACCAGTTTCCCTAACTTCTTAACTCTGTGCCCTTGTCGCAAATACATCGCAATTTATTGAATTTTCTTCTTCTTTAACTTAAGAGCCTTGCTCTTGTCGGTGAAGCAATCGCCAGTCCTTCCTATTCTGCGCCAATTCCTTTACCTCCTGGTACGTCACGACCTTGACCTTCTCTTTTATCTGTTCAAAGTAATTCTTTCTTGGTCTTCCCCTGCCTCGTTTCCCCTCAATCTTTCCTTCTATAATAGTTTTAAGGAAATGATCGTGTCGTAACAGGTGTCCCATCATGATACCTCTTCTATCTTCTATGACCCTTAGCAAAGTCCTCTTTTCCTTTATCCTACTTAATACCTCTTCATTCGATATCCTTTCTGTCCAACTTATTCCTTCCATTCTCCTCCAACACCACATTTCAAAGGCCTCTAATCGTTCCCTATCTCTCTGTATTAATGTCCATGTTTCACTGCCGTATAGTGCTATGCTCCATATATATGATTTTATAAACCGTTTTCTTATCTTCCTCGAAATTTTTGATTTAAAATTGAATTTAAGTCAATGATTTTGCGCAAATTATAAACCCTTATAAGATCACTTGTCCGTATGTCTAGACAGACATACGGACAGATAGACATCTGTCCGTCTGTCAAGACCCTTTATTTGGGGAACGCGTGGATGTGTATCGAGTTGAAAATAAAATCATATACTCTGGTCTAACTATGGTCCCTTGAGGTATTCTAGGTTAACGTGAAGAAAGATACGCCCGTTTATGCCGCAAAAAACGTAAATTTCGACACTCTCAAGAAAACTAAAATTCAAAGGTTACTTTCCGTTGACCTAGAACTATGAAATTTGGCAAGTAATTCTGTCTTATACCAAGTATAGGGAAAAATCTGAAAACTATACATTTTTAATGAAATAAAAAAAAACTAGACCTTCTAAGGGAATTAAAATTTCTAGAGTATATTATTATATTTTGTACCTACAAATTTGTAAGGAACCTGCGGTGGGCGAGTCCGAATCGCAATTGGCCTTTTTTTTTTAAAGTCGTTAATAAGTACTTAATAACTCTAACACAAAACATGATATTATAGGTGGATAGGCCGCCTAACTCTGGTTCCACCGGGAGGCAAGCGCCAGCTCTAGAGTTTGCATTATGCTGAGGTGGGACATTTCTGTGGCAGCGAGATTTCTTTGTGTTTTCTTTTTCTTTTCTGCTTACTTTCTGCCTTTTTGTGCTTACATAAATAAATAAATGCATTTTGTTTTTTTTTCTAACTGTATTTTCTCCAAAATACATAAATACGAGTACTTTATTGCCGTACATATTTAATTTAATTACGTATCATCCACCGAGTTATAAACATAATACTAAATTGACTGGCGGGATATTTATAATATTAATTTAGCCTTCAAATTGATACCATTAATTCATGACCGCAAAATATAAACAGACTAAGTAATTCAGAATATCAAAAGCTGATCAAAGTCAAATTTAATTAATTAGATTAGTTAAATATAAACCATTTCATATTTCAGTCGACTTTGCCAATACAACCACAATATCCAATATTCTTAAACACTAAATTCAAATTACCGGTAGGCCATCTATTATTTAAAGTAATTATTTGCCGGCCCTGTGGGTTACGTTAATAAATTCATTTGAATCGGTTAGCTCGGTCCCCAATTGATAATAATTAGCGTACCCTTGAACCGGTATAATCTATTGTTTTGCGTATTGTTACTACGTTCTAAAAGTTCATGGCCTAATCCCACTTCTGATACCGTAAGGTCGGGGTACTTTAGCCAAATGTAGGGTAACTTTGCCCACCTTGTAAATCACATATCTCAAATCTGTAAGGACTGATAATAAACATAAAAACATGAACGGTCAGCTAAAACAAACCACATGGCAATGTGCCATTATTTAAATGCAATTATAAAACCTGAATTAAGTTAATCCCTATGGCCAAAGTTACCCCCCCAGGGCGAAAGTACCTTACGGTATCGCATTTCCAGTTAATGGTTTATAACTCTTGAAATTAACCAGGGCTGGTTCGGACATGGTCTTTAATGGACTGCCTAAAGTAACAAAGTGTCATATAAAAACAAAAGTCTATAAAAATACAAAAACGTATAAAAAGGTAAAATCGATAATATCAAAAGAGGTGCGTCAGACACAGTTAAGGTATTTCAAGAAAACTGTACATTCAAGGACAAAGTCTAGACTCAAGACGTCAATGCACACTTAGGTGGACTTGGGGCGTCGCCGGAAACAATTCTTCGAGGCCTTCGCCTTGATAAAGGTGCGTTTCCACCAGAGCTGTGCGAGGTAGCAAAGCGGTATCTGAGAAAAAAATCCTCCAGTGCGAAGCCGTGCTAAGCGAGCTAGGCACGTTGGTGATTTTAAGTGATTTTAATCACTGCACACGTTAATTGCCCCCTTGTATCTAAAAAAGGACGGAAAACTGTGCTAAAACGCACGTTTTGGTAACTCCGCCGATAACGTTTAAATCCAAAACCGCTTCAATTAATTGGCTTCGTTGATCAAATCAAAATTATAAGTTGAATTTTGAGCAATATTCTCTTACTTTCACATGAACAAAGCATGAGTGAACAAAGCACGCGAATCATACTTAAGAGAACGACTCTTTAAATATTTATACGATTTGTACCAATCGAAACGAAATATGCACCCGTTTTAAACGAACAAATTTTAATATTTAAAACAACACTTGACTGGCTTAACGACAGCACGTCGATAATATTGAATCAGTGTATTAACAATGCAAATACTATAGCGTCCTCCACGAATGCACCAAACGCTGCCAGAACGTTTACCGTCCAGCCAAACCATAATAGACCTTAATCCGCTTTAATATGGAACTACTCAATGACGTGGCCAGTTCTCACATATTTCCCACCAATTTTATCATTACCATCCGATCACGCGATTTTAAGCCCTCACTCCACTGTATAAAGCGAAATCCAGTGCTACATTAAATTAGCAAGCAAATTGTACCAACAATCTTTTATCGGATAATTGAGGGATTATAGACTTTAACCCGACTTAATAAGGGGTTGGTAGGTGGCTTGCAAAGTTGGCTGGACGGCCATTGTTGTAAACTCCCAAGTTATGCAGTAGCTGGCTGTTTACAGGGATCGCTTGGTTTTTAAATTAGTGTTCTTAGTTCAAATTTACTCTCCGAGTTAAAGGTTTTGGAACTGACGACTCTTGGAATTTTCAACGGGTGATTTTAAGAGGCACCAATTCAATTGATCTAATGTGATGCCAAGAAAGTTTTAAGGTGAACACAATATAAGATTTTTGTTAAAATGAGATAGAGTTCCTGTATGTTAATGGTACTGGCGGTCAATTAAATGTTAGAAAAGCCTTTTAGAACAACGAATACTTGGAAGGTATTAATTAGGTTTTATTGAAAACAAAATACTAATTTGTTTAGGAAAGTTTGTAGTATGTAACTATGACTAGTAGGAAACAAAAGCATGAGGTGGAATCTTACCTTAGATAGATTCAGATCATTATTTTAAGACGTATCAGAAGTTCTTACCTTTAAGATATCTTGGAAGATTTGGTCAGATTAAAGATAACTAATAAAATACCTTTTCCGTTAATTAATCTAGGTCAGGACTTAAGAAACAGTTTAAAAATCTCATCACGTTAAAACACCAATTACATTAACTAGTTTTCCAACACTCAATAAACTCCACTCTCCATCATTCCATCAAATAAACTCAACAAGAATCGAAATAAACTATCCGCGCTCTAAAATCCTTTATCTCCAAACGAAAACTAATAAATTTCATCCTCAATCACAGGCCAAACTGAACCGTATTCAAATGGCGTAAGGTTCATTTCGGAATGTGTCGTCACGAGTACGTTTCCAAAGACAGCTAAGCTTAAGAATCCGCCATTACGAGAACAACAAGCCCCGTAAACGCCCCGGGGGTACTAGTTGGCACTAACGGCCCGATAGATGGGGACAAAAAGTGGGCTTAGCGCGTCGTTATTTCGTAGGTTCGGGGATGTTCAGATGATTGTGGGTTTGTAGCCGTTATAATATAATGGGGGCTTGGGAAAATGCGGCACAGAAAAGTACGGGTGCGTGTGAATTTGGATGGAAGAAATAGAAACTAATAGGAGTGGGTGTGGGAGTTTTTAACGAATACGGTCAGAGGGGCTGGAGTTGTGTCCTTCCTCGAATATTTAATAGATTTTCAAGTGATCTGATAAGTACACTAGAAAAGAAAACATATATTCAAACAAATTCATACTTAAGTGATATTTACTTAAAAATAGACAAAACTTACCTGAAGAAGCCTAATTGTCAAAATATTTATAAATAAGAAAGATGTCTCAATTGTTTAAGAAATGCAAGTATTATTAAAGAGCTTTATACTTAAATTAAGATGAGTAGTTAAGAATTATAAATAAAAAAAGTAATTAATTGAAATAAACACATTAATTTTTTTTATGATATTGTTGGTTTTAACTGAAGATTTGTTTTTTTATTCAACGGTTTCTAAACTGTATTATTTAGCTTGACTGAAATAGTACATTACACAACTAGGGTGGTAATACAAAGAAAGGCCGAGATCGCAGAAGTTTGCGGCCCGAGCTGCAAGCGAGGGACGTAAATATGCAATCGAGGGCTTTCTTTATTACCTCCCGTGTTGTGTACATCATTTTATGTCTATACTTGGCCAGAAAGCGGCTTTTTCCGTACGCGCAGCAAATGTGTTTGTTTTATTCAAATATTGCGATAGCTTTTTTGACTAGCTCTACTATATCGATTCTTATGAAACTTTGCTTTCACATTGAGATCTCGTGATAATGACAACGCAAGATTATGGTAATTTCGACTTGGTTGAGGGTATCTTTATGGAATCCGGAGATCATCAATGGAACCTGCTAATGATGAAAGACAAAAGTTTGACTTTTTTTTAAGTTATTCACTCCTTACGTTAAAAAAGAATTGTTATCTTAGAGCAATATAGAAGACAGTAAAAAACAGTCTCCATTTTTTACGGGGGCGGGGGGATACACAGAAACCTAAATACATAGAAATTTGTCTGTCATTACGATTCTTAGTCTAACACATAACAAAAGAAACAACACACTGACAATTTTTTTTTTATTAATTTATGAGAATTTTAAACATGAAATGATTTTATTCATTTCCACTAGGATGGGTGTTAATACGCGATTAAGGCCCCATTTAGACGATGCGAAAATTAGAATGCAACTTTTATTTCATTGCGGCGATTAATCGATCAACTTTACTCATCTTACCTAGGTAGCCCGCAATGTAATCTAACTCGCATACGAGTTCTCGCCCCTTCTAAATGGGTGTCCAGTTTTGATATTAAAACGAAACGTTTTAACTTCAATCTTTTTACCAACCCAGTAGATACACAACAGCCACGGTCAAATCTGCATGACCAGAGTTTTTATTTCGTTTGCAGAAATAATAAAAGTATGTCGTTTTGCGACGGCGGAATAAAAACAAAAACATTGACCGATCTGACGCGTCGCGGGGAAATATAGCGCGGTTCCGCACGGGAGTGTTTATGCGCCGTGAAATGCCTGAGGGCCCCTATAAACACGGAATGGCTCCCCAGCACACCCTACAACCAGATATATCACTTGTATACGCTGACCGATCAACAACACAGCTGGGAGAGTATAGAAAAAACACCCAGTTCTAGTTTATGTAAACGAATCTATTTCAAGAAACAGTTTCAGAAAAAACTTCTCTAGTTTAGAGAAATACTTTCTTGCCGAGATATAGTTGCACGATCAACTAGAGCTTGAAGTTTTTTCTGAAAATGTTTCTCTAAATAATTTCAGAAAAAACACTAACGCTTGTTTATCGGCTATTTCTCGTCACGTCTCGTCTCTCGTGACGGATCTAACGCGTCGTCGGGAAATATTGCGCGGTTCCACACGGGAGTGTTTATGCGCCATGAAATGCCTGAGGACCCCTATAAACACGGAATGGCTCCCCAGCACAACTAATAAGACACAGCTAAAACAGCTAAAAAACACCCAGTTCTAGTTTCTAAGTAGGTAACTATTGCGATAGATAGTTACAATAAGAAAAATGCAGCCTTTGTTTCTTAATAGGATATTGTTTTGATAAGAGTTTCGAAAGACAGTTTCGAGAAAGGTCCAACATACATCACTTAGGCTGCTTTTCCACCAGAACTGTGCGAAGTAGCGGAGCGGCATGTAAGGAAAAAATTAGGGATGGAACGATACATCGTTTTGCCGATACGATACCGATACCGATATATTGTAGTAGATATCGGCGATACCGATACCGATATCTTAGCTAAATAATGAAGTATGAACTTCAGATATTTGTATGTCCTTATTATACTTAAAACTTGGCTATATTTAACAGAGAGTCAACATTGAAAGTGTAAAGTAAAAATATTAGAAAAATATAGAGTGTCAACTCAAAATTCAAATTTATTTTTTAAAAAGAACCAAATATTTAATTAACATAGTAATTGTCATTGCACAAGGTAATAGACCAATACATAAAATGTGATTAATTCTTTTTATTCTTTTTTTATTGGTCTCGGTTGGCGACGCCAATTTCATTACAAAGATCTTCTTGGCACACAAATTATTGCGCAGTAACACAGTCTTATGGGGCGTATAGGCAAAGTACATGTAGTCTAATTTCGACCGTTTAGGAGTGAGTGATACGTATTGTACCGCCGTTTTTGTGTGTGAGTGCGATCCGTACTGAAGCATCATATGCTTGTAGTGCGTTCTTTCACGGTGCGAACACATTACATTAAGACGTTAATGAGGCCCTATCGAGAGCCTCCTTAACGTCCCAGTACGACATGACGGCTACCATCTCTTTTATTTATTTTGTGTAGCTTAACCTTGATTTTCCCCTTCCACGCTTGCTTTCGATATTTCCTAATTTCCTTCAATGATGTTAGTTTTAAAAGCGTCATGTCGTACAAGGTTATCAAACCTTTTTTTCTTCCATTTTCAACCCCTTTTGACTAACTTCTGATTTCCTTTACCGTTTTAATACATACACTTTGTAATTTTTTCCGTCCAAATATAAGTATGTTTTTCTTTCGCCACTATTTAATCATTACCGTGAAAATGTCTATTTACTACAATCATATAGTAGGTAGCCCAATAGAAAATAAAATGTGTATTGGAAAAGACACCGTAGTATTATTTGTGTGGGTTGGGAAATAAAAGTTAGGTATTTTCTGAGAAAAAGGCGGCTTTGTTCCTTTGTGGAAGACAAATTAGATAAAGGTCTATAAACTGGAAAGACTGGGTACTGTTGGGACTTAATATAGGTAGCGGCTTATTTCAGTAACTAGCATTTACCCGCGTTTTTCCCGTTAATGTCCCAAGGGAACTCTTTACCGGGATCTAAAGTATCCTTTGTTGTAATCCAGGACCAGTTCTACTTGCATGCCAAATTTCATCTCAATCCATCCAGTTATTACCCCGTTATTTAGTAACAAATATCTAAACCGCCAAACATTTAAACATCTTTACAAACTTTCACATTTATAATATTAGTAGGATTAGAATAGGGAACGTGCACGAACTATGGTGGCAGCACTAAACGACAAAAGAGACACGGCCGGACAATAAAGGAAACTATCGCCCCTGTCAAATCAAGCTGTCAATGTCAATGATAATAATATGTAAGTGTCAATGTCAAATATAGTAAGTCGTAGCTACACTGACGTTAATCGTCCTTCAACGCGATAAATTAACGTTATTAACGGCGTTTTCGTCAATGTGGCCCCAGCAAGAGAGGGTATATGATTTAGATTGGCGGCACCAGTTGGCAGCACCTTCATCGTGCACGTTCCCTTTCTTCGTTTCCTCGAAGTCTTTAGGATTCGAGTCTTAAAGCCTCAAAATGAGCGTTATTCGCAACACTAAGCCCGCTCGCATTAATTAAAAATGCATAATTTTTCCTTTGTATATGAGCTGCAATATTTTGATGACGTAATAGTCAAGTCTTTATGACGTCATTAGTTCCACGGGAAGCACATATAGTTTTATTGTACCATAAAGTGGCGTTAGAAAACGGCCGGCACTGCGCCGTTGGAATATCACTCAACTTCGTGACTGCTTTTTTGGCTTTTTTAGTGTCCGATGTTTAGGGGTCCGCGGTAAAATGGTTCAACAAGCTGGGTTGACTTTGTTAATCATCAGCCGGGGCAGAAATTTGACGTGGCGCCTTCTCCTGCTCTGGGTTAAATTATTCGAAAAATCTCACAGGGGCAGGAGCGACTCGCTCGAAAATATCGCGGAACAAAGCTAGTTTTAAATAAATAAGTTTTTTTTATAAAACTGACCTGTGATTGACCTCAATAGCGCCTGATCGTAAGCGACTACGAGGCCGAAGATGTAGCTCAACGGTTTAGTGGATGCCTATTTACTCGTGTTTTGAAGAGTCCTAAGTTGTATTTGTCACACACTGGGAGCGTGAATTCCATTCCTTAGCAGTACGCATTGAAAACGTTGAAGCAAATCGCTTCGTGCGAAATAAATGGAATACCTATCGACAACAAAAGGAGGAAATAAACCGGACAAGCACGAGTTAGACTCGCGTGGAGAGGGTTCCGTACGTTCAAAACAATATAACACAATTATACTTTACTGCACAGACTTCGTATAGGTTTTCCTGTAATGTATAGGTGCAGGAATATTTTCCTTATTTTTTTCAAAATTCTAGGTCCAATCGTTTCGGAGATAAGGAATGGTAAATTTTTGCCTATTTTCTTAAATAACTTCAAAACGATTAATATAAATAAGAATTATAACAAACATATATTTGAGATTCTTACAGAGCAGTGAGCCCTTTCATTTAATATATCATACAATATAGTTTGCTAACTTTTTTTTGTTTTTCTAGTTGACCCCCAAAAGTGGCTCCCATGATTAAAATTCATATATTTCCGTGACACGTCCATATTTGGATCATTAACCTTAATATTTGTACCAAATTTCAACTTAATCGGTTCAGTACTTTCGAACCAAATTGGCTGTGACAGACAGACAGGCAGACACACGAGTGATCCTATAAGGGTTCCATTTTTTCCTTTTGAGGTACAGAATCCTAAAAATTAGTAAGTGTCAGTGGGCCTTAAGAATAAATGTACAGAACCTTCCCGAAGTGTGAGTACACTCGCCCACGGCGCCGCCTGGCGCGTTGACAACGTCAATTTACGAGTCCCGCAATTTCACATGCGCTCCTTCTTTTTGAGCCGACTGTACGTTGGTTAGCGGTGCAAACTTTTATTGATAGCGTACCGAAATTTCTGACCTGCATACGAAAAGTGCTTCGGTCTGCAGAATCATCATCATCATGTATACCAACCCCAACTAGTATTTTTTATTTGATAACTAGACGACTAGTCCTTTCGTTTTTCCGTCCTTGGAAAGACGAAAGCATGGTAGACCATTAAAATGGTGGGAGGATGACCTTCCACAAATCTGGAGAAGAATATCTAAGGATAGATCACAGTGGAAGAAGTTAGAGGAGGCCTATGTCGAAGGACATCCTGACGAACAGTCAGAGAAATAAGGCTATAATAAATAAATAGGTAAATAAGACTAGTATTTGTGTCGGTGAGTCGCAGGACTGTACTACCTTACGAACTAGGGATGTAACGATACCGATACCGATATATTATATACAACCGATATTTGAAGAGCGCGAAAACAATTTGTTGTATGAAAAAAAATATGCAAAAAATAATTTCAATTATTGACTTAATTTATACGAGTATGTTGGTCTATTACCTTATGCAATAATAATTACTATGTCAATTATATATTTGGTACATAATAAAAACATAATAATTCTGTGTTGACAATTTATTTATTTTTACTTTACACCTTCAAGTATTTTTAAATGCTGAAACTCGGACTCTTTGTTTAGTGTTGATAGAAATAAAATCAACGTAGCGTTTAGGCGGCGATGCCATGCCACCAACGGATTTGTTGTCCTGTGCCTTTGGTTACATGAAAATATTAATATGGGGTTTAATTTAACAATGTACTGTTGGGGTATGACTGAAAATTACCAAAATGATTATACCAACATTTTGCTATCTAGTCGTTTTGCTACCTTGTCTTATTGAGATGTGGTCTATTACCAATGTGGTCTTTTCACGAACTAGTCGTTTTGCTCCCTGGTCTGTGTTATATGTGGACTATTAACGATGTGGTCTTTTCAAGAACCAGTTGTTTTGCTACCTAGTCATTCGGAGATATGGGCTTTCTACAGAGATGGTCCTTTTGAGATCTGGACCTTATGTGGATTCGGTCGTTTTGACAATGTAGTCGTTATGATCCCAACACCAAAAAATATATTTTTGTGGAGTTTTGTGCTTGATTTTAATAATGATACTACGTAGATGTTTGATATATTCATACAATGTGTATTTCTATTGCTGATATGACAATAAATAATAACAATAAAATAAAATTATAAAGAATAGGGGGTCCCTATACAAGAAACCTGTTTTTCTTGATTTTGATAATGGTACTTAGGTAGATGCTTGATATGTTCACAGAATGTCTATTTTTATTATCGCTATAAAAAAATATTAAAACAAAATAAAGTGAAAATAACTGGCCAAGTGCATGTCGGACCATGCTCAGTGTAGGGTTCCATAGCCGTAACTATAAGGTAAAAAATACGATGTAAAAAAAGTACAACAACAAAAGAGCGTATCTTCATAGCAATTACGTTTTTTTTTTTGAGAAGCGCAGTTTATCGGCAATAACTCAAAAACGGTTAATTCGATCTTGTTGAAAATATTTTTTGTTGAAATTATTAATTAAGCGTTACCTTCGTGATTTTTTTCATATTTTTCGGACGCACGGTTTAGAAAATAGAGGGCGGGGGGGACACAATTTACACAACTTTCGGAGCGATTATTTCCAAATACATTCACTTAATCAAAAACATTACTTAGAAACCTTATAGTGTTTTTTAAAGAGCTGTCGAACTATGTACCACACGTTGATATTTGCTGAAAAAAAAAAGAAACTGTCTTTAACATGTATGGAGTGCCCCCCCTAAAAATATTTATTTTAATTATTTATATACCAAACTAAGTAGCGGCTCATAAAACACACCTATATTCCAAATTTCATCAATATCCATCATGTAGTTTCTGAGTAAAATGCCTGTGACATACGGACAGACAGACAGACAGACGGACGGACATGACGAAACTATAAGGGTTCCGTTTTTGCCATTTTGGCTACGGAACCCTAAAAAGGGGGTCCCCATACATTAAATGTGCTTTTTGGCGTCTTTTTGCACTTGGGCGGTTTTTGTAACCCGGAATGTACAAACAAATAGCCTTGTTAAGATTTTCTTATATTATGTGTAATAACTAAATATTCTTACTAAAAAAAAACCCGACCGCGGTGCACTTTAAGAGTGCATAAAATCCGTCATTTTGTTTATTTTACCGAACCCAATGACACTCGCGCCATCAAGACGAATCTAATGATGTATCATTTATCAAAATCGGTTGTGCCGTTGAGTAGTTACGAGCGGACATAGGAACGGACATACATACATACATAAATACAGGTCAAACACATAACCCTCTTTTGGGCTTCGCCGCAGTCGGGTAAAAAGATAGACAGAACTATCTAGAAAAAAGAACACCCAAGTCGAGACAAATACATTTGTCAGAAAATAAAACGTACATGTACGTTTCGTAAAATATGAAAACAATTCCATTTTATTGCGACCGAGTAAACGAAGGCGGATAATTGGATGAGAAACCTTTTTTTATTTAAAACCAATATATTTTCGTTCGCTGCTAATATTTACGTACATTTTCCTTCCATTTTAGAAAATAAACTTTATTTGTATTGTTTCTTTGTTCACAAACGGTGTTTTGTTTCGATTGAGTTGGGATAGAAGTCGAAATTATAAACAAGCTGCTATAATATGCTGCTGTGTTTCCAAATTAGATGGCAATACTTTAAGAGACGTTAATTTACATCAAAATAATTAACTATAAATAGCAATTAAGAAAACTTTTAATATTAATTTTTTGTTTTAATTTTCCGGACAAAATAATCCCAAGTCTCGCAACGCAGTTCTCCTACAACAAAAAAGTTTTGAGATGTAAAGTTAAAAGAAGTTAGTACAGTACATATACAGGGGTATCATCAGAACTCGATTTCCACCGACTTGCCTATTAGGTATTAGATCTATAAAATGTGTTCCTGCACGGTTAAATAATACGTTAAATATCATTTCTTTTTGTAAGTGTTCTTCCTTTAATTATTACATTCCAATCCATTCTTTTCAATTTGAACTGAAAAACTAACTTTGTAATCGCATGTATTTGTATAGGATTACAAAGTGATGTGTGCAGTTGTGACTGAAATTACAACATATTTAGGTTTTTAAGGACTTGATAGGCTAAAAACCTATGTTTAAAATTTGGAGCTTGTAGGTCTGCTAGAAGTACCTTAGAATTATGATGATCAGATGAGTCAGTGAATGAATCAGTGAATCAATCAGTGAATCAGTGAGTAAGTGACAAAACTAAGGAACTTTGACATGCAATAGTTCTTAAACTACACGTTTAAATTGAATGATATTGAGAATACGTCTTATCTTGCCCTATATATTCCTGAAATTTCAGGGTTCTAGCTTTAGCCAGTACAAAATTACGGGAGGCTGAAAATGGCCTGAATGGCTTCGAGAAAAGGGTGGTAGGGCCGTGCCTTTGTTTTGCTCGACTTGGCGGGGGCACTGCCGTGCCCCCAGATTAAATTAGAATTCTGCCCAAACATAAACATCCCGTGCATTCAACTGACTAGGTGGTTATCGCTTTCTCTCAAGTGAGCGTGCATAAAGAGGTTTAATACGATAATCAAAGAAGTCTTAATCGTTGAATTGTGCTTATCTCCTTAACAGGGTGTTATAACGTGGCACAGTTGCTTTCTTATTTTTTTTCCTAAAACTAACATTAACTGTAAATTAGTTTTATATTTAAGTCTATTTCTGAAGACGAGTACTATCAGCTCTATAAGTATTGGCATCTAATTTGGAAACACCTTATGTGACAGCTTATTTATAAATTTCTCGGTTTTATGAGTTTTATGGCTATAAACCCAAGTCTAATTTTTTATTCTACTAAATGATAAAAACTCGGCAATGTCATTTCTTTAAGGGACTTTCGAAAAAATCATTTATTTGAACGAAACGAACATTTGGACGAAGTACGTATCTACTTTTGACGGAACCTTCGTTGTAGTTATAGCAAATCTGTGTTTTAGGTTATTTTATTTTGTTTCAAATACATGGTTTTATATAAAATCATTTTTTTATAAAATAAAATGATTTTATATAAAATAGAGTAGAGGTTTTAATTTCAACTCGATACCTCCACGTGTTCCCGAGATAAAGGGTCTTGACAGCCAGACACACAGACAACAAAGTGATCCTATAAGGGTTCCGTTTTTCCTTTTACGGAACCCTAAAAACAAACAGGACAGGACTTCTTTTGGCTGATGATGATACTAGTAAAAGGCATAAAAGCTAGTAATTTATCTTATTTTTCTTTTGGGAACGTTAATACTCATTGATTAAGTCATAGATAGAGTCTGTGCGTAAAGAGAATAGGCGTGGCGAAAAACGGAAAACTGAACCGTCCTATCGTCAAGTTGTGTCCCTTGCCTTTGCAAGAGTGACTCATTAATCGAACTTACTATCGTAGCTATTAAGATTATAGATTAAGATTAGTATAGAAATAGCTTAAAATAATAATTTAAATAAAAAAATGTTCCAAGCCATAGTGGATCAATGTCATTCTCGTTTAGCAAAAGCTAACACACCTTTCGGAAAATACGTTGTATTTTCGGTGAGGGGAATGTTAAGGATTATAGTTTCTCAATTTAGCCTGGCAACATTTTCGTTCCAAAAGATTTAAAAAAAAAAAAAGTTTAACTGTCACTTGATTGAAAAATCGTGGTTCGTTTTGCATCGTCATGTCGGGCGCTGGATTTGCCGCGCAAATTATATTGTAAAACTAGCAAAACCCGTGTCGCTTTTGATCTAAATACACCGCGTTGTGTAAACCTGCGTGTGGAGCTCAAGGAAGGCTGGCCAGTTCGCGGAAGTGCTGATCCTTCTTCATATCGGTGAGGCGCTGGTAACAGGTAACTGGAATTCGAGGTGAGTTCGGACAATCCGAGAAAACTACAAGCCTGCACCGGCCTCCGCAACCGATCGCTGCACCGTCACAAGCACTTAAACAAGGTGAGTACTTCAGCTAACTGTTCCAGTCCATCCCAAGTTCCACAGCTTTTCATATATCGTTTTTGTCGTAAAACTAAAACTCGTCGAATACAGTCCTCTAAATATTATATCGAAGTAAAACCCTTAACATTTTTGGTTCAGTAACCTAACCAGTATGGCATTTTTTTTGCAAATACGGTAGAAAAGCATTACAGCGCCCCCAAATCTAAATCCTAGTCTCTTTCCGCACAGACTCCAGCATCGGACCGCCCCAAGTTAATACTGAATTAATGCCTGATTTGTAACAAGCGTATAATGCTAGGCTTGGTTGAGCGATAAATAAATGATAACATATCTGTCACTCACACTTACAAGTACATACGTGTCAGAACGTGAAGGGATCTTTATCATTTATTTATTGCACGACATCGACAAAGCCTACCAGAACACCCTCTATAGGAAACGTGCACAACGAAAGCCAAGTAAAAAGACGAACATGTAGTTCAACTTGCGCCATTTAGGAGCGCGCGACATGTATTCACACAGACGTGCGATAGCCTGGATGATTATTTTATGCCACACCTGGCCATAAAGTGACTTTTTCCGCACGCTGCGCGTACGGAAAAAGCCGCTTTCTGGCCAAATGAAGACATAAAATTATGTACACAACACGGGAGGTAATAAAGAAAGCCCTCGATCGCATATTTACGTCCCTCACTTGCAGCTCGGGCCGCAAACTTCTGCGATCTCGGCTTTTCTTTGTATTACCGCCCTAGTTGTGTAATGTATTGTTATGACTTAACTATTGTTTAATTTTTTATGACCATTTAAGCACTATAACGATTTGAAATTGGTTAGCAACCTAGTTTTTTTACGCTGTCAGGTTTTCAGTTTTTTTTTTATTTTTTACTTGCTACTTACGATCGCTCTGCTAGTATGTCACGCCCTCCCGTTTTATTTCAGGTACATATCCAGTCGGTATTTGGTTACATTTTTAAATCAGCATAAGGGTTGTTATATAAACGAGGGTTAATCCCACGGGGGCGACTATTAATTTAATTTAAGGGCTGTTTGTCATCTCTGACGTAGGCGGGCGTTCATTATAATGTACGGCCCGATTTGTCTTTTTAAGGACGTACGAGTGCAGGCGTGCATTTAGGATTAAAGTGTTGGAATAGGATTATTTTGTATAATAAATAGTGTTTTACGCATTAGAGTAAGGTCCATTCAAACAAATTAATATTATAGAATAAAACTCTGTCTGTTATAATAAAGAATTTTCTTTTTTTAAGCCCCGACGGAAAACGAGCGCTGTGTTTCTGTGGCTTTGTATTGTTACGCGCGGGTAGGTAACGTGATAGAAAATACACTAATTAACCACTAATTAAAATTGCAAACTTTATTACAAAATTGCTAATTAACAAGGCTTACTAACTTAATAAATCACTGTACTAAATCACTTCACTATAACGCACTTATTCACTTTTTACTTAGGTTCGCTTCGAGATTCGCACTATTCGCGGTTTAATTCCAAATCGACTCTGGGGTCGTTGGCGCGCGGCTTATATATCCGGAGACCTTTGCTCTAGAACGTTCCAGAGAAATCCTATCTCGAATGTTCGGTCCAATTCCAAGAAGCTCCACTTCTCGGTATTTAGATTTTTTACTTTTTAGGGTCCCGTACGTCAAAAGGAAAAAACGGAACCCTTATAGGATCACTTTGTTGTTCGTCTGTCCGTCTGTCTGTTCGTCTGTCAAGACCCTTTATCTAATGAAATGAAAACCAGGTAGGTCCCTTGAAGCTGTGAAAAAATCAAACTTCTAAATTAACGTAAAAAAGATATGGCCGTTTATGCCGCAAAAAACGTAAGTACCTACATTTGGACTCTCTCAAGGAAACCAAAATTTATAGGGTACCTAATTTCCGTTGACCTAGAACTATGAAATTTTGCTAAGTAATACGTATACTGCCTTTTCTATACCTACAGTACTACTAGTATAAATCTGAAACTATACATTAGTAATTATAGTATTTTATGCAACAGTTGTATAAGTGGGTCCAAAGAATGCGAATTGCGTGAGTTGCGATACGAGCCGCGAATGCGAGTATCGCAAATAGAGACGCAATGAGCGTTTTTTTTTTGACTTAATTATACAACGTTGCATACAATACTTTTTCTACGACGAGGTTTTAAATTATAAAATACAAAAATAATCATAACCTGGAAACAAGGCAAATATGACGTTTGACTGACAGTATGTGTCTATGGTAAACTTTTTTTTTAATTTAAAATATACTTAATTTAAAAATACTTTTTTTATGTTGGCATCAATGAATTTAATTCGGAAAGTTTTGTTTTTCTTAAAAACCGTAGGAATTTAATTGTTTGTTAAGTTGGTAGTTGTGCATTTTTACCGTAAAGTTAAAAATGAGCGCTTAATCCTTGACCTAAGTTTAACCTAGATTTAGAAGTCTGTGGCTGCTAGCAATAACGTAAAGTGACTATAACGACACTAGTGCTGTTATGGGGAATAGAGTATAGACTTCTCTGAACTCATATCATGTATGTTCTTATATTAGTGTTCGTGACCAAGTAAAAAACAGATAACAGTACAGGAGTAGAAAAAATCATAAAAATATAGTCTTTATTTAAAGTACTTTTACGGAACCCTCGGTGATGGGCAAGTTCAACTCTGACTTGTCCAGGTTTTTTTCCTATCGATTGGCTCTTACGCTGGCGCTGTGAGGATCTTTAATGACACCGTTGTGTATTACTTACGTTAAATCTGTACGTTTGTTTGTTACAATTTAACGCTTAAACGACTTTAACCACTGACTGAATCATCGATATTATAGTACGTTACATAACTAGGGTGGTAATACAAAGAAAGGCCGAGGTCGCAGAAGTTTGCGGCCCGAGCTGCAGGCGAGGCAAATATGCCATCGAGGGCTTTCTTTATTACCTCCCGTGTTGTGTACATCATTTTATGTCTACACTTGGCCAGAAAGCGGCTTTTTCTCAAAAAGTCACTTTATAGCCAGGTGTAGCATAAATGTTTTTATTAAATTTTTTACAAGTCAAATTAGAAGATAACGGGAATAGAAAGAAAGAAAGAAAGAAAATACATTTATTCATGACAGCACAAGATAAAGAACAAAAGAGTATACACATTAAATTAAAAATAGATACGCTGCCACAAAACGGTCCCACCTCAGCAAAATGCTGACCTGAGAGCCAGCGCTGGTCTTCCGGTGGAACCAGGTAGGGGCGACGTCATACAGAGAAACTCGCATGACCGGTCCAGGACAGACAGTTCTTCTGACTTGGTCGGCTAAGTCCACTTATAGTGAACGCGACCATTACAGCTCCGACCAATGGTGCCAACCGACCAAATCAAACCCTGTCTTGTCTGTGGTCACGGCCTTACGTCAAAAACAAAATAAAAACCCAAGATAAAAAATAAACAAAGCACATGCCAATTAAATACTACATTATACAAGTTAAAATTAAATTTAAAACATAGAACAAACGGTTTTTTATAGCATTTTGATATATATGAGTATCAGTCTTAAGGAAGAACAGGACAAAACAAAACAGTGAATTACATGTAAAATTAGTGACATTAGCGGAACGTGTCCGTCTCCGCTCTGCAAACAATATTATGGGCCAATTAAGTTTAAAAATAAATACAATAATCAAATGGTACATGGGTACTTAATCTACTCTCACAATCTCACTCGGTCAATACTATTGGGACATAAACCGCAGGTATGTACTAGTGACTTGATAAATCAAAGACAGCTTGTGTCGTGTCTCAATGTTTCCTGGTCCTTTTGATGAGCAAGAATATATTTTTTTAGTGTCAATTTAAAACATTTAATATTTTGCAGGTTCCTGATTGGGGGTGGGATATTGTTCCAGCATTTAGTTGCAGCGTAACGGAAACTGCCACGAAAAGCAGCTGATGAATGCTGCGGCGTAGTCAACTGTATACTGCATTGACGCGTTCCACGCTTGCGGTTGGAGAACCATGACAACTTTTCGAATAGATATGATGGTGCTTTGTGTTGTATTACTCCAAATAACAAACCGGCCAGGTGAAGCTTGCGTCTATGTTGCATCTTAAGGATGTTATGTTTGTTCAGAAATGGCGTAACATGCGCCCTCCGTGGGACATTGAAACAGAAGCGAGCACAAGCATTTTGGACGCGCTGGATGAGCCTTTTGGTTTTAGCTAATAGTCTGGGACCAACCACTACATCCATATAATTTAATTTAGACAAAACAAGTGACTCGACTAACTGTATGCGTAGAGTTTCACTTATGTAAGGCCTAATCTTGTATAGTATTTTCAATTTATAAAAACAATTTCTAACAGAACTTGCAATATGTTTCTCATAACGAAGATCACAGTCCATCAACAGTCCTAAGTTCCGTGCCTCATAGACTCTTTCTATCGGCTGATCTACTAATTTGATATCAATGGTTGGTTGGAGTTGGAATAGTGCGTAAGGTGAAATACTCGACTTTTAAAATGCATGTAAGTAATGGGTGTTTTTAAGAGAATCTCGAGGTAATTTTTCAGGATATTTATGCCGCCATAACGCAAAAGGGCACAACTAACATTTTTTTTTCGACACTGAGTTGTATACATATTCAGAATCAGTGAAATTTACGTTATGGGGGCAGATTTACGGACTTTTGATGATTTTCTGGCTCAGAATCGTTAGCAATTTCGAATTTTATACGTAAAAAAATGTGTCCCAAATTTTGTTACGTCATCTTTTTGTACCGATGTTAAGCACTGGCACCACCGCCGGCGAATAGTCGAGTAAAGATGGGCAAGTAGCATTACATTGCGAATCTGGAAAGGTTGATTGATCACACCGTGCCTGGTCAGCCCGCAATGAACTGTTACTCGCCCAACTTTACTCGCTTACTCGCCGGCGGTGGGACCAGTGCCTGAATATGAAAGTGGCGTAATGGAAAAATCTTTTTCCATACAACATTTTTTCACGTTTCGAAAGTATATTAACGATGACGACTAAGCCAGAAAAACCTCAAAAGTTCACATTGTACCGCGCAATTATTTTTTTTAAAAACGCCCTGACGTGTTTACTTAGCTTTATCATTACTTAGGTTTTTTCTGATTGTGAAATACGGGATAAAATATGTAATTTTCATAAAATTTCACTACCGAGTTTCTGGTGTTTCAAAAAGTATTCGCCACCAGTGAAAAGAGCATCAAACTATCCACTGAATCAAAACTCCAACCGCGAGGGCCGGAGTGGTCAAGCGCGAGTCGACTCATTGTGCGGGTTCTGTTCATGGGTGATACTTGAAGGACTTTCGACTGGCCCTAAATATCCAGAAGATTCTACCTTATTAGTATGGCCATTTTGGAGCTTTTTAATTTGTAGAGCTTGGCCGTAACCAGGAGTGGCTCACTCCGCGATTTCGCCGCGCCAAGTATAGCTTGGCAACTTCGTTGGTGACACTCCCATGTGTGCTTTTTGTTATATAATAATTCATTTATTTCAGGCATCAAAGGCCCATACATAAATACCTTACAATCTAACATACATATCACATTACAAAATAAACTTAACAACTAGGTCACATTTCACTGCGATGTGGTAACGCTGTTCGGGGTGTCAGGTAGCCGCCCGCGGAAGCGCCGGAACATGACACCCTTCGGCCAAAACTCTTCATTGGTGAAGGTCGCGATCTTCTCAGTTGGAACTCTCACCACATAAGAATTAAAATTCAAGTTGTGGCGAGACTCCAACTTAACGACCCTCAGGATGAGCCCTGTCTTTACGCGTACATATTCTACGATCTCCTCAGCCTTCGTAGAATAATGTAAGCGTAATGTATGTGCAGCTGTAACTACTTACACAAGCTACCGCCAACACGAACTGCGACCCTCGGAGGCTGCCTCCGTCGGTCGCCGTTCGTGTTCAAAATCAACAAAAAGCACACATGGGAGTGTCACCAACGAAGTTGCCAAGCTATAGTACCGAATTTTGCTCTTCAGAGGCTTAGCCAGTGGCCAGAAAGAACACGCGTTATGCGATAGAGAGACAGAGACGATCGGATACGATGCGTACCGGATCCGATCGTCTTGGTCAGTCAGTTTTGTTAGAAAGAGAAAGTTATGTACGTAGCAATAGCGTGGCGTCCGAAGAACTCGATTCCTACCGGCTTGCCCGATATCAGGCATTTGAGCACCTTATTCTACAATTGCACATACAAAAATGCACGCCAAATCTGCACCGGCTTGCCCAAGGATATCTTTTACGCCCCGCCACTGGTACGTAGTACGGTTACTTAGGCTGCGTTTCCACCAGAGCAGAGAAAAAATCAACCAATCAACTTGTCTAGTTTCACTAAGCGCGTACCCGGCATTGGTGGATTTTTTCCTCGCACACCGCTTAGCTACCTCGCACAGGTCCGGTGGAAACGCAGCCTTATTCTGTGGCCGGGTGCGGTAGCAATGCCAAAGGCGTACCACTAGCAATCTTTCGCTAACTAGAGGGCGCAAAGGTATTGGTTGCACACAGACGCTAAGTAGAATAGAGCCGCCTCCGCCCTCCCCTGTCGGTCCACTCGTCGCTTCGATTTTATCCACCCCGCATACAAATTTCTGGCCTCTTTTTCACCTCCTTAGAGATGATTTCCAGGATAAAAACTTTCCTTTGACCTTTCCAGGATCTCACACTGTCTCCATATTAAATCTCAACTAAATACCACTTTAAAAGTGATCAACTGGTCAAACGTAAAAAGGTAACAGACACACAGACATTCAGTGTTATATTCGTATTTATAAGGTAAAAACCTCCTAGTGCTCGGACACGCTTATGCTCAATCAATTAGTGTAAAGACAATAGTTTATCATACATACATCATCATAGGATGTATTATAAACTATTGTACCTAATAGGGATGTAACGAATATCGGTTTTTGAACATTCGCGAATGCGAATGCGCATACGAATAATCAACGTTGATATTCGCGAATGCGAATGCGAATACGAATATTGGTTATAAAATTTTATAATACTAGAAATAAACAAAATTAATAACTATGAAAATTCAATACTTCGTTTTCGATTACCTTAAATTTAATTCAGTTTTGCAATAAAATAAGTAATTGAAGTTTAAGTTGGAATAATTCGTCAGCTAAAGATAATGATTATGCATGTGGTAGAAAAATTGGAACCGGTGGAAGTTAAAAATATCTTATTTTCATTTTATTTCGGTACTTATCTAACAGAGTTTTTAATTACTCATTGATAGTTTCGAAATCCGACTCGGACTTGGCCGTATTTCTTTCTTTTCCATGAAATTTAGGATCTAAAATGCACCAAAAATATTCGCATCGATTTTTGCGAATACGAATGCGAATGCGAATATTGAAAATCTTGCGAATATTCGCGAATACGAATGCGAATACGAATATTCGTTACATCACTAGTACCTAACACTAACATTGGCATGATTCACGGATCTCTAAAAATGTTGCTTGGTCGCTACTGGCGGCAACGGATGTACACTCGTAAAGAACGAGTAATAGTGCAGGCTGCATAAGCAAGCGACTGTACTTTGCTAGTCCGAAATATTACACCGCAGTGTCAAGTTTATGCTAGAACTGTGGTCTAGCGGCACTTGAGAATAAGGTTTGGGGCACGATGTCGGTGTTTGAAGTAGGACGAAATTCTGCAGAAGTAATCCATGAAAACAACTTTTTGTCGCTTATGTAAGGCCGGCTTTACACCTGTAAGTTTTACTTACGTAAGTAAGGACGCAACTATACGTTAGACTGAGATAGCTGACTGACTATCTCAGTCTAACGTATCAGGTTTAAAGCCGGCCTAACGCTATGGTAGCAACCCCAATAAAACTTATTAGCTGCTAAGAAACACTACCAACCTTAAAGCCAAGTTATGTTATTATCATACCGATATTCAGCTTTTTTTTGCATATCAAAAGTATTAAAAAGGTAGTGTCGCTTACGTAGCATTTCCATCGATTGCTCATGCAGAAAACATTATGGCGACTATAATCCTCGTTTTAATCTTAAGATATTCAATGCTGGACAAAGATCTCTCCCAAAGACTTCCAGCGACCTTAACCAGGTCGTTAGACCATCTTTTAGTAGGCCGACTTACGCTGCGCTTTCGGTATTCATTCGAAAAAATTTACGCGCCATCGGCCATTGCTTGTTCGAGCCATATACCTAACCTCATTATCATTCGCTTGCTCTTTGTCCTATTCATTAAGGGACGGCGCAGCATGTCTTCTTCTTCCATTACTTCTCTATCACCCGTCATCTCAGCGTTTACATCATTCCTAGCCATATCATCTCTCACACAATCCATCCACCTCTTCCTTGGTCTACCTCTTCTTCCAGAACCTTCCACATTCATACCTAAGACTCGTCGACCACGCCATATACCCAACCTATTGCCACTTTAACTGGCTAGCCCCAATTTAATCTAAAATCAAATTTTATAACACTTCAAAGGAAATTGAAAGAGTTCACAGGTCTGATTCCTACAGCGCTTTGAATAGTTCGCATCGTGAGATGAAACGTCACAAGAAAACTCATGTTGGATCCAAAAGGCTAAGACGATTATTGGAATCTTGGGAGAGGAAGAAGAGAAAACCTTTTAACAGTGACACTCCTTAGCGTTCCAATTTTCGGATCAAATGGGCCATAGTTATTCATTGGACCAAAGAAACAAAGTGGAGTCCTCCAAGCCTGACCTCTCTTCATACATACATTACTGTAACAAAACGGGACTTACTCGCGTAAGTAAAGACGTTACGACACGTTTAGCTCAGTGGGAGTGCCTACGAAGCTAGAGGTCCCGGGTTCAAGTCCTGGTAAGTGCAAATATGTGTATGATGAGCACGAGTATTTGTTCCTGAGTCATGGGTGTTTACCATCTATTTGAGTATGTATTTATCTATATAAGTATGTATATCGTCGTCTAGTAGTACAAGCATTGCTTAGGTTGGGACTAGTTCGATTTGTGTAAGACTATCCCCCGATATTTATTTATTACATATTTAGCTCGACGTTTCTTGTAAGGTTTACGATCACAAAGGGACTGAAGCGGCGGGTGTCAATATCTTCTAGCCGCTCGAGTTATTCGAATTACCCGCGCTGAGTCTTGATTATCACTTCGCATATTGAGGTTATCGACCTGTACACAACTCTCCATACGTCTACCTTTAAACATGTTAAAGAAAAACATTCGCAAAATAAGAAATATGCGATACATTTTTGCGCCAATCCACATCGGAAGGAACAGAAAGCTTTTTGTTGAGTCCCTAGAGATATTTGTTGCCGTATAATCTAATCGATCTGCTTTGCTATACATAAATAATAGAATGAGAAACCTTCCAGAGCTCGACATGTTTCAATAGAAATTATTTTCGAAATAAGACGAGCTTTTGTTATTGTTTATCACAGGATATTAAAGACAATTGATGGTTATCTATGGTGCGTAAAGGATCATTCTTCCAGAGGAGTAATGAGCATTTGGCGCTGAATATTGGAGTGGTATAGATGTCACCCCGAACGTTGGTTGGTGCAATTGCTCGTTTACAAATGCCAACACCGTCCTAGCTATGATAGCCGAAAGATAAGAGTGTCCAGTGTCCGGATATCCGCCATTGTTATCAGAGACATGTTACCTAATAGTTATTATTTAATTACTAATGACATTGAACTATAAATACCAGTGGCGTGAGGTAAAATATATCCTTGGGCAAGCCGATGCAGATTTAGCGTACATATTTCTTAAGAGCTGTATAATTTTTCTCTTCTAATAAAACATTTAGAATTCGTAGGCAGTCGTTAATACTGTGTACCGGTACAGTAAACAAACAAAGAATCTTTTTTTTGCCTGACACGTACGATCACGGTGTAGTGGGCAGATACCTTAAATCCGAAAAATATGAGTCATCTTTAAGACGTAATAGGGTACAAAAATAGGGAACTTAGTACAATATTGCTCACTATTAACTGTCCTAGAGAAACGAAGGAAAAGCAGAAATCAATGGCATGAATGATTAAAACTCTAATCTCTTAAAAAAGTATACTTTATGATTTCCCTTCTTATCATTGAAAATTCTATTACCTTCAGGACATCCTCCACCAACACGCTAATTAAATGCCTTTGCATTTAAAACGTCGTCAAACGTATGCATACGCGGCGCCCAAACTCCCGCTAATGGAATAATCCGGGAAGTTGCGTGAAGTCTGAAATTACATGAGCATGAATATGCATGTGGAGGGCTCATGATCGACGGGAACTTGGATAGGGAGCTCCGAACCAGGCCTGGAAAACAACTTGACATTTTGGGTTCCCAGAAAGTTATTAGTCATTTTATTTTATTTATCTCTTTATTCTATACAAAGTTTCCTTAAAACCAAGTTCAATACGAAAAATGCTGATAGACCTGCAGGCATAGTGCTAGGCTTTGTCACGCGATAGGGAACGGGCACGACAAAAGTGCTGCCAACTGGTGCCGCCAATCTAAATCAAGTACCCTCTCATGCTGGGGCAACATTGAGGGAAACTCCGTAATTTATTGCGATGAAGTACGGTTAACGTCAGTGTAGCTACGACTTACTATATTTGACATTGACACTTACATATTGTCATTGACATTGACTGCTTGATTTGACAGGGGTGATAGTTTCCTTTATTGTCCACCCGTGTCTCTTTTGTCGTTTAATGCTGCCACTTATAGTTCGTGCACCTTCCCTATAAATAAATGTCAAAGCATTTTTCACTTTCACACTTGTACTTGTCAGAACGTGACGGATGCTTTATCACTTATTCACGTGACAAAGCTTACCATCATACGCCTACAGATCATAAAACAACAGATCAAGTAAAAAATCTTTTTTGTTTGTCTTAGTTTTCGAGATAATGATGTTGTGTAAAGCGTTGTATATGATACCCTGACACGAAGATTTATGTGTCATACTATGCTAAGCTATGCTTCGTTCTTTAATGTCTGCAGTCACACGAGCATAAATATTCACGCATATGCGTGTGGAGGGCTCATGATCGACGGGAACTTACACAGGGCGTTCCGAGCCAGGCCTGGAAAACAACTTGACGTTTTGGGTTTCCAAAAAGGTGTTAGTAATTTTATTTAAGAGATTACCTATATTTTGAAAAACCCCTACTCATCTCTTTATTCTACACAAAGTTTCCTTAAAACCAACTTCTATGAAAAATGCTGATAGACCAGATCATAAAAGCGCGCTCCAAACCAGGCCTGGAAAACAGCTATTGTTTTCGAATTATCAGAAGTTTTCGCCTCAATATTTAACGTGCAGTTTGCGACTAATACAAAACATAAGGTACCGCCAGTAAACACTCAAAAATACAAATGTTTACTGATATTTACCATGAAATAAACATTTGGTCAACTACGATGCTTGCATAACTGTGCACGAAAACTCATCAAAAGCCTTCGAAGTTTCAAAGCAAAGATTGACAAAGCCTATAGAAAGTTGCGCGTTTGGTAAAAGCGAACAGGTAAATTGCTACTGGAGTAAACCCTTAGGATTGGCTTTTGTTTTGCAGAGCGATTGTTTCAGTTTGGATTTAAGATGATTCCAGTTGGTCGGTTTTCCATATAAAAGGGTCATTTTGCTTCTATGGCATCAATGTTTAAAATGTGTTTTATTTTATATATTTGTGTTAGTTGTTTATCTGTTTGTTTGTTTGTTCGCGCATCACGTAAACTATCAAATGGTTCCAGTTTAAGTAATCGGGGACCATACATATTGTTACGTCCGTGGGGTAGGTAACGTGATAGAAAATACACTAATTAACCACTAATTAAAAATGAAACTTTATTACAGAATTACTAATTAACATGTCTTACTTACTAATAAAATCACTGTACTAAATCACTTCACTATAACGCACTTATTAACTTTTCGCTTAGGTTCGCTTCGAGATTCGCACTTTATCGCACCTAGTTCAAGACTGACTGTGGCGTTTTTTTTTTTTTAGAAACTGACAAACTCGCAACCCATCCTGGGCGTAGCGATTGTCGGACCGGGTGGTTGGCCGTGGCGTTCCCTGGGGTCGAACCAGCTCGCTAGCCAGACCACCCTGAGTTGGTCGGGCTGGGTGGGAGCCGGGAGTGCCTGGGGTCGAACCAGGTCACTTAGTCCCGGTCCACGTCGATATGATCGGGCTAGGTGGGGGCTGAACGCCTGGAGTCGAACCAGGTCGTTTGGCCAGGGCCAGCTTGACTTTGCGCTGATTGCTCAGAGTGAGCAGCGGACCAGCGGGAAGGATGACTCGGGTCAACCTGTCCTTATGTGAACTTGTGTATCGAACTAATGGGAGTTTTAGGTGCCGGTTCGCTAAAACCTAGCCCAGCTAAGAAGACTCCGGCAAGAAACTTAGCTGGGCCCGAGCGAGGTCGGAGTAAAGTTAACCATGACATTCGGGTCCTGGGGCAAGTCGGGACGCGGCCCTTGTGTGCTGTGGTCGCGGGGAGGTTGACTGTGGCGTCGGTGAAGCGCGGCTTATATATCCGGAGACTCTTGCTCTCGAATGTTCCGGAGAAATCCTATCTCGAATGTTCGGTCCAAAGTCCAAGGGCGGTCGGCGACCCCTCGGTCAATGACGCACCGCGAGTGTTCTAGACAATCTAGATGGTTCGATGGTTGACGCGACTGGAACATTCCCGACTATTGCTGTCCCTTTCTAGTTGCCTCTTTCACACACTTCTCGAACCTTCTCAATATAGCTGTCTCTCTCTCTCTCTCTCCTTCACTCCTTCGAGAAATTTCGCCATATACTGAAGTTTACTTCAAAGGCCCATAAGGGGTCCTGAAAACGCCTGAAAACGGGTTTTCAGGTTATTGCGCCATCTGATAGAGGGTGCCCTGAAACGGACTGAAAACATGTTTAAGGGGCCTGAAAACAACGGCAACTAGGGTGAATTTTCAATCTTCTAGTATGTGAAAGAGCCACCTCTGAAACGGCCTGAAATCACTTTTTAGCCTGCTGAAAACGCTTCTAAAGCACAGAAAATCACGTTTGAAGATTTGCCTATACCATCGGCGCAACAATATGTTTTTCAGTATCGGCCCATAGGAGTAAAACCGGTATTGCATGCCCTAGTTCTAATGCTAGAGTCCTGTGACGCAAGGACAGACGGACAACGTAGGCTCAGCAATAGGGTTCCGTTGGCACCCTTTGGGTACGGAACCCTAAAAACATTCACGCAGTACGGGTTTTGTATGAGGCGATAGTCCGAAGTCACCTAGAAGGTAATGCAGTCATCTGGAGCCCACATGAGTCTAAATACAGGCTTATGCTGGAGCGAATACAAAAGTTTGTAAGATTTTTATATCTTAAACTGTGTGGTGTATACCCTTTTTACCCTTTGTTTTATGTTATTTTAGGAATATTTAATGTTATTGTAGACGTCGTTTAATTTAAATAAATAATTTAGTATTAGATACTTGTACACTATCGTATTAGGTTAAGCCTGTAAATATAGCAGTATGTTCTTTTTAAATAAATAAGAAAAAGAGAATCCGAACTAAGGACCTCCCTTTATTTGGAAATCGGCCACAAAGTATTTCAAACAAAATCCTAAAACAAACCGGCGCGGCAACGTATTCGAAAAGTTTTAATTTAATAAAACATTCGCCTCCACACCTGCCCCGGATTAATACTTGAATCCCCTGATAATACTGTCTGTATTAATATAAGCGATAACTGGACCTAAAAGTTTTATAAATAATTTGCCTTGTTTAAGTATTAAAAGTTAGTCCGTTTTTAGGGTTCCGTAGCAAAAATGGCAAAAACGGAACCCTTATAGTTTCGTCATGTCCGTCCGTCTGTCCGTATGTCACAGGCATTTTACTCAAAAACTACACGATGGATATTGATGAAATTTGGAATATATATGTGTCTTGTATGAGCCGCTACTTAGTTTAGTAGTTAAATAACCAATTAAATATTTTTAGTGGGGCACTCCATACATAATGTTACAGAAGCTAAAAAAATTTACATATAGTGCCAAAAATTTTTTTTTCCGATGTGTGGTTTCGTTCGACAGCTCTTTCAAAAACATTTTAGGTTCTTAAGTAATGTTCTTGATTAAGTGAATGCCTTTGGAAATAATCGCCCCGAAATTTATGAAAATTGTCTCCCTCCCCCTCTATCTTCTAAACCATGAGTCCGAAAAATATAAAAATAATTACTAAGATAACGCTTAATTGATACTTTCAATGAAAATTATTTTCAACAAGATCTGATTAACCGTTTTGAGTTATTGCCGATAAATTGCGCTTCTCAACAAAAGGACGTAATTGCTATGAAGATATGCTCTTTTGTTGTTGTACTTTTTTTACCTTATAGTTACGGCTATGGAACCCTACACTCTGCGACTTCGCGGGGAAAATCATACTTTTTAGGGTTCCGTAGCCAAAATGGCAAAAAAGGAACCCGTATAGTTTCGTCATGTCCGTCCGTCTGTCTGTCTGTCTGTCTGTCTGTCTGTCTGTATGTCTGTCCGTATGTCACAGGCATTTTACTCAGAAACTACATGATGGATATTGATGAAATTTGGAATATAGGTGTGTTTTATGAGCAGCTACTTAGTTTGGTATATAAATAATTAAAATAAATATTTTTAGGGGGGGGCACTCCATACATGTTGACAGTAAAAAAAAAAATTCAGCAAATATCAACGTGTGGTACATAGTTCGACAGCTCTTTAAAAAACACTATAAGGTTCCTAAGTAATGTTTTTGATTAAGTGAATGTATTTGGAAATAATCGCTCCGAAAGTTGTGTAAATTGTGTCCCCCCCCCCCCCCCCTTTATTTTCTAAACCGTGCGTCCGAAAAATATGAAAAAAATCACGAAGGTAACGCTTAATTAATACTTTCAACGAAAATTATTTTCAACAAGATCGAATGTACCGTTTTTGAGTTATTGCCGATAAACTGCGCTTCTCAACAAAAGGACGTAATTGCTATGAAGATACGCTCTTTTGTTGTTATACTTTTTTACACCGTTTTTTTACCTTATAGTTACGGCTATGGAACCCTACACTGAGCATGGTCCGACATGCTCTTGGCCAGTTTTTTGTTAGCAATATGAAAATATGCATTACGCAGACCCACAGGCATTACCATGAAACTAACAAATTACTTTTTCATCACACTTGCTCGAAAATGGTGTCACTACACGTAGGTTCTGCGGGCCGTAAATGGCCTATTACGCCCTAGGGCGTAATAGTTTTCTTTTTAAATTTGAAACGCTGGTTCTGTTTTACTCTTATTTGTCATGTTCAAAGGAAACGCCAACTTACTTTTTTAACTTTTATCACTGAAATATTCATTTAAAGATAACTGTAATTGCAAATACATATAAACACATATTTCGGTAACATTAATTAAATGTTTAAATAATGTATTTCTTTATTTTGCAAATATAAAATCAACTAAAATGGCCGTTACCGCTATGGTTTCCGAACGTGACTTGACGTTCGCATTGTCTATGGACATATGTGACAAATGTCACTGTCTGTTTTAATATTTTCTTGTCATACTGGGTCGAAAAGTAAGGTTATTTTATTAAGATTTCCTCACAAGTGTGATGAAAAACATTGTGTGTGCCTCGGTTTCACCTCGGGCTTATAACAAACACTCGTTTGTAATTCCTTACTTACCGCCCTAGATACACAATGTACTATTATGCCACACCTGGCCATAGCCAGCTTTCTGGCCAAGTGTAGACATAAAATGATGTACACAACACGGGACGTAATAAAGAAAGCCCTCGATCGCATATTTACGTCCCTCGCTTGCAGCTCGGGCCGCAAACATTTGCGATCTCGGCCTTTCTTTGTATTACCACCCTAGTTGTGTAATGTACTATTCTCAAACATGCAATGAAATGTTGACATTACGTGCCTTGTAATAGGCCGCAAAGTACCTCCTTTCCGGTGCGGCTTGACACTTGGCATTTAATGGAATTTTATACAAATTCATACATTATTTTTTTTTAAATTTCCATTCCACATTTATTTGGCGGCTTCACGGCGTTCAGCCATTAAAAAACCAATAATCGATGTTTGCTATATTTTGCAATTTTATTTAATGGTGACTGATGTTAAATTTTACAATGTAATATATCGTCGTCTAGTATCCATAACACAAGCCTTATTGAGCTTACTATGGGGCTAGTTCGATTTGTGTAAGATTGTCCCCTAATATTTATTTATTTTTATTTATTTATCCGAGAAGGAGATGGCGGGATGACCTGGACTCATTTCAAGTCGGGTGGCAAGAGCATGCATTAAACCGAGACGAGTGGCTGAAAAAAGGGGAGGCCTTTGCCCAGCAGTGGGACATACAAACAGGCTAATAAAAAAAAAAAAAAAAAAAAATTATTTATTTATAATATAGTCACATGGATGGGAATATACTAAGTTATCATAACACAAAACAAATAAACAAAAAATACCTATACAAAAGTGATGAGATCACAAAGTTTGAAATTTTTTTGATAATTATTATATCGTCTTAAAGAAAAATTAAAGTTAATTTCGGAATGCTTAAATAACACTGAAAAAATGTATGTATCAAGTACTTAAACGCACTTTTTCGTGCTCAAAATGAGAAAATGCTAGTATCGGTTATAGGAATCCAAGTGCAGTACTTATTTATATCAGAAACAAAATTTAGTGCATACGCCTATTGTACGGGTTATTTATTTAAACTTTATTGCACAATAATAAAAAAGTACAATCGGCGGACTTAATGCCTCAAGGCATTCTCTACCAGTCAACCATCGGGTAAAACAGAGACTTTAATTGGTGCAGGATTGTTTGTGTGTTACTTACCTAATTGATTATGCCAAATTTTAGTAATGAAAATATGAATGTTGATTTTTAATAAAAAAACGGCTTGTCCCGTATTTTAACCTCAAATTCCGTATTTTCAATGCATTTGTCCTGTGAAACCAGAAATCAGATCTGGTCACCCTAAACCTCACCCCAACTTTGTTACACCAACAAAATAGCTAAATTACCTCAGCCCCAACTAAATACCTTTAAATAATTAAATGCTCCGCTTACCATGCATAATTAATCACTATGAATCAGCCTCAGACTCATACAAATGTAAACCTGGATAGATTTAATCGCATTAAGCTAGCTTACTGGTAAACAACTGAACCGTTTATAATAACTACATATGGAAGAAACAAGATGTTTCTTTATTTGTTTTTAATGCGCATTAATTACACCACATTTTTATGTTTAATTTTTTATGTACTTTGATTTCTTGTATCTATATATAGATACAAGAAATCAAGGTACATAAAAAATTAAATGGTACTCACCTGTGGTCCAGACCGGGAATCGAACCCGGTACCTCTGGATTTCCGGCCCAGCGCCTTAACCACTTGGCCACCGGAGCACCCACCAAGCGTCCTCAATTTTACCGTCTACTTTAGGTTAAAAAAAACCTATTAAAACTAGAATGATACGAAAGTCAAAGTAGATGGTAAAATTGAGGGCACTTGCTGGGTGCTCCGATGGTCAAGTGGTTAAGGCGCTGGGACCACAGGTGAGAACCATTTAATTTGTCTATGTACTTTGATTTCTTATATCTATATATGTAGCGTTTATAATTATTTAAAGGATTAAATGATGTGTAAGTTAGTTTTATTGTAGATGAATGCCCGCGGAGGGGCTTAGCCAGTGACCAGAAAGAGCATGCGCTATGCAATAGAGAGAGACGATCGTATGCGGTGTGTTCCGTCCGGTGATCGGGCCCGAACGCCAGTTTTGTTAGAAAGAGAGTTTCTTCTGTATGTATTTATTTTGTTTCATTGTTAATTATTTATTGGGAAACAAAACAAAACATAAAAAACACATTATTTACAACTTAATGACTAAATAAACCTAATTTAGCCTATTGGGACCTAAAATTATATTTACAGATGTCCCTTATGTCGCCTCCTGCGGGCAGGGTGCTCATAAAGTTGGCTGCATTGCCTCGCTGGATGGCAATGCCTATCCGCTGAGCGAGGAACGAGCCAGCCCTATGGTCACCGGAGGACCGGATGAGCAAATATCTCAGTTTTTTAAAGAGATTTGTTGCTTTCGGTCCCCACGGACCCATGGTCTCCACGGCAAACGCCAAAAATACGTAACAATCGCCGAGCCCCAGAGTGCCTTTTGTTTCATAGTCTCGATTGAAAACATTTCAGTTTACCTAAGGCCTCTTAATAAACGTACGTACATAATATTATGAGTCAAAATATGTGCTAACAAACAAAAATACAATACTAAAAACCACTGCACAATTTAAATAAATATGAAAAACCACCACTCAAAGGCTTAGCAAGACTTCCCTCCTGAAAATCTCTTGGCAAAACACCGAGACATTAACAGTTAAAACATTCCCTCTTTCAAAATATATTTATTTATACAAGGACTAAATTAAGGGCTATTTTCACCAATGGATTTATCTTATTTCGGCTTCATCTTTAAGCTGTATTCTTTGCCTGTACCCCGTTCCACCGAACCCCCACCAAAACATCTACAATTCCATATACATTGTTCGCTTGTTTGTTTCAAAGTCGTGTCTTATTCTAACAAAACCGTCAATGTATATCGCTCCTTTAGATAGTGACGTGTCAAATGGTTCCATAAGGGCTCCGGAGTCCAGGATTTCTTATAGTCGAGGAAGATAAACATCCGTGGAGGAAAGGTCTCTAGCGAGTTTCCCGCCCATTCCGACCTTTTTTTGTGCGCCGACCAGATTCTTTCATTTTGACGACATTCCTACGTAGATGATATTGATAAAGGCGCGGGTCAACGGAGTACCAATTTAGTTGTGATAGCTCGAGTTCCGACGATTTCGAATAAATGATGATTTATTTGGATGCCGATTGAAACAGAAGGATGGATTTAGATGGAAATTCTGCTGTAACAATTGATCTATTGTTTGACCACCGTATACTGCACAGTCACGATTTTTAATTTGTGACCCATTTTCCAGAAATGTTCTTTGTACACTTATAATAGCGATAAGGTCGCTTTTTTTCGCTAGCCTATCGTAGTACCCCTCTGCTAGGCATAGGCCTTCGCCATTGATTTCCATTCGTCCCGGCTCCGAGTTAATTCTGGCCAGTCGTTAAAAAATACGTCCAGATTGTCCCATCTTCGTTGCCACCCGTCTTGCAGCACTCCGTGGCTAGTTTCGCCCACCTCTGTGGATGCATGCGGCAGACGTGGCCGGCCCAGTCCTATTTTAACTTGGCAGTCTTGGCGCCAACATCAGCAATGCGGGTTTGGGAGTGCAGTGTAGTGTTCCGAATTCGATCAGTTCGTTTCACACCCCGCACGCTGCGTTTCTAAGATATCTCTATCTATATCTTTGGCAATCCTTCACTTTGATATTTTGTAACTCAGTTAGTGACTATGTTTGGGCTCCATAGGTTACGACAGGCAGAATGCACATGAAGATCGTTTAGTAACCTATAATCTTTCACAGTTAACACATAAGGGTTTCTTTTCTGTATGTGATTCGACCGTTGGTCATAATATAATATTAAACAAACATAATTATATTATAGAATAGTGGTTCTAAAAGCATGAAATTTCAGAAAACAGGAAGAAAATATTTTTTATCTATTTTTGGAAACCATATTATTTTATTGCCATATTTTTTAGATTTAAATGGATTACTCCATTTGTGTGAGATTGCAGGATGCCAAAACAGTAGATTAGTCAGTCATTACCGATTAAACATAAGGACGTAGCTAAGTTCAAATGACGTCATCAGCTGCATCAACGAATTTCGAAAAAAGGAGGTTTTTAGTTCGTTTGATTCTTTTTTCTTTGTTTTCATGCAAATGTTCCCCGATTTTTTAAAACGGTTGGATTGACTGCTTTGGCAAATTCTCCTTCCCATTGTTCCTATTGTTATCAGTTCAGGGTCCAATTATGGGATCTTGGAGAAATCGAGGAAACTCTTCAAATATGTTATACATCTATAAAAGTCTTGCATATTTTAATTGAAAAAAAAGAAAAAACAAATACATTTATTTATGGCAGCACAAAATTATACACAGTAGAAAAAAACCCAAAAAACACAAAGAAATCTCGCTGCCACAAAAAGGTTCCACCTCAGCATAATGCAAACTCTAGAGCCGGCGCTGGTCTTTCGGTGGAACCAAAGGTTGGAAAAGATTAGTTTTAAAAGCTTCATTTTTGTATAAATAACATTTTACTATCACAGGCGAGACTTTTTTAAATCTAAGGTTAATAAAAGCAGAAGTGTAATTAAAGATAATCCTCCAATAGCAAAACACTGGCGTCGCAGGGACATTATAAAGTTAGCTCCGTACAAGACACTCGCTGTTATTTAGTACACCGCCGGGTGCGCGTAACGACACCGCGCAACACCGCTGCACCATACAATGCTTCACTTTTAGGGTTCCGTAGCCAAAATGGCTAAAAAGGAACCCTTATAGTTTCGTCATGTCCGTCCGTCCGTATGTCACAGGCATTTTACTCAAAAACTACAAGACGTATACCGATGAAATTCGGAATATAGATATCTTGTAGATGCCGCTACTAAGTTTGATAGTTAAATAATAAAAATAAAAAAATCTAGGGGGGCACTCCATACATGTAACAGAAGCTAAAAAAAATTTTCAGACATCAACGTGAGGTACATAATTCGACAGTTCTTTTAAAAACATTATAAGGCTTTTATGTAGTTTTTTTTTATTAAGTGAATACTTTCGGAAATAATCGCTCCGAAAATTGCATAAATTGTGTCCCCCCCCCCTTTAACTTCTAAACCGTAAATCCAAAAAATATGAAAAAAAAAAACAGGAAGGTAACGCTTAACAAATACATTCAATGAAATTTATTTTGAATAGTAACGAATAAACCGTTTTGAAGTTATTGGTGAAAAACTTCCCAACCAAAAAGTTTTAAGTGCCATTGATTTACACGGCATTTAAGACTTTTTGCCAGTTGTTTATTTTTAGCTTTATTTTTATCTGTAGCACATTTCCTTATAAATACGGCTATGGAACCCTACACTGAGCATGGTCCGAAATGCTCTTGACCAGTTTTTAAATGAATTTGTGAA
Source organism: Eudemis profundana (assembly GCA_947034925.1). Classification (NCBI taxonomy): domain Eukaryota; kingdom Metazoa; phylum Arthropoda; class Insecta; order Lepidoptera; family Tortricidae; genus Eudemis; species Eudemis profundana. Next base: position 1,260,486 of record OX344809.1, read on the forward strand.
GCCATTTTACAAATTTTATTTTCAAACACCGACAAATCAACATCACGACACATACGGTACTAGTGTGAAGATACTCATCATCATAATTTTAACCAGGAGGTTCATTATAAAGTTAGCTTCGTACTTTTTTTTCTTGGTTAGTCTGTGTCCCGTTTGGTCAATATTCACCACTTTTTGTAAAACTGAAGTTGTGCCCCTCGAAAGAGAGGGGCACAGGTTAGAAATCCCCCATTTATGAAAGGAATGATTATTGCCACCCTGGCTTAATTTACAATCGGTACCGCCTTTTAGTTTTAGATTCTGGCAGGACACAAAATTCACTTTTTCTTTAAGATGTTCTACAAAGTTCCTTAGTAATCCGTCTTTTCTTTTTCTTCTTTCAATATTTTGTACTTGGATTCATTTCCTGTTGAACAATGTACAGTATTTCATAACTGCCTGACCAACCAGCGTTAAAGGGTTATTCTTCAGAAATATGTCTGCGACTTATTCCTCTGTCTCCATACATTTAGTATGAAAAAGGGCCAGAGTAATAAGGTGACCGCAAACATATTTCTGAAGAATAACCCTAAAGCGACCGGCGCACTAGATGTACTTCAGTTATTTGTTAGCGAGGCTATGTGCGGCTATTTATTTTAAGGCCCTTGATTAACAGTAAGTATTGGCAGAGTGCAAAGCGGGTGGAGGGGGTAGCCTAAACGATCACAGCGCTCGCTACGGCTAAAATTGACATTTTTGTCGCTGACTTTTCTCACTGAAAACAACAATTTTAATATTATTGGCAATAATGTTACTGACTACCATTGTCCAAAATTGTGTAATATAGTAAAATAACACAAGATTTCATTAATATTTTTCACAATATTTACTTACTTCTTGTTTGACAGCGGTGACAATATTGTCCATAATGGCCGCCTATCACGTGGCGCTGTCGTCGCGCTCGGTCCCAATATAACTAAATCTCCTTGTAGAGCCGCCTGTTTGAAGCGAGTTCCTCTTAACGACATCTCGGAGTTCGCAGCTGAAATGTTGGCCAATCATATTAAATTCCAAATATTCTGCTCTCCGAATTAACCATTTTAAACTCGAAAGTGTCGTCGGCAGTTAGGCGTTTACACTTTCAAAAATATAATTGTACGAATTAAGGAACGAATGTAAGGCTTTCATAGACCTTAGAAAGTTTAGAACGTTCATCTACTTAGGCTATGTTCTCTATTATTCGAGACGAGTTCTAATGTTTTTTTTTCTACTTTTCCTCGTTTCTCTCTCTTCTAAGTCGGCTCCTCACTGCTGAGGATCGTGACTCCGCCGATTAATTTTTTTGATGGCAGCTCTCCACTTCTCCCTGTTGGTTGCCTTGTGAAGCGCGCTGCTGAGTGTCGTATCCAGTCCCTCGTTTCAGTAGATGTAATATTGCGACACTTTACAAACAAAATAAATGTTTTACTATAATGTAAGCACAAACCAAATCAAATCAAATCGTTTATTGCTTTTTTCTACTCCTGTACTGTTATCTGTCTTTTACTTGGTCACGAACACTAATATAAGAACATACATAATATGAGTTCAGAGAAGTCTATACTCTATTCCCCATAACAGCACTAGTGTCGTTATAGTCACTTTACGTTATTGCTAGCAGCCACAGACTTCTAAATCTAGGTTAAACTTAGGTCAAGGATTAAGCGCTCAATTTTAACTTTACGGTAAAAATGCACAACTACCAACTTAACAAACAATTAAATTCCTACGGTTTTTAAGAAAAACAAAACTTTCCGAACTAAATTCATTGATGCCAACATAAAAAAAGTATTTTTAATTTAAGTATACTTTAAATTAAACAAAAGTTTACCATAGACACATACTGTCAGTCATACGTCATATTTGCTTTGTTTCGAGTTATGATTAATTTTGTATTTTATATTTTAAAACCTAGTCGTAGAAAAAGTATTGTATGCAACGTTGTATAATTAAGTCAAAAAACGCTCATTGCGTCTCTATTTGCGATACTCGCCGCATTCGCGGCTCGTATTGCAACTCACGCAATTCGCATTTTTTGAACCCACTTATACAACTGTTGCATAAAATACTATTATGCTGTACACTGGGTCTTAAACAGAACCTAATTACTGTGTGTTTCAAACATGGACTCTGCTAGGGTATTGCAATTTAATTTAATAAAAATATATATGTAATAGAAATGCACATATAAAATGAAGATAAAATTTTTCTACTTAACTTAAGACAACGATTAAAAATAAAATACAAACGAGGATCAAAAACAGGGGCAAAACAGAACTATTTCGTAATAGGGATGACGACTGCGTTAAAAACATAATCAATTAGATTATGGAATTAGTCCGTCAGTTAGATTATGGAAAAATATGGGACACATATTTTTTGGTTTATCAAATTATTAAAAATTGACAAAGTTATAGATCATCAAACTTCCGGATTTGGGGCTTCTGACGTACTCCTAGGTGAAAATTGTACCAAAGAATGACGTCACTCGAAACTTCTAAGCACTACATCCTCGTAATTTTTATCCGGCTTTCAAAAGAAGGACGGTTCTCTATTCGTCTGAATGTTTTTTTTTGTTTAGTCTAGTAGTGTTGATTTCCCCACACAAAGTATAACCGTGTGACGTCACAAAGCTAGTATGTTTTAGTATGAAGCGTTTTTTGGGAAAGTAAAAATGTTTTATTAACATTGTTGTATCTCATTGAGTTTGTGATATTTAAATAGTTTTTTTAGTAATATTTTTACTATTATTTATACTATGGTCTTTCTATACCACACAACAGAATAATCTTGTTAAATAGCCTAATTTTGCATACGTTAACAAAGCTTACATAATTCCAATTGGCTATTTGACAACTTTTTCTGTGATATGTTATAGGAAGACCATTCAATAATAGAACGATTTGTGGAAGAACCACTTCAATATCATAAAAACTCATCAAGATACTACAATGTTAAAATCACATATTTGTAGACTTTCCCAAAAACATGCCGAAACACAACGTGACGTCACAACACAAGTCATGTATGTTGTTTGGGGAAATCAAGAACTTTGTTCTGCAACTATGTTAACAGTTGAGCTTTTCGTAACGGTTTCATTACAAAAATCACCATACATTTTATGGGTTATTTAAAGGTACTAATAGTTTTTAATATTTGCATACTTTTAAAATGAACTTTCCCACGCAACTTTGAAGGCTCATAAAAAAAGTTGACACTTTAGTTATTGAACTGAAAACTTCAACATATTTTCTTATTTTGCGTATTTTAACAGGATCTTATATAACAACTATATACGAAAGAAACATGATGTTTCTTTATTAGTTTTTAATGCGGGTAAATTACACCACATTTTTAACGACGAGTGGTTAAGTCGCTGGGCCGGAAATCCAGAGATACCGGGTTCGATTCCCGGTCTGGACACAGGTGAGTGCCATTTAATTTTTCTATGTACTTTGATTTCTTGTATCAATGTATGTAGGATCTTATATAATTTTGACAAATTTCGGATACAGTAAAATAGCCTATAGCTTGGCAACTTCGTTGGTGACACTCACATCGGGGGCCTCCATAGGCTGCCTCCATCGATTATCGTTCGTGTTGGCGGTAACTTGTGTGAGTAGTTACGGCTGCACATAACAAAAAGCACACATATGAGTGTCACCAACGAAGTTGCCAAGCTATAATATGGGTACTTGTCGGTCAAAACCGAAACTCCCCTGTCTCCCATTATCATAAGTTTGGGGCCACACAGGGCCACAATGGCGTAATTATCACAACGGGACAGACAATGAGACAACGCGAGGGACAAAGAAGCCGGGGGGTTACCTAGAGTTAACGGTTTTTAGGCCGCGTTGCGGGTAAACAGAGAATTCGATGATACTGGTAGTACTTGAATCCAATACGAATTAAACGTGAACAATTAAAATTATTTATTTGTCAATTAACATTTAATGATTTAGTTTTTTATTGCTTTAAATAATTATACAAAATAAATTTAAGTTATTGACATACTAAAAATTAATGTAAATTTTAATGTTCTCAAACTTAATGTAAAGCGAGTAAACCAAGTCCTGGATGTAAACATAGGATACATTATATCCCGGCAAAGATTTCCTTTGGGGCAGTGACGGGAACAGAGCGGGCAAAACCGCGGGTAAATGCTAGTATTTAATAAAAGGCTGAAAGAACTTATAGTTGACCTAACATGCGTTGACTCATTGTAAAAAAATAACTATATTTGGTACCGTATTTTATTATAATATTATTAATTATAACAACTTTATTGTAAAAGTGTATTAATGAATTGATGTTAAACGTGTAGAATACTGTGTTAAGAATTTAGAATGATGACTTGTAAAATGCATTAGCTTTTATCAATAAATGATCTGGTATCTGTATAATTCAATACTATTTTTGAAAATTGGCAAAAATTAAGGTATACTTACCTATTTAAGTTCGTATCAATTTTTAAATAACCGAAAACGAAATAACTTTCTGTGAAAAATTTGTCGTCTGATATTTTTTTAACGTATTATAACTAATCATATGCGCCAGAATAAGGTAGGTTTTATCTTATGTAATTAAGATTGTCATATGGCTTTCAGTTCCATCTTCAGATCAGTTCACAGCGTTACAAAGTATATAAAGTAATTTTACCTAAACAGCTTTCCAATTAATTATTGCCAAAAATTAAGAACACATTTTTGAAATAACCACATTTTTACTAAACAAAACCCGACCGCGGTGCACTTTGAAACTGCATAAAATCCGCCATTTTGTTTATTTTAACGAACTTCATACCCAGTGACACTCGCACCATCAAGACGAATCTAATGATGTATCATTTATCAAAATCGGATGTGCCGTTGAGTAGTTACGAGCGGACACAGGAACGGACATACATACATACTTACATACATACAGGTCAAACGCATAACCCTCCTTTGGGCTTCGCCGCAGTCGGGTAATAACCCAACAGTTGAGATATAAATAAATTTCAACTATGTAGTTATTTTACTCTTTCGTTTAACAATTTCATGAAAAGTTTTCAACGATTTTGCTTTGAGACTGAAATTATTACTCTGTTTCAAAATATTTCTCCGTTCATAGCCAATTTCCTAGCACTTCCATAATATCCATCTTCATTGAATACCTGCCTTTAGGAAGAAGAACTAAAAGGAGAGCAAACAAAGCTTTGTAGAAATACAGATTTTTTTTACGTAAAGAAAGGTCTACAACACAACACTTACACAGAAAACACCTCGAAGTCCAATACCTACTTAAGCGTTCGGGTTGGACAATAGGACGGAATGCATGCATGCTTTATTGTTTTATTTTATTTTATTTATTTTTTACCGCTGTACGCTGCTGTCTGTTTTATTTTTTTTATTGTAATTTATTTTGTAATAATTTCACTTTACTTTGACGATCTTTTTGTGAATTCATTTTAGTTTTAATATCTAAAACACTATGTAATTTCCAACAAGAAATAAATGAATCTAATCTAATCTAATCTAATCATAAATAAATGCATTTTCTTTCTTTCTTTCACCGGATTTGATCGACTCTCTATCGCATACCAAGTGTTTTTCTGTAGTCGTATGATGCTACGCTTTGTCACACGATAAATAAATGATAAAGCATCCGTCACGTTCTGACAATTAGCACAGTACAATAGCAGTAATTTTTTTCCCACAAAAGGTACATCGCGCGCTTGAATGTGTGCGCGCCGTGTACGAACGCACTACAAGCAACGTTTTAAGAATGCGTATGAATACGCTCCTAAACGGCCGAAGTTGGACTACTTGTTCGTCTATATACTTTGCAAATAGTGTGTCAGTGTGACGGATGCTTTTTTTTTTAATCTTTATTAATTTGAAAGGGGTTTTGTCACACAGTGACTATGTCACCCCCATTGAGATCACTGTACAGGATATTAATTCACAGTCTTATGATATATTTTTAACAACATCTCGGCCTCTTCAGATAACGGCGAAGCCAAGATACTATTATAACTACCTACATTACAAATGTTCAGATGCGTCAGTAACACTCGTTGGGCCTCGTTACGTACACATTCCATCAACACATGTTGGACATCTTCCACCGTGTCACACTCAGGGCAATTAGGTGAATCTGATATACCCATCAAAAATTTAAATTTGTTAGATGGAATGTGCCCGGAACGAAGCCTTATCATTGATACTACATCCCTTCTCTTTATGTGTTGTTTGTCGAACCAAGGAATCCGAGGCGGCTGACATTGAATAGTTTTATACCAAATCCCTTTTGTTAAAGATCGTTCATCGAAGTATTCGTTCCAGGCCTGGTTACAAGTTACTTTAACATAGCTTAGTATCTCACTATGTACTGGTGAACAATAATACGGAATACCGTCAGTTATCGCAATCCTCGCTGCTCGGTCAGCCTCCTCGTTTCCCATAATGCCCACATGAGAGGGTATCCATTGGATGACCACTTTCCTGTTGGACGCACGAAGTTTACAGATGGATTCAAGGATACTGTAGGCTATCAGATGCCCTCGAAAACTCGAGGGTAACCGAGTAAATGTAAAAGGGCACTTTTAGCATCTGACAAAATAACACAGTTCTCATAATTTAATGATTCTATATATGACAATGCCTCGGCTATGGCTATAAGTTCGCAATGCATTACAGATGTCAGCCTGTATGTTAAATTTTACGCATATATTTGTCTGGGAATCATAGAAGGCTGCCCCACATCTATCCCCCTCCTTGGATTCGTCCGTATACAGTTTATAAAACGAGTTATACCTACTTGTTAAGAAATCACAACATATATAATTAACTTTGTATCTTAGAAGCCATATACATCTCTGAGAGATGTAGATTGTATTTTTTTTTTATATATATACTTGCCAATGTTTTGACGCTTAGAGACCACATACATCTCTAGGAAACAATATTTTAATTTTAGTTTTTAGGTTATATTATGTGACACAGATTTTTTTTCATTTCTGTAAGTTACTTTTTTTTGTAAAGCATGTAAAAACTTTAATGATAGTTTAGTAGTGTATATCTTCTTCTTCTATTATTTCCCATTTTGTTTTTTGACGTTTGAAGGTCCTTTACACCTCCAAAACATGTTTTGACAACGGAGTATATTGTATCTCTTTATTTTTTAATTTCTTTTTAATTTATCTTGTTGAGACGCCTAAAGACCCTTTACATCTCTAAAAAATTTAGTTTTATGTTAATGTCATATATGTAATGTAGTAAAGTATTTGTTTGATGCATTGTTTAATGAAATTGCATGTACTATTTTCACGATTATTGTCATGCAATTTTTTTCTGAAAAGAGAAACTGGTGAGTTTCTTTCGGCGCTTCTCACCAGAATGTCATTTGCCGAAGCGCCAAAAGAACCAAAAGAATAGACATGTGAAAGAGCCCTTGAGGCCTACTTGCAGAATTAAATTATTTCATTTCATTTATCATTTATTTATTGCGCGACAAAGCGTAGCATCATAAGCCTGGTCGCTGGCTAAGCCCCCACGGAGGGGAAATAATAATAAAGTGTATGCTCATTTAAAAGACAGACAGTAAATTTTTTATCATAATTTGTTTATTAAAACTTTTTATAAGCAGTGACCCAGCGGACATAGCTGCCCCCACTTTTGTATGAAAATAAGGGTTCGTCCGCTGGGTCACGCTATTTATTTGTTAAGAACGAGTTTTATTTTTATTTTTACCTAATTTATCTCTAGATGTAAGATCTTGTTCCATTTAAATTATGTTAGAACATGCAAAAGGTGGACAAATAAGAAGAAAGGACAATCTTTGCATAAAGCAAAAAAAGTTGATTCACCCACTAGTAGACGCGCGCCGAAATCGCGGAGTGAGTCCTGACTAGATAGAAAACACGCTTATTGCCCTATTCCACCGATAGCCGCAGCACGCATTGTTTTTCCACACACGGACCCCGGCCGGCCTGTTTATTGTCATTAATTATTATAATTAACAGCCCTTGGCTTTGACAGGGATAATTATTTGGGAAATTAGAAATTTAATGGATCCCTGGATTATATTGTTTTGTGTCTGGGACGTTCGATGAGCGAAATAATGAAGTAGGTATGGTCATGTATTAGGCATTTGTCTGCAGCTACTAGTGCTTGCTATTCTCTTCAGCTTACAATAAAGGATTTAGTATAAAAGAGTCGTTTTCAAAAAAAGATGTCCGTAATTAGACCTTAATTAAACAAAATGTTAATCTTGTTCCTTTGTGTAACGAATGTTACCATACAATTTATATAGTTAACTTTCGTTACACAGAGAAAATAGTTAACACTTGGTTTAATAAAGCCCTAACTAAGGAAATCTTTTTTTGAAAACGACTCAAAAATCAATACAAATAGGTATTCACACAATAATTCAAAATAATGTGACATTTTTAAAAAACAATAAAAATTGCGTTTGTTTAAAATGACGCGTTCCTAAGATCATGCATAGGTATTGCATCATGATTATTTATTACTAACTAAGGGACTTATCACACTCGCGATTTGCGAGCGTGATTCCATACAGAAATTTTGTATGAAAACTCGCTCGCAAATAGGGAATGCAATCTCGGCCCGAGATTGGCGATTCGAGATCTCGTCCCAAAAATCTGATTCGAGATAAGGGTGTTTCAAAATCTCGACCGTCAGACTTTCGAGATTTAACAAAGTAATTAAAAAAAATGAAAATTAGTTATTATGATCAAAATGCCTAAGAATTGAGTATATACTAACTATTTTTGACAAGGACTCAACCTAATTACAAATCAGTAAATATTTTTACTAAAAAAAACCCGACCGCGGTGCACTTTAAAAGTGCATAAAATTTGTTTATTTTAACGAATTTTATACCCAGTGACACTCGCGCCATCAAGACGAATCTAATGATGTATCATTTATCAAAATCGCTTGTGCCGTTGAGTAGTTACGAGCGGACATAGGAACGGACATACATACATACATACAGGTCAAACACATAACCCTCCTTTGGGCTTCGCCACAGTCGGGTAAAAAATGTAGGGTTAGCGAATAAAAATTATACTAATAATTATGGGTGCTACATCCGCCCGATTTTTTCGCACAGAGCGCACCACTGCGCTCATATCGTCGGTGAAAACCGGCCGCGCACTGTAGCACCATGTAGCACTGCCCGAATAACACGAATCTAGCCACAAAAACTTTAATCAAAACAAATTCATTCATACGCATCGACCTCTCAATCTCGTTCGAGATATCGAAAATAATAACCTCGGCTTCGCCTCGGGCTTCTAACAAACACTCGTTTGTAATTTCTTCCTTACTGCCTAGATACACAATGTACTAATAAAAACTTCCAAACATACCGCGTTTGTAATTAACTAGTTATAATCTCAACTCTCATGTTTATTTGAAAGTAGATTTACACAGGCCGTAGGTACCTAACAAATTAACCGCTTTTTGTATCTTTATTTGTTTCTAAAGGCAGGCCATACAAACATTATATTTACCTCGACCTAATTGTAAATTGTAAAATCTAACAATATTTCCCTACCTAACCCAGCCCTCAATTACCGAATTCATTACAAAAACCCTACTGCCCGGGCACGGTGCGTGAACAGAGAATAAAAACACTTGGGTTTTATTCCTTTTTAAAACAATGCGAGACCGTAAGCTCATTACGTGTATGCCGCCTGAGAGATGGGACTCGCCTGAGGCTCGCGAGTCAAATTGCTCGAGTTTGACTCAAGAAAGGAATTGGACACATTCTTATCACATTTAATGTCGCGTGAGAGATAGGATATATTGGTCCACGATTCAAATCGATCGAGTTTGACTCAAGAAAGGAATTTGACACATTGTAATGATGAACAAAGACGCGCCTTGTAAGATCCTTAGTGTTCCCAGTGTTACTCTATAGTGCAGAAACGTGGACGGTAAAAGAGAGGGAACGGAAACGCATTGATAGCCTAGAGATGTGGTGCTGGAGAAGAATGCTGCGGATATCATGGACTCAACACCGGACTAACATATCTATTCTCCAGGAGCTTAAGATCGAGCAAAGACTCTCAGCAATAGTTCACTCTCGAATTTTGAGCTACTTTGGCCACGTTATGCGTATGGAAGGTGACGTTATGGAAAGATTTGTTGTTCAGGGTAGAGTTAATGGCTCAAGATCCAGAGGACGCTCTCCTTTGCGATGGACGGATCAAGTGAAAGCCCTAACAGAATCATCCCTAAATCTGTGCGCGAGAAATGCGTCGGTGAGGGAGAGATGGCGGGAGACTGTAAAAAAGGCCGTGCTACGACCCCCATGACCACGACTACTCTGCCAAGAGTATACGACTAAGAAGAAGAAGAAGAGAGAATGATGTAATGAAAAATATTTCTCTTTCTAACAAAACTGAGGTTCGGGTCCGACCACCGGACGGAACGCACCTTATGCAACCGTCTCTATCTATCGCATAACGCTGCTTTGGTCGCTGGCTAACCCCCAGAGGGGCAAAATTTGGTTCTAGTGGTCTCGCGGCGAAATCGCGGAGTGAGCCACTCCTGACTCAGAGAAGACCACGGCCAATAACTGATCAGTGATCACGTAGATCAGCGGTCGGCAACCGCTTAGCACCCAAGGGCCACATAGTAGCTAAGGAACGTGACGCGGGCCGCACTTTGTTAATAATTTGTGGTTTTAGACTATTCGGAATATATTAACCGGAATATAGGTCGGCAAGTGAGCGGTTCACGCGCCACATGCGGCCCGCGGGCCGCAGGTTGCCGATCGCTGACGTAGATGATCTGGTTAAGGCTGCTGGCTCACGGTGGATGCAGGTTGCTTCCAACCGAATTAAGTGGAAATCTATGAGGGAGGCCTATGTCCAGCAGTGGACGTCCTATGGCTGAAATAATGATGATGATGATGATCACGTAGTGTGTGGCTGACTCAAAATCGAATTCCTCCCTTAGTACCTACTCTCGCAGGGCTTAACGGGTCATTATCGTTTTTGTGCACACAGTCTAGTCACTGTGACATCTACGATAGTCCGTAGATGTCACTACCGTGGCTTTAATTGCTCTTTTTAAACGTTCGACTTAAGCGTCATAATATGATTATGAATTCTTTTTATTATTTGGATGAGTGAATTAATTAATTTTTTTTCATATACATAGAAAGAGTGAGTAATAATGGCCATGGTAGTAACATCCACGGTAGTGAGTATATGCACAAAACTGAGAATGACCCTTACGCACGTTCCTAAGGGGTATTGTACTTTGGTATACGGTTATTGGTTCAAGTATTACTTGTCCGATTTTCTATTTCCCTTTTTTTCTAGCATGCAATTTTTCGGGATTTTTCTTACGTCTGACCTCTCAACTCACTTAGAAAAGGAAAGGTAAGGTTTTTTTATCTTCTGAAAATTCCATCGTATCTGTAAAATAAGTGTAATGGGGGATACGTATTAAGGCGAACAAAACATTCGTACAAACGACATTATCCCGTTCCTAAAACTTGAGTCGACATATTGTGTACGGTACATCACTATTTGAAAAAAACCTTCTGTAATCAGATGTTCGCTCGAGGCGTGAGTCAATTTAGAGCCTTGTTTATTACAAAGACAAAGAAGGTTCTGATTTAGGCATTGTTTTAAATCTTATTCATGCAAGGACTCGAATTAACCAGTTCACGATTGTCACTCATGGGTACAGATTACTTCCAATCTCCTCATAAACTTTCTTCTTTTTTTTATTAGGTGACAATCTTACACAAACCGAACCAGTCCCATAGTAAACCCAATAAGGCTTGTGTTATGGATACCAGACGACGATATATTTAATAAGCACGAACACTTAAATACATAGAAAACATCCAAGGCGCAGAAACAAATATCATCACACAAATAATATTTGCTTTTACTGGGATTCGAATCCAGGACCGTCAGCTTCGTAGGCAGAGTCACTAACCACTAGGCTAAACCGGTCGTCAAAACTGCTTCTTTGAAAGTCACCATTATCATTCAAATGAATCACTGCTGTAGGCTTATGATGCTACGCTTTGTCACGCGATAAATAAGTGATAAAGCATCCGTCACTCTCACACATTATATGCCAGAACGTGACGGATGCTTTATCACTTTTTATCGTGTGACAAAGCGTAGCATCATAAGAATCCTAAAAAACGCACGAAAAGCCGAAAGGCCGCTTAAAACAATTTTTGATTTTTCAAAGTTTTGTATTCATCGTCTTCAACTGGGTCTATATTAAAACGCATACAGTAAATCTTCCTATTTGGACAACGCATACCGTTGTTACGCCTAATTGTATATTCGCATAATATTAAAATGTATATTTTAAAACGCATATTTTAGATCGCATACCATTACTACGCATAACAATGACTTAGTATAACATTATTCTTCATAAATATTAAAAAGTATAATTTTAATGTGCCTAATGGAACGTTGAAAAATTCTTTTCTGATGGGGTTGCAGTTCAAATCTAACTTAACTTAACCTAGCCTACATTTTTCGGAGCAACTCGTTTCTTTAGGATTGCAGTTCAAACCTAACCTAACCTACATTTTCGGTTGCAGTTCGTTTCTGTTGGGCTCACAGCTCAAACCTAACCTAACCTACTTTTCTGGAAGCGATTCGTTTCTGTAAGGGTCGCAGTTCTAACCTAACCTAACCTACTTTTTTTGTAGAAATTTAGTTTAGCCAGCATTTACCACCTAGTAATAAGTAATACCCAAAAAGTTAGGAGTCTGTGAACAACGGATGTAAAACTTAGAATAGTTTTCCAGAAACGTTTTTTTTATATCGAACGCATAAATTTATGCGTTCGGTATACCTAACAATATTATGCTAATTTCAGGTATGCCAAATCAGTCGGTATGCCAATTAACTTGTATGCATTTTTATTATTATGCTATTTAAGCGGTATGCTCAATCATCGTATGCCAAGACTGTTATGCGTTTTAATAATAGGAGTTTTAAATTATGCCTAATAAGGGACACCCTCTTCAACTTCATTCGTCTCAAGTTTTTTGTTTTGATCCTGTTTGTGAACACGTATGTATGTATTATATTAAATCATACAGTAACAGTAAAAAAATCAATAGTTTTGTACAAAGGCGAACTTATCCCTGTACGGGATTTGTTCCGGCTAACCACGTATCGTACGATAAATCTCATCTTTGCTTCTCTCTCTTTGCCTTATTACGATTCCATAATGATGGTGAACTCAGGAACGTTGTCTTGTGATACCTGATAGTCAGTCATGTCTTGTTTTTCCACATGGTCTTCACTCTCGTAGCGGCACATGTGCAAACTCTGTTAAATGTTATTTAACTGTTTTAACTCATTTAAACGTGAGTTAACGTGGTTACATGTAAGTTAACTTTTTTAACATTAGTTAACTCTGTTAAATGCTTAGACGAATCTGTTACTTGGTTAGCTTTGTTAATTGGTAGTTAACTTTATAAAATATTTCTTTAGCATGTGAAAGTTAGTTATTTCCTTTTTACGTTGTAATGTTACGAACATTTAATAATTGTGTTTAACGTTAGTTAACTTTGTTAAATATGGTAGCAGTCTAAAAATCGCTTGTAATTCCATCAGCATTGGACTCCCTAGGTGGATTGTTTACGGCCATCATCCATCAATCAGCGATGACGGCGAGGCCGCATTATCTCGCCCTTATTTATCACTTTCTGTTTACGCTGCGTGTCTGCAGATTTGTTGGACGGATGTCTTAATATTGCGGGATTTTGTTTGCGGGTTCTAATTTGTGTTTATTCCGCAATCTGTTTCAAATGCGAAGGGAAAGAAGAAAAGGAAATATGTTTTGGTGGAAATATTCTTTACTGTATTATAACTTAAAGAAAATATGTTACACTCCACACACTTTATATTACTAAGAAAGTATATATTTATAAGCTAATCGTTTGTATAAAAATAAGCTAGCAATAATTCTACTTAAATGTATGTCGCAGAGTCGGAGTTCTCCCCACGAAGGAATGTCAAGTTTGTTTATGCTTGAGTGTCTTTGGTTGCGGTACAATGACTTTCATTCAAAATTGACTTAGTTCTGTTATTGATTTGTCAATCTTTGGCATGTCAGAAAAAAATGTGAATTGTACTGGGTCAGTGATGGTTGAACTGAGCTTCCTGGGCGAAAAGACATGCCGTTTTGTATTGCAGCCAATCTCACTGCATTTCTTCGTTTATTATGACTAGGTAGTGATACTATCGAGCTCCAACCGATGGAAACCTACACTCGACTGCGGATTATTGGCAATCTGATGGACGTCCTGACGATGCCTAACCCCCGACGCCGACATGTATCGGTTGACTGGTAGAGAATAAATACATCTAAGCATTAAATTAGTAATTTATGAAGATGTTTGTTACAAAATAATGAGGTAGCAACTGGATGGACTGAGATGGAATTTGGTATGCAAGTAGATCAAGATGGATTGAACCATAGGATACCTTATATCCCAGTAAAGAATTCCCTTGTAATATTAACGGGTACAACGCGGACGATGCCGCGGGTAAGGTTCACTATTGTCTTGCAGAAACTTTTTTGGTCGAATCATCATTTAGCTGAATTCGAATCATCATTTCGCGTAATGCATTTTTTAAACTTTTCAGCATTGTAATAAAACAAAACTTACCTGACCTGTTTTGACCTGCCTTAAAAAGTCCTGAAAAATCTACAGTTTCAGAAAAAAATGCATTACGCCAAATGATGAACTCTGCCAAATGATGATTCGACCAAAAAAGATTGTGCCAGATGAGGGTAAACCCGCGGGTAAATCCAAGTGAATTATATAGCTGTATGATTTTTACGTTTTAAACAAACTTTAAACCGTAATATAACCCGTTCAGTCGAGAGTATTCAAACCGAGTAGCATACATCATTCAAGCCCTAAGCTTGAGGCGTAACGTCAGCGTGACGCGACGTCAAGTCGTGCACGTCAGGCGTCGCGCACGTCGCGTGTCGCGGGCTGTGACGCAAGACGTCAGTGACGTCACGGGAGCGTTCTGTTGGAAGCGGTTGTGACGTATGCTTGATATGTGGATAGGTTTTAGATGTTATCTCATTACTGGAGATACTAGGTTCTCTGTCACTGTAACAAACCTTTTCAATCGTCGAAATAATCTTTCTTGCAAACTTTGTTCTCTTGACGTGTCAATTTCCAAAGCGCTAGTAGATTTGGGTAAAAGGGCCTTTACAGGGTGGCCCATTTCGATTGGTCAGTATGGGAAACTCTG
Organism: Eudemis profundana; assembly: GCA_947034925.1. Taxonomy (NCBI): domain Eukaryota; kingdom Metazoa; phylum Arthropoda; class Insecta; order Lepidoptera; family Tortricidae; genus Eudemis; species Eudemis profundana. The sequence goes on from OX344809.1 coordinate 1,275,790, forward strand.
AAACTATAAGACTTACGAGTTCTTGTCATCGATTTTAGGTACAAGAAAAACTGCATGCCTAAATTTGAAAAAAAAAATACTTTAACCGGGAACTGAACCCGGTCGTTTTGATTTCCATACCTAAAGTGTAACTTGTTGTATGAGCCTTCAAAGTTGGGTGGGAAAGTTCATTTTAAAAGTATAAAAAATCTTAAAAACTGTTAATACCAATTTTGTTATGAAATCGTTAAGATAAATGCAAGTTTTAACATAGTTGCATGCCAGTTTTTTTTTAATTTCCCCATACAAAGCATAACCGTTTGACGTCACGACGCTACTTTGCTTTATTAGTATGAAACGTTTTCAGGAAAGTCTAAAAATATCATTTTAACATTGTTCTAACTAGGTGAGTTTTACGATATTAAAGTAGTTTTCAACTAATATTTCTTTTATTCAGAGGCCTTTCTATAACATACCACAGACAAAAAGTTGTTAAATAATTACCCTCATTACTAGATTATCTTTACGTAAGCTATTGAGAGCAAATATTTGTACTTTCTCTCAAGTTTTCATGGTCCCTGCCATAATGTCTGGCAGATAAAACTTAGCCACTTGTCCTGAATGTTGGCAAAGAAAATTTGGTTCGAAAACCTTTGTTCCGGAAAATCCACGGTTCCCAATGCTAAGCAAAATGCGTCGACCACGCCAAAACCTATTCTCTGTAAATAGAATTTGTTCAAAATCTCAAAGCAATTTGTGAAAGTTTGTAACAAGAAGCCACCCGGGAATCAAACCCCACGCTTACAAAGTCTGCGCCGAGTTCTAAGCTAAAAGCATGTTGTTGGTGGGCATCGATGAAACGAAACGAAACAAAACACCGAAGTGCAATAGAATAACGGAGTAAGGGAGACCACCGTTTTAATACTTCCTAGAAATAAATTCAGGAAGCTAATTATCAGCATTGTAATATCATAACTCGGCTTTAAGATTGGTAGTGTTTCTAAGCAGCTAATACGTTTTATTAGGGTAGCTGCCATAGCGTTTCGTAAGGGACAAAAAGTTGATGTTTTCATGGAATGCTCCATTATCTCCCATAATTTTAAGTCATACTGTAGTATTAGTCATAATTATCGAAAGTCATACAACTTATTTTCTTTCAGGAACAGGAGGTTGAATTCCCAAAATGTTGATTTCCCAAAATGTTGATTTCCCAAAATGTTGAATTCCCAGAAAGTTGAATATTTTTAGTTTCGTAAAATGTTGAATTCCTATAATGTTGAAATATCAAAAAGTAGAATTCCCATAACGTTGACTTTGTGATATCCTAGGAAAGTATACATTTTGGGATTTTATCTTTATGAGAATTCAACTTTCGGCTCCTAAATGCTCAAAGAGTTAACTCAATTACTTATAGATCCCATAATGTAACCAAAGACCTTTGAAATACTTCTCATCGCTAGTGTGCCATAGATTGGTTTTACTTTATTAGGCGTCAATTATGAAAATCTCAATTTAAGATGCTGCTAAACACAGCGACACAGCGACTGCGTCATTTAATCAACATCCTGCAAGTTTAACTTTTTGCAATCTCAACATTTAAAGAATTCAACTTTATGGAAATTCAACATTTTAATATTCAATTTTCTGGGAATGCAACATTTTGGGATTTTAACATTTTAAGAATTCAACCTCCTGTTCCTGAAGGCTTATTTTCTATGAAACCGTTAAGTTAACAAAATTGGTATAAAACAAACCTACTAGGGTGCTCCTTATTTTGTCGATTTTTTTATTTCTTGCGGGGCACCCCTTCATTTTATTGTAGGGCATGAAAAGACTGTTTTTTTAGATTTTTACTTAGAGGTCGCTACCAGCAGTTGAATAAAAAAAATGTCATACATTTATAGAATTTTAAATTTATTTTTTTATGCATGAAAACCATTTTATTCTTTAAGCGAGACCTTTTTGTTACATTAATGCTTAATTATTATTAATTTTTACCGTTAGATCACTTTTAACTATGACTCACTTTAGCCCGAAAAACATGTTTTTAAGTAAAATACCTTCTAAAATACTTCACATACCGATATTGCAATTTTAAATCATGTACAGAACATTGACAAAGTAATTAAAAAGGTTTGCAAAGTAATTTTATTACCTAACCATATTAGCGGCACTTGCCTTACGCAAAAAGATCATAATTTTAAACAAAAGACTCTATATAATGCTATTTTTGGAATATCTAATTAGAAAAAAAAAATAGTGTTGCCAGATGGGCGAAATATTGTTAAAACGCGATTTAATCCGTTTAAGTTGTTTTATTACAATGAGAACCCTTTTAATTTTATTTTACTAAGCTAGTATTTTATATATGAGGAAACATTTTTTTGTCTCTTCATTGGTTTTAATGTGGGCAATTTACACCACACTTTTATGTTACATTATATAGATACAGGAAATCAAAGTACACAGAAAAACTAAATGGCACTCGCCTGTGTACAGACCGAGAATCGAACCCGGTACCTCTGGATTTCCGGCCCAGTGACTCAACCATTCGTCCACCGTACACTCAGAAAATGCCTTCAATTCTGCTATCTACCTTGACTTCCGTATCTTTGTATTTTTAATAGGAATTGGGTTTTTATTAAATTTTAGTTTTTCTGTGTACTTTGATTTCCTGTATCTATATATGTAAGCTAGTATTGTTTCAACTCGCCTTATAATCTCCTTAAAGCTTTTTGTAATAAATGATAGGTACCTATAGTAACAGCAGTCTTAATAAAATCTATGTAAAATGCAATACTATCCTTATTATACACTTCAAAGGGAACTGAATAAAAATACTCAGATAAACAGAAACCTGATTACAAAATCAGGAAACGTAAGCGCCTTGGTTTTTCTATTTAAATATGGCGTTTCGTGCAAGGAGTAAAAAAGTCGTCTTGTTTGCACGGTTTTCTGTTTAAATTAAAATTGCAGAGCTTGAAGAAATTGCAAGAACAACTAAGCAAAAGTGGAATTTAAATACCTAACTACGGTACAGTTATTTGCTTTTAGAATTGTTCGAGTCTTTTCATTCCCTCTCGGCCCCGCGGTGTCCAGGAAAATATTCCATGTGTAGAGTTTACGCTGAGAACTTAAGCAATGTCGCATTTGTGCTCATAAAGCGTTCGAAGGTGTCTATATTGTCTCCCATAATGTTTAAAAGTCATACTGTATTGTAATTCATAATTATCTAAAGTCATACAATCTATTTTCTTTGAAACCGTCAAGTTTTTTGAATTGCTATTATACAAACCTAATCTAACGTATTGTTTTCTATATGCTAGCGTTTTAAAAGATCCTAAAAATATTACCGCTTAAGAAAAACAATTACTGTATGACTTTCGATAATTATGACTAACAATAGGTACAATATGACTTAATAACTTATAACTTTATGCGAAACAAGGAAGACCTCAAGTTAGACGGTCAGACAGCATCAAAAAGACGGCAGGGCCAATCTGGAGTAGAATCGCCGCATCAAGAACAAATAAGATGTGCCAAAGGCATATGTCTAGCAGTGGACACTTATATGCTGAGAGGAAAAGAAGAAGATTTATTCAAATTCAAATTATATAATTCGGACCATGTCCATAGTGTCCATAGTGTTAGTATACATTTGCTTACTATGTTAATTAAATCGAGTGTCATAATACATTGTACACAGAACCTCTAGCTGTCATGTGCACTGTGTCCCAGTGTTTCCAAAAAGCGCAGGCAGGAGGAGAGCTGAAGATCGAGCTCAGTGGCGTGCCATGGGAGAGACTATGTCCATCAGTGGAATGATACAGGCTGATGATGATGATGATGCAGGCAGGAGACTCGAGCATCAGGCGCACGAGGCTGTTGGAGCTGTCACGCACGCGGCGCATCAGGGAGGCAGTTCTCTTGCGTATTATCGCACTGACGCAATTAGGGCCGATACAGACGGACTGCAACCCAACTGCCACTCCCTACGATTTGTATGGGAACTGCATCACAACTGCGCAGTCGGCATGCAGTTGTGATGCAGTTCCCATACAAATCGTAGAGAGTTGCAGTTGGGTTGCAGTCCGTCTGTTTCGGCCCTTAGTACGTGTCTCCGCAAATATACCTGATGCGCTACAAAAACGGTACAGTCCCAATAGCATCCTGAAGCCGTTATTACATTGGATGCGCGGAGCATGTTTCCGAAACGCATCGATGCATTTGCGGGTCATGTTTGAGTAAAATAGCCATCGTGGCCTCAGCTGTCAGAACGAGCTACCCTGGGTGCCCAGGGTAGCTCGTGGATACCCATCCAGGCATATTTCCATCTATTATGAAATTTGCAGGGCTTTGGTGTGTGCCAACTTACCCTAAGTCTTGAAGCGTTCAGGGTTGTGCCGTACGGACGGCAAAAGGCATGATGAGTATCACATCAGTTTCGTGGTAGATAGGTCGGTAAAGTGAAATTTATATGATACATTTTGTCTCTACGAAATGACATGGGAAGTCTGAAAAAACCAAAATTAACATGCAAACTGCTGTTTAAAGTCAGCGCCATCTATTATCCCACTAATATTATAAATGTGAAAGTTTGTGAATGTGCTTGGATGTTTAGATGTTTGAATATTTGGATGTTTAGATGTTTGTATATTTGGATGTTTGTTACTAAATAACGGGGTAACGACTTGATGGATTGAGTCCAAATTTGGCATACAAATAGACCAAGTCCTGGATTGAAACATAGTATACTGTATAGACCGGTAAATAGTTCCTTTGGAACAGTAACAGGAACAACGCGGGCGAAGCCAGATAAATGCTAGTTATTCAGATTATATGAATCAAGTCTACTACCGGCTCGGAAATATAATCGAATAGATCAATCCCGAGAAGAAGTGAAGTAAGAAACGCGAGCAACGCGAATATGAGCAAAATTTACCAACTAAGAAGATAACTCCGAAAATCTCCAGCGATCAAATCAGCCATAGAGCGAGCAAAATACACAAAATATACAAAAAGTCCGAAGCTGACGTAGAAATAGATACACCGAGACGATGAGTTGAGAGGTTTGAAATTTACTTAAGTCGAAGTAGACTTGCTATGAAAGTGACAATAAGAGTATTGGGTATTTGTTCTATAACTAAACCAAATCAGTCGTTTAGAGCTTGACCCACATCGCAATAAAAGTCTCAAGGCCAAATTCCAAACAGAATATTTCATTTTTATTTCCTTTTCAAGTAAAAAACGCTCCACACGTTTAATTACACGAACCGTCGCTTCGAGAAATACTTAAGAAACTCTTTGTCTGCAAAGATGTACCAGCTCAATTTAGTTGCAAAAAAGTGGCGTACTCTTAGCTGCAGCAGTAAAGCAATTTCTTTCAATTAATGTCGACAGCTTCAGAAAGTCAACAAACATAGCCAAGATCCCCTGACCTCCTTACTGCCCATGGCCTTCCTTTTTTTCAAAGAGCTTTGAGACATAAAAAGGCGAAACAGAGGCCAGGTTAAAGTGGTCCCGCGTAAATTGCAACGGAATTGTTAATCGAGAAGAGATAGTCTCCGAAATGCAATTAGGAAGGCAGAGTGAAGGCTCAGACTACCCTTTAAAGATATTTATATTAGGTACAGCGCGGGCCAGGCAAATTATATTATTAGTTCGGTGAACTAACCTGCCTTTCAGGGCAGGGCAATGGAATTTATGGACAGGTTATTTTGATATTCATATCAAAATAACCTATCCATACATTCCATTGTACGTTTTGAGTGGCTCACGCGGGCCTACTAGTAGGTACCAAAATTAGCCCTCGCGGAGGGGCTTCGTCAGTAACCAGAGAAAGAGCACGCGTTATGCGATAGAGAGAGACGGTCGGATCCGGTGTGTTGCATTCGGTGAAAGAATTTTTCAAATCGGTGTATAAAAAACGGAATTCTGAGGTAACAAACATTATGATGTAGCGAACAAGTTTTTTTTTTTTTTTTTTTTAATTTTTTTTTAATCCTGACAAACTCACAACCCACATCCGAGGATTGTGATTGTCTGGCCGGGTGGTTGGCCGTTGCGGTCCCTGGGCTCGAACCAGGTCGCTGGCCAGACCACCCAAGGGCGTCCGACCGTGTGCCGTACACACAGTCGACACGCACATCGGGCTGGGTAAGTGCCGGGGGTGCCTGGAGTCGAACCAGGTCACCTGTCCCGGCCTACCACGATAGGTGTCGGACTAGGTGGGGGGCTGTTCGCCTGGGGTCGAACCAGGACGTTGGCCAGGGCCACCTTTGACTTTTCGCTGATTGCTCAGAGTGAGCAGCGGACCAGCGGGAATAGCGAACAAGTGAAAGACACTTTTCAAAGCATACTGTCAGTCCTACACGTGCAGCCTATGGAGTTACACGCAGCGGGCATACAGCGCTCTGCGCGTGCAGTATAATAACGTGTACAAGGTATTCGGTTCGGTTCGAACTGCGGCGATAGGGAACGTGCACGACGAAGGTGCTGCCAACTGGTGCCGCCAATCTAAATCATATACCCTCTCATGCTGGGGCCACATTCACGGAAACGCCGTTAATTTATTGCGATGAAGGACGATTAACGTCAGTGTAGCAGCTACGACTTACTATATTTATGGACCTTGTCCGAAATAAATGATGATTATTATTATTATGAAGAAATAAAACCGACAAAAAATTCACAAGTTGATAATTACTCTATTGAAAATAACCAAAATTTTTAAACATTATGAATACCGAATGTTCGCCGCTAGAGGCGCCAGTGTAGTGTGAGGTCTCCGAAATGTCAAATGTCACTGTTTGTTATTAGAATAATATTATCAATATTTTGCAATATCTAAGATTCATCATCATCATCATCAGCCTGTATCAGTCCACTGCTGGACATAGGCCTCTCCCATGGCACGCCACTGAGTTCGATCTTCAGCTCTCCTCCTCCAGTCACCACCTACTGCCCTTCGTATGTCGTCACTCCACCTTGTTACAGGGCGCCCTACACTACGTTTTCCGATTCGCGGCCTCCACTCCAGAGCACGTCTACCCCAGTGGTCGTCGGCTCTGCGACAGATATGCCCAGCCCTAATTATATCTAAGATTACATAATAATGACAAATATGAATTACGGGTCAACGAATGTCAGTGCTTTGAAACAGTTTCGTGATTCCGAAACTTATATCCTCTTTTTTCCGAACTAAACGCAATACTGCGGCATGCTCGATATTTTTATGGTACTGTTTTAAGGCATTAAACCAGCGGTCGGCAACCAGCGGCCCGCGAGCCTCTCTGGCTATTTTGTATGTAAAGGTCGATATATTCAGAATTGTATAAAATCACCAATTATTAACATAGCGCTGCCCGCTTCAATTTTGTTAGCTACTATGTGGCCCTTGGCTGCTAAAAGGTTGCCGACCGCTGCATTAAACGATTGAAATGTATACTTCGTTTTCACACCCGTAAAAACTGACTGACAGCTATACTTCAGGACCCTACTTGACAGTGGCGCCAACTGGTGAGCACAAAAAAGGTGGCCCTCATTCACGTCGAAAAGCAGAAAAGTTGATAAAGGCACACATGCAAATTACTGGACCGTTTATTTGCACTGCAGTGCACTCGACGTAACGAGTGCGCGGAGCTGTTTAATTGTTGCTATTCGGCCTCAAGTGTACTTTGTACATAACGAGAACTGTTGTTTAACGGCAAACACCTGAAAACTACAGCACATTGTGGAAAAGGACCATTGTGAACCCAAAGGTTGATCGCTCTTTAAGGATAAGACCGCCTATTGTTTACCACTGTTTTTGTATAAGTTTGTATTGTAATTTATCTTTTGCCACATTGACATTTTTTACAGTAGACCTATGAATAGCACAGATGTGCCTTGATTATATTATTACAACGCCTTACAAAAAATATTCAAGAGAATTTACTTCTTTAAACGCGTTGTTCACAATAATTATGGAAATTAATAACAATTCCTTTGATTTTGAAAGACAATATGTCATAAAAGGTCGGTTTGAATATTTAGAATGTTAATGAAGTTTCTATACCTACATAGGTTGAGGTTTTACTGTTAATTATATTAAACAGATTTGAATATTTGATGTTAGTAAATTCTAGGAATTTATATACTTACTGTGAAAAGACGAACCTTTACGATTCAAACCGAGACAACCCGAGTGTTAAAGTGGAAATAATCGTACCGTAGCCCTCATAGCATTTGCATAAATAAAATTTGTAAGTAACTATCGAATTAATTAGTAGACGCGCGAGTGCTCGACACTATTCTAGTGGTCGCTATCTTGAAAGTTAAGTCAATAGCAATAGAGATGTCAACTATTGGTCACTAGCGTGTCGAGCACTCAGGGCGTTTAACTTACATTGATTTTAAATCTAAGGGGTCATCCATATAGTACGTCACACCCATGGGGGGGGGTTTAGCCAAATGTGACAGCCTATACAAACAAGGTCAAATATGTTAGTAAAAAGTGTGACGTGGGGGGGTGGGTCTAAAAGCCTGAAAAATCGTGTGACGTACTTTGTGGACGACCACTAATATACGTTCGTGAAACATGTGTGACCATACAGTCGGTGCAGACCCGACTTCACTCCCGTATCCGAACCGTAACAAAATATAGGAATTTATTTTCGAAACAAGAAAACCGATTCGAATTCCGGTCGGGACTTCAAAAATATCGGAGGCGATTATAACTTGTTCCTTTGACTATTTCGTTCGGATCGGTAATATAATGTAAGGAACAGAAGAGAAACTAAGCTTACCGTAAGGTACTTTCGCCCTGGGGGGTAACTTTGGTCATAGGGAAAAGAAGAGCCAAAAGAAAAGAAGAGAAAAGAATATAAGACATGTAAAAGAGCCCTTGAGGGCCTACTTGCAGAAATAAATTATTTTATTTGTTAGGGATTAGCTCGATTTAGAAAGAAAAGAAAAGAAAGAAAAATACAGTTATTCATGACAGCACAAGATAAAAAACAAAAGAGTATACACATTAAATTAAAAATAGATGCTATATAGATATTTAGGTTTTATTATTGCATTTAAATTACGGCACATTGCCACAGACTAGAGAAAATTTGCCATGTGGTTGGTTTTTGCTAACCGTTCATGTTTTATGTTTATTATCACACCTTAAAGATTTGAGATATGTGAAGGTGGGCAAAGTGACCCTACATTTGGCCAAAGTACCCCGAACTTGCAAGAGTGTACGACTAAGAAGAAAAACTAAAACTAAATCAAAATTCAATAAGCTAAAACTAAAATAAATCTAAAATGGCCTCGCTGTATTGTAAGGCTGATGCGTTGAGCGAGGAAGTGTGTTTATTACGATTGTAGACAGAAAGACCAAATACATAGAAAAATTAAACTTAACCGACTGCAGCCAAGGCTGGATTCGAACCAGCGTCTCTGTCTTACCGGGACAAAATGCTAACCGCTACACCGCCTGGGTACTTGCAGACCACGTTGAAATTTTCGATGTCTTTGTCGATGTGTTACAAACGATTAGTGATGTTACGAGTCGATTTTATTCCAACTCGGATAACTCGAGTTGACTCGGCTGCTAACTCGAATCGAAACTCGAGTTGATTCAACTCGCATCAACCGGATGGGATTGGCGAGGTGTGTCGACGCGGACCGACGACGGAACACGAACCAAAACAAAATGAATATTCGTCGACTCGAGTTTCGAGTTGGCGAATCGTTGACTTATGTGCACTCGCACCCGTCTCTCTCTATCGCATAACGCGTGCTCTTTCTGTTCGCTGGCTGAGTTCCCCTCGCACCGGCCTTAAGGCCGTGCGGCGAAATCGCGGAGTGAGCCACTCCTGGTTCGGGTCCGACCATCGGTCGGAACGCACCGGATCCGACCGTCTCTCTATCGCATAACGCGTGCTCTTTCTGGTCGCTGGGCCCCTTCGGAGGGGCAAAATTAGGTACAGCCAAGGGCGCCAATATGTATACACCACAAAGTTTCAAAAATAAGTATACAGCTCTTATTATTATGGCAGTAAGGTATATGATACATATTTTGGAACTTTGTTTGGATATTTCTCTTTGCCCTTGACTGTAGCCGCGCGGCGAAATCGCGGGGTGAGCCACTACTGACTTCGGGTCACATGTGGCTGTAAATCGTCTCTTCTGTTCCGTCTGGTCCTGTGCGCGGATTATTTGAAAAGTTTTAGGGTTCGTACCTGCTAGTTTATTAGGAAGTGTTTGGCGACGAAGAAACGCTTTTATTACGGTTTATGCAACTTTAGGTAGGAAATTCGTAATTTAGATGCCAATTGTGTCTTAAATATATTTTTACCCCGAAACTAGGGATAAAACTTTGTAATCGAAGGTCTAATGTAAAGTACAATAAACTTCAAACTTACAAAAACTAAATAGGTACTAAATTAAAACCCTAAAATAGAAACAATATACACCTAAAATAAAAGCCTAAAGTAAAAATTAAAATTTACCTAGCTAAAAATCTAAAAAATTCGGAGCCCTTGGCATGGTTCCGAAGATACTGACAGCGCTTCCACGCTGTATCGCTATACTTATGCATTGAGCGAGGAAGCTGCCAGGTCTAATGTGATTGGTGAATGTCAAATGGGTCAAAATTCTTTTTGATGTGTAAATTGAAACCCGATTTGATAATCTAACTGATCACTTAAAGTTCAAATATCTCTTAACTTTTAATAATGAAACAATGGTTTTAGACTCTCCATGACGCGTCGCGTATACACATTTTTTTTACTTGGGCTCGCTGCTATCAGTTTCACTATAAGATTGACAATGTGCTATTTATTGTATAAGCTTTTTAACATTATGTAGTTTGGACATTATGTTACACAGACTAATTGCTATTTTGATGTTCTGCGTTATAGACGTTTAATTGGACGATTGACATTTCACTTCTTGGTTGATTTACGTCACTGGATATTTTGCTACATAGATGGCTCAGTACTAACTCGAACGATGATGATGATGATCAGGCATCGGAAATTCGGATGCTTATATGCCTAAACTTCGGCTTCGGTTTCGGTGTTGATACTTAAGGGCCATTCCACGTCGTTTCAACAAATGGGTGTGCGGCATGATTTTTGATTTGAATAAAAAAAATTGAGGATATACTTTATGGTGGCAGAAGTGCTAAACCACCGCTATTTATTTTTTTCATCTTTTAATTTTCGAGCTTTGTCCATTTGAAATAAATAGTGGGGTCTAATTCCTGCTTGTATATAATATGCTCTAACTTTTTTTTTAGAAAAGATAACGAAATAATTGTTGCTGTGTTTGATTAGGTAAGAACTGTCAATATCATACTGTATAACAAAAGTTATCTGAATTAACCACGAACAAAATGGTGTCCATTTGAAATATACACTTAACTGGTAAATTTTTACAATGTTTTTATTTTTTCTGTGTCAACCCTGATGCATATTAAGGATAACTTTTTTCTGATTTAGAAAGTACTTGTTTTGCTTATTCTACAAAATAAATATTATCGTGTTAGGGTAATAACTTCTAAGAGAAAAATAGTAGTGAAAATTGAGAATTTCGAAAAATGGTTATGTTTGACCCCCAAAAAACGCATGTGGAAGAAAACATAAAAATCTGAATTTATTCAGAAGATATAGTCCATGTCTTCGATAATCAGATTCAGTTTAAAAAGTTTTGTTATTTTGCCTATTTTTGGAAATGTGATTTTTTTAAACTGCTTATCTCGTGCATTTTCTCTCTCATTGTATTTATGTATGTATGTATGTAAACTCTTTATTGCACAAAATAATACAAAGCACAGGGTTACAAAATAAAGTTATATGTACAAAGTCGAACTTATCCCTTTAAGAGAGCTCTTCCAGTCAACCTTTGAGCAGTTGAGTGATGAGACAAGAGAGGTGGTAGACAAACAGGATCATGTACAAGAGATTATAGAGATATTTATGTGTAAATAGATAATATGACTACATATACCCCAGGTAGTGATAACATTTTATCCCCTTAAGTTAAGTACGAGTTTTGTGTAAACCAAATTCTTGGAATCAAGTTCTTTTTCGTCTCAGAATCAGATGTCGATGTAGCTGAGTTGTACCTATCAGAGCGATTTAAAAATATAAGAACCATAAAAAATATACGTTCTTATCATAGTTTCGTTCCCAGTTCTCAAAATGAATTAAAAGTGCGACGTGATTCTACTTCAAAAAATTTCGAAGTAGTAAAGGTTTGCATGTAATGTGTTTAGTTTCTTTTTATATAAATATGATTAAATATATGTAGTAATCTTGAACCGTCTGGCTTTATTTATTGATTTTCATCAATTGCCATACATTTAAAATTTATAGTCGTAAATATTTTAATCTGCATATATAAATACAATGAGAGAGAAACAGCACGAGATAAGCAGTTTAAAAAAATCACATTTCCAAAAATAGGCAAAATAACAAAACTTTTTAAACTGAATCTGATTATCGAAGACATGGACTATATCTTCTGAATAAATTCAGATTTTTATGTTTTCTTCCACATGCGTTTTTTGGGGGTCAAACATAACCATTTTTCGAAATTCTCAATTTTCACTACTATTTTTCTCTTAGAAGTTATTACCCTAACACGATAATATTTATTTTGTAGAATAAGCAAAACAAGTACTTTCTAAATCAGAAAAAAGTTATCCTTAATATGCATCAGGGTTGACACAGAAAAAATAAAAACATTGTAAAAATTTACCAGTTAAGTGTATATTTCAAATGGACACCATTTTGTTCGTGGTTAATTCAGATAACTTTTGTTATACAGTATGATATCCACAGTTCTTACCTAATCAAACACAGCAACAATTATTTCGTTATCTTTTAAAAAAAAAGTTAGAGCATACTATATACAAGCAGGAATTAGACCCCACTATTTATTTCAAATGGACATAGCTCGAAAATTAAAAGATGAAAAAAATAAATAGCGGTGGTTTAGCACTTCTGCCACCATAAAGTATATCCTCAATTTTTTTTATTCAAATCAAAAATCATGCCGCACACCCATTTGTTGAAACGACGTGGAATGGCCCTTAACTTATTATTACTAAATTGTAATAAAATAAACGCATACTGCCTATTTGAGTATTTAATTTAAACGAACTACTTATTTGAAGTTATTTTCCATGTACTCGTTTTTTGAAGCCGGGTTAAAATAGCCAAAACCTTAAACATATTTGCGAGGTACTACATTACCGTGACGTTTTGTACAATCAGGGAATCCCGGAATCTACATTATTAAAATCAAAATTTTAAGAAGCCGATTCTATATTTGCTTAAGTTTTCCAAGATTTTGCCAACTTTAAGTAAACAAGCATCGGAATTTCCGATGCCTGATGATGATGAACCAATAATCAGCGAATAAGAAACTACCAATAATCAGCGCCGTGCCAACGATTACGTCACGCCGTGTCTGCGCACACAAGCATCTTCCAACAGGCGTCTACTTGTAATCCCATCTTATGAAATTCAATGAGTCCCCAAAACATACACTTCCATGACGATCGATAATGGAACCCTTCGCTGTGGCACGCTTCCATTGCTGCTTGACTTTGGCACTTAGTAATAGTATGCATTTGGAGATCCCTAATCAAATATATACAATAAAATTATAGATAAACTGTGTTTGTACAATACATTTTTTACCAAAAAAAGTAAATGGGGGAGCGGTAAAAAAAGTTATAGAACGAAAATAAATAGTTTTTGAAATGTTTGTCTCGTTTGTGCTCGCATCACGTAAAAACTACCAAACCAATTTGTATGAAATTTGATATACAGGTAGATTATGACCCCAGTTAACCCTTAACTACCTACGTCCTATTTTTGTCACATAACCCAAGGTCTAGGAGACCCGAACTTGATATCGCCCATGTCAAAAAAGTGCCATGTATTTCAGAGTTATTTTAAATTAACATCAAAAAAGTTCCATGTACTTATTTGAGAGTTATATTAAAATAACAGTTCGGATTTAAATATTTTACAGTATTTATTAAGCAAAAAATTATACAAAAACAGATTAAATTGATATATTTAAGCCTGATTTACTCATCGACCTCAGCAGTTTTGTAAAGACACCCATTTTTCTTAGGTAACAGGACCCCATAAAGGCAAACACAATAATATAAATATTATGTTCATTATTTCTAATAATTTAATAATCAAAAAGCTAACTCAATTCAATTACTGTTCAGAACAATAATATTTCTACAAAATTGCAGACACTTATATAAAGGTATATATGGCAGTGAATGCACACGATTGATGTCTGAACTTTTTGCATAAAATAATATCTGGCATACAATTAATATTATTGTGTTAAGTTATGCATTACTTCTAAAGGTTTAAGTTATAAGATTGTGGACATAACCAATAAGGTTTCGTTACTGGCTGACCAATAAGATACCCCCGAATATTACCCCTGTGCCAACGACTACGTCACAACTTCACAAGCACCCAAAATATCAAAAATAAATTCATCTAGCGACCACCAAATACCCTAATCCCCCCCTATCCTAATTATTTCCATCAAAATATTATTTGCAATGCTGACATATTTCATTTTTACGTTTTTTTTTAATATTTTAACTTATACAGCAAAAAATATAGTTAGGAAAAAAATATCGTTCGGTATTATGAAATTTCTGAATAATTATACTTTAGGAAAAACGGTTTCCGAATTTTTGAAAATCTCGTTAGAGAGTAATGGATGTTGAAGTTGGCTATAACATTGTTTGAGCTACTGATATTGTTAGTGCGTTAGGTAAAGTAGTAAATATGTAAATTTCTCTAGGATTTCGGGTTTAGTGCTCGTATGATTAACATTCGAGGACGTAAAACAAAATATTTGTTGTGGTGATAAAATATTGGGGTGTTTACTTCGCTGTATTAATGTTGGTTATTGGTTTAATATCACCTCGAGTGTTTCGGAAAGATTGAGATCAAAATACGGATGTTTGAGGATCGTGTTTAGTTGTAATACAGCAGTGCTTTTCAGCCTTTTCGTGACATGTCCCTTTTAGTATGTAAAGTTATTTCGCAACCTCCTACTCCCCGATTTCAATCCATATGGGGTTTTATTAATTAGGGAAGTTGGTTCTTTTTTTAGTGTGATTGATACCCATGAAAGTATTACGTAGTATGCTCTTAACACCCTACGTTTCGGCTTTATGTTCAAATATTTAGTATTTCAATTGATTTGATTGAGCTAAATTTATGTTGTATTTTATTTTTTATTTATATTTGTACGATCCACTTAAAGAAAACAAAGTGATTGTTTGTAAACCTCAAAACACCAAGATGACGTTATTGTAAAAAGTCGTTACAACCACCTTTAAAGTTCAATTGATTATCAATTCTATCTCCATGAACCATAGTTTACAACTGCATTAATAGAAAAATGGCGTTCCAGCTGCCTTCGCTTTGTTTGGATCTCAGGTAGTCAGGTAAATGCCAGGGGTGTGAAGTGCATAATACGTCTAAAGTCATATTTCTATTAAAGCAGTTTTAACTCTTGACAAATGCCTTAGAGTAGATAATCCACTAAAATGACAATGCACGAAGTCTTTATCTATGAAGCACGCTTCTCTTTTATGACGGACGATAATGAGGTACAAAACCACACAACAGTATTGTTTCCTTTAAGTGGATCGTACAAATATAAATAAAAAATACTATAAATTTAAGTTGCATTATTTTCACTCGTTCAGATAAAATGAAATATCGCCACAAGACATAAATATTTATTGTACATTCTATCATGTACTTTCAGGTTACACAAAATTTTTGTGGCTGTCAATTTTCGCGGCAACTGTCAGGAAAGGAAACTGAATTACAACCCGCTCCCTAGAGGGCAGGGGGGAAGCGTCTGAGACACCGCCGATTCAAATATTCTTCTATATCCACAGGTCATTGTTCCTCTCGAGTTTTGTTTTTAGTATTTTTTTTAAATATCGGGGGACAATCTTACACAAATCGAGGTAGTCCCAAACTAAGCAATGCTTGTACTATGGGTACAAGACGACGAAATACATAGTTATATAGATAAACACATACTTAAATAGATAGAAAACATCCATGACTGCGGAACAAATACTCGTGCTCATCACACAAATATTTTCCCTTACCAGGATTTGAACCCGAGACCTCTAGCTTTGTAGGAGGTAGTACTCCCGCTAAGCTAAACGTGTCGTCAGACAGTCAAGCAAGCAGTCAAGCAGTTAAAAAACACAGCATTATTTTTTAATGATTTATTGATGAGTTTTATTTGAAATAAGTTTGCTAAAACCAATCCAGAGCCGGACAAGAAAGATAATTGGACATCTGACACGAAATGATGCTTTCTTTGTAAACATCCTGGAGGGGAAAATCGAGGGCAGGAGAGGCAGAGAGACAAAGATTAACATATTTCAATCAAGCGAAGGAGAAAGTCAGTGCCGCGTCGTATCAGGAGACCAAACATAAGGCGGAGAATAGAGTGGCGATCCAACGACAAGAGCGTGGCTCTTAAATTCAATAATGATAATGATGACAAAGGTTTTAGGGTCACCCTAGACCCCTAAAACGATAAAATTATAGGTATATATATATATATATATATATGACGAAGCGTGAATTTAATTTGTAGTCAAAATCCAATTTAAAATGGTAATCAATAATGGAAACATGTTTTAATCATTTGAGAGCGGGTAATTCAGTAGCCCGAATGGAGTTTTTCGTTGAACATTTGACAGTCGTTTGACAGCTAGAGAAACGCGCGCGTACTTGGCGTGATATATGTGGGGATTGAGGCTGTGGTGTTCGCGAACTAAACCATTGGCTCTTAAACTTGTTTTAAAATCACAGTAATTAGTGGCAAGAGTGTTCACATGAACCCAAGTGATTAGTTGAGATAACGAAGTGTGTCCATTTCCGAGTGTTTCCTTGACATACGCGCCCAAATAGTAACAATGATTGAGACCGATCGGCTAAGCTATTTATTCACTTCGACATCAGAAGTGGGATTACCCAAGGAATCTCGGAAGTCACATACAGATCAGAGTGAACATATTTCACATAAGTATGAGTGCAAACGATGGGAATCTGCTTTTGGTATGCAACAAGGAAAGTGGACTTGATTCAGGCGATACACTACAAGATTCACACGCTGCTGATCCAGAAATAGCATAAACCAAGTGGTATCTTGATAATCATCTGGCTGTCGACTACAGTAGAGGTTGGGAAATCGAGTCACTAAGAAATCTTCTGTCGGTAAGGTTGTGGAATTATCATATTTGATGATTGAGCACTTGGATAACAGTAAGTAATTAACTTCTCTCTCTCTCTCTGATAAATCTTAATAGAAATGGTTAGTAGGTACATAATCATTGCCCGTGAGTGTGCCCATCAGCCCCGGGCTTGGTGCGGGCTAGTTCTCGGATGTTAGTGAGCAGGCTGTGGTCCCCGTACTGGCACTATGCAGTGGTACATAATTATTGGCATACTCTGTGTCAAGTACATTATGTGTTCATCATCAGCTTAGGAGGTCTTATAAATTAAATTAAAACAGAAGTACTTAATACAGCGATGCAAGACTGGTAAGCATAGCATGTTTAGATGTAATGTGCTCTCCTCTTTTGTATGTCTGTGATCATGATTAAATCTAATTTGATTATTTATTACTCAAATTAAAATTGCAGTATAAGTTGCATATCATGTTCCGAAAATTGAGATAATTTAATGGAATATGTGATTAATACACGGAGGACTTTGGACACTTCTTTTAATCAACTATCACTCTATTTTAATCACAATATTGATTATAAACAAATCTCTATACAAATGACATTTATCTTTCTATCCTGAAGGCTGGGACTGGAGTGAATTGACATGTCGTTCAAAGAACGACATCAACATTCTTACATTCAAATTGAATATGAATCATTCAATTCTAAGCGGCCAGAGTTGATTGTAACAAAACCTTATTACAATAACAGTATAGGTGAAGTAAACTTTTACAAGTTAATATCTAAATTTCCTAGCTTTGATATTTCACACATGCTATAAAGAAATGGTATTCTAAAAAAACAATGATTATGGGTCACTAAATTCACAGGGTTAGGATACACATGTGTCAGAGTAATCGGAGTGCATAGGGTATAACGGTCATGTTAGTTAATAATAAGGGATTCGTCATGTTCGTTACGTAGATGACTATGACAAGACTGTGTGACAGATACTAGCCTGTGTGGCACATACTAGCCTGTGTGGCACATACTAGCCTGTGTGGCACATACTAGCCTGTGTGGCATATAATGGCCTGTGTGGCACATACTGGCCTGTGTGGCATACACTGATCTGTGTGACACATAGTAGCCTGTGTGGCATACATTGGCCTTTGTGGCGCACTCTAGCCTATGTGGCACGCATTAGCCTATGTGGCACGCATTAGCCTGTGTGGCACGCATTAGCCTGTGTGGCGCTGACGAGCCTGTGTGGCGCTGACGAGCCTGTGTGGCGCTGACGAGCCTGTGTGGCACTGACGTTAGGTGGAATTAAATTTCCTATGTGGTAGGGTAGGTATAGCAGTCATCATTTTGAAATAATCTTGTGAGCTAAGTAGTATTTGCAAATTAAAGGAATGAACATTCTTTCTGAATAATCAATCTAGCTGGGGGTGCAAATGAGTGTTAGGAATAGAGTCATGCAACATAAGGTTAGTCAGGGTGACCGAGTGGCGTATGGTATAAACCATTGTCTATTATTCAGTCATAAATGCTAAGTGTACGGGAAATAGATTTACACACGAGGACGTGTGACTATGCAGGGTGGCCGTGACGAAGCGTGAATTTAATTTGTAGTCAAAATCCAATTTAAAATGGTAATCAATAATGGAAACATGTTTTAATCATTTGAGAGCGGGTAATTCAGTAGCCCGAATGGAGTTTTTCGTTGAACATTTGACAGTCGTTTGACAGCTAGAGAAACGCGCGCGTACTTGGCGTGATATATGTGGGGATTGAGGCTGTGGTGTTCGCGAACTAAACCATTGGCTCTTAAACTTGTTTTAAAATCACAGTAATTAGTGGCAAGAGTGTTCACATGAACCCAAGTGATTAGTTGAGATAACGAAGTGTGTCCATTTCCGAGTGTTTCCTTGACATACGCGCCCAAATAGTAACAATGATTGAGACCGATCGGCTAAGCTATTTATTCACTTCGACATATATATAGTTTCTCCACAAGGATACCGTCATTTGATTTGACTAAAAACGCCCTATTGCAAAATTTGAGCGAAATCCATAAGCGAATAATAATGACAAATGAGTCGAAAGCAACAGGCTTGATACTCGCGATCATTTTGAAATTTGACCATTGTAAGCCGGTATTCGGCAAGTACTCAAATTAAATCCATACAATTTCTAGCAAATTTGGGCGACCTCTAAATATTGTTATATTTCGCTCAAACTTTACAGAAGCCTTGTGAAGAAAGTAAAACCAAAAAATTGTTTTTTGGACCACCCTAATCCCCTCTGATCATTATGATTCAGTTCCTCGGTGTAAATTCGACAGACATCGGCTTGGCAGGCATAAGGAACAGCCCCTTCTTCTCAAAGCTCACGTCGTTCGGCTTCGGGTATCCAGGCAGAGGCCTAAACTGCAACTTTAACACCAGTTCAGCTATCAGGTACCGCAATGTCATTTGTGCAAAGCGTTTTCCTGGAACATAAAAGGTCAGGTTTCCAGAAATTGTCAAATCAATTCAAAGATTTTAAATTCGGAAAAAAAAAGATTTAATCGGCCAATAGGCCACATGGGTCCTTTTATAATTGAGTATGAAACTACCGGTGCTTCGGAAAAGATCTATTTCAGAGCGTTCCGAACGCAATGGGGTTTTTCATTCGTGTTCCAGCAAGTATAGCAGCAAGCGGTGGTGATCACGGTTGACTTTTATAATAGGAACGATAGACTCTATCGAGGCTACACATGATTTAATTAAATCGAGATTTACCGCGAAGAACTATCGAATGATGACACAAATGAAACAAAAAAACGCTGGAAAAACGCCTGAAATCGACCCCAAAGAGACATCTGAAGAGAAGAAACACCGCAAGAAACCCCTCAGTCAATATTTCCACCATGTTCATAGTAATTCCACTAGGTGACAGTGGTGACGAAAATCTGTACAATTAGAAAGAAGAATAGATGCAATATCTTGTCCATAGTGCGATAGGTGGATTTTGACAATTGCTGGCAAAAACACCATGGAATTACCTAAAAGTCAAAGTTTTACTAAGTTTAGTTTTTAGTCTTTACTCTTCAATATGCATAAAAATGCACCTATGCCCATAGATAAATTTACCACAGGTTCCAATGTGAAACGTTGGCCCGAAAAGAACCGGTGTAAGAAACTGGGTAATGAATTTTTTTAATGACACACCTGGCCATAAAGTGCCTTTAACCGCATGCTATGCATACGGAAAAAGCCGCTTTCTGTCCAAGTGTAGACATAAAATGATGTACACAACACGGGAGGTAATAAAGAAAGCCCTCCATCGCATATTTACGTCGGGCCGCAAACATCTGCGATCTCGGCCTTTCTTTGTTTTACCACACTAGTTGTGTAATGTACTTTTCAACACACTTGCTCATAAAGTCGCTCTTTTTTGGTGGTTCTTATGCGCGGAACGCAGCTTATTACACACAAGGGCTTTTTACTTTACATTACCGCACAAGTGCTGTAATTACCGCCAATGGATCAATGAGAGCACGTCGTCGTGAGACTCGGCACGCGGATATGATCCCCGCGCGGCGTGTTCATGAGCGGACGCCCGCACTACACCGACACCGCACGACCAGGTGACGATAGATGGGGATAGATATAGTACATTACACAACTAGGGTGGTAATACAAAGAAAGGCCGAGATCGCAGAAGTTTGCGGCCCGAGCTGCAAGCGAGGCGACGTAAATATGCGATCGAGGGCTTTCTTTATTACCTCCCGTGTTGTGTACATAATTTTATGTCTTCACTTGGCCAGAAAGCGGCATTTTCCGTACGCGCAGCGTGCGGAAAAAGCCACTTTATGGCCAGATGTGGCATAAAACCATTAAATAAATATGTACAAAACAGAAATTCTAAATGATAAGTATAATTTTTTATTCGCAAGTGTGTTGAAAAACGTCGTATGACACTCGTGGGCATTGGTCATTACAGTCTCGGCTATACAGCCCTCGCCTGACGGCTCGGGCTATCCAACACGGCCTCGACTGTAATGACCAACTTCGCCCACTCGTATCATAATGTACTATTTTTTAATATCATACTCTTATATCATAAAGACAATAAGGCAGAGATCGATTATATTACTACGAATCTTACTAATTAAAAACTTTTTCTGGAAAAAGATTTCATTAAAGGTTTGATTTTAATACGGCAAATCATAAAGATATAGAGAGAAGATATAGAAACAGTTATTGCTATATTGTTTTTGTTTTGTACAGATTTCGAAAATTATCATTATATTGACTGTGCGAATTGAATGAAAGTAGAGAATGGAACGTTCTTGTGCATATAATTGCATTCTTTTTAACCAAGGGCTATAGATGTTATACATCGAATACCTTTTTTGAAGTAATTTTGTATTATATGTGATTTTGGGTTAGTATATATATACATATATCAGGTTTATCCTAAGTTATATGAAACTTACCTATACACATTCTCGGTCCATCTCCAAATGGTAAATACGAGAACGGAACGATGTTATCCTCATTTTCGGGCAAGAATCTATCAGGGTTGAAGTCGTAGGGTTCTGGGAAGTACTCAGGGTCATGATGCATGCCGATGGCGTTGATGTAGATCGGTGTGCCAGCGGGAAGGGTTAAGTTGTCGTTGATCTTATAATCCTTGTCGGAAATGCGGTCGAGCCAGCCCATCGGAGGGTACCTTCTTCCGCCCTCTGTAGCAAAATTTGCAATATACGGTTTAGCAAAACATTAGATAGAGATTTCACTTATACTAGAATTTACCCGTGGCTTCGTCTGTGTTGTGTCCGTTACTATAACAATGACAAAAACATTCACACAACAACAAACACACATAACAACAACACACAACAATAACATTCTTATCCCATGTTTCAATCCAAAACTTGATCTACTTATGTGACAAACTCAATCTATTTAGTAACAAACATCCAAACACTTTCACATTTACGAGTATAACGAGGATTGGAAATTTGTAACGGAGATTGCTAAAACTCAAGTTAGGTAAAACATAGAAGGGTAAGCGCAAAATATTACCTTTAATGACGCAGTTCAGGTAGGTCAGTTTCTCAAGATGAGTGAAGTTAAAATCTCCACCTCCAATATTCTCTTTAGCTTGGATCAATTCCTTATAAAGTTTTTCCTAAAACAAGGCATACTTTCATTGTAATAACAACTTAAAGATAGACAGCCGCGACCACGAACGCTGAAAAGGGTTACGAAACGTTGGGACTTAAAAAATCTAGTAATATACGCGATTTAAATCCGTTTAAGTTGTTTTATTACAATGAGTGATAATCGCGGAAACCGAAGACAATATTAGGACATACTTTTTAGGGTTCCGTAGCCAAAATGGCAAAAACGGAACCCTCATAGTTTCGTCATGTCCGTATGGCACAGTGTCTGTTCGTATGGCACAGGCATTTTACTCAAAAACTACATGCTGGATATTGATGTTTAGAATATAGGTGTCTTGTCGCTACTTAGTTTGGTAGTTAAACAACTAAAATAAATATTTTTAGGGGGGGGGGGGCTCCATACAAAGGGGAAATATCAACGTGTGGTACATAGTTCGACAGCTCTTTCAAAAACATTTTAAGGTCCTTAAGTAATGTTTTTGATAAAGTGAATATCTTTGGAAATAATCGCTCCGAAAGTTGTGAAAATTGTGTCCCCCCGGTTTAGAATATAGAGGTATCTTCTAAACCGTGTGTCTGAAAAATATAAAAAAAATACGATGATAACGCTTAATTAATACTTTCAACGAAAATTATTTTCAACAAGATCGGATTAACCGTTTTTGAGTTTTTGCCGATAAACTGCGCTTCTCAACAAAAGGGCGTAATTGCTATGAATATACGCTATTATGTTGTTGTACTTTTTTTACATCGTATTTTTTAACTTATAGTTACGGCTTTGGAACCCTACACCAGTGGCGTGGCGTCCAAAGAACTCGATTCCTACCGGCTTGCCTAATATCGGAATTTGAGCACATTATTTCACACCTCTTAAGGAAAATGCACGCCAAATCTGCACCGGCTTGCCCAAGGATATCTTTTACGCCACGCCACTGTCCTACACTGAGCATGGTCCGACATGCTCTTGGCCAGTTATTTCATCATAATATTGTACAAATATTATATATTTTTTT
Organism: Eudemis profundana; assembly: GCA_947034925.1. Lineage (NCBI taxonomy): Eukaryota > Metazoa > Arthropoda > Insecta > Lepidoptera > Tortricidae > Eudemis > Eudemis profundana. The sequence continues at coordinate 1,299,200 of OX344809.1, forward strand.
GTTTTCCAATTAGGTATCAACATTTGGAGAAAATGAACAAGATGGACAGATAAGCGCACATGTGTTCGAGTGAAGAAGGCGTCTTGGCAAAAAAAGCATAGGACGTTCTCAGGCAAGGTAAAAAAGAATGGCTGAGCATCGTGCTCAGTGACGCACCATTGGAGAGCCCTATCGCCAGTGAACTGCAACAGGTTGATGAAGATGAACATTTGAGAAGAGTTACCTGTATCTCCGGTTTGTACGCCAATTCGTACACGAGGAAAGTAGCGACCACAGCAGTAGTGTCGAATCCACCTTGCAGCATGATGACAGCCTGGGCGGCCAGCAGATCATCACTGAATTCTAGAATAGAAGGTGAAACCCAATTATGTTCTGTTTTGAGGACTCAGCATTCCATTTGCCAAAGACTGTCTAGGTAAACTTTCAACGTGTACTGTGGCGTTTAATTTCATTACCGTTCAAGCAAACAACTTTGCAAGAAATTGTGATAACAGTAGAGTTTTCAGAGGAACGAAGTCGGTATAGAGGCAGAAACTTGTTCTTAAATATGTATTTTTTTTAGAAACTAACTCTGTTGCTAAGAATGGTGTTCTCGGCTGAGACATTGGTTCGATAGCTTTGACAACGATAGATCTCAATCATTTTTTTTTCTGATTAATATTTGTATGAAAAACCGCAACCATAGCACATATGAATCCTTAAGATATTTCCTCTGAGTTGTGTGCATGAGATCGACACCTTTACCGGTTATTCTTATAAAATTTAAACATCAAGAAATAGAACTGCATGGCCATTCCTTTGAGAATATCCTGTATATGACTTACTTTGCCCTTCCTCAAGTCGCTCCTTCTTCATCTTGATCAAGGCGTCTAGAAGATCACTCTTATCAATTTGGCTGGCAGTCCTCTGTTCAATGATTTTACCTAATGTTTTTCTGAAGAAATCCACAGACTTTGGTGGAAATAGCGCGAACCTGAGTAGAACAAGAACATAGTAAGTTGTAGTCAATATATTTTCCCGGCTCAGTCGATATTTTCATTACTTACTTTTCTCCATTTGAACCAATATATATATATATATATAATTTCATGGATTTTTTATTATTTAGGTACATCATGGCAAGCGGACAAATATAATTTTGACAACACTAGGTTGTGCCAAAGTAATACCTAAATATGTCGACGTACACAGGTCAGAACACGATGCAGTACCAGGAAAAGCGGTGGAACCAGTTAAACTTCATGATTTTGTGGATTACGGCAGGCTGTTTGCTGTGACGATAGCGTTCTAAAGGTAACGCCTGAAGATGCCAACGAGAATAGACCAGAAGATGCTTTAAGTTACGGCACGGATCACACTGTTTCTTACCACGATGGTGTTGTTCTGAAGGTAATACCTGAAGATATTGACGAGCGCAGGTCAGAAGAAAATGCTGTATCAGGGGAAGCCACGGAATCCAGTGACTTACGTCGACCCCAATAAGACTGACCCTGGTAATATATGGTGTTGAGAAACGGCGGAAATAGTCAAACTTTATGAAGTCCCGAATCACGGCTTAGATGGGGTTTTCTCCTGCCACGATGATGTTTTGACGGTAGTGCCTGATGATGTCGATTGCAGCAGGCCATAAGAAGTACTTAATCAGAAGAAGCCGGGATCAGTCAAACTTTCAATGAAGCCGTTACGGCGTAAAGATGATGATGGCGTTTAGAAAGTAATACCTACCCAAAGATGTCGACAAGCGCAGGCCAGAAGAAGATGCTGTACCAGGACAAACCGCGGAACCAGTCGAACTCCATGAAGTCCTTAGTGACAGCACGGATGGGGCTATCGCCCGTGATGATAGCGTTGTTTTCGATGCCAAATGCGAAAGTGCCGATGATATCCGTCGTAAAGTCCGCAAAAAGAGACTGAAATTACGCATCGCACCATTAAGACCAGAGAATGGGTTAAGTTTAATATTTTGGCTAAGAAAAGTATTCATTTGGTGCAAAATAAACGCATCCTATTTTTCTGCATCTTCAAGAAAGTCGTATAAACATAACATTTTAACCACCCCGAGTTACCGGGTCGCATTGATAACAATTTCTGTGTAGGTTTGGATTGCCATTTGCAGTTATTTTCTCTTCTTCTTTCTATTTTATTTATGAAATGGTCAAAATTTGTAATTTGTATTGTAATGTATCATAATACATTACAATACAAATTAATGAATACCAGAGCAATACAAGCAATTTGGTGTGCATAACACCGTAAGCTTACAATTATATTTTCTATATTGAAATAAATAAGAAGAAATCTGGCCCTAGACAAAAACGGATAAAAATACGACAAAACAACTAAAAGTAGTTAAAACTCTAGTAAAATTACTCGCATATTATACAAATCCAACAACGGAGTTCATTTACCGTAATTTTTTGCATTTACTAATACACGGTAAAATATGATCTATGAATAAAATAGTCACTAAGGTCGATAAATGAATATTAAAACAGAAAGAAAGAAAATACAATTTTTATGACAGCACAAAAATAAAAACAATAAGTAATTAGAAAAGAAAACACAAAGAAATCTCGCTGCCACGGAAATGTCCCACTTCAGCATAATGCCAACTCTAGAGCCGGCGCTGGTCTTCCGGTGGACCCACAATAATTTATTTTTATTTTATTTTTACACATGGCTTCGCTTTTTCACTTTCACTATTAGATGACAAGCCACGAAGAACAAATGTAGTGTGCAAATCTAGTGTGCATTATAAAATTAGTCTCGGATTCAAGACTAGTAACTATATTTTTTGAATACAAACTGTTTTTACCCTCATTTCTGTAGTCTTATTCTGTGTTTTGTCTTGCTTTATGCGATCGACGGTAGCCAGTGCCTTCGATGACATGAGCCCATGCAATGCCTTCAGTTTTGACGCAGTGAATATGTACGTCAACCGTCGTCTCACACTGCTCCATATCGGATCCTGGAATAAAAAATAAGACGTGAGCTTATTAGGGTGTATTTTCGCTGGCGTAATTTCTCTGGCCACCAATATTTAAAAGATTCCTGCTCATTAGACTGGCATTCGTTGGTTACTTGGTAGAACTTGACTGATTCTACATTGTGACCAAAAGTCCAATTCTAATAAGGCAGAATCTTCTCAATATTCGCCAATATGTCATGACAGCGAAATTACGTTTTTGAAAATACACCCATTAAAAAATGTTGAAAGATTGTTATAAAAAATAATACCAAAGTAATTTTAATACTACTTAAACTAGTGTAGTTTTGAGACTCCCGTCACAGTTAAACCAATTATAGGTTTTGGGTTATTCTTCAGAAATATGTCTGCGGTCACCTTATTCCTCTGGCCCTTTTTCATACTTAATGTATAGAGACAGAAGAATAAGTCGCAGACATATTTCTGAAGAATAACCCTTTTGTACGACTTTGTAATAAAATATGTGATATATTGGTATACGTTTTGAAACATCCCCCCGTTTTTAAAAGTACTAAACCTACAACTACAAAGCTACTAAAGGTCCCTACGCCAACAGATTGTAATTTGCTTTAGTTTTGGCCAAAATGTGATCGTCTAGGTAGAACTACTACGCAGTGATGAGTCAGTAACCCATAGTCTTTTCGGTCTAGTGTGGTTTGAAGAGCCTTGGAAAACCCTGAGGTCTAATTAAGTCTATACTACAATTTAGCCGAAACTATAGTTAATTCTACGGCGAGCTACAAAAACTAGATGAAAAGTTGTTCTAACTTTAAAACACAAATTGTTTTAAAGTAGAACGTCCCCGACCGTTTGCTGGGTACAATACGGGCCGGTTAGTGCTTATTTTATGACTAGACGTTTGCTTCTGTTTTTCTACAATCAAGGGGGCATTTATTCAGCCGATTCCCGTACCTAAGACCCTGAATATCTAACTTTTGCAATATCTAGCCCGTATTTATTTGGATGGGGAATAGCCTTTTAATGAAACATAAGCCAAGTAATTCGAGCTATGATGGACCTACCATGGTCTCTTTTATCCGGGAAATAATTATGTCTGAATCGCCAAATATTCATTGACAAAAGGCCAAATAACTAGCTTGGCTTTAACAACACTAAACTAAATAGCCTCACGTATTTCCACAGCGAATACACAATTCCTTGGCTTTTACAAAGTGTTAGATGAGACCGGATGAGCTACTGTTACAGTGTCTACCCTATCCATGAACTAAGAAAATAGAGAGACTTTTATCCTCTCCGCACCTAGGCACCCGAGATTATTGCTCATTTCGGCAACCATAACTTTCTGCAAAAAAGGTTCTTGACCAACACAAAGGAGGGGCTCTCCTCTGCTTCAGACGTGTTAATAATTAGATGGCCTGTGAACCTCTTGAGTTCAGCTCGTTGCTCAGTGTGAAAGATCCCTGGATTTGCTCTGACGTGTCAAGAGGGGCCGGCCGTTATTGTTACCGGATTCCCTGCCTCGACTTATTTTGCGAGTACACCAAAGTCAGACTACCAACAATCCTTCTCTCCAAAATCAGAGCTTCAATTTTTGTTACTCTGTAAGTACCGAAATGGCCAACACTCTCTGATGTCCGTGTGGTACAAAAGAGAATTCCCTAAATTCTATTACAATTCGGCGGTGATCCTAACAATAGGTACAATTACCTTGATTTTGTTTGATTCCAAAATCAATCTAAATATTTAATACTTCAGTCTCTGATAGTTACATTAGAATTCAATGAAATGTCAAATAACCTAGCACCTACGGTTCCAAGTACTATGAGACACTGACAGTGTTGCCAGATCTTGATCTCTAATATGCTAAAAGGGTAGACACCAGATTATTATTAATCTACTCTTAATGACAAACTAGTAACTACTGATAATAACTAAATCCAAGTTTCACCTGTAGTTTAGAATCCAACCTCTCAATCGCCTGTCACCGTGTGCGACGTTCGCCTGCCCTAGTAACCTGTTTCGCTAAACTAAACTAATTCGATTAACCAGGTTTGTATGTACTAGATGCTCAGGCATCAAAAACCTCCCAGCCCATACAAAAGCAAGAAATTCCTTAAAATCACAGCACATACCTTAATCCACCGATTATTTCTTACAGGAAGAAAGATGATTTCACGCGAGTTATGCCTAGTCGTTGGACCAGGCGATCCAGGTCCCTCTGCTTCCTCTGAATAAGCCGCATTGGACGTGGCTTCCTGACGAATCCCCCTAGATAAAGTCAAGTAACTTACCAGTTAGTATCCTTTGATACTTTACTGTTTAGTTCTGGATCCGGTTTGGTATCCGCAACTGAGGCTCGGAGATCGCAGCCTCGTGGAGCTCGCCAACCGCAGCCGTAGCTCGTAGCCCGCGAAGCACGCTGACTGAGACCCGTAGCGCGTACGCTGATTGAAGCCCGTTGCTCGTAACTTCTTGATGCACGCTGATTGTAGTCCGTCGCTCGTATCTTCGCTCAGCGTGACTGCCCGGACGCCAACTCTGTTGCTAGTTTAGGCCTCCTCTGAAGGCCCGCGGCCTTTCTGTTCCGTAGCCTGTGTCTTCGGCTTGTTGCGCCCCGTCGGTTAGAGTTTAAGTCCCCGAACGATTGAACAGCGTTACGCCGTACCACTGACTAAATATTACGCCCACGAGGACTAGAAATTAATTCTTCTAACAATTTGCCCAGCGTTACCCCGTATACTGTTTTATAGAGATGTTGTCTCGTCGGCGATTCGAGATCAAGTCCCCTACCTTGCCGCGAGTCGGCTTTATATACCTTCCCCTTGAGGAACAAATGACGATCAATAAATTCTTTTGTTTCAGCCAAAGAAAAATGTGACCCACTTTTAACTCGCGAAATCTGTATAGAATACACAATACCCGATTTCCTGCTATTTATGAAACTAACTGCTTCCAAGTCCATTTACAATAATCACTCTGCTGATAAAAATTCCACAAAGTCAACGGAAGCCTGACTTTCCTGCCAGATGAACGAATTACCTCAGTTTGGACCAAAGCCCCTCTAAAATTATCCCAAATTTGAAGGCTGTCACATTTAAGTAGCAACATTCTGACATTTCTTCCGATTTCTTCATGTAAATAAAAATATGTTAATAACTTCTCAAATACTAGAGTTTTTCACCTTGTTTTTGAGTTTCCTGAATCCTGGGACCCTAAGGAATGATTTCATGAGAAAATCTCACCTAGACACGCGTTTCCCAGCTGTTATGAGACCCATGTTTTTTACGGTAAATCGCAAAACTTTGAATGCTTATAATTCCTAAAATACCTCATATCTTAACATTGTTTTTGATTTTCTTACTTCGCTAGACCGTATTTACGTTACTTTAACAAGAATTATCCCTAGAAATCCGCCCGTCATTGATTTTTCAAGACAACTTTTACGGTAGTATAATGTCAAAATGCAAAAGCCTAGTTCTTCTCAAATATCTTAGATTCTTTCTTTGTTTTTGATTTATCCATGTTTTCAGAACTCAGGGTTAGCAAAATAATGAAAATCCACCACTGAAACATAGTTTCCATTGGACCAAAGGAACACTTCAAATTATGGAAAATTAAGTAGTCAATTCTTTCTATTGACATGAATTCCAATGCTGAGCTAGCATTAAATGGGTCCAAATAATTATGTTTTACATATCCTCGGATGAATAGTCTCAAGATTTGCCTTTGAAATACCTTTTCTTTTGAAATAAAATTTTAACCTCTAACAAAAATAGTTACACTAAATACTACTATTTCCACATGAATTATCATTGAAATTCACAGCCCCGCCTTTCCTCCTGAATGAATCCTAAACTTTAGACCCAATTTTAACCCCTGTAACCATTTCTTTTATCTCTTATTTTCAACAGATGTCTCAGCCGACCATCGATGAAATCAGTACTTTTGTTTGAACAAGTTCCTTTCTGCAAGCCCTGAAAAATAACTAACACACAGCATTAATATAAAAGCAGTAATGGACCTAGAAGCCAATTTTGACCAGCTGGCCTTGACAAGTCTTACAAATAAAGGATTTTGTTCCCCGCTAAGCTCAAGTAAGCATTTTATTCTTACTCTCGTTTTATCATCCAACCATACCTAGTATGGGCTGAGAAGTGTAATAAAAGGTATCCTTTTACCCCAATCAAAGAGAACTAGCAATTGCCCCCACCCTTCTCAGTAAATACAAGCCAGAGTGGTGCACAATTTAAGGTTCTATAAAGCAAGTCTCTATGTGCGTTTTGATTCAAGAAAGCTCATGGCTTCGGTTCGTTACAGAGTTCTTCCTGTCCCTTGCTCAATGCGCAGAGTAATCTATAGATTCGCGTAGCATTAGCAACCCCCTTAAATAAAACACAGTTTCCCGAAGCCTTACCCCTGTAGTGTATGTGGTGAATTTTTACCCAGGTACTCAATGAAACCAGCTCCACTCTCCGGCAAGGCGCCCAAATCTTTCGAAATGATAAGGAATTGTCATTCACCTCAGATTTCCAATTTAAGCCAGGATGGATTTTGTGAGAATCCAGAGTCCTGCGACTCCGATCCGCGAGATACCCCGAATGTTGCAGCTCTTTCGTCTGACTTACGTACTCTAGGCCTTTATTTACCTTTGGTATCCAACAGCATCTTCCCAATAAACCGGAAATCATGATTACAGCCCTTCCTGATGGCGCTCCGACCCTTCTCTTTTCATTCACCCAGACCGGTATGCCCGCCTGCCAAAATCGCGGCCCTAGCTTCACTTTTCTTGGTGCATGTATCCTGTATTCTTCCTAAATCAGCTCTACAGTACTTCGCCGGACTTACTGCTCCGTGACCTTCACACTCAACATAATCTATTCGAACTGCGAAAATGCAGTTTTGGTCTCCAGTAACCAAGCGTTTCAGTGAACTGGTATTCGGAAGCAGGGGTGTGTAAATAGTTCGGTTGTCAGCTTCTTGACGGTATTAATGTTACCTTTGACTAGGCCTGACAACGGCAATCTCTAAAACCTAGCATCTATAGCCATAGATAACACTCTTTTGTATAAAGACTGAAGCAAGCCCCCAGGAAACTGTTTGTCATGTACTCAGCCCAGCTCAGTCGTTGCAATCCTTGTTGTTGCTCTTTATATCCCACACACTTCACACTCCACTCAAAATCACAATCAAAGCCATGGCCATGGTCTCAAACTTTAGTCTCTTAGGCACTCTTTCAACCTCCTTTCAACTCTATGACATTTATTGTCTACCATTCTTCCTCAGATCACCGAGTCACTCGATTGCGTCCAACTTGCTAGACCGTTTCTGTACATGACCTGTCCCAATCGCCTAACCTTTCCTACACGAAGAATAGAAAATATTAAAATAAAATTAAATTTATCCAACTGGGCTGATACCCCTTTTTTTAACACACCCCGTCTAACCCCTTTTATTTAAAAAAACAGTACTAGAAACCCTGCTCAACGAGCCCAAGGGACAGAAAAATAATCTTTAAAATGCAGCCTACGGTACTACTACTCAATTTTAGAACTACTTTAAGCTGACTAGTTTCTTACTCATAAGAAATTCTGTTCCTATTTCGCAGCCTCACTCCACGCCACACACAGTTGCTGCGAAATTCTACCACGAAATATATATATTACACAACCCCTGTGGTCTCCCTATATGCACCGCCTTCCTTCAGTAAGCAAGTTGAAATGTAACTTGATCAATCTCTTTCCTTTCAGTATATAAATCCTGTAAACAAGATGCTAACCATGTGTGGTGTCGCCGCCACACACTGAACACAATAAAACTCTTCCGCTTACTCTATATATTTCAAGTTATCCATCTACCTGTCCTTTGCAATTCCCTACTACAAATACCCTGGAATAACACCTGCCGATTCATATCATTCAGTGAAGATTTCTCCAGCAGAACCTATAGCCATAACGACCTGCTATAACCAACTTAATTTCATGTTTATTTTACCTTAAAATTGAATCTCATTCCTTAGCACTATAGACCTATTATTTCTTATTAATTTTTCCTTTTTACACGGTGAGTTACGCGGAAAAATACGCATGCCGTACGTTTTGAACCGAAACACGTACGATCCTGTTTACCTGACGTTCCGCGGAGCTCCTAACATGGCCATGCAACATTTACATGATGTACTAAAGTAAAAGGTTTAATACTGAAATAAGTGTCTCTTCTTGTTCGCATTTACCACTTCCAAAAAACCTCTAAAGCGTGCTGCGGTGACGTCTCACATAGAGCGATTTGATCTGGCGTAAACCCAAGGTAATAAATTGGTGACAAATAAAATTTGAATTAAACTCTTTAAACGAAAGATCTGTTTGATAATTTCAATATAAGTAATAACAAATCCTACCGGAGTGTCTAAATAAGATAATCCGATTTTTAACAATCTAACAAACTAATTATTTCAAAAATCAATTTCGATTTCGTCCGTTATAAACTAACGACTAACTCGCGTTACGCTACGCACGTTTTAAGAAATGTACGCGATGACGTCTCCGCTGCACACCACTAAAGTGCGAACGGTCTCACTTCCAGACGACCAGCGGAACAACCATCATGGTCATGCGACGATACTACCTATTTTTACCGTTTTGAAAATGGTAATGCGTGTTAACCACGTGGTAGAATTGACTTATGAAAAATTGAGGTACAGGGTGCTTTTTCCTTGTGATTCATGTTTGCTAACAGCTACTAAACCACTCCCACAAGTTCAAATTCAAAATTCCTTACTCATAATACATACTCGTAAAAGTTGCAAATGTCTAATATAAAACACTCTGTACCCCAAAACTTCTAAAAACTACTTTACGCGGTAGGAATTTAAAAATAACCGCCTACGTCAAGCTAGGTTCCATAAATTACAAGTTGTATGGACGCAACTATCCATAAGCAATAGTGACTATTTTATAGCGAGACACAACACAACCAATCACGAGCAGAGTGAGACATTTTAATTTATTTATAATGTATAACACGAACGCGCTTCCAATGTTGCACGGAATTAGGCCGGCTTGACCAATAAACGAGCAAATTCAAAAATATACATGAATTTATTGTAATTTTTTTTTTTAAATTAATAAATTTTATCGATAAAAATTTTCCCCGCACTAATTCGAAGATGTGCCATATATTTCCCGCAAAAGAATCAACAGGCCAATAATCAGCGCTTTTACGGCGTTCTATTTTCAACTTTATTATCCCAGTAAATTTTGCTCAAACAGTAAGGTCTAGAATTAACTTTTTACGAAATCGAAACCCAGCCCTGAGATTAAGCCCAGCTCTAACAATTTTGACTTTCCGTAATAGTATAAAATTGTCGGACTGCAAAGTTTGTCAAAACGCGCGGTCAAAATGCCAGAGAATCGTCCAACACTGTTGATTGGCTGATTACATTTAATTGAATCAAAAGTTTTATCGATAAAATTCTCACTTCCTTAGACGTTAAAATTTTTCTCTTTACAATATCTCGTAATCTACCTCCGCGCAACATATTTCGCTACCCTATTGTATAATAGAATTGTTCCATCACCACACCGTAAGATAAGTACTAATACTTTGTACAGAAAACGCTCTGTCCAATAACCCACGTACGAGATACAAAAAACCGCGCCGAAACCTACCCACTTGCTCCAATCTACAACGTGCGCTCCCTCCGTTCGTCAGGACCACCGCTAGGGCTGACACAAGTGGAATAATGTAAAGCGAACTTACGCCCAATTTCAAGCTACCGTTAAAAATGGCTGCGCTCGCACTTGATCGCCGCGCGCGCTGGTATATAGATAAATAGCTACGTATAAATATATCGTTCGGCCACGGCCGGCCCTGACGCCCGCGCGCCAATCGCATCCTGCTTGTTCACGAACTCGAGTCGAGTCAGGCGAGTGCAACGCTACCACCGGTGCGTGCGGTACTAGTGTAACGAAAATCATTTCTAACTCGAATGAAAATTCGATACGTGAAAAGTGTGTTCAATGTTCACTATGTAAAGCCTATGGTATGTTGTAATCATCTTGTCGAATGGTCTCGTTACAAGACCATTACAATAATTATTTTAGTTTGAATTCCTAATAAATTAGAGGCAATTAAAACAAATACTCGCATGCCTCTATATATCCGTTTCTACACACGTCAAACATACATACATATAATACAGGTCAACCCCATAACCCTCCTTGACTACATAGAATAATCGCACAGGCTCCGCCGAGTGTCGGCGCAGCCCTGAGCTTGTCTAACGCTTTAGGCAAGAAATAATAATGTTTACTAGAACACAGTGTGAGACACGTTTGAACTCGCATTCATTACAAGTCAGTACTCATATACTGTAACTTGTACTAGACCCATCGAAATCAAATATGCTATAATTCTAGGCTTTACCGAGCCGTAATAAGCTACTCTAACTGAATATATGTATGGGTTTCTGTTTTATATCTTTGACGCAATCTAGAAATATTTTTTAATAATAAAGCAACACACTACCGGTTTCGAAATACGCGTGTGTGACTTTATTTCAAAAACCAGCATTATGACCAAATCTTATTTCCCGGTACTAATGTCATCCCTTAAAATTAGTTGAAACCGATCAAGCCGGAACAACCCTAATAGGATACAATAGATTGTCAATAAAATTGTCACTAAAAATTAAACCTCAATCCGACAGTACAACCTGACGCAATCTGATCAAATCTCAAGTATACACGATCAAAATTTATATTGCACAATATACTTGACACAAACCATCAGTAAATTTGGCTTTTATTCAGCTAAAATAATTATTGCATACTGTTAGTCATTTTCATAATAGGATAATAACAAACTACCATGGCAACGAGCCATAGAAATATACCTCAACACTTAAAAAAGTCTAGTGTCAAACATATGGTGCAATATTCACTCTTGGAGGCATTTTCCCAACCAGCAACTCTACCGCTATGCTTGTCTATGACGGATATTTTACACGCGGAGTTTAATTTTCATGTCGTGCGTTTTATTTTTCAAAGTATTAATTTCTTCGAATTTCAAAAAATAATGTTAAACAACAAATCATAATAATGATAAGTTGCAAATTTTCGAAACCATATACCATCTAGTTTCTAAATCGGCGGGAAAACGTCCCTGACCTGTCTCTTCACGTGACATTGACTGATAGCTTGTTTGTCAAATCAAACCACTGACCACGCTAACGGCTGCCTATATGTAATATTATCGATTTAAATTGATTTAAATGAAAGATTATCTCTTGTGGCTGTCGTTTACAGTGAAAATAAACATATTTGTTCGAGGGTCAACGCGATTTCATCAAAGCTTCGCCCGCTCGGCTTTTTATGATGTTAATAAAACCAGCCAAATCACAAATGGCTCGGCAGTGTAACGGCAATGTTTACTTCGCAAATTTTGGTTTTATACGGAAATTCTACAAGGAAAGGTAAGTGCCTACGCACTATTGGTTTTTTTTTTTAAAAGCTAATTCTATAACTGTCGCCATGAATACCACATTGTTCTAAGTATCTTTTACGTGGTTATGATAAATGCGTTAATGAAACATCCAGCGATGAAAACGACGACGGAATCAAACTGTCTCCCTCGTAATCTTGCATCATGCTTATAAATTCCGTGTATCTTTCAAACAAATCCAATTCCATAATACGACTTTACCCGTATCATCGAATTCCAATTAGTAAATCATATTTCCAACTTCTCTAGTTTACTGATAATGAATTTTAGTCTGAATGAAGTAAAAAATAATTCTGTTTATGAGAGAATTATTACTTTCCGATTCGCATTTCGTAATGTAATATAATAATGCGAAAAGTACATTGTATTTAATCTTACGAAAGAGTCAACCAGAGTTCCGCAAGTTTTGATACTAAATCCTAATGGAAATCCGGGTTGTTCGAAAGATACATGTACTATCAAAGTCCGGCTACCCCTGTCCCAAAGTCGGATACTTTTAGCCCTCTTGGTTATATTTCCTCGGTGGAATCCTTGCTTAGTGAAAAATAACTGATATTTAAAATCTACCTGTCCCAGATTTTAATTTTCTTTAACGAGTAACCAGTTAGAATTTTAAAAAAACCTTCTTTCCTACATCATACTTACTATTTTTAATATTTCAGTTATGAAAGACTATCTACAATTTAAAAGGCTCAGATTACTATCGCTGCAATGACTTAGCTGCCCGGGATGGTACCTTGTGTGCAAATTTCTAGAATACGATCAACTTGTAAGTATACATATTCACTTATTTTTTTTTTTAAATGCTCTTATTAATAATAATTAAATTTCCAATTTCAATTGCAAATAATCTAGTGTGATTTAGTGGCAGACTAACTTTATCACACAAGATTCCTTTCCCTTATGCGATGAGCTTTACTTAAACTAGGTTTGATTTACATATATAGATATATATAGTGTGGTGTAAATTGCCCGCACTAAAAACCAATGAAGAGACAAAAAGTGTTTCCTCATATATAAAGTAGGTTTGATTTCTTTTTGTAGCTCAGCCAGCCCCTGTACTGCCTGCTAAATACTGTTGCCTACTGTTTTGGCAACGATCAGAGATGCCACGGTTATACTACAGAGCCCAGCCGAGAAATGAATGGTAAATTATAAGAAAATATTAACAGTAAGCTTTTGCTCTATACTAAAAACTCCCAATGTTTATGCCACGACGCCATGGAGTGCCAAAATCAAGAACACCATGTACCTTATTTAATTCCACACAAATTCGCGGGTTTCATTAAGCAATTATTTTAATCGAACTGGAATAAAATGCCGAAGTGAAGCATTAAACTTGTAACAGTGCCACGGCCGAAGAGATTTGAAGCCCCTGCTTTATACTAGGCTTGTCTTAAAAGTCAAGATTAAATAAAACCTTTCACCTCTTGGCTCAGCCTACTTTTCTGGTCGCTGGGCCTACCTCAAACTACCGAATTCATCCTAACCGCTAGAACTTAATTTGTTAAGTGCTAATGGCCCGTTGGCGCGTAACTTAATCCATAACTAATTTGGTAAGTCTTAATAAATTTTCTCTGTTTTCAGGGAAGCTGTCTGAGAGTCTAAGCCTGCCATCTACGATGCCCCACGACACCAAACTTCTGTGCAACATAAGACCGAGACCTCCCCTACTGAAGATTAATTTTAATGCTTTTAGTTGAGTGTGATTGTCCGATCTCAGGAATCTGGTACCTTATTAACAAAACTTTAGCTAACTGAGACTTTTCCCTTCCCGAGATCCAACATCACTCTACGACCGCTTATTTTTAGTTCGGTTCAACCATTCTCGTGCCTGGCATTTTTACGCTACCCTTAATACTTATAACGCGCTGACAAACAGTTATAGATACTCGCAACACGTGAATGGTTAAACTGTGCCATGTAAAATTAAGTACGTCCGGTCTATAACACCTAGTAATCAGAGATAGGCCATGTTCTCAATTCTAAATCGTATGTGCCTAAGATGATTGATTTTAATAAAACGCCAGTCCCATTCAACTGAGTCAAACATAAATTGGTTCATCTAACAAATAGTTTGCCATGTACAATTCGTTTCCCCGAATAATTTGCAACTTAACCAACTGTAAGCTGTAATAACAAATCGCTCTAGTTTCATGAACATTGCCTATCCCTGACCGGTGTGAATGTGTTTTTTTATAAGGTAAACAGGGGCAATTCAACTAACTTACACATATTACCGACCTCTGGAGTCGAAAACTGATGACAATAGAGGGAACCTTCTCAACATTATTTAAAGAAAGAATATGATATATATATTTTTTTTTCCATTTTGGAACACTCTGAAACCTTTACTGGATAGACTTTTGATAAGAATCGTTTCCCCTCCACTGCCAGCAGCGATCCAGAGCTCCCAGCTCTAGTAAACGTGGTGCTGTTAAAAAGGACCTCCTTTCTAACGGATGTCTCATTAAAATAAATCCAATACTTTGTTGTATTCACTAGTTTAATCTCTTTCTCTTAATATAGGCCCTTTTCAACAACGCCACCGAATTATTTTTATATGAAATAATGTTTCTATATATCAAGTGTGTACAGCCTGCCCCAAAGGCGGCCGGACACTTCACAATAGTTTTTAAATTATTGAATTGTAACTCGACCTATAAGAGGCCCTCTCAGGCAAAACCTGGATGGCGCTGGACCTATGTATGGTTTGGTGTCCGAAGAAAATCTTTTAGTTTAGCAAAACTTAGCCAACCTAGGTCTCTACTATAGCTTGTCCATGAATAAAAGGTCTCAGCATAAATATGTACAACAATCATGGTGGTTTTAATTCAAAGATCCTGAATCTCTCTGTTTCTACCCTGGTCTACTTCCAAGAAGTCTGTTAAGAAAATTCCTAGTTAAATATAGAATTCGTACCGCGCCTACGAAAGGTAATCACATTCTTTAAACCTAGTTATGTAATTCTTATAAATCAATCCGAGATGACTGGCGAATAGTAGTCAGTCATCCTCCAATGGTTTAAAATGTAAATAAATAATTGTTCCCTTGATTGAGTAAACGCGGGCGAGCGGAATTCTAGAACTACCTCTAATGGTTCAGATGTACTCGTTTACTAGGAGCGAATAACCATGACGAGCGATACGTTCGTGTCGAATTCTGTCTGGTATAAAAAATTTCGCAAGTTTATTAATTATGAGAATTTGCACGAAGAAGGTGCTGCCAACTGGTGTCGCAACCGTAACCGAATTTCAAAATACTTCCCCTAGCAGTTCAAGCAATAAATGATCAATAATTCAATAAGAATGAATAAACGCAGGTGAGCAACATATTCGTGTTATCTTCCGCCTAGTATCAGAATTTTTTGCGAATTTATTAATTATAGACTCGGGAAATGTGCACGACGAAGGTGCTGCCAACTGGTGCCGCCAAACCAAACGTCTACTGACTCATGCTGAGGCCACACTCCTTCGAATTCATTTATTATTTCACTATTGCATTGGCTGCTACTAACGTCAGTGATGACATCTCTTTATATATTTTTTTTTAATACTGACAACCTCAAACCTCTGACAATTCAAACTGTCAGACGCGAACAACTGCCATTGGTCCATCAATGACAGCCCTTGATGCTCAGTGTTGCCACCCATATTTCGTGCAAGTTCCCCAAAGTCGCTAAAATAGATTGAAATAGCATCCGACAAGCATTTTAAGAAACCTTCACCTGACTTTGGCGCAACCAGGTGACATTCCATAGTAACAAGCAAATCAATGGAATCTTCCCTGTTCAGTTAAATTAAAGGAACAAGTCCTTTTGGCAATAGTTAGTATCTCAAGGAAATTCAAACACGGCCAAACAATTACTTAATTCCAGGGCATTTAAATAAATTCAACCGGTTTTCAGTAGTAAGGAATTGCTTAGACCTACTTAAACATGATGTCTTTATCTAATGGTAAAACGTTTGTTAAAATATCAATAAGGTAAATCAACTCAACTAATTGAAACAATGTACCAAAAAATTTACACGCTTTGGTTCCCAGCTTAAATACGCTTGACAACCAATTGAAATATAGCACCAGTATGTTTTCTGGTGACTTACCCGGTTGAAACTTACTTGAGGAAGACGCCGCTAATGTACGTAGTCTTTTTTTTTTATAAAATATTTTAAAGAAAACGCATTACAAAAATTCAACCAATCAGACCGCATAACCTGTTTGATATTTGACGATTATATTGGTAGATGTAAGAAGTTGGATTCCCACCACATTTGAACATAAAATAACTGTCGTGATAACGTTAATATCGTAAATCGTCCGGTAAACTCTTATTCATTGGCAGTAGGACGTAAATTGAAGTTTTGCTTATCAAAACCACATTAAATGTTTCTCCTACAAACCCACCTGTCCCCATGAAGAAAACTCTACGCGTTAAGAACTACTGACCCCTATACTGCCCGCCTGTTATGCCCAAAGGGATTTAGCACAGCCAAATAAAACCCTAATATTTTTTTTTTTTTTTTACGAATGAAAGGCATTTACAGGCAAGCTGCGAAGGGGCAAGAGAACTACTTAACTACTATACACAAAACCTGCGCAAGGCCAAGGCTCCCCAAGATTCACAAAAGCCTATCCATTCCGCGGCAACAATTTTGATCTGGAAATACCAGATCATTTTTTTTTTAAAGCAAATCACAATATTAAACCACATCAAACACTGCACCAGTACCTAATCCTGGTCATCGGCTGATCAATTCTGAAACATCCCCCCGTTTTTAAAAGTACTAAACCTACAACTACAAAGCTACTAAAGGTCCCTACGCCAACAGATTGTAATTTGCTTTAGTTTTGGCCAAAATGTGATCGTCTAGGTAGAACTACTACGCAGTGATGAGTCAGTAACCCATAGTCTTTTCGGTCTAGTGTGGTTTGAAGAGCCTTGGAAAACCCTGAGGTCTAATTAAGTCTATACTACAATTTAGCCGAAACTATAGTTAATTCTACGGCGAGCTACAAAAACTAGATGAAAAGTTGTTCTAACTTTAAAACACAAATTGTTTTAAAGTAGAACGTCCCCGACCGTTTGCTGGGTACAATACGGGCCGGTTAGTGCTTATTTTATGACTAGACGTTTGCTTCTGTTTTTCTACAATCAAGGGGGCATTTATTCAGCCGATTCCCGTACCTAAGACCCTGAATATCTAACTTTTGCAATATCTAGCCCGTATTTATTTGGATGGGGAATAGCCTTTTAATGAAACATAAGCCAAGTAATTCGAGCTATGATGGACCTACCATGGTCTCTTTTATCCGGGAAATAATTATGTCTGAATCGCCAAATATTCATTGACAAAAGGCCAAATAACTAGCTTGGCTTTAACAACACTAAACTAAATAGCCTCACGTATTTCCACAGCGAATACACAATTCCTTGGCTTTTACAAAGTGTTAGATGAGACCGGATGAGCTACTGTTACAGTGTCTACCCTATCCATGAACTAAGAAAATAGAGAGACTTTTATCCTCTCCGCACCTAGGCACCCGAGATTATTGCTCATTTCGGCAACCATAACTTTCTGCAAAAAAGGTTCTTGACCAACACAAAGGAGGGGCTCTCCTCTGCTTCAGACGTGTTAATAATTAGATGGCCTGTGAACCTCTTGAGTTCAGCTCGTTGCTCAGTGTGAAAGATCCCTGGATTTGCTCTGACGTGTCAAGAGGGGCCGGCCGTTATTGTTACCGGATTCCCTGCCTCGACTTATTTTGCGAGTACACCAAAGTCAGACTACCAACAATCCTTCTCTCCAAAATCAGAGCTTCAATTTTTGTTACTCTGTAAGTACCGAAATGGCCAACACTCTCTGATGTCCGTGTGGTACAAAAGAGAATTCCCTAAATTCTATTACAATTCGGCGGTGATCCTAACAATAGGTACAATTACCTTGATTTTGTTTGATTCCAAAATCAATCTAAATATTTAATACTTCAGTCTCTGATAGTTACATTAGAATTCAATGAAATGTCAAATAACCTAGCACCTACGGTTCCAAGTACTATGAGACACTGACAGTGTTGCCAGATCTTGATCTCTAATATGCTAAAAGGGTAGACACCAGATTATTATTAATCTACTCTTAATGACAAACTAGTAACTACTGATAATAACTAAATCCAAGTTTCACCTGTAGTTTAGAATCCAACCTCTCAATCGCCTGTCACCGTGTGCGACGTTCGCCTGCCCTAGTAACCTGTTTCGCTAAACTAAACTAATTCGATTAACCAGGTTTGTATGTACTAGATGCTCAGGCATCAAAAACCTCCCAGCCCATACAAAAGCAAGAAATTCCTTAAAATCACAGCACATACCTTAATCCACCGATTATTTCTTACAGGAAGAAAGATGATTTCACGCGAGTTATGCCTAGTCGTTGGACCAGGCGATCCAGGTCCCTCTGCTTCCTCTGAATAAGCCGCATTGGACGTGGCTTCCTGACGAATCCCCCTAGATAAAGTCAAGTAACTTACCAGTTAGTATCCTTTGATACTTTACTGTTTAGTTCTGGATCCGGTTTGGTATCCGCAACTGAGGCTCGGAGATCGCAGCCTCGTGGAGCTCGCCAACCGCAGCCGTAGCTCGTAGCCCGCGAAGCACGCTGACTGAGACCCGTAGCGCGTACGCTGATTGAAGCCCGTTGCTCGTAACTTCTTGATGCACGCTGATTGTAGTCCGTCGCTCGTATCTTCGCTCAGCGTGACTGCCCGGACGCCAACTCTGTTGCTAGTTTAGGCCTCCTCTGAAGGCCCGCGGCCTTTCTGTTCCGTAGCCTGTGTCTTCGGCTTGTTGCGCCCCGTCGGTTAGAGTTTAAGTCCCCGAACGATTGAACAGCGTTACGCCGTACCACTGACTAAATATTACGCCCACGAGGACTAGAAATTAATTCTTCTAACAATTTGCCCAGCGTTACCCCGTATACTGTTTTATAGAGATGTTGTCTCGTCGGCGATTCGAGATCAAGTCCCCTACCTTGCCGCGAGTCGGCTTTATATACCTTCCCCTTGAGGAACAAATGACGATCAATAAATTCTTTTGTTTCAGCCAAAGAAAAATGTGACCCACTTTTAACTCGCGAAATCTGTATAGAATACACAATACCCGATTTCCTGCTATTTATGAAACTAACTGCTTCCAAGTCCATTTACAATAATCACTCTGCTGATAAAAATTCCACAAAGTCAACGGAAGCCTGACTTTCCTGCCAGATGAACGAATTACCTCAGTTTGGACCAAAGCCCCTCTAAAATTATCCCAAATTTGAAGGCTGTCACATTTAAGTAGCAACATTCTGACATTTCTTCCGATTTCTTCATGTAAATAAAAATATGTTAATAACTTCTCAAATACTAGAGTTTTTCACCTTGTTTTTGAGTTTCCTGAATCCTGGGACCCTAAGGAATGATTTCATGAGAAAATCTCACCTAGACACGCGTTTCCCAGCTGTTATGAGACCCATGTTTTTTACGGTAAATCGCAAAACTTTGAATGCTTATAATTCCTAAAATACCTCATATCTTAACATTGTTTTTGATTTTCTTACTTCGCTAGACCGTATTTACGTTACTTTAACAAGAATTATCCCTAGAAATCCGCCCGTCATTGATTTTTCAAGACAACTTTTACGGTAGTATAATGTCAAAATGCAAAAGCCTAGTTCTTCTCAAATATCTTAGATTCTTTCTTTGTTTTTGATTTATCCATGTTTTCAGAACTCAGGGTTAGCAAAATAATGAAAATCCACCACTGAAACATAGTTTCCATTGGACCAAAGGAACACTTCAAATTATGGAAAATTAAGTAGTCAATTCTTTCTATTGACATGAATTCCAATGCTGAGCTAGCATTAAATGGGTCCAAATAATTATGTTTTACATATCCTCGGATGAATAGTCTCAAGATTTGCCTTTGAAATACCTTTTCTTTTGAAATAAAATTTTAACCTCTAACAAAAATAGTTACACTAAATACTACTATTTCCACATGAATTATCATTGAAATTCACAGCCCCGCCTTTCCTCCTGAATGAATCCTAAACTTTAGACCCAATTTTAACCCCTGTAACCATTTCTTTTATCTCTTATTTTCAACAGATGTCTCAGCCGACCATCGATGAAATCAGTACTTTTGTTTGAACAAGTTCCTTTCTGCAAGCCCTGAAAAATAACTAACACACAGCATTAATATAAAAGCAGTAATGGACCTAGAAGCCAATTTTGACCAGCTGGCCTTGACAAGTCTTACAAATAAAGGATTTTGTTCCCCGCTAAGCTCAAGTAAGCATTTTATTCTTACTCTCGTTTTATCATCCAACCATACCTAGTATGGGCTGAGAAGTGTAATAAAAGGTATCCTTTTACCCCAATCAAAGAGAACTAGCAATTGCCCCCACCCTTCTCAGTAAATACAAGCCAGAGTGGTGCACAATTTAAGGTTCTATAAAGCAAGTCTCTATGTGCGTTTTGATTCAAGAAAGCTCATGGCTTCGGTTCGTTACAGTTTTATTTGTCCGAAAGTACCTATTGTTAGCCCGAATTTTATTTCTCATAATTTTTCTCCAACTTTATATTTTGGTTTTTTTATACGCAAGTTATTTACAATAGGTTGGGTTAGGTTTATTTTACATAATATAATTATTCTGTAAATCAATATTATCTGTAAAGGTGGATTTAGACCAAACGAATTCTAACACATTCTAACCCCACTCTACCAAATTCTTTGTGTGTACACACAATGTGTGTG
The DNA here is from genome assembly GCA_947034925.1 of Eudemis profundana. Lineage (NCBI taxonomy): Eukaryota > Metazoa > Arthropoda > Insecta > Lepidoptera > Tortricidae > Eudemis > Eudemis profundana. The sequence goes on from OX344809.1 coordinate 1,320,439, forward strand.
AATGTGTTAGAATTCGTTTGGTCTAAATCCACCTTTAAATAACAATTATTCGTAACGAGTATTCGGATAAATAAAATTAGGTATGCCAAAACAAGGGGATCCCTGGGTAAATCAACTTTTCTTTGTCAACAAAATTTCACCTTCTCCGACTAAAATTGAAAGGAAATCTTTATTCGGATATTTTTTGAACAAAATGTATGCTCATTTAAAAGACAGACAATAAAGCTACGTAATGCATTTTTTTTTTGGTTATTTTAACTTGTTAATACGTAGTGACCCAGCGGACATAGCTATCATGGGTCACCCTATTTATGTGTTAAAAACGCGTTTTATTTTTACCTAATCTATCTCTAGATGTAAGATCTTGTTCTATTAAATCATATTAAAACATGCAAAAGGTGAACAAATAAGGAGAAAGAGCAATCTTTGCATGAATCAAAGAAAAGTTGATTCACCCCCACAAACATAGAACGCAGACGCGCGCCTCTTGTCTCATTGACTTACGTTAACAGTGAAGATGTTCAGTGCCCCAATGGGATCTGATTTCCCAGATGCCAGGTATCGGTTCCGGAACAGGTCGCTGTCTGAGAGCAGGACACGCTTGGCTATGACGGGGTCCGCTACCACTAGCACTGGCTGTCGGAATACCCAGATGCCCACGAACGGAGCTGAATACTTCGCATGGAGATCGCGGAACCAGACGCCCTGAAAACATTATGTTTATAATTTTTACGGTTCCGTACCGAAATGGTAAAACAGGAACCCTTATGGTGCGACTCTGTCTGTCTGTCCGTCTGTCACAGCAAGATATCTCAGGATCTACTGATGCTATAGACTTGAAATTTGGAATAGTGTTAAAAACCGTTAGCTCGAGCCTATTGGATGGAAAAAAAATCTTATGCCTATTTTACTTTTTTTAAAGGGGTCCGTAATGGGACTCTGTAAATTGAAAGTAAATCGAGTGGGTATCAAATGAAAGGGCTTGATTTGTAGATTAAAACACTGTTTTTGTTTTTTTCTTAAATAAGTAGTTTTTGATTTATGACGAAAAACCTCAAAAAATACCCTATTATATTCGAAGTTACTGAACAGAAAAAAATATTTTATTTAATTATTTATTTCAATGTCTCTTCTCTTCTTAGTTTGATACTTTTGACAAACTAGTCCGTGGTCGCGTAACACGTAAATCAATTCCACGTCAGTTGTCCCTGACCGTGGCTTCTGTCGTGTCGAGGGAAGTATTTTTAGATCTTTTATCTGGCCAACGCATAGCAGAACGTCCGCTCAATATCTTTCCATTGACCTTTCCCTGAACTACAAGTCTTTTTATGAAATTCAATAGGAACTTTTCTCCACGTGGCAAATTCAGCTGAATATACTGAAACATGCTCTCCACAATATCAGAGTAGAATCTCATCTGAATGGCGTAACACCGTCTGAAGTATCTCAGGTGTTAAATCACTATGTAACTCAGGCCTAGACGGACATTGTCCCGTGTCAGTCTTGGCCATGGCGCAAGTAGGACCCCAGTATCATTCTAAGAGCATGAAGCGAGGGCCTATGTCTAAAACTAGACTAACCTTTAGGGGTTAGTCCAGTTTTCGATATCGGACGGCACTGTAGGTCTATGCCCAGCAGTGGGATGTATATTATCTATCAGCCTATATAATATAAGTCCCGATCAATGAAGAACGTAGCCTAATACTTACAACATTCTTCCTGAAGACGAAATTCAAGTTTCCTAGCAGCGGGTGCGGTGAGGAGTGCGGAATTCCGCGATCAGCCCAGAATTGATTGCGGGCGCGTTGGAAGATGTACAGCCACACCAGCAGGCAGGCTACCACCGCGCTTAGAATCAGGAACAACATCGTGCTGGAATGGGCTAAGGTTAGTGGAAGCCGGGTATGGTTACCTCACGGGTTGGTTGTCTCGACGGCCATATAATAATATTAAGCCAAGGAACAAGTTAGCTCGAAGTTCCTCAGATTTTAGTCTCATCGAGCTATTTGGTACATATCCGGGACTGCTGGCAAATGCCTTAAAATTACACTAAAATCTGCCAGAATCTCAACAATAATGTGTCCTCGAAAGTGAGGCCGGTGAAACGCTCAAATAATGACCCTACTACGTTAGTTACTAGGTATATCATTCTGTGGTGTTAGTTAACCACTTACTGCTATGCAATCTCTTAAGTATTCTTCTTGCGTGGGCAAACCAAAGCCAGATTGACATTAGAAACCCTATCCTAGACCAGGCCTCCACTTTCTGGGCATTTCTCCGAGCATTTCAAACGCCGTGACTTCGGTGGTAGCGATATTGTCAAAGTTCCGCGCGATCCATGCACCATTTTCAGTTATATTTTTTTTTAAACTGACAAACTTGCAGCCCTTATTGGGGTCACTTGGGGTCGAACCAAGTCGCCAGTCCCGGTCCCCTCTGGAGTTATATCGTAGAAAGATTGAATTACGCTGTTGAGTACCTAAATGATTTCCTAGTAACTAATACACAATTTTTGCAATCTGACTTGTGATATTGTGTAGTTTTTGAGATATGCGCGGACAAACATACATACATACTTACACTTACGAAATTTGACACATACGTTAAGGAGCTAGTATAGAGTAGCATATATAATAACTGCGTAATTCTGACAATATTAGGTACATACATACGGGTCGAATTGATAACCTCGTTATTTTTTAAGTTGATTAAAATATCAAATCAGTTTAAAAACATTTCCGTGACTGTCATAACCTTTGACAAAGAATTCAGATAAAACTAATACCGATAGATCATCATAATCATCATCATTTAACTCGTATAATATATCAGCTACTAGTTCGTTTTTCAAACTAAATACTGCAGTTAACGCGATGCGATTTGCAAAACTTGTATCTACCCTAGCAAAAAGGATTACTAAAGATGTTTTTTTTTCTAAAATCGACTTCTAAAGAGGCAAACAATAGATGAAATTTGTATAAATATAATATTTTTTTTTTGGTATTGTCTTGATTATTTTTATCCTATAAATTGTAGTGACGATCCTTATTGGGAGACACGATTTCGTTATTATTTGATTACCTATTGCTTGTTATCTTATGCTAATTTTATGTTTTTTTTTTTATATGCATTTTATTTTCAGTTTTGGTATATTTGTTTTTAAAAAGTTGCTATTATTGTTTTATTATTAAACATTGTGATGACGATCCTTATTGGGAGACATAATTTGATTATTAAATGTTACTTCTATTTTTTAAATCTTTTGACATTGTTACATTTATCCACTTTTTTTTTTGTTTTTGACGATCATGGCGTGAATACTTATAATTTTGTCTGTACAAATTTATACTGTTATTTTATCGTGTAATAAATGATCTATATATCTATCTATTGTTAGGGTTCATTATTTGACAACATTTTACATGGGTAAATTATAACATTTACTAGCAACACAGTAAAATATTTGCACTAGCAACATTTAATAGTGTCTGTCAAATCCCTCGCCTCTGATTGGTTGACCAATCAGAGGCTGGCATTTGATCGTTTGTGATTGGTTGTTGACAAGTCAACGGACCAATCACAACTGTTAGTTTTACCGGTAAAAACGAGCGGGAAATCTACCCGAGGATAGGAGAGGTGGAGGTTCGGTTGAGCATTCTCTTTTGAACTGTTGAACGTGGAAGTTGGTTTAAATACAGAACTACTATTCCTTTGTTCCTTGTCGTATCATTTGCCATCTTGGTGACCTGCCTTTGAGATCGAGAGTGTAGTTATACTATCTATAACAATGCTCGAAAATATACGTAGACGCGAGGCGAAACCAATTTGTAATGATAAGTTGATAACGTACAAACGCAACAACAGTTAAATGACCACCTACAGACTAACACGTTGCACAGTTGACATTCGTTTACAAATGTACAGTTAACAGTGTGTTTAATGGTAGGTGAACAAAAAATACACTTTTTGCAGCTGTAATTAACGTAACGTTTTTATACTTGAAAATACACAATTTCAGAATTCAATCACTGTGTATCAGATTGGTTAAATTTTTTGTAGGCATTTTTTCTATTAACTTTAACAGTACGTAAATAACGATTTTTCAAAAGCTAGAGCGAATGGTATTATATTTGTATAAGGTAAACAATAACATTTAAATAAAACAATAACAATACAAACTAAAACCATAAATTAAATAATTAGAGCGAATTAAAGGAAACTCTGTAGTTCCATTATTGTTATTACAAAATTATTTAATATCCATAGGGTAAGGGCTGCTTAAGGTTGGCCATATTTTAGGGTTTTTTAAAGTTGTACGCAAACTTTTCTTTAGATCTGAGAAATTTTACATCATTTCTACTCAAAATCACGCGTACTATCGTCTCTGATAGAAGAAAAAAGTGTTCTATGTTTTTCATACAATCATCGCTCTTCCGTTCCGCTACCGCCATCGCCATACAAGTATGTATAGAAAAGTAATGGAAAAAAATGGGACACTTTTTTCTATCAGAGACGATAGTACGCGTGATTTTGTGTAGAAATGATGTTAAATTTCTAAAAATGACCCAATTTTTCTGTTACTTTTCCATACACACTTGTATGGCGGTAACGGAACGGAAAAGCGATAATTGTATGAAAAACATAGGAAACTTTATTCTTTTATCGGAGACGACAGTACGCGTGATTCTGGGTAGAAATAAAAAGTTAGTGTACAACTGTATAAAATACTACTTTAAAAAAATGGCCCAGGTAATTCGAGTCGGTCGGTTCTCCATACGAACACGAAGAGGATCATTATTTTGCTTCCACGATATCATTCGTTGTTAATACGTGTCACATTTTATAGCTTGATACATTTCGTCTGTGTGAAATGACATTATAAATTAAAAGAAACGAATTAACGTGCAATCAGACGTTGAAGGTCAACACCATCTATTAATATAATGTGAAACTAAACGTTTTTTGCTAAACATGGATATTTTTTTAGCTTATTGCGAGTTCTCATGTCATTTTGCGCAGACAACATGAATAATGCTATAAAATAAAACAAAACTCAAATATAAATAATGTCGTGGAAGCAAACGATGACCTTCTTTATTTTTGTATGAACCGTACCTTAACAGCAGGCAGGGTAGTAATATAAAAAATTAAAAGGTACTAAGGTCTTATTTAATGTTCATGAATATTTTTATAATATTTTACACATCTTTTTTTCTAATTTAAAAGCGGCAATTACGGAACACAAGTAAATATTCAAAACCTTTGCCTGCCTTTTTTTTAAATAATAGTCCTTAACAGAATTTAGTGTATTATATAAACTCATTATTATAACAAAACGGGACTTAATCGCGTAAAAACATGATTAAGTCCCGTTTTGTTATAATAATGAGTGAAAATCGTGAAAGTTTAAATCAATATATTATATAAACTGTTTATATTAAGGCAAATATTAAAATAAAAAATATAATACTTACCAATGTATCGGCACGAATTAAATTCACCTTATTCAAACAAGTATTTCTTTTGCTTCAATTCTCTTGTGAATTTTATTGTTTTAAGTGATACTAAAACCACTATTCCCTAATTAAAACTTTTACAGTCATAATAACAATGAAAAAGCTAAATTAAAAAGTTCGTGCACAGCCGCAATATAAATTGAATAAGAGGGAATTTGATCTTATCAATTTATTTTGTTTTATGCTAGTCCATAAAATTTGACACAGATTTGAACGGTCGATACCGCTGGACCACTACTTTGGTAGTAAAGACATGCATGCAATGCGATTAAACAAATATAACTCGACGATTTGATAACGATGACATGCAAGTCATACAATCTGAGTGTTGGTAAAGACTCAAGTTGTTTGAGTCTAAATTTCAAGAACTCGACTCATATTTACGAGACTCCGAGCTTAAAAGACTTCTGAGTTTTTTTAGTCTTTAGTCTAGTCCTATTTTTGAGTCTAATCGAGTCGTCTAATCACAACTCAAGTTTTAGAAAAGTCTCGAGCCGTTTTGTATCTTATGAAGTCTTTTTACCCGACTGCGGCAGAGCCCAATGGAAGTTATGTGTTTGACCTGTGTGTATGTATGTATGTCCGTTCCTATGTCCGCTCGTAACTACTCAACGGCACAACCGATTTTGATAAATGATACATCATTAGATTCGTCTTGATGGCGCGAGTGTCACTGGGTAAAATAAACAAAGTTCGTTAAAATAAACAAAATGGCGGATTTTTTTAGTAAAAATATTTAATTATTAAAATTTTAGTCGTGCCTCAAAAAGACTCGAGTCCTTACAATGAGACTGACTTTTGACACAATGTCACGTTCAAGGAAAGGTTTGAAGGCTTTAAGTAAGTAGATAGTAGAGTAAGTAAATTAGGTTTATGCCACACCTGGCTATAAAGCGTGCGGAAAAAAACACTTCCAGGCCAAGTGTAGACATAAAATGATGTACACAACACGGGAGGTAATAAAGAAAGCCTCGCTTGCAGCTCGGGCCGCAAACTCCTGCGATCTCGGCCCTTCTTTTTATTATCGTAATCATTTAATCAACACATAATAAATTGAAAAAATAAAAGATCACCACACAAGATTAAATCCGCAACGCAGGCTTCGTCAGGTGGGTACAAATTCAAATCGGCAACAGGCTTCGTCACACTTACCACCAACAAAAGTAATCCGCAACAGGCTTCGTCACTTTAGCTTACGTTAAAAAGGATCGCCCCGAATCGTAGCTGGCTCAAAAGTGCCCATGACGCTGGCGGCGTTGCCACGCTGTATCGCCAACGAAATTTGCTGCTAAATTGAAAATTTAAAAATAATTTGAAGAGATGAAAACGCGGCTTGAAAAGTGTAATTTAAAATTATTTTAAGTACAGTCAACGTCACAAACATTTGAACAATTCAGTTCCTTATGCTTAGACATAAGGTGTAGGTAGATATGAATAATTTACGGAAACCAGATAAACAGACAGGATTAAAACGAATGTACTGTTTGCTACAATACTTTAATGTGTAATGTGTTTTGGAATTTTATGTCACACCTGTCCATAAAGTGGTTTTTACCGCACGCTAACGCGTACGGAAAAAAAACACTTTCAGGCCAAGTGTAGACATAAAATGATGTACACAACACGGGAGGTAATAAAGAAAGCCCTCGATTGCATATTTACGTCACTCGCTTGCAGATGTTTACGACATCTGCGATCTCGGACTTTCTTCGTTTTTAGTTGTGTAATGTACATACTAAGTGTATCTCGGTGAGTTTTTAGGATCTCTACCGTCCGCCGAATTATATTTTCCCAAATGTTTTATTTGCCAACTGTTTCATTTTCCTACTCACAAATTTCTCAGAAATCATTTTTTTTGAGCTAACCTAGCCTTCTGTGTTTTACATATAAAACCATAAGAAAATACACATAATTTTTTGGTTTCGGAGAGAATCGAGGAGTTGGGAAATAAAACAGTTGGCAAATGAAACATATGGGAAAATAATTCGGCAAAAAAGCAGGATACCGCTCTATGGCGCACCTTTGGGGGGACCTACGTCCAGCAATGGACTGCGATCAGTTGATGATGAGAACGACGATATTCCCATTGTACCTAGTTTATGTCATATTTAAATTTGTCGATCAATTCCTATTACCACGGATTAATCTATTCGCAAAAAGTAACGTAACTCGAAACCGAACCCCCAAAACTCGGAGCGGTACGGTATGCAAATTAAACAATAAATCATTTCGATACATGCACGGGTGTGCTTCGTAGCGTCGGCAACACGAGACGGCTAATTTATGAGGCGACTCCCACTGCCCGGAAATTTTCCTTTTTTTCAAGACTGTCGCATTGCTATATCAATAGACAGATTGTGGGGAAAAGAAAGAGTCATCAGCATAATTTCAACTTTGAAACGTAGTAGACGTTTCAAAGTTGAAATAACGCTGAACATAAGTCTCCCCAAATGACTTCCACAACCAACGACCAAACCGACTTATGGCAGCTATAACTTGGCAAATTCGTTGGTGACACCCCCATGGTCCGCGGGCGACGGGGGACGAAGTACAGCGGGGCGGTACGAAGTGTGCGCGTGGCGGGGGCTATCTGACAGGAGCCTCAGTCGGCCACCGTTCGTGTTTACGGTAACTTGTACATAACCACGGCTGCACACAACAAGATAACTACGCAACGATGTGTCTGCCGATTGGCAAAGTTATTGGATGTCAAGCCAAACAAATTGTATATACCTTCTTTAAAATTTGCTTTCTCTGCAAAAGTGCAGTTAGAAGGCAGTTCTTTTCCTGGTGAAATAACTGCAACAAAATTGTAAACCAACTGTGCTTGAAGTCGGCGTACAGTTATTTTAAATGCAAAAAATCAACCTTCAAACTGAATTTGTAGCCAGAAAGGCACCGAAAACCTGCTCCTGCTTTTAGGGATATTTGGAAGACATATCCCTACTTAATTCGCTTAGTAAGTAGCGTTGCTCAATGCATCATCGTTCCCCGCCCCCCGGCGCGGATCATGGAAGTGACACCAACAAATTTGCCAAGGTAAGTACCTCGTCAGCCCGCAATGAAATGTTACTCAACCAATTTTACTCGCTTACTCGCCGGCGGTGAGACGTATCGTCACTACTTTGAAAAAAACGTCAAAGTTACATACAAACTTCATATACGCTTACTGCATTTTTACCAGCAGTCAGTATCAGATATACGAGTTTTTTTAAAGTAGTGAGAATATGCCTTACTCTGGCAGCTATGTCGGTTACTTTACTTTTGTAGTCAATATAAATAATTTCGCGTTTGCTTTCGTAAGCTTGCAAAAATTAACTAAACTTCAGAATCAAATGATCATTAAGAAGAATGACGCCATATTACCCTTTTTATACAAACTTCATAAAATCTGAACGCTTTGACACTTCATGCACAGTAATTGGAGCATTTGATTGACCTCTCTGTCAGAATAGTCCCCTATTCTGGCAGATTTTTTTTGAACTCAACTTTTTGCCCGAAGTTCTTCTTTTTACCGAAAACCAACAGATAAGTAGTAAATGGCAACCATTTTGAGTGTAAAGTCAATCACGTCCATATCCGTCCGTAAGTGCCGCTTACTCGCTGACGCCGGACGACGTAATTTCCCATTGAAAATGTAAAATTTCCCAACTTTCCTGGTACTTAAAGTTCTTCCTGAGTGCCCGTGCCCGGGAGCTGGTAATTAAAACGATGCATAATTTTACATACATCTTTTTAAGTGGCTGAATGTGAACCGTTGACCTACAAGAAGGATACTTAAACAAGGAAATAAATTGTTTATTTCAGGCTTTTGTTTAGTATTTTATTCGTTACGTTCAGCTTTCCGATGGAATGTAGAATATGATAACTTTTGGTTTGCTACTTATTGGAACTTCTGATGTGGAGGCTTTCACATCCGAAATGAACTAGGGGTAACGATAACTGAAGTAGAAGTGAGAAGGAGAAATTTGGGCTCGTGACGTAAAGCATTTTTTGTAACTCAGTGGAATTTGTACGTAAGTTTTTGAGATAATACGGAAAATACGTATTGTAAATCGTCGCTGTGCCTGCAAAAGTCGCTATGTGATTTTTTTAGATTTTTGGTTTTTTATGCCATTTTGAACCTTATATCAGTACGCGTAGGCTCCAAAAACAGTATCACGCTATCTTTAATATTTCTGGTTGTTGCAAATATAACCATGTGAATTTCATACATTGAATGTTCGATTTAAAATAACTAAGTGTCACTAATCACACGAGGGTACCTTTTCATTTCTACAACTAAACAAAAAAAATCACCCGACATGTGTTTGGGTGCACATTGCGATATTTTCGTACTGGTTGCATCGCGTCCTATCGCGTCGTTTGCGCCCGCGATGTGTTTTTCGGTACATAGCGATATTTTCATATAAGCTGCGACCAGCAGCTCAACATTTTAGTGCTCGAATGAAGAGGCACATAGTTGTTTATTCAATAAAGTTTACCATTTTGTGTTTCGGCTGTTCTATCGCAAACGACGTTTTCTAATTTAGTTCAATCACAAATCATTTATTACGACAAAGTGTATTGTGCCAAAGCGTGAAAAGGTACGTACATTAAAAATACATAGTGCTATTAACATTGAATATTAAGGATTAACGTTTTTTTACGTGAATATTGGTTCTGTATCGAGGTTCTTATTCGATAATGCTTTTACGGTGGTACCGCGCAATGTTTTTTTTCCTTAATTATGAGAATGTACCTAGCGGATTTACAAGTATAAGACCTGGTAGGAGAGCTGGTGATCCAACTGTGACAGACATAGGAGGCCTACTGTATGTAAACGGCGACTTTAAATACCAGCTTCGTCATTCAAATGAATGGTCCACTTCACCACAAAGACGGAATAACACATCTGAAGCCAAAGAACCTATAAGGCATTTCGGCGGTTTAGGGCCACAAATAAAAATTGCCACTTTTTATAATGGCCATTGCTCATAATGCCCGTAACGCGAAAAGACTACGACACAAAATGTCTGCTACATTAAATGTCTACTTGTAATAAGACCCCTTTTTTTGCATTACCCACTTTGTAAAACCACCATTTCTGGAAATGACTACTTTCTGAAACGTCTCCTTTTTGAAACGGATGTTTTAAAAAATGCCGGGTTCTTGGCTTGACTACTTCTAGTAATGCCCATTTACATGTTATGCTAAAGATACTGAAAAGGGTGGAAAGCATTGGTGTGAACCACGTGTGAACCTACATTAAAATAAAGAGGGCTATTTAATCCATTTTTATTCGTTTACTTATCATAACAAACTTCTTAACATAAATTGAGGTGGTCTGAGGCAGATTTGTGGGGTAATGCGTTTTTATTTGCGAAGAAATTCAAACCAGTGACACTACGTAAATCATTACGTCACTGGTTCGGAACAACAACTTTCTATAGAAAACCAAAACGCTATTTCCACAAATCGGTCTGTACACTCTCGCCTTAACTAGACTAACACAAACAACATAAAATCCATTACAACAAAATTTACTATCAAGATTTTCACTTTTGTGTAATTTTTTGTAAAATCACTTTTTTAAGGAATGCTTTGAGGAATTTATAGGCTAATATGGACAACGAACGATGGCCCTCGTGGCGTTTTCCAGAAGTGATCAATTCAGAACTGGGCAGTGTCAAAAGTGGCAAATAAAAAAATAGACAATTATTTGGGCAATTAAAGCTGTGATCATTTTATAAAGTGGTCATTTCCAGAAATGGTTGTTTTACATAGTGGGCAATATTAGAAGTAAGTATTACTTGAAGTGGGCATTTTACTATGTGGGCATTATAAGCAATGGTCATTTTTATTTGTGGCCCTAAACCGCCGAAATGAGCACAAGCATTTCATAGGTACCGCCTCCATAAAATAACTATGTGTTATTTGAAAGCACAATTCAAATAAGTTGTATACTAATTTAATATAACTAAGTGCTGGAAGCACACATTCAGTCTTTTTAGGGCTCAAACATTTATCGCTATGTGACAAACTAATGATCTTTTTAAAATATAAACTTTACTTTTCATTGCATAGTTTTGAAAATATACTCCAATAACGTAAAAAGTCACGATATATTAGTATAACCAAAAAATATTAACTTGTTTCTAATATCAAACCAGAAAAACAGTTTTTTGTGTCTCCTGAAAAGTAGGTCTAAAACACATAGCGACTTCTGTAGGCACAGCGACGAAATGTACATGCAATATTTGGTTTCATTAACAAAATACTAAGGTTTTTATTAAAGTATTACCAAGACTATATGTAAAATGTTGGCTTAGACTTAATGTCGAGCCGCACGCACATTTCAACAAGCTTTGTCTAGTACCCGCAGCACGCACACATTGACCCGACCAATCAGCGTTAAAGAAACCGGCCAATGGCAAATGCTTCAGTTATCTGGGACCCGTTTCACGAAGCTACAAGTTACAATTTTACAAGTCTAAACTAGCAACATTGACCAAATCAACCAATGGCGTTGCTGTATTTTGACCAATGCTGCAAGTGTAGACTTGTAAAATTGTAACGGTATACACTTGCTTGCCAGAATTTTATTTGCCATAATTTCATTTGCCATACTATTCAACTGCCATAATGTTGTTTCCCATAATTTCATATGTCGTACTCATTGTTTACTTTATTAATCATATGCCCGAATCTTTGTATCCCATCCCATAAATTCATTTTCAATAATATCATATGCCAGAAGCTATGTTTCCCATAACATCATTCTCAATAATAATCATTTGTCATCATTATTGTAATCCATAATAATCACATGCTATAGCACAACACAATATAACTATGGAAAACCGAATCAGAGCACCCTACTCCCACGTGGTCTTGTCTGCCCTACTCCTAGAGTGATTTTGCAAACCCGGAGGCGCGGAGGGAGGGCAGCCCTCGCCCGCTGGAACGAAGCGCAGCACCCGGGCGAGCCGCAGCGGCTGAGGCGACGTCCGGCTATTTATTTTAAAGTCAGGGACTACTATGAAGATTTTAGAATTTCCCGCTTTTTCCCATCGCAATATAATGTATGGTATGGAACGATAACGTCTAGCAAAATTTGAAAGTTACTCCACAACATCCACTTTTTAAAATCAATACGTCTTATGTATCAAGTGGTATTGGTACCTAACCAACTTAATGTTTACTATGTGTGAGTCACATAATTATTACATCTAATAGTAGGTACATTGTGTATCAAGGGCGGTAAGTAAAGAATTACAAACGAGTGTTTGTTACAAGGCCGAGGCAAAGCCGAGGGCTTTAATAACACGAGTTTGTAATTCCTTTACCGCCCGTGGCACACACAATGTTTTACATCACACTTGTGAGGAAATCTGATTAAAATAACCTTACTTAAGGCGAGGTAGTACGAGAATCGGGCGCGGAAGCCTAGTTTCCAAATCATTTTTAGAGCACTTATTTGACTCGTAGGTCACTGTAAAACATACATAATAATATTCAGAACTGTATCTAGGGCTTCCTCTCACCTAGAACACGATAGCGAACACTTCGCTCGATAGAAAAGTAGCGTGAAAACACTATAAAATAAAGTAGTTTTTTTTATTTTGTTCATTACCAGTTACCTTTTCTGACAAAATTAATACCTGACAATCATGATTTCACAGTCATGCAGGGCTTCCTCTCATGTTTGGGTTGATAACTTATACTATTATGTTAGAAATCGAAGATAATCTGCAATAATCTGCATTCCGCCCGACCCTAGTGGACCTACCGCGACGCCCGTCACCCCGCTAGTATTGATAAGGCTTCTGCCAACGTCGGACCTGTGTCGTGTTTTCTCCGCGCCTTTCTGGGCATAAAACATGTCAGTAATTGTTGTAAAATCGTTTATAAAATAAATAAAAAATAACAGTAAGCACAACATCAATCTAGAGAGAGAATAGGGTAAGAAAACATGCATAATTCGTTATACAAAATGGTACTTCCGTTAGTTATATAAGCAAGTCGTACCAGATGGTTCACTTCGACCAAATATCAAAATCGGTAGTTTGTGTTTCTATGACGCTTATGATTGATTACAATTTCCATATGATGACAATTATGTTATTGAAAAATTCGGTAATAAATTAATATTTTATAAGTTTAATGTCATTTTTTATATTACACGCATTTATTGACTTTACATTAATAAACATACAGTGCAATTTGGGTAGTTTGAACTTATTTGATTTCTTTTGACGTGCAGTTTGCGATTATACAAAAAATAATACAGTCGGTAATAAAAAACACTTTCTTGACAGGAACTTATTTTCCCGAGAATTATTGTTTTCTAGCGAATGAAGTATTTATCGAGGGTGCCTTTATTTATTTATTAAATAAATATTATATTAAAAAGGTACATCTTTAGGGAAGATACTTGTTTTCTACTTAGGACAAATCGGACTGTGCAAATGTTGCACCGTTTGTAACAATGTATGTACTTTCTACATATGAACTATATAGTGTAACTAAACACTATGTATGAACTTTTATCAGTAGAGTAGGTAAGAAGCGGTCTGTGATGGAGCCGAAAGGTGACCGACCGACCTTAGAATAGTACATTCACAACTAGGGTGGTAATACAAAGAAAGGCCGAGATCGCAGAAGTTTGCGGCTCGAGCTGCAAGCGAGGGACGTAAATATGCGATGGAAGGCTTTCTATTACCTCCCATGTTGTGCATTTTATGTCTACACTTGGCCAGGCATATCTCACTCCGCGATTTTGTTTCGCGGTAATTATTATTATTCCTAGCCTAATGCATTAGGCAAGCTCAGGGCTGCGCTGACATCCGGCAGCCCCTGTGTGCGTAACCTATGAAGCCCAAAGGAGGGTTATGTGTTTGACCAGTATGTATTTAAGTATGTATGTTACCCGACTGCGGCGAAGCCCAAAAGACGCTTATGTGTTTGACCGGTATGTATGTATGTAAGTATGTAAGAAGTATGTATGACGACGTGTATCAAAACAGTTATATAACTTCATGCAAATATTTTTTTTAACTACCTCTAATTCACTAGGAAATTTAAGCTATAATAATAATCGCAAAGATGAGTCTGCGGATCGGAAAGGTTATTGAATGTGGAGCCAAACAAATTGTACATATTAATGTATACAATATGTGGCCTGTAACCGGGGCTAATAATTAAAACGAAGATTGTACTCCTCGAACTGAACAACATTTGTTCAGCCACATTTAAAAATAACTTATGTTTTTATTTTAGTACATTTCTATGTTGGTATATCTTTATTTTCTTAGATTAGGCTTTTTACAATATATATATAAAAAGTAAAATACAAAATGAAATTACAAAATATAAACACATAATAAAAAACATTAGTACATTTATTTTTAGTAGGTAGGTACACTTTAAAGTTTATTTGAAGCCGCAATGTATTGCGATATTTTTTTATGTTTGTAGCGTGACAAGCGACGTCAATTAGACTGATGTTAACGTACATTGAAAATACTATTTAATTTGTATGAAAAAGTTAAAATCTTAAGATTAAATAATTTTTAAAAGTGGTTGAACAAAAGTTTTATTGTTTGATGAGTAGAATCTACGTTTTAATTATTAGCTCCGGTTACAGGCCACACATTGTATACATGTACATACCTATTTTAAAAATTGCTTTCTGGCTGCAAAAGTGCAGTTGGGAGGCAGTTCATTTCTAGGTGAAATAACTGCATCAAAATTGTAAACCAACTTCGCAGTCCGCTTGCAGTCGGCGTGCAGTTATTTTAACTGCAAAAAATCTGCCTTCAAACTGCACTTGTAGCTAGAAAGCAACGAAAGACTGCTTCGGTCAGATATATCCGTACGTAATTCGCATCGTGTGTAGCGGCGCTCAATACGTCATCGCCCCCCCGCGCGGACCAAGTGACTGTCACCAACGAACTTGCCAAGCGATAGTCTGGTAGGGCATTTCTCCACAAATATTCAATTCAATTCAATCTCTTTATTTCAGAGGTACGTCCATAGTGTTAGTTACAATTTCTGCCTACGACTCATTCATCTGTCTCCAATCCATACATTTAGTATGAAAAAGGGCCAGATGAATGAGGTGACCGCAGACATATTTCTGGAGAAATGCCCGGTAGTGGGTAGGTGCCGCGCCGCCTACAGCCGCGTCAGTCAGTCGTAATTCAGGCGCGTGCCAGGTTGGACCTGTATCTCGTGACAGTGTTTCTGCGTTCGTTTGCTACCGTCCTCGCATTTCTCCGTTGCACAAAATGGGAAATAAAAAAAACGCCAAACGCAAGAAAATATCACGCTTAGCTAAAAAGAAAATAGCAAAACAAAATAGAATAGGGTAAGATACAAGTGTATGTTTATACCTACCTATGTAGTTTTAAAAGCAAATATTTTTATGTCTACACTTGGTCAGAAAGCGACTTTTTCCGCACGAAGTCACTTTATGGCCAGGTGTGGCATAATAGTACATTACATAACTAGGGTGGTAACACAAAGAAAGACCGAGATCGCAGAAGTTTGCGGCCCGAGCTGCAAGCGAGGGACGTAAATATGCGATCGAGGGCTTTCTTTATTACCTCCCGTGTTGTGTACATCATTTTTTTATGTCTATACTTGGCCAGAAAGTGGCTTTTTGCCACTTAATGGCCAGGTGTGGCATAATAGTACATTACATAACTAGGGTGGTAATACAAAGAAAGGCCGAGATCGCAGAAGTTTGCGGCCCGAGCTGCAAGCGAGGGACGTAAATATGCGATCGAGGGCTTTCTTTATTACCTCCCGTGTTGTGTACAGCATTTTATGTCTACACCTGGCCAGGAAGCGGCATTTTCCGTACGCGCAGCGTGCGGATAAAGCTACTTTATGGCCAGGTGTGGCATAAAATATCTTATAGGTACGTTATTCACTTAAAAAAGTGAAGTTATATAGAAAATATATTGTTATATTTTGAACACAGCCTTTTACGAATTGGAATTTAGAATGCGGCTTATTTACTTATTATTATTAGTATTATTACTGAGGACGGACATTAAATTTTCTCCGTGGTTGCGTTAAGTTTGCCCCTGGTAGGCATGTGATGCAAAGGAAACCAGGTGCAAACTTAGCTCAACCGGTGGGTAGGTATGACATAAAATAATGTACACAACACGGGAGGTAAAAAGCCCTCGATTGCATATTTAGGTTCCTCGCTTGCAGCTCAGGCCGCAAACATCTGCGATCTCGGCCTTTCTTTGTTTTACCACCCTAGTTGTGTAATGTATTATTGATTATTACATATTGTTGCAAAATTTCAGCTCAATTGGTTGAAGATGCCTGTTTCAAAATTGAGTTACAAGATTCCACTCGAACAAACATAGTTACATTGCAAGTTCAATGAAAGGATGTAAAAAAATAAACGTGAGACAATACGCACGAACGATCTGACAGTGAATTTATAAAGCTAAGCTATGGCGCGGAGTATTACGGCAAGCGGGCGCCCGCCGCCGCCCCGCGCGCTCGGGGCCCCGCGCACAGTGCCCCTGCTTCACCCCCTCAATATCGCGACGAGCCAGGTCCTACCGGGCCTTAACCTAAATAAAATTGTAAAACAGACAGTGACATTAGTGACAAATTCCATAGACAATGCGAACGTCAAGTTATGTTCGGAAACCATAGCGGTAAAGACTAAAAATGGTTTATTTTATATTTGCAAAATACTGAAATACTATATTTAAACATTTAATTAATGTTACAGAAATATGTGTTTACATGTATTTGCAATAACAGTTCTCTTTAAATAAATATTTCAGTAATAAAAGTTAAAAAAGTAAGTTGGCGTTTCCTTTGAAAATGACAAATAAGAGTAAAACAGAACCAGCGTTTCAAATTTAAAAAGAAAACCATTACGCCCTAGGGCGTAATAGGCCATTTACGGCCCGCAAAACCTACGTGTAATGACACCATTTTCGAGCAAGTGGGTCGGTATCAAAACGACTGGATTTACAAAATGACCTGTTCTGCATAAAGACTATATCGCAAAACGACTATAAATGCATATAGTCTATTTATCAAAATGACATGGTAGCCAAAACGACCGACGAGTAGAAGGTCTTCATCTCTGAATGTCTTAGTATCAAAACGACTAGTTCGAAAAACGGCCACCTCGTGGAACGCCATGACCTTTAAATGTCTTATTAGTAAAACAACTAGATCGCAAAGCAACCTTTTTCGCGAAACGTCCAAATTTCTTGGTATCAAAACGACTACTTATCAAAATAGCTCAGATTTAAGCTATTTTTTTTAGGCAATATAAATGTGTGACGTAACATCAATATGTTTTATTCTGACTTATCGGGGATTACTTATTTTTTAAACCATAAAAATAATATGTAAGCAAAGCAAACAAACAACTTTATTTGGAATAATTAACTTAAACTTAAATAATGTAATAATTAACTTAAAGTGAACTTATTATTGCGAAAGTAATTTTATATTCTTAAATAATTTACACATTTTTAAAATGTTCTTAACATAGTACTAAGGGAACTTTAACCACTTAATATAGAGAGCTCAAGAGCAACTTTAAAAAATATAACTGGTATTTATATGCAAACATAAAATAGCCTTTTAGTGAAAATAAACAGTCATATGTATATATTTTAGTTATTTAGACATTCTTAAACTGAATTTGATCTCAGTAATATTTTGAAGGAACACAAAAGGGCTAATGTCTCCTTCATTAAGCGATTGCAGCTCCTTTTTATATTTTCTGTCAAATATTATGTCATTTTTTTTGCGGTTTGTAGAGTTTGATAGAGATTTATGTAACTTTATGCTTTGGTACTGGGCTTCAATTTTAAGAGTTTCCAGGAAAAGAATAAGTGTTGGCTTATGCTGCATCCTAACGTTTAGGCGGCGATGCCACGCTTCTAAAGCGTTAGTTGTACGATGACGTTCGTTACAACAAGACACCATAACCGTTTGTTTTAACCAGTATCTCTCAATATACTTTTTGAATTTTTCAAATTCTGCACAAGCTGGACCATTTGTTGCAATAGCCTGCCACCCGTTACAAATCAAAGAAGCCGGTAAAAGAGGCAGATTTGCTGTCATTCTAACAGTGTTTCTTTGGTCGGATGTCATTGTCATTCCACAGTCTTCAGCATTCTTCCAGACATTTCTGTTAAAATGATAATAACACCCTGTAACCGTTGAATGTTCAAAAACAGTTTTAAAAGCATTCATCTGTCCTAGTTCGTAATCACATTTGTATTTTCTTATATTGATATGGAGCACATCACGTACTAAGGTAAATAATGCTTCATATGTTTTTTGACTTTTGTTGGGCAATAATGCAAACGCAATTGGAATAACGTTTGTTGCTATTTCGGAGCTTCCTGAATCTACGTGTATGCCAAAAAGCTGGAAGAATGGCCGGGGTACACGTTTAAAAGTTCCGTCACCGAAAAATTGTTTATTGTGGCCAGCATAATATTGTATAACTTTTCGGTTTTGCTCAGGGCAAAACAATAAGATCTTATTTTCCGAGTCCAGTTCATACTCCGCAACTAAAAACTCATGTGCTATCATCTTTGGTACTTTGACACTGCCCGACTTCGTGAACTCCGTTGTTTCTACTTCCAGAAAATTACGTCTTGCTCTCGCCAATGTATCTTTTACCGACTTAAAACACGGTAATTCGACTTCATTGGGTATGCTTATTTCATTGATGTGTGAAAGACAGGCTCTTTCAAAGTTTAATTTGACGGATTTCATATTTACACAGACATTATCCTTCGCCTTGTCAACAATAATGTCCCTCACAATTTTGTTAGGATCGGCTTCGCATACATGTTGTGACTCTCGAACAACTGTATCATCTTCTTGTTTGACGGTTATCGACGCACTACACTCTTCTCGTTTGTTGCATCGCCAAAAAGAAGTCCCGTTTTTGTTATCAGATACGTGATTATACTTGTAGTCTCCGTATATGCAGGCTATTTTATTTTTGTTACTTTTAATGTATTTAACTTTTTTCCTTTCCATATTTGTATTTTTCTACAATAAATTCAGCGGTGAATCGGCAGCGAAACAAAGCGGAAATATAACATTACCTGTCATTAAATGTCATAGGTACTTGGAATGATAAGTTTTAAGTGGCCTGTATTGTCTGCTTTATAACCAACCTTTACGTAAGTACATATTGTAGGTGGATTTGGTTAAGGGCTGATTGTAACATTAACTGCATTTCTTGTTGAGACACAATAAAAATAAAAGAGATGATTTCCCTCTTTTTTGCAAGAAAACCGATATTAAAGACTTAATCCTTAAGGTTGTTGACAGACTCATTTAAGATAGAACTGCCGAAATGGGAGGAATATGAAGTAATGAATGTAATGATATTGAATTGTAGAACCTAATAACTTTTATGCTATTTTAATAACAGATCTTTTTGCTACAAAGCCATTCTGAGATAAAGGTCTTCCGCGATCTAGTTGTTTTACTAATAAGACATTTAAAGGTCATGACGTTCCACGAGGTGGCCGTTTTTCGAACTAGTCGTTTTGATACTAAGACATTCAGAGATGAAGACCTTCTACTCGTCGGTCGTTTTGGCTACCATGTCATTTTGATAAATAGACTATCTGCATTTATAGTCGTTTTGCGATATAGTCTTTATGCAGAACAGGTCATTTTGTAAATCCAGTCGTTTTGATACCGACCCACAAAGTCTACTGACGTGAGAATTCATTTGCCGCTACAGTTTTTTCTTCAGTACTTAAGCTTAGCTCCGTCCGTGGGACCGATTTTGAGCTTCAGTTACGCTTCCGTACTAATTATATTTCAATGTTTTTTCTAGGTTAAGGATTCATTAGACAGATTCTACGGAAAATCTATGTTTACGTTTTGACGCCAGCTCCCGGTTTCCAATAAGAAAATTTCATTATTTGTCGAGAAGCTGCCGGCTCGTGTTTACAGGCTCGTTCCTAAATCTTTCAACGATTTATCTCTGTTTTGTCATTCGACATTCGCTGTAACATATCAACGTATGTAAAACATTACTTTTTTTCGTTATTCGCTTCTAAACTTTTTTCTTTATTGTAATTTGGTGGATGGATGTTGGATGTTACTTTCCTCTGTTTTTAACTTCCAAAGCTCCGACACTAAATAGTACTTTATGCCACACCTGGCCATAAAGTGACTTTCCGCACTCTGCGCGTACGGAAAAAGCCGCTTTCTGGCCAGGTGTAGACATAAAATGATGTACACAACACGGGAGGTAATAAAGAAAGCCCTCGATCGCATATTTACGTCCCTCGCTTGCAGCTCGGGCCGCAAACTCCTGCGATCTCGGCCTTTCTTTGTATTACCACCCTAGTTGTGTAATGTACTATTTTGATTCATAGGCCTTTGCGTCTATTACAGACGATTCATGGTGCAATGTTAGAGAGACATCGCTTTTGGTGGCTAAATAAACCGATGCGAGAGCGAGATGTCCTACCGCAGGCCTGACAAGAGAAGTTTGCAACAGATGGCGCTGAGTCGCTTTGGTGTCGTCTTTGTCTCTTGTCAGAGAGTGCAGCGAACCAAGTCTCATCGCTTAACTTGCGACCCTTCACCACGCGCTTCCGCCACTCCGTTCGTTTCTCCGCAAGCGTCTCCCAGTTCTGGTGGTCAATTTTAAAGGCGATCATGTCCCTTTTGGCGCAGTCTTTAAAGCGAAGCAATGGCCTCCCAACGTCTCTTTTTGCATTTGCATGAAAGCCGAAATTCGGGTTCGGTTTCGGTTGTGAAAACTTGTTCCGGTCGAAGACTAATTGGGAACTATCAAGGTATCTGACGCGGGTAGTGGGGAGAGTACGAAAACTTAGGGTAGTCTTCCTAGTATACCCCTAAACAACCCGTAAAAGTTCCATTAACTTAGGAATACTTTCCAGCTCCCCATACTTGCCTTCGATTATGTCTACTGGAATATACGGTTACATGTATTAGATAGGTGCAGGTGTAGAATTATCGACACAAGCACGTAAATTAACAATAAAATCTCATCATCATCTTTCCCTCATCTTTAATGTCGGTTAAACATGCCAATATGAATGAACTTTAATAACAAAACGTTACTTACACAATGGAACAAAAAATCGATGACACAAAATGTTTAAAATTGTGTACGAAATAACTAAATATTTTTACTAAAAAAAACCCGACCGCGGTGCACTTTAAAAGTGCATAAAATCCGCCATTTTGTTTAATGTGACGAACTTCATACCCAGTGACACTCGCGCTATCAAGACGAATCCAATGATGTATCATTTATCAAAATCGGTTGTGCCGTAGAGTAGTTACGAGCGGACACAGGAACGGACATACATACAGGTCAAACACATTACCCTCCTTTGGGCTTCGCCGCAGTCGGATAAAAAATGTACAGGTATTCTAGAAATCGCTAATGTCAAGCCGGTTGCCAACTAAAATTTTCATCTAATAATGTAAAAATTGTAGCAAAAAAAATATTTACTTATTTTAAGCACGTATCAAGTTGGTTTTTTTTTGTATAACACAAAACAAGAGCTCACTTTCTTTGCCCATTGCATGAAAACCAATATAGCTATCGCTGCGTGAGTTGGCATCAGCATAGATTAGGTGTTTCTAGACCTAATGAATGTTACGAATATGTTACGTAATAACTGCGTTTAAACAAACAAATGCGTTTCACAACCTCGTGTTACACAAAAATACGAAATCTGTCCCGCAACTTTACTAAGAGCTTTTAGTAATATCTAAAAAACCATTTGCTACAAACTTCATTCTGTATTTAACGTACATTAAAAAAAACAGTGCTCGGTTTATTCAAATCAAAGCTACGATTTTTTATTTATCGCGGGTTACGGTGAGGACACATTAATTTTGTATGGGATAGAAAGAAATACGTGTATAAACACGTATATCTTTCTATCCCCTATAACCATAAGGTTAATGTGATTTTTTAAATACTTTTATCAATTTAACTCAATAAAGCTGTACAAATCGTATAAGAATATGAATGACGCAACAAGAAAATATATCTGGAAAAAATGTTTTTATCTCCAATACGTGCGTATCTTAAGTTTAATTTATAATATTTTTTGTTGTTTTTACCTTGTGCTGTCATGTATAAATATATTTTCTTTCTTTCAATAATTTATTTTTTATAGCTTTTTTAAGTTAGAGGACATTACAACGTTTTTATTTTCTTTTTTTTATGAAACCGTTACACAATGTACCTAATTACACTTTTTCTACAATCGACCCTTTAATTGTTTAGTATTTATGAGGGAACAGACAATCATACAATATAAATACGTTGCTATAGTCATAACTTTCCTTTTGGCTTCGCGTAGTCGGGTAAAGAGGAGGAGGTTGATTAAAAAGTTGCGCATACTCCCATTGCCATGTTTGTACATTAAAAACATTTGTACCTTTGTAAAGTCCCATCAGCATTTATTCACTCAGAGAAATGAAGTTACTCAAAGACCGACCAGGCAGAAAACCATGCAGCGTTTATGTAAACCTGTCAGTAATAAGGCAATGTACGGGAAAAATGCTTACAACATGTGCATAAAAATTTATAACCATTTGCCGGAACACCTAAAGCTGCTGCATGGGACTATATTTAGTCGCAATTTAACAAGCTGGCTTCTTGACAGTTGTTTTTATAGTGTTAAGGAATATTTAGAATTTAATTTTAATTTGACTGACTAATCTAATAAATTATGTTTGATATTTACTGCGATGTTTATGATTATGGTTACTATTGTTATATTATTTTATTTTGCGAATTGTATAATTTAATTCTTTATTTATAATTAATTTAATGTGTCGACTCACAAAAATATTTGCACGCTTGCTTGCAAGCAAAATACACTGAACGTAATTTGTACCTACCACCTATTATTGTGACTGTATTTTTGCAAATAAATGTATTTGATTTGATTTGATTTGATTTGAGGTTCTCTAGTCAGTGGTATATTTTAATGTTTGTTACTTCCGATTTTCTTCGTTTGTGAAACGTGAAAATTTCCTTTTTTTAATTGAAAACTAGTTCTAAATCCAGTTTCATTCCACGAAATCTAAGAAAAGTAGAACTCAGAAGTATTTCTCTATTAAAATATATATTTACTTGTTTTTTAGAGTTTGTTAATTAACAGTTAGACATGTATGAAAGGGTGGTTACCCTTTCATAAATTTTTTCTTTGTTCGACTTCCATACTTAGTTTACAACTTTACACAAGTCAACATCATAATTTCAGCCATAGGACGTCCACTGCTGGACACAGGCCTCCTCAATAGATTTCCACATGGGCTGGATAGAAGCGACCCGCATCCAGCGAGTCCCCGCAACCCTAACCAGGTCATCCGACCACCTTGCACCTTGTCTCCACTCGAGTACCTTTCTGCTCCAACGGCCATCGGTTCTTTGAGCTAGGTGCCCTGCCCATTGCCACTTCAGGAGTCATTACAAAAGTACTTAGTTTTTATAATAACGATACCCAAAGAAATTATTTAGAAGTATTCCAGACTTATCAAACGATATCAAAGTCTCAAGCGGGGCTAAGATAATTATAATTAAGATCCGAAGCATAACGGATGCGCTCCAATATTTCCCCTTCTTAATAATTCGGATGCTGCGCCTCGGGAGAAAATCAATTTCGCTGAAGGCCCTGGAGATTACTCGGCCTCTGGTTTTTAAATTAAAATAAAGAGAGAATATCTCTTATTTTTTAGCGCGTTACCGCCCGGCCGCAAAGGTTCCGTTTGATTGGCTCGGGTATTAGAAATGGCTGGGTATTTTTGGAAGATTGTAGCAGTTAGGGATTCTGGTCAGCGTCAGAGGTTCGATTTGAGAGTTAATGTTGCGTAATGTTCGGTGATAATAATTAGTTTCTAATATTTGATTACCTTTTAAACTTAATTAGTCCATATATTGTTTGCAGAGCGGAGACAGACACTTTCAGCTAATGTCACTATCTATCTGTTTTGTTCTGTTCGACCTTGAGACTGACACTCATATATCGTCGACCGTAGGCTGAATTACGGTAAGGGACAGGCAAAACAATGTCCCTTACGCTAATTCAGTTAACGGTCGACGATATATCAAGATACTATAAAAAAACCGTTTGTTTTATGTTTTAAATTTAATTTAAAGATGTAATAATTGGCATGTGTTTTGTTTATTTTTTGTCTTGGATTTTATTCTCTTTGACGTAAGGCCGTGACCAGAGACAGTGAGGTTTGATTTGGTCGGTTGGCACCACTGAGCTGTCATTACATTAATGGTCGCGTTCACTATAAGTGGACCTAGCCGACCAACTCAAAATACTTTAACGTAGCACAAAATAAATAAAAGTAAATACTACTGTCTGTCCTGGACCGGTCATGCGAGTTTCTCGGCATGACGTCGCCCCTACCTGGTTCCACCGGAAGACCAGCGCTGGCTCTAAGGTCGGCATTTTGCTGAGGTGGGACCGTTTTGTGGCAGCGTACCTATCTTAAGGCGAGGTGAGACCAGAATCGGGCACGGAAGCCTAGTTTCCAAATCATTTTTAGAGCACTTATTTGACTCTTAGGTCACTGTAAAACATATATAATAATATTCAGAACTGTATCTAGGGCTTCCTCTCACTTAGAACACGATAGCGAACACTTCGCTCGATAGAAAAGTAGCGCGAAAACACTATAAAATAAAGTATTTTTTTCATTTTTTTTCATTTTGTTCATCACCAGTTACCTTTTCTGACAAAATTAATACCTGACAATCATGATTTCACAGTCATGCAGGGCATCCTCTCATGTTTGGGTTGATAACGTATACTTTTATGTTAGAAATCGAAGATAATCTGCATTCCGCCCGACCCTAGTTTGTATGTGAAATGCGAGCCAGGTCCTACCGCGCCTTAAGTTTAATTTATAATATATTTTTGTTGTTTTTATTTTAATAAATGTATTTTCTTTCTTTCTATCTTTCTAATATATAGCTGGGTCATTCTTATTTTTGTTCACACAGTCACTACCGTGGATGTCATTATCAGGGCCCTTATTACTATTTGTAACTGATAAAAAATACAGTCATGAATTCACTCATCCATTTGATAAAAATAATAAATGGTAATATGACGGTGGTCAAACGATTAAAAAGACCAATTAAAGCCACGGTAGTGACATTCTTTTTTTTTAAGCCTGACTTACTTGCATTGCAACCCTAGTGGGCGTAGCAATTATATGACCGGGTGGCGTTCCCTGGGGTGAACGAGGTCCCTAGCCGGACCGGGTGGGGGTAGTGACATCCACGGTGATGTGGTACGGTAGGTGTGCACAAAAATGAGAATGACACAACAGTAATTTTATGTGTTTCTATATAGGTCAATGTTAGGTTAGGTTAGGTTAGGCTACTATATTAATTATTTTTCTGATGATGGTTATAGGGCACGTCTTATTCGACTACCTACGTTGGGAAAACATTGGGGGTTAAGACTTTTTCATATTCGAAGACAAAGTTGATGGAATCTTTTTAACCGACTTCCAAAAGAAGGACGGTTCTCAATTCGTCTGTATGTTTTTTTTTTTTTTTTTTTTATTTTTTTTTTGTGTGTTTGTTCACCGATTACTTGAAGACGGCTGGACCGATTTGGAAAATTTCTTTTTTGTTTCAAAGGGTAGACTTCCGAGGTGGTCCCATTGCAACCAAATCAGGATCTGATGATGGAATCTTGGAGAAATCGAGGGAACTCTTCAAATATTATAGGCACACATATAGCGATTTCAGTATTTTTCGTAATTTCTCGTCCATCTCTTATTAGCAACGAGTTTCTAGTGTTAACCGACTTCAAAACAAAGGGTAAATTTGTATCTAGGTTTCTTCCCCGATTACTTGAAGATGGCTGAACCTATTTGGAAAATTCTTTTTTTGTTTTAAAGGGTATACCTCCGAGGTGGTCCCATTGCAACCAAATCAGGATCTGATGATGAGATCTTGGAGAAATCAAGGGAACTCTTCAAATATCATAGGCACACATATAGCGATTTTGGTATTTTTCTTAGTTTCTCGTCCATTTCTTATTAGCAACAAGTTTTTAGTGTTAACCGACTTCAAAACAAAGAGCAATTTTTATGTAGGTTTGTTCCCCGATTACTTGAAAACGGCTAGACCGATTTAGAAAATTTTTCTTTTAACTAAATAGACTTAAGTCTATTTTTCAAAACAATATTTTTCCAGCGCCACTAAAAATTAAAAAATAAAGTAAATTTTTAAAACAAAAAATAAAAACCGACTTCCAAAAACTTAAACTAAAAACCAAAAAATAATATGTTAATCACCCCAAAGAAATGGATAATCAACGATTCATATATACATATACAGATATTTATAGTTTTTAGCCTGTTATTTTTGAAGTCGGTGCCAGCTAAGGAGCTCAGCATAGCCAGCTTTGCGTGGCAGTGGCAGGCACCGACTTCAAAAATAACAGGCTAAAAACTATAAATATCTGTATATGTATATATGAATCGTTGATTATCCATTTCTTTGGGGTGATTAACATATTATTTTTTGGTTTTTAGTTTAAGTTTTTGGAAGTCGGTTTTTATTTTTTGTTTTAAAAATTTACTTTTATCAATTCCTCCTCTTGAAGACTGACTTCTGTTTGACATTATGTGTTATCGTTACTTATTGGACTCCTCCTCCCGTTGATTTCCTCATTACTGAGAGTCGTGATTCCTTCTTTGCAGTTTAATTACACGTCTGACAGTAGTGCGGCACAGTAGCGGCGCAGTTATTGGACTACTAGCATTTTCCCGCGGCTTCGCCCGCGTTGTTTCCGTTATTGTCCCAAACGAACTCTTAACCGGGATATAAAGTATCCTATGTTTCAATCCAGGACTTGGTTTACTTGCATGCCAAATTTTAGCTTGATCCATCCAGTTGTTACCCCGTTATTAGGTAACAAACATCCAAACATCTTCAAAAACTTTCGCATTTATAATATTAAGTGGGATTATTGTTTTTTTCATCACACTTGCTCGAAAATGGTGACATTACAAGTAGGTTCTGCGGGCCGTAAATGGCCTATTACGCCCTAGGGCGTAATGGTTTTCTTTTTAAATTTGAAACGCTGGTTCTGTTTTACTCTTTTTTTTCATGTTCAAAGGAAACGCCAACTTACTTATTTAACTTTTATCACTGAAATATTTATTTAAAGATAACTGTAATTGCAAATACATATAAACACATATTTTGGTAACATTAATTAAATGTTTAAATAATGTATTTCTTTATTTTGCAAATGTAAAATCAACTAAAATGGCCGTTACCGCTATGGTTTCCGAACGTGACTTGACGTTAGCATTGTTTATGGACATATGTGACAAATATCACTGTCTATTTTAATATTTTCTTGTCATACTGGGTCGAAAAGTAAGGTTATTTTATTAAGGTTTCCTCACAAGTGTGATGAAAAACATTGTGTGTGCCACGGGCGGTAAAGGAATTACAAACTCGTGTTATTAAAGCCCTCGGTTTCACCTCGGGCTTATAACAAACACTCGTTTGTAATTCCTTACTTACCGCCCTAGATAAACAATGTACTATTTCATTACGAGCTAGCTGAGCGACTTCGTCCACAATCCTATTTCGGCACCTATTGAAATCTTTCACAATTCATCAGCGTACAATTCCCAAATCATCACCTTCCTAACTTATCCGCGTTCATATGGTCCACAGTACTAATTCACACACTTTGCTATATCGACCACAGTGCTCTTTGGTCCGCAGTCCCAACTTGTCCGTATTTATCAGATGAGTCTTAGGGATGTTTAATTAAAGCGTTTAAATAGCCAAAAACACCCACACCAAATTTATAAAAGAGTTTGGATGATCACGAAGTGGTATATTACGATTAGTTCGCTAGTTAAAGCTTTCTTTTTGTTTGAAGAATGTTGACGAGTTGAAACTGTGTTCGTTATAAGAATGAGGACGAGTTAACACTGTTGACCATGTAACAAAGTTGACAAAATAGGAAAGTAATGTAATATGAATGTTGACCAATCAGAATAGTGGACTATATGACAAAGAGGACAGGTTAAGAAGGTGACGAAATAGGATTGTGGACGAAGTCACCCTGAGCCCTTTCATCGCCTACGAATTGTTTGCTATTATATTCCTTTAGGCGTAGTATTAATTATCGCGTTTCCATAGAAACTTCCACCCCAATTCCACTGTCGTCCTGAATAATGACATTCTATGACTATTCCCGGAACACAAACTATCTGCATACCAAATTTCATCACAATCGGTCCGGCGGTTTATACAAACAAACAGTTACTTTCGCATTTATAAGATCAGTATCACACCACATCATTTCTCCCATTGAGTTATGGCTTTCGCTGCAATACTGTATTATTATAGTATTTTATGCAACAGTTGTATAAGTAGGGTCAAAAAATGTGAATGACGTGAGTTGTGATACGAGCCGCCGCGGCTTTGACTTAATTATACAACGTTGCATACAATACTTTTTCTACGACTAGGTTTTAAAATATAAAATACAAAATTAAACATAACGTGCAAACAAGCCAAATATGACATATGACTGACAATATAATAAATATGTGTCTATGGTCAACTTTGTTTTTAATTTGACGTATACTCGCTAGTGACACGCAGTGACGATATTAAAAATATTTTTTTATATGTTGGCATCAAAGAATTTAGTTCGGAAAGTTTTGTTTTTCTATAAAACCGCAGGAATTTATTTGTCTGTTAAGTTGGTAGTTGTGCATTTTTATTGTAAAGTTAGTATTGAACGCGTAATCCTCGACCTAAGTTTAACCTAGATTTAGAAATCTGTGGCTGCTAGCAGTATCTTTTTGCGACTATAAAGACACATTCAAGTGCTTTTATGGGGAATAGAGTATAGACTTCTCTGAACTCATATTATGTATGTTCTTATATTAGTGTTCGTGACCAGGTAAAAGACAGATAAAAGTACAGGAGTAGAAAAATGTATTAAAAAGAAACTGGGTCAGTTTCGTGCGGCGGTTATTCTGATCAGAGTGTCATTTAGATCTGTAAAAGAGCCCTTGAAGGCTACATACAAAAAATAATGTTTTGATATGGTAAAGCTGTGTCCAGGGGACATAAATATAGTATAGGCTAGTGATGACATCATTTATTACTGCCTATAACATGTCTTCAGGTCACCAAAGACAATAAATACACGCAAAGATCAAGTGTTAATCCCGAAGGGTGTCCCTCGAGATCCCTAACGTCGTTTGTCCTAAAGTCACTTGCCGTAACTGTTTTGTCCTAACGGGTAGTTGTCCTAACGATCAGTTGTCATAATATGGTTTTTCCATAATGTTATTGTTGCCATAATACTCTCTTGTCCGAACCTTTTTTGCCATAACTATTAATATCCCTAGTGTCATTTTGCATATTCCTCGCAATCCCTAGCATCGTTTGTCCTAAAATAACTTGGGCTAACTGTTTTGTCCTAATGGGTATTTGACCTATCGATCATTTGGTGTAGTAAGTTTTATCCATAATGCTATTTTTGCCATAATACTCTTTTGTCCGATGCATTTTTGTCATAATTATTAATATCCCTAATGTTATTTTGCATATTCTTCGTTATCCCTATCATCGTTTGTCCTAAGATTGTAATATGGACAAACGATGATAGGGATAACGAAGAATATGCAAAATAACATATTATACATGTATAATATGTTAAAAACTTACAAAGGCAGAAGGACAAAGGGGGGACGGGGGGGCGGAGCCCCCCACAAGGGGGGCTCGGGGGGCGAAGCCCCCCGCATGAAAGAAAAACTCAAAACAAAGGTTCAATTAGGTAAAAAAAGTAGGTTAGGTTAGGTTTGAACTGCGTCCCCCAACAAAAACGAACTGCTACCAGAAAAGTAGGTTAGGTTAGGTTTGAACTGCGTCCCCCAAAAAAAACGAACTGCTACCAGTAAAGTAGGTTAGGTTAGGTTTGAACTGCGTCCCCCAACACAAACGAACTGCTACCAGAAAAGTAGGTTAGGGTAGGTATGTTGTATATTAAGGCTTCAAATAAAATTATGTAAATATGTGTAATATTTTATTTTACAAAACAATTAGAATTCGGGAAAAGAATCATGAGGACAAATAAAATTCGGGCAATTACAATTAGGGAAAAGAATCATGAGGACAAATAATGTTAGGTTATACAATGATAGGATAAACCACATTAGCCCATATTAAGTTAGGGAAAATGACGATTAGGACGTGTGATCTTTAGGGTTTATTAGTAATTATGATAAATGACAATTCGGCAAAAAGGCATTAGCATAAATAATCGATATGACAAATGGCATTAGGGAAAAAAAAATTAGGGCACAAAAATTTCATCAATATGATGTGAGGGAATCAAATATTAGGGCATGTGAGTGTTAGGACAAATGATCATTATGACAAACAGTATTAGGGAATGCAAAAATAGGTTAAAAAAATTTAGGGATCCCGATATAGATCCAATCCCGAAATGTCTCAGGAGTCCAACCGCATTATTGGGCCGAGACAAAAATGGGCATTTTTGGTCCAAAGTTTCGAGCGAGATTAACAGCGGCCCGGATTAGGGCGGGACTTTATTGGCTTTAAATTTACGCCCCAATTAGGTGCCATTAAACTTTGCGGGCAACTCTTTCGGGGCGCTCCAAGTTGTGCTGTTGAGTTTCTTAGCTTCTCAGAGAAGTGGAGCGTAGTAAAAATCTTTAAATAATAAGTTTAATATTATTTATCTAATATTTACTCCAAAACACAAATAGTAAAAAGGATGGACTCAATACCTTTAGGCATTCTTTACCAGTTTACCAATAGCCTAATCTGATAGGGTGTCTGAGCTCGCGATCCCTCGTGGAAGCGCCATCATTGGCTTTGCACCCTCAAACTCGCCATTGGAACTGGCAAAAATGAGATGAAACTTTGAAATTATGAGCAGGTATTGCCAACGCTTCGTCTTCCAACAAAATACGGCTAGGTCTTCGAATATTAAACTAAAAACTAGAAAATAAAAATACTTAGGTAAAAAAAACCCTTTTAGGTTAAACGGTGAAACGGTCTATGTTATGAAATGTACCAAAAACCAGAAAATAAAATCCTAAATTTATTTTCTAGTTTTGGTAACCGTTTGACTTAAAAAGATTTTGGAATCTCATTAAAATCTCCAGGAACTTCGACAAAAATGTGTCCATGAAAGCGACGCGCGTGAAACGCTCAAATAATAACCGATACGTGCTTGATTCAAGCATCAAGCATACATTGTGAACGGTCAATATGCTTGACGCAAGCTAAAATCTACGTGCTTGTTGCCAAGCTGCTCTCGGAACTGCCTAATACTGCACTCTAAAAAATCTGAGCCAACTAAGAGAGATTTTCTCTTTGTTGGCGTTGGCTTAAATAAAACAAACAAGATATTAAACATATCAACGAAAGCTGATTAATTAAAACAGCAAGTTCATTAGTGATTACGACAACAATCTAGAATCTTGATTATTTTAACAAGTATATTCCTTGTTTCTATCATTTCTTCTTTATATGATTCGATCATGTTTAATTAGTTACCTTATACATCAATGTTTGTTGAATCAAATCAGAACATGGTTAATTGAACTATGATAAACAATCAATATCATCTTAGTTGGTGCATCTAACGTTTTGTTAGGCTCGTATGGAATCAAGATGCTTGATTATAACTATCACAATCTTGTTAGGAGCAACCAATTTTTTTTAGAGTGTGATTGAGTAAAACACCTTAACAACAAAACATGTAAACCTGTGCTCGCACGTTAACAGGATGAAAGTCGCAATCGTGCGCAATTCACAAAAACGTAATTTATTTAAGGAAACAGCTGATAATTCCGTATTCGGAAATATGTTTGAAGCAACAGTAATGATGTGCCATTCGCGAGAATTTTGCCACAGAGAATATTGCCGGAAACCTTCTAGCAATATTGTTTGTAGCTGGTCAACTGCAATGAACCACAGAAAGAAATATTATAAGGCCTTTGTTTAAAATACAAAAATGTATTTTTTATAGATGTGCAAATAGGCTACTTTCCTGACAGATCAAATCAGTTACTTTCTACGAAGTGTCAAAACGCTCAGATAGTATGAAGTTTGTATGGCATAAAAGTGAAATGACGTCATTTTACTCAAACATCAAATCATCTTCTTACTTATAGGTTTTGATCTTTAAAAAATCGCTTAAAACGCTAAATAGGTGATGTTTAGTTCATTTTTGCAAATTTTCGAAAGCTGATTTAATGGCTAGTGTGTAGTAATTTATATTGACTACAGGCAAATACCCTATTGTTTTAATATCGTCCCGTAGAGAGATGTCTACGTGAAATTTCAACTTTATCATACCATACATTCATCCACCATTTCACTTCTTTACAGGTTAAATTATTTCGATTATAGAATTCGACACCGTAGTACCATGAACTCCTAACTAACCTTACATAACATTGTAGTTATGAGTTTATGGTACTACGCCGTCGAATTATGATTATTATAAGTTGAATTATGGCAAATAATTTCTCGGTGTACTGAGACTCAGACTCTACGTTTCCCAAATAGCATATGTTTCAATTTCACTCCGCATACTGTCGTCAAATACCCTAGCCGCGGAATTACTTTATATGCACAAAATTATTTAGTTTCATTTTCATTAATTTGCATAAATATGTTTATTTCTTTTTTGTTGCATTTATACGACAGACGCAATTTATCTACAGGCACATTAGATATTCTAGAATATAGCGTTTATTTTGAATAAATGGATGAATCAACTTTTCTTCGTTAACAAAATTGTACCTTCTCCGACTAAAATTAAAAGAAAATCTTTATTCAGATATTTTTTTTAATAAGGGTTTGCTCATTTAAATGACAGATAATACAGCTATGTAATGCAAATATTTTTTATTATAATTTCTTTATTATAACTTGTTTATAAGCAGTAACCCAGCGGAAATAACTGTCCCCCACTTTTGTATGAAAATAAGGGTTCATCCGCTGGGTCACTCTATTTATTTATTAAAAACTAGTTTTATTTTTACTTAACTTATCTCTAGATGTATGATCTTGTTCCATTTAAACCATGTTAAAACATGCAAAAGGTGAACAAATAAGGAGAAAGGGCAATATTTGCATAAAGCAAAAAAAGTTGATTCAGCCATATAACCGTTTGGCGATCATTTCAGTTTTTATCAATGTTACTAATGATAACATTTCACTCATTATTATAACAAAAATACTTAACTGCGTTTTTACGGTATCAGTAATATTGCTAGGAATATTGCAATTAATTTTCCCGGAATCCGAGATTCCCGCGGCGGTGCATCACTAAACCCCCGCAACTCATTTACATCGTTTCCCTCGGGTTTTTCTTAATCAGTTTACCTGCTCAGAAGCACATGTGCCGTAAGAACCACATTACGGGATGAAATGGGAAGTCGTACGAGGAAATTACAGTGAGATTTGTTTTTAGAAGCCAACGTCGCTTACCTGTCGTGAAGGAATGCGTTTATCTTTTTATTTTAAGAAAACTGGTCATTTATAATGCATACTGTATATAGATCTTGTAGTATTATAGTATTTATTTGATGGAGAAATAAGTAAAATAAAGCAGTATTAACTAAACAAGCAACTAGGGTTAAAACTAAAGTAAACAAAATAAAACTATAAAAAAAACATTTTTACTAAAAAAACCCGACCGCGGTGCACTTTGAAACTGCATAAAATCCGCCATTTTGTTTATTTTAACGAACTTCATACCCAGTGACACTCGCACCATCAAGACGAATCTAATGATGTATCATTTATCAAAATCGGATGTGCCGTTGAGAAGTTACGAGCGGACAAAGGAACGGACATACATACATACAGGTCAAACACATAACCCTCCTTTGGGCTTCGCCGCAGTCGGGTAAAAAGAAAACCTCTTCTTCAGGTCAGGTAGGTAAAAAATTATTTATATCGACGTTTTGTATGTTTAGTAATGTACAATCACACTACAATAGCAGTAATAGGCTACTTGATGACAGTTCAAATCAGGTTCTTTTTATGAAGTGTCAAAACGCTCCGAAAGTACGCAGTTTAGTATGAAATACTATCTTGTGACGTGCTTGTGACGTCATGCTCAACATGGTGCCTTATTTTTAGTTTTCGTCATTGTAAAATCGTTGATGGCACGAAAATAAGTTTGAATGATTTTATCCGGGCTGTTTTGGAAGCGTAATTTGCTGGTTAGAGTTAATGAATTTATTTTGATTGTTGTCAAATACCCTATTTAAATAAATGTATTTTCTTTCTTTCTTCTAATTTTTTCCCACAAAAGGAACATCGCGCACTTGAATGTGTGCGCGCCGTGTACAAACCCACTACAAGCAGATAAATAAGAATGCGTAAAGGTGGTTTTCCACCGGCAGGGCGAGACGAGACGAGACGAGGATTGAATTGAAATTTGTATGAACTTTTCATTTCTATGTAGTTTAAAAAATGCATATTGAATTAGTCTTGTTATCAAACCAGCACGTCATACGCCTATCTTTTAGTGCAACTTTGAACATACCAGACATTGTCAAGTCAGAGCGTGTCCCCACATACTTAACAATGCGGCGTCGCACGCCCATATAACTCACGTAATATCCCAAAAAAAACAATATACCCCAAACTGACCTGCAATAAACTGTACAGTAATAAAAACTAATATTATTCGCCGGGAACGCATTCTTACCCAGGTCACGGGCCAGCAAAATGTTTATGCGAAACTGCCAACTTACCCTTACATGTGGCAAAAAATATAAGCAATCCCTGGTTCAGTTAAGTTTGCACCTAGTTTGTACACGACATCTTAGAAATTTGGTGCAAACGTTAGCTCAATCGGGCAGTAAAGGTTTCGTGTAGTGCAGATAGTGGCGCTATTCGCAACGGTAAAGGTAAGTTTGTCGTGTAATCGCCAAATGTGTATGTAGTAATGGATGAATAAAGCGAAATGGAGGTTTAGCCGGTGGTGCGGACGAAGGGTTATGTTCTTTTTTAATTTTCAGAGAGCTTAAGTTAAAACAAGTGAACTAGTTTTGAAAACTTTTAATTTGAACGGTTTTAAGTATTTAAAATTGTCAGCTGTTTCACTGGTCACCTCCGGATTCCGTCCTCGCTTGCAGCTCGGGCCGCAAACATCAGCGATCGCGGCCTTTCTTTGTTTTACCACCCTAGTTGTGTAATGAACTATTATCTACACACGATCCGTTCCAGAAACCTCGCAACGAGGGATTTAATGTTATTTTTCCTTATTTTTAGTGAAATTTGAACGGAGGTTTCAGAAGTGCTTTGTTATTGAAAAACTAATTTTGCGACGTTGCCAAATTTCTAGGAATTATATACCTAACGTCGAATTATGATTCCTATGACAGTACACTCTCTCCACTTTTATGCGTACACCTAATACCCAACCACATTTTTCATTTTTACTAAAACTAAATCTCGACTGTGGTACAAAAGATACCGCATATCATCATCATCATTATCAACAGCGAAGATTCTGCAGTTAACCCTTCCTGTCACGCAAGTCGACATATTAAGAGGATATCAGAATAGGATTGGTAAAGCAGGACAGGATTTACCTACCAATTTATTAAAAATCATTCCTCTTTTATGTAGGTGAATCAAATGAAACTTCCAATTAATTATTCGACAAATACGGATATTGATATTCGTATTCGTTGCATCACGAAGGAGTACCCTCTCCTCTCAGCTATATATTTTTTTATGTTATACCACTATCCATACCTACTTTTCCACCATCACTATAATACATTGTCCAAAACTACTGAAATTCAAATGCGCTCGCCGTAACTTATGCCTTCACAAAAACAACGCATCTACCTTATGCGAAACTTCATACACTTACTGTCTTTCTCTTCTGCATAGTGTTGGGCAGAGATAACAAAAAGGCAAGGGCACATCAATCACTGGCGCCATCTATCATGCGGACAATGGGGATATCTCGGTCAACTTATGTTAGAATAAGTTGTCAAAGTTAGGTAAGGAGTTTTTAGGTTATGTCGGTTTGACCTTAGGCGCGGTGGTTGGATGTAAGTTATATTAGCCTAAAGAAAAATCGTTTTTCCTAAATATGCTCGGAAATGTCGTCTTAAACCAAAGGAGATCATTCAAAGGTTCTCGGTTTTTCCCTTTTTAGGGTTCCGTAGCCAAAATGGCTAAAAAGGAACCCTTATAGTTTCGTCATGTCCGTCCGTCCGTCCGTATGTCACAGGCATTTTACTCAAAAACTACAAGACGTATACTGATGAAATTTGGAATATAGATGTCTTGTAGATACCGCTACTAAGTTTGCTAGTTAAATAATAAAAATAAAAAAATCTAGGGGGGGCACTCCATACATGTAACAGAAGCTAAAAATTTTTTTTTTCAGCAAACGTCAACGTGATGTACATATTTCGATAATTCTTTTAAAAACATTAGAAGGTTTTTATGTACTTTTTTTATTAAGTGAATACTTTCGGAAATAATCGCCCCTAAAGTTGCATAAATTGTGTCCCCCCCCTTTAACTTTTAAACCGTAAATCCAAAAAATATGAAAAAATCAGGAAGGTAACGCTTAATAAATTCATTCAACGAAAATTATTTTGAATAGTAACGAATAAACCGTTTTGAAGTTATTGCCGTAAAACTTCTCGACCAAAAGGTATTAAGTGCCATCGAATTACACGGCATTTAAGACCTTTTGCCAGTTGTTTATTTTTAGCTTTATTTTTATCTGTAGCACATTTCCATAGAGATACGGCTATGGAACCCTACACTGAGCATGGTCCGACATGCTCTTGACCAGTTATTTTACGTAAGTATGTTCCCAGATTACTCAAAGACAATTTGGGGCGATTTGGGATTTTTTTTATTGAATGTGTACTTACCATTTTTCCGGTCAACGGATGCCCAACTCTAAGGCTGTGTTTCCATCAAAGTTGTGCAAGTTAGCGGAGCGGTGCGCAAAAAAAAAATCCACCAATCAACGTGCCTATCCTCGCTCAGCGCGGCCCGGCTCTCTCTCACTCTGCTGGAAACGCAGCCTAACGCTAATTCTGACATGTCTAATCGTCTATCCCTATTGATAGCAAAATATGTGTGGTTAATAATACTAATGCCAGCTTATGGCGAGCTGTTGGGGACTGGCAACCTCACGGACCCGAGATCCCTCGTCTCTGGTCCGTTCATTGGCCGGAGTGAAAACCCAAGGAGACCCGTAGGACTCTCATCTCTGGCTTACCTTCATTGACCGTCCAGGGAGGAGCGTTAGAGATATGCTCCAGGCGTGGAAATGTTAAAGAGTCGCGAGTACTCTCGGTACCTATATATATATTATGCTGTATATTTAAGAATTGAATGATAATTATGTACTTGTTTTGATTGTATAATAATATCTTGATGATTTATTGTTTAACTTATGACGACGCAAAAGTGATTGGAAAATCCTACTTAAATAATTGATCTTTATCTTATCTTAACGCGCAGTACGCCTCTCGACATCCTGAAGCCTACCTCACCGATGTTGCCCCTAGGCCATTTTATAATGTCGCTATTTCTAACGGGAGGGGATAAAAAAGGGTAAGTCACCGTCTGTGAGTGTCTTCGTAACCATGAGGCACCTTTTCTTAACAGATGTTGTCGTGTCTCAATCAATACCCCAGTTTTTTGTCCATATGTCCACTTGGTAGTGGACCAGCAGTAGCCCAGTAGATTTCATTCCATCAATTCATAATAGTCCTTGCATCTAGCGGGGTCCGTCTCTATTTGCGTCCCATGACACGGACAGAGACAACATCCGCTGGGTGTTTAACTTTCTTGAAATTTGACTCAATCATTTTATGTTGTTCCTTTCTTTTAAAATACTATGTTACTTAAGCAGAGTTATTATTTTTTAGCTATTCTTTCGATTGGCATCATAAAAGTAGGGTGATTTTTTTTTTCACATTTAAGTCGGTTCGATTCCCAGCCGAAGCAAGTAATTTTTAGAAAATCTATGAATGCAGAATTACTAACTTTTAAAAATAACATAAAGTCTTCTTTGAGCAAAATTCACTATCTACGATATTTAAGGTACTTCCCCTTCATGTCCCATAACTTTGGGACGCCCTGTATATCTCTGCCTTGGTAAGAACATAACTTGTTTTATGCCACACCTGGCCATAAAGTGACTTTTTCCGCACGCTGCGCGTACAGAATAAGCCGCTTTCTGGCCAAGTGTGGACATAAAATGATGTACACAACACGGGAGGTAATAAGGAAAGCCCTCGATCGCATATTTACGTCCCTCGCTTGCAGCTCGGGCCGCAAACTTCTGCGATTTCGGCCTTTCTTTGTATTATCACCCTAGTTATGTAATGTACTATTATCGTACCATGTAGTAGTACACGTAGTATTGCGAACAAGATGGACAAAGAACGTTATTACAGTCTCAGAACTATTTACCGGGCCGTATCTCATAGAGCAATGAAGAGAATCCTCGTCAGCCGTAAGTCCGCTGCCTCAGCGGCCGCATTCCACACATACAAGTGGTTGCTTTGACAACACTAGTAACACTACAGAGTAACTTGCTGCAGGAAGTTCAATCGAACGTAAAATGATCTTTGGATGGGTTGGCCCGTTGGCCTCAATAATCTAGAACGTGATATGACATAGATTTAATTTTTGTTCACATCATAATATAGGGCTGCCATTCAAAAAAACGAAATGTAATAACAGTAATAATGATGTCAGCATCACACTAATAGCCCGGATATTTCCTATAACAGAAATTATAACTTGAAGGATGCGTCGGCGTTTAGTAAATCGAGTAGTAAAAAACCACGACTTTGTACTTTTACGGAGGTCTTGAAAGAGCAATTCTCGTTAACTGAAGAAGATAGAGAGCCTAGTGAGGCGCTGTGTGGCAGTAATTTTAGCAAAAATGTCAATATCAGTTGCACTGTTGATTTAAAAGCATGTTCAAAAAGTAAAATGTCTTATAAAAGTATAGTATAACTGTCCAAGAGCATGTCGGACCATGCTCAGTGTAGGGTTCCATAGCCGTAACTATAAGGTAAATAAAAAATACGATGCTAAAAAAGTACAACAACAAAAGAGCGTATCTTCATAGCAATTACGTCCTTTTGTTGAGAAGCGCAGTTTATCGGCAATAACTCAAAAACGGTTAATTCGATCTTGTTGAAAATAATTTTCGTTGTAAGTATTATTTAATCGTTACCTTCGTGATTTTTTTCATATTTTTCGGACGCACGGTTTAGAAAATAGAGGGGGGGGACACAATTTACACAACTTTCGGAGCGATTATTTCCAAATACATTCACTTAATCAAAAACATTACTTAGGAACCTTATAGTGTTTTTTAAAGAGCTGTCGAACTATGTACCACACGTTGATATTTGCTGAAAAAAAATTTTTTTACTGTCTTTAACATGTATGGAGTGCCGCCCCTAAAAATATTTATTTTAATTATTTATATACCAAACTAAGTAGCGGCTCATAAATCAATCAATCAATCAATCAAATCGTTTATTTCTTAGAATATGGTACATTTGGTTGGAATAAAGTGATATAGTGCGACATATTCAGCCAATATTGGCGTAGAAATATTAAAATCATAGGCGTATTATTAATAAACATGTCAAATGGTACTAAACTAAAATTAAATTAAATATATATTACAAATAAACATGTCAATCAATATTAAAAATTACCTTACATAATAACATTAACCATTATAAATCATACACATTTCAAATCCACTTGCCTTAGTTATAGTTATCATAATTTAAAAAGTCAGATACAGAATAAAAACATTTATTTAATAGCAGATCAAACATCCTTCTTTCGAATTCACGTGTCTGTAACTCTTTGAACTGCTTTGGTACTTTATTATATAACTTTATAGCCATACAATATGCATTTGAAGCAAACATTTTCAATTTTGGTCTCGGCTGATACAGTTTGAGCGGATTCCTACTAGGCCTATTGGTTTTATTAATTACGGTGTCATGTAATGGAAAGAGATGGGGATATTTCTTAACAAATTTGGTAGTCTCTAGAATGTAAAGACATGGTAACGGCAGGACTTTGAGTTCTTGAAATATCGGTATACAATGAGCAAGATATTTCGCACCATATACAGCTCTAATACATTTTTTTTGAATAACAAATGCTCTTTTGGCATCGGTACTGTTACCCCAAGCAATGAGCCCGTATCGCAGAAGAGATAAAACATATCCATGAAATGCTGACAATGCAGCCTCTCTCGAAGCCACAGATCTAAGGCGTCGCAACGCAAACACGAATCTGTCTAATCTGGAACATAGGTTTTCAACGTGTGCCTTCCAATTAAAACACACCTATATTCCAAATTTCATCAATATCCATCATGTAGTTTCTGAGTAAAATGCCTGTGACATACTGACAGACAGACAGACAGACAGACGGACGGACATGACGAAACTATAAGGGTTCCGTTTTTGCCATTTTGGCTACGGAACCCTAAAAACGTGTATTTTATAGACCCATCTTAGTTTTCTGAAAAATCCTGGGGGGGTCCACCGACTTATATTTAACCCTTGGAGGATCACATTTTATAGTTCTCAAATAAATAATCCTCCATTGTTAATTAATAAGCAAGTCGGTGGCACCCCCCGGTACTGACTGATATGTGATATCCGGCTAGGTTTAACATTTCATCTCAAAACTTTTTTGTTGTAGAAGAACTGCGTTGCGAGACTTCTTTTTACATGTAATTTTTTTAGTGGAATTCCTTTTTTTCGTTCGTGCTTTTCACTTCAATCACGTGTATGGTTGACAGCGAAACGAAGAGATGGGGCGGTGCCGTTTCGGTGTCGATCCGGTGCCGAGGTGTTATATGTGCTTTAATCTTTAACAATGAGTTGAACGAACCGTCTGTCTCAAACTATTCTGTGTTCCGGCCCGTACTCGGCATAGTAGCACACTCTTTGACAACTTTTTTAATCAATCACTTATTCTGTCTTTCGCTAGTAAAACCAGTTCCTAGATTTCCAACAAGTTCAGGCATGTCGATTTTCTTAGAGAAAATACTTAAATCGCTTCGAAAAGGTTAAGAACTCGTTATTTGTCAAAGTGAATACTGAATCATATAAAATATTCTGTTTTCTCTTAGACTTGAGCAGTAAGTCACTATAGACTACAGTTGTACCTGATTTTAGGGACATGGGAGATTTTTTTATATAGCAGCACCGTTTAACCTTTTCGACGCTGCCTCAAACATAGAAGTTGCAATCCACACGCCATGTCATAATAGTGTCAACACCGAAATTGAACTTTACGCTGGTGCATGTAGGTCTATATCGCTTTGCGCTCTGTGACGGATTGATCCGTTGTTGGCGTTGAACCTGTGGTGCGGATATATCCGTCGTTGGCATCTGAAATGTTAAGATGATATTTTTGAAGCTTTCATATAACCAGCGGATGTCCGGCTGTACTCCTCTACAGATTGCGTTTCACAACCGATTCTTGGGAATTTTTGTGAACAGGCTATAGATTTCTTTCATCGATTTTTTTTTGGTTTTTTTTTTCAAAATGGCTGAGTCTTGGGGGCTGACAGAGTCGCGAGGTCTACAGCTCACAGAGACACTAGTTTTGTATTTGATCTTGATTTTACCTAGCAGAAAAAAGCGACCAAGGTCATACACGTGTTCCTTGTGTTATTACCTTGGTCGCTTTTTTCTTACCCAGAAGATGACTATTTAAACGTCCCTGAACAAGTTCCGCCTTAAGACATTTGAAACAACTGGAAGATCAGCGCCCTAGAGTTGTTGGCATTATGCTGAGGTGGGACCATTTTGTGGCAGCGAGATTTCTTTGTGTTTTCTTTTCTATTGATTTACTGTGACTTACGATTTATCTGCAGCGGCGGAAGCGGAGTCCGAAATAGTCAATGTACATAATACAACACAAAGCACAACACAATATTAAACACAAAAACGAATTCAGTTCACTAACAGAATAATGCACTTGACAGTCACATCAACAACTCAGAGTTCGCGCCTACCTGTGTACCTTACTAAGCGTCATAAATAAATGTATTTACGTTCTTTCTTTTTCTTCCAAACACTCATGTCACTAATTCATGATAAGTCTTGAGTGTTCATGATTTTTCGAAGTTATCGATGAGTTCTGGTCTGGACTATTGTAGTTTAATAGTATGCAGTTCGGTTATAGAAGCCCATTTACTTTCTTCTTTGACAGTAGGCCTGGATAATTCCTTGGCAGAGTGTAACGTCAGTTACCAATTCTTTGCGTGTGTTTTTAGTGGTAGTGCAAAAAGTGTCAGTATATTATCTAGGGATTAAATTAATAAATACTTATCTAGAGTAAAATTAACATTTAAATTTGCATCAGTAATAAATAAACACGTGATGAAAGGGTAACGTTTGTTACATTTTCATGGAATTACCCACCTGTGTCCAGTGCTGGTTTTATATTAAAGGCACCAGTACGGTCGACACCATCAAGTCAGATTCATCAAGTCAAAATATCTCAAAATTGGTGACACTTTTACTAAACCTATATAAGCTTTATTTGATACATCTAAGTGCCTTCTATCACCAGTTCACAGGTTATCTATTAATTACCTAACACCCTGTATAATGAGGTTTGTTTTGAACATTTAGTATGCTCTAACGCTCGCTATATTCCAGCGTCAAAGCTTTGTTTCCATTAGCGACATTATTCCAAGCAGCACGGAATAAATACGTGCTTATTTGAAGCAAACAGTCTTTATTAGCCTGGAATAAAATAAAACAGCCATAAAAGGCGGGGAGTGGAAGAAACTGCGTGTTTGCGGGACTTCGATGCTGTCGTTTAATGAATTCGGATCGCTGTTCAATTGATAACATTGACGGCTATAGTGACTTACGAACTTGAGCAATCGATAGAAACTTGTCGAAGTGTCGTAAAACAGACAGACTGTCAACGACGATCCTATACATGTCTTGTCTTTTAAGATACAGAAGCCTAAAAATGTGGCAAAATACCATTAAGGTGATTTGAGTCGACTAGTTCTTCATGAAAACATAAAGGAGGTTAATAGATCACTTTAAAGAAAACGTTTTTTATAGAACGTCGACGTTTATTTCATTTCATTTCATATTCGGAGTAAGTGTGCTCTATCGTAGATATTGGTTACTTTTTTTCGTAAAATACGAGCAAGGCTTTACGTAAACTGAAAGTTTGTTAGCCGTTCTTCTTCTTTTCTTTTCGTCGTACTCTTCATTACTGAAGGTCGTGTCCAGTATGAAAGACCTTCGCTGAGGTCTTCACTATCTTTCGCCATCTGTAGCTGTTAGTGCTGATAAAAGTGTTGGTATTATGAATATGAGCAATCGATAGAAACTTATTAGATCGTAAACAGACGGACGGACTTTTGTCTCTTGAGGTACATAAATCTAAAATGAGGTAAAATAGTGTAAAATACCATTAAGGTGATTCATATCGACTGGTTTTTTATACTACTTCAATGATATGACAAAAAAGGCCTAAAAATATTACCTTCGGGTCCCTGATCACCTTTGATCGTGGATTACTACACAATGGAATAATGTCAAATTCAAATGCAAAATCAAAATCTAGTACATCTAGCAAACTAAACGAAACAGCTACCAAACCACTTGGGATAAGAACCTTGTATAAACAGACTACCTGACCAGATCCATCTAATATCCCAGCAAATTATCCATCAGGCTGTCGTTGATATTCCCGTCCTGAGGGATCGGGGTAAAATAGTTTTGTCCATTAAGCGCGCCGTTGTGGGCTGTTTCGCATTAAAAGTTAGATTACGGACACCGCCATCTAGCGGCGGTGCAATGTAACTTGTTTTGATTGGAAGTATAGTTGTTGGGGAATTTCTATTATCTGCGTGAAGGCAGCGTGGAAATATGCGTCATTTTTATTTTATCCTGTCCTTTCTATCTACTAATCCTACTAATATCTTACTATGTAATCACATCACACTATCACACTAATATTATAAATGTAGTTAAAAGTGTGTAAAGATGTTTAGATGTTTGTAGGTTTGTGCAGCCTAAATACGAAAAATTACTTACAACAATGTCATTAAT
Organism: Eudemis profundana; assembly: GCA_947034925.1. NCBI lineage: Eukaryota > Metazoa > Arthropoda > Insecta > Lepidoptera > Tortricidae > Eudemis > Eudemis profundana. Next base: position 1,365,177 of record OX344809.1, read on the forward strand.
CAGCCTTGCGAGTTTAAGCGATCTGTATTACTTAAGTATTTTCCTTTTTTAAGAATTTAAATATACGATGCTACTTGGTACTTATTATTACCCTCGCAAATTGATAAGGTTTGGATTTAAAATTTTCAAGATACATGAGATGTATGTAGTACCTAATATATGTATAAAAAAGAAACACATAAATGAAACATAGCAATCAAATCGCTTATTTAGCCAGGTGGAAAAATATGTAAATACTAGTGTCCGACCAAATCTAATCTTCACGGCCGAAACAAAAACCGAAACTTCCATGTAAGGGCATGTTTTTGTGGGAAGAAAAAATATTTAAATCATAATCAGTCAGTCTTCATTTTTATACAGCATAATAATCATTTTGGCTCCGATATTTAGAGTAATCATTAATTGTAACATAATTATAACTTTTTATTTCAAATAAATTATCTGTGCTTTTTGAAATAAATACTGTCCGATTGCACGGCGAAACCCCTCAAATTGAGTTTCGATTTCAGCCGTACTTTCGGCCGGATGGCAGTCGAAACCGAAAGGTGATTGGCCATTTTGTTCGGACATATGACCCACGGCGTACACAAACGAAATAGGGCTAGGTATGTAGGTAAATGTATCTGCTACTCAGTGGTATGAGTCGCATTCTTGTAAACCATGGGAGAATTGAGAAAAAAAATTTAAAATAATTTCTTATCATTATAGCATTTTTGCAATGAATTAAGTCAGAACTATTGGAATTATTTCAAAAATACTTTGAATAGCTGCTGTTATATTGCGTTGCTGTAGTTATATTGTTTAATATAAAGAGGAATAAAAATAAAATCCAGTTCTAAAAACCAATTTTTTATTCTGCTTGATCAAAATCAATTGCTAATTCGTCTAACTAAATCGCGCGTCAATCACTTCTTGATGCAGGCCCACGATAAAAATCGTACACATACTGTTGAATAACTTTTTTCTGCCGGTTGATACATAAAAAAAATACATATTTAGAAAAGTGAGTTTAAATTCTCTATTTTAAAACTAGTTTGGTCTCTGTACGCGAAAGTTCGGAAAGCGGGTCAAAAACGCCCAATGACCTTCGGTCGGACTTTAGTAAATACAAAAATAAGGTGTTTGCAATGCAACTTACTTTTTAAAAATTCGAGCCATCCATTATGCACCAGGGATGGAAAATTGAAGCCAATATCTCAGCTATGAACCTTTTATCTTCAAAGAACATATTTTTTAAAGACTGCAAAATTATTGCTTAAATAAAAAACATCATTTTAAACTGAGGAAATCGTTATAGCGTGTTCTTTGTGACAAAGGCATCTTTGTCCACAAAATGGCCGACTAAAGTCTAAATAATGGCTCCGAGATTTTATTTCTACTTTGAATTTCAAAGAGGTATTTGATCTCGTTTTGGGGTTAAGGATAAAGGATTACAATTACTTGGAAAAAACGGTAATAAAAATAAGAGCATGGGTACTCTTAGGTCTACAATATTCTGCTATTCTACTTATATTGTATAATACAATATTATACGAATTAGTAGGTAACCGTGTGAACAGCGCAACCGTGATTATTAAGTGTACCTATTTAAGTGCAACCTTTGTATACGTCAATGTTTAAGTGACTTTAGTTGCTGTGTATCAGTAGCATGGCGTCCAACGAACTCGATTCCTACCGGCTTGCCTAATATCAGGCATTTGAGCACGTTATTCTACAGCTCTTAAGGAAAATGTACGCCAAATCTGCACCGGCTTGCCCAAGGATATCTTTTACGCCACGCCACTGCTGTGTATACATATTTTTGCACGGGAAAACCGATTATAAACGCAAACACAAAAATAAATGCCCTTATAAGACAAACCTCGGCAAGCTTATTTACGAGTACAATAAACATTTAGGTCAAACCTTTATTACGAAAGAAAAACCAGCCTTTATCACGTATTCAACAAGGGAACATCCAATATTTCTGTTCAGTTTGTGATAGGTTCGCAATCATAATAAAATCTTAGATAAACTATTCAACAAAGGTAGCGTAGGAGAAATACCCTTCGAAAATATTTCTATACATAAAAAATAAGGGAGGTCGGCAAATAGCCGAGCCGCGATAAAAGTTGTTTCGCGATCGGACAAAGGAGAGAAGGGGAAATGCGCGGGGACAGGTGAGTTTCTTATAAAATGTGTGTCGAAATATAATAAGTGTGGAAGCGTAACTGATGCTCAATCAAAATCAGCCCCACGAAATACGTACCAAAGCGACGGAGCTAGTAATCAGTCTTGAAGAAAAAACTGTAGAATCAAATGAATTTCTCACGTCCGTCGCTTTGTAACCAATCACATTTTTTGACGTGATAACGTCTTATAATTCGATGGAGCCGGCTGCACGCACGAAAAAGTGTGACGTCATGGGCCGTTACCTTGCAGGGTCGTTACCTGTCAAATAGGTACTTTATATTATTCCAGCACTAAAGTCGTTAAGACGATAGTTTCTTACAAATTGTTAATAAAATAGCCCTTATTCCCTAAGATACGGCTGTCAAAAATCTCTATTGAATGACAAGAGACCAGTGGCGGATTTGCCCTAAGGCCTAGTAGGCCCGGGCCTAGGGCGGCCAGATATTAGGGGCGGCCAATCGTGACAAAAAATCACTGCTGCTGCTGAGAAAAGGGCGGCTGGTACTCAAGTCGAAGTCGAAGTCGAAGTCAAAGTCAAAGTCAAAGTCAAAGTCAAAGTCAAAGTCAAAGTCAAAGTCAAAGTCAAAGTCAAAGTCAAAGTCAAAGTCAAAGTCAAAGTCAAAGCCAAAGTCAAAGTCAAAGTCAATGTCAATGTCAAATTCAATGTCAAAGTCAAAGTCAAAGTCAATGTCAATGTCAAAGTCAAAGTCAAAGTCAAAGTCAAAGTCAAAGTCAAAGTCAAAGTCAAAGTCAAAGTCAAAGTCAAAGTCAGGGTCAAGGTCAACGTTATCACGTTCGACTATCGTCAGTAAACCGACTTTACAGACAACCGATTTTTTTGTTTTTTAAACGATGTGCAACCTTTTTGAAATTTCTTCTCAAACTTGATATTAATATTTGTTATAAATGACTTTAGAGGCAGACATAGTAAACATTAAGTTAGTTACAAATATAGATACAAGAAATCAAAGTACATAGAAAAATTATAATGGCACTCACTTGTGTCCAGACCGGGAATCGAACCCGGTACCTCTGGATTTCCGGCCCAGCGACTCAACCACTCGACCACCGGAGCACCCAGTAAACGCCCTGAATTTTGACTTCCGTATCATTCTGTTTTAAAAGGATTTAACCTAAAATGTGGTGTAATTTACCCGCATTAAAAAACAATGAAGAGACAAAATGTTTCTTTCATATAAAGTATTAAGCTAGTTATCAGCCCTACTGATACATAGGACGTATTGGTTTTAAGAAGTGGGCGTTATGGGGCAAATTTGGATGTCATTTTTATTCGGCGTTATTTCGATGGTGTTACAGTTAGCTATTGGCACTGTTCCGGATGGGAACAAGGAATATTGAATAAAATATAGATTTATAAAAAATAATGTTTAATTACAGCCATGGATGTATAAAATAGAAGGATACCGCGCGGTCTAAGACGCGGGTGAAGCCAAGCAATGGCCACCGAGTGAACATGTGTGAGTTCACGCAGTGTTGCCATGTAAATCAGATTTTCCCCAATCTAAGAGATATTCGCAATATATTTTTTTATATCTATTAAATATCAAAGTCACATCGTCTTTAGGAAAGAAATGTGTTTGACAGGAAATAATAAAAACAGAATGAATATTCAGTATATTTTATAACATTATGGACACTTGTTTGTCATTCGCGGATATGAAAAATTTAAATGTCTCTTTTTTGCTTCGGTTTATGGGCAGGTAAAAATAATTAAGGTGTACTCGGCATATTTCGATAGATATTTGTATCAGTTAAAAAAAAGTGTCCCAAAATTTTTCCGTTACTTTTCCATATAACTTGTATGGCGGTAACGGAACGGAAGAGCGATATTTGTATGAAAAATTTGGGACACTGAAAAAATGGCCCATAAACAGTGAAATTGGGGTTGGGGTTGTGAAATAAAAATAAAAATGCAAAAATATTAAACTTTATTCAATCGTCGTTCAATCGATTTAGATGATAATAACTAATAATAAGACAATATCGGAAGTGGTGCAGGTATCGGAATTCAATTATCTTCTTGCCTACATCCTCGAATAACGGAAATTAAATCGTTCCTCCACTCGTTATCGTCTTTAGGAAATCTATATAAATGAATAAGGATTAATTGTACAACCATAACCTTAAAATACTGATATTATTTTAACTAAATATAATATTCTGTAACAAGAAAATCAGTCTCCCGAAATTTCAGGTAATTACCCCATTTATTAATTGGTCACACTGGCTCCGGCTTTGACGTTTGGCTATCCATTTGAAGTAATAATTTAAAATAGTAAATCGATGTAAAATTGTGCTTTAAATATTATGTTACCTGTGAAAAGTGATTCCTTGATTTTTTTTGTTGTCACAAGTGTTGTTTGTACAGACTTTTACGACGCAAGAAGGCATATTTTTGTTATATAAATTTCCAACGTCAACGCTTTCATTCCGCGGAGTACGGGAGCATTATGACAGCCGACCGGCGCGTTATGCTTGTTGATGTGTGCGTGCTGCTCGTAAGTACAAAGCGCCGGCTCGTCATGATGGCTTCACTTATCTGTTCGCGACGCTACGTCCATTTATTTTTAAGGTCCTTGATTACAGCCTTTACAATAATTTGGGAGTAAGTGTCGGTTGGCGGTTGGAATGCAAGTGTGTGGCTGCGGAAGGCATAGATGCATGACACGAGTGTGTGGCGAGCTGTGATTGGCGGATACAATATGTCGCGATATGTATGCTACTTGTATGTATGTATGTATGTAAACACTTTATTGCACAAAATAAGACAAATTACAGGGTTACAAGATTAAGGTATATGTACAAAGGCGAACTTATCCCTTTGAGGGATCTCTTCCAGTTAACCTTTGAGCAGTTGAGTGATGAGACAAGAGAGATGGTAGACAAACTGAGAAACAAATACAAGAGATTATAGAGGTATCTATATGTAAATAAATAAAATAAATACATATACTGTATACATATATAAATAAATAAATACACTTGATTGGGTGCGTCTCGATATAATGCAAATATGTGTCGTATGTTTGTGTCTTAAGGATTAAATTTGTATGATGAACGCTGCGGCGTGAACAGGCACCAACGTTGAGGTCGTACACACATTAACATGGCGTGTAATGACTGCGATATTTTGAAATTAGGGCATTATTAGCAAAGTGTAAAGACGAACAAGTCCATCTTCTGCCGTTTGGAAGCGCGCGACACGTATTCACACAGACGCGCGATAGCAAGTTTGTGCGAGTACGATCAATACTGGAGCATTCTTACGCATTCTTAAAACTTTGCTTGTAGTGCGCGCGCGCACACATTCAAGCGCGCGATGTATCTTTTGTAGGAAGCAAAATTACTGCGATCATACTGTGACGATGTCGTGGAAGCAAAGGCATTATATAGGGCGAGGACAATCCGACACAAATTAATTAAATGACTCTCTATTAATTTATTAACTCTCTTTATGTCTGTATGAAAAACCGACTCACCCGAATCACCCTAAGAAATGCTTAAGAGGAAACAGGAGGGCAGTTTTTCCATACAAACGTAGTCCCCTGTTTCCTCCCTGGATAATGCCAGTAGAGCAATCATTTTTTGTCCAAAAATCTATGGCTACAATTGATATGTTCCTATGTTTTCCTTTTTACGATAAATTGATTCTCAAAAGAGATATTAACCTTCAAAAACCTAAAAAAAATGCCAGATTTTCCGCTGTGTTCACACATCCAGAAAACAAATTTGACTAGATTATTAAAAAAAAGGAAAACATAGGAACACGGCCAAAGCCTTTCTTTAATGTTTAATAAAAACATTAGTTAAATAGGTTAAGTTTTGAAGAAGAAATCAGGGGACTACGAAACGTTGTTTTCATGAAATTTTAAAAGGTATTTTCGGTCCAAGCTGCAGTTGTCTCTATCGCGCTCTGCGGGTGAGAGGCGGGCAGTGCGGGATAGCGACACATTTTACAAATACCTAATTTTCAATTCTCTCGACCTTACTGTTTCCTCTTAAAATCCTAAGTTTTCCTCACAGATGGTTACAAAATGAATATACTTAAATCTAGGGGGAACAGGGCTCGGAAACCGGTATTTGCTCCATACAAAAATACCGGTATTCTTTCCGTTCTTATCGTTCTTTGGTTTATTATTTTGTTTTTTAACCAGACAATTTAATAATACGAAATCATGACTTAAAACATTACTGAGCTCTACATAAAAAGCATAAAATAATTCAAAATATTGGGCTATTTCGGGGTTTTTGCAAAATATCGGTTTCGAGCCCTGGGGGGACAATGTTACACAAATCAACCTAGTTCCAAACTAAGCAATGCTTGTACTATGGGTACTAGACGACGACATACATACTTATATAGATAAATAGATAGAAAAAATCCAAGACTCGGGAACAAATACTCGCGCTGATCACACAAAAATTGCCCTTACCAGGATTTGAACCCGGGACCTCTAGCTCCGTACGCGGTGTCACTCCCACTAAGCTAAACGTGTCGTCGTAAGGGCATTTCTCCAGAAATATGTCTGCGGTCACCTCATTCATCTGGCCCTTTTTCATACTAAATGTATGGAGACAGATGAATGAGTCGCAGACATATTTCTGGAGAAATGCCCGTAAAACCGATCCAACAGTCTGAAACTACGCTTTATTAAATGTTATTTATTGATAGAAACCGATACTATTTTACGCGTCGATTTCCCCTTTCTTGGAAGGGTCTGTCCGCCGGGACGCCGAGTAGCCATTAAAAGTTAGATTGGCAACGCCATCTGTTGGCCATCACTTCATTAGGATACGAGTTTTTCAACCGACGTAAAAAGGAAGAGGTTCTCAGTTCTTCGGGTTTTTTAGGGTTCAAAAAACGGAAACCTTATAGGATCACTTTGTTGTCCGTCTGTCTGTCTGTCCGTCTGTCAAGACCTTTTATCTCAGAAACGCGTGGAGGTATCGAGTTGAGATTAAAACCATATTACTCAGGTCTATGGTCCCTTAAAGCTGTGAAAAAATCAAACTTCTAAAATAACGTAAAAAAAGATATGGCCGTTCATGCCACAAAAAATGTAGATTTCGACTCTCTCAAGGAAACCAAAATTTATAGGGTACTTTTCGTTGACCTAGAACTATGAAATTTGGCAAGTAATACCGTCTTATACTACAAGTATAGGGAAACATCTGAAAACTTTATATTTGTAATTAAATCATAAAAAGTATAATAGTCTTTATTTAAAGTATTTGTACGGAACCCTCGATGGGCGAGTCCGACTTGCACTTGTCCGGGTTTTTTGTTGTTTTTTTTATCTTCCCCTAATAGGTTCATAATTGGTTCAGCCGTCTTCATGTTCTAGCTCATGAAGACAGCTGAACCAATTACGAAATAGTTCATTACACAACTAGGGTGGTAATACAAAGAAAGGCCGAGATTCCAGATGTTTGCGGCCCGAGCCGCAGGCGAGGGACGTAAATATGCGATCGAGGGCTTTCTTTATTACCTCCCGTGTTGTGTACAGCATTTTATGTCTACACTCGGCCAGAAAGCGGCTTTTTCCGTACGTGTAGCGTGCGGAAAAAGCCACTTTATGGCCAGGTGTGGCATATTTTTTTTTTATTTGGAAGGATTTATATAATTCAGAGCATCCTCAAAGGGTCAGTATCTGAAGATGGGATCTTGGAGAGATCGGGGGAATTCTTCAAATATTGTAATCACACCGAGAGCGATTTGAATACTTTCGGGATTCTTCATTTTTGCCCTTGTTACGCCGAAATTGTTTAAAATTCATTACAGAAAAATAACCTGAAACATTTCCAACATTATATCTCGATATTTGAAATCGGTCACGAGCCTTCTGATCAATTTGATACGAAAACAAAGGCTTTTCATGAGCCAGTCACCTAAATATTTTGTGCCAATAAAATATTTCTACACTCACAAACCATAATAAAAACGGTTAAGACAGAGTTTGTGTCACTTAATCATGGTTTTATTAAAACTTTTATCTACACACATATCGTACACCCTCTATAATGCGTTCAAAACTGCAAATATAACCATCATAACGATAAACTGTTTTGTTAGAGATAGAGCAAACTTATTATCTATGAACATTGAATAATAACATGGAATTCGATGTTATTATGACATTCAAGTTTCGAGCATGTCTGAAAAACATAACAATTTGATTTGACCTCAACTCATGAGTCGATATGTTTTATTCGAAATAAATTTCAATTGACAAATCTCGCGCGTTATCGAACGACATGATACATGAGGCCGACTCTTATAGTTTGTCTCTCAATTAAACCACACACGTGTTACGATTAATGTTTTTGTTTCTCACCTAACAAATCAACCGGTAACTTGTATACAAACATATCTAGAACAAGAAGTAAAGGTCACAAATGTTCGTAAAGGGTTGTGGAAAGAGAGGACAATCAGTGGCGTGCATTCCATATAGGCAAATAGGCACTGCCTACCCTAGGAAAATAATATGAAATTAAATTAAATGAAACCACATTATATTTTTCTTCCCTAATATAATATTTTCTATTTTATTATTTACCTACATAACGGCATGCGCGGCGATTTAAATTTGCCCGCCAACCCGACTCGCTCAGCCTAACGCACCGCCAGGCCCCCGACGAAGGCAGCAAGCCTAGTGCCCACGGGAGAGCACACACTCTCACAACGCGCTTGTGTAATATCGTCTGTGAACTATGTACGGATTTGCCCAGCGCACACACTTAAACGAAAATTATACACACAGATAGCTTCTAGACCGGCCGCCTGATTAGCCAATCAGCGCAGCACGTTTTATGCGACAGAATAAAGAAGTAGCTTTTGTTTTGATTTTTAGCCGCAATGTGGAGCTCTTTAATTTGTCAAGGTGGTTTGTTTGTTTATAATCGTTTTTTTCTGCGGCGCACGCATTGAATAGTTGGAAAAATATTCAAATTTCCTTTAAAGTTATTATATAGTTCGGTTCGGAGCGGTTTTCTTACGTTTTTAATTGAATTTCAAGTCAAATTGTGTTTGGCAGAGTTTGTGTTTGGGTGTTGACGATTAATTATGTGTTTTAGCTGTGATTGGAGTATTGACCTTAGTGTGTTTGTGGAAGTTAACTTTCGGCGAATTTAGCAAGTTTGCATTCGATAATAAGTTAAAGGTACCTAGTTAACAAAGGTGTGTGTAAATAGATTATATTGCGGCAATATAATCTATTTACATTGTTTTATTTTGAAGTAAATTTCATGTCTTAAATCGATCCGAATCCGGTTTTGCCACATAGTCGCTCTTATAATATGATATGGTATCTTCTCTTCTCTGTGCTGTGTCGTATAATAAAATCACGCAAAAAGGCTTTTCTAAAGGCCGCTTCGAATAGTTACTGAGTGGCTTGTTCAAATACACTTAGCTTAAATAAGCGTGGTGGTTAAGTAAATTTCGTCGGACTAGAAGCTCTTCGTGCTTACAGCCACAACTTCGCCAACAAAACAACACACACTATCAGACTCAGTTTGTCGAAATAACGTTGGTAAGTAAGTACTAGAGTACTAATATTATTTTACTTATTTACAGTTTTATTCTGCATATTTTCATTTTCGTTCCATTCGTTGACGTGCCCTATTAAACATAACTTAACCGCCCCACACAGGTCTCCTCAAAAAAAATCTGCCTGCCCTAACTAAAAACCCTATGCACGCCACTGAGGACAATAGAGACATCTTTCTCCAGGCGGGTGTTGTGCCTAGGGACCCAAGTCCGAAGGAAGTTGGTCGGTCGGAACCCTCGGTGCGCGAGTCCGACTCGCACTTGACCGGTTTTTTGCAAAGGCGATTAAAAATAAAGGTACCTTCCGCTCACTATTGAATTTGTGTCGTTTCGGCCCAATGGACGCGCGCCTTAGTCCGTTAATTTAATTCCGTTCCCTGATGTCAGCGAACTCGATATTTCCTGTTTTCATCTGCCAAATTATATTACACGTTTTTCAGACATACCAAGAGGGATCAAGCCTGAACAACAACAAAGTGAAATGAGTTTATCTTTTATTTCCTTATTAGCGCTAAAACCAACGTATTGCTTGTAAAATGAAATGTTTGTTATGGTCATTCTCATTTTTGTGCACACAGTCCCTACCGTGGGCCTTATTACTATTCTAAATGATCAAAAAAAAATGCTGTCATGAATTCACTCGTTCGTATGATAAAAATAATTTAATGATAATATGGCGGTTAGGTCAAACGCTTAGAAAAATTAATTAAAGCTATGGTAGTGACATCCACGGCAATCACTGGGTGCACAAAAATGAGAAAGACCCGTTTACACAATTGGTTTTAACCGCCTAAAAGGGAGGTTCACAATCTTGAGAGAGTTTGAAATGTGTGTTTTTTGCAATATAAACGGCCGTTTGTATTTCACGTGAACTTAGAAGGAGCATTCCATTAAAATATTTCGTAAGGGACACCACCGTTTTAATACTTCCGAGAAATAAATTCAGGAAGCTAATTATCAGCATTGTAATATCATAACTCGGCTTTAAGATTGGTAGTGTTTCTTAGCAGCTAATACGTTTTATTAGGGTAGCTGCCATAGCGTTTCGTAAGGGACAAAAAGTTGATGTTTTCGTAGAATGCTCCAGAAGTTTTTTTTTTCAAAGCTTCAAGGGACCATAATCCTGAGTATATGGTTTTATTTTCAAGTCGATACCTCCACGCACTCTCGAGATAAAGGGTCTTGATAAACCGACAGACAGACAGACAGACAGATGGACAGATGGACGGACGGACGGACGGACGGACGCATGAACAGACGGACAACTTTTGAGGTACACAACCCTAAAAATGGGGATATTGACCAACGTTGCTAGTTTAGACTTGTATAATTGTAACTTGTAGTTTCGTGAAACGCGGCGGGCCATTGGAGTTTATTTTCTCAGAGATAGTATAAAAAAAAACGCCGAATCCTACTAAAACACGGTCCCCTTTGGTGACCTTAAAATTAGCCAGCCGGCTAAAATTTTGTCAGTTTGCTGATGGGTGCATTTTCAGAATTTCTAGCGCTGCGTTTATCATTACCGATCAAGCAAATTGCCTTGCAAGAAAATGTGATAAGAGTTTTTAAAAGGAACGAAGACGATATCGAAGCCAACTGATTTTACGCTTTGAAAGAAAGAAAGAATCACATTTATTACGGTAAGAGATAGCAGCACCAATGCAAAAGAAAATAAGTTATAATAATAAACAACATGGAGAAGAAGAGATAGATAAAACTAATACAAGCTTCCATCATTACAAAACTAATGGTGCTGCCAGGTCAACCGCAAAAGGACACCACTCAGCATGTTCTGCGGCATCGTAACGATGTCTCAGCGCTGGTCTTCCGTGGAGTCTCTGAGGGCCCTTGGCCTGGTTCTGACGATGCTGGCAGCGATTCCTCGATCTGTCGCTATACTTATACGTTATGCGAGGAAACTGGCAGTTCTTTGGTCCCGTGTAACGTCATTCAGCACACATATATCATTTGCGAAAATAGAGAGTGCTTATCTTATTTTATTTTTAGCTGGTTCTATTCCCGGGTGCGACAAGCGAATTTAAAAAATCTTTTAATGCAGTTTTTTTTTTCTTTTTTAAAATATATAGTGAGCTAACTAAAGGATTTCAGGTAGTTCCTCTCCAGGGCCCATAGATTTTTTTCCACCCTGTATATACTCGCCGGCAGTAGGACCAGTGTCTCAGTCTCTTGGCTATTTACTTGAATTGGTGGGCGCTGAATTGTCAGTTTAACACATTATCGAACCTTGCCAATCTTGTCTTCCAAATTTGTTTCCGTTCCAGTATAAAATTGCAACATCAAAGAATTATCCCTTTACCATAAACAGATAAAAACTTCCTCAACAAACACCGTTACCTCAACCTAAGATATAATGCCCACTTGCAGGGGTCATTTTACCGCGGCTAAATTTCGAACAAGCTAAAATTCCTCAGTAAAAATCCAATTAAGTTTTTATGGAGCATCTGCTCTGAATATTAGAATATCATGAATATTCAATACTTGCCCCCAACTTAAGGCAGAATTGTTTCAGCCGTCAATATCTCTTAATAGCATTAGCGGAACCTTTCAACTCTTTCGGATTCCTCAAAGATTCTTTAACATCCTTATTTCCATGGTATAAAGATGAGAACTCCTTGGCATCTTCTGCCGCCGGAGGCATTCTTGTAAAAATATCGTCTCGTACTAAATTTAACTTAATACCTTTAACAATAGAGCTTATGTTAGCTTGTGTCGGCGTATTGTTAAGTAGCCTAGGTGCATTTTTTCAGGGTAAATGTATTTTTCTTTTGCCGTTTCTTCGGTGATGCTATCAGCCTTGTTCAAGCACGATGTTAATGGAATGGCGGTATTTTGGTTGAAATTTAAAAATACCTTTTGGAACTTTAGTTGCTAAAATCCTTTTGTGATTTTCGTTATTGGGTGCCGTAATGGCTTGTCTGCGCTTTTTGGAAATGAGTTGGCGGAGCTGGTTTTTTCACGAGAACATTACAAACCGTTGACAACACGTTTAACCTAGTGAGATTCGAGTCCTGGTAAAGGGCAAATATTTGTGCGATAAGTCATGCATATTTCCTGCCTTAGTACAATTTCCCTACACTAGAGTATATATTGTCGTCTAATATTATCCATCGTAAAACGTTGCTTATGCTTTATAAACTACGAGTACGTCGATTTGCGTAAGATATCAAACGTTGCTTAGGCTTTAGACTACAAGTAGTCCGATTTATGTAAAATGTAGCTTAATGTTTTCGCTCTACACCTGTCTATTTCACACGTCAGTAAAGACGTTTTGAACTTAAATATGAATCCAAACGTACAAATTTCGTAAATTTAATTTAGAGTCAAGATTAGTCGTGAGTAATTTCGTTTTCATTAAAACTCCTTCGTGTGAAAAATCAATACCTAATTCAGATTTATCGTCAAATTTCGCTAGAAATTCTATTCCTAATCAGTTTCACGTGTGAAAACCGTTGAATAAGCAGTAATTAAATCGATTAATTTGAAGCAATAACGTGGATAACGTTATATAAAACACGCTAAGCCGCCCCTTGATTACCCAAGTATCTCGGAGTCTCGTTAATTAAATAATTAAGATTTTTGAGCGGAGTCTACGCTCCAAAATATTTAACAACAAATTAATAGCCCTGGGCGTTACATTAAAGGGAATTCGTGAAGAGAGTACAAATACGGCTATTTAAGGTAGGGATGGGGTGCTGGTGTTTGGGTATGCTGATGAGTATGAGGATTTTATGAATGTGTATTAACATTATTTTCACTCACCGTAACAAAGATATATTTTTATTTAAATATTTAGAATTATGTTTTAAGCGATTAAGTCCCGTTTGCTAGTTCAATTTATAAATGTAACTATTTAGTACCTATTCGATATAAATTATGACAGTCCCTTTTGCCTGAGAGAGGGAATCCTAGTTCAGGCATTGATTCAACTTTCTAATTGTATATCTTAGTCTTTAGTTGACATAGCTGCATAATAAATTTACTATAAATGTGACTGATATGTCATATCGTTTTACAGACCGAAATGGAACGTCAGTTTGACGGTTCAACTGTTCAAAATTGATGAAAATGGACTTTCAGGATCATTCACGTGATGACAGGCAAAATTAATTAAATAAGCTTCAAAGTCAAAGAAAGAAAAGTCAAAGAAATGTTTTTTGAGACAAGCTTTTATTGCCAACTGTACTTTTTTTGTAAAATCGCAAACTGCACGTCAAAACTAATCAAATGAGCCCAAACATGGTGTATTTATCTTGTGTCATTTATGATGATCCTATGGCTACCATCCGGTTCCATCATCAGATCAGCTTCATGTCATAATAATATTGCATTGTCATCTGGTTTACATGTCCTTGCCAAATTTTAGCTCAATCAGAAATCGGGAAGTGGGTTAAATTTGACTTGCAAGATTTGATTACAGACGCACAGACACCAGGATAGGTGAAACTAAGGACCATTGAAACAAGAGGACTGTCATTCTCCATACTTTGGATTGTAACCCGACCGCAAGGGGATATCCAGGCAAAAACTAGATGCCACTAAAAAACTAAACATTTAACGATGCTATAACTGATAATTATTGTCTTCGGTTTCCGCGATTATCACTCATGATGCTATAATTGAACAGAAAAACATAGTATAGTAACAATTAGTTCGTTAACAGCTAATAATAAATAAATTCTAACATGTAAATACTGTGTCACGCTTGCAAAGTTCAATAATTGTAAATAATATAATTCACCAAGCTTATACATAGATGGCGTTGTAAATATCGGGAAACAGCTTTTTGTATGGAAAATGACCTCTTGTTTTAATGGTCCTTGGTGAAACTAAATAAAATCTTGTAATAAAATAAATACGTGTAACAAGTCTATTTGGAGGATTGGGTAAGTACGGGTAGTTCGAAAATCAAAACAGCCGCTTTTTCAGTTCCTTCTTGAACAGCGTTCTGGCACATCCAAGACTTTGAAGTAAGCAAGTCGTTATTAACTCCATTAAGTCCTGTTTTGTTATAACAGTGAGAGCTAGTTGGCATGCAACAAATTGCATCGCATCCACACAGTGTCTGCAGATGAGTATGCGTATGAGTATGCGGATGAAGATGTCTGCGGCCCAGCCTAACTCGGCTAGCTAGCGGCTGTTTAGCTGTACGGCTAGAATGATTATTAATGAGGCAACATTCGCCATGTTTAAAAGCTTAGCTAGAAGTAGTTCCTTGATTAATATTAAAATCTTTATTAAGACTTCATTTGTATAGCGTTTCAATTTAGGTTTAAACCTTGTTTAATTTCAGATGAGGGAATCGTGCGTTTTACGTGATTTCAAGGAAAATTAAATCGCGTGACGGATAACGCACGATTTTTCCACAACGCATCTCTAAACGTGTCGATCAACATTTTCTTGTATCTCGTTGCCATGGTTGGGCAACTCTTTAAAAAAATATTTTTATGTAAGTTTTCTACAGTTAAAATTCATCAAACGTACATTTTTGTCATAGATGTAAGCACAATCATTTTATGGACTATCTCCTATGCACATTAGTAGCATATATTACAACCGTTTCTATAAGAAACTTTGAGACTGTTGTTTCTTGGACAACGGAACAGAATAACAAATAAGAAAAACCTGTGTAATACAAGTTCTCATATTTGGCGTTTAGGTTAAGTCCTAATAAAACAGAATGATATTATACAGTATTAATATTAACACGTGAAATAAAAAAAATGGAAACTTTCCGCAACTGGCAGATCTGTATCCTAGATAGACGAGACGATAGTTACGTACAGTACACGTTTAATGGGTCGATATGCTTATTAATTATATCGCGGAATATTATATTACGGCGCGATCGCCTGCCAGCTGGGCTGCTGCCAGGGTCCGATTTAATAACAAATTATTAGCAACCGACGTATAACGGTGTTATTACAATACACCTACACTCTGCTTGTACTTAAATGTTACACGCCATGTGCAAATTCGCACACAGAGGTAGTCGGACTACGCTAAGTTTGCAGAGGTCGAAAAAAGGTTTTATTAAAAAATTACATAATGGCAACAAGAAGTAACTACAGCAAGAGGATTATTTAATCTTGGGACTTGGTAGTATTTTTTCCCTTTATCCAGTTCCAACCAAACTAAGCGATTTGCTCCAGGGTCTTGGATAATTTCTATGTATTTAAGTATTATATTTAAATATGTATATGTATACATATACAAAGATTGCTTAGTTTGGTGGGGACTAGATCGATTTGTGCAAGACTGTCCTGAATATTTATTTCAGTAGGTTTGTAGACACATTATATAATTATTAAACGGAAAGGTATTTACCAAGTATCAAGACTAATTAATTCTCTTTCTTGTGATGTTGCCATATGCATTTTCTGAACTAAAACCTTTTTTTGACCTCTGCAAAGTTAGCGTAGTCGGTCTCTACTACCGTTGAGCAAAAAATGCCAAAAAACTCGTTTCTTCCATGGGCATCCTTTTAAAAATAAATAAATAAATAAAATAATGTATTTCTGTAAGTAGGCCCTCAAGGGCTCCTTTACAAGTCTGATTTGTTTTGGCGCTTCGGATAGTGACCTTAGAAGCACCGGAAAAAACTCACCAGTTTCTCTTTTTTTAAATATTAAATATAACAACAATTATGACATTATTATATTTTTATTAGGCCTCTAGGCGAAAACAAGACAATTAAAATAATAGAAAATAAATAGACTAATAAATTAATGGAGATGTAAAGAGTCTCCAATGTCAAAAAAAAAAATTTTGGAGGTGTAAAAGATCTCCAAACAGCAGTATGTGTCACTGTATTGTGAAATGTAGCTCTCTGTTAACGTTAATTACGTTTTATCAAGTACCCAGTAACACACTACAGTGTGTAATGTTCCGTTAGTAATTATATCAAAGGCCAAATCAATTGATTCGCAATTTGGTGACTGCAATACAGGATTCGTAGCCCGACAAAGAGTATTATATTCTGGCATTTTGTCAGTCTTGATAACTGTGACAGTTATCACTTGTAGTCTTGTAGATGCCATAGTAGGTAATGATATTGATACCTCATAGTGATGTTATTGAGATACCACTTGATTTTAATTTGCATTTATATTTCTGTCATTGTATCCTTTTATTGTGAGCATATTATATTTTTAAGGTTCCTCAAAAGGAAAACACGAAACCCTTATAAGAAGACTTTGTTGTCCGGTTGTCTGTCTGTCCGTCCGTCTGTCTGTCTGTCAAGACCCTTTATCTCGGGAACGCGGGGAGGTATCGAGTTGAAATAAAACCATATACTAATCTCCGTCTACAATCCCTTGACGTTGTAAAAAAATTAGTAAAAAAGGATACCACCGTTTATGCCACAAAAACGTATATTTCGACACTCTCAGGTAACCAAAATTTATTGGGTACTTTCCATTGACCTAGAACTATGAAAAGCAAGTATTTGTACGGAATCTGACTCGCTCTTGGCCGTTTTTAGGGTTCCGTACCAAAATGGTAAAAAAGGAACCCTTATGGTGCGACTCTGTCTGTCTGTCTGTCTGTCTGTCTGTCTGTCTGTCCGTCTGTCACAGCAAGATATCTCAGGACATACTGACGCTATCGACTTGAAATTTGGAATAGTGTTAAGAATCGCTAACCCGAGCTTATAGGATGTAAAAAAATTCTTGTAACTTTTTTACTTTTTTTTTAAAGGGCTCCGTAATGAGACTTTGCAAATTGAAAGTAGGGCTATTATATTGAGTGAGGTATTAAATGAAAGGGCTTAATTTGTAGATTAAAACAGTATATTTGTATTTTTTTTAAATAAGTAGTTTTTGATTTATGACGAAAAACGTTAAAAAAAATACCGTTCCCCCCCTATTATCTTCGAAGTTACTGAACAGAAAAATCTGTAATAATTACCAATTATTAATTTCATCCTATATATTACAGGAAAAATATAACGGTTTTCCTAACTTGCACTGTTTTTGAGGAATTTGCAAAAATCTTAACACATACTTATTTGCTCCTACTAAACTAATCGCCATATAGTTTTTCTTGAACTATTCATGTATCTACTTATGAGTTTGTACGGAACCCTCGGTGCGCGAGTCCGACTCGCACTTGGCCGGTTTTTTTTATTTTTATTTATTAAATTAAAGTTTAAGATTCATGTAAATTGACATAGTGTATTAGTGTGTGTGTGTTATTCTTATAATTATGAAGTAATAAATCTAATCTAAACCAATCAAAGTACAAAGAAAAATTAATTGGCACTCACCTGTGCCCAGACCAGGAATCGAACCCGGTACCTCTGGATTTCCGGCCCAGCGACTTGAGTTCTTGTCTACATGAGTAACATAAAAATGTGGTGTAATTTACCCGCATTAAAAACTAATAAAGAAACATCATGTTTCTTTCATATAGTAGGTACTAAATTAATCAGTTAACGTAATACCCTCCTATTTTGTCAAATTCTGCTTAGACTGTGAAATGTGCAGGTTACTCTTTAGCCTTAAGACTGCCTATTGTTTACGGCCATTCTCACGAAGTATGTCTGCGGTCACCTAATTACCGCGACGCTGTTTTCATACTAAATGTACAGAGACGCGGTAATTAGACGCAGTCATACTTCGTGAGAATGGCCGTTTACCATGTTTGAATTACGATTCCAATTTATATTTTTCTTTTTTGTGTGTAATACAGCATTATTGTATTGTAATCCTTATCATATTTGTTAAATTGGGTCACACTGAGGAGCCCTAAAATCAGGGAACAACGGCGTAAGTTCGGGCCCTTGAGCACGTCCGCTCAAAGCGAGGGCCCGCGAAAAGGCGGTCGTAGAGTCTGAACGAACATTCAGTTCCGGCCTAGTTTCAGCTAAAAAACGAGGTTTTTTTTATAAAATAGGGGGCAAACGAGCAGATGGGTCGCCTGATGGTAAGCAATCACCGTCGCCCATAGACACCTGCAACACCAAAAGAGTCACAAGTGCGTTGCCGGCCTTTCAGGTGGGAGTGTGCTCTTTTCTTGAAGGTTTGAAGGTCGAATCGGTCCGGAAACACTGCAGGCGACAATTTATTCCACAGTTCAGTCGTACGAGGCAAGAAGTTTCTAGCAAAACGCACAGTTGTGGTCTGCCAACCATCTAAGTAGTGAGGATGGAAATATTGTCGCGTAGGACGATGGATGGAGTTTCGGCTTAGTTTCGGTTTTGACTGCCACCGAGCCGAAACTACGGCTGCAACCGTAACTAAATTCGAGAGGTTTCGCGCTGCGATCGGACAGTAGGTATTTACACTCACTCGCGTTCAAAAATTTCGGGTCACCGTAATTTAAATAATAGAAATAGATGTTTTTCAATATACGACACTTGTTTCATTTACATAATATAAATTATTCTTCATAATACCTGGCTGTATTAGCAATATCCGCAAACCCATCGAAAAAATATTATTATCCAAAAATTGTGATTTTTGCGATATTTCACTCCATTAACGTCATTTTTTTCATTCGTTTTTACGATTTCGATCTAAACATGAAAAAGCTATTATTGTCAGTGTTATTTTTGCAGATAGTATTTAAAATTATTTAATGCTCAAAACAGGATACAAAAATTTCACAACGCTGGAGTAATTTAGGAAATATGGTGGTATTTCACTGACCCGAAATTTTTGATCGCGAGTGTCTATCATAAAGCACAAATAATTTATTTGAAATAAAAAGTGATCTTATATACCTAATATAACTTATTATTGCAAATATTAGAGACTGAATGATTAGTGTGTACTTTAAAAATAAAGACTGACTGTTATGATTTTTTTTTCTTCCCACGGAATCATGACCTTATGTAGAAGTTTCGGTATCGGCCGAATCTAAGACCGAAGCCGAAAGTCGGTTTCAGTTTCAGCCGTTTAAACTAGTTTCGGTTGGACACTTGGATGTTGTACTTCCTACGTGTAATCTCTTTAAGGCACTGGTCCCACTGCCAGCGAGTAAGCGAGTAAATTTGGGCGAGTAAGTTCATTGCGGGCTGACCAGGCACAGTGTGATCAATCGACCTTTCCAGATCCACAATGTAATGCTACTCGCCCATTTTTACTCGCTTACTCGCCGGCGGTGGGATCAGTGTCTAACACCAGTTCACTTAACAAGGGTTTCGCGGATTTAACAGCGCAGTCATCACATAGCAATGTTACACCACTTGCCACTATTCTTAATTTAGCAGTGTAATGTAAATCGGACGTACTTCGGACACACGACTGCTAACGAATTAGGTACGATTACACGGCTAAATTAAGAAAAGTGACAACTGGCGTAACATTCTCGTGTGATGGCTATACATTCTTTAACTATACCACTATAGGAAAATAGCCGGCTGGCAAAGAGGCCGAACGACGCCGATTTAGTTTAATTAAACAGATAAGTGCCACGATACAAGAAAACCAAGTATGTTCTGCCCAAGACAACGTACCTAGGGCACGATGACGTCACAAGCTTGATATGTGGTATCATGGTATCATATACATTTCCTAGGCTGTATGCTCCGAACACCTTGCATATTATGTTGCCGTTTTGTGCAAATAAATTAACTGACCCATATGCGTTTTTTTCAATTATTTGCTTCTAAAAAAGTAGAATATTGTGTCAGTAACATAAGATACTATTATTTTCACCATTACCATTACAAACAAATACTTTTTCGTGCTCAAAATGGCAAAATGCTATTTTTTTCATACAGACTTAGTACATCGAGGACAAGAAGATGACGTCACAGGGTGCGTCCGTTTTGTATGGGCCGTTTTCAGCGCTCGGTGCGGTCGGCTACTTTTGATTGCAATTTGTGGCTGTTATAGTAATCCAAGTGTAGTAGTTATAGGTATATATTTGTTCTTGATAAATAGTAGAGTCGATTTACATCACAAACAAAATTTAGGACATAAGCCTATTAGACTGAACCCTAAATGGCTTAACAATTAAAGTCCGTGACTACCTACCTACTAAATCACATTGGTATCGTAATATCCGCATTATATTAATAGCTTCCATAACACATAATTATGTATTAATATAATCCGGGCAGCCCGGCCCAGTATTGTCGCATAAATCCCTGGAAATTGCATAGTAATGCACAATTTCTGTGGGAATTATGCACCTTCCGCCCCATTCGTTACGTTTTGGCCGCGCCGGTTCGTATTTTATTTATAATAACTGTTATCACGGTCATTAAATATTCTGTCGCGTAAGTTATGTTTATTATGCGGAAAATTATAATTGGTACAAGGACAGTAAAATACAGTAATTTATCTTCCTGCAAAAGGTACATCGTGCGCTTGAATGTGTGCGCGCCGTGTACGAACGCACTACAAGCAAAGATTTACCAATGCGCACCACTGCTCCAGTATGGAGTGCACTCACACAGACGCGCGATCGTGCGTCTGTGTAAATATGTGTCGCGCGCTCCTCGCGAAGTTGGACCACTTGTTTGTCTTTATACTTTGGTACAAGTCTTTATTTACACTCTATATCTGTACCTATCTTCTCTATGTTCTACTTTTTAGTTTTGACTGTTTTTTTTTATTTTGTGCTGTAATTAAATGTTTTTCTTTCTTTCTTGTGATCTTTGATACTTGAAGGTGCGTTATAATATGCCTACACTGAAGAATCATTATCGTCGCCAGAAAGTCGTCCTTTGCTGAACAGCATAGGCCTCGGCCAAAGAACGCCACTATAACCGTCACTATGTCGCATGTAAGTATCCAGCGGACTTCAGCAGAGACCCAGAGTATAAAGACGAAAAAGTAGTCCAATTTCGGCCGTTTAGGAACACGCAACACGTATTCACACAATCGCACGATAGCATGTCTGTGTGAGTCTAATTTATTTGCTTGTAGTGCGTCCGTACACGGCGCGCACACATTCAAGCGTGGGATGTACCTTTTAGGCGAAGAACACACTGAAATCGCCCGTCGCCGCGATTTTTTCCGTATAGCTGCGCATAGTAGTTGCGAGTCGCCGCGATTTACGCGCCAGTGTGCGCCACCCCGCGATTTTTCTATACAAATCGATGATTCTACATACAAAGTTGAAAATCGCTGAGTCGCGTGTCGCCGCGATTCGCGCTGCAGTGTGAGATCCGCCTTATAGGAAGAAAAGTTACTGTATATATACTGTGCCCAGAGTGACTGAAGAATAAACCCCTTAACTACACAACATAGACGTCTCAAGATTAAAATGATAACGATGATGAAGTAACGACTGTATTTATTATGCATTTTTAGTAAAAACTTATACATACGTAGCATGTCGACGCTTGGTAAGCGAAATTGACTAAGCGCCAATGGATATGACAGGTGTCTTTTGAAAAGAGCTTATTTATGGTTTTCATAAAGAAATAACCCTATTTGAATAACCACATTTTTACTAAAAAAAAACCCGACCGCGGTGCACTTTGAAACTGCATAAAATCAGCCATTTTGTTTATTTTAACGAACTTCATACCCAGTGACACTCGCACCATCAAGACGAATCTAATGATGTATCATTTATCAAAATCGGATGTGCCGTTGAGTAGTTACGAGCGGACACAGGAACGGACATACATACATACATACAGGTCAAACACATAACCCTCCTTTGGGCTTCGCCGCAGTCGGGTAAAAATACATAACTCTAGGCAGCCGCAGACTCACCAATGTAAGTATACATTTGTAAACATGGACCCATATTTTACTCCCTGTAGTATACAACTTCACTGTTACACGTGCCTCACGTGTTCCATGGGGTATTTAAGGGATCTAATAATATTGAGTACAGATGTGTCCGGTGCAAACGTATCTCACACACATTATTTGTTTCATTGCTGTACGTGTGAGGAAATGTTTACTCCCAATAGAATTAAACATCGGTCAAGTGCAAGTCGGGTTCGCACAGGAAGGGTTCCGTACCATCGTCAAGCAAAAAGACGCTAAAACACGTTTCTTGTATGGGGACCCCCTTTCTACTTTTAACTTTATTTTGTTTTTATTATTTGTTATTATATTGGCAATAGAAACACATTATGTGAAAATTTTAAGTCTCTACTCGTACCTATTACGGTTCAAAAGCTGTGACGTACGGACAGGACGGACAGTGGAGGCTTAGTAATAGGGTTCCGTTGGCAACCTTTAAGTACGGAACGCTAAAAATATACCTGATGGAGAAAAAATATCATTTGAACCCAGGCGCGTCCAGTGCTGAGCGGGTCTCCCAGGAGACTGCCATAACGAATGGTTGCATGCTTTTTATTGCCATCAACTCTAAGCTATCTAAACTAGGTCATCAGTTCGTCTTGTGAGGTCAAACCTCCCTGCGTCTTTTAGTTCATGCTATAGCTAAGAAGCTCGGTTATAAAAATCTCGGCGTGTAACTATAATTCGTTAGCAGTCGTGTGCCTGAAGTACGCCCGATTTGCATTACACGGCTAAATTAAAAACAGTGGCGAGTGGCGTAACAGTCACGTGTGGTGACTGTATGTTAAACTGTCAATCTAGCAGGCCTCATAGGCCGGAATGAGGCCACGTTAATATTAATTTTGAAATAATTTTAAACGGAAAGTAATTTTTTGGTAAGCCTTTATTAAAATTGATCCGCAAAAAAAATAAGCAGCTAAATCATTTGGGCAGCATACAAAGATTTGGCTGGCAATAAATAAAAATCGGGCGGCAACTCTTGTTCAGCAAATAATTTAAAAATGGTTAACATTTTAACCAATATTAATCTGCTTTATTTATCATTTGTCTGCCTAATAAACAGTCGAGCTGCATAATAATTACTTGGCCGGCAAGATTTTACAATTGGTTAGCAAAGAAAACATGCGTGGATTGCGTTTAGACCACGTGACGCGAACAGCCAATCGTGGGCGTGTTTGTTTTGTCATCCGGTGATTGTCAGCTGTCAGTGTCAAGTAGTAGTGTTTATCAATTACCAGTGATTTTTCCCGTATTGCTATTTTTGAAGATACTACTTACTATAAAATGCAAAAAGCCTGCGAAAGTCCGAATCTAGGGCTCTCCCTGGTTAGGACGCGTGCCGACACTGCGCGCCCTAGAGTGTTTTTATAGAGCCGGAGGCGCGGAGGGAGAGCAGCCCTCGCCCGCCATGACGAAGTGACCGTGTGTCGTCATGCAAGGGCGGAAGGGCTGCTGTTCCCGCAGCGCTGCAGATATGGAAAGTCAAATTTTTTAACTTCGAAGTCGAATATCTCGGTTATTTTTGATTTCAGAGAAAAGTTTTTTCCATAAAATGTTTTATGGAAAAAACTTTTCTCTGGCTAAAATAAGCATGTGCTTATTTTAGCGAATTCTATACGATAAAACAATAATAAATAGGTGTTATAATGACAACAACATCCATCGAAATTTTTCTTCTTCTTCATTGTGCCATATCCTAGCGGATGTCAGCGATCATCAAGCGAAAGTCTTCTCTATTTTTCGCCACTCTGCCAAGAGTGGTAGCGTCTGCAGCACCGGTCCAGTCCCTGATATTCTCACACCATGATGTTCTCGGTCTTCCTCTACCTCTTTTTCCTTCTATTTTTCCCTCTATTATGGTTTTTAGTATTGCATATTTGGTGTTTCTGTAGATGTGTCCAAAATATGCCGTTTTCCTTCTTTTGATTGTCAGAAGAACTTCCATTTTCTTTTTCATTCTGTCTAGCACGGCTTCATTCGTAACCCTGTCTACCCACGAAATTTTTAGGATTCTCCTATATAACCACATTTCGAATGCGTTTAATTTGTTAATTGACGATTGATTTAAAGTCCATGCTTCTACTCCATACATCAGAATTGGCAATACATAACATTGAACGAGCCTCCATCTCAAGTTTAATTTAATATCTTTATTTATGTACAGTTTCTTCATTTTCATAAAGGCACTTCGGGCCATTTCTATTCTTACACGGATTTCCATCTCTGGGTCCCATTTCTCATTTAGCCAGAATCCTAGGTACTTATACTTGACGACTCTTTCTACTGATCTGTTATTAATATTCAGGGGTTCATCAATTTCGTGTTTTTTACTAATTATCATGTATTTCGTTTTAGAAATGTTAATTCTCAATCCGTATTGTTCAAATTTGTCGTTTAATAGTGTTAATAAATATTTTAATTCCTTCATATTATTTGCTATTATTGCTGTGTCGTCTGCGTATCTTAAATTATTAATAATTGTACCATTAATTTTAATTCCTATGTCTACATTTTCCAAAGCTTCTTGAAATATAAATTCCGAATATAAATTAAACAAGGCTGGTGATAGAATGCATCCCTGTCTCACTCCTTTAAGTATATTTAGATCTTTACATTGTTTCTGTCCTACCTTTATGTGGGCTGTTTGGTTCCAGTATAAGTTCTTTAATAGTCTTTTGTCCTTTTCATCTATATCAGTACGGTCTAGAAGTTGGATTAACTTGTCGTGTTTCACATTGTCAAACGCTTTTTCAAAATCGATAAAGCAGATGTAGACATTTTTCTGATGTTCTATACATTTCTGTATCAGTACTTGAATAGACACTAGTGCTTCTCTCGTTCCAAGACCATTGCGAAAACCAAATTGTGTAGGGCTAATATTATTGTCAATTCTGTTGTATATTCTTTGGTGTATAATTTTTAATAGTATTTTAAGTGCATGACTCATTAAGCTGATTAGTCTATAGTCACTACAGTACTTTGCACTAGGTTTTTTTGGCAGAGGTAGGAAGGTAGAGTTTAACCAGTCTTTGGGGATTGTTCCAGTATTATATATTAAATTAAGTAGTCTAACCATCACCATTACGTTGTTTTCATCAAGTAGCTTAAGTAGTTCGGCAAATACACCATCGGGCCCCACTGCTTTTCCATCCTTAAGACTGTGGATAGCCTTTAAGACTTCTGATTTTATTATTGGTGGCCCTTCCACAATGTCATTAGCGTTAGAGTCCCTGTGATTATTCGTCCTGTTGTCATGAAATAATGTTTCTATGTATAGTTCCCATATTCTGCCTTGTTCATCTTTGTCTACTACTAAATTATGTTGATCATCGTATAATTTACTGATAATATGTTTCCTGTTAGTCTTTGTAAAGTCTTTTATTTTCTTGTGTAGGTTAAGACTATCGTGTTTAGCGTCCAGTTTTTCTATTTCGACGCATTTATCTTCTAAATATCTATCTCTTTCTTTTCTTATTTTGCTTCTTATTATGTTATCGAGTTCTTTGTATTTCTTCTTATTTGTAAATTTATATTCTCTCCTTTCTTCCATTAAATTTAATATATCTTCTGTAATCCATTCATTATGGGGGGCAGGTAGGAATACTCATCCCACCCCTACCTGTGCAATAGAAGAAATAGAACAACCGGAAAGAACACACTGCAAAAAGACACATCCAACATCAGTAACAAAACCTAAACAAAAATAGTAACCGCTTAACACCAATCATACAATAGACGCCAATAAAGCCTGTGCAGAAGGACGTGGGACCCCACTGCACCAGCAAACGTCCCAAGAACAATCATCATGCAAAGTCAAACTAAAATAATAACGAGTGAGCAATGTGATCCGGCCAGCACCCGGCGTCACTTGGGTTCCGGGCCCAGTGATGTTAAATGTGTTACCGATGAAGAAGAAAAAAGCTCTACATCTACGAAACTAAAACTCACTGGAAGGAAGAATGAATGCCTCAAACTAGCGACTTGGAATGTAAGGAGCCTTAAAAAGTCAGGTAAATTAGAAAATACAATAAGAGAAATGACAAGACTGAAGCTGGATATATTGGGGCTCAGTGAAATTAAATACTCAGATAATGGTACAATAACTACAGACGAAGCTACACTATACTACTCGGGTAAACCGGCATCTGACAAAAACCACCACCACGGCGTTGGAGTTCTTGTTAAAAAGGAGTTCACAAAATATGTCACAAATTTTCTGCCCTATTCGGAAAAATGTATGCTGATACAAATTAGTGGTCAACCTTTTAACATCAGCGTGATACAGGCGTATGCACCAACCGCAGATTAAAACGATGAAGAGATAGAGGACTTTTATAAACAACTAGATGAAATTATTAAGAGTATAAAATCGCAGGATATTATAATCATATTAGGAGATTTTAACGCTAAAGTCGGCAAAGGTTCCGTGGGAAAGGTGGTAGGAGAATTTGGATTGGGGAATAGAAATGAAAGAGGAGATAGATTAATACAGTTTTGTGAGGAAAAAGAATTACTAATAACGAACACATGGTATCAACACCCACCGCGACGACTGTACACGTGGACCTCGCCAAAAGACAATCAAGAACAAATCGTTAGAAACCAAATAGACTACATAATGGTACCATTAAGATTCAGAAACTCGGTTATTAATGTAAAGACATACCCTGGAGCAGATGTAGGATCTGACCACAATCCTGTAGTAGCTAAAATCAAGTTAAAATTAAAACAAGTAAAGAAACCAGTACAAAACAGAGTTAACTTTGACTTAACTAAACTCAAAAATACAGATACCAAAGAGAAAGCCAAAGGACACTTAAATAATAATATATACAAAGCTATATCTACTGACCCGGAATTCAGTAATGAAAAAGACATAGAAACAAACTGGGAGAAATTTAAGAGTATAATTCTCGACACCGCTAAAACACAACTAGGGTACTCCAAAAAACCCCTAACAAATAATGAATAATGAATCGAAATTTTTACGTCTTAAAAATTTGTCAACTTTGAAGTCGAATATCTTGGACATTTTTTATTTTAGAAATAGAAGTTTTTCTAATAAAATATGCTTATTTTATTGTAAACTCGAAAATTTTATTTAGATGTGCCCTTTTGCGTTATTGCGGCAGAATAGTAAAGTTGCGTTCATTTTGTTTTGATGAACAAAATGAAATATTTTGCTTACCTACTGATTGCTTACCAAAATTTGATTAACCGTTAATGCAGCTCAAATATTTAATTTGCTGCCCAAAATAATTTAGAGCAGTTTAGTATATCATTAATTGCAGCCTGATTTATAAAGCCAACTACTTAGCTATTTTGGCTGACCAAATACATATTTCTGCTGACCAAAATGTGAATATTTTGCTGATCGATTAAATGATACACATTTTAAACCCATAAATATGCATCCATAAATATTCCAGGGCAGAAAGGGATGTTCTGGAAACTTCCGGGAACTTTATATTAAGCTAAAATTACAATTCACTCATCCGTATAATCAAATTATCTACCTATTTTAAGAACGTTCCCATTCTTCTTTACACGTGGCAAATTGAGAATTCTCGTGGCAAAAATGTGAATAACAGGAAACTTATAAAAACGGTTTTATTATAGCTTGGCAACTTCGTTGGTGACACTCACATGTGTGCTTTTTTATTTACCGCCAACACGAACGGCGACTGACGGGGGCAGCCTCCGGAGGCCCCCGTTCATGTTGGCGGTAACCTGTGTAAGTAGTTGCACATAGCTGCACATAACAAAAAGAACACATATGTGAGTGTCACCAACGAAGTTGCCAAGCTATACTATTCTAGGATCAAATAGTAACATTCAAAACGTATACAGGGCGTTAGGTAATGAATGGATAACCCATGAACTTGTAATAGAGGACACTTCTAGATCTATTAAATAAAGCTAATGGTTTAAAAGTTCCACCATTTTTGAGGTATTTTGACTTGTTAGTTTTTTCTCAAATTTGAGAGGTACGCGTAGCGTGCGGAAAAAACCACTTTATGGCCAGGTGTGGCATAAATAATTTAAAAGAGTTCAGATTTAATCGAATCATTAAAAGACGCATTTGCCCCCATACACGGAATTACCCCGGCTGACATTAAGCTATAAAATCAAATATAATTGATGCCGTTGGGAGCAAACGATGACCCTTCTTATGTTTGTATGGAAACCCGACTACCCGAATCACCTCAGAACAATCAAATCCAAACTTTGTAAAAATCAACACGATGTTGAACGTGTATCTTGAGACAATAAGTCCTCATCGATCGAAGTGGAATGAAGTAATCTGTATTCCTAACTCCATCCAACTTCGCAGTATGAGGCCGCACGTGTGGGCTGTGATTGGTAATGAGCGGCACAAACAGACATTTGCGTTAATTCCGTGAGTTTTAACAAGGACCATTAAAACAAGAGGACTGTCATTCTCCAAACTTTGGATTGTAACCCGACCGCTAGGGGATTTCCGGGCAAAAACTAGATGGCGCTAAAAAACTAAACATTTAACGATGTTATAATTGAACAAAGAAACATAGTCTAATAACAAATAGTTCGTAAACAGCTAATAATAAATAAATTCTAACATTTAATTACTGTGTCACGTTTGCAAAGTTGAATAATGGTAAATAATATAATTCCTATACCAAGCTTATACATAGATGGCGTTGTAAATTCGGGGAACAGCTTTTTGTATGGAGAATGACCGTCCTCTTGTTTTAATGGTCCTTGGCTTTAAGCAAAATTATGGTAACGTTAAGGTAGCAAAAGAGATAAATAGATACCTCTCCCTAGGCGAACAAACTACCTATTATAATAAACTTTTATCCATAGGATGTGTTCATTTTCACAGTCACTCACTTATTAATTTAGTCTAGGAAGTACTAGAAAGTTACAATCTAGTTCTTCAATAAGAAGACTTTTCAAATAAGACAAACAAAGATGGACCAGCTTTGCATTTAGATAGCGCTATTTTATATATATTAGATTCCATGTTTTTGTGTTGTGCAGACAAAATAATCAAGCTACAGACAAAAAAAATCAATGTTGCTGTGCTCTAACAGGGTTCATGTTGAAGCTGTATTAGTATTTAATAACTTTATAACAGTTTAGGAGCGCGCGACACGTATTTACTCAGACGCGTGATAGCACGTCTGTGTGAGTGTGAGCCATAATGGAGCATTCTTACACATTCTTATTTCTTTGCTTGTAGTGCGTTCGTACACGGCGCGCACACATTCAAGCGCGCGATGTACCTTTTGTAGTGAGAAATATTACTGTCTATGGCATGGAGCTGGGTGGAACAGTGAGTTGATTAATCGAGATCGGACAAATTTGCGTCATCGCTCCTAAATAATGTGGACATGACTCAAAAATATAATCAAATAATTAATCATTTAATTAATTTTTTAACTGAGATTTAATTTTGATGGTCAAAAAATACACAGGTTTGTTACAATGTACATTTATTAAAGAAAATAATCAGTATTTACGAGCGATGACGCAAATTTGTCCGATCTCTGCTAATCATTCCGTCCGATCGCTGTTACATTGACGCCCATTGGAAATTACGAGCAATGTGACTCTCGGTCAACTCGGGTCCGCATCAGCCTCGTGCTATGCGGGAGGTTATTTGTATTCCCAATTCCATCGTCCAACTTTGCAGTATGCGCCCGCACCTGTGGGCTGTGATTGGTAATGAGCGGCACCAAGGACCTTAAAATAAATAGCCGGACGGAGCCTCGCCAACGGAGAACTGAAGCCATTTGTAATAATGATCACAATTAAAAGACATTTGTGTTTTTGTACTATGATCCGGAGAGGTAGCCGATTTGGTTGCACCGCAATAGCATTTTTAAACCTTTCTTGTGGCTATTTATACATTTATTTAATTCTTATACACAAATCTATAGAAAAGGGGTTGAAAAGTAACCCTTCAAATAATATTTTTTAATAGAATCTTTTTCATTTTATCGGAGGAAGCCTTGAATGAGTCGAAATGAGGCACCCGTAATAATGGAATCGCCCAGTTGCAAGCTCGCTGATGTTGGAGACAATCCTCGGTAAGCCCGCACGGACTCGCGTTAGCCCCGCGCTATGCAAGTCAATGAGTCGGAATTGAATCAGACAGGTCTTACAGCTTGCGACGGGAGCAGTGCGGTAAACCTTTGTTCGACGTATTGCCTCCAATAGCCACCAATATCTAGGGTAGCTTACTGTGGTTGATGTGTGAGAGGGTTAGTTTCTCAGCAGTAAGTAGTATATGCCTAAAGTGCCAATATGCCTCCAGATGAGTTAAAACCATTGACGTATATAAAGGACAGGGCTAACGAGCGCGCAGACGGTTCCAACGCGTTGGTGCTAAAAATCAGTTTTAGTACCAACGTGGCAGTGGGACGCGCAGCGCACAGCGCAGCCGGACGTTATAAAAATAGCTAATTGCGTGGTAAAAGGCTCCGTTTACTGTTAACGGGGAATATAGACCCGGTATATTTTCGGCCGCGACATTTGTATGCCAAACTAAATGTATGGCATACAAATGTCGCGGACGAAAATCCACCCACCCGAACTGGTACGGATCACCCTATCCTTAATTTGAAATCATTGGTTAAAACAGATTTATTTTTTTATACGCTTGCAATAAACACACATGAAATAATGTTCTTTGTGCGAATCAACAACTGTCAGTCATTGTCAATTCATTTGTTTTCTGTCCTCCGGCCGGAAAGCGTCACCTTGCCGGCCGCAGCGCTGAACGAAGGTGCCTCTGATCACATGTTTGTCGTCCTCGGCTTCGCCGCGGCCAATGACTTGTGATCTGAGACTTTTCTTTTCTTTCTTTACTGGCCTCGGTATGTAATGTACTATTGTGCCTTAAGAGCTCTTTTACAGGTCTAGTTCTACCAGTGCGTCGAAAAATGACCTCTGACAGACAACACAAATGACATCAAACATCTTAAGAATTGTTAGCGCTAATGAAATGAAAGTGTGTGCAGCTGTCAGTCTGTGTCGCGGTTTGTACCTATTTTCTATTTCCACATCTGACGGAGATATTCGGCCAATTTCCTGCATGGCGTCACAAAGAAAGCACGAACAGTCGGCTGACGAAGTAATTTAGACAACCACTTTAATCCATTTTTGTATAGTTTGTCCGCCGGCTTAAGAGTAAAGAGTCATAAAAATGAGCTGATTGGTTATCTATTATAGAAAGAGTGTAAGTGATTTCTTACGTATACAAAAAGCTAAAGTAATAGTTAGTACTAAGGTACAATATCAAATGACAGCGCAAAAATTGCAAATGCAATAAAAAACATTGGAGGGTAGGGTTGCAACAATCGGGAATTTTCAACTAGTACCTATTCCGTTGAATCTAGAATCTAATCTATATTTTACTCACTACAATTTTAACAACTCTATGTAGGTGTGAAGATAATTATATTTTATTTAAAACATAAAAAGCATTTTGAACTTTAATAGAAAGTGCTTAGGTCGAAATTCACTACTTCGTATTACGACTTGTCACCTTTCGAAGTAATAATGCTATTGTAACAAGTTTTATGGCTTTTTACTCTAACGCCGCCGGATAGACTATACCGGCGTAAACTGGCAAAGCCAGCAATAAAATAAAAATAGAAGCAAATAATGACTATATATTGAAGTGATAAATAATGACTTCTTAGCATGTTTTTAAATATGGGAAGAGATTGAGCACGTCTTAAATCAAGAAGCAAAGAGTTCCACAACCTGGAATGTAAAGGAATGTACCCTACTGTAAGTTTTACAACTATTGCAACATATCCCGATTCGCACGTTCACTCGGAGATTGTGTCTGAAGAAAAACGAGATGCGATCACACACGGGCTGGAAACTGCAGTATACGAGTACGAGTATACTGCAGCTGTGCCGTTTTCAAACACTACAAGCACTGACTTCATAATCATAGCCATTTACGACCGACGACATGACGACCGCTTTAGCTTAGTTGGTAGTGACCCTGCCTACGACGAAGCAAGAAGTCCTGGGTTCGAATCCCGGTAAGGGCATTTATTTGTGTAATGAGCACGAATATTTGTTCCTGAGTCATGGATGTTTTCTACAGGGTGATTTGAAATTCAACGTATTCCTTGAAAGGGAAAATTCTATAGCTTATTTGCAATGATTTAAGTCCAATCAACCAGGGGTCAAAACTCAATGGTTATCAAGTTATTTGAGTTTAAACTTTTTTTTTAAAGCCGCCTTTCGATCTTAAACTGCTAATTGTGATTTTGTTTATTATTTATTATGAAACAGTTTAAGTTTTGTAATTTGTACGCGAAGTGTCATAATGTTCTTTGAGTAATGACTCGAAGAATTACAAAATTTTGAACAAAATCTAAAAACTTTTGACTTCAAATCGTTTTATTCGTAAAATTTTTAAAAAGGTTTTGGTTGTCTTTTGGATTTTACTTAATCAGCCGTTTATTGACTATTAGATGTTGGATTTTTTCATTCCTAATGTAAGTAGTTTTTTCACAATTAAGGTTTAGATCTTTAAAAAAAAAGTTAAAACTCAAATAACTTGATAACCATTGAGTTTTGACCCCTGGTTGATTGGACTTAAATCATTGCAAATAAGCTATAGAATAACCCTTTTCAAGGAATACGTCGAATTTAAAATCACCCTGTATGTATTTAAGTATTTGTATCTATTAAATACGTCGTCTAGTATCCATAGCACAAGCCTTATTCAGCTTACTAGGGGCTAGTTCGATTTGTGTAAAGATTCTCCCCTAATATTTATTTATTTATTGGTTCATGTAGTGTTCAGATGGTAATTTTTCGAACGTTGTAGCCACTCACTAAAATGTCATTACCATTATCTGGGGGCACAGCAGTGCCCCTTGCCAAGGCGAGCAAAAAAAAAGCACGGCCGTACCATCCTTTTCTCGAAGCCATTCAGGCCATTTTCAGCCTCCCGTAATTTTGTGCTGGCTAAAGGAAGAACCCTGAATTTTCAGGGATATAATAGGGCAATAATAAGACTCAAATATATTATGCTCAATAACATTCAATTTGAACGTGTAGTTTATGTACAATTGCACGTCAAAGTTCCTTAGTTTTGTCATTGATTCACTTACTCACTCACTCACTGATCATCATAATTCTGAGGTACTTCTAGCAGACCCCCAAGCTCGAAATTTTAAACATAATTCGTTTTTAGCCTATCAAGTCATACAAAACCTAAAAATATTGCAATTTCAGTAACAACTGCACAAATAAGCTTGTAATCCTATACAAACACGTGCGATTACAAAGTTAGTTTTGTTGTGCAAATTGGAAGTAGTATGGATTGGAATATAATAAATAAAGGAAGACCACTTACAAAAAGAAATGAGATCCCATCAAAAACATTTCATGTAAAAAGATGCCAGTCTCGCAACGCAGTTCTTCTACTACAAAAAAGTTTTGAGATGCAATGTTAAACTAAGTCAGTACCGGGCCCGTTGTCAACAGAACTCGATTTTCACCGACTTGGCATTCGTAAAACCAAAGTATAAAGACAACCAAGTAGTTCGTCTTCGCCGTTTAGGAGCGCGCGACACCGGAGTCGGCCTAAGGCACAGGGCTGCCGCTCGTCGGTTCTGTAAAATACCTACTTACTACGAATGTAACTTTTATTAGGTTGACCTCGATCAAACGAACTATCGTTCGAGGTCAACCTAGTAAAAGTTACTTATTTCAATATGAAATTATCTGATCGCACACATCTGATGTTAATCTTATTAAGTATAATAGTAATAGTTTAAATAAATTAGTATTGGTACGTGTACATGTAAGTAACGTAACGATATTTCGGCTCGTTTCATAAAACCACTCTCGTGTTTAAGGCATTTTATGTATCAATAGAATCAACTACTATTTAATTAGTACACGTTTAAAAAATTGTTAATTTTACTCTTCACTGTCAAACAAAATAATTATCTACCCTATTTAATTTGATCACAAAACTATCAAACATTCTATAAACGACTTAAAATATAACATTTATATAGGTACTAATAAAATACACACCTTTCGGGATCCTTAGGAATACGATTTTAAGCTAACATGGTCATTCACATAATAACTCCGTGATGATGGCGCTTGCAACAGTGCCGAAATATCGGGAACTCACAAAAACAAACATACATGGTAAATATCCCGTCGTTAATAGTAACTATTATCCTTAGGAATGTTGAAATATGATAATTCTGGATTTTGCGCACTATTCTTCAAACATCCGAACACACTGCAGTATATACGTCTTCTATACTTTGCTTCCTGCGCAGACATTTTGTACGTTCGACCGCTCGGCTCAGCCCTGACTAAGCCCGCGCCCACGACGCGGCAATGCTTGCCTGTGGTGCGTCCGTACACGGCGCGCAAACGGCACGCACACATGCGCGCTCCCGATGTACCTTTTATCGGAACAAAAACTACCGTCTACCGTGGTAAAACTTTGCATGTAGTGCGTTCGTTCACGGCGCGCACACTTACAAGCGCGCGATATACCTTTTGTAGGAAAAAAAATACTGCTATTATATTGTGCTTGTGAACTCTCTAGTATTCATGTGGTTAGAAGGTATTCGCCTCTTTTAATACCAGCCCACACCAACCTCAGTCACACGTAACAGCCCAAACCTAAACTCAAGGTGGGTCCACACTTGTGACTTGACGACGGACCGGACTACGTGGCATTGCAACAGAACATGTTACGCTAAATGTGGACGCTCGAGATTGTGCTGACACAGTTACAAACCGTGTACGATGAAATGTCACAAGTGTAGACGCATGGTGTCGAACCAGACTGCGTGGCATGACATCGGTACAAGCGTCGGTCGGTGGTTGTCATTTACCGACTAATGAATGATAGACTACCGCGGCGGCGGCGAGGTGCGGGCGGGGGACGTACCGCCGGACAGGTCTCGACGTGATCCATTCCTACCCCGTGCCTGTGTCTGTGTCATCTGCCGTACTTGTACGCGTGTCATAAATGCAAGTGTGGACGTGTCGTGGTCACGTCACAGGTCGGGGCAAATAGCGAACATGCTTTGAAAAAGACCGACTTTCGGCGGATCGGCTCGTAACACGTGACTTTGATGCGTGACAGTACACAGACCAGCGTCCACACTAGGCCCGGTTAGTAGATCGTAACTCCATACATTCTACTGCCGTTTGGTTCTGTGTAAACAGTTCCATCAGTGTTCGGAATGGATTGTGCCGTACTGCAGCTTGTAACAAATTGTTCGCGTAACAAAATACGTCCACATTAAGGGTACTGATACTGATACGTGTCTTTGATACGGTCACGGAATAATGTACGGCAAATTGTCACAAGTAGTGTGGACCCACCTTAAGTCCCACTATTCCTAAACGTCAGAACGGCTACATCGCCATTACAGTTGCATAAAACTTTATACACCACCTTCACCCCGTCACCAGTTAACGTGGACCTCCATCGACCCTCCGCTTGACCTTCTTAGCAGTTACAAAGATGTCACAGCGTAAGATTATACAGTTGAATCATGGTACAAGGAGACAAGGTATGTCCTTTGCGAGGGTTCCTTTCGATTCAATTTTTAGTTTAGATTTTTAAATATTAAAATTATTTAAAAATATTTTTTCAACAACGATATACAAAATTTTTAATTAAGTAAAATTATTCGTGGATTTTCTTTTCTTTCGTTTTGGCAAATTTTTATTTTTCAAGCTTTTTATTTAGTTTCACCAGTCCCAGTGACTGTGTGTGTGTTTGTAATCAAATCTTGTAATTTAAATTTTATCCACTTCCTGTAGGCTTATGATGCCACGCTATGTCACGCTATAAATAAGTGATAAAGCATCCGTCACTCTCACACAGTATTTGTTAGAACGTGACGGATGCTTTATCATTTATTTATCGCGTGACAAAGCGTAGCATCATAAGGCTACTGGTTTCCAGTTGAGCTAAAATTGGAAATATATGGAAATCAGATCACAATGCAATATTATTAATTATTATTACCCGGAGCAAGGATCGTTACCGGTAGTAATTAAAATTGAAAAATCTTCCTTAATTTGCAACATTCCCTTGATATTTTTTATTAAGGTAGCATTATTATACTATTATATG
Organism: Eudemis profundana; assembly: GCA_947034925.1. Lineage (NCBI taxonomy): Eukaryota > Metazoa > Arthropoda > Insecta > Lepidoptera > Tortricidae > Eudemis > Eudemis profundana. Next base: position 1,401,793 of record OX344809.1, read on the forward strand.
AATTCAATAAATAAATATTCAATAATAAGCGAGATACCGAAATTAAAAACCAGTATTTTTTTATGAAAATAATACCGGTATACGATCCCTGCCTGGAGCTGATCTGATGGAGCCGGATGGTAGTAGCCATAGGATCATCTAAATCACATAAGACAAATCCACCGTATTTGATCTAATTTGATTAGTTTTGACGTACAGTTTGCGATTATACAAAAAAAGTACAGTCGGTATTAAATCTTGCCTCAAAAACAACTTTTTTGGATAAAATCTTCCCTGAAATATGATTCTCTTTTCGCTTAATAGTTTACAAATATCATTGGCTAACCTAAGTAAGCCTACCTCAGGAGGTAGGCACGCACACCTCTCGCAAAGAATTGCCCTGGCTATTCAGAGAGGTAATGCTGTCAGCGTAATGGGTACCATGCCACAGGCGGAGCTGCTTGAGGGGGTATTCTTTTTACAATATTTTATTTTAGGTAGTCTAATTTCGTTTTTAGGTATTTATAAGTATTTTAAATTTTATCTTGGTTTTCCTCTTTTATTGTATAATCTGTGTGTACTTTAATAAATGTTATGTTCAGCCTATTCTAAACTTAATGTGATTCTAGTCAGTCAGTTTTCCATACAAACATAAAGAGGGTCATTGTTTGCTTCCACGTCATCAATTATGTTTGAAATGTGTTTTATTTTGTAGGTTGATACATTTCATTTACGCGAAATGGCAATAAAGGGAACTTGCCCGTACGATAGGTGGCAGCACTAAACGACAAAAGTGACACGGGCGGACAATAAAGGAAACTATGATGCCTGTCAAATCAAGCTGTCAATTGAAGTAGAAAAAAAAATTTTTTGACGTAAAAAATATTTGTCTTTTGTATGGAGGGTCGGCTAATTTGAACGACCTGCTTGCTCCCAATGATATTTTATAAGTAGATAGGTTACAAGCACTCCAAAAGTGAAGCACTGAAACCACGATAATTGTATTGGTGCCCTTTTTGTAGTGGGTAGTCACTCACGGGTCGGTCAACGAAACGCACGACGATGTCAAGGGTGAATATTTACAAGATTCACAAAAAAAATGCCGTCGTCTGTGATCAGAAAGTGCACCAATCATAGCAAAAAGTGCAACAAAGCGCAAGGGATCACATATCACCTGTAAGTACGCTGAAATAATTTAATTTTATCATTTTTATTATTTTATTTTTCAAATACGACGCCATCTTACTACCATAGAGGTCATTTGAATGAAAGAGACAAACTTACGTCTTTGACAATAAGAGTGACAAGGATAACCAACCTTCTGCGTGCTTAATCTGCGAGCGCCGAGCAGGCTCCGAGTCAATCCGAATCAAGCCGATGGGTTCACTCGGTTACGTTTAAAAATTAATCGCGCAAGTAACAAAAAGCTAGCTGTCTCTTTTTTTTGCATTATTGTAACTATGCCATCTCTTTTATGCAATCTGTTAATATGTGTGAGTATGTACACCGTACAGTGAGGTACCAATGTGTGCTGCTGCTTTCTTGGAAGCATAATTATTTCTCAGCTGGCGAGTATGCGTATAACGTATCTTCTTATAAAATATCATTGCCTGCTCCATAGAATTTTTTTTTTCGCGTTAAAAAAGAATTTCTTCCACTTTTTCCTAATCAGAACACGATACTGAACATGCCCTTAAACGGAAAACAACCACAAAAATTTCACGGTGTTTAGTAAGTCGTAGCTACACTGACGCTAATCGTCCTTCATCGCGATAAATTAAGGCTCCTACACGCGCTAACGTCCTTGAGGGTATGGGCGGAGCCTAGAGTGCTCTTCGCTAATACGACGCTTCGATAATTACAACGCGACGTCTAGTAGTTCTAGTGCTGGCAGCTATGAGAGCTAGAGCCCTCTATAATTAAATTGCTGAATTACCGCAACGTGTAGTAATTTAAGGCGAAAGTTAGCTGTTTTCAAAAATATGCAACAGGTGGCGTGTTACATTGGGTTAGTGATGACTTTGCTTATAGTTTGGGACTAGGTCGATTTGTGTAAGATTGTCCAAGATATTTATTTATTTGTGATTTAAGAATTTATTACTCATAAATTATTTATTTATAATAAACTTGCACCGTAAGTATTCAAATGTTATTTACTAATAATATAGTAAGATAGTAAAAAAACCTATAAAAAGGCTGTGCAATCTTGCACAGCATCTATATAATTACTTATTTACTACGTACTTATTTACAACTATAAAATATTTACAATATGATTCACTGTAGGGAGGGACCGCAAGTAAGGCTCACAATCACAAGAAGGAATCGTACCTATACGTCCTTCGCAAACAAATACACTGCTGTGACTGACCCTGTACCTACCATTAGTTGACTTTTCGACAGTCTATCTCTTTCGTACTATTGGCGCGTGCGAGAGAGGTGCACTGAATCTCGATACGAGAAACTCGCTAGCGCCGATCGTACACTCAACTCATTATTACAGATTTTTCTGTTCAGTAACTTCGAAGATAATAGAATGAATGAATGAATGAATGGGGAATGGTATTTTTTGACGTTTTTCGTCATATTAATCAAAAACTACTTATTTAAGAAAAAAAAACGGCATTTTAATCTACAAATCAAGCCCTTTCATTTGATACCCCACTCGATATAATAGCCCTACTTGCTTTTTTCAGAGTTCCATTACGGACCCCTTTAAAAAAAGTAAAAAAAAAAGGCATAAGATTTTTTTTCCATCCAATAGGCTCGGGTTAGTGGTTTTTAACACTATTCCAAATTTCAAGTCGATAGCATCAGTAGATCCTGAGATATCTTGCTGTGACAGACGGACAGACAAACAGAGTCGCACCATAAGGGTTCCTTTTTTACCATTTAGGTACGGAACCCTAAAAATAGAGGAGAGAGGTTGAAAGATTTAGAACAGAATATTCCAGTAAATAGATACAAGATAAAAATTAGTTAGGTAATCTATATATATAAAAGAAGATGTCCTGACTGACTGACTGACTGACTTACTGGCTCATCAAGGCACAGCCGAAACTACTGAAGCTAGGAACTTGAAATTTTCACAGTAGGGTGGTTGTATAACGTAAGTAAGGGATAAGAAGGGATTTTTCGAAATTCATCCCCGAAGGGGGTTAAGTGGGGGTTGAAAGTTTATATGGGGACCACACGATTCTTAAAGTAGGAGATCTGAAACTTCGTGCATAGACTTTTCAATATAATATGAAAAAAGTAATTTCACCGTTTTTCAAAATTCATCCCTAAAAGGGGTTAAACGGGGGTTGAAACTTTGTATAGGAATGATTTTTGAAGTTGGAGATCTGAGACTTCGGACATAGACCCTTCAATATGAGTACAGGAAAGTAATTTCACGGTTTTTCGAAATTCATCCCCGAAAGGGGTTAAATGGGAGTTGAAACTTTGTAAAGGGACCAAACGATTTTAAAAGTTGGAAATCAGAGAGTTCGCACATAGACCCTTCAATATGAATACAGGAAGGTCATTTCACGGTTTTTCGTAATTCATCCCCGAAAGGGGTTAAATGGGGGTTGAAACTTTGTATAGGGACCAATCGATTTTTGAAGTTGGAGCTCTGAGACATCGTACATAAACTCCTCAATAAGAATAAAGAAAAGTGGTTTTACCGTTTTTCGAAATTCATTCACCCTTGAATATGAATAGACAAAAGGTATTTTACCCTTTTTCGAAATTCATTCCTAAAAGAGGTTAAACAGGGGTTGAAATATTGTATAGGGACCAAATTATTTTTAAGTTACAGATCTGAGACTCTTCAATAAAGGTCGAAGAAAGTATTTTACCGTTTTTCGAAATTCATCCCCAACAGGGGTTAAATGGGGGTTGAAACGATTTTTGAAGTTGGAGCTCTGAGACATCGTACATAGTTTCCTCAACATAAGTACAGGGGGGTAATTTCACGGTTTTTCGAAATTCATCCCCAAAAGAGGTTTAATAGGGGTTGAATCTTTGTACGGGGACCAAACGGATTTTGAAGTAGGAGCTCTGAGACATCGTACATGGACTCCTCAATAAGAATAAAAACGAAAAGTAGTTTTACCGTTTTACGAAATTCATCCCTAAAAAGGGATCAAACAGGGGTTGAAACTTTGTAAAAGGACTAAACGATTTTTGTAGTAGATCTTGAACTCATCCAAAAGAGAAAAGAAAAGTGAATGCAGTTTTTTGAAATTTATCCCCAAAGGGGTTTAAATGGGGGTTCAAAACTCTGTATAGGGTCCAAAGGATTTTTGAAGTAGGAAATCTGATACTTAGTACATAGATCCTTCAATAAGGGCACAGAAAAAAAGTTAAACCGTTTTTTGAATTTCATCCCCAAAAAGGGTCAAATGGGGGCTAAAACTTTATAAAGGGACCAAATGATTTTTAAAGTAGGGTATCTAAAACTGATTAAACTGAATAGAACTCAAATAATTTCATCGTTCATTAAAATTTATCTCGAAAACCGGTTGAATAGGTAGGGGTTGAAAGTTTGTTTAGAGACTGTACAATTTTTAAAGTAAAAGGTTTCTAACTCCATGCGTAACATATAGTAATTAGTAGATTGCTTTTTTGTGTTAGTAACAAGTGGTTAATTAAGTGCATTTAATTTTTTGGAAATAATCCTTAAATGGACTAAAGAATTAATTTTCGCGGTAAATGTGCATTGTGCAGTTTTTGGCCCAAAATTTATGAACAAATATCAGAAACTATTTATTGCCTATTAAGATTAATTGCCTAATTATAATTTACACCGCAGACGAAGTTGCGGGCATAAGCTAGTTAATTATAAACAAATTACATTTTTGAACAGCATGATTTATTAAATCGTCCGAAAATGTTTCAGCGGTTATATAGGTATTATACTGTTATGTAGGTATTTCATATTTAAATAAATAAATATCAGGGACAATCTAAGCAAAGCATGTACTATGGGCGTACCAGGCGACGATACACATACTTTGTTATAGATAAATATAAATGTTTTGTTATGTATTTTATCCAAAAATGCCAAAACATAAATAATAAACATGTTTTCATATTATTAATAAGTAAAAAAAAGTGACCATCTCGAGGATTCGAACTATAGACTAATACTTTGGCCGAGGTGCATTACGCGCCCGCTCGTTGAGCCGTTCGGCTATAAAAACAGTGTGCCCGCGCTCGAAAATAGGAAGTTCTTTCTACACCTTCAGAATGGCCCACTAGTCGCGACGCGGCCGCTGGGACAAACGAACACAGGTCCGACCTCTGTAAAGCCTCACCGGCGAATGGGCGTTACTTGTAATAAGGGACGCATTTATAGTTCACGCGCATCACAGAAAGAGAACGCCATATACAGTACGTGCCTGGGTTTTTTGGCGTAAGCGCCAGATATAAAAATACAGATGTAGTGAATAATCCTTTCCTTTCGTATTTTCCCGGAAATGTTCGTTTTTGTCTTACTACTTCACTCGCACTCAGTACCCATCGAGACAACGTAGGGAACGGTCGCATTGCAAGAGGAAGTATCTATATAGAGTAGTTAATACCACAGAAATATTTTATTGATATTTATGTTAGATTTTGTGATAAACTTCATGGACTCGTGTATTAATGCAGGCCACCTATATTTTGATAGACTTTTTACATGTCACTCTTGTCTGTCATTTTTGTAAATAATAAACATTGATTTTATTCGATCCACATTAACAATTTATAACAGACATGCCGAAAGCACTAAGAAAAGGGAAACGTTTAGATCGGCAAGCCTGCGAAGTTATTTACAATATTTATTTATATTTCCTAACTGAAAATTCTTTATATGATAGAATCGTGGTGGTTTTAACGTCTCAGTGTAATATACGTCAAACGAGCAGTTTGACATTTGACATTGATAAATAAAGTATGCGATTTATTTGATACCTACACGTAATTTAATAATACAGTAATTCATAGACACATCGGCAACATTCGGGTGTTATCGTTGTTCCGAGTTTTGCCGATAGGAAAGGATTATTCACTACATCTGTACGATTAAATCAAAGATATTATTATGTTTTATTAACATTTTTTTTAATCACTTAAAAGATAAAGGCATGAATGACATTTTTACATAATTTTACCGTTTATTAATCGGTTGTTTGTTCATACTACACAAAAAACGGAATTTGAAGACGCATTTTCGGATCTCTTATCTATCGAAGAAATTTTAAGCAAACATGTTTCCACCTTAATCACTGAATAGGTTATATAGTCAAAAAACACATATCTGAAAAGCAGCCCATTTCATAATGTAGATTTTACAAAAATCTCACTAAAAAATAGCTTAAATTTTCGATGACGAGCCTTAACGGCGTTTCCGTCAATCTGGTGCCAGCATAAGAGTGTAAAAAATTTAGATTGGCGGCACCAGTCGGCAGCACCTTCGTCGTGCACGTTCCCTACACCAAGGACCATTAAAACAAGAGGACTGTTAGTCTCCATACTTTGGATCGTAACCCGACCGCTAGGGGATTTCCGGGCAAAAACTAGATGGCGCTAAAAAACTAAACTAGGGAATATGCATGAATTTTTTTTAACAGATTTCTTAACAAAATTTGAAAATACCGTAATAAAGATGACATACAGTCAAAATAAAATTGAAATCGACCGAGAAATACGGAAGATATTAACACTTTAAAGCACTAATCAGACAGCGATTAGAGAGAGAGATCCGATATAGACTATGACGTCATAGGGCATTTCTCCAGAAATATGTCTACGACTCATTCATCTGTGTCCATACATTTAGTATGAAAAAGGGCCAGATGAATAAGGTGACCGCAGACATATTTCTGGAGAAATGCCCCATAGTACACGGCCGCCATACAATCTCCATACTTTATTCTATTTTGCGAGAAAGAGATAGAGATAAATCTTTGTTGTGTTATATCTTGGTTATTTTTATAGTTATTCGAAAAATATTTTTTTCCTACTGTTTATTATATGAATGAGGTTTTATTAAAGTAAATAAAAAATATGATGCATATTCCCTATTGAACAAAGAAACATATTATAGTAACAATTTGTTCGTAAACAGCTAATAATAAATAAATTCTTAAATTTAAATACTGTGTCACGTTTGCAAAGTTGAATAATTGTAAATAATATAATTCTTATACCAAGCTTATACATAGATGGCGTTGTAAATCCGGGGAACATCTTTTTGTATGGAGAATGACAGTCCTCTCGATTTAATGGTCCTTGCCTATACACAGGAGGCAATGACAAGAAAAGTGCGTTCTAATTTGCGTTTGTAGCTCCGACTGAAACCGTTGTATTTTAATCTGTGACAACGGACCAAGTTATCCTGGCGTTCGCAGGCAGTTAGGGTTAATTCTCAAGAACATCCAAAACCTTTCCCGGTAACACGCTCGTTACGGGAGCTTAACGGTTGGAAATACTTTGAACTTTGATAATACCCCCTCAAGTTACGTTAAATAGCTGCGGGTTAAATTAAATCATAGCTTGGGCGTGGAAAAAGTAAGTAAGTATATTTAAATGTAATTTTAGACAGCCAGTTGACCTCGTTTCTGTTCCGGGTCAGTTTTAAGGAATCCGTTTGTTTAGGAAAATGAGAAAGGGGCAGACAAACGATGAAAATTCGAGTATGTACAGTCAATCTACATCATAAATATATGGTTTATGTTTTAAGACATTTATTTCTCATAAGAATTACATTCACTTAACATGAGAAATATAACATACAGTGGCGGGACGTTCTTTTTTTTACCCGACTGCGGCGAAGCCCAAAGGAGGGTTATGTGTTTGACCTGTATGTATGTATGTATGTATGTCCGTTCCTGTGTCCGCTTGTAACTACTCAACGGCACATCCGATTTTGATAAATGATACATCATTAGATTCGTCTTGATAGTGCGAGTGTTACTGGTTATGAAGTTTGTTAAAATAAACATTTACCTTACTTTTCTTTAAAATTGTAATTAAGTTATGAATACAATTTTACACAATAACGCTACAGAGAAACAAAGTGTTTTGATAACGAAATAATAGGAATATAAATGTAAAATTAATAAGGTATGATGTAAAATCAAATCATCTTTGGAAGACAATTCCATTGTAGGTAAAAAAGAGGAACGTCCCTGGTAACTAATATGCGATCGCATCGCTAAAGAGCGATCTCTTCCAGACCAACAAAGTTACAACAACAATGTCTAAAGTTAGGTTTGTAAATGTCGCTTCATTATATTGCAACTTAATGGGCTAGACGACAAATAAAACTGTTTAGTCCGTCAGTTAGATTATTAAAAAATATTGTACACGTATTTTTTCTTTTGTTTGACATACAAAAAATGACAAAGATTGAGTGCTTAGAAGTTTCGATTGACGTCACTCCTAGGTACAATTTTCACCTAGGAGTGACGTCACAAGCCCCCACTCCAGAAGTTTGATGATCTATAACTTTGTCGATATTTAATATTTTGATAAACCAAAAAATACGTGTCCCATAATTTTCCATAATCTAACTGACGGACTAAATAGAATTATATATTTATAACCCAGTCGTCATCCCCATTACTTTAATTATCACAGTTTTCAATTTTATTTTTCACAGCTGAAAACTTGCGGAGTCGGGTTGATCATCTTCACAAACTTTCAGATTTATAATATTAATAGCAAAGTATAAAGACGAGCATGTAGTCCAATATCGGCCGTTTAGGAGCGCACGAAACGTATTCACACAGACGCGCGATAGCACATGTGTGTGAGAGCGATCCATACTGGAACATTCTCAGGCATTCTTATTTCTTTGCTTGTAGTGCGTTCGTACACGGCGCGCACACATATAAGCGCGCAATGTACTGTAGAGACCTGGCTGTCTTTACAGAATATTTATGAATATAATTCAAATTTCTGTCAGTCTTAAGGCGATGTTTATATGTAAAATATTGATTCAGTTCTCATCTGAGCGGCGCCAAACTAACATCTTGTATTCCTTTCGACAGTAAAATAGTCTACCAGTATGTTTCCCTTCGTAACTCCCCTGAGCCAACCCCCCTACAGTACCTTTTGTAGAAAGAAAAAAGACTGTATTGGGTCAATTGCAGAAAAAATGTACCTTTTACTTTTTTTGTCTGATCATGGTGTGTCTTATACCATTTTACTCAGAATCACGAGCACTTTTCATTTATGAAATAAAAAAAGCAGTGCAAAATGTCCCAACTATTCCGTAAAAATTTTGAACTTCTCAGTTTCGTTACGCCCAAACTAAATATAGGAGAAAATCGTAACGAAACTGAGATTTAATTTTTTCTCAGTTCCGTTACGATTTTCCCCTATATTTAGTTTGGGCGTGGGTTAATGGGATAGATACGTAGATTATAGTCGAGATAGTCGGCCACATTGTGAATTAACCTAGTCCACTGTGATGGTAATTTAGACAGCGACTAATTGTCTGTCTGTGCAACAATAACGCGATTAGGCAGCTAGTGCAAATGGTCGCGTATTTGCGTAATGAAGACAATTTCAGAAGCAAACATTTGTCATTATGTAGTCTACATACATATATCGAGATAGAATGCAATAAATAGTTCGTCGATTTGTATGGGAACCTAGCGTGTAACGATTTTTACTCAAAATAATTCATACCGTTAATCTTTAGATCTCGACCGAGATGGCAAAAATCGAGATTTCCTGCTGACGAGATTAAATCCCGAAAATTTGCTAGAGATCTCGCGATTTCGAAATCGAGATTGCATTCAATATTCCTAAGAACTTCATACATTCGTACGCGTATGTACAATGTGCATACTCGAAATTAACTGGCAAAATCTAGTTCGCAAACGCCAACAACAAAACCTTGCTAACCTAAAATTTTCAGGAATCTGCTACGAGAACGCTTTGTATTTTAGCTCGTAAATCATCGCGCAGACACCTAATATTATTTGTTACCGCGCCCATAATGTAGTGTCGGGGTTCATATTCATAAATATCCCTGAAGGTTGGCTCACGTCTTGAGGAAAAGTAGTTTTACTAGCCTGGTTTACAGATTTTCGTGTAAACTTGAATTTTTCTCTACAATTTTCGGTGCCATTGAACGGAGGTAAAAGTCCTAAGTGTTTGACACGCTAATAGCCAATACTTGTCACCCCGCTGTCACCTATATAGGGAACTTGCACGAACTATAGGTGGCAGCACTAAACGACAAAACGGGCGGACAATAAAGGAAACTATCACCCCAGTCAAATCAAGCTGTCTATGTCCATGATAACTTACATAAAGTGTCAATGTCAAATATAGTAAGTCGTAGCTACACTGACGTTAATCGTCCATCAACGATAAATTAACGATATTAACGGCGTTTTCGTCAATGTGGCAGGCATGACAGGGTATATGATTTAGATTGGCGGCACCAGTTGGCAGCACCTTCGTCGTGCACGTTCCCTAAAGCTAAAGACACATTCAAGACCTACCGCTTGTAAAGTGGGCTTTGTTCTGAGGAATTGTTCGGCATGATGCCTACGGCCACCTTCTACGACCGCACCGCTCGCCATCGGCAGGGTATTCATTCACAAGTGTTGAAATCAAAATGGTCGCGCACTGTGCGATTCCAAAGAAATTTCCTACCGCGCACTATCCGAATGTGGAATGAGCTCCGTGCCGCGGTTTTCCCAGGAGGCTACAGTATGGAGTTCTTCAAGAGGGGAATGAATAGGTTTTTAAGGAGTCGGCAACACGCAGGTAATATCCCTGGTGTTACAAGCGTCCATAGGCTGCGATAAAATATCCTGAAAATATTATCGTTTTAGAAAAACAAATACTGTATGACTTTCAATAATTATGACTAACAATACATTCTGGCTTATAACTTTAGGGAAACAAGGGGATCCCGCAGTGGCTGCCTACGGCAGGCTGTATGCTTATTTGCCACTATGGTATTACAAAAAAACACACTTACCGAATTATTATTTTAAAACATTAACCACAGCAATATTATTTGACTTCATACCATGAAAATTCTTTTTTTTTTTTTTTTTTTCAACATCACAATGTATTTATTAAAAGGGTCATATACAAATAAAATATAACTACTTAGTAAACTAAACTTAAGTAAGAATTAAACTAAACCTATTAAAATAAACCTAAATTAAAACTAAAAATTATCTAAAATGAAAATTCTTAATAATATAAATGCAACATGCAAACAATTGGGCATAGTTTCAACACAGTACAAATAGCCACAATCTAAATCCATTTATCCAAAGCTTGAAATTACCTCAAATCGACCAAATTTCACTAACCGCAAATTAATACCAACATACCCCCGACGACGTCACAACCAATTAGGTCATTATGTCCGAATCCTCATGACAACCCTAATCGGTGTATCGCCCGCCAATCAGAGCCAATTAAGTGACGCCACGGACCAATCACAGTGCGCCGTGCGGCCGGCGTGCCAACATGATAAACGAAATTGCAATTAGGGATGCCAATGCTGGTTACGGTTTAAAAGGCTCTTGGGTGTTGGTGTCGCGTTAATAATAGACATGTGCGTGTTTTAAAATTGTTGGTGAAAGGACGTTAAACGCTGATGTAAACGGGAATAACTCAGGCAGAACCTCGGCTAAATGCTAGTAGAGTCTAAAAATTAGTGAAGACATGTAGTGACGTCTAAGTGTAGACGGTTTCAAAACTTTTCTCTGTAGATTTTTTGCGGGTTTCAAGTATTTTAGTGAAAAATAAATGGACACTGGATATTTTTTATCCAATTATGCAAAGAAAGAGCTATTGTATGCCCGCTATACTTTCACCTTTAAACGAAATTGCTCCTTACTCTTACTAATTGCTGGGCACAGGCTTACTCATATAGATGAGGGTTAACATTTGTCGATAATTAGGGTTGGATATATATTAGTAGATTGTGTATCTAGGGCGGTAAGTAAGGAATTACAACCGAGTGTTGGTTAAGCCCGAGGTGAAACCGAGGGCTTTAATAACATGACTTACTTTGACTTAAGGTCCTGAGTCCCCTAGGTGGGGCAGAGGGCGTCCACAGTGCGTCTCCATCGCGTCCTATCTCGGGCTGCGTGCTTCACCTCGGGCCACGATAGCCCGGCTGTCTTCATCTCGGATGCCACTGAGCGCCGCCAGGATTTCTTCGGTCGACCACGTTTCCTTTTGCCTTGCGGTGTCCATTCTAGGGCTTGCCTAGGTATGTGGCTGGGATCTCTTCTAAGGGTGTGGCCGATCCAGGTCCATTTGCGGCGTGTGATCTGGTGACCGATCGGGGTTTCGTGACAGATTTCTAAGAGGTGTTCGTTAGAAATTTTCTCAGGCCAGTAAATTCCGAGAATCTGTCGTAGGCATCTGTTGACGAAAACTTGGATCCGCTGCGTGATTTCCTTTGTCACCCTCCACGTCTCGCATCCATAAAGCAGCACGGTTTTCACGTTCGATCGGAAGATTTTGAGCTTTACTCCTCTCGTCAGTTTCCGAGACTGCCATATGCAGCGAAGCTGTGCGAAAGTAGCCCTTCCTTTGGCTATCCTCAAAGCGGTGTCCTCTTCAGTCCCTCCAGATTCTGACACTACGCTGCCCAGGTAGGTAAATGTCTGCACTCGTTCTATTAGTTCTGCGCCTAGTTGCAGCGGTAGCGAGTTCTTTCCTTCCGTACGCATTTCTTGGGTCTTCCGCGAGTTGATCTTCAGGCCATCAGTTGCAGCCTCTCGCTGTAAATCGTCCAGTTTGGCTTGCATGTCGGAATGTTTGTGGCTAAGCAGGCAGATGTCATCAGCGTAGTCTAGGTCATCCAGTTGATTGGTCAACCCCCACTCTATACCTCGACGCTTGCCATCGTTGATACGATGCATAATTCCATCCAGGACGATAAGAAACAGCAAGGGCGAAAGAAGACAGCCTTGTCTGACTCCTGCGAGAACTTTGATATCTTCGGAGATCAGGCCATCATGTGCGACTTTACAGTTGTAGTTTTTGTAGATGGCCTTCAGCAGGTCTCTAATCTTAGGTGGGACACCAATTTCGTCTAGACGAGACCAGATGCTGGACCAACGTACCGTATCGAAAGCTTTTTCGAAGTCAACGAAGGTGAGGTAGATTTCTCGTTGCCATTCTGATGCTTCCTCTAGAATGATCCGTAGTGTGTTGATCTGGTCTGTGCAAGAGCGATTTGGACGGAAACCAGCCTGTTCTCTCCGAAGTAGAGGATCGATCGCCTCCTTCATTCTGTCCAGTAATATTTTACATAGAACTTTGGATGGTACTGAAAGCAGAGTGATTCCTCTCCAATTTCCGCATTGAGTGAGGTCACCTTTTTTCGGGACAGTAATTAAGAGACCCTTATTCCAGTCTTCAGGAAGATCTTCAGCAGTCCATACTTTCTCTAAAAGCGGAGTCAGAGTGTCGACGGCGGTCTGCACATCCGCTTTAAGCATTTCCGCAGTAATGAGGTCGATTCCTGGAGCTTTGTGGTTCTTGAGAGAAAGTATGGCGCATTCAACTTCTCTTCTAGATGGCGGTGAAGTGTCTATGTCCAGAAGTTGAGGTGATGCGGTGATTTGAGGTATGTCAGGTGCGGCTGGGGCTGATATGCGGAAGACTTCCTCAAAATGTTCACGCCAACGTTTAAGCTGCCCTTCTGTTGTTACTAAGAGTCTTCCTTGGTTGTCACGGAGAGGCTTTTTCTTATATTGCCCTTTCCCAGCCAGGGTCTTTGTTGCACTGTACAGTTCTCTTAGATTTCCCGTATTTGCAGCGATTTGTGCACGTTGAGCTATGCTATCGGTATGGAGACGCCTATCTTTTCTTGTACTGCGATAGATTCTTTTCCGTGTCTGCCTATATTGGTCTCTAAGGTTGGCTAGGTCAGTGTCGCTCGATGTTGCAACTATTTTCAAGTGGATCTCCTTCCGTACCTGAATGAGGTCCCAGGTCGACTGTGATATCCAGTCTTCGCGACGTTTAGAAGGGTGCCCTAGTACAGAAGAGCTGGTTTCCTGGTAAACCACTTTAATGCGATTCCACTCTTCGTCTATTGTATCAGCACTTAACGGTAGGTCGGCGAAGCGATTTCGAAGTTCAAGGGCAAACTTATTTTGAGTGTCAGGCCCCTTTAGTTTCCCCACGTCGTATCTACGTCCCACCTTGCTAGTACCTGCTGTTTGTCGCGCGGCCGCTACTTTAAGGCGCAGTCCGGCGACCATCATTAGATGATCGCTGTCGATGTCGGCACCTCGTCTGTTGCGCACGTCTAGTAGCGATGTTCGCCATCTACGGCTGATAGCAAGGTGGTCGATTTGGTTTCGGGTGACGCCATCGGGTGATGTCCAAGAATATTTGTGGATGTCTTTATGTAGGAAAAGAGTACCTCCAATGACTAGGTCGTTGTTTTGGCAGAACTCCGTAAACCGTTCCCCGTTGTCATTGCGCGTTCCAAGTCCGTGTTCGCCTAGGTGCTTTTCGCAATTGGTGTTACCGCTGCCCACTTTAGCATTCAGGTCTCCCATCAGGATGACAATATCTTGCCTACGTATCTTCTTCAAAGTAGTCTGAAGCGCACTGTAAAAGTCGTCCTTTTCTTCCTCCTTTGCAGCATTAGTGGGAGCGTAGCACTGCACAATGGTGATCTGACTCTTTAATAACATGAGTTTTTCAATTCCTTTACCGCCCGTGGCACACACAATGTTTTTCATCACACTTGTGAGGAAATCTTAATAATATAACCTTACTAGTATGACAAGAAAATATTAAAACAGAAAGTGACATTAGTGACATATGCCCATAGACAATGCGAATGTCAAGTCACGTTCGGAAACCATAGCGGTAAAGACCTAAAATGGTTGATTTTATATTTGCAAAATACTGAAATACACTATTTAAACAATATTTTTATTTATTAATGTTACTGAAATATGTGTTTACATGTATTTGCAATAACAGTTATCTTTAAATAAATATTTCAGTGATAAAAGTTAAAAAAGTAAGTTGGCGTTTCCTTTGAACATGATAAATAAGAGTAAAACAGAACCAGCGTTTCAAATTTAAAAAGAAAACCACTAAGCCCTAGGGCGTAATAGGTCATTTACGGCCCGCAGAACCTACGTGTAACAACACCATTTTCGAGCAAGTGTGATGAAAATAATTTTACTACAAGAAACTACTCTATTTGAAGGTCAGTTCATGACACCGCGTATAGACAACATATATCTAAGGACTGGCAGCAAACTTGCTCTCAGGCAAATGAATAGGATACGCGTCATTAAACCTGACTCGTCTTCAATAGCCAGTGATTAATATACCAAGTTCTCTCCTTGCCTGTACAAAGAAACTAATTTATACCCAATAGAAGGAAGCTTCGCATAAAGAAACAAAATAAACGGCCAAGCGCGTCTCGAGGCGCATAGTGAAAGGTTCTGGAGTAACACACTCAACACAGTACAGTAACAGTAATGCATTAATATTTTTTAACACAAATTTAACAGAATTTGAAAATACCGTAAAAAAGATGACATACCTAAAGTCAAAATAAAATAAAAATCGACCGAGAAATACGGAAGATATAAACATTTTAAAGTACTAATCAGACAGCGATTAGACAGAGAGATCCGATATGGACTATGACTATGACGTCATAGTACATGGCCGCCATACAATTTCCATACTATATTCTGTTTTGCTAGCAAGAGATAGAGATAAATCTTTGTTGTTTTATCTTGGTTATTTTTAGAGTTATTCGAAAAATATTTTTTTCCTGCGGTTTCTTATATGAATCAACTTTTATTAAAGTAATTAAAAAATAGCATGCATATTTATTCCCTATTTTTCTTCCTAGAAAACGTACATCGCCCGCTTGAATGTGTGCGCGCCGTGTACGAACGCACTACAAGCAAAGTTTTAAAGACCTTGGCGTCCTCGACGTCAGGTCAGCGCCCCCACAAGGGCCACAACCCCGGCAGCGAGCTCCTGAGGAGTTCCGGCCACTTCCAACGTGCAGCGAATGACATGAGAAGTCTTGAAAAACTAGAATTAACGTGTGCTTGAGCATGTAAGCTTAGCGCCATCTATTGGCATCATTTGAAACTAAACAGTTTTTACTAAAATAAAGTACATTTTTTTTTTACTTTTTGAGAGTTTTCTTTTTGGTTTGTATGGGAAACCGACCGATTAGAATCACCTTAAGGCAATCCTACTGATGATTATCCTTTTAATATGGATTTTGCTATTTTGTGACGGAATCCTGCAAACTATTCCACGCTCGTGTACACTCGTGGCGTTATTGGAAAAGCAACCTTATGCTTCATGATTTTAAACAGACTTTAGACTGAAATAATAAACCAAAGAACTAAAAGAACGGAAAAATACCGGTATCCGAGCCTTGTCTTGAACCGATGGCCGATGAGGCGTAAAGGTTCTCGAATGGAGACCACGAACCGGAAAACGCAGCGGGGGTCGGCCCCCTCAAGATAATGACGATAATGGTGCAAAGTTCGTTGTATTCTTTAGGGAAGACCTAGGTCCAGCAATGGACGACTCAAAGTTGAAATGGTGATAATAATGAATCATGTATGTACTTCACCAGCCCGTAGTCATTCACACTCACTACTCACTGGACATACCTAAGGCCCAAAGCAAAATAACGCTCATGGTGACTGTGAACCATGGTCCTACCAGTAGTACTATTGTTTTATACTAATACAGAATCAAGCATTTAAGACACATTTTTGATTTTACTTGTATATACAGCGTGTAAGTCTAATACGGGCGATAAATTAAATCGGACATAGTATTCATTAGTGTAATCATGAAGTAAAAGTTTTTTTTAAGTTGCAGTTCATTACGATTACGACCCCATAAATATTTTTTTTTAAATTTCTCAGCAGCAATGTACTGTAAACATGGTTGCGGTACGGCGATACCGAAATGTCAACGTAACTGTCAACGAGCGTTTAACGTGAGTGTGTTTGCATTACATTGCGGGCTGAATTATTTTGTATGGACAAAATTATTGTTGCAACTTTAAGTAAATGTTATCTAATTACCTTCACTTTGTCCTATACTACCTAGTACCTAGACTTACACACTGTATACTACCAATAGTTTTTGGGAGTGTTTGTAATCAATGTTTTGATAGCTTTTTAGGCGACTGATTTTGATGGGCTTTCTATAAATTTTGAATTATATTCAATAAAAGTCCTAATGGTAGAAACTTGGTACGCTATGACTGCCCAACAGTTGAAAGAGCTGGATCTGAATAACAATGTTAATTATTCCTACAGGTAGGACCTTAGGTCCTAGGAGCAAGGGCCTTCTCGCACCACCATACCAAGTCTTCAGCTCTCTCCATCCAACCGCTCCCCGCCACTCCCTTCAGGTAGTCAGGCCACCAGGGCCACCAGAGCCATAGATGTACTTAAGATATTTCTAACTATGGGTTCCTAAATAAGCACCTTTCAATCTAAAACTTACTACATTTAAATATTTCGTACGAAACCTATTAAGATTTGAGTAACGACGGTTCGTTTTACGCGAGCCGTTTGCCGGGATTGTAAAAGGTAGTTTTTTCGGGCAAAAGGTTTTATTATAGCAACATATGCCACTATAAAGTTTTATTGCTGGGCCCGCGGAGGTCGGGGCTACTACGGATTCCCGTCTCAAACTCGAAGGAGGTCGCTCGAAATTTCTTTGCAACAAAATGCTGGTTTTTATCAAATCAAATCAAATAAAATCAAATCAAATCAAATTCTTTATTTCGGACAAACAAGGTACCCATAGAGTGTTAGTATTTACAGTAAGAAATAACTTAGTCTAGTGCTAGTATTAAATTAGTACTTATTACTTATTCTGGGCGCCAAGTCAAGCAAAACAAAGGCACGGCCGTACCATCCTTTTCTCGAAGCCATTCAGGCCATTTTCAACCTCCTGTAATTTTGTACTGGCTAAAGCTAGAACCCTAAATTTTCAGGTAAAGATAGGGCGTAACGTGACTTAGATATAATCTCAACAACATTCAATTTGAACTTGTAGTTTAAGAACTATTGCACGTCAAAGTTCCTTAATACAGGGTAAAATTTTATTGACAGTCCAATTTTTTTCTAGGCAAAAAAATTTCACCTGTATAGTCCAGGAAACGAGGAGATTCTTTGTATGGAGACCTCGGAATAATTCCTCTGTCGCTGAAACTTTGCAGTGTGATAAAGTAGGGTATAAAGCATACGTTTGACAAATTATCTAGGATTTTTGATATTTCGAAGTTAGGTATTTCTGCCAAAACATGAAAATCGCTTATAACTGCTTGTGGAAAATTCCTCCGTCCGAAATTCCATCGGTATATGATATTATATATTAATAAGAGTATATATTATCATTATCTAGGAAAATTTCGATTTCGAATAGGTAGAAATTTTAAAATACCTATTTTGCATCATAACTTCTTCAGGAAAATTGCTCCGTCAATATTTATTTTTTTATATGCCCTAAATTCTTTAAATATATCCATTTTCACAATTATCTAGGAAATTTTCCTCATCGATCACACCTTTACAGATTTTCGGCAATAACTCATGGGGAAAAATTGCTCCGTCAATTTTTATTTTTTTATATGCCCTAAATCCTTTAACTATATCGCTTTTCACAATTATCTAGGAAATTCTCCTTATCGATCACACCTTACAGATTTTCCGCAATAACTCACTGGGAAAAACTCCTCCGTCCATTTGTATGAAATTAACTTATTAGACACAGAACATAAAAATATAATATAATTGTGTATTATCCAGTAAATTTTCGCCCTTAAACATTAACTTTCGAATATCGCAATATAATGAACAATATTTAAAAAGCGCGCTTTCAAACAACACCGAGCGCGTAGTGCGGGAGTGGGGTAACCCCGCCCGCACCGTCAAGTTTTCCGTGCCCATTGAGTTATTATGTATACTAGAGTGGGCACCTCAACTTGATTTCTTGTAAAACCTGTTTGAGCCGATCGGCACAAACACGCTTAGTCTGTGCCGGACGGCTGCGGTAGCTGGACGCATTGGAGTGAAAAATAATTACGTCTAAATATGCCGTCATGTGTAGTGAGGTACTGTACAAACTGCTCAGGAAAATCAAATAAAAGTCAAGGAGTGACTTTTCACACGTAAGTTTACTGCATTTTCGTTTAATCACGCTTAATTTAATAATTTTTGAATCAATTTAAACTCGACAGTCGCGCCATGTGGTGGCGGCCATGTTTTGTTGAAATCAAAGAGTAAAAAAAAAGGTTTACACAGACGTGACAATATCGAGGTGTTATGTTAATATAGATAATGAAATTATTTTGAAGTTCCCTATCGGATATTAAATTTTATATTATTCGATTTTTTTTTTATATTATATTATGGGACAATCTTACACAAATCGACCTAGTCTCACAGTAAGCTTTAAGGCTTCTGTTGTTGGTCCTAGGCGACGACATATACAGGGTGTCCCTAAACTATGAAGGGAAAGGAAAGTACCTCAAATATTGGAGATAGGATATTTTACTGAAAGGACACTTTATTTTATTTTTAAAAGTAAGTAATACTGCATTCAAAGATTTTTTTAAAAATTACTTGTTTTGTATGGGAAATAATTTTCTTAACCCTTAAATGGACACATGTGTTTCCCCTGCTGTTTTTTTTTTGAAATCCTGATTATAGTTTTGTATTTGGGGAGGAAAAGAAATTTTTTTTCGTAATTGTCAATAATTTATAATTTTTTTATGATTTTCAGCATGTCACTTAAAAAGGACATTGCCCGTTTATGTGTTAACTATGCGTACTCGAGATCTGTCACACAGGACGGACATTGCCCATTTAACCTAATGAAATATTCTTAGGACACAAACAATGAAATTAATAAAAATTATATGTAATCACAGCTTTTGAGATCACGACTCATGTTTATTATATAGGAAACATTTACCTTCCACATATACATACGTTCTTATTATTAAACTTGCAAAACAATGAAATCATTATCATGCTTCTCAAAAAAAATCTAAACATAAACTAGTCTTTTCCCTTTCGGAATATAAGAAAACAAATAAATATAAAATAAGCTTATATTACCGCCTGTACTTTTTTGTACAATCGCAAACTGTATGTGTACGTCAGAACTAATGAAATGAACCCAAACACGGTGAATTTATCTTATGTGAATTTAGATCATCATACCGTCTGGTTCCACCATATTCATGCAAAATTTCAGTTCCATCGGTTGAAGATATCTGCTACAAAATTGAGTTGCAAGATTCGATCTGAACAAACATAGTTACATACATACATACATACTTACATGCTTACATACATAGATTGCGCCAGTGGCATGGCAGATGCGATCGGCTCAAATCTGAGGTCGTTGCTCTAGTAATGTTCAATAGCCAGCTTCCTTACAATACCCATGAGCATCTCTATCATCATTATTTCAGGCATAGGACGTCCACTGCTGGACACAGGCTTCCTCAATAGATTTCCAGATGGACCGGATATTATATGGGCATATATGATGGGCATCCAGCGAGTCCCTGCAATCCTAACCAGGTCATCCGAGCACCTGGCAGGTGGCCGTCCCACGCTGCGCTTACCAGTACGTGGTCTTCACTCGAGAACCTTTCTGCCCCAACGGCCATCGGTTCTTCGATCTATGTGCCCTGTCCATATCCATTTCAGTATGCTTACCCGGTTTGCTATATCGGTGACCTTAGTTCGTCTACAAATCTCCTCATTTCTGATTGGATCACGCAGAGATCCCGAGCACAGCCCTTTCCATCGCTCGCTGAGTAACTCTAAGCTTCCTTAAGTGGCCCATAGTTATAGACCACGTCTCGGCTCTGTAGGTCATCACCGGTAATACGCACAGGTTGAAGACTTTCATCTTCAAGCACTGAGGTATCTCGGACGAGAAGATACTTTGCCGTTTCCCAAACGCTGCCCATCCGAGTTCGATCCGTCGATCCGTCGGTATGTGATCTCTTTCTCGCAGTTGGACCTACCTAGCTTGATTGTTTGTCCTAGATAGACGTATTCGTCGACAACTTCGAGGACCGAGATACAATGCAATACTGTGGTGGGCGCTACATGGACATTCGACACGATCTTCATCTTGTCCATGTTCATCTTAAGGCCCACCTGTTAGAATACTCTGTTGAGATCTTCGAGCATTGTATTGTGTCTCTGCCACGATATCGTCGGTAAACTGAAGGTGCGTGATGTAATCGCCATTAATTCTGGTGCCAAGTCCTTGCAATTCCAAGAGCTTGAAGGCGTCTTCCATTGCTTTGGTGAAGAGCTTTGGAGATATCATATCTCCTTGTCTCACACCCCTCTGCAACAGAATCGCCTCCATACACTGGTATAGTACTTGGACCGACATAATGGCGTTGTTGTGCACATCTCTCAGTTAATTCGGTATTGCTGGAGCGACTATAGTACTGCCCATGTCTCGACAGAATAGTAAGTAAGCAGTGGACTTTGTCCGTTATAAGTGACAAATAACTTTTAAGGGATCACAGGCAAAGTCCGTTATAAATGACATATGTTCAAATCACTACTTTTAGGGAACGTGGGCAATGTCCGTTATAAAGGACAAACATTAAAATCACAACTTTAAGGTATTACGGGCAATGTCCGTTTTAAGTGACACTCTGATTATTTCAAGCATCATGAAGAAATTACAGATCATTTTAGCAAAATAACTACTTTATACTGTTATTACAACTTATTTACACAATAAAATAACATAAATCCTAGTAATACTTACGAAAAAAATGTTTTGACGATGAGCCTACACCGTTTCGGTCGTTATACTTTTAGGAATGCTTGCTCCTTGTCACGCGTCGCGTGCGCACGGCTTCTCGATACGCAAGGAGGAAAGGGGATAGCCTAACGAACGTCACGTGACACTTGAACCGCGCGGAAGTTCGTTCAAATTTGAATTGTGTGCGTTTTATTGGTATGTCCTTTAAAACGGACAAAATCCATTTAAGGGTTAACATTTAAATCAAATATTTTACGCTATTCCTCTCTTTTGGGATACTATGTTACTTAAGAGGAATTATTTGTTTTTAACCACTCTTTTGATTGTCATCTTAAAAATATGGGGTGTTGTTTTTTCACATTTGAGTCGGTTCGATTCTCCGACGAAGCAAGTAATTTTTAGAAAATCTTTGAATGCAGTATGTCTAACTTTGAAAAATAAAATAATGTTCCCTTTCAGCAAAACATCCTATCTACAATATTTGAGATACTTTTCCTTGATGTGCCATAATCTTGGACACCCAGTATAATAAATAGATATATATAAATGCTTAAATACATAGAAAACATCCATAACTCAGGTACAAATATCTGTGATAAGCACACAAATAAATGGCCTGACCAGGATTTGAACCCGGGACCTCCTGCTTCGTAGGCTGGGTCACTACCGACTGGGCTAGAAAGCCGTTATTAAATGAAATATTTATTTTTGCCCGACTACGGAAAAAAGGTTATTTTTATTAACACAACATTTATTCAAGGTTTCCTCGGCCGGACCATGAAAAAAAGAGAGGCATGGATTAATATTTATTTTGTTATATTATATCTACACCCATGTCCCTTCTATTCTACGGCTTCTATTTTAATCTATACAAGGATCAACATCGCGACAAAAACGTCATAAGCGCCGTGTAAATCATCTATCCGTCCGTCCGTCGGTTACACGCAGATATCTCCAGATGTACTGAATAATATAGAAAAAAGTTTAAAAAAAGCTTTTATGTATCAAATTGCCTACAAATTACAATTCAAATGACTTTGTTAATCATAATTTCATAAAAGTTTAGTTGTATTATATGTACAGGTATAATTTTTTCTAAATGAACTAAGAAGAAGAGAATAAACTTTAAATTAAATCAAATCACAAGATTTACATGATATAAAAAGCTTGTCGCGAGATTCCTTAGAATTACTCATATCGAGCTCATGATCATATCGATAGGTACATATTGTATTCATGCATAAAGCTTCTATATCATATAAATCATGTGATTTGATTTAATTTAAAGTTTATTTTCTTCTATTTAGGTCATTTAAATAAAAAAAAATCAAGGGGGGCGGGAGGGTCGTGTCGTCGTCGTCGGTACGAAGAACGATGATGAGCTGCGAGCGGGTATGCGGGTATGCGGGCGGGGCGACGCGGCGTCGGCGGTGCGGCGGCGGTGGCCTTGTAGGCTTGTAGTTCTTCTCCACTCCCCGCAGTCCTCCCGCACCCCGCGCTCGGTGCTGTTCGAAAGCGCGCTTTTTAAAAATAGTTTATTATATCTGTACTGATAATACACAATTATTTTGATGTTCTGTGTCTAATAAGTTAATAAAAATGGACGGAGGAATTTTTCCCAGTGAGTTATTGCGGAAAATCTGTAAGGTGTGATCGATAAGGAGAATTTCCTAGATAATTGTGAAAAGCGATATATTTAAAGGATTTAGGGCATATAAAAAAATAAAAATTGACGGAGCAATTTTTCCCCATGAGTTATTGCCGAAAATCTGTAAAGGTGTGATCGATGAGGAAAATTTCCTAGATAATTGTGAAAATGGATATATTTAAAGGATTTAGGGCATATAAAAAAATAAATATTGACGGAGCAATTTTCCTGAAGAAGTTATGATGCAAAATAGGTATTTTAAAATTTCTACCTATTCGAAATCGAAATTTTCCTAGATAATGATAATATATACTCTTATTAATATATAATATCATATACCGATGGAATTTCGGACGGAGGAATTTTCCACAAGCAGTTATAAGCAATTTTCATGTTTTGGCAGAAATACCTAACTTCGAAATATCAAAAATCCTAGATAATTTGTCAAACGTATGCTTTATACCCTACTTTATCACACTGCAAAGTTTCAGCGACAGAGGAATTATTCCGAGGTGAAATGCTTCATTAATCGGACTATGTATATGCGAATTCAAAGTTACTTATGTAGTTCAAATGGAAAATAAAATATATCATTGGAATGTAATAAATAGAGGAAGAACACTTACAAAAAAAATGAGATCCCATCAAACAGAATTGCAAGCATGTAAAAAGATGCAACTCTCGCAACGCAGTTCTACAACAAAAAAGTTTTGAGATGTAATTTTAAACCAAGTCGGTTATTTTTAGTCAGTAACGGCGGGTTCCCTTTTTTTTGTTTTTTTGACTACTACTAACTCGCAACCCTATTGGGCATAGCGATTATCTGACCGGGTGGTCGGCCGTGGCGTTCCCTGGGATCGAACCAGGTCGCTAGCCGGCCCACCCCGAGTGCAGCGGGTTCCGCCGACTTGCCGATTACTTAACCGCGGAGGAACATGTGGACTATAGTAACCCTGTTTTACCGATAGCACTGGCTACTTAACCCGTCCACATCCAGGGTTACCGCACGCTTATGACGACAAATATTATTGCTATTACTAGCCTAAACAGTCGGGCGCCTTATCTATCAAACAATATCAATACTAGCATCATTTTATACTTGGAATAACATGTAATGACAAGCGTAGGCTTTGAGACGGTAGGAATAGTAAAGAAATACAGTACTATTCACAAATTCGTCGCTTGTTTTGTCCCAGATATAATTTGATCCGTGGACTATAGCTTGGCAACTTCGTTGGTGACACTCACATGTGTGCTTTTTGTTATGTGCAGCCGTAACTACTTATACAAGGTACCGCCAACACGAACGGCGACTGACGTAGGCAGCCTTCGCAGGCAGCCGTTGGTGTTGGCGGTAACTTGTGTAAGTAGTTACGGCTGCACATAACAAAAAGCACACATGTGAGTGTCACCAACGAAGTTGCCAAGCTATAGTAATAGGGAACGAGCACAACGAAGGTGCTGCTGCTGCCATCTGGTGCCGCCAATCCGAATCTTGTACTCTATCATGCTGAGGCTATATTAACGGGAAACTCCGTTAATATCGCGATGATGGACGATTAACGTTAGTGTGGCAACGACTTATACATGACATTGACATTTATAAACAGTTTTTCGACTCCAGGCGTTCAGGCTCCACCTAATCCGACCCTATCGAGGTGGACCGGGACAAGGTGACCTGGTTCGACCCCAGGCGCCCCCGGCACCCACGCAGTCCGACCCCTCGGGGTGGACTGGCTAGCGATCAGGTTCGACCCCAGGGAACGCCACAATCCACCCGGTCCGACAATCGCTATGCCCATAAGGGTTGCGAGTTTGACAGCTTCTCTCTGCAGCAGAAAAAAAAAAGTTTTTTTCAGACCTGATAAGTTTCCTTCACTAGCCGCATAGTGTCTCTTGTGGATTTAGTACTGCCATTTATAGATCCTGCACGTTCCCGTTACATGGATGCTACTGCAGTGCGTCAAAGTCGAAGCGATCGATTTATTAGATTCCGTATAACAGAATTCCAAAATAATACACTTTACAAAATCATTTATCTTCTTGAGTATGTATGGCCCTTGAGTCTATTACCAGGAGTGGCTCACTCCGCGATTTCCGCTACTAGTGCCAAATATTGCTCCTCAGGCAGGAGGGGCTTAGACAGCGACCAGAAAGAGTACGCGTTATGCGATAGAGAGAGACAGTCGAATCTGGGGCGTTCCATCAGGGTGGTCGGTTTTGTTAGAAAGGGAGAATTTCGTACGTAGTACTATTATTTGTTTTGTGCTATTACAGACGGTTTAATAACCTTTATTTACGGTGAAGTTATGAATAAACCTACAGGTTCAAAACGTTGGGTAAACCGGAAACGTAATAATGTTATGTTTGCCTTTGTTTTAGGATATTGGAATATTGTTAGTATTGAAATATTTCGTTCTGTTTATTTATATAGGCGTCTATAAATCAATATCGTTAAACAAATATGTAACATACAAAAAATATTTGTATGCTTATCTAATAAAAGTAAAAGCGTGAATATTAAAGCGAGGCTACAGGGCTCTCAAAAGTGAGCTCCTATTTTTAGAACCTGACTTGATTTATGATTCCTACTGAGTCTTGGATAAGAATCCTGACCTAGTGGAGGCTTACAAACTCGCTGTATATCGGATACAGCAAGCATAGTCAAAATTAAGGAACGTACAAACACTTTTTTTTTCGGAAAAAGGTTTTTTTTTTGTTTGAAACTGACAAATTCGCAACCCATACATGGGCGTAGCGATTGTCAGACCGGGTGGTCGGCCGTGGCGTTCCCTGGGGTCGAAACAGGTCGCTAGCCGGACCACCCTGAGTTTGGTCGGACTGGGTGTGGTCTATATGGGGGAATCTGGAGCATTGCATTATATGGGTGTGAGATGTGGACTGTTGACGATAGCCCCACCGAACCCCGACCCGACTGAACATCGTCTAACTAAGACCCTGAACATGTTTTGTAAGTAGCTATAAGCCCTAGGACTAGGTCCTAGAACCATGTTTTATAGTTAGTATGTAAGTGAAATATTTAAGTATTTTACGAGTTTTTGCCCGTACAAGAGGCCATATGTGTAATGTAACGAAACGACTCATTAGCACTTGTGTAAACCTTAGAACCCGATCCCCCTATCTAGAGCTGAGATAAAGACTCTTAACGAATGTGTAAATCGAGTATACTTAGACTTCACTGGCAACTAGTGGGCATTTCTCCAAAAATATGTCTGCGACTCATTCATCTGTCTCCATACATTTAGTATGAAAAAGGGCCAGATGAATGAGGTGACCGCAGACATATTTCTGGAGAAATGCCCTAGTGCTAGGAGCGGCCAGTGAACGATTTGGTAGGAACTCTCGACACACCCACTCGAGGCTTCTACCGGTCAGAGCCAGCTTACCATGAGTATTGTGAGGCTATGTATATAGCACGCCCATAATTACCATGAGGATTGTGTAGTCGAGTATATAGTAGTCGCTAGTCGTTACCATAACGTAAAACGGCAAAGAGCGAAAGTTTTCGAACAACTTCCTGTATCGATGCTTTATAATTTCTCGGTCTGACCACGAGAATTCAGCGTAGGCTGGTATCATTCCTCACGGAGTTTTCCATCACGCAATATGTTGTAATTGTTGCGCAACAATCACTTACATAAATACGCCAGGAGCTCATTCGGAGCCCAGTTGGCGTCGTGAACTCAAGTTGTAAACTCATAGTGAGAGACAGAACCGAACCGAACAAGTAGTGATCCGATCCGAACCTAATATCTAGATTCCTAGCCTATGACCTGAGTGAAGTCTAGGTAGGACTTAGAGTCAGTGAAACAGTATTTCTTTATTACGTGTTGCGGCCCGAGCCGCCCATCTAAGAACCCGTAATCCTTTTAACAGTGTTTAGCGTGTAAATAGCTTATAGGGAAGTATGAACATTATTAACTATTTGATACTGATTCGCTGATTGATTTTTGTGTGACTATTTCTGTATTATATCCCGTGTAATAGATTTAAGTGTTGTGTTTAAAAGATGGTTAAGCCAGTGTCGGGTTTGTTAGTGCTATTCTTCCCGCGTGGTAAAACCCTAGGAAATACACATTAGAGTCAGTGATTTTAAAAACAATATAAGTGTTAAATCTGAACCTTTGTTTTGAGCCATAGTTATCGATCCCTTAGTAATAATTCCGGGAGCTTTACAAACTCCCGAGTAATATCCTGAGAGCTGTCGAAGCTGTATCCCTATTAACCGGCGGGACCCCACGAGATCCGTGAGTGCGTCGGTAATATGGACAATGCCACAACGAGACAAAGAAAGACTAGAGGCGTTCGAGATGTGGTGCTGGAGGAGGATGGAGCGTATTAGCCGGACGGAAGGAAAAACAAATGAGGAAGTGCTGCAAATTGCGGGAAAGAAGAGGAACATAATGACGACTATAGAGAATAGACGTGGCAAAATTATAGGCCACCTGGTTGACACGATATATTCTTTAAGACAATCGTAGAAGTAAAAATTGAAGGAAAGAGAGGGAGAGGCAGACCTCGGAGAAACTTTGTGCTACAGCTCAAAGAGAAGGCCAATGTCTTGTCGTACCAGGACCTAAAAGGCGTGGCTGAGGACCGCACAAAAAGCAAAGCTCTTAAATTGTGATGATGATGACAAACACCAAACTTAAAGGCGAGACACACTTATTTGACTCATCTATTCGTGTGAAATATGACCTACTGCATTGTCTTAAGGTTACTTTTAGATGCTTTCTGCAGGAAGAAAGACTTGAGACATTCCTATCCGTCAGTCGTCGATTTATTGGGCAAGTTTAGTAATAAATACCTCCGCTGCACGGAACTTTGCGGATTCGTATACAATCGCGATAAGCTATGGCGGCTTATTCTGTAGCGTAATTCAGAATTTCAACATCAATTAAATTTTTTGACCGAATGAGCGCAGCGAAAAAGGATCCCCATTTCAGGTTTTTTCATGGCATGGGAATGGCAAAGGAGCACACAGGTCATCTAATGGTAAGTGACTTCTGAGGCCCATGGACATTTGCAATCTTAATATTACAAATGCGTTGCCAACCTTAAGGACTAAGACGGAAGGCTTCTATGCTAGGAATTTCACCGGTTGTCTTACCCCCACACCGGAACACAACAGTGCGAACACTGCTCTTTGGCAGCAGGTTAGTGGGTAAGATGGCGGTAGCGATTCGGGTGGACCCTGCACAAGGTCCTACTACTTAGGCAAAAATTCTATTTTTGGATTTTACAAACGTTGATTTATTTATAATAATTAAATATTCAAACAGAATGACATTGGTAATTTGAGGCGAATTTATATAAAACTATCATTTTTCCGCGGCTTCGCCCGCGTTGTTCCCGTTATTGTCCCAAAGGAACTCTTTACAGGGATATAATGTATCCTATGTTTCAATCCAGGACTTGGTCTACTTGCATGCCAAATTTCAGCTTGATCCATCCAGTTGTTACCCCGTTATAACTTATAAGGTAACAAACATCCAATCATCCAAACATCCAAATATCCAAACATACAAACATCTTCACAAACTTTCGCATTTATAATATTAGTGGGATGTGCCAATTTGCGAGAGAAATGGCGTATGTGCCGTGCGCTCTGGATCGTAAAGTTAAGAGGCGGTCGCCGCGCCCCCGCGCGGCACGCCTTGGTAATTCCTCCTCTTCGTTAGGAACCGGTAGAAGGCGTTACATGCCAACAGTCGGCACGGTTGTCTTTTAGACTTAGACTGACCACAGTACCATGATCTCTGCTTTCTTCTCTTCTTCTTTCTCCTTATACTTTGTATCTAAATAACTGCATTTTTACTTAAAAAAAAACCCGACCGCGGTGCACTAAAAGTGCATAAAATCTACAATTTTGTTTATTTTACCTATCGAGCTTCATACCCAGTGACACTTGCGCCATCAAGACGAATCTAATGATGTATCATTTATCAAAATCGGGTGTGTCGTTGAGTAGTTACGAGCGGACATAGGAACGGACATACATACATACATACAGGTCAAACACATAACCCTCCTTTGGGCTTCGCCGCAGTCGGGTAAAAAAAGGAAGAATAGTAGATTGTGTCACAAGGGAACAAAATGATGTATTTACGGCGAGGGCGTATATTGCATCTTTCTTACTACTTATTCTCTGCTGGAGTGTGGGTCTCGAATCGACTTTCTCCATTCGTTTCGGTCTTTGCAGTTTGTGATACATCCTCTCATGTCATTTCCACGGCTTTATCTCTTTCTCTACTGAGCGTCCGCGTTGCCAAGTTGTTCTAAGGCGACCTCAGTATTACCACGATACCACTGATAGTTTCTCATGTTGCCCCTCTGGCGGGGCTTAGCCAGCGACTCGAAAGAGCACGCGTTATGCGATAGAGAGAGACGATCGAATGCAGTGCGTTCCGTCCGATGGTCGAACCCGAACGTCAGTTTTGTTAGACAGAGAAACTTCTGTACTGCGGCATTACGAACTGGGCCATAGGTCAAATTATATTAAAGATGAGATTGACAGTTAAGTTTTGAACCACCCAACGATCTCCATGCCGATAAATACGCACTGTTGAGGATATTAAATTGTCCAAGTTGCTTATACATTTAGAATTGCTCTGTACAGGCCGCCTGAGCTAATTTGAACTTCGGGAAAATTTATTGATATCATCCCGGACCGCAAGCAGTTACCGCCAGCTACGCTTTACATTTTACCGCCCTGAGTGCGTAAATATGTATTCGTATCTGATGAATACAAGCTAATCTCTGTAATTTTTTGGTGTGTAATAACAGTACATTACATAACTAGGGTGGTAATACAAAGAAAGGCCGAGATCGCAGAAGTTTGCGGCCCGAGCTGCAAGCGAGGGACGTAAATATGCGGTCGAGGGCTTTCTTTATTACCTCCCGTGTTGTGTACAAATCATTTTATGTCTACACTTGGCCAGAAAGCGGCTCTTTCCGTACGCGCAGCGTAACATTAAATTAACTATTGTTGGTGTCATACATGCTACACAATGTAATTCAGTTTGATGGAAGGTAAACCGAATCAGAGCAGGAGGTATTGTGGAGGCATTGTTCGATCTCAATCAGGATTCAATCTCGGCTGTTTTCATATCGGCCGATCGAAATATCATCGGAAATGTCGCGAGCAGAGCGACTATGATCACGCGCCGACAATACGGGGGAGAACTGCGGGCCGGGACGCGCGTTTCGAAAAATATACAATACCTGTGCGTACGGAAAAAACCGCTTTCTGGCCAAGTGTAGATAAAATGATGTACACAACACGGGAGGTAATAAAGAAAGCCCTCGATCGTATATTAACTTCCCTCGATTGCAGCTCGGGCCGCAAACATCTGCGATCTCGGCCTTTCGTTGTATTACCACCCTAGTTGTGTAATGTACTATTATGCCACACCTGGCCATAAAGTGTCTCACGGTATTCTAGGCCGGTTTAAACCAACTACTAAGCTGGTAAGTGGCTTTGTAGTACGTTGTTACAATAAAAATTGCACATTAAATCTAATGATGAGCGCACCCAATGCACAAAAATAGACAATGTTATCAGCGATGAACCTTGAAAATACATCTTTTGGGGTTCCCCAAGGAAGTATAATTGGTCCTACCCTATTCTTAATATACATTAATGACCTTTGTAATATGAAATTGGACAGCGGTAAAATAATTTCTTACGCTGATGACACTTTCCTACTTTTTTCTGCAAAATCAGCCGACGAAGTTTATAAATATGCGCAACGGGGCTTTAATATTGTAAACTGCTGGCTTCAACATCACCTACTAACACTAAATTTACACAAAACAAATTACATAAGATTTTCCATGCGCAAATCTTATAATTTGGCTCCAAGTAACCCAAAGCTCTATAAACATAACTGCAAAGACCTCACTAATAACCATAGTAATTGCACAGACATAGCTGCTACGACTAAAATAAAATATTTAGGAATTATAATTGATGAGTCACTCTCGTTTAAACATCACGTAGAAGCTTTGTGTAATAGAGTACGTAAGTTAATAATTGTTTTTAAAAAACTACGAGCGGTTGCAGACGCGCATCTTATGAAACAAATCTACTTTGCGTTATGTCAACTTCATGGGGTGGCTTGGCTAAAATGACATTACTAAACCTAGAAAGAGCACAAAGAGCGATTCTGAAGGTTTCTACGTTTCGTCCTTTCCTCTTCCCTACTAACCTGCTGTATAAATCATGTGAAGTCCTAACAGTTCGACAATTATTTATACTAAGCACCGTTTTAAAACAGCACGCTGCACTGTCGTACAACACACAATTTACTAACAAAAGGCGTAAAAATATTGTTTGCTCGCTAAACCGGAAACATGCATTCTCTTCTAGACTTTTTATTATCTTAGGTCCATTCCTATACAACAGGTTAAACGCGAAATTTGACATTTATCCGCTCAATTATGTTAAGTGTAAACTCACTCCGCGAAGCCCTACAAAGCATGTCGTACGAAGATACAGAGAAGTTATTATTAGTCATAAAGTGATTCTTGTTTTAATTTTGTAACTTAGGTACTCGTAACTGTTTTTATTCTTTTTTTCTGTAGTCAATAAGCATACCAAATGCTACTAGTTATTACATTTCAATGATGTACATTAAGATTTAGTAATTGTGAATATTTTAATAAATTATTTAGTCGTTTTTTCTGCCTGAAACAGAGGACCCCCTAGTTCAGGCACGTTTTATGCTTCGTATTTTTGTGTATTATAGTCTATAAGTCATATTTTGTAATTATTCGTGAATAAATTATTATTATTATATATTTCCCGTACACGGGACAATGGTGTCCCGGCCCTTTGGGAGGCGTGCGCGGAGCCGAAGCCAACGCGTAGAGACCCTTTCGACAATTTAATGAAAGGCAACGTGTACACCCAGCGGATGCTGTCCCTGTCCGTGTCATGGGACGCACGCAGAGACAGCCCCCGCCAGATGCAAGGACTATTGTTGATTGATAGAATCTAACTCTACTGGGTTATGGTGGTGGAATTATGGACTAGATACTGGGCTATGGATTGAGACATGACGGCGCCTGTCAGGAAAAGTGTCTCATGGCTTTCGCGGCACTGACAGACCGTGACTTGCCCTCCGCTGATGGGCCCCTGTTAAATAACGACAGCGTTATTATTAATATTAATGAATCAAAATTATTATTAATATTGGGCCGTTGTTCTCGATAAGCAGCGGTTTGTCGACGATTCGAAGTCATTCAAACCCGTGTGTTTTCTTACTGGGCGGGCCGGAGCAAAACGATTTCACATCGCATTTCGCGCCGGTACCTTTTATTTAAGTTTATTTTTGCGCTCAATCCAATATTCCTAATTTTTACAAATAAAATGGGGGAATTCAATCAGTATGAGCGTAAAATTACGAAGGAAGGTGAAATGCGTTATTATGAAATATTGTAATGTTGAAATATTTCAAAAGACGTATTTAGAATAATACCGTTGTTGAACTTTTTATATATATTTTGTACAGGAGATATAAGTCCCCTAAAGAGCCATATAAAACAGTTCAAAATGTACATAAAATTAACTTGATGTTTTTAAAGGTGGTTAATCTTCTTTATATTAAATTAGCTAAGTATAGATATTTTGATTGATTGTGTACAAATAGTATTGGTTTCTTTATTGATATCTAAAGTGGTTTACACCTTTTATGCCACACCTGGCCAGTGGCTTTTTCCGCACGTTGCGCGTTCGGAAAAAACCGCTTTCTGGCCAAGTGTAGACATAAAATGATGTACACAACACGGGGGGTAATAAAGAAAGCCCTCGATCGCATATTTACGTCCCTCGCTTGCAGCTCGGGCCTTAAACATCTGTGATCTCGGCCTTTCTTTAAACAGTGTGTAAGTCTAATACGGGCGAATCTCTTAACGGTGGTTAGTAAAGGACAAAGTGAAGGTAATTAGATAACATTTACTTAAAGTTGCAACAATAATTTTGTCCATAAAAAATAATTCAGCCCGCAATGTAATGCAAAAACACTCACGTTAAGCGCTCGTTGATAGTTATGTTGACATTTCGGTACCGCCGTTCCGCAAGCATGTTTACAGTACATTGCTGCTGAGAAATTAAAAAAAAAATAATTATGGGGTCGTAATGAACTGCAACTTAAAAAAAACCTTTTACTTCATGATTACACTAATGAATACTATGTCCGATTTAATTTATCGCCCGTATTAGACTTACACGCTGTATTACCACGCTAGTTGTGTAATGTACTATTGCACAGTATAGTAGCATTAATTTTTCTTCCCATAATACGTTCATCGCGCAGCTTGCATGAGTGCGCGCCGTGAACGAACACACTACAAGCAAAGTTTTACGAATGCGTAAGAATGCTCCAGTACGGATCGCATCGTCTGCGCCTCAACCTTGAATACGTATCGCGCACTTCTAAACGGCCGAAGTTTGACTACTTGTCTGTCGTTATACTATACTTGCCTCTCTTTTGCAACTTTACCTAATTACAAGTGCGAGTAAAAAATAGCTTCGTATAGATATAATACCTAATTTTCTACATATGACGCTAAAGAAATCGCAAGCATATCTAAATTTACAAAAAATCAGCAAGGTGAAATTATATTAAATTTCTCACAATTAGGGCAACGTAATGGAAAATAACCTTTAGCAGCAAATTAATATACCTAAAAGATTTCTCAATTTACAACATCCAATACTGAATTCATTGGAAACGAACGAGGTCTTCATTTGATTGAAATTGACATGAAAATAATGATTTTTTTATTGTTCTGGAATAATCACGACCTTTACTAGTTCGTTGACTCTGCGAAAGGCTTAATATATAACAAATTGTTTCAATGCTTTTTACCCATCGAAATATAATGTATGGAACGATAACTCCGAACAAAAGTGACGGTGAAATTTGCCCCATAACGCACACTTTTTAATATCAATACGTCTTATTTATCAGTGGGACTGATAACCAATTTAAGGTTTACTATGTTTGAGTCTAAAGTCATTTATGACAAATATTAGTATAACTATACATTCGTTTTTAGAGAAATTAAATGGAAAATGTGCCCTCGAAGTTAACGGAAATAAAAAAAACACGGTGTTTTATAGCGCCTACTTTGGTTTTTACACCCCTCTTTTCCTCCTTTGAGGGATTATTTTTGAGATATTTAAGGGCATTTCGCCGGTCATTTCCGTGGTGAGTTCAGTACCATCATCAATGTCGAAGTCCTTAAGTATTCTATATCATTTATAGGCTCTCAATCTATCTCTATACCAAATTTCATCTAAATTGACTCAGTGTTAATCGTGAAAAGGTGACAGAAGTCTGTATAACTAATAAGTACTTATATGTGACGGCGCATCGCGTCTCTTTGATGCTATTTTGCAACGAGATCGATAACCAGTCAGTCTGGCGAAGCGTCGTGTCGATGGTCTGCGCTACACAGTGAAGTTGATTTACAGATGACTTTTCGTACGTCAACGGAAGCGCACCACGAACCCAAGCGACGAATTGCCTTTGTTCCACTTCCTCTGCTACTCCTGGTTATACGTACACGGAAGCTACGGTCAAACCTGGCGATGGCGGGGATTCGCCTTTATATCGATACCTTTACGCTCAAAGGGCGTAAACACCGTATGTGCTAATGGCGTTTACGCCCTTTGAGTCTAAAGGTATCGATATAAATGCAAAGTAACTCTGTCCGTTACACAGAGACACGCGCATAGATAGATAATTATGTGTCTACCATAATATGTGTTACCCATAGACGCACGTTGGATAGTTATACGTAATTTAATTCTTTATTCTTCGTGTAAATGCACAGGTAAAGAAATAAATCTGTAGATGCCTTAGTGTAAACCTTGTCCTTTGAAAATTCACTATGTTGACTCATTAATAGTGTTAAAACGACACGGCTCTGCAGATGTTTTTAACGACTGTAAAAAAGGTCGTCGCCCTGAAAAACTCCAGGGTTCCCACCCTCTATTTTTTAATTCAACATCCATTTGTAAGTCCCTAAGCACGTGACACGTACTTATAAGCTGTAAGAGAAACACCAACTGTGGCATTAGTCCTATGAGGTATTTAGTCAGTAAACCAATTTACTTTTGCATCCGTTGTGAACCAGATCATAAGGCGTTAGAGCCGACTTTTGCGTGACGCTTCTGAAAAGGAATTGTTCTGCGTTTTAGGAGCTCGACCAATGGTTCTCAGCGGTTCTTCTGAGCCTTATGTCTTATGCTTAAGGTCTTTATTCGTGTGTTTTGTTGGTATGTTATCTTGGTTATTTCTAGGGTCACATGTGCGAATTTCTGGAGATCCCGTTTTGCGGTCGCCGACGCCTAAACGCTCCGGTGTAGGTCAACTATGTATGGATAACTCTGTTATAGTGGAGTCAAGTTTACTTGCTCGTAGAATATCGGATTTAAGGGGTTATTTGAGTGTCGCTTACAATTGCTGTAGTACTTAATCTTTGTTTTGGAGAATAGGTTACGTTGTTCATGTTGGTGTCTGTGTCTGTCTTGGAGCAACTTGGAAGGGAGTTGCCATAGTGCATTTTTCTAATACAGTATTAGAAAAATGCACTATGGCAACTCCCTAACTATCTATCCCCTCTGCCACTATTAGCCAGGGATGATCGACGCAGTGCACACTTATTTACACACGCTTACATGAAAAGTCGATATCGAGGTAGAAGAAAAAATGTATGTACCTCGCGTACTAAAAAGAAGTGGCGCCGACCTTCTTTGCACGCCGTCAACTTCAGTTGTCGTCAATATTATTATTTGATTTGAAAATCTGGTAATAATGGTATAATTAACTGTTCAAATAGCATCAAATGAAATGGAAAATTTATGTTTCCCATCACTAAACTACGCAAAAAACGTTACACGCTTGGTTGCCATATAAATCGACGAACCATTTCCTTCTGTCTCAATATTATTCTGTGATCACTACGAAACTAACACTTTACAAAATGATTTGCAATTGATAGTTTTAAGGCGAGGCTAGACCAGAATCGGGCACGGAAGCCTAGTTTCCAAATCATTTTTAGAGCACTTATTTGACTCGTAGGTCACTGTAAAACATATATAATAATATTCAGAACTGTATCTAGGGCTTCCTCTCACTAAGAACACGATAGCGAACACTTCGCTCGATAGAAAAGTAGCGCGAAAACACTATAAAATAAAGTATTTTTTTCATTTTGTTCATTACCAGTTACCTTTTCTGACAAAATTAATACCTGACAATCGTGATTTCACAGTCATGCAGGGCATCCTCTCATGTTTGGGTTGATAACGTATACTTTTATGTTAGAAATCGAAGATAATCTGCAATAATCTGCATTCCGCCCGACCCTAATTGTATGTGAAATGCGAGCCAGGTCCTACCGGGCCTTAATTTTAATTTTCGCTCAACATTCATTGTGGACTATCCTACCATACCATAACGCTCTCTCTCAAGATAAAACGCCGCACTGCCTCTTAAACAAGACTAACAACGTGTCAGACAAAGCCGAGCTTTATAATCGAGCTCCCCAGCCCCGAACAGGTGCCTCGGAAAGGCTGCGGATATCCGGAAGTGGAATCAATAGCGGGTACTTGTCCTTATGAAATATGCAACGCCAGTCCTACATACATTAAAGGATGTTCGCGGCACACACGATGACGGTGGCTTTCCATTAAATGTCGCGGATGACTTCATTTTTAAAGCGCACAAACATATTGCAAATTTGTTTTTTTGTAAGCGGAAAATGAATAATTGGCTACTTGGAACTTTTCTCTGTCATATGTTATAAAAAGATTTATCAATACCTAATAAAAATAGAAGTGAAAAAATTACTCCAATATCATAAAAACTCACCGAGATGCAACAATGTTAAAATCACATTTTTAGACTTTCCCAAAAACGCGCCAAAAACGCTTCATACTGCAGCCTCTTAGGACGTAACGCCACGATCGAAATTTTTACATCCCTCGCTTGCAGCTCGGGCCGCAAACATCTGCGATCTCGGCCGTTCTTTGTATTACCACCCTAGTATATATAGATTATACGTCTGAATGGTCGTCTCAACTTAAACAAAACAAATTCAATATTTTTGCGAATGCTGAACAAATCGTGTCTCCGCAAAGTAAATAAGGGGCAGTTGATCCCCACGGAGAAAGGAAGGAATTATTCAGGAGTTGTCCCCATTATTTATCAAATACCTAATCAAGTTTGGCTCAACGGTAATCCGGGGTGGCAGAACTAATTACAGTTTTCTTTTCCTTTGTATACAAGTTCGATGGATTTTTAATACACTAGGTACATTAAACATAAGTCAGCCGGCCACGTGTAAGACTGATTCGCCACCATACTTTTGAAAATGAAATGTAATAGTAATAGTTTTTATGCCACACCTGGCCATAAAGTGGCTTTTTCCGCACGCTGCGCGTACGGAAAAAGCCGCTTTCTGGCCAAGTGTAAACATAAAATGATGTACACAACCCGGGAGGTAATAAAGAAAGCCCTCGATCGCATATTTACGTCCCTCGCTTGCAGCTTGTTGTGCTTACCACACTTGTTGTGTAATGGGAGACCGGGTATGGTTGTCTCGCGGGTTGGTTGTCACAGCGGCCATAAAATAATACTAAACGAAACATTAAGTACATCGATCGGTGCTAAAAGATCGCAAGAGCTGTACATCCCTCCGTACTTCACCAATCGATGCACTTATTCCTTCGTTTCGTATTATTTAATGGCTGCTGTGACAACCAACCCGCGAGACAACCATACCCGGTCTCCCCTACTATTATTTGCAACCACGTTTTACGTACAGTTTTTATTATAATTATTATAATGACGTTTCATGACGCATTGTTTTTTTTTACTGTAATGTCATGTTAACATGTGATCGATCGATTCCAGATCCGCAATGTAATGCTACTCACCCAACTTTACTCGCTTACTCGCCTGCGATGGGACCAGTGCCGTGCCGTATGTGTGCGCGCCGGGATTTGACTACAAGCAAAGATTTACGGATGCGTAAGAATGTCGCACTACGCACTGTTTGCACCTTGACTTTGAATACCTATCGCGTGCTAAACGGCCAAAGTTTAACTACTTAGTCTGTGTATAATGTATACAGGGTGTTTGGTAACAGGATGCAAAGCCGAAAGTGAGTGATAGTTGAGGCTATTTAGAACATTTTAAGCCAAACATGTCTTAAGGTGGATTTAGACCAAACGAATTCTAACATATTCTAACCCCACTCTACCAAATTCTTTGTGTGTACACAAAGAAGAAGGCAAATGTTTTTAGTTTTTTTCTCTTCTACAGCGATTTAAAAATTTCATAACACAAAAAAAATATTTAAGTGTTTTCTAAGGCCGATAAAAAAATTAAAAAAAAACTTAAAACATTTTTGGCTTAAAATGTTCTAAATAGCCTCAACTATCACCCACTTTCGGCTTTGGACCCTGTTACCAAACACCCTGTATACTTCGCTGATGATGCTATACGTGTAGCGGCGGTTAAATCAAATCCTTTGTTCTACAATGTTATGTAACAAACGCTGAGCTACAGCCAGGCGCAGGCGGACAAGGAATAAAACGGTAAAATTGATCCAAAACCTCTTTGTAGCTGAATTCAGATAAAATTCTAGAAGGATCCTAGCGGAGTGGCAGGGGCTACTGAAAGTCTGAACTTCAGATACTTTGGAAATCATAAAACCCACCCCAGAGTGGAGCAAATAAAAACATTTCCACGGGTAAATAATAGGCAAATCGGTGGAAATCGAGTTCTGTTGATACCCCCCATCCCCCTCCCGGTACTGACTTGGTTTAACATTATTACATCTTAAAACTTTTTTGTTGTAGGATATACTTTACTGCCCCGACGGTTATTCGTTCTCCAGGCTGCGTGCCTTGTTTAGAACAACGCGGACTTTGTAGAGAGTGGCCTTGCGTAGTATTTCCCCTCTGCCAAGCAATTTGTGCCAGTGATCATATTCGTACCATAAAACTTGTTACAGTTGGATTAGTCGTCAGACTAAATCTAGTAACTCACCTGAAGAGATCTTCGTGAATATGTCGAATTGTTCCGTATTTCGCTGCAAAAGGAGATCAAACACGTCAAACGTAGAAAGAGATGGTGTTTCTTTTCACATCTAAAGTATTAAGAATCACCATTATTTACTTCCTATAAAACATGAAAATTACAAAAATCTGATATGAAATTATTTGAGTTTACTAGTTGACAACCAAGCATCCTCGCGTTGCCATGGTGTTTTGCTAAACTTATCAATGTTGTTTGTCATTACACTATTTCAATGTAAATACATCTTTGTGAATGTGAATTGGTCAATGTGTTTTTCTATTTGTTAAGTGTTAGTTTCGTAGTAATAGACGATTTTTCATGTACGCGTGTGTAAGTAAATAAGTGTGCCTCGTTCCCCCTCGCCAAATATGGCAGAAACTTGTATACCGGACAAGTGGCTTATGGTGCCTCCTTTCCGTGTTGCTCTAAGGTGTCCTGCCACTTTAACCGTGCACACCGTGACAGGATGTGAGCCAATAAAATACCAGAATCTGAGAAAATAGGTACAGATGTATTGCAAAATGATTTTCCATCGGGAAAACTCGGATCTCAATTGGAATACGATGGCACCCGAACTGTCAATCAATGATTGTATTAAATGAGGGACGTTTTCATATCCATTAATATAGAACTTTATTGTTTAGTGTCAAATGTCAAAGTGAAAAATGGCGGCTGTAAGATGGGTACTGAAGCTGATTGATTGAGAGAGCACGATAAATACGAACTTTTCCGATAAAGTACGATGGAAAATCATTTTGCACTACATCTGTACTTGAAAAGTCTTAGTTTCCCAGTGTCTGTTGTCCCGCGATTGTATTGGAAGCGGTCCAAAGCCCGTCTCCCCAGTAGGTACTGTTTCATATATTGAATTTATTCGCTTATTAGGCGAACACTCGCTCCGGGCCTTCCAATATGAGCGGAATTAAAAAATAACACGAGCTTAGAGTAAAACAAAAAGATTTCGCTATCTATTTATCTATATGTCGCAGTGTCGGTGTGCTGCTCACGAAGGAATGTCAAGTTAGTCTATGCTTGAGTGTCTTTGGCTGCGATACGATGACGTCTATTTAAATTACATTCATTGTATTGTTGTTTTTGCTGACAAAGTGACAGGAGTACGGATTGAGGATTTGAGCTGCCCAGCATCTGCCATAGGAGCCCAGGGTCTTAGTTGTGTCGCAGCCCAATTTGCTGCATTTCTTTGTAAGTTTAGTTACCGATTACCAGGCACATGGCCTTCCATCGGTCGTCCTCAAGTTATAATTCTATCTACCTATACGTAATAACAAAATCGTAGAAACCAACGTTTTTGTTGGTTTTTCTGAATGTCTGTTTGTAGGCGCATCGCGGAAAAACTGTCAGACCGATTTATTGATGTTTCAACACAGAACTCTGTCTATTTCTGTATCAACTTTCGTCTCCATCCATTAAATTGTTACCACGTTATTTAATAGCAAACAACCAAACCTTCAAACAACAAACTTTCACATTTATAATATTCGTAGAATTCAAGTGATAAAGTGTTTGTTTAAGGCATATTTTGACGACCGCTTTAGCTTAGTTGGTAGTGACCCTGCCTACGAAGCAGGAGGTCCTGGGTTCGAATCCCGGTAAGGGCATTTATTTGTGTGATGAGCACGAATATTTGTTTCTGAGTCATGGATGTTTTCTATGTATTTAAGTATTTGTATCTATTAAATATATCGTCGTCTAGTGTCCATAACACAAGCCTTATTGAGCTTACTATGGGGCTAGTTCGATTTGTGTAAGATTGTCCCCTAATATTTATTTATTTATTATTTATATTCTAGCCTATTTATTAAAACCTTCAACAAAAAGTCTTTGAAACAAGCCCCCAGCTAGTTAAAAAAATCTCCAGATTCTATATCTTAAAGAGCAAAAAAACCAATTAAAATAAAACCGCAGTTGGTCTAAAATAGCTATACAAATATATCTAAATCTGAAATCGCGTAAGGGCTTCTAAAATATAACGATCTTACGTCATTTTGGCATGAGAGGGTAAGAGATCGTCCCGATCATAATCCTTTCAGTTCATTAACTCGCAAAGAAATTAGAAATTTGATTGAATTCCTTTCAGAAGGGTTCCGCGATAAAGCGATTATAATATCTCTTCGGTTATTTCAAATTAGGGTGGGCAAGATTAAATATTTTTGTAAGACTGGGAAGCTTCAGTCTGTGTCACACTGCGCAAGCTGGACAGTAGACAGCTACCGGCATTTGTTACTGGCACGTCAGTGCGGCTCTGGTGGTTCCGGCTAAGAACGGAAGTCGCTTGGTTTAAAATCTTAATGTCCTAATGGAATGTTAGATCGAATCAAGGACCTTAAAATAAATAGCCAGACGGAGTCTCGCTAACAAAGAACTGAAGCAGATCTAATAAACCGGCTACTTATGGGTGCGTGCTGCTCACAATAGAAAAAAAACTAGTTGATGTGTGCGTGCGGCTCGTAAGTACAAGCAGCCGGTTTATTAAAAATGGCTCCATTTCTCTGTTGGCGAGGCTCCGTCCCCGGCTATTTATTTTAAGGTCCTTCGATCGAATGATAGTTCGAAAAATTCTACTGCTAAAACTGAACATCCCCCTCCCCCTCTTTAGGGAGCTCGCACATTACGGCTACTAGTCGTGGCCACTAAATGCAACCACAAGTGACTCAGTTAGGCAGTAGCTTAGTGTAGTGACAGGTCGCCACCGGTGGCCTACGTGGCACGCGGTGGCTGGCGACTGTGGCCGAATGTGCGCGCGAGGCCAGCCACTAAACGCGGCTACAAGAAGCGAGCGCTTGCCACGCCCGCAGTTTGTGGCTCGAACGCGGCCACTCGAACGCCCGGTGTGCCCCGATGCCATACAAAATGTCCCTCAGGTTCACTTTGTCTACCTTTGGAATGTGGACGAGTTGGGATTGGTATGTGGACGAGTTCGGAATGTGGACGAGATGCGAATGTGGACGAGTAGGGAATTTGGACAAAGTGAACCTGAGAGCAAAATGTGTGTAAAAGCTCGCTGGCAGCTTGTGACGGCCACTAGTGGCCGAGCGGTAGGCGCACTTTGTGCGGCCTGAGTGGACGCTCTCGTCGGGGCGTGCAGCGGGGCGGGGCGTGCGGCGTTCATGTTAAACATAAACAAATGTATGTGAGCGTCCTGAGTGCACCATGCCCCGGTAACTCAATAGAAAAAAAGTGAACCGCTTTGCTTTGATTGCCATCTACCTTACATTACACGTACCACTTGGCCTTCTTTTAACATACGTAATGATGTGAATGTAATTAAATAAACATGATATATACCAGATAATACATATAAAAATCGTGTGAATCTAAAAATATATTTAAATTTAAATTACAATTGATTAAAATTAACCACTCATGATATTATTTATTGTTTGTTACATGGCAACAATAGTCTGTCAAGGCGGTGCTGGTTTGCCATAACATTCCCAAAAAAAAGAAATCGGTGCTGCTTGACATCAATCAAATAAAAAATGTCGGGAATTTTATCGAGTGCAGTATTTTCCATTATTTATTTCATTTCAACGTCGAGTTGAGCATTAATTCCCCCGTTGTATGTGCTGTTACCCTTTTGCTGTGTTAAGTTTTGTTTTAAACAAAATGTCGGTCAGAATTTTCTGACTACCCGGCCGCAAAGTTCGTGACGGAGAAGGTAATTATAATGTTATGGGTTTTTATCAAAGCTGTAAGCTTATGATGCTACGTTTTGTCACGCGATAAATAAGTGATAGTTTATCACTGATAAAACATCCGTCACTCTCGCACACTATTAGTTAGAACGTGACGGATGCTTTATCATTTATTTATCGCGTGACAAAACGTAGCATCATAAGCTTACTGGTCTACTATAATTTAGACACGGTAATCACGGAATTGAAATCGCCTACGAATATCCAACAAAGTGAACCTTTTACCAACTCTATAATAAATGTTTCGTGGTACTAAATAGGTTTGCGTATTTCGGCGTTGATATCATCTTTAATACTTTTTCTTTTTCAGGGATCCAATTGCATAGATTTCGGAATCCTGTTAGCAATCCAGAAAAAATTAAAATATCGAAGCACAGTTGTGGAACTTGTGGATCTGACTTTTAAGGGAAAGATGATAAGTACATTTTCTTGTGAATTTAAAAACGAATGCGAAGATAAATTCACCTTTGAAATAAGTAGGTATAAGTAAAACTAAAAAACGGAAACTGGTATTTTTATTTACACTGCTCTTTAGTAATCCTCT
This sequence comes from Eudemis profundana, assembly GCA_947034925.1. Taxonomy (NCBI): domain Eukaryota; kingdom Metazoa; phylum Arthropoda; class Insecta; order Lepidoptera; family Tortricidae; genus Eudemis; species Eudemis profundana. The sequence goes on from OX344809.1 coordinate 1,445,614, forward strand.
TTCAAACTATGCAGTGTGGCACGTTTTAGAAGTTACGTAGAAATAAGTTTTTAGTTGAGGTCACTAAATTTAAATTAATTTGCTTTATTGGGCGCATTTTATTTAAACTTGGTGATTGTAATTAGAAACTTATATCAACGTAACTTCTAAGATGTGTCATACCATGCCAAACTATAATTACCTATATATACGTAGCTATATATATGTGTGTATGCGTGTATGTATGTGTGTGGGTGTGGGTGTATATGTGTGTGTAGATTTGTTGACGTGTAATGAAGGATAGATGGCAGCACAAGTACGATGATTAGAAATTTGGCCGAGTTGCCTGTCTATAACCTAGTATAATATTGTAGTCTTTGGAGTGCACGCTGCACAACACCCTTTGACGCTGCCCGCCCTGTCGGACGCGACGCTGGACGCTCGCCACTCACCTTACACCGTTCACGCTTGACAGAGTGGTCGTGGTTTTATATATAATTATATACGATGATGTGGATAATGCAGCTACCGCGATTCCCCTCCATTTGTTACGGCCTTCAGAGTTAGGGGAATATTGGACTATGTTATTCTGTGGCGCAATTTTTTTAATTACCGCTTAGAATAGATTAGGTTAAGTTTGTGTTATAACAATTCTAAAACTGTCCGGTTTTAGCGTAAAAAATTCTCGACCAAATTATATTTCAATCAAACATTATATTAAAACTAACAAAACCTATACCAATCGAAAGAGACCCAACGGATAATAAAATTATTTGCAAATCTTTTTTTTATTTGTAAGTCTGTGAATTTTAAGTTCAAGGAAAATATTATTTGTATAAAAAAGTCATTGAGTCTAAAGAACATAAAATCCATCAAAACCCCAAAGAAAACGACAAAACACAAAGGCAGGACAAACGACACTCTATTCAGCAAACGCAACCCATTTCTTCAAACAAAAGGTCGTATAAGCATTATAAAGGCCAGTCTCTAAATGCCCTTTTGGCATTATATAAGTTAAGATTGTGAAGAAAAATCTGAGACTAAAACGCATGGTCAGCACCGAAACGTTGCTTTACGGATGAGTGACTTCGACCCCCTCCCTCTCTCCCAAACCCTCCCTCGTACCTAAGAGGCTTAATCTCATTAGAGTAGGTTTTAAGGATTATTGTTTTAAGACGTAAGAACTTAATAAGTGAGTTTATGTCTGATATACGTAATTAACGTAGTAACGAACGCATTGGTGATAATAGTACATTACACAACTAGGGGGGTAATACTAAGAAAGGCCGAGATCGCAGAAGTTTGCGGCCCGATCTGCAAGCGAGGGACGTAAATATGCGATCGAGAGCTTTCTTTATTACCTCCCGTGTTGTGTACATAATTTTATGTCTACACTTGGCCAGAAAGCGGCTTTTGCCGTACGCGCAGCGTGCGGAAAAAGCCACTTTATGGCCCGGTGTGGCATAAAATCCTAAAAGTCTAGTCTTTATTTTAAGTATTTGTACGGAACCCTCGGTGGGCGAGTCCAACTCGCACTTGTCCGTTTTTTTAAGTCAGTACACAAATAACAATAAAATCAGTTGCGATGTTTCACGTTCCTGGAGGAAAATGCCCAAAAATACCTGCATTGGGGCCCTAAGTGCCAGCCCTCAATTATCATCCGGTGAACCGGAATATTCTTTGAGTGTTTCCTTCTAGGGTTCTTACGGTTTTTAGGGTCACGTTTTAATTTTAAAAATTAAATATAAAAAATAAAAATTTGGTAATATCATCAAAGTTGTAAGAAAGATAATATTTCGCTAATCTCGAGTACAGCTCACTCCATCCAGCAGCGAGTAGAAGTACTATCTTATTGCGCTAATTGCGAGTACAGCTCACTCCATCCAGCGGCAAGTAGAAGGACTATCTTATTTCGCTAATTGCGAGTACAGCTCACTCCATCCAGCGGCAAGTAGAAGTACTAACTTATTTCGCTAATTGCGAGTACAGCTCACTCCATCCAGCGGCAAGTAGAAGTACTAACTTATTTCGCTAATTGCGAGTACAGCTCACTCCATCCAGCGGCAAGTAGAAGTACTAACTTATTTCGCTAATTGCGAGTACAGCTCACTCCATCCAGCGGCAAGTAGAAGTACTATCTTAAGTGACCCAATATTCCATAGATGGCGCTGGCGTCGAAATAGATCACGCGAACGGTTGTCTAACGTAGAAAATATAAGTAGGCTTAAGAATTTCAAGTATTATGTTGTTTGATCTCATAATCTACTAAATGGCGTTGGCATCGAATTACATCACGCTAACGTTTGTCTAACTCTGAATACATAAATAGCTTAAGTGATTTTTGCTTTATATCGACTCTCATCTAGCGAATCTCTATGAGTACCAGTGAAGTCTTGGTAACCCAGACCGAACTCGGAGCCATACTGAGGAGCCTTAGGGAATTAGGTAGCTAGATAGTTTATCGACAATTCAGCGCCCCCAGAAGGAGTACCAACTAACTGGCTTTGGTAGCCCAAGTCGGTAGTTCGGAGCCCTACTTGGTAGCTGTTATATTTGTAACGTAGTTAGGTTATTTGGTCGTAATGAAGTCCAAGTTTCGTTATACGCTCGTTTCTCTCGACGTCCGAGTTCCCGCCGTTACAAAGTTTAAATAGTATTTATGCCACACCTGGCCATAAAGTGGCTTAAAGCAAGTGGCTTAAGGCAAAGCGTAGACATAAAATGATGTATACAACACGGGAGGTAATAAAGAAAGCCCTCGATCGCATATTTACGTCCCTCGCTTGCAGCTCGGGCCGCAAACGTCTCTGCGATCTCGGCCTTTCTTTGTTTTACCACCCTAGTTGTGTAATGTACTAAATTCTGTGTAATTATCCAGTAAGGACTTGTTTACAAGGAGGGCCTAAATTTACTGTTTTTTTTAAGACTATTAATGTAAAATGACAAAGTTCGACCTATGTAGATATAACATTATTTACTCGTAATACCATCAGGACTAACGTGGTTAAAATGTGCCGGGTTATTCGTTTCCCACTGCCCATAATTGCAGGCATGGTAATAATAACCGCATTTTTACCTAAAAAAAACCTCTCTACGGCGCAAAGAAAACATTTTTAAATAAAAACAAAAAATATTTTTCCAAAACTCTACGTCCAATAATTTCGGAGATAAGGGGGAATGGTCAATTTTGGCCGATTTTCTTAAATACTTCGAAACTATTGATATAAAAAATATATATTTGAGATTCTCACTGTGAGCTCTTTCATTTAATATGCCGCACAATATAGTTTGTTAACCTTTTTTTTTATTTTTTAGTTGACCCCCCAAAAGTGGCCTCCATGATTGAAAATTCATATATTTTCGTAACATGTCCGTATTTGGGTCATTAACCTTAATATATATGTAACTAATTTCAACTCAATCGGACCAGTACTTTCGTAGCAAATTGGCTGTGAGGACAGACAGACAGACAGACACACAGACTGACGAGTGATCCTATAAGGGTTCCGTTTTTACCTTTTGAGTTACGGAACCCTAAAACCCGAAATTACCAAATTCTAAAAATGAAAGGAAATGCAAATACATCAAAAAGTGAAAATATCAATAAACGAACCACGGAACCCCGGATCTCAATGGACCGCCGGGGCCAGTCGAGAGTGCTACGAAAATGTTGACCCAAATATCAAGCACGAATTTTCCATGTTATTGGCATTTTGTTAAACTTTTTACAGAAGAGATTTACGGGAATAGCGAAGTGAAAAGTAACATGCGCGTGCTGTGAATCAATGTTATAATTTGTAATCAAAACAAAAATATTGCTTTGCTAATCCGCGATATGATAACGTGTTTGTCAATTAGTGCTAGCCTACTTATTTACTTGCATATTTTTTCATGTATTCACATGCAAATTTAAAAAAAAAACATGCAAATAATAGTACATTACATAACTAGGGTGGTAATACAAAGAAAGGCCGAGATCGCAGAAGTTTGCGGCCCGAGCTGAAAGCGAGGGACGTAAATATGCGATCGGGCCTTTCTTTATTACCTCCCGTGTTGTGTACATCATTTTATGTGTACACTTGGCCAGAAAGCAACTTTTTCCGTACGCCCATCGTGCGGAAAAAGTAACTTTATGGCCAGGTGTGGCATAAATATAACAAACCACTACCAAAAATACACGAGGATTGATGGTCGCATGAATCCCAGTAATATTATAAATGCGAATGTTTGTGAGGATGTTTGGATGTTTAGATGTTTGGATGTTTGGATGTTTGTTACCTAATAACGGGATAACAACTGGATGGATCAAGCTGAAATTTGGCATGTAAGTAGTCCAAGTCCTGGATTGAAATATAGAATACTTTATATCCCGGTAAAGAGTTCCTTTGGGACAATAACGGGAACAACGCGGGCGAAGCCGCGGGAAAATGCTAATTGACTATAATACGTTTATCATATCACGGATTAGCAGAGCAATATTATTGTTTTAATTAACATGGATTTCCGCAAAGTAGGTAACGCCTGATTCAATCAAGTGGTTACTGTTTTCGAGTTGTTTATTATGGTTTTCAGTGTAATTTTTAAGTATAGCTTGGCAACTTCGTTGGTGACGCTCACCTGTGTGCTTTTTGTTATGTGCAGCCGTAACTACTTACACAAGTTACCGCCAACACAAACGGAGGCTCCCGGAGGCTGCCTCTGTCGGTCACCGTTCGTGTTGGCGGTAACTTGTGTAAGTAGTTACGGCTGCACATAACAAAAAGCACACAGGTGAGTGTCACCAACGAAGTTGCCAAGCTATAGTAGAAACCGTTTCCAAAATGAGGTTAATGTTGTCTATAGTCCAGTTTCTATAATTTTGTTTATGCCACACCTGGCAAGAAAGCGGCTTTTTCCGTACGTGCAGCGCGCAGATAAAGCACCTTTATGGCCAAGTGTAGACATAACATGATGTACACAACACGGGAGGTAATAAAGAAAGCCCTTTACGTCCCTCGCTTGCAGCTCGGGCCGCAAACATCTGTGATCTCGGCCTTTCTTTGTTTTACCACCCTAGTTGTGCAATGTGCTATTATGCCACACCTGGCCATAAAGTGACATTTACGGCACGCTACGCGTAAGAAATCCTCGATCGCATATTTACGTCTCTCGCTTGCAGCTCGGGCCTCAAGGGCTATTTTACATCTCTGATTCAATTTTTTTCTTTTGGCGCTTCGGGTGAGAAGAACCGCTGGAAGACACTCACCAGTTTCTCTTTTCAAAAATATTAAATATAACAACAATTATGCCATTATTACATAAGATTTCATTAATACGTGACATTAAACTTAAAACTACATTTTTAGAGATGTAAAGGGTCTCCAGGCGTCAAAACAAGACATATACCTAAGGAGATGATCCCAGTTGAAAAAGTAAAGGCCCCTAAAGATGGGAATCAGGAAAATATTAATATTTCGTATTTGCAGTATAGAAGAATGATAGGTGATTATTTCGGTTCTTGAACATTTTTTGTTCACTACATAATTATTAATTAAAAATATCCCTTGATCAACCGCTCCAGCCCATCATTCTAGTCGTAATTCTATATCTTTGAAAATATTTGATGAATGCTCTATTTTATCGTTAAAATGGCAACAAATCAACAAACCAACAATCGCATTTATCATTGAAGGATTATTCAACTCATCAAATATTTTTACAAAAAATTATACGAAATTCCTTGAAAATATTCATCGGCGGAGTTAGGGAAAATGGACGAAATATGAAATTCGTATTCGTCACATTAATATTTAATGGCTCCTTGAAGTGAAGTCGATCAAACAATTTGGGAATAAAATTGTTTTACGATATTTATGTAACAGCAATTTCGTATCGCTAATTCGGGAGTGTTTTCAAATATTTTGACAGAAATGTAAAAAAAGTCAAATAACAGTTGGAAAGCTGCCAAAACAAACCTGCAAAAATTACAAAGATCTCAAAATAAATCAATAAAGACACTAGTTTTATTCGATATAATAAAACAATATAAAATCAAACTAAAACCCTAAAGTAGAAACAATATACACCTAAAATAAAAGCCTAAATTAAAAATTAAAATGTACCTAACAACCTAAAACTAAAATATATCTAAAAAAATTCGGCCACTTTGGCATAGTGCTGAAGACACTATTTAAATATGACTTTAGAATGAACACTCAATTAGGTACTATACAAGATGGTAGAACTATTCAACCTAAGACAACTATACACCTAACGTGCATTTTCGTAAGAAAGATCCTAACAAGTAAAATACATTCGGACATCTATTTCACACAACGAAAATTCAAACACTGTTTAAGAAATACAAATAAATTAGAACTGCAAGAAAATACACAGACCACTAAACCTAAAGACGTCGCTTCGTAGGATTGTTTCATTGAAACCGATTCTGCCAAAACTAAAGGGGCGCGGGAGACGCGACGAGCGCTTACCGCACTGTGATTTGCCGATTGAAGGTCAAGTGGGCGGGGAAACAAAATGTCTGCCGGCCGCTAGTGATGTGTCGATGATCGATGATTAGAGTACCTATAGTAGCTACTAGGTAATTGTAAAGTGGTATGTCGGTCCCTTATTTATAATATGTATATGATTGATACAAAATAACTGGAATAGGTTAAATAAATAAGACAACCCCGAATTTCAAAGCCTTGTTTATCAAAATACAACTAGGTAACTAAGTACAATAAAATTATCATTCAGTTAAACATACACCCGACTTACATATCCACTAAACTATACTACACTACCTATTACAAATTATATTATACGGGGTACTAGGTACAGTCGGCCTCAAAAGTAGCTGGACACTTTAGTACTACGCCACGAAACAAATGTGCTCAGCAACTTGAGGCCGACCGTACTAGACGTTATTGTTTATACATATGATATACAGATGTAGGTATAAACAATAACGTCTAGTACCAGGGGATAAGCAACTATTTATCTTATTGGCCCTTTCTTAAAATGTATTAGCTTGCTGAAAACTCGCCTAATCGGATTCTGACTTGGCTGTACCTTTTTTGTCTAATAAGCTAATCGCACTTTTATATATTTTTCTATTACCGATTTAGTTAAGTCTATAACGTGGTTCGTATTTTTGAAATCAAATTGATGTATGCCTTTTTGAAAATAACAAAATGTCGCCAAAACACTTCACTGTTCTCAAACTATTGAGTAGGATATGATATTTAAATACTGACAGCAAAACTTATTTAATTCTCAAAAAAAAAACTTGATTATAAATTGGCATTAATTTGAGCTTAATTGTAATAATAAGTTTGGGCATCGCAGTCACGGCAATAAATTAGCTAATTTATTGTTTGTTATGCGAGCACTTGAGGCCAGACTAGTCGAGCACTTGAGGTAAACAATTGTTTTTGTAAGTCTGAGTGTGAACGACATACTTTTACAATATTAACTTACTACACATAACTTTTATAACGGTAAACATTGCCTTTACACAACTCAGCTGATAATGAATAAACAACTAGAACAATAAATATATATATACTCACCACAGTTGGTAAGTGAAGCGTAGGGACAGCATTAGGACTTAAAAGTCGCCTGTCCCCAGATTTTGTCAATCTAAAATATTCTGATTTAAAGTGCCGGGAACATATGACACTGCTTGCGGGAGGAAACCAATCATGTGATCGTTTTGTAGCATTAATCCGCATTTCCCTTCTGATAGGACACTTCGAAAACCTTAAAGAAATTAAACACATTTTAGTTAACATGCTTTGAATTTTTTATAATGCTACACTGCAGTCTTAAAATGTCTTTTAAGCACCACTTAAAATATATAAATAATAATGAGACACGGCTGCGCGCAAATATTTTGCCCATATATGACGGATAATATTTCGATATTTTTAAATTACTTGCGATGGATTGCATATTCTGTGTTATCTGTTATCGATAGTAAACCAACACACACTATGGACATCACTAGTTCGCACTTAACGATAGACAAGGAAGGAGCGATTATTCGCATAGCGTGATAGAAAGAGACTTTGTTAAAAGACATCAACGAGCGACTACGGCAGTCTTGAGAACTTTATTTGATAATACGCATATTTAATTAGTAATTTTATTAAAATCTGCTTACCTGTGAAATGAAATTCCATCCTTTTGCACACCAGATGTTCTAGTGTTTTTGCCATACAATTTCACGCAACAATAATGCATTTTTCATGCCTAAATCACGTCAAAACTTTCCTGAACTGATCGTGTTACTTACGCAACTTCCGAGAACAGACTGGAGTTAGTAGCGGGGGCGTGTCTCGATCTTGTAGTAAATTTACCGTATGAGTGGCAGCGGGGGTCGCCCGACTATGCGACGTCTTTAGGTTTAGTGGTCTGTGAGAAAATAGAATGGGTTTCTGTATAAGTAGCATAACGTATGTGCTCGGATGTTTAATGAATAACCAAATAATGTGAGAGATTGTGAATCTCTGTGTTTAAAACGAAATTGAAACAACATATAATATATAAAACTATATAACAAATATCATGCTAAATATCGTACCCTTGGTCAAATAACGACGCATCTGCAAAATGACAACGTTTCAGGATATGTGTGTATCATCATGTAGTTCGTATGATTTGTATGACTTTTGAGCAATAAAAAAACTTTGGACGTAAAGTCAAATGCGTCGTTATTTGACCAAGGGTACGATATGTATTAATTATACCTAAGGAGTTCTAGTATATAAGTTCATTTTAAGTGAACTGTATTGTTCTTATAAATAAATAAATAATAATAAATAAATATTACGGGACAATCTTACATAAATCGAACTAGCCCCATAGTAAGCTCAATAAGGCTTGTGTTATGGATACTAGACGACGGTATATTTAATAGATACAAATACTTAAATATAGAAAACAACCATGACTCAGAAACAAATATTCGTGCTCATCACACAAATAAATGCCCTTACCGGGATTCGAACCCAGGACCTCCTGCTTCGTAGGCAGGGTCACTACCAACTAAGCTAAAGCGGTCGTCAAATCTTATGAGTAAATAAAGCCCCTCCGGTCGACTCTGACCACTTCCTAATTTGTCCATTTCCAAAATCGTCTACTTCCTAGTTCGTCCACTTCCTAACTTGTCCACTTCCAAAGTTGCCCACTTCCTAATTTGTCCACTTCCTATTCAGTCAATTCCTAACTTGTCCACTTTAGTTAGAAAAATTTTCATCAATTTTTTTTTTGCCGTTTTTAGGCTTAGATTCGATTGATTCGTGTAGATTACGCTAAAATAAGCATGTTTTGTGAAATGAACATTTTTTCTCCGACCAATATTTACCAAGATATTGGGGTTCGAAAGTCAGTCATTTTTATAAGAGCTTCTGGACTTTGAAATTTTTTCGATGGGTGTGTTGTCATTATGACACCTATTTTAAACGATTGTAACGTATAGAACACGTTAAAATAAACATCTTTTACTTGAAAAACTTTTCTCTAAAATTAAAAATGGCTGAAATAGACGCCTTCAAAAATAAATATTTTAAAACTTCGATTTTTTTTCGCCGAAAGTGGTGTCATTATGACACCTATTTTAAATGATTGTATCGTGTAGATTACGCTAAAATAAGCATATATGGCAAATAAACTTTTTTTCTCCGACCAATATTTACCGAGAAATTGGGGTTCGAAAGTCAGTCATTTTTACTATTTTGGCGATTAACGTCGGGATGGAGAAATGACGAGGTGTAAAAATGTCGAGAAATGCTTCATAAAAAAACCGGTCAAGTGCGAGTCGGACTCGCGCACCGAGGGTTCCGTACAAACGCATAAGTAGATACATGAATAGTTCAAGAAAAAGTACAACAAAATGGCGTATCTTCATAGCAATTACGTCTTTTTGTTGAAAAGTGCAGCTTATCGGCAATAACTCAAAAACGGTTAATCCGATCTTGTTGAAAATAATTTTCGTTGAAAGTATTAATTAAGCGTTATCTTTATAATTTTTTTTATATTTTTTGGACACACGGTTTAGAAGATAGAGGGGGGGGGGGCACAATTTTCGGAGCGATTATTTCCAAAGATATTCACTTCATCAAAAACATTACTTAAGAACCTTAAAATGTTTTTGAAAGAGCTGTCAAACTATGTACCACACGTTGATATTTCATGAAAAAAAAAATTAGCTTCTGTAACATGTATGGAGTGCCCCCCCTAAAAATATTTATTTTAGTTGTTTAACTACCAAACTAAGTAGCGGCTCATATAATACACCTATATTCCAAATTTCATTAATATCCATCGTGTAGTTTTTGAGTAAAATGCCTGTCCAGTCTATTTGTTTAAAACAATATTTTTTCAGCGCCACTAAAAATTTAAAAATAAAGTAAATTATATTGTCTTCGGTTTCCGCGATTATCACTCATAGTAATAAAACAACTTAAACGGATTAAATCGCGTATATTACTAAACGGATTAAATCGCGTATATTACTACATTTTAAGTCCCGACGTTTCGTAACCCTTTTCAGCGTTCGTGGTCGCGGGTAGACTACCCGCGACCACGAACGCTGAAAAGGGTTACGAAACGTCGGGACTTAAAATGTAGTAATATACGCGATTTAATCCGTTTAAGTTGTTTTATTACTATGAATAAAGTAAATTTTTAAAACAAAAAATAAAAACCGACTTCCAAAAACTTAAACTAAAAATAACAGGTTAAAAACTATAAATATCTGTGTATGTATATATGAATCGCTGATTATACATTTCCTTGGGGTAATTAACATATTATTTTCTGCTTTTTAGTTTAAGTTTTTGGAAGTCGGTTTTTATTTTTGACATTTTCATTCCTCGACCTTATAATACTTTATAATTTTTCCATATCGTCATTCATTAAGCATTTCTCGTCTCATTTATGAAGCATTTCTCGACCATTTAGGAACAGAAGGTTGAATTCCTAAAATGTTGAAATCCCAAAATGTTTACTTTCCTAGAATGTTGAATTTTTTTAATTTCGCAAAATGTTGAATTCTTATAATGTTGAAATATTTAAAAGTTGAATTCCCATAACGTTGACTTTGTGACTAGGAAAGTATACATTTTGGGATTTGGGATAGGTTTTGGAAGCCCTTTCGGTTGCGAGGCGGCAATCCATCCACGCGACGAGGCATTACGCACTGGCTCATGATGTTAGTGATACTGTCATCATAAAATTGGACAAAAAAAATGCTTTCAATTCTGTTGAAAGGGACACCAATTAATAGGTCAGAATTTTTTTTTACGACACCAAACTGATATTTAGCCATGTGGGGCAAAGTAATCAGTTGTGTGGTGTGGTGAAAAAAATATGTTTCACTCGGTGCCACTAATGTTGGCAATAACTAATTTTCCACGCGTATAATATAGCTTTAGCCTACACTCTAAGCTCACTTCTTGACTCCGAGACAGGCAGTGACCGACCAAGGCTCCTGGCATCTACACCAACGCATACAACTTTTTGCAAACTCAACATTTTAGGAATTCAACATGCTGCGAATTCAATTTCTTGCAAACTCAACATTTTAGGAATTCAACTTTTTGTTCCTAAATGTTTCTCGGCATTTTTGTACCTCGTAATTTTGCCATCCCGACGTTAATGGCCAAAATCGTAAAAATGACTGACCTTCGAACCCCAATACCTCGGTAAATATTGATCGGAGAAAAAAAGTTTATTTGCCATATATGCTTATTTTAGCTTAATATACACGATACAATTATTTAAAATAGGTGTCATAATGACACCACTTTCGGCGAAAAAAAATCGAAGTTTTAAAATATTTATTTTTGAAGGCGACTATTTCAGCCATTTTTAATTTTAGAGAAAAGTTTTTCAAATAAAAGATGCTTATTTTAACGTGTTCTATACGTTACAATCGTTTAAAATAGGTGTCATAATAACACACCCATCGAAAAAATTTCAAAGTCCAGAAGCTCTTATAAAAATGACTGACTTTCGAACCCCAATATCTTGGTAGATATTGGTCGGAGAAAAAAAGTTCATTTCACAAAACATGCTTATTTTAGCGTAATCTACACGAATCAATCGAATCTAAGCCTAAAAACGGCAAAAAAAAAATTGATGAAAATTTTTCTAACTAAAGTGGACAAGTTAGGAATTGACTGAATAGGAAGTGGACAAATTAGGAATAGACTAAATAGGAAGTGGACGAATGCGGAACATAAAAAGAGACAATTTAGGAAAAGGACCTTGTAGGAGTGGACGAATTAGGAAGTGGGCAATTTTGGAAATGGACAAATTAGGAAGTGGTCAGAGTCGACCGGAGGGAATAAAGCATCTCTAAACCCAAACCTAAAGTACGACTACGACTTATCGCATGACAGAGTATGAAAGAAACTTCCTCCAAATCCTTCTAATTGTGATATCGGTTAAAAGGCGCTATTTACATCAATACAAAACAATAATGGATATATACAACCTGTGAGCAACTGAGCATAGATAAATGTAAGACCATTTGGCTGTTATTTGTGGCAGCGTAGTGATGTATGCGGGTGATTAGATATTATACTATTCGATAACTTCGTCCCCTATAGAACAACATTTACATCAATTCGTAATGGACCCAAACGTTTTGTAAACATTGAACCTAGTTTTTGCAACAGATAGCCTGTGATGGATTCTTCTTTCTACTTCATTGGACGAGGGCGCGCAAAGGGCGATCGGTTGCTAGAATTTAAAGTAGCTAACTAATTTAAGGGCATGCCTGTTTGACATACCTTTTGACATTGTTAGGTCACTCGTTATCTACTAACTTGGGCTTACTTTTTAAGAATACCAATTTGGGACGTCACCCGGGGCTCCATACAAACGATAAGTAACCGACATTCAATAAACATATTTTGTTAAAAAATGCACGAGTCACCATGAAAAATACCCACTTCGCTCTAGGTGCCTATACTATTTGAAGAGTCTCCTCGTTTTCTCCAAGATCCCATCATCAGACGAATTGAGAACCGTCCTCCTTTTTTTGAAAGACTATTAAAAACACGGGTTTAACTTGTATTTTGACAGTTTTTATGATGTTTGATACCAAATGATTACTGTTAAATTACAACAGTCCTAAACTTAACGGTGACGTCAAAAAACATCAGGGCTCGTTTTGGATTATAGAAAAAAAACGACGTAAATACACTTACGGACAATGAATTCGGGTCATCTCACAATTATGATTATTATTTAAATAAAATTGTTTACTAACCAATATAAACCGTGTAACCTACTAACAAAAATATGGATTTGAAAATCTGAAATAAACATTATTTATTCACCCGTTTCTTTCACCTGTAATAACGCCAGGAAATCTGCACAAAGCACTGGCTGAACTAGCTCGCACTGCGGTTTCGCCCGACGGCCTTAGGAATCCAATTACCGGCTAGATGGCCTCAATGGGCAGATTCGTGAGTGCCCGAACTAATTTCACCGAGGGCCAATCCATTGGAACCTAATTTAGGTTTCATTGGATTCAGAAAAGCTGTTTAGTAAATTACGATGTTTTGTGGGAGGCTAATTTATTGGTTTAAGGTTTAAAGAATGTGCAAAAGCCAGGGAAAGTGGGTATTACGTGTACCTTAAAATAAATAGTACATATAAAATAACAATTTTAAACTTATAAACGTTATTTTCATTAGCAAAGAGAAGTGGCTCGATTTCCCATACAAATATGGGCTAAAAAAACCAGTCTGGCGAAATAAAATTGGGTAAAAATTTGTTTCTTTCTAGCATGTTTGTCTATGTACATGTCGCCGCAAAGTAGCTTAATTAGCTATTTGGTTAGCTGCCTAGCCTTTTCATTAAGCACACTCCTTATTTTAGGTTAGGTTTGTTAGAAAGTTTGTGTCAGACAAAATCTATTAAGCCATAAAATAAAACAAATTTCAACCAAATTGATATTATATGAAAGAAACATAATGATTCTTTATTACTTCTTTAATGCACATAAATTACACCACATTTTAGGTTAAAAACCGATTAAACCAGAATGATATGGCAGTCAAAGTAGATGGCAAAATTGAAGGAACTTGCTGGGTGCTCCGGTGGTCGAAGGATAAAGACGCTGGGTCGGAAATCCAAAGGTATAGTCCGTACAAACTCTTAAGGCCAAATGCTGTCAAACGAACGCAAGCCAAAAACTACCTTATAATCAGAGCATAACGTAGTTTTTGGCTTGAGTTCGTTTGACAGCATTTGGTCTTAAGAGTTTGTATGGACTATACCGAGTTCGATTCCTGGTATGGACCTGGTGAGCGCCATTTAGTTTTTCCATGTACTTTGATTTCTTGTATATGGAAATTGGTATCGTTAAATGGTTTGGTAACTCCTTTTCAGGCAACGATGGTTGAAGCTGAAGATAAATATGGGTTAACGCATCTACACCGAGCACGCTCTGTAGTCCGAGACAGCGTAGCGAGCGGTGGTCGCCACGAAATGGCTCCGACCGCTGCTTTGCACGTCTATGTCAAAACGGTATGATTTAGCAACATTAAAGTAAGTCCTTCGTAAATACACCCAGAATGCAAAACGTTTGTGACCTAAGTTAGGTAACTATAGTTTAAAATCATGTATACACCGTGGGCCGGTATAACCCGACCAACTGTAACCATAGATTCTAACAACTATTAGAAGTAAAAAAAGTTATGTGACGTATAGTCGATTAACGCTTACTTTCCGAGATATTCATAATTTTTAAAATAAAAACTCCCAAGTGTGTAACAAGCCCTAATAAATGTGACTAAGATACTTTTACTGATTTTTTAAAATCCTTAAACTAAACAGCAATTAACCTTCGCAGTATTAGATGGTAAGCGATTACAAAGCCAAAATATTGACCTTTCGTTTCTATTTTAGCTTTTTTCCCTTTTTAATAACTTTTCCATCAGTAAGGACATGTTTATAACGAGGGACTGAATTTATTGATTTGTTTTGTTCCAAAATTCGACCTATGTAACGTTATTTACTTGTAATACCATCAGGAATACGTGGTTAAAGTTGGTCGGGTTGTATGGGCCCACGGTGTATAGATAAGGTAATTTGATGACCTGCACGGATAAAATAAAAGGGTGACATATCTCGTGACACAGTATGTAACCAGAGTACACCGTGATGTTTGAAAAGTGAAACTATATTTTTTTTTACAATGAGTGCGCGCGCGCGTCTGGGCGTGACGACCGGTGCGCTGCGCCGTTTACCTTTGTTCGGAGTGAACCTACTCGGTGTGCTCTGATGTAACAGCCAAGAAGAACGCGTGTATATTGCCCTCCTGCGCTTGTTTTTTGGGTGCGCTCTTTTTTTTAAAAGCCTGACTAACTCGCAACCCTAGTCGGCGTAGCGATTGTATGACCGGGTGGTCGGCTGTGGCGTTCCCTGGGGTTGAACCAGGTCGCTAGCCGGATCGCCCCGAGTGCTGGGTGCGCTCGCGCTGACACTATTTTTTTAGCGTATTTGGTATCCTACTACTGGGCAAATATTTCCCCTCTCTCTGGACAGGTTTTTCCATTCCTTGCAGAAATTACTCCTGTCAGAAAGCCGAAAATCGCGCCGTTCTTGCAATAGACTACATGGGTGAATCAACTTTTCTTTGTCAACAAAATTTCTCCGACTAAAATTGAAATGAAATCTTTATTCGGATATTTTTTGAATAAAGTGTATGCTCATTTAAAAGACAAATAATAAAGCTACGTAATGCAAATATTTTTTATTATAACTTGTTTATAAGAGTGAGCCAGCGGACATAGCTGTCCCCCACTTTTGTATGAAAATATGGGTTCGTCCGCTGGGTTTTATTATTATTTTTATTTAATCTATCTCTAGATGTAAGATCTTGTTCCATTTAAATCATGTTAAGACATGCAAAAGCTGAACAAATAAGGAGAAAGAGCAATCTTTGCATAAAGCAAAGAAAAGTTGATTCACTTAATCATCAAAATGTGGTCTTCTTAGAACTGTATCAATTGAAGAGATGTTTATAAAAACAACATAACTGACTAAACTGGCTGACACCTACTGTCATTTAAAACGTTTCTCTGTAAGTATCAAGCAGTCAAGTCAGTTATGTTGTTTTTGTAAACATCCCTTCATTTGTAATAGACAAAACCGTCTAATCAAATCAAATCAGTTTATCGCGTTACATGTTATTATAAAGTTCTTAAATACTAATACAGCTTCAACATGAACGCTGTAGTTAAGGGCACAGCAACATTAATGTGAGTACTTCAATAATTCATATTACATAATATTATATTATAGCAATTGAACATACGATAAATTCAGGTATATCTTTATTCGCTTAGGTTAGGGTTTTTACAATATATATATAAAAAGTAACATACAAAATGAAATTACAAACTATAAACATCATTATAAAAAACCTAACCTAGGGTGCCGCCGGCAGCGGGGCGGGGCCCAAGCTACATACGATAAATTATTATTACTATGAAAACAATTAACTATCTATGATGATGTGTATGTCTATGATGATGGTGCACAGATAAGTCAGGGGTACTCAGCCGTGGTTAATCGAATCCAACGGAAACGGAAACACGTCGATTGTAATGCTAATCCTGAAGCTCGCTGATTGGCTGATGGCGCGCGGCATTTCCAGTTAACACTTAAATTGTATTGTTCTATACCATACTCTTTATTGCAACCAATAAATTACAGTGATCCTATAATAAACGAGATATTAAAAACGATGTCTATGTGTTTTTTATTATGTTATTTGTCTTATTTTGATCCCTAGAGACACATTACGTCTTTAAAAATGTAGTTTGAAATTTAATCTACTGCTAAGCTCTATACGTGAAATAAAATAAAATAAAATATGCTGAATACAAAAAAAAGAAAAAAATAAGAGTTTTTTTTTGCTGTTTGTATATACAATAGTACATTGTGTATCAAGGGCGGTAAGTAAGGAATTACAAACGAGTGTTTGTTACAAGGCCGAGGCGAAGCCGAGGGCTTTAATAACACGAGTTTGTAATTCCTTTACCGCCCGTGGCACACACAATGTTTTTCATCACACTTGTGAGGAAATCTGATTAAAATAACCTTACTTAACCTAAATAAAATGGTAAAACTGACAGTGACATTATCCATAGAGAATGTGAATCTCAAGTCACGTTCGGAAACCATAGCGGTAAAGACTTTAAATGGTTGATTTTATTTTTGCAAAATACGAAATGCACTATTTAAACATTTAATTAATGTTACAGAAATATGTGTTTACATTATTGGCAATAACAGTTCTCTTTAAATAAATATTTCAGTAATAAAAGTTAAAAAAGTACGTTGGCGTTTCCTTTGAACATGACAAATAAGAGTAAAACAGAAACAGCGTTTCAAATTTAAAAAGAAAACCATTACGCCCTAGGGCGTAATAGGTCATTTACGGCCCGCAAAACCTAAGTGTAATGACACCATTTTCGAGCAAGTGTGATGAAAAATTAATATATGCTGTCTTAGATTGAAGTTTTATGACCTTTTGTTTCGGTGCACAATAAAGTGTATTGTATTGTAAAATCGAAGAAAGACTGTGTTTGTGCACTAAGGCACTGGTTCCGCCGGCGAGTAAGCGAGTAAAGTTGGGCGAGTAGCATTACATTGCGGATCTGGAAACTTCGATTGATCACACTATGCCTGATCAGCCCGCAATGAATAGTTACTCGCCCAACTTTACTCGCTTACTTGCCGGCGGTGGGACCAGTGCCAATTTGACAACGTGCAACACAGTTACTAAAACTTTTTGACCATCTTTTTGTATTTTTTCCCAACTCCAATCGTACGTTACTACTGAATCCCGGCGATGCTTAAGTTATATGGTCATTCTGTATTTTTGCCGAATTAAGGGTCAAAAATGTTTCCAAAGAAACTGGTCAGTTTTAAAAATAAGTGAAAATAGCGTAGGTACCGTAAAACGGGGTGAGTAGGGACAAAGTTGACATTCAAATCTCGATAACATTTTATTTTTACATCTGCAAACTGAAGTGTATACAATAAAAAATGTTCCGGCCGTTTGTATTTTAGTTTTTTTTTATGATTTTGGGTAGTTCCATTTCATAGCTTTAACGATAAACATAAAATCCCTCCTCACCCCGTAGTCCTCCGTAGTTGGGGTGAAATGGGATTTAATACTAAGTTGAGTTGGGCAAATTGTTGGATCGACACTTTTGTATTATGAATATTACTATAGCTCCATTTGTAATAAGAATATATTATTTAGGTAGGTAGATTTGTTTTATTACCGTTCATCAAATAGTTTTTTAAGTTTAGTTATAATAAATAAACCGTCAAACTTTAGGTAGCAGTAGCCTTTAAAAACCACCTCACCCCTTTGTCATCCCTACTCACCCCATTTTAGGGTATATAATATACTTTTTAAAATTTTTGTCTGTTCGTTTGTACCTACGCACATCACACAAAACCTACAAGACAAATTAACATTAAATTTGGTATACAGTCCTACCTGTATAACAACTTTCATGATAATTAGTCTTCTATAGTTAAAATATAGGATACTCGAATCCAACGGAAACACGTCGATTGTAATATAATGCTAATCCTGAAACCTCGTTGATTGGTTGACGGCAGCATTTCCGGTTAGTACTTAAATTTAATTACGTTTTGTTAATTATCTCATTTATTATTATCGAACGAATAGGTTCAAAATTATTTACCGCATCGCTTTTATATTGAACTATAAAATTTTAACGAATAGTTTAATGCAATGGAATTCGTTAATTGGACGGGGAATCTCTATAACGAGGGAAACAGTTATCACTATCAGCAGATGTCGCTTTAATAGTTGTAGTTGGATACAAAACAATAGTAAAATTAGCCATTTAACAACTTTTTCTGTGATGTTATAGAAAGACCTCTTAATAATAGAAATATTAGTAGAAAAATAACACTGTTTTAACTTATTCTTTGTGCCCAATTTATTTTAGCATTTAATGTGTATGTTGACCTTATTAATTGATTTTTTATTTTGTTTTATTATTATTTTTATTTTTATTGTATAATTTGATTTTGTAAATTGTTTATTCCATTTAACTATCCCTGTTTTGACATATTCTTTGTGCTCAATTTATTTTGACATTTAATGTGTATCTTTGACGACCTTGCTAATTGATGTTTCATTTTGTTTTTAATATTTTTTATTCTTTCATTGTATAATTTGATTAATTCCATTTAACTGACGATCTCGCTTTAAATTCTTATAACTTGACATGCAATGCAACTTATAATGTAATGTTAAAATGAGAAATAAATAATCTAATCTAATCTAATCTATCGTAACGGTTTCATAACAAAAGTAAGTAAATTGTATTGGTTATTCAATGGTATTAAAAGTTTACCCAACTTTGCAGGCTCATAAAAAAAGTTACACGTTATATTATGTAGCAAACTAAAAACTTTAACATGTTTCCTTATTTTGCTTATTTTAACAGGATCTTATATAATTTTTACAAATTTCTGTTACAGTCAAGTACCTACCCAATTATAAATGCAAAAGCAGCCCTCAGTTGCCTTTTCATGCTTAAAGGTTATGTCATTGGCACTGGAACTACACCGCAACCGCCCAGCCTTAACGCATCATTGTCAATGTTGTCTAAACTGAACTTAGTTTTGGGGCTCATTTATTAAGTAGTTGAGGGTCAAAACTGCCATAATCACGTGGGCGACCCGAAGGCCTCATCAAGATTAAAGAATATGAACAGATATGATATTTCATTGTCGCGCGTTTCCATACAAAAATCAAGAATTCCCACGCTTGCGATAATTATATTGTGCCACAGTGACGTTTTGGTTGCCGGCGATCGGATCGGCTACGCCCAACGCGCGGGAGGCCAAAATCGAGTGAAGTCACCTGGGCTCACGTTATCATTTCGCTGTCAACCATAAGCAAGCATATGGCATGCTTACGGCTGGCCGACAGCGCTTACCGCGAGTCGGCAACCTCGCCTCGGTGCAGTCGCCATCAGATACATGACTGTATTACACTTCAGGGTGCTCAAAAATATCTAAAGATGCACTCTAACGTCTTGACAATAAAGTCGTGTTTAGATGTTTGAAAGCGCCTGATGTATCTCATCAGATACATCACAGCAAACAAGGCGCTCAGGTCGCCATCGCGACTGTACAAGCCAGTGAATTTAGGCAATTTTGAGACATCAGGCCTAAAATTGCCCGAAATTAACCCAAAAAACCAGCCAATATCCTTTCTAACGCCAATACGTGAAATTAATTACACGATTTGAATACCCTAATCAGTCTTTGTCTGGCTCCAATTATAATGATCTGCCATCGAACGGAATGAAAGGGCCAACAAAGCGGGCCTTTGTGCTTTAATTAACTTCCGATCAGCTAAATTGGCCCCAGCGGCTGACAAATACGACGCCATTTTGGTCCGGATCAATTTTTAATTTGCTAAGGCTTGAGGCTTGGACCCTTGCGAAGTGCCAAGGTCACAAACTTAATTGTCGAAGAGTAAAACTAGTCTTAGACAGAACAATGGCGACGTATCAATGTGGCGAAGCCGCGGGAAAATGCTAGTAAGAAATATATTGGATCGAACACCAATATATTTCTTACTAGCATTTTCCCGCCGCTTTGCCCGCGTTGTTCCCGTTACTGTCCCAAAGGCACTCTTTACCGGGATATAAAGACTGACTGGCTGGATGTTGTTGCCAATAGGGAGTCGTGGAAGTCAAATTGAGAGGCCTTTGCCCAGCAGTGGGACACTACGCAAGGCTAAGAAAAAAAAACGAGTAATGCTGATACGAGTAGATAGCGCTGACGCATCACTTGTTACAGATTACATGTTTTTGTGGTTTTTGGGACTTCTCATTTTGTTTTGTACAGACAAACTGAATTGAGCTAAAAAATAAACAAATTTAACCCAGATTTGATGTCGTCAAAGTAAATTGTTAACACTCGTTTTGTTTGCATAGAGAACCGGACATCAATCACCACAATTCCCATTTTTTGTATGAAAATTTCAGTCTCATCCCCCTCTATAGCATTCATCTGTAATCATGATTCCACAGAACAAAAGACGGACGTCCTTATCTCCCACCAAATCCAGCCAACCGCAAAATTACTTCGAATAGTTACAAAATTCCCCGCAATATGTTAATACGTGGAAAAACTAAAAGAAAACCTTCCTTTATTCAGGGCTCGCATAATTCGCTATTTGTACAGTCCATTCGGTCGGTTGTACCACTATGAATAGAATTATCCGGCCGCTGGAAAGTGCGCTCATTTCCATACCGAATGTCCGGTTGGAAGGACTCTCTCATTTGGTCGTATTTACACTTAAATCGACTGGGCCGCAATGTTAGACGTTACAAATTTGAATTTTAAACTAAGCGTTCCGTTTTACGCGGAAGGTAAATTCTGGAACGTTTTTTGGGGTAATTTGGTTTGTGAATAATGTAAGCTAACTAAGCTATTCGGATATGCTAAGAGCTTAGGGTAGAAATGGCATGTTTTAAAACGAAACCTAGTATCTTGCCCGATGGGGTTACCAGGCAAACTTTCATCTATGCATAGACTTAAAACAGTTCCGTGGCTAAGGTATTGGGGCATTCCTATTTCTCCTTGTTGGTACGCGTTTCAAAGAGGTTGCATATTGCTTAAAAAAATTGTCATTTGATGCTATAGTTTTTTCTGCAAGACTAAGTACTAGCTCCGCCCCTTTTGTAAGTATTTCGTGGGGTCGATTTTGGGCGTCAGTAACGCTTGCATACTTATTATATTTCGATAAGGCATACATCTTTCGCTTCATCAACACTCATTGATCTTTTCATGCATGCTGGTCGGTTGAGAGTGCCTTTGACTTGCCTTTTTTAGGGTTCCGTACCAAAATGGTAAAAAAGGAACCCTTATGGTGCGACTCTGTCTGTCTGTCTGTCTGTCTGTCTGTCTGTCTGTCCGTCTGTCACAGCAAGATATCTCAGGATCTACTGATGCTATCGACTTGAAACTTGGAATAGTGTTAAAAGTCGCTGACTCGAGCCTATTGGATAGAAAAAAAATCTTATACCTTTTTTACTTTTTTTTTAAAGGGGTCCGAAATGGGATGTGGAAAAACAAAAGTAGAGCTATTATATCGAATGGGATATCAAATGAAAGGGCTTAATTTGTAGATTCCAAAACAATTTTTGTTTTTTTTCTTAATTTTGTACTTTTTGATTTATGACCAAAAACGTTAAAAAAAATACCATTCCCCCCCCTATTATCTTCGAAGTTACTGAACAGAAAAATCTGTAATTATTACCAATTATTAATATCATCCTAAATATTACAGGAAAAATAAAACGGTTTTCCTAAATTGCATAGTTTTTTAGAAATTTTCAAAAATCGTACACATACTTATTTGCTCCTACTAAGCTAACGGCCATACAGTTTTTGTTGAACTATTCACGTATCTACTTACGAGTTTGTACGGAACCCTCGGTGAGCGAGTCCGACTCGCACTTGACCGGTTTTATTTCACAACGTCTTCGATCTGATCGCAACACGTTCACCTAGGCTTTCCTCTTCCAACGTTCTCATTGACATTGACACTGTAAAAACTAAATCCTATTTGCTTTGTTTTGTGGCCTTCCTAGTTCGTGATATTTTATAAACCTTTTTAAATGCATTTTTGTAATTATTTATGGACAAATAAATATTTGATCTAAATTTATGATCACCCATCTCTTAGCCTACAACTCTTCCTGAAAAGGCTGAAATGCTGCAGGCGGAAGGAACGTAAGTTTGTTTCTTTGGAGTTTGCTACATCGCCTGAGGCCGTGTGCATGAGATGAGCACAAGTTTCCTGTGAGTCTAATGAGTTGTCTTTTTTGACTCGACAGCGTCTCACTTCATACGACGGCATTTTCAACAAACTTACTAAAATTCTAACAAAATTTAGTTGCAAGTCAAAACTAATTTACTAAACCCAAACACGGATAATTTAATATTGTCTTCGGTTTCTGCGATTATCACTCATAGTAATAAAACAACTTAAACGGATTAAATCGCGTATTACTACATTTTAAGTCCCGACGTTTCGTAACCCTTTTCAGCGTTCGTGGTCGCGGGTAGACTGAGAAAATCATAAAGTACACAGTAATTTTGACAGAGGAAATCTAGTCGGGACTTAAAATGTAGTAATATACGCGATTTAATCCGTTTAAGTTGTTTTATTACTACGGCAGATTTTTTTTTTTTTAATACTACTAGGGTGGCAAACAAGAGTACGGCCTGCCTGGCGGAGCAAACAATAAGCAATCACCGCACCGCAGCCTACGGACGCTTGCAACACCAGGGGCAATACGTGCGTGTTGCCAACTCTTTAAAAACCTATACACTCCCCTCTTGAAGAACTCCATACTGTAAACTGCTAAGAAAACCGCGGTAGGGTGCTCATTCCACATTCAAATAGTGTGCGGTAGGAAATTTCTTATCACGTATGTAATCCCATTCATTGCCGAAGACGGGAATTCGCGTCATCGCTTGTAAGGCGGCAACACTACGGGCGTTGCCAGATGGTCGGGAATTGGCGGGATTCTCCCGACTCCCGACAAAGAAGAAAATCTCCCGACAAACGACTTCATTTTAAAAGTTAGTCCGATCCACTCAAGGTGGTCCGGCCAGCGAAAATTTCTGCTGTTTCAAGCTAAAAAAAAAGCTCGCGCGGGGCATCTCCCGACCAAAGTCTCAAAATCCCGACATATTGTGTCCTGCTTCCGATAATACGGTAATTCCATCTGGCAACCCTATATGGAGAATGTAGAAATTTGGAGCGTCGGTAATGAATGGGTTAAGTAAGCCTCTTTCATCGGTCAGTTCGATATCATAATAATCAAGGACCTTAAAATAAATAGGAGCCTCGGCAACAGAGAACCGATGCCATTTCTAGTCCGCCGGCTGCTTGTACTTACGAGCCGCACGCACACATCAACTAGTTTTTACCCGACTGCGGCGAAGCACAAAGGAGGGTAATGTGTTTGACCTGTATGTATGTATGTCCGTTCCTGTGTCCGCTCGTAACTACTCAACGGCACAACCGATTTTGATAAATGATACATCATTGGATTCGTCTTGATAGCGCGAGTGTCACTAGGTGAAGTTTGTTAAAATAAACAAAATGGCGGATTTTATGCACTTTTAAAGTGCACCGCGGTCGGGTTTTTTTAGTAAAAATATTTAGTTATTTCCTACTGTGAGCACGCACACATTGCCAGACGGCGGACTAGACATGCTTCAGTTCTGGTTACCGATGCTCCGTCTGGCTATTTATTTTAAGGTCCTTGAATTTGATAGGATAATTTATCTGCGCAAAATGGCAAAATATCAAGCTTGTGACGTCAGCATTTCCGAGGTCACCATTGTCAGCCTCGGATAGTCTCGTGAAAAAGATACTTTTTTGTACATGACCTTACCTAATCACACGATTACCTTTCAACGCTGTAAATATGTTGAATACTTTGCGAAGCAAAAGGCGTGCAAACTTTAGGTACACCTCCATATTCCATACACGACCCATGTAATTGCGAAGTGTCAACGGCGTAAAACTCCGAACTGCAGCCCCGAGGCCGCCATATTTCATTCCTACTATCGAGCACCGGTTAAAATGAAATATGCGTCTTACCACCCGTTTGAATATATTGGAAGGGAAAAGGAAAAATCCACGGCAATTTATGCCGATGAATATAGTGAATGCTTTTATTTGAATTTACTGCAGTTGGGAAGACGTGGTTTTGAAGGATTCATGGGTTTTGGAATGGCTGGGTTTTATGGTTGGTGTGAATTCTTGGTCGTTGGGTGAGTCGTTGAAACTTATTTACCCGACTGCGGCGAAGCACAAAAGGAGGGTTATGTGTTTGCCCTTGTAATGTGATGAATTAACAGTAACTCTTCGTTACTGTTTACGACATGTGACGCACGGATTTGGGTTATAGCAAGTAAGCATTAATATATTATAAATAGATTTAACTAACTTTAAGACACGTCTTTGTTATCTGGTCTTTGTCTTTGGTCTTGTCTTAGATATTGTCTTGTACTGAATACAACGAATATCATCATGAAGGAGTATTACTTAAAACCCCCATAGTCCCCATCCACAACCTATGTATATTACATGGCGACCCATACCAGCGAACCAAGGAAAATAAAGAAAAAAATAACTAAATAATCAAGAAAAAAAAACAAACGTATCTGTGTGAAGTCTGTGTCAGCTGACAATTGTGACAAACCAAACCTTCACACAGATACGTTTGTTTTTTTTACGAATTTAGGCACTAATTTTGTCAGTCCGGCGTCCTTTTGTTTATGTGAGTTTAACACGACATTTTGAAAGAATTACAGGGAATAAAAATGCAATAGGGGTACTTTCTAGATCATTACTTAGGGAACTATCGAAAAATATATAAGTGGCACACTTTCGAAAATCTTGACTTACCCAATTGAGACACATTATGTCAATAAATAGTAGATATCAGTTTAGATAAGCAAAAGATATTTCCGAAATTATATAAGGGTAGAATCTAGTTCATTATTGCGTCTTTAAAAACATGCATACGTAGCGAAATTAATCAGTTTACAGTCCGTGAACCCATCATAAAAATATTATTATCCAAAAATAGTGATTTTTGTGATATTCCTCTCCGTTAACGTCATTATTTTTCATGGGTTTTTACGAGTTCGATCTAAAACTGAAATTGCTATTATTTTCAGTGTTATTTTTGCAGGTAATATCTAAAATTAATTAAAGATCAAAACGGGACTCAATAATTTCACAACCCTGGAGTATTTTTGGAAATATGGCGGTATTTCACTGACCCGAATTTTTTGACCGCGAGTGTACCTATATTGATATACTTAACGTTATTTACTTGTAATACCATCACAACGTGGTTAATTTGTCGGGGTTTTTTGATCCCACCGTGTACACAGAGCATAGGACCACGATTGATGGCAAATTGTGAACCACCCTAATGAAAAGTCACCGGCTCCGACAATACCGTTATCGGTATTGTAATTCAATTACCGGTACGGCCCGTTCGATCCCGGCAATTATCCAGGACAATGCCGACGACGGTAAGCTTTATTGGAATAATAAGCCTTTGTAGCTATTTAATGAGAAAAGGTTTTGTGAAAAATTCCGAAATGAAATAGAGGTTTTTGGAAGGTTTGGGTCTATTTGAATGATTATTTTTACAGAAATAACTGAATTTTGTCAATCCCTATGTACTATTATGATGTTGTATATAGTATGTAAACTAACGAGAGGCACATATTTAAAGCAGTGTAAGTTTAGGTGAGAAATAAAGTTGTGGTAGAGAACCTATTGAAATACAAACACTTTGTAAAAATTTGGTAAAAAATTCATGTTCATTACTAAAAAATTGCATTTTGAAAGTGTTGTATCAATTCATTGCTAGCAACCTTATTTCTTAAAATTACTAAGAAAAATAAATTGACATTGAAGTTCAAGTGACATCAATGAAAGCAGTATGGATACGGTTTTCTTAATGATTTTAAAATTTCAGGAGAAAGTGTTTTTTTAAATAGCTTACACTTACCGAAGTGCATTGATAGTGAAAACATAAGTTATGTTTACAATTGTGGGATAGTCCGTCTTTGCTATGACATTAACATAACATTCCACAGGATGATATGAGAAGTGTTAACCGACTTTAATAAAATTATAAATCTCAACATAATCGATAAACTCTAAAAAAAACTACGTAATAGTATTAGTCTCGACTTGGCCATCAAGTGGTTTAATGCTTTGCCTCTCGTAGGTTTACGTACTGTATGGACATGCTATATATGTTTCACTTTTTCTTTTGCATGGGTATGTAGGAATATGTAGTGGCACCTATATTGTTTTGTTAACAACTAACATTTTCCCACGGCTTCGTCTGCATTAGTCATCGTCATAAAGGAACTATTTACCGAGATATAACGTCAGTACTTTGAAAAAAACACGTATCTAAAAAAGTCTAGGAGAAAAACGTCAAAGCTCCATACAGACTTCATATACACTTACTGCGTTTTACCTGAAGTCAGTGTCAGATAAACGATATGGTGTTGCTGAGTCCGTCAGCTTGTGCATTGAGGGATTTGCTGCGCACCTGCGAGGACTATGGAGCTCATGGACTGAAATATAATTGCGACAAAAGTCAGGTCTTCGCACGGCGAAGTACATCGATAGGTTACATGCCGCCTTTCAGACTTTATGGTAACGAGTTGACGAAGACTGATCGGTTTAAATATTTAGGTCACGTAATAACTACTAACTTAAAAGATGACCGTGATATAGAAAGAGAACGCAAGGCGTTTGCTGTTCGAGGGAATATGCTGGCCCGCAGATTCACGCATTGTACAGGAGAAGTAAAAATAGCATTATTTAAATCTTCCTGTCAATCTTTCTGCACAAGTGGCCTGTGGGTAAGTTTTACCCAAAAACACTCAACGCTTTGCGTGTCCTCTATAACAACATGTTTAGAATGTTGATGGGACTACCCAGATTCTGTAGCGCGTCAGGCATGTTTGCCGATGCCCGCGTAGATGGTTTTCACGCCATAACGCGCAAAAAAATTGCTTCCATCAGAGGCAGAGTAGTGGGTAGTTCCAACAACATTCTAAGAATACTTGCTGACCGAGGAGACAGCCCTTTGCAGATATACTGGATGTCGACGTTAATACACCCTCATTTATTTCGTCAGTTAATAATTATATATTAGACATTATAATTAATTAATAATTTGACCAACTAACCTAGCTACTTAATTATTTACTAACAATATATGGATCTCTGTTGTCTTGAATAATTAATTTTGAATTTGAATTTGAATAAAAAAACTCGTATTTGTAAAAATTAATACCTTGTGAAAAAAATAATAATAATAATTTTCAAGTGCTAGCAGAAATGGTTCTCTAATAAGCTAGTACACATATTAAAGCTTCAAAATGTTATCTCTGGAGTTTTTCCTTAGTAACCATTTGAAAGACATAATTAAGGAAATTTTCTTTCGTAAACTTTTAACACTAGAACAGTCGCTTATGGGTCTATTGGACCCGGTTACCTTCAAAACTGCCAATAACATTTTAGTGAGGTGCCGCGCGACGTTGCCGTTCTTAGTACCTTCCCGCAAAAGTGGGGCGCGTCGGCGCATGACCGCGGCAGTCAGTCTGCGCGCCGCGCTCGCGAGCGACGGATGTCTAAGGTGCGTATGGGTCCGCTAGACCCGGTAGCGATTATTTGCGTGCGTAATATTTAACGCCTGGGTCTACTGGACCCGTGAGCGACTAATTACGCAAGTTGTATTCACATTTATGTAAAGTGATAATCTTTCTTAGTTTTACGTTTTTTTTAGCATTCAAGATGGCTTCTTTTAGAGCATTGTCAGAAAAAGAAATAGCAGATTATTTAAATGAAGAAATAGAGAATGAAGACTGTTCCGAAACTGAAGACTGCGTTGAAGAAAGTGACCATAATACTGACTCTGAACAAGATGATGACAACTATTTGACTATTGAATTCGAAGATATTACTGAGGAATGGCATGCTACACAACGTGAGTTGTCTGTGGGGATTCCAGAACAAAATTTGCAGACTCAGGGTGTCCTTGACCCATCTCGTCGTGTTCCTCTGAATAGGGATATATTGGAGCAACGGTCAGATCTAGATTCAGTCCCATTATCAATACTTCGCCGAGGGTATTTTATTGGTAAGAATAAACTTACTCAGTGGAATATTCAAGAACCTTCGCATAATACCAGAACACGAAGCTATAACATCATACGTGAGCCACCTGGACCGATCCACGAAGCCACTAATGTCACAACTCCTATGGAATGTTTACAACTTTTTTTTTGTGGCGAGATGCTAAGTAAAATTGTGAATTTTACTAATATTTACATAACAGAACAAGTGCGACCTAATTTTGAGAGAGAACGAGACTGCAAACTGACTGACACTACTGAAATGCAAGCATTGATGGGGCTACTTTTTTATATAGGCAAGTTGAAAGGAGCTCATTTGAACACCAGCGATTTATGGGCACAAGACGGTACTGGTTGCGATATCTGCATAGCAACAATGTCACAACGTAGATTTCATTTTCTACTGAGGTGCTTACGATTTGACAATATTATTACCAGAAACGCACGTAAGGAGACAGACAAATTAGCACCAATTCGTGAGATTTTTGAGCAATTTGTGGCAAGTTTAGGGCAAAATTATAGTCATGGAGATCACGTGACAATTGATGAAATGCTTTTAGCGTTTCGTGGCAGATGTTCATTTCGCCAGTACCTTCCCAATAAACCTGCGAGGTATGGTATAAAAATATTCGCTGTTTATGATGCAAGGACATATTATACTTCGAAACTGGAAATATATCCCGGGAAACAGCAAGCTGGACCTTATCAACTCAGTAACAGCCCAGGTGATGTGGTAAAACGATTAGTCGAGCCCATCAAAGGATCTCATCGAAATATAGTTATGGACAATTGGTTTATGAGCATCCCATTGACAAACGAACTTCTGGATCAATTCGAGCTTACCTGTTTAGGTACTTTACGAAAAAATAAAAATGAAATACCTGAAGAATTCACAAAAACAAAAGATAGGCCAGTGTATTCCACATTTTTTGGTTTTCAACCGAAATGCACGTTGCTTTCTTATGTGCCAAAGCCAAGAAAAGTGGTTTTATTGGCGTCTTCGATGCACCATGATGCAAACATCGATACACTAACTGGCGAAAAAACTAAACCTGAGATGATAACTGACTACAATGCATTTAAATGTGGAGTGGATATAGTTGATCAAATGACCGCCGGATTTTCTGTGTCCAGGCAAACTAAACGTTGGCCATTGTGCATTTTTTTTGGCATGTTAAATATAGGTGCATTAAATGCTTACATTATTTACAAATCCAATGCCGCATCTGAAAATGCCGTAACTAGAAGAGATTTTTTTTTGGCTATTTCGATGATCAAACCACATCTTTATGAAAGGCAGAGTTTGACAAATCTTCCACTTGGAATAAAAAATCGTATTTGGAATATCGTGCCTAAGCCTGAAGATCCGGATTTGCCACAGCCAACACCTTGTAGAAGAAAAATTCGTTGTGGTCTTTGCTCATGGAAAAAAGATCGAAAAACGAAAATATACTGCTGCAAATGTAACGTGGCAATTTGTGGCGAGCACACAAAACCAATTTGTACCAATTGTTTTGAAATTAATGAGTAAAAATTGTTTCGATAGATTTTTTTCATAGGCTGTGTTCGAATTGTAATAACTCATTATTTTTTAGTATACATTGTGATCTCTTTTTGTGATTTTTAATAAAGCAATAATAGTAGTATAAGAAAATATAAAAAAGTAAAACAAAGTACAAAGAATAATTAAAGTTCTTAGCTTAAGATGTATAATATACGAAAAAAATGTTTAAAACGTAGGTATCTCATAAAATTATTAAAATATTGTGATAATTTGCCATAAATAAAGTGTTGATTTTTGTATTATGATTGTTTTACTCCTCATTTTAGAACACATATACGTATTTCATATACATTTGAATAGTTTTTGAGTAAGGGCCACATGATGGACTGGGTCCAGCGAACCCCGTAGCGACTAAAAGTGTTCGAAACTAGGGTGCGACTGTTCTAGTGTTAAGCAATTAACCAGCCGAGGTAATCCTCGGATTAAGCTCAAGTTATACGTGAAGCCTGAGGTTAAGCTTTAAGCTTAATTAATAACGTTTCCGTTTTATCTTACCGGCGTTTACTGTTTAAGCGTTTGGCTTTATTTCAGCATTTCTAAAAAAGTTTGTACATCAATTAACAGATTCTTAATTGATTCCCATTTTCTTACCAATATTTTTGGTTGTTATTTGTTATTGGTTGATGTTTTGTTAATTTATTTGGATAATTAGGGTAAAAAATTTCGTATGGAATTTATATTATGCATAGTAATCAATAAAAGAATTGTTTATTATTTAAAAAAATTAACAAAGTAGAAAACAGCGACAGATTATGCGTCCATACATAATTTACTCGTATGTTCAAAAACTGAATGTTTATGACAGTTTTTTTGGGCAAATTTCTTATTGGCTTATTTTCAGTAATTTAAAGATACGATATTTATCCGAAACATTATTGCCGCAACTATAGTGACATTGGCATGGCATTAACAGCCAATATCACAGAAATATATCGTCGACCGTAGGCTGAATTACGGTAAGGGACAGGCAAAACAATGTCCCTTAACGTTTTCCGCTTGGCGTTTGCCACCAAGTGTTATTTAGTAATGGAAAGCATACATTTTTCATTTAGGTATTTTAACAATTAATTATAAATTTTTATCCGATTATCAAATATGATAATAATATTGACGGAAACAGCATTAAAAATATTGACATCACAGACAGCTAACTGTGATGTCTAGAGACCGGATCTGATGTAGCGATCTCAATATTAATATGGATATGACTGGTATAATTTATTATTTTTTCTACACACAAAAACAATGTAAGTTATCGTAACTTCTTCTTTAATATTTCTTCACAATGCACAGTAAAAATTAAGACCTTATACAACCAACATGACATTTATTTAACGAATTGCACTAGTCATATCCATATTAATATTGAGATCGCTACATCAGATCCGGTCTCTAGTGATGTCAATATTTTTTAACGCTGTCATCGGAAGCGAAGAAGCGACGAAAGGAACTCAACTTAAGTATTTAATCTAAAAAGTCGATATTCAACACCTATGCAGACGTGACAAATTAAAAATATGTATCGCACATTTATTTAATACTCAAAGAAACTATAATATTGTGGGAGCATCTTACAGAATGCAACCAGCTGCTGGTTTTTCACAAATTCAATTAAAAAAACAATATTTCAATTCAATTTGTAAACAAGAGAATTCTCGGGGAACAAGCATTAAATAACTAAATATTTTTACTAAAAAAAACCCGACCGCGGTGCACTTTAAAAATGCATAAAATCCGCCATTTTGTTTATTTTAACGAACTTCATACCCAGTGACACTCGCGCCATCAAGACAAATCCAATGATGTATCATTTATCAAAATCGGTTGTGCCGTTGAGTAGTTACGAGCGGACACAGGAACAGACATACATACATACAGGTCAAACACATTACCCTCCTTTGGGCTTCGCCGCAGTCGGGTAAAAAGCAGCCGACTACAGAGCCTCCTCCTTTTTGGGAGCTCGGTTAACTTGTAAAAGTGCACTTATGGCTTATTTGCTGACTAAACGATCCTTTATTAATTATGGCTGAAATAATTTCACCACAACGCAAAAACATAAGATCACTAAAGTAATCCCCTCCAGACAACTCAAGAGATTTATTTGCCGATGACTTTACAAGGATTGGGGGATTGTTCACCTGAGGGCCCGCAGCTAATAGGGGGCCGTAATTAGAGGCTTGTGTACCTTGCCGAGTTGGCCCCGACTTGGGGGCCTAATAAAACGGGGTCTTCCGAGGACTGCGACTTCATAAGTATGTATATCGTCGACTAAGTATAGTACAGTCAGCGTTCAATAGCTTGTAGGTGTTCCCTTGTTTTGCAGAGTTTCACAGAATTTCGTTTCACAGAAAATGAGTCATGAAATGATATATTGTTATTGTAGTGACGATCCTTATTAGGAGACATGATTTGATTATTATTTAATTATTACTTGTTATCTTATGCTCATTTTGTGATTTTTGTATATGCATTTTATTTTAATTTTTGGTATTGTTTAATAATTACTTTTATTGTTTTATTAAAGACTAAGACGCAAATAAATCACTACAATACTGTGATTAAAGAATTTATTACATTGTGCCATCATGTAAGTATTTTGATTTTTAACAATTTATAAACATTATTAATACTTGACTAACCAATAACTTAAATACAAATTGTTGCTAAAGCTAAACCTAACGCTGCATTATACATCTTAAAACTAAAATTACTACATACAACACAAAATATCTAATACATGCCTAATTTTTTTTCAGATGTGTTTTTTAAATATTATAATTTTTTTAAGTTTTCATTACCTTATTACACATTAAATAATCACAAACTACAACCAAATATTTGTTTTACTTTAAGATTTCTACTCAAGTGCATACTAGAAGGTTTATAAAATATAACTGTGAGCATGTAGACGTAATAAATACATAGTATACAAAGCATGGATAGACATCCATATCGTTTACATTAGTTATATAATTAGGAAAGGACAAAACAGGTGACCTTATATCGAAAAACATAATGACGTTGATGATAGGAATCTAACAACTAATACATAAAAACAAAGCTTGAAGTTCTAACTAATAAAACAAATAATAATATGGGTACAGAAAAATATTAAACCATTTACATCTGCCTTGATCTACGCCGTCTGAAGTATTCGATCCACGATTCCCTATTCAACTTAAATGACAAAAAAAATAAATTGATTACAAAACTATTAATAAGCAGTATGTGGCCGAATACACACAAAATTACATCAAAATAATTCGAAAACATGATAAAAACCATATATGAAGTAATGGTGAGACTTGCCAATAGCCCTCCTGATACAAAGCTGAGGACAAGAATCAAAATCTTTTGAATAACTTCACGGAAAGTACGTATATTAATTGACTTGACCAAAACGTATACAACTCGAATAAATAGTGACGCATTAATCAGAGTCAAAATAATATTTATAACATATATTGCTAAAACAATTACAATGCCTTCTATATTATGACTCGTTAACGTGTTAAACAATAATCCCAAAAATTCTGCAAAAGGCAACAAAAAGCCAATAATATTTGCGATCAAATACTTCCGTCTAATTGTACCCTCGAACACGACAACAATATGCATGTAAAACATTACTGAAGCAACATACATCCAGTTAAAACAACTAAATGTAAAGAATGATAGGACTAAAACCAAAAAATAATTAAAATCGATTAAATAAAGTAATGTCGTGGTAATCTCAACGACAATGCTCATAAATATAATGTTCAGGAACACATAGTTTTGAAACTGTCTAAAAGGCTTGAGAACGATCCAAGATGCGACACCGAACATGAAACTGACTCCTCCCGACGCCACGACAAACAAACACGAGTACCAAATAGTACAACAACGACGGCATTCTGAGATCTCATAACCAGGTTCGTCGATTGGCATAATATTATCATCATATGGATTTATTTCTAAACTGTTATTCGCAAGAGTAAGGAAACTTGAGTTTAGCGACACGTAACTTATGTTTTTAAATTTGAGCAATGGCGGCATTGCGTTTGAGTTTATATCACTGAAAAATAAAACTTTATTTAATACACTGTTCACTGTTAGAATGAGGTTATTGTAACATACAGTAACAAGAAACCGAACTGGATATGAAAATGTCTAGTCTGGTGTGTCGTATTCTCCACCCTGAAATACAAGGCACGAGTATAATCAACTGTTAATAATTTAGGGTTATTAACTAACATTTGCATGATAATGTCTCAATATGACATTATGACCAATCAACACGCGGTTTGAAGGTTCCGTGCGTAAAAAGGAAAACCATTCTATTCTACTAATAGTACTAATAAATGTAAAAGTTTGTGATATCTTTGGATATTTTTTGTTATAAACGTGTCGTCCATAAATACATCTTTTTGCTCCTTTGTGACACAATCTACCACAGAAATATATCGAGATAAAAAGAAATAGTTTGTTGATTTGTATGGCAACCAAGCGTGTAAGATTTTGCGTTTGATGTTTGGCTGTAATTTAGTGATGGTAAACATAAAACCGCGCGACAATGAGCTCTTTGACAGTGTGAAAAATAATGTAAGAATTATGGACATTTGTATTAATCATAAGTTTTAAAACCAATTTACGGCAGTACGCTCCGCGAAGTATCGGGTGACCAGAGGGCCTGGCTCCTTCCTAGCACAAAGGATCAGCATTGCCATTCAGCGTGGCAATGCTGCCAGCTTTCTGGGCACCCTACCGCCAGGTAGAGACCTGGCGGAATTATTTTATATTTATAAGTAGGTTAGAGTTATTGCTAGTATAGTTTACAGATAATGATAATAATTGTTAAGTTAACTATGTAAAAATATATTTTTGGAAATAAATGCCTCCCAATGTGTTATCATAAATTTACGGCAATATTGTTAAAAACTGAATGATTAATTTATAAAACTCGGAAGAAAGTTTATTATTTTTTACTTGTCGCCATTTTAAAGAAAACGGATTGGCCGATGACGTCACTGTAAACAGTACCTGTTTTGTAGTGTTTTTAGAAAAAACACACAATAGAATTAAAAATTACCACTTCCTGAGTACTCAATAGACATCATCAAACAATCTGAGTTACTTTTCAGAAACCTGTCAAGTAGCCTATTCAAGAGCATCGATTAGCACGCAGCAAAGCTATAGTATAACCCATTATTTCTATTATATTCCGGAACGGACTGAAGTTGACGGTGAGAAGAAGGTCAACGGCCTTTTTTTTAGCGCGCATACACACTTTCCTTTTATTCGATTTATTTCTGCGATTGCGCAGCCATTATAATAATATACCTTACCTTATATTTCTAGATCTACGCCGGCTCAAGTATTCGGCCCATATTTTTCTATGCGATTTAAATGACAAAAAAAAACAAGTTTATTCGTAAACTATTCATAACTAATATATTACCAACCACACATTTAATTGATTTAACACTAAACACATCATAGGGGGTAAATACAAAACTGGAAATTGCTATACAATAATAAGCAGTAAGCGAAAAACTTGACAGCAAACCTCCTGACACAAAATATAGTAAAGAAATCAAAATGTTCGTGCACTTCTCACGAATAGTGTGCGTTTCAGTCGATTTCACCAAAACATACAAAACTTGTAAAAATAATGACACATTAAACAAAATTAAAATTAAATTTCCAGTCAAAGAGATAATAACAAGAATGTGATCTGCCTTAAGAGAATTATTAAACAAAAATAATATGAAGTTCCATATCGGCATCAACCAGCCAAAAGCAGTCGCTAGTAGATACTTTCTGCGGCGGCTTCCAAACACCATAACAAAGTCCATATTAAACATAACCGAGGCAACGTACATTCAGTTAAATGCACTGAATAAAGAAAATACTGACCAAGAATGTACATGATTACAACCGATCGGCCATCCATGATGTGAACAAGAAACGCCGTAATTTCAGCACTTGTGCTCCAAAATATTATGTTGAGGAACACATAGTTCTGAAACTGCCGAAAAGGCTTGAGAATTATCCAAGATGTGATACCGAACGCCAAACTGATCAGACCTAATGGCACTTGTACCAATGTAAGATAAAAAAATAGTAGACAGTTTAAAATCGGATAGTCTTCGTATAAAAACGGAGTCACACCAGTCGCGTTGTCTGTTTGGGTGTAACAAACATTTAAGAATGTTTCTTGAGTATCCTCACTCATCGTTGTGTTGTAAGTTTCACTGATATTTTGTACTAAATGCATTTTGATCACAAACAGCCGTTAAGTCACTTTACCTATTTACTATGTAACGTATGTATATTGAGGTATTTTTAGTAGCATTAAACTATTTATCGCAACACACCGGGTCATACTGTAAAATTCTTCAGGGATAATATATTTTAGTTTAATATGTGATACAAACGTTCTATGACAATGCAAAGAATAGCAAACAAATTGGAATTGACATAAGCTTAAATTATTTTTATAAAGCTAGTCTACAACACATACATTTTTACACTGCTTCAAATTGTTGGCTGTATCAATCCTAGGTGCTCGTATTCCAGTAAAACTACGTACAATGTTGGAATATTTCGCAATTTGCCGAGACATTATTACCATTGATACCCGTAGACATAATTTACTCGCATTTGTATGATAATGTATCACTATCACGTTATTGATAACTCTTATATTTTTAGGCAACCTAAATGTGAAATTACGCTCATGCTTTGCGAAATGGTAATTGGTTTAGTATGTAAATAAGTGACATTAATAGGACTCTCTCTGTGGTCGCTTCCTCATGACTGAGGATCGTGAAAATTGATAGATGTGGATGGTCTATCAGTGGCGTGGCGTCCAAAGAACTCGATTCCTACCGGTTTGCCTAATATCAGGCATTTGAGCACCTTATTCTACAGCTCTTATGGAAAATGTATGCCAAATCTGCACCGGCTTGCCCAAGGATATATCTTTACCCCACGCCACTGTGGTATATACCTAGTTTTTTATGATCTGCCTCCACCGGAGCCTGTATATTGCGTCTCTGACGACTGTGCAAAACTTGGTTGAGGATGGGCCTTTCACTTGATCGCTCCATCTGGTTGGGGACCGACTCCGGGTTAATAGATTCCGCCATCTCCATTTCGTTATTATGGGACTAGGCGTGGACTTTGATTTCACCTTTACGTTGTTGATTTACCGACGATTCGCATAAAGTGCTTTGTTTCCACTTTCCTTATTAGGATAGCTAAGTAGATTTCTCTTTCAGCAGACCTTTAGCCGGAAAAATATAACCTGAACGCCTTCAAGTTGAGAGTGAATAGGCACTATCTAGATCTACATAGGTTGCATTTTATGTAATCATGTCACAATTATTGTAATGTTTTTGAAAAGAGAAACTGGTTAGTTTCTTCCGGCGCTTCTTCTCACCAGAAGGTCATCTACCGAAGCGCCAAAAGAAAATAATCAGACATGTAAAAGAGCCCTTGAGGCCTACTTGCAGAAATAAATGAGTTTGAGTTTAAACATACGCCATCATCGACTTCATCTTCACTTACCAACAGGTAAGATCAGTGTCAAATGCTTACCTCACGCGAAAAAAAAAACAAAACGCGCTAATAGTAAAATTACATCGGTTAAGATAAAATTTGGCACACAGCTTCTCCGGGCTATTATGGCTTGCACACTTCAACCGTGCAATCCTAGTCCATGTTTATAGGTATGCAGACCTAGTTGCAGCGAAATCATATAATAAGTATGGAAGCCTAACTGACGCTTAAAATCGGCCCCACGGCCACGGACTACGTGCTGACGGGGGCAGAGCTAGTACTTAGTCATTATCATTAATTTAGGGGATTTCCGGGCAAAAACTAGATGGCGCTAAAAAACTAAACATTTAACGATGTTATAATTGAACAAAGAAACATAGTATAGTAACAATTAGTTCGTAAACAGCTAATAATAAATAAATTCTAACATTTAAATACTGTGTCACGTTTGCAAAGTTCAATAATTGTAAATAATATAATTCTTATACCAAGCTTATACATAGATGGCGTTGTAAATTCGGGGAACAGATTTTTGTACGGAGAATGACAGTCCTCTTATTTTAATGATCCCTGATAAGACGTATTGATTTTAAAAAGTAAGCGTTATGGGATTTTGACGTCAGTTTTGTTAGGTTTTACCGTTCCGTACATTATATTTCAATGCCTAGTGGAGCTAAAACGCTCCAATTATCTCTGAATCGGGCCTAAGTGTAAAACGTTCCTTAATTCAGAGCAGCGTGGACAATTTAAACTTTCCCGGGCAAAAAATCGTTTCCCGAGAAGTTTCTTTAAACTCTGCCCAACTAATTTACTGAATGAGCGGTAATTAAGCTTTGTCAGAGCCGTGAGAACTTTATGTACAGAATTTGCCTTAAATTTAGCTACATTATGGTCATTTATTTACTGAGAGTTCGTTCATTTATAATAGAAGTAAGACAAACTTTGTACTTTGAACTCGGAGCAGGGCAATTCACAAATTTGAAGTCAATCTTGCTCCTAATAATATTTGATACACGAACTAGTAATAACTAAGCTAGTACATGACGATTGCGATATATGAGAGTTTATTTTGCCATTTCCTTAATGTGAATTTTCCAACCAATTTTATGGTATTTCTATTTAGAATTACGGGTTCTCAATACGAAAAGGGGCTCAAATTTTCCATAATCAATTTAACATTACCAAAGTATATGGTGAAAATGCTTACAGAGTTCGTAATTCTTAGTGATACAGCACAAAATTAGCAAAAAAATTAATAATAAAGAAATTAACGTCCGATTACGAACTGTTATTACAAGTTCACAGGTCTGATTGTTACGGACTAGATTGACGAGTAAGTTGTGAATTATCCTACAGAAGTTCTCTAGTTTATATATTATAAAACAAAACAACAGTCGAGACTAGTACAGTCATCTAAATATATAAAAGAAGAAGTCCTGACTGACTGACTGACTTACTGATCAACGCACAGCCGAAACTACTGAAGTTAGGAACTTGAAATTTTCACAGTAGGGTGGTTATATAACGTAAGTAAGGGATAAGAAGGGATTTTTTGAAATTCATCCCCAAAGGGGGTTAAATGGGGGTTGAAAGTTTATATGGGGACCATACGATTTTTAAAGTAGGAGATCTGAGACTTCGAACATAGACTCTTTAATACAATTTAAAAAAAGTAATTTCACCGTTTTTGGAAATTCATCCCCAAAGAGGGTTAAATGGGGGTTGAAAGTTTATATGAAGACCACACGATTTTTAAAGTAGGAGATCTGAGACTTCGCATATAGACCCATCAAGATGAGTACAGGAAAGTAATTTCACGGTTTTTTGAAATTCATCCCCAAAAGGGGTTAAATGGGGGTTGAAACTTTGTATAGGCACCAAACGGTTTTTGACGTTAGAGATCTGAGAGTTTGCACATAGATCCTTCAATATGACATGAGAAAAGTAATTCCACCCTTTTTTGAGATTCATCCCTAAAAGGGGTTAAACGGGGGTTGAAATGTTGTATAGGGACCAAATTATTTTGAAGTTACAGATCTGAGAATTCGTATATAGACTCCTCAATAAAGGTCGAAGAAAGTAATTTTACCGTTTTTCAAAATTCATCCCCAATGGGGAACATCCTAAATAGGGGTTGAAACGATTTTTGAAGTTGCAGCTCTGAGACATCGTACATAGTCTCCTCAATATGAGTACAGAAAAATAATTTCACGGTTTTTCGAAATTCATCCCTATAAGGGCTTAAACGGGGGTTGAAAGTTTAAATGGGGACCAAACGATTTTTAAAGACGGAGATCTGAGACTTTGCACATAGACCCATCAATATGAGTACAGGAATGTAATTTCACGGTTTTTCTAAATTCATCCCCAAAAGGGGTTAAATGGGGGTTTGAAACTTTGTATAGGCACCAAACGATTTTTAAAGTTAGAGATCTGAGAGTTCGCACATAGATCCTTCAATATGAGATAAGAAAAGTAATTTAACCCTTTTTCGAAATTCATCCCTAAAAGGGGTAAAACGGGGGTTGAAATATTGTTTAGGGACCAAATTATTTTTAAGTTACAGATCTGAGACTTCGTATATAGACTCCTCGATAAAGGTCTAAGAAAGTAGTTTTACCTTTTTTCAAAATTCATCCCCAACAGGGGTTAAATGGGGGTTAAAACGATTTTTGAAGTTGGAGCTCTGAGACATTGTACATAGGCTCCACAATATGAGTGTAGGAAAGTAATTTCACGGTTTTTCGAAATTCATCCCCAAAAGGGGTTAAACGGGGGTTGAAATTTTGTATAGGCACCAACGATTTTTGAAGTTGGAGATCTCAGAGTTCGCACATAGATCCTTCAATATAAGTAGAGAAAAGTAATTTCACCCTTTTTCGAAATTCATCCCTAAAAGGGGTAAAACGGGGGTTGAAAGTTTAAATGGGGACCACACGATTTTTAAACTAGGAGATTAGTTGCAAAAAGTAATTTCACCGTTTTTCAAAATTCATCCCCAACGGGGGTTAAATGGGGCTTGAAACGATTTTTGAAGTTGGAGCTCTGAGATATCGTACATAGTCTCCACAATATGAGTACAGGAAAGTCATTTCACGGTTTTTTGAAATTCATCCCCAAAAGGGGTTAGATGGGGGTTGAAAATTTGAACTTTGAAGTTAGAGCTCTGAGAAATCGTACATAAACTCCTCAATAAGAATAAAGAAAAGTAGTTTTACCATTTTTCGAAATTCATTCCTAAAAAGGGGTCAAACGGGGGTTGAAACTTTGTATGGGGACCAAACGATTTTTGTAGTAAATCTTGAACTTCGTTCATAGACTCATCCATAAGAGTAAAGAAAAGTGATTGCTGTTTTTTGGAATTCATCCCCAAAGGGGTTAAAATGGGGGTTGAAACTTTGTGTAGGGTACAAACGATTTTTGAAGTTGGAGCTCTAAGACATCGTATATAAACTCCTCAATAAGAGTAGAAAAAGTGATTTTTCGTTTTTCTAAATTCATCCCTAAGAAGGGGTCAAACGGGGGTCAAAACTTTGTATGGAGACCAAACGGTATTTATAGTAGATCTTAAACTTCTTACATAAACTCATCCATGAGAGTAAAGAAAAGTGATTGCTGTTTTTTTGAAATTCATCCCCAAAGGGGTTTAAATGAGGGTCGAAACTTTGTATACGGACCAAAAGATTTTTGAAGTTGGCGATCTGGGACATCGTACATAGACTCCTTAATAAGAAAAAAGAAATGTGGTTTTACCGTTTTTTCATCCCTAAAAAGGGATCAAAAGGGGGTTGAAACTTTGTAAAGGGACCAAACGATTTTTGTAGTAGATCTTGAACTCATCTAAAAAAGAAAAGAAAAGTGATTGCAGTTTTTTGAAATTTATCCCCAAAGGGGTTTAAATGGGGGTTGAAACTCTGTATAGGGTCCAAAGGATTTTTGAAGTAGGAAATCTGACACTTCGTACATAGATCCTTCAATAAGGGTACAGAAAAAATGTTAAACCATTTTTTGAAATTCATCTCCAAGGGTTATAAATGGGGACCAAAACTTTATAAAGGGACCAAATGATTTTTAAAGTAGGGTATCTAAAACTGATTAAACTGAATAGAACTCAAATGATTTCACGGTTCATTAAAATTTATCTCGAAGACGGGTTGAGTAAGTAGGGGTTGAAAGTTTTTTTAGGGACCCGTACAATTTTTAAAGTAAAAGGTTTTTAACTCCATGCATAGCATATAGCAATTAGTAGATTGTTTTTTTGTGTAAGTAACAAGCGGTTTATTAAGTGCATTTAATTTTTTGGTAATAATCCTTAAATGGACTTAAGAATTGATTTTCACGGTAAATGTGCATTGTGCAGTTTTGGGCCTAATATTTGAGGGTTTTGTTTAATTACAACAAAGTTTATGAACAAATATCAGAAACTATTAATTGCCTATTAAGATTAATTGCCTAATTATAATTTACACCGCAGACGAAGTCGCGGGCATCAGCTAGTACCATTATAAACACTTAGTTAATTAAAAATGTACATCAACGAAGCACAACTTTTATGCCTCACTAACATTGACTGTTGGCTTTGTCCACCTTAGTTGCATTATTATCCCAAATTTCTTGCCGACATTAAGTACTTTATGCCACACCTGGCCATAAAGTGGCTTTTTCCGCACGCTACGCGTACGGAAAAAGCCGCTTTCTGGCCAAGTGTAGACATAAAATGCTGTACACATCACGAGAGGTAATAAAGAAAGCCTAGTTGTGTAATGTACTATAATCACCACCATCTTACCCACTAACCTGCCGCCAAAGAGCAGTGTTCGCACCGTTGTGTTGTGGTGTGGGGGTAAGACAGCCGGTGAAATTACTAGCATAGAGGCATTCCATCTTAGTCCCAGAGGACTCACGAAGGCGATTAATCTCGATCTCGTCGAGATTGATCTCGATCTTGAAAGTCTGACGGTCGAGATCTCAAAACACCCAAACTCGAATCAGATTTCTTGCACGAGATCTTGAATCGCCAATCTCGGTTCCAGATTACATTCCCTCCTAACCACTACACCACCTGACCGCTTTTTATTAATCGTATGGCATATCACACGTCGAATACAGTTTATAAATTCAGTTTGAGATTCATTAGCCATTTGATGGCGTCGTCGTTGAGATTGATGAGGTCTACGGCGGGGCCCCCTGTGTACCGCGTTAGAGGACAGTCTTAAATAATGTGCGGTATGGTTCGCACTTCGGCACCGAGTCGCAAGCAGGAGAAGCGACCCACCCGCAGCGATGCCTATATTGGGCGCAGCGACCGTGGCCAGTGCGGAGTCTGTTAAGGGTACACCAAACTCGTCTAGGTAGATCGTCCTCGTCTAACCTGACCGCTTACCAGCCACCTTTGAACCGGTTTTAGAAGGCTTAGCCTTATCTCTAGGATATACGTATAATTATCATTACTGTACGATACGTATAATTATCCTAGAGCTAAGGTAGTAAGCCTTCTACGTATTATGTACGCAGCGCCCCCTGTCTGCACTCCTTCTCAGGAGCATCACACGGAAACTTAGGTAGCTGAATATATCGTTATGATAATATCACACCATGGCTTTAAGATTGATTTTAGGACCTAAAAAGTTTTATTAGGGTAGCTTCTAGCTACCATAGCCAAAGTATAAAGGCGAGCAAGTAGTCCAAATTCAGCCGTTTAGGAGCGCGCGATACGTATTCACAGACGCGCGATAGCACGTCTGTGTGAGTGCGATCCATACTGGAGCACTCTTACTTCTTACGCATTCTTAAAACTTTGCTTGTAGTGCGTTTGTACACGGCGCACACACATTTAAGCGCGCGATGTACCTTTTGTAGGGAGAAAACTGACTGTATTATACTATGCCACGTTTACGTAAGTAAGCGACGAGAAGTAAATGTTTTCTTGGGATCTGAAATGGTTCAAGCCAGCGAAAGCAATGGCGCTTTTTAGGGTGTATTTTCGCTGGCGTAATTTCTCTGGCCACCAATATTTAAAAGATTCCCCCTCACTAGACTGGCATTCGTTGGTTACTTGTTAGAACTTGACTGATTCTACATTGTAACCAAAAGTCCAATTCTAATAAGGCAGAATCTTCTCAGTATTCGCCAATATGTCATGACAGCGAAATTACGTTTTTGAAAATACACCCTTTAATCAATGTGTCCAAGCCAATATATTTTCGAAATATTTATGACAAAGTGAAAAACGAAATCGAGCCCAAATTGTCCACGTCACGTTATATAAGAAAACTTAACACAGCTTAACAGTATACTTAGTAACTTCTTACAAAGTAACCGAGGCGAAAAATGATTAGCCCAGGATCACGGCTCGCGTATGAATCATTAGTATTATCATAAATAAATATTCAGTAGCGTATTAAATTTCATCCCGCTGTGGGTTGGCGAGGATCCAAGGGCTGCGATTGGGCGCAGAGGTAGCGCTGGTGGAAGTGGCTTGGAATGGTGCTGAACGTGGTTGAAGAAAGAGTTTCCAGTTATATGTGCAAACTAGAGATTCTCGCAACTATGGTCATGGAGATAAAATAAGTTTCGTTCGATTCACACACTCACATAAGGACAGTTTGATCCGCTTCAACCTTCCCGCTGGTCCGCTGCTCACTTTGAGCAATCAGCGTAACTTCAAAGTGGCCATTCCTAGCGTCCTGGTTCGATCCCAGGCGCTTTGGCCCCCACCTAGTCCGACCCTGTCAAGGTGGAGCGGAACTAGCGACCTGGTTCGATCCCAGGCGCCCCCGGCCCCCACCTAGTTGCCACTCAAGGTGGTCCGGTCAGCGACCTGGTTTGACCCCAGGGAACGCCACGGCCCCCATCTGGTCCGATTTTTGTTACATTC
Organism: Eudemis profundana; assembly: GCA_947034925.1. Classification (NCBI taxonomy): domain Eukaryota; kingdom Metazoa; phylum Arthropoda; class Insecta; order Lepidoptera; family Tortricidae; genus Eudemis; species Eudemis profundana. The sequence continues at coordinate 1,490,361 of OX344809.1, forward strand.
AATAAGGATTTCAAGTTAGTCAGACTTCAGCGCTTCTTACTATCGCTTACCGAACGTCGTCTATGTTAATATCAAACCTCTGCCTCAAAATTGAACCTACGTAATTGTACCATATATCTCAAGTAGGTTCGCATTCCCACAAAAACTGGACGCGATCTTACCTTCTACTTCTCCTCCATCCTCTCTATTTTCAACTAACTTCCAAAAAAGGGCGTTTCTCAATTTGTCTGTATGTTTACGATTACTCGAAGACGGCTGGACCGATATGGATTTTCTTGAAAGAGCTCAACTAGTTAGTTGGTTGTTAGTAGATGCAACCAAGTCAAGATGATGGAATAAATCCTGAAGAAATCAAAGAAACTCTACGCTCTTATTAGGCATTTAAAAAAATAATGATTTTGTACAGTTATTCCTCAACCATACAATATTCCCTGTCGCTTCCAGTCTCCTGGCATCCGAGGACTAACTGACTATGCAAAATCCTCCCCAATGCTACGCGCACTATCCATTCGCCATCCATTAAGAGCTGATTCTTTCCCCGATTGTTTGGCTTTCGACCGCTTAAGTGAAAACTTGAGCGGTTTGACTTTGACGGCTGATATCTTCATCGTCAGGATTTTTGGCTGTTTGTTCGAGGTTACAAAGTTTAACTCCGAAGTTATTTAAGTTTTTGCAGTCTTAGTTAAAAATTTGAATAACATCATATACATTTTGCAGGCAAGTCTTCAGGGCTCTTCTCTTACTGATCTAATTATATTAGCGCATCGGAAAATATAACAACTGCTGCGAAAATATACTTATGTTATCCCGGAGCGTTATGACATGGGGTACTTCGAGAAACGAGTAAACAGGGCTCTCAAAGTCAAAGTCAAAGTACTTTATTCTTCAATTTAGGCATATTAAAATGCACTTATGAATGTCAAGATTTACCACCGGTTTCAGTGTAAACCTCTGCCCCGAGAAGAACCGGCTAAGAAACTCGGCGAGGTATAATTTCCTCAAAACAATTACAATATTAACTTATATCATAACTTAATGACTACTACACAAAAATCGGCAACGTATAGGTAACACCTCTGGTGTTGCAGACGTTCATGGGCGAGCAGACCAGGCAGCTCGTCTCTCGTCTGCTCGTTTGCCACTTATTACAAAAAAAATCTGGTAATATGATCCATAAACGAGTTTTTATAGTGGTCACTACACATATTTATCATTGGAATGTTTTTTTTTTATAATTAGAATCAGGACCACACACAGTGGGCTTTTTGCTATCATGAATATGTTCACCCATAAAGTGTATTGACTCAGAAGGAAGACAACAGCTCTTAGTGGTTGACAGGAAAATCTAACGGAAGATTCTGGGGCTAAAGAGAGATGAGGATGAAAAGAGTGGATGCGGAAGAAAAATAGGGAGCTAGAGGAGCTGGTAAAGATGCCTAACATACCTAATTGGCGAAATCAAGGCCACGCGACTACGTTGGCTTGTTGGAAGATCGGGCTGTAAAGAGAGCGTTTATGGTATGGGGCGACCGAGTGGAGAACGTCCAGTTGACCGCCCTAGATATCGCTGAAGTCATGAAAGTCACGAAGTCCAAAACGACCTCAGTGCCCTGAAAATACCCGACTGGCGTGAGATAGCAGAGACTAGGGAAGCCTGATGATTATTTGTGTCGGAGGCCAAGATAAAGTTTTGCTTAGAACTATTATCAAACCGCGTTGAGAAAGGGATTCGAGTGTACCGTTAGCACAAGTGTACTTAATAAATGATTAAATATAATCATAAACCAATCTTTGATATCTTCATAAGTGCAGACCCTTATAGATATAGAATTAATAGCTAAATATGATTTTTATGGTTCTTAAAGTAATTATTTACAACATTCGTAATTTATTTAAGTAATACACCGTGTTTTTTTATTTACGATTAATTCGACACGTCGCTTAGTACATTAACAGCAATCAACTTGTATATGGGTTTATTTTAAATTCAAAATGAGACTTGTTTTTACTTTTTCATACAAACTAAATCAGAATCGTGTTGATCACAAGTGTGACCTCTCACTTTCACCTCCTTTAGCGTAAATGTAAAATTGCAATTGTGACAGTTTTGACTTTACATCAATGACAACACTTACCAATTGTACATAAATTATAAAATCATACTTAAAATACTTTAAAAACGGTGCTTAAGAAAGTAACTCTATTTGATCTGAAGAACTATCTCTTAATGCTATCGGAAATCAATAAAAACACGCTGTATAATTTGATATTTTTTCCATGCTTTAGAACTTCATTGTACCAAAATAACAATTTTATTTATCTGCATACTCTACCACTGACAATGTCATATCATGCATTAGTTCAAAAATGACATATGAGCTCAATCCCTTTCTAAACGCGGTTTGATAATACCTCAACTGAATCCCAACACATACCACCTTAACGCTAATTACTTAAATTAGTCCATATCTAGACATTTTATATCTAATACCAGCACTTTTAATATGGTTTTGTTTTAAATATACCCTTTTTCACAAAATTATAGTGCATCAGAGGTGTTTATTCAAAATTTGACTGCGAGAACAGCTACTTAAATATTCTTGTACCGCAGACACGTTATACATTTTGTAAATACAAAATGTTCAAGTTTTTAAATTCTCTAAAATACTCTTTAAATCTCCAAGCAAATAGTCAAGTTTATTTACTAAAACGAATTCCCCGGACGATTTGCTGGAGAAATATTTAGAGAATGTATTAAACGGATAGGTAGACAAACTCTCGACTGGCTAGACCGACCAACAGGACTTATTTTCGGGTGTAATTCTCTTATCTCGAACATTTGCCGATGAATAACCATAAAAGAGGTACACTCGAAATCTCTTGAGGCATATAATTTTTCAATTTTGCTCTTTAAAAGGTTTTAAAGTTGTAGCTTTTCAAACAAATAATATTTTAGCATTCCACCAGAATGTCCCGCACAAGACGCCATTTTTTTCATGCTTCTAACAAAGTTAGGAAGTAAATTTTTGGCATGTCAATATTTTATAACTTGGTTCCGAAATTGATAATGTAATTTAGGACTTTCTATATATATTTTAAGGTAGCTGCCATAGTCGTCACGTACGGGACAAAGTAGACGATTTCGTGGAATGCTCCAAAGTTGATACCCCGTTGTCATCTCTATTGCTAATGACTAAACATTCAACATGGCAACTACGGGGACAGTGTCAAGCACTAGATCTATCTTAGATGTGTTTCAAATTGGAGGACATCAATTTTTACCGATGCCAACTCAAGAAACGGCAGACACCATTCAATAAAACAAGAACCCGACTGCGACTGAGCGCGCGATAAATTAACCCGGGGTTAACAAAAGACTGCCCGTGAATGGGAGCACATTGTTCTGTCAGCCAGACAAAGCGTCACGGCGATTATACGCCGCGACTCATTATAACTTACGGCTGAGGGAGGCTGTTCACATGGCGTTTTCTCAGAGCGCCTTGGAGGCCAACGGGCCAATAGACCCTTTTGGGCCGATAGACCCGGTTGGGCCGAAGGACCCTTTTGGGCCGATAGACCCTTTTGGGCCGATATACTCTTTTGGGCCGATAGACCCCTTTGGGCCGATATACCCTTTTGGGCCAATAGACCCTTATGGGTCGAATGAGTCTTTTGAGTCGATAGACCCTCAGCCAGACATCGTCCCATGTGCCAATAGATCCTCAGTTAGATACCGTCCCAACCTCAGGTGACGCACTCCTCCCCCTCAAAAGGCCCGTCACTACGAACGGGCTCGACCAAATCAACAGACTGACGCTGAGACTTACCGATACAATAGTCAGTAGGTTCAATCCCCTTATTCGTTTAATTGAGCCCCAACAAGCTCAGATACGAGTAGTCAGGCCATAATAAGTCTAAGCTACCATCCCAGATTAATCCTCTGTGTAGTGTTTCAGGTTTCGGCAGAGGAGCAGCAGGTGCAGTCCGGCCTTGGCATCCCGGACGTCAGGCCAGCACCCTCCAACAACCCGGGCTGTGAGCTCCTGAGGAACTCGGCACAAAAATGGTTATCAATCAGTTTTGACTTCATTCGAAACTAAAGGATCCCCGCAACTTCGCGTGCGAATAGCCCGATAGATGGCGTAATTTGTTGCCTAAAGAATCGTACCTCGCGTTGTTTTTTTTTTAATTAACATTGAGGTTGAGTTAACATAACCAAGTAATAGTACCTAAACATGAAGTTCCAGCTGATTTTTTCTGCAAATTATACTTACTGCTAATAAATTTGTTATTTGAATGGCTGATCGCGCATGAATGGCTGGCATTACGTGAACAAAAGTGAACCAGCCCGCAGGTGGCAGTTTATAGCGGGTGATGCGCCTTAACCGGTGACCTCCCAAGACTTGTACGCACCTACTTAAGGCGTGCTTACCCTTAAATGACCAAAATGGGACCGATAATTCTTCGCTGCTATCTGGAACTGGTCGTGACTAAATAAATAGTATCATAAGTCTAATATACTTGAATAATCCCTTGTGCCCAATATACAGGCTGGATCTAACGATGGGGCATTAAATGTAAAGTTTGATTCGCTAAACTGAGATACTTTTGTTTTTCAATACCCTCAAATGACTTAGATTAAGATAGTTCATCTTCAAAGTTCAATTCTGAAAGCAGTGAAAAATCTCAATTTTCGTGTGTTTGTATGCAAAAATAACATTAGAATTTGGCGTGTTTTTAAAAAGTTGCAAAACAAAAGTAGCTTAGATTAAGGAGTAGAAACGACCCTTTCATTTAAAGTCCCATTTTTAGAGGCGCCCTGTATACCGTTTTTCCAGAAAAACTATCTTACCACATTCCTTTTACACTAAATTACAAAATCGTCGGTTACTCACGAAATTGAATGATTATGTAGAATGCACTATTTTGGAAATCTGGTGTACGCTTCCGGGACGCGGTGGTATACTGAAGAACTATTGATTTAGAAGTGTACCTTTTGGAACACTATCAGCCAAACAATGGTTGACTGGTAGAGAATGACTCATGGCATTGAGTCCGCCATTTGTACTATCGTGTATTGTGCAACAAAGTTTAAATAAATAAATAGTAACAAGTTCAAACAATCACATATAACAGAAACACATCCAGAACTTAACTAAAATTATGAAAAATCCGAGCCTTCTTCAAAAAAGTGATTTTCACCAATTAAAAATTTTCAGAATGTAATTGTTACTTACAACGGTGAAAACAAAGGAGTTTTTGAATATTTTTATTGAACTCTTTATTGTATTACAGGTGTTTAGATGTTTGAAGACGGTTTATTATTAATCTATTAATCTCTGTAATAAGATATTTTGGCCTAGTTCTGTTGTTTTTTTTTTACAGAATAATAAAATATTCAATTCTTTTAGTAGAATTATAAAAAAAATCAGCGTACATTATTGAAAATATTTCAATATTTAATACAATTTAGCTGTTTGGATATTTAGATGTTTGTTAGGTACCCAATAACGGGGTAACAACTGGATGGATCGAGCTGAAAGGACCATGTGTCAAAATGGACCCAAAACCAACAGAGCTGAGAGTTATGTCATTAAAAAGGTCTTGACATGTACTTCATTTCATTATATGGGCACCAAGTTCAATTCCATAGCAAAACTGAGATATTCAAATTCAAAATTGTATGAGCAGCGCTAAGTGAAGCGGGCGCGAGTGCCATATTTTTGCCCGCCCGCTGCGTGCGCCCGCTCCGTGCACCCGCGTCAGCTAGCGTAGGCGTAGGCGTTTCTCATAGATACTAAATAGGAATATCTCAGTTCTGCAATGGAATTGAAATTGGTGCTCATATAATGAAATGAAGAACACGTAAAGACCTTTTTAATGACATAACTCTCAGCTCTGTTGGTTTTGGGTCCACTTCCCATACAAAAGTTGCCCATGGTCCTTTGGCATGTAAGTAGACCAAGTCCTGAATTGAAACATAGGATATTTTATATCCCGGTAAAGAGTTCCTTTGGGACAATAACGGGGACAACGCGGGCGAAGCCGCGGGAAAATGCTAGTTCTCTATAAGTTCTAAAGAATCCCAGTTGTCTTATTATTGTGAAGGATCAAGTTCAGGTGTAACTGTTTATTTCTCAAAATCCAAACACGCTTACCGATAAGCAAATTCCTTATAAATGCTAACGTCATGAATATTAGTCACCTTAAAAAAGACCTTATTTTATAGACAAACCATGTCATTTACGCTATTTCATGTACAAGAGTAGTAAATCACCTTTCAAAAAGGCCTAATTTCATACAAAAACCATGCCATTTGCTTCATTTCATGTACAAAGGTAGTATCGCAATGTAGTAGCTGCCGCCATTTATAATACGAGACAGATACATCGACGTCGTTACTGAGTCGCGGTAGGGTGTAGCGCAGTGAGAGCGGAAAGCGGAGATGGCAGCGGAGCGGGTGACGATCTTTTTTGGCGAGGATTAGACGAAAGTTTACTACTAATACAGAAAGAAGTATGGAGGAACCGCAACATTTACAAAGCCACAAAAATCCGGCTCGTTCGAGCGCTTGTATTCACCATATTTCTCTACGCCGCACTCAAATTATGAAGAAGATAGACGCCTTAGAAATATGGTGCTGGAGAAAACTGTTAGGGGTATCTTGGACGGAATTGCGTACCAACGAGTCTATACTCAGGGAACTCGACATTAAACAGCGTCTTTCTTCTATTGTAAGGTAGGTACAATCCCGCATCCTTACCTTTTTTGGTCACGTATGTTGACGGGGGGATGTGTCCATTGAACGCCTTGTAGTCCAAGGAAAGGTTGAAGGTACCAGGCCACGAGGAAGATCACGTATGAGATGGACAGACCAGGTTAAAGATACAGTAGATGTTCCTTTGCACCAATGCACCCGGAAAGCAGTTCTTAGAGAGGAGTGGCGACCCATCGTAAAGCGTGCCACCAGCACCTACAATGACGACCACGATCACTCTGTTAGGAATAATACAGACGAAGAAGAATAAGAGTGAAGAGGGAAATTATGATCATCATCATCATTTCAACCTTGAGTCTTCCACTGCTGAACATAGGTCTCCCCAAAGATTTCCATAACGAACGCCCGCACGCCCGCAAATGAGTAACATTTTTTTCATCACACTTGCTCGAAAATGGTGTCATTACACGTAGGTTCTGCGGGCCGTAAATGACCTATTACGCCTTAGGGCGTAATGGTTTTCTTTTTAAATTTGAAACGATGGTTTTGTTTTACTCTTATTTGTCGTGTTCAAAGGAAATGCCAATTTACTTTTGTAACTTTTATCACTGAAATATTTATTTAAACATATTTCTGTTACATTAATTTAATGTTTAAATAGTGTATTTCAGTATTTTGCAAATATAAAATCAACCATTTTAGGTCTTTACCGCTATGGTTTCCGAACGTGACTTGACATTCGCATTGTCTTTGGAATATGTCACTAACGTCACTGTCTGTTTTACAATTTTATTTAGGTTAAGTAAGGTTATTTTTATCAGATTTCCTCACAAGTGTGATGAAAAACATTGTGTGTGCCACGGGCGGTAAAGGAATTACAAACGAGTGTTATTAAAGCCCTCGGCTTCGCCTCGGCCTTGTAACAAACACTCGTTTGTAATTCCTTACTTACCGCCCTTGATACACAATTTACTATTAAGAATAATCCTTTATTTTACCAGACCCTCTACAACTGCGCCCGTACTCGGATCCGCGCGATCATTTCCCGAAGCATTGTCACCCTTCACCCTGTTATAACGCATTGTGTTTTTTGATGTTTACTTTCAGCGCAATAACTCACGTTATGGGTACATTCATTTAAACTTCATGACAGTTGTCCTCGTGACTTGATTAAAAACTCATGTGTTTATTCTGTGTTGTCATACGAGCAATCCTTATAATTGCCAAGGAGTGGAACTCGCTCCCAGCTAGGGCGTGCAAAACCGGGAAATTTTAGTATGGCAGCACCGGGAATTCCCGGTTCTCTCATACAAAAAATTCCCGGTTCTGCACGCCCTACCCAGCGTCCGTATTTCCTAACAAATACAATTTAGGACTCTTCAAGACACGAGTAAATAGGCATCTACTGAACCGGCGAGCTAAATCTTCGTCCTCATAGCCGCTACTGAGATCAGTAGCAGGTCAGTTAGTTATAAAAAAAATAGCGACTTCATACGCAGGAGCATTCCATGAAAATATTTCGTAAGGGACACCACCGTTTTAATACTTCCGAGAAATAAATTCAGGAAGCTAATTATCAGCGTTGTAATATCATAACTCGGCTTTAAAGATTGGTAGTGTTTCTTAGCAGCTAATACGTTTTATTAGGGTAGCTACCATAGCGTTTCGTAAGGGACAATAAGTTGATGTTTTCATGGAATGCCTCCGCAGAAGTTTCCATTTCAGGCGGATAAAATATATCCTATGCTAACCAGGGTCTTAAGGTGTCATCCATATAGTACGTCACACCCATGGAGGGGTCTAGCCAAATGTGACAGCTTATACTAACAAGGTCAAATATGTTAGGAAAAAATGTGACATGGAGGGGGGGGGTTTAAGAGTCTGAAAAATCGTGTGACGTATTTTGTGGATGACCCCTAATCTACCTATATACAAAAGTCACGAACAACATACTAATGTTCAATTGCACCATACACTTTTAGTGTTTAACGGTTGTTTACGCCTTTCAAATAGTTGATATTGACAGCAGTAATCTCCCGTTAATAACTTACAGACCATGGTGAAATTGAGCCTTAACCTACAGGGAATTGTAATTATCTTAGCAATAATATGAACATTCTGACATACAAGTACGATTGAAAGCCGTTAATGCTTACATCGTCGCCGCCGACAGGATCGATAATTCTGTAATCGGGCTAACGGCGCAGCGATAGATATCAATATTGCACGATGCGATTCGACATCGCGATTACAATTCGTTCCTACTACCAGAACTCGACGTTGTTTCAAATGTTACTTTAATTCTTGCCAATAATGGCTACTTGACAACTTTTTGCCGTGATATGTTATAGAAAGATAGTCTCTCAATAATAAAAATATTAGTGAAAAAACTACTTCAATGTCATAAAAACTCACCGAGATGCAACAATGTTAAAATCACATATTTAGACTTCCCAAAGCGTGCCAAAAACACTTCATACTTCAGCCTCTTAGAACGTCACGATCGAAATTATGTTTGAAAAAATCATGAACTTTGTTCTGCAACTTTGTTAAAACTTGCGTTTATCGTAACGGTTTCATAGCAAAAGTTACCATACATTTTATGGGTTATTCAATGGTATTCATAGTTTTTTAAAATTTACAAACTTTTGAAATGGACTTTCCCTCCTAGCTTTGCAGGCCCATAAAAAAAATTACAAGGCAGGTATCAGAACTCAAAACTTTAACATATATCCTTATTTTGCTTATTTTAACAGGATGTTATATAATTTTGGCAAATTTCGGTTACAGTCAAGTACCCAATTGTGAACATTCACAGGCGTCGTCTTTTGAGATAGTAAGCAAGTTCCATTTCATCATATTCATCAGCCCGCTGCAGTCCACTGCTGGACATAGGCCTCTCCCAAGGTACGCCACAGAGCCCGGTCTACTGCTTTATGCATCCAGTTGCTGCCGGGCCGCTTATGCAAGTCGTCCCGCCATCTGGCCAGAGGGCGTCCCACGCTACGTTTGCCAAGACGCGGTCTTCTCTCCAGAACTCGCTTACTCCAGCGGTTATCGGTTCTGCGACATATGTGACCAGCCCATTGAAAGAAAGAAAGAAAGAAATAATTTATTTAGTGCAAAAACATTATAATAAACAACATCAACATTTGAGCCTTGAGCAGGTTCGCGCTAACTCAGCATAATGTCACGGCAAGCCGTGACGCATTGCTACTTCAACCTACTACTGCACCTTGGTTCTCTGACGGATCACTTCGTTCCGAATTTCGAAGCCCCGGGAGTATAATGAGGGGGGCGTCTTTCGAAGTTGTCAAGGGCGATTCTTCGAGTTTGATCCCTCGGTCCACAAGTATGTTGACATTCGAACCGAACTAGTGAAACGAGGCCCCAATACCAGTATTGGAAGCGGTAGTCGTTGCCAAGCCGGGTTTTCATCAAAAACGAGTTTCGTTCGAGTTCTCATGGTACGTCCAAAGATACAATCGTTGCAGGCAATGGCGTGTTGTTAATAATTGATCGCAATATCTCCGAGCTGGAGCAATCTCGAGCCGTCATCAGCTCGCCGAGTAATTCTCGTGTCTCGAGCGTTTCTCTTGATATTCTCAGTTCAATCAGTCACATATGGTGTAATTGTTTAAAATTAATAGTATATTATACACGTAATCCTCAGCAGAATAATACTTTTCCATTTTGGAAAATATAAACAAATTATTTTTTCGGAATATTCATTCAATATCACACCAAATAAGTGTTCATATTTTATAAGAAAATCATACAAAAGAAAAGGTTATCATGCAATTCTATGAGTTTGCATTTGCTGAAGGAGTTTCGATTGCCATGTGCCTTCATACAGGGTGTTCAAAAGCAAAGATAGTTCTTCGTTAATTTCTCCGTAAGTTCTGCTCTGATACTTTGTATATTTAATGAACAAAAAGATAAAATATAAACACAGTAACTAGGAGATAAAACTAAATTAAAATGTAAAATGTAATTGTAATGCCTGAAAATAAAGATATTTTACTTTATTTTTATTTTAAAATTAAATATACAATATGGACCACTATAAACTAAAACTAAATGCTTATTTAAATTAGATCCCGGCCCGACACACCTGGTCCACAAGTGCCGAATATGCCAACCGCATTGCCCCGCTGTATGGCCAATGATATCACAACAAACACATAATAACCACAGAATTCAATGTTGTGACATGTGGTTGGCATCATAACTGACCCGCGTCACAACGGTTGTTATCTACAAAGGGTTAAATTTTACCCCATAAAATAACAGTTATTATTGATGATGAGTCAACTGGATGGAGCAGGTAAAATTTGTTGTTTAACGTTATGAATAACAAAACAGGATTTTTTTTATGAATTACTTATTTGGGAACTTTCCAGAATTATGTTACAAAACGAAACATTAAAAAAAATTCAACAGTTTTTTTTAATAAGTAAATTGCTACACCTCAGAATTTCTTAGCAAAGAAAAGTTTAAAAATTCGTAACTCGAAAACTACGAAAAATCGGCTAACATACATGGGATATATTCTGAGAGCCCATAACGTGAGGAATCTAAAAAAAATGTTGACGTTTGTCCGGAGGCTAGGGACACCATGTATGCAACAACTCCGTATGAACATTCACACCCTTTGAGTCAAGTCATCAATACTACTTTATGGTCTCTGGGGCGGGTCGGCGGAGGGGAGGGGGAACATCGCCGTTATATCTATTAACGTTATCGCGTACAGTTGGCACTTTTTCGATGTCACTGGTTTACTTTTAAAGGGTTTCTTTTGGGGTTAAAGCCATTCGTTTTATACCTCGTTTCAATTTTAGGATAGAAATGTAACGGTGATTTTGTCTACGTTTGTTCGTTTTAACCCCTGACGAAAGAGGGGTGTTATAAGTTTGACGTGTGTATCTGTGTATCTATGTGTGATGTGTGTATGTGTGAATGTGTGTGACTTTGTGAGTCTTATCACTGGCATCGTAACTAAACAGACTAAAGAAACTTTTAAAGATATCATGACTCTTATTTTAAGACCGCCTGTTGTCTACCATTAGTTCTTAGTATCTTGTTTATTTAAGGATCTCTGTAATTTTTTGGTGTGCGATAAAGAGTATTGTATTATATTTTCCGGCTTTCCTTGCAATCGCGCATAACGCACGATATTTCCAACTTTAAATAAAATAGAATAGGATAGGAGCATTCTACGAAAACGTTATGTAAGCGACACTACCTTTTTAATACTTTTTACATGTAAAATTAAAAGGCTGAATATCGGTACAGATGTAGTGAAAAATATAATCCTTTCCAATCGGCAAAACTCGGAACAACGATAACACCCGAATGTTGCCGATGTGTCTATGAATTACTGTATTATTAAATTACGTGTAGGTATCAAATAAATCGCATACTTTATTTATCAATGTCAAATGTCAAACTGCCCGTTTGACGTATATTACACTGAGATGTCCCGTTCCTCCCTTGCCTACGTTGTCTCGATGGGAACTGAGTGCGAGTGAAGTAGTAAGACAAAAACGAACATTTCCGGGAAAATACGAAAGGAAAGGATTATTCACTACATCTGTATGGTAATATCATAACTTGGCTTTTATATTGGTAGTGTTTCTTAGGAACTAAATAGTTTTATTAGGGTAGCTACCACAGCGTTACGTAAGCGAGAAAAAGTTGATGTTTTCGTGGAATGCTCCATAGCCTTTATCAACTGGTAGTTAACAGTGATCGGATCAGTGTGTGCCATTTGGGGTATATGACTTCAAACGTAATACAGAAAGATGGATTCATTATTACTGTAAGTACAGTATTACTGTAGTATTACGGTACTTCTGGATGGAAGTAGATGGCAAAATTGAGGGCGCTTGCTGGGTGCTCCGGTGGACGAGCGGTTGAGTCGCTGGGCTGGAAATCCAGAGGTACCGGGTTTCATTCCCGGACACAGGTGAGTGCCATTTAATTTTTCTATGTACTTTGATTTCTTGTATCAATATATGTAAATCATACTTTGTATTTCAATATTATACACCGTGCCCCCGAATAACCCGAAAAATTTTAACCACGTAATTTTATATTTATAGTCTTATGGAACAAAATAAATCAGTAAATTGAACTTCTCCTTATAAACATGTCCTTACTTGAGGATAAGATCAAAAAGGAAAAAAAAGCTAAAATGGAAACAAAAGGTCAATTTTTTGGCCTCGTAGTCCCTTACCATCAAATACTGCGAAGGTTAATTGCTGTTTAGTTTAAAGTTTTAAAAAAAATTGTAAACGTACCTTAGTCATATTTATAAGGGCTTGTTACACACTTGGGAGTTTTTATTTAAAAAATAATGAATATCTCGGAAAGTAACCGTTTTTCGACTATACATCATATAACTTTTTTCATTCTTAATAGTTGTTAGAATCTATAGTTACAGTTTTTCGGGTTACTCGGGGGCACGGTGTATACGTCCGGATTGCATACTAAACGTCAAACAATAGTCAGAATAAAAAGGCTCACTAAATTCAACCCTTTCAGCCATGACGTGAATATTCGTTGTAGCGCCCGTCACGTCAGCGGGCAAATATTTGCGCCGCCGGCCTTTTAGCGGTCACGCCCAAACACGCCGAAATTTACGCCGAGAATATGTGTGAAACTGGAGAACTGGAATAAAAGTAGGATATTTCTTACATTAAATTTTATTCCGTCGACCGCTTTTTTTTTTAAACTGACAAACTCGCAACCCATTCCCGGGCATAGCGATTGTCGGACCGTGTATTTGGCCGTGGCGTTCCCTGGGGTCGAACCAGGTCGCTAGCCAGACCACCCTTGGGTGTCCGACTGTGTGACACACACAGTCGACACGCAGGTCGGGCTGGGTGAGTACCGGGGGTGCCTGGAGTCGAACCAGGTCACCTTGCCCGGCCTACCACGATAGTATCGGACTAGGTAGGGGCCTGAACGCCTGGGGTCGAACCAGGTCGTTGGCCAGGGCCACCTTGACTTTTCGCTGATTGCTCAGAGTGAGCAGCGGACCAGCGGGAAGGATGAAGCGGATCAACCTGTCCTTATGTGAACGTGTGTATCGAACTAACGTCGACCGCTAGATTCGCCATAGTACGATATAACCAGAGATAATAGAATAAAGTTCAACACGAACAAATGAGTAATTTGACAAAGGAAAATCTTAACAGATGAAACAGGATGCCCGAGGGTTGCGGGACGGATCGAAATCAAAGGGGCTTATTACACAAAAAAAAATCCTTTCCAAAACTGTTTTGGTACACATTTTTACAGTGAAAATTTAGATTAAGTATTTTAAATGTGTATTCGTGTAGTTAAATTTGCAATTTAAAATTATTGGAAATTGTTTATAATGTGTTATTTTTTATGCTGATGTCGATTTCATATAAATAAAACTGCAAAATATAGCAAACATCGTTTATTGTTTTTTTAATCGCTGAACGTCATAATGCTGTATCACAAATAAATGTGGAGGGGAAATTAAAAAAAAAAAACATTTTTCAGGCGTAGGCCTGCAATGTTGCATGAAATTCCATTAAAGGTATCTCGTCTAGCCACACCAGAAACGAGGTACTTAGGCAAGTTAATGTCAATATTTCATTGCATCATGTTTGAGTAAAGTTTTTAGAACAGAAATAACTGGACACCCAAAGATGGCTATACTCTTTGTCCAACTACGTGAAACATATTTCATCTTCACTGACGAAGTTTACAGGCGTCTTCTATTTTGATAAACTTTAATCCAGTTTAAATTCTAGAGAAAATAAAGTTAGTCCCTAGGGATAATGTAAAAGCAAACAATGGTTATATAAAGTGTCTTACCAACTATCCTTATTCCTTTGTCTTTTAAATTCAATAAAACAATGGCAATATATTTATTTCTGAATGAGTGGTAATGATTTTTTATCCTAAATTCTACTAATATTATTAATGTGAAAGATGGTGAAGGTGTTTGGATGTTTAGATGCTTGGAAGTTTGGATGTTTGTTACTCAATAAGTAATAACTGGACGGATTGAGATGTTTAGCATGCAAGTAGACTAACTCTGTGATTTAAATATAGGATACTCTTCGATCCTGAGCCTGTGATCGGGGCCTTAGTAATCATCATCATCATCATTTCAGCAATAGGACGTCCACTGCTGGACATAGACCTCCCTCATAGATTTCCAATTAGTTCGGTTGGAAGCAACCTGCATCCACCGTGAGCCAGCAGCCTTAACCAGATTTGGTGGACGTCCGACGCTGCGCTTGCCGATTCGTGGTCTCCATTCGAGAACCTTTCAGCCCCAACGGCCATCTGTTCTACGTGCTATGCCCTGCCCATTGCCACAGTGCCACTTCAACAAGCTTATCCGTCGTCGTCTTAGTAATAGCAAAGTATAAAGAAGAACAACTAGTCCAACTTCGGCCGTTTAGGAGCGCACGACACGTATTCACTCACACAGACGCTCGATAGCACGTGCGATCCATATTTGAGCATTCTGACGCATTCTTATTTCTTTGCTTGTAGTGCGTTCGTACACGGCGCGCACACATTCAAGCACGCGATGTACCTTTTGTACTACCTACCTACTGTACATACTGTGGTAATATGAGTCCGTGTGCACTATTTGGACACAGAACGCTGAATAGTACATTGTGTATCAAGGGCCGTAAGTAAAGAATTACAAACGAGTGTTTGTTACAAGGCCGAGGCGAAGCCGAGGGCTTTAATAACACGAGTTTGTAATTCCTTTACCGCCCGTGGCACACACAATGTTTTTCATCACACTTGTGAGGAAATCTGATTAAAATAACCTTACTTAACCTAAATAAAATTGTAAAACTGACAGTGACATTAGTGACATATTCCATAGACAATGCGAACGTCAAGTTATGTTCGGAAACCATAGCGGTAAAGACTAAAAATGGTTTATTTTATATTTGCAAAATACTGAAATACTATATTTAAACATTTAATTAATGTTACAGAAATATGTGTTTACATGTATTTGCAATAACAGTTCTATTTAAATAAATATTTCAGTAATAAAAGTTAAAAAAGTAAGTTGGCGTTTCCTTTGAAAATGACAAATAAGAGTAAAACAGAACCAGCGTTTCAAATTTAAAAAGAAAACCATTTCGCCCTAGGGCGTAATAGGTCATTTACGGCCCACAAAACCTACGTGTAATGACACCATTTTCGAGCAAGTGTGATGAAAAAAGAAATTCATTTCTCATTAGTTGCACAAAAAGTAAAAACGCAAAAGCATTCAAATTGTCACGATGGCCGAACCGAACTAAATTAAAGTCCCATTTATATTTATTTTTTCCACTGAAATCGCAATGATGAAAATTTCGATTGCCAATATACGATGCAACTCAAAAACCAATAGCGATTTTTACTGTCAAAGAATTTCCCATCAGCATACTCCGACAGTCCATTTTCAAAAGGATTTTAATAAAAACCGGTTTTTATGATAGATAGATAGATAGATAGATTTATTTATTTCTCATTGAAAATTACATAATGTTTTATTATCTAAAACTAAAATGAATTCACAAAAAGATCGTCAAAAATGAAAAAATAAAAACAGAATAATTAATTAAATAATAAATTACAAACACATGTCCATGGAAAAAAAAATTACTACTACAATGTCAATCTAAAAACTAACGAATATCAAAATATAATGTTGTATATGATCTAGGCCAACCTAGGTAATACAAAGTCAAAACAAACAATTAATTATAATATTATTACAAAAAAAAAATGTCAGGAAAATTAATATCAAATGTCACATAGAAAATAAAATAAACAATTAATGAAAAAATACAAAAAAGGACACAGAAATAACAGTAATAAATAATACAACTAACGATCTTAAAATACGAATAATAATTGTCTATGTACTTTCGCTATATTCTTTTACAGAGTATAGCGATTTAGTTAAAAAAAGTTCTTTAAGTCGGCGACCAAATATATCATCCGAGGTCTCGTTTTTGAGGTTGGCGGGTAGTCGTTCGTAGAACTTCGGGCCTATTACGCGCGGGTTTTTGTCGAGCAGCGCCAGCCGCCGCGGCACGGGCAGTAGTCGCCCCGTCTGACGGGTTATTCTGCCCGGAATATTGGCGCGTTTAAACAAATGCAAATTCCGGCGTGTGAACATTATGATTTCGTATACGTACAGTGAATAATGCGTTATTATGTTGAATCGCTTGAAGAGCTCTCTGCACGAGTGCCTCGGATTTACGCCTGCCATTGCTCGTAAGGCTCTTTTTTGTAGTTTAAACACCTTATTCGAATCTGTCGAGTTGCCCCAAAAAATAATACCATACGACATGATTGAAAAAAAATATGCGTAATATATTTGAAGCAGTGCATCACTGGAGACAATCGGCTTCAGTTTGCGCAGTGCAAACACTGCACCGCCCAACCTTTCGCACAGATTGTCAACATGCATTTTCCAGTTGAGCTTGGTGTCGATAGTAAAACCGAGGAACCTACATGAATCACATCGTGGTATTGGACTCTGTATCGGTGGAATGTCTGTTGTGTTTTGTGTGTGGGCTGAAAACAACATCACATTGGATTTCGATGCATTGAGAATGAGGCCATTGGCTGAAAACCACTCGTGGAGTTGGTTGTAAGTATGGTGTATTTTTTGCTCCAGTTCATTGTACGTGGGTGCATTTACTACCACGGTGGTATCATCCGCGAAGAGAACGATCAGGCCTTCGGTGACAGAAGTAGGGAGGTCATTTATGAACATTAAAAACAGGGTATTTCCGAGTGCCGAGCCTTGAGGGATTCCTAGTTCTACTGTACCTGCTGTGGATTTTATGTTCTTACCCTCTATGTAAGCTTTTATGAAAATTTGGGCGCACGGGTCCACGGCGAAAAGAACTTTTTATATAGTTTTAAAAATTTAAAGACTTCTTTTAAATTTGTAATGAGAGTTGAAAAATAAAAAAGTTGGTTCGCGACTGAGAGGCTCTCTGGGGGGACATAAGTTCACCAGAGCGGGACGGGACGAGAGCTGGTAACGCTCTATGAGGTAACACCGCATAGAGTTAATGAATAAATTAAATTTCGCTTAATAAGTTCATTGTCTATCAGTGGCGTGGCGTCCATAGAACTCGATTCCCATTAGCTTGCCTAATATTAGGCAGTGCAGCTCTTAATTCTAGTGCTCTTAAGGAAAAATTAAGCCAAAGCTGGTCCGGCTTGCCCAAGGATTACTTCAACGCCACGCCATTGTTGTCTATGTGTAAGCAGCATAGACAATTAACTTCTCCAAAGACTTACTTGACTTAAGGTCCTATGCCACAGTATGATAGCAGTATTTTTTCTTTCTACTAAAAGTGTATACGTCGTGCACTTGAATGTGTGCGCGCCGTGTACGAACGCACTACAAGCAAAGATTAAGGATGCGTAAGAATGCTCCAGTATGGATCGTACTCACACAGACGTGCTATCGGGTTCTTCAAGAGTATGGAGTTCTTCAAGAGCGGAGTGAATAGGTTTTTAAAGGGTCCGCAACACGCACGTAATGCCCCTGGTGTTGCAAGCGTCCATAGGCTGCGGTGACTTACCATCAGGCAGGCCGCATGCTTGTTTGCCACCCTAGTTGTATACAAAAAAACTGAAATAGTTTTCAACAAGACGTTTATACAACCATAAATTACATTAAGACAAACAATTTTAGACCATCTAACGGGCAATGGGCACCCAATAACCCAGAGGTACTTGAACTTTTTTTTGGTCACGGACCCCCTACGTTATTTCGAAAACCTTACGGACCCTTTCCGAATACAATCAGAGAAAAAGAAAATCGAGGGCACATGAAAGTTTGTGTTGTATGCATAGCCACGGACCCCCGGCTCTCGTATCACGGACCCCTAAGGGGTCCATGGACCACAGTTTAAGAAACCCTGCAATAACCACAGCTCCTCCTACTTCATTATCGCGCACGCCGGTACACACGGGGTGGATTTATGGCTGCACTGATAGAGGCGGAAAGTGTTTTCACAATCCCTGCTTATTTTACACGAAAGAGTGCAGGGTTAGAGTCTGGGGACACGGTTAAACCATAACTTACAAACTCATAGGACAGGAACATGCCTCAAGACGAGAATGCGACTCCATTAAGCGCCTGGTGGCTTAGGGTAAAGTCATCGACGTGTACAAGGCGGGTTTTAGGGGATTCAAGCCACCCCCTCACCCCCTCCCTTTAGAACACGATGAAATGAATGGGTAGACAGTGTTTTTTGTCTTTATGGAGGCACGCCAGTGACCAGTCCTGCCCCTTAGACTTGCTATATCCTATTGGTTCCACTGGTTTTGCAAGTTCCATTTGTCCAATATTTTTCCGCATAGTTATTTTTATAGATTTTTTACTGAATTATAAAGGAAACCTAACCTAATCTATTCTAAGGGGCCTATGTAAAAGATTTACTGACTATATATCTTGGCAACTTCGTTGGTGACACTCACCTGTGTGCGTTTTGTTATGTGCAGCCGTAACTACTTACACAAGTTACCGCCAACACGAACGGGGGCCTCCAGAGGCTGCCTCCGTCGGTCACCGTTCATGTTGGCGGTAACTTGTGTAAGTAGTTACGGCTGCACATAACAAAAAGCACACAGGTGAGTGTCACCAACGAAGTTGCCAAGCTATAATTAATATCTGCTGTAAGCAATCCATTGCATGAATGTAGAAGTGCCACGAATCAGACGAGATGGTAAGACATCGTAAGGCGGGCAACAACAGCCTCAACCCTCCTTTATGTCGACAAAGTAGAAAGACAGAGAAGTTGTGGCGTAAAGTGGCCTCGCCACTGGCCAATAATGTTAGTTTTGGGCCTCTAGATGTGCCGCGCTACCGACCCAACGATAATCTGGATTACTTACCGCCGGGCGTGTCCGATGCGCAGCCAGAGGCCTCTGGTGTGGATGATCTTGAAGTCGTAGCACAATCTTGTTTATATTTTCACAAGCAAAATCTTAAGCGTTTAAAAAAGGCGCACGGCCCGTTGAGGTTTTTGATACACACAAAATTTTCTTTCTGACATACAATGACAGTTAGTTGTATATCGCCAGTAATCCGAATTATAGGAGGTTCGATAGCGCGGCTATAAGAACTGAACACAAGTAGTCACATCTCGGGCGTTTAGAAGCGACACCTATTCAACTTCGAGGTATAGATAGTGCGATCCGTACTGGAGCATTTCTTACCACTTACTCTGGAGTCCCCTACTCCCTTTTAATCCTCTTTTGGTAGCCTTTTGCAATAGCGCGATCGACAGGGCAGACCGGACCACACCCTAACCAAGATTAGCCATCTTAGCCTGTCGCTATAAATTTAAAAAATCTAACTCTAAATATAAAAAATGCTAAAACACATGAAAAATATATATGTACTTCAGTAAATTCCTAAGAAATGTAATAAAAATCCACCTAAAAGACGAACACACCTAAGAATGCCTTTATACGTCGCCTTATAGAATTGTTCTCGGATAACGCTCCAGTAGAATCGTTTCTTTATTGAAACGTATGTTTTCCTGTATTAATGCGCCTTCTCCCGGCATACAGGCATAATATATCTACACATATGCATTAGACAGGAGAAAAAAGCCAAGGAACTAGAAGCTTTGAGGTGTCTTAGCACCTTACTCGTTTGGACAAGGCTGGATTTATAGCGCCACTGATAGTCGGGGAAGTTCAGTCCCTGTTTATTTCAAACGCAATTTACGCCGCTTGGGGGCGCTGAAGCGTAACATTGCGTTCGGCGACAATCTGAGGTTCAAATCTTTGGTTTTATACGCATTATTTTTGTGATGTTGGTGCAAAACACGTTGCAGATTCCTGTGTCATTCGTTAATATTTGCTTTGTTTAAAAAAGCACCTGTGGTGAACGTCATATATTATAGGTTAAGGGTAGACAGGCTAGTTTTCCGCTAGCTCATTGTAGTTGGCCCAGTGGAAGGAAAAAAGGGACGCGGAAGATAATCGACCCGATGGGCCGTTGCCGTAAAGGAAGCCAATCAAGAAACTCTACAGGCGTCGATCCGGAAGGCAAAATACCGTGGAGTGGAGAGCTTTGGTGCGTAGAGCAACCTCATATGATTAAGACCACTGCGGCATATGCTACTCCCATTAGTTCGATTCGACACACGTTCACATAAGGACAGGATGATTCGGTTGCAAGTTTGTCAGCTCCAAAAAAAAGCATATGCTGAATGATATTTGGTATGACATGTAGTTACACATACTGTGAAAGTTATGTCCCGAGCTACTTATTTAGTACAGCAAAGTATGCAATTCGGATTCGTCCCACCCACGTTTTGCCCCGTGGATCCCATACGATTGCTCAGTCTAAATATTTACCGAAATCCTGTGGTTTTAATATTATAAACATGTCTAAAGATGTTTGGAGGTTTGGACGTTTATTTTATTACTTAATGACATGGTAGCAATGAAACAATATAAGTAAGTAGATCAAGTAAGACCTGGATTGACACACAGGATACTCTATATATTGCTTAAAAGAAAAAATCCCTTTGAATGATAACGGGAATAATGCAGGCAAGGCTGCGGGAAAAAACTAGTTTTTTTTGTTTTTCTTGAAATATACTCAAAAATAACAACATCAGCAAGGCACAAAAGTACGACTATTCAGATCCTTGGTATTTCCCTCCTCCTTCCTTGATCCTTGGTATATGCCGCAGAGACTTAGATTCTTAAAAGAGAACGAGAACGCAAAGCTTGAAATGTGGTGCTGGAAAAAATGCTTGGCATATCCTGGACAGAACTTCTTCTGGAGAGTCTCCCCCGAGGTGGGACCGGTCACATCAAGTCTGCCACAAACTTCCACGAGAGCACCGGACGCGCAGCCCTCAGAGAAGAATGGCGCTGTGTGGTTAAGCTTGCCAATCGAGACATGACACCCACGACCACTCAGCCAAGTGTATAGCGGCTAAGAGGAAGATTCTCAGATATACACCTGCACGGCATATTACTATATTATACGTAACTCGATGGTACCGGATTTCCGCCTAGGCCTACAAGTAGGGATGGGTAACTACCCGGGTAAATACCCAAAGCTGGGTATTTACCCGGTAAATACCCGATATTTACCTACCCATGGGTAGATACGCGGGTATTTATCTTTATTTCTAAATTAAGTGAATTAAGAGCTTAAGTATTAATTATTTAAGCATATTAACGCCATATTGCTTGTATTTCTAAACTGTTTGATTGTTATAAATTGTGGCAAAAAAAGTTACATCTCTTTGCTGTTAATTACATAAAATTTTACTAATGCATTATTGATTCAGGTGATGAAAAATATAAAAATAAAGTAATTTGAGTCAGTCGGTTTTCCATACAAACATAAAGAGGGTCATCGTTTGCTTCCACGGTATTAATTATGTTTGAATTGTGTTTTTTTTATAGCCGAATATGTCTAGCGAGGTCGTGACATTCGCACAGTAAGTGTTTAATTGTCTCTGTTTCCTAGCCACACTTTCTACAGTCAGCGAAGTCCGATAGTCCCAACTTGGTCAGGAGTCAGAAGTCCTTTAACCCCGAAGTGACCTGTAAACACCCCAGTTATAATCCTGAGATTCTGCTGTGCTTCCTTAGTTTCTTGGTCCAGCGGTGTTGACACTTTCCATAAAGAGCTTCGATTGCCTCAGGCCCGAGGTGCCCTTCCACTCTTGTTGGTGTTGGTTCTTGACGTGGTCCTTGTTGGCAGTTGTTATATGGTTCCCTGTGAGAGTCCCACACATGGTTCAAGCCCAATGAATGTACCTTCTGAGCCTTTTCTGACCAGCCCATCTGCATATGCATTGCCGATGAATCGTTCCTTGGGATCTACATCAGTTTCATCTTCTTGTGCCTTCTAAGCTTATTTAAGACTTGGACGCCATTATATACCAGTCTAGATTCGGTGCCGTCAGCACTTTAAGTGCCGCTTGACTGTCGCTGAGTATTTGGATCTTTTTCCCCTTAGTATGACCTTATATATTCTCTTGGGCACAGGCGATTATCGCATATGTTTCCGCTTGGAACACAGTAGCATAACCTCCCATCTCAATACTGACATTGTAGTCTCTAGCATGGATGCCTTCTCCCACCTTCAGCCCATTCAGCCCTAGTTGGAACTTGTACCTTGAAGTTCCTTTGGAACCTCCAGCGCCGCTGGTGGCGTTGTTCGGAACGCCCCGTTAGAGCCATGCATGCTGTTCTCTGTACTCTCGTCAAGGCATCTCTGCAGTGCTCTTCAATGTCCTCGGCCACCAGACCAGGCTGCCGTACAGAATGATTGGTCGTATAGATCCATCTAAGTACCTCAGGATTTTAGATCCCACGTCATCCCGTATGCTGATCTGCACATTCCAAACACTCTAGCTTTAGCTTTGGCTTCAGTTTTGGTACCTATTGTCAACCAACATTAATTTAAAGCCATAGGAAAATTACAGCACTCTCCTAAATATCTGAATTTCTGCGTGTCCT
Source organism: Eudemis profundana (assembly GCA_947034925.1). NCBI lineage: Eukaryota > Metazoa > Arthropoda > Insecta > Lepidoptera > Tortricidae > Eudemis > Eudemis profundana. The sequence goes on from OX344809.1 coordinate 1,513,612, forward strand.
TGAGTGCTCTTTCTGGTAAATAGTACTATCACTGTTTTGCCCAGGTTGAAGAAAAGCTAATGACTATTGCACCGTCTCATCACATTCATCAGTGCTTCATTCATGATTCCTGATACCGTGCTGGGGAACTTCCCATTCACAAGTCACCAAATCATCTGCATACCCTACCGTGTCGGTGGGCTTAATTTTAAATTTCTCCAGTAATTAGTCCACCTCCAAGCCCCAAAGAGTAGGATAGCACTCCACCTTGTGGACATCCCTATGTTGCCGTAGCTATTTCGTCGCCCATCAGGGTGGATTTCACGTTCATTCTATTTTTTTTGAGATTTCTCATGTAATTTCGCGTAAATAAATGTATCAAGCTATAAAATGAAACAAATTGCAACCCCGACTCACGGAAGCAAATGATGACCCTCTTTGTGTTCGTATGTAAAACTAACTTTTTCCAATCACCTTAAACCATATTTTTAAATATACGTTGATTCTCGATAATTTCGGATTGTCTATTTACTATTTCGTTGGTTATTATTAATAGACAGTATATTTGCATTAAAATCAATATTTTTTTTGTTTCCTAATATTAAACCAAAACTAATTAGCCAAATTCTTATACCTTGTATACAAACAAGTACTTGTATATTTAACAGGTAGGTAAGACCTCTAACTAATATGGGCACTCAATAGGGCGAATGCCTTTGATAAACATGAAAAATACCTAAATTATATATGTTGGCTTTGTAGATTTTTTGCCCAGAATTACACATATAATTACTCTGATTGTACACTTTTTTTTACAAATCTAAACCTTCATACTTAATTTGAAAAATATCTACCCGTCCATTTGGGTAGATACGGGTAAATACCCGGTAAATGGGTATTTACCGGGTATTTACCTGGGTGGGTAGATTGGGTAAATACCCACGACCCATCTCTACCTACAAGGCCTAGGGGCCCGGCCAGCCTAGAGAGACCCCAGCGGTGGACCCTTCATATAAGCCCAAAAGCATGGCTTACTTTTTCAACTAGTGCCTAGAAGCCGCGGATCTCTAAATACAGGCCACGCCTACGTATTTCACAGGGAATTTTGTATACATTTTCCAACCAATACAGCCAAATTTCACCTTTACCTCTAGGCCATACAATCTTAACAAGACTACCTATTTCCCTATAAACAAACAACATTATATCATTAGGCCACGAAAACAAACATTACTTACGCATACGTGCCGCCATTAGATGGTTTATTGTTTTATCTGCAAGATGAATGTAAATGCGATTCTGGCGTATACGGAAGAGTTTGTAATTAATTGCACATATCACTTACAGTGGGGCTCGCTTTAATACTAGTCGCGGTGCGGCCATAGGATCAGCGAGTGTTATTATACAAGTTAAATTCACAACTGTAGGCTCAACTGAAGGGATGTTTACAAAAACAACGTAACTGACTAGATTGGTTGGTACTTATTGAGATTTTTTTGATGACAGTTGGCGGCAACCAGCTTAGAGTCTGTGCGGAAAGAGAATATGCGTGGCGAAAAACGGAACTAACCTAACCAGTATGGCAAATAATCATAATCATTTTATTCCATTGCAATCATGTTCATATTATCATTTACGGTCTTACATGTAATTTAAGTAGGTACATGATACCCTGCTAGGGCGCACAATATAGGTCCTTAATTAAAGTAAAAATTAAATTAATTAAATTAAAGCTAAATTTGGATTTCAAATGAGATACATGCAGTTTTATAAAATGTCAGTTATATAAGTACAATATTTATTTATTTAATTTCTACCAATGATTTGTCATTTAAAAATTCGTCAACTGAGTAGTAACATTTATCAATAAGCAATTTCTATAATTTGTTCTTAAATAATTTATTATCAACTTCAAATTTTATGGATTCAGTAATACGACGGTAGAAAGCATTACAGCGCCCTCAAATCTAAATCCCATTTATTTTTTCTCGTTTTTGTAAACATACCTTTAAGGTACGTCATGTTGCTGAGCACAGGCCTCACTAAATAAGACAGAATGTTGAATGTTCTCCTTTGTTCTCCTGCAAGACAGGCGATGCCTAGTGCAGGGACCAGTGCAATTGTATACTTGCTTGAAATGTAACATGGATGAATTAAACCTTACGTGCTGTAGTCCGTACGCTTTTTACGTACAAAATGGTTCTCTAGTTATTATGAAATTATCAAATCTGATAATAATACTCGTATTGACGGAAACTGAAGTTGACGGCGTCAAAATAAGTCCATACACTTACACATACTCTTTTTCCTTCCACCTCGATATATTTCTGGGCATTTCTCCAGAAATATGTCTGCGACTCATTCATCTGTCTCCATACATTTAGTATGAAAAAGGGCCAGATGAATGAGGTGACCGCAGACATATTTCTGGAGAAATGCCCTTCTGTGGTAGGAACTAAACCAAAGTAAAGTATAAAGACGAACAAGTAGTCCAACTTCGGCCGTTTAGGAGCGCGCGACAAGTATTCACACAGACGCACTATTTACGTGCTATTCCATATTGGAACATTCTTACGTGTTCTTAAAATTTTGCTTGTAGTGCGTTCGTACACGGCACGCACACATTCAAGTGCACGATGTACATTTTGTAGGAAGAAAAATTACTGTTATACTGTGCCTAAACCACACTGAGTATATACGTTTCCCATTGCATTTACAGTGGTTTAGGTTTCCACTCGCCGTCGAACGCGCTTGCTTTCAGTAACTATTATAGTTACTTATTAAAGTACTTATTTCTATAGCAACAGAGTTGAACACAAAATAGCAAGCGAATGGCTAAAGGTAATCAGCCCTACAGCTAGGGTTGCCAGATGGAATTACCGTATTATCGGGAGCAGGAAACAATATGTCGGAATTTTGAGACTTTGGTAGGGAGATGCGCTCGACGCGCGAGCGTCTTTTATTTTAGCCTAAAACAGCAGAAATGTTCGCTGGCTGGACCACTATGAGTGGATCGGACTAACTTTTAAAATGAAGTCGTTTGTCAGGAGATTTTCTTCTTTGTCGGGAGTCGGGAGAACATACAAAAAATCGGGAGAATCCCACCAATTCCCGATCATTTGGCAACCCTACCTACAGCCGTCCGCTGTTCCCATGGCCCGACCTTTAATAAATAGTTCACGTAAACATTTTCCTCTTAATTCTCCGTAGATTGAGGCGCGCGTGCCGACTGCCAACGCGCCTCGTATTCGCGCCGCGTGCGCCTACTGGACGCTTTTTCGACAGCCCCTAATGGGATTGGATACAAACATTGATTTTGTTGAAAGGCTTTTTACGTACGATAATGTTCTTTAGAGTATTAAGTTGCACATAGATTGTTTCAGTATACATTTAAAGGCATTCAAGTAGAAAGCATTAAGATATAAAGAATCACAGACATTTTTTTTTCGCTTTATGAGGCTTTTAATTTTGTTTGTAATAAAAAATATAACCTGGTGTAACATTACAATGATAATTAATTACGAAATAGCGAAAAATAATTCCGCTTTCGTAATCATATCACTACGAACGCAGAAGAAAAATTCTCATTTCGTAGTAAATTGCGAAAGTTGATTACGAAAACAGCATTTAAATTTTTGTTTGATAATTAATTGCGAAACAGTGAAAAATTATTCCGGTTTCGTAATGAAATCACTACGAACGCAGAAGAAAAATTCTTATTTAGTAGTTAATTGCGAAACTTGATTACGAACACAGTAAATAAATCCTTGTTTGGTAATTAATCTCCGATTTTGATAATTTTTATATATGTTATTATAATAAGCCCAAGAAATAGAAATCTGAAATCAGAAATGAAATCCAACCAACAGAAAAAAAAATATTGACTGATGCCATTCGGCATCGCTAGCCGTCTACGGTGTCTTAAGAAATAAAAATCAAAGCGTTACTTTTCAGCATTTATTAAGGAAAAATATAAAAGAAACAAACAATTTTGCATAGAAATCATTGCGTATGGAATCTATAATTACATTTGGCACACAGTCCTATGTTACACTTGCTGCATTGCAATCTAGATTGGCTTTTGCAATATTCGAAGGCACATCTGCGACGCACACCCTCAGGACATGGTATCAGATAATGAGCTATACCATCATAACGAATGTCATCTGATACTTGGTGACCAGTATGAGATTGTCGGGATGCTCGAGGGCGGCCAGAACCACGGGGCAAGTTTCGGGATCGCAACAAATATGTCTGAACAATGTGCCTCCGAAACTCTAGTTGGCTTATCTGGTTTCCTGATTTTCGAGATAAACTCCAGGCATTACAAACAGCGGCGTCAATGAGGTAGGTAAAGATAGGCCACCACCACTTTTTTCCTCGAATTCCAATCCGGTAAGTATTGATGTTCTGGTCCATCAAGTCTGTTCCACCCATATAACGGTTGTAGTTTGTAAACACAGCAGGACGAGGTACCTGAATCTTTTTTTTCTCAGCTGCGGAATATCGACTTATGTTTGATAATGGTTCTACGCCGTACAATGTAGACATAGCTGTTACGACGGCGTTGTCTTTCCAGCGTACTAAGACAATGTCGTCTTCTTGGCTTTTCGTGTACTCGTATGATCCCCGAGCAGCATTTTTTAACATGTTTTTTTTATTCGTTATAGGGATGTCTTTGGGAAGACGGTTATCTCGAACCGTTCCAGTAGCCTCGTAACCTCGTTCTTTTAGACATATCAGTAGCTGAAAGCTAGTAAACAAGTTGTCAAAGTAGAAACACGTCGGTAGTTGACGAATTTCTTCAGGCAAGTTGTCGATCATGACCATGAGTGGCGATGCGGCTTTCCCAAACTTCTTATCGTACTCAGTATTCGCTTGCATGCTTTTGCCTTGGTAAATTTCGAAGTCAACTAAATACCCAAAAGGTGTATTCAGACACCAGTTTTTATATCCGAAACGGATCGGTTTTCCTCGAATGAATTGTTTACAACCGTGCTTGCCAAAATATTCAATCATAGATTCATCGTAATTCAAATGGGCACTAGCTACGTAGTTGTCATGAAATTTTTTTTTTAGTATGTTAATGAGTGGCCGCAGTTTCCACATTTTATCTTTGACATCAATTTGGTTATTATCGGCGCAGTGTAAAAACCGCATAATAGTTCTAAAACGGTCACGCCGCATGCAATTATAAATGAGATTATTTCTCAAATCTTCTCCTTGATCCCAGTAATGAGTTTTTGACGGCACGGTGTTATAACCAGAAAGTATAAGAATTGCCACAAAAGCGACTAATTCATCAATGCATATTTTTGGATCAGGGCAGTTTAAAAATGCTGCATAGTTTTGCGACTGTTCTTGTAATAGGGTATACACATCGTCCCCTAAAAATAGTTCAAGCATTTCTACAGGTGAAAGCTCCCTATACTTGGCATAGTTTCCTTCCGGAAATATTGGCGATTCGCGAGTAGCATCTTCATGAGTCCATGATCGCCCTTTTTTTTGTTTTTTTGCTTGCGGTTCGTTTTCATCGGCTTCTTCATCCGAAGACACCGAATCTGAAGAAGACTCGACCGACAGTGCACGCTTACCACCTATTTTCTCGGAGTCTCTGCTTCGACTTCCACGATTAGTTTTGCCACGTCCTCGTCCACGACCACGAGTACACGCCCGAGAAACAGCAGCACTGCGTTTTCGGCCCGGAGCAACATTCGACGATGAAGATGAGAGAGGTGGCGATACACTACATTTTGTTTGTAGCCGTCGAGATCTTCGTAACTTACTTACTGATGAGGATGTCAAGACTACATCACAGCTGGCGTTGAGCTGGCGACCGGTAAGGTTATTAACAAAACCCCCGTCATCTTCATCACCAGAGTCTTCGTCAGAATGAACATTGGGTTCAGGCGGCTCCATAAATATAGAATCCACTTCATAATCAGAGTCCTCTTCTAAAACCGCTAGTGCTTCGTGCAAAGTACAGTTCCTATAAAAACAAAAAACATTATATTACATAATTTTACACGTCAAAATGTCAAAAACACAAAAACTTACGGTAATTTGAAAAGACAAACATTATATTACGCGTCAAAATGACAAAAACACAAAAATGTTAGGTAATTTGAAGAGACACGGTATCGGGCTACCGGTGCCGTTTGGCATCGGCAACAAAGATTTACTCGTATAACGAAAAAAATAAGTAGCTACTTAATGATATCGTTGAATAATGGTTCTATAATGTTTACTGACTATGCTAAACACAAAAGCAATAACAATTAATCAGAAATAACGAAATTATAAAACACTTACTTGAAGACGCCGTCCATTTTTGCACATTTTTTCAAACACTGATGTTTACCTCAATCCCACTCTTGAAATATGCATCGTGGTTGGCTAGTCACTCGACTAATCAAAAGACACGTTCCTCCTAGACCGATTTGACGTATAAAATCACAACCAATCACAACAGTCACGTAATTTGGCGCGAAAGTTTAAACGTCTTAAAGGTGATGCCGTATGGCATCGCCAGCCGTTAATGGGTTAATTGCGAAACAACAAAAAAATATTCTTCTTTAGTAGCCAATTGCGAAACCGCAATTGTGAAAACGGACTAAAGGAAAATAAGATAAAAATAAGCTATCACCGTACAATTGACCTAACCTAAACTAAAACTAAGTTATGTCCCTCAGATCGGTCCCATTACGCTGGCTGCGTTCCCCTCTGGATCGCTATGCTGATCCGTTGAGTACGAAGAGGAACAAGCCAGCTCTCTGGTCCCCAGTGTTCTGGGCACCACAGAAGTCAGATCCAAATTGCATAATAACGTACATTTTAAATATCGAGAACAATTATTTCTATACTTTAAGGCAAATATTTTTGATATTCAGTTGATTGTGGCAAAAAAACGTGCATCTCCTGCAAATACTTTCATGATGAAACGCCGTCTCCTGATTAAAATATAAAAATAAAATAAAATAATTTATTTCTGCAAGTAGGGCCCTCAAGGGCTCTTTTAAATGACTCATTATACTGTTTTCTCTTCTCTTTTTTTTTTTGGCGCTTCGGGTAATGACCTTCTGGTGAGAAGAAGCGCCGGAAGAAACTCACCAGTTTCTCTTTTCGACCATTTTACAAGTATTTCAACAATATGACAAATGATATGGTTTCATTAATACATTACATTAAACTTAAAACTACATTTATAGAGATGTAAAGAGTCTCTCTATGCGTCCAAACAAGCTTTTGGGTTGAAGTGATGATGATAATTATGAAATGTTTTAATATGTACTAAAGAAAGAATTACACAGCGTGGATCGGCCCCCTATCTGATGACTTGGTTAAATAGCAAAGTCAAAGTTGATGAACTAGGCCTTTTTTGTTTCATGAAACAGCTGAATTCTCGTTATAACATAAACACGCGCGCCGCATGCAGATACGCGAAGGCGGCACGTGTGACGTCATCAATTGTGTCGCGTCGCGCTGACGCCGCTCGTGACGTCACAGATTAATGGCCGCTTGATGCACTTGATCGACAAATGAGCTTGCACTGTTAAGAGGCGCATATATACAGCGTGGAAGTCCAATACAAGCAAACAATTAAACCAGATATAGCGTTTAGTAGTGTTATCATTAATTAATATGATTTTTTAAATTACACTTAATACCCCTCTCTCTTAATACCTCTTTATTAATTTTTGAAAATTTACCGAGCAGCAATGTACCGCATACATGCTTGTTATGACATTGGGAGATACGAGCTTTTTAAACTAGCGTGTTTGTCAATTTGAATGTGTTGCGTTACATTGCGGGCCGAATTATTTTGTATGGTAAATATTTTCATTGTTGTTTTAAGCAAAAGTTATCTAAATAATATACTTCTTAGGTCCTATGTTTACCACCGTTTCAATATTCGCCCGTATTGCATTTCCACGCTGTATAATATGATGAAAATCGTATCCCCTTGTTTCCCATAAAGTTCCAGGTCCTACTGTATTGTTAGTCATAATTATCGGAAGTTTTATAACTTCTCTATAACGGTATTATGTATTTTTAGGATATTTGAAAACTTTAGCATATAGAAAACAATAGAATAGAATAGAATAATTTATTAAACAACGTATTATACAACAATGATACTTAAAGACTAAGATATACAATTAGAGAGTTGATCCTATATGCCTGAACTAGGATTCCCTGTATCTCAGGGAAGGGACTATCAAACATTTGTATCTACTACTAAATATTTACATACTAAATATGCAGTTTAATACAAATCAAATCTTATTAACTAGTATCACGTTTAATCAATGTGACATGCCAGCATCTGCGTCAGCAGAACTGTAAACTGGGCCAAAATCGATGTTGCATTCTTCAAGTTTGTTTTAATTTCATTTAGAGGTTATAGGCGTACGATTGGCATTTGCCTAGTTTTCGAAATTGTGTAAGTAGGACATCTCGGTAGTAGGTCACTTAGGCGTCTTCATAGTAAACTTTGGACTCGGATACGGAGAAGTCATCGAGTGCAGAATTCAAACTTTTGTCCATAGTAACCTGACCTATAAAAAAGGCTTATAATAATAAACGGCGGCGCTCTTAGGCGCCTTCATAGTTTATGGAGTTAAAATATCTTTTCTCGGCCAGTTTTCTTGCTGGACATTCTGCATTACCTGTTTCGTGGTTACTTGGCTTCTTGAAGTGCAGACATGTTGCACATTTTGGTGGATCGGTCTTCTTAGAGCAGTCCTTTACTGCGTGCCCTACCTCACCGCAATGCCCGCAGGTGTCAGCCTCCGATCTGCACGACTTTGCCGCATGGCCATATTGCTGGCATTTGAAGCACCTCGTGACCAAGGTGAAATCCCTTACGGGACACGAGGACCAGTTGACAAAACTCTATCGCTGGTAATTAGAGCCTTTCGTATAAGTGCGGGGACTTCTATCACGTAGTTGCAGGTCTCGGCGTCCCTCTTGCCCGATTTATGGCTAAGCTTGGTTGTGGTCAAAAAATTTTCAAGTGACATGTCCTGTAGTTTATCGGCTAAATTTTGATTATATATGCATTTGAAGACTTCCGTTTCTTGCATGGCGGAGGGTACTCCGATGACAACTATTCTCGGATTTCGTTTTTTCTGTTCATCGACGGTAAAGCCCGAGCTCACCAACTGCGCCGACTGCTTCAGTTTCTGAACGTCGTCCTTGGAGTCAGTGCTTATTACGACGCCACCGTTCCTGATTTTTCTCAGCCCTCTCACGTGAAGTTTCATCTCCTCGGGCTTAATAATTTGTTGGACAAGGGATTTCGTCTCCTCGCTCGTCTTTAACTTATCCGTAGGGTAGATCACTACCGTGCTAATTTTTGAGGGCTGAATGTAATTATTAGGATGGCCTTTAAGCGCGTCCGCAAAAGAAACCGCTCCCGTAGCAGGTCTGGAAGACTCCTCGATGCATTGCTTGAGCTCCTGGAGACGGACCGAGAGGTCAAATTTTTCTTGCAGGGCTTGGAGAGAATAGTAGTTCTGGATGGCCTTCTGCTTGATCGACTGGTATTCGATGACCATCTGCGACGTGCAATAGCCCACTTTACGGCTTAATCCACTAATGCGCATTTTTTGCTCCGAGTTTAATTTACCCTCGGAAGCAATGGTGCATACTTCATTTAGTGCCTGTTCGATGTTCTTGATCCAGTTGTGCAGTTCTGCTGTACTCACAGGCTGCGGCGGGGCCTCGGCCTGCTGGACGGGCCCAGGGTCGCGCGGCGGCGGCCCGGGCCGCGGCGCGGGCGAGGGCTGCGGCGCGGGCGAGGGTTGCGGTGCGGGCGAGGGCTGCGGCGCGGGCGAGGGCGGAGGGCTGCGGCGCGTGAGCCCACTCCGATTAAACGGGCTGTTCTCCGGGTTGACCGACATTTCTCTTTGGGTTAAACAATTACAACTAAAACATTATACGAAACTAGATCACTCGGCTTATATTGAAAAATTGCCTCCGTTTGATGTACAAATCTAGGTCGCGATTTAGTAATGAATATTTATTTTTATTAACGAGCACGTCCGATCTCATTGACGTCTCGTCAGAATTCCAACAGAATTACAATAGGTTAGGTTAGGTTTGTTTCATAACAATTACCGCTTTAGCTTAGTTGGTAGTGACCCTGCCTACGAAGCTGGAGGTCCTGGGTTCGAATCCCGGTAAGGGCATGTATTTGTGTGATGAGCACGAATATTTGTTCCTGAGTCATGGATGTTTTCTATGTATTTAAGTATTTGTATCTATTAAATATATCGTCGTCTAGTATCCATAACACAAGCCTTATTGAGCTTACTATGGGGCTAGTTCGATTTGTGTAAGATTGTCCCCTAGTATTTATTTATTTATTTATTAATTCTAAAAACTTAATTGGAATCAGTGCAGTTCATTTTCAGCGCGTCCGCGCGACTTAGTACTGCGGGTGAGTGAAAACTCTAAATGGCCGATGCACTCGGAGAGCCTGGCCTTAATACGCCATCAGTTCGCTTACCAGGGCATTTATGTCAAAACATTGATATGTTAAACCTAACTATTTCGCAGATAAACGGCTTTCGTAGGCTTATGATTCTAGGGGTTACCGATCGATACATAAAAGATCTCTAAAACTTACATACTTTGTTATAGGTAGTTTCACGAGAGTTGAGGTGAATGATTACACAGCTACATGAAGTACTCATTGCAAAAAAAGTGAATGAATGAAATGAATGAGTGAGTAAATAAACACAAGGCCATAGTTTACACAAACTTTTTGGTCTATCTCACAATTCACTGTTGAACCTGCTATCGGTTCAAAAAAGAACAGTACCTAATTTCAAAACTCCGCTGTCATTACATGATAGTGTTGTTGTGAGCGTGGCCTCAACTCTCGTGAAACTACCTATAGAACGTAACAGATGTTTTATCATTTCTTGATCAAAATAGCTTAGCCACAGATTAAAGAATATAAACAGATATTGCAGTGTTGCGCGTTTCCATACAAAATACAAGAATTCCCACGCTCGTCTCAAAGCCTATTGATTTGACGCGAGCGTGGGAATTACCACCGCCACAGCCACAGCACGGAAACTTCGCACAGTACAATACGTTCTCGCATAGTCGCTAGCGGCGTTCGGCCGGCAGCAACGGCGTTTGCGTACTGTCACGATAATTATATTGTGAAACTGTGACATTTTGGTTGCCGGCGACCGGATCGGCTACGCCCATCGCGCAGGAGGCCAAAATTGAGTGAAGTGCACCTGGCTTAGCATCGACGAACCAAGCCTTGTTACGTAGAGAAACAAGGTCACCGAGATAGCAAACCGGGTAAGCAAACTGAAGTGGCAATGGGTAGGGCAAATAGCGCGAAGACCTAACTAACTCTTTAAATATAATTACTGTTGTTATTAGTTTAATTATATTTGTTGAATTTCTTATCATTGTATTATTTGAATAGACATAACTACGTGTAATATATATAATCTTATAATTTAATGTAATAATTGATAATTTGTATAATGTATTCTTGTATATAGTAATAATTGATAATTCTCATAATGCAATATTGTTATTTGACATAAGGCTTACTAAATATTAGATAGACAAAACTATTAAAATTGCACGCCTCCGTGAGGCAGGATATGGAGGACGCTAAAATGTTATAATATAAGATCTTTGTACACACATAACCATGCAATAAAATATTTGACTTTGACTTTGACCCGATGGACTTTGGGGCAGAAAGGTTCTCGGGTGAAGACCAAGTACTGGCAAGTGCAGCGTGGGACAGCCACCTGCAAGGTGGTCGGATGACCTAGTTAGGGTTGCGGGGACTGGAAATCTATTGAGGCCTGTGCAGCAGTGGACGTCCTATGGCTGAAATGATGATGATGATGATGAAAGCTTAGGTTTTCCGTACAGCCGAAACGGGAGTAACAACCCATTATTAACGTCAAATCAAATCAAATTTCTTTATTGCACTCATGTTAGTATAAGGCTCTTAAAGTAGGTTATTACAGTTCAACCCTGTCAGGGCATAGCAATTTTATAGGTAATATTCGTTTAAATTTTATTCTTATATTATCATTATTATTCGAGTAACATTATTATTAACATTGTTCTAGGTTAAATTATTATCACAGCATGCCTTAATAAAAATCATCAAATGGGCTAGACGACAAAAAAAACTGTTTAGTCCGTCAGTTAGATTATTAAAAAATATTGTACATCTTATCCCTCATTCACCCCCACTAACCCTAACAGCCCTTAATCTATTTGCCTAATAAATTAAACCCACAAATAAACTCGTCGCTATTAACTCCAAACTACATCCAAATTCTAATATCAAAATTCCGAATATACCGACTGGATATAATTAACAACTTGGAAACCAGACAGAGCTGTTATGAAAGTTTAAACATCTCTATTAATATATTAACCGCTAACGGTTAAAATCAAACGAAATCCACCCGTATTACAAAGGAGGAGAGTACACGGCTAAACCGTCATCACGGGTCGAAGAAAGATGGCTTATAATCAAAGAACTTTCAATTCTAACGCTTTGGTTTAAGGTTTAGGTTGCGAGTCAAAATATGACGACATTTAGTTTAAATTGAGTTGCCGACAGATGTTTGACTTTCACATTATGAAGTCAATTGTGTATTGTTAATTAAACTTTTAGGGAAGGTCAAGGTTCGATGAGTCTATGGTCAGTGATAAAACAAGGCTTTAGCTTAAGAGGACAGGCGACAAAAGCCTATATCAAGATAGACGCAGTAAACAGTTGTTGTGTTATTACAACAAGCATAAGTAAGATCTTTCTGCCCAAGCGGAGGTAATAAAGAAAGCCCTCGATCTCATATTTACATCCCTCGCTTGCAACTCGGGACGCAAACATCTGCCATCTCAGCCATACTTTATTTTATGGTGAAATGTCGACGAAGAACCGGAGGAGTAATTTTCGAGTCTCGAACAGGGCTCCCTCTAACCTAAGTGAAATAAAATACTGGTTGCTACAAGACAAGGGATTTACGAATAAAAATCTCAAACTATTTACGCTTTCTCCGTCGACACTTCACCGTCGCGATCTAGGATTTGGCCACGATGTAACAGCCCCATCTAGCGGACGATTCCGTAACTATAAACGGTATTGTAACGCCCAAACACCATGTTTCCCATAAATACTTTACCGTGACAACTACAGCGACGTCTTTATCTGCGTGTCGACTGCCCGTAACCCGCAATTCTCGTGCACTTGTCCCGTGAGGTCACAGACAGGGGACTATGTGACAGGTGACAGCGGATCTTACACACAACAATGACAAAGTATAAAGACGAACAAGTAGTCCAACTTTGGCTGTTTAGGAGCGCGCGACACGTATTTATATTTACACAGACGCGCGATAGCACGTGAGAGCGATGGTATCCCCTTATTTGGTATAAAATCAATCCGTATAAAATCACTTCGTCGAAATTCATTTCGGATAATGATTCATTTCGTATAAATTCAGATGGCATAAAAATTAAAGTGTATAATTACATTTCGTATAAAATTCAAATGCTCTAAAGTCATCTTGTATAATTTCGTATGACATAACATTCATTTGATCGAAACGTTATTTGTTATAAGTATTATAAGGTATAACATTCATTTGCTCGAAACGTTATTTGTTATAAGTATTATAAGGTATAACATTCACGGGGTATAACTGTTAAAAGCTCTAATTTTTGTAAACCCTTAATATTATTGAAATATGAGGCCCAGGTTTCACTGTAATGTATACAGGATGTCACTGTGATAGATACAGGGTGTCACTGTGATAGATACAGGATGTCACTGTGATATATACAGAGTGTCACTGTGTTATATACAGGGTGTCACTGTAATGTATTTTAAGTAATATTTGGTGTAATGTATATTTCAAAATATATCGCAGCTTAGTCATAATCTAGTCATATATATTTTTCCAAGTTCACATTTTTAAGCAATAAGCTTTTCCAAATTATACTGCTGTTTATGAATGACCCTAAAAACGAAACAGCTCCCAAAAATAGGTAGGTTAGGGTTATTTTTTTTATGGCCTTAAAAACGAAACGGCTCCCAAAAATAGGTAGGATAGGGTTATTTGTTTTGATGACCCTAAAAACGAAACGGCTCCCAAAAATATGTAGGTTAGGGTTATTCTTTTTGATGACCCTAAAAACGAAACGGCTCCCAAAAATAGGTAGGTTAGGGTTATTTTTTTTGATGACCCTAAAAACGAAACGGCTCCCAAAAATAGGTAGGTTAGGGTTATTTTTTTTTGATGACCCTTAAAACGAAACGGCTCCCAAAATAGGTAGGTTAGGGTTATTTTTTTTATGACCCTAAAAACGAAACGGCTCCCAAAAATAGGTAGGTTAGGGTTATTTTTTTTTGATGACCCTAAAAACAAAACGGCTCCCAAAATAGGTAGGTTAGGGTTATTATTTTTGATGACCCTAAAAACGAAACGGCTCCCAAAAATAGGTAGGTTAGGGTTATTTTTTTGATGACCCTAAAAACAAAACGGCTCCCAAAATAGGTAGGTTAGGGTTATTTTTTTTGATGACCCTAAAAACGAAACGGCTCCCAAAAATAGGTAGGTTAGGGCAATTTTTTTTTTGATGACCCTAAAAACGAAACGGCTCCCAAAAATAGGTAGGATAGGGTTATTTTTTTCGATGACCCTAAAAACGAAACGGCTCCCAAAAATAGGTAGGTTAGGGTTATTTTTTTTGATGACCCTAAAAACGAAACGGCTGCCAAAAATAGGTAGGTTAGGGTTTTTTTTTTTGATGACATAAAAAACGAAACGGCTCCCAAAAATAGGTAGGTTATCGACGACATCCTGTATCTATCACAGTGACATCCTGTATACATTACAGTGACACTCTGTATATAACATAGTGACACCCTGTATATAACACAGTGACACCCTGTACCTATCACAGTGACACCCTGTACCTATCACAGTGACACCCTGTATCTATCACAGTGACACCCTGTATATATCACAGTGACACCAAGTATATATCACAGTGACACCCTGTATATATCACAGTGACATCCTGTATCTATCACAGTGACACCCTGTATATAACACAGTGACACCCTGTATATAACACAGTGAGACCCTGTACCTATCACAGTGACACCCTGTACCTATCACAGTGACACCCTGTATCTATCACAGTTACACCCTGTATATAAAACAGTGACACCCTGTATATGCTTGTATATGGAGCAGCCTGTATATGCTTTGATACGCAAGGGCGAAGGGGCTGCTCTTCCCGCAGCGGCGGAGCAGTTGCGGAGCCCGACCGACTGTTTTGTATACATTGTGATGATTAGATATTTTGAATGTTCTACGTTTTAAATATGCGATCAAGTAATTGTTATACAAAATGAATATTATGCGTAATAATTTTATACATCTTAAATGTTATGCATAATGATTTTATACATTTTGAATGTTAGACATATTGAAGAATAGAGATTTCGTATTTAGAGCTTTTAAATGTTATACAAAATGAATTTTAACCGAAATGAATGATTATACGAAATGATTTTATATGTTTTGATTTTATACCATTTAGTTTTATACGAAATAAGGTAGACCCGAGAGCGATAAATACTGATACTGGAGAATCCTTAGGCATTCTTACAACTTTCCTTGTAGTGCGTTCGTACACGGCGCGCACACATTCAAGCACGCGGTGGACCTTTAGTAGGAAGAAAAAACACTGCTATGACATCACACACCTTTGTGCCTATAGTAATAAAGGTGTGTGGCGATATATGACGTTTTGGATATTACGGGCGTTTTGATGCAGACTGTATAAAACATCGTGTTTCAATCCAAGGCTGGGTCTATTTCAGCGTTGCCAGATTTGTTTTGCCAAGTGGGGATTTTGAAACTTTTTGAGTAAAACAGCGGGATTCTTTCATCGAAAACGGGATATAGTAAAAAAAACGTATATAATCAAATCAGATGTTTTTAAACACTCTTTTTGAATTTTAAATTACTTGTCAGTGCCCGCACTTCCTCAACATGCTGCATGCACGGTCGAGTTATCCCCAAAAAGCGGGACTGAGCCTAGAAATCGGGACGTCCCACCAAAATCGGAACGTCTGGCAACGCTGGTCCATTTGTATGCCAAATTTCATTTTAACATAATTTTAACCCCTTCATTGATACTACGTTACCTATTTGGTTACAAACTTCCAACGTCGAAATATCATCACAAACTTTCACAGTTATAATTATTATAACTGTGAAATTATACTAGTACGTAGTACGTACGTACGTAGTTACTATTATAGTAGTACGATACTATGGCAGAATAGGACAGGATTAGTAAGATGGTAGGATTAGTAGGATTTCAACGCTTTCGTCCTGTACTGCTGTTGCTTTTTGACTAAGTAAGTAAATCATGTTTCCTGTAAATACTTTACCGTGACAACTCCATTGAAACCAGGCGCCATCTTTATCTGCGTGTCGACTGCTCGTAACCCGCAATTCTCGTGCACTTGTCCCGTGAGATTATAGGCGGGGGACTACTTGACAGGCGACAGCGGATCTTATCAACATGTTATAGGCTTAGGCACATAGGCTTAGCACCTGTAAAAATAGTTGTAAGTGTGGAAAATAAATAAAATAAAATAAAAAAATAAAAATAATAAAAAAAAAATAAAAAAAAAAATGTTATGGAAATAGAAAGAAAAAAAACATTTAAAATTGCCACATATAAAAAATAATAAGATAACTTAAATATTCTACATAATCTGAAATCAAAGGAATACAATAATAGTAAATAGAGAATTTATAAGGTGTCTGGCCAGCTGTGTGAGCAATGGTAAACGAAAGTAAATTTATAACCATTTCTTTGTACCATATACAACAATGATATTGATATGTTAAAGAATGGCAGACCCTAAGTAGTAACGATCTTTAAATACCGAACAGTGTTGATCGTGACGAAAGATTGGTCGAAAATGTGCTCAATTTAATATTAAATTAGGACGTGCAGTACAGGGAAATTTTAGTATACTAAATCCTATACTAAATCATCAGGCATCACTGCGCTATATTGATGTAACATTGACAATCATAAAGTGATTCCGACTCCGCTACCCAAAGGTTGTCTGGAAGAGATCGCTTTTTAGCGATAAGACCGCCTATTGTTTACCACTGTTTTTATATAAGTTTGCAACCTAAAATTATTTTCTTTTGGTGTGCAATAAACTATTATTCTATTGTATTGTATTGTGATTGCCGTTTGAAACATCTCGCTACTCGCATCACCAAGCCCGCTTCCTATCTAAGATTTCGTTTTTACGTTCCCGTTAAATATTCAAAGGGAGGTATTCCACAAAATAACCGGAAATGGGGGGTGGCCTCCCCCAGAAATGTTTACTTATTTATGCCTAATGATTTACGATCGGATTCCGTTTGGAGAAGAGGTTTTATTTTATTACATTTTTTAAGATGTTCGCGTCGCAGTTATTTATGTTGTATAAATATAAATACTGTGGGGACAATCTTACACAAATCGAGCTAGTCCCAAACTAAGCAATGCTTGTACCATGGGTGCTAGACGACGATATTCATACTTATATAGATAAATATATACTTAGATAGAAAACATCCATGACACAGGAACAAATACTCGTGCTCATCACACAAATATTTGCCCTTACCAGGATTTGAACCCGGGACCTCTAGCTTCGTAGGCGGTGTCACCCCCACTAGGCTAAACGTGTCGTCGATGTCAATATTACGAGGTGTTTAGGTATTTTATAACAGAGTTCTTTTTGTCATTCACGGGACAATGGTGTCCCAGAACTTTGGGAGGCGTACGCGGAGTCGAAGCCAACGCGTAGAGGCCCTTTCGACACTTTAATGAAAGTAGTGCGTACACTGAGCGGATGCTGTCCAATGTCCATGCCCATGGCCTGGGACACACAAAGAGACAGCCCCTTGGGCGTTCAAAATTAAAATGTGTAACTTTGACGTCCTACCTTTGCACTCTGATCTTAAAATAGTCGGATTATTGACCAGAGTAGTTTTTGAGATATACCGACTTAAATGTCACATACTAACTATTTGAGAATATTGCATGGTAAATTGTTTAAGATAAAACTGACTGAATGGTTACAAGAGCAATGTTTTTTATAGTGTTGATTACTTAAATTTTAATAATTAGAATCAATTATTTTCTTTGTTTATTTACCTATTTTTATGAATTTATTTGCCATACACTGATAATTTTGTTAATTTTAATGAAGGATTTTGGTTATGTAATGCATAACATTACTCAATTTGCATGTTGACTGCCAGTCAACATACTGAATACTGATACTATACTTATTTTAAAAACCTAAAAAATTATAACGTATTCTTGCAAATAAATATTTCTATTTCTATCTGTGTCACTGGGGTGCATGCAAGAAATAAAAAAAATCGACAAAATAAGGAGCAGCCTAGTCCAACTAGGATCCAACTTACTACTGAAATTAAAAAATAATAATAAGAGAGTAATTTAAAAAACTAAACCGACTTCAAAACATTCAATATAAAAGATTTTCTTGAGGACGCTGCCAGCCTTAATATTTGGATTAAACGTTGTCCTTTGGTAATCTACGCGGTACGAGGCTGGCACCGACCTCAAAAATATATTTTATGCCACACCTGGCCATAAAGTGACTGCGCGTACGGAAAAAGTCGCTTTCTGGCCAAGTGTAGACTAGTAAAATGATGTACACAACACAGGAGGTAATAAAGAAAGACCTCGATCGCATATTTACGTCCCTCGCTTGCAGCTCGTGCCGCAAATTTCTGCGATCTCGGCCTTTCTTTGTATGTACCCTAGTTATGTAATGTACTATTACGTCACTCCTAGCCATAAAGTGACAATTACCGCACGCTACGCGTGCGAAAAATCCCACTTCGTGGCCTGGGGGAGACGTAAAATCTTGTATTTACCACGGAAAGTAATAAAGATCCGAAGAAGAAGAAATCCGAGGCTTTCAAATCGCATATTTATCGCTCTCGCCTTCGGCTCGGGTGTCAAATACCTGCGATCTGAAACATTCTTTCTTTTACCTAGGTAGGTAAGTAATGTACTATTATTTCTTAATTTTTGAAGTCGACTTAATTTTTAAAATTACTTTTTTCGTATGGTTGTTTGTTTCTCGATAACTTGAATAACGCTTGGCTCTTGCACATGCAATAAAAGGGGATCAAAATTTACAAATACCCTAATAAATTGTTGTTCTTAATTGTGTAATTCATCAACTGTTCCTAAAACAATAAAACGGAAAACAATTGGAGGCGAGTCCCCAATCAAGGGCCGATTGCTGTTGCTCGCTACAGATTCAAACATTACTTTTGGCTTTTGACAGATCTACGTTCAAAAATATTACATATCTACCTATTCTTGACAATAAATTTTTGGCTTTCCTTAATAAAAAAAAATAATAAAAATGATTTATTTCAGGTAAAAGAAACCCATATAATACAAATTAGATTAGTACATTTCATACTGAGGCCAGTAAGGTAAGAAATGTCTCAGATCGCATGAAATTATAGGTTGTGCCACTTGTGCCAGTACCCCATGCTATTGCATGCTGAATGTTTTTGAAAAGAGAAACTGGTGAGTTTCTTCCGGCGGTTCTTCTCGCCAGAAGGTCATTTGCCGAAGCGCCATAAGAATCAGACCTGTAAAAGAGGCCTATTTACAGAAATAAAGAATTTGAATTTGCTAGTTCGGCCCAAGTTTTACAGTCGTCTCTATGTTGCTCAAGCCCTTGTTTAATTAAACCTTTTTTACAATTTAGGGCATGATTTAAGTCAAAATTATTTTCTCCCTATCCGTCGCAAACAAAAATATTGCAGAAGTTTTAAATCTTCACAAATGAAAGAAGCATTGAAGAACAAAAAATTTTTTTTTTGGCCACCCTACTTATCCTTTTAAGAGACCTCTACCAATGCGTGTTTTCTTTATTTCTGTTTGATATAAAGAATATTTGTTGCCATTCTGATTGGCTGCTCCATTTTTCCCGGAAAATGAACCCGGAACGGGCTCCACCAACCATCCCCATCCGTCATTGAGCAAAATTTAAACCAGCAGAGTAATTATTCAAATCAGAGGACGCGGCACAGAGTACGTCGGAACAGCGAGTTTGGTCAGCGATATTTGTATTATCTACGATCGATAACTTTTGCAGCAGTCAATACTGATCCAGTATAATAATCTATAACTCTATCTATTTTGCGATCATTCTTGAAAGTTATCATTCCCCTGTCCCTGGGCCATTTTTTTTAAAGATGTACACTAACTTTTTTTTTAATCTAAAGAATTTTATATAAAAGGTGTAAAATTTCAGATCAAATAACCACATTTTTACTAAAAAAAAACCGACCGCGGTGCACTTTGAAACTGCATAAAATCCGCCATTTTGTTTATTTTAACGAACTTCATATCCAGTGACACTCGCACCATCAAGACGAATCTAGTATCATTTATCAAAATCGGATGTGCCGTTGAGTAGTTACGAGCGGACACAGGAACGGACATACATACATACAGGTCAAACACATAACCCTCCTTTGGGCTTCGCCGCAGTCGGGTAAAAAAAGTTAGTGTACAACTTTAAAAAAAAACATTATTCTTCTTTAGAGACGGCCAGGTCTCGCTCATTCGATCAGCAATATAGGTTAAATATATGCAACATCAAATTCACTTTAAAAACTGAACGCTCTGTCACTCAAACAGCTACGTAAAACCAAATCGATTCATCAAATACTTTTCGCACATTCACAACCGCTCGCCCCTCTCGCTCGCCCCCGACCGGCCAGACAAGGACAGCGATACAATCAACGCTCATAAACAAGGGATAATTGACTCCCAACGGAACCATTAATAAGTGACAAATCGGCGGGCCTTTGCTATAGAGGTCATATATACGTCGTTTAAGGGTTATATAAGTCGTATATCGGCTGTTTAATAGCCATTATAGAGGCGATATTACAGCGTGGGGCGAAATGTGTGTCAGCGATTTGGATTTGATAAGATGGATGGGGATGGAGATAGCTCTGGAACTAACGGTCTCTGCCCACTACACCGTATCATACCGGATCTATATCGGGATCCCTAAATTTTTTTAACCTATTTTTGCATTCCCTAATACTGTTTGTCATAATGATCATTTGTCCTAACACAATATTTGATTCCCTCACATCATATTGATGAAGGCAAACCAAACCTAACCTACTTTTCTGGTAAGAGTTCGGTTTTGTAAGGATCACAGTTCAAACCTAACCTAACCTACTTTTCTGGTAGCAGTTCGGCTTAAGGAAAAACCTTATTATGACAACTGATCGTTAGGCCAAATACCCATTAGGACAAAACAGTTAGGGCAAGTGATTTTAGGACAAACGATGTTAGGGATCTCGAGGGACACCCTATCATACCATGACCGTACTATGAACGTATCCGACACGGTATGACAAATGCCGGTCGGTTACGGAACGCACTAGTTAGTGGGCATAGTCTTATACTTTTCAATACAAAAAATATTATTTTGCCTGCCATGTTCATAGTACGGTGATGGTATAATAGGGTGTAGTGGGCCTTACTTGAGGGGTTTCATCGATGAGAGTAGGCTGGGCTATTCTTCAGAAATAATATGTCTGCGGTCACCTCATTCATCTGGCCCTTTTTCATACTAAATGTATGGAGACAGAGGAATGAGTCGCAGACATATTTCTGATGAATAACCCGCCTATGCCCAGCAGTGGGACGTATACATATAGTCTAATGAGTTATGGCACAGTTTAAATCAGTTGACCAACAACTGAAAGGCAAAATTGATCAACAGATGTATTACTCGTAGTTACTTACCTATGTATTCACTTCTTTCTTTTTTATTATTTTCTTTTTACATACTTATTTACTTAACAAAGCCCATCACATAATACAGCACAATGCCTATAATTCATATATAATCAAAAATAATCTTCATCTCGGTACAAAATAACATCATACATAACATACATACATTATATTAGTATACTGCCTAGTTTATCTCTGTAGTTTAAGCAATGCACAGCGCGTGCACTATTCATGTTACGACCGACCCTTATAAAGGAGCCAAACTGAAAATCAGCGCTGGACTTACGCCCAGCACATGCTGAGTGTGGTGCCTTTGACCAACATGCTGCTACTTTCTGTTTATGTAAACTTAGGATATTTAGTTTTAAGTCAAAACCCTCTAGTGTCTACTCTGTTGCTAAATATGTTACCGTGTCATGTTGTGTCAATAAATGTATTTTCATTCATTTCATTCATTCATTTTCATTCATTAATTCATTTCAACTGTCGGGTGGACACCGCTGCTTATGCCAGTGGACATACTGTCCTCTGCTAATCGAAACTTTTTCAAGGTGTCTTGTGAAACCAAAAGTACCTTAGTTACAGTTACTTATTTCAAGTGACACACAGGTGAAATAATAAATTATAGAAATATATTTTGCTGAAATTCAAATAACAAAATAGATCCAAAACTAAAATTGACCAAAAACACAAAAAAAAAATTGTTATTATGTCCGCATATCTTTATTTTCTTAGTTTAGGTCTTTTATAACTTATAATCTATCATTCGGGCCAAAGCACCTAGGAACATCGAAATTTATAATAAGTATGGAAGCGTAACTGAAACTCAAAATCGGCCCCACGGAATAAATACTAGCGGAACGGAGATAGTACTTAGTACTGAAGAAAAAACTGTAGCGGCAAATGAAATTCTCACGTCAGTAAGCTTTGTAACCAATCACAGACTTTTGTCTTTTGAACGATATGCAACATATTTGATTTTAGACTCACACATAGTAAACATTAAGTTGGTTATCAATACCACATACCACTTAATACATAGATTAGATTAGATTATTTATTTCTCGTTTTAAAATTACATTATAAGTTGCATTGCATGTCAAGTTATAAGAATTTAAAGCGAGATCGTCAATTAAATGGAATAAATCAAATTATACAATGAAAAAATAAAAATAAATTATAAAAACAAAATAAAACATCAATTAGCAAGACATAAGACGTTGATTTTAAAAAGTGGGCGTTGTGGGACAAGTTTCAACTTCAATTTTGCTAGACTTTATCGTTCCTATCGTTCCATACATTTTGATATTTCGATGCCGAGGAACAGAAAATATAAACAAAATAAAAAGGAACGACACAACAAAATGATTTTATTAGATAACGTTGTCAAAAAAATACCTACTTAATTGAGCAAAACACTGGTATCGGGAATATACGGCGGGTGAATCAACTTTTCTCTGTCAACAAAATTTCACCTTCTCCGACTAAAATTGAAAGGAAATCTTTATTCGGATATTTATGGAATAAAATGTATTCTCATTTAAAAGACAGATAATAAAGCTACGTAATGCATAATATATTTTTTATTATAATTTGTTTATAAGCAGTGACCCAGCGGACATAGCTGTCCCCCACTTTTGTATGAAAATAAGGGTTCGTCCGCTGGGTCACACTATTTATTTGTAAAAAACGAGTTTTATTTTTACCTAATTTATCTCTAGTTGTAAGATCTTGTTCCATTTAAATCATGTTACAACATGCAAAAGGTGAACAAATAAGGAGAAAGGGCAATATTTGCATAAAGCAAAAAAAAGTTGATTCACATAGTAAATGTGTGTACACATTTACTATCCAATTTAAAAGTCGAGGGAATCCCGTCTCGCGTCACTCAAACTCAAATCCTACAGGTCGGAAAAAATAAATTAGATTTCGTTCGATAAATTCAATTACAGGTTATTCGGGCCGCGGGAAAGCTCCGAGGGAAAGCTTCAACTTGTGAAGCTCTTTAATCCTGTTTAATTTCTCCGAGGCGGGGGAAGCTAAACAATAAATACCTAAAGAAAAGTTTCGTATTCATAATTCAACGCAAGTGTAAACGATAAAAAGTCTACTCGCCGTGATGTGTTTGGGTTGGGCGAGTTAGTGGAACGCTCGCTAAACGACCAAAACTATTTTTATTTTATTTTATTGTACTGAACAAGTTAAATGTTCATTTCATTTCATTTATTAATTGCTTACATGTACATTTTATGTAAGGTATTGCAAGGTGTTAGGAGCATGCAGTGTTTTTTTCATAATTAGACAGCTAATTGGACATTAAAATGTATTCAAAATTGACAATAGCTAATTCATAACTATTGAATTCATGTTAAACGATTATGTGATAAAGTAAAAATATTTTGGCTGTTTTATGCTATTGTAATAGAATAGTTTATCATGAAGTAAAGCATTTTTAGTTAATTTACGTTTTTTATAAAAAATGGCTAAATTACCGTTTTTACCTTGACTTTCAAGAACGTTGAACCTCGCAACGAAATGACACGTGTTTAAAAACGCAGTAAAGGCGGTTATGTGTACATGACAGTATGTACAATACCAAGTCTTGAATTTTAGAGAAGTTCTTCTATCTTCACATAAATATATATATACATATACAGGGTGGGAGGGACTATACCGACATACTTTAGCCATGAATTCCTGGTGGTGTGACGAGTAAAAAAAGTTATGTGATGTATAGTCGAAAAACGCTTACTTAAAAAAAAAAAAAATTTAAAATTTAATCTGTTGTTTAATCTGTCTTTCAGAGATATTCATTATTTTTTCAATGAAAACTCCCAAGTGTGTAACAAGCCCTAATAAATATGTTTTACTTATATTTTTAAATCCTTTAACTAAACAGCAATTAACCTTCGCAGTATTTGATGGTAAGCGACTACGAGGCCAAAAATTGACCTTTCGTTTCCATTTTACCTTTTTTTTTCTTTTTGATAACTTTTCCTCCAGTAAGGACATGTTTATAACGAGGGGCTGAATTTTCTGATTTATTTTGTTCCATAATGACAATGTTCGACCCATGTTGATATAACATTATTTACTCGTCACAC
The DNA here is from genome assembly GCA_947034925.1 of Eudemis profundana. Lineage (NCBI taxonomy): Eukaryota > Metazoa > Arthropoda > Insecta > Lepidoptera > Tortricidae > Eudemis > Eudemis profundana. Next base: position 1,538,610 of record OX344809.1, read on the forward strand.
CACCAGGAATTCATGGCTAAAGTATGTCGGTATAGTCCCTCCCATCCTGTATATACATAGTTAGATGCGCAATAATCAATTAAAACCACGTAGACAATAAAAAATATATGATTTGGACTTGACTTTATATACGTAGGGACCGTCTGTATGTCCAACTGACACTAACTCGCGCCAGTACTAAGTCCATCCAAACCCACGTCCCGCAAGAGACGTTGTAAAGAACTTTCCGGCCGTCCGTGACAAATTGCTTAAAGATTACCGCTGCCTAGCCTCCCTCACACCAAAGAACGTAACTCCCTTCACAGATAGCGTCTCTTACGCCCTTTTGCGGAACAACGACGCCCCTGCGAGATCTTACGCTTAATACAAACTCGTCAAATATAAAAGGAAGCAAAAAATTTGCGCAGAGAAAATTCCTACAAACGAACCGTGTACGAGTTTTTCCGTGTTTTTTTTTTGTTTTAGGGTCGCGGGGGAATGAGGAAAACGCTTGGATGTCGTTAGCCATGTATGTCTATATTATATGATTCAGATCCGTGTATGGATCCCGAAATTGCCCATATGCTTATCTAAATTGCATAATGTAGTGTAGGTAAATTAAGAATTATGTATATGTAGGTAGAGTGTCATCTGCATACGTGATTGTGGCATTCGGAATACAATGTGTTGCCTGTGCCAATAATTAAAACGTAGATGGGTCAATTGCAGAAAAAAGGTACCTTTTACTTCTTTTGTCTGATCATGGTGTGTCTTATACCATTTTACTCAGAATCGTGAGCACTTTTCATTTATGAAATAAAAAAAGCTGTCCAAAATGTTCCAATTTTTCCGTACACATTTTGAATCTCATTTTCGTTACGCCCATACTAATTTATAGGGGAAATTTTTTAACAGTATTTTCCCCTATATTTCATTTACGATACGATGATAGAAAACCATCCAAAACTCAGGAACAAATACTCGTGCTCATCACACAAATATTTGCGCTTACCAGGATTTGAACCCGGGACCTCTAGCTTCGTAGGCGGCGTCACTCACACAAGGCTAAACCTGTCGTCATATTATAGTGTGATTCGTTAATTGGCGTACAAACTTTTTTTAAATGGACACATCATGTTTCTTGCATATTTTCATAAAGAAAGGTCATAAAAAGTAAAATATTGGAACCCTGTTCCCTCCTCCGAGTTCGCTCCTTCCCGTTTTTTCCGCCGCGGGCCCGTGTTTGCGGGCGAGTTTACACTCGTCGCCATGTTTGCGGTCTTAAGTCATTTGTTACGTTTTTACGCGCCTTTTATTTCACTTGTTTCGTTTGTTTATCAGTTTTTCTGTCGCGCCACACTAGCCCTTTTCCATGTGACGTCCTATGACTAAAACCCAGCCAAGGTATAAAAGGGTTAATCAACTTTTTTTTTGCTTTATGCAAAGATTGCCCTTTCTCCTTATTTGTTCAGTTTTTGCATATTTTAACATGATTTAAATGGAACAAGATTTTACGTCTAGAGATAGATTAGGTTAAAATAAAAATAAAACTCGTTTTGAACAAATAAATGGGGTGACCCAGCGGACGAACCCTTATTTCCATACAAAAGTGGGGGACAGCTATGTCCGCTGGGTCACTGCTTATAAACAAGTTATAATAAATAAATTATAATAAAAAATATTTGCCTTACGTAGCTTTATTATCTGTCTTTTAAATGAACATACACTTTATTAAAAAGATATCCGAATAAAGATTTCCTTTCAATTTTAGTAGCCGCACCGCGCACAATCCGAATGTGGAATGAGCTCCCTGCCGCGGTTTTCCCAGAAGGCTACAGTATGGAGTTCTTCAAGAGGGGAGTGAATAGGTTCTTAAAGGGTCGGCAACGCGCTCGTAATGCCCCTGGTGTTGCAAGCGTCCATAGGCTGCGGTGACTGCTTACCATCAGGCAGGCCGTACGCTTGTTTGCCACCCTAGTTGTATAAAAAAAAAAAAAAAAAAAAAAAAAAAAAAAAAAAAAAAAAAAAAAAAAAAAAAAAAGCCAAATAGTCCAACTTCGGCTGTTTAGGAGCGCACGACACGTATTTTTTTTTTTTTTTATACAACTAGGGTGGCAAACAAGCGTATTCACACAGACGCACGATCGCGCGATCCATGCGTTCCATACTGGAGCATTCTTGCGCATTCTTAAATCTTTGCTTGTAGGGCGTTCGTACACGGCGCGCACACATTCAAGCGCGATGTACCTTTTGCGGGAAGAAAAATGACTGCTAAAATTACTGTCACCCGGCTCACCTTTATACAATGCAATAGCAGTAATAGCAGTTATAGGATTTAAGTAATAGGATCGCTTTCAGGATACACTTTTGGCAGGTCGTTGGACCGTGGAGCGACTGCTATCTGACATATCTGACATCTATGACGGCGATGACAAGACCAGATTGGCAAGGTTAGATTTATTTATTTCACAACACAACATAACATGATTAATTACACCATGTCAATTTATATATTATGAACTCGTATTATGATGGTTACAAAAACAAAAAATTTAATATTAATAATTACTATTTTTCATTTTCAATGTTAATTGTTTTTTTTTATTTTAATCAGACTATTTGTCAACGCAACTTGTGTGGGAGACCGTGCAGAGGAGCACCGTACACGTGTCGCGTCATCGGGAGCCAATCAGCGCCGATATCACGCGATCTGCCGCTTCTGTGATTGGACGAGGCCCGAGTGCTTGGCCCGGGAACGGGGCAGGCGGCCATACTGGACTTACTCGCCTTTTCGCTACATACTTACGCACTTATGTATTTTATATAATTAAACTACTGTTGTTAAAGGACCCGTCTTCACCATTTCGCTGCTCCACCTGAACCTCGACCACATATTTTACGCGCGCGCACTATTTATAATATCAAGTTTTTAAATAGCCATTTCATTTATATTTAATTTTTATTGTTTTAATTTGCATTTAATTTCTTTTTAACTTTTGTGGTCAACCGGGTGGAAACCGAGTTCTGTTCTGATGTATTGATTTATACTTACTAACAATGTATATGTAGAGAATTTAACTAACAACACAATGGATCTTGTTATCTGAAAATAAAATGATCTGAATTTATCGCGCACTGTCGCTTACGCCCTTCTTGCGCAAGCGCAGTCTTTGTCTCAAGTAAGACAAATTAAACTATCCCACAGAGGTTAGTGCGATGACCTTCTTACTTTCATGATGGATTTACTTCATTATGCTACGAGTTCGTAGCCGGTCGTAGCACCTCTACGGCGTAGCGCCACGGTAAGGTTCGTAGCGGTGACAAACTTGATTTGACTCCTGGAATTACAATTTTAACCGAACATCGTATCTCAAATTATATAGGCCTCCGGAGGCAGCCTCTGTCGGTCGCCGTTCGTGTTGACGGTAACTTGTGTAAGTAGTTACGGCTACACAGAGCAAAAAGCACACAGGTGAGTGTCACCAACGAAGTTGCCAAGCTATAGCAATATTTCGCGATATCTCTTCATTCTGCGTGCAAAAACGGGGTCTACATTGTCTCCCATAATTTTTAAAATTCATACTGTATTTTGTTAGTCATAAATTTTTTACGAAACCGTTAAGTTTTCAGATTTGTCATAAAACAAATCTAACCTTACCTAATATTTTCTATATCTAAACGCAATTATAATATCCTAAAAATATTACCATTTTAGAGAAACAAAAACTTTGTGACTTTGGGAAACAATCCCCTAAAGTTTTAGGTATATATGTAAACACTTTATGGCACATGAAATTATACAGAAACAATACAAATATCAATGGTTATGTACAAAGGCGAACTGAGTAAAAAACCTGCGAAGTACATCTTCATAGTCTAAGTGCAGTCACTTATAGATAATAGATTTACAACGTATGTAATGTACATCATTATTCAATTCATATTACAACTCTACCTATTCTTGGTAAATGATGTGTGTTATAAAAAATAACATTTCCGAATGAAATTAGACTACATATAATATGACTGTCCCACTGTCGGAATAAGACCTTAAAAGAATTGTTTTTTATTCAAAAGTGACATAAACTTGAAAATGCCTGTACTCAGGTACATGATGATGATGATGCTATTCTTTTATAAAACGTCACCTATACGACTTGTAAGGAGACAAACAGCTACATTTACAAGCTCAGTACACACAAAGGCTTGTCTGTAGTACATTACAGGCCGAGAGGCCGAGTCATCGTGAAACAAATGTCTAAGATACGGCCTAACGTCGACCTTCCCTCATCCTTTTTCCACATAAACCCAATTTTGCATATGTGTTCCTAACCTTTATTGCCACATCACCCACAGGCCCCCTCTAGATTTGTATCGTTCGTTACCCCTCCAAAAATAGGTAATACAGACAAGTATATGAAAGTACTCAAAGAAAAACGACTTAATATGAGTATTACCCATGAGAAAACTTCATTTTACCCCTAAAGGGGTAATTACCCCCAGGTTCGGAACCACTGGTATAATAGGAGATTAAAATAACATACAGTAAAATAACTTTCCGTTTCGGTTTCGGCCTCGTTTCAGCAAAAAAATGGGTTTCGTCTGACATCCAGCTGAAACTACGGCCGAAACCGAACGTATTGTTGCGCCGATGGTATAGGCAAATCTTCAAACGTGATTTTCTGTGCTTTAGAAGCGTTTTCAGCAGGCTGAAAAGTGATTTCAGGCCGTTTCAGAGGTGGCTCTTTCACATACTAGAAGATTGAAAATTTACCCTAGTTGCCGTTGTTTTCAGGCGCCTGAAACATGTTTTCATTCCGTTTCAGGGCACCCTCTATCAGATGGCGCAATAACCTGAAAACCCGTTTTCAGGCGTTTTCAGGACCCCTTATGGGCCTTTGAAGTTCACTTCAGTATATGGCAAAATTTCTCGAAGGAGTGAAAGAGATAGCACTATTAGAGAGAGAGACAGCTATATTGAGAAGGTTCGAGAAGTGTGTGAAAGAGACAACTAGAAAGGGACAGCAATAGTCGGGAATGTTCCAGTCGCGTCGACCATCGAACCATCTAGATTGTCTAGAACACTCGCGATGCGTCATTGACCGAGGGGTCACCGACCGCCCTTGGACTTTGGACCGAACATTCGAGATAGGATTTCTCCAGAACATTCGAGAGCAAGGGTCTCCGGATATATAAGCCGCGCGTCACCGACGCCACGGTCAGTCTTGAACTAGATGCGATAAAGTGCGAATCTCGAAGCGAACCTAAGCCAAAAGTTAATAAGTGCGTTATAGTGAAGTGATTTAGTACAGTGATTTCTTAAGTAAGTAAGCCTTGTTAATTAGTAATTTTGTTATAAAGTTTGCTTTTTTAATTAGTGGTTAATTAGTGTATTTTCTATCACGTTTGGGGTAGCCCACGGACGTAACAGTATTTTACCTTTTATTATAAATTAAAAAAATTAAGTACAGAAATGCGTCAAGAAATAACATTTAATTAAAAAAAAAACCAAAAGCGGTGCACTTGATAAAATCTGCCGCCATTTTGTTCATTTTAACGAGCTTCATACCCACTCGCGCCATCAAGACGAATTTAATGACGTATCATTTATCAAAATCGGTTGTGCCGTTGAGTAGTTACGAGCGGACATAGGAACGGACATACATACATACATACTGTTGTATATGTAACTTACGGGTATATTCCAAACTGGGATGTACCCTACCGTTATGCAAATAAATCAGTGTTCATCTAGCAAGCTGCGTTTCACTACATGGTGGCAGCGGTTTTGATAAAATTACATGAGTTTCCGGTGTAAAATAAGTGTGATTGTGACGTTCAGGGATTTAGTTTAAAAGAATTACGAAAAATAAATCATGGAACATGCTCGGCCTCCGGCAGAATTACAAATTGACGGGAGCCCGGCTGCACGGGCGGCGGCGTGGCAAAAATGGTGGAAACACTTTAGTGTGTTTATTAAGGCGTCCGGAGTTAATAAGGAGAAAAAAGATGTGCAAGCCAGCTTGCTGGTGAACCTCATAGGACCGGAGGGGTATGAAATATACTCAACTTTCGAGTTTGGCGCCAATGAGAGTGCTGAAGATCTCGAGACCATCAAAAAGAAATTCGATTCGTTTTTTGGGACGAAAACAAACATTACGATGGTGCGTTTTAAGTTTTTTACTCGAAATCAAAATGCAGGTGAAACGATCGGCCAGTACGTGACCGCATTACGTTTACTAAGTCAAGGGTGCGAGTTCGAAAAGTTGGCAGACGGGCTGATAAGGGATCGCGTAGTTTGCGGTATTACCAGCAACGTAGTAAGGGATCGGTTATTAAGAGCGGAGGATTTAACTTTGGAGAAAGCGGTACAGATCTGTGAAGCGGACGAGATGGCCAAGGAGGAAAGTAAACAGTTCGCGGAGTCGAACTTGCAAGTGAACGCCGTGGTCGGAGGTCGCGGGGCCCGTTCCGGGTGGCGTTCTGCGGCGCCGGGCGGCTCGGGAGCGCGCGGGCCGGCGGCGGCGGCCCGAGAGCGCGGCGGCGGCGCGCGGGAGCCCTGGCCCGGCACGTCGGCGTCGGCGCAGCGCGGGGCCCACCCGAGCCGGCCGCGCCCGAGGACGACGTGTCCACGCTGTGGCAGCGGGTTCTGCAGAGACGTGGAGCGATGCCCGGCCGTCGGAGCGACGTGTTATGTGTGCAACCGTCGGGGTCATTTCGCGCGAGTGTGTAGTAGCAAACCGTTCGGTATTGTGCATAATTTGAGTGTCTCCGAGCATACGGACGATTCGGAAAGTGATGCGCTTTACGTGGACGTTCTTGAGGAAAATAAACGGAGCGAAGAAAAGTGCAGTCAGTGGATTGAGTATATGGACATTAAGGGTAAGCAAATTGGCTTTAAATTAGATACGGGATCTATGTTAAATATAATCTCGAAATACGATTACGATCGGTTAAAATTAAATGCTGAACAGCTTATGCCATATAATAAAAGAGTTTATTCATATACTGGTAATTGCGTTCCCGTTATGGGTGCATGCACCCTAGTATTGACGTTTAAGGACAGAAAGTATGAAATAACTTTTACGGTAGCTAATATGCGGTGCCAAAATATTCTCGGTTTAGAGGGATGCGTAAAACTGGGTCTTATTCAAAGGGTAGATGTGCTCAATATTGATAATTACGCGGAGTTATTTAGTGGGTTAGGTAAGTTGCCGGGAATGCATAGGATTATTGTAAATAATGCAGTTCAACCGGTTATATGTCCGGCACGCCGGATTCCTATGGGTATGAGGGATAAATTGCATAATGAATTAGATAGGATGGAAAAAATGGGTGTCGTTCGAAAAGTAACTCATCCGACGGAGTGGGTTAATCCGATCGTGATTGCGGCTAAAAAAAGTGGTGAAATAAGAGTATGCCTAGATCCGCGCGTCCTTAACACCGCGGTGAAACGCGCCCATTTTTCATTGCCCACGGTTAGCGAGTTGGCGGCACGACTGCGCGGTGCCAGCTGGTTCAGCGTGCTGGACGCGCGCTGCGGCTTTTGGATGCTGCAGTTGGACCAGGCCAGCGCGGATCTTTGCACGTTCAGTACCCCGTTTGGTAGGTACCAATTTTTAAGGTTACCATACGGCATCAGCTGCGCGCCTGAAGTATTCCATGCGAGGGTTCGGCAACACCTGGAGGATCTGGATGGTACAGACTCCTTCATTGATGACATAATAGTCTGGGGAGCCACCAAAGAGGAGCACGACGCTCGCCTGGAGCGCCTGTTGCAGCGGGCGAAAGAAATAGGTATTAGGTTCAACAAGGCGAAGTGCAAGTTTGGACTGAGACGGATAGTCTATTTAGGTCACGTGTTCGACGCGGAAGGGATGAGACCGGACGACACTAAGGTAAAAGCGATCGTGGACATGCCCGACCCGCACGATCGGAAGTCGCTTGAGAGATTTCTGGGAATGGTGAATTATCTCTCCAAGTTTATTCCCAATTATTCGGAATCAGTGGCCATATTGAGAACCCTTCTTAGAAGGGATTCGGAATGGGTTTGGGATCAAAAACATTTCGAAGCGGTGAAGCTGCTTAAAGCTAAAATTTCATCCTCGCCAGTATTGTCACTGTATTCAAATGAGCTTCCAGTAGTGGTTTCGGTGGATGCAAGCTCAGAGGCGGTGGGCGCGGTGCTGCTGCAGGGCGGGCGGCCGGTCGAGTTTGCGTCCGCGACGCTGACGGATGCGCAGCGGCGCTACGCGCAGATCGAAAAGGAGATGCTCGCGATAGTACACGCCTGTGAGCGCTTCCACCAGTATGTGTTTGGTAGAAGTGACGTCACTATACAGACGGACCACAAGCCGTTGGAAGCCATTTTTAAAAAATCATTGTCGTCCGTCCCTGCGCGTTTACAACGGATGATGCTCCGCGTACAAGGTTACGATGTGAAGGTACAGTATACACCTGGAAAGTATTTGTACATTGCGGACACGCTGTCGCGTGCCGCGTTGCCAGAGTTGATGCACGAGCGTATAGATAGGGATCTCGAAGCGCAGACATGTTTTTTAATCAAACACCTGCAGTTCAGTGATGAGAAGCTGAATGTGGTTAAAAGACATGTACAGAGTGACAACGAATGTGAAGTGTTGATAAATTACTTAATTAACGGGTGGCCTAAGAACAAATACGAAGTGAACACGGCAGTTCGTATTTTTTGGCCTTACAGGGAGAGCCTGCAATACGCGGACGGACTCATCTTGAAAGATGATCGAGTCTTCGTGCCGCAATCACTGCGAGGGGAAATGGTGCGAAGGGTACACGAAGGCCACCTGGGCATCGAACGCTGCAAGCGACGCGCGCGCGAGGTGATGTTCTGGCCGGGGCTGGCGCAGGACGTGGAGCGCGCCGTGCGCGAGTGCGCCGCCTGCGCGCTGCACGCGCCCAGCCCGCGCCGAGAGACGCTGCGACAGCACGAGGTACCCGACGTGCCGTGGTGCAAGCTAGGTTCTGACATATTCGAATACAAAAAGAAATATTACTTACTGATAGTAGACTACTTTTCGAGCTACGTTGAAATTAATGAGTTGCATAATTTAAATAGTAAATCGGTCATTACGGCCATGATTGAGCAGTTTTGCCGTCACGGAATTCCGGCAGAGTTGGTCACGGATAACGGCCCTGCGTATAGTTCCCGGGATTTTAGCAAGTTTCTGTCGGATTGGGAAATTAAGCACGTCACCTCCTCCCCCATGTACGCGCAATCGAACGGAAAGAGCGAACGTACGGTACGTACAGTTAAAAATTTAATAAAGAAGTGTGCAGACTCCGGACAAGACTACCACCTGAGTTTACTAAATTACAGGTCGACGCCGCGAGATGATGTCGATTCGCCGGCACAAATTTTATTTGGGCGGCGACTAAACACACGGTTGCCGATATACAAGCCACTCCTCAAGGAATCGGTCAACAATAAAAACAATTATGAGGCGATGGAAAGGCAACGGAAAAAAGTAAAATCGGCGTATGATAAATCGGCTCGAGACCTCCCTTCACTACCTAAGAATAGTAAGGTAGTGGTAGCGGATGGTAGTGCACGGCGATTTATGGAAGTTGTGGCTAAAGCTGCGGAACCTCGGTCTTACATACTGCAAGATGCAGTAGGGCGTAGGTACAGACGGAACCGCCGCCACATCATCAGTCGGGAGGTGAAGCAGGAGCTGCGCGAGGGCAATGACCCCGCTCCCCCAACAGCCAGCGCCCCCGCTCCCCCGGCAGCCAGCGCCCCCCCTCCCCCGGCGGCCAGCGCCCCCGCTGTACATTCTGATGCCCAACAGTGCGATTTTAAAATGGAAATGCCTGCTCCAGTCGTGCCGCCAGCACCGGTAACCAGGAGTAAGGCCCGCATATTAGCTGAACAGACTCAATATTTTTAACAACAATGTATTGATCGTAACATGTATCTACGAGTATAAACCGTAATTAACCATGGCTTACTCCACTTATTATAAACTTGGTACTGTTGTTAGACTACCTTAAATAGACAATTAATATGTGTGAATACAGCAAACATGTTTAATATTAATTAGATTTTTAATGCTACACTAATTTAGTTTACTCATAAGATCTTAAATCAATGTTAAGTTGATATCTAACGTAAAAAAAAAAAAAAAAAATTGTAATACATAGTCATGTAGTTGCATTATTAATGAGGTGGAGGGTATAGGGACGTATGTAGGTACTAGGTTAAACAGTAATTTAGAACGAAGTTAGAATATTTTAAAACGGTAACTAGTCGCAAGATTACTTAGCTATTCTTATCGTAAACAATGAAAGATATAGTATATATTATAACTATTAGGATAAGTATATTAGCGGATACATAATGTCTGGCTGCCTAATCTTTCTGGTATGTTTGTTTGTTGTTTTTCCATAACCAGAGAGATGTTGTATATGTAACTTACGGGTATATTCCAAACTGGGATGTACCCTACCGTTATGCAAATAAATCAGTGTTCATCTAGCAAGCTGCGTTTCACTACACATACAGGTTAAACACATAACCCTCCTTTGGGCTTCGCCGCAGTCGGTTAAAAATAAGCTTAAAGCTATTTACATTTCTTTTTCCATACAAATTTGTATCGTCAAGAAAAATTACGAGGGAAGGTCGTCGCTACGCTGTCTCTTCTACTACCACCGACGAGTCAAAAGCATCCCGCTCCTATCATTAATCTTTTTACGAGTACAAAGGACGTGATCTCGGGGTAGTTTTGCTGCAAAAAACATGTTACGGGCGTAATTTTGAACACAAGGATCAGAATATTGGTAGAACTATCCATTTCTGCATTCGCCGGTACGATTCCAATGAATTTAATCAGCATTTATTTAACAAACATACGATAAATTTGATTTGGAACAAAGGCATTCCATCAGGAGCGCAGGGAGGTTGTGTATGTATCCTGTTGGGTAATTCGTGACTTTAACGACAATCTCATCTATAGTAAAATCGTAGAAAGTGTTTGCACATTAACGATTTTTCCAAAACGATAACGGAATGTTAAAATTACTTACAGGTCAAACAAATAACCCTCCTTTGGGCTTCGCCGCAGTCGGGTAATAAGCAATAGAGCAAAAATTAATAGATTTTAATATCTTTGTGTTTGCTGGTTCGTTTTTTGACTGTTTATCTGTTTGTTTACGCATTACGTAAAAACTAAGTGCATAAAAGCCGCCATTTTGTTTATTTTTCTACTCCTGTACTGTTATCTGTCTTTTACTTGGTCACGAACACTAATATAAGAACATACATAATATGAGTTCAGAGAAGTCTATACTCTATTCCCCATAACAGCACTAGTGTCGTTATAGTCACTTTACGTTATTGCTAGAAGCCACAGACTTCTAAATCTAGGTTAAACTTAGGTCAAGGATTAAGCGCTCAATTTTAACTTTACGGTAAAAATGCACAACTACCAACTTAACAAACAATTAAATTCCTACGGTTTTTAAGAAAAACAAAACTTTCCGAACTAAATTAATTGATGCCAACATAAAAAAAGTATTTTTAATTTAAGTATATTTTAAATTAAAAAAAAAAGTTTACCATAGATAGACACATACTGTCAGTCAAACGTCATATTTGCCTTGTTTCCAGGTTATGATTAATTTTGTATTTTATAATTTAAAACCTCGTCGTAGAAAAAGTATTGTATGCAACGTTGTATAATTAAGTCAAAAAACGCTCATTGCGTCTCTATTTGCGATACTCGCCGCATTCGCGGCTCGTATCGCAACTCACGCAATTCGCATTTTTTGAACCCACTTATACAACTGTTGCATAAAATACTATTATGTTAACGAACTTCATACCCAAGACAAATCTAATGATGTATCATTTATCAAAATCGGTTATGCCGTTGAGACGAACGGACATAGGAACAGACTTACATACAGGTCAAACACAAAACCCTCCTTTTGGGCTTCACCACAGTCGGGTAAAAAATCAAATAACCGACTCCAAACGACCCTATTCGATAACAAATGCACGTGTTAGGTACTATAAAAAAATACTCATAAAAAATTGGATACAATTGGAAGGTTTCCTTTCGAATAAAAAAGATTTTCGAAATCAGCACAGCCAGTGGGGAAACATAGTTTACATATATAGATACAAGAAATCAAAGTACATAGAAAAATTAAATGGCACTCACCTGTGTCCACTCCAGACCGGGAATCGAACCCGGTACCTCTGGATTTCCGACCCAGCGACTCAACCACTCGTCCACCGGAGCACCCAGTAAGCGCCCTCAATTTTGCCATCTACTTTGACTTCCGTATCATTCTGGTTTAATAGGATTTAACATTTTAATTTTAACGTGAAACCTGGGGGGGAACCTGCTTTTGGAGTGCCAATCAAACGACTGTTGTAATAATTTTGCAATTGTATGTAAACCTTATCGACAAGAAGTAGCATACCTCGGCTGAAATCGACACATATGTAACGAAATGTTCAGTGTAGAACTGTTAAAAAAGCTTTCCTAACTCAAAACCTCGTACGGTGGGCAACCCTGCTTTTTTTTAATTCAAGGCTTAGGAAAAATCCTTATGGACGACTGGCAGGGATCGAACTCTTACCGACTAAAACCTAAGTGCGCATTATGATCTGTTGTTACATTCACAGGTCAAATATATTAGAGACGGACTTGACGGTAAAGATGTGAATTGCCTACTGATGTTATATGTGTCTCGTTCGGATTCACTGGATACTGGGAATTCAGAAAATTGGACATCGGAACGTCCATAGTCCTTTGTCCGGGAAACAAAGGACATTCGAATATGACAACCTGTCCATCTACAGGTTAAATTCCACGTTGGGCTTTAGACAATTGAAGGGATGTTTACAAAAACAACGTTTTAACGAGACTGGTTGTGGGTTGATGCTTAAATCAAAATAGTTTATTTGTCCAATACAGGTAGTAAAGATGTTACAATAGTACATTACACAACTAGGGTGGTAAAACAAAGAAAGGCCGAGATCGCAGATGTTTGCGGCCCGCGCTGCAAGCGAGGTAAATATGCGATCGAGATCGAGCGCTTTCTTTATTACAATCCGTGTTATGTACATCATTTTATGTCTACACTTGGCCAGAAAGCGGTTTTTTTCCGTACGCATGCATGCTTGCATGTATGTATGCATGTATCGTTTTATTTTAAAGATAAAAAAAACTAACGTCATCGGTCGCCTTAAAGCAAACGCGAAAAAACATCACATGCTTGCTTATCTTACTTAACACGGTCGGCAATGCCGGCAAGTTCATTGTAGGTAATTCAACCCGGGTACCCGAAAACCCGAAAACGCGGGTAACTGACCTTTTTTAGAGTCGGGTAATATCCGGGTTTCATATTTGACCGGGTATTGCATTACCTAATTACGTCCCATTCGCAATAGGCTAGATGACTAAAAAAAACTGTTTAGTCCGTCTGTTACATTATGAAAAAATATTGTACACGTATTTACACGTATACAAACAAAAACTGACGAGGATAGAGTGCTTAGAAGTTTGGAGTGACGTCACTCTTGAGTACAAATTGTACTCAAGAGTGACGTCACAAGCCTCCACTCCAGAAGTTTGATGATCTATAACTTTGTCGATTTTTAATATTTTGATAAACCAAAAAATACGTGTCCCATATTTTTCCATAATCTAACTGACGGACTAAATAGAATTACATATTTTTAACCCAGTCATCATCCCTATTGACCCAAATAGACGTGTGTTTGCATCCAACACGACATAACAAGTGAGAAAGATAATACTTACATAGCTTAATAGGCTAATTTACTGTACCCGAAATTTGACAAAATTATATAAAATCCTATAAATATAGATGCAAGAAATCAAAGTACATAGAAAAATTAAATGGCACTGTGTCCAGACCGGGAATCTAACCCGGTACCTCTGGATTTCCGGCCCAGCGACTCAACGACTCGTCCACTGGAGCACCCAGTAAGCACCATCAATTTTGCCATCTACTTTGACTTCTGTATCATTCTAGTTTAATAGGATATTTAACCTAAAATGTGGTGTAATTTACCCGCATTAGAAAGACCAATGAAGAGACAAAAATGTTTCTTTCATATAAAGTATATAAAATTCTGTTAAAATAAGCAAAATAAGGAACTGCTCGTATGTTGACATTTTCAGTTCAATACCTAAAGTGTAAAAAAAATGATGAGCATTCAAAGTTGCGTGGGAAAGTTCTTTTTAAAAATATGAAAATATTAAAAACCATTAGGTAATACCATATGGAATAACCCATAAAATTGATTGTAACTTCGTTATGAAACTGTTAGGATAAACGCAAGTTTTAACATAGCTAGCTGCAAGGCAAATTTTTGATTTTTCCCATACAAAGTATAAATAAGCGTTTCAAGCGTGTGACGTCACTCCGCTGCTATGATTTAGTATGGATTTTTTTTGGGAAAGTCTAAAAATGTGATTTTAACGGTCATTCTCACGAAGTATGACTGCGTCTAATTACCGCGTCTCCATACATTTAGTATGAAAACAGCGTCGCGGTAAATAGGTGACCGCAGACATATTTCGTAAGAATGGCCGTTCTCTCGGTGGTTTTTATGATATTGAAGTAGTTTTATCACAGAAAACAGTTGTAAAATAGCCTATTGCGAACAATACCATTTGGCTCAGTAACAGCTGAACCTGTCCGTACCTACTTTCCTCGCCATTTCTGTCGAAGCTTTCGTCAAACGCGCAATCGGCGAACTAGTTACGTTCCATTCGCAATTGACCCAAATAGACATGTGTTCGCATCCGTCACCTATATAACAAGTGAGAAATATTTTTATCGCAATATTGGGTGAGCTGGGGATTTACGGCTTCCACCGCGCCGTGAAATACGAGCGAGGGGAGAGCGGGGAGATATATGCCATGGGGGAATTAGGTAAATTTAATTTTCGCACGCTCGATAGGTTTTATGAGTTTATAAGCAGCCGTTATTTGGCGTTTGGTTTTGGAAATGACGGAAACGTTTCATACAAATTAAATGAGGAGGATCATCATTTCAAGCTCGAGATTTTTTTTTTTGGTTTGTCTGTGTCCCGTTTGGTCAATGTTGGCCACTTTAGGAAATCGAAAGTTGTGCCCCTTACTACTAGCCTAGGGCGGTAAAACAAATAATGTCTCAGATCGCAGGTATTTGACGCCCGAGCCGAAGGCAAGGGCGATGAATATGCGATGTGAGACTTTCTTTATTACCGACCTAGGCAAGTAATGTACTATTTACATTTAGCATCGGGCGTCTCGAGCTTGAAATGATGATCCTCCTCATTTAATTTGTGGTAAGTACCAAATTTTACGTCTCCCCCAGGCCATAAAGTGGGATTTTCCGCACGCGTAGCGAGCGGTTATTGACACTTTATGACCAGGTGTGACGTAAATAGTTTTTTCTACTCCTGTACTGTTATCTGTCTTTTACTTGGTCACGAACACTAATATAAGAACATACATAATATGAGTTCAGAGAAGTCTATACTCTATTCCCCATAACAGCACTAGTGTCGTTATAGCCACTTTACGTTATTGCTAGCAACCACAGACTTCTAAATCTAGGTTAAACTTAGGTCAAGGATTAAGCGCTCAATTTTAACTTTACGGTAAAAATGCACAACTACCAACTTAACAAACAATTAAAATCCTACGGCTTTTAAGAAAAACGAAACTTTCTGAACTAAATTCATTGATGCCAACATAAAAACATAAGTATTTTTAATATATTCACTGCATGTCAACTTCATTTAAAAAATAAAAAGTTTACCATAGACACATACTGACAGGCATACGTCATATTTGCCTTCTTTGCAGGTTATGCCTTGTTTGTATTTTATATTTTAAAACCTGTCGTAGAAAAAGTATTGTATGCAGCGTTGTATAATTAAGTCAAAAAACGCTCATTGCGTCTCTATTTGCGATACTCGCCGCATTCGCGGCTCGTATCGCAACTCACGCAATTCGCATTTTTTGAACCTTCTTATACAACTGTTGCATAAAATACTATTATGCCACACCTGGCCATAAAGTAGCTTTTTGAAAAAGCCGCTTCCTGGCCAAGTGTAGGCATAAAATGATGTACACAACACGGAAGGTAATAAAGAAAGCCCTCGATCGCATATTTACGACCCTCGCTTGCAGCTCGGGCCGCAAACTTCTGCGATCTCGGCCTTTCTTTGTATTACCACCCTAGTTGTATAATGTACTATTATTTTCGATTCGAATGGTGTAAGTAAAAATTTGAGCCTTATTCTAGTGTTAGTTGTTACATAGGTGCTTAATGTTTTATTTCTTACCGTTACATTTATTTCTGTGTACATGAGTCATGCAACAATGAGTGAATCCACCCTGTTTGCAATTATTGCCAGACTGCTGTTGGGGGTTAATATGGGCCCCAAAGACTTCCAGAACAACGCATGCTGTATGTATGAATTATACGTATTGTAGACAGTGACTCATATTTGCAGTTTTTCGATTAGTTACAACTAGCATTTACGCGCTTCGCACGCCTTATTCCCGTCGATGTTCCAAGGGAACTCTTTACCGGGATATAAAGTATCCTATGTTTCAATCTAAGACTGCCAAATTTGCATGCCAAATTTCATCTCAATCCATCCAGTTGTTACACACCTAACATCTAAACATACAAATATCTTCACAAACATTCACGTTTATTATATCAGTAGGATAGGATTTCAAAACAATGCCTACTGTAATAGGAAAGGCAATGGATATTTCCTACAACATTCCATAAAATAGCTACCATTTCGGCACTCGATAAAAAACTGACTCTGATGAACACCTTACCTGTGGGTCGCAACCCCCTTGGGGTTCGCAGAACCTGTAGAAGGGGGTCGCGAGGGTCGAGTAACCTCAGGAAAAAAAGAAAAAAAAATACAAAAAAGTCCAAAATCATAACGAAATAAAATTCCAGTTAGAAATCATGGCGAATAGGGGGGTCGCGAAATATTTTTTCACTTCTCATGCTCTTAAAATTTTAATTTAGTCTCTGTATATCGGGACTAAAGTTCCTTATTAATCTCTAGGGATTAAAGTAATTTTTTTTTAATTGACTTTTAAAACCCCTAAACAGCCAATCGGGGTGTTTGTGGTTGGAATATTGTCGCCATTTTTAGTGATTGCGTATAGACAATTTTTGGGTGTGAAAATAACCTAAAAAGACAACTGTGCAAAAATATTAAAAAAATAACGAGTTAATATAGTAATAATGATTAATTATTGCGAATATAAATCAATTTAACTAGATTAGGGGTAACTTAATTTTATTTTGCGTGATCCAATTAGTTTTAAAATAGGTAGTTTTCACGTTTGAACCTGTTGGCTAAAAATGCCAGCATTTAAAGCCTGAGTGACTTTACTAAGTAAAAAAAAAATAAAGAACCGCGAAAAAAAATTTCTTTGCTTTTTGAATGTTCATTAATCGTATTGAGCGCAATATTTCAACAATTAATGTGTATAGTGCAACTTTATACCGAAAGTACGGAACAAAAATGTTTTCTTCATCCAGTGAAGAAGAATTAACGCCTAACTCCAGAATGGAGAAAAAAGCAAAAGAGGTGATACAAAATCTCAATTTTGTGTAATAGAACGTCGTTTTTTTCCTCGCATTCAAAGTGAAAAGTAGAGTGTTTAACGCGGGACTAAACAACCATAATGACACTCGATCTATAGTCACCCTCGCTACGCTCGGGTGGCTAAACACCTCGTGTCATTATGGCTTGTTTTAGTCCCTAGTTGAACAATCTACTATTACATACAAAGGGGGTCGTGGGAAGAAAAAGTTTGAAAAACACTGCCTTATCGCTTTAACACGTGTAACGGTAACGTAATTAAATAATTTTCCACCACAACGACCCATTATTGGCGAGCGCTCATCAACAACAAAAAGAGGCATATGAGCTAATAACACCCCATAGTGCATACGCAGTTAGGACGTTCTGGTTCTGCGCAAAGCATCGTGATTACCTCGTTACATAGAAAATTGGTTCGAAAACAAATTTAGGCAATAATGAGATCGAATGCGTGAAATCAAGCTGAACTAATATTGGGCGCGGGCTAATTCCACACAAGCTCAATCATATCACATCCAATATACGATATGAATAAGTATATGAAAACAATACATTGGTTAATATTGTCTTCGATTTCCACGATTATCAATAAAACTATTTTGACATTTCATAGCTTTCTTGTATTTATTTATTTTTTACCCGACTGCGGCGAAGCCCAAAGGAGGGTTATGTGTTTGGCCTGTATGTATGTAAGTATGTATGTATGTCCGTTCCTGTGTCCGCTCGTAACTACTCAACGACACATCCGATTTTGATAAATGATACATCATTAGATTCGTCTTGATGGTGCGAGTGTCACTGGGCATGAAGTTCGTTAAAATAAACAAAACGGCGGATTTAATGCATTTTCAAAGTGCACCGCGGTCGGGTTTTTTTTATAAAAATGTTCAACGAATCTAATGATGTATCATTTATCAAAATCGGATGTGCCGTTGAGTAGTTACGAGCGGACACAGGAACGGACATACATACATACAGGTCAAACACATAACTCTACTTTGGGCTTCGCCGCAGTCGGGTAAAAAAAGGTTACGAAACGTCGGGGAGTAAAAATTAAATAATATACGCGATTGAATCCGTTAAGTTGTATGTATGTTTGTATGTAAATACTTTATTGCACATAAAATCACGCAGAATCAGTGCAAAAGTCAATGGTGATGTACAAAGGCGAACTTATCCCTGTTATAGTTGTTTCGTTATAATGAGCACAATAATTAATTAAAAAAAGATATCGGATAAATTTATCCAACTCGGACAAAAAAGTATGTACCACTTTATTGTGTACATTATATTGATACAAAGAAAGAAGAAAGAAAATAGGTACATTTATTCATGAAAGCACAAAAAGAAAATACAGCAATAAAAATTATGAAGTAAAAGTTGAACGCTGTCACAAAATGGTCCCACCTCAGCAAAATGACAAAGACCAATACCCACCCACTGCTGGCCTTAACACAGTTTACAGTAGGCCACTTTTAATTTTTCAATATATTTGGAAAAAGGTCCCAAAAACATACATACATACATACATAAATATTTTGGCCTCGTAGTCGCTTACCATCAAATGCTACGAAAGGGGTTTAGCTGGCGGAATAAAAAAAATAGTAAAAGTGTCTTATCACATTTATCAGGGCTTACACACTTGGGAGCTCTCATTTTAAAAATTAGGAATATCTTATAAAGTAAGCGTTTTTCGACTACACATCATATAACTTTTTTTACTCCCAATAGTCGTTAGAATCTATAGTTAAAGTTTGTCGAGTTACTCATTCCCACCGTGTATAATATTTCATTTTTCCTTAAAAAAACATTTAGAAATAGGTTGTGTAAAAGCTTTCAAGATGCAAATAAAATGAAAGAAGTTACAAAATACACAGTTAAACGATTTTATGCAGATAGAAACTTACATCGAAACTCAATAGTAACGTTTCAAACGTAGTCGGCTATAGCAAATAAATGTACCGCAGTTATTGTTCGTGGCCATTTAGAATGCGTGCAAGCGGCCGAGAGGAGTATTAGCACAGAGGCGCATTGAGCACATTGAGCGCTATCGAGGACTGCCGCGCAATGAGGGCTCTTAACGCGGCTACGTCACAGACGCGAGCGGATGCTTTTGTTTAAATGCATTATTCAGGGTGGGAGGGACTATACCGACATACTTTAGCCATGAATTCCTGGTGGTGTGACGAGTAAAAAATGTTATATCAACATGGGTCGAATATTGTCATTTTACATTAATAGTCTTATGGAACAAAATAAATCAGTAAATTAAGCCCCTCGTTATAAACATGTCCTTACTGGCTGAAAAGTTATCAAAAAGAAAAAAAAAGCTAAAATGGAAACGAAAGGTCAATTTTTTGGCCTCTTAGTCGCTTACCATCAAATACTGCGAAGGTTAATTCCTGTTTAGTTAAAAGATTTTAAAAAAATAGTAAAGGTATCTTAGTCACATTTATTAGGGCTTGTTACACACTTGGGATTTTTCATTTACAAAATAATGAATATCTCGGAAAGTAAGCGTTTTTCGACTATACATCATATAACATTTTTTACTCCTAATAGTTGTTAGAATCTATAGTTAAAGTTTGTCGGTATAGTCCCTCCCACGCTGTCAACTGTTTATTTACCACTCAGTCCAGCATAAAGCAAGGTCGATTTAGGAATTTCTCACCTACCTCGTGCTAAGCTGCATCATAATTAGATTGCGTGCAAGCGGCCGAGAGGAGCATTAGCACAGAGGCGCATTGAGCACATGGAGCGCTATCGAAGACCGCCACGCAATGAAGGCTCTTAGCGTGGCTATGTTACAGACGCGAGCGGACGTCTTTGTTTAAATACATACGGATTATTTATCTACCACTCACTCTAGCATCGTTGCATCCTGGCACAACTTCACTGAGAGCAAGCGGGACGGCTGCAGCGGCTGAGGCAGCAAAGTCGCAAATACATGGGTCTCACAGACCAGCATGTGTTTGCCTCTAGCACAGAGGTGCAATGAGCGCTATCGAGGACCGCCGCGCAATGAGGGCTCTTAACTTTGCTGTGCCACAGGCGCGAGTGAATTTCAACGAAATAATAAAAATAATCAACAACTATTTAGGCAGCAGATATTGTTCACGGCTATTTAGACGTGTGCAAGTCCGAGAGGCCTTGTCTCTAGCACAGAGGTGCAATGAGCGTTATCAAGGACCACCGCGCAATGACTCAATAAGGTACGTCACAGACGCAAGCGAATTTCTATGTTTTATTTGTTTATCCCGATGGATAAATAAATAATAAATATGTGATTAAAATTTTAATCACATATCTATACTTTTAAAACCATTTCTCTGCCACTCACTCTAGGGTACAGCGGGAACGCTGTTTGCATTGCCAAGGAATCCGTTGTGACACGTTCACCAAACTTTGGCCAATCTAACTCAAAATAGCTAAATCTGAGTTATTGAATTAAACAATATTAAATAAAGAATTCATGATAAAAGGAAATAATTAAAAACGAAATGATAAGAATTTATAGAAACTATTTAGGCCGTTGTTACTGTTTGCGGCCAATTTGATGCGTGCAAGTGGCCGAGAGGAGTATAGGGAACGTGCACGACGAAGGTGCTGCCAACTGGTGCCGCCAATCTAAATCATATACCCTCTCATGCTGGGGCCACATTGACGAAAACGCCGTTAATAACGTTAATTTATCGCGTTGAAGGACGATTAACGTCAGTGTAGCTACGACTTCCTATATTTGACATAGACACTTACATTTATTATCATTGACATTGACAGCTTGATTTGACAGGGGCGATAGTTTCCTTTATTGTGCGCCCGTGTCTCTTTTGTCGTTTAGTGCTGCCACCTATAGTGCGTGCACGTTCCCTATTAGCGAATAGGCGTATTGAGCGCCATCAAGGAGTTCCGCGCAATGAGGCCTTTTATGGCATTTAACTCACAAGCACCAGCGGATCATGGTTAATAAAAAAAAATTGAATGTCAAGAAACCATGTTAAAAGATACAAGGGCTCGTAGGCATATCTACTTGCCATAGACATGTGACACTCAGACAAAACTATACATACTTCAATCAGAGGGCAAAAATTATTAATACTTTTGTCATAATCTACTTTCAAAATATATCAAATTTTGTAAGGCTTATTAATGCAATACAGCAGTCTGTGCAAGTCAACTTTGCCATGCCGCAAGAAAATTATGCGCCACGAAAGCTATTTTAATAATAATTTTCGTTGACTCTGTTTTTTTGGATGATAGTTGTATTACATATCTCTCTACTGTACTAAAAACAATCTAATCAACTGTAAATTTCAAAGTATTTTCGACTTGGCAGCTTAAAGTGGAAAAATAATGCAAATTTTAAATATCGTTGTTTTCCGCTATAGCTCATGACTCGGCCCGCATCACATCCGGCGCATTCAGGATGCATTTGCACTCCTGCGCAAGTGTTCTTTGCGCGCTAATGGCTGCGTAGTGATGGAGCTCCGGCCGCCCAAACTGGGTTTGCGAACGGACGGTGCATGATTACCAAATACGGTGAACCAAAGTGTACATGTAAATACGTTATCTATTCATGAGGCTTTATTGAAACAAAAAATAATCTAAAAACTAAAACACCGATTTGCTATATCCACAACGCTGGTGTCGTCGTTATCTATTTATATGAGTTTATGTGCGGCTTTTCCAAAATAAATTATATGAGTTTATGGGCGGCTTTTCCAAAATGTGAATAATACCTTATACTTTAAATAAAGCACTATATCCAGTAACGTGTTACATACCAATTATATGTGTATCTGCCAAAAAAAGAGGCATTAAACAGTGTCCGAACTTGCGAAAGTAGTAGCGGGACAAGGGTATTTTGTATGAACCGCCATAAATTGAGTTTGCTTTTGTGTTCAGTATTTCATTAAATTATTATAATTTATACCAGAAAATGATTTAAATTATTAGTTTTAAGTATAAGTAACATTATTAACCGACTAAATCTATTTCAGGGGCTTGGTATTATTTATAACATAATTTTTATTAAAGGGGACACACATAGTTGATCAAATGTACAAGTTTTTTGAAATCAGCTCTTATACGTTAGTGGGCACAATCACAATCAACAACAGCCTAAAATGAGATACTAGCGTCCAATTACCAATACCAGTATGGGCTATTATCTCGCTTAACAAACATAGGTAGTTACAACAGATATAACATTACGTGTAAACAAAATTGACTTGTACCCACTAACGTATAAAGAATGTTCAACGGCCAAGTCTCACAACATTAACTATGATAATAAAGAAATCGCAGTAAGGAACCTTAGACTTGGCACGACTTTGTCTAGATTTCATTACTTTTTAGAGATAAACAAGCAGCTCCATCGAGACTTGGTTAGTTTTTTACAGAATGTTTTTGGTGGGTATTAAATTTAGGAAACATTTTTTCACGTCGTGTCACGTCAAACCTGATGTTCGAAAGTACTTGCGATTCTGAGCCAGAAAAGCCTTAAGTCCTTATTCTAAGAAAGTCCACCACCTCGGGATTTTTTTTTTTAAAAAACGCCCATAGACATTTATAGATAGATAGATGAAGGGTACACACTCTTCATCATCATCATCTGAGGCGCTACAGCCCTGGGTGGGCCTTGGCCTGGTCGAGTATCTTCCTCCACTCCAGTCTATTCTTGGCTTTTTCTCTCCAGCCGTTAACAGCGATCGCTTTAAGGTCTTTCTCAACGCCATCCAACCATCGAAGTTTCGGCCTGCCGCGGTTACGACGGCCGTCCGGTTTGCCATCAAGTAACTTTAATGGGGCTCTAGTTACATCCATTCGCGCTAAGTGTCCAGCCCAACGCAAGCGGCCCAGCTTGATAGTTTTGATCACATTCGGCTCCCCGAAGAGGTCGTAGAGCTCGTGGTTGTACCGCGTTCGCCATTGTCCATCTTCCAACACTGCACCAAAAATCCTCCGAAAGATCTTCCTTTCAAACACTAATAGGCTATGCTCATCTTGTTTACTAAGTACCCAGCTTTCTGAGCCATAAGTTAATATTGGTCTTAGTAAGGTGCTATATAGAGTAAGTTTCAACGTCCTCGACAGTATGTACACACTCTTAGTTCAACATATTTGGTAATTTTATTTAATTCAAGTATCACGCAAAAATTACTGATTCGATTTCCATGAAATTCGGTGTATAGGTCGATTATGACCCCGGTTAAAATATAAAATACTTATGTTTTACCCTACTACACGGCAACACGCACGAATTTTCATTTTGAAACCCACTCTTTTACCAAGGACCATCAAAACATGAGGACTGTCATTCTCCATACAAAAAGCTGTTCCCCGATATTTACAACGCCATCTATGGGATTATATTAGGTTTAAGCCATTGTTGTTTCTTCCTATTCGCGATTCTACACAAAATAAATTCCACACAATTGAATTTAATCACATGCGTAATGCTTCACAGTCGTTATTTCTACGCAATCTTGTTTCTTCCTAGTAGCGATTCTACACAATATGAATTCCATACAACTGAATTTAATCACATGCTTTATACTTCGCGCTACTATCTTTATCTTTTATTCTATCTATCTTCTATACTATCTCGTTTTTTCCTAGTCGAAATCTTTAAAAAAATATTTCTCCGCCCCAATTTCGACCGGGTTCGACTCCCGGTTATGTATGAGATTTAAAAAATAATAATTACAGAATGGCGAAGTATAAAGCATGTGATTAAATTCAGTTGTGTGGAATTCATATTGTGTAGAATCGCTACTAGGAAGAAACAAGATTGCGTAGAAATAACGACTGTGAAGCATTACGCATGTGATTAAATTCAATTGTGTGGAATTTATTTTGTGTAGAATCGCGAATAGGAAGAAACAACAATGGCTTAAACCTAATATAATCCCATCTATGTATAAGCTTGGTAAAGGAATTATATTATTAACAATTATTCAGCTTTGTAAGCGTGACACAGTATTTAAATGTTAGAATTTATTTATTATTAGCTGTTTACGAAGTAATTGTACTATGTTTCTTTGTTCAATTATAATTATAACATCGTTATATGTTTAGTTTTTTAGTGCTATCTAGTTTTTGCCTGGAAATCCCCTTGCGATCGGGGCACGATCCAAAGTATGGAGAATGACAGTCCTCTTGTTTTAATGGTCCTTGCTTTTACCTAACGTTTGTCATGTTTTATATAAGCCACATTGGTCCAGAATACGTGTGACATTATATGTCTAAGGCCCCATTTAGACGAGGCGAGAACTCGTATGCGAGTTTCAGTTCATTGCGGCGTTTAATTGATCAAATTAACTTATTGTATCTAGGAAGCCTGCAATGTAATGAAACTCGCACACGCGAGTTCTCGTCCCGTCTAAATAGGGCCTAAGTCTAATTATTCAACGTGAACTTCAGAGACTCAATATACATTTATCTCAAACGCAATACTTGGTATTTTAGAGACGCTGGCTGTCTCTACAGAAGAATTAGCGGCGAAGATGGGGGTACATATGCCTGCATCCTCACCACGCCTGCACGTGATAGAATAATATTTAAATCAACTTACAGTGTGTGTGTGATTCCATGTCTCCATAATTTAAGACGATAATGAAATGTTTTCCATTATTTTATTACATCTACCTGCAATTTCTAACTCAATGCTCGATGCAATAAATGAACATACTAATTTACTTTATTATCAATGTAATGATTATAATTAGTGGAAAACATTTCATTATCGTCTTAAATTATGGAGACATGGAATCACACACACATTGTAAGTTGATTTAAATATTATTCTATCACACGCGTTCGCCATCTGCGCCTCGTAGCGTGCCACGAACTCTTCTATGGCCGCCTTTCGACGTGGTCCACACGTACGCTGATAACTCTTCTTTCTTCTTGCTGAAGAAGTCCTGACCTCCACAATAATGTGAGGGTCTAGCCGGTGGTTTATTGAAGGATAAAGCACTTAATAATTTTGTATTAGTTTTATTCCGAGATATTTACATAATGTTTCTATGGCGGCGCTGTGATCGGAACTGTCTCAATATTTTATCTTAAAACATAAAGTTAAAACTGACAGATATTTGAAATATTTGAATTATATTCATAATTCTTCTGTAGAGACAGCCAGCGTCTCTACAGTATCCCTCAAACTAGAAAGACAGAAACACCCATTTCTGTCTAGCGCCGTGACAGCGAGAAATTGAGGTTAGAGAGTACTCCACAGTGCACAAAACTCCAGAATAAACAAAGGTAATCCCGCCATCCGTAAGTGCGCATATCTGGGATCGCGGGGACTCGCATCCATCGTCGACGAACGATCGAGAACGAGGAACGATCTTACTACGTTATAACGTCACAATATCGTCATCATACTTATAGCAGTACCCACAGAAATATATCGAGGTACAAGGAAAAGTTCGTCGATTTGTATGGCAAAGAAGCGTGTAACGTTTTTCGCTTGGCGTTTGACGCCAAAAGTGCAATTTAGTGATGGAAAACATAAATTTTTCATTTCATTTGGTGGTATTTGAACAATTAATTATACCATTATTATCAGATCTTCAAATCTGCTAATAATATTGACGGAAACTGAAGTTAACGGTATTCAAAGGAGGTGGCCACCACTTCTTTTTAGCACGCGAGGTACATACTTTTTCCTTGTACCTTGATATATTTCTGTGGCAGTACCGATGGCCCATAGGACGTAAAGCAGCGCTGGATTTTCGCCAAGGTCTACAAGGCCCCGGGGCCGGCCAGCCTAGATACGGCCCAGTGATCGACCCTTCATATAATCCCAAAAGCATGCCTTGTCTCAATACCAAGTGTCTGAGGCCCTGGATTTCTAAATACCTAGGCGTAAAGGTTCTCGTGGCCCGGCCCGTCGCAAGATGGTCTGACAACCTGCTTGAGGTCGCCGGAAGTCGATAGAAGTAGAAGTCTGGGGGACACTTAAGTTGAGCAGTGGACGTCTCCCAGTTGAAATGATGATTACTCGCCACAGAGCTGTCCCCGCGATATCGGCAGACCGTCTTAAAACCGCAATATATCTCTGCAAGCCGCAGTTTGTGTCCTCATCGCATCAGCTCGGGTCCTATATATAAAACTTGTCTAATATCGTTGTATTATCGTCCGTCGTCACAATGGCGCCCGCGCGATATCGCGGCATCCCGTCCTAACGCCGCGATACGACTTTGCAAGCCGCAGTTTGTTCTTCCAACGCATTATTATCTCGCGTCCTATACACAAAGCATGCTTAATGTCGTTATTATACCGTTCCTCGACACAGTGGCGCCCCGTAAATCAGCAAACCGTTCTAAGACCACGATCGTCTCTGTCTGCAAGCCACAGTTTGTTTCCTCATCGCATCAGCTCGGGTCCTATACAAGGTGAAATCTTTACCTTCCAAAAGGTTTACAAAGTTGACCCCATAGTAAAGGTAGTTCAAAATCATGGATAAATTGAGGTTTAATTATCTTGTATCATGTGTTTCAACTTGTCTAATATCGTTATTATATCGATCCTCGTCACAGTGGCGCCCCCGCGATATCGTCAGACCGTCCTAACGCCGCGATATGTCTCTGCAAGCCGCAGTTTGTCTCTCCGTCGCATTTCCTCGCGTTCTATACACAAAGGCCGCTTAATATCGTTATTATCTCGTTCCTCGTCACAGTGGCGTCCCCGCGATATCGGCAGACCGTCCTAACGCCGCGATATGTCTCCGCAAGCCGCAGTTTGTCTCGTAATCGCGTTACGTCGCTCGGCCTAATGAAAGAACTGGATCTAGCCGCCGCGGTGCCCTGGATTTATATCTGCAGCTGTTTTAAAACGAAAATTCGTGTTCTGTACTATTACTTTGTTATGTGTCAATATATATCGTTCTTTCATCGTGGTTGGTTTACAACACCTTTAAAGTAAAATAATTTCAGAAGGACGTTCTACAAGAAAAGAAATTGCGTGAAGAAAAAAATTGGAATGTCTATAAAAGTATTGTTAACATCAACTAATTGATTGAAGAACCCATTATGATAGTTGTGTCCGAGTTTTAAATGATGAGGGCGCTAATATTTGGTTTTATTAATACTTGTAGTGGAATACAAGAACAAAGGACGCGATATCAGCATGAATATTGGCAATTTTACTAATGTTTCCTTATATACATAAAACAAAGTCGGGTTACTTACACCATTTATAACTTGAGAACGGGTGGACCGATTTTTCTGATCTTCGATTTTTTGAGTTTGTCTCGGCCCCGAATAACTAATAAAACATCTAAAAATTAAAAATTCTGTGGCTAAACGAAATTTGCCGGGGCAGCTACCTAGTTAAAAATAAATAAAATGCATGCCAACTGCATGCTATTAAACCACCACAGTCCTGTACTCAGCGATCGCTGAAAACGTCAAGATTGGTCTTGAATCATAGAGAAAACAGACCAAATCGATGGGCATATCAAGCTTTCCAATCGTCAAGGAAAGTATAAGCAAGGACCATTAAAACAAGAGGACTGTCATTCTCCTTACAAAAAGCTGTTCCCCGATATTTACAACGCTATCTATGTATAAGCTTGGTATAAGAATTATATTATTTACAATTATTCAACTTTGCAAGCGTGACACTGTATTTAAATGTTAGGATTTATTTATTATTAGCTGTTTACGAATTAATTGTTACTGTGTGTTACTTTGTTCAATTATAACATCGTTAAGCATTTAGTTTTTTAGCGCCATCTAGTTTTTGCCTGGATATCCCCTTACGGTCGGGGTACGATTCAAAGTATGGAGAATGACAGTCCTCTTGTTTTAATGGTCCTTGGTATAAGGAAAGAAAAGTAGGCACTCTCCGGGTCTTCAGGAGCGCGCGATACCTATTCAAGATGGAGGCGCAGGGCTGCCGTCCGTCGGTTTTTCGCATCCGAACACACTGCAGTATACATGTTTACGGTACATTTCGCGGGAGCGAGTGAACGCGGCGACGGTCCGACCTTGGTCCGACCCCAACTAAAGCATTGCTACGCATGCCTAAAATTTGTAGTGTGTTCGTACACGGCGCGCACACATGCAAGCGGCGCAATGTATGTAATCGGAAGAAAAAATACTGCTATTACTATGGTCGAAGGCCTCAAAGCTGGAACACCTTTGAAGGAAAATTATTCTATAAGCATATTCTCAGAAAGAAAGAAAATACATTTATTCATGACAGCAGCACAAAATTAACATACAGCAATAAGAAAATAAAATAAAGTTAAATGCTGCCACAAAATGGTCCCACCTCAGCCTCTTCTACAAATAAACTACACTACCGGACAGTGAATTTCGGTCGTTTTATATGAGCAATTATAATAGATAGGTACATTGTATTGATTTAAACTTTCACGATTTTTCACTGATTATTATAACATAACGGGACTAAATCGCGTAAAACATGCTATTACCTCGACGTTTCGGACGTGCCGTGACGTCCATGGGGAATAAACTATGTTAGGTTCCAAACTCGTTAAATTATAGTCTACATCCTCCCTCGTTTAAGCGACGCCACTACATAAAACAACTTTAACTGCTAAACGCAAATTGCATTTCACATTTCAGCAGCTTAAATACCGTTTAAAGTCATTATTCAGAGTAGAAATGCAATAATAAAATAGCTAATTCGATCGGGAATCCATTGCGGGATTGCGGGATTCCGGGCGGGGATCCCGGGTGTTCCGGACCCGATAAATCGGGCTTGCGTACGTCGAATCACCGGGTTAGTGTTGCTAGGAGAGAAATCCTTTCCGCTAGGTTACGACCCCGTTTAATTCAACCTCTTTCCTTGGAGGTTTTTATTCGAACGCTTTTGTTGGCTGTTTAAGTTCGGGCTCAAATAAATCAGTACGGAAAGTCGAGCGTGTGAAGGATTGTCTAATAACGCGGGATTCTGCGATGTTTTCTAGAGCTCTCTCATAATTTTATTAAGAGTATTTTCTCTCATAATTTTTAATGGTCATAAATGTCATTGACGACCGCTTTAGCTTAGTTGGTAGTGACCCTGCCTACGAAGCACGAGGTCCTGGGTTCGAATCCCGGTAAGGGCATTTATTTGTGTGATGAGCATGAATATTTGTTCCTGAGTCATGGATGTTTTCTATGTATTTATGTATTTGTATCTATTAAATATATCGTCGTCTAGTATCCATAACACAAGCCTTATTGAGCTTACTATGGGGCTAGTTCGATTTGTGTAAGATTGTCCCCTAATATGTATGTATGTATGTAATATGTATAATCATCACTAGATTACTTTCATGACAAATCAAATCAGTTACTTTTGAACGTTCCGTTTTAAAAGGTGCCAACGGTAACCTACTAAGCCTTCGTAGCAGGGGTCGGAAACCGGTATTTTCTCCATACAAAAATACCGGTTTTTTTTTTCGTTCCTTGGTTATTTTTTCCTTTTTTTATCGGACAATCTAATAATACGAGATCATTACTTAAATACATGATTGAGCCCTACGTAAAATCATGAAATAATAGGCTACTAGACACATATCAAATTTGGTGCAATAAATGATTATTTTCTGTAGTATTTATTTAAGAAATCAATATTTTTCGATTACAGTTTATTAAAACCGTTTGATGGCTACATATTTTTAATTGAAAATTTGTCTTATTTTTTTTTATTTTGAACTCTGAAAGTGTCGGCCATGATGTGATGTCATAGGATCTTAATCTAACTTCATGTCGAATCTTATACGAGTTAAACTCGCCATGTAGCATTGCTTTGCTTTGCTGTGACATTGACATAAGTGACTTAGTGGTTTTTTGAGGTTGTGATCGTAATCGTTTCGTTTTGTTTGATTGATTACTCTTAGCATTCCCCATGAACGCTGGATAAATGTGAAATGTTTGTTTTCTGTTTGAATGACGTCACACCACAGATAAAGACTAACATAGCATCGTTTTCGCGCGGTTACTAAATTTAAATTTTAAATTATAATTTTGCGGTTTTCTAGGTTGTAAAAAAATAGGGTAATCTTTTTTTTTCGTTAATCAGATAATAATTAATAATATAAGACAAACTTTAAAAAGGGGGAAAGCCTATTCAAAATATTGGGCTTTTCCGGGTTTCTGTAAAATACCGGTTCCGAGCCCTGCTCCGTAGTCCGTCTGTCTATCCGTCTCTCACGGGGCTGTATCATAGAATGTGTATTATTGTCACTTTAATAACAAATAATAAAAATACAAAAAATATCGGCATCGATACAAGAAGAAACGTGTTTGCTCTACGATGGTACGAAACCCTTCGTGTGCGAATCCGACTCGTATTGGCCGGTTTTTTTATAAATCAAACTCAAACTGAAACTCAGTTATTTCTGCAAGTAGGCCTCAAGGGGTCTTTTACATGTCTCATTCTTTTCTTTTGGCGCTTCGGTAGATGACCTTCTGGTGAGAAGAAGCGCCTGAAGAAACTCACCAGTTTCTCTTTTAAAAAACATTACAACAATTGTGACATTATTATTATTACATTTGTATGTCTTTCCCGTACACGAGACAATGGTGTCTCGGCCCTTTGGGAGGCGTGCGCGGAGCCGAAGCCAACGCGTAGAGGCCCTTTCGACAATTTAATGAGAGGCAAAGTGTACACCCAGCGGATGCTGTCCCTGCCCGTGTCATGGGACGCACGCAGAGACAGCCCCCGCCAAATGCAAGGACTATTGTTGATTGATGAAATCTAACTCTACTGGGCTATGGCGGTGGAAATATGGACTAAATTACTGGGTTATGGATTGAGACATGACGGCGCCTGTCAGGAAAAGTGTCTCATGGCTTTCGTGGCACTGACAGACTGTGACTTGCCCTCCGCTGATGGGCCCCTGTTAAATAAATAGCGACATTATGAGCAATGGCCTAGCTAGGGGCAACACCAGTGCCGAGGGCTGCAGGGTGTCGAGAGGTGTGCTGCGCTTTCTCCGAGGGTACTCGCGGCGTTATGCCTTTTATCACTTCCACGCCTGGAGCATATAGCTCTCGCGACTCCACTCTGGACGGCCGGTTAAGGCAAGCCAGAGGCGGAGGTCCTTACACACTTATTACATTTATTATTTATCGTATGGCATCATTACAAGTCACTGGATAATCATATTCTAGAACTATAACTAAAATTTTGCCCGTTTCAAGTACGAAACCGCTTCCTCCGAGATATTTGTGATGTGGTCTATGTGACCTTTGAATCTTGTAAGAGGGCACTCCAAGACTATGTGTGTATTATTATTACATAAAATGACATTTATAAAATGCAACAGGCAAATAATTGGGCACAGTTATTTTTTTCCTTTTACCGAAAGACGTATAATCTCCGGATCCATTACATTACAAAACTTAAAACTACATTTTTAGAGATGTAAAGGGTCTCTAGGCGTCCGAACACGATAAAAAATAGGCAAACATAGACTAAAATTAATGAAGATGTAAGGAGTCTCCGTTGTCACAACATTATGTTTTGGAGGTGTAAAGGAAATCTCAATGAAGTGCCAATGCTAAAGCGAAGATAAGCGTAAAAACCGGTCAAGTGTGAGTCAGACTCGCGCACCGAGGGTTCCGTACAAATTCGTAAGTACATACATACGTTACGTGAATAGTTCAAGAAAAACTGTATGGTGATTGGTTTAGTAGGAGCAAATAAGTATGTGTTATGATTTTTGCAAATTTCAAAAAAAAAACGGTCCGAGTTAGGAAAATCGTTATATTTTTCCTGTAATATTTAGGATGATATTAATAATTGGTAAATTATTACAGATTTTTCTGTTCACGTAACTTCGAAGGTAATATGGGGAATGGTATTTTTTCACTTTTTTCGTCTTAAATAACATGTAAGTACATGATGAAGAAAAAAAATAAGAATGGTTTTGGAATCTACAAATTAAGCCCTTTCGTCTGATATCCCACTTCATGCAATAGAACAACTTTAATTTTTCTACTTCACATTTTGGCCTGTAATGTGTAATAACTAATAATGCAACGTTGCTTATAAAGTGTAATATAAATTAAGTTTCTTTTGAATAAAAGTAGTATTTTGTCAGCTATTGAGTTGTTTGCTTGTCTCCCCGTAAGCCCCGCATCACATGGCGACCTTGCCAGGCGCGGTGTCGGGTTCGGACACCGCCGGCGCGACAGTGCTTTGACTTTGATTGAACATTTGCCGACACTTATTGTGCATCGCTCGTGCTATCTAATTAACAACCGATTAAAATATCCGGAAAAATGTGCAATTCCAGAGTGGAAAAGGAAAACGTCATAATTAGCCAAAACGCTCAAGGGAAATCTAGTAATGACGCTATGTTGACGAGATGAAATTACACTTATCATCGATCAGCGTGGTAATGATGGTGATTTGTTCGTTCTTCGCCTTGGTGCTGCTGTACGGCTGTTACAAACTGTACAAAAAATGTCACACTAAATGGTCCAATGACATGATTGTACGATACAATCTTCGCCGTTCTTTCAACCGTGAGCTGCGCGAGACTCGCTGCCATAACTGTGGACCCGTAGATCGAGCTGGATCTTCAGCGGATAAATAAGCGTGTGAGCTGCTGCTCGAAGTTACGCGATTCGGATTACCCGGAAGTGTTGTGCGTTGTGCGTGTGAAAAAAAAAAAAAAAGTGTAGTGAGTGAATTTCGTATTTGAAAGGTACTGTGCCTAGCTGTAAGGTGTTAATTAAGGGGTTTTTCTTAACAAATAATGAACTCTAAAGTTATGATAAAAAGCAATCTATCTTAGGATAATAATAAAATAAATGATAAAATAATGCTGACATGTCAGATAAATTGCAAGATATCTTTTATAAGTTAAAGTCGATTAAAGAATATTTAGTAAAGCTTAGTTATGAAAGAAGAACTACTGAAACACTTCAGGTTAAATTAGAGGAGGCTTGCGTAGTGTACTCAGAATATCTAGAGATTGTTGTAACGTTGCAAAAAGAAATAGATGATAAGAAAATAGCGGGTCAAAGCTTAATCGACGTACAGAATTATTGTGAGCATATTACGTCATTATATAAACAAATAGAGGAGTTTTGTAAGAAAACTTATACAAGTTCAAATAGTGTAAAACTTCAGTCAAACGTAAATTCCACAATGGAAACCTTCAATTTAAAAGTTGCGTTGTCCTTGATACCATCTATGACTGATAACGAGGTGGTAATCACTCAATTAATTGACTCCATTGAGTACTATGAATCTCTTTTGAAATCCGATTCAAAGCAACAGCTTATAAACTTCGTCTTGAAAAATAGGCTTACGCAAATTGCTAAATTAAAATTATGCTCGTCGTACGGTACGGTCGAGGCCCTAGTAAAGGACATGAAAAAACAGTTGTTGCCTAAGAAAGCGGCCACTGCTATTCAGAATAGGATGCAATCGTTAAGACAAGGGGAGTCTACGATAGATGAATTCGGAGAAAAACTCTCTAGCATGTTTGTGGATTTAACGATCGCGCAGTCGGACGGCGACTCGAACACATTCAATACATTGAAAAAGATAAACGAAAACCAGGCCATTAAAAGATTTTCCGACGGACTACGCAATCGTCGGATCAGTACAATTATTGCAGCGCGGGACTACGCATCCTTGAAGGACGCAATACAAGGTGCGAAAGATGAGGAGACTGTCGTAGGTAATAATGCATCCAGGGATATGTATACTTTTAATCACTGGAAAAATAATAATTTTCGAAGAGGAAACGGTCGTGGACGTGGGTCTTACAGAGCGTCATCTCACGTCTCTCCAAACACAAGGGCACCGCCGCAGCGGTATCCGAGACGTCCTTACAACTACGCTCCCAGGGGCTCCAACAGAGGAGGCTACCAAATCCCGAACGGTCGAGGAGGTCGTGGAAATCGAGGTAAGTTTAACAACTTGTCTTTTGGAAACAATGGATATCGAGGCCAAAACATATTTATGACGGAAGGAGATGAACAAAGAATTCCTAATCAGTTTTTTCGTGAATAACGAATTTATATTTGCGAGTAATAATACCTGCTCAGTTTATTTTAATGTAGGTAACAATAGGCAATTATGGTTAACAGATACCGGCGCATCGATTAGCGCTTTGAAGTTAGCGATCGCTTTGAAACTAGATATCCCGATACATAAAGACAAATTAATTATTAACGGAATAGGTGGAAAAACACAAGCTATCGGATATGCTTACTTAGAATTAACAGAAAGCAACCACATATTTTCACACAAGTTTTATATTTTTGATAATTTACCATGCCAATGTGACGGAATTATAGGCCAAGATTTTCTTTTAAAATATCGAGCTGTAATTAATTTACAAAGTATGGACTTGACTTTGGTATCCGATAGAAATATGACTATTCGTTTACCTTTACAGAATGGCAACAGATATTTTACTCTTCCCTCGAGAACTGAATCGTTACATTATGTAACCACTAATTTACATGAGGACTGCATAGTATGTTCTTCTGAACTACAAGAAGGTGTATTTTTAGCTAGTTCAATTGTGAGGCCTATCGATGGAAAATTAGTAGTAAAAATATTAAATACGACTGAGAAAGTGATTAAATTAGATGACCTAAGGTTAGTGATACATAAAGCTAGCGACTACGACATTCTTTCTTTCGAAAAATGCGATTCAAAAAATGTGGATCGCGTAAAAACCTTATTATCCCATTTAAATTTAAATAAATTGAACAAAGAGGAGCAGATTTCTATTGAAAAGTTGTGTGCCAAATTTTCTGATACTTTTTATTTACCGGGAGATAAGCTAACGACAACTAACATTTATAATCATACCATTGCATTGAAAGAAAACATATGTCCTATTTATACAAAACCTTATAGACTACCACATGCACAGACAGATTTAATAAAAGGTCAGTTAGAAAGTATGTTACAAGAAGGTATAATAGAAAAATGTTCGAGCGAATGGTCTAGCCCACTTCTTATAGTTCCAAAAAAATCTGATGGCTGTAGTGAGAAAAAATGGCGCATAGTCGTAGATTACCGAAAATTAAATAACTGCATCCAAGACGATAAGTTCCCACTCCCTAATATAACAGAAATTATAGATTCCTTATCAGGTTGCGTATATTTTACACATCTAGATTTAGCAAACGGTTACTATCAGTGTAACCTTGACGTAGACAGCAGGAAGTATACGGCTTTTGCTTCAGGCCAGTATCAAATGACTCGTATGCCTATGGGATTAAAGACCAGTCCTAATTCATTCTCCAGAATGATGAATTTAGCAATGTCTGGATTAACATATGAGAAATGCCTCATTTATTTAGATGATTTAATAGTATTTGGCAAAAACCTTGATGACCACAATAAAAACTTATTAGAAGTTTTCAAACGACTACGTAAAGTCAATCTTAAGTTAAATCCAATTAAATGTGAGTTCTTAAAAAAAGAAATATTATATTTAGGCCACGTAGTATCATCTAAAGGTGTGTTACCCGATCCTCAGAAAATAAGCGCGCTTAAAAACTATCCGATACCGACAAATTCCGACGAAGTAAAGCGATTTGTAGCATTCGCAAATTATTACCGGAAATTCATTCGCAACTTTGCAGAAATAGCATTGCCATTAAATAGATTATCAAGAAAAAACGTACCATTTATGTGGGATGACTGTTGTCAAAAATCTTTCGAACTGCTTAAAGAAAAAATGACGTCATCACCAGTATTGCAGTATCCTGATTTATCGGAACAAAATACATTCATTCTTCAAACTGACGCTTCAGGCTATGCTTTAGGGGCTGTTTTAAGTAATTCTGATAATAAACCGGTAGCATTTGCAAGCAGAACCTTGAATAAAGCCGAAAAATCTTACCCGACAGTAGAAAAAGAACTACTTGCAATTGTCTGGTCTATAAAGCATTTCCGACCATATTTATATGGGCGTACGTTTATTATTCGTTCGGATCATAAAAGTTTAATATATTTATTCGGTATGCGCGATCCATCTAGCCGCTTGCTCAAGTTCAGGCTGGCGCTTGAGGAATACGATTTCAAAGTAGAATATGTAAAGGGATCGGATAACGCACCGGCTGACGCTTTGTCACGTGCTATCATAACGAGTAATGAGTTAAAGGAAATAAATGAACATATTGTTGTTGTGACGCGATCTAAAGCTAGGAAGGCACGTACTACTTCTAGGGAGACTATTGATTCTAAAGATGATCGGCTTGATCAACCGAAAATCATAGAAACACATAGTAAACCTCAGGAGTCAGTAGAGCTTAAGTTTTTATCTAAACAAGAATTAGTAAGAAAAAAGAAGCTGAAATCAGCATATATTGAAAATAATACATTTCTCTACGATTCTGGCAACTATACGTTGTATATTAAATTTCTAGATTCTTCATCGCAACTATCGCCATGCGAATTTGTGAAAGAACTGGAATCATTTTGCAGACAAATAAACGTAGACATGTTGTACATTACGAAAAATAATAGTACATTGTGTATCTAGGGCGGTAAGTAAGGAATTACAAACGAGTGTTTGTTATAAGGCCGAGGTGAAACCGAGGGCTTTAATAAAACGAGTTTGTAATTCCTTTACCGCCCGTGGCACACACAATGTTTTTCATCACACTTGTGAGGAAATCTTAATAAAATAACCTTACTTTTCGACCCAGTATGACAATAAAATATTAAAACAGACAGTGACATTTGTCACATATGTCCATAGACAATGCAAACGTCAAGTCACGTTCGGAAACTATAGCGGTAACGGCCATTTTAGTTGATTTTATATTTGCAAAATAAAGAAATACATTATTGAAACATTTAATTAATGTTACCGAAATATGTGTTTATATGTATTTGCAATTACAGTTATCTTTAAATGAATATTTCAGTGATAAAAGTTAAAAAAGTAAGTTGGCGTTTTCTTTGAACATGACAAATAAGAGTAAAACTGAACCAGCGTTTCAAATTTAAAAAGAAAACCATTACGCCCTAGGGCGTAATAGGCCATTTACGGCCCGCAGAACCTACGTGTAATGACACCATTTTCGAGCAAGTGTGATGAAAAAATAATAACTTGTTTGTAGACAAATTAATGCACGAATTTAAGAAGTTCAAAGATAGATCGCATTTAAGATTATGTATTTTAAAGGATGTAATTCGAGTAGACGGTAAAGACCAACAAAAGGTAATATTGAATGACTTTCATCTCTTGCCCTCTAGTGGCCACGCGGGCATGAGAAGAATGTATAATAATGTGAAAAAATATTATTTTTGGCCACGTATGGAAGAGGACATACGTAAATTTGTGAAAAGTTGTGATAAGTGCCAAAAACATAAGTACTCGATCCCAATCAAAGAACCGATGGTTATCACAACCACGGCCACATATGCTTTTGAGAAAATATTCCTAGATTTAGTAGGACCCGTAGAAATAGACGACCATAATTACTCTTATATACTCACGACACAGTGCGAATTAACTAAATATGTTGAAGCCTATCCATTGCTTTCAAAGAAAAGTGAAGAAGTTGCCAAGGCCTTTGTCAACAATTTTATACTCAGATATGGAATTCCAAAGCAAATAGCTAGTGACCGGGGATCCGAGTTCCTTTCAGCTACATTTAAAGAGGTAAGTAAACTTTTAAATATAGAGCAGTTAAACTCTACGGCCTACCATCACCAGAGTATT
Organism: Eudemis profundana; assembly: GCA_947034925.1. Taxonomy (NCBI): domain Eukaryota; kingdom Metazoa; phylum Arthropoda; class Insecta; order Lepidoptera; family Tortricidae; genus Eudemis; species Eudemis profundana. Next base: position 1,576,922 of record OX344809.1, read on the forward strand.
GGCGCGTTGGAAAATACTCACAAACACTTAGCTGCTTTCTTACGCATCCAAACGGAAAAACATCCAGAGACATGGAGTTCATGGTTACAATTTTGGAGTTTTTCATTTAACACCTCAGTTCATTCAGAAACAAAATTTACCCCATTTGAACTTGTATTTGGTAGGAAATGCTCACTTCCTAGTAATTTAATGGGTGATGTGGTAGAACCATTGTATAATCATGAAAGCTACCCAAAAGAATTAAAATATAGATTACAGCTAGCTCAAAAGCAAGCGAGAGACAATTTAATTAAGTCAAAAATAAAAAGAAAGGAAAAATATGATGCTGTAAAAAACCCTGTTCACTACAACCCAAATGACTTGATTTTAGTTAAGAATGAAGTAGGTAGTAAATTAGATAGTATATATTTAGGTCCTTATAAAGTGGTAAAAGATCTTTCACCAAATGTAGAAATAAATGTTAATGATAAGTCAATGATAGTGCATAAGAATAGAACTAAGTTATATTTTACTCCCGTGTAAAAAAAAAAAAAAAAATTAAAAAGATAATTATTATTACTTTTGTAAACTAATTTTATCAAGAAAAAAAAATCATTGTGAAATATGTTTTTTTTTTCTCTCCTCCGAGGGAGATGTAATGTGTAATAACTAATAATGCAACGTTGCTTATAAAGTGTAATATAAATTAAGTTTCTTTTGAATAAAAGTAGTATTTTGTCAGCTATTGAGTTGTTTGCTTGTCTCCCCGTAAGCCCCGCATCACAGGCCCCCTTTATAAAAAAAGTAAAAAAGGTATAGGATTTTTTTTATATCTAGTAGGCTCGGGTTAGCGATTTTTAAAACTAAATTCCAAATTTCAAATCGATAGCAGCCAGTAATTCCTGAGATATCTGACTGACAGACGGACAGACAGAATCGCTCCATAAGGGTTCATTTGCTACTATTTTGGTACGGAACCTTAAAAAGAGTTTTTTCTGTGTTCATCACGTGTACTTATTTTTATTACTTATCATTTAATAATCATTGAAAGTGCTAAATAGATAACATAACAATACAATACAATCATACTTTATTGCACACCAAAAGAAAATTACATTGCAAACTTATATAAAAATAGTGGTAAACAATAGGCGGTCTTATGGCTAAAGAGCAATCTCTTCCAGACAACCTTTGGGTAGCGGAGTCTATGCAAAGTTGACAAAAGTAAATGAGTAGGTGGTGAGGAATAACGATGCAAAAGAATGCTCACAAATTACTAAATAGGTCTATGGGAAGAGGATACACATACATATTAAATAAATACATAAACCTACATATATAATATATACATATACAAAAACGAAACATATATAATTATTTACAGCACAGCCAGCAAGAAAATAGAAGCAAATGATGACTATTGAAGCGACAAATAATGATTAACCATGTTTAACATATTAATTATTAAACATGTTATAGTGAAAAATACCGTTTTAAAATTAGAACCATACCTACTAGGAAGATATCAACACGTTTAACACTTGAGCAAAACATGTAGCTGTCTTGCTCGATTGTCAATAACTCTTAATAAATACACGTTAAATAAATAGTCGTAACAAGGGGAAAGTAAATATGTACCTCGTCAACTATCTTCGTGGAAAAATCGTTCAAGAAAATTCATTCAGGCGCGCAATATTTCCCATTTAACGGTAACTTTCCTTGTCCAACTGAGCAGGGCTGTCAACACATTAGTAAATAAACCTCCCGGGATAGCGTGAAAAATGAAGAGACTAGAGTCCGACCGAAATTTCGATGTCGGTTTCGGCCTAGTTTCGGCAAAAAAACGGGTTTCGGTAACTACGGCCGAAACCGAAACTGAATTTGAGGGGTTTCATGCTGCGTTCGGATAGTCTTTATTTCAAAAAGCACACATAATTTATTTGAAATAAGGAGTTATAGTATGTTATAATTTTATTAATGATTACTGTAAATATCGGAGATTAAATGATTAATGCGTTATTTAAAAATGACGACTAACTGATTCTGATTGTAGTTTTTTTTCTTCCCTCGAAAACATGATCTTATATGGAAGTTTCGGTTTCGGTTCTGGTTTCGGCCGAAACTGGGATCAAAGCCGAAATTCGGTTTCGGTTTCGGCCGTGAAAACTAGTTTCGGTCGGACATTAGAAGAGACTGGTTGAGAATAGGCTAGATGACTAAAAAAAACTGTTTAGTCCGTCTGTTACATTATGAAAAAATATTTTACACGTATTTTTTGTTTTGTTTGACAAACAAAAACTGACGAGGATAGAGTGCTTAGAAGTTTCGAGTGACGTCACTCTTGAGTACAAATTGTACTCGACGTCACAAGCCCCCACTCCAGAAGTTTGATGATCTTTAACTTTGTCGATTTTTTATATTTTGATAAACCAAAAAATACGTGTCCCATATTTTTCCATAATCTAACTGACGGACTAAATAGAATTACATATTTTTAACCCAGTCATCATCCCTATTGGGTTACTTGGGTATCGCTTGTCGGTGGCACAATTGGTAGTGAGTCTGTGTTGGTGAGCCGTTAGAGACGCAGGTTCCAATCCTGGCCTCGGGCTATCACTATTAAAATATTCTCTTGTAATTATACATTAGTAAATAACTGTCACGGTTAGCTCAAGAAGGCCGCGCCTAGAGTTTGTCTAATGAATGCTGAACCTGAAAAAAAGTGGCAAATTCAAAAACCTTCACATAGTTTTACTTTAGCGATAGAAGTAAGTAAGAATAAACGATGTTGATACTTTTCTTATTTTGGTGGCACTAAGGGACTTAGGTGCCCATCGCCACGCAAACAGTACACTCAGGTGTCGCTGTCGATGCCAGAAGCGCATTCGCATTGAGGTGTGAGGGCGCGGGGCAGCGGCGAGTTCCTGCACGACACAGTGCGCGCCGGCGGCACGGCCAACAGGTCGCATAGAGATGTGCCGTTCCCGGGAATATTCCCCACTTGTATGGGAATACAAGCTTGCCGCGGTGGGAATATTCCCCATACAAACGGGGAATATTCCCGGGAACGGCACATCTCTAGTCGCATCGTCTGGGTCGTATGGCAACATCACAAGAAAGAGGACGCTAGGCAAATATCTTTCCGCTTAATAACTATATAATGCATCTACACATCTACTGAAATAGATATTCAGGACAGTCTTGCACAAAACGATCTAGTCCCAACCAAACTAAGCAATACTTGTACACATTTAAATATAATACTTAAATAGATAGAAATTATCCAAGAACCTGAAACAAATCACTTAGTTTGATTAGAACTAGATCGATGTGTGCAAGACTGACCAAGATATTTATTTCAGTAGGTATGTAGACACATTTTATAATAAAGGGCAGAATTAATGCCAAGTACCAAGATTAAAAATTTCTCTTGCTGTAGTTTCCCCATGTTGCCAATATAGTTTTTAGTAAAACCTTTTTTCGACCTCTGCAAACTTAGCGTAGCCCGACTATAGACACTTTTAAAACTTCTCTTTGTCTAATGAGCGCTCTACAACGTAAATTAATTTCGATATAAGGCTGCGTTTCCACCGGAGCTGTGCGAGGTAGCTAAGCGGTGTGCGAGGAAAAAATCCACCAATGCCGGGCCGCGCCGAGTGAGGCTAGGCACGTTGATTGGAGGATTTTTTCCTCGCCCACCGCTTAGCTACCTCGCACAGCTCTGGTGGAAACGCAGCCTAAAAGTAAGCCTGTGCCCATCAGTGGGTTGATGATGATGACTGTAGGTACAAATTCAAATCGTTTACAAATACAAATAAACGGACTCAAAGAAAACTTAATCAAAACAGCCAAATAAAACCCGGCCCAATACGAACTTCGGCAGCCCTAACAAAATAAATAAACACTGGTACGGGACCCGGAAATTTATGTGCTCCAACTTTTTACGGCAATTCCGGAAGTTGGGCATCATTGCCGGCTAGTGGCTGATTTATGCCCCGCCATGATTTGTGGCTAATTTCATTGCGGAGCCGGGATGGTTATGAAGGTCAGTGGACGAAGATTAGCTACCGTGAACTCAGGTTTCTACGGTCCGAACTATTAAGCCAGTAGTTCCGAACCTGGGGGAATTACCCCTTTAGGGGTAAAATTAAGTTTTCTCAGAGGTAATACTCATATTAAGTGGTTTTTCTTTGAGTACTTTCATATACTTGTCTGTATTACCTATTTTTTGGAGGGGTAACGACACAAATCTAGAGGGGGCCTGTGGGTGATGTGGTAACACTTTCGTGTAGACAGTTGCACACTATTTTCTGACATAGTTATAAAATGCAGTGTACATTCAATTATTTATTTATTTATTTATTTAAACTTTATTGCACAATACAAGAAAGTACAAATGGTGGACTTAATGCCGTAAGGCATTCTCTACCAGTCGACCATCAGGGTAAACAGAGACATTATAGGTGCGGATTTAATTTACAACCAAATTATGAAATTATTAAATTATTATTATTATTTATTATTATTAATTATGTCTTATGATTCACGCTACTACGGCCCAAAATTGGTGCGGCATTTTCCAAAGTTTGAACCATAATTGAGTGCAGTAATCCACACTCACGGACAATGAATTCGGGTCATTTTCTATGAACAGTTATATGGAAAATGACCCGAATTCATTGCCCGTGAGTTTATATACTTACAAAAAACAAAGTCGGGTTAGGGCATTTCTCCAGAAATATGTCTGCGACTCATTCATCTGTCTCCATACATTTAGTATGAAAAAGGGCCAGATGAATGAGGTGACCGCAGACATATTTCTGGAGAAATGCCCGTTAGTTACACCATTAGCTCAGTTAGCATCTGTAGCTCATACAAAACTGTCACACACTTCAATCAGTTAGGTTAGGTTAGGTTAACTCGAGAACGGGTGGACCGATTTTTATAATCTTTGATATTTTTTGGGTTTGTCTCTGCCCCGAAAACCAGAATAACCATTAAAACATAAAATAACTGGCCAAGAGCATGTCGGACCATGCTCAGTGTAGGGTTCCATAGCCGTAACTATAAGGTAAAAAATACGATGTAAAAAAAGTACAACAACAAAAGAGCGTATCTTCATAGCAATTACGTCCTTTTGTTGAGAAGCGCAGTTTATCGGCAATAACTCAAAAACGGTTAATTTGATCTTGTTGAAAATAATTTTCGTTGAAAGTATTAATTAAGCGTTACCTTCGTGATTTTTTTCATATTTTTCGGACGCACGGTTTAGAAAATAGAGGGGGGGGGACACAATTTACACAACTTTCGGAGCGATTATTTCCCAATACATTCACTTAATCAAAAACATTTCTTAGGAACCTTATAGTGTTTTTTAAAGAGCTATCGAACTATGTACCACACGTTGATATTTGGTGAAAAAAAAAATTTTACTTTCTTTAACATGTATGGAGTGCCCCCCCTAAAAATATTTATTTTAATTATTTATATACCAAACTAAGTAGCGGCTCACAAAACACACCTATATTCCAAATTTCATCAATATCCATCATGTAGTTTCTGAGTAAAATGCCTGTGACATACGGACAGACAGACGGACGGACATGACGAAACTATAAGGGTTCCGTTTTTGCCATTTTGGCTACGGAACCCTAAAAATGACAAAATCTGAGGTGGAATGAAGTTCGCTCGGACAGCAAGTTGGATCATAAAAACCTGAGTTGACGGTAGTGATTGCAATCGGTTATTTTTAGTATGGAGAAAACTCGAAAAGAAAAGCCAAAAGAAAAGAATCAGACATGTAAAAGAGCCCTTGAGGCCTACTTACAGAAATAAATGAGTTTGAGTTTGAGTTTGAGTTCGAGTTTTGACCGAAACCGAGATTTTCCATCCAAAAAATAACCGAGATGCATTCCTAGTTGATGGTACCCAACCCACGTAACAAACAAGCTGTATAATGCCCGCCTTCCACTAAAAAAGGATACCTACCTAATGAGCGGAAACAGAGGTAAAGATGTGAACGGACCGTGGTAAAATAGTTGTGCAATTCCACTAAGAAAGAGTCTCAGAATTTGCTCTCTACAGCCAGCGAGCGTCGCGGAGCGAGCGAGGTGGGAAATGAAATGGGTCAGAGAGTCAGTTTAAAACTGGCGTAGCTACGACCTCATGTTATGACACAAACTCGCTCAATCTACTTCGCTTACTCGCTCGTGGTGGAAGTATTTGAATGAGAATCAGAGTTTGAATGAGAATCACTGATAGTAAAGTCTTTATAGTAATGAGAACACTGGCATAATGGAAAACGAGTCAGTCGATGACCACTGATTGTGAAGTGAAACGGACTAACCATTATTTATATCAAGGGAGGAGTTTTATTTCATGAAATAGCCAGTTAAATAAAGCTTCTAAAATAGCCAATTTACGCCCAGTTATTAAGAAAATTACTACGCATACCCCCTTTAGTGAAAACAAGGATTGCCTGGTCCATACATTTCCCGCTATAATATCTATTGCGAGCTTAATTCTCACCTTCATGTCATAATAATATTGCATTGTCATCTGTTTGTGTTCAACTTTATTCTTTTATTTTATTTTATTTATTTTTTACCGCAGTATTAATATTTTGTGCTGCTGTCATAAATAAATGTATTTTCTTTCTTTCTTTATCTGATTTACATATCCTTGCAAAATTTCAGCTTAATTGGAAACCGGGAATTGGTTCACATTTAATTACAGACATACAGGCACACAGACACCGGGAGAGTTGAAACTAAAAGCTTCTAATAAGGTAAAGCGCCTACTATGTTTTAGTAGCAAAGTCAACTTGAGTGTAATTAAGTACTGTTGTTATTGTAGGTCAAGGCGCTGTGCCTATTCGTAAAGCCAGGTTTATACTTGTCTGATGTGACGTGTTGTGACGCATCGGATTCGGTTTCATACATTTAGTGTGGTAACGTTCACACTAGTGTGTTATGATGTGACAACACTCTATTTAGTACAAACGACGCGTCACATCACGTCACGTCAGACAAATATAAATCCAGCTTTAGACGCATGGGCAGCGTAAGAAGGCCCCAGACTTGGTGGACAGGCAACCTCGTGAGAGTAGCTGGCAGTCGGTTGATGCGGTCTGCACAGTACATCTAGCATAACTGGCCGCGAATTTGTTTCTCGCGCGACAGAGCATCACCTGTCACTGTCACACGATATTGAGTGGAAAGAGATAGGTAGCATTTGTCGCGTGACAAAGAGTCGCGTGTCACAGTTGTGCTAGAGGTACAGGACAGCACTCTGTGGCGATTTATGTGGGAGGCCGCCGTACCTAAGTATAAAGACGAACAAATAGACGACCCGCATTTACACAGAGACGCGTCCCAGTCCGATCCACTCAGGGTGGGCCGGCTAGCGACCTGGTTCGACCCCAGGGAACGCCACGGCCGACCACCCGGTTAAAGTAACGTTATGCCCATAAGGGTTGCGAGTTAGGGCCGATACAGACGGACTGCAACCCAACTGCAACTCCCTACGATTTGTATGGGAACTGCATCACAACTGCACGCCGACTGCGCAGTTGTGATGCAGTTCCCATACAAATCGTAGGGAGTTGTAGTTGGGTTGCAGTCCGTCTGTATCGGCCCTTAGTCAATCTTCAAAAAAAAAACAGCCTATATACGTCTCACTGCTCGGCACAGGGCCTACTATAAAGAGCAAATGTCCCCACCACACTTACACACTACGGATTGAAGACACATACACCGGGGATAACAATCCGTTTACTTACTAATGGCAATAATTGAGTACACCAAACCGTAGCCACATCTAGTGAGTGAGGATTGGTAGTTTATAACTAATTTTCTCCTGAGATTACATAAATATGTGTAAACGACTTTTGGGGTCATTTCGATATTCATTGCTAGAAATATTTCATGTAAAACAATTTTGCGCATAACTATAAAAGCTAATCAATTATTTTACTAAATCCCCAAAGATTTGAAATTATTAAAGTAAATTTGCAACAGAAGTTGAAGTGTCCTATAAAAACCATCCTACTAATATTATAAATGCGAAAGTTTGTGAAGATGTTTGGACGTTTGGATATTTGGATGTTTGGATGTTTGTTACCTAATAACGGGGTAGCAACTAGATGGATCATGCTGAAATTTGGCATGCAAGTAGACCAAGTCCTGGATTGAAACATAGGGTACTTTATATCCCGGTAAAGAGTTCGTTTGGGACAATAACGGGAACAACGCGGGCGAAGCCGCGGGAAAATGCTAGTGAACAATAAAACTCAACTAGCTATTCACTCTACTTTATTCCACAACATCTCAAGCCTTATACGTGTCCGTGTGTTTATAATTGATCTTCTTGTCCAAGCCCATCAGTTGCCGGATGATGAACTCGGGCAGGCGCTTGTGTCGCCAGCGCGTGGGCAGCGGCGTGTGGTTGGCGCGCTGCAGTTTGTCCCCCACGTATTGTTCTGCAGAGAACTCGTTCGCTTGCTTGATAAGCGCTAGGAGTTCGTTCTGGAACGCCTTCTCTTTGATCTGGCGACGACGCTGCTTTATCTGAAGTTAGAGAATTAGACGACTGTAAAATATGAAATCAAAAACCATTGACATATACAAAGGACAGGGATCAAATGAATTTCTTACATCAGTAGGTTTGTAATGTAACCAATTACAATTATTTGTCTTTTAAGCAATATGCAACCTATATAGATACAAGAAATCGTACATAGAAAAATTAAATGGCACTCACCTGTGTCCAGACCGGGAATCGAACCCGGTACCTCTGGATTTCCGGCCCAGCGACTCAACCACTCGTCACGCGAGTGGACACAGGTGAGTGCCATTTAATTTTTCTATGTACTTTGATTTCACATAAAATGTGGTGTAATTTACCCGCATTAAAAAACCAATGAAGAGATAAAATGTTTAAAAAAAATATATGCAACCTCTTTGAGATTGTGTAGATTAATGTTTGTCATAAATGACTTCAGACTCAAACATAGTCAACATTAAGTTGGTTAGCAACCCCACTGATACATAAGACGTATTGATTTTAAAAAATGGGTGTTATGGGGCAGATTTCAACATCATTTTTGATTGACAATATCGTTCCGTACATTATATTTCGATGGCTCCAATAGACGGATAGACACAGGCTAATAGCAGAGGAAATTGCTACATGCCAATGCAAAATCCCATCAGCTACCATACCTTTCATCCATTCAACTTAATTAAGAGCTGGGGCAAATAAGAGAAGGGGTGAAATAAACAATCTAAATTTGAAGGTAATGTTTTTTTTTTATATTATTCTTTCTGTGATCAGCCATTCAGAATATAATCAGAAGTGATCAAATTATATTGGGGGCGAACAGGTCCAGTGACATGTTGCCATGTTGATTCTCTTTTTTATATGTATTATTTAATTCATGATGTATGGCCCTTTTCAAGCCGATAGTGTTGTTGGTCGTATTCGTGTACTTCATTGGTCTTTATGAACCATGAAGGTAAAGCTAGTCACAGCTTTTTTGTACCATATTTAAGCATGCCTATTAGCATTTGTAGTTTATTAACAAGAAATGTGTGAAAATATTTAACATTCATATTATCTTTCTATATTAATATAAGATGATGCATTGTATCTGTGGCTGAACATGTTATGAGCACTGTGACAAGTCTACTATTCTAAGTAGTAAGTTGAGATTGATTTGTACCAATTCTTATCAAACTTATTTACATGTTAAGGTGCTTTAGCAGGCTTTGTGCATTAAGAACTGAGCACCAGTTGCTATGAGAATAAGCTAATTTTAAGTTTGGTTTATATTTGTTGACCAAAACATGTAAATGCTTTTTAATTGACATGAAAGAAAAGGATAATAAGTATCTGAAGGGGCCAAACATGTAGCAGACATATCTTCATAACCATTAACATGATACACTTTACTGAAACCCAGTCAATACGCTATTTCATTAAGGGACTGTTTTTTACATAAAAGCCTAGGTGTTGACCAAGTATGAAATTGTACCCGAGAAGAACAATAGTATAATTCGTTCTCAAAACTATTCCAATTAGGATGCATTTCCACCAGAGCTGCGCAAGGTAGCAGAGCGGTGTGTGAGACAAAATGCACCAATGTCGGGCCGCTCTGAGCGAGGCTAGGCACGTTTGTTGGTGGGTTTATACCTGGCACAGCTCTGGTAGAGATGTAGCTTTCAGAATAACTGTGTTTTAGAATATAAATCCTGAACCTGAGTCTAAACCTATGTAGTTATGTTTAGTCCCAAACAGACATTCCTTCTATGAAAGCATATAGTATTCTTCCGCATTTTACGACCAAAAATTACTGGTGTCGATTGTTACATCCAGACTACTTAAAACTAGTGTCATTACGCTGAGACAAAAAAAACAAGTCTCACCCTTGCCCAACGATGCCTCATCCTCTTCCACAGCTTTCTCCTATGGTGCTTCTTCATTTTCTTCCTACGTATCACTATCAGTCTCGCCGCCTGGATCTCCTCCTGTTTGATCGCCGGCAGACCGACCTCATCCTTCCTCCAGTCCTCCACCAGGGGCAGAATAGAGCGCGGATTGATTATAGGGATGTAAGGAATTGGATCCTGCTTAATTCTAGCTATTATCGGCATCTCTGTAATCTCAACACCGACTTCCCTCGGACATGTAATAGCTTTAGCCTTTGAGAAAACATCGTGTTTCTGAATAGGAACAGGCCTTATATGCGCTGGTTTACATTCCTTCAAAGTACTTAAAGCAGTTTTGATGTTTATTAGCCGCAAATCTGGAATTTTTAAACGGTTATTTTAGTGGCAATCTCTAAAAATAAGAACCATGACATAACCTCAAACGTTACTTACATTTCGCGGAGTTTTGTAGCGAGTTTATCATTTTAATGATTTCGGTTATTCATTTAATTACAATTATAACTAAGGCATTATAATAATAGTACTGGTTGATTTTTTTATCAACAAATCCGTATTAGAATAGAAATGTTAGTACTATGTGACGTTTTCCGATTAGTGTTGCCAAATATTTTTAGTGATGTGCCTTTTCACAAAACGTGTCTAATCGGTTTTCAGCATTGAATGAATTTGTAATATAGTAATCGATACTAATCAATAATAACATCGGGTATTATTGAATTATTTTCAACTTTTAACTGCGATACCTGCTGCCTGGAGAAAGTAGGTTAGAAGATAAAACATGTTATTTAAAGCCAGAAACGAATTATCACTATTCAAATTAGTATGAGCAAATTACCACCAACCAAGCCAATCAGCCCAAATAATTCGTGTAGTTTTGAAAATTGGTACCAAGCCTCCTATAGCTGTTATATCATGATAAAGGTGTTAAAAATCCCAAGAGTCAGGCTGAGCTAACATCAAGATTATTATCTAACTATAACTTTTTGCAGACTCTTGCTATTGTCTCCAAGGAAGCCTTGTACCAATTTAAAAAAATTACACGAATTATTTGGGCGGATTTTATCAATGTCCTTAAGCTAAGTACACTATTTAACCCACGAGTAAATTAAAATACGGCCTTGTAAGTAAAGTTTGACCAGAAATATGATGTTTCCGATGAGCGCGACGATTTCAAAATGCACCAGGAACAAAAAAAAATAGTACTACTATGCTGCGTCATCATTAAATTTGCTTTTTTACTAATATTTTAAGATAATTTCAAAAATGGCAGGATTGTTTTTGCTACTTACAATCGTGGTCAAAGAGGAACTCAATTTGGCACCAAGGGTGTTTGTTTTTGGCATCACTGAGCAAGTCGATATACAATAAGCCGAATCCGATTAACTGATAGAGACGCAACAATTCCTCGAAAAGAGTGAATGTCCATTTCTCATTCTAATAGACAGTTAACAGGTCCCAATTGGTTGGTTTGGCTCACTCATTCCCAAAATACCGCATTCCTAAAATACCAGATTCTCGATATATACCAGATGCTCCTTATACCAGATTTCCAAAATAATGCATCCACCAAAATTAATTATATCCTTGAGTAACTTTCGATTTTATAATCTGCTGTAACGGGAATGTGGTAAGACAGGAATCTGATAAATCGAGAATCTGGTATTTTGAAAAATCTGATATTTTGGGAATGCGGTATTTTGGGCATGAACGGTGTGGCTTATACTCAGTCTATGGTTAATTCAGTTAGTTGACGTAAAGAAAGACAAATTGTTGCCAGTAAAAAAAAAAATTCCAATGAAATGCCACAATATAGGTACTCACACTTCATATATTTCTGGTCAAGCTTTAATACTACAATTTCCAATGTTAAATATAATTCCTTAGTTTTCAATTGCCAACTCTACGAAAACAAGGTAGATAGCAGTTGTCAACTGTACAAAAACGGTAAAATAACATAATACAGGAAATGCCATCAACAATACAGGAAAATGCCATCAACAATACAGAAAATGCCATCAACAATACAGAAGCTCTCGATCGTGTGGCACCGCCTCTACGTCCCCAACCACTGCCACAGCCATTTTATTGCCTGCAAAAAACATAAAGATAAATTGCCAAAAATATTGCTCTTGGGCCTATGCTCTAAATGTTTTTTGCCGAAGTTCGTATCGTGATGTACCTATTTTAAGAGAGCGCTCTTGTTATAATTGCTTTATAACCTGCTGTTAGTCTTATAAACTTTGAGTTTTGGTTGTCACTCCATGATATTTAACTGAGCAGGACGGCAGGATGTCCTGTTTTAAAGCGCTATTTTTCATGCATAGTACGCATTTTTCAAAACAGACTTAGTAAGTACTAAGTACGTGACAGTAATCAACAATAATATCAAAAAAATATTTTTTTGAGATGTGGCCGTATTGCAGTCACTAGGCGTTATGACGTTACTGCACAATATAGACAAAGGGTTATTCTTTGTAGGCATGTTCCTCTGGCTACATAATAGGTACTCAAAAGATGTGTCCTCAGTAAAATGCCATTCGGTATGTTTGATTACATTAAAGAAATAAGTATGCAAGTTCTGTACACTAAGCAAAAATGCCATTATTGAGGCGAAATCTTTGAATATTCGCCAGTAGGTATAAGCTTATTTCCTTATCTTTTGTCATTTTAAAATCATTGATAGCTTAAATTTAATATATGTCGGTTACTAGAAAGGAAAATACCCCGTTAAGATACGTCACCCAGGATGACGTCACGTCACAAATGAGCAGACTGGTTGAAAGATTGGATGACTTGGGGCTTCGGTGACGCAATTGGTAGCGCGCCTGTGTTGGCCCGGAAAGTCGTTGCAGACGCAGGTTCGAATCCTGCCCGAGGCATAATTTTCAACTTTTCTCCTCTAATGAAATATACCCCGTTAAGTTTAAAAATTAATACAAAACACATACAACTGCAGGACAAGCATTTAGCAACAGTAAGAATCTCCTGATCAGAGATGGTGTCGAGCATAGCGATGGAGCACGCGGCGTTGTCCAGGCGCACGTCGCAGGCGGCCTGGAGTGCTAGGCCTTCCGTGACGCTCACGCAGTCGTCATCGTTCATAGATAAGTCGAGTTCTGCAAGTAAATAACTTGAAAAATTAAATTGAACAGTTTTCTCTTCTCCTAAGGTGAACTTTTTCCACATTACCATTTCGTCCACATTCTTATCTCGTCCACATTCCCAACTCGTCGACATTCCCATCTCGTCCACTTTCCTAAGTCGTCTACATTCCCAACTCGTCCGCATCCCTACTCGTTCTCTGCAAGGTTGTGCAAATTCACACATTTCGCTTGTGATTGTGACGAGCTGGGAATGTGGACGAGTTGAGAATGAGGACGAGATGGGAATGTGGAAGACGAGATTAGAATGTGGACGAATAGGAAATGTGGACAAAGTGAAACTGAGGATTCTCTTTCATGCGCAGAAATATACCGAAATAGAATGAAAAAGTGAATGTACCTCGCGTGCTAAAAAGTGGCGACCTATGCACACCGTTAACTTCAGTTGCCGTCTATATTATTGTCAGATTTGAAAATCTGATAATAAATCGTTCAAATACCACCGAATGAAATGGAAAATTAATATTTTCCATCACTAAATTACACTTTTGGCGTCAAACGCCGAGCGGAAAACGTTACGCTTGGTTGCCATACGAATCGACGAACTATTTCCTTCTAAGTATCTCGATATATTTCTGTGCTTTCATGATTAGTTCTGTTCTATTGATCACCTGCTGATTCCATTCATCAGACCTAGGGCATGCAGTACCGGGAAGTTTTAGTATGGCAGTACCGGGAATTCCCGGCACACTGCCATGCCCTGCGGCATGTACCATATTATTTTGTAACTGTACAGTTACAAAATAATATTGTACCTACTGAATATTATATTGTTACAGCAACTCAAATTAGAACGAGGACGTCCTTGAGGTAAGAGCAAATAGGCATCTTGTGGATAATGCTTCATTCACTATAGACCAGGGTTTCTTAAACTGTGGTCCATGGATCCCTTGGGGGTCCGTGATACGAGAGCCGGGGGTCCGTGGCTATGCATACAAGATAAACTTTCATGTGCCCTTGATTTTCCATTTCTCTGATTGTATTCGAAAAGGGTCCGTAAGGTTTTCGAAATAATGTAGGGGTCCGTGACCAAAAAAACTTCAGTTTCCATCAGGCGAGACGATTAAATTAATAAAGATTAAGCTCAAACCCATAAATTACAGAAACAGGAAGATTATGTTAGAAAAATAACTCGAATCTCTAAACACGTATTAAAGTAAAATGACGCGCACTTAGCCTCTGCTTCCCGACTTGAATCTGCTCCAGGGTCAAATTCCCAATTGATTTTAAGAATCTTGCAATAGAGCACGCAACCGACGCGGCGCTGCAGGATCGGGTCTTTGCAACAATGCCTGGAACATAATCCATCAGTGGCGTGGCGAAAAATATGTCCTTGGGCAAGCCGGTGCAGATTTGGCGTACATTTTCCTTAAGACCTGTAGAATAGTGCTCAAATGCCTGATATTAGGCAAGCCGGTTCGATTCCTATCGAGTTCTTTAGACGCCACGCTACTCGTCCATAGAATGTGATGTCGTCAGTGTTGTGCAACCAATAATAAATATTTATAATGTGGGTTATTGGTCTAGAACTAGAACCTATGGTGGCCGAGTGGTTAGGACATGCGCCGTTCAAGCAGAGAACCATTCATTCATTAAACTTAAGAGCTACGCTCTTGTCGGTGGAGTAATCGCCACTCTACTCTATTCTGCGCCATTTGTTTGGTTTCCTGATACGACGCGGCGCTGACTTTCTCCTTCGCTTGATTGAAGTATGTTAACCTTGGTCTACCTCGAGAACCATTACTCGACGGATAATATTTAAGAGCTTAAATATTATGATATGATATGAAGGAATATAAAATTACAATTCTACACAGGCAAAGTAACGGCCAAAACCTAGTTACACCATAAACACTAACCAAACACTCCAGTTTCAGCATACGACAGGTTGAAGGCCTTGACCTGCGTGTGCACGTCGGGGGCGCACTTGGAGAGCGGCGCGTGCGCCACGTGGTCCTCGTGGTGCTGGCCGCGCGCGCTGCTGCCCGTGCCGGCCGCCGCCGCGATGATGCTGTGCTTCATCAACTGGCTGCAACCAGAGGAAATCGAGCGTTTAAACCGCCTCACTTCTGTGGACACATCATCATCATCATCAGCCTGTATCTGTCCACTGCTGGACATAGCCCTCTCCTCCTCCAGTCACCATCTACTGCCTTTCGAATGTTGTCACTCCACCTTGTTACAGGGTGCCCTACACTACGTTTTACGATGGACACATTTGTGACGAAATCCCTGCTGATTTTAATGGGATTAGCACAAATATATAGCGTTACAATCACCAAATTTGATCACATGATTTCTGGACGAGGCCCAATCTGCGAATCTGGCATCGTGCGAATCAGGTATTCTGCGAATCTGGTATACTGCGAATCTCAAAATCTGGCATTATGTCAATCTGAACGATCTGACGAAATGAAAAGTTTTGTATCTTTGGTGGTAGTTTGTAATATTTATTTGCATGTTTTTCGTTTAGCATGTAAGTGCATGAAAAAATACGCAAATAATTATAGATGGCATGGCAGGCACTAATTGTCTAACACGGATCGATCATATCGTGGATTAGCAGAGCAATATTTTTGTTTTAATTAGTATAATTAATTGTAAAGAAGTGAGGCGGTTTAAACGCTCCATTTATGACCCAAATACATTAAAGCCTCCGCATATTGGGCCACCAGTGGCCGGGCTGTGGCCGTCACAAGCTGCGAGCGAGGCTTTTCATACATTTATGCCACACTTGGCCATAAAGTGGCTTTTTCCGTACGCTGCGCGTACGGAAAAAGCCGCTTTCTTGCCAAATGTATACATAAAATGATGTACCCAACACAGGAGGTAATAAAGAAAGCCCTCGACCGCATATTTACGTCCCTCGCTTGCAGCTCGGGCAGCAAACATCTGCGATTTCGGGCTTCCTTTGTATTACCACCCTAGTTGTGTAATGTACTATTTCTATAGCACCTGCGCACACTTGGTGTTCGAGTCGCTCATACCCAAAATACCACATTCCCAAAATACCAGATTTTACAAAATACCAAATTCTCGATTTATCAGAATCCTTTCTTACCACATTCCCGTTACACTAGATTATAAAATCGTAGGTTACTCAAGAAACTAAATGATTATGTTGAATGTATTATTTTGGAAATCTGGTATACGGGGAGTCCGATAAATCGAGAATCTGGCATTTTGAAAAATCTGGTATTCTGGGAATCTGGTATTTTGGGCACGAGGGATTTGAGCGGCCGCGCTCGGGGCGCACGTAGGGCGTGCAATGCCGGTATTACTTGTGTGGGCCAATACCGGAAAACCGGTATGATCCATATAAATAAAACCGGTATTATCCATACAAATATAAGATATTTAGTAAATAAGTATTCTCAATTTGTATTTTGACGTTCGGGGATCCTTTACACCTCCAAAACATAATATTTTGACAACGGAGACTCTTTACATCTCCATTAATTTTAGTATTAATTTATTTTCTATTTTTTATTTGTCTTGTTTGGACGTATAGAGAGACCCTTTACATCTCTATAAATGTAGTTTTTTAGTTAATGTAAGGTATTAATGAAATCTCATGTATATTCATCAAAGGATAAAAAGAGAAACTGGTGAGTTTCTTCCGGCGCTTCTTCTCACCAGAAGGTCATTACCCGAAGCGCCAAAAGAAAAGAAAAGAAGACAAAATAATGTAAGACATGTAAAAGAGCCCTTGAGGGCCTACTTGCAGAAATAAATTATTTTATTTTATTTTAATAAGCTACAGGAGTGGTGCGCCGAGCTTCTTGTGGCCGCGTTTAGTGGCCCAAAGTGCGGTCGCTCTGAGCCACTTGTGGACGCGTTTAGTGGCCAGATGTATAGAGGTACAGGGTTCGATTCGCGGTAATTCTTGCGATAGGTACTTAAAAGTACTAACCTTGTCTCTCTTTTTCTCTTCTCAGCATGTAATAATCGACTGCTGGACATATTCCTCTTGCACGGATGTCATTACGACGGTTAATCCAAGTCGGCCTTGCCGTGTTTTCAATATCGCCCATCCTGGCTTGTGGTCTACCCACGCTACGTAACCGTATCTAGTGAGCCTTATACCGTCAAATAGCTTACCAGAGATCTAAGTTTCCACAACCAGGTACAGCCACAGCGATACACGTATCGGAGCCGGGGCCCAGGTCGTGATATTCGAATCCCCCGCGAACGAACGACGGGGGGTAACACTGGGGTCGAAGTGGGGCAGCCTACAACAAATGTTACCAAAATGACTAATAAATCTGACCAGAAATATGTGAGGATTATCAAGAGGTTGATAAAGATGAAAATCTGTTTAAAGACTGACATAACCGTAATAAAGTACCATAATAAAGTCTACAAAGGAACTATATTTAAAATCAGGGACTGATTATCCACATGATAGGTACCTACTTGTGCGTGTTTTTATAGGTGGGTTATATCAAAGTTTAAAACAAATGCGGAACTAAATTTCAGCAAAAAAATAAATTCCTAATTGTCAAAAACTAAGCTTTCAACTAATGTAAAACATAGTATAAATTTATTATATTTGCAAATAACCTTGTGACAGAACTTATGACCAGATTAGGTATACTCGTACTCGTAGATAAGATCTACTTGACTTACTGACTAAACCATTTTTATTTTTATTTATTTCATTTTTTTAATAATGAAATAGTTACCCGACTAGGCTCAATCATCTCAGCGAATTTCATCAAATCCTCAAAGGCCAGGCCGTAGCTGCCGACGGTGCACCCGTCGGAGCGCAGATTTAGCGACGTGAAGGCTTCCATGTGTGCCGCCGACATGCTGTCTATGCGAGCCTCTTCACAGAAGATAGAGTTGCTGAGACCTCCTCCCCACAATGCTTTCTGGACGAGGTCTATTGTCAGCGCTTCTGGGCGGACGGTTTGCAAGTCCAGTTTGATTTGGTCTTTCCGCGCATCGACGTCGTGTTGCTTAAAACTTGCCCTATTAAAAAAATATTGAATGAAAACATTTATTCCAGGTAACGAGTCTCGGACTTG
The DNA here is from genome assembly GCA_947034925.1 of Eudemis profundana. Classification (NCBI taxonomy): domain Eukaryota; kingdom Metazoa; phylum Arthropoda; class Insecta; order Lepidoptera; family Tortricidae; genus Eudemis; species Eudemis profundana. Next base: position 1,595,540 of record OX344809.1, read on the forward strand.
AAGCTGATCATTGTTTGAAACACGTAGGGTAAACGAGCCCGGGGTCGGTCTCCAACCAGATGGAGCGATCAAGTAAAAGGCCCATCCTCAACCAAGTTTTGCTCGGTCGTCACTCGTCAGAGACGCAGTGACAGGCACCGATGGAGGCAGATCATAAAAACTAGGTGTAGACCATCCACATCCACCGATGATCACGATCCTCAGTCATGAGGGAGCGACCAAAGAGAGAGAGAGAGAGAGAGAGAGAGGGAGAATGAGTCTCATGTAATATTAGTAAGTGTATGGCTTAAGACTGAGAGTTAGTGACAGTCACAGCACCATCGAATACACTGTTAACTGTTCATTTCTAAACGAATGTCAACTATATTGCAACGTGTTATAAAGTCTATGATGGGTGGTCAGTTAACTGGCTTCGTTTGTACAATTATAAATGTATACAAAATAGATTTCATTACTGTAGTTGTGATACAAAAGGCTTAATTTAGTTCAGTTTTAAATTGAACGGGCTCAACTTTATTTCACAAGTTTTGGGTTTTAATTTTTATGCCACGCCCAGTGATGGACCGTTCTCGAGAAGTTTCGGAAACAAGAGAATATCGGGAGAAGCTTCTCGGGAAAGTTCTCCTCAGCGGAAATTTCTGAGAAAGTTTTTTTTTTTTTTTTTTTTTTCCATGATTATCGGCGATCAGTCACAAGACTATAAGCTGATGTGTTGAGTGGCAGATGACATGTAGGCGTAGGGGCCAGCGCCTCTACTATCCTTTAAAGAATATCCTTCCTCTTTAACCTCTTCACAGTACGCGGAGGCTCTAAAAGTAGTGTTGCCAGAGGGTTAGGATGAAGTGACAGGCGTTCAGCATATTTCTTTTTGTGCTTTTCTATTTCAGCCTGAATTGTTGGGACTTCAAGATGTTCATGGATCTCGTCATTTCTAGAGAACCATGGGGCATTTGCTATGGCGCGCAGGATGTTGTTTTGAACGCGTTGTAAACATAGTATGTTTGTCTTACTGGCCGTGCTCCAAAGTGGGATGCCATATGTCCAAACAGGCTTAAGAACAGAGTTGTAGATTAAGAGTTTGTTGTCAACTGAGAGGGCTGAATTTCTACCCATAAGCCAGTGGAGGTCTCTGAATTTTAGATTTATCTCGTCTCTTTTCTTTTTAATGTGAAATTTCCATGTAAGTCTTCTGTCTAGATGGAAACCCAAGTATTTGACACAAGCAACGTCCGGCAGAACAGCAGAGCCAAGTTTAACAGGTGGACAGTCCTTTTTCCTGAGAGAGAAAGTGATGTGATTGGATTTTTGGGCGCTTGCACGGATGCGCCACTTCTCTAGCCACACATGAGTCTTATTTAATACATGTTGTAGTTTGTTGCTGGCTTCTTCTGGAGTTTTGTCGCTAGCAAGATAGGCTACATCATCAGCATATGTCGCAACAGTGACATCCTCGGAAGTTGGTAGGTCCGATGTAAAAATATTGTATAACACGGGACCAAGCACTGAACCCTGCGGCACACCGGCCTCAATTTTGTGCAAATCAGATCTGGCATCACCGTGTTTCACCTGGAAGAGTCTATCTGACAAGTAGGATTTTATTATCAAATACCATGAGTGTGGAAGTTGTTCTTTTACTTTACACAGTAAGCCTTTGTGCCAGACTCTATCAAAAGCCTGCTGTACGTCCAAAAAGGCCGCTGAACAGTACTGCTTCTTCTCAAAGCAACTTCTTATCTCGTTGTAAACACGGTGCATTTGCTCGATCGTCGAGTGCGATTTTCGAAAACCGAATTGGTGCTTAGGAATAACATCACAATCGTTCAAGTGTACCTTTAGGCGGGCTACGAAGATCTTTTCCCACAATTTCGAGAGAACCGGAGTGAGGCTGATTGGTCGGTATGAGGAAGCTTCATGTGGGGGTTTTCCAGCTTTGTGTATCATAATTATTTGAGATATTTTCCAGAGCTTCGGGATGTAAGATATTCTAAAAATAGCGTTGAAGAATGAGGCGAGAAGAGTAATGCATTTTTTGGGTAGTCCTTTTAAGACTATTGGGGTAATCAAGTCGAATCCTGGTGCCTTTTTAGGTTCGAGACGCCTGATCTCTCTAGCTATTTCTTTTGGTGACGTGGGTATAATTGGTAGGCACATCTGTAAGTCCTGTAGAAGTACTTTGTCCACTTCTGATTCATCAGCACTACCTTCATTGGGCTTAAAGATTTCGGCAAGGTGATTCGCAAAAACCTGTGCTTTTTCTGCATCAGTTCTTGCCCATGAGTTTGGTGATCGAAGAGGTGGGAAACATTGTTGGGGTTTTCTGATATTTTTGGTAGCCTTCCACAGAGAAATTTCGCCTTTACCTTGGGGCGACATATTTTTTAAAGTTGACTGAAACCTTGAATTTGCCGCTTCCTCTAAGTATGCCTTCAATTGTTTTGCAGCTCGATTGAATGCTGTTTTGTCTGACGGATGCTGAGATTGGTGCCAGATTCTTCTTAGGCGCCGTTTTTCCTGGAGTTTTGATTTTATGTCTACTGGCTGGGCTGTTTCCACAGGGGAGCGACAGAGGTATGGTGTATTTTTCCATGCTGATATTTGAATAATGTTCGTTATATAATCGCAGGCATCGTCAATGTCTTCTCGTGTCTTTAAGGCAATCTTCATATTAATAACTGAGAAAGTACCTTATATTTTTGAGTTATGCATTTTTTGTTCGCTTAATACTCATTATATTTGTGGTTTATAACTATTTGCAGAGTTTTTTTTTGATTTATAACTATATGTTGATTGATATAACGTTATGTACTTGTAATACCATCAGGAATAAGTGGTTAAAGTTTGTCGGGTAACTCGTACCTAAGGTGTATAGTCTTTACTAAGGGAATCAAAATATATTACTACAATATTATGTACCTACAAACTAGTACGGTACGGAACCCTCAGTAGCCGAGTCCGACTCGCACTTTCTGGTTTTAATTTGAAGAACTGAAACTAGTTTTGTTATTATTAAATTACTACATTCTTACATTACTAACTATTATACTTGCTTCTTATATAGAGCAAAAATAGACCTTCACATTAGGTAGGTATATAGATAATGTAGAAAAATGGGCATAAGTTAAAGACTACATCATTAATAATTTTAGCAGTCTTAATTTTTTATATCATTAAAATAGCTTTGTCACTTATGCCGTTTTTGTAAAAAAAACAATATTTTTCATAGAAATTATTTTTTTTACATTTTGATTGATTCAGGTTTGATTGGCAAATTTAGTTTATTGTAATGGTAATTTAATTCTCTAGTTTATATAAATTCTACATTCCATTATCGTTATCTTCACCATCCTCATTTTAAAGATACAAGAAGTGAATTTTGGATAATTGGGATCATCATAGGACAATATATTTTTCTGCAATTGTAGCGCCTTCGAGGCCTAACAGAATGAGACCAATAAGTTGCATTTGCAAAAAAAAATCAGTTAAGTATGTTGTTTCTGTAAACATCTCTTCAATTACTTACAACTCCCATCCAAATAAATCACTTCTATTTGCTCATAGTTTATCCACAACCATTATGCATGGTTACATACAATAGACGAACACGAAAAAAAAAAAACAAATTATGTAGTTGCAGTGCTTTTTTATATATTGCAAATACGAGTAAATATGAATAGCTACAGCCTTGCTAGTTAAGGGTCTCCCTACATTGTATCGACCTGAAATCAATCCACGCAATACCAGAGAAAAAAAAGTTGTTCAGCTCGGCGCGCGCGGCCGCTTGGAGCCGACAGTGGCGACATCTTTTCGGTCTTCTTACGTCGGCTGCCCGATATCAAAACCTAGCAGGGTCAATTGCAGAAAAAATTTACTTTTTACTTTTTTTTGTCTGATCATGGTGTGTCTTATACGATTTTATTGAGAAAAAATGAAATCATAGTTTCGTTACGATTTTCCCCTATATTTAGTTTCGGCGTAATGAAACAGAAATTCAAGATTTATACTGAAAAGTTGGGACATTTTGCACTACTTTTTTTTATTTCACAAATGAAAAGTGCTCGTGATTCTGAGTAAAATGGTATAAGACACACCATGATCAGACAAAAAACGTAAAAGGTACATTTTTTCCGCAATTGGCCCAGCAAGTGTCTAATTTTTGAACATATTTCGCTGCTATCGTGAACAACGGCGCAATCCAAAATGAAAAGTAGATTTATTTCGAGTCTTACTACCTACTCAATGTTAAAATTTAAAGTTCAACACAGAATTATTTTGGATGGCTCGCTAACAAAGAACTGAAGTATGTGTAATAAGCCGGCTATTACACATACTTGTGTGTAATAGCCGGCTTGTGTGTATTAGTCACAGACTACCTCCACTAGACGGAGCATGTTGGGCGGCGCGCGCTCACATCAGATATGGTCAATCGTATAGCATTACGACATTACGCGACCAGCCGCTCTTTCAGTTCGACCATGTTTCTGACTTGTGTGTGCACCAAACGTGAAATAAATATTTCTGTTCAATCCGACGACAATCTCAAAACATAAAATGATAAAAAAGATGTGAAACACGCGTTGTACTAGTAATATCTACCGATATTTAATCGCACATATGCGTGGTGAGCTCGTGTCGTATGGCATGCTCCGTCTAGTGGAGGTGGTCTGTGGTATTAGTTGATGAACCGGCTTATCAAAAATGGATTCGGTTCTCTGTTGGCGAGGCTCCGTCCGGCTATTTATTTTAAGTTCCTTGAGTTTGGGCCGTTGTTCATGATAAGCACCCGTCGTAAGTCTTTTCTATTATTGGGTGAGGACTCACTAAATGAGTAATAATAAATTAAAAAATTAAAGTCCATAAAATTGGCCATTGCTATATAGGTTTTGATTTTGGGCAGCCGACGTGGACAATTTGACGTACGGTCTTGTCCGGTACAGCATTTTCTGACCAGCTTCACCCAATTCCATGTCAATAAATGTGGTGAGACCCTTAGTCGGTATAACGACTTCCGTAGGTAAATGATTTGTCGAATAATCACAGTGAACGACAAAAAGTAATAGCTGTTGAATAATTAGCCATTGTTGAATGTTGTTAGGATTTGATGTCTATGCCTACGCCTTCACGCTGAATTAATCGCGATTTTAGCACCTTGGTGTACCTATTTACCTAACTATAAAAGAGTACGCTGAATCTAATGACAGGTATTCAGTGTTTGAGGATTTCACAGTGACCATGTTTCGTGTTTTAGTGTTGGCTGTTACATTAACTGTGGCTCTGGTGAGTACAATCTTATATGCCATCAAAAACATTACATGTAAAGAGAGGCAAGTCTCGCAACGCAGTTTTTCTGCGATAAAAAAGTTTTGAAATGTAATGTTAAACCAGTTCAGTTCCACGGAACTCGATTTCCACCGACTTGCCTATTATTTAACCGTGGAGGATTCTTTATTTGAGAACTATAAAATGTGTTACATGTAATGTTTTTGATGTGATCTTATTACTTTTTGTAAGCGTTCTTCCCTTATTTATAACATTCCAAAACATTATATTTCCCATTTGAACTACAAAAGTAACTTTGTAATCGCCTGTGTTTGTATAGGATTGCAATATTTTAAGGTTTTTAAAATTTGGACCTTGTGGGTCTGCTAGAAGTACCTTAGAATTATGATGATCATCAGTCAGTCAGTCAGTGACAAAACTTGAGTCAGTCACTTTGACGTGCAATAGTTCCTAAACTACACATTGAAATTGAATGTTATTGAAAATATATCTAAGTCTTATTATGATGCCCTATATACCCCTGAAAATTCAGGGTTCTAGCTTTAGCCAGCACTAATATTGATTCCTATAATAAAATCTCTGATCTGATGATAAAATTAAATGCCTACATAAACATTGATAATATTATATGCTTAAACCGATTAATATCTTTCATTCTCAATTCCAGGCCGATGACAAGGAAAAATGTCACAAAGCTTTTCATCCGGTAAGTTAAATTAAAAATCCTATCAAATAATGTTTTTTTTTCAGACACGCTTTTATTGCTGACTGTTGACTTTTTTGTACAATCGCAAACTGCACGTCGAATGAGCCCAAACACGGTGAATTTATCTTGTGTAATATAGATGATCCGATGGCTACCATTCGGCTCCATCATCAGACAGCTTCATGTCGTAACAATATTGCATTATCATCTGATTTAAGAAACTGAATGCGGGAAGTGGGTTTAATTTGACTCGCATGATTTGATTAGCTACAGACATACCGACACACAGACACACAGACACCGGGACTGGTGAAACTAAGTAAAAGCTTGTAATAATAAAATACAATTCCGGCCGCAGTATATGCAATGTATACCTTCTTAACAAATATATCCGTTATTATTATTAGCTGCCTATCCACCAATTTCCGTAATAATAATTATACATTACATCTGTACCTACCTAACCTACATAGAAAATGGTAAAATACGGAAATGCAATATGATCGATAAAAATTCTTTGGATTTTGAATGTACAATAATTTATAATATTATATAGGGAACACTGCATTGCTGTAAGAAAGAAATGCCACCGCCGCCACCAAAAATTGCAGATCTAGAGGAATGCTTCAAGATACCACACAATCCTCGATCTGTAAGTTTTTTACATGTATTACCACTAGTGTCTTTTAATTTTTTTTTATATACGGTTGATCACGCCGGAGCGGCAAGACGACGGCGAGGGAAACACGGGAGTGCTCGGGTGCGTCCCCCGCCACGGAACCCATAGATCCGGCCAGGGCCTGTTAAGTATTCCTATACATCTCTGAACGACTATTGATATCATGCTGGCGCCTGAGCAATCGCGATGAGCCTGGTCGCCCCTTCCTCTCTTGTGTACTCAACGCCTACGCAGCAGAACTGATGGCTGGATGAGTCACGTGGGGGCTACAGCTCATTCACTCTCGTCTATGAGAGTAGGCCTGTGCCCAGCAGTGGGACGTATATAGGCTGATGATGTGGACTGCGCCGCTCATGCCCCAAATACCACATTCCCAAAATACCAGATTTTTCAAAATACCACATTCTCAAATTATCAGTTCCTGTCTTACCACATTCCCGTTACCCTAGATTATAAAATCGTAGGTTACTCAAGGATCTAAATCATTTTGTTGGATGTATTATTTTGGGAATCTGGTATACGAAGAATTTTATATATCGAGGATATGGTATTTTAAAAATCTGGTATTTGAGGAATGCGGTATTTTGGGAATGAGCGATCTGAGCTAAAGCGTGTATATAATCTACTATTTTTTTTAGTGTGAACATGACATATGCATCGGAAAAAAACGCGGCTACGCTTCTGATGACGGCTCAGTAGATATCGGTGCGTGGGAAAAGGTTATAACGGAAGAGTTCAAAAACACCCCTACCCTGGTAGAAACTTTAAAAGAGAATTGTGTCAAGGGTGATCTGAGCGTATATGGACCACCTGACGCTTGCGAGTTGGCCAAACTGAAAATGTGCACTCGTGCTGCTTTGATTCTGGTAAGTACTACATAGTAATATCTCACTTATCCGGCACTATTAAAAACTAGGGGATGCAGATTACTGGATTGTTCAGATTACTGGATTGTATGTACAGAAAAATCCACACCGGGTGACACCCACCTGTTCGCAAAAAAGGAAAAATTCATCAATACAACAATTCTCATATATCCCATCTTCAGACTTAATTTATCGCTCCTAAAAATATAATAATAAGTACTTTATTGCACACTAAAAGAAAATTATCTAAAGAGGAAACTTATGGTTTGATACAAAATATTTATATAACTTTATCTTATTAGGACTGCAAGGAATGGGACAACAACGGCCCGTGCGCAGGAGTCGAGGACCTCGTCAAGGAATGCGTGAAGATGCATCAATAAGCAACTAATTACTAGGATGCGAAGATAGTTTGAACCTCGAAACTACAGAAAAAAAAACAAATAAATGCTTTCATTCTTAGTGTGGTGGTTTTCTTTTTACTTATGAGAGATTTCATGGACTAGTCAACCCTTTAACACCCAAAAATCACCGAGGTCGAGAGTTCAAGCCTCCTCGGCACTCAATTGTCCCAATGAATCTGGTTAAGAAAAAATGCCAAAAGACAACGTTATAAGGTGGTCATTTTTGCTTTACAATTTTGATTCTGCGTATAAAGGGTTAAGCGTAGGTACATGTAGAAATAAAGGACCTTAAGATAAATACCCGGACGGAGCCTCGCCAGAGAGAACTGATGCCATTTTTAATCAGCCGACTGCTTGTACTTACGAGCCGCACGCACACATCAACTAGTTTTTTCCTATTGCGAGCAGCACGCACACATAGGTAGCCGGCGGATTAGACATGCTTCAGTTCTTTGTTAGCTCCGTCGGGCTATTTATTTTAAGATCCTTGTGTATTAATAAAGTACCTGGCAGCAATATCGAGTAGGTAATACTTCACGTCGTGGAAGGCGGGCGCGGGGCAGCGCAGCGTGTACGCGATGCTCTGCCGGTCCGCGTTCACCGTGATGTATGAGCCGAGCTGTTGCAGCACACGAGTTTTGCTGTGAACAATACAATACCTCATCATCATCATCCTATCAGCCGAAAGACTTCCACTGCTGGACTTAGGCCTTCCCCAAGGATCTCCACCACTGTCGGCATTGTGCTGCTCGCATCCAGCGGTTTCCCGCGATTTTCACCAGATCGTCGGTCCACCTGGTGGGAGGCCTGCCAACGCTTCGCCTTACAGCCATCAGTTCTGCGAGCAATGTGCCCCGCCCATTGCCACTTAAGGTTTGCAATCCGTTGAGCTAAACCTACAATACCTACTTACTCATTATTGCACACCAAAAAAATACAAAGATCCCAATAGAATAAACGTATTAAAAACTACTGGGTAGACCACAGGCGGTCGCTACGAACCATGAAAACTGACAATAATCTAGGGTTCTTGCGGCTAGAATCGCATTTTAATTACAGACACATGACACCATGACACTGTTGCAGAAAGTTTACAAAGTGTTGGAATAGTTTTCGGAAATTTCTAAAAACTTTCACAAGTTTCCATATGGAAATTTTGAGAAATCGCCACCATACAACTATGTGGTAAGTTTCGTAATTTTTGAAACTTTCCGTTAGCACATCATAATAATTTACTACTTATATTTTGTATACAATTTCTGCATTTCTGTCTTGAGTTTTATCCGTAACTGAACAATCCGTGACTAAAAAACCTTTCACTACGAGTTCATTGTGAGTAATAATTTAAATTACTATGAACGGATACTTGAATGTACGCTACCTGAATGTGCTGTATGCGCAGCCAGAGGCAGAGGAGCACCTTCGCAAAAAGTGAGTTACGCCGAGCTGGTCATCGTACTCGAACCGGGAACCACCCTGTTCAGACAATAGAACATTACACAACTTACATTACAAAGAAAGGCCGAGAGTGCACAAGTTTGCGGCCCGAGCTGCAAGCGATGGACGTAAATATGCGATCGAGGGCTTTCTATATTACCTCCCATGTTGTGTGCATCATTTTATGTCTACAACAGCGTGCGGAAAAAGCCAGTTTATGGCCAGGTGTGGCATAAAATTATAAACGAATGTTTTCAAACTTCGATACGGAATGCAACACGCGGTCAAATATGAAACCCGGCTATTACCCGGCTCTAAATAAAGTCAGTTACCGGGGATTTTGCGTTTCGGGTACCCGCGTTGCATTACCTAAAATGAACATGCCGGCATTGTCAGCCTCAGCCGTGTTAAGTAAGATAAGCAAGCATCTTTTTTGCTTTAGCTTTAAAATAAATCGATACATGCATAATTCTCATTAATTACTAGGTTTTTTTAACCCGGGTTCGGAGTCAAAATACCCGGGTTTTACCCGATTCTAAATAAAGTCGGTTATCCGGTTAAAAAAGTTACTCCGGTTGCATTCCCTAATTTCGAACCCCTATTGTTACTGGAAATAATTATTTTGATTCTTTAGAATTTAACGTGAAAACACGATAGTCGTAATAAAATCATTAAACCGCCAAAAGTCAAAACTAATAGTTACCGATTCAATCCAAACGGTCACGTCACTAGCGCTTGGAGCATGGCAACACTGCGGTTTCGGTGTACAGACTTGGCGGCTTTTTAAAAATCACTACTACACCTACGTATAATAATAAATAAATAAATAATAATAAATATTAGGGGACAATCATACACAAATCGAACTAGCCCCATAGTAAGCTCAATAAGGCTTGTGTTATGGATACTAGACGACGATATATTTAATAGATACAAATACTTAAATACATAGAAAACATCCATGACTCAGGAACAAATATTCGTGCTCATCACACAAATAAATGCCCTTACCAGGATTCGAACCCAGGACCTCTTGCTTCGTAGGCAGGGTCACTACCAACTAAGCTAAAGCGGTCGTCGGGTATTTTTAATTTATGTAAAAAGTAAATAAAAACTGTGTTATTGAATGTAATTTTAAGTTTAATACAAGTATTAAACTACAGTTCTTAGCGAACAGTGACTTTGTGACTTCAATTTCAATAACTGTTTAGTTGAAAATTCATTGAGACCAACAAAATGTTTAAATTCAGAAAGATTCAAAATCATAAAGATCGGACTCACTCGTGTTATCATTGCACAAATATCATCGTCTTCATCACCATTCCAACCCGGAGTCGTCCAATGCTGGGCATAGGTCTCTGACATGGTACGCCACTGAACTCGTTCTAGAGTTTGTTTCTAACTGCTGCCACTTAACACATATCGCTTCACCTAGCTGGAGGTAAGTACTTACTTGAAATAGAATGGTGCACGCTGCCATTTCCGCCCCAAAAGGCTTCGCTGATACCAGTTTGATTCCGTTATTCAACGTGCACCGCCCCATCTCCGACGGTCCGTAGTCAGGCGGCGTAGCACACGCCCCCGGTTTAACCAAGGCCGCACAACTTGTCGAGAAGCAGCAGTTAGCATTGTGGGCGTGACTGAAGAAATAGGACGCGGTAGGCTTATGAGCACATCTTGCAAAATGCTGTAGAAATATTCGTAGCATTGTGGTTTTGGACTGACAGTGTCAAGTAAGAAAGAACGCGAGAGGACGGTTTTTTTTAAATGGTAAGGTTGAAAGAAAAGTATAGTCTACACTCTACAAAATAGCCGCTCTGGTTAATCGTATTTGGCAGTAGATCAAAAATATGGCAAACTGTTATACCAGTACGCATTCCGTAAATTAAAGCTGCGGCTCCACTGAGGCGGAGACGAGCGGAGCGGAGAGGAGATGTGTAAAGTAAACGCCAACTAGTTTAACGTTCCACAAGCACAAATGTGGCCAGAGTTAGGCAAGTGATGTTCTATCGATAGCTATAATAAAAATAAATACTATGACTGTGACTTAATTTATAAGTTTATAACCTAATAAATAAAGTAAGGGGGCACAATACATTCTTGAAAAGATTTAAGGATTTACACGTTTCATGAATTTATTTTGTATTTTTAGACCTATCCTGATGCGTGCAAACTATTGTCGATAACATTTTATCGATATTTACCTATGGCTATTTAATTTTCTGTGGGTCAGGCAACATTTTTATCTGTCAAACTAGTTCACCTAATTATGGCGTTTACTTTAGGGTTGACCAATCACATTCGTTGAAATCTACATCTTGTTCCCACTCCGCGTTTTCGTTCTGCTCGTCTCGACCTCAGTGGAGCCGAAGCCTAACATTTCAACTTTTCAACCTGTTGGGATCCGTCCTCTTACTATTTTATTAAAAATAACAAATATAAGATTAAAAAAAAAACACATTATTTAAAACTTAATAGCTACCTTAACCTAACCTATTGGGACCTAGATGTTGGGATTATTATAAAGTTAAGTCCGACTACGCTAAGTTCGCAGAGGTCGAAAAAAGTTTTATTAAAAAATACACCGTGTTTTCGAGGGCACATCCTCCAGATCTAAACAAGTTAATTTCTTTAGAAACTAATGTTGTAACTCATACCGTTTTTAAAATATTCATAATCTTAATTTACTCACCAACCAGTATAAATGAGCTGTCATAATCCCAACACTGTCATAGTTGACGTTAATTTTTGACTAACTCAGAAGTGTCTAATGGTTTTCAACTCAATATTAATTTATTTTGTATGAAAAGTAAAAAACTTTTTCGCCCGGGAGGTTGCGTTCGGCAGGCACCCCCAGATTAGACATAAAATGCGGTCCTCTGTGTCACCCCCTAGTGCTTGGCACCCGGGGCGGTCCACCCCTCCGCCCCCGCCACGACGGTCCACCCCTCCGCCCCCGCCACGATCGTCTTACGCCAACAAGGCATTGCACCTCCCCTCCCCCCCTCGGTCGAGAAAAATCGGACTGTGGGCCTCCTATACTTACGTCCCCCGGGGGTCGCTCGACTGCCTCTGGACCACATGCGTCGTAGGTAATGGTAGATCCAGAGGATTACTGCTCGGCTCGGCCCAATATATAACTGATGAGATAATCGTACTCTTTACGACTTAAATTATACATATGAAGGATTAACAGATAAATCTATGTCAGCCCGCATGCATTCCGGCACTCTTGCAATCAGGTATGATAGCGACTAAAAGTAACATCAACATGTTATTCATATTAGCGAGCAAACATCTGCGGGATTACGTTATCGCAGGCCTTGGCAATGGAGTTTGCAGTTATGTCAGCAGGGTTACAGGATGTTGCAGGAAATACATTCAGCACTGTTATAGTCGGTAACCAACTGGTACTTCTAGCATTGCAACCATTTATAGACTACGGAGATGCTTACCATCAGGCAGGCCGTACGGTTATCTGCCACCCTAGTAGTATTAAATAACTGGCCAAGAGCATGTCGGACGATGCTCAGTGTAGGGTTCCATAGCCGTAACTATAAGATAAAAAATACGATGTAAAAAAAGTATAACAACAATTACGTCCTTTTGTTGAGAAGCGCAGTTTATCGGCAATAACTCAAAAACGGTACATTCGATCTTGTTGAAAATAATTTTCGTTGAAAGTATTAATTAAGCGCTACCTTCGTGATTTTTTTCATATTTTTCGGACGCACGGTTTAGAAAATAGAGGGGGGGGGGACACAATTCACACAACTTTCGGAGCGATTATTTCCAAATACATTCACTTAATCAAAAACATTACTTAGGAACCTTATAGTGTTTTTTAAAGAGCTGTCGAACTATGTACCACAAGTTGATATTTGCTGAAACTATAAGGGTTCCGTTTTTGCCATTTTGGCTACGGAACCCTAAAAAGGGTCGGCGCGTACCTATAATTATATCCTACCAACTAATACGAGTAATATAACGATGGTATCGTAGTTCACACTCGCAGTAATTACCTACTATTTTTTCGCCAATGAAATTGCAACTTTATGATTTGTGTATGAATGGGCTAATTACAAAACTTTTTTTCTCGTAATTAGTACCTACGAGTGTGAACTAGGCTATCGATAAAATAAGTTAAGTTTGTGAAGATGTTTAGAGGTTCGGGTGCATGTTTGTTACCAAATAACGCGGCAACAATTAGATGGATTGAGATGAAAATGTGTGCGTGTGGACTGAGTGAGCACCCTTCTGAAATAAAAAAAAACATCCTGTTCATTTAGTAAAAGTTCTAAAACAATTGTAAAACTAAATCTCTGTATTTGTAAAAAGATAAATCAAAAGATATAACCTTTAACGTGTGCTCACTCAGTTCTCACAAATTACCAACGAAATCAGGGAATGTATTCATTTAACATATAATATGTATATACGAATCTTTAGTAAAACCTATGCTAACTTACCTTTATAATTTGTAGATCACCTAGTAACGTATTTAAGATTTTACAAATAATTTCTTATGCTCACTCAATCCGCACACTTTCGAAAACCCGATTTCTGATGAAAAAACTGAAGATTTAAACTGCTATATATGTGTATAGTTTAGTAAAATTAATGTGGGAATTTGTAAAATACAAAACGAACCACTAACGTGGCAGGTTTTTGGATAATAAATGTTTGTGAATGCTCACTCAGTCCACACGTTTCAAGTAAGTTAAAAATGTAAATATCTCAATATTTGTAGTATTACATAAACTATAAATTACTTCAACTTTTAGTAAAAATTTTTACTAAATATCCACCATCTAATATTTTATATTCGTTGTCTGTTTTTAAAGATATTCAATTGCAATTTTTCTAATGTAAGTAGATCGATTAGATTGACCACACTTCATTATATTATGGTCATATCCAAAATACAGTTCATTTAAAAAATATATGAGATCAAAAAGGTCACTACCCCTGGTACGTAACTTTGACATTGAAAAATGTTTTATTTTTATTTTTTGATCTCGGATTAAATCTTTTAGAGTAAATGAAAGGTAATAATTACGGATCAGGTAACTCTTAATTGTAATAAGTATATACTAACCTAATCAAAACAATTATTTACTTTAAAATTTAACTCATGGATATGACCATCTATATTAATAATTTAGCCGGGCCCTACGGTAGACCTGAACGAAAAGCGTCTCAAAAATTAAAGCGTAAAAAAATAACACTTTCGAATCGACAACTTATATTCGCAAAATTCGTATAACGCAGAAATAAGCGTATAAAGATGTAAAATAATGCGAATAATACCAAAAACAGTCGGCCATGTTTGCTTGCGTCAATTCGAGTTCGTTCGGAAATTGTCACAGTTTAGTGCAGGGGTACGTAGCATGCGACTATAATATAACTGCGGGCGCGGCTGTACATACTTGGCATGGGTAAGAAACCCGTTTTTTATTTTAATTAGAATAATCATACGTTTCCATATTTTTATTTCAAAGAAAACAATCTTTAAACGGGAAAATATTAATAAGTTACTGACATAACTGAAAAATAATATAATAATATTGTACAATAATATTATTGACACATAACCCAAAAAAAGTAACAAACGTTGGCAAAGGTGTCAGATAAATTTCTAAACGAAAAAAAAGGAATAGGCACATTTGTTTTTAATCCCTCTGATGGTGAAGTGGTAAGTTAGGGCGAAACTCTGTAGGGGCTTTTTAAGTTTTCTTAAATTTATTCTGACATCAAAAACAAATTAAATTATACCCGTTTTTGGTACAAAGATAGAAATTTGAAAATCAATGTTTAGCATTTAGGTGAAAACAAAAAAATTACCAGGCGTTTGAAATATTCGACCATAATAAAAATAATGCAGGTCTGAATGTTTTTACGGTTCCGTATCAAAATTGTAAAAAAGGAACCGTTATGGTGTGACTCTGTTTGTCTGTCCGTCTCTCATAGGTCAGTCAGATATCTCAAACGATTGCTGCGATCGATTTGAAATTTGGAATAGTTTTAAAAGTCGCTAACCTGAGCTACCTACTGGACATAAAAAAAATCTCTTATACCTTTTTTTACTTTTTTTAGGGGGCCGAAATGGGAGGTCGAAAATTTCAAGTTGTGCTATTGTTTTAAGTGGGGTATCAAAAGGATGGAGTTTATTTGTAGATTCCAATACCATTTTAAGTTTTTTTCTTAAGCATTTACTTTTAGATTTAGGACGAAAAAAGTTCAAAAAAATACCATTCCCCTCCTTCCATTATTAATACATATCTTCGAAGTTACTGAACAGAAGAATCTGTAATAATTGTCAATAATTAATATCAACCTAAATATTATTTAAAAAAATAACGGTTTTCCTAACTTACACAGTTTTTTAGAAATTTGGAGAAATCGTAACACTTACTTATTTGCTCCTACTAAACTAAGCGCCATACAGTTTTTCTTAAAATATTCACGCATCTATTTACGAGTTTTTCATGTTTGAGGTAGGAATAAGAACGTTCAAATATGATTTCAAAAATTTATTTTCTACCTACGGGGAGCAACAATGCCGGTTAATTTTACCTCCATAAGATGATTCCGTAGTTTTTGAAGAACATGGTAAAATTAATAAGACAAAATTTAAGGTTTGTCAAATCACGCACGCAGCAATCAAACCCAATCAGGAACGTAGTAAGCGTAAAAAACTGACAGAGCGGGAGGGCCTATATAATCCGGCACACGAGGCATTCTAATCCGGCCCGCGTACAGAAGCCTCCCCTGCCTGCACAGTAAAGTACCTACAGATGTGAGACACACAGCACCCCCAGGACGAAAAAGATTATACGTAACTTCAAGTCGACCATGTCATGTAGCCCGCGCGACATTTTCAAAGGTGCTGTACGGCCCTCTGGGAAAAAAGTTTGGAAACCCCTGATGTGAATGCTTACCCCTTAGGTTGAAGTAAGACTACGCCGGCCACGTCTGTAGTAAGTATCCACATAGGCGGGCTAAACTGGCTTCGAACTGGGTGTGACATGTTGAATGGACAGGACCGGACTGGGCTCCGACTCCCCACGAGTCCGGGGCCCAATAACAACAACCACAAGCCGGGGGCCCGGCCCGTGCGGGCCCCGCGGCGGCTAGGAAAACTGGAAAACACCACCTTAACTATATGGCCAGTCCGACGACGCTAGAACAGGCCGCGGCGAAGATAGTGGGACGACCTGAATGTATTTCTTAACGGCTGTCCAAAGTTAGCTCGGGACCGGGACGGCTGTCATATTTTGTAATTCACTGTCATATATTGGACGAGGGCTTAAATTAAATATTTAGACCATGTTGGGGTGGGGTGAGCCTGAGGTACAGGCTGGGTGGCGAGGACGTAGCATGCCACGGTGAAAATAGCAGGACAACCTAGACGTATTTTTAACGGCTGGTCAGGGTGGTCCTTTGGACCAGAACCATTGCAAGCGGGATAGATTTGCCCTTCAGCTTCAGTGGGACATTAATAATTAGACTTAAAAAAATAGGATTTGGCTCTAGAAGGGGTAAAATTATGAATAGGAATCTGTTATTTCAGATATTTGAAAGTAAAACTTGGTGTATAAATTACATACCTAATACATTAAATATTCGTGATGTTCCCTCAATTTCAACAAAACATAACTACATAGAGAACCCACTTTCTTAGATGTCGGTTAAAAATAAAAGGCTTCGAAAGATAAATAACAAAATGTACCTAATTGAAAAGATTCTTGGTAATGCTATTTCTAAGGAGGTGAAAGGGTTAAATGGGGTTTGTAATTTTTTACATTTTACCCGGGCGAAGCCGGGATTTCAGCTAGTAATATAATAAAGTGTGGTCAACCTAATCGATCTACTTACATTAGAAAAATTTGCAATTTGCAATTGAATATCTTTAAAAACAGACAACGAACATAAAATATTAGATGGTGGATATTTAGTAAAAATTTTTACTAAAAGCTGAAGTAATTTATAGTTTATGTAATACTACAAATATTGAGATATTTACATTTTTAACTTACTTGTAACGTGTGGACTGAGTGAGCATTAACAAACATTTATTATCCAAAAACCTGCCACGTTAGTGGTTCGTTTTGTATTTTACAAATTCCCAGATTAGTTTTACTAAACTATACACATATATAGCAGTTTAAATCTTCAGTTTTTTCATCAGAAATCGGGTTTTCGAAAGTGTGCGGATTGAGTGAGCATAAGAAATTATTTGTAAAATCTTAAATACGTTACTAGGTGATCTACAAATTAGAAAAGTAAGTCAGCACAGGTTTTACTAAAAAATCGTATATAAATATTACATGTTAAATGAATACATTCCCTAATTTCGTTGGTAGTTTGTGAGAACTGAGTGAGCACACGTTAAAGGTTATATCTTTTGATTTATCTTTTTACAAATACAGAGATTTAGTTTTACAATTGTTTTAGAACTTTAATTAAATGAACAGGATGTTTTTTTTTATTTCAGAAGGGTGCTCACTCAATCCACACGCACACGATGAAAATTGGCATTCAAAGAGTCCGTTCCGGGAATTTTAAGTTTAACCTGACAAACTTGCAAGCCTTACTGACTGTTGCAAAAATCGGACCAGCCAGCGTTCCCTGGGATCGAACCAGGTCGCCTGGCCCGGACCACCTTGAGAGGGTTGGACTAGGTAGGGGCCGGGGGCAACTGGGATCGAACCAGGCCACCTTGAAGTTACACTGATTGCTCAAAGTGAGCAGCGGACCAGCGGGCGAAGGTTGAAGCGGATCAACCTGTCCTTATGTAGAGTGTGTAAATCTAACTAATGAGAGTTTTAGTTGCCGGTTCGCTAAACCTAGCTCAGCTAAGAAGACTCCGGCAAGAAACTTAGCTGAGCCCGAGCAAGGTCGGAATGAAGTTAATCCAGGACATTCTGGTCCTGGGGCAAGTCGGGACGCGGCCCTTGTATGCTGTTGTCGCGCGAGGAGGTCGACCCCGCCGACGTTTCGTTCCGGGACTTGTCCTCATTAAGTACAGACTGAGATAGACGATGTATGTATGTAAACACTTTATCACACTATCACGCTAATATTATAAACTAGTATTTATCCGCGGCTTCGCCCGCGTAATTACCGTTACTGTCCCAAGGGAACTCTTTACCGGGATATAAAGTTTGGGTATTTGGATGTTTGTTACTAAATAACGGGGTAGCATAGAGATAGATTGAGCTGGAATTCGGCATGCAAGTCGACCAAGTCCTGGATTGAAACATAGGATACTTTATATCCCGGTAAAAAGTTCCCTTGAGACAGTAACGGGACGAAAGCGCTAGCTAAATGCTAGTTGCACTGAAATCATACAGAAACAGCACAAAGATCTACATGTATGGTTATGTACAATGGCGAACTCATCCCTATAAGGTGGGTGTTGCTAGCAAACGACGTTGCTAGTTGTACAGTACAGTCGAGTTCATCATTATTTGAGCAAAGAACGGATCACAAATATCTGATCTCGTTCTTATGCTTCTGATAATAGGGTCTTGTTCAGATATTTTCGGTCCAATCTTTGCTCAGAGATAATGATGAACTAGACTGTACTAATCCAAGAGGTTTCTTTCAAGGGAGTTTTGTACGAAACCTATGCGGTTCGAGATCTCACAGTTTTGTCGCCAGTTCAGTTAAAACAGTATAGAAATAGTTTCTTGAAGTTTTAGCACTGTTGTGTTAAGTACTTAGCGAAATCATTAATTGCAGATGGGTCTTCTACTTTCATGGACTCGTTTACATAGTTAAGACAACTAGTTACTTACTCAAGTGAACAGAAAACCACCCGTTTAAGTTATTTATTTATTTATTTCAATTTTATTGCACAAAAGAAAATGTATTGTACAAAAGGCGCACTTAATGCCCCATAAGGCATTCTTTACCAGTTAACTTTAGGGCAAAGCAGATAACTTGTGGTGAAAGTTCGAGTTGAACAACCTATCACTTTTATGGTTTAATCCCTCGTTCATTTCCATATTGCTCGCATTATCGTAATGTCGTGTGGCCACGCGTTTGGGAAAAATTGGGATTTATTGTTTAGGAAGGTAAAAATGAATTCAATTCAATTCATTTATTCAATCGACCAACATGGATCATTCATTACTTTGCAAAAAAAAAAAAAATTATAGCAAGCTAGTTAATTAATTGATTTGGGCATTTTACAGATTTCAGTGGCAATAATAACTTCGGTGGCATCAGAAATGTCAAAGTCCTAGGAGATTTGGTTGGTATTTTAAGATATCTGGAACACGTCGAGGTTGTCTACACAAATACTCGAAAATGTCGGCAAATCTCCTATTAGACTTCGACATTGATGATGCCACCAAAGTGAATGCCACCGAAATCACCGGAGAAGTGCCCAATTAGGCTATTTTCTCTATAATTTTCGACGTTACCATTGAGTTCAGACTGATTTATTTTTTATTAAAAATTAATACAGAAGAAATTAAACTAATATAAGGAACAGATAAAACCAAAATTAGAACCGTTTAAAACTTAACTATTTAAATACGATTATCATAATTAGGTATACCTCATTAATATCGCCTGTTGAACTCAGCAAAATTGTGATCCCACCAAAATTGCTCTAAGCACCAAAAGTATGTTTGAACAGCCAATTTAATCGCACTAAATTTTAAAAATATATATCTATACAAGAGTTTAGTTAAGTGCTAAGTTGTTGACAGTGAAGCCGATTTATTACCAGCAAGAGCGCGCTGAAACTTGCTATTATTTGCGGCTTCATAATGTTTACAATTCTCTAATTGCTATTATTAACGCTTTTCCATAAGATCTCAATAACGCAACCTTTACATAACATTAACCCATTTCACCTTTATTAGCGCGAAACACAATATACACCACGCTACAGCAAAATGAACCGTCTGTGTAACACAATTAGTGCATTTTAGATCTCCGGGTTATTCACACTGCAAACCAAGAGTTCCCTATTCAAAAGGACTAATATTTTCCACGCGTTCAATCTAAATTCGACTGTAATGAACACGGCATAGAGTTCATATTTTCGAAGTACACTTGCGAGATATGTCGTTTTATATGATGCACTTCAGACATATTGCTAAATGGGAAATTGATGCTAGGCTAGGTGTTCCTAGTACTAGTTTTGGGCCTTGAAGGTTCCGTGAGACACGCCTGGACCATTAAAATAGTAATTACATTAGTACACTATTGTGCGTGGAACTAGATTGTTTTTTTGTCGACGTTATTGTTTACACCTTTTTAAAAACGGATTAGTAAGCACGGCATCTTTCTTATCCTATTTATCATTCTGCAAAAGTTTTCTCATAAAACTTAGGGCGCGGCCCCATGTCGACGGCACGGCGCCGTCCGCCGTGGAACGGCACCGTGCGACGGTACGGCGTCGTGCCGTCGGACGGCGCCGTGGACGGCGCCGTGAACGGTGCCGTGGACGGTGTGACGGCGCCGTGAACGGTGCCGTGAACGGTGTGACGGCGCCGTCCACGGTGCCGTGAACGGCACACCGCACCGGTGGACGGCGCACGGCTCGGTAGTTTTGTTTTAGGCGAATCTCACACTGCGGCGAATCTAGAATGATCAATTTGTATAGAAAAATCGCGGGGTATGGCACACTGAGAATGAGTGAGGTCGCGGCGACTTTTTAACCGGCTTTCAAAAGAAGGACGTTTTTTTTGTGTGTTTGTTCACCGATTACCTACTCGAAGACGGCTGAACCAATTATAAATTCTTTTTTTGTTTGAAAGAATGATGTTTGAATATTTTAGAGGTGGTCCCATTGCAACCAAATCAGGACTTGATGATGGGATGTTGGAGGAATTGAGGTAACTCTTCAAATATTATAGGCACACATATAGCGATTTTGGTATTGGTTATAGTTTCTCGTGCATTTCTTATTACAAATGAATTTATAGTATTAACCGACTTCAAAACAAAGAGAACATTCTATGTAGGTTTGCTCCCCGATTACTTGAAGATGGCTAAGCCGAGATGGAAAATTATTTTTTTATTTGAAAGGGTATACCTCTGAGGTAGTCCCCTTGCAAACAAATCAGGATCTGATGATGGAATCTTGGAAAATCGAGAAAAATATAGCGATTTGGGTATTTTTCATAGTGAATTGTACATTTCTTATCGAATCTCTTCATTTGAAGTCCGTTATTAACAGACTTCCACAAAAGAAGGACGGTTTTAATTTTTTACCCTATTACTGGAAGACAGCTGGACCAATTTGGAAAATTATTTTTTTGTTTGAAACGGATTTGTCCTCCAGAGTGGTCTAATCAAACCGAGATCTGATGATGGGATCTTGGAGAAATCGAGGGAACTCTTCGAACGTTATAGGCATATAGAGGGTGGGAGGGACTATACCGACATACTTTAGCCATGAATTCCTGGTGGTGTGACGAGTAAATAATGTTATATCAACATGGGTCGAATATTGTCATTTTACATTACATTAGTCTTATGGAACAAAATAAATCAGAAAATTCAGCCCCTCGTTATAAACATGTCCTTACTGGAGGAAAAGTTATGAAAAAGAAAAAAAAGCTAAAATGGAAACGAAAGGACAATTTTTTTGGCCTCGTCGTAGTCGCTTACCATCAAATAGTGCGAAGGTTAATTGCTGTTTAGTTAAAGGATTTAAAAAAATTAGTAAAACTATCTTAGTCACATTTATTAGGGCTTGTTACACACTTGGGAGTTTTCATTTAAAAAATAATGAATATCTCTGAAAGTAAGCGTTTTACGACTATACATCACATAACTTTTTTTACTCCTAATAGTTGTTAGAATCTATAGTTAAAGTTTGTCGGTATAGTCCCTCCCACCCTGTATACGGCGATTTGGGAATTGTTCATATTCACTCGTGCATCTCGTATCAAAATAGGTTCACTGAAAGTAGGTTATTTTAATTTTTTTAATTTTGTGATTATATCATCATCATTCGGTTTAATTCGCAATGTCAATGTATACTTTCATCAAAATGGGTTCAGTAGTTTTTGAGATAGAGTTATGTGTGTATTAGTCACTAGGAAAACTTGTACCTACTTAACAGCGTAATTCGATCACTACTGAAATTAAGAAAATCAAGAAATAAAAAAAATACTCAAAAATTAAACCGACTTCAAAAAGGGAAGAAATAAAAGTTTTATGAACACTATTTTTTTGAAGTCGGTGTTAGCCTTAATATTTGGAAGTACCTACGCTACGAGACGCTCAAATACTATATTACATACATAGACCAGTAAAGTAAGCAGTGGCTCGGCTTCGCCTCGGCCCACAATTACATGTGATCGGAGGCTTTCTTTATTTACTGGCCAAGGTTTATATACAATTTTTCTGTTCGACGGAGTCGGAAAGCGGCCGGAAGACAGAAAAAATTGCTGGCATAAAACTTTCCTTTTATTTAAAGACGGTTTAATTTTTATAATAACTTTAATTAAAGAAAAAAAATTATTACTCGTCGGTTTTTTAGCCAAATCCCATTCTCAAAATCATTTTTTACCCTAAAAATGATGAAAGGATACGATTTCAATCAAAAAATTATACACTTACAAAAATAAGTTCCTATTTCTATGGAGAGTCGATTTTCGATCCACAGTGTAGCGGGAAGAGTGCAGTGTGCGATGCGCCGCACACGGTACCGTGTGCCGTACACGACACCGTTCACGGCACCGTTCACGGCGCCGTCACACCGTCCACGGCACCGTTCACGGCGCCGTTGACGGCGCCGTCCGACGGCACGACGCCGTACCGTCGCACGGTGACGGCGTCGTGCCGTTCCACGGTGGACGGCGCCGTGCCGTCGACATGGGGCCGCGCCCTTAGGAGTGAACTTATCCCGAACAATTGTTAAATTGGTCACATTGCAATCATGATAAAGATGTTTCAGACGTATTTGAATCGCAGCGATTTCCAAAACATTTTAATAGTAGGTAAAACACCACAAATTCTTAGAACTCTGTCTGATGTCTATCAAAACATGTCTTAGTGAGAGCTGTTAAGGAAATAAGTGTATATTTCTAACTTTAGTGTTTAGAAAAATCAACCAGCTGTGAACACTTGTTTCTGTTTGTTCTCCAATAAATAAAATAAATAAATAACTCCGCAATAGTACATTACACAACTACTTAGGGCTTTCTTTATTACCTCCCGAGTTGTGTACATCATTTTATGTATACACTTGGCTAAACAGCCACTTTATGGCCAGGTGTGACATAAAAGTCTTCACGTCATCCACTGGCTTTCTTTGAAAGCGAATTACTTTTTTTTATATAAGTAAAGTTGGATGTGCAAAATCTCAGAAGCGTAGATTCGTGTGAAACTGTGCAGTTTCAATGATAATCGCTCAGATAACTTCGTCGAAACAAAACTCTAGAACAAATAAAATACTCGGTCATTCAAATGATTGTTGTACTCTCTGAGCAAATACTATAAACGCTAGACCTATTTAAACCCGCGCCCCGCGACTGTAGCATCAGAAACATTTCAGCGGCCAACGCTGTAGGTTTCAGAGATGGACAAGTCCAAATTTGAAATTGGCTCAGAATTCCCAAAGGAATTAGACAACAACGATCGACTCGGCCATTTCAGACAGCGGTTCTACATCAAGAAAGGAGTCATATACATGTGTGGTAACTCTCTCGGCTTAGCTTCTAAAGATGCGGAAGAAACTCTCCAAATTGCGATGGAGAAATGGAAAGAAGAAAGCATTAAGATTTGGAATATCGAAGACAGCAAGTATTTTTTGTACTCTAAATTCCTTTCCAAACTTATGGCTCCTTTGATCGGCGTTGATGAAGACGAGATAGCAGTGACTGGGTCTACGACCACCACTGTCCATCAGACGATAAGCACGTTCTACAAACCCACTAAAGACCGATACAAAATTCTTGTCGACGATTTAAACTTCCCAACGGACCGGTACGCCGTGGATAGCCAAGTGCGACTGAAGGGCTTGGAACCGGCTGATGCTGTTAAGGTGATCAGGAGTGAAGACGGAAAATTCTTGGACGAAGATAAAATCATCGAGGCGATGACGGACGATGTTGCCATAATCCTACTCCCAACTGTCCTTTATAGAAGCGCTCAAGTTCTAGACATGAAGAAAGTCACCAATGCTGCTAAAAGGCGTAACATAATTATGGGTTGGGACTTATGCCACGCCATAGGATCTGTGGAAATGGATCTCAAATCGATAGACTGTGACTTCGCTATGTGGTGCACCTATAAATACCTCAACGGAGGCCCAGGGGCTTCGGCGGCTTTGTACATTAATAGAAAGCATTTCAAGACATTGCCGGGCATGACTGGCTGGTATGGGAATAAGCCAGAAACCCAGTTTCTTTTGAGGCAAGAATTCGAGCATAATCAAGATGGGAGCGGATGGCAAATCGGCTCCCCTAATATTTTATCCATGGCTCCAATCGAAGGCGCTTTAAAAATGTTCCATGAAGCCGGTATGTCGAATATTCGAAGCAAATCTCTTCACTTGACCGCTTATCTGATGTTTTTGATTGAAAATAAGCTTGTTCCGTTCGGGTTTTCGATTGGGAATCTTCGGGAAGATTCTAGGCGAGGTGGACACGTTTGTTTAGAGCATGCCGAGGCTTACAGGATCAGCATGGCTCTGAAATCCAATGGAGTTGTGCCCGATTTCAGAGAGCCCAACGTGATCCGCTTAGCACCTATTGCCTTGTACACCAGCTACGTAGAAGTATACGAAATGGTTGATATTCTGAAAGGTATAATGGAACGAGAAACGTATAAGGAGTTTAGTGAAAAAAGGAATTTTGTTGTATAAATCAAGTATCTTCATGTAAGTACCTAGGTAGTGATTTATTAAACAATTTAGATCAATTGCGGTCTTACTGAATTTAAAACCTTACAAATCTTCTTTGGCTTTTAACACCTTCACGAACAACAACCCGCCTAGTAGGCGCTACTAAATTTTGCTCAGATATCGGCCGGTTATGCGGTGCACATTATTGGTTTCACAAACCCACCTAGCGGGCTCTGTCGGTTTCTGAGTTATGTATGTATGTAAACACTTTATTGCACATAAAATTTTACAAAAGCAATAGAGAAATCAATGGTTATGTACAAAGGCGAACTTATCCCTGTAAGGGATCTCTTCCAGCTAACCCTTGAGCAAATGAGAAAGAACAACCAACATCGAAGAAGATAGACAAACTAACAAAATTAATGCATTCTTACACAAAGAGAACAAATCAGGTTTTGAATAGGTACACATAAAAACTCAACATATTTACCTACTTAAATATAATATACTAGCGACTCGCCTCGGCTTCGCACGGTGTTTCTCTATTATATTATGCATGTATTATACATATAAACCTCCTCTCCTCTTTAATCACTCTATCTATTAAAAAAACCGCATCAAAATCCGTTGCGTAGTTTTAAAGATTTAAGCATAGGTACATAGGGACAGAGAAAGCGACTTTGTTTTATACTATGTAGTGATTAAACATAATATAATCTTACTACATATATAAATATATACACACATATATATAATTTCGTCCCGCAGTGGACTGCCGCATGCTGATGATATACATAATAATATATATACACATACATATACTAAGTGATCAATCGTATTGACAACAAAAAAAAGAAAAATATCTGACTAACAGTGTGAAAGCTTCTTTAATTGTTCCTTAAATGATGCAACAGACTGCATGCCTCAAGGACACTGGTAGTGAATAGGGATGATGACTGGGTTAAAAATATGTAATTCTATTTAGTCCGTCAGTTAGATTATGGAAAAATATGGGACACGTATTTTTTTGGTTTATCAAAATATTAAAAATCGACAAAGTTATAGATCATCAAACTTCTGGAGTGGGGGCTTGTGACGTCACTTCTGAATGAAAATTGTACTCAAGAGTGACGTCACTCGAAACTTCTAAGCACTCTATCCTCGTCAGTTTTTGTTTGTCAAACAAAACAAAAAATACGTGTAGGTACAATATTTTTTCATAATGTAACAGACGGACTAAACAGTTTTTTTTAGTCATCTAGCCTATTCCATAATTTTACAGCACGGGCTGTGAAAGACATCCTATACGTACGGGACTTATTGGGCGGAATGGCAAGAGAGAGATTGGTACTCGATCGCAGACGGTGGCCACTGCCGACAGCCATATAGGTAAATAGAGGTAGGAGGGGGATGCAGGATTGAAAAGCACGTTGAACAGCAATGACAGCACATGCACATCTACGTCGGCGGATAGGAAGCCAACCGAGTTGTGATCGAAACTGGGACACGGAATCCTTATGTGGGGAAACTCTGTCAACTTCGATCGTGTATTCGTAGCTCAGAAAAAATGCATCAGAACCCTATGCGGAGTCAATCGCCGTGAGTCATGCAGACCTCTATTCAAAAAACTTAACTTACTCTCACTACCCTGCCTTTACATCTTCGAAGTGGCAAATTTCGCCAAAACTCACATCGAACTTTTTACTTTAATTGACAAAGAAACTACTAGACCGCAAAGAAAATATCGCCTAGCGTTACCGGTAGATAGTAAACTAGCACTTAGGAGGAAAAGCGCATATAACATGTGCATCAAGATTTACAATAAGCTGCCATCATCCATTAAATCACTGTCAAATCAAGAATTTAAGACCAAACTATATAAGATATTATGTGACAATTGCTTCTACAGCGTAAATGAATTCCTCGAACATACATTTTGATTGTGAATGTGTATTGTATTAATTTTTCAATTCCATTTAATTTCATTTCTGATTATATTTTGCTTATTGATTGACTTATTTTCCTTCCATGTAATTTATTTAATAATTATAAATGTTAGTAATACCTATTATGACCCTGATCTCATTGTAATTCGTTATTTTATGTTAAAATCTAATATTAATTGTGTGCATGTAACTACTGTGATTGCCTATGATGCGAATGTTACTCAGTAATTAATTATCCATCATTTAATTCAATCTAATTGTTAAGTAAAATAACTTTCACATGCCAGAATGGGCAGAATATATTAGGTTAACTTTAATATGATTATAACACCTTGTATACCACATATTCAGTGAATAAACTTCATTCATTCATTCATTCATTCACGTTATTGTTACATTTTTGGTCTGGTCGTGAAAGTGTTAACCGACGCAACCGCAAAACTAAAAACACTTGTGCAATTAGCTACCTACGTATTAAAATTCCACTAACCAGGGTCACTGTCGAGGACAACGGTGGCGTGGACTAATATTGACATTTACAACACAATAATAGTCATATTGATTGCAAAATACTTAATTATCATAAACAAGAGGGAATAAACAAAAAATATATAAACGTTATAAAGTTATGAGACCAGTCTTAAAAAAATGTATATTTTTTATTGTCTTAAAGAAAATTAAAACTTAATTTCGGAATGCTTAATTCAGACTAAAAAAATTAATTTAGGGCAACAATAACGAGATTTTACTATTTTTTTCATAGTAGCTACAGCGAGGACACATGCTGACGTCACAGAGTGCGTTCTTTTTGTAAGTAGGTATTGTTTTCAACGCTCGGTGCGGTTGACTACTTTTGTTTGCAATTTGTGGCTGTTATGGTTATCCAAGTGTAGTAGTTATAGGTATACATTTGTTCCTCACAAATAGTTGAATCGATTTACATCAGATACAAAATCCAGTCCACAATCCACATGCCTATTGTCCGGTGTACTCCTCAATTTAAGCTGCTTCTGACCAGGGATCACGGGTCCGTCAACGAAGTAACTCCAGGATAATACAAATCTTCTTTTAATGAAGTTTAGAATAGGTTTAGGTACATTTAGGTAAAATAATTATGTAAAATATGTGTTGCCGCTACGAATGTGAGATGCAGTCTGAAGGGCTCGGAGCGGGGGCGTGACGTATCCGTGACGTCACCGTAGAACCGGTAAATAGATGCACGTATGCTTTTATGTTGCACCAACACCTATTTACATAAAGAAAGAAAGAAAATACATTTATTTATGACAGCCCAAAAAGGTAGACAGTAAGTAGTAAAGGCAACACAATGAAATCTTGCTGCCACAAAAAAATGTCCCACCTCAGCGTAATGCCAACTCTAGAGCCGGCGCTGGTCTTCCGGTGGAGCCAGACAGGGGCGACGTTACCGCGAGTTATTCGGCCACTCCAGAACATGATATATTAGACAGTGTTTTACAACCTTTTTACCCGACTGCGGCGAAGCCCAAAGGAGGGTTATGTGTTTGACCTGTATGTATGTATGTCCGTTCCTGTGTCCGCTCGTAACTACTCAACGGCACATCCGATTTTGATAAATGATACATCATTAGATTCGTCTTGATGGTGCGAGTGTCACTGGATATGGATATGAAGTTCGTTTAAATAAACAAAATGGCGGATTTTATGCAGTTTCAAAGTGCACCGCGGTCGGGTTTTTTTTAGTAAAAATGTGGTTATTTATGACATGAAAAAATATGGTATGAAAAAATATTTCGCGAACCCTTCGTCGTTTGATCATTTAGGTATGACATACATGAAATCTATCTTTTTAAACTATACCGTTTTTTTACTGAAGTATCCTCTCGACCTCCTGCGACCTCCCAGGGGGTCGCGACTCGCGACCCACACGTTGAAAAACACTGTATTAGATAATTAGGATTTATTTTGGTTACATTATATCATAATCATACATACATAGTACAGTTACCGGCAAAAATATATGACGAAGCGAAGCACACGACCTTATTTTCGCTCATTCCCAAAATACCGCATTCCTAAAATACCACATTTTGAAAATACCAGATTCTCGATTACATCAAATTCTCCGTATACCAGATTCCCAAAATAATACATCCAAGAAAGTTATTTAGATCCTTGAGTAACTTACGATTTTCTAACGTAGTGTAACGGGAATGTGGTAAGACAGGAATCTGATAAATCGAGAATCTGGTATTTTGAAAAATCTGGTATTTCAGGAATGCGGTATTTTGAGCACGAGCGCTTATTTTTGCATGCCCCGTTTTATTACATATTATATTAATGCCGATGCCGGTGACTGTATATAGGCGATAACATAATAGAGATGTTTGCATGATTTGTCACAGTGACACTGCTCAACCTTACCAAAGTATAAAGACGAGCGAGTAGTTAAACATCGGCCGCTTAGGAGCGCACGATAACACGTCGTCTGCGAGTGCAATCCATACTGGAGCATTAGAAATTAAGAAAACTTTTCATTTATATTTTTTTGGTTTTCATTTACCGAACAAAATAAATAAATTGAAATTCTACCCAAACTTAATCATACTGTTAATTTAACTGACAAGAACATTTTCTGTCAAGTTAACGTAGTTTTCTGTTAAGTGGCAAGTTCATTCATATTGAAAAATTAGTAACCATAAGACGATCAAAGAGGTCTTAATCACTGATTATTGTTTACCTCGTTCACAGGGTGCTTTACCTAACTAGCCTACTTACTTTCCTAATTTTCTCCAAAAAACATACATAATTTGATTATTGTTTTATACATACTCGTAAATGAACTCAGAAAGCTTAGTACTATCAGCCCAAAAATATCGGTACCTAATTTGTTGGCACCTTATATAAGCACTAAAATGCTATTAGGATACCATCTGTTACTTTGTAGTTTGGCAAGATAAAACAATTACTAAATTTTAAGGCAGTGTCAAATTTATTGCAGGGGTTTTAACAAATGGGGTTTAAAATAATAAACGAGTAATAGTTTTCAATATATTTTAATTTGAAAATAGGCTTATAACTATTTAATCCGAGTCGAAATGTGATTCACCGTTTCAGTAATTAAATTTCTCATCCCAAAGCAAGGCATTCAGATGAACATACATAAATCACACCACAACTTATCTATATAAATTAAAAAATAACTATGTATAGTATAAGAAAATAACAAATGTCAAAACTTGAATTTTTATCAGTATTGCCCATTCAATAATTGTTGTTTCCGTACTTACAACATGGACACTAGTTACCTTAAAAATATTAAAATGTTCTATTTTTATTTACAATAATTTACATCACAATGCTGCATGATGGTTACAACACTAAATAAATTGCCAACTATTTAATAACAACATAGCCCGATGTGGCGCGTGACGCAACCGTCACGACACAAAATCCCTGGTTGCCTGGTGAAACCCGAACAGTGGCAAAGTTACTTATCGGGTTTCACAAGGCAACCCTCGCAATGTAACGATCCTCGACGCATTTTCAGGTGTCTTTGGCGCAGATAAGGAATGCAAAATGGGTTTCTTGACAAAAAACGATTTTATCATGACATTAAATCAATTTGCAACCGATATTCAGAAAAGGTTTTTTCTAAAATCAACCAGTTTAAATATAAAAAGCGAATTATTTCTAAATAGAAAAAAGATACTGTTATTTACGAGTATTATGAGAAAGACCGATTTATAGCATAGTAACCATGATCGATTTTACAAAAGAAATGATGATCTGCGATTCCGAGCGTCACATCTCGAATGGTCGTTCGAGCAGGGACCGGAAAATCCGTTCGTTGGCTTAAGCCGTTCGAGTATTAATCGTTTATTTGGGTTAACATCTGATTGAGTTAACTCATAAACGGGTTAAACCCCGCAACGAGTTAAGCCGAACCCTAGGTTTTTGAAGGGGTTTTTAAGACATTTGGAAGGGGTTGATGCCGAGAGTAGCGAACCGAATTACTATGACGGTTAAGATCAATTTAGTTTGCGCCGTCCGGAACCACTTGCCAGTAGCAACTCTTAACGGTGGTTTAGATTAGGGTTTTGGGTTAACTCGAACGATCGGCGTATTAAGCTGGTGATAAGCTTAACAGAATAAAAGTGTTTCTCAAAACCAGCGCTTTAAAAACCCGTCTTAAAACCTCGATAAAGGGGTTCCGGTTCCTGATCGAGCGTCGCTTCACAGCCCGAATGGTTGTTCGAGCATTACGTCATAACGCGAATGGTTTATCCGAGTGTACAGTTAACGTCATAAATATCTGTACGGATGAAGCGACAAACATTTCTAAAATGACAATTATGTCAGGGGCGTAAAAGTGTACAGATATTTTGTCGCCCTGGTCTCGTATATATACCTATTTATGATGTGGACTGTACTGTACGTCACGGCGTCACGCACCACGGGCGGGCACAATAAGGAACTACGCGTTAGATCACTGTATATGGTCGACTCGAGAAACACTTCATATAAATGTAAACAGTTTTAGTAAGGGATGAAATCGGAGCTTTCGATATCCCTAAAATAAGTTTATCCACACTAAAATTATGAATGCGAAAGAAACTGTAAAAAAAGGAAAACCTACAAGTTTCAAGTCTTTTTAATTTTGTAATAAAAATTTTAATAAATTTCTATAATTTTTTTTTTCAAAACGGTTTCAACGCCAGTAGTATTACGTAAGTTTACCCTTGAAAAACCCATCTTATTTTTAATCTTTTTCTTTATGACAATTATTATTTTTTGTTTTTAATGTGTATTTTTTTGTCTGTGTTACTTTAAAAAGACATCTTGTATCTTAAATTATGTTGAAAATTGGCGTCGCGTTTTCTACATAACTATGCGTACACGCACCGTCGGCGTATTCTGAGCACTGGTGTGGTTATAATATATGTAGTGTTTAACGAGTCGTTTCCATGAGATATCCCTTAGTTCGATTAAGAATAAATTTTGCTCTACTCTATTCGGAGGCCCAAGCATAATATTACTGTAATTTTTAACTAAACTGAAAAAATAATATAGTAAAAGTAGCTCAGGCTGAAATACTTGAAAAGTATTTGAAAAGAGTGTCTCTTTGTTATATTTTAGAATCAGATTGGACGATTTTGGGCTATAACCAGTTGAGATAGTAAAATATATATTTTTAGTCGCAGTCACCGGTTGAGCAAAGTTTGCACTTGGTTTCTAAGACGTCAGATACAAAAAAGGTGCAAACTTAAGTCAACCGGGTTTAATATTTTTCATACATTTAAATCACAGTAATATTGTGTGGTAGGGCGCTATGAAATGCTATCTGGAGTACTAAAAGACTACATAACAGTCTAGGTATAATGCCGCGCGTGCGTAAACTGAGGCTACCCACCTACAATATTATTGAGCAATATCGTCTGCCCATCACTTTCAGTTGCTTTATGTTCAGAAAGAGATAGACAATACTGTCAATAATGTAGGTGAGAATGTCGTCTGGTTGGAATTTTATTCAATATCTCATTTTCTTCATTGTGAAGTTTTCTGCCAGTATTATTTTATTTATACTTACTTAGAGATTTCCATTTCAATAAAGGAAAGAAGTGTCCCAAGTTTTCCATACATTAATGAAACTTTCCTTTGTGTTACCGTCATATGGAAAAAGGGTCACACAATAGGAAAAGCTGTTCGACAATTTTTTCTCCCATTGGGATTGTAAGAGCCCGTATTTCTTAGTAGAAATAACATAAAATTGGCTGAAAATCGCGCATTTTTTTAAAAATGCTAAGCTGCCCCCTGTACTTGTGAACCCTTTTCACTAGACCCCACGGAATTGTATTCTGTAGTTTCTGAGAACAGGCCACGTCTAAATAAATGATTGACTTTGACTTTGAAATTCTACATCTTAAGTCACTATTTTTTTTTATCGACTTGCACTGAGGTTAACAAGCATCGTTTACACTCTGAGTATTTTACCCTAATTCTGGCTTTGCCAAGACTTATCTTCCTAGCTCGCACACGCGCGTAAAATACTATAATTTATTGTACTTCCAACTAATTTAAACTATAGTAAAGTAGTTTATGTGGTAACGAGTAATGTCGTACGAATTGCAACTTTAAGTATTACTAGATAAGGTTCACTTTGAAAGGGTAACAATGAAAAAATAATAGTATTGATTTTGAACTCTTTTTTTAAATTATTTTTCAATGCTGGGTTATATTATAATTGCGATTTGATTTTATAGTTTTATATAAATTTTTATCTCTAAGAATTTCAACGAGTTTTTAATTATATTTTTAAATTACTTTTCTGGTATTAGCTGCCTCGTACCTGTTTCGTGATGCGAAGGAGACAGACAATACTACTAGAAAAGAATCATACATTCTACTAACTATGCCGTAGTGTTTTTAACAGTACAGAAGATTAGTCCTTGACATAAAATTTTGACAGTCAAACCTTACGTGACAGTGTCAGTTCGTACGACGTTGCTCGCGTGGACAGCTGAGTGGTGAGGCGACAGTATGCGATGTATGTCTGCCTGTCTATCTGTTCGTCTGTTTCACAAGGCGCAGGATTGCTCGACTGTCGCGTCCTCTTTCTGTCGGCAAAAACGAATATATGAATAACAGACAAAACATAATCAGCAAAGACGACACACGACTTTGTTACATTGTTTACGGGTAACCGGCTTTATTTAGAGTCGGGTAAAATCCCGATATTTAGACTCGGAACCCGGGTTAAAAGAACCCATTAATAAATAAAATTTATGCACGTATCGTTATTTTTTAAAACGCGAGAAAACATCACATGTTCGCTAAATCTTACTTAGCACGGCCGGCAATGTTCAATGTAGGTAATGCAACTCGGATACCCAGAAACCCGGGTAACTGACTTTATTTAGAGTTCGGTAATACCCGGGTCTCATATTTGACCGGGTATTGCATTCTCTATACTCTGTCCTCTTAGGTATTTAAATCTTCTTCATCGTTCCCTCATTGCTGAGGATCGCGACCACAAATTGCTGATCTCCAAAGAGTGCGGCCATAGGCCAAGATAGGTTAATGGAGTCAGACCATCTTGCTGGTGCTCTTCCTTGAGCTCGCCTCCCATTTATATGGCCTGATATTATTTATAACAAAAAAAACCACGCGACTCGGCTCGTTCAGCCAATCAAAGTAACGTTTTGTATCTGTGGCGCAATACTACTGGTTGAACGAGCCGAGTCACGTGGTCTTTTTATTTACCTTTATTTCAATACCTAACAGGACAGAGTATAGGCGTCAAGATATGAAGTACACACACACTAAGAGTGGTAAAATAAATAATGCCCCAGATCGTAGGTATTTGTGGTCTACCCGTAGGGCCATAGAGCGATCTGCAGTTAACTTTAACACCACTCCATGGTGTGTACATAATTTTACGTCTTTTCCCGTATAAACCGTACCAAACTAGACTGATATGGAAGCTAAAGCCAAATAATACGTGAAAATAAAGCATATTTTTTAAACTACTAATGAATAACACCAAGAGTACCAACGATCAGCCGGGGTAAGCATAAATATCTGACAAGAATGAATTGCGGTGGGAATATAGTAGAGTCAGATACTTTTGCATGTTCGGCTTTATATTATTGCACATAACCGTAAAAAGAAACTTCTACACGTCTCGACTACGCTATACTAAAGGATAATTAATTTATTCGAATACCAAGCTACCGATAAACCTTAAAATCCATTCTGTGTCTGCGACCAAAAGTAATTGGTGTTGTTCGGTTCAGCCGCGCATTCGCTCACCTGAGGATAGGGGAAGGGGTGACAACCAACAATAAGGAGTTTTTGTGAAGGAGGGGATGAATTACATCAAAAACGGGACTTAATCGCATTCAAATATGATATATTTACCGTGGCGTTTCAAACATCACGATTTTACGCAATTAAGAGTGCTTTTCCACCAGCTATGCTGCGAGCATGTGAAAGCTATACGTTTCTACCAGTGCTATGCTATGTAGACCCTTTGGTGCCGTTTGGTAACCAAGTTTTATTTATTTATTTAAACTTTATTGCACAATACAAGAATGTACAAATGGCGGACTTAATGCCGTAAGGCATTCTCTACCAGTCAACCATCAGGGTAAACAGAGACATTATAGGTGCGGATTTAATTTACAACCAAATTGTACGAACCGAGTTTTGTAACTGGCTACAAAATGGGAATCCGAAATTCCCTGTTTGGAGCCGGTTACGTAATGGGCCGGCGTAGTGCCGATTGGTAACCAGCTGGTAAGACCACAGTAAACCAGTTACAACACGGGTTTTTTTTTTCCCGTTTTGAAGCCGCTTACCAACTGCTGTTACGAATCGGTAATGGGAAAGTCCCATTTTGTAACCAGTTACATACAACACGGGATTTTTTTCCCCGTTTTGAAGCCGCTTACCAACTGCTCTTACGAATCGGTAATGGGAAAGTCCCATTTTGTAACCAGTTACAACACGGGTTTTTTTTTCTCGTTTTGAAGCCGCTTACCAACTGCTGTTACGAATCGGTAATGAAAAAAGTCCCATTTTGAAGCCAGTTACCGAATGGGATTTTTTTCCCGTTCCGAAGCTGGTTACGAACTTTTAGTTGCCAAAGGGTACCAAAAGATGTGGACCAATCAATATGATTGGTGGATATAAACACATCTGTAGCAACGTAGCCGTACATATCTGGGAGAAAGGTCCAATTTTGTTGTAATAATGAGTGAAAATCGGGAGGACGACATCGCTGACTTCCAAAATTCTGTCATGTCATGAAGGAAGATCTCCCAATCCCATTTACATATAACGGCCTTTATTTAGAGTGATGTTTTTTTGTCCTTTATTTCCCCACAGGCCCAGGATGTAACATGACCCTCGTCGCTGTGGCCGGGGCGGTGGCACCTGCAGACACGGGTCAGTACCGACCTCGGGCCAGGAGTCCTGGGGCTCGCGGGCGGGCTGGCGGCGCTGCCGGCGCGGCGGCTCGCTGCGCACGACGCACCCTCGTCGCTGTGGCCGGGGGGGGGCACCTGCAGACACGGGTCAGTACCGACCTCGGGCCAGGAGTCCTGGGGCTCGCGGGCGGGCTGGCGGCGCTGCCGGCGCGGCGGCTCGCTGCGCACGACGCACCCTCGTCGCTGTGGCCGGGGGGGGGCACCTGCAGACACGGGTCAGTACCGACCTCGGGCCAGGAGTCCTGGGGCTCGCGGGCGGGCTGGCGGCGCTGCCGGCGCGGCGGCTCGCTGCGCACGACGCACCCTCGTCGCTGTGGCCGGGGGGGGGCACCTGCAGACACGGGTCAGTACCGACCTCGGGCCAGGAGTCCTGGGGCTCGCGGGCGGGCTGGCGGCGCTGCCGGCGCGGCGGCTCGCTGCGCACGACGCACCCTCGTCGCTGTGGCCGGGGGGGGGCACCTGCAGACACGGGTCAGTACCGACCTCGGGCCAGGAGTCCTGGGGCTCGCGGGCGGGCTGGCGGCGCTGCCGGCGCGGCGGCTCGCTGCGCACGACGCACCCTCGTCGCTGTGGCCGGGGGGGGGCACCTGCAGACACGGGTCAGTACCGACCTCGGGCCAGGAGTCCTGGGGCTCGCGGGCGGGCTGGCGGCGCTGCCGGCGCGGCGGCTCGCTGCGCACGACGCACCCTCGTCGCTGTGGCCGGGGGGGGGCACCTGCAGACACGGGTCAGTACCGACCTCGGGCCAGGAGTCCTGGGGCTCGCGGGCGGGCTGGCGGCGCTGCCGGCGCGGCGGCTCGCTGCGCACGACGCACCCTCGTCGCTGTGGCCGGGGGGGGGCACCTGCAGACACGGGTCAGTACCGACCTCGGGCCAGGAGTCCTGGGGCTCGCGGGCGGGCTGGCGGCGCTGCCGGCGCGGCGGCTCGCTGCGCACGACGCACCCTCGTCGCTGTGGCCGGGGGGGGGCACCTGCAGACACGGGTCAGTACCGACCTCGGGCCAGGAGTCCTGGGGCTCGCGGGCGGGCTGGCGGCGCTGCCGGCGCGGCGGCTCGCTGCGCACGACGCACCCTCGTCGCTGTGGCCGGGGGGGGGCACCTGCAGACACGGGTCAGTACCGACCTCGGGCCAGGAGTCCTGGGGCTCGCGGGCGGGCTGGCGGCGCTGCCGGCGCGGCGGCTCGCTGCGCACGACGCACCCTCGTCGCTGTGGCCGGGGGGGGGCACCTGCAGACACGGGTCAGTACCGACCTCGGGCCAGGAGTCCTGGGGCTCGCGGGCGGGCTGGCGGCGCTGCCGGCGCGGCGGCTCGCTGCGCACGACGCACCCTCGTCGCTGTGGCCGGGGGGGGGCACCTGCAGACACGGGTCAGTACCGACCTCGGGCCAGGAGTCCTGGGGCTCGCGGGCGGGCTGGCGGCGCTGCCGGCGCGGCGGCTCGCTGCGCACGACGCACCCTCGTCGCTGTGGCCGGGGGGGGGCACCTGCAGACACGGGTCAGTACCGACCTCGGGCCAGGAGTCCTGGGGCTCGCGGGCGGGCTGGCGGCGCTGCCGGCGCGGCGGCTCGCTGCGCACGACGCACCCTCGTCGCTGTGGCCGGGGGGGGGCACCTGCAGACACGGGTCAGTACCGACCTCGGGCCAGGAGTCCTGGGGCTCGCGGGCGGGCTGGCGGCGCTGCCGGCGCGGCGGCTCGCTGCGCACGACGCACCCTCGTCGCTGTGGCCGGGGGGGGGGCACCTGCAGACACGGGTCAGTACCGACCTCGGGCCAGGAGTCCTGGGGCTCGCGGGCGGGCTGGCGGCGCTGCCGGCGCGGCGGCTCGCTGCGCACGACGCACCCTCGTCGCTGTGGCCGGGGGGGGGGCACCTGCAGACACGGGTCAGTACCGACCTCGGGCCAGGAGTCCTGGGGCTCGCGGGCGGGCTGGCGGCGCTGCCGGCGCGGCGGCTCGCTGCGCACGACGCACCCTCGTCGCTGTGGCCGGGGGGGGGGCACCTGCAGACACGGGTCAGTACCGACCTCGGGCCAGGAGTCCTGGGGCTCGCGGGCGGGCTGGCGGCGCTGCCGGCGCGGCGGCTCGCTGCGCACGACGCACCCTCGTCGCTGTGGCCGGGGGGGGGCACCTGCAGACACGGGTCAGTACCGACCTCGGGCCAGGAGTCCTGGGGCTCGCGGGCGGGCTGGCGGCGCTGCCGGCGCGGCGGCTCGCTGCGCACGACGCACCCTCGTCGCTGTGGCCGGGGGGGGGCACCTGCAGACACGGGTCAGTACCGACCTCGGGCCAGGAGTCCTGGGGCTCGCGGGCGGGCTGGCGGCGCTGCCGGCGCGGCGGCTCGCTGCGCACGACGCACCCTCGTCGCTGTGGCCGGGGGGGGGCACCTGCAGACACGGGTCAGTACCGACCTCGGGCCAGGAG
The DNA here is from genome assembly GCA_947034925.1 of Eudemis profundana. Taxonomy (NCBI): domain Eukaryota; kingdom Metazoa; phylum Arthropoda; class Insecta; order Lepidoptera; family Tortricidae; genus Eudemis; species Eudemis profundana. The sequence continues at coordinate 1,634,063 of OX344809.1, forward strand.
TCCTGGGGCTCGCGGGCGGGCTGGCGGCGCTGCCGGCGCGGCGGCTCGCTGCGCACGACGCACCCTCGTCGCTGTGGCCGGGGGGGGGGCACCTGCAGACACGGGTCAGTACCGACCTCGGGCCAGGAGTCCTGGGGCTCGCGGGCGGGCTGGCGGCGCTGCCGGCGCGGCGGCTCGCTGCGCACGACGCACCCTCGTCGCTGTGGCCGGGGGGGGGCACCTGCAGACACGGGTCAGTACCGACCTCGGGCCAGGAGTCCTGGGGCTCGCGGGCGGGCTGGCGGCGCTGCCGGCGCGGCGGCTCGCTGCGCACGACGCACCCTCGTCGCTGTGGCCGGGGGGGGGCACCTGCAGACACGGGTCAGTACCGACCTCGGGCCAGGAGTCCTGGGGCTCGCGGGCGGGCTGGCGGCGCTGCCGGCGCGGCGGCTCGCTGCGCACGACGCACCCTCGTCGCTGTGGCCGGGGGGGGGCACCTGCAGACACGGGTCAGTACCGACCTCGGGCCAGGAGTCCTGGGGCTCGCGGGCGGGCTGGCGGCGCTGCCGGCGCGGCGGCTCGCTGCGCACGACGCACCCTCGTCGCTGTGGCCGGGGGGGGGCACCTGCAGACACGGGTCAGTACCGACCTCGGGCCAGGAGTCCTGGGGCTCGCGGGCGGGCTGGCGGCGCTGCCGGCGCGGCGGCTCGCTGCGCACGACGCACCCTCGTCGCTGTGGCCGGGGGGGGGCACCTGCAGACACGGGTCAGTACCGACCTCGGGCCAGGAGTCCTGGGGCTCGCGGGCGGGCTGGCGGCGCTGCCGGCGCGGCGGCTCGCTGCGCACGACGCACCCTCGTCGCTGTGGCCGGGGGGGGGCACCTGCAGACACGGGTCAGTACCGACCTCGGGCCAGGAGTCCTGGGGCTCGCGGGCGGGCTGGCGGCGCTGCCGGCGCGGCGGCTCGCTGCGCACGACGCACCCTCGTCGCTGTGGCCGGGGGGGGGCACCTGCAGACACGGGTCAGTACCGACCTCGGGCCAGGAGTCCTGGGGCTCGCGGGCGGGCTGGCGGCGCTGCCGGCGCGGCGGCTCGCTGCGCACGACGCACCCTCGTCGCTGTGGCCGGGGGGGGGCACCTGCAGACACGGGTCAGTACCGACCTCGGGCCAGGAGTCCTGGGGCTCGCGGGCGGGCTGGCGGCGCTGCCGGCGCGGCGGCTCGCTGCGCACGACGCACCCTCGTCGCTGTGGCCGGGGGGGGGCACCTGCAGACACGGGTCAGTACCGACCTCGGGCCAGGAGTCCTGGGGCTCGCGGGCGGGCTGGCGGCGCTGCCGGCGCGGCGGCTCGCTGCGCACGACGCACCCTCGTCGCTGTGGCCGGGGGGGGGCACCTGCAGACACGGGTCAGTACCGACCTCGGGCCAGGAGTCCTGGGGCTCGCGGGCGGGCTGGCGGCGCTGCCGGCGCGGCGGCTCGCTGCGCACGACGCACCCTCGTCGCTGTGGCCGGGGGGGGGCACCTGCAGACACGGGTCAGTACCGACCTCGGGCCAGGAGTCCTGGGGCTCGCGGGCGGGCTGGCGGCGCTGCCGGCGCGGCGGCTCGCTGCGCACGACGCACCCTCGTCGCTGTGGCCGGGGGGGGGCACCTGCAGACACGGGTCAGTACCGACCTCGGGCCAGGAGTCCTGGGGCTCGCGGGCGGGCTGGCGGCGCTGCCGGCGCGGCGGCTCGCTGCGCACGACGCACCCTCGTCGCTGTGGCCGGGGGGGGGCACCTGCAGACACGGGTCAGTACCGACCTCGGGCCAGGAGTCCTGGGGCTCGCGGGCGGGCTGGCGGCGCTGCCGGCGCGGCGGCTCGCTGCGCACGACGCACCCTCGTCGCTGTGGCCGGGGGGGGGCACCTGCAGACACGGGTCAGTACCGACCTCGGGCCAGGAGTCCTGGGGCTCGCGGGCGGGCTGGCGGCGCTGCCGGCGCGGCGGCTCGCTGCGCACGACGCACCCTCGTCGCTGTGGCCGGGGGGGGGCACCTGCAGACACGGGTCAGTACCGACCTCGGGCCAGGAGTCCTGGGGCTCGCGGGCGGGCTGGCGGCGCTGCCGGCGCGGCGGCTCGCTGCGCACGACGCACCCTCGTCGCTGTGGCCGGGGGGGGGCACCTGCAGACACGGGTCAGTACCGACCTCGGGCCAGGAGTCCTGGGGCTCGCGGGCGGGCTGGCGGCGCTGCCGGCGCGGCGGCTCGCTGCGCACGACGCACCCTCGTCGCTGTGGCCGGGGGGGGGCACCTGCAGACACGGGTCAGTACCGACCTCGGGCCAGGAGTCCTGGGGCTCGCGGGCGGGCTGGCGGCGCTGCCGGCGCGGCGGCTCGCTGCGCACGACGCACCCTCGTCGCTGTGGCCGGGGGGGGGCACCTGCAGACACGGGTCAGTACCGACCTCGGGCCAGGAGTCCTGGGGCTCGCGGGCGGGCTGGCGGCGCTGCCGGCGCGGCGGCTCGCTGCGCACGACGCACCCTCGTCGCTGTGGCCGGGGGGGGGCACCTGCAGACACGGGTCAGTACCGACCTCGGGCCAGGAGTCCTGGGGCTCGCGGGCGGGCTGGCGGCGCTGCCGGCGCGGCGGCTCGCTGCGCACGACGCACCCTCGTCGCTGTGGCCGGGGGGGGGCACCTGCAGACACGGGTCAGTACCGACCTCGGGCCAGGAGTCCTGGGGCTCGCGGGCGGGCTGGCGGCGCTGCCGGCGCGGCGGCTCGCTGCGCACGACGCACCCTCGTCGCTGTGGCCGGGGGGGGGCACCTGCAGACACGGGTCAGTACCGACCTCGGGCCAGGAGTCCTGGGGCTCGCGGGCGGGCTGGCGGCGCTGCCGGCGCGGCGGCTCGCTGCGCACGACGCACCCTCGTCGCTGTGGCCGGGGGGGGGCACCTGCAGACACGGGTCAGTACCGACCTCGGGCCAGGAGTCCTGGGGCTCGCGGGCGGGCTGGCGGCGCTGCCGGCGCGGCGGCTCGCTGCGCACGACGCACCCTCGTCGCTGTGGCCGGGGGGGGGCACCTGCAGACACGGGTCAGTACCGACCTCGGGCCAGGAGTCCTGGGGCTCGCGGGCGGGCTGGCGGCGCTGCCGGCGCGGCGGCTCGCTGCGCACGACGCACCCTCGTCGCTGTGGCCGGGGGGGGGCACCTGCAGACACGGGTCAGTACCGACCTCGGGCCAGGAGTCCTGGGGCTCGCGGGCGGGCTGGCGGCGCTGCCGGCGCGGCGGCTCGCTGCGCACGACGCAGCCCTCGTTGATGTGCACGGCGCCGATGTCCGAACCCGGAATCTCGAACATCACTTCCAGCAGGAGCGACTCCTGGGAAAACATATTCAAATCATAACTCTGTACCACAGCTTCCGACACGATAGCGACCCATTATTTAGATAGAAACGGTAACTGACCAGAATACTTCTAACTAAAACGTGACTGTTTGGTCCGAGCGTTAATCGGAACGCACCGAATACCGAGCCTAAAACTTTTGATGTGACAACAATAGCGAGTTGACAAACTTGACAGTCGGAACGAACCTCGATCGGCCTCGCGCGGGTGCCAGTTTTGATATAGAGAGAATTGATTGTTTTAATTCGGAGATCCTGTTTGATAGCCGTAAAATAAATAGGATCCTTCCGTGTACGACATAAATCGCGAGTGGTGAAAATCGTACGTATCGTTAGCGGCAACTGCGCCGGGACCCACCAGCTTGGAGCTGATTGAGCCTAGACAGGGTGACCACTATTTACAACAACCAAAATTCCCTGACTTTTCCCGGTTTTCCAGGCGTTTTTTCAAGTTTTTCCCTGACCATAATCTTAAATGTAATAAGAATAAAATATATAATTAGAATACTTTTTCAATATCTAAACTACGAAGTTGTATAAAAAAAAAACGAAGACTTCAACTTTTCGAGTATTATGGTACAAAAGCGACGAATTGAGAAACCTAATTTTATGAAGTTGGTTTAAAATGGAAAGTAAATTTTTGGTCAGCCGTTATTAAAATTGATCCGCAAAAAAAAATAAGCAGTTAAATCATTTGGGCAGCATACAAATATTTGGCTGGCAATAAATAAAATCGGGCGGCAACTCTTGTTCAGCAAACAGTTTAAAAACGGTTAACATTTTAACCAATATTAATCTGCTTTTTTTATCATTTGGCTGCCTAATAAACAGTCGAGCTGCAAAATAATTACTTGGGTAGCAAGATTTTACTATTGGTCAGCAGAGAGTTTAATTGAGATATACAGGGTGTCACTGTGATATATACTGGGTGTCACTGTGATATATACAGGGTGTCACTGTGTTATATACAGCGTGTCACTGTGATAGATACAGGATGTCACTGTGATATATACAGGGTGTCACTGTGTTATATACAGGGTGTCACTGTAATATATACAGGGTGTCACTGTGATAGATACAGGATGTCACTGTGATATATACAGGGTGTCACTGTGTTATATGTATACAGGGTGTCACTGTAATGTATACAGGATGTTACTGTGATATATACAGAATGTCATTGTGATATATACAGGGTGCCATTGTGTTATATACAGGGTGTCACTGTGATAGATACAGGATGTCACTGTCAGCAGAGAAAACATGTCTGTAAGCAGTTTAATTGAAATATACAGGGTGTCACTGTGATATATACTGGGTCTCACTGTGATATATACAGGGTGTCACTATGTTATATACAGGGTGTCACTGTGATAGATACAGGATGTCACTGTGATATATACAGGGTGTCACTGTGTTATATACAGGGTGTCACTGTAATGTATACAGGGTGTCACTCTAAAAACGAAACAGCTCCCAAAAATAGGTAGGTTAGGGTTATTTTTTTTTGATGACCCTAAAACGAAACGGCTCCCAAAAATAGGTAGGTTAGGGTTATTTTTTTTGATGACCCTAAAAACGAAACGGCTCCCAAAAATAGGTAGGTTAGGGTTATTTTCTTTTTGATGACCCTAAAAACGAAAGTGACACCCTGTATACATTACAATGACACCCTGTATATAACACAGTGACACTATGTATATATCACAGTGACACCCTGTATATATCACAGTATCACTCTGTATCTATCACAGTGACACCCTGTATATATCACAGTTACATCCTGTATCTATCACAGTTACACCCTGTATATAACACAGTGACACCCTGTATATATCACAGTGACACCCTGTATATATCACAGTGACACCTGCTACTTGACAGCTGACAATTACCGAATGACAAAATGCGCACACGATTGGCGGCAAAATAGTTGCGCCCAGTTAGGTTTTATTGCCCCCTTTTTTTGATGAACAAAATGAAATATTTTGCTTACCTACTGATTGCTTACCAAAATTTGATTTACCGTAGATCGCTTAATGCAGCTCAAATATTTAATTTGCTGACCAAAATAATTTAGAGCAGATCAGTATATCATTAATTGCAGCCTGATTTATGAATGTTTGCTTACCATAAGTTGCTTACCAACTAGCTATTTTGGCTGACCAAATACATATTTCTGCTGACCAAAATATGAATATTTTGCTGATCGATTAAATGATACCCGTTTAAAATCTTGGGTATAAGTGAAATAAAATATGAGTTATAATAACAAAATCTATTGCAACTTGGTAATATGTCTTTCCCATAACGCAGCTTCTTTGGCAGCTCCTTCGAGAATTTCTTGCCTTTTTGCTTCAAGTTCTCTAACCAATTCTGCAGTGTTTATTTTTTCTCTTCTGAACTTAAGTTTTCCTTCTTTTTATTTTGCTTATCCATGTACAAGGAGTGAGCTATTTCGAGCCACGTGGATCATTGAATTTTCGATTTTCTACTATGTGAAAGAGCCACCTCTGAAACGGCCTGAAATAACTTTTCAGCCTGCTGAAAACGCTTCTAAAGCACGGAAATTAAGTTTGAAGTTTATGCCTATAACACCGGCGCAACACTACCCCCTCCTAAGACATGCTCGTCCCACCATTCAGAAACGCGCTATCCGCATTGTCAACGATCCCATACTTACTGACGGTTTAGAGACTTTGCATCTCTCTGCGTCTTCTACTGCGTCTTCTGTATAATGGGGAATGTTCCAAGGAACTGTTTGGGTTGGTGCCTACCGCATCATTCTACCATAGCACCACTCGTCATCGGCAGGCGGTTCATCCCCATTTCCTTGAATCATTACACTCAACAACGCGCCGGTTCTCTAGAACCTTTCTAGCGCGTACAATAAGGATCTGGAATGAACTTCCTGCTAAGATTTTCCCACTGCGCTACAATATGGGATGTTTTAAAAAGGGTGTCATCAAATTTCTTCGAGACCGGCAACGCATTGGCAATGCAATCTAGTGGTGCGAATGTCTATAAGCAGCGGTGACCGCTTTCCATCCAGGTGGGCCGTCTGCCTGTTTGCCAGTCTATAGCAATAAAAAAAATATAAATGGCGAAATTTCTCGAAGGAGTGAAAAAGACAGCACTATTAGAAAGACACAGCTATACTGAGAATGTTCGAGAAATATGCGAAAGAATACCAATAATATAAATTTTTAGGAAGATTCCGGGACTCCGAGGGACGTAAGGGAGTCTCCACTTTTCGACTATGTTCTTCGAAGTTTAGGTAAATATACTCTACCTATTCCGATCACTGGTGATATTCGACAGGCGCGAAGAGAGGGCAGCGGGTGACCGTCAAGATGGCGTACATCGTAAAGATATCCAAAATCTGATGCTGATGATGCTGACAATAAATAGTACCCACGAAATACCTACCTAATTGACAAAAATAGTACCCTTAAACTTTTCAAAATATAAGGCCTGTTCACGGTGTACGCTACCGGCCCGTCAAGCTAGCGTACATACGCCGCTTGTATCTCTGGAACGGCTTTGTTTTCGGAAACGCTTTATACCTCAAAAATAATTATTTTTTTAAGTACGTATGTATTTCATATGTATTTATACAATTATATTCGCAAATCAGTCTTATTTTTTATTCCCTGACCTTCAATAAATTTCCCTGACAATTCCCTGACTTTTCCATGACCAGTGAAATTCCCTGACATTTCCCGGTTTTCCCGGTTTTCCAGAAAGTGGCCACCCTGCTAGACTCAATTGACGATAACTTGACGGACTATAAGACATAGACGTCACTTTATTGGCACGAGGAAGCCGCCGGAGAAGCAGTAAGTGTTCAATTTTGTCATACAGTGGTAGTATTAAGCTGTAGGTTACAGTATAGATTTAAAGTTTGGTTTCCATAGCCATGATAGTCCATCTGGACTAACTAATGTTACAAATTATGATTGTCCTGAATGAAACAGTAACTAACCATGATTACCCTGGCAAAATTAGTTAGTAACCATGACTAAACCCGATTGAATCATGAACTCAGCCGTGACTAAAACAGTAACTAATTTTGATCACCCTCACTGAAACAGTGATTGAACAAACTGAAACGTGACTAAGTAGTCACAATCGTCGTGACTGAAACATAGTTGTTCCGACTAAAAATATTTTTCTTTATTTATATTATAACAATGATTAAAACGACTAACCATGATTGAGCCAACAGAATCATGACTCAGCTAAGACTAAAATTGTGATTGAACTTGATCATTCTGACAGAAACAGTGATTGACCGAACTGAAACACAACCAAGTAACCCTGATTGTCTAGCCTGAAACAATGACTAAACATGTTCATACTGATTGAAACAGATTCCTTCTGACTGAAAACAAAATATGAATAATCGTTTCGTTTATCTAAAACAATGATTATCCAAAACCATGACGATCCTGACTAAATCATGACTATGATGGCTCTGACTAAAACAAGACTTACAATGATAGTACTAAGATATGACTATTTTTTTTAGCTCTGACTAAAACATGATTAACTATGATGGCTCTGACTAAAACAAGATTAAAAATGATAGCCCTGACTAAGACATGACTAGTTTTATTAGCTCTGACTAAAACATGACTAGCTATGATGGCTCTGACTTAAACAAGACTAACAATGATAGCCCTGAGTAAGACATGTCTATCTAACTTTTGTAGCTCCGACTAAAATATTACTAACTATGATGGCCCTGACTAATCTTGATGGCTTTGACTAAAGCATGACTAGTTATAATCGCCCTGACTAATCTTGATGGCTCTGACTAAAGCATGACTAGTTATAATCGCCCTGACTAATCTTGATGGTTCTGACTAAAACATGACTAACTATGATGGCCCTGATTGAAACATGGGTATGATGGCCCTGATTGCAACATGGGTATGATGGCCCTGATTGCAACATGGGTATGATGGCCCTGATTGAAACATGGGTATGATGGCCCTGATTGAAACATGGGTATGATGGCCCTGATTGAAACATGGGTATGATGGCCCTGATTGAAACATGGATATGATGGCCCTGATTGAAACATGGGTATGATGGCCCTGATTGAAACATGGGTATGATGGCCCTGATTGAAACATGGGTATGATGGCCCTGATTGAAACATGGGTATGATGGCCCTGATTGAAACATGGGTATGATGGGCCTGGAGCGTGACTGACCATGATGGCCCGGAGGCCGCGGGCGCCGGTCTTGCGCTCCATGGCGAGCGCGGCGACGGCGCGCAGCGCGTCGTCGCTGAACGTCAGCTCGCACTTGTCCACCGCGAACTATGATAGCCCTGAACCGTGACTGACCATGATGGCCCGGAGGCCGCGGGCGCCGGTCTTGCGCTCCATGGCGAGCGCGGCGACGGCGCGCAGCGCGTCGTCGCTGAACGTCAGCTCGCACTTGTCCACCGCGAACTATGATAGCCCTGAACCGTGACTGACCATGATGGCCCGGAGGCCGCGGGCGCCGGTCTTGCGCTCCATGGCGAGCGCGGCGACGGCGCGCAGCGCGTCGTCGCTGAACGTCAGCTCGCACTTGTCCACCGCGAACTATGATAGCCCTGAACCGTGACTGACCATGATGGCCCGGAGGCCGCGGGCGCCGGTCTTGCGCTCCATGGCGAGCGCGGCGACGGCGCGCAGCGCGTCGTCGCTGAACGTCAGCTCGCACTTGTCCACCGCGAACTATGATAGCCCTGAACCGTGACTGACCATGATGGCCCGGAGGCCGCGGGCGCCGGTCTTGCGCTCCATGGCGAGCGCGGCGACGGCGCGCAGCGCGTCGTCGCTGAACGTCAGCTCGCACTTGTCCACCGCGAACTATGATAGCCCTGAACCGTGACTGACCATGATGGCCCGGAGGCCGCGGGCGCCGGTCTTGCGCTCCATGGCGAGCGCGGCGACGGCGCGCAGCGCGTCGTCGCTGAACGTCAGCTCGCACTTGTCCACCGCGAACTATGATAGCCCTGAACCGTGACTGACCATGATGGCCCGGAGGCCGCGGGCGCCGGTCTTGCGCTCCATGGCGAGCGCGGCGACGGCGCGCAGCGCGTCGTCGCTGAACGTCAGCTCGCACTTGTCCACCGCGAACTATGATAGCCCTGAACCGTGACTGACCATGATGGCCCGGAGGCCGCGGGCGCCGGTCTTGCGCTCCATGGCGAGCGCGGCGACGGCGCGCAGCGCGTCGTCGCTGAACGTCAGCTCGCACTTGTCCACCGCGAACTATGATAGCCCTGAACCGTGACTGACCATGATGGCCCGGAGGCCGCGGGCGCCGGTCTTGCGCTCCATGGCGAGCGCGGCGACGGCGCGCAGCGCGTCGTCGCTGAACGTCAGCTCGCACTTGTCCACCGCGAACTATGATAGCCCTGAACCGTGACTGACCATGATGGCCCGGAGGCCGCGGGCGCCGGTCTTGCGCTCCATGGCGAGCGCGGCGACGGCGCGCAGCGCGTCGTCGCTGAACGTCAGCTCGCACTTGTCCACCGCGAACTATGATAGCCCTGAACCGTGACTGACCATGATGGCCCGGAGGCCGCGGGCGCCGGTCTTGCGCTCCATGGCGAGCGCGGCGACGGCGCGCAGCGCGTCGTCGCTGAACGTCAGCTCGCACTTGTCCACCGCGAACTATGATAGCCCTGAACCGTGACTGACCATGATGGCCCGGAGGCCGCGGGCGCCGGTCTTGCGCTCCATGGCGAGCGCGGCGACGGCGCGCAGCGCGTCGTCGCTGAACGTCAGCTCGCACTTGTCCACCGCGAACTATGATAGCCCTGAACCGTGACTGACCATGATGGCCCGGAGGCCGCGGGCGCCGGTCTTGCGCTCCATGGCGAGCGCGGCGACGGCGCGCAGCGCGTCGTCGCTGAACGTCAGCTCGCACTTGTCCACCGCGAACTATGATAGCCCTGAACCGTGACTGACCATGATGGCCCGGAGGCCGCGGGCGCCGGTCTTGCGCTCCATGGCGAGCGCGGCGACGGCGCGCAGCGCGTCGTCGCTGAACGTCAGCTCGCACTTGTCCACCGCGAACTATGATAGCCCTGAACCGTGACTGACCATGATGGCCCGGAGGCCGCGGGCGCCGGTCTTGCGCTCCATGGCGAGCGCGGCGACGGCGCGCAGCGCGTCGTCGCTGAACGTCAGCTCGCACTTGTCCACCGCGAACTATGATAGCCCTGAACCGTGACTGACCATGATGGCCCGGAGGCCGCGGGCGCCGGTCTTGCGCTCCATGGCGAGCGCGGCGACGGCGCGCAGCGCGTCGTCGCTGAACGTCAGCTCGCACTTGTCCACCGCGAACTATGATAGCCCTGAACCGTGACTGACCATGATGGCCCGGAGGCCGCGGGCGCCGGTCTTGCGCTCCATGGCGAGCGCGGCGACGGCGCGCAGCGCGTCGTCGCTGAACGTCAGCTCGCACTTGTCCACCGCGAACTATGATAGCCCTGAACCGTGACTGACCATGATGGCCCGGAGGCCGCGGGCGCCGGTCTTGCGCTCCATGGCGAGCGCGGCGACGGCGCGCAGCGCGTCGTCGCTGAACGTCAGCTCGCACTTGTCCACCGCGAACTATGATAGCCCTGAACCGTGACTGACCATGATGGCCCGGAGGCCGCGGGCGCCGGTCTTGCGCTCCATGGCGAGCGCGGCGACGGCGCGCAGCGCGTCGTCGCTGAACGTCAGCTCGCACTTGTCCACCGCGAACTATGATAGCCCTGAACCGTGACTGACCATGATGGCCCGGAGGCCGCGGGCGCCGGTCTTGCGCTCCATGGCGAGCGCGGCGACGGCGCGCAGCGCGTCGTCGCTGAACGTCAGCTCGCACTTGTCCACCGCGAACTATGATAGCCCTGAACCGTGACTGACCATGATGGCCCGGAGGCCGCGGGCGCCGGTCTTGCGCTCCATGGCGAGCGCGGCGACGGCGCGCAGCGCGTCGTCGCTGAACGTCAGCTCGCACTTGTCCACCGCGAACTATGATAGCCCTGAACCGTGACTGACCATGATGGCCCGGAGGCCGCGGGCGCCGGTCTTGCGCTCCATGGCGAGCGCGGCGACGGCGCGCAGCGCGTCGTCGCTGAACGTCAGCTCGCACTTGTCCACCGCGAACTATGATAGCCCTGAACCGTGACTGACCATGATGGCCCGGAGGCCGCGGGCGCCGGTCTTGCGCTCCATGGCGAGCGCGGCGACGGCGCGCAGCGCGTCGTCGCTGAACGTCAGCTCGCACTTGTCCACCGCGAACTATGATAGCCCTGAACCGTGACTGACCATGATGGCCCGGAGGCCGCGGGCGCCGGTCTTGCGCTCCATGGCGAGCGCGGCGACGGCGCGCAGCGCGTCGTCGCTGAACGTCAGCTCGCACTTGTCCACCGCGAACTATGATAGCCCTGAACCGTGACTGACCATGATGGCCCGGAGGCCGCGGGCGCCGGTCTTGCGCTCCATGGCGAGCGCGGCGACGGCGCGCAGCGCGTCGTCGCTGAACGTCAGCTCGCACTTGTCCACCGCGAACTATGATAGCCCTGAACCGTGACTGACCATGATGGCCCGGAGGCCGCGGGCGCCGGTCTTGCGCTCCATGGCGAGCGCGGCGACGGCGCGCAGCGCGTCGTCGCTGAACGTCAGCTCGCACTTGTCCACCGCGAACTATGATAGCCCTGAACCGTGACTGACCATGATGGCCCGGAGGCCGCGGGCGCCGGTCTTGCGCTCCATGGCGAGCGCGGCGACGGCGCGCAGCGCGTCGTCGCTGAACGTCAGCTCGCACTTGTCCACCGCGAACTATGATAGCCCTGAACCGTGACTGACCATGATGGCCCGGAGGCCGCGGGCGCCGGTCTTGCGCTCCATGGCGAGCGCGGCGACGGCGCGCAGCGCGTCGTCGCTGAACGTCAGCTCGCACTTGTCCACCGCGAACTATGATAGCCCTGAACCGTGACTGACCATGATGGCCCGGAGGCCGCGGGCGCCGGTCTTGCGCTCCATGGCGAGCGCGGCGACGGCGCGCAGCGCGTCGTCGCTGAACGTCAGCTCGCACTTGTCCACCGCGAACTATGATAGCCCTGAACCGTGACTGACCATGATGGCCCGGAGGCCGCGGGCGCCGGTCTTGCGCTCCATGGCGAGCGCGGCGACGGCGCGCAGCGCGTCGTCGCTGAACGTCAGCTCGCACTTGTCCACCGCGAACTATGATAGCCCTGAACCGTGACTGACCATGATGGCCCGGAGGCCGCGGGCGCCGGTCTTGCGCTCCATGGCGAGCGCGGCGACGGCGCGCAGCGCGTCGTCGCTGAACGTCAGCTCGCACTTGTCCACCGCGAACTATGATAGCCCTGAACCGTGACTGACCATGATGGCCCGGAGGCCGCGGGCGCCGGTCTTGCGCTCCATGGCGAGCGCGGCGACGGCGCGCAGCGCGTCGTCGCTGAACGTCAGCTCGCACTTGTCCACCGCGAACTATGATAGCCCTGAACCGTGACTGACCATGATGGCCCGGAGGCCGCGGGCGCCGGTCTTGCGCTCCATGGCGAGCGCGGCGACGGCGCGCAGCGCGTCGTCGCTGAACGTCAGCTCGCACTTGTCCACCGCGAACTATGATAGCCCTGAACCGTGACTGACCATGATGGCCCGGAGGCCGCGGGCGCCGGTCTTGCGCTCCATGGCGAGCGCGGCGACGGCGCGCAGCGCGTCGTCGCTGAACGTCAGCTCGCACTTGTCCACCGCGAACTATGATAGCCCTGAACCGTGACTGACCATGATGGCCCGGAGGCCGCGGGCGCCGGTCTTGCGCTCCATGGCGAGCGCGGCGACGGCGCGCAGCGCGTCGTCGCTGAACGTCAGCTCGCACTTGTCCACCGCGAACTATGATAGCCCTGAACCGTGACTGACCATGATGGCCCGGAGGCCGCGGGCGCCGGTCTTGCGCTCCATGGCGAGCGCGGCGACGGCGCGCAGCGCGTCGTCGCTGAACGTCAGCTCGCACTTGTCCACCGCGAACTATGATAGCCCTGAACCGTGACTGACCATGATGGCCCGGAGGCCGCGGGCGCCGGTCTTGCGCTCCATGGCGAGCGCGGCGACGGCGCGCAGCGCGTCGTCGCTGAACGTCAGCTCGCACTTGTCCACCGCGAACTATGATAGCCCTGAACCGTGACTGACCATGATGGCCCGGAGGCCGCGGGCGCCGGTCTTGCGCTCCATGGCGAGCGCGGCGACGGCGCGCAGCGCGTCGTCGCTGAACGTCAGCTCGCACTTGTCCACCGCGAACTATGATAGCCCTGAACCGTGACTGACCATGATGGCCCGGAGGCCGCGGGCGCCGGTCTTGCGCTCCATGGCGAGCGCGGCGACGGCGCGCAGCGCGTCGTCGCTGAACGTCAGCTCGCACTTGTCCACCGCGAACTATGATAGCCCTGAACCGTGACTGACCATGATGGCCCGGAGGCCGCGGGCGCCGGTCTTGCGCTCCATGGCGAGCGCGGCGACGGCGCGCAGCGCGTCGTCGCTGAACGTCAGCTCGCACTTGTCCACCGCGAACTATGATAGCCCTGAACCGTGACTGACCATGATGGCCCGGAGGCCGCGGGCGCCGGTCTTGCGCTCCATGGCGAGCGCGGCGACGGCGCGCAGCGCGTCGTCGCTGAACGTCAGCTCGCACTTGTCCACCGCGAACTATGATAGCCCTGAACCGTGACTGACCATGATGGCCCGGAGGCCGCGGGCGCCGGTCTTGCGCTCCATGGCGAGCGCGGCGACGGCGCGCAGCGCGTCGTCGCTGAACGTCAGCTCGCACTTGTCCACCGCGAACTATGATAGCCCTGAACCGTGACTGACCATGATGGCCCGGAGGCCGCGGGCGCCGGTCTTGCGCTCCATGGCGAGCGCGGCGACGGCGCGCAGCGCGTCGTCGCTGAACGTCAGCTCGCACTTGTCCACCGCGAACTATGATAGCCCTGAACCGTGACTGACCATGATGGCCCGGAGGCCGCGGGCGCCGGTCTTGCGCTCCATGGCGAGCGCGGCGACGGCGCGCAGCGCGTCGTCGCTGAACGTCAGCTCGCACTTGTCCACCGCGAACTATGATAGCCCTGAACCGTGACTGACCATGATGGCCCGGAGGCCGCGGGCGCCGGTCTTGCGCTCCATGGCGAGCGCGGCGACGGCGCGCAGCGCGTCGTCGCTGAACGTCAGCTCGCACTTGTCCACCGCGAACTATGATAGCCCTGAACCGTGACTGACCATGATGGCCCGGAGGCCGCGGGCGCCGGTCTTGCGCTCCATGGCGAGCGCGGCGACGGCGCGCAGCGCGTCGTCGCTGAACGTCAGCTCGCACTTGTCCACCGCGAACTATGATAGCCCTGAACCGTGACTGACCATGATGGCCCGGAGGCCGCGGGCGCCGGTCTTGCGCTCCATGGCGAGCGCGGCGACGGCGCGCAGCGCGTCGTCGCTGAACGTCAGCTCGCACTTGTCCACCGCGAACTATGATAGCCCTGAACCGTGACTGACCATGATGGCCCGGAGGCCGCGGGCGCCGGTCTTGCGCTCCATGGCGAGCGCGGCGACGGCGCGCAGCGCGTCGTCGCTGAACGTCAGCTCGCACTTGTCCACCGCGAACTATGATAGCCCTGAACCGTGACTGACCATGATGGCCCGGAGGCCGCGGGCGCCGGTCTTGCGCTCCATGGCGAGCGCGGCGACGGCGCGCAGCGCGTCGTCGCTGAACGTCAGCTCGCACTTGTCCACCGCGAACTATGATAGCCCTGAACCGTGACTGACCATGATGGCCCGGAGGCCGCGGGCGCCGGTCTTGCGCTCCATGGCGAGCGCGGCGACGGCGCGCAGCGCGTCGTCGCTGAACGTCAGCTCGCACTTGTCCACCGCGAACTATGATAGCCCTGAACCGTGACTGACCATGATGGCCCGGAGGCCGCGGGCGCCGGTCTTGCGCTCCATGGCGAGCGCGGCGACGGCGCGCAGCGCGTCGTCGCTGAACGTCAGCTCGCACTTGTCCACCGCGAACTATGATAGCCCTGAACCGTGACTGACCATGATGGCCCGGAGGCCGCGGGCGCCGGTCTTGCGCTCCATGGCGAGCGCGGCGACGGCGCGCAGCGCGTCGTCGCTGAACGTCAGCTCGCACTTGTCCACCGCGAACTATGAT
The DNA here is from genome assembly GCA_947034925.1 of Eudemis profundana. Classification (NCBI taxonomy): domain Eukaryota; kingdom Metazoa; phylum Arthropoda; class Insecta; order Lepidoptera; family Tortricidae; genus Eudemis; species Eudemis profundana. The sequence continues at coordinate 1,649,643 of OX344809.1, forward strand.
AGCCCTGAACCGTGACTGACCATGATGGCCCGGAGGCCGCGGGCGCCGGTCTTGCGCTCCATGGCGAGCGCGGCGACGGCGCGCAGCGCGTCGTCGCTGAACGTCAGCTCGCACTTGTCCACCGCGAACTATGATAGCCCTGAACCGTGACTGACCATGATGGCCCGGAGGCCGCGGGCGCCGGTCTTGCGCTCCATGGCGAGCGCGGCGACGGCGCGCAGCGCGTCGTCGCTGAACGTCAGCTCGCACTTGTCCACCGCGAACTATGATAGCCCTGAACCGTGACTGACCATGATGGCCCGGAGGCCGCGGGCGCCGGTCTTGCGCTCCATGGCGAGCGCGGCGACGGCGCGCAGCGCGTCGTCGCTGAACGTCAGCTCGCACTTGTCCACCGCGAACTATGATAGCCCTGAACCGTGACTGACCATGATGGCCCGGAGGCCGCGGGCGCCGGTCTTGCGCTCCATGGCGAGCGCGGCGACGGCGCGCAGCGCGTCGTCGCTGAACGTCAGCTCGCACTTGTCCACCGCGAACTATGATAGCCCTGAACCGTGACTGACCATGATGGCCCGGAGGCCGCGGGCGCCGGTCTTGCGCTCCATGGCGAGCGCGGCGACGGCGCGCAGCGCGTCGTCGCTGAACGTCAGCTCGCACTTGTCCACCGCGAACTATGATAGCCCTGAACCGTGACTGACCATGATGGCCCGGAGGCCGCGGGCGCCGGTCTTGCGCTCCATGGCGAGCGCGGCGACGGCGCGCAGCGCGTCGTCGCTGAACGTCAGCTCGCACTTGTCCACCGCGAACTATGATAGCCCTGAACCGTGACTGACCATGATGGCCCGGAGGCCGCGGGCGCCGGTCTTGCGCTCCATGGCGAGCGCGGCGACGGCGCGCAGCGCGTCGTCGCTGAACGTCAGCTCGCACTTGTCCACCGCGAACTATGATAGCCCTGAACCGTGACTGACCATGATGGCCCGGAGGCCGCGGGCGCCGGTCTTGCGCTCCATGGCGAGCGCGGCGACGGCGCGCAGCGCGTCGTCGCTGAACGTCAGCTCGCACTTGTCCACCGCGAACTATGATAGCCCTGAACCGTGACTGACCATGATGGCCCGGAGGCCGCGGGCGCCGGTCTTGCGCTCCATGGCGAGCGCGGCGACGGCGCGCAGCGCGTCGTCGCTGAACGTCAGCTCGCACTTGTCCACCGCGAACTATGATAGCCCTGAACCGTGACTGACCATGATGGCCCGGAGGCCGCGGGCGCCGGTCTTGCGCTCCATGGCGAGCGCGGCGACGGCGCGCAGCGCGTCGTCGCTGAACGTCAGCTCGCACTTGTCCACCGCGAACTATGATAGCCCTGAACCGTGACTGACCATGATGGCCCGGAGGCCGCGGGCGCCGGTCTTGCGCTCCATGGCGAGCGCGGCGACGGCGCGCAGCGCGTCGTCGCTGAACGTCAGCTCGCACTTGTCCACCGCGAACTATGATAGCCCTGAACCGTGACTGACCATGATGGCCCGGAGGCCGCGGGCGCCGGTCTTGCGCTCCATGGCGAGCGCGGCGACGGCGCGCAGCGCGTCGTCGCTGAACGTCAGCTCGCACTTGTCCACCGCGAACTATGATAGCCCTGAACCGTGACTGACCATGATGGCCCGGAGGCCGCGGGCGCCGGTCTTGCGCTCCATGGCGAGCGCGGCGACGGCGCGCAGCGCGTCGTCGCTGAACGTCAGCTCGCACTTGTCCACCGCGAACTATGATAGCCCTGAACCGTGACTGACCATGATGGCCCGGAGGCCGCGGGCGCCGGTCTTGCGCTCCATGGCGAGCGCGGCGACGGCGCGCAGCGCGTCGTCGCTGAACGTCAGCTCGCACTTGTCCACCGCGAACTATGATAGCCCTGAACCGTGACTGACCATGATGGCCCGGAGGCCGCGGGCGCCGGTCTTGCGCTCCATGGCGAGCGCGGCGACGGCGCGCAGCGCGTCGTCGCTGAACGTCAGCTCGCACTTGTCCACCGCGAACTATGATAGCCCTGAACCGTGACTGACCATGATGGCCCGGAGGCCGCGGGCGCCGGTCTTGCGCTCCATGGCGAGCGCGGCGACGGCGCGCAGCGCGTCGTCGCTGAACGTCAGCTCGCACTTGTCCACCGCGAACTATGATAGCCCTGAACCGTGACTGACCATGATGGCCCGGAGGCCGCGGGCGCCGGTCTTGCGCTCCATGGCGAGCGCGGCGACGGCGCGCAGCGCGTCGTCGCTGAACGTCAGCTCGCACTTGTCCACCGCGAACTATGATAGCCCTGAACCGTGACTGACCATGATGGCCCGGAGGCCGCGGGCGCCGGTCTTGCGCTCCATGGCGAGCGCGGCGACGGCGCGCAGCGCGTCGTCGCTGAACGTCAGCTCGCACTTGTCCACCGCGAACTATGATAGCCCTGAACCGTGACTGACCATGATGGCCCGGAGGCCGCGGGCGCCGGTCTTGCGCTCCATGGCGAGCGCGGCGACGGCGCGCAGCGCGTCGTCGCTGAACGTCAGCTCGCACTTGTCCACCGCGAACTATGATAGCCCTGAACCGTGACTGACCATGATGGCCCGGAGGCCGCGGGCGCCGGTCTTGCGCTCCATGGCGAGCGCGGCGACGGCGCGCAGCGCGTCGTCGCTGAACGTCAGCTCGCACTTGTCCACCGCGAACTATGATAGCCCTGAACCGTGACTGACCATGATGGCCCGGAGGCCGCGGGCGCCGGTCTTGCGCTCCATGGCGAGCGCGGCGACGGCGCGCAGCGCGTCGTCGCTGAACGTCAGCTCGCACTTGTCCATCGCGAACAGCAGCTTGTATTGCGATACCTGCAACGGAATACATTCAATTGACATCGACGATTATACTACACTATCGCAGATGTTTGCGGCCCGAGATGCGATCGAGGGCTTTCTTTATTACCTCCCGTGTTGTGTACATAATTCTGTCTACACTTGGCTAGAAAGCCGCTTTTTCCGTACGCGACAGAATTATGTACACAACACGGGAGGTAATAAAGAAAGCCCTCGATCGTATATTTAAGTCCGTCGCTTGCAGCTCGGAACGCAAACATCTGCGATCTCGGCCTTTCTTTGTATTACCACCCTAGTTGTTTGTACCAGCTCCTTATGCACTGATTGACGTCAGAATTCCGTGCGTGTGCTCTGTCAGCGTATGCATTCGGGCTGCGGCGTAGCTGCGTCAGCGATCCTCCTTTGACGTCGCCGCATAATACGCAGGCGAAATAAGGCGTAAATATGCGATCGAGGGTTTTCTTTATTACCTCCCGTGTTGTGTACATCATTTCATGTCTACACTTGGCCAGAAAGCGGCTTTTTTGTACGCATAGCGTGCGGAAAGTCACTTTATGGCCAGGTGTAGCATAAAATTAAATTAACATCGAGGATTATCATTTTATCCGCATTAATTAATTAATTTTTATTTGGGTTCGGGACTAGTATTTATACGAATGAATCCCAAGGGAACTCCCTGGGATAAAAATTATCCGATATTTTAATGCACACCAAGTGACGAATTTTACTAGCTATCTTGTGGTAACGATTTCATCCAAACCTCTAAACATCTTCACAAATATTCATATTTATAATTGTCATTCACCGATGAAATCTTAACCTAGTCAATTAAACCTGGGAAAATTATTTTTTACCAAAAAGTAATGAAACTCAAATGGAACGCTTGTTCCCCGTAGATAACCGAGTTTGATAACTAGCATTCTACAAGGAAAAATAATTATTCCTAACCTAACCGAGCTAACCGGGTTATCACATGGGATTTCATGGGATGAGACATGTAAAAGGGCCCTTGAGGGCCGGCCTACTTGCAGAAATAAATTATTTTTTTCTTTTTTCTTCGTAGGAAACCGTTTGGTTGGTTTTCTATGAGGAAGAATTTTGCTCTTCGTAGCTATCTCGGTTATCAAACGGGAATTTGTTTTCCTCTTCCTTTCTTCGTTTATTACTGTTTTACGTACCATGGCGTTCTTGGGTTCCGTGAGTATCCGCACGAGCAGGTCCTGGTTGAGCGAGTGGAACGGCACCAGCACGGGGAATCTGCCTACAAACTCCTGCAACATTCAATATACCACATTTATTAGGGTAAACAACTAATGTGTATAGACTCTGCGACTTTTTAAATGGAGGTTTCCAGAAATTATAAATTCATCAGCACGGTGGCGAGAGGATTACCTCCCAATGAGGGTATTTAGAAATCAGATATCCACCAGCTGGCAGCAGGGTGGCGAAAGGTCTATTTGGCAGTAGATGTCAAAATCAGGTGGTGTGATTGGTGGATCTTGACGCCTACTGTCAAAAAGACCTTTCGCCACCCTGCTGCCAGCTGGTGGGTTTATGATTTCTAAACACCCTCATTCGTCGCATTTTTGTTTCGACGGGTTCTTATTTGTTGTGTATTCCATAGTTTTGTTGAATATCCGACGGAACAGGAATCCGGAACGGCGGGAACTAATCGGCGAAAGGCGACTTCGATGGTAGATGTCAAAAATTGCGGAGTGATTAGTGGCTTTTGACACCCGGTAGCAAAAAAATCGGCATTTTGTCCGTTTCTAGAGCGAAAGGCGACCGGCGACCGACAGAGGCAGCCTCTGTCGGTCTCATTAGTGAGTAAATAAACACAAGGCTATAGTTAAAACAAACTTTTTGGTCTGGGATTTTGAAATTACTGTTCTTTTTCGTACCGATACCAAGTTCAACAGTGAATTGCATCACTGTTGAACTTGGTATTGGTACGAAAAAGAACAGTAATTTCAAAATCCCGCTGTCATTACATGACAAATATAATAGTGACATACTGGCAGTTCCAATAACTAATTTCCTTAATCAATGCATTGAAAACCGTATTTTCCCAGATCAACAAAAGGTAGCGAAGGTTCTGCCAGTACACAAAAAGGGTTCAAAATCTGATCCGAAAAATTATAGACCAATCTCTCTCCTACCAACCCTCTCTAAAGTGTTTGAAAGAGTTATAAATGATAGACCCACCAAACATCTGTATATAAATAAAATCATTTGCGACAGACAGTTTGGTTACCAAATAAAATAAATATTTTTACTAAAAAAAACCCGACCGCCGTGCACTTTAGAAGTGCATAAAATCCGCCATTTTGTTTATTTTAACGAACTTCATACCCAGTGACACTCGCGCCATCCAGACGAATCTAATGATGTATCATTTATCAAAATCGGTTGTGCCGTTGAGTAACTACGAGCGGACATAGGAACGGACATACATACATACAGGTCAAACACATAACCCTCCTTTGGGCTTCGCCGCAGTCGGGTAAAAAGTAAGGGTACTATTGAAGCTGTTAGTACATTGATTGAGGATGTAGTCAGCCAACTAAATGAAAAGAGAAAAGTAGCAGGTATTCTACTGGATCTGAGCTCTGCTTTCGACACAATGAACCATAACATTCTGTTGGGAAAGCTGGAGCACTACGGGGTTAGAGGAATCTCATTCGTTCTTACTTAAGGAACAGAAAGCAGTTTGTCGAGGTTCAATGGACCCAGAGCAATCATGAGAAAGCTTATAGATCAAGAGTGTCTAGCGTGAAAGGGGGAGTTCCACAGGGTTCAATATTAGGTCCAATCTTTTTCATCATATTTACAAATGACCTGATAAACTTTATTCACAACAAGATACCAAATAAAAAACTAGTAGTGTTTGCTGATGACACCAATGCTGTTATATCAGAATTAAATGATCGGGTTAGTAATACTCTTGACTCATTCCTGGCGTGGTTCAAAATAAATAACCTGAAGTTAAACTGCAGTAAAACCAAGGCTTTATTTTTCAAAACTACAGCACGTAATAAAGACTCGCTGCAGCTTTATCTTGAAGGTACCATGATAGAACAAGTGGAATCGGCAAAGTTTCTGGGAGTCCACATTGACTCTGCGTTAAATTGGAAGCCGGAACTGTCAGCTGTGGTAGGCTCTCTAAGTTCTGCGAGTTATGGGCTCAGAAGTCTTCGAGATGAGTTACAACTTTCGCAACTAAAAATAGTCTACTACACACTGATAGAATCCAAAATACGATATAGTATATTGTTTTGGGGAAACAGCTACAAATACAATGTCCAGGCTGCTTTCATTGCGCAGAAGAGAGCAATTCGAATAATGGCTAAGGTAAACCAGCAAACATCTTGCAAGGCATACTTTATAGATTTTAAAATACTAAATGTCCCGTGCCTGTACATCTTAGTAGTACTTACAAATTTAATAAAGCATATATATCATATCGAAACGCCAGAACAGAGATAAACGTTTAGCTACGCGTCGCAAAGACTTGCCGCAGCTTACGAACACCCGACTTAGTAGTTAAGCACTCCGCTAATTATCAAGTCATAGCGCTATTTAAAGTCCTGTTGAATTTTAGTCACTGACAAACACGTTGTTGTGGTGCGTGACCTCAACTCTACTGGAACTATCTATAGGTGGTGCGGTAGGTAGTCTGGTACTGGTAGGTGACACGTTACCGGTATCATGCCGAAGTCGATGAGGTCGCGCGCCTGCACCTTGCGCAGCCACGCGTCGCGCTCCTCGTTCTCCAGCGCCGCCGAGTCCAGCGGGGACGCGTCCGCCGCCGCCGCCTGCAAACGATATCACTTAAACGGGCCATTTTTCAAAGTTGTAGACTATTTTTTTTGCAGATCTATGAAATCTTACATTATTTCTACTCAGAGTCACGCGTACTAATAGTAAAAAAAAAATTTTTTTCTTCTATCAGAGACGGTAGTAAGAAAAAAAGTGTTTTTTTATTCCATCAGAGACGATAGTACGAAAAAAAGTGTTTATTTCTTCTATCAAAGACGATAGTATGAAAAAAGTGTGTTTTCTTCTATAAAAGACGATAGTAAGAAAAAAGTGTGTTTTCTTCTATCAAAGACGATAGCAAGAAAAAAGTGTGTTTTCTTCTATCAAAGACGATAGTAAGAAAAAAGTGTGTTTTATAGTAAGAAAAAAGTGTGTTTTCTTCTATCAAAGACGATAGTATTTAAAAAGTGTGTTTTCTTCTATCAAAGACGATAGTATGAAAAAAGTGTGTTTTATAGTAAGAAAAAAGTGTGTTTTCTTCTATCAAAGACGATAGTATTTAAAAAGTGTGTGTTTCTTCTATCAAAGACGATAGTATGAAAAAAGTGTGTTTTCTTCTATCAAAGACGATAGTATTTAAAAAGTGTGTTTTCATCTATCAAAGACGATAGTATTTAAAAAGTCTGTTTTCTTCTATCAAAGACGATAGTATGAAAAAAGTGTGTTTTCTTCTATCAAAGAGGATAGTATGAAAAAAGTGTGTTTTCTTCTATCAAAGACGATAGTATTTAAAAAGTGTGTTTTCATCTATCAAAGACGATAGTATTTAAAAAGTGTGTTTTCTTCTATCAAAGACGATAGTATGAAAAAAGTGTGTTTTCTTCTATCAAAGACGATAATAAGAAAAAAGTGTTATTTTCCTCTGTCAGAGACGATAGTAAAAAAAAGTGTGTTTTCTTCTATCAGAGACGATACTAAGAAAAGTATTTTTTTCTTCTATCAGAGATCAGAGACGATACTACGCGTGATTCTGAGTAGCAATGATGTAACATTTCTCAGATTAAAAAAAAAAGTAACAAATTAAAAAAAAAGGCCCAAATAAAGTCATACTCTCTAGTATAGATGTATGATATACCTAGATACATAATCAGCCGGAAAAAATGGCCCCACAAAAGTGCTAGCCGATCGGCTTGGCTAGCTCATTTTGACATAGTCTGGTTTCAACCATAGACGGCGACAGTTGTCAACAATGGCGAAATGTTGCGTAAAAAATACGTTAATAGCAGCAAAAAAACAAGAAAGAAATATGGAATATACTTCTTTAATTAAGGGCCAATTAATATTGAGCAGAATTACAAGTGAACTCATCGTGATTTCATAGTTTTTTAATTGTCTTCGCGAATCTATTAACAAAAAGCGTCCATTTATTTGCTGCTCACTTTTGACGTAAACAACGTAGTCACTTTTTGATAGGTGCCAATAAACTAAAGTTTTCAAATTTGACATATAGGTGTCATGGAACTAAGTAATCTTTTGGATGACAGTTTCATATAGATACAGCTTATAAATTAACGTTATTAGCGTATACTTGAGTGTAACTACAAATGTCATTTTGCGCCAGATTCATAGACATTTTTTTTGAAACTGTGTGTCTATGTTATTATACGTCAATGCTCTCTAGGTATAACTTGGAAGAAAAGTCCAAAAACTGAATCGACAAATAATCTATACAATTACCGAACTTGCTCATAAAATTTCACGACAAGGAATTTAAGGAATACGAGCAGCCGAATACGAAAGCATTTTTGCCAAAGCTAAACAGAAACGCTTCCTGGGCATAGCGATCGTGTCGCTTATTGGGCATAGTGATCGTATGACCGGATAGCGATCGTATGACCGGATAGCGATCGTATGACCGCGTAGCGATCGTATGACCTCGTAGCGATCGTATGACCGCATAGCGATCGTATGACCTAGCGCTAGCCTAAGACTGCGTTTCTACCAAAGATGCGTAGTGAGGGATGTGTTTGTGGTAACCATGGAAACACTTCATTTACCTATCCTCGCTCCGCTGAGCTGTTTCCATTGGTTACCACAAACACATCCCTCGCTACGCATCCCTGGAAACGCAGCCTAATGTTATAATTCTGGCCTCCCATGAAGAAAGTTTGCCCATCACTGCTCTAGAGTTATAGTAAAAAGCAACATTTAGAAAGAAATTGACCTGTAGTGCCGCCCGACGACCGGATTTCGCGTCCCAGGCGCCGAAACCGAGATACTTCTCGTTATTACGCCGCTGTACTAGCCTGCGAACAAATTGTTAACTTAGTCAAACGTATCATTCAAAAAGCCAGAACTCAGAGGATCACAACCTCTGCAACCTGTGCGTATTTCTCCAATTCAAATTCAAATGCTTTATTTCGGACAACAACGTATCCATAGAGAGTTAGTATTTAACAGTAAGAAATATCTTAGTCTAGTGTTAGTATTAAATAAGTGCTTATTACAATGTTGACACTATAAGGACATAAGAGTCAATTTATAACATGCTATTGTAGTATAGTGTCATATAACAAGTTGCGCTACACTCCTTATTGGCTAGGTCCAGTACTTAAGGATCGGACAATCAAATCTGTCAGCAATTTCCTTTAGAATGCTGTTGGAACTTCGTCTCACACGACTTAGTAATGAGACTATATGATAGTGTTTGAAAAGGGAAAGCCTATACATATTTTGACCCCCGAGTCAAAGTATGTCGGTAGGCTCGTTACTTCGACTTTGAAGGACCAGAGCAGCATGACCTCTAATTACGAATGGTTGTTCTCGGGTCAATATTCAACCCAAAGGGGTCCCGTGGTTGATAATCTCTGAAGATGATGGCGATAGCGATGCCGATGATAATAGCGATAGCATTATTATGGCACTAGATTATTATAACGCTCGTTTTTAGTCTTCCGTACCAAAATGGTAAAAGACGAACCCTTATGGTGCAACTCTGTCTGTCTTCTATGCAGTGGGCTGCGAGCATGGGTGATTCCATTTTCGGTTTGAGGGTTTTTTTACTACGATCCCTATTGTAAGCCAACTGTCGCGAGTCCCACCGACGATGAAGGAACCTAACGGACGTGTGTGGGCCGATGATGGTGACACGTACCTGTCGAGCCCGTTGTAGGCGCCGCTGGCCACGAACAGTATGTTGGTGGTGTCGACCTGCACTAACCTAACGGACGTGTGTGGGCCGATGATGGTGACACGTACCTGTCGAGCCCGTTGTAGGCGCCGCTGGCCACGAACAGTATGTTGGTGGTGTCGACCTGCACTAACCTAACGGACGTGTGTGGGCCGATGATGGTGACACGTACCTGTCGAGCCCGTTGTAGGCGCCGCTGGCCACGAACAGTATGTTGGTGGTGTCGACCTGCACTAACCTAACGGACGTGTGTGGGCCGATGATGGTGACACGTACCTGTCGAGCCCGTTGTAGGCGCCGCTGGCCACGAACAGTATGTTGGTGGTGTCGACCTGCACTAACCTAACGGACGTGTGTGGGCCGATGATGGTGACACGTACCTGTCGAGCCCGTTGTAGGCGCCGCTGGCCACGAACAGTATGTTGGTGGTGTCGACCTGCACTAACCTAACGGACGTGTGTGGGCCGATGATGGTGACACGTACCTGTCGAGCCCGTTGTAGGCGCCGCTGGCCACGAACAGTATGTTGGTGGTGTCGACCTGCACTAACCTAACGGACGTGTGTGGGCCGATGATGGTGACACGTACCTGTCGAGCCCGTTGTAGGCGCCGCTGGCCACGAACAGTATGTTGGTGGTGTCGACCTGCACTAACCTAACGGACGTGTGTGGGCCGATGATGGTGACACGTACCTGTCGAGCCCGTTGTAGGCGCCGCTGGCCACGAACAGTATGTTGGTGGTGTCGACCTGCACTAACCTAACGGACGTGTGTGGGCCGATGATGGTGACACGTACCTGTCGAGCCCGTTGTAGGCGCCGCTGGCCACGAACAGTATGTTGGTGGTGTCGACCTGCACTAACCTAACGGACGTGTGTGGGCCGATGATGGTGACACGTACCTGTCGAGCCCGTTGTAGGCGCCGCTGGCCACGAACAGTATGTTGGTGGTGTCGACCTGCACTAACCTAACGGACGTGTGTGGGCCGATGATGGTGACACGTACCTGTCGAGCCCGTTGTAGGCGCCGCTGGCCACGAACAGTATGTTGGTGGTGTCGACCTGCACTAACCTAACGGACGTGTGTGGGCCGATGATGGTGACACGTACCTGTCGAGCCCGTTGTAGGCGCCGCTGGCCACGAACAGTATGTTGGTGGTGTCGACCTGCACTAACCTAACGGACGTGTGTGGGCCGATGATGGTGACACGTACCTGTCGAGCCCGTTGTAGGCGCCGCTGGCCACGAACAGTATGTTGGTGGTGTCGACCTGCACTAACCTAACGGACGTGTGTGGGCCGATGATGGTGACACGTACCTGTCGAGCCCGTTGTAGGCGCCGCTGGCCACGAACAGTATGTTGGTGGTGTCGACCTGCACTAACCTAACGGACGTGTGTGGGCCGATGATGGTGACACGTACCTGTCGAGCCCGTTGTAGGCGCCGCTGGCCACGAACAGTATGTTGGTGGTGTCGACCTGCACTAACCTAACGGACGTGTGTGGGCCGATGATGGTGACACGTACCTGTCGAGCCCGTTGTAGGCGCCGCTGGCCACGAACAGTATGTTGGTGGTGTCGACCTGCACTAACCTAACGGACGTGTGTGGGCCGATGATGGTGACACGTACCTGTCGAGCCCGTTGTAGGCGCCGCTGGCCACGAACAGTATGTTGGTGGTGTCGACCTGCACTAACCTAACGGACGTGTGTGGGCCGATGATGGTGACACGTACCTGTCGAGCCCGTTGTAGGCGCCGCTGGCCACGAACAGTATGTTGGTGGTGTCGACCTGCACTAACCTAACGGACGTGTGTGGGCCGATGATGGTGACACGTACCTGTCGAGCCCGTTGTAGGCGCCGCTGGCCACGAACAGTATGTTGGTGGTGTCGACCTGCACTAACCTAACGGACGTGTGTGGGCCGATGATGGTGACACGTACCTGTCGAGCCCGTTGTAGGCGCCGCTGGCCACGAACAGTATGTTGGTGGTGTCGACCTGCACTAACCTAACGGACGTGTGTGGGCCGATGATGGTGACACGTACCTGTCGAGCCCGTTGTAGGCGCCGCTGGCCACGAACAGTATGTTGGTGGTGTCGACCTGCACTAACCTAACGGACGTGTGTGGGCCGATGATGGTGACACGTACCTGTCGAGCCCGTTGTAGGCGCCGCTGGCCACGAACAGTATGTTGGTGGTGTCGACCTGCACTAACCTAACGGACGTGTGTGGGCCGATGATGGTGACACGTACCTGTCGAGCCCGTTGTAGGCGCCGCTGGCCACGAACAGTATGTTGGTGGTGTCGACCTGCACGGCGTCGCCGCGCAGCTTGCGGGAGTTACGTTCCGGGACGGACACCACGGCCCCTTCTAGCATTTTGAGCATGCCTTGTTGGACGCCCTCGCCTGAAATAAGAAACAAGCCGTTTATCGGTGGAAATCGAGTTCTGTTGATACCCCCCCGATACTGACTTGGTTTAACATTACATCTCAAAACTTTTGTAGGAGAACTGGGTTGCGAGACTTGCATCTTTTTACACGTCATGTTTTTGATGGGATTTATATTTACCTCCAACGTCTCTGAGCTGGTGTATGCCAGGAACGGCGCCAATTTTGTCCACTTCATCCAGGAACACTATACCGGTCTGTGCTCGTTCCACACTGAAAAGACACATTATGATCAAGATTAGGGATGTAACGATACCGATACCGATATATCGGTATCGCCGATTATATACAACCGATATTTGAAGAGCGCGAAAAGAATTTGCTGTATGAAAAAAAATCTGCAAAAAGTAATTTCAATTACTGACTTAATTTATGTATTGGTCGATTACCTTGTGCAATGATAATTAATAATAATAAATAAATAAATATTAGGGGACAATCTTACACAAATCGAACTAGCCCCATAGTAAGCTCAATAAGGCTTGTGTTATGGATACTAGACGACGATATATTTAATAGATACAAATACTTAAATACATAGGAAACATCCATGACTCTGGAACAAATATTCGTGCTCATCACACAAATAAATGCCCTTACCGGGATTCGAACCCAGGACCTCCTGCTTCGTAGGCAGGGTCACTACCAACTAAGCTACAGAGGTCGTAAATTAATATGTTAATTATATCTTTGGTTCATAATATATATTTTTTTAATTTTGAGTTGAAGATATATATATATTTTTTAGCTTTTAAGAGTACTGTGTGAAATATTTATAGTTTTTCATTGATAAATATTGAATTTGTATGCAGGTAATGACAATATAAGGTCGTTGAGCACCGCTTTACCCTCCAATGAGAGTATTGAAACTTTAGTATCGTATTTCTAGACGTAGCCCGCTTGTGTGAGTGTGGTGTAGTCGCAGGCCGCGGCCGACACGTCGAGGCGGTACTCACTTGAAGTTGGCATCTTGCAGCAGCTTGGCGATGACGCTCTCGATGTCCTCCCCGACGTAACCCGCTTGTGTGAGTGTGGTGCAGTCGCAGATCGCGAACGGCACGTCGAGGCATTGCGCTATCGTTTGGGCTAGCAGCGTTTTACCTGGAGCAAATGCCCACCATTAAAAATCAACAACTACCAAAACACGCAACACACACAAAATCATATCATCAACGCTACGACAGGGTCATTATAGCGGGCAATCAAAAATATTTGCAATGACATAACTAATGCAAATATTTGCCTCCGAACAAATGCACCATCAAAGACAAACACAGATTAAATTTGCATTAGCATGACGTAACGTAAGCAAAGATAGAAACCAAACATCGTTAACTTTGATAAGATCCTATTTTCACTTGATTTCGGACTCAATGTGATGGTATTAAGGTTCTGATTGGAATGCCCTGATCTTAAGATTGCGTGCAAAAGAGCTTTCTAAGGAGTAGTTAACCTCTCGAATGCTATAGGCTACTTGATGACAGTTCAAATCAGCTTCTTTTTACCCGACTGCGGCGAAGCCCAAATGAGGGTTATGTGTTTGACCTGTATGTACCTATGTAAGTATGTATGTCCGTTCATGTGTCCGCTCGTAACTACGCAACGGCACATCCGATTTTGATAAATGATACATCATTAGATTCGTCTTGATGGTGCGAGTGTCACTGGGTATGAAGTAGGGCTCCCGCTACACGTGCTACACGCCGAAACGGATACCCGTGTTCTTAAGACCGGCGGTACTAAGAACCCGGATTACACAAACCCGCCGGGTACCGAAAACGTTTCTCAGAAACGTTTCCGGTACCCGTACCCGTTCTACGTGTCGGCGGGTACACGTGTATTTAAAACCGGCCCGAACGGGTACGAACGAACCGAAACAGTCGGAGTCAAGGCACACAATATCTACTATTTAATGCTGACTACAGATGAACTCTTTTGGCGTACGAATGTTTAATAATAGTTTGTAACCGTGTTGGAAAATCATATATAGCCAACTACTTAAAATATGTTTTTTATATAAATCGAAGTAGGCATCGTTATTCTACATTGTCTGCTGTATTTTATTCTAAATCTGCTCGTACTTTATTCTGATGTGTTAGGTTTTGATTTAATAAAATTAAAACCTATTGCGTCTTATCTAAGTCAATTAATTAAAAACAACATTTTATTTATAATGGCATATCAGATATGTGACGAATATGGTTTGCAGATATACTAAAATATCAATTAAAAATAACAGTTTAGAATATAATTATGAATTACTTCGCAAAAACAACAAACATCTGCCAATGGCGCAAAAAAGATAAACATAAGCGCCATTATCATGTGATTATTCATAACTGAATTTCACCCGAGAACCACAAAAGTCCATGTTACCTTAGTTAACTTGCGATAAGATTGCTTATTTCTTTAAGATAAATCCTAAAATTGGTAATCATTCAAGTTTACTTGAGTGACTTTCACAATAGGATTAAGGTAATAAACTTGAACGCCGAATGCCTTTTTGTCTGACGAAACGAAGCGAACAAAGAAGCAGGTTCCCAAACCATCATCACAAGTACGACTACCAATTATAAGCTTTATGTCGTAGCAATAAGGTTAAAACTTATGCACCAAAAATTTCAACAAACCCCGGCAAAATCTTAAAAGATTAGATAAGTAAATGTTTTCTATTGATTTGGAGCCGCATCGCACTAACAAGTAGTTTACTATGAAAAAAGGCAGAGCAAAAACAATTAGAATGAACAAGAAATGGGTAAGATTTTGGAAATAAGGTACCTAGTCTAGTTGTTTTTTATTACCTATGATTCCAGTTCCAGAGTAATACAGTTTCGTTGCAAGTTATTTTAAAATCGTTTTTTTTTTGTTTTGTTGTGTTTGGTTTTGTTGTTATATACTGTTAATGCGATAGATTGTTATTAAATGTTAAAAAAAATAGAAGAAATTGGGTGTGGAATTTTGCCACAAGAGTCGATGACAAAGCTTATTGCTCATTGTTCAATTATCGCACAAACGAGATTTCTTGTAATATTAATCAGGACTACTATATAGACGACAGGAGCGATTGGAATACATTTATTAACAATTCACCATAAGTCAACAAACCCGACGACCACCGAGTAAATACAATTATTTAACTATTTTATTTATGTAAAAAAATATATAAACGTAACTCTATTTTGTATAAATAAATAAACCAGCCAGTGCGAGTCGGATTCACGCACGAAGGGTTTCCGTACCATTTCTGTATCTGTTGTTATAGATGCTACAGAAATACATAATCTGTGAAAATTTTAACTGTCTAGCTATCACGGTTCATGAGATACAGCCTAGGGACAGACAGATAGACAGACAGTGGACTCTTAATAATAGGGTCTCGTTTTTACCCTAAAAAGTGCTAGTATTTGAACTTCGAAGTCTTATATAAAAATGTCTACTCGTATTCTATGCAAAAACTACCTGCTCTTAAAAGGCCGAACCCTTAGCCCAATAGACTGTTTATTGACTTTCGGCTTTACATATTATACACCACGGAATAAGATATGCTCGAAACTTATACGTATTGTGTCTATTAATTTGTAGCTCGAACCACGATTTGTACCTTCGCTACTCGTTAAGGACGGATCCGGAGACACGGGTAGATAAGATGCGTTTCTTCGGGTACCCGTGTACCCGTGGAAACGGATCTTAATTACACGTTTCCTAATTACCCGTGCGGAACGGACCAGAAAACCGTGTCCGTGTTACTCAGAAACGGGTAATAGAAACGTTTACACGAAACCCGGACACGAGCGCGAGCCCTAGTATGAAGTTCGTTAATATAAACAAAAATTTTATGCAGTTTCAAACTGCACCGCGGTCGGGTTTTTTTAGTAAAAATGTGGTTATTATGAAGTGTCAAAACGCTCCGAAAGTATGCAGTTTAGTATGAAATACTACTATCTTGTGACGTCATGCTCAACATGGTGCCTTATTTTTAGGTTTCGTCATTGTAAAATCGTTGATGGCACGAAAATAAGTTTGAATGATTTTATTCGGGCTGTTTTGGAAGCATAATTTGCTGGTTAGAGTTAATGAATTTATTTTGATTGTTGTCAAATACCCTATTGTTGCTATGCCTATTAGGGATTGCAAACCGGTTAACCTCCGGTTTTTGGCAACGGTTAAAAACCGGTTATCGAATCCAGGAAACGTTTTAGCCGACTTGTAAAAAACTATAGTAAAATACATTATTTTATTTGATTCCGTTATGATTATTTATTTGTTCTTCTTTGCAAGTCCATAAACCTTTAAAAATATATTATATTATTATCAAGAGGATGAAGAAAGCGAGACAGCGCGATCGTCTGTCCTGCCTGCCGCGCTACGTCAATCCCCGCCAACGCCGGGCACCACGTGGTTGGGAGGGCGAGCGAGCACGACCAGCATCATCGAGCCTTCTTCACTTTTGGCGGCGGCTTAGCTAGTGATAGGACGCTTAAGACTCTCGGTGCATTTCGTAGTTAGGACGTACTTAGTGTTCTAGGTTTAATTAGGTTTTAGTATAGGCTAGTGTGTTAATTCTATTTGATTGTTAGCTTATTACAAATAAAAACGTTGATTGTTGATCGTAGTTCCTTATTTTATCCTCTGATCCATAAGATCAGAAAGTGGGATAGTGAATTTACGCTTGTGGCATCCAGACAGTCTAATTTCGTGTTAGTAAAAACCGTTAGCTTGTGCTTTAGCGTCTTGTAACTTGCTACGACTTGTTTTATACATTTTGCTACTTGCTTAAACTTCTCGCTTACTATAATAGATTGCGCCCGTTATGCCGTTGCTTTTTAAGTTTAAAAGATAACCGTTAAAACTAGTGTAGATGTAAATAATTTTAAATTTTATAGTTGTTCGTTAATTCAAAATGCCGGAAGGCATTTCTAGTAATACGGGCCGTAATAATAAAAGCTGTGAATCTGACGCAGTATTAAATACGATTTTAAATAAATTAAAGGCAATCGAAGATAGATTAGGGCCTTCGTCTACAACGCCGCCGCCACGACAGCCATCATTAGACCATCGTGCTGATTCTGTTCCTGTTACAGAGCGATCGACGACACCTCCGTTGCCACCGCCTTTCGCGTTAAGCCCTGGACGGGCTTCCGATGCAACTCCACGTGGCGACACACCTGCCAGCGAGGTAACGGAGAGGATCGTGGGAGCGCTTTCGTCATTGATTCAAGTAAGACCGACCCATTATTATATTTCGTCTTTCGATCCCCAACTACATGATTTTGATGTTTGGTGTACAGAGGTCGACCGCGCGCGCGTCACAAATCGATGGGCAGATAATGAGTGCTTATCACGTGTTGCAAATTGTTTAAAAGGTGACGCGAAGTCGTGGCTCAATGATTGGGTGACGAACGATCGTACCTGGAGTAACTTTAAAATCGAATTTCGTTCCCTCTGTCCGCGAAACGTAGATGTAGCAACGGTGCTTTATGACGTCATGCGTACTGACTCGAGAGGTTTTGCTACATATGCCGAGTATGCGCGTCGTACATTATTGCGCTTAAATATTGTGACCGGGTTATCGGATGATCTTCGCACAGCAATAGTTCTCCGAGGCATTACGGATTCGCAGATTAAAGCGGCTGCTACTAATGCTAAACTTAAACCACAACAAATAGTTGATTTCTTGTCGGTATTTGTTAAGCCAAAAAATGAAACGCGCGTCGCATCCCACGATTCTGCCCGTTCCAACCTACCCTCAACTTTGAACTTGCGTAAACGGGAATTCAGTAGGTTGGATAATAGGTCGATGAAATGTTACAATTGTGGTGGTATGGGCCACAAACGTCATAACTGTTACAAGAAGCCGCGATTGGATAAAAATACTAACAGTGTTGATCGCAACGTAACGACGACGAGTGGAAGTACCACTAGTACGACCACGCCAACCCCTCCGCATACATCTAATGCAAATAGTAGGCCAGTAATTACTTGCTCGTATTGCCATAAGACAGGTCATAGTGTGGAGACTTGTTTCGCTAAACAACGCGTTGAAACCAATAACAAACGTCCTAATAATGTGAACTTGTGTCGGAAACAAGACCCCGTTGCCAACAATGATGTAATGACTGCTGTGATTGAAGGTGTTTCAATAGACGTTCTTATAGACAGTGGTTCATGCGTTTCATTAATATCCGAATCGGTTTTGAAACACTTCAATTGCAACAAAGTCCCCGTACATCGAGTACTGCGAGGTATAGGTAGCCAAGAAATCGAATGTACCTCCTCCGTAACGTTAGTCGTAGAGTTTCCCGATATATCTGTTGAAGTAGATCTGTATGTTGTGCCCGAAACATGTATGAATGCGTCGGTACTGATAGGTACGGATGTTTTAAACCGCGACGGCGTTACCTACATTAGGACAGGTGGAGTGCAGCGACTGGTACGGATTGAGAACACTCCTGTGGTGCATTGTATAAACGATTTTGAGTCCGATATCAAGACGCCACTACATGGCGAGGACAAACAGCGTCTGCTTGCGGTTATCAAGGAGTTTTCTCAATCGTTTATCAGTGGGACTGCATCATCCACAGTTACCACGGGTACTATGTCAATTAAATTGAACAGTGACAGTCCTGTTAACTACAGGCCTTATAAGCTTTCACACGACGAAAAGTTACGCGTACGTGGCATAATAAAGGACCTTAAAGAAAAGGGCATCGTGCGAGAATCTGACTCTGACTTTGCAAGTCCCATCATTTTAGTTAAGAAGAGGGACGGATCCGACCGACTTTGCGTCGATTACCGCGCCTTAAACGCAATAACAGTCAAAGACAGGTTCCCGCTGCCTCTTATAGACGACCATGTTGACCGGCTAGGGAAAGCGAGGTACTTTTCGAGTCTCGATATGGCCACAGGGTTCCACCAAATAAAGATGGATGCTGATTCCATTGGTAAGACCGCTTTTGTGACGCCTGAGGGACATTTCGAGTACTTAAAAATGCCCTACGGTCTTGCCAATGCTCCAGTTGTTTACCAAAAAATCATTTCGGAAACCCTGAGGCCATTAATCGAGGGCGGTAAGGTCCTCGTTTACATCGACGATGTATTGATTTTGTCAGAAACCATTGATGAAGGTCTGCAGACTCTGCGAGAAGTCTTAAATACTCTGACATCATCTGGATTTTCCATCAATTTGAAAAAGTGTAACTTTCTTGCAACAGAGGTAGAGTATTTAGGACGTCTTATTAGTTGTGGTCAGGTACGGCCGAGCCCTCGAAAGGTCCAAGCTTTAAGTAATGCACCCCGTCCAACAAACGTTAAACAAGTACGTCAGTTTTTAGGCCTTGCGGGTTACTTCCGCCGTTACATAGCCGGTTATTCTCAAAAGACTGCGTGCATTGCTAGGCTCACTCGACGAGGAGTACCTTTCGTATGGGGGTCAGAGCAGGAAGAGGTACGCACATATATCATTAAATGCCTTACTGACGAGCCAGTCCTTGCCATCTTTGACCCGAGCCTACCTACGGAACTGCACACCGATGCAAGTGCGAGTGGGTACGGGTCAATCTTATTACAAGAGCACGAAGGGAAGCAAAAGAGAGTAGTCGCCTATTTTAGTAAAACGACGCAAGGTGCTGAAAAGAAGTACCATAGCTACGAGTTGGAGACGTTAGCTATCGTTAAGTCTCTTCAGCATTTTCGTCACTACTTAATAGGTATTTCTTTCAAAATAGTGACAGACTGCAACTCTCTCAAGTTGACCGAAAGAAAAAAAGATCTTATTCCCCGTGTTGCCCGTTGGTGGGTTTACATGCAGGATTTTCAGTTTAGCATCGAATATCGCAAAGGTGTTCTTATGCCTCATGCAGACTACTTGAGCAGAAATCCTGTGGATGTACTGCATATTCGTAAGCCAACCAACTGGGCACAACAAGCTCAAACGGCGGATTCTGAGACCCAAGACCTTATTGACAGTTTAAAAGAAGGGCGCTTGGACTCCAAACGTTATGAGGTTCATAATAACTTGTTGTGCTATAAACATAGTCCTACTGGTGAAGATTCTCGTTTGCTTTGCTTTATCCCGAAAGGTCATAGACTTAGTCTACTCAGAATTTTTCATGATGAACATGATCACATAGGGGTAGACAAAACCACAGAGCTTATTTTGAGACATTTTTGGTTTCCTGGCCTTAGGCAATTTGTTAGGAAATACATAGGACACTGCCTGGTTTGTCTTACTTGTAAAAAGATTCCTCGAGCACCTCACCAGCCCATAGAATCGTGGTCTAAGCCTAGTATCCCATTTGAAACGGTGCACACTGATGTATTAGGTCCATTGCCAGAGTCTAAAGGATTTAAATACGTCCTTGTAGTTGTAGACGCATTTTCGAAATATTGCCTGTTATACTCTTTGTATCGACAAGATGCTGACGAACTAAAGCGTGCCTTTACTAATGCAATATCATTGTTTGGCACCCCTTTGCTTATCGTCTGTGACCGCGGTAGGATGTTTGAAAGCAATAGTTTTCAGAGTTTATTGTCAGAGTTAGGTAGTAAGACCCACTTCATAACGCCTGAAATGCACCACGAAAATGGTCAAGCTGAACGTTACTGTCGGACGGTTCATAATTTGATAAGAGTAGAGGCAAATAATAGGAGTGCTGAGTGGTCAGACACTCTTTGGCGGGTCCAACTTATCCTTAATATGACAAAGAACGCAGCCACTAACGTATCTCCACTCCAATTGCTCGTGGGCATAGACGCAACTACGCCTGTATTGCGCTCTCTAGTTCGTGACGTTGCTCTCAATAATACCACCGGAAATCGCGAGGCATTAGTAGTGCTTAGAAGACAACGCGTAAGCGAACGGTTGGCTGCTAGACAAAAACGGCAAGATGAGCTCACCAACGAGGGCCGTAAGCAGCCCCGTGCTTATAAAGTCGGTGATTTTGCCTTTGTTATAAAACACGCTCAAAGCACCGGGAAATTAGACTCGGGCATGAGGGGACCCTACAAAATAACATCAGTTTTGCCACACGATCGATATGAACTTGAATTGTTGTCTGGTTCGTACGGGAAGCGTACGAGAGCCGCTGCGGAATACATGGTTCCGTGGCGTGGAGAGTGGACCCCTGAAACGTGCGCAATGTTTTTTGAAAGTGAGTATCATTCGTTATAAAATGTCTCGAGACCGTAGCGATCTCACATTTACGGCAGACTACGGTTATTGTAGTACGGCGCTTAGCCGGCAGACTATGTGTTTCATAGTACGGCGCTTAGCCGGCAGACTATGTGTTTCATAGTACGGCGCTTAGCCGGCAGACTATGCGTTTCATAGTACAGCGCTTAGCCGGCAGACTCCACCGTTGTTGGTGGCAGTGCGGAACGCATTAGCGGCAGGTTACAGAAGTGACACGACCTTCAGTCCGCAGACTGCATCTTTATAGATGACAGTGCAATGCGTGATCGTGGCAGGCCAGGGCGATTTAAATCTCTCAGTGGCATTATTTTCACGTTACACGTGTTTGATAGTAAAAATACCAGGGTACTAACGAATTTTTGGCCATAATTTGCAATGAAAGTTATGTGTGCGTGTTTCATGTACGATTGATTTGATGTGCGAGTGTAGCTAGGTACTGGTTTGTGTATCTGTTGATGAAAGGGTATCTTGCATCATATAGTTTTCGTACGTACAGACTTTATCATGCAAGAATTTTGTTTGGTTTGAATGATTTAGGGTGGCTAGTATTGATTGCCCATAAAGGTTGTGTTTTTGCATTTTACAGCCGACGATCAGCCTGGTGACGATGGCAGTTCCTCTGAGAATCGAGCGGACGAGGACGTCTCGCAATCAGGAACGGCCGTATTATCAAGAGGATGAAGAAAGCGAGACAGCGCGATCGTCTGTCCTGCCTGCCGCGCTACGTCAATCCCCGCCAACGCCGGGCACCACGTGGTTGGGAGGGCGAGCGAGCACGACCAGCATCATCGAGCCTTCTTCACTTTTGGCGGCGGCTTAGCTAGTGATAGGACGCTTAAGACTCTCGGTGCATTTCGTAGTTAGGACGTACTTAGTGTTCTAGGTTTAATTAGGTTTTAGTATAGGCTAGTGTGTTAATTCTATTTGATTGTTAGCTTATTACAAATAAAAACGTTGATTGTTGATCGTAGTTCCTTATTTTATCCTCTGATCCATAAGAATATGTATTTGTATTTAGTTGTGATGCAGGCCGTAGGTATGGTTTATTTCCCGACTGGTCAAATTGTGCCGATATATATACCGTCAGTAATATTTCGATTATTTATTTTTCTTCATTTACGTTGATTTTGTTTATAAATCAGCTAAACTATATTTTAAAGTGGGTTTTATTAACATACACTCAGGAAAACTACATAAATTGATAAAAAACAATAAAAACCGTTTTTTTCAATATCACTTCGGTTACTAACCGGTTTTAAAATTTGACCGGTTATTGCATTCCCTAATGCCTATCATTTATAACGGTTTCGTAAGTAAGGTACTGATACCTACTGACAGACATCAGAGAGCCTAAACCACTGCTGATAATGGAATATAATTTAATTCGAAACAATGTTTTAGGGGATGTAAGAGTGAACTAAGGATTTTTGAAATTCCACGCTTAAAATGGTGAAACATAGGACGAAAGCTAGTAAAGTCAAGCGCAAAAATATGTATCGAATAAATCGTTTCATACTCGTAAATATGGTACGAAGTTCTTATTGCCACTGCCATATTTTTACACTTGACTGTATGATGAACATTAGAGTAGGGATGTAACGATACATAATTTTGACGATACGATACCGATACCGATTATTGTAGTAAATAATCGGCGATACCGATACCAATATTTTAGTTAAATAATGAAGTATGGACTTCAGATATTTGTATGTCCTTATTATACCTAAAACTTGGCTATATTTAACAGAGAGTTAACCTTGAAAGTGTAAAGTAAAAATAAATAAATCGTCAACTCAAAATTAAAAAAAAAAAATTATGAACCAAAGATATAATTAACATAGTAATTATCATTGGGCAAGGTAATAGACCAATACATAAATTAAGTCAGTAATTAAAATTACTTTCTTGCAGATTTTTTACATACAGCAAATTATTTTCGCGCTCTTCAAATAACGGTTGTATAATATAATCGGCGATACCGATATATCGGCCGATATCTCGGTATCGTCACATCCCTACATTAGAGGGAACTTTGGAAATATTACTGGTACAATCGAACACGGTGTTAACTGTACAGTCAAGGAATTTAATTTCCTACCCGTTTCATTGAAATGTTGTTAAGCATTCACGATGCATTAAGGTCGAAATTTCTATTTCATTAATAGTATTTAAATGTCAATACGTATTATTTGTCACTACACATTACAGATAACCTCTTTCCGAAGTCATTTACTCATCTAATTACGAATACGTGTCAGTTGGTGTCAGTGCCAATCGAGAAAATTTTAAAATAATTCCGAATCCAGACTCCAGAAAGTCTACCGCAAACGTCGATAATCTAAATTTCGTTATCTGCGTTCCTTTCATTCGAATATTGCAAGAGCGAGAAAGATGGACTTTCTTCGAATTTCGATTCCGCGGTTGTCGTCCTTCTTTGGTAGTGCCTTGACGTTCCAAATTTCAGTTCACCATTTCAACGTTACCTAGTTACTGACACAAAACAATGCGTGTGATATGTCAAAGTAACGTCGTACTCTAGCTAGCGCTTATGATGACAGTATGCTATACGATATTGGACCTTAGGTGGGTTGGAAATTAAATTCCTTGACTGTACATTTGTAAACGGATGTCACCTTTATTGCAACGTGTTAAACTTTATGGGTGGTCAGTTTACAGTGGCTTCGTGTGTACGCATAGCAATTTCTTTTAAGTAATCATATCGTGCATTTGGTAGTGTCGAAGTAATCCAATGTTTGTAATTAGTTATATTTTTAGAAAATTTTGTAAAATCGGTAGTTGTTTTTGGTAACTAAAACCGAAATAGCGAAGAGCATGTCAAGGCGGATTAAAGGCCTTGCGTCGCGTTGGCTACGATCAAGGCGAGTTGCTCAATCCTACGTTTTTCCGCGAGATATAATTGCTTGGATTAAGACGTAACAATACGAGTATAACATACGTAGAGAAGTAAACGTTTGTACGTTTAACCCTTAAATGCATGATTTTTTTTATTGTTACTACCAAAAAAGATATGTTGATACCTAATGGCGTAATAAACACTAGAAAAATATTTAAAAAAATCTATAGCAATTTTTTGGGTTATTTTTGGACTAATAATCAAATGTAGGCTAGAGCCTACATGATCAAATATTGTTTACTTATAGACTGAGAACTTTATTAAATTTTGTAAACTTTTAATCATTATGATATGTGCTACAACATTATACTAAAAAATAATTACTTATTTTGTTAAAAACCGTTAAACACACTCAACGAAAACCTTAAATATAATATAACTTTTTCAAAATTGCCGCCATTTTGCTCAAAAACTCTAATAACTTTTTTTTAATACAATTTTGCCGAATATGTGTCATAAATATGAAAATACGTTCATTTGCCATGCAGAATTAATCTTAAGAACAAAATAAATATTTCTAGTTTTCAAAAATGAATTATTTTTTGTTTATGTACGCTGCATCGTACACCATGCATTTAAGGGTTAAAGGTGTCTGCCCACTACACCGCATCATACCATGACCACGGTATACGGTAGTTTTTCTCCGAACAATAGGTACATCGGGAGCGCGCATGTGTGCGCGCCGTGTACGGACGCACCACAGGCAAGCATTTGCGACTGCGCGCGACTGCCACAGTATGGCGTTCACTCACACAGACGCGCGTCGTGCGTCTGTGTAAATACGTGTCGTGCGCTCCTAAACGGCCGAAGTCATACTACAGTCAAGGGCACCAATATGTATACACCACAAAGTTTCAAAAATATGTATACAGCTCTTATTAGTATGGCAGTAAGGTTTATGTATACATATTTTGGAACTTTGTGTGGATGTTTATCTTTGCCCTTGACTGTACTTGGTTGTCTTTATACTTTGCCATGACCTTACTATGAACGTTTCAGGCAAAATAAATATTTTTTGTATTGAAAAGTTTTTTTTTTAATTTATTTATTACCAAATATAAGTTTACATTTACATATATATAACATCTGCCAAACTGTATAACAGTTTGTTGGCAGAAACACTTGACCCTCTTTATGTTTTATCTAATTTACATTTATAATTGAGACTATGCCCACTAGCGCGTTCCGTCACCGACCGGCATTTGGGCATTTCTCCAGAAATATGTCTGCGGTCACCTCATTCATCTGGCCCTTTTTCATACTAAATGTATGGAGACAGATGAATGAGTCGCAGACATATTTCTGGAGAAATTCCCATTTGTCATACCGTGTCGGATACGTCATCAGATCAGCGCTATGTACGATAATATTGCATTGTCACTCAAACTAAACGTGTATGCAAAATTACTTGACCACCCCCGATTGCTTACAAACATTGGAAGTTAATAAATAATATCCCACTAATCCCACTAATATTATAAAAGCGAAAGTTTGTTAAGATGTTTGGATGTTTAGATGTTTGGATATTTGGATGTTTAAATATTTGGATGTTTGTTACTAAATAACGGGGTAGCGACTGGATGGATTGAGCTGAAATTTAGCATGCAAGTAGACCAAGTCTTGGATTGAAACATAGAATACTTTATATCCCGGTAAATAGTTCCCTTGGGACAGTAACGGGAACAACGCGGACGAAGCCGCGGGTAAATGCTAGTAAACAATAAAAGGTTCCAGATGGTGCCAAAAGTAAATAATTTAATTAGATATGTTGTTTTCTAAATATGAGACTAATTCACGTAAACAACCTATAAACTAAATTGATTCATAATTAATCAGCACTCTGTGTGTAAGAATAAAATTGACGAACAACCTTGAGTTTTCATACAAATCTGGCAAACAAAATGGCAGACAGACCACAGACGTTAAAAAGTTTTCGTAATTATCCTCATTCGTGTCACGTCCGAATGACAAATGCATTCGGACAAAAATAGATATAGCAAATATAGTCGCACGCGCCGCCCATACTGATAATGTTGTTTACTCAAGTATCGCCTGTATTTTGGCTTCGCACGCGCATTATTTTGGCAACTACAACTTTATGCACCAAAGAACGTGGTGCTAGTGACATAATGGGATAAAAATAGAGTGTTGTGGTTCAATTATTTAGCACGGATCGGCTCATTCAGGTCGCATGAGCTTTCCACAGATGCGATCAACGAAAGTGAATGTACTCGTATTTGTAAACAGAACGCACTCGTTAAGCACTTGTCCCACCGACGAGTAAGCGAGTAAAATTGGGCGAGTAGCATTACATTGCGAATCTGGAAAGGTTGATCGATCACAGCACAGTATCTCGTCAGCCCGCAATTCGGATGTTGACTAATGTTGAGTTTTACAACATAATATAGTCACATGGATTGGAAAATACTAAATTATCATAACACAAAAGAAATAAACAAAAAATGTATAAAAAATATAAAGTTATGAGACCACAATGTTTAAAAAAAAACGATATTTTTTTATCGCCTTAAACAAATATTAAAGTCAATTTCGGAATGCTTAAATAACACTGAAAAAATAAATGTATGACAACTATGTGCTTAAACGCACTTCTTCGTGCTCAAAATGGCAAAATGCTATTTTTTTCATACAGACTTAGTACAGCGATGCAACGGATGACGTCATAATGTTCTACCGTTTTGTATAGAGCGTTTTCAATGCTCAGTGCGATCTGCTACTTTTGATTACAATTTGTGGCTGTTATACTTATACAAATGTATTAGGTGTCATATAGATATTTGTTCCTCACAAATAGTAGAATCGATTTACGACAGAAAAAAACACAAACAAACAACAATCGAGTCAACAGGCGAATTAACATGGATTTCCGCAAAGTAACGCCTGATTCAATCAATAGGGAATATGCATGATATTTTTTATTTACATTAATAAAAGCTCATTCATATAAAAAACAGTAGGAAAAAAATATTTTTGGAATAACTATAAAAATAACCAAGATATAACACAACAAAGATTTACCTCTATCTCTTTCTCGCAAAACGGAATATAGTATGGAGATTGTATGGCGGCCGTGTACTATGACGTCATAGTCCATATCCGATCTCTCTCTCTAATCGCTGTCTGATTAGTGGTTTAAAATGTTTATATCTTCCGTGTTTCTCGGTCGATTTCAATTTTGTTTTGACTGTATGTCATCTTTTTTACGGTATTTACATATTTTGTTAAGAAATCTGTTAAAAAAATTCATGCATATTCCCTATTAGCAATGTTTCACTCACCGCAGCCGGTGGGCCCCAGCAGCAGCACGTTGCTCTTGTCGAGCCGGAGCTCGTGGTGTTGCCGCTCGAGCACGTCCGCGCCGCCGTTCTGGGTGCCCTGACTGAGGTGGAGGAGATCTGGAATTCAGAACACGATTGTAGCCTGTAGCGTTATGAGAGGACAGCCATCAGTTCGTTGATTGCATTCATAGGTGTTACATTTATTAACCGACTGCAAAAAGAGAGCCTCTCAGTTCATCGAAATCTTTGTTTTTTAAGTAACATCAGAAAAAGTAGGAGGTCCTCGAGGCGGTTGTATGTTTCTTAGGGCCGACACAGACGGACTGCAACCCAGCTGCAACTTGTATAGAAACTATGCAGTCGGCGTGCAGCCGGGAAGCAGTTCCCATACAAATCGCAGCTGGGTTGCAGTCCGTCTGTATCGGCCCTTAATGGTTTATACCTCAAAACTTAGTCGTTTATGAACCCATTTGAAAACATTTTTTTTATCAAAGGGTACTTGCAAATTAGTCCCACTTTTTACAAAATCCAGTTTTAAGGATGGAATCCATGAGGAATTAAAGAAACTCCTCGATTATTATAGACACACGTATAGTAATTTCAGTATTTTTATAGTAAGTATCTCGTGAATTTCCCAGTGTCGTAAATGTAATGTTTGAACTCGGTTATTTTTTTAGGAAATAGGAAACTTATATGTCTCTGATTCTATTAAACCATTTGTTATCTAATGACCATGGAGATGATCATGTTCACAATTTTCAAGGTGGTTGCGCTCTCTGTTTACAACATGGTCATTATCGTGTTTTGCGGTTCACCATACGATGGCATTGTCTATTTTCAACTGTAGACAGAACTGAAACCGAAAGACAACCCGATATATTTTTTAGTGTTAGGCAATATGGTGGTAATTATACAAATAGACGCTTCGCAGCAGATAGGTACGTATACAATAAAAAGCCACACAGGGTGTTGTGTTACAAAACGTCTACGATCACGCTTACTGGGCAGATGGCATACTAAACAGTTTTTTTCTTAAGCGGAAAAACTGATCCACTTTCGACGGCTCACGAACAGCGAAAACGTGAGAGTGTGACTAATCGATGCCACGAGGCCCACCATTGACCTTCGGGGATTGGTTCTGTCTAATTTAAGCTTTTAGTTGGCCATCCCTTTTATAGTCATTTTATTATAAATTTGCGTTAAGGTTGCGTAATGAACGTATCATCAGTTCTAAATGGATTCCAACTAGAGCATGCTATACCGGTATTACTTGCATGGGCCAACACCGGAATTCCGGTATTAGATTGTTTAATCGAGCGAGATGGCGCTAATATTAATATTATATGAAAGATTTTTTTTATTTCATATAGTATTAATATTACCGCCATCTCTCGCTCGATCGTCATGGCTGTAAAGTTTATGCATCGAGGTGGGATATATGTGTAACACGTGTTCTCATAGATGGCGTTTAGGTTAAAAACCTATTAAAGTAGAGTGATACAAAAGTCAAAGAAGATGGCAAAATTGAGGACACTTGCTGGGTGCTAAGGTGGTCGAGTGGTTTGAAACGCTGGGCCGGCAAACCAGAGGTACCGGGTTCGATTCCCGGTCTGGCTGGACCATAGGTGAGTAGCATTTAATTTTGTATGTACTTTGATTTCTTGTATCTATATATGTAAAAAATATCGCAACTTTATTTTTAACCCTACATTCCGCAGTTGCGTTATATTAGAACAACTAGAGCGCTAAGGTTTTACGCTCAGTATTTTCCGTTACATAATCCACTTATGTAAACCATGAAGAAAGTTGGCCCAAGTATACTTCCTTGTGGAACTCCATGCATTTTTTTTTTTTTTTTTTTTTTTCTCATTATTTAATCTGCCATCGATATTAGGAGGATAGGATTCGATGATAGGAGGGATTAATTTTAATTTTCTTTGGGTGGGTTCCATTGAACGCCATCTCCAGTGTATGTGGGGCTTAGTGTCTTTGATCCAGCTCTAGTATATGCCATCTTTTTAGCCTTGGTAGGTATTCATTGTCTTGTAACAGGTCCCTGGCCAGTTCATTGGAGTGTTTTCGTAGCCTGTTCTTGTAGTTAGTGCAGTATTCATTCACTTCTTGTTTTATAGTTGGTAGTTCGGTATATTCGTGTAGCTCATTATTCCTTGCAAACCATGGAGCGCATGTGATTTGTCTCAGTATTTTATTTTGGAATCTTTGAAGTATTTCCAAGTTGGAGTTGCTGGCTGATCCCCACAACTGGATTCCGTATGTCCATACTGGTTTTATTATGGCTTTGTATACCAGTAGTTTGTTGTTGAGCGTTAGAGTGGACCTTCTTCCTATGAGCCATTGTAGATTCTTGCATCTGATATCCGCTTCCTTTCTTTTCATTTTTATATGCTTTGCCCACGTTAATCTTCTATCAAGATGGAGACCTAGGTACTTTACACATGGTTCACTTGGTAGTGGATCTCCTCGCATTGTCACTGGAGGGCAGTCACCTTTGCGTAGGGTGAAGGTTATTTGTACTGATTTGGAGACGCTGGCTTTGATCCGCCACCTTTCGAGCCATTGGTCTATTTTCTCAAGGTGTGACTGTAGTTTCCGTGAGGCAATTTCAGGTATCTTGTCACTTGCAAGGCAGGCAGTATCGTCTGCATATGTCGCTGTAATCACTTCATCTGAGACCGGCAGGTCTGCCGTGTAGATTGAATACAACACCGGGCCAAGTACAGATCCTTGAGGGACTGAAGCTTTGACATCATACAGGTTTGAAGTTTCTCCGCCTAATTTGACTTGGAATTTTCTGTCTAATAAGTATGACTTCAGTACCATATAGTACGAGTTGGGCAGCCTTGTTTTCAACTTGTACAGCAAACCTGTGTGCCACACCTTGTCGAAGGCTTGTTGGATATCTAAAAAGACAGCAGCGCAGTACTCCTTGCATTCCAGAGATTGCCTTATCTTATTCACAACTCGATGAACCTGTTCAACAGTGGAGTGTTGTTCCCGGAAACCGAATTGGTGGTCTGGTATGATGTTATCTTGTTCCAGTATCGGTTTTAATCTGTGTAGGAATATTTTTTCAAATACCTTTGAAATTGTAGGTAGTAGGCTAATTGGTCTATAGGATGTGGGGTCCGTAGGTGGTTTCCCAGGTTTAGACAGCATACAGATCTGTGATACTTTCCACAGTTTCGGATAGTAGTGAACTCTAAGAACAGCATTGAAGAGCATACATAGGAAGACAACTGCTTTCTTTGGTAGGTGTTTCAATATTTCCCCAGTTATAAGATCGAAACCAGGTGCCTTCTTGTTACCCAGGTGTTTAATAGTGCTGTACACTTCTTTTGGGGTTATCAGTTTTAACGGTAGTGACAGTTGCTGGTCACTGTTTACAGTTTTATTCACTAGTTCATCAATATCTGGTGCTGCCGAGGCGTTCGGTGTGAAAATGTGACTGAGATGTTGAGCAAATATTTCTGCCTTCTCCTCTGCTTTTTTGGCCCATGAACCTGCTTCTGTTCTTATTGGCGGGATGTGTTTTTGAGGTCTTTTAAATTTTTTCGTAATTTTCCAGAGTGAGTAGTCGGTGCATTTGGAAGCTGTTAGTGATGAAAGTTTTTGTTGCAGTGTGTCGTTTTCATTTTCTTTTATCATAGCATTTAGTTCCTTAGCAGATCTATTGAGCGCAGCCTTATCTATTGCGTGCCTGCTTAGGTGCCATTTCCTTCTTATTCTTCTTTTTTCCTGTACCTTATTTCGGATCTGTAGTGGAGTATTATAGACTTTACTTAATATTGTTAGAGAAGGAGTTGAACGCCAGGCAGATTCTTGAATCTTGTTTGTGATATAGAATGTTGCTTCGTCAATATCTTCAGGTGTTTTTAATTTTACTTTAAGGTCGAGTTCTGTGCATAGGATATCCGTGAATGTAGTCCAATCAGTTTTGTGATTACATAATGTTTCTTGTTGTTCTTTGTATAGAACTGTAGAACTAAAAGTTGCTATTATTGGTGAATGGTCTGAAGAGGAGTCTAGACAGCTTTCCACTTCAAAATAAGTCTGGGAGAATCCTTTTATAATAAATAAGTCCAACAGGTCTGGGCATTTGTTTTGATCCGTAGGCCAATATGTGGGTTCACCAGTGGATAGCGTGATCAGCTTATATTTATCTATACATTTTTTGAGCTCACGACCCCGGGTGGTGACTAGCCTTGATCCCCATTGTGTATGTTTGCTGTTCCAGTCTCCGCCACTGATATACCTTGGTCCAAGCGTCTCGAAGTACCTATAGAACATAGACTCATCTATAGTGTGTCTCGGTGGACAGTAGACAGCGCTTACATTATAATCTCCAGTTCTATCCTGAACAGTAACCGTGGTAGCTTGAAGGTAGTCTTTCTTGAAGTTGCTATGTAAATGGTGTTTTATGTTACTTTTTATGATTACTGCTGTTCCTCCATGTGAAGTTCCATCAGGGTGATTTGTGGTGTATACTTCGAAGTTTTCCAGTTTGAAATCCTTGTTATCATTTAAATGGGTTTCTGATATTAAAACTATATCAATTTTATTTGTGTGGATCAAAATCTTTAACTCATTTTTGTTTGGGGTCAATCCATTTATATTCCATATTCCAATTCTTAACTGAGCCATTATTTGTTACTAATGAGGGCGGTTATGAGACTCATTAATGTCCCCATCTGTTGGATAAGTAGTTCTATTTGTTGTGTTTGCTTATTAATGGTTTGCATTAGTATGGCTTGCCATTCACCATGGCTATGTTCGTTTGTTGATTCTAGATTATTTGGTATATGTTGTTTTTCTCTATTTGTACCATTTTTCTTATGTTTTACTATATCACTATATGAAGCAGTTGCACCTTGATCTCTAGTTAGTTGCTGTTGTATGCCTTGTTCCACACTTACGCTGTATGTTGATGTTGGTAATTCAGGTGTCTTCTCTAGTCCAGTATTGGTTTTCTTGTTAAGGTTCATATTGTCTTGGCTTTGTTTTTTCCTTTTCCGGGTTTGTATTTCACAGTACACTTTGCATCCTTTATAGTTCGCAGGGTGGCTCCCTCCGCATAACGCACACTGTGCAGGTGTATTTTTATCCTTGGTACAATCTTTAGTGCTATGTGGGCCAGCACATTTGACACATCTGTACGGCCGCATACAGTTATTTTTTGTGTGTCCATATTGTTGACATCTGGTACATTGCACGATGGCATTACTCTTCCAGGGTTCCTCTATTTTCACAGATTGATGGTAGATATATTTAATATTCATGGCATTTTTATTTTTCTCGTTTGGTTCTAGATTGACATAGAAAACATTACATGGGTCCTTGGTGCCTTTTTTAGTGGCATTGACAATGTCTCCTCGCACTGTATTGCCAGTTTCTTCAACAGCTTTTAATATTTCTGCAAAGGGAGTAGTATGATGTAAATTTTTAATTACAATTTTTTTGCATCTGTCTTCTTTTCTTGTAAAGGTATGACCAATAAGTCCTTTGTTCCTAATATGACTTATTATTTTCTTATAACTCTCCGTAGTAGATGTGGTTACTATTAGTTGATCTTTAGTTACTATCTTGTATGTGTATTCAGTATGGTTGGCCACTTCATTGTGACAGTCTGTGAGTTCCTTTAAGTCCATAATACCATATAAAAATATTGGTGGCGGTTTTGAGGGCCTCTTTGGTTTCCCGCTCTTCACAGTTGTGGGTTGATGGTCCTTCTCTACTTCGTCAGTGGGTAGGCTTGAGAATCTATTAGTGGTTTCAATCAGTTCTGCATTTTCGAGGTTGGGCCTGTTCATGTTGAACCTTTGCTGTCGCGCTTCATTTGTTTTTGGTAGTTTATGTGTTGTTATGGCTTGCTCCGGTGAGCGATATCTCTTTTTACTGCACTGTGGCACTTTTTGCCAGGGAACCTTATTGTTTATTTCTTGTTCTGTGTCATTTCCAGATCTGCTTATCTCACTATCAGTCATTTGTTGTTTGTCAACAAGGTTTTGTGATGTGTTTTGCGAGTGGACTAAAATGCTTTGAGATGGATTTTCTATTGGTGATATTCTTTGTACGTCTCCAGTTGAGTGACTTCGCTGTCGCGATGTTGTATTGAATAGTCCACTATGGAACACTTGTTGGACGTAATGTTTTTTTGTGTTGTTATGCATCGTTTCCGGGTTTGTACTTAGTCCTGGGGTTGTATCCTTATTGAGGTCTATTTGGGTAGTTAATTTAGCCATTTTCCAGGTGTATAATAACAGGCATCATGCACGAAAGTTTTATTCACACACTTTTGCACAATTGTTTTTTGAAGTTTGAGGTTATAATTTTATTGTCCGGCAGTTTACTGTTTTTATACTAAGTAATGTTTTTATATTTATATCACTGTACTAAATTTAGATGTTTTTGCATCTGATTATCACTGTTTAACAGCAAATTTCCACGAAAAAACTCTAATTAACGTAATATTATTCGGAAGTATTTGCTGACGCATTTGCGTTCCGTTTCACTCTGAACTCCATGCATAAATTTAAAATTCTACATCTATAACACGCTGTAGAGATAGAGATCTAGGATTTGCATAAATCCTAATAAATAGTAAATTGTTGTTGAACTATGACAATATATCGCTAGTATATAGCTCTGTCCTATTGTTTCCTGTAGAATGTAAGCTTGATATGACGAGTCGAAAGCTTACCTCTATGCGTGTGATGTAATGGATGATGAGCGTCATTTGGTGCGCCGCTGGTGACGTTGTTGTATATGCGCTTGTAGTGGTTGTAGACGGCGACGGAGAGAACCTTCTTCGCGTATTCTTGGCCGACAACGTGTTTGTTCAGATATTCGAATATTTTCTTTGGAGGTGGTGGCGGTTTTCTGAAACAAGATGCAAATTGGTTTAGCAACTAAGGTATATTCTCAAATATATGTATTCAAATTAATTAATTCCTTGCAACAATTGTATTCAATGTACACATATGCCATTTATCAAAACCAATAGGCGATTAAGGCATTGGATAAGCACATTGCTTAAAGGGAACGATAGAAATGGATATCATCAGTGTTAAACTATGAAAAAGTTTCAAGTATAACTATAGTTTAAAGACTTTAAAGGAACATAGCTTAGAAATAAATTAACACATGATTTTTATTTCTTTACAAGGAAAACTTCGTTATGGTTTAAGTAGAGTATGTGACGCCTGGGCGAACTTCAAATCAAAAATGCTTATTGTTTCGACAGGAAGTCCAGAGTGGAGCGTGTTTAGGTATTTTTGATCGACGTTTCTATCCTTCACATAAATCAACTGAGCAGTATCCAATTCATTTGGTATAAAACTCTGATAATGTGTTGAGATAAGTGTGAGCACATGATATCCGTTTAAATCGTTGCAATTAATCGCAGTAGGCAGTTGCATCAAGCGCGATGTAACTCCGGATTATAATAAAATTTGACTTTTACGATCGCTTTCACATCTCGCAACCGTTTAGTTGATGTTGCAACCATGTTTTGTAGTGTCTGCACAATTAGTACCGTGTCGATTTAGCTCCTTTGAAAAGTTCGTTTCTTTTCTAATTCATCGTCAGCGTTACACTCTTGACGGAGTGGTCGTGCGTGGTCGTAATATTTAATATGATCCAAATTAATATTTAAAAATACAAAAGTTATGTCTATCACGCTTAAACCGTTGAATCGAATTAGATGAAATTTGCTATATGCTCAAACTCATTTATTTCTGCAAGTATTAGGCCTCAAGGGCTCTTTTACATGTCTGATTATTTTCTTTTGGCGCTTCGATGACCTTCTGGTGAGATGAAGCGCCGGAAGAAACTCACTAGTTTCTCTTTTCAAAAACATTACAACAATTGTGACATTATTACATAAAATTACATTAATAATATGCAAAAAAGCAAATAACTGGGCAGTTTTTTTGGAGACATTATAGTTTTTTATTCCAGAAATCATCCCTTAAGGGGATTTAGAGTGATGGTTAGAATGGGCTATCAATCACTTCTTAAATAAGGCATACAAAACTCTAATTCTATTTCGTACGAACGTTCAATATTAATGCTACAAGTGTGTGCATATTTATAACGCTGAAATAGAATTATCAAAATTCGAAATGTTATACATATAAGCCCAATAACTTTGACCTCCAGGTGTAATTATTAATCAAGGTCGACATTTAGTATTATAATTTGCACAAAATATGCTACGTGCAAGTCATTAAAATAATAAACAAGGTCAAACGGTATTATTTATGTTGGAGAATTGAGAATTT
Organism: Eudemis profundana; assembly: GCA_947034925.1. Lineage (NCBI taxonomy): Eukaryota > Metazoa > Arthropoda > Insecta > Lepidoptera > Tortricidae > Eudemis > Eudemis profundana. The sequence goes on from OX344809.1 coordinate 1,685,580, forward strand.
TAATTTAGGTAAACAGCAGTAACACCCTCGGTGAAATTACATAATCTAGTACGTTACAGTTCTAGTTTCTTGTACTATAAGTTGAAATTAGAACTTCATTTGGTGCTATTCTGATCCCTCAAGTGGTGTTTGACAAGAGGGTGAGAACACCATTAAAATTTTAAACCTCGGATTAGACCTTACGAGTTTTTAGAGCAAGAGCAAAACTTGAGATTGCCGCAAAAAACGGCCTAGTCTAAATCTTAACTTGGAAAAGTGTCATTTCGTCGCTATACTTAGGCGAAGAACACACTGAAATCGCCAGTCGCAGCGACGGGCGAGTCGCGGCGTGACGCCGCGATTTTTTCCGTGTAGCTGCGCATAGTAGCTGCGATTCGCGGCGACACGCCCGCGAGTCGCTGCGAGTCGCCGCGTTTTACGCGCCTACGTGCGAGTCGCGACTTCAGTGTGCGCCACCCCGCGATTTTTCTATACAAATCGATGATTCTACATACAAAGTTGAAAATAGCTGAGTCGCGTGTCGCCGCGATTCGCGCTGCAGTGTGAGATCCACCTTACTCAACCACGTATCTACTCGAATAGTTTGATAGAAAACGCACCTGTGTTACGGGTAGAAAAGTGCGATTTTCCTATGAAACTATTGGAGTAGATACGTGGTTGAGTAAGTATAGCGGCTATTTGTTATGTTTATTCGTTTAGATAAGCATGGCTGGAAAAAATAGCCAGTCGTACGAAGTACTTACACACAACTCATTTTAAACTTAGGGTATAATCATCAACCAGTACCTCCTGAGAAGGATCATTTTCTGATTACTCTGGGCAATTTGAAGGCAAACGTCAGAGGACGAATCTTCACAAGGTGGTCACCATACGGCTTTTAAGCGGAAAGGACTTGCAGATAGTCTCGAGTAGAGCAGATAGTATTGATTTAAATTATTTTATAATTTAATAATTTATTTTATATTTTTTAGAGTAAATAGATAGTCTTCGGTAATGAACGACGTAGAAGAAAATACTATACTGCCAAGTCCGAGTAATAACAAAACATAATTATACATATAAACAACAAAAGAAAAGTATAGTGGATAATTAGCATAACTGACAATCTAAACGATAAAGATAGAAACGTCAAACGAAAAGGAACTCAATCGTATTAACGACACAGCTCTAATTATAAAACACCTATTACAATGTCAGTGATCTTTGGTGAAGGTCAAGTCTTTGACGTGAGTGTCGTTATCTCAATGGGATAGAGTTGATAATGGTGATACTAGATTGGTACATCGACACCGGAGCTATAGGCATTGGAAGACTGTATTGCAAGGTAATACAGGTTATATTAGTTTGGCAGATTGTAATGCAGCGGTGCATGGAAACGTGATCCCCGCACGTGTATGACAAGTTGTTTCAGGAACGTCGTAAGCGACATTCTTACATTTGTTATGGCATCGTATGTTATGTACGTCATAAATTGTTATTTTGTGCATATAATATGTATACTTCCTATATATAATGTGTACTATTATAAATTGCCAGTACCTAACGGATAAAAATGTATATTTTCGTAGATAAAAATGAACAATGGATGGACATAAAATAATACAACAAAGTGAATGTGAAAACAATCGATACACACACACTTAATAGTTTCAGGTCATGACACTCATCTGCGACTACGACACATGCGAATATACCGAAACGTAATGGCGTTATACCTGCATTTTTTTTAATAACAATCGATATTTACAAACATGCACTTATCCTTGCACAGGATCTATTCCAGCTAACCCCACGCACAGTGATAGTAGCAGTAATTTTTTTCCTACAAAAGGTACATCGCGCGGCTTGTATGTGTGTGCGCCGTGTACAGTCGAGTTCATCATTATCTGAGCAAAGAACGAATCAAAAATATCTGATCTAGTTCTTATGCTTCCTACAATAAGGTCTTGGTCAGATGTTTTTGGTCCAATCTTTGCTCAGATAATGATGAACTCGACTGTACGAACGCACTACAAGCAAAGTTTTACGAATGCGTAAGAATGCTCCAGTATAGATTGCATTTTTATCATTTTAAGCATTTTTATCATTTTACTGAACGTGTCTAGTGAAATGTTAAAACGAGTTTACTTTGCGAGTTCGTTTTGTCAACTAACTGACATGTGTCAGGGATTTAATCAAATCAGTAAACAAATCTAGTAAAATGAAAAAAAACGAGTTGCCTTTTTTGGCTAATTTCGTCATTTCACTAAACAGACCAAATTTAATTAATAATTAATTTAATTAGTAATTTGATCAAATTACTGTTTTTACTAGGCAAATGTTAAAATGCATTCGCCATTTGGATTCGTGATTTGGTCATGTCCCTTAGAGATTTGATCAAATCTCTGTTTTGGGCCCCTGCGACATATACATAAAAGATTCACAATAGTCTTCTAAAGCAAACAAACATGTGAATTTAGTAAAACAAGTAGTCGCGGCTTCCGCGGAAGCGGTCAAGAACCCCGCAATCTCCTATCACGGCAACGGAGATAATGCTACCATTGTTCGGAAGATTCATACATGTACAACGACCTTTGCAGACGCAACAAAATATACTTCCAGGGCATTCACCTATTATCCCACTAATATTATAAATGGATGAATCAACTTTTCTTTGTCAACAAAATTTCACCTTCTCCGACTAAAATTGGAAGGAAATCTTTATTGGGATATTTTTTGAATAATGTATGCTCATTTAAAAGACAGATAATAAAGCTACGTAATCCAAATATTTTTTTCATCACACTTGCTCGAAAATGGTGTCATTACACGTAGGTTTTGCGGGCCGTAAATGACCTATTACGCCCTAGGGCGTAATGGTTTTCTTTTTAAATTTGAAACGCTGGTTCTGTTTTACTCTTATTTGTCATTTTCAAAGGAAACGCCAACTTACTTTTTTAACTTTTATTACTGAAATATTTATTCAAAGAGAACTGTTATTGCAAATACATGTAAACACATATTTCTGTAACATTAATTAAATGTTTAAATATAGTATTTCAGTATTTTGCAAATATAAAATAAACCATTTTTAGTCTTTACCGCTATGGTTTCCGAACATAACTTGACGATCGCATTGTCTATGGAATATGTCACTAATGTCACTGTCAGTTTTACAATTTTATTTAGGTTAAGTAAGGTTATTTTAATCAGATTTCCTCACAAGTGTGATGAAAAACATTGTGTGTGCCACGGGCGGTAAAGGAATTACAAACTCGTGTTATTAAAGCCCTCGGCTTCGCCTCGGCCTTGTAACAAACACTCGTTTGTAATTCTTTACTTACCGCCCTTGATACACAATGTACTATTTCATCACACTTGCTCGAAAATAGTGTCATTACACGTAGGTTTTGCGGGCCGTAAATGACCTATTACGCCCTAGGGCGTAATGGTTTTCTTTTTAAATTTGAAACGCTGGTTCTGTTTTACTCTTATTTGTCATGTTCAAAGAAAACGCCAACTTACTTTTTTAACTTTTATTACTGAAATATTTATTTAAAGAGGACCGTTATTGCAAATACATGTAAACACATATTTCTGTAACATTAATTAAGTGTTTAAATAGTGTATTTCATTATTTTGCAAATATAAAATCAACCATTTTAAGTCTTTACCGCTATGGTTTCCGAACGTGACTTGTCGTCTTGATATATGTCACTAATGTCACTGTCAGTTTTACAATTTTATTTAGGTTAAGTAAGGTTATTTTAATCAGATTTCCTCACAAGTGTGATGAAAAACATTGTGTGTGCCACGGGCGGTAAAGGAATTACAAACTCGTGTTATTAAAGCCCTCGGCTTCGCCTCGGCCTTGTAACAAACACTCGTTTGTAATTCTTTACTTACCGCCCTTGATACACAATGTACTATTTCATCACACTTGCTCGAAAATGGTGTCCTTACACGTAGGTTTTGCGGGCCGTAAATGACCTATTACGCCCTAGGGCGTAATGGTTTTCTTTTTAAATTTGAAACGCTGGTTCTGTTTTACTCTTATTTGTCATGATCAAAGGAAACGCCAACTTACTTTTTTAACTTTTATTACTGAAATATTTATTTAAAGAGAACTGTTATTGCAAATACATGTAAACACATATTTCTGTAACATTAATTAAATGTTTAAATAATGTATTCCAGTATTATGCAAATATAAAATCAACCATTTTAAGTCTTTACCGCTATGGTTTCCGAACGTGACTTGTCGTCTTGATATATGTCACTAATGTCACTGTCAGTTTTACAATTTTATTTAGGTTATGTAAGGTTATTTTAATCAGATTTCCTCACAAGTGTGATGAAAAACATTGTGTGTGCCACGGGCGGTAAAGGAATTACAAACTCGTGTTGTTAAAGCCCTCGGCTTCGCCTCGGCCTTGTAACAAACACTCGTTTGTAATTCCTTACTTACCGCCCTTGATACACAATGTACTATTATTATAACTTGTTTATAATAAAAAATAGCTACTGCAGGACGTTTACCTTATGATTGAATTCGTAAATATTATATCTTCAAATACAGCACAGTGCATAAGAACAGTAAAATAAATAACTTCAAATTGAAAATAATGTTTTAAAAGTCTATCTGGTTTGTGACGTCTTAATTGCCTAATTATTACGCCATATTTAATTACGATTAATTGACAATCTCGCACTCTAGTGATTGTTCAAATTTTGTAGATTAACTTCTCTGTCAATAAAAATCGTACATTACCTACGTGCCCAAAACACCGTATTTCTAGAATATCAGAGATTTCAAAATACCAGATTCCCGATTTATCAGATTCCTATCTTATCAAATTCCCGTTTCACTAGATTATAAAATTGTAAGTCATTCAAGAGACTATAGTACATTACACATTAGGGTGCTAAAACAAAGAAAGGCCGAGATCGCAGATGTTTGCGGCCCGAGCTGCAAGCGAGGGACGTAAATATGCGATCGAGGGCTTACCTTCCGTGTTGTGTAAATCATTTTATTTATACACTTGGCCAGAAAGCGGCTTTTTCCGTACGCGCAGCGTGCGGAAAAGGCCTCTTTATGGCCAGGTGCGGCATAAAATATTTTTGTAGAATGTACATTTTGGAAATCTGGTATATGGGTAATCTGATAAATCGAGAATCTGGTATTTTAAAACTCTGGTAGGTATTCTATATTAAAGGAGCTGAATATTACGAAGTGTCAGCTATTTGTAATTAGAGGATCCTCAAATTCTTTGGGCATATAATGCGTTCTAATCAGCACTGCCTTGAGAGCTGCATTGTTCTAGGCCAAGTTGAGGGCCGACGCGCCAGAGGACGAATCCCGACAAGATGGTCTAGCACCATAAACAATGCTTGTGGTACCATGCAGAGGGCAGCCCATAGAGCCCTTGACCGCGTTATGTGGAGGGACATTACAGTTGGTCACGATCCTCAGTAATGAGGGAACGACAAGGAAGAAGGTATTCTGGCAATGTGGTATTTTGGGCACGAGCGATTTGAGCTACAGATTCATGTTTTTTTTTTCATAGCAGCTTGACAAAAACTGCATTAAAACCAGTTCGTGAATAACATTGGCGCGGGACAAACGAATTCGCTCACGATTCCGCGAGTGGGAAGTGGCGAATCACGATCTAACCTGATTTCGTGGAAAACTGGGGAGAAACTATTGTAGACAATATCGAGAGAGATGTACATTACATTTGTACATTAGATGCCGAGCCCAGTAAAGTAAGAAATGATCTGACGCTTTCTTATTTACTGGCCAAGGTTACTACTTTTTCTGTTCGACGGAGCCAGAGTGGCATTTTCGTTTAGCGCAGCGGCCGGCAAGGTGGCACTTTCCGGCCGGAGGGCAGAAATAGTACATTACATACCGAGGCCAGTAGAGTAAGAAATGCCTCAGATCTCATGGAATTGTCGGCCGAGGCGAAGCCGACGACGCCAAACATGTGATCTGAGGCTTTCTTATTTACTGGCCAAGGTTTGTATACTATTTTTCTGTTCGACGGAGCCAAAAAGCGGCATCTTGAAATCGGCAAGGTGACGCTTGCCGGCCGGAGGGCAGAAAATGTTAGTTAATAGATGTCTCCATACAAAAGTATAGCTGGGTCAAGGTATAAACACGAACAAGTAGTCCAACTTCGGCCGCTTAGGAGCATGCGATAGCACGTCTGTACGCATTCTTATTTCTTTGCTTGTAGTGCGTTCGTACACGGCGCGCACTAGGGTTGCCAGATGGTCGGGATTGGGCGGCATTCTCCCGATTTTAGGGTTCCGTACCAAAATGGTAAAAAAGGAACCCTTATGGTGCGACTCTGTCTGTCTGTCTGTCCGTCTGTCACAGCAAGATATCTCAGGATCAGTGTTGGGCACTCATGACTAATATCGTCAATCAGAATAAAAAATCGTGTGAATAAATCATTTCAGTTTCAATCAGAATAAATTTGAAATGATTAAATCACTTCAGTTTCAATCAGATTAAATTTGAAATGATTAAATCACTTAAGATTTATTCTCACTCAAAAATTTGAGTAAAACTAATTTAATCACCAATCAAATAAATTCAATCATGATTTTTTTAGTTAAAATGAATTCCTCTGATTGATTTATTTATCGAAATTGAAATTGTTATCCCGTCTATAGGCTTAGTAAGTAATGTAGTAGCAATATCTTGTATTTCGTGTTCCACTATTCACTCACTCCTGCACACAGGCATCACATCAGCAAGCTGAACTGAACTGATGATGGATTTTAACCGACTTTCAAATGAAGGACGGTTCTCTATTCGTCTATATGTTTTTGTTTTTATTTTATTTTTTATATTTGTTACGCGATTACTCGAAGACGGCTGGACCGATGTAGAAAATTCTTTTTTTGTTTGAAAGGGTATACTTCCGAGGTGGTCCCATTGCAACCAAATCAGGATCTGATGATGAGATCTTGGAGAAACCGAGGGAACTCTTAAAATATTAGAGGCACACATATAGCGATCTTGGTATTTTTCTTAGTTTCTCGTGCATTTCTTATTAGAAATAAGTTTCCAGTCTTAACCGACTTCAAAACAAAGAGCAATTTTATGTAGGTTTGTTCCCCGATTAATTTAAAACAGATAGACCGATTTGGAAAAATGTTCTTTTAACTAAATAGACTTAAGTCTATTTGGTTAAAACAATATTTTACAGCGCCACTAAAAATTTAAAAATAAAGTAAAATTTTAAAACAAAAAAATAAAAACCGACTTCCAGAAACTTAAACTAAAAAGCAGAAAATAATATGTTAATTTCTAACTTCAAAATTAACAGGTTAAAAACTATAAATATCTGTATATGTATATATGAATCGTTGATTATACATTTCTTTGAGGTGATTAACATATTATTTTCTGCTTTTTAGTTTAAGTTTTTGGAAGTCGGTTTTTATTTTTCTTAATAATAGAGATCTGATGGTGGAACCAAACGGTGGGTAACAGATGTCTCAGTGGGTACAACTTACAAGCAGACACCACGAGTGTGGGTACATTATGGTTATATTAATAAAATATATATATAGCTATGACGTGAAATATTGCAAGTCTATTTTGATTCACTCTTAGTAATAATTATAGAGCTAACCAAAGAGAAAGCTAACCGAAGCTAACTCTTTACAACAAATAAAATGAGCCCAAACTCGAGGGGTTTACTAAGACTCTACGAAGGGTTCCACTACCCACCTCCTGGCTGGCTGACCATCGCCGTATAGTGTAATGTATACTATACTATACTATGTAACCCTTTACCACAAGCGAAATGAATCCATACTTGAATTGATGGTCTTACCAATAGCCATTGAAGAGTTCCACTACCTACCTCCTGGTTCCATTCATCATCAGATAATCTCGAAGCTACCTAATTACTATGCCATAGGTTGTGTGTCATATTTATTCATGGTTAAAAAAAACTGAACATTAAAAGTATGAGTCCAAATTACAAGTGCAATCAGTGAACTAAATGTATAAGAAGAATAAAATCAATCTTATTCTAAATATTAATAAGTCAACTAAAACGTTAGTTTAACTAATAGTCTGTCGGAATAAATTAATCAAAATTTGATTTGTCATTTAGAATAAAAATGAAATGATTTAATCATTTTAAATCAAATCAGAATAAAAGTGAAATGATTTAATCATTTTAAATCAAATCAGAATAACTTGCTCATGATTTTCAATCTTACTCAAATATTTTGATTGAGAATAAAATTTGGAATTTTATTCTTATTCTTAGTCAACTAAATTTTTGCCCAACTCTGCTCAGGATCTACTGATGCTATCGACTTGAAACTTGGAATAGTGTTAAAAGTCTCTGACTCGAGCCTATTGGATAGAAAAAAAATCTTATACCTTTTTTACTTTTTTTTTAAAGGGGTCCGAAATGGGATGTGGAAAAACAAAAGTAGAGCTATTGTATCGAATGGGATATCAAATGAAAGGGCTTAATTTGTAGATTCCAAAACAATTATTGGTTTTTTTCTTAATTTTGTACTTTTTAATTTATGACTAAAAACGTTCAAAAAAATACCATTCCCCCGCTATTATCTTCGAAGTTACTGAACAGAAAAATCTGTAATTATTACCAATTATTAATATCATCCTAAATATTACATGAAAAATAAAACGGTTTTCCTAAATTGCATCGTTTTTTAGAAATTTTCAAAAATCGTACACATACTTATTTGCTCTTACTAAGCTAACGGCCATACAGTTTTTGTTGAACTATTCACGTATCTACTTACGAGTTTGTACGGAACCCTCGGTGAGCGAGTCCGACTCGCACTTGACCGGTTTTATTTTGTATGCCCTCCCGACTCCCGACAAAGAAAATCTCCCGACAAACGACTTCATTTTAAAACTTAGTCCGATCCACTCAAGGTGGTCCGGCCAGCGAAAATTTCAAGCGCGCGATGTAGGTAGTAGGTACTTGTTTTAGGAAGAATAATAACTGCTCTTATACTGTGGCTGGGTCGTTGTGCTTTTATACAAACGAAGACACAGTTAAGTGACCATCAGTAGACCTTAATACATTGTAATAAGGGTGCCAAGTGGTCAGTTAGCAGTGTCTTCGATTGTACTAACCATGGCCCTATACCAGCGGTCGGCAACCTTTTAGCAGCCAAGGGCCACATAGTAGCTAACGAAATTGACGCGGGCCGCACTATGTTAATAATTGGTGATTTTATACATATCTGAATATGTCGGCCTATACATACAAAATAGCCAGGAAGGCTCGCGGGCCGCAAGTGAGTGGTTCACGGGCCGCTGGTTGCCGACCGCTGCCCTATACTAAAAATGTGTGACGAGGGGTGTCATCTATACCTCCGTCACACTTTTGGAGTCAAACTAACTACTATTTCTACTAACAACTAACTATCTCTTTCTATCTCGAAATATTTCTGTGGTCGAACACAATAACGACGTTACCAAAGACCGGAGAACAATTTGGGTAAAAGTATATTAAATAACCGGCGGTTATAAATAAAGACATGAACGTTGCGTCATATCGCGAAAGCGAAAGGTACAACGAGAGAGTGGCTCTGCAGATTCCGCTGCAACGGGAATAAAAAGATATAAACAAATTCAGATTCTGAGGTGCATAGGACGTTTAGAAAGTGGAGTGGCCGCGGTTAATACTGGCGCTTAAATTGTACAAAATGCTGTTGAGTTAATGCTCAGGTTAGAGGCATTACAATGTGTGGACAGGATAATTGGTACGGATGATGTTTGCAAGTCATAAAGGGTCGATTTCAGAGCGTTTCGACGGGCGCGGCGGTATTTTCATTCGTGTTCCAGCAAATTTAGCAACAAGCGGTGGTGATCATAGTTAACTGTTATTGTAAACGATAGACATGATTAAATCAAAAGTTGTCGTCACTCGATAGTTCTTCGCGGTAAAATTCTAGTAACACTAATGAAGTTAAACAAAAACCGCTGGAAAGACGCCAGAAATCGACCCTAAGCGAGCTAGTTTTTTCCAACCTTGGAATGCCGTTACTCTTGAGTCTTATAACCAGTGGTCGGATTAGGTAGTGCCATTTCGCGGAACTTAGGTGCGTAAGCTTAATATGGATGTACCTTTTAACCCCGGGATTTCGTATGAAAAGTTTAAAGTTTATTTTTGCGTCTTCTTTAAATTTTGCACAGTAAATATTATGTCAATAATATTTACTGTGAAAAATGTCTAGTCCCGGAATCCCAAGTCTTATCCATGTTATGTTCAATGTTTAAGGTCATTCTAAATGGGGCGGATGGCATGTTTTTAAGAGATGGAGCGATGTAGGCTGCTTTTTTCTAACATTATGATATTATCAATCTATCTATAAAACGGGGAATGTGGATGATATAGGAAGTGACGAGCTAGGAAGTTGGCAATATGGGGGTGGATTTCACAGCGTTTCAACCGCCGTCATCACCAATCCCAAAATTTCGACGGTTCACTTTAAGAATGTATCACATTATTTTGATAAAATCCGAATATAGTAGGTACCTACTTTCTTCATGTTTTGATCAAATGTTGTGTAATTTTTACCCGACTGTGGCGAAGCCCAAAGGAGGGTAATGTGTTTGACCTGTATGTATGTATGTATGTCCGTTCCTGTGTCCGCTCGTAACTACTCAACGGCACAACCGATTTTGATAAATGATACATCATTGGATTCGTATTGATGGCGCGAGTGTCACTGGGTATGAAGTTCGTTAAAATAAACAAAATGGCGGATTTTATGCACTTTTAAAGTGCACCGCGGACGAAGTGAACCTAAACGGTGCTGCCACTTGTAGTTCCTGCATGTTCCCCGTAGTAACGCACCACTGCCAGTACTTGTTTTGATTCCTGCCACTAACCTGTAGAATCCGGACTTGTTCTCAGCATTGTCTTTGATGGTCTTCTTGGTGTCGACCTCGCTCAGCACCACGAAGAAGTGGTGGCACTTGTCGCACTTGACGAAGCGCGTGGAACTGACGAAGGTCTCGACGTGTGTGCACGGATCGCCGCATTTGGGGCACGTGAGGACGCCGGAGCCGCCCTTTTTACCGCCCGATGTGCCTGTTGGACAATATTACACGTTAAGCTTCTAAATCAGTAAGTGGGGGTCTAAGATTAATTATGGTTTGGCTTTACCTAACAATGTAAGCAGATAACACTAATAAAAAAAATCAAGGGACTTTTAAAAAAATTAAGGGTCTCCTCCCTTAATTTTTTGAATAGTCCCTTAATTTTTTTTTCCATGTCAATATTTCGTAAGGGACACCGTTTTAATACTTCCGAGAAATTAATTCAGGAAGCTAATTAACAGCATTGTAATAACATAACTTTGCTTCAAGATTGGTAGTGTTTCTTAGCAGCTAATACGTTTTATTAGGGTAGCTGCCATAGCGTTTCGTAAGGGACAAAAGTTGATGTTTTCATGAAATGCTCCGGGAGCAAAAGAAATCCTTTTTGACAGACTGTAGGTACTTGGTTAAAAATTGTCGTATTGAGCCTTTTTTAAAAGCAGTTTGAAGCTTTTTAATCCTGTAATTTTCAGATTTTCTGGCAAAATATTTTAGGAGCTAACGGTTCTCATGCAGTCCTACATAAGAAAATATACTATTTTACTTTTTATTTCCACCACGCCGAATTTAGATCCAAATTTACATCATTACACCTAGGTAATCTTCACATTTTTGACGAGTTTTGGGAATATGTTAGAAATGTAGCAGCGGGGGGTCCATCGAAACCAGAAAATTTTTGAGAGTGATCTATGAGAAAAAAAATGAAACTGATCTGATCTGAGTGGTCCAGGTTTTACGTCACACTATTTAACAATTTTTTAGGCTGCCCGTCTACTAGAGTCGAATAGAATTATAATAAACCTTATCCATTCTATTGACCCTCTCCGATCGACTCCGTGAACAGACAGCCTAAGACCCTTCCCTCCCCCTACCCTATGTCACAATTTTTCCTAACATTTCCCATATTTTTAACATAAGCTGCTACATTTGACTAGACCACCTATGCACGTGACTCCTACTCCCGCTTTATCAAACATTATGTAATGTATAGGGGCTTAATTTGTCCAACTATTACACCACAACACAAAGGAAGCATGGACAGGTCAGCATATTTACAGAACATTTACGTTTGCATCAAGGACCATTAAAACAAGAGGACTGTCATTCTCCATACAAAAAGCTGTTCCCCGAATTTACAACGCCATCTATGTATAGGTAGGCATGGTAAAAGAATTATATTATTTACAATTATTCAACTTTGCAAACGTGACACAGTATTTAAATGTTAGAATTTATTTATTATTAGCTGTTTACGAACTAATTGTTACTATACTATGTTTCTTTGTTCAATTATAACAACATCGTTAAATGTTTAGTTTTTTAGCGCCATCTAGTTTTTGCCCGGAAATCCCCTAGCGGTCGGGTTACAATCCAAAGTATGGAGAATGACAGTCCTCGTGTTTTAATGGTCCTTGGTTTGCATCTATAAAATTATCTCACTAAAATATTCTTCAAATTCTAGATTCACGAGAAACCTACATAACTAGCTAGCCGGTATCAGTATTACTTAAGTAACCACAACTTTCTAGGGTTTATCCACAACCGCAACTTACATACACTTATCTGAATTAATTTAAATGTGTTAAGTTAAACCAGGGAAAGCCCCAAAGAAAAACCTAACATTAGCGATAACGGCAACTTCAAACACCGCCATTTTAAGAAAGCCCGAACAAAAAAGTACGGCAAGAGTGATGATCATAGACTTTACTTTCCACCAGGTAAAACAAAGGCAAAAGGTCAATCTTAAACTCATAAAGAAAAACTATTATTATGTCACTGACATAAGCATTACAAAATAATGATTAAGATCGTTATTTTATAAATAACGTATAAATAACCCGTCAACTGGTGATAGATGGCACTTAGATATATCAAATAAAGCTAATATAGGTTTGGTAAAAGTGCCATCATATTTGAGATATTTAATTTTTTCTCAAGTGCGCCTACTTTTTTGGCTATAACACGCAGTTTTTTATTTATTATTTCATGTCTAAATAATCTTGAACAAATGTGTCATCAGTTCTACAATAGCATTATTTTTAATTTTATCCAAACTTGGGAATACTGTATTTTTTAAACTTTGATCGAAGTTCACCCTCGTGTGGTGTAAAAAAAATACATAGCCTATTGATATGATTTTCTAAATTATTATGATTTGATTGGATTACTTTTAGAGTTAAGAATATTTTTTGTTTGTCAGTTATACTAACATAGGATACACTAACACTATGGACCTTCGTCTGAAATAAAGTGATTGAATTGAGTTGAGAGCCATCTCCTCGGCTTCCCTGTACGACAAGACAAAAATAGGTACATTCTCTTTTGAAACGTGTTGCTCATTCTTGGTTTTTCCGTTACTCATTTGTATTCGATATTTCCTTCGATGACGTTAGATTTAAAATTCGTTAAAATGAAAAATTCTATGAAATGTACGTCGGCGATTGAAAGGCACATAATAAGTACCTAATAGTATAGTCAATGTAAAAAGTAATGACACTTGAGTGAATGATCGCACAATGATCACTTTAGTACTACGTCACCATCCAAATATGAGTAAGTAGTTACTTTGGATGCTGACTGTGCTACGTACAGTCGCCATCAGATATATCTGAGCTGTCAGTGTACTCATAATATCTGAACACGGCTCTAATGCTATGAAAATAGAGCCGTGTTCAGATATTTATGAGTACACTGACAGCTCAGATATATCTGATGGCGACTGTACAGAAGCGTCTCTCTCTAACAAAACGAACGTTCGGCTCCGACTACCGGACGGAACGCACCGGATCCGAACGTCTCTCTCTCTCTCTATCTATCGCATAACGCGTTCTCTTTCTGGTCGCTGACTAAACTCCTCCGGAGGGGCAACATTTGGAACTAGTAACCGCGCGGCGAAATCGCGGAGTGAGCCGCCCCTGTCAAGGGTAAATCGATTGAATAGGCTAGATGACTAAAAAAAACTGTTTAGTCCGTCTGTTACATTATGAAAAAATATTGTACACGTATTTTTTGTTTTGTTTGACAAACAAAAACTGACGAGGATAGAGTGCTTAGAAGTTTCGAGTGACGTCACTCTTGAGTACAAATTGTACTCAAGAGTGACGTCACAAGCCCCCACTCCAGAAGTTTGATGATCTATAACTTTGTCGATTTTTAATATTTAGATAAACCAAAAAATACGTGTCCCATATTTTTCCATAATCTAACTGACGGGCTAAATAGAATTACATATTTTTAACCCAGTCATCATCCCTATTGCTACCTTTCTACTAAGTAATTCATATAATTGGCCATTGTCAATAAATGACGGAAAGTTTCAAAGGACAGGAACGCCTAGGTCGTTTAATCGCCGATGTGATTGGCCAAGGGCAAGGCAACCTCGCGGCAGCCAGTTTGATGACCGTTTCAAATAATTTGACCTTAATTAGTTCTTCATACAACATACTCGTATACCATGTGAACACAAAGCGATCAAAAGGATAATTAGCGTTGCATAAACAAAATTTCCTGTCAGCGCCAGCCCTAGCAATTGATTAAGGTTTCGATGTATTTGTAACAAGGTCATTGTCGGTTCAAAAAACAGAAGTCGTCCCTCGGGACTTGTATGAATCTATACAGGGTGGCATATTTCGATCGGTCAGTATGGGAAAGTCTGAAACTATAAGACATACTAAGATCTGTTCTTAGGAAACATGTCATCGATTTTAGGGACAAGAAAAACTGCATACATAGATTTGAAATTACTTTAACCGGGAATCTATCAAGTCATGCAAAACCTAAAAATATTGGAATCTCAATACAAACGAACACATTTTATTGTTCTCAAATAAAGAATGAGTAAATAATAGGCAAGTCGGTGGAAATGGAGTTCTGTGGTACCTACATCTCAAAACTTTTTGGTTGTAGAAGAACTGCGTTGCGAGATTTGCATCTTTTTCCATGTATTGTTTTTGATGGGATTATCTTTAAAGGATTTTTAATGAATGCCATTAGAATACGGTTGACAAAAGTGTACATATCTTGAATGTGTTCAATTCATTATAATATTTACTCAGATAAGGTCTTCTTGCATCACCTTGGCGACAACACTAGGTTGGTTTTCATTTTATCACAATACGTAGTCAGTAAGAGGGTCATTCAACTTTAGCCTAAATTTGAAGAGATAATGATTAATGCCATTCATTCTACTGTAACTAAAGTTATTTATTTATACAGGTGTTTCGTTGACAAAGCAAGCAACTTTTCTTAGGTTTTTTAGAGGCTGCACAGTCAAGTGCAACAACACGTATGGAATAAATCGTTCCATAAATATGGTACGGAGTTCTTAACGCTACTGCGGAAGGTGTAGACTTCAAACATATTTTTGAGCATTTACATCGACCCATATTTATAAATTGGACTGTAAAGTCGACGGCACAATTATGTTTACAATTTTCAACCTTATTCCAAGGAAATAAGGTCGAAAAGTGTAAACATGTGACGTGTGTCATCGACTGTGTACGTTTAAAAAGCTATTTTCCCTATGGTTCAAGACAAGTCTTAATGTTTTTTGACGGTACCATCTACGATCCATGGGAAAATAAGATAACTCTTCAAATATACAAGGTTTAAAGTCTGTTAGAGTCTGTGCGGAAAGAGAATAGGCGTGGTAAAAAACGGAACTAACCTAACCAGTATGGCATTTTTTGCAAATACGGTAGAAAAGCATTACAGCGGCCCCAAATCTAAATCCTATTCTCTTTCCGCACAGACTCTACGTCTCATAGGTACAGTCGGTGCTCTCACTTAAGTATCCAGGCGCGCATATATAAATGTACGTGCGCCTGGATACTTAAGTGAGGTAACCGACTGTACTTGTCCCACCGCCAGCAACTAAGCGAGTAAAACTGTGCAATTAACAGTTCATTGCCGGCTGACTAGGTACAGTGTAATCGGTCGACCTTTCCAGATCCGCAATGTAATGCTACTCGCCTAATTTTGTGCCTAAGGCTGCGTTTCCACCGGAGCTGTGCGATGTAGCTAAGCGGTGTGCGAGGAAAAAATCCACCAATGCCGGGCCGCGCTGAGTGAGGCTAGGCACGTTGATTGGTGGATTTTTTCCTCGCACACCGCTTAGCAGCTCTGGTGGAAACGCAGGTTAAGGCACTGGTCCCACCACCGGCAAGTAAGCGAGTAAAGTTGGGCGACTAAGAAGAGAAGGTAACTCACCATCGCCAGAACTGACGGCCTCCTTCGGCGGGTGCGGCGGGCCGGGGGGCTGCTCTGTGGGACTCTTGCAGAGCACCGTGCTTGTGCTGAGCGCGCGCGCGCTCGAGCGTCGCAGCGACCGACATGTCTGGACGCCAGCTGAGAACAATACCCGTCGTTATCAATCGTCATTTGTACAGTCAAGGAATTTAATTTCCTACCCTTTTCATTGAAATGTTGTTAAGCGTTCACATTGCATTAAGGTCGAAATTTCTATTTCAGTAATAGTATTTAAATGTCAATACGTATTATTTGTCACTGCATATTAAAGATAACCTCTTTGCGAAGTCATTTGCTCATCTAATTACGAATACGTGTCAGTTGGTGTCAGTGTCAATCGAGAACATTTTAAAATAATTCCGAATCCAGACTCCGGAAAGTCTACCACAAACGTCGATAATCTAAATTTCGTTATCTGCGTTCCTTTCATTCGAATATTGCAAGAGCGAGAAAGATGGACTTTCTTCGAATTTCGATTCCGCGGTTGTCGACCTTTTTTGATAGTGCCTTGACGTTCCAAATTTCAGTTCACCATGTCAACGTTGTTAATCTGTTACCTAGTTACTGACACAAAACAATGCGTGTGATATGTCAAAGTAACGTCGTAGTCTAGCTAGCTCTTATGATGACAGTATGCTATACGATATTGGACCTTAGGTGGGTTGGAAATTAAATTCCTTGACTGTACATGTGCAGGTTGCAGAGCGTCGGACAGAAATATAATCGAGGTAGAAGGAAAAATTGTATGTAACTCGCGTGCTAAAAAGAAGCGACAACGACCTACTTTGCACGTCGTCAACTTCAGTTTCCGTCAATATTAATAATGGTAATTAATTCTTCAAATACCACCAGATGAAGTGGAAAAATCATGTTTTCCATGACTAAATTACATTTTTTGCGTCAAACGCCTAGCGCTTAGTTTCAAATCGACGAACTATTTCCTTTTACCTATGTCTATATATTTCTGGAACATTTCCAAAAAGTCGGGAGTTCTCAGAAATTTCTGGAAACCTCCTAAGAATTTTAGGGTGCATCTCCACTGATTGGCAACTGGTCAAATTGGTCAGCTGCCCAGTCAGTGGACACGCACCCTTAAGCTGCTGTTCCATTGGTGCTGTTTCCATTTCGGAAAATTCAATATTGATAAGAAATTTTGGGAACAGTTAAAAGGTGGCAGCTTTCAAGGCTGATGCCCTATCTATGGTCTCAGATATGTCATCAGATCATGTGAAAGCATTACTTTAATTGACAGAACGACTCGAGTCACGTGGTTTTTTTGTTTATCTCTTAGGCCTTATCTAAAAGAGCGTTACTTACAATTCAAATTTTGTCCCATAAATTTCGTGAAAAACGCCTACTGTTTGCCTAGTGTCACATGAATAATGGGACGCTAACGGGAAAGATCAAAGCAACGCGAAGATTTTTCATACAAAAAGCATATTTGGCAGAAGCTTATTTGACACTTGAAACAGTGTAGTTTGGGAGAGGTCAACGACCGTCAGACCTTGTTTGGGTACTGGCTTTGCTATTTATCTTGTCATGCATGATTTACACCTCTGTATATCAAGATGCTTCTCAAATAATAACAAAGGGTAAAGCAAGTATGGATGTGTTATTAACAGTGGATGACATTGGTTGGGCATATCTGGAAACATTTTAAATTACAGTAGCAGTCGACGGTGTTACCTATCAACTGAACGGCCAATATTAGCGTTTTTATAGCGTTTTCGTCATTCTTATGTCAGTAAATATGGTTAAAAAAATGCCCTTTGAAGAGGGAACCTTTTACGAAACAGAAACTGCTGTATATGGACCTTGCGTTGGTGTGCGGGCGACCCGCCGCACACACGAACAGTAATAAACTAGCTACCGTACGAGACGCGTGTTTCTATTAATCCACCTTAATAGTATTCCTATACATACCAACTGGCGACGACAAGGGAAGAAACCATTTCTAAAATTCAAAATGAGCACCTACGTCGGGACTTTGGGATCGTTTGACTACAAAAATCAAGAATGGACTATTTTTTCTGGAAGATTAGCAATGTTCATAACCTTAAATGACATTGCAGCAGAGAAAAAAACTGCCGTGTTGCTAACGAGCTTATCGGATGACACTTACCGGTTGGTTAGCAATCTTTTACATCCTAAGAAAATTGAAACCGCAACATACGATGAGCTAGTTTTGGTACTCAACAATCACTTTACGCCGAAGAGGTCGACTTTTGCTGATCGGTGCAAGTTCTACGATGCAGTGAAATTCGAGGGCGAAAGTGCAGAAGAATGGGCGGCACGCTTACGTGGATTAGCCGTGCATTGTGCGTTTGGGTCGGAGTTAAATGTGTTATTGCGTGACCGGTTCGTGTTGGGGTTTAGATCAGGCCCTGAACGGGATCGGCTGTGTGAACAGGATCTTACGTCGTTGACTTTCGCGAGGGCGCTAGAGATAGCTCAGCAGGCAGCTTGTGCTAGGAAAGCGCGAGCTAGCGAGTCCCCGAAGGTCGTGGTAAAAGAAGAACCACTGTTCAAGGCAAGTGTGAGGCGTCCCGGCGCCAGCGGCGCCCGCGTACCGCGCGCCGCGAGTCAGGCACAGCATCGGCCGACGGGGCCATGCTCGGTATGTGGTTTAAAGAGTCACTCGGCGGAGATGTGCAAGTATAAAAACTATCGCTGTAACAAATGTAACAACAAGGGCCATCTTCGCAAGGTTTGCAGCTTCAGGGTGAATAGTTTGGAGATATGTCCTCAGCAACAGGAGGAATATGAACACGACTGCGAGGAATGCAAGCTGTTTAGTATGAGGTGCGTAAATAATCAACCTTTTTTTGTGACTGTTGGAATTAACGGTTGGGAATTTAAAATGGAACTCGATTCGGGTTCCTGTAAGAATGTGATGGCGGAAAAAATGTATAAACAACATTTCTCTGAGTGCGCGTTAGAAAAGTGCGATTTAAAAATGTGTTTTTATGATGGTCACAAAATCACGCCTGTAGGTTACTTTTCAGTGCCAATAACATTTAATAAAGTAATCGAAACCATTACCTTTTATGTAATTAAAAATGGAGGGAAACCTCTTCTAGGGCGAGATTTTATGACCACGTTCGGAATATCTTTTACTATGGATAACACTTGTAGTATCAATAACAAGTTAGATGTAGTTAGTTCGAAAGATCGCGATGTATTAGAATTACTCAGCTGTTACAAGGACTTGTTTAAGGATGAACTGGGATGTTATAAAGGATTAGAAATTAATTTACAACTAAAGGAAGGCGTTCAACCTAAATTTTGCAAAGCACGTCCAATTCCGTTTGCCATTAAGGAACAGGTTGAGTTAGAATTAAAAAGGCTCGTGGAGGTAGGTATTTTAGTACCGGTGACCCATTCGGAATACGCAACCCCAATTGTAGCAGTGCCGAAAGGTAACGGCAATGTGAGAATTTGTGCTGACTATTCGGTAACGCTCAATAATCACATACAGGTCGACAAATATCCCCTACCTCGTATTGAAGAGGTTTTTGCCAAGTTAAGTGGGG
The DNA here is from genome assembly GCA_947034925.1 of Eudemis profundana. Taxonomy (NCBI): domain Eukaryota; kingdom Metazoa; phylum Arthropoda; class Insecta; order Lepidoptera; family Tortricidae; genus Eudemis; species Eudemis profundana. Next base: position 1,705,458 of record OX344809.1, read on the forward strand.
GTGAACAATTTTCAAAGCTAGATTGTAGTCAGGCCTACAATCAATTAGTTTTATCAAAGTCAGCGCAAAAACTCACCACAATAAACACACCAAAAGGGTTGTTTATGTATACTCGTCTGGTTTTTGGTCTGGCCAGCGCTCCGGCCATATATCAAAGAACAATCGAGAATTTACTAGCAGGAATTGAAGGAGTATCAGTTTTTTTAGACGATGTATGCGTGACAGGACCTAGTAAACAAGTTCATTTAGAAAGGCTGAAAAAGGTTTTCCAGCGGTTCCACGAGGTGGGTCTTAGGCTTGGGAGCAAGAAATGTGCCTTATTCCAAGATAGTGTGACGTACCTAGGACACACAATAGATAAATACGGGTTACATAAATGTTCGAGCAAAGTAGAAGCGATTGAAAAAGCGCCTCCGCCAACCAACATAACTGAATTGAAACGATTTCTAGGAATAATTAACTATTATCGCAATTTTGTACCTAATGCGTCTTCGATTTTAAGTCCTTTCCACGAATTAATGCGCGCGGGTGCGCGGTGGGAATGGACGGAGCGGCAACAGACTGCATTCGAGCGGGTTAAGCGCGAACTGGCATCTGAGCGAGTGCTGGCGCATTTCGACCCTAACTCACAGCTGGTGTTAACGGTAGATGCAGGGCCGGAAGGGTTAGGTGCTGTTTTGTCACAAATAGGTTCAGATGGAGTGGACCGTCCCTTAGCTTTTGGTTCTAGGACACTTTCGGCTGCTGAAAGGAACTATAGCCAATTGCACAAAGAGGCCACAGCTATTATTTTTGGTGTAAAACGATTTCACCAGTATGTTTATGGTCGTCAGCAGCCGTTTATTTTGAAAACTGACCATCGCCCACTTCTGGCCATATTTGGAAATAAAAATGGTATTTCAGTCATAACAGCGTCACGGCTGGTAAGATATGCGGTTTTCTTGTCAGGTTATAATTTTATTATTCAGTACACAGCAGGTAAACAAAATCAAGTCGCTGATTATCTTTCACGCGCTCCTGTACCTACCGAGACAACGCACACAGACAAGAGTTGTTCCGATATAGGCCTTAATTCTTTACAACTGCATAACTTACCTGTGACGTATCGAGACTTACGAGAAGCATCGATCAAGGACAAAACTATAAGTACTGTGGTAAAATACATGCAAAAGGGGTGGCCCAAGAAAATTAGGTGTGAGGACATTCGGCCGTTTTTTCTCTGTAGGAATGATCTAGAATTAGAGGCCGGCTGTTTACTTCGTGGGCATCGAGTCGTAATTCCAGCGGTTTATAGGTACCGCCTACTAGTGGAGTTACATAACACCCATCAAGGGATCGTAAAAACAAAAAGTAGGGCGCGCGCGCGCATGTGGTGGCCAGGTATTGACCGGGACATCGAGCAGCTGATCGGCGCGTGCGACGTCTGCAGCGCGCTTCGTCCATCTCCGCCTAGCGCGCCTCCAGCGAACTGGCCAACACCTGACGAACCATGGAGTCGGCTCCATATCGATTATATGTCGGTAGGTCAGAGGATGTACCTAGTAGTTGTCGATGCACTTACTAAATGGGTTGAATGCGTGGATATGGGCACCGGTATTTCTACAATTCATTTGATTAGAACTCTTAATTCACTAAATTCAAGGTTCGGAATTCCCAGGGTGTATGCGTCGGATAATGATCCAAAAATAGCATCTAAGGAATTTGACGAGTTTTGTAAAAGCAACGGTATTCAGCATATGACGTCCCCAATATATCATCCCAGTAGCAACGGCCAGGCTGAGGGCTATGTAAAGATATGTAAAAACATGATTAAGTGCATTATGCAACAATATACTTGTATACACAAAATAAATGAAAAATTGTCGGAATATTTATTCGAATACCGCAATACCGTTCACTCTACTACTGGAATGTCACCCGCAAAAATGATGTTTGGTCGCGAATTGCGTTGTAAACTGGACTTAATTCTCCCTTTAAGGAATTTATTTAGGCACGAGGAAAAGGCACAAAATGTAAAAAGCGTTAGGTCATTCGCAGTGGGTGAAACGGTATGGGTTAAATGTTTTAAAGACAGAAAACCGTTTTGGACAAAAGGAACGATTGTAAACAAAGTTGGCTGTAGATTATATATTACGTATTTGCACAAACAAAACATTAATTGTAAGCGCCATATCGATCAGCTGTTGCGATGCACGAATGACGTGGCGTATGGCGAGCCGGACAGTTCTAGCCAGATGGTTCAAAGTGAGGTCGTTTCGCCGGGTCCATCTGATATTATTCTGTCGAGTGGTCCGCCTTCATCCCCTCCTGCGCAAGTAGTTCAGAGGGAATCTTCCTTAGACCAGGAGGTTGAAGAGTGGCAGGAAGCTTCGGAGGAGGGAATGAGTGTGGGAACTGACATGGAAGCTGAGCAACTGAGAGCGAGCGAAGAAGAGCGAGTTATTGATAATGATGGGAATGGTGATATTCCGGACCCAGCTCTGATGCCCAGCTCCTATGCCAGAAGTTTAAGACCTAGAAATAAAAATGTTGTCTATAAGGTATAAATGATTGGTTTAACCATGTGATAATGTTGTTAACAGAATTGGAAACTAAGAGGGAAGGGATTGCTGTATATGGACCTTGCGTTGGTGTGCGGGCGACCCGCCGCACACACGAACAGTAATAAACTAGCTACCGTACGAGACGCGTGTTTCTATTAATCCACCTTAATAGTATTCCTATACATACCATTAAGGTGGATTAACAGTTGCAAAACTGAGTCTAGTTTAATCAAAGTTGTCGCGATTTGTCCTTCCATTGTGGTACATCGTTGGATAACAATGATTTTCGAACCGCGCGGTTAAAATCCGCGGAGTATTGCCGGGTTATTCTTTCAGAAGTCTGCGACTCATTCCTCTGTCTCCATACATTTAGTATGAAAAAGGGCCAGAGGATTGAGGTGACAGCAGACATATTTCTGAAGAATAACCCTGGTCTGAAATTATGTTCCTCAGATTTTTGCAAGTTACAAAAAGCATTTATGGCACCGTTAACGTTATATAAAACACACATAACCCATGAGGTTTTATTGGCGTTTTCTTCAACAACCCTTAAGTTTCAGTGAAAACAGCTTTCTTATTTGGATCCGCCAAGTCGAGCAAAACAAAGGTTGAAAGGATGGTCCTTTTCTCGAAGTTATTCAGGCCATTTTCCCGTAATGTTATGCTGGCTAAAGTTAGAACCTTGAATTTTCAGGGATATAGGTACAGGGCATAATAAGACTTAAATATATTCTCAGTAACATTTAATTTGAACGTGTAGTTTAAGAACTTTTGCACGTCAAAGATACTTAATTTTGTCACTGACTGAATGATGATCATCATAATTCTAAGGTACTTCTAGAAGACTCACAAGCTCCAAATTTTAAAAATAATTAGCTGTTAGCCTATCATGTCATGCAAAACTTAAAAATAGTGCAATTTCAATACAAACTGCATAAGTAAGTTTGTAATCCTATACAAATACATGCGATTACAAAGAAAGCAACACGTTTTATAGTTCTCAAATAAAGAATCCTCCACGGGTAAATAATAGGTAAGTCGGTGGAAATCGAGTTCTGTTGACAGCCCCCCGGTACTGACTTGGTTTAACATTACATCTCAAAACTTTTTTGCTATAGGAGAACTGCGTTGCGAGACTTACATCTTTTTACATGTAATGTTTTTGATGGGATTTCAATATTTTCAATAGACCTGGAAAATAAATTTTCATATTTTCGATAGGTTCCCATTGGCTACGGGCTTTTTGGGTCACTGGTTGTTCCGGTGCCATTGCAAAGGTCGCCAACCTCAACTTTCATTCGCCAAGCATCATTATAATGTCATTCTCCGTAAACTTTGCTGAGTACTTAGCGCTACGATCCAATTTCCATTGTCGCGGTGTCACCAGAACAATGGATGTTTTCCCACTAATTATGATGTTCTTTGTGAACATTTCTAGCAGGTAATGACAATAACTAAAGCTTTTTTTATTTGTAACAGCGAACAGTATTCTAGAAGAGCCTTTCCCAAACTTTTTAAAGGAAAGATCCATTAGTTACCACCTCGCTATAATTAAGATACCTTAAAAGGAAAAAACCGACCCCTTATAAGATCACTATGTCCGTCTGTCCATTTGTCAAGACCCTTTATCTCGGGAACGCGTGGAGATATCGAGTAGAAAATAAAACCATATACTCAGGTCTATGGTCCCTTGAAGCTGTGAAAAATAAAGCTCCTAAGTTATGGCCGTTTATGCCGCAAAAAACGTTACTTTCGGCACTCTCAAGGAAACCAAAATCATACTTTCCGTTGACCTAGAACTATGAAATTTGTCAAGTAATACCATCTTATACCACAAGTATAGGGAAAAAATCTAAAAAAATAGACTTGTGTGCGTATAATGTATTATACTTTTGATGTTAACTGTACTACCTCTAGTGATACGTCTATAACATAAACGTCATAATTATGAAATATGACTCTTTAACACACTTTATGCTTCTTTCCTTCGAAGCAAGTGCCTTCCTAATGTCCAAAATGGCCTTTGTTGACCAAACGAGATACATACAAACTAAAAACCCCTTTAATACAAGTATCAGCGGTCACTGATGCGAGTTTGCGCGTGCGGCCAACCAGTTTGTTTAATCGCGCATGTCAAGGCGCCGTGTTATGTGTCAAGGGGAGCCTGTCTCGTGCCGCTCCGGAAGGGTTGAGGGTTTATATGTTTAAGCTTTGTAACCGTGTCACATTTACACATCATCAGCAAAGGGCGGACAGCGGATGCAATCGTGTGACAAAAGCATAAGATGGATAAGACTTTTATTAAATTTTGAGAAATATTTATCGATACATTTTTATTAAAAATATATCAGAAATTACAAAATACACTGCTGGGCATAGGCCTACTCTAATAGATGAGAGTGAATGGGTTGTCTATTTATTCAAATATAGGGATCGAAAGATCGAATGCAACTGTCATAAGGAACAGGACTAATGGAGTAGACAAGTGTTACACTTTTTACTCAGTCGATACATTTGTTGATGTTGTCGTAGATACTATTTTAACATAATTTTATCAATGGTGATAAATTTCCTGTTTAAAAAGTGGCTATAAATTTGTATTGCTTCTAAAGCGGATTCTCAATTGAGAGCGGAGAGGACCAATTACAATAAATGGCCAATAGAATTTATACTCTTCTTCGCTTCAGTTGACATGGACTATTTATTACAATTCTATTGATTACAATTATAATTACAATTATATTATATCCTAACATAATCAATACTATTTATTACAATTCTATTGATTATGTTAGGTATATACCTTCTACGCTCCGCTCCGGTCTAGTGGACGGACAGCCTTATCATCTAACAAATAAATAAAAACAAGCTCACAAAACCAAGAACTTCCGCCTTTTGCGGTCGGTTAAAAAAAGACATCGCCAGAAGCCTAATAATGAAAATTATGAGCTTATAAGCTCATAATTTCGATTATTAGGCTTCTGGCGAAAGTATAAATACCTATCATAGTAATATCAGCCGTTATAGCGGGCAACGTGATGGAGACGCAGCTCTTATCACAACACAACGAAAGGTCAGATGATTCAATATCGAAATTGAAAAGGCTTTAGAAAAATTTAAATGTTTCAAATGGAGACTTATGACACAAGTATTGATAATATCAGCACCTGGTTAATTCAAATTAAATAAAAAGCATTTATATCGGACTAATTAATCCATGTTACAAAAACTTAAATAACTATAACTATGTTAGTAACCTAAACTAAGATGCTGAGAGGTCCAGTGCCTGATAGGGCACTGTCCCATCTCTCTGCCAGGACGGTCAGGAGGCTGTGGCGGCTGGCGCGCACTCTGCGGAGCGTCGTCACGTCATCATCATCATCATCATCATCATCATCAACGTATTAGTCCACTGCTGGACATAGGCCTCTCTCATGTCACGCCATCGAGCACGATCCGCGGCCACTCGCATCCAGTCTCGTCGCGGAGGGGGGGGGGGGGGGGGGGGGGCGGTCCTGCTGCAGTCGCCCTTATTGAGGTTCGATGGAAATGTGCGTAAAGTAATACCTCTTGTCCATTACAATACACTAAAATACATGGAAGTACATATACAGTCGCCTTGCAATCTATCTCGGTAGCAGTAAATATACTAGCAAACGTTCCCCGGACGCTTTCTAAGCTAGGACAAATCCGGGGAAACCCGGACGGATGGCAGCCCTAAGCTACACTGACGTTAATCGTCCTTCATCGCGATAAATTAACGGCGTTTTCGTCAAGTGGCCCCAGCATGAGAGGGTACATGATTTAGATTGGCGGCACCAGTTGGCAGCACCTTCGTCGTGCAGGTTCCATATATGTGTGATGTCCCGGTTATAAACAGTCATCGACCGTAGATTCAATTGGCGTAAGGGACATTATTTTTTCTGTCCCTTACGCCAATAGAACTAACTTGAACGGTATGTTCGACCGCCAATTCATTGATCTGGTTAGACTTCAAGCTTTCACTTTCCGATGCATTCGGCGGTTGACAATGAGACTGCAATGGCCGCTCAAGCTGTTAGGTAAAGGCCAAAAATAAACAATGTCATCTTCGAGATATTTTCTGTGATATAGTTAATTAAAACTTAAAATTCCAATTACAGTTTTTATGACTTTCTCGCAAGCTTAAAAAGCTCGACGAATCAATTCAATAAAAAACCTTCTGTGAACATAAGTTATAAAAAAAAATTTTAAAAGCAAAATGACAAAGATAGTCACCAAAAAAGTGTCTGTAGCATACCACAGGTGAACCTATTGATTATGTTAATATATGCCAAAATGTTAATAATATTTATACATTTAACAAGGTAAGGTTACGTTTCAAGGTCCAATTTCGTAAGCTGTTATGAGATATCGCTCAAAATTTTATTAATACATTTTGAAAATTTAATGAAATATGATGCCAGTGACGTACACAGCAAAAGCACTTCACCGCAAGTCAATAAAGTTGATATTTTATAGCCATATTTCATTTACAAATAGTAAAGTGGTACTTTTTGTTTGAGGACAATGCAAATATTGAACTGAACAATAATTTGACAAAGTTTAGGGAAAAGGATCCAACCCACAAAAAGTCATCAAATAAATGTCAACGTTTTGTTTATGCATTTCAATTTATTTTCCCTAAACTACGTCCAATTCTGTGAGTCATATATCAAAATAACAGAGTAAAAGTAATGACGAAGTTTTATATCTAGCGAACGAAAAATTTATATAAAAGTAGTGATACCTCCACGCGTTCCCGAGCTAAAGGGTCTTGACAGACAGACAGACAGACAGACAGACGGACGGACGGACGGACGGACGGAGAGACGGACGGACAGACAGACGGACGGACGGACGGACGGAGAGACGGACGGACAGACAGATGGACAACAATGTGATACAGAGAGAATAGGAGAGTAAAAATTAAGGGCCTCATATGACTGTATCAAAACAATAATAATAAGAGGGAAAAAAGACTGAAAACAAACATGAAAACACAATGGATTTATCTTATGTAATTTAGATGATCCTATAGCCACCTTCCAATTCCATCATCATCCCAGCAATAGCTAACATTTATCGACTTGTCGGGGGCACTCCTGTGCCCCCACATTCACTAATAATAGAAGAAATTATCATAGACAAATAGGAGCTATGATTTTTTTTGACAAAATCTACTACAACTATAAAATTAATAGTGTTAAGATAGCAGAATGACAAGTTTGGCCTTGTTTTACCTTTTGTATCAATAAATAACTTGCTTTACTTTGTGTTTTTAATGCCTGTAGAGTGGTATCTAAATTAAAACAAAAAGATCATTGATCTGGTCTACATTATGTTATGACTGTTTATTTTTGTATGGCCTATACTTATTTCAAGAGTGCAAAAACGTGTATCAAATAAACTGTTTCATAAATATGGTATGAAGTTGTTATCGGTAGTTCTAATAGCGTTTCAACCGCTCTCACTTTCCTGGTAGAATTATGAAGAATTTCCCCGTAGACTCGGATTACTATTTTAGGCTATTCTGTAGAATACCAGTACCTGTAGAAAATAACAGAAAATGGTAATGCGAGCCTACAGGAAAATAGTAAAAAATTCTACCAGGAAAGTGAAAGCGGTTGAAACGCTATTAGAATTGCCCTTATTGCCACTACAGAAGGTGTATTTGGCCATGTTTTTGAGTATTTGTATGCACCCATATTTGTACACTGGACAAAATAAAAACAACACTCTGGCTGGACTAAATGGTCCCACATAGTTTGTTTTGCCAATTAACAAGTATTTAATTTAAATGTCACCGAAACAATGTCAAGATTCAGAGATCTCTACCTCAAACAGAGAAAACATCTAAGTCATTATTAGATTGCTTATGTGTATGTCTGTTTGTTACAGCTAAGTTTTAATCCGAGCTATTATAAGATTGACACATGAAATGAAATGAAATGAAAAATGAAAATGAAAAATATTTATTGCTTTAAAAATTTTGACAATATGACAACAAGGTGGGGACTACCTAGTAAGTAATAATACCTGTGTCAGGTAGTCCCGCTCCTCCATAACAAAAAGTCTTATATCATATTAAGCAAAATACAGTTAATAATATTAATAAAATCTTTAAAAAGTAGACTTTTACAATAAGAAAAATGAGATAGTAAGAAAAAATAAACTTATACAAATACGTGGGGGGTGGGTTAGGTACTCCTAGTAAGTGGTTGTGTGTGTGTGTGTGTTTGTGTGTATGTATGTGCGCGCTCTTTTATTATGTAATTGATGGATTAATACCAGTACACCTATTTTTAGACAGTTAAGTGGTAACTTTATATAACAAGGTTTCTGTTTCCTCGTAACTTTGCCGTTTAAGCCATTCAATTAAAACTTTTTTGCATTCATATTGCTGTAGTTGATAAATGTTAACTTTCTCGTTTAGTTTATTATACACATATGCAGATTGTGTTGCGTATTGTCGTTTAGCAAACATGGATCTGGCTGTCGGGAGAGGGACAACTTTACTCTTACGCCTTCGATTTAAAAGCAAAGGGTTAAACTTTAGCGTTTTATGTAGTTTTAGTGTTGCACTTAGAATATACAGTTTTCTCATGGACAATTGGTTACATATTTGGTAAAGTTCATTTGTGGGAAACCTGTATGGTTTCAAGTACATTACTTTTAGCAGGCAACGTTGCCCTCTCTCGACCTCCAGGAACTTTGTTTTGGTTGAACCACCCCATACACATATACAATAGCACATGATAGATTGTGCTAGAGTAATATATAATTGATTGAGTAAAGTTTTAGAGGTGACATGTCTCAGTATTTTAAAGATCCAAGTGAGTTTTCTTATTCTGTTGTTTACATGTTCAATATGCATGTGCCATGAGAGACGTTGGTCCAGTATGACACCGAGATATTTTGTGGAACTAACCTTGTCTATTTCCTTGCAGTCGCACGAATGAGGGTTCATATTATTGCAGGAATGTATTTTTAATATAAGATTATTTTCAGGTTGTGAGCTATTATATTTGGTAAAACATACATAATAGGGTACTTTCCTGACAGATCAAATCAGTCACTTTTTATGAATTGTCAAAACGCTCGGATAGTATGAAGTTTCTATGAGAAAAAGCATAATGACGTCATTGTGCTCAAACATCAAATCATCTCCTCATTTATAGCTTTTGGTCTTTTAAAAATCGTTTAAAACGTTAAATAGGTGAATTTTAGTTGATTTTTGCAAATTTTCGAAAGCAGATTTCAAGGCTAGCGTGAAGTAATTTATATTGAGTACAGGCAAGTACCCTATTGGTTTTACTAACATTTAGTGTTAGAAGGTTACTTTGTAACCAACAGCATATCCTGCGGAGTCCCGATTCCGCATTAGCGAATGCTGACTTCCACGTCCTTCCCTCAAAAACAATAACAGTGTCATCGGCATATGATAAGATGTGCCCGTGTTAAACGTTTTGATTCGTCAAGTCGTTAATATAAATCAAAAACAGTGTAGGACCTAGGACACTTCCCTGTGGGACACCAAATGTGATGTTTGTTTCGTCACTAGTGTATTCTCCTTGTTAACGCCAATACTCCTAAAGATCGACAGTGTATTTATTATTTAGTCGCATTACAAAAATCATACTAAGAAGACGTGTTTTAATATCTCTAAACCAAAGTGAACCTTACTGCATAGAACATATGGCCCAAACGAACCGGATTCAAGTGCATCGAGAGTCGAGCAGGCGACCATGTGGTAGCCGCGGGAACAATAGGAAGCGATAAGACTCGCCGGCGAAACGAGTTAATGTGCATCATTTAATGCAATTTACTTTTAAATACGTAAATAAAAATAACTCGCTACAAATATCGTGTTTACTTGCTGTTTAAAGTGATTTTACTACGAGTTAGTGCCCGCAATGCCTACTTCTGAACAATTAATGACTGTTTTGGAGGACACCGCAAGTTTACTACAGAAAACTCAAGTTAATTTGAAGAAATGTCCTAAAACTCGATTAACTAAAGGTTATGTTGAAGCGAGACTACAATGCATACAAGAGTACTGGGCGACATTCAAACAAACACATCAAGAATTAATAAAATGTATGCCACGCGAACAACGTGCAGTTACGCAATATTTTATAAATGAAGAATATTTTATTTACGAAGATTTGTACCTGAATATCGAAGGCGATCTAAAAGATTTATTGAACAGTACGAGGCCCATTAATACAAACATCAACACAAGTACTTCGGATAACCAATTAGGAAAACTCCCTCGTATTCAACTTCCGACATTTTCTGGTGTTTACGAGCAGTGGCCTACCTTTCAAGATTTGTTCGTGTCCATCGTGCACAACAACACGTCGCTCAGTAATGTACAAAAATTGCATTATTTGAAAACAAGTGTGTCTGGCGAGGCGGAGGCGATATTAAAACACATACAAGTCACTGATAGCAACTATAAACAAGCATGGGATACACTTCAAAAGCGCTACGGGAACAAGAGGTTAATTGTCAATTCTATTTTGAAGCGATTATTTATGCAAAAGAAATTGAGTACTCAGTCGGCCACCCAAATAAAATCATTACTGGATACTACAACAGAATGTTTGAACAGTTTAAATAACCTGAAAATATCGACCGATTCCTGGGATCCTTTAATCATATTTCTGGTCGTGCAGAAATTGGACTCGGAGTCACACAAAGACTGGGAGGAGTACGCTCACAAGGATAATTTTGAGGAATTACCCAAGTGGACAAACTTCGTCAAATTTCTGGAGGCCAAATTTCGAACATTAGAACTAGTCACTGCTTCTACGTCAACCCCGCGCGAAAGATCAACAATCAAAGAACGTACGTACCATGTTACAAATAATGAGAAGAGCTGTGCTATGTGCAAAGATAATCACACACTCGCTCATTGCAAAGAATTTACAAAGATGCAACCTTCAGAGAGATGTGAATATGTGAAAAACAATAGGCTTTGCTTTAACTGTCTGGCACCAGGACACGCAGTCTTCAAATGTCGTGTACCCATGTCCTGTCGTATATGCCGCAAGCGCCACCATTCTCTGGTACATGTATACAAGAGTGCCGAAACTACACAGCAAGATGACACAATTCAATCGGCGCTCTCTAAGATTGATGAAAGCGAACCAGAGCTTCAAGCGTCCATGGCGATTGCTACTCATCACACTGCCAGACATAGTTTTGCCCTATTAGCAACTGCAATGGTTAACATACGAAGTGAGCAAGGACACACCATTGTACTCAGAGCTCTGATCGACCAGGGTTCACAAGCATCTTTTATCAGTGAAAAGGCGGCTCAATTACTAAAGCTCACACGAGAACCAGCAAGAGGAAGTATAGTTGGAGTGGGGTCTACGAAGACAAGTATAAATCAAGTGGTTCAACTTCAGGTTTCGTCGCATTATCAATCGTCGTTTACTATGCAGCTTCGAGCCTACGTGATATCCAAGCAATTGACCACTAAGATGCCCACGCAAACTGTACAAACAAGCAACTGGACTCACCTGCAAGATCTTCACCTGGCTGATCCAAGCTATTCTACACCAGGTCCGATCGATCTACTTCTGGGAGTCAAAGAATACGCACAAATTATTAAAGAAGATATAATCAGAGGTCCACCAGGTACACCATGTGCTCAGAAAACCAGCCTTGGTTGGATCTTGTTTGGAGAGATAAATACAAACACACAAGATAAATCGTTCATGGTAATGCACCATCAAGTTGATGTCGATGATCTATTGAAGTCGATATGGGAAGTAGACACTGAAACAAAAAGAACATTAACTAAAGAAGAACAAGCATGTGAAACAATATTTGAAAACACTCACACAAGAAATGAAGAAGGAAGATATGTCGTCAAGTTACCTTTAAAAACAGAAACACCTCGAGCATGTGAAGGAAATACAAGACAAATAGCTGAAAGCAGATTATTACAACTAGAGAAAAGATTTCTGAAAATGCCAAGTTTGAAAGAAGACTACACGAAAGTTATTGAAGATTACATCGAACTGAAACATATGGAAAAGGTACCAGCTGAAGATATACACACGAAGAAGAGTATATACTTACCTCATCATGCCGTCGTCCGGGAGGAGAAGGAGACGACGAAGACGAGAATTGTTTTCGACGCGTCGTGTAAGGGCTTTAATAATTTCTCTCTGAACGATGACCTCCTTGTGGGGCCAGTATTACAGGAAGATTTGAGAAGCTTGATACTGAGATGGCGCATGCACGCTGTATGTTTTGTGTCAGACATTCATAAAATGTACCGAATGGTGTTGACCGCACATGATGATGTTGACTATCAACGAATATTATGGAGGAAGGACATCAGCGATGAAATAGAAGATTATCGCCTCCTCACCGTGACGTTTGGCACAGCATCAGCTCCATATCTCGCAGTCAGAACATTGCAGCAACTTGCCATAGACGAAGGAGACAATTACCCAATTGCAGCAAAGATGATAGCTGAAGATTTTTACGTCGATGACCTGATGTCTGGATGTGATACAAGCGAGCAAGCCATAGAAGCCAGTAAACAACTGAAACACGTTCTACAAAGGGGTGGATTTCAGCTTAAAAAATGGTCATCTAACGACGTTCAGTTTATGCGAAGTCTGAAGCCAGAAGACAGATCAATCAACGCACATCTCGATTTAAATATGGATGGTACTATCAAGGCACTTGGTGTTCAATGGAACATGGGAACAGATCAGTTCGAATACAACCTTAATTTACCAGAACTAACTGATCACATCAGCAAACGTACTATTTTGTCCGACATCCAGAAACTCTTCGATCCCTTGGGATGGATTTCACCCTGTGTACTCATGGCTAAAGTACTTATTCAAAAGCTGTGGATGGCAAGGGTAACCTGGGATGAAGAACTTAGCCAACCGATGAAAGACGAATGGATCAAACTAAGAGCAGACTTAACACATGTTAATGATATCCGCATTGATCGATGGCTTGACACTTTGAGCACTGACTTGACAAATGTTCAGATCCACGGATTCAGCGATGCGTCTATCACAGGTTATGGTGCAGCAGTCTATATCAGAGTAGAGAAGGATGACGGTACAGTCAAGACAAAGCTGATTGCATCAAGAATAAGAGTCGCTCCAGTTAAGACGGTTTCATTACCAAGATTAGAACTGTGTGGAGCTGTTGTATTGGCCAAGTTGTTAAAACAAATCAGCCATGCCATGAGAATACCAGCTTCACAAATATACGCTTGGACAGACTCATCCATTGTGCTCTCGTGGATCTTTGGTGAACCACAGAAATGGAAAACGTTCGTAGCAAATAGAGTTGTAGAGATTACAAACAATGTTGGTCAAGAACAGTGGCATCATGTCCTCTCACAAGACAACCCTGCCGACATTGCTTCAAGAGGCATGTTCTTAGCAGAGCTCAAAACATCTAAGCTTTGGTGGGAAGGGCCAGAATGGCTATCAAGCAAAGAAATCGAATACAAAAGGCCTAACGTTACCACTACAGACATAGAAAGAAGAAAGATTATATCGGCAAATTTAAATGCTTGCGAAAGCAGAGATGAAAGGAGTTTGACAGAGCAATTCAAAGATTTTGATAATTTGCAAGAACTGATAAGAACCATCACTCACTGCTACAAGTTTTTAAACATGAAGAAACTACAATTTGATAATTTAACACCTACAACACATGATTTGGAAATATGTCTACATATATGCATAAAATTAGTACAAAAAGAAGACTTTACAGAAGAAATAAATAGATTACAATCAAACAAACAAGTACAAAAACGAAGCTTGATAAAATCTTTGAATCCTTATTTAGAAGACGGCTTGCTGAGAGTGGGAGGAAGATTGAGATTTGCAAATATAGATAAAGATAGCAAGCACCCTATAATTCTAGGAAATAAAAACAATTTGACTCCTCTGATCATATCTGACGCACATATGAAGACCCTACATGGAGGAATTGTGCTGATGTTGGCATATCTAAAGTCAAAATTTTGGATCTTAAGAGTAAAGAGTTTAGTTAAAACTCATGTTAAGAGATGTCTAGTGTGTGTCAGACAGAGTGCATCTCCTAAACCACAACTAATGGGAGACCTGCCAAAGGAACGAGTCACGCCTACTAGACCCTTTTTACACAGTGGCGTCGATTTTGCGGGGCCATTTACCACCCTTATATCTAAGGGTAGGGGAGCAAAAACAACGAAGACATATGTGGCGATATTTATTTGCTTATCCGTCAAATGCATACACTTAGAACTTGTTGGAGACCTTACATCTGAGGCTTTCATAGCTGCCTTCAAGAGGTTTGTAGCCAGAAGAGGAAAATGTATCCATTTGTGGAGTGATCAAGGCAGAAACTTCGTTGGAGCCAACAAAGAATTGACCACTGCATGGAAAGAAGCACAACTTGAATTTACTGGCGATTCGTTGATTCATAACGCTCTGGCTGCAGAAGGCACGCAGTGGCACTTCATACCCGCTTACAGCCCGAACTTTGGAGGCCTGTGGGAGGCCGGGGTGAAATCGCTGAAATATCACCTGAAAAGAATAGTTACTACCCACCTGACCTTCGAAGAAATGAACACTATCCTTTGCGAAGTTGAGGCTTGCTTGAATTCGAGGCCGCTGTGTCCAATTGATAATGATGACATAGATAGCATAGAACCCTTAACGCCTGGGCACTTTTTGATTGGTGAAGCACCCATAAACGTTCCATCGTCGAACTTAAAAGATGTCCGAATGAGCACATTATCACGATGGCAACATACCCAGAAAATGGTGAGAGATTTCTGGAATAGATGGCAGCAAGAGTACTTGTCACGTCTGCAACAGAGACCGAAGTGGCTAAAAAGAGTTGAAGAATTCGAAAAGGGCCAAATAGTACTCATCAAAGCCGATAATCTTCCACCTGGCAAATGGGCTCTCGGCCGAATAGTCGATAAACATCCAGGACCAGATAGTGTCACACGAGTGTATAGTGTCAAAAGTGGTGATAATGTAGTTAAAAGACCTGTAACTAAATTATGTCTAATGCCAATAGAAATCAATGAGTAATTTATTAAATATTTATGTTACTAATCAATTTTGCATGCTTAGTCATTTGAATGTGTTTTGTGAACTTAAAGGACTCAGTAGGGTGGATTTCATCGACTTAAATTTCACCATACAAAAAATTGGTTTCTAAAAAAACTCATGGAAATGCATATTTTTCTATCAAAAATGGTTAAGGAGACTTTGATTATTAATGTCTGTATAATTAGCCAATCATTTGATGCATAGTTTCGGAGTTATGAGCTCCTAAAAATTAAAACTTGTTATGGTGATGACGACTAAGCTATGGTAATGATTTTATGAGGTATGGTGATGATGTTATGTTTAGGGTAATGACGATTTATAGGTAATAGGATAAAAAAAACAGCCGGTAAGCAAATAAACAAACATTTATGGATTTCAACAACACTTAGGCTGGTTTTAGAGTCACGCTGACCGCCCGCTGACCGTCGGCGCTGACAGATCAATATGTATGAACTTCTAGGGAGCGTTTTAGTATAACGCGTAGCCATCAGCGCGGACGAGCCATACATATCGCCGTCAGCGCCGACGGTCAGCGGGTGGTCAGCGTGACTCTAAAACCAGCCTTAAATTCAATTAAAATACACAGTCAAAATTTACACAAAGTCTAAGTACAATAATATCTGACTAGTCAAGTAAGCCGCCCGCGTAATTCCTGGCACAAAGGTGCCCAACACACTTGCCGCATTACCGCGTTGAATCGCGATGGACAACCTTTGCACCAAGAATGACCCGGAACGAGGGTCGAGACCCCTCTCACGGAAACGGCGCCCAATCTTTGCGACAAAGGCCTTAGCGTCAGACCCCCAACACCCGGTCGTCTCTACCGCGAACGGGACAAACATACAACCCGTAAGTACCGAATACTTATCGCGCTTTCTACAAGCCGCCACCTCAACGGCTGCTCCTGCAGACCTGGTGCTGGTGGTACGAGCAAGATGCGAGGCAGCAAAAGTGCTGACGCATGTAACGTCCCACAGACGTTACCTCTCTACCAGGGTACCAAGGTCATTCCATCAGGTCTCTTGCCATCCGTCCGGCTAAGACCAGGAGGCTCCAACAAACACGGAACATTTGCCGATACCAACGCCCTCCGGTTGATATCGTTGAGGGCATGGTGGCGAGAAAATCTCCCAGCACAACGACAACAACTCAAGGCCTGGTGACCGTTACCCTCAACCATGGTGCCGCAGATGCATAAATGAGGTTCACAAACATCGCAGCCCAGGCGGAGAGCCACAGCCACCCTTAACGAGTCGTTTTCAAGGAGGGTACCCAGGTGTGGAGAGGGAAGCGCTTGCAGCCATGCCCCGGACTCGGGCCTCGTTACAGCGTTCAGTCTCGCTCTCTCCACATCGGAAGCACCCTCTAACAGGCCGTCCATAACCCGCTTCACCCCTACGTCATCCCATGCCCGCTCACGTTCCAGTTTTTTTCCGGTAGGACCGAACCTGGGTTGAGACCCGTCCAAGCTGCCTGGGCTTCAGACGCGTACGGAATGGCTGCCTTGCCAACACCCAGCGCGAAAATTTCGGAAACGAGCTTTACGACTCCGCCAGCCGATGCTAAAAAAGCCGGCAGACTCACATCCCGTGCGCGCCGTACGCCCAGTCCACCGTTCCGGATAGGGAGAGAAGCTTGGTCCCACTGGCTCGCACCGAGAGACACATTGAGCAGACACTCCACTGATTCCTTCAAAACAGAATCGAAGGGGTCAATATGCTCGGGGCACAGCCAAGTAGGCACAGTGCGCAAGACTAACGGAGCACATACGCAGTATGAAAAAACTGGAGAACATTCTTCAGTGGCGGAACATTCGCTAAATTCGGATACGACGCACTATATCAGTTTTGATAAGGTTTCCGTATTAGCGAGAGAAAAGTTGTTTATCCCTCGCAAAGTTCGTGAGGCCATCGAGATTACCCGTCGCCCGAATTTCAATCGGGATAGTGGATGGTCAGTTTCCCATAGTTGGAAGACAGTTTTACGTAGTGCGCCCGTGGTTAATGGTGACGCGCCCTTAGAATTTGATGTGGTCAGTGTTGTTTGCAACCGTACGGTTGATATTGACAATGTGGGTAGTTCTTCGCCTATTCCCCCTGCGCCCGCGCAGGCGCGAAGACTACGGGTGGGTTACCAGAGCGGCGGCCTTCCTTCGCCGCGCCGCCGTTGCAATTTCTCCTGTAGAAGGGCGTCGAGATCACACGAAACTTGTCGAGTGAATTTCGACAATTGATGACGTAAGTGATCCGTTATTTTTTCAATAAGAAATATGTACCTTATCAAAATGCTTAATTTATATTGAAACCATGACAGGAAAATGCCAGGCGAAGTCGTATTATAAAGTCTAATTTTATGCCGTCCTTTGACATAGAACTACGCGATATCCGTTAGGTACATTGTTTGGAGAACATTTACTTATATGACAGCGCTAACAACATGGATATAACTTGATAAATAAAAAGAATCGTCATCACCACACATACGTGATCATTACCATACATGGTATAAGCAGCGGCGATGACGGATATGGTGATGACGATATGCCTTTTTATTGTAGATTATTCTAGAACGCCTAATACTATTTGAATGGACGGTGCCAGATCAGTATCTCCATTTCATGTCACATATTTGTAGAGAAATAATTTTAAAATTATACAAGTACTTACTTTCAATAATTCGCAATATGGTAATGACTGGAATTCGTGACAATTGACTTCCTCGGATACACTTTTGTCGTTAATTTTGCTCAGTGCGCGCATGCAGCAACATGCACTCTCTGTCGTGATTGGAACTGAACTAAGGAAGCAGGTGAGGGTATACGCACTGTATTTCACCGTTCGTAGACAAAACTGTGTTGACTTTGACACTACATTTAGGGTGATGACGAAAATTCGTACTAAAAGTTTAAATATTTTTATTTATACTTAGTTGTTGAAAGAATAATTCTATATTTTTGTATATATAAGAATACAGTATGGAGAGATTATAAATAAATAAAAATTCGGATTCGTACGTTGCGTATTTGAAAATTTTCACAAGAAACATGAAGGTTTGAATTTTTTTGCTACATGGTAATGATTTTTGACATATGTTTTGTTGTATTATAAAAAAACTATAAAACTGTCGGTGAATTTTATTGAAGCGCCATTTAGATAAAAGTACTAGTCAACAAATGTAAAAGTTTCGATACTCTAACCTTAGTACTTTTTTTTATAAAGACCGACAGGTACCGCTACGCTGATATTTGAAATCCACCCACTAGTCCTTTGGCCGGCGGTATGTTAACGCCAATACTCCTAAAGATCGACAGTGTATTTATTATTTAGTCGCATTACAAAAATCATACTAAGAAGACGTGTTTTAATATCTCTAAACCAAAGTGAACCTTACTGCATAGAACACTCCTATTTTAACTTTTTGAGTTCGCCCCTGTAGGTAGTCACTTAGCAAACTCAATGGGATTCCCCTTATCCCTACACGTTCCATTTTGCGTACAAGTGTGGGGAGAGAGACAGTGTCAAAAGCCTTTTTTAAGTCTAGAAATACTGCTAGGCATTTACTTCCTACATCAGTCTTATCCGCTATAAATTTAGTAAGGGCCAGGACTGCATCTTCAGTAGATCGAGATTGACGAAAACCATATTGTTGATCAGAGAGAATATTAAATTTATTTAAATATGAAACCAGTCTATTATTAATTAGTTTTTCAATAACTTTCAATATAGCAGATAAGACCGAGATAGGCCTGTAGTTGTTGGCATCGTCTCTCTCACCGCTCTTGAACACAGGAGTTACAATGGATTGTTTAAGTGGGGAGGGGAAAACTCCATCCCTAAAACATAAGTTTGCCAAGTGGCTAATAACAGGTGAAACATATGTCTTAACTAGCTTGAGAAATTTGGTAGGTATATTGTCCCAGCCAGGGGCACTATCCGATCTCAAGCCTGAGATAACATCATTTACCTCTTGAGGGTCAGAGTCTAGGAGTACGAAGGATGTTTCGGTCCATTCCGGTAGGGACTCTTTCTCAGAGTAATTAATAAGAGCATCATTTGCACTTTTATTCAAAATATCCTCGGCTAATGTTTTTCCAATACTAGCAAAAAAGTTATTAACATAATTTACGGATTCTGTTGGACTCGGTTTGGTATTTAGCAGGTCAATATTTGAGGTTTTATTTGAGTTGTAGTTGGTTATGGTTTTTATAGTTTTCCATAGTTTTTTTGAGTTTTTTGCGGAATTAGCCAACTGTTCTCTTTCGTAGTTTCGTTTAAGTTTTTTTATTAGATTGTTGCAAAAGTTTCGGTACCTTTTAAACACATATTTTGCTATAGTCAGATACAAAGTATCCTATGTTTTAACCAGTGTCATAATTAGGGTTGCCTGCACCCCCTGGTCGCAAAATAACAGCTTATGGGGTGGCAACATGGATATCCCCATAGTGTCATTCATTGTAGCAACACCACTGTCTAATTCGGTTGATAGGAAATTAAACGAAATTAGATAAATATTTCAGTAAATGACTTTACTTGTAATATTTATTTTTAAAAACACGCACGTAGGTAAGTACGATACGCATCGTACATACTAGTAACATACTGAAAAAAAAAACTAGAAGTAGGTGTTCGAAATCCGGGACTATAGAGTGTAATTCCTGGACACAGGACAAGAACAGTAATTCCGAGACAGTCCCAGATTTCCCGGGCATCTGGCGACCCTAGTCATAATGTAACTGTAAACTAAATTTCATGAAAATTGGTACAGTAGCTTTTGCATGATGTACAGTCAACCTGATAAAAATGCCGAATAACAGTCTTAGTATCAGCATTGCCACATGTCCCATATTTCAGGCATAACTTTAAATGTCACACTGGGACAGACGGAGGCAACAAATGTACTCCGGATTTGATAGAGAAGAAAGATATTTACAAACACAGACTTACTACAATTTACTTATAAGTATTGATCTATAGACATACATTAAACACTCAAATAGGTCTAAAATGTGTACAATTTATCTTTGTTTAAATACATCTTCCCTAGCTGTGTTATTTATTGATATCAGACGTCAATTACTTGAACTGCATGATTAACAAGCAGCAGTTTCAACATAAATACGTCGGTGGATCTCGGAGGACAGTGTCAAGCATGCCTTATACATACAATAGTTATGTTGATAATGACCTTGGTATAACTAATTATTTGTATTCCATGTTCAAAATATTTGCTTTTAAATAAGCAATTGCAAAAAATAAGTTTAAAGTGGTCGTTTCGTAATGAAAAGCGTACGGTAAAAATAAAAAGTGCGCATAACCAATTTATTTATACTTTCATGATAATTCTATGACGTTCTGTTATCAAACATTCGTTGTGATGTAGATTATGCGTGAACATGGGTTCAGGAAAGCAGACTGCGCCACAAAACTTTGGAGCGTAGCCAATGTACAAAGAAAACAAAACCAAATACGAAATTGTAGAAAATCTTACCTGATGTCAACTTGCAATTTCTCCCGACGGCGAGTCTCCCCACGGACACCAGGCTAAGCCTCACACTACTCATTGTTCGTCTGTTCCGACGCGGTCCACAATAAACATCAGCCCCCAACACTCGACAGCGACGATCAAATGAAACGCGAACCAAAGAAATGCTACTATACTCGCCGTAATTCGCTATTCGCAATTTTTATTGTATTTTGTTTGTCAGTGAGAGAATCACGATTCTGTCATGACGCAACACTTTTTATTAGTCAACACCGACACTGTTCGTAAAAGATACAACTATTCGGTGTAAGTACGAAAACTGCACTTTCCTATTTTTTTGTATGATTTTACAAAAACAATTTATTTTCTACATATATGAGCGGCCATACTGAAGTTCACAGCTGATTTTGATGTGAAAGAAGTTGGAATTTTCTTGTACCACGTTGTTTCGAAAGTTGTGCTCTCTAGCGACGAAAAATGTAAACTATGAGACTGCTTTACCGTCCGAGCACAATATGCTTTAATATTAACATAGATGGCGTTGTGTAATGTGGCCAGTACAAATACAACAATATTTAAAAACAAATGTGATCAAGAACCACGTTTTTTATGTAAATCGAAATCTGAGATTTGACCACTGCAAAATTGAGTTAAAATTACCTTTTATTTCTTGTATTAGTTAACATGGAAGATACGAACATAAGGAAATAAAAATTTCTCATTGAACGCATCCTACTCGTGTTGTGCAATCCAGCCAACACAACAGCAGAAAACGTCAAAGTCGTCCAAAATGGCTGAGACAGAAACTGATAATAACAGTATTATTAGACCTGAGAGAAATAATAAAGGAACAACGGCTACCAATGGGCCCCGTCGCGTTACTATCTATAAAACTGATACTGGGTTTGGTTTCAACGTGCGCGGTCAAGTGTCTGAGGGTGGGCAGTTAAGGTCGATCAATGGGGAGCTTTATGCTCCTTTGCAGCACGTAAGCGCTGTTTTGGAGCAAGGAGCGGCTGAACAGGCTGGTATCCGGAAAGGAGACAGGATCCTAGAAGTGTAAGTACTTAGACTATATAATCTGTTATATTATGGAAGTGGGTGGCAAAGTCTGGGAACCTCCCATGATAGTTCTCAGTATTGTTTGGCAATTTTGAGCCTAGCAACGCCTTTCGAAGCCGGCTGGTTTAGTTCAGAACATTCTTGACTCCACTTTAAATTATCCCACTCTTTACTGATGCTATACATTGCTATAAAACAAAAATCATGAAAGTCTTCAAGACAAAAAGTTTGTAAGTATTGATACTTGGAATGTTTTTTTTTGGACAACAACATCTGTTTAAAATGCCAACAAGCAATTTTTTCTTTGTTTCAAAACAAGACAAAAACATGTCTGGCATTTAAATTTTTTTGATGAAATCAGGCAGTTGAGTGAGTCATACTTTGCAAACTGGTTTGTTTAGTCAATGCAAGGCAGTCAGCTATAAAATTGGCTGTCACCGTGAACATATAAAACACCTATTTAGCTATGTTCCCTGCAACATTTATAAAAACAAGATTGGCTGTGGTTTTGTAATAAAGGAGGATCGGACAAAACGGTCCCAAGAACCAATAGCGATGTGACATATATCATTAGAAAGGTGTTTCAATATACTACAATAGTTACTATGGGAGCTTATTTCAAATCACTGTGTGAAAAAAGTTATGGCAATATAAAAAAACTTATTTTCATAGACGATTTTAAGCAATAAAAATGAATTATTTCGTATTCCGTGACGTTACAGTCCACCTGTCATGCCTCCCCAGCCCCTCAGGCTCCTCCTGCCCCCCAGGCTGCCGCTAGCAGGGCACCGAAGGCACCCCCGCACCGTTGACGGGACTTGAGCTGGAGGCCAGCAAGGCGAAAGCCTGAAAGGCCCGATGCAAACACGCCACTAAGGCAACCCCCGCCCACCCCGCCCCTCCGGCCGCGGATTCATTTAAGAAGCCGCCAGTCCCCGTGAAGGCGGCCGCGTCCGTCTAGCCACCCCGGCCTCTACTGAAACCCGCTCTCGCTCCCGTTCGGGTCCCCGTAAGTCTCGCCCACGCTCTGCGTGCAGCGACGCTGACGAGGACAGGAACCAGAGTCGGTCCCCGGTACGCGTAAAAACGCCGGTGCCCACCTCGGGGCCCGTTATTCCCCAAATCGTAATCTCGGACTCATCGGACGTCATGGGTACCGATCCATGGACCGTAGTCGGCCCATCTAGGCAAGGGAAGCGTACGCGTTCTAAGACGTCTCTGGGAGTCCCGGGGCCTTCATCGCGCGCCTCCCCCTACATCCCCCTACACCCCTACATCGTCCGAAGCGCCGGCGGCCAAAAAGCTGGCTCCGCGAAGCCCCGACAACCCCGTCTCTCCCACCCTTCCGGCGTTCGATGCCCCTGGGGCACAAGTTGACGGGACTCCCTCCTCTCAGACCCCCAGAGGTCAGCAATTGTCGTCATTTACCGATCGATATAAAAACCGCAAGGACCACCTATTTTTGCAGCCGAAACAGGTGTGGCCCACCGTCGAAAAAAATCATGCGACAGCGCGGCATTCCTTATCTCGAAGCGCCAGATAATAGCATTAAGATCGTAGTCCGGGGTTCGAATAATTACCGCGCCCTCGACGGCTCCTCGACGACCTGGATCTGCGCTATAAGCGAAACCAGTTCGACGATGAGAAGTCTCTGCGCCTTATGATCCGGGGAATTCCGAAGGAGTTCGCTGAATCAGAGGTCAAGGAGGGCAAAAACGGTGGCAAAAAGATCGATATTGTCCTCGTCAAAATCGACCCGAATCACCCGTCAGCCCGCACGATTTGAAGGTTGAAGGAGATCTGCTTGCTGACGGGTTTCCGGGTCGAAAATACAACTGCCAGTATTACGGTCACAGCCAAACGGGCTGTTTCCTGCGCCCTCGTTGCGTGAAATACACGGGCGACAGATTGCTAAGACTAAGGAGGCACAGCCTGGAGCTCTTGACAACCACTACAAAGGCCGAGTGGCCCCCGAGCGCAATTTGCGCAACTTCCCGGCCATTGCATCAGCCCCGCAAAAGTGGAAATACCTGCCGCCGTCTGCGGCGGGCGCTTCCCCTGCTCCCGCGTCTTACACGCCCTCCGTGCAATCTGCGCGCCCGGCGTCCTCAACGCCCAGTCTCCAGGCAGCGGCATCTTACGCCGCTATCGCCTCCGTGGCCCGGGTCGCCCCCCTCCCGCTTCTCGCTGCCCCGGTAGACAGGCAAAGTTTTGAGAGGCAAGTGCGTTCGTATAGTGAACGCCTTGGTGCTCTTAACGGAGCTCTTACTACCGCGTGCATCATTTCGTGTAGAGCGTGGGCGAGACTTACGGGGACGCGAACGGGAGCGAAAGCGCACCTCAGTAGAGGCCGGGGTGGCTAGACGGACGCGGCCGCCTTTACGGGGACTGACGGCTTCTTAAATGAATCCGCGGAGGGGCGGGGTGAACGGGGGTTGCGTGTTTGCATCGGGCCTTTCGGGCTTCCGCCTTGCTGGCCTCCAGCTCAAGTCCCGTCAACGGTGCGGGGGTGCTTTCGGTGCCCTGCTAGCGGCAGCCTGGGGGGCAGGAGGAGCCTGAGCGGCCGGGGAGGCCTGACAGGTGGACTGTAACTTCATGGAATACGAAATAATTGACAACCTTTCATTTTTTCGAGCCTTTAATTTTATTGGTTCACTGTATTTGGTTTGAAAAGACGAATACGCTGATAGTTTATTTGTTTCCCCAGGATTTGTAATTAATTTATAATTAATATATTAATATTTACTTATTCTAAAAGGGCGTAACTACAGTTCTACGGTAGAATAAACCATTACTTTAGTCTTATCGCGATCGAAAAAAAGTAAGCGATCTCACAGTATGCATTGACATTTGTCAAATTCAAAATTATGACAGCTTATTTTTTCTGTGGCAAAAGGCACTGGCATTTCATCTATTGTGCCGTAGAACTGGTAAAATGAGAACATATTTTTTATTCATTTTTATTTTTTATATTAAGCGATTTAAAAAAATTATAAAAATGGTGTAGTGTTCAGGAGACAAAATGCTTTCGAATCGTATATACATTTTAAAGTCTTCTTAAAATGAAATGTTGTCAATTCATTTTTATTGCTTAAAATCATCTATGAAAATAAGTTTTTTTATATTGCCATAACTTTTTTCACACAGTGATTTGAAATGAGCTCCTATAGTAACTATTGTAGTATATTGAAATACCTTTCTAATGATATATGTCACGTCGCTATTGGTTCTTGGACCAGCCTCCATACATTTTTGCCGGTTCTCCTTTGTTGAAATAATATTTCATATCTCAAAAGATATCAGTATGTAACACAAAAAAAACTTTTTGCTAAAACTATTATACAATCAAAATAACACTTAACGGTCCATCTGTAAAACTTGTTACAAACTACTGTTTTATTACTACTTAAGACTAATTGGAAAATCCATTATCTAATTGAAACAATGATTTTCCTAATAAGAAATCAAATAAGTAGTTTACTTCTTCATTTTACACACATTGAGTTGGTTGCTTAATTATACTAACTTAAATAATTAATATTGTGCAAAATGATAATGCTTGGTCACAATTTGCATTAATGGCAAAGAAGATAATTTGGTCATAGTTATTAAAAAGTATACAGCTAGGGTTATCAACTGTGATATACTCTGTGCACTACCATCAAGAGCAAATATTCCAGGTCACTAACATAAAATGTAATATCCCGTAAGCCAGTTAGCTTATTGATTGGTTTGAGTGTTAATTATACTACACTTAATGAGTTTTCTTTTATAAATCATCATTCGTATACATTCCACTGTTGGACTCAGGCCTACTCTCATTTCCAAGAATGAATAATATATAAATATTGGTTGACTTCAACCGAAACCCTACTACTACTCCTTTTAAAACATTGCATAAGCCTCTCATACTACGGCTGCCACCCATCCGGGTTTCCCCGAATTTGTCATAATATTGTAGTCTTTGGATTTGTCCTAGTTTGGAGAGTGTCCGCGGAACATTTTATTTGTAGTCCGGGTTTGCTACTCCGGCTCGCGAGAGCTAATGCCCCCCCCTCCCGAAGCGAAATAAAACTGCGTTGCTATTGAGATATCCGGGATTTAAGCTCCAAAGTCCAGGGATTTACGCTTTTTGTCCGAGGTGTCAAATGTTGGAGATGGCAGCCCTATCTCATACCAATAGAATGCTAAACAAATGACAAATATGTAAACAGAGAACCAAATATGTAAACCGAATAAGCAAATAAGGTTGTTATTTTTCTCTAAACCAAGTCAACAATCGCCGCACTGCACTGTATGGCTTCTTAAGAAAGCCCTACAGTGTCTTAATTGGTTCACTTTAATTTTC
This sequence comes from Eudemis profundana, assembly GCA_947034925.1. NCBI lineage: Eukaryota > Metazoa > Arthropoda > Insecta > Lepidoptera > Tortricidae > Eudemis > Eudemis profundana. Next base: position 1,732,016 of record OX344809.1, read on the forward strand.
TAAGACTAATGCCCTGTTGCAGAAACGGCCATTACATATAATGCTACTTTAATCTTCGTAGTGTTGCTTATTGCAGCTAATCACAAAGTGGCAGTAGTAATGGGATAATAAATAATAACATTAATTATTTGTGCAGTTAAGTGTAATATATTAATAATCTGTACCATTAAAATAAAAAGGTGTGTAAACTGTTAATAATAACAAGCTACCAAATATACAGGGTGGGAGGGACTATACCGACAAACTTTAACTATACATTCTAACAACTATTAGGAGTAAAAAAAGTTATGTAATGTATAGTCGAAAAACGCTTACTTTCAGAGATATTCATTATTTTTTAAATGAAAACTCCCAAGTGTGTAACAAGCCCTAATAATTTGACTAAGATAGTTTTACATATTTTTTTAAATCCTTTAACTAAACAGCAATTAACCTTCGCAGTATTTGATGGTAAGCGACTATGAGGCCAAAAAATTGACCTTTCGTTTCTATTTTAGCTTTTTTTTTTCTTTTTGATAACTTTTCCTCCAGTAAGAACATGTTTATAACGAGGGGAAACAAAACAAACGAGGGGATGAATTTACTGATTTATTTTGTTCCATAAGACTATTAATGAAAAATGACAATATTCGACCCATGTTGATGTAACATTATTTACTCGTCACACCACCAGGAATTCATGGCTAAAGTATGTCGAAGTCCCTGCCACCCCACCCTGTATATACAAAGAAATTTCGTTAGATTCATTAGTGCTAATGCTCCACTAGATCACTTGTTACCATCCTCCAACTTAGATATTTGATAAATGTTTATGCAAAGGTTATTTATTGAACTTAGCTCTGTAATTATTATTGTACCTGAGCGTTTTCCAAAATAAATCCCGGGGTAGCTACTTTCTCAAAATATGGACTTTTGAGGTTTTTCTGGCTCAGAATCGTTAGTACTTTCGAACCTTATACGTAAAAAAAAAGTGTCCCAAAATTTGTATGGAATTTTTTGCTTCCACTACGTCACGTTCATTTCATTTCATTTATTCCATTGTATAGTCATGTACATTGTAGTTAAGATGTTAGGTATAGTATTTTGTCAGTCCATGACACCCTGTCAGGGCACACAACAAGTACTTACAAACTAATACAAATACATTATTTATCTTATTGCGCAACATAAGATTAGTAAGCTGATAAAATCATTATTCATTAAATTATTATTATTCTAATATGGTATCATTTAAAAAATCTTCAATAGTATAATAACATTTTTCAATTAATAATTTGTTAATTCTTTTTTTAAATAACTTATCACTAGGTTCTTGTTTTATTGATTCAGGAATTTTATTTGCAATTAGTATACATTCATACAAACATAATGTAAAATGGTGACGTAATGGGAAAATTAATTTGGGACACTTTTTTTTTTACGTATAAGGTTCGAAATCACTAACGATTTTGAGCCAGAAAAACCTCAAAAGTCCATATTTTGAGAAAGTAGCTATCCCGGTATTTATTTTGGAAAACGCCCACCAAAGTGTTTCAAAGCCCAGGTTTTCCTAAGTTAGTTCAGATATCATTAACTTTTCAGAATTGCTATGAAAAAAATGTAACCTAAAAAGTTAATAGACTCAGTAGAAACTCATTCAGAACACTATTTTGTTTTTCTTAGGTCAAGCATTAAACTTAAGTCAAGCATTAAGCGCTCAATTCTAACTTTACGATAAAACATAATAAAAATGCACAACTACCAAGTGTAGACATAAAATTATGTACACAACACGGGAGGTAAAAAAGAAAGCTCTCGATCGCATATTTACGTCCCTCGCTTGCAACTCGGGCCGCAAACACCTGCGATCTCGGGCTTTCTTTGTTTGTATTATCAATTTACCACCCTAGTTGTGAAATGTTCTATAACTGAGTGAAATATCGCAAAAATCTCCATTTTCGGAAAATAATATTTTTACGATGGGTTAGCAGATATTGCTTATACAGACAGGTATTATGAAGAATAGTATATTATGTAAATAATGAAACCAGTGTCAAATATTGAAAAACAGCTATTTTTAACCGACTTCCAAAAGAAGGACGGTTCTCAATTCGTCTGTATGTTTTTTTTTTTTTTTTTTTTTATTTTTTTTTTGTGTGTTTGTTCACCGATTACTTGAAGACGGCTGGACCGATTTGGAAAATTCTTTTTTTGTTTGAAAGGGTAGACTTCCGAGGTGGTCCCATTGTAACCAAATCAGGATCTGATGATGGAATCTTGGAGAAATCGAGGGAACTCTTCAAATATTATAGGCACACATATAGCGATTTCAGTATTTTTCGTAATTTCTCGTCCATCTCTTATTAGCAACGAGTTTCTAGTGTTAACCGACTTCAAAACAAAGGGTAAATTTGTATCTAGGTTTCTTCCCCGATTACTTGAAGATGGCTGAACCTATTTGGAAAATTCTTTTTTTGTTTTAAAGGGTATACCTCTGAGGTGGTCCCATTGCAACCAAATCAGGATCTGATAATGGAATCTTGGAGAAATCGAGGGAACTCTTCAAATATCATAGGCACACATATAGCGATTTTGGTATTTTTCTTAGTTTCTCGTCCATTTCTTATTAGCAACAAGTTTTTAGTGTTAACCGACTTCAAAGCAAAGAGCAATTTTTATGTAGGTTTGTTCCCCGATTACTTGAAAACGGCTAGACCGATTTGGAAAAATTTTCTTTTACCTAAATAGACTTAAGTCTATTTGGTCAAAACAATATTTTTCCAGCACCACTAAAAATTAAAAAATAAAGTAAATTTTTAAAACAAAAAATAAAAACCGACTTCCAAAAACTTAAACTAAAAACCAAAAAATAATATGTTTATCACCCCAAAGAAATGGATAATCAACTATTCATATTTACATATACAGATATTTATAGTTTTTAACCTGTTAATTTTGAAGTCGGTGCCTGCCACTGCCACGCAAAGCTGGCTATGCTGAGCTCCTTAGCTGGCACCGACTTCAAAAATAACAGGTTAAAAACTATAAATATCTCTATATGTAAATATGAATAGTTGATTATCCATTTCTTTGGGGTGATAAACATATTATTATTATTTAAATTACGGTGACCCGAAATGTTAGCTCTTGGGTGTAGGTTGTATGACTTTTGATAATTATGCCAAACAATAGGGAACGTGCACGACGAAGGTGCTGCCAACTGGTGCCGCCAATCTAAATCATATACCCTCTCACGCTGGGGCCACATTGACGAAAACGCCGTTAATAACGTTAATTTATCGCGTTGAAGGACGATTAACGTCAGTGTAGCTACGACTTACTATATTTGACGTTGACACTTACATATTATCATTGACAGCTTGATTTGACAGGGGCGATAGTTTCCTTTATTGTCCGCCCGTGTCTCTTTTGTCGTTTAGTGCTGGCACCTATAGTTCGTGCACGTTACCTATACAGTATGACTTTTAAAAATTATGGGAGACAATATAGACCCCTTGAAATGATTATGTTATGATGATGATTCAATGACCAATGACGCGTACTTCCTGAATTGTCCCATTTTTATCAAAGTCCAGTTCTGATACCGTTATCAATTGAGGGAACTCCTCAAACGCAGTTTGAATGTTAGACGTGTTTTTTTTTATAAAAGTGTAATTTTGTGTAAAATGATTCTGAATTGCGATAGGTTGCGTTGGGATGCGACTTTTTTCACATAAATTAGTTTGTCCTGATTACGCCCTACACTACAAAGGGCGACACAGAATTTTATCGCTGTACAAATGAGAACTCGAACAAACAGGACTAGAAAAACGCGATTGCGTGCGATCCGGCAGCAAATTATTCAATGGACTATGTTCCATTTTCATTGCAATTATACTGCACTGGGTTTTGTCCTCGGATGCAGTATAAAAGCAGTCATTTTTAGGGTTCCGTACCAAAATGGTAAAAAAGGAACCCTTATGGTGCGACTCTGTCTGTCTGTCTGTCTGTCTGTCTGTCCGTCTGTCACAGCAAGATATCTCAGGATCTACTGATGCTATCGACTTGAAATTTGGAATAGTGTTAAGAACCGCTAACCTGAGCTTATAGGATGTAAAAAAAATCTTGTAACTTTTTTACTTTTTTTTTAAAGGGGTCCGTAATGAGACTTTGCAAATTGAAAGTAGGGCTATTATATCGAGTGAGGTATCAAATGAAAGGGCTTAATTTGTAGATTAAAACAATATTTTTGTATTTTTTTTGAAATAAGTAGTTTTTGATTTATGGCGAAAAACGTTAAAAAAAATACCGTTCCCCCCTATTATCTTCGAAGTTACTGAACAGAAAAATCTGTAATAATTACCAATTATTAATGTCATCCTATATATTACAGGAAAAATATAACGGTTTTCCTAACTTGCACTGTTTTTGAGAAATTTGCAAAAATCTTAACACATACTTATTTGCTCCTACTAAACTAATCGCCATATAGTTTTTCTTGAACTATTCATGTATCTACTTATGAGTTTGTACGGAACCCTCGGTGCGCGAGTCCGACTCGCACTTGGCCGGTTTTTTCTCCCTACAAAAGGTACATCCCGCGGCTTGTATGTGTGCGCGCCGTGACCGAACGCACTACATGCAAAGTTTTACTAATGCGTAAGAATGCTTCAATACGAATGGCACCGTCTGCGCCTCGACCTTGAATAGGTACGTATAGCACGGTCCTAAACAACCGAAGAGCAATGATTTCAAAAGTAAGGATAGGGCGATCCGTACAGTTCGGGTGGGTTGATTTTCGGCCGCGACATTTGTATGCCAAAGTAAATGTATGACATACAAATGTCGCGGACGAAAATCCACCCGGGTCTATATTCCCCGTAACAGTATATGAAGCCTTTTACCACGCAATTAGGCATTTTTATAACGTCCGGCTGCGTTGTGCGCTGCGCGTCCCACTGCCGCGTTGGTCCTAAAACTGATTTTTAGGATCAATGCGTTAGAACCGTCTGATGCGCGCTCGTTAACCCTGTCCTTTATATACGTCAATGCCGAAGAGTGACTGCTTATCTGTCTTTATACTTTGCCTCGGATGCATTGCAAAATAGTAGGTGGACAAGAAACTAAAACAAATCATATGACACGAGAATTGTCTAAATACACCGCTTTACACGTCACGTCGCAGGCATAGAGATTACTTTTATGAACAAATGCATAAAAAACTGAATAGCTATTTTAGTCTGTTTACTAACTAAAAAGTTATTTTAGTTACGCCAAAATCCTTTTTGGGTAGCTGAGCCAACGTATGTAATGAAATAAAATTTATGCCACACCTGGCCACAAAGTAACTTTTACCACACGCTATGCGTATGGAAAAAGCCGCTTTCCGGCCAAATGTCGACATAAAATGATGTACATAACAAGGGAGGTGATCAAGAAAGCCCTCGATCGCGTATTTACGTCCCTCGCTTGGAGCTCGGGCCGCAAACATCTGCGATTTCGGCCTTTCTTTATTTTACCACCCTAGTTGTGTAATATTAATATACTATTCTCCTTACTTGATTTATTCCTCTCTATACCCTCATTATTATAAAGACATTGACACTACTTTTAAATTAAATAATTTACTTGTTTAATTTAAACCTTTCAAAATAATTAATAGTAATCGAATCTTACAGTAAGTAACTAGCCAATAGTCGTCACAAAACTGACGATTAATGTCAAGAGGCGTATGTTTCGTTATAAGTTACACTGTATTTAGAGTCTGGCTAATGAAAGATGAGACTAAAAAATAGCGGCAAATTTAAAAAAACAACGGGTTGCAACACTGTTTATAGGGTGACAAAAACGGTAATGATACTTGGGCCGATTTTTGTTTTGTTGACACTTTTTTAATTCTTCCAACTAGTGAAAATTGGTAAGTACAAAGTTTTGATTAAAGTGTTGGTGTTTATTTATTCACTCCCCACATTAGCCACGGAAAGAAAAGCAAAAACAATTCAGTAAGTATTTTCGGAAACTGTTACTTTCTTATGTTGCATATTGAGTATCAAAATCACCACAGCATACTATCCTCAGAAATCTAATGACGTTTGACACATTTGACGTTTGTATAATGTCGCCATTTAAAAAGTTTTGAATAAATCTCAGTCTCATCTTTCATTAGCCAGACTCTAAATAACGTAACTTTAGTGTGGCCTACGTTTCAATAAAAATGCCCACAAAGGGGTTGCCTCGGCAGGCCTGCTACAAGCTCATCACTGGTCTCAGTTGTAGTGTGATTACGATTACTTATATGCACAAATGCATAAAAGTATTACTGTGCCGAGCATAAACAAAAACTTTACTAGAAGAGACAGATATACAAACTTTTAATATCATACTTTTAGAATTGTTTAACACACGTGCTACGGTTTCTAGATTCGGAATATTAGACAAGTTAGATAGACGTTGTGCAATAAACGTTTTTACCTGCAGACAATGCAGTGCACGTAGAATTGTGCAATGCTTCGATGCATTCTTACAAACGAAACAGTCTAGGAGCAACTGTGCATTGTTATTATTTATATATATAGTTTAGACCAGTTGCCCCGGCGAACTTCGTTCCGCCCCAGCATTTTGATTTTTTTTTGTAGGTTTTTATAGTTATTCTGGCAGAGACAAACCCAAAAATTCAAAGATCATAAAAATCGGTCCACCCGTTCCCGAGTTATAAATAGTGTAACTAACCCGACTTTGTTTTATGTTTGTAAATAAGATATAAAACTCGATGTTTAAGTACAAGCTTTTATTTCACTTGCCGTGCTATGTATGGGTCTAATTTTGGCAGGTCCTGTTAGCGCCATCTATTGGATCGTTTGAAATTGAAGCTTTTATTACCAAATATATAAATAGGCTTTTTAAGACGTCTCATGTTATTTTGCGGTGATAAAATGTATGAATCTATAAATAATACATATAAAATTACCGGTCAATCGGTATTTAAGCGTATCTAAGACTAACCAAGGGCCTCTTTGAAGAAATGCTACAGGCCCCACGCTGGCTTAAGAGGAAACAGGAGGGCAGTTTTTCCATACAAACGTAGTCCCCTGTTTCCTCCCTGGATAATGCCAGTAGAGCAATCATTTTTTGTCCAAAAATCTATGGCTACTATTGATATGTTCCTATGTTTTCCTTTTTACGATAAATTGATTCTCAAAAGAGATTAACCTTCAAAAACCTAAAAAAAATGCCAGATTTTCCGCTGTGTTCACACATCCAGGAAACAAATTTGACTAGATTATTAAAAAAAAGGAAAACATAGGAACACGGCCAAAGCCATTCTTTAATGTTTAATGAAAAAATTAGTTAAATAGGTTAAATTTTGGAGAAGAAATCAGGGGACTACGAAACGTTGTTTTCATGAAATTTTAAAAGGTATTGTCGGTCCAAGCTGCTGTTGTCTCTATCGCGCTCTGCGGGGGAGAGGCGGGCAGTGCGGGATAGCGACACATTTTACAAATACCTAATTTTCAATTCTCTCGGCCTTACTGTTTCCTCTTAATCCGGCACTGAAGCAACAGCACCGCCATTTTGAAAAAAAAAACTGAATCGCCAAAAATATTTATATCGAACCTGCTCACATAATTTTACGAGAATCAGTTGAGAAATGGGATCTGTAAGGGAGAACAGGCGGACAGTCAGACATACGAAGGAAAGAAAGAAAGAAATACGTTCATTTAGCACAAACTTATTAAAACATTTACAAAATTAATAAAATAAAGAAAAAATATGCTAAAAAGGTCGCCACTCAGCTTAATGCCACAAAGTAAATTTCTTACTTCGCGACGCTGGTTTTCAGTGACGCCTGTAGGAAAGCATTTTTGGCCAAGCTGAAACAGAGACGCTTCCCACTCGTTCGGTCAATTACTACATGACTTGGGTGTAGAGGTACTCAGTTGGTATGGTATTTACGTAATAATGTATTTAAAAGGTTTTTTTTTACGACAAATAATTTCAACGTTCCTAAACGGTTTTATGAACCATGAAATTCTTTAAGTTATTGACACTTCGATGCTAGTGATATTATGTAACATTGTTAGGTATTAAAAATGACAGTGTTGCAACCAAGTGAAAGGACAATAATATCGACAGGTTACGTTACTGGTACAGTATTCCTTCTGTAGTAACTAGTGTTGGGAAAAGGTTAGCCTTCAAGACTTGAATTTTAAAGGCTCGCGAACCTTCGAGGCTCGAGCTCTGAAAAAACCCTGAACCTTATAAAAATCAAGCCTTTACGACTCAGGCAAGTCTTGAAGTGTAAGACAGCTCCAACCAGAGTTTTTATTTATTAAATAATTTTATACTTTTTTGAACGTATTAAGTAGTGACGTATATAATAGAGAAAGTATTAGTGATAACCCTCCTTTTTGCTTCGACGTAGTCGGGTAATAATAAAACATGATTTCCCGTGCAACAATTGTATTTCCACATTCGGCTATTTAGTTAAAAAGGACGCAATCTACATGACAAGTCTGTCAAGGAGTACAGAGCTATCTATGATGATAGCAGAATAATCGGTCTTATTTTGTAACGAGTCTTCAAGACTCCAAAGCTTTGAACCTTAAAGGCTCCTACCCTTAGAGGCTTAAAGGCTCGAACTTTCAAAGCCTTAAATATTAAAGGCTCGAGCCTTCAGAGTTGAAAAATCGCGGCACGAGTCCTGTACTTTTCGACTCAAACTCACAACACTAGCATCAACCTACGGAGATACATTCATTGCATAACATTTATGCCATACAAACAAGCGATAAACAGTTCTCCTTTATTAAAAAACATTGTGCGCAGACTGTCACAGCGTTTCCTTTGATAAACACAGCGCGAAAATTAAATAAAATGTACTTAGGAAAAAATAACTAACTCGTCCCCTTGTGTATACAGTGTGAGTGTGACTAGTAAGTTAAGTGTCATTGTGGTTCAAACACTTGTTCTTGGGTTGTCCATGTGTTGGAAACCTGAGGTTGAAACCGGCTTTAGACATGACTTAATCTAACATACTACATGAAAAAACTGCATTTAATTATATTCAGGCTAGTCAGTCAGTCAGCACATCATAATGGCAGAGCGAACTAATATTTACAGCTTTACATATAGCTATCGGCGGACAACTTAATACAGAGCCGGGTGCCCGTGAAGGGTGAGGCTGGGGTATGACAAAGCTTGACTCGATCATCGTTACCCTCTCCCCGCACCTCATGCATACCCTGGTGGTAAAATAAGTACCTATATAGGATAGTTATCACGCACTTGGCCCCCCGCCGGCGAGTAAGCGAGTAAAATTGGGCGAGCAACAGTTCATTGCAGCCTGACGAGGTACAGTGCGATCGTTCGACCTTTCCAGATCCGTGATGTAATGCTACTCGCCTAATTTTACTCGCTTAGTCGGCGGTGGGACAAGTACAATCCAACACACTGTTAACTGTACATTTGTAAGCGGATGTCGACTTTATTGCAACGTGTTAAATTCGATAGGTGGTCAGTTAACTGTGGCTTCGTTTGTACCTAATACCAAGGACCATTAAAACAAGAGGACTGTCATTCTCCATACAAAAAGCTGTTCCCCGATATTACAACGCCATCTATGTATAAGCTTGGTATAATAATTATATTATTTACAATTATTCAACTTTGCAAGCGTGACACAGTATTTAAATGTAAGGAATTTATTTATTATTAGCTGTTTACGAACTAATTGTTACTGTACTATGTTACTGTGTTCAATTATAACATCGTAAAATGTTTAGTTTTTTAGCGCCATCTAGTTTTTGCCTGGAAATCCCCTTGCGGTCGGGGCACGATCCAAAGTATGGAGAATGACAGTCCTCTTGTTTTAATGGTCCTTGGTCCGGCTTAAGATTGTTTCGGTGTGAACTGAGTGTTAGTCAAAATGTTTAATAATATGTACGCTCTGTATGAGCATCGCGCGTCACCGTGTAAACATTCTGACGTTGGATACACCGCTTTGGATCGAGGGTAAGATTTCATTTCTTTTTTACAAGTTTTCATATAAGTTTTTTCTCTCATGCCGGTTCGGCTCGAATTTTGAAGGTCAAAATGATTTGTCATACCTATGTAAATCAATACATAGTATAAAACAAAGTCGCTTTCTCTGTCCCTATGTCTCTATGTATGCTTAAATCTTTAAAACTACGCAACGGATTTTGATGCGGTTTTTTTTAATAGATAGAGTGATTGAAGAGGAAGGTTTATATGTATAATACATGCATAATATAATAGAGAAACACCGTGCGAAGCCGGGGCGGGTCGCTAGTTTGCTATATTTACTTAGCTTTGTTGGGATTTGTTTTAGCAGTGCTAAAAATATCGTAACTACCAGTAAATCAATTTTATTGCACTGTTAATCGACTCATTTACACATCTGTGCTACATTTCCTGCGTAAATAAGTAGATAAAAAGCGAATGGCATTTGTAATGTAGCCAGTACATATACGTTTTTATATGCTTAATTTTATCATGAACGCTAGTCGTTCTGTGTTCTTTCAAATCGTAAATTATTATCTGAATTCGTAAACCCCTTAATTAATTCCAATCATTATGCAATCAATCGAAATCTTGAACAGGAGCTTTTCCTCGTGGTCATAAGCTTGACACTTACTTAGCAGGCACCCTGTATATATTTGTTTTATAGAAAATCAGCTTTTCCCAAAAATCTATCATCAGCCCACATTCGACCACTGCTATACTACTTAAAAAAAGGTAAACATAAAACCACGTGACTAGGGTCGTTCAGCCAGTGATATTGTGCCACAGATACAAAACATTACTTTGATTGGGTGAACGACCCGAGTCACGTGGTTTTTTGTTTACCTTTTTTTTAATTACCTAAAAGTACAGAGTATAGACGGCCTAGTTTCAGTAGTTCGGTGATTTAAGTCCGGTTCATATACAGCGTGTAAGTCTAATACGGGCGAACAATTAAACCAGATATAGCGTTTAGTAGTGTTATCATTAATTAATATGATTTTTTAAATTACACTTAATAGTGACCTCGTAATTAATTTTTGAAAATTTACCGAGCAGCAATGTACCGCATACATGATTGTTATGACATTGCGAGATACCAGCTTTTTTAAAGTAACTGTCAACTAGCGTGTTTGTCAACTTGAATGTGTTGCGTTACATTGCGGCCCGAATTATTTTGTATGGTAAATATTTTCATTGTGGTTTTAAGCAATAGTTATCTAAATATGCTTCTTAGGTCCTATGCTGACCACCGTTTCAATATTCGCCCGTATTAGATTTACAGGCTGTATATTTGTTTAAACCGGACTAAAATCACCGAACTACTGAAACTAGGCTGTATAGACATAGGCCTTGATCGGCGTCAGCCTTCCCGCTGGTCCGCTGCTCAATTTGAGCAATTAGCGTAACTTCAAGGTGGCCCGCCAAGCGGCCTGGTGCGATCCCAGGCGCCCCGGCCCCCACCTAGTCCGACTCTGTCAAGGTGGTCCGGGCTTAGCGCCCTAGTTCGATCCCAGGCGCCCCGGCCCTCACCTAGTGCGACCCTCTCAAGATGGTCCGGGCCAGCGACCTGGTTCGACCCCAGGGAACGCCACGGCCCCCAACTGGTCCGATTTTTGCAACAGTCAGCAAGACTTGCGAGTATGTCTGCTAAAAAAAAAGATATAGGCCTCTTCCATTTTACGCCACTGAACTCGGTCTTAAGTTTTTTGCTTCCAACCACTGCCAGCCACTTTACATATATCATCGCTGCACCTAGCTGGATGGCGTCCTACGCCACATAAGGAGAATAGGGATGACGACTGGGTTAAAACTTAAAACTATATAATTCTATTTTGTCCGTAGATTATGGAAAAATATGGGACACGTATTTTTTGGTTTATCAAAATTTTAAAAATCGACAAAGTTATAGATCATCAAACTTCTGGAGTGGGGGCTTGTGAAGTCACTCCTAGGTGAAAACTGTACCAAGGAGTGACGTCACTCGAAACTTCTAAGCACTCTATCCTTGTCATTTTTTGTTTGTCAAACAAAAGGAAATATACTTGTACAATATTTTTAGGGTTCCGTAGCCAAAATGGGAAAAACGGAACCCTTATAGTTTTTAGGGTTCCGTAGCCAAAATGGCAAAAACGGAACCCTTATAGTTTTTAGGGTTCCGTAGTCAAAATGGCAAAAACGAAACCCTTATAGTTTCGTCATGTCCGTCCGTCTGTCTGTCTGTCTGTCCGTATGTCACAGGCATTTTACTCAAAAACTACATGATGGATATTGATGAAATTTGGAATATAGGTGTCTTTTATGAGCGGCTACTTAATTTGGTATACAAATAATTAAAATAAATATTTTTAGGGCGGGCACTCCATACATGTTAAAGACAGTAAATTTTTTTTTCAGCGAATATCAACGTGTGGTACATAGTTCGACAGCTCTTTAAAAACACTATAAGGTTCCTAAGTAATGTTTTTGATTAAGTGAATGTATTTGGAAATAATCGCTCCGAAAGTTGTGTAAATTGTGTCCCCCCTCCCTCTATTTTCTAAACCGTGCGTCCGAAAAATATGAAAAAAATCACGAAGGTAACGCTTAATTAATACTTTCAACGAAAATTATTTTCAACAAGATCGAATGTACCGTTTTTGAGTTATTGCCGATAAACTGCGCTTCTCAACAAAAGGACGTAATTGCTATGAAGATACGCTCTTTTGTTGTTGTACTTTTTTTACATCTTATTTTTTACCTTATACTTACGGCTATGGAACCCTACACTGAGCATGGTCCGACATGCTCTTGGCCAGTTATTTAATAATCTAACTGACAGACTAACTGTACAAACTCTAAAGACCAAATGCTGTCAAGTGTCAAACGAACGCAAGCCAAAGACTACGTTATGCTCTGATTATAAGGTAGTGTTTGGCTTGCGTTCGTTTTACAGCATTTAGTCTTAAAAGAGTTTGTACGGACTACGTACTGAAGCCTATCTCCAACTGCCGTTCGCGTCGGTTGCCTACACTACGTTCACCAAAATATACCAACCGTAACCATACAAGAGACGAGCCCACTCCACACAAGCAATAAAAAAAAAGTAATAGTATGCTTATAGTAAACGATCGCATTTTATTACCTCTTTCGACTCAAGTACTGACGTGATATTTTTACGGCCGACCGGCGCTAGAGTAAACTGTGACATTAATCTTGCACTAATTAGAGTACTCGTGACATCTAGATACAAGGGCCTAATAACCTATTTCGCTATCAAGAAAGTTAGTGCCGTTATAGCAACTGTATTGGATCCTTAAAATCTATGTAGACTTTATTCAGGGGATAAGTTGTAGAAAATACAATACAAAGTAATACAGTACAACTTAAATAAATAAATATCGGATACAACAAAATAACTATGGTAAAGTCGTGGTGTGAAAGGGCGGCACCGTCATCGAAACCAAACAACTTCGCTGCTGGCTTCCATTTGTGGCGGGTGCCTCGGATGCACATGCTGGTCGCTCTTATTATTGAGGTTATGGCCAGTTCACATTATTCCAGTAGCATTCCAGTCCAGCAATCCAATCCAGTGCTGGAATGCTACTGGAATAATGTGAACCGACACTGGAATGTACCCATTCCAGTGAGCATTCCAGTCCAGTGACTGGAGAGACCGTCAACTTTTCATTCCAGCTCACCCAATCCAGCGCCACTGGAATAGTGTAAACCGTCCAATCCAGTGCTGGATTGAAAGTGATATAGTGAATACGCGTGGTTGTTTTTGGTAACAGTCTTTAACAACTCTTAAAAGACTGGAATAATGTAAACGGTATGCTCCAGTCCACAACTGGACTGGATTAGCCCGCTGGATCACTGGACTGGAATAATGTGAACTGGCCATTATTATACGAGCTCTCAGCCAGCCCAATATATTGACTAGTTTGCTCTCTCGAGTCACCTTAAAATTTAAATTAGCTGTATGATATTCAACCTTTGTAAGGTCACAGAATGAGCTTCTCTTTCTAACAAAATTGACGTTCGGGTCCGACCACCGGACGGAACGCACCGCATCCGATTGTCTCTATCGCATAGCGCGTGCTCTTTCTGGTCGCTGGCTCAGCCCCTCCGGAGGCCGTGCGGCGAAATCGCGGAGTGAGTCACTCGGTAAGGCTAGGTACATATTAAAGTTCATGACTTTACTTATACTAATTAGCAGTATAATGGCTTGTCAACCATAATAACTGGCGCTACTTTGGTACTAAACCACTAAACGTGTGCTTTATCGAATCAGAAATAAGGAAAATCGTACAAGAATTAAGGTGACCTACATAGCCGCCGTTAGCAAGTTGAAGTGGCAATTTGCTGGGCATATAGCTCCAAGAACCGATTGGGCATTTCTCCAGAATCATTTCTGCGGTCACTTCATTCATCTGGCCCTTTTTCATACTAAATGTATGGAGACAGATGAATGAGTCGCAGACATATTTCTGGAGAAATGCCCATTGCCGATGGGCCGTAAAGCTTCTCGAATGGAGTGACCGTCAATATGGCGTACACCGTAAATATATCCAAAATCTGATGCTACCAATAAATAGTACCGACGATATACCTAGGTGAAAAAATAGCACCCTTAAACTTTTCTAAATATGCCTGTTCACGGTGTACGCTACCGGGCCATCAAGCATACACCACTTGTATCTAAACTCTTTATGTCTCAAAAAATAGTACCATAGAGCCCTATAATTTCATTTCTCTAGCTATGGTAGAAGCCGAGATATTCCATGACTTAACGGTGTACAACATTTCCCACCGTCAAGCTGGCAAAATCAAGGCAGACTCCGGGTACGGCAGCTTGACAGTGTCAAATTTTGTACACCGTTAAGTCGTGGAATATCTCGGCTCTTATCTCGGGTCTTATATTTCGAAAAGTTTAAGGGTACTATTTTTTTCACCTAGGTATTTTGTCGGTACTATTTGGGTACCGTTTATTGGCAGCGTCAGATTTTGGATATCTTTACGGTGTACGCCATCTTGACTGTCACCGAATGGATACCACGAACCGAAAGACGCAGCGTGGATGCCCATCCATGCATCCTACGAGATGGTCTGACGACGCGCAAAAAGCATGCGCCGGTTCGTTGTGTTTTTGCGGAGGAGACCTTTGTTCAGCAGGGGACGTCTAAAGGTTGAAATTTTGAAGAAACGTGTGTTGATTATTCGCGTAATTCTATTCCGTGTCGGTCTTATCTTCGTTTCTTTTATGGCACATCTGCGCAGTATTGCGTTCAATTAAAATTTCTCTCAACCGGCTGTAGGTTTATCATCTAGTCGGCATTACTTTCTTAAACTTTCCCTGTTTGCTCTCTATGCTTTTCCAAGCTTCAATATAAATCGAGATTAGTACTCGAATATTATTAGCGTAAGAAAGTAGTTAGGTAGAGTAATTTTGATTATCTGCAATCTGATAGATTCTCATCTCTACAGTTGGATGCGCGTCTAGACAAGAATGTCGATGAATCACAGTTTCACAATTTTTTTGATTATCTGCTTTTTACCCGACTGCGGCGAAGCCCAAAAGAGGGTTATGTGTTTGACCTGTATGTATGTATGGACGTATGTATGTATGTATGTCCGTTCCTATATCCGCTTGTAACTACTCAACGGCACAACCGATTTCGATAAATGATACATCATTAGATTCGTCTTGATGGCGCGAGTGTCACTGGGTATGAAGTTCGGTAAAATAAACAAAATTGCGGATTTTATGCACTTTTAATTATCACTAATAAAGGTTTAAGGTTCATAGGCAATAATGGGACCCATATTTTTGCTTTTAGTGTCATCCTGTATTAAATCTTTCGATAAGTATTATGGGACGCCAAAGATGCCTTTCTAAGCAGTATATTTTGGTGTCGGTACTATACTCTGTCCTGTTAGGTATTTAAATAAAGGCAAACAAAAAAACGACGTGACTTGGCTCGTTCAGCCAATCAAAGTAATTTCGTATCTGTGACGCAATACTACTGGCTGAACGAGCCGAGTCACGTGGTTTTATTGTTTACCTTTATTTAAATACCTAACATGACAGAGTATAGGGAATAGGGAATGCAATACCTGGTCAAATATAAAACCCGGGCTGTTTTCTGACACTAAATAAAATCAGTTACCCGGGTTTTCGGGTACCCGGGTTGCATTACCTACAATGAACTTGCCGGCATTGACGGCCGTGTTAAGTAAGATAAGCAAGCATATGTGATGTTTTTTCGCGTTTGCAAGGCGGCCGACGTTAGATTTTATTTATTATCTTTAAAATAAAACGATACATATGCATAAGTTTTATCGGGTTTTACCCGACTCTGAATAAATTCGGTTACCCGGGTACCCGGGTTTTCGGGTCGATCTGATCTCCCTGTCTTTTGTGTCCCCCACACGTGGTATGGCTATGATCAGGCAGAAAACATTTGAAAAAATTTAATTTTAGAAAAACATTTTTTTCTAAAAACCTATCTTCATTATTCGCACACTGTATGTATGAAAGTAAGGATAAATGTAAAGTCATGTAATAATTGCCCAAATAAGTTGCGTAATGGACTTCTACTGTCTTAAAAACTTTGCCGCACTGGCAATTAAGATCAATCATCTCAATTATTGGTTCGAGACTTGATACGTGACGACTGATCGATGTAACTAGTTGGAAACAAATAGATTTAGATGCTTATGTAAAGTGGGGATGAGGCAGAGAACGCACAGAGTTTGAGACTTCATTTCATTTAAAATATTTACAACCGAAATAATTATTTATAGTGTCCAACCGAAACTAGTTTTCACGACCGATCTGTTTCGTTCGAAACCAGAACCGAAACCGGAACTTCCATATAAAGTCATGTTTTCGTGGGAGGAAAAAAATTACAATCATAATCAGTCAGTCTTCATTTTTAAATAACATATTAATAATTTAGTCTCCGTTATTTTGAGTAATCATTAATTATAACATATATTATAACTTCTTATTTCAAATAAGTTATCTGTGCTTTTTGAAATAAATTTTGTCCGATCGCAGCACGAAACGCCTCAAATTCAGTTTCGGTTTCGGCCTTAGTTTCGGCCAGATGGCAGCCGAAGCCGAAACTAAGCCGAAACCCGTTTTTTTGCCGAAACTAGGTCGACACCGAAATTTCGGTCGGACTCTGATTATTTACATCGATTTCCCCTAACGTCGTCTGTCACGCCCCGCCATACGTCAACTCATTCTTTATTAATAGTAGTTTATGTGACTGTTACATAATGAAAGGCATTAACATAAAGGTCTGAAATAAATTTATTCATTCATTCATTAAAAAACGAGTGCGGGCTTACAAAACGAGCCGACAGGCGAATTTCATAACAACATCATACGATTTGTTTTTCAGAGATATTTGAAATTTGATTGTAATAACACTGAATTCGATGCTATTTTATTATGAAGCATTAATAACATTTTCATAGATAAACAAATTGTTCTAACAAATCAGTTTATCTTTATGCTGGGAATCGGAAATTTGTCTAAATTGAGCTTGAAAGATTTGATTATAGACATAGGGACAGGTGAACATAAATAAAAACTAGTAAAAAAAATCGTCACGTGATACAGTGATGCTTGAGGTGGTGGTAATTATATTTGAGTGTAGAGTCTAACTCGTTGTCATTACCGAGAGCTAAGAATCGTATCACTGCCATAATTAGACATTATGTATTAATAATTAGTGCGTTTATCACTACACGCCACATTTGCTGCGCTTCTCTCCAAATGCGCACATATCCTTCAAATCTTAACGTATAAAGCTGATATTCAAATTATATCCATTGTTCATTCAAAGATACATAGATTATCAGGACATAACCCAGTGCATAAAATGATAAATTGATCTTGAATCGAAGACTCTGACGTGAATTCCACTATCGAAAAGAACTTTAGTTTCAATGTGCTTAAATAGTGAGTTTGTTAACACAACCCAGTGTTTACAGTCAGTGAAAAATACTGTTTTTGTTAAGGGATACTGCTTTTTGATTGACTAATCTTTTCGAGCGGTAAATAATTAAAAGTCATTTTTGCAGGAATTTGATTACATCGGAAACCTTTCCAATAAACGTTGCTTTGAACTCGAAACATTATCCCAACGTGTGAGAAGTGTCGATAAGCCGCGAAGTGTGTGCAAGTGAACAGTAGAAATATATTCTTTGTATTAATCAAGACTCAAAACTCAAGGTTTTCCCGATGATTGGTTTGAATTTAGAGTGATTTTTTTCTGTCAATGTATCAAATGTAAATTCAAACTTTCCGATGAGTTAAAAACTATAATTGACTCTTGAACCCGAGGTAGTTTTTGCACTTGCGTCAAAGTCGACGCGTAGTCGCTTTGAATTCCCGATGTTAATCTTTGAGTGTCGTCTCGAGTGAGTCAGAACTTCCGGTGTCAATGGTGAGGGAGATATATGTAAGGCTGGAAACATGTCGGTGCAAAGGGGCGGGCGGGGCAGCTTTCACTACAAGTACTACTATTGCGCCAGGATCGGCTTCGAGGTATACGATCTGGAGACTCCAGAGGAGGCGCAAGCGTCGGTCAATAAGGAACGAGCTGGGTGGGTTCTTAATGTTTTGGATTTGGTTTGTCTAAATGGGTCGATTTTAGAACGTTTAGATCACGGGGATTTTTTTCATTCGTGTTCCAGCAAATATAGCAGCAAGCAGTGATCACAGTTAAAAAAAAACGCTGGAAAGACGCCTGAAATCGACCCAAATACAAGATATAAAAAAAAGAAATTGTGCTTCGCCGTGGTCCACAACAGGGATCGAACCCGGTACTTCTGGACTTCCGACCTAGCGTCTCAACCAGCAAAGCCATCTACTTGGCCTCCGTATGATTCTTGTTTTTAAAAAACTTTTAACGTAAACTCTATGAGAATACGATTACTCAAGAGTTTCATTTTGAGTTGATCAAATGCCTTGAGAATTTTCGCATGATATTTGCATATAGTTCCTGCTAATCGCTATTACTGGAAGTAAAGACCGCCACAGTGACCGGTGCTGTGCCGTCCGCGTCCAGCGGAATGCGAGGACCTTCACCAGGTTATCAGACCCACCTTGGTTTACTCACGTTGCGTAATCACTATCTGTTAAGAGACGTTTAAAAAATGGTATAATTTTTAATCCTTATTGTAATCAACAAAGTCTCGATGATATGAAACATTTAATGCGACGTTTGTGGCGATTCAAGGTTAATCCGGGTGTTCATGGGTTATTGAAAAATCAAGAGCATTCCTCAACAACAACCAATCAATCAACTTCCAGAAAGAGGTCAATCGTCGAATCCAACTCGGCTGGGCAGCATTCGGTAAGCTACGCAACATCTTTTCGTCCCAAATTCCGCAGTGTCTCAAGACGAGAGTCTTTGACCAGTGTGTGTTGCCAGTGATGACTTATGGAACAGAGACGTGGTCGTTTAGAATGGGCCTCGTAAGAAGGCTCAAGGTCACTCAAAGGGCAATGGAAAGAGCTATGCTCGGGGTTTCTCTTCGAGATCGAATCAGGAACGAGGAGATCCGTAGAAGAACTAAGGTTACCGATATAGCTCAACGAATTGCAAACATTAAGTGGCAATGGGCAGGGCATATTGCTCGCAGAACTGATGGCCGTTGGGGTGGTAAGGTTCTCGAGTGGCAACCACGTACCGGAAGACGAAGTGTTGGCAGGCCTCCCACAAGGTGGACCGACGATCTGGTGAAAACCGCGGGAAGCCGCTGGATAATAGCAGCACAAAGCCGACAACCGTGGAGATCCTTGGGGAAGGCCTATGTCCAGCAGTGGACGTCTTTTGGTTGAAATGATGATGATGAAGAGCATTCCTACTTGGTAAACATACCTAACTGTCCTTTGCTTATCTCTGATACACGAGCAGTAAAACTATATTTATTAGTTCCCGTACTGCAACAATGGGGTCACATTGCGTAAGCTAATTTATAATTGCTGTGTTGAATTGTCATTATTTATGGGGATATAAATCTACATGATAAGCCGATGATTTACTTCTACTTGAAGTTATTTCATGAATTATTATTTTATTTTCTCACTTGAAACTTTCTTACTTTCTTAAAATAAAATAAAATAATTTACTTCTGGAAGTAGGCCCTCAAGGGCTCTTAATGTTTGAAAAGAGAATCTGGTGAGTTTGTTCCGGCACTTCTTCTCAGCAGAAGGTCACTACCCGAAGCGCCAAAAGAAAAGAATAGAATCAGACATATAAAAGAGCCCTTGAGGGCTTACTTGCAGCATTTTTTATTAATTTATTTTGTTAAGTCAGTGTTTAAATTTTTCAAAATATCAGCTTATATTAATTCCTTGGTAATTTCCTTTAATTCTCCCTCTTCAAGCCGTGTTTGTAATGGGCACCTCTTTGCCTCGCTACTTTGATCCGGCCTCGAACCGTCGCTGGTCTTTATGATTAATATCCTCTCCTATATTTAGCCTATTGATAAACCGACGTGGCTAGTCGAATATGTACTTTATTACCTTTAAAAAGAGTCCAGAATGCGATATACGTTGCATCGTTGCGTTATTTTCAGTTTGATTGCAAAAAAATCTTTATAGGGACTTGTTCCACCGCCGGCGAGTAAGCGAGTAAAATTGGGCGAGTAACTGTTCATTGCGGGCGGGCTGACGAGATCCAGTGTGATTGATCGACCTTTCCAGATCCGCAATGAACTGTTACTTGCCCGATTTCACTCGCCTTCTCGCCAGCGGAAGGACAAGCGTAATAACTAAATCTTTTTTAATTCGTTCACGATTATTGCGTTCACGCGCGACTTCAGAAAAAGGAGGTGCTCATTTCGCCGAGATCTTTTTTTTACGTTCCCCCATTATTCAAAGATGGTTGGGTCTATTTGTAAAAGTATAACCCCTAAAAAAACCCTTTTTGTCTTAGCGCCAAGTTTCCAGAACACTGCCCTTACCTTTTCCAAAAGTATTGGGATCCTCGAAGTCGACATTACGAGCGAAGTTCAATTTCGGGGCCATCTGGAGAGCAAAGCCAAACTGGCTTCTAAAAAGCTCGGGGTGCTCAACAAGGCGAAGCAGTACTTTACTCCCGGTCACCGGCTTTTACTATATAAAGCCCAGGTGCGACCACATATGGAGTATTGCTCCCATCTCTGGGCTGGAGCGCCCCAATACCAGCTTCTCCCTTTGGACTCGATCCAACGCCGGGCAGTTCGTGTTGTCGACGATCCCGTACTAACATACGGTTTGGAACCACTTAGCCTCAGGAGAGACGTTGGCTCTCTGTGTTTATTCTACCGTCTGTACAACGGGGAGTGTTCTGAGGAACTTTTTGCGCTCGTGCCTCCGTCGCACTTTTATCACCGTACCTCCCGCCTCAGGAATAAGGTTCATCCACACTATTTAGATGCGTGGCATCCCAAGAACAAGCGGGCATCACGCTCTTTTCTGCCAAGAACTGGCAGGATGTGGAATGAACTCCCACCTGAGGTGTTCCCAGCGCGCTATGACATGGGGTACTTCAAGAAACGAGTAAACAGGGCTCTCAAAGATCGGCAACGTATAGGTAACACCTCTGGTGTTGCAGATATCTATGGGCGACGTTGACTGCTTTCCATCAGGCAGCTCGTCTGCTCGTTTGCCACTTATAACATAAAAAAAAAAGTATGTTTTTGCTTAAAAGGGTATACCTCCCAGGAGGTTCCACTGCCACCAGGTCAGAATCTGATGATGGGATCTAAAAAAAACGAGGGAATCTTCAATTATAGGGTTACCTGTAGCAATTTGAAAGAAAGAAAATTTATTTAGGACAGCAAAAAGTTACAAAGTAGAAAAAAAAACAACACAAAAAATAAAAATCTCGCTGCCACAAATAGGTCTCACTCATCTCAGCATAATGCCAACTCTGGAGCCAGCGCTCAATTTGAGTACCTATCTTTAAAGAAGCTAGACTAGAACAAAGTCAGTTATTTTTCATTTTGTATTAGTTATATTTGTAGTTATTTAGTAGTGTCTATAAATAAGTATCTATTTGTTCCAGGAATGGCGTGAACGTGGAAGGGGCGACCCACAAGCAAGTGGTGGACCTGATCAAGTCTGGAGGCGACTGTCTCACTCTCACAGTCATCTCTGTCACACCTAAGGTTAATGTTGTCTTTGATAAAATGCAGTCCCAGGCATATTTAACTAACAGTCTTTTTCTGATTTTTGGCTTATGATATACTAGCATTTACCCGCGGCTTCGCCCGCGGTATTCCAGTTATTGTCCCAAGGGAACTCTACTGTACTGTACTGTACTGGGATATAAAGTATCCTATGTTTCAATCCAGGACTTGGTCTACTTACATGCCAAATTTCAGCTTGATCCATCCAGTTATCCCGTTATTTAGTAACAAACATCCAAACCTCCAAATATCTTCACAAACTTTCACATTTATAATATTAGTTGGATAGTATGATGACTACGATGTCTGCTTTTAATCAGGTAGGGTGTATGCTTGTTTTTCACAGGGTGGTTTTAAAAAAAATCCTGTTTCTATAAACAGCAACTACCTTATTACTCTGGTGTTGCCGATGCCCGTGGGTGATGATAATGCTACTTTTTCCGTTTTCTATTAGATGTTGATATAAAAAGAGAGATTATCTTTATACGAAAGAAACATTTTGTCTCTTCATTGGTTTGTTTTAATGCGGCTAAATTACACCACATTTTTATGTTACATATATAAATACAAGAAATCAAAGTACATAGAAAAACTGCTTACTGGGTGCTCCGGTGGACGAGTGGTTGAGTCGCTGGGCCGGAAATCCAGAGGTACCGGGTTCGATTCCCATTGAGTGCCATTTAATTTTTCTATGTACTTTGATTTCTTGTATTTATATATGAGAGATTATCTATTGATACCAGCATAGGACGTTTATCGGTTGATGGAAGCATATTAGACGTCTATTTCAGGTAAATAAGCCTATAACCTAAACCTGATACAAGACGTAACCGAAGGTGTCTTTGCCAGGAGGCCGAACGCCTAGAACCATGCGACGACGGGTCCGCGCCGGTGGGCGTTATCGGCGGCGCCGCCAACTCGCGCGCCACCGTGTACCAGCGCTACGACTACACCGACAAGCGGTCGCTGCCCGTCTCCATACCCGACTACAGGCTCGTCATGGAGCGGAACAGCGGCCGGTCCTACGTCGCCTTCAATGTCCACATGGCCGGCCGGCATCTCTGCAGTCGACGGTACAGGGAGTTCGCACTCCTGCATCAGTTGCTGAGAAAGGAGTTTCTCGGTGAGTGTCCCATGATACAGACTAAGCATGGAGCGGAACAGTGGACGGTCGGACGTCGCCTTTAATGTCTACATGGCCGGTCGGCATCTCTGCTGTCGACGGTACAGGGAGTTCGCACTCCTGCATCAGTTGCTGAGAAAGGAGTTTCTCGGTGAGTGTCCCATGCTACAGACTCGGAATGGAGCGGAATAATGGACGTTCGGACATCGCCTTCAATGTCCACATGGCCGGCCGGCATCTCTGCAGTCGACGGTACAGGGAGTTCGCACTCCTGCATCAGTTGCTGAGAAAGGAGTTTCTCGGTGAGTGTCCCATGATACAGACTAAGCATGGAGCGGAACAGTGGACGGTCGGACGTCGCCTTTAATGTCTACATGGCCGGTCGGCATCTCTGCTGTCGACGGTACAGGGAGTTCGCACTCCTGCATCAGTTGCTGAGAAAGGAGTTTCTCGGTGAGTGTCCCATGCTACAGACTCGGAATGGAGCGGAATAATGGACGTTCGGACATCGCCTTCAATGTCCACATGGCCGGCCGGCATCTCTGCAGTCGACGGTACAGGGAGTTCGCACTCCTGCATCAGTTGCTGAGAAAGGAGTTTCTCGGTGAGTGTCCCATGCTACAGACTCGGAATGGAGCGGAATAATGGACGTTCGGACATCGCCTTCAATGTCCACATGGCCGGCCGGCATCTCTGCAGTCGACGGTACAGGGAGTTCGCACTCCTGCATCAGTTGCTGAGAAAGGAGTTTCTCGGTGAGTGTCCCATGCTACAGACTCGGAATGGAGCGGAATAATGGACGTTCGGACATCGCCTTCAATGTCCACATGGCCGGCCGGCATCTCTGCAGTCGACGGTACAGGGAGTTCGCACTCCTGCATCAGTTGCTGAGAAAGGAGTTTCTCGGTGAGTGTCCCATGCTACAGACTCGGAATGGAGCGGAATAATGGACGTTCGGACATCGCCTTCAATGTCCACATGGCCGGCCGGCATCTCTGCAGTCGACGGTACAGGGAGTTCGCACTCCTGCATCAGTTGCTGAGAAAGGAGTTTCTCGGTGAGTGTCCCATGCTACAGACTCGGAATGGAGCGGAATAATGGACGTTCGGACATCGCCTTCAATGTCCACATGGCCGGCCGGCATCTCTGCAGTCGACGGTACAGGGAGTTCGCACTCCTGCATCAGTTGCTGAGAAAGGAGTTTCTCGGTGAGTGTCCCATGCTACAGACTCGGAATGGAGCGGAATAATGGACGTTCGGACATCGCCTTCAATGTCCACATGGCCGCCGGCATCTCTGCAGTCGACGGTACAGGGAGTTCGCACTCCTGCATCAGTTGCTGAGAAAGGAGTTTCTCGGTGAGTGTCCCATGCTACAGACTCGGAATGGAGCGGAATAATGGACGTTCGGACATCGCCTTCAATGTCCACATGGCCGGCCGGCATCTCTGCAGTCGACGGTACAGGGAGTTCGCACTCCTGCATCAGTTGCTGAGAAAGGAGTTTCTCGGTGAGTGTCCCATGCTACAGACTCGGAATGGAGCGGAATAATGGACGTTCGGACATCGCCTTCAATGTCCACATGGCCGGCCGGCATCTCTGCAGTCGACGGTACAGGGAGTTCGCACTCCTGCATCAGTTGCTGAGAAAGGAGTTTCTCGGTGAGTGTCCCATGCTACAGACTCGGAATGGAGCGGAATAATGGACGTTCGGACATCGCCTTCAATGTCCACATGGCCGCCGGCATCTCTGCAGTCGACGGTACAGGGAGTTCGCACTCCTGCATCAGTTGCTGAGAAAGGAGTTTCTCGGTGAGTGTCCCATGCTACAGACTCGGAATGGAGCGGAATAATGGACGTTCGGACATCGCCTTCAATGTCCACATGGCCGGCCGGCATCTCTGCAGTCGACGGTACAGGGAGTTCGCACTCCTGCATCAGTTGCTGAGAAAGGAGTTTCTCGGTGAGTGTCCCATGCTACAGACTCGGAATGGAGCGGAATAATGGACGTTCGAACATCGCCTTCAATGTCCACATGGCCGGCCGGCATCTCTGCAGTCGACGGTACAGGGAGTTCACACTCTTGCATCAGTTGCTGAGAAAGGAGTTCCTCGGTGAGTGTCCCACATTACAGGCTGGTCATCAGAGGCGGCTGTAACCCATTTGGCACCCGTGTGCAATGAATACCCTGGTGCCTTCTAGTCGGCGAAAGGAGCCGCTTTCAACTGTGCTACCGCGTCTGCTTCTGCCATTCTTGTGCCCCTCTCCGAAGACTTCAGTTTTACCAAAAGTGGTCAATATTGACCAAACAGGACACATACCAACCATTAAAAAAAAATGCTTCGGCCATAACGGGCGTAGGATGTTTGAGAGCGCTGGGGTGAGCGACGCATGCCCTTGGAAAGTATATTCGTCTTCTAGGATCCAGGGTAGGGAATGCAATTACCGGGAAAATTTTGAAACCGGTAATTTACCGACTTCGGTAGTTCAAAACCGGTAAACCGGTAAATTACCGGTATTGGTGATTTGAAGTAAAAGGCTGCAAAAATGTTGTTTAATTTAAGATTTCTGTATAATAACCATCCATAAACTAAAAGAAATCAAGCCAGGTGCGAGTCGGATTCGCACACGAAGGGTTCCGTACCATTGTCGAGCAAAACTACGCCAAAAACACATTCATTTATCCCCCTTATTATTTTTAACTTTATTTTTGGTTTTTATTATGTGTTGTTATAGAGGCAATAGAAACACACATTCTATAAACATATTAAGTATCTATCAGTATTAAAATCGAGCAAAAAATGCCAAAAAACACGTTTCTTGTATTCTTGATTTATTTTTCTTTTTATTATTTGATCTCTCAGCGACAACACATTTACACATTCTGTGAAAATGACAAGTCTCTTTATTACGGTCCTGTAAGATACAGTCCTGTGACTGATCGACACAAGCACATTTCCTATATGGGTACCCCCTTTTCTTTTTCATTTAATTTTGTTTTTATTATTTGTTGTTCTAGCGGCAATAGAAATAGATATTCTGTGAAAATTTCAAGTCTACGTATGACGGTGTCAAAATTAGAGCCCTGTGACTCACGGACAGATTGACAGACAGCGGAGGCTTAGTAATAGGGTTCCGTTGGCACCCTTTGGGTACGGAACCCTAAAAAACAACCCACATCGTGTAAAATAAGATTATATTGAAAAACGCTTTTGTGAGATACTCAAATAATCAGTGTTTGTGGAAGCACTTCGAAGCCCAAGTAAACGAGGCTTTGGATGACATCGTTTCTAAAAGAGAAAAGAACCATAAAAGATCCACATGGATTACTGAAAAAACGTGGAACCTAGTCCAACACAGGAAAGACATGAAAGCCAAAAGCCTCCAAGATCCTAAGAGGATGAAGGAATATTCCAGTCTATCAAAAGTGATCCAGAAGGAATGCCGTAGAGACAAAAACAACTTCATAATGGACATCTGTCGCGAGGTTGAGTCTCATGCCATGAAGATGCAAACATCAGATCTCTTCAAGAAAGCCCGGCTGCTCAGCAAAAAGTTTAAGCCCAAATCTTGGGTCATAGAAAACTCCGATGGGCAACTTTTGCACGAACTTGACAAAATTGCAGAGCGCTGGCGTGAATATTGTGAGCAGCTGTATGAGAAGTCCTCAACAACTATCAAAACCGGAATGGTTTGGAATCTCATGGACCTGGAACCTGATATTCTTAAGTCCGAGATAGTGGCAGCAATTGATCGTCTTAAAACTAAGATGGCCCCAGGACAGGATAATACCCCGTCCGAAATTCTCAAGGCCCAAGGTGACAGGGGAATTGACCTTTTGCACAAGATCTGCAACCGACCAAAAAAAGCGATAACTACCGTAGGTATCCTTGCTCTGATCTCCCATGCCAGTAAAGTCCTACTTCACGTGATGAACAGCAGGATCCGTCATTATCTAGACTGGCAAATCCCGCAAGAGCAAGCGGGTTTTGTGAAGGGTAAAGGTAGGTACTAGGGAGCTGATACTGAATATCAGACAAATTGTGGAAAAATGTTACGAGTTCGACACGCCAGTCATCATGTACTTCGTCGACTAAGTACAGTAAGGCTTTTGACTGTATCGACTGGGGCTGTTTATGGGAGGTTTTGACGGATTTAGGTGTACCTCGACACCTCACAGTCGCAATATTACAACAGCCAGGGAATAGTGAGAGTCGACAAGACTACATCGAACCCGTTCAGTTTTCGTAAGGGCGTCCGACAAGGCTGCATCCTCTCACCCATCCTATTCAATATATACGGCGAGTACATTGTACAGAAAACATGTGACGGCTGGAATGGTGGCATCACTGTTGGAGGTCGCAAGATTGCGATATGCTGACGACACCACCCTTTTAGCAGCAAATGAAGCCGAGATGTTCAGTTTTTTGGATAGAATGAGATGGGTTAGCGAAGAACTTGGCCTCGCAATTAACAGATCCAAGACTAAAGTCATGATCGTGGATCGCTCAGGCAAGCTGGAGCTCAGCGGAACGTTCAATTCAGAAACTACAGACAACTTTGTATACCTGGGTTCCAGCATAACATAAGCAATAATGGCTCTTGCGAGACGGAAATTCGCAGAAGGATCGGAAAGGCAGAAGGAGACAAGATATGGAAAGATAGGAATTAAAAACTTTTTCAACATTTTTGAAGCAAAAAAAAGTAAATTAAATCGTTAAATCACATAAAATCATTGGATTTCGATAAAGTACAGGCGTTTCGTAGTACATAAATTTATAAACGGCAGCGTAAACCAATATTTATCTATTTATATATGTTTCGGTAAAAAACCGGTTTGGGGTTATAATTACCGGTAATTTACCGGCTTCATTTTTGACCGGTTTACCGGTAAACCGGTAAACCGGTATACCGGTTTGCATTCCCTAATCCAGGGTCCGTGTGCGCGCCGCACCCTGCACCATAAGTAAAGCCGGTCGTGGAGCGGAATAGTTGACGGTCGTACGTCGCCTTTAATGTCCACATGGCCGGTCGGCCTCAGGTGCAGGGAGTTCGCACCCCAGCATCAGTGCTGAGGATTGAGTTTCTTGATAATTTATTAAAACATACAGTTTAACATACATTTAGAACCAGTGTCCCACAAAACCTATAGTAAGGTTTGTCTTTGGGGTCATAAGTCTCTATATAAACTACATAATATAGTATATTAAGTAAAGGATCATGAGTCTCTATACTCTACTTATAGTATATTAAGTTAAGGTGCTTAAATAGTGTCTTTTAACAGTCTTTTAAATCGGTTTTTGTTAGGGACACGTCTAATTTCTGCCGGCAAACTATTGACGACTTTTGAACAAATCGGGACGCCAATGTTCCGGACAATCAATGTTATTGATTACATTTTGGTTCAGGCAATTGATGCCTTATATGTATTGTTCCAGGGTTCAATTTCCCGAAACTGCCGGGCAAGTGGCCGTTCACGCTGAGCGAGCAACAGCTAGACGCGCGGCGGAGAGGGCTGGAGCAATATCTAGAAAAGGTACGGTACTAACGTAAACGTCCTTCTTTGATGTTAGCTATTCTTTCTCATTTTGCTCAAAGGTAAGCTGGAAGAGATCTATTACAGGGATAAGTTCGCCTTTGTACATAACCGTACTGTTTCTGTACAATTTTATGTGCAATAAAGTGTTTACATACATACATACATAACCATCCATATACATAATTAAGTTTTCTCAGGGTAATACTCATTATTAAGTCGTTTTTCTTTGAGTACTCTCATATACTTGTCTGTATTACCTATTTTTTGGAGGGGTAATGATACAAATCTAGAGGGGGCCTGTGGGTGATGTGGCAATAAAGGTTAGGAATCACTGATTTAGACGCACTTTTTTTGAAATTTCCAGGTTTGCGCAGTGCGAGTGATAGCGGAGTCTGATGCAGTACAGGAGTTCCTCACAGATTCCGACGACTCCTCCAACCCGTCTCCCGTTGACTTGAAGGTATTTACATATTTTTTTATTTCCTTAGACTGGTAATGGACTGAATGAATAAAAAAAAATTGTGAAGTACCTGTTATTTGCACATGATTTTGAAACAGCCTGTGAATGTAAACAATCTAAACGTCATTATCTTATCGTAAACCAACTAAACATAACAAACATATCATCACAACGTACTTCAGATTATCGCATGTCAACTGTGATGTCGTTAATTTCTGTTTTCGTTAAATCATAAATGCGTGTACTTACGAAATACAGGAGGTTACACAAAAATATTTAGTATTGTTTTTTTTTTGCCAACGGTAAAAATGACTGCATTTCATTAAATCAGGCACCGTTGTCATATTTACGATTTAACAATTGCGTGGTACATTTCTTTGCTTTACGTTTGGATACATACTGTATATTTGACGCCACGCCACTACTATTTTTAACCGACTTTCTGAAGAAGGACGGTTCTCAACTCGTCATTCGGTCATTCGTGCATCTCATATCAAAATGGGTTCACTGAAAGTCGGTTATTTAAAAAAAAAATATGTCACACCTGGCCATAAAGTGGCTTTTCCCGCACGCTACGCGCATGGAAAAAGCCGCTTTCTGGCCAAGTGTAGACATAAAATGATGTACACAACACGGGAGGTAAAAAAGAAAGCCCTCGATCGCATATTTACGTCCCTCGCTTGCAGCTCGGGCCGCAAACATCTGCGACTTCGGCCTTTGTA
Source organism: Eudemis profundana (assembly GCA_947034925.1). NCBI lineage: Eukaryota > Metazoa > Arthropoda > Insecta > Lepidoptera > Tortricidae > Eudemis > Eudemis profundana. The sequence continues at coordinate 1,762,034 of OX344809.1, forward strand.
TTACCACCCTAGTTGTGTAATGTACTATTTTGTTCAAAAGGGTATACCTTCGAAGTGGTCCCATTGCAACAACATCAAGGGATCTTGGAGAAATCGAGGGAACTCTTCGAATATTATAGGCACACATACGGCGATTTGGGACTTGTTCATAGTCACTCGTGCATCTCATATCAAAATGTGAAAACTCTCTAGAAATTGTGTCACATAACATGTAACTAGCCCTAGCACAGGCCTTGGTCTTTTTGGGCTGTTACTGCACACTGTGTCTCTAAAAGCTTATCTGGACAATTATATCATAGTGATACTGAAATATATCGATACCTTTAGACTCAAAGGGCGTAAGCTCCATTAGAACCTACGGCGTTTACGTCCTTTGAGTCTAAAGGTACCGATATGGTGTAAAACTTGTTGTAAATAAATAAAATAAAATAAATAAAAATGGGTTCACTGGAAGTCGGTTATTTTAAAAATTTTAATTTAGTGGTTATGATACGTCAGGTGCTGCTGCCCGACAAGGAGGTGGTGACGGTGTCGGTGCTGCGGTCGACGAACGCCGACGACGTGTACCGCGCGGTCGCCGACAAGATCCAGCTGGCCAAGCCCGTGCAGAAGTACTTCTACCTGTTCGAGATCGTCGAGTACAACTTTGGTGAGTTGCGGGCCGTGGCCGACAAGATCCAGCTGGCCAAGCCCGTGCAGAAGTACTTCTACCTGTGCGAGATCGTCGAGTACAACTTTGGTGAGTTGCGGGCCGTGGCCGACAAGATCCAGCTGGCCAAGCCCGTGCAGAAGTACTTCTACCTGTTCGAGATCGTCGAGTACAACTTTGGTGAGTTGCGGGCCGTGGCCGACAAGATCCAGCTGGCCAAGCCCGTGCAGAAGTACTTCTACCTGTTCGAGATCGTCGAGTACAACTTTGGTGAGTTGCGGGCCGTGGCCGACAAGATCCAGCTGGCCAAGCCCGTGCAGAAGTACTTCTACCTGTTCGAGATCGTCGAGTACAACTTTGGTGAGTTGCGGGCCGTGGCCGACAAGATCCAGCTGGCCAAGCCCGTGCAGAAGTACTTCTACCTGTTCGAGATCGTCGAGTACAACTTTGGTGAGTTGCGGGCCGTGGCCGACAAGATCCAGCTGGCCAAGCCCGTGCAGAAGTACTTCTACCTGTTCGAGATCGTCGAGTACAACTTTGGTGAGTTGCGGGCCGTGGCCGACAAGATCCAGCTGGCCAAGCCCGTGCAGAAGTACTTCTACCTGTTCGAGATCGTCGAGTACAACTTTGGTGAGTTGCGGGCCGTGGCCGACAAGATCCAGCTGGCCAAGCCCGTGCAGAAGTACTTCTACCTGTTCGAGATCGTCGAGTACAACTTTGGTGAGTTGCGGGCCGTGGCCGACAAGATCCAGCTGGCCAAGCCCGTGCAGAAGTACTTCTACCTGTTCGAGATCGTCGAGTACAACTTTGGTGAGTTGCGGGCCGTGGCCGACAAGATCCAGCTGGCCAAGCCCGTGCAGAAGTACTTCTACCTGTTCGAGATCGTCGAGTACAACTTTGGTGAGTTGCGGGCCGTGGCCGACAAGATCCAGCTGGCCAAGCCCGTGCAGAAGTACTTCTACCTGTTCGAGATCGTCGAGTACAACTTTGGTAGGTTGCGGGCCGTGGCCGACAAGATCCAGCTGGCCAAGCCCGTGCAGAAGTACTTCTACCTGTTCGAGATCGTCGAGTACAACTTTGGTGAGTTGCGGGCCGTGGCCGACAAGATCCAGCTGGCCAAGCCCGTGCAGAAGTACTTCTACCTGTTCGAGATCGTCGAGTACAACTTTGGTGAGTTGCGGGCCGTGGCCGACAAGATCCAGCTGGCCAAGCCCGTGCAGAAGTACTTCTACCTGTTCGAGATCGTCGAGTACAACTTTGGTGAGTTGCGGGCCGTGGCCGACAAGATCCAGCTGGCCAAGCCCGTGCAGAAGTACTTCTACCTGTTCGAGATCGTCGAGTACAACTTTGGTGAGTTGCGGGCCGTGGCCGACAAGATCCAGCTGGCCAAGCCCGTGCAGAAGTACTTCTACCTGTTCGAGATCGTCGAGTACAACTTTGGTGAGTTGCGGGCCGTGGCCGACAAGATCCAGCTGGCCAAGCCCGTGCAGAAGTACTTCTACCTGTTCGAGATCGTCGAGTACAACTTTGGTAGGTTGCGGGCCGTGGCCGACAAGATCCAGCTGGCCAAGCCCGTGCAGAAGTACTTCTACCTGTTCGAGATCGTCGAGTACAACTTTGGTGAGTTGCGGGCCGTGGCCGACAAGATCCAGCTGGCCAAGCCCGTGCAGAAGTACTTCTACCTGTTCGAGATCGTCGAGTACAACTTTGGTGAGTTGCGGGCCGTGGCCGACAAGATCCAGCTGGCCAAGCCCGTGCAGAAGTACTTCTACCTGTTCGAGATCGTCGAGTACAACTTTGGTGAGTTGCGGGCCGTGGCCGACAAGATCCAGCTGGCCAAGCCCGTGCAGAAGTACTTCTACCTGTGCGAGATCGTCGAGTACAACTTTGGTGAGTTGCGGGCCGTGGCCGACAAGATCCAGCTGGCCAAGCCCGTGCAGAAGTACTTCTACCTGTTCGAGATCGTCGAGTACAACTTTGGTGAGTTGCGGGCCGTGGCCGACAAGATCCAGCTGGCCAAGCCCGTGCAGAAGTACTTCTACCTGTTCGAGATCGTCGAGTACAACTTTGGTGAGTTGCGGGCCGTGGCCGACAAGATCCAGCTGGCCAAGCCCGTGCAGAAGTACTTCTACCTGTTCGAGATCGTCGAGTACAACTTTGGTGAGTTGCGGGCCGTGGCCGACAAGATCCAGCTGGCCAAGCCCGTGCAGAAGTACTTCTACCTGTTCGAGATCGTCGAGTACAACTTTGGTGAGTTGCGGGCCGTGGCCGACAAGATCCAGCTGGCCAAGCCCGTGCAGAAGTACTTCTACCTGTTCGAGATCGTCGAGTACAACTTTGGTGAGTTGCGGGCCGTGGCCGACAAGATCCAGCTGGCCAAGCCCGTGCAGAAGTACTTCTACCTGTTCGAGATCGTCGAGTACAACTTTGGTGAGTTGCGGGCCGTGGCCGACAAGATCCAGCTGGCCAAGCCCGTGCAGAAGTACTTCTACCTGTTCGAGATCGTCGAGTACAACTTTGGTGAGTTGCGGGCCGTGGCCGACAAGATCCAGCTGGCCAAGCCCGTGCAGAAGTACTTCTACCTGTTCGAGATCGTCGAGTACAACTTTGGTGAGTTGCGGGCCGTGGCCGACAAGATCCAGCTGGCCAAGCCCGTGCAGAAGTACTTCTACCTGTTCGAGATCGTCGAGTACAACTTTGGTGAGTTGCGGGCCGTGGCCGACAAGATCCAGCTGGCCAAGCCCGTGCAGAAGTACTTCTACCTGTTCGAGATCGTCGAATACCTACAAAAAAAAAAGTTATTCAAGTTCTTGGAGTCGTGGGGTCACTGAAAGCCGAACTATTAGTATAGAGAAAGATTTGAATATTTTTCGATGTAATTCCAGAACGCAAGCTGCAACCGAACGAGTGTCCACACTCGCTATACATCCAGAACTACTCGACGGCGTCGTCCTCGTGCCTGGCGGTGCGGCGCTGGCTGTTCAGCCCGCGCCGCGAGGCCGCCGTCTGCCAGGACCCCGTCGCCGCCGCCTTCGTCTTCTGGCAGGTACGACCCGCCCGGCGAGCGCTCCACTTTCTATACATTTGGAACTATATTCATTTACACAGGAAGCAGTGCATCGAGATCCGGATCTTAAATCACCGCCAGTGGCTGCGTCCGCCGTGGCCTCTCGCAGTAGCCTGCACATTTGTTCCGGCCGCGTTACGTCCCCGGTGGTTCGGCAATATTCACTCAGTTTTCGCCGCTGCCGCGCAATGTCGTGGCAATAAGACGTCCATTTTAACCAGTCGGCTATTAGGACTACACCGTAAATGTGCGTTGCACGTATAGCCGCGTTTCGTCATTAACCGTGCCGCTCGTAACACTAAATGTTTACATTGCAGGCGGTAGAAGACGTGAACCGCGGCGTGTGCAGCGCCGGAGCCCGTCTGTACCAACTGAAGGCGCTACAGGACGTGCGTCGCGCGGCTGACTACCTCGCGCTAGCCCGCGCCCTGCCCGGCTACGGGGACGTGGCCTTCCCGCCGCTCCGCACCGACGCCTGCCCCACGCCCACACTCACCGTCACCGTCGGTGAGTGTCACACTATACCAGCTGTAGCCGACTACCTCGCGCTAGCCCGCGCCCTGCCCGGCTACGGGGACGTGGCCTTCCCGCCGCTCCGCACCGACGCCTGCCCCACGCCCACACTCACCGTCACCGTCGGTGAGTGTCACACTATACCAGCTGTAGCCGACTACCTCGCGCTAGCCCGCGCCCTGCCCGGCTACGGGGACGTGGCCTTCCCGCCGCTCCGCACCGACGCCTGCCCCACGCCCACACTCACCGTCACCGTCGGTGAGTGTCACACTATACCAGCTGTAGCCGACTACCTCGCGCTAGCCCGCGCCCTGCCCGGCTACGGGGACGTGGCCTTCCCGCCGCTCCGCACCGACGCCTGCCCCACGCCCACACTCACCGTCACCGTCGGTGAGTGTCACACTATACCAGCTGTAGCCGACTACCTCGCGCTAGCCCGCGCCCTGCCCGGCTACGGGGACGTGGCCTTCCCGCCGCTCCGCACCGACGCCTGCCCCACGCCCACACTCACCGTCACCGTCGGTGAGTGTCACACTATACCAGCTGTAGCCGACTACCTCGCGCTAGCCCGCGCCCTGCCCGGCTACGGGGACGTGGCCTTCCCGCCGCTCCGCACCGACGCCTGCCCCACGCCCACACTCACCGTCACCGTCGGTGAGTGTCACACTATACCAGCTGTAGCCGACTACCTCGCGCTAGCCCGCGCCCTGCCCGGCTACGGGGACGTGGCCTTCCCGCCGCTCCGCACCGACGCCTGCCCCACGCCCACACTCACCGTCACCGTCGGTGAGTGTCACACTATACCAGCTGTAGCCGACTACCTCGCGCTAGCCCGCGCCCTGCCCGGCTACGGGGACGTGGCCTTCCCGCCGCTCCGCACCGACGCCTGCCCCACGCCCACACTCACCGTCACCGTCGGTGAGTGTCACACTATACCAGCTGTAGCCGACTACCTCGCGCTAGCCCGCGCCCTGCCCGGCTACGGGGACGTGGCCTTCCCGCCGCTCCGCACCGACGCCTGCCCCACGCCCACACTCACCGTCACCGTCGGTGAGTGTCACACTATACCAGCTGTAGCCGACTACCTCGCGCTAGCCCGCGCCCTGCCCGGCTACGGGGACGTGGCCTTCCCGCCGCTCCGCACCGACGCCTGCCCCACGCCCACACTCACCGTCACCGTCGGTGAGTGTCACACTATACCAGCTGTAGCCGACTACCTCGCGCTAGCCCGCGCCCTGCCCGGCTACGGGGACGTGGCCTTCCCGCCGCTCCGCACCGACGCCTGCCCCACGCCCACACTCACCGTCACCGTCGGTGAGTGTCACACTATACCAGCTGTAGCCGACTACCTCGCGCTAGCCCGCGCCCTGCCCGGCTACGGGGACGTGGCCTTCCCGCCGCTCCGCACCGACGCCTGCCCCACGCCCACACTCACCGTCACCGTCGGTGAGTGTCACACTATACCAGCTGTAGCCGACTACCTCGCGCTAGCCCGCGCCCTGCCCGGCTACGGGGACGTGGCCTTCCCGCCGCTCCGCACCGACGCCTGCCCCACGCCCACACTCACCGTCACCGTCGGTGAGTGTCACACTATACCAGCTGTAGCCGACTACCTCGCGCTAGCCCGCGCCCTGCCCGGCTACGGGGACGTGGCCTTCCCGCCGCTCCGCACCGACGCCTGCCCCACGCCCACACTCACCGTCACCGTCGGTGAGTGTCACACTATACCAGCTGTAGCCGACTACCTCGCGCTAGCCCGCGCCCTGCCCGGCTACGGGGACGTGGCCTTCCCGCCGCTCCGCACCGACGCCTGCCCCACGCCCACACTCACCGTCACCGTCGGTGAGTGTCACACTATACCAGCTGTAGCCGACTACCTCGCGCTAGCCCGCGCCCTGCCCGGCTACGGGGACGTGGCCTTCCCGCCGCTCCGCACCGACGCCTGCCCCACGCCCACACTCACCGTCACCGTCGGTGAGTGTCACACTATACCAGCTGTAGCCGACTACCTCGCGCTAGCCCGCGCCCTGCCCGGCTACGGGGACGTGGCCTTCCCGCCGCTCCGCACCGACGCCTGCCCCACGCCCACACTCACCGTCACCGTCGGTGAGTGTCACACTATACCAGCTGTAGCCGACTACCTCGCGCTAGCCCGCGCCCTGCCCGGCTACGGGGACGTGGCCTTCCCGCCGCTCCGCACCGACGCCTGCCCCACGCCCACACTCACCGTCACCGTCGGTGAGTGTCACACTATACCAGCTGTAGCCGACTACCTCGCGCTAGCCCGCGCCCTGCCCGGCTACGGGGACGTGGCCTTCCCGCCGCTCCGCACCGACGCCTGCCCCACGCCCACACTCACCGTCACCGTCGGTGAGTGTCACACTATACCAGCTGTAGCCGACTACCTCGCGCTAGCCCGCGCCCTGCCCGGCTACGGGGACGTGGCCTTCCCGCCGCTCCGCACCGACGCCTGCCCCACGCCCACACTCACCGTCACCGTCGGTGAGTGTCACACTATACCAGCTGTAGCCGACTACCTCGCGCTAGCCCGCGCCCTGCCCGGCTACGGGGACGTGGCCTTCCCGCCGCTCCGCACCGACGCCTGCCCCACGCCCACACTCACCGTCACCGTCGGTGAGTGTCACACTATACCAGCTGTAGCCGACTACCTCGCGCTAGCCCGCGCCCTGCCCGGCTACGGGGACGTGGCCTTCCCGCCGCTCCGCACCGACGCCTGCCCCACGCCCACACTCACCGTCACCGTCGGTGAGTGTCACACTATACCAGCTGTAGCCGACTACCTCGCGCTAGCCCGCGCCCTGCCCGGCTACGGGGACGTGGCCTTCCCGCCGCTCCGCACCGACGCCTGCCCCACGCCCACACTCACCGTCACCGTCGGTGAGTGTCACACTATACCAGCTGTAGCCGACTACCTCGCGCTAGCCCGCGCCCTGCCCGGCTACGGGGACGTGGCCTTCCCGCCGCTCCGCACCGACGCCTGCCCCACGCCCACACTCACCGTCACCGTCGGTGAGTGTCACACTATACCAGCTGTAGCCGACTACCTCGCGCTAGCCCGCGCCCTGCCCGGCTACGGGGACGTGGCCTTCCCGCCGCTCCGCACCGACGCCTGCCCCACGCCCACACTCACCGTCACCGTCGGTGAGTGTCACACTATACCAGCTGTAGCCGACTACCTCGCGCTAGCCCGCGCCCTGCCCGGCTACGGGGACGTGGCCTTCCCGCCGCTCCGCACCGACGCCTGCCCCACGCCCACACTCACCGTCACCGTCGGTGAGTGTCACACTATACCAGCTGTAGCCGACTACCTCGCGCTAGCCCGCGCCCTGCCCGGCTACGGGGACGTGGCCTTCCCGCCGCTCCGCACCGACGCCTGCCCCACGCCCACACTCACCGTCACCGTCGGTGAGTGTCACACTATACCAGCTGTAGCCGACTACCTCGCGCTAGCCCGCGCCCTGCCCGGCTACGGGGACGTGGCCTTCCCGCCGCTCCGCACCGACGCCTGCCCCACGCCCACACTCACCGTCACCGTCGGTGAGTGTCACACTATACCAGCTGTAGCCGACTACCTCGCGCTAGCCCGCGCCCTGCCCGGCTACGGGGACGTGGCCTTCCCGCCGCTCCGCACCGACGCCTGCCCCACGCCCACACTCACCGTCACCGTCGGTGAGTGTCACACTATACCAGCTGTAGCCGACTACCTCGCGCTAGCCCGCGCCCTGCCCGGCTACGGGGACGTGGCCTTCCCGCCGCTCCGCACCGACGCCTGCCCCACGCCCACACTCACCGTCACCGTCGGTGAGTGTCACACTATACCAGCTGTAGCCGACTACCTCGCGCTAGCCCGCGCCCTGCCCGGCTACGGGGACGTGGCCTTCCCGCCGCTCCGCACCGACGCCTGCCCCACGCCCACACTCACCGTCACCGTCGGTGAGTGTCACACTATACCAGCTGTAGCCGACTACCTCGCGCTAGCCCGCGCCCTGCCCGGCTACGGGGACGTGGCCTTCCCGCCGCTCCGCACCGACGCCTGCCCCACGCCCACACTCACCGTCACCGTCGGTGAGTGTCACACTATACCAGCTGTAGCCGACTACCTCGCGCTAGCCCGCGCCCTGCCCGGCTACGGGGACGTGGCCTTCCCGCCGCTCCGCACCGACGCCTGCCCCACGCCCACACTCACCGTCACCGTCGGTGAGTGTCACACTATACCAGCTGTAGCCGACTACCTCGCGCTAGCCCGCGCCCTGCCCGGCTACGGGGACGTGGCCTTCCCGCCGCTCCGCACCGACGCCTGCCCCACGCCCACACTCACCGTCACCGTCGGTGAGTGTCACACTATACCAGCTGTAGCCGACTACCTCGCGCTAGCCCGCGCCCTGCCCGGCTACGGGGACGTGGCCTTCCCGCCGCTCCGCACCGACGCCTGCCCCACGCCCACACTCACCGTCACCGTCGGTGAGTGTCACACTATACCAGCTGTAGCCGACTACCTCGCGCTAGCCCGCGCCCTGCCCGGCTACGGGGACGTGGCCTTCCCGCCGCTCCGCACCGACGCCTGCCCCACGCCCACACTCACCGTCACCGTCGGTGAGTGTCACACTATACCAGCTGTAGCCGACTACCTCGCGCTAGCCCGCGCCCTGCCCGGCTACGGGGACGTGGCCTTCCCGCCGCTCCGCACCGACGCCTGCCCCACGCCCACACTCACCGTCACCGTCGGTGAGTGTCACACTATACCAGCTGTAGCCGACTACCTCGCGCTAGCCCGCGCCCTGCCCGGCTACGGGGACGTGGCCTTCCCGCCGCTCCGCACCGACGCCTGCCCCACGCCCACACTCACCGTCACCGTCGGTGAGTGTCACACTATACCAGCTGTAGCCGACTACCTCGCGCTAGCCCGCGCCCTGCCCGGCTACGGGGACGTGGCCTTCCCGCCGCTCCGCACCGACGCCTGCCCCACGCCCACACTCACCGTCACCGTCGGTGAGTGTCACACTATACCAGCTGTAGCCGACTACCTCGCGCTAGCCCGCGCCCTGCCCGGCTACGGGGACGTGGCCTTCCCGCCGCTCCGCACCGACGCCTGCCCCACGCCCACACTCACCGTCACCGTCGGTGAGTGTCACACTATACCAGCTGTAGCCGACTACCTCGCGCTAGCCCGCGCCCTGCCCGGCTACGGGGACGTGGCCTTCCCGCCGCTCCGCACCGACGCCTGCCCCACGCCCACACTCACCGTCACCGTCGGTGAGTGTCACACTATACCAGCTGTAGCCGACTACCTCGCGCTAGCCCGCGCCCTGCCCGGCTACGGGGACGTGGCCTTCCCGCCGCTCCGCACCGACGCCTGCCCCACGCCCACACTCACCGTCACCGTCGGTGAGTGTCACACTATACCAGCTGTAGCCGACTACCTCGCGCTAGCCCGCGCCCTGCCCGGCTACGGGGACGTGGCCTTCCCGCCGCTCCGCACCGACGCCTGCCCCACGCCCACACTCACCGTCACCGTCGGTGAGTGTCACACTATACCAGCTGTAGCCGACTACCTCGCGCTAGCCCGCGCCCTGCCCGGCTACGGGGACGTGGCCTTCCCGCCGCTCCGCACCGACGCCTGCCCCACGCCCACACTCACCGTCACCGTCGGTGAGTGTCACACTATACCAGCTGTAGCCGACTACCTCGCGCTAGCCCGCGCCCTGCCCGGCTACGGGGACGTGGCCTTCCCGCCGCTCCGCACCGACGCCTGCCCCACGCCCACACTCACCGTCACCGTCGGTGAGTGTCACACTATACCAGCTGTAGCCGACTACCTCGCGCTAGCCCGCGCCCTGCCCGGCTACGGGGACGTGGCCTTCCCGCCGCTCCGCACCGACGCCTGCCCCACGCCCACACTCACCGTCACCGTCGGTGAGTGTCACACTATACCAGCTGTAGCCGACTACCTCGCGCTAGCCCGCGCCCTGCCCGGCTACGGGGACGTGGCCTTCCCGCCGCTCCGCACCGACGCCTGCCCCACGCCCACACTCACCGTCACCGTCGGTGAGTGTCACACTATACCAGCTGTAGCCGACTACCTCGCGCTAGCCCGCGCCCTGCCCGGCTACGGGGACGTGGCCTTCCCGCCGCTCCGCACCGACGCCTGCCCCACGCCCACACTCACCGTCACCGTCGGTGAGTGTCACACTATACCAGCTGTAGCCGACTACCTCGCGCTAGCCCGCGCCCTGCCCGGCTACGGGGACGTGGCCTTCCCGCCGCTCCGCACCGACGCCTGCCCCACGCCCACACTCACCGTCACCGTCGGTGAGTGTCACACTATACCAGCTGTAGCCGACTACCTCGCGCTAGCCCGCGCCCTGCCCGGCTACGGGGACGTGGCCTTCCCGCCGCTCCGCACCGACGCCTGCCCCACGCCCACACTCACCGTCACCGTCGGTGAGTGTCACACTATACCAGCTGTAGCCGACTACCTCGCGCTAGCCCGCGCCCTGCCCGGCTACGGGGACGTGGCCTTCCCGCCGCTCCGCACCGACGCCTGCCCCACGCCCACACTCACCGTCACCGTCGGTGAGTGTCACACTATACCAGCTGTAGCCGACTACCTCGCGCTAGCCCGCGCCCTGCCCGGCTACGGGGACGTGGCCTTCCCGCCGCTCCGCACCGACGCCTGCCCCACGCCCACACTCACCGTCACCGTCGGTGAGTGTCACACTATACCAGCTGTAGCCGACTACCTCGCGCTAGCCCGCGCCCTGCCCGGCTACGGGGACGTGGCCTTCCCGCCGCTCCGCACCGACGCCTGCCCCACGCCCACACTCACCGTCACCGTCGGTGAGTGTCACACTATACCAGCTGTAGCCGACTACCTCGCGCTAGCCCGCGCCCTGCCCGGCTACGGGGACGTGGCCTTCCCGCCGCTCCGCACCGACGCCTGCCCCACGCCCACACTCACCGTCACCGTCGGTGAGTGTCACACTATACCAGCTGTAGCCGACTACCTCGCGCTAGCCCGCGCCCTGCCCGGCTACGGGGACGTGGCCTTCCCGCCGCTCCGCACCGACGCCTGCCCCACGCCCACACTCACCGTCACCGTCGGTGAGTGTCACACTATACCAGCTGTAGCCGACTACCTCGCGCTAGCCCGCGCCCTGCCCGGCTACGGGGACGTGGCCTTCCCGCCGCTCCGCACCGACGCCTGCCCCACGCCCACACTCACCGTCACCGTCGGTGAGTGTCACACTATACCAGCTGTAGCCGACTACCTCGCGCTAGCCCGCGCCCTGCCCGGCTACGGGGACGTGGCCTTCCCGCCGCTCCGCACCGACGCCTGCCCCACGCCCACACTCACCGTCACCGTCGGTGAGTGTCACACTATACCAGCTGTAGCCGACTACCTCGCGCTAGCCCGCGCCCTGCCCGGCTACGGGGACGTGGCCTTCCCGCCGCTCCGCACCGACGCCTGCCCCACGCCCACACTCACCGTCACCGTCGGTGAGTGTCACACTATACCAGCTGTAGCCGACTACCTACACCGACCGTCACCGTCCTTTCCCGACCGCTTCCCGCCCGAATTGTTTTCGGCGTTTGACATTGTTATCGAAGTTGCCCTACTTTATATATACTGTTTCTGTGCCCTAATATTTTACTGTTATTTTCCAGGCTGGAACGGTCTGAAACTAACGGCGTGTGCGGACGGCGGCGCCCAAACCGCCGAGGTGCCGTGGCGGAGCGTGCGCGAGTGGCGCGCCGACGATGATGCCGCCGCCGCCAGACTCACATACTCCACACACGAGCACACCCGCACCATCGCCCTGTTCACTCCATACGTGAGTACTTGTGTCACGTCATGTGGCCACACGCCAGGTGCCGTGGCGGCCGGCGACGACCCGCCGCCGCCAGACTCACATACTCCACACACGAGCACACCCGCACCATCGCCCTGTTCACTCCATACGTGAGTACTTGTGTCACGTCATGTGGCCACACGCCAGGTGCCGTGGCGGCCGGCGACGACCCGCCGCCGCCAGACTCACATACTCCACACACGAGCACACCCGCACCATCGCCCTGTTCACTCCATACGTGAGTACTTGTGTCACGTCATGTGGCCACACGCCAGGTGCCGTGGCGGCCGGCGACGACCCGCCGCCGCCAGACTCACATACTCCACACACGAGCACACCCGCACCATCGCCCTGTTCACTCCATACGTGAGTACTTGTGTCACGTCATGTGGCCACACGCCAGGTGCCGTGGCGGCCGGCGACGACCCGCCGCCGCCAGACTCACATACTCCACACACGAGCACACCCGCACCATCGCCCTGTTCACTCCATACGTGAGTACTTGTGTCACGTCATGTGGCCACACGCCAGGTGCCGTGGCGGCCGGCGACGACATTTACTCACTTTATGTGTTACTGGAAGCCCTCAGCAGATCCTGCAAAAACTTTTGAGACAAACGCCCGTGACATTTTTACATATCTAGTACCAAATATGGAACATCTCTTTGTAGTAGAAGTTAAAAAAAACCGTGTGACAGAATTTGATCAAATTAAATCAATACGTTACTATAAAATACTTTTTATTGGACACCAAAAAATACAGAGATCCTTAAATAAACAAGATATCAATCAATTTCGACCAATCATTTTTTTAATAGAAAAAATACTTTTCAGTTTGTTGTCATATTATCTGCGAATGATTCCTACAATAAACATGTTTATTTACCAATTTATTTGTAAAGTAATGCCTAACTAAAGATATATTAACTATTTCTTTACAGTACCAGTTCCTATGTAACTGCATGGACAGAATAGCCGAGGAAATGAGCTGGGTGGACACCGGCGACTAAGCACCCCCTCGGCCCGCGAGCTTAGACCTAAGCGACTGTATTATGCCATCAAAACTCCCGGTACGGTAGGAAATTATTCCCACTGGTAACATTCACAGTCCGATTGAACGACGCGGTCAAATTAAACGTGAACAATCATAGACGAACACAGGGCCGGATTAACCTTTAGACTGAGTAGGTAACTGTCTAGGGGCCCCGCATCAGCTAGGGGCCCCGCATCAGCTAGAGGCCCTGCATCAAACAAGGGCCCGCATCAGCTTGGGGCCCCGCATCGGCTAGAGGCCCTGCATCAAACAAGGGCCCGCATCAGCTAGGGGCCCCGCATCAGCTAGGGGCCCCGCATCAGCTAGGGGCCCCGCATCGGCTAGAGGCCCTGCAGCCCTGCTAGGGGCCCCGAGCGCGCACAAAAAATAATGTTGATGGAGAGATTTTCAAACGACTGAAAAGGGGCCCTGTGACTTATATTGCCTAGGGGCCCCGACATGATTAATCCGGCCCTGGACGAACAGGAAGACGTAGCGTACGCAAAGTATAAAGACAATACAATACAAGTATACTTTATTGCACACCATAAAAACACATTACAAGAGGTACTTACATAATTAGAACAAGTAGTCAAACTTCGGTCGTTTAGGAGCCCGCGATACGTATTCAAGGTCAAGGCGCAGACAGTGCGATCCGTACTGGGGCATTCTTACGCATTCGTAAAACGTGTAGTGCGTTCGTTCACGGCGCGCACCCATACAACCGAACACACTGTTAACTGTACAGATGTAGTGCAAAATGATTTTCCATCGTACTTTATCGGAAAAGTTCGTACTTATCGTGCTCTCTCAATCAGCTTCAGAACCCATCTTACAGCCGCCATTTTTCACTATGACATTTGACACTAAGCAATTAAGTTCCATATTAATGGGTGAAAACGTCACTCATTTAATACAATCATTGATTGACAGTTCGGGTGTCATCGTATTCCGATTGAGATCCGAGTTTTCCCGATGGAAAATCATTTTGCACTACATCTGTACATTTGTAAACGTGTGCCAACTTTATTGCAACGTTTTTGTCTATGGGTGGTCAGTTAACAGTGACTTCGTTTGTACAAGCCGCGCGATATACCTTGTATAGGAAGACAAATTACTAATATTAAGTATACTGTGCTCGGGTTAGTCATTGTGTTCAAAAAAAATACTATGACAGTTCTGACAGGTCATTTTCTGGGATAAATGTTACAGGCCATCAATTGAGGTAACGTCTGGTGTTTTACAATTGGTTCATACCCCAATATGTCCCATATATGGAACATTTTAGTAAAAATATATATAGTTTAATTAGGAAATGTTGCCAGTGTAATTAAATATTCCACCAAAACGGAGTGACTCGTAGTTTGTTATCCTTATCATTATTATAAAATATACTAATGTTAATATAATACGTTTATTTATCTTGATAGTTAAAATATTTAGGTAACGTTACTCGTAAACATTCAATTACTTGAATCGTTAAGTATTTCGAAGCGCGTGTATGGCACCGTCATACTGTCAAACATGGCGGGTCGATTGATCAATAAAAGAATTTAAAAAGGTATGGTGGTGCCATCTATGTTTGCTTTAATGTAAGGAGCTCTATAAAATGTATGAGAATTACTAGTAAATATAAAGACACTCTTAAATGAGCATTTATGGACACAATTTCACTGTCTAAAGATGTTCAGTTAAAAGTGTTTTTCAATGTTAGTGTGACTTTTATATTAGGTCCGATATTTCAGTAGTTTTTTGATGTAACTTTGATCCTCGGTTGCTATTTTGATGTCTCAATTTTTCTACCCTATATTATTTAGGTAATTTTGTACTTACGAACTTTAATTTATATTTATATACGTATAATAAAATCGTGAATAATTTATGTGTAGGACGGCGTAATGCATTTAAAAGTTAAAATAAATTAAATTAATTATATTAAAGGAAATATAAGTCATAAAATATAAATTAATCCATCGGTATATAAAATTGGAAACTGCCATCATCATCATATTCGTCACTATCATTAAAATTGCTCTCTTTAAGAATAGATCGACTGATCTAATTCGAAAATAAATAAATATCGTCTTGAACGAAATTATAAAACCTTTCGTTTGGCATCCTGGAAGCTGTATAAAAGTGAAAAATGTTTTTTTTTTGTATGGGGATAAGCTCGTTTGGCCCTTTACTTCGAAACATAACTACTTATACGATTCTGAAGGGTATGTGGGCATTTCTATTGTTTCTTTAACCCTATTAAGAATTTGTTAGAATGGAGTTAAATGTTGCCCCATTGGTTACGCACTTTTTAATATAGGTAGTTTCACGAGAGTTGAGGTGAATGATTACACACACAGCGACATGAAGTATTCATTGCAAAAAAAGTGAATGAATGAAATGAATGAGTTGAGTAAATAAACACAAGGCTATAGTTTAAATAAACTTTTTGGTCTATCTTGCAATTCACTGTTGGACCTGCTATCGGTACGAAAAAAGAACAGTAATTTCAAAATCCCGAAGTCATTACATGACAGTGTTGTTGTGTGCGTGGCCTCAACTCTCGTGAAGCTACCTATACTAAAATTTAAAAAAATGCGTAACTAAGAATATATACATCAACCAATAACAGAAAGATTTCCAAGGTTTGTTACGTAATTTTTATCTTAAAAAAGTGCGTAACCAAAAGGACGTTTGACACGCTAGCAATTTCTTAATCGGGTACAAGGATAAATAGAAATGCCCGTGTATTGTTTTAAAATATTACCTTTACATTTAAAGACTTAGGGTCTAAGTTCGCTTATCGAGTCCCTCATAGTTTTAACAATTTTATTTGCATTACGTTTTTTTTTATTTTAGTCGATTGTAGCCACAGAAATAAATCGAGGTAGAAAGAGAAAGTGTATGTACCTTGCGTGCTAAAAAGAAGTGGCGGCGACCTACTTTGCACGCCGTCAACTTCAGTTTCCGTCAATATTATTATCAGATTGTCAAATCTGATAATGGTATAATTAATTGTTCAAATACCACCAAATGAAGTGGAAGGCTTATGTTTTCCATCACTAAATTACACTTTTGGCGTCAGACGCCGAGCGAAAAACGTTACACGCTTGAATTCCATACAAATCGACGACCTATTTACTTCTAGAAGTTCTAGGTATCTCGATATATTTGTGTGATTGCAGCCCTTAACGACGGTAACTAGTGGTCGATCCATGAAATGTACTTTAAACTATTTTCCATACATATCCTTGTTATGCGAAGTCAATATTTTTATAAATTTTCTGTAAATATATAGGTTAGTGTATAATTTTCCGTGTCATCCGTGCGTTGCTTTAAAAGTGAGAGTGTGAATTATATTTATATAATTTGCTGTTAAAAATTAATGAAATCTGATAATGATTGATTAAAATCATTGAATATCGCTTCAGCTTAGCTAATATGTAGATATTTTTAATTTTAACGGTTAAATGTTTATGTTTAAGTTATATTTATGTATGTAATGTGATATAGAATGCAGTATTTGTCTCGATGCTATCGAGGTTTGAGATATATGATTGTTTTTAGATAAGAATATACACAATGTAGTGTTACAAACTTGATCGCGGTGCGTATCATGAGTACTGTAGCCTTCATGGGCCTATGATGGTGACGTGTATTGCGCGATAATTAAATCTTAAAGCATCCGTTATGTTTCAATTATGACGGAATGCAAGAATTACGTCACGCCTGGCCATAAAGTGGCAATAGGCTAGATGACTAAAAAAAACTGTTTAGTCCGTCTGTTACATTATGAAAAAATATTGTAGGTACACGTATTTTTTGTTTTGTTTGACAAACAAAAACTGACGAGGATAGAGTGCTTAGAAGTTTCGAGTGACGTCACTCTTGAGTACAAATTGTACTCAAGAGTGACGTCACAAGCCCCCACTCCAGAAGTTTGATGATCTATAACTTTGTCGATTTTTAATATTTTGATAAACCAAAAAATACGTGTCCCATAATTTTCCATAATCTAACTGACGGACTAAATAGAATTACATATTTTTAACCCAGTCATCATCCCTATTACCGCCCGCTACTCGTGCGGAAAATCCCACTTCCTGGCCTGGGGGAGACGTAAAATTTTGTACTTAACACGGGCGGTAAAGAAACCCTCGGATCGCGTATTTATCGCCCTTGCGTTCGACTCGAGCGTCAAATACCTGCGATCTGAGACATTCTTTGTTTTACCGCCCTATGTAAGTGATGTACTATTATCGTATGATATATGCGACCATCATAACCCGATGTAGAGTCGGCACTCAAAATCCGTGCTGCTACGTAATTTAAGTGGTGACGATTCTTTCTACATATAGACTGTGTAATGTAATGACTCTCTTACTGTCACATTTATTTGTCGCTCTATTCTCTTACGTTTAGGGCAGCGGTCGGTAACCTGAGGCCCGCGAGCCTCCCTGGCTTTTTTAATGTAAAAGGTCGTTATATTCAGAATCGTATAAAGTCATAAATCATTAGCAATGTGCGACCCGCGTCAATTTTGTTAGATAATATCTCTTGCCGAGCCCTTGGCTGCTAAAAGGTTGCCGACCGCTGGTTTAGGGCATGCGGAACCGGGAAATTTTAGTATGGCAGTACCGGGAATTTCCGGTTCTCCCACTAAAATAACACGCCCTACTTACGTTAAACCTTCCATGACAGAGTCATGATCTTATAATAGTAGTTTTATTAAGATTGGAACAGTTTCGAAGTTTATTTTCGCAAGGCGCGAAAACTATTGAAAATATAATTTTATTGTTTCCTGAAAATGTACTTGCATAACGTACGTATCCAAGTTTATATCACAATAGTATAAATGGCATAAACTATTCAGAAATTAAGTGCCATTGGCTTTTTTCGTCAGTTCAAAGTTAGGCTCGGTTTGTCGAAAGGTTCCACATTTGGTTTGCCATAGTATCAATGCAATGAAAAATGCAACACGGTTTTGCAAACAGATAATAACCACATTTTTACTAAAAAAAAACCCGACCGCGGTGCACTTTGAAACTGCATAAAATCCACCATTTTGTTTATTTTAACGAACTTCATACCCAGTGACACCCGTACCATCAAGACGAATCTAGTGATGTATCATTTATCAAAATCGGATGTGCCGTTGAGTTGTTACGAGCGGACACAGGAACGGACATACATACATACATACAGGTCAAACACATAACCCTCCTTTGGGCTTCGCCGCAGTCGGGTAAAAAAACAATTCTTACACCTGGCGTAGGAATAATCGGCACTGGTGTAAAGAAATAATATTCAATATACATATTTATCGATGGTCTATGTTTTCCATAATTGAAACACTATGCGATAATATTTCATCGAAGTCTTATTTTAAAAATATCCTTAGGAAATCAGTCCTATTGATTTTATCTGTGAAAATGTATAATATTCATTTAATTTTAAAATGTACCATTACTTGCAAGTTAGTGGTCGTCACAAACATGACGATTAATGTCAAATGGCGTTTATTCCGTCATACACTGACAGGCTAGACTGAATTTAAACACAATTCGAGTGTTACCTAATCGTACATTTTTAAATTCCCATACATAGAGATGTGCCATTCTCGGAAACGTTCTCCGTTTTGTATGGAGAGAGAACGTTCTTGAGAACATTTTCCATACAAAACTGAGAACGTTTCCGAGAATTCTCGAGAACGGCACAACTCTACCCATACATACATACAAATTGATCGGTTTTGTATGTGTTCCATAATTGGTAAGCAACAGTAGTGTTGTCGTTTTATTTCATCAATATCCTTTGGAAATCTAAACTTAATTATACAGATCATTCCGTCTTTGAACGAACAATTGAACACAAAATAAGGCAAGTTGTTTATTTGCATTACAACGCTGTATATGTCGCAGCCAACTGGTTTAGTTAGCCATTTGATTAGCTGCCTAGCCTTTTCATTAAACACGCTCCTTATTTTAGGTTAGGTTTGTTAGTCAGCTTGTGTCCTCAGAGCAGAAATAGAAGCCCCGCGCAGCGGGGCTTCGTCGACCTGCTGGCGGGTCATAATTTAGTGAAAATGCTAGGCAGTTAACCAAATGGCTAACTAAACCAGTTGGCTGCGACATACAGATACTTTTCATGTTTTGTAGACTTTACCGTGACAGTACGTATGAAAATACAGGCCACTCTGCCTCTCATGAACATTTCAAGGTGTCGAGTATCGAGTACTTACAAGGAAAGGGTACCCAACTGTCCGACTCCGATTTGATTCATAAAAAAAAAAAAAAATCTGTAAGGAGGCCCTCAAGGGCTCTGTTACATGTCTCATCTCTAATTCTTTTCTCTTGGCGCTTCGGGTAATTGACCTTCTGGTGAGAAGAAGCGCCGGAAGAAACTCACCAGTTTCTCTTTTCGACCAACGAGTATTACAACAATATGTCGTTAATATAAGATTTAATTAATACATTACATTAAACTTAAAACTACATTTATAGAGATGTAAAGGGTCTCTCTATGCGTCCAACAAGACAAATAAAATTATAGAAAATAAATTGATAGTAAAATTAATGGAGATGTAAAGAGTCTCCGTTGTCGAAATGTTGCCGTTGCCGTTGTCGAAAAAAAAAACACCCTCAAAGGGGTCAAATTTTGAAGGGTGTTTTTTTTAGGAAAATATGAGTTTGTTCTCCTAAAAAGTTGAACTTAGGCAGCTAAAAAAAAATACGTGTCTGCTATTTTAGACTACTCTATAACATATGAGCGTTTTCAAAAAAAAATACCGGTGTAGCTACTTTCTCAAAATATGGACTTGTGAGGTTTTTTTGGCTCAGAATCGTTAGTACTTTCGAACCTTATACGTAAAAAAAGTGTCCAAATTTTTTTTTTCCATTACGTCACCATTTTGCATAGTGTTTGTATGAACGTGACGTAGTGGAAAGACAAAAATCCCATACAAATTTTGGGACACTTTTTTTACGTATAAAGGTTCTAATGTACCTACTAACAATTCTGAGCCAGAAAAACCTCAAAAGTCCATATTTTGGGAAAGTAGCTACCCCGGTATTTTTTTTGGAAAACTCTCATATGTTATAAAAATAAAAAAAATAAAAATAAAAATCATTTATTTCAGAAAACAGGTTCCATATTTTGTTAGTAAGCAACTTATACACTATGTTAGGTACACGAAATCAAATTAAATCAAATTAAATCATTATTATTACATACATGGGCGTTTTTATTTTAAAATGTACCTGTCCTACGGTTAGGCGACACTTAAGCTATGTTCAAATACTTTCCGACCTGTCAGTCCGTGACGAAATGTATGGAATTTGACACTAATCGTCAGCTCTGTGACGACCTGCTAACTGTCAGTTAAGAACGCACTTTAAATAAGAAGCCCATATAACTATTTAGTAAACAGACCCTTTCCCCTCCTCCGCCGCCTCACCGATCCCTCGGCATCACATGCAGATCCACGAAGCGGCCGAGGACGGCCGAGTCTAGCCTGTCCGCGATCATCTGCAGAATACTGTTGCCGCTCCCCCGCACACGCCGTATTATGGACGCCGACTTTTTGCGCATTATCGTGTAAAAGTCGTCGACGGCCGCGTCCGCGAACATTCCCGACGCGCTGCAATAGCGAGGGAGCCGCAACAGTGCCCTGAATGCATTATTATATTGCACTCTAAGTGCATTGTACGCTCGCTGCGTAAAACTGACCCATAGACCGCTCGTGTAAAAACTTTGGCAGTAGGCTCTAAAGAGCGATAGTTTAACCGGTACGGTACAGCGAGCGAATCTATGAGCCAGCATATTGCCTCGAACGGACAATGACCTCCGCTCACGCTCTAAGTCCTTATCATCTTTAAGGTCATCGGATAACACATGACCTAGATATTTAAAATGTGACACTTGCTTTATAGGCAAATTGTTTAAAAGAAGTGGTGGAACGTAATTTGGTAATTTATTTTTACCTTTGAAAATCATGAACTCACTCTTTTTTACATTGTACCTTAAACCATGTGTCTCTGCATACACTTCACACATATTTACCAACTTTTGCAGCCCGTAGAAAGACGGACTGAGCAGCACCATATCGTCCGCATAGCTTATGTTGTTGACGCTGACATTGTCCAAGCGGCAGCCGACATGTATGCTACTCAGTTCGCCAATCAGCTGATCAACATACAAGTTGAAAAGTCTTGGCGATGTTAATCCTCCCTGCCTTACACCACAGCTGAGTGAGTACTCGTCAGAGTAAACATTTGCCCATCTCACTTTATTTTTTTGATTACTATACCAATATGAAAAAATATCGACTACTTCTGGTGCCACGCCTGTTTTTCTTAACTTGTCCCAAAGTATATCGTAAGACACTAAATCGAACGCTTTGGACAAGTCCAGAAAACACGCATATATGGGCGTTTTTCTCTTGACATAGTAATCAACCGTGTGCTTAAGTGTTAATATTGCACTTTCGGTACCTAGACCCTCCTGAAAACCAAACTGTGCATCACACAGTTGTATATGTTGGCCAAGATGTACATCCAGTATTCTATCTAACACTTTCGCAACAATTGTAGCAAGTGAGATGGGTCGGTAGTTCGCTTTATCAGAAATGTCACCTGTCGAGTTCTTTATCAGCGGCGTCACAACTGTCCTCATTAGGTCGCCCGGTAAGTACGAATGACGTAAACAAAAGGTGTAAAGCATGGATACGACCCTACTTAAATGCGGACCCGCGTGCTGGAGATGCTCTATACTCAGCCCGTCGTGTCCTGGAGATTTACCCCTTTTCATGCCTTTAATGGCCTGCGATACCATTTTACTAGTTATTCCGAAAACAGGACTCGCAGTACTGTTAAAAGTACTTGGCACCGTACATGATTTTAATGGTGAATCTACTTTGAAACATTGTCCAAACATATTGGCAATACTCACGGGGTCACATTTACCATCGACACTAACGGGCAGAGATACCTTTCCATTCAACCTTTTAGTGCTTTTCCAAAACTTGTCAAACTGCTTAGACGCATGCTGCGAGGCAAGAATATCCATAGCGATTTGCTCTTGATTGCTTTGACAAAACTTTAGTCTAGACTTGAATATTTTCCTGCTAAGACACATTGCCTCATAAACAGGCCCACACTGTGGTCTGTTATGCAGGATGTAAGTGCAAAAATCCAACCTAGCCTGTTTGTGCGCTTCTGCCACATGCTTATTCCAACCTCGCAAACATCTGTTTCTATTGACTATTTTAACAGGTTTTTTAGTACAACAGTCGATTGAGGCCTGACGCAAAGTATCTATAATAGTTTTGTAATATCTGTCTATAACTTTCTTATGTGATTCATCCTTACAGAATGTATCGGCACACATTTGAAACTCCGTAGGAAAATCTATTAACTTCAGTTTAAGACTACATAAATTATTATATTTTTCTATTTCCTCTGCGGTTTTCAAGCCCCAAATAACACCTTTATTACAGTGATCAACACTTACTTGTAGCTTACTTCTTATATGACCCAAATCGCACTCAACCCGCACCGGGAAATGGTCTGACCAGTATACGTCATACAGAACCTCAATATTTTGTATGGTTTTCCAAGCTGATTTACTAACTATACAATGGTCAAGCCATCTCTGACAGCCGTGCGCCTCGCTTACGTAGGTATACGTATCGGAAGCAATACCTAACTTTAAAACATCCGCGCACATCCATTCGTTCTCACTACAAAAATCAAATAATTCCTCTCCGAACGACGCTGTGGGGTGTGCGTTTAGGTCACCTAATATGTAAACAGTTTCAATACAGCTATCTTGTACTAACGCATATAATTCACCCAAACACTGTGTAAACAAAGGTAAATTATCGCACTGGTCCGTAGGCATATATACGCACATTATCATGATTTCACTCAGTCCAGATGTTACTGCTCTTATCGCACAGATACGCTCACTACTGCACTTAACCACCGACACGTTACGGAAAACATCACTTCGCCACAATAGCGCAACACCACCATGAGGGCGGCCGCGAAGAATACCCGATGTTACGTCTATAGCCGATTTGCCCGTGTAGTTGAAATCCTTGTCGATACTGCCAAGAAACGGCAAGTCCTGAGGTGTTAACCAAATTTCTTGTAACGCCAGGACGTCAGCTGACTTACACAGTGACTGTATACAGCCTACGCTTCGTTTAACATTTTTACAATTGTAACTTACAAATATATTCTTACAAGTTGCACTCATTATTGGCGCGTCCATCATGAGTCATCGTCCCTTATCCGTGTAGGCACCTAAGTTATGTTAATTAGGTCACGCTGTCACTTTTCTCACTCGGAAATTTATCCTGCCTCGCTTTAAAGTCTATGAAACGCCTAACCGAGACTCCCGCTGGCCACAAACAGTCATCCATAAAGGTGCTTAATTTTTCTTTAGACACAAACATTTTGTAGGACTGGTAATCTCTCGGTTTACGTGTTTTTATTTTAAACATAGACACTCTTTCATTCGTTTTTTCATAAATGTACTCGATTACATCGCTTATCACTACATCTTTGTGAACATTAGACACAAACAATGGAGTCCGCACGGCTGCCGCCTTAAACTTCATATGCTCGTCGGATTTAGCCTTCCCTTCACAGCCTATAATCCTATTTCTTAGTCTTTTTCTTTGCGCCTGCTTCCACTCTCCATCTAATTTTGGTGATTTCCACTCTTTTTCACTGCCCGCCATTTCTGCAAAGGTTAATGTTTTAGACACAACTGGTAGCTGATTTTTGCATGTAGACACCGTCTCCTTCGAAATTATTGCACTAGAAACTGTCGTGGGACTTTGAGCTTTATCAGTGCCGGGAACGGTAGGTTTTTGTAGAACATCTGGTGCGGCCAGCGGCGATACAGGTTTAGTTATCAACTCATTAGGTGAGGAGTGCGAGTGAGAAAGCCGCGCTCCCTCGTCCATGCATGACAAAGACGGCGAATGCTGGGTGGTCGTCTCTGCCCGCTCGGTTCCAATCAGCTGGTTCGATGAGTCATTATCGTTATTACAAAAATTAACGGACATTACCGACTTATTACTTTGGTTTAAAAAACCCATCGGGCCACTGTCTAACATGTTACATGTACCTCTTCTGGTATTGACATTAACCTGGCCATTTATAAAAGATGCAAAGCGATCATGGTAGCACTTAACTTCCAGCTCGTCAACCCTTTTATTCGTTGCGTACAAACTCTTAATTTCCATTACGTCGGATTTCAACCGTATTAAATCTTTTAACACTGTCGTTACATCGACATGGTCGAATGTTACCGGAGGCAACTTATTTAATTCCTTTGCTACAAAAATCGGGAGCAGTTCCGGATCTGTTTCCTGGAACACACGAATTATATCCTCAAGATCTCGTTGCATTTTCCCATCATTTCTGCGTGAAATTTTCTTCTTTTTGCTCTTCATGGCATCGAACAACATAGATTTTGCTGAGGCCACTTCTTCTTCTTTATAAGCAGATACACATATGCGCACCATACTTTCCAAATCCATGACGTCCACCTTATTTTGGATAAACGCTAACAGCTCACATATTACGATGTTGCAGCTGGCACATTTCACAGTATTCGAAGACGACATTTTTTAATAACACGACTGTGCGTTATGCGCGCACGCCCGATCGAGACCGCATTCGCGCGCAGACTGAAATATAGAGTAGTCTAAAATAGCAGACACGTATTGTTTTTTAGCTGCCTAAGTTCAACTTTTTAGGAGAACAAACTCATATTTTCCTAAAAAAACACCCTTCAAAACAAAACATCCTCAAAGGGGTCAACCCCTTTGAGGGTGTTTTTTTTTAGGAAAATATGAGTTTTAGGTAAAATGACAAAACACGTGTCTATTCTTTTTTCATGTTCTCCAACATATAATGCAACCAGTAATTAACTAGAAACTTGCTAAAAAAAAATTCTGTCGAAGTTGGAGGGTTTAGTCACTTTTCAGTACTTTGAAGGACAATATCTCCTAAAAAGTTGAGCTTGGGCAGCTAAAAAAAAATACGTGTCTGCTATTTTAGACTACTCTATAACATATATCAAAATGAATCAAATCGAAGTCGGACAGTTGGGTACCCTTCCTTGTTAGTCGAATTTTAATGAATTGAAATTATTTAATAAATTAAACAAAATATTATTAGGCTTGAAGGCAGCGGTGTTAGGAAAATCGCGTTATTAAGACGTTTTTATAAAAAAGCCAAGCACTATCAGTAGTTTAGTGTGTTGGCAGACTATTATGAATTGATTGCAATTTATATGTAACTAGCTGTTCCGGCGAACTTCGTTCCGCCTCAATTTTTTTATATGTTTTAATAGTTATTCTGTTATTCGGGGCAGAGACAAACCCAAAAAATCAAAGATGATTAGCCGTAGCCGCTGTGATCGTGGTTTCGTGGTATTACTGTCTTTTTGACAAAGCCTGATCGCACCAACTGCTGACATGTATCGAAAATGTGCAATAATCAAACATATTTAAGGATTCAGTTTCACTGTGATCGTCCAATACCGAAGAACCTGAAGGTAACACAGAAAACAAACATTTATTCTATGCGTGTTCAATTACTGGAACACTTTATTTAAATAACTGCGTTACTTTTAGATCTCCTTTCGTTTGAACGAAAAAAAAATGTTTATTAATTAGCTTAAATTTATATCATGTATGTCATGTTTTTTGTATAAAATAGTCGCGAGATTCTTATGTTTTTCATTCATGTCGTTTTTATGTCAAAGCATTATTCATCGGTAAGGGATTTTATATGTTTTATATACAACTAAATACTTACATTTTATTATCCATGGATGTATTACAAAACGAATATTTAAGTTATCGGCTATATTACGATTTGGTATAACTAAAATTAAAACGGATATTGCTTGGTTTTCGTTATACAAAATACATATATCTATAAACCCAATTATAATGTTACTATTATAACAAAATGTATTTTAAACTATCCGTTACATTACAGTTTTGTATGAAATACATTCCAGTTTGTAGCATAGTTTCACTTCATACATACATATAGATAAGTGAGTGTGGTCACAGTTTCAATAAATGAACTTATATCAGTATGTATAGGTATCGCTTAAAATAAAATGTAATATTGAACGCTTGTTTTATTATTTTGCTCAGTATGTTTCAGTTCAAGGACTGACCGTTGACATAATTCGACACTGTACCAGGAGTCTCCAGGAGGCCCGCGGAAAGAAAGCGGGAGGGCCTATGATCCGGCCCGCGAGGCATTCTAATCCGGCCCTTGGCCACAGAATAAATAAATAAATAAATAAATATTAGGGGACAATCTTACACAAATCGAACTAGCCCCATAGTAAGCTCAATAAGGCTTGTGTTATGGATACTAGACGACGATATATTTAATAGATACAAATACTTAAATACATAGAAAACATCCTGCATCCATGACTCAGGAACAAATATTCGTGCTCATCACACAAATAAATACCCTTACCCGGATTCGAACCCAGGACCTCGTGCTTGGTAGGCAGGGTCACTACCAACTAAGCTAAAGCGGTCAAAAATAAGTAATAGTACTTTGTACAGAGGTCGCACTGTCTAACAAAACCCACGTTCGAGTCACAAAAATGAGCTGAATCCTACCTTCTCGCTCTAACTCATAACTCGCGCTCTTTCTGGTCACCACGCCCACCGCTAGGGTTGTCAACAAAAATAAAATTATTATTATACTACCGTCCTATGACTAAAACTAGACTAACCTCTATGAAGTTGTATAGGGGTTAGTCTAATTTTAGATATCGGACGGCAGTATAGCTTGTATTTCCTAGTGTATTAGAGGTAATTAAAAAATATATTTGCGCGACGTTATATAACTGTTTTGATACACGTCGTCACACATACTTACGGACATACATACATATTACATACCGGTCAAACACATAACCCTCCTTTGTGCTTCATAGGTTTCGCACACAGGCGCTGCAGGGTGTCGGCGCAACCCTGAGCTTGCCTAATGCATTAGGCAAGGAATAATAATAATTACCGCGAAACAAATCGCGGAGTGAGACACGCCTGCCTTGGCACAGAATAAGAATAGCACTACGTGCAGAAGTCTCTCCTTAACAAAACTGCCGTTCGCGTCGGATGCCCGGACGAAGCTGACCCGCATCTGACCGTCTGTCTCTCTCTATCGCATAACGCGTGCTCTTTTTTCCACTCTAGATCAATTTTGAATTAGTTTAGTTTGTTGGGATACCCGTTTGGGAACTACCTTTCAAACTAAAACTAATTCAAAATCACAGACACACACAAAGCCACAAAGTGAGCGGTACACACGTGAATTGGATGTATTTGTTTTTTAACGGAAAATGAGGGGTGTTATACCTCATTTTCCGTTAAAAAACAAATACATCCAACCAAAGAATCTCCTCTTTAGTGAAGTCGGTTAGAAAAACATTCGACGTACTTCAACGAAACCTTTTTCGTCCTCAATTGAAAATAGTAATTTCACTACAACACAATACCTATAACAACTGGCAATGATCACATAACGAGGCTCAATTTACTCGCCGCTAACCGGCTGATCACGACTCGCTAACAAACGTACATTGCCCACGACGCCTTCTGGCGCCAGTATTATACTACATGATTACTCTAACTTTGCACATTGTTTGTATCTGGCGTCGCGGATGCCAGGTGCAAACTTAGCTCAACTGTGTTGCAGTGCGGGCGTTTTGATAGTGGAGGACACGCTAATGTTCCCAAATCATTTGAAAATGAAAGGTATGAAATGCTTTGTGGATTTGGTCATGCGTTTTCGATTATTGTGAATTGCTCTCGACTCCGATTAGGACTGTTGATGAGCGAAAAGTACTTAGGTAGGCATATGTAGGGCACGCAATACCGGGATTCCGGTATTAGCTATATAACAACGGTATCGCATGGCCTAGGCATAATACAGTAAACATGAGCGAGTCGAGCCGGACATGAGCGAGTCGGACTCGCCCTCCGAGGGTTCCGTACAAATGCTTAAATTTAATAACCACATTTTTATTTAAAAATAATCGACCGCGGTGCACTTCGAAACTGCATAAAATCCGCCATTTTGTTTATTTTAACGAACTTCATACCCAGTGACACTCGCACCATCAAGACGAATCTAATGACCTATAATTTATCAAAATCGGATGTGCCGTTGAGTAGTTACGAGCGGACATAGGAACGGACATACATTATACATACATACTTACATACATACAGGTCAAACCCATAACCCTTTGGGCTTCGCCGCGGTCGGGTAAAAATATGGTCGTTACATAAAGACTATATATTTTGTAATTTTATTACAAATGTATAGTTTAGGTACAGATTTTTCCCTATATTTACTTGTAGTATAAGACGGTATTACTTGCAAATTTCATAGTTCTAAAGTCAACGGAAAGCGCCCTACGAATTTTGGTTTCTTGTGAGTGTCGAAATATACGTTTTTTGCGGCATACGCGGCCGTATCTTTTTTCACGTAAACTTAGAAGCTTGATTGTTTCACAGCTCCAAGGGATCATATACTTGAGTATATATATGGTTGTAATTTCAACTTGGTACCTCCACGCGTTCCCGAGATAAATGGTCGTGACGGACGGACAACAAAGTGATCTTATAAGGGTTTTACAGCTTCAAGGGACAATAGACCCGAGTATGGTTTTTATTCCAACTCGAGACCTTCACGCGTTCCTGAGATAAAGGGTCTTGACAGACAGAAAACAAAGTGATCTTATAAGGGTTCCATTTTTTTTCCATGTTCCTTAAGCGTAAAGAGGACACACCTACATGGTCTTAAGTGTCCAGATTCAATTGTTCGGAAGCCCAGAGGAAATTCTACGTCTTGGCTTGCAGGATAATAAGGAAGCAATTGCAGTCTTCAGTGCAATAAGAAGGTACAGGTTTAGTTAACCAGAGTACCATTATTGGTCCTAGAATGAAATAACCACATTTTTATTAAAAAAAACCCGACCGCGGTGCATTTTGAAAGTGCATAAAATCCGCCATTTTGTTTATTTTAACGAGCTTCATACCCAGTGACACTCGCACCATCAATACGAATCTAATGATGTATCATTTTATCAACATCGGATGTGCCGTTGAGTAGTTACGAGCGGACATAGGAACGGACATACTTACATACATACAGGCCAAACACATAACCCTCCTTTGGGCTTCGCCGCAGTCGGGTAAAAATGATTTACAACCGATTTCACCAACACCACAATTTTCTAATCAAAAATGCTACTAAGGGTAGTAGAGTTAATAGATGTAGTAGTCCCTTTCAAAGTGGATCGGGACTAGCGACCTGGTTCGACCCCAGGTGCCCCTGGCCCCACCTAGTCCGATCCACTCAAGGTGGTCCGGCCAGCGACCTGGTTCGACCCCAGGGAACGCCACGGCCCTCACCAGGTCCGACTTTTGCTACATCCAGTAAGGATTGTAAGTTAGCCAGGCTTCAAAATAAAAGAAGGAACAAACATTTGCTCCTAGATTTTAGAAGTATTTTTGCTAAAGGTGTGGAAATGCAGTACGCATACCCCCCTAGGCATATTACCTGGACCCTTCGGGGATGTGGGACTCACACCTCAGAAGGACATACCCACTAAACACCGGTGATGAAACCTCTGCAGTGAGGCCCGCGGTTTGTTGCTGCACGTCGGAAGTGAAGATTTTAGAGGGTCTGTAGGGTTCGGTAGAGACTCAGTAGACTTGGTCGTCAAGTTCTCCTAGAGCGGCCTCTTTTTTATTTCAGCGGACAGTTTTCAGGTCAGTGCCCTTTTGAATTATTTTTTTATTGAAAATAAGAGAATTTGTAGATTAGAATTGATTACTTTCGTTAATCAGAGGATGACCACTCTTTGATGCGTAAGGTATCTTTTTATTAGCATGATGAGGTCTTGTCTTCCTAATGTTAATACCTACCTATTTTTGATACACGAAAACAATACAAAATCTGTTTAAATTGACCTAAATAAACATACCAACACTTAAACAGCTTATAATTGTTTACCCAAAGCACACATGCGATATTGTAGATAATACAGAAAAGCATAACCTGAGATCTTAAGTTTCAAAAGCAATAGGTCTTCAAGAAATATCAACCCTATTTCTATTGTCATAAGGCTCCAATTGAAACTACTTGGAAATGTCAGTTGTGACGTTCGTATTATACAGGAGGGAGGTCTTTCTGTGCCGTGAAGAAGGTATAGCAGCTCCAGACGGCTCCTATAGGAGTCCCTGGCACTGGGAGGGGGAGATAATCTCGCGTCCTCTGAATTAATTCGTTAATACGCTCAATTTTCTTAAGGCGCGTCGCAAACGAGATTATGTACTTACATCTTATCTATGCGTAATGGGCCAAACTTTTCTGGCCCATTCTAGCTAACGTCCAATATTTCTGATCCTTCAAGGTTTTTCACAATGGTCAACCTCTTTAATAATAGTTTAGAATATAGAACCTATTACGTACAGAACTTTCCCTTTCTAACAAAACTGACGTTTGACTCCGACCAGAAGACGGAACGCACCGCATCCTACCGCCTCTATCGCATAACGTGTGTTTTTTCTGGTCCCTCCAAAGGGGCAGAATTTGGAGCCTATCCTGATAATGGTGGCATTTACCAACGACAAGTACTGACTAGAGCTATGAGTTGCGCATCAAATGTTTTGGCGACCGTCGTCACGAGCAAAGTATAAAGACAACCGAGTAGTACGACTTCGGCCGTTTAGGAGCGCGCGGCACGTATTTACACTAGTGATGTAACGAATATTCGTATTCGCATTCGTTATCGCGAATATTCGCAAGATTTTCAATATTCGCATTCGCATTCGTATTCGCAAAAATTGATGCGAATATATAGCGAATATTTTTGGTGCATTTTAGATCCTAAAATTCATGGAAAAGAAAAAAATACGGCCAAGTCCGAGTCGGATTTCAAAACTATCAATGAGTAATTAAAAACTCTGTTAGATAAGTACCGAAATAAAATGAAAATAAGATATTTTTACCTTCCACCGGTTTCAATTTTTCTACCACATGCATAATCATTATCTTTAGCTGATGAATTATTCCAACTTAAACTTCAATTACTTATTTTATTTCAAAACTGAATTAAATTTAAGATAATCGTAATTGAAAACGAAGTATTGAATTTTCATAGTTATTAATTTTGTTTAATTATAATATTATAAAATTTTATAACCAATATTCGTATTCGCATTCGCATTCGCGAATATCAACGTTGATTATTCGTATTCGCATTCGCATTCGCGAATGTTCAAAAACCGATATTCGTTACATCCCTAATTTACACAGGCGCACGACGCGCGTCTGTGTGAGTGAACGCTATACTGTGGCAGTCTCGCGCAGTCGGCAATGCTTGCCTGTGGTGCGTCCGTACACGGCGCGCACACATGCGCGCTCCCGATGTACCTTTTGTTCGAAGAAAAACTACCGTCGTCACCAGTCTGCAGTATGCCTAAAAGAGTGTAACGCAAGCAGCGGACGCCCGGCAGACGTGTATATTTCCTCCCAGACACCGTCTACCGGCGTACAGTTACTATCCGCAACTAACCAATTGCAACCGATCACTATTGTTTACTAAATAACGAGGAATCAGAATAGTCGCCAAGTTAAGCCGGATTGGCGTAAGATTATACTGTATCCTCATCCCTATATCCTCCTACGGGTGAAGAAAGATAGAGATTAAGAATAAGAAAAATAGAGGTGTTGTAAACATATCGTCGACCGTAGGCTGAATTACGGTAAGGGACATTGTTTTGCCTGTCCCTTACCGTAATTCAGCCTACGGTCGACGATATGCAACCAAGCATATCCAACTTTTGTACCAATTTCATAATCCGCATCGGCACCATCAAATAGAAACGTACCCGGTGGTATATATAGGTTGAAACTTCAAACGTGATATTCCGTGCTTTAGAAGCGTTTCCAACAGGCTGAAAGGTGATTTCAGGCCGTTTCAGAGGTGGCTCTTTCACATAGTAGAAGATTGAAAATTCACCCAAGTTGCCGTTGTTTCCAGGCACCTGAAACATGTTATCAGTCCGTTTCAGGACATCCTGTATCAGATGGCGTAATAGCCTGAAAACCCGTTTTCAGGCTTTTTCAGGACCCCTTATGGGCCTTTGAACTACACTTCAGTACCTATATGGCGAAATTTCTCGAAGGAGTGAAAGAGAGAGAACTATTAGAAAGAGACAGCTACACTGAGAATGTTCAAGAAATGTGCGAAAGAATACCAATAATATAATTTAGTAAGATTTACTAATACTTTAGTAAGTCTGTAAGGGAGTCTCCACTTTTCGATTACGTTCTTCGAAGTTTAGGTAAATATACTCTACCTATTCCGATCACTGGTTATGACAAACAACACAATTATGTCTGATAACTTTATGGGAAGCAAGGGGATCCCCGAGACAATACATCATTAAATAACGGAAAATTCGTCATTATCACCATACTACATTACTTTTTCTATTCTAAGTTTACTGTAAATTACAAAATTACTGGACAATCTATTGCTGCATGTAACAATTTATATATATTGCGTAAAGTGGACGGCCATTCTCACGAAGTATGACTGCGTCTAATTACCGCGTCTCCATCCATACGTTTAGTATGAAAACAGCGTCGCGGTAATTAGGTGACCGCAGCCATACTTCGTGAGAATGGCCGGATAATGTCTTTTGATTGTGCCGGGAGTCACTAAGAAACAAAGGGACGCAGTTTGGATGCGTGCCCTGGGCGCCGTTTTACATCGCTACGCTGCTATGATCACACATCCATCTTAAGGCTCTAAACTTTAGTGGTCGGTCAACGTAAACACGCCATAGTAACGCATCGTCAGCGGCCGGTCCTCACCTGCGCGCAAGTAAAGCAGATAATGAGGCAGTGCTAAGCGCGCCTCTCTCGCGCAACTCGTGATTTACCCGCTCCGCAAGTCTCCAGTGATAGTTCAAATGTGAATCCATTAGTTTGAGTGTGACATCCCAAAATTAACCGCTACATAGGTACTTATAAATATTTTAAGCTATTTTCATTTAAAGGAAAATTTTAGAAAGTAAAATATATATTTGTGTATTTATTTATCCTTGTGATATACTCGTAGATATGATTTTTTTATAGTTCGAGTGTTTCTTTTATAAATTAACTGCTCCAGGTAGACATTTTCTTATTATTGTCCTGGTGATATAGGTATGCTCTTATTTCTGAAATATACTTAAAACGCGTGAGGAGTTGCTCAAACGTCAATTAAGTTTAACGGCGGGATAACGGGGATTATCTGAAAGTAACAGCATATGTCGGGGTATTAATAGTTCGATCACGCTAAATCAACATTAGTGCAAAATAGTCTTTTAAATAGTAAAAAAAAATGTTTTTTTTTTTTAATGTGAAAGTTTATGATAAAGCAATTAGATAAATATAAAACAAATATTTAAGTTCAATTATAAGTTAACGCAGGCTAATTTTCAGACAAAGACATATATATACCTAATTAATAATTAGGTATGTTTTTATAATCGCCAGAAGCCAATGGCTGCAGAAAACGTGCGACCGTTTTTACCCGACTACGGCGAAGCAAAAAGGAGAGTTATGACTTTAGCACCGTATATTAAAATGTTTTTTGCGACCTGTGTCTAATTTATAGTTGTTTTTTCTTCAATTGACAATACACCTAAGAAGAAATAATAACGATTATTTTTTTACACTCTTTTTGTTATGATTCCTTTGTATTATTTCTTTTCTTCGGGCTACGATTTTGACCGTGATTTCTAGATTTTCACACTACGACTTTAGACATTACAAAACAAACGCTCAATCCATTTCACACAATTTTCAATATTCAAGACGATTCCTCGTATTATTTTATTGTTAACCTCTTTTTCAGGACTATTGAGGTCTAATAGCCATTTATTTTAAAAGTAGTTATTTTTTTCCCAAGAAATCAAACTTTATTATCTAGAGAAACTAAAAGTAAACTAGACAAAAAGTAGTTATTTATGTAATTACAAGCTATTTCCCGCGGCTTCGCCCGCGTTGTTCCCGTTATTGTCCCAAAGAAACTCTTTACCGG
Organism: Eudemis profundana; assembly: GCA_947034925.1. NCBI lineage: Eukaryota > Metazoa > Arthropoda > Insecta > Lepidoptera > Tortricidae > Eudemis > Eudemis profundana. The sequence continues at coordinate 1,796,328 of OX344809.1, forward strand.
GATATAAAGTATCCTTTGTTTCTATCCAGGACTTGGTCTACTTACATGCCAAATTTCTGCTTGATCCATCCAGTTGTTACCCCGTTATGTAGTAACAAACATCTTCACAAACTTTCATATTTAAGTATAATATTAGTGTGAAGATTTTCGAATGTTAAAAGTTTAAATATACAATTTAATATAACCAGAGATCGGAATAGGTAGAGTATATACATTTACCTAAACTTCGAAGAACATAGTCGAAAAGTGGAGAGTCCCTTACAACAAATTTTTTATCCGGGACTTAAGTCTCGGAATCTTACTAAAAATATATATTATTGGTATTCTTTAGCACATTTCTCGAACATTCTCATTATAGCTGTCTCTTTCTAATAGTGCTGTCTCTTTCACTCCTTCGAGAAATTTCGCCATATACTGAAGTGTAGTTCAATTTGGCCCATAAGGGGTCCTAAAAACGGATTTTCAGGTTATTGCGCCATCTGATAGAGGGTGTCCTGGAACAGACTGAAAACATGTTTCAGGCGCCTGAAAACAACGGCAACTTGGGTGAATTTTCAATCTTCTACTATGTGAAAGAGCCACCTCTGAAACGGCCTGAAACCACCTTTCAGCCTGCTGAAAACGCTTCTAAAGCACGGAAAATCACGTTTGAAGTTTTGACCTATACCATCGGTGCAACACACATACACACATTACTTTTGCGCCAGTGGCTCTTTCACATAGTAGAAGATCGAAAATTCACCTAAGTTGCCTTTGTTTTCAGGCGCCTGAAACATGTTTTCAGTCCGTTTCAGAACACCCTCTATAAGATGGCGTAATAACCTGAAAACCCGTTTTCAGGCGTTTTCAGGACCCCTTATGGGCCTTTGAACTACACTTCAGTATAGTTATGGCGAAGTTTTCGAAGGAGTGAAAGAGACAGCACTATTAGAAACAGACAGCTATACTGAGAATGCTCGAGAAATGTGCGAAAGAATACCAATAATATATTTTTTTAGTAAGATTCCGGGACTTAAGTCCCGGAAAAAAATTTAGTTGTAAGGGAGTCTCCACTTTTCGACTTTGTTCTTCGAAGTTTAGGTAAATATACTCTACCTATTCGGATCTCTCTATATAAACTTTCAACCCCTATTTAAACCCCTTAGAGGATGAATTTCGAAAAACGGTGATATCACTTTTCTTGTAATCTAATAAAAAGTCTAAACATGACGTTTCAAACCTCTTACTTCTAAAATCTTAGACTCTCCATACAAATTTTGAACCCCTATTTGAACCCCTTAGGGGATGAATTTTGAAAAATCCTTTCTTAGTGCACATTTAGACCTTATAAGGATCCTACGTGCTAAATTTGGAATTCCTAGGACCAGCGGTTTGGCCTGTGCGTTGATATACAAACTTTCAACCCCCATTTAAACCCCTTAGGGGATGAATTTTGAAAAATCCTTTCTTAGTGCACCCCTAAACCTTATAAGGAACCTACGTGCTGAATTTGGAATTCCTAGGACCAGCGTTTTGGGCGGTGCGTTGATATACCAACTTTCAACCCCCATTTAAACCCCTCAGAGGATGATTTTCGAAAAACGGTGAAATTACTTTTCTTGTAATCTAATATAAATCTAAACATGAGATTTCAAACCTCTTAATTCTAAAATCGTACTCTCCATACAAATTTTGAACCCTTATTTGAACCCCTTAGTGGGTAAATTTTGAAAAATCCTTTCTTAGTGCACCCTTAGACCTTATAAGGAATCTACGTGCTAAATTTGGAACTCCTAGGACCAGCGGTTTGGGCGGTGCGTTGATATGCAAACTTTCAACCCCCATATAAACCCCTCAGAGGATGAATTTCGAAAAACGGTGAAATCACTTTTCTTGTAATCTAATAAAGAGTCTAAACGTAAAGTTTTAAACCTCTTACTTCTAAAATCGTAGACTCTCCATACAAACTTTGAACCCCTATTTGAACCCTTTAGGGGATGAATTTTAAAAAATCCTTTCTTAGTGCACCCCTAAACCTTATAAGGAACCTACGTGCTAAATTTGGAATTCCTAGGACCAGCGGTTTGGACGGTACGTTGATATACAAACTTTCAACCCCCATTTAAACCCCTTAGGGGACGAATTTTGAAAAATCCTTTCATAGTGCACCCCTAGACCTTATAAGGAACCTACGTGCTAAATTTGGAATTCCTAGGACCAGCGGTTTGGGCGGTACGTTGATATACAAACTTTCAACCCCCATTTAAACCCCTTAGGGGATGAATTTTGAAAAATCCTTTCTTAGTGCACCTCTAGACTTTATAAGAAACCTACTTGCTAAATTTGGAATTCCTAGGACCAGCGGTTTGGGCTGTGCGTTGATAAACAAACTTTCAACCCCCATTTAAACCCCTTGGGGGATGAATTTCGAAAAACGGTGAAATCACTTTTCTTGTAATCTAATAAAGAGTCTAAACGTGAAGTTTCAAATCTCTTACTTCTAAAATCGTAGACTCTCCATACAAACTTTGAACCCCTATTTGAACCCTTTAGGGGATGAATGTTGAAAAATCCTTTCTTAGTGCACCCCTAGACTTTATAAGGAACCTACGTGCTAAATTTGGAATTCCTAGGACCAGCGGTTTGGGCGGTACGTTGATATACACACTTTCAACCCCCATTTAAACCCCTTAGATGATGAATTTTGAAAAATCCTTTCTTAGTGCACCTCTAGACCTTATAAGGAACCTACTTGCTAAATTTGGAATTCCTAGGACCAGCGGTTTGGACTGTGCGGTGATAAACAAACTTTCAACCCCCATTTAAACCCCTTAGGGGATGAATTTCGAAAAACGGTGAAATCACTTTTCTTGTAATCTAATAAAGAGTCTAAACATGAAGTTTCAAATCTCTTACTTCTAAAATCGTAGACTCTCCATACAAACTTTGAACCCCTATTTGAACCCTTTAGGGGATGAATTTTGAGAAATCCTTTCTTAGTGCACCCCTAGACCTTATAAGGAGCCTACGTGCTAAATTTGGAATTCCTAGGACCAGCGGTTTGGGCTGTGCGTTGATATGTCAGTCAGTCAGTCAGTCAGTCAGTCAATCAGTCAGTTTCTTCTTTTATATATTTAGATGTTTAAGTAGATATTTTATTTTTAACACTGTATAACTTGGATGAAGGAGCGAATTATCGTAACACAAGTTTATTAAGAGGTTATTGATAGTTAAGTATCAATTAACTCATAATTAGGAGATTTTTTTTCGCGATTTCGTGGTTGTCCCCACAGTGAAAGTTGCTCAGTGTGACCCTCCCCAGTACCCCGTTCACTCTTGCTACATGACCCCAAAAACGCCCTGTATTCCTGTGCTATAAGCCAAATATTTGCTTCGTCAGCACCATATAAAACGATCATATTTTTCATTCATTTGCCTGAAATTCTGAATAGTATAAGGTAAACGTCCTAGTCTTTGACACGCTAATCCCCAACAGTTGACACCCCGCTGTCACCTCTACTGGCTAATGACTTAACATTCAAGATTGTTACTACTGGGCCAGTGTCAAGCACGCCTCTATCACTCATAGTATAATAGCAGTATTTCTTTCCTACAAAAGGTACATCGCGCGCTTGAATGTGTGCGCGCCGTGTACGAACGCACTACAAGCAGAGAAATAAGTCAGTAAGTTAATGTAATGTATTAATGAAATCTCTTGTTTTAACGTCATATTGTTGGAACACTTGTAAAATGGTAAAAAAGTGAAACTGGTGAGTTTCTTCCGGCGCTTCTTCTCACCAGAAGGTCACTACCCGAAGCGCCAAAAAAAAGAAGATAAGACAATGTAAAAGAGCCCTTGAGGGCCTACATGCAGAAATAAATTATTTTATTTTATTATTTTAAGAGAAAACAGTAAGTTGGAGAGAATTGAAAATTAGGTATTTGTAAAATGTGTCGCTGTCGCGCACTGCCCGCCTCTCCCGCGTCGAGCGCAATAGAGACAACTGCAGCTTGGACCGAAAATACCTTTTAAAATTTCATGAAAACAACGTTTCGTAGTCCCCTGATTTCTTCCCCAAAACTTAACCTATTTAACTAATTTTTTCATTAAACATTAAAGAAAGGCTTTGGCCGTGTTCCTATGTTTTCCTTTTTTTTAATAATATAGTCAAATTTGTTTTTTGAATGTGTGAACACAGCGGAAAATCTGGCATTTTTTTTTAGGTTATTGAAGGTTAATATCTCTTTTGAGAATCAATGTATCGTAAAAAGGAAAACATAGGAACATATCAATAGTAGCCATAGATTTTTGGACAAAAAATTATTGCTCTACTGGCATTATCCAGGGAGGAAACAGGGGACTAAGTTTGTATGGAAAAACTGCCCTCCTGTTTCCTCTTAAGAATGCTCCAGTGTAAATCGCACTCACACAGACGTGCGATTGCGCGTGAATACGTGTCGCGCGCTCGTAAATGGCCGAAGTTGGACTACTTGTTCGTCTTTACACTTTGCCTCTACCTTACTTTTGTCATATTCTTATTTGAAAACATTTCATTTTCTCCACGGCTAGGAACGTGCACGACGAAGGTGCTGCCAACTGGTGCCGCCAATCTAAATCATATACCCTCTCATGCTGGGGCCTCATTGACGAAAACGCCGTTAATAACGTTAATTTATGCCACACCTGGCCATAAAGTGGCTTTTTCCGCACGCTGCGCGTACGGAAAAAGTCCCTTTCTGGCCAAGTGTAGACATAAAATGATGTACACAACACGGGAGGTAATAAAGAAAGCCCTCGATCGCATATTTACGTCCCTCGCTTGCAGCTCAGGCCGCAAACATGTGCGATCTCGGCCTTTCTTTGTATTACCACCCTAGTTGTGTAATGTACTATTATCGCGTTGAAGGACGATTAACGCCAGTGTAGCTACGACTTACTTTACTATATTTGACATTGACACTTACATATTATAATTGACATTGACAGCTTGATTTGACAGGGGCGATAGTTTCCTTTATTGTCCGCGCGTGTCTCTTTTGACGTTTAGTGCTGCCACCTATAGTTCGTGCACGTTCCCTATACAATTTTCTTTGCACATCGCCATGTGACAGAGTCATTCAAAATGCAATAACCACAGGAGAATCGTATTACGAATGACTCTGGAGTCATAAAACGTGCCTGCGCTTTGTTTCCTTCGCTTCGAGAAATACCATTTCAACCGTTTACTTTGATGTCGTATTTGATGCAGGCGTGCGTAACAAAGACACCGTATACGAGTGAAATAGTTATTTATCTATACTTATTTTCCTCAAACCAATACACTAGGTACTAGAGATGCAACGAATTTTCGGCCACAATTTTAGTAGTTACTTGTATAGCCACGCGGCGAAATCGCGGAGTGAGCCCCTTCTGATGTGACTTACAAGGTAAGGAGTCAAACAAAATAAAAAATACGTGTACAATATTTTTTAATAATCTAACTGACAGACTAAACAGTTTTTTTAGTCGTCTAGCACATTATTCTTCTTATTTTTGGAACACTTAAAAATTCTTGTAAAATTTAACTAAAGCAATAGGACAGTGAAAAAATCTAAAGATAAACGATTCAGAAAAGATAATTAGGTACTCATATTAAATGATTATTTAAATGAAGCTAAGAAGCACTCAAAATTATAAAGGGAAACGAGAAACGTTTTACAGTTGTATAATGTTATGTACTTAAACTGATAGAGTCCTTCATATTTTAAACGAAGGTCGTAAGAGCAGTTAAATTAAAGACTGACAGTTTAGTGATATATAAAACTGAAAATTAGTGTCAACAGTATTAAAAAAGGTAAGATGGGCGTTTACCAAAATAAATCCCGCTACTTTCTCAAAATATGGACTTATGAGGTTTTTCTGGCTCAGAATCGTTAGTACTACACGTGAATTTTTTTTTCTCGTTTTTCCTCATTATTTTGCTTAAATTGAATGAAACTTAAAAATCTACACTAGACAACTCGTAAATTATTAGTATCAGAACAGGCTTAGCACATAATTTTATGGATTACAATATGTATAGTAATGAAAGACTAAATCTTTGCTGAACGTGTAAATAGGCGCTTTTTTTTAGAACTAAAAAAAACAATATCAATAATTTGTTGCGTAGAAAATATGTATCTGCTTAATACTTTGGGTTGTATAGAGCGCTTTTTTGGGTTTCAATCAAATTTCGTAAAATAATGAGGAAAAATTACTAGAAATGCAACGTTGTCTGACAGTGCTGCAGAAACGCTCTTAAAAGAATAAAGCACATCTAGGATCTAGCTTTGTGTCAGTTATATTTATGACAGTTTTATTAGGGTTCCGTACCCAAAGGGTGGCAACAGAAACCCCTTAACAAATCCTCCGCTGTCTGTCAGCCCGTCTGTCTGTCTCTGTCTGTCTGTCCGTCTGGCACAGGGCTCTATCTAATTAACCGTAATAAGTAGAGACTTGAAATTTTCACAGAATGTGTATTTCTAATGCCTCAATAACAACAAATAATAAAAAGAAAAAAAGGGGGTCTCCATCAGCGTTGCCAGATTTTTTTTGTCAAGTGTCGGGATTTTTAATCATTTTAGTAAAAAAAGCGAGATTCTTTCGTCGTAAGCGGGACATAATAAGAAAACGTATATAATCAGAAGTTTTTAAATATTTATGCCACACCTGGCCATAAAGGGGCTTTTTCGCCGAAAGCCGCTTTCTGGCCAAGTGTAGACATAAAATGATGTACACAACACGGGGGTAATAAAGAAAGCCCTCGACCGCATATTTACGTCCCTCGCTTGCAGCTCGGGCCGCAAACTTCTGCGATCTCGGCCTTTCTTTGTATTACCTCCCTAGTTGTGTAATGTACTATTGAGTTTTAAATTAATTGTCTGTGCCACCCGCCCGCACTTCCACAGCGCACGCTCAGCTGCACGCACGGTCGGGTTATCCCCGAAAAGCGGGACCGAGCGTGTCCCGCGCGGGACATTTAATTTTGATTTAAAAATCGGAAAGTCCCACCAAAATCGGGACGTCTGGCAACGCTGACTCCATACAAGAAACGTGTTTCTGTCGGTCTGTCAGAGAGCTCTATCTTTTGAACTGTAATAGATACAGACTTGAAATGTTCACAGAATGTGTATTTCTATTGCCACAATAAGATCAAGTAATAAAAACAAAATAAAACCAGGATTTAAAGAGGGTCCCCATACAAGAAATGTGTTTTATGGCGCCTTTTTGCTCGTCGGTGGTAAGGAAGCCTTCGTGTGCGAATCCGACTCGCACTAGTTCAGTTTAATGAGTTCAGTTCAGTTCAGTAGGTATATAATCACACATTACGCATTACAACTTAGTACTTGCGGTAGAGTCTGTGCGGAAAGAGAATAGGCGTGGCGAAAAACGGAACTAACCTAACCAGAATGGCCACAGAACAGAAAATACGGCACATACGGTAGAAAAGCATTACAGCGCCCCCCCAAAATTAATCCTATTCTCTTTCCGCACAGACTCTAACAACGTATTGCAACCTTTTGCATTTTGGCATGCATGTGTGTAGCTGTTGTTCTTTTTTACTTTAGGTTGACGCATACTTGTTTATCACTTGCCATAAAAATCCAATTAATGAGCTTTAAAAGCCTTATCGCTCTCAGATCTCATTACCCAATTGTAACTGTCAATCATACAACTCATAAGTCCTCAATTTGATAACAAGAAGAATAGCGGTAGGTAAGTACTTGTTGAATTGACTGATAAGGATTGAGAGACTCTTCAAAAGACGTACTATTTACCTCTCCTTACAGAATAAGTAATAGTACCAATACCAAGTTCAGAAGTTTCTCTATCTAACAAAGCTGACGTTCGGGTCCCACCACCGGACGGAATGCACCGCATGCGACCGTCTCCCATTTATGGCATAACGCGTGCTCTTTCTGGTCGTTGGGTTCCTCCGCGGGGGCAAAATTTGGTCCCTACTATGTAGCCGCGCGTCAAAATCGCGCAGTGAGTCTGGAGACACTACAATTTAGAACTAGGTACTATATACTAAACCTACTAATATTATAACGGCCATTATAACGAAGTATGTCTGCGGTCACCTAATTACCACGACGCTGTTTTCATACTTAATGTATGGAGACGCGGTAATTAGACGCAGTCAGGCTATGGTCTCCTATTTTATGCTGTACGCGGCGTCTGACGTTAGGCCGGCTTTACACCTGTAAGTTTTACTTACGTAAGTAAGGACGCAGCTATACGTTAGACTGAGATAGCTGACTGACTATCTCAGTCTAACGTATAGCTGCGTCCTTACTTACGTAAGTAAAACTTACAGGTGTAAAGCCGGCCTTAGCGTCAAGTCGTCAACGTTCAATTACGCTCCCATCGACGTCTGAACGCAACGCACAGCGTCGGCGGTCAATACGTCCGCAGCAGAGAATTGCGTTTTAGCCGCTGCTCGCGAGCGGTCACGTGGGGTAGTGTTCAATCATGGATAATCTAAACCTTTGAATAGTGTATTTGTTACTGGAAGAAGAGGCACAGGATGACCGTATAAGGAGAAAAATACGGGCAACACGGCATCGGTTGTTTTTGAACCGGAAGAGAGAAGCATGGTTCAAGATTTTGATAGAGAAACATTTAAAAGACAACGACTCAAAATTTACTGAGTATCTTCGTGTTAATGAAGAGCAATTTAAATATATTGTAGGTACTGCAGAGATATATATAAGAAAAAATCCCAACATTCATGTTTACAAATATTGTTTTTATAATTCTTGTCACTTTTATCATACACTGCATTAAAAGATTTCACTGATTCTATCAACAATTCGTCTTTTTCTTTATTAAACCTCATCATTCTATGTGACGCGAGAGACGACGTTCACGCTGCAGTGGTTCAAAAAGACTAGAGATGCGGCGGACAGCGTTTATATGCCGCGTGCGACGTCAAGACGCCAACGTCGACGTGTGAAAGAAACCGCAACAGTACATTTCTATAGTAAGCATTCTGACGCAGCGTACGACGTAACGAGACGCCGCGTACAGCATAAAATAGGAGACCATAGCCTCATACTTCGTGAGAATGGCCGATAAACTAGCTTTTACCCACGGCTTAGCCTGCGTCATTCCCGTTATTATCCCACGGGAGATTCCTACCGGGATATAAAGTGTCCTATATTTTAGTACAGGACATTGTCTAGTTGTATACCAAATTTCATCTCAATTAATTTACTTGTTACCGCGTTATTTAGTAACAAACATCCAAACATCTTTACTTATTTTCACATCCCACTATCCCACTTAATATTATAAATGCGTAAGTTTGTGAAGATGTTTGGATGGTTAGATGTTTGGATATTTGGATGTTTAGATACCTCTTTGCCGGGATATAAAGTATCCTATGTTTCAATCTAGGACTTGGTCTACTTATACGCCAAATTCCATCTCAATCCATCCAGTTCTTACCCTGTTATCTGGTAACAAACATCCAAATCTCCACACATCTAAACATCCAAACATATTCACAAACTTAACCATTTACAATATTAGGGATTTTTAGGATAGGATATTATTTCGTTAGAATGAGATGATATGATAATACAAAGAAAGAAAGAAAATAGATTCATTTGTGACAGCTGACAGCAAAAAGTTACAAAACATGGGAGCAAAAAATAAAAAACCTAACCAGAAAACACAAAAAAAATAAAAACCTCGCTACCACAAAAAGGCCCCACCTCAGCATAATGCCAAGAGCCGGCACTGGTCTTACGGTGGAACCAGACAGGGCGACGTCACGGCAATTTTTTTTTGGTTTTATCGGTTCACTCTACTTAAAGTGAACGCGTCCATTTGGAACAGACAGCGTCACCAGTCGTGCCAACCAACCAACTGACGTTGGAAACGTCAACAACATGACGTCAACAATACATACTTACATGCCTGTCTCATTTATTAATTTCATACAATTATTACAGAAAAACTTTAAACGAAAATAAAATATGAAAACAAAATAATACTGATGTTTGATTTGGTTAGTATCTGATAGGTAAGTAAATATGTTTATGACCGTAATGAATTTAGCAATAAATGCGCGATCGGAACCAGTTTTTGAGGCCAATAGTCACATGCCTGGGTTTTACTATTTGAAAAACCTTCGTTTCTAAATGATCGTCAAACTTAAGAGGTCTGTTTAAAGGTCTAGACCGAACATCAGAATTCCAAAGAATTAAGAGTAAGTAGTGCCCTGCCCGTTCGGTTCTTTACCCATTTTTACAAAAAGGAGGAGGCTTTCTAGTTGGTACCTCTATAATATTTTGTATCATGTTTCTTACTTCAGAACTCCATAACCAAAAGCGTTACAGTCTTCACGATAAAAACATTTGCAACTATTTGTAACGGAAATCCTATTAATAATTTTAAAAATCTGAAAATTTATAAAGACGATTATTCATTTTGCGTGTTCCGGTGCCGAAACATGGACCCTGAGAAGTCGTGGTGTAGCGAAGATTGACGCTTTTGAGATGTGATGTTGGCGGAGATTGCTGCGTATACCTTGGACGACCAGAAGAACAAACCAATCCATACTAAAGGAGCGCAACATTATTACGCGTGACTCTCTATAACATGTAACAGAGCCGTCAGTTTCTTCGGACACATTATGCGGTCCCGAAAACCTTGACCTGGACAAACAAATAATGTTAGGACAAATAAATGGGCGGCGTGCTCAGGGAAGAGCACCAGCAAGATGGTCTTACTGCATTAGGAAGTTGGTTGGCGGCAGCATGCATAACGCGGTCCATACGGCCTATGGCCGCACGCTTTGGATGTGGCCGCGATCCTCAGTAGTCAGGGAACGATGAAGAAGAAGAAGATTTATCTTATTCAACTAGCTACATTAGTTATTTAAAAAAAAATGTTGTACAGGGTGAAATTTTTTTCATCGTCCAAATTTTGACAGTGGATTTTTTTTGCGAAAAATAAAATCTACGTGTTTTTTCAGTCAGTATTTTTCAGTACTAAAATATTGAGAAACAGCAGCTGAAAGATATCCTAAAAAACATACGTTTGTGGATACCGCGGTAGCGCACTGCGCGGCACTCGCGGGAGACGGCAACGGTCCCCTCCCCGCGACCTCGCTCCCGCGTTGAGTCGCGGAGACAACTTAAGCGTAATCCTCACGTTACTAATATTTTTTTTGGACAACACATTCTATGGTGAAAATTTTACCTACATTTTTTTCTTCAGAAATGGCATCTTTTATTGATACCTAATGCCTAGAAAAAATTTGGAGGATCAATAAAATTTCACCCTGTATATCGTTACCCCTCGTGTCCCAGGTTCCCCCATTTAAAGGTACGCCTACTCCCATGACGACGGGGTTTTTTGATTGCGTGTCCGGCCAAAATAAACGGTGTCCGGCCATTTTTTTTGTCGTACCTATTAATACTGGGACACAAAATCCTCAATAATGTAGGGTGTCCGGCCTTTTTACCCAAATGTCCGGCCAAACTGGTCTGTCCGGCGATTTGGTGACCTGGCAACGACACAACGACAATAAAGAGGTGCTTCATAGGTTTGCACACAGGCGCTGCCGGGGGTCGGCGCGGGCCTGTAGATATGGCGAAATCAGTTAATCTTAAAACACATCGAAATATCCTGGAACCGTAAAAAGAGGAAACATTAATAGTTGAATCCATAAAGGTCATGGGCGACATAGGCCGGATGCTTAAGTGTCACCGCTAAATGAATTAGGGCAGATACGGAGATAAGATTATCAGTCATGAGACAGACTCAAGGTTGATCGCTAAAATGTGATACGATTGTGCAGCGACTTTTTCGTGTAGTTTTCTTATCTTTTGTAAAAGTAACTGATATAGAGTCTGTGCGGAAAGAGAATAGGATTCAGATTTGAGGGCGCTGTAATGCTTTTCTACCGTATTTGACATACTCGTTAGGTTAGTTCCGTTTTTCGCCACGCCTATTCTCTTTCCGCACAGACTATAGCTGCCCGAGCTAACTTGGACTTTTCGGAATTGTTATAAAACAAACCTAACCTACCCTTGAGCTTTGTCATCATCATCATCATCATATCAGCCTGCCAGCCACGTCGTTGTGAACGAGCTTGTAGAAATAAACCACTCTTCTATATCCCCCGTAGTAGGTAATGGTTTCATTAAAAGGGCGTACAGGCTGTATAATAAGTAGGTATAAGCTATTAGTTTGTAATATTTTTAGGAAACTGTAAGTCTACTGCTTAAGATTTTTGTTTTTGTATTATTTACAACTACACGAGACCGTTTGTTTCTTTATTAAATAAATAAAAAATAAAATAAAATCAGCCGAAAAACGTCCGCTGCTGGGCATAGGCCTTCCTCAAGGATCTCCACCACTGTCGGCATTGTGGTGCTCGCATCCAGCGGTCTCCCGCGATATTCACTAGACTTGCCAGACCAGCTTTATACTATGAGCATTTTTATTTTAAATTGTTCGGTTAGGGGTCATCCACAAAACCGTCACACGATTTTTCAGACTTTTGTTACCGTACCTATTATTGAATATGCTATTCAAACATCCAAATCTCCAAACATCTTCACAAACTTTCACATTTATAATGATGTATACCTACGTATTATTATTAGTCCCTATAGGAAGGCCGAGAATTTCAAATCGCTCTAATGAACGACGTAACCGCATTATCTATATGTATGTAATTAATTAGCACAGCCTCAAAGCCCCAGTATTCCCTAGAGTTGCGCGTGAGTCGAACGCTGCTCACACAAAACCTCACAAGTACCTCGGTAACCCTTGTCGCTTACGCCCTTGTTCGTGTGGAGGGTAGAACAGGGTCCTTTGTTAGCTGCATTTGCATGGCAATGCGCACGGACTCAATGCGATGAGTATCTGAAGGATGTGACATAACGCTGCTTATTGTGCACACATGGGCAAAAGGCGAGAGGAAAATGAATATTAGTTGGTAATTTATTTCAACTATAAATAAGTCTATAAATAACGGACGCAACTTATTAAAGACTTCAGTTAACAATATCAGTCTTACAATGTGTATTGTAGTATACGGTATTTTCTAATCATAAAAATAACGGTAACCATCAAATTATCCGAAACTGCTTCCAAAAATCCAGCTTAAGTTATTTTTGAGTTATCAACGATTTTAAAATGCCAAAAACCAAAAATAAGGCGCCATTTTGACCATGTTGAGCTGTGACGTCACAAGTAATTTTTTCCTAAAAAATTGTCAATTATCCGAGTACAATCGAACACACAGTTAACTGTACATTAGTAAACGAATGTCAACTTTATTGCAACGTGTTAAAGTCTGTGTGGTCAGTTAACTGTGCTTCGTTTGTACCTTGGCACTTTATAAAAAACTAATTTGATCTGTCAGGAAAATAGCTTATTCGAAATATCTCTTTTTACACGACTGCCCAAAAAAAGGAGTGTTATTCACTGTGTGTTTTAAATTGCCAACAAGTTCACTTCTGACGTGCAGCAACGGGTCGCGGATGCAGGAGCAGGACCCACTGCAGAAGCTCCATCACTGGTGTGGTTTTAGTGTTATAGTTCGTTTTAAGGGATGGGTCTCACATAACCTCCCCGAAGGACCCTTTTAAGGACGCGGGAAAAGGCACTGGTAAGGGCTTGGGAGGTATGCGTGATGCATTTCCACACCGTTAAAAGTTCACTAAGCTTATGATGCTAGGATTGCTAGGCTTTGTCGCTGAACGATTTTCATCATGCCTAAAAAGTTTGGGAACCTATGCTCTAAAGTCTAAGGTCATCGATATATCACCAACCGCAGACTTGATAGACAGAGGCACACTTAAATTAATATTCATTCACTTAAAGTAATATTAAAGCAAATTAAGTTATTAGTCTCGTCATGTTTTACTGTTCATTAATTTAATACTGAACTTAAATAAAAATTGAAATACAAAACACTTACATCTACAATTAAACTAACTAAAACCTAGATATCTCCCAGATCGGGCCCCTGCGGCAGGGTCCCATCGGGCCGGCTGCGTTCCTCCTCTTATCTGATTTGATCCGTTGAGTTAGGAACATGCCAGCTCTGCGGTCCCCGTGGTCTGGACTTTCAGCTTAGCGCCCTGACTAGTTGGTAGGCGTCTGGACTCCACGGTCCTAGAGTCTCGGCTGCAAAGGCCGCTAACGCATGCCGGTGAGTGAGGCCTAGTTATACCCTAATTCTCCGTCCTCTTCTACGTGACGCAATACAAAGAAACGTCCTCCCAATCATAACGCGTCTTCGGTCTCTTGCGCAGCCGTTGAAGCTCGAAGTGCTGGGTGCAACCATAGTAACCACGCTCATCAGGATGCAAAGCAGCACGTAGAACCTTAGCAGCATGGTGATCTTCAAATACCGTTGAACGAAGTCTAGTGGTCTATCCTGGTTATGGTCGCCGAAAGTCAATTAAGGAAAAAAGCGCTTCTACTCCAATGCAATGCAATGTCGCTATAGGCAGGGCACCGAAGAACCGATGGCCGATGGGGCCTAAAGGTTCTGGAGTGGAGACGTAGCATAGGTCGGTCCCCCACAAGATTGTCTGACGACCTGGTTAGGGTCGCCGGAAGTCGATGGAGTCAGGAGGCATGAATTGACGCTGCAGTGCTGAGACCCAGAATCTATGAAATCAGTTGTAGTTGTGCGATGGGCCGTTAAGTGAATCTGGAACGAAGTAATGTATCTTATTAAATTGAAGAATTAGCTGAGAGTGCAGCTAGAAACCTACTCAAAGTTCCCTACTCAAGGCTCCCGACAAAACCAGATAGAGAGCTATCTGGTCCTGTCAAGAGCCACTTTAACTTCCTTGTTCGAAACCATTATGTCGGACAGGAAGTAATGTAGCTATTTATTTGGTAGGATTAGTTTTTTGTACAAATAATAAATATTTTTAGTAAATATTTATGAAACGAAGAGCATATATTTTAAAGATCTTTTTAATGCTTTAGACTGCCAAACAGGCAGACAGCCCATCTGATGGAAAGTGGTCACTGCCGTCTATAGACATTTGCAACACTAGGAGCATTAATGCATTACCAATGCGTTGCCAATCTCGAAGAAACTTGATGACATCCTTTTAAAAAATCCTATATTGTAGCGCAGAGGGAAAATCTTAGCAGGAAGTTCATTCCAGATCCCTATTGTACACGCCAGAAAAGTTCGCTTTTTAAAGGAGATCTTTCTTTGTATGAAAAAACCGAAACCTAATATCCTATTACAGGATTAATATATTGGTGCATTCTATCCAAATAACTTAAATTAATATAGTGAAACATTAAATAAATACTCTGCAAATGAGAGTTCAAATATTACCTTAATTTTTCCAGCACCTTTTGCAACCAATAAAACACCACAATACAGAACACGTCCGCATGAAGCACACTGCAATTAGAAATGCGTTATTTTGACGAAAATTAAACAATATTATATATTATATATAGGTAGATTCCAACTCATCCACTCTCGTATTATTTAATACATATTTATTATTAGCTAGCACTTATTCCAGGAAAACTTACAAAAGTGAACTGAAACCGTATACAGAGTAAAAAGAGACTGAATCATAAAACCAGAAGTATCTAAATAATGTCGTTGTGTATCTTATTACCTGCGTCATAAGTCACCTTTTCCTTCATAGGTACAATCGAAGACACTGCTAACTGACCACTTGTCACCCTTATTACAATGTCTATAAGGTCTACTGATGGTCACTTAGCTGTGTCTTCGTTTGTACTTCGAGTAAATAGGTACGGTGAAGACTAAAAATATGTATACGATTATGAATCTTATTCCATGGATATAAGCTGAAATGTATCTATATTTTCAAACGTCACTGAGCTCATACTTTCGTTGTCAGGCAGGCTGCGTTTCCACTAGGCGTATGATGCTACGCTTTGTCGCGCGATAAATAAATGTAAAGCATCCGTCACGTTCTGACAAATAGCGTGTGAGAGTGACGGAAGCTTTATCATTTATTTATCGCGTGACAAAATGTAGCATAATAAGCCTACACAGCTGTGCGAAGTAATGCTCGGGCTACACGAGGCTAGTTTTACAAGCTAGGATAGCAAGCTAGTGTTAGTAAGCTAGCAAGCTAGTACTTCTGGCTTCGTGTAGACAAAACTGTCTTCATTTCTAAGCTAGTAAGCTAGTTTACAAGCCAGGACAGTTTTTAATAGGATGGAGTTCTATTTTTAGGCTAGTAGCGTCCCCCCACCACTGATTTTACTATCCTGGCTTGTTTACTAGCTTCATGTGGCCGGCGAAGCTAGTTTGCAGTTGGCCAGTAAGCAGGTTTTTTCGCATGCAGTTCATTTTGGACGTGTGGTCACCTTGTCACTCCAGTAAATACTAGCTCAAAATAATAGAGCCTCATGTAAACAGAACTAGCATGCTCCAAGCCAGGTCAGCAAGTCAGGACAGTTTAGTAAAGAACTAGCTTGGTATTCTAGCTTTAAAAAGTAGCCTCGTGGAGCCCGGGCATAGCGGAGAGGTGTGCGAGGAAAAAATCCACCAATAATGCCGGGCCGAGCGGGGCCAAGCACGTTGATTGGTGATATTTTTCCTCGTACACCGCTTTACAACCTCGCACTGCTCTGGTGGAAACGCAGCCTAATGACTGAGTCAGAAAGCTATCATAAACTAATTAGGGACAATAGACCTGTAAACCACAAACAGACTGGTGCTTATCTGGTTAGGAAAACCGAGCGTCGAAATGGTTTCCATGAAAATATTTCGTAAGGGACACCAACGTTTTAATACTTCCGAGAAATAAATTCCGGAAGCTAATGATCAATGATCAGCATTGTAATAACATAACTCGGTTGTAAGATTGGTAGTGTTTCTTAGCAGCTAATACGTTTTATTA
The DNA here is from genome assembly GCA_947034925.1 of Eudemis profundana. Classification (NCBI taxonomy): domain Eukaryota; kingdom Metazoa; phylum Arthropoda; class Insecta; order Lepidoptera; family Tortricidae; genus Eudemis; species Eudemis profundana. The sequence continues at coordinate 1,813,218 of OX344809.1, forward strand.
GGGTAGCTGCCATAGCGTTTCGTAAGGGACAATAAGTTGGTGTTTTCATGGAATGCTCCAGTATTTACGTCATTCAGGTGCAAAACAAGCTCCCATACTCTAACACATAAACACGTTACGATATCGCGTCGTGCCACGTCACGGCATCGTTTCACGTTGCGACGTCGTGTCGTGGAAAACTACGACGAGCAACGTAAAAATTCATGACACGCTATTGTAACGTGTCACGACACGATATCGCGTCGTGCTACCACACGGCATCGTTTCAGGGTACGACGTCGTGACGTGGAAAATATTCATTCAATAACTAAATATTTTTACTAAAAAAAACCCGACCGCGGTGCACTTTAAAAGTGCATAAAATCCGCCATTTTGTTTATTTTACCGAACTTCATACCCAGTGACACTCGCGCCATCAAGACGAATCTAACGATGTATCATTTATCAAAATCGGTAGTGCCGGTACTCAAGAGTAGTTACGAGCGGCCATAGGAACGGACATACATACATATGTACATACATACAGGTCAAACACATAACCCTCCTTTGGGCTTCGCCGCAGTCGGGTAAAAAACAAGTATATGTTAGTATAGAAAGATAGAATATGAATAGTACAAACAGCAACACACTTAACTGCCCATTAAAGACAGAGCAGAGAGAAAATGACAACGATTGAAAGAGATATATATATTTGTATTATGTCAACTTCAAATCAAATAACGTTTGCGTATGTGTAATGTGCCTTTGAGCTTTGTCTTTGTAGTTGTTTGGGCAAAGTTTTTTTTTCCATACTGTAAATAAAGGTTTTATTTCAACAAGACAGGTGAATTTGTCAAAATTATGATTTAGCTTTCAGACGAACGTTGGGATGAAATAAACTAATTATATTGCTAATACTTTTATGGTGCTTCATATTTTTGATATGATGCACCAATATAATGTAATTTATATTTATTATCCATTCATTCTTTTCCACGAATTCAATAATATGGCATTAATGTCAATAATGACGTTGGATCAGCCATAAAAGAAAAATTATTGTTTCAAAACTCTTTTGAATAATAGCCAATTTATACTCATAAACACACGCTCACATGCATAACACGACGCCTTCAAGTGTGATTCTCTTTCTTGCAGTATTTCCCATTTTTGAAGTGTATAGTTAATTGTGTTGCTGTTTGTACATTACACAATTAGGGTGGTAAACGTAAATATGCGATCGAGGGATTTCTTTATTACCTCCCGTGTTGTGTACATCCCACTTCCTCATTCAATTATTTTTTTCCAAATAATCTATACTAGAAACTTGCTTGAATTTTTTTTCTGTAGAAATTGGAGGGTTTTCAGTACTTTGAAGGACAATATCTCCTGAAAAGTTGAACTTGGGCAGCGGAATATGAATTTGAATGCAATAAATAAAGGAAGACCACTTACAAACAGAAATGAGATCCCATGAAAAACATTATGGTGACAGTAGGTGTCCATAGACCTCGCGACCCACGGAGGTCGGTCTTAAAACTTTTTTGCTGTAGAAGAACTGCGTTGCGAGACTTGCATCTTTTTACATGTAATGTTTTTGATGGGATTCATCATAGGTGCATTTTAATATCCCTAATTTGGAGAATATTAGAACACTGACTTTAAATCAGTGCTATAATAGCCGTATAATCTGTTATATAACTGATGCATGTCACGTGAAAACGTCGAAGCAAATCAGTATTGTCTAGTAATGGTTGTGTCATGGTAGCAGTTGACTAAATCACCGTTTTACCATTGGCATTGTTCCGTGAGAAATGGGTACATTTGTTTGCAGACTTCTTTTTTCCAGTTTATGTTTTACATTTATTGATTTATGGGTGATTTTTCCACGCGTTTTCACCAAACGGTTCAACGTAATAATTAGTGCTACCGTTTTTGTGTTCACCACTTGGCGCCACTGTCGAGTAGGGTCCTGAAGTAGAGCTGTCAGTTTGTTATTACGGATTGGAAAACATTTTACATTTCAATCTTACTTAATGCCTTAAAATTACCGTAAAAATATCGAGCAGACCGCAGTGGGCAAAGACTGTTGCTGTACAAATCACAGGTCCGACCCCATATGGAGTACTGCTGTCATCTGTGGGCTGGGGCGCCAGCATACCAGCTTGGCCCTCTTGACTCGGTCCAAAGACGCGCTGTGCGAATAATCGACGATCCCGTACTCACAAGCGGTATTGAACCCTTAAGTCTAAGGAGAGACTTCGCCTCCTTATGTGTGTTCTACCGCTTGTATAATGGGCTGTGTTCTGAGGAATTGTTTGACATGATGCCTACGGCCACCTTCTACCACCGCACTGCTCGCCATCGGCAGGGTATTCATTCACACACGTTGGAACCAAAATGGTCGCGCACCGTGCGGTTCCAAAGAAATTTCCTACCGCGCACAATCCGAATGTGGAATGAGCTCCCTGCCGCGGTTTTCCCAGAAGGCTACAGTATGGAGTTCTTCAAGAGGGGAGTGAATAGGTTCTTAAAGGGTCGGCAACGCGCACGTAATGCCCCTGGTGTTGCAAGCGTCCATAGGCTGCGGTGACTGCTTACCATCAGGCAGGCCGTACGCTTGTTTGCCACCCTAGTTGTATAAAAAAAAAAAAAAAGTATTGTGTTTAGTTCGGAAAAAAAGAGGACATAAATTTCGGAATGATGAAACTGTCAAAAGCACTGACATTTGTTGACCCGTAACACATATTTGCCATAAATAATCTCAGATAGTGCAAAATATTGATAAAATTATTCTAATAACAAATGAACCCGGGGAGCTACACTCTCACAAACAGTGACATTTGACATTTCGGAGACCTCACGCTACACTATCGCCCCTCATTCAAATTCATTCGCGGTAGCCCTCGTTGTATAGCGATTATTACCAAGATGAAAGAGTAATAATAACTTTGAGGGCAGCTTGTGGCGAGGTGTTGGGGAGTAGCGACCCCACGTACCCGAGTGCTCCTGGGGGTCCTTAGGGAGGGTCCATGGGTAAGACTGAAAGGACCTCCACCTCTGGTTTGCCTGAACTGGCCGTCCAGAGTGGAGTCGTGGGAGCTATATGCTCCAGGCGTGGAAGGTTTGAAGGACATAACGCCGCGAGTACCCAGGAAAAAGCGCAGCACACCTCTCGACACCCTGCAGCCCCCCGCACCGGTGTTGCCTCTATAGGCCATTTTACAATCTCGCTATTTAACAGGGGCCCATCTAGCGGAGGGCAAGTCACGGTCTGTCAGTGCCACGAACCATGAGATACTTTTCCTGACAGGCGCCGTCATGTCTCAACCCATAGCCCAGTATTTAGTCCATATTTCCACCACCATAGCCCAGTAGAGTTAGATTCCATCAATCAACAATAGACCTTGCATTTGGCGGGGGCTGTTTCTGTGTGCGTCCCATGACACGGGCCGGGACAGCATCCGCTGGGTGTACGTACACTTTGCCTTTCATTAAATTGTCGAAAGGGCCTGTACGCATTGGCTTCGGCTCCACGCACTCCTCCCAAAGGTTCGGGACACCATTGTCCCGTGAACGGGAAAGACTTTGATCAAACTACGTATCAAATAATAAAAAGAAAATTAAATCAAGAATTAAAGGAGGCATTAAAAAACGTGTTTTTTTCGGCATTTTCTGCTCGATTATAATAATGGTAAATAGCTACCGATGTAGCTACTTGATAAATTTACAGAATATGTACTGTACTTCTACTGCCGGTATAAGAACAAATAAAGTTAAAAATAAAAGGGGGTCCCTATACAGGAAACGGGTTTTATTGGCGTCTGTTAGCTTGATTTTAATAATAGTATGGTAATAAGTAAATGCTTGATATGTTCACAGAATATGTATTTCTAGTGCCGCTGTAACAACAACTAATAAAAACAATTTTTAAAACAGCCTGTACTAGGTACAGTTAATACATCCGTATGAAAATCCTAATCGTAACCTTGTTATTATGAAGAAAATAGGTGGTAATTTTGAGTGATTTAGCTGAATATTGCGGAAATTCTTGAAATCATTCATAACCATAATAGAACAGAGCGTAATGTTTAGTGAGTCACTAAACTAGTGACGTCACGGTAAATTGCGGTTTTTGACTGTAAAACTAATTAGTTTTGTTTTGAAATTAAATATTTATGAATTGATTGTATTAACTGAGTTTTTGCTGCTATGACACATAGAGGGAAATCACTATGTGTCATTAGAATTTATTTGGTCACTACTTTCTGCGAATGGCAATCGACAAATATCAGCTCGTCTTCCCCTAAGGCACAAAATAAGTACAGAATGTACAGAAGTTTCTCTTTCTAACAATACTTTGTTCGGGTCCGGCCACCGGACGGAATGCACCGGATCCGACCGTCTCTCGCATAACGCGTGCTCTTTCTGGTCAAACTCAAACTCATTTATTTCTGCAATTAGGCCTCAAGGGCTCTTTTACATGTCTGATTATTTTCTTTTGGCGCTTCGGTAGGTGACCTTCTGGTGAGAAGCGTCTGAAGAAACTCACCACTTTCTATAAAAAAAACATTACAACAATTGTGACATTATTACATAGAATGACATTAATAAAATGCAACAAGCAAATAACTGGGCACAGTTTTTTTTCATTTACCGAGAGACGTATATAATCTCCGGATCCATTGCATTACAATAGTTAAGACTACATTTTTAGAGATGTAAAGGGTCTCTAGGCGTCAAAACACGATAAAAAAAATAGAAAATAGGCAAACATAGACTAAAATAAGTGGAGATGTCTCATCGTGAGTCTCCGTCGTTGTCAAAACATTATGTTTTGGAGGTGTAAAGGACCTCCAAACGTCGAAATACAAAATGGGAAACGTATGTTTCACGTCGAGAAATAGACTATTTAAGGTCGCTGGCTAAGCCCCTCTGGAGGGGTAACTATAAGTGGGCGCGCGGCGTCCTTCCCGCTGGTCCGCTGCTCACTCTGAGCAATCAGCGCAAAGTCAAGGTGGCCCTGGCCAAAGTGGCCAAACGACCTGGTTCGACTCCAGCGTTCAGGCCCCCACCTAGCCCGATTCTATCGAGGTGGACCGGGACAAGATGACCTGGTTCGACCCCAGGCACCCCCGGCACCCACCCAGTCCGACCAAACTCAGGGTAGTCCGGCTAGCGATCTGGTTCGACCCAAGGGAACGCCACGGCCGACCACCCGGTCCGACAATCGCTACGCCCGTGTATGGGTTGCGAGTATAGACATAAAATAATGTACACAACACGGGAGGTAATAAAGAAAGCCCTCGATCGCATATTTACGTCCCTCGCTTGCAGCTCGGGCCGCAAACTTCTGCGATCTCGGCCTTTCTTTGTATTACCACCCTTCCGTTGTGGGAATAATGTACTATGACGCATCCAAAACGAAAACAACGACAGACGATCACACCACTTTTTTCTAAGCTTTGTTATTTTTTATATTACAGTTCCCGTTTGATAAGCAAATATGGTCTAACTTTGCTCCAGAAACATTTAGTATTTAGGAGCAAAGTTTTGCCGTGTCAATGGGTAACTTTGCTCCAAATTTGTTGTTTCTATATATTTAATAAAATAGATTCTGGCTTATTTTTTAATTTATAACGCTTTAGGAAGTATATTTTTCTTGTTATACAGGGTGGAAAAAATCTATGGGTCCTGGAGGGGAACTGCCTTAAATCCGAAACATTCCTTTATTTTTAACAAGAAACAAAACTGCATTCAAAGATTTTTTTAAATTGTCTTCGCCTTTGTAATGGAATTGATGGTAAAATCCAAATTAATGATAGATTTCTCGATCTTTTTTACTTGTAAGAACAATTGTTTATTAGAGAGATTTTATTTTATCCTGAACTAGTCCTATCGATTAGTAGAATAAAATAGTGAACTTGCTTATTTTTTTAATTTTTAGCTGGTTTGTTTCCCAGGTGAGACAAGCGAATTTTAGGAAATCATTTAAATCGGTTTTCTTCTTCTTCTTCTTAGTCGTATACTCTTGGCAGAGTAGTCGTGGTCATGGGGGTCGTAGCACGGCCTTTTTTACTGTCTCCCGCCATCTCCCCTCACCGACGCATTTCGCGCGCACAGATTTAGGGATGATTCTGTTAGGGCTTTGACTTGATCCGTCCATCGCAAAGGAGAGCGTCCTCTGGATCTTGAGCCATTAACTCTACCCTGAACAACAAGTATTTCCATAGCGTCACCTTCCATCCGCATAACGTGGCCAAAGTAGCTCAAAATTCGAGAGTGAACTATTGCTGAGAGTCTTTGCTCGATCTTAAGCTCCTGGAGAATAGATATGTTAGTCCGTTGTTGAGTCCATGATATCCGCAGCATTCTTCTCCAGCACCACATCTCTAGGCTATCAATGCGTTTCCGTTCCCTCTCTTTTACCGTCCACGTTTCTACACCATAGAATAACACTGGGAACACTAAGGATCTTACAAGGCGCGTCTTTGTTGCTTTCGTAATAATACGGTCTCTCCAGATCTAAGATAACCTTTCCATTGTAGTCCTTGTCATGGCTATGCGTCGTTTGATCTCATTCTCCGAGCCTGCGCCGTCTGAGACCAGTGCTCCCAAGTATAATGTATGACGGTACAACCTCACAGTTTTCAATCGTTGTTGGCGCATTGTTGCTGCATCGGTTCACAACCATCATCTTGGTTTTCAGTCTATTGATCTTCAGACCAAAATTCAGACTTACTGTTTCAACACGACGCAATAGTGCTGAAATTAGATGCTCACTTGTTGCCAGGAGAGTGGTGTCATCAGCATACCGTAGATTGGAGATATTTTTTCCGCCTATTGGTACCCCATCAGTCCAGTCTTCAAGCGCTATCCTCATTATGTGCTCGGTGTAAATATTTAATAACAAGGGTGACAGTATACATCCTTGGCGGACCCCAGCCGAAGGATGGAGCGCTTTCGACATTGTATTGTCCACTTTAACTGAGGCGGAACTGTTCTCGTAAAGAGCTCGTAGTAGATGAACAAGATGGTATGGAGTGCCCATTCGTTCGTTCATTTGACGGAGTCAAACGCCTTTTGAAAGTCCACAAAGCAGATATAAGTTGGTCTGTTGAACTCTCTGGCTTTCTCTATCACCTGACGCAGAATCAGAATTTGCTCTCTTGTCCCTTTACCTTTCACAAACCCGGCTTGTTCCGGAGCGATCTCCCTGCTGATGTAGGCTTGCAGTCCTTTCAGAATGTGCAGTAAAATTTTACTGGAATGGTTAATTAAAGCGATCAACCGGTAGTTACCAAATTTTTTCGTGGAGCCTTTTTTGTGAAGAGGCACAAAGATCGAATGGGTCCATTCTTGAGGAAAGATGCCCGTTTTCCAAACGTTGCTACAAACTTTATGCAGAAGTTCTACACCATATTCTCCGCTACATTTGACAATCTCTATTGGTATGTTATTTCACAGCGCTTTTCCAGTTTTTAGATGTTTTATAGCAGCTGCAACTTCCTCTTTAAGTATGTCTGGCTCTAGGTCCTGGTCTCTTAGAGGTAAAGGGGAGAAGTTGTGCGCTTCTGGATCAAGAAAAAGAGACTGACAATATGTTCTCCATACTTCTAGAACCTCTTCTAGGTTAGTCACAGTCTTTCCATCGAGATCCTCGACAGCCCAAGCCCTAGACTCAGCCTTTTTGGTTATAAAACGTATTTTCTTATATAGATCTCGGGTTTCATATTTATCAGCATGAGATTCAACTTCTTTGCATACATTTTGTAAAAATACGTTTTTATCCCTCCTGCAAGCGGTCTGTATTTGGCTTGTTAGTACATTTTGGTCTTGTTGACTGCCTCCTGAAGCCTTAAGTTGTCGACGCTCCTTTACCAATGCGAAAGTCCCATCAGTCATCCAATGCTGTCGTTTAGTGCTAGAATGCCCAGAGGGTTTATATGCTTTGACCGCCTCTAGGAGTATCGTCTTTGTTCTGCTCCAGTCTTGTTCCGCAGAGTTGTTATGCGGATTTTGTCCAAACCAACTCGGTTTTATTTCTTTTTAAAATTAAAGAAATGTTTCCTTTCAGTAGAATTAGCTTCCTAAAGGATTTAAGGTAGCTCCCCTCCAGGGCCCATAGATTTCTTCCACCATGTATATAAAACCAGTATGTCTTAAAATTAAAAATTGTCAGAATTATTTCTAATTTTCTAATTTTAGAGCCAAGTTGGACCATTTTACGGTAGTGACATTTAGCTGACCGCTCAAAGAAAGCGTATGGACCAGCAGAATATCTCCCTTTCCTCTTTTCAAGACGCCGAGCCAACGTCGTAAGTCGTTGTTAACTTTAATTTACTGAAGCTATAATTAAAAATCCTACTTTAGCGATTTTTATCTCTAACTACCTATCTTAATGGGCTAGTTAACTGTCAGATAAAATCAGCAACTTAGGAAATGTCATCATGGTCATATGATTTTTAGGGTTCCGTACCCAAAGGGTGCCGACGGAACCCTATTACTAAGCCTCCGTTGTCCGTCTGTCCGTGCGTCACAGGGCTCTAGCTTTTGAACCGCAATAGGTAGAGACTGCATTCTAATGTGTATTGCCACTAAAACAACAAATAATAAAATAAAAAATAAAAGGGGTCCCCATGCAAGAAACGTGTTTGTGTCGGTCAGTCGCAGGAACAGGACTTTATTGTTTGAACCGTAATAACTACGGATTCGAAATTTTCACAGAATGTGTATTTTTATTGTTTCTATAAGATCAAATAAATTTAGACGACCGCTTTAGCTTAGTTGGTAGTGACCCTGCCTACGAAGCAGGAGGTCCTGGGTTCGAATCCCGGTAAGGGCATTTATTTGTGTGATGAGCACGAATAAGTCATGGATGTTTTCTATGTATTTAAGTATTTGTATCTATTAAATATATCGTCGTCTAGTATCCATAACACAAGCCTTATTGAGCCTACTATGGGGCTAGTTCGATTTGTGTAAGATTGTCCCCTAATATTTATTTATTTATTTATTAAATAATAAAAAGAAAATTAAATCATGAATTGCTGCCGTCGTATGATTCAGCGAGGAAATGCTGCCAGCGTTCTAGGCACAATGTGACAGGGGCCCATTTTAGAAATAGGTTTTCAGCAGTAGGTAGTTTTGATTGTTTTCTACTTTCATGTTTTATTTTTACTTTTAGGTTAGTTACATCCTTGTAAACACCTAGTAAATTATTGCAATAAATAATTAAACTAAAGCGGTTAAATTAGTTACATATTTGAGGACAGAGGAAGGAAATAACCTATACTGCGAAAGACACAGTCAGCTAGTATTAATAATATACCGCAATATCAATCCATTTGTTCATTAAGCGTAATTACGTGAAGTTTCAAGTTAGTTTTGGGTCTTTTATACGTACAATTAAGGACTGTCCGCATAATAGGAAAGTACGTTCATTAACATCAAATAAAAAAACCATTTACAAAAGAATCAATGTAATAAAAAAACCCGGCTAAATGCGAGTCGGTTGCACACGGCAGGGCTCGAAACCGGTATTTTGCAAAAACCCCGAAATAGCCCAATACTTTGAATTATTTTATGATTTTTTGTTGGGCTCAATGATTTCGTATTATTAGATTATCCGATAAAAAAATTAAATAATAAACCAAAGAACAAAAAGAACGGTAAAATACCGGTACCGGTATCCGGCACACGGGATTCCGTTCCACCGTCGAGCGAGAACACTAAAAAACACGTTTCTTGTATGGGGACCCTCTTTTTCGTCTTAACTTTATTTTGTTTTTACGACTTGTTGTTAAAGCGGCAATAGATATACACATTCTGTGAAAATTTCAATTTTCTACCTATTACGGTTCAAAAGATACATAATATTATAAGTACCATTTTTTTTCTGAAATGACGCAAAACTATTTAGTCATTAAATTTTAATCATGTTCTGCAAAGTAACTAATAAACTAATAATAAAAATATGTATTTTTTAAATTAATTTTAAGAGGCTCTTTACCATCTTTAACGTTTTATAGTAGCTTCAGCTTGTAGATATATCGATAGAGCCTTGAACATAGTAGTAGTTTTATTTAAATTAGCAACCGGTACGCTCACTAATTACTATTTATTTAAAGAAACCACTAATAACCTACCATATTTACTGAACCAGAGCGACAAGTCACTAGTGTTTATTGTTAAAATCTATTATCAACGAAACATTGGAAAATCAACCTTATGTTAAAGCAATAAAGTATAGCTTGGTTTGTGAGATGACAGCGCCATTTAAACATGATTGATTCCAATTTTAAATGCGGAATATTGTTTTGCCTCGCATTCAACTCGATCTGTCAATAAGAGCAGCCACGGAGTTTGGCTAATTTTGCTCTTGAATTGTTTTAAGGTTGTTTTTGATTGTTAATTGGTTACGTGTGTTCTGCGAGTGAATAATCGAAATCAGGCAGTTTTAATTATCGGTGTTCTAATCAATTCGATTTGTGATTCGTTCGCGTACCTCGTGATCTGAGTAATTTTGAATCGAGAAACGTTTTTGTTTAATTTTAAAATTGGAACGCTCTTTCCGAATTTGAAAAATTATAGAATTGTTTATCGTTGTTTTAATTTGCTTGCTTTTTCTTTTTGATTGCGTAAAATGTCTTTACAAATATAGTGTTTTTTTATTTAAGTGTTTTTAAACCGTTTTCAATATGAAATGGGATTGCGAATCGGGCTGTTCGAGCGAGAGTGTTACGTGCTTTTGGTGTATATTCTACATAGATTACATAATATACGGTATACTAGCCGTACTGTTGCTAAGCATTTTTATATACTTTGTGGTCGTCTCGCAGTAATTTACATACAATGGAAGGCAACGCGGAGAACTATGGGAATTATGGCTGTAAACGCTTCAATATTCTTAGGTAAGATAATCCGTATTTGCTTTTATGGAAATAGCTATACGTGTATTTCTGCAGTTCTAAACAGACGGTGTAATCGAAGCGCTTTTAATTTATTTTTACGACATTTTAATGAGATTTTTATGATTTATGAGTAGGTTTTATAATTAGGTACAGTAAGCTACAGAGATAAGTAACCTGCTATACTAAACGTGTATCAACATCGTCATTGTTTTTAGGATAGCACAGTTCCAAACAAATCTGGAGGCACGGCAGTGCCCCCGCCAAGTCGAGCAAAACAAAGGCACGGCCGTACGTACCATCCTTTACTCGAAGCCATTCAGGCCATTTTCAGCCTCCCGTAATTTTGTACTGGCTAAAGCTAGAACCCTGAAATTTCAGGGATATATAGGGCACAATAAGACTTATATATATTCTCATTATCATTTAATTTGAACGTGTAGTTTAAGAACTATCGCGTGTCAAAGTTCCTTAGTTTTGTCACTGAGTGACTCACTCACTCCTCACTGATGATCATCATAATTCTAAGGTACTTCTAGCAGACCTACAAGCTCCAAATTTTAAACATAGCTAGTATTTAACCGACTTCCAAAAGAAGGACGGTTCTCAATTCGTCTGTAGGATGTTTTTATTTTTTTTTTTTGTGTTTTTTCACCGATTACTTGAAGACGGCTGGACCGATTTGGAAAAGGGAACCTATTGGATCGCATAAATTTAAAAGGCATAATTCATCATTTGGCATAATTCATCATTCGGCATAATGCATTTTTTTCTCAAACTGTAGAATTTTCAAGACTCTTTAAGGCCGCATCCTGTTAAATAGGTTAGGTTAGGTTAGGTTTGGGTTATAATAATCCTGAAAAGTTTACGTGTTCAGAAAAAAAAGCATTATGCCAAATGATGAATTATGCGAAATGATGCATTATGCCTTTTAAATTTATGCGATCCAATAGTAAACCTTTGGAAAATTCCTTTTTTGTTTGAAAGGGTAGACTTCCGAGGTGGTCCCATTGCAACCAAGTCAAGATCTGATGATAGAATCTTGGAGAAATCGAGGGAACTCTTCAAATATTATAGGCACACATATAGCGATTTCGGTATTTTTCGTAATTTCTCGTCCATCTCTTATTAGCAACAAGTTTCTAGTGTTAACCGACTTCAAAACAAAGAGTAAATTTGTATCATGGTTTCTTCCCCGATTACTTGAAGACGGCTGAATCTATTTGGAAAATTCTTTTTTTGTTTTAAAGGGTATACCTCCGAGGTGGACCCATTGCAACCAATTCAGGATCTGATGATGAGATCTTGGAGAAATCGAGGGAACTCTTCAAATATCATAGGCACACATATAGCGATTTTGGTATTTTTCTTAGTTTCTCGTGCATTTCATATTAGAAATAAGTTTCCAGTCTTAACCGACTTCAAAACAAAGAGCAATTTTTATGTAGGTTTGTTCCTCGGTTACTTGAAAACGTCTAGACCGATTTGGATATTTTTTCTTTTAACTAAATAGACTTACCTAAGTCTATTTGGTTAAAACAATATTTTTTCAGCGCCACTAGAAATTTAAAAATGAAGTAAATTTGTAAAACAAAAAATAAAAACCGACTTCCAAAAACTTAAACTAAAAACCAAAAAATAATATGTTAATTACTCCAAAGAAATGGATAATCAACGATTCATATATACATATACAGATATTTATAGTTTTTAAACTGTTATTTTTTAGCCTATCAAGTCCTACAAAGCCTAAAAATATTGCACTTTCAGTCACAACTGCACACATAAGTTTGAAATCTTATACAAATACACGCGATTACAAAGTTAGTTTTGCAGTTCAAATTGGAAAAATAGTAGATTGGAATGTAATAAATAAAGGAAGACCACTTACAAAAAGAAATGAGATCCCATCAAAACTATTACATGTAAAAAGATGCAAGTCTCGCAAAGTCTTTTTTTACATGTAATGTTTTTGATGGGATTAATATAGGTTTATCGCTATGATCACTACTGATTAGGGTATCTGATATCGGCCTCTTAAAAATACCAAAAAGTAATAAACCAGATGGTAGACCACCGATGGTTCCGTAAAAACTTGTAGGTACGTATATTAAAGTACCTATCCTATACATTTTGATTCCCTTAGTAAAGACTATTTTTTATGATTTAATTACAAATGTATTGGGTTGATCAGATGTATGACCGGGTTGATCAGATGTATGAGACATAGAGACAAGTTACATTCGCAAGTCAGAGCTTCGCCACACAATCAAATCCTTCGGCTCACCTATACTAGGTACAGAAACTTTTTTGATAATCTGTTATTTACTCTGAAAAATGAATATCAAAACAAACAGTTAGCAGATAATAAAAATAACTCGAGCAAGCTCTGGCAGTCAATTAAAAATATTTGTCAGAAACCGAATCGTAAAAATGATGCTGAGGAACTTATTACCTCAAAGGATAAACCTGTCCAAGAATTACTCAACGATTGCAACAAGTATTTCTCGACAATCGGTAAAAATCTTGCGGATAGTATTTTATCAAAAAATTCGGAAACAGAGGCGACCTTGGCGTCAAAATACAAACCCCAGCGGGCGGTTCCTAATTCGTTTTATATGTACCCAACCGACACCCACGAAGTGGATAGGATCATTTCACAGATTAAGATAGATAGTGCACCCGGTCCAGATAATGTGAATCCGTTGCTGGTGAGGGAGATAAGAGACATTATTTTGGAGCCACTTACTTTCATATGTAACCTTAGCATGCAATCTGGTTGTTTCCCAGTTTGTTGGAAAATTGCTGTCGTTTCGCCTATTCATAAGAGTGGCCCCAAAAACGTACCAAATAATTTTAGACCGATCTCACTTTTGTCGATTTTCTCTAAGATACTCGAAAAAGTTGTAAAAGTCAGGCTATCCCATTTTATTAAGATCAACCATTTAATCTCGGACAATCAATTCGGTTTCCAGGCAGGGAAGTCAACAGAGGATGCAGCTGTCCTTCTCACTAACCTCGTCTCTGGCTATCTTGATGGTGGAAAAAAATGCGTTGGTATTTTTCTAGATCTAGCAAAAGCTTTCGACACCGTTTCAGCCACCATCCTATTAAAAAAATTAGAACATCTCGGAATCAGAGGCGTAGCGCATGATTGGTTTACTGGATATCTCACTGAACGGACGCAAATAGTAAAAATAGATGGTCTGGTGAGCGACCGATTCCCAGTCAGTTTTGGAGTTCCGCAGGGGAGTGTTCTTGGCCCAATACTGTTTACGCTGTACATCAATGATGTCTTTGACATTCCAATCCCAAATGCCAACGTTGTTTGCTATGCAGACGATACAGTTCTAGTAGTTAACGGCAAATCATGGGATGACGCATATACTGCAGCCGAGAGTGCACTAACTAGAATGGCCTATTGGTTAAACCGTAATCTACTAACACTAAATGTAGATAAGACAAACTTTCTGGCATTCTCAAAAACATCGGCTTCATCACCGGCAATAAGCAAAACTATCAAATTCCACACCTGTGCGTATCACAGTGCTGCCGGTTTGCTCACGTCGCTCCCAGACTGCCAATGTCAGGAAATCAAGAGGCAACACTCTGTTAAGTACCTGGGGATTCTCTTTGACCAACATCTGACTTTTGCACAACACATCACCACTCTTGCTGCAAGAGTAAGGAAGCTCATATATGTAATGAAGAGACTCCGGGATTGTGCCGCTCCTGATATCCTTCGTCTTGTCTACCACGCGCTGGGACAGTCTATCCTACAGTATGGGGTGGCGGTTTGGGGTTGCGCTGCCAAGAGCCACTTGATACTGCTGGAGCGTGCGCAGAGAGCAGTGATTAAGGTTATGCTAAAAAAGCCATATCGCTATCATACAAACTTGCTGTACGGAGAAACGAAACTGCTCAGAGTCAGACAGCTCTTTATCATGAAAGCGATCACGCGTACTCATGCCAATGTTTTTAACTCCGCCCGTCACGAGGAAATGCTGCGTAAGCGTATCTACAAACTCCCACCACCTTCTTACAGATCCGCTCTCGCTAGGAGATCACCAGCCTACTCTCATTGCTGCATATATAACTACATCTGCAACCATTGTAATATTAAATGTATATCAGTTCCAAGAGCTAAAAGGGTAGTGAAACATTGGTTATTCGGGTTGTCCTATAGTGAAACGGAAGACATAATTAACTGCATTAAAATAAAGTAATACTAGAATTGCGTTAACTATATTATCACAACATGAGACATCATATTGGCGGAGGGCCTGACACACACACATACACACACACACACACACACAAACACACACACACATCACACACCAACACTCCACACAACTAGTTTAATATTATACCATACCATACCTGCTTGCTAACGAAATGTACCTACCTTACTAAATTAATTTCGATTCGTTTTTTGATAACCGCACTCGCAGATGGCCAAGATACAGGCTCGGCCTAGTTTGGTCACTGACGGACAATCTAACAACATGTATACATTTTTTCAGTTAAATAAATTATTTTGTATTTGTATTTTTGTATTTGTATAGTTTTCAGATTTTTCCCTATACTTGTAGTATAAGACGGTATTACTTGCCAAATTTCATATTTCTAGGTCAACGGAAAGTACCTACCCTTTGAATGTTGGTTTCCTTAAGAGTGTCAAAATTTACGTTATTTGCGGCATAAACGTCCGTATCTTTTTTCACGTTAACTTAGAAGTTTGATTTTTTCACAGCTTCAAGCGACCATAGACTAAGTAAGTATATATGGTTTTATTTTCAACTCGATACATCTAAACGTTTCCAAGATAATAAAGGGTCTTGACAGACGGACAGACAGACAAACGGACAACAAAGTGATCTTATAAGGGTTCCGTTTTTTCCATTTGAGGTAGGTAACCCTAAAAAACTAAGGAGATAGAGTATTTAAGATACGGGTTATTCTTCAGAAATATGTTTGCGCTCACCTTATTCCTCTGGCCCTTTTTCATACTAAATGCATGGAGACAGAGGAATAAGTCGCAGACATATTTTTGAAGAATAACCCATACAGAAAAATTTATCAGAGCCATTGCGGTACGTGGTTTTATGATAGTTGTATCCCCCTGTTCAATAACTAAATATTTTTACTAAAAAAAACGCGACCGCGGTGCACTTTAAAGTGCATAAAATCCGCCATTTTGTTTATTTTAACGAACTTCATACCCAGTGACACTCGCGCCATCAAGACGAATCCAATGATGTATCATTTATCAAAATCGGTTGTGCCGTTGATTAGTTACGAGCGGACACAGGAACGGACATACATACATACATACAGGTCAAACACATTACCCTCCTTTGGGCTTCGCCGCAGTCGGGTAAAAATGTATCAGAGCCATTTGCGGTACGTGGTTTTATGATAGTTGTATCCCCCTGTTCAAGAAGTTACATATCCTGCCTTTGCCATGTGTATATATCAGAGAAGTGTGCATCTTTGTAAACGCCCATTTGCATTACTTTGAAAAGCGTGGAGAACTACGCAAAGGCAGACAAGATTGAAAGGGAGGCATCTGCTGCAACAGCCGCGCTGCCGTATAATGTTGTATAGGGAAAGGTACATTACACAACTAGGGTGGTAAAACAAAGAAAGGCCGATATCGCAGATGTTGTGGTGTCGCAGATGTGGTGGCCCGAGCGGTTCACCCTGTTGTGGCATAATTTTGTAAGTAATAATTCTTTGTGGCATAATGTATATAGCCATATTAGGCTTTGTGCATAAACTGTTATCGCAGAATCTATATTCGCATAATTTTATTACGCAGAATTACGTTAGTCCGAATATTATTTGGTCATACTTTTCATGTTCCGAATCATATTTACACATAAATTAAATGATTATAAAATTATAACACCGAATACTATCGTGGCAGAAAGATGTTTTGTCATAATATAACTTTTAACTGTATTGTCGACGACGATATATGGTTTTGTAACCTAACCTACTTTTTCTTCCAGCAGTTCGATTTTGTTTGGTGATGCAGTTCAAACCTAACCTAACCTAACCTACTTTTTCTGCCAGCAGTTCGTTTTTGTTGGGGGATGCAGTTCAAACATAACCTAAACCTAAATTAACCTAACCTACTTTTTCTGCCAGCAGTTCGTTTTTGTTGGGGGACGCAGTTCAAACCTAACCTAACCTACTTTTTCTGTCTAATCTTTTTTTGACTTTGCCCCCCCGTCCCCCCTTTTTTGGCCTTTCCATAGCTAAGAACTCGTGCAAAACTCTAGATGCCTAAATGTTTTAACCTAATCTAAGCCCTTTTTCTATCAATTGTTTATTTTGTAAGGACACAGTTCTAAATCTAACCTAACGTTTTTAGCAACAGATCTTTATTATGAGATTTGTGAGGGATCAAAGTTCTAGCCTAACCTACTAAGTTAGGTTAGAATTGCTAGATGTTAAATGTTATTAGTTCATCGTTATACTGAATGGACATGATGTCCAATGGAAAATGGAATTATATCACTTGATTATTATAATAACCTACTTCTCCTAAACCTAACCTATCAATCTCGGACAATCGATAATATGCCGAATAAAATTCTGCACAATAGAATTATGCGTAAAAATAATCGGTCATAATAATAGTATGCGAACTTGATTTCAGACAAACACATATTCGGGATGTAACTAATTATGCTTAATAAGGTTTCTGCCACATTACCATTCGGCGAAAACCGATTATGCCACATCTGTTATGCTAAAACAGTTTCGGACAATAAATGTTATGCCACATAGAGGGAACCCGGCCAAGCAAGCGAGGGTCGTAAATATGCGACCGAGGGCTTTCTTTATTACCTCTCGTGTTGTGTAGGTAAGGTACATCATTTTATGTCTACACTTGACCAGAAAGTGGCATAAAATATCTATAGCATGTGCATCGTCATATACAATCGAGTACCCAACGACATTAGGACTTTTTTTTTTTATTGCTATAGACTGGCAAACAGGCAGACGGCCCACCTGATGGAAAGCGGTCACCGCCGCCTATAGACATTTGCAACACTAGATGCATTGCCAATGCATGACTTTGATGCAATGGACTTTGGAGGGAAATAGTTTTAAGAGAAACTTAAACAGCTGGCTGCTTGACGGATGTTTGTAAAAGTTTTTCTCGAGTCATGTAGTATTATGTCAAGGACAGTTTATGATGCTTATATTTAATAATTAATTGTAATTTATTTTGTACTCTAGTTTAATTTTATGTTTTAATCATTTGCATGCCTGTACTGGTTGAATAACCATTGTACTGTATTTTTGGCAAATAAATATTTTGGTTGATTTGATTTGATTGATTGAGTGAAGTAAATTTGCTAACTAAAACAATCGTAAATTTAAGTCAATTAGCTGTTATCAAAACGTTTGTAGTAAATATTAAGAGGCCTGAAATGTTTCCACTAATATTTGAGCACAGCTGTGACGTCACACTCGATGCCGTCACAGCTCGGAGTCTAGGAGCTGATCTGCGGCGATAATCTCGGTGTAAACAGACGCTATCTGCGTGGCCTTGGTGGTTTGAATAGGCGGTCATATACCTACTTTATATATCTATCTTCTATATACATGAAACGAAGTCGGGTCGGTTACACCATTCATGGGCATTTCTTCAGAAATATGTTTGCGGTCACCTCATTCATCTGGCCCTTTTTCATACTAAATGTATGGAGACAGATGAATGAGCCGCAGACATATTTCTGGAGAATAGCCCTCATAACTCAAGAACGGGTGGACCGATTTTTATGTTCTTTGATTTGTTGGGTTTGTTCCGCCCCGAATAGCAGAATAACTATTAAATAATTAACTGGCCAAGAGCATGTCGGTCTGATTTTTCTCAAACATGCAATGAAATGTTGACATTACGTGCCTTATAATAGGCCGCAAAGTACCTCGTTTCCGGTGCGGCTTGACGCTTGGCATTTAATGGAATTTCATAGAACGTGTTTTTTTTTTATTTCCATTCCACATTTATGTGTGACACAGCATCGGCCAAAAAACAATTAACGATGTTTGCTATATTTTGCAGTTTTATTGATATAAAATCGGCGTGACATAACAAATAACACATTATATAAACAATTTCCAATAATTTTAAATTGCAAACTTAACTACACATTTAAAATATTTCATCTAAAGTAATGTACTATTTATGAATTCTTCTGCTCAAAGTACAAACGAAGTTATGGCCATAAGTAAACCTTAATACATTGTAATAAGGGTGACAAGTGGTCAGTAGCAGTGTCTTCGATTGTACGCTCACGGTGCGGTTACGAATCTCAAATGTATGTAGATAACGCGATGCCAACGATGCGACGTATATGCGTGTGAAGCTTTGGTGTGGACGATCCTTTATACATATTTTTTAACCCGTTTCCTGTCCCGGTGCCCCCAATGGTCATGAATGTTTTTCTCAGGAGTCCGTGCTTCCACTATGGGGTCACTTCCCCATACTGATTGCACAGTTGGGACTTGTGACATTGTCCGATAGTTTTGTACAGGGACAGTGAACGTCTTAAGTTATCTATTATGTTTTTTACTAAACAACAAAATTACAGAAGGTAAATTTGAGCGTCAAATATGGCCAACGACGTACTTAAGAGGAAACAGGAGGGCAGTTTTTCCATACAAACGTAGTCCCCTGTTTCCTCCCTGGATAATGCCAGTAGAGCAATAATTTTTTGTTCAAAAATCTATGGCTACTATTGATATGTTCCTATGTTTTCCTTTTTACGATAAATTGATTCTCAAAAGAGATATTAACCTTCAAAAACCTAAAAAAAATGCCAGATTTTCCGCTGTGTTCACACATCCAGAAAACAAGTTTGACTAGATTATTAAAAAAAAGGAAAACATAGGAACACGGCCAAAGCCATTCTTTAATGTTTAATGAAAAAAATAGTTAAATAGGTTAAGTTTTGGGGAAGAAATCAGGGGACTACGAAACGTTGTTTTCATGAAATTTTAAAAGGTATGTGAATGACCCTACAGATCAAGTTACGTCACAACCCTTGACACATTTATGAATATGGGAAGAGTGTGAACATTTTTGACCCCCGAATTAGAGGTGTACAACTTTATTGAGAACTGTGGTATGTGTGAGGTGTGGGGAGAAGGTATCAGTGACCAGTCGACGTTTTTCGTATTAATATAAGGAACGTGCAGGAACTATAGATGGCAGCACTACATCAACAAAAGAGATACTATGCGGACAGTAGAGGAAACTTATCAGGCTAAAAAAATGGCATACTGGCTATAAATACCAATGTCAAGAGTCGTGGCTGCACTAAAGTTAATCATCCTTCATCGCGATAATATAGGCGTTTTCCGTTAGAGCCTTATCGGGCTATTCTCCAGAAATATGTCTGCGACTCATTCATCTGTCTCCATACATTTAGTATGAAAAAGGGCCAGATGAATGAGGTGACCGCAGACATATTTCTGGAGAAATGCCCTATCACACTTGCGAGCTGCGGGATAGTTAGAAGCGAAGTTCCATACAAATGTCGCTCGCGACTGGTTTTGTATAGAATCTCGCCCACAGCTCGCTTGTAATCGCAAGTGTAATAAAGATGTTAATGTGGCCCAGCATGATAGGGTACAAGATTCGGATTGGCGACACTAGTTGGCAGCACCTTCGTTGTGCACGTTCCCTATATCACGGTATGGCGCCGCACACGTAGAGGAAACAGGAGGGCAGTTTTTCCATACAAACGTAGTCCCCTGTTTCCTCCCTGGATAATGCCAGTAGAGCAATAATTTTTTGTCCAAAAATCTATGGCTACTATTGATATGTTCCTATGTTTTCCTTTTTACGATAAATTGATTCTCAAAAGAGATATTAACCTTCAAAAACCTAAAAAAAATGCCAGATTTTCCGCTGTGTTCACACATCCAGAAAACAAGTTTGACTAGATTATTAAAAAAAAGGAAAACATTCTTTAATATAATTTAAACCGTGAGCTAGTATATTCAAATTAAAATGGTTTATTTCGGACAGCAAATTATTTATAGAGTGTTAGTAATTAACGATAAGAAATATCTTAATTTAGTTTTAGTATTTAAATAAGTACTTTATTACAATGTTGACACTATAATTAATGTAATTTTTCACTGAAAATGCTAATAAAGTACAAAAGCTGGTTAAATACGCACTGGACCGAGCAAATAAGGAGTGTAGCCCAACTGGTTATATAACACTATACTACAATAGCGTGTTATAAATTGACTCTTATGGACATAAGAGTTGCAACAAGTTGGGCTACACTCCTTATTTACTCGGTCCAGTGCGTATTTAACTAGCATTTTCAGGGAAAAAGTACATACAAAATAATTAATTACAGTTAATATTAGCAATATTAAGTGTAATAAATCGTTTAAATACAAATACAGTTCTACCAACATTAATATGTCTGGTAATATAACAGTTGGTTTTCAGGGCACGAGTGGCTCACTCTGTGATTTAAGCCCCATTCAGAACTCGTATGGGAGTTTCAATTCATTGCGGGGTTTAATCGATCGAATGAATTCATTGTACCTAGGAAATCTGCAATGTAATCTTGCATATGAGTTATCGCTCCGTATAAATCGGGCTTTAGGCGCGATGCCTTGAGGCCCCCGCGAGCGCCTTAGCCAGCGATCAGAAAGAGCACGCGTTATGCGATAGAGACGGTCGAATCCGGTGCATTCCGTCCTGTGGTCGGACCTGAACGACAGTTTTGTTAGAGAGAGGCTTCTGTACGCAGTACTATTACCTATTCTATGCTAGGGCGTAAAAATATGTCAGTCGGTTTGTCGCTTCGACTTTGACGGACCACCGCAGCATGAAATCCGATTACGAACCGTTATTACCAGTTCCCGTGAATTATATTTAGGACAAAATTGACGTCAAAGTTGTGAATTAATCTATAGAAGGTGCATCTTAAAATCACACTTACTAAATAAAGACAGCGCTAACGGAATTACAAATAAGCAGAAACCGCGCCATAACCCATAACATCAGTTTTACTTGAACAATGGCTCAATACAGTCACATGTATGACTGTGGCCGGTACCTTTGTATAGTTAATTTCAACGTTATACATATACCAAATATAATTTCTAATTTCGAAACGTTTTAATTATGTTTCTCTACTTTTCCAAAACTCCTGAAAGCTTAAGGTATTTTTGCATTTTGTTTATAAACACGCGTTTTTGAAACAATATTTAAATCCATTGTAAATGGTAGGTACTTATATTATCTCTTATCCATAACTTCTTTATAACACACCAATCATTATAATAATTGAAATGGATTTGATCGCGTCTATTATTTAATTTTAACC
This sequence comes from Eudemis profundana, assembly GCA_947034925.1. Lineage (NCBI taxonomy): Eukaryota > Metazoa > Arthropoda > Insecta > Lepidoptera > Tortricidae > Eudemis > Eudemis profundana. The sequence continues at coordinate 1,835,488 of OX344809.1, forward strand.
GCGAAAGCAATCACAGAAAGTGAAGACAATTATTATATCCACAATACATTATAAAAAAAATGATTAGGTACTTATAAATTAATAAGAGATGCCTCTCATAAGTCTTAGTCTCAAGGTAGCTAGCGACAGTAGCGGGGCATTTCTCCAGAAATATGTCTGCGACTCATTCATCTGTCTCGATACATTTAGTATGAAAAAGGGCCAGATGAATGAGGTGACCGCAGACATATTTCTGGAGAAATGCCCAGTGACCGACAACCGATCTTTTGGTATGCCAACATCCTAATGAAGCCTAAATATTGGGCCACAATTTTATTGATCACCTATTTCTCTTTTCCAGATTACTGTTATATGAAATACACTCACCATGGACGGCCAACCGCAAGAAATAGCAAAAGGACTCAACTCTCCCGAACTAAAACGGAATAAGGACATTCCGTTCGCCGACGACTTCATAGAACTCGACCACGTTAAGCCAGACGAACCTATTCGACCAAAACGAAGAGAAACCAAAGAAATCCATGCAAAAGACTTGGGAGAAGTACACTCGTCCCCCGACAGTGATACGATAGTCGTGAACACCCCAGAAGGCACGCTGTACATAACTTTAGAACCCGACTCGACCAAATCTAGTAGAGTTAATAGTCCTAGCACACAATCGACTGATCTCACGTCACCTAGTACGTCGAAAGCGAGCGGAGCGGAGGAATCTATGGCGCTGATAGAAGTTGAGAAGGATGTAGATGCGGAACAGAGAAGGGCGAATTTGAGGAGGAACTCGATCTCGATGCCGACGCTGCAGAATTTGGAGTTGGAGGTGCTGAGGCAGCAATATTTGCAGAATCCACAAGATGATGTGAGTATAAATAACTTAGTAATTTTATACTTGAATGCTCTGCACGGCACCACTCTTTAGGAAAAGTTCACTAGAATTCGATTAGCGGAGTGATTAGATCTCTTCCCCGAAATCGTTAATTCCGCGTAGCAAACTTTCCATTCTCATTTTTCCCCACTCGAACTTGTACCCATTCTCCTTCTTTATCATTCATAAATAATGCCAGTGTCATAATTTCCTAATAGCGTACTTATCCGATCTTTTTGTTTATCATTCGCGAATATTACCAGAATCATAATTTCCTAATAGCGTAAATAACCGTTTTTTTTTATTCGTGATTAATTCCAGTGTCATAATTTTGTAATAAAATCTATACAACACGAACGATGAATACAAGAGGAATAGGTACGTACCTATTAGGAAATCATATTAGGTATATTATCCATGATACATATTACCTTATCTTCTGCCATTTTATCTTCACTACTCTTCTTTACCTAAATAAACTTTATATTAAATTGTATTCATCGCCAATATTAGAAAAAATAATTACCTACATTTTATTAGAAAATTATGACACTGGGATTAATAACGAATAAAAAAACGGTTATTTACGCTATTAGGAAATTATGATTCTGGTAATATTCGCAAATGATAAACAAACAGATCGGATAAGTACGCTATTAGGAAATTATGACACTGGCATTATTTATGAACTAGCGACCCGCCCCGGCTTCGCACGGTGTTTCTCTATTATATTATGCATGTATACATATAAACCTTCCTCTTCAATCACTCTATTAAAAAAAACCGCATCAAAATCCGTTGCGTAGTTTAAAGATTTAAGCATACAATAGGGCCATAGGGACATAGGGACAGAGAAAGCGACTTTGTTTTATACTATGTAGTGATGATAAAGAAGGAGAATGGGTACAAGTCCGAGTGGGGAAAATGCGAATGGAAAGTTTGCTACGCGGAATTAACGATTTCGGGGAAGAGATCTAATCACTCGATTAGCGATAGAAGTTCTATTCCTGGAAATTATTGGGGATGGTTAAACTCAGCTAAAAACATGACACTCTAAATGACTGCATACGGAGTGTTCATAACCAACAACTTCAACCTATTTAGGTATTTTAGGTAAAGTAACTTACCTACTTCACGAGATAGTATTAGACAAATTATCCTTTGTTCTATACGTACTAGACGATTTCACTTTAGGTATTTTATAAATAAACAAGTACACAAGAACATTAAGGAAATTGAAACCACCATTTGTGTGAATCACAATCGAACCTAAGATCTTTAAAAGCAATCCAAAACAACACGTCCCTAACCGTGTCGTTAACCATCATCAGACTATACACGTTCCACTACTCGGCACAGGCGTACTCTCATAGATGACAGTGGATGGGCTGCAGTCACATACGCTTCGGAATTCCTTTGTAGTTGTATGCAATTTCCCTCACAATAGTTTTCCTTTACGGAAAAGCGAACGGTAAATACCAAATTATATTTTGTACCTCAAAAGGGTTGACCCACGACCACTGTTTGAGGGGCGCATGTCCTAACCGCTCGGCTACCATAGCTTCAATATGAATTATCAATTTTTCTTCTTCAAGGCTAAGTTTAATAAGGACCTTCAAAGCAAACTAGATAATCCTATAGTCCACTGAACACATACGTGTGCTATGTTTGCCAAGATTAGGATTACCTTGTTTACAAACTTTACGGTATTTGGTCAGGTCAGTCATTGCTCTCGTGATATTGCCTCAGCCGTTTATATCATTTTGGTTTCCATTGGCTTACGTTTACGTATGTGAATGGAATGGAATTCCCTTCCAGAGTGTATTTCCTGACAAATAACTTAGGACTCTTCAAAACTAGAGTGAATAGGCTTTTACTGAACCGGCGACACATCTTCGGCCTCAGAGTCACTTACCATCATGCACTACTGAGGTCAATCGTAGGTCAGTTATAGAATTAAAAAAAACGTTTCCATGAAATGAATACTATAGAGTATGTCTGGTCCAATCCAAAAAAAAGACAAAAAAAAAAACAGAAGATATGGATGGATCGTCAGTACTGTCAGAGTAAAAATATATAAATATATATAGTTATATTTTTTATAAATAATAAATAGATAAGCTCACAACGTTTAGGCTCATTTAATTGGTGTTGAAATGCATTTTGACATGCATTTTGACGACCGCTTTAGCTTAGTTGGTAGTGACCCTGCCTATGAAGCAAGAGGTCCTGGGTCCCGGTAAGGGCATTTATTTGTGTGATGAGCACGAATATTTGTTCCTGAGTCATGGATGTTTTCTATGTATTTAAGTATTTGTATGTATGTATCTATTAAATATATCGTCGTCTAGTATCCATAACACAAGCCTTATTGAGCTTACTATGGGGCTAGTTCGATTTGTGTAAGATTGTCCCCTAATATTTATTTATTTATTTTTATTTTATTTATTATGATTATGCAATTTGCATTTGCATGATTATGCAATTTAACAGACAAGAGCAATTTTGACAGCAACTCATTGTAACTTATCCTGACCTGAATAATATTGTATTACCGACTTTATATTCGAGGTAAATAACTAACTATCAAAGAAGGAAAACGGTTATCGAACCCGGGGCCAGTTACTGGAAACAACCTAATTGACTCGCTGATAGTATTAACAAGTACTAAACATAGACATAATGTATAAGAGAATTGATAACGCAAACAAAATAATATCAGTTTTGACAAATAATTCGCTATCGTTACGTCACCTGTTATCGGCTCACGTGATAAAGACAAATTTGATAATATACCGGAAAGAAATCCAGTAGTAGATTGTATCCTTAAGACACAATACTGCGAAATTCCTGAAGATCTCAATAATAGACTAAAAAACTAATCAGCTCTGCTATTAGCCTTTGTTGAATGTGTAAACTCGTAAGATAACGCTTTAATTTAAATAAACTGTGATATAAATACTACAACAGGAAACACTCTAAGTGTACCTAAGTGAAAGTGATGAAAAAAAGAACGTGGTGTTAAATAAAATAATTACAGAAAAATCAGATTTAAATCGTTAATAAAACCTCATTTTAACCTTTATATGGAATACAAGACAAAAGAAAGGAAGTGAAATGATAGAATTTGATAATAATAAGTGATCGAAGATAGACATTATCAGATAACGTTTAAGATTTTTAGATTTTTAAGTTCTAAAACTCAAGATGCGTATCCGTAAGAAGCCAGATTTAAGGATAAACATACCATCATACCCTCACGATTATGTGGAGATGCCTCCTGAAACCAGAGAGCTAATCCTATCAGCCAACATAACACCCAATAACATTCAATTCATTGATGATGATGGAGCATCAGCGCACTTCCAAATAGGAAGTCCTATATCGCCAATAGATGGCACTCACGTTGATGGAGGTTTCAGGACTTCAACACCCACAGTGAAGATCGTAGAGCCAGAGGAAATTGAGCTTAAAAGACAAGAGAACACGGATAAGAATAACGATGATAAGAAGGATGAAAATAAAGAAGTTGAGAGTCCAGTGATGTTCAGAAAGCTAAAAAGGAACTCAGTGTCGATGCCTCATGGGTTTCATAGTTACCAGTTAGAGCAGTTAAGGCGAGAGCACAAGGGGAGAGTGAGTAGGAATCTTATCTTAACCTATTTTAATGTTCTGTTGCCGAACCTTTTATTGCAATGAGTAAATTAGACTATGTTGATTAACATTTCAAAAATTAAACTTCCTAGGTCCTTACAAAATTACTAAACAAAATTTTCTAAATCAAAATTATTAACGTAGGAAATTCCTAAAGACGAAACTTCGAAAATCAAAATTTCGGCGTAAACGTACGAAATTCTTGAAAATTAAAATTGTATGTTCTACTTAAAGTTAACCTCTATTTAGGTAGAATGTTTTAATGTACAAATTAACTGCTAAACAAGTGACATCCGTTTCCCGATGCTCTAAGATATTTTATTGTACCACCATATTGTGAAAGAGATCAAATTTAATATTTTCCTATTGCGAATAAAAAAAGGAAAGATTGTAAGCGACCTCCCGGGATACAAGTTATAATACTTTGCCGGTTTTAGTTCGCTCTACATAAGGACTGGTTGAACCGTTTTAACCAATCCTGCTGGTCCGTCGCTCACCTTGAGCGATCAGCGAAAAGTCACGGTGAACGCGGCTGGCGAACCTGCTTGCAGGTTTGTAGGCCCCCACTTGGTCAGGATTCCTATTCAAGAGTCAGTAGGACTCATAGGTCAAGTCAGGTTCTAAAAAGGGTCAAGTTTGGTATTTTTGTCACACCCTGTTGGGCGCAGCCATTGCCCTCTGAAAAATGAAGGCCAAGTAAGAGAGATTTCCTCTTAGTTGGCGTTACATTAAATAAAACAAACATGATATTAAACATGTCAACGAAAGCTGATTAATTAAAACAGCAAGTTAATTTGTGATTAAAACAATAATCTAGGTGCCCTGATAATTCTAATAAATTGTATGCCTTGTTTCTATCATTGTTTAATCAGTTACCTTATACATATATGTATCTTGAATGAAATCAAAACTCGTTAATTGAATTATGATAAACAATCAATATAATCTTAGTTGGTGCATCTAATGTCTTGTTAGGCTCGTATGGAATCAAGATGCTTGATTATAACCATCCCGATCTTATTAGGACCAACCCATTTTTTTAGAGTGGTAAAGGACGCTTACTAACATGCAGACAAAATAAATCTCAGTTGACGTGCCATGCGTTAGGTCTACCTCGAAATTTCAGGTGAATTGCACCGTCCATGGCGTTTTTGTATTAGTTCCTTCGCCAATGTGTTGCGCCACACTCCCGTGCCGTCCCTAATTGTTTAACTACGTCCTGCGGGGCACTCAATTTTATACCGCTCGGACTCTTCACGATTTTCCCATTTATAATTCTCTCTCAAATATCTTAAGCACAGCATGATAGCACGTTGACACAGTATAATAGTAGTAATTTTTCTTACCACAAAAGGTTCGCGCGACTTATATGTGTGCGCGCCGTGTACAAACAAATCGCACTACAAGCAAATTTTGACGAATGTGTAAGAATGCTCCAGTACGGATCGCACTATCTGCGCCTGGCCCTGGAATATTTAACAGCCGTTCCTCAACGGCCGTAGTTTTGTACTGTGATTTAGACTGTGCTGTTAAGGGACTCTGCAGGGTAATACACAACTTGGCCGTTTATCTTCTAATATAATTTGATCCACTGAAATAGTAATAACATTTCGTAATCAGGGGTCAAAATATGTTGGTCCGCTCGTCGTTTTGACTTTGACATGAGCACGACAACTTTAGAGAGGTCGCAGATGGGGACATTTGCAGCGATGCAGTCGCGAAAAGGCCGCGAAACAATCGCGATGCTGTCGCTGCTCCATATACCCTCGCACACGTAAACACGATTCTGCGTCGCTATTGTCGCGATACAGCAGCGCTGCTGTCGCAAAACAGCATCGATACGGCCGCGATTCAGCATCGATACATCCGCGATTCAGCATCGATACAGCTGCGATACAGTATCTATACCGCCCCCTCATTCTTCCTATGCCTATTGTTGCAAGAAACAGCCACGCGTTAGTAGTAATACTGATGATTCAGTCGCGTGATTGCAACGATGCAGGAGCGATGATGAAAACAATGCTACTGCATCACGACAGTCGCGCGTTTGTATCGTTACTGCATCGTTTCTGTCGCGCGTTGCAAATGCGACAAGGGGCCACATTCGCGATGCAGTCGACTGAATCGCTGCAAAAAGCAGCCATGTGCGACCTCCCTAAAGCCAACGCCTTCTTATGTGTAACCCAATTAGGAATTGAAAATTCTGACTTTTTGGCACCCTTTACACAACAAAGTACAAGGGTCCTCTCTTGTACTTTGTTGCTTTTTTGAGTTTTATTCACTTTTAGATTGAGTTCCGAATGAAATTGATACTTTGCTACTGGCTTTCCGATATTTTCAATTATTTTCTTGGAAAAAAAATGACCTAAATCTTTAAGTAATAAACCGTAGCAGCACTAAAATAGCCTAACAGTCCAGCACTTGACAGTCCCCTCTCGTATCCTATTTGCCTACATTTAATCAAACGATTGTCCGTGAATCTTGAGACCAGTCCTGTCCTAACCATGTGTTCTAAAACTATAATACACTATCAGTAAATCTACAATTTTACTTTCCACACAATCACAGTTCAAAATTACGTTCTATTTCAACGAATAAAAACGATTTTTCATAAATAGGACGCATTCGAAAAGAGGACGTTCGAAACAACAATAGAAATTTCAAGTTCTAAATTCGAATCGCGTGTTTTAAATCCGTCGTTAAAACGTTCGAAATTTGAATAAAAAAATGAATAACGAATCGAAATTTAACGCATTCGCGCATAAGTTTAAATACGTGTCGCCGCTTTGGATCGAGTCGGACTCGGATATCAACAAGAGCAGCGAGGCAGGGGGTGGCCTGTGCAACAGCAACAGCGACGATAGCCTCCGATGCAGCAGCGGTAGTTCGGAATCCAGTATCAACAACTTCTTGGACTCAAAGGTCAGGTTAATAATTCTCACACGAAGTCATTCTGAAACGCTGGTAGAAACAGACGTTTTAAATAAGTTTCTGTCAAAAAATATTTTTTGAGACAAGCTTTTATTACCAACTGTACTTTTTTTTGCATAATCGCAAATTGCATATCACAACTAATCAAATGAATCCAAACACGGTGAATTTATGGCTGATTGGCTTCCATCCTGATATTTGAAGTAATCATTAATATATGACATATTATTATAACTTCTTATTTCAAATAAATTAGTGCTTTTTGAAATAAAGTCTGTCCGATCGCAGCGCGAAACCCCTTAAGTTCAGTTTCGGTTTCGGTCGTAGTTTCGGCTGAATGGCAGCAAAAACCGAAACTGAGCTGAAACCGGTTTATTCTATTCTTTTCTAATCTAGGCCGAAACCGAAAGTTCGGTCGAACTCTGAACAATAATGTAGGTGTACTACCCACTAAACCATTTTAGACCTAAAGCCTTTGCTCTCAATTTTGCTCATGTCGTCAACCCTGCATGCGTATATAGGTATTCAGTTTATGAGCACACATGCATGATAAGATAATTTACTTAAAGTGATTAATTGGGCGCCACGAAACAAAAATAACTGGCCAAGAGCATGTCGGACCATGCTCAGTGTAGGGTTCCATAGCCGTAACTATAATAATATAAGGTAAAAAATACGATGTAAAAAAAGTACAACAACAAAAGAGCGTATCTTCATAGCAATTACGCCCTTTTGTTGAGAAGCGCAGTTTATCGGCAATAACTCAAAAACGGTACATTTGATCTTGTTGAAAATAATTTTCGTTGAAAGTATTAATTAAGCGTTACCTTCGTGATTTTTTTCATATTTTTCGGGCGCACGGTTTAGAAAATAGAGGGGGGGGGACACAATTTACACAACTTTCGGAGCGATTATTTCCAAATAAATTCACTTAATCAAAAACATTACTTAGGAACCTTATAGTGTTTTTTAAAGAGCTGTCGAACTATGTACCACACGTTGATATTTGCTGAAAAAAAATTTTTTTACTGTCTTTAACATGTATGGAGTGCCCCCCCTAAAAATATTTATTTTAATTATTTATATACCAAACTAAGTAGCGGCTCATAAAAGACACCTATATTCCAAATTTCATCAATATCCATCATGTAGTTTTTGAGTAAAATGCCTGTGACATACGGACAGACAGACGGACGGACATGACGAAACTATAAGGGTTCCGTTTTTGCCATTTTGGCTACGGAACCCTAAAAAGCGTATCTAACTTTAATTCTTCAAGGGGTTAATCCGGTCTATACCTAGTTTAATTTTAGGTTATAAAAATTGTGTTATCCCTAGTGCATTTTCAAGGAAATCATCCAAATAATGTCATTCCAGTGGTTCCTAACCTTCATTATCATATCACCCAGATTCTCATCGAGATTTGTATTTATTACCCATCCAAAAAAATAGGTATTATGAGCTTATAAGAAACTGCTCAAAGTAAAACGGCTTAACATTCATGCGTATTACCCCTGAGAAAACTTCGTTTTACCCCTGGAGGGGTAATTACCCCCAGGTTCGGAACCACTGCCCTAGTCATTCACAAACGAAGTAGATAGTGCCAGTCGTACTATCTTTAAAACGATATTGAAATGGGTGAACTTAGTATAATATTTATGTCAACGGAAATGTATGTAATCCGTCATTGTACACAATTCCTAGGAAATGTATGTAATTCCTAAAATCGCCCGGAAATGTGTGAAATAAATTATATTACACAAATTTCCTAGGAAATCTATACATTTCCTAAATGGCAATCGGATATGTGTTTATCGAGCCATAATATTGATGATTATAATTACTTTTAGGTACGATTGTTAGTGAAAAGTGATCACAACATACCCCCACTTACTGTCCAAGATAAAAAAAAACTGTGACAGAGCCACAGTTAGGTACGACGACGAGCGAAGCGAGGAGGAGTGTTAGGTATCTTGCGATCACAACATATCCCACACACTGTCCAAGATAAAAAACTGTGACAGAGCCACAGTTAGGTACGACGACGAGCGAAGCGAGGAGGAGTGTTAGGTATCTTGCGATCACAACATACCCCACTTACTGTCCAAGATAAAAAGCTTTTTATACATTTCCTAATACGATATTGGAATTATATACAATTCCTAGGAAATGTATACATTTCCCAGGATATGTGTGTAATAAATAATTTTTAAAACAATATTTTATACATTTCCTAAATAGCTTCGGAATTGTATACATTTCCTAGGATATTTCCTAGATTTCATACATTTCCGGTAACATTTATACTCTCTGATAACCTGGGGAAAAAAACGTGGGTAAAGTTTATAAAAAATCCATAACTAAAGGAAACGATAAGTGGGTAATTGGAAAATTATTTACCTACCTAATACTCGTGCAGCAGCATAATACACATGCAGTGCCAACCCTACAAACTGACTGAGTAATTGGGTGTACTCGTACTAATGTTGGTAATTAGGGTTCACATCACAATACAAATAAAAAGTTCTACTTGCGTTTGCGGTAAGCGCTATGTATTGGGTACTTGAAATACTGCCGTATAAAATTTAAATAAACGCATTGCCAACCCTATAAAGGTAATGAGTAAATGAGTTGATTAAAGTGGTTAGGGCACACTACAAAAAATTAACAGCGCGATGGGTAAATGTATATTGGCCTTCAGAGATTTCTAGTCGAAGTCTTCTTAGTTCGGTTAAAGTTAGCGAGCCCATCATGACTACTTCTACAGGAACTTCGATCAAAATGTGCCCATGAAAGTGACGCGCGTGAAACGCTTAAATAATGACCAAGGTTTAAAAAATGTTGCCAAATGTGACGTGCTAAATTTTGAACTGTACCCGACTAAGTGGCAGTCAAATTAGTTTCCACTTCGAGCTGTGCCAACCCTACCGTTCTGAGTAAAGGTACTGCATGATGAGATGAGTTGATTAAGGTGATTAATTAGGGTTCACACCCAATTAGCTGATGCAGTCTGAGGCCACGTCGCGATGCGCGGTGCACGGTGCAGAGATTTCGATTGCATACCTTTGACTGAGGTAAATAATGTTATTTACTACCATTTCTTGCATACATTGGGCTTATTTAGGTAAACATAATAATAAATCAACTTCATTTGCACCCTTGTTTGAAAAAAGTTATCCTAACCGTACCTAATAACGTCTTATGAACACATCCAAGACAGAAGGCATCTTCTGGGTGCGTTTGGTCCACGCGGGCTTTATGACTGCTCATAATTATTAGGCATGATCGGAGTCAAAATCAACTTTTCCATTTCATGTAAAAAAATGCTTTATTATCTTAAATGTGTATAACAACAATAATTACAAAATGGGACTCGATTTTTTTTGGTATTTTATCAAGAACGTATATAATCCTAACGATATCCTGGATTATTTAGAAAATGATCGAAACTACTATAATTGCAAAACTTACTCAAAATAATTTACATAGTCATTTTCATATCCTAGCTATTGTTCAAAAATCCAATAAATATAAAATCTTTATTCTCTAGATTACTGGCTTCAAACATGACATGTAAGAAAAACAAATGAAAGATTTTATTTATCTTAAAACACCATTGTGAAGTTATCTTGCCAACATTTTTAGTGTAGCGACAATCGAACGCACAGTTAACTGTATATTTGTAAACGAATGTCAACTTTATTGCAACGTGTTAAAGTCTACGTGGTCAGTTAACAGTGGCTTCGTTTGTACTTGTACATAGAATAATAAATGAAATAGCCCAAACATCCACCATCTTGTGTGTTTAGTTCGATTTGCTTTAGATAGCGTACGTTATTTAGGGTTCTGCAATCAGCCGGGATAGTTTGACCGCGTGATTACAAAATAATTACAAGTCAAAGTGAAGTCACTTTGACTTGTAGTTATTTTGTAATCACATTACTTCGCGTCCCTTAATCAAACATCTAATTTAGTCTTAAATTTACGTACATATTTAGTCTTAGTTATATATGTAGTAGGGAATATGGTTGATCTTATAACCGTTGGGGCAGTTAAGGGCTCGTCCAGAAATCATGTGATCAAATTAGGCCCATTTTTGCATTCCCTAGTATCCAATCACGCGAAGCAGCTGCAACAAGTACAAATCAGAACTTACCTTTATTCTTCATGTGGGTGGCACGTGGGAAGGCAATGTGCGATCACTTAATTACTCAATATGATGCAAAAACTATTATTATCTTTAGAATTAGATAACTGCGTCTTCGGTTTTAGAAAATCTAATTGAAAACTTCGAACCATAAATAAGAAGATAATCAATTTTACATGTCTGAGTCTTAATGCAGCGCTTTGGAAAATAATATGATAGCATTTGTAAAATATTATAAGAAAACACTTACTTACTTAAGGACTTATGCACGTGAAAACTCGAAAACATCGAAAGTCCCATTGCGACGTTTCGCACTTTTAAAACGCAGCGGTAGGTACGTAAATATTATGTTTATACGCGATTCAATCCTGTTTTCTTATAATAATGATAGAAAATCGTGAAATATTAAATCTTTACCTGTATAGTAGAAAAAGAAACTCCATATAGGTAATCTCTTCTTTTTATAATGTTTCATTTAGTTACCTACCCATCAAACTAACTTGACAACCTATGTAAACGTCATTTTTGCGTTTGTATTTTCACCCGTTTCACCTTTACTCTTTGTACTTTGCATTTTAAATTCATGTAGATAAAAATAATTCTTTAACGAACCCTGCACATTATTTTTCTTATATTTCAGTACTAAAGCAAATATCCCTGTATGTCATAGTCATCTCGTGATAACATCAGTGGTGGAATAATCGTGACACACAGACGACGTTTGTTTGTAAATACTATACTAACTCGCGTATAAAAATATCGTACTGAATTGTGTCTGTACTTATTAAATTGTGATATCTTATGTGTTTTTAACGGGTTTAAATTGTCTCGCATAATTTTTAAAAGTCATACTGTATTGTTAGTCATAATTATCGAAAGTCATACAACCTATTTTCTACGAAACCGATAAGTTTTTAGAATTGTTATAAAACAAACCTAACCTAACCTATTGTTTTCTATATTTTAACATTTTAAAATATCTAATAATAATAGAAACAAATACTTGATTTTCGATAATTATGACTAGCAATACAGTATAACTTATAACTTTATGGTACCTAAACAAGGGGATCCCGGTTTTATCTATTACTTGCCGTTCTGTCAACAAAAGTGTCATCGAATTTCCACTTCATTGACAACTTTTTCTTCTCTCTTCTCTAAGCCCTGTATTTTTTCTGATTTTCGAATAAGTGGCCTTATGGTTACCATTAGATTTAGTTAGATTTGTTTTATACCAATGCCAAGAAAGGACGGTTTCAGACAAAAATGCTTCCGATGGCATAAAACAGACAATGAAACGTCTGTCGGTGCCACATGAGTAGAGACCGGATTTGAAGTAGCGATCTCAATATTAAGAGGAAATAGTAAGGCCGAGAGAATTGAAAATTAGGTATTTGTAAAATGTGTTGCTGTCGCGCAATGCCCAACAAGCGAGCTATCATAGTGTGAGTGCGACTGTCTACGTATGCGTGGCGCGCCGCCCCCACCGCCGCGACCGCCGCCGCCGCGCTCGCAGGCCTGGCCTCGCACCTTCAGACGGCAAGTTTGTTATGAGTGTATACTCTACTTTCCGAAAATCGTTTTTTCCTAATAGCGATTAATACCAGTCGCATATTTTACCACTTTTTATTTTCTCGTTAGCTTCCTTTCCTGAAAGTGTTTTTAACCAGTTGCATATTTTGCCAGTTTATTTATTTTTCAAAAGCATATTTTTCCAATACGTTTTTTAACCACTTGGACGATTTCTCACGGTATTATTTTTTCAATAGCATATTTTTCCGATAGGGTTTCTAACTATTCGCATAATTTACCACTATATTTCTTTTTCGATAGCTTATTTTCATGACAAGTGTTTTTGTCGCATCTGCGGAGGGCACTACAGAATGCAAAGAACATTTCTGCTTTTCAAGGGTAGTTTTGTTTATGTTTAAACGTATTGTGCTAGACGGTTTATTTTGTGACGTAAACACTATACAGCACATGATAGGGATTTCATTCGTCTTGTGGCTGAAACGTCAAAGACTACTATGAGATACCGGTAATGGGACTTTTGGGACAACAATATGGATAAAAATATTAGTGCCACTTGTCCCATGGGACTGCTGGGACATTCAGATCTAGGAATGTAAGGGGCAAACGCCTGACAGGTAGATAGATAGTCGTCGTCTAGTATCCATAACACAAGCCTTATTGAGCTTACTATGGGGCTAGTTCGATTTGTGTAAGATTGTCCCCTAATTTTTATATATTTATTTATTTTATTTATAAAACATTTATTTGTTCCACTATAACACACACAAAAATACAATAATTACAAAAAACCTAGGAAACAAAAAAACAGAAAGGTGAAACATGAAAGAAAAAAATAATGATATTATACGTGTCCGTCAAGATAGCGTACACCGTAAAGATATTCAGAATCTGATGCAGCCAATAGATATTCCATAACTTAACGGTGCACAAAATTTCACACCGTCAAGCTGGCGTACCCGGGAATTTCTTATAGAAAGAGCTCACTATATCTTGGCTTCTACGATAGCTAGAGAAATGAAATTGTAGGGCCCTAGGGTACTATTTGGGTACTATTTTTTGAGATATAAAGCGTTTCTAAAAACAATGCCGTTCCAGAGATACAAACGGTGTACGCCAGCTTGACGCCCGGTAGCGTACACCGTGAACAGGCCTTATATTTCGAAAAGTTTAAGGGTACTATTTTTTTCACCTAGGTATTTCGTCGGTACTATTTGGGTACTATTTATTGGCTGCATCAGATTCTGAATATCTTTACGGTGTACGCTATCTTGACGGACACGTATAATATCATTATTTTTTTCTTTCATGTTTCACCTTTCTGTTTTTTTGTTTCCTAGGTTTTTTGTAATTATTGTATTTTTGTGTGTGTTATAGTGGAACAAATAAATGTTTTATAAATAAAATAAATAAATATATAAAAATTAGGGGACAATCTTACACAAATCGAACTAGCCCCATAGTAAGCTCAATAAGGCTTGTGTTATGGATACTAGACGACGACTATCTATCTACCTGTCAGGCGTTTGCCCCTTACATTCCTAGATCTGAATGTCCCAGCAGTCCCATGGGACAAGTGGCACTAATATTTTTATCCATATTGTTGTCCCAAAAGTCCCATTACCGGTATCTCATAGTAGTCTTTGACGTTTCAGCCACAAGACGAATGAAATCCCTATCATGTGCTGTATAGTGTTTACGTCACAAAATAAACCGTCTAGCACAATACGTTTAAACATAAACAAAACTACCCTTGAAAAGCAGAAATGTTCTTTGCATTCTGTAGTGCCCTCCGCAGATGCGACAAAAACACTTGTCATGAAAATAAGCTATCGAAAAAGAAATATAGTGGTAAATTATGCGAATAGTTAGAAACCCTATCGGAAAAATATGCTATTGAAAAAATAATACCGTGAGAAATCGTCCAAGTGGTTAAAAAACGTATTGGAAAAATATGCTTTTGAAAAATAAATAAACTGGCAAAATATGCAACTGGTTAAAAACACTTTCAGGAAAGGAAGCTAACGAGAAAATAAAAAGTGGTAAAATATGCGACTGGTATTAATCGCTATTAGGAAAAAACGATTTTCGGAAAGTAGAGTATACACTCTTTGTTATACCTACCGACATTGCAGAGTGATTTTTTCGTGTTATTGTATTTACCTACCCGGAGGAATCATAATTATTACTATCAAGTCCAAGGGCAACTACACATAACTGGCCGAAATTTTTGCTATTTTATTTTGTGGAGCTCTAAAGGCTTACTTTATGAAAAGATTAAAAGAGACGATGTGTTTTGGCAGAAAATGGAACCGATATTGGAAACCTTTTACTTCGAGTGCGTATTGCCAGAGATAATCGACGGTCGTATACCACGAAATTTAGCCGTCAGAGAGAGGAAAGGATTGGCCACGGAATAGTAATTTATGCCGCACCTGGCCATAAAGTGACTTTTTCCGCACGCTACGCGTACAGAAAAAGCCGCTTTCTGGCCAAGTGTAGACATAAAATGATGTACACAACAGGAGGTAATAAAGAAAGCCCTCGATTATTTGTCTTGTTTGGACGCATAGAGAGACCCTTTACATCTCTATAAATGTAGTTTTAAGTTTAATGTAATGTATTAATGAAATCTTGAAGGCAAGTTTTATATTGTGTAATAAAATACCGTTTTTAATTTAAACATGGTTTCATTTTTTTTATTTCAAGACTATTTACTTAAAAACTTTAATATCAGAATCACTCGATTAATTTAGTACCACTACCTGATAAAAAATATATCAATGACAGATTTATAGGTAAATGAGGGAAACCCTGTCTCGTACATTTTATCTTTATCAAGTAGGTTTTTATTGAAAAATTAACATAATAGTGCCTGTTTATAGTTTGTGACAGACGGACAGTCAGACAGAGTCGCACCATAAGCGTTCCTTTTTTACCATTTTGGTACGGAGCCACTACCTGATAAAAAATATATCAATGACAGATTTATAGGTAAATGAGGGAAACCCTGTCTCGTACATTTTATCTTTATCAAGTAGGTTTTTATTGAAAAATTAACATAATAGTGCCTGTTTATAGTTTGTGACAGACGGACAGTCAGACAGAGTCGCACCATAAGCGTTCCTTTTTTACCATTTTGGTACGGAGCCCTAAAAATCAACATATAGTGCAGGTTTGTAGTTCCGTACCTGAGGGGCATGACACTGTAAGTCCACTTTTTATAATTTTCGTTTCATTACGGTATCTCATATAATTGTTTGAGCTCTATCGAACTATGAACTATTATAACACTAACTGTTGAATTCATCTCGGATCGCACTTTTTTTTAATAGTACATTACATAACTAGTACTAAAAACCCTAGATGTCAATTTTTTTACTAAAAATGGCTCTCCTGTAAAATTTAGAAAATAGCACTTAGTGTCATGTCATGGCACTAGTGTCATGCCTCTCAGGTACGGAGTTTACTTCCTGGCCCTACCTGGTTGTAAGCCCTACTTCCAACAATCGAACAGCAAAAAAGACTGCTAAATGCACTTCGCGCTAAATTTTTACTAGAAATATCGATATCGATGAACAACACTAGGATATCGATAAAATTATCGACTACGTGTCACATCACAGAGAGTGTATACGTATTAGTCCGCGCCTCCCCAACCCAGCCTCTCCCCCGCAGAGTGCGATAGAGACAACTGCAGCTTGGATCGAAAATACCTTTTAAAAGTTCATGAAATCAACGTTTCGTAGTCCCCTGATTTCTTCCCCAAAACTTAACCTATTTAACTATTTTTTTCATTAAACATTAAAGAAAGGCTTTGGCCGTGTTCCTATGTTTTCCTTTTTTTTAATAATCTAGTCAAATTTGTTTTCTGGATGTGTGAACACAGCGGAAAAATCTGGCATTTTTTTTAGGTTTTTGAAGGTCAATATCTCTTTTAAGAATCAATTTATGGTAAAAAGCAAAACATAGGAACATATCAATAGTAGCCATAGATTTTTGGACAAAAAATTATGGCTCTATTGGCATTATCCAGGGAGGAAACAGGGGACTACGTTTGTATGGAAAAAATGCCCTTCTCTTTCCTCTTAATATGGATATGACCATTATTATTTTTGCTACACACAAAAATAATGTAGGTAACTTATCGGAACAAAAAAGTAAAAACCTTTTTGGAAGCTTTTGTAATTTATAAGTTTATTGGGCAAAAATTATGGTGACAATAAATAAAAACATCGTTTGTTAATATTTGAAATAGTTCTTTTTTTAAGTTCTTCTTTTTTAATATTTCTTCTGCACAATGCACAATAAAAATTAAGACCTTATATAACCAACATGACACGTATTTAACAAATTGCGCTAGTGATATCCATATTAATATTGAGATCGCTACTTCAAATCCGGTCTCTACACATGAGTAAGCTGACAGAAACCGAATTGTGATCGATCGTAGTCCCAAACTGAGACTCGAACCCGGTAGGGCATTTCTCCAGAAATATGTCTGCGACTCATTCATCTGTCTCCATACATTTAGTATGAAAAAGGGCCAGATGAATGAGGTGACCGCAGACATATTTCTGGAGAAACGCCCGGTAATCTCTCTCGGGCTAGGAGTATCTCTCTCCTCGGTTTCGCCGCGCGGCTATTATAGCTTGGCAACTACCGCCAACACGAACGGTGACCGACGGAGGCAGCCTCCGGAGGCCCCCGTTCGTGTTGGCGGTAACTTGTGTAAGTAGTTACGGCTGCACATAACAAAAAGCACACAGGTGAGTGTCACCAACGAAGTTGCCAGGTTATAGTACCAATTTTGAAGGGGCTTATCCAGCGACCAGAAAAAGCACGCGTTATGCGATAGAGACAGTCGGATCCGGTGCGTTCCGTCCGGTGGTGGGGCTCTAACGTCAGTGTTGTTACATAGTGAGGCCTCTGCACGTAGTACTATTACGTATTCTGTGTCTCGGGTCTACAAATTGTCTCCTATAATCTGAAAATTGGACTACGACTAATTTTTTGTGTAACATTTTCAAAGTTCAGTGCACACCGTAAAACTATGTTTTAATGAATCGACAATGGAATCGCCGGTGCGTCAGGTGATCTACGGTTTTAAATTGGACTTAACTGTATGTATGATACATTAAAGTATGTTATATTGTTATAAATGTGATCGTTACTTTTTCTGTCTATCTGTTACCTTTTCATTTTCACGCCTAAACCACTAAAATAGATGATGTTGACTCTATTTAGATGAAATCTGATATGCAGATAGTTCGAGATTCTGGGGCAGGGCCATATGGCCCTATATGGATATGAAAAAATCAATATTGATTTTTTTATTCCGGCGATTATTCCTAAAATAAGTGTACTAATGGGTTACATTTCTGACTAGCTTTAGCCGACTTCGTGTCGATAGATGCAGGGAGACCCTTTGGTATTCAAATAGCATTACCAAGGACCATTAAAACAAGAGGACTGTCATTCTCCATACTTTGGGTCGTACCCCGACCGCAAGGGGATATCCAGGCAAAAACTAGATGGCGCTAAAAAACTAAACATTTATCGATGTTATAATGGAACAAAGAAACATAGTACAGTAACAATTAGTTCGTAAACAGCTAATAATAAATAAATTCTAACATTTAAATACTGTGTCACGCTTGCAAAGTTGAATAATTGTAAATAATATAATTCTTATACCAAGCTTATACATAGATGGCGTTGTAAATATCAGGGAACAGCTTTTTGTATGGAGAATGACAGTCCTCATGTTTTAATGGTCCTTGGCATTACCATTGAAAATAGCGCCACCTATCATATCATGGCTGTACTGTTGCGCCTGTAACTGGCGCTGCCCGTGATGCTTGAGGTTCGATCTAGAAAAGTTACGTATCTTACTCGATAGATGGTGCTACTAGCACGAAGTATCGTCAGTTTATAAAGCCGTTAGCTCTTAGGAACTTCATGATGTATTATGTATAGGTAAATTTTAAATTATAATACCTATAGAGATTATAGAGTGACAAAGAAATTACATGTTACAAACTGAGTTTTTCGTTTTAACGGGGCTCTAATGTTATGATGGCATTTTAATCTATTGACTGGACCGAGCGTGCAATTACAATATGATACCTACCTAGTACCTAGGTACCTACGGCTTAAGCGATTTGGAAAATTGTTTTTTTTTGTTCCAAATGTACACCTAAGTGGTTTTCTCAACTCACTACTACATCAATTCAATTCTAAACGTAGTTGCTACCAAAAAGTATATAGGTAATGTTGTTCTGTTCAGAACAAAGATATGGAGTCGCTTATTTTATAAATTCTAATTTTTTAATTTTCGTTCCAAGAAAAAACGTTTTTATCATGTCCCTCCCTACAGATCCCGGAGCACCACCAGAGCACAGCGTCCGGGTTCAGCGATGGAGACACTCAAGCAGACCTGCACGACGCCCACTCAGAAGATGATAGGAACAAGTAAGTCCACATTCATTTTCGGGTCGATCTCAGACGTTTTTCCAGCGTTTTTTTAAAATAACGCTGGAAAAACGTCTGAGATCGACCATTAGCGTCACTCGTTTTTTACCGCCCTTTGCGGGAAAAATCGAGAGATATTTTAATGAAATGAAAATACGATAGAAAATCACATTAAATTGACCATTTAGTAGGTAAGTACTTAAGAGGGGAGGTGGGCACTGTTTTTTCCATACAAACTTTCTCGACGGATTCCTCCTTGACTTTTAACATTAAAGTAATGATTTTCATATATATAATAAATATTTACTTATTCTATGCTTCTATGTCTTATTTTTTTCGATAGCTTGCTTTTCCAAGCAACTAGAAGCCCTCAAAAATGCCAAAAAATACATAATTTTTATCACCATTTAAAACGTCCAGTGTGGAGATTCAGTAAGTATTTACAAAAAAAGCAAAACATAGAGGACTAGTACAAATACTTATTATTCTATGAGTTAAATTTCTTTAACATAGATCTATTTTTGTAGGAGGAAATCGTCGAGAACGATACCTCGAAATTTGCAATTTATTCGCAATATTCAGCGAGGGCTGCAGTTGTCCCTATCGCACAAACAGCCAGCGCGATACCAACAGTTGTTTCAAATACCTATTTTTCAAATGTCTCTTAGACCGCGTCCGCTCTTAATTAGACTTGAGTATGATAAAAACAAAGTGATACATCTCTTAACAAGGCCACTAATACCAAATTTTGGCTTAGCCAACGACCAGAAAGAGCACGCGTTATGCGATAGCGATAGAGACGACCGGATCCGGTGCGTTCCGTCCGGTAGCCAAACCTAAACGTCAGTTTTGTTAGAAAGATACTTCTGTAAGTAGCAGTGGCGTGGCGTCAAATATATTCTTAGTAAAGCCGGAGCAGATTTGGATTACTTTTTCTTCGCGAGTAGTAGATACACTGGCAGTGGCGTGGCGTTCAAAGAACTCGATTCCTACCGGCTGGCCTAATATCAGGCATTTGGGCACCTATTCTGCAGCTCTTAAGCAAAATGTACGCCAAATCTGCACCGGCTTGCCCAAAAGTATCTTTTACGCCATGCCAATGTACATTGGTCATATGACATATGAAAGAAACATGATGTTTCTTTATTTGTTTTTAATGCGAGTAAATTACACAACATTTTGAGTTACATATATAGATACAAGAAATCAAAGTACATAGAAAAATTAAATGGTACTCACCTGTGGTCCAGACCGGGAATCGAACCCGGTACCTCTGGATTTCCGGCCCAGCGCCTTAGCCACTTTGCCACCGGAGCACGCCACGCCAGGTGTACCTTGATTTCTTGTATCTATATATTGTAACGTAAAAGTTACATATACTTTCCACTTTAAATAACTAAATTCATAATTATTTGAAAACTTAAATTTTCTAACAAAATAAATCGAATAAATATGGAATCGTTAGCATTCTACAGTGCAAAACTAACGGGACATCTTATCGTGAGTCTATTGTTCGACCGCGGAGACAAAGACGGCGTTCGGCTTATGCATTTGTGTGCGTGAGCATGAGCTCAGTCTACGGCGTGCATCCGCTGGGAGCGGTCGTCTCAAGTTTTAAAACTTTATCGTTTGCGTTCACGACAGGAATGTCGTGTCTTCACGCGCAGCGGTAAAAACTTCATCGTTTGCGTTCACGACAGGAATGTCGTGTCTTCACGCGCAGCGATGGAAAAACAGTACTCACGTAATGAGTAACTGAAATAAATCAATATTATATTTTCTGCCGCCGTAGACTCACCATTTTCAACGATGTAACTGTTTTACGTATTCGCGCACCCGATATATCGGTAAGTGTTGAACATATAGTATCGCCCTGTGTAGCTTTAGGTATTAAGTATGGTTAAACTTGTAGATGCGATAGTTAGTCACGCTTATTATAATTTTGGTTTTAACTTAATCCTATTAATGTTCTAGATTGTGTTTTGGCATTACTTCCCCTTCAAGCTTAAATGACTAGCCTTTTTCCTGTAACCTCCGTTCTGATCGTGAGCACCTTCACCAACTACTTAGGTACTTAGCGGTTTCCTCTTTGCTTTGCTTAACCGAGAAGATGCTCACGATCCACGGCAGTTAAGGTGCAGTTGAACAAATAGTAATGCGAGGTGTTCCTTCGCAGGGTGCGACTTTTGGCCTAAGAGATTGCGACGTTTGGCCTAAGAGATTGCGGCGTTTTGGCTTGCGACGTTCTACTTAACCCATTCACGGCCAAGCCTCCCCGCGCGAACACTATGCGCCAGGCCCCCATACAAATTATTTTTCGCTAAAACTCATGACGCAGCTCATGCGTCTTGGGCCTGGCACTTCCTGTAAACGGCGCGCCGCTTATAAAATCGGCTAGCAGGATATGTTTATGCAAGATTTTTAGTAACCAACTTTTTTCTCTGCATTAATTTAAATTTTATTTAGAGATTCAATATTAATTTTCTTTTTAGTAGATCTTCAGGTTTTAAATCTTAGATAAATTTCATATTTATTCAAAATGTAATATTTCAAGTGAAAGATAGTTAGGTACGTTATAATATAATATTCGGCTATTCGGCCGTCGACTCCGCCGAATATTCGATATTCGGCCGAATCACTATTCGCTGCATCTCTAATACCAATACAAAAATTAAGTCAGTAATTGAAATTACTTTTTGCAGTTTTTTTTCATACAGCAAATTCTTTTCGCTCTCTTCAAATATCGAAATGAAATGGAATGAAGTTTATTTACGCAAATATGGTACACGGATATAAGATGTTGGTACGATATCGGTTGCATATAATCGGCGATACCGATATATCGGTATCGTTACATCCCTAGTTTTAATTATTTGTTGTTATAGCGGTAATATATCTATTGACATTATTAAAATCGGAAAGAAACACCTAAAACACATGTCTTTTGTATGGGGACCCCCTTTAATTGTTGTTTTTTGTTTATTCTTAGGATTCCGGCAGGGCTTTAGCTTTTGAACCGTAATAGGTAGTGACTTGAAATATTCGCAAATTGTGTATTTCTATTGCCGCTATAACAGCAAATAATGACAAAATAAAATGAATAAGAAAAGGTCCCCATACAAGAAACGTGTTTGTGTCGATCAGTCACAGGATCTTTAGAACCATAATAGATAGGGACTTGACTTTTCTACAGAATGTGTACTATTGTCGCTAAAAGATAAAAATAAGATTAAATCCAGGGCGCCCTTTATTTCTAGAAACCAGATTTTTCGGTGTTTTGTGTTCGATTTTAATCATGGTAATAGGTAGATGCCTGATATGTTCACAGAATGTGCATTTCTATTACCGCTATAGCAACAAATAATAAAAATTAAATAACGTTTAACATAAATATGGGTTCCCATACAATAAACGTGTTTTTGAGCATATATATGTATTTACTAAATACCTTACCTTACCTAATACTGTTATTTTGTAATGAAATAAATGGCTTTTAGCGGGCCGGATTCAACCCTAATTGTTTTAGATCTAGTTGGGCAACGTGTTAGGTACTGATTAAATATCAGGATTATCGTGGACAGAAATGACACAACATGCCTATGTACATCAGTTACTATTTCATTATTATTATGAAAGTAAAATTTTCATCTCCAATTTTCTATTCATCCAATACTGATCTAAAAGATAAACTCCTAAAATAAATATCTACCAATGCTAGTACAAGTAGGATGACACAATGTAATGTATTAGGTTATGCAAACGGTCCGGCAACTACATGCGAAACACAAACAACTTTAACATTTTTGAGATCTCAAAATCTAGCGCTACGGGTCTATAATTTTTTAAAACTAACATATCCCTATAGAAATATTTTTTTTATTCTGAAATATAATATAGAATTCGTAGCCAAGTCGTTCAGGTTAAGCTGATTCAGAGTCATAGCACAGTCAGTCGGCTTAAGAAATGTTATATTCCGGTAATCCATAGCCAAGTCACAAGTTCACAACAAAATCACTAGATACGTAACACGGTAGAGGCTGTCAACGAATAATTCTTACCTAAATTAAAAATTTTATATTATTCTAAAACCAGGCTCAGGTAGAGTGGCGAAGGTCAGCTTGCTGGGTTTACCTGGACCGCATAAAATACCACGTAGATTCCTTAAAGCCGCACCGCCGCCGCGCAGATGCAGTCATTGTTAATTACACCAGTGTGCTATTAGGTCGGCCATTATCACTATCCATTGCCCATTGACTTAGGTGTAACTAAATACCATGGTAGATTCAAATTGCCCTTAACGACTAAGAAACTTTACAAACATTGCAATAAATGAGTAAATGGTGTTTTTAAGTGCTACCACCGTGCACCGCACTCTTAATATTTAAAGTTTGATAAATTGTATGTGATTCCTACTCAGAATCACGAGTACGACCTAGTCAAATTGGGGAAAAAAAGTGTCCCAAAATTTTTATCCAAATTTCGTTCCTCTGTTCCGTTACCGCCATACAAGTGTATATGGTATAAAAGTATCGGAACGGGACTAAAAATATTGGGACACATTTTATCTCCTATCGGAGTTCATAGCCCTCGCGCTTCTGAGTAGGAATCACAAAATTTACCTAATTATATTATAAATATTAAGTGTTCGGTAGCAATTTAAAAAACATGCCCAAATAATGGTATCATTCATAGGGGGGTAAAATAACACATTAACTTCTAAAAGTTTGAACATTATTATACTGCTTGGTTTGTGGACAAAAAGTGTAACACCGTCCAAACTTGTACCGCTCGTAAAATAAGACATGTCCGAACGACATTCATAGCAAAATAAGCTTTAAATCAACGCAGTAAAGTTTATTTTAGCCTGACACCAAAAGAGTCATAATTTTTACGGGAAGTGCCAGGCCACCGTGCCGCATACCCCGCGTCATGCCAATAACTCCTAAAATATACGATTTTTGAAAATAGTTTGAAAGTAAACCCACCATATTTAAATGTAACGAATATGTGTACCAAATTTCAGCACAGAGTTATTTAATTTACTTATAGTAAACCTAACTTTGTGTTTCCATACCCTTTACAAGTACAAAATACTATGATAATATTTTTTTGTTACAATACACTATTAATTGTGTTTGTTAGCTTTAGGGTCACTAGTAGTATTTTTTCGTATTACTTTTAGTTTATTTTTAAATCGGGAATTATTTATGACGCGCATACCAGTCACGGGCCGGGCGGCAGAGTTCAGCTATGACGCGCATACGCGTCATGGGCCTTGAATGGGTTAAGAGGCCGCAGTTTTAACTTATGACCGCTCGCCGGACACGAGGCGAAGCCCGGATCCGGAGGCCATTACCCTTCGCCTACCAGCCAGCACCAACTTCACTCCTCACCGCAGACCATCAGCGACGCAAGGGGAGTACCGCGCCACGGGAGTGAACCAGACGGGCATTCGACCCCTACCCTTATTTATTTATTTCATTTAAATTAAAAGTAATTTTGTTAAATAAAATTCAATTGTGTGACTATTGGTGTTCATCATTTATGCGCCATCACCTTAGCTGACCTTAAATGTCACACTGGCGCCCAGCGTGGGGAGTGTGACATTTAAGGTCAGCTAAGGTGATGGCGCATAAATGATGAACACCAATAGTCACACAATTGAATTTTATTTAACAAAATTACTTTTAATTTAAATGAAATAAATAAATAAGGGTAGGGGTCGAATGCCCGTCTGGTTCACTCCCGTGGCGCGGTACTCCCCTTGCGTCGCTGATGGTCTGCGGTGAGGAGTGAAGTTGGTGCTGGCTGGTAGGCGAAGGGTAATGGCCTCCGGATCCGGGCTTCGCCTCGTGTCCGGCGAGCGGTCATAAGTTAAAACTGCGGCCTCTTAAGTAGAACGTCGCAAGCCAAAACGCCGCAATCTCTTAGGCCAAACGTCGCAATCTCTTAGGCCAAAAGTCGCACCCTGCGAAGGAACACCTCGCATTACTATTTGTTCAACTGCACCTTAACTGCCGTGGATCGTGAGCATCTTCTCGGTTAAGCAAAGCAAAGAGGAAACCGCTAAGTACCTAAGTAGTTGGTGAAGGTGCTCACGATCAGAACGGAGGTTACAGGAAAAAGGCTAGTCATTTAAGCTTGAAGGGGAAGTAATGCCAAAACACAATCTAGAACATTAATAGGATTAAGTTAAAACCAAAATTATAATAAGCGTGACTAACTATCGCATCTACAAGTTTAACCATACTTAATACCTAAAGCTACACAGGGCGATACTATATGTTCAACACTTACCGATATATCGGGTGCGCGAATACGTAAAACAGTTACATCGTTGAAAATGGTGAGTCTACGGCGGCAGAAAATATAATATTGATTTATTTCAGTTACTCATTACGTGAGTACTGTTTTTCCATCGCTGCGCGTGAAGACACGACATTCCTGTCGTGAACGCAAACGATGAAGTTTTTACCGCTGCGCGTGAAGACACGACATTCCTGTCGTGAACGCAAACGATAAAGTTTTAAAACTTGAGACGACCGCTCCCAGCGGATGCACGCCGTAGACTGAGCTCATGCTCACGCACACAAATGCATAAGCCGAACGCCGTCTTTGTCTCCGCGGTCGAACAATAGACTCACGATAAGATGTCCCGTTAGTTTTGCACTGTAGAATGCTAACGATTCCATATTTATTCGATTTATTTTGTTAGAAAATTTAAGTTTTCAAATAATTATGAATTTAGTTATTTAAAGTGGAAAGTATATGTAACTTTTACGTTACAATATGTAACTTAAAATATTGGTCATATGTTTTAAAATAGGCAAGACGGTGGGAATCGGGTTCTATGGACGCCACGCCACTGGTAAGTAGTGCCATTACTTATTCTGTGACAAGGCAAGGCAATATACAGTATTACAACCTTGTACTATATTATTGTATCAAGTTTGTGGTCTCAGCCTTGTAAAAATGAAATATAATATAATATGGCCGAAATATGATGACGTAATAAAGGCTTAGCGACGCAAGGGCCGCTGCAATAAGGCCACGGTGCCGCGGAATTGGGCGTGCAGCTGAATAAGTGGTCAGTAACGGACGTGGGCGCGACGCAGCTTACAGCAGCAGGTGCACTGGGGATAAACGCGGGAACTTCCTCGTGACAGATACAAGAAAGAAAGAAATACCTTATTTAGTGCCAAACCAGTATTTATGCCCGTCAGAAAGTATGCTTCCTAGCGATGACAGATTGATCATTGTTTTCTCATAAGTGTAGTACATTTTTTTTTAATTAGCGTACAATGTCGTACATTTTTTTGATGCGATTTTTAATTTCGTACGACGCCATATTACCTCTAGAAAGTATGACACTTTCTGTCTTGACTTTCATCCTCAGACACAGACTGTCGCCCATATGTAAGAATAAGTTGAAATAGAATGAGTTGAGTTTTATTCCAACTTATTCTAACATAGGTAGGTACATTTGTCGTCTACCAGCTAACATGCAAATATATGTAGAATTGATTCCACATACATAGTTATAAGCCTAACGGCAAAACTATATATAGTTAAAATTAATATTTTTATCCACCTAAATCTACCTATAAACAAAGAACTTTTGAATTTGAACACAAATTAGTTTAACAAAACAAAATGAAATAGAAAAAACAGCGTCAAAAAGAGTCACCATTCAAAATTCTGCTATTTTTGACTTATTTTTGTTCTACCACACAGTCATTAGATAACGATACATAGATCATTTAAAATCCTATAACCTGAAAAGATAAAAAAAAACGTTTTTAAATATCAAACGTTTTTTTGCACAGTGATGTTTCTATCTTATTCTGTGGCGTGCAATCTCAAGGGACGATTTAATAAGGAAGCGCGGCGAACGATGACCCGCGCGCATTGCGAAATCTCTGCCCCTTGCACTCTGTATTGTGTTACTCTCAACCACAATAGCCCACTTGTTGAGAGATTGTCCCATAGACACATGTGGTACCGTCAGTTTAGGTTACTTTGGCCCTGGGAGTTACATTATCCACCTTTAAAGTATGAATCTTCCTTGCAATGCAAAGCTTTACATAAAGACTGTATTCAATAAGGCGAGGCTAGACCAGAATCGGGCACGGAAGCCTAGTTTCCAAATCATTTTTAGAGCACTTATTTGACTCGTAGGTCACTGTAAAACATATATAATAATATTCAGAACTGTATCTAGGGCTTCCTCTCACTTAGAACACGATAGCGAACACTTCGCTCGATAGAAAAGTAGCGCGAAAACACTATAAAATAAAGTATTTTTTTCATTTTGTTCATTACCAGTTTACCTTTTCTGACAAAATTAATACCTGACAATCATGATTTCACAGTCATGCAGGGCATCCTCTCATGTTTGGGTTGATAACGTATACTTTTATGTTAGAAATCGAAGATAATCTGCAATAATCTGCATTCCGCCCGACCCTAGTTGTATGTGAAATGCGAGCCAGGTCCTACCGGGCCTTAAACCTATTTTATTACATTGTACATGTAAATTAGCAGGTGATTTCACCGCGCAGCAACTAGTATCAAATTTTCGGATGCGGTGCGTTCTGTCCGGTGGTCGGGCTCAAACGTCAGTTGTTAGGGAGAGAAACTTCTGTACGTAGTACTATTCTACCGCCGGTAGTTGAAAGGGCACAACTATATAGGAAATCTGAACGCATGCACTGCAACGTATGCACTTTTTTGTACCAGAAATGCTTTTTGAACATCTACAGAGTTGCCCCAAATCAACAGACCGTAACTCAAAACAGAATAGACATATCCGTGATAAGCAGCTAGAGCTACATCTTTGGAAGAAGTAGTGCTTAGTCTTTTCAGGGTAAATACAAACCTGTCTAGTTTTTCACAGACCTCAGCAATATGACATGTCCAGCTACAGAACTTTTCTGTATAAATTATAGAATTAATTAATAGAATTTATAATAAGAAGAATAATTTTCATTCATTATGTACTATTGATAACAATAGTATTTTTTTTTTTAATCTTTATTTTTAGGGAGCTTTTGTCAGACTGACTATGCCAGCTCCGTTAAGCCTCTACCGTACAATCTTCAAAGCAAAAATACAATAAATAATTTGCATAAATACCTAAAAATAAACAAAAAGGTTACCAAATTTGTACACTATGCTTTAAAAAAACCGTATACAAACTTGGCGACCTTTGAGTGGGGCTCCGCCAAAATGGAATTAAAGAGGCCTACCTTTTCGTATGTTAAGCCCCAAACTCTAGCTAACGTATCCCTTTTCTCTCGAGTCCGGACACACTCCACCAACAAGTGCTGCACATCCTCGATGGAACCACACTCTTCGCAGTTGGGCGACTCTCTCTTCCTCATCAGATGTGCAAACTTGTTCAATGGAACGTGTCCCGACCAAAGCCTGTGCGCGCTAACAATTTCCGACCTGCTTAAACCTCCTTGTTCAAACCAGGGAACGCGAGGAGGCTCGCATTGTACCGTCCTGTAACAATACTAATTGTAATTAAATGTGCATTATTAAATTATTATTAGTCATAAGCATATAAAGTTTTGCGTCCAAATGTAGGCGAGATGTGCTGATCCCAACAAAATTGTTAACCACGTGACACGTCTCAAGGAAATAAATTTCATTTTATTTCATTTTATTTTAATTTTTATCCATTGACCCAACTATGGTTGTCTTAAATTTACCTTTGCTTAGCAAATTAGAATGCAGCTAAGGATACACTGCGTAAACCTATTACCTACGAATTATCCAGGTAGATCACATTATCATTCCCAGACTGTGAGTCGACAATTCGGCTAAAATCCGCGAACCTGTGGGCGGTAAATCGGTAACGTCGCTTATGTAGCGGGCGCCATCAACGTATACAATTCTGTACACTTTTATCTTGTGTGTTTATTAACCAAACGCTTCAGGGCATTTCTCGGGTGATTTTAGTGGCATTGATTTCGGTGGCATTATTAATGCTGGAGTCCTGGGAGATTTACTTGATATCTTCAGATATTTCGTAGACGTTGAGGTTGTTTACCAAATACGTGAAATTGTTGTGCAAATCCCCTAAGACTTCGCACCGAAATCAATGCCACTGAAATCACCGGAGAAATGCCCTTCAAGGGTTACAATACATGGTTAGCAAATTGAAGGGGTAATGGGCTGGGCATATAGCTCGAAAAACCGATGGCCATTAAGCGTAAAGGTTCTCGATTCGTATGCGTAATGATGATTATGACCAAACTAGTTATACCTATAAAAATATGACTTAAAATTTTATGCAACCCGATATG
This sequence comes from Eudemis profundana, assembly GCA_947034925.1. Taxonomy (NCBI): domain Eukaryota; kingdom Metazoa; phylum Arthropoda; class Insecta; order Lepidoptera; family Tortricidae; genus Eudemis; species Eudemis profundana. Next base: position 1,865,399 of record OX344809.1, read on the forward strand.
GACCCGTTTTTTTTCATAGGACTTTTTGGGTAAGTATTTACTCAGAATCGTTTAGTACTTTCGAACCTAATTGTGTGCAAGAAAAATTGTATCTCAAAATTGCGTACAAACGATTCTGAGCAAAAAAACCCTAAAAAACAAAACTCTTTTACTTTTTTTTGAAAAATATTCACATAATGCCCCTGGCATTGAAGACGTCCATAAGTTACGTTGACTGCTGAAAATTAGTTACCTCGGGCAGGATTCGCACCTGCATTTCCAACAGCTCTCCGGGCCAACACAGGCGCGCTACCATAATAATAATATTTAGATTTCGTTGCCAGTCGATAATGCTGTAATAAAAAAAATGTGTTACTTTATTTTCTGCTATATATGCAATGTAACAAATACAGAACGTTGATATTCGATTTAAACAACTATTTGCCACAATGTCACTATTCGGTCAAGCTAATGACATATTTACATCGTATACTATTAATTAGTTAACGTTCTAGAGAGAAACAGTGCGTAGTGTAAAGAAAGCATAGTCGGTTCACTGAATTCACGTGCGCCGCTTTCTATACTATTTAGTTACCTACAAGAACGTTACACATGAGACCACACACGGACGAGTTGAAGACAAGGTTATAATTATCACAGATTTCCGTAGTATACTCTATTTTTTAGGTTTTTCAGACTTGAAAGGCAGTATTATAAATCTTTTAATGCAGTTGTAAACTATGGTTCATGGAGATAGAGTTGATAATCAATTGAACTTTAAAGGTGGTTGTAACTACTTTTTACAATAACGTCATCTTGCTGGTTTTGAGGTTTACAAACAATCGCTTTGTTCCCTTTAAGTGGATCGTACAAATGCCCCACGGAACGAGTATACCTGCTCGTTCGACTAGTAGAGCATAAAGTGAAATAAACAGTTCTACTTTTCGAAACATAAGTACTTGATCTAGCTGAAAATATAACAGTAAATTTTGGTAAATTGTGCTATTTAACCTGGTACAACTCACTTCAGCTTTATTGCCCGAATATGAGATTTCATGGAAGACAAGATTTTTTTACATAGACAACCCGCTGATTAAAATTTAGTCCGCTAAATCTGGAATTATGATTAAAGACAAACTCTATCTTATTGGACAATTACAAAAACCATACATTAAAAGTAAATATAAGTCATATATTACATGAAGATGAATTTGAAGTATAGGTACAACAAAATAATACTTTATGTCATGGACACACATGAAAATGGTCTAAGTCCAAACTAATAAGCAATAGAAATTAAATTTGTGTCTTATTAAAAAGAAATAAACATCAAATCGACATGCCAATTAAGATAACTTAAGCGACTTTAATATGTATCGATTTGATATAAATGCATACAAAAATAATATTTTAAAACTAAAAATAAATAGTATTTTAAAGATATCGCTCTTTCTTGGAGTGTACGAGTATGTAGTGATACACATAGAAGCGCGTGCGCCGCTCAGTCTGACGCCGCGCACATTGCCACCCTGCCGCCGTCCGAGTGTTCAAAAAGAAATGCGGCAAAAATAATAGTGACCCAGCTGATTTAGTGAGCTGTGGTTGATTTTGGTGAAAACAGTGATAGTGAATATTTCGTTGTTTTTGTTTTTAAGATTTTGGAATGTAAGTATTTTTATTTAAAGTTTTTATTCGAATTACTCTTGAATTTTTACGATCTATTTATACTACCTAAATTAATTAATTTGGGTCATATATTCTTTATTTCTTGTGTTTAAATTTATAACTAAAGTGTTATTTTCTAAATTTTTAGTATAAATTTAAGCAAAGTTAAAGTTATTCGATTCACCTGGTTCTCAATTGAAAGAGGGTTAAGAATTGACTTTAACAACATCAAATTTGGTAAAAATGCGTTTAATTTCATAGCCTAATACGTTTTATCTGCGCCAAACAACGTAAGAAATCCCAAAAAGTCAGAAAAAACGTGCAATCGGCCGTGTATAGTCACTGCCATCTATTAGCATTATTCGAAACTAGTTTTAATATTAGGTGTATTATAATTATATAGGTTTAATTTCAAATTTTATGACATTAACAAATGCAAGAGTTACTATCTACAGAAATCGTTATAAGGGTGTGAGAGAGTGTCCTCGAGTTCTTCAAGATCCACTCATCACACCCTGAGTCCTGATAATCAAACCTCCTTTCGTTTCAAACAAAAAAAAATGCCAAATACATACAGACAAAGAACACAAACCGAAACGCACCATAATGGCCCCTTTTTACCATTTTATGCCACACCTGGCCATAAAGTGGCTTTTTCCGCACGCTGCGCGCACGGAAAAAGCTGCTTTCTGGCCAAGTGTAGACATAAAATGATGTACAAAACACGGGAGGTAATAAAGAAAGCCCTCGATCGCATATTTACGTCCCTCGCTTGCAGCTCGGGCCGCAAACATCGGCGATCTCGGTTTTTCTTTGTTTTACCACCCTAGTTGTGTGATGTACTATTGGTATGGATCCCTAAAAAAGGGTCTGACGAACGGAGAACCTCCTTTTTCTTTGACGTAGTTGGGAAGGATGAGGTTCTGTTCTGTACGCACTAGGTACTAGTAATTTAATATAACTCCAATAAAACTGGGATTAAAAGGGTCATTCTTGAAAATTATCATTCCGCGGTGCACACATAATTATATTGACTAATATTCAGAAGATCCCGTCTCTTTAGAATGGCATTTTTGGTTATTAGAAGTCATCCACAAAGTACGTCACACGTTTTTATACCCCCCCCCCCCCCCCCTAACAAATTCCATCGTTTTAGTATAGGGTGTCACATTTGGCTAGATGCGTGTGACGTACTATATGGATGACCCCTTATGTAGGTAGTTCCAGCCAAGCTCTACAAATTAACCAAAAATACCATTCTAATGAGGCGGAATCTTCTGAATATTTATGGCCAGGAGAATGAAGAATCATCCAAAAACTATCTCACAGAACTTTCTTTCGCATATCCGCATTAAGAGTTCGCAGTCAATGACGTCATATGGCGTCATCCCTTTCTACCGACGTTGAAACGAGTTAGTTTCAAAAACCGGATCGTCTCTTGTTTGTTTACGTTTTGTGAAACCAGCCCAACCGGTCGGACGTCTTTATCGGTTCAATTCCACATTGCCAAAGTGATATTCGGTGAAAAGAGATTTTATGACACAGTATAATAAGTAGCAGTAATTTTTCTTCCTACAAAAGGTACATCGTGCGGCTTATTATAATATATATAATATATGTGCGCGCCGTGAACGAACGCACTAGAAGCAAAGTTTTACGAATGCGTAAGAATGCCGCAGTGCGAATGACACTTGCTCGCCTCAACCACCACGCCACGCCACGATACGTATCACGCGCTCATTAACAGCTGAAATTTGACTACTTGTCTGTCTTTATTACCCAACTGCGGCGAAGCCCAAAGGAGGGTTATGTGTTTGACCTGTATGTAAGTATGTCCGTTCCTATGTCCGCTCGTAACTACTACGTATGAAGTTCGTTAAAATAAACAAAATGGCGGATTTTATGAATGACGGATAAATAGCGGATGTTGATTTTTCAAAGTGCACCGCGGTCGGGTTTCATTTAAATAAAAATGTGGTCATTTTATTTATTTATTTATACTTTGCTAGTGATCGGATCTTGGATGCAATTTGGGCTACATGACTTTAAACGTTATACAGAAACATGGATGTGCCTCACGATTCCGAGAATGGACTTTTACTAGATAACAGCAAAAAATGCATCTAGAATTAATATCCATTCCCAAAATATCGAGGTACATGGCTCTCTACTACTTTATTATAATGTATAGCAGTGGCGTGGTATAAAAGATATCCGTGGGCAAGCCGGTGCAGATTTGGTGTACAACTTCCTTAAAAGCTGTAGAATAAGGTGCTCAAATGCTTAATATTAGGCAAGCCGGTAGGAATCGGTTTCTTTGGAAGCCACGCTACTGATGTATATATATATATTTATATATATAGTCATATTCACTCTCAGCTATGAGAATAGGCCTATGCCTAGTGGAACGTCTGTAAGCTGATGATGATGATGATGATAGATAGAAAAGATATCAGGTGTTGGTGTTATTATAACAAAACGGGACTTAATCGCGTAAAAACAAGTATTATAATAATGATTGAAAATCGTGAAAGTTTTAATCAATACCAGGTGTTCTTCCATTGGTTGTATTTGGCGTTAATTTATGATAAAACCTGTATCGCTAAAAATTACTTCATCTGTGCAATGTGGAAAGAGGTCTCAGTTCCTTATTAATTTGCTTTTCCTTATCACTTATTGTATAATTTTTTTTTTGACATGTTATTCACATGATAAATCATAACGTTATGTACTTACAGTCACGGACTTTAACTGACAGTTACTTGCGTCTCTTCGTATTTTAGCCGTGTTATGTTAAATCCTATTGAATAGTTGATGTTACTCGGACATTTAGGCAACGTAAGTCACTCGTCTTCGTAATAATCCTGTTCTACTTATACAGTGTGGCTCTAACGTTTTTTACCTATCAAGTCTTTTTTTTTGGGTGGTCTGTGTCCCGTTTGGTCAAATTTGGCCACTTTGGGAAAACGATGGTTGTGCCCCTCTCCTTCGGGCCTGCCTATCAAGTCATGCAGAGGAACACATTTTATAGTTCTCAGTTAAAGATCCTCCACGGGTAAATAATAGGCGAGTCGGTGGAAATCGAGTTCTGTGGACACCTCCGCGGTACTCAATTACATCTTAAAACTTTTTTGTTGTAGAATAACTGCGTTGCGAGACTTGCATCTTTTTACATGTAATGTTTTTGTTGGGATTTCATCTAGATACATTTATTTATTTATTTAGACTTTATTGCACAGTACAGGAAAGTACAAACGGCGAACTTAATGCCATAAGGCATTCTCTAGCAGTTAACCGCTATACATTCAGTTGTTATGGCGTTATTTAGTAACAAATATCCAAGCATCTAAACATCTTCACAAACTTTCTCATTTATAATATTAATGGATAGTTCACCATCGTATTTAAGTGAAACACTCACATTTTTCCTTTGAATTTTTTTACAATCGGTGTCACTATAACAGCTAATTAATAACGATAAAACCTTTAGCTGTAATGACAGTACTTTGGTTATGAAAAAGGTACATTGTTATTCTAATTTTCGGCATTTCGACATTAACAAACATTCCCAGCTAAAGCGAAGGGTGTCGATACTTGACTGAAGTATTCTAATAGTAGAGTGACCTTGAATCTTGTAAAAAAAATATAGTTTCCAAAACTAAAAATATTGAATGCTGATTTCACCAATACTGGTACGAAACAGAAGCTTATAATTTACTGTATTCGTAGGTTTGACCCTCTCACGAATATAGCACTTATAGTTGCTTATAGCTTAGCTGGATGGACTTTGGATGCTATGTCTGTAGCATATTCGACGCTGACTGTACTGGGCCAATTGCAGAAAAAATGTACCTTTTGCTTTTGTTGATCATGGTGTCTTATACCATTTTACTCAGAATCACGAGCACTTTTCATTTATCAAATTAAAAAAGTGGTCCAAAATGTCCCAACTTTTCCATAGAAATTTTGAATTTCTCAGTTTCGTTACGCCCATACTAAAATATAGGGGAAAATCGTAACGAAACTGAGATCTCAGCTTCGTTACGATTTTCCCCTATATTTAGGTATAAGACACACCATGATCAGACAAAAAAAGTAAAAGGTACATTTTTTCTGCAATTGACCCTACTAATAACGGATAGAATGGACATTACACTACACAACATACAATAACTGGCCCACATTACTAGTTATAATAAATATTTATTTACCTCGTGCTCTGTATTTATCGACTTGTTTATATTTTGATATAGTAATCACTATTATGACTTCGTTAATATCTGAGCGCCTAGCACAGACCATGGCCATTATAGAACTTATCAAATAGAAGATAGACATAGAAGTTAGACATAATATAGGAACACATTTCAATTAAATATCTTTTTAAATCTATTTAAAAAGATATTCAATTGAATTGAATTTATTCGTCATTGAGTCGTTATTGAATTAATTACGTGTCCCAATGTGGCTCTTTCTGTAATTTAATCGATGACATTGTACATTTCAAAATAAATAAAGTGTCGCATGCTGTGTCGCGCGCGAGATATGGTGCTGCCGTTTTGTGCTAGCCGGGCTGAATACGTTGCCCTATTAAATGATAATCATTATCTTTATAACTGTTTCCTTACTGACTGTAAATGGCTTTGGCCGTGATTTCACAGCTTTTGCTACTACTTTATCTTATTTAATTTTATAATGTTATATCAACTCATCATTATGTTTCCACAGTGCATTCTCTGTTTTATGTTGTTTTCAAAATGGGTCATTCTCATTTTGCGAACGGTGAAGTTTGCATATTGCTATGCGACATCCACAGTGTTTCCTAGACAGACTGGCAGCTTGTAAAGAATAATTCGGATACTTAGTTTGAATTAAAGGAATGCAGTTTGTCTCGCTCTAATTTGTAGTAGTTTTTTTAGTCTTAAGTTAGACGTATAAGCAAGTAATCGCAATAAAGGAAAATATAAAGAAAAAGTTTTATGTCCACTCTTCAACCCCCACATTATGGCCTTATTACTATTTGTATATGATAAAAAAATAATGCTATCATGAATTCACTCATCCATATGACAAAAAGAATTCATGATATGGTCAAAATCGTTCAAAAAATTAAAGTAACAATCAACTTTATAAGACTAACAGCACGGTTTATAATCGAATAATTTCGATGTTGTTACTTAGTGACTTTTGGTTGTCACCCGACGATATGATGGTTAGGTCAAACGATTAGAAAGAACAATTAAAGCCACGGTAGTGACATCCACGGTAATGACTGTACAAAAATGAGAATGACCCAAGTGCGGGGCCACAGGGGGTGGCAGGCTCGATATGTAGAAGGTATAGGTCTCTGTTTGACTGCACATATTCACACTCGCGGATATCTCTTTACCTGTACAGTGACGTAACTAATTGTAAGTATAGTCCCAACCTTGGCTGGAAACTGGAAACGTGATAATGAGGATGCCGCGTGGAAGTGCTTCCTTGCTGCAATCTTAGATATTTCAGCGCGGTTATTTTGGATGATAAAGAGTACATTGCTCACGTACGGCGGTAAAATCCTTATTTTATGTCATGCTGATACGTTGGCAAAAATCTAATTAGTTATATGTATTGCGTTCTAGATTGTCTGAGAACAATCCTCTTGCAGTCTTTTGAGTACCTAAATAAGTGAGAAATAACGATTAAAAATAAGTTATTCATGATTTCATCGTCCTCAGCTCGTTCGAAAAATACTACCAAAACGTCAATAAACATAAAATAAAAATCATTTATTTCAGACATAACATCCATTATTGTTAGTAGCAGAAAAACTTACAAAACTAGCTGTTAGTGGCTTACAATATTAGACAGTCAATGCATTAAATTTATACCTATAACAGTAATGTTCGTTTGCCATCAGAGCTCCGCTCCGCTCCCCGCGCCGCAAACCGCGCCGCCTGCGCAGCGAGTTCAGCATGGACGACGAGGACTACTCGCCCAACAACTCCGTCGCCTCCGTCAATTCCCTCGCCAGCCTGCTACGAGAGAAACTACAGGTATGTGATTGCTGTCCCTAAAAGTAATTCAGTTTATGTTCCTGTCACTGCCCTTGTCCTTGCTTCTGCTCCTGTTTCTATCCTGTCCATGCCCTTATTTCTTTTACTCTGTCTATCTTATTTTTCTGTTTCCGTATCGGATCATGTTCGCCCTCGTAATAAATCAGCAGTCCAGCATTCTTTCTATCCTCTTCATACGAGTATTTGACTACTGTTTTTGGTACTTGTCTATATTATGCTATTGTTCTTGTATCTGTCTTTATCCCTGCTCCTGTTTGTCCTTGTTATAATTAGCGCCTTCTAGGTCCTTCTTCTAGGTCCTAGACTCTTTTACTTTTTCTGGCCTAGTAAAGCATTTCGACACTACTTTAAAAAAATCGTATCTAAAGACGGCGTAAAGAAAAAACGTCAAAATACGTACAAACTTCATATACACTTACTGCGTTTTTACCGGGAGTCAGTATCAGATATTACGTGTTTTTTTTGAAGTACTGACGGTTTGCCTGTCTCGAATCAACTCTCAAATATTTATTGAAAACAGAAGAATGCTTTAAATTTCACAGCCATTAACAATGGCAGGGCTAACTATAATTAAGGTAAACGACCGAGTGTTTGACATGCTAGTGCCCAATAGTGGAAACCCTGTGTTACCTCAATTGCTATTGACTTAACATTCAATATTGCAACTACAGTTTCGAGCACTCAGATGTCTACCTTACTATCGGTGTAAATCCTTTCAAATTCAAATTCAAAATAATTTATCTGTCCAACATAGGTAATAATAATGTTACAAATAATAACTTAGTGTCATTATGTGGTACCTTGCGGCATACAAATTTTGTCGATGACATACATGCTGTTCATTTTCCTTCATGTTAACAATGCTTTATTTGCAGAGTATCCCTCAGAAGATCCGCAAGAAGCCAACGGACTACAAACTCCGCGCGTTCGTGGGGCTGATGTTCCTGGCGGTGGTGTTCTTCGTGGGGTTCGCGTACGTGCTGTACCACCAGCAGGCGAGCAGCCAGGCGTACTTCGACGCGCTGCAGTTCAACGAGCCGCGGCGCACGCTGCGGGTGCTCAGCGCCGACGATGTCGAGATACTGAGGGCTAGTCTCGGTGAGGAACTAACAATTGGCTAGACGACTAAAAAAATCTGTTCAGTCCGTCAGTTAGATTATTCAAAAATATTGTACACGTATTTTTTCTTTTGTTTGACAAACAATAAATGACGACGATAGAGTGCTTAGAAGTTTCGAGTGACGTCACTCTTTGGTACAATTTTCACCTAGGAGTGACGTCACAAGCCCCCACTTCAGAAGTTTTGATGATCTATAACTTTGTAGATTTTTAATATTTTGATAAACCAAAAAATTCGTGTCCCATATTTTTCCATAATCTAACTGACGAACTAAATAGAATTATATAGTTTTAACCCAGTCGTCATCCCTATTATGTCATCAAGTCATCATTGCAGAAAGCTGACGGGTCCTTTGTTATCTTTGTTCATTCTGACTTTTTGGGACTCAAATAACATTGTTTCGCGCGAAAATGTCTCAGGCAAATAAATGAAACAAATTTTTACTTGGTGATGTTAAATTCGATTCTTTCTTTCGTTTGAATGGATAACCGAGCGACTCGAATTACCTTATAATAGAAACGAGTGGAAATTGGGTTATATGCTTCGTCATCTGACATTTAGGGCCGGTTCTTCAAATTTGCCCTCTCCAGAGATATCGATTTCAAGTTGCCGAAGGCTTCGAGATGGATTTTTTTAACCAGTTAACCCTCCAAATTAAAATTCTTGGATTCATGAACAAAAGACCAAAATATACGAACTATCACGGGGTTGACGCCATCATTATCGTCTAACAGGGTCACCCAGCCGGTAATTGGTTAGTTAGTGCAATGTACTTTATCGTAATCATGATTTGAACGCGAGGACGTTAATTTCTGAACGTATCTCCCCCAAAGACTTACACAGCAACACGATCGCACAGTTTCCGTTGATGGTGACGTAGCTTTTTTGTTCTAGCGGTAAATCTTCAAGGCAAGCAGAAAGCGTTCCCCTGCCTGCCCAAGCACCGCCGAGCTGGCTCCGAGTGCCTGGAGTGGCAACAGGCGGCGCGCTTCTACCTCAAGTGCCTGCCCCACGACCCTGGCATGGACAACACCACCTGCTATTCCGTGGAGTGGCAGTCACTGCGACACGGTAACTACTTCATCTTTTATGATCCCACATTAATCAGCTTTTACTCGTAGGAAGAGTTCATTCATTCTTTCATTTAATTAGAGCTACGCTTTTGACGGTGGAGTGATCGCCACTCTATTCTCTAGTCTCTTCTCGAATATTCTTGATTAGGAAGGGTAGTGATCTAATAATGCCCTGTGCAACAATCTATTCTATTCTATTCTATAATTCTTAATATATTTTGTGTGTCTATCACAGAAACCCCTCCGTTTCGAGTAGTGAAGGTTGATAATTACTTATTTTGTTGGGTCCGTTAGGAAATTAAATTATTACGATCTCCGATTGCTGTATAATCTGACGTTGTAATGTTTTTTTTCTCTTTTTCAGACGTCAATCCTACTGATTGTTTTGATTGGAGCGAAACAAAGACTAACTGGTACGGAGGCGGGCAGGCATCGAACCTTACTTGGCCTCTCAACAATGGCTCCATAGACTTCACCCCGTTCGTCACGGGAAGCATTCAGAAATCCCAATTTGGAAACGTCCTGACCAGATACCTCATCAACTCCAAAGGCGCAGCCATCATTATTGACGAAGAAACGCCGTTACATGTTTCAGTAAATAAAGGAATCAAACAGATTTGTATCAAAGCTCAACACGACAACTTCGCATACGCTAATAAACTTACAGAGTTTCCACAAATGAAATACAATATCTGCACTTCTAGAGATATGAAATCACTGCATTCTTCTATTCATAGCCACCAAAGAGCTCCTCTTTGGGACGGTCTTAAACCAGCTGACATGATGACTTTAGAGTCTTTAATAACTGAACCAGTATGGCAGATAGCGCCCAGGTTCAAACACGAATTACAAGCCGAAACTATTTCAAAATATACGGAAGATGTTATCAACTTAGGTTTCCTTAAACAAGGTCACGTTTTAATCAACGAGTATTGGCAGAACGAGATAGGTGATTTAACTGTAGATATGACTCGGTTTGAGACTTTAAACATTACTGTAGATAAACTACATAGGAGAGGTTTTAAAGTAGCATTTACAATTCAACCCTTCATAAGCACTGAGAGCAAAAACTTCGCTGAATGCGTGCAAAAAAGACTGTTAATCAGCGAAAGAGAAAGTGATAGGAGAATACCAGCTCTAACCAGATTCAAATCCTTAGCAAGCGCTGGGGTTTTAGACATAACTAATAACAGAACAGTTCCATGGTTCACGGAAAAGATACAAGCAGTAATAGACAAATACCACATAGATTCCTTCTACTTAGACCTAGGAACAGCGTATGACATGCCAATGTACTACCAATGTGAGAAGCGACTGATCAATCCTGACCAATACAAGACAATATTCACAAAAACTTTTGAGAAATCACTGAATATTATTGGAGTGTCTGGAGCTGTGTCATTGCCAAGACCACCAATTTTCGTGACACTGCCTCCGTTCGAGTCAACTTGGGAGGCATTGCGCTCGGTCATACCGACGATGCTGACTTATGGAATCAGTGGATATCCCTTCATCATGCCGGGTGCGGTTGGCGGAGACATCTATTGGCCTGGCAGTGAGCAGTTCTTGCCGTCTTCCAAAGGTACTTACTGATCAATTATTAAGTTCAACTTTAAGACTTTTCTCATCAAAGAAAGTCTTGTTCGCGTGCAGGTCTATTTTGGTCTGTAAGCTTTTAAATTCCTATAAAGAACTATTAAAAAGTGATATAGCTAAGCACCAGACGAATTCTATACTAATAAGTCTTTCTTATACTAAGTCTTCAATCTTACCCCTTAGTTTGAGAGTTAAGACAATCCATGACACAGTAACAAAATCCGAGTAGGTACAATTCAAAGTACCTTTTGAAAAGACACTTTTACTCGTATTCAAAATCAAAACGACAGTATTTTGACTTGCAAAAATGTAATTTGCAGGTTCGTTAGAGTCGAACAACACTAGCACAGAGAACGGCATAGAGCTGCCGGAGGTAGAGCTGTACACGCGGTGGCTGCAGATGGCGACGTTCCTGCCGGTGATGAAGTTCACGCATCTGCCAAGCAAGTACAACGACGAGAAGGTGCTCGAGATGGCCAAGAACCTCACCAGCTTACGCCAGAAAGTGGTAAGACGAACTACCTTGGAATGAAAAGAAAGAAAATACATTACACATTACACAAAATTAAAAAACCAGTAATAAAATAAAAATTACAATAGAGCAGCGTATCTCAGCAAAATGCCGACCTTAGAGCCAGCTTTGGTCTTCCGGTGGAACCTGACTTCCTTCTTAGGATGGCACTTTATTTCTAAAATGACTTAATTTTCACTTCCTAACTTTTACTTAGTTTCTTCAATAATGAAATACTTGTTGTTAGTTCTTTCCTTTTACGCTGGTTCTAAATTTACACCATCTTCTTTTCCCAAAGTACTGTCATCACGGAGTATCAACTGGCATTAGCTTGTCAAACACTTAACTGTGAATTGCAGGACCACTACTATTTTCATTCAATTCTCAGATCTTTAACGTCCATCAATAAGAGTTGGAGTTTCACGTCATATTATAACATTGAAATGCTCTTTCATATTAAATAGCTAGTTTCTTTCCACCGTTCTATAGTTATGTTTAATGAAGACCAGGGGCCCGTTTCACGAAATTACAAGTTTACTTACTTCCTCACGTTTTATGTTATCCAGATAACTCCTCTCCTGCTGAAATACAAGCGAGAGGCTCTGGAAGAAGGTCTGCCGCTGATCCGGCCTCTATGGCTCGTGACTGGAGGGGACTCAGCGCTGGTGGTGCAAGATGAGTTTTCCATCGGAGACGAGCTTGTCGTGGCGCCTGTGCTCTATCCGGGGCAGACTACTAGAGAAGGTATTACAGGTTTAAATCATAAAAGAGATTCATATCCCATGAATTTAGCGTCATCAAAAAAGAACAGAACCCATACCCATACGTTACGTATGGCTTATTGTACCCTGACCTACACTGCCGATAGTTAATCATAATATATCGCCATTAAACGGCCTTTTCCATTTTCATAAGAATCGTCTTAGGTTTTGGCCAATTTTCGAGTTTTGGTAAAATTTTACCGTCGCTATCTATAAGCGACCATGCAGATGACCGATTGAGGCTAGTCAACAAGAATCACGTTGGAACTTGGCAGACAAACCCGACTCGCTTTAAGTGAAACAGTTTACTTGGGAGGCACTATATTCCTGATTTCTGCAATGACATTCAGTTTTGTACTTATTATAAAATATTGGGGGACAATCTCACACAAATCATAATCAACCTAGTCCCAAACTAAGCAATGCTTGTACTAGACGACGATATACCTACTTATATAGATAAATACATTCTCGGATAGATAGTAAACATCCATGATTCGGGAAGAAATAATCGCGCTCATCATACAAATACATATTTGCCCTTATCGAGATTTCAACTGGGGATCTCTAGCTTCGCTTAGCTTTATGTTTTAAATAAACATATTATTCTATTCTATTCTATTCTATTCGTAGGCGGTGTCACTCCTACTTAGCTAAACGTGTCGTCTTATTCTAAGGGCTCGTCCAGAAATCATGTGATCGTCTATGGGGGGGAAGGGGGTCAGAAAAATATCACGAATGATCACGATTATGGGTCCGAGAAGACATCACGTGTAATTTTTTTTACACAACGGGAAAGCCAAAAACAACGAAATTACTCAACAATATTTTCTAAGCGTATTTACCGAAATATCATTTATCAACTTTAAAACATCAATATTAAATTTCAAAAAACTATACGTGATCTTGGGGGGGGGGGGGGTAGCGTATCGACAAATATCACCAAAGGAGAGGGGGCGGGGGATCAAAAATAGGCCAAATTTGATCACATGATTTCTGGACGAGCCACCTAGCCCGGCACCCACCCGGTCCGACCCAACTCAGGGTGGTCTGGCTAGCGACCTGGTTCGACCCCAGGGAACGCCACGGCCAACCACCCGGTCCGACAATCGCTACGCCCAGGATGGGTTGCGAGTTTGTCAGTTTCAAAAAAAAAAATCTGGACGAGCCCTAATGCGCACTTGTTGTTCCAGTGTACCTGCCGGCGGGGCTGTGGCAGGACGGCATCGACGGGTCGCTGCGCAAGGGGAGCCGCTGGATGCACGAGTACCGCGTCCCGCGCAACCGCGTCGCCTACTTCATCCGCCGCCCCGACGACCTGCGCTTCCGGTAACCACGCCCCCAACAACCCGACCGGTGTCTACCTACTCAAACTCAGCATTTGAATAGACAGTACTGGGAGGAAAAAATCTATGGGCCCTGGAGGGGAGCTACTAAATCCTTTAGTTGACTCATTTTACTCAAAGAAACATTATTTTTAAAAAGAAACAAAACTGCATTCAAAGATTTTTTACATTCTCTTGGACTTTGTATTGGAATTAATGGTAAATAAAATTAATGATGGATGTCGCAATCTTTTTTACTTGTAAGATCAAATGCTTATTTGAGATTTTATCCTGAACAATAGTCCTACCAATTAGTGGGATAAAATTGTGAGTGCTTATTTTTTAAGTTTTAGCTGGTTCCATTCCCGGGTGGGGCAAACGAATTTTAGAAAATCTTTTAATGCAGTTTTGTTTCTTTTTAAAAAGAAAGGAATGTTTCCTTTCAGTAAAATGAGCTAACTAAAGGATTTAAGGTAGCTCCTCAAGAGCCCATAGATTTTTTCCACCCTGTATACTCTCAGTCTGATAACTAAAATTTAGAAGACTTAATAGGGAATATGCATGATATTTTTTATTTACTTTAATAAAAGCTCATCCATATAAGAAACAGTAGGAAAAAAATATTTTTCGAATAACTATAAAAATAACCAAGATATCAGACAAAAAAGATTTATCTCTATCTCTTTCTAGCAAAACAGAATATAGTATGGATATTGTATGGCGCCCGTATACTATGACGTCATAGTCCATATCGGATCTCTCTGTCTAATTGCTGTCTGATTAGTGCTTTAAAATGTTTATATCTTCCGTATTTCTCGATCGATTTTAATTTTATTTTGACTTTATGTCATCCTTTTTACGGTATTTTCATATTTTGTTAAGAAATGTGTTTAAAAAAGTTCATGCATATTCGCTATTACCCGACCCAATCCTAAAAGGATATTACAGTTACACTGGTACAGCCTTTGGATGCACATCATCCTCCGACATCACAGAAGAAGGGTTTCAGTTACAACTCTGTGGGTCTAGTGAAAAGGGGTACAAGTCACATTTATACCAGGGACAAAAGGTCACAACTCTATTATATGACAGCTCTTTTGCTCCTAGGTTATATTTGACTTGTCTTTTCACTAGACCCACAGAACTGTACCTATTATGGGCCATGTACAGTCAAGGAATTTAATTTACAACCCACCTAAGGTCCAATATCGTATAGCATACTGTCATCATAAGAGCTAGCTGGAGTACGACGTTACTTTGACATATCACACGCATTGTTTTGTGTCAGTAACTAGGTAACAGATTAACAACGTTGACATGGTGAACTGAAATTTGGAACGTCAAGGCACTACCAAAAAAGGACGACAACCGCAGAATCGAAATTAGAAGAACGTCCATCTTTCTCGCTCTTGCAATATTCGAATGAAAGGAACGCAGATAACGAAATTTAGATTATCGTCGTTTGCGGTAGACTTTCCGGAGTCTGGATTCGGAATTATTTTAAAATTTTCTCTATTGACACTGACACCAACTGACACGTATTCATAATTAGATGAGCAAATGACTTCGCAAAGAGGTTATCTGTAATGTGCAGTGACAAATAATACGTATTGACATTTAAATACTATTACTGAAATAGAAATTTCGACCTTCATGCATCGTGAATGCTTAACAACATTTCAATGAAAAGGGTAGGATATTAAATTCCTTGACTGTACCAATAGTGCCGTCCATAATTCGTCGCTCAGAAGGTTCAGGTGGTCCGATCCTGATGACTCGTATGTAAGGTTGCACTAGAGAGAGTTCCGTAGTCCAATCTGGTCTTAGAGATTACTACAATCACTCTAGAACAGCTTTTGGCTTCGCCTATACCCAAAAATCATTGGGACCCTCCGACAACAAAGCTTCTGATATTTTCTGTGGATTTATGTTTCTTTCAGGTAGCCCTCCCAACTCCGGTGGGTATTATAACTAAGAAATGTTAAAGTAAAAGAGGTATATGCGCCATGCCATACATATTTTTATAGCTCCTTGTTTAACTGTATATTTTGATCTATCTTACACTGCCAATTATGTGTGAATTGAAGAATTCATGGTTTTTTGATCGGTGTTTGCCATTACCGATCTATTTGTGACCATATTTCTTAGGAGTTACAATAAATTGAACCATGAAGGCGTTTGGCATAATATTTTTGTATAGTTGTTAAGTGCTGTGCAACTATTTTAATTCTACAATAAATATTGTTTTTTTCTTTACAAATTTCGGGGAGTTGATATACGTAATAGCCATAAGAATATGTTTTGATCACATTCTTCTGTAAAATCTAGTCTTTATAATATATATTATGAGCCTTGACATTATGATCCACGTTTATATTTTATTTTGGATTCGGTTTATTAATTATTTATAAATTTCAAAATAATAGTTATTGTTGTGAATATTTTGATGCATTTCTTTTATTTTATCTACTTCAAATAATACCTATATTACGAAAACATCGAAATTTTAACTTTTAGCTAAGTGTGTAAAAACGTAGGTTATGTACCTACCTATAATAACAAGTATGGAATACATAATTAATAATAGAAAAAATAATTAAATGCATTCCGAAATTGTTACTCTCTTGAAAATACTGTATTTATGACTTAGGATACAATTATAGAGAATGTATTTATATTAATAAATATTACGTTATTATACAGCCTGTAAATCTAATACGGGCGAATATTGAAACGGTGGTCAGCATTGGACCTAAGAAGCATATTTAGATAACTATTGCTTAAAACCACAATGAAAATATTTACCATACAAAATAATTCCGGCCGCAATGTAACGCAACACATTCAAGTTGACAAACACGCTAGTTGACAGTTACTTTAAAAAAGCTCGTATCTCGCAATGTCATAACAAGCATGTATGCGGTACATTGCTGCTCGGTAAATTTTCAAAAATTAATTACGAGGTCACTATTAAATGTAATTTAAAAAATCATATTAATTAATGATAACACTACTAAACGCCATATCTGGTTTAATTGTTCGCCTGTATTAGACGTATGTTGCCAATAATAATTTAAATATGTAAGTTGTTGTGATAATAAATCGTTAAACGTAATAACTAAGTTGTATACGAATAAATGTGATTACTTGAGTCATTCCAAAGTTAGATTTAGGTATTTTTGTAAGAAGCAGTATGGTGGAACAACTATATTGTAGTTAAGTAGTCAATGGTATAGTATATTACACAACTAGGGTCGTAATACAAAGAAGGGCCGAGATCGCAGAAGTTTGCGGCCCGAGCTGCAAGCGAATAAAGCGAAGTAAATATGCGATCAAGGGCTTTCTTTATTACCTCCCGTGTTGTGAACATCATTTTATGTCTACACTTGGCCAGAAAGCGGCTTTATTTGTACGCGCAGCGTGCAGAAAAAGCCACTTTATGGCCAGGTGTGGTATAAAAATAATGTAATATACTATTATATTATACATATACATAATAGAGCTACTACAAGTACTACTTTCGAGAATAAAAGTCACCTTAAAAAATAAAGAAGAATACGTGTGTCTTTTTACGGAACGACGTGAAAAACGTGACGATCCGGAATGGTAATTTTGGGACACCATTTTTCTTGTATTAGGTTCGAAAGTACAAACGAAAAAGACATGCCCAAAAACTCAATATTCTGAAAAAAAAACACATGTACACTTTTTTTGAAAAACACCCAATAAGGGTCTCGCCACAAACTCTTGCGACCTGGGGTGTTTCTTTATTTTACGTCACACCTGGTCATAAAGTGGCAATTTCCGCCCGATACGCGTGTGGAAAATCCCGCTTCCTGGCCTGGGAATAAAGTCTCAGTTCGCATATTTATCGCGCTTGCCTTCGGCTCGGGCAATAAATACCTGCGATCTGAGACATCCCTTGCTTTACCGCCCTAGGTAAGTAATGCACTATTACCGTCCTAGTTGTGTAATGTATTAATTAATATTCCCGTTTGTGTGCAGTTGAATAAATATGTCATGTGACATAATATTATGTACATCATTATATAATTTATAAATTTTAATTTATATAAAATGCTAAATGTGTTCTTATGCTTATTAAAGTGACGTGAGCTTTGATCTTCTGTTGTTTTATTTTATACTAAAGTTTAATCAGTATTGTCTTATGAGATAATTATTATCATGCGTTAAGTGTTCGCGGTGTTCGATAAGTAAAACATGGGCTTTAAAAACCTAATTTTTGCTTCAATGTTGAAGTCAAAAAGTAAATTAATTGATGCCACACCTGGTCATAAAGTGGCTTTAATCGCACGCTACGCGTACGGAAAAAAACGCTTACTGCCTTCCTAACGTAAAGTGTAATAACTATATTCGAACATACTTGTTACACTTAACGTTAGGAGGCAGTATAGGCATGCAAAGCTTTTCTGCTAAAATTAGACGATTGAAGAAAGAAGTTTATTTGAAACCTATGACCTTTTCATCACTTATCCAGTATCGATAGTTTAGGGTTGTTATTAAATAAAAAGAATGCATGAACATTTTGATTTTTTATTTCATTAATGACTCTTACACTTCAATCAAACACGCCGAATGGGGGTAGCGACACGACTGATACAATGAATGATTTAATTTTAAATTTACATACAATTAATCATTACAAATACCTAAATCCACGTATTACATCATTATTACAATTATTAAATATTATTTTTAGAGTTTGTCACGCAAAATATCATTTTATTCTCGTAGTTTTGTGATATCGATATTGTTTTAGATTAAACTCGTTCTCTACCTAACAAGTAAATATTTTGAAAAGATTGGAATAAGGGATACACCAGTGAAATGTATTTTTCGAGAGCTGGATTCCACTTCATAAAGGTCAGGTTCAGGAAAATCAAGGTATTATTGTACGCCTGTTAGTTACTGGCCACTAGTATTTTCACCTGATCGGATGAATACCATTGTATGCTTACTATGGTTTTAGTTTATTTTTAAATGACATCATAAAAGAAGATTCTCGAGTCGTCGGAATCTTATAATATGCATTTTTTCCGATTACTCAAAGACCAATTTAGTTCTTTTTTGTCTGACCCTATATAATTCCTTTGTGGTTTTTGATATCAAATCATGACCTGATGATGGAGTATTGGTGAAAACAAGGAAAGCCTTCAAACATTGTAACTAGTACATTTGTTAATTCAGCATATCTATTTACTGTCAGTTATTTTAAAATTTTCAACTTCATATCAAGTTATTTAGTATAGGATCCTTTATTTCAAGCAGCTAAACAGCTAGTGGCTAGTAACTGATGGATGGCCAATATCTTGGTTTTTTTCATATTGTTTATAGGTGACTTATTAAGTATTATTATTATATCATCAGAAAATGACAACAGTCGTCTTTTTTCGTCAAGTGTGGCACTTTTAGAGTCTGGAAGTAGGGTTGAATTGGCATTTGGAGTTAATTTTAGTCTTCGTGTTCAGTAATTAATCCAAACTTTTTCTCTTTACTGATTAGAAAGAGAACATAGTTATATTTACACTATTAAAGTTGATATTACGAGTGCTTATATTAAAATTAAACTATATTGTACCTAGATGAGTGGAGACAGTTTCAGTACATAATATAAATAGGAAAATCAGTATTTAAATTATGCATGTAAATTGACAGAATAAAAAGGATTCAAAGAACAATACAGTAAGTAACAGCACATAGACGAATAATATAGTTATAGTAAGTGACACAGTTTTGTTAGCTAATATCGTAGCACAAAACATGGAAAACCAACAGCATTCTGCGTGACAAATCCTTAATTTGGCTGAAACAAAAGCGATGTAACGCATCAGTCTAACCATTAAGCGTGTCGATCATCTCCAAAACGGTGATGTGATGATTTTTTGTATATTAATTTGTTCTTTTGCTCAGCTTACTCACATTTCCACAATATTTCAAACACAATCCACGTAGGGACTTTTGTAATTAATTAATTTCCATTAGGTTCTATAATCACCATGATCTAAATTATCATTTCCACTTCATCACAATCACCATCATCGTCATCATTATCATCGTCATCATCATCATCATTATGATCATCATCGTCATCATCATTATCATCATCATCATCACCATGATCAAATTTTTCATCACCTCATCACCGTGCCAGAGCACTAATAAACCATTAATTACGCCTCCAATCCGTTGTTAGCACCACAGAAGCATTCTTATCAACTATCCTTTGGATATGCATCCAGTCCTCCCAACAATTTCATACTATCCTATACAATTCCATCCTCAAAGTATATTGAAATAGTTATCAACATTAGAATGAAAAGAAACACCTGTTTATTCAAGATTAAAATTAAAATAGCATTTTCAAAAAAAGTGTACTATTCAACGATACGTAAATATTATTTAAATATCGTCTAATTTTCCGTTGCCTCACGAAAATGCATTGATTTGACACAAACTTTCAGTTTCGTCACGGCCCTAAAATTGCTCAAAACGTGTACACTATTTTTGAAAAAAGCTCAAAAACAATCATCATTTGAATATGCCAATATGCCACTAAATAAGCTTAAGTTTTGTGTTAGTGTCTATCACATCGCATATGAATGAGATCCAATCTTGTCTAATTTTTATTTTTTCTTCTTATTTGTTGACTATATGAAAAACAAACTTGGCTTGGCTTCTGTCTAACATGTTATAGTTTGTCTGAGTATAACATGTTAGAGAGAAGCCAAGTTTAAACTGCTACCATCATATTACAAAATATTATTTACTTAGGTGTTTCTTTTTTTCTAATGTAACCAAAAGTAAATTTAAACTGTGGCATATCACAAGCTCTAGAAGTATCATTGTAGATGCTTTAGTACATAGCTATTCTTGATTGGAAACCATTTATTAAATTGAATATCTCTTTAACTGATCGTTTTTTTATAGAGAAGTGACGTCTGGGGCTGCATCCTAATCTGATATTAGAGCTACCTAATGAACAGGCAACTTATGTTCTGCGATTTATTGGTATTAGGTATTATGAGTACTGCCACAGTATAAACCTTACCTTTTTATTTTCTTGTCTGTATAAATAAAACCTATACTACTCAACTTAAGTTTATAGGTAAAATTTCATAAGACAAGTACTGAGATATTGACAAAAGTTGCGCTGAACATTTCAAAAGAGCAAAGGCAAGTATTGAAGCATCGCGCAAAATCTTCGCAGGCGCAGCGTTGTCAACTTTTTGACGCATGCGTAAAAAACCCGATAAATAAGTGATTTTAGAATTAAGAATTCATGAACTTGTAAATTTTACGATCTTTGTAATTCAGGACGTTAACCTTATTTAGAGATTCATTAATTATTTATGCTTGTGATTTAAATTGAAACAACCCAGTACTTGTCTTGGTAAGTTTATATTGGCAATGCTAGTAAAAAATATTTATGACATAGTTCATCTACTCAAAGAGCGATGGAATATAGAACGTTTCCCATCGCAGGTATTTGTGTCCCGAACTGTAGGCGAGGGCTACAAATATGCAATCTGGGGCTTTTTGTGGTGTATATAATTTTGTGTCTCCACTAGCCAGGCAGTGATATTTTCTCGTCCCGTAAAGGACAGAAAAAGGCTACTTACGGCAGGTGACGTAAAAAAAATTGCGTTGTCTGTTTAGATA
This sequence comes from Eudemis profundana, assembly GCA_947034925.1. Taxonomy (NCBI): domain Eukaryota; kingdom Metazoa; phylum Arthropoda; class Insecta; order Lepidoptera; family Tortricidae; genus Eudemis; species Eudemis profundana. Next base: position 1,887,165 of record OX344809.1, read on the forward strand.
TATTATTGACTAGACATTTAAAAGTGCTAGGGATCTGAAGTGCCAGGTAAATATGCCATAAACTTTTTTACTAGCAAATGCCTTTTCTTGTCTTGGTCTGGTGTAGACATGGTTGGACCAATACAAAATAATTTTCGTATTTGTATTCATACTTATCGAATATCCGTCCCATATTCTAAATAGTTATTATATTCAATACAAGTTGACAAGCAATCACCAGCCAAAAGAATAACAACATTTAATAATTTCAATAATGATTTATTTATTTATCAGAGCTATTGATGTTCACTAAGCTGATACAATCTTAATTTTAAATAACATTTTATTATTTCTAATAGTATGCATTAATTAGTTAAAGTTCTAGCTATAAAATACATTATTTTTGGGCCAGGCTCTCGCCTAGCTTAAGCAGAGTTGTTATTTTCTTAATTCTTTTCTCCGTACCAGACTTAATTTTTTTGATCAAAGGACTTAAACTATCAATTCTAAATAGTAGATACTTCATTACTACCAAATCACCAAATAGTAACTTCTAATTGCCAACAGTCGCTTTAAATCCAAGGATCGCTTCAAAATGGTTATCTAGTCGGTGAAAAAAGTTAAGAAAATAGCACCCCAGGCCAGGAAGCCTAGAAACAATACATAACTATGAAGCAGAACCGTCGCCTTTCGATCTTTAATACGACGACGAACTAAGGTAAGACCATTCACGTCCCTGTTTAGTCCACTACTTAGCATAAACTCACAGGAAATAATATTGTGCTCACATCAATCAACACACAAACACATAATACCGATATATTGAACCTTAAATAAAACTTTCAACACATAAATAAATATAGAGTACCATACTTCATTATATTGTGCCTACATTCAATTTCATAATCGGCATTTTAAGAGTTAGCCTTTTATGAAATTGGAGGTAGACATGTTTTTAACAGCGTTTTTTTTAATGTATTCCTTTTATTTTTTGTTAGTAGATTGTGCTGGTGCTTTCTTTTCTATCAACTATTAGAAGGTTGGCAAAGTAAGCGATATAACGGTGTTTCGATCGGCTTAATTCTATGGATGACTTAAAATTAATTGACTCAAAACCTTCATAGACAGGTCATAGTAAAAATAAAAGTAAGCAGCCCCCGTGGAAACGCTCATACAAATACAAGCGGCGAAGCGTTCATGATGCGCTGTGTTCAGCGGAGACCAGCTACTTTAGTTTTCACTATGATTAAGTTAAAGAAAAAGTATCGGACCCCAGGAAAGCTGGCAGCTTACATCTAGATGGTAAAATAATGATGAGTTTATATCACGTTCGCACACATCCAACCTCAGCGGCATTGGAAAATAATCTAATGGAGATACTTTATAGGTAGGTCTCTATAATTACATGAGGATTTCGTTTTGGAAACGGTTTAGAAACGCTAGAAATCAACGGCTCCCACTCTCGCCGAGAACGCTTATCGCCGTCTCTTTCATGTCCGAGAGAGATGCTTTATCCGTCCTCGGCGAAAATGTGCCTTTTAGGAACAAAATTACAACTACACTCGTAGATATTTGGATCGCGACTAGAAATTTGTAAACGATAGGCCAAAAATAACCGCCAATAAAAATTTAACGGAAGAGATTCAACTATCACGGTTGATTTCGAAAGTATAACATCGTTATAACTATGTCACAGTTAAACTTCAGTACAATAAGCAAATCACAAACATAGGTAAATAGAGTGTTCAATTTGTAATAGTCCTACTAAAACATTTATTTTATAATGGATTAAGCTCTCTACCTAACGATTTAGGCTCACTGGTGGCCCGGGTGACGGGCGCAGATAATCACATCTATCATAACCCCCACGATCGCTGGTCCTTTAAAACACTGAATTTAATTCCGTAAGATCAAACATTTATCATTCACGTGGGAGGCTTTGATTTGGGACACATTCAGTAGAACTAATGCAAAAGGAAGGCGGGTCGACAGTCCGTTGCGCCGTTCCCATCATCAAACGAGAAAAGTTTAGAAACGCAGGATTTTTCTAAACGATCAACGCTTGCACCGTTCTCATACAAAATCCTTTGTGCTCAGACGCGCCGGACAGTCGATGATCAGTCGTTTGATAATCGCAAAGCTCGAGTGAAAAAACAGTAATTGAAGTCTTAAAAATACGCTCTTTCGCTGTCGTCCCGTCACCCAGACGTAACAAATAAGTGATTGATTCACGACTAACAATTATACATGCGGCTAGCTCTACACCTAGCCTCGACTTTATTATTAAATGTCTTTTTAAGACAGTTAATACACTTTATTTAAAACTTCTTCCTAATTAAGGTACATCGTCGATCGTCACTCCGAAGCATCCATGACGTCCATGTCAAGCCTCAACACAAATTGGCGTGCAAGCTAAGTTTGTACAACTATTAAAACTTCACAATGCGATAGCAAAATAATTTTGTCAAAAATTTTGATATTCGCACAAGCGGATTTCGGCTAAACAATATGGACTGGTTACGCTAAATATCGTGTATAAAAGCACTACCGATTGTAAAGACCGAATTCAAAAATATCGTCAGAAATATATTTTAAATGGCATGTACTATTATCGATGAAGCTACTAGAAAACAGTTTAGAAAAAAATGGACGTTTTTGTTCTTAGGTCGAGAATTTGGTATTGACTTTCAAATGTTGGATGCGGTTAAGGACTCTGCCCGATGTTCGCAGCACGCCACAGCACTATAACTATGATTTCATCAAACTCTTCTGCAGTCTCTTAATTGCATTCAAATATCACAAAGTCGCTGGGGTTCTATTTGCAGGCGGTCTCATTCCAAGCAGTGGCCATGCAGCGCGGCTGGCGAGGAGCGCGCCGCAGTTTGCAGGCTCACTTCTGAGATGAGAACGCCACAAATAGACCCGACACCTAGAACTCGAGTCTGTAGGCAGCACAGGACGTCTCGTGGTCCTGCAGGTTGATGGTGCAGCGAGAAGCCGAGGGCGAGAGGTCGATCTTGTACTTCTCGAGAGCCTCCTCGTTCTCTGTTACCCAGTAGCCGAGCACGTCGGTGTCGTATGTTGGGATTATCGTCACTTCTGCAAACATAAATGGCGTGTGTTGTAAACCAATAATTCTTTGCGATAAGTGTGTATTAATGTTAAAATGACTCGTAATTTTATTACAGTAGTTAGTTTAGCGTGTAGACATGATAATGATGTAACCAGTAATAGTGATAAATAATTAATACTTGCTAAAAAAATGTGCTACTAGAATTATTCTGGCTAACTGTTCACATATTTGATAGACCATTCAGCGAGGTAAAATTCAAAATGAGATGTGGTCATACTAGACAAGGTCAGTCTCAGTTTCCAAAGTGACATCTTGTGTACGGTACTAAGTTTGTAAATTGTTTTCCATAATTGACTCTCTATATTTGCTGCTGCAATAATCGTAGAACTTACCTAAATCCTTGTCTTCCCACGTTTTCTTCGCGTCTAACAAGGCGTTGTAGATTTCCTTCGAGGGCTCTGTACCGGAGAACACGTAGTACCGGGCGCGAACTCGCTTAAAGAACTCCATTGCGGAATAGTATGAGTTACCATGATGGGGAACATAAGTTAGCTCCATATATACAGGGGCAGGTGCTTTTTTCTTACTAGGAGACTCAGTTATACGGCTTTTAGCTTCTTTACTCTTTTCTTGGTTAAGCTTATTTTTATTCACAACTGTGCTAGCTTGTTTTTTTGGAGTACTTTTACCATCCATAGGCGGCATGACGGGACTAGGTAAGCCTAGAGGTTTACCCCAGGATTCTATCGGGTCTTTAGACTTAGTTTCGCTACTAACTTCATGTTTTTCAGATTTAGATTCCTGCCTAGAACTACTACTCGAGGTAGATGATTCCGTTTTCTTGACTTCGGATTTGAGGTCTTTCAGCGTTATAGTTTCTTCTTTTGATGATGTTGTCTGACTTATACTCGTGTGACTTTGTTCATCCAGTTCGTATTTAGCAGTAATATTTGAAATCACTTCCGATCCACTCACTTTTTTGTGCTCTTCTATTGCCTTTTCAAATTGCTCATCAGCTTCCCTTAAGAATGTCGCATCAGATTTGATAATACGCTGCGTGACTTCAGACTTAAGTTTTTCGTGGGTTAAGAAATCTTCTGTTAGTTTGGAGATGGGTTTTTCAATCGTGTGGAGTTCAGTTTTTATCTCAGAGTGACTGGAAGATGTGCAAGAGTCATCGTCAGGTAATTGTCCGTAAATAGAAGTTAACATAGGATCTTTTGCTGCGGAACTGTAGTGCCTTTCAATGACCATTTCTTCAGTTAGTTCTTGCTGTTTTGTGTCCAATTCGAAGCTGAGATTCGACCTAGGTGAGTGTGCCACTTGTGATTTTGTACTACTTGGGCTACCCGGGCCATCATCATCACTATAATACATTCCACTACTTTCTGTGGTTCCCCATACATGAGTAGCGGCCCTTGATCCTCTGGAACTAATATCTGATGGTGGTGATGCCATTCCGGGGTGATCTAAGTCATCACTAGCTGCTGATGAACTACGCATATCACCCGTTTTTGAAGAAAGCTTTGAGAAGGACTTTTCACTTTCTCCTTTATCTATGATTTCTTCGAATTCCTCTTTAAACTCTGAAATGGTAGTCTTAGTTGACTTTGTTGTTTTAGTCACACCATCACTACCTTTGCTCACAGTCGTTGTTTCAATGGTGACCTTAAGTTTTTCGGGGCTAATAACCTCTTTTGTAGTTATTACGGTTATGGTTTGAGTTATTTCATTATCTCCTTCCTTAATAACTTTTGTAAATGTGTCCGTTTCTGTAGTTATTTCACCTACCGGTGATCGTTGTTTCTTTGGCTTAACTTCACTTTTAGGTTCTTCCTTTTGTGTTAAAGGTAATTCTTCAAGAGTTGGTTTTACCTCTGATACAGGTTGCTTTTCAATTTCGTCCAATTCCTCTGGCGTCCAGTCATCTAGCCCAGTTCCAATAGGCAAATATGTTATTTGAGTACGAACATCCTTTGTCGTTTCAATTGAACCATCTTCCTGAGCATTTTCTGTCAAGGTCTCTGTAACAGTTTTAACTGCGATTTCATTCGTATCAGTGTTTCTTAATTCTTCTTTGGTCACATAAGTAGTGATTGTTTGAGTGATTTTGCGTCCATGCTCGGAAATTATATTGGTTTTCTTATCTACCGATGTTTTGATTTTACCCGTAGATAGAAGTCCTTGTAAAGCAGCCTGCAAATCACTATCTGATGTTTTTTGAAATTCAGAAATAGTGATTTTAACGTCTTTAGTAGTTTCTGTGGAACCATCTGGATATTCGTCAACAGTTACCGTTTCTACTGTAGTTCTTACACGTTTTATGCTCTTATCTGTACTGGCTAGCGTTTCTTTCTTAGTTTTAGTTGTAATTGTGCGTTTAATTGTAATTGAGCCTTGTTTTATTTCTTCATTCTTGACATCAGACTCTTCAGTTGTATCTTCTACTGTTTCAGAGTCGTCTATGTACGAGTCCTGTATTTCAGCATCATTTTGAGCTGAAGGCGGCGTTTTGAGGAAAACATCAGCAATGGAAACTTTTTCACTCTTTTTGGTTACAACTGTTCCATCGGGATGTTCATCTTCGATAATGGTTTTAACAGTAGTTTTTATTTTCTTCGACCCTGTTTCAACATTTTCAAATTCTTGTCTAATAGTAGTTACAGTGGTTTTCCTGATTATTAAAACGTCGTTTTCAGTCACTTTTTCAGTCTCTGAGCTAGTGTGTTCATCTGGCTCTCCAATTTGAGTATATCCTCCTAGATTTTCATCGAAACTTTCAGTACCGTAATCAGCAACGGAAAGCTTGACATCTTTAGAGATTTCTGTGGTACCATTAGGGAGTTTTGTTTCGGTAACTATTTCTATTGTTGTTCTAATTTTCTTCTTTGAACCGTCAGATGAAACCAATATTTCTTTCGTAGTGGTTGTAGTGATAATCTGATTTACTTCTTTACCGTCTCTCCACACTATTTTCTCCACACTATCAACATCTACTACTTTGTCTTCTATTTTAGAAAACTGTTTTAAGTCTACTTGAGGGGTGTCTGTTTCGATATCATTTATAGCCGTGCTTACGTCTACCATTGTCCTGGTAGAACCATCAGGATACTTATCAGTAGTTGTAACAGTCGTAACAGTTTTCAACTTCTTAATAACGCCGTGACTATCTGAGTACTTTGTTTTTAAAATTCTAGTAACAATAGTCCTTTTGATGACTAAATCTTTTTCTTTAATTTCATCACTTTCAGTAGATTCAGTTTCTTCCGGTTCACCTTCTGGAGACAATTCTTTCAAGACAGCATCTATTTTCGCATCATCTTCATCAAACTCTTTAGGCGTACTCTCAGTTGAAGCTTGTATCTTCGCAATATCGAGGGTTTCTTCGACTATTGACACTTTTTCACTAGTTTTCGTTATAACTGAACCATCTGGATGCTCATCTTCAACTTTAGTAATTACAGTCGTTTTGATTCTCTTAACGTTCTTTTCTTTATTGTGAAATTCTTCTTTGATCGTTGTTACAGTTGTTTTACGTTTGATAGTTATCCCATTGTCAGTGACATTTTCGACTGCGGTGGTAACATCTTCTAATGGTTCTCCAATTTGTTTGTACTCTTCAGATCCCTCATCAATAGATTCGACTTCAAAATCAGATACAGACACTCTTACATCTTTCGTTACTTCCGTAACACCATCAGCTAAATGTGTTTCAGTCACAGTTTCAACTGTAGTTTTTAGCTTTTTGCTACTTTCATCTTTTGAAGCTAGAACCTCCTTTGTAGTTGTGATTGTTATAACTTGCAATACACTTTTCCCATCCCTAAAAATAGTCCTTTCTTGCTTATCTACTTCAACTGATTTGTCAATTAATGAAAAATCGGTAAGTTCAGGTGAGTCTATCACTTCTTCAATGTCTGAGATTGATGTGCTGCCATCTACTTTAGTACGAGATGAACCATCAGGATAATTATCTGTTGTGGTTATTGTTGTTGCGGTCTTTAATTTCTTAGGGTTTCCATGGCTATCCGCATAAGTCATTTTTACAATCCTGGTAACAATAACCCTCTTAATGATTATTGTTTCCTGTTTTATTTCTTGAGTTTCAGTCGTTTCTATTTCTTCAGGCTCTCCAAGAATCGCTAAATTATTTAACGCCTGTTCAATATTAGTCAAATCAGTCACTGGTTCTTCAGTCTTCACTTCTACGTTTCTTTGCACGTCTTTAGAACCATCAGGACGTTCTTTGGTTGTGGTTGTTTCAACTGTTGTACGAATTTTCTTAGCGTTATCTACTTTTAACGTTTCTTTTTTAGTAACTGTAGTGACAGTTTCCATGACATCGACATTATTCTCTTTCACGATTCGTTTACTTACGTCGGTGTCTATAGTAGTAGTCTCGACGTCATCGTCCGATTCATCTGTTTCCGAAATATATTGCACTTGAGCGGATTGATCAGATGTTATGGAAGACTCTTCTCTTCTAGTTTCTTTAGTTTGGCTACTGGTTTCAGTTTCAGACTTATCACTTTCGAGGTAAAGTTTATCTATTCTGCTATCTTTGGCATACAAGTCCATTTGTGAGGTAGATTTAAGACTGGAAGAACATTCTGACAGTAAAGTTTGAGTATCTGTCGTAGTTATTGTTGAACCATCTGATCCCTTGCTCAGTGTCGTCGTTTCTATAGTTGTTTTAATATTTTGTGGTGTACCGTCTTCTCTAGAAATTACTTCTTTAGTTGTAACAGTGGTTATAGTCTGAGTTACGACATTTTCACCTTCTTTGATGATCTTTGTTACGGTATCAGTTTCCGTTTTAATTTTGCCCATGTTTTGCATTAGAGATATAAGATCCGAATCGCTGTCAGCAGCTGTATCTTTTATAGGTTTAGATACTTTTTCAGTAGATGTAGAGATCCTTTGTGTTAATACATCTTCACCGACGTGAACTACTTTAGTTATGGTTTCTTCGGTACCATCGGACTTATCATAGGTAACTTCGCTTTGGACGCCTTCACTTACCTTTATATCTTGAAAACTGCTTGGAGTTTTTGGCAATGGGCTTACTGGTACAGTAGGTGGAGTAGATACTCTGTCACTTTCAGAGAATACTAGTAATGATTCCATACCCTCTGTCTTGATTCCTTGCTGTACTGTTTCATCACTAAAGGCTTTATGTATAGATTCCATAAATTGTATGGCATCATCCTTGATGTGTGTTAGTCCATCACCTTTTGACATTAATTGATCTAAATCCAAAGGAATACTATGAACTCCAGAATCAGATGCTTCAGAAAGCGGTATTTCATCTTTTGGAGAACCGATTTCTGTTTTTGTAGAGTCAGGAACTGTTCTCGAAATGTCAATTTCTTTTAATGTCGATGTATACGATTCATCACTGAACCTGCTTAGTCTACTACTACTGATAGATTGTAGTGTTTCCGTATCTGATAATACTTTATCCTTATGACGTTTGTCTTTTTCAGTGGTTTCGAAACTGTATTTTTCTTCTAAACTGACTTCTTTGGAAACGTCTTCTGAGCTGTCGTGTAATGTCAGACTGTCTCTATCAACTCCGCTGTCAATTGTAGACATTGATGATAAAATATCTGAGCTGTCTCTGTGCTTGTCAACTTCTATTGACCTCTTTTTAATAATGTGCGTTTTCGTTTCTTCACTGGATATCTTATGACTAGATTCGTAAGCAGACGATTCATGTTTGATTGAGTCAGTTTTGGTTATTTCTTTAGAATCACTAATTGTTTGCTCCTCATGTAAATCTTTCTTTGACTCCATACTGGAATAACTTTCATCAGATTCTATTACCTTTTCTATAACTTCGTGTAATTTTTCTGAAGTTTTCTCTTTATCATGTGTATGAATTTCATCGTGTTTATGGTCTTTAGCATGCTCTTTTTCAGATTTGATTTCTTGTTTCAACACAGATTGTACTTTGGGAATTTTATCTGCCTTATCCTTTTCATCTACATCTTTCTCGTCGGCTGCCGTTTCTTTACTTTCTTTTTCATTGATTTTGGCTCCCTTGTCTGATTCAGTTGCAACTTTACTTATTATTTTTTCATCTATAGATCGAATTGGTTTTTCCTCGTCTACCTTTTCAGATGAGCTTATAATTGTTTCTTCTGACTTATCTGTACTAGGCGTTGTATCAACGGAAGTTTCAATGTCAAGTTTCTTGGTTTTCTCTGGAGTGACAACTTTATGATCTTCTACATGTTTTTCACCAAGCGACGAAGGTGATGGACTAAGCACCTTTTCAGATGAAGCATTTTCAGAATGTAGAGGACTAGGTATTTTATTTAAAATTGTAGTCTTTGAAGTTGCCATATGACTTAAACCTTTGTCATCAGGTTTTGCACTTGTTACCTCCTTAGATGGTACTGGTGACGAAATTTCAACAGATGATTTTTCAGGTATTGAAGGGCTAGAACTTTTTTCTGTAATTACTGGCTCTTTACCTGTAGGTTGCTGATCATGCTCACTTGCCTGTACAACACTGTCAAGCTTGCCAATATTTGCAACATGCTCCTCAAGAATAGTATCATCTAATTCTGCAATAACTGAACTAGATACAATGCCTTCTAGTTTCTGCACGGTAATCGGGTGAATGATTTCTTCAACTTCAGCTTTTTTTGTCAATTTTTCTGTTATGTCTGAAGATAGAGGGCTAGTTACCTTTTCGTGCAGTAACGTGGTAGACTCCTTCTCCGAGGAGGTTTTTTCGGATATTACTGGGCTAGGCACTTTATCTGATATGGACTTTTCTGATGATACTGGGCTTGGTGCCTTCACTGATGGCGCTTTTTTGGAAACAGAGCCAGGCGTCTTCTCCGAGGGGGCTTTATCAGATATAGCTGGGCTTGCTGCTTTTTCTGATGGAGCCTTCTCGGATGGGACTGGGCTCTTTTCGGATAGAACTGGGCTAGGCGTTTTCTCTGAGAAAGCCTTTTCAGATGGGACAGGACTAGATGACTTCTCAAGAGCTTTTTCAGATGGAGAAACTTTTTCTAAAAGGGATTTTTCAGATGAAACTGGACTAGAAATGCTTTGAGAAGGAGTTTTATCGGATATTTGGCAAACAGGTTTTTCAAATGATGTCTCATCACGTGCTTCACTCAGTATTTTACTGTGTTCATCAGTTAATCCTGTAGAAGTTACATCCAACAAAGGTAAGCTCGTAGGTTTCTCAACAGGCGTTGGACTCGGGGACTTTCCAACAACTTTATCACAAGGTAGCGGGCTTGGTGCTTTCTCTGATAGTGCCTTGTCAGATGGTACTGGGCTTGGTGACCTCTCTGGGGCTTTGTCAGACGGAACTGGACTAAGAGCTTTGTCTGACGGAACCTTGTCAAACGGTACTGGGCTTGGTGCCTTTTCTGAAGCCTTGTCAAACGGTGCTGGACTACCTGCCTTTTCTGATGGGGCCTTGTCAGACGGTACTGGTCTAACTGCTATTTCTGATGGGGCCTTGTCAGATGGTACTGGGCTTGGTGACTTCTCTGACGGAGCCTTGTCAGACGGTACTGGACTAACGGCCTTTTCAGATGGGGCCTTATCAGAGAGTACGGGACTACCTGCCTTGTCAGACGGTACTGGGCTTAGTGCTTTCTCTGATGGTGCCTTGTCAGATGGTACTGGGCTAGGTGCTTTCTCTGATGGTACCTTGTCGGACGGTACTGGGCTTGGTGCCTTCTTTGGGGCTTTGTCAGACGGAACTGGACTAAGAGCTTTGTCTGACGGAACCTTGTCAGACGGTACTGGGCTTGGTGCCTTTTCTGAAGCCTTGTCAAACGGTACTGGACTACCTGCCTTTTCTGATGGGGCCTTGTCACAAGGTACTGGACTAACTGCTATTTCCGATGGGGCATTGTCAAATGGTACTGGGCTTGGTGACTTCTCTGACGGAGCCTTGTCAGACGGTACTGGACTAGCAGCCTTTTCAAATGGGGCCTTATCAGAGGGTACGGGACTACCTGCCTTTTCTGAAGGTGCCTTGTCAGACGGTACTGGGCTTGGTGTTTTCTCTGGTGCTTTGTCAGACGGAACTGGACTAAGAGCTTTCTCTGACGGAACCTTGTCACAAGGTACTGGGCTTGGTGCCTTTTCTGATGGAGCCTTGTCAGACGGTACTGGACTAACCGCCTTTTCTGATGGTGCCTTGTCAGACGGTACTGGACTACTTGCCTTTTCTGATGGCGCCTTGTCAGACGGTACTGGGCTAGGTGCTTTCTCTGATGGTACCTTGTCGGACGGTACTGGGCTTGGTGCCTTTTCTGATGGAGCCTTGTCAGACGGTACTGGACTAACAGCCTTTTCTGATGGTGCCTTGTCAGACGGTACTGGACTACTTGCCTTTTCTGATGGCGCCTTGTCAGACGGTACTGGGCTAGGTGCTTTCTCTAATGGTACCTTGTCGGACGGTACTGGGCTTGGTGCCTTCTCTGGGCCTTTGTCAGACGGAACTGGACTAAGAGCTTTGTCTGACGGAACCTTGTCAGAAGGTACTGGGCTTGGTGCCTTTTCTGTTGGAACCTTGTCAGAAGGTACTGGACTACCTGCCTTTTCTGATGGGGCCTTGTCAGAAGGTACTGGACTAACCGCCTTTTCTGAAGGAGCCTTGTCAGATGGTACTGGACTACCTGCCTTTTCTGATGGGGCCTTGTCAGACAGTACTGGACTACTTGCCTTTTCTGATGGGGCCTTGTCAGACGGTACTGGACTAGGTGCTTTCTCTGATGGTAACTGGTCAGACGGTACTGGACTAACTGATTTTTCTGATGGGGCCTTGTCAAATGATACTGGACTAACTGCCTTTTTTGGTGGGGCTTTTTCAGACGGTACTAGACTAACTGCCTTTTCTGATGGGGCCTTGTCAGATGGTACTGGGCTTGGCGGCTTCTCTGATGGAGACTTGTCCGATGGTACTGGACTTGGTACCTTCTCAGATGGAATCTTGTCAGATGGTACAGGACTGGGCGTATTATCAGATCGTGATTCAATTGTAATTTCTGATTCCTTTGTGATCACCTCATTTTTGCACAGTACTTCGGGACTTGGCGGTTGAATATCTACTGCCACGAGCTTAGAAGCACTAAGAGTTTTCTCTGATTGAGTTTTATCGGACAGACCAGGGCTTGAAGCTTTCTCTGAAATATCTCGGCTTAGTAATTTTTCTGATTGTTCATTATCAGACAAGACTGAGCTAGAATCCTTTTCACATGGTGCTTCCATAGCCAACACGATTGAAGCAGCTTGTTTATTTAATTCCTCAGAATCACTAGGGCTGTCTTTCTTTGTTTCAGGTGAAACGGGAGGCGTAATTGGTTCTTTTGTTAGTAATTTTTGTGTAACACTTACAGTTTTATCAATCACAAATGTCTGCTTTTTTAAAACGTCTTCGACAGTTTTATCTTTTTCAATAATAGAAACAGATACCGATTCCGTTTTGCGAATTTTATCATCAAATTGTGGTAACATACTAGTTAAAACAAACTTTTCCTTTCCTGGCACAATAACATCTTCATCAATAAGATCGGGAGAACCAGGTTCATAAAGAATATCAGATTCTTGGTCAAACAAATCTTTGTCCGGGCTTGGTGCTATGTCGGATGGAGCGACGCGTATTGCCCTCCCTAAAGATGCCTTTTCGGATAATGTTGCAATCGGCTCTTTATAAGACGGTACTGGACTGAGTGTCTTCTCTGATGAAACCTTCTCCGATGGTACCATGTCAGACGGTACTGGGCTTGGTGCCTTTTCCGACGGTGTTTTGTCAGACGGTACTGAGCTATGTGCCTTCTCTAACAGAGCCCTGTCCGACGGTACAGGGCTGGGTTCCTTCTCTGACGGAGCCTTGTCAGACGATACTGGGCTGGGTGTCTTTTCTGACTTAGCCTTGTCAGACGGAACTGGGCTTGGTACCTTCTCCGACAGTGCTTTGTCAGACGGTACTAGGCTGGGAGCCTTTTCTGACGGAGCTTTATCAGACGAAACTGGGCTTGTTGCCTTATCTGAAGGTGCCTTGTCAGACGGTACTGGGCTTGGTGCCCTGTCGGATGGAACTAAGCTTGGCGCTCTTTCTGAAGGCGCCTTTTCCGATAACGCTGGACTTGGTGCCTTGTCAGACGGTACTGGGCTGAGTGCCTTCTCTGACGGTGCCATGTCCAACAGTACTGGGCTGGGTTCCTTCTCTGAGGAAACGTTGTCAGACTGTACTGGACTGGGTGCTTTCTCCGACGAAGCTTTGTCTGACGGAACTGGGCTTGGTACCTTCTCTGATGGAACTAAGCTTGACGCTCTTTCTGAAGGTGCCATCTCCGATGACGTTGGACTTGGTGCCTTGTCAGATGGTACTGGGCTTGGAGCTTTCTCAGATAGAGCCTTGTCAGACGGTACTGGGCTTGGCGCTTTCTCTGAGGGAGACTTAACAGATGGAACTGGGCTTGCAGCTTTCTCAGATGGAGCCTTGTCAGACGGAACTGGACTTGGTGCCTTCTCTGATGTGACTAAGCTTGGCACTTTTTCTGAAGGTGCCTTCTCCGATAACGTTGGACTTGGTGCCTTATCAGACGGTACTGGGCTGGGTGCCTTCTCAGACGGAGCCTTGTCAGACGGAACTGGGCTTGGTGCCTTTTCTGATGGAACTAAGCTTGGCGCTCTTTCTGAAGGCGCCTTTTCAGATAATGTTGGACTATGTGCCTTGTCAGACGGTACTGGGCTTGGCGCTTTCTCTGAGGAAGCCTTGTCAGATGGTACTGGGCTTAGAGCTTTCTTCGATGGAGCCTTGTCAGACGGTACTGGGCTTGGCACTTTCTCTGATAGAGCCTTTTTAGATGGTACAGGGCTAGGTGCTTTTTCAGACGGAGCCTTGTCAGACGGAACTGGGCTTGGTGCCTTCTCTGATGGAACTAAGCTTGGCGCTGTTTCCGAAGGTGCCTTCTCCGATAACGTTGGACTTGGTGCCTTATCAGAGGGTACTGGGCTGGGTGCCTTCTCTGACGGAGCCTCTTCAGATGGTACTGGGCTTAGTGCCTTCTCGGATGGAACTATGCCTGGTGCTCTTTCTGAAGGCGCCTTCTCCGATAACGTTGGACTAGGTGCCTTGTCAGACTGTACTGGGCTTGGTGCCTTCTCTGAGGGAGCCTTGTCAGACGGTATTGGGCTGGGTGCCTTCTCAGACAGAGCCTTATTAGACGGAGCCTTGTCAGACGGAGCCTTGTCTGACGGAACTGAGCTTGATGCCTTCTCTGATGGAACTAAGCTTGGCGCTCTTTCTGAAGATGCCTTCTCCGATAACGTTGGACTTGGTGCCTTATCAGACGGTACTGGGCTAGGTGCCTTCTCTGACGGAGCCTTATCAGACGGAACTGGACTTGGTGCCTTCTCAGAAAGAGCCTTGTCAGACGGAGCCTTGTCTGACGGAACTGGACTTGGTGCCTTCTCTGATGGAACTAAGTTTGGCACTCTTTCTGAAGGTGCCTTCTCCGATAACACTGGACTTAATGCCTTATCAGACGGTACTGGGCTGGTTGCCTTCTCTGACGGAGCCGTGTCAGACGGTACTGGGCTGGGTGCCTTTTCTGACGGAGCCTTGTCAGACGGTACTGGGCTGGGTGCCATTTCTGACGGAGCCTTGTCAGACGGTACTGGGCTTGGTGCCTTCTCTGATGGAACTAAGCTTGGCGCTCTTTCGGAAGGCACCTTTTCCGATAACGTTGGACTTGGTGCTTTGTCAGACGGTACTGGGCTGGGTGCTTTTTCTGTCGGAGCCTTGTCAGACGGTATTGGGCTTGGTGCCTTCTCTGAGGGAGCCATGTCAGACGGTACTGGGCTGGGTGCCTTCTCTGACGGAGCTTTGTCAGACGGTACTGGGCTGGGTGCCTTCTCTGACGGAGCCTTTTCAGACGGGACTGGGCTTGGTGCCTCCTCTGAGGGAGTTTTGTCAGACGGAACTGGGCTTGGTGCCTTCTCTGACGACGCCTTGTCAGACGGTACTGGGCTGGGTGCCTTTTCTGACGGAGCTTTATCAAACGGAACTGGACTAGGTGCCTTCTCAGACGTAGCCTTGTCAGACGGTACTGGGCTGGGTGCCTTCTCAGACGGAGCCTTGTAAGACGGAACTGGGCTTGGTGCCTTCTCTGATGGAACTAAGCTTGGCGCTCTTTCTGAAGGTGCCTTCTCCGATAACGTTGGACTTGGTGCCTTATCAGACGGTACTGGTCTGGGTGCCTTCTCAGACAGAGCCTTATCAGACGGAGCCTTGTCAGACGGAGCCTTGTCTGCCGGAACTGGGCTTGATGCCTTCTCTGATGGAACTAAGCTTGGCGCTCTTTCTGAAGGTGCCTTCTCCGATAACGTTGGACTTGGTGCTTTATCAGACGGTACTGGGCTTGGTGCCTTCTCTGATGGAGCCTTGTCAGACAGAACTGGGCTTAGTGCCTTCTCTGATGGAACTAAGCTTGGCGCACTTTCGGAAGCCTTCTCCGATAACGTTGGACTTGGTGCCTTCTCAGACAGAGCCTTATCAGACGGAGCCTTGTCAGACGGAGCCTTGTCTGACGGAACTGGGCTTGGTGCCTTTTCTGACGGAGCCTTGTCAGACGGTACTGGGCTGGGTGCCATTTCTGACGGAGCCTTGTCAGACGGTACTGGGCTTGGTGCCTTCTCTGATGGAACTAAGCTTGGCGCTCTTTCTGAAGGTGCCTTCTCCGATAACGTTGGACTTGGTGCCTTATCAGACGGTACTGGGCTGGTTGCCTTCTCTGACGGAGCCATGTCAGACGGTACTGGGCTTGTTGCCTTCTCTGATGGAACTATGCTTGATGCTCTTTCTGAAGGCGCCTTCTCGGATAAAGTCGGACTAGGTGCCTTTTCAGACGGTACTGGGCTTGGCGCTTTCTCTGAGGGAACCTTGTCAGATGGTACTGGGCTTGGAGCTTTCTCCGATGGAGCCTTGTCAGACGGTACTGGGCTGGGTGCCTTTTCTGTCGGAGCCTTGTCAGACGGGATTGGGCTTGATGCCTTCTCTGAGGGAGTCTTGTCAGACGGCATTGGGCTAGGTGCCTTCTCTGACAGAGCTTTATCAGACGGAACTGGGCTGAATGCCTTCTCTGAGGGAGCCGTGTCAGACGGTACTGGGCTGGGTGCCTTTTCTGACGGAGCCTTGTCAGACGGTACTGGGCTGGGTGCGATTTCTGACGGAGCCTTGTCAGACGGTACTGGGCTTGGTGCCTTCTCTGATGGAACTAAGCTTGGCGCTCTTTCTGAAGGTGCCTTCTCCGATAACGTTGGACTTGGTGCCTTATCAGACGGTACTGGGCTGGGTGCCTTCTCTGACGGAGCCTTATCAGACGGAACTGGACTTGGTGCCTTCTCAGAAAGAGCCTTGTCAGACGGAGCCTTGTCTGACGGAACTGGACTTGGTGCCTTCTCTGATGGAACTAAGTTTGGCACTCTTTCTGAAGGTGCCTTCTCCGATAACACTGGACTTAGTGCCTTATCAGACGGTACTGGGCTGGTTGCCTTCTCTGACGGAGCCGTGTCAGACGGTACTGGGCTGGGTGCCTTTTCTGACGGAGCCTTGTCAGACGGTACTGGGCTGGGTGCCATTTCTGACGGAGCCTTGTCAGACGGTACTGGGCTTGGTGCCTTCTCTGATGGAACTAAGCTTGGCGCTCTTTCGGAAGGCACCTTTTCCGATAACGTTGGACTTGGTGCTTTGTCAGACGGTACTGGGCTGGGTGCTTTTTCTGTCGGAGCCTTGTCAGACGGTATTGGGCTTGGTGCCTTCTCTGAGGGAGCCATGTCAGACGGTACTGGGCTGGGTGCCTTCTCTGACGGAGCTTTGTCAGACGGTACTGGGCTGGGTGCCTTCTCTGAGGGAACCTTGTCAGATGGTACTGGGCTTGGAGCTTTCTCCGATGGAGCCTTGTCAGACGGTACTGGCCTTGGTGCCTTCTCTGAGGGAGCCATGTCAGACGGTACTGGGCTGGGTGCCTTCTCTGACGGAGCTTTGTCAGACGGTACTGGGCTTGGCGCTTTCTCTGAGGGAACCTTGTCAGATGGTACTGGGCTTGGAGCTTTCTCCGATGGAGCCTTGTCAGACGGTACTGGGCTGGGTGCCTTTTCTGTCGGAGCCTTGTCAGACGGGATTGGGCTTGATGCCTTCTCTGAGGGAGTCTTGTCAGACGGCATTGGGCTAGGTGCCTTCTCTGACAGAGCTTTATCAGACGGAACTGGGCTGAATGCCTTCTCTGAGGGAGCCGTGTCAGACGGTACTGGGCTGGGTGCCTTTTCTGACGGAGCCTTGTCAGACGGTACTGGGCTGGGTGCGATTTCTGACGGAGCCTTGTCAGACGGTACTGGGCTTGGTGCCTTCTCTGATGGAACTAAGCTTGGCGCTCTTTCTGAAGGTGCCTTCTCCGATAACGTTGGACTTGGTGCCTTATCAGACGGTACTGGGCTGGGTGCCTTCTCTGACGGAGCCATTTCAGACGGTACTGGGCTTGTTGCCTTCTCTGATGGAACTATGCTTGATGCTCTTTCTGAAGGCGCCTTCTCGGATAAAGTCGGACTAGGTGCCTTTTCAGACGGTACTGGGCTTGGCGCTTTCTCTGAGGGAACCTTGTCAAATGGTACTGGGCTTGGAGCTTTCTCCGATGGAGCCTTGTCAGACGGTACTGGGCTGGGTGCCTTTTCTGTCGGAGCCTTGTCAGACGGTATTGGGCTTGATGCCTTCTCTGAGGGAGTCTTGTCAGACGGCATTGGGCTAGGTGCCTTTTCTGACGGAGCTTTATCAGACGGAACTGGGCTGGGTGCCTTCTCTGACGGAGCCTTGTCAGACGGTACTGGGCTGGGTACTTCCTCAGACGGAGCCTTGTCAGACGGTACTGGGCTTGGTGCCTTCTCTGATGGAACTAAGCTTGGCGCTCTTTCTGAAGGTGCCTTCTCCGATAAAGTTGGACTTGGTACCTTATCATAGGGTACTGGGCTTGGTGCCTTCTCTGACGGAGCCTTGTCAGATGGAACTGAGCTTGGTGCCTTCTCTGATGGAACTAAGCTTGGCGCACTTTTGGAAGCCTTTTCCGATAACGTTGGACTTGGTACCTTGTCAGACGGTACTGGGCTAGTTGCCTTCTCTGATGGAGCCTTGTCTGACGGTACTGGGCTAGGTACTTTTTCTGACGGAGCTTTATCAGACGGAACTGGGCTTGGTGCCTTCTCTGAATGAGCCTTGTCAGACGGAACTGGGCTTGGTGCCTTCTCTGATGGAACTGAGCTTGGCGCTCTTTCTGAAGGTGCCTTCTCCGATAACGTTGGACTTGGTGCCTTATCAGACGGTACTGGGCTTGGTGCCTTCTGTGGCGGAGCCTTATCAGACGGTTCTGGGCTGGGTGCCTTCTCAGACGGAGCCTTGTCAGACGGAACTGGGCTTGGTGCCTTTTCTGATGGAACTAAGCTTGGCACTCTTTCTGAAGGTGCCTTCTCCGATAACGTTGGACTTGGTGCTTTATCAGACGGTATTGGGCTGGTTGCCTTCTCTGACGGAGCCGTGTCAGACGGTACTGGGCTTGGTGCTTTTTCTGACGGAGCTTTGTCAGACGGAACTGGGCTTGGTGCCTTCTCTGATGGAACTAAGCTTGGCGCTCTTTCTGAAGGCACCTTTTCCGATAACGTTGGACTTGGTGCCTTGTCAGACGGTACTGGGCTGGGTGCCTTCTCTGATGGAGCCTTGTCAGACGGAACTGGGCGTGGTGACTTTTCTGATGGAACTAAGCTTGGCACTCTTTCTGAAGGTGCCTTCTCCGATAACGTTGGACTTGGTGCCTTATCAGACGGTATTGGGCTGGTTGCCTTCTCTGACGGAGCCTTGTCAGACGGTACTGGGCTTGGTGCTTTTTCTGACGGAGCTTTGTCAGACGGAACTGGGCTTGGTGCCTTCTCTGATGGAACTAAGCTTGGCGCTCTTTCTGAAGGTGCCTTCTCCGATAAAGTTGGACTTGGTGCCTTATCAGTCGGTACTGGGCTGGGTGCCTTCTCAGACAGAGCCTTATCAGACGGAGCCTTGTCAGACGGAGCCTTGTCTGACGGAACTGGGCTTGATGCCTTTTCTGATGGAACTAAGCTTGGCACTCTTTCTGAAGGTGCCTTCTCCGATAACGTTGGACTTGGTGCCTTATCAGACGGTACTGGGCTAGTTGCCTTCTCTGATGGAGCCTTGTCAGACGAAACTGGGCTTGGTGCCTTCTCTGATGGAACTAAGCTTGGCGCTCTTTCTGAAGGTGCCTTCTCCGATAACGTTGGACTTGGTGCCTTATCAGACGGTACTGGGCTAGTTGCCTTCTCTGATGGAGCCTTGTCTGACGAAACTGGGCTTGGTGCCTTCTCTGATGGAACTAAGCTTGGCGCTCTTTCTGAAGGTGCCTTCTCCGATAACGTTGGACTTGGTGCCTTATCAGACGGTACTGGGCTGGTTGCCTTCTCTGACGGAGCCTTGTCAGACGGTACTGGGCTTGGTGCTTTTTCTGACGGAGCTTTGTCAAACGGAACTGGGCTTGGTGCCTTCTCTGATGGAACTAAGCTTGGCGCTCTTTCGGAAGGCACCTTTTCCGATAACGTTGGACTTGGTGCCTTGTCAGACGGTACTGGGCTGGTTGCCTTCCCTGAGGGAGCCATGTCAGACGGTACTGGGCTGGGTTCCCTTTCTGACGGAGCTTTGTCAAACGGTACTGGGCTGGGTGCCTTCTCAGACGGAGCCTTGTCAGACGAAACTGGGCTTGGTGCCTTCTCTGATGGAACTAAGCTTGGCGCTCTTTCTGAAGGTGCCTTCTCCGATAAAGTTGGACTTGGTACCTTATCAGACGGTACTGGGCTTGGTGCCTTCTCTGATGGAGCCTTGTCAGACGGAACTGGGCTTGGTGCCTTCTCTGATGGAACTAAGCTTGGCGCACTTTCGGAAGCCTTTTCCGATAACGTTGGGCTTGGTACCTTGTCAGACGGTACTGGGCTTGGTGCCTTCTCTGACGGAGCCTTGTCAGACGGAACTGGGCTTGGTGCCTTTTCTGATGGAACTAAGCTTGGCACTCTTTCTGAAGGTGCCTTCTCCGATAACGTTGGACTTGGTGCCTTATCAGACGGTACTGGGCTGGTTGCCTTCTCTGATGGAACCTTGTCAGACGGTACTGGGCTAGGTACTCTTTCTAAAGGAGCTTTGTCAGACGGAACTGGGCTTGGTGCCTTCTCTGAAGGAGCCTTGTCAGACGGAACTGGGCTTGGTGCCTTCTCTGATGGAACTAAGCTTGGCGCACTTTCGGAAGCCTTTTCCGATAACGTTGGGCTTATTACCTTGTCTGACGGAACTGGGCTTGGTGCCTTCTCTGATGGAACTAAGCTTGGCGCTCTTTCTGAAGGTGCCTTCTCCGATAACGTTAGACTTGGTGCCTTATCAGACGGTACTGGGCTGGTTGCCTTCTCTGACGAAGCCTTGTCAGACGGTACTGGGCTTGGTGCGATTTCTGACGGAGCCTTGTCAGACGGTACTGGGCTTGGTGCCTTCTCTGATGGAACTAAGCTTGGCGCTCTTTCTGAAGGTGCCTTCTCCGATAACGTTAAACTTTGTGCCTTATCAGACGGTACTGGGCTTGGTGCCTTCTCTGATGGAGCCTTGTCAGACGGAACTGGGCTTGGTGCCTTCTCTGATGGAACTAAGCTTGGCGCACTTTCGGAAGCCTTCTCCGATAACGTTGTACTTGGTGCCTTATCAGACGGTACTGGGCTGGTTGCCTTCTCTGATGGAACCTTGTCAGACGGTACTGGGCTAGGTACTTTTTCTGACGGAGCCTTGTCAGACGGAACTGGGCTTGGTGCCTTCTCTGATGGAACTGAGCTTGGCGCTCTTTCTGAAGGTGCCTTCTCCGATAACGTTGGACTTGGTGCCTTATCAGACGGTACTGGGCTTGGTGCCTTCTCTGATGGAGCCTTGTCAGACGGAACTGGGCTTGGTGCCTTCTCTGATGGAGCCTTATCAGACGGTTCTGGGCTGGGTGCCTTCTCTGACGGAGCCTTGTCTGACGGAACTGGGCTTGGTGCCTTCTCTGATGGAACTAAGCTTGGCGCTCTTTCTGAAGGTGCCTTCTCCGATAACGTTGGACTTGGTGCCTTATCAGATGGTACTGGGCTGGTTGCCTTCTCTGATGGAGCCTTGTCAGACGGTACTGGGCTTGGTGCTTTTTCTGACGGAGCTTTGTCAGACGGAACTGGGCTTGGTGCCTTCTCTGATGGAACTAAGCTTGGCGCTCTTTCTGAAGGTGCCTTCTCCGATAACGTTGGACTTGGTGCCTTATCAGACGGTACTGGGCTTGGTGCCTTCTCTGATGGAACTAAGCTTGGCTCACTTTCGGAAGCCTTCTCCGATAACGTTGGACTTGGTGCCTTATCAGACGGAACTGGGCTTGGTGCCTTCTCTGATGGAACTAAGCTTGGCGCTCTTTCTGAAGGTGCCTTCTCCGATAACGTTGGACTTGGTGCCTTATCAGACGGTACTGGGCTGGTTGCCTTCTCTGACTGAGCCTTGTCAGACGGTACTGGGCTTGGTGCTTTTTCTGACGGAGCTTTGTCAGACGGAACTGGGCTTGGTGCCTTCTCTGATGGAACTAAGCTTGGCGCTCTTTCGGAAGGCACCTTTTCCGATAACGTTGGACTTGGTGCCTTGTCAGACAGTACTGGGCTGGGTGCCTTCTCTGAGGGAGCCATGTCAGACGGTACTGGGCTGGGTGCCTTCTCTGACGGAGCTTTGTCAGACGGTACTGGGCTGGGTGCCTTCTCTGACGGAGCCTTGTCTGACGGAACTGGGCTTGGTGCCTTCTCTGATGGAACTAAGCTTTGCGCTCTTTCTGAAGGTGCCTTCTCCGATAACGTTGGACTTGGTGCCTTATCAGACGGTACTGGGCTGGTTGCCTTCTCTGACGGAGCTTTGTCAGACGGTACTGGGCTTGGTGCTTTTTCTGACGGAGCTTTGTCAGACGGAACTGGGCTTGGTGCCTTCTCTGATGGAACTAAGCTTGGCGCTCTTTCTGAAGGTGCCTTCTCCGATAACGTTGGACTTGGTGCCTTATCAGACGGTACTGGGCTTGGTGCCTTCTCTGATGGAGCCTTGTCAGACGGAACTGGGCTGGTTGCCTTCTCTGACG
This sequence comes from Eudemis profundana, assembly GCA_947034925.1. Classification (NCBI taxonomy): domain Eukaryota; kingdom Metazoa; phylum Arthropoda; class Insecta; order Lepidoptera; family Tortricidae; genus Eudemis; species Eudemis profundana. The sequence goes on from OX344809.1 coordinate 1,909,425, forward strand.
GAGCTTTGTCAGACGGTACTGGGCTTGGTGCTTTTTCTGACGGATCTTTGACAGACGGAACTGGGCTTGGTGCCTTCTCTGATGGAACTAAGCTTGGCGCACTTTCGGAAGCCTTCTCCAATAACGTTGGACTTGGTGCCTTATCAGACGGTACTGGGCTTGGTGCCTTCTCTGATGGAGCCTTGTCAGACGGAACTGGGCTTGGTGCCTTCTCTGATGGAACTAAGCTTGGCGCACTTTCGGAAGCCTTCTCCGATAACGTTGGACTTGGTGCCTTATCAGACGGTACTGGGCTGGTTGCCTTCTCTGACGGAGCCTTATCAGACGGTTCTGGGCTGGGTGCCTTCTCTGACGGAGCCTTGTCTGACGGAACTGGGCTTGGTGCCTCCTCTGATGGAACTAAGCTTGGCGCACTTTCGGAAGCCTTCTCCGATAACGTTGGACTTGGGGCCTTATCAGATGGTACTGGGCTGGTTGACTTCTCTGACGGAGCCTTGTCAGACGGTACTGGGCTTGGTGCTTTTTCTGACGGAGCTTTGTCAGACGGAACTGGGCTTGGTGCCTTCTCTGATGGAACTAAACTTGGCGCACTTTCGGAAGCCTTCTCCGATAACGTTGGACTTGGTGCCTTATCAGATGGTACTGGGCTGGTTGACTTCTCTGACGGAGCCTTGTCAGACGGTACTGGGCTTTGTGCTTTTTCTGACGGAGCTTTGTCAGACGGTACTGGACTTGGTGCCTTCTCTGATGGAGCCTTTTCAGACGGAACTGGGCTTGGTGCCTTCTCTGATGGAACTAAGCTTGGCTCACTTTCGGAAGCCTTCTCCGATAACGTTGGACTTGGTGCCTTATCAGACGGTACTGGGCTGGTTGCCTTCTCTGATGGAACCTTGTCAGACGGTACTGGGCTAAATACTTTTTCTGACGGAGCTTTATCAGACGGAACTGGGCTTGGTGCCTTCTCTGAAGGAGCCTTGTCAGACAGAACTGGGCTTGGTTCCTTCTCTAATGGAACTAAGCTTGGCGCTCTTTCTGAAGGTGCCTTCTCCGATAACGTTGGACTTGGTGCCTTATCAGACGGTACTGGGCTTGGTGCCTTCTCTGATGGAGCCTTGTCAGACGGAACTGGGCTTGGTGCCTTCTCTGATGGAACTAAGCTTGGCGCTCTTTCTGAAGGTGCCTTCTCCGATAACGTTGGACTTGGTGCCTTATCAGACGGTACTGGGCTGGTTGCCTTCTCTGACGGAGCCTTATCAGACGGTTCTGGGCTGGGTGCCTTCTCTGACGGAGCCTTGTCTGACGGAACTGGGCTTGGTGCCTTCTCTGATGGAACTAGGCTTGGCGCTCTTTCTGAAGGTGCCTTCTCCGATAACGTTGGACTTGGTGCCTTATCAGACGGTACTGGGCTGGTTGCCTTCTCTGACGGAGCCTTGTCAGACGGTACTGGGCTTGGTGCTTTTTCTGACGGAGCTTTGTCAGACGGAACTGGGCTTGGTGCCTTCTCTGATGGAACTAAGCTTGGCGCTCTTTCTGAAGGTGCCTTCTCCGATAACGTTGGACTTGGTGCCTTATCAGACGGTTCTGGGCTGGGTGCCTTCTCTGACGGAGCCTTGTCTGACGAAACTGGGCTTGGTGCCTTCTCTGATGGAACTAAGCTTGGCGCTCTTTCTGAAGGTGCCTTCTCCGATAACGTTGGACTTGGTGCCTTATCAGACGGTACTGGGCTGGTTGCCTTCTCTGACGGAGCCTTATCAGACGGTTCTGGGCTGGGTGCCTTCTCTGACGGAGCCTTGTCTGACGGAACTGGGCTTGGTGCCTTCTCTGATGGAACTAAGCTTGGCGCTCTTTCTGAAGGTGCCTTCTCCGATAACGTTGGACTTGGTGCCTTATCAGACGGTACTGGGCTGGTTGCCTTCTCTGACGGAGCCTTGTCAGACGGTACTGGGCTTGGTGCCTTCTCTGATGGAACTAAGCTTTGCGCTCTTTCTGAAGGTGCCTTTTCCGATAACGTTGGACTTGGTGCCTTATCAGACGGTACTGGGCTGGTTGCCTTCTCTGACGGAGCCTTGTCAGACGGTTCTGGACTGGGTGCTTTTTCTGACGGAGCTTTGTCAGACGGAACTGGGCTTGGTGGCTTCTCTGATGGAATTAAGCTTGGCGCTCTTTCGGAAGGCGCCTTTTCCGATAACGTTGGACTTGGTGCCTTGTCAGACGGTATTGGACTGTGTGCCTTCTCTGTCAGCCTCAGAGCCTTGTCAGACGGTACTGGGCTGGGTGCCTTCTCTGACGGAGCTTTGTCAGACGGAACTGGGCTTGGTGCCTTCTCTGATGGAACTAAGCTTGGCGCTCTTTCGGAAGGCGCCTTTTCCGATAACGTTGGACTTGGTGCCTTTTCAGACGGTATTGGGCTGTGTGCCTTCTCTGTCGGAGCCTTGTCAGACGGTACTGGGCTGGGTGCCTTCTCTGACGGAGCTTGGTCAGACGGTACTGGGATGGGTGCCTTCTCAGACGGAGCCTTGTCAGACGGAACTGGGCTTGGTGCCTTCTTTGATAGAAGTAAGCTTGGCGGTCTTTCTGAAGGCGCCTTTTCCGATAACGTTGGACTTGGTGCCTTTTCAGACGGTATTGGGCTGGGTGCCTTCTCTGACGGAGCTTTGTCAGACGGTACTGGGCTGGGTGCCTTCTCTGACGGAGCCTTGTCAGACGAAACTGGGCTTGGTGCCTTCTCTGACGGAGCCTTGTCAGACGAAACTGGGCTTGGTGCCTTCTCTGACGGAGCTTTGTCAGACGGTACTGGGCTGGGTGCCTTTTCTGACGGAGCTTTGTCAGACGGAACTGGGCTTGGTGCCTTCTCTGATGGAACTACGCTTGGTGCTCTTTCTGAAGGCGCCTTCTCCGATAACGTTGGACTAGGTGCCTTGTCAGACGGAACTGGGCTTGGTGCCTTTTCTGAGGGAGCCTTGTCAGATGGTACTGGGCTTGGCGCTTTCTCTGAGGGAGCCTTGTCAGATGGTACTGGGCTTGGAGCTTTCTCCGATGGAGTCTTTTCACACGGTACTGGGCTGGCTGCCTTTTCTGACGGAGCCTTGTCAGACGGTTCTTGGCTTGGTGCCTTCTCGACTGGAACTATGCTTGGTGCTCTTTCAGAAGGCGCCTTTTCCGATAACGTTGGACTTGGTGCCTTTTCAGACGGTACTGGGCTGGGTGCCTTCTCTGACAGAGCCTTGTCAGACGGTACTGGACTGGGAGCCTTATCTGATGGAGCCTTGTCAGATGGTACTGGGCTTGGTTCTTTCTCTGACGAAGCCTTATCTGATGATTCTGAGGTTGGCGCATTTTGTGAAGTCGGGGGAATCAATTTGATGTCTGCTAATATTAATTCTTTATCTAGCGTATCCACGACTTCATCTTTATGTGTTACTTTGTCTGCTTCAATTTCAAGTTTAGTTTTTTGTGGACTGAGATCCTTTTCTGAAAGTGGCGTTGTTTCAGTTAATTCGTCTGATGTGACGTCCTCCTCCTTTTCCTCTAATTTTGCTGGACTTAGTTTTTCATGTGCTTTCTCATCTCCTTCAATTGAAGTTATTGAAGCTCTTGCAGCACTGATGCGCTCAGACTTCGTAACGTTTTCACATATTTCGAGTTTAGCAGATTTTTCCTGTTCTGCCTTTTCTTGAGAAATTTCTATCGCAGTATCACGTTTGGACTCAATATCTCTCAATACTTTTTCACCATCGATAGACACCTCTGACCGTATTTCTTTTTCTATACTTACTTGCTTTTCATCAAGTTTGTCAGAAACGTCAGTCTGTTTTTGGAGGTTTTTGTCTAAGAATTGGTCAGTTTTATTAAGTATTTGACTGGATATATCACTTACTACTTTTGTTGCAGTCGCAATAATACTTGTTTTTTGTTTTTCGCGCGTCTCTTCAATATCGTCCTTCTCTTGGTCAAGAGTGAGTTTTCTTTCTTTTAAAGAAAGTGGACTTCGTCTTTCTTCAGGGCTTTCTTGTTCTTCTTTGTGTCCATTCTGAATCTCCGTTTTGTGACTATCATGCACGTCTGCTTTTGTCACTGTGGAATCTACATGAGCATCTGCAATGCGATATTTATCGCTATCAATCAAACCTTTATATGAGCTACCTACTTTAGCAAAATGGTCTACCTTTATTTCATCTTCAACAATTATCTGATCGTCTTTCTCCGGGCTGGGTTCTTTGGAAGGAACCTTGCTGAGAAGATCTTCAGATTTTGGAATGGTCTTATCGATGGTGATGGATTCTTCAACAACGAGCTCCTTTACGTCTTTTTCGTCTATTTGCGCAGATAGTTTATGTAATAATTGTGTTCCTTTTTCAGTTACATCTGTTTCAATCTGAAAACTTTCCTTTGCTCTATCAGTTGTTTTCTTGGTGTAGTCATATTCCACAGATGATACGCCATTTTCTGTTACTATTTTGGTACTGAGTCTCTTGCCTTCAATTTCCGTGACTTTTTCAATTTTTTGTTCAGTTATCGTTTTTGTATCAACACTTCTAAATACACGGTCAGAGACTTCTTTTTCAGTTACCATAATTTCGTCATGTAACTTTTTAGTCTCTTGGCTTGAGCTAAAATCAATTTCATCAGTGGAAGTGGCTAATGTAGGTGTTAAATCCAGTTTAGATACAACTTCTTTGGATGCCATGGCTTGCGTTTTACTCTCTTCAGATGTTTCTTTGTCGAGAAAATCGATGCTTGTTCTTTTTTTGTCAAACAATATTTTTTGTGATATTGCTTCTTCCTTTTTCTTTAAGTCGGCCATCCTTTCTTCTAGCTTTTCTAATGTTTTTGCTGTTTCTAAAGATACACTTAGTCTTTTTTCAGATTTTTCTTCAACTAATTGTTCAGATGAGTCCAATTTTTCTTGAATATCCTCTCCTTTGATTATTTCTTTTTCTGTCTCTTTTATTACTTTGGTTAGTTCATTTTTGGCTTTTGTAGCAATTGTCTTTTGGTCATTCATTTCGTCCTTAATTTCGCGTTTTGTTCTTTTACCCTCACTTAGGACGGTCTTGTCTGACACATCACTTAGATCTTCAGAAGCCACTGATCTTGCAGGAGAAATCTCTTTGACAGTTTCGACAATTTCTTCTTTTGATTCTTTTGCTACTTGTTGATCATCTTTTTCTACAGTCTCACTTGAAATCAATAGTTTTGTTGCTTCAATAGCGCTCGTTATTGTATCTGTTTTAAACAAGTGCTCAGGAGACTTTTGCAGCATGATTGGCGACTTTTCTGCCATAATTTCTTCTAAACTCTTGTCAGATTTTAATACTTCAGCGACATCGGCAACTATTTTCTCTACATCCTTAGGACTTAAAGGTGGTCTATCAAGAGCCTCTAACTTACGTGCTTCTTCAATTTCTTTTTCTACATCTTCTGGTATAGAAGGTATTTTATCTGAAATAATTTCTTCAACAATAATGATTTCTTCTTTGATCGGAGAGTCTACAGTAGTAATATGTGTTTCTCTTAACTTTTCTGTGTATTGTCCGTAGTTGAAGTCAGTATCGTCATATTCTTTTACTGGTTCTAGTTCTTTGATAACAGGGACTTTGCTTGGTTCAGGATACATTGGTGACTCTGGTGCTGACCCAGGAGTAACCATCACTAACTCAGCATGTGACGGACGCTCTACAGTTTTTAAAACAACATCATGTTGACTTCCTTTAAAAGACGTTACTCCTTCCGTATCTGGAAGAGGTAAGTCTTTAGGTACTTTGATCTCGTGAACAAATCCAACATCAGGTTTTCTTTTGAATATGTCTTCTTCGATTGGGGTTTTCTTTTCTTCGTATGTCCTGTAATCTACTTCTTCGTGTAAAGGCAAATCCGCTACTTCATCTGGCGTTTTAACTATCTCCCTTATAGGTGCTGGTATAGCTTCTAATTTTGGACTTTTTACCTTAACGTCTATTAGTGTTTGTGGTGGAACGACTTCTTTGGTTTCCTCTTTGATATGTTTTTCTTCTACTTGCTGGTCTTCTTTAATTTCGTCGAGAGTTATTCTTTCATCTTCAGGTAAAGTAGGTGCAGTGGTTGCCCCTGATTCGATTGTGGTCGATATCTTTTCATCTGGTTGAGATTCCTGCACTACGTTAAGTTCTAACGAGTCTTTAGGTTTAGCTACACCGTTTTTACTATCGGAAGTTTTCTTTTCACTACTCATATCTTGCTTTTCTTCAACACTGACAGAGTGTTCTTTTGATTCAGGTTTAGCGTCAACTTCTGATTCAAAAGCAGGTTTATCTTCAAAATGGTCTTTTTTATCGATAACGATGTCCTTTTTCTTCTCTGATTCCTCTTTATCTTTGGCGTGCTTTTGTAATTCATCTTCACGTTCCTGGCTGGTCTCGCGGTCAGCGATAGAATCTTCAGTATATTGGTCAACTTCTTCTTTTTCAATAATAAGGTATTCTTCTTCGAATTCACCATCAGCTGTTGTTTCAGTTTTAGTGTCATCTATAAGACATGTTAACTTTTCTATATCAGAACGTCCTACAAATTCAATTTTTTCTTCAGCCTCACTATCTCTATTGAATACAGCTTCAATTTCTCTAACGATTTCTTGTTCTTCCCTGTCATCTAATTCTTGTAGTTTAATATCATCTAGTGATTTTGACGTGTCTTCGTCCGATTTCTTGGCATCTTTAAGAATGTCTTCGTAGTTAACTCTTTGTAGTCCTTTGAGTTTCGAGTCAACTTTTATCGATTTCATAGATTTGGTTGGACTCTTCATAGCTTTCATCCCTTTTACTGGAGAAGCTAGAGGCCGTGGTCTCCGTGAAATTGGTTCACGTTTTACTTTAGGCTTATCAGCAGTTTTTTGAGTTATCTCTCGTTTAGGAGATGGTTGTTTATATTTTGATTCCATGACTCTACGGTTAGCAGCTTCCTTAGTGCTTTTAGCTGGAGTGCTTCCGGGGCTAAGTTTCCTTGTCTTAGCTTTAACCCTGTCTTTTACAGCTGGTTGAATACTAGATATCGTCGATTTTACTTCTGTTGTCTTTTTCGGAGTTGCCGGTGGCGATTTCTTTTCATCAATTGGTTTTTTGTCTAATAATGTAGTGCTAGTTTTCTTTTCTGTTTTTTGTACGGCTGTACGGTGACTTATTTTTGTTCTCGAAGTTGCACTTGTCGTTTCACTCTTTCGTACTTCTATTTTCTTTCGTTCCATTTTTTTAACTTCTTGCTTTGCTTCAGATTTAACTTCCTTCACCTCTTTTTCATCAGTCTTTTCGATTCGTTTCTTTTTTTCTGCTACCTTGTCCCTTTTCTTAACCTCTTTCTTTTTAGGTAAACTATCTATCACAGTGCTCTCGTACTCAGTAATTTTATCATCTAATTTGGTTTCTACCCTTCCAGTGATCACCTCTTGCAACACAGACTCAATTTTCTTTTCTTCTCCATCAGTCAGTTCGCTAAGCAACTTATTGTCTATGATGTTCTTTGAATCATCTTTGACTTTCGGCAGTGGTTCTGGCTCGACTATTTTGTCTTCTTTCGTTTTTTCTACCCTTTCTTTACTGATTGTCGTTTTCGTGGACTTAACAGTCTTTGTAATGGTCGTGGGTTGGGCGGGCGGCGGGGCGATCTGTCGGCCGGTGCAAGTCGGGTGTTGTAGGAACTCTAAATGTTTAAGTTTCTCTAGGCCTTCGAATATTTTGTGTTGTGGGGTGGACCCTGGGAACATGATCCTGGTGATGGTGTCGTCGGGGTTGGCGGGGCGCCAGACGAGCAGCGCGCAGATGGAGACCAGGTTGGGGATGGGGAAGTTGAAGGCGCTGGATACGCTGGCGCCCTCGAAGAGCTTCTGCTCGCTACTGTGCCACTTCTTGAGGAAGTCACGCACGTGCTTTGAGTCCTTGGACGGATTCAGGACGTACATGTCGAGTGTTCCTGGAATGTGAGAAAAATATTGTTTGTGACATAATTTAAGTTAGTTAAATACACAGTACGTTTTTATTTTATGTGTTATACTTTACGATTGCCTTCATTTTATGTGAGGTATTTTCAGCGCTTATTAGTAAGGTAAATATGTATATTTAGATTTTGTGGCGTTTACATTAGGTTTCCCTTATTTTAGACTCTTAATTTTGACTCGAAATGTTTTGTTTGTTCGAATTCTCTTTCCAAATACTATTTGAGGAGTGTCTTTTCAAAAGGTCTTACTTTATATTGTTTTCGTAGAGAAATAAGCCCTTTTAAAAATACACTCCTCAGTTAGTGTACAAATACCATTGGCTTTTAAGAATAATTATAAATAACACACCTTAACCTATTTCAACTGATTTACGTAAAATATTTGCCGAAATATTTTTAGGGTTCCGTACCAAAATGGTAAAAAAGGAACCCTTATGGTGCGACTCTGTCTGTCTGTCTGTCTGTCTGTCTGTCTGTCTGTCTGTCTGTCCGTCTGTCACAGCAAGATATCTCAGGATCTACTGATGCTATCGACTTGAAATTTGGAATAGTGTTAAGAACCGCTAACCCGAGCTTATAGGATGTAAAAAAAATCTTGTAACTTTTTTACTTTTTTTTTAAAGAGGTCCGTAATGAGACTTTGCAAATTGAAAGTAAGGCTATTATATCGAGTGAGGTATCAAATGAAAGGGCTTAATTTGTAGATTAAAACAATATTTTTGTATTTTTTTTTAAATAAGTAGTTTTTGATTTATGTCGAAAACCGTTAAAAAAAATACCGTTCCCCCCCTATTATCTTCGAAGTTACTGAACAGAAAAATCTGTAATAATTACCAATTATTAATGTCATCCTATATATTACAGGAAAAATATAACGGTTTTCCTAACTTGCACTGTTTTTGAGAAATTTGCAAAAATCTTAACACATACTTATTTGCTCCTACTAAACTAATCGCCATATAGTTTTTCTTGAACTATTCATGTATCTACTTATGAGTTTGTACTTTGTACGGAACCCTCGGTGCGCGAGTCCGACTCGCACTTGGCCGGTTTTTTGTTTAAGCGAAAGCTAAATTTTTCGAATGCAAATTTCGTAAAACAAACGAAGTTACATATTTTTCAGTATATTACAAACCGTGACCGACTGTGTCGTACAAGTGGAAGTTTAGTTTAGTTTATTTATTCCCAACATTACAATTTTCAAATATATACATTTCAGTCTACATTACTTATCGTATAGTGGTCGTTGACTCGTTGTTAACAGTAAAGAAAAAATAAAGATAATGCAATAATAATTAGTAGGTGATGGAATCAGGGCTGCGGTAGCACTGTTGCGGCTTCAGGTTCAGGTGGCGAAGGTCGGCCATCACGTCAGTTCCCTTCTGCAGCAGGGATACCAGCAATGGTCAACGTCAGGGTTGGTAGGATCCTGGTACGTACCGTGCCCAACTTTGTGGTACAAGTTGATGGGGTCAGGGCTGCGGTAGCACTGTTGTGGCTTCAAGTTCAGGTGGCGAAGATCCGCCATCATGTCGGCTCCCTCCTGCAGCAGGGAGACCAACAGAGGATCGTCCTTGTCGCCGTCGGGGCTGGCGAGCGCGCGCCGCTCCTGAAACCGCAATACAATTGATCAATAATACATTTTACGTTTACCCCCATAGACCTGCAACACCAGAGAAGTCATAAGTTCATTGCAAACCTTTCATTTGGGAGCTAGAGAAATGAAATTGTAGGGCCCTAGGGTACTATTTGGGTACTATTTTTGAGATATAAAGCGTTTCCAAAAACAAAGCCGTTTCCGAGATACAAACGGTGTACGCCAGCTTGACGCCCGGTAGCGTACACCGTGAACCGGCCTTATATTTCAGAAAGTATAAGGGTACTATTTTTTAACCTAGGTATTTCGTCGGTACTATTTGGGTACTATTTATTGGCTGCATCAGATTCTGAATATCTTTACGGTGTACGCTATCTTGACGGACACAAAAGTGCCACCTCTCTCAAGCATTGTCCTAACGCCGGCGAGTAAGCAAGTAAAACTAGGCGAGTAGTTGATCATTGCGGATCTGGAAAGGTCAATCGATCACATTGCAGTGTATCTCGTCAGCCCGCCATGAACTGTTACTCGCCCAATTTTACTCGCTTACTCACCGGCGGTGGAACAAGTGCTTTACTGAATAAATTGACACTGCTGACAAGAAATATAGACAAGGGGCACTGCGTACGTATGTTCTAATAAAGTGATACTGATAACTGCAGGAGGGTAGGCTGAAATGATATAGCTACGATAAAGGAACCCACCCAACTATGGAAATTTGGCATTGCAATGTCTGATCAAAAAACTTGCCAATTGTTTTAAGGGTTATTCTTCAGAAATATGTCTGCGACTTATTCCGCTGTCTCCATACATTTAGAATGAAAAAGGGCCAGAGGAATAAGGTGACCGCAGACATATTTCTGAAGAATAACCCTTACCACTTAGAGACGATTATACATATCTAAAAAAATGGTTTTAATTTTAATTCATTCTTTAAGTTATATTATGTGAGTCGCAGAATTATTACATTTCTGTAAGACCCTTTACATCTCTAAAGAGTCGTTTTAAAATTATAGATACATTGAGCTAATGCATTGAAAAATCAAATACGATCGACTACAGCTAATGCCGAATTTGAACCCGCACCTCTGTCATTCCGGGACAGCGAGGTATCCAATTTCTCCAATTAGCTTATGACGTCACCGCACGTAAGTTTTGAATGCATTCGTATCGGAGATACTAGCGCCCTCTGTACCATTTTGTTTGAAAGGCTTAGCGCCTTAGCACCACTCTAAGACATGCGCGAACGCAGTGTCCCCTGGCCCCACTCCTATTACAGCAGTGACAAGCCAGCGAGAGAGATGGCGCTGTGCACAAGTTAATGCACTATTTTAAGGAATCACCAATTTACTGGAAATATTTTGAATCCTCATAGCTTAATGTGGAAACACCACAATTTTACTATAATTATAGATACATTGAACAAATGCATTGAAAAATCAAATACGATCGACTACAGCTAATGCCGGATTTGATTTTTGCTGGAATTAGCCTGTTGACTCGATTTTTTTTCTGTCCTAAATCGATTCTACTATTTCTGAGGAACAAATATCTTTATGACACCTAATACATTGGTATAAGTATAACAGCCACAAATTGTAATCAAAAGTAGCAGATCGGACTGAGCATTGAAAACGCTCTATACAAAACGGTAGGACATTATGACGTCATCCGTTGCATCGCTGTACTAAGTCTGTATGAAAAAAATAGCATTTTGCCATTTTGAGCACGAAGAAGTGCGTTTAAGCACATAGTTGTCGTACATTTATTTTTTCAGTGTTATTTAAGCATTCCGAAATTGACTTTAATTTTTCTTAAAGACGATAAAAAAAATATCGTTTTTTTTTAAACTTTGTGGTCTCATAACCTTATATTTTTTATACATTTTTTGTTTATTTCTTTTGTGTTATGATAATTTAGTATTTTGCAATCCATGTGACTATATTATGTTGTAACATTCAACATTATTCAACATCCCAATTGTGGTGTTTCCACATTAAGCTATGAGGATTCAAAATATTTCCAGTAAATATGGTGATTCCTTAAAATAGTGCATTGAGTCGTTTTAAGTTTAATGTAGCGTATTAATGAAATCTCATGTAATAATGTCATAATTGTTGTTATATTGAATATTTTTGAAAAGAGAAACTAGTGAGTTTTTCCGACACTTCTTTTGACCAGAAGGTCACTACCCGAAGCGGCAAAAGAAAATAATAGAATCAGACATGTAAAAGAGCCGCAGAACTAAATTATTTTGATTTTGATTTTATGAAGATCTAAGTCTTGGGAAGACCTAACATAAAATGGATAGATGTAGTGCTTAAAGACACAGCTGAATCGAAAGACGACGAGAGCGGGGTGAAGAAAAGAGTTCTGAACATAAATACCTACAAATCTTTCTGTGTTAAAACACATAATAAATATTATATAAGGTGAAATTTTAGTGGTTGTTTTCCGTTTAAGGGCATGTTCAGTATCGTGTTCTGATAAGGAAAAAGAAGAAAAAAAAATTTTTGACGTAAAGAAAATTGTCTTTTCTATGGAGGGTCGGCTAATTTGAATGACCTGCTCCATAGAAAATATTTATTTTTTCGCGTTAAACATTTTTTTTTCCACGTTTTCCTAATCAGAACACGATACTGAACATGCCCTTAAACGGAAAACAACCATTAAAATTTCACCTTGTATAGACTGGTACAAATAAACTAAAATATGGTACCTGCACTTAAAAACCAACACTCATTATCACATTATAATTGAGCTTCTCACATATAAACTTTTTTCAGAATTTATTTAAAAATGCTATAATAACGCGACGTATTGCGCTGGCAACGATTAACATGTAATTAACGATGTACGGCTTCGACAGAAACTGATACTTTACGCTTCAATAAATTTCAGCCCCGCGAGAATTATAGTCCACCAGCACGCAGATAGTTGACTATTATGTAACCAAAGTATAAAGACGAACAAGACGACACGCAATAGACGCGCAATAGCACATTTGTGTGAGTGCGGTCCATACTGGAACATTCTTACGCATTCTTAAAGCTTTGCTTTAACGGCGCGCACACATTCAAGCGCTGTTTTTTAAACTGACAAACTTAGAAATCTTACTGACTGTTGCAAAAATTGGACCAGGTGGGTGGCGTACCCTGGGATCGAACCAGGTCACTTAGTCCGGTCTACCTAGATATTTAAGCGCGCGATGTACTTTTTGTAGGAAGAAATATCACTGCTATTATACTGTGATGTTACTACCGATTATAAATGATTGTTATAAACAATTGATTATCTAAGGTAGTGACATGACCATTGTTCAAATCAATCTGGGGAATCAATCATTCGCTTGCCCTTTTCCCATTCATTCATACCTCTCTACCACGGCGTCATCTCAGCGTTTACATCCTTCCTAGCCATATCATCTCTCACACAATCCATCCACCTCTTTCTTGTTCTACCTCTTCTTCCAGAACCTTCCAAATCAATCTGGGGTATATGACTCCAAAGTTTCTTACTTGCATCATATGAGTTAATGAAATATTTTGTCATACTAAGTACGTTATCCAATCATTATTAGCACAGAATAAGTAGTAGAACTACGTGCAGAAGGTTTTCTTTATATCAAATCTGACGTTCGGGTCTGATTACCAAACGGAACTCACCGGATCGTCTCTCTCTACGGCATACGCGCTACGCGTGGTCTCTCTGGTCGCTGGCTAAGCTCCTCTGGAGGAGCAAAATTTGGTGCTAGTAACCGCACGGCTGGATCGCGAAGTGAGCCACTCCGGCCATTAGTGGCAAAAGTATTCTATGCGTATGGATGCGATCAGGTGCGCAGTAAGCAGGGTGCACTCACGCGCATAGTTCGTATCGAGTTGCGCACTTGATACCTGACATTGAGAGCGCTATGGCGCCGGGTAACCGACTGCGGATCGAATAGTTATGCTTTAAGATTTATAAGGATTAGTCAGACTTAAATATCACAAACGCCTAAGACGAGTAAGTCACCTAACATAGTTAATACCAATTATCTTCAATATTGTACGAACAACACCTTTAGAAAATGTTGTCTAACCTTTTACAGGTGAGGACAAACTCCACTAAAAAGGCGCTGAATGCCTTGCGACACCAATAAGAACATGGGTTCAGAATGTTGTAGAAATTACCACGTTTATGTAGCGTGTCAGGCAGGTTCGAAGACAGATTATAGAAATATTTATTAACCAGCAGCAAGATTGTCGCATGAATGCGTTTTGGTAGACGAAACGCTGACCTCAGCTTTCACGCAACAGATTGAGGGATGGGGATGGGGTTGAGGTGAGGACCATACTCAGCGTTCGGAAAAACCTATATTCAGCAGTGTCTTAACCCACTGAAAAGGCGGGCCAATACGCGTGGAGGCAGGGTGGCTGCAGCAGTCTGCCGCATATCTCGGGTTGAACCTTACTCACGCCTTACGGTAACTTCGAAACATTACACCATAAATCGTCTGCAATAGACGCAATGGCCGATGATGATGATAATAATAATATTCAGCAGTGGACTGCTAAGGTTGTTGATGTCTCACCTCGGTTACGGAAGAAGTGTCCGATTTGCGGGTACACGGAGGCCTGTACTTTCTTGCGCAGCTGCGCATATCCGCAGCGGTACAGTTGAGCCTAGTTAGAAGCACGACCCCACTCGACTCACCCCGAGGTTACAGAAGAAGTGACCGATGTGCGGGTATACCGAGGCCTGTACCTTCCTGCGAAGCACAGCGACCATACCCGTAGCCGAGCAGTTGTTGAGCCTGACAAGCAGCACGACCTCCCCTCGAGGTTACAGCAGAAGTTTCCAGCGAGACGCGTTGCAGAGAACTCACAGTCCACTAGCATTGGACTCAACTCGAGGTTACAAAAGAAGTGTCCGATCTGCGGGTACACGGAGGCCTGTGCCTTCCTGCACAGCATGGTAGTCTGTATAGCTTTTTTCCAGCTTTTGTGATAAACTCGATGGTTACAAATACCACCTCCTTCAAGATCTCAAAGTGAGCGTACTGCCCTACACATACCATGTGTGAACGGCCCATCCCGGGTGACAAGGAAGAAGTAAAGTGAAAGAGCCCTCCGTTCACTAGCAGGGTCCTTTCAAAGTTACAGAAGAAGTGTCCGAACTGCCACTGCACGGGCTAATAAGATTGTTGATATCTCACCTCGAGATTACAGAAGAAGTGTCCGATCTGCGGGTATACGGAGGCCTGTGCCTTCCTGCGAAGCACAGCGGCCATGCCCGCAGCCGAGCAGTTGTTGAGCCTGGTCAGCAGCACCGCGTCCAGGCGGTCGAGGTGGCGAGCGAAGTCCCACCAGCACGCTTTGCGGGAGAACCCACCGTCCACTGGAATGAGAGGAGAAAATAGTGAGTAACTGAATTTAACAAATCAAATAAGTAAATCAAGTTTCTGTGGGTCATTGCTCACAGCTATGCAAACCATTTTCACAGTAATAGCAGTAATTTTACTCCCTACAAAAGCTACATCGCGCACTTGAATGTGTGCGCGTACGAACGCAGTACAAGCAAAGAAATAAGAATGCGTAAGAATGCTCCAGTATGGATCGCAATCACACAGATCGCGCGTCTGTGTGAATATGTGTCGCGCGCACATAAACGGCCGAAGATGGACTTCTTTTTCGTCTTTATACTTTGCTATTATGTAATCTCGTACAGCGTATACTACAGGCAGGTAGGGTAGTAATTTTAAAGAGCTCGGATGGAATGGAATTTTTAAAAGACGCATTTGCCCCCATAAACGCAATAACCTCGGTTGACCTTCATTCACATCGATTTTCTTCATTCTTCATTCATTCGATTTTTTTTTCTGTCGTAAATCGATTCTACTATTTGTGAGGAACAAATATCTGTATGACACCTAATACATTTGTATAAGTATAACAGCCACAAATTGTAATCAAAAGTAGCAGATCGCACTGAGCATTGAAAACGCTCTATACAAAACGGCAGGAACTTTATGACGTACTAATGATGAGAAAATTAGTACTTTGCCATTTTGAGCATGAAAATGTGCGTTTCAGCACATATTTGCCATACAATCTTTTTTTCATTGATACTCAAGCATTGTTAAAATAACTTTAGATTTTCTCTTGGACGATAACTTTTTTTTTAAACTTCGAGGTCTCATAGGTTTATTAATTTCAAATATATTTATATTTGAAATTAATAAACCTATTTTATTATAACAAATTGGTTGTTTTCAAACTATATTAACTATATTTGGTAGTAAAATTCAACATTAGTCAACATGCCTATTAGCGAATTCATCTAAATACCAAATACTATAAACCTACAGTAAACGGCCATAAAGAATGCACATCGGCAATCATCGCATTTCCGAATACTAACGAATGCTAATTTCCATGTACATCAATTATTAGATTAATCATTCATCAGAATTTGAATTTAGAACTAAGTACTTTATTGTTGTTTTGTTTTGATTTCACGTGGAATATATAGAGCTGTAAAACAGATAATTTAGCTTTTAATGATTTTACTGTCGGCAGTTCTTTGTAACGCAGAAGAAAATCGTACACCGTTCTTCGAACAACATCATAATCAAAGTCGTCCATATCTAAACGAAATTGTTTTTTTTGGTCACCCATTTTTCGGAGAGCTGAACTTTGTTCCACTAGAATGTGTATCAGTGCCAGTGCCGACTTCGTTTAATAAATTGTTCAAATTTCTTCTTGAAATTCCTGTGGGATCTGTAACTCTCCATTGAACCTTCTTAAAATAATTACTTACATTAACATCCTCATGTTTTTTAAATTGGTCGGCTTCAGTTACAAAATACATATTTATAAATATTGTAGATAATTTCGCGTGACTGGCAAAGTAACGGATTACCTTCTTTTCCTATAGATGCCATAGTACAAATTTAATTTTGTAAAAGTTTTAGCAACTCTATATATATATTGACTTGGATATGCGACTGCACTCTCTCGCATTTGAACCACGACTGACAAAACAAACGTCATGGTGTGTGCGACACAGATATCGCTATACGAAGTCGAAATTAGCCGATTGCCTCTTTCCAAAGATCGATGTACATTCTTTATGGCCGTTTACTGTATGTACCTAATACCAGAATCCCAAATCACCGACCAAGTTTTCATCAAAGTTTATCGGTCTTGCAGTATTTGACTAATTGGATAGTTAGGGCCCATATTGCTGACTCGGGATATATTGCCTAAAGGCCCGAAGTTAATCTAATCTAATAGCAATATTCGCCACGAGATTAATTAGGTGAAAGGTAGCAGAGCGATGAAATTCCAGTTAAGCCTAACTTGTATGTAATATCACCTTGTAGAAGAGATAACTACTTAATGACTGGAGAAAGTGGAGAACAAACATGTTTAATTTAATTCATAATAAATAAAAATAAAATAAAAATGCCGTTTATTCTACCACAAATAAATTACAATAAATTAAATTCTGTATTAAATAATTATGTAGTCGACTCTTTGCCGTAGGCCTCCCCCAATTCTTTCCACAGTTCCCTGTCTCTACTTTTGACCATCCAATGCGCAGTGGAATTTAATTTACATATTTTGCTAAAACATCTAAACCTCTAAAAATCCAAACATCTGTACAAACTTTCACATTTATAATATTAGTGTGATTATATGTTGTATATATATCAAATATGAGTGTCAAAGTGGAAATAATCGCACTGTAATATTCCTTTCAGCACTGTCCCAAAGTCGAGTCCAGGCACTGAATTAATTACAAAGCGTACCGCAATCTATTAAATCGGCTTCGATTGAACCGTCGCTACACCACAATTGGTTTGGATTAGTTTAGGTTAACATTACATCAGTCATTTTATAAAGTTATTCAACATATATATGTTCCACCAAAAACATAAATGTAAAAAAGGAGAGCCAAGTTCAATACAAAAATTATGCTTGGCTGTGGGCACTCATTTAGATCTCCATTCTTTTTGCGGCGAAGCCCACAGCCAAGCATAATTTTGGTATTGAACTTGGCTCTCCTTTTTTACATTTATGTTTTTGGTGGGATATCATTACTTTTTGTAAAGAAAACTAGGTAGGTATTAAGATTTAATGTTTTTTCTTGCGTTTCCGCTGCATGGTTTTCTTTTTTATGCTATTGTATACATTCTCTTGAATGTTAGTGATAGTGTAAAATTATGTGGTGCGCGCGCCGCCGACGACACACCGTTGGCCGGTTGTTTAGCGCGTATTACAAGTTTTTTGTACGGGGACAACACTTATTTTTAGGGTTCCGTACCAAAATGGTAAAAAAGGAACCCTTATGGTGCGACTCTGTCTGTCTGTCTGTCTGTCTGTCTGTCTGTCCGTCTGTCACAGCCAGATATCTCAGGAACTACTAATGCTATCGATTTGAAATTTGGAATAGTGTTAAAAGTAGCTAACCCGAGCTTATTGGACATAAAAAATATCTTGTACCTTTTTTACTTTTTTTTTAAAAGGCTCCGTAATGGGACTTTGAAAATTGAAAGTAGGGCTATTATATTGAGTGGGGTATCAAATGAAAGGGCTTAATTTGTAGATTAAAACACCATTTTTATTTTTTTTCTTAAATAAGTAGTTTTTAATTTATACATTTTTATGTACCATTCCCCCCCTATTATCTCCGAAGTTACTGATCAGAAAAATGTATCATAATTACTGATTATCAATATCAACCTGAACATTACAGGAAAAATAGAACGGTCTTCCTAACTTTAATACTTTTTTAGAAATTTACAAAAACTTAATCCATCCATTAATCCATCTAGCGGAGAGTAGCAAAACTAAGCGATGGCCTTTTTCACGCTAGGGGATTTCCGGGAAAAAAACTAGATGGCGCTAAAACACTAAACATTTAACGATGTTATAATTGAACAAAGAAACATAGTATAGTAACAATTAGTTCGTAAACAGCTAATAATAAATAAATTTAAATACTGTGTCACGTTTGCAAAGTTAAATAATTGTAAATAATATTATAATTATTTTACCAAGCTTATACATAGATGGCGTTGTAAATTCGGGGAACAGCATTTTGTATGGAGAATAACAGTCCTTTTGATTTAATGGTCCTTGCTATTAAATAGAATCATTACACGTCAGGTTCTAAATATTACAGGGAAAATATAACTGTTTTCCTAACTTGCACTGATTTTTAGAAATTTGCAAAAATCATAACATATACTTATTTGCTTCTACTAAACAAATCGACATACAGTTTTTCTTGAACTATTCGCGTATCTACTTATGAGTTTGTACGGAACCCTCGGTGCGCGAGTCCGACTCGCACTTGACCGGTTTTTTTTTTATATTTCTGTTATATAGCAATAATACATATATTGGGATAGTTTCAAATATCTGCTTGTAACGGTTCCAACGATAAAATTAAAAAAAAATTGTATGGGGACCCCCACTATTTTTTAACATTTTTTTATTTTTAGATTTTTTCCTACGCTTACACACAATTACCGAGCCGGATTCCAAATTTCATCCTTCTAGGTCATCTGGAAGTAGGTTAGGTTTCGGTACTATTAAAAAAAAATTGTTTGTATGGGGACGCCTCCTATTTTTTAACTTCTAGGCCATCAGAAAGTAGGTTAGGTTTTGGTACTATATAATTATATGTCAGTCAGTCAGTCAGTCAGTGCTAAAATTTACGACTTTTTGACCTTCATATCTTTATAACCGTTTGAGCTAGATTCATGAAATTTGGGCTTCTAGATGTCCTTATGGATATAATTAAACACACGTAGTTATGTGTGTTTACGTTACAGAGGTTTTGAGTTATAGAAGGGTCAAAAGTGGCACCAAGTGATTCGTGTAATATTACACTCGGCGCTGGCTAGCCAGTTTTGCTAGAACTTGGCTTCGCGTGTCTAGATCATAATAAAATTGTGGCGTCGAGATACATTACATTAACTCAATCAAAGTATTTCCAGTAAATATATTATCGGTTCAAACACACCAATACTATCAAAATCTGTCTGCAAATACAATCAATAACTGCAATTACAAAAACCGCCGACGTGTTTCCAAAAGGTCACGGATGACAGGTTGAATTTAATTTTCAGTCGCAATCATCGACAGAATTATCGCCGGGGTGATGTATCGAGCAAACATGGCGATCGTATTTACAATCCAGGCTCTGTTTGCAATTAACATTCGGTGAAACAGATAGATAGGAGAGCAGTAAGGATAAGCACGGTATAATAGCACTAGCAATTTATCTGTGCCTGGGGAACTAAAACCCAAGTTTCTTGTTTTAGCCTTTTTCGTAGTCGGGTTAGTTTTAACTTTATTTAATACACCGACTACGGCAGGATTATCCTTCAGTGAAAAATACCGTTCCAATCTGGAAAAAATATTCTAATTCATGACAGCATGATAAATAGCGTTGAAAGGTATTACAGCCGTCTAAATTGTCGTAGAATGCTCAGAAAATGTCAGACCTTATTTAGAAAATTTACCGACATCGAATTAAAATCCAATCAACGCTGATTACTGGAAGATATGGGAGAGCTGGAAGTCTGGGAAGGAGGCCTTTGCTTAGTAGTGGCACGGTATATACTGTAGTGTGTTCGGATGTTTGAAGAATAATGCGCAAAATCCAGAATTGTCATATTTCTGCATTCCTAAGGATCCCGAAAGGTGTGTATTTTATTAGTACCTATAAATGTTATATTTTAAGTCGTTTATAGAATGTTTGATAGTTTTGTGATCAAACTATACCAATTAAATAGAGTAGATAATTATTTTTTTAAACGTGTACTAATTAAATAGTAGTTGATTCTATTGATACATAAAATGCCTTAGTAAGCATGAGAGTGGTTTTATGAAACGAGCCGAAATATCGTTGCGTTACTTACATGTACACATACCAATACTAATTTATTTAAACTATTTTACTTAATAACATTAACATCAGATGTGTGCGATCAGATACTTTCGTATTGAAATAAGTAACTTTTACTAGGTTGACCTCGAACGATTGTTCGTTCGATCGAGGTCAACCTAATAAAAGTTACGTTCGTAGTAAGTTGGTATTTTACAGAACCGACGAGCGGCAGCCCTGTGCCTTAGGCACGCTCTGGTGTCGCGCGCTCCTAAACGGCGAAGACGAACTACTTGGTTGTCTTTATACTTTGGTAGTGGCATGGCACAGTATAATTGCAGTAATTTTTCTTTCTACAAAAGGTACATCGCGCGCTTGAATGGTGCGCGCCGCGCCGTGTACGAATGCACTACAAGCAAAATTCTAAGATCTATCTAGCGTCTGTGTGAATACGTGTCGCGCGCTACTAAACGGCCGGACAACTTGTTCATCTTTATACTTTGGCAGTGGGACACCTGATAGGCTATTTAAAAAAGAAGATGGCTCGTAGAGACCATCCCTAACCGACAATAGATGTCGTAACAGTTGCCTATCCCAAATATACCCCTAGTCTATACTGTTTCTAATATTGTTCTGTGCATGAACTGTGAAAAATTAATGATTCCCTATGAAATTGGGTCAGACGTGACGGGATGGTAGATAATAAGCAATTTAATAAGGCCTTTTAATCATATTTGTTAGTACTATAATGAATGTTTCAACTGCATCGAAACGAGGTTCACATTGAAGTTTATAATTGGTTTATAGAACTGTTAGTTTATCATTTACAATAGCACGGTGATATGGCAGAAATATTGACCACTTTTTCAAAGCTTTTTTTTTATTGCTAAAGACTGGCAAACAGGCAGACGGCCCACCTGATGGAAAGCGGTCATCGCCGCCTATAGACATTTGCAACACTAGATGCATTGCCAATGCGTTGCCGGTCTCGAAGAAATTTGATGACACCCTTTTTAAAAAATCCCATATTGTAGCGCAGTGGGAAAATCTTAGCAGGAAGTTCATTCCAGATCCTTCAAAACTGCCTTCAAAAAACGAGGTTTATTTATTGAAACTTATTGCACAATAATAAAAAGTAGGCGGAATTGATGGCTTAAAGCAATCGCCTAGCGTGGTATGGGCATGTGATGCGGAGGGATGTTAGTCATGTGGCAAGGCGAGTGTGAGGTATGAATGTGGAAGGTTCTAGAAAAACCGGTAGACCAAGGAAGAGATGGATGGATTGAGTGAGAGATTATATAACCATATGGCTAGGAAGGATGTAAACGCTGAGATGACGGGTGATAGAGAGGTATGGAAGAAGAAGAAATGCTGCGCCGACCCCAAATGAATGGGACAAGGGCAAGCGAATGATGATGAATCTTCAAGTTCATGTTATTGTCATTGAATAAAAATGTCTAACACAATACAAATGAATTTGAGGCACATAGTATCAGTAACGCACAGTCATCTCGTCAGTGAAACAGCCGTAAGCCTCGCCACACAGCCTACAGATCACCAAACGGCCTTGCCCCGACTTGGCACGATGCCAGGGAATATTGCCTTCAGTGATATATCTTTTTTCCCATCTCGTCTCATCTTGGTAATTAAGTAACTGGTTTTATGTCTGTTACTAGGTTCGCGGGCGCGACTTCGTTCACGGAGGCTAATTAAGATAAATGCCTCTTTTTGCTATAGAAGAAAGAAGAAAGATTGGCCACCGCTGATCAAGATGTTTTCTCGACGTTACCGTCGCCATAGAATACCTATGATTATAGAATGACAGCGCAAACGCCGTACTGCGTGTGTGTGTTGACTTACACAGATTTGTTGCATCTGTGTGAGTCAGAGTCAAACTTGAGTTTGAGATTACACTCTGTTTTGACGGTAGTGTCATCGTTGTTGTGCCCCACAAGACAGTAAACATTTGCTCCGTAATAATGGTATGGGTTTTGATCGGCAAGCACCGTACTGACTTATAGGCAATCGCGAATAAATACTGCGTTAGCTGTACCGACATATAGCGTGGTTCACAGTTTACGGTGATACCCATTACCGCCGGCGACCGTGTTACGAAATGTTGTGACAAACATTAAACATATACGTGATCTCATATTGACCTTTGTGCCATTCGTTCGCCCTCGTAACCCCTCGAAAATTGTTTGACACTGACTATACCTGTCGTATGCCTGTTAGCAACATGTGTGAGCAATGTTCCAATTTATTCCCAATCAAGCAATGTTTGTTTTCCATTCCAGGAGGTCGGGAGCGGTCGGATTTTCGGCCGTATCTGCTGTTACTTCCAGTATGGATTTGTAATTTATTTCAAAAGGCTTTCGATTTGTTGACATTTATTGCTGGATTGTATTTAAGATCACATCGTGTAAACAGAAACACGGAAATCCATAGGAGAACCAAAGTGATTGAAATTTTAGCTACCAACGCGGGATTGCTGTCTGCGTTATGCAAATGCGTGTAAAATAAAATATTCTTACTGTAGTAATAAATAAAAATATAAATCCCCTTTGTCAAGACGTTGGACAAAATATTGTAGTGACATCATTACTATGTAACTTTTAAACCGAATAATATTATAAATCTGCGTTGCATCCATTGAAAATGCTTGTGCTCAAGTTAGCCTTCAACAACCACCGACGACTTAGCTTCGCTCACCACAGACCCTACAAGTTTAAGTTGTTTGCACCACTGGCGCCAGTTAAGTAGCGAGTAGCTAAACTATTGGCAACTGAGCTATCCCGGGAAGATAGCGGTTACGAACTTCCCCAGCTATATACAGTCAGCACCAAGTAGTCTGCAACATCCAAAGCGCCATTGTATAACGCAACACGGTTTTACAACTACATGCTGCCTATAACGATGGGGCTTTAATAGTACATTACATAACTAGGGTGGTAATACAAAGCAAGGCCGAGATCGCAGAAGTTTGCGGACGTAAATATGCAATCGAGGGCTTTCTTTATTACCTCCCGTGTTGTATAAATCATTTTATGTCTACACTAAGTGTGGCCAAGTCTTGGCCAGAAAGCGGCTTTTTCCGTACGCGTAGCGTGCGAAGGAAACATAAATGTAAGGTTCGATTCCACTCGCCAAACTGAGATAATTTAGCGATGCAAAATCTTCAAATAACTTGAATTATTATAAGCCCATTATGTCCCACTGCTGGGCAAAGGCCTCCCCCGCTCTTTCCATTTTTCCCGATTTTGTGCGATCTCTGGCCATTCCTTTAGAAAGGAGTCTAACTCGTCTCGCCATCACCTGCGAGGTTTACCGTGTTTCCGTTTGGAGTTGTCGGGCATCCACTCCGTAATAGTTCTGGCCCACATCTCATTCGGCATGCGGCAGACTTGGCCAGCCCAGTCCCACTTCAACTTGGCCGACTTCTGAGCCACATCGACTATTTGAGTCTTGGAACGTAGCGTGGTATTCCGGATGCGATCCCTTAATTTTACTCCCAATATGTTACGCTCCGTGGCTCGAAAGAACTTGAATTAAGATAATTAATTAACCTTCAAAGTTCAATTGTGAAATCAGTGTAATCTCACTTTGCACTTGCTTAGCAAATTTGTTGCAAGTAAGTATTTACATTGCTATTGGTAGTCTGCAGAAAATGTCATCTTATAAATAAGTAATAAAATATAGTTGGCCTTTTTTCGCACCTATTGTCGGAATAGGATATTCTGACAATAGCGCATTCTGGAGACATTGGGATGATACCCACATGGGCTCAAAAGGCTGTGTATATAAGATTTTTTAAGAATGTTTTTAACTGTGTCAATTCCTACTAACATAGCATAGCCACTTATAATTAACACTATGGACATGTTCTGAAATAAACGAATTATATTGAATTGATTTGAATTTCGACACTCAAAAATCAGATAAAATCAACCAATTTTTACATTATTAAAGTCGATTCTCTATCCTCTTTTCATTTGTATGGAGATTTACTCGAATCCCTTTAAACATTAAAAGCCAGAACAGAACGCTACTCAAGTGAACAAGTAGGTAGGCATGTCACGATGTGACACACTTTATCAAGTAAATGTGAGTCAACATTGCCGCTGGCGTTCCAAATTACCACAAACTGTCCAAAGAGCGAACATCGGAAAAACGGCTAATGCCTATAAAAAAGGTTCGATAACCGACTCCATAACAATCTCTATTGGGAACGGTACGGTCAATTTGTCTCTCTCCCTCACATAAAGTGCGAGGGGGATCGTAAATAGTAAATGGATTCTGGCTGGCCCGAGGCGAGGGTCGAAATGAAGCGATAATTCTGTGTTTCCGAAAAGTTTGGTCGTTCGAGATATCTCTGGTAATAGTTGTTTTATTCAGACAGTGTGATTTCGTGGTACCTACTCAAAATAATGGAGTAGTCAAATACTTGTAGGTGGTTATTGTTAAAATAGCACTGGGAAATGATCCATACTTATTAAATTTGTTGCGTGAACAACAATCTTTGGTTGCGCTGGTCCTAATTTCCTTAACATTACAATAGGCATGATTGGTGACAAGAAAAATCCCTTTATTTCGTATACCTACCTATTCCTTAAGACTTTTTGCTTTTCTTTTTAATTTTTTTTCAGGGCTCCTTTATTACTTTAACCGTGCGTACAAAAGAGTAAATGGGTGTACTCGCATTTTCAAAAACGTCATTTCGCTGTCATTTCATATTGGTGAATACTGAGAAGATTCTGCCTTACTAGAATTGGCACCTTTGGGTACAATGTAGAATCTGTCAAGTTCTTTCAAGTAACCAACGAATGCCAGTCTAATGAGGAGGAATCTTTTAAATATTTGTGGCCAGAGAAATTATGTCTTTGAAAGTACACCCAACCAAACATGAAGAGAAGAATTCTCAAGGGATATTTTACATTCCACGTCTGTTAAGGACGCAGCTTAATCAGATACGCAGTTTTGGGCCACAATTACAGACCCTAGTTCTTTTCGTTTCTCTCCGGCTTTAGCCATAATTCCAGATTCGACAGGTCACGTTATTACCATGAAGCGACTGCCATCAAGCCTCCCTAACCCCTGCGATAGAAAAACCTGAACCACATTAGGTAGTTGAGGTGTTCTGGGCTTCTTTTGTCACTGGTTAAGGTGGCTTTACGAGGTTCTTTAAGATAACCGCGAACGCTTGGTCAATAGCGTAACAAAAAATAAACCGGACAAGTGCGAGTTAGACTCGCGTGGAGATGGTTCCGTACGCTCAAAATAATATAGCACAATTATACTTTACTACACAGACTTTTTATAGGTTTTCCTGTAAACTAAAGGTGCAGGACTATTTTCCATATTTTTTTCGAAATTCTAGGTACAATAGTTTCGGAGATAAGCGGGGGGATGGTCAATTTTTGCCTATTTTCTTAAATAACTTCAAAACTATTAATATAAAAATTATAAAAATATATATATTTGAGATTCTCACAGTGAGCCCTTTATTGTGACGATATATCGTCACGATAAAGGGCCGATATATATCTATATCGTGACGATATGTCGTCACGATATAGTTTGCTAACTTTTTTAATTTCCTAGTTGACCTCCCAAAAGTGGCCCCCATGATTAAAATTCATATATTTCCGTGACACGTCCGTGTTTGGGTCATTAACCTTAATATATGTACCAAATTTCAACTCAATCGGTCCAGTACTTTCGTCGGGTACGGAACACTAAAAAGAACAAGAGCTAGCTGGCTCTCTTCATGATGGGCATTACCGCTGTCAAAAACGTAACAAAGACAGAAAAAGAGCAGAATACTCACCAAGCATGTTAAAGCCGTTAATCCCAAAGAGGGCGGCGTCGCCCTGCCCTCCAGGGAACACGTAGAGGGTGGGGTGGCTGAAGCGGATGTTGCCCACCACGTCGGAGGCCTCGAGCAGTCGGTCCAGGCTGGCTGGAGCCACGTACGGCTCCAGGTATGCTGGAAGAGAATATCAGGTTAGCTTGGTTGAAGAAAACTGTGATTTAGGTACTAAGGTGACTTGGTAAGACCAAGTTGGGAATTCCATGAAAATGTAATAGAAGTTACCATTTCATTGCGTGTTTACTTATTTATGGCGTAAATATAAGTATTAATCTGAATCTAGATAAGTATAACATTAATCCCTAGATATACTCCTGAATTTGCACCATCAATCAAAAAACATGGCATGGAATTTCCTAGTTGTACGATTTATGGGCTAGTTTTTCACAACTCGTGATATTTTACGTGTGCCGTTCCTACATAAGTCATAATCTTACGGGTTAAGTTATGGCACTCAAGGTTATTTAGTGTCTTTTATTACTGTTTTTAAATTGCGACTATTTATTGACTTAATGATTAGAAAAAAACTTTTATCCAAACAATGAAGTTTTAAGCACAAACATTCGAGTTCATCAATCTTACTAACATTAGGTCTGTCCGGTTGGCTTGTAACCAGAGACTGCAAGCTCCGTAGCCAGATCGCAACACTTAGTCATGATTTGTATAAATTAAAGGTTATTGTCATAGTAATAAACAGAATAATATAACATATTTAAAAATAGGATTATTGAAATTTCATAATTTTAAGTCGTGGTCAGTTACTTTATTCTTTGTAAAGTCGTATACGTACTGTCTTTTGCGTATTTCCTAATGCTTCTTTAAGTAATCGTTGCATGTGCTTGCAAGCTGCATGGGTTGACAAATTAACGAATTTGCATGCAACCCGAGGGACGAGCTGCATAATGTATTCGTTTTGAAGCGAGTTTTCAATTAATTATGTATTTTTAATAAGACTGCAGGTTTTTCTTTGTAACCACGAGGTTTTGTTATTTTGATGTACTAAAAGTCATCATCATCATCATCTGCCTACTTCCGTCCACTGCTGGACTTAGGCCTCTCCCATGGCACACCACTGCACAAAGTCTTGAGTTTTTTGATTCCAACCACGGCCTGCCACTTTACGTATGGACTTAAAGTATGGCTCTCATTATGATTTTTAGGGTTCCGTACCAAAATGGTAAAAAAGGAACCCTTATGGTGCGACTCTGTCTGTCCGTCTGTCTGTCCATCTGTCACAGCAAGATATCTCAGGATTTACCGACTTAATATTTGGAATAGTGTTAAAAACCGCCTATTGGACAGAATAAAATCTTCTACCTTTTTAACTTTTTTTTAAAGAGGACCTAAATGGGATTTCAAAAATCAAAAGTAGAGCTATTATATCGAGTGGGATATCAAATGAAAGGGCTTGATTAGTAGATTAAAACACTGTTTTTGTTTTTTTTCTTAAATAAGTAGTTTTTGATTTATGACGAAAAACGTTAAAAAAAATTCCACTCCCCCCTATTATCTTCGAACTCTTCGAAGTTACTGAACAGAAAAAACTGTAATAATTACCAATTATTAATGTCATCCGAAATATTGCAGAAAAAATATAACGGTTTTTCTAAGTTTTTGAGAAATTTGCAAAAGTCGTAACACATACTTATTTGCTCCTACTAAATTAATCGCCATACAGTTTTTCTTGAACTATTCATGTATCTACTTATGAGTTTGTACGGAACCCTCGGTGCGCGAGTCCGACTCGCACTTAACTGGTTTTTTTTACTCTGAGAGTACTTAGTGGCTGTTGCAAAAATCGAACAGGGTGGAGTTTGTGGCGTTCACTGGGATCGGACCATGTCGCTTAGCCGCGACCACCTCGGATGTTTCGCTGATTGCTTAAAGCGAGCAACGGACCAGCGGGAAGGTTGAAGCGGTTCAACTTGTCCTTATGTATAGAGTGTGTAAATCGAACTAATGGGAATTTTAGTTGCCGGTTCGCTAAAACCTAGCCCAGCTAAGAAGACTCCGGCAAGAAGCTTAGCTGAGCCCGACAATGTCGGAGGGACTTTGAGAAGTCTCTCTGCCCCTTTAGTTACTAATAGAGAGATTGAAAAAAAAATGAAAAAAAGGCATTTATAAGTTGGACATATAATTCACAACCCTGGATTCATTGAGACGGGTCAGTCAGCGCTCATTCCAGAATTTTCTGCCCTACTAACTCGATACCTAAGACGGCGATACAACATTCGAAAATGAACCTTCCAGTCTACGCTTTAGAGTTGACTATAGATTTTGTGACTGGCAATTTAATTCATTCGGTTGACCGAACAGGGTTGTACCGAGGTAGGTAAAAATAAATGTCGTTATTTTAGTAAAAGAAAGAAGACAGATACAGTAATAGCTAAGGAATAAAAGGTAATGCAGCTAGTTTCTTAAGAGTACTTTTTAGGGTTCCGTAGCCAAAATGGCAAAAACGGAACCCTTATAGTTTCGTCATGTCCGTCCGTCTGTCTGTCCGTATGTCACAGGCATTTTACTCAAAAACTACATGATGGATATTGATGAAATTTGGAATATAGGTGTCTTTTATGAGCCGCTACTTAGTTTGGTATATAAATAATTAAAATAAATATTTTTAGGGGGGGCACTCCATACATGTTAAAGACAGTAAAAAAAAACTTTTTCAGCAAATATCAACGTGTGGTACATAGTTCGACAGCTCTTTAAAAAACACTATAAGGTTCCTAAGTAATGTTTTTGATTAAGTGAATGTATTTGGAAATAATCGCTCCGAAAGTTGTGTAAATTGTGTCCCCCCCCCCCTCTATTTTCTAAACCGTGCGTCCGAAAAATATGAAAAAAATCACGAAGGTAACGCTTAATTAATACTTTCAACGAAAATGATTTTGAACAAGATCGAATGTACCGTTTTTGAGTTATTGCCGATAAACTGCGCTTCTCAACAAAAGGACGTAATTGCTACGAAGATACGCTCTTTTGTTGTTGTACTTTTTTTACATCGTAGTTTTTACCTTATAGTTACGGCTATGGAACCCTACACTGAGCATGGTCCGAAATGCTCTTGGCCAGTTATTTATTATTTATTAAAGCCATTTATTTCCTTTAAACAATTACAGTTTCATGCATCATAAATTCACAAATAGTATTGAATATGCAATAATTAATTTACATTTTAAAAATAATGTATTCATGTTTGACTATATTTTTCTAATTATTAAAATTTATTGTTATCATTATCATTATTTTAGTATCAGGGTGGGAGGGACTATACCGACATACTTTAGCCATGAATTCCTGGTGGTGTGACGAGTAAAAAAAAATATGTGATGTATAGTTGAAAAACGCTTACTTTCAGAGATATTCATTATTTTTTAAATGAAAACTCCCAAGTGTGTAACAAGCCCTAATAAATGTGACTAAGATAGTTTTACTATTTTTTTTTAAATCCTTTAACTAAACAGCAATTAACCTTCGCAGTATTTGATGGTAAGCGACTACGAGGCCAAAAAATTGACCCTTCGTTTCCATTTTAGCTTTTTTTTTCTTTTTGATAACTTTTCCTCCAGTAAGGGCATGTTTATAACGAGGGGCTGAATTTACTGATTTATTTTGTTCCATAAGACTATTAATGTAAAATGACAATATTCGACCCATGTTGATAATTATAACATTATTTACTCGTCACACCACCAGGAATTCATGGCTAAAGTATGTCGGTATAGTCCCTTCCATCCTGTATATATAACTCAATAAATTGCTGGTTATTAAGGACCTCTCAACGAGTATAGGCCTCCTCCATTTTTCTCCACTTTTTCCTGTCTTGTGCCGTCTTCATCCAATCATCGTCACCGACTGTCTTTTTAATGTCATCCGCCCATCTCTGTAGCAGCCTGCCACGTTTTCTCTTTCCATTTCCGGGAGGGCCTGCCCAAGTCTTAGTCCCCTTATTTTCCTTTAAACGTGCGATGTGGCCTGCCCATTTCCACGTGAGTTTCTGGCAGTGTGATAGAGCATCGATGACTTTAGTCCTTGGCCTAATTTCAGTATGCCGTATTTTATTGCTAAGTTTTATGTTAAGTATGCTCCGTTCCACACGAAAAGTTAGCAGGTACAATCACCACACGGAAATATAACGTCACTTTGCCACTGTTCTTAATTTAGTCGTGTAACCATAATGCGTCGCAGTCGTGTGCCTGAAGTACGCCCGATTTGCACTACACGGTTAAATTAAGAACAGTGGCAAGAAGTCATTCCCGTGAGGTCACTGTATCTGATAAAAGGACACTGCGAAATTAATTCGCTTATGGGTTGTACATGGAAGCCTTCGGAAATGGAGCAATTAAGTTACCGCACTAACGTGATAGCTTCTATAAATACCAGAGAAATTACTCCTTATTGGAAATACTCCAGGTGTCCACACACGGCTGTTTACCCGCTTCATAATAAATGGCCTTTCACGGCGCTCCTACCCTAACCAAGCGATTATCACTCGATTTCAATATACTTTCTTCGTCTTTAAGGCTCAATTCCGCTTGAAAAATGTTGTATTGGAAGATGGTTTAGATGATACGCGATTTTAGTATGCTTTCGTTTGTTATCTAGTGTTTGTAAGGTTGGATTTTGTGTGCCTTGGAAAAGGTATTGCTTATTTAGCAATATAGTGGTGTATTTGGTCCTATAATTCTTTAGGTAGTGAGATATTAGATGGTAGTGGTTTACTGAAGGTATTTTCTCGGGTTTAGACTTTATATGGCTGAAATATTTATTGATGTAAATTTATTTCTTTTTTACACTCCTGTTAAGTAAATTTCTCGAGATCTCTAGGTTAAAAATTGGTTGATTTATTAATGTGAAAAAAGGCGTTTATGGCAAAAATATTTACCAGCACCTAGTAAGCCGGTGGGTTAACGCTGGTTGATGTGTGCATGCTGCTTGTCAGTACAAAGCGCCCGGCTTACTGTAGGTGCTTCAGTTATCTAGACTCTACACGTCTGGAGGGAGGATCATGGCGTTTCTGATCCTCCCCTCCTCTGGCGCGGGGCCCCGGCTCAGTTAAGGCCGGGGCGGCCGGGGGGTGTCATGGCTAGAATGCTACCGAAGAAAAAAAACGGGTGCTTCAGTTAGTGGCTACTTCTGTTTATTTCGACGACACTTTTAGCCTATAATTATTTATTCCCAATCATTCGCATTTATAATATTAGTATTTACCCGCGGCTTCGCGCGCATTGTTCCCGTTACTGTTCTAAGAGAACTATTTAGCGGGATATAAAATATGTTTCAGTCCAGGACTTGGTCTACTTACATGTCAAATTTCAGCTTGATCCATCCAGTTGCTACCCCGTTATTAGGTAACAAACATCCAAACATCTTCAAAAACTTTCACATTTATAATATTATAGTGGAATTAATAGGATATCGAACATTAACGATTTGTATTATGACTTTGGTGCGTGTCGAATTACGACACTTGAGTAAAGTTTACGCAAGCTATAACATGTAATACGCTACATGAAAGCAATTTACTTGTAACACCCCAAATTCCTTACACTGCCAAGTTACGCATAAATACATACTAAAAGGGAAATTACGAACAATTCACCGAGAATTTGTAATGTTATGAGATCGAAAACTTCCCTTAGAAGTTTTAATCTTCTCATTAATGTTTGTATAATGTATTGGCACGATAAAGGGTAAAATTTTAAGCGACACATATGATGTGTATTTCATTATCATAATATTTCTTGGTAATAATAATTACAAGCCAATATAGTAAGTAATACAATTAAATAAATACTACTTTATACATACCTCTATCACTCGTCATCTCAGCGTTTACATCCTTCCATATCATCTCCAAGCCATCCGTTCTTTTCCTAGCCATATCATCTCTCACACAATGTATCCACCTCTTCCTTGGTCTACCTCTTCTTGCAGAATCTTCTACACTTGTAAATGCGTGTGTATAATATTCCATTATTAAGTGAGCGACTTGCATGAGTTAATTGACCTAATTCTTAATTTTAGGTTACCTACCAAAGCTTAACAGCGGTTTAAAATCAAAATGTTGTAGACCTTAATAATTATTTTGTTATTTTTCGGTGTAGTCCTTATTTGTCACTTCACAAACGAATGAATTGGTTCTTGGTTCTGATTGCTGTTGAGTTGAGACTGCTGAGCCACCATGGTGTGGGCCAAATTTTTTTTTAGTGCCTATAACGGCTATAATGAAGATGAAACTTGTAGACACTTACAAAACTGCAGTTGTCTCGTAATATTTTTAGTGCAGTTTTACGTTTAGTTCTTAATGTTTATTATGAATTATTTCGATATTTTGGACTTTTTATAGCAAAAAATTCTCACTACCAAAATATCCCTAATAGCCGATACGATGATCGTATCGGTTCATGATAATGCCAACTCAGTTAAATGTTTAATTGATAGTTCGCTTCAAACTTTCGCTAAACTAGCTGGCTAGTTAGCGGGTCTGCTGTAGGCGCCATGCATTTATGATCCCACTTGTGAGAGTTTCTAAAACGTTTGTACCTACATAAATTTTTATAGACTCGTTAAACTATCACAAAACTCGTTAACTACTATTTCATTTTAATGATTAACCTTTTATTGATTTATCATCATGAATAAGAGCTAGGCTCTTGTCGGTGGA
The DNA here is from genome assembly GCA_947034925.1 of Eudemis profundana. Lineage (NCBI taxonomy): Eukaryota > Metazoa > Arthropoda > Insecta > Lepidoptera > Tortricidae > Eudemis > Eudemis profundana. The sequence continues at coordinate 1,942,407 of OX344809.1, forward strand.
GCAATTTCCATGTCTCTTTTTCTTGCACCCTCTCCTTGTCAGCTTGGTACGACACGACGTTCACCTCCTTAATTTGCCATAAAAAATATAACTGAAATAAAATGCTTTATCATATACCGTTACGATGATCGTATCAGTATTAAAGTTTAAGTTCGCTTCAAACTTTCAGCTAAACTAGTTACCCGGTCTATTGTAGGCCCGCCACGCCATGCATTTATGATACGAATTGTGGAAGTTATATACAACTTACTGAATTATTCACTCTGTTAGAGTTTTGTGACGTATGAGTTTCTGTTGTTTAATATAAAATTGGCGACGTTTTACTGGCACACGTTATTGTATCAACTCTGTATGTGTTATTTTGAGACCTTGTAGTTTTCTGTACAAGAGACTGTAAAGAAATGCCGTAGACCAGAGATGTTTAAGTAACTTTAATGAAAACGAAATTACTAGATATTGCTGCTTCTCTAAGAAAAAGGTGCTTCATTTTATTTTGTGATGTAACTGTAATTTCTTTGGTAATATTTCGTATATCTGCGTTTTTAATAAATGGGTATGGTTATCATCAGAACAGGATTTTGAAAAAAAAAACTTAGGTCATTGTAAAGTAATAATACTCGTTCAGTTACAATTTTTTTCCAGATCGGTTCACAAACATAAAAAATGTGACCGACTAGAGATCGTCCTTCTTCTTATGAAGTCGGTTAGAAATTAGAATTACGTTAACTATGACGTCATTTCACCCTAACATCTCAATGAAACTAACACAAATGCAAACTTCATTCACAAACACTCATAAACTGAATTGCTTGAAGCCGGCCGTCGCTGTAGGGTAACAAGGCTGCAAATTGCGCGGGACAAACCGGCTGACGAGTGAATTGTGCGCTAGGGTGTCTGCGAACTTGGTAATTTGTGTAGTTGTCCGTAATTTTAGGTTAGTTGGTATTTGTTGTTTCAAACTGGTGAATAGTTTTTTGCTGTGAATGTTTTGTTGATGGATAGGAAAAGTTACATGAAAGCTTTGGTGCTGGTAAGGAGAAAAACTTTGTTGTGTTTTGTCGTCGGTAGAATACTGGAGTGTTAAGTATAGTAAGTACGCACGGAAAAATAGTCTATATTTACTAAAACTGCTAAACATGAGTTGCATTTGCCAACTGAGCACTACTTTTTTACATACGTATCAGATGTTTTTTTAATATTTGAATTGTGAATACTTTTGTAATTTTTTTTTCATTCGTAAATACTGGTGACCGTAATATTCTCATAGCGATTAAACCATGTCAGACATGCGTGCCTTATCTGATCAATGTATGTATGTATTTAAACATTTTATGCACTCATAAAATGATACAGAAGAAATACAAAAATCACTGGTTATATACAAAGGCGAACTTGTAAGGGATGTCTTCCAGCTAACGCTAGCTAGTGACGTTACAACTGAGTCTGATTATATAGCATAGCTACCATACAGTGTTTGCACAAGAGAGATCGTTAGCTCTGCACTCGAACACAAAGTTCCGGATCAGTGCCCAGTGCACTTTAATGATTGAGGGCGGGAGAATTCACTTCAGTGATGAGTTCAAATTTTACTGAAGCTCATGGGCTGGTTCAGTGGCAAATGGTTATACAATTGTTATCTTATAACTTGAAGTTATGAGGCTTATTTTTTTAAATCTTCTTAATATCATTATATGTTGTAGTCTACATATATGTTTGACTTGAATCTAGACCATTCTAGAATCTAGAATCAACTTCTCATGCATAAATTATCAGGATCACCGTCCAGAGTATATAAATTCAAAGTCATTGAGAAAGTAAGTTGGGTGATGAGTTCAACATTCCTAGTATGACTCATTATTTTGTGATGATAACTTAATATTTGTGTAGTGTGTGTAATATATGATACTTTATTTTTTTAAGTTTTTTGATAATTATCTTTTTGATGTCTTTGTTTAAATCAACGAATATTTAACACCAAAAACAAACAACGACGATACAACAGTCTGATTACTAATATACACGGGGGGCCGTCTGGTTGCATAACAACTATTGTCATATTATTAATTGTCATAACAGTTTAAGCATAAAGTTGATGCTCATATTTTTTTTTTGGCATAAATTGTCCTATGGCATAATTGTTCCGTGTCATAATTATACGGAGTCATAATTGGTTTAACCATAATGTAAATTGCCATACATTTATTTAGTCATAATATTGATGATTATAAGTCGTTTTTGCAATAATTGTAAATTTCATACATTTATCAAGCCATAATATTCATGATTATAACAATCGTATTGCATAAATTTTGATAATGGACTTGCGATGGTTCTTCAAAAAAGAAACGATTTATATTATTGAAGTATTTTTAATTTCTACTCATTACATTATTCATTAGCGACCTCACACAGAACCAAATTGCTGCCAGAAAAGTAGGTTAGGTAAGGTTAGAACTGTTATCTCACACATAACCGAATCGCTGCCAGAAAAGTAGGTTAGGTTAGGTTAGAACTGTGACCTCACACAGAACCAAATCGCTGCCAGATAAGTAGGTTAGGTTAGGTTAGAACTGTGACCTCACACAGAACCAAATCGCTGCCAGATAAGTAGGTTAGGTTAGTTTAGAACTGTGACCTCACACAGAACCAAATCGCTGCCAGAAAAGTAGGTTAGGTTAGAACTGTGACCTCACACAGAACCAAATCGCTGCCAGAAAAGTAGGTTAGGTTAGGTTAGAACTGTTATCTCACACATAACCGCATCGCTGCCAGAAAAGTAGGTTAGGTTAGAACTGTTATCTCACACATAACCAAATCGCTGCCAGAAAAGTATATTAGGTTTGAACTGTGACGCACCATAAAAGAAAACTTTTTAAAACACTTTTAAAATTAGGCTTATGCGTTTAGCAATTTATGCTTTTACTAAGTATGATTAAAGTGTTGTATGAGCAACCGATTTATGCGTTTAGCATTTTATGCATTTACTTGGTATGGTTAAAGTGTTGCATGAGCGATCCATGTATGCCCATTGTAAAGTATGCTTGAATAAATGTATGCATATCAACTATATGCCCATTACACAGTATGTCCATAAACATTATGATTAAAATCGTTATGCGCATAAATGTATGACTATTTACAGTTATGCGTAATGATGAGTATGACGAATCCTCGTATGCGTATCAAAAATATGACCTTAAACTTTATGCAACCCGACCCCTACCCAATATACACTATTTAAAGTATACTTTTCAGGCTTTTTTTTTAACCCTGACAAACTTGCAATCCTTACTGACTGTTGCGAAAATCGGAGCAGGTGCGGGCCCTGGCGTTCCCTGGGATCGAACCAGGTCGCTTGGCCCGGACCACCTTGAGAGGGCCGGACAAGGTGGGGGCCGCGGCGCCTGCGATCGAACCAGGTCGCTAACTTTCAGGCTTAAATCATGGTTGCCCTACAGTGTGTGCACAAGAGAGATCGTTAGCTCTGCACTCAAAAACACAGTCACATTGCACTAATATAATGATTGAGTGCATAAATTGAGCGACGACTTCAAATTTTTAATCTTTTCTTCGACCTTTTATTGGTGTTGCCGAGGAATCGGTACTAAAAAAATATTGGTTTTTTATGATCCCAGCTGATCGAAATAAAAACCCTTTTATTTATTTTTTAAATTTGTCCTAATTCTTTACTGGTATACCTTAGTTACAGCAAGGACCATTAAAACCAGAGGATTGTCATTCTCCATACTTTGGATCGTGCCCCGACCGCAAGGGGATATCCAGGTAAAAACTAGATGGCGCTAAAAAACTAAACATTTAACGATGTTATAATTGAAAAAAGAAACATAGTACAGTAACAATTAGAGCGTAAACAGCAAATAATAAATAAATTCTAATATTTAAATACTGTGTCACGCTTGCAAAGTTGAATAATTGTAAATAGTATAATTCTTGTACCAAGCTTATACATAGATGGCGTTGTAAATATAAACAGATTTTTGTATGGAGAATGACAGTCCTCATGTTTAAATGGTCCTTGGTTACAGTTTATGTAATTATACCAAAGTAAAGCAAAATTTACTGAATTACTTTTAACCGCTACGTGTGTTTATTCTATCGATCGTTCCCACCTATGCTCTATTTCCAGCTTTTTCGGGGTACCTTTTTTTATCATGTTTCTATATTTGCACCGGATATTTTTCTATTTAAATGTCCTTATAGGTTAGTGCATATAAGTAATATCGATAACGCGAATTCGATATCCATCGACTTGACACAATCGCTCCCCCACGGAAAATGTAACAGCGTATCAGCAGAATCGAATAAAAAATCCGATGAGATCGTTATTGGATTTTGACTGTCAATCATTTCGGGGACGGGCGACGTTTTTATGAACCTCGAATAGTTACAGCCTTCAAGCAACACGGGAATCGACACATCACATTTTATCGATATAAAAATGCCTGCCATTTTTGCCGGGAGAACCTGCGCAAAGTACTTTGACACACGCGTACACATATCTAAGGTAAAACAAAGAAAGGCCGAGATCGCAGATGTTTGCGACCTGAGCTGCAAGCGAGGGATGTAAATATGCGATCGAGGTTGTGTACATCAGGACGAGGACTCCCGTGTTGTGTACATCATTTTATGTCTAGGTACACTTGGCCAGAAAGCGGCTTTTTCCGTAAGCGTAGCGTGCGGTAAAATCCACTTTATGGCCAGGTGTGGCATAATAGTAGTATTATATGCTATGCATTCCAAAAAATCTACCAAAGACACGTCACTGTCACAGTAACAAGTGTCATTATCGATGTGACATGCCAGATATAATCCAACAGCTACCATTGCAATAAGATTTTTTCCATGAAATGATTTTGATTTGTTATTTATTCGAACGGCTTAAATTTATGTAAATGCGTAGATACAAACCTATTTAAGAATTATCTTCAAAATTACCACTAAATAAATTAAATTTTACTGGCAACCCCTTTTGGCTTTGAATAAGAAGTCGGACTATAGCAAAGACGAATGCCTTAGGTACTCCCAACGAAATCCGCAAAGCTCTATTAAGGATATATATATTGAGTTATCCAAAATGGAATCGTTCATTCGAATGGGACACGTCTGCAATCGATTTTTCCTATTTAATCGAATGATATGCCCCATATTCCGGTATGAATAATTGAGCGTACAACGACCAATTCCCAACGAGACGTCTGGGTTTTCATCGTGGAATATTAAAAAGTTAATCATATTCAGTTGGGATAAAAAAGGTACCGTCACGAATTAATATGTGACACACATTTGTGATATGTAAGCCAAGTTGAAATTATCACATTTCAACCAAAATTGATGTCGTTGAAGTAACCTCTGTTTTGTTGGGTAATAACAATTCGCCTGAATTATTTACTTGAAGAATTTAAATCAGCATGTTTTAACCACAGAAATATATCGAGAATCGAGATAGAACGAAAAAGTTCGTCGATTTGTATGGAAACTAAGCGTGACGTTTTTCGCTAGGCATTTGACGCCAAAAGTGTAATTTAGTGGTGGAAAACATAATATTTCCATTTCATTTGGTGGTAGTTGAAGAATTATTATACCATTATTATCAGATTTATTGACGGAAACTGAAGGACTGACTATATTTCTGTGGTTTTAACTATTGATCAGTTGCATCCAGGGTTGACATGAAAGCTTTTTGTCCGTATGTTTGTAGTGTATGTAAGATGTGTTGCTTTTAGAATAGTGAAACAATAGAACAGCCAGCTATTTACCTACCTGCCTACCTGTGTCGATAGCTGATAGTCGATACCTGGGTTAGCCCTGATCTTTCAGTGTGAACAAACGCATATCAAGGACATCCCATAATATATAAGGCAAGCTCAAATTTGAATCTTAAACAATCACTAATAAAGCTCTTAATGGTTTGTGAGCCAGAGTCTAGTAGTCATAGGGTTGTATAAAATCTTGCTGTACTGACGAAGGGCATGTCAGACAGCTTGATTTACTTGCCTTCAGAACTAATACAAATGGTACAATTGAAAAGCAACCAAAATCCTCGCTTATAAAGTCCTTAATGGCTTGCGAGCCAGAATCCAGTATAACAGTAGGCTAGATTCTAATATTGCAGTGCTTGTTAAAATGCATATCAATTTCAACCGATAAAATTATTATTATTTATTATTTTTTTGTTAAAATTCTTCATGGCTTGCGAGCTACGATTACGTCAGTAGGGTTGACTCCAATTTTTCAGTGCTTGGCAAAGGGCATGTCCGGGAGTTTCTCTTACTTACAAAGGCACAAATTTAAAGAATTTCAACCACGTACCGATAAAATCCTTGATGACTTGCGAGCCAGAATTCAGTACGTCAGTAGGGCTGACTCTAATCTTACAGCGTTTGACGAAGGACATTTTAGGGAGCTATTCGCCTCTAGCACGAGAGTAACAGAACAATACAATAGAGAAGCACCCTAAGCACTCACCGATAAAATCATTGATAGCTTGTGAGCCAGAATCCAGTATGTCAGTAGGATTGACTCTAATCTTGCAGTGCTTGACGAAGGGCATGTTCGGGAGTTTCTTTTGAGTTAACTTACGGCACAATATATTAAAAGAATTTCAAGTACTCACTGATAAAATCCCTAATGGCTTGCGAGCCAGGATCCAGTATATCAGTAGGGCCTAATCTCGCCGTGCTTGACGAAGGGCATGTTCGGGAGTTTCTTTTGAGTTGACTTACGGCACAATATATTAAAAAAATTTCAACCACTCACCGGTAAAATCCTTGATGGCTTGCGAGCCAGAATCCAGTATATCGGTAGGGTTGACTCTAATCTTGCAGTGCTTGACGAAGGGCATGTCCGGGAGCTTCGCCCACTCGCCGCCGCCGCTGGTCGAGCAGTGAACGTCTATGGATATGGAGTTTTCGTAGGCCCTGATGACGCGTTGGACCTCGTTCTCTTGGTAAGCGTCTGTGAAGTCTGCGAGGGAGAATGTGCCGTCCTGGAACAAGATAAGGTTGATTATTGATTGATAGTCATGAGACTGACTGATGACTTGCGAGCCAGAATCCAGTATGTCAGTAGGTTTGACTTTGTCAGTAGGTTGGACGAAGGACATTTCAGGGAGCTATTCGAAGCTAGCACGAGAGTAATAGTGCTGGTTGGTGGTGGTAGTTGTTACGTTTCAGTGCAAAAGTAAGATTCTTGATCAGAGAGCTTATGAAAAGGGACAAGTCGTCGTAGACCAGGACATTCTAACAAAGACGTTGGGTTTAAAGGCACTCTCTAAGACTGAGGAATGTTAAACAATTTCAGAGAACTTTCTGGGGGTGATACACAACTTCTCCGTCAATTTTGTGTGAAATATAATTAAACCCTTGAACCAGCCTGTTCGTAATTGGGCGTAAAACTATGTCAGCATAAAGAAAGCCGCATAGCATAAATAAAGAATAATAAATATCGCGGGAAATCTTACACGAATCGATCTAGTCCTAAACTAAGCAATGCTTGTATGCGTACTAAACGACGATACACATACTTATATAGATAAATACATACTTGAATATATAGAAAACATCCATGACTCACGAATAAATACTCGTGCTCATCCAACAAATATTGGCAAATATTTACCAGGATTTGAACCCCGGACCTCTAGCTTCGTTGGCGGTATCACTCCCAAGTCATGCTGACTTTTGATTTTGATCAACTTCTAGCTGTTCCGGCGAAATTCTATCCGCCCCAGAACTTTTATTGCTTAAGATGTTTTAATAGTTATTCTGCTTTTCGGGGTGAAGACAAACCCAACAAATCAAAGATCATAAAAATCGGTCCTCCCGTTCTTGAGTTATAAATGGTGTAACTAACCCGACATTGTTTTATGTATAGAAGAAGATTAACTAGTCCATGAGTCAAATTATACTAGACACGGGATTGTCGGCCAAATTCTGCCCTACAGCACTATGATCAGGACGTTCGCAAGACCGTATAAGCGAACGTCAGAAAGTAAAAGGAAGCAAGATAAATGGCCCCGCCAAGCACTTAAATAAATCATGTTTGCGAACAGATTTAATCTATTTAATTTCATATTGATGCTCGCATTTCCATTGCAAACGAGGTCTATATTTAGATGAAACTGCGGCGAATTTCACGATACTTCAGATACCGCGGCAAAAAGTTTTGGTGGCACCGAGGGTAGGGTTTCGGGTGTATATTCATGAGTTTTGTATAAACTTGAAGACTAGTATTGATGTAAAAGAAATGTACAATTTTTCATTTTAATTATATTAGGACTTGGTTCAGAAACAAGCAATAATAATTTAGAAAAATAACCAACAATACCTAAGTAGCAAATAATAATAGATAAATATTCATTGACTGATATTGTTCCTCAAATATGATCACCATGAACAGCTAGTTAATGGATTTCTTTTCTGAAAAATGCCCTTCTATGAAATTTGGTTTAACCCCTGTGAACACATATGATAGTTTTACTCGACTGCGGCGAAGCCCAAAAGGAGGGTTATGTATTTGACCTGTATGTATGGCCGTTCCTATGTCCGCTCGTAACGATTTTGATCATCATTAGATTCGTCTTGATTGTGCGAGTGTCACAAGGTACGCATTCGTAAAAAAATAACAAAATGGCGGATTATGCATTTTAATGCGCGGTACGTTTTGCACCGCACGTCGCACCGATTTTTTTGATAAAAATGTGGTTATTGTTATTACTCAACCAAGACGGAACAAAAAAAACACATTTGGCCTTTTTTATCTCCACGAATGAAGTCGTGAGGGGGGCCACTAGTCCTTAATAATAGGCGTCATTTTATTCGCTTAATACTAGATTATTGCCGCTAACTTTACCAATAGTTACGGAATCCTAAAACGGTTCACACTCGCTGCAAAAGCGCAACACGGAGCATCCAAATATCAGCTTCTAAAACCCATCCAATTTGTGCCTCAAAAAAGAAAATTCGTTTCCGCGCAGCGAGGTGTGAATTTCCGTCGATTTTCGCTAGAATCCAGGTTTTTCGAGCTTTTTCATTAGCCCGAAAATTTGCGGAGGCCGCTCAACCGGCGACGTAGTTGATACGCAATTAAGGAGAGCTGTCAACCGTTAGGATACTTTCATGGGAGCAACATAGTGACGCGACAAAAGTCGTGACAAAAAATTACAAATTGATCAAATCAAATCAAATTGTTTATTGCTCTCATGTTGTACAATTTAGGCCTTAAACACTAATAGGTTTCAAACACGGCCCTGCTGGGACCTTTGCATTGGAATCACAATTTAATTAAATTAATGATGGTGCCGCCAAGAAATTTGCCTTAAAGGTCAGCGGCATTTATTAGCATCATTTAAAACTAGATGTGTTATGCTAAAATTGTTTATTTATTTATTAATAAAAAAAATAACACTTACAGAACAATCCATCAATCGATTAATTTTTATTGTTTTTGAGAGTTCTCATATCATTTTTCGCAAAGAAAAAGTATCAAGGTACAAAATAAAATACTTTTTAAACATAATTGATACCGTAGAAGCAAACAACAGTGGCGTGGCGTCCATAAGAACCCGATTCCCACCGGCTTGCCGATTTTTAAAGCATATATGACCGGAGTATCTACTAATCCTGAAGAAAAAGTTGTCCGAATCTACTGTGACTTTACTAAGAATATACTTGACACCACGCCACTGGCAAACAATGTCCCTCTTTTGATTTGTATGGGAAAACCGACCTACTCGAATCACCTTATGTACTGGATTTAACATGACTAGAGACCGGCTTTGAAGTAGCGATCTCAATATTAATATGGATATGACTGGTATAATTTATTATTTTTTCTACACACAAAAATAATGTAACTTATCGGAACAAAAAAGTAAAAACCTTTTTGGAAGCTTTTGTAAATATTGGGCAAAAATTATGGTAATAGGTAATAAATAAAACAATCGTTTTTTTTTAATTTTTGAAATAGTTTTTTTTTAGTTCTTTAATATTTCTTCTGCACAATGCTCAGTAAAAACTAAGACCTTATATAACCGACATGACATCTATTTAACAAATTGCACTAGTCATATCCATATTAATATTGAGATCGCTACTTCAGATCCGGTCTCTAAACATGACAAATATCTTCTTCGCAAAAAAAATGTCTTGGTTGAGAACCTTCTGGGTAAGCGTGTCGATTCGTATACACCTTGTTTTGCTTCCATTAGGCGATAACAAGGTCAAACTACCTAATTATTTTATAAATTATCGTGAAAAATATCATATGAGGGCCACCGAAGTTGTGGAGAGCCGGCTTGGTAGGAAGCGAGCTTCTTATAACACTGAAACTTCGTTGGAGTTCTACACTTCAAGAATCGCAGAGGGTCACTCAAGTTGCGGAACTCTGTAGAAAGCATCTGCGGTCTACCTAGCCTATGTTTTACGAGAATTCCATTGATAAAAATGTTGTATCCAATTTGGCCCAAAACTGGTAGTGTTTCTTAGCAGCTAATAAGTTTAATAGGGATAGTGACTAATGTTGAATTTTACAATATAGTCACATGGATTGGACAATACTAAATAATCATAACACAGAATAAATAAACAAAAAATATATACGTAAAAGTTATAAAGTTATGAGACCATAAAATTGATTTTTTTTATCGTCTTAAAGAAAAATTAAAGTTGCTTCATTTCGGAATGCTTAAATAACACTGAGAAAATAAATCTATGGCAACTAAGTGCTTAAACGCACTTTTTCGTGCTCAAAATGAGAAAATGCTATTTTTTCATACAGACATTGTGCAGCGAGGACTCAACGATGACGTCACCGTCTCGGCGTCCGTTTTGTATGGGCCGTTTTCAACGCTCGGTGCGGTCGGCTACTTTTGATTGCAATTGGTGGCTGTTATAGTAGTCCAAGAGTGTTACAAGTATATATTTGTTCCTCACAAATAGTAGAATCGATTTACGTCAGAAACAAAATTTAGTGCATAAGGCTATATAGCGTTACTTAGCGACGGAAAGTAGATGTTTTCATGGAATATTCCAATACAAAAACCCACCCATTTTTAACAAAATGTTTCATTTCACATATTCAAGCTAAATGAGTTGATCCGCCATGTTTAATATCCGCGCCTCGCCCGACGGGAGGAAATGGGCTCCACTGAAATAACTACAGATCTGGGGGCACGGCAGTACCCCCGCCAAGTCGAACAAAACAAAGGCACGGCCGCACTATCCTTTTCTCGAAGCCATTTTCAACCTTCTGTAATTATGTGCTGGCTAAACCTGGAACCCTGAATTTTCAGGGATCCAGGTTTAGCCAGCACATATTAATATGACTTAGGTATATTCTGAGTAACATTCAATTTGAACTTGTAGTTTAAAAAGTATTGCACGTCAAAGTTCTTTAGTTTTGTCACTGACTCACTGACTGATTATCATCATTATTCTAAGGTACCTACTTCTAGCAGACCCTCAAGATCCAAATTTTGAACATAGTTAGGCCTATAATAAAGTCATGCAAAACCTAAAAAACGTGGAGGAACACATTTTATAGTAAATACTAGGCACCCCCCCCCCCCCCCCCCTACCTACTGACTTGGTTTAACTTTACATCTCAAACCTTTTTTGCTGTAGAAGAACTGCGTTGCGACACTTGAATCTTTTTACATGTAATGTGTTTGATGGGATTCTAGTTGTTTCCACTCCATTAGTTGGGTTTTGAGGACGGTCTTTTGTTTTTAGACATTGTTGTGGAAATCTGGGATCTGAGTAGAATGAAGGGATCACCCACAAACGTACAGTATGCAAAAAAGTGGTCTACCACTTTTCGACTTTATTGGGTTACCTAAAATTAGGGAGATTAAGCTATATATATATTTCAGCTTTAGATATGAGAATAAACACGTTCTAGGGGCGTTCAATGTAAAGCTTTAATGTAACTAGGTTAGACTTTATCACACTTCCATAAGTCAAAGTTCGTTTAATAAGTAATCAATGGAATACTGAAAACAAGCGTTGTTAATGTAAAAGCAAGTAAATTACTAATGTTAACCAAACACGTCAAGGAGCGTTTTGTGCCCCGTCAACAGGGAGGCGCCATTTGCAGAATCAACTCGTGAATATTTGATAAGCCTCCGGCAGGAATTCGGTAATTAAATTTCGCTTTCGATAAATGGTTTAGCGATTAAGGTAAAGAAATTTTGGCCCAAATCTTAGTATTATTTAGAGGTTCGTATCGTGATGATATTTACTTCTATTGCAGAACTTAATGTGATTCGAATGTGAAACGAGTCACCTGGTTCTTCATACAAAAAAAAACCCTCTCATACCCACCCTTTAAAAATAGTACATTATGATACGAGTGGGCTATGTTGGTCATTACAGTCGAGGCTGTAATAGGCGAGACTGTGATGACCAATGCCAACGAGTGTCCGCTTGTTCCCCGTAGATAACCGAGTTTGATAACTAGCATCCTACAAGGAAAAATAATTCTTCCTAGCTGACCCGGTTATGAAATGGGAAGTTTTTTTTCCTCGTAGTAAACCGTCATTTTTATTGGTTTTCAATGAAGAAAAAAATATTATTCATAGCTAACTCGGTTATCAAACAGGACTTTCTTTTCCCTGTAGAAAACTACCGAAAGTTTACTTCAGTACCTACTGAAGCATAAACTGGTCAAATAAATGAAAATAAAAGCAACCTCTTCACGCGCAAAATATAATATCTGATAGGATAAAAATTCACTTAGAATAATTATGTTGGTCGTTTATGCTTCAGTAGGTACGAGTACTGAAGTGAACTTTCGGTAGTTTTCTACAGGGAAAAGAAAGTCCTGTTTGATAACCGAGTTAGCTATGAGGAACAATTTTTTCTTCATAGAAAACCAATAAAAATGATGGTTTTCTACGAGGAAAAAAAACTTATCATTACCGGGTTAGCTAGGAAGAATTATTTTTCCTTGTAGGATGCTAGTTATCAAACTTGGTTATCTACGGGAAACAAGGGCGAGTGTCATACGACGTTTTTCAACACACTTGCGAATAAAAAATAATACTTGTCATTCAATAGCCTCAATAATCCTATTTGATTAAATGAGTTCTTATTCTTATTCTAATTCTTATTCTTACGTCGGAGAGTACGTAAAGTAGTATCTGATAGGTCATAAAATTTAAGTCTGTACCTGCATGATCCAGGATCCGTTCCCCGCGAAGGTGTATCCGGCGTGTACGAGGTGCCGGTGCCTAGTGAAGCTGCTGAGCAGGTTGCGCATGCACTGCATCAGCGTGTTCATCTGCGGGTGGATCAGGATCTCGGTCACGAGACTTTCTGATGCGAACTGGATTAGACGCTCGCCTGTGGACAAAGAAGGTTGCATTAATATATGCTCAGAGACTATTTTTGGATTTTTTAAAATTTAAAATTCACCTCCGACAATGTATTTAGGGTTATTCTTCAGAAATTGTCTGCGGTCACCTTATTCCTCTGGCCCTTTTTCATACTAAATGTATGGAGACAGAGGAATAAGTCGCAGACATATTTCTGAAGAATAACCCTTTATCATTTTGGAGACAAAAAAACCAAAACTGTCTGTCTATCGGCAAAGCTCTTCGGTCTTTTTTCTCTGAAATTCTGTATTCATTTTAGGTACTATCTTGATCTTCACTAGTCATAATCTTCAACTGTATTTTTACAAGCTATTATTAACACTACGACTAAATTGTTCAAAATAATCTCTGAATGTAATCTCATTATTTCTACGCGCAAAACCTTGCATAAGATATGCCTAGCACTTTCTTTACCCCAAGAATAAAATCTAATATCGGATTCTTTCGCAGCCATCCAAACGAAAAAGAACCTTACGCTCATTGTTGGTCACCATCTCGATTCCATACACTTATATAAGACAATACAATAAAGAAGGCTAAGGTAGGAAGGGTTATTTTGGCTTGGATATTTTCGTCCTTCACGGGCAGGCTTCGTGTGAACTCTCTACACCTACAGTCATATTTCACTGTGTATTATTTACATTTGACTGTATATTTAGACCCGCGCGGTGAATATATTAGCCTAAATGTCTGGTCGAGTCGTTCCGTTTTTGCGTGTATCACAAATGAGCTAGGTTATGAAGTCGTGCCCTAATGTTGCGATTACCTAGAAATAATTGTGAAATATGTCAATTTGCTTTATTAAAAGTATTTCAGTATAAAGCAGCTAAAGCCAATTTACCTCCCGTGATTTATAAAAATCTGAAACTCCCACGGGAGGTAAATCTGTAACTCCCGAGGGAGTTATGAGTCTAGTTTTAAAATATATAACCTACTCGTACCTACGTCATTTCAGACTAAGGAGGTTTTAAATAAGCCAAGGCTTGTTTCCTATCTTTAAAACTTGGCTACAAAACCAATTTTACTGTATTTAAAACTTATGCCGTATATTTTACTATAATTTGAGAGACTTTTGCAATTATTTTAGTAAATTTCATTTTTAAAATCGGTACAATCTGGCAGTAGTCTCGATTGAAAACTAAACGTAGTGGAAGACTACATTAAAATGGTTGACAGTACTTGATTTTTATGTTTTATTTTTTTTCATCGCAAATGTGATGGGAAACATTGTGTGTATCACGAGTAGTAAGCGGGTTACAAACACGAATCATTAAAAAGCCCTCCACCTTCGGTGTCGGGCTTCTAATATATTCTCGTTAGTAATCTCCTTCTTACTTACCTTAATACATAATGTACTATTGACGGTTGTTTTCCCAGCAAATTAACTCGAGTTTTTACAAGCGGTTATTCAATGCAACGCGTTACCCTAAATCTGAATGTATGTTTGTGTCGGTCAAATTTTAAAGCTATGGTTCTTTTATATAAGCTTGTATTAAGTAATATTCGTCCGTGGTATTCGTCGTGCAACCAAGGTGCGGCTGGTACGGGCATTGGTCTTCTCCATCTTCATGTACGGTGCAGAAACATGGAGCATGAAGAGTCTAGACAGAAGCAAGATCGACGCTTTCGAAATGTGGTGCTGGAGAAAGATGCTCAGGATCCCATGGACCGCAATGAGAACTAACGAGTCCATATTAAAGGAGCTGAAAATTACGAAGCGACTGTCAGCTATTTGTAATGAGAGGATCCTCAAATTCTTTGGGCATATAATGCGTTCTAATCAGCACTGCCTTGAGAGCTGCATTGTTCTAGGCCAAGTTGAGGGCCGACGCGCCAGAGGACGAATCCCGACAAGATGGTCTGACACCATAAAAAATGCGTGTGGTACCATGCAAAGGGCAGCCCATATGGCCCTTGACCGCGCTATGTGGAGGGACTTTACAGTTGGTCACGATCCTCAGTAATGAGGGAACGACAAGAAAGAAGTGTATTAAGTAAAATCCTGTAAAACAAGTTCAAAACTGGCACAAGGTTAAACATAACTGTGAGGAAGTTTCGTTCGATCCAGCGTGAGCAAAATTTGGAAGTTCGACGCATAAAGTTGAAGTTTAAGCTTGTTAATATTCGTTTTATGTAGTATATTTATTTTAAGACACTAAGTTTACGTGACATTCGTCATCTGATAATGCGCCTATTTTGCGTGACGGCAGGAGTGGCTCACTCTGCGATTTCGCCGCTTACCAAATGGGGAGGGGCTTAGGTAGGACCAGTAGTCTATAACATAACTATATATTTTTATAGCATAACTAGCCGCGACTTCGTTTCTCGCGCGACAGACCATCACCTGTCACTGTCACACGATATTGAGTGGAGAGTGATAGGTAGCATTTGTCGCGCGACAAAGAGTCGCGTGTCACAGTTGTGCTAGAGGTAGGTACAGAAAGAGCACGCGTTATGCGTTAGAGAGAGATGGTCGTATGTGGTGCGTTCCATCCGGTGGTCGGGCCCGAACGTCAGTTTTGTCAGAATAAGAAACTTCTGTATGTAGTTCTATTAGGTATTTATTTTGTGGTGACGGCACTACTACCAACCCAACTCTACCACAACGATTGTTGGCTAGTTTACTACAATTGATAAAACAGGAAAACATAACAACAAAATTAGTAAGACATTGCAAAATTCTTGAATGCCACACCTGGCCATAAAGTGGCTTTTTCCGCACGCTGCACGTACGAAAAAAGCCGCTTTCTGGCCAAGTGTAGACATAAAATGATGTACACAACACGGGAGGTAATAATAAAGAAAGCCCTCGATCGCATATTTACGTCCCTCGCTTGCAGCTCGGGCCGCAAACTTCTGCGATCTCGGCCTTTCTTTGTATTACCACCCTAGTTGTGTAATGTACTATTTCAGTACCGGTTATTAGAGGGTTTTCAGGATTGTACCAAATAGATTCCGAATTCAATACGGATGTGGATTACGGGTTTTTCCTAATCTAGTCTTGGTAAAAACAATATCGTGGGTAACTGTACCTTATAACCTTGCCTCATGCCATTACTTTCCTTACGTATATTTAAATCAGCCCAAACTAGGACGTGGCAAAGTTTCAAGGTGATGCCATACGGATGGTAGTCCGCACTGCGACAGGCGCACTACGTTCGATCCATCGTTCAAACACCTCGGGCGAACACAATTTGTTACGTTTTTGTATGAAATGTAATAGGGAACGTGCACGACGAAGGTACCAATCTAAGTCTTATACCCTCTCATGCTGAGGCCACATTGACGGAAACACCGTTTATTTATCGCGATGAAGGACGATTAACGTCAGTGTAGCTACGACTTGCATGGTTTTTTTATTGCAGAATTCGTTTCCTTATACCATTCTAAGCACTATACTAAAACTCCGCTATCGATACGATGTTTTTACGATGCGATGTTTCGTATTTAATTACAGAGTTAGTGATCGGTGATACAGTCGGCAACAAGTGTATTGCTGTAATATTTTGCGAATATAATGTCTTGATAATATGACGTTTTACTAGTATGATGTTTAGCGAATATGATGTTTTGCTAGTATGATCTGTTGCGAATATATAATGTTTTAAGAATATCATATTTTGCTAATATCGTGTTTTGAGAATATCATATTTTGCTAATATCATATTTTGCGAAAATGATGTTCAGCGACGGAGCCCCTATGGTATTGTTTCATTGCTGCGATCTAAAAATAATGCAAACTGGCTTTACTGAAAAATATGCAACGTAAAAATTGGGTGTTGTTAAAAAATCTAACTGAATAAAAATATTAGCAATGGCTCCGTCGCTGAACATCATTTTCGCAACACCCAATTTTTACGTTGCATATTTTTCAATAAAGCCAGTTTTCATTATTTTTAGATCGCAGCAATGAAACAATACCGTAGGCCACTGAAATAGTATATTACACAACTAGGGTGGTAAAACAAAGAAAGGCCGAGATCGGAGACATTTGCGGCCGAGCTGTAAACGAGGGACATAAATATGCGATCGAGGCCGTGTTGTGTACATCATTTTATATCTACACTTGGTCAGAAAGCGGCTTTTTCCATATCCGAAGCGTGCGGTAAAAGTCACTTTATGGCCAGGTGTGGCATAAATAGTATTTTCGAGTTAGACTAAAGAATTCAAACACAAGAAGGAAAATCAATAGAATTTCCCAATTCAATCTACAATTCTTGTACCTAAAGGCTGGTATTTCCCTTGTTAGCCTGACGTAGGTCTAGACAGGTTCCAGATAATAAATTACTCAGGTAATTGATACGGGTATCGGTGTTGAGATAAATGATCCCTTTGGTTAGACGACACGTTACGCTTAGCGGGAGTGACACCGCCTACCTACGAAGCTAGAGGTCCCAGGTTCAAATCTTGATAAAGGGCAAATATTTGTATGTATGTAAACACTTTATTGCACATAAAATCATACAGAAGCAATACAAAAATCAATGGTTATGCACAAAGGCGAGCTTATCCCTGTAAGGGATCTCTTCCAGCTAAACTTTGAGCAGATGAGAAAAAATAACGAATACCACAGAAGATAGACAAACTAACTTGATTCATTTACTTACAGAGAGAAAATAGGGCAAGTTTTGAATACACATAAAAACTTAACATAATAGTACATTACACAACTAGGGTGGTAATACAAAGAAAGGCCGAGTTCGCAGAAGTTTGCGGTACGAGCTGCAAGCGAGGGACGTAAATATGCGATCAAGGGCTTTCTTTATTACCTCCCATGTTGTGTACATCATTTTATGCCACACATGGCCATAAAGTGGCTTTTCACACCTCCTATTCAGAAAAGAGTATTTTGCTCCCTCATAAGAGGGATCAAAGTGGTACTTTTCTGTTCAAGGACAACAGGGTATTTTTAGTTTGAACCCACTTAGAATATGCCATACCATAGACAGCTTTATTAGTATATTACACACAGAGGGCGGTATAATGAATGAGATCACAAGTGTTTACGGTCCGAGCCGCAGGCGAGGGCCATAAATATAACATGGAAGTGGTATTTTCGTCCCGTCTGTAAAAAATAATAATCTTTTTATAAAATAATAATGGACTATAAATTTAACAACTTTTAACATTTCATTTTAATAATAATGTGTAATTCTCTTTGATTAACTATATATTTCGTTATTTTGGTAGGTAGCGTTTGTATTTGAATTTTCCTCATAGTCGGTGTGAAAAGCAGTATGTGTCACAAGGTAGCAAAATTATTTTCACCTCGGGCGTTAACACTTGAATCCCTCACTACGCTCCGGATTGTACTTTAGAATCCCTCGCTACGCTCGGGATTCTATTGTACAATCCTTCGCTTCGTTCAGGATTCAATATACGCCCTCGCCGTAAATACATCATTTTGCTCCCTTGTGACACAATCTACTATTTTCCGACACAACACGGGAGAGGTAATAAAGAAAGCCCTCGATCGCATATTTACGTCCCTCGCTTGCAGCTCGGGCTGCAAACTGCTGCGATCGCGGCCTTTCTTTGTATTACCACCCTAGTTATGTAATGTACCTCCTATTCAGAAAAAAGTATTTTGCTCCCTCATGAGAGGGATTAAAGTGATAGGTACTTTTCTGTTCAAGTACAACAGGGTATTTTTAGTTTGAATTGAACCCACTTAGAATATGCCATACCATAGACAGCTTTATTAGTATATTACACACAGAGGGCGGTATAATAAGGAATGGCCCAGATCTGCAGATCACAGGTGTTTGTGGTCTGAGATGAAGGCGAGGGCCATAAATATAATATGGAAGTGGTATTTTCGTCCCGTCCGTAAAACAATTATAATCGTTTTATAAAATAATAATATACTTTAAAAACAATTTAACATTTCATTTTAATAATAATGTGTAATGCTCTTTGATTAACTATAAGTATGTTTCGTTATTTTGGTAGGTAGCGTTTATATTTGAATTTTCCTCATAGTCGATGTGAAAAGCAGTATGTGTCACAAGGTAGCAAAATTATTTTCACCTCGGGCATTAACACTTGAATCCCTCACTGCGCTCCGGATTTTAACAATCCTAAAACAAAGGCATTAAACCGCTTGAAGTTATGCACTCACAATATTACCCATTTGACCTAACGTATTCAAGCAAAATTCTGGCCCGAATATTGAACAATGGCACCCAGCGAGAATCCGCAACAAAAACTCTTTTGTTCACAGTGCTGCCAACCGTTTTTTGCCCTAATATTTCGTAGGAAGATATCTGGCGTTGACAGGCGTGTCATGTTTTTGGGGTTATGTTGGCAAAAAGATTATTTGCGAGCGGTTAGTTTCATTTTGGGTGAGTCGAGACAAGTAAATAGTTTTTCCTCGGAATTTTGCACACGGAGTACATAAATTATCCAGCAATATGATGAAACGAGACAACGACAAACACGACAAAAATGCGACCTCATTGCTTTAGGGACCGTGTAACTAGGAACTGTAGGTAGCTGACTAGTAACGATGTGGTCTTCTCAAGAAGTAGTCATTTTGATACCTAGTCATTCGGAGATATGGGCTTTCTAAAGAGTTGGACCTTTAGAGATCTGAACCATATGATGATTTGGTCGTTCTGACGATGTAGTCGTTATGATCCCAACCCCACTAAATTGACAAAAGAGACACTATAAGGAAAGTTATTAGACTTGAAAAATAAATACTGGTTATAAATGTCAACGTCAAGTAGGTCCCTATAGTAAGTCGTGGCCACACTAACGTTAATCGTCCTTCATCTCGCTACGATGGCTGGAACTGAACGCTGGAAATAAGACAGTATACGAAGATCTATTCTTAGGAACCATGTCATCAATTTTCGGGACAATAAAAACTACACGTATGCATAGATTTAAAAAAAAACCTGCACTTTAACCGGGAATCGAACCCTGTCGTTTTGGAAAACAAACCAAATGGATTTTATTCGTTTTCTAGTAACATTTACTGCTAATGACCTACACAATTGATATCCAAATAGAAATATTTTAGTAGAAGTAAGTTTTATTTTTCAAAACGACCGGGCTCGATTCCCGGTTAATGTACAAATTTTCTTTTCAATTCTATATATGCAGTTTTTCTTGTAGATAAGATAACTAAAATCGATGACATGGTTCCTAAGAACAGAGCTTCGTATGTCAATCTTCCCATACTGACCGATCGAAATGGACCACCCTGTATAGGACTCAATTAAATTCTACGTGACTGTAGAATTTAGAATTTTAGTCGACAGTGATATCCACATTATGCAGTGATTACATACCAAGAGTTAATCTAACAGGACTTGTATGAACAAGGAACCCCCCATTTGGCATTAGCATTCAGTGAATCTACAAAGGAAAGTGGCCCTTAAGCCGTTGGATTGCGAGCCAGTTTCGATTGAGATCAAATTGAATCCATTGTGAGTGAAATGGAAACGGAGAGGGTCGTTTGTGATATTGGAGTTAATTAGAGTGAATAGTAAGTCTAAGACTTAATACATTTGCAGCACAGTGTAATATGAGTAATAATTCTTCCAATATAAGATAAATCGGGCCGCTTGCATGTGTGCGCGCCGTATACGAACGCACTACAAGCAAATTTTTAGGAATGCGTGGCAATGCGGGATCGGACCGTCGCTGCGGTCGCTCGCTCCCGCGAAATGTATTGTAAACGTGTATACTTACTGCAGTGTGTTCGAAATAAACAGACGGACGGCGGCCCTGCGCCTCGATCTTGAATAGATATCGCGCGTTCCTAAAGGGCCGGAGTGTGCCTTCTTTTCATTCCTTATACATTGCCATAATCTTGCATTGCCACCAAATTTAATATGCTCAGTTCCAGCACAATCCACCAAGAAGTGGTTGAACAATGCTTTGGGTCATTCCACGTAAAAGTAACTCGAATCACGATTTCATTGCGAGTTTTTTTCATTAAAGATAAAAAATGTAAGTGTCATATTTAGGGGTGATAAATAACACTTCTTTAGAGATAAATTAACACTTAAAATTGCATTATATGACGATTCAAAATGCGAGAAAATCGTGCCTCGCGTTTGCTTTTGCCGTGGAATGACCCTTTGCAAATTTTGAAACCACAACCAACTATATTGAATTAAAACGGATCACTCACGTAGTAAAAAGACGAGACTTCCACTCGACATGTTTCGGGAGCATTCGGCATTCCCTTAATAATGAGTATTCGCGAACGCTGCCCGTTGAGTACTGAACTGAGTACAGTACAGTGAGTGGAAGTCTCGTCTTTTTACAACGTGAGTGATCCGTTTTTACACGACTGCTCAAAGAAAGCATTGTTATTAACTCAATATGTCTCGTAGCTACGGTATAAGTGTCAACCCATCTAAGTGCCAGGCCATAATTCTTGGAAGCTCACGCCTACTTGCTCTGACTGACACAGCACGGTTGGCACCGATATTGTTCGAGGGAATCGTAGTTCCGTACGCTGCCGATGTGAAGAACCTGGGACTGATAATTGACAGCGGTCTTACCTGGGCCCCTCAGGTGTCTGCCGTTTGTCGCAAAGTGACAAATATTTTAAGAGCGCTCTATAAGTTTAAGCACTTTCTTCCAGTTAGCACTGAGACTCTCCTCGTTCAGGCATTAATACTACCCCTTATTGACTATGGCGACGTGTGTTACTCAAACATCACTCAGGAACTTTTGAGTAAGTTGGACAGACTGCAAAACAATTGTATACGCTTTGTCTTCGGTCTCCGCAAGTACGATCACGTGTCCGCCTTTCGCCGTAAACTCAACTGGTTGCCTATCCGCGAACGCAGGTCAGTTAGAATCCTCTGCACCCTTTATACCATACTTTTCGATCGAGCCGCACCAGAGTATCTCAAATCTAAATTTATTTTCCAAACGCCCCGACCTGGTTGCAAACTCCGTACTTCCCGTAGCCTTAAGCTCAATATTCCTTTGCACCGATCAGGTTTTATGTCCAATTCCTTCGCCCTTCAGGCAATTCGCTTATGGAACGATCTCCCGCTCCCCATTAGGCAAGCTCAGAGCAAATTCTCCTTTAAACGCAAGTTGCGCAAGCATTTCTCTGATACAAGTCAAAATTAATTATTTGCCATGATGTTTTGCATGGGTACATTTATTTTGTTATATATGTATGTTTATTGTAACAAGTATATGTGTATGTCTATTATTTTTATATATATACTCTTATATTGATTTGTGTCTCTGATGTCGTTTCGCCTTTAAACAATCCTGCACCAACTAAAAATCTCTGTTTTACCCAATGGTTGACTGGTAGAGAATGCCTTAAGGCATTAAGTCCGCCAATTGTACTTTTTTTATTATTGTGCAATAAAGTTTAAATAAATATAAATAAATAAATAAATATGTTCAAAGGTTAGCTGGAAGAGATCCCTTACAGGGATAAGTTCGCCTTTGTACATAACCATTGATCTTTTTACTGTTTCTGAGTAATTTTATGTGCAATAAAGTTTTACACACATACATACATGTTCGAGTCTCCCGGTAGTTTTTTGAGTAACACAACCTACTTATTTACTTGCAACGTTCATAATCGTTGTGTCTTTGCCATATAATTGTGTCTATAATACTTTGTTTATTTGTATTATTTAACGTAATAAAATAGTTTACACATAATCGTTGCAAGTTAAATAAAAGCTTGTAAAAATCTTATTTGAATAAGATGACGGAAAACCTGACGCAATAAGTCTCTTTGGTGAAATAAAAATATCATAAGTATATTTCAGAGCCTGCTTAAATTTAGGGTATCGTTGTAAATCCTGTAATAGGATTACGCGCGTTTGTGGATAAATCTCAGAAGTGGCACAAACGGATCCCGGCAAGGTATTAACGCTTAGATACTTGTACAAAAAAGAGGGAATCTTGATGTTACGCTCTTCTGTGTCGGCAATGAAAATGAATTTTAGGCCTGGCAAGTGTAAGTAAAACGGGATTGGATTATTTATTTCTGTAGCACGAGACTGTCATATTTTGAAGTAAATAACCCCGTTAGGTAAATAAAGTTTGGACGCATAGAGAGAGACCCTTTACATCTCTATAAATGTAGTTTTAAGTTTAATGTAATGTATTAATGAAACCATATCATATGTCATATTGTTGTAATACTTGTAATATGGTCGAAAAGAGAAACTGGTGAGTTTCTTCCGGCGCTTCTTCTCACCAGAAGGTCATTTACCGAAGCGCCAAAAGAAAAGAAGAGAAAACAGTATAATGAGCCATGTAAAAGAGCCCTTGAGGGCCTATTTGCAGAAATCAATTATTTTATTTTATTTTTTAAAGAATAATATACACCGTGGGCCAGGGCCCGGCGGGTGTGGTGAGTAGGCGCCAAGCGGTGTTCGCGAATACTACTCATGATTAAGGGAATGCCGAATGCTCCCGAAACATGTCGAGTGGATGTCTCGTCTTTTGTATAACGTGAGTGATCCATTTTTAATTTAATTTACGATGGTTTTCTCAGTAATTGTCTGTTTCTACTATGCTTTAATCTCTAAAAACCCGCCTGGAGAAATCTCTCTCCGTTTTCATCTTTTCCTACAGATTTACAGCTCCTTTAAGCCGATAAAGAAGAATATTCCAGTAAAAGTTGTAAAATTTATACTTTCCTAAGTTCTGCAACTCTTCAGAGATCGTAACCTAAATTTACCATCGTAAATTACGTTTAGGTAAATTAGGTTTGCTTGGAATTGCGGAGATGTAATGATATAAGATCTGGGCCTAATTCCTATAATTTACGAGCTTGCCGAAATTTTTACGTATTTTGGTTTGGTAATGCGTTTTAGGTATGTGGTTTGGTGAAACGTGACCGTGTTTTGTACGAAAACGGGAAATTATTAGAAAGGTATGAAATATTGTCATGGGAATTTCAGGAAAAAAGTAAAAAGAACATGCAATTTGCACGTCTCTAGGGGTTTTCATGTTGTTTTTACTGAAAATATTGTTTAGGAAAACAAATGATGAATGTCCATATTTTTTGCATTTCTATGTCTTTTAAAGTATACCAGTATACCTAAGTTTTTCAAATTTTATCACGCTATCTGTAGTAGTTTAATTTAGTCTTACCGTGTGTTGTCTGTTTTGGAAGCTGATATTATAGTTTCTACATTCAGTAGGATTATCAGTGCAAACATCACGGTAGAGTGCTATACGAGTGAAACATATCTATTTAAACGATTTTATACAGTTAATATTGTTAATGTTAACACTATGTGGTGTAGTTCCAGCTGATACAAACAGCTGAAGATTGGAATGTATTACAATGTAATAATTCTTTTAATATTAGAGGCATCACTTCTTATACGTAGAGTAGCCTTGACATTAATGTAAATCCTTTGTATTTCTTTATTTAATTATTGTGTAATAAATCATACGTGTCGCTCCGCGGGTAAAGGTACCTCATGGACGTTGTCGCTTGCGTCGTATCTACCTCCTTTACTTTAGGATATCAAGATAGAAGGGCACAAGCGACAATGTCCACAAAGTACCTTTAGCCGCGGAACGTCACATATGTAAGCCAGTATAAAAAGGCATGTAATCCTATAATAAATGTTCATTATTCCTACGAATCTCGTATTGTTATTATCTACCAACACCGAACACTTCAACTAATTAAGAGGAAACAGGAGGGCAGTTTTTCCATACAAACGTAGTCCCCTGTTTCCTCCCTGGATAATGCCAGTAGAGCAATAATTTTTTGTCTAAAAATCTATGGCTACTTTTGATATGTTCCTATGTTTTCCTTTTTACGATAAATTGATTCTCAAAAGAGATATTAACCTTCAAAAACCTAAAAAAAATGCCAGATTTTCCTTTGTGTTCACACATCCAGAAAACAAATTTGACTAGATTATTAAAAAAAAAGGAAAACATAGGAACACGGCCAAAGCCTTTCTTTAATGTTTAATTAAAAAATTAGTTAAATAGGTTTAGTTTTGGGGAAGAAATCAGGGGACTACGAAACGATGTTTTCATGAAATTTTAAAAGGTATTTTCGGTCCAAGCTGCAGTTGTCTCTATCGCGCTCTGCGGGGGAGAGGCGGGCAGTGCGGGATAGCGACACATTTTACAAATACCTAATTTTCAATTCTCTCGACCTTACTGTTTCCTCTTAATCATTTTGATTGTAAAATCTCACTTGTATGGTACAAACCTGACTGCCCATAAAGAAAGAAACACAGACAGTAGACAGCAAGTAGAAAAGAAAAAGAAAACACAAAGAATTACCATAGATTTTAACATATTGCAATAAAGTTTACATTCGTTTACAAATGCACAGCTACCACTATCTCCGTTGGTACTCTATCAAGATGCCTGTACCAAACTTACGATGTCTGTTTACAAGTATAGATAGGATAATCTAGATTTAATCCAGATTGAAGGGTTGGATCACCCGTCAATCCCGGTGTCTGCATCGTGTTAGTCTGTTTGATCCCGGTCCAAGACATCCAAGACGGGTGACGCTAATTACGCCTAGATTACGTAAATTATGCTTCAACAGATTTTGTACAAGTACATGCCTAAGCCCCATTATAATAGCAGTAATTTATCTATTTATTTATTTATTTATTTTAGGAGAACCAACAGCTTTACAACAGTATGAACGTTTGTATAGAAAACAGTCATCCTACAAAAGACACATCGCGCTGTTTGTATGTGTGCGCGTCGTGAACGAGCGCACCACAAGCAAAGTTTTACGAATACGTAAGAATGCGCTCGTCCAGAAATCATGTGATCGTCTATGGGGGGGGGGGGGGTTCAGAAAAATATCACGAATGATCACGATGGGGGGGGGGGGTCCGAGAAGAGATCACGTGTAATTTTTTTACACAACGGGAAAGCCTAAAACTACAAAATTACTCAACAATATTTTCAATTTTCAAAATTACACGTGATCTTTGGATGGGAGTGGGGTAGCGTTACAATCACCAAATATCACCAAGGCGGGGGGGGGGCAAAACTAGGCCAAATTTGACGCCCTCCTAAACGGTTGAAAAGTGACTTCTTGTTTGTCTTTTATATGAGTTTTGTATTTACAGTATAAATTATAACTATTATTCCAGACTTTTGCAACAAAAAATCCGTAACATTTTATTGACTTATACACCGCTACAGCCTTCCACGACCTATCCATGACCTATTGGGCCCGGATTATCGGTTTCCGGCCCACTGGGGGCCTAATGACGCGCAGGACATTAGCGCCGATGATTTTCGGATCATTGGACACTTTTGGTGGAGGAATTGGAGTTGTGATTAATTCGGACAGGAAAAAAGTACATGAAGGGTACACGGAAAGAACATGTCTAGTCACCTAAGTAACTTTCTGAGTAATAGCGGTTTGAAAGTAAGTCGTCGTGAACAATTACTATGGCAACCATTTCTTTAAAAGTCAAAAATGTATATATTATTTTGAGATATCCATCTGTAATGAAGTGGTAAGTTATAGTTCCTTGCGAGCTCTACATTTTGAGATTAAAATCTCATTTAAAAAAGTGACTCGACATGTTCTTTCCATGTACCCTTCACATGTCGTCATCTAAGAGTGTAAAGCTGCTAACTTCTTAAAGATTTATTTTCTAAAGTAATAGTACATTCCAGCAGAGACCGGGAAGTAGCGGATAGATAGTTACGAGGCTGGCAACCTCTTTTTACGCCGAGGTATGTATAGTGCTCTTCTCAAATATGCAAAGGAATAAATTAAAAACACTCCAAAAAATCTAATTTTATTTTCTAGAGACACTAAAAGCAAAGTAGACAAAAATAGAATTACAGAATGAAAATTTGTCATTGTAGCATAATAGTTCTAGTATTTAATACTGTAAAATAGGTATGCAAGTTGCATGTGCATATGCATAACTGTCATAAGAAATTACAATATATCGATAAATTAATATCGTTGGGAAGTCCCTAGGACAACTTTATTCGTGCCCCCAAAACTTCTATTTATGTCTGATGAGGTAATTTGCGCAAAGCGCAAAAGTCATGGCACGCGAAGTATAAGCATTTGTTGGGTCTACTTTAATACATGGTTTGTGGGTGCGATTTATGTAACGGAAATGACATTTAAGTGGACGGCTAAAATGCTCGAATATTCACCCCACCTATCCTCGTTAAACCAAGTATCACGCTTTAAACCGGGGTTAATCCACACAGCTCCATAAAATGGGTATAAAAGCTCCGCCACAAAAGCTCCGCAAGGAAACGGGGAACGACGTGATTTAATTTTCTTTCAAAGTATGAAATTTAGTTACGATGGGATTAACGGTTAAAATAATTACCCTTTACTGTAGTTAAAATGTTATGTAAGGTTTATGATAATGAGGCCTTTTACCGAAATTTACTGTAGTCTATTTTTAAGATTCCATACCGAAAGGCACCAACGGAACCCTATCACTAAGCCTCCGCTGTCTGTCTGTCTGTCCGTGAGTTCTAGCTTTAGAACCCTTATAGGTATAGAGGGTTCTAGCTTTAGAACCCTTATAGGTAGAGAATTGAAATTTTCACAGAATGTGTATTTCTATTTTTGCTAAAAGATCAAATAATACAATACAATAAACGTGCTTTTTGGAGTATTTCGTGTGCAAATCCGACTCGCACTCAATACCGGGATGACGATCTCCTTTCTTAATGGTTACAGGCCGGGGTTCAAATTAAATACATAATGACAAGAATTTAATTTCTTTAATTTTACAGTGGTTTTGTCCCTCTTATACAGGGTGTAATCGTTAAGTGTAGCCAGGCGATAATTCCGTAAATATAGCAGATATCAGAAAACTTCAAATTGATATCAAAAGTGCGTTACCCAATGAGTAAAATTACATTAATAACTTTATTGAAATAAAATCAGAAATATCCCAAATATTTACTTCAAACCCTCCCATACATTTAGTACCTACGACGACTTACAGCCTCCAAGAACTTCGGCGTCGTAAGAGATAAAACTGCTTGAGATTCATTATTTGCACGAATAAACTGTAATAATAGTACATTACACAACTAGGGTGGTAAAACAAAGAAAGGCCGATATCGCAGAGGTTTACGCTACGCGTACGGAAAAAGCCGTTTTCTGGCCAAGTAGTGTAGACATAAAATGATGTACACAACACGGGAGGTACCTAATAAAGAAAGCCCTCGATCGCGTATTTGCGTCCCTCGCCTGCAGCTCGGGCCGCAAACCTCTGCGATCTCGGCCTTTCTTTGTTTTACCACCCTAGTTGTGTAATGTACTATTATTACAGTTTATTCATGCAAATAATGAATCTCAAGCAGTTTTATCTCTTACGACGCCGAAGTTCTTGGAGGCTGTAAGTCGTCGTAGGTACTAAATGTATGGGAGGGTTTGAAGTAAATATTTGGGATATTTCTGATTTTATTTCAAAAAAGTTATTAATGTAATTTTACTCATTGGGTAACGCAGTTTCGATATCAATTTGAAGTTTTCTGATATCTGCTATATTTGCGGAATTATCGCCTGGCTACACTTAACGAATACATCCTGTATACCATGGGCGCGAGTAACCCGACAAATTTTAACTATATAGATTCTAGCAACAATTAGGAGTAAAAAAAATTATGTAATGCATAGTCGAGAAACGCGTACTTTGCGACATATTCATTATTTTTTAAATGAAAACTCCCAGGTGTGTAACAAGCCCTAATAAATGTGGTTAAGATACTTTTACTAATTTTTAAAATCTTTTAACTAAACAGCAATTAACCTTCGCAGTATTTTGATGGTAAGCGACTACGAGGTCAAACATTAACCTTTTGTTTCCATTTTAGCTTTTTTTTTCCTTTTTGATAAACATATATGTTATATTTAATGTTAAAAAAAGGGAAACTGGTGAGTTTCTTCCGGCGCTTCTTCTCACCAGAAGGTCACTACCCGAAGCGCCAAAAGAAAAGAATTGAATCAGACTTGTAAAAGAGCTTGTAAGTAAGCCCTTACTACTTACAGAAATTAATTATTTTAAGCAAGGACCTTAAAATAAATAGCCGGAAGCTCGCCAACAGAGAACTGAAGCCATTTCTAATACGGCGGCTGCTTGTACTTACGAGCCGCACGCACACATCAACTAGTTTTTTCCTATTGCGAGCAGCATGCACACATACGTAGCAGCTGGCGAATTAGACATGCTTCAGTTCTTTGCTAGCGATGCTCCGTCCGGCTATTTATTTTAAGGTCCTTGATTTAAAGGATTTTTTATTTATTTTCCTATCCTTACTGAAAAATAAATTAGAGGGTATGCACATGCAGTATTTCTTTTTAGAGTGCGTCTTCTGCTGGGCCGTTTGAGCCGCCAAAATCACCCTGACGATCCTCAGCTGTCCGCCTGTGACTTACATAAAAGAAGTAAAAGATGTGACTCACCGTATCTGGCCTCCTCCCCCTCGGGTGCCTGCGCCGTGAGGGTGGCCAGCTCGGCCTCCAGGTCTACCTGGTGCTCGTTGGAGTCCCATGACAGCAGCCCTGCAACAATGAACGACATTTTACCTTGTGAACAGTCAACAGCACAAGTATATTTATATATACCTTTCGACCTCCACTGCTCAAGTGGGATTTGTTGCCTTTAATATAAATTTTTAAAATAACAGGGGATGTCAATAACGGGTAAACAGTTTTTCAAGATCAGGTAATCACCCCCAATTTACGTATATGAGAGGTCGGTACCCTAAAGATTTTTTTTATTTTTTATTTTGTCACTTTGTTGGCGTAATTGATACACAGAGTGGAAAGGAACGAGGGTCTTTTCTGCAACAATGGCATTGTTTAACCTTAGCACATTATTTTCCTCAAATAAACTATGTTAATATCTATCATCGTTTACTAATTCATCATCATCATTCACTTGCCCTTATGCCATTCATTTGGGGTCGGCGCAGCATGTCCTCTTCTTCCATGCCTCTCTATCACTCGTCATCTCAGCGTTTACATCGTTCCTAGCCATATCATCTCTCACACAATCCATCCACCTCTTTCTTGGTCTACCTCTTCTTCCAGAACCTTCGACATTCATACCTAACACTCGTCTTGTCACATGACTTTCATATCACCGCATCACATGCCCATACCACGCTAGGCGATGTCCTCGTAACTTTTCTACGATTGGCGCTACTTTCAGACTTCCTCTTATATACTCATTCCTGATTCTATCCATTCTCGTCACACCACACATCCATCTTAACATTCTCATCTCAGCCATCACATCGTTTACTAATTATAGCTTGTTAAAGTTTAATGCAAAAAACTGCGCTTTTCAACCCTATTTAGAAGTCATACGCGGGTACGGGCGGTAGCATGTATAGTATAACACAGCGGTAGCGGCGGCGAAGATCCGCGATATAAATAAGCGGTTAATATCGCGGATTAGCAAAGCAATATCGTTAACATGGATTTAATTAACATGTTAATTAATTTAACCTAATTAACATGGATTTCCGCAAAGTAACGGCTGTATCAATTTATTATTTGACTCGGATATCGTTAAAATGCATCTACGAGTAACATACGACGCACTCAAAGTTGCGCCAACATGGCTGCCCGAACAATTTGCGATTGTTAGTTGTTACCGACCAATACCGAACTTGTGCCGACCAATCCCGGCCTTGTGCCGACCAATTGCCGAAGTTTCTATTGCCCGTATTCATGTACAAAGTTAGTGGCTTTCCAGCGTTAAGAGTTTAAGTGGCCAGATGGGAAACGTTATTGTATAATAGTTTGACTAGTTTATAGGATGCGTATTTGTTGTATTATGTGGAGATTTTCATTACGTTTCAAACAGACTTCAAGATGGAAAAAAGGTATCCAGTTCGTCGGATTCTTTATAAGCTTTAATATGTTGAGCTAAAATTTGGCATGCTTATGTAAGTATGATGGCAATGCAAGATTATAGTACCAGGTGACCGCAGACATATTTCTGTAGAATAATCTTCAGAAATATGTCTGCGGTCACCTTATTCCTCTGGCCCTTTTTCATACTAAATGTATGGAGACGGAGGAAAGTCGCAGACATATTTCTGAAGAATAACCCACCATTGAGTTAATCTCAGAAATATATCGAGATAGAAGGAAATAGTTCGTCAATTTGTATGGAAACTAAGCGTGTAACGTTTTTCGCTTGGCGTTTGACGCCAAAAGTGTAGTGACGGAAAAATAGTACAATACACAACTAGGGTGGTAATACAAAGAAAGGCCGAGATCGCAGATCTTTGCGGCCCGAGCCGCAGGCGAGGGACGTAAATATGCGATCGAGGGCTTTCTTTATTACCCCCCGTGTTGTGTACAGAATTTTATGTCTACACTTGGTCAGAGAGCGGCTTTTTTCCGTACGCGCAGCGTGCGGAAAAAGCCACTTTATGGCCAGGTGTGACATAATAGTACATTACACAACTAGGGTGGTAATACAAACAAAGACCGAGATCGCAGATGTTTGCGGCCCGAGCCGTAGGCGAGGGACGTAAATATGCGATCGACGGCTTTCTTTATTACTACCTCCCGTGTTGTGTACAGCATTTTATGTCTACATTTGGCCAGAAAGCAGCTTTTTCCGTGCGCGTAGCGTGCGGAAAAAGGCACTTTATAGCCAAGTGTGGCATAAATAAATTTTCCATTTTTTTTGGTGGTATTTGAATTATTAATGATACCATTATTGTCAGATTTACAAAACTGATAATAATATTGACGGCAATTGAAGTTAATGGCGTGCAAAGTAGGTCGCCGCCACATTTTCTTAGCACGCGAGGTACATACACTTTTCCTTCTACCTCGATATATTTCTGTGCTTGAGCCAGAATGTAGCCATGGGATCATCTAAGGGTGTATTTTCTCTGGCGTAATTTCTCTGGCCACCAATATTTAAAAGATTCCTCCTCACTAGACTGGCATTCGTTGGTTACTTTCTAGAACTTGACTGATTCTACATTGTAACCAAAAGTCCAATTCTAATAAGGCAGAATCTTCTCAGTATTCGCCAATATGTCATGACAGCGAAATTACGTTTTTGAAAATACACCCCAAATTACCTACGTAACGTTTATCTTACGTAAGTACCTACGGTCAAAAATATTTTTAGTATGAGTTAAGGTTATACATCTTTCTATAACCTACATTTTAAAATTGTTAGGCTTTAAAGCCTAATTTTCTTAGTGGATCCTCATAGACTTATACAAACCGTCTTATTCTTAAAACCTGTATGATAAAAGGATAAGTAAAATGTACCCAAGTCGTTAACTTTTGTATTGTCCACAGAAAAGACGCCCGGTTTCCTGAACGTGTATGACCCAAACTCATCGTGTTTGGGCTCATTTAATTAGTTTTACAAATATAAAAAAAGCCGAAGACAAAACAAATCCAATCTGATTTATTAGGAACTAAGGCAATGAGCTGCAGAGAACCAGCGAAAGAAAAATAAGCAAATAAACAAAATTTCAGACAAAATATTGTAAAAGTAATTGAGAATTTCCAGGATTTTTATATATTGTTGATAAATGCATTTAAAATCAATAAAAACAAATACAATAAGCAATTAACATCAGTAAAACTATTAAACGACGCATATGTGATATTTCATCTACATAAAAGAACGTCGTGTTGTATTATGTAAACCCCGGCATAGTACCGGGTAATTCTACTCACCTGCCAGAGCATTCTACAAGCATTAGTGTCAATTTGTGAAGAACAAAATTAATTCCATCAAAAAGTCGGTAGAATTACTTGAAACCGCTGGGACATTGAATCGAGTGACGTCATATTTGTTTAGCTGTTTCGCCTTTCAAGTGTAGTCGAGTTTGAATTATGACATTTGGAACCTTTTCATAATAAAATGATGGTGAAACCTCAAGAAATCTATGACATAGTAATTTTTAGTGTTACTGTGGTAAGGTTTCATAATTATTCCTCTCGACTAATTGTATTTTTTTCTGGTCAGTCGCATGCCGTCGCCTTGTAAGACTCATGTCATTATGTGAAGTGTTTGTGCAATATTTGTGTTATGATCATGGAACGATTTCAGTCTCCTTTAGTGCATCAGGTGTGTGCTTTGATTTGTTTTTGATTGAATATTGTGTTCGGTTTTCGCGATTGACATTCAGTGTAATAAAACGATTTGAACGGATTAAATCACGTATTTACTTAAATTTACGTCGCTACGTTCCGTACAGTCTGCGGCAACAAGTCATGCGTTGTCTCATCATCTGGCATCGGAAATTTGGATGCTTTTATACCTAGAATTGGCAAAATACCAAAAAAAGTTAAGCAAATATGGAATCAGCTTCTTAAAAGTTTGATTTTAATAATGTAAGTTCCTGGATTCCGCGATTATACAGAACATTGACGTATAATAACATAGACACACAGTTTCAAAGAAAAATGTCTATGAATCTGGCGCAAAATGACATTTGTAGTTACACTCAAGTATACGCTAATAACGTTAATTTATAAGCTGTATCTATATGAAACTGTCATTCAAAAGATTACTTAGTTCCATGACACCTATGTATTAATAAATTTGAAAAACGAACATTTGAAAACTTTAGTTTATTGACACCTATCAAAAAGTATATTCCATCTTTCTTTCTTGTTTTTTTGCTGCTATTAACGCATTTTTTAAGGAACATTTCGCCATTGTTGACAACTGTCGCCGTCTATGGTTGAAACCAGACTAAGTCAAAATGAGCTAGCCAAGCCGATCGGCTAGCACTTTTATGGGGCCATTTTTTCCGGCTGATTGTGTATCTATGTATACAAAACAACATAGTAATGAAGTATCTCGCGAATATGTTTAGCTTATAGCTATTTTTAATAGACTTCAAAAAACGAGTACATGCAACTTCAAATAAGTAGTTCATTTAAATACTTAAATAGGTCGTATTTGTTAATGTTAGCATAATAAGTTAATTTAGAAATCCAGGGAATTTTAATAATAAAATTAAATTGTGTCCGCCTTCATACAACTCAACATCGACGCTTGACGGCGAAGTTTAGGTATAATATAATATAAGCATAATTTCCGATGCCTGCTCATCATGTCCCTATTTAGGTGGAATGACCCAACTGGTGAGTTTCTTCAACAGCTTGTTCTCGTAAGGTAACTTTCCGAAACACCAATAGAATCAGACCTGTAAAACAGCCCTTGAAGCCTAATTCCGAAAATAAATGATTTTATTTGCTCTAAATAACTCGATACATTTTACATGTTTATGCCAAACCTGGCCATAAAGTGGCTTTTTCCGCACATGTCAAGTGTAGACATAAAATGCTGTACACAACACGGGAGGTAATAAAGAGAGCCGTCGATCGCATATTTAACATCTGCGATCTCGGCCTTTCTTTGTATTACCACCCTCGTTGTGTAATATACTAATACTTAAGTCACGGGAGCAGGAACATAAAAAAATCATCTTATTTACTCATTTCCATCGTAACGCCATAAAACACGCGTTCCTTTGACAAAACAAGGTCAGGTTTGGGCGGCGCTCTTTATTGGTTGGTTTACGAAGACAGAATACGTGACTTTGCAGGCCCACAAACTAGGGTTGCCAGATGGTCGGGAATTGGCGGGCTTCTCCCGATTTTTTGTATGCCCTCCCGACTCCCGACAAAGAAGAAAATCTCCCGACACACGACTTCATTTTAAAACTTAGTCCTATCCACTCAAGGTGGTCCTGCCAGCGAAAATTTCTGTTATTTCAGGCTAAAATAACCACATTTTTACTAAAAACAACCCGACCGTGGTGCACTTTGAAACTGCATAAATACCGCCATTTTGTTTTTTTTAATGACAGTGACACTCGCACCATCAAGACGAATCTAATGATGTATCATTTATCAAAATCGGATGTGCCGTTGAGTAGTTACATACAGGTCAAACACATAACCCTCCTTTGGGCTTCGCCGCAGTCGGGTAAAAAAAGGTCGCGCGTAGAGCACGCAGGGCATCTCCCGATCAAAGTCTCAAAATCTTGACATATTGTTTCCTGCTTCCGATAAGACGGTAATTCAATGTGGCAACCCTACCAACAACCTACATTAGGTCCACAAATCACGGGGAAGGGGGAAGTAGGTCGCCATATTATTTGACAGTCCTTTTATTTTATTTATTTGGGACATCAACAGCATTACAAATTACAGTTTACCGAGTGGAATGTAACGAGGGACGTTTTTGATGTAGAATAGATTTGCAATAGTTAAATGCTTGGAATAATAAAGAAAAACAAAACTAGTACTTTTTAATGCTTGTACATCCCACTACTTTTAAATAGCTCATTGATAATTACAAATGTTGACGCCCACTGATTCTTTTTTGCATAACTGTGATTTATTGAACCAATCTTCAATAAAAAAATCCGCAACATGCCAAGATTTTATTTAATAATACCGTTTAAGGTATATTCACTTTTTCGGATACATATCTAAAATTTGAAACACGTGTGGTGCGTAGGTAATATCAATCATAACCCCTTCTTTTTGCTTCGCCGTACCTAGTTGGGTAAAAAGAGTTTCAAAATAGAGTAGAGTCTGTCCAGTGAAAGCTGAACATGATAAAAGCGGCAAATTCCAAATGACAAAAACCGCTGCGGTCGAAACGCTCTAAAGTCGATCATAGTAATAAACATCCAAACTTCCAAACATCTTCACGAATTTTCCCATTTATAATATTAGTACAGGGAATTTATTTGTTTATAAGCGTTATTTACAATAAATACTAATTGTATGATTAATAATGAAACCATAAATTATTAATAATTCCTTCGACTTTGAAAGCTAGCCCGTCACACATCATAAAACTTTGATAATTGTCTATTTGAATATTTAGAAATATGTATTATGAATAAAGTTATCAAGTTATAATTTATTTTTTCTACTCCTGTACTGTTATCTGTCTTTTACTTGGTCACGAACACTAATATAAGAACATACATAATATGAGTTCAGAGAAGTCTATACTCTATTCCCCATAACAGCACTAGTGTCGTTATAGTCACTTTACGTTATTGCTAGCAGCCACAGACTTCTAAATCTAGGTTAAACTTAGGTCAAGGTAACTTTACGGTAAAAATGCACAACTACCAACTTAACAAACAATTAAATTCCTACGGTTTTTAAGGAAAACAAAACTTTCCGAACTAAATTCATTGATGCCAACATAAAAAAAGTATTTTTAATTTAAGTATATTTTAAATAAAATAAAAAAAAGTTTACCATAGACACATACTGTCAGTCAAACGTCATATTTGCCTTGTTTCCAGGTTATGATTAATTTTGTATTTTATAATTTAAAACCTACCTAGTCGTAGAATTTATTTAAAAACACCTAAATTCGTAGGATATTAGTAGGATTTTTTTAAGGAGCTTTTGTCAGACTGACTTTGCCAGCTCCGTTTAGCTAATAGGATAGGATAGACGTCTGTATAACTAACAAGCCACTAACTATTACAAACTAACGGCTAGAATTTCGGTAAGCGTGAAACTTGGAGCACTAGTTCAGGAATGCAACCAATTGGAAACGAGATACCAACTTGATGGCTGCACAGCACAAACGAGAGAATTCGAATGTTGCAATCAAAAAGTAGTGACCTGATTTTACTGGTTGAAGCTAAAACGTTGAATGAACTGAAAACTTTGAGGCATTGCATTTTGACTTTGTGAATTGGCTTGCGCATTTTTTGAAACCTTTGTACAATCGGCACTGTTGTTTGTTTATCAATCTCTTTAAAATATTTTGAAGAGTGTTCACAAAAACCTATAAAGTTAGATTTAAGAGGAAACAGGAGGGCAGCTTTTCCATACAAACGTAGTCCCCTGTTTCCTCCCTGGTTAATGTCAGTAGAGCAATAATTTTTTGTCCAAAAATCTATGGCTACTATTGATATGTTCCTATGTTTTCCTTTTTACGATAAATTAATTCTCAAAAGAGATATTAACCTTCAAAAACCTAAGTACACACTTCCGTTATTTGGCGATATTTTTTTAAGGTTCCGTACCTCAAAAGGAAAAACGACACCTTTATAGGTTCACTCGTGTGTCTGTCTGTCTGTCACAGCCAATTTGCTCCGAAAGTACTGAACCGATTGAGTTGAAATTTGGTACAAATATTAAGGTTAATGACCCGAACACGGACGTGTCACGGAAATATATGAATTTTAATCATGGACTATTTTGGGGGGTCAACTAGAAAATTAAAAAAAAAGTTAGCAATCTATATCGTGGGACATATTAAATGAAAGAGCTCATTGTGAGAATCTCAAATATATTTTTTTTATAATTTTTATACCAATACTTTTGAAGTTATTTAAGAAAATAGGCAAAATTGACCACCCCCCCCCCTTATCTCCGAAACTATTAGACATAGAATTTTGAAAAAAATATGGAAAATAGTCCAGCACCTATAAATTACAGGAAAACCTATAAGAAGTCTGTGCAGTAAAGTACAATTGTGTTATATTGTTTTGAACGTACGGAACCCTCTCCACGCGAGTCTAACTCGCACTTATCCGGTTTTTTTTTAATACAAAGATTAGTGACTACATGCCATAGTAAGGGCCTTATCCCACTTGCGAATTGCGGGCGAGTTTCTATACAAAACCAGTGTCGGCGAACTCGTGTCGGACATTTGTATGGAATTTCGCTTAACTAACTCGCCTGCAGCTCGCTCGCAAATCGACCGCCGACGAGTAAGCGAGTAAAATTGGGCGGGCAGTTCCTTACGGGCTGACAAGGTACAGTGTGATCGATAATGCTACTCGCTCAATTTTACTCGCTTTCTCGCCGGCGGAGCGGCAAGTGTCTAAAATAACCTATCCGTTCAATCACACTGCAGAAGGAAAGGTAAAGGGATACAGATTGACTTTAAGCTGTGCATAAAAAGTTGTACCAATTTCTCAAAACAAACAGTTCAAATTATTATTTTTTTACTTCATCGGTTCACCTCAATTGAAAGCTTGTAATGTTAATAAGTTAACAATACTTTGTATATTTTCAGATATTCGTGACGAGTGGGATACTCAGCACGATCCTGAGCTGTGGGCTGGGCCTGGGGTTCCTAGCTGCCTTCCTGGACCATAGCCTACTGGACGACGACTCGAGGCATGTGGACGGCGCGTCAATGCGTTTCATAGGTACAGTCTAAAGTCATCATCACCGTTTCAACCTTGAGACATTAACTATTGAACATAAGAAGGAACATAAGGCCCAGATGAGACAGGATGAAGATGGCAATGGCAATAGAGTAGGGTTGCCATAAGTGTGGGGACTCAGACCGGGAAATTTAAAGAAAAAGTAGTAAAGGTAGAAAACAAGGAACTTGAAAGTGTGCCAGTGCTCTCTCGCTCTGTCAACGCCGAGAGTTCGCGATCTCGTAATGTGTTGACACTGTTGACGTAAATTCGTAAAAAGTGAACGGACAAGTCGCTTACGTCGTTCTATCCACGTACGATTAGCCTAGCTAGCTAGTTAGTCGAGTTTTTCTAGGGAGATATATTATTATTACCAAGTCCAGCCCCTACTGAATAACAATGATTTTTAAACCGGGACAATTTGCTTATCGGCCGGGACACCATGCTTATACCGCAAAACGAAAAAGAAAATCTCTGAATGAAATAGAACGTATTAAAACCGCACAATGTTTTATTAAATCCAATCCCATTGATAAAAAGCCTCGACTTACATCTCCTTTCATCCGCGAATTAGTTACTTAGTTGAATAATTAAACACAAAGATAAGGGCCTCTTATCTGGCCGGATAAGTAAAATTAATTTTCCTTTTCAGAGACCGCCGGGGAGGTGGCGTTCGTTCCATCCATTCTCATAATACCCTACACAATGCAGAAGAAAGGCCGCCGGACAGCGAGTATTGTGACCGTCCTGCCACTTCTATTTAGCTGGTTAATCAGTTTCGACGCCAAGCATTTCACTGGTTGCTCTTGGTCAATATACTTCATAATGTCTCTCTCGGCGGAGCTGCCACAATCAGCAGTATAATCATATCTGAAATGTGTAGCCCCAAGTACCGAGGAACGTTTCTTATGTTAGAAACGGCTATGATATCTTTGGGTGTATTACTAAGCCACGTTTCTGGAATTTATTCTTGCTGGGGACTTATATCTGTATTAGGTCTTGCGACAGCTTTATACGGTTTGATAGTGTCTTATTTGTCACCAGAAAGCCCGTATTGGCTGATAAGTAAAGGTCACATGATGATGTGCGCCGATAGTTTCCATTGGCTTCGGGGCCGTGACCAAGAAGCGAGCAAAGAATTAGACGCTTTAATGCTGACTTATAAGATTCAAATTCAATTGGAAGCTTTGAAACCTGTAAGAAAATTAGGCATTCAAGAGAATATCCTGGATTATCTAAAGTCCTTAATAAAAGTGGATTTCCTGAAGCCTCTCTCTATAATGATATTACTGTTCAGTTTCGTAGGTTTTGGAGGTGAAAATGTCGTTTCTAACAGTTCTTTCAGAAACATATTTAAATTGACAAACGGGAAATATATAGGGACTATTATATTGGATATTTTAGCGTTAGTTTGTTCTTTGACCGCTTGTGTTTTGCTACAAATTGTTCGAAGGAAAACCTTGTTCTTATTTACTGGGTCCTGTTCGATTTTGTTTTTAGGTTTAACAACTTTGTTCGTTATAATGCAGTCGCTTCATTTCTTTTCAAAAGATTATTTATGGTTGTTTTTAACTGTAGTGACAGGATTTGCTATGTTTATGTCTTTAGGTACGACTGCATTGCCATTTTCACTCCTTGGGGAGATATTTCCCATGTCTTATAAAGGAGTGGGTAGCTCATTAACATGTGCTTACTTGTGGGCTTTCGGTAACACCATTCTGAAATTTATACCAACTTTGACAACATTAATGGGGTTGCATTGGATCCTGTTTCTAGCGGTGTTCTTAATGATTGTTGTGCTCATTATTGTAAATAAGATATTGCCAGAGACAGCGATGAAATCATTAGTAGAAATAGAGCAGATTATGAAAAATGATGATTATGAAGCAGTAACTGTTATCGAGCAGGAGGATGTAGATCAGTTTGATAGGCTTCAATTATTTTTAGTATAAAATCCAACATTGGATGTAAATTGTGAATAAGAATTAATCAAATTCCAGTTTAGTTCAACAAAGTAACAAATAACACTCTTATTCTAATAAAACTCATTACAAACTCAGAATATAAAGACCAACTATAACGAAAAACTGTACGCACTAAAATGTAGTAAAAAATGTATCTGCTCATAAAACACTTATTTGTCTGTATACCTTTGTTTTATTCGACCTGCTATGGAGACCAAAGTCGCCTCCAAAAAGGCGTTTTAGATTTGAAGACCAGGTCTACTCGCATGCCAAATTTCATTTCAATATGTCCAGTTGTTACCCAGTTATTTAGTAACAAACACCTAAACCTCTAAGCTCTTGTTTAGATGTTTAGAGGTTTGGATGTCTGTTACTAAATAACGCAGTAGCAACTGAATGGATTGAACTAAAATTTAGCATGCAAGTAGAACAAGTCCTAGATTGAAACATAGAATACTTTATAATTCGGTAAAAAGTTCTCTTGGGTTAATAACGGGAATAACGCAGGCGAAGCCACGGATAAATGCTAGCGCGGATAAAATTAGCAACTCACTCTCCACTATCCATATATTCATTATCAAACAAAACCTGTCACCTAAACACCCGCAGGTGTCGTATTCAGCCCAAGCGGCGCAATTTGAGCATCTGACCCATCTCAGACTAATCTTGGAACGTCAAACCGTGCCATATATTATTACAGTCGACAGCCTAAGCCTATGTACGGATATTACCTTCTAAAACGTCGTAAGTGCCATTGGATTTGAATACACAAAAACCCTTTTAAATTAGCGTGGATGGGTCTACGTCCATTTGTCGTGGTCACCGAAGATTAATTCTGGTCATTTTTGCGATACGTTTTGCAAAAGGGTTCGTTAGTTTCTGCCGGTGATAGATGGCGTTGGAGTTTAATTTCAAGCTTTTTGTGTCAAAAGAATCCTTTATTAAGTACAGGAATGTTGTATGAGCCAGTTAGCCCTTACACTTGGATGTTGTGTTGGAGTGCGATGGTAGAACGAAGAAGTTGAAGTTATAGTTATGAAACTGGTTTATTGTCTTTAACGTACAAAATAGTTAAATTAATTGGCCGTTCCTTCTTTTGATGTTCATCGTATGACAGTTATGTTTGCACTACTTAAGTACCTACTCTTTTACTTCATAATTGTTATATCGAAGCGCGGCCTAAAATAGGTCGCAACGTAAGCGGAAAAATGTACCTACAGTAGTGAGAACAGTCTCACTACTGTACATATTTTTGTCGCATTTTTACAGACAAATGCGACACAAATACGTATACTACTATTAGACCTTTATGATAAAAATAGACGTCTAAATCTGCATGACCTTTACCAGTAAAATACTGTAAAGCATCCCTAAAAACCCCATCTAACTACTCATTAAATATTTCTAAGTACTCCTGTAACTGTTTCTAACCATGCCGTTCGGAGTGTCAATAGCACCGGTAATTTTCCCTCAGATCAAAGCTGTGTTAAACGTTTTGACAGCATGGCTGTCGAACGCAGCCCTCGTCTAATTACTGTGGTTAAACAGTAATTTAATTAAGAGTTTACTCAGTATATTAATTTAGGTTT
This sequence comes from Eudemis profundana, assembly GCA_947034925.1. Classification (NCBI taxonomy): domain Eukaryota; kingdom Metazoa; phylum Arthropoda; class Insecta; order Lepidoptera; family Tortricidae; genus Eudemis; species Eudemis profundana. Next base: position 1,984,502 of record OX344809.1, read on the forward strand.
TTGTTTATGTTACTCGTTTAATTTTATGGGATTAATGTCCAATGTAGATGATTTTCTACTATATATCCATGTTCAACTATGACGGAAAGGCAAAAGCGATGCTATTGATAAAATAGGCAAAAATGCAATGTTTAAATCTAAAAATTTTACACCGCAAAAATGATCTATAAAACTAACTAAAAATATTATATTATCCCTGAACAAATGTAATTAAATGTTGTTCGTTTATTAAAGAATACTACCTCAAAAGAGTAGTAAAACAGAAGAAAGAAAAAGAAAAAAGTAGTAGTTTTAGTATTAGTCTAGTAATGTGTTTTTCTGGTGTGCACCCTAGTTGTGTAATCGATCAATATGGGATCGTGGCCACTCGCGCGCGGTATGGGAACTTCTTCCTTCTTTCCGAAGAAAACCTGACCTCCACCATGTTAGAGATGCACGGGGAGTTATATGAAGGAAATTCACTTGTTAATTTTGGGTTTTTATTATAGTTCGAGATATTTAAATTATTGTTTCTATGGCGGCGTTCAGATGAGAACTGAATCTGAGGGCACGGTAGTGCCCCCGACAAGTCGAGCAAAACAAAGGCACGGCTTTTCTCGAAGCCATTCAGGCCATTTTCAGCCTCCCGTAATTTTGTACTGGCTAAAGCTAGAACCCTGAATTTTCAGGGATCAATATTTTATATTAAAATATTACGTTCGATTGGCGGATATTTGATTATATTTATAATTGTTCTGTAGAGACGGCCAGATCTCTACAGTATGTTTGTATAATATCTAGAATATCGGTGACATTAAATTTGAACCTTAATACTATGACGATACCGTTTGTTTTTCAATATGAATGGTGTAGTGCCACGTGCCAACTTGCTAAGTCGCTAGTTAGCGGCTTTGCCATAATAGAGACAATGGCCTTTGTTTGAAAGATTAGGGCTCGAAGCGAAAAATTCACCTGGGAAGAGTCGGACTATATGTTTCTAACCAAAGCAGGACGCAGGCGTAATGGGCGACGGGGTGGCTCCCCCCCCCCCCCCAGGTCAACGGACGCACGGAATGAGACCGACCCAATAAAATGGAGATTGTATTGCTTGTGGGCAATACCTTAGCGGAATTAATCCGGAATGTTATCTGAATATTACGGTTCTATTCTTCTAAGAAGCTATTTTGGTAAGAAGATATTCGGTTTTGTATAATTCGTTGACAATATTTTGAAAGATCTCACGGATGACGAATACTAGTATTTCGATTATGGTGCGAAAAGAAGATAAGTCTCAAAAACCTGATCGCAAACAGATGCACCGGTCAAGTGATGGACTTATCTTTCTTCAAGTTCTAATCAGTCGGTAGGAACGCGATGGACTGAGCCAGATGGAGAATAGAGAGATATGTCAGTTACTCCAAATAGAAATCGTCTGGCGGTGACAGCGTTCCTTAGACTGACATTTCTTTCATTTTTCTTTTAAGTGTGTCGTACCTACACCACCCCCTCTTCTCGTCTTTCATTGGTTAAGTCAAACTATAAAGACGAACAAGTAGTCCAACTTCGGCCGTTACAGAGCGCGCACACGTATTCACACAGTCGCGCGATCGCTTACGCATTCTTAAAACTTTGCTTGTAGTGCGTTCGTATACGGCGCGCACACATACAAGCGCGCGATGTACATTTCGTAGAAAGAAAAATTACTGCTGTTATACTGTGGTTAAGTTCCCATCATCATCATTTATTTAAGAGTTACACTCTTGTCAGTGGAGTTGTTTCCAATCTTGTCTGACGTACGCCAGCTTCTTGACATTTTGATAAGACACAACATTAACTTTTTCCTTCACTTGGTCCATGTAACTGCGTCTAGGTCTTCTTAGGGCATAAGCTGGACAGAGAAGAAAACCAATGAAGAAGTATTAATGATGGTGAAAGAGAAGAGGACAATCCTGAATGTTATTGCAAACAGACGAGGAAAAATGATAGGACATTTGATAAGACACGACAATTTCTTTAAAACCATACTGGAAGGAAAGATAGAGGGAAGTTCCCATCAAGTGTGGTAAATGTATTTCATGTCAAACGCAACTTAAAATTATGGTTAGCAAAGAAACTCGAGTTAAACGCTAATTTAAAAAAAACACTGAACTCAGAAATATTATAATATTTAGAATATAAAACTCGTTAAGTCACTAATGAAAACTTGTATCATGCAGAAGCAATTAATATCAAAATGGCGGCGAAGGCTTACCAGCAGGGGCGTGGCTACCGCTGGGACTAGACGAGTGGATTGAGCTTAAATTGGATTTTAGTTAGGAAATGGGTCTGTTAATTTTTTGATGCTTTCATTTCGGATGAGTTCGTACATAGTGTTATGGAAGTAAACAGATTTCATTAACTGATTCTAATTAACCGTACTAACAGATATATAACTTATATAAGCCATTATGTTATGTACTTACTAACAACCATTATGGATCCGTCCGCCCAGTCCGAAATAAATATTTTTGAATTTGAATTAACTCATTGAGTCGTTTGATATAGGTAGTCTAGTCATACTTTCTTCAGTAAACAACCTTTTTTAACGAGTTTTCATTTCTTTTCACACCGTTTAGTTAGTATGTGATATCATAGAAGTCAGTTCACTCTGCGATTTCGCCGCGCGACCACTGGTACCAAATTTTGTTCCTACGGCGGGGCTTAGCCAGCAGTGGCGTGGCGTCCACAGAAATCGATTGCTATCGGCTTGCCTAATATCAGGCATTTGAACACCTTTTTCTACAGCTCTTAAGGAAAATTAACGCCAAATCTGCAACGGCTTACCCAAGGATATCTTTTACGCCACGCCACTACTAGCCAGTGACCAGAAAGAGCACGCGTTATGCGATACAAAGAGACGGTTGAGAAAGAGCACGCGTTAAAGAGACGGTTGTATCCGATATGTTCCGACCTGTGGTCGGAACCGAAAGTCTATTTTATTAGAGAGCGAGATTTCTGTAGGTAGTAACTATTACCTATTGTTTGAGACCCGAACAGGGCGCCCTCTATCCTACGTGTAAAGGTGGATTTAGACCAAACGAATTCTAACACATTCTAACCCCACTCTACCAAATTCTTTGTGTGTACACAAAGAATTTGGTAGAGTGGGGTTAGAATGTGTTAGAATTCGTTTGGTCTAAATCCACCTTAATAAAACACTGGATTGTTGCTGCAAGTTTTTTTTTTTATTTTTTTTTTAATTTTTTTTTTTTTTTTTAAACCTGACAAACTCACAACCCACATCCGAGCATTGTGATTGTCGGGCCGGGTGGTTGGCCGTTGCGGTCACTGGGCTCGAACCAGGTCGCTGGCCAGACCACCCAAGGGCGTCCGACCGTGTGCCATACACTCGGTCGACACGCTCATCGGGCTGGGTAAGTGCCGGGGGGTGCCTGGAGTCGAACCAGGTCACCAGTCCCGGCTTACCACGATAGGTGTCGGGCTAGGTGGGGGCCTGCTCGCCTGGGGTCGAACCAGGACGATGGCCAGGGCCACCTTTGACTTTTCTTGAACCAGGACAATAAATTCCAAACTACTTATACTTTCTGTGTCGACATCTCACCAGCGCGATCTAGAAATTGTGACAGATCGAACAACGACATCTAGCGGACAACAGAAAAACAAAAAATATATAAAAAACGCTCAAAAACCTATTCTGTGGTGCAAACGTTACGCAACCAGCCAGCGTTGAGACCATAATTATAAAATGAAACCTAATTTAACCTTTGATATCGTTAATGTGGACTGGTTAGCTGGTAAAGAATGCCTTGATACCTTCGTGTTCTATATGATAGTTTTTCTTTTGTATAATGACTTTAAATAGGTACATGAAATTGTTAATTGTTTTTCCGTTTGTACGTTAAGGCTGCTTGTCCACTGAAGTGGAGCTTAAATTCTATAGGGAACGTGCACGACGAGCTGCCAACTGGTGCCGCCAATCTAAATCATGTATCCTCTCATGCTGGGGCCACATTGGCGATAACGCCGTTAATTTATCGCGATGAAGGACGATTAACGTCAGTGTAGCTACGATATTTGACATTGTCACTTAGATATTGTCATTGACATTGACAGCTTAATTTGACAGGGGTGATGTTTCCTTTATTGTCCGCCCGTGTCTCTTTTGTCGTTTAGTGCTGCCACCTATAGTTCGTTCACGTGCCCTATTAGTTAATACTGGCCCAGCTCCGCTTACTGGACGGGCAGCCCAAAACACCAATACTTTCAAATAGGGAGTTACAAATTTGACTTAATCTCGGTTACGTTACCATAATTGGTATAATTCAGTAATCGCGTGACGTATGCTCGTGACGAAACTGAGGGACACAAACTGTGTACCTAACGAAAATTGGTCGATGGATTTGATGTATTGCAGTAATATCATATTAAAATTATGGTTATTATATAAAATATTGACAAGCTTATCGAAATATGTGACATTCCGCGGGTAAAGAATGAATCCAATACGGATTGCATCGTCTGCGCGTCGACTTATCGCGCCCTCCTATGAAGCCGAAGTTTGACTACACATTTTTCTTTATACTTTGGCAGTACTTAACAAAAGTAATCATATACTTTTGACGTTGACTATACATCCACAGTAACAATAAATATAAGCGCTTGTAATCACTCACAAACGTAACGTGTTGGCAAAGTATAAAGACAACCAAGTAGTTCGTCTTCGCCGTTTAGGAGCGCGCGACACCATAGCGTGCCTAAGGCACAGGGCTGCCGCTCGTCGGTTCTGTAAAATACCTACTTACTACGAACGTAACTTTTATTAGGTTGACCTCGATCGAACGAACAATCGATCGAGGTCAACCTAGTAAAAATTACTTATTTCAATATGAAAGTATCTGATCGCACACATCTGATGTTAATGTTATTAAGTATAATAGTTTAAATAAATTAGTATTGGTATGTGTACATGTAAGTAACGCAACGATATTTCGGCTCGTTTCATAAAACCACTCTCGTGTTTAAGGCATTTTATGTATCAATAGAATCAACTATTATTTAATTAGTACACGTTTAAAAATATGTTAATTTTACTCATCACTGTCAAACAAAATAATTATCTACTCTCATTTTGCTCAGCCCTGACTAAGCACGCGGCGATGCTTGCCTGTGGTGCGTCCGTACACGGCGCGCACACGGTGCGCACACATGCGCGCTCCCGATGTACCTTTTATCGGAACAAAAACTACCGTATACCGTGGTGTTGGTATCCGAACATGATGCCGTTAGGTCATGCGAGCTACAGGTGCTGAAATTGGGTTAATTGCCTGGGACTCCAGATCACTGAATTATAGCCGTAACTTTACTTTTTTCAGAATATTAAAATCATTCGTTAGGCTGCCCGTCCACTGGACCGGAGCATAAATAGTGGAGGGCCAATATTATATTGTTTTTTAAAATAAATCAGCCGCTGCATAGACCATTTGCTTTTTGGACGAAATGAGCATAACTCCATTTTTAAGGTTCTGTAGCCAAAATGGCAAAAACGGAACCCTTATAGTTTCGTCGTGTCCGTCCGTCCGTCTGTCCGTCTGTCCGGATGTCACAGGCATTTTACTCAAAAACTACATGATGGATATTGATGAAATTTGGAATATAGGTGTCTTGTATGAGCCGCTACTTAGTTTGGTAGTTAAATAACTAAAATAAATATTTTTAGGGGGGGCACTCCATACATGTTACAGAAGCTAAAAAATGTTTTTTTCAGTAAATATCAACATGTGGTACATAGTTCGACGGCTCTTTAAAAAACACAATAAGGTTTTATAAAGTAATGTTTTTGATTAAGTGAATATATTTTTAAATAATCGCTCCGAAATTTGTGTAAATTGTGTCCCCCCGTCTATCTTCTAAACCGTGTTTCCGAAAAATATGAAAAAAATCACGAAGGTAACGCTTAATTATTAATTTCAACGAAAATTATTTTCAACAAGATCGGATTAACCGTTTTTGAGTTAATGCCGATAAACTGCGCTTCTCAACAAAAGGACGTAATTGCTATGAAGATACGCTCTTTTGTTGTTGTACTTTTTTACCTTATAGTTACGGTAATGGAACCCTACACTGAGCATGGTCGGACATGCTCTTGGCCAGTTTTTTTCACATATAGGTTTCAAAGTACCTACTAACGATTCCGAGCCAGATAACCCTCAAAAGTCCATTTATTATTCTGAGAAAGTAACCAATAGAATAGAATTTAAGTTCTGCTTCAGTGGACATGGATTATTATTTATTAATTCTCAAGCTCGTACATCATTGATGGAAAGCAGCCTAACTCTCACAAACTTGCCGTGTTGCTACCCGAATACGACGCAGTAGGCTGTACAAGCTACAGGTACCGGAACTGGGTTAATTGCCGGGAGCTGCACGGATCACCGAATTATGCCGTAGCGACCAACTTGCATGGGTGAGCTGCTGGCTCGTGCAGGTAAGTGCAGGGTGATTCGGCATTTGCCAAGTGGTTGCTTGTGTAATTGCTACCTTGAATACAAATACAGCACCACCTTATACATCAAAACCAAGAACATTGCCAGATATTGCGTGCAAAACTCGGAATTCTATCTATAAGCTAAAATGACGCTGTAATAGAGAAGTTGAAGCAGGGACTATGGGGGTTTGAAGTAATGAAGAAGAAGTTTCATGATGATAGTCGTTATATTGTGTAACGTATAACTTAGTAAGAGCAAGAGCAAGTACAAGACGAAGACCAGATAACATGTGTCTTAAAGCTAGTTACATCTATTTATAACATATGTATCAATGCTTACTTGCTATAACCCAAATCCGTGCGTCATTTTCTTTTTATTTTTTTTTAGTTTCTGTTAATTCATTACATTACAACGCTATTAAACAATACGTGTCCTTTTATGAATTGAACAAAAAAAATTAAGATATAGCCCGTTAAAGATCCGCGTGACTTCACGTCGTGGCTCGATTTTTACCACATGGTAGCGTCACGAGTCCTGAAATTTTACTCGCTATATATTGTTTTTTTTTGTCTGATTAATAAAACAAAACATATTATGTATTAATAGTACATTACACAACTAGGGTGGTAATACAAAGAAAGGCCGAGATCGCAGGAGTTTGCGGCCCGAGCTGCAATATGTGATCGAGGGCTTTCTTTATTACCTCCCGTGTTGTGTACATCATTTTATGTCTACACTTGGCCAGAAAGCGGCTTTTTCCGTACGCGCAGCGTTATCTACGTAACATCTGCTACATTTCGATGACTATAAAAACCACCAGTTGTAATGAAAAGTAGGCGGCCGATGGTCGAAAACTGTGACGTTATGTTGCTACCCGAACGCGACGCAGTAGGTTGTACGAGCTACAGGTTCCGGAAACTGGGCTAATTGCCGGGAGCTGCACGGATTACCGATTTACGCCGTAGCGACCAACTTGCATGGGCGAGCTACTCGCTCGTGCAGGCAAGTCCGGAGCGACTCTACACCTGACGAATGTTACGTAGTTGCTAACTTGGATAAAACTAACTTTCTCGTTCCATTCTTCTTCCTTATATGCTCTTGTTTATAATAGGTATCTATTTCAATTGTGGTATTTTCGGTTAGATATGGGGAATAATATTGAGATATTGTATTAAATGCATAGATTGATAATTGTCGATTAAAGTAAGGTCTATTATTTAAATTTAACCTACAATACGTTACGTTTTGTTTTGAAAAATAACATCAATCACTAAATTGTACCTATGCAAATATAGGCTGGGCTGGGACCTAGGCTGGGAGAGCCTCACGATTGTGAAAATCAATCTAATAATCTATTTGATGTACAGAAAGAGTAAGAATATCCACAAACAAGAAGTACCAAAAAGATTCTATACGTAGGCTGCGCTTGCACCAGAGCTTTGCGAGCTACCGGAGCGGTGTGCGAGGAAAAAATCCACCAATGAGCCCTCTCCCGCACATCGCTCCGCTACCTTTTTTTTTGTTTTCCCAGGAGAAATCCGTAACGGATCCCACCCAGCTCGGGAAAAACTGGGAGGGTATGTCCGATTTCCACGGACTAAAACTCCTGGGATGTTCCGCCGCTCGCTTTTTTTTTTTTTTTAGAAACTGACAAACTCGCAGCCCATCCTGGGCGTAGCCATTATCGGACCGGGTGGTTGGCCGTGGCGTTCCCTGGGGTCGAACCAGGTCGCTAGCCAGACCACCCTGAGTTGGTCGGACTGGGTGGGAGCCGGGAGTGCCTGGGGTCGAACCAGGTCACTTAGTCCCGGTCCACCTCGATATGATCGGGCTAGGTGGGGGCTGAGCGCCTGGAGTCGAACCAGGTCGTTTGGCCAGAGCCACCTTGACTTTGCGCTGGTTGCTCAGAGTGAGCAGCGGACCAGCGGGAAGGATGACTCGGGTCATCCTGTCCTTATGTGAACTTGTGTATCGAACTAATGGGAGTTTTAGGTGCCGGTTCGCTAAAACCTAGCCCAGCTAAGAAGACTCCGGCAAGAAACTTAGCTGGGCCCGAGCGAGGTCGGAGTGACGCCGCTCGCTATTGGACGGGGTTCCGGGAACGCTGTTGCTCTCCACCAGTTCCCCGTCAGCGTTGCCCTTTCGGGCCCGACTACAAGTTGTTCTCCGCTTCAGGCGCCTCGGAACACTGGGGGCCTTTCAGCTCAGGACCTCTTGGCGCAGGTGGTGGTACTCCCGACCCATCACCCGCTCCGCTACCTGGCACACCTCTGGTGCAAGCGCAGCGTAGGGAACGTACAGGAACAACACAACTTTTAGAGCATGAGAAGTAAAAAACATTCACACGGTCATTTCATTTATAAAATATACGTTTTTAGTCAAAGCTGCGTCTTGTTGAAAGAGTTATAAAAATATCCCAGTTTTGAAATCCTAAAATTTTTCCTCGAAATATTCGTACACGCGTTCATGAAATTGAAATAAAAGTAAAACTAATGACATTTTTTCAAACAATTTAACAAATGCATTGGAGCTGAAAATTTGCTTTTAGGCAATTTGAGAACTATTCACTGTTATCTTTGAATTATGTTCGTCGCATGATTGAATATGTTGCATAATTTATTGAAACAAGCTTTTTCAAGTGTACGGTTACAGAATTCAGAATGATTTTTTCACGAAAGATGTGATTCATGATTATTGAATGAATTAATTAATGTTAGTGTTTTTCTTTTCAGGCCTGATAAGTTTCCTTTACTGCCCGCATAGTGTCTCTTTTGTTGATTTAGTGCTGCCAACTATAGTTCCTGCACGTTCCCTATAAGAAATTGGAACCGCTTACGGATTCGAATCCTTTAAATCTTCAAGACCTTGAAGAAGAATATGATACCTTATGACAACAGTCGCGAAAATCCGTTGAATCCAGCAATTATACATTTTTAGTAAACGGACTTCGACTCTCATCATACTCCGCATTTCTTTCGCATTTTTTCGCTTTAACTATACAGTACCTTTCTTCTTTTTCTTTTAAAATGTCTGCTTCATGCATAAATTCCTTCATTTTAATAATTAAACCAGGACGACAGCTGGACCCAGATGTTACCTGAAACAATACGACAGAAACCTTTTATTTGTGTTTTCAAGAATCAATTTAAATTACGGAAAACGTAATGTAAATAAGGCCGATGCGCCATAATTTGAGAGCAAAAACTCGCCTAGGAGTTTAGGATTTAGTGATACCCAGGTGTTGTCTGTACTAGGAGCAAATAATTAAAACGTAGATTGTACTCCTCAATCTGAACAACATTAGTTCCGCGACATTTAAAAATAGCTTATTTTTTAATTTTTAGTACATTTTAAAGTTTATTCGAAACCGCAATGTATTGCAATGTTTTTTATGTTTGTAGCGTGACAAGCAACGTCAATTAGACTGATGTTAACGTACATTGAACACACTATTTCATTTGTATGAAAAAATATATATATTAGGGACAATCTTACACAAATCGAACTAGCCCCATAGTAAGCTCAATAAGGCTTGTGTAAAAAGATAAAATCTAAAGATTACATAACTTTTAAAAGTTTTTGAACGAAAGTTTTATTGTTTGATGAGTAGAATCTACGTTTTAATTATTTGCTCCTGTTACAGGCAACACGCGGTATATTATACTTATTTTTGTATGACAGTGGAACTTCAATTAGTCGAAACTCAAGAGAAACGCTAAAAATTTCGTGTTAACGAAGTTTCGACTTACAGAGGTTTTCATGGGCCCATGTTCGACTTATAGAGGTTAAGGCTTCTGTACTTTTTAATTTCGAGTTACAGAGGTAAAATAAATAAGAAATCGAGTTATAGGGGCAGAATTTCCTATTCTTAGTAAAGCCGGAGCAGACTTGAATTACTTTTTCTTCAGGAGTCATATGGATACTCCAGTCATATGCTTTAAAATAGGCAAGCCGATGGGAATCGGGTTCTATGGACGCCACGCCAGTGCTATATACCTGCCATAATTTTTCTTCAAGTTGCAGAGGTATTCACAAACTTCGAGATACAGAGGTTATGAAACAAAAGAATATTAGACCTCTATAACTCGAAGGAACCGTCCTTCGAGTTTTATAGAGGTCTAATATTTCGAGTTATAGAGGTTTTGGGGCTTGAAGGGAAGAAAACGGCATTTTATTTCATGTTATTTCGTCTTATCGAGACTCGACGTATCGAGGTTCCACTGTATCTTTATTTTCTCAAGTTATTTCAAAACTTTTTTTTTTATACCTGATATGGTATAAAAAAAAGACAAAATATAAACACATTATAAAAAACCTAACCTAGGGTGCCAACGGCAGCGAAGCGGGGCCCAAGCTACAGGAAGGATAAGATATCTAGAAAGTTAAGGTAGTATCGTACATTATTGCTGGCCGGTTTCCCATTTCTTGCGCTCCAGAACAGACAATTAACCTAATTAGCTAATTGCTAATTTTTAAGCGCTTGCTAACTTGCTAAGAATAGCTCGGAGCTTCGTAGACGGAACAAATTAAAATCTCCAATTACATCTTCAAAGAATAATAAAAATTGGAAGAATTATGTGTTTAAGTTGAAGCGAACGGAAGTTTGTCTTATCTGATCAAATCTAGGTCGTTAATTCAAAATCTTATAACTTGTAAACCTAATTTGTTTTATAAAGTGTTTGATTGTTCTATAGCTCCACATTAGTAGATTTACATCTTCGCCAAGGCTGCTATTTGTTAAATTGCATTGAATTTTAGGTAGCGAATAAATAATGTAAAATTAAATAATAACCTAATGCTAATGACGGGACGACCTGTAGGCTTATGATGCTACATTTTGTCTCGCGATAAATAAATGATAAAGCATCTGTCACGTTCTGACAAAATGTGTGTGAGAGTGTCGGTCGCTTTATCATTTGTTTATCGCGTGATAAAGCGTAGCATCATAAGCCTACTGGACCTATTTCGTCACGACTGGTCAAGTTTGCTCGGACTCTGGACGATTGGAAATCACCCAACAGTGGGGTACTACGATAGACTAGTAAAAAATCCGCTATTTTGTTTATTTTAACGAACTTCATACCCAGTGACATTCGCGCCATCAAGACGAATCAAGGTTAATCTTGTAACCCTGTAATTTGTCTTATTTTGTGCAATAAAGTGTTTACATACATACATACATACATACATACATACGAATCTAATGATGTATAATGTATCAAACTCGGTTGTGCCGTTGAGTAGTTACGAGCGGACATAGGAACGGACATACATACATACATACATAAATACATACATACATATAGGTCAAACACTTAAGGCGCGGTAGGACCTGGCTCGCATTTCACATACAAACTAGGGTCGGGCGGAATGCAGATTATTGCAGATTATCTTCGATTTCTAACATAAAAGTATACGTTATCAACCCAAACATGAGAGGATGCCCTGCATGACTGTGAAATCATGATTGTCAGGTATTAATTTTGTCAGAAAAGGTAACTGGTGATGAACAAAATGAAAAAAAATTAAAAAAATACTTTATTTTATAGTGTTTTCGCGCTACTTTTCTATCGAGCGAAGTGTTCGCTATCGTGTTCTAAGTGAGAGGAAGCCCTAGATACAGTTCTGAATATTATTATATATGTTTTACAGTGACCTAAGAGTCAAATAAGTGCTCTAAAAATGATTTGGAAACTAGGCTTCCGTGCCCGATTCTGGTCTCACCTCGCCTTAACCCTCCTTTGGGCTTCGCCGCAGTCGGGTAAAAAAAGAGACAGCCATAGAGTGGGGATCACACAGAAGGATCTTCTGGGACGGGCCAGGGGCCGCAGGATCATCTAACCTACATAAAAATAAACCCGCGTTTAGGCTAACAAATAAGTTGATAGATTTAACATGTAGTTTGCGTTCATACAAAAAACTTGTCTTAAATATTTAATTTTCAGCAAAAAACTTATTCAGCACTAAATTTCAAAATGCTTTCAGTATTGTCAACGACGTTTAAGGACCGGTGTTGCCAGCCCGTTTTCCTGCATAACCGGGAATTGCATGGAAACTTTTTATTTAATACGGCCGCCGGCGTTTTCACTCTATGAATAAAAATTCAAATTACTGTTCTATTAAAGGCTCGGCATGAATACGGGAATGATGTAGTTATATTTAACTCACATTTTAAAACCTGTAATTCTGTTGATTTTGTAGCGAGAAATTTTTGACCTAGTATTTCGTAACTAGTCAAGGTCAAGTATAGGATGCAATATTATGAGTTTGTGATGTGGCGTTTTGCCACTGTCGCATATCCCTCAGCCTAGTTTAGACTTAGAGGGTTTTCCTGAGTAGCTCAATCGGGTAACCAGAGATAGGGAGAGGAAATGCAAACACCACGATTATAGATATAACAAAAACTGTCTTTTATTTACTTTAAGAAACTCCTATAATTAGACAACGGGCCTGAAGGGCCAGAAAATAACTGCTGCCGTATGGGCGTTTATTAAGTTTAGCGTGCTGAAGGCTTATTGCTGAAAAGTTATATACGGAGTACAGTCTGCCGGCTGAAGGCTTTCGGCTATAAAAAGGTTGCTAACAATCGTGTCGGGCGGCTGATGGCCGGGTACCGTTTTTAATGAAATTAAACAGAACGGTCGGGAGGCCGTGAGTGGACTGAAACGTTATGCCTGAAGGCTTATGACTGAAACGTTATGTGGGATACGGATTCCCGGGCGAGTCCCAGAGTGGGTTTACACGGGAGCCGAGCGGTAGCGGTTTTCAAGGTCCCGTGGGACGTTATTTACGTTCGCGGAGCGGTCTAGTAACGGTTAGGGTCTTGATGAGACGTTAGTTCTATCTACGGAGGAACACGGGGGTTTGACGGGAATTACAGGACTCCCAGCCCCTGTCGCGATGCGTTAAAGCACACACGGCGCCAGACAGGCCAAGAATTGGAGACACTCCCGTCGTCAGGTCAGCGATGCGTTAAAGCACACACGGCGCCCTTCTTACGGGAGGGGGAGGGGGACGTCGCAAATGCGTTAGAGCACACACTGCGCCAGGGAAGGTTAGGGGTTCATTTGGTTGCTAGACGTCCTTTCGCCGGCGCGCCGAGCAAGCAAATGCTACTGTTCGTGGTTCGCGTGCCGCTTTTATAGACGCGATAGCTACCGCTCGTCTCCGCGCCCCGCCCGCGGCTGACGTCACGCGCGCCCCGCTCTTAGCCGTTTGCTGCGGTGACTCATCCCTGGTGCGCGCGGCGTCCGCGGCGCCCGACGCCCGCCGCCGCGCGCGGCGTCTCATGCGCCGCTCGTACTGCACAGACGCGGCTGCCGCTTCAGGGCCGTATATGCTCATTATAAGTTATCATTATATTGCATCCTATACTTGACTATGAATAGGTACCCCTGGCTCCGGAGCCTTCATGGAGGTGGAGGAGACAGCCGCCTACGTTATTCTCGAATGCCCGGGGGTGGCCAAGTACTGGGCACACCACCTCGGAACACCGAGGTCACTTCCAGAAGCCGTCGGCAATATCAAGGGTCTGCTAGTTGGGTTGGCACGGGTAGTGCCATCGACCCATCACGGAAAATAGGGCCATATTTGTCGTCAAGTTGCGGAAAATTAGCCCACGTTTACCTATAAACTACCCTTCTGTCAACGAGCCATAAAAAGGGCTATGATCGGAGTTTTTCTGCTCAATCATCAGAAGTTATGATATCCACCAAAAGACCAAAGTAATGGACACAGCTCCTAGGATTGCACGGTTAAAGTGGCAGTGGGCAGGCAATAGGTGTAGCCTTAGAACGGATACTCGTTGGGGCAGTAAAGTCCTGGAGTGGCGACCACGTGTAGGTAAGCGCAGCGTGAGACGGCCCGACTCGGTGGACAGATGACGTCGTGAAGGTAGCAGGAATTCGTTGGATGTGGTCTGCTCAAAACCGTAGTTTGGGGCGATCTATGGGGGAGGCCTATGTCCAGCAGTGGACGTCCGTAGCTGATGTAACTAGACTACCCTTCAGCTATTTAAACTCCAATCTATCTATAAAAATCGTAGCCAGACTAAGTTATTCACGCATCACACAAAACTAGCAGAACCAAGGACCTTAAAATAAATAGCGGGATGTAGCCTGGCTAACAGATAACTGAAGCAACTCTAATAAGCCGGTCGCTTAACGCTGGTTATGTGCGTGCTGCTTGTAATTGTAGGCTACTACGCGGTTTATGTGTGCGTGCTGCTCATAAGTACAAAGCGATCGATATACTTGTGTTTCAGCTTGAGTGGAACGATTTCCACGAAATTTTGTGGACAGGTTAGTTATGATTATGACCCTTGGATACTTTTCTGGTAAATAAATCTTCATAATTATCGTACCTGCTCACGAAACTTCACGAAAATTGGTTGAGAATTGCGACATGTGGATAAGAACAGACAGATATCCGCCGGACATACGAAAGCATTATTGCCCAAGTTGAAATAGAGCCCTTCTCATGCTTTGCTCGCTCGCTCAATAACTTCCCAACACGAATCAACAAACTTAATCCATCACGAATCAACCAACTTAATCCATCACGATACAACCAACTTAATCCACCACATTCACCACTTGAAGGAGACACAGATTTCCATGCCTATATCCGACGTGTCAAAGACAGTAATGAGGTCGCCATTACCAGGCCATAAATAATAGATGTGCCTTTGAATGCGGACTATTCTGGGCTGAGGCTGAATTTAAAACCGCCCAAAGGTAATGGGAGTATTTCTCATCAATGAGAGTATTCCGTTTGTGAATTCGTAAAAAAGCTGTCTGATTAAGTAACAACAAAATGAAGACTATTGATAGTCTCCACTGCCTAAAAGGCCTTTCTTAAATACTTTTTCCGTCAACTTCTGTTGTTTAAAGCGAAATATCCACAAAATTAACAAAACTTCTTCTTTATCACTTAACAGAGACCTAACGGAGCGTCGCGCACTGAAACGTTCCGGGAATTTCCCAAATTACCGGGAATTCTCGACAAAAACAGTAAAGAACGGGAAACTCTGTTAATAAAAAAGTTTATGTGCCTGATACAACTCGAGGGCGACGTGAAAAGTAACGTGTTTGAAAAAACCGGCAAAGTGCGAGTCGGATTCCCACACGACGGCTTCCCCTTTTATTTTGTTTTTATTATATGTTGTTATAGCGGCAATAGAAATATACATTGTGTGAAAACTTCAAGTCCCTACCAATAGGGAATATGCATGATATTTATTATTTACTTTAATAAAAGCTCATTCATTTAAAAAACAGTAGGAAAAAAATATTTTTCGAATAACTATAAAAATAACCAAGATATAACACAACAAAGATTTATCTCTACCTCTTTCTCGCAAAACAGAATATAGTATGGAGATTGTATGGCGGCCGTGTACTATGACGTCATAGTCCACATCGGATCTCTCTCTCTAATCGCTGTCTGATTAGTGCTTTAAAATGTTTATATCTTCCGCATTTCTCGGTCGATTTCAATTTTATTTTGACTGTATTTCATATTTTTTACGGTATTTTCATATTTTGTTAAGAAATCTGTTTAAAAAAAATCATGCATATTCCCTATTGCAGTTTAAAAAATACAGCCCTGTGACAGACGGATAACGGAGGCCGACAAATTAGCAGGGGCATTCCACGAAAACGTCTACTTTGTCGGCGACGTGACGGCTATGGCAGCTACCTTAAAAACAAATAGAAAGTCCTAAATGACATTATCAATTCAGAAACCAAGTTATAAAATATTGACATACTAAAAATGTACTTCCTAACTTTGTTGGAAGTATGAAAAAAATGGCGTCACGTAGCCGACATTATTTTGGAATGCCCCTGCAACGGTGAGGGTAAAAATTAGTATAGGATTCGTATTTGTAAATAAATAAAAAACCCATTACCCCATAACAAACTTAAGATAACATATAGAAAACAACATATACATATTTAGATATAATTTATTACTACTTTACTTAACTCACTTTACTATTTCTTATTATCTTAATTGCTAGGTAGGTTTAGACCCCTCTCGGGTAAAGGCCTCCTCCAGTTCATGCCATTTTGCTCAATCTTGAGCTACTTCTGGCCAGTTTTTCGCTATATTTTTAATGTCGTCAGTCCATCGAGCGCTTGGTATGATATTTGTAATTAGTGAAATCAAATCATTTATTTTTGCAAGTAAGCCTCAAGGGCTCTTTTACAGATATAATTCTATTGGGCTAGTATCCTACCAACCTAATCTTTATGCGACCTAAGGTAGTAAAGGGGTATTAAGTAATTTTATATTATGTGTTAACATTGCTACCTAAATAAAATTGCTAACTAAAAATACTTTATATTAGAAGATGTAAAGAACTTTATCTAACAAAGTGTGAATGCCACAAAGGCGATTTTTGTAAAGCGCTGAGTTTTCAATGTGACTCAAGGTAGGTTTCCTTTCAAAAGCTGCGTGAAGCAATGAATAATAAATTTAACTGCAACTAGTATAGCTTCAGGTGAGAAGAAGCGCCGGAAGACACTCACCAGTTTCTCTTTTTAAAAATATCAAATATAACAAGAACGTTAATATGGCGGTCAAAAAACTCAAAAGATTAAATAAAAACATATAAAAGTGAGGAAAATCATAAACTTGCAAACAATTTGAACTAGCCGAGTGACTCGTGCCCGCTAAGGCGCTAAACTCTACAAAGATCTGGAATTCTACAAAGCGCTGAGTTTTCAATAAAACCGGAGATTGACTTCCAAAGGCTCCGTGAAGGAACGAATTCTGGTAAAGTTAAATATAGAAATGTTTCTTTGATTGCAAGTAACATAAACTGGAAACAATGACGAAATTTTATTCGTCCTGATGTCTTTAATTTTCTTTTTAAATGTCAAAGTATTTAACACTCGTCGATCTTTATAGTAGGCTCCAATTAGGGCATGCTCCCGGTACTATTTGTATGGCGAGAACCGGGAATTCCCGGTTCCGGTACCGTATTTGTATGGAAATCCAGTACCGGGAGCATGCCCTAGCTCCAATACTCCCACTGTCAACCTAATTAAATGGCCGCAGCTCTATCTAACAATAAATGTTTTTCTTAAATGAAACCGTGTGAAAGCAAAGAAAATCATAAACTTTATCTATAAACTGCAAAGAACTTGAACTAGCCGAGTAACTCGCGCTGTTCCCCGCTAACACTTTAAAGGCTGTGAATTCTACAAAGCGTCGGGTTTTCAATAAAACTGGAGGTTGACTTCCAAAGGCTCTGTGAAGGAATGAAACCTCGTAAAATTAAATATAGAAATGTTTTTTGAAAGTAACATAAACTGGTAATAATGGCGAAACTTTATTCGTACTGTCTTTAATCTTCTTTTTAAAAGTCAAAGTATTTAACACTTCTTGTCGATCTTAATAGTACGCTCCAATGTACGTAACGTGTCCGTACTGTCAACTTAACTATAGTTATGTTGACAGTACGTACGGTTTTACTTAAATAAAACCGTGTGAAAGCAAAGAAAATCATAAACTTTATCTATAAACTGCAAAGAACCTGAACTAGCCGAGTAA
This sequence comes from Eudemis profundana, assembly GCA_947034925.1. NCBI lineage: Eukaryota > Metazoa > Arthropoda > Insecta > Lepidoptera > Tortricidae > Eudemis > Eudemis profundana. The sequence goes on from OX344809.1 coordinate 2,002,525, forward strand.
CTCGCGCTCTTCCCCGCTAACACCTAAAGGCTGTGAATTCTACAAAGCGCTAAGTTTTCAATAAAACTTGGCGGCGGCTTGCAAATGCCGTTTCCTTTAGCCAATGAATAATGTTTAATATCGGAATAATAAGTGCCTACTTTGTACTGGAATTGGCTGTTTATTCTAGAAAATGTTACGGAGTTTCTAAACTTTCCTGAGTTTAGCGGAAATCCTTTTGTATTAGTCTATCGTCATTAGCATTACCATCATCATCTGGCAAAAAGCATCCACTTTTGGACATGGGTCTGTCCAAAATATGCAAGTTTCAAGCACGTTTCAGCTTCCTATTATGGCCAATGTTCCATATTTGGGCCAAAAATCTCTTTGATGCCTATAAAACGTCCCTTTTACTTTTTAGCGCCTAATTTCTTACTCGAGATTATACAATCTCCTAAAAATATAAGTTTTTTATTCAGAATAGCATACACTCACCCGAATTATAACTTTTATTGAAAAACTTTTATGTGGGCTATGAGTATAAAAACAATTTTTTGGTAACGCAGCGGTAAATTGAGTAAGAAATTAGGCTTTTTCTGTTATAAAAACCCTAGAATATCGAGAAAATTAATTATAAACATTGAGGGCCTGGTTGAGAACTAACGTAAGACAGCAATAAACATATTACGAGACATCTGCAATTTTGTAAGTGTCTATAAAATTTCATCTCCATTTTAAGCACTAAATAGTACATTACACAACTAGGGTGGTAATAAGAAAGGCCGAGATCGCAGAAGTTTGCGGCCCGAGCCGCAAGCGAGGGACGTAAATATGCGATCGAGGGCTTTCTTTATTACCTCCCGTGTTGTGTACATCATTTTATGTCTACACTTGGCCAGAAAGCGGCTTTTTCCGTACGCGCAGCGTGTGGAAAAAACCACTTTATGGCCAGGTGTGGCATAAAACAATTTTTGGTAACGCAGTGGTAATTTGAGTAAGAAATGAGGCTTTTTGTTATAAAAAGCCTAGAATATCGAGAAAATTAGTTATAAACATTGAGGGCCTGGTTGAGAACTAACGTAAGACCGCACCAAAAATATTACGAGACATCTGCAATTTTGTAAAAGAGTCTATAAAGCACTAAAAAGAGTTTTGGCCCATTTACTACTGCCATCTGGGTAGAAATATGTACATATATAAGGTAGAAAATATTATTATTATTACCGTAAAAATCCGCACTTTTGCCACCAAAGATAGGCACCCTAGGCAAAGTTACGTGTGTCGACGGTACTTTATTTGATACTATCATATCACTTGTGACATATTTGCCGATCATATGCTGTAAAATTACTTTCCGGCAGAAAAACACAAAATCTGTGACCATAGGAAAATACAATTCATATTAATTTGAAAAAAACCTCGTATAAAAAAACCCTGGTGAAAAAAATCCGAGTATTTTTACAGTCATTTAACCCATTAGTCGGCAACCTTCCAGATGTTAAAACATTAACCCTTAAACCCGGCAGATTACGTCCCAAGGTCGGAAACATTGGGGAAGGGATGCAAATGCGGGCGTTATATCTTTATTCGCTTTCGGAAAATTTAAAATAAATAGGCGGGGAAATGTTGGCGACGCCTGAGTTTTATTTTAATGGCGGACGTTATAAGGGTCGGGTAAAAATTAACAGTGTTTTTCTAGAATAATACCCAATTACCAGTTTTATAAATTGGGAAAAATAAAATGGAAAAATATGGGTAATTTTTTTAAGGTAAAAAACGGAACCCTTATAAGATCACTTTGTTGTCCGTTTGTCCGTCTGTCAAGACCCTTTATCTTGGGAATGCGCGGAGGTATCACTTTTTTTTACGTATAAGGTTCGAAAGTACTAACGATTCTGAGCCAGAAAAACCTCACAAGTCCATATTTTGAGAAAGTAGCTACCCCGGTATTTTTTTGGAAAACGCTCAAGAACGGTGAAACTTTTCACAAGTTTACAATGTCTGTACAGTCGTGGATTAAAGAAGTTCGTCACTTTTCGACTCTGTGTCAATGTGTTAAGGTCTAAAAGTAACGAAACTTTTTGTTTCGCGACTATACGCTTGTTCGGGTCAAATATTGGAACACGAACAATTGACTTTTCAGGATTTTGGAAATATAAATTCTTAGGTTAGAATTGATAGGCAGAGAGGTTCTCGAGTGGAGACCACGTACTGGCAAGCTCAGCGTGGGACGGCCACCCGTAAGGTGGTTGGATGACCTGGTTATGGTTGCGGGGACTCGCTGGATGCGGGTCGCTTCTATCCGGCACATGTGTAAATCTGTTGAGGAGGCCAGTGTCCAGTAGTGGACGTACTATGGCTGAAATGATGATGATGAGGTTAGGATTCCATTAAATAAATAAATAATAAATAAATAAATAAATAAATATTAGGGGACAATCTTACACAAATCGAACTAGTCCCATAGTAAGCTCAATAAGGCTTGTGTTATGGATACCAGACGACGATATATTTAATAGATACAAATACTTAAATACATAGAAAACATCCATGACTCAGGAACAAATATTCGTGCTCATCACACAAATAAATGCCCTTACCGGGATTCGAACCCAGGACCTCGTGCTTCGTAGGCAGGGGCACTACCAACTAAGCTAATGCGGTCGTCTAAAGTTTTAAATTAAGTCACGTAAGAGTCCGTATGCAATACGCATTTTTATTTTTATTCGCCATCGGAGCTATTACGGCGAACTACAAAGCCATTAAAGCCATATTGAAACAATGGCATCCGACGATGAAAATATAATAACGATGGCGTGCCAGCTGATTTTCCGAGGCCCAAGTCATAAGAAACGGTAACTAGATAGCTACTGCGAAAGTAATGCACTCAAGGACAATGAATTCCGGTCACTTCCTATGAACAATTCTATTATTATTAGGGTTTGGAATGATCTTCCAGTGTAGGTACATCAGGAAAACATAAAGCAAGCACATTCAAGCGCATTTTGCGAAAGCATCTTTTCAATACACTCCAAAACTATCGACATGAGATTTTTCACTAGGTACGTAGCGTAGAGTAGTATACTTATGTAGGTAATAAATTACATGTAGGTAAGGAATTACAAACGAGTGTTTGTTATACGCCCGAGGTAAAGCCGAGGGCTTTAATAACACGAGTTTGTAATTCCTTTCTTACCGCCCTAGATACACAAACTATTCCTGGTGTGCAATAAAGCATATGAAATTTCCTTTCCCATGGGCTATATGCGTGACTGCAGATCAACCTAGTGTTTGTAACTAGAGCCAGGCGCGGCTCACTCCGCGATTTCGCCGCGCGGCTAATATTACCAAATTTTGCCCCTTCGTTGGGGCTTTGCGAGCAACCAGAAAGAGCACGCGTTATGCGATACAAAGAGACGGTCGGCTGTGATGCGTTTCGTCCGGTTGTCGGACCTGGACGTCAGTTTCGTTAGAAAGATAATCTTCTGTACATAGTACTATTACATCGCCTAATGACTGCAATACGCCACATCTCACAAAAAAAATTTTTTTTTCAGATTATTTTTCCTAATCAAACATAATCTCAAAAAAAATATTTTTGAGATGTGGCCGTAGGTATTGCAGGTGACATATTCTGTGACATAGCAAAACAGTTTCAATGTGCAACGTTCACCTGACATTAGCCCGTCGGAGCTCGTGACTCGAGCCATAAGGGTGCGGCCACACGATCAATACTAGACGCACACGTCATCCTGCGTGTGTGCACAGTCCTAACGATAAACAATTGCTGTTCTATTCTTAGACGGTCTAACGAGCACAATACTTGTCTCTATTCCAGCCCCCTTAGACGGGCAGTAGTTGCATTGGGTCAATTTTTAAATCTGGGGACAACGAAGGCACGGCCTTCCATCCTTTTCTCGAAGCCATTCAGGCCATTTTCAGCCTCCCGTAGTTGTGTGCTGGGTAAAACTAGAATGTCTTAAATATGTTCTCAATAACGTTCCATTTTAACTAGTAGTTAAGAACTATTGCACGTCAAAGTTCCTTAGTTTTGTCACTGACTGACAGACTGATATCGATCACCATAATTCTAAGCTACTTCTAGCTGACCCACAAGCTCCAAATTTTAAACATAGTAGTTTGTTTTTAGCCTATAAGTTATGCAAAACCTAAAAATAAGTATTGCAATTTCAATACAACTGCATAAGTCAGTTGTAATCCTATACAAATACATGCAATTACAAAGGAACACATTTTATAGTTGTCAAATAAAGAATCCTCCATAATAGGCAAGTCGGTGGAAATCGAGTCCTGTGGACCCCCCCCCCCCGTACTAACTTGGTTTAAAATTACATCTCAAAACTTTTTTGTTGTAGAAGAAGTGTGTTGCGAGACTCGCATCTTTTTGCATGTAACATTTGATGGGACATGTTTTCTTTAAGGCGATTCCAATCGCTGGTTCGCCATACAAACGAAAAGCGAATTAATAAAGGCTTAACAATATCAAATTTGGTTGCAACACGTTACGTTTCGTAGCCTGATTAATTTTATCGGCGCTGCGCGAAGAACACGAGAAGTCCCAAAAAGTAAAAATCTACCTATAAGGTAAACATTTTCATTGGTCCTGGCGAGTCACATCCGCACACCAAGGGATCCGTACCTACCACCGTTGAGCAAAACACGCCGATTAGAACACGTTTCTTGTATGGGGATCTACGAGAGTAGGTCTGAGCCCAGCAGAGGGTCATATAGTATAGGCTGATGATGATGATGATTTTGTTTTTATGATTTGTTGTTATAGCGGTAAAAGTAATTCACATTCTGTGAAAATTTCAAGTCTCTATCAAATACGGTTCAAAAGATACAACCCTGTGACTGTGACAGACAGACAGATGGACAGCAGGCTTAGTAATAGGGTTCCACTGGCTTCCTTTGGGTACGAAACCCTAAAATGGTTTACTTTAATAATTTTATATTTTACAATGAGTTATCGCGGTTTCCTAAAACTATGTTTCGATTAAAGGTCTATAAATGTTTTCATCACACTTGCTCGAAATTCGTGTCTTACACGTAGGTTCTGCGGGCCGTAAATGACCTATTACGCCCTAGGGCGTAATGGTTTTCTTTTTAAATTTGAAACGCTGGTTCTGTTTTACTCTTATTTGTCATGTTCAAAGGAAACGCCAACTTACTTTTTTAACTTTTATTACTGAAATATTTATTTAAAGATATTTGCTATTGCAAATACATGTAAACAATATTTCTGTAACATTAATTAAATGTTCAAATGGTGTATTTCAGTATTTTGCAAATATAAAAATCAACTATTTTAAGTCTTTACCGCTATGGTTTCCGAACGTGACTTGACATTCGCATTGTCTATGAATTATGTCACTAATGTCACTGTCAGTTTTACAATTTTATTTAGGTTAAGTAAGGTTATTTTAATCAGATTTCCTCACAAGTGTGATGAAAAACATTGTGTGTGCCACGGGCGGTAAAGGAATTACAAACTCGTGTTATTAAAGCCCTCGGCTTCGCCTCGGCCTTGTAACAAACACTCGTTTGTAATTCCTTACTTACCGCCCTTGATACACAATGTACTATTTCCACCCCATAGATAGTAGGCTTTTTTACTCGGCCTCATGAGTACTCAAAGGGAACAGAACAGGGGAATGGAGGGAGGGAATAGAGGGTTGAAAACTTTGTCCGACCCGCATCTAAGCTCTTTGTTTTGTGGTCTGCTGACAATTTATAACTAATGCGGTTTAGATTTGGTACTAATCAATGTTTGTCGTTGCTTCATCTTGCGTTTTGCCCATAGACTGCCACAACAAACGGTCGCACGTTTTTCTATCTCCATCGACCTTAACCAGGTCAACAGTTCACCTTGTCGGCATAGTATAATAGCAGTGCATACCAATAGAAACATTTCCCTAAAGCAGTAATTTTTTTTTCCTACAAAAGGTACATCGCGCGCTTGAATGTGTGCGCGCTGCGCGCCATATACGAACACACTACAAGCAAAGATTTAAGAATGCTCCAGTATGGATCGCACTCACACAGACGTGCTATCGAGCGTATGTGTGAATACGTGTTTGTTCGTCTTTATACTTTGTTGTGGAGGCCTATCCACGGAGCATTTTCCGGTGGTACGAGCGTTGTACCCTGCGCACTGCCACTTAAGTTCTGTAATTTGAGCTATGTCTGTTACTTTCGTTCTTACACGGATCTCTCCATTTCTGATTTGAAACTCCGAGCATAGCCCTCTCCAACCCTCTTTGAGTAACTCTGACTTTGAGCTTTCTTATAAAGCCCATCGTGAGCGACCACGTTTTCCGATAAGGGTGTAATAAAAGTAATGTAACGTGTAAAGTACAGTCAGCAACAAAAGGCAATATCACAATAAGCCCTGTTTACTGGAATACACCGGAAGAGCGCCCGGCGCGACGGCGTGAGGCGGCCAAATTAAACGCCTGGCTCAGTTCAGTGCACAGTGCGCAAATTTGTACTGTTATACGTTTATCGATAGGATAGCAGAACAGACACTGAGCATTAAAAACACGACCTTTAAAAAACCGTCGACAGTAAATCGGTGTTATATTTGGCCTACAAAGACCAAACGTACATGAGTTAGTGTTCGCGTCTTTCCTAAGGACATCACCAAAATTAAGGGTTTTAAAAGTCTGTTTTTGTTGTTGGATCCTTGCCCTTGTAGGCATTTGATGAGGGGCCGCAGGCTCCGGTGGATGGGAGCGGCACTATGAAGCTCCGCGCCTTCGGTGCTACGCGGAAGCTCGACCTTTGGCCTCGCGTCGCTGACGACCATTTATATTATTATGTACACACGCCGTTAATTATCTATAGGCTACGGTGACTGCTTACCATCACGCAGGCAGTTCACCTGTTAAAAAAATATTATATTGTCCACAAGAAAAACGCTCATTTTCTGGAATCTGTACGACCCGCTAGCTTCTTCTATGATTTAAGGCGAGGTAAGACGAGAATCGGGCGCAGAAGCCTAGTTTCCAAATCATTTTTAGAGCACTTATTTGACTCGTAGGTCACTGTAAAACATCCGGGCCTTAAACGTTAACGAGGACATTGCAAATATTGTCACTGTTGTATTAATTTAGTGTTGAGGGTCAGTAATATCACAATAGAGCAATAATTGCAATAATATCCATGTTTACTGAGTTGGACCGGAAGAGCTCTAGGCGTGATGCAGACGCAGAGCCGTCAAATTAAGCGACTTGATACAGGCTTTTTGTTTAAAACAGTACGTCAACGGCATACGTGACTGCGTCGTAAAGGTAACATTTTCAGTGCAGACATCAGGACAGTGATATAGGAGTGAGAAATGATTAATCAGAGTTAATATTGAGAATATTAATTGTAATAAAGCGTTTAAATAGAAATTGTTCACTTTTATAGCACTACTTTGACGACCGCTTTAGCTTAGTTGGTAGTGACCCTGCCTACGAAGCAAGAGGTCCTGGGTTCGAATCCCGGTAAGGGCATTTATTTGTGTGATGAGCACGAATATTTGTTCCTGAGTCATGGATGTTTTCTATGTATATAAGTATTTGTATGTATGTATCTATTAAATATATCGTCGTCTAGTATCCATAACACAAGCCTTATTGAGCTTACTATGGGGCTAGTTCGATTTGTGTAAGATTGTCCCCTAATATTTATTATTATTATTATTATTATTACTTTTATCATGCTGGCACTGAAAATTTTATAAAATACCAAATTTACGATGCCTGTACAAATAATATGCATACGGACAATACGGACATTGTAACTGTGTGACATAATTCGCATAATATAACCCAGCGTGTGTTCAAGTTCATGCCGTCCAGAGCTGTTGAAGAGCTCCTCTTTGCCCCATGTTTCTGCTGCCTGGAAGCCAGCTATATTTAAAGCAAGAGTAAACGGCTCTGAATAATAATAGTAAAGCGTACTCCATATTAAACATTGTCTTTACTTTCTATCAGATGAGACCAAGGTCGAACCTAATCCCACGATTCATAAGAGTTGTTGTTATTTTTTCTTTATTGTAATACTGAGTAATATGAAGCATTTTTCTTTGAATAAGCTGTTTCTCTTTAGAAAAAGTTCTGTTTCTGTTCTATTCTGTTTAGAAAAAGCCTACAAACACCTTTAAATATCGAGTGACTGGGTAAATAAATGAATGATTTGTACTAAATATTGCCTTCTGTTTCCGCGGCTATCACTCATCACACGGGTTAAGGAGTTACAAATCAAAAAGTCGAGATGTAAAATCTTCTTTTTCTTCTTAGTCGGTACACTCTTGCCAGAGTGGCCGTGGTCATCATTGTGAATCACGATGAGTGATGATCTTGGTCATACGGCGCCACTCGTCGCGGACTGCAGCTTTCCGGGTACATTCGTAAACCGAGCACTTAGTTGTGGCTTTGAGCGGTCTGTCCATCTCATTGGTGATCTACCACGTGGTCTGCTGCCTTCAACTATTCCCTGGACTACGAGATGTAAAATAGGTACACGATTTAATCCGTTTAAATAGTTTTATTGAAATTTGTACTGATTGTAGAAATGTGTACTGTGCTAAGCCGAAACTCGTGAATAGCTACAGATAGTGGATAGTACTGAATAGTCTCCGGTTTCGAGTGTTTGTTGATAGCGTTCCGTCGGTTTGCTCGGCTGTTTACAGTCCTGATAATTATAGGATTTGACATAATTACAGATCAGAAAAGACCTAAATTGGTACCTGCCATAATAGCGATGTGTGTGTGGGTGTACAGCAGTGGCGAGGCGTAAAACATATCCTTGGGCAAGCCGGTGCAGATTTGGCGTACCTACCTATTGTAGAATAAGGTTCTCAAATGCCTAATATTAGGCAAGCCAGTAGGCATCGAGTTCTATGAACACCACGCTACTGGTGTACAGTAAACGATCTCAGCGCACGGCGTGATAAAAAAAATAGTGTTTAGATACAAACAGCAAATCTGTCGTTAGTCGCGAAAATCTACAAATTCGTACAATTCTACCAATAAATGGAACTGTGCTTTTGTAAATCTATTGAAGAAGGAAAACACGGGTGTTGTATTGTATAAAAAGAAAGAAATCGGGCCAAAAATTGATCCTGGCTACTTTTTAACATGATAAAAGCATTATTTCTGAGTAATAATCAAAATGCACCGTGCGAGCAAAAAATAAGCACGAATGGACTCGTATTCCAAAATAGTACATTACACAACTAGTGTGGTAAAACAAAGAAAGGCCGAGATCGCAGACATTTGCGGCCCGAGCTGCAAGCGATGGTCGTAAATATGCGATCGAGGATATATATTACCTCCCATGTTGTGTACATCATTTTATGTCTACACTTGGCCAGGAAGTGAGATTAGTAAAAGCCACTTTATGGCTAGGTGTGGCATAAGTATTATTACAAGTACGAGTATTACAACTTTACAGGAAATGTTTGAAATTCCTGCTTCTGTGTCCTTGTAGAGTCTTTTGTTATCCGGTAACTATATTTTTTTATGTTATAAGTGGCAAACGAGCTGACGAGCTGCCTGATGGAAAGCAGTCAACGTCGCCTATACGTTGCCGATCTTTGAGAGCCCTGTTTACTCGTTTCTTGAAGTACCCCATGTCATAGCGCGCTGGGAACACCTCAGGTGGAAGTTCTATATGCTCTTTTTGCCTTTACAGATAAAGCATACGACACGTTTTAAATTCAGCACGGTATTGAAGCAATCTCTCAACACTTCCCGATACCCTGTAAACACGAGACCTACGGATTACGTGAAATTGGAAAACTTCGCGCACAGATGCCGAGCCATTCTTTACAAAACGACGTATCCACATGTGAGATATATGTTCTTACTACTTTTTTGAATTGGGAGCACAGATTCGAAGCTTCTTTATAGAACCACGTATCTACAGTTGGGATTTATGTGCACTTACTGCGTTTTTGAATTGGGCGATTGAGTTTCAGGCGTTGAAAGAATCAATTTCGTTTATTGAACGTCGGCCAGAATCCAGGGCAGTGTATGTACAGGCTTTTAGGTTCGGCCTAACGTTTTCAAATTGTGTCAGCCTGTAATGTATTGCGAAGTAGGTATTCATGTTTTCTTGGTTTTGACATGATCATAAGAACGTGACGGAAAGTGTCTGCTTTTGTGCTAAGAGTAGAAGGCTAGGCCGAATTAACAAGGAACTCATCAATATTTTAAAACGACGGATAAATGGGTCATTCTTCGAATTGCCGAAGAATCAAACATTTTTTTAAGTTTCCTAGTGATGTATAATTTTGGTTCTTACTGAGGTTGTTAAAAAAAATGTAAAATCAATAATTAATTACCTACACACCTAGGGCGATCAAATATAAACGTCCCAGATCCCAGGTGTTTGTGGTAAACCGTAGATTAAGGCAATAAATGTACCACCTGGAACTTGTTTTATTGAAAAAAAAAAGATAGAAAAACGTTTATTCAGTGCACACAAAACAGGACTTGGGGCAGATACACATAACATAAATGCGTTCAGGAGTGCACAGTGGGTCCAGCAATGTGTGCAATAATGAGAAGGCCTTGACTCAGCATTGAGTTACAGTTTGCAGGTGATGCAAGCCGTACCGCTGTTTTTCTATCAGAGCCAGTATATAGCATTGCAGTTCGTGGTGTGTACATAATTTTTCATCACACTTGCTCGAAAATGGTGTCATTACACGTAGGTTCTGCGGGCCGTAAATGACCTATTACGCCCTAGGGCGTAATGGTTTTCTTTTTAAATTTGAAACGATGGTTTTGTTTTACTCTTATTTGTCGTGTTCAAAGGAAATGCCAATTTACTTTATTAACTTTTATCACTGAAATATTTATTTAAAGAGAACTGTTATTGCAAATACATTTAAACACATATTTCTGTTACATTAATTTAATGTTTAAATAGTGTATTTCAGTATTTTGCAAATATAAAATCAACCGTTTTAGGTCTTTACCGTTATGGGTTCCGAACGTGTCTTGACTTTCGCATTGTCTATGGATATGTCACTGTCAGTTTTACCATTTTATTTAGGTTAAGTAAGGATATTTTAATTAGATTTCCTCACAAGTGTGATGAAAAACATTGTGTGTGCCACGGGCGGTAAAGGAATTACAAACTCGTGTTATTAAAGCCCTCGGCTTCGCCTCGGCCTTGTAACAAACACTCGTTTGTAATTCCTTACTTACCGCCCTTGATACACAATGTACTATTACGTCTTCCATTGGTCAATACAATAAGTAGGGGTTTTATTAGAAAAAGGCCTGGGGTGACGTAATAGTAGGTACATTGTGTATCAAGGGCGGTAAGTAAGGAATTACAAACGAGTGTTTTTTACAAGGCCGAGGCGAAGCCGAGGGCTTTAATAACACGAGTTTGTAATTCCTTTACCGCCCGTGGCACACACAATGTATTTCATCACACTTGTGAGGAAATCTGATTAAAATAACCTTACTTAACCTAAATAAAATTGTAAAACTGACAGTGACATTAGTGACATAATCCATAGACAATGCGAATGTCAAGTGACGTTCGGAAACCATAGCGGTAAAGACTTAAAATGGTTGATTTTTATATTTGCAAAATACTGAAATACACCATTTGAACATTTAATTTCCTTTGAACATGACAAATAAGAGTAAAACAGAACCAGCGTTTCAAATTTAAAAAGAAAACCATTACGCCCTAGGGCGTAATAGGTCATTTACGGCCCGCAGAACCTACGTGTAAGACACGAATTTCGAGCAAGTGTGATGAAAATTCAATTTTCAACCAAAACCAATGTTTAATACCTTCGTCACGTCATTTAAAGTTTACCTGCTGTTGCAAACTAAAGTTGGACCCACCCAACTTAAGTACTAATATAAAGAAGAAGCAATAATAACTTCATAAGCACATGCGGTGCCACGAACTTGGCTGAATGTTAAATCTCGGGTTAAATTAAGACTTCGGAACTCCGAGGTAAAGCTGAGTTTATCTGTGTCATTTAAAAATAAACTTTTAATAAGTACGTTATTAAAATTCAGCACATTTTCACACTGTGTTTATAAGAAGTTAAGTTATTGACGTAAGTGAGCGTTTTCCAAAAAAAATACCGGGGTAGCTACTTTCTCAAAATATGGACTTATACGTAAAAAAAGTGCCCCAATTTTTTTTTCCATTACGTCATCATTTTGCATAGTGTTTGTATGAACGTGACGTAGAGGAAAGACAAAAATCCCATACAAATTTTGGGACACTTTTTTTACTTATAAGGTTCGAATGTACTAACGATTCTGAGCCAGAAAAACCTCAAAAGTCCATATTTTGAGAAAGTGGCTACCCCGGTATTTTTTTTGGAAAACGCTCAAGTACGGTACTAAGTAGTGAAAACTACTTACTGAGCAGTAAAAGTCTACTTAACGATTAGTACAGTCTACCTAACGAGTAGTTGACATTATTTAATGAAGCCTACTTACTGAGTAGTAAATACTACTTAGTAAGTAAAGTAGTTTACGTCACACCCGGCCACAAAATGGTAATAACCGCCCGCTACGTGTGCGGAAAATCCCACGTCATGGTCTGGGGGAGACGTAAAATGTTGTACTTACCACGAGCGGTTATAAAGAAAGCCCCAGATCGCATATTCAAAGTCAAGGGCATTTCTCCAGAAATATGTCTGCGACTCATTCATCTGTCTCCATACATTTAGTATGAAAAAGGGCCAGATGAATGAGGTGACCGCAGACATATTTCAGGAGAAATGCCCTCAAATACCTGCGATCTGAGACACTATTTGCTTTACCGCCCTAGATAAGTAGTGTACTAAAGCAAGGTTTTTAGGGTTCCGTACCAAAATGGTAAAAAAGGAACCCTTATGGTGCGACTCTGTCTGTCTGTCTGTCTGCCCGTCTGTCACAGCAAGATATCTCAGGATCTACTGATGTTATCGACTTGAAATTTGGAATAGTGTTAAAAACCGCTAATTCGAGCCTATGGAACAGAAAAAATATTCCTATACCTTTTTTACTTTTTTTTAAAAGGGGGCCGAAATGGGATGTCGAAAATCAAATGTTGAGCTAATATATCGAGTGGGATATCAAATGAAAGGGCTTAATATGAAGATTTCAAAACCGTTTTTATTTTTTTTCTTACACGTGTAGTTTTTGATTAAAGACCAAAAACGTTTAAAAAAATACCATTCCCCCCTATTATCTCCGAAGTTAATCAACAGAAAAATCTGTAATAATTACCGATTATTAATATTATCCTAAATATTACAGGAAAAATAAAACGGTTTTCCTAACTTGCAGCGTTTTTTAGAAATTCGCAAAAATCGTAAGACAACCTTATTTGCTCCTAAACTAACCGCGGCATATGCCGATGTATGGGGACAACAGTTTTACAAGAGCAAAGTTAAGTTTGTCCCACCATACAATTTTTCTTGAATTATTCACATATCTACTGACGATTTTGTACGGAACCCTCGGTGCGCGAGTCCGACTCGCACTTGACCGGTTTTTTTTAAAGCCTGACTAACTCGCAACCCTAGTGGGCGTAGCGATAGTATGACCGGGTGGTCGGCCGTGGCGTTCCCTGGGGTCGAACCAGGTCGCTAGCTGGAGTAAATCGGACTGGGTGCTAAAGCAAGGTGAGCAATACTTATTGTGTAGTTACTAGTAGTCTACTTACTGAGTAAGCACCAACACTTTTAAAATACTTCTACTAGGTATTTACGACGACATTGTTTTTTGACCGGAATGAACGATGACAGATGACTGACATGTTATTATGTCCTTCAGTTTCCGTTTTTCCTTATTATTCTCGAGGGAACCGATAGGGTCCGTGACCGGTCCATCTTCATCTCGTTTTCTTGATAGATGATTATTGTTCTACGATATTTTTTTTATAAAATAATAGTACTTTTTGATATAAGTGCGGAAAGTATGTCATTTTTCACGAGTCCAGAGGTGTATTGGACCGAGCCGCCACGCGAGGGTAAATACTCGGGACGAGTGGAAATGACACTTGCGCACGTAAACGACGTTTTTAATACATTTGGGAAAAATGTCGATGAAACAGAAACATGGCACCGGCTGTGACCATTCAGCCTAATCAAAAGAAATTATTTTGAAAAGAAACATACAGAATTGAATCAAATTAAAGCATGAAAAAGCAAGAATTGTACATTATACAACTAGGGTGGTAAAACAAAGAAAGGCCGAGATCGCAGATGCTTGCGGCCCGAGCTGCAAGCAAGGGACGTAAATATGCGATCGGGGGTTTTCTTTATCACCTCCCGTGTCTAAATAAATAACCAAATTTGTACTTAAAAAAAATCCGACTGCGGTGCAAAGAATACCGTTCATTAGAGTGCATAAATCCGCCATTTTGTTGTTCTTACAATTTTTTGGTACCCAGAGACACTCGCGTTATCAAGACGAATCTAATGATGTTTTATTTATCAAAATCGGGTGTATCGTTGAGTAGTTATGAGCGGACATAGGAACGGACATACATACATACAGGTCACACATAGCCCTCCGTTCGGGTCGGGTCGAGTCGGGTTATAAATAAATACTAATGTTCCATAAAACCGATCTTAATTTGTGCTCATACTTATTTTTGCTTGCATAAACTAATCCGAAATGCCTTTTTATCCGATCAAAATATTTACTGTTATGTATTTTTATTGAAGGTCCGATCTTAATATCTATCTAACTTATAATTTCGAAAACAAAACAATGTATCATTCCATGTTCCAAAGTCCTGGCAATTGTCGTTACATGCGGGCTTTAACAATTAGTACGTTTTACATCACCTAGTTATGTTTCCAGAATGCTATGCTCCTACTTATGAGCAATATCAATAATACACTTGTTATAAAAAGGATCGGATAAAAAGGCATTTCGGATTAGTTTATGCAAGAAAAAATAAATATGAGCAAAAGTTAAGATCGGTTATAAAGCAGATTAGGATTTTCTTCTACACGTAAAATTATACATCAGTAAATATTACGATTGAATCAAAAACAGATTTGCATTTTTTCCGTCTAGTAATACTATAGACTAGTAAAGATTTCGATTAGAAAAAAAGTCGAACGGATATTTTTCTACAAGAAAATAAAAATATCCGGAAGTCCATCTAACAAATCTGCGCAGGCGATATCAAACATATATATATCTTCGCATATCACCAAATTATACCCGAATATTCTACTGGAAATACTCGTATAATGTTGATGTTAGTCATCTTCGCCAAACTCATTAGAGTTCCCAAATAATTTACACGAACTCAATTTGAGTCGAATCTAGAACTTTCCTCATATCGCGGATTATGTTTTAATAACTAGGGTCCCGGGTTCTATACCGGGCACTGCTGGGAATGTCTACCCGGACATTTTGGGAGCTTAGGTATGGAGTGAAATTCAATTAGAACTAGGACTGCAATGGAATGGGTACTCCAAGATAATTATAATTTACTAGCATTTACCCGTGGCTTCACCGGGTTGTTCCCGTTACTGTTCCAAGGGAACTATTATTATATAGTCTCTACCTAATACAGTTCAAAAGATACAGCCTTGTGACAGACAGACAGACGAACAGACCGACAGACGGACAGACAGCAGAGCCTTAGTAATAGGATGCCGTTGGCACCTTTTGGGTACCATAAAAAGTATGTACTTCAGCTAACATGAATCGCCGTTACTCCCTACATAAACACAACCTTACCCATTTTAATAACAAATATGGAACTCTCACGTAAGTTTTTACAAAAATATTTTCACGCATCAATATTCGAGACACGGTTCCCACATTAAGCATTACCATATATGTATATCCATGTATACTTACACTGGCTAATGTCAGTGGCAATCCATCATCAGGCGGACATCTATCATGCCTGGCAAATATTGTACAAGATTTTACCCTTTAATTTTGGGAAAGGATCCTTTCTTTGGACAAAAAAAGATTCCAAAAATACCATTCATAGATGGTTTGTGTTAAACTCGAATGTGGGCCCTTTTAAGAGGATGTATAAATGGGTCTCGACAATGTAAAAATAATGATCTGATCCGAATTTATGATAAGCAAAATGCACCATGGAACCGTGTCATGGAACCTACGGTGCGGATATATCCGTTATTGGCGGCTAAAGGGCGATTGGCCGTCGAGCATCTCTTTTGAGAGTTAATTCAAATGTGCTTAAGTCTTTTCAAGTGGATATCGCTCTTTATCGATCAGTCTAGGATAGAATTTAAATTCCGAAAAGATTTCCTTCCCTTCCTTTGAATAGACAAGAATGCTAAGAAACCGTCTGCACATTGTCGGAGTAGATTCAAACGGCTTTAGGTTGCCTTTCCACCAGAGCTGTAAGAAAGCGGAGAGGTATGCGAGGAAAAAATCCATCAATCAACGTGCCTAGTCTCGCTCAGCGCGGCCCGGCATTTTCACAGCCAGAAGGTTCGCCAAATGCAGCGAAGGTGTCAAGAGGCAGCTATTCCTGAGTTTTTGCACTAGCGTCTACACAGTAGAATTGTGGTCGCAATACACCTGTGCTGCAGTGAGGGACATGCGAGTGCAGTACAACGACGCGTGGCGCGCCATGTTCCGGCTGCCGCGCTGGTGCAGCGCGAGCGCCATGTTCGCCGAGGGCCGCGCGTCGGGTTGGGCCGCGTTGCTGCGCACGAGGAGTGCGAACGCCAGGAAGGCTGTTTACGCCTCCTCTAACACCCTGCTAACAGCAGTGAGAGAGTGGGATGCGAGTCCGCTTCACGAACGCTGGAGGCGTTATCACAAGCCTATCATCGCGGGGCCGGGGTGATCCGTGGTGTCTGTGGGCCCTTTTTGAAAAATTATATTTGTCTATGTTGTTGTTTTTTGTTTGTGTCGCGTCTTAATGTAATTCTATGGAGCTTGGCTCTGGAATAAATTATTTTCATTTCATTTCATTTCATTTCATTTCATTGTTTTTTTAACTACTAATATAGCCATTAAGATCTTTGTCAACTAACACATACTATGGATACCTAATCCGAAATAAATTATTTGAAATGTGAAATTGGTGATATTTTTCCTCGCACACCGCTCCTCTACCTCGCAGACCTCTGCTGGAGACGCAGCCTTACTCGCAGCCAATTTGAAATAGCCATTTTACAAGACGTTCTTTATATAAAGATAGGAAATAAAACCGCCACTTTACATTTCACATCTAGTTTGCTGCAAGCACCACTGTCTTAACTCGAAGTGCCGGATAAAATTCCACTTCAGCGGTAGTTGCTATGGTCGGATATCCGGGTCACGTCAGAGCTCGGGGACGTTTGATGAGATGTCGGCTTTTTATTGCCAAGTTTTACTTTGACACAGTTTAGTTCTGCGCAAACTGATCGTTTTAAGTTCCAATTGTTCAAATAGTTTACTTATCTGGCGCGGAACATGTACCTAATAGCCAATAGCACAGAATAAATAATAATACCTACTACGTACAGAAGTCTCTCTTTCTAACAAATTTGACGTTCGGGTCCGACCATCAGACGGAATGCACCGGATCCGACCGTCTCTCTCTATCGCATTTTACAGTGTTTCTGGTACATTTTTTAGTTTATTTTCTAGGCGTTTGCATGTATTACAAACTAATAAACTAGTTTTGTAAATTCATGTGTTCTTAGTTTGAAGTATTATGCCATGAAGTTTCTTGTAAGCCAAAACCTGCCAAGCCAAGGACTGCCTTAACTCGAAGTGGCGGATAAAATTCCACTTTACGGTAGTTGCTGTAGCCACAGCGTCGTATCCGGGTCACGGCACCAGAGACATGCTTCATGAATGAGAGATGCTTTATTGCAAATTTTGATTTTAACGTTAGTATAGTGTGTATCGGTTCCAGAAATCTTATTAGATGGAAAAAATATTTCTATGTTACGTAATTTGTCTAGCTCATAGCATTTAGTTTCCTGCAACAAAGACAGAGAAAAATTAAACTTTATAATAGGTCCCTTTTGATTTCTTCTACTTAACCTTCATTCTTAAATGGTTTACCGGTTTAAGCGGTTGTACACCCTCATTAAAATTGTGTTAGATAAAACTTATTCCAAGTTTTTAAATATTATACCACCCAGCTTCTTGGAAGCTAAAGCCAATACTGTCTAAACTCAAAGTGGCGGATGAATTTCCACTTCACGGTAGTTGCTGAAGTCACAGCGTCGTATCCGGGTCACGGCACCAGAGATATGCTTCATCAAAATCCTAATGTTGCAAATACCTAATGTTGCAAAGTTTAAGTTTAGGAATATTTCTTTTTACGTACATACAACTTACACTTTTTTTAATATTTGCTATGTTAAATTATCATTGCAATACTATACAGGGTGAAATTAAAATCACTGGCCAAATTTTTTCCTGACACTAGGTTACACTTAAGGAATCTATTTAGCGAAAAAAAAAGAATTTTTATTTTTCAATTTTCATTTTTCAATTTTTTTACATTTTCCACGAGTCGTGGTCACCCTATTACTACAAATGTAAACATACCCAGTAGTATGTTTTAATAACAACATCAACAAAACCCTTATCTAACTTACACTAAACCTTATATCGTAGCAATAGGGTCCACTATAGCACAACACTATTGCTATGGTAGGCAATTTTATCAATCTTATAAACGAGGGTAGTCTTAAACCATGCTAGAGGTAAACATAGCAAATGATTAGTCACTCGTCACTCGCCAACCGTAAAATAATAGTCGCGCGCGTACTAAGATTTAAAAAATGTATTCGAACCGGGAATATTACGAAATGGTGCGGTGTTATTTATTAAGTGGTGAATGTTTACGTGGTGCACAAAGATTATACCAGTTGGGTTGGTTGGTTGGTGAAATAAAAAGACGCGTCTACGTGAACGAAGCCGAAAGTCTGGACGATTTAAAGCGTAAAATTGTGCGTGCCTTTGACGAAGTGCGTAACAAGTGCTTCGCAAATTAAAAAACAATGTGCATAAGCGTGCCGAACTTTGTTTGGAGGTGCGTGGATTACAGTTTGAACATCTATTGCAGTATAACTAATACTTGCTTCAGTAAGTACCGAGGGTGATTATGTAAATAGTTTAATTGTGTCGATTTTTAATCAAATGTACATAAGTTGATTCAATTTTTTAAATACGCCTGAATGCAAAGATTCCCGACTTAAAATTTACTCATTGTTTTAAACCACGGATCTTTTGTTAATTATCTATTAGTCAGATTTATCATTTTAGATTTAAAAAATGCCTTTGCATTTTGACGGTCCTAAGCCCGTTAAAGTATGAAGGAAAAATTAGCAACTTATGTAGGTAAGCGTCTTATCTCGCTGCAATAGGGTTCATAATATGGTGGCATGATTGCAAGCTGTGGGAGGGGCGGGTTGTCAATGACCTTAACTGATAAGGAAAGCGGGTGTAGTGGGTAGTTTGACGGTTCACCATAACGTACGAGATTTTAAGGACAACTTGATGATGATTTTTTTCAAAAAAAATGTACTGAGCGGTATTAAAACAAAAAACACGTGTTTAATATTTTTTCGAGTTCTTTCGGGTGTTTCAATTTGGCCAGTGAATTTAATTTCACCCTGTATAAACTAATACAATAAAAGTGAATTTTGTTATATTGGGTTCGGAGGTTTGTATGGTTGTTGCTGAATAATGTTTCATTCAATTGGTAGGTACCAAATTCAAATAAAACTTGTCTTACAGTACTTTAAGTCCAGAATTGAAATATAACACTTTTTATTCCGGTGAGGAGTTCCCTTATAACAGCAGGAATAACGCAGACATCGCTGGAGGTAAATACTAGTAATACATTTCAAAAACAGTTACATTACAGTGACCCTAGTTTCAAAATTCGAACGTCTCAGCCGACGGAGTTTTAAACTTTTAACGATGAGAGCATTTGCGAAAATAGAAACTTTACCCCGTGACGTCACTAATTATACCGGTATTCTGAATAATTTATTCGAGCTGCCTTTCCAAGTATTATTGGACCAGGCTTATTCACAACTTAATCGCTAATCTCGTGCGTCATATAATTTGATCTGTCATTTTATTTATTTATTTAAACTTTAATGCACAATAAAAAAAGTACAGTTAAAGAGTGCCTTAATGCATTAAGCCCATGCATTAAGGCATTCTTTACCAGTCAAACATTGGGTAAAACAGAAATTTTAGTTGGTGCAGGATTATTTAAAGGCGAAACGACATCAGAGAAACAAATCTGAAATCAATGTAAGAGTATACATATATATATACATATTACGATTGTTATTACTAGTTCACAGATCCAATAATATTCGGGACGAAGTTAACGATAAAGTTGTGAATACAGGAGTTTCACAAAAGTACCTACTGGAATAGTAGGTAATAACTTTAGGCTAAACGAGTAATTTATTACGAAGTCTGCTGGAGCTACCTGAAAAAGAATAGAGAAATAAAAACTCTGCGAATATTATCTGGGTTAATTGCGGTAGAGCGTTCGGGAATGTAATTGCTTTTTCATGTCGATATAAGACAGACTTTTTCTAAGGATCAGCTGGACCGCGCACAACGTATCCATATTGAAGGAACTCCGAATCAAAAAGAGGCTATCGTCGATTGTTCAACTGCGAATGCCCTATGGCATTAACTTGACATTTTGTACGATAAGTTTTCTTTTGTGCAATAAAGTTTAAATAAATAAATAAATCATAAAGTTTTTTGGACGCGTCACCCGGAAAGTTCATTCGATGGAACGTCTGGGGATACAAGGACCAGTGGAAGGGAAGCAGCCTCGCGGACGATCCCCAACAAGATGGCAATCTTGTGAAATCTGTCACGTAATGTCCTGTGGCAGAATGTTCCTAGAATGCCGCTAACAGAGAGAGATGGATCATATTAGTATATTACCATTTACCCGGAGCTTCGCCCGCGTTAGGCTGCGGTTCCACTGGGGCAGAGACGAGCGGAGAAGAGAAGAGACATGTTGACCAATCGCATTGGTGTCCGCTGTTTCCATTGAAGCAGAGTGGAGACGAAATTTGGATTTCAACTAATGTGATTGGTCAACCCTACGCGTCTTCTCTCCGCTCCGCTCGTCTCCACCTCAGTGAAGCCGCAGCCTTATAATAGTTGCGTGCAACTGTTTGATGGGATACAACAGTATAATTCGTTAATTCTTCTAATATTTCTGTAAATTATATATTTTATACAGAAATTTACCAACATCCGTATCCACGAACGGAGTCATCCACAGATGTCAAAAAACTGGTCGAGTGCGAGTAGGATTCGCACTAAAAGAGTTTCGTACCATCAACGAGCATAAAACGCCACAAAGTCACGATTCTTGCATGGGAGACCCTTTATTTTTTTAATTACTGTTCAAAAGATACAGCCCACTGTCAGACGAACGTCGAACAGCGGAGGCTTTATAATAGGGTCCCGTTGGCATTCTCTGAATACGGAACCCTAAAAAACCACATCCGTAATATCCTTGACCGTAATGTACCTATCATTCCACCGGCTCGGAATAGGTCCCCGCATGAATGAAATATCACACACGGTGAGTGTGCGATATTTGGGGCGACGACTAATTTGGCGAGTGACGCACGCTTTGAGAATTGCCGCTTTTTAGGGCCGTGGAATGCTAATGGATAGAAATTGTGGTACGATTGGGGGAATGGTACTTTTTATTATTGCTCTTACGTCATCAAGGCAGACGTGCCATGATGGATATCTTTATACAAGTAATTCTTCTGTAGTCCTAAAGCTTTTTGGACACGTCACCCGGAAAGAAGATGTTTCGCTGCCATTTCCGCAGTTTACGGCGTCAGATGGCGTCAGTGTGCAAACAAGGGAGCGATTATGTGGCTAGGGATTTTTTTGTCCATAAAATGCACAATGCAGACTGCATTACGAAGTTATGAGACAAGGTTGTCTAAAGACGCGTTTGTCACTTATGGAATCAACCTGTATTAATAATTTTGTGATGCACACATAGCACAGACCACCTCCACTAGACGGAGCATGTTACACGACACAAGCTCACCACGCGTATGAGCGATTAAATATCGGTAGATATTACTAGTACAACGCGTGTTTCACATCTTTTTTACCCGACTGCGGCGAAGCCCAAAGGAGGGTTATGTGTTTGACCTGTATGTATGTATGTCCGTTCCTGTGTCCGCTCGTAACTACTCAACGACACATCCGATTTTGATAAATGATACATCATTAGATTCGTCTTGATGGTGCGAGTGTCACTGGGTATGAAGTTCGTTAAAATAAACAAAATGGTGGATTTTATGCAGTTTCAAAGTGCACCGCAGTCGGGTTTTTTTTAGTAAAAATGTGGTTATTATCATTTTATGTTTCGAGATTGTCGCCGGATTGAACAGAAATATTTATTTCACGTTTGGTGCACACACAAGTCAGAAACATGGTGGCAACTGAACGAGCGGCCGGTCGCGTAATGTCGTAATACTATACAATCGCCCATATCTGATGTGAGCGCGCGTCGTCTAACATGCTCCGTCTAGTGGAGGTAGTCTGTGACACATAGACATTATCATTCACTCATTCAATCCATTTGTGCCAGCTCTAGTGAATCGACCTGTATTTATGGAGTGCTCGCCACAGGGTGTTGGTTAATTTTGTTTCGTAAATCGGAATGCCGTTTTTTATCGAACGAGCGAGTGAACCGAAGAGGTCTGAAGGTAGTTTTCCACCGGCAGGATGAGACGAGACGCGACGCGGACTGAATTGAAATTTGTATGAGATTTTCAATCCTCTCCTAGCGATTGGATTGGATTGGATTGAAAATTTCATACAAATTTCAATTCAATCCGCGTCGCGTCTCGTCTCGCCCTGCCGGTGGAAAATCACCTTTATAGTCGACCAAGGGCGGTAATGTAATTATCTAATGTATTCCTACAAAATTTAAGTTTCCAGCCTTGAACCTATTCTATTTCTGGCACCCATCATTCATGTCAGACAGCCTATCGTGTTCGTTTTTCGCATTGACATTTATAGAGGTAAGGACCCTACCAACGCGAATAATATTATACCATCGCGCTGGCCCTAAAAATCAGATTAGGTATTCCATGCTTTTAAATCTTTGCGTTATAACTTTTGCAGAATCTGACCGCGAAATTAGGGATGTTGTCTAATGTTGAATTTTACAACATAATGTAGTCACATGGATTGGAAAATACTAAATTATCATAACACAAAAGAAATAAGCAAAAAAATTATAAAAAATATAAAGTTATGAGACCACAAAGTTTAAAAAAAAAACGATGTTTTTTTATCGTTATAAAGAAAAATTAAAGTCAATTTATATAACACTGAAAAAATAAATGTATGACATCTATGTGCTTAAACGCACTTTTTCGTGCTCAAAATGGCAAAATGCAATTTTTTTCATAAAGACTTAGTACAGCGACGGAACGGATGACGTCATAAGTTCCTACCGTTTTGTATAGAGCGTTTTCAATGCTCAGTGCGATCTGATACTTTTGGTCACAATTTGTGGCTGTTATACTTATACAAATGTATTAGGCGTCATATAGATATTTGTTCCTCACAAATAGTAGAATCGATTTACGACAGAAAAAAAATCGAGTCAACAGGCGAATTATAGCTTGGCAACTTCGTTGGTGACACTCACCTGTGTGCTTTTTGTTATGTACAGCTGTAACTACTTACACAAGTTACCGCCAACACGAACGGTGAGTGTCACCAACGAAGTTGCCAACCTATAGTAAGCGAATATGCGGAGCTCTCAAATGTCGGCGACGTTTAGACAGCCCCTCTGGTGCTACATGTCCATGGGCGGCGATGAGCAATTTGCATGATGAGCAACCGGAAGACCAGCGCCAGCTCTGCAGTTGGTATTATGCTGAGGTGGGACCTTTTTGTGGCAGCGAGATTTTTATTTATTTTTTGTGTTTTCTAGTTTATTTTTTCTATTTTATGTAACTTTTTGCTGTCATAAATAAATGTATTTTCTTTCTTTCTTTCTTTTCTTTCAATTTTCCATCAGGTGGCGTGTCTGCTCATTTGCTATTTAAAACAAAAAATGGGCCAAGTGCGAGTTGGATTCGCACATGAAGGGTTCCGTACCAAAGTCAAGAAAAATGTTAGATAAATATACCATGCTTTATAAACGCAATACATTTTGTAGCTCCATAAACGCTCCTGTTTAGTTGTCTCGCTCGTTCGATATAGCTCTTTCTCTTTCGCTCCGATTGCTGTGATGTGTGTTGCTTTCCGCCGACTTGAGGACGAATAAATCCAATTATATTCTAAATAACTGTATTTCTTTTTATGCCCTTCAAGAAACCCTTCAGGTTATGGGCTATCTTTGTGTTTTTCAACGAAAAACCGAAATATTGGCGTAATTAGAAAACTTAACCTCAACGATCACGCGGCGCGGCGCGGTTCTGTGCGAGAACAATGGCAACTAGCGGTACTTCAATCGTCATGGACAAATTAAAAGGGATGGACAACTACAATTCTTGGAAGTTCATGATGAAAATGGTGCTAATTCACGAAGATTTATGGGATTTCGTCGAGAAGGACGTCGACCCGGCGAAGCCTGATGATGTTAAAAAGGGCCAAAAGGCACTCGCCCGAATAGCTTTGTCAGTGCAGCCTTCGGCGTTTGCGCACATAAGGAGCGTGACCTCGGCACATAAAGCCTGGACAAATCTTCAAAAAGCGTATGAAGACACTGGATTATGTCGACGACTGGGTTTGTTGCGGACTTTGTTCAGTACAAAATTGAAGGAGTGTCAGAGCATGGAAGACTACATCGGCAAAATTACCGACGTTGCACAGAAATTAAATGACATCAAAGCGGGACTTGACGACGATTTCATCGCGGTCATCATGTTAAGTGGATTACCCGAAGATTATGATCCGCTCATTATGGCAATAGAAAATTCTAGTATCACACTGTCAAGTGATGTCGTATCTGCCAAGCTGCTGCAAGAAAATCTGCGTCGTGACGACAAGCAGGAGAGTGTAACTGCTCTGGCGGCAGTGCGAAAGCAGCCTAAATGTTATGCATGTAAGAAGACAGGCCACTTTAAGAGAGACTGTCCGAAGTTCAACAAAATGAAAACTAGTTTCAAGAAAAATGTGGAGTCAACAAAGGCGCTTCTCACAGCATTGTCAGTGGATGTGCACGGTGATTTGTGGTACGTAGATAGTGGGTCTACGAGTCACCTATGTCGAGATAAGCAAATGATGAGTGACTTTGTAGAAGAAACCTCGCTACAAGTGACAGTGGCTAACGGGGACAAGTTGTTTACAGCTGGACGAGGAACAGTGCAAGTTAAATTGATGAATGGTGTTACAAAAACAATAAGTGATGTTTACTATGTGCCTAATTTAACTGCAAACCTTTTGTCTGTAAGTTGTATGGTAAAGAAAGGATTCAAGGTTGTATTCGGCTCTAGTACTTGTGAAATACTAGACGAGGGGGTAGTGGTGGCCAGTGCTACTTTAAGAAAAGGGGCTTATGTTCTTGATACCATGGATACAGTATTAGGAGAATGTAATTCTACAGTTACTTTACAGAATACACCAACTGCAAATGTAGCAGTCGAGGGTGAGATCCCTTCTGCTGTTTCTGAGGTAACGGAAAAGGTTTGGCATCGGCGATTGGCACACCTCAACCGAAGAAGCATGGAACTTCTTAAACAAGGTATGGTTTCTGGAATTACTTATAATAATTCTGTTTTTGAACCTTGTATTTCTTGTATTGAAGGAAAACAGAGTAAATTGCCCTTTCCTAAAAAGTCATACAACAGGGCTACAGAAGTGTTAGGCCTCATTCATTCCGATGTATGTGGCCCGCTCCCCTGTCCGTCCTTCAGTGGAGCTAGATATTTTTTACTCTTCATTGACGATTTTACTCGAAAAACATTTGTGTATTTTCTGTCGAAAAAGGGTGAGGTGTTTGATAAGTTCAAGGAATTCAAAGCCTTAGTGGAGAACCAGACTGATAAAAGGATTAAAATCCTTAGAACTGATAATGGTGGAGAGTATACCAGTTCTGTTTTTCAGGCTTATCTGAAGACTAATGGCATTCGACACCAGACGACCGTCCCCGGCACACCACAGCAGAATGGCGTGGCAGAGCGCGCCAATAGAACGGTTATGGAAGCAGCGAGATGTATGCTTAGAGATGCAGGCCTGAAAAATGAATTCTGGGCTGAAACTGTCAATACGGCTGTCTACATCAAGAATCGCTGTCCTACAAAAGCGGTCTTGGGGAGCACTCCGGAGGAAAAATGGAGTGGCAAAAAGGTATCGTTAGATCACTTGCGTATCTTTGGTAGTGTTGCCTATGTATTGAATCCAAAACGATCAAAACTAGATTCTAAATGCAAAAGCTACATATTTGTTGGTTATTGTGACGAAACCAAAGGCTATCGACTAATAGATCCTGAGTTTCCAACAAACTGCATTAAAGCCAGGAATGTAACATTTTTAGAAGGAAAAATGTTTAGTAATGTATCAAATGATGATTTAAAAAATAACAAGACAGTTCACATATTTACACAAATTCATAGTGATGTAAATATGAATGATGATCCTAGTCAGTTTGACTCATCTCTTGGGCATGCAGAAACATCTGTTGTGAACAACATGTCTGATGATACAATTTTGGCACCGAGTACTCCAAGATACAGCACGATCACAATAGATGATTCTGAAAGCCCAACCAGTAGTGAGAACAGTAATCGGTCGGATGAAACATATATTCCAGAGGAGGAGACCACAGATACTTCGGAATATGAAGATTCATCCTTCTCGCTGCAGTTTGCTTTTATGGCAGGAATGTCTGCAACAGATGTGCCACAAACTGTAGAAGAAGCATTAAGAGGGCCAGATGCTGACCATTGGAGAGAAGCAATGTCTAGGTTTAAAGAACTTTATTTCTCAAAAAGAAGATATTTACAAACTTCACTTATGTGAGAAATTATAACTAAAAATATATGCTTAAACTAACATACCAATGCTCACACAGATCGTCGCAGTCGCGTTGCAGTTACATAAAAACATGGAGTATGTTATCAATCGATACTGATTCCGCGGGTAGATCGCTCACGCGGACTGCCGCGGCCGGCGAGCACTAGTAATGAATGAGCGCTGAGAGATTTAAAAACAAGTTTACATAAAAGTTGCTCTAATATTTATGTATTCATATTTTGATACATTACCTATACAATGGTTTGCTTTTGTTATTTTTATTTTCTTTATCCTAAGCGCAGTGCAACACAATTTTTGGCTAACAATAAGTTTCATTTGCAAATATTGTAGGTATATGTTAGGCACATACAATATTTACGTACCTATGCAACCCAAGGTTAGGAATAGGTTACTAAAAAAATTACAGACACACACAAAATTGTCGTAATACTAAATCCACAACAGTGGCCGTGCGAATCATTATGAACATTATGCTGTACATAATAGAGAGTATTATTATTATTTTTTATTAGTAGAAATAGATTCAGATAGTAATAAATAAGTGCTTAAACAATTAGATATCGTTAAACAGGTGTAGTTTGAGTTTCTTTTTGAAAACATTTAGTGATACAGCATTACGAACATCTTTAGGTAAACTATTATACAGTTTAGGTCCCTCGTAAGTAATATTTTTCTTGCCGAACTGGATTGTTCGCACC
This sequence comes from Eudemis profundana, assembly GCA_947034925.1. NCBI lineage: Eukaryota > Metazoa > Arthropoda > Insecta > Lepidoptera > Tortricidae > Eudemis > Eudemis profundana. The sequence continues at coordinate 2,030,219 of OX344809.1, forward strand.
TTTGGTAAAGAGAGATCGTTCGCGCGTCGGGTGTTCCGTAGGCCTTTTTCCGAGTTAGTTTGAAAGGTTAGCTGACTACGAATTTTTTTATTTAATATTTTATGAATTAGGATACACGTACTGTACATATAGTTTTGTTTTAATGTAAATAGTTTGGTATCTTTATAAATTTTGGTTGTCGGTGTTAGGTAAGTGTAGTTAAACAATATTTTAATTATTTTATTCTGGGTTCTTTGTAATTTATCTAAGTGAGTTTTTGCTGCATTCCCCCATACTTCTATCAGGTAATCTAAGTGAGGCTTAACCAGTGAATTGTAAATGACATATCGGATAGGTCGTGGGACACAGCCAACCATTTGTCTCAGGGCTCCCGTGAGAGAAGACATTTTGGTCTTAATTTTTTGGATGTGAGCCTGCCATGTTAAGCCATTATCTAAAACTAATCCTAAGTACTTTTCCTGACGGGTTTCATGTATAATTTGTCCGTCTATTGTTAAAGTCTGGGTATGTACTATATTTTTATTTTTTGCAGAGAAGGTCATGTAACACGTTTTGCTTGTATTGATTGTGAGTAAGTTACTTCGGAACCAGGTACTTAGAGTATTTAAGTCAGTTTGTGCTTGTCGCATTACATCGTCAATAGTATCCCCATAGTAAAATAGGCAAGTGTCATCGGCATATAATGTTATATCTCCAGTTAAACCAGAGTTCGTTAAATCATTAATATAAATTGTGAAAAGCAAAGGCCCTAAGATAGATCCTTGCGGAATTCCGTAGGTTATATTCCGTGGCTGACTGGAGAATTCACCTATTGTAACTACTTGCTGCCTGTTTAGTATGTCTTGTGAGTACAGCTCTTTTATTCAAAATAAATGTTGGACTCTGACTGATCGACAAGAGTCGCAGAAACCTGTTAAATGTAAGTGGGTTTTTAAAATCAAACGTGGACTGAACGGCGAGCTATTAAAATATAAAGCACGTCTGGTAGCTAAAGGCTACACGCAACAGTATGGCATAGATTTTGAGGAAACATTTGCGCCAGTTGTGAGATATTCAACTATACGTACTTTGCTGGCGTTAGCAGTAGCGTATGACATGAAAATTCAGCATCTTGATGTTAAATCAGCGTTCCTCAATGGGGATTTGCAAGAAATTGTGTTCATGGAACAGCCGGAGGGCTTTATAGAAAAAGGCCAAGAAAATAAAGTCTATAAATTAAATAAGGCTATTTATGGCTTGAAACAGGCGTCAAAAGCCTGGTATGAAAAAATTGATCATGTTCTATGTGAGAAATTAAAATTCAGTAGGTCATCATCGGAACCTTGTGTGTATTTCAAGCATCATCAAGAATCGCTCATCATAATCGCGTTGTATGTTGATGATATAATTTTATTTTCCTCATGTGATGAACGGGAAAATATGGATTTAAAAGTAAGACTAATGAAAGAATTTGATATTACAGATTTAGGGCCAGCACATCAAGTGTTAGGCATGAGATTGTGCCAAGATAAAAATAAAATTACTCTTGATCAATCAAACTACATAACAATGGTCTTACAGAAATATAAAATGGAGGATTGCAAATGTTCACCGACCCCCATGGAGACCGGATTGAAGTTGCCGAGAGGTGAACAAAAAGATGATACTTATGATTACAGAGGTCTTGTTGGTTCTTTAATGTATATAGCTATCTGCACTCGGCCTGACATCGCCTATGCAGCCAGCTATCTGAGCCAATTTAATGAGTCATTTACAGAGATCCACTGGAAAGCAGCAAAAAGGGTTCTGCGCTACTTAAAAGGTACGTTGGATCTTTGTTTAACATTTAAAAAGGGTCAGCTGGATGTCACTGCCTATGCAGATGCCGACTGGGGCAGCGACGACGTGGACCGCAGATCCTACACCGGGTATGTATTTAAAATAGGTGAGTCTGTAGTATCTTGGGAAAGTCGCAAACAAAAGACTGTAGCACTCTCGAGTACTGAGGCCGAATACATATCCTTGTCTGATTCCTGTAAAGAGGGTTTGTTTATCCGTACTTTTTTGAAAGAAATTATCAGTAAAGATATTGTACTAACAATTTATAATGATAATCAGTCAGCACAAAAGTTATGTAAAAACTCTTTACATCATGCTAGAACAAAGCATATAGATATAAGGCATCACTTCATAAGACAATTTGTGAATAATAAGACAATTGTCATTAAATATCTATGTACTGATGATATGTTAGCTGACATTCTGACTAAACCATTGTGTAAAAATAAACACAACAAGTTTGTGAAACAGCTGATGTTAATGTCATAGTTAAATAATGTAAGTATCTCAACATAATGTAAGTAAACATACATGTGTGCATTTTTCATGTTATTTTGTACACTTTTATTACTGTGTATTTTTTGAAAACATGAATGTGTCTTTTTTTACAGTTCAAAGACTGGTTGTACTTGGTTAGTATTTATTAGGATATGAGTATAACTTGTGTCATATAGTTTTTGTTGTTTGCAATTAAAAAGGACTGTTTAATTAGCATTTATTTAGATAGGAATCTTATCACTTAGGTCATGGTACACTGTAAATGCATTGCACACTAAAAAATGTAAAGTAGAGACTCTTAACTTTGTACCTATCTTGTATGTTTTTTTGATTAATCAAAATTGTATTGGTTTAAGGGCCAGTGTTAGATAAATATACCATGCTTTATAAACGCAATACATTTTGTAGCTCCATAAACGCTCCTGTTTAGTTGTCTCGCTCGTTCGATATAGCTCTTTCTCTTTCGCTCCGATTGCTGTGATGTGTGTTGCTTTCCGCCGACTTGAGGACGAATAAATCCAATTATATTCTAAATAACTGTATTTCTTTTTATGCCCTTCAAGAAACCCTTCAAAAAATACGCCAAAAAATGTTTCTTGTATGGGGACCCTCTTTTATTTTTATTTTTTGTTGTTATACCTATAGAAATACACATGATGTGAAAATTTGAAGTTTCTACCTATTAAGGTTCAATCGATAGAGTCCTGTGACCGACGGACAAACGGACAGTGGAGACTTAGTAATAGGGTTCCGTTGGCACCCTTTGGGTACAGAACCCTAATAAGATACTTTTAGACATATAGACAACCACTCGCCAACGACAAAGACTGCGTTGGCCCTGAAACTGCCTTCAGGGCCACCGCGTTGGACCCATTCGTTTCACTTGGCGGGGTCCTTATTTAAGTCAATGGATCCACGTCATTTGTTACCCATCTTTAATCTGGCCGTCGCCGCGTCTGCGGGCTAAGTAATTGATACGATGCCGGGCAAATGGACCCGAGATTCCCCGAGATTCGGGTTAACTGTGGTGATAAATCGTGAAAACTGAGCAGTAGTGTAATTCAGACCTTCTACGTCTAACACACCTATATCTCACATCATCGTCAGCCTATACCTATATCGATATCTTTAGACTCAAAGGGCGTAAGCTCCATAAGAACCTACGCCGTTTATGTCCTTTGAGTCTAAAGGTATCGATATACTGATGGTTTAGAAACGCTTAGCCTCCGGAGAGACTTTCAATCTCTCTGCGTCTTCTAACATCTGTATAATGGGGAATGTTCCAGGGACTGTTAAGGTTGGTGCCTACCGCATCATTCTTCCATCGCACCACTCGTCATTGGCAGGCGGCTCATTCTCATTTCCATGATTGTAGTGACTCAACAATGCGCCGGTTCTCAAGAACCTTTCTGGCGCGTACCATAGGGATCTGGAATGGGATGGGGGATTTTCCCACTGCGCTACAATTATGGGATTTTTTTAAAAAGGGTGTCATCAAATTCCTTCGAGACTGGCAACGCATTGGTAATCTAGTGTTATGTACACAACACGGGAGGTAATAAAGAAAGCCCTCGATCGCATATTTACGTCCCTCGCTTGCAGCTCCGGCCGCAAACATCTGCGATGTCGGCCTTTCTTTGTTTTACCACCCTAGTCGTGTAATGTACTATTAATTAAGGAAACGCGCACATCCATCCTCTCATTCCTCTAGATAAGAATGAATAGCTCTAGTATAAGATTATCTCGATCTTAATTCATTTGAATTGTATCATAATTACGTACAGGCGTATCTGTTGCTACCTTTTTAATACAAAGGAGAAGATACCGACCTGAAGCCAAAAATATATAAAACAGAGCAGATGCCGAAAATATAGAGAGCCTAAATAAAACAGGTTGGTAATAAAATTTTCAGGCAAAATAAAGTATTTTCCTTCATCTACCAGTAAAGTAATACAAAACTTCTTCGTCAATGTCGTCTCAAATATAATTTGACCCGTACATCAGTAATAGCAGCTTGTAATCGGAACTCAAGCTGCAGAGGTCAAAAAAAGGTACCCTGTTTCAATCCAGGACTTGGTCTACAAATTCAATTGTTACTGCGATATTTATTAATAAAAATCTTAACATCCAACCATCTCAATATCCAATCAACTTCACAAAATGTTCACATTTACTAAGGATAGGGCAGTAGGGAAGGATAATAGGATAGAATAGGATCACAGGTCAGGTTGGGGATGAATTTGAGGGCTAAATTGTGAATTACTCTTAAGTCAAAGTGAGTAAAGCTCCTTTATTATGTAAAGACAGGTTGTCAGCCCGTCAGCTCGCTAAGTGGTCACTGGAGGCTTCAGGGCCCGAACTTAGGTGTCGAATTCCAACCAACTCGGCCTTTGTTGTCATGCCAGCCGGAAATATGAAACCTCCTGTGCTATACTTAGGCCAATATTTAGCGTTTTTGTAACGTTTTATTTTCGTCATCAGTAAATATTGTTCGACTACTTCTTTCTTTGTAATTTCATGGTTAGCGTTTGGTACTTAATTTTTCTGCCCTCCGGCCGGAAAGCATAATCTTGCCGGCCGCTGCGCTAAGCGAACATGCCATTTTCTGGCTCCGTCGGACAAAAAAATAGTACAAAAACCTTGGCAAGTAAATAAGAAAGCCTCAGATCACAAGTTTGTCGTCCTCGGCTTCGCCTCACAATTACATGTGCTCTGAGGCATTTTTTACTTTACTGGCCTCGGTGTATAATGTACAATTTTTTTCATAGCTTATTAGAGTGTTCTACTGCTGGCTGGCCAAAGGCCTTTCCATTGGATCTCAACAACTACAGGCTTGAAAAGCGTCTAAGTCACAGAAATATATATATAAGTCGTCCCGCCATCTTCGTCTAGGCCTGCCCTGCCGTCGCCGCCTATCCTGCGGCATCCAATTTGTAAATATGGGCCCATCTTTAATCAATTGAAAAATTGCATTGTCACCAATTACATAGTTACACTAAGGTACAATTACCTACACGTGACATATAGGTAGAAGCTTACTTCAGGTAGCATACACGCGCCAAGCCAGTTACATAAACATAAACCACATATCCATGGGTACTAAAAATAACTCTCTGACGTAGCACTCCACACACGCAACATGATTTCAACTTATCCTATGACGTAATAAGTGACAATGTGACCCATTGTTTCCGAAATAGAATCAACTAAAAGATATTGTTCCATTATGAATCACAATAGGTATCAAAACATGATAGTATTCTACAGTAAAAACCAGTAATTCACAAACTTTCACATTTATAATATTAGCGGGATTATTTATCAACTTCCAGTAAGCCGCTGGTTGATGTGTGCGTTTTGCTCGTAATAGGCTACTACGATGGTTGATGTGTGTGTGTTGGTCGTTAGTATAAAGCGACCAGCTTACAAGAGGTGCTTCAGTCTTATTTTAGCGAGGTCACGTCCGGCTTTTATTTGAAAGCACAGACCACCTCCACTAGACGGAGCATGTTATACGACACGAGCTCACCACGCATATGGACGATTAAATATCGGTAGGTAGATATTACTAGTACAACGCGTGTTTCACATCTTTTTTATCGTTTTATGTTTCGAGATTGTCGTCGGATTGAACATAAATATTTATATCACGTTTGGTGCACACACAAGTCAGAAACATGGTCGCAACTGAACGAGCGGTCGGTCGCGTAATGTCGTAATGCTATACAATCGACCATATCTGATGTGAGCGCGCGTCGTCTAACATGCTCCGTCTAGTGGAGGTAGTCTGTGTTTGGAAGTCATCGGTGTTAACTGTTTTGTTAAGAGAGTAGCCTATTCACTAACAACGTGAGCCTTTGTTTCCAAAATAGGATCTTCCAAAACATTTCAACATGACACACAGTACAATATAATCGACTCGAAGCCATATCGTATAGCCTATACAAACAAAAGTAGGTATTAATAGATTCCCCTTCATCCCTCCGAACTTTAACTTGACCTTTAAAGGTATAATGTTACTTTTAAAAGAAACCTTTTCCCCTTTAATAGAAAGAACGAAGTTTGCGCACAAATAGAAGAGGTAAGACGTGACTTTTTTATTTTTAGAAAACTATTTCCACGCTCAGTCACTTTAACTTAAGTAATGAAATAAAGGGTTTATTTAATAGGTGAAGACTTACTTTATTCATTTTAAATTGCCTTTTTTATCGGTACTTCGTAAGAAAAATATAAGCTTCCAAAGTAGTTTACTAAGTTGATCAACTACTTTTCTTGTTCATTGTAGATCATAATATATTTTTACAGCCATATTTACGTTTTTTTTTGTTTATCTAGGATAGGGGCACAATATCCGTATCCGTTCCTTTTGTCACACGGAATTAGTGTTACTTAGTTTATAGATATTTTATTTTAAAATTAGTATTTGTTTTCCTTTGTTATTCTGTACTGTGTAAGTTCTGTAACGTTCTGTGTTCAGTGTGGCAATAATTGTTTCTTATTCTTATTATTTTTCATATAATACAAGTAATTCTGCTTCCTACAAAAGGTACATCGCGCTTGAATGTGTGCGCGTCGTGTACGAACGCACTACCATCGTAAAAAGAAGCGTAAGAATGCTCCAGTATGGATCGCACTCACACAAACGTATGGGAATACGTGTTGCGCGCTCCTCAACGGCCAAAGTCGCTCTACTTGTTTGTCTTTATACTTTCACAGGGGTCCATGTCGGGATGGCCGTTGGGGCCGAAAGGTTCTCGAATGAAGACCACGATTCGGCAAGGGCAGCGTCGGACGTCCACCAACAAGATGGACATATGATCTGGTTAAGGCTGCTGGATCACGGTGGATGCAGGTTGCTTCCAACCGAACTAATTGGAAATCTATGAGGGAGGCCTATGTCCAGCAGTGGACGTCCTATGGCTGAAATGATGCTGATGAGGGGTCTCCAAACTTTTGTAGTAAAGGGCCACATGCACCTTTGTAAAACTCGCGCGGGCCCACGACGTGATCGACCACGGAGTCTCGGCCGCTGACGTCCTGGGGGGGAGGAGGGACGCATCAGCAGGGATTTCGACGATAATGAGTCCACACTCCACAGAAGTGAAGCGGCTTAAACGGGTCAAAATCGAGCGTTTGAACCGCCTCACTTCCGTGGACACATTTTTGTCGAGACCCCTGCAAATTTTTATGGCCTTTTAATCTGTTTGGTAGTGGTCGCGGACTTCTAATAAATAGTCTGATATCCCATTAAAACCAGCAGGAATTTCGACATAAATGAGTCCACAGAAGTGAAGCGGTTTAAACGCTCAATTTAAGACCCACTTTATATTCCCTAAGTACCCTATAAAAGCTATCAAGCAACTGCAGCTAGCCAATGTCACCGCAGCTTTAGAACAAAGCTCTTCAGAGCTTCCATCACTCCCTCACAATGAGCTTCAAGGCGGGGAGTGACGTCACGAGCGAAGTTTGAGATGGAACAAGAGAATATATATACTTAGCTTTGTGGGTTGTGACTTGATACAGTCACTTGTACAGAATGAAATCGGAGACGTAACCAGAAATCACTTTTCAGACTACTAAAATAACTGAATTGATTTTGCAAAAGTACTTACACGAAACAAAACTACTTTTGTTTGGGCTAGTCTAACTCGATGGCCGTATAGGTTCTCGAATGGGCCATGAAACAGTGGACGCAGCGTGGATCGGCCCCCACAAGATGGTCTGACGACCTGGTTATGGTTGCCGAAAATCACTAGAGGAATACATTGTCGCCTGCAGTGTTTCCGGACCGATTCGACCTTCAAGAAAAGAGCGTACTCCCACCTGAAAGGCCGGCAGCGCACTTGTGACTCTTTTGGTGTTGCAGGTGTCTATGGGCGACGGTGATTGCTTACCATCAGGCGACCCGTCTGCTCGTTTGCCCAATATTTCACAAAAAAAAAACTAGAGACAAAAAACGCGCGATCTTTTGTTGTGGAAGTGTTTGGGGGAGACCTTTGTTCAGCTGTGGACGTCTTTGAGTTGAAATGATGACGATGTAGGTAATTGCATTTGATCTTGATAAGAGAAGAACTAACAATATCCTGATTGGGTTAAGAAATGAAAATCCATCTCGTTACATCTAACGAGGTCGGCAATATGGCTGACCCGGTTACGAATTCCATAACACACATAATACGATAATAACTCGTTGGAAATTAATTCATTAAAGCAAATTTGTGGCACACCGCTGGTTACTTCTATAATTAGTGGCTAAAATAATTATTATTTTATTTAAGGTGATTCGTAAATAGGTTAGGTTTCTTTTATAATTATTCTGAAAAGTGTAAGGTATCAGTAAAATAACAATTATGCATAAAGAGTATTTGGACAAATAGAACATTCGGGCTACTAAAATAAAGCTAAAACACATCCCACTTAAATATTACAGACTATAGCTTTTTTACCCGCAAATTCACTCTAAAAAATCTGAGTCAACTAAGACAGATTTTCTCTGTGTTAGCGTTAACTTAAATAAAACAAACAAGATATTAAACATACATATCAACGTAAGCTGATTAATTAAAACAGCAAGTTCATTAGTGATTAAAACAACAATCTAGAATCTTTACAATAATTTTAACAAATATATTCCTTGTTTCTATCATTATTTTCTTCTTTGTATAATTCGATCATGTTTAATTAGTTACCTTATTCATCAATGTTTGTTGAAGCAAATCAGAACATGGTTAATTAAACTATGATAAACAATCAATATCATCTTAGTTGGTGCATCTAACGTCTTGTTAGGCTCGTATGGAATCAAGATGCTTGATAATAAGTAACTATCGCAATCTTGTTAGGAGCAACCAATTTTTTTTTAGAGTGTAACGCGTATTAATTATCATAATTCTGACGCCGAAACTCTAAAGTATGTGAGTCAGGTACTGCTCAGGGCGGGTTCCAAGGCCCTCCAGCCGAGCAAGTTGGAGGGCCCTTGAGATTTGGAGTTATCTAGACGGCGTAGGGCACTTGACACTTTGACTTTTCAGATACACTAGTACACGACTATACAGGGCGAAATCTGGGTGGTGATTCAAACCTATTGTTTCTAAGTCAGTAAATTAACGCGATTTTAGGTATATGAAGTTAGTATTTCAATAATTACAGCGATTTATTAATCAATCAACAGTTTACATATCCCAGTTAATAACTTAAATTATGGTCATCTTACAATTCATGTTAAAACCTTTTTAATAAACAGCTGGTTACATCAGTAACAAATGTCAACCGGCACTGTAATGACAAAGTCAAAACATCAAAATAAATAAAATTATTTAAAGATTGGAAAGTGTGTTTGTTACTCTGGCTCATTGTTCTGGCTATTCTGAAGAAAATTAAGCAGAAAAAATGCCCGCGGCATATCCATTTTCAAACGTTGAGTGGTCAGACATGGTAATGTTTTATTTCCAAGCACGTCGTGCGACCGTTGCGCGAGATTTATTTCACCAACGCTATCCTGATTTGCCTATCCCCAGCCGCAGATTGATTACAACGATTGTGTAAAATTTGCGAGACTGCGGACAGTTTTCTGTGCCGAATCACGGCCAAGCACGAGGCAGTGACATGCCACGACAACGTCGATACGGGGGCAACCTTGACCAACAAATTTTATGGTACTTTTATCAGGATCCGCGAAGAAGCACTCGGCAAGCCGCAAGACGATTTAATGTTAGTCAGTACTTTGTGTGGCGACTTCTCAACGCAACCGGGCTGCACCCTTTCCATTTTCAACCGGTACAGGATATTTCACCATTAGATTCTCCTTCAAGAATGATCATGTGTGATTGGATTTTAGAAAACCAAGACACTAACATTCTTTGGACCGACGAAAGCACCTTTACTCGTATTGGGCTATTTAACATGCATAACGAACACTACTGGAGTGCTGAAAACCCACATTTAACTAGGAGGAATGCACCAAGTGAGATTCAGTTTAAATGTTTGGGCAGGAATTGTGAACTATGTTGTTATCGGGCCCTACTTCATAGAAGGGAGATTAAATGGTGCTAAATACCTTGATATGTTGAGACAAGTGGTGCCTGAATTACTGCGAGAAGTGCCGGAAAATTACTTGCGTGACTTACACTATCAACACGATGGTGCTCCGGCTCATTTTGAACACCGAGTACGTAATTGCCTCGATGAGCAGTTCCCGGGACGTTGGATCGGCCGCGGCGACCTGTGGCATGGCCACCTCGCAGTCCCGACCTGACGCCTCTGGATTTTTTTCTCTAGGGTGAAATTAAAAGATTGGTCTACGAACAAGAGTCCAACACTATCCAAGAACTCCGTCAGCGAGTTGTTGCAGCATTCGAAACTGAAAATGAACCGTTTCGCCCTTGGCCAATTGAGAGGTAACCTTAGACGACGAGCAGAATTGTGTCGACAGCAACACGGGTCACACTTTGAACAGCTCCTGAAGTATGTTTAGGTTGTAACTGTGTTTTTTTTAAAAGCCTGGTGTCCCAGTGATTGTATTGTTTTAATAAACGCTTTCAATTTTTTCAAACTTTTTAATTGTTTTACATTTACACTAAATGTAGAACCAAAAGATAAGTGTTAGGTATCAGTTATCAATTAACGATAGTAAGTTACCACTACGTTCTTTTCTAAGTGGTTGTTTTGTAAAGTGCGTAGGGTGACCATGACCCTAAATAGGAAATTATTTTGTATTTTTTTTTTTGTACCAACGATAAAGATACTGCTTAATGCAATCTAATCTACAGCGTCGTATTCCTAATTAAGTGGCATGTCTTGTTTTACTTTGGTGCTACACGACACGACCCCGATTTCACCCTGTATTTTCTGGCTCGCCATGAAAAAACTTTGCCCACCACTGTGTTACAGTTACAGGTTTGCTTATACTGGCCGACCTCAATGGGCCTCCTGTATACTAGTATTTATTTTTGCGATCTCTGTTATTATCTAATGGGTAGGTAACATTGTTTTTCCTTCTTCAAAAAGCGTCGCCATTTTCCCGCTTAAAAGACTAAACACCCACTTACCGGTCACGGACGGGATATCAATCTTCGTCGGTAAGACTCTTACCTGTAACAAGATAAGGATTATTAAATAAAGCGACGAGATAAATGTATACGCATACTTTTATATACAAGGTTTGAAAGCATTCAAAAATCCCAAAAAGTCGTTATTCCGTAATGTCTAAATAGGTTGTATATTAAACGGTTCTCTGTTGTTGTTTGCTTTTCTGTAGTTTTGTTTAAGTACCTATTTAAAAATAACCTATTTACTTTGATAGAACATTGTAGTTAATGAGCAATCATTTTCTGCAATTTGTGGCGGGCAAGTCTTGGTATTTTTTTCTTACTTCGTATGCTAAAGCAAGATGCACATTAGACACGCCTTAAATAAGAAAATACAACACATCTACTTTACAAAGTAATTTCAATACAAAGCACACAAGCAAGTGTCCCTTGAGTCGAGAATGTTGGTGACATCGAATTACTGCGACAAAAGGATTCGTTAGCACTGGAACGCTATATTACTGCACTAGAGAGCTAACGGGGGCGTTACAGCAATAGATAAAGGGGGGATTGTAGCGAGAGTTTAGGGGGTAAAAGTTAACGACGCAGTTGGCTTGTGGGTTGGTTACTGATGTGCGAATATTATCAGTATTGAAAGTATGTGACGTGTTCTAGCAAAATTTACATAATTTATACTGCAAATAGGCCACAGGAGCATATTTACACGCCTGAACCTACAAATGCTTCGAAAAATGAAAAGAAAAAACATCGCAAGAAACTTCTAATTTTTTTTTTTCAAAATAAAGCACAGTTTCTTTGATTAAACTTTTGAAGTACTGCACTAGTGAGGTAACGGGGGCGTCACAGAGATAGATAAAGGGGGGGATTGTTGTGAGAGTTTAGGGAGGTAAGGAGGCTAAAAGTTAACGACGCAGTTGTGTTTATTGTGTGTTTGGTACCGATGTATGTGTACATCAGTGTTGAATTATAGAATATACCATCATTACAGTTAAACAGGAACTGTAATGTTGTATATATGTTAGCTATGTCGGCAGTAACTTACCTGAGCTAAAGTCACAGCAATACGGACTGAATACGGCCTGAATATTCATTAAGCCTTTTCAAGTAAGTTCTCTACGTAGTTTCAAGTTTCAAACTAAGCTGCGAGCTAGCAAATTGCTTGTCACACACAGAGATCTAGTTTAAGAGACGTTTTGTTTCGTGCTACGTGATTCTTGGTTGGAGCAGTTTTAGAATTCTGCATGTGAATGTTGAACAACTACCAATGCCACATTTTAAACGAAAATTATTGGAAATTTGTTACTGTGTTAACTTTATTGTGCACCAAAACAAACGATTACAAAAGCTTAAATCTAAAATAGCTTAACACATTATTATTGCAAATACTAATAAACAATTGCTATTATTCTATTTCCGATTGTTTAAATGATGACATAAATTTCAATTCGCCTATTATTTTTATTATGTTTAAATTTGACATACCAATTTTGCACTTTACAGTTTCCAATTTAGTAACATCGTAACGTTTTTGTACGCTCATCGGCAAAACATAGCGGATCATATACTATACGAGTATATAATAATATTTAACAGCTTTGTAAGTTTTCAGATTTACCTATGTTTCACAAATAAAACACTTTGACTTTGAACAATTTTGGCTTAAATAATATAACCGAGAATGTGATCGGAATATAGGGAAAATGGAACCAATCTGAAAGCCCTTTCTGAGACACTTAAAATTCGGTTCATAAGCAATGGAGTTCTGAGGTAATAAAAAAAATCAACTGACTAGAGAACTTGAAAAAGGTTCTCTCTCAAAGGTTCTGTCTTGTCTGTAATTATTGTCACTCGACGACAAAGTTGCTCGAGAGCTCTCCCGAGGTGTGAAGAGTAATCTGCGAGCTGCGAGCGACGTCGCTGCCGAATTAATTCGAATATGAAGCGAGAACTTGACACTTCCAAGACCCGAGGTGTAGGTTTCGGCAAGTCGCGAATACCTAAACCAGTGTTTTTCAAAGTGGGGGTCGCAGGGCCTCTAGAAGGGGGTCACGAGGGTCGAGAAACCACAGGCAAAAGGGAAAAAAACAAAAAAGCTCAAAAGTGTAACGGAATAAAATTCAGATCGGAAATCGTGGAGAATGGGGGGATCGTGAAATATTTTCATATACAAAGGGGGTCGTGCCATGAAATAGTTTGAAAAACACTGACCTAAACAATAGATACTACCCAAGTACCGCGTACGCTCTATAAGAGCATTATACTTCCAGCTATAAAGCTGTAATGCATAGAAATATATTAAGTATGGAAGCGTAACTGAAGCTCAAAATCGGCCCCACGTACTAACACCACGGTATACGGTAGTTTTTGTTCCGATAAAAGGTACATAGTGTACGGACGCACCACAGGCAAGCATCGCCGCGTGCTTAGTCAGGGCTGAGCTATCGTCGCCAGCGGTCGAACGTTCAAAATGTCTGCGGACGAAGCAAAGTATAGAAGACGTATATACTGCAGTGTGTTCGGATGTTTGAAGAATATTGCGCAAAATCCACAATTGTCATATTTCTGCATTCCTAAGGATCCCGAAAGGTGTGTATTTTATTAGTACCTATATACATGTTATATTTTAAGTCGTTTATAGAATGTTTGATGGTTTTGTGATCAAACTATACTAATTAAATAGAGTAGATAATTATTTTGTTTGACAGTGATGAGTAAAATTAACAGATTTTTTAAACGTATACTAATTAAATAGTAGTTGACTCTATTGATACATAAAATGCCTTGAACACGAGAGTAGTTTTATGAAACGAGCCGAAATATCGTTGCGTTACTTACATGTAAACATACTAATTTATTTAAACTATTATACTTAATAACATTAACATCAGATGTGTGCGGTCAGATACTTTCATATTGAAATAAGTAACTTTTACTAGGTTGACCTTGTTCGTTTGATCGAGGTCAACCTAATAAAAGTTACGTTCGTAGTAAGTAGGTATTTTACAAAACCGACGAGCGGCAGCCCTGTGCCTTAGGCACGCTCAGGTCAAGAGGCTCGCGCGCTCTTTGTCTTTTACTTGGTTGTCTTTATAGTTTGCTAACAGGGCGGAGCTAGTAGTTAGTACTGAAGAAAAACTGTAGCGGCAAATGAAATTCTCACGTCAGTAGTTTTGTAACCAATCACAGATTTTTGTCTTTTAAACGATATGCAACCTATCCAAAAACTAAGTCTTCTCAAACTTAATACTAATATTTGTCATAAATGATTTTAGACTCACACATAGTAAACATTAAGTTCATCAATACCACTTGAAACATAAGACATTATATTTCGATGGTTTCGTGCTACTTGGGTAACTGACGGAGGTAAAATACTTTATGCCACACCTGGCCATAAAGTGGCTTTTTCCGCACGCTGCACGTACGGAAAAAGCCGCTTTCTGGCCAAGTGTAGACATAAAATGATGTACACAACACGGGAGGTAATAAAGAAAGCCCTCGATCGCATATTTACGTCCCTCGCTTGCAGCTCGGGCCGCAAACTTCTGCGATCACAGTCTTTCTTTATATTACCACCCTAGTTGTGTAATATACAGAGCCCGGAAAATCCACAGCAAAACAAAAGACTGTCGCAATTCAAATAGTGTGAGAAACATTTTTTTATCGTTATCGAGTAAGTTTTGTCTAAAAAAAAACATACCGATATGTTTAGGTACATTATTTTATAATCATTCACGCCAAACGCAAAAGAAGTAGTAAGTTAAGGGTTTGTTTTATATGTGTTATTTCATCTAAAATCGAGTCTAAAGTCGAACGTTCATTTAGTATACATAAATGGCTTTATAGTGATAAACGAAACAGTCTTCTCCCAGAGAATGTTGAAAAATTAATGATTATATACTCCTATCACTATAACAAACCCAATAAGATGTCATTTGCTGCTGTGTGTACTGACGTGGATTTCGAGGAAGAAATTGCATCTGTACCTGTATAATTAATTATAAGAACCTATGTAAAATATTGTATTTTTTTTTTCATTTGTTGGGCCGTTTTTTCTCATATTACACAACAATCGATATCGATAAAAAAATGATTTTCACACTAGTTGAATTGCGACAGTCTTTTGTTTTAACAACAACCAACCAGGCCAACAAAGAATAGCCTTGTTGCGATCCTAATCATCTTTACGCTTTTTTATGTACTCGAGAATACGTAGACTAGACGCTGTTTACACCGACCTCAAAAAAAGGAGGAGGTGCTCTAGTCCATTATATTTTTATGTTAGTTTAGTTTATAGTTTTTGCACTGATCTCTGATAAACCGATAAAAAACGGGGTTACCGTTATTAGTCATCATCGGCAACAGATTACAAAACTCTAGAACCAAATTTTCCAAAAAGTACCGCGTTAATAATTAACTAAAGGTGTTCGACAGGAAAAATATATTTATACCACACCTGGCCATAAAGTGGCTTTTTCCGCACGCTGCGCGTACGGAAAAAGCCGCTTTCTGGCCAAGTGTAGACATAAAATGATGTACACAACACGGGAGGTAATAAAGAAAGCCCTCGATCGCATATTTACGTCCCTCGCTTGCAGCTCGGGCCGCAAACACCTGCGATCTTGGCCTTTCTTTGTTTTACCACCCTAGTTGTGTAATGTTCTATTTCTATATCACACCACTTACTCTAATAAAAGATAAAGATAAAACGCTGAAGGTACTCATCATCATATCTTAACAGGGTCAAAGTAGATTTAAGTATTAAACTCATACAAAAACCAGATAAAATTAAGCCTATTCCTTGGAGACTCAAATGAGTTGCCATTTCTGGAAATGAGTATTCGCACAAAGCCACAAAAACACTTCTTATTGACTCAAGCCCACTCAAGTCTCAAAGAAAAGTTAAGCAAATCTAATGATATGGAAATTCAGCGTCCTTCGCTTTTTCAGCTTCATTTAGGGGCTTAGACGAGATAAAATATGAAAGATTGTGGGAAATTTCGTAATTTGTTTTAGGATTGTTTTTATAAGCCGTTATTATACCAGTTTGTGTTATATTTTGAAGGCGTATAATGATTTTGGTCAAGGAATTGCTTGAAAGAATTCCCCATAGCACAATGCCGTACTAGCGTGAAGCGTGTACATGCACATAGTGAGAACAAATATCTTATTACGTCAGTAAGTAACATAAGTAAATAAAAACATATTTTAGTGCATTTTTCCAAAATATTTTACATATCTTTTATAACAGTCAAAACAGTACCAAAACACAAAAGAATAATAATTTATTTACTTAGCTTTTATGAGTTTTATGCCACACCTGGCCAGAAAGCTTTCTTTGTATTACCACCCTAGTTATGTAATGTATTATTGTAACTACTGAAAACTTAAAAATATTACTAGAACAATAACCACATTTTTACAAAAACTGACCACGGTACAAAAAATGCGTGGTGCATTAAAGTGCATAAATCCGCCTTTTAGTTTTTTACTCGCGTTAAGACGAATCTAATGGTGTATCATTTATCAAAATCGGGTGTGTCGTTGAGTGGTTAGGAGCGGAAAGAAGAACG
Source organism: Eudemis profundana (assembly GCA_947034925.1). Taxonomy (NCBI): domain Eukaryota; kingdom Metazoa; phylum Arthropoda; class Insecta; order Lepidoptera; family Tortricidae; genus Eudemis; species Eudemis profundana. Next base: position 2,047,155 of record OX344809.1, read on the forward strand.
GACATACATACATACTTACTTATTAACATACATACATACAGGTCAAACACATAACTCTCCTTTTGGGCTCTGCCGCAGTCCGATGAAAAACATGGCGGATATACCGTCAAACACCAATATCAAAAAATGTTCTTATAAACGAACTACATTTTTTCCGATTTATAGCAAAAAACACTATAAAAGAACGTACACTCGCGGACAATGAATTCGGGTCATTTTCAGTAAACAATTATATAGAAAATGAACCGAATTCATTGCCCGTGAGTGTATTAGAAACTTGTTTCCTCACCCTCCTTTCAAAGCTTTTATAAATCTAAGTAACGAGAAATTACACAGCATAACATGAGATAACATGTACCTAATGTTATCGTTAACGCTACACAATAACGCTAAACGCTAACCGGCGATAAACAACCTCAACGCAACGCTACGTTAGTTAATTAAGCAATTAATCATTGTATCCAGGGCTAATTAAATTAGTCCCGACTAATTACGGGGTTTTATCTCGGAGGCTTTATTAAACCTGAAGGGCCGCAAGCTGACAGGGATGAAATGTACACTAAAATATTTTAATTATAATAATTAGTTACAAACTACTAATTACAAATGTGTATCAGTTAATTTAAATTATCCCGATTCAATTGACAACATTTCATTTCAAGAACACTTCAAAATGTATATACGATTCGAAAGCATTTTGCCTCCTGAGCAGTACACTATTTTTATAATTTTTATATATTGCTTAATATAAAAAATACAAAAGAATAAAAAATATATTCTCATTTTACCAGTTCTACGGCACAATAGATGAAATGCCAGTGCCTTTTGCCACAGAAAAAATAAGCTGTCATAATTTTGAATTTGACATTGTCAATGTATACTATCGATGTTTTTCGATTGCGATAAGACTAAAGTAATGGTCTATTCTGCCGTAGAACTGTAGTTACGCCCTTTTAGAATGAGTAAAAATTAATATATTAATTATAAATTAAATACAAACCCTCGTGAAACAAATAAACTATCAGCGTATTCGTCTTTTCAAACCAAATACAGAGAACCAATAAAATCAAAGGCTCAAAAAAATGAAAGGTTGTCAATTGAGATTAAAGGACTCATAAATGTGGACGAGTTGTGACTGTGAACCAAATAGCACTGTGGTTAATATAGGAAAGTGGGTGAATTAGCACTGGTGGCCGAATAGAAATGTGGACAAGTTATCACTGAGGATCATATAGGAATGTAGACAAAATGGGATGTTGCCAATACAAGAACGCGGTCGAGTTTGGAAGGTGACGATTTAAGAATTGTATGCTGACGACATGACACTGTGGGCTATTGAAAAAGATGACGAAATAGGACTGTGAACGAAGTCGCCCTAGGCCGACTTGCTCATGACCTTATCAGATTATTATTTTAAAAATATATTTTTATTACATGCATATCACTATATTATATGTTCCCTGCACGTAACTATTTTCAGAAATGAAGGACCGATAGAGCGGTTAGTAGTACAAGGTCAGGTAGAAGGGAAAAGATCTAGAGGACGATCTCCTACCCGATGGACAGACCTGCTAAAAACACTTACCAAATCATTAGTGGTTGAGTGCTCTAGCAACACTTTCAACAGTCAGAAATGGAGAGACATTGCAAAGGAAAGCTTGAAAGACCACCAACAAGAAACCGGAAGTGAAGATCAATCATGATACAACGTCCAAACAGCCACAACCACTCTCACAAGAGTGTACAACTAATGGAGAGTTCTACGAAATACCTCCTAAGGGGCCAAGGTCCTACCTGGAGGAATAATTAACATTGTAATTCAGACCCAGCTCCTTCAACTGTTGGGTAGTCATAGCGTTGCCATGGTCCTAATATAATTCAGGACTTCTAGAAAGCCCATGGTCGTCCTTGTAGCACTTATTCGAATAAAATCAATTACCCAAAAAGCTATCTATACATTGATTAGAGACTCGCCCAAAAACTACTATGCATACAAGTTAAACAAAATTAAAAAAAGTGTCTTGCATGCTTGGGTCTGAATTAGTATAAAACAATTTAGTAGGTACTACTGGTAGGACCATGGTTCACAGTCACTATGAGCGTTATTTTGCGTTGGGCCTTAGGACGATATAGTCAAATGGTTTGTCCAAATGTCCATTCTGATGAACATTGCTACAGTATGAAAAGTAATGTTAACTAGCAGCGAAATGTCTCTAACAATATCACTAAACTCCTTATTCATGCTACCCTCTAATCAGACAGTTAAAAAACATAAATAAGCCAAATTAACATTTCTTCACATGAACGTTTAAGCGTTTCCCGGCGCTTGTATAACGCTTGAGCGTGCGACCCCGTTACGAGTGAATGCGGACGTTTCTGGCGGCTCAAGAATGCTTGCTTTTAAGGCATGAAAAGTTTTTTACGACCGCTGCAAATAGGTAAATGAAATAGTAGTAAAATTGTGGGAAAACGCGATTCCGTTTCAGTTGAACTTTCGCTATAAAAATGTCTTAGTAATAAAATACTAATTACGTTTATATGTAGATCTCTAACTACATAAACAATAAATTAACAATAACAATAAATTAATCTAAACTAAAATAATCATACTAAACCTAAGACTGAAGCTAAAACTACCTATTAAATTAAATGGACCCCCGTGGCATGGTGCCAAAGATACTGGCAGCATTTCCTCGCTGTATGGCAATACTAATGCGCTGGGCGAGGAAGCTGCCAGTCCTAAAATGTTTTATACACTACTAGCATTTACCCGCGGCTTCGCCCGCTTTGTTCCCCTTACTGACCCAAGGGGTTACTTTACCGGGATATAAAGTATCATACGATACATGGAGAGGATAGATACACATTTAGGCAGTTCAGTGGTCTGAAAAAGATACGAGGAGGTTTGTGTCTAAACTCCAGAATTATAAATACGAAAGTAGCTCTGTATGTCTATATGGTCTATATTAATAGACCTCTCCCCTAAGTATTAATTACGTATTGGAAACTCATTACACCACTAACAAATTGAAAACTTCAAGAACAAATGTAAGAAACCTAATTAAACGCCAAACACACCAAGTACAAGAATTGATAAAACTTCCAATAAATTCAGAGGTTCAGACGGAACCCGTTCCATTGAGTGGGACAAATGAATATTAATTGCCTTTGTTCGAACAATTTTATTGCTTCGCCGGTGTTCCGTGGCAGGTCTTGTAGGCAGTTCTAAAATGTCCTCTATAAAGGACAATGTGATACAAACATTATAAAGCTAGGGACTTTCAATGTAGGCGTTTAGAAATTATAATGTCACTAGCTAAAGTACGGTGGCAAATGGGAAATTTGACAGAAGGTGTAAATTAATATTAATCGCGTTTGTTCGAGCTATTGTGCCGGTGTTCCGCGACAGCAGTAGTCCTAGAATGTCCTCTATAAAGAACAATTTCACCAATTTCTAAACAGAGGACTTGTGGGCTAAAGTGACCATCTTAGGTCCCACACAATAGAACGAGCTAGACAGCTTTACCGTAATCCACGGCAGAAATAGCGAGATGAGCTTTATAAAGAGTGGGAGCCTACTCAAGACCGGGGCATGTGGAAAATGAGAGGTAGAACTTTTCCCAACTATAGTGGGATAGTCAAGACTCAAAAAAAAATGTGGAACATTCTCCCATTAATAACTTCGGTAGACGAGTGGTTCGGACATGCGCCTTTTAAGCGGAGGTCGTGGGTTCCAACCCTGGCTCTTACCAATAGTTTTTCAGGACTTATGTACGGAACATGAGTTGATATTTAACATTGGCATTTTGGTGAAGGGACAACGTCGCAAGGACTACTATACATTGCGAAGATTCAAAGGTGTATGTGAAGTCCCCAAACCTATGGTGGCCTGCGTGGAGGCTACAGGCCATTCGCTATCATTTATGAGAGTAGACCTGTGCCCAGCAGCGGGTAGTACAAAGGCTGATGATGATGATTGTCACGTTGCCATGCTGGAGCTATTGTTCGGCGGTTGCCTCAAAGGTCCGCAAGTTGGTTTTAGCACGCCATAAGCAAGGTTTATTTATTCAAATCACGGTAATGTGCACGCTAACTTGTATAGTTTATTATGTGTTACTTAAGGGACAAGCTGAGGCGATTGAAATTTATAAGCAAACCTTTCATTTTAAAAGTCCGAAAAATAAGATAACTCAGGTATCAGTGAATTTAAACAGTGCCCTAAACCACCAGACCACAGTTACCATTAATTTTTTCTATGTACTTTGATTTCTTGTATCTATATATGTAACTTAAAATGTGGTGTAATTTACCCGCATTAAAAACAAATAAAGAAACATCATGTTTCTTTCATATGTAGTATTAATATTAGCGCCATCTCTCGCTCAATTGTCATGGCTGTAAAGTTTATGCGTTGAGGTGCGATACATGTGTAATACGTGTTCTCATAGATGGCGTTTAGGTTAAAAAAAACCTATTAAACTTGAATGATAGTGCCCAAAAATGCCTTGATCACACGTACCGAGCAAACGGGCGAGACAGTGCCCTCGGCCGAGTACTCGGTTTGTGAGAATGGTGTGCTCGGCCCAGTACGGGAAGAAACGTTCTGGGCCGAGCACTGTCTCGCCCGTTTGCTCGGTACGTGTAATCAAGGCAAAAGTTTCCCGGTTCTGCACGCCCTACTCGCCCAGCTCCGGTGAAAACGAGAGCCATCTATCAGAACAATCGAGAACAAAACACATAGACCGTGAACAACAGACCGCCTATATTGTTTATTGTGGTACCATCTGGTTCATAAAGCCCAACAACCCATTATCCTTTGTAAAAGCCTCCATCCGACTATAGCTTTCAGTAACAAAACTTTATGATCTTTGTATCCATTGATTTAACTTGTAGGTACAGTCAGCCAATGAAATTGAAATGATCCTTGTCTGTTGAATGATCGTTGTGTGTCGACGTTTTTGATTAAAATTAACTTTCTGTTTCTAATTTGTTGTGTTAACTTTCTGCAGCCCATCATCCAAACTAAACTGTCAATGTCATGCCATGGAAAAGAGTTCGAATTTGTTTTTTATGAATTTGGAACCAAAAAACAAATGCAACTCTGTTAAAAAGAACACATTTTAAACATAATTAATGAGAAATTTCTGCTATTACACTTATTTCTCTGTTAAAATTCTCTTTTCACCAGAAGCGCTTGTACCTTAATCCTGGACTAACGAAACTTTACGACGCTGGTATCGACTGATTTTTACGACCTCAGTGTTACAGCAAATTGAACTTTATTGCAAAGCGTCACGGTGCTATTTCACGCGAATAGACATCTAAGCATTGAAATACTGTACCTTGAGGATTTTACTGTTAAAATGAATCCTTTAGTTTAATATGGAAGCCTGGGCTTTAAAAAGCTGAGGAGGAAAGAAAACAGGACTGATATTCGACACGGCAAAGATGACCAATAATTAGTTTTTAATGCCACACCAAGGACCATTAAAACAGAAGGAATGGCATTCTCCATACTATGGATTGTAACCCGACCGCTACGGGATTTCCGGGCAAAAACTAGATGGCGCTAAAAAACTAAACATTTAACGATGTTATAATTGAACAAAGAAACATAGTATAGTTACAATTAGTTCGTAAACAGCTAGCTAATAATAAATAAATTCTAACATTGAAATACTGTGTCACGTTTGCAAAGTTGAATAATTGTAAATAATATATGTAATTCTTTTACCAAGCTTTTACATAGATGGCGTTGTAAATTCGGGGAACAGCTTTTTGTATGGAGAATGACAGTCCTCTTGCTTAATGGTCCTTGGCCACACCTAGCTTTCTGGCCAAGTGTAGACATAAAATGATGTACACAACACGGGAGGTAATAAAGAAAGCCCTCGATCGCATATTTACATCCCACGCTTGCAGCTCGGGCCGCAAACATCTGTGATCTCGGCCTTTCTTTGTTTTACCACTTTAGTTTTGCAATGTACTATAACGATCGTAGTTTTCTACGTTTCGTCGCTACCGTGGGATAACAGAGGTTAATTATTTTTGTAATTTTACTTATTTTAGTTATTTATTACGTTTTTAAGATTCCACTAATCGTATATTCCGGTTTCAAGATACTTGTTTTCGAAATCGCATCACGAATTCCGCAAAATCGCGGCTCGCAGCATATGCTGAGACCTGAGCCTGTTGCCACTATTTATTTAAGTTGCAATGATTTTTATATTTGTGTTGTGTAATTTTTTTGTGGTGAAAAAAAAAGGCCGAGACCGCAGGTGTTTGCCACTTTATGGCCAGGTGTGGCATAAATTATTCTTTATTTATTTATAAGATTGTTCTAATATGAAAAACAAAGCGTAAAATGATGTCTGAAAGAGATCGCCTTTTAACGGTAAGACCGCCTGTTTTTTACCGGTTTGAATGTTTTTTTGGTGTGCAAAAATGACCGTTAAAATCCTAATCGTAGTTAAATAAATGAAACGATAGGTGGCAATGAGCAGGGCACAGTGCTAAATAAAGTATCATTGAGAGAGTCCTAAAAAGTTAAATACTTGCATAATACCGCAGTAATTGTAACTAAACTTTCCATTTAAACCTTTCATATCATTTATTAAAAGGCTTAAACAAAGTCCGTACGTTTTACAAAAGGCGTTCTCCATTGTTCCTCCGGCCATTGTGATCAGGCTTAACCCCGGCCATTGAAAAGAGAACCTTATTAATTCTCGATTTAAGTCTCTTTTAGAATAGCATAGCCAATAGACGTCGATCTACATTTTTTTGCCGCAATTAAAAGAGTAGGCGCTAATTCTGGGTAATTAATGTCTGCGATTTATCGGACTTGTTTTTCTATCTTTAAAGTTGGATAAAACGGTTGAGCCAGCTATTTTGGTCTTATGGCAAATGGTGGGTTATTGAGGTCACGAATAGGTAGGCCACGCTTACCAATAGCAACTAGAGAATAAAAACTAAAACAGTAGGCTTATAATGCTGGATTTTCTCGATCGATAAATAAATGATAATTATGATAAAACATACGTCACTCTCTCTCTTTCATACTTGTCAGAACGTGACGGATGATTTATCATTTATTTATCTACCTATCGACAAAGTATTACATCATAAGCTTACGGTAGGCGTATGATGCTACCTACGCTTTGTCACGCGATAAATAAATGATAAAGCATCCGTCACTTTCTGACAAATAGAGTGTGAGAGTGGCGGATGTTTTATCATTTATTTATCGCGCGACAAAGCGTAGCATCATAAGCCTAGGATTTAAAGCGTGACATGAAGGCGATAAAAGTGAATAAATCGAATGTATTATTGCTTTATGTGTAACACAAAAAGCAATCAAACATTACATTTTATTCTATTCTACTAGCAGTGATTCCGAACCTGGGGGATCTACCCCTTTAGGGGTAAAATTAAGTTTCTTCAGGGGTAATACTCATATTAAGTCGTTTTTCTTTGAGTACTTTCATATACTTGTCTGTATTACCAATTTTTTGGAGGGGTAATGATACAAATCTGGAGGGGGCCTGTGGGTGATGTGGCAATAAAGGTTAGGAACCACTTCGTCAAGTCTCCGGCTTGTGGCTGTTGTTGCTGAACCCTGGGCTTGTGGGGAGCCAACCGGTCCCTTCCGGCCAGTCCGACCCTGGTCTCACTGCTGGGCACAGCCCCTTCTCACAGATGAGGGGGAATCGGCTGTAATCCCCACGCTGATTCAGTTCCCGTTGGGGACTTCATTAAGTTTCAAATCATTAAAAAACACCTTTACGTTCAATTTTGCTTAGAACCTTTTGTAGCATAGGTGTACACCGTACACCCTTTGATATAACGTCGAGAGGTAGGTATCTACTGTCCCATTCTTGACTAAAGATAAATAAGGTACTTTGGCTGAACCCAAGTCGATACAGATCACGATTTACGATATACTACAAACTTGGAACCTTCAACAACACCTGGACCTAAATTTCAACAATTAGGGGCAAGTGCTCAACCTGTGGACACTTTCCAGAATTTGACTTTTAATCAGTTGTTAGACAAAAACTACGCGTATTATAAATGAATTCTTTATTTTGTTTTAATCACAATTAAACAATCTTCAAAGTCCACATATGTTTTCTACGCTAGCTATCCGCAGATGGCGGATAGAAGCATTTTAAAAAAAACACTCATTTTGTCCATAGGTACATCTACTGTCTGTACCTATGGACTCCAAAAACGTACCTATGGACGGTAACGTACCTACGGACATTAATCAACAACATACTTTTAAACAGAATAAACTTCTAGAATAACGTAATTAACAACATACAATTAAACAACATGTAATTATATGTTGCTCTGCATATCACAGTTACTTTTTTTCTTCTTGAAATCTAATATTCTTAGCAAAATCTCAAGTATAATTATGGGATTTTAAAATGCCTCCATTGTCAGCAGAAGAATATGCTGTGTGTAGTAATGCTGCTTTTTTAAGTAATCATATATCTGTTGCTCCTCAGTATCGCTAAATATCCTCCTGACATCATTTTTTAGGAGTTCTAAGCCTTCTTCACCAATATTTTGACAGTGATTTAATTTTATGTTTTTAAAGATTGTCGATTTTGGGATTTTAAACTTCTCTGCGGCTTTCCTTACTGAACTTCCATTTTCTACTTCCCAAACAGCTGCAGTCAGAGTGTCTAGGCATATCTTGTCTCTATTTTTCCCAGCTTTACTACGAGGCACTAAAACAAACAAAAATATTGTATATTAATTTTACTGTCCACAGGAACATTCAGTATAACTGTACCTATGGACAGTCCACAGGTACATTCACGGAGGTATCCACAGGTACAATTTCGGCGGTTTTTATTTTGAATTCATACCGGTCACTATAAATGCTACCTACGATTAACGAAATCTTGTAGAAATAACGTTTACATCATATAAATTAATATGCCATTGCAAAGACACCCGCAACATTTAGAGATTTTACATAAAACATGCTTTAAAAGAAGGTAAAAAATTACTTTTTGTCACAAAAACTTTCGGCAGCCTCAAAACACACAGTTTCTGTAATCAGTAAAGATGGCGATTAGCTAGTGTTGCCATATGAAAAAAATACTTTTCAAATAAGTGATTGGTATTTGACTATGGTTATTCGTTTTCTCTGTATGAGTAGTGTCCACAGGTAAAACCGTCCACACGTACAGCACTTGCCCCTACCTAAAGACTTTTTACGTAAGCAGCAACATGTTTTGACCATTTTGTTTAAAAACTGACCGATAAACTGACGTTTACCTGTTCCTATTATCAGATACTTCAAAGGTAAATAAATGACTAGGATGCCAACAGCTTACTATTTCAATAGCAAACTATTCACTCTAAACTTAGTCAATCTAAACATCGAAAGTTCACATTAGCTCGATTGTGAAACAGAATTAACTTCAATACAACGAAATCTATCGAATAATATGGACACTAATCGAAATTCAAATTTTTCCCTTACCCGATCGCAATATCGTTCCAAATTTAAATACCAAACTACGATTGGCCCATTTATATTCACGATAACCCAATACCAAACGTCAAATATAATTGTGTCATCTCAATTTCAAATTGCCGAGGTTTTTGTTGCTTAATCACGCCACGATAAAGAGAGACAGTTAGATTAGTAACGGTTGTGTAAGAGAGGGTTGGATAGTGGTTATCAGCGGCGCTTCAGGCAGATTTATAGCTGTTCCTGACAGTTATTAGTCCAGCTTGTCACGTTGTGACTTATTTAGGTTTCTGTTAGGGTGGCGCTTGCTGGTGACATTTTGAGGCCAATCTGCTCCGCGTTATCGTTATAAACAAGAGATTTTAGGTTCTAATTTGTTCATTTCGTTCGGTAAATTAACGCAACCTGTTGTAGTTAATTATTACAATAATTTCCGTATTCATAACAGCATGCATTTTGTATCGAAATTCCACTTCGATTTTGGTATAGCGTCAAACAAATCGCACATCTTCGCAAATCAGGTATAAACAAGGTATAAATCGCACATGTACGCAAATAAGGTAAAAGCAAAAATAACTCCTAACTGTCTTATTGTACTTTATTAATACTAGTATCAAATGAAAGCTTGCTTATTGCTCTTTCAATGAACAATAATTTAATCTTATGAAAACCCGTGGTCCATACGGAGAAAGTAAAAACAGAAAGAGTGTGGAAACGCTGGCTCGAGAGAGGCTTTAACTTCGGAGGTCACCTTAAGTTTTTCTATGTATTTTTCTTTAGTATTAATAATTGTAAGGACGAGAAAAACTAACCCAGTAACACAATGCCTAAGTTTTCATGATGAATTCAGAGGATCGAGATAATTTAAAAGCTTTGCCCTTATTCGTGAAGTAGAGGTCGTTTTATTCAGCCGCCGGTCCAGTTCAGGCGTGATCGGAGTCAAGAGCAAACCCAATTAATGTAAAAAAAAACCGGACAAGTGCGAGTCGGACTCGCCTATCTTGGGTTCCGTACAAAAATTTTAAATAAATAGTATATTGTAATAGAATAGTGTATTTTGTGTTGTCATGGTTGTCTGGAACAGATCGCTCTTTAGCGATTAGGCCGCCTATTGTTTACCACTGTTTTTGTATAAGTTTGCAATGTAATTTATTGCTTGGTGTGCAATAAAGTATGATTGTATTGTAGTGTATATTTTTTATGATTTCAGATTTTTCCCTATTTGTAGTATAAGACGGTATTACTTGCCAAATTTCATAGTTTTAGGTCAACGAAAAGTACCCTATAAATTTTGGTTTCCTTGAGAAAGTCGAAATGTAAGTTTTTTGCGGCATAAACGGCAACTTCTTGTTTTAAGTTAACTTAGAAGTTTGATTTTTTCACAGCTTCAAGGGACTTGAGTACCTATATGGTTTTAATTTCAACTCGATACCTCCACGCGTTCCCGAGATAAAAGGACTTGACAGACAGACGGACGGCCGGACCGACGGACAACAAAGTGAACTTATAAGGGTTCCGTTTTTCCTTCTGAGGCAAGGAACCCTAAAAAAGTTTTTTTACGTCACGATAGGATCTCGATGGGATAGGACAGTGGTGGGCAAACTTTTTTCAAGCTTAGCCAGAAAATTAAAAACATCTAACATATATAAATTCTCCTTTAAAATCCTTACACTGCTGCACCATCGAAATATACGTATTATATCTCAGGGGTCACCAATTAGTTTCGCTCGGGGTCCGTTTTAAGAAATGAAATGACCATCGCGGTCCGCACACCATTATATAGGAAAAAATATTTGTTAAACAAATGTAATTACATAAATAACAAAGGTATTTTTTACTTCGCCTGGCCTTTTTTGAATTGACGTCAACAAAGTAAATGTACCCCATTTTTATTAAATTACGTCCTCTGTCTGTAGTGCAAGTTGCTGTGTTCCTGTGGTCCGCACACAATGGGTCGGCGGTCCGGATGCGGACCGCGGTCCGCCATTTGGCGAACCCTGTTATAGCGGGTGGTCAAAAAGATATCAAGAAACGTGTTTTTGGTGTCGGTGTAGTACGGAACCCTTCGTGTGCGAATCCTACTCGCACTTGGCCGATTTTTTATAAAAGATCTCCAAAATAAAAATTTGAACTGGGGAGCTACATCATCGTAAATTCTTATCACCAACCGTAACTAAAGTCAATCGCAAGTCACTAAACAGAATAATATACCTAAGAAAACTGTCTGCAGTCCCTTCGTCGAGCCGCTCCAACAGGTTGTCCCAAATTGTATTGTTACGCAAAATGTGATTGAGAAGCAGACATTCCATCGCGTTTCCTCTGTCCTTCCGTTAAGCTCCAACGATGGAGATGTTGACTGCACTTACCCGAAATTTGCAAAAATTATATATGATCCTGTTAAAATAGGGAAATGTTAAAGTTCCGAGTTCGATACCTATTTTAAATTGTTTTATACGCATTCAAAGTTAGGGAAAGCCCATTTTAAAAGTATGAAAATATTACAAACTATTAATATGATTGAGCAACGCAAAACTTTTATGGTAACTTTTGTTATGGAACCAAGTTTTAACGTAGCTGCAGAAAAGAGTTCTTGATTTCCCCATACAAAGTACAGTGTGTGACGTGCCATGGAAATAGGCTTTATACTAAAGTATAAAGGGTCTTTTGGGGACGTCTAAAAATTTTATTATGTGATTTTTTATGATATTCAATTAGTTTCTTTCACTAATATTTTTATTACAGAGGTAAGAGAGGTCTTTCTATAACATGACGACCACAGACCATCAGACTCAAGGACCTTAAAATAAATAGCCGGACGGAGGCTCGCCAACAGAGAACTGAAGCCATTTCTAATGCGCCGGCTGCTTGTACTTACGAGCCGCACGCACACATCAACTAGTTTTTTCCTATTGCGAGCAGCATTAGACATGCTTCAGTTCTTTGTTAGTCATGCTCTGGCTATTTATTTGTAGGTCCTTGATCAGACTGGTCAAATAGCCTATTATGCTGGGAGGGCTAGGTCTTCGCTTAAATGGACATCAGTCTGAGATGTCACGTCAAAACGACATTCGCAAGCCGACATTCCATCCCGTTTCACAGTTAGGTAATAGCTATTACTGCCCCCCACTGGGAGGGGGAGGGGGCGCTGGGGGGGCAGCCAACGTAGTGCAAACTATTGATTGAGAGCCTTAACTTCAGATTTTCGGGTTATATAAGCTAGGTATTGATCTACGGCTTTGTGTTAATGTGGCTTAGTGGAATCCATTGCAAGATAGGGTAAAAATGTGGTGTAGTATAGGCAAAGTAGAAAGACGAACAAGTAGTCTCACTTCGGCCGTTTAGGAGTAGTTTCAAATATTAAGCAGTATCTGGCGGTGGTTTTAGTACAAGATAATATTAGCAGACACTAGAATGCCATCGCTTAAATTAGCATTATCTCGTAATATTGACTGCGGAGCCTTATCGCGACGATTAAAAAAATCGGAAAAAAATTAAGTTCATGAAAGGTTCTTTAGGACAATTGTACATCATTAGAAAGAGGATAGAGCACAGAATTTCTTAAAACAATTTTAAGAACGTGGTCTCATTAGTTTTTTTTTAATTGCAAATCAAAATTGATCTTTGACTAAATTTTTACATGTTGTAAAATATTTGACGGTCAATAAAAAAAAACTAGCGGTAAGATGTCAGTAATTTTGACTCTAATAGAACCGTGAAACGTCACACATCACGAAGCAATAAACATTTTATCTCTTTTCTACTGACTTTTTTTTTTATTCAAATTTAAACGCGTCGGCCCTGTAAATTCTTTAAAAACAACAAAAGAAAGCAAAAAAAAATACACGTGGGCCAAAAAATTTTTTAGAGACCATAGAGGGATAGAAAATAACCCCACCTATCCGCCATTTTAATTTGGCAAACGATGGACCAAACGCCGTGTATAAGGGCAAAACCGCGGATTTTGACCAATTTGGACGTTTCAAATTTCCCACGTTGCTCTTATAAAACTTAAAACAAATGTAAAGTTAGACAACTTGCGGTCTTATCGCTAAAAAGTAATATCTACGTAGTTAAAATGTGATAAACATTAAAACTGTCATACATCAACAAATGCAAATCGATGCATCAACAGACAAAACGTATTTTTTGTGTAAAACATAACCAACACCAAGTTATTTTTAAAACGTTTTCACTTCAAAAGCACTTCTTATGTTCCATATCCAAACATTTCCGTTACAAATAAAAATGGAGGCTTGAAAATTTCCATTGGCGATGAAAACCATCACGTTAACCCTTCAAACGCCCAACCCCATTGTTCCGTAACCTGCTCTGGCAGCACCCGAACGCTGCATTTTGAATAGCCATTGGGTTTAAGCTAATCCGGCTTGGTTACGTACAAAAGGGCAATATTCAAACGATTTAGACGGTTAACAAAATGCTTTTATGCCACACCTGGCCATAAAGTGATTTTTATGCCACATCTGGCCATAAAGTGGTTTTTTCCGCACGCTGCGCGTACGCTTTCTGGCCAAGTGTAGACATAAAATGATGTACACAACACGGGAGGTAATAAAGAAAGCCCTCGATCGCAAATTTACGTTCCTCGCTTTCAGCTCGGGCCGCAAACTTCTGCGATCTCGGCCTTTCTTTGTATTACCGCCCTAGTTATGTAATGTACTATTTCCGCACGCTGCGCGTACGGAAAAGGCCGCTTTCTGGCCAAGTGTAGACATAAAAACGATGTACACAACACGGGAGGTAATAAAGAAAGCCCTCGATCGCATACCTACTTACGTCCCTCGCTCGGTACTATTACCTACCTTTATTCGTATGCATAATAAGTCGAAACACTATTGGACTGTCGAGTACAGAGTTTTATTTATTCGTAGCATTTCATCGGATCTAGATTACACTAAACGAGGTTATCCTTTTATAGAACATTGTAATTCAGGTGAAAGTTTCAGAACAGTTTTATATGTAAATGTAGATTATTGAAGAATATGTATCTGTATTACATAATGTCTCTTTTAGAAGTAGTTTTCAGTACTCCTTATATAAGCATTATCTTATCTACCTCCATACAAAACGTGACTGGAACACAAATTGAATCTGCCAGATGTCACAGTGGCAACCGAGTTAATGTTATTAAGTTTTTCTGCCACAGATAAAATAGCCGCCATGTTGGCGCACCTGGTTTAATCTAAAAGCTGTTAGTTTAATCATGTTGGCTGCACCGCGTTCTGCAAAAACAATTCAAAAGACCAGGCTGGAAATCCAGAGGTACCGAGTTTGATTCCTGGTCTAGACCATACGAGTAGGTGAGTGCCATTTAATTTTTCTATGTAAGTACTTTGATTTCTTGTATCTATATATGTAACATAGAAATGTAGTGTAATATACTCGCATTAAAAACAAATAAAGAAACCTCATATTTCTTTCTTAAAGTACAATTCAAACTTGTTTGTTTATCTTTTTATCCATATTATTTCTCACTCTTGAGCTTTTCGCACAGCGTTTCGTTTCGACAGAAACGTGTTCACGAAAATGACGCGGATGCATAATGACCCTAATATAACTTTTA
Organism: Eudemis profundana; assembly: GCA_947034925.1. NCBI lineage: Eukaryota > Metazoa > Arthropoda > Insecta > Lepidoptera > Tortricidae > Eudemis > Eudemis profundana. The sequence goes on from OX344809.1 coordinate 2,062,229, forward strand.
ATATGCAGTTAATTTCAATTAATGAGTGTATATAATTGGAAAAAAAATTAATATACCTAATATTTTGTTATTGACGTGTAAATTTTAATTTTATTAATAAATGAATTGAATTGGTACAACTGCCGATGCAATGTCAGACGTAAAAGGGTAGTTCTCTGCGACTAAACAGTCGCACCAATCACATCATTACCATCGCCACATTATGGATGAGCTCCCTATAAACTACGGAGTCGTTTTCGGTTATCTTGTAGAAGTCGCGTGCCTCTGCTATTTTTATCATAATGATCCTGATTGCTTTTATAAAACGGCCAATAATAGTGGCGATGGTAATGAAGCAAGCAAAACGGTATAAAATCGCAGAGAACTACCCAAAACGCTCTATTCCTCGAATAAACCTGAACGTAGCCGAATAGGCTGCACGTCTACTCAAATAGAGGCTTTCAATTTTTCCCCGCTAGCGTCGTACGCAAATCACATTCCCACCCTCGGGCTGAAATTTCATCGGCTTTCAATTTTCCAGGCTGGATTAAATCTGCGCGATTTTTAAAGCTAAGTATGCGGCAACGGTATATCTGATGTAGTGTGTTGAAAGGCTTGGGAAATATAGTGAAAAATGATTTTAGTATTTGAAGATTTTGCGATTTCATTTTTACTCTGAAACTGGCTCTAGCCCGTGACTGTTCCTTCGTATAAAATGTAGTTTTGATTATTTTGGAAATCTTCAAATTTAAATGTAAAGTACAAGAGAATATTTTTTTGAAGTGATATGACTAACTTTTTAAAAGTGTGAAATTGTTTGATAAATGTTCGTTAGGTACCTACGTAGGTGAGCTTAGGCGTGTTTAAGTTACAGACATCTTTAAAAATATTCTCTCAAGTCTTTGACTGACAAAGTTCCATAACTTATAAAAAAAAGTGTCGTGACAAAACGTCCACTATACATGCATACAGTACGGTAGGAATGCAACGGATTTGCCCCGTACATCTGCGTTAATAATACGACAAATTTAAGACGACTGTAAAATTCTCAAAAAAAATCTGTCGTGCCTAAACATCCTCTAAACATGCACCACAGTGCATCTCATATAAACATGCATTAAAATGTATTCGCCTCATACATCCACGTTAATAGCACTTTTTGTCCCGACGAACCATCGTTCCAATGCACCACGACGAGTAAATTTAATTTCGCCGAGCATATTTGCTCACGGTGCAGCACAGTGGTGCTGGTGTATAGACGCCCGGGACAAAGTTGTAATGGAATTGCATGCAAAATCTAATTTGTCGCAGGTTGTATAGCTTTAACCTCGTTACTAGGCTGCATGGTTGGTTTTTGTAGAGTTTAAATTATGTAATTATTGATATCATGGATATTCTTTTTTTACAAGCTAGTGTTGAATTTTTCACTAGCTGACTTTGATCGTAGATGTTAAAATGTACAGAAAGTGGAACATATTAAATATCGTACAAATATCAGCAAACTGAAGGTAACAATTATGATGATAGATAGATTCATTTATTTCTTCTTGAAAATTACATAGTGTTTTAGAGATTAAAGGTAAAATTAATTCATAAAAAGATCGTCAAAATATAATGAAATAATTACAATAAAAAGTTAAAATCAAATGTCAATTGGAAAAAATAACAAATATCTAATCTGGGATGGTAGTTGAAATAAAAGCCATCAGTAGCGTTTTTAGTTATTATAGACTAAGCTCTCGAATTTTCTGGTAATTTTATAATAGAGTAGAATCTGATTCGTTCGCAAATAGCCAAGAGATGGGGCTGGTTACTTGCCAAGGAAATGCCACTTGGAGCTGTTAATAGAGTTTTACTTTGAATAATGATCGCGAGTTGTAAACAGTTAAGTTTATAATTTTATAATATTGCATCTGTTTTCGTTGCTCTAATTATTTTTCAGGTCTTTTTTGTACCTGAGATTAAAAAAAAACAGAAAACAATCGCCGCTTTTTTATAGACTAAGATGATACAAAAATGGCTTTTTTTCAACCAGAACCAATCTTGAAAATTGTGTGTAGTTCTGTTGTTGGTATAATAAAATTTATATCAAAAGCAGCAAAATAACTGTCAAACAGTGTTATTTACGCAATAACTAATATTTTTTTAATTAAAAATGGATCACTCACGTTGTACAAAGGATGGAGTGGATGTCTCGTCCTTGAACGTGAGTGATCCGTTTTTAACTCAATGTGTTTGAGTCTAATGGTAGTTTACTAAGTAAAACTAATATTTTGTGTAGCGCACATTTCCCGGCCCACTGTGCGTGGTCGTTGACATTGATATTAGCGATGCGCGAGCGTTGCACCCGCCCGAAATAGTCGCGCCGCCGGCTGAATTAGAATGTCTAGATCTGCACCTACCTAGGGCGCGCGGCTAAATATACCACAGTTCACGCGACTTACAAGGAAATAATATGTTTCGCGATAGCAAAATGAACTACTATATTAAAGAAACATGATGTTTCTTTATTAGTTTTTAATGCGGGTAAATTACAACACATTTTTATGTTAGGTACTCGACCACCGAAGCACCCAGCGATACTGGAGCGAGTGGTTTGAGACGCTGGGTCGGAAATCCAGAGGTACCGCTTTCGATTCCCAGTCTGAACCATAGGTGAGCGCCATTTAATTTTTCTATGTACTTTCATTTCTTGTATATAAGTAACGAAATGAACTGTTTTACAAAATATTTATAGATCACCACCTTTTTAAAACAGGAGATTTCTATAACAGCTACAACAAGAATAAAATTTCAATTATTTTCTTCATGTCTTACCTACCTTCTGAATTTGGTCGATATATCATAATCCAATCTAAGCGAGCTACGCTTTTGTCGGAGGAGTAATCGCCACTGTATTCTATTCTCCTGATTTTCCTGTTTCAACCACCCCAAAGACAGCCGGGAACTGAGCTTAATAGAGAAAGCTGGTGCATGAAAACACTACATGAACAGAGACCTCCGCCACTATCCTGCCCTCAATTTTTTGAGAATATTCACAAAGAAAGCGTCGTATCGTATCAGATGTCCAATCGCCTTTCTGCTCCCATTTTATACTTTTTTATAGTATTGTATTGTGTGTTGTTTTGGACGACCGCTTTAGCTTAGTTGGTAGTGACCCTGCCTACGAAGCAGGAGGTCCTGGGTTCGAATCCCGGTAAGGGCATTTATTTGTGTGATGAGCACGAATATTTGTTCCTGAGTCATGGATGTTTTCTATGTATTTAAGTATTTGTATCTATTAAATATATCGTCGTCTAGTATCCATAACACAAGCCTTATTGAGCTTAATATGGGGCTAGTTCGATTTGTGTAAGATTGTCCCCTAATATTTATTATTTATTATTATTTATTATTTTATTGTATTTGGTAAATGAACTCCAGTGAGTTGATTTACTCTATTCTATTCTCCTGATTTTCCTGTTGCAACCGCCCCAAGGCCAGCCGGGAACCGAGTTTAATAGAGAAAGCTGGTGCATCAAGCCACGAGAAACTTTCAGGGACACGACCTTCAGAGTTGAAGATACCAACCAAGAACAGAGACCTTCGCCACTCCTTCCCTCAATTTTATGAGAATATTCACAAAGAAAGCGTCGTATCGTATCAGATGTCCAATCGTCTTCCTGCTACCATTTTATACTTTTAACTATTTATACATTTTTAAACTATTGTATTTGGTAAATCAACTGCAGTGATTTACCACATTTGTGTTAGTAATTCGCGTGCAAGACAAAAATATTGTGCTTATCCATAGATTGTCTTGCATTTATCCAAGATTCAATATTTGGTTATTGTTGTTCTTGGGTTATTCTTCAGAAATATGTCTGCGGTGACCATCACCATATTCCTCTGGCCCTTTTTCATACTAAATGTATGGAGACAGAGGAATAAGTCGCAGATATATTTCTGAAGAATAACCCTCTTGGTAAATTTCACATGGTCAACGACTTGGTAAATAGGTAATTTAGTGGATAAGAATATACAGCAAATTCACAATTTTACGGGTCTATATTGTCTCCCATTATTATTAAAAATCATACTGTATTGTTAGTCATAATTATCGAAAGTCATACAACTTATTTTCTACAAAACCTTAAGTTTTCAGAATTGCTATAAAACAGACCTAACCTATTCCTAACCTAACTTTCAATAATTATGACTAACAATACAGTATGACTTATAAATAACTTTGCACTTTGTGGGAAACAAGGGGATCCCCAATTTTACACATTGGAATCTAGGAAAAATAAGAAGATCCAACAAGGAGACCCCCAATTTTACACATGGCCTGTGTGTCTATGAACGCTTTATGGTGTAATGTTTCGAAGAAAACGTTTTTGGTGGCTGAATAGTTCAATACGAGAGCGGCACGCCTGCACGACTACGAAAAGAAGCGTCACAAAAAAGATGCATGTACAAGATAAAAAGGGGATAATAAAAGTATGTTATAATTATACCGTGTTAATTGACGATATAATTTAAGCTTGACGCCAATAATTTGCCACGGGGACAAAAAGTCGGTGCCGCCTCGCCGGGCGGCAAAAACGTTGCATGCGCCGTAATTGTGCTGCTGAAGAAACCACTGTGCATGGCGCATGCAAATATTTACGTTTTTTGCGCTAGTGACAATACTAGAACTACAATGTAGAAATAAAACACTGGTGGCTCTGTGAGCAGCTTCGCGAGTCCCTCAACAGTCAACCCCCATGATTCATGGTTCCTCCGTTTAAGACTGAATGAGGGTGTTTAAAAATCAGAAATCCACCAGCTGGCAGCAGGGTGGCGAAAGGTCTATTTGGCAGTAGCTGTCAAAATCAGGTGGTGTGATTGGTGGGTCTTGACGCCTACTGTCAAAAAGACCTTTCGCCAACCAGCTGCCAGCTGGTGGGTTTATGATTTCTAAACACCCTCATTGACAAAAAATATATGTGTCGCAATGTCGGAGTTCTGCCCACGAAGGAATGTCACGTTTGTCTATGCTTTGGTTGCGATAGAAAGCCGCTTTCTGGTCAAGTATCGACATAAAATGATGCAACACGGGAGGTAATAAAAAGCCCTCGATCGCATATTTACGACCCTCGCTTGCAGCTCGGGCCGCAAACATCTGCGATCTCAGCCTTTCTTTATTTTACCACCCTAGTTGTGTAATTTACTATTAACATCAAACCTACTTACAAAATTTCACGAGAACCGGTTGAGAAATGTGACCTATAGAGGATAACAACCGGATATCCGGACAGACATATGTCTATATGAAAACATGATTGCCTAAGCTGAAACGAAGATGCTTTGCTCGCGCTTTGCGCTCGCTCGCTCAACTAACACCTAAACAATCGGACTGGCTAAATTATGGAGAATAATGTCGAGTAAATTACAAAATGTAAAGCAATCACATAGTTAACAACAGTTTTATTGTTTTCAACAGCGAATACATTATATTTGCACCACTTACTCGAAGCCAATGACGGACTAATCACTCTGACGCACCATGGAGAAACATGCATTTGCACGAGTACATTATTTACAGACATCGAAAAAATGTAGCATGAGCATTCCATGAAAACATCAACTTTTTGTCCTTTACGAAACGCTATGGCAGCTACCCTAATAAAACGTATTAGCTGCTAAGAAACACTACCAATCTTAAAGCCGAGGTATGATATTACAATGCTGATAATTAGCTTCCTGAATTTATTTCTCGGAAGTGGGTGTGTAATGATCTATCGAACAACAAATGGTATAACGTTCACAGTATAGAACAACATATCACATAATTTCAATGCGTAGAATTGATCAAGAGATAGAATGAACTTTTGCTTTCGGAGGTGTACGTCAGATTCCGTTTTCGTCAGATGCACTTGTAGGTCAGATTCCGTTTTCGTCAGATGCCTTGTTGGTCAGATTCTGTTTTCGCCAGATGCCTTGTTGGTCAGATTCCGTTTTCGCCAGATGCCTTGTAGGTCAGATTCCTTTTTCGTCAGAAGCCTTGTAGGTCAGATTCCGTTTTCGTCAGATGCCTTGTAGGTCAGATTCCGATTTCGTCAGATGCCTTGTTGCTCAGATTCCGTTTTCGTCAGATGCCTTGTAGGTCAGATTCCGTTTTCGTCAGATGACTTGTAGGTCAGATTCCGTTTTCGTCGGATGCCTTGTAGGTCCGATTCCGTTTTCGTCAGATTCCTTGTAGGTCAGATTCCGACTTAGTTTCCTAGTAGGTCCCGACTTAGTCCGATTCTGTCTGATTCCTAGTAAGTCAGATTCATATATCTTTTTAATTATTTCATGGAACGTCAATTGTTGAGTCTGCTGTGGTACTCGACTTGGCACGCTATTGCAGTTATATTTTTATGCCACACCTGGCCATAAAGTGGTTTTTCCGCACGCTGCACGTATGGAAAAATCCGCTTTCTGGCCAAGTGTAGGCATAAAATGATTTACACAACACGGGAGGTAATAAAGAAAGCCCTCGATCGCATATTTACGTCCCTCGCTTGCAGCTCGGGCCGCAAACTTCTGCGATCTCGGCTGCTTTTCTTTGTATTACCACCCTAGTTTAATTAGTTTAGTAGTCTTTGTAATGTACTATTGTAAAGTTCGAGTCACATCATTATAAATAATTAATGATCCCAAACGAGGTACTAGGATATCAGAACTTCATAGGCGTTATATTTGCATTTAACCTTTTCGCACACTAAAATTCGAAAGAATGGTTCGAAATGTTCGAATCCAACTTGTGGTTGGTTTTGATTCAATAAATATAAAATAGTACATTGTGTATCTAGGGCGGTAAGTAAGGAATTACAAATGAGTGTTTGTTATAAGCCCGAGGTGAAACCAAGGGCTTTAATAACACGAGTTTGTAATTCCTTTACCGCCCGTGGCACACACAATGTTTTTCTCAAACATGGCATGAAATGTTGACATTACGTGCCTAAAAATAGGCCACAAAGTACCTCGTTTCCTATGCGGCTTGACACTTGGCACGGAATGGAATTTCATACTTATTATTATATATTTATATTTATATTATATATTTCATACTAAAAAAATACATTGTATTTTTTTTTTAATTTCCATTCCACATTTATTTGGGCCACAGCATCACGGCATTCAGCCATTAAAAAAACAAAAAACTATTATTACTATATTTTGCAGTTTTATTTATTGAAAATTGACATGAACATAATAAATAACACATTATAAAGAATTAAAGTAATTTTAAATTTAAATACTTTAAACTTATAATTTTAAATTTCAATACACGAATACACTTTTAAAATATTTCTTTTAAATAATCGCGGTAAAAGTATGTACTCAAACAGTTTTTGGGAAGGAAATTAAAAAAAAAATCTGTAATTCTATGTTTTGTCTACTTTGCTTTAAGTGCCTGAGAAAATAAAGGTAGATTTTTTGGAGTGTTTTTAATTGATTGTTTTGCATATTTGAGAAAAGATATACATACCTCGGCGTGAAAAGGGGTTGCCGGCCTCGTTACTATCTGGCCTTGCTTTCGCTCGGTCATCTATATGTACTCAGCCGGCAACCCCTTACTTCCCGGCCTCTGCAGTAATGTACTATAAATTGCCACATAGCTCAATACGACTTGATGATATTTAGTCCTTATCTTTTTTGAGGATCACGGTCCCTAACTTAATTTTGGTTCCAAGTTCCAACTGATGATACGCGACACGTTCGTATCGGTTCAGTCATTTTTAAGTTACGAGGGAACAGACGTACATACATACATTTATGTATACATACGGCACTAAAATTATAATCCTTCTTTTTGCTTTGCCGTAGTCGGGTAAAAAATACGATGTAAAAAAGTACACCAACAAAAGAGCGTATCTTCATAGCAATTCATGGCAATTACGTCCTTTTGTTTTATCGGCAATAACTCAAGAACGGTTAATCCGATCTTGTTGAAAATAATTTTCGTTGAAAGAATCAATAACGCGTTTTTTCATATTTTTCGGACACACGGTTTAGAAGATAAAATGTTTTGAAATGTTTTCTTTAATTTCTGTTACGTGTATGGAGTGCCCCCCCCCCCCCCCCCGTATCGGCTCATACAATACACCTATATCTAAATTTTATCAATATCCATGATGTCGTTTTTTAAATAAAGTGCCTGTGACATACGGACAGACGAAACTATAAGGGTTCCGTTTTTGCCATTTTGGCTACGGAACCCTAAAAACCCAGTAAAAACTCTATTCAACCAACGAACCCTATTGACCCTGTTTTATGGTATTATATATATGTATATATTTTTTTTATTAGAATATTAAGTCATCTATGTGCTTTAAGAAAATGGTTCAGAATGTAAGTTTACGTCTGGCTTCTGTTGTCGCGTGACAGATCACTGCCAGTCTCACTCTACTAGGAATCTTAAAAGTCGGAATCCGACCCAAATAACAAAATGTGAATCTGACCTACTAGGAGTCTGTCTGGCAAAAACGAAACCTGACCTATTGGAAATCCAGCAAATAAGAGTCTGACGCACTAGGAAACTGACTAAGTCAGAATCTGACGAAAACGGAATCGGACCTACAAGGCATCCGACGAAAACGGAATCGGACCTACAAGGCATCCGACGAAAACGGAATCGGACCTACAAGGCATCCGACCAAAACGGAATCTGACCTACAAAGAATCTGACGAAAACGGAATCTGACCTACAAGGAATCTGGCGAAAACGGAATCTGACCTACAAGGCATCTGGCGAAAACGGAATCTGACCTACAAGGAATCTGACGAAAACGGAATCTGACCTACAAGGAATCTGGCGAAAACGGAATCTGACCTACAAGGCATCTGGCGAAAACGGAATCTGATCAACAAGGCATCTGGCGAAAACGGAATCTGACCTACAAGTGCATCTGACGAAAACGGAATCTGACGTACACCTCCGAAAGCGAACTTTTGATAGAATAACAATTAACATATTTACCTTTACTAGAACCACGATTCGATATTTTAACATAATGCTTAAATAGTATACTCATCATTTGTTAGAACAATATTTTATTCGAAAGGTGTGGTAAGCAAGTCGACGAAGCCCCGCTACGCGCGGCTTCTATTTCCACTCTGAGGAACACAAGGTGACTAACGAACCTATATCCATATTGAAGTAATGGTGGTTTAGGGGTTTTTCTTTATTCCGGAGGGCTTCGCCCCCGAGCCCCCCTACTGGGGGGCTTCGCCGCCCCCCCCCCCGTCCCCCTTTTTTGATTTGCAGCAATTCGTAACTGCTAAACGTTATTTGTTTATATATTATACCTACTCAATTCATATTATTATGTTCAAAGGCTAATCCGCCTAGTATTATTTCTAATTGTATGAGTTATACTTATAAATTTTGTTCTTATATAATTTAATTATTCTAAGAAAATAGTATTATATCAATAGTCCATTCTATCAAATGTCCCTTATAATAAATTATATTCTACTAAATGTCTTTCTAATAAATAAATAATATTTCAAATGTCAATTCTATGAAAAGTTGTTATATCACTTAAGTAGTATATAATGGGTATCATTTAATCGATCAGCAAAATATTCATATTTTGGTCAGCAGAAATATGTATTTGGTCAGCCAAAATAGCTAGTTGGTAAGCAACTTATGGTAAGCAAACATTTATAAATCAGGCTGCAATTAATGATATACTGATCTGCTTTAAATTATTTTGGTCAGCAAATTAAATATTTGAGCTGCATTAAGCGATCTACGGTAAATCAAATTTTGGTAAGCAATCAGTAGGTAAGCAAAATATTTCATTTTGTTCATCAAAAAAAGGGGGCAATAAAACCTAACTGGGCGCAACTATTCTGCCGCCAATCGTGTGCGCATTTTGTCATTCGGTAATTGTCAGCTGTCAAGTAGCAGGTGTCACTGTGATATATACAGGGTGTCACTGTGTTATATACAGGGTGTAACTGTGATAGATACAGGATGTAACTGTGATATATGCAGGGTGTCACTGTGATAGATACAGAGTGATACTGTGATATATACAGGGTGTCACTGTGATAGATACAGGACAGTATGTCACTGTGATATATACAGGGTGTCACTGTGATATATACATAGTGTCACTGTGTTATATACAGGGTGTCACTGTAATGTATACAGGGTGTCACTGTGATGGGCTCATATAAAATTGGTATTTCGATTTTTTATACATCTCATAATGTTTAGAAGTTATATTATTTATTCACAACGTGTATCGTTTCGTTTTTAGGGTCAGCAAAAAAAATAACCCTAACCTACCTATTTTTGAGAGCCGTTTCGTTTTTAGGGTCATCAAAAAAAAAATAACCCTAACCTACCTATTTTTGGGAGCCGTTTCGTTTTTAGGGTCATTAAAAAAAAATAACCCTAACCTACCTATTTTTGGGAGCCGTTTCGTTTTAGGGTCATCAAAAAAAAAATAACCCTAACCTACCTATTTTTGGGAGCTGTTTCGTTTTTAGAGTGACACCCTGTATACATTACAGTGACACCCTGTATATAACATAGTGACACCCTGTATATATCACAGTGACATCCTGTATCTATCACAGTGACATCCTGTATATAACATAGTGACACCCTGTATATATCACAGTGACACCCAGTATATATCACAGTGACACCCTGTATATTTCAATTAAACTGCTTACAGACATGTTTTCTCTGCTGACAATGACATCCTGTATCTATCACAGTGACACCCTGTATATAACACAATGGCACCCTGTATATATCACAATGACATTATGTTTATATCACAGTAACATCCTGTATACATTACAGTGACTCCCTGTATACATATAACACAGTGACACCCTGTATATATCACAGTGACATCCTGTATCTATCACACTGACACCCTGTATACATTACAGTGACACCCTGTATATAACACAGTGACACCCTGTATATATCACAGTGACATCCTGTATCTATCACAGTGACATCCTGTATATAACACAGTGACACCCTGTATATATCACAGTGACACCCAGTATATATCACAGTGACACCCTGTATATCTCAATTAAACTCTCTGCTGACCAATTGTAAAATCTTGCTACCCAAGTAATTATTTTGCAGCTCGACTGTTTATTAGGCAGCCAAATGATTAAAAAAGCAGATTAATATTGGTTAAAATGTTAACCGTTTTTAAACTGTTTGCTGAACAAGAGTTGCCGCCCGATTTTATTTATTGCCAGCCAAATCTTTGTATGCTGCCCAAATGATTTAACTGCTTATTTTTTTTTGCGGATCAATTTTAATAACGGCTGACCAAAAATTTACTTTCCGTATATAATTTGATCGTTATATACGTTAAAAATATAATAAATGTTGTTCTACAGAGTGAAACGCACCCCTCGGAAGTATTAAAACGGTGGTGTCCTTTACGAAATATTTTCATGGAATGCTCCCAATTAGGTTCGTCTGCGACGTTTAATATAAGTAACTTAAGCGACTTAAAAAAGTGTTGCCACAAAAGGACCTGCATTTTGACGATCATGGTGTGAATAATGTCAATAAGATTGTACAATAAATTACCAAATGCAATGAAAGACCTTCCATTCAGACCATTTAAAAAGGAATTGTTCAAATGGCTTAAGGAAAATACATTTTATTCTGTAAATGAATACCTTAACTTGCGCTAACAACTTAATCTTGTAATTTTAATTCGTATATTCTATTGATTATTTTGAGATAACCTGATCCAATGAATATTTTTTTATATTAATAATTATTTACTTATTATCCTTTGTGTATTAATGATAGCTTTCTTAAGAACTATTTTACTTGACTGGAATGTTTTTGTAGGTAAAAGTAAGGATAGACCCATCCGAACAGTTCGGTACTATTTTCCCCGTTACAAAAAATGAAGCTATAAAGACCAGCTGAGCAGTGCACGCGCCGCGTGTCGTACTGCCGGCTGGTACTGATTTGGCGGTATTTTTACCGCCAAAGCGTTGGATCCGTCTGCGCGCTCGCTTAGCCCTGTCCTTTGTATACGTCAATGGTGGGTACTAGGTTAGTTATCGACATTTGCTGTGATTGCTCTTTAATATTATAATTGTGTTTGATATTATAAATTTAAACCAAATTTATTAAATGTATTAAACTAATTAGTGATAAGTAGTAATGAATGATACCTGTGTAGTGTAGTGTTTAAAAATTTGCATGTCACTGCGAGACAAGATAGCTGAGCTAGCATTAATAATTATTGGGACCGAGCGCGACGACAGCGCCACGTGATAGGCGGCCATTATGGACAATATTGTCACCGCTGTCAAACAAGAAGTAAGTAAATATTGTGAAAAATATTAATGAAATCTTGTGTTATTTTACTATATTACACAATTTTGGACAATGGTAGTCGGTAACATTATTGCCAATAATATTAAAATTGTTGTTTTCAGTGAGAAAAGTCAGCGACAAAAATGTCAATTTTAGCCGTAGCGAGCGCTGTGATCGTTTAGGCTACCCCCTCCACCCGCTTTGCACTCTGCCAATACCTAGTAATAAGATCTGTTGTACCCTATCTTGAGTAAATAAAGAACTTACTTACTAAGTCTTAGTAATAAAATGACTTATACGGATTAAATCGCGTATATTACTACATTTTAAGACCCGACGTTTCGCGCACGGTCGCGGGTAGACCACGAACGCTGAAAAGGGTTACGAAACGTCGGGTCTTAAAATGTAGTAATATACGCGATTTAATCCGTTTAAGTTGTTTTATTACTATGAGTAATAATCGCGGAAACCGAAGACAATTTAATTTAATTCTTGTAGGTAACTTTGCTTGTTGTAAAGCAAATGTATACTGTTATTTTCTCATAAAATAAAATAATCTATCTATCAACCTAAAGATTTATTACTCGATAAATGAGATTTGACTGAAATTTGACTGTTATTTCTAATTTTATTGTTATCATGACATTTTTCTAATTTCTCACTTTGATTGTTTTGTATTTTGTTATGCAGCTGTATTAAATAATAAAATTTCATATGTATTTCTGATTGATTCTGTTTGACTAAAAAAGAAAAAAAATTGTTCAAAATATAAAGTACATAGGGATTACATTATAAATATAGGTAAAAAGTAAAACTAGACTAAAACTATACTTAGCTAAAAAAGAGAAAAAAACTTCAAGGAAAGCTTTTTTTCTCTTTAGTACGCAGAACCGAACCGACGTTTTCTACTTAGTAATTAATTAATTAATTATTTAAAACCTTACCTACCGACCACCCAGATCGCGCTAAGTTGAAGCCATTTCACGTACATACCTGCAATAAAAAGCATAATTATAAATAATTATAGATACGTTGATGAAATACATTGAAAAATCTACTGCAGCTAAAGCCGGATTTGAACCCACACCTCTTTCCAGGACAGCGAGTTTCCAATTAAATAATTATAGATATTTCTACCCGATCTTTTAGGGTTCCGTACCAAAATGGTAAATAACCACATTTTTACTAAAAAAAACCCGACCGCGGTGCACTTTGCAACTGCATAAAATCCACCATTTTGTTTATTTTAACAAACTTCATACCCAGTGACACTCGCACCATCAAGACGAATCTAATGATGTATCATTTATCAAAATCGGATGTGCCGTTGAGTAGTTACGAGCGGACACAGGAACGGACATACATACATACAGGTCAAATACATAACCCTCCTTTGGGCTTCGCCGCAGTCGGGAATCCAAATGGTGCGACTCTGTATGTCTAGGTCCGTCTGTCACAGCCAGATGTCCCAGGAACTACTGCTGCTACCGATTTGAAATTTGGAATAGGATTAAAAGTCACTAATCCGAGCCTACTGGACAAAAAGAAATCTTATACCTTTTTTACTTTTTTTTAGGGGGCCGAAATGGGAGATCGAAAATTTTTAGTTTTGCTTTTGTATCAAATGGGATATCAAGAAAGGGCTTAATTTGTAGATTCCAAGACCATTTGTATTTTTAGGGTTCCGTACCTCAAAAGGAAAAAAACGGAACCCTTATAGGATCACTTGTGTGTCTGTCGGTCTGTCTGTCTGTCATAGCCAATTTGCTCCAAAAGTATCGAACTGATCGAGTTGAAATTTGGTACGTATATTAAAGTTAATGACCCAAACACGGACGTGTCACGGAAATGTATTAAAATCGTGTGACACATTAAATGAAAGGGCTCACTGTGAGAATCTGAAATATATATTTTTTATATTTCCATTCCCTTTCCCCCCTCCCCCCCTTATCTCCGAAACTATTGGACCTAGAATTTTGAAAAAGATATGGAAAATAGTCCTGCACCTATAGATTACAGGAAAACCTATAAGAAGTCTGTGCAGTAAAGTATAATTGTGTTATATTGTTTTGAACGTACGGAATTCTTTCCACGCGAGTCTAACTCGCACTTGTCCGGTTTTTTCTTAATCATGCACTTTTTGATTTAGGACGAGAAACGTTTGATAGGTACCAGTAACTTCAACAGGGCCCCAAGATACTTCATAAATAACTTTTGGAAGTGTAGAAGCCATTGATTTAACACACTGCAATACGTTCACCAAGTTCATAGCCTCAAAAATAGTATTCTTACCTATTCCACAAATACCCTTGTCTCTTTTGAATAGATCCCTCGGTGCCGAAGATCGTGAATCCGCCGTCTGATCGTCTTGAAGTTAGTTTTCGTCTTCTCCCTGTCAGTTGCCCTGCAAAGAGCGCTAAAGGGATATCCAGTTGGTCAGTTATCTGGTCGCACCATCGCCACAAAATAAGTAATACTTAGTACAAAAGTGTATCTTTCTAATAAAACTGTTGTTGGGGTCTTACCTCCGGACGGCCCGTACAAGATACGACCGTCTCTCTCTATCGCATAACGCGTGCTCTTTCTGGTCGCTGCCTAACCCCCTCCGGAGGGACAATATTTGGTACACCTGGCCATAAAGTGGCTTTTACCGCACGCTACGTGTACGGAAAAAGCCGCTTTCTGGCCAAGTGTAGACATAAAATGATGTACACAACACGGGAGGTAATAAAGAAAGCCCTCGATAGCATATTTACGTTCCTCGCTCGCAGCTCGGGCCGCAAACGTCTGTGATCTCAGCCTTTCTTTGTTTTACCACCCTAGTTGTGTAATGTATTATTTCTGCCGTAACTTAACTAGTCACGCGTGAAAATAATGCTAAACCGTGCCACATCTAAGTATATTAAGCATCAAAGTTTTTGCCGCCGTCAATTATCGAAATTAGATTATAATCATCGCATGCTAGCTTGACACGTTAACTTCAAAATGGTAGTCTTGCGATCGTAATGGGGCGCATTACCGCGCTTATCTGATCGCAATATAATGTTATAATTCGTGCATTATGAGTACATTGTCATTGCAAATCCGACCCTCTTCCTTACGAAATAGAAACTGCTGCTTTTAACGTTTCATGTATCCATTGTAACAATATTTGCTACACAGGTGGTGTACACGCCAGTGTATGCCATTTTCAACTTTGTTACACCGATTTTAAGTGTGTTAAAACATGCATGTTCATGTGGTCACAGTTTACTAGACTCACGACAGATGGCGTGATAGCTAAGTCCGAAAATGTAATATAGTTTCCCAATCGCTGTATGTCCTTGAATACTTGAAGAGCTTAACAACCCGTATAAGTAAGCAAATTGGTAAGGAAGCCTTGAACGTTTGAAATCTCATCGATTTAGGCAATTTTCCCTACAAAACCAAAATGTGACATTCCGCGGGTAAAGATACCTTATGGATATTGTCGCTTGCGTCCTTCTATCTTGATGTCCTATAGTAATGGATTCGGATACGACGCAAGCGACAATATCCATAAGGTACCTTTACCCACGGAGCGTCACAAATATTATTATACGCTAAATGACTGTAGAACATACGTTTGTAGGAATTTCGTGCTTAAGAAAATGTGATTTGAGGTTTTATCTTTTTCCTAAATTTTGACGTAGAGATTGGACATAGAAATTTTATATTCATAATTACATTACATTACATACCTACTGTCTTGTGTTTAACTTATTTCTTCTTAAACCCGACTTTTTTTTAACACCTTTAGTTTTATATGCTGTAAAATGCACACTAACACGGGGAATCACTCCACGCACAACCACTTGGAGCCACGGCTGTCAACTGACTAACTACCCCCACTCGCAAGTACTGTATACTACATCCCTTCCATATTAATGAAAATAAAAGAGGTTTTTTGATTAACTTCAACAAATGCTTGTTTAATACTTATCAATCAATGGGTATTCATATCTGGTTCAATCCAGGATAACACACAAAATCATTTTAGTTTTCATTTTGATCATTGTCTGAGGGGGTCAGATTTCCCTTGTCTTTGTTAACAACCGCCCATTCACCTGTTTCTACTCTCTTGAGATGAATGACATTTCTGCGGTATTCTCTCCCGGTCAAATCATTGCGTACTCTGATATCTCCACCGCTGACGTCTGTTATTGTATGTTTTTCAGGGTTAAAGTTTGGAGTTAGTTTGTTATCTTTAACAAGGTTCTTCACATAAACCTTTTCCCCTATTTCTAAACTGCTATCTACTGCTTTCCTCTTTCTGTCCGCGTATTCCCGCCCCTTTTCTTTCTTCTCTTTATCCCTATCCTTTACTTCGGAATCAAGTAGTTCACAGTTTATGTCTGCCGCTGTGGGTACTTTATCTCGGAACTGCCTACGGAAGAAAAGTTCCGAAGGGGTTTTACCGGTTGTGGAGTGCGGCGTGCTATTGTACATAATCAAATACTCTAGTAAGTCCTCTTTCCAGTCCTTTTTTTCCAATTGACTAATTCTTAACCGCTTAAGCACATCTCTATTCTGTCGCTCCACCTCCCCGTTCATTTGCGGCCAGTAAGGAATAGTATTGTACAAATGAATATTGCACTCTTTACAGAAGGTCTTGAAGGTCTCGCTCGTGAATTGATTTCCGTTGTCACAGGTCAGTGTAGTAGGGTATCCTAATCGGGAAAATATCTCTTTGAGTATTTTAACCGTGTCCAAGGCCGTAATATTCCGCATGATTTTGACTTCCTTGTAACGACTATAGTAGTCTACAAGAACAAATAGATAATCGTTCGACGGCAAGGGTCCCAGGAAGTCTACCGCAACATCGACCCAGGGTTCGATCGGAAGTTCCCGCCTCTTAATGGGGTGTGGAGGGTTAGGCGCTGAAACAAGTGTACATCCTTTACAAGCCTTCACTCGATTTTCAGCGTCACGGTCTATCTTTGGCCACCATACTTTTGTTCTGAGGCGGGTCTTCATGGCTACGATACCGGGATGTCCTTGATGAGCGGCCTCTAGTACTCTCTCGCGAAGTTGTCTCGGGATAATGAGCTTGGTTCCTCTTAAAGCAATATCTCCCCGAAAACAGATCTCTGTCTGGAAGGCTTTATAAGCATTAGCGGATTCATCCCATTTGTTTTCGTAAATTCCATGTCGAAGCGCTAATATTTCTTCATCTGCAGCGCTGACCGTTTCAATTTCTTTTAATGGGACTGCAATAGGCCGGCTGTATTCTACGACTGCATTAATATAATTTTCATTGTCGAACGGTTTTGGGCTGACTGTATGGGAAAGACGAGAAATAGAATCGGCGATGTTATCTTTACCTGGCCGGTAAATCACTCTATACTTGTAGGCCTGTAACCTTAAGACCCAGCGCTCAATACGTGCACATGGCTTCGACCTAGGCCCAAAAATAGTCTCCAGGGGTTTATGGTCGCTCACAAGTTCAAATTCTTTACCGAACAGGTACATCTTAAAATGTTCGACTGCCCAGACGAGTGCCAATGCCTCTTTTTCGGTCTGGCAATATCTTTTCTCACAATCGGTTAGGCTCTTGTTACCGAACGCTATTACGCGAGGGCCATTGTGATCGATTTGTATAAGTACGGCTCCAAGACCAACCGGGGAGGCATCAGCTACTATTTGTGTCCTGTCCGCCGGGTTGTAGTAGCCGAGTGTTTGAATATTGGATAATCTCACTTTTAAGGCTTCAAATGCTTGTTCTTGTGTACTGGTCCAATATTTCTGAAGATTTGCAGTTTTGCCCAATTTTAGTCGAATGAGCTGCCGAAGGGGCTCTGTTAACGATGCTAAGTTAGGGATCCATTTCCCCACGTAGTTTACCAACCCTAGGAAACTTTGGATTTCTTCAATGTTAGCGGGCCTTTTGGTGGATTGAATTGCTTCAACATATTTATCCAGGGGTTTTATTCCGTTTGTGGTCAGCTCATGTCCGAGGAACTCAATCTTGTCGGTCTTGTAGATACATTTCTTTTCATTTAGCAGCACGTCGTTATCTTGTAGCACCCGAAGTACTTTCTTAAGCCTAGTATCGTGTTCTTGTTCATCCGATCCGTAAATAATAATGTCGTCTATGAAATTTGCAGTTCCTTCGCATCCCAACAACATTTTCTCTAGGACCTTTTGAAACATTTCTGGCGCGCACGACACGCCAAACATTAGTCTTTTATAACGGAATAATCCTTTACTGGTGCTAAAGGTCGTGATGTATCTGCTGCCTTCGTCAATTTCCAATTGATGAAAAGCATCTTTTACGTCGAGCCTTGAAAAGTATTTAGCTTGCCTGAAACTGGGTAGCAGTTCATCCATCGTAGGAAGAGGGTGGTTTTCTCTTATAATAGCCTCATTTGCTCTCCTCATATCGACACAAATTCTTAGGTCGCCATTTTCTTTTAGAACTGGTACCATTGGTGATACCCATGGTGAAGGTCCGTTTACCTCTTCAATTATGTCGGCTTCTTGAAGTTCAGCCAGTTTCAAATTCACCTTTTTCTCCAAAGGTATCGGTATCCTCCTGTATGGTTGGATAACCGGTTTTACTTTGTCGTCGATAGGAATTTGGATCTTAACGTCTTTAAATTTGGGAAAGGTACTAACGTTGTTTACTGGAATACCTATTTTGAGAACATTCAGCTGAATTGCAGTTGTTTTTCCCAAAAGGTTACGCGTTCCATTTTTAATGACATAGAAGGTAGCTGTTGTGTCAAGTCCATCCCGAATATATATTTGTGCGTCGAATGCACCCATAACATCCAGTGGTTTCTGACTGCCATAAGGCAGTAAGGTCTTATCAGGTTTTGCGACTATATTCGTGGCTTTTAGTTTGTGACTCTTTAAGTGTTGCCATGTTTTGTCCGTAATAATATTGCATCTACTGCCCGAGTCTATCAACATCTCAATAGCGACACCTCCCACCTGACAGCTGATAACCGCGTCGTCATCTAGATGAAATACATAGTCTACTTCTTCGGTATCCTTTTCTACTTTGTTAGATTTTTGCCTTTTAGTTTTATGGAATTTGTCTCTTCTGGGTTCTGCCTTACGTTTTTGTTTTTTAGTTTTGCAATGATCTTTGAAATGTCCAATAATCCCACATTTCAGGCATTTTTTGTCCCTGGCTGGGCAGTCGGAATCAAAAGACAGGTGTTTGGTGCTACCGCATCGATAGCATGTCTTTGAGGGACCTCCTCTTGCCGGTAATTTACTGGCGTCAATCTTGTTAATGTCCGATTTGATTGTGTCACATCCCTTCTGTGGCCTAGTTTGCCCAAAGGTGTCGAGTTGTCTGTTAACAGTCTCTAGTGTGGTGGCTATAGTAATCACTTGCTGTAAAGTGACACTATCGCCTGCTGACAAAATCTTCTTTCTTAATTCAGCACTATGTCCCTTTTCGATAATTTGGTCGATCAAGTGCTCGTCTTTGGCTGTAAATTTACATTTATCAGCCTGCTGGCGGAGCCTTACTAGAAAAGTCTCGAACCTTTCCCCTTCATCTTGTTTCATTAGTCTAAAGATATAGCGTTCATAATATCTGCTCTGTTTTGGGGAAAAGTATGCATCTAGTGTTCCGACCGCCACATGATAGACATCGACGCCATCAGCTTCTTCAACGTGGGCGCCTGGCAAGTTATAATAAACTTCTTGCAGTGCGAGCCCCCCAAGATGTAAAAGTGTGGCCCGCTTTGTCATAGATTTTTCTATATTAGCGGCTAGAAAATATGTGATTTAATCAATAATACCTGTACCCGTTGATGTGATAAAGTTATTAGGTATATCATATAAACAATCAAACAATATAAACAACCGTTAACATTCCTTATTCAAGGAGTAACTACCACGATCCGATACATAAATATATGTGCACAAATAAGTGCTCAGAACGCGATTTCCTTTAATCAGTTTCTGACAATCATCAAAGTTATCTGTCATTATTGATCGTAATTCATAACGTTGTTTAAATAGTCTACAATTTAGAGCAAGTAGCAAATATTAAATGCATTTAAGTTAATTTTACTACTTAGTTAACTATGTCCAATAACAACATAATAGAATCATTAACGATACTTTCTCATTTACCGGTAAGTAGGCATATAATACCTACGCTCGACATTTGAAGTAAACAACGCAATGAATCATTGAGTCATCACTGCACCGCGCTGTTGGTACTATATACCAATACTAAACGCGATATCGAAATATCCACATGATTCTTAAGTTGTTATGAAAATTATTTTCCGTTTATAGAAGGACATTCTAGTCTGACATTCAAACAATAAGTTTTTTTACAACAACAAGAATAACAACGATGGTTCATTTTCCATATCAGTACACAATTAATAACTTACTTTCCTTTCATTTTACAAAATATTCAGTACGTAAGTAGTACTTACATTCTCCTCGTTCGCCACTTGTAAAATGCACACTAACACGGGGAATCACTCCACGCACAACCACTTGGAGCCACGGCTGTCAACTGACTAACTACCCCCACTCGCAAGTACTGTATACTACATATGCCATATCGCAGTTCCTCGTATAGGTACATGTCTGACAGTCCTGGTTAAGAACCACGTTTCAGTACCTACCATCAGGGCTCGGATACCGGCATTTGCTCCATACAAAAATACCGTTCAATTTCCGTTCTTTAGCTTATTATTTTTAATTTTTTAATCGGACAATCTAATAATACGAAGTCATTACTTACATTATTGAGCCCCACATAGCAAGCATAAAATAATTAATACCGAGCCCTGCCTACCATACCCTACCTACGTCTTAAAACTGGGGTTCCCAAACTTTTTTTACGCACGCCCCCCTGCTGCCTAAAATTAAGTTCCCACGCCCCCCTTCGCTTCGATGCAAGGAAACGGAAGTGAATGGGTTAGCTAGCCAAATCATCATCATCTTCTTCCTAGCGTTGCCGTTGTTCAAATTTCTCGAGGCCCCGCGCCCCTCACTTTGATAAACCCCTGTCTTAAAAGAACCTGGACAATAAAATATTGTTGAATAAACAGGATTAAAACAAGTTATCTGAAACGTAAGTCGAAGTCAGTTGGGTTATGATGCAACGTTTTGTCACGCGATAAATAAATGATAAAGCATCCGTCACTCTTACACACTATTTGTCAGAACGTGACGGATGCTTTATCATTTATTTATCACGTGACAAAACGTTGTATCATAAGCCTACAGAAGTAGGTAAGTACATATTTTACGTTGGACACCACAGAAATATATCGATACCTTTAGACTCAAAGGGCGTAAACGCCGCAGGTTCTAATTGCGTTTACGCCCTTTGAGTCTAAAGGTATCGATATCGAGATAGGAGGAAATAGTTCTTCGATTTGTATGGCAACCGATGTGTAACGTTTTTCGCTTAGCGTTTCACGCCAAAAGTGTAATTTAGTTATGGAAAACATAGATTTTCCATTTCATTTCGTGGTATTTAAATAATTAATTATACCATTATCATATTTTCAAATCTGATAATAATACTGACGGAAACTAAAGTTTGTGGCGACCGCCCTAATGATATTAATAGAGGGCAACACAGGTCGCTTGTCATAAAATGTAATGTCAATATGACGGATGTTTATTACGCCAGAATTATTGTACTGGACTATTGATTAATCACAAAGATTAAACGTGTAATATCGACAACATCGTATGAAGTTGTTTCTCTGACGTCCGTCGCAACGTCCTGCACCATCACCACCAAAAGTTAACGGTGTGCAAAGTAGGTCGCCGCCACTTATTTTCAGCACGCAAGGTATATACACTTTCCTTTCTCGATATATTTCTGTGTTGAACACCCAATTGGTGAGGTTACCTTGTAAACGACATTGATAACCCTTTACATAGAGATACGGGAAATTGGAACAAAACTGCTGTAAGTAAAAAGATAGAACAAAACGTTGGAACTAGTGCTTTCTATTCCCTTTTGTACCTAAAGCCTTGAGGCCCTTTTCTTTCTGCTATCGTCCCCTTGGTATTTGGGGCAAAAAGTGTTATATTTATGACACTGGGGCCCTTGAGATCTGGCTTAACATTTGGTTAGGTAAATGGGAAATTATTAAGGAGATTCCACTGGTTAGTGTCAGTTTGAGTTAGGACATCTGTAAGTAAATTTATATTCGTCGATTAATTTTAGATCGTTAATGGTCATTTCTGTCCATGTTTTGTCGTTTCTCTCGGACATCAGATGGTCTACCTACTATGAAATTTAATCACGAATAGCGCACATTTTTAGGGTTCCGTACCAAAATGGTAAAAAAGGAACCCTTATGGTGCGACTCTGTCTGTCTGTCTGTCTGTCTGTCTGTCCGTCTGTCACAGCCAGATATCTCAGGAACTACTGATGCTATCGATTTGAAATTTGGAATAGTGTTAAAAGTAGCTAACCCGAGCCTATTGGACATAAAAAATATCTTGTACCTTTTTTACTTTTTTTTTAAAAGGCTCCGTAATAGGACTTTGAAAATTGAAAGTAGGGCTATTATATTGATTGGGGTATCAAATGAAAGGGCTTAATTTGTAGATTAAAACACCATTTTTATTTTTTGATTTATACATTTTTATGTACCATTCCCCCCCTATTATCTCCGAAGTTACTGATCAGAAAAATGTGTCATAATTACTAATTATAAATATCAACCTGAATATTACAGGAAAAATAGAACGGTCTTGCTAACTTTAATACTTTTTTAGAAATTTACAAAAACTTGAAAATGAAAATCCCTAGCGGCGAGTAGCAAAACTAAGCGATGGCATGTTTCACGCTAGGGGATTTCCGGGCAAAACTAGATGGCGCTAAAACACTAAACATTTAATGATGTTATAATTGAACAAAGAAACATAGTATAGTAACAATTAGTTCGTAAACAGCTAATAATAAATAATTTTAAATACATTTAAATACTGTGTCACGTTTGCAAAGTTAAATAATTGTAAATAATATTATAATTATTTTACCAAGCTTATACATAGATGGCGTTGTAAATTCGGGAAACAGCTTTTTGTATGGAGAATGACAGTCCTCTTGATTTAATGGTCCTTGCTATTAAATAGAATCATTACACGTCAGGTTCTAAATATTACAGGGAAAATATAACTGTTTTCCTAACTTGCACTGTTTTTTACAAATTTGCAAAAATCATAACATATACTTATTTGCTTCTACTAAACAAATCGAAATACAGTTTTTCTTGAACTATTCGCGTATCTACTTCTGAGTTTGTACGGAACCCTCGGTGCGCGAGTCCGACTCGCACTTGACCGGTTTTTTTTACTCCTACTAATATTATAAATGTAGAGTCCGACCGAAGTTTCGGTTTTGGCCTAGTTTCGGCTAAAAAACGGGTTTCGGATTAGTTTCAGTTTCTGCTGCCATCCAGCCGAAACTAGGGCCGAAACTGAAACTGAATTTGAGGGGTTTCGCACTGCGATCGGACAGTCTTTCTTTCAAAAACACTGATAATTTATTTGAAATAAGAAGTAATTATACTCGTATGTCATATTAATGATTACTTCAAATCAAGGACCATTAGACGACGCATAGAGAGACCCTTTACATCTCTATAAATGTAGTTTTAAGTTTAATGTAATGTATTAATGAAATCTTATATTGTTGTAATACTCGTTGGTGGAAAAGAGAAACTGGTGAGTTTCTTCCGGCGCTTCTTCTCACCAGAAGATCAATTACCCGAAGCGCCAAAAGAAAAGAATTAGAGATGAGACATGTAAAAGAGCCCTTGAGGGCAAACTTACAGAAATAAATTATTTTATTTTATTAAAACAAGAGGACTGTCATTCTCCATACAAAAAGCTGTTCCCCGATTTTACAATGCCATCTATGTATAAGCTTGGTATAAGAATACAATTATTCAACTTTGCAAGCGTGACACAGCATTTAAATGTTAGAATTTATTTATTATTAGCTGTTTACGAACTAATTGTTATTGTACTTTGTGTCTTTGTTCAGTTTTTTAGCGCCATCTAGTTTTTGCCTGGATATCCCCTTGCGGTCGGGTTACGATCCAAAGTATGGAGAATAACAGTCCTCTTGTTTTAACGGTCCTTGCTTCAAATATTAGAGACTAAATGATTAATATGTTACCGTAAAACGGGGTGAGTTGGCTGGAAATCGAAGTTCAAACCTGGATAAAAGTTTATTTTTATATGTGGCACATTGATTTATATACAAAAAAAGTGTTCCGGAGGTAAGAATTTCAGTTTGTCAATGATAGTTTGTTGCTTCATTGCATAGTTTCAACGAAAAATTCATAATAGTAGGCAAAGCCAGCTCACCTCGTAGTTGGGGTGAGAAGGCCTAGCAATTTTATATTTTGACAATATAGCCTCGTTTTCTATGTTAAAACCATTATAAATAGAGAAAATATAACGCGAAATATACGCGATTTAATCCGTTTAAGTTGTTTTATTACTATGAGTGATAATCGCGGAAACCGAAGACAATATTATTGAGAAAATATAACTTAAGTTTTTCTGTTTCTAATAAGCCATGTAAGTATATAAACGATATCCGAAAGGTGGATGAACACTTACTTTGGTAAACATCACTTAAAAACAAAGTTTTTTCAACTAAAAATCCGCCGATTTCGAGCATCAACTTTGACAGTGAATTTGTGTTTCAAAATTGTATGATTTGGCAGCTTAATGTTGCAAAAGGAAGAAAAAATATGTCTAAAAATATAATCAAATTACTTAGAGAGCAACCTAAGCCCAAAAATTAAAGTAACTACTCAAAAATGAAATTCTGGATTCGCAAGCCAACTCCCCCCGCGAAGCCTACTCACCCCATTCTACGGTACTTAAAAAAGAAGACTTTTTCTTCCCACGACAACATGGCGTCATTTGAAAGTTTCAGTTTCAGCCGAAACTGAGATCAAAGCCGAAATTCGGTTCCGGCCGCGAAAACAAATTTCGATCGGACACTATATAAATGTGACGGTTTGTGAAGACGCAGCATGATAGAGTACAAGATTCGGATTCGCGACACCAGTTGGCAGCACCTTGTGTGTGTTGTACAGGCAAAACCTGATGCTGTATTATGGGTGGATTTATAATCACCTTTCCGTTTGAATTAAGAACCTTCCAGTTTTCATTTAATAGTCATGTTATTTCTAAAAATAAAAAGTCGCTAACTAGTTGACTTAACCTTTCAGGCAAGCAGGTATCCTTTGTGAAAGCGTTCTTGATTATCAAAGCTCAGAATTTAAATTTAAAGAGATATTTACAATGCTATTACCATTACAAGTCCTCCAGATATAACTCGAACCTTCTTACCATAATGTAAAGCGCATGCATGCCCTCCCCCATTGTAAATCAGCGCACAAAACAATGACTTGCGCTAAAAATAGGCCGGTATAGATCGGCGGCCACAAATCAGACAACTGTCAGAGACCGTATCGGCCGATCGAGAAAGTTGCCACAATAACGACGTCACCGTCCAAGTGAGACGCTTTAGCGTTTGGAAATAAAAAAATAAATGGTACCTAAGGGATGTAATTAATCTTTACTACAGGTATATAGATTTGTCCTCAATTCACTACAGTAACTAATGTGCTAAAAATAGGCCGGTCTAGATCGGCGGCCACAAATCAGACAACTGTCAGAGACCGTATCGGCCTATCGAGAAAGTTGCCACAATAACGAGATTGGGGTTTGAGTAAAGCATTTTAGGTTGAAAATTAAACAAATATACTGTAAAGAATGTTCCTAATAACTACTATTAACACCGGGATATTTACCATCTATACGTTTTTACGAGTTCCCCACACATCACACTAATATTAGTTTGATGTGTGTTTGTAATATTATAAATGCGAAAGTTTATGAAGATGTTTGGATGTTTGTTACTAAATAACGGGATAACATCTGAATGGTTTGAGCTGAAATTTGGCATGCAAGTAGACCAAGGCGTTGATAGAAACATAGGATATTTTATATCCCGCTAAAGAGTTCCCTTGTGGAACAGTAACGGAAACAAAGCATGCGAGCCGCGAGTAAATGCTAGTGGTAAATATCCCGGTGTTAATTAGTAGTTATTATGTGAAAGAAGAAAGACAGAAAGAAAATACATTTATTTATTATTAAAGAAAGAAAATATATTTATGTGAATGACCATGTTAGCTTAAAATCGTATAAAGTATGTACCTGATCAAATATATTTATCATTGGCATACTTATTGTATGCATAGACATTATGCAACCTCAGAAAACCTACATCCCACTAATATTGAAATATGAAGTCAACTCTCGTTGAAGGCTGTAAGATGTCCCTCGTAAGTATAAGTTGCAACAAATCAGACTCAGCTGTTTGCCATTGGACCGATTAAGAAAGTTTGTCCTAGTATCTTGAGTGGTCTAAGTTTGAAGCTTTAGCGGTTAGAGCAAACTAGTGGGTCAGTTTGCTGAGTTTTAGTTTATTGTTGGCTCAATGTGACAGATTATTAGTGTAGTCAATGTTAATAACCTAACACGACCATTTTCCCATCGAGTTTTGTTAGTCAGCCCTATTAAGAGTTTTGTTAATCAATATAGTTATAACCTAACCCATCGAGATGGCTCTTCTTAACTTAAAGAATCACCTTTTTTTAATTTTAACCGGTGAAAGAGAACAGCGATTCAGAATTCTACTGTATTCAGCATATTGCGTAACATACACAAAAATACAGTTAGAAGGTTTTTAACCGCTTAATATCATCACCAATTGCGAACCGATTATAATATTTTTAAAGACTAGGCTTAATTAAGTCAGTTGTTATGTTTTTAGGGTTCCGTACCAAAATGGTAAAAAAGGAACCCTTATGGTGCGACTCTGTCTGTCTGTCTGTCTGTCTGTCTGTCTGTCCGTCTGTCACAGCCAGATATCTCAGGAACTACGGATGCTATCGATTTGAAATTTAGAATACTGTTAAAAGTAGCTAACCCGAGCTTATTGGACATAAAAAATATCTTGTACCTTTTTTACTTTTTTTTTAAAAGGCTCCGTAATGGGACTTTGAAAATTGAAAGTAGGGCTATTATATTGAGCGGGGTATCAAATGAAAGGGCTTAATTTGTAGATTAAAACACCATTTTTATTTTTTTCTTAATTAAGTAGTTTTTGATTAATACATTTTTATGTACCATTCCCCCCCTATTATCTCCGAAGTTACTGATCAGAATAATGTGTCATAATTACTAATTATCAATATCAACCTGAACATTACAGGAAAAATAGAACGGTCTTCCTAACTTTAATACTTTTTTAGAAATTTACATAAACTTAATCCATCCATTAATCCATCTAGCGGAGAGTAGCAAAACTAAGCGATGGCCTGTTTCACGCTAGGGGATTTAACGATGTTATAATTGAACAACAATTAGTTCGTAAACAGCTAATAATAAATAAATTCTAACATTGAAATACTATGTCACGTTTGCAATGTTGAAAAATTGTAAATAATTATTTTACCAAGCTTGTACATAGATGGCGTTGTAAATTCGGGGAACAGCTTTTTGTATGGAGAATGACAGTCCTCTTGATTTAATGGTCCTTGCTATTAAATAGAATCATTACACGTCAGGTTCTAAATATTACAGGAAAAATATAACTGTTTTAACTTGCAATGTTTTTTAGAAATTTGCAAAAATCATAACACATACTTATTTGCTTCTTCTAAACAAATCGACATACAGTTTTTCTTGAACTATTCGCGTATCTACTTATGAGTTTGTACGGAACCCTCGGTGCGCGAGTCCGACTCGCACTTGACCGGTTTTTTTAATTTTGCAGGTACATACGAGTATTTCATTTTTCGAATTTTTGCCGCTTGAAACTATGGGAAAACATGGGGAAACGCGACATTCCCGTCACTTGCGCCGGCGACGCGCTGTGGACATTTATTTCCGCGCGAGAAACAAGAGTGCGGCAGACAATGGCAGGAATAGCCGAGAGTCATTGCAACGTTACACGTCTGGCTAGACTGCCTTCGCTAGCCACTATTGTCTAGCTTCGCCATTTACCCTTTAAAAGTGCAGTAAATTACCCTTTTAAGAAGCATCACGTAAAATAGGCGCATATCTTTCGTCAAGTTGCAGTAAACTAACCCGCGAAAACCTATAAACCTACTATTTTTAGAAAAATAACGATAATTTTTTGCAAAAAGAATTCACAATAATTTTCATGGAGATGGAAATATATTGTAACGCAATAACGTTTTATAAGTTTGACGCCTATTGTGCATCTGCGTGTGTATGAGTTAATCAGTGGCATCATGGTTATTTCATTCATATTCCAATAATCTTCCACAAGGCCCCAATTAGACGGGGCGAGAACTCGTATGCGAGTTTGATTACATTGCGGGCTACCTAGGTACGATGAGTACAGGTGATCGATTAATCGCCGCAATAGGGAATATGCTTGAATTATGTTTATCCCATTTCATAAAAAATATGAAAATACCGTAAAAAAGATGACATAAACTGAAAATTAAATTAAAATCTACCGAGAAATTCGGAAGATACAAGCATTTTAAAGCAGTAATTAGACAGCGATTAGACAGAGAGATCCGATATGGACTATTACGTCATAGTACACGGCCGCCATAAAAACTCCATACTATATTCTATTTTGCTAGAAAGAGACAGGAATAAATCTTTGATGGCTTATATCTTAGTTATTTTTATAGTTATTCGAAAAACATTTTTTTCCCTACTGTTTCTTATATGAATGAGCTTTTATTAAAGTAAAAAAAAAATATCATGCATATTCCCTTTTAAATGAAAATCGCATACGAGTTCTCGTCCTGTCAAAGTGGGGCCTTACGGTTGTGGAAGCTTATTGGAATATGAATAAAACAACCATGATGCCACTGATTAACTCACACACACGCAGATGCACAATAGGCATCAAACTTATAAAACCTTATTGCGTTAAAATATATTTCCATCTCCATGAAAATTATAGTGAATTTTTTTTCGCAAAAAATATCCTTATTTTTCTAAAAATAGTAGATTTATAGGTTACTGGTTACACATAAGACTTTATGTGTAGTGTGGTCCCTTAATAATTTGATCTAATCATCAGAATTAATGACGAACTGCATGAATCTAAAAATATCTTCATTTTACATAATGAGAGCGCCCCACATCTCAGAAAAACTAACAAGGGGATAGATAACCGCTCAAGCCTCAGAGCTGCACTCGTATTATATTAACTAGAGGAGAGCTCGGCTCAAACGACATTGTGCGAGTTTTCTCAAAAGATATTCTGAGAGCCCGGCTCAAAGAGCTCGCCTGAGTAACAGTCGTTTAGTTTTCTGAAGCGGCGCGGTAACTGCCTTCCAGGTGCGCCGTTTTATTTGAATACAGCACTTTTTAAATGAGATGTATAGCGTGTGCACTAATTTTTTTTCTGATGTAAATCGATTCTACTATTTGTGAGGAACAAATATACAGGGTGTCCCTAAAACCAACGTCGATACGAAAAGGGCTGATAGACCAGCTCATAAGACACCAGATTAAGTAAATTTGACCTCAGTAAAAATTTCTTAGTTTTCTAGATATTGACGTTTTTGTAAAACTCATTCTAAGTGATACCCTGACTCGGTTGTTTGAGTGTCATGATTAAAATATCAAGTATTTTTCAAATCTATTTTTTAATATGGGTAGCCAAATAACTATGCTATTGGACATAATTCCTATTTCTGTTAATATCTTCATGGTGTGGCCACAGTAGACTAACAAAAAATAAACAGATTTTTCCAAATTTCACGTCTGATTTCAAACAAGGATGGTGAAAAAAAAATGTACCAACACAACCTGGCACATGACGAAAAAAAATAGCGCATTTATTTTAGTTTCTAAAATGGTATAACATTTACTAAACACTGTAATAGTTTTTGAGATAATGATATTTTGTTACAAAAATAGCTGGTAGTATATCTTACCTTTTCAATAAAAAAAATCAATGTATGTATTAATCCATTAACGACGAAGTCTTGAAGCAACAGACATTAAAAAAGTAAAGAAAGTATAAACGACTAACAACGTCATCCTTTTCGCAAAATCGGTTAGAAATACATTCTTATTTTTAGTAAATCTAAATATAACAATATAACCATAGAAATATATGAGAACAGAAGGATTTATAATTCGTCGATTTGTATGTTTGACGTCAAGATTGTAATTTTGTGATGGTAAACATCAAACCACGCGACACCGATTCAAAAGTATCGATTATAGTAGGGGAGCCCACGATGCTAAATGTGGATTTACTATTTTATTTACGGCCATTATTTGAATATGCAAAAAAAAATTGATGATCAGACATTCTCGAGCGCGTCAGATTAAGATATATATGGTTCATCTTGATGTCCTAGACGTGCTGTCTGCTAATCTGACAGTTATCTGGAGGGATTCGCCTAATCTGACGATTAAAAATTTAGCTGGTTCGATTCCCGGGCGAGACAAGCAAATTTTAGAAAATCTTTTTATGCAGTTTTGTTTCTTTGTAAAAATAAAGGAATGTTTTCTTTCAGTAGAATGAGCTAACTAAAGAATTTAAGGTAGTTCCCCTTCAAGGCCCATAGATATTCCTAACCGGTTGAGATAAGTTTGCACCTCGTTCCCTGCGCACCACATACCAACCAGGTGCACACTTGACGCAACCGGGATTGTATGCCGTAGCTATTGTGACCTTTTTTATACAATTAATACGCATTTTATTATTTGTCCTAAAGGTGGTGATTAACTAAGAGCTAGAAAATATGTTTTGTTGATAGATGTAAAATATCGCATTGCAGCTACAAAATTCAGCAATTTTATTTCTTCATATTTGTGAAGTTACTGGAAATAAAAAGCTGGAAATTGACATGTATTTGCACACTCTGATTCTGTTTGACCACTATCTTGCAGAAATTTGACTCCATTAAACAAAAACCGACAAAGCAAAACTCAATCCGTGAATCTTGGTTGCTTTAAGTTTGCACCTAATTTGTATGTGATGTAAAGGAAACCAGGTGCAAACTTAGCTCAACCGGTTAGTAGGTATGAGAAAGTTACGATAAAGTCGGCACGGGTTCCCGTTACTTCGGCTTGTGGAAATCGTCAGATTATATATTTTCCTTGAATTATTTCCTTCAAAATTAAAAAAAAATTAGCTGCGCTCGAGAATGTCCAGATGACGTTTTTTTTTTACAACTTTGTAACCGTCCCACTTCTTTCCGTCACTCACGAATCGTCAGATCAGTGGAATATACACTTTTTAGCATGTAATTAACTCAGCCTACCTTAATCTGACGCGCTCGAGAATGTCCGATGATCAACTTTTTTTTACTAATCTGATCCTTCATCCTTAACGGGCGGCCACATATATGGGGCTCATATTTGGTAGAGGTACTTAACCGGGTACAAGGTACCCCCTGTATGTTAATCTGACGCGCTGGAGTAAATCCCGAAATGCCCTCTTGGGCTCCCTAACTATTAAGTACTTCGCAAACCGATTGTATTACCGATTATTTCTATTATACTCTGGAACGGACTGAAGTTGACGGCAAGCAAAGGTCCTCAGGCCTTATTTTTAGCACGCGAGGTACTCGTACATACGCTCTTTCCTTCTACACTCACGGACAATGAATTCGGGTAATTTTTTATGAACAATTATATAGAAAAGACCCCAATTCATTGTCCGTGAGTATATCTCGATATATTTCTGTATTCGAAAAGTACTCGTATTCATGCATCGAGAAATGATGACTACTAATACATCGCTCTCAAGAACTGATTTAAAAACTCAAAAGAGATATCTCAATACACTCTTCAAAGCTCTGTGTCTGATCGTTTGAAAAAGTTATCATTCGCTCGGTGTATCAAAGTACCCATTGTTGGTACCGAAGTATACTGCAACTTTATACCCAGTTTAACTCGAGTGCATTTACATTATGAGAGGTTAACAGGATCTTTTATGTGTACTTTCTTAAAACAAGTGCATCTTCAATGCATTACTTGTATGGTACAAACATTGTGAAAGAAAGTGGGCTTTTTAAGTGACTTTCCTTGTTAAAAATTGTGCAAGATTAGTGGTGGCTTTTTAAAGGAGAAAGGTGGTAATGATGGTGTCTTAGAGAAATCGAGGGAACTCTTCAAATATTATATGTGTGACATTCCACGGGTAAAGGTACCTTATGGATATTGTCGCTTACGTCCTTCTATCTTGATGTCCTGTACTAACGGAGTCGGATACGACATTACATTTACGACGACGATATTACATTTTTCAATTGAAAATATTAGTTTGAAATCGGTATTTTTTTAATTTATCTTGGGGGTAATTCCAGGATAGAGTATAACGTAAGTTACCAATTTCTCACGTGTTTCTTCATTGATGGTGCAAATTTAGATGTCAATATATCTAGGGATTAATGGTATACTTATCTAGGTTAAAATTAATACTTAAATTTACACCATAATAGTACATTACACAACTAGGGTGGTAATACAAAGAAAGGCCCAGATCGCAGATATTGGGCCCGAGCTGCAAGCGAGGGGCGTAAATATGCGATCGAGGGCTTTCTTTATTATCTCCCGTGTTGTGTACATCATTTTATGTCTACACTTGGCCAGAAAGGGACTTTTTCCGTACGCGCAGCGCAGTTATTGCCCTAAATTACCTTCTCAAGGTAATTTCTCCGCCAGGCAATATCTTTTTGTTACATAACTAAATAGTGGGCTAAAGATAAGCAGATGCAAGAACTTTAACTTCACAAACCGGTCCAAGTTTAAATCTTAATTACACGACATACTTAAAAAGTCTCGCCAACTTCCAGCATAAAGCAGTCAGTAAGTCTTAAGTAAACTTGTAGCATAAAACGTTCCGTGAGAAATTCTCCTTCAGTTTAACAATAGCACGTTTCAGAGGGTATTGAAAGGGTTTAAGGCCGTGGCTTGAGAATTAGCGGAGCGGTTTCAAGGCTATAGGGAACGTGCAGAACTAGGTGGCAGCACTAAATCGACACTATGCGGACAGTAAAGAATAGTACATTACACAACTAGGGTGGTAAAACAAAGGCCAAGATCGCAAATGTTTGTGACCTGAGCTGCAAGCAAGGGACGTAAATATGCGCGGGCTATCTTTATTAGGGTTATTCTTCAGAAATATGTCTGCGGTCATCTTATTCTTCTGGCCCTTTTTCATACTAAATGTATGGAGACAGAGGAATAAGTCGCAGACATATTTCTGAAGAATAACCCATTACCCCCCGTGTTGTCTACATAATTTTATGTCTACACTTGGCCAGAACGCGGCATTTCCGTACGCATAGTGTGCGGTAAAAACTACTTTATGGCCAGGTGTGGCATAAAGGTTATTTATTTATTTAGACCTTATTGCATTATACAGCAAAGTACAAACGACGAACTTAGTGCCATATAGTTCGCCTTTTATACGTTAGGTTTTCTTTTGTGCAATAAAGTTTAAGTAAATAAATAAAGTCCTAAGCCAACTTTTAGCATACAACAGTCAATAAGAAAGTCTTAAGCTTAAGTAAACTTGTAGCATGAAATGACCGGTAACAATAGCACGTTCCAGAGCAGCGCATTGAATGCGTTTAAGGCCGTGGCTTGTGAAGTATCGGAGCGGAAGCGAGCGAGGCATATAATTTGTAACAACGTGGCTTTCAAGACTATTGGTATAGCTTTTCTAAAATGACTCCAAGTATTGAATCGATGCCACTTATTCACGAGATACTATAAAAGTGACCCCAATTCATTGTCTGTTAGTGTATCTCGATATATTTCTGCATTCGAAAAGTACTCGTAGTCATGCATCGAGAAATGATGACTAATAGAAGCTCGCTCTCAATAGCTGTTGTAAAAGCTCAAAAGAAATATCTCAAGACACTTTCCAAAGCTCTGTGTCTGATCGTTTGAAAAAGTTATCACTCGCTCGGTGTATCAAAGTACCCATTGTTGGTACCGAAGTATACTGCAACTTTACACCCAGTTTAACTCGAGTGCATTTACATTTTATATGAGAGGTTAACAAGATCTTTTATGTATATTTTCTTAAAACACGTACTTACCTATAATAGAGTTATTTGAGGAGTCACTTCAACTCATAATGGATCCCATCATCAGAGCTAGAGTTACAAACGAATTACGATAAAATTACGGGAATTGCAGAAAGTCTTAAGTAAACTTGTAGCATAAAACGTTCGGTGACAATGGCGTGTTTCAGAGAGGCGCATTGAAAGAGTTTAAGGCAGTGGCTTGCGAAGTAAGACGGGAAAGTCATATAACTTGCAACAATGTGACCTACCAAGGCTATATTGGTTAAAATGCTTGTAAATTGCATCTTTTGTACTTAATAAAAGCTACAATTTGGTCGTTAGTTTCACAAAATTTCATGGCTGGAATAGTACAAATGAAGCCACCGTTACTTACCACCGATAGATAGACTTTAACACGTTGCAATAAAGTTGAAATTCGTTTACAAATTTACAGTTAAAAGTGTGTTCGATTGTACTAACGATAAACAGTACCTACTAAGGTACAGTTAAATTTAGCAATATAACAATTTAATATATTATATCCACGTATCAGACTGTAATTATAATACCTGAACTTTATTTCCTCAATGAGATTCGTAGTTAAGTTCATAGTAAGTTAGAATAAAACTCAAAAATTGTTTTTTGTTTTTCATCACACTTGCTCGAAAATGGTGTTGTTACACTTAGGTTTTGCGGGCCTTAAATGACCTATAACGCCCTAGGACGTAATGGTTATTTTTTTTTAATTTGTATAAGTTGGTTTTGATTTACTCTTATTTGTCTTCTTCAAAGGAAACGCCGACTTACTATTTTAACTTTTATCACTGAAATATTTATTTAAAGATACTTTATCTTGTTTGTATGTGTTCTTGTTTTATATTAAACTATAGTTATAGTAAAATTCAAAATAAATTGATTGCTTTAAAGAGAACTGTTATTGCAAATACAAAATCAACCGTTTTAGGTCTTTACCGCCATAGTTTTCGAACGTGACTTGACATTTTTGTGTCGATCAGTCACAGGACTATATCTTTTGAACCTTCATAGAGAGAGAGACTTGTAATTTTCACAGAATGTGTATTTCTATTGTCGCTGAGAGATCAAATAATAAAAAAAAAATCAAGAATTAAGGGAGGTCCTCATACAAGAAATGTTTTTTGATCGATTTTAATAATAGTGATAAATAGATACTTGATATATTCACATAATGTGCATTTTTATTGATGCTAAAATAACAAATAATAAAAGCAAAATAAAGTAAAAAATAAACAGGGGTCCCCATACAATAAATGTGTTTTTCGTGTCTTTTTGTTCGACGTGTTGGTATGTACGGAACCCTTTGTGTATGAATCCGACTCACACTTGGCCGGTTTTTTCCTTATACTTTACTTAATCACTTCACTGGCATCCCGCTGGCCGTCTGACCGCAGCCTTAACTGTTTAAAAAAACCTCCATTAATCCAGCTGAGCCATTTTTAAAGGCTCTCAAACATCTTTTACAAGATTAAGTGCTTAGTTTGTTCTTTAAAAACGCTTACGGTTCTATTTGCTTCGATTTATGGCTCAGAACATTGCAAGCATATCAGATTAGGTACATATTTGAATGTAGCAAATACGACAGTACAGATTACGGAATGAATATAGATACACATATTTTTGGGGAACGTACAGGTGCGGTAAGAAAGGATTTTTCGAAATTCCATCTCCAAAGGGGTGAAACGGGGTTGAAAGTTTTTAAGAAAAAGTCGAACATCCAGGTGGACGGATTCGCGTATACTTTATAAATTCTTACCGTTAGTCTTGCTATTTTTATTATCGACAGTAAAAACTGGTCGTACTGAATTTTATGACATAAAACAACGTTATCGTCGATTTTATCGAAAATACGAAGCCTTCTCTTCGCTTCGCTATTTTTTAATGGTCGCTTTATTGAAAAATGTAATAAATACCGCTGTTGTCACGGGAAAAATGAGGAGGTAATTTTTAACGAAATATTTAAAAGCAGCAAGAATATACCAAATTGATCTATAGGAGTGGCTCACTCCGCGATGTCGCTGCGGAGCTGCTAATAGCATTTTTTCTCCGGAGGGGCTCAGTTAGCGACCAGAAAGAGCACGCGTTATGCAATAGAGAGAGACGGTCGGTCCGGTGCGTTCCGGTGGTCTAACCGAACAGTTTTGTTAGAAAGAGAAACTTCTGTATAAAATAGTACTATGTGTATGTGTGTATGTACTATGTAAATAGTAATAGTACTATAGTTTTTTGGTATGCGATAAAGTATGATTGTATTGTATTGTCCTGTGACTTATTCTATGGTACAGGTAGATTAGTGTCCGTCAAGATAGCGTACACCGTAAATATATTCAGAATTTGATGCAGTCAATAAATAGTACCCAAATAGTACCGACGAAATACCTGGGTGAAAAAAATAGTACTTGTACCCTTAAACTTTCTGAAATATAAGGCCTGTTCACGGTGTACGCTACCGGGCGTCAAGCTGGCGTACACCGTTTGTATCTCTGGAACGGCTTTGTTTTTGGAAACGCTTTATATCTCAAAAAATAGTACCCAAATAGTACCTCAATCAATTTTGCGAGCACATGACAAAACCAATTTGGAATAAAAGTATAATAAGTATTCCGTAACATATCGGGTAGCACATTAATGAAATATGCAAAATTATTAAGGCGAGGCTAGACCAGAATTGGGCACGGAAGCCTAGTTTCCAAATCATTTTTAGAGCACTTATTTGACTCGTAGGTCACTGAAAAACATATATAATAATATTCAGAACTGTATCTAGGGCTTCCTCTCACTTAGAACACGATAGCGAACACTTCGCTCGATAGAAAAGTAGCGCGAAAACACTATAGAATAAAGTATTTTTTTCATTTTTTTTCATTTTGTTCATCACCAGTTACCTTTTCTGACAAAATTAATACCTGACAATCATGATTTCACAGTCATGCAGGGCATCCTCTCATGTTTGGGTTGATAACGTATACTTTTATGTTAGAAATCGAAGATAATCTGCAATAATCTGCATTCCGCCCGGCCCTAGTTGTATGTGAAATGCGAGCCAGGTCCTACCGGGCCTTAAACAGAAACTGCAGCTAAACAATTATTGGAGAATACTTTTCTGTAATAGATTTTCCAATTGGAAAATCTATCAATGGATTGTGCTAAAGCTTCGCTTAAACTTGCTGTTACATGAAATGAAGATTCACAGCAATCCGTTAAAGTCGTAGACCATCAGTTGTCTTGTATAAACCTCCCTGTTTTCCATTTACGAAATTAGTAAGTCTTTATGCAGATCAAAACAAGGACAGAACTTCCATTCCGCCCCCAAGCGTTCATCAAAACGGCGAAATGTTCAATTTAGCGCTGCTAGCGTTAATTGCGTTGCAATCACGAGCCGCTAACGCTATTGACGCGACGTTGCTATGTATTAGCGTTGACAAACGACGTTGCTGGCACCCTCTAGTATAATTCGCCTGTTGACTCGTTTTTTTTGAGCCACAAATTGTAATCAAAAGTAGCAGATCGCACTGAGCATTGAAAACGCTCTATACAAAACGGGAGGAACTTATGACGTCATCTGCTCCATCGCTGTACTAAGTCTGTATGAAAAAAATAGCATTTTGCCATTTTTAGCACGAAGAAGTGCGTTTAAGCACATAAGGTAGTTGTCGTACATTTATTTTTTCAATGTTATTTAAGCATTCCGAAATTGACTTTATTTTTTCTTTAAGACGATAAAAAAAATATCGTTTTTTTTTAAACTTTGTGGTTTCATACCTTTATATTTTTTATACATTTTTTGTTTATATCCTTTGTGTTATGATTATTTAGTATTTTCCAATCCATGTGACTACATTATGTTGTAAAATCACAACATTAGACAACATTTCCAATTGTTTTGTAAAATCTTATCTGGGAGGAAGAGTTGCAAGTTCCAACGCGTTGGTGCGACGTGATAATAACTGGTCAAGAGCATGTCGGACCATGCTCAGTGTAGGGTTCCATAGCCGTATCTATAAGGAAATGCTACAGATAGAAATAAAACTAAAAATAAACAATTGGCAAAAAGTCTTAAATGCCGTGTACCTAAATCAATGGCACTTAAAACCTTTTGATTGAGAAGTTTTTCGGCAATAACTTCAAAACGGTTTATTCCTTACTATTCAAAATAATTTTCGTTGAATGTATTTATTAAGCGTTACCTTCCTGATTTTTTCTTATTTTTTGGTTTTACTGTTTAAAAGTTAAAGGGGGGGGGGGGGGGGACACAATTTATGCAACTTTCGGAGCGATTATTTCCGAAAGTATTCACTTAATCAAAAAAAAGTACATAAAAGCCTTATAATGTTTTTAAAAGAACTATCGAATTATGTACCTCACGTTGATGTTTGCTGAAAAAAAATTTTTTTAGCTTCTGTTACATGTATGGAGTGCCCCCCCTAGATTTTTTTTATTTTTATTATTTAACTACCAAACTTAGTAGCGGCATCTACAAGACATCTTTATTCCAAATTTCATCAGTATACGTCTTATCGTTTTTGAGTAAAATGCCTGTGACATAAGGACGGACGGACGGACGGACGGACGGACATGACGAAACTATAAGGGTTCCTTTTTAGCCATTTTGGCTACGGAACCCTAAAAAGGGCTACTTAGGCTGCGGTTCCACCAGAGCCGTGGGAGGTAGTGGAGCGGGGTGCGAAGAAAAAATCCACCAATCAACGAGCCTAGCTTCGCTCAGCGCGGCCCGGCATTGGTGGATTTTCCAGCTTTGTTGGAAACGCCGCCTAAGTGCGGCCTCTCTCAGGCGGTCTAAAAGGGCATTTCTCCAGAAATATGTCTGCGACTCATTCATCTGTCTCCATACATTTAGTATCAAAAAGGGCCAGATTAATGAGGTGACCGCAGACATATTTCTGGAGAAATGCCCAAAAAACTAAGAACTGGACTGTATGGAAGGGATATTCGGTCACGTTTCGGTTTCGGTTCTTAGCCATGAGGTTCCGACTAAGAGGGAGAGATTCTCTAGAAGATCTCGAATTTCTGCTAACAATGATGATAAAACCTACACACTACAGCGTAACACAGTAAAGAAAGACAGAAATAATCACATTTGTATCGGTAGTTTCACGAGAGTTGAGGTGAATAATTACACACACAACTACATGAAGTTGCATTGCAAAAAAAGTGAATGACTGAAATGAATGAGTGAGTAAATAAACACAAAGCTATAGTTTAAACAAACTTTTTGGTCTCTCTTGCAATTTGCTGTTGAACCTGCTATCGGTACGAAAAAAGAACAGTAATTTCAAAATCCCGCTGTCATTACATGACAGTGTTGTTGGTGTAATTTTTCCAAAATATTGTTTTAAATTCTTGATGTGACACTTGAAAAAGGACGCCAGGCTGACAAAATCAGTGCCTAAATTCGTAAAAGAAAACAAACGTGTCTGTGTGAAGCCTGTCGACTCTCACTGTCAGCTGTAAATTGTGACAAAACGCATCCCTCATGAAGAAAGTTTGCCCAGCGCTGGTAGACCCTTAGAGACAAACAAGTTTCCATCGCTAGCGTGTGTAGATACATTAATCACCTGTAGCCTAAAGCCTAACCCTGCCGTGTCGTGTTAACCGGGTTAGCTCGTGATTGCGAGTGGGACGCCCAATTCGCTACTAGGTCGCCGGTTCGTGCCTAAATTGAAATATTTACGATTTAGGGGTATCCAGAATTTGGGTTTCTCATTTCTCCGTGTTTGTTTGTTTGTATATGATACCACGGCTAACCTTTAAATATAAATATAATCCACTAGCGTTTACCCGCGGTTTCGCCCGCGTCCTTCCCGTTACCCAAGGAAACTCTTTACCGCAGTTCAGTTCAGTTCATTTATTCAGTAACAATATACATTGTGTTCGAATTTAATACACAGGTCCACGAAAAATAAAATTGCATTAATAACCAATAAAAACACACAGTCAATAACATCAAGCGAATACTTTACTACATTAAATAATTTAAAGCCAACAAATATCTAATCCTAATAATCATGTCAACAAATTACATAAAATTTAATAACATCAAAATAATTAATAATAACGATAATTAAAACCAATAAATATTCTAATCCTAATAATCTTTTAAATCAAAATATAGTAAGTTATATGTCCTCGAGATTATTTTACTACTAAATTTCCTAAGAATTCTTCTATAGAATAAGACGGCTTTTCAGTCAGCAACTTTTTCAGTCTTGCATTGAAAATCTTATGATTAGTTATAATTTTGAGATCTACTGGCAGCTTATTGAAAAGTAGCACCGAGTGGTAATATGCCGTGTGTTTCACAATGTTCAGCCGCGGTACAATACTGCAGGGTATGTCCTTACGTCTGGTCGACAGCCGGTGTTCCCTCTCCTCGTTGCTCTCCCATTTATGTAGATGCTTAACGAAGTCTGTCAGTAGCACCAGGATATACAGACACGGCACAGTTAAGATATTGAATTCTGTGAAGTGATCTTTGCATGATTCGGTCTGATGGATGCGTAGAATAGTGCGAATAGCCCTTTTTTGCAGCCTAAACGCGGCATCAACGTTGTACCTATAGCTATTACCCCACAGTGGTTCTTAACCGGTGTTCCACGGACTACTGGTCGTCCCTGGAAGCACCCGAAGTGGTCCGCGAAGCCATCCGAAAATTGTATGTCCTCCCGACTTCCGATCCACGCAAGGTAGTCCGGCCAGCGAAAATGTCTGCTCTTTCAGGCTAAAAAAAACAAAAGCTCGCGTTGAGCCCGTGGGGCAAAAACAATCCCAAAAACTCTACTCCAAAGAGTTGGTGGTCCATGGCAGACACATATTTTGTCAAATGGTCCCTCATTACTAAAAGGTTAAGAACCACTGCTTTACCGGTATAAAACGTCCTCCTACCCTATTATTTTAATCCAGGACTTGCATGCCATTTCAGCTCAATCCATCTAGCTGTTACCCCGTTATTTAGTAACAAACATCCAAACATCTTCACAAACTATCACATTTACAATATTAGTGTGATGTAATTCCATTATCCCATAAGATAAATACCTACTTCAACTTGCATTTTTAAAATATTCTTACTCAAAATCGCAAGAAATTTCAATATCTTCAGTAAAGCGAATGACACGCGGGCATGAGTTACCGCGTCTATTTCCCCGATATTTTGAATATCAGCAGTAAATCTCAGGGCGAATAAATATTAAATCACGCTCGCTTATATATTATTCAATATCCTTTTTTAGACCTTGCTCCAGACTACAATATTTCTAAATTAGCTGTGCATAAAGGACTTTGCCCACTACAACGTATCATACCATGATCGTACTTATTTATGAGCGTGTCAGGCAAAATAATAATATATTAACTTGACGACCGCTTTAGCTTAGTTGGTAGTGACCCTGCCTACGAAGCGGGAGGTCCTGGGTTCGAATCCCGGTAAGGGCATTTATTTGTGTGATGAGCACGAATATTTGTTCCTGAGTCATGGATGTTTCTCATGTATTTAAGTATTTGTATCTATTAAAATATATCGTCGTCTAGTATCCATAACACAAGCCTTATTGAGCTTACTATGGGACTAGTTCGATTTGTGTAATATTGTCCCCTAATATGTATTTATTTATTATTATTCAATAATAATAAATTACTAAACGACGTATTATACAACAATGACATGTAAAGAAATACTAAGATATACAATTAGAGAGTTGAACCTATGCCTGAACTAGGATTCCCTGTAGCTCAGGCCGAAGGGACTATCAAATATATCATTTGTATCTAATACTAAATATTTACATACTTATAATTAATATTCTTTGTATTAAAAAGTATGAGAATATGCCCACTAGCACGCTCCGTCACCGACCAGCATTTGTCATACTGGCCGGGTACGTTCATAGTAGGTGTGGTAAGGTCATGGTTTTTTTTTGGAATTTGACAAACTTGAAAGTCTTACTGACTGTTGCAAAAATCGGACCAGGTGGGGGCCGTGGCGTTCCCTGGGGTCGAACCAGGTCGCTTGGCCCGGACCACCTTGAGAGGGTCGGATTAGGTGGGGCCGAAGCGCCGGGGATTGAACCAAGTCTCTTGGCCCGGGCCACCTTAACAGAAATGGTATGATACGGACGGAGTACTGGGCAGAGACCTTAAGCAGGAGAGGGTCATTCTGCGATTCTGCCGCGCTACTACTAGTACCAAACTTTGCCCCAGCGGAGGGGCTTAGTCAGCAACCAGAAAGAGCACGCGTTATACTATAGAGAGAGACGGTCGGATGCGGTGCGTTCCATCCGATGGTCGGACCCAAACAGTTCTGTTAGGAGAAACTTTTAGACGTAGTACAATTACCTATTCTGTGGCATAATTATTTTTTTGTATTAACACTTTATCTATCCGTGCAAGAGGAGGCCTAGCCCCCACACTGTAATTCACAGTCCTTTTTTTTATTGCTATAGACTGGCAAACAGGCAGACGGCCAACGTGATGGAAAGCGATCACCGCCGCCTATAGACATTTAAAACACTAGATGCATTGCGTTGCCGGTCTCGAAGAAATATAATGACACCTTTTTAAATAAATCCCATATTGTAGCGCAGTGGGAAAATCTTAGCAGGAAGTTCAATCTAGATCAGATGTTTTGAGAGATATGCTATTTGCATGGGTGAGTTCAAAAAAGGAAGGGAGACTTTGCTCAACATAAGGAACGTGCTGGAACTATAGGTGGCAGCACTTAATCGACAAAAGAGACAAATGCGGACAGTAAAGGGAACTTATCAGGCCTGAAAAAAATACTGGTGACAATTTCAAGTATAGTAAGTTGTGGTCACACTAACATTAATCGTCTATCATCGCCATATTAACGGCGTTTCCCGTGAATGTGGCCCCACCATGATCTAGAGTGCAAGATTCGGATTGGCGTCACCAGTTGGCAGCACCATCGTTGTGCACGTTCCCTATTGGGTCCAAAAAACGTCAAGGAATAACTAAACTGGAAGTTAGACTTGACGGTTAACTTTGGATAACTTAATTAAAGTTATAGACTATCCCGCAGCCCGCTAAAGCGTGGTCACCGCAACTGAGACAATTCTCCAGCGTGTCACTCAACTAAAATTAGATTTGCGACAGTTGTGCGTCATTCCAGTGACATTCGCTGTTTGGGATTTAAATGGGGGGGGGGGGATTAGTTGGGCTTACGGGAGTTAAGTTATAATTATTTATGCTTTAGTTGACTGTATATGAAATGAAAATCCCACCAAAAACATAAATGTAAAAAAGGAGAGCCAAGTTCAATACAAAAATTATGCTTGGCTGAGGGCTTCGCCGCAAAAAGAATGGAGATGTAAATGAGTGCCAAGTTGTATGTAAAATCCAAATATGTATTTATAGGAACAAAATACTATTATGAACAAGTATTAAACTCTATTTCTTTGCTTTATTGAAAACCTATGACAATTCCTGTTATTTAAAAATGTGAGATTTTAAAGTAGGTTAGATTTGACTTGGCCAGTTTTCATTACATCAGTCATTTTATAAAGCTATTCAACATATACAGGGTGGGAAGGACTATACCGACATACTTTAGCCATGAATTCCTGGTGGTGTGACGAGTAAAAAAAGTTATGTGATGTATAGTCGAAAAACGTTCACTTTCAGAGAAATTCATTATTTTTTAAATGAAAACTCCCAAGTGTGTAACAAGCCCTAATAAATGTGACTAAGATAGTTTTACTATTTTTAGGGTTCCGTACCAAAATGGTAAAAAAGGAACCCTTATGGTGCGACTCTGTCTGTCTGTCTGTCTGTCTGTCTGTCTGTCTGTCTGTCTGTCTGTCTGTCCGTCTGTCACAGCCAGATATCTCAGGAACTACTGATGCTATCGATTTGAAATTTGGAATAGTGTTAAAAGTAGCTAACCCGAGCCTATTGGACATAAAAAATATCTTTTACCTTTTTTACTTTTTTTTTAAAAGGCTCCGTAATGGGACTTTGAAAATTGAAAGTAAGGCTATTATATTGAGTGGGGTATCAAATGAAAGGGCTTAATTTGTAGATTAAAACAGCATTTTTATTTTTTTTCTTAAATAAGTAGTTTTTGATTTATACATTTTTATGTACCATTCCCCCCCTATTATCTCCGAAGTTACTGATCAGAAAAATGTGTCATAATTACTAATTATAAATATCAACCTGAATATTACAGGAAAAATAGAACGGTCTTGCTAACTTTAATACCTTTTTAGAAATTTACAAAACTTGAAATCCCTAGCGGCGAGTAGCAAAACTAAGCGATGGCATGTTTCACGCTAAACATTTAATGATGTTATAATTAAACAAAGAAACATAGTATAGTAACAATTAGTTCGTAAACAGCTAATAATAAATAAATTTAAATACTGTGTCACGTTTGCAAAGTTAAATAATTGTAAATAATATTATAATTATTTTACCAAGCTTATACATAGAT
The DNA here is from genome assembly GCA_947034925.1 of Eudemis profundana. Classification (NCBI taxonomy): domain Eukaryota; kingdom Metazoa; phylum Arthropoda; class Insecta; order Lepidoptera; family Tortricidae; genus Eudemis; species Eudemis profundana. The sequence continues at coordinate 2,107,143 of OX344809.1, forward strand.
GGCGTTGTAAATTCGGGGAACAGCTTTTTGTATGGAGAATGACAGTCCTCTTGATTTAATGGTCCTTGCTATTAAATAGAATCATTACACGTCAGGTTCTCAATATTAGAGGGAAAATATAACTGTTTTCCTAACTTGCACTGTTTTTTAGAAATTTGCAAAAATCATAACATATACTTATTTGCTTCTACTAAACAAATCGACATACAGTTTTTCTTGAACTATTCGCGTATCTACTTATGAGTTTGTACGGAACCCTCGGTGCGCGAGTCCGACTCGCACTTGACCGGTTTTTTTTAAATCCTTTAACTAAACAGCAATGAACCTTCGCAGTATTTGATGGTAAGCGACTACGATGCGAAAAAATTTACCTTTCGTTTCCATTTTAGCTTTTTTTCTTTTTGATAACTTTTCCTCCAGCAAAGACATGTTTATAACGAGGGGCTGAATTTACTGACTTGTTTTGTTCCATATGACTATTAATGTAAAATGACAATATTCGACCCATGTTGATATAACATTATTTACTCGTCACACCACCAGGAATTCATGGCTAAAGTATGTCGGTATAGTCCCTCCCACCCTGTATATATATTTTAATTCTGATGAAAACTGGTCAAGTTTAAATAACAATAGTTGTAACAGGGAGCTATTTTACTATTTTCGTCCTTTTCGATATTAGCAGCAAACTGCACTCACTCTAAATCCTATAGTTTGTTTACGAGCTTGGTCACCCTAATGGGGATAAATAAATGGCGCCAGAAAATCGTAAAAGGACATAACTGTCCCCGATTCACGCGACATTTATCGACGGGGGGCGATTCCGGTGACCTCACTCGTTACTTTTTTAGTTAATTTAGGGAGCAATTAAGCTGTCAAAGGGACGATCGTAAATTACGCGATGAAAGGATTCTTTTTGATCTATTCGTTATGATTTGCGGCGGGTTTTCAAAGGATTTTTGCTGATTATAGCCAGACAGTAAAATTAGTTCTGACTTCAGACCGAAAATTGCAGACGATTGCATTGTAAGCATTCTAATACTTTTTACTATGAACGTCCATAGCAAAAAGTCGCCTTTTAGACTAAGACGGCAGCATAGGCGTCAGTCAGTTTGTTGGAAACACGGAAGGCAAAAGATGGGTCCATACTTGTGACTTGACGACGGACCGGACTACGTGGCATTGCAACAGAACATGTTACACTAAATGTGGACGCTCGAGGTTGTGCTGACACGGTTACAAACCGCGTACAATGAAATATGTCACAAGTGTAGACGCATGGTGTCGAACCAGACTGCGTGGCATGACATCGGTACAAGAGTCGGTCGGTGGTTGTCATTTACTGACTACCTGGCAGTGGCAGCTCAGCATGTCGTCGTCTGCAGAACCGGGCGTGGGACGTACCGCCGGACAGGTCTCGACGTGATCCATTCCTACCCCGTGCCTGTGTCTGTGTCATCTGGCGTACTTGTACGCGTGTCATAAATGCAAGTGTGGACGTGTCGTGGTCACGTCACAGGTCGGGGAAAATAGCGAACATGCTTTGAAAAATACCGACTTTCGGCGGATCGGCTCGTAACACGTGACTTTGATGCGTGACAGTACACAGACCAGCGTCCACACTAGGCCCGGTTAGTAGATCGTAACTCCATACATTCTCCTGCCGTTTGGTTCTGTGTAAACAGTTCCATCAGTGTTCGGAATGGATTGTGCCGTACTGCAGCTTGTAACAAATTGTTCGCGTAACAAAATACGTCCACATTAACGGTACTGATACGTTTTTTTGATACGGTCACGGAATAATGTACGGCAAATTGTCACAAGTGTGGACCCACCTTAACGAACCCGGGGTCGGTCTCCAACCAGATGGAACGATCAAGTGAAGGGCCCATCCTCAACCAAGTTTTGCTCAGTCGTCAGAGACGCAATGAACAGGCACCAGTGGAGGCAGTCATAAAAACGATCCTCAGTCATGAGGGAGCGACCAAGAGAGAGAGAGGTATCAGTCCGTCACTTTAGTTTTATACGTCCTAGTGTTTGACACCCAATAGTTGACACCCTGCTTCTATAGTGTGCGCCTAGGGGCCTTGGATCTCTAAATACGATCCTGGGGACGATCACTAGTATATGGGAGAGGCATCGATAATTGAGTTTATCAATATAAGCGATCCCTAGCTGTCATTTAATTTTGCCCCCCAGATTCCGACGTCTTCTGTTAATGAGTAACATTCATAATGGCGACTACTGAGACTGTGTCGAGCACTCAAACTCATTTATTTCTGCAATTAGGCCTCAAGGGCTCTTTTACATGTCTAATTCTTTTCTTTTGGCGCTTCGGTAGGTGACCTTCTAGTGAGGAGATGCGCCGGAAGAAACTCACCAGTTTCTCTTTTAAAATAAAAACATTACAACAATTGTGACATGATTACATAAAATTACATTTGTAAAATGCAACAAGCAAATAACTGGCCACAGTTTTTTTTTTCTTTTACCGAGAGATTTATATAATCTCCGGAGGATCCATTACATTACAAAACTTGAAACTACATTTTTAGAGATGTAAAGGGTCTCTAGGCGTCAAAACACGATAAAAAATATAGAAAATAAGCAAACAGAAAATAAGAAAACATAGAAAATAAGACATTAAGCAAACACTCGGACGTCGAGAGTCTGTGCGGAAAGAGAATAGGATTTAGATTGGGGGGCGCTGTAATGCTTTTCTACCGTATGTGCCGTATTTTCTGTTCTGTGGCCATACTGGTTAGGTTAGTTCGGTTTTTCACCACGCCTATTCTCTTTCCGCACAGACTCTACCTAAGTTTAAAATCACATTACGAGTAGAGCATGATTGAGTGGGTGTCCCTTATTAGGCATAACTTAATAAGCCTAATATTAAAATGCATAACAGTTTAGGCATACGATGATTAAGCATACCGATTAGATGGCATAATCATAAAAACGCATACTAGTTAATTTACATACCGATTGAATTGGCATACCTGAAATCCGCATAATGTTATTAAGTATAACGAACGCATACATTTATGCGTTCGGTATACGTGGGGCGTTACTTGGAAAAAAGTAACTTAATTGGTCGTGGTTGTTTACAGAATCCCTACTTTTTGGGATTTATCTACTAGTACTATTGTTTCTCATACAATAAAATAATTATGTTTCCATTTTTACAATGTTTTTTTAAAGTTTGTTGGTTAATATATTCCCCCTATTTATTCATTTGTTTTTATGCATGTATATGTAGGTTTATATTTGCCCCTGCGATTATTTATTTTTGGTAATTAGCTCTCCCTTTTGTTACCCTTCGCACCACCTACTTTTCTGGTTTATTTTTGTGTCAATTCCGCTACTCAAATGTTGTCTGGAAGATATATCTGGGAGATATCGCTTTTTAGCGCCTGGCCTACCTTTTTATTTTAATTATTTTCGCATATTTATGCACAAATAGCTGCGATCTGAGACATTTTTTATTTAACTTACCACCTTAGGTGTGTATTATGAATTGTAATAATGCCTACGTAGGTTTTATAAACCATCCAGTTTTTTTGATGCCTTACCTTAAAGGGATGTTTACCTCGTTGTTGTTGTTGTGGTACTTTCTTTATTACCTCCCGTGTTGTGTACATCATTTTATGTCTACACTTGTCCAGAAAGCGGCTTTTTCCGTACGCGTAGCGTGCGGTAAAAGCCACTTTATGGCCAGGTGTGGCATGAATATATATTTTTTTACTTTTAGAGATTTTTTTATCTCCACTGTAGTTGAGCCACTAGGCCACTAACGGGGCGTACTGGGCGTTTTCTTACATAAATAAAATTGGCTTATCAACATATACTATAATAGTGTAGGTATTTTAATAAATAAATTCGAGAGAAAGTACTTTTACGTAATTAAACTGGAAGCGACAGTTAGTTTTCAATACAAGTATGGATATGTCACTTTAAACATACTTGTACAAACTCTGCGATATCAATTTTTCGATTGAGCATCTAAAATTAAAATGTCTGATTAGACCTATTAAAATTATACTTTTTAGTATTTATGAACACTAATGTTATACCAAATAATTGTTATACGTTTTAATAGTATGCGAATTAAAATATGCGTTTTAAAATATACATTTTAATATTATACGAATACACAATTATGCGTAACAACGGTATGCATTGTCAAAATAGGAATTTTTACTGTATGCGTTTTAATATAGACCCTGATTGAGTACCTACCTCTTTATGGTTCTAAACAAGAAAATAAATATTGTCCATGAAGAAGACGAAATATGAAATTCCCGGCATAAGCCAGTACAAACCTTTTCGTAGCCAGCTCACATACCTGTAACAAAGGCAAGATAGTTAATATTTAATGTCAGCCAGAGTAGGTTATATCAACAAGAGTTTATAAATATAGCGCAGCTTGAATTTACATATTACAGTCAAGGAATTTAATTTCCTACCCGTTTCATTGAAATGTTGTTAAGCATTCACGGGTATGCATTAAGGTCGAAATTTCTATTTCAGTAATAGTATTTAAATGTCAATTAATATTATTAACGGCTACCGGAGTAGAGGCAGACCGAAAAGGAGATGGCGGGATGACTTGGACACATTTCGCAAGGAGTGGCGGGAGGATGTACTGAATAGGGACGACTGGCGGAAAAGAGGGGAGGCCTTTGCCCAGCAGTGGGACACCTAGACAGGCTATATAAAAAAAAAAAAAAAATATTATTAATGTCACTGCACATTACAGATAACCTCTTTGCGAAGTAATTTGCTCATCTAATTACGAATACGTGTCAGTTGGTGTCCAGTGTCAATCGAGAAAATTTTAAAATAATTCCGAATCCAGACTCCGGAAAGTCTACCGCAAACGTCGATAATTTAAATTTCGTTATCAGCGTTCCTTTCATTCGAATATGGCAAGAGCGAGAAAGATGGACTTTCTTCGAATTTCGATTCCGGCGCTGTTGGTAGTGCCTTGACGATCCAAATTTCAGTTCACCATGTCAATGTTGTTTATCTGTTACCTAGTTACTGACATAAAACAATGCGTGTGATATGTCAACGTAACGTCGTACTCTAGCTAGCTCTTATGATGACAGTATGCTATACGATATTGGACCTTAGGTGGGTTGGAAATTAAATTCCTTGACTGTGTATAATGCATAAGTCTACACTGCCAGTAGTATGTATCCCGCACGCTAAAAGAAGTGGCGGCGGCCTACTTTGCACGCCGTCAGTTGCCGGCAATATTTATTTATTTATCGTATGGCATAGTAATGTCACTGGATTTAATATTAAACTATTAGGCAATATTACACGCTCTGTTGCCATACCTACAAATCGACGAAATATTATTACCTCCTATATCTTGATATATTTCTGTGTGATATAGCTCTGTTAATTTTTGCTGATTGCAGGCGATGGGACTAGTACCTTAGTCAACAGTGTGCCGCACAGTAGGCACATAATATCGAGGGCTTCATGCTAAAGGGGCGTATAAGCAAGCGTTTTGCTTTGCGTATACGCCCCTTTGGCCTGAAACCCTCGATATGTACGTTGTAAGCTCATACACTTAACAGCAGCTATAAAACTTCATACATAGTAGCGGTGACACACGCTCGGTCGGTAATTGGTCACTCAATGAGATAATGCTGCTTAATAAGATCAGAAGTGGGATGGCTTATTGGATATGCTAATAGTCGGTTTGGACATGTTATTCACACTAGACGTACTGAATTAATAGTACATTACACAACCAGGGTGGTAAAACAAAGAAAAGCCGAGCTCGCAGATGTTTGCGGGCCGAGCTACAAGGGACGTAAATATGCGATCGAGGGCTTTCTTTATTACCTCCCGTGTCGTGTACATCATTTTATGTCTACACTTGGCCAGAAAGCGGCTTTTTCCGTACGCGTAGCGTAGCGTAGGTGTTGCATAAAAAATATTTATTCAATTACCAAAAACCAAAGGTAAATTCTTCCCATCGTTAAGGAGTTATTGAAACACATGAAAAAAATCTCTCGCGGTGTCTAGTAGTCTAATAGTACTTAGTTTTCATGTCCCCTTTTTCCATTTGTAAGTTTTATAACTATTAGTATATATTTTCATTTATTTAGTCACATGGCAAAAATAAGAGGACAATCAAATCACTCCTGAGAAATCCACTTTAAAGCTTTATCCGTCAGTGTGACCTTTATACGAGTAGGTAACTCCGTAACCTTTTACATTATACTTACAGATAGAGTACCTGGTTTGTGGGAAAACTATCGATAACTTTTCTTCTTCACTCTCTGCGTCATTACCCGCCAACTTCGCCTATCTGTCTTTACAACGTCTTACTTCCCTATACTTCCACACTTGCAAACTTTTGCAATTGGACTCGCGGGTGCATCGGAAATTCAATATCCCGGAAAATAATCCTGATTGTGCCCCGGGAGCTGTTCCGGAATTCCGGATACGTCGCGTGATGACACGGAGGGGAATTAGCATATTCCGTGTGCTAAATGAGCTGGTTTAGTGTTTGTGGAAGGAAATAAAATGGAAGCAAGTTTGTTTGTGGATTGCGAAAGTTTCGCCAAATGAGCTTTGGGCGGTTTAAAATGAGGTGTATTTTTGGTTTATTTAAAACTGCTTTTGCTGTAAAAAGGCAGTTGATAATTACCTACGTTTTGAGTGTATAATTTCCATTTTACTTATTTATAACAGTGACTACATTCAATAAAGATCGATTATGTAAACATCAATATGGAAACATAGAATAATCATATTTAGCTAATGATTTTATGCCACACCTGGCCATAAAGTGGCTTTTTCCGCACGCTGCGCGTACGGAAAAAGCCGCTTTCTGGCCAAGTGTAGACATAAAATGATGTACACAACACGGGAGGTAATAAAGAAAGCCCTTGATCGCATATTTACGTCCCTCGCTTGCAGCTCGGGCCGCAAACTTCTGCGATCTCGGCCTTTCTTTGTATTACCACCCTAGTTGTATAATGTACTATAATTGCGTGATTGCTATAGAACGCCTGACTCGATGGCTGGGTAATAGGCCTCCTTCAAAGAATGCCTTTAAAAAAGAGACTGAGAGATTAGATTGAAAGAACAGATTAAAAAAAAATAACAGTCTTCAACGAGATCCATCTCTTGTTTTGTAATTTGTAATATCTAAAATAACTTGCCTTCTCTTACTGTATAAATGTAAATAAAATAGACTTACTTATTTAAACCCTCAAACCATTCCGTAGTAAGCCGCTTCGTTTCGTTGTTAACTGTCACTGATCCTGAATCCCACTTACTCATTTGTATGCTCAGTTTTGGTCAATAAATCATTTTTATTTTTTTTTTAGATCCCTCAATTATTCATATATCCCATGGTCATAATGGGGATGACGACTGGGTTAAAAATATATAATTATATTTAGTCCGTCAGTTAAATTGTATAAAAATATGGGACACGTATTTTTTGGTTTATCAAAATATTAAAAATTGACAAAGTTATAGATCATCAAACTTCTGGAGTGGGGGCTTGTGACGTCACTCCTAGGTGAAAATTGTACCTAGGAGTGACGTCACTCGAAACTTCTAAGCACTCTTTTCTCCGTCAAATTTTGTTTCTCAAACAAAAGGAAAAATACGTGTACAATATTTTTTAATAATCTAACTGACGGACTAAACAGTTTTTTTTTGTCGTCTAGCCCATTATATTTTGAAAGATATGGGCCAATCAGTAATAATAATCCCTACTAAAAAATGAATCAGTTCGTCAACGACGGAGTCAAAGCATAAAGACGAACAAGTAGTCCAACTTCTGCCGTTCAGGAGCGCGCGACACATCATGTCTACACAGACGCGCGATAGCACGTCTATGTGAGTGCGATCCATACTGGAGCATTCTTACGCATTATTATTTACACGCTTGTAGTGCGTTCGTACACGGCGCACACATTCAAGCGCGCGATGTTCATTTTGTAGGCAGAAAAATTACTGGTACTATACTGTGACGGAGTTGTGAAGTAAGACATTTAAAAAATACAACTGACTTTACTGACTAGAGAACCTCCTCTTTTTGTGAAGTCCGTAATAGTACATTGTGTATCTAGGGCGGTAAGTAAGGAATTACAAACGAGTGTTTGTTATAAGTCCGAGGTGAAACCGAGGGCTTTAATAACACCAGTTTGTAATTCCTTAACCGCCCGTGGCACACACAATGTTTTTCATCACACTTGTGAGGAAATCTTAATAAAATAACCTTACTTTTCGACCCAGTATGACAAGAAAATATTAAAACAGACAGTGACATCTGTCACATATGTCCATAGACAATGCGAACGTCAAGTCACGTTCGGAAACCATAGCGGTAAGGGCCATTTTAGTTGATTTTATATTTGCAAAATAAAGAAATACATTATTTAAACATTTAATTAATGTTACCGAAATATGTGTTTATATGTATTTGCAATTACAGTTATCTTTAAATAAATATTTCAGTGATAAAAGTTAAAAAAGTAAGTTGGCGTTTCCTTTGCACATGACAAATAAGAGTAAAACAGAACCAGCGTTTCAAATTTAAAAAGAAAACCATTACGCCCTAGGGCGTAATAGGTCATTTACGGCCCGCAGAACCTACGTGTAATGACACTATTTTCGAGCAAGTGTGATGAAAATAAATTTAAAACAACGTTGCTACCTACCTACCATATAATAACTGACAAACTCCGTCGTAGGTATGTTACAATATACACAACCACACAAAACAAGCATGCTACTTTGTGTTATTTTGTAAGTAATTACACAGTGGAGTTTACAAGTTGAAATTACGGGCACAATGGAAGTAACAGGCGATAACTCACGGCGTGTTTATTGCGCATGTCTCGGGTTATTGTTGCTGGTCTGATTGGATTCTTGCTCTAACTTGCGCGAGCAAAATTGGGCGAGTAGCTTACATTGCGGATGTGGAAAGATCGATTCAATACAAAAATGATGCTTGGCTGTGGGCTACGCCGCAAAAAGAATGGAGATCTAAATGAGTGCCAAGTCCTATGCAAAATCCAAATATGTATTTATAGGAACAAAATAAAATAACATTATGAACAAGTATAAATTAAACTCTATTTCTTTGCTTTATTGGATTGGATACCTATAACAATTGCTGTTATTTAAAAATGTGAGATCTTAAAGTAGGTAGATTTGACTGCGTCGTTTATCTGGTATTTTACACAATGGTTTACAAGTCGAAATTACGGGCACAATGGAAGTCACAAGTAATCAAAGCTTGTTTATTGCGCATGCGTTATTGTTGCTGCTGGACTTTGTTGTAGTAATATTCTAGAGTATGATTCCATGAGCACATCAAAAATATATTCAGTTTGTCATACACACTCAAAAATGATTGACGAATGATAATAGCCTAAAAATGGAAAAAACGCTCACACCACGCCACTCCACAGAAAACCTCATAAATACTACCATTACATAACAATTACAGCACTATAAATGCCATTGACACCATAAGGTCACCGTCGAGACGTGCCTTAGACAACGCCATTATAACCTGACCCCCCAATACAATACACCGCCCCTTCGTACCACCATCTTGATCGTGCAGCGAAGGGCAGGGCATTCCAAGACAAAATGGCGGTTTTTGTGACTCATAATGAATCAGTGCGAATTTGAACGTAGGGCGAGTATGGTTTCGGTTAGTTGGGGATCTGTGAGTCACTTTATTTGTGGGGGAACTCCTGTTTTCATAATGTCTAGATCGAGGGGGCTGATTAGAATGTGTTTATTTTAGGACTGCTGATCAAAATAGAAAGGCTGTGTGTTGGTGTGGGTAAAAGAGTCTATTTCGGAGCGTTTTGACCGCGGCGGTATTTCATTCGTGTTACAGCAAATGTCACGTTACATTACGTTACAACGTAATGTTATGTTACTTACGTTTCTGTCGAAGTTCCATCAGAATTTACTCTCATATCAAACTATTTGGTACATATCCGGGACTAACAAATATCTTGAAATTGTATTAAAATTTGTCCACGAAAGTGACGCGCGTGAAACGCTCAAATAACGACTCAAATATAGCAGCAAAAGGTGGTGATTACAGTTTTTTTTAATCTTTATTTTTAGGGAGCTTGTGTCAGACAGACTGCCACCTCCGTTAAGCCTCTACCGTACAATCTTCAAAGCAAAAATACAATAAAAAATGTACATAAATACATAAAAACAAAACAATAACCACATTTTTACTAAAAAAACCCGACCGCGGTGCACTTTGAAACTGCATAAAATCCGCCATTTTGTTTATTTTAACGAACTTGATACCCAGTGACACTCGCACCATCAAGACGAATCTAATGAAGTATCATTTATCAAAATCGGATGTGCCGTTGAGTAGTTACGAGCGGACACAGCAACGGACATACATACATACCTACATACATACAGGTCAAACACATAACCCTCCTTTGGGCTTCGCCGCAGTCGGGTAAAAAGGTGTGATTACAGTTAACTTTTATTATAAACAAACCACAAACGGGGAGAAACAAACCACAAATAAACAAAAATCATAAAAATCGGTCCACCCTTTTATAAATGGTGTAACTAACCCGACTTTGTTTTTATGTATACAGATAGATGTAAACAATATATAAAGATATGTATGTCTCTTTGGACGCTACAGACTATCTAACGCTGACTGTACCTATTACTACTCATGTCTTTGTATACACACTTAAGCCGGCGTATCGTGTGGCCACCCTGCAGGAGTTTCCTGTGCAGCGAATCGATTGGGGCCGCGTTTGTTCCGAATGCGGGGAACAGGTACTTTACGAGATACGGAACTCTTACTTTGTTACTAAATATAACTTAGGACGACGAATGCTACGCATCCCATGGACAGCCAAGAGAACGAACGTCTCCATCCTTCAGCAGCTTTAGATCCGGACAAGACTATCTACCACTTTCTACCAACGGATTCTTATTTATTATTTGTTAGGATTTGGGCCTTTTATGTACCGCTTCGACCATTGCTGATCTATTGTGGCAGCCCTTTTGTTAGATTTCACTGCAGAGGCCCGTTGAAGCTAAGAAATTCCAGATTCTTTGGGCAGTGAGTAGTTGTATCTCTTCCGGTAACAGAATATGTCGCCCTAGATGGATACTTCGTTTGTATGTTTATAAATAGTAAATAACGGATTCTTGGTTATTTTGGACACATTGCCCACCGTGAACCTGACAACTTGGAGAAACTTGTGGTTGTTGGAAGATAGACAGCAAGCGGCGACGTGGCAGGTCTCCTACCCGATGGTCAGATCAGGTTTCCGCTCTCACAGACCTCACAGTGACGACCGGAAGCGATTGTGACAGAAGTCATCAGAAAATTTCAAGACGGACACGACCTTCAGCAATGAAGTCAACGACTAGGAGAGAGAGAGATAACTTAAGAAGAAGCCTCACATGTTTAAAATGCTCGTTAATGTAAAGGGCCACACCGCTGCTCGAAATACGCGGTGGGCTTACGTAGTGAACGTGACAGCAACTACGCGTGTGTTCGGTGAGGTCGATCCACAGAAATAGATAGAGGTAGAAGGAAACAGTTCGTCGATTTGTATGGCAGCCAAGCGTGTAACCTTTTTCGCTTGGCGTTTAACGCCAAAAGTGTAATTTAGTGATGGGAAACATAAACTTTCCATTTGATTCGGTGTTATTTGAACAATTAATTATACCATACTTATTATACCTATTTCGATACATCTAGCCTAGTAATATGGCTACAGAACCCCTAAAGTTTTTCACCAAAGAACCCGATATGCACAAATATGAGTGTACGTATAATACAAAGCGTCCTTTGCTTTAAACAATCAATCTTCCCAACAGTTTACTAAATTACTTCACAAAACAAACATCGCCTCAATTTTTCAACTCGCATACTGAACTGTCAACCGCATACTTAACGAGAAAGAAAAACAATTTACCCGGCCTTGGCCAACAAACGTCCACTTGAGTGATTTAATTGAATGCGCTTGCAAATTTTATAAACTGCACTCAATTACCGTTTGCGAAATGTCGCCGCTATTTTAAATAAGCTCGGTGCTTCAAAAGATTTATTATGTGTTGAATTTGTTAGTGGAAATAATGAAGCAAGGATAGCGACCGTTTGAGCAGTTGAAAGACACTTAGGATGGAAAAACTATTGAAATATTAATTGGAACGCGATTGAAACATTAAAGTATTATAACACGCACACAGCTATTATTTAGCAGGTTTCCTTATACGACGTCCAAGGAGTCTACAATTCTACCTACTACTTTATGCAATAATGTGCAAATGTTTTATAAAATATAAAAAATAGTTTTGCCTTTAAAACGTGAAGATGATATATTTTATACTCTGTACTTTTAGGTATTTAAAAAAAGGTAAACAATAAAACCACGTGACACGGGTCTTTCAGCCAGTGGTATTGTGCCACAGATACAAAACGTTACTTCGATTGGCTGAACGACTCGAGTCACGTGGTTTTTTTGTTTACCTTTTCTTAAAAACTATCTTTTATATTTTATACAACATTTGCACATTATAGCAAAAAGTAGTAGAAGAAACCTGCGAAATAAAAGAGAAAATAGAGTATAGGTCGGTGCTGTATGTGTATAACTTAACGATTTTATAGGTACTAAAAACGTCTTCCCTTTCCAATGACTCATTCGCTAAGTAATATAAATCCTTATTGACTGCAGAAAAACAAGCGGAACTCACTGCAAAACCTTATATAAGCCGTTTTATTGCGACCACGGCGGCGCCGCGTTCGATGCGTCTGCTCAAACACCGGGTATATTGCGGATGGGACTGATGCCTGGATGGTTTGAATGCCTAGAATGCTTTTGTGAAAGTTGGTGAGACGATGATGGCTTACACCACCGACACCTTAGCGCCCAAACACAATTACACGATAACATACTGTTAGATATACATACATGTGTGAAGGCACCCCGCGCAGTAACCTGTTTGAGATGCATTCAATCAGTATGTAACTAGCTCGCTTGTTTGATGGTCGTGCACTGCACCCCTCCCGGATCGGAACCCCATATCTAACACGTGGCGACGAGGATGGGACGTATCGTGGCACAAAGCAACGTCAAAAATCAAAATAATTTATGTCTGCAAGTAGGCCCTCAAGGACTCTTTTACATGCCTGATTCTATTCTTTTCTTTTAGCGCTTCGGGTAGTGACCTTCTAGTGAGAAGAAGCGCCGGAAGAAACTCACCAGATTTTCTTTTCAAAAATATTAAGTATTACAACAATATGACAATATTGACAATACATGACATTTTATTAATACATTACATTAAATTTTAAAGATGTAAAGGGTCTTTAAGCATCAAAACAAGACAAATAAAATAATAGAAAATAAATAGACTAGTAGAATTAATGGAGATGTAAAGAGTCTCATAATATTATGTTTTGGAGGTGTAACGGATCTCCAAACGTCAAAAATGTCGTCGTGTCACTCAGTCGTAAACTCAGGATTAAATACGCCAGTGTACACAATTATAATTCAAGCTAGAAAAGAACAGAATAGAATAACTTTATTGCTAACAGAAACCCAGCTCCTCCGAAAAATAAATAGATCAAGATCACAAACCTTTTCGTAACTATCGCAGTAACTGCACATACCTGTAACAAATAAAAATGCGCATTTAATATTTTTGACAGAATAAAACTTGATTGAATGATTATCAGATTTGAAAATCTGATAATAGAATAGAATAGAATAATTTATTAAACAACGTATTATACAACAATGACATTTAAAGACTAAGATATACAATTAGAGAGTTGAACCTATATGCCTGAACTAGGATTCCCTGTATCTCAGGCAAAAGGGACTTTCAAACATTTGTATCTACTACTAAATATTTACATACTAAATATGCAGTTTAATACAAATCAAATCTTATTAACTAGTATCACGTTTAATCAATGTGACATGCCAGCATCTGCGTCAGCAGAACTGTAAACTGGGCCAAAATCGATGTTGCATTCTTCAAGTTTGTTTTAATTTTATTTAGAGGTTATAGGCGTACGATTGGCATTAGCCTAGTTTTCGAAAATTGTGTAAGTAGGACATCTCGGTAGTAGGTCACTTAGGCGTCTTCATAGTCTATGGAGTTTATGTACCGTTTTTCGGCTAATTTTCTAGCTGGGCATTCGGCATAGCCAGTTTCATGATTGCAGGGCTTTTTATAAACGGCGGCGCTCTTAGGCGCCTTCATAGTTTATGGAGTTAAAATACCTTTTCTCGGCCAGTTTTCTTGCTGGACATTCTGCATTACCTGTTTCGTGGTTACTTGGCTTCTTGAAGTGCAGACATGTTGCACATTTTGGTGGATCGGTCTTCTTAGAGCAGTCCTTTACTGCGTGCCCTACCTCACCGCAATGCCCGCAGGTGTCAGCCTCCGATCTGCACGACTTTGCCGCATGGCCATATTGCTGGCACTTGAAGCACCTCGTGACCAAGGTGAAATCCCTTACGGGACACGAGGACCAGTTGACAAAAACTCTATCGCTGGTAATTAGAGCCTTTCGTATAAGTGCGGGGACTTCTATCACGTAGTTGCAGGTCTCGGCGTCCCTCTTGCCCGATTTATGGCTAAGCTTGGTTGTGGTCAAAAAATTTTCAAGTGACATGTCCTGTAGTTTATCGGCTAAATTTTGATTATATATGCATTTGAAGACTTCCGTTTCTTGCATGGCGGAGGGTACTCCGATGACAACTATCCTCGGATTTCGTTTTTTCTGTTCATCGACGGTAAAGCCAGAGGTCACCAACTGCGCCGACTGCTTCAGTTTCTGAACGTCGTCTTTGGAGTCAGTGCTTATTACGACGCCACCGTTCCTGATTTTTCTCAGCCCTCTCACGTGAAGTTTCATCTCTTCGGGCTTAATAATTTGTTGGACAAGGGATTTCGTCTCCTCGCTCGTCTTTAACTTATCCGTAGGGTAGATCACTACCGTGCTAATTTTTGAGGGCTGAATGTAATTATTAGGATGGCCTTTAAGCGCGTCCGCAAAAGAAACCGCTCCCGTAGCAGGTCTGGAAGACTCCTCGATGCATTGCTTGAGCTCCTGGAGACGGACCGAGAGGTCAAATTTTTCTTGCAGGGCTTGGAGAGAATAGTAGTTCTGGATGGCCTTCTGCTTGATCGACTGGTATTCGATGACCATCTGCGACGTGCAATAGCCCACTTATTGTAATGTGAATTTAAACAAATTTTCTATGAAAATATAAAGCAGAGTTTTATTCAGCACAAGCCATGACACAAGAGAACAATCTGTAAAACTACAATGTCAATCACAGTGACGATTAGGTAGTTGGCCAGGATTATATATATAGGTTTTACTCTAGTAATGTGAAACCTCCAACACGCCCTCTTAATCTTGGACAACTTCCAGCAAATCGTGAACAAATGACTTGTGCTTACAATTGGGCAGCGCCTTCGTGAGCACGTCAGCAGTCATCTGTTCAGTAGGCATATATGACAACTCAATGACCTTATTATCAACAGCCTCCCGAATATAGTGATACCTAATATCGACATGCTTCGACCGTTTATGAAACACCGGATTAGTGGCAAGCTTCGCAGCAGACTGGTTATCACTATACAGGGTTACACTTTGACTTTGACCTGTCAGCTCAGCAAGAACCGCACGGACGTATACCGCCTCTTTAGCAGCTTCAGACAAAGCTATGTACTCTGTTGGAGGTTTCACATTACTAGAGTAAAACCTATATATATAATCCTGGCCAACTACCTAATCGTCACTGTGATTGACATTGTAGTTTTACAGATTGCTCTCTTGTGTCATGGCTTGTGCTGAATAAAACTCTGCTTTATATTTTCATAGAAAATGTGTTTAAATTAACATTACAATTGTAATGTGAATTTAAACAAATTTTCTATGAAAATATAAAGCAGAGTTTTATTCAGCACAAGCCATGACACAAGAGAACAATCTGTAAAACTACAATGTCAATCACAGTGACGATTAGGTAGTTGGCCAGGATTATATATATAGGTTTTACTCTAGTAATGTGAAACCTCCAACACCACTTTACGGCTTAATCCACTAATGCGCATTTTTTGCTCCGAGTTTAATTTACCCTCGGAAGCAATGGTGCATACTTCATTTAGTGCCTGTTCGATGTTCTTGATCCAGTTGTGCAGTTCTGCTGTACTCACAGGCTGCGGCGGGGCCTCGGGCTGCTGGACGGGCCCGGGGTCGCGCGGCGGCGGCCCGGGCCGCGGCGCGGGCGAGGGTTGCGGCGCGGGCGAGGGCTGCGGCGCGGGCGAGGGCGGAGGGCTACGGCGCGTGAGCCCACTCCGATTAAACGGGCTGTTCTCCGGGTTGTCCGACATTTCTCTTTGGGTTAAGCAATTACAACTAAAACATTATACGAAACTAGATCACTCGGCTTATATTGAAAAATTGCCTCCGTTTGATGTACAAATCTAGGTCGCGATTTAGTAATAAATATTTATTTTATTAATAAGCACGTCCGATCTCATTGACGACTCGTAAAAAAAAATCATAATAATGGTATAATTGTTCAAATACCACCAAATGAAATGTTAAATGTATGTTTTCTATCTATATAATATTACTAAGCAAAAAACGTTACACGCTATTGATTCCCATACAAATCGACGAACTATTTCCTTATATCTCGATATACAGGGTGATTTCGGGGTCGTGATCCCAACCATTTTTTCTGACTCAGTAAATGATTGCGATGCTACCTGTATTTATTTTAATTGAAACAAAGATGATTCGTTATTTACGTATTTTTATTTAAAAATTATTATTGACTCGAAATGCGTGGTCACCCTACTTTTATCAATATCGTCATAACAACCTTACTACAATGATTGTTAAGTCCATGCACTTGACATAAGTTTTCTACGGAAATAGTAGGGTGACCATGATCTCGAATTATCGCAGTTTTTTTTGCTGACTAAAATAAGTCGCTGGTGTACTGTTAATCCTACCTAACCTATCGTGATCCTTAGGAGAAAGTAAGTTAAATGCTTCTTTCTTGCTCCACGACCCCGTAATCACCCTGTATTTCTGTGGTTGAACGTCTTCGACCAATCCAAATAAAGGAATATTATGTTTCATCATATAGTAAGGTGTTTAATTTAGACAATTGTACCCTTCTTAACTTTATAAAGAGTGGCGGTGACGTGCCATGGCGACATAAAGTTTCTACTTCGTTCCGAATTAGCGCGGTTGTCTAGGTTTATGTAGACTGGCGCCCGCCCGTCGCATCGATCCCACGAAAACTTGGCTCCATCCTGCATAATGCCAAGGATTAGTGTTTCGTTTCATGGAATTATTGCATGAGATCAGTGCCTCTGGCATAACTACGCCACGTCTCTTTAGCGACGAACCGACGGTTAAAACTTCCAACGTAGGTACCTATTGCGTGTGTGTGTGTGTGTGTGTGTGTGATTGAGCACACACACACGCAATAAGGAAAGGTTGAACAGCTTCAACCAATCCTGCTGGTCCGTTGAGAGTGGAATCGCATCTAAATTTCAGCATCGAGCAGCATTTTATGTATGGAGAAATGACATTCAGTATGGCGACGCGTTCACATTTCGCATGTGTACGCATGCTAACGCATCGCCATACTAAATGACTTTTCTCCACACAAAATATGCTGCTCGATGCTGATAGATGTTACTCCACCCTAAATGTACTTTACCCACATTAACAACAAATAAAGAAATTTTTTAAAAGCGTTTCATTTAAATAAATATTGTAATACTTCATATATTTCAAAAGAGAAACTGGTGAGTTTCTTCCGGCCCTTCACCTCACCTCACCTCACCTTTTTAACTTTATAAAGAGTGCCAAAGACGTGCCATGGCGACATAAAGTTTCAACTTCGTTCCCAATTAACGCGGTTGTCTAGATTTATGTAGCCTGGCGCCCGCCCGTCGCATCGATTCCGCGAAAACTTGGCTCCATCCTGCATAATGCCAAGGATTTCTGTTTCTTTTCATGAAGTTATTGCATAAGATTGACATAGCTATGCAACGCCTTTCTTTTTCGCGCAACAAATTCTATCTAACCATGTTAAAGTAAATGTATGGAACTTTTAACAAAACTAACGTTAAGCACTATGTACACCGCCCACTTTTTAAAATCAATGCGTCTTAAGTATGAAGTGGTGTGTTTGCGTTTTGAATTTTATTGTCTTATCAGTAGCGTGGCGTCAAAAGAACTCGATTCCTACCGGCTTGCCTAAATATCAGGCATTTGAGCACCTTATTCTACAGTTCCTAAGGAAAATATACACTAAATCTGCATCGGCTTGCCCAAGGATATCTTTTACGCCACGCCACTGATACTACACAATAAAGTGTACACCAGTTTTCTCACCATTGACAAAGATGCACTGTTTTTAGACTTTGAAATTGTATAGCCTTATAACTAAGTTAGGAGCTTGCTCAGCATGAGATCTTATCATTCATCGTAATAAAACAAATTAAATGGATTAAATCGCGTTTATTACTCCATTTTACATTCTGACGTTCCGCAACCTTTCTACTTACTAGTCTTTCCCGATAAGATACCGTTGTTGAGAAACACCAAAAGAAACCCAACAATCAGTCATTTTAATTCATGCCACTACATCTGAAACGTAACTTCTGACATAAGAATGATAAAGTGCGACTCGAGTACACGGAAAGATACTTAAAAGTTCAATTTGTCAGTTCCAGTTCGCTACTCGATGGAACTTGGCGAGTTCCATACGGAGTTATTCGTAAAGAGGCTACTCGGATTCAGAGCACTTGTAGAAATACTTGCACGGGTACTTTACGAATAGACTATTTGAATTCCAGCTGGACAAAGTTTAGAAACGATTTTGCTTTTATTTTACTTTCTGTATTAGTCTCTTTGTACATCGCTTTTCCTGTCTGCCCTTTGGTATCTCCGTGTGTCCGTTTTTTGTGCCTGAAAGTGAACATCTTACTTTTCCATACAAACTTTCATGCTGTAAAATTTTGAAAAATCATTTCTAAGTTAACATGTAAAGAATATTTTTCTCTGATATGTTCCCGCTATCTGCAGTGGTTTAGACTATACGTTGTCTGTCAGTAACAGAACTGTTTTATATGTATGAGATAGGTACTTAAGCATTTGATATCGATCTCATATGATTTCTTTCTCATTCTTTACTCGGAGTCATTCGTAAGAGGAGGCTACTCGGGCTCAGGACACTTGTAGAAATAGTTGCACGGCTACTTTACGAGTGGACTATTTGAATTCCAGCTGGACAAAATTTAGGAACGGTTTTGCTTTTATTTTACTTTCGTACCGATCGCTTGATACCCTATACCCAGTAGTGGGTGGGTTCAGACTGAATAGATAGATAGACATCGCTTTTTTTGTCTGCCCTTTGGTATTTCCGTGTCTCCGTTTGTCAGTTTATTATCATTTCAAACTTGATACGTCTACTGCTGAACATAAATCTCCTCCAGAAACTTCCTCAAAGAACGGTTGCACGCCTCCTGCCTCCGTCGACTTCTGGCGACCCTAATCAGGTCGTGAGATCATCTTGTGGGGAGCCAGCCTACCCTGTCCTCCGGTTCGTGGTCTTCACTCGATAATCTTTACACCTCATCGGCTGTCGGTTCTTCGAGCTATGTGGTCAGCTCATTGCCACTTTAACTTGCTAACTCTGGCAGCTATGTTGTTTACAGTTGTTCTATGAATCATTTCTGATTAGGGGTTTGATTTCGAAAAATAATTACTGAATATTTGTCTCAAATTCTTCCCGCTATCTGCAGTGGTTTAAGCTATTCGTTTCTCTCAGTACTTTAGTAAAGGAACTGTTTTATGCGTATGAGCTATGTGTTATTTGTGTGATGATATTTGCTTCTGAGTCTTGGATGTTTTCTATGTATTTAAGTATTAAATGTATCGTCGTCTGTATCCATAACACAAGCCTTATTGAGCTTATATTGGGATCAGTTCGATTTCTGTAAGATTGTGTCCGCTAATATTTGTTTATTTATTTATTTTATACGTATAACCTAAACATTTGATGTCCATTTCATCTGATAAGTAAAGATGAAGTAGGAAGCCTGCCTATTCACTCTGAGTTATTCATGGAAGGAAGAGGAGGCTAAATGGACGTAAGTCACTTGTAGAAATAGTTTTAGAGTGAACTAAAAAGTTTAATTCCAGCTCGGCGAAGTTTAGAAACAGTTTTACAAAGTTTTATTTTACTGTCTGTATTTTTGTCACTTCGTCCATCGCTTTTTCTGTCTGTCCTTCGGTATTTCCTTGTGTCCATTTGTCCACTAATCCAACTTTTTTATATATAACTAAATGCTTTCCCTTGAATTTCCGACTTCTTAGTTATCTACGGAACTATTTCATTAATGTTTAAATAGATAGCTAAGTAATGTATTTTTAATGTGTTTTATATATCCACTTTATACTTTCCTGAAAAAAAAGCTCGTTTGATGGCAGTTGCAATCCCCTTTCTTATCCTCATAAAATGGTAGACGTCTCTTGTTTACCTATTATTTGTTTGGTTATTAGTACATTTTGAAATCATAAGAGTCAGAAAATACATTTCTAGAAACCTGACTCACATGGCTATTACTTAACACACCGTAAACTTAAACTGCCTAAAGCTTTCAAGAAATTCCTTCTCAATAATATCCCTATAAGGTACAAAACAATAAAATACTTTTTCTTCCAAGGAAAACTTTAACAGCTTTCAAAATACTTTCTAAAGCAACCGTACTTCAAATAAATGGGTCTAATTGGGCGCCTTCATAACCAGCTAATGAAGAAGCATTGCACGGGGAAATTAAGAAAAACACTTTCCCGAGGTTTTCCGCACAAAATGTAATTAAAAAGAACTAGGTGCGAACTGGGAAAAGTTCCAGCGTTGTTTGCTGGATCTTTACGAGTATAAAGGAAGGAACGGGAATTGAAGCAAGTGATTTTGTTAGTTTTTTATTAGAAAGATACAGAAAACCGAACTTTTCCATAAGTCACGTTGTACTAGTTAACGCCATCAAGTAATTGCACAACTATAATTGTATAACAATAGTTTTGTGAAATATTTTACGGATTTTCAATTCTTACTTCTGGATTTATGAGAGAATCTGAATTGTTTTTTGTTTGAAACAAGCTTTTATTATATTATTAATAAAAAACAACTAAAAGATAACAATATACTTCTTAAGGTGATTCGAATCACCCAGTTCTCAACACAATGAAAAAGAGGTTTGAGAATCCATTAAATGGGATGTTTGACAGAAACTCATTTCTTGTTTGGTACACCTATGTATTCACTTAATCGTCTATTTATTAAACAAATGATTGAGCTTACGACAATTTAAGTCATATATTAAGTATCGCGAAAGTAAAACTCAAACTAAGACTAATTAATTGATTATAATTGCTTGGAAAAGCAGATGAGAAACATGGCGTCGGTATTTCTGCAACAATGAAGAATTTAACTAATTGCTATATCCCTGGCATCTAGTAGCAGATTCTGCTTTACGATGATGAAACATACTAATGAATGATGCTAGCACGCTAAGATAAAAAGTAATTTAGAAGCGATCTTAATTATTTCGCAGTAAGGTTGAATATAAGTTTATCATTCCACCCTGAAAGTGACACTTAGAACGATATATTATTGAGTATTTTAAAAATACTGACTCTAAGTTACGATATCATTATATCACGAAAGGAAAAGAGAAAATAAAATATCAACATTTCGTTTATAATTCATTTAAGGTGACGCATCGCTAAACAATGAATCCGTTTTCGGAGCATTTGCGCCCCGCAACCCGCTCACCCCCCCTATATTTTTACGCGGTATACCGTATATCACACACAATCAGTCGCAAAAATGACATTTCAAGTTACATTATAATCGATGCTAATAACGCTCACTTATAACCTGTGTCTATAAAAACTGTCATTCTAAAAAGAACTCAATTCCATAACCCTATATGTCAAATTTGAAAACGCACATTGAAAACTTTACATTAATATTACCTATCGAAAAGTGCCTACATTGTTTATGTCAAAAGTGAACAGAAAATAAATGGAGTCGCTTCCTATATTTTTAAATTTTTTATTTGTTAAATCGATACACAAAACTTAGTAATGATAATGTATTCTACAGATCTACTCAAATCAATAAAACACTACCTTGTTTTCTGTACTGTTTGTATGGGAAAAAGTAAAGTGAAATTGATAAATATATGTACCGTAAAAACGAGTAATTCTAAATATTATTTGTGTTATTTATTTGAATGGAATAATCAAAAAACTTTAAATAATTTTCGTGGATTTTCCGAATACAATCCTACTAATATTATAAATGTGAAAATTTGTGAAGATGTTTGGATGTCTGTTACTAAATACGGGGTAACAACTGAATGGATTGATCTGAAATTTGGCATGTAAGTAGATCAAGTACTGGATTGAAACATAGGATCTATGCCGGTAATTAGTTCCCTTGGCACTATAACGGGAACAACGCGGGTAAATGCTAGTAAAGAATAAATAATTAATCATTTGAAAAATGGTCGAATGATTCATTCGCGGATATGCTATTCACGAATAAATAATTCAGCAATAAAAATATTGTGTTATTTTTTAGTCGAATAATTATAAGTCCTGATAATTATCCGAATAATCTTTTGTACTCGGATAATTATTAGGACAAAAGATTATTCCAATAATGCTAATCTTTGGTTAAGAACTGGTAATGTATAGATAGGTACTACTGCAAATTATAGCACAAACAAAAATTAATTCGAGCATGGTGTTTTTACGGGCAATATATTGAACAATTTTTACATTTTAAATTTACAATATATTTACATTTTTACATATTTGTCGGGAATTCGTAGAAGCACTCTCAAGTACTTCGGGGCGCGGGTTGCGGGAGGAAAGACCGGAAGGCAGAGATTGGGCGAGCCCTTGTCGTGCGCGGACGCACATGCGTGTTGACGAGTGATTGATTTGATAATTGGACTAATTACCTAGTGTTAGAGATTTATTAAGGACAATCGACCTGTAATATTGTCTAACCTAATTAAATCGTGTATTGGACTAATTTGACTGTTTTTATCATCTCGGGGAACCCACTGGCGATTTACCCATCAAAATGCCTACAGATGACGAAATATCGGACTTGCAGAATGAAATTGCGACATACGAGTATTTATATTTCAATCTACGTCCATGTCAAAAAACCTCTGTCATGCGTTTGGAAACAGTATAAAATGACCACCATTAGCCATATATGTACCTAAGGTCAGTGCGTTGTCTGTGCCAGTGTTAAAAAATGTTTAAAAAGTTATTAAAACATCTTTATCGATACTAGATATAATGACAATCTAGTTGGCCTTTGAGTGTGTATAATAACATGTGTAGATAGTAGATGTATGCAACTTTACATAATTAAGCCTTAAATACTCGTGTGATCTTATAATGGTTATGTTGCTATCGTGTTTTAAGACCTCTCGCTATGTATCAGTAGTATACCCTTCTTACATATTTACATTTTGTAAGCGGATAGTTCTCATATTGTTTTACGAATCCATCACAGACGTGGTTAAACTGTTGAGGTTTTATGAGGCAAACATTGATTTAATATACTAGAGAGTGATATGTATTATACATTACCTACTAAGTATTGGCTACTCACTAATGCATTCAAGAAAAACCGACTTATGAGCCATCCTGTATATTTACACTATTATAGTTTTCCTTATTTTAATTTAATACAATGGGTATATTACAAATGTTTCTATTTACGTACACCAAAATAATATTTAATTGTACAATTGAAAGTCTCGACGACGCCGCTGTTCCAATGTCAACATTTGTTGTCATTTTCCCGCAGCGTAAACTAGACTTATTTGTGGTATAAATATGACGATTACTTACTTTCTCTTAGTCATATAGTTACATTTTTCAAGTAATAGTGCTTTCCTTTTCCTTTTGGAAAAACCAACACGCTTTTTTCCCATTATTAAATAAGATTTCTCACAGGTTTTGTTTACGGCGCGGCCAGTCAACTGTCACAGCCTGTCGTTGGCAACGGCCGTGGGCGGACTGAGGGGAGACTGATTTCATACAAATACGCGCTTGTGCTAGCTTATATGAAAAGGTCGTATACGTAGAAACGGTTTTTTTCGTTTCAATTACAAACTACAATAAATTTTCAAGAATCTGGTCTCAGATATTAAAGTATAGGTTAAAACTATGTTACTCAGAGAATTTAGGGGCTTAAATAGGTCTGGTTTGCCTGTACAGTGCAAATTCCGCTTTTGAAAGAGGTATCTTTGACATACAAAAGTCTGTTACAAAAGTTAGCAAATCGTGTTTCTGCGTCTCAAAAAATGGAGTAGATGATCCCAATAATCAGGTTATCAAATGTTACTTTCATATGTTTTATGATTCCTGAGAAAAATCGAAATCCCTGCCACCAAAATTTCCGATTCGTCATCTTAAATCCCTGTCACGCGTAACTACAAGGGATGCCTCGTGCGATTTTAAATTAGAATAACTGGCCAAGAGCATGTCGGACCATGCTCAGTGTAGGGTTCCATAGCCGTAACTATAAGGTAAAAAATACGATGTAAAAAAGTACAACAACAAAAGAGCGTATCTTCATAGCAATTACGTCCTTTTGTTGAGAAGCGCAGTTTATCGGCAATAACTCAAAAACGGTACATTCGATCTTGTTGAAAGTAATTTTCGTTGAAAGTATTAATTAAGCGTTACCTTCGTGATTTTTGTCATATTTTTCGGACGCACGGTTTAGAAAATAGAGGGGGGGGACACAATTTACACAACTTTCGGAGCGATTATTTCCAAATACATTCACTTAATCAAAAACATTACTTAGGAACCTTATAGTGTTTTTTAAAGAGCTGTCGAACTATGTACCACACGTTGATATTTGCTAAAAAAAAAATACTGTCTTTAACATGTATGGAGTGCCCCCTCTAAAAATATTTATTTTAATTATTTATATACCAAACTAAGTCTTCTTCTTAGTCGTATCCATCATGACTGATGATCGTGGTTGGTGGTCGTCAAACGCCGCCAAACTAAGTAGCGGCTCATAAAAGACACCTATATTCCAAATTTCATCAATATCCATCACGTAGTTTTTGAGTAAAATGCCTGTGACATACGGACAGACAGACAGACGGACGGACATGACGAAACTATAAGGGTTCCGTTTTTGCCATTTTGGCTACGGAACCCTAAAAATCGTGTGTCATTCGTTATGCGATTTCAAGGAAAAGTTTCTTGATACCGAAAAAGCGGCACTGAAATGACCCGAAGTAAAATTAATTTTTTCCTTTTTTTCTACCACCCACTCTGTTATTACACTCACGGACAATGAATTCGGGTCATTTTCTATGAACCATTATATGCAAAATGACCCGAATTCATTGTCCGTGACTGTAGAATTCATACTTATATAATCTCGCCTAGTTTTTGCTTTAGGCTAGTATTTATATGTAACAGATTGTTATTCCTTACCATGTGTGTGTAATAAATAGTAAGCAGTGGCAACTTAACTACTTTTTGACTTGCGTGATTATCTTTATATTAAGAACAATTTACCGTTTGTGCCCAAATAAACATTAAAACAAATAAGTGAACTTACTACTTGTATAATGAACGTTAATGTATGAACACTACTACCCATAAAATCAAACAGAAATCAATAGTTACAAAGGCGAGCGTTAATATTGTTATCTAAAATAATTTGAGCTATATTTAATAAGCCCGGCACTGTATATAATAACACCGAAAATGTTTATCTGAACATACAAGGAAATTGCCAATAATGTGTCTTGAAAAGTAAGTGCACTTGAAACTTGTATAAATTTATACCCTTAAAATGTATATCAAAACAACCATTTTTATTTAATGTTGGTACACCATTTTCGCCTATATTTCGATTTAGGTAACTTTGGCAGCTTTATATATTACGCCATTCTTGACCTTGAAACGGGCCATACCCAATGACCATGGCCGTAACTTGCCCGATGGCCGGTCGTTTGGGCCATAAAATAACCGTTAGCCTCATACCACCCCTATTAACAGAGAGACGTAAGTGAGGGAGGTTTTCGAACAAAATACTGCCTTTTGTGTCAGTAAGGTAGTGTTTATAGAGTTTAGGATGTTGGCTGGAGTCCAGTGGAGATAATGCGTTAAGTATGGATTTTGGCATGTAGGAATAAACAGGCCGAGCGACGCGCTTTTGTGAGGAATAAGACGAATCCACAACTCGATTATTTAGTCCGGTGATCGGGGTAGAGACTTTAACATTATATCATCCAGTACGTAACATAACTAGAAATGTGCCATTCTCGGAAACGTTCTCCGTTTTGTATGCAGCGAGAACGTTCTCGAGAACATTTCCCATACAAAACTGAGAACGTTTCCGAGAATTCCCGAGAATGGCACAACTCTAAGCATAACTGTGACACGCGACTCTTTGTCGCGCGACAAATGCTACCTATCTCTTTCCTCACAATATAGTGTGACATTGACAGGTGATGCTCTGTCGCGCGAGAAACGAAGTCGCGGCCGGTTATGCTTGACGTACCGGCATCGGAAATTCAGATGCTTTTATACCTAAACTAGGCAAAATCGCGGGAAAAGTTAAGCAAATATGGCGGCTTCTTAAAATTTTGATTTTAATAATGTAGATTCCGGGATTCCGCGATTGTACAAAACGTCACGATAATGTCACGCAAAATATGTTTAGGATTTGGCTATTTTTACCCGACTTCAGAAAACGAGTACATGGAAAATAACTGTAAACAAGTAGTTCGTTTAGATACTCAAATAGGTAATACCTATGAGTTTATTACACTTGAATAAGTTTATTTAGAAATTCCGGGAAATTTAATATTAACATAAAATTTAGTCCGCCGCAATATGGCCACCGTTATATTATAACTAATCAACACCGACACCGACGCCAAAGTTTAGATATACATATGTACAGGGTGTCCCATAACTGACACGTCACAGTGACACTGGAGGTAGACCAGGTGAAGAGGTACCAAACCAACTTAACATGACCCCAGTAAAAGTGGCACGGTTTTCGAGTTATTGTCGAACTAAAGTTGTTTATGAATTTTGATCGTTTTTAATATTATTAGTGCCAGTGTGCACTCAGAAAGGTGTCAAGATTAGTTTTTTTATGTGTACGGTAACATGAATTGTTAATTAAGGTTACAGAAATGGTATTTTATCCAAAAACTGAAAAAAAAATACTAGTTTGATCTTGAATTAATTCACAGCGAAATTTAATTTCGATTTGGACCACCAGTAGTAAAAAAGAAATTACGGTCGGCGGGTCATGTTAAGTTGGTTTGGTACCTCTTAAAATAAAAAATAAAATAAAATAAATATTAGGGGACAATCTTACACAAATCGAACTAGTCCCATAGTAAGCTCAATAAGGCTTGTGTTATGGATACTAGACGACGATATATTTAATAGATACATACATACAAATACTTAAATACATAGAAAACATCCATGACTCAGGAACAAATGTTCGTGCTCATCACACAAATAAATGCCCTTACCGGGATTCGAACCCAGGACCTCTCGCTTCATAGGCAGGGTCACTACCAACTAAGCTAAAGCGGTCGTGACCTCTTGACCTGGTCTACCTCCAGTGTCACTGTGACGTGTCAGTTATGGGACACCCTGTATAAGCATCCGAATTTCCGATGCCTGGTCATCATTCATCATCGCAGTAACCGACGGGCAACGCTCGCGACTACTCATGATTAAGGGAATGTCGAATGCTCCCGAAACATGTCAAGTGGAAAACTTCGGCCGTTTACAAGCACGCGACACGTATTCACACAGACGCGCGATAGCACGTCTGTGTCAGTGGGATCCATACTGGAGCATTCTTACACATTCTTAAAACTTGTAATGCATTCGTACACGGCGCGCACACATTCAAGCGCTCGATGTACCTTTTGAAGGAAGAAAAATTACCGCTATTATACTGTGCCAGTACGCTACTGTAAGCGGGCATTTCTCCAGAAATATGTCTGCGACTCATTCATCTGTCTCCATACATTTAGTATAAAAAAGGGCCAGATTAATGAGGTGACCGCAGACATATTTCTGGAGAAATGCCCAAGCGTTGTGTGGATGTGTTATCATATCAAAAACGATAAGCAAGATTATCCTACTGACATAATTCGAACTCTAAAACGAGAGCGCACGCGCGAAAGATGGCGGACTCGTAAAATGTGCAAAAATCGGCGCTTGCGTCAGTGTCTGGAGTCTGTCATTGGCTGCGCAAGGCACGGGCGACCAGCGAGTTACAGTTAGGTCGGTATTATTGATATAATTTTATTTTGACATGTCTTATCGTGAATGCTAGGAAACAGATTTGAACATGTAATAGTTATTTCATTCAATTAAACTTTAATCGAATTTTAATTGTAAATGGATGAATCGCCAAAAAAAAACTATTGTGTCCATTTTACTGAAGTCTAACTCGGCATGTTTTTAGCAGTTGATCAATTTTACTTATACTATACTATGTAGCTCATTTAGGTCCTATTTCAACGTCGTATCTAGTTTACGAATCAAATTATATTGGAGTTAAAATTTACAGCAAAATTCTGTAACAGTCTACAGAAACATCCCAAAAGCTCTGCACAAGGATAAAAAACAGTGCTACAAGGTCACTGACAGAATTTGAAAGAATTTAAAAATGACACCCTAGTTAAGACCGATAGAAGTTGATCGAGTCATAAAGCGATCATTGTGGAAGTCTTTAAGAGAGACATGTTCAGCAGTAGCTATAAAATAAAATAAAATAATTTATTTCTGCAAGTGGGCCCTCAAGTGCTCTTTTACATGTGTTATATTATTTTCTCTTCTTTTCTTTTGGCTTGGCTCTATCTCCGGTTTAAAGGGCTATTCTTCAGAAATATGTCTGCGACTCATTCCTCTGTTTCAATACATTTAGTATGAAAAAGGGCCAGATGAATGAGGTGACCGCAGACATATTTCTGAAGAATAGCCCTGAAAAGGTCGCGCACCGTGCGGTTCCAAAGAAATTTCCTACCGCGCACAATCCGAATGTCGAATGAACTCGCGGTTTTCCCGGAAGGAAGGTGTGGAGTTCATCAAGAGGGGAGTGAATAGAGGTTTTTAAAGGGCCGGCAACACGCACATTTTGTGCTGTTGCAAGCGTCCCTAGGCTGCGGTGACTGCTTACCATAAGGCAGGCCGTATGCTTATTTGTTTGTATAAAAAAATGATGATGATGACAATGTCACCCGCTATCTCACGTAAATTACCGCTGGAGCAGTATGAATCACGACGAATTCAAACACTTAGCTCACTTGTCCTCAAGGCCACTCTGCGGCGAGGAAATAGGCACATTTCTAGTCAGGTAATGAATCAGGCAGATGCATCTCATCTTTGCGAGTATTTGAATATGAAATTGGTTTTTCCTGTTAATGTCATAGTCAACCATCAAGACTGCAGGATTTTCCTTATGTATTGTTTTATCTTTTATTCAATCGTTACAATGGAAGTGGGGGTACACTGAGTAATAAAAAAATAAAATAGAAATAAACTATACAACTGGCCTAACCTACACCTCAAACTCATATTTTCCTAAAAAAACACCCTTCAAAGTTTGAGCCCTTTGAGGGTGTTTTTTTTTAGGAAAGTATGAGTTTGAGGTGACATGACAAAAAACACGTGTCTACTTATTCTTTTTTCATGTTCTCCAACATATAATGAAGCCAGTTATTAACTAGAAACTTGCTTGAATTTTTTTCTGTAGAAGTTGGAGGGTTTGGTCACTTTTCAGTACTTTGAAAAACAATATCTCCTAAAAAGGTGAACTTGGGCAGCTAAAAAAAATACGTGTCTGCTATTTTAGACTACTCTATAACATATATCAAAATGAATCAAATCGGAGTCGGACAGTTTGGTACCCTTCCTTGTAAGTCATGTCCCCATTACGCTGGCTGCGTTCCCGCTCTGGATCGCTATGCTGATCCGTTGAGTGAGGAACGAGCCAACTCTGTGGTTCCCAGTGGTTTGGCCGAGCTATTGGCTCAGCGTCTTTATCTTTTGCGGTAGACGTGTTCTCGAGTAGATACTGCGTCTCGATTAGGCAGAAGAATTACCTACTGCTATTATACTGTGACTTGGTGATATAAAGTCATGGGAAACAAATGAACTAAACGACACAATCAACAGATGGGACATACAGTTTAATGAAGGAAATTGGTAATATCCATTTACCGAACATAGTCTTTATACTTATCGAGATATATTATTATATTTATTTCATGACACGATTGTGTACAATTAGATACATATAAACTTTATTCATCCACAAACATACATGACACAGAAAACACAAATAGAACATGTGAGATTCCAGACAGAGTATTCTAGATATAACATTTTAAGCTTCCAATAAGTTAACAAAAAGAAAACCAGATACGAATTGACAGGCTTACAAAATTTTTGAATAGCCAGCGAGAGTCATGTGTGGTATAGAATACTGCCTTCCTCAAACTAAAAGGCCGCTAATTTGTATGATTTTTTATATAAACTATCTATAGCGGCCTTTTAGTTTGAGGACCGCAAAATAGGCGCTGACTCAGCATGATGCTGCGGGGTACGCAGCGCTGATCTTCCATCAGAACCTCAGAAATAATCGAGGCAGAAGGAAAAAGTCTATGTACCTTGCGTACCTACTTTGCACGCAGTTAACTTGAGTTGCCGTCAATATCATTATCAGATTTGAAAATCTGATAATAATGATATAATTAATTGTTCAAATACCACCAAATGAAATGAAAAATGTATGTTTTCCATCCCTAAATTACACTTCTGGCGTCAAACGCCAAGCGAAAAACTGTAATGTTTGCCTGCTAGATTCCCATACAAATCGACAAACAATTTCCTTTTATCTCTATATACATATTTCAGTGGTCAGAACCTTTAAAACAGTGGTTCCTAAGCTTTACTGCCACATTACCCACAGGCCCCCTCTAGATTTGTATCATTACCCCTCCAAAAAATAGGTAATATAGGTAGTATATGAAAGTACTCAAATATGAGTATTACCCCTGAGAATGATTATTAAGAATGTTTATTATATTTATGTTTATAATTATATATATATATATATATATGTATGTATTGACATTGACTTTGACTTGTATTTATTAAAAGGGTCATGTACAAATAAAATATAACTACTTAGTATGTATTTATATATTAATAAGTTTATGTAGTCATATTATCTATTTACACATAAATACCTCTATAATCTCTTGTACATGATCCTGTTTGTCTACCACCTCTCTTGTCTCATCACTCAACTGCTCAAAGGTTAACTGGAAGAGATCCCTTAAAGGGATAAGTTCGCCTTTGTACATATACCTTTATTTTGTAACCCTGTACTTGTATTATTTTGTGCAATAAAGAGTTTACATACATACATACCTGGGCAACGTTGTCACAATTTCAAATTTGTCAGTCGTTTTAACATTACATTGAAAGATTTTATCATAAGTATTCGTGACCATAGCTCGTCTTTGGGTGTTCGACCGTTCGACGTTGTAAAAAATGTTTGCTTTTACCAATAAAGAATCTGTATGTGTATCTGACCTACACCTGTTTTGTCTTCTGAAAAATCGGTACGTACAGTCGACGAAAGAAAGACTTTTGCACCCTACCATACATGTAGTGTAGGTATGTATGGAAATGCCTACCTTTTTTCATGCTGGAATGTATGTCAGACATTCACTACAAAAACATTACAATAGTACATTACACAACTAGGGTGGTAATACAAAGAAAGACCGAGCTCGCAGAAGTTTGCGGCCCGAGCTGCAAGCGAGGGACGTAAATATGCGATCAAGGGCTTTCTTTATTACCTCCCGTGTTGTGTACATCATTTTATGTGTACACTTGGCCAGAAAGCGGGTTTTTCCGTACGCGCAGCGTGCGGAAAAAGCCACTTTATGGCCAGGTGTGGCATAAATATGATACTCTGTCCTAAAGAGTCTTCGCTTTTAAGAGAAAGAGAGACGATTTTTTTCAGCTTGTGCAGTTAACTTGTGCTAAACTAGAAACTATTCAATAAAAAAATTACCAGTTTACCGTATAAGGCGAAGAACACACTGAAATCGCCCGTCGCCGCGATTTTTTCCGTGTAGCTGCGCATAGTAGTTGCGAGTCGCCGCGATTTACGCGCCAGTGTGCGCCACCCCGCGATTTTTCTATACAAATCGATGATTCTACATACAAAGTTGAAAATCGCTGAGTCGCGTGCCGCCGCGATTTTCGCTGCAGTGTGAGATCCGCCTAAAGAATCTCAATTTAACTGAACAAATAGCGCACAGCTAAGCCAGGCTAACTTCTCCGACTAGGTAGGTACTAAAACACTAAAGTCACAGTCGGAATGCCGAAGCAACGCCCTGAAAAGGTCTAACCTAATTCTAGTATTAGTCCCTCGAGCGAAAGCTTACATAACTTAGTGTAAAAAGGCAACAAGTACATAGACGCTTCATATAGTTATATGTCCTTTTTGTACAATATAGTAATAGTACCCAGTATACTTTATTGAGTTAAAAGGGAGTCGTTTCTAGAGGATTCTTTTTATTTGCTCGAAGCGCTGTTTTCTTTAGATTTTCGTTGAAAATTGTAAGAGTGTACGACATTTGGACAAGCGATTTTAAGCAATCTTGGTCGATATTGCTATGTTGATGATAGACAGCTATGTTTATGGTAGCAGCGCCATCTATTATAATCATTCGAAACTAAATATTTTTGCTAAAATTGTATTTCCTTAGCATTTTGCGAGTTTTCGTGTCATTTCGCGCAGTCAAATACTATCAAACTATAAAATAAAATACAAACAAACCGCCGTTGTTTGTCAGGTCACTTTTTATCAGAACTGGGGTACCTCACTCCGCGATTTCGCCGCGCGGCTACTAGTACAGTCGACTTCATCATTATCTGACCAAAGATTGGACCAAAAACATCTGAACAAGACCCTATTGTCATAAGCATAAGAACTAGATCAGATATTTTTGATCCGTTCTTTGCTCAGATAATGATGAACTCGACTGTACCAAATATAATCTCCGGAAGGGCTTAACGCCCACGGAAATGAACTTTAGCCAGCAGCAATAAAGACGAACGGATGCGGTGCGTTATGTCCCGTGGTCGGACCTAAACGTCAGTTTTGTTAGAAAAAGAAACTTCTTTACGTTACTAATTCTGTACAGGGTGAAATTTTATTGACCCTCCAAATTTAGCACCTAGCCTAGGAAAAATTCAATCAATCAAAAAAAGATGCCATTTCAGAAGAAAAAATGTACGTAAAATTTTCACCTTAAAATGTGCTGTCCGATAATTAGTAACGTGAAGATTACGCGTATCGACGCGTAATATAAGTTGCCTGGGTGACTCAAAACGGGGTGGAGCGGGGTAGGGGTCGCGGGGAGGAGGGGACCTTTGCCGTCTACCGCGCAGTGCGCTTCCGCGCTATCCACAAACGTATGTTTTTTACGATATTTTTCAGCTGCTGTTTCTCAATATTTTAGTACAAAAGATACTGGCTGAAAAAACGCGTATTTTCTATTTTTCGCTAAAGAAATCCATTGTCGAAATTTGGACAGTGAAAAAAATTTCACCCTGTATATAACCCTGTATGTACTAATTCTGTAAGGATCACCAAACGTAACAGAAAACAATCTGCAATGAGCGCCACCATTGTCTGCGTATCGGCGCGTGCGATGAGCTCACTGCGCGGACTCAAGGTCGCGGGACTGCTTAATAGAAAGACGTACTAACTGCTTGCCAACTCTATACACAGTTATTACATTATTAGAATAGAAAAAACACCTTTGAAGTAGTTTAGGCTATATTCGGTAATAGTAGGCTTGCGTTTACTGCAATCATCATCATCATCGTCATCATATCAGCCGAAAGACGTCAACTGCTGGACATAGGCCTTCTCCAAGGATCTCCACCATGCACTGTCGGCATTGTGCTGCTCGCATCCAGCGGTTTCCCGCGATTTTCGCTAGATCGTCATTCCATCTTGTGGGAGGATATTGTAATTTTAGGCTAGCCTTAATCACCGTTTTGTTCCTGGTGTGGCGTGTCCACATTAAGATAGTATGGGACGCGTCCACCATAGGCTTTCAGCTGCCTTTGTTTATAATTCAAGTATACATAATTATCTGTAGGTTAGGTTTCGTTGGCTGCGTCCAGCGGTCGGCAACCTGCGGCCCGCGGGCCGCATGCGACCTGTGAGCCGCTCACTTGCGGCCTTATATTCCAGTTTGTATTTCGGTCACTATATTCCGAATAGTTTAAAATCACAAATTATTAACAAAGTGCGGCCCGCATCATATTCCTTAGTTACTATGTGGCCCTTGGCTGCTAAGCGGTTGCCGACCGCTGGCTGCGTCCAACATCTAGCAGTCACCTCTATAGTCTTATTTAATTTACCATCCTTCTGATACCTAAATCTAAATCATCAACACTAACCTACACCAACCATAAAACGGTAAACTGGTCAAAATATATGGCTCTTTAGTCTAGAACAAAATACTGCGTCAGACGTGGTCCACTCCGCGATTTCGCCGCGCCGCTACTAGTATCAAATTTTGCCCCCGCGGATGGGCTTAGCCAGTGACCTAAAAGAGCACGTGTTATGCGATAGAGAGAGAAGGCCAGATCCGGTGCGTTCCGTCCGGTGGTCGGACCTGAACACCAGTTTTAATAGAAAGAGTAACCTACCTTATTCTGTGTTTGCTTTTAAATATTTCTATCTATACAATGTACATGTCAAAAATTTTGATAATTATTGCAACCAACTGATTGAATTAGAATGTTTTTATATGTGAGTGTGTGTGTGTGTGTAGAATCGAAATAACCGTAACTAGTTTTAGAAATTACGAATAAAAACAAGACCCTCTACACTAAAATAATAAATATATTAGCTTTGAATCTGAATAAGATGTGTTCAACATTTAATGAGGCGAGCATAAACAATATTGTCTTTACGAACTTAACTTATTAAAGTAAAAGTTAAAGAACCCGGGATTAGGACTGAAGGTGAAAACATTGAAATGAATTATTATCATCTACAAAACAATCGTTAATTATACATTCTGGGCACATTAATCACAGGAAGCCAGTTTAAGTCTGAACTTGTTAATATTTACATTTCTGGAACGTGATTTACCGCTTAGCTGTCAGAAGCAACTGTTCCAAAAGTATTGTTAAAGTGTCTTTTTCTTATTCAATGAGAGATCTTTGTCGTTGTAAGATCAACAATATCAACATCCCTCTGTGAAAGCAAAACGTAATTGTGACGTGTGTTATGAAAGAAACATAACGTTCCTTTATTAGTTTTTAATGCGGTCAAATTACACCACATCTTTATGTTACATATACAGACACAAGAAATCAAAGTACATAGAAAAATTAAATGGCGCGCAACTATGGCCCAGACCGGGAACCGAACCCGGTACCTCTGTATTTCCGGCCCAGCGTCTCAAACCACTCGACCACCGGAGCACCCAGCAAGTGCCCTCAACTTTGCCATCTACTTTGTCTCCTGTATCATTCTGGTTTTAATACCTACAAGCTACATAGGTAATCAAAAGCTGTCATTGAGTAAGTGAGCATTTATCTGGCGATTTCAGTGGAATACACGACAGAGATATCGTAAAATGTCAAGCATATTTCCCAAGACTTCGATATTAATGATGTCACCGAAATCAATACCACTGAAATCACCGGAGAAATGCTTAATTGAGTTAGAAGGATAGACCTCTTTAAGCTAGTATGACAGTCGAAAAATTTACAAATCTTTTTTTATTGAATTTGTGTCATTATTACTATGTTTTTCATATAGCTGATGAGTCATGCCTTTCTATATAGACCTTTTTAAATCTACTTCCTTCACAGACTACCTCCACTAGCCTAAAATGATAAAAAAGATGTGAAACACGCGTTGTACTAGTAATATCTACCGAAAATTAATCGCGCATATGCGTGGTGAGCTCGTGTCGTATAACATGCTCCGTCTAGTGGAGGTGGTCTGTAACTTCCTTAGTTTCTTCTTGATGGATATTTTACCATTTTTTCATATAGCTTATCCTTGGTCTTTCCTTTCCTCGGTTAAGATTACCTCCAATCTTTCTTTGCGTCCTGTATTGACCTTAAGGCCTTATCATACTAGCGATTCGCGGGTGTTAGAAGCGAAGTTCCATACAAATGTCTGGTTTTGTATGGAAACTCGCACGCAGCTTGCCCGCAAATCGCAAGAAAGAAAGAAAGAAAAAAAGAAAATGCATTTATTTATGACATCAGCACAAAATATTAAAAAAGCAAGCAAGGCAAGTGTGATAAAGCGCTTTTCTCTTAAGCTCTTTCTATCTTTTTCTATTTTTACGAATTTCATGACTTTACAAATTCACAGTAAGGTTTGTTAGAAAAGAAACGAAAAGAATATCCCAAAGTAACCTAACCGTAACCTTACGTACAATAAAATTGTACATTTACTTCCAGACACGGCTATCTTGAGCACAATTAAGGCCAATCAGGCTTTGTCTTAGCCTCAGATTTGCCTCTCGGCCCGGTTGCTTAATTACCGCTGATTTTCGCCTTTGTTGTTGTTATCTCTTCTTTTTCGTGTTTAGGTACTTATCTTTATCAAGGTAAGTTCGAGTAGAGGGGAAAAAATCCTACTTTCTGGCTAAGGAGAGACGTAAAATAGTTCGATTAAGGTGATTCGAGTCCGTCGGTTTTACAAAAGAGGGTCATTGTTTGCTTCTACGCCATCAATTACATTTGAAATGTATTTCAGTTTAAAGCTTGATACACTTTAAATGCGCGGAATGACATTCGAACTCTCAAAAAGCCTGCTAATAGATACCATCTATTAGCATAACTTTCAACAAAACGTTTTATTCTAAAATTATATATCTTTTTGCTTTTTGAAAGTTCGAATGTCATTCCGCGCAACTAAAGTGTATCAAGCGGTAAAATAAAACACATGTCAAACATAATTTATGTCGGGGAAGCAAACAATGACCCTCTTTATGCATTTATGGAAAACCAACCGACTCCGAGAAGGGATAAAACCTTTTTCCTGGCCAGGAGATGGCAGAAAATAGTTAGAGTTGTAGTATTTAATAAAGTGCAGGAAATTAAAGACACGCATTTATTTTAAATAAGACATTACAATTTACAATGCTTAGCGAAATCAGTTCCAAGAAATAGAGACCATAAATAGGATATTCTTTCTTACGCTACGTTCGGAGACGCACACGGCACACTATTTGTGTTCGGATACTGTAGTATCTACCGATACTACAAGATAAGGGACAATATCTTTCCTGGCAAGAGAGAGATGCAAACTATTGCACAAACCAGGGGCAATAATAAGATAGACCTAACCTGTTGCCTTTATTTTACTGCCCTAGTTATGTAATAACCTGTCAATGTTGCGTATAAAAGTATAAAGTCACTAAATACGAGTTTCAAAAAACGCCTAACATAACTACATTATTATCTCTGTCAGTGTGTCGTGCCTCACAATAGTAACTCATAGACACACTTAACTAACACACTTAGATGATCTTGGCAATCGATTTTGAACCCTATATGGTCGAGTTAAGGTCCACGCCGTGACCTATTGAAAGTTGTAAATGGTTTCACGGTCGATCGCGGGCGAGTGCGAAATGAACCAATGTGTAAAAACACTGGAAACAAGTCGCGAATAGTTTTGGATATTTTATCTACTACATACACAAGTGAACCCGCGGACGTTCCGGGGGTTGCGTCGTATACGACTCTTACTATAGGACATAGGTTGCCACAGTGGTCCCCCTAGTCCGACCCTATCGAGGTGGACCGGGACAAGGCGACCTGATTCGACCCCAGGCGCCCCCGGCACCCACCCGGTCCGATTCACTCGGGGTGGTCCGGCTAGCGACCTGGTTCGACCACCCGGTCATACTATCGCTACGCCCACTAGGGTTGCGAGTTAGTCAGGCTTTAAAAAAAAGTGGTCCCTACCGACCCCCAGTTCCCAGGGGGGCGTTATAGGGGCCTTGGAAGAAATTGGGGGGCGTTAATGCTATCTAGGCTAGAGGAGCGCTATCGCTTCTGAAAATAAAAAACTTAAATCACAATATCAACAAGAGTATACCTAATGCCTAAGTGGGCGGCAAGTCAAAAAAGTTTGGGAACCTATGCTATAGGACATCAAGATAGACGCCAGCGACAATAACCATTTAAGGTACCTTTTCCCGCGGAATGTGACATGTGTTCTTTCCCGAAATCAGATATGCTGATGTCATGTTGAAATTGATTAAAAGCTTCCTTTTTGAGAAAATGTATCACCCAAAATCAATCATGAAATAAATTACTGGCCCGTGAAATTATTCGTTTCTGTGTTATTTGGATGAAAAAAATACTATCTGGTGTTAGCTCAACATGAATATTAAGCCCATTTAAACCAGTGGAGTGCGCAATTTATAAAAATAGATTTGACCAGAGCAGGCGTCGGATAGGTACCGGTATTTTCTCCATACAAAAATACCGGTATTTTCCGTTCTTTTAGTTCTCGGTTTATTATTTAATTTTTTAATCGGACAGTCCAATAATACGAAATCACTACATAAATTCATGATTAGATAAAAAGCATAAATATTTCGGGGTTTTTGCAAAATACCGGTTCCGAGCCATGGACCAGAGTAAAATTAGTAGGATAGGATAAAGGGAAATAAGATTAAAAATTGTATCACAGACTCGATTGTAGCTTAAATAAAACTGCTGAATTTTGACGAACGACACGAATTCCCAGGAAGCCGTACGATCGTTTAATTGGATTTGACTGTACCGGCTAACGCTCGCCGGCACATTTACATAAGGCCCGCATACATTAACCGGGATCAATAGGGATTGGATATTCCGTCAAATGTTAGCAGGGCTCGTAACCGGTATTTTGCAAAAACCCCGAAATAGCCCAATATTTTGAATTATGTCATGCTTTTTATGTACGGCTCAATCATGTATTTAAGTAATTATTACGTATTATTAGATTGTTCGATTAAAAAATTAATTAAATAAATATTGACGGATAATAAACCAAAGAACGAAACCGCCGCCGCTACCGGTGACACACGTGCTTAATTATGTGTTTATTTTTATGCGATTGTGTTATGACTATTAAATTACTAATTTTAGCTATGTAACACATCATATTTTATTTTAAAATAGCTTGAAAATCCGGTAATTAAATGTCAACGCATCAATTTACTGCAATTTTGCATAAGACATTATGTAATTGTATAATCTGTTGTTGCTTACACGATCAAATCAATCAAAGTCGTATAACATATTATATAATTAATAATTATGCATAATCTATACACATATTAATTCGGTGACATCAGTTTTGACATTTTATTAACTTTGCAGAGCGGAACATGGCAACACCTCTCTGCAATGTTATCGTAGTCGCACGCTAGTCATTATTTAAGGAAATAGTGCATTACACAACTAGGGTGGTAAAACAAAGAAAGGCCGAGATCGCAGAAGTTTGCGGCCCGAGCTGCAAGCAAGGGACGTAAATATGCGATCGAGGGGTTTCTTTATTACCTCCCGTGTTGGGTACATAATTTTATGTCTACACTTGACCAGAAAGTGGCTTTTTCCGTACGCGCAGCGTGCGGGAAAAGCCACTTTATGACCAGGTGTGGCATAAAAATATTTTTTTATTTGAAAGGGTATAAGTGCCTCCGAGATGGTCCCATAGGAACCAAATCAGCATCCGATGATGAAATCTTGGAGAAATCGAGGGAACTCTTTAAAAAGCCACTTTATGGACAGGTGTGTCATAAATATTATAGTAATATCAATGTATCACACTTCTATACCCTTCTTATTGTGTTATAAGTGAGTAAATTAAATTATCTTGACAAATGTATTAAAATACCTGATAGATATGCATTTGTACAACATGGAGTTTGTATCCGTTTATAACGGCCATCCGGTTTTAGCGAAGTAAATGCGAATTTATGTATGGTCACAGAATATAGTACATTACACAACTAGACAAAGAAAGATGTTTGCGGCCCGAGCTGCAAGCGAGGGACGTAAATATGCGATCGAGGGCTTTCTTTATTACCTCCCGTGTTGTGTACATCATTTTATGTCTACACTTGGCCAGACAGTGACTTTTTCCTGACGCGCAGCGTGCGGAAAAAGCCACTTTATGGCCAGGTGTGGCATAAAGTACATAATAGTACTACGCTACAGAAGTCTCTCTTTCTGGCTGCTGACTAAGCTATCCCGTAAGTTAGTAAGTTTCGGAGTCTGTGTAACGATTTGGTTATTGTTAACTGTAATGTTACATGTTTTTATGATTCAATAAATAATGATAATCCCGCGGGGAGAAACATTTGGTACTAGTAGCGGCGCGGCGGAATCGCGGAGTGAGCCACTCCTTGGTTTGGGCCACCCCTGTCCTTCTCTGCCGGTTGCCCTGAAAATCAGGGGTCAGATATCTGTATTTTTCCATTCTTTTCGTAAATTTTAGAATATTTTTTTTCGATTTCCTTATTTATTCTAAAATTTCGTGTTTTAATAAAACATTGCTAATTGTATCTTGTTTAGTCTTGAAAAAAAAAATCAGATTTTTTAATGTTTTTTTTTCGAAACTTTCCTTAACGGTAGCGACATTTAAAACTTGAATAAAAAATCTAAAATAAAATCAGGGATTATTATTTATGTCCTAGAATGAAATGAAGGGGTGCCCCGCAAGAAATAAAATATCGACAAAATATGAAACACCCTAGTCCACAATATACTGTCTCTTTTGTAGATTTTGTGCTGCCGCTTTACCTGCACGTTCCCTACATATAAAACAATGGACGAGCTAGGATCCAAATGGCTGTAAACAGCGCTCCCGCGCATTCGCGCACGCGCGTGATTCAGCGCGGAAGTACGACTTCCTTGGAGGGGGTCACTCACTGCTGACCTAGTGGGTCACCCGTTAGTTACCTCGAGCTCTATCGTCTGTTTATTTTAAGCGTTATTTGTTATTTACAATCGAAATGCATTTTAACATTTTAAGTAGG
Organism: Eudemis profundana; assembly: GCA_947034925.1. NCBI lineage: Eukaryota > Metazoa > Arthropoda > Insecta > Lepidoptera > Tortricidae > Eudemis > Eudemis profundana. Next base: position 2,148,423 of record OX344809.1, read on the forward strand.
GATGTACCGATTCCGATATATCGGTATCAGAATCGGAATCAATCTTAAAACCAAAATATAATATGAGTCGTACCTAATATCTTTAAAAGATAAAAATGTAGTGAAACATGTAGACTTGGTACAATAATACCCTCTAATATCTCAATGTATCTAATACCCTATCCTAAGTAACAAGGGTGAAAATGACCTTACACAAAATTCTAATTTTACGAATTTTATAAATATGGAAGTGTGTATATGTATATAACTGAATGGATTGAGATGAAATTGGATTGCACGTGGAGCCTAGAAGTCCAGAATTTGCACATAGAAATACTTTTTATCCCGGCAAAAAAGTTCTCTTGGGATAAGAACGGGACTAACGCATACGACGGGGTTAATGCTGGTTTAAAATAAAACGAGTTATACTACAAACCATGTTGTAAAGTAGACCCAACAAATGCTTATACTTCGCGTGCCATGACTTTTGCGCTTTGCGCAAATTATCTCTCGGTTACACTCGGGCCGTTCAAACTGTCAAACGCAAAAATCTGACACTCATGGCTCTTATAGGGAACGTGCATGACGGAGGTGCTGCCAACTGGTGCCGCCAATCTAAATCATGTACCCTCTCATGCTGGGGCCACATTGACGAAAACGCCGTTTATAGCGATGAAGGACGATTAACGTCAGTGTAGCTACGACTTACTGTATTTGACATTGACACTTAGATATTGTCATTGACATTGACAGCTTGATTTGACAGGGGTGATAGTTTCCTATATTGTCCGCCCGTGTCTCTTTTGTTGTTTAGTGCTGCCACCTATAGTTCGTGCAAGTTCCCTATACAAATCAAGGAACTATTCTATCTCGATATATTTCTGTGAGGTATACCTACAATGTTTAACCGTATTATAATAATAGAACAGCATTGTCACACCCCGCATACGTCACAGCCTGTATCCGAAGTATGTAGACCTCGACCGGGCGCAAAAACCTAATTAAGAGGTCTCCATTCGACCGAGACGAGCGTTATCAAACACTCGCATCGGAATATTACTATTTGCTACCACCGGGAGAAATTCCCGTCGCCCAGTCAGGCGTAGGGGAAAAAACGGTTTTTGATGTATTAATAACCGGTTTTTTGACATTTAAATAACAAGTTTTAACCGGTAAGAGGTAGTTGCAAAACCCTTTTCAATTTTAGTCTATATTGTATGTATGTTTTTGGTCAAAACAGAGCTGTTTATTTAGAGTCATAAAAGTTAAATTCTGTAAGCTTTTCATAGTGTGATAACATCCAATTATTAAAGCAACATACATAAACCATATCTCTGTCACCAAGTTACCGATATTTCACGCCACCTTTGACCGCTATGACCTTGCCCCTATTATAATATTTTCACGGTATTTATTCAACAAAAAGGCGAGTCACCGCGGTAATGAATAATCCTTTAGCGCTGTGGGTGTTGAAAAAGGTTCATATTTTGCAAGGACTTCGATCAGTGAAGTAATTACAGTGGAACCTCGATAAGTCGAAACTAACGAGGTTTCGACTTATAGAGGTCTTTGACTTAGGTACAGAGGTTTTTATAACCCCATGTTCGATTCATAGCGGTTAAGGCTTGTTCCCGAAATGCCGCTAACAGAGAGAGATGGAGAAACATTGTGAAAGCAGCGACTACAACCGGACCAAACAATCCATAACCACGACCACTCTGTAAAAGAGTGCCGACTGAGAAGAAGAGAAGGCTTCTGCAGTTTTTTACTTCGAGTTACAGAGGTAAAATAAATGAAAATTCGAGTTATAGAGGTAAAATTTCCCATGGACTAGATACGTATGACCTACCTGCCGTAATTTTTCGTCGAGCTATCATCATCATCATCATTTTCAGCCAAAAGACGTCCACTGCTGGACATAGGCCTTCCCCAAGGATCTCCACGATTGTCGGCTTTGTGCTGCTATTATCCAGCGGCTTCCCGCGGTTTTCACCAGATCTTCGGTCCACCTTGTGGGAGGCCTGCCAACACTTCGTCTTCCGGTACGTGGTCGCCACTCGAGAACCTTACCACCCCAACGGCCATCAGTTCCGCGAGCAATGTGCCCTGCCCATTGCCACTTAAGGTTTGCAATGCGTTGAGCTATATTGGTAACCATAGTTCTTCTACGGATCTCCTCGTTCCTGATTCGATCTCGAAGAGAAACCCCGAGCATAGCTCTTTCCATCCGTCGAGCTATAGAGGTATATATTCACAGACTTCGAGATACAGAGGTCATAAAACAAAAGAATGGTTTCTTCGAGATATAGAAGTACCTAGAGTTCATCTATTTGGAGTTATAGAGATAAAAAATGTACTGAAACGTCTTGTTGGGAGTCATTGATAACTTCAACTTATGGAGGTCTAATATTTCGAGTTATAGAGGCTTTGGGGCTTGAAGGGAAGGCAATGGGCATTTATTTCGTGGTATAGAGGATTTCGTCCTATCGAGGTTCGACGTAGTTTTATTTACACAAGAAAAATGGAATTTATCACGAAAAAAATATACAGTTTATAAAATATTACAAATTCAATATAAACCACTCGAATCTAACGCATTTCTTTATTTTTATTATTTCGCTAGAACACCACTGGCCTAACTCTAGCAACATTTGTGCTTGTAGAACTGTCAAACTAGTTCGCCTAATTATGGCGTTTACTTTAGTAGCGCGCGGCGGCTTTAGTATCGCGGAGTGAGCCACTAGTAATGAAACTCACAACAAAGTACACTCACGGGCTTTAATTGTTGAGCCATTTAGGGTTATTACACGACAAAATTAGACTGAACCCTAAAATGGCTTAACAATTGAAGTCCTTGGCCGTACCGTAGTTATTACATCTATAGCTTGGCAAATTCGTTGGTGACACTCAGATGTGTGCGTTATAACGGCGGTCGTAACTACTTATACAAGTTACCGCCAACACGAGCGGTGACCGACGGGGGCAGCCTCCGCAGGCAGCCGTTCGTGTTGGCGGTAACTTGTGTAAGTAGTTACGGCTGCACATAACAAAAAGCACACATGTGAGTGTCACCAACGAAGTTGACAAGCTATAGTAGCACATATTGTGTGAATGTCATGCTCTCGCCAGAGAAAGAATGAATGAATTTGGCACGGGCTATCCGGAGCCAAATGAATTCCAGGCACTACCACTGGGTTCCATCACCCGATTTATGGAGGTGGTGGAGCAAGCCACTGCGTAGATGCAGTAAGGGGTAATTACACAAAAGATCCCACTGGGTCGAAGTGTATCCGACAGGACCCCTAATACCAAGATAAGATAAGATAAGACATCTAGTACGCTAGTAATTTTATACGAATTCTTTTACATTCCAGGTTATAGTGAAACTATCTATCTTTGGATTTAGAACGTGCTAAATCTCTTCCTTTATTAAAAAACCGGTCAAGTGCGAGTCGGACTGGCGCACCGAGGGTTCCGTACAAACTCATAAGTAGATACATGAATAGTTCAAGAAAAACTGTATGGCGATTAGTTTAGTAGGAGCAAATAAGTATGTATTACGATTTTTGGAAATTTCGCAAAAACGGTGCAAGTTAGGAAAACCGTTATATTTTTGCTGTAATATTTAGAATGACATTAATAATTGGTAATTATTACAGATTTTTCTGTTCAGTAACATCGAACATAATAAGGGGGAATAGTATTTTTTAACGTTTTTCGTTATGAATCAAAAACTACTTATCTAAGAAAAATAACAAAAACGGTGTTTTAATCAAGCACTTTCATTTGATACCCCACTCGATATAATAGCCCTACTTTCAATTTTCAAGGTCCCATTACGGACCCCTTTAATAAAAAAGTAGAAAAGTTACAAGATTTTTTTTTACATCCTAGGCTCGGGTTACCAACTTATGATACTATTTCAAAACGATAGCAGCAGTAGTTTCTGAGATATCTGACTGTGACAGACGGACAGACAGACAGAATCGCACCATAAGGGTTCCTTGTTTACCATTTTGGTACGGAACCCTAAAAGCCAACTAAAACATCACCATTTATCACTCCAATACTATCGAAAAGCATAATCTGTTTCCATTTTATTGCTGGTTGCGTTATAATTACATTTGCTTCACTTTAATTTATTAATATACGTAAGTATAGTTATTTGTGTTGTAATAATGTTACAATTACCTGAACAAAAACTCGTAAAATGCAAACAATGGAGATTATAAAACGGTCCTAGCACAGTCCCTTTAGCGACCCCACTGGAGCGTAATTGCCAGTGTTGACCGTAATTAGTCATTAACCGACACGCCCATACAAAAACTACAGACACACAGTCGTTATAAATGCAACAGCGTAAAAACATGATTGAGTGATTACGTTTTCTTAATTGGTATCAATATTTATTGCGTAATTTTTAATGCATTGTTGAGTGCCGTGTAAAAAATCCAGTCTTTTGGCTAGATGTTTGAAAACGCGTAAAAGTATGCAATTGTGCCATTACACATTGCAATAAGCGAAACATCAAAAAAAAACTGAAAATCATTATTCCGAACACTACTTATACGCTGAAAAATGCTGCTTCAAAAGGCCTATTACTCAATAAATGAGTTCCTGACTGAAATTTGAATAATATTAGTTTTAATTTATCTGTAGTACCTAATTTATTGACATTATTGAAATCTGTATTGTAATTACCTATTTAATTAATTGTATTCTGCCGTGTGACTATATTGACCTATAGTAGCATGTTGCATGTACTCGTATTTACTTCTGACGATGTATGAATATTACTAAATAAACGAATATGAATATGAATAAAATAGATTTGGTATAATTTAAGTCATTAATGAAACTTTCTTTTATATAACTTATAGGTTTTTTTATATGTAGTAATTTAATAAAGCTTTAATGATTGTATTATGGAACTTTTCTAAATGATAAATCACATTTGTGAATCACGCAGATGTTACGAATATAAAATTCGATAATACAGGGCGAAATTGGGGTCATGTAGCAGGAGTGAACAGGGTACTGGGGAGGGTCACACTGAGCAACTTTCACTATGGGGACAAGGGACAACTACGAATTCGCGAAAAAATCTCCTAATTATGAGTTGATTGATACTTAACTTAATTAGGAATTTTTTTTTCGCGATTTCGTGGTTGTCCCCATAGTGAAAATTGCTCAGTGTGACCCTCCCCAGTACCCTGTTCACTCCTGCTACATGACCCCAAAATCGCCCTGTATATTTAAACGCAGCATGAATTTTGAAATAATGAAATTTGGAAGGAAGTCTTAATTAAAATGTAGTCGACGTTTTGTAGTATATGATTTCCCTGAAGATCATATACCATTATAGTACATTACACAACTAGGGTGGTAAAACAAAGAAAGGCCGAGATCGCAAATATTTGCGACCCCAGCTGCAAGCCAGGGACGTAAATATGCGATCGTCTAAGTAACGGGGTAACAACTAAATGGATTGAGCTGTAATTTGGCATGTAAGTAGACCAACTCCGGGATTGAAACATAGGATATTTTATATCCCGGTAAATAGTTCCCTTGGGACAGTAACGGGAATAGCGCGGGCGAAGCCACGTTTAAATACTTAGTGACGTATATATATATCGATACCTTTAGACTCAAAGGGCGTAAACGCCATTAGAACTTACGGCGTTTACGCCCTTTGAGTCTAAAGGTATCGATATGTTGTGTTCGTGTTTTTCAGTTCCGATCGCTTTCTAATAACAGTTTCGTCGATCAAAATGAAAGCGAGGTGCGTTTCAAACAAAACTATGTTAATTTTCGACTCCAATTGCTTTACTTTCACTCAACACAGATAGATAGATCTTTATTGTATTAATCATACATTATCATTATACACTTCAGGAAATATAATTAAAATTAAAATCCAAATTAAGACCAACATAAAATCAAAATTCAAGTTTAAATTAAAATTATAAATACTATCATTACATATACAATTGTAAATTTCCAAAGTTTTGGCATCCTGAACATATTTCACTCACTCGTCTAGGAACTCTCTGACTGAGTATAGCTTGGCAACTTTGTTGGTGACACTCACCTGTGTGCTTTTTGTTATGTGCAGCCGTAACTACTTACACAAGTTACCGCCAATATGAACGGTGACCGACGGAGGCTACCTCTGTCGGTCGCCGTTCATGTTGTAACAAAAAGCACACAGGTGAGTGTCACCAACGAAGTTGCCAAGCTATAGTAGAGTTTTTTCATACAGAAATATTTTAGTTTGTAAGTGAAGCTGCACTCGGTCGCTAAGGTTCTTATTTCCTGCGGTGTTTTGTTATAAATGTATACACTCATTATACTCAGTATATAGTCAGTTATATGTATTGAAATTAAGATAGATTTGACATTTGTTTCACAGAAACATATTTCATAACCTTAACTTACATTTCTCAGTTCAATGTAGAAGTGGAATATACTAAAAGGTTTTCAACGTTAGGTATTTACATTTTAAATAATAACCTAAGCAACGTCCTACTCTAATATTTTACTTGCAGATAAAACAAACACAAAAATTACTATTTTAAAAATTGCATCAAATCCATATTATTATTATTTCGAAGAACATAAATTAATTTTTCTACTCCTGTACTGTTATCTGTCTTTTACTTGGTCACGAACACTAATATAAGAACATATACAGGGTGTCCCTAAAACCAACTTTTATACGATCAGGGCTGATAGATCAGCTCATAAAAACCTAGATTAAGCAAATTTGACTTCAGTAAAAATCTCTTAGTTTTCGAGATATTGACGTTTTTGTAAAACTCGTGCTAAGTGATACCCTGACTCGGTGTTTTGAGTGTCATTGCTAAAATATCAAGTATTTTACAAATCTGTTTTTTGCTATATGTGGCCAAATAACTATGCTATTGAACGTATTTTCTATTTTTGCTAATTTATTCATGCTGTGGACACAGTACAATAACAAAAAAAAATTATTCGATTTTTTTCAAATTTCACCTCTGACTTCGAACTAGCGTGGTGAAAAAAAAAATGTACCAACATAACCAGGCACTCAACGTAAAAAAATTTCACAATTATTGTAGTTTCTAAAATGGTATAAAATTTACTAAACACTGTAATAATTTTTGAAATAATGATATTTTGTTCCAAAATTAACTGTCTGCCGCCTTCATCTCATACGATCCGGTTGAACTAAGTTTGCACCTGGCGTGCTTGACATCACATACAAATTAGGTGCAAACTTCACGTAATCGTCAATATCTCGAAAACTAAGAAATTTTTATGAGGTCAATTTTACTCAGTCTCGTTTTTTATGAGCTGGTTTATCAGCCCTGTTCGCCATTTTGTAAAAGTCGCGAATTTTGATAGCCTGGGTCAGTCTTTCGAAAGTCATGACTTCAAATTTCAGTATTTTCTTAATCTGCTTTTTGTTTTAAACATTACTTAATAATTATGCTATCATACCTTATCAAAATAAATTAGATTTTACGTGATTCAAAATATGACCTCGGATTTGAATCGCGTAATACTTAAAACAAATTTACCATGCTAAAATAAAAAAAAATAATGTAGTTTAAAATAGTAAGATTTTACACACTAGACACCGTAGTTTTTAAGATAATAGCATTTTAATTCAAAAGGAGGTTATACTACAATATTCCATTGGTTAAATTTCGTACCAGAATTTGAATTTCGAACAGAAAAGGTATGATAGCATAATTATTAAGTAATGTTTAACAAAAAGCAGATTAAGAAAATACTGAAATTTGAAGTCATGACATTCGAAAGACTGATCTAGGCTATCAAATTTCGCGACTTTTACAAAATGGCGAACAGGGCTGATAAACCAGCTCATAAAAAACGAGACTGAGTAAAATCGACCTCATAAAAATTTCTTAGTTTTCGAGATATTGACGATTACGTGAAGTTTGCACCTAATTTGTATGTGATGTCAAGCACGCCAGGTGCAAACTTAGTTCAACCGGATCGTATGAGATGAAGGCGGCAGACAGTTAATTTTGTAACAAAATATCATTATTTCAAAAATTATTACAGTGTTTAGTAAATTGTATACCATTTTAGAAACTACAATAAATGCGCAATTTTTTTACGTTGAGTGCCTGGTTATGTTGGTACATTTTTTTTTCACCACGCTAGTTCGAAGTCAGAGGTGAAATTTGAAAAAAATCGAATATTTTTTTTTTGTTATTGTACTGTGTCCACAGCATGAATAAATTAGCAAAAATAGAAAATACGTTCAATAGCATAGTTATTTGGCCACACATAGCAAAAAACAGATTTGTAAAATACTTGATATTTTAGCAATGACACTCAAAACACCGAGTCAGGGTATCACTTAGCACGAGTTTTACAAAAACGTCAATATCTCGAAAACTAAGAGATTTTTACTGAGGTCAAATTTGCTTAATCTAGGTTCTTATGAGCTGGTCTATCAGCCCTGATCGTATAAAAGTTGGTTTTAGGGACACCCTGTATAATATGAGTTCAGAGAAGTCTATACTCTATTCCCCATAACAGCACTAGTGTCGTTATAGTCACTTTACGTTATTGCTAGCAGCCACAGACTTCTAAATCTAGGTTAAACTTAGGTCAAGGATTAAGCGCTCAATTTTAACTTTACGGTAAAAATGCACAACTACCAACTTAACAAACAATTAAATTCCTAAGGTTTTTATGAAAAACAAAACTTTCCGAACTAAATTCATTGATGCTAACATAAAAAAAGTATTTTTAATTTAAGTATATTTTAAATTAAAAAAAAAAAGTTTACCATAGACACATATCGTCAGTCAAACGTCATATTTGCCTTGTTTCCAGGTTATGATTAATTTTGTATTTTATAATTTAAAACCTCGTCGTAGAAAAAGTATTGTATGCAACGTTGTAGGTATAATTAAGTCAAAAAATGCTCATTGCGTCTCTATTTGCGATACTCGCCGCATTCGCGGCTCGTATCGCAACTCACGCAATTCGCATTTTTTTAACCCACTTATACAACTGTTGCATAAAATACTATTACAGCAATTGGGTACTTGACTGTAACCGAAATTCGTAAAAATTATATAAGATCCTGTTAAAATAAGGAAATATGTTTAAGTTTTGAGTTTGATACCTAAAGTGTAACTTTTTTTATGAGCCTGCAAAGTTGGTTGGGAAAGTCCATTTTAAAAGTATAAAATTATTAAAAGCTATTAATACCATAAAATGCATGGTAACTTTTGTTCCAAAAGCGTTACGATAAACGCAAATTTTAACATAGTTGCAGAACAAAGTTCTTGAATTCCCCAAACAACGTTTATCTCGTAAGTCTCGTAACGTAACGTCACGTTTTAATGGTCTTCAGTTTGGCTTCAGTAGGAAGCGTTTCGACACCTATTTGGGAAAGTCTAAAAATGTGATTTCATTAACATTGTAGTACTTATCTCGTTGAATTTTTATAATAATGAAGTGTTTTTTTTCTAATATTTCTATTATTCAGAGGCGTTTCCTACATATCACAGAAAAAAGTTGTCAAACATTCAATTGCATTAGTTTAGTAAGTTATAAAGTTACTAAACAAATTTTGCCATTTATTTCCACGAACATCGACAATCTTTGGGAGAAACAAACAATCAGTTATTTTTGGGGATAATACCATCTTACCTGCCAAACCGATAAAAGGATTTTCCTCCTGACTGTAACCGAGATATGAAAGAGCAAACATCTGCAAATCGCGATTTCCTCTTTCGACCCACTGATCCATTTCCAAACACACCCAAAAATAAAACTTAAGGCTGTTAAATTAAGGTTTAAAATCAAGTGACGAATCGATCGAATCTACATAGCGATGCTTTTATTCACAAGCGAAATTGGACTATGTTATTTAATACATAAGGTTGAAATTTGTGTGAACGTCGATGACAGTCGATATGATCGGTGTAATTGCTTCTCGCGAACGATGCGCAATTTACGATTTACTTTTTTCTCGATTCGAATTTAGAACGATGCTTCGATTTTTTGCTCATTTCGTTTTGGCGGTTACGTAACGATGTGATGATATGTGACATTGAAATATTTTACTCCTTATTTTACATTTATCAACACAGAGTTTATAATTATATCGACATTTTATCATCATTGCCTATCACTGTTCCCATTATTGCCAAAACAGTATTTTGACCATGAGATTAGATTTTGCAATTCAGTCATTTGACCTTCATAACTGAGCATTTCTCTAAAAAAAATCAATTTTCTTCATTTTGATGTTTCCTGCACTTTTTTATGTTATTTCTAATTAGAATTACGAGTTCTTTCCATCCCAATATAAGAAAAAGTGTCCCATTTTTTCCATACATTAATGAAACTTTCCATTGTATTACCGTAATACAAAGTGTATGGGAAAAGGGTATCACAACAGGAAAAAATGTCGGGACAATTTTTGCCCCATTGGCATTGGGATTGTAAGAGCCCGTAATTGTACAATTGACATAAAATTGCCAATAAATCGCGCAATGAATAAATGGCATTTTTTTAGAAATCCATAACGCCTGTTACAATAAAATCCAAGCTGACGGAATCATCGTGATATTCAGATATCTGAAAACCGAACACGTTTCTACATTTTTTTTAATTTTAATCTGTGAAGGCCCCACTATGTCACTATAAATTTTTTTTTTAATAAAGTTAAAAAATTGTACACGTATGCACATTAATTAACCTTTTTGTATCTATATGTTTTATGATAGGTACATCTTTAGTTTCGCCCTTGACTGAGTCGTTAATATCATCATTTCCCGATATAAATTCGGTCGACCGGGGCTCGTGACGTTTAATCCTAAAGGTATTACGAGAGACCTTCCTTGAGGGGTTTCCCTCGCTCGATGTATGTAAACACTGCTCCAAAATTGATACACGAGTTGTAGCTGTAAATGTGTCTTTGAGTATCATATTACCACACATACAATAGAGAAACTAATTACCAAAAATATTTCATATATAATTACAAAATTAAGGAAATTAAATAACCTGGATCTATGAACTGATTCGGTAATAGTAGAGGATCCCAGTATAGAACGACCTTCACCGAACTGGTTAATGGAAGAAAAGTATTTTATATTAAATTAGATATGTTAATAAATATATTGCAAGTGGGTTGCCTAAAAAAATTCAGTCCAGCAAGGACCTTAAAAATAAATGGACGTAGCGTCGCGAACAGATAAGTGAAGCACTCATGATGAGCCGGCAATGAGCCGGCGCTTTGTACGCACGCACGCACACATCAACCAGCATAATGGGCCGGTCGGCTGCCATTGGGACGTTAACGCACACATGCTCACTTCGGCGGCTAAGGAAACGAGGTGCAAACTTAGCTCAACCGGTTAGTATGAGAAAGTTATGATGAAGTCGGCACGGGTTCCCGTTCACAGAATGAGCAGATTTTTGGGTTTAGGGGCATTTGAGCACATAACATTCTTCTATCGCATGGGATGGTTCGCTGGGACCTCTCTGTCGCACGTAGGTGAAGAACACACGGAGCGGCGCGGCTTGCTATGTGCTAAAATGGCATAAGAGGATATCTAGGTAGGTAAATACCTATATTTCTGTGTGATCTACCATGATTGAAGTATCGGTATAAATGGTATTAATGAAATACCAAATGAGCTCAAAGCGAATTAAACTAGGTTATTTCGGATCAATTAGCCGTCTGTCTTTTACATTTATTATTTAAAAGCCTCCATTTGGGACAGTAATTGTGCCAGTTAATTTTAGTTTGAATGTGCATTATTTAACTGATAACGCTTAAGTAATGAATGAAAGTCGTTTTTTGACGTAAGTCGCATGTCCATTCATAATACATTTTCGCTACCCAAAATATTTGACTAGTCGCGTAGAAAATATTATATTACACACCAAGGGCGGTAAAATGACCTTGAACACAGCTGTTTGTGGTCCGAGCCACAGGTGAGGGCTATAAATATGCTATCTGGGGCCTTCCTTATTACCATCCGCGGCGTGCACACAATTCTACGCCTTTCTCCTGGTGAGGAAGTGCGAATGTGAAAACGCCTAGATATTATATTCGAATTAAATACATAATTAGCTCCAAATCCAGAGCTATATAAATTGCACACCTTCAATTGCTTTTATAACCCCTTTGTTGCTTTGTTTGTAACTCGACGATAACAACACGTTTAGCCTAGTGGGACACCGCCTACGAAGCTAGAGGTCCCGAGTTCAAATCCTGGTAAGGGCAAATATCTGTGTGATGAGCACGAGTATTTGTTCCTGTGTCATGGAGGTTTTCTATCTATATAAGTATGTACATATTTACCAGTGGCGTGACGTAAAAGTTATCCTTGGGCAAGGCCGTGCAGATTTGGGGTACAGTTTCCTTAACAGCTGTAGAATAAGATGCTCAAATGCCTGATATTAGGCAAGCCGGTAGGAATCGAGTTCTTTAGGCGCCACGCTACTGGTATTTACCTATATAAGTATGTATATCGTCGTCTAGTATTATGTCAGAGTAAATACCACTATAGTACATAGTAGGGTGTCCCAGAAAGCAAATCTCCATCTTGGCTTCAAAGTTAGTATGGAGATTTGCTTTCTGGGACACCCTAGTACATAGTACAAGCATTGCTTAGTTTAGGATTAGCTCGATTTGTGTAAGATTGTCCCCCGATATTTATTTATTTGACTTTAACCTGGACTCTCAAGGCACGCATTCGGAGCAGAATTGACGCAATGTTAGGGATCCCCTGGACGGCGCGTCGTACTAATGCATCAATCTTGGCTGAATTGAAGATCAAGTGCCGCTTATCGACCATCTGCTTCCAGCGGATCCTGCAGTATTTCGGGCACGTGGCTAGACGTGAGCCAGATTGTTTGGAAAAGCTCATTGTGGTGGAAGGAAAAAGTGGACGTGGAAGATCAACGATCCGATGGGCCGATGCCGTAAAGGAAGCATGTCAGGGAACTCTACAGGCGTCGATCCGGAAGGCAGAAAACCGTGGGGAGTGGAGAGCTTTGGTGCATCGAGCAACGACCTCATGTGGTCGCGACCCTCAGTCATGAGGAAACTATTTTTTTTATTTACCCTTATCCCCACCCTTGAACAGCTGCCAGGTACCCGGATCAATTATTAATAATGATAGTATGGTACACTAACTACACGACATTTCGTTGCTCTATAAATTGCAACCATATTTAACCGTAGCTCTTAGACCATAATTTGTTAGCCTCTTAATAATTAAGAATTATAAAAAACTTTATTATTTCCATAACCAGTTTTCTCGAAATTTAGATTTTTATCTTAACCTTGATTAACTGCATTCAGCGCGATTACGTCACACTTAGTCATCGCGTCTCGACAAACACATGTCAAACATCTCCAGCACGACAATGAGGTCACCGCGATTATTCGCACGACATGCAACTGGGACAAGTCTACCTATCACCTAAATAGTACATTACACACCTAAATTAAAATTTCTAGACTAGTATATTTTTATAATAAACCTCCAAACAAGTAAACATCCAAACATCTTCACAAACTTCCACATTTATAATATTTTAGTGGGATGAGTGTAGTTTAGAAAAATCGTAGCTAGAGTCTGGCTAATGAAAGATGAGACTAGTAAATAGCGGCAAATTTAAAAAAAAAACAACGGGTTGCAACACTGTTTATAGGGTGACAAAAACGGTAATGATACTTGGGCCGATTTTTGTTTTGTTGTCACTTTTTTAATTCTTCCGATTTTAATGAAAATTGGTAAGTACATAGTCCTTATTAAAGTGTTAGTGCTTATTTATGATATATTTACTCCCCACATTAGCCACGGAAAGAAAAGCAAAAACAATTCAGTAAGTGTTTTCGGAAACTGTTACTTTCTTATGTTGCATATTGAGTATCAAATGGCGTTTGACACATTTGACGTTTGTATAATATCGCCATTTAAAAAATTTTGATTAAATCTCAGTCTCATCTTTCATTAGCCAGACTCTAATAATCAGACATCGTAAATCGTAAAGATAGCATTTTCAGCGCAGGCATCATGGTAGAGTGCCATTGACAGGCTTGAACGATTCTTAATTAAAAGATTTATTTCAGTTAATACTGCATCGACTCCGCTAATCAAAGGTTGTCTGGCAGAGATCGCTCTTTAGTGATACGGCCGCCTATTTACCTCTGTTTTTTATATGAGTTTACATTGTATTGTTTGTTGTGCAATAAAGTATGTATGTTTATTATACTGTTAATATTAACTCTAATCATTTTGATTGTAATTTCTCACTCCTATGGTATTTACTCTGACATAATACCCGCACTAAAATGTATACTACTGAATTTACGATATCTGCTTATAATGCTAGTATAATGCGATTTTCAGCAACCGATAACCAATAATTAGCCGTTGCGTCAACCATTATTCAACTAGCTGTTACAGCGTGGTAATCATAGTAATTTTACGTTAAAAACTCACGTTTATTAAAATTATTATTTGAGCGTTTGTAAAAACTAACTTTTATCGTACAATTTTCTATAAATTTTATGTTATATCTGTTTAGAATTACGAGCTTCTACAATCAGAATGGGACAATAAATTGTCCCAACATTTTTTTCCTATTCTGTTACCCTTTTTTCCATATACTTTGTATAACGGTAACACAAAGGATAGTTTCATTAATGTATGGATTTTTTTTCTTCTATTGGGATGGAAAGGATACGTAATTCTAAGCAGAAATAACATGAAGTTGGCAGAAAACTTTATAATGAAGACAATGGCATTTTTTTAAGAAATACAATACAATACAAGTATACTTTATTGCACACCAGAAAAACACATTACAAGAGGCACTTACATAATAAAAAAAAAGAAATGCTCATTTTATAGTACATTACCCAACTAGGGTGGTAACTTTGTTTTACCAAGGCCGAGATCGCAGATATTTGCGGCCCGAGCTGCAAGCGAGGAACGCAAATATGCGATCGAGGGCTTTCTTTATTACCTCCCGTGTTGTCTACATCATTTTATGTCGATACTTCGCCAGAAAGCCACTTTATTTCAATATTATAGTATTTTATGCAACAGTTGTATAAGAAGGTTCAAAAAATGCGAATTGCGTGAGTTGCGATACGAGCCGCGAATGCGGCGAGTATCGCAAATAGAGACGCAATGAGCGTTTTTTGACTTAATTATACAACGTTGCATACAATACTTTTTCTACGACAGGTTTTAAATTTATAAAATACAAACAAGGCATAACCTGCAAAGAAGGCAAATATGACGTATGACTGTCAGTATGTGTCTATGGTAAACTTTTTATTTTTTAAATGAAGTTGACACGCAGTGAATATATTAAAAATACTTTTGTTTTTATGTTGGCATCAATGAATTTAGTTCAGAAAGTTTTGTTTTTCTTAAAAGCCGTAGGATTTTAATTGTTTGTTAAGTTGGTAGTTGTGAATTTTTATCGTGAAGTTAGAATTGAGCGCTTAATCCTTGACCTCAGTTTAACCTAGATTTAGAAGTCTGTGGTTGCTAGCAATAACGTAAAGTGGCTATAACGACACTAGTGCTGTTATGGGGAATAGAGTATAGACTTCTCTGAACTCATATTATATATGTTCTTATATTAGTGTTCGTGACCAAGTAAAAGACAGATAACAGTACAGGAGTAGAAAAAATTATTTATTAGTTTAGCGTTGCAAAATTATGCATTTATTTTAATAAATGTTATATTATACTTGACTGTATGTGTATACAATCGGGACTATCGAGATGTAATCCCAAATGTTGACGGCGTAGAGCCTGAATCATTATGAATGAATTATGAATTGTTAAAATAGAGGTGTACTTAAGTAAAAAAGAATTATGCGAAATTCAACCCCAAAGGGTTGCAAAAGGTGATAAAAATTTGAAATGAAAATGTCGGAAATTCACGCAAACATAGTCGTGAGATGGCATTAAGTTTAACCCGCCACGCGTCCCATTATAATGGTGATAGATTTTTTTTTTTATGAAATAGGGGGCAAACGGGCAGACGGGTCGCCTGATGGTAAGCAATCACCGTCGCCCATAGACACCTGCAACACCAAAAGAGTCACAAGTGCATTGCCGGCCTTTCAGGTGGGAGTACGCTCTTTATATATGCATAGAATTGAATTTTAAATACAGTTTCATTTGACATGACGTGCCACGGGTATAAAATACATTCTTCTCTTCCATCCTCCCGTGGAGTATTCTTTATTTGAGAACTTTAAAATGTGGTCCTCCACCGTTAACATTACATCTCAAAACTTTTTGCTGTAGAACTGCGTTGCGAGACTTGCATCTTTATGGGATCTCGTTTATTTTTGTAAGTGGTCTTCCTTCTTTATTTCCCATTTGAGCTTATAATAATTAACTTACTTATGCAGCACAATTCACGCAAACATAGTCGTGAAGTGGCATTAAGTTTAAATAAAATACATTCTTCTCTTCCATTCTCCGTTTTATTTTTCATTTCATTCTTCATTCATTTCTGTTTACGACTGTATTCAATGAAGACTAATCACAATTTGTCGACCCGCTAAAGCGTGAAAAGATAACAAACCGGTGATCCAGTTCCAACATACTTTCTACACTTAATATACTTTCCAAATTTGCAGTTTCAGGTTATCGCGAGATAGGAATTAAGATAGCATGTCTAGATTGCGTCATCTACACATATACTCATTGTATTGTTTAGAGTAAAAATGTGCGTATAGGTTAAAACTTATTTCATTGAGCTAATATGGGAATGTATTTATGTTTTTTTTTCTTGACATTTCCGCAAATAAAAGTGTCCAGAAAGAAGGAAAAGGTACACCGGAAAGTGAAATAGTACATTACACAACTAGGGTGGTAATACAAAGATAGGCCGAGATCGCAGAAGTTTGCGGCCCAAGCTGCAAGCGAGGAACGTAAATATCCGATCGAGGGCTTTCTTTATCACCTCCCGTGTTGTGTACGTCATTTTATGTCTCCACTTGGCCAGAAGGCGGCTTTTCTTTCGGCGCAGCGTGCGGAAAAAGCCACTTTATGGCCAGGTGTGGCATAAATGCTTTTATATTGAGTGAAATTGATTTCAATTTTCAATGCGTTTCATGACTGAATGAATTAACATTTATAAATGTTAATAAAAAATAGAAAAAATGTAATCCACTGAAAAAGATGCTTCAGTTATTTGTTACCTTTTAAAATTTAACACAAACGTAGCTGAGAAGATGCGGAACGTTTTATGACCAATTTTATGTTTCCAACGACAGCAGCACATTTGCAATTTTGTTGTTTATGCGATTGTATTGTCAACTAGTTTCATTTTACTTTTGTTCAGGTAAATTACAATGTATTTATTTGAAAAAAATAAAAATGGACGAGCAGTACTGTCGTGGTACAGTGCATTAATAAAAAAAATTAAGCATTCCAATTTGAAGCTTGGCACAATTTTTTTCATTTTTTTCTTCTATCAAAAAAGTATTTGTTTTGTTGCATATTTAAAAAACAATATTCAAGATTGCCCAATTAGTCCACGATAGTGGCTAGTGTCAAAAGGAATAAATCTACACACTTCGCAATTTTATCACCAACATGTCGTACTAGCCAGATGGCGAACTAGGCCAGTTTTTGGTAGAAAGAGAAATGTCTGTACGTAGTTAATCTACGATTATTCTATGGTGCAGGCAAGTTGCGGTCTTCACGAACACTAATTCCGACCAATCGCAACAATTACATGTCGGCTCATAAGTTGCTAAGTGTGTAGCATACAGAAGGGTTGCCAATCTAGCAACCATTCTTCGAAGAAGTATCATTCTTTCTGCCATTTCTCGTCTGTGGGTTCTAAACTTGCGGAATCGATTTTAGGTAAGTTAAATGTAAGTCAAGAAATTCTGGCGGGGACAGTAAGTACTGCGAAATGTAACACTTTTTCAGGATCCTTTTGTATTGTACCCACAGATGCTGAGGAAGTTTCTAGCCTCATCAAAAACTTAGATTTGAATAGTGCACCTGGACATGATGGAGTGAGTAACAGACTCTTGAGGGCCATTGCAGATGTTATATCGGAGCCCCTTGCCTCTATATTTAATCTCAGTATCGAATTGGGCTCATTTCCGCAGGACTGGAAAACGGCTGTTATAGTACCTATCCATAAGGGCGGACCCAAGAACGTACCGAGTAACTATCGTCCCATTTCTCTACTAGGTGCGTACTCGAAATTACTCGAACGTTTAGTAAATAAGCGATTGATCAATTTTTTGGAAAACAATCAGCTTCTATCGGATCGTCAATTTGGCTTTCGCCAGGGGAGGTCCACTGAGGAGGCAGTAAAACTTCTGACAGATATAGTTGTATCTCATTTGGACGAAGGCAGAACTTGTGTCGGTGTCTTCCTTGACTTGGCCAAGGCCTTTGACACGGTTTCGATTCCCATATTGTTAAGAAAACTGGAGTCGTTCGGAATTCGTGGAACGGCACTGGATTGGTTCGCTAGCTACTTAACGGGGAGAAGCCAGCGTGTCAAAATTAATAATATAATGAGCGCTTCGAAGTTTGTATCATTTGGCGTACCGCAAGGAAGTATATTGGGCCCGACATTATTTATAGCGTATATTAATGACATCATGTCCCTAGAGATGATAAACAGTGATGTATTGTGTTATGCTGATGATACAGCTATAGTATTCTACGGTAACTCTTGGAAGCATACTCACGATACGGTTGAACTAGGTCTTCGATCGTTATCCAAATGGTTGGGCCGAAACGTACTAACTTTAAATGCAGATAAAACGAAATTTCTAAATTTTCATAAAACAGCAGCATCTCGTCCTCCTCCTGGGCTCACGGCTGGTATTAAAATTCATAGCGACTCATGTGTAACTCCACAGAACTCGTCTATTTCGGCCTGCTCCTGTGATTATATAAGTAGTGCCAATTCACTTAGATATCTAGGCGTCATAATAGACGAGAACCTTAACTTCAAAAGACATATCGCGACAACTGCAGGAAGGGTTCGCAAACTTATTTACACAATGAAGTTGTTGCGAGAGGCTGCCGACGTGCACCTTCTTAAAGTAGTGTATTTAGCGCTCTGTCAGTCTATTCTAAGCTATTGTATACTTTCGTGGGGTGGTACTGCCAAAACTAATCTTATAACATTGGAAAGGGCACAAAGAGCGGTTTTGAAAGTCTACATGCGACGGCCTCGACGGCACCCCACTTCTGATCTCTTCAAAGAAGCTCAAGTACTAAGCGTGCGCAGATTATTTTTAATGCGGGTCACTATGTATGTGCACCTTAAGACCCTAGGATCGCCAGAGCATTCTTACATAGCACAAAGAAGAATCTATAAAATCTCCAAACCATCAGTTAAAACAGCCTTTGCGAAACGGTTTTCACGATTTATCTTCCCACACGTGTATAATAAAATGGTGAAAATTTGTGACATAAGATACTCTCGGCCTACAGAAGCCAAAGCTCGTATCCTAAACCTTTTATTTTCCTGGGATTATGGCAAATCCGAGGAAATTGTGTAGAATGTAGTGGCCGGTAACTTATGTTGCCGCCCGATCCTAAGACATTTTACAACTCATAAGGCTACATAATCCATGTCACACTTTTGTTTGCGTGCTCTCCAGTCGCCACACACACACTAACACATACACACACTCACTCACTCTCTCACACACACACACACCGCATGCTAGCTCATACACATCTATTTTCAATTAAGTATGCTATAGTGAATGTGTATAAATATCCATCTCTTGTTTTGTAATTTGAATATCTAAGTTAACTTGCCTTCTCTTACCGTATAAATGTAAATAAAATAGACCTATTTATACCCTCAGACCATTCCGTAGTAAGCCGCTTCGTTTCGTTGTTAACTGTCACTGATTCTGAATCCCACGATACAGGCCTCGCCTAGTGTGGGAATCACTGTTACCACTTACTCATTTGTATGCTCAGTTTTGGTCAATAAATCATTTTTCATTTTTTTCATTTTTCATTTGTCGTCTAAGGAGTCTATAGACCAAAAGAAAGAAAAGTAAATTAGAAAAACGTGAATCGCAGAATTTCTATTTTTTTATTTCAAATGAAAAAAATGTGTTTTTTACAAAAGAGACTACTTAACTCAATAGTTCCGAAGATTTAAACTTGTAAAAGTTCCGTATTCGCAGAATAAATTATTTGAATCTGGATTTATTAGCCAGAATACTGTTGCCAGACTGTTTTATACAGCGTCCAATACCTACTACTACAATACTTTCAGCGAATAAATTCCGGCATCGTCTTAAAATATAACCTCCATAAGTACTTAATTCATTTGCAACTCCTTGATACATAAGCAGGCAGCTAGATAATTAGCATCACTCTACATCCCTTACCGCCAGTAGGTACTGTCAGAACCGTCACATTAAACATACCTTTGCAATTTACATTTACTTTATTTTTTTTATTTAATTAGGATGCAGTCCGATATCTAAAACTAGACTAACCTCTATACAACCATAGAGGTTAGTCTAGTTTTAGTCATAGGACGGCAGATATAGTGTCTTGGTCAGCCACCCTTCTTTACTGGTTGCCCTGAGAATCAGCGCCACGGACTCCAAGTTTGGCTCATGCTGGGTAACCTTTTCGATGTCCCAGTCATAGTATTTTATGCAACAGTTGTATAAGAAGGTTCAAAAAATGCGAATTGCGTGAGTTGCGATACGAGCCGCGAACGCGGCGAGTATCGCAAATAGAGACGCAATGAGCGGTTTTTGACTTAATTATACAACGTTGCATACAATACTTTTTCTACGACTAGGTTTTTTAAAATATAAAATACAAACAAGGCATTACCTACAAACAAGGCAAATATGACGTATGACTGACAGTAAGTGTCTATGGTAACTATTTTTTTTTTTTTAAATTGACACTCAGTGAATATATTAAAAATACTTTTTTTATGTTGGCATCAATGAATTTAGTTCGGAAAGTTTTGTTTTTCTTAAAAGCCGTAGGAATTTAATTGTTTGATAAGTTGGTAGTTGTGCATTTTTATCGTTAAGTTAGAATTGAGCGCTTAATCCTTGACCTAAGTTTAACCTAGATTTAGAAGTCTGTGGCTGCTAGCAATAACGTAAAGAGACTATAACGACACTAGTGCTGTTATGGGGTATAGAGTATAGACATCTCTGAACTCATATTATGTATGTTCTTATATTAGTGTTCGTGACCAAGTAAAATACAGATAAAAGTACAAACAGCAACACACTTAACTGCCCATTAAAGACAGAGCAGAGAGAAAATGACAACGATTGAAAGAGATATATATATTTGTATTATGTCAACTTCAAATCAAATAACGTTTGCGTATGTGTAATGTGCCTTTGAGCTTTGTCATTGTAGTTGTTTGGGCAAAGTTTTTTTTTCCATACTGTAAATAAAGGTTTTATTTCAACAAGACAGGTGAATTTGTCAAAATTATGATTTAGCTTTCAGACGAACGTTGGGATGAAATAAACTAATTATATTGCTAATGCTTTTATTGGTGCTTCATATTTTTGATATGATGCACCAATATAATGTAATTTGTATTTATTATTTTTTCCTTTTCCACGAATTCAATAATATGGCATTAATGTCAATAATGACGTTGGATCAGCCATAAAAGAAAAAATATTGTTTCAAAACTCTTTTGAATAATAGCCAATTTATACTCATAAACACACGCACACATGCATAACACGACGCCTTCAAGTGTGATTCTCTTTCTTGCAGTATTTCCCATTTTTGAAGTGTATAGTTAACTGTGTTGCTGTTTGTACAGGAGTAGAAAAAGAATATAACGTTTAGTTTAAAAATGTATGTAACAAACAATTACATAGATTTTTTTTTTCTTTCCCTTTATTATTCTTCTTCCAATTCTTTTTATTTCCTTCTCTTATTTTTTTTTTTGGACGCCCTATTGAGCACGCTATATTGCAAGTAAATTCCAATATTAAATATCAGGTAATATTGCGAATGGTTAAAGCTGGTATCAAATTGCTTTCCTAAATTCCGTTCCACGCTTAAGTTGTTTCACAAATTCTATTCTATTATATTAATATTATAAATCTTTTAGTCGATTGGCCCATGATGCGAGGTAACCTTTTTGGTATACCAATTATATAAGGGCCGATACAGACGGACTGCAACCCAACTGCAACTCCCTACGATTTGTATGGGAACTGCATCACAACTGCACGCCGACTGCGCAGTTGTGATGCAGTTCCCATACAAATCGTAGGGAGTTGCAGTTTGGTTGCAGTCCGTCTGTATCGGCCCTAAGATTTAGTTTTAAATGTATGTAACAAACAATTACATCGAATTTTTTTTTCTTTGTTTCCTTTAATTATTATACTTCGTCCTATCATTTTTATTTCCTTCTCTCATTTTTTTATCGGACGCCTTCTTGTGTACGGAATGGAAACGCATTGCGAATTTCCTCACCGCCGACCGGCCGGCTGTTTGGTCGGCCATCTTGGATTCGTCAGTCAGCTGTCACTCCAAACCCGTTCAGGGGTTAACCGGCCAAATTGCTGACACGAAAACTACAAAAAGTAGCGTTAACTGTTACGTACAACCTGACATACTGAAATTAAATCATATTGTGAAAAAAGTTGCTTCAATGTGATGCGGTATTTGGGTTGTACAGTGACCGGCAAAAATATATGATGAATTGATGAAGCTTGACATGCAAAAATATACATATCTAGATACAAGAAATCAAAGTACCTACATAGAAAAATTAAATGGTACTCACGTGTGGTCCAGACCGGGAATCGAACCCGCTGGGCCGGAAATCCAGAGGTACCGGGTTCGATTCCCGGTCGGGACTACAGGTGAGCACCATTTAACTTTTCTATGTAGGTACTTTGATTTCTTGTATCTATATATGTAACTTAAAATGTGGTGTAATTTACCCGCATTAAAAACAAATAAAGAATCATAATGTTTCTCTCATATGTATGCAAAAATATGTGACAACAAACTATTCCTCGGAACCGGTATTTTGCAAAAACTCCGAAATAGCCCAATACAGGGTGTTTGGCAGATGGATGAACAAACTTACACAGGAGATATGTAGGACCATCTGCTACGTGGTCCACCCTAAAAATTTTGCCTAGGCCCTATACTTATTTTTTTTTAATTTACTTCAATTTACTTCGTGTGCATCAAATTATTAAATTTGTAATACTCTAGTATCAGTTTAGATAAAAATAAAATAAAGGTAAAGTCCGTTTCATCATCTTTGAAAAAGTTATGGAGGTTTTAAGTTTTGAAAACGGATTTTATTTAAATAAATTTAAAAAATGTAAAAAGAAATCATAGGGTGAAATTTTTGGGGTGGGCCACGTAGCAAATGGTCCCACCTATCCCCTGTACCTATAAGTTTGTCCATCCATCTGCCAAACACCCTGTATTTAGAATTATTTTATGCTTTTATGTGGGGCTCAATAATGTATTACGACTTCATAATATTAGATTGTCCGATTAAAAATGAAATAATGCATTAAAGAACGAAAAGAACGAAGAAAATACCGGTATCCGAGCCCTGATTGGTTTATGCTTCTCCTATTATCACATAAGGTGGTAATTGTACATTATTTATAAATAATATAGTATACATTTTTTAAATTACGTAATTAATAAACTGAAAATACAATAATATGGTAATTCCACGTCCCATTACAGTCCTTAGTCAATTAGTATTATCGTGGAAAAACGTTTTCAATATGAGACGAACAAATTCAAAAACGTAATTTCGCAAAATGACACCCAATTAGCCATAAATAATACAAGGCGTTAAGGACTTATGTCATTTTGTCAGTTACGACAATCCGTTTAAACTCCTTTGTTCTTGCCGGCATTGTGTGAAATCTTACTAAAATATTTCCTGAGTTCCGCTTTCTTTGTAGCAAATCGTTAGTAATTTTGATCTAATTTTCTGTCCACAATTAAATTAGCAATTATCTCGCTGATTTATGGATATGGTCTATTTATAAACTTGAACATGCATTAATCAGGGGCGTAAGAACGTTATAGAAACTTTTTACCGCACAAGGCGTAAAAACACAATAAGATCGAGAAAAACTGTTTACAAAGGCAATTTTTAATACAACGCTCGATTTAACATTACACCGCATACATTAACGATGTTTTGCTACCGTAAAAAAATTATATTAAACTGTCATAACTTTTTTAAATTTATTTCGTCACTTACGGCAATTTTTCCACAAACGCTTCAATTTACGCCGGACTTAATTGCAATAAAAACCATATAATTTAATAGAAAAAACCGTTCCGTCACTTACACCGAAAACTCACTTACACACACTTGGAAGATCAGCAATCTGTCTTGCACAAACGTGAATTAACCATCCTTCCACTAGCAGCATCAACTCTAATGGTCAATAGACTTCCGTCACTACGAAAAAGTCATCTGACATCTGTCACTGTCTTACCTTTGACAAGCCGCTGCAGGATGATCTCCTTATGCTCATGAGTGTGGGGTTCCCCGATGACCGCCAGGAGGTAGCAGCCCGTGAGGGGGCTAGGGGGGGGCACCGAAGCGGAGACTTCGGTGCCCAGCGACAAGGATCGCTCCTCGTCGTGTTCCATAGCCGGCGCGCGTCCGACGGCGCGCTGTACCGACCGCTCGGCTCGACAACTCCACTCGGAATGATATTTGTGAAATCCGCTCGCCGCTCGCTGCGCGCGCAGTGAACCAAAATCGACCGCATCTTCAACGCAGACGCGCCGGCGTCTGAACCCTGGTTCCTCCATCCTCCTCCCCCTTAAGCAATCCACCCTGTGTGGGATAGAGAGGGATCGTTTTAAAGGGCGTATCGCGTTAGTCGGCGCACACGTGATCTGCATTGCGTCTAAACAGTCGGCGGTATAACCTCCGTTCTCAGCTGTTCGGGGATCGATAATGATATAATCATATGTAATGTCCTGGTGCATTCCGCATTTCCTCCTTTTTTTACAATTTGGCAATAATTTAACACCATTTTCATACACTTTGCCTTGAAAAGCCAAGACCTGGAAAAGCCTGCACCAGGAATTTCTATTGATTATTTCTGAACTTAAAACTATTTATCCTAGACTTCATCAATCGTCCAGCAGTCACAAGTTCACAACCAAAGTCTTACCTTAAATAATACCTAATAAAAACCTCGAGTTTCATAGGAAGAAATATAAAAATATAATAAGATAACCTTTAGTATTAGTAGTACAAACATTAACTTTCCCGTACACGGGACAATGGTGTCCCGGCCCTTTGGGAGGCGTGCGCGGAGCCGAAGCCAACGCGTAGAGGCCCTTTCGACAATTTAATGAAAGGCAACGTGTACACCCAGCGGATGCTGTCCCTGCCCGTGTCATGGGACGCACGCAGAGACAGCCCCCGCCAGATGCAAGGACTATTGTTGATTGATGGAATCTAACTCTACTGGGTTATGGTGGTGGAATTATGGGCTAGATACTGGGCTATGGATTGAGACATGACGGCGCCTGTCAGGAAAAGTGTCTCATGGCTTTCGCGGCATTGACAGACCGTGACTTGCCCTCCGCTGATGGGCCCCTGTTAAATAGCGACATTATGAGCAATGGCCCAAGGGCAACACCGCTGCCGAGAGCTGCAGGGTGTCAAGAGGTGTGCTGCGCTTTCTCCGAGGGTACTCGCGGCGTTATGCTCTTTAACACTTCCACGCCTGGAGCATATAGCTCTCGCAACTCTACTCTGGCCGGCCGGTTAAGGCAAGCCAGAGGCGGAGGTCCTTTCACTAAATCCCATGACCCTCCCTAAGGACCCCCGGAGCACTCGGGTACGTGGGGTCGCTACTCCCCAACAGCTCGCCACAAGCTGCCCTGCGTTAACTTTATTGTTATGAATTTTCCAAATTATTAATCATGATATTCATTTGTTGTCAAATATAAGGGCCTTATCACACTTGCGATTTGCAGGCGAGTAAGAAGCGAAGTTCCATACAAAATGTCTGACTGGTTTTGTATAGAAAGTCGCCCGCAGCTCGCCCCCAAGTGTGATAGATAAGGGCACTAAATGACAAAGCTTTTGAAGGCCTGCCCAAGGATATCTTTTACGCCACGCCACTGGTGTGGGTATCCTATTGTTATTAGCGTATTGTATGTAATTTAGAGCTATAAAGTCGCAAACTAAATAAGTAAATACATAACAACAATAAAAATGACTGCATCTACACTTCGTTCCTAGGTAACCCTGTAGGGTAAGTGTACCATTCGTCAACCGCCGGCGAACCTCAAGTCTCAGCTGTTTACGATCGATACCAGCGCGTAGCCGCGTACTGGTGCAGTCACCTGCTACGATATCTGACAGGAGGGTCTATATCCGTTGATATACATATTGTTTGTATGTTTGTATATAAACACTTTATTGCGGTAAATATATCAAGGTACAGTTAAATAACTTATTGACCGATTATTTACTGCAACGGAAGGACAAGTCGTGACAATTTTGATAAAACTAGACTTAGGCCGGGCCTTAGGGTCGACAACTCGTATGATATTTTCACTTCATTGCGGCGATTAATCGATCACCTGTACTCATCGTACCTGGGTAGCCCGCAATGTAATCAAACTCGCATACGAGTTCTGGCCCCGTCTAAACGGGGCCTTAGTCTCGGGACTGTCTTTCGGTTTCATAAAAAGTTAACTCTAGGCATCGTCTTTTTGAACAATGACGACAAAAATAAAAAAACACATTTAAAATTTTGACTTTGACTTGTGACTTTGACAATGGTGAAAATAAAACGCCGTAAAAATCGCTGAATTGTTTGAATTAAGGTTTGATCAAAAATTTGACAACGTAAAACCATAAACTTTTTAAGATTCCTATAAGGCAAAAACTAAACAAATCAGGTTTCATTCCAAGCGGCTATTTTAAAGATAAATCTGAAATATAGTCAGCTTCAGCGGAAGAAATTTTCGACCAAATGATAATACTTATTTAGTCAATGTATTTGTATTTTGTTACGATTGTGTTACATTTTTACCCGATACGTTTAGCGGATTCGATTCCCGGCTCAGACAGGCGATCATTTGAAATTCTTTGAATGCAGTTCGTATTATTTTGAAAAATAAAAATGAAGTCCTTTTTCAGTAACATTTCCTATCTACAGTATTTATAGTACATTACACAACTAGGGTGGTAATACAAAAATAGCCCGAGATCGCAGAAGTTTGCGGCCCGAGCTGCAAGCGAGGGACGTAAATATGCGATCGAGGGCTTTCGTTATTACCTCCCGTGTTGTGTACATCATTTTATGTCTAAACTTGGCCAGGGAGGAAAAAGCCACTTTATGGCCAGGTGTGGCATAATAGTAGATTGTTCAACTAGGGACTAAAACAAGCCAT
Source organism: Eudemis profundana (assembly GCA_947034925.1). Lineage (NCBI taxonomy): Eukaryota > Metazoa > Arthropoda > Insecta > Lepidoptera > Tortricidae > Eudemis > Eudemis profundana. The sequence continues at coordinate 2,175,866 of OX344809.1, forward strand.
AATGACACGAGGTGTTAGCCACCCGAGCGTAGCGAGGGTGACTATAGATCGAGTGTCATTATGGTTGTTTAGTCCCGCGTTAAACACTCTACTTTTCACTTTGAATGCGAGGAAAAAAACGACGTTCTATTACACAAAATTACAATGAGTATTTATTGTTCCGTACTTTCGGTATAAAGTTGCACTATACACATTAATTGTTGAAATATTGTGCTCAATACGATTAATGAACATTCAAAAAGCAAGGAAAAATTTTTTCGCGGTTCTTTATTTTTTTTTTTACTTAGTGAAGTCACTCAGGCTTTAAATGCTGGCATTTTTAGCCAACAGGTTCAAACGTGAAAACTACCTATTTTAAAACTAATTGGATCATGCAAAATAAAATTAAGCTACCCCTAATCTAGTTAAATTGATTTATATTCGTAATAATTAATCATTATTACTATATTAAATCGTTATTTTTTTAATATTTTTGCACAGTTGTCTTTTTAGGTTATTTTCACACCCAAAAATTGTTTATACACAATCACTAAAAATGGCGACAATATTCCAACCACAAACACCCCGATTGGCTGTTTAGGGGTTTTCAAAGTGAATTAAAAAAAAATTACTTTAATCCCTAGAGATTAAAAGGAACTTTAGTCCCGATATACAGAGACTAAATTAACATTTTAAGAGCATGAGAAGTGAAAAGGTACTTTTCATCCATGTGGCAAACCCTGTGGGATTCCCTGTAGGCGTACGATGCTACGCTTTTTAATTTTAATTTTAGTTTTTAAGTTATATTATGCGAGACACAGATTTTTTTACATTTCTGTAAGTTCGTTTTCTGTAAACCATGTAAATTTATTGTAAATTATTTCTCGTTTCCCATTTTGTATTTTGACGTTTGGAGATTCTTTACACCTCCAAAACATGTTTGACAACGGAGTCCCCTTACATTTCCATTCATTTTAGTATATGTCTTTTTATTTTCTATTTTTCTTTGTAATTTATCTTGTTTTGACGTCTAGAGACCCTTTACATCTCTAAAAATGTAGTTTTATGTTTATTGAAATGTATTTAGTTAAGTAGTTGTTTGTGATATGCAATGTAATATTGTCACACTTATTGTAATGTTTTTAGGGTTCCGTAGCCAAAATGGCAAAAACGGAACCCTTATAGTTTCGTCATGTCCGTCCGTCTGTCTGTCTGTCTGTCCGTATGTCACAGGCATTTTACTCAGAAACTACATGATGGATATTGATGAAATTTGGAATATAGGTGTCTTTTATGAGCCGCTACTTAGTTTGGTATATAAATAATTAAAATAAATATTTTTAGGGGGGGCACTCCATATATGTTAAAGACAGTAAAAAAAATTTTTTTCAGCAAATATCAATGTGTGGTACATAGTTCGACAGCTCTTTCAAAAACATTATAAGGTTCCAAAGTAATGTTTTTGATTAAGTGAATGTATTTGGAAATAATCGCTCCGAAAGTTGTGTAAATTGTGTCCCCCCCCCTCTATTTTCTAAACCGTGCGTCCGAAAAATATGAAAAAAATCACGAAGGTAACGCTTAATTAATACTTTCAACGAAAATTATTTTCAACAAGATCGAATGTACCGTTTTTGAGTTATTGCCGATAAACTGCGCTTCTCAACAAAAGGACGTAATTGCTATGAAGATACGCTCTTTTGTTGTTGTACTTTTTTTACATCGTATTTTTTACCTTATAGTTACGGCTATGGAACCCTACACTGCGCATGGTCCGACATGCTCTTGGCCAGTTATTTAAAAGAGAAACTGGTGAGTTTCTTCCGGCGCTTCTTCTCACCAGAATGTCATCTGCCGAAGTGCCAAAAGAATCAGACATGTGAAAGAGCCCTTGAGGCCTACTTGCAGAAATAAAGTATTTCATTTCATTTCATTTGTCGCGCGTTAAATAAATGATAAAGCGTCCGTCACGTTCTGACAAATAGTGTGTGAGAGTGACGGATGCTTTATCATTTATTAATCGCGCGACAAAGCGTATCATAAGCCTACTGAATAGTCTATTTTAATTTTTAACTTAGACATGCCGGGTTGAAATGAAGTAGAATATCTTGCAAAATATGAACACTATTAGTATTCATATAACAAACTACCAGTCTGTTTGTACACCAGTAATGACTTCAATAACAACTTCGCTTAGCTTAATTACCTACTTAGTGTTAAAGATATATAACTACAGTTAACATCCGAGCGAGTTTGTTATTGCTTTGTAAGTTATTGCCACTGTCTAAGATACATACTTCAATAAAAATACATTACTTAGCATCAGGTGCATTATGTTTGTGGTGTTCATTAACACAGGTATTTCGCTTACGTAAAAAAACACTAACTTATGTAATTTTATACCTTTATGCCACACCTGGCCATAAAGCGGCTTTTCAGCACGCTGCGCGTACGGAAAACGCCGCTTTCTGTCCAAGTGTACACATAAAATTATGTACACAACACGGGAGGTTATAAAGAAATCCCTCGATCGCATATTTTTGTATTGCCACCCTAGTCGTGTAATGTACTATTATGAATAATCAAATAATAATGTAACATCTCACATTCTGGAACGGCCCAGCGAATAGCTCGCCGTGGCGTCGTCCCTGTCTGAAGACCAGCGCCGACTCTAGAGTTGGCATTATGCTGGAGTGGGACCTTTTTGTGGCAGCGAGATTTCTTTGTGTTTACTCATTTTTTTCTGCTTACTGCGTATATTTGTGTACTATCATAAATAAATGTATTTTCTTTCTTTCTTTCTCTTTTAACCGAGTTAAAAAAACGAGGTATCAATTCGACCTGTATGTATGTAATATTGTCAGAATTGCACAGTTTTTAGATATGTTACTCTATACCAGCTTCTAAGCGTGTGTGCCAAATTTCGTAAGTATATGTATGTATGCGCGGACAAACGTTTGTGCGCGCATACCATAAAAACTATTACTCGTATTGCAAGAAATCTTTTTTACTTGGACTAGGTATAGTCTATCTTAGGGAACTGTGCAAGTTTCATCAACATCGGTTCAGTAGTTTTTGAGATGGTTATGTGTGTATCAGTCATTAGGAAAACGCGTACTTAACAGCGTAATTCGATTTCTACTGAAACTAAGAAAATTAAGAAATAAAGAAAAATTTAGATAAATTAAACCGACTTCAAACAAGGACTTCAATAACAGTTTTATGCCAACTATTTTTTAAATATAATGAATTTGTTATGGTTTTGCTTTTAATTTTTGAAGAATTCCCTCCATTTTTCCAAAATCCCAAAATCCCATCATCCCATCCCGATCTGATGACATAAGGCCCTGTGCACACGGCGTCTTTTAAATGCGCTTTTGACGCGCATTTCGTAGCGCTGTCCTTTTTACACCTTAAAAATAAACAGAGACAGCGCTAGGAAACGCGCGTCGACGGCGCGTTTAAAAAACGCGATGTGCACCCTAAGTCTATCTGGGTAGTATATGAGCTTTTTTATTTAAAGTGCGTTCTTAACACGTTCGCTGCGATATAAGGCCTAAATACCCGATGCATGTACTCCCGCTCTGTGCGGAGGCGAGAAACGGTGAACTTACCCTGGTGCGGCGGCTGTATAATGAGTATTCCTGTATGTACAAAAGAGACAAGTATAGGTTTGAGTTTAGGACTTTAAGGGCTAATCGATAAAGCATTAAAACTGTGCTAAGGTTTTCCGGCCCGATAACGCACTGACTGAATTTTTTTTCGATTCCTTGCGGGTAATGGGCCGAAAGGCCCATCATAGATTACAAGGTCACTCCACCCCTTCCCGCACTGAATAGGTGATTGCATTGGTTTACTTCCGACTAGTGTTGTGACGTACTTAGCGGGAACCGACGTAGATACGATAGTGCATTAGTCTAGCTCTAGTGTTTGTTTACGTTTTTAGATTGTGGCGACTCTCTTCCAGTAATATTTGATCATAAATATTACAATAATAAACACATTACGTAAGAGAAATTCTTAGAGTTCTAACTGTAAGACAGTCACACAAAAGGATTGTGAGTTGTAAACTTTAATTTCTTTGGAAATAAGTTTAAATCTGGCGTAGTAAAAGGTCGCCTTTTACTCGACCAAATGTTTAGTCTTTGTTTAGTACTAGGAACCTTTTAGGACCCTTTAAAAGAAACCGACTTTATTGTTTCTTAGCGCAATTGTTCTACCGCTAGTTGTAAAGTAATTGGTTTTTAAATATTTTAGAGATTGTAAAGTAAGAAATTGCAGTAAAATAGTACATTACACAGCTAGGGTGGTAAAACAAAGAAAGGGCGAGGTCGCAGATGTTTGCGGCCCGAGCTGCAGGCGAGGGACGTAAATATGCAATCGCGGGCTTTCTTTATTACCTCCCGTGTTGTGTACATCATTTTATGTCTACTCTTGGCCAGAAAGCGGCTTTTTCTATACGCGCAGCGTGCGGAAAAAGCGAGTTTTTGGCCAGGTGTGGCATAATAATATTTTCTGTGTAGAATATGAGAAATAATAGTTACTGTCTGTCATGTTTCTATCATAAAATTTGCCTCTTTGCTTCTTTGATAAATTATATTCAAAATAATATGTCGATAACTTATTTCCCATCACTAATACTTCCTCAATTAAACCTATTATTCAGTGCGGTTTCGGGTCACAAGACCTTACATATATTTTTGCATATATCTCTCAAGTGAATAATAGGAACCCGAGGCGAAGCAAACACTATGACCCCCAACTCGTCTACTATCGATATTGATAGGTAGGTATCCAATTTCTTACGTTTTTGCTTAGTTATAGTCATTTATATCTGTCGATACCTTACCGGGCCAGTAAGCCCTATATCGCCGCGGCGGAAAGTTTAAGTACCAGGCCGATCGGCCAGTTAACGCACCGTATAAAAAAACGCCAGTTTTGATCCCGCAGCGAACGTGTTAACTGACAGTTAGCAGGTCGTCACAGAACTGACGATTAGTGTCAAACTCCATACATTTCGTCACGGACTGATAGGTTAGACGGTATTTGAACATAGCTTAAGTTTCGCCTAACCGGAGATTTTAAAATAAAAATGAAATGGAAAATTCAACATTAAGTGTCAGACTGTTGAATCTTTTCAAATCGTGTAATCTCAAACACATATTTATGGAGCCAACAAGAGTGACTGCTACTAGCGCCACCTGTATTGATAACATTTTCACTGATATTCTTCCTAATACCAAACGTATAATCAGCAATTTGGAATCAGATCATTTAGGTCAATTAATTGTATTTGAGTCATTAAGGAATAATATCTTGAGAAAACAAATTACTTTTGTACCAGTAACTACGGACCGTGTCGAACGAATGAAACATAGTCTAGTTCAGGCGCTACCCTTTTTATCTTCCGACACGACTCCTAGCGACATGTACAATTCATTCTTTCACACCTTTATGGAACATTATAACGCAATATTTACTTCTAAATCGGTCGTGGTTAGTGGTGCACCAGTTTTTAGTGAGTGGGCTACTGTGGACTTACATAAACGTAGACAGGAATTGTATGCCTTGTATGAAGAACGGCGGTTCAATACGAGTGATGAATTTAAAGAGCATGTGAAACAATATTCGAAGAAATTTAAGATAGATTGTCATTTAGCTAAGCGTAATTACTTAAGCCAGAAAATAAGAAATAGTTCTGATATTATTAAAACAACCTGGAAAGTAATTAATGTGGAGACTGGTCGATCGAAGCACTCAGTAAACGATCTTAAACTAAAAATTGATGGCAAAATTGTAGATTCCAATTTAGAAGTAGCAACAGAATTTGAAAAGTTTTTTACCGAGATACCAGTATCCACAACTAAGCATTTAAATTCATCACCTTCGGCTGCCGTTACACTGTTAAAAGATAACGCCCCAGAATGTAGTATAGACTTTCATTTTGAACATGTTAGTACTTCAGATGTAGTAAAGGCGTTTAAATCAATTAATGTCAAAAAAACTAGTGACCTTTGGGGAGTCTCTGTCCATGCTGTTAAATCCCTAATAGAAATCATAGCGCCTGACTTGGTAGTCGTGTTTAATAACTGTGTTGATTGCGGTGAGTTTCCTGATCTAATGAAATATAGTAAAATAACACCTTTATTCAAAACAGGTAGCACTACTGACCCCACTAACTTTAGACCAATATCTGTGCTACCAACTTTTAGTAAAATTTTTGAGAAATTAGTTTTGTCCCAATTAATGAAACATTTTAATACAAATAACTTAATGCATAATAAGCAATTTGGTTTTACTCGGGGTCGCTCGACAACCGACGCTGGTGTCGAGCTAATTAAACATATTTTCGATGCCTGGGAGGAGTCATGTGATGCTTTAGGTATTTTCTGTGATTTATCCAAGGCATTTGACTGCGTATGTCATGAAACATTGATCGGGAAGCTGCACTACTATGGAGTCAGAGAATCGGCACTGAATTTATTTAAGTCATACTTACAAGGTAGAATTCAAAGGGTTGACGTGAATGGACAGCACTCACCGGGGTCATTGGTCTCGATGGGTGTACCGCAGGGATCAATATTGGGACCATTCCTGTTCCTTATTTACATAAATGACTTGCCATACCTCGTTAAGACCCACCATGATATAGTATTGTTTGCAGACGACACCTCACTTATCTTCAAAGTCAAGCGACAGCAGCAAGCTTACAATGATGTAAACAATGCTATATCTAAAGTAGTGAATTGGTTCAATATTAACAATTTACTGTTAAATGAAAGAAAGACTAAATGTATAAACTTTGTCACGCGTAACGTAAATCGCGAGCAAGCAAGTGTCATTGTGAAGGATGAGGAATTGGAACTAGTTGATAGTACAGTCTTTCTTGGTATAACATTGGATTCTAAACTCCAGTGGGGTCCCCATATTGGTAATCTCTCGAATAGACTAAGTTCTGCAGCGTTTGCAGTCAACAAGATCCGACAATTAACAGACATAAAAACAGCTCGATTAGTATATTTTAGTTACTTCCACAGTATTATGTCGTATGGTATTCTGCTGTGGGGCAGTGCTAGTGCTTCAGAGCTTAATACTATATTTGTTCTGCAGAAGAGGGCTATTCGAGCGATATATAAGATGAATTATCGAGACTCACTTAGAGATAAGTTTAAGGAAATTAATGTAATGACATTGCATTGTCAATACATCTATGAGAATATTATGTATGTACATAAAAATATCATGAATTTTAAGAAGAACTGTGACATACATAATATTAATACTAGGAATAAACATAAGCTCGCAGTGCCCACCACTCGGCTCCATAAAATAAAAACATCATTCATGGGTAATTGTGTAAGGTTTTATAATAAGCTGCCAAGGAATATAACTGAATTATCTATTAACAAATTTAAGAATTGTGTAAAGCGTAAACTCATGTCTAAGGCTTATTACAGCACACAAGACTACATGAATGATGAAACACCGTGGGATTAACTGCGACTGGAAATAGATATATTTTAAAAACAATGTTTGATTAGTTGTCTTTTTCTGTTTTTGTACTTGACAATTGTTTTGACACTTAGAGACCATTTACATCTCTAAGAAAAAATGGACTTAATTTAGTAAATAAGTATTTTCAATTTGTATTTTGACGTTTGGAGATCCTTTACACCTCCAAAACATAATATTTTGACAACGGAGACTCTTTACATCTCCATTAATTCTAGTATCAATTTATTTTCTATTTTTTTATTTGTATTTTTTGGACGCATAGAGAGACCCTTTACATCTCTATAAATGTAGTTTTTAAGGTAATGCAATGTATATTAAATTATTAAAAGAGAAACTGGTGAGTTTCTTCCGGCGCTTCTTCTCACCAGAAGGTCATTACCCGAAGCGCCAAAAAGAAAAGAAGACAAAGAATGTAAGACATGTAAAAGAGCCCTTGAGGGCCTACTTACAGAAATAAATTATTTTATTTTATTTTTTTTTATTTTAATGCCCATATAGGGTATATGGGCATTTTTATTTTATTCAAACAAATGCAAACACTATCTCATACTAAAAAACCTCTACAATTCATCCACGCAAGGTAGGGAACTTTAGACATCACCTACTTCAATAGAAATAATGTATCTAACACTAGTGTAAGGGTAAATGTGACTAACAACTATGGACTATAGTCTGAAATTCGTACCTTCGTTCACATAGGTGAAAAAAGTCAGATATAAAGTATTCTGTGTGTTAACCGAGGTCATAATCTACCTGTACACCAAATTTCATCGAATTCGGTCAGGTAGTTTATGCGTGATGCGAGAACAAACATGAAATTTCTACGTTTGTATTTAGGGTTATTCTTCAGAAATATGTCTGCGACTTATTCCTCTGTCTCCATACATTTCGTATGAAAAAGGGCCAGAGGAATAACGTGACCGCAGACATATTTCTGAAGAATAACCCTTAACAAGTTGTTATAGATGGGTGCATACCGTTCTTTGTCCGACTGTACCTAGAGCGCATTGCTCATTAATCAGATTACCTGATTCAGGTGCCTCCCCTGAGACCGGATCTCGCTGCAGCTCCCAGCTCTGCAGGGTAATTCAGATCTTAGCCAACGTCACTAATCTAAATCAAGAACTTGGTTCTACCACTATGTTTAAACTTTTTTAATTAAATATTTTTACTAAATAAAACCCCCCGCGGTGCAATTTAAAAGTGCATAAAATCCGCTATTTTCTTTATTTTAACGAACTTCATATCCAGTGACACTCGCGCCATCAAGACGAATCTAATGATTTATCATTTATCAAAATCGGTTGTGCCGTTGAGTAGTTACGAGCGGACATAGGAACGGACATACATACATACATACATAGGTACATACATACATACATACATACAAGTCAAACACATAACCCTCCTTTGGGCTTCGCCGCAGTCGGGTAAAAACGGATTACTCACGTTGTAAAAAGGCAAGGTTTCCACCCGACATGCAATCTTCATCTCTTTTTACAACGTGAGTGATCGTTTTTAGTTCAATATGTTTGAGTCTCACGGGAGTTTTCTGAGTGAAATGTCAAAACTTGCGTTTATCGTAACGGTTGTATAACAAAAGTTACCATACTTAATATTTTCATACTTAAAAAATATGCAATATATATTATAGCAACGTAGCATAGCACATCTCTAGTGAAAAAGTAAAAGGAGGTTTTGCTAACGTGATTCGTCAAACTTTTTTTTATATACTATAGGTAGCAAACAAGCATACGGCCTTCCTGAGGGTAAATAGTCATCGCAGCCTATGGACGCTTGCAACACCAGGTGTTGCCGACCCTTTAAAAACCTATTCACTTCCCTCTTGAAGGAGTCTATACTGTAGTCTCCTGGGAAAACGGCGCCAGGGAACTCATTCCACATTCGTGCGCGGTAGGAAATTTTATGGGTACGCGACCATTTTGATTCCAATATGTGTAAATGAATACCCTGCTGATGGCGAGTGGTGCGGTGGTAGAAGGTAGGCATCATGTCGAACAATCCCACAGGACACAGCCCATTATACAAGCGGTAGAACACACATAAGTAGGCGAAGTCTCTCCTTAGATTTAAAGGTTCAATACCGCTTGTAAGCATGGGTCAATTATTCGCACAGCGCTTCTTTGAACCGAGTAAGGAGGACCAAGCTGGTATGCAGATGCCCCAGCAGTGGCGTCTAAAGAACTCGATTCCTACCGGCTTGCCTAATATCAGGCATTTGAACACCTTATTCTACAGCTCTTAAGGAAAATGTACGCCAAATCTGCACCGGCTTGCCCAAGGTTATCTTTTACGCCACGCCACTGTGCCCCAGCCCAGAGGTGATAGCAGTACTCCATAATGGTTCGAACCTGCGAATTTTACAGCAGCAGTCTTTGCCCAGAGGATTCAGGACACCAAGTTTTTTGGATGTCAGCTTAGCTTTCTTGTCGAAGTGACGAGACCGATATATTTTGACCCTCATTACCAGAGCCCGGAATTTTCTTGGCAAATCAAAACACTGTAACAATCAAATTAGTTCGTTAAAATAAACAAAATGGCGGATTTTATGCACTTTTAAAGTGCACCGCGGTAGGGTTTTTTTTAGTAAAAATATTTATCTACTATCATACAACTGTTGATATCGATAAAAATGTGTCTAAAACTAGTTTGATTGCGACAGTGTTTTGTTTTGCCAAGGAAATTCCGGGCACTGCTGATTACGAACTGTTATAACTATGTAGTTTACAAGTTAAATTATATTAAGGGCGAGTTTGACGACAAAGTTCGGGATTACCTTACTGTTCACTTTGGGAACCTAGTTCAGTTGAATTCAATTATTACTACTAATTGTTGCCACTGCTCACTGTTTGGGATATTTCCCTTTTCGGCGATAAGGCCGTTATCGTTAATCTACTTCTCTGTTTGAAAGATATCGTTAGAAGCTTTTTATTACAATAACATTTAATGATTTTATGGGCTATGTTCAAATACCGTCTAACCCAACGACCTTAAAAATAAATGGACGTAGCGTCGCGAACAGATAAGTGAAGCACTCATGATGAGCCGGCAATGAGCCGGCGCTTTGTACGCAGACGCACGCACGCACACATCAACCAGCATAATGGGCCGGTCGGCTGCCATTGGGCCGTCAACGCACACATGCTCACTTCGGCGGCCATTGCTTGGCTTCACCCGCGTCTTAGACCGCGCGGTATCCTTCTATTTTATACATCCATGGTCTAACCTGTCAGTCCGTGACGAAATGTATGGAGTTTGACACTAATCGTCAGTTCTGTGACGAACTGCTAACTGTCAGTTAAGAACGCACTTTAAATAAAAAAGCCCTTATGCCACACCTGGCCATAAAGTGACTTTTTCCGCACGCTACGCTGGCCATAAGCGTACGGAAAAGGCCGCTTTCTGGCCAAGTGTAGACATAAAATGATGTATACAACACGGGAGGTAATAAAGAAAGCCCTCGATCGCATATTTACGTCCCTCGCTTGCAGTTCGGGCCACAAACTTCTACGATCTCGGCCTTTCTTAGTATTACCACCCTAATTGTACTGTAAAATGTTTATTAGCTTATTTTCCATCGGCTGAGATCACATAAACCCGACCTATACATATATTAAAATCATAGAAAGACAATTTTTGAACCTTAAAGATTTTTTCAAAAGAGTAACTGGAGAGAGATAAAAATAAGCAATAAAACTGTGCCTAACATCAAATCAGTTCGATGGTATTGTAATATTGCATTGACCAACAGAGAACTGAAGCCATTTTTAATAAGCCGGCTGCTTGTACTTATGAGCCGCACGCACACATCAACTAGTTTTTCCTGTTGCGAGCAGCACGCACACATAGATAGCCAGCTTATTTTAGACATGCTTCAGTTATTTTTTAGCGAGACTCCGTCCGGCTATTTATTTTAAGGTCCTTGGCATTGACGTTAAAATTGAACCAACATATTGTCGGCTCGCAAACATTGACTTGACCAACCAGCGTTAAAGAAACCGGCGGACTAAAGGTGCTTCAGTTATTTGTTCGACTATTCATTTTAAAGTCCTTGATCAATACATAATGAATTTCATGTAAACTATTCACTTACTCGTATTTGTTATCAATGACATATCAATAAATCAAATAATTAAATATGTCAATAAGTTGTTTTGCCTCTGCACTCAAAAACTACGATTAAAACGATTGAAAACTACTACCATTTAAAATAAATCGTTGCAAAGCACTTGAGTGCTCATGTTCCGTTCAAATTTGCGACCTTTAGCACAAATTTCAAACGGAATGGCCAAGAGTTTAAAAATATTTACGGAAAATTCCACTTGGCAGAGAAAAATCGTTTTCAACTGGTGTTACCTAAGGTTTTCTGAGCCGAATCGGGGAATTTATCTGAAATCATAAGTTTATTCTTACTTTGGTAGCTGTAAGCCATTTTTAACACGGAACCCTTATAGTTTCGTCATCTCTCTCCGTCCGTCTGTCCGTATGTCACAGGCATTTTACTCAATAACTGCACGATGGATATTGATGAAATTTGGAATATAGGTGTCTTGTATGAGCCGCTACTTAGTTTGGTAGTTAAATAATTAAAATAAATATTTTTAGGGGGGGCACTCCATACATGTTACAGAAGCGAAAAAAAATTTTTTTTTTTCAGAAAATATCAACGTGTCGTACATAAATTTTATTAGAAGAGAAAAATTGAAAAATTATATGTCTCGGGCAGGATCCTGCCCGAGACATATAATTTTTCAATTTTTCTCTTCTAATAAAATTTAGAATTCGTTGGCAGTCGTTAATGCTTTAATAAAAAATCGTGTCGTACATAGTTCGACGGCTCTTTCGAAAACATTTTAAGGTTTTTAAGTAATTTTTTGATTAAGTGAATAACTTTGGAAATAATCGCTCCGAAAGTTGTAAAAATTGTGCCCAACCCCCCCCCCACCCCTCCATCTTCTAAACCGTGTGTCCGAAAAATATAAAAAAATTAACAAAGATAACGCTTAATTAATACTTTCAACGAAAATTATTTTCAACAATACATATTTCAGATTATAAGTACTTCGTCGAATGATTTGACCAAAGGTTGACTAGCCACGTAATTATTGCGTGCCGCCAATTTGACCCACCTACACCCGCGATGCCCATAAAATTGCCATGCGTGTGTAGTTCCCATGATGGTCAATGTATAACAGGTTTGATGACATACAGGTTATTTATGTTTGTTTCGGATTGTTTATTTGTTTGTTTGAGTATTGATATTTTTTATATGTCGTAATAATATTTTTTGACTCTGTTTAAAAGTAAAACATTAAGAGATTTAGATAATTCTATTTATGACTACCTTCCGGCTCTATCATCAAGGCAGCTCGATGTCCTAAAAATGTTGCATTATCATCAGATTCACGCATGCAAAATTTGAAATCAAACGGTTGTGGATAACTGCTTTAAATTTCGTTGCAAGATTTAACCCGAACAAACGTACATACGAACATTGTAAGTTAATAAAATATATTTATGCCACACCTAGCCATAAAGTGGCTTTTTCCGCACGCTGCGCGTACGAAAAAAGCGTTTTCTGGCCAAGTGTAGACATAAAATGATGTACACAACACGGGAGGTAATAAAGAAAGCTCTCGATCGCATATTTACGTCCCTCGCTTGCAGCTCGGGCCGTAAACTTCTGCGATCTCGGCCTTTCTTTGTATTACCACCTAGTTATGTGATGTGATGTACTATTCTAATTCAGATCAATGCACTACGATTCCTTACAAGGTAAATTCAATTCCGTGGTCATTCAGACATTAAATTGCTTTGCAAAAAACATGATTTTTACTTCTACACCTGCCTCACACCAAAATAGCACGTATCCCTTAGAAAATAGGGCGGTTATTCTTAGTTGGACTGAGTAAGGCTGTGTTTTCACTGGCTGTGCCAGGTAGCGGAGCGGTGAGCGAGGAAAAAATCGGACAAGTGCGAGTCGGACTCGCCCACCGAGGGTTCACTACAAATTTGTAGGTACATATATTAAAGTACCCTACGTTAAAATTTTGTTCTCTTAGTAAAGTCTATTTTTTATAATTTAATTACAAATGTAGGTACAGTTTTAATTTTTTTTCCTATACATGTAGTATAAGACGATATTACTTGCCGATCACATAAGGACAGGATGATCCGCTTCATCCTTCCCGCTGGTCCGCTGCTCAATCTGAGCAATCAGCGAAAAGTCAAGGTGGCCCTGGCCAAACGACCTGGCAACTCCCGGCGTTCAGGCTCCCACCTAGTCCGATCTTATCGAGGTAGACCGGGATAAGGTGACCTGGTTCGACTCCAGGCGCCCCCCGCACCAACTCAGTCCGATCCACTCGGGGTGGTCCGGCTAGCGACCTGGTTCGACCCCAGGGAACGCCACGGCAGACCACCCACGTCCCCCTCGCCACGCCCAATAGGGTTGCGAGTTTGTCAGCTTCTAAAAAAAAATATATTACTTGCTTTTCATAGTTCTAGGTCAACAGTAAAAATCCTTGGGATTTTGGTTTCCTTGAGAGTGTCGAAATTTACGTTTTTTTGCGCCATAAATGGCCGTATCTTTTAAGTTAAGTTTGATTTTTTCAAAGCTTCAAGGGACCATAGACTTGAGTATATAGTTTAATTTTCAACTCGGTACCTCCACGCGTTCTCTGAGATGAAGGGTTTTGACAGACAGACAGACGGACGGACGGACAGACGGACAAAAAAGTTCAAGGATTTATAAGGGTTCCGTTTTTTCCTTTTAAGGTACGGAACCCTAAATGTCCACCAATGCCGGGCCGCGCTGAGCGAGGCTATAGTCGGTACTTTTAGTTATTTAAAAAAAGGTAAACAAAAAACCACGTGACTCGGGTCGCTCAGCCAATCAAAGCAACGTTTTGTATCTGTGGCACAATACATTGGCTGAACGACACGAGTCACGTGGTTTTTTGTTTACTTTTTTTTAAATACCTAAAAGTACAGACTCTAGGCACGATGATTTGTGGATTTATTCTAGGGCTCCCGCTATCCGTGTTACACGTCGAAACGGATATCCGTGTTCTTAAGACCGGCGGTACTAACAACCCGGATTACACGAACCCGCCGGGTACCGGAAACGTTTCTCAGAAACGTTTCTTCGTGTTCACGGGTTGTCCGTGTCCGACGGGTACACGTGTATTTAAAACCGGCCCGAACGGGTACGACGTACGAACCGAAACAGTTGGACTCAAGGCACCATGATCTACTATTTAATGCTGACTTCAAGTTCAGATGAACTCTTTTGGCGTACGAATGTTTAATAATATGTAGTTTGTAACTGTGTTGGAAAATCATATTTAGCCAACTACTCAAAATATGTTTTTTATAATTATGAATCGAAGTAGGCATCGCTATTCTACATTGTCAGCTGTTTTTTATTCAAAATCTGCTCGTACCTAGTTTAGAAACTTTATTCTGATGTTCTAGTTTTGATTTTATAAAATTAAAAACTATTGCCTATCCTAAGTCTATTAATTAAAAACAACATTTTATTTATAATGATATATCAGATATGTGACGAATATGGTTTGCAGATATACTAAAATATCAATTAAAAATAACAGTTTAGAATATAATTATGAATTACTTCGCAAAAACAACAAACATCTGCCAATGGCGCAAAAAGATAAACGTAAGCGTCATTATCAAGTGATCGTTCACAACTGGATTTCACCCGAGAACCACAAAAGTCCATGTTACCTTACTTAACTTGCGATAACATTGCTAATTTCTTTAACAAAGATCCTAAAATTGCTAATCATTCAAGTTTACTTGAGTGGCTTTCACAATAGCGTTCAGGTAATAAAAGTGAACGCCAAACGCCCTTTTGTTCGCGCGTAAAAAAAAATAGGTGCCCAAACCATCATCACAAGTATGACTACCAATTATAAGCTTTATGTCGTAGCAATAAGGTTAAAACGTATGCACAAAAAATTGCAACAAATAAATAATATAAGTAAATGTTCTCTATTTTTTTGTAGCCGCTACGCACTAACTCTGGCAACTGTTATTGATTATTTCACATTTTAAGGACATTGTTGATGTCACTTGTTAATCACATATTAACATTTATTTTTTGATTTTAAATTGTGTTAGGATTGATTAAAGCCTTTTACATAACAAGTAACATAATAAACAAAAACCCGGTCAAGTGCGAGTCGAACGCGCGCACAAAGGGTTCCGTACCATTTCAGTTTTTGTTGTTATAGCGGCAATAGAAATACATCGTCTGTTAAAATTTTAACTGTCTAGCTATCACGGTTCAGGAGATACAGCCTAGGGACAGACAGACAGACAGACAGTGTACTCTTAGTATAAAATTAAATTATAATAGGGTCTCGTTTTTACCCTAAAAAGTGCTAGTATTTGAACTTTGAAGTCTTATATAAAAATGTCTACCTACTCGTATTCTATGCAAAAACTACCTGCTCTTAAAAGACCGAATCCTTAGCCCAATAAATTGTTTATTGACTTTCGGCTTTACATATATACTTACACCACGGAATAAGATATGCTCGAAACTTATAAATATTGTGTCTATTAAATTTTAGCTCGTACCACGATTCGTACCTTCGCTACTCGTTAAGGACGGATCCGGAGACACGGGTAAATAAGATCCGTTTCTACGGGTACCCGTGTACCCGTGGAAACGGATCTTAATTACACGTTTCCTAATTACCCGTGCGGAACGGGCCAGAAAACCGTGTCCGTGTTACTCAGAAACGGGTAATAGAAACGTTTACACGAAACCCGGACACGAGCGCGAGCCCTAATTTATTCCACGCACACCGCTCCGCTCGCGCTGCCTCGCACAGCTCCGGTGGAAACACAGCCTTATGTAGTATTACTTTTAGTCTGGGCTGGGTTAAAAAGTAATTCGTCTTGTTTCTTTTTGTTTTACGCGCTGTGACGGGCCTGAGATATTAAAACGTACTTGTAATTAATTATCGGGGGCATTGTTATTTAATTTGTTATTCTGCCTGTCTGGAGAATAGGACGGATGAGTGTTCTTGTACAGTTAGTTTAAATAATTTGTATTTTTATAATCGACTCGAGCTGGTCTATAGGTCCGCACCCTTTACGAGCAAGAGTGATGAAATAGTACATTACACTACTAGGGTGGTATTTAATACAAAGAAAGGCCAAGATCGCAGAAGTTTGCGGCCTGAGCTGCAAGCGAGGGACGTAAATATGCGATCGAGGGCTTTCTTTATTACCTCCCGTGTTGTGTACATCATTTTATGTCTACACTTGGCCAGAAAGCTGTTTTTTCCGTACGCACAGCGTGCGGAAAAAAGCCACTTTATGGCCAGGTGTGGCATAAATGTTGTTATTATATTCAGTCCAAAAAGTTCAACAGCTGAGCAAAGTAATAATTATAAAAAAAAAATACGTTTAGAAAGTTATAAAATATTATACTTATACAAATACTTTTCTAAACAAGATAGCTTTTTTTTAAAAGTGTTTTAAAAAACTTCCATTCTCTCGAGTCCATTAAGTTTAGCAGTTGAAAACTTGAAACTTTTAAGCAATTCAGATCTTGGAGTTAACTTTAAGCAATCCTGAATATTATACGACTAGGTGTTAAGAGAGGCCTGAGACTCTTTTTCATACGCGCGTCTGTGTAAATACGTGTGGCGCGCTTCTAAACGGCCGAAGGGCATTTCTCCAGAAATATGTCTGCGACTCATTCATCTGTCTCCATACATTTAGTATGAAAAAGGGCCAGATGAATGAGGTGACCGCAGACATATTTCTGGAGAAACGCCCCGAAGTTGAACTACTTGTTCGTGTTTATACTTTAGCCTAAGGCTGCGTTAACATTTCTGTCGGTCGCTTGTGTGGCTTTCCGTTCCATTCCTTACACTTAATTAACTGTTTTCTAATCATTCGAGCTTATTGTAGAACCTCGCGTAAAACATCAAACAATATTGTTCCAAGGTTTCTGACGGCTGAATAATATCGTCCACTAATTTCGCTAATATTCCAAGAATCAGGATTTTGATGTACAAACATTATTTATACCAACAAAGGATGAGTTTAGCTTGTATTTTGCACGGTTTAATTTATTTGAAAAGGCGGATGGGAATTAAATAAGTTGTTTAAAATATTTATGCCACTCCTGGCCATAAAGTGACTTTTTCCGCACGCTGCGCGTACGGAAAAAGCCGCTTTCTGGCCAAGTGTAGACATAAAATAATGTACACAACACGGGAGGTAATAAAGAAAGCCCTCGATCGCATATTTACGTCCCTCGCTTGCGGCTCGGGCCGCAAACTTCTGCGATCTTGGCCTTTCTTTGTATTACCACCCTAGTTATGTAATGTACTATATCCGTCCGTCCGCGTCCGTCTTTCTTTTCTTTCTTTCTCTTTCTTTCGAACATAGCCACTGAACATAACCACAGAATAAGTAGTACTACGTACAGAAGTCTCTCTGTCTAATAAAGCTGACGTTCAGGTCCGACCACCGGACGGAACGCACCGGATCCAACTCTCTTTCTATCGCATAACGCGTGCTCTTTCTGGTCACTGGCTAAGCTCCTCTGGAGCGGCAACATTTGGTACTAGTAGCGTCGCCATTCGTGACATAGCACTTTTAAATTTTCTCAGAGATTAATTATGACCGCTATAACCAAAGCTTTTAAATTGAACGGCGCGGCGGTACGGAACATTCCATGCGTGACTTGGACTCGCACATGCTCGGCTTTTCACAACTACAATAATTCATTCTAAGCATATCTAGTAACCAAGCCAGACACGTCCTGAAAGTAATTAGGCTAAATTAGACCTTAGTTCATTAATCAAGTGCTACAAAGGAAGATTTGAGGATAGCCCGTGAAAGGCCTCGTCCCAGCTCGTCCCTTCAAAGCCGGTCCTGGATCAAAATGTAATCCGTCTTGACAGGTCCTAGAGAAATATGGATTTGTATAGCATATGGATTTGTATCCCAGTAACTTTTCGCTATAGCGAAAAGTTACGGGGACATCGCCTAGCGTGATATGGTGATGCGGAGGGATGATAGACATGTGACAAGACGAGTGTTAGGTATGAATGTGGAAGGTTCTGGAAGAAGAGGTAGACCCAGGAAAAGGTGTATGGATTGTGTGAGAGATATACGTTGAGATAACGTGTGAGAAGTATAGAAGAAGTTGGTGGTGTGTGAGTCGGCGTGTGTGAGATTACTAACTTACATGTCTCTTAAATCAATTAATCTTTTGAACGTCTAAAACCTCTGCCTCCTAGCGTAGCCTCGCAGCAACAAGGCTACGGTCAGGATATAAAGCCATTGGCAAGCCGCCAGGGCTATCCGTCTCCTCTAGTTTGCATTATGGATTACTGTCGAAGCGTTGTTACTAATATTAAGCCCTTATCCTAAGTAACAAATGAGATTCTCACCTCAAAATATAACGTTTCTGGCAAAAAATATTGATTGCCTATCTACTCCGAGGGCAGAAAATTGTACAACAACCCCTCGCTTGCAGCTCGGGCCGCGAACATCTGCGATCTCGGCCTTTCTTTATTACTGAGTAAATTATACTCCAAATATAAAAGTTAAAACGGTTTTAATGCAGCGAAATAGATGCAGCAGAGATGTTGGTGTTCAGGTATGGCAAGGGTCCGGAGGTCGTGCCTCCAGTGTTTTTAAATGGTTCGTCAATTCGGGTTGTCAAAAGTTTTAAATATCTGGGACACATTCTCAATGAGTACCTAAAAGACGACGCTGACATGGAACGAGAACGAAGGGCTCTTGCGGTAAGATGCAACATGCTCGCTCGTCACTTCGCGCGCTGTTCCAGTGACGTATGAAACATCCCCGTTTCTGTAGTGCGAAGGGCATGTTTGCGGACGCGAGAGTCCCCGACTTCTTTGCCATAATGAGAGCTAGGTCAGCTGCTTTTTGGGAAAGATTACAGTCTACAGATAACGAGATATTGTTACTGATATCTGAAGATTTAGTGACATATATAAAGTGCACTGGAGTTTCCTTCACCGGTCGGAGAGCAAACAATCTCGTTAAAAATTGTGACTTTAGGATAATTAGGTTTTATAAGTTATTTTATGACAATTAATAACATTTTATTGCTTAAACATTTTACATTTTTCGTCTTATTTAAATTGTAATTCTGTATTATTTTATTTTATACCTAAAATCTTGTATGTCTGTTTTTGTACGTGTACTTTTGATATGGGTTTCTTGCCTGCCAAATAAAAGATTTATATATTATTTATAATGCAACAATATGAGTTAACGCGTATAGTGAGTGGCGCCGCGAGTGGGTTAATCGAGAACTAGGTAGTTGTGACATATTGAATCAGTTCAGAAATGATATGCAATTATGTTTACAATCTTCCAATAATTACCTCCCGTGTTGTGTACATCATTTTATGTCGACACTTGGCCAGAAAGCGGCTTTTCCGTACGCGTAGCGTTCGGTAAAGTCACAGGTGTGGCATAATAGTACATTGTGTAACAAGGGCGGTAAGGAAGGAATTACAAACGAGTGTTTGTTACAAGGCCGAGGCGATGCCGAGGGTTTTAATAACACGAGTTTGTAATTCCTTTACCGCCCGTGGCACACACAATGTTTTTCATCACACTTGTGAGGAAATCTAATTAAAATCACCTTACTTAACCTAAATAAAATTGTAAAGTTTTTAGTTTAGTTAACTGCCCAGCCTTTCATTTAAATTTTAGGTTAGGTTTGTTAGTTAGCTTGTGTCCCTCAGAGCAGAAATAGAAGCCCCGCGTAGCGGGGCTTCGTCGACCTGCTGGGGGGTCATAATTTAGTGAAAATGCTAGGCATTTAACCAAATGGCTGATAAAACCAGTTGGCTGCGACATATCCATAGACAATGCGAATGTCAAGTCACGTTCGGAAACCATAGCGGTAAAGACCTAAAACGGTTGATTTTATATTTGCAAAATACTGAAATACCGCTATGGTTTCCGAACGTGACTTGTCGTCTTGATATATGTCACTAATGTCACTGTCAGTTTTACAATTTTATTTAGGTTAAGTAAGGTTATTTTAATCAGATTTCCTCACAAGTGTGATGAAAAACATTGTGTGTGCCACGGGCGGTAAAGGAATTACAAACTCGTGTTATTAAAGCCCTCGGCTTCGCCTCGGCCTTGTAACAAACACTCGTTTGTAATTCCTTACTTACCGCCCTTGATACACAATGTACTATTTACTATAAGTTTAACCACTGGTCATATTGCGTATTTTCCGATCTCAGCAAATATCCCTGTTGTTTAGGTATCGGATAACCTGTGAACTGTAAAATATTGTGTTCTCGGTCTCCGAGAGACAAACCTGGCAGCTTGCCGCCATTTGTCGGCTCCAGCACATTATCCCGGGATATTGCCGGGATATCCATCTACGGGATGTAATGGATGTGAGGAATTGTCGATTTATTTACCACAGATATGATATTTTATTATCTCGATCTTCAAATAGCGTGAAATGGTAAAATTTGAACAATATATTTAGGTATGAAGATCCGTAGTGTTTCTATAGCTTGGCAACTTCGTTGGTGACTAGGGCATGCAATACCGGTTTTACTTGTATGGGCCAATACCGAAAAATCGGTTTTTCGGTATTTGGCCCACACAAGTAACACCGGTATTGCATGCCCTATTGGTGATACTCACCTGTGTGCTTCTTGCTATGTGCAGCCGTAACTACTTACACAAGTTACCGCCAACATGAATGTGGACCGACAGAGGCTGCCTCTGTCGGTCGCCGTTCATGTTGGTGGTAACTTGTGTAAGTAGTTACGGCTGCACATAACAAAAAGCACACAAGTGAGTGTCACCAACGCAGTTGCCAAGCTATAATAACTGATTTCAATCAATTATGTTACTGCAAACACTATTATAATTAAATCTTTGATGGACTGTGTTTGTAAATTAACCCTTAAATGGACACATGTGTTTCCCCTGCTGTTTTTTTTTTGAAATCCTGATTATAGTTTTGTATTCGGGGAGGAAAAAAATTTTTTTTCGTAATTGTCAATAATTTATAATTTTTTTATGGTTTTCAGCATGTCACTTACAAATGACATTGCCCATTTATGCGTACTCGATATCTGTCATACAGAACGGACATTGCCCATTTACCCTAATGAAATATTCTTAGGACACAAAAAATGAAATTAATGAAAATTATATGTAATCACAGCTTTTGAGATCACGACTCATGTTTATTATATAGGAAACATCTATCTTACACATATACATACATTCTTATTATTAAACTTGCAAAACAATGAAATCATTATCATGCTTCTCAAAAAAAAACTAAAAATAAACTAGTCTTTTCCCTTTCGGAATATAAGAAAACAAATAAATGAAAAATGAGCTTATATTGCCGCATGTACTTTTTTGTACAATCGCAAACTCTACGTGTACGTCAGAACTAATGAAATGAACGGTGAATTTATCTTAAATGTGAATTAAGATCATCATACCGTCTGGTTCCAGCATATTCATGCAAAATTTCAGTTCCATCGGTTGAAGATATCTGCTTCAAAATTGAGTTGCAAGATTCGACCTGGCAAACATAGTTACATACATACATGCTTACATTGCGTCGGTGGCATGGCAGATGCGATAGGCTCAAATCTGAGATCGTTGCTCTAGTAATGTTCAATAGCCAGCTTTCTTACGATACCAATGAGCATCTCTATTATCATCATTTCAGCCATAGGACGTCCATTGCTGGACACAGACTTCCTCAATATATTTCCAGATGGACCGGATATGATATGGGCATATAATTATGATGGGCATCCAGCGAGTCCCTGCAACCCTAACCAGGTCATCCGACCACCTGGCAGGTGGCCGTCCCACGCTGCGCTTACCAGTACGTGGTCTCCACTCGAGAACCTTTCTGCCCCAACGGCCATCGGTTCTTCGATCTATGTGCCCTGTCCATATCCATTTCAGTATGCTTACCCGGTTTGCTATATCAGTGACCTTGGTTCGTCTACGAATCTCCTCATTTCTGATTGGATCTCGCAGAGGGATCCCGAGCATATCCCTTTCCATCGCTCGCTGAGTAACTCTGAACTTCCTTAAGTGGCCCATAGTTAGAGACCACGTCTCGGCTCTGTAGGTCATCACCGGTAATACGCACAGCTTTCGTCTTCAAGCACTGAGGTATCTCGGACGAGAAGACACTTTGCCGTTTCCCAAACGCTGCCCATCCGAGTTGGATCCGTCGATCCGTCGGTCCGTGATCTCTTTCTCGCAGTTGGACCTACCTAGCTTGATTGTTTGTCCTAGATAGACGTATTCGTCGACAACTTCAAGGACCGAGATACCTTGCAATACTGTGGTGGGCGTTACATGGACATTCGATACGATCTTCGTCTTGTCCATGTTCATCTTAAGGCCCATTGTCCGTTATAAGTGACAAATAACTTTTAAGGGATCACAGGCAAAGTCCGTTATAAATGACATATGTTCAAATCACAACTTTTAGGGAACGTGGGCAATGTCCGTTATAAATGACAAACATTAAAATCACAACTCTAAGGTATTACGGGCAATGTCCGTTTTAAGTGACACTCTGATTTTTGCAAGCATCATGAAAAAAGTACAGATCATTTTAGCAAAACAACTACTTTATACTGTTATTTATCTGTTATTACAACTTATTTACACAATAAAATAACATAAATCCTAGTAATACTTACGAAAAAAATGTTTTGATGATGAGCCTACACCGTTTTGGTCGTTGTACTTTTAGGAATACTTGCTCCTTGTCACGCGTCGCGTGCGCAAGGCTTCTCGATACGCAAGGAGGAAAGGGGATAGCCTAACGAACGTCACGTGATACTTGAACCGCGCAGAAGTTCGTTCAAATTTGAATTGTGTGCGTTTTATTGGTATGTCATTTAAAACGGACAAAATCCATTTAAGGGTTAAAGAGTTTCCAAAAAGTAACTGAGGGGTGTAAAAAATAAAAAAGGTATAAGATTTTGTTTACGTCCAGTAGGTTTGAGTAAGCGACTCTTAACACTATTCCAATCGATAGCAGCAGTAGTTCCTGAGATATCTAGCTGTGACAGACGGACAGTCGCAACAGACGGACAAACAGACAGACAGACAGTCGCACCATAAGGATTTATTTTTCACCATTTTGATACGGAGTCCTAAAATAGTAATAAAAACGTACATAAATTATGTTTGGTCTTTTTGTCTGTTGGTTTCTCCGCGCTTTACATAAAGGCACTGGTCCCACCGCCGGCGAGTAAGCGAGTAAAATTGGACGAGTAACAGTTCATTGCGGGCTGACCAGGCACAGTGTGATCAATGACGGTCTCTCTCTATCGCATAACGCCTACATAACGCGTTCTCTTTTTTCCACTAATGGCGAGATTTAATAATAATTACAGCGAAACGGAATCGCGGAGTGAGCGTCCTGCCGGAAGCTATCTGACTTACTCGATGGCACTTGTCGCGCCGCCAGCGAGTAAGCGAGTAATATTGGGCGAGTACCAGCTCATTGCGGGCTGATGAGGTGCAGTGCGATCGGTCGACCTTTCCAGATGCGCAATGTAATGCTACTCGCCCAACTTTACTCGCTTACTCGCCAGCGGTGGGACCAGTGCCAAATACTACTGGATCGATATCCATGAAATTTGGTGTACAGGAAGATTATGACCTCGATTAACACATAGGATACTTTTTACCAGACTTAGCATAAGCAATAACCACATTTTTATAAAAAAAAACCCGACCGCGGTGCACTTTGAAACTGCATTAAATCCGCCATTTTGTTTATTTTAACGAACTTCATGCCCAGTGACACTCGCACCATCAAGACGAATCTAATGATGTATCATTTATCAAAATCGGATGTGTCGTTGAGTAGTTACGAGCGAACACAGGAACGGACATACATACATACATACAGGCAAAACACATAACCCTCCTTTGGGCTTCGCCGCAGTCGGGTAAAAAGGAGTCATTAAACTTATTTCGCGGCACCACTAGTCATTAAATAAAAAGAATTAACTACTACAAAGTGTCCAATGGGCACTCGTCCCACCGGCGAGTAACCGAGTAAAACTGAACGAGTAGCATTACTTGGAAACTCGCCCAAAATTACTCGCTTACTCGCTGGCGGTGCGACAAGTGCCATGATCGAGTAAGTCAGATAGAGTCTGTGCGGAAAGAGAATAGGCGTGGCGAAAAACGGAACTAACCTAACCAGTATGGCAAATACGGTAGAAAAGCATTACATCGCCCTTAAATCTAAATCCTATTCTCTTTCCGCACAGATCCTAGCTTCCGGCAGGACTGACTCGCTCCGTGATTCCGTTCCGCGGTAATTATCATTAAATCTCGCCACTCTAGAGTGGAAAAAAGAGCACGCGTTATGCGATAGAGAGAGACGGTCAGATGCGGGTCAGCTCCGTCAAGCCAGACAACGCGAACAGCAGCAATAGGCTACTTGACAGGTTTCTGAAAAGTCAATCCGATTGTTTAATGTTGTCTATTGAGCACTCAGAAAGTGGTAATTTTTAATTCTTTTGTGTATTTTTTCCGAAAAAAGCAAATAAAAATGCACTTTTAAAATTAGCCGCCAAAACGGTTTCTCGGACAATATGGCGTCTATGACGACACATGATAGTAAACCGACAAAATGTCAACGAGGATCGCATAACGTTCTACCTTTAAAAATAGGATTGACAGATGCTGTCGATGCTGTTTACTATGGTGTGACGTCATCGGCCAATCCAAACCGTTTTCGATAAAATGGCGACAGATAAAAAATAATCAATTTTCATCCGAGTTTTATAAATAAATTATCCATTTATTTTTAGTAATATTGACGTAAATTGGTTTTAATACTTATAATTAATACATATATCCATAATTCTTCCATTATTTTTCACACTGTCAAGTAGCCTATTAGTATATCACACAACTAGGGTGGTAATACAAAGAGAGGGCTTTCTTTCCAGGTGTGGCATAAAGTATAAAAACAAACAAGTAATCCAACTTCGGCCGTTTAGGAGCCCGCGACGGTTCACTAATGTTTAACCAAAAAATTATTGACAAATGGTCATTTGACAAACAACGTTTCACCAAATGATCATTTGGCAAACGAGACATTTGACAAAAGTATCATCTAACAAAAACTCACTTAGTAAATGATTAATTAGCAAACACTACACTTGGTAAATGTGTTAAATAATAAAATGTCAATTGACCTTTTTTCATTTCACCAAATAATATCGATACCTTTGGGTTCAATTGGCGTAAAGGACATTTTGGCGAAAATGAGTTATATATACAGTTTTGTTCAGAATTTCAAGCTCTACCGTTCTGTGTAGTTAAAATTTCGATATCTTTAAAAAAAGTGCCTTTACGACCCAGTTTTTATTCATCGTTTTCGCAAAACTAGCTCAGGTTAAGGGACGTAAGTGTCAAGTTATAAAATACGAATTAAGAGGTGTATCGTAAAGTACGCCGGTAAATATGAATACTGTCGTATATGACCTATTTTTTTCTTGTTGTCCTTTAAGCCCTTCATTTCTCATGATTACTTTCCATAAGCGCATAGTCGAGGTGGGCGTTAAGGACGTGTTTTCTTTTACTTGTCCTTTACGACCTGCCTTTAAATTATAATACCGTAATTTGATAAACCGAATAAGATTGTAAAGGGCAGGTATTATTTTACTTGTCCTTTACGACCTGCTTAAAAAATGATTACACCATTATTTGATAGAATTAAGGAGGTTGTAAACGGCATGTATTCTTTTACACGTCCTTTACGACCTGCCTTCAAATTATTATACTTGTTTACATACCGTAATTTGATAAATCGAACAGGGCTGTAAAGGGCAAGTAGTCTTTTACTTGTCCTTTAAGACCTGCCTTAAATCTAATTTTAGCACATTTTTTTAAAGAAGAGCAGGGTTGTATAGGGATTAGCCTTTATTTTTGGCATTTACTGCCACAAATGTGTGTCTAAATTCTGAAATAAAAGCAATTTACGTAATCGTAAAGGTCTAAACTATCGATACCTTTAATTGGGTTCAATTGGCGTAAAGGACAAAACGCTGGTTTTGAGGAGAAGCAAAAAACCATTTTATTTTACAAAAAATGGCTACAGTATTTTGGTTTCTCGACCTATACTTTCGACATGTATATGAAAAATATTTGAAATGCGCGTATCTTTAACCGGTGATGGCAGTTCTACCTGTAAACAATGTATTATGGAAGTTAGATGTCCTTTACAACTGGTAAAAATGCTATCAATGTCATTTACACCCGTGACTTTTTTAGACATTTGGAAATGATGGGGTTGTAAATGACGGTCTCAGATGACTTTGTTCCAATTTCGGGGCGTAAAGTTAACAGCTATGTAATAAAAATTGACAGTATTCAACTTAGTTTACCTTAAAGAGACTTGAAAAATGTATAAAAAGATGATGAATTCATTATTTTTCATACTATTATACTTATTATTTACATTAACAGTGTTTTACTCACTACGTAGTCGTCCTAATGATTGACATCCAAATGTCGATAATCATTAGCCTCTATGTCACTTCCATTATTGTGATTTAGTGCTATTGGAAGAGAGTAAAACACTAGTAGGACATTATTAAGTTGTTAACTTTATTTTGTAATGTGATATGTATGTTAGATTGTAAGGTATTTATCTATGGGCCTTTGATGCCTGAAATAAATAAATTATTATTATTATTTCCACCCTTGTTCCCGCAATTTAGTCAGTTTATGAATAGTTAATTTTTTTTTTCAAATCTGGTTATAAAATAGTTCTTTCATAGTTATTATTGCGCTCTCCAAAAAATATTAATTTTAAATATAATCTGGACATGCCTAGCTGAATATACGATTTTAACCTAACATGGTCATTCACATAATTACTCTATTAACGACGGGATATTTACCATGTATGTTTGTTTTTGTGAGTTCCCGATATTTCGGCACTGTTGCAAGCGCCATCATCACGGAGTAACTGACGTGCAGCGAGTTTTTAGTTGTAGTCTACCCACACACCATAGCAATCTACCCTTTTTCGGGTTCGCTTCGTCCGCGCGTTATTCATACTACTACCGTCCGCATTCTCACTTGGAACTCGATCACGTTTACGACACTCAACACTTAAAGTATCACTTCGCTTATTTACTCTTGAACATGTCTTTTTTCCCTTGGAGAACTTACGGATCACTGGACACCAGACGCTCGACAGTTGAAGCCCGTCTTCCCGGTTGAAATTTTTATACTTGAGGATTTCGATAGCTTCCTTAACCATTCTAAGTATATAGTGTTTTTCTGTCGAGAGGATCTGTGGGTTGTGCAACTCAATCCAATAATTCGTTTCCGCGTTCAGAAGATGTTCAGCGATTGCCGATTTCCGAGGTTCGTTGTTTTTAAAAACTCGGATGTGCTCTTTTATACGGCATGAGATAGTGCGCTTAGTTTGACCTATGTAAGAGCTACCACAGCTGTAGTCAATTTTGTAAACACCTGGGCATTCAAGCGGAAAACGGTCCTTTAGCGTACGTAGGTATTGTGCCAGTTTTCTGTGGGGAGTGAAGACAGTCTTCACCGAGAACTTCTTTAAAATATTGACAACTTATCTGTCACTCCTTTTACATTTATGGTAGGTACGCCGGTTGTCGTTCAACTTTATAGTCCAGGTGCTTAGGCAAAACGGTGCGTCTAGGTGGTATAATCCGCCTATTATAACCATTTCTCTGTAGAACGTTCTTTAAATGTGTTAATTCACTACCGAAATGATCCCACCACCCTCGCCAACTATACTCTGTAGTAGCGTCACTTACTGACCGCGCATACAATTTATGTGACGAGGATCATTTGGGTAGTGAATTGACACATTAAAGAACGCTCTACAGAGAAATGGTTATAATGGGCGGATTATACCACCTAGACGCACCGTTTTGCCTAAGCACCTGGACTATAATGTTGAACGACAACCGGCGTACCTACCATAAATGTAAAAGGAGTGACAGATAAAGTTACCAATATTTTAAAGAAGTTCTTGGTGAAGACTGTCTTCACTCCCCACAGAAAACTGGCACAATATCTACGTACGCCAAAGGACCGTTTTCCGCTTGAATGCCCAGGTATTTACAAAATTGACTGCAGCTGTGATAGCTCTTACATAGGTCAGAATAAGCGCACTATCTCATGCCGTATAAAGGAGCACATCCGAATGATTAAAAAACAACGAACCTCGGAAATCGGCAATCGCTGAACATCTTCTGAACGCGGAAACGAATCACTGGATTGAGTTGCACAACCTCCTCGCTTCTCGATCCCCTCGATCCTCTCGCTCGACAGAAAAACACTATACTTATACCCAGAATGGTTAAGGAAGCTATCAACATCCTCAAGTATAAAAATTTCAACCGGGAAGACGGGTTTCAACTGTCGAGCATCTGGTATCCAGTGATCCGTAAGTTCTCCAAGGGAAAAAAGACATGTTCAGGAGTAAATACGCAAAGTGATACTGTAAGTGTTGTGTGTCGTGAACGTGATCGAGTTCCAAGTGAGAAAGCGAACCCGAAAGAGGGTAGATCGCTATGGTGTGTGGGTAGACTACAACTAAAAACTCGCTGCATGTCAGTTACTCCGGCGTTTGTAACAGTGCCGAAATATCGGGAACTCACAAAAACAAACATACATGGTAAATATCCCGTTGTTAATAGTAGTAATTATGCCTAGCTGAATTCATCATCTTTTTATACATTTTTCAAGTCTCTTTAAGGTAAACTAAGTTGAAAACTGTCAATTTTTATTACATAGCTGTTAACTTTACGCCCCAAAATTGGAACAAAGTCATCTGAGATTGTCATTTACAACCCCATCATTTCCAAATGCCCAAAAAAGTCACGGGTGTAAATGACATTGATAGCATTTTTACCAGTTGTAAAGGACATCTAACTTCCATAATACATTGTTTACAGCTAGAACTACCATCACAGGTTAAAGATATGCGCATTTCATATATTTTTCATATACATGTCGAAAATATAGGTCGAGAAACAAAAAAACTATAGCCATTTTTTGTAAAAAATTATTGACAAATGGTCATTTGACAAACAACGTTTCACCAAATGATCATTTGGCAAACGAGACATTTGACAAAAGTATCATCTAACAAAAACTCACTTAGTAAATGATTAATTAGCAAACACTACACTTGGTAAATGTGTTAAATAATAAAATGTCAATTGACCTTTTTTCATTTCACCAAATAATATGTTTCGCAAATTAAGCATTTGTCCAAATGTCATTTAACAAAATGTTATTTCATAAAAAGTACTTCTTTTTTCAAACATTGTGATTTAGTCTGTTGGGAAATTTATTCCGCTACCCTCTTATCGCCACAAGTTACAAGATTATATAGAAGGCAAGCAATCATGCATTATGACGCTCCTTTCGCTTCACTCGCTCCGCTATTGGTGGTCATAATACAAACCTAACTCAACCGACGACCTAGGTTATTTCCATGATTATTCTAAATGCATCAGTTCGTTTTTTTGGGGGACGCGTTCAAACCCTAACCTAACCTAACAACCTAATTTTTCTGCTAGCAGTTCGTTTTTGTTGGGGGACGCAGTTCAAACCCTAACCTAACCTAACCTAACAACCTACTCTTTTTTTCCAAATACTGTGTATTAATTTGACCTATACCATATCTATTATTAGATTTAATAATAAACGAAACACTTGTCAAATAATACATTGTACCAAACGTTTTTAGACCAAGAGTAGTTTTGTCTGATAACTCAGTTGCTAAATGTTCATTTTGTCAAATAATTATTTACAAAATGTAAATTTAACTGTTGATCATTTGGTCAAGTGAGTCATTTGTAAAATGATTAGTAGTAAAATGATCAATTGGTGAAACATTTTTTTGCAAAACGTTGTTTGTCAAGTGTAATTTTGCCAAATGACTTTTGGTCAAACGGCAGGACACCGCCCGCGACACGTATTCGCACAGGCGCACGATCGCGCGTCTGTGTGAGTGCGATCCACACTGGAGCATTCTAACGCATTCTTAAATCTTTGCTTGTAGTGCGTTCGTACACGGCGCGCACACATTCAAGCGCGCGATGTACCTTTTGTGGGAAGAAAAATTACTGCTGTTCTGCCGTCCAAAACTAGACTAACCTCTATACAACTCCATAGAGCAGTGGTTCCGAACCTGGGGGTAATTACCCCCTTAGGGGTAAAATTAAGTTTTCTCAGGGGTAATAAATAAATAAATAAATAAATATTAGGGGACAATCTTACACAAATCGAACTAGTCCCATAGTAAGCTCAATAAGGCTTGTGTTATGGATACTAGACGACGATATATTTAATAGATACAAATACTTAAATACATAGAAAACATCCATGACTCAGGAACAAATATTCGTGCTCATCACACAAATAAATGCCCTTACCGGGATTCGAACCCAGGACCTCCTGCTTCTTAGGCAGGGTCACTACCAACTAAGCTAAAGCGGTCGTCAAAACTCATACTCATATTAAGTCGTTTTTCTTTGAGTACTTTCATATACTTTTTGTCCGACGATTATTTACTATAACGAAAATTTGTCTTTTCGTTATAGTAAATAATCGTCGTGACAATTTTGATAAAACTAGACTTAACCTCGGGACTGTTTTTCGGTTTCATAAAAAGTTAACTCTAGGCATCGTTTTTTTGAACAATATTTACTGAGACAATAATGACGAAAATAAAACGCCGTAAAAACGCTGAATATTGGCCCATTACCTATTTTTTGGAGGGGTAATGATACAAATCTAGAGGGGGCCTGTGAGTGATGTGGCAATAAAGGTTAGGAACCACTGCCATAGAGGTTAGTCTAGTTTTAGTCATAGGACGGCAGTATTAAGAGTATATTGTGACGGCAGTTTTTTTAGAAAGACGAGGTACGTAATACTGATTCTTATTCTATGCTTCCGGCGCGACATGATTTTTCCAATAAATTCCTATTAGCGGGTGTCAGCTAATCCACGATTCCGACTAATCGCGCGGTTTCATCGGCGCCCGCGCACGGCACCGTTAAGGCGCAGTCACAGTATGCAGTAATTTTCCTTCCTAAAAAAGGTAAATCGCGCGCTTGTATGTGTGCGCGCCGTGAACGAACACAAGCAAAGTTTTACGAATGCGTAAGAACCATAGATGTATGATATACCCAGATACACAATCAGCCGGAAAAAATGGCCCCACAAATGAGCTAGCCGATCGGCTTGGCTAGCTCATTTTGACTTAGTCTGGTTTCAACCATAGACGGCGACATTTGTCAAAAATTGCTAAATGTAGCGTAAAAAAATGCGTTAATAGCAGCAAAAAAACAAGAAAGAAAGATGGGACATACTTCTTAGTTAAGGGCGAATTAATATAAAGCAGAATTACAAGTGAACTCATCGTGATTTCATAGTTTTTTAATTATCTTCGTGAATCTTTTACCAAAAAGCGACTCCATTTATTTGCTGCTCACTTTTGACGTTTCAGTTTTTGATAGGTGCCAATAAACTTAAGTTTTCAAATGTCTGTTTGCAAATTTGACACATAGGAGTCATGGAACTAAGTTATCTTTTGAATGATAGTTTCATATAGATACAGCTTATAAATTAACGTTATTAGCGTATATTTAAGTGTAACTACAAATGTCATTTTGCGCCAGATTCATAGACATTTTTCTTTGAAACTGTGCGTCTATGTTATTATACGTCAATGGTAAGAACGCTCCAGTACGGATCGCACTGTCTGTCTGTCTTTACGTATCGCGCGCTTCTAAACGGCCGGAGTTTGACTACTTTTCTGTCTTTCTTTATACTTTGGCACAGTCGACGACTAATACCTAGATCACAAACTCATGCTCATGTCATGTGTGTCAGTTTGCATGTTGCTCACACTGCGCATGCCGTCCCACGGCCCGCGTGCCCCCTCCGCGCCGGGCCTCCCCCCGCCCCATCCTCTAAATCACGTCATCGCTATGCTGATGCCGTAGCTGGTCGGTCTGTCGCAGCCAACCGGAGAGACGCGCCCTCAAGAGCGCGTGAAGTTCGGGTTCCTCCAAAGGAGAAGCCCCCGCGCACCGATGTGGATAAGGAGGGCTTCACAATGGTGTCGAGGAAGCGCAAGCCGCGCAAGAGTCAGTGTGGTACTGCAGAACCGATTGGTTCTGGTCTGCGGGTTGCCACACCGAGCAAGGCGCTATATGTATCGCGCCTACATTACACCGCCACGGCTGATGAGGTGGCGGAGTACGTTCGACAGAAGACCGGCTTCTCGCTGAGGGTGTTCCAGCTGCGTTCGCGCCACTATGTGCACTTCAGCTCGTTTGTAGTGCGCGTGCCGCGGCCGCTGCAAGAGACCATCGCATGTGCTGACGTCTGGCCGAAGGGTGTCGTGTTTCGACGGTTCCGGGGCAACCTGCCGAATCCTACACCGGAGACGACGATGCAACGGGGCCACGCCGTTTCGTCGCCTAAATAGATATTTTATTTGTACGTTTCATGACGCATTGGTTTTTTACTGTAATGTCATGTTAACATGTATTAATAAAAAAATAACATAAAATAAATGAAATGTGTACAAGATTAATAGGGATGACGACTGGGTTAGAAATAATGTTCTATTTAGTCCGTCAGTTAGATTATGGAAAAATATGGGACACGTATTTTTTGGTTAATAAAAATATTAAATATTGACAAAATTATAGATCATCAAACTTCTGGAGTAGGGGCTTGTGACGTCACACCTAGGTGAAATTTGTACCAAGGAGTGACGTCACTCGAAACTTCTAAGCACTTTATCCTCGTCATTTTTTGTTTGATAAAAAAAGAATAAAAAACCGGTCAAGTGCGAGTCGGACTCGCGCACCGAGGGTTCCGTACAAACTCATAAGTAGATACGCGAATAGTTCAAGAAAAACTGTATGTCGATTTGTTTAGTAGAAGCAAATAAGTATATGTTATGATTTTTGCAAATTTGTAAAAAACAGTGCAAGTTAGGAAAACAGTTATATACCCTCTAATATTGAGAACCTGACGTGTAATGATTCTATTTAATAGCAAGGACCATTAAATCAAGAGGATTGTCATTCTCCATACAAAAAGCTGTTCCCCGAATTTACAACGCCATCTATGTATAAGCTTGGTAAAATAATTATAATATTATTTACAATTATTTAACTTTACAAACGTGACACAGTATTTAAATGTATTTAAATTTATTTATTATTAGCTGTTTACGAACTAATTGTTACTATACTATGTTTCTTTGTTTAATTATAACATCGTTAAATGTTTAGTGTTTTAGCGCCATCTAGTTTTGCCCGGAAATCCCCTAGCGTGAAACATGCCATCGCTTAGTTTTGCTACTCGCCGCTAGGGATTTCAAGTTTTGTAAATTTCTAAAAAGGTATTAAAGTCAGCAAGACCGTTCTATTTTTCCTGTAATATTCAGGTTGATATTTATAATTAGTAATTATGACACATTTTTCTGATCAGTAACTTCGGAGATAATAGGGGGGGAATGGTACATAAAAATGTATAAATCAAAAACTACTTATTTAAGAAAAAAAATAAAAATGCTGTTTTAATCTACAAATTAAGCCCTTTCATTTGACACCCCACTCAATATAATAGCCCTACTTTCAATTTTCAAAGTCCCATTATGGAGCCTTTTAAAAAAAAAGTAAAAAAGGTACAAGATATTTTTTATGTCCAATAGGCTCGGGTTAGCTACTTTTAACACTATTCCAAATTTCAAATCGATAGCATCAGTAGTTCCTGAGATATCTGGCTGTGACAGACGGACAGACAGACAGACAGAGTCGCACCATAAGGGTTCCTTTTTTACCATTTTGGTACGGAACCCTAAAAATGACGTGTACAATATTTTTCAATAATCTAACTGACGGACTAAACAGTTTTTTTAGTCGTCTAGCCTATTGCTATGTCACTGGGCAACAAAAAACTACCGCAGTTTACTAATAACCGTACGTGTGCTAAACCGCTAATAATGTACCTACTGGATAATCATTTCGGCTACTCAAAGTTAAAAACGAGAGAAAACTTTTCTTTAAACTTTGTTTTTAGTTCCTTTTATTCCTCGCGTCTAGACGCATGTTCTCATTATTTTTACATTTTCTCATTTCAGTTATCCGTAAAAATAGCATTTCTTGGGATCCTTATAATATAATTTTTTTACGCAATTAAGTCCCATTTTATTAGTGTTGTCCCTATTATGTCTTGGTTGCTATTACTGAAATGCGATTCGATCACTCGCAAGGCATTCTGCATACTTCCCCTTAACAGCAAGAGTCGCGCTCTGCTGCACTATGCAAATGGTCCGGAGAAATTATGAGGCCAAGATACCATCGACATGCGGCCAAATAGCAGCGAATTTGACTGACATCAAATAGTCTTAAATTAAAATGAATGTCGGAAAAAACAGCAGCTGCGGTGGGCAAGACATTTTGCCAAGACAGGAGTGACTCACTCCGCGATTTCGTCGCGCGGCTACAAGAGCCAAATGTTGCCCCACCGGAGGATTTTAGCCAGCGTCTAGAAAGAGCACACGTTATGCGATAGAGAGAGACGATCGGTTGCGGTTCGTTCTGTCCAATTTTCAAATCCGCACGTCAGTTAGAAAAGTTTTAACGCATTGTTATGGCAGCCCTAACCGTATAGCAACCCGGCCGACC
This sequence comes from Eudemis profundana, assembly GCA_947034925.1. Taxonomy (NCBI): domain Eukaryota; kingdom Metazoa; phylum Arthropoda; class Insecta; order Lepidoptera; family Tortricidae; genus Eudemis; species Eudemis profundana. The sequence continues at coordinate 2,211,181 of OX344809.1, forward strand.
GCTGGGCGCTCCTGAAGTGATTGGTAGCTTTAACCCTTTGTTATGGCAGCCCTAACCGTATGGCAACCCGGGCGACCGCTGGGCGCTCCTGAAGTGATTGGTAGTTTTAACCCATTGTAATGGCAGCCCTAACCGTATGGCAACCCGGCCGACCGCGGGGCGCTTCTAAAGTGATGGTAGTGTCAACCCATTGTCATGGCAGCCCTAACCGTATGGCAACCCGGGCGACCGCTTGGCTGGTCCGGCGGCGTGCGTGCTCTCGCGGGGCTATCGATCGGGCGCAATGCGGTGCTCAGCTGATTTTGATTACACACCATTTTTACCATAGTTTTTAGAAATTGGGAGGCCAACTTTAAAGAGGATTTTGGAATTTTATTAATACAACTGGCTCCTGCCTCGTATACGAGAAAAAAGCCTCACAATGCTCCATTTTCAGCACCGTAGTCGTATAAAAGCAAGTATTATGAGGCATCTTAGTCTTTGGTACGAGTATATTTGAATTAGATAGTTCAATCCGTTCTTTAGGAAAAGGAGTAAATATGCACCAGAGACCGACAGTTATCTAACCGACAACGATGAGATGCTACTAATGTTACTTATTTTTCATTTTGAGGTAGTACTGAACCCAAACAAAATTGAACCAAATAATGTAGTGTGGTTGAGAACTTCTTCGTCAAATTTGTCCTTAATAATAAATAGGCGTTCTATCGCTTTAACTTTGAAAACCACTAGAGTATGATCTCCTATTACGACCTATTGTATCTCTAGCACACCTGTGATAGGGGAGACCGGGTATGGTTGTCTCGCGAGTTGGTTGTCAGAGCGGCCATAAAATAATACTAAACGAAGGAATAAGTGCATCGATTGGTGAAGTACGGAAGGATGTACAGCTCTTGCGATCTTTTAGCACCGATCGATGTACTTAATATTTCGTTTAGTATTATTTTATAGCCGCTGTGACAACCAACCCGCGAGACAACCATACCCGGTCTCCCCTATGCGACTCTTAATCGCGCGACAAATGCTACCTATCTCATTTCACTCAATATAGTGTGACAGTGACAGGTCATGTTCTGTAGCGAGATAAGTTAAGTCGCGGCCAGTTGTGCTAGGTGAGCTGTTAAGGTTTACGTTTAAAATAAGTCTTGAATTACACTACTATACAAATTTGCTAGCAAAATCGCATGGCATTGCATCAATGGTCGATTTTCACAACTTTGATATATCTCTGTCTCAATTTTGTACAGAACTGTAACTTCAACGACATCTCATATCGTCGGCAAGCCGAGAATTGGAATTGAGTTTGAATAGTTGGGTCAATTGCAGAAAAAATCTAATCATGTCTAATCATGGTGTGTCTTATACCATTTTAGAATGAAGATTCATGAGCACTTTTCATTTATGAAATAAAAAACGTTGTACTAAATCTTTAAGTTGTCCTAAATCCTAAGTTATTTTTTTCTAATTAAGTACTTTTATTTGATTTCGCAAGTGTACTGAAGGCGTAAATCCCTGAATCATACAATTAAGTATTAAATGACGTTAATAAAATACAAACGCATTCGGAACAGCATAAAAAAAACTGTAGCCGTGCTCGTTATGTTAACGAGGCGGTGTCAAGATGGCGGGAGCGTCGGCGCGATAGTTGACGAGAAACATTAAAAAATCAGTTATTTCCAGTGATCGGAATAGGTAGAGTATATTTTCCTAAACTTCGAAAAACATAGTCGAAAAGTGGAGACTCCCTTACGACCAAAATTTTTTTCGGGACATAAATCCCAGAATCTTACTAAAAATTTATATTATTGGTATTCTTTCGCACATTTCTCGAACATTCTCAGTATAGCTGTTTCTTTCTAATAGTCTCTTTCACTCCTTCGAGAAATTTCGCCATATACTGAAGTGTAGTTCAAAGGCTCATAAGGGGTCCTGAAAACGCCTGAAAACGGGTTTTCAGGTTATTGCGCCATCTTATAGAGGGTGTCCTGAAACGAACTGAAAACATATTTCAGGCGCCTGAAAACAACGGCAACTTAGGTGAATGGGTTGTAAGGGAGTCTCCACTTTTCGACTATATTCTTAGAAGTTTAGGTAAATATACTCTACCTATTCCGATCACTGGTTATTTCTTACTTAGGAATCAGTTATATTTTACTCATCAACCGGGTTTGTCTCTCTCTCTCTTGCTTAGAGACCGGTTTTATTTCTTAAAAACCGGTTTTCACCGGTTCATAATAGGACAAATACATATGTTCAAAAAACTGAAACACCCTATTATATTTAAACATTTAATTAATGTTACCGAAATATGTGTTTACATGTATTTTCAATAACAGTTCTCTTTAAATAGATATTTCAGTGACCCACCCTTTGAAAAAGTAAATTGGCATTTCCTTTGAACATCACAAATAAGAGTAAATCAGAACCAGCGTATTCAAAAAAAAACCATTACGCCCTAGGGCGTAATAGATCATTTACGGCCCGCAAAACCTACATGTAACAACACCACTTTCGAGCAAGTGTGATGAAAAACAATTGCCTTGTACATAGCAAACCGGATCGCAAAGAAATATTTTAACTGAGGCACGATGAAAGCATTTGCTAAGAATAAATAATTTAACTGTGGACTGTGGCACGTTGAAAGCATTTGCTAAGAACGCGAGTATGATCAGAGCAATCGAATTGAAAATGGGATGAAGCTTAATCCAGACCTTTGTTAATTGAGCTGTCTCGCTCTGCGCACCGTACCAGGCGTTGAGTGCTAAAATTTCCTCGGGGCCCTTGTGTTGGGCAGAGAGAGAAGGGAGCAGCGACATTACTTTCTTTTCACGTACACTATTTTTAACCAACTTCGCAAAAAGCAAGTTCTCTAGTTGGTTGCATTTTTCTATATTTGTTACCTAAGAACTCTTAGTGTCGAAGATTCTATTTTTGAACTTGCTTAATAGAGTTCCGTACCTCAAAGAGAAAAAATTTAACCCTTATAGGATCACTTTGCTGCCCGTCTATCTATCCGTCTGTCAAGACCCTTTATCTCTGGAACGTGTGGAGGTATCGAGTTGAAAATAAAAATCATATACTCAGATCTAAGGTCCATTAAATTGTAAGTTAACGTAAAAAAAAATTGACACTCAAGGAAACCAAAATTCAAAGGGTACCGTTGACCTAGAACTATAATATTTGGTAAGTAATACCGTCTTATGCTACAAGTCTATACTTGTAGTATAAGACGGAAACGTCTGAAAACGAAATATTTTGAAGAAATCATAAAAGAATTGACTTTACTAAGGAATCAAAATTTATAGGGTACTTTAAAACCTACAAATTTGTACGAAACCCTCGGTGGGCGACCCCGACTGGCACTTGCCCGATTTTTTTTAGTTATTGTATATTTGTCTCTATGGTGCTGAAACCTGGTCCACAGTTTAAAAACACGGTTGGGCAAGACCATACCATCAGGAAAACTAGCTGTTTATTACAGAAACTGTGCTGACATTCAAGCCCTAAATAGTCATGTCAGTGCCGTAAATAGGGCGGTGCCACCGGTGCCCAGGTACAGGGCGTAGACTCTGGGGGGCGCAAGAACCAGAAGAAGAATGGCCAGACCAGGCAGGACCCTAGGGTACCCATAAAAAAAAACAAGGGCGCATTTATAGAAGCTCGCACAGGGTGCAGAAAAGGCTATTTACGGCACTACTGACAGTATCTCGAGTTAATAACCACAGCGATTTTTGGAACTCGGGCTCGCAGTGGCGGCGAAAGGGGGGGAGGGGGAGGAATGGACCGCCGATTGCACACTCCCGCCCCCCTGGCGAAGTATCAAAAAAATAGATATTTCCGCCCGTACCCGACTGGCATACGCCGCCACTGCGGCTCGACTGCTTTGCCCAAAAGTCTTCGCTAATCGACTCGTGATTCATGGTAGCGATTCTCTCATCACTTGAACCCGTCTAAAAGGTAATTCTGTAACGGAAACATTTCCACGTTAATTAAGATTTAAAGGTTATTTTGCACTTTTTTCTGCGACACACAACTGCTTAGATGTAGGTCAATGATTTTAAAAGTAAGGATAGACCCATCCGAACAGTTCGCAACTATTTTCCCCGTAACAAAAAATGCAGCTATAAAGACCAGCTGCGCAGTGCACGCGCCGCGTGTCGCACTTCCGGCTGGTACTGATTTAGCGGTATTTTACCGCCAAAGCGTTGGAACCGTCTGCGCGCTCGCTTAGCCCTGTCCTTTGTAATACGTCAATGATGTAGGTCCAATAATGGGATTATAGTTTGGTCGCATTCATAGTTCTCTTGTTGTTTGATTACCACATTCAGTTCCCAGATCTACCGGGTTCATTTTGTATGGAAAATTGGCACTTGGCTCTAAAAGTGTTAAATATTTTTGTCAAAGAATTTTCAAACAATATCACTAAATAGTATACAAACACGGTAAGCTAAATAAAACCGTTTAAAAACAAAGCCGCTTTCTCTGTCCCTATGTCCCTATGTATGCTTAAATCTTTAAAACTAAGCAACGGATTTTGATGCGGTTTTTTTAATAGATAGAGTGATTGAAGAGGAAGGTTTATCTATATATATAAAAGAAGATGTCCTGACTGACTGACTGACTGACTGACTGACTGACTTACTGGCTCATCAACGCACAGCCGAAACTACTAAAGCTAGGAACTTGAAATTTTCACAGTAGGGTGGTTGTATAACGTAAGTAAGGGATAAGAAAGGATTTTTCGAAATTAATCCCAAAAGGGGGTTAAAAGGGGGTTGAAAGTTTATATGGGGACCACACGATTTTTAAAGTAGGAGATCTGAAACTTCGAACATGGACTCTTCATTATAAGTTGAAAAAAGTAATTTCACCGTTTTTCGAATTTCATCCCTAAAAGGGGTTAAACGGGGGTTGAAACTTTGTATAGGGACCAATCGATTTTTAAAGTTGGAGATCTGAGACTTCGGACATAGACCCTTCAATATGAGTACAGGAAATTTATTTCACGGTTCTTCGAAATTCATCCCCAAATGGGGTTAAAGGGGGGTTGAAACTTTGTATAGGCACCAAACGATTCTTGAAGTTAGAGATCTGAGAGTTCGCACATAGACCCTTCAATATGAGTAGAGAAAAGTAATTTCACCTTTTTTCGAAATTCATTCCTAAAAGGGGTAATACGGGGGTTGAAACTTTGTAAGGGGACCAAACGATTTTTAAAGTTGGAGATCTGAGAGTTCGCACATATACCCTTCAATATTAGTACAGGAAAGTGATTTCGCAGTTTTTTGAAATTCATCCCCGAAAGGGGTTAAATGGGGGTTGAAACTTTGTAGGGAGGAACCAAACGATTTTTGAAGTAGGAGATCTGAGACTACGCACATAGACTCTTCAATATAAGTTAAGAAAAGTCATTTCACCGTTTTTTGAAATTCACCCCCAAAAGGGGTTAAATGAGGGTTGAAACTTTGTATAGGGAGGGACCAAACGATTTTTGAAGTAAGAGATCTGAGATTTCGCACATAGACTCTTCAATATAAGTTGAGAAAAGACATTTCACCGTTTTTTGAAACTCACCCCCAGAACGGGTTAAATGGGGGTTGAAACTTTCTATAGGGACCAAGCGATTTTTAAAGTAGGAGATCTGAGACTTCGCATATAGACTCTTCAATATAAGGTAAGAAAAGTCATTTCACCGTTTTTTTGAAATTCACCCCAAAAAGGGGTTAAATGGAAGTTGAAACATTGTATAGGGACCAAACGATTTTTAAAGTAGGAGATCTGAGACTTCGCACATAGACTCTTCAATATAAGTTAAGAAAAGGAATTTCACCGTTTTTTGAAATTCACCCCCAAAAGGGGTTAAATGTGGGTTGAAACTTTGTATAGGGAGGGACCAAACGATTTTAGAAGTAGGAGATCTGAGACTTTCCACATAGACTCTTCAATATAAGTTGAGAAAAGACATTTCACCATTTTTTGAAACTCACCCCCAGAACGGGTTAAATGGGAGTTGAAACTTTCTATAGGGACCAAGCGATTTTTAAAGTAGGAGATCTGAAACTTCGCAGAGAGACTCTTCAATATAAGTTGAGAAAAGTTATTACACCGTTTTTTGAAATTCAGCCCCAAAAGGGGTTAAATGGAAGTTGAAACTTTGTATAGGGACCAAATGATTTTTAAAGTAGCAGATCTGAGACTTCGCACATAGACTCTCCAATATAAGTCGAGAAAAGTCGTTTCACCGTTTTTTGAAACTCACCCCCAGAACGGGTTAAATGGGGGTTGAAACTTTCTATAGGGACCAAGCGATTTTTAAAGTAGGAGATCTGAGACTTCGCACATAGACTCTTCAATATAAAGTGAGAAAAGTCATTTCACCGTTTTTTGAAATTCACCCCCAAAAGGGTTTAAATGGGGGTTGAAAGTTTATATAGGGACTAAACTATTTTTGAAGTAAGCGATTTAAGACTTCGTACCTACATAGACTTTTCAATAAGAGTGAGGGAAGCTAATTTCATCGTTTCTCGAAATTCATTTCTAAAATGGGTATAACGGGGGTTGAAATTTTGTATACGGACCATACGATTTTTGAAGTAGGAAATCTAAAACTGTTTGAACTGAATAGAACTGAAATGATTTTAACATTTATTAAAGTTTATGTCCAAAACGAAATGCCTAATTATAATTTACACCGCAGACGAAGTCGCGGGCATTAGCTAGTATGTATAATAAATGCATAACATCGGGGTGGGTCGTCGTTGTAAATATAATCGTCTATTGTACGTTAACCATTTTCAGGATCCATCAAACTTTAAGATATTATAATCGAATGATGAAATTAGATCAATCTTTTATTTCCTTAACACTTTCACGACACACGACCGGCGGTCGTAACTTTTGCTGAGCTGCCGGCTGTTTTTTTCGTGCCGCATTATTGGCTCTCAAAGCTCTGTCTCTGTCGTCTCCCCGGGGAGCTGGATAATAATAAATTTTATGCCTCACCTGGCCATAAAGTGGATTTTACCGCACGCTACGCGTATGGAAAAAGCCGCTTTCTGGTAAAGTGTAGACATAAAATGATGTACACAACACGGGAGGTAATAAAGAAAACTCTCGATCGCATATTTACGTCCCTCGCTTGCAGCTCAGGCCGCAAATATCTGCGATCTCGGCTTTTCTTTGTATTGTCACCCTAGTTGTGTAATCTACTAATATTTTAGAGTAATTTGTACTCTCGTAAAACATGTTAAAATACACTTAAGTACTATCTTACCTAAGTATTGTCGACCCCGTGGTTTCTCATCGCTTGCACCACACTCAAAGGTAATTCCGTAAGGGAAGAGTCTCCGCGTTAATCATGATTTAAAAGCTCGGTCGCGCGTAATTAAATGGTCTTGTAGTCTTAGTGGATTGTGTTATGATCGTCGTTCCTAATTTATTTCCTGGGTCTTTGCAAATGATGTCCACAAATTGCTCGTGGCTATGACAAGCTTGTTGTTTCTCGGCATAAATGCTATTCCTTCCTAGGATTTTATACTATTTCCATGCCTAATTCCAACTAAATTAATTCAATAGTTTACGCGTGGAAAGGTAATCAGGGGTCAGATACCAGTATTTTCTCCATACAAAATTACCGGTATTTTTCCGTTCTTTTCGTTCTTTGGTTTATTAGGTATTTCAGTTTTTAATCGGACAATATAATAATACGAAATCATTTACTAAATATATGATACGTAAACCCTAAATAAAAAGCATAAGATAATTCAAAATATTTGGCTATTTCGGGGTTTTAGCAAAATACCGGTTCCGAGCGCTGAAGCTAACAGCCATAGTTATTTAACAAAAATACATCTATAACATAAAATGGATTTTGAAATTTGAAATATCATTTCGAAGTCGAATTTGTACGAAATATTTATAATTTGGAATTATTTGGGACATTTGGAATTCGGCATTCGGATGTTTGGATTAAAAAATACTCAACACATTTTCTATAAGACATGTATTAGCCTGTATTTCGCACAAGGGCACAAGTGGCCACTGGCGTCGTGTCCCTGACTCGATGAGAGCGAGTGCGTTTTATGTCTCGGTGTTAGGACAGCTCTCCACGGGGTAACAATGTTCATCATCATCATCATTTTCAGCCAAAAGACGTCCACTGCTGGACATAGGCCTTCCCCAAGGATCTCCACGATTGTCGACTTTGTGCTGCTATTATCCAGCGGCTTCCCGCGGTTTTCACCAGATCGTCGGTCCACCTTGTGGGAGGCCTGCCAACACTTCGTCTTCCGGTACGTGGTCGCCACTCGAGAACCTTACCACCCCAACGACCATCAGTTCTGCGAGCAATGTGCCCTGCCCATTGCCACTTAAGGTTTGCAATGCGTTGAGCTATATCGGTAACCATAGTTCTTCTACGGATCTCCTCGTTCCTGATTCGATCTCGAAGAGAAACCCCGAGCATAGCTCTTTCCATTGTAACAATGTTATGGTAATTTTAATACCTAACTAAAATAAAACCGGCCAAGTGCTAGTCGGATTTGCACACGAGGGGTTCCGTACCACCGCATAAAACGCGAAAAACACGTTTCTTGTATGGGGACTTTTTATTTTGTTTTTATATTTGATATTATAGCGGCAATTGAAATAGGTACTATTACGGTTCAAAAGATACAGCCCTGTGACAGACGGACGGACAGACTACAGACAGCGGAGGCTTGTAATATTAGAGTCCCTGACACTTTTTGGATATTTACCCATATATTTTGAACCGGAATAGGCAGAGACTTGAAATTTGCACAGAATGTGTATCAGTAGAATGTTTTTCTGGCCCAAACAACGATTCGGGCCTCACCAACTGGTGAGGGTTATAAATATCCAATCTGAAGCTTTTTTCATGAACGCCTGAGGTGGGTACATAATATTACGTCCTCCCTGGCCAACAAGTGCGATTTTCTCTCCACGTAGCGGACAGAAAAAAACCACTTACAACCTTAACTGACTTAAAATCATTGCTGGCTCGAATGAACAAAAGGTACACATAGAAATAAGCCAACACTTAACACTTACGTAAGCTAGTCCGACATATTGTAACAATTAGTAATACCATTAATATCAAAACAGCCGGTGCCATTGATTTCTGGCCCCATTATCACGATAACAACCATCGTTAAGGTAAGTAGAGGGTAAGGTAAGTTATGTCATTTGTAATTATGTGCTAGATTTCTGGAATTTTGCCTGCGTCAATATCAAACTCTTTGATATAGAGGGTGAAATTGGAGACGTAATCAGAAATCACTTTTTCAGACTCGGCAATTGATAGACATTTTATGGCAATAGTACCTACTCACCCGAAACAAAACAAGTTTTTTTGTTGATTAAATTAAAAGACGAACGAACGATTAGAGGCCTTTGAAATGTGGCGTTGGAGGAGAATGGAAGGAATAAGTTGGACAGAAAGGATATCGAATGAAGAGGTATTAAGTAGGATAAAGGAAAAGAGGACTTTGCTAAGGGTCATAGAAGATAGAAGAGGTATCATGATGGGACACCTGTTACGACACGATCATTTCCTTAAAACTATTATAGAAGGAAAGATTGAGGGGAAACGAGGCAGAGGAAGACCAAGAAGGAATTACTTTGAGCAGATAAAAGAGAAGGTCAAGGTCGTGACGTACCAGGAGGTAAAGGAATTGGCGCAGAATAGGAAGGACTGACGATTGCTTCACCGACAAGAGCAAGGCTCTTAAGTTAAAGAAGAAGAAATTAAATCAGGATCAACCGTTTTAATTCTTGATAAAATGATATCAAATCTGATCATGTCTAAGATTTCGCCTGTATACACGAAAGTATTCTTTAACAATACAAGATTTTACTGGCCATTTATTTAAGTAAAAACAACGGAACTTACATATACCGTATGTCCACAACGCAGACTTCGTCAAAATTATCAAGATGGCAAATATCCGCCACATGAAAGTTTGTATAAAAGAGTTCATAATTCACCCTTTTCAAGTCTTTTGCAGTTGAATTTCGGAATAGTACATTATACAACTAGGATGGTTAAACAAAGACAGACCGAGATCGCAGATCTGCAAGTGAGGGACCTAAATATGCGATCGAGGGCTTTCTTTATTACCTCCCGTGTTGTGTACATCATTTTATATCTACACTTGGCCAGAAAGCGGCATTTTTGTACGCGTAGCGTGCGGTAAAAGCCACTTTATGGCCAGTGTCTCATAAAAATACTTTAAAGAACATGTGTCTCTATCCAAAAAGCATGACTGTAAGTAAAACTTTTATAAATAAATTAAAGTACCTACCCAACAGTGGCGTGGCGTTGAAGAAATCCTTGGGCAAGCCGGAGCAGCTTTGGCTTCAATTTTCTTTAAGAGCACTAGAACTAAGTGCTGAATTAAGTGTTGCCTAATATTAGGCAAGCCGATGGGAATCGAGTTCTATGGACGCCACGCCACTGCTACCCAAAATCAACATTACCCAAAAACGAGTTTCTAAACCATAGAAAAAACCACGGCTACAATGTACCTTAGCCTTTAGGGACCAGCCCCCGGCGAGTAAGCGAGTAAATTTGGCTGAGTAGCATTACATTGCGGATCTATAAAGGTCGATTGATGACACTACCTGGTCAGCCCGCAATGAAATGTTACTCGCCCAACTTTACTCACTTACTCGCCGGTGTGACTAGTGCCTTATGGTAGGTAACTCAGTCAAGTATCCACTAAAGCCGTAAACCTTTTGCAGATGATCTTCCTCCATTTTTACAGCCTCCTGAAGGGATTATGAAGGCTTGTATCATCTTGTTCTGCTGAGGTTTCGGCCATTCTCACGAAGTATGTCTGCGGTCACCTAATTACCGCGACGCTGGTTTCATACTAAATGTATGGAGACGCGGTAATTAGATGGTCGTGAGAATGGCCGGTTTACATTCGACAAGGTTTTTCCGACGACCGCATCTGCATAGAAGGGTGTTTTTAAAAAACACCGGGCAAGTGCGAGTCGGACTCGCCCAGCGAGTATTCCGTACAAATACTTGAAATAAAGACTATATTTTAATTGATTTAATTACAAATGTACAGTTTTCAGATTTTTCCCTATACTTGCAGTATAAGACGGTATTACTTGCCAAATTTCATAGTTCTAGGTCAACGAAAAGTACCTTATAAAAGTTATAAATTTTGGTTTCCTTGAGAGAGCCGAAATGTACGTTTTTTACGGAATAAACAGCCGTATCTCTTTCTTACGTTAAAATAAAATAATAAAATAAAATAATTTATTTCTGTAAGTAGGCCCTCAAGGGCTCTTTTACATGTCTTTCTTACATTGTTTTATCTTCTTTTTTTCCTAACTTTACTAAGAAGCCTTAACCTTAACTAAGAAGTTTGATTTTTTCATAGCTTTAAGGGACCGTAGACCTGAGTATGTCGTTTTAATTTCAACTGAATTACTTATACATTTTTTATTCTTTACTCTCCTCAGTTTTTAGAGGGTTATTTTGTAGTAATTTCACTTATTAAGTGACTTATTAAGTTTTGAAAATAGTGTTGCACATATTTTCCCGATTAACAATTTTGTTTTTTAAATCGTAAGACATACGTCATACGATGTTTCTTATTTTTTTTGCGCACGATTTTTCTTATCTGTATCAAAAAGCGTTCCGATCCAGCATAGCTCTTACAAAAAAACACAAAAATATGTTAATATTATCTTACATTATCTACTTTTTTTTTAAATGACGCATATTTATTTCTAAAACATAAAAAACGAATATACATACGTTAGGAAAAATAAATTTAAAACTAAAACTAAAATTAATAAACTACATCCTATAATAAAAATAAAAGAAAACATTATAAACTAAGGTTTGGCCCCCTCGGCAGAGTGCCCATCACGCAGGCAGCATTCCCGCGCTGTATCGCTATGGCGAGTCTTTGCGCGAGAAAGCTGCCCGCACGAGGGTCCCCTATTGCCTCCCTCAGGCACACCCTCTTACATTAACTATTTTTTCTCCAGCTACAGGCCAAAGTAATGTAACAGTGTATATCACACATAACATACGGTACAAAATATGAAGTATATTTAGCCGATTCGTCGTAAATATCTCAAGCGGTTGGTATCAGATAATCTTTTACGTTCAATGCCCGATGCTTGGGTTTACGGCCACCCGTGTTAATACGCGGGCAGAAAGCGTTGATTTACGAACCGGGCAGAAAGTACGTTATTTATGCCTCTTATAGTTTATCGTTATGATAGCACAGTATTATATTATTTTAATCTGTATATCTAGTTAGTTTTTAACTTAATGGGCCGCTTTTTAACGCAAAATTACAACTTTACTACTACTACTCGAATCTCCATATTAAAATAAATAAGTCTTACATACAACAGCGTATCGCACCAGATTTGTATAGAAAATTCAACATTTTTGCACTGTTGCAAATGATATCATGTTTTATTTATTTAAGAGCCTTGGAAGCACGCCTCAAATTTCCCCGCGCCCGGCCACAATACTCATTATTTTCTGGTGTTTATTAGAATATTCTTCGCAACCGCGCTGGAACTTTTCTTTACAATAGCCATTTTTACACGTTTTTTATATTTTCTTGTGCGATTGACGCTGCGAACGAATTTACGAAAATTGTGCCAGTTTTAGTCGATTATTTGAACAATGATTTTATGGTTTTATTTTCTGTAATATTAGATAGGTGTGTAACTTTCTTTTTGTTCCAGCTTCGACGCTTCGACTATCATCCCAGATTTAGAAAAAGAAAACCTAAATCATTTAAAAGGGGCTTGTATTCAAGCAAGCAAGCAATTACGGAATACGAACGCTTCAAGACACGAGTAAATAAGCATCGTCTGAACCGGCGAGCTACATCTTCACTGCTGCTTATGGCAGGTATTGTCTATGATACAAGAGATGGCTATTAATTTATAAAAAACAAAAATATATAGCTACTAGTATTAATAAAAAATACCTGTCATATACAGTGTGTTACCGGTATGCGGGCTTTTATTAAAACTGATAATAATATGCTTCATTAGCAATCGTTTGCAAGTATTAGCAAATCCTAATTATGCGAATTAACAGCACAATTCAATTTCCTAAATCCGCACTTTAAATGTAGTAGGTGTACTACGTAATTATCGTTATTCATATCGCTGATGCACTTGGTACAAGGCATGTCGTGGTACGGAGGTGAAAAGTTGAGAAAAACAATCCCACAATTAATGCCGTCCTTATCATTACGTTTATGTATGGAGTTTTTTACACAGCTTAAAGAGTTTTTTCTAAAATTTGACATGACAATTACAAAAGTATTGACATTGGCTTGTCAAATTACAAAACAAACATTTATTTGCAAAACTGATATTTTTTTGCGTTAAAATGGCTAAAGACACATGTGAATTATCTGACATGATTTGTGCGACACGTGGAAATGTTCCTCAAGCCTTGAGACTTTATCGAGAGTGGTTTCGAAATCAGCGGCATCCACATAATCTTCGTTTGATAACAATGGCTGTTCAGCGAGGTCCAGAGAATGCATGGTCCTATCTGGTTAGTCTGAAAGGCCTATAAACGGAATTGTGCACGTACAACTTGAAGAAAGGATTCTCAATCACTTCAAACAGGTCCAAATGTCTAGTATTCGTATTGCTTTTCAAGTTTTATTTTATTAGTGTTGTTTTTCCGTAGTTTTCTTAAGTGTAGCAATCCTGGTATCTCTAATTGTTGAAATAGGTAGATGCAGGCATTTATCTTGATGTCTTCGTTATAAACATAGAATGAAGGGCTGGCATTTACATCTAATTGTCAATTTAGTACTTTGCTGTACATTGCTTGCAATTAAAATTTTGTTAGAAAATTTATGAAATCGGAATTTTAGTCGATGAATTAAATGAAGGTCATGGTTAGGTTAAGAAACAACGTTACTTTACCCTACTTTAAAAAAAGCCTGCTTGGTGGTAACGCACTGTATTTGAAATGTTTGGAAACATAATTAAATCGAAAACTAGTGGCTCAACTAGCGAAGAAGTCACGACTTGCACCGTGACAGTACCCCGTTTTTCCCGAGTAAGGATTTCTACTTCCTGAAAGTCCAAATCTGCCTAAGAAACCTAATCGTAATAAGAATTATAAATCACGCAAACATACATCACCAATCACAAAAGAACACAACACTTAACTACGTTGTGCTCAGCAAAATAAAAGTAGGTCAACTCCTTTAATGCATAGGATTTGACCCTTACGAAAAGAATTGGCAAGAAAGAAACTCGAGAACGACTGTTATTTGCTTAGTTGGTTGACGACCGCTTTAGCTTAGTTGGTAGTGACCCTGCCTACGAAGCAGGAGGTCCTGGGTTCGAATCCCGGCAAGGGCATTTATTTGTGCGATGAGTACGAATATTTGTTCCTGAGTCATGGATGTTTTCTATGTATTTAAGTATTTGTACCTATTAAATATATCGTCGTCTAGTATCCATAACACAAGCCTTATTGAGCTTACTATGGGGCTAGTTCGATTTGTGTAAGATTGTCTCCTAATATTTATTTATTTATTATTTATTTATTTATTTGCACCTATTTTCAAATCTGGCCATAGGATAGGCACCCGTCCTATATTAAAGTTTACCTAAGGGCTTACCTTTTACCTACCTGTTACCTGGCACTATATCGAACCAAGATTTAACTTACACAGACATACTAACACGGCAAGTTAAATGAAAACTTGTAAAAAGATCAGTATTTCCTTTACAGTTTCGGAATCTTCAAGCCTCTCGGGTCCTTGGTCTCCCAGGGGACTACCACGGATACGCATTAGGGGGGTTATCCTTATTTCGAGTCAACTTTGCACGTTTCTGACTCGATTAACTGGAAGTCCAACGTTTTTCTTATTTCGTTGCCTTCCGTTTGTCAATTATTTACTTAATCTTTGTTGCACAATAGAAAACTTATCGTACAAAGTGAACTTAATGCCTTAAGGCATTCTCTACCAGTTAACATTAGGGCAAAACAGATACTTGTGGTCGGGGCAACTAACGTCCTAAAAATTATCACTATTATCAGTAACTCGACACTCTCTATATATTCCTAGTTAAAAGGGTATTTTTCAGTAATGAAAATAAATAAATTAATGCCAAATATCAAATTACAATTTCAAAAACTGCTCGAAAGAATTAACTCGTTTTCATGCCATCAACATCATTATCAACGATTTGAAAATGACAAAACGCAAAAAAAAACACCAATTGTACCATGTTCAACAGTGACATCACAAGTAAATATTTTTGGAAAGTTAAGATAGCCTTAAAAACCGGTCAAGTGCGAGTCGGACTCACGCACCGAGAGGGTACAAACTCGTAAGTAGATAAGTGAGTAGTTCAAGAAAAACTGTATGGCGGTTAGCTTAGTAGGAGCAAATAAGTATGTGTACCGACTTTTGAAAATTTCTAAAAAACGATGCAATTTAGGAAAACCGTTTTATTTTTCCTGTAATATTTAGGATGATATTAATAATTGGTAATTATCACAGATTTTTCTGTTCAGTAACTTCGAAGATAATAAGGGGGAATGGTATTTTTTTGAACGTTTTTGGTCATAAATCAAAAACTACAAAATTAACAAAAAAGAATAAAAATGGCTTTGGAATCTACAAATTAAGCCCTTTCATTTGATGTCCCCTTTCACTCGATATAATAGCTCTACTTTTGTTTTTCCACATCCTATTTCGGACCCATTAAAGAAAAAAGTAAAAAAGGTATAAGATTTTTTTCTATCCAATAGACTATCGCGATTGAGTTAGCGATTTTTAACACTATTCCAAATTTCAAGTCGATAGGATCAGTAGATCCTGAGATATCTTGCTGTGACAGACGGACAGACAGACAGACAGAGTCGCACCATAAGGGTTCCTTACCATTTTGGTACGGAACCCTAAAAAGGAAGAAAAAACAATTTTATGCCAACTATTTTTTTGAAGACGGTGCCAGTCCGTTATTCCAAATATAAATGCTGGCACCGACCTCAAAAAAATAGTTGGCATAAAACTGTTATTTATTCCTTTTTTGAAGTCGGTTTAGTTTTTTAAATTACTTTTTAGGGTTACGTAGCCAAAATGGCTAAAAAGGAACCCTTATAGTTTCGTCATGTCCGTCCGTCCGTCCGTCCGTCCGTCCGTCCGTCCGTATGTCACAGGCATTTTACTCAAAAACTACAACACCTATACTGATGAAATTTGAAATATAGATGCCTTGTAGATGCCGCAACTAAGTTTGGTAGTTAAATAATAAAAATAAAAAATCTAGGGGGGGCACTCCATACATGTAACAGAAGCTAAAAAAAATTTTTTTCACAAAATGTCAACGTGTGGTAACATAGTTAGACAGCTCTTTTGAAAAAAATTGAAGGTTCTTAAGTAATGTTTTTGATTAAGTGAATACCTTTGGAAATAATCGCTCCGAAAGTAGTGAAAATTGTGTCCCCCCCCCCTGTATCTTCTAAACCGTGTGTCCGAAAAATATAAAAAAAATTACAAAGATAACGCTCAAGTAATACTTTTAACGAAAATTATTTTCAACAAGATCGGATTAACCGTTTTTGAGTTATTGCCGATAAACTGCGCTTCTCAACAAAAGGACGTAATTGCTATGAAGATACGCTCTTTTGTTGTTGTACTTTTTTTTACATCGTATTTTTTACCTTATAGTTACGGCTATGGAACCCTACACTGAGCATGGTCCGACATGCTCTTGGCCAGTTATTTATTTCTTTGTTTTCTTAACACAATTTCCTAGTGACTGATACACACAACTCTCGATCTCAAAAACGACTGAACCGATTTTGATGAAACTTGCACAATTCTCCAAGTTAGGCTATACCTAGTCCAACTGAAAAAGATTTTTGCAATTCGACGTATAGTATTTGAGATATGCGCGAACAAACATACATACATATACATACACAATACTTACGAAATTTGGCACACATGTTTAGAAGCTGGTACTTATATGTAGAGTAACAAATCTAAAAACTGTGCTATTGTGACAATATTATGTAATATACGTGTGTGTACGTGTGTATGTACACACGTCGTTTTTTTTTGAACTCGGTTAAAAGGGACATGTTTAATCTACCCGGAAAACAGCAGATTTCATGATTTAATACAAGATTTTTCGGTAATGTCAAAGCGTCAATTTGAACTTTAGATGTGAGTAAAAATGTACCTACTTACAAAGTTTGTAAACGCTCTCAAGTGCAAATAACAGTTTTTAAACAGATAGACAAGCCATCAAATGTTTATGGACATATTTTCTTTATTTAAGTAGGTTGAATTAGGTTAGGGCCAGCAAAATGAATATGTATTTACCGATATTGCCGGAGATACGGAACCCTAAAAACATTGTGCCCTTTTTATGTTTACGCAGATATCTCGAGAACAACTTGAACGTCTTATGAAGAAAAATAATCGTCGAAAATGTTTCCTTATCTCCTTAAGCTTTGGAGGTCAAGGTACTGGCCAGACATTGTATAATCCACTGTAGAAAGACCTCTTCAACCATTAAAAGGATCCCGCATCCCAGCTCTCCATAAAATGGACGTAGGCCTCAATTGTCCAGTTATGCTGGACCCCTTCAAACTATGCTACTATTCGTTTTCAGAAGACCGAGAAATAGTGGATACTCGAGCTCCATCGTCCATTTTATCAAGACCTTCTTTGCTGACGCAACAATTGTTTACGAAAGGTCTTTATAAAATGGATACAAATACACGATTGCCCATTCAATCTAGATCTTGCAAGCTTACATAGAAGCATATTCCAATAGGTCTTACTACAGTGGACATAATTGGCTAGTAAAATTCTCCGCCATTTTTCTTTTCCTCATAACTTTCTGCGTTGGTTCTTTGGAATCTTGACTTTATAACGTTGTTAATAAGGTTGTGTCTAAATGAGTTTCTCGTGAGATATACGTCTTTAAGGGCTTTGTAGGGGGAAATAGAATATTTGTTTCGGAAATCACATTTGTAGGCAGTGGGCTGCAAACCGCTTTGATCCCAACAATCTGTTATTTTGTAGATAACAATTTCCAGGCCGGTACGTATTTTCGTTGATAAGGACTGTGTCTTGATTGAGTCTGGATTAAGTTCGCTGGGCACAAACAATACCATCAAATTGGAACCATTTTCTCGGAAATTCGCCTGTTTTTACCCGACTGTGGCGAAGCCCAAAGGAGGGTTATGTGTTTGACCTGTATGTATGTATGTCCGTTCCTGTGTCCGCTCGTAACTACTCAACGGCACATCCGATTTTGATAAATGATACATGATTAGATTCGTCTTGATGGTGCGAGTGTCACTGGATATGAAGTTCGTTAAAATAAACAAAATGGCGGATGTTATGCAGTTTCAAAGTGCACCGCGGTCGGGTTTTTTTTAGTAAAAATGTGGTTATTATATGATACGGATGAATCGGGTCATTATTTGAGCGTTTCACCCGCCTCACTTTCGTGGACACATTATTGTCGAAGTTCCTTCCTCAGATTTTAGTCTCATATCGAGCTATTTGGTACACATCCGGGACTACTAACAAATACCTTAAAATTACATTAAAATCTGCCGGAATCTCGACAAAAATGGGTCCACGCAAGTGACGCGCGTGAAACGCTCAAATAATGACCCAATCAACCCTGACGGTGTTTTACACTATCACAAATCTGATAATAGGTAATAGTACAAAGTAGGTCATCGCCAATAGGGATGATGACTGGGTTAAAAATATGTAATTCTATTTAGTCCGTCAGTTAGATTATGGAAAAATATGGGACACGTATTTTTTGGTTTATCAAAATATTAAAAATCGACAAAGTTATAGATCATCAAACTTCTGGAGTGGGGGCTTGTGACGTCACTCTTGAGTACAATTTGTACTCAAGAGTGACGTCACTCGAAACTTCTAAGCACTCTATCCTCGTCAGTTTTTGTTTGTCAAACAAAACAAAAAATACGTGTACAATATTTTTTCATAATGTAACAGACGGACTAAACAGTTTTTTTTAGTCATCTAGCCTATTCTTATTAGCACGCGAGGTAAACGAAGACACAGTTAAGTGACCATCAGTAGACCTTAACACATTGTAATAAGGGTGACAGGTGGTCAGTTAGCTGTGTCTTCGATTGTACATACACATTTTTTCTTCTACCTCGATATATTTCTGTGGGCGGACCATTATACAGGGTGATTTCTGGGTCGTGGAGCAAGAAAATAAGGCATAATACAATATTCAAAGATGAACCTAATGATGTTAATTATTAATTTCTAGTCACCAATATTTGTAATTGTTTTTCAGATTATAAGTATAAAAAATATTTTTGCATAAAATTTGGTCACCGTACTCAGTGTGACGTCTTGTCGCTTCCCATACTGCGTATGTCAAAAGTCATAGGGTGACCATGATTTACTTAGTTTAAGATTAATTATACTTGAAAATAAGAACATTTTAATATTTTTAATTATTGCTGTTTTTGATCAAATGCTATCATAAGATAATATTGACCAGTTATAGAGTCAGATAAACTGGTCCGGGATCACGACCCAGAAATCACCCTGTATTTTGACCCCTCATTATCAAGAGTGGCGCACTCCGCGATTTCGCACGGCTAGGGGAGACCGGGTATAGTTGTCTCGCGGGTTGGTTGTCACAGCGGCCATAAAATAATACTAAACGAAGGAATAAGTGCATCGATTGGTGAAGTACGGAAGGATGTAGAGCTCTTACGATCTTTTAGCACCGATCGATGTACTTAATGTTTCGTTTAGTATTATTTTATGGCCGCTGTGACAACCAACCCGCGAGACAACCATACCCGGTCTCCCCTACTAGTTCCAAATTTTGCCCCTCCGGTCCGGCTTAGCCAGACAGAAAGAGCACGTGTTATATTTTTTTTTTTTATGAAATAGGGGGCAAACGAGCAGACGGGTCGCCTGATGGTAAACAATCACCGTCGCCCATAGACACCTGCAACACCAAAAGAGTCACAGGTGCGTTGCCGGCCTTTCAGGTGGGAGTACGCTCTTTTCTTGAAGGTTTGAAGGTCGAATCGGTCCGGAAACACTGCAGGCGACAATTTATTCCACAGTTCAGTCGTGCGAGGACTGCCAACCATCTAAGTGGTGAGGATGGTAATATTGTCGAGTAGAACGATGGCGGAAAGATGCGGCAGGGATTAATCCGAACAATTCCTCGGAGCATTCCCCGTTATATAGACGATAGAAGATGCAGAGCGAGGCTACATCTCTACGCAGTGCCAAGGAGTCGAGCCGATCTGAAATATCTTGGCAGCCGACGATACGAGTCGCTCTCCGTTGAATGCGGTCTAGAGGGAGAAGCTGGTACTGGGGGGCCCCAGCCCTATATGTGACCTAGTCCAACCCTCCTTCTAAAGGGGACCGGGACTGGCGACCTGGTTCGACCCCAGGCGCCCCCCGGCCCCCCAAGGTGGCCCAGTCAGCGACCTGCTTCGACCCCAGGGAACGCCACGGCCCCCACCTGGTTCGACTTTTGCCACGCCCAAGTAAGGGTTGCAAGTTTGTCAGGCTTCAAAAAGAAACGCGATGCGATACACAATTGGATTCGGTGCAGTGTTGTCCGGTGGTCGGACCCGAACGTCAGTTTTGTTAGAAAGAGAAACTTCTATAAGTAGTACTATTACTTATTCTGTGCCATTACAAAAAGAATCAAATTATATTAGTTACGACATAAACGGCGCATTGGTGAATTAGCATACTGGGAGTTTAAGTGATTGATACGTTATCTGAAAAGGTCAGGGTTACAAAAACGGTACGGGCTATAATTTAGGTTTTCAGTGTTTTTAACTGACTTTCAGAAAGAACGACGTCACGGCACGTCCGAAACGTCGAGGTAATAGCATGTTTTTACGCGATTAAGTCCCGTTTTGCGAATAATGAGTGAAAAACGTGAAAGTTTAAATCAATATTTCAGAAAGATGTTAGTATTTGGGCAATTTTCTAAGATTATAATACTTATAATGCTATATTGTAAACATTTTTGTAAAAAAGATAACATTTAGGTACTCAACATCAATTTATTAATAAGACTTTAATTTTATATTTAATTACCAGTTGTGATAAAATATTTTATTACGTTAAATAATACAAATAAATAAACAGAGTATGGTATAATATGGTAAAAAGAAGAGAAATCTAGTGCTCCAGGATGGGTATTCCGCAGCCATCTTCGCATCCAAATCTTCCTATCTTTCTTCTCGTTCCCCTAATTCTAATAGAGACTGCTCTGATGATTGATATTTGTATTTTGACTTTGATCCAGTTTATTATATGTGAGTGTGGCTTGGACCTTTTTTCACATAGCTTAAGACATCTTCTTCCGCCCGTCAAAAAGAAATTTAGTTATTTAAGATTTTCTGAAAACCATTTCCAACATGTATAGGTAAGTTATTTTTGCAAACATCCCTTCAACTACTAGAATCGACGTTTGAATAAAATTATCTTTATCAGTCGAAATGATTATCATCCTATACACACCATTTATTACCGCTCACGTTATGGAAAAACATTGCCACAGTAGACTATTAGTAGAGGCATAATATTTGAAGATGTTCGTTAAATAACCGGGCGCCGAGCAGCCAGACTGGCTGGCGGGGCAGCGAGCCAACTCCTTTTGTTGCTGCCAACTGGGATATTCGGACATTTGTGAACTGGCTAGTCAACGAGGGAGATCACGTATGAAACGGACAGACCAGGTTAAAGCTACATGTTCGTTAAATAACCGGGCACTGAGCAGCGAGACTGGCTGGCAGGGTAGTAAGCCAACTCCCTTTGTTGCTGCCGACTCCGATATCGGGATATTTGTGAACTGGCTGGTCAACGAGGCTATGCCACGAGGAAGATAACATTCATACGTTATCTTCCTCGTGGCATAGCCTCCGTCTCATGACGGACAGACCAGTAGGCCTTTGCCTGTTGCAAGTCCTGGATTGAAAAATAGGATGCTTTATATCCCGGCAAACAGTTCCTTTGGGACAGTAACGGGAACAACGCGGGCAAAGCCGCGGGTAAATGCTAGTGTACATTAATCGGCGACAATATTTCTATAGTGTTCCTCAAAATTAATAAAATGGATATAAATGTAAGCTAGTCAAGTCATTTCAGAAAATAGCCGGAGTAAATGTTTACCAGCAGCTCAGCAACATTATTTTCACGCAATATACGGCAAATAGTATGCATATACGAATTCGCACATAGTAGATTTTTTAGGACAAAAACTCAAACTCTAACCCTGCACTGCGTCGTATCCAACTCCGTTACTATAGGACATCAAGATAGAAGGACGCAAGCGACAATATCCATAAGGTACCTTTACTCGCGGAATGTCACATGTCTAAGTATTACTCTATCTTATTTCACAATATAAATAAAATTAGTCATGTGTGGAAAACATAAAAGAAAGTGTTTTTTTACCAAAATCTCATTGAAATTGTGATTCACGGCAGACACAGAGGGGCAGAATTCAAATAAAAGTTAATTATACTATACATGAGGAATTCCGCTCATTATTCTGAGCACGACGGGGTGGGGTCTCTAGTCGAGACGCATTCAAGTAATTACTTGAATGCGTCTCGAATATCGCAGTTGTATTGTTATTGATATTTTGACTTACTTCTACATTTTTTTTTGAAGTAGTTTAGTAGTAGCGATTGTCGGACCGGGTGGTCGGCCGTGGCGGTGCCTGGGGTCGAACCAGGACGCTAGCCGGACCACCCCGAGGGGTGATCACTTACTTCTACTTACTTCTACAGCTTAAAGGACCGCCTTAAATATTTATGATACGTGACCGCAGACCGTGAGTGCTATTTTTCGTCCGCTGCACGGGGGTAATAAAGCCCTCGATCGCATATTTACGTCCCTCGCTTGCAGCTCGGGCCGCAAACATCTGCGATCTCGGCCTTTCTTTGTTTACCACCCTAGTTGTATAATGTACTATTACGTCACACCTGGCCATAAAGCGGCAATTACCGCACGCTGTGCGCGCGGAAAATCTCACTTCCTGTACCTCTAGCACAACCGTGACACGCGACTCTTTGTCGCGCGACAAATGCTACCTGTCTTTTTCCACTCAATATCGTGTGACAGTGACAGGTGATGCTCTGTCGCGCGAGAAACGAAGTCGCAGCCAGTTATGCTAGACGTACTGGCCTGTAGGACACGTAAAATTTTGTACTTACCACGAGAGGTAATAAAGTAAGCCTCAGATCGCGTATTTATTGCCCTTACCTTCGGCTCGGTCGTCAAATACCTCCGATCTGAGATATTCTTTATTTTACCTCCCAGGGTAAGCTATGTACTACAGATATGCAATAATAATGTATTACGAACACCCTTTTAGCAAAGAAACACTCTTAAAAACAATAAACACGGTCAAACCCCTGAGTCCCAAGTGAGAATTATTCAGGGGCACTTAACATTCAGCGAGCCCGCTTCCTACACCGCTGTTAGTGCAACAGGGGCTCACAATTTATGGTTCTGGCCATTGACTTATTTATAAGGTGCTAACAAATTAGTTACCGATATTTTAATAAAAACTTTACGTTATAATAATTAACATTAACTAGTAATTAAGAAAACTTTTCGTATATTTTTTTGGTTTTCATTTACCGCACAATTTGCTTTTCAATTACGTAGCAAACTTACTTCCCTAATTATCTCCAAAAAACATACATAAATAGTTTATTATTTTATACATAAATAAATTCAGAAAGCTTAGTACTATCAACCCTAGAAATATCGGTAGCTAATTTGTTAGCACGTTATATAAAAACCTGTACAACTAGCACAACATATATATACAGGGTGGGAGGGACTATACCGACATACTTTAGCCATGAATTCCTGGTGGTGTGACGAGTAAAAAATGTTATATCAACATGGGTCGAATATTGTCATTTTACATTAATAGTCTTATGGAACAAAATAAATCAGTAAATTAAGCCCCTCGTTATAAACATGTCCTTACTGGCTGAAAAGTTATCAAAAAGAAAAAAAAAAGCTAAAATGGAAACGAAAGGTCAATTTTTTGGCCTCGTAGTCGCTTACCATCAAATACTGCGAAGGTTAATTCCTGTTTAGTTAAAGGATTTTAAAAAATTGTAAAGGTATCTTAGTCACATTTATTAGGGCTTGTTACACACTTGGGATTTTTCATTTACAAAATAATGAATATCTCGGAAAGTAAGCGTTTTTCGACTATACATCACATAACATTTTTTACTCCTAATAGTTGTTAGAATCTATAGTTAAAGTTTGTCGGTATAGTTCCTCCCACGCTGTATATATAGGAAACGTGCACGACGAAGGTGCTGCCAACTGGTGCCACCAATCTAAATCATGTACCCTCTCGCTGGGGCCACATTGACGAAAACGCCGTTAATTTATCACGATGAAGGACGATTAACGTCAGACATTGACATTGACACTTAGATATTGTCATTGACATTGACAGCTTGATTTGACAGGGGTGTTAGGTTTTCTTTATTGTCCGCCCGTGTCTCTTTTGTCGTTTAGTGCTGCCATCTATAGTTCGCTATAGGGAACGTGCACAACGAATTGCGCTCCGACTCGACCCAGTCTTTGTATTAGGGCCCCAGCAACGGTCACTTGTAAGTACAGTCAAGGAATTTAATTTCCTACCCGTTTCATTGAAATGTTGTTAAGCATTCACGATGCATTAAGGTCGAAATTTCTATTTCAGTAATAGTATTTAAATGTCAATACGTATTATTTGTCACTGCACATTACAGATAACCTCTTTGCGAAGTCATTTGCTCATCTAATTACGAATACGTGTCAGTTGGTGTCAGTGTCAATCGAGAAAATTTTAAAATAATTCCGAATCCAGACTCCGGAAAGTCTACCGCAAAAGTCGATAATCTAAATTTCGTTATCTGCGTTTCTTTCATTCGAATATTGCAAGAGCGAGAAAAATGGACGTTCTTCGAATTTCGACTCCGCGGTTGTCGTCCTTTTTTGGTAGTGCCTTGACGTTCCAAATAGGGTATTTGACAACAATCAAAATAAATTCATTAACTCTAACCAGCAAATTACGCTTCCAAAATAGCCCGAATCTCGTCATCTTCGTTATCTTCGTGCCATCAACGATTTTACAATGACGAAAACTAAAAATAAGGCACCATGTTGAGCATGACGTCACAAGATAGTATTTCATACTAAACTGCATACTTTCGGAGCGTTTTGACACTTCATAAAAAGAAGCTGATTTGAACTGTCATCAAGTAGCCTATTTCAGTTCACCATGTCAACGTTGTTAATCTGTTACCTAGTTAGTTACTGACACAAAACAATGCGTGTGATATGTCAAAGTAACGTCGAACTCTAGCTAGCTCTTATGATGACAGTATGCTATACGACATTGGACCTTAGGTGGGTTGGAAATTAAATTCCTTGACTGTACATAGAGTGCCCCCTTAAAAAAATATTTAGTTATGCAAGTACCTACCTACCTACCAAACTAAGTAGCGAGTTATACAAAACTTCTGTGCTTAATTAGGTAATCCAATTTTTATCAATATACATAGTTTTTTAATAAAACGCTTGTGACATACGACATGCTCTTGGCAGATTGCTTAAAGCGCCCCCGAGACGGTCAAATGGTTTGATTCAAACCTTACGTTGATGTAGGTTTGACCGGTTGTCAAACGGCACTGCGCATGTTGGTTCGGTACGCCGCCGTGATTAGACTTGTATCACACTACAAAACTAAGCCGAGTTTGTTCAAACGCGTCGGAACACGATCAAACGGCGCGTCAAACACAACAAAAATATGAAATTTCATCAAACGGGCTTCAAACCCGTATTTATGTTTGACAAACCGTTCAAACCACCTTTGTAAACGATCAAAATGGTTTGAGTCAAACCAAAATCTACGTGTTTGAGTCAATGCAGGTAGCATGGTTAGGGCCGATACAGACGGACTGCAACCCAACTGCAACTCCCTACGATTTGTATGGGAACTGCATCACAACTACGCCGTCGGCGTGCAGTTGTGATGCAGTTCCCATACAAATCGTAGCGAGTTGCAGTTGGGTTGCAGTCCGTCTGTGTCGGCCCCTAGGATGCGCTTGTCAAGCGAAGCACATGGGTTTTAATCCTGGCTCGTACTTATCTACGAAATATGATTACCATCCTGATTATTAAGCAATATCCGCAAATTACACACGATTGTCACTATAAAAAGAACTCTAAAACGTGTGACATAGAGTTCACTTTCCAAAACATCCTCTTATCGAGATACGAACATTACAAAGTAATCAGTCGCATCCAGCTCTAAGGCTCAGGAGTCAGGTTCATTCGAACCACAAGCGCATAAGTAATTCAATAATTGCCATCATATATAACCTTTTCGTTCTAGGGCAGCGGCCGCAATAAACTTGGACCTTTGACCCGACCATTGTTCATTCAAAATGCAACCTTACCTTAATTAAATAAAGTCGGTTATTGCCCGTGTTTTTTTAAGATAGTTGATCTTAGGCGATACCTTTATAAATCAAGGCGGAGCATATTTCAGCGTATGATTTAATAGCCGGGCTTAGGTGAACACATGGAGCCTATGATTTACGAGCGACGGCCATCTTTGGATTTCCGGGTGAACTCCTTTATTGACAGAAATTAGGGTTTGGTGAGATCTTTACGATTCTCTACCCCGCCCGCATGTCCAAAATCCGTTTTTTTTTCAAATAAGTCGTTTTTTCTGGTTTTTATGGAAAAAATCACGAAAAATTCTGATGCTTGTTTAAAGAAAATATGGATTTTGGCTTTTATCTTCGTATCCTACCTACCACCATCATAATATCTTTATAAACCACCTGAAAGTACCAAAACATTCATATAACCAAGTTTCTCGGTCAATCTTTAAAAATGTCTTATTTAGTAAAATTAATTATAAGATAGTCTTACTATAGCTTGGCAACTTCGTTGGTGACAACCGCCAACACGAACGGAGGCTTCCGGAGGCTGGCTCCGTCGGTCGTCGTTCGTGTTGGCGGTAACTTGTGTGAGTAGTTACGGCTGCACATAACAAAAAACACACATGTGAGTGTCACCAACGAAGTTGCCAAGCTTAATACTAAGTATGAATAACTAAATCGCATCCATTTTGCATACAAATTATCCTGCCAAGAGCAATAACACGTACGTAACACATCACGCAATTTTCCCGTACATTATATTCGGGAACCCTCGCAACTCCAGCCATTTAGGTCGAGAACCTTCCAATAGGTTTTCTAGAACGTTTGCCGTTGCCCGCATTTCCATTCCTCAACCGCTAGCGGGAATATTGCTGGTAATATATATTTTCGGGCAATATTTCTTGGCCTACTATTTTTGATTAGGTATGTAAGTATTCAAATTCGTTTCTGAACTCTAATGTATTTCTTTACTCCAATCACAATCAAGTACAAAATGTCTCAGATCACATGTACCTAATACTTACGTTAATATTATTATCAGATTTAAAAATCTAATAATAATGGTATAGTATATATAGTTGATGATTCAAATACCATCAAATGAAATGGAAAATTTATGTTTTCCATCACTAAATTATCCAAACCTTTGGCGTGAAACGCCAAGCGAAAAACGTTACACGCTTAATTCCCATACAAATCGATGAACTATTTCCTTCTAAGTATCTCGAGTATTTCGATATACCGTACCCTTGGTCAAATAACGACGCATCTACAAAATATCAACTTTTCAGGATCTGTGTGTATCATGTAGTTAGTATGATTTGTATGACTTTTGAGCAATAAACAAACTGTTGACGTAAAGTCACCTAGGGTACGATATTTCTGTGGTTACTGCCTTTTTCGGCTGGGCTAACCCGGGGTCCTTGACCGCTAGCGGGGCGCTTTCAGGTTTTCAGGGCAATGCTTTCAGAATAATGGACATATCTACAAGTCACGGTTCGCGATAATGATAAATGTCAATCTTTTCTATACTTACGAGGTCTTCATATTTTTTCAATGGCACCATGATAAAGGACTTCTGTTTTTTTATTTAGATTGGCAAACAGGCAGACGGCTGCCTGATGGAAAGTGGTCACCGTCGCCTATAGACATTTGCAACACTAGATGCAGTGCCAATGCGTTGCCGGGCTCGAAGGAATTTGATGAAACCCTTTTTAAAAAATCCTATATTGTAGCGCGGCCACGGGCGGTAAAGGAATTACCGCCCTAGATACACAATGTACTATTATGTCTGTCCTGGATGGCAACTGTTAGACTTACGGAACGACTTCACTTTTTGGAAGCTCATAAAATAACATAAATTGAAAAAACCGTTTACTTAAGTTTTATATTAAAAATCTTAAGTGTTATACTATAATCATTTGTGTTTATTTTTATTTTATAAATGTACAAAATTAGCATATCTAGACAAAAAGGTAATTCTGAAGCTTAAGAAACGACATAAGTCTTTATTTACAAGATAGCCGAAGGTCAAACAACCCTTGCTTACAAATCAAGTTACGTCAGATAAGTAACTTGCCCAAGTACTCGCCCAACTAAACTAAGCACGTCGAGGACGAGTACACAGTTTCATTCCCCATTCCGCTCACATTACTGGACACTGGGCAGATGCGTAAAACAAATCTAATAAGTAAGAAATTGAAAATTTAATTATTTCAACTATATTGCACAATATAGAAAAGCGTAATAGAAAGATTTTATTTTATTTTGAATTGCGGTTTTGATTTTTTATGGACCTACACATTTTGTTAACTAGGTAATGACGCAAAGCACTGACATATTAAGGGGCATTCCATCAGAATGTCGGGGACGTGACGCCATTTTTTTCATACGTCATTTTCGTCAGTATTTTATAACTTTGTTTCTGAATTAATATCATTTAATCAACACATAATAAATTGAAAAAATAAAAGATCACCACACAAGATTAAATCCGCAACGCAGGCTTCGTCAGGTGGGTACAAATTCAAATCGGCAACAGGCTTCGTCACACTTACCACCAACAAAAGTAATCCGCAACAGGCTTCGTCACTTTAGCTTACGTTAAAAAGGATCGCCCCGAATCGTAGCTGACTCAAAAGTGCCCATGACGCATGTGCGCATGATGATGATGTTTCTGAATTGATATTGTCATTTAGGACTTTTTATTTGTTTTTAAGGTAGCTGCCTTAGCCGTCACGTGCCCGACAAAGTAGACGTTTTCGTGGAATGCCCCTTAAATAGTAACATAAAAAAATGCAATCGAAAAAGAAAATACTTCCGAATACAATCAAAAATCATAATTAACAATTTTCAAATTCTGCGCTACTTAGTCCTTGAATAACGCCCAGAGCAGGAATTAGTTCATAGTGCATCGGGTTTAGTCAAAACATCATTCCCATCGAGCCACAAATCTCGAAGATTCCTCTTCACTGAGCATTTTTAATTACTTTAGAACTTGACAAGTTCTACACAGGAACTAAAATGCCATTCTAAATAGGCGGTATCTTCTGAGTACCCACTAAAATGGAAAAACGATTAATATTCTTTAAGAATAAATCCAACTACTTTAAGATGAAGCTTATTACAGAACAAGCGCGTCAGCTTTCACCTTCAGTCAAGAAAATATTATTTTAAAGCTTACCTCACTTTAGCGGGCGGGCTCGGGTAATGCAGCAAAACCCGTAGCAGGCACGTAGGGCTGCCGCGCGTAATGCAGCGCAAACAAACCGCGGTGTGGTATCATTGTGACTTAGAGACGGTGACAAGAGCTTCCAATACCAGTTTTAAGTGTCCGTCAAGATAGCGTACACTGTAAAGATATTCAGAATCTGATGCAGCCAATAAATAGTACCCAAATAGTATCGACGAAACACCTAGGTGAAAAAAATAGTACCCTTAAACTTTCTGAAATATAAGGCATGTTCACGGTGTACGCTACCGGGTGTCAAGCTGGCGTACACCGTTTGTATCTCTGGAACCGCTTTGTTTTTGGCTACGCTTTATATCTCAAAAAATAGTACCCAAATAGTACCCTAGGGCCATAAAAGCTAGAGAAATGAAATTTGATGGCCCTAGGGTACTATTTGGGTACACCTTTCACGTTTCACCTTGGTATTTCGTCGGTACTATTTGGGTACTATTTATTGGCTGCATCAGATTTTAAATATCTTTACGGTTTACGCTAACTTGACGAACACGGTAGGTATTTTTAGTCTGCGTAATACCGGGATCCCAGTGTTACAAATAATACCGGTATAAAAACATATTATTTTGTAATTCAGAATAGCATACGCTCACCCGAATGATAACTTTTATAGAAATATGTGGGCTATGAATATAAAAAACATTTTTTTGGTAACGTAGTGGCGGTGGCGTAGCGAGGGTGGTGCAGGCAGGGCACGTGCCCTGGGCGCCAACAAGGAGGGAGGGCGCAAAAACAAAGTTTACTAATTATACAAAAAAATACCATCCATCAAAATTCGCAAACATTGCGAAATCTTATAAAGTCTTAAATTCACCCCGCCTCCCCCCCGTCGCAATTTCACATGGATTATCCGCCCCGGGTGTCACTAAGAAACAAAGGGGCGCAGTTTGGGTTCGTGCCCTGGGCGCCATTTTACATCGCTACGCCTCTGCGCAGTGGACACTAAATTGGAGGTGACATCAATGATATTTTATAAGAAGATACGTTATACGCATACTCGCCAGCTGAGAAATATGCTTCCAAGAAAGCAGCAGCACACATTGGTACCTCACTGTACGGTGTACATACTCACACATATTAACAGATTGCATAAAAGAGATTGCATAGTTACAATAATGCAAAAAAAAGAGACAGCTAGCTTTTTGTTACTTGCGTGATTAATTTTTAAACGTAACCGAGTGAACCCATCGGCTAGATTCGGATTGACTCGGAGCCTGCTCGGCGCTCGCAGATTAAGCACGCAGAAGGTTGGTTATCCTTGTCACTCTCATTGTCAAAGACGTAAGTTTGTCTCTTTCATTCAAATGACCTCTATGGTAGTAAGATGGCGTCGTATTTGAAAACTAAAATAATAAAAATGATAAAATTAAATTATTTCAGCGTACTTACAGGTGATATGTGATCCCTTGCGCTTTGTTGCACTTTTTGCTATGATTGGTGCACTTTCTGATCACACACGACGGCATTTTTTTTGTGAATCTTGTAAATATTCACCCTTGACATCGTCGTGCGTTTCGTTGACCGACCCGCGAGTGACTACCCACTACAAAAAGGGCACCAATACATTTATCGTGGTTTCAGTGCTTCACTTTTGGAGTGCTTGTAACCTATCTACTTATAAAATATCATTGGGTGACATGGGTACTAATAACGCTGTGGTAATTTGAGTAAGAAATTAGACTTTTTTGTTATAAAAGCCAGTATATCGAGAAAATCCCACTAATATTATAAATGCGAAAGTTTGTGAAGATGTTTGGATGTTTGGATATTTGTATGTTTGGATGTTTGTTACCTAATAACGGGATAACAACTGGATGGATCAAGCTGAAATTTGGCATGCAAGTAGATCAATTCCTGGATTGAAACATAGGATACTTTATATTCCGGTAAAGAGTTCCTTTGGGACAATAACGGGAACAACGCGGGCGAAGCCGCGGGAAAATGCTAGTTCATAATAAACACTGAGGTCTGGTTGAGAACTAACGTAAAACTGCACTAAAAATATTATGAGACATCTGTAATATTGTAAAAGTGTCTTTAAATTTTCATCTCCATTTTACGCACTGAAAATAATTTTGCCCAAAAATATAGGTAATTTGTAGCTTCGTGAACCGCGGCACTGGTATCAAAATTCAGCTATTACTCCACATTCATTCAAAGAAAAGATTCTCTTAATGTATTTAGTAAATAAATGGGCTTTTTTATTTAAAGTGCGTTCTTAACTGGCAGTTAGCAGGTCGTCACAGAACTGACTATTAGTGTCAAACGCCATACATTTCGTCACGGACTGACAGGTTAGACGGTATTTCAACATAGCTTAAGTTTCGCCTAACCGTAGATTTTAAAATAAAAATGCCCAAATCCATTCCCACGGGCGAACGGGCGATAATATCCAAATA
This sequence comes from Eudemis profundana, assembly GCA_947034925.1. Taxonomy (NCBI): domain Eukaryota; kingdom Metazoa; phylum Arthropoda; class Insecta; order Lepidoptera; family Tortricidae; genus Eudemis; species Eudemis profundana. The sequence continues at coordinate 2,243,360 of OX344809.1, forward strand.
GCGGCAGTTATTATTTAAGAGTACACAAAGCGGTAAATGGGGTCTCGAAAATAACCTCCTAAATAAGCTTTTATGCCACACCTGGCCATAAAGTGGCTTTTTCCGCACACTGCGCGTACGGAATTCGCTTTCTGGCCAAGTGTAGACATAAAATTATGCACACAACACGGGAGGTAATAAAGAAAGCCCGCGATCGCATATTTACGTCCCTCGCTTGCAGCTCGAGCCGCAAACATCTGCGATCTCGGCCTTTTGTATTACCACCCTAGTTGTGTAATGTACTATCACAGGTACTATAGTAAATATTTACCGCGATGTAATGAATCCATTCCCACGGGTGAACGGGCGATAATTTGCAGGGAATGGGCTATAATATCCAAATAGCGGCAGTTATTATTAAAGAGTACACAAAGCGGTAAATGGGGTCTCGAAAATAACCACCTAAATAAGCTTTTATTTGACACACGTCAAAGACATTTTACAGTACATATCTATTCTGCCGCCATAACGCAAAAAGGCACAACTAACATTTTTTTTTCGACACTGAGTTATACAGCCTGTAAATCTAATACGGGCGGACCTAACAAGCATATTTAGATAACTATTGCTTAAAACCACAATGAAAATATTTACCATACAAAATATTTCGGGCCGCAATGTAACGCAACACATTCAAGTTGACAAGCACGCTAGTTGACAGTTACTTTAAAAAAGCTCGTATCTCGCAATGTCATAACAAGCATGTTTAATTACGAGGTCACTATTAAGTGTAATTTAAAAAATCATATTAATTAATGATAACACTACTAAACGCTATATCTGGTTTAATTGTTCGCCCGTATTAGACTTACACGCTGTATACATATTCGGAATCAGCGAAATATACTGATTCCGAATATGTAAACATCTTAGTGTCGACATAAAATGTTAGATGTGCCCTTTTGCGTTATAGCGGCAGTATAGGTAAAATCGCCCAAGTGCGAGTCGGATTCGCACACAAAGGGTCCGTATGACCGTCGAAAGAAAAACAACCGAAAACACATTACTTGCAAAAAACGCAAAAAAAACACGTTTCTTGTATGGGGACCCCCTTTAATTCTGATTTTAATTTTCATTTTGTGATTTAGTGTTTTAGCGACAGTTAAAATACACATTCTGTGAACATTTCAAGTTTCTATCTATTACGGTTCAAAAGATACAGTCCTCTGGCTGACCGACACAGACAAGTTTCTTGTATGGGGGCCCCCTTATCTTTTGCATCTTATTTTGTTTTTATTATTTGTTGTTATAGCGGCAACAGAAATACACATTCTGTGAAAATTATAAGTCTCCCTATTATGGTTCAAAAGCTAGAGCCCTGTGACAGACGGACAGACAACCGTAAAAAGCATCTAAATCCTAACTAATTTTTTTAATGCTATGCGAAAGGACACTATCAACAACAACAAGACACTATCTGTCTGTCTGTCTTTTCACTCTTAAACTGCTGAACTGATTTAGATATATTAGAATTTCCTATAAAGATAGCTGGAGACCCTTAAAACGACGTACGGTAGTTTATATCTTAGAAATCATCGCTTAAGGGAGGAAGTTTGTAAGAGGAATCAATCATTCATCAAGTAAGATATACACCTAAAACTCGCCGATGAAACTTTTTTGTTTTCCTTGCTTAACCGTGATACCATTCAGATAGATTGATGGTACAATGTTTTTAGGGTTCCGTACCAAAATGGTAAAAAAGGAACCCTTATGGTGCGACTCTGTCTGTTCTGTCTGTCTGTCTGTCTGTCTGTCTGTCTGTCCGTCTGTCACAGCAAGATATCTCAGGATCTACTGATGCTATCGACTTGAAACTTGGAATAGTGTTAAAAGTTGCTGACTCGAGCCTATTGGATAGAAAAAAAATCTTACACCTTTTTTACTTTTTTTTTAAAGGGGTCCGTAATGGGATGTGGAAAAAGAAAAGTAGAGCTATTATATCGAGTGGGATATCAAATGAAAGGGCTTAGTTTGTAGATTCCAAAACCATTTTTGTTTTTTTTTTAATTTTGTACTTTTTGATTTATGACCAAAAACGTTCAAAAAAATACCATTCCCCCCCTATTATCTTCGAAGTTACTGAACAGAAAAATTTGTAATAATTACCAATTATTAATATCATCCTAAATATTACAGGAAAAATAAAACGGTTTTGCTAAATTGCATCGTTTTTTAGAAATTTTGAAAAATCGTACACATACTTATTTGCTCCTATTAAGCTAACGGCCAGACAGTTTTTGTTGAACTATTCACGTATCTACTTATGAGTTTATACGGAACCCTCGGTGAGCGAGTCCGACTCGCACTTGACCGGTTTTTTTTGCCATGGTACCAATAAAATGGTACAGGTCGATTCACGAAAGCTGTCGCGAGATTTGACAGAATTTCTATGAAAATAACTGTCACATACCCTACAAAATCCCGCGCCAGCTTTCGTGAATCGACCAGTACAATCGAAGTATTTTGTTTATTATTATTCATGTAACAACTGTGCAACGCTTGTGTAACGTTTTTAACTATTTTATGTAACAACTGTGTAACATTAGCTGGTTACGCCGCCAAGCAAATTCTCTTTGGTTTAGAACTTTGTCATATACCTGACGGAGGCCTGCTTGGCGACGTTTAGACAACAAAAAAAAACAAATAAGACTGTCAGTGTTTGTCACCCGCTTTGTCCGCTAATTAAATATTGTGTCGCAAATAAATATAGTTATTGTGCTTTGTGATCCGCTCCGCACCAGCGCACTGCTTTCCTGTACTACCCTGGGCCCGGGCTGCCATCCTTCGCATCATACAAAAGGTAAGTAGGTCTCCCAGGGCAAAATTACGTTTTCGGTTATTTTTCCGACTTAAAGCGACGTAACCTCGCTCACCGCTTCGCATAGTACAAATTGCCTATTTACACGGTCTGCTCATCCATTTTTTGGTCCTTCATACATCGGATTGTTCCATGCAAAATTTATACCGCTTGTGATTGACGTAAAATTTGGTCATCGCAATAATCAAAATTTTCACCCGCCATTCATTTTCATTTCATTTATTTCGCCCATATTTCGTTTGACATTGTCACGTCACGAAAATTAAAATTAAAGTTTGAATTTTACAAACCGCAAAATGGCTAAGCCGGAGTTACAAACGAAGTTTCTCGTTTTGAAAAGCAAAGAAGAAAAAATATTTCAACGAGTAACTCGGTTGTACTCTGCCTCAAAAAATATTTCGTCGTTTGAATCGCGAAACAATGAAACTTTCATGGCCGATAGCGAGACGATTGACGATTTGCGTGCTAGTTTCGAGACGATTCTTGACGAAATAAACCAAATCGCCATGACTCTGAATCCTGAAGCCGAGCCTGATTATCAGGCCCTGGACGCGTTCGAGGATTTATACTCCAGAATAAAGCGTGCTCGTAATAATATTATAAAAATGTCTTCACCGCAAACGAGTACGTCTCCCGCACCCGCATGCCACAAGAACGGTCCATCTATTCATCTGCCGCCTATTGATCTTCCATCCTTTGATGGCCGTACAGAAAATTGGCCTATTTTTTACGAATCCTTCAAGGCCAACATTCACCAGAATAACCAGCTTTCTGACTCGCAACGCGTGCAATACCTTATGGGTAAATTAACCCATAGCGCTTTAAAACTAACCGCAGGTCTAGTGCCAACAGGCGAAACCTACTCCATAATTTGGGATAGTCTTGTGAAAAAGTACCAGGACAAACGCGCATTGGGTACCTTTTACCTGAATAACATACTTGATTTAAAGCCTTGCTCAAATACATCCAGCAGTCTGAACAGCTTCGTAGAAAAGTACTCCGCTTCTATAGCCGCTCTTAAGCAGTTAGACATTCCGGACTTGTCAGATTTTATTCTCTTGAATTGCGCATTGCGGAAAACTGACCAACAGACTCTACAAAGCTACGAGATGTCTATACGCGATGTTGAATTTCCGTCATACAAGTCGTATATTTCATTTGTGCAAGACCAGGTTAAAATTTTAGAACGGTCAAATAACAGTAGCGTCAGCAAATTAACCACCAATACACCGGCTCAACCCGCGCGAACTACGTACAAGGCATTCGTAGCCAGCAACGATACCGCTTCGTCTCCCGCAACGCACGAGTCGGCCTGTGTATTGTGCAATAAAAGGGACCACTCGCAGCTGTACAATTGCGCAAAATTTAAAAATATGCCCACATCGCAAGCGCGATTCGAATTTATTAAGGGACAACGTGGTTGCGTGAATTGTTTAAGCACCTCGCATACAATTAACAACTGCAATTCGCGTCACACTTGTAACCTGTGTCAAAAGCGTCATCATACTCTCTTGCATTTCGATACGCACAAAAATATTCCCGCGCCCATGAAGTCCACGCAATTACTCGCCAATACAGAAAGTGCTCCCTCGCCCGCTGCTTATGCACCGCGTCGTGCTGCCGACTCGTTTCCTCCGCGCGCTTCGCCCGCTGCACCCGTTGCACCCGCTATATTATACCCGCACGAACCGACTGCTTCTGATGCAGATGTGAACCGCGTCTCTGTACCGCAAGCTCATGCTTCTTCGAATGCGTCTCCGCCCCGTGATAATTTTAACCGCATGCCAATATCGCACGATGTAAACACAACGCCGTCTCACGCAAATGCTTCTGTCTCGTTCAAAGCCGAGTCGAACCGCTCTACAATATTATTGTCAACCGCGCAAGTGTATGCTAAGCCTTATAATGGTGATGGCAAAACGATAATACGTTGCTTAATTGATAATGGAAGTCAGAATAATCTGATAACGCTGGATTGTTGCAAAGTGTTAAACTTGCCAATAATACCGCTTAACAACTCCTATATAAAGGGTGTTGGTTTAACATCGCGACCGATACATGGTTACGTTTACCTGGATATCGAGTCCCGCATCTATCCGAATAATAAATACTACATACACGCTCTAGTCGTAGATTGCATTACGGATCAACTGCCCGCACAATTTATTGAAATCAATCAATATGACATGGGTCATCTGACTGATATACCGCTCGCTGATCTGACCTGGAATATTCCTGGCTGCATCGACCTAGTGCTAGGCGTTCAGCTCTTCCCGTACTTTTACTTGGGGAACAGAGTAGAGTCTGGCTCATGCGCTCCTCCCGCTCTACTAACCACATTTGGTTACGTGTTAATGGGTGACTATCCTTGTAAGTCGATCCCTAATGACACTTCTTTCACCGCTTTAGTGCTCAATGATCTCGAGTCGAGCCTAAATAAATTCTGGGAATTAGAAGAAATCCCATACAAACGGTTCCTTAGCCCCGAGGAAACTGAATGTGAAAATTTATTCACGACTTCCGTGACCCGCAATGAAGAAGGCCGATATACGGTGGCCTTACCCTTCTGCAAGGATGCATCTGAACTTGGCAACTCTCGCGCTGTTGCTCATCGTCGTTTGCTATTCTTGGAGAAGAAATTTAAGCAAATGCCTACGCTTCGTGATGACTATAACAAAGTTATCGACGATTATAGGCAAAATGGATATCTTGCCGAAGTTCCTGAGTCCGATGTCACTGATGATGGCTACTACATGCCTCATCACGCGGTGATTCGCCCCGACAAAGCTACATCTCGTGTTAGGATTGTTCTAGATGCCAGTGCTAAAAGCCATTCAGGGTTGTCACTTAATGACATCTTACATACAGGTCCGAATCTACAGGCTGATTTATTTATTCTACTGTTGAATTTTCGCCTGTTTCCGGTAGCTATGACATCCGATATTCGGCAGATGTATACGCAAGTTTGCTTGCCACCGCGCGATTACAAATTCGTAAAAATACTATACCGCTTTTACGAGAAGGAACAGATTCGCACCTTCCAATTTACTCGGGTTCCGTTTGGACTCAAGTCGAGCCCCTATATGGCAATGCGTACTGTCAAGCAGCTATGTCTAGATGAGGGTCAACGGTTTCCTGAGGCCGCAGCTGTTGCTAGCTCTCATTTATATATGGACGATCTGGTCCATTCGTGTTTAAATGACGAATCCGCTATGCGATTATCGCAAGAGTTAATTGCACTTTTTAAAGCTGGTGCATTTGATTTAGTCAAATGGTCCAGTAACTCACCCGCACTGTTGGAGAGTCTTCCTGATTCTCACCGCGCCTGTGTCAATTTCAATGACCAGCAAAATACCACCAAGGTATTAGGCTTATCATGGGAACCCTCCGATGATACGTTTTTCATGACTACATCACCGCCCGCCGGAGGGAAGTGTACCAAGCGAATAATACTGTCGACAGTAGCTCGCTTGTTTGACGTGCTTGGTTTAGTTGCTCCCGTCGTATTGTACGCCAAATTACTAATTAAAGAACTTTGGCTTTGCAAAATTGACTGGGATGATACTCCCCCTGAACACATAATTAAGTGTTACTCTACGTTGGTGCAAGAATTTCCGTTGTTATCAACGTTAAAAATCCCGCGCCACATTGGCGTTACAGCCGATTGTGAGATAAATGTCGTTGGCTTCAGTGATGCCAGCCTAAGTGGTTATGGTAGTGTTATTTACCTGCATGTAACTGACCCTGCTGGTAATATCACCGTCCGACTCTTGTGCGCAAAATCCAAGGTTTCTCCCGCTAAAATATCTACGCTTGCTCGTTTAGAGCTTTGTGCTGCTGTTTTGGTGTCAAAATTAATAAAAACTGTACTGGACACATATCTCGCCCGCGTTCCAATTACAGGAATATATGCGTTCACTGATTCGACAATCGCTCTTTCGTGGATAAAAACATCTCCCCATAGATGGTCCATTTTCGTCAGCAATCGTGTTGCTCAATGCCAAGAGAGTTTGTCACCAGACAATTTCTATCATGTTGCTGGAGTTGACAACCCTAGCGATTGTTTGTCTCGCGGTATGCTACCCGCGCAATTGATATCCCATAGTCTATGGTGGAACGGACCTTCATGGCTGCATTGCCCGCCGACTGAATGGCCGATCCAGACCTTTCACCCTAAAGAAGTTGACCAATTGCCGGAGTGCAAAACTACTACGTTCACAACGCTTGTTCAGGACGAACGACCTATAATATATGAGTTGGCTCAACGCATATCCTCTTGGAATAAACTGTTGCAAACTGTTGTTTATGTGCTTCGCTTTATAAAAAGAATTAACGCAGTTGATACTATTGGGAACCTTGCGATCGCTGAAACCGCGTTAATACTGGCTGTACAGAGTGTTCACTTTAGTGAAGACATAGCGCGTTTAAGGAATAATATTCTCCCATCGCGTAAACTGCTAAAGTTGTCAGTATTCATTGACGATTTGAATGTTTTGCGCATTGGAGGCCGCCTTTCAAATGCGGACTTACCCTTTGAAGCTAAGCATCCGGCGCTGCTTCCAAAACGTGATCATGTAGTTAACTTGATTATAGACCACTACCATGCTATGAACTGTCATACAGGTGCAGGTCTATTAATGTCGATTATCCGCCAGCGTTTTTGGATATTGGATGGCAGAACAGTGATTAGGGATAGAGTTCATAAATGTAATCCGTGCTTCCGCGTTCATCCTGTTCATCCAACACCAAAGATGGCTGATCTCCCTTCCTTCCGCTTGCAGGAAGCTAAAGCGTTTATGCATACCGGGGTTGACTACGCAGGTCCCCTTCGTATTACGCTTTGTCGCCGCCGTGGTCAACACGCGCAAAAGGCGTACATATGCCTATTTGTTTGCCTTGTTACGAAGGCAGTTCATATAGAGTTGGTCTCTGATTTAACATCCGACGCCTTTATAGCTGCGTTTAAACGCTTCATATATCTCGACGCGGCCCCGTATCTTGTCTGTATTCAGACAATGGAACGAATTTCGTCGGTGCCAAATCGCAACTAGATGATATGTATAATCTTTTCCGTACATCTGAGTTCAAGTGTAAACTCAACCGCGAATGTGTTAATCACCGCATTGAATGGAAGATGATTCCTCCCCGCGCTCCCCATTTCGGATCAATGTGGGAGTCAAATATTAAGAGCCTTAAAACTCATTTATACCGCGTTATAGGTTCGCAACTGTTAACCTACGAAGAATTACTGACTGTTCTGGTCCAAATTGAATCTATACTCAACTCGCGACCACTCAGTGTTGTATCTTCGGATCCACACCCGGAAGTTTTGACCCCCGCACACTTTTTAATGTCTACTCCGCTCCAATATCTGCCTGCTACTGACTTGTCCAATGAATGCCGGAATCTCACTAACAGGAAAAGATTGCTGGAAAGTATTGTGCAGTCTTACTGGAAAAAATGGCGCTTAGAGTTCTTGCATACGTTGCAAGTCAGAAATAAATGGTGCACTCCAGATCATCCGATCACCGCAGGCACTGTGGTATTGATGGGTGACGATGACGTACCGCCTCTTCATTGGCCGCTGGGTATAATCACAACCGTGCACCCAGGGTCTGATAATGTGGTTCGAGTGGCCACAGTTAAGACAAATAACGGCTTATTCAAACGGCCTGTGGTAAAGCTGTATCCTTTACCTTCGCAGTGATTGCTACCCATTCCACAGTCACTACCATATGTAGAAGTTATCTTTAGTTGTCATAATTAAGACCCCACGCTTGATTCTTTCCTTTCATTACTCATAACCACCCGCTTTATTCCTCCTCACGCCATTTTCTTTGAAATCCTTCGTATTTCAAGGTCGGGAGCATGGTTACGCCGCCAAGCAAATTCTCTTTGGTTTAGAACTTTGTCATATACCTGACGGAGGCCTGCTTGGCGACGTTTAGACAACAAAAAAAAACAAATAAGACTGTCAGTGTTTGTCACCCGCTTTGTCCGCTAATTAAATATTGTGTCGCAAATAAATATAGTTATTGTGCTTTGTGATCCGCTCCGCACCAGCGCACTGCTTTCCTGTACTACCCTGGGCCCGGGCTGCCATCCTTCGCATCATACAAAAGGTAAGTAGGTCTCCCAGGGCAAAATTACGTTTTCGGTTATTTTTCCGACTTAAAGCGACGTAACCTCGCTCACCGCTTCGCATAGTACAAATTGCCTATTTACACGGTCTGCTCATCCATTAGCTACAAGGCACTGAAATGTGCAGATGTTTACGATTCCGACTGTACGAGCGGCATTCGTCCAATAACTGAGTTCGGAATGTGGGCTATTTCGGCCTATTTCGACCTAATGAGTCGCGAACCTACTTTAGAAACAGGCATTCGAAGGAAGTTTCGAAGGCAAAATGAGTTAGAACACGAGCATGTTAACATCCAAACTTCCAAACATCTTCACAAACTTTTACATTTAAAATATTAGTAGAAAAGGAGAGGAATAGGCAGTGGCGTGCAATTCATGAAGACACTGCCTACCCCCTAATTTATATTTTTTGCTTAACATTTTTGACTTTCCTTTTCGACCCCCTTTAAAAAAAGTTTAAAAAAGGTAGAAGAATGTTTGTATGTCTAATAGGCTCGGATTAGTGATTTTTAACAGTATCCCAAATTCCAAATCGATAGCAGCAGAAGTTCCTGAGATATCTGGCTGTGACAGATGGACAGACAGAGTAGACCATAAGGGTTCCTTTTTACGGTTTTGGTACGGAACCATGAAAATGAGAGAGTTACTGTAAATATCCTATATCGCGAAAGGTGTGCCTATAATATTTAAAGGGGTCCCTCGATTTCTCCAAGATCCCATCATCAGATCCTGAGCTAGTGACGATAGGACCACCTAGAAGGTGTATCCTCCCAACCAAAAATCAGTCCTGCTCTTTTGGAGTGATCAGGTAACATACATAAAAACCGGCCAAGTGCGAGTCGGATTCGTACACGAACGGTTCCGTACTACAGTCAAGAAAAACCCGACCGCGGTGCACTTTAAAAGTGCATAAAATCCGCCATTTTATTTATTTTACCGAACTTCATACCCAGTGACACTTGCGCCATCAAGACGAATCTAATGATGTATCATTCATCAAAATCAGTTGTGCCGTTGAGTAGTTACGAGCGGACATAGGAACGGACATACATAGTACATACATACAGGTCAAACACATAACCCTCCTTTGGGCTTCGCCGCAGTCGGGTAAAACCGCCATAAAACACGTTTCTTATATAAGGGGACCCCTTTTTATTTTTTATTTTATTTTGTTGCGGCAATGAAAATACCCATTTATTTATTTTTTATTAAAATTTCAAGTTTCTGCCTATTACAGTTCATTCATACTATAAAGCCCTGTGACCGACGGACAATGGAGGCTAGGGTTAGGGCTAATAGGGTTCCGTCCTTCGGGTACGGAACCCTAAAATAAAAACCTTCTTTTCTTTTGAAGCCGTCCAAAAAATGACAATCACGATCAATCAACGAACTTTCGATAAGGAAGGGTATTTCTGACCAATATATATAACATTTCATGCTTTGATCTCCATCAACTGTCATTTCCTTGACATCGTGACAACGTTAGGGCGGCATGTCACTTGTACAAGTGGTAAACAAGCAGCCGCTCACATTACGGCACTAGCGTCGAGTTTTCCGAGGAAGGGCAAAGTTCACGGTGATATAGGGTTTCGAGGAGGGACTGCGGCCACGAAACACGCTTAAGGAAAATGGAACACCATTTATTGAACACTAGTCCGACCCTATCGAGGTGGACCGGGACAAGGCGACCTGGTTCGACCGCAGGCGCCCCTGGCACCCACCCAGTCCGATCCACTCGGGGTGGTCCGGCTAGTGACCTGGTTCGACCCCAGGGAACGCCACGGATGACCACCTGGTCAGACAATCGCTATGCCCAGGGTTGCGAGTTAGTCAGGAGTCAAAAAAAATATTGAACAAACTTATAATTAAAAAAACTGGCCAAGAGCATGTCGGACCATGCTCAGTGTAGGGTTCCATAGCCGTAACTATAAGGTAAAAAATACGATGTAAAAAAAGTACAACAACAAAAGAGCGTATCTTCATAGCAATTACGTCATTTTGTTGAGAAGCGCAGTTTATCGGCAATAACTCAAAAACGGTACATTTGATCCTGTTGAAAATAATTTTCGTTGAAAGTATTAATTAAGCGTTACCTTCGTGATTTTTTTCATATTTTTCGGACGCACGGTTTAGAAAATAGAGGGGGGGGGACACAATTTACACAACTTTCGGAGCGATTATTTCCAAATACATTCACTTAATCAAAAACATTACTTAGGAACCTTATAGTGTTTTTTAAAGAGCTGTCGAACTATGTACCACACGTTGATATTTGCTGAAAAAATTTTTTTTTACTGTCTTTAACATGTATGTAGTGCCCCCCCTAAAAATATTTATTTCAATTATTTTTATACCAAACTAAGTAGCGGCTCATAAAAAACACCTACATTCCAAATTTCATCAATATCCATCATGTAGTTTCTGAGTAAAATGCCTGTGACATACGGACAGACAGACAGACAGACGGACGGACATGACGAAACTATAAGGGTTCCGTTTTTGCCATTTTGGCTACGGAACCCTAAAAATCGTATCATTCCATCGACGGACGCTGGACAGTCAACGGGTCACCTATTTTTGGCATAATTTTATTTGTCCGAATGTTCTATTTGCCCGAATACTATTTACGCATAATTGTTATTTTACAGATAATATTGACTTTTCAGAATAACTATAAAAGAAACCTAACCTAACCTTATATGTTCTAAATGGCTGATGTAAAAGATTTTGCAAAAAATTTTCCGTTAAAGCTAGAGAAAAATTATGCGAAATAAAATTCGGGCTAAACAATACATTCGGACAAATAAAATTATGCCAAATAAAGGGCACCCTATCTCGATATATTTCTCTGTGGTTTCATGGCCCCGCCCCAACGCTCGGTACGGCGCCGCGTCACGCGAGCCGCGAATAAAGCTAACGGACGATATATTTCGGTCGGCTCGCGGACAAGGGCTTAAGCGCCATACTTATATAAACCTACTTAAGCTCTTCTTACTTAGACCACAGATTGGTGTTATTAGGTGTTCCCGCACAAATGTTATACAATAATGGTAATATTGGCGATCTAGGGCGGTAAATTGGGGTTACTGTGCTAAAGGTTTTACAGGTTCGTTTCGCAGGCAAAAATTGGGAAAATTGCATATCTATTTTTTGACTTTTAAAGTCTTCTCACATCGTTTCGTAAAGACAAAATGCATCAAGCTGAAAAATATCAACCAAATTAATTGACGTTGTTAAAAAGACGCCGTGTACAATTTTCCGTTCTGTACATAAGTCTGTTTCGTAGCGCCAAAGTATAAAGACGAAGAAGTAGTCCAACTGCGGCCATTTGAGAAGCACGCGACACGTATCGCGCGATAGCACGTCTGTGTGAGTACTGCATTCGAATGCATTCTTATTTCTTTGCTTGTAATGCGTTAGATGGGGCGGAGACTCGTAGAGTTTGATTACATTGCCGGCTACCCAGGATACGATGAGACACTTTATGGACAGGTGTGGCATAAAATAAGTTTATGCCACACCTGGCCCTAAAGTGGCTTTTTCCACGCGCTGCGCGTACGGAAAAAGCGGCTTTCTGGCCAAGTGTAGACATAAAATGATGTACACAACACGGGAGGTAATAAAGAAAGCCCTCGATCGCATATTTACGTCCCTCGCTTGCAGCTCGGGCCGCAAACTTCTGCGATCTCGGCCTTTCTTTGTATTACCACCCTAGTTGTGTAATGTACTAACACGGCATTGGTGGGTTTCTTCCTCGCACACCTTTTCGCTACCTCGCACAGTTTTGGTGAAAACGCATCCTAATAAATCCGATCCGAATGAGACCTCTTGTTTCGTAAATATCGGGCGAGGATGGGCATGCCGCAGTATCGGAAAACCATTTGCGCCCATTTGCGGGCATGGCGGTGAGATACTATGAATTGTTTGCGCCCCAATTTTCCAGCTAACAATCAGTTATTGCTGCATTATATCCTGTTTTGCTCCTCTGCCTAGCAAATCACGTTGGCGTACCGTAAACGCAGTGACGAGTCTCATGCGTCACTTGTTTACGCATGCTGTGTCATGTGAATGGTCGTCTTTTGAGCAGCGGTTTGGTGGCAACTTAACACATTTAGAATTTTCTATATGCTGTGCATCAGTGGCGTGGCGTAAAAGATATCCTTGGGCAAGCCGGTGCAGATTTGGCGTACATTTTCCTTAACAGATGTAGAATAAGGTACCCTAATGCCTGATATTAGGCAAGCCGGTAGGACTCGAGTTCTTTGGACGCCACGCCACTGCTGTGCATGAAAGTGGGCCGGTTAAAATTTGGCATGAATGGTGTTGTAGGTACCTACATACGGTGGTTACAACACAATACATTATGAATTTACTAAGGGTTGAATTAAATTTATACATAGAAATATAAAAAAAAATAAAAAATAAAATTAAAATTACATAAGAAGTTATTCAATTAAATACCACAATCACATTTATATTACACTAGCATTTTCCCGGGGCTTCGCCCGCGTTGTTCCCGTTATCGTCCCAAAGGAACTCTTTACCGGGATATAATGTATCCTATGTTTCAATCCAGGACTTGGTCCACTTGCATGCCAAATTTCAGCTTGATCCATCCAGTTGTATGTTACATCCAAACATCTTCACAAACTTTCGCATTTATAATATTAGTGGGATAGTGGGATTAATTATATCTATTTTTAATGTCAAGTTATTTTACATACTCTAATTATTCTTTTTGGGTTGATAGATTTGAAAAACAGGCAGTGAGTATTGACGCGCCATCACCAAATATCGGAAAGCCATTTTCGCGGCGCAACGCCGGGACGCGGCCGCTAATTAATTGTCTCCCGATTTTTTATCGTTAACGACCCTTTAATGGTATTCAGCACGTTGACAATTACAATAAATGGTCTAAATATTTATTAGAAAACCGTTCTTCTAACAAAACGGGATTTAATCGCGTAATAGTACAATACACAACTAGGGTGGTAAAATAAAGAAAGGGCGAGATCGCAGATGTTTGCTGCCCGAGCTGCAAGCGGGGGACTTAAATATGCTATGGAGGGCTTTCTTTATTACCTCCCGTGTTGTGTACGCGTAGCGTGCGGTAAAAGCCACTTTATGGCCAGGAGTGGCATAAAGATTCCTTATTTGACTACGGAACCTTAAAAATTACAAAAAGGCGACGTTGCCAGATTGCTACGATTAAACCCTATTAACATCAGCCTAACGACGTACCTCATCCCAGCAACTCAAAGCGTAAAGAAATCAACTTAGTCCCATTTCCCGTAGTACTGCGTCAAACGTAGCGCTACGCCGTAGCACTCGTAGACACGTAGCACTGCTGATTTACGTAGCTGCATTCCATTGCATTTTCAAACATTTATCTCCACCAACACTGCTATTCCAAAACCAACCTTATTTCCTGAATAATAAGGTTTAAATTTGTGAATAGAAGTGACTTTAGATGCGAGGTTGCGAGAGTAATAGGTTAATTTGAAATTAAGGCTGAACTTATACGACAAATGTACGAGCGAGGCTTTTGCTGTACTTTGTAAGAACTATTTTGAACTAGCATTTACCCGCAGCTTTGCCTGCATTGTTCCCGTTATTATCCCAAGGGAATTCTTTACCAAGATATAAATCCTATGTTTTAATACTGGACTAGACATATTTGCATACCAAATTTCAGCTCAATCCATTCAGTTGTTACTGCGTTATATAGTAACAAACATCCAAGAATCTAAATATCCCAACATCTTCACGAACTTTCGCATGTACCCGCGGCTTCGCCCGAGTTGTTACTGTCCCAAGGGAACTATTTACCGGGATATAAAGTATCCTATGTTTAAGTCTAGGATTTGTTCTACTTGCATGCCAAATTTCAGCTCAATCCATCCAGTTGTTTGTTGGTAATGCCGTGGTAACCCCGTTATTGAGTAACACACATCCAAACATCTTCACAAACTTTCGCATTTATAGTATTAGTAGGATAATTATATCAGTGTGATTTGCACATCAAAATAACTCAAGGTCTTACGAAATTAAATTGAATGAAATAATTTATTTCTGCAAGTAGGCTCAAGGGCTCTTTCACATGTCTGATTTTGGCGCTTCGGCAAATGACATTCTGGTGAGAAGAAGCGCCGGGAGAAACTCACCAGTTTCTCTTTTCAAAAACCATTGAATAATTGTGAAAATGCAATTTCAATAATACAATGTATGAAACAAAATACTTAACTAATATACATTTCAATAATCATAAAACTACATTTTTTAGATATTAATCAAAACAAGATAAATTATAAAGAAAAATGGAAAATATAGAGACATACACTAAAATTAATGAAGATGTAAGGGGTCTCCGTTGTCCGTTGTCTTTGAGGTGTAAAGGATCTCTACTAAATTATCATTAAATTTACATGCTTTACAAAAAATAAACTTACAGAAGTGTAAAAAAATCTGTGACTCACATAATATAACTTAAAAACTAAAGTACCTATCGGTACACACCAGTAGCGAGGCGTCCAAAGAACTCGATTCCTACCGGCTTGCCTAATATCAGGCACTTGAGCACCTTATTCTACAGCTCTTAAGGAAAATGTACGCCAAATCTGCACCGGCTTGCCCAAGGATATCTTTTACGCCACGCCACTGGTACACACGAACCATAAAGTACCTATCGGTGTAAAAGCCCTACAAAACGGGGCCCCTTAATGGCGCCAGGAACAATCGATGGCCCTTTCCGTTCCTGCCCTGTCGACCCACATTCGCAGGATGCCTTCATTACCATAAAAGTAAGGACCGACTAACGTCCAAGTTGAATCTATTTTAAACCGACTTCAGAGAAGATTCTCGTTTTGACTATACATCATATAACTTTTTTTACTCCTAATAGTTGTTAGAATCTATAGTTAAAGTTTCTCGGGTCACTCGGCCCACGGTATATACACTGTGGGCCCGTATAACCCGACCAACTTTAACTTTAGATTCTAACCGCTATTAGGAGTTAAAAATGTTATATGATGTATAGTCGAAAAACGCTTACTTTCCGAGATATTAATTATTTTTTAAATGAAAACTCCCAAGTGTGTAACAAGCCCTAATAAATGTGACTAAGATACTTTTACTATTCTTTCAAAATCCTTTAGCTAAATAGGAATTAACCTTCGCAGTATTTGATGGTAAGTGACTACGAGGCCAGAAAATTTACCTTTTGTTTCCATTTTAGTTTTTTTTCCTTTTTGATAACTTTTCCTCCAGTAAGGACATGTTTATAACGAGGGACTAAATTTACTGATTTATTTTGTTCCATAAGACTATTAATGCCTTATTGAGCTTACTATGGGGCTGGTTCGATTTGTGTAAGATGTCCCCTAATATTTATTTATTTTTATTTATTAATGTAAAATGACAAAATTCGACCTATGTTGATATAACGTTATTTACTTGTAATACCATCAGGAATACGTGGTTAAAATTTTTCGGGTTATTCGGGCCCACGGTGTATACGCAAATCTTTATTCCGCTGCGGTAAGAAACCCCAAAAGTACAAAACCCCTCACATGTCCGCCGTCGACATCCCCCAGCCCTTGTCCTTCCGCGACCCACTTGCAAAGGTCAACGACCCAAAGGTCAGCTGATCGATTGCGTCATAAGGTATAGGGCCGTGTGATTTGTGTGAAGGCAAATCGATCGCTCCGTTTTCCGTACAGTCAACATCATAAATACACTAACGGACGATGAATTCCGGTCATTTTCTATAAAATTGTTCATAGAAAATGACCCGAATTCATTGTCCGTGAGTGTATATACGTTACCAAGGCGACAAAAATATGTGTGCAGTAGTGATGTAACGAATATTCGTATTCGCATTCGTATTCGCGAATATTCGCAAGATTTTCAATATTCGCATTCGCAAAAATCGATGCGAATATATTGCGAATATTTTTGGTTCATTTTAGATCCTAAAATTCATGGAAAAGATAAAAATACGGCCAAGTCCGAGTCGGATTTCGAAACTATCAATGAGTAATTAAAAACTCTGTTGGATAAGTACCGAAATAAAATGAAAATAAGATATTTCTAACTTCCACCGGTTCCAATTTTTCTACCACTGACGAATTATTCCAACTTAAATTTCAATTAGATACTTATTTTATTGCAAAACTGAATTAAATTTAAGTTAATCGTAATTGAAAACGAAGTATTGAGTTTTCATAGTTATTAATTTTGTTTATTTCTAGTATTATAAAATTTTATAACCAATATTCGTATTCGCATTCGCGAATATTAACGTTGATTATTCGTATTCGCATTCGCGAATGTTCAAAAACCGATATTCGTTACATCCCTAGTGTGCAGTGTACATAAGGGCGTAAGAGTGTACAATGTACACTCTGGTACCCAACTAAGAAATTGTTAACGTATAGAAATACCCCAGCAGTAGCGTGGCATCCAAAGAACTCGGTTCCTACAGCCTACCGGCTTGCTTAATATCAGGCATTTGAGCACATTATTCTACAGCTCTTAAGGAAAATGTAGGCCAAATCTGCACCGGCTTGCCCAAAGATTTATTTTTACGCCAACTCACTGTACCCCAGTACTAGTTCACAGTGCAGCGGTGTCATTGCACTTTCCACAACAATGCGGCAAGGTTGTATGAGCGCATGTTACGATCGATTTCGTTAGCACTAACTTATAACGTATATTGTATAAGATACGTGACGACACGTTTAGCTTAGTGGGGATAACACCGCCTACGAAGCTTGAGGTCCCGGGTTCAAATCCTGGTAAGGGCGAATATTTGAGTGATGATCACGAGGATTTGTTCCTGCGTCACGGATCTTTTTATTTAAGTATTTATTTATCTATATAAGTATTATATCGTCATCTAGTACCCATAGTACAAGCATTACTTGATTTGTGTAAGATTGTCTCTCAATATTTATTATTTATTTATTTATTTATATGTATATATTTGTATGACATTCATTTGTCAGATATAAAATCCGATATAGTTACATTGTGAAATCCGTACCTGAGAAGCATGACACTGTAAGTCCTATTGTTTTCCATAATTACTTACAGCGTTATGCTTCTCAGGTACGGAAATATGTTCGGGTATGCCAGTAAACAGGAGTTCCCAAAAACCACTGATAATCCTTTAACAGGTGAAGAAGAATGATCCCCATTGCACGGCCATGGCCGACAAAAAAAATTACTCGATTAACCAAGTACCTACGCTTAGTGAGGGCTTTGTTGTGTATAATGTTTTTCTACTATTTTTCCAATCGGTCAGTATTTTCATATGTATGTATATTTTAATGATAACCATTTGATATGTTACAAATACTGCAATAAACGTATTAACACACTGACATCACATTACGAAGGACATTATATTACTTTTCATCACACTTGCTCGAAAATGGTGTCATTACACGTAGGTTTTGCGGGCCGTAAATGAGCTATTACGCCCTAGGGCGTAATGGTTTTCTTTTTAAATTTGAAACGCTGGTTCTGTTTTACTCTTATTTGTCATGTTCAAAGGAAACGCCAACGTACTTTTTTAACTTTTATTACTGAAATATTTATTTAAAGAGAACTGTTATTGCAAATACATGTAAACACATATTTCTGTAACATTAATTAAATGTTTAAATAGTGCATTTCAGTATTTTGCAAAAATAAAAACACACATTTTAAGTTTTTACCGCTATGGTTTCCGAACGTGAGTTGACATTCGCATTGTCTATGGATAATGTCACTGTCAGTTTTACAATTTTATTTAGGTTAAGTAAGGTTATTTTAATCAGATTTCCTCACAAGTGTGATGAAAAACATTGTGTGTGCCACGGGCGGTAAAGGAATTACAAACTCGTGTTATTAAAGCCCTCGGCTTTGCCTCGGCCTTGTAACAAACACTCGTTTGTAATTCCTTACTTACCACCCTTGATACACAATGTACTATTATTTTATCAAGAAAATGGACCCAAAAACGGTTCTACAGCACTCGACATGCGGGTCGTAAAAGGTGGCATTTCTTTACGCGCGCCGAGTTAATGGTATTGGTAACATGTTTGGTAAATTACACGGAAAACTATTAAAACTAAATAAAGCGGGACATGGTGTTAGTTAGTCGTAGTTTTAGAAAGTGGACATTAATTTCTATTAGTTTGAAGTAGATTTTGATAATTTGGAATAATTACAAACATACAACGCCGATGTGTACGTGATTTACTTATTTCAATCAGACATGTAAAAGAGCCATTGAGGCCTACTTGCATTAATGATTTGATTTGTAGCGCAGTGAGAAAATATTAGCAGGAAGAACCTCATTACGGACCGTAATGATTAGTTCATAGATCAAATAATATTAAGGACGAAATTGGCGTCAAATTGCTGAATTTCCCCACTGTTCCGTCGTTTTGTGAAAGAAAAGGTATTGCCGATTTGTTATTTACGGTCTGGCCCATTGAGGCGGGTGCCAAGCGAGCTGGCCAGGCTCGAGCCCGGGGCCCGTGCCAAAACCGAGAGGTTAATAAGATTTCTGATAAACCTGTTTCAAAGTTTTCGCTGATTGTGCTCGATTGTATTGCATTGTTAGAATCACAGAAATATATTGAGATAGACGGAAATATAAATAGTTCGTCGGTTTGTATGAGAACCGAGGCTGTAACGTTTTTCGCTTGGCGTTTGACGCCAAAAGTGTAATTTAGACGAAGAACACACTGAAATCGCCAGTCGCCGGCGTGACGTCGCGAGTCGCCGGCGCGACGCCGCGATTTTTTCCGTGTAGCTGCGCATAGTAGCTGCGATTCGCGGCGACACGCCCGCGAGTCGCTGCGAGTCGCCGCGATTTACGCGCCTACGCGCGAGTCGCGACTTCAGTGTGCGCCACCCCGCGATTTTTCTATACAAATCGATGATTCTACATACAAAGTTGAAAATCGCTGAGTCGCGTATCGCCGCGATTCGCGCTGCAGTGTGAGATCCGCCTTAGTGATGGAAATATAAATTTTCCATTTCATTTGGTGGTATTTGAACAATTAATTACAGCATTATTATCAAATTTTCAAATCTGATAATAATTTATGTATGTATGTAAACTCATTATTGCACAAAATAAGACAAAGCACAGGGTTACAAAATAAAGGTACCTAATAATAATATGACGGAAACTGAAGTTGACGGCGTGTGAAGTAGGTCACCAACACTTCTTTTTAGCACACGATGTACATACACCTTTCCTGCTACCTCAACATATTACGTATTTCTTTAGTTAGAACTAGCATTTTCCCGCGGCTTCGCCCGCGTTGTTCCCGTTATTGTCCCAAAGGAACTCTTTACCGGGATAATATATATCCTATGTTTCAATCCAGGACTTGGTCTACTTGCATGCCAAATTTCAGCTTGATCCATCCAGTTGTTACCCCGTTATAAGGTAACAAACATCCAAACATCCAAACATCCAAACATCCAAATATCCAAACATCCAAACATCTTCACAAACTTTCGCATTTATAATATTAGTGGGATGGCTTTTTCAGAGCGGCTAGCACAAGTTAGCTACGACATATCGCGTGGACACAGTAGCATGATGATCCTCTTTTAGGTTCTGAGCTTTTTTATTCAAAATTTCCTCTTAACTAGCAGTTAACAGATCGTCACAAAACTGACGATTAGTGTCAAACTTCATTATTATGAAGTCACCAACTGACAGGTTAGACGGTATTTAAACATAGCTTAAGTTTCCCCTGACCCTAGATTTTAAGAAACACTCGCGGACGATGAATTCGCCATATTTTCTAAAATACTCCAGGGTTGTGAAATTATTGAATCCCGTTGTGATCCTTAATTAATTATAGATATTATCTTTTTTTTTTTTATGAAATAAGGGGCAAACGAGCAGACGGGTCGCCTGATGGTAAGCAATCACCGTCGCCCATAGACACCTGCAAACACCAAAAGAGTCACAGGTGCGTTGCCGGCCTTTCAGGTGGGAGTACGCTCTCGGTCGTAGTAGTAGATCGCACTCGTAAAAACCCATGAAAAATAATGACGTTAACGGAGTGAGATATCGCAAAAATCATCATTTTTGGATAATAATATATTTATGATGGGTTAGCGGATATTGCTAATACAGCCACGTATTGAAGAATAGTATATTATGTAAATGAAACAAGTGTCAAATATTGAAAAACACCTATTTCTATTATTTAAATTAGGGGGACCCGCATTCTATGATCGTGAGTGTAAAAAATCTATGGAAAACTCTACCACCTTAAGTTCCTTTGCACTTAGTTTAAGTATTTGTGATTTGAACCCCTTTTTACTAGACCGACAGAATGCAGTTGCAATATTTGACCCGAACAACCCAACATTGCAAGTTACATAAAAGCTTGTTATAAGTTTCTCTAACTCCGTTGTAAAACTAAAACCTTCCCGAGTCAATAAACACTTGAAAGGCCCCACAAAAGTCCAATTTACCGACTTTTCCGCTGAATACAACTTATTCCGTGAGAACTATTCCGCTTCAATTGGTAAATCCATCCACTGGCAGCCATTTTAACGGCCCATCGCGTGGACCAATCAGATCGCGCGTTGGCACGGCACCCGCCAATCAACAACCGGCATATTTGCACGTGACACGCTAATAGCTAATACTGCTCATTTGTTGGAAACGTTTGGATTTGGCTCGTTTGCGAGTTTAGGCTTTTGGAATATCCCGCTCAAACTATAGTTTGAAATTGCATAATGATGCAATTCAAATAATTTTTCATCACACTTTCTCGAAAATGGTGTCATTACACGTAGGTATTGCGGGCCGTAAATGACCTATTACGCCCTAGGGCGTAATGGTTTTCTTTTTAAATTTGAAACGCTAGTTCTGTTTTACTCTTATTTGTCATTTTCAAAGGAAACGCCAACTTACTTTTTTAACTTTTATTACTAAAATATTTAAAATAAAATAAATAAAATAAATATTTGGGGACAATCTTACACAAATCGAACTAGCCCCATAGTAAGCTCAATAAGGCTTGTGTTATGGATACTAGACGACGATATATTTAATAGATACATACATACAAATACTTATATACATAGAAAACATCCATGACTCAGGAACAAATATTCGTGCTCATCACACAAATAAATGCCCTTACCGGGATTCGAACCCAGGACCTCTTGCTTCATAGGCAGGGTCACTACCAACTAAGCTAAAGCGGTCGGTCAATTTATTTAAAGAGAACTGTTATTGCAAATACATGTAAAAACTTATTTCTGTAACATTAATTAAATGTTTAAAGTAGGATTTTGCAAATATAAAATAACCATTTTTAGTCTTTACCGCTATGGTTTCCGAACGTGACTTGACGTTCGCATTGTCTATGGAATATGTCACTAATGTCACTGTCAGTTTTACAATTTTATTTTGGTTAAGTAAGGTTATTTTAATCAGATTTCCTCACAAGTGTGATGAAAAATGAACGATGTTTCTGCCAACAAACTGTTATACAGTTTGGCAGATGATATATATATGTAAATGTAAACTTATATTTGGTAATAAATAAATTAAAAAAAAAAAAAAAAAAAACATTGTGTGTGCCACGGGCGGTAAAGGAATTACAAACTCGTGTTATTAAAGCCCTCGGCTTCGCCTCGGCCTTGTAACAAACACTCGTTTGTAATTCTTTACTTACCGCCCTTGATACACAATGCACTAATGTAGAACTTTATTTCTTTTTATCTCGATATATTTCTGTGAGTTTGACACTAATCGTCAGTTTTGTGTCGACCTGTTGACTGCTAGTTGAGAGGACATTTTAAATAAATAACCACATTTTTACTAAAAAAAACCCGACCGCGGTGCACTTTAAAAGTGCATAAAATCCGCCATTTGTTTATTTTAACGAACTTACCCAGTGACACTCGCGCCATCAAGACGAATCCAATGATGTATCATTTATCAAAATCGGTTGTGCCGTTGAGTAGTTACGAGCGAACACAGGAACGGACATACATACAGGTCAAACACATAACCCTCCTTTGGGTTTCGCCGCAGTCGGGTAAAAAGTCCTTCAACAAGTTATTGAGGCACCAATATTATATAGAACGCATTTGTTCTACCTCTGTCTAAAAAGACATTGCCACTTGTATATGTCAATAACGCCACTAATATTCCATAGTTCCAATTTACTAACGTTGTCATACGACCCTCATTCAAATATAGCCCACCAACTTACTTTTGCTAGTGCCGAAACCCGAAACTAACATAACCTCATACAAATGGTCTACAAACCTTGAATAGCAGCGCCACTGCTAACTGCAAACATAACTTTGTATTATACAGTATCACAGAATTAAAAAAGCTTTAGTGTATTCGAAATTTAAATGTGCTTGTGTCGTTTTAAAATTTGAGCAACGGCTCTTTGGGCGAAGCCCTGACGGCTGACACGTTGAAAAAAAGGTCAAATGCCACTTGGTCATTACGCGGCTGAATAGACGCGCTGTGGCCTTTTTATACTGCTGGTTAAAAATTGAAATGAACTGTATAGCGGTGGAATAGAGTTGAATTTTAATTGCGGTTGTTTTTTTATAAATAAAGGTAGCTGATGTCTGGCCAATTAGTGGTCAATTTAATTATAAAGTGTTCTGCATATGAGTAGTTTAAAACTTATTGAAAAAAAAACTGAAAAAAATAAAATAAAAACATATAATTCATGAAATAAACTGGCGTCACGTTTAAATCTGCTGGTAAATGCACAAGAAAGTATTTATGAAAATTCATTACCAAAGAGAGTTCGAAAAAAAATCTTCCAAATTAATGTTTTCCATCACTAAATTACACTCTTGACGTAAATCGTCCACCGCAAAATCTTACACGCTTGGTTGCCGTACAAATCGACAAACTACTTATATACTTTTTGTGGTTCAAACTTTACAACTTATTTAAATAAAAAGGTTTATTTCCTCTCCTTATCGCCCACTTAACACGTTTACAGTCCGTGCCCCATATATGGGTCACGGCAAGCCTCTGTTACAAAGCCGTAAGGTTTACAATTTAGATTTGGACTGAGAATGTGTTAACGTTCACCTTTTTCCGAGCGCTCAAGGGTTAATTATAGAAAAAAATTACCCTTTACTTAAAAAGTTTGATACGTTACGATTTTCCCCTATATTTAGTTTGGGCGTAACGAAACTGAGATTCAAAATTTGTACGGAAAAGTTGGGATATTTAGGACAACTTTTTTTTATTTCATAAATGAAACTCATGATTCTGAGTAAAATGGTATAAGACACACCATGATCAGACAAAAAAAGTAAAAGGAACATAATTTTTTTCTGCAATTGACCCTCAAGTGTGTGCTGAACAAATTCTTTGGGTCTAGTGAAAAACGGTACAAGTCGCATATAACCTAGGAGCAAAAGAGCTTAAGTCATACTATAGAGTTGTGACCTTTTGTTCCTGGTATAATGTGACTCGTACACCTTTTCACTAGACCCACACACACACAAATTACAGCGGGCTGTACTGGGGGATTATCCTACTTCCCCATCGTACCAATTTTCCTTTGATTACATACGTCTCTGGAGAATATCTGGAAAAGTTCTATTTAGACTGAGCAAAGGGTTTTTATATTTTGATTTTCTAGTAGATAAGGCATTTTATTATATAAAAGAATTCTTGGAAAGTTAGTAAGTAGGACTAAATAATACAATTAGCATGTTGAATGAACCATTTGTATGCCGATTGGCCGAACATAGTGCTGCCGTCCTAGTCTAAAAGGCGACTTTTTACTATGAACTTCCATAGTAAAAAGTCGCCTTTTACACTTGGACGGCAGAGTTAATATCTGTAGGTACCACCTTTGTAACCTATGCTTCACAAATAAAATATACTTTATTTTATTTATTCAGTACCAAGTATTGCTCCTCCGGGGGAGGGGGGGGGGGAGGCTTAACGGGCGTCCAGAAAGAGCACGCTTTATGCGATAGAGAGAGACGGATGGAATCGATGCGTTCCGTCCAAGGATCGGACCCAAACGTCAGCCAAAAGAGTCAGAGTGTTTTTCCTTACAGCAACACGAAAAGGAGGCGCCATAATGCACTTGTCCGGTACACAAATTTCTGCCATATTTGGCGAGGGGGGAAAGAGGTAACGCACACTTACTTACACACGCGTACATGCAAAATCGTCTATCACTACGAAACTAACACTTAACAAATAGAACAACACATTGCCCAATTCACATTCACAAAGATACATTTTACATTGAAATAGTGTAATGACGTGACGCACAACATTGATAAGTTTAGCGGAACACCATGGCAACATGAGGTTGCTTGTCTGTCAACTAGTAAATAAACTTCAAATAATGTCAAATCAGATTTTTGTAATACTTATGTTTTAAAGGAAGTAAATAATGATAATGTGATTCTAAATACTTTAGATGCGAAAGGAAACACCATCTCTTTGTACGTTTAAATTATTAGATCTCCTTTTGCAGCGAATTACGTAACAATTCGGCATTATTCACGGAGATCTCTTCAGGTGAGCTACTAGATTTTGTTTGAGGATTAATCCAATTGCAACTAGTTTTATAGAACTAATATGATCTGTGGCGCAAATTGCTTGGCAGAGGCGAAATACTAAGTAAGGCTCTCTACGAAGCGTTGCTCTAAGACTTATTCGCGTACAAGAAATCGGGAATTTTAAAATACCTCCCTCAAATAAACACAAACCCGAAAGAGTAATTTATCGTGCCCACTTCTCTTTAACAGATCCGGGATTTGGCTAACTTCGAGCGTTACTCAGAAAGTTGGCGGATTTCTATAGAAATAAAAATTATGAGCGGGTGCGCCACAAAAGAACCTACCGCGGAGAAATATTGGTTCAGGCGCATTGTACGAGAAACGAGTATTTTTATCGTGTTTGGTTACGGTAAACATTAATTGTATTTGTGATTTTATATTTTCCGATACAAGAGATTACAATTTATTTAGAAAAGGAGCATTCCACGGTCTTGTGGGGAACATTCGTACGATGTTTTTCCACTTTACGCTAAAAAGACAAAGAAAAATTACCTAATCTAAATTTATATAGTGGCCGGTGGTAGAATGGACTACGACAAGTACATTATATACCTTTTATAAAGAACTTCTACAGGGCTAGTTAGATTTCTCGATACTCAACGAAAAGTCGCGTGCGGGACATCCAATCCACCACCACTTGTGACGTCGCTTTTAATTTGACATTTCAGCGAATTGAATAAAACAATTGCGATCGATTTTTTATCATAGATAAAGGGAATACTGCTGAGCATATTTACGTTAATAAAACAAAAAAAAAGTGTACGAATTATTTTATATAAAATTTAGATCCATGAACCCCGTGTGGGACAGGTTAGGACCGATACAGACGGACTGCAACCCAACTGCAACTCCCTACGATTTGTATGGGAACTGCATCACAACTGCACGCCGACGCGCAGTCGGAGTTGCAGTTGGGTTGCAGTCCGTCTGTATCGGCCCTTAGATTCGTGCGGGACGCGTACGTTTAAGGTTGTAAAAAAGTTAGTAAAAACAAAGATATATCGGAACTAGGTGTTTTGATGGAATCATAGTATAAATTTGGTAAACTCCTTACAAACTGCATTTCTTGATCAAGATACTTGCCAACTTTGAGAAATAGTTTAATTTGTCAAATAAAACATAAAATCTATGTCAACACAGTATTAAAGTATGTATATCACATCAAAAAGTCTTTGAAATGAAGCCTTAAATATTAAATATCAATTTATCTGTACAAAGTTTTTCTATAAGACCGATTACAAATGAATGTTTTTTTACTTGAATGTAATTATAATTTGAAAATCTATATAATTCTCTGTTATTTGGCATTAGTTTCACAAATCAAGAATAACTTTGAAAATTTGTGTTCTGGTTGCTATTTCCGTGGAATGCTCCAAAATATTTTTTGGCAAACATATAATATGATGAAGCAAAGCATGCATAGACATCTGACACGAGCTTATTACATCAGAAATAGACTTAACCTTTAACCCTTAACTTGACAATGTGCACCACATTTCACAAACTCTTTGGCCATCTTTTCTTTGGCTATTTTTTTCCAACTCCTATCGCACGTTACTGTCGAATCCCGGCGAGGCTTGAATTGTGGACCTTCTGTATTTTTTGCGAAGTTAAGGGTCTACGATACACTAAACCCTAAAAAACTAACAGCTTCTAAATAACCACTTAGACGTGCCACTGCCAAGAAAATTGAAAAAAAAATGCGCCACAACGATTATCTCCAATCTCAATTTGCTTTGCGCACACTTCTAAATTATTTTTACGAGAGTTTAAGTCGTTTTCAATTATTACAGTCGTTTAGAGCGCCAATAATTTCCATTTTCCATTAGAGAGTGCCGCAGGCAATAAGTTTTTGTGGCACCTACCGCAACTTACAGTAAAAAAGGCCTATTAATGTTACGAATTTATGAAAGTACTCTTGGATCGGATATCGGGATATTTTACATGTTATGGCGCTATATATTTATAAGGGTATTTAGAAATCATAAATCCACTAGATGGCAGCAGTGTGGCGAGAGGTATTTTTGACAACAGATCTCAAAAACCACCAATCAAACCACAAGATTTTGACACCTTTCGCCACACTGCCGCTAACACGTGCGATTTCCATGAACCTGTAAGCTTATAATCATAATAAATGTAGATAAAGGAATAGAAGCAACAGGGTTGTACAAATGTGAAAAATAATTATTTTGATAGTTTTATTTTTCTTTACTATTAAAAGCATTTAACTATTTCCGGTCGATTCTACATCAAATATATGACATTATATTTTCAGGAAAGTCCCTCGTTTCATTCCACCCGGTATATTTACTTTCCAAAGCGTCTCTGTTTTACGTGTAACTGAGAAAAACACGTCGAATATAAACCCCAGTTCAATGACATGGCTGCATATTATGCGCGTCATTTTTAATTTCAAATTCCTTTCCCATTGCATATGCAAAGCTGGAGTGATTAAGACAGACATTTTAGCTATGAATTAAAGGAGATTGCCGCCTTTTGGTACAAATATCGTCATAATTGTGTCACAACCAAAACGATACCTAAAACTTATTCGGAGCCAGTGGATTTTTTTATTACTCAATTTAATTGGGAAATTTGAGCACAATTAAAATAGTACATTACACAACTAGGGTGGTAATACAAAGAAAGACCGAGATCGCAGATGTTTGCGGCCCGAGCCACAGGCGAGGGACGTAAATATGCGATCGAGGGCTTTCTTTATTACCTCCCGTATTGTGTACATGATTTTATGTCTACACTTGGCCAGAAAGCGGCATTTCAGTTACGGAGCTGAGACTTGGACTTTGAAAAAGGCAGACCGTGATCGCATTGATGTTTTCGAGATGTGGTGCTGGAGGAAAATGCTGTAAATTCCTTGCACAGCTTTTCACACACACGTATATATCTTACGCGAACTGAACATCAAGACCAAATATCAACCATCTGAAGTTTTTTGATCACAAAGGCAGGAAAGAAAGCCACAATCTTGAACAACTGATCGTTACTGGTAAGATTGACGGCAAATGACCTAGATGCGGCAGCCCAACTAGATGGGCAGATCAGATCCGTACCACTTTGGACACCCAGCTGCACGTCGCACTACACGATGCCAAGAACAGGTACCGTCAGAGAGAAGCTGATTCCGCGGGAACTTCACGAACATACCTTATAATCTCGCGCGTTGCATTATAAACTAACGGAGTTCACAATAGGCTAGACGACTAAAAAAAACTGTTTAGTCCGTCAGTTAGATTATTAAAAAATATTGTACACGTATTTTTTCTTTTGTTTGACAAACAAAAAATGACGAGGATAGAGTGCTTAGACGTTTCGAGTGACGTCACTCCTAGGTACTCCTAGGTACAATTTTCACTCCAGAAGTTTGATGATCGATAACTTTGTCGATTTTTAATATTTTGATAAACCAAAAAATACGTGTCCCATATTTTTCCATAATCTAACTGACGGACTAAATAGAATTATATAGTTTTAACCCAGTCGTCATCCCTATTATACGGTATCATAATATGTACATAAGGTCTTAAAACTATTTGGAGCTTGAACATGAACACTGTAAAAGCACAGCAACATTGTTGTGTTACTAGTACAAAGTTAGTTGCGGAAAATGACCCCGCGTTAAACTATAACCTATATATGTCGCCGCCAACTAGCTTAATCAGCTATTTGGTTAGCTGCCTAGCCTTTTCATTAAACGGCACCATTTAGTTAAGTGCCTGGATGAACATCGGGCCGTCTAGCCCTTCTATCAAACGGCTAGGCAAACTACTTCGTTCGACAACATTAAATAACCCGCCTAACCGAGTCCGTCAAATTTTAGTTGTATAAATCTATTCTATTCTAGAACCTGATTTCACATGGGAACACGGGAGGGCGAAGCCCCCGCATGGAAAAAGTGAACAAAACAAACTCCTTTTTAGGGTTCCGTACCAAAATGGTAAAAAAGGATCCCTTATGGTGCGACTCTGTCTGTCTATCTGTCTGTCTGTCTGTCTGTCTGTCTGTCTGTCCGTCTGTCACAGCAAGATATCTCAGGATCTACTGATGCTATCGACTTGAAATTTAAAATAGTGTTAAGAACCGCTAACCCGAGTTTATAGGATGTAAAAAAATTCTTGTATTTTTTTTACTTTTTTTTTAAAGGGGTCCGTTAGACTTTGCAAATTGAAAGTAGGGCTATTATATTGAGTGAGGTATCAAATGAAAGGGCTTAATTTGTAGATTATAACAGTATTTTTGTATTTTTTTTTAAATTAGTAGTTTTTGATTTATGGCGAAAAACGTTAAAAAAAATACCGTTCCCCCCCTATTATCTTCGAAGTTACTGAACAGAAAAATCTGTAATAATTACCAATTATTAATGTCATCATATATATTACAGGAAAAATATAACGGTTTTCCTAACTTGCACTGTTTTTGAGAAATTTGCAAAAATCTTAACACATACTTATTTGCTCCTACTAAACTAATCGCCATATAGTTTTTCTTGAACTATTCATGTATCTACTTATGAGTTTGTACGGAACCCTCGGTGCGCGAGTCCAACTCGTACTTGGCCGGTTTTTTTTTAGGTTAGATTTGTTAGTCAGCTTGTGTCGCTCAGAGCAGAAATAGAAGCTCCACGCTTCGTCAACGTGCCGGCGGGTGATCATCATCATCATCATCATTTCAGCCATAGGACGTCCACTGCTGGACATAGGCCTCCCTCATAGATTTCCACTTAATTCGGTTGGAAGCAACCTGCATCCACCGTGAGCCAGCAGCCTTAACCAGATCATCTGTCCATCTTGTTGGTGGACGTCCGACGCTGCGCGGCGGGTGATAGTTGTTTCGAAAGAAAACCCTAATCTTCCCATAGTTGCCGTACTAAACGGCCTAAGCATTCGCCAGTCATATCGTTAATTGATACATTGACGCATTGGCTAAATTTCATCAAGGTAGTTAGCTAAATGGCGCCGTTTAGTGAAAAGGCTAGGCAGTTAACCGGATGCCTAATTAAACCAGTTGGCTGTGACATATATAAAACAACAATAGCGAAACAAAGCCCTCAATCTAAACAATTGGTATTTTATCCATATGTTTAAAATGTGGTACCTAAAAATGTTTGTGTTTTGTGTGTGTGTGTGTGTAATATTTGTGAATTATAATGTCTGCGTTACCTTTCCAACTCGTGTTGTCAACTTGTATAAAACTAGTTTATTGAATGTACCCAGTGCGCAAGTCCGGTGACAATACTTGGAATAACTTCCCTGGGGTATTTTTAGCTTGTTTAATTTCACAATATTTCAATTTAAATTAGTGCGACGCCTATGTAGGTAAGGATGTACTTACCTACCGGTATAGCTTATCCAATACCCATGTTGAACTGAGCTCTTCTACTTAAGACTACAATACCACTGAGTGGTTAAGCACAAATTATGATAATGAGCTTGTAATAAAAGAAGATAATAACCGCCTTAGGAGGTTAATATAGATTTTCTACTCTATTTTTTTGTCGTGTGCCGTAAGTTTGTCGTGAAGAGATAATCACGCTTCCAGATCATGATCTGTCACTTTCACACTATATTGAATGGAAAGAGATAGACAGCATTTGTTGCGCGACAAAGGGTCGCGTTAGTCGCGTCGGTTATTATAAGATTTTTCAAATCTGATAATACCTAATGTTGACGGCGACTGAAATTGATAGCGAGCAAAGGTAGGCCCTTCTTTTTACCCGACTGCGGCGAAGCC
Organism: Eudemis profundana; assembly: GCA_947034925.1. Classification (NCBI taxonomy): domain Eukaryota; kingdom Metazoa; phylum Arthropoda; class Insecta; order Lepidoptera; family Tortricidae; genus Eudemis; species Eudemis profundana. The sequence goes on from OX344809.1 coordinate 2,274,711, forward strand.
CAAAGGAGGGTTATGTGTTTGACCTGTATGTATGTATGTCCGTTCCTATGTCCGCTTGTAACTACTCAACGGCACATCCGATTTTGATAAGTGCTACATCATTAGATTTCGTCTTGATGGCGCCAGTGTCACTGGGTATAAAGTTTTTGTTAATATAAACAAAATGGTGGATTTGTGCACCGCGGTCGGGTTTTTTTAAGTAAAAATGATTTTTAGCTCGCTAGGTACATACACTCTTTCTGTCTATATCGATATATTTCTGTATTACAGATCTTATATAAACATTATCGCACATAAGAAAACATAGTAAAACAGAACATAATTCCAAGGTGACCATACCTTAGAGGGCATTTCGCTAGAAATATGTCTGCGACTCATTCATCTGTCTCCATACATTTAGTATGAAAAATATTTAAAAAAAAACCCGACCGCGGTGCACTTTAAAAGTGCATAAAATCCGCCATTTTGTTTATTTTAACGAACTTCATACCCAGTGACACTCGCGCCATCAAGACGAATCCAATGATGTATCATTTATCAAAATCGGTTGTGCCGTTGAGTATCTACGAGCGGACACAGGAACGGACATACATACATACAGGTCAAACACATTACCCTCCTTTGGGCTTCGCCGCAGTCGGGTAAAAAGGGCCAGATGAATGAAGTGACCGCAGACATATTTCTGGTGAAGCGCCCTAGAGCAAAGCAGATAACTTGTGGGCGTTAGTGGACTATCGGGCCACAAACACCTGTGATCTAAGTCATTCTGTATTTTACCGCCCTAGGCTTGGTATTTAATAAGCCAGTGGTGGGGAAAGTATGGCCGGACCGGATTAAACCCTCCCGGGGTTTAATCCGGTCCGGCCGCCGACGGACTTCGAAAGTAGTATAATATTTACGATCACGATAATATATTTTGATGGATTATTTCTATAAGTTTTAAACAACATACATATTTGGTAAAATTTCCCTCCTCTAAAATTTCTTATTTTCACGTCACACCTGACCGTAAAGTCGCAATAACCGCCCACTACGTTGACGTAAAATGTTTACTTATTACGGGCGGTAATAAAAAAGCCTCAGATCGCAAATTTACCGCCCTTGCCTTCGGTTCGGGCGTCAATTACCTGCGATCTGAGACATTCTTTGTTTTACCGCCCAATTGAGGTAAGTAATGTACTACTGGGCCCCCATGTTTGCTCACCGCTGATCTCAACCATAGGAAGCCTCATATACGTTGGTATCGTACCTACGGTTATCCAATCTCAACCATCGAATCAATGTGATTACGCGAATTACCGTTGAAACTAACCGAGCGTCCACACTACCTAACTTTTGCAACTTTCCTCACCGCCACTTCGTGTGCCCAGTGTCGCCCACGCTCCAACAGTTTAAGGAACCTACAGCAGACAGAATAGTACAATGTGTATCTAGGGCGGTAAGTAAGGAATTACAAACGAGTGTTTGTTATAAGCCCGAGATGAAACCGAGGGCTTTAATAACACGAGTTTGTAATTCCTTTACCGCCCGTGGCACAGACAATGTTTTTCATCACACTTGTGAGGAAATTTTAATTTAATATTACCTTACTAATCGTCCCAGTATGACAAGAAAATATTAAAATAGCAAGTGACATATGTCCATAGACTTAGCGGTAAACACCTAAAACTGCCATTTTAGTTTATTTTATATCTGCAAAATACTGAAATACACTATTTAAACATTTAATTAATGTTACCGAAATATGTGTTTACATGTATTTGCAATAACAGTTATCTTTAAATAAATATTTCAGTGATAAAAGTTAAAAAACTAAGTTGGCATTTCCTTTGAACATAACAAATAAGAGTAAAACAGAACCAGCGTTTCAAATTTAAAAATTTACGGCCCGCAGAACCTACGTGTAATGACACCATTTTCGAGCAAGTGTGATGAAAATAATCATCATCATCATCATTTCAACCTTGATACGTCCACTGCTGAACATAAGTCTCCCGCAAAGACTTCTACAACAAACCGTCGCACCCCTACTGCCTCCATCGACTTCAGGCGACCCTAACCAGCACGTCTGTGTGAGTGCGATCCATACTGGAGCATTTACGTATTCTTAAAACTTTGTAGTGCGTTCGTACACGGCACGCACACATTCAAGCGCGAGATGTACCTTTTGTAAGAAAAAAATTACTATTATACTGTGGTAAGGGTGTTAGCCGGCTGTAGGCTGTCCCCCTGTGCCGTGTCATTGGCCGGCAGCCAAAACTACGTTTCTGCTGACTGTGACTTGCGAGGCTTCTGCGTCAGGTGATCTGCATTTCGCACAACAAATATGGCTTTAAGTACGGATTTAGTCGCCAAGTTGCCAGCTTAAGTGTTGATAAATTTTATAACTTAATATTGGGTTTATTACTGATATTTTAACCTACTTCACGAAAAGGAGGTTTTCTAGTCGGTTGTATTTTTTAAAGTTACCTCAGAAGTTCGTTGTTTATGGACCGATTTGAGAAATATTTTTTACCTACTTCCAGATTGGTCCTATTTCTTCAAGATCTATTTCTAATAATGACTGATCAAACATTATAGGTACATGTCAAGCAATATGATAGGTTATAGGTTTATACGTGGTCTAGTTTTCTGCACCTCGATGTCTGATATACGACTATTTTGCGTGTTTTTTAATAGTACCTATCTTGTGAATTCGCTATCATGTGGCTTTGTACCATAAATCCAATGTTTGGTGGCGGTGATTTTTTTTAAGAAAAGTTATTTAAAGTCGTTTAAAACGTGATATAAAGTAGACCGAAGTCACAAACTGGCATCCGGGCATTTCTCTTGTTCTGAACTTGTAACAAGCATGCCAACTTGCCGGAGCGTTAGCCAAGAAACAGATGAGGCCGAAACTACTGCCAAGCCGTAAATTTTACGCCACTCATTAGGTTATTAGTTCGGCTAACTCCGCGACTGTTCGGGGAGCTCGGGAGGTAACACGTGGGCGAGTTATAAGGTTATAATTCAAGGGAAATGTATTTCGGGTACGTAGTAAAACTTGAGGGTCTATAGTAAGTCCATTATGGACTGGCTCAGAGTCGCTTAGAGTGTTATGGAGAGAACTATGCTTGGAGTCTCTTTACGTTAATCAGAAATTGATAAATTCGTGGAAGAACTAAGGTAGGACATAGCTGCCAATGTGGCAATGGACTGGGCATATAGGTCGAAGAACCGACCGATGGCCTATGGGGCGTAAAGGTTCTCAAATGGAGACCACGAACCCGGAACAGGCAGCGTGAGCCAGTCCCTTACAAGATGGTCTGGTGCTGTAGAAGTCTTTGAGCAATCTTTATTCAGCAATGGACGTTTCCAGGCCAATGATATTTTATAAGTAGATAGGTTACAAGCACTCCAAAAGTGAAGCACTGAAACCACGATAAATGTATTGGTGCCCTTTTTGTAGTGGGTAGTCACTCGCGGGTCGGTCAACGAAACGCACGACGATGTCAAGGGTGAATATTTACAAGATTCACAAAAAAAATGCCGTCGTGTGTGATCAGAAAGTGCACCAATCATAGCAAAAAGTGCAACAAAGCGCAAGGGATCACATATCACCTGTAAGTACGCTGAAATAATTTAATTTTATCATTTTTATTATTTTATTTTTCAAATACGACGCCATCTTACTACCATAGAGGTCATTTGAATGAAAGAGACAAACTTACGTCTTTGACAATGAGAGTGACAAGGATAGCCGAGCAGGCTCCGAGTCAATCCGAATCCAGCCGATGGGTTCACTCGGTTACGTTTAAAAATTAATCGCGCAAGTAACAAAAAGCTAGCTGTCTCTTTTTTTTGCATTATTGTAACTATGCCATCTCTTTTATGCAATCTGTTAATATGTGTGAATATGTACACCGTACAGTGAGGTACCAATGTGTGCTGCTGCTTTCTTGGAAGCATATTTCTCAGCTGGCGAGTATGCGTATAACGTATCTTCTTATAAAATATCATTGTTCCAGGCTTAAGCTTTTGACTGCCACATTCGGCAATACACGACAGCGGAATTACGTGCGCACGCCGCCAGTAGGTACTGCTAGCACAGCTAGGCGCGATTTCGCTTGTCGCGCGACTCAGTATGACCTGTCACAACTATATTGAAGTGAAAGAGATAGGTAGTATTTGTCCCGCGACAAAGAGTAGCCTGGAGTCAGGTTGGCAGCGGTTTGCTTCACGGTAACGGTTAAATGATGATACTATAGCTTGGCAACTTCGTTGGTGACACTCACCTGTGTGCTTTTTGTTATGTGCAGCCGTAACTACTTACACAAGTTACCGCCAACATGAACGGCGACCGGCGGAGGCGGCTGGCGTCGGTCGCCGTTCATGTTGGCGGTAACTTGTGTAAGTAGTTACGGCTGCACATAACAAAAAGCACACACGTGAGTGTCACCAACGAAGTTGCCAAGCTATAGGTCCTACCTCTAATAAACGGTAGAGAAAATCCAATCTAGTACCAAATTTTGCCTCTCCCGAGGGGCTTAACCAGCGACCAGAAAGAGCACGCGTTATGCGATAGAGAGAGACGGTCGGATCCGATGGGTTCCATTGGTGGTCGGAGCCGAACGTCAGTTTTGTTAAAAAGAGAAACTTCTGTACGTAGAGTCTGTGCGGAAACAAAATATGATTTAGATGGGGGGGCGCTGTAATGATTTTCTACCGTATTTGCAAAAAAAAATGCCATACTGGTTAGGTTAGTTTTGTTTTTCGCCACGCCTATTCTCTTTCCGCACAGACTCTAGTACCTACTATTACTTATTCTGTAACACGGCCAAACGACATAAGCCATGATTCCGTAATTCTACATATTTATACCTATCAAAAGAAACCAACAAACCCCTAAGCAGTATACAAACACGTCCAACAAACAACTATCGCGTTACAACAAACATTTATTTCCCTGGCGTTTGCATCAAAATCAGGACACTGCGGGCTGGCGCGCCGCCAATAAGGACATTTTGGATCTTTACGGATAATGGACGGTTTGTGTACTAGAGTGCGACTACGATAACTTTGCAGAGCGGAACATGGCAACACCTCCGTTTAAAAGTAAAATTTCTATGAAAATGTGACATTTAAATAGAGGTAACAGGACAGCGGGAGACCGAGTGCTATGGCGACGGATGGAGGAGGCCTAGACCAGAAAATGGGTGCCCCATTAAAAAAAAAAAAAAGAAAACGTACTATAAAAGAAATATACAAATCAATAAAATTAAAAAATATTTAAAATGTTAATTTAATATTTAAAATGCAATGTAAAATGTAATTTATTAAAAATGTAAACTGTAATTTATTTATAATGGTAAATAAATGGCTTTTTATTTTATTTTTTATTTTATTTATTTATTTTATTTAACATGGTCATTCACATAATAACTACTATTGACAACGGGATATTTACCATGTATGTTTTTATTGAGTTCCCGATATTTCGGCACTGTTGCAAGCGCCATCATCACGGAGTAACTCACGTTACCACTCCCGTCACCAACACTCACGTCAGTTACTCCGTGATGATGGCGCTTGCAACAGTGCCGAAATATCGGGAACTCAATAAAACAAACATACATGGTAAATATCCCGTTGTCAATAGTAGTTATTATATTAAATAGAGGTGTTGCCATGTTCCGCTCTGCAAAGTTATCGTAGTCGCACTTTGCCAGATGTTATCTATATTTAAATAACTGGCCAAGAGCATGTCGGACCATGCTCAGTGTAGGGTTCCATAGCCGTAACTATAAGGTAAAAAATACGATGTAAAAAAAGTACAACAACAAAAGAGCGTATCTTCATAGCAATTACGTCATTTTGTTGAGAAGCGCAGTTTATCGGCAATAACTCAAAAACGGTACATTCGATCCTGTTGAAAATAATTTTCGTTGAAAGTATTAATTAAGCGTTACCTTCGTGATTTTTTTCATATTTTTCGGGCGCACGGTTTAGAAAATAGAGGTCGGGGACACAATTTACACAACTTTCGGAGCGATTATTTCCAAATACATTCACTTAATCAAAAACATTACTTAGGAACCTTATAGTGTTTTTTAAAGAGCTGTCGAACTATGTACCACACGTTGATATTTGCTGAAAAAATTTGTTTTTACTGTCTTTAACGTGTATGTAGTGCCCCCCCTAAAAATATTTATTTCAATTATTTATATACCAAAATAAGTAGCGGCTCATAAAAGACACCTATATTCCAAATTTCATCAATATCCATCATGTAGTTTTTGAGTAAAATGCCTGTGACATACGGACAGACAGACGGACGGACATGACGAAACTATAAGGGTTCCGTTTTTGCCATTTTGGCTACGGAACCCTAAAAAGTCAGGTTAGTTACACCATTTATAACCCGAGAAGGGGTGAACCGATTTTTAAGATCTTTGATTTTTTGGGTTTGGCTCTGCCCCGGATAACAGAATAATTATTACAACATCTAAAAATTTAAAATTTTGAGGTTGATCGAAGTTTTTTGGGACACCTAGGCCCCGTTTCACGAAGCTACAAGTTACAATTTTACAAGTCTAAACTAGCAACATTGGCTAAAGCAACCAACGGCGTTGCTGTATTTGATCAATGTTGCAAGTGTAGACTTGTAAAGTTATAACTTGTGGCTTCGTGAAACGGGGCCCTAGTAATGGAATAAATAAAATGGCAGGCCGGCAATACTACGACTCGAGCTTATCATAGATACCTTTTAAAAAGTCTTTGACAGGCCTGATGGTAGCCTATCCTTAAATCTATTTGGATTTATATTTTAGGGCAAATCGTCAATAACTGGCCACTTAAGAAGATGTCATTCAGTTCTTCTTCTCTGTCGTTACGCTTTTGGTCAAAGTCAAAGTTCTTTATTCTTCACTTTAGGCATATTAAAATGCACCTATTAATATTTAGTGCGCCTAATATTTACTATCGGTTCCAATGTCCTCTGCCCTATGAAGAACCGGCGTAAGAAACTCGACGAGGTATATTTTTTTCAAAACACTTGACTACTTGACAGTTTTTTTGCACAGTAAGTGCACTTTAGGTTAAAACTGGCCAAGAGCATGTCGGACCATGCTCAGTGTAGGGTTCCATAGCCGTAACTATAAGGTAAAAAAAACGATGTAAAAAAAGTACAACAACAAAAGAGCGTATCTTCATAGCAATTACGTCCTTTTGTTGAGAAGCGCAGTTTATCGGCAATAACTCAAAAACGGTTAATCCGATCTTGTTGAAAATAATTTTCGTTGAAAGTATTAATTGAGCGTTATCTTCGTAATTTTTTTTATATTTTTCGGACACACGGTTTAGAAGATAGAGGGGGGGGGGACACAATTTTCACAACTTTCGGAGCGATTATTTCCAAAGGTATTCACTTAATCAAAAACATTACTTTAGAACCTTAAAATGTTTTTAAAAGAGCTGTTGAACTATGTACCACATCTTGTGAAAAAATTTTTTTTAGCTTCTGTTACATGTATGGAATGCCCCCCCCCCCCCTAGATTTTTTTATTTTTATTATTTAACTACCAAACTTAGTTGCGGCATCTACAAGACATCTATATTCCAAATTTCATCAGTATAGGTCTTGTAGTTTTTGAGTAAAATGCCTGTGACATACGGACGGACGGACGGACGGACATGATGAAACTATAAGGGTTCCTTGTTAGCCATTTTGGCTACGGAACCCTAAAAATGAATGATGAAAATTAAATAAATTGTTGGAGCGGTCGTGGTCACATTGAGGCGTCTAGTTCGGTGGTAAAGGCGGATGCAGTTCTCCGCACGATCTCTTCTGCTATCAAATTTACTTGCTGATACCGAGGTATTTTTCGAGTAGGTATTTTTACTATGATCCAGGCGAAAGTTACCGATATCCAGGGATTAACTTGAATTTTAACAAATATTGGCCGTAATAATACTAAGTGCAGAAGGATATATGCAAAGACATTTTCATATGTGTCGGACCGAGGTTAACTGAAGCTTAAGGTAAAAGCAAAAATAATTCCCATCATTAAATTTTATATGCACTCTCGATGAACGGAAGTACGGAAGGGTTAACTTGTACCCAAACCTTCCTATTAAGACACAAATTCTCTAACATTAAATTCAGCCCAATATCTTCGTTTGAAAAGTGACCCTGCCAGCTAAAAAATATGGTTGATTTTCCTGAGCAATGGCGGAAGCTGATAGGAGGATGAGAAATTATGCCTCCAAAATAGTCTGTGCTCTATGGGCGGAATACAAAGAGTGTTGTTATCTGTAGTTAACGGTAATACGCGCAGCGTGTTTTACGGTTACTGGCAACACTAGCGAAAAGCTAGGAATGTACTAGGGTACGTTTTGTTACACGTAGAAATAAGCCGTGTTAGAATCTTTACTCTTTTTAAGCGGTTTTATTTTACTCTTTTACTAGTTTTACTGTGGGCGCTCAATGAAAATAATTATATTTCACGTATGATAGGATTCTTTCCCTTGGGTACCTAATAACAAGAAATAACTCAGGCAAAGCCACGGGTAAATGCTAGTTAGCAATACTTTTAACATAATCTACAATGATATTTTATAAGTAGATAGGTTACAAGCACTCCAAAAGTGAAGCACTGAAACCACGATAAATGTATTGGTGCCCTTTTTGTAGTGGGTAGTCACTCGCGGGTCGGTCAACGAAACGCACGACGATGTCAAGGGTGAATATTTACAAGATTCACAAAAAAAATGCCGTCGTGTGTGATCAGAAAGTGCACCAATCATAGCAAAAAGTGCAACAAAGCGCAAGGGATCACATATCACCTGTAAGTACGCTGAAATAATTTAATTTTATCATTTTTATTATTTTATTTTTCAAATACGACGCCATCTTACTACCATAGAGGTCATTTGAATGAAAGAGACAAACTTACGTCTTTGACAATGAGAGTGACAAGGATAGCCGAGCAGGCTCCGAGTCAATCCGAATCTAGCCGATGGGTTCACTCGGTTACGTTTAAAAATTAATCGCGCAAGTAACAAAAAGCTAGCTGTCTCTTTTTTTTGCATTATTGTAACTATGCCATCTCTTTTATGCAATCTGTTAATATGTGTGAGTATGTACACCGTACAGTGAGGTACCAATGTGTGCTGCTGCTTTCTTGGAAGCATATTTCTCAGCTGGCGAGTATGCGTATAACGTATCTTCTTATAAAATATCATTGATAATCTAGAGTAAAACAATTTGTATTTATTAAGGCTAGTTAATTGTTCAAAAATTCATGTTGAATTTGTACTATGTGATTATACGAGTCCCTTCGCGACCATGGCCGTCAAAGTCACGTCGCGTCCGAAACGTCGAGGTAATATCATGTGTGATTAGAATTTATTATAAATCTAAGCAGTCCGTCCAATATAAGCACATTATTAACACGAACACCGCGGCAAGTGAACCATAACTGCTGTCGCATTTACATTTTATGACGCAAATCCACATACCCAGCGCTTGTCTTGGGAATGTCAGCAGAAATTGTTTCCTTGTGATACTTATTAGCATTCGGAACTTATACGAAATAGGATTTGATATTTACCATCAGCTTTTCGGTGAAAGAGAAATATCGTAAGAACCTGCATACGTCCCCGAAGTAACATCAGAAGTGTATATGAAGTCCCCAATCCATACTGGGATAGCGTTGGGACTACAGCCCATTCATACTCATCTGAATGAGAAATGGCACAGGCTACCTCAACCCTTTGCCCAGTGGTGGGACGTATATGGGCTGATAATGATAACCACGTCTTTTTCCCTTATAGTCGTATCCATAATGACTGATGATCGTGGTTAGTGGTCATCGTTCTGGCACGAATACATTCCAGCCATCGACTCTGGTCCATGGCATTCTTCACTACTTCATATAATTTTTGAGATAGTTCGTCGCATTTAAGCTGACCTGTATAATCGTGCTGGCGATCGGCCACATGACCTTTGGTCGTATTTTCGAAAACTTTTCGAAACTTTCGTCTCTTCTTTTCTTCTCATTATATGGCCTATACTTAGGCCATATAAGATATAACTCAGAAAACCCAGAAACTTAGAAAGTAGAAGTAGGTTAGATAACACAGAAAGTATTGTTTATACAACATGTTAGTCAGTGGTGCTCGACTGCGCTGGCTCGGCCACGTAGAGAGAATGTGAGAGAATCGAGCCGCCAAAAGAGGTATACACCTGGGGCGTCCAAATGGTCGACGTCCGGTCGACCCAGGTATCGCTGGATAGACGAAGATCAAAGAGACCTCTGCCAGCTTCAAACTGCCAACTACGGTTGGCGACAAGCTGCCCAGTACAGAGAACGGTGGCGAGTCTTAGTGCCAGAGGCCAAGATCCACTTTGGGTCGCTGAGCCAGCGTAGTAAGTAAGTAGTCAGTGGCGGAGCCTTAAAGTAGCCGCTCTAGATCCCAGGCTATGTAGTAAGTACCAGCAGCAGTGAATTTTTGACCATCCCTAACACCTGGCCGACCTAGGTGTTTTTTTTTTCTTTTTTAACTTTTATATGGCATGACCCCCCTTTGTATTCGAACATATTTCGCGACTCCCTAACCTCCACGATTTCTATCCTGAATGTTATTCCGTTACACTTTTGAGGTTTTCTGTTTATTTTTTCTTTTTGCCTGAGGTTTCTCGACCCTCGTTACCCCCTTCTAGAAGCTCTGCGACCCCCCAGGGGGTCACGACCCACACTTTGAAAAACACTGCCCTAGCCTACTAGATCTTTGAGCAAACCGCCACCTGACTGAAGTTAGTTAACATTGCAAGATATAGAGAGAACAAGAAATTCTGCAGAATCGGCCGTATACCGGGGATTGCGCATCTCCCGGTATTATGTAAATGCACATTTTCATATTAATGCGGACTTGTTTTGCGCGCGCGAGAATTTACGCCGATTTCACGTGACACCGTTTTTAATTAAGTAAATGCTTGTCAAAGTAACTCTACGTAAATTATCGATGTTACTTAACCTTTCGAAGCTATGGCAGCTTAGTGGTAGTAGGGTTGCCAGATTGAATTACCCTATTATCGGAAGCAGGGAACAATATGTCGGGATTTTGAGACTTTGGTCGGGAGATGCCCCGCGCGCTCGACGCGCGAGCTTTTTTAGGGTTCCGTAGCCAAAATGGCTAAAAAGGAACCCTTATAGTTTCGTCATGTCCGTCCGTCCGTCCGTCCGTCCGTATGTCACAGGCATTTTACTCAGAAACTACAAGACCTATACTGATGAAATTTGGAATATAGATGTCTTGTAGATGCCGCAACTAAGTTTGGTAGTTAAATTATAAAAATAAAAAAATCTAGGGGGGGCACTCCATACATGTAACAGATGCTAAAAAAAAATTTTATCAGAAAATTTCAATATGTGGTATATAGTTGGACAGCTCTTTTGAAAACATTTTAAGGTTCTTAAGTAATGTTTTTGATTAAGTGAATACCTTTGGAAATAATCGCTCCAAAAGTTGTGAAAATTGTGTGTCCCCCCCCCCCCCCCCCTCTATCTTCTAAACCGTGTGTCCGAAAAATATAAAAAAAATTACAAAGATGTCGCTTAATTAATACTTTCAAAGAAAATTATTTTCAACAAGATCGGATTAACCGTTTTTGAGTTATTGCCGATAAACTGCGCTTCTCAACAAAAGGACGTAATTGCTATGAAGATACGCTCTTTTGTTGTTGTACTTTTTTTACATCGTATTTTTACCTTATAGTTACGGCTATGGAACCCTACACTGAGCATGGTCCGACATGCTCTTGGCCAGTTATTTTTTCTTTAGCCTGAAAGAGCAGAAATTTTCATTGGCCGGACCACCTTTTTAAAATGAAGTCGTTTGTCGGGAGATTTTCTTCTTTGTCTGGAGTCGGGAGGACATACAAAAAATCGGGAGAATCCTGCCAATTCCCGACCTTCTGGCAACCCTAAGTGGTAGAAGCGCCTTTCAAGTGGAGGTGGTGGGTTCGAAATCTGCCCAACTGATGTGCAAGTTGCGGAAACTGTCCAAAAAAATGTTTTTGATATAACTTTCAAAAAATCTAATAAGACTTTTTAGATGTTTTTAAGTTATATCCAAAAAAAATTTGGAAAGTTTCCACAACTTGCACATCAGTACTCTGCGCCGTAACAATGTTTTTTTTTCGGAACTTATGTGTGAAATATGATTGCATACCTATTGTAGTGAAGACCAAATAAAATTCACACAAGAACACGTCGAATTTGTTTTATTCTTTCAAAAACACAGGATGAATCGGACACCATATAAATTCACTAAAATTAAACTAAATAAGGCATGTAACGCATTTTTTAAAAAACACCGAACACTGGAGCGGCTGCCTAGCGCGACGAATCTAATACAAACAGGCAGGTTAAATTCAACGCAAATAAATTAAAATTATTAAATATGGTACGTAGCAGGTTTTGAAGCAAGGTGGCGTGGAAAAAGCTTAGAGGAGAGAGCAGGGCGTGCACAGGTCTAACACAGTAATTTGGTGCCGTATCCAGCGATTGGTGCGTCGGCGCTTTGATAAACTGAACGATTAGGGGTGGGGTGATGCAATGAGAGGAATGGCGGAGAACGGAATGGAGCTGATGGTAAATGAACGGGTTAAGATTTGGTATACGAAGCAATAAATTAACACGGCGGCATGTGCTTGCCTTTTTGAATTTAGGGAACTTTCTGATGTTGCCAATTGCCTGAGAACCACGTAGTGCCGGTAAAAGATTGTAGCACTCAAATATGACAAGAGCACGCAAATGCGTTCGCGCTTTAAGAAGGCTATTCCGTACCTGGGACACTAATAACTACACTTAAAATAACACTAAGGAGGCACGGTGACCCGCGGCTGCGACTCCGTCGTCCAGGAACCCCTTCACGTCCGGTCCGTCCCGGACAGAGGCTTAGGACCGGAGCTGGCAGCGCCTCGCGGATGTTGCGGCGGCCCCTCGACTGTCAAGCCTGCGGGCCCTATCCCGGGTGCTAAAACCCGGGTGTATCAAGTCTTATTGGTCAACTTTTGAACCAATAAGACTTGATACAAGAACCTAACCGAAATCTGCTATTAAACCTGTGTCGGGAGAACTTACCCGGATCGCTGCCAAACGACCGGCCTTGACGAATGGCCGCACAGGGTCAGCTCGTCCGAAACTCCTTCGAAGAGTCGGCACTTGGATTCGCCCGCACCTAGCGGCACGCCGCGCCACGTTGCGTTAGCGTCTCTAGCACGAGGTAGTTTAACACAAAAGGCGTCATAGCACAGACGCACGAAGCACACGCTCGACGCACTTGATCAAACCACACAACACACGTTGTTGCTTACAGCAGCGTAGAGAAAAAATTAGGATAAAAGTCGATTAAAACAAACTGATCAGTTCGAGGGTGGTTCGAGGTGACAAGCCAGAATGACAAAAAAATCCTGGACTCTTCAATCCCACGTTCGAACTTAGAAAATTTCAACAATTCAAAATTACGCTTTTTAAATCCGTTGCCAGTTACGCGAGCCTTGAACAGTGCCCTCTATAAGCGAAACGAACACACTCGCGCCACACCCGACACGAACCTTGAACACCGCCATCTACAACCGAAACAAGCAAGCTCACACCACACCACCCAACGTACACAGCTGTCGCAGTGCAAGCACGCACTGCCCGAAGTTAGAGCACGACAGGAGCGACAGATGTCGTGGTAAACAACGGCCACACACTACAGAATAACAACAATGCACCCAAGTCGGAACCGACGCCTGCAGTTCACGCTGCACTATTTACTATTAGCTTATCGCTGAAGCACAATCATCGTCACGAAGCCTTGGTACTTACATACATTCGAGAACAAATTCAAAGATGGGAGAAGTGTCCTATCTACCCGCATTAAGCCTGCGTGGGGATTACCGGCCATTCATTCTCATGTAAGTAATGTATGCGAGTTAGGGTGGTCCAAAAAATATCTTTTTTTTGTTTTACTTTCTCCACAAGGTTCCCTTTATTCGATTCGACTTTAAATGCCCCTCTGCAAAATTTGAGCTAAATTTAACAATATTTAGTTTGCTCAAATACGCAAAAAATTGTATGGAATTAATTTGGGTAGCCGTCGAATACTTGCTTACAATGGTTAAATTTCGAAATGATTGCGAGTACAATCTAGCCTTTTACTTCATGTCACATTCATTAGTATTATTCGCATATTTTTTGCCAGGACCATATATTTTTTCATTTTTTTAATTTTAAATGAAGGGAGTCTTCTGGAGAAAGAATTTATTTTTTTGGAGCACCCTAATGCTATTAGCTTGGCAACTTCGTTGGTCACACTCACATGTGTGCTTTTTGTTATGTGCAGCCGTAACTACTCACGCAAGTTACCGCCAACACGAACGGGGGCCTCCGGAGGCTGCCTCCGTCGCTCGTCGTTCGTGTTGGCGGTATCTTGTGTGAGTAGTTACGGCTGCACATAACAAAAAGCACACATGTGAGTGTCACCAACGAAGTTGCCAAGCTATAGTGGGACGTATGCTCTTTTCACACCTACCGATAACGACACTAAGCGTGTCACACACTACGCAGATACGATAATATTTTATCTGCGTATAATAACTTAATGATCTGAAACTATCACACACTACGCAGATACGATAATATACGAGACGATACATTCAGTCTAAATCCTTCAAACTGAACTGATGATCTGCAGATAAAATACTATACCATATTTATATCGGCAGATATTATACACAGATCAATTTATATACGCAGATAATATCTTTGCCATCTGTCGATATATGTCGGTGCCCACAGATACTTTACGATAAAATATAAGTTATCTGCGCTGTGTGTGTTAGCTCATTGAATTGTATAGGGAGCGATATTGACAGATATGCGTTCAGATACAGATATCTTATCGTATCTGCTTAGTGTGTGACACGCTTAAAAAGTCGTCGATGATGCCTTCTGTCCTTTTCCACCTCAGCAATGTAGGGGCAGCGCCCGTTCGTTCTGAGCCAAGCCACTCGGTAAAGACTCGTTTATGCCGTACCTTTCCACCTTTTCGAGGTCGGCATAGATGTTCCACTTAAAACTTAAACAATTTAAACAAGACATATATTTTTATTTCACCATGTTTGCGAATTTGAACAGATGGTATTTTTTTGTATAGGTACATACATAGTAAATGTCGGCGGCCCTGGGAAGGAAATCGCTTAAATATAACTGATATTTGGTAAGTTCAGTAGTACCAGTACCACGTAGTATTGTTAATTTGTAGTTGCTAGCGTCATCTGTTAGTTATCGCTGCGAAACCTATGGTTATTCTGAATATGCATTAGAAGTGAATTATTTACGAAAGCACGTTATAAACGTTGCTTCTATTAACATTGCTTTTGATTACAGACTTTTTGGTTAAATATTATTAAATTTATGTTAATATCCTAGAAATAATTGGGACTTTTTTTAATGATAATGAGCTTGCATTTTTTTTCTACTGGCAACAATGACGCTTTGACTCTGACAGACAATCAGCCAGCTTTCCGTCAGCCAGCGTATTTATTGTCGCAAATATTCTGTGACTCTTAAAAATATCATTATTTTAGTTCACAATTACGTCCAAAACAACGTTTTGTTACTAAAATGTGTAATAAATTACTTGTGTCATAGTGTTAGCTTGTGAAAGAAATGGTCGGACTCCATTGCTGTGCGGACAATGTCGATTTATGGATCTGTATACAACAGGACAAAACGAAAGTGAATAAATAGTGTAACGCGTGGATTTCGGTGTAATTGTTCCTAGTTACCAAGGTTTTTATAGAGAAAATGGCTCAAACAGTCCGTCGGTCGATCGAAGGGAGGTATCCCTCCTGCTATATTCCTAAAAGACTAAAAGATCGCAAAGCAAAAGCTGGGATGATGAGGTAAATAAATACCAACCTTATTGATTTATAGCTTTAAAAAAGTATTCTTTTTTTAATCATAATTAGGCCAAGGACCTACTGTACTGATACACATACAGATAATGACTCAATGCTAATTTGTTCTAGAGTTCTTGACACTCGCCATGAGTTGTTTTCGTGGTATTTTATCTTTTTTCTTTGACCCAAAAAGTAATCAGGGAATTAAGTTTTGTGTTGCTTGTAAAGTGATACAAAAGTAGTTATAGGTCATTGTACTCTGTTTATTTGTCCTAATAGCGGTAAAAGAATATTTAGTTTAGAAGTGTAACAAATAAACTCAGAAACTGCCTTGTGTAAACTGGTGTAGGTAAGTCATGGTATTGGTAGCTTTGAATATACTCTTACTTTAGTATAGGTAGTCCCAGGAGATTTGAGGTGAATGATTACACACACAGCTACATGAAGTACTCATTGCAAAAAAAGTGAATGAATGTAGAGAATGAGTGAGTAATTAAACACTAAGTTTAAACACAAACTTTTTGGTCCATCGCAATTTACTGTTGAACTTGCTATCGGTATAAAAAATTAATAGTAATTTCAAAATCCCCCTGTCATTACATGACTGGCAAAACAAAGGACTGTCGCAATCACACTTGTTTTAGATTTTTTTATTGATAGTTGTGTAATAGTAGAAGAAACGGTTCTCCAAAAAAATAAAAAATTAAACCAAATTTTACGTGTCAAAATCTTACAAAATCTGAACATCACACAACCACCAATTAGGTACAATGAGTTTTATGAATTTACTCCCTTGAGAGTGAAGTTGAACATTCATTTTGTATATGTCCCAGCCAACTGGTTTGGTTAACTGCCTAGCATTTTCACTAAACTATGACCCGCAAGCAGGTCTACGAAGCTGGTTGCGATAGTCTTTTGTTTTGACAAGGAAATTCCAGGCTTTGCTCACAAGTGTGCAGGTCAAATAGTGTGTTAAAGAACAATGATGATGGGCAATTTGGCCTCCATATCCAATACAAATCTCATGCATGAAAGCTAGTTACTTAAGCTTAATTCTCTAAAAGCCCCGGAGAAGAGAGTTATCAGCCTTCAAATACTGGGTGTTACCATGTTAATTGATAGTTAAGTATCAATTAACTCATTTTTTTAGTGGTTTTAATAACAACTATAGCAAATGCTGTTGTCAATAAATCTACTTCTGTTATAATTGTATTGGTGATGAGGCTGGGTACCATACATTTCTGCCAATAAATATTAAATCAATAAACTTCTCATTTTAAATTACAGAGTGAGCCGGCCCGACAAACCGGAAGACTTTGTGTGCTACTCGGACAGCGACAGCGAGGAGGAGACTCCGTTCCAGCAGCACCGCATATTGACTACCTCATACAACTTCGTGGACTATGTCCGCTCTAGAGAAATATTGGCCCCCGAGGTAAGCAACAACAAACTTCCACCCCAAATTTTTCCAGGTCTCTTTCTCCTAACTTCCACAACACTTTTGTTTTTTTGAAACTGAAGTTTCTTTTTCAGTAAAAGATACACTCACTCACTCACTCACTTTGAATTGTGCATGAGTATGTGAGGTTATAATCGTAGCCACACATAAATATCTTGTGACTTTAGGGTATCCGTATATCTCAATCTTATAGTCTGTTTGTTTAGGTATTTAAAAAAAGGTAAACAAAAAACCACCCAACTCGGGTCATTGAACCTGGTAAATTGGTATTGTGCCACATAATACTGCTACATAAGTTAGAAACCCAAACAATTTTTGACTCAGTTCTAGAGCTTTCAAGACATGAAGGACCAATTTTTATTTCAAGACTCAAAAATTACCTTTATGCCACACCTTTTCCGCACGCTGCGCGTACGGAAAAAGTCGCTTTCTGGCCAAGTGTAGACATAAAATGATGTACATAATAAAGAAAGCTCTCGATCGCATATTTACGTCCCTCGCCTACAGCTCGGGCCATAAACATTAAATATGCGATCGAGAGCTTTCTTTATTACTTCCCGTGTTGTGTACATCATTTTATGTCTAAACTTGGCCAGAAAGCTGCTTTTTCCGTACGCGTACCGTGCGGTAAAAGCCACTTTAAGGCCTGATGTGGCATAAATTAATATTAAAAATTATAAAAGCTTCTTAAATTAGTTACCTATTTGATTATACAATAGAAGTGTAGAAGTGTGTGCGTCGTTTGACTGTTTTTCACGTTTATTTTATCACTTTGGTATGCAACGTGTTACGAATATAATTAATCCAGATACATAAACAAAGTCGGGTGAGTTACACCATTTAACTCGAGAACGGGTGACCCATATTTATGATTTTTGATTTTTTGGGTTTGACTCTGCCCGAATAACTATTAAAACATCTAAAATTTAATTTCTGAGATGGAACAAAGTTGCCTGGGTCAGCTAGTATTTTGATAATTTGCTAGGCGGGTAGTTGTAAATATTTAGAGCTATTAGCTCGACAAGCTCCTGTATAGCAGTCCAAACCATGTAGGGGGCCGACGATCCTCCAAGCTTTTCACTGACCACTCAAAGTGTGTGCACGGACCAGCGAGATTGGTTGAAACGGTTCAACTCTTCCTTAATACGTGTTTGATAGAGGAAGTGGATGTTAGTATTGGTGAAACTGCACTACATGTGTATGTTATGTACCTAAATACGTATTAAAACACTTGTTAAAGCAATATTGTTGCACTCACCATTGTGATTATGCGTTTTGTTATCTAATCTCGGTGCATAACCTCCCGCGATGCCCTTGACTCGATGCACCGAAAACAAATGGAAATCTGATACAATATCCTACTAATATTATAAATGCGAATGTTTGGGAAAATCTTTAGATCTTTGTTACTAGATAACGGAGTAACGACTGGATGGATTGAGCTGAAATTTGGCATGCAAGTAGACCAAGTCCTGGATTGAAACATAGGATACTTTATATCCCGGTAAATAGTTCCCTTGGGACAGTAACGGGAACAACGCGGGCGAAGGCGCGGGTTAATGCTAGTTATAAATAATTTGGAATATTGGGTGCTATATTATAGTTTATAAAAAAAACACATTGTTCAAAAAGGGAACCACTCACATATTATACACATTTTTACTACATACATAAACGTAACGTAATACGTAGCCCCAATAAAATAACAAACAAGGCACATAATATATCAAAGCGGGTGTTATTCGTGAGGAAATTGCATCATCATCATTTCAATCGTTTACTGCATAGGGTTCACCCCAAAGACTTCCACTACGAAGGGTCGTACGTCATCTTTTTTTTTTAAACTGACAAACTCGCAACCCATATGGGCATAGCGATTGTCGGACCGGGTGGTCGGCCGTGGCGTTCCCTGGGGTCGAACCAGGTCGCTAGCCGGACCACCCCGAGTTGGGTCGGACTGGGTGATTCGTACGTCATCTGCCTTCATAGATCTTGACCATTAGAAATGAGCGCCGCGCCGCAACAAGAAATTGCGACTTGCTTTCTCGTTCGCACCCGTGGATCGCCCGCGTTTGCTCGCTCAGTCGCGTTGCGTATTTAGTCGAGTGAACGTATGTTCGTTTATTCGACACTATTGATGTTACAACTCCAGTAAAACATATTCACATAACAACTATGAAAAATCTTACACGACACACACACGGTCAATTTTAGGTGTGAATTTAAAAAATTAACAGTTAAGGTTGTTTATGCCCTCCGTTCCTTTTAGAATATAATACAGCTCACTTTGGTATAGGTACAGGCTGTTTCGTATAGGAATAGACAGAAGAAAAAATTGGTACTTTATAGTGCCGGTTTTAGGTTGACATTCAATAAATGACATTTCTAAAGTAGATGCTCAAAAATAAAATATTGGTGATGTCCATACTTTTTGGTTGGCTGAAAATAAAAAAGTGCCCTTATAAAATACCTAAAGAGCCAGAGATAAGCAACACTCAATAAATGAGACAGCTCAGAGCTGTCATTATTATATTGTACTATCAAATAGTTATATCCAATTTGTATTTTTTTTTTTAATTGTATACTGTTTCTATTATTATTTGTCATTCCTTAGTAATTGGTGAATAGTTATTTTTAACATTCAATATGAGTGATTCTGTGGGGCAGTGGAAGAGGCGTTTGCTCTAACGTCCGTTGTCACTCGACCATCGCCAAGAAGACGAAGTGAAAGTTTATTCTATGTTTTGACAAACTGTCTCACAATTTGACATCATATAAATATTATTACAACTTTACAGAAAATGTTTGGAATCCCTGCTTCTGTGTCCCTCTAGAGTCTATTGTTAACCGGTATGAACTATACATGAAGTACTCATTGCAAAAAAGTGAATGAATGACTGTAATGTCGCAGCCGCGGTCGGTGGATCCCCTGTACGCGACCCGGCACATGCTGACCCGGGACCTGTTCCGGGAGACCCCCCTCAACCTGGGCAACATGAACAAGGTGTTCTGCTCGCAGTGGCTCTCCGACAGACAGGTGGTCTTTGGTACTAAGTGCAACAAGGTACGTAATCTGAGCCCTTGGGTTTGTTATCTCTTCTTCAGTCAAACTGTTTACTTATTTTTTACCAAAAAGATATAGGTACAGTCAAGGAATTTAATTTCCAACCCACCTAAGGTCCAATATCGTATAGCATACTGTCATCATAAGAGCTAGCTAGAGTACGACGTTACTTTGACATATCACACGCATTGTTTTGTGTCAGTATAACTAGGTAACAGATTAACAACGTTGACATGGTGAACTGAAATTTGGAACGTCAAGGCACTATCAAAAAAGGTCGACAACCGCGGAATCGAAATTCGAAGAAAGTCCATCTTTCTCGCTCTTGCAATATTCGAATGAAAGGAACGCAGATAACGAAATTTAGATTATCGACGTTTGTGGTAGACTTTCCGGAGTCTGGATTCGGAATTATTTTAAAATGTTCTCGTTTGACACTGACACCAACTGACACGTATTCGTAATTAGATGAGCAAATGACTTCGCAAAGAGGTTATCTTTAATATGCAGTGACAAATAATACGTATTGACATTTAAATACTATTACTGAAATAGAAATTTCGACCTTAATGCATTGTGAATGCTTAACAACATTTCAATGAAAAGGGTAGGAAATTAAATTCCTTGACTGTACTTAGCTAAGTTTTTACAATTAACTCGCAAAACTGCTAAGAAAGTTTATTGGCGAGATCGCGCTCAAATCTCACAGTTCTTAGTTATATGTATCAGTTGCGTGGCGTCCAAAGAACTGAATTCCTACCGGCTTGCCTAATATCAGGTATTTCAGCACCTTATTCTACAGCTCTTAAGGAAAATGTACGCCAAATCTGCACCGGCTTGCCCAAGGATATCTTTTACGCGACGCCATTGATATTTATTCACCTAGTTTACTATTTCTATTTTTTTCTATATAATTTTCTTTTTATGTTTTGATCTCTCAGCGGCAATAGAAATACACATTCTGTGAAAATTACAAGTGTCTCTCAATTACGGTTCAAAAGATACAGTCCTGTGACTGATCACAAATACGTTTTTTGTGTGGGCACCCCATTTTCTTTCTATTATTTGTTGTTCTAGCGGCAATAGAAACACATTTTCTGTGAAAATTTTAACCCAACCTATTACGGTTCCAAAACTAGAGCCCTCTGACTCACGGACAGACAGCGGAGGCTTAGTAATAGGGTTCCGTTGGCACTCTTTGGGTACGAGACCTTAAAAAACACACTGCAAAAAGAATCATATGGGTGAATCAACTTTTCTTTGCCAACATAATTTTACCTTCTCCGACTAAAATTGAAAGGAAATCTTTATTCGGATATTTTTTGAATAGAGTGTATGATCATTTAAAAGACATAATAAAGCTACGTAATGCAACTATTTTTCATTATAACTTGTTTATAAGCAGGGACCCAGGGGACATAGCTGTCCCTCACTTTTGTATGAAAATAAGGGTTCGTCCGCTGGGTCACCCTATTTATTTATTAAAACGAGTTTTATTTTTACCTTAATCTATCTCTAGATGTAGGATCTTGTTCCATTTAAATCATGTTAAAACATGCTAAAGGTGAACAAATAAGGAGAAAGGGCAATCTTTGCATAAAGCAAAGAAAAGTTGATTCACCCATACACACTCGTGCAGTGTGTTTGATGGTGACGGTTGTCCGCAGTTGAAAGTGTACGATGTCCGGACCCGGTCCCTGGACGACATTCCGACGTTGCGGCCGCGCGCGCCCTGGGCCGGCGCCGAGCACCAGACCGGCATACACGCGCTACAGATCAACCCCTCCAGGTAACACTGCCACATCATCCCCACGTTGCGGCCGCGCGCCCTGGGCCGGCGCCGAGCACCAGACCGGCATACACGCGCTACAGATCAACCCCTCCAGGTAACACTGCCACATCATCCCCACGTTGCGGCCGCGCGCCCTGGGCCGGCGCCGAGCACCAGACCGGCATACACGCGCTACAGATCAACCCCTCCAGGTAACACTGCCACATCATCCCCACGTTGCGGCCGCGCGCCCTGGGCCGGCGCCGAGCACCAGACCGGCATACACGCGCTACAGATCAACCCCTCCAGGTAACACTGCCACATCATCCCCACGTTGCGGCCGCGCGCGCCCTGGGCCGGCGCCGAGCACCAGACCGGCATACACGCGCTACAGATCAACCCCTCCAGGTAACACTGCCACATCATCCCCACGTTGCGGCCGCGCGCCCTGGGCCGGCGCCGAGCACCAGACCGGCATACACGCGCTACAGATCAACCCCTCCAGGTAACACTGCCACATCATCCCCACGTTGCGGCCGCGCGCCCTGGGCCGGCGCCGAGCACCAGACCGGCATACACGCGCTACAGATCAACCCCTCCAGGTAACACTGCCACATCATCCCCACGTTGCGGCCGCGCGCGCCCTGGGCCGGCGCCGAGCACCAGACCGGCATACACGCGCTACAGATCAACCCCTCCAGGTAACACTGCCACATCATCCCCACGTTGCGGCCGCGCGCCCTGGGCCGGCGCCGAGCACCAGACCGGCATACACGCGCTACAGATCAACCCCTCCAGGTAACACTGCCACATCATCCCCACGTTGCGGCCGCGCGCCCTGGGCCGGCGCCGAGCACCAGACCGGCATACACGCGCTACAGATCAACCCCTCCAGGTAACACTGCCACATCATCCCCACGTTGCGGCCGCGCGCCCTGGGCCGGCGCCGAGCACCAGACCGGCATACACGCGCTACAGATCAACCCCTCCAGGTAACACTGCCACATCATCCCCACGTTGCGGCCGCGCGCCCTGGGCCGGCGCCGAGCACCAGACCGGCATACACGCGCTACAGATCAACCCCTCCAGGTAACACTGCCACATCATCCCCACGTTGCGGCCGCGCGCGCCCTGGGCCGGCGCCGAGCACCAGACCGGCATACACGCGCTACAGATCAACCCCTCCAGGTAACACTGCCACATCATCCCCACGTTGCGGCCGCGCGCCCTGGGCCGGCGCCGAGCACCAGACCGGCATACACGCGCTACAGATCAACCCCTCCAGGTAACACTGCCACATCATCCCCACGTTGCGGCCGCGCGCCCTGGGCCGGCGCCGAGCACCAGACCGGCATACACGCGCTACAGATCAACCCCTCCAGGTATATCATTGTGAAAACCGGTCAAGTGCGAGTTGGACTCGCGCACCGAGGGTTCCGTACAAACTCGTCAGTAGATACGTGAATAATTCAATATATGAATCACATTGACATTCATTCATTTATTTATTATTATTATAGTTTTCCTAATGATCATTTAAATGTAAAGTAAGTTAAGTACCCAATTTGTACGTTGCTTGCGCAACCGAATATGATTGTTTGGAATCTACATAGTAAGCCCTTTTATTTGATGTCCGACTCGATATAACAGCTCTACTTTTGATTTTTGACATCCCATCAATCCAAAGTAGCCGACCGCACCGAGCGTTGAAAACGGCCCATACAAACCGAACGCACCCTGTGACGTCATCTCTTGTCCTCGCTGTACTAAGTTTGTATCAAAAAAATAGCATTTTGCCATTTTAATCACGAAAAAGTGCGTTTAAGCACATAGTTGTCTTACATTTCAGTGTTATTTAAGCATTCCGATATTGACTTTAATTTTTCTTTAAGACGATAAAAAATATCGATTTTTGTTTAAAACTTTGTGGTCTCATAACTTTATATTTTTTGTTTATTTCTTTTGTGTTATGATAATTTAGTATTTTCCAATCCATGTGACTATATTATGTTGTAAAATTCAACATTAGTCAACATCCCCATTGTGACATTGTAGAACGCTGCTGGCGACGGGCGCGCAGAACTCTTGCGAGCTGGCCATCTACAGCCTGCCCACGCTCGACCCCGTCTGCGTCGGCGAGGCGCATAAAGATTGGGTGAGCGATCCCAGGGTCCCATCTAGAGATCTTATATCTAGTCAAATCGTAGCGAGACAGTTCGTACATTAAATTTTTTTCCCAAAAAGTGGTATTTTTCGTAACTGTATAACATGCGGAAAAATGTATTTTTTTGTACATTAAAGAATACATTTATTTGCAAATAAGTCTAGTATGAAGTAATAAAAAAATATACTTATTGCTTTTTCGTGTTAAAATTTAATTAAATTATCATAAAACTGTATGTATACAGGGTGTCCCTAAAACCAATGTCGATACG
Source organism: Eudemis profundana (assembly GCA_947034925.1). NCBI lineage: Eukaryota > Metazoa > Arthropoda > Insecta > Lepidoptera > Tortricidae > Eudemis > Eudemis profundana. Next base: position 2,299,377 of record OX344809.1, read on the forward strand.
AAAAGGGCTGATAGACCAGCTTATCAGACACCAGATTAAGCAAATTTGACCTCAGTAAAAATTTCTTAGTTTTCGAGATGAAAATAGTTTATTTGGTTACTTTACATATAACATAAAAGACAAGGTGGAAATCTCCTATTAAGCACTTATATGTACTTGTGGCAGGAGACCCCGCTCTTCCTATACGAGGTGGGTGAGACGTAACCGTTAAGTAGGTACTTAATTATATAAGGGTACATGAAGTTACTTAACTTAAAATTAAACTAAAATTACAATGTTTCAAGGTTAAACAGAAAGATATGTATGTATTTATATATATAGGTATTGTAGATCAGGTAGGTTCATTCACTACAGCAAGAGGGTACTTGTAAAATACATGTTGTGTGTATATGTAGGCATGATGGTAACAGATAAGTTAATGGTCTGAGTTCATATGTTAAAGTTATGTTACATACGTTAAAAGTGCTTCGGTTTCATTATAGTTTAGGTCAGTTATCCACTGCAAAATAGCTTTTTTGCAGTGGGTGATTTGGAGGGGGTATATAGATATGAGTTTATTAATTTTATTATAAAGATGAGCAGATTGATTGGTAAACTGTCTTTTTGCAAAAACAGACTTACAAGTGGAAATGTGAACTACTCTGTCTTTCCTTCTACGTGCTAATATTGATGGATTAAAAACTAGAGTCTTATGTAGTCTAAGGAGTGCATTTGTTATGTAAAGCTTTCTAATAGTGAGTAGTCCACAACCTTTGTATAAGTCAATCGTAGAATAGAGGTAGGGTTTAAAGTACATGACTTTTAATAGACATCTTTGACCTCTTTCAGCATCAATCATTTTGGTCTTATTAGCACCACCCCAAATGGTAATGCAGTAGGTTATAACAGACTGAGCAAGTGTAAGGTATAATTGTTTGAGTAAGTCGCTGGTAGTTACATGTCTAAGAATTTTAAAGATCCACACTAGTTTTCTTATTCTATTTCCTACGTATTCAATATGGTTATGCCATGAGAGCCGCTGATCGAGCATGACCCCCAGGTACCTTGTAGAGGTGACCCTGTTAATTTGGTTGCAGTTGCAGTGAGGTGTTGGTGAGTTGCAGTCGTGTATTTTTATGTTAAGTGTTTCAGGCGGTTGGGTATTTTTATATTTGGTAAAACAAATGTAATTAGTCTTTGCAACATTAAGCGTCAAGAGGTTGTTATTTAGCCATGAGGACATCTTTTGGAGACCGCTCCCCGCTCTCTCAAAGACAGACTCCCAAGTGTTATCGTAAAATACTACTACGGTGTCATCCGCATAGGAGAAGATCTTACCACCGTCAATCGTCAAGTTCGTAAGGTCATTAATATACGCCAGAAAGAGGGTCGGTCCCAGCACACTCCCTTGAGGAACACCAAATGTGATTTCTTTTTCTTTACTAATATTGTTACCAATTTTAACAACTTGGTTGCGGCCGTGAAGATAGTCACTCAAGAGGTCAAGTGGTTTTCCTCTTATCCCCAAGGTTTCAAGCTTGTGTACAAGGATGGAGAGAGAAACAGTGTCAAACGCCTTTTTTAAATCAAGAAATATAGCCAGACATTTTTTTCCATTGTCAACATGTTGGGAGATTAACGAGGTCAGGGCCAAAACAGCATCTTCAGTGCTTTTCCCTTGTCTAAAACCGTATTGCGAATGTGAAAGAATATTGAATTTATTAAAATAATTAGTAAGCCGAACATTTATAAGTTTTTCAATTATTTTAGAGATAGACGATAAAACAGAAATTGGCCTGTAGTTATTGACTTCGTTTCTCTCTCCACTCTTGTACACGGGAGTTACTATTGCTTGTTTAAGTGCGGTGGGAAAGACCCCATTTCTGAAACAAAGGTTGGTAAGTCGGCATATAATCGGGACTACGATATGCCTAACAAGTTTTAAAAACTTTGTAGGTATACCGTCACTACCCACAGCACTGTCACTCTTTAAACTCATTAAAGTACTATCGACTTCATGCAGATCAGTCTCAAGCAATACGAAAGACGACAGATTACAATAGTTGCCTGACGCAGAACAACTGGGGTGTGTTTTAGAATTTCCAAGCAAGATCTGGTTAGCAAGATTTCTTCCAGTGTTGGCAAAAAAATCATTCACTTGGTTAACAGCATCCGCGGGAGTAACACCAGAGCCAAGCAGTTCTGTGTGGTCACTCTTTATGGCTTTATAATTTGTGATAGATTTTATAACCTTCCACATAGCTTTTGAGTCTTTGGATGCTTTTAATAGCTGTTCTCTGTCGTAGGATCTCTTTGATTTTTTGATAATTTGGCGTTTTTACAAAACTCGTGTTAAGTGATACCCTGACTCGGTTATTCGTGTGTCATTACTAAAATATCAAGTATTTTTCAAATGTGTTTTTTGATATGGGTAGCCAAATAACTATGCTATTGGATGTAATTCCTATTTCTGTTAATTTCTTTATGGTGTGGCCACAGTAGATTTATTTTTGTAAAAAAATATAATATAATTATCTCATAAACTATTACAATATTTAGTAAATGTTATACCATTTTAGAGACTACATTAAATGCGTAATTTTTTACGTCATGTGCCAGGTTGTGTGGGTACATTTTTTTTTTCACCACCCTCGTTCGAAATCAGACGTGAAATTTGGAAAAATCTGAAAAATATTTTTTGTTATTATATCGCGAAAACGAAGAGCCTCAGTAAAAACTGAGGTTAAATTTACTTAATCTGGTGTCTGATAAGCTGGTCTATCAGCCCTTTTCGTTGGTTTTAGGGACACCCTGTATATACTTTCTTTTGATTCGGCTGAATTGTGACAACCGATACGGTCCGCCCCTCAGTGTTGCCCCCTACGGTCCGCTGAGCGCATGTCATACGCCAGTAGCCTTTTTCCGTCGGGTACCCGACTGGCTTAAACCGCCACAGTTATCACGCTTCTCATTTTAGATCCTGGACATGTGTTGGCTAGACGATGAGTTCCTAGTGACGGGGTCGCGCGACTCCAAGCTGGCGCTGTGGCGCGCGCCGCCGGCCCCGAGCCACGCCGCGCCCAACCACGACTACATACAGCCGCTAGTTACAAGGGAGTGCCGCTCCGGTGAGTGTCACATAGGTTACACACACTGGCCACGTGTCGGCCGGACGACAGTTCCTAGTGACGGGGTCGCGCGACTCCAAGCTGGCGCTGTGGCGCGCGCCGCCGGCCCCGAGCCACGCCGCGCCCAACCACGACTACATACAGCCGCTAGTTACAAGGGAGTGCCGCTCCGGTGAGTGTCACATAGGTTACACACACTGGCCACGTGTCGGCCGGACGACAGTTCCTAGTGACGGGGTCGCGCGACTCCAAGCTGGCGCTGTGGCGCGCGCCGCCGGCCCCGAGCCACGCCGCGCCCAACCACGACTACATACAGCCGCTAGTTACAAGGGAGTGCCGCTCCGGTGAGTGTCACATAGGTTACACACACTGGCCACGTGTCGGCCGGACGACAGTTCCTAGTGACGGGGTCGCGCGACTCCAAGCTGGCGCTGTGGCGCGCGCCGCCGGCCCCGAGCCACGCCGCGCCCAACCACGACTACATACAGCCGCTAGTTACAAGGGAGTGCCGCTCCGGTGAGTGTCACATAGGTTACACACACTGGCCACGTGTCGGCCGGACGACAGTTCCTAGTGACGGGGTCGCGCGACTCCAAGCTGGCGCTGTGGCGCGCGCCGCCGGCCCCGAGCCACGCCGCGCCCAACCACGACTACATACAGCCGCTAGTTACAAGGGAGTGCCGCTCCGGTGAGTGTCACATAGGTTACACACACTGGCCACGTGTCGGCCGGACGACAGTTCCTAGTGACGGGGTCGCGCGACTCCAAGCTGGCGCTGTGGCGCGCGCCGCCGGCCCCGAGCCACGCCGCGCCCAACCACGACTACATACAGCCGCTAGTTACAAGGGAGTGCCGCTCCGGTGAGTGTCACATAGGTTACACACACTGGCCACGTGTCGGCCGGACGACAGTTCCTAGTGACGGGGTCGCGCGACTCCAAGCTGGCGCTGTGGCGCGCGCCGCCGGCCCCGAGCCACGCCGCGCCCAACCACGACTACATACAGCCGCTAGTTACAAGGGAGTGCCGCTCCGGTGAGTGTCACATAGGTTACACACACTGGCCACGTGTCGGCCGGACGACAGTTCCTAGTGACGGGGTCGCGCGACTCCAAGCTGGCGCTGTGGCGCGCGCCGCCGGCCCCGAGCCACGCCGCGCCCAACCACGACTACATACAGCCGCTAGTTACAAGGGAGTGCCGCTCCGGTGAGTGTCACATAGGTTACACACACTGGCCACGTGTCGGCCGGACGACAGTTCCTAGTGACGGGGTCGCGCGACTCCAAGCTGGCGCTGTGGCGCGCGCCGCCGGCCCCGAGCCACGCCGCGCCCAACCACGACTACATACAGCCGCTAGTTACAAGGGAGTGCCGCTCCGGTGAGTGTCACATAGGTTACACACACTGGCCACGTGTCGGCCGGACGACAGTTCCTAGTGACGGGGTCGCGCGACTCCAAGCTGGCGCTGTGGCGCGCGCCGCCGGCCCCGAGCCACGCCGCGCCCAACCACGACTACATACAGCCGCTAGTTACAAGGGAGTGCCGCTCCGGTGAGTGTCACATAGGTTACACACACTGGCCACGTGTCGGCCGGACGACAGTTCCTAGTGACGGGGTCGCGCGACTCCAAGCTGGCGCTGTGGCGCGCGCCGCCGGCCCCGAGCCACGCCGCGCCCAACCACGACTACATACAGCCGCTAGTTACAAGGGAGTGCCGCTCCGGTGAGTGTCACATAGGTTACACACACTGGCCACGTGTCGGCCGGACGACAGTTCCTAGTGACGGGGTCGCGCGACTCCAAGCTGGCGCTGTGGCGCGCGCCGCCGGCCCCGAGCCACGCCGCGCCCAACCACGACTACATACAGCCGCTAGTTACAAGGGAGTGCCGCTCCGGTGAGTGTCACATAGGTTACACACACTGGCCACGTGTCGGCCGGACGACAGTTCCTAGTGACGGGGTCGCGCGACTCCAAGCTGGCGCTGTGGCGCGCGCCGCCGGCCCCGAGCCACGCCGCGCCCAACCACGACTACATACAGCCGCTAGTTACAAGGGAGTGCCGCTCCGGTGAGTGTCACATAGGTTACACACACTGGCCACGTGTCGGCCGGACGACAGTTCCTAGTGACGGGGTCGCGCGACTCCAAGCTGGCGCTGTGGCGCGCGCCGCCGGCCCCGAGCCACGCCGCGCCCAACCACGACTACATACAGCCGCTAGTTACAAGGGAGTGCCGCTCCGGTGAGTGTCACATAGGTTACACACACTGGCCACGTGTCGGCCGGACGACAGTTCCTAGTGACGGGGTCGCGCGACTCCAAGCTGGCGCTGTGGCGCGCGCCGCCGGCCCCGAGCCACGCCGCGCCCAACCACGACTACATACAGCCGCTAGTTACAAGGGAGTGCCGCTCCGGTGAGTGTCACATAGGTTACACACACTGGCCACGTGTCGGCCGGACGACAGTTCCTAGTGACGGGGTCGCGCGACTCCAAGCTGGCGCTGTGGCGCGCGCCGCCGGCCCCGAGCCACGCCGCGCCCAACCACGACTACATACAGCCGCTAGTTACAAGGGAGTGCCGCTCCGGTGAGTGTCACATAGGTTACACACACTGGCCACGTGTCGGCCGGACGACAGTTCCTAGTGACGGGGTCGCGCGACTCCAAGCTGGCGCTGTGGCGCGCGCCGCCGGCCCCGAGCCACGCCGCGCCCAACCACGACTACATACAGCCGCTAGTTACAAGGGAGTGCCGCTCCGGTGAGTGTCACATAGGTTACACACACTGGCCACGTGTCGGCCGGACGACAGTTCCTAGTGACGGGGTCGCGCGACTCCAAGCTGGCGCTGTGGCGCGCGCCGCCGGCCCCGAGCCACGCCGCGCCCAACCACGACTACATACAGCCGCTAGTTACAAGGGAGTGCCGCTCCGGTGAGTGTCACATAGGTTACACACACTGGCCACGTGTCGGCCGGACGACAGTTCCTAGTGACGGGGTCGCGCGACTCCAAGCTGGCGCTGTGGCGCGCGCCGCCGGCCCCGAGCCACGCCGCGCCCAACCACGACTACATACAGCCGCTAGTTACAAGGGAGTGCCGCTCCGGTGAGTGTCACATAGGTTACACACACTGGCCACGTGTCGGCCGGACGACAGTTCCTAGTGACGGGGTCGCGCGACTCCAAGCTGGCGCTGTGGCGCGCGCCGCCGGCCCCGAGCCACGCCGCGCCCAACCACGACTACATACAGCCGCTAGTTACAAGGGAGTGCCGCTCCGGTGAGTGTCACATAGGTTACACACACTGGCCACGTGTCGGCCGGACGACAGTTCCTAGTGACGGGGTCGCGCGACTCCAAGCTGGCGCTGTGGCGCGCGCCGCCGGCCCCGAGCCACGCCGCGCCCAACCACGACTACATACAGCCGCTAGTTACAAGGGAGTGCCGCTCCGGTGAGTGTCACATAGGTTACACACACTGGCCACGTGTCGGCCGGACGACAGTTCCTAGTGACGGGGTCGCGCGACTCCAAGCTGGCGCCGTTTGGCTCTGTATAGTAAAAAATTTTCGTCGAAATGTGCTAAATAGTGGTGGCGTACACTGCCACTTTATTAAATAACTTCTTTAGTCACCAAAAATGTTAAACCTCACATCTACCCACCCTATCAGCGCACTTCACTCGATCTACAATTGCTAAATTCATTTCAAACTCGCAACGCTAACGTCATTCTGAGGAAATTTTGAACTATTATTTAGTGCTTTTAGCTGGACACTTTTGGTCCTGATCCCTTATATAAGATTGTTTTCCTTACCTCTACCCTCCAACTCACGCCGGGCGCCGCGTACGAAACTCTTTTTATGCCACACCTGGCCATAAAGTTTTCTGGCGCTTTCTGGCCAAGTGTAGACATAAAATGATGTACACAACACGGGAGATAATAAAGAAAGCCCCAAGAACCCGGAACTGGTCATGCTGGCATACTCTAGGGGAGACCTGTATTCAGCGATGGCCATCTTTCGGCTGATACCAAATTCGACTATAAGAACACGACATTGTTGTTTTTTGTCCATCAGGGCAAAAAGTCCGCGCGTTAACGTTCAACCCTCGCTGGCGGGAGATCGCAGCATTAACCCTGAACGGCTACATCCACGTGTTCAACGCCGAGACCTTCAAGCAGACGCTCTCCAGGAAGCTGCCCTCCTGCCAGGACCTCGTGTGTCTAGCCACGCAGGTAACACACCTACTATACCACAGTTTAAGCAACATACAGTTAGCCGACGAAGATGTTAAGACAGTTTTTTTTTAATGAGTTCGAGTTCTGGAATGTTGTAGTTGAATATTATCCAGTTTACAATCTCTCCGTGATGCCAAAACTAAGCTGAAATCGAATTACTTTCTCGTAAGTTCGCCTTTGTTCATAACCATTGTTCTTTTTAATGTTTCTGTGTGATTTTATGTGCAATAAAGTGTTTATGTATGACATATATACATAATTCATATACCTCAATCAGTAGGTTGAAATTAACAATACTTTTGTCCTATCCAGATTGAAGACAACTCATGTATCTTTTCAGGAAAGCGGCATCTACGCAATAGGCTGCAAATCCTACACTTTGCTGCTTGACTGTCGGACGCTGCAGTCAGTTAGGAAGATAACCTCGCGGTACAACGGCTGTGGGATCCGATCTGCCAGTTTTAGGGGCAACATGCTCACTATCGGCACCGGACTAGGTGAGACTACTCTATCACAATCACTAATGTAGTCAGACTACTTCGTCTACAGTCCGTTAAGAAGATAACCTCGCGGTTAAACAGCTGCGGGATCCGATCCGCCAGCTTTAGAGGCAACATGCTTACTATCGGCACCGGACTAGGTGAGAGTACTCTACCACAATCACTAATGTAGTCAGACTATAGCCCGTTAGGAAGATAACCTCGCGGTAAAACAGCTGCGGGATTTAGCTTTAGAGGCAACATGCTCACTATCGGCATCGGACTATGTGAGAGTACTCTACCACAATCACTAATGTAGTCAGACTATAGCCCGTTAGGAAGATAACCTTGCGGTAAAACGGCTGCGGGATCCGATCCGCCAGCATTAGAGGCAACATGCTCACTATCGGCACCGGACTAGGTGAGACTATCACTAATGTAGTCAGACTACAGTTCGTTAGGAAGATAACCTCGCGGTACAACGGCTGCGGGATCCGATCCGCCAGCTTTAGAGGCAACATGCTCACTATCGGCACCGGACTAGGTGAGACTACTCTATCACTAATGTAGTCAGACTACAGTCCGTTAGGAAGATAACCTCGCGGTACAACGGCTGCGGGATCCGATCCGCCAGCTTTAGAGGCAACATGCTCACTATCGACACCGTACTAGGTGAGAGTACTCTACCACAATCACTAATGTAGTCAGACTATAGCCCGTTAGGAAGATAACCTTGCGGTAAAACGGCTGCGGGATCCGATCCGCCAGCATTAGAGGCAACATGCTCACTATCGGCACCGGACTAGGTGAGACTATCACTAATGTAGTCAGACTACAGTTCGTTAGGAAGATAACCTCGCGGTACAACGGCTGCGGGATCCGATCCGCCAGCATTAGAGGCAACATGCTCACTATCGGCACCGGACTAGGTGAGACTATCACTAATGTAGTCAGACTACAGTTCGTTAGGAAGATAACCTCGCGGTACAACGGCTGCGGGATCCGATCCGCCAGCTTTAGAGGCAACATGCTCACTATCGGCACCGGACTAGGTGAGACTACTCTATCACTAATGTAGTCAGACTACAGTCCGTTAGGAAGATAACCTCGCGGTACACCGGCTGCGTGATCCGATCCGCCAGCTTTAGAGGCAACATGCTCACTATCGGCACCGGACTAGATGAGACTATCACTAATGTAGTCAGACTACAGTTCGTTAGGAAGATAACCTCGCGGTACACCGGCTGCGTGATCCGATCCGCCAGCTTTAGAGGCAACATGCTCACTATCGGCACCGGACTAGATGAGACTATCACTAATGTAGTCAGACTACAGTTCGTTAGGAAGATAACCTCGCGGTACACCGGCTGCGTGATCCGATCCGCCAGCTTTAGAGGCAACATGCTCACTATCGGCACCGGACTAGATGAGACTATCACTAATGTAGTCAGACTACAGTTCGTTAGGAAGATAACCTCGCGGTACACCGGCTGCGTGATCCGATCCGCCAGCTTTAGAGGCAACATGCTCGCTATCGGCACCGGACTAGGTGAGACTACTCTATCACTAATGTAGTCAGACTACAGTCCGTTAGGAAGATAACTTCGCGGTATAACGGCTGCGGGATCCGATCCGCCAGCTTTAGAGGCAACATGCTCACTATCGGCACTACAGTTGGTGAGACTACTTTATCACAATTACTAATACAGTCAGACTACTTTCATATGACTGCCGGACGGTACAGTCTGTGAGGAAGGTATTATAACCTCACGCTACAACGGCTGTGGGACTGTACACTTGATGATGGTGAGACCATGATACCTCAAGGATTCGTCACGTTCTGGCTAATATGTAAGGCACTAGTCCCACCACGGGCGAGTAAGCGAGTAAAGTTGGGCGAGTAGCATTACATAGTGGATCTGGAAAGGTCAATTGATCACACTGTGCCTGGTCAGCCCGCAATGAACTGTTACTCGCCCAACTTTACTCGCTTACTCGCCGGTGGTGGGACCCGTGTCCAAGTGTAAGAGTGATGGAGGCTAAGTCATTTATTTATCGCTCAACAAACCCAACCATCATAAGCTTTCTAGTTAAGATTATCATTTGTTTACTAAACTTTTCAATTGACAGGTTTGCTAATGTTCTACGACATGCGAGCGGCGAAATACTTAGAGAGCCACATACACTCGTCCAAAACTGTCACGCTCAGGGCTTCCAGGGGATACGTGGTAAGTCACACTCTTGCTTAAATCATTTGTCAAGATGTAGTGCGTGCTTTATGTAAAATGACTCAAAAAAATGTTAGATTTTCAAAAATATCTTACAAGATTAAACAAAAAATGACGAATAATCATCTGGTTTATTTTTTATAGGAAGACATTACTTATCTAGTTAATGTCAAATATGTTAGGAAATGTGTGACGGGGGGTCGGGGGGGGGGGGGGGGGGGGTCTAAAAGTCTGAAAAATCGTGTGACGTACTTTGTGGATGACTCCTAATAGTTATTCTGTGATTGTAGTAATATTTTTGTGTGTATTCCAGTTCCCCGATGAAGAAGCGGACGGCTTCAACCAGGTGAAGTACGTGCCCGCCATCTACACGCACTGCTACGATAGTTCCGGCACGCGCATATTCACCGCCGGCGGCCCGCTGCCCGCGCCCCTTATTGGCAACTACGCTGGCATCTGGCAGTGATGCCAACGTGACAGTGACAGTCACTGGTGTGGTGGGGCCGTGACGGTGGTGGAGCAGTGACAGTTTGGTGGGGCAGTGACAGTGTGTGGGGCAGTGACAGCGGTGTGTGTTCACCGCCGGCGGCCCGCTCGCTGCCCGCGCCGCTCATCGGCAACTACGCTGGCATACCGCAGTCACTGTGACAGTCACTGGTGATGAGGCAGTGACAGTGGTGGGGCAGTGACAGTGTGGTGGGGCAGTGACAGTGGTGTGTGGGTACGTGCCCATCTACACGCGCTGCTACGATAGTTCCGGCACGCGAATCTTCACCGCCGGCGGCCCGCTGCCCGCGCCGCTTATTGGCAATTACGCTGGCATCTGGCAGTGATGCCGACGTGACTGTGACAGTCACTGGTGATGGGGCAGTGACAATGGTGTGATGCGGTAGTGACAGTAATGTGATGGGGCAGTGTCTGATGCGGCATGCAGGCGATGGAAACCACAGTTAGTAAGGGGTCATCTACATATTATGTTTTGTGACCCACAAAGTGTGACATAATGTGACAAAGACGAACCCCTTCAATCCCCTATCTCTTTCAACCTTTGAACGAGACCCTTAACCTTAAACTTTGAGTGATAGGTAATTTTCCAATAGTCAAATTAGTAATAGCTGATCAATAAATTTCATCGAAACTGCTCGGAAAAGTCTACACCCATATTCATGTCATCGACGATTTTAAAATATCAAAAATTAAAAATTAGGCACCAAATTGACGCGTCGCTCATCGGCACCAACGCCGGCATCTGGCAGTGATGAAATGTGATGGTGATGGGACGAGTGATGTTGATGTGTCTCTACACACTTTAGTGTGGCGTGCAGACGGAAACCACGGCTAGTAGAGAAGGGACGTATTATGTCACATGTTGAGGAGTCTATAAAGTGTGACATGGTGTGAGGTGTGACAAGTGGAAGTCAAAGGTTTTGTGACGCCACTTTGAAATAAATGTAAACTGATATACAATTATACACACTAGAACAGTTTCAAGCGCTTAAATTTAGGTTAGTTATTTGCAACACAATTGTTTCGGTTGTGCAAAGTTACCTAACGGATCCTCCTTTACGTGGCTTTACAATAAGAAATATCATCTTATAGAGAACCCGTGTTATTTTCCCTTTGTACCACTTTTGTTCACATTGTTATAATGTTGCTTAAGAATTTATTGGTATTTTTGTCGCCTGCGTGTCGTGTCGCTGCTATGTCGACCGATTGGTATTTATTGGTGAAATGGGTCGGTGGTAAATAACTGTAAAATCTCAGATAATTTATTTTCTGCTTTGTCACAGTGGAAAGTTATTTCAATGTAGTTATTCAAAATATCTTACTATCTGCCTTAAGAAGGGTTAAAGGAGGTTCACTTTTCTGTACTGTATCTTTTGAAGTACACTGAGAATGCGAGATTTTTTAAAGTAAAAGCTTTCCGGATAGGTAATCAGTTGAATCCATTGGGGGCCATAAAGGGCTATCCATATATTACGTCCCACGATTTTCCTGATTTTTAGATGTGACACCGCCTTGACGCCCCCTCATTGTCACACTATGTCACACTCCGTGGGCCCCCTCTCGGCTTAGCGTGTGACGTAATAATTATGTGAATGGCTCCTTATCACATATTTTTGTAAATTATTTAGTTATTGCAACTAATTAGTTAATATTTAGTTAAACCAAATAAGAAACGCCACAGAACTTGTTTATTACCGAACCCAAGACAAAGATTTGACTCCAATGCCACAGACCTGGCATGGGTTAGTTTTAATATTCGCGGTTTAAACTCATTTATTTAACATAGGCCTGAATTCGCAACTATCACTTAGATTTTAATAAAATCAATAACTTCGTAACATGTTATCACCCATATAAAGACATGATTAAATTCCAACATTGTTTTGATAAAAAACAAGTGTTTATGATGATTGATAAATTACCTACAGGTGATTAATATGAAAAATAAGTATTTACACACTTAATTGGATATCTAAAGGGAACTCAAATGTCTAATGGAGGATTAAGTTTAACTGATGATTGAGAACTCAGACGTAAGGCCAGTCAAAACATAATTTGGATAAAAAACCAAATTATAGTTGTACAAAGTATCTCTGCCCCAACATATAACTTATACTGATTAGTATATTATTAGAGAATATTAGGATAATTTATATTTAATTACGGCATAATGGAATGAAATAATTTGTAAAAAAGAAAAGGACGGGTGTCATTCTCATAATTACATTCGACGCTGTGCCAGATTTAGACCCTCTATTTCTTACCGGCTGTTCGAAATTGGAGGTCGACATATGGTTCTAGTTGATTCACTATTACGAACAATTCTAGCACATCTCGAACGTATTTAATAGAATATGAGCTGACGGAAAGAACAGAATGGAGAAATTAGTCCACTCAAGACTATAGTCATTGCAATGGCTGCAAACATCAATGTAAATGGTATTTACGTCACACCTGGCCATAAAGTGGCAATAACCGCCCGCCACGCGTGCGGAAAATCCCGTCATGGCTTGGGGGAGACGTAAAATTGTGTACTTACCACGGGCGGTAATAAAGTATCATATCGCATATCCCTGCCATATTGTTTACTGCCCTAGGGAAGTAATGTACTATTATGATTTTAAGCTAACATGGTCATTCACATAATAACTACTAATAACAACGGGATATTTACTCAGTAACAGTTACTCCGTGATGATGGCGCTTGCAACAGCGCCGAAATATCGGGAACTCAGAAACAAACATACATGGTAAATATCCCGGTATTATTAGTAGTTATTAAATGTACTATTACACCTACGTCATTATATCCTGTAGATCATTCATTAATTACGTAAGGGTCCCTAGGGTTGGGGGTAGTGATGGGTCGTTACCGGTAACTTACTAAAGGCGGGAATATTCCCAGTAATATTACCCACGATCGGTAAGATTGGGTATGATTGAAAATGTTAGAAAGTAGGTGTTTTTTTTTAGAAGATTGCTAATTTACTAACTTAGAAAAGATTCGTAACTTTTATCATTAAACATCACACCAATGTAAACCTTTTTAGTACTTAACACGAAAATAACATCTAGTTTCTAACATTTTTTTTTCAATATTACCCAATCTTATCGATCGTGGGTAACTTACTAGTAAGTTTCCATTTGGGAATTTACTGGTCATCACTAGTTGGGGGGCTTAAAAAATCTCAACATGCCCTCATCTCGGGGGGGAGGGGGTGAACGCAATTCTTACGTAATATTTTATGTCAAAAATCAAAATGTGGGATTTTTAACATAGCGATGAGAGCTAAACTTTCCACAGTTTTGGATATCGACTTTTTGACCCATACGACGCTGTCGGCAACTTTTAATTTTCGTTGTAAAATAACGTCAAAAGGTCAAAAATTGTTAAAATCATCCTTGCGTAATTAGTGAAAACTACATCAATGTATGAAAATCGCTGAATGTATAAAAACGAGTTGGAGTAATTATTGAAACATGCTACACCTGCGTTTAAAATTGTACCTTATAACTATTGCCTTACATCTGTTATCAGAATGACAAACAACACTGCCGATTGTTGCATTGTGTGCATGAGAAAGACCACAGACATGTTAATGTTTAGAATTTTTAATTTGTTTACTACGATTATTGACACAAAGATGAAATACGTAGAAAAATTAAACGTGACTTAAGAGGAAACAGTAAGGCCGAGAGAATTGAAAATTAGGCTTGGACCGAAAATACCTTTTAAAATTTTATCAAAACAACGTTTCGTAGTCCCCTGATTTCTTCCCCAAAACTTAACCTATTTAACTAATTTTCATTAAATATTAAAGAAAGGCTTTGGCCGTGTTCCTTTGTTTTCCTTTTTTTTAATAATCTACTCAAATTTGTTTCCTGGATGTGTGAACACAGCGGAAAATCTGGCATTTTTTTTAGGTTTTTGAAGGTTAATATCTCTTTTGTGAATCAATTTATCGTAAAAAGGAAAACATAGGAACATATCAATAGTAGCCATAGATTTTTGGACAAAAAATTATTGCTCTACTGGCATTATCCAGGGAGGAAACAGGGGACTACGTTTGTATGGAAAAACTACCCTCCTGTTTCCTCTTAATGCTAGACATGTGTAGCTCGCGAGTGGATTCAAAATAGCTATATCAGTTGGTCTAGCTCACCAGCTCACTAGCTTAGATCCGATTCAACCAACTCAGTATTATCTTTCAACTAACTCGTTCACTCGGTCTCAAGTAGTGATGTGCGCGGGAATATTCCCGAGAACAAAGGGAATTTACGTTAGTAGTCGACTATTTGGTACACTTGTTTAACTAGTAGCAATATAAACACATGAAGATGTAGGAAACGACATAAAATAAATGTTGTGTACATACATATTTTAAATTCCCCTATATTCCCCTCACGGGGAATATTGCCGAGAATATTCCCGGGAATATTCTCGCCTGGGGAATATTCTCGAGAACGGCACATCGCTAGTCTCAAGTAGCTATTGAGCCGTGAATTGCGAGAAAAGACACCATCAACACGAACTTTTCGTCCCTGTCTTGTCACCGTATACCTAAATACTCTCTCTTTCGTTCGGAAATATTCGGATTTGGAGCTATTGAGCTATAAGTGCTAAATCTAAATCCAAATCCGTCAAAAATAGGTCAAATTTGATCACATGATTTGTGGAAGAGCCCTAAATGAAGCATTCTTTTATTTTTAAAATGGAAAACTGCATTCAGAGATTTTCTAAAATTCGCTTGTTTTTTGTATGAGAACTGGTGATAAAATAAAATTAATGAGAGATTTCATGATATTTTTATTGCTAAGACCAGATTTTTATTAGAGAGGTTTTATCCTGAACAATAATGCTATAGATTAGTGAAATAAAATAGCGAGTGTATATTTTTGTTACTCTTTAGCCGGATTGATTCCCGGGCGAAACAGTTTTGTTACTTTTTAAAAATAAACTAATGTCTCCTTTAAGTTAAATGAACTAACTTAAGGGTTTAAGGCAATTTCCCTTCAGGGCCCGTAAACATTTTCCACACTATATATTTGATCTGTGTGTCAATAGTCACTGACATTACTTTAGACTCAAAGGGCGTAAACGCCGTAGGTTCTAATGGCGTTTACGCGCGCGCGTGAGTGGCGTTGGCGTTTTGGCGTTGGCGTTGGTTGAGTCTAAACTTCTAAAGGTATATGTGTCAGTTCATGATTGGGTTTTTAATATTACGGTTAAAATTGGCAATGTCGTTTTTTACTTTGAATGTATTATTTCAGTCGACTGTAAAAACGACCGAAAAACACCTAAGCTTCATTGGCATTTTTGTGAGTTTCGCGAAGATTATATAAAGAGTAATCTATTTTGATTGGTTATATAAATTAATAATCTTATGAATTGACTTTATCTAAACAAAAAAAGATAGACATCCTAAATGTCTTTTCTTCTAAAATAATCAAAGATGGGAATGGGTATTGCAATTTATTAAGATTCACTCGGCTAAAGCCAAAATTGGCGCGGCATGGACACAAGGGGATACTCCAAAGTTTGGATCATAGTTACGTATGTGGTCAAGTGCATTGGGCCATAGAAACCCGAGTTTACGGTATTATATCTCTTATAGGTAGTTTCACGAGAATTGAGGTGAATGGTTACACACACAGCTACATGAAGTACTCATTGCAAAAAAAAAAGTGAATGAACGAAATGAATGAGTGAGTAAATAAACACAAGGCTAAAGTTTAAACAAACTTTTTGGTCTATCTTGCAACTCAGTGTTGAACCTGCTATCGGTACGAAAAAGAACAGTAATTTCGAAATCCCGCTGTCATTACATGACAGTGTTGTTGTGTGCGTGGCCTCAACTCGCGTGAAACTACCTATACCACCCGAGACTTATACTTGTACTTATTCCAATCTTTGATTAGGGGTCATCCATAAAGTACGTCACACGTTAAGGTGAGGTAGGGGGTCTACGAAGTGTGACATTGTGTGACAAGGGGTCACGAAACTTAGAACCCCTCCCGGTTCTAAGTTTCGTGATGTCACACTTCAAAATCGAATAATTAAGGGTAAAAATGCCAAATTTGGTCATAAGGTTTAAAATGTTTTGATGGCGACTCACACTCGCTCTACTAGTATCACGCGTGTTGCTGTGGATTATATTACAAAAGAATATAAATGGAAATAAAACTAATTTAGGAACTTCTGTTTTAATTTAATAATTTCTAGATGGAAAATTGCAAAATATGTTAAGTCACGCTAGGGAGGGAGGGGTCTCGTGACCAACTGTGACAAGGACGGGGGAGGGGTCAGAAAATCACGAAATTAGTGTGATGTACTTTATGGATAACCCCTTATGTGTAAATGCGTTATGCCATAAGATCCTTTTTCAAGAAGATCCCAAGTATTTACTGTGTATGATTCGTTATAATCGCGAAGTTACGGATAGCAATATTATTGTACAAATTTGTTTAGATATATGTCTAGACATTAAATTCTGTATTTTCGTTAGAACACTTATGACCTTTAAGCGTACACGAAAAGAAAATGGAAAAAGCGCTAGGGCGATTATAATGACTTATTATAACGATTTAACACATCCAGTGCCAAGAACCCGACTATCTCGTTGATTTTGTATAAACAGTTGGGAGCTTGGCACTGAAAGTGTTAAAACCGACATATTCCGTTTTACGCAATTTTGCCCAATTATTGTATCCAAATAGCGCTGTCTCTTTCGCAAGTTAGAGGACAGATGCGATAAAAGAGAGTGTTTTAAAGGGTCAGAAAATTTATGGCACTGTTTATAAATAAATTATTGATTCGAGGGCATTTCTCCAGAAATATTTCTGCGACTCATTCATCTGTTTCCATACATTTAGTATGAAAAAGGGCCAGATGAATGAGGCGACCCCGCAGACATATTTCTGGAGAAATGCCCTCGACGTCTTCAGTACAGTTGTGCATCCAGCACGGCTAGCACAGTCGCGGAACGAAAAAGTCCGTCAGTTTTCGAATATATATTTGACACTGCAAGCACATGTTACCTTTCCAAAATTATGACACACCACTTAAGCAAACGTTACCTAGGGTAACGGCTAATATTTTCAAGTCACCCATATGGTAAAAACCAATAACGTTCGTCAAGGTTATCCTGTTAACTGTTGCTGGGAGTAGGAGACAATTTAGTCGGGCAACCAATAGATGGAACTAACACCCTATCTGTTTAACGAATAGCTGCGTCCCTACCTGTTTTTCCAATCTGATCGGATTGGATATACGAGTAAAATTGTTTCACCTGGACGGTCCATATCTCAGAACGAATATCGCAAACTGTTATTAGTCACAGATGTCATAAAGCCAAAGATCTCCTTAACACTTATTTCATTGAATAATTTTCAGAACAGTGCCATAGATAGAACAAATAAAATATGGCGGCCTATAAAAAAATTGAAAACGGTGCAAAAAAATTGAACTTTATTACTAGTATCATAAGGTTTGAACTTGCGTGCAATTTAGACAATTGTATATATGAGTAAATTTAGATATAAGTTTCTATATAGCCGTAAGAGCTAAAACCGAGTTGTGAATTGTTTTTTCCATAAATATTGTATTGTTTTATGTATAAAACGTGCTAGAAGCGAACGCAGAAAATAATGAAATACAATGTACGGTCAGAACTAGAGGTATATAACAAATATTATATTTTATTTTAAAAGCGAACCTCTTAAAAGTATACATTTAGCAATTTAAATATTTTTTTATTAATTGATAATGTAAGAGGAGGAGAGAATTAACATCTTTGCCAGGTCTCAAGATAAGATTGTTTTGACGAAAACCATGTTGGCCTGTATCAAGTTGTATTGCGATTAGAGCAGAAGGTATGTCTGTCCCTTTTCTCGCAAGCAATTAGCGACAGTTCAGCTATCGCTACGATCTCATGGTACGGGGGACAACTAAAGGCTTGTAATTTTCATTATACTGTATCTCTCCTCGTCTCGCATTTACATTATTGTATGTATTTTGATGATACAAGAATATAATAACCACATTTTTACTAAAAAAAAAACCCGACCGCGGTGCACTTTGAAACTGCATAAAATCCGCCATTTTGTTTATTTTAACGAACTTCGTACCCAGTGACACTCGCACCATCAAGACGAATCTAATGATGTATCATTTATCAAAATCGGATGTGCCGTTAAGTAGTTATGAGCAGACACAGGAACGGACATACATACATACAGGTCAAACACATAACCCTCCTTTGGGCTTCGCCGCAGTCGGGTAATTAAAACAAACCTACAAATACGTTGGGTGCATATGTGAAGTGCGGCTTCGATGCGATCCGCCGCGTACCTAATGAAACGCGATTTATGGTTCGTGCCTTATTGTGCATTCATCCGTGGCATCATTTTCGAAGTTCCGAGCTTTGATTGATAGTAGAACTCCCAATATCGGTATATATCAATATTTTATCTCCCATACTTTTTAAAAGTCATACAGTATTGTTAATCATAATTATCGAAAGTCATACAATCGAACACACTGTTAACTTTACATTTAAAAGACCACTGTTAAAAGGAAATAAATTTTATTTTATTTATTTGTATACGAATGTCAACTTTATTGCAACGTGTTAAAGTCGGTATCAGCGTAATTCGTCCCATTAGTTTTTCGTTCAATTCGTATTTCGTCTCATTCTATATTCGTCACACATTCTTTATTAAGACTATTCTTTATACATAAAGAATGTGTGACGAATATAGAATGAGACGAGATACGAATTGAACGAAAAACGAATTGGACGAATTACGCTGACACCTTAAAGTTAGTCTATGGGTATGGGTAGTCTATGGGTCAGTTAAGTGGCTTCGTTTGTACAATTTATTATCTATAAAATCGTTAACCCTTCAAGACAATGTGCACCACAGTTCACAAACTTTTTTTCCAACTCCTATCGCACGTTACTGTCGAATCCCGGCGAGGCTTGAATTGTGGACCTTCTGCATTTTTTGCGTAGTTAAGGGTGTTTTCAGAATTGTTATAAAACAAACCTTACCTATTGTTTTCTATAGGCCAGCGTTTTTAAAATATCCAGAAAATATTACCGTTTTAGTAAAACAAATACTGTATGACTTACGATAATTAAATATTAAATAAATATTAGGGGACAATCTTACACAAATCGAACTAGTCCCATAGTAAGTTCAATAAGGCTTGTGTTATGGATACTAGACGGCAGACGGTTGTGGTAGAGATAATTATGACTAACAATACAGTGTGACTTATTATAAGTCATAGGTACTGACTGTATCTTATAACTTTATGGGTAACAAGGGGATCCCTGACCATACAAATCATACCGATATTGAAAGCCCTAATTGATAGTATAAGTATGTGATTTGACTGTGTTTTTACTGTAATTTCGTACCCGATATCCATTTACTTGTACATTGAAATAAACGAAGACTTTGATTATGCCGGTATTCTGTTGTTTTATTCACTGTTTGTTCTGTAGAGTGTAGATAATTAGCCTGTTGACTCGATTTTTTTCTGTCTCTATTTCTGAGGAACAAATATCTATATGACACCTAATACATTGATATAAGTATAACAGCCACAAATTGTAATCAAAAGTAGCAGATCGGACTGAGCATTGAAAACGCTCTATACAAAACGGTAGGAATTTATGACGTCATCCGTTGCATCGCTGTACTAAGTCTGTATGAAAAAAATAGCATTTTGCCATTTTGAGCACGAAGAAGTGCGTTGAACAACATAGTTGTCATACATTTATTTTTTCAGTGTTATTTAAGCATTCCGAAATTGACTTTAATTTTCCTTAAAGACGATAAAAAAAATATCGTTTTTTTTTAAACTTTGTGGTCTCATAAGTTCATATTTTTTATACATTTTTTGTTTATTTCTTTTGTGTTATGATAATTTAGTATTTTGCAATCCATGTGACTATATTATGTTGTAACATTCAACATTATTCAACATCCCAATTGGCTACTTGACTGTAACTGAAATTTGTAATAATTATATAAGAACCTGTTAAAATAAGCATAATAAGGATATATGTTCAAGTTTTGAGTTTGATATCTAACGCGTAACTTTTTTATGAGCCTCCAAAGTTGGGTGGGAAAGTCCATTTTAAAAGTATACAATTATTTAAAACCATTAAATATCCCATAAAATTTATAGTAACTTTTGTTATGAAACCGTTACGATAAACGCAAGTTTTAACATAGTTGCAGAACAAAGTTATTGATTTCCCCAAACAACGTATGGGTAGTGACGTCACTGTATAACTGGTAATCATTAGGGAGCGTTCCGGCACGTATTTGGGAAAGTCTAAAATAGTACATTACACAACTAGGGTGGTAATATAAAGAAAGGCCGAGATCGCAGGAGTTTGCGGCCCGAGCTGCAAGCGAGGGACGTAAATATGCGATCGAGGGCTTTCTTTATTACCTCCCGTATTGTGTACATAATTTTATGTCTACACTTGGCCAGAAAGCGGCTTTTTCCGTACGCACAGCGTGCGGAAAAAGTCACTTTATGGCCAGGTGTGACATAAATGTTATTTTAACATTGTAGTATCTCGGTGAGTTTTTATGATATTGAAGTGGTTTTTTCACTAATATTTCTATTATTGAGAGGTGTTTCTATAACATATCAATATCACAGAAAAAAAGTTGTCAAATAGACAATCTCACGTATCTATACGTGTGATAGGGAACGTGTACGACGAAGGTGCTGCCAACTGGTGCCGCCAATCTAAATCTCGTACTCTATCATACTGGGGCCCATTAACGAGAAACGCCGTTATCGCGATGAAGTACGATTAACGTCAGTGTAGCTGGTGTCCGTCAAGATAGCGTACACCGTAAAGATATTCAGAATCTGATGCAGCCAATAAATAGTAGGTACCCAAATAGTACCGACGAAATACCTAGGTGAAAAAAATAGTACCCTTAAACTTTTCGAAATATAAGGCCTGTTCACGGTGTACGCTACCGGGGCGTCAAGCTGGCGTACACCGCTTGTATCTTTGGAACGGCTTCGTTTTCGGAAACGCTTTATATGTCAAAAAATAGTACCCAAATAGTACCCTAGGGCCCTAAAATTTCATTTCTCTAGCTATCGTAGAAGCCGAGATATTTGATGACTTAACGGTGTACAAAATTTCGCACCGTCAAGCTGGCGTACCCGGGAATTTCACGTAGAAAGACTTCAAATTCCGAAATGAGGTATATACCAATAAATAGTACCATAAATAGTACCCCTTTTTCATTAATAATAATATACAATAACTATATAGAAAACTGAAAAAAATCAAGGCAAACTTCTCCATACAAATGTATCTTAGTACAGTCATCGATAGAGCTCTAACTTTTCTCATACCAAATACTCGTTTCTGTTAAGATTAAGCAAAACTAGTTCTTATCCCGTTTGAAGTGAGCATAAATTTACTTAACGTTTGGCTATGCAGCCGGAAACCTTTTTTTATATAGGTAC
This sequence comes from Eudemis profundana, assembly GCA_947034925.1. NCBI lineage: Eukaryota > Metazoa > Arthropoda > Insecta > Lepidoptera > Tortricidae > Eudemis > Eudemis profundana. The sequence goes on from OX344809.1 coordinate 2,321,439, forward strand.
CTGCCAGCATCGCCGGCTGGCAAACTTGTTTTTGTCCTTACGCTCGATAATAAATAATATTACAAACATCTACGGATGGAATTGATAACGTCCTTGATTTGAAAACATCAATTTATTGTATAGATATAAATAAAAATCAAAGTCTGATTACGTACGAGAAACACCTATACGGTGCGTATTTCGTAAAGATAACCATTAGTAAGTTATAGGATTTATAAACAACGTACACATATAACGTACCATAGAGCATGTACATTTTGATATATACCTCTACTTTACGCCCCTTATGAACAAAAAGGCATAAAGTGATTAAAATACAAAAGACTTTATCGCGTGCCTGTACTTTGACTATGTAGAAGTTGTCCTTGATTTTTTTCAGTTTTCTATATACTTTTTGTATATTATTATTAATGAAAAAGGGGTACTATTTGTAGTACTATTTATTGGTATACAGGGTGTCCCACTAACTATGCCACATGGAGGGAAAGTACCTCAAATATTGGAGATAGGATATTTTGCTGAAAGGAGACTTTATTTTATTTTTAAAAGTAAATAATACGGCATTCAAAGATTTTTTGAAAAAAAATTTGTTTTGTATGGGAAATAATTTTCCTAACATTTAAATCAAATATTTTACGCTATTCCTCTCTTTTCAGATACTATGTTACTTAAGAGGAATTATTTGTTTTTGTCCACTCTTTCGATTGTCATCATAAAAATACGGGGTGTTATTTTTTTACATTTGAGTTGGTTCGATTCCCCGACGAAGCAAGCAATTTTTAGAAAATCTTTGAATGCAGTATGTTTTACTTTGAAAAATAAATTAAAGTTTCCTTTCAGTAAAACATCCTATCTACAATATTTGAGGTACTTTTCCTCCATGTGGCATAGCCGTGGGACGCCCTGTATACCTCATTTCCGAATTTGAAGTCTTTCTATATAAAATTCCCGGGTACGCCAGCTTGACGGTGCGAAATGTTGTACACCGTTAAGCCATCGAATATCTCGGCTTCTACGATAGCTAGAGAAATGAAATTTTAGGGCCCTAGGGTACTATTTGGGTACTATTTTTTGACATATAAAGCGTTTCCGAAAACGAAGCCGTTCCAAAGATACAAGCGGTGTACGCCAGCTTGACGCCCCGGTAGCGTACACCGTGAACAGGCCTTATATTTCAGAAAAGTTTAAGGGTACTATTTTTTTCACCTAGGTATTTCGTCGGTACTATTTGGGTACTATTTATTGGCAGCATCAGATTTTAAATATCTTTACGGTGTACGCTATCTTGACGGACACGTGTAGCTGTCGCCGCCAACTAGCTTAAGTAGCCATTTAGTTAACTGCCTAGCCTTTTCTTTTAAATTTTCGGTTAGAGGTTTGTTAGTTAGCTTGAGTCCCTCAGAGCAGAAATAGAAGCTGCCTGCTGGCGGGTCATAATTTAGTGAAAATGCTAGGCATTTAACCAAATGGCTGATTGAACCAGTTAGCTGCGACATAGCTACGACATTTATAATCAGTTTTTTTTAGGTCTAATAAGTTTCCTTTACTTTCCGCATAGTCTCTTTTGTAGATTTAGTCCTGCAACCTGCATGTTCCCTATTACAATAGTTTTTATTGACAAGTGGCAAACTGGTACCTTTTACCTGAAAATGTCGCACTGTCATTTTACTGGCATGCTATGCTTTATTTTTCCCAGGACATCAACAAAACATAAAACTAATAAGTACAAAGCATTAAAATATATTTTATAGATAAAATTAAGGCCACAATAATAGCAAATCAATTCGCGTTAAAACTAACAAGGGCGATTCAAAAGTGATTGTTACCGTTGTTTTGCCTCCATTACTAATATTTCTCATTTATTAGGTGTTACCTCAAATTTAAAAATCAATAAGCCTAATGTTGCCATTTGTAAATAATAAGTAACGTTACTAATCAAATTCGAAAAAAAAAATTAAACACGACATTGAGTATTTTATCCAGATACATGTTTTATTTATTTTCCATTATTTTCGATGGCAATCATTACATAAATAAACAACATGTTATATTTATTTACCAATGGCAACAATAACTGATTCGTGGCGACATCTGAAGTGAGTAATTGGCAGTTTTTAACCTCGTTATAATACAAAAGTGAGGATTGCAAGTTAAGGTACAACCCATCCGGCGGGTAGAGATGTTCCTTCATTGCTGATGTACTGGTCCCATTGAGCCCTGAAAATACATAAAATTGGCTTAGTGAATACTCCGTTTGGCGCTCTATTTTTACAAAAAACTATACATTTAGGCCATTCAGATAATTAGCGATTTTTATATATTTTAGTGATATACCTGACTGCAAGAAATCCACCAACGTCTCCTTTAAAGTCAAACTGCGGGTCTCCGTCAAACAGCACTTGTCTCCACAAGCCGAGAGTCTCCACGATGCCCTCCTCAGCTGTGCTGATGGCAGCTGGCTGGGAAGCCTTCAGCTTGTCCCGGACACTTTGTTCCTCCTGTTCGTAGCTGGACAGCTTGCGTTTCCAGAGGGATATTAACTTCTCTGTTAATCAAAAATGAAACATTTAAAGTGAGAAAGTAGGTGATTTAAAACATTAACAACGGTGTTGAAACTAGAATGAGGATGTTAAAATCTTGTGGAGTGATTGGTCGTGTCAATATCCTTTCACTACCCATGCTGCCACCCAGGCCTCGGAACCGGTATTTTGCAAAAACCCCGAAATAGCCCAATATTTTGAATTATATCATGCTTTTTATGTAATGATTTCGTATTATTAGACTTTCTGATTAAGAAATGAAATAATATTTTAAACCAAAGGACGGTAAAATACGGTACGGTTTTTGTGTCCGGTATCCGACCCCTGCTACCAGCTGGTAGGATGTTGCCAGGGAAAAGGTACCACTTTTAAGGCATATCATAATAGTTATTTGCTAGGGCCTTATTGATAATCTAGTACTTTCTACTATTTGCTTAAACACCATCCAATTAAACAAATGAAAATTATATTCTTAAATTCAAACAAAATGTTTTACTTTACAGGTCTAACATGATAATGAGTGTTTACTTTTTATTTTCCGACGTTTCGGCACAGTTGTATGTGCCGCAAATGGTCGTGCTGGCGTTCTTTGGGCGAGCCCTAGGATGCTCACTTCTGCAGTGAAGATCTTTCAGCTAATGACAATTGAGTGAGAAATAGAAGTTTGTAAAGACATACCAACATTGCTGTTAAACTCCGCCTCATCCTTCTCGGAAGTCTGTTCTCCTCGGCCCTTGGCAGTGTTCAGACGCGCTCTCCGCAGCCTCATCAGGGCTTCCAGCTTGACTGTACACTTCCGGGCGTCATGCTTCTTGCGGAGTACTTCTCGGAGGATGCTGTCAGCTTGCAGTTTTGCTTCTTCGTCCTGGAATAAATAATTACAGTATTCAATATGTGAAAAGCATATAGAATATGACTGGTTAGTAATAAAAAATGAAGTCTGCAGAATTGCAGCAATCATCTTTAGCCTTGTTATGAAATACTGTATGAAAAAAATTATCATCAGATTCATACTGTACTACTGCTGTCCACCAACTAAAAGGCCACAACTTTGTATGAAAATTCATACAAATTAGCGGCCTTTTATAATAATAATAATAAATCCTTATTGACAAAATAGGTACAATTTCAGTTGAAGTCCCTGACTTCTGAGCTAGGTTGATACCTGTGTTACAGAAGTCAGTGTCCTCTCCCATTTTAGTCTGAGCACGGCAGACTAGAGTAATTTTTTAACCTTTTGAACGCTCAAGGGCAAAGCAATACACCATGCCACTGACGCCACAGCTGTGCACAGGGGTAAAATAAAGATGGGTAAAGAAATAATGCCAACATAAAAGTGGGCTCTATTTTTTCAATAGGTTTTCATTAAAAAAACGTTGACGGCCAAGCCCGTCATGTCATTGGCGTGACAGTCACGATTTTCCGTTGAGGGCTGTGGCCGTCTGTGACGGTCAAAGGGTTAAACTATTTTTTTTTATAGCAGTCTTTAAAAAAGCATGCCTCTTTTTATGCATATTCCCTGATTGTTTGCAGATGACTAGACCAATTTTAATTTTTGTTTGAATGGGCCTTCCAAGAAGTCCCATTGTCACCAAGTTAACACATTTAGTGCCAAGACCCAGACTATTAGATTCATTTTGTATGAAAACTTGGGAGCTTAACACTGAAAATGTTAAAATCTGATGATAGGAATTTGGAGATATCACGGGAACTCTTCACATATTATAGGTGCACCTGGGCATTTCTCCAGAAATATGTCTGCGGTCACCTCATTCATCTGGCCCTTTTTTATATTAAATGTATGGAGACAGATGAATGAGTCGCAGACATATTTCGGGAGAAACGCCCACCTATAGCAATTAAAGTATCTTTATAGTGACCCTCGGAATTTTATATTCAATAGAAGTTTGAAGTCAATTATTTTTAATTTTGTGTTCTAATGTTGTTGTGTCATGTTTAATTATTGTTAATTTCTTTTTTGTGTATGTGGACTTACCAGTTTAACTTTATCAATGTCATCCTTAATTTTCTGCAGATTCTCATCTATTTTTCTAGACTGTTCTTGCCTGGCTCTAATCATTTCTTCCTTTTCTTTTTTCTGCTCATTCTTCAACCTTTTCTGTCTCAACCGTTTAGCGGACCTCTTGGCCAAGGCTCTCCTCATACTCTCCAAGCAAGAATCATTTAGAAGCGACAATGTCTCATCAATCTTTGATCTATTTTCTTTCATCGCACAAATATTTGAGCTCCATTCACCTTCAGTTAGGTTGTCTACATTTTCAGCCAGCATTTTTTGCTTTTCATTTAAGTTATTCAACATAAGCACAAGAGCTCGCATTTTGTCTTTTACTTGCGTGATAGAAACAGTTCTTTTCGCAACTTTCAGTTCTGTTTTCTCAAACTGCTTTACAAAATCTTGATCAGTAATTGCTATGGGTTTAAAAAACGTTTGTGGAGGGGGTGGCGGTGGAATATTATGGAATGTCAAATTCCGATTATAAAAATTTTGATTATAATAAGCCATGATTGTTATGTATAAAATAAATATAAATCGTTAGGTTTACGAGGCAGCCTCCAGTTGGCACTCTGCGTCTTTCAGCACTTGCTGTGCTGCGAGGTAGTCCTCGTGGTCTTTGAGATCTTGTTCGGTTTCTAGAGTGTTCTTTAGGTCAGCAAATGCTTTTGTTAGCCTGAAAGACAATATAACATGAAGGATATTATTAAAAACAGACTTAAAAAAGTTAACCTACCTACATCGATATTTATACTATTATAGGTAACAAACACTAATTATTCAAATAGAAGTGTTTTCTTTATTTAGAGCACCGAGTCACTCGCAAATAAATCACTTTGATACAATAGTATTATATTTAAATAAATTAGTGATATAGGCATTTAAATACAGAAAGTATGCGTACTTTTTATTACTATTGCTTTAATATAAAGCCAAGTAACGATGACTAATACTTTTCTCTACTTAGTTACAATAAACAAAGACGCTACAAACATAACCTAAAAACCCATCTGTTGACTCATCACCAAATTCCCGCGTAAGAACACTACAGAATTTAAAAAAATATTAAAAATGTATTTTCTGGGCCGGAAATTACTATTTTTTTTATATAAGTACCGTCTTTGGCAATCAGGAACCATCATAAGACACTCCTGTAAGACCTCCTCCTGTTTTCGGATGTTGTGTTCGTCCTGTCCTTCGTCTTTAATCTTTTGTATTCTGTTCTTCTGAAGCTCGGCTTCCTTTTGATAAACCACTTTCTCCTTGGCAATGCGCTTCACGACGCCGGTCTTGATTTTAATTTGCCGAAGTCTAGGATCTGCCATCGTGCGTACTGTACAAAACCAATTGTTTTTTTGTTTGTCGCTGCGGTGCGTGACAGTGACAGTTGTGCGATGGATGCTAAATGTTGCCAGGTTTTAAGTGATGAATATATTTCTTATGCACAACCGTATTTTATTTGTTCATAAAATGTATTATACAAATCTTAAATAATGTTTTTTTAGGCGTCCGTAGTCAAACTAGGAATCTTTTCCCTATTTTTACGTACATTCTTGTCGCGTCCCTTCTCGTCGAGTGTGTACAACGTTATAGTTTCACCATGTCCGTCTGTGTACCTGTATATCCGCATATCCGCCCATGATAGGTTATTAAATGTTTCCGAGATTATTAAATGAAATAGTAGATAAGTAGATTGTGTTGAAGATTTTCAAAGGTGCAGTCTTAGACCATTTCCCAAAAAGTATGCTTCATTATCAAAATACTTGGTTTTGAATAAAAATTCAATAACGAAATCGCTAGAAATTTCTTATCATTATGCAACAAACTGAAAGATTTAGAGTGGCTAAGCCCTTGTGGGTTACTAGGTATATTTAGATTGCGTTATCAATACCCTCTCAACAAACAAAATACTCAATGATTGACATGATATATAATATCATTTCCTTTCGATAGTGTGACTTGTAAGTAGGTAGGTACATTAATTCTGTGCAGATTCGGCTAAGTTTCAGCAAATTCCATTACTATCTGTCCAAATAGCTTAAGATACGGCCTAACATCGACCTACCGTCATCCTTTTCCCCACAAAAACCAATTTTGTATAGCTGCCTTAATATTACAGGAGTCTGTGTTTCACTTTTAACACATTGAAAGCAAAGTCTGCCGCTAACTACCCTGAAAATGTGACATCTATGCACTGTAATATTGAGCCAGCGATATAATGAGAGGTAAAAATAAACTGTGTTTATCGTTTAGCATTTAACGATAATCGAGATACTCGAAATTACGTTTTCAGGTAGGCCAACTTAATACAGGTGCATGTATCGCATTGTCTAACCTATCCGACTAAAGGTCTCTCTCCACATCTATAGACGCGGAATAGGCTTCAGCTGGTCAGACAAAGCTTTACGTCCACGCAATAAGTACCAGTACCAGAACTCCAGAAATATGTCAGTGTCTAATTCACGCGTCTCCATACATTTAGTATGAAAACAGCGACTCGGTAATTAGGTGACCGCAGACATATTTCTGGAGAATGGCCGTCGAACGACGATATGTGGATGTGGGAGGGAAGTGCGCGTCGATACTCGATAGGATGTGGAGACCCTTACCAAAGTATAAAGACAAACAAATACCTAAAAATAAATAAAATAAAATAGTTTATTTTTGCAAGTAGGCGCCCTCAAGGGCTCTTTTACAAGTCTGAGTCTAAATATGTATGTATTATTTCATTTCTTTTCTTTTGGCGCTTCGGGTAGTGAACTTCTGGTGAGAAGAAGCGCCGGAAGAAACTCACCAGCTTCTCTTTTTTAACAACAGGTATGACATTATTACATTCGATTTAATTACTACGTTATAATAAACTTATAACTACATTTTCAGAGATGTAAAAGGTCTCTAGGCGTCAAAACAAGACAATTAAAATAATTGATAATAAATTGATAATAAAAATTCATGGAGATGTAAAGAGTCTCCGTTGTCAAAATATTAAGTTTTGGAGGTGTAAAGGACCTCCAAACGTCAAAATATAACCTATTCCAACTTCGGCCGTTTAGGAGCGCGCGACACGTATTCACACACGATCGCGCGTCTGTATGAGTGCGATCCACACTGCAGCTTTCTTACGCATTCTTAAATCTTTTTCTTGTAGTGCGTTTGTACACGGCGCGCACACAATCAAGTGCACGATGTACCTTTTGTAAGAAGATAAATTACTACAATTATACTGTACTCTTACGCTACATTTTTTAGATAATCTTTCTTTAATCAGATAACAGGTACAGATCTCTCTGCCTGTGGTTCGATGGGACTAACTAATATAAGCCCCCTTCATCGTGCTATCGCGACAGGCGATATCGCTATCACACGGGGCAGCTAAGATAAATTGAGACAGGTCTCGGCCGGAGGAGTCTTGGCAGAAGCTACGAGAAGCTCTCAAGATGAAGCTGTTTTTGTTGCTGGCAGGTCAGTATTTTTAACAGACTTCAAAAATGAGTGTTCTATTTTTAAATGTTCTTACTGTTTAGAATTGAATAGGCTCAGTCTCCACGCCACTTCACGTACATCTTTAAATTTCTATGCGAGGGCATTTCTCCAGAAAAATGTCTGTGACTCATTCATCTGTCTCCATACATTTAATATGAAAAAGGGCCAGATGAATGTGGTGACCGCAGACATATTTCTGGAGAAATGCCCGCGAATGTACAGTCAGCTGCCGAGATAAGTAGCCTCCCTGTCATATTTGTAGTATCCCCTGCCATACTACAAATATGACAGGGAGGCTACTTATCTTACACTTATCTCTGCAGCTGACTGTACAATCGAACACACTGTCAAAGTATAAAGGCAAACAAGTACTTAGTTCGACTTCGGCCGTTTAGGCACGGTATATTTACACAGACGCACGATCGCGCGTCTGTGTGAGTGCACTCCATACTGGAGCAGTGGTGCGCATTGGTAAATGTTTGTTTGCGTGGGGCATCCGTACACGGCGCGCACACATGCGCGTGACCGATGTACCTTTTGTCATTACATTTGTAAACGAATGTCAACTTTATTGCAACGTATTAAAGTCTAGGTCAGTTAACAGTGACTTCGTTCGTATGTATGCAGGTTTCCATACGATGTTATTCTTTCACCAAAAAAGCTAATGACTTACAAATCATTTAAATAGTCCGAGCTAGTGCTGGCACTACACTTGGCCGTATTTGCCAAATACGGTTATTTTTTTTATACTCTTAGACGTCGATTTCTAATGTCTTGGAGTTTCAAAGTCATGGCGTTTGAAACACTCGGAGAAATACCTATCTTACCCCACAGACACGGGATTTTTTTATAGCTTTACTTTACCACACCGTTGCCAATGTTGTTGAACTCATGTTGTTGTATGATGCGCAGGAGTGAGTGCGGTGCTGTCCGCGGCGCCGCGCGCGCCCAACACCAAGAGCCTGTTGGTCGAGAAGCACGCTGAGGGGGGCTTCCATCTGACCATCGTTGACGGTAAGAACCACCCTAGTAGCACAGGTACGCTGTATGAAGTATGTGTATGAGTGTAACAATTCGTAGACTTAATTTCTACCTAGGTACGTAAAAGGTAAACGTCCTAGTGCTCGACACGCTAATCCCCAATAGTTGACACCCTGCTGTTACCTTGTATTGCTAATGATTTGACATTTAAGATGGCATCAACTGGGTCAGTGTCGAGCACACGGACGTTTACCTTACGACAATTAGGTCAAGCTTCAGAAAGAACTTAACATTAAATTGAGGACATAGGGGCGTTCCCAACATCATCATGATCGGTGGGTCGTTTCAATATCTAAAATCGGTGCTTTTTTGAACTCCGGTTTAAAAGATGCACGTAATCGCTTATGATAGGTAGATAACAAATTAACTTTTAGAGCATTTTGAAAAAAAATATTACATTTTGTAAAGGTTAACTCCTATTAAAAACAATGATACGGAAGTCAAAGTAGATGGCAAAGTTGAGGGCGCTTAGTGGGTACTACGGTGGACGAGTGGTTGACTCGCTGGGCCGGAAATCCAGAGGTACCGGGTTCGATTCCCGGTCTGTACACAGGTGAGTGCCATTTAATTTTTCTATGTACTTTGATTTCTTGTATCTTATATATGTAACAAAAAAACAAGTTTCATCCAATATCATTCCAAAAACTTGACCTAGATCATCGGGTATAAACTTCGAGGAAGTTTATATAAAATTATTTATATCTTATTAAAAGACTTTTGCTTTTTTAATAATTGCGGTATCACTGCGGAAGCCTGAGGTTCCCGCCCCGGTCTAAGGGACACCGGCCTGAATTATGTTGTTGTTTCCCCAGAGTCCGGGGTGTCCGAGGTCCTCGGCATCTTGGGCCCGAACGTAGTCGTCGACGACGCCGTGACCTTCGACGTGACCTCCACCTTCGACGAAGCCAGTGGAGGCTACAAGATCACCGTTCACTGGGACGGACCCAGCGACCGCGTGTTTGAGGATTGCTTCGACTTTGGTAAGTCATCATCATCATATATCAGCTGAAAGACGTCCACTGCTGGACATATGCCTTCCCCAAGGATCTCCATAACTGTCGGCATTGTGCTGCTCGCATCCAGTGGTTTCCCGCGATTTTCACCGGATCGTCACCTCCACCTTGTGTGAGGCCTGCCAACGTTTCGTCTTCCAGTACGTGGTCGCCACTCCAGAACTTTAACGGCCCGGAGAACTGATGTTCTGCGAGCAATGTTCCCCGCCCATTGCCACTTAAGGTTTGCAATCCGTTGAGCTATGTCGGTAGTGATGTGCCGCCAGGAAATTTCACGTTCTCGGGAATTCTTACCGCCGTAAATTACCGGTACTTTTCCGTAATTCTCGAGAATATTACGCGTGACATATTTTTATGAAGACTTAAAGTTGCATTTTTAAGACATTAGATTATTTTTGTATTTAGTTTTCGTCGCTGATGTAGTTTGTAACGTGGTAATTTCTTATCAATGTCATTTGAAGAGGTACGTTTTACGAGTATCAGGTAAAATAACCCAAGATAAGCGAGCTTTCCATGTCTCACAGTTTCCTGCAGGTGTACAGGTAAACAGCAAGCACATGTTATTGAATTAGCTAATCCTATGCCGTGTTTTATTAGCCGAGGCTTTCTAAATGTTACTCGCCTTTTGTATGGTACGGGGTTGAAGTGGGGAGAGCAGTAACTAATAGGCATAGTTTTATCCCATCAAAAACATTCTGTAAAAAACTAGCCAAGTCTCGATGGAGCTGCTTGTTTATCTCTAAAAAGTAATGAAATCTAGACAAAGTCGTGCCAAAGTCAGTACCGGGGGGTATCAACAGAACTCGATTTCCACCGACTTGCCTATTATTTAACCATGGAGGAACACATTTTATAGATCTAATAATAGGCAAGTCGGTGGAAATCGAGTTCTGTTGATACCCCCCCGGTACTGACTTTGGCACGACTTTGTCTAGATTTCATTACTTTTTAGAGATAAAGAAGCAGCTCCATCGAGACTTGGCTAGTTTTTTACAGAATGTTTTTGATGGGATCTCATTTCTTTTTGTAAGTGATCTTCCTTTATTTATTACATTCCAATCAATTCTTTTTCTAATTTGAACTAAACTAACTTTGTAATCGCATGTATTTGTATAGGATTACCAACTTATGTGTGCAGTTGTGACTGAAATTGCAATATTTGGAGGTTTTTTAGGACTTGATAGGCTAAAAAGTATGTTTTAAAATTTCAGCTCTCTAAGTTTATGGGAAGTACTAGTTCTATTCTGATGATCATGAGTGAGTGAGTGAGTGAGTCAGTATCTGTCATAAATGCGAAACTTTGCTTTCGCTTAACTTCGGAACTAACTTACCTACAGACTTGCAATTTTGGATTTTAAGTATGTGATTATAGCTTACTGGATGACGAAAATTTCTGCGTTCTGGTCTTATCCAGAGGTTCTCAAATAGGGGCCTGAAAATGCGGCGAAATGGTCCCAGTAAAGGATGGTACGGCAGTGTTTGCTTCGCGCTCGACTTGATGACGACTGAGATCTGAGACTGCTCAACTGTGAACTGCATAATGTGTTGTAAATACGAGTAGTTTTAATCAAAACGATGAAGCCCAATACCAAAATTTTGCAATATTTTAGCGAATCGACCGAAAATGAACGAACCAAATATACTTGTTCATATTGTGATACTCGGTTTGCTATTAGATCTATAAAATGTGTTCCGCCACGGTTAAATAATAGGCAAGTCGGTGGAAATCGAGTTCTGTTGATAAAACAATATTATGGGAGGCTGAAAATGGCCTGAATGGCTTCGAGAAAAGGAGGGTACGGCCATGCCTTTGTTTTGCTCGACTTGGCGGGGGCACTGCCGTGCCCCCATATTTTTATCCATGTCCTTACTGTGTTGTGAATTAAAATAGAAACTATTAAACTGATATACCAAGTTAATTACATATTGTTTATCACTAAATCATATCGATGTATCTTATATTTCAATGAATCAGATTACTTTTAAATATATCACTTCGATATACTAAATATTGTGGTTTACTTAAATAACTAAATCATAAGTTGTTTACATCAAAAAAGTAAAAAATATTCCAACAAAAATTTACCTGACAACTTTCTCGGTAATTTCCACCGGTAATTTACGGTAAATTTACGGGAAAGTTGGAAAAGTACGCGACGCTTTCATTTTTTCTTTATGAAAACTGTAGTGTAGTTTATTATGGTCATTTAAAAGAACCGTGTATAAAAAAAAGTTAAAAATACATAAAACTTTAACTACTTTCTCGATAATTACCGTTACGGAGAATATTACCGAGAACTTTACCCGAACTTTCTCGCTGTTCTCGTAATTTACGGTAACGGCACATCACTATATGTCGGTGACCATAGTACTTCGGTAAATATTTTTAAATAATTTTTTTGTCGAGATAAAACAAATGGATAAAAACTGCATTTTTACGTAAGACAGACTGTTATCAGATAGTTTTGCTGACATTTTTATCCTCAGCAAGTCAGCACACCATATCGTCGACCGTAGGCTGAATTAGCGTAAGGGACATTGTTTTGCCTGTCCCTTACCGTAATTCAGCCTACGGTCGACGATATCGTGATCATCGGTTAGGTAACGTAAAAAAGTTACATCATGCTGTTTCTGTTTCTAAAAATAGAGCCGGGAAAGTAGTAATATCACTTTGTGATGAACCAGGAATCATTTAACCAACACATAATAAATTGAAAAAATAAAAGATTAAATCCGCCACACAAGAACGCCGCCGTCTTTGTGATTTATGTGGACCCACAAAAGAGGCCATCCAAATATTATGTCACACGCATAGCGGGGAGGGGGGGTATAGCCAAATGTAACAGCCTATGTTAAAAGATGGAATATGTTAGGAAGAAGTGTGACATTAGGGGAGGGGGGCATAAAAATCTGAAAAATCGTATGACGTACTTTATGGATGACCTCCTCAGGAGAATTACCCACTTTACTGGAAAAATATTACCGTTATAAGTTGCTGAGTAACTCTCAAAATCTACAAAAAGTAGCTTTGTGGAAAGTCTTACTTTTTCAAATATCTTCCTACTTTTCTCCAGGATCCAAACAATGGTTCGGTGGTCCAGAGCAGAAAGAACAGTACTGGCCCATCCAGCACGCCACTCTTAACAAGTACTCCATGATCTCCAAGGAAGACGATAACGCAGCCGTCTCCGAGCGGTACTGGCTCAACTCCGCCGGACACTACTTTTATGTCCACCCTGAAGCTCCTCTTTTCGTTGACCACCACAACAGCATGCAGAACCACATCTGCTTCATCGCTGAAGTCACCGCCCCTTACTCCACTAGACGCACCCACAACGTTCTGAAATACGACATCTGGCTGCTCGAAAACGCTAAAGTCGCCCATCAACACGCTGTAGACACATATTTAGGAAAGCCTTCGGGTATACCTGATTATCGCATGATTCAATATCCGGTCTGGTCTACGTGGGCGAGGTACTCCAGAGAGATCGACCAGGACAGTCTCTGGGCGTTCGCTAATGAGATTAAAGACAGTGGGTTCCCTAACGCTCAGTTTGAGATCGATGATCTTTGGGAAATCTGCTACGGATCTCTGACTGTAGACGAGAGGAAACTGCCTGATTTGAAGCAACTCGTCCAAGACATCAAGGGGCTAGGCTTCAGGGTTGCCATGTGGGTCCATCCGTTCATCAATAAGGACTGCGATCCCTGGTACTCCGAGGCTTTAGAGAAGGGCTACTTGGTTCTGAACGAGGAAGGCAGCCCTGACTCGACGTGGTGGAACAACAATGGCTCCCTGCCCGGCTACATCGACTTCACGAAGCCGGAGGCGGCGGAATGGTACTCCAGCAGGCTGCGAACTCTGATAGAGACCTACGATATTGACACTCTGAAGTTCGACGCTGGGGAATCCAGCTGGTCTCCTCAGGTAAGGCTTCTACTTCTATTCTTGTTCGTATTCTTAAAGTAATCCCACCCGAGGCCAGTAGCTTGTACCTTACCTTACTTCATTCCCTTAACGTGAGTAAAAAGGAGTACGTATTGCTAATAAACAGTTTCCAGTAATTGACAATCGTCAGTTATTCGTTTCCATCTTAGAAAATTTGTTTGTGCTTGGTTGTTTGCAGATCCCAGTACAAATTGGTGACATCGACCTGCACCCTGGGCATATCGTGCAGTCCTACGTCAGGGAAGTCTCGAAGTTCGGGCCTGCTATTGAAATCCGCTCGGGAATGAGGTGAGTACATCCAACAATGAAATCGAGACTAAAAAATATAAAGGGGATATCTACCCTAAGGTTTAGACGAGAGGGAGGGTCCTGACAGTCTGGTATATCAGTCGCTGGGATTACGGAGATCAGATTGCCGTCGCCAAAAGCGCCCGAATGAAACGAGAAAGAGGACAAGGACCATAATGACATTATACATTAGCGGCATATTTGTCTACGAATTAATTCACACGTGTCATAGAATATTTAATACCAAGATTGATCTGGCGAACCATTCACTTGATCACTGGGATCGCTGTTATCAAAACTAATGAAGAGGACTAGATATATAAATCTACATTGTCACCAGGACCCAAGACCTGCCGGTGTTCATCCGCATGGTAGACAAGGACACGTTGTGGGACTTCAACAACGGGCTGGCCACGCTGGTCACCACGCTCCTGCAGATGAACCTCAACGGGTACACCCTGGTGCTGCCAGACATGATCGGTGGAAACGGGTGAGTATTTAATTACATTAGCCTCGCCTGTATTGGCAAGAGCAGTTCCTTCCAAATCCCTTCTCCGCAAAATAGGTACGAGTTGGGGAAAAATGGCGCGCATAGAACCATATATCCTCTCCTAGCAGGTCAATCTTCATAATTAAGTAACTAACTGGACCCAAAATGAGTCGTGGCGTCCGCCCAAAAGCCGGCATACTCTTGCCGCTGTGTTCGATTCTAAGCATTCTCACACTAGCTGTCTTAGCCTGAAGCCCATTTCATCACGCAGCCAGTCGCACCTCTCCGGTTGGCATTGCATAATGGCTGCCACTGCCTCCGGTCATCTTTTAGTCGCCTCTAACGCCATCCCCAGGATGACAAAGGAGAAAATAATTCTTAGCCAAAACTATACCGTAGGAGATAACTTAGGTCTTATTTTTCAAACCACCCAACTGCACTCTGACACCCTAGAGTGAGAATTGATCTCTCGGTCTGCAGATACAACGAGAAGCCAAGCAAGGAGCTGTTTGTGCGCTGGCTGCAAGCGAACGTGTTCATGCCGACGCTGCAGTACTCCTTCGTACCCTGGGACCACGATGATGAGGTAGGTTCTGCCATCCAAAACAGTACGCATCTTCAACTATACTCATAAAGCACTTCCGTGACTAACATACTGACAGACAACGTAGCTAGACGTACAACGTAGCAAAACCACGGACGATAGCGGGACACAATTTAGGACATTGTTTTTTAGGGAACGTGAAACTGCACTGCACGTGAAAACACAAAGAAAGGATTTTTCAAAATCCAATCCCCAACATTTTGATGTTGTTGGCTGCGTCAGTTTTTGCCCAATAAGTAGTCCTGAAAGCAACCTCACGACTTGCTTTATTAAAAATTGAGTGGAAGAGCAGTTGAAGCCATCATAATTTGAAAATTCGAACATGAGAAGAATAGACTCAGAGGTTACGGCGGAAGATTTTTCACTTTCTCTAAAAATTCAACTTTTCATCTGATGATATTTTTTTGTACAAAACGACACGCTTAGTTAGCACTTCTGCAAATCTACTCTTTCTGAGGGGCGATTCCGTTACCAATAGTGATTGATGACGCAAGGCAAGACCTTTATCTGAGTTTATCAAACCCTCGAGATACCGGCGTTTTAACAAACAATACTCTTATAGATTCTTGACTCGTCATGCCTTTTGTTCAAGGTTTTGAGATTATCGGCCCTTGGAATATTTCTTATATATGTAATTTCTCCGTTTGGTTAGTTAGGTTGTCATTTTGGGCAATCACTGTGGGCTCGCTTGAAACGCTCGGCTGGCTTGGGCTCCGAGGAAGCAAGGCAAATAGAAGCATACTGGGTGTTTTACTGTGCTACTACATAGTAGGTACTAAGTTACTAATAGCAAATCCACGGGCCGACTAAGAGGTTCCACCTCCCCCCATTTCTCCTAGGTAAAGAATCACAGACCTTGATAAAACCTACTCAATACTAAAGCCGCTCGCTTCTGAATCTACATACTTATTATATCCTGAAATCGCTATAAATTACCCTCCAGTGGAGCGCAACAAGCGAGTTACTTGAGCGGATGAACCAAAAAGAATTTTTCCAAATTGCCTTGTCGAGAACATCTCGGTTATTTCTGAAAATCTCGATTAAAATTGGACCGAGTTATGTAATATCGAAGTAAGTGCTGTAGAATATGAAAATCCTATGTACCTACCTAATTAATTCGATATCGCATAGCACAGTCCAATTATGGTTGTGAAATCCTCTCAAACTGTTCTTCTGACTGACCCTAAGTTCATGACGAAGCGTGAGTACGAACCCACAAGGTGGACCGAAAACTAGGTGAAATCGGGAGCATTAGTGAAACATCTTTCGGTTGATGATGACGATGATTTAAGAATTGCGTTTGTCTCCAGGCGGTAGAGATCTGCAGGAAGTACACTCAGCTGCACGCGGAGTACGCGGACGAGATCGTGGCGGCCATGGAGGCCTCCGTGAGGGACGGGACGCCCGTCAACGCGCCCATCTGGTGGCTCGACCCTACTGACGAACGGGCCTTGGCCACTTGGGACGGTAAAACATTTCTATACCATCTGCAGTAAAGGTCTCTACCCACTACACCTTACGGCATGCAATACCGACAGTACTTGTATGGGCCAATAACGGGTTCTCGGTTTTAGCCATACGCAATATACCGGTATTGCATGCCCTAACTACACCGTATCATACCATGACCGTACTATGAACGTATTAGGCAAAATAAGTATTATTTGTATTGAAAGTATGAGACTATGCCTACTAGCCTAGCACGTTCCGTCACCGACTGGCATTTGTCATACCGTGTCTGATACGTTCATAGAACGAATGATACGTTGAAGTAGGCATAGACCCTAAGACGACCGTGGAGGGGATTGTAGGCCACAATCGCTCCTTGAAAATCATAACGTCACTACCCAAAAAATGACGTTTTTGAGTTAACAACGCCATCTAACTCACGTGATTGTAAGGAACGCCATACAAAGACACCTATTGCTCTAGCTCTATTTAAAACGGCAGGGGGCGCTAGTGTCATTACGGCGAATAGTGGAAATTGACGCGCGCCTTTTTGGAACAGTGTCACTATCATTAAAAATACAGTGAAATTCAGTGGATTTTGTGAAGAAGATTGTCATTTTCTGCTTAATGACGGTATTCTGTGGTATTAAGCAGAAAGTACTACAATTTTTCAATGGAATACAGTATCTATTCGTAATACGTCAGTTCGAACTTATAATGTAGTATCAATATCAAGACTCAATATAAAGCAATAGTGTCATTTTCGCTTTAATGACACTTGTCTTCTGGTAATTTTTAATGTTGTACTTTGTGTTAAGACTGTTAAAGTGTCAGTATATAAATAATGACCGTTTTATTTTAAATTTCGAGTCTTAATGCAGGCTAATAATAAAGATGTACTGTATTTTTAGAACGTTAAATGACATTGTGGTTTTAATAACTAAAATGATTTTTAGCATTATTAGTTGTCGTTTTCGATGTAGTGTCAATTTTGTCAGATCAAATTACTGTAAATTCGCTCATTTTGGTCAGTTAAAAAATGCTGTTTTATGTATAAAGCGTTATAACTGCTAGAAGCTACTTCCGACATTACTGTTTGATTATTTTGTGACTACTTGTTATATGTCACGGTGTGTAATGAATAAAATTATTAACTGTTATTGAGACTGATAGTCATTTGCGTTAATAAATGTTATTTAACAAGTTTTCTTTAACAGTTTTTATACAAAAACATGGATTTTTCTTTCAAATAACCATTATATAGTGTCATTGTTCCTTAAACTAAATTAAAGTTTAGGAAAACACAGGCCCGAAAAGTGACACTAAGCAAAAATTAATGGAATAGTGACATTATTATTTTCTTTAAATTCAATTATCAGATAAATAAAACATAAAAAACACAATTTACTCTTATCAGTAAAAAGCATAGTCACGTATTTAACAAAACACAGTATAAAAATGATACTTTTATTACAAATAAGGTAGTTTTAGACGTTTTAATATTTCGGAAACTTTGAAGCCCCGTACCCGAAAATCGTGTTTTTCGTTTAATGACGTTATGATTTTCAAGGAGCGTATATAAGACAAACGTCCTAATGGCCAATAGTTGACACCGTACTGTGACCTGTATTACTAACTACTTTTTTGACTATGAAGTGGCAACTACTAGGACAATGTCAAGCTCTCGAACGTCTAAGCTTTGGCTTCCAAGCCTAAGCTTTAGACTTTACTGAGGGACTCGACAAATGAGAGTACAAAGAGTAGATAAACTAAAAATATATAGGCCCGCTTACTTTTTGCGTTGAGCTATATCGGTAGCCATAGTTCTTCTACGGATCTCCTCGTTCCTGATTCGATCTCGAAGAGAAACCCCGAGCATAGCTCTTCCCATACTCTTTTCTTCGCTTACTTTTTTGCAAAAACTATTCGCATCTTCAAATAATAAATAAATAATCTCAATAATTATTTGTTTTGCTTAAACTATCATCGTCATTTAACCTCGTCCTGCCCAATGTTCTCAATTAAGAACAAATTAGATTTGATAGTTCCTGCCCAAGCTTTTTTATTTATACTTCCGAATTCTGCCCAGTGTTCTCAATTAATCACATATTCAAATTTGCCGCTCAGCGGCCAAATGTTTCGCACTTTGCGATTTTATTTGTTTGTTTCTGATTGGTTGGCGTATTAGCCAATACTTATCAAGCGCTTGTGGTGAACTTCCTTGGACTCGCCGATCAGTGTCACGCCAAGTGTCAAGGATGGTGCAATTTCGCTGGAGAGGCAACTTCTATCCCTCTTTACTTTGATAATCAACCATGCGTTTTTAATGAGTACCATATCAATGTAAAGCTATATAGTTCTATTATGACACGGTAGCTTTATTTCTGGAAAAGTGTTTATTTTAGATTTTTCAAGTTAACTCATCGAAAAGTGTGATTTATTGAGAACATTGGGCAGAACTGACCACCAATACCGCTTTTAACTCAAGTTCTATCTACGAAACAGTTAGACACGTCAGAGGTGGATGTAGTCGCAGATTTCACGGTCAATATGGTGGTAGACGAGGAGGTGGCAGAGAGGTAGTTGAAGTAGAGACTTACAAGCTGGATCAACCCTCTGGTTGCCTCTGCTCTTTGCCATTGCAGTCGTCACCAGGTCCAACTCCTGCGTGGCGTGATGACTCATTTGCACTTAGCTTGCCAAAAAAGGGTATCAGCCCCTAATTTGTTGCCCAACCGCACTGAACGTCCGTCCATTCTGGGCTATTTTACTGAACATTAAACGATAATATTTTGACTGTATTCGTTGAAAAAACTAACCAGACTGCGGTGCAAAAAACAGGAAATAGCATAGACTTGAACTGTGTGTAATTGAAAAGGTGTAATAGGGTAACTTTAATCATGGCCAGTGTGGACTACCAAGTTCTGTATACGTATTATTTTCCATGATAAAAAAGTAATTAAAACCTAAGCTGTTTAATTAATTTCCTTTAATTGCTCAATGAATACTATATTTCAATTATGAAGTTCATGCCCAATGTTCTTAATAAATGACAAATCAAAGACAATAAATTTACAAAAATCTGCCCAATGTTCTTAAAAAAGAACATAAGATATCGACGAAATATCTAGCTCAGTCTATTTAATATGTAACCCCTATAACCTAAAAAATAATATAAAAAATCCTACTTAATTTTTACACACAAATTTCAGCAAATAATGTCTTGGGCAGAACCCATCAAAATTAAATTGTGCTTAATTAAGAACATTAGGCAGAAACTGAAAGTCTATTTAAATATGTTTGGGCAGGACGAGGTTATATATTTCTCTTTTTTCAGAATACCTACTCGGTCAAAATATTCTCGTGGCCCCGGTGCTCACGGAGGGGGCCGTGTCCCGTGACATCTACCTGCCTCGTGGCACGTGGCGCGACGCGGTGGGCGCGAGATACGAGGGGCCCGCCACGCTGGAGGCCTACCCGGCCCCCTTAGACGTGTTGCCTTACTTCATCCGGGAAGATTAATGCCAAAGATATATATTAATTGTGAAGACCGACAAATTTAAATCTTTGAATCGTTGGTTGCTTTATAAAATGTTGGTTATATTATACAATTGTTGTTTTAAAGCGTGTTTATTTTATCTAACCCAGTACGTATAGATAAATATTATATCGAGTCTGCATGACACCCCATGATTATGATGAGTACTCGAGTACTTTATTAGGTTTTATAATTGCATTTAAATTACGGCATATTGCCATGTGGTTAATTTTTGCTGACCGTTCATGTTTTTATGTTCATTATCAGGCCTTGTAAATTTGAGTCGCACAACATAAGTCGCTTTTTTAGGGTTCCGTACCCAAAATGGCAAAAAGCCGCTGCTTAGTTTGGTAGTTAAATAACTAAAATAAATATTTTTAGGGGTTTGGAGTGCCCAGTGCCCACTCATCATACATGTTACACAATCGGTTGGGTGGTTTCATATCTTTGACGTTCCCAATTCGACCATTTTGCCATTTTTTTTCAATTAATCCACATTTCAGATTCATCTGCATTTCGGATTCGCCTACATTCCCAGTTCGTTTTACATCGTGATACAAATTATTGAG
Organism: Eudemis profundana; assembly: GCA_947034925.1. Lineage (NCBI taxonomy): Eukaryota > Metazoa > Arthropoda > Insecta > Lepidoptera > Tortricidae > Eudemis > Eudemis profundana. Next base: position 2,342,417 of record OX344809.1, read on the forward strand.
TTTTTTTATTATGAGTTAAATTCACGTATTTCCTGTGCATACCATCAATTAAGGAATTTAAAAAGCCTGATACTTATTTTTGAAATCTAAGACCAAAATTTACTTTCTTCGTAAAGAGGTTTATTAATTGTCCTCTTCAAAATAACCACAGTAATTGCCCATTAACTCTAAGTGGCAGTGAGTAATGCCCCCATTACCTGGTAATTAGATAGGACGCCTGACAACTATGAGTGTTTGTTTCGCAATTATTTCGAACGGAGGCGGCAGTTTTTCCCACTGACGAACAATGGCAAGGGTGTTTACGAAAACAACATAATTAAATTGCAACACTTATGCAGAGATTGGAATAACTAAGATTGCAAGTTTGAGACATTTTGATATTTATTTTCATAATTCCTCCTCATCAAATTCTTTACAAAGAAAGTATTTACTTTGTATTTACATTTATTTAAGCACAAAAAGGAAGGCCGTACTTACGGCTTTTCTTTACGGATCTTACTTAAGTAGAAAAGAAATAACTGTCCAAGAGCATGTCGGACCATGCTCAGTGTAGGGTTCCATAGCCGTAACTATAAGGTAAATAAAAAATACGATGTAAACAAAGTACAACAACAAAAGAACGTATCTTCATAGCAATTACGTCCTTTTGTTGAGAAGCGCAGTTTATCGACAATAACTCAAAAAAGGTACATTCGATCTTGTTGAAAATAATTTTCGTTGAAAGTATTAATGGGTTAGGCTCGTAAAACACATTTTCCCGAAATGTGCACTTTCTGTAAAGGTGCATTTTCTTAGAATGATCACTTTCCCGGAAAGTACACTTTCTTTAAAAGTTAACTTCCCAATATGTACACTTTTACAGAATGTGCACTTTCTGTAAAGGTGCATTTTCATAAAATGATTACTTTCCCGAAAAGTACATTTTCTCTAGAAGTTCACTTCCCGATACTAAAGAAAATCCTAGAAATTTCCTAGAAAGTAAATTTTAGGGGTGATGGTATTATAGTCCCATTTAGACCATGCCACAACTTGCATGCAATTTTAAATACAATGCGGCGTTTGATACATGAAGTGGTATAATTGTCACTTAGAAAACTGCAATGAAACAAAAATTGCACGCAAGTGTTGGCATTGTGTAAATGGGGCTTATCTCTAAGGGCTTTTATGACATAATGCAAATGCAAAAAGAAGGACAGACAGAACGGATATACGGAACGAACAAACATTTCGGGAAAGTGTGTTTTACGAGCCTAACCCGTATTAATTAAGCGTTACCTTCGTGATTTTTTTCATATTTTTCGGACGCACGGTTTAGAAAATAGAGGGGGGGGGGGACACAATTTACAGAACTTTCGGAGCGATTATTTCCAAATACATTCACTTAATCAAAAACATTAGTTAGGAACCTTATAGTGTTTTTTAAAGAGCTGTCGAACTATGTACCACACGTTGATATTTGCTGAAAAAAAATTTTTTTACTGTCTTTAACATGTATGGAGTGGCCTCCTAAAAATATTTATTTTTATTATTTATATACCAAATTAAGTAGCGGCTCATAAAAGACACCTATATTCCAAATTTCATCAATATTCATAATGTGCATCAATATTCATCAAAGTTCATGTTGGAGAATAGATTCATACCAGAAGCTTCAAATGGTCCGAAATCGGTACGGATACACCTCGGAAAGTTGGAGCCAGATCAAAGGGACTCCGTTTAGCGGAAAACAAACACGCCTGAGTCTTGGTGGCATTGAAACTAGACCTTATATCAATTCAATAAGGTTCACAATTGGTCACTTAAGCGAGAGTTTCGCTTGTACAAATGTAAAGTCAACCACACAAACCAAGTAAACAAGTAAGGGGAACTTAAAAGATTTGACTAGAGACTAAAACGAGCCACGAACTAAATAATAGGGTAACATCTGTGGCCGCAGATTATGCGGCTAGCTAGACTAAAATATCAAATTCAGTGCCTTAGAATAGAACCAATATACGATTTTATGCTAGTTGCGGTGGAGACAGGCCCTAACACGGAGTGTCAAAATCTTAATTTTTATCACAGAATATAAAGGCACAGAAACTCATCTGCTTTGATCTTGCTATGTGCCGCCCACGTGCCGCCCGATTCAAAAAAATCCTTTGTCTCACCGCCACGAAAAGTGTAAGGGTTGTCACTTACCAGTAATTAAAATGTTAATACCTAAAAATGTACCATAATCCATACTTGCATATGTATTAATCCTATAATTGACCAACTTAAAGATCATCTTTAACAAACAAAAGAGGACGATGTTGTCAATTCGACAGTATGTTGTTTTTTGTATGTACGTTTCCCGATCACCCAAAGAAGGCTCAACTGATTTTGAAACTTTATTTTAGTTTGAAAGGTAATAGCCACAAGTTGGTACATAATAATTTTGGTGAAGATCTGATGACGGTTGTCATAGGGTTCGAAAGAATTCCTCAAATAATTATGGCCATATTTTAAGTTATAATAGCATCAGCTTGTCTATATACTACTTATTATAAATAAATTAAGCAACGCATTGGCTGCGTGTTTTCTCATTACATAAACGAAATAAATTTTGCAGTTACTGAACCAAAAAACGATAATATCACAACGCAATCTGGGTGGGCACGAGGGCACTACCGTGTCATGGCAAAACACTGTAACTATGTATGGATTTCATATACTAGATACAGCGTTTTGTCATTACACAGGCACGGCAGCGCGGCAGCCCTTTTACGAGTTGCGTTGTTCGGGACCAATGATCGGTCGGGTCAATGACCGAGCGCGATCCACGATTTCGATGCGAGTTCCAACCACCTGTTTTTATGCAGATCCTATCTTGTGGTTAGTAATTGTTCACAAAGTGTACAAGAGCGTGATTATGACGGCCATTCTCACGAAGTATGACTGCGTCTAATTACCGCGTCTCCATACATTTAGTATGAAAACAGCGTCGCGGTTAGAGATGTGCCGTTCCCACCGCGGGAATATTCTCCATACAAACGGGGAATATTACCGGGAATGGCACATCTCTAGTCGCGGTAATTAGGTGACCGCAGACATACTTCGTGAGAATGGCCGATTACACACTGATTGCACAACACACATAGGCAAACGCAAGGCTGAACCGATTTACCTAAACGACGAGTGAATCACACTTAAGACAGTACAGGTACAACCCCGGAGAGCCATCGAGCTTATCTCAGAGTTGAAGAGTTGATAACATATCGAGTAACATCAGATCAACTGGATGTGTGTCAAATCGATCGTCAGTTGGCTGGAACCGCTGGGAGAGATGGCTGCCCTAAGGATTCTCATAGGTGAGAAATTATTATAATAATAAACAAAAAAACATATTAATTATTATTCGTTTAAATAAAATTATTATATGATACAAATTATTTATTTCACGACGCCTCGAACGTTCCACGTTCTTTAAAAGGCGGGATCGAAAATTCCAGTATTTAAATTCGAGTATTTAAAAAATACATATTTCCAGTAATTTTAAAACTAACGTTTATAATAAAAATTCTTCCAAAACACTCTTAACAAATGTAAAGCATTCCAGAAATTAGCCAAAAACTGTATGTATTTCTTCCTCCAATAAGTTTTCTGCCAATTTCTGGGGTTTCTATATACTTAGTAGGCCTGTTCAATGTACCTAAGTTATCTAACAAGATTGCGACTTACAATCTTAAAACAGATTTATCTCCACAATCACACCGTCATCCGATATTATTTGACATGTTCTAAGACAATACTTCTCAATATAAACATCGATACAGTAGACGTGCACGATATAGATTCAATTTCTTTAGTAGAAGTCATAGTCTTCAATATAGTAGGGCATTTTTATATGTCCTTGTTGAATTTTACCCTTTTGATTACTTACGCACTTTTTCAATGATTAAAATAAAAAAAAACACGTAACAAAAAGTACAAATCATTACTTTTTAGGGTTCCGTACCAAAGCCTTATGGTGCGACTTGACGAGGTACTCTGCTATGGATTTGAAATTTGAATTGGATTGGATACCTCCCTCCTCCCCCTATTATCTCTGAACAAAAATATGTAATAATTACCGATTATTAACTACTTGAATAGTTTTTCAGAAATTCACAAAAATCTTAATAGGTAGGTACACACTTATTTCGTCAGTTGCTAAATTAACCGCGACCTATGTCGATGTATGGGGACAGCAGTTTTCCAACAGCAAAGTTAAGTATGTCTCTCTACTCAATGCAGTTTATCTTGGACTAGGTATTCACATTTTATTTATTTTTTATTTTATTTTATAAGGCCAGGTGACAAAATGTAATTTAATAATTACAAAAATATGAAATGTGTGCTAAATACATACTACAAGTTTGTACGGAACCCTCGGTGGGCGACTCCGACTCGTACTTGACCGGCACCGGAACAGCAACGGAAATACTCAGAAAAATACTCTCTCAGCTCACAGCTCAAGACAAACCAAACCATGTATAGAGTCTGTGCGGAAAGAGAATAGGATTTAGATTTGGGGGCGCTGTAATGCGTTTCTACCGTATTTGCCTTATTTGCCATACTGGTTATGTTAGTTCCAGCGTTTCGCCATGCCTATTCTCTTTCCGAACAGACTCTAAAAACAATACTAAACATAATTTAAATTATCATAGTACTTAACGGGTTCAAGTGTAACAGAATATTAACCCCTTATCTCCTTTTGCCGGTGTGTGGAAAATAGAACTGTGTGGTACACGAATCAAGGTCGCTTTTATAATAATGCAAAAGAGTAAACAGGATGATGAGAAAGTAATCACATATTAGTACTGACCCGTCTAGGTTTTTATTTGTATTTGTTTGCGGTTTCCGCGATTATCGCTCATCGTAATCAAACAGTAAGCTATTATAAAGTGTAAAAACGCTCAGTTTAGTTTGAAATTGCGGAGGGGGGGGGGGGGGGGGGGGGCGCACATAATTACTGTATATGCCATACGATTAAATAAATAATTTTAGTTATAATTTTTGTGGCAGCGGTGGCGGCGCTTGGTGCGCACGCGCACTCGGCCACGCTCTCGATGCGGCAAGAGGACGTAACGCTCTCACTGGAGCCCCAGCTCACTGGCGGCTTCTCTATGGCTATTATCAAAGGTATTGTTAAAGCTTTTAATACCTACACTAAGGCGTTGATGGTGGTGAAATGTCAGTGTGCCAGGCCACGCTCCCGGTGCGGCAAGACGTCACGCTGTCACACGACTAGGGTGGTAAATCAAAGATAGGCCGAGTTCGCAGATGTTTGCAGCCCGCGCTGCGGGGGACGTAAATATGCGATCGAGGGCTTTCTTTACTACCTCCCGTGTTGTGTACATAATTTTATATCTACATTTGGCCGGAAAGCGGTTTTGTCCCTACGCGTAGCGTGCGAAAAAAGTCACTTTATGGCCTGGTGTGGCATAAAATACATTTATTTATGACAGCATAAAAAGGTAGACGATAAATAAGTAGAAAAGAAACAAGAAAACACGAAGAAATCTCGCTGCAGCAAAACGGTCCCGCCTCAGCATAATGGCAACTCTAGAGCCGGCGCTGGTCTTCCGGTGGAACCACACCAGAGTGTGAGATACTAGATATTTTGGTTCGATCGGCTCGCCCCACTTAAAGTGAACGCTATTGATGGTGGTGAAATGCGGCCTCACTCTCGTTGCGGAATCGGGCATCGTGAAGCTCTTGCCGCTAGCTCCGGCAAGAGCTTCACGATGCCCGAGCAAAAAGGACGAGTAAACTTCCCTCCCTGGATTTGAGCCGGTCATATTCTTCCAAGAGTTCCAACTTGACTTGAGTTGGATCACAAATTTATTAAAATATTATTATCCAAAAACGGTGATTTTTGCGATATTTTACTCCTTTATCGTCTTTATTTTTCATGGGTTTTTACGAGTTCGATCTGAACCTGAAATTGCTATTATTTTCAGAGTTATTTTTGCAGATAATACCTAAAGTTAATTAAATATCAAAACGGGACTCAATAATTTCAAAGCTCCAAAACTCAAAGACCCGACATTTTTGACCGCGAGTATATTAGAATATGCTCTGTCGCGACAGCCGAATTGGGCGCCAGTCTGGGTGTCCAAGTCAACTATTCAATAATGAGCGTCCAAAAGTAGTATCTTCCCAACACTCTAGTAGGTGTTTGTGACTACTGTTGACTAAATTCACAATTTGACTTCACAGACGACCAGCAAATCTTCCAAGCCCACATCGGCCGCACGCTCATGTCGACGTACGTGTCGTCGCAGGAGACCGAGGGCGGCATGCGGCTGTCGCTGCCGGGCGCGGACCTCACCATCCACACGCTGGCTGACGACGCAGCCAACGCCAAGGGCGTCAAGATCGTCTGGGACGCCGATGAACAGACCAGGCTGGAGGACTGCTTTAGTTTCGGTGAGTTGCCAGAGCCAGCTTCACCTAATTGCAAGGTGTGCAGTGCACACGAGCAAAGGGTCTTAGGGGGCGCCGAGCGCCGCGATCGACACCTCCAGTGGCCCGTTTCTCGAAGCTACAATTTTACAAGTCTAAACTAGCAACATTATCCAAATATCACAACACCAAATGGTAACTTGTAGCTTCGGCTTAGGGTGGTCGCGACAACTCCATTACTGGGCCTCCATTAGTTGGGCTGTTGCTGGTTGCGGCAGCTAAGCAAGGCGCGCCAAAACTGGTTTCTTGCGCCTACTACGAGTAGAAGGCGACAGGGTACTGATTGCACATAGGTGCTACATAGGCCGCATAGAGCCGCTTCTGTGAGTTGCAGAGAGCCTTCAGATTTTCAGATGAGTCTCCTTCATTGTTCGTTCATTACTGAGGACCCTGACTAACTACTGTATATCTCCACAACGCGGTCAGGTCAAGGACTATATAGACTGCTCTCTGCATACCACAACCATTTTACATGGTGTCATGTCGTACCTTGTGGAATTCGTTCTCTTGCTTGATCACATTGACCCAACCAAAGAAATATTTCTATCCATATTGAATCAAAATTTAGCTTAATGCATTTAGAACTTACTGGAAATATTTTGATTCCTTATAGCTTAATGTGGAAACACCACAATTTTATTAAAATTATAGATATATTGAGCAAGCACATTAAAAAATCAAATGCAAGCCACTGCAGCTAAAGCCGGACTTGAACCCGCATCTCTGCCTATCCGGGCAGCATGTTTCCAATTTCCATATGTTTTATCTATAATTAAAATGTAGCTTAGATGACACATTATATTTCGCACAGGAACCAAACACTGGTACGCCGGACCTATGCAGCTGACACAGACCTACCCAATCGAGAAATCCAACCAAGTCTATGCTCCCTACTACACCAAGGAGAGAGACAACGGCGCGATCATGGAGAGATACTGGCTCAACTCCGCGGGAGAATACATCTATGTTAACCCTCAAGTGCCCTTATTCATTGACTACAATAACATCTCCAGCAACAGCCTATGCTTTGGGGCCCAAATCGCTGCGCCCTACTCGACTAAAAGAAACCACACAGAGCTCTCATACGATCTCTGGTTCCTGTCAGACGTCAAAACAGCGCATCAGCACGCGTTAAAGAACTACCTAGGGTGGCCATCCGGTGTTCCTGACTTCAGAATGATCCAGCACCCTATCTGGTCTACTTGGGCGGAGTTTGCAAGAGACATTGACGAGAACAACCTTATGGAGTACGCGCAACAGATCAAAGCGCGTGGTTTCGCTAACGCTCAGCTGGAAATCGATGATCTGTGGGAGATCTGCTACGGTTCCTTGACAGTGGACGTGAACAAGTTCTCGGATATGAGGCAGTTCGTGCAGGATATAAAGGCGATGGGGTATCGTGCCACGATTTGGATCCATCCCTTCATTAATAAGAATTGCGAGCCGTGGTACTCTGACGCCTTAGCTGCTGGGTGAGTCAATTTGATATTGAGTATTTTGAGTTCAATTAATCTACTACATTTGAGATGATATGAGCTGAGAAAGGTTTCTATTTCAAATTATTACAAATATTTATTAATCACTAGCATTTATCCGCGGCTTCGCTGGCATTATTCCCGTTATTATCCCAGGGAAATTCTTTACCGGGATAAAAAGTGTCGCATGTTTCAATCCAAGATTTGTTGTATGACAAATTTTATCTCAATCCCTTCAATTGTTACCGTGATTTTTAGTAACAAACATCTCTACCTCTAAACCTCTAATCTTCTAATCATCTTTGCAAACTTTCACATTTATAATATTAAGTAGTAGAATATTAGTAGGATGTGCCACAATTTTAATAGCTGAAATAATCCTGAGTAATAAACATCAAGAATGTCATGGATCTGAACCGTTGTTATTTTACTTATTTGAACGTGGATTTTTTATCTCCTTGACTTCCGTAATGGTACCAACCACTTAATGCTTAGCAACCCAACGACCCAACTTCTTGACGACCACAGCATCTAGAATCTCTCAGAGCGTTAGTCACTCATGGATAATGAATTCGGGACATTTTCTATGAACAATTATATAGAAAATGACCCGGATTAATTGTCCATGAGTGTATTTTTTGTCACAATTTTAATCGAACGTGGTTAATTCTGTTTTGACCATCATTATCAATGTCATTCATGTCTAATAACAGCTACCTGGTTTTGAACGAGGCCGGCAGCCCGGACACGTCCTGGTGGAACAACAACGGGTCTGTGGCCTCGTACATCGACTTCACCAACCCCGAGGCTGCCGAGTGGTGGTACCAGCGAGTCAAGTACATCGTCGACACTTACGAGATTGACAGTCTGAAGTTCGACGCTGGGGAGAGCAGTTGGTCGCCTGAGGTACCCTCTCTTAACCGCATTCACCATCGCTGTCACCGCTGAGTGGTGGTACCAGCGTGTCAAGTACATCGTCGACACATACAACATCGACAATCTAAAGTTCGACGCTGGGGAGAGCGTCTGGTCTGCTTAAATTTATTTAAAAGCTACTAAAGTCGAAAAGTCAATTTGGTGAAAGTATCACGAAAAACAGCGCAATGTGAAACGTCGCGTTCCGGAAAACTAGCCTGCGGAAACTTATAATTATAGTAGTCAGGAATCGTAGGTACTAATTACCAACAAGAAAGCTGGAAGACCGAGTTCCCGACACTATTCCAGTAGTAGTCCTCTAGAATGTTAAGTCATAGAAGTGATAATAAGGTGTCAACTATTTGCTATTAGAATGTCAAACACTGGAACGTTTATCTTACGGCAAGCTTGGAATTTGTAACTAACTAAATTTGTAAGAGATGGAGATCAACCTTACGAACCATCCGGATGACTACATTGTGTTCTAGTGGCGTGACGTCCACAGAACCCGATTTTCACCGGTTTGCCTACAAGTTGTTAGAGTACTTTTTCCTACTGCTGTTAAAGGAAAAATAAGCCAGCTTTAGCTTCGGCTTGTTCTTGCACTTCTGTAGATAAGTTGACGCCACGTCACAGGTGCGTTCTAGATGTATTTTGGAAAGACTTTTTGGTCTGTTACATGACTTCACCTGAACAAACATACTGTTTAATAAGAAAAACATTAAAAAACACTATATTAACAGCTTACCGACTAAATAAACCTAACTTAACCTATTGGCACCTAAAATTATATTTTCAGATGTCCCCTATGTCGCCTGCTGCGGGCAGGGTGCCCATAAGGCTGGCTGTGTTACCTCGCTGGATGGCAATGCCTATCCGCTGCGCGAGGAACGAGCCAGCCCTATGGTCACCGGAGGACCGGATGAGCAAATATCACAGTTTTTTAAAGAGATTTGTTGATTCCGGTCTCCACGGCAATCTTTTTGGTTGTAGGTGGCAGTGCAGACGGGCGACGTGGACCTGCACCCGCACCACATCGTGCAAGCGTACGTGCGAACCTGCGCACGCTTCGGCAACATGATCGAAGTGCGCTCCGGATTCCAGTACGTCATAAAACCCCTATAAACGTCTAGTTTTACAGTAGAAAATAATAAACAAGCCAATCTCAACCAGTAGGGTGATTCAGAATTCGCCGTCAAACTCGACTTTATGTAGGTAGGTACATACCTACCTTTACATACATATGTATGTATACATATGTATGTAAACACTTTATTGCACATAAAGTATTGCATGAATAAGTAGTTCATAAGTACAAATATAAATGGTTATTTACAAAGCCGAACATGTCCCTCCAAGGGATCTCTTCCAGGTAACCTTTGAGCAAGTTAGAAAGAAAAACTAACATCAAACACATTATTATGAGGGATAAAAAGAATGAGGCAAGCTTATGTTACGTGGCTGTATCTTACACCTATTGTAATACTTATTTGTTGAGCAGCTTTTACGTTGGTTAGTAATGACGACCATCTTCTGAAAGGTCCTTAGTTGTGTTTTTCCGAAGTAATAATCCACATAGACTTAGACGCATAGCAGAAGGCAGACAGAGATCAGTGGTGGCGTAAGCCAGTCGGAAACCCGGGGCGGAAAGTCTACTTTTTCGCCCGGGTGTGAAGCATGCATTCGGCAGGCACCCCCAAACATATGAAATGCACCGCTGTGTTACCCCCACTGCTTGGCACCCGGGGCGGACCGCCTCCCCCTCCCCCTTACGGCGCCACTGACACAGATAACAATCGGTTTCCTCCTCAGGACCCAGACCCTCCCAATCTTCGTGCGCATGGTGGACCGCGACTCGACCTGGGGCCTCACCAACGGCCTCACCACCATCATCACCACGACCTTCCAGATGAACCTGAACGGGTACACCATGGTGCTGCCCGACATGATCGGCGGGAACGGTTTCAACCTGGGCAACCCCGACTCCCAGCTGCCCACGAAGAACCTGTTCATCAGATGGGTGCAAGCGAACGCGTTCCTCCCGGCCATGCAGTTTTCCTTCGTGCCGTGGAGCTTCGATGATCAGGTGAGAAGGTTTATTCATTCATTTATTTATTTTAAAACTAGTTTTAACAGAAACCGACTTTTTTCCATACAAAAAAACCGAGCTGCTATCCCTATTTGTAACCCTCGGATAGTCCCGAAAATGAAATACCTGAATCTGGCAACGAACCATCATTCCCGTATCGGTTTAATATTTGTGTGCGCCGTGAACGAACGTAACCAGTACAGATCGCATCGTCCGCGACGTTACTGATTCGGAATTCCACAATCGACCTCCTGCTCCCCCCCCCCCATGAAAAATAACCGACGCCGATTGATACGCCAATGTGACGTGCGCAAAAATAATGTCAATGGAAATGATAACGAAACCAGAATCAGACTAATTAATAATCCGTATAAACCGACACAATGAAGAATGGCATAATTAATTATAATTAGTATGTTCGAAGTTTTTTGCGATCCCACAAGAATCGGTACTAAAGTTTGCTGATGTAAACATTTATCCTTCATCACCATACAATGGGCACTTATGCACAAAAACTAGGAGCCTGTCCGGTCGGACAGGTGTTTTATATACGTGACGTAAATGGATACAAATATTTGCATACTTGTGTTGTATCTCGGTAAGCAAGCTGAATCTGAAACTTCATTATTTTCATTGTCATTGTTGTCTTAGGACACCTGCAACACTAGCATAACTGGCCGCGACTTCGCTTCTCGCGCGAGAGAGCATCACCTGTCACTGTCACACTATATTGAGTGGAAAGAGATATTAGGATAGGAAGGTCAGGGTTCTTCAAAGGAGTATAGCGACAGTTCTTAGGCTCGGCAATGGCAACAGGTATGTAATGCTCAAGCTGGCGTTACAAGCATCCATAGGCTTCTGTGACTCCTTAACATCAGGCAGGTCGTACAGGCATGACATAAATTGCCGAATGTCACACAGGTGACTCCAGCAATACTATTTGATTCGTTCCGAATACTTCATAGAATGTAGTCGCGATGTAAATTGTTCTTGGCTAAAAGACAGATTTAGTTCGCTAACTAAATCTGTCTTTTAACCAATTTCAAATTCGTCATACCTAACTTTATTAATTAGTTCGGCATAAGTAGTTCACTCTTAAATTCTTAAATCTCGTTGGATTTAAGAATTTAAGAGTGAACTACTTATGCCGAACTAATTAATAAAGTTATGACGAATTTGAAATATGGTTAATCGCTCACGTCAAATGATTTCAGCCGAATTTCTTACTCCGATTTACCTCATGACAGAAGTTTATTTTTCCAAACCGATAGTTAGACTTTGTCATTCCTAAGTGCATTTGTACTTGCTTAAATTGAGGATTAAAGTTTTCGTATAGACGGCTTGCAAGTAATAATACTATTTGACTTCCAGACCTCAGAGATCAGTCTGAAGTTCACGCAGCTGCACGCCGAGTACGCGACGCAGATCCAAGCAGCCATGAACGCGTCGGTGGTGGACGGCCGCCCCGTCAACGGCCCGCTGTGGTGGATCGCCCCCACCGACGCTGACGCGCTCACTGTCGGGGACCGTAAGTGCACGATGTATTCGACTGATGAACTTTTTCACAATCACCTATCCCACTGCCAATGATCATTGTGCAACAAGCAGAGAAACCAGAACCGAGAGCGTGAAAGTGATCGTTTTGTCACTGGACTATAAGCGAGTTTACAAATGCGACAGACGATTGTCTCTGGTGTGCCAAGCGAGTCTTTCGGCAAGTCACCTTGCAAACATATTACTAGGTTTCGAGGTTTTTTGCACCATAAATATCGCTAGAAATCGCTAAACGTGCTTCGTATGGCAGTCCTTGCTTACGAATGTTGTGAACAGAACGGATTTTTTTCATTGATTGCATTCAAAATTCCGCTTGTATCAAGAAAGGCATGAGTAAAAACTTGCAACCGGCCGACACCGTGAATCCAAAACAAGCCAATTCCATCAACCAATTACAGTAAGCCGCGCATAATCTTTCGTTTTGACTCGTATCTCGATTAGACGGAGGCGAACTTAGCACATTTGGACACAAATATTAAGTATATCGGGTGACCAGAGGGCTGGCTCCTTCCTAGCACAAAGGATCAACATTGCTATTCAGCGTGGCAATGCAATGCTGCCAACCTCCTAGGCACGCCAAGGAGAGACTTGTCGGAATTATTTGATATTTAGATTTAGGGGGTACCTAGATGTTATTTTGTTATGTAATTTGTTTTGTTGTAAATAAATATTAAGAGTCAAACGCTGATGCGACCAGTTGTGCCAGGACTGACCACGATTCCGCTGCGCGGTAATTATTATTAAATATCGCCACCCTAGGGGTGCAGTAGCGGCGTTAGGGTACAGCGCGGTGGGGCAACCGCCTAGGGCGCCGGACAGGCGCCCCTTTATATCCTCTCGCTCCTTGGGCGAGGCCTACTTACTCGTGAATTCCCAAAATTATGAAATGTCGCCCAGGACGCTAGAAGTGCTAAAACCGGCTCTGCTAGGGTGGAAAAGAGAACACGCGTTATGTATGCGATAGAAAGAGACGGTCGGATGCGAGTCAGCTCCGTCCGCTCATCCGACGCGAACAGCAGTTTTAGGGAGAGAGGCTTCTGTACGCAGAACTAATTCTTATTCTGTGGTTGTGCTAGTTTTGCTGCTCTGTAATCTAATCGCTTTTTTCAGAATACCTCCTTGGAGAAGACATCATCGTCGCGCCGATCGTGGTGGAAAACGCGACATCGAGAGACATCTACCTGCCTGAAGGCGAGTGGTTAGCCAAGGGCGAATCCGACGACGTCCACGTCGGCCCTATATGGTTACGGGGCTACAGTGTACCTATTGACGAGCTGGCGTACTTCGTTCGCAAGACTGGACCTGATGCGGCGAACGTCTCTCACGTTACTGGGATCTTGGTGGCTGTTGCCGTGATTCTCGCCGTTTTTAACGTTTCATCATTGTTTTAATTATCAATTGTCATTGTTTTGATCATCAATCAATTGTCATTTTTATCATCGATGAACATTGTCATTTTGATCATTGATAATCAATGTCATTTTAGTCACCAATGAACCAATGAACAATCTTAATTATCAATGATCATTAAGTAGTCCATATGTATCAATAATTTTACAACCAAATAGTATTTATTTGATTGTAATTATTGATACAATAGTTTTATCTTGTAAATATAATATTTATTATTGAGAGTTATTTAATCAAATTATTATTAAAGTTTACGTTGTCATTATTTATTTTCCCGAAAATTTTTCATAGTCAAAGATTTTTTTTTCGGAGGAGATCACGAATAGATTAACTTACATCAACGATACCAAATTAAATTCAAGATAACATCACTATGTTTTAAATTACCTTGATCTTCCGTAAGATCATTATACTATAAAAGCGTCTGCTACATTTGCCTATTATTTACTAACGATCCCATAAACACCATAAAACTGTCAAAATCAGATCTCGGCAGGAAACCATTAAAATAACATTTAATTGTAGTCAGTATTCCGGTAATAGGTCAATCCATCATGGCGGCGGAAGCACATTTCCACGGTTGTCTACGTATAAAGACATTTGTAAAATACTCGGGTTTATAACCACAGTGTAACTATAAATAGCAGTAAAACAACTCCACGCCAACGTCCGAGCCGTGAAGCAAAGTGCAAGACGACCATACCCTCTTAGAAGATGCGGGTATCTGTGCATAAAAAATACACTTTTTTTATAATGTCTAGAACTTTTGTCACACTTATTCTCATTTTTAGGGTTCCGTGCCTCAAAAGAATAAGATCACTACGTTGTCTGTCTGTCTGCCTGTCAAAGCCATTTTTGGGTATCGGGTTGAAATAAAAATAAGACAGGGTACGGTTATCACAGAGGCTTGTAGTCACAACTACTAGAGGTATAAAATAATACTAAAAGAAGGAATAAATTTATCCGTCGGTTAAGTACAGGAGGAGTATAACTCGTGCGATCTTTTAACACCAATCGATGCATTAATTCCCTCATTTAGGATTCTTTTATACCCGCTGTGAGAACCAGCCTCTGAGACAACCATAGCCGGTCTCCCTCATGTCTGAAGATCTTTAGAGCTGTGAAAAAATCAAACTTCTTAGTTAACTCAATCAAAAGATATGGCCTTTTACGCCGCGTATCGTCACATACATATATTAAACACTCACAAAGAAATCAAAATAAGGTAGGTAGTACTTCACTAACCTAGGTTTATGAACTTTGGCAAGAATCAATTTCTTATAGCACAAGTAAAGGGAAAATGTTGAAAACCCAAAAATAGGATACAAGGAATGAAGAGTCCAAATTTTAAAGTCAGGTAACCTAACCAAGTCTAGGAAATGAGATTTTTATTATCATTTGTACTATGTATAGTTTTCGAACACCTACAACTTTGTATGAAAATCGCGGTGCCCGAGTTCAACTCGTACTTAACTGGTATTTTAGCGTAACCACTAGCTACACCATTAGCATGATGACGCTTGGCTCGACGTCCCTTTGAGTGTTACGTAAATTATGGATGTCTTTAATTATGTCGAAAAAACACCTTTCGGCAAAAAGCAGACGAGCTACCTGATGGAAAGCAGTCATCGTCGCCTATGAATATCTGCAACACCAGAGGTTTTACCTATACGTTGCCGATCACCTTGTTGACATACTGCTTTAACTACATTAACTATGATAATCCATCGCGTTTTTGCAGCAAGCGCCGCAGTACAATAGATGATGAACTCGTAATTGGTTATAGGATGCATCAGTCAAGATGGTATTCCCAACATTTCAATATTACGCCAACAGGCTACAACAGTAATGAGGTGTTATCCGAGTAAATATTTTTCTATTATATTCTATTGCAAAATCATAGGTTCAGTATGATAATTCACCACTTCACAAGAAATACCCTCCCTGTTATGATTTAATCCGTGAATGGAGTAGGTACTTCTTCTTCTTATAGTGCCTCTCCAACTAGTGAAGGTTGGCAGTCAGCTCCGCATATTTCTCTCGGTCTTTGGCGAGGTTAAAAAGCTCCGCTGCACTGGTAACTCCGGTCCATTCCCGTATGTTTCGCAGCCATGATTTCTCCCTGCGCCCGACAGCTCGTCTTCCAGCCACTTTGCCCATGATTATCAATTGCAGAAGGTCGTATCTTGAGTGCCTAAGCACATGACCAAGATAGGCAACCTTTCTTCAATTTAATGGAGTACGCAACGTATTTTTATATGGTTAATACCAACCGGGATCTCAGTATTGGCTCATGCGACTAATATCGGTATTATTGCATACGCTACTCGTGAACTAGTGATAACAGTTCGGAATCTAGAGTCAAAATATATACAATACTTTGACGAACCATAGCAGCATGATCTCTGCCTAGCTCTCCTTCATCATTTCAGCCATAAGACGTCCACTGCTGGACACAGGTCTCCTCAATAGATTTCCACATGGGCCGGATAGAAGCGAGCCGCATCCAGCGAGTCCCCGCAACCCTAACCAGGTCATCCGACCACCTTGCATTCTGGCTCAGAATTACGCGATTAATACCCGTTTTGCTATAGGTAGAAAAACAATGTTATTGACTTGACACTGTTTCAAGAATTACACGAGTAGAGAAGTGGGCACATACCTAGTCTAAACCCTGTCATTATGCTTAAGAAGACAAATGGGTGGGATGGCGGAAGGCCCTCATCTCAGAGCTTCAAGTGTTTGTTCACCGCTTTTTTGCTCGCCATTGTTGTGCCAAGCGCCGCGTACTAGAATAATAGGGCTGTGACGTCTGTTGAGGTGACTTTTCAATGGCTAAGGGCTCTTTCACATAAAGACGATACGATATCGTGTCGTGCTACGCTACGGGCCGATACAGACGGACTGCAACCCAACTGCAACTCCCTACGATTTGTATGGGAACTGCATCACAACTGCACGTCGACTGCGCAGTATCGGTCTGTCTGTATCGGCCCTACGACATGGCATCGTTTAACGTTGCGACTTCGTGTCGTGGAAACCTACGACGAGCAACGTAAAAATTCACGACCCGATATCGCAACGTGCCACGACACGATATCGCGTCGTGCTGCGACACGGCATCGTTTCACGATGCGACGTCGTGTCGTGGAAAATTATAGTTTAATTTTTTATCTTTCTACGCCGTCGCGCCTAGGATTATACTAAAAAGCAACTCTAAAGCCCTGAACCGCCAAAAGACCCAGAAAATTCTTGTCCAAATGAAATCTATCTCTTGCCACGCAATACCCAGCAATGTGCAGGGTCCTTTATCCTACTGCACCAATTAGATGGTGTGATAATGATATGTTCTGCGTAAATAATCGTCCTGCGGACCGCGGCCGCCAGTGCAGTGTGGATCACCCCTCAGGATGGCCGCTGCGTTGTGCTGTGAGTACCTCTTTACATAGCAAATTTACTCCCTGAGATGCAGAAATGCAGCTGTTTAACACAATTTAACCTTTAATGTAAACCATACCCAGCGCCAGATTTCCGCCTAGACCTATAAGGCCCCGGCCTAGGGGCCCGGCCAGCCTAGAGAGGTCCCAGCGGTGGACACTTCATATAAGCCCAAAAGCATGGCTAGCCTTCTTAATACCAAGTGCCTTGGGGCCTTAGATCTCTAGATACCTCCATACCTCACTCTACGCAAAACGCCCCTTCATAAACGTTCCTTTCGCAAAAGATCCCGTTTTCAAAATGTCCTGTGTGCAAAACGTCCCGGTCTCAAAACGTCTCTTTTTCAAGAAGTTCCAGTCTCAAAATGTTCGATTTCTGTTTGTTTGCATTATTAATTTAACCAACTACATATAAAATTAACCCATTTTTATAGATAACTTTTTTAAGGTCTAGCTTAGTAGTCTAGCTAGTTTTTGATATTCAGTCTGATCTAGTCTATAAAACAAGAATGACTCCTTCTGGAGGCTACTTTGCCAAGAGAAGTAAAGTAATCATCTACTACCTGCATGAACTTGCAACTTTTTTTTAATTGTTTTAGTATTGAAAGTAGACTGAATTCAGACATTGGAAAGGATCACTAAAACTAATGAGCAACGTAAAGCCAAATTTAAATTAATAATAGCAGTCCCAACAGCATACTAAGAATACCTATTAGCAAACCGGTCTGATAGTCTTTTGCAAAGACATGGGATAACGGAACTAATAAACCCTCATTCTCAGAGGGTTTACTGTATAAATTAAATTAAGTTAAAACTAACCTAGATTTGCCCTAAGTACCTACGAACAATGTGGACCTTTGATGTTTTAATAAATAAATTTTATTATTATAATCGGGACGATTAGGTAGCTAATGGAACATTTTGCAGACGAGACGTTCTACCAACGGTGTATTTTGCAGAAGGGACGTTTTACAAAAGAAAAAAAAAGGAATTTTTAATAAGGGACATTTTGGGAAATAGTTCCTTTTGCTAACGGGGCGGAAGTTAATATAATTATGACGTCATAATTTTTACATAGTCATTTAGAAATCATTGCGGTCATAAAAACGCGAAATTAAGCGAAGCTTGATTTTTGTCTAAAGAAATTTTAATAACGACTTACAATTATTGTAAAGTAGTTGATAAATAAACTATTTTTTATTTTAACCACTTAAAATTATAAACCTTTGAAAGAGTCAACATATAGGCGTCAATTGCGTCTACAATAAAGTGGACATACGGACGTAGAGCTGTAAAATTCGTACTCCGGACTCAGTATTTGCAACAAGCGGATTAAAAATACGTTACAGGATCCATTTTTTTATTTAAACTTTTTACTCTAGTAATGAGCAACAGAATATAAGTACTTTCACACGTAGGTAATAGTATGGTAAACTATTTTGTTACGTTAAATAATACAAATAAATAAACAGAGTATGGTAAAATATGGTAAAAATAACAGAAACCTAGCACTCCAGGATGGGTATTCCACAGCCATCTTCGCATCCAAATCTTCCTATCCTTCTTCTCGTTCCCCTAATTCTAATAGAGACCGCTCTTATGATTGATATTTGTATTTTGACTTTGATCCAGTTTATTATTTGGGCCATTTTTCACATAGTTTAAGACATGTTTTTTTATGAATGATTCATACTAACCTAACCTAACAATATTAAGTACCGTTGTATTCAATACTTTTTTGAAAAAGGGGGCCACACATGTGTTATTTGGTGTTTTCCGCCTATACTTCATTTTTACATAATTTTACTTCTTGTCCTGGTAAGAAAATGTGATTTTCCCCTACATTTGGATGTTCGAATGTGGGGGAAAATCACATTTTCTTACGGTGACGAGATGTAACGTAAAATTAAGTATGCAGGCAGAAATAAACCACTCGCGGTCTAGCTACGTGAAATGTACGTAAATCTCATACTTTCAACTCATCACATGTCTGCTTTACCCGGAGATGATTAAAAATACATTTCCTAAGAACCAATCAATAGCCACAAGCATGTATTATTATAATTGGTGTTTTGTAAAGACGGCGGCAGATACTGTCATAATTACTGCATACAATGCTGGGAAACTGTCATTACAGTAATCGAGACTATCTGGCTGTAGGTATCAAGATGATCGATTGACACTAAGCCGACGGGGAAGTCTTAAAATAGTATAAGGTCGTTTGGGGTAAATTCGAACATAGGATAATTCCGAAATTTAAGAATTTCTCTTAATCGACTCAATAAACCTACCTACATTTTCTGTAACATGCTCTAACATAGACACGCCAATAGTGCTTCATTCAACTAATAGCGCACCTTAAAAATCTTGCATGATTTAGTAAGAATTCCTAATTTTCTAAATTACCCCTCATTCGAAATTATATGCAGCTCGCGAGTGAATGATTAAAAAAGGTATAATATCAGTCGGTCTAGCTCACCGGCTCACTAGCTTAGTTCCAATTCAAACCATTCAGTATATCTTTCAACTCACTCGTGCACTCGCTCTCAAGTAGAAGTAGTAAGTAGTAGTAAAGAATCATATCACTCTTCACTTTAGTGACACATTTTGCGCATGTCTACATGTACTGTCCCACCCAATGCACCTTATTATGCACCTAGGGCGGTAAAATAAAGAACGATTCAGTCGCAAATTTGCAATCATAGTTATGTACTTACTTAAGCGGTCTACATCCTGCCGAACGTCTTAGGTATGTTGCTGAAGGGACATTGTGCAGGCAGCTCTACGCGAGCTTTCAGTGAGGGTTACCGCGAATGAATTTCGCCGCTAGAGGCGCCAGTGTAGCATGTGGTCTCCGAAATATCAAATGTCACTGTTCCCCCACAAACAGCGACATTTGATATTTCGGAGCTATACAGGGATTATTTCATAATTCATAATTCATAATTCATAATTCATTTATTTGTTATTAGAATAATGTTATCAATAAGTATTATGCTATATCTGAGATTATTTATGGCAAATCTGAGTTATAGGTCAACGAATGTCGGTGGTTTTTCACAGTTTAATCAAACTTATGTCCTCTTTTTCATGCTCGATATTTTTATGGTACGGCTTTAAGGCATTCAATACGATTGGAATGTGAACTTCGTTTTCACACCCGTAATAAAATAACAAACTGACAGCTAAACTTCAGGACATAGTGCCAACTGGTGAGCACAAAAACGATAGCTCTCATTGGCAAGAAATAACGCAAAACTAAAAAGAGTGAAATCGTAGGCCAGGACTCACTTTGGGTCGCTGAGCCGAATTTGCGATCTGGGCGATATTTTCTATGGCATTTCACAAGTTGACAACATAACAGGAGGGCATTTCTCCAGAAATATGTCTGCGGTCACCTCATTCATCTGGCCCTTTTTCATACTAAATGTATGGGGACAGATGAATGAGTCGCAGACATATTTCTGGAGAAATGCCCAGGAACTGTTATGTTGTCAACTTGTGTTCTTATTTATGTACAAATAGCAACCATTAGGTGCACGAAACCGTGGCGCCGCCTTTAAATCGCTTCGCGTTTTTAACATCATTGTACAGTCGTCGTTGTACGTAAGTAATTGCCCTTCTGGCGCAATCGACTTTCATAATAAAGGTTTCTAGAAATAGTAACCTAAAAGTTCAGGGTTCTAACTTTAGCCAGTAGAAAATTACGTGTCCGTCAAAATAGCGTACACCGTAAAGAATCTGATGCAGCCAATAAATAGTACTCAAATAGTACCGACGAAATACCTAGGTGCAAAAAATCTATACTATTTGGGTACTATTTATTGGCTGCATCAGATTCTGAATATCTTTACGGTGTACGCTATCTTGACGGACACAAAATTACAGGAGGATGAAAACGGCCTGAATGGCTTCGAGAAAAGGAGGGATGGCCGTGTCTTCTTTGTTCTGTTTGCTCGATCAATCAAACCACAAGATTTTGACATTTACTGTCAAATAGACCTTTCACTACCATGATACCATCTGGCGGAAGTCTCTTTCTATCAAAAGGTATTGAAAAGAGACTTCCGCTTGTAATTTGTAACTTGTAGCTTCGTGAAACGGGCCCCTGGTGGAATTACTTTTGTTTAAAACCCTCCACTAATACTCATTGACACGTAACCGTTTGTTCCAGTGGTAATCGCGCTGGCTGCGTGCGTGCGGGCAGTGGACATCACAATACTGGACACGCCCACACTGCGCGCGCGGCTCGAGGACAACCCGTACGGCGGTCTCAACCTGCTGCTCAAACGCAGTAAGTGAGAAAGTCCAGCCCTTCCAATGCGGCCAACGGAGACTTAGTCTTTGAAACGCTGAACGTGTAAGGGTTCACCGAAATGTCGCTGTGGTTGGGGGCTGAGTGAGACATCGGTCGGCTAAATAACACACAACTTTGTACATATAAACACTGTTTTATGAATAGGTAACATTTTTATGTATAACTTGTACAAGTACTTGAGCAAAAGCCTGCAGGTCTGTCGGAGGTAGGAAACAAAGAGAAAGTAGTAGTCTAGTAGGTGGGGGGAGGGGGTCGCTCCGGGTGCCAAGTGCCATTGAGGGGGTGACACAGCGAACCGCATTTCGTATGTCTGGAGGCGTCTGCGTAGCGTGTTAACTGTCTTTATCGACTGCACGCCAATGGGCACAGGACTGGTCCCATGTCCTCATGTGGACGTCTTTCGTCTAATGAGAACCAACTAAAAATTCTAAATCAATCTTAAACAGAGGGGCTAGCCGAAGTGGTAGCGGTGATCGGGCGCCGCACCGGCAGCATCAAGGACGTGGTGCAAGACGGCGACGTGGTGATCCAGTTCGCGAATGACACGACGGTGCGCATCGCGGTCGAGGCCGGCGCGCGCGCGGGACAGCTGCTCACCATCACGTGGGAGGCGCCCAAGGGGATCCGGCTCGAGGACTGCGTTAACTTAGGTAACCATGGAAACCTATTTGATTCGTTCAAGGAGTATTAGGAACCGCTTCTTTTTGAAAAAATGGAACCAACACATTGACACTTTTTCAAAGTGCTGCGTAGCTACTATAGCGAGGTTTAAATACGGGACAGCACGAGCTGCTGTTTTTTGAAATGTCATAAAGTGTCTAGAGGAATGCAGTTGGAAAACAGCTGTTTTTCGATGCCCAACGAGTCATATTTTCCTAAGACAACATTGTTTAGTCCGTAATGAACTCTGTAAGTACTTTTTTTACAGGCTCCCGGCACTGGTACGGCGGCCCGCAGCAGAAGCGTCAGTACTGGCCCATAGAGCGTCTCACTCTCGTCGATTACTCCTACGTTACCAAGGAGGCCGACAACTGCGGCATCGCCGAGCCCTACTGGCTCAACTCCGAGGGCATCTTCTACTACTTCGACAAAAAGGTCCCTCTGTTTGTCGACCAAAACGACCTGGAGAAAAACGCAGCTTGCTTCATAGCCCAAGTCAAAGCACCGTATTCCAGCAAACGAGAAAGGAACGAGCTGGTGTACGCTATAGGCATCTTCGATGACGTCCGGCAAGCACACGAATTCGCAGTCGAGAAGTATCTAGGAAAACCCAGTGGTGTGCCTGATCCGTTGATGATTAAGTACCCTATTTGGTCGACCTGGGCGCGGTATAAGACCAACGTTGACCATGACACTGTCCTAAAATTCGCTGATGAGATCAACAGCTATGGATTCCCTAATAGTCAGCTGGAGATCGATGATCTTTGGGAGATCTGCTACGGCTCGCAGACCGTGGATGTTGAGAGGTTCCCCAATATGAAGAATACGGTGGACATGTTGAAGGCAAAAGGCTTCAGAGTGACGCTTTGGACGCATCCGTTCATTAATAAAGGATGCGAGCCGTGGTACACAGAAGCGCGTACCAAGGGGTAACTTTTATTTTATTTTTTCTCTTAGCCTGTTTGTGTGTCCCGCTGCTGGGTAAAGGCCTCCCCTTTTTTCAGCCACTCGTCTCGGTTTAATGCATGCTCCTGCCACCCGACTTGAAATGAGTCCAGGTCATCCCGCCATCTCCTTTTCGGTCTGCCTCTGCTCCTGTAGCCATCTCGTGGAATCCATTTGGTGGGATCAGAAACGGCGTTAGGGTAGGGCGCGGCGGGGCGACCGCCCAGGGCGCTGGACATAAAGGGGCGCAGCTTTATATCCTATCCTTGAGCGAGGCGTATTTATTCCTGAATTTCCAAAATCTTGAAATCTCGGCCAGGGCACTGGTAGTGCTAAAACCGGCCCTGCCTATGTTAGTTTAAAAACTAGTAAGTATGGCAACAATAACAGTGAAATAATTGGTGAGTGAAAACTTTCTTGGAGCCTTCTGCTTTCTAAACCCTAGCAAAACCTGCCTTAGGGCGCGGACCCATGTCCACGGCACGGCGCCGTATGCCGTGAAACGGCACCGCGCTCGCCATACAGTTTCTATGGCGCGCGCCGCGCCATGTCACCGCGAACGGCGCCGTGCCGTGGACATGTGCCCAGAGCCTTAGTATACTAATTCTTTTTTAAAGCACTAGCAATCGACTTGTTTCTATCGATTATGTTTAACATGAACGCCAAACGCCCCACCCCGCTGCACGCCCCGCTCGAGCGTCCACTTAGGTCGTACACGCAGGTCGTTAAGCAAATAATGACGATTTCCCTCCAGCTACCTCGTGTCATCCGAGTATGGTTCCGTGGAGACGAGCTGGTGGAACGACAACGAGACGACGACCGCCTACATCGACTTCACGAAGCCCGAGGCGAGGAACTGGTACATCGGCCGGCTGAGGAACCTTCAGAACCGTTACGGCTTCGACAGCTACAAATTCGATGGAGGAGAGTCTGATTGGTCTCCGCAGGTATGAGATGAGACACACGTACACCTCTGGCATCGACCGGTAAAGGACTAATCGGCCCACTGCTTACCTCACAAAAAACAACATCATTTTGACGTGATGCCTCGCCTTGCTTTCTGTTAATTTCATTCAATTTATTACTCACCTACGTCAGTAACTATGTCAGTATTTGGATATGTATTGTTCCATTCCATTGATGTTATTTTCCACAAACAGAGAAGTTCTACAACAGCATAAAAGTCGCTTGAATATCCTAAGTCACCAGAAGTTTCATTCCATGGTTTTAGTCACTTTTCCTTATTAGTCTTCATTGCATTCATTTTCTTCTTGCATCTGTAAAAGACGATTCAAGCAGCGTCCATAACAGCATCTGCGTACGTGAGTTATAAGACCGATACATGAGCGGCCTTAGAAAAAAATTGCACCCACCCATGTTGAGAGAAGAGCAGAGCGCTGTGGCCCCTTTTTACGAAGCTACAAGCAGCTTTTACGAGTCTAAACTAGCAACATTGGTCAAAAACAACAACACCATTGGTAGGACCAAAGTTGGTAAGTAGTTAAGACTTGTAAAATTGTAACTTGTATCTTTGTTAAACGGGCCACTGGTGTGGCCTTACTCCAAACTTGCATACCTACTCTAAGGCCAACCCATGTCAGTCACGAATGTTAGTTAATGTGTTGGTTTAACTGTTGCTAATTATACCTATGGTCCTCAGATCCCAGTGCTGAAAGGCGACATCCGCGACCAGCCGGGGGTGATCACGGCGGACTACGTGCGAGCTGTCGCGCAGTTCGGACCCATCACCGAAGTCAGAGCCGGCTACAGGTTAGTACTACCAGTTGGTAGTTGCAAAGCTGTTTAGTACCTCTCCTGTACTTACAGGAGAGGTAATTAACCGCTTTGCCTTATACATGAGGGTTATAACAATTTTCAGATCACCAGATGTGCTTCAGTTTTAGTAGTAGTAGTCACATTTTTTTAAATTCTGAATTGAATGAAAGTAGGGTAGACCGGGGACAATTGAAACACGTTATGAATGAAACAAGTTAAATTTCTCGAAAACCACAATACCTACGCCGATGAGGCAATACTCACGCCACGCGGGGGGCCATTTTACAAGTTTGAACCAGTAACGCTCGAGCGCCCGACTGGCGAGGCCATGTCAGGGAGAAGTTGAAAAATTTTGACCAAAAAAGTAAGTATCTGTGCTCTCATATATTTTCATATAATTTTGTGTTCTTGTGTGGTTTGACAAATTGAACTTTTTAAGTGTTTTGAGTGTGAATTATAGAATATTCTAAGTGCCATTAAACAGTGATGGAGTGTTATTAATAGGTTAATATTTGACCTTGAACTTAAATATGTGATTTGGGGACGATAGAAACAACGAGCTTGTGGACGATTGAAACGTTTCAAACGTCCCCATGTTTTAACCGTCCCCACAAGTAACCGACAATAAAATAAAAGGGGTTCTGATTTTGAGAAAATATTTCTTTTGATAGGTGGCTTTCTGATAATGTTTTTATTTCTGTTATTTATGGTTTACCAATAATTCACCGGGTCAAAGGAAAAACAAACTATCTCCTACAATTAATGATTGGCAGATAGGTGGTTTTGCCTTTGACCCGGAGAATCGTTGACATCAATATCTCATTATTGTATAAGTTACGAGTAATTATTTTTTATATTTTTTATCTGTAAATTACCTAAGTTTCTATGCTCGTTAAACGTAAAATAACGTTTTGTTTTTAATTCTGCAACAAGTTGATTATTATGATAGTTATTTCGAAAATATATTTTATACGGCTATGGTTAAAGTTTTGTTTTCATATTTTATATGACATAGGTACGTCTATCTTGTTGGCCTATAGACAAGTAATGATTGAAACATGGTTACAATTGAAACAACCATTTTGTATGAGACACATTTATGTTTTTTTACCACTATTCCATATAAGCAAATCTTATTGTTGCATTAAAACTACCATGATAAAGCTAAATGTAAGAGGTAACCGCAACAAAGAATACTAGAAGTCGTGTATCTTTTTTTTTACATCCGTTTCTTTAATCGCGATCTTCAGACGATCATAAATTTTGTAATGTTGGTACTACGATAGTGATCTTTTGGTGATCTCTTTGTATAACATGACAGTCAATAATAAAGATAATAATAATAAATTTTATTTATTTTTCCCTAACTTATTAAGGTGTTTCAAATGACCCCGCATAGTGTTTCAATTGACACTCATGTGGGGTCAATTGAACCACTCTCCCACTTCCTCTTTAATTCCCTATTATAAGATAACCATGGGCATTAGACCTTTAAAACCAATTTTATTTAAAAACTACATAAATTTCCTTAATAAAAATTAGTTGCACATCTTTCTAAATATAAAAATAAAAATTTTGCAGGCGATTAAACATAAATTGTTTCAGTTGTCCCCGGTCTACCCTACATATACTGATCTGTGTGAGATCGATAGAGGCAAAAAGCGTGCGACCGTTTATTGTGGAAGTCTTAGTGTGACACCTATGTTCAGCAGTGGACGTCTCAAAATTGAAATGATGGTCATGATGTTCAAATATCCATTTTTTGGTATTTTTGCAGGACACAGGACCTGCCGATCTTCGTGCGCATGATCGACAAGGACACGTACTGGACCTTCGAGAACGGGCTGCCGACGCTCATCACCACGCTGCTGCAGATGAACATGAACGGCTACCCGCTAGTGCTGCCCGATATGATCGGCGGGAACGGGTGAGCTCTCCTGTTCATTACCAATTCAGGAGGGCAACTTAGTGGGGTTGTTCCCTTCCACTACCCTCACTACAATATGGAGATATACTCTCTAGGCGGGCGTGATGGGGATTGTCTTCTTCTTCCAACGAATGCCGCTTGGTGACAATGCCGCTAGAGGTCCATGGGGTCTGGACTGGGTTTTTCGATATAATTATTGTCGTATAAGATAGGTACCAATCGGAGCATCACCCATTTACCCGAACGTTTCTCCTGCAGATATAACGAGGCTCCAACCAAGGAGCTGTTCATCAGGTGGCTACAGGCCAACACATTCATGCCCAGCATGCAGTTCTCATACGTACCTTGGGACTTTGACAATGAGGTAAGTTATATTTAAAAATACTAGCAATCAACTAAGACACCCCCGGTAGTTTGTGGAAACTTTCAGAAGAATTTAAAGTAAGTTTCCATTCAGTAGCCGATACTGGGCCTAAACTGCAAATATCTTCATTCGGAGTTCATTTCGTGCTGTTTCTCTAGCCCTCTTGCTGCAAAATAATGCTTGAGTGAGCGGCACAAGATACAACTTTGAATGGAGAACTTCAAAGTTAAGACCTTCTAACCGCCTCTGCAGCTTGTCCTCTCGAGTGGCTACAAAAACTCCACGATTTTCTAAATGTCACAAAGGTCTTGTAAGATATTTTGTAAGGCCAGATGGTAAAGTGGTTAACACGTCGCGGCAAGATAAAGGCAACCCCCCCATGTTACGTCATTTAACCATCAATTCAACCAAGGGCCTCTTAAAAAATGCTGCAGGCCTCGCGATGGCTTAATCCGACACTGCAATAGATTTATACAGCTGCAGACTATCACTTTGCTTTGGGAGTCATGGTGTGGCATGTTTACAGACGATTGCAATCAGCAAGAAGTTCGTCCAACTACACGCCAAGTACGCGGACCAGATAATGGAAGCCTGCGCGCGCGCCGCGAGGGAGGGCGCGCCCGTCAACCCGCCCGTGTGGTGGATCGACCCGCAAGATACCACCGCGCATGACATCTGGGACGGTCAGTATCAGGGGCATTGCGTTTGTGGTTTTTAGAGTTCCGTGTCCAAAACGTGTCAACGGGTCCGTATTACTAAGCCTTTGCAGTACACTACTCGTTTAGCTGTCTAACCGTTTGTCACAGGTCTGTATTCTTTGAACCGTAATAGGCCGAGACTTGACAGTTTCACAGAATGTGTAGTAAATAATTAAACGAAACAACATTCAAAATTGTAGGGGACCGAGATAATATACACATTTAAATGAAAAATGCTATAATCGCGCGGTCAATCGAAATTACGTTCTTGTCACGCGTACGGCGTACGGCACGCGACTTAAGAGAAAACAGGAGGGCAGTTTTTCCATACAAACGTAGTCCCCTGTTTTCTCCCTGGATAATGCCAGTAGAGCAATAATTTTTTGTCCAAAAATCTATGGCTACTATTGATATGTTCCTATGTTTTCCTTTTTACGATAAATTGATTCTCAAAAGAGATAGGTATTAACCTTCATAAACCTAAAAAAAATGCCAGATTTTCCGCTGTGTTCACACATCCAGAAAACAAATTTGACTAGATTATAAAAAAAAAGGAAAACATAGGAACACGGCCAAATCCATTCTTTAATGTTTAATGAAAAAATTAGTTAAATAGGTTAAGTTTTGGGGAAGAAATCAGGGGACTACGAAACGTTGTTTAAATGAAATTTTAAAAGGTATTTTCGGTCCAAGCTGCATTTGTCTCTATCGCGCTCTGCGGGGGAGAGGCGGGCAGTGCAGGACAGCGACACATTTTACAAATACCTAATTTTCAATTCTCTTGACCTTACTGTTTCCTCTTAAGCTTGGGTAATCGATGAGAGTACCTTATTTAACTAACATTCATACAGGCGAAGCAAGCGCTGGGCTTCGTTTTAGCAGCAAATTGCACAGACCACCTCTTTCCAGAGTACCTCCTGGGCTCGAGGATCCTGGTGGCGCCGGTGGTGGAGCGCGGCGCCCTCTCGCGCGACGTGTACCTGCCGGCCGGCACGTGGCTCGAGCGCGGCGACCCGAGCCGCGCGCTGCAGGGCGGCGACTGGCTCCGCAACTACCCCGCGCCCTTGGACACGCTGCCTTACTTCGTCAAAGCTTAACTGTGGCGCCAGACTTATCGTATGGTCACAGAATATATATAAGCTAAAGCAGTAAGGAAGCTACAAACAAAACGATCGAAACGCACGCACATATAGACGCGCGCTTTTACAAGGCACCTAAGGGAATCTCGCGGTGCCGTCACCGTCAGTCGCGAATGACGCATGGAGGCGAGCGGTCGCGCTTTGTTTTTGTTACGTGCGCGCGCCCAGACAGCCCGCGATCTTTTCATTTTAAACAACCCTAACGCTCTAATGGAGCGTAGGTATTCATTTAAAAAAGTAAGCGTAGCTTCCATACTGCTCTATTTATATTGTGTGGTATGGTTTAACCATCGAAATATAATAAGTATGGAAGCGTAACTGAAGCTCAAGATCGGCACCACGGAATACTAACGGGGCGGAGCTAGCACTTAGTACTGAAGATAAAACTGTAGCGACAAATGAAAGTATCACGTCAGTAGGCTTTGCAACTAATCACAGATTTTTGTCTTTTAAACGATATGCAACCTATCCAAAAATGAAGACTCCTCAAACTAAATACTAATATTTGTCATAAATGATTTTAGACTCCCACATAGTAAACATTAAGTTAGTTATCAATACCACTTGATATAAAACGTATTGATTGAGCGTTGTGGGTTGTGGGGCAACTTCCAACATCAATTTTGTTAGACGTTAATCGTTCCATACATTATATTTCGATGGGTTTAACACTTTCACGACCAGACAATAATGGAACAACAACCCAGAAACCGACAGGGCCCGCTAGTTGAGTTTTTAAGGCCAATAATGTGCAACGCAAAATCGACATCTGAGCAAGTTACCCATTAGTGGTCCAATGTGTGGAAACTCTAATAACTGGCGCCAGATTTATCGGATGGTTTAAATTGTAGGAAAAGTACAGATTTATATCCAGATTACCCAAACCCTCCAGCGATGAGTTTTTACCTAAATCCCCGTATATTTGTATAAGCACAAATTAACGATGGTACCTAGCAGTTGCGTGGCGTAAAAGATGTCCTTGGGCAAGCCGGTGCAGATTTGGCGTACATTTTCCTTAAGAGCTGTAGAATAAGGTGCTCTAATGCCTAAAATTGGGCAAGCCGGTAGGAATCGAGTTCTATGGACGCCACGCTACTGGTACCTAGTTCTGGTTCTGACCTGACACTTTGTCAAGGCTAATGTCAGAGTCTAATGCACTTTTTTATTATATTGTGTCCCTCGGCTGGGCAAAGGCCTCCCCTCTCCGCCATTCCACCCTACTCTTGTGTCCAAGTCGTCCCGCCATCTCCCTTTCGGTCTACTTTTATTCCGGTAGTCATCTCGTGGGATCCACTCGGCAGCTTTCCTAATGTACTTTACTAAGCACCTAGTATTCATTTATTAGTGCTATTTAGTATTATTCATCGCCCATGTCAAGGCCACACGGCGAAATTGCGGAGTGAGTCACTCCTGGTTTGGCTCCAAAGTACATAAATACGAAGAAGCAGTAAGCGCTTATATAACGTATCATAGTAAGTAGTTGGTTTGTTAAGTGAACATGACATTATTTTACCATTAAAGTATTTAATAATGTAAGCTTTTTAGTCTTTTATTTCCTGTACCTTCGGGCAGGGGAAAACTAAAAAACGAATCGAGCCCGGTCATTGACCTTACCCCCTGGGGGTCGGCTGGGCAGGGCAGACTCGTTCGCCGGGATCGCGCAAGGCGGTCACTGCGCTATACATATATACTGTGCCAATAACTAGGGTGGTAAAACAAAGAAAGGCCGAGATCGCAGATGTTTACGGCCCGAGCTGCAAGCGAGGGACGTAAATATGTGATCGAGCGCTTTCTTTATTACCTCCCGTGTTGTGTAAATCATTTTATGTCTACACTTGGCCAGAATGGCCTGGTGTGGCATAAAAATACTAATTATACGGGTGACGAAATCTAAAACAAACAAAAAAGTGTTTTAATTACCAAAGGCCTACACCTTTTTTATAACATTTTGTTATTGAGCATTTGTTACCTTTTAATATTTTGCATAATTAAGATTCTACCAATAATAAATAGTCATCAAAAATATCCGTTACAAAATAAGAATCAATTAATGTACGCACTTTTTTAGAAGTTCTCTATACACACTCTGCATTGGGGACATTTAGAGATAGTGCGTCGAACACGTGAAATAAAAATACAGTAATAATATTTTTAAAATAGTTTTTATTGAATTGTCTATATTTAAGATTATTCTAGGTATTAACAACGACGTCCTTGACCAGCCCAGCGCCCATCAGCCTGAAGTCTTCCACGATGGCGTCTGTGTTAACTTTGTACTTGGTCTCTCCGCCTTTAGTGATCGGCCGCAGGGCGCTCGCGTTCGACACCTAGAAACGATTAAGTTTATAGGCTATTTTACTGAGTTAGTGCACTACTCGTCATTCTCCCTGATTCGCCATTTTCGTTAATTCGTCAGTTTCCCTAATTCGTCAATGCCATCAAAATCTTTAATTCGTCAATTTCCCTAATTGGCCATTTTCTTCGACTCGTCATGTGTCATTGTCGGTATCATTTATTATTTGGACGGCGCCGTCACACCGTTCACGGCACCGTTCACGGCGCCGTCACACCGTCCACGGCACCGTTCACGGACGGCACGACGCCGTACCGTCGCACGGTGACGGCGCCGTGCCGTCGACATGGGGCCGCGCCCTTACGTTTTCCTCCTGTTTTTTTTAGTACATTATTCAGACTATTATGTTCTAACACTAATGTTAAAAATATGTTAAAAATATTTCATTCATTGATATTGGCCCCAAAGACTCGATAATATCATAATATCATTCGCTTAAAAATATCAGGTTAAAAAATTATCTAAATATCTACTGCGACTGTACTTGACCAGTTAGTGAAAGTGACTTAATGAATAAAACGGCGAATTAAAAATTGACGAATTAAAGATTTTGATGGCATTGACGAATTAGGGAAACTGACGAATTAACGAAAATGGCGAATCAGGGAAAATGGCGAGTAGTGCACTAACTCATTTTACTGAACCCGACATTTCTATCGAGGTGGACCGGGACAAGCGACCTGGTTCACTTTTTTCATCTCCACGTACGAAGTAGCGAGCGGGTCCACTAGTATTGAATTAAATACAAGCCTACTCTGGAAGTCGGACGTCCCAGGTACCGTTGGAAAGACCAGGTTGAGAGAAATCTTACTCAGCTTCAACAGCTAAAATGGACATCGTTATGCAATATTGCCTATTTTCTATATTTTTTATCGTGTAGACGTGACGCCTAGAGACCCTTTACATCTCTAAAAATGTAGTTTTAAGTTTTGGAATGTAATGGATCCGGAGATTATATACGTCTCTCGGTAAAAGGTAAAAAAAAACTGTGCCCAGTTATATGCTTGTTGCATTTTATAAATGTCATTTTATGCAATAATGTCACAATTGTTGTAATGTTGTTTTTAAAAGAGAAACTGGTGAGTTTCTTCAGGCGCTTCTTCTCACCAGAAGGTCATCTACCGAAGCGCCAAAAGAAAAGAAAAGAATCAGACATGTAAAAGAGCCCTTGTGGCCTACTTACAGAAATAAATGAGTTTGAATAACGTTCCATTCCACATGCAAAATTTGTTGGATTATGGACTTTGTTTTTAAAGACACAAGGTTGATACTTTGTTTTGTGGGTTGGAACGTTATATGCTCTGGACAGAAACAAGAGGCGCTCTCTGGTGTAGGAGGCCAAAACTCATTGTGGTTCGTTGATTCAGTGCAGTAAGAGTTAAAAAAGGGATCACTCACGTTGTATAGCCAAAAACTTCTCGACATGTTTCGAATGCATCCGATATTCTTAATCATGAGCCTTCGCGACAGTCGCTCGTGGAGCACTGTTTCACTTGGAAAAAATCCCAGTAATTTTTCATAATTTCCTATAGATTTTATTCTAAAATAGAAACTATCCTAAAATTAGAATTTTCTGCAACCTGCATATCTATACTTCTCTGTCTACGACGGTTTATACAGGAGTATAGTTAGCCGAACTTGAAGTCTCGAAGAATTTCCTAAAATTCTCACCTATGACGCTGTCAAGGTGGCACTTAAGAGTCCCCAGTCCGTCGCCCAGTCGTCGGCGATATGCGTTTCGGACTACCACAGTTCTGTGTCCTTACGTTGTGTTTTAATAACAAATAGGGAATATGCATGAGTTTTTTTTAACAGATTTCTTAACAAAATATGAAAATACCTTAAAAAAGATGACATACAGTCAAAATAAAATTGAAATCGACCGAGAAACACGGAAGATGTAAACATTTTAAACCACTAATCAGACAGCGATTAGAGAGAGAGATCCGATATGGACTATGACGTCATAGTACACGGCCGCCATACAATCTCCATACTATATTCTGTTTTGCGAGAAAGGGATAGAGATAAATCTTTGTTGTGTTATATCTTGGTTATTTTTATAGTTATTCGAAAAATATTTTTTTCCTACTGTTTTTTATATGAATGAGCTTTTATTAAAGTAAATAAAAAATATCATGCATATTCCCTATTATTTATATAAATACATTTTGTGTTTCCCTTCTGAGCCTAACTAGGCCCCCTAAAAGTATGATTACCTGGAACTCCTTGTAGTGTCCTATGTCAGGCTTCCACAGCACGGCGATGACCTCGCCCCCGTAGTGATCGTGGAAGAACAGTGCGAACTCACTGTATGCACTCTGGAAAAAGCAAAGGTAAACAATGAATTTAGAAATAAAAGCGAATAATCTTTCATACAAATATTTTATTAGAAGAGAAAAATTGAAAAATTATATGTCTCGGGCAGGATTCGAACCTGCATCTCCTCGGCTATCCGGGCCAACAGACGCCTTAACCAACTAGGCTACCGAAACTCTGTCCAAGTCATTGAATCTTTCAACCAGTCCCTTATATATATATTTAGAATTCGATATGTATATAGATATTCGATATTTATATTTAGAATTCGTTGGCAGTCGTTAATGCTTTAATAAAAAATCATCTTTCATACAAGTTCTACCGGGTGTTATATTAATATTTTTGCAGAGCGGTCGAAACTCGCCAAAACAGAGCTCTGTGTCTCACATCATCTGTAGATCTGTAGGGAATTTCTCCAGAAATATGTCTGCGACTCATTCATCTGTCTCCATACATTTAATATGAAAAAGGGCCAGATGAATGAGGTGACCGCAGACATATTTCTGGAGAAATGCCCTGTAGGTATTTTACTGTGCGACTTCTGTGAGGCGAGCCGTTCCAATCCGGCCCGCGGGAAGAAAGCGGGAGGGCCTATGATCTGGCCCGCGGCATAGAATAAGAATAGTACTACAAGCCTCCTGCCCGCACAGTAAAGTATTTACCTACAGACAGATATGTGAGTATAGTGAGGTAGGTGTGGTATGTGAGGTCAGGGGTGTCCATACTCTGGGAAAAAAGTATGGACACCCCTGACATAAATAATAATCTTACCCGGAGTTCATCCAAGTATCTCCGCACCGGGTTAAACTCGACGACGGGTATGACCGCTATGGCGTCCGACTTGGCTTCTGGCGGTGACCTCGGCCTGGGCTTGACGTCGACTCGCTCACTCACGTACGGAGCGAGCGAGGCGTGGACGTGGATCAGCACGTCGTAACCGGCGTATGACGGGACGAAGGCGCTCTGAAACAATTAAGAGGAACTTAGAAAATTAGAGCGAAAAAGAGGAAGCATGTCAGGGTATGCACTATTTTAAGGAATCATCATATTTACTGGAAATATTTTGAATCCTCATAGCTTAAGGTTGAACGTTTTAGAGAATTTTCATACAAATTTCAGTCCCGTTTTTCTCCAGCCGTGATCATTTTCTGTATTTGAAACATTATTAGTTCGATAGTACTTTTCCTTCTGATTCCGCCAATGAGAAATATTCTAAATAAATCCATTTGAAAACTAATAAATTTTTTATCAAACCGTTGTTTGTGTGAGTGTAGAGTATCATGTCGGTGTAAACAAAAGGGCGGCATTTATCAACAACAGCTGATTCTGGGTGTCAAAAGAATGCCTAGATTGTTTAAAACCTACTCCTAAAACTTCTGGCTGCTAAGCTAATAAAAATTAAAAAATAAAGTGCTGTCAGCCGGTGTCGAAGTTTATCTCCATCAACAAATTTCATTTCCTAAACTGATTTCAAGAAGGAGGTGGTATTGCATTGTAACCGTTTTTATCATAAAGATAAAAATTGTACAAATACTTGAGTTATTTTTTCTATGGATATAAATACGAGCTCTTATTCTTAGTAAAAAATATTGGATTTTTCGATGCAGTCCATTAGTTTTAAAAGCTAAAAGAGTTTGCTATCATTGACCATAAATGTATCATTTGAATAAAACCTTTTTCGTTACTGCACTCCCATGCTCGATTAAAAAAATATGTTGCCTACAACAGTCACATTTATATTTGAAGTTGTCAAAATTTTTCATACAATAGCAAAGATATTCCTTGTTATTAATTTTATTATTTGAATAGAAAACAGTTAGTTAAATATTTCCTTGATCAACATTTTGCATACTACTTGGGTGGTAAGCCTCCCTGATGTGAAGTAGTCACCGGAGCGTACTGCCATTTTACTAAAAATAATGAAAACAAACGTACGCACACTCGTGACCAGATGGATTACCCATGTAAATCCTAATTTGCGTCATCATCAGAAGTTCGTTGCCGTCACCCCTGCTATGAAAAGCTATAGCTCTGCATGGAGATGTTCGGCTGGAATCAGCCAGACTGGAGATCGCCTACTTAGCGCGTTCAAGAATTAAGAAGCGATATGAGGCAGCTGAAAGGCTTGGCTTTGTATTCTACCGAAGTCTATGAATAATATTCTATCGAACCCGTGAATCAAACTTTTTTTACAGCGCAATAATATACGATATAAAATATGTTTTTTTCTTGGCTTGGCTAATAAGTAAGTATACTATAAAAGTATACTAACTTAGGTCAGTAAGTATACTAGTTACATGTAAGTTACATGCACAACTAACTATTCATATGTGAGAGGTCAATTTGCAAAGAAAGAAGTAACAAACATGTGCAGATAGGTAATCAAAAAATCAGAAATATAAAAATATATTGGATACCTAACAATATAAGTAGTATGAAACTAAAACTTCATATTTCAACATCACCTGAACGTCTAAATCTTTATCAAATAGATTAAAATGGCGCCAAAATATGTAAACAAACATGACCTGTCATACTGTCATAATAATAACTATTGACAGTCACTGACACTAATGACTGTCAACGGGTACGCGTGTGTGCGAGAATGTGGAAAATTGCGATTATTTAAAAAAAATCTGTTTTATTGTCCACAAGAAGACTCTAGAGCTGATATTGGTTGCGATTTAAGCTCATCATTTTTTACTGATCCCGCCAAGACATAGAAATAGTAAATATTTGGTTGGGTTTAGCTAAAAATAATAAAAACACTACGCAAACGACGTACAACGCCATCTGAGCGGCTAAAATTGGTAACTTTCTCTAACGTTCATCCTTAATGTGGAAACACCACAATTTTATTATAATTATATATACATTGAGCAAATGCATTGAAAAATCAAATACGATCGACTACAGCTAATGCCGGATTTGAACCCGCACCTCTGTCATTCCGGGACAGCGAGTTATCCAATTTCTCCAATTAGCTTATGACGTCACCGCACGTAAGTTTTGAATGCATTCGTATCGGAGATACTAAGGCGCTAAGCCTTTCAAACAAAATGGTACAGAGGGCGCTAGTATCTCGATCGATATCGCTGCGCGTACGGAAAAACCCGCTTTCTGGCCAAGTGTAGACATAAAATGATGTAAACAACACAGGAGGTAATAAAGAAAGCCCTCGATCGCACATTTACGTCCCTCGCTTTCAGCTCGGGCCGCAAACCTCTGCGATCTCGGCCTTTCTTTGTATTACCACCCTAGTTATGTAATGTACTATTTCAATGCATTTGCTCAATGTATCTATAATTATGTCAGGGAATGTTAAAAAGACCGGATTCAAAATATCCAAGAAATACCTAGTCAGTCTGCTCGGCGCGGGGTCTTCCATCTTCCATACAATGGATGAGTCGCGCCTGCGCGCGCGACACCGTCAGCTTTCTCGGCGCGGGGGCCGTCCATACACCGGGCTAGTCGCCGTCGTATGACGTCACTTTACACATGTATGTATACTCACCAAGACATTATCCAGCATGTTCCTCATCAGTTTATCCTCCATGTAGCTCAGTGTGTTCCTCGCCAGAGCCTGCGCGCGCACCACCGTCAGTTTGCTCGGCGCGGGGGCCGTCCATACACTAGGCGAGTTGCCGTCGTATGACGTCACTATATACATGTACGGCGCCGACGCGTCGCGGTTTGCGAATTTTGTCTCTACTTCTAGTATTTCTTCTCCTGTGAAATAGAAGACAAAATTAACTGAAAGAATGCTAGTTACATCTTACTTAGAAAACCACCATGAGAATCAAATATATTGAAATAAATAACTGGCCCAGAGCATGTCGGACCATGCTCAGTGTAGGGTTCGGCCGTAACTATAATGTAAAAAATACCATGTTAAAAAAGTATAACAACAAAAGAGCGTATCTTCATAGCAATTACGTCCTTTTGTTGAGAAGCGCAGTTTATCGGCGATAACTAAAAAACGGTTAATTCCATCTTGGTGAAAATAATTTTCGTGGAAAGTATTAATTAAGCGTTGCCTTCGTGATTATTTTCATATTTTTCGGACACACGGTTTAGAAGATAGAGGCGGGGGGGGGGACACAATTTACGCAACTTTCGGAGCGATTATTTCCAAATATATTCCCTTAATCAAAGACATTACTTTGAAACCTTATAGTGTTTTTGAAAGAGCTGTCGAACTATATACCACACGTTGATATTGCTGAAAAACTTTTTTTAGCTTCTTTAACATGTATTTATTCATTTATTTATTCAATTCAATTATTGCGATCATGTTCATTGTCCATACAATAGATCTTATAGTGTTATACAGTAGGTACATGATACCCTGCTAGGGCATGTATGGAGTGCCCCCCCTAAAAATATTTATTTTAGTTGTTTAACTACCAAACTAAGTAGCGGCTCATACAAGACACCTATATTCCAAATTTCATTAATATCCATCATGTAGATTTTGAGTAAAATGCCTGTGACATACGGACAGACGGACGGACGGACACGACGAAACTATAAGGGTTCCTGCCATTTTGGCTACGGAACTCTAATAAAAACGGATCACCCACGTTATACAACATCCACTCGAGATGTTTCAGTAGTCGCCGGGCAGAGTTCGCGAATACTACTCATGATTAAGGGAATGCCGAATGCTCCCGAAACATGTCGAGTGGATGTCTCGTCCTTTGTATAACGTGACTGATCCGTTTTTATTTCAATAGTTACATATTTTTGCAAATTTAGCAGTATAGAGGAGAATAAGGGAACATCCATCAATTACGTCACACTCATAGAAAAGTTTACATAGCTAATAGTGACATTAATATGTTAAGCAGATTGGAATATGCTAGAAGAAAAGCCAAACATCGGATGACGTACATCCGAAGAACTGAGAGCCTCCTCTTTTCTGAAGTCGGTTAAAATACTTTTCGTTGCGTTGTGTACGGATCCATAGTTGATATCTGTTGGTCTAGTAAAAAGGGGTGCAAGTCACATTTATACCAGGAACAAAAGGTCACAACTCTATTGTATGACTTAAGCTCTTTTGCTCCTAGGTTATTTGTGATTTGTGGGGTAGAAGTCACCATTTAGGTAATTTTTCACTAGACCCACAGATATATACTCACGTTTCGTATCTCCTCCTCTTTTCTGAAGTCGGTTAAAATACTTTTAGTTGCGTTGTGTACGGTATAGTTCAGTGGTTCCTAACTTTTACTGCCACATCACCCACAGGCCCCTCTAGATTTGTATCATTACCCCTCCAAAAAATAGGTAATACAGACAAGTATATGAAAGTACTCAAAGAAACGACTTAATATGAGTATTACCCCTGAGAAAACTTAATTTTACCCCTAAAGGGGTTTAATTAGGTAACTTAATTTTACCACTGGTATACTCACGTTTCATATCTCCATTAAAATCAATTAAGATCATCTCATTAGCCCAGTTTGTCTCGCAGAGCAACCGCAGCGTCCTCAGGAAGCCGAGCTGCGGGCACGTGGGGGCCGCGTGCGGCGCGGGGGCGGAGAACACCCGCGCGGTGAGGAGGGAGCACGCGATCGAGGGGAAGTGGGGAGGGGAGAGGAGGTGGGAGGAGAGGAAGCGTTGGAGGAGGCAGGAGGACACGCCGAAGGCGGGGTGGCGTTGGTGGAGGCTGGAAAACAAGATGTGCTATTTTCATACAAAATTAAATAACTAAATATTTTTACTAAAAAAAACCCGACCCCGGTGCACTTTAAAAGTGCATAAAATCCGCCATTTTGTTTATTTTAACGAACTTCATACCCAGTGACACTCGCGCCATCAAGACGAATCTAATGATGTATCATCTATCAAAATCGGTTGTGCCGTAGAGTAGTTACGAGCGGACATAGGAACGGACATACATAGAGGGCAAACACATAACCCTCCTTTGGGCTTCACCGCAGTCGCGTAAAAAGGAAGAAACTAGAATTTACCGACGGTTCCACCGGCGTGATTCCGGTTATTATCTCAAGGGTACTTCAATCCAGAACTTGGTCTAGTTCTATACCATCATCTCATTCTATAAAACGTGATCTCCTATGATCTGGGGATACGTGAACAAAATGTCCGCTAAAACTGTATAAAAAACAGATATAGTATATTACGTACTCAGAGTGGTAATACAAAGAACCCAGACCTAGAGGTATTTGTCACAGAATATAATTAGAGCAGTATGGAAACTACGCTTACTTTTTGAAATAAATACTTACGCTCCATTAGAGCGTTAGGGTTGTTTAAAATGAAAAGATCGCGGGCTGTCTGGGCGCGAGCACGTAACAAACGCAAAGCGCGGCCACTCGCCTCCATGCGGCACTCGCGACTGACGGCACCGCGAGATTCGCTTAGGGGCCGTGTAAAACGTTAAACGTAAAACGTGTTCTGTGTATTTGTTGTTTTTTGTCAATCAGGTCGAGAACTCACCCGTGCAGGGCGCCCCTGACTCGCGGCAGCAGCACTGTATCGCGCTGCAATCTCATACTCTCTTCACTCTCTTTGAATTTCACCACTCCATTTTCCACCTGAGAAAACCCGAATATTCAAGCGAAATTCAATAAAATAATTTTATTTTTGTAAGTAGGCCCTCAAGGGCTCTTTTACAAGTCTGATTCTAAATATGTATTATTTCTTTTTTTTTGGCGCTTCGGGTACTGACCTTCTGGTGAGAAGAAGCGCCGGAAGAAACTCACCAGTTTCTCTTTTCGACCAACAAGTATTACAACAATATGGCGTTAATATAAGATTTTATTAATACATTACATTAAACTTAAAACTACATTTATAGAGATGTAAAGGGTCTCTCTATGCGTCCAAACAAGACAAATAAAAAATAAATTGATACTAAAATTAATATTACATTACACAACTAGGGTGGTAAAACTAAGAAAGGCCGAGATCGCAGATAAATATAAATATGCGATCGAGGGCTTTCCTTATTACCTCCTGTGTTGTGTACAGCATTTTATGTCTACACTTGCAATTTATGTCTACACGCAACCACGGTGGGGTGCAAGCTGTCGGGCTGATGTAGCTTGGAGATGCCTCTGTTGACGACGAATTATATTGCAATATGACTATTGTAATGATGCTACGATACAATTAATCAATTTAGAAATCTATTTGTACTGTAGTTGATATTGTGATTTAAGATTTTATTTTCAAAGGCGACAGCGCCCCCCTTGATACCATCAACGCCCCCCAATTTCTTCCAAGGCCCCTACTGACCCCCTGGCAATCCTCAGCGCCCACTGGGGGGCAGGAACCTATGTTTTGGAGGTATGGTACTTACCTCTCTCCTCAATAAAGTGATTTCCTTAGGATGCGCTATGACCAGCCTGAACACAAGTCCGTTCTTCAACACGTCTATATGGGTGGGGTACGCTTGTGTGGGCAGGTTGAACTGCTTCGTCAGTCTGTCAGCTATCTGCAGGTTGAAGGCCGCTTTGAGGCAGCGGAACGCCTCGAGGTTGCCCGGCCATTTACCACTGTGACCTAAAAAACAGGCATAGATTTTGCCGCTTGTGCCCAAAAATACCAGATTTTCCAAAATTAATTATTCTCGATTTATCAGATTCCTGTCTTACCACATTCCCGTTACACTAGATTATAAAATCGTAGGTTACCCAAGGATCTAAA
Source organism: Eudemis profundana (assembly GCA_947034925.1). NCBI lineage: Eukaryota > Metazoa > Arthropoda > Insecta > Lepidoptera > Tortricidae > Eudemis > Eudemis profundana. Next base: position 2,383,938 of record OX344809.1, read on the forward strand.
TAACTTTGTTGGATGTATTATTTTGGGAATCTGGTATACAAAGAATCTGATGTATCGAGAATTTGGTATTTTAGAAATGCGGTATTTTGGAAATGACCGATTTCTGCACTCGTCTTATCGAACTGTGAAAAAGATTTTGTTGCAATAATTTACATATTTTTACCCGACTGCGGCGAAGCCCAAAGGAGGGTTATGTGTTTGACCTGTATGTATGTATGTATGTATGTCCGTTCCTGTGTCCGCTCGTAACTACTCAACGGCACATCCGATTTTGATAAATGATACATCATTAGATTCGTCTTGATGGTGCGAGTGTCACTGGGTATGAAGTTCGTTAAAATAAACATAATGGCGGATTTTATGCAGTTTCAAAGTGCACCGCGGTCGGGTTTTTTTTAGTAAAAATGTGGTTACTCAAGTTATCTATATAATCTAATCTGTTTTATTTCAATCCTTGATATATTTTACGAAACAAAAACTCGGAAACAGAACGCTGAAAAATATTTTAAAACTATTATTTTGGTTTTCGTCTACAATTTGGAACGCAAATAAACCATCCACTTCACAATTTGAATGAAACATAGTGTTATGTTTTATTCAAATTGTGAAGTGGACCATCAAATCTTAAAATTTGAGTCGAGTATGAAGGCGATAAAAACATGCGACTTCTGGTTTTCTTTTCCGTTTGTATAAGGAGTATTTAAGTTGAAATCAGAGAACTACACAGTAGTAAAGGTATATAGTTGGCAATGCTAAGCAATAGAAAAGAAATTATCTAAAAATATTATTATAAATAAAATAAAAAAAATAAAAAAATAAAAATTATTTATTTTCAGACAATTATAAGTCCATAGTTTGTTAGTAAGTACAACTACATTCTATGTTAGTTATTTATAATTAAAGTTCACACACACAAAAAGATATGCTGTCATTTTAACCAATACATCAAACTGCACATTTCCTAACATGCAGTTCGATATATCGGCCAAGAATGACGGAGTCGAGCCTGTCGGCTATCATCTTCAGGATACCGTTGGCGCTCCCCCGTATACGATGTACCACAGACGCAGTTTTTTTGCGTATTATGGCATAAAAATATGCCACACCTGGCCATAAAGTGACTTTTTCCGCACGCTGCGCGTACGAAAAAAGCCTCTTTCTGGCCAAGTGTAGACATAAAATGATGTACACAACACGGGAGGTAATAAAGAAAGCCCTCGATCGCATATTTACGTCCCTCGCTTGCAGCTCGAGCCGCAAACTTCTGCGATCTCGGCCTGTCTTTGTATTACCACCCTAGTTATGTAATGTACTATTACGACGGAGTTTTAGTAAAAAAAGTATTTACACGCTGGTGGCAAAAATTATGGTAACCCTCATAAATCCAAGTGAACTCACCCAATTCAACGACAGTTTCGCAAACGGGCGTGAACTCCGGTGCGACGGGCACGCCATCTTTCTCGATATCTTTAATGAGGCACGTGCCCCCGCGCCGCCACGGGTTGTGCGGGGGTGCTGGTAGAGGGGGCACGGGGTCGCTGTAGCTGAACACTGCAGACGTGCCTACAGACAGACAAACAACCAATCCATAATTAAGGCAAATACACATTATAAAAAAGAGCCTTTCCGTAGACAATTCTTAGAACACTAACAGTTCTGACATGTCATTTTGCAAAGTAAAGTTCATTACAGGAGCTACTCATTCGCTTTGTTCGCTCGGTCGATAAGTCACCATAGACACAGCTGCCATCTAACGGCCACTGTTTTAACGCGCTCAGATCCCTCCTCAAGTCTTGCGACGCGCTCAGTGCACTTTCCTCGCTTCCCCCTCGCTTCTAATTAACACAAGAACTCATGGCACGTCAATAACCCAGCGTTGCTACAACACTATCCAACTTGAACTCACCATAAACAGCGCTGATATCAAGCGGCAGCTGCGTCAACGCGCGCAGATCCCTCCTCAAGTCATCAGCAGCTTGCAGCGCGCTTAGTGCACTTTCCTCGCTTCCCACGCTTTGTGCACTCTCCTTGCTTCTAACACCAGAACTCCTGGCATTTGAACAGCTGAAAGTTGCTACAGCACTATCTAACTTGAACTGACTATAAACAGCACTGATATCTAGCGGCAGCTGCGTCAAAGCGCGCATATCCCTCCTCAAGTCATCAGCAGCTTCCAGCGCGCTCAGGACACTCTTTTCGCTCCCCACTCGCTTCCAACACCAGAACTTCTGGCATTTGAATAGCTGAACGTTGCTACAGCACTATCTAACTTTAACTCACCATAGACAGCGCTGATATCGAGCGGAAGCTGCGTCAACGCGCGCAGATCCCTCCTCAAGTTGTCAGCAGCCTGCAGCGCGCTTAGTGCACTTTCCTCGCTTCCCACGCTTAGTGCACTCTCCTTGCTTCTAACACCAGAACTCCTGGCATTTGAACAGCTGAAAGTTGCTACAGCACTATCTAACTTGAACTGACTATAAACAGCACTGATATCTAGCGGCAGCTGCGTCAAAGCGCGCATATCCCTCCTCAAGTCATCAGCAGCTTCCAGCGCGCTCAGGACACTCTTTTCGCTCCCCACTCGCTTCCAACACCAGAACTTCTGGCATTTGAATAGCTGAACGTTGCTACAGCACTATCTAACTTTAACTCACCATAAACAGCGCTGATATCAAGCGGAAGCTGCGTCAATGCGCGCAGATCCCTCCTCAAGTCATCAGCAGCCTGCAACGCGCTAAGTGCAGTCTCCTCGCTCTCCACTCGCTTCTCGCGCGTGAATTGCTTGCGAGTCGTCAGCGATGCCAACTGTTCTAACACGTGAAACAGTTCCGTGGGAGGAATGTCTGGAAAAACAATACAAAACTTTCCAATAATCAAAAGCTAACAGTCAAATGATGTTTCCGAAATTGGTCGGAAAAATCTAGCAACACTCAGTTTCGTGCCATTAACGATTCTAAAAGGACAAAAACTTAAATAAAGTTCCGATGTGACCATGTGAGCAGTGACGTCAATAGACTGTTTTTCTTGGAAACAGCATCTGAGCTCTATGACTATGTCACATATGAAAGGAGGCCGATTTGATCTGTTATCAAATAGCATATTTTTCATAAGAATACCGGAAAAAATATTGTTTTCACCGACTTCAAAAAATAAAAGCATGATTCAAATCATGCAACTCAAGCTTTAATTACTTACTTAAAATATTTTTATTTTTGCTGAGGCGTTTTAATATTGTTCTGAACAAATTGTATTATGCTATAAAATGAAAAACATACACAACTACAACATGCTAGTTATCTATGTACATAAACATACATAACTAGCAGGGTATCATGTACCTACTGTATAACATTTTAAGATCTACTGTATGGACAATGAACACTTCAACATTTGATGCCGCTAAAGTCGATTTTTAATCCACTTTTCCATGGAGAACAAAAACTTTCAAAGTCTAGATATTTTACTCGACTCACCATACTTCAACTTGAGAAGGTACTCCACAATCTGCCTGGGTATGGAGCGGCGTTCGGCCAGCGTGTCTCCCTCGCACACACAGGTCTCCGTGATGGAGTTTACTCGACTCACCATACTTCAACTTGAGAAGGTACTCCACAATCTGCCTGGGTATGGAGCGGCGTTCGACCAGCGTGTCTCCCTCGCACACACAGGTCTCCGTGATGGAGTTTACTCGACTCACCATACTTCAACTTGAGAAGGTACTCCACAATCTGCCTGGGTATGGAGCGGCGTTCGGCCAGCGTGTCTCCCTCGCACACACAGGTCTCCGTGATGGAGTTTACTCGACTCACCATACTTCAACTTGAGAAGGTACTCCACAATCTGCCTGGGTATGGAGCGGCGTTCGGCCAGCGTGTCTCCCTCGCACACACAGGTCTCCGTGATGGAGTTTACTCGACTCACCATACTTCAACTTGAGAAGGTACTCCACAATCTGCCTGGGTATGGAGCGGCGTTCGACCAGCGTGTCTCCCTCGCACACACAGGTCTCCGTGATGGAGTTTACTCGACTCACCATACTTCAACTTGAGAAGGTACTCCACAATCTGCCTGGGTATGGAGCGGCGTTCGACCAGCGTGTCTCCCTCGCACACACAGGTCTCCGTGATGGAGTTTACTCGACTCACCATACTTCAACTTGAGAAGGTACTCCACAATCTGCCTGGGTATGGAGCGGCGTTCGGCCAGCGTGTCTCCCTCGCACACACAGGTCTCCGTGATGGAGTTTACTCGACTCACCATACTTCAACTTGAGAAGGTACTCCACAATCTGCCTGGGTATGGAGCGGCGTTCGACCAGCGTGTCTCCCTCGCACACACAGGTCTCCGTGATGGAGTTTACTCGACTCACCATACTTCAACTTGAGAAGGTACTCCACAATCTGCCTGGGTATGGAGCGGCGTTCGGCCAGCGTGTCTCCCTCGCACACACAGGTCTCCGTGATGGAGTTTACTCGACTCACCATACTTCAACTTGAGAAGGTACTCCACAATCTGCCTGGGTATGGAGCGGCGTTCGACCAGCGTGTCTCCCTCGCACACACAGGTCTCCGTGATGGAGTTTACTCGACTCACCATACTTCAACTTGAGAAGGTACTCCACAATCTGCCTGGGTATGGAGCGGCGATCGGCCAGAGTGTCTCCCTCCCACACACAGGTCTCCGTGATGGAGTTTACTCGACTCACCATACTTCAACTTGAGAAGGTACTCCACAATCTGCCTGGGTATGGAGCGGCGTTCGACCAGCGTGTCTCCCTCGCACACACAGGTCTCCGTGATGGAGTTTACTCGACTCACCATACTTCAACTTGAGAAGGTACTCCACAATCTGCCTGGGTATGGAGCGGCGTTCGACCAGCGTGTCTCCCTCGCACACACAGGTCTCCGTGATGGAGTTTACTCGACTCACCATACTTCAACTTGAGAAGGTACTCCACAATCTGCCTGGGTATGGAGCGGCGTTCGGCCAGCGTGTCTCCCTCGCACACACAGGTCTCCGTGATGGAGTTTACTCGACTCACCATACTTCAACTTGAGAAGGTACTCCACAATCTGCCTGGGTATGGAGCGGCGTTCGGCCAGCGTGTCTCCCTCCCACACACAGGTCTCCGTGATGGAGTTTACTCGACTCACCATACTTCAACTTGAGAAGGTACTCCACGATCTGCCTGGGTATGGAGCGGCGTTCGGCCAGCGTGTCTCCCTCCCACACACAGGTCTCCGTGATGGAGTTTACTCGACTCACCATACTTCAACTTGAGAAGGTACTCCACAATCTGCCTGGGTATGGAGCGGCGCTCGGCCAGCGTGTCCCCCTCCCACACACAGGTCTCCGTGATGGAGCCATCTTGGAAGCGACGGAGCTCCGACTTGTCGCCCCAGAACGCTCTGTAAATTGAAGATACCCGGATTAATGAATTGATGAATACCGGGACTTCGTATTTAGAGTCCGACCGAAATTTCGGTTTCAGCATAGTTTCGGCATAGTTTTGGTTTCGGCTGCCATCCGGCCGAAGCCGAAACTGAATTTGATTGGTTTCGAACTGCGATCGGACAGTCTTGTTTTCAAAAAGCACAGATATACTATTTGAAATAAGAAGTTAGAGTATGATGTTAATGATTGCTCTAAATGTTAGAGACTAAATGATTAATATGTTATTTAAAAATGAAGACTTTACTGATTATGATTGTCATTTTTAGGGTTCCGTACCAAAATGGTAAAAAAGGAACCCTTATGGTGCGACTCTGTCTGTCTGTCTGTCCGTCTGTCACAGCAAGATATCTCAGAATCTACTGATGCTATCGACTTGAAATTTGGAATAGTGTTAAAAACCGCTAACCCAAGCCTATGGGACAGAAAAAAAATCTTATACCTTTTTTACTTTTTTTTTAAAGGGGACCGAAATGGGATGTCATAAATCAAAAGTTGAGCTAATATATCGAGTGGGATATCAAATGAAAGGGCTTAATATGTAGATTCCAAAACAGTTTTTATTTTTTTTCTTAGACATGTAATTTTTAATTGAAGACTAAAACCGTTGAAAAAAATACCGTTCCCCCCCTATTACCTCCGAAGATACTGAACAGAAAAATATTATCCTAAATATTACAGGAAAAATAAAACGGTTTTCCTAACTTGCAGCATTTTTTAGAAATTCGCAAAAATCGTAAGACAACCTTATTTGCTCCTACTAAACTAACCGCGGCATATGTCGATGTATGGGGACAACAGTTTCACAAGAGCAAAGTTAAGTTTGTCCCATCATACAGTTTTTCTTGAATTATTCACATATCTACTGACGACTGTGTACGGAACCCTCGGTGCGCGAGTCCGACTCGCACTTGACCGGTTTTTTTTATCTACCCACGAAAACATGACCTTATATGGAAGTTTCGGTTTTGGTTCTGGTTTCGGCCGAGACTGAGATTTCAACCGAGAAAACTAATTTCGGTCGGACACTATTCGTAATGTTATAAATATACCGGTATTGGCAGGCGTGGCTCACTCCGCGATTCCGCCGCGCGGCTACTTGTACCAAATTATGCCCGTCGGGAGGGGCTTAGCCAGCGAACAGAAAGAGCACGCGTTAAGCGATTTGACGACCGCTTTAGCTTAGTTGGTAGTGACCCTGCCTACGAAGCAGGAGGTCCTGGGTTCGAATCCCGGTAAGGGCACTTATTTGTGTGATGAGCACGAATATTTGTTCCTGAGTCATGGATGTTTTCTATGTATTTAAGTATTTGTATCTATTAAATATATCGTCGTCTAGTGTCCGTAACACAAGCCTTATTGAGCTTACTATGGGGCTAGTTCGATTTGTGTAGGATTGTCCCCTAATATTTATAAGCGATAGAGACGATCGGATGTGGTGCGTTCCGTCCGGTGGTCGGACCCGAACGTCAGTTTAAACTTCTGTATGTACCTAACAGTGGCGTGGCGTCAAATATATTCTTAGTAAAGCCGGAGCAGATTTGAATTACTTTTTCTTCAGTAGTAGATACTCCGGCAATAATAGGCAAGCCGGTGGGAGTCGGGTTCTATGGACTCCACGCCAATGGTACCTAGTACTATTACTTATTCTGTGGTATTGGGAACTCTAGTTGGAAGGGAACCCTCTTCAAGAGTTGGCACGTACCTGAACTCTTCAGCCTCGGGCAAGTTGGCAGCGGGACCCTTGTCGATGATGTTCAGGGCGTGCTCCTGGTTCAGGATGAACCCAAATGATAACTTCTCTTTATGCCTAAAAAACAGTTCAACATCAATAGGGTATTTGACAACAATCAAAATAAATTCATTAACTCTAACCAGCAAATTACGCTTCCAAAACAGCCCGGATAAAATCATTGAAACTTATTTTCGTGCCATCAACGATTTTACAATGACGAAAACTAAAAATAAGGCACCATGTTGAGCATGACGTCACAAGCACGTCACAAGATAGTATTTCATACTAAACTGCATACTTTCGGAGCGTTTTGACACTTCATAAAAAGAAGCTGATTTGAACTGTCATCAAGTAGCCTATTAAAGTTATACCCAGGCATAACATAGGCCGATCAGTTGATTCACTACATAGTATAAAACAAAGTCGTTTCCCGCTGTCTGTCCATATGTATAATCTATCTCTTTCTTTCTTTCAATCTATATCTTTAAAACTATGCAACGGATTTTGATGCGGTTTTTTTAATAGATAGAATGATTCAAAAGGGAGGTTTATATGTATAATACATGCATTTAGTATTAGTATTGCACACGTGCAAAGCAGGGGCGGGTCGCTAGTTGTTAATAAAATCGAAATTTGTTTGTCTTTTATACCATTAATCTGTGTTCTAAAAATAGGGATATTATAGTTCACCGAAGATACGCAGGTATTAAATATGAGCCCAATCAAACGTGAGGAAGTTCTAATTTAGCTTCCAAGATATGACAAGTTAAATTAAAGTTTGTAATAATCGCGTTTTTTGTTATTCAAATTGGTCACACTCATTAATGGCTCCTACGCACTTTGGCTTTTTGCCTCGCGGGTATGCCGCCGGCATAATCAGACGGCGACACAAATACCCGCTGGGTATGCCACTGGGCCTGTTCCCGGCATATTGTGTAGCAGCCTTTAGAAGATGTACTCACCCATCCTTAACTTTATCATAACTCTTCCCGATTGGCCAAGAGAAGTCCGCTTCAACCAATGGCAGGATCAGATCAGCCCGGTTCCCCAGACCCCTCACCAGCAACTTATGCAGGGTGCTGGTCACTAGAGCCAGCTGGTCTATACCATAGTTCACTTTACACTCTATGGGAGCCTTGTCTATGACCGCTTGCATGACTTTTGGGAAGTTTTTGAATCTGAAACATTTTAAGAATTGTAATCAGTCATGTCTAGAAGCCATTACTACTAATTAATAATATATAGTATTAGTACAGTATAGGTACAGGTGTATAGTATAGGTACTAATGGCCTCTCAGTATCAAACAATTTCGGTAATCAAGAAGGGAGCTTACTTATACTTTACCAAAAATATTTGGTCGTAAGTGAGTTTGACGTCGCTAAGCCACTGGTCATAACTCCATCGCGACTGGCACAAGATAGCATGCGATGCCGGTGCGACAAGTAACACCCAATAGGGAACGTCCACGAACTATAGGTGGCAGCACTAACCGGCAAAAGAGACACGGGTGGACAACAAAGGAAACTTTCACCCCTGTCATTTGACGGCTGTCAATGACAATATGTAATTGTCAATGTCAAACATAGTACGTCGTAGCTACACTGACGTTAATCGTCCTTCATCGCAATAAATTACGGCGATTCCGTCAATGTTGCCCCAGCATGAGAGGGTACTTGATTTAGATTGGCGGCACCAGTTCCCTATATGTAACATGCACAAAGAAGATGCCACCAATCTAAATCTTGTACTCTAGCATGCTGGGCCACATTAACGGGAAACGCCGTTAATATCGCGATGATGGACGATTAACGTTATTGTAGCCACGACTTACTATATGCGACATTGTCATTTTTTTCAGGCATGATAAGTTTCCTTTACTGTAGTATATACATAGTGTCCTTTTGTGGATTTAGTGCTGCCACTATAGTTCCTGCACATTCCCTATGGGCCGATACAGACGGACTGCAACCCAACTGCAACTCCCTACGATTGTATGGGAACTGCATCACAACTGCACGCCGACGCGCAGGCAGTACAAATCGTAGGGAGTTGCAGTTGGGTTGCAGTCCGTCTGTATTGGCCCTATTGGGGCAAGCATGTGCACAATATACGCGCGTTCTCATTGACTATCGTCGCGTCACGCACAAGATATCACTACCATTGTTAGCAGGGCATTTCTCCAGAAGTATGTCTGCGACTCATTCATCTGTCTCCATACATTTAGTATGAAAAAGGGCCAGATGAGTGAGGTGACCGCAGACATATTTCTGGAGAAATGCCCAGCAATGAAAATAATATTCCCTCTTATTACTAAGTGTAAGCTGTGGGTCAGGTGCAGGCTGAGAAACAGCTTTGTGAAGCTCACAGCATATGCTTAGACCTGAGCCTGTTGCCACTATTTAAGCCCATTGATTGTATATGTACCTGCCTGTTATGTAACTTTTTTTGTGTTTTGTGGCAATAAATATTTTTTTATTTTGTGTAGCCATGCATTTCTCAAATTGTATGTAATATTTGAATTACATACCTCAGAATGTAATCAAACTGCAGCAGTGGTGTCACCGGAGTCATGAACAGCGGTATAAAGCTGTTCACACTCCCATCATCCAGCATATCCACTGCCAACCCAGCCTCCCTCTTCAACGCTGCATACGTCCCGGTGGTCATTTGCCAGCAGACATTGTAGTAACCGGTGGTGTCAAGGAACACTACTGGGAAGTGGCTGAGGAATTCAGAGAGTGGTGGTGTGTTCGGGTTTTTGTTGAGAGAGATGCCTGCGGTGTCCCATTGGGAGGTCTCTGAAAAATACATAGAATATACAATATTTATTTAAAATCACATTTTGTTACACATAAAGTTAAGCTGTACTGAGCAGTCTTTATAATAGGAATGTATTGCGAAAAAATTATTGACATGGATTTTAACAGATAAAATCATCACCATATAAAAAATTAAAAAAATGCATATCGTCGGGGATAGTGCAATACCGCGTAAGTAGCACATGTAGATAAGGTTTCAATTTCTAACAAATTTGCTTAAAACTGAACCTTAATTGCATATGCTACTTACGCGGTATTGCACTATCCCCGACGATATGCTGCTTTGTGACAAACATTAATATTGTCATAAAATTAGGTTCTTTAATGCTAAAATTTTTAGGCAGATTTGATTAAAATTTAAACATTAAATATGCAACACTTACTTAATGAAATCCAGACATTTCGTATAATTTGATAACTGCTCATAATATTGTTGATCCTTTTTGTCTGAACCAAATGTGCAACCAGCATGCTAATAACAAACCCAGACATTTGTAGCTTTCTCTGTCGGAGCCAAATTTTCAACAGTACTACTGCTTGTTTCAAATTTTCACTGTTGCTCAGTGTTTCAGTCAAAAACTCCATATTTGACAATGCTGTTAAGTCTGACAATACACTACTATTGTAATATGGTGTAGGAGGACCAACATCAGAATTATTTTCAACACTTTCCTTTGATAACAACCATGCCTCTCGCAAATTATTACGACTAGGGCTGAAACGGTGCAATTTATATGCTTCAGCCTCACAAGTTAAGTGAATACGGACTGATAAATGGTTACCAAGCTTGTCATTCGGTTTGAGATCAAGCACCGGTTTGCTTTGACATCCATCTTTGCATGAATATTTAATGTCTTCAATTATTTCAAGTGTTTTCAAATGAGACGCAACATATGCCAAATATGCAGCATGTTTCTTGTGATACCTGTAGTTAATTGAGTCGTTTTTAGTGTATGTCTCTGCTGGTACTGTTATTTGTATATCTACCATTAATTTAGAATTAATCGGACAGCCCAAGGCGTATGAACCAATAATTTCAACATTTTTGAACTTGTGGAATTTAAATACACATTTTGTCCTGTCCAACTGATTATTTACTGGTAGTTTGACTTTGAGTTTTTTAAGAAAGGTTTTCTCTGTCAAATCGTAATCAGAGTCATCCTCCGGTATACTTTCTAGATGTTTTCTCAACCCTTCAAACCAGCTCTGTATTTTTTTCTCTGTTTTCTCTTTTAACTTAACCTCTTGCAAGATTTCCTCGATTTGAAGACGAAATAAGTTAGAATTGAACAAGTTCTCCGTCTCTTGAAGTCTGTTCAACTCGTTAACAGTAGGCTGTCGGTACAAACTCTTAGTTTTAACACGTTTCTTTGCGGGTTCTGAACTTTGCGTTCCGCTCTCATTTAGTAAAGCAGATGCTTCATCATCCTCTGATATAGAAGCTTTGGCGCCCTGTAATTATTGTAAAGTGGGTATGAAATTGTTTTTAATAGAAAAAGTATGTTAACATTTCACTCCAGACGTGGCGTTTGTTTTTAGTTCATGATAAACAATGTTAGAAAATCTCGTTACATAAAGTCATTATAGACTCACCCTTTTCACCATGGTTAAAATTACCGGCTATTTAAGTTGTATTAAACAATAATTCATTTGAGAGTATAGGTTACATAGAAGTACTGAAGTGTCTAAAGTAAACAACGTGTGACTGACAGACCCATGCAACTTTTGACAGAATGGATACGTTCAGAAACAAAGACAAATGTAATAATTTTTTTCTCAAAGGTTATTTACTAATATTTAATAATTAGCAAATTTAATAATGATCAATAAATCGAAAATAATCAAACTTTTAAAAGTATGGCTAAATATTTTGTTGTTCTATAGTTTTACAAGATTTAATTCTAAAAATATTGAACAGAAAATGGTGCGGCAATAAAATTAAACAATTATCTTGTGATATCTGAACGTTATCAAAACTGTAGAAAAAAAAATCTAATTTTTACCATTTACAATACGTTCCGTTCTACGTACCGTCAAACGGGGTTATTAGGGATCGCGGGGTGAATAAGGATGGCCCCGGGAAACACATTTTCCTGATAATTTCTTAATAACAACCTATTTAGTTAGGTAGTTTTTAAGGAAAACTACCTACTAAGGTAGGTAGTCCTTAAGAAATTATCAGGAAAATGTGTTTCCCGGGGCCATCCTTATTCACCCCGCGATCCCTAATAGCCCCGTTTGACCGTACTCTGGCTGGATCTAACCCTTTCATTTAAAAAGAGTTTTATAAGTGATGGAGTTCTAAGGTAAGAAAAATTGAACAAAAAAACAACAATCGACTTGAGAATGTCGAAATAGTATTAAATCAATGTTACCAATTTTAGTTTTATCTCAAATTAAGACAGTGCTCCCACCACATGTTTAGATTAGACTATAATTGCGAGATATGCCCGGGCTACACTAGGCTAGTTTACAAGCCAGGACATTTTTTAATAGGATGGAGTTCGGAGTTCTATTTTTAGGCTAGTAGCGTCCACTGATTTTACTATCCTAGCTTGATAAACGAGCCTCGTGTAGCCCGGGCAATGTGTTGTCTGCGCTCTCTGCTAATAAAAATACAAACGATAAGTGTTGTTTGTAATCATTAATCATCTATATTCAATAGAGAACTGCCTCCTTTTTTTGAAGTCGGTTAAATTCCCATGTGTGCTTTTTGTTATGTGCAGCCGTAACTACTTACACAAGTTACCGCCAACACGAATAACGGGGGCCTCCGGAGGCTGCCTCCGTCGGTCGCCGTTCGTGTTGGCGGTAGCTTGTGTAAGTAGTTACGGCTGCACATAATAAAAAGCACACACGGGAGTGTTACCAACGAAGTTGCCAAGCATAGTTGAGAGCAGTGGATTTTGAATGGATATTTGACATCAACGGAGCCTTTACTTAATGTATACATACTGCATTGTGAATTTGCCATCGATATCAGGATTAAGCCATACTGTCATGACGTTTTTAAAATAAAACAACCATATTTTTAAAGAAATTTATATTAACAAGTTTTAACTGACAAGTTTTAAGTCTACATCTCGTACTGAAGAATAGCTTGCAGTAAAATTATACCAATAAATAAAATATATTTTTAACTCGTAATTATAGACACTAAACTACTACCTAATCTAAGTAGGTACTCTGCAGAAATTATGAGTATTGATTTAAACATAAATTGTTAAACAAATCGAAAGCAAAGTTATTTACACAAGTATGGATAATGTACAATATTGATAATACTTTTTAGGAAATAAATAATACGGCGTGTGTCTCTGCGTACTTTAAAGTACATGATAAAAGAAAATATAGTTTTTTCACAAACTTTTCCACCAACTTCATTCACGTTCCGTTACACGGCCGTCCAACAAAAATGCGTCCGTACATAACGGAAGTCATCTATTTCTCAAAATTTTGTCTGTGGACTGAATTTAAAAAGTTAAAAACGCGCGCAACGGCTATCTTACGACGAATATTTGGTGGAATCAAATTAGAGTTTATTCTTTGTCACTATCAAATTACTTCAGATGAGAGATAATAGCATTAGTGTATTCGCTGCATTTGCCTTTGCCACCCAAGTCACCGGTGAGGTGTTTGCCCTCGCGCAGTGTCTCGTAGCACGCGTGTTGGATTTTGTCGGCGTGCTCATTCAGTTGGAGGTGCCTGAGCATCATAATGGAGGACAGAAGTAAGGCCGTAGGGTTAGCCATATCCTTGCCGGCTAGATCGGGCGCTGTGCCGTGGACCTGTAAGATGAACATGAATTTAATTGCACATTTGGTAAGGTTTGCAACAAGTTTGACAGAACTAGTTTGTTATAAGTTTGTATAAGGTCCCAACAAACGGAACTGTCTTATAGCAATCATCAAAACATCTTAGTGTTTTCGGTTTCCGCGATTATCACTCATTGTAATAACACAACTTAAACGGATTATATCGCGTATATTACTTCATTTTTTACATCCGGAAGTTTCGTAACGCTTATTAGTGTTCGTGGTCAGGGGTAGACTGAGAAATACATACATTTTCTGTGTCAAAATTACCGTTGTGCAAACCTGCCCACTATAAAAAATCCAAATTAAAATAAAGGTGTTGCCAGACGGGCCTAATGCCGTAAGTTTTATAATTGGTTTTAGTGTCCGTCAAGATAGCGCTGATAGCGTACACCGTAAAGATATTCAGAATCTGATTCAGCCAATAAATAGTACCCAAATAGTACCGACGAAATACCTAGGTGAAAAAAATAGTACCCTTAAACTTTCTGAAATATAAGGCCTGTGCACGGTGTACGCTACCGGGCGTCAAGCTGGCGTACACCGTTTGTATCTCGGGAACGGCTTTGTTTTTGGAAACGCTTTATATCTCAAAAAATAGTACCCAAGTAGTAGTAGTTAAGTTATGGAATATCTCGGCTTCTACGATAGCTAGAGAAATGAAATTTTAAGGCCCTAGGGTACTATTTTTTGAGATATAAAGCGTTTCCAAAAACAAAGCCGTTCCAGAGATACAAACGGTGTACGCCAGCTTGACGCCCGGTAGCGTACACCGTGAACAGGCCTTATATTTCAGAAAATTTAAGGGTACTATTTTTTCGCCTAGGTATTTCGTCGGTACTATTTGGGTACTATTTTATGACTGCATCAGATTCTGAATACCTTTACGGTGTACGCTATCTTGACGGACACTTGGTTTTATGCCACACCTGACCATAAAATGATGTACACAACACGGTAGGTAACGAAGAAAGCCCTCGATCGCATATTTACGACCCTCGCTTGCAGCTCGGGCCGCAAACTTCTGCGATCTCGGCCTTTCTTTGTATTACCACCCTAGTTATGTAATGTAGTGTTTGTTAATATTTTCTAGTATCATACCTTTATTTGACATGTGCCAGGTGCATTATAATGAAGTTACAAGAGCATACCCTATCATTCAATCAAACTAAAATCTGTCCTTAGTTTTGATAGAAAGTTAAAAACCCATCTTACTTACCCAGGATAATCCACGAAGTGCTAAGTCAAATAATACATTTTTTTTTTCAATCATGTCTTTATTTTGGCGTCTATATTATATACATAAATAAAATATAATATACTAAAACGATTCCACACATTGACCAATTTGCAAAAGCAATCAGAATATCCATTGGTGTAAGATTCTTAAAGTACATTTTATTGTCAGATTTTATCTGAATCACATTTCCAAGCAAAATAAATAAATACAAATGTTGTGTAAACTAAATATATAAAAAAACGACACTGTAGCACGCAGAAAGAAAATAAGGAAATTAATTGTCTCATCGGTGGAGACAGACCAAAAATCTTACTTTCACTACATAGGTACCATTTTTTCCTTGCGCGAAACGTAATAATTAAAATAAAAACACTTGTAGCACATCTGTGTAAGAATTAAAATACTGGAATATCATAATTAATATTAAACGGCATATTAAAATACTATGACCGGTGGCATGAATGTCAAGATACTGGTAAACATAAGCAATTCATCAATTGTTAATACTTGATCAGGAACCAAAAGTGTTCTAAAACACAATGTTAACCTAAAACTTAATTGTCCACAAACTTATGTTTTCCATTGAAAATTGAGACTTTACCTTTCCATTGACTTTTGACTGACTTTGATTGTATTTTCCAGCGATCATCATCATCAACCTGTATCAATCCACTGCTGGACATAGGCCTCTCCCATAGCATGCCACTGAGCTCAATCTTCAGCTCTCCTCCACTCACCATCAGTGATATTTAATAATAATGTGTCCCATCTCTCTTCACTAGTAGGTTTAGGATGATAAAAAAATTATCAAATACTTCTTTGTAATTTTTGAACCAAAAGAATGCTCAAATTATGGAAAAGATAAATTTGTGGCACTTATTCGAAAACAGCCATTCTCTCACTAACTTATTGGTAACAAATTTGCATCAATAAATTAACTTAATTAAACCGTAAGTGCAGTGGAAAGTTAAGCTTAAACTTAATCTATAAACTCCCAAGATCCTAAAGTAGGGAGTGATCAAATTCACTTTATCGAACCATGTCATTATAGGTCAAATTTGATTTGACAATGTAGACGCCAATTTCCAAAATAAAAATTAAATTCATTTTTAGAAGTTAGAAAAATGTTGTAATCTCTCTGGTGCCTGTAATTATTTTTATTAAATATTGTCGGCTTCTAAAATAGAGATGTGCCGTTCCCGGGAATATTCCCCACTTGTATGGGGAATATTCCCGGGGTAAGAATATTCCCCATACAAACGGGGAATATTCCCGAGAATGGCACATCTCTATTCTAAAATGATCTTCAATGATCACTGTGGTAGAAGAAAGATTATTATTTTAACATGGCGGAACTTGTTAACTAAATAAATATACCAGATTCAGAGCAATTTCATTTCGAAAGCTTTCTTACAGATTGTAATCTCTAAATACTCTCTTTGGCAGTAATATTAGAGATCCAGAATCTCACCCTTATGTCATAAATAAAGTATAAATTCGCTACTACGCTGTTACTATACTATGTAATTGAAGGGTAATTAGTCAACAATTTGATCTAATAATTTAACTATTATTCGAACGAACAATTCTCGCGATTTTGGTCACCGTCTTTTGTACATTTGCTATACTATTTGTCCTATAAACTCCTGTAAGAATTTAGGGGGTCACTTCCAAACTCGAAATTTCAAGTTCGCATCGCTCCAATCCCACGATTCTCTCACTCAAAAGAGGCGGCCCGATGCGAACTTCGGCCATCGAAGTTTCCGGATACAATCGCACCCCAGACTCGTAATTATCAGGAATGTATGGCCACCGAATCTCGGAATATAAATTACAGGTGATACAACTATGTAACTTGAGTTTTTGGATACAATCGCACCCCAGACTCGTAATTATCAGGGTGTATGTATATGTGACATTCCGCGGGTAAAGGTACCTTATGGACGCTGTCGCTTGCGTCGTATACGACTCCGTTACTAAAGGAAGTATATAGGACATCAAAATAGAAGGACGCATCCTCCATAAGGTACCTTTGCCCGCGGAATGACACATACATCGTGTTTTTTATTTCCGTTAAATTCGACGCGTTGTTTCGTATGTCAGCAGAAGCTACCTGGTATATCGCTTTGTGTTAAATTCGAAAAAAAAAATTATTTACTTTTCATACAAAATAAATGAATACTGAGTTGATAATAATTTAATAATTTTAAAAGACGCTTTTGAGTTACTCAAAAGTTAATGTTTCTTTTTTTTACTTTTCATACAAAATAAATTAATACTGAGTTGATAACCATTTTTAAAAGACACTTTTGAGTTAGTCTAAAGTTAATGTCAACTATGACAATGTTGGAATTATGACAGCTCATTTATACTGGCTAGTGATTAAGTTAAGATTACATATGTATATTTTAAAAACGGCATGAGTTAAAATTAGTTTCTTGGAGAAATTAACTTAATTAGATCTGAAGTGCCCTCGAAGTTAACGGAAATCAATAAACACGGTGTATAAATGTCTTATTTAGCTTTTGCTACATTGAAAATTGTAAAGACTCAGCACCAGACAGCGACCAAACCGCCAACCTAAAGGTTCTTGATAATCTCATTAGTGTAGGATGTACACGTGCTCTTCCCCCCCAGGTCTTCAGTGAGGACCTGGCCCTCCCGGAGCACGGTGAAGCACGCGTGTTGGATCTGCTCCGCATGCTGCTGCAGTCCCATGTACCGCAGCATCATCACACCGGAGAGGAGCAGGGCGGTGGGATTGGCTTTGTCCTGCCCGGCTATGGCTGGAGCTGTTCCGTGCACCTGGAAGGTTAGTCATGCGATGATGTTATGGTTGTTTTGGAGACGTGCGTGTTTTAGCTGTATTTATCAGTTAGACTTTTTGGGTAGGTCCCATTTGTTCCATGGAACATGACGTCATAGATCAAAATATTTTTTTTTCCACGGAACTACATACATATTAGCTTTTCATCCGAATTTCATGCCATAGAACAAAATGGGAATCATACTCTCCCAAAATTTTCCATGAGAAGTTAGCGAATAAACAACAGTTACAACCAATCTCAAGTTAGAGGAAAATCCACATGCTCATAATTCATAACATAATGCAATCATTAAATAGGTCACTTTGATAAAATGCCACAATCAATGTTATTATTTTTGTAGAGGCCAGCATGATAAGATAATCAAAAGAGGTTTTATCTACCTTGACCGATAGAATAATATGAGAATTAAAGTATTGCATTTTCCATAGTACAAAATAAGAGAAAAAAAATCTTATTCTCTCCGATGACGTCATGTTCCATAGAACAAATGGGACCTAGCCCACTTTTTTTCATTTCTATCTTCTAAACTTCAATTCCCATTTATCACGATAAACAAATTGGCGTGTCAGTCAATAGCCTTTAAAAAAGAACTACCGAATCTTCCTATTAATGCGAAAAAAGGGGCCCAAACGAGTATTTATTTTAGTACAAATTAGAAGCCGAGTTACTTTTCCTCCGATATTAGTCCTAGACAATGAACGCACGTTTCCGAAATACAACAACATGGAAATACAATATGGAGGGTTGCAAGTCACACATTGTTTTCTGTAAATGCCACGTAACATTATGACTATGCTTTGCTATACGCAATATTCAATTATAACCTTTTAGTAACGATGTACCTACTCATTTTGAAAGCCGACTATCCGGTCTCATTTATAGTCTACGCCTATAGTCTATTTTTATTACCTAAAAAGTACTGGGATGACAATTTTCCTCCTTATTGGTTACAAGCCGGCGTTCACATTAAAACTTAACGTCAAGATTTTAAATGTTTTTTGTATAAAACCGAGAAAAATTATGAATTTTATATAAAACCATTTCATTAATACAGTCACGAAAACCTAAAATGTTATTACGTCTTCCTTATTTGCATAACAAAAGTACATATTAGCAATTTTTCTCACGAAGATAAAGAATTTAAAATATAAGAATATAATTTATAATAGGAAAGATGTTTCCCGATTTTATTTGTACAATATTCTGCACGTAGTGAATACCGCCTTAGCGTTCTTCATTTGAATGAACCAATGAACCTGTCGTATTAAAAAAAAAATAGATTATACTCAGCTGTTCGTTGGCTCTAGTTCATATTTTTCTCTTTCAAATAAGTACACATTGTGATGTGATCGCTATTACATAACTAAATGAAAAATATAACAAAATATTACTATCAAGAGAAACAGCCAACATTATCTTTACTGTATTCAAAAATGTGTGTTTGTGTGTTGATTTTTTCTACAATCCATCTGTGACAAATTTTCTAACAGAAGTATAGTAATAGGTGTTTAGTAACCACTGGACACTAATGTTATACCACAATCATTCATTCTGATATATCATGCAATATCAACAGTGTTAATATGGACGAACATGATCCACACCGGTTAGTCAACACGCATATATTCCGAGAAACAGACTTACGCTGCATATTTCATTATCCACTGTATAATAAATGCATTAAATAATTATAAAAGATTCGGCATTCGTTATATAAAATATTGAAGACCGTTGATAGTTGAATCTTCAGGATTCATGAGTTTCCTATTTCCGACAGCGGGGCCTATGATGGTCGCGAGCATCATTAGGCTCAAGAAAGCCTTTCAAATCATAAGAGTTAAATGGAAACTATGGGCATGTTTGTTAACTCAGTCTCTTTATAGCAATTCTTTAACTTATGGCGAAGATAATACTACTCGTATAATCGAACACACTGTCAACTCTACATTTGATGTCAACTTTATTGCAACATATTAAAGTCTATGTGGGTGCTCAGTTAACAGTGGCTTCGAGTGTACAAAAAAGATAATATAAAAATTATAGAAAACCGCTATCGTTGCCAATCATCTGCTTTTTAACATATCTGTGACCGAGACAGTTCGCGTCGCCATTTTAATACCCATGCTCAGTTGCACGAGCATCTAGTTTCAGTGATACTTACGGATTCGAACAGGGCTCCGTTCTTGCCGATGTTGCCGGACGGGGTCAGACCCAGACCTCCAACCAGACCCGAGCACATATCGGACATGATGTCACCGTACAAGTTCGGCATCACCTGGAAATAATGGAATAAAGATTTAAATACCGCAATATAGGTGTTGCCTGTACTAGGAGCAAATAATTAAAACGTAGATTGTACTCCTCAAACTGAACAACATTTGTTCAGCGACATTTAAATAGTACATTGTGTATCTAGGGCGGTAAGTAAGATACAAACTTATATATATACATACATACTTAAATATACAGAAAACGTCCATGACTCATGAACAAATACTCGTGCTCATCACCTCTAGCTTCGTGGGCGGTGGCACTCCCACTGAACTAAACGTGTCGTCAAAATCGGCTTTAAAATGGAGGTGTGTGCAATAAGTTTATGTAGCGCTTGGTAATGTATTGTACCGCACATCTCTTATTGAGTACATACATAGGCAATATTCTTGCATTATTTTAAATTTACCTGGTTGCCCAAGATACAGGCTGAGCCTAGTTTGGGAACCCCTGTTTAAGACTTGCAACTACAAGTCCTCTTTAATACATAAAAAAAAGGAGGCGCACGTACCAGCACGTCGAATTTGGAGGGGTCCTGCACCATGTTGAGGCACACTGTGTCCAGGTAGCGCTCCTCGAACCGGATGTCCGGGAACTTGGTCGCCAGCTCGCGGCAGCAGCGCAGGAACAGACCGTCCGACATACGCCTGGAACGGACGGAAACTATTTTCAGACGCCACCTTCACTTGAGTAAAAATCCATGGGATTGTATAGCTTACTGACATGCAACGGACTGTAAATTGTTAGGATACGTTTCCACTGATCCGGAGCTGGCCGGAGAGGAGAGGAACGAGCTGCGAGTTGACCAATCACAGTGATCGAAATCACCACTCTGCGTCAGTGTAAATTGCAATTGAAGGCTTATTCGGTCATGACCTAGATCTCTGGATATTGATTGGACTAAGAGAAACTAGCCTTGTGGACAGCGATGACCTACTTCCTATTGATTTCCTTACCGAATGTGAAGATGTGTGTGTTGCTGGCTTCCGTCTGCCTTCCAGTAATTACCTTGATGCCCTGCATCACTCCATCCACGATTTAGATTGTTGATTAGGTTGAGATACTTACATAATGTTGGCCTTGTGGACGGCGCAGGGCTCGGAAACCGGTAGTTGCTCCATACAAAAATACCGGTATTCTTTCCGTTCTTTGGTTTATTATTTCGTTTTTTAACCGGACAATCTAATAATGCGAAATCATGACTTAAATACATTATTGAGCTCTACATCAGGGTTTCCCAAACTGTGCGTCGCGACGCCCTAGGGAGTCGCGACACTGTCCCAGGGGCGTCGCGACACGGGAGTTTCAAGTCGCCGTAAGTTAAACCTAGAACGACCCGCACGTGTCTTAGTTTACAAGGGCGTCGTAAAAAGTTTACAACCTGCCAAACGAGTCGAAGTGTAAATAAGTTTGGGAACCCCTGCTCTACATAATAGTACATTACACAACTAGGGTGGTAAAACAAAGAAAGGCCGAGATTGCAGATGTTTACGGCCCGAGCCGCAGGCCGCAGGTTCTATATTACGTCCCGTGTACATCATTTTATGTCTACACTTGGCCAGAAAGCGGCTTTTTCCGTACGCGCAGCGCCACTTTATGGCCACTTTATGGCCAGGTGTGGCATAAAAAGCATAAAATAATTCAAAATATTTGGCTATTTCGGGGTTTTTGCAAAATACCGGTTACGAGCCCTGGGACGGCGGCTGGTTTTCCTTAGCAAACGTGAAGGCGAACTCTGCGACTCGCTTGCTGGTCTCCTCAGTGATGAGCTTGATATTCTGCACCACTCTGTCCAGGATTTAGATTGTTGATTAGGTAAAGACACTCACATAATGTTGGCCTTGTGGACAGCGGTGACCTTCTTCCTCTTGTTTTCCGTGGCGTATATGAAGGCGAACTCGGCGACTCGCTTGCTGGCCTCCTCGGTAATCAGCTTGATACTCTGCACCACTCCGTCGACGATCTCGTGCTCAATACCGGAGTACTCGCCCTCAGTGTTCTCGCGGATCGTGACCACGTCCACGTTGTCGTATAGGGTTTTGATGCTGGAAGGTAAAGATATGATGGTTTGAGTTTTTTTAATATTTATCATACCCTAGAATGGTAAGTTGTAGCATGGTGTATGTGACCTCCTCCAAAGATCCTCCGAATTATTTGTAGAGGGATTTTTCCGGATTTATCTGTGTTAAGTCCGACGCGTTTCGGAAGGGAAAGTTAGAACTTTTCATATGACAGCACCTGCTAGCTGTCAATTTTCACGGTCTGTCTAAAGGTGGTTTTCCACCGGCAGGGCGAGACGAGACGCGACGCGGATTGAATTGAAACTTGTATGGCAAATTTCAATCCTCTTAAGATGCGCTAGGAGGATTGAAAATTTGGCATACAAATTTCAACTCAATCCGCGTCGCGTCTCGTCTCGCCCTGCCGGTGGAAAACCACCTTCAGAACCTTTTAGAGGGACAGGTCGCTTCACTTAGCCTCATGGGAGTGGATTGAGTATCTTGTCTAAGAGATTTGATTTGAATAATCTGTTTGTTGAAACTTTGTAGTTTTAAGCGATACCTTATTTGTATATGCTAATGCACGAAGTGTTGGAATCCTGACGAATTGTTTCGCGTGTGTGACGTCTGCAGATTGGAGCTGGTCTTCTGACCCTTAACTTTGACATTTTGACAGATTATAGACCCAGACTCTGTTGATGCAGGAAAGAAGCCAGCGAGTCGGTGAGTATTGATTTCTATTGAACCTTTACTTTAAGTTTTAGACGTAAGTTTTAAGAGCACCCGTACCGGGATGCTACTCCAGTGTTCGGCAAAAGCTGAATTCTGAACAATCTGTCTGTTTGTGGTTCTTTGGAGAGTAAACCAAAATATCAAAATGCAGTTGCAGAGGAATGAATGGTCATAACTTTTGATAGGCCAGTCTTAGTCGAGGCACTTTCGTTAATCTTAAAAGTCGCCATCAGCCAGTTATAATAAAAGGAATTGTTACCTAATCAACAAAAAAATTCCCACGTCCCAGTCATGAAATGCATCTATACATAAACAAGAGAACATGTCCCATCAATCATAGCTTATAGTAGTATATTATCATAGAATGGAATCTCAAGAGTTTGAAATTGAAAACATTTACATTGTAGTACCTTCATGAATATCTCCCAAGCAACGAGAAACAAACTTCACTTCGGTACATTACTGTCCCCCGATTTTGGCACATGATCGCTACATGTGTGGTAGCATCATGTGTGGCGTAGTAAATGGGGTTTAAGCTGTTTCGATACTAAGGCAAATCAAACAAAGGAAAGGCAATGCCAAGTTAATTTAGATAAGAATAGAAAAAAAATATGCCAGTGGTTATATTGACAATAGGCTATTGATGCTACCCACAGCATCAAAAAATGTAGACCAGAATGAGAAAAGGGCCGGACTGCAAAAGCATCGCTGCGCAGTCGCAAGGCTGTCGCAGTACACGCCGAGTCCGTTCCTTTTGTCACTCGGAATCAAGTATTATGTATTATTAGGTATTTTATTGTAAAATGATCTGCATATGTTTCTGATGGTTATTTTGTATTGTGAAGTTCTGTAACTGTTCTGGGTTCTGTGTGGCAATAAATGTTACTTATTCTTGTTATATTTGTTGACTGATCAAATCAACTTATTTTTATGAAGTTCAAAACGCTCTCATATTCCAAGAAAAACTGATTTGTGACGTCAATGCTTGTTTTTGTCATTTTAAAATCATTGATGCCACGAAAATTAGTGTAGCTGGATTTTATCCGAGCAGTTTTGGAAACATAATTTAATGCTTAGCTTTCAGATATCATGGCATGTAATTTTTAATTAATTTTAATATTAGATTGACATTTTGTATTTATTTAATTTAATGTTCATTTCCCTGTTTGTAAAACCTGACATTGTAACTTATTTAATTCTATAAGTCTAATGTTTTATGTATTTTTTATCCCCTAAGCAGTCATGATTTGGTAGCCAACCGGCAAAACATAGTGCTTCTACATATTTGTACTTCACCACTGTCTGTACAGTCTTACCTATGTTTAACAAAATAAAACACTTTGACTGTAGAGAAATCTGCCTATTCGAAATGGAAACTTAATTCAATTGATTTGTAAAATTAAATTAGTTTAATTTTTTTCACTGTTACACCTGAATTTGCAATTCTAACACATGGTACTTAAATGTGATATAAATTAATTCAGAAATGCTAAACGTAACTAACCGATAACTTATCCGTAACAGGCTTTGTCAGGTCGACACGAATATAAATTATCGTAGCAACAAACTCATACATAATTGGCAAGGTTCCCCTAGTTTACGTATAATTTTGTTTGTCCGAATACGTATGTATCTTTATGTATAATTTTGTTTGTCCGAATACGTATGTATCTTTATGTATAATAGTTATTTTACAGATGCCATTGACTTTTCATAATAAATATAACAGAAACCTAATCTAACTTTAAGTGACCTACGTAAAAGAGTTTCCGAAATATTTTGCGTCGAAAATAGAGGAAAATTGTCTTCGGTTTCCGCGATTATCACTCATAGTAATAAAACAACATAAACGGATTAAATCGCGTATATTACTACATTTTAAGTCCCGACGTTTCGTAACCCTTTTCAGCGTTCGTGGTCGCGGGTAGACTGAAATATAGTAATATACGCGATTGAATCCGTTTAAGTTGTTTTATTACTAGAGGAAAATTATGAGACTTAAAAATTTCGCGATAACAATATATCCAGACAAATAAAGTTACGCTAAATAGAGAGAACCAAGTCGGCATGGTGCATAATTTATCAATTTGCACGTGTCCTAGAAGTAAATTATCGCTTCGCCCCATAAGTAGTTGTAATCTAGCAGAAGGCCGACACCATGTGTCATAAGTCTACTTATCAGTGTCGTGTTACGGAATTGTAGCAATTATATGATACCAGGAGGCGAATTCACAACTCGCCGTAAATATGGTCCAAATATTACAAGTTCACCGTTCAACTTATATTAAGTTGAACCGTGAACATATTTTATAATATTTCATAATCGGTAGTCATGCATGCTGCTGTAGTCCGTGAAGGTGAATCGAGTCGATTGGTTTTCCATACATAGCAAAAGAGGGTCATTGTTTGCTTCTATGGTATCAATTGGACGTAGTTATGCAATAATTTGGATTTGGATTGGAACGTTATTGCAGAACTACGTCCAATTATGTTTGAAATGTTTTTTTATAGCTTGATACGTTTTATTTGCGCGAAAATGACATGAGAACTCTCAAAAAATAAAAATAAATATATAGTTTTAGTAAAAAGTTTAGTTTCAAATGACTGATAGATGGTGCTGACTTTGAAGGCCCAATTGCACGTTAATCCTGGTTTTATATGACTTCTCATGTCATTTCGCCCAGACAAAACGTATCAAAATATAAAATAATATTTATCTTAAACATAATTGATGCCGTGGAAGCAAATAATCACCCTCTTTATGCTGGCAAAGCGACCAACTCGAATCACCTTAAAGTGGAAAAAATGAGCGACATATTTTGACCAGCTGATTACTATTTCACGGGTCCAATTATGTTAGGGACGCGAATGCCAGCTAAATTATGAATTGTGTGTGTATGTCTACAGGTATAGGTAGGTATAAGCTTTGTGTAGAATCTGAAATGAATGAATTTTGAAGTCAGTGGAGTGAAACTGATTTATCCAACTATTTTTCAACCCCATTCCATTGCAATAAGGTGAAAATATACTGGGCACAGACCTACTCTCGTAAGAGTCGTAAGTGAGAATGTATGAGCTGTTGCCCCCACGCTGCTCCAGCGCGGGTTGGGGACTTCATATACAGCTTTACACATTTTTTGGCGGATCTATGCAGGTTTCGTCAAGATGTTTTTCCGTCATGAAGACTTAAAAAATGACCATTTTTTCTATTGTGCAATTTTTTGCCAATATTATGTAAGGCTGGATTTACACCTCTCGTCGCTCTACGTTCGACACTATACGTTAGACTGACTATCTCAGTCTAACGTATAGCTGCGTCCTTACTTACCTACGTAAGTAAAACTTACAGGTATAACTCCGGCATTATTTCTACTTAGAGTTACGGTCTTTTATAATCCCAATGAGTAAAAAAATGTCCTAACTAATGTATAACGGTAATTAATGTGTAGAAAATATGGGACACTTTTTTCTTCTATTGGAATGGAAAGGGCTGGTAATTCTAAGTAGATTTTTTTATATGAAACTGGCAGAAAACTTCACAATGAAGAAAATGGCATTTTTTTTAAATCGCACACTTTCAATATTGATTAATTTCTATGCATCCCATAGAAGTTAAATATATAAAAAAAAATAAAGTAAAATAAATGGGGGTGTGATCAAATTGATAATCTGTAAGTCTGATGACCTCACATCTGTTGATGCTTACTTATCTTAACTGTCTAGACGCAAGTCGCATATTAGATACACTCATTTGATAACATATCTCTTGTGAATGCGGATATAAATCGATGCCTACTTCCACAATTTGAACCCTAACCCAAACTGATAACTGCTGACTAATATATGCAAATGGATTTGAATATATTTAAATATTGCTTATATACGTTTAACAATAACATTTATGGCCTATAATGTATAAACTGTGTAGAGATTATCGGGACATTTCTTTACTACTGAATTGATTCCCTGATAGCATTAATTCTGGGAACTGATAGCATTATCATAATAAACTGATTCAACGACACAAAATTGCAATTTGATAACATTGGTACTATATTTCATTTTATTTGGGTATGGAGAACACTTGTGCCAAATATCTGACAATTTTTTCACATCAAAATGTATTTTTGGTGCTGTTTTTTTTGTTACATATTTTGACCTTTACAAATATTACAGTATTGCACGCTTAATTGCTTATGCCATGTAGTACCATCCTCCCGTTACCAACAAGGTATAAATAAATATTCTAGTATTTTTACCATTGTACTTTAGTAACTACATGGAAACCACTATAAATAGTTTGAAATTTTGTCCAGACTCACACCACAGTAGGTAAATAAGGAAAAAAGTGACTATCCTTATAATTCTTGAGGTCACAACTGAATGTCTGTTTAGCTAGGTATAAAACATCATTATAAACCAATTAGATTGAATAGAAATAGGAACTCTTTGACAGCCATTTTTTTTGGTGAAATGTGAACTGTCTTGATAGATCTAGAATTTTCATCACACTTGCTCGAAAATGGTGTCATTACACGTAGGTTCTGCGGGCCGTAAATGACCTATTACGCCCTAGGGCGTAATGGTTTTCTTTTTAAATTTGAAACGCTGGTTCTGTTTTACTCTTATTTGTCATGTTCAAAGGAAACGCCAACTTACTTTTTTAACTTTTATCACTGAAATATTTATTTAAAGATAACTGTTATTGCAAATACATATAAAGACATATTTCGGTAACATTAATTAAATGTTTAAATAATGTATTTCAGTATTTTGCAAATATAAAATCAACTAAAATGGCCGTGTTAGGTCTTTACCGCTATGGTTTCCGAACGTAACTTGACTTACCGCCCTAGATACACAATGTACTATTCATGGCATTTTGCATACTAAATTTTAAGAGGTCTTAATGTTTGAAATGCTCATTGATTTGGGATATGTGCTCTATGATTCCAGACAATCATGACCACTGCAATAAAACCACACATCTATATTAATAATTTAGCCGGGGCCTACGGTAGACCTGAACGAAAAGCGCCTCAAAAATTAAAGCGTAAAAAAATAACACTTTCGAATCGACAACTTATATTCGCAAAATTCGTATAACGGAGAAATAAGCGTATAAAGATGTAAAATAATTCGAATAATACCAAAAACAGTCGGCCATGTTTGCTTGCGTCAATTCGAGTTCGTTCTGAAATTGTCACAGTTTAGTGCAGGGGCACGTAGCATGCGACTATTACTGCGGGCGCGGCTGTACAAACTTGGCATGGGTAAGAAAACCGTTATTTATTTTAACTAGAAAAATCATACGTTTCCATCATTTTATTTCAAAGAAAACAATCTTTAAACGGGAATATAATTAATAATTTACTGACATAATTGAAAAATAATGTAATAATATTGGCAATATTATTGAAACATAACCCAAGAAAAAGTAACAAACGTGGGCGAAGGTGTCAGATAAATTTCTAAACGAAAAAAAAGGAATAGGCACATTTTTTTTAATCCCTCTGAAGGTGAAGTGGTAAGTTAGGGGCGAAACTCTGTAGGTAGCTTTTTAAGTTTTCTTAAATTTATTTTGACTTAAAAAAACACATTAAATTATACCCGTTTTTAGTACAAAGACAGAAAAGTGAAAATAAATGTTTATGATTTAGGTGAAAACACAAAATTAACCAGGCGTTTGAAATATTCGACCATAATACAGATAAACTTGAGGATGCAGGTCTCAATGTTTTTAGGGTTCCGTATCATAATGGTAAAAAAAGAAACCCTTATGGTGCGGCTCTGTCTGTCTGTCCATCTCTCACAGTCAGATATCCTAAACTATTGGTGCAATCGATTAGAAAATTGGAATAGTTTTAAAAGTCGCTAACCTGAGCTACTGGGCGTAAAAAAATTCTAATACCTTTTTTACTTTTTTTAGGGGGCCGAAATGGGAGGTTGAAAATTTTAAGTTGTGCTATTGTATTAAGTGATATTTTTTAGAAATTTAGAAAAAATCATAACACATACTTATTTGCTCCTACTAAACTAACCGCCCGCCATACAGTTTTTCTTAAGTTATTCACGCATCTACTTACGAGTTTGTACGGAACCCTCGGTGCGCAAGTCCGACTCGCACTTGACCGGTTTTTTTTTTCATGTTTGAGGTAGGAATAGGAACGTTGAAATATGGTTTTCGATTTTTTTTTTCTACCTACGGGAAGCAACATAGAGGATGCCGGTTAATTTTACCTCCATAAGATGAGTCCGTAGTTTTTGAAGAACATGGTAAAATTAATAAGACAAAATTTAAGGTTTGTCAAATCACGCACGCAGCAATCAAACCCAACGTAGTAAGCTGGGAGTGAAAAAAAACCGACAGAGTTCGGAACACCACGCTGCGCACCGCAATCTGCATTGATGATGTAGATGCTAACCCCTTAGGTTGAAGTAAGACTAGGCCGGCCACGTCTGTAGTATGTATCCAAATAGGCGGGCTAAACTGGCTTCGAAGTAGGTGCGACATGTTGAATGGACAGGACCGGACTGGGCTCCCTGACTTCCCACGAGTACGGGGCCCAATAACAACAACCACAAGCCGGGGGCCAGGCCCGTGGGGGCTCCGCGGCGGCTAGGAAAACTGGAAAACACCAACTTAACTATATGGCCAGTCCGACGACGCTAGAACAGGCCGCGGCGAAGATGGTGAGACGACCTGAATGCATTTCTTAACGGCTGTCCAAAGTTAGCTCGGAACCGGGACGGCTGTCATATTTTGTAATTCAAGGTCGAGGGCTTAAATTAAAAATTTAGACCATGTTGGGGTGGGGTGAGCCCGAGGTACAGGCTGGGTGGCGAGGACGTAGCATGCCACGGTGGAAATGGCAGGACAACCTAGAACCTAGACGTATTTTTTAACGGCTGGTCTGGGTGGTCCTTTGGACCAGAACCATTGCAAGCGGGATAGATTTACCCTTCAGTGGGACATTAATAATTAGACTAAAAAAATGGGATTTGGCTCCAAAAGGGGTAAAATTTTGAATAGGAATCTATTATTTCAGATATTTGAAAGTAAACTTTGATATGTAAATTACATACCTAATATATTAAATGTTTGTGAAGTTCCCTGAATTTCAACAAAACATAACTACATATAGAACCCACATTTCTTAGATGTCGGTTAAAAATAAAAGGCTTCGAAAGATAAATAACAAAATGTACCTAACTAAAGAGATTCTTGGTAATGCTATTTCTGACGAGGTGAAAGGGTTAAATGGGGTTTGTAATTTTTTACATTTTACCCGGGCGAAGCCGGGTTTTCAGCTAGTATTATATATATGTACTTTGTTGGTGACCATAAGTAATTAAGATAAAGAATAAGAGGTCAATGTTTGGAACTCAAGTCTTGAGATAAGATAACAACAAAAACAAAATGTGTCAATAAAAACGTACATACCCATCTAAACTCTTGCAAGGCCTCACATTGGCGTACAAATCAAACTCCTTACGAAGAGCCAAGTTGAGGGAACGGTAGCCCTTGCCGACTGGGGTCATCAGGGGCCCCTTGAGGCCAATCTTGTTCTCATTCACTGAGTCTATGGCTTTTTGCGGGATGCCGAATTTTCCATCAGGTCCCTAAAACACAGAACTTTATAATCATACTAGGTTTCGTAAATTAGCTTATAGAGTAACGTAAAATGGGGCTAATTAAGAACCGCAAGGCTATTCACTAAGACAATATTTATTAACATCCATTTATGAATAAGGTTTTTATTAGTTTGTTATTTTTCCAAATAGTCTTGCGGGTCTTAAATAGCCCCGTTTTAAGGTAGGTAAT
The DNA here is from genome assembly GCA_947034925.1 of Eudemis profundana. Lineage (NCBI taxonomy): Eukaryota > Metazoa > Arthropoda > Insecta > Lepidoptera > Tortricidae > Eudemis > Eudemis profundana. Next base: position 2,414,655 of record OX344809.1, read on the forward strand.
TTTAATGCTCTAGTGTATTGGCGAATAATCATACTGGGTTTCGTAAATCAGCTTATAGAGTAACGTAAAATGGGGCTAATTAAGAACCACAAGGCTATTCACTAAGACAATATTTATTAAAATCCATTTATGAATAAGGTTTTTATTAGTTTGTTATTATACCAAATAGTCTCGCGGGTCTTAAATAGCCCCGTTTTAAGGTAGGTAATTTTAAAGCTCTACTGAGTTGGCAAAAGGTTTCGTTTTAGAAAATTTTAGTGAAATTAATTACAATAAAGTTGTACACATTCGCCAGTCACAAATTCGCGGGCATTATTTCAGAACGTGTTCAGATATGTGAGGACTTACCCGAACAGCTGTGACGTCCACTTCGTCCCATTCAATTGGGACTTTTGCGGCCTCGAATATTTTCTGCACCGCCACGGTGATCTCCGGCCCGATCCCATGGCCAGGAATTAACGTGACCTTCCTTACACCCGAGCTGTACTGCGCCGTCCCCGCCTTGGTCACCGGGACCTGCCGAAAACCAGAAAAAACCTTCACATAACCTCCAAACCACATAACAATAGTAAAAACACAAAAAAGCAAACTCAACCTCCGTTTTCCCAACCCCACGTCCTCGGACATCGTGCCCGGCGCCAGTCTCGAACCACTTCAGCCAACTTCCTAACACTTTACTCTCACGAAAAGGCTTCAAAAGCTCTTTTATGTAATTCTTCGACATAACTATACTTAGGCTATTTTTGGAATGCAAGAATAAAAGCGTAAGGTCTCTTTGGACTGATATAACAAAAAATGCATGCACTACACGCAAGGAATGTTGGAAGTGGAACACTGAGCTATAAGACTTACAATTTTCCTGATAATTCTTGAAGCCATTTCCAAATTTTCGCTATACGACGACGAGACAGCTCCGCGGTGAAGGGGCGGAGGGGAGGATATTACGACTGCCTGCGACAAGTCAACTACGCGCATGACCGGAAATTGTCGTGAAAACCGTTGAATAAATCGATGTAATTGTTAATTTATCGGTCATTGTGGAATATTTCTCGCTATTTATATCACTTTAATAAGCGGAATTACTTATTTGCACGTTAAAATATGTTGTGTTTTCAGTATAAATCATAAAAATACGTTTTCGTATCGATGTTTCATATTTTTTGCTGCGGTAACATTTCTTAATGTCAATGAAACTGACTGACTTGTTTGGCACTGCACTAAATGACTTGACATTGACATTTGTTTGACACTGCGTTTTGTGTCGTGTAGGAATTTGGTTTGTTATTGTTTTTTCACCAATTTCGTGGATAATTACGATGTTTCAACTGACACTGAAACTTACCTTCACACCGTATTATTAGTTTCAAGTCGCTCTCTCTTTTAAATAAAACTTAAAATGAGCAGAAACATGGAACATCCGCTTTCGCTGAAACTAAGTTCGTTGAGCGTCATATCTCAATGCAAATTGGAACGAATATTATCGGTTTGCGGCGACAAGAAGGACCTTATCATCGATCCTGTGCTAATCAAGCCGCTGGAAAGAATTTGCGGCGTCAGCTGGCTGCGGTAAGTTAATCAGAACTTAAGCTACGTGGGCGTTCGAATGTAGATGTAGATGGTATGATTGTCAAATTCGTGTCTACATCGTTATTTAAATTAAATAAATCAGCTATGGCAATCCCTCTTTTCTAGCAGGACTCTTAAGAGTTGAGTTATATGTATATGAGAGTAAAATGAGGCTACTGTAAAAAAGTTACGTCTAAATGTTACTGATTTATAGTTTCTAATTTTTTATTATTAAATTCCATTACAGACAACATGGCATAGACAAAATCTACAAAATGGACCCCCAACTGGGCCCCACAGCCAACACTAACCGAGTATACTTCATCCCAGCCTGCGTCCACAAGTACAAGTGCGTCCTCGACCAGATATCCTCGGTGCTCAGCCAAAACGCCTCACTAGCTGACCAGAACTGTTTCCATGTAATAATAGTACCAAAAGTTGTATGTTCATATGACTCGTTACTAGAAAGCCGAGGCCTGTATGGTGTGGTCAAACTGTATTCTTTTACCTGGGAGTTAATGGCCTTAGACGAGCAGTTACTAAGCTTAGAACTACCATTTTTATTTAAGCAGCTATATATCGAGCAAAATCATTCTCTATTGTCAAGCATTTCCATGTCTTTGTGGAGTTTATTCCACGTCATAGGACGGCCTAAAGCAATTTTTTCTGTTGGTAAATTGTCAGCCAGTGTTTTGGACATGCTGGAGGTTTATAATGAGACGTACGCAAGGGATTTCTTGACGGAAGAAAGTTCAAATGAAATTGGGGCGTTGATAGTTGTTGATAGAAGCCAGGATTACGCGTCTAGTCTCTTAACTCCTGCTACGTATAGTGGGTTGCTGAGTGAGATTTTCAAAATTAATTGTGGACATTTAGAATTGAATGTAAAAGACACTAAGATAAAGAAAGGAAAGCTGAATTTTGAATTTGAAGAAGAAAAAGCAGCTGCTAAAAACACCATGATGCCTTTAGACAGTTCAATAGATAGTTTGTATGGAGAAATAAAGCATAGACATTTCTCTCAAGTGCTAAGCGTTCTCAGTTCAAAGGCAAAATTGCTAAAAAATGAGGATATCAAAGCATTAGGCATACAGGAAATTAAACACTTTGTAACCACAAAACTACAGCAAGTGACACTTTTCAAACAAAGTTTAGTCAACCATGTATTAGCATGTGAAACTATCATATCTGAAATGAGTAATAAGTTCGAAAACCTTAAATTCACAGAGACAGATATGTTAAATAATAAAAATAAGAAGTCTAACTTCACTTTCGTAGATGAGAATTTTGGGACAGATATACACATCTACAATAGCCTGAGACTCATGTGTTTGTTGAGTTTAACACAAGGATTATCATATGACGAGTACAATTCGCTTGTAAATAAATATTTACTAGCTTTTGGATACAAATTTTTATATGTTTTTAACAATTTGATCAGTGCCGGGTTTCTCATTCAACCATCAACTTTAAAATTGTCACTAAACATTTCTAATTTAGGAAATCTAAGTGACAGGTTACCGAAATGGCAGAATAGTTTCCAAACTACAGCAAACAAATTAAAACAGTTGCCATCTCAGCCGGAAGACTCTGGAAAATCTTCGCCTAGCTATGTTTTCAACGGAGGCTACATACCTTTAATAGCTGTCCTTTGCAATACTGTATTGACATCAGATTCACTGCTAGACGTTCTAAACAAGCTTTCAGCGCTACAGGACTTAAAAGTAGGCGGAAAAATAGTTGAAAACTCCAAAATCGGAATAGAGACGTTTAACGAAAAAATAGACAACTTGAAACCGCAGAGCGACCTGGATTTTGGTAGCAAAGATGCGAAAAATCTAATCAAACTCATTAAAACCGATGCTAAGTTAGCTAATGCATTTCCTTTGAAGCCTAGAAGTGTGTTAGTGTACGTTGTTGGAGGGGTTAACTATGCAGAGATAGCGGCGTGCGATGTCGTGCAAACTTCTACAGGCAGCAAGATATACATAGCTAGTGACTGTATAGCTAGCGGAGGCGATCTGATGGCAGCTGCTACTTGAGAGTTCTTTAACATGGTCCACTGAAGGCAAGGAATATGTCAATGGAAGACGGAAAATTCTGGACACACCACGGGCGGCAATTAGTATACTCGGGGGTTTCCTTATTATACCGCCCTAGGTGTGTAATATACGATTAAGATACAAGGAATCGTGAATCCTCTTGGACGCTAAAGATGGATTAATCGACTACAGGAAAAAATAAATGTTAGGGCCGATACAGACGGACTGCAATTCCCTACGATTTGTATGGGAACTGCATCACAACTGCACGCCGACGCGCCGTCGGCGTGCAGTTGTGATGCAGTTCCCATACAAATCGTAGGGAGTTGCAGTTGGGTGGCAGTCCGTCTGTATCGGCCCTTAAAGTTGTCTCAAAGATCGCTCTCTAGCTCTAAAACAGCCTATTTGCCATTGCCTGGCGTTGGTTTACCAATAAGGCGATGTAAAAGTCTTCAGTTATCAATTAATCTTATATGCGATAGCAACATTGCTAATATTGCAATAGGATTTAAAGTAGGCTGTTAATGTCTGGGTTAGCTGTCCAGTATTTGTAAGCACTTGCCTATTTTTACTTGTGAATTTATATTGCTACTATCTTATACGTTAGTTCTTAGGCAAATCAAATAGTATGTTATTTATTTTGATGTATTTATTGGTGTCAGTCAAATAATTGGAAAACATGTAATTTTGTTACATATATAGATACAATAAATCAAAGTACATAGAAAAATTAAATGGCGCTCACCTGTGAACAGACCGGGAATCGAACCCGGTACCTCTGGATTTCCGGCCCAGCGACTCAACCACTCGTCCACCGTAACACCCAGTAAACACCCTCAATCCTATTAAAATAGAATGATACGGAAGTTAAAGTAGATGGCAAAATTGAGGGTGTTTACTGGGTGTTACGGTGGACGAGTGGTTGAGTCGCTGGGCCGGAAATCCAGAGGTACCGGGTTCGATTCCCGGTCTGTTCACAGGCGAGCGCCATTTAACTGTTCTATCTACTTTGATTTCTTGTATCTATATATGTAACATAGAAATGTGGTGTAATTTACCCGCATTAAAAACCAATGAAGAAACAACATGTTTCTTTCATATAATGTAATTTTATGCCACACTTGGCCATAAAGTGGCTTTTTCCGCACGCTGCGCTTACGGAAAAAGCCGCTTCCTGGCCAAGTGTAGACATAAAATGATGTACACAACACGGGAGGTAATAAAGAAAGCCCTCGATCGCATAATTACGTCCCTCGCTTGCAGCTCGGGCCGCAAACATCTGCGATCTCGGGCTTTCTTTGTATTACCACCCTAGTTGTGTAATGTACTATTGTATTTTCATAGACTTTATAATTATGTAAATAAAGGGTATTTTAAATTTGCAAGTCAAACTGATATTGGAAAGTGTAACAAAACGTTCTGTTCCGTAAAGTTAAGTACAATCGAACACACTGTTAACTGTTAATTTGTAAACGAATGTCAACTTTATTGCACCGTGTTAAAGTCACGTCGTCACTACGTCACGTACCTATGTACTTAATTATCGGGAACAGGAAAGGAACATTGAACCTAACTCAGTGGTCACTCTGACCCAGTGTAGTGCAGTGTGGCCCTTAGTTAAAAAAGTTTGGAGACCCATGGGTTACAATAGTTATCCTATGGACATGGTTTGCTACGTTCAATCCTGTGATAATTTATTATTTAACGACGATATTAAAGTGACAGGTTTCTGAAATGTACAAAATCGGAATCTCATGTTATTTTTATCACTCGATAGTTAAGCACGTATGGAAATAAAACTATGTTATAATAATATATTTTTATTTAATAATACTATTATCACAGTACAAAATGGATTATCTTAAAAGCGACAATTAATAAATCACATTTAAAATCTAATATAAACAATTGGGTGAATTAAATTTTAAAACAAAACAATTAGGGATCGTAATACATCGCAAATTCGCGACTACGCGATTATCGCGCGTTCGCGCGAATTATACTCGCGCGAACGCGCGATCAAACATGTTGAACTTGCGATAATCGAATAGTCGCTATTAGGACGACCTCTTACACAATGTGGTTCTCAAAAATCATTTCCTTTGTTATGTTTATTGTTAGTGAATGGGCTACGCCTAAAAGGCACAAATCGATAAGAGTAAGAGCATACTTGGGCATTTTTATTTTAAAATCTACGGTTAGGCGAAACTTAAGCTATGTTTAAATACCGTCTAACCTGTCAGTCCGTGACGAAATGTATGGAGTTTGACACTAATGGTCAATTCTGTGACGACCTGCTAACTGTCAGTTAAGAACGCACTTTAAATAAAAAAGCCCACTTGATGTTGTATATCGTGAAACCCATATAGTTTGATTCACACGATAGGCTTCAGAAACAAATATTACAAAAATCAATTAATAATTCCAGTTTTTACCCATATTTTGGCGTTGTAACCCGCCCATCTTCAATGTAAAACGGGAGATTTGAGTGATGAGAACTGTAGCTGTAGCACAACTGTGATACGCGGATACCTATCCCTTTTCCACTCAATATAGTGTGAGTGAGGTGATGCTCTGTCGCGCTTAAAGCAAAGTCGTTTAAAGGCTCAAGTAGGGACACTAGCAGTAGCATGGCGTCCAAAGAACTTGATTTCTACCGGTTTGCCTAATATTTGAGCACCTTATTCTACGGCTCTTAAGGAAAATGTACACCAAATCTGCATCGGCTTGCCCAAGGATATATTTTACGCCACGCCACTAGACGCTCTAGTAGCCACATTATTGGTGGTCAACTTATGTAATATCGTGGTCAAGCTAGGAGATTTAGCAGTCGGTTCGATGTTGGAGTGGTTCTAATCCGAGATGTTATTATTCCGGGGATTCATGAGGCCGAGGCACAGAAATATATCGAGATAAAAGGAAATAGTTCGTCGATTCGTATGGCAACCAAACATAGATACACAATCAGCCGGAAAAAATGGCCCCATAAAAGTGCTAGCTGATCGGCTTGGCTAGCTCATTTTGACTTAGTCTGGTTTCAACCATAGACGGCGACAGTTGTCAAAAATGGCTAAATGTAGCGTAAAAAAATGCGTTAACAGCAGCAAAAAAACAAGAAAGAAAGATGGTATATACTTCTTAGTTAAGGGCGAATTAATATTAAGCAGAATTACAAGTGAACTCGTCGTGATTTCATAGTTTTTTAATTATCTTCGCGAATCTTTTACCAAAAAGCGACTCCATTTATTGCTGCTCACTTTTGACGTTTCACTTTTTGATAGGTGCCAATAAACTAAAGTTTTCAAATGTTCGTTTGCAAATTTGACACATAGGTATCATGGAACTAAGTAATCTTTTGAATGACAGTTTCATATAGATACAGCTTATAAATTAACGTTATTAGCGTACATTTGAGTGTAACTACAAATGTCATTTTGCGCCAGATTCATAGACATCTTTCTTTGAAACTGTGCGTCTATGTTATTATACGTCAATGGCAACCAAGCATAACGTTTTTCGCTCGGCGTTTGGCGCCAAAAGTGTAATTTAGTGATGGAAAACATACATTTTTCCATTTCATTCGGTGGTATTTGAACGATTTACTATCAGATTTTCAAATCTGACAATAATATAGACTGCAACTGAAGTTAACGGTGTGCATAGGTCGCCTCCACTTTTTAGCAGCCGAGGTACATTCGCGTTTGCCTTCTACCTCGATATAGTTTTCCTGATGTTCTGTCCTAGCTCTACTTGCGCCATGCACCCCCGCCCCCATGCATTATCCGTCAGTAAGAAACAAAGGGGCGCAGTTTGGATGCGTGCCCTGGGCGCCATTTTACGTTGCTACGATTGACTATAACCTAGCCACTATATCGGTGGTCAACTTATGTGTTATGTGTGGTGGTCAAGCTAGGGGTTTTAGCAGTCGGTTTGATGTGAGAGTGGTTCTAATCCGAGAGTCATGAGGCCGAGGTTTTCCTGATTTCTGTCCTAGGCTCTACTTGCGCCAGTACTGTTCTGTCCTAGGCTCTACTTGCGCCAGTACTGTGCGAACTTGTGGAACTGCTCCACTAATACCGCCATGACGGCCGTCACAGACATGTCCAGCAAATTCTGCAGGTAGTGGACGGCTTCCTCGTCGCCCAGGTCCAGCCTGGAAATAACGAATGATACAGAATGAGAAAACCACCGTGAGACTCAAACATACTGAAATAAAAACGGATCACTCACGTTATTCATACAAAAGACGAGATATATCGAGTGGATGAAGTATCGGGCAGAAGGGTGTAATACAATATTATGTTACGGAGGTGGTTTTAACGGACCCGAAGTCGAACTCGAAGTTTTTATATTTAGTTTAACGGAACCGAAACAAGAGGAAGGAGACATGGCGGAGGAGGGCAGGGAGGAGACAAACGGATGACTTAGGGGTCATCCATAAAATACGTCACACGATTTTTCACTTTTAGACCCCCCCCATGTCACACTTTTTCCTAACACATTTGACGTTGTTAGTATAGACTGTCACATTTGGCTAGACCCCCCCCCCCTCCCCCCAAGGGTGTGACGTACTATATGGATGATCCCTTAGAAAGCACGTGGGGTGATTCTCAGGAGACAGGTCGGAACACGTTTGTGCCAGTAGGCAGAGGCACGCGCCGCGGCCACTGCGTTTCTATAATCTCCGATAAAATTATATCGGAACAACCGGAGGTCTAAATTCAATCGGAGCTTTCGGTTTTTCGGAACCGGAGCCGAAGCTCCGTAACATCCCTAAAGTAAACGCCATAATTAGGCGAACTAGTTTGACAAATAAAGATGTTGCCTGGCTTACAGAAAATTAAATAGTCATAGGTAAATATCGATAAAATGTTATCGACAATAGTTTGCACGCATCAGGATAGGTCTAAAAATACAAAATAAATTAATGAAACGTGTAATCCTTAAATTATTTCAAGAATTTATTTTGTCACCTTACTTTATTTATTAGGTTATAAATGAAGTCACAGTCATAGTCTTTATTTTTATTATATCGACACAACATCACTGGCCTAACTCTGGCAACATTTTTGCTTGTGGAACTGTCAAACTAGTTCCCCTTATTATGGCGTTTACTTTAATAGGCTACTTAATGACATTTCAAATCAGCTTCTTTTTATGAAGTGTCAAAACGCTCCGAAAGTATGCAGTTTAGTATGAAATACTATCTTGTGACGTCATGCTCAACATGGTGCCTTATTTTTAGTTTTCGTCATTGTAAAATCGTTGATGGCACGAAAATAAGTTTGAATGATTTAATCGCGGCTGTTTTGGAAGCGTAACTTCCTGGTTAGAGTTAATGAATTTATTTTGATTGTTGTCAAATACCCTATTATGATACGAGTAGACTTACCGGAGTTTGTCCTGGACTTTCTTGACAGCCTTGTCGGGTTCAAGAGCGATGTCGGGCACGGACGCGTCCACCATCAATGAGAACAGGTTCAGCATCAGGTTCGCGTGTCTAAGGAAAAAACAATATAGGTAAAAACCCTTGTTGCAAAAACGTCAAAGATTTGCGTTAGCTTTGTCAATATTGTTTATGCCACACCTGGCCATAAAGTGGCTTTTTCCGCACGCTGCGTGTACAGAAAAAGGCGCTTTCTGGCCAAGTGTAGACATAAAATGATGTTCACAACACGGGAGGTAATAAAGACAGCCCTCGATCGCAAATTTACGTCCCTCGCTTGCAGGTCGGGCCGCAAACATCTGAAAGAAAGAAAGAAAGAAAGAAATACGTTTATTTAGCACAAACTTATTAAAACAATTACAAAATTAATAAAATATAGAATTATGCTAAAAAGGTCGCCACTCAGCTTAATGCCACAAAGTAAATTACTTACTTCGCGACGCTGATTTTCAGTGACGCCTGTAGGTCTCTCATTAGCAAATATTATATAAGAACAGTATACATACAGTGTTTTTTAACTAAACAAATCAATCAGATATCTTTACCTAAACAAACAAACAAACAATTACATTTACGTTTATTAAAATACTGTTGCGCCGGTGGTATAGGTCAAAACTTTAAACGTGATTTTCCGTGCTTTAGAAGCGTTTTCAGCAGGCTGAAAAGTGATTTCAGGCCGTTTCAGAGGTGGCTCTTTCACATACTAGAAGATTGAAAATTCACCCTAGTTGCCGTTGTTTTCAGGCGACTGAAACATGTTTTCAGTCCGTTTCAGGGCACCCTCTATCAGATGGCGCAATAACCTGAAAACCCGTTTTCAGGCGTTTTCAGGACCCCTTATGGGCCTTTGAAGTACACTTCAGTATATGGCGAAATTTCACGAAGGAGTGAAAGAGATAGCACTATTAGAGAGAGACAGCTATATTGAGAAGGTTCGAGAAGTGTGTGAAAGAGACAGAACTAGAAAGGGATAGCAATAGTCGGGAATGTTCCAGCCGAATCGAACATCGAACAATCTAGATTGCCTAGAACACTCGCGATGCGTCATTGACCGAAGGGTCACCGACCGCCCTTGGACTTTGGACCGAACATTCGCGATGGGATTTCTCTGGAACATTGTGGAGCAAGGGCCTCCGGATATATAAGCCGCGCGCCCACGACCCCACGGTCAGTTTTGAACTAACGGCGATACAGTGCGAGTCTCGAAGCGAACCTAAGCGAAAAGTTAATAAGTGCGTTATAGTGAAGTGATTAGTACAGTGATTTATTAAGTAAGTAAGCCTTGTTAATTAGTAATTTTGCAATAAAGTTTGCCTTTTTACTTAGTGGTTAATTAGTGCATTTTTCTATCTCGTTACCTACCCCACGGACGTAACATTTGGTGTCAGAAGTGAAGATAGAAAATGCCGTTTACACCGCGTGAGAACGAGCCGAAGGGAGTACAGACCCGGAGCCAAGCTGCCGCAGGTGAGGACCCTGTGCCGGACGCTGGCTCATCAGAGTCACCGGCCCCATATAAGCAAGAGATGGACGTCAATGCCATCTTAGTTCTCTTAAAAGAGCAAGCTCGTCAACAACAAGAACAGGCTCGGAAAATCGTCGAAGAGCTGTCGGCAAAACAAGAAGAGCAATCTCGAATTCTCCGGAAGGAGCTCAGGGAGGAGCAAGAAGAACAATCGAGAATGCTTCGAGATGTACATGAGACCGCGACTGAATGGAAGCGCGAGATGTGTGAGGTCCACGAGAAACTGACAGACTTGGACATTAAATTTGAAGCTGGACTTCATGGTGTAAGAGAAACGATTGGGACAGTTAAGGCGAAAGTCGAGACTGTTAAGGAGGAAGTCGACACCTACAAGAACCGCCTCCAGAAGCTCGAAATAAAAGTGGCCAGCGTACCTGTGCAGCCGAGGTACCTGTGTCGGGAGGAGGACGATTCAAGGTACCTCCCTTCGATGGTACATCGTCCTGGACAGCTTATAAGCTACAGTTCGAGTCCGTTTCCCAAGCTAACGGCTGGAGCAAGGAGCAGGCCAGGACAGCCCTAACCCTAGCGCTACGTGACGAGGCGCTCACCATACTGGAAGCCCTAGGAGAAGAGAGAAGTTACGACCGGCTTCTAGAGGCGTTGGAGGCCCGTTACGGTGACAAGCACCTGGAGCACGTCTACCGTGCTCAGTTGAAGGACAGGGCGCAGGGGCGCAATGAAACGTTGCAGCAGTGGGCCCTAGAAATTGAGAAGTTGGTCAGAAAGGCGTACCAACGTACATCCGCCTCCTTTGTGGACACCACGCTGGTGCAGGCCTTCGTTGACGGAATACGCGATTTGGAGGTACGGGCTGCAGTGCGACTGGGGCACCATGGGTCTCTGAAGGATGCAGTGGCTCACGCCCTAGAGGTAGAAGCTGTGCGTCAGGACCCGTCAAGGCCTTATAGGGTACGTGAAGTGTCTGTTAGGGAGCCGACTGCTCCCCGTCGTGAGTTTGGGCCACGATGTTACCATTGTGGAGAACGTGGCCACATACAGACTAGTTGCCCGAAAAGGAGCAGGAGAGAACGGGATCTCACTCCAGTGGCAAGGGCACCAGGCGCTGTGGCATCCGGGCCGCAGCAGGGAAACGAGTAAAAGCCAGGACTAAGGGACGAGTGCTGGCTGGTGGTCGAAATGTCCCAGTTATGATCTCACAGGCTAATGACGGGAATAGTCTGGTCGTCAAAGGAGAAATTGGTGGAGTACCATTACACCTTACCATCGACACCGGAGCTTCTCGGACGGTGATCAGTTCTCGGCTTCTGAAGCACCAGACTGGAGATCATCTAGTCCGACCTACGCATCTCCAGCTGCAAACCGCTACCGGCCAGTACATTCCCATACAGGGGGAGCGAGAGGTGGCTTTAAAAATTGGTGATAAGAGCTACTGGCATAAAGTGATCGTCGCTAACATCATCGACGACTGCATCATTGGGCTGGATTTTATGAGAGCCCATGGCTGTAAAATTGACTTGAAGGTTGGAGTACTGAAATTTGGGCCTGATGAGGTGCCTATGGAGGGTGGAGTAAATGGGAATGTTTACTGTACTCGAAGAACTATCCTCCAACCAAGGGCACAGGTTCTTGTTCCAGTGCGATTGCCGTACAGCACAAGACAAGGATGTCATCGTTGTGTTGTTGTGGAAAAGGTCAAAGATGGTAAACCATGGATGACAGCCCGCACGGTGGTAACAACATCGTCTACAGCTTTCGTGAGAGTTCTTAATTTAAGTGACACCGAGTGCGTCCTTAGTAAAGGAGCTCTGGTTGGATTATGTGAGGAAATATCTTGGATACGTAGCTGTCAAGGTCCCATGGAGAGCAAGAAACCTGGGGGTTCTGCGCCTCCAATGGACATTGAAAGGTTATTAGATGGCTCCAGAAACGATCTCACCAGGGAAGAGCTCGTTAAGGCACGTCAATTGTTGTTGCGATACAGCAATGTCTTCTCTGCGCACGACAGTGACATCGGAAGAACTGGAGTCGTACAGCATGAGATCGACACTGGTGAAGTCATGCCTATACGACAGCGACCCCGGCGAGTTCCAGTAGCTCGGGAGAAGGAAGTAGAAGACATGATCGAGGAAATGAAAAAGGGTGGCGTTATCGAACCTTCAACAAGCCCGTGGTGTTCCCCCGTAGTTTTAGTGAAGAAGAAGGACGGGACCATGAGGTTCTGCGTCGACTACCGCCGACTGAATGATGCCACTAAGAAAGACAGCTATCCATTGCCTCGAATCGACGACACCCTAGACACTTTGAATGGAATGAAATGGTTTTCTACGTTGGACTTAAAAAGTGGCTATTGGCAAGTTGAAATCAAGGATAAAGATAAGGAGAAAACGGCTTTCTCAACCGGAAAGGGGCTCTGGCAGTTTAATGTTATGCCGTTTGGATTATGCAATGCACCAGCGACATTTGAGAGATTGATGGAACAAATACTAGCTGGATTGCTGGGAGATACTTGCTTGGTCTATTTGGATGACATTATCATCGTTGGTAGAGACTTCGATGACCACCTCAACAAATTGGAGCAAATATTGTCTAAGTTACGAGAGGCAAACCTTAAACTGAGTCCAAAGAAATGTTCACTTTTCAAACGAAAAGTCAATTACTTGGGACATGTGATTTCGAAGGATGGTATCCAGACAGATCCTGAGAAGATAAGTGCCGTGAAAGATTGGCCGATCCCGAAGGACAAAACTGCAGTACGTGCCTTCTTAGGACTTTGCTCATATTACAGGCGGTTTGTGAAGAACTTCTCGGATATAGCAAAGCCATTGCACGAACTGACGGAAGAAAAACGACAGTTTGATTGGACGGATCGGTGTACGGCAAGTTTCAACGACCTCAAGCGAAGACTCTGTGAAACACCAATACTGGGGTATCCAGATCCAGCAGTAGATTTTATTGTTGACACAGACGCGAGCAATACTGGTATTGGAGGAGTCTTGTCACAGAAGAAGGGAGACAATGAAGTTGTAATCGCCTACTTTAGCAAGTCGTTGTCGAAGCCAGAACGAAATTACTGCGTCACTCGAAGGGAACTGCTGGCAGTTGTCAGGACGTTACAGCATTTCAGTAAATACCTGCTTGGGCGGAAGTTCCGTATCCGGACTGATCATGCTGCTCTGAAGTGGTTGTTGGAGTTTAAAAATCCCGAGGGTCAGGTTGCACGCTGGATTGAACAACTTCAGGAATATGACTTCGTCATCGAACACCGTAGTGGGAAATCACATGGAAACGCGGACGCCCTTTCTCGAAGACCTTGTCCAGACGACTGTAAACATTGTCTTAGACAAGAGGGCAAGGAATGTTTGAGGATGCTGAGAACTGACACAGTCAGCGAAGAGTGGAGTGATGAAGTCATGCAACTAGCACAGCAAGAGGATCCTGACGTGAAACCCATTTTTGACTGGATTAATGAGGGAGTACCCAAACCAAGGTGGTGTGAAGTAGCTCCGATGAGTACGGTAACGAAAAGCTACTGGGCACAATGGGACAGCTTGGTTATGCATAATGGCGTACTATGCAGGAAATGGGAATCGGCGAATGGGAAGGATGCTCATCTACAAGTGGTCGTTCCAAGGAAAAGAGTGAAAGATGTTTTGGAAAGTTTCCACGACGGTACTTCTGGTGGACACCTTGGAGTGAAAAGGACTTTAATGAAAATCCGACAACGGTTTTATTGGATCCACTGCCGTGAAGATGTCGAAAACTGGTGCAAGAAGTGCGTTAACTGTTCAGCAGTTAAAGGACCGCACACCCGTAGTAGAGGAGCGCTCAAACTCTACAATGTTGGAGCACCTTGGGAAAGAATTGCGCTAGACGTCGCAGGGCCGTTCCCGACATCTGACTCCGGAAACAAGTACATTCTTGTCGTGATGGATTACTTCACCAAATGGCCTGAAGCGTTCGCCATCCCTAACCAGGAAGCAGTCACTATAGCGGACAAGTTAGTGAATGAAGTTTGCTGTCGATTTGGAGTACCCCTGGAAATTCACAGTGATCAAGGCAGAAACTTTGAATCTGCGGTATTTCAAGAGACTTGCCGAATCATGGGGATGCATAAGACGAGGACTACGGCATATCACCCACAATCGGATGGAATGGTGGAGAGATTCAATCAGACTCTGGAGAGACATCTGGCCAAGGTTGTTGAGAGTCATCAAAAGGATTGGGATCGGCATATTCCTCTCTTTTTGATGTCATATAGGTCAGCAACCCATGAAAGTACGGCGGTTACTCCAGCGTATGCTAATTTTGGAAGAGAGCTTCGTTTACCAGCAGATCTTCTAACTGGACGTCCTCCTGATACTCCGAGGTCCATCACCGAGTATGTGAGTGATTTAAGGGATCGGATCGATGACGTTCACAGTCTTGTTCGTGAACACGGGCTGCAAGCTAGCACGAGAATGAAGACCCGGTACGATAGGAAGGCTAACCAAATTGGGTTCGAGGAAGGATCGTGGGTGTGGCTACATAACCCGATGCGAAAGAAAGGAAAATCCCCAAAACTGTCCCCAAACTGGGAAGGGCCATATAGGGTAGTCACAAGAATCAACGACGTCACGTATCGGATACAGCGAAACCCTCGTAGTCCATCGAAGATTGTTCACGTTGACCGACTGGCGAGGTACCACGGAAATAATGATGCTCGGGACGAGCATGTCTTAGGAGGGGGTGGTGTTGCGCCGGTGGTATAGGTCAAAACTTTAAACGTGATTTTCCGTGCTTTAGAAGCGTTTTCAGCAGGCTGAAAAGTGATTTCAGGCCGTTTCAGAGGTGGCTCTTTCACATACTAGAAGATTGAAAATTCACCCTAGTTGCCGTTGTTTTCAGGCGACTGAAACATGTTTTCAGTCCGTTTCAGGGCACCCTCTATCAGATGGCGCAATAACCTGAAAACCCGTTTTCAGGCGTTTTCAGGACCCCTTATGGGCCTTTGAAGTACACTTCAGTATATGGCGAAATTTCACGAAGGAGTGAAAGAGATAGCACTATTAGAGAGAGACAGCTATATTGAGAAGGTTCGAGAAGTGTGTGAAAGAGACAGAACTAGAAAGGGATAGCAATAGTCGGGAATGTTCCAGCCGAATCGAACATCGAACAATCTAGATTGCCTAGAACACTCGCGATGCGTCATTGACCGAAGGGTCACCGACCGCCCTTGGACTTTGGACCGAACATTCGCGATGGGATTTCTCTGGAACATTGTGGAGCAAGGGCCTCCGGATATATAAGCCGCGCGCCCACGACCCCACGGTCAGTTTTGAACTAACGGCGATACAGTGCGAGTCTCGAAGCGAACCTAAGCGAAAAGTTAATAAGTGCGTTATAGTGAAGTGATTAGTACAGTGATTT
This sequence comes from Eudemis profundana, assembly GCA_947034925.1. NCBI lineage: Eukaryota > Metazoa > Arthropoda > Insecta > Lepidoptera > Tortricidae > Eudemis > Eudemis profundana. The sequence continues at coordinate 2,430,604 of OX344809.1, forward strand.
ATTAAGTAAGTAAGCCTTGTTAATTAGTAATTTTGCAATAAAGTTTGCCTTTTTACTTAGTGGTTAATTAGTGCATTTTTCTATCTCGTTACCTACCCCACGGACGTAACAATACATTATAATGATGGCGTTAAAGAGTGTGTGTGAGTGCGTGACTGTGTGTGTGTGTGTGTGTGTGTGTGTGTGTGCGCGAATGTGTGTACGTATGAGTGCGCGCGCGCTGCTAGTGTTGGGACTTCTGCTTGTCTATTAAGTACTTCTTGATACGCAGTTTAAAAGTCACTAAGCTGCCGGAGTTTCTTATTGGCGGTGGCAAGTCATTCCAACACTTCGTGGCAGCGAAGCGGAAGCTGCCACGAAAAGCAGCGGTACGGTGAGCGTGGCACACAAGTCGTGGCGCGTGTCTAACGTGGCGTTGGGAGAATGCAAGCTTTTCGTATAAATATGTTGGTTGTTTATTTACTATCACCCCAAACAATAAAGACGCCAAGTGTAGAGTGCGCCGGGCATCCATATTCAACATGTCGTGTCTATTAAGAAATGGTGTTATATGCGCACGCCGGGGAACAGGGAAACAGAACCGTGCACAGGCATTCTGAATCCTTTGTATCAGCTTTCTAGTCCGGGCCAGCAAGCAGCCACCGAAGACAGTATCAGCATAATTAAGTTTGGACAGTATGAGTGTTTCACATAGCTTAATGCGCATGTCAACAGTGAGGTACTCGCGGGCCCGGTATAGTACTTTGAGTCGGTAAAAACAATTACGCATGATTTCAAGGACATGCCCTTCGAAACGGAGCGTTTCGTCCATGATCAGACCCAGATTACGAGCTTCATGAACCCTTTCAAGACGATCTCCTACCATAGAAACGTCTAAATTGTGCGTTTCCACTTTTTTTATTTGGTTTCGTGTACCTATAATCATAAATTTTGATTTACTCGGATTAATCATTAAACTATTTTTATGACACCAGGTAAATATATTATTTAAATCCGAGTTAATTTTATTCACAGCTTCATCAGTCGAATTAGGTTTAAACGAGTAGTAGAGCTGTGTATCGTCAGCATACATGTGATAGCTGCAATTATTGATGCATTTCGTAATATCCGCACTGTAAATTATAAATAAAATTGGTCCCAAAATAGAGCCCTGAGGGACTCCTCTTACAACTGGTAATGTGGTGGATACCGATTCTGAGCCATCTTCATTATGTATACTGACATATTGCGTACGCCCGGTAAGATAGCTATTGAACCACTTTAATGTCAAGCTGTCGAAGCCATAGTAAGCCAATTTAGAGAGAAGGAGGGTGGTATCAATGGTATCAAATGCACGGGAGAAATCAAGTAGTACCAGCAAAGATGCTGCACCAGCGTCTTGAGCAGATAAGATGTCGTCGACTACATCTATTAAGGCTGTGGATGTGCTACGGTTTCTTCTAAAACCCGATTGTTTTGAGGGGAGTATGTCATTTGATTCAAGGAATGCTGTCATCTGTTCGGCCACTATTTTTTCTAAAATCTTAGACATGCAGGGTAAGATGCTGATCGGGCGAAGATCTTTATAGGCAATGGGATGCTCGATTTTAGGAATAGGTTTTATAATAGCCTTTTTCCAGTCTTCAGGAAATGTTCCAGTTTCTATTGATTTATTTACTATTGCTGTAATTATATTCAGAGTTCTAGGCAATGTTAATAAGAGCATATTCAGATTAAGTCCATCGTCGCCTTGAGCGTTTGTCGAGATAGATCTTATGATTCTAGTCACAGTTAGTTCAGTTACGGGTTTTAGTTTGAAAACATTGGGTCCATATCTGTCATATTCGTAACTTGTAAGGAGAGATATGTCAGTATCAGCTTTATTCGGAAGGTTTAAGAAATGTGTGTTGATTGCATCAGGATTATGGAGGTGGGGAGGTAAGTCAGTATCCTTCTTTTTAAAATTTGCAACATTTTGTTTGATGTTTTGCCATAACTTACGGGGGTCTTTTATGAGGTTTATTTGTTTATTATAAAATGCTACTTTTTCACTATGTAGTGCTGTCTTAACAATGCTTTTCAAGTCCTTGTAATATTTTTTATGAGTTTCTATATTTGTTTGTTTACATCTCACATGGGCTTGGTCGCGAAGTTTCATCATTTCCTTGACAGTTTGTGTGATCCAGGGACAGGATTGGTCCTTGATGATAGCAGTTTTGTTTGGTGCATGCACGTCAAATATTTGAGTTAAATATGTATTGAATACCTTTACCATTTTATCAACATCACCTGATTCAATACTTTCCCATGGAATACAATTGATGTGTTGAGAAAAGAGACTTTGGTCTATGTCTTTTAATGGTCTGTATACTACTCGTTTTGGGGGTGGTTTATTTTTTTTTATATTAAGCTCACACGTTATGAGTGAATGACTGCTTAAGTGAGGGAAATAGTTAACTGCCAGCTTCGATATAGAAGAGTTTGCACAAATGACGTCAATTAATGTTTCACTGTGGTCCGTGAAATGGGTCGGCTTGTCGACATATTGCGTGAGATTCATAGTTTTCAGGAAATCAGTAAATTTTTTTGTGCATAGTTGGTGAGTGCTTATTATGTTTATGTTGAAATCCCCCAGTAACACTATGTGATCATATTTACCTAGAGAAGCAACAGTTTCCGTGAGGGCGTCAAGAAATACATCAACATTTAGCCATGGGGGACGATATGCCGTACCAATTGCAACTTTCTCCCCATTTATACTAAGACCTAACCACATTTGCTCCACGTTACGATTTGGTGGGTGATCAATAGAATCTGAATCTGCGATCTCGGCCTTTATTTGTATTACTACCCTAGTTGTGTAATGTACTAATAGTATATTAGACTCGGACAATAAATATATTGAGGTGGATATTTATAGCTTAGCAAATCCGTTAGTGACGTACGGATATGTCTGCCGATCAGTGGCGTGGCCTATAAGATATCCTTGGGCAAGCCGGTGCAGATTTGGCGTACATTTTCCTTGAGAGCTGTAGAATAAGGTGCTCAACTGCCTGATATTAGGCAAGCCGGTAGGAATCGAGTTCTTTAGACGCCACGCTACTGCTGCCGATATCCCTAAAGGCCGAAGCAGTCTTTCGGTGTCCGTCAAGATAGCGTACGCCGTAAAGATATTCAGAATCTGATGCAGCCAATAAATAGTACCCAAATAGTACCGACGAAATACCTAGGTGAAAAAAATAGTACCCTTAAACTTTCTGAAATATAAGGCCTGTTCACGGTGTACGCTACCGGGCGTCAAGCTGGCGTACACCGTTTGTATCTCTGGAACGGCTTTGTTTTTGGAAATGCTTTATATCTCAAAAAATAGTACCCAAATAATACCCTAGGGCTCTAAAATTTAATTTCTCTAGCTATCGTAGATGCCGAGATATTCCATGACTTAGCGGTGTACAAAATTTCACACCGTCAAGCTGGCGTACCCGGGAATTTCTTATAGAAAGAGCTCACTATATCTCGGCTTCTACGATAGCTAGAGAAATGAAATTGTAGGGCCCTAGGGTACTATTTGGGTACTATTTTTTGAGATATAAAGCGTTTCCAAAAACAAAGCCGTTCCAGAGATACAAACGGTGTACGCCAGCTTGACGGCCCGGTAGCGTACACCGTGAACAGGCCTTATATTTCAGAAAGTTTAAGTGTACTATTTTTTTCACCTAGGTATTTCGTCGGTACTATTTGGGTACTATTTATTGGCTGCATCAGATTCTGGATATCTTTACGGTGTATTTCTGACTGCAAGTGCAGATTGAAAGAAATTTTTTAACAACTGCACGCCGACTGCAAGTGGACTGCACAGTTGGTTGCAGCCAGAAAGCAATTTTTAACATACGTGATGTACAATTTGTTTGGCTTGACATCCAATAACTTTTCCGATCGGCAGACTCGTCTTTGCGTAGTTATCATCGTGTGCTTTTTGTTATGTGCAGCCGTGATTATGTACACAAATTACCGCCAACACGGACGGCGGCCGACTGGCGCTTGTCACCCGGCCCCCGCCGCGCGTACATTCATACCGCCCCGTTATACTTCGTCCCCCGTCGCTCGCGGACCATGGGAGTGTCATCAACGAATTTGCCAAGCTTTTCTATTCATCATCATCATCATTTCAGCCATAGGACGTCCACTGCTGGACATAGGCCTCCCTCATAGATTTCCACTTAATTCGGTTGGAAGCAACCTGCATCCACCGTGAGCCAGCAGCCTTAACCAGATCATCTGTCCATCTTGTTGGTGGACGTCCGACGCTGCGCTTGCCGATTCGTGGTCTCCATTCGAGAACCTTGGCTTGGTGGCAATGGGCAGGGCATATAGCACGTAGAACAGATGGCCGATGGGGCCGAAAGGTTCTCGAATGGAGACCACGAATCGGCAAGCTTTTCTATTGTCCTAATTCAAAAGGACGCATCTCAAAAAACTCAAATTTCACTTTTTAACATCTTTACATAGAAAATATATTAATGGCTCATATGACATTTCCAAAAAGAAATCTTAGTTTATAAAAAAAATTCCTAAAACTCGATTAAGAAAATTTAGCACATCACCAAACATCATCAAAATCATGCCATTTCTAAAACTAAAACTGTTTGTTTCACAAAACTTATGAAACTGAGATGCGTCCTTTTGAATTACGACGGCTGTATAGTTCGTGTTCGTGTTTGTAGTTCGTGTTCGTATTTGTAGTTCGTGTTCGTATTTGTAGTTCGTGTTTGTATTTGTAGTGCGTGTTAGTATTTGTAGTTCGTGTTCGTATTTGTAGTTCGTGTTAGTATTTCTAGTTCGTGTTCGTATTTGTAGTTCGTGTTCGTATTCGTACTGACCTCCTCAGATGCAGGAAGGCCGTATAGCACTGCTTCCGGAAACCGTGGTAATGCTCGGAGTGGACACCCCCCATGGCCTCCACCATCTCCTTGCTGAGCTTCATGGGCGGTGGGAGCGGCTTGGGGTCGCGGCCCAGGATGTAGCCGAAGTCGATGTGGAACAGTGCCCCGGACTTCGTCAGGAGGAGGTTGTCCAAGTGACGGTCCCCGACTCCTGGTAGACAAATAAATAAAATAAGTGTTAGAATTACGGATATCTTCCTGAAAAGACTATTAGATGACAGATCGGAAGTGTCAAACGTGAAGTATTCAGTTTCCAGGAAAAACTTGACTCACTGAACATGGTCAAATCAGTGCCTTATTTTTATTTCTTGTCATTTTAAAATCATCACATACCTCATCAGAGCAGCTAGCAGTGGCGTGGCGTAAAAGATATCCTAGGGCAAGCCGGTGCCGATTTGGCGTACATTTTCCTTAAGAGCTCTAGAATAAGGTGGTCAAAAGCCCGATATTAGGCAAGCCGGTAGGAATCGAGTTGTTTGGACTCCACACCACTGGTAGCTAGATGAATAACTGGTTTTGGAAATATTAATTGATGGTCAGCGTTACTTCAAGTATTTTGATTATTAGAAAATATCCTATTTAGTCCACAGAGGCGCTGAAACTTTGCGTGACTCACTCACCGTGTAGATACGTGATGACGCAATATCCGGCGCAGCTGCGTATATAAGTGTCCATGGTGTCCGGTTTGATGCCGTAGGGCGCGCCCTCGCAGGAGTTGTGTTTCCGGAAGAAGTTCTGTATAGTGCCCTCGGTAGCTAAGGCTACCGTATTTTGTGTGACTTACCGAGTAGATACGTGATGACGCAATATCCGGCGCAGCTGCGTATATAAGTGTCCATGGTGTCCGGTTTGATGCCGTAGGGCGCGCCCTCGCAGGAGTTGTGTTTCCGGAAGAAGTTCTGTATAGTGCCCTCGGTAGCTAAGGCTACCGTATTTTGTGTGACTTACCGAGTAGATACGTGATGACGCAATATCCGGCGCAGCTGCGTATATAAGTGTCCATGGTGTCCGGTTTGATGCCGTAGGGCGCGCCCTCGCAGGAGTTGTGTTTCCGGAAGAAGTTCTGTATAGTGCCCTCGGTAGCTAAGGCTACCGTATTTTGTGTGACTTACCGAGTAGATACGTGATGACGCAATATCCGGCGCAGCTGCGTATATAAGTGTCCATGGTGTCCGGTTTGATGCCGTAGGGCGCGCCCTCGCAGGAGTTGTGTTTCCGGAAGAAGTTCTGTATAGTGCCCTCGGTAGCTAAGGCTACCGTATTTTGTGTGACTTACCGAGTAGATACGTGATGACGCAATATCCGGCGCAGCTGCGTATATAAGTGTCCATGGTGTCCGGTTTGATGCCGTAGGGCGCGCCCTCGCAGGAGTTGTGTTTCCGGAAGAAGTTCTGTATAGTGCCCTCGGTAGCTAAGGCTACCGTATTTTGTGTGACTTACCGAGTAGATACGTGATGACGCAATATCCGGCGCAGCTGCGTATATAAGTGTCCATGGTGTCCGGTTTGATGCCGTAGGGCGCGCCCTCGCAGGAGTTGTGTTTCCGGAAGAAGTTCTGTATAGTGCCCTCGGTAGCTAAGGCTACCGTATTTTGTGTGACTTACCGAGTAGATACGTGATGACGCAATATCCGGCGCAGCTGCGTATATAAGTGTCCATGGTGTCCGGTTTGATGCCGTAGGGCGCGCCCTCGCAGGAGTTGTGTTTCCGGAAGAAGTTCTGTATAGTGCCCTCGGTAGCTAAGGCTACCGTATTTTGTGTGACTTACCGAGTAGATACGTGATGACGCAATATCCGGCGCAGCTGCGTATATAAGTGTCCATGGTGTCCGGTTTGATGCCGTAGGGCGCGCCCTCGCAGGAGTTGTGTTTCCGGAAGAAGTTCTGTATAGTGCCCTCGGTAGCTAAGGCTACCGTATTTTGTGTGACTTACCGAGTAGATACGTGATGACGCAATATCCGGCGCAGCTGCGTATATAAGTGTCCATGGTGTCCGGTTTGATGCCGTAGGGCGCGCCCTCGCAGGAGTTGTGTTTCCGGAAGAAGTTCTGTATAGTGCCCTCGGTAGCTAAGGCTACCGTATTTTGTGTGACTTACCGAGTAGATACGTGATGACGCAATATCCGGCGCAGCTGCGTATATAAGTGTCCATGGTGTCCGGTTTGATGCCGTAGGGCGCGCCCTCGCAGGAGTTGTGTTTCCGGAAGAAGTTCTGTATAGTGCCCTCGGTAGCTAAGGCTACCGTATTTTGTGTGACTTACCGAGTAGATACGTGATGACGCAATATCCGGCGCAGCTGCGTATATAAGTGTCCATGGTGTCCGGTTTGATGCCGTAGGGCGCGCCCTCGCAGGAGTTGTGTTTCCGGAAGAAGTTCTGTATAGTGCCCTCGGTAGCTAAGGCTACCGTATTTTGTGTGACTTACCGAGTAGATACGTGATGACGCAATATCCGGCGCAGCTGCGTATATAAGTGTCCATGGTGTCCGGTTTGATGCCGTAGGGCGCGCCCTCGCAGGAGTTGTGTTTCCGGAAGAAGTTCTGTATAGTGCCCTCGGTAGCTAAGGCTACCGTATTTTGTGTGACTTACCGAGTAGATACGTGATGACGCAATATCCGGCGCAGCTGCGTATATAAGTGTCCATGGTGTCCGGTTTGATGCCGTAGGGCGCGCCCTCGCAGGAGTTGTGTTTCCGGAAGAAGTTCTGTATAGTGCCCTCGGTAGCTAAGGCTACCGTATTTTGTGTGACTTACCGAGTAGATACGTGATGACGCAATATCCGGCGCAGCTGCGTATATAAGTGTCCATGGTGTCCGGTTTGATGCCGTAGGGCGCGCCCTCGCAGGAGTTGTGTTTCCGGAAGAAGTTCTGTATAGTGCCCTCGGTAGCTAAGGCTACCGTATTTTGTGTGACTTACCGAGTAGATACGTGATGACGCAATATCCGGCGCAGCTGCGTATATAAGTGTCCATGGTGTCCGGTTTGATGCCGTAGGGCGCGCCCTCGCAGGAGTTGTGTTTCCGGAAGAAGTTCTGTATAGTGCCCTCGGTAGCTAAGGCTACCGTATTTTGTGTGACTTACCGAGTAGATACGTGATGACGCAATATCCGGCGCAGCTGCGTATATAAGTGTCCATGGTGTCCGGTTTGATGCCGTAGGGCGCGCCCTCGCAGGAGTTGTGTTTCCGGAAGAAGTTCTGTATAGTGCCCTCGGTAGCTAAGGCTACCGTATTTTGTGTGACTTACCGAGTAGATACGTGATGACGCAATATCCGGCGCAGCTGCGTATATAAGTGTCCATGGTGTCCGGTTTGATGCCGTAGGGCGCGCCCTCGCAGGAGTTGTGTTTCCGGAAGAAGTTCTGTATAGTGCCCTCGGTAGCTAAGGCTACCGTATTTTGTGTGACTTACCGAGTAGATACGTGATGACGCAATATCCGGCGCAGCTGCGTATATAAGTGTCCATGGTGTCCGGTTTGATGCCGTAGGGCGCGCCCTCGCAGGAGTTGTGTTTCCGGAAGAAGTTCTGTATAGTGCCCTCGGTAGCTAAGGCTACCGTATTTTGTGTGACTTACCGAGTAGATACGTGATGACGCAATATCCGGCGCAGCTGCGTATATAAGTGTCCATGGTGTCCGGTTTGATGCCGTAGGGCGCGCCCTCGCAGGAGTTGTGTTTCCGGAAGAAGTTCTGTATAGTGCCCTCGGTAGCTAAGGCTACCGTATTTTGTGTGACTTACCGAGTAGATACGTGATGACGCAATATCCGGCGCAGCTGCGTATATAAGTGTCCATGGTGTCCGGTTTGATGCCGTAGGGCGCGCCCTCGCAGGAGTTGTGTTTCCGGAAGAAGTTCTGTATAGTGCCCTCGGTAGCTAAGGCTACCGTATTTTGTGTGACTTACCGAGTAGATACGTGATGACGCAATATCCAGCGCAGCTGCGTATATAAGTGTCCATGGTGTCCGGTTTGATGCCGTAGGGCGCGCCCTCGCAGGAGTTGTGTTTCCGGAAGAAGTTCTGTATAGTGCCCTCGGTAGCTAAGGCTACCGTATTTTGTGTGACTTACCGAGTAGATACGTGATGACGCAATATCCGGCGCAGCTGCGTATATAAGTGTCCATGGTGTCCGGTTTGATGCCGTAGGGCGCGCCCTCGCAGGAGTTGTGTTTCCGGAAGAAGTTCTGTATAGTGCCCTCGGTAGCTAAGGCTACCGTATTTTGTGTGACTTACCGAGTAGATACGTGATGACGCAATATCCGGCGCAGCTGCGTATATAAGTGTCCATGGTGTCCGGTTTGATGCCGTAGGGCGCGCCCTCGCAGGAGTTGTGTTTCCGGAAGAAGTTCTGTATAGTGCCCTCGGTAGCTAAGGCTACCGTATTTTGTGTGACTTACCGAGTAGATACGTGATGACGCAATATCCGGCGCAGCTGCGTATATAAGTGTCCATGGTGTCCGGTTTGATGCCGTAGGGCGCGCCCTCGCAGGAGTTGTGTTTCCGGAAGAAGTTCTGTATAGTGCCCTCGGTAGCTAAGGCTACCGTATTTTGTGTGACTTACCGAGTAGATACGTGATGACGCAATATCCGGCGCAGCTGCGTATATAAGTGTCCATGGTGTCCGGTTTGATGCCGTAGGGCGCGCCCTCGCAGGGGTTGTGTTTCCGGAAGAAGTTCTGTATGGTGCCCTCGGTCGCTAAGGCTTCTGCCACCGTCACCGACTCTATGAATTGTAGGAAACCGTGTTTTGAACTTGTCGCTAGCACCTGAAGAAAGAAAATTATACATATACATAGTCCCTAAAACCAACGTAATACAAAAAGGGTTGATAGACTAGCTCATAAGACACCAAATTATTGACGTGTTTGCAAAATTCGTGCTAAGTGATACCCTGACTCGGTGGTCAGAGTATCATATATTTTACAAATCAGTTTTTTGCTATGGGTTGCCAAATAACTATGCTATTGAACGCCGTTCCTATTTTTGTTCATTCCTTCATGCTGTGGAATAAGAAAAAATATTTTTTAGACTTTTCCAAATTTCACCTCTGATTTCGAACGAGGGTGGTGAAAAAAAAAACACAGCCTGACACACGACGTAAAAAAATTGCAATTTTATTAACCGACTTCACAAAAAGGAAAAGGTTCGTTCGTTGCTTGTATTTTTTAGTTGTCAAGAAAGGCATCTCACCTTATACGGAGTCAACTTGAGATCCAAATTCTCCCTCCTCAGCAGCTTGTCCATTAGCGTGATCATCTGCAGGATCAACTGGTCCTGTCTCAGGTCGTCGCCATGTTTGAACATGGCTTCGTACTCCACTCCCTCCGTAGTGAGGAACGTTAGCTTCGACGGCATTAACGCTGACTTGAACAGACTGGCTTTCTTGGCGACTATGCCTATAACAATAGTAGATAATAACTAAATATTTTGACAAAAAAAAACCCGACCGCGGTGCACTTTAAAAGTGCATTAAATCCGCCATTTTGATTATTTTAACAAACCCAGTGACACTCGCGCCATGAAGACGAATCTAATGATGTATCATTTATCAAAATCGCTTGTGCCGTTTAGTTACGAGCGGACATATACATAACATACATACAGGTCAAACACATAACCCTCCTTTGGGCTTCGCCGCAGTCGGGTAAAAATGGTTTATTTGCCAAAAGTGTACAAGTGTTTAGTGGTTACCTGTGACCGCAATGGCAGGCCTGTCTCGTGAGGTCAATTTTAATATAATAAATAATAATAAAATAATAAAAATGTATTTATTCAGTAACACAAATTATTTTTACAGAAAGTGTTGGCGCCTCTTTTTAAGTATCATGCTACCTGTGATAAGAGGCACCGCTCTTCTTAGGTAATATATTACACAACTAGGGTGGTAATACAAAGAAAGGCCGAGATCGCAGATGTTTGCGGTACGAGCCGCAGGCGAGGGACCTAAATATGCGATCGAGAGCTTTCTTTATTACCTCCCGTGTTTTGTACAGCACTTTATGTCCACTGGAAAAAGCTACTTTATGGCCAGGTGTGGCATAAAAATAATAATTTTCGTAACCGTCAAGATCACGTATACCGTAAAGGGTAATTCCACGACAGACTAAACGTAAGTTGCCAATTTCTTGCGTGTTTCTTCATTGATGGTGTAAAAAAAAAGTACCTTAATTTTTTTTCGAAATATAATGCCTGTAGCAGTATAGTATATTATAATTACCTTTGATGGTAACGTTAGGGTCCAGTGGGAACGGCATGGGTTCGAAGTTGGTGAAGTTGAACTTGAAGGCGTCGGGGTCGGCCAGCAGTTGTTGCAGGCGCTCGGCCTTCTTGTTGCGGTTGCCGCTCTCCCTGGTGACGGTCTTGACCAGCTTCACCAGTTTGTCGATGAAGACTTGCTGGCGCGCCAGGAAGCTGCGCGTGCGCTGGTGCTCCGCCGTGCCTGGGGATGGTTTACTATTGAATCGCATAAATTTAAAAGGCATAATGCATCATTTCGCATAATTCATCATTTGGCATAATGCTTTTTTTCTGATCCCGTAAACTTTTCAGGATTATTATAACGCAAACCTAACCTTACCTAACCTATTTAACAGGATGAGGCCTTAAAGAGTCCTGAAAATTCTACAGTTTAAGAAAAAAATGCATTATGCCGAATGATGAATTATGCCAAATGATGCATTATGCCTTTTAAATTTATGCGATCCAATAGGTTTCCCCTGGGGATTTATTGGTATTACTATAGTTGAAGTGCTTGTGTCCTAAATCTATTCCGGTGGCTTGAATATTTTGCCGTCATTAGGGTGATTCAAACAATGTTTTTTTTTTCCATAATCTACCCTTTATTTATAAGATTTAAAACGCCTTTCTGCTTTTGGCTTAATCTAACAATATTCAGGAGTCATTCCAACTAACTTTTTTGAAAGTAAAAATGAAAAATATATATTCCTTACGACATCTACGCGAATAACAGGCTAGAATATAGTCTCTACTTCAGAGTTTCCTAAACTTTGGGTCGCGACCTACTAGAACATTCCCAGAGTTAGTTTCAGAGTTTGTAAACTTGCATTAGATGGGTCGTAGCCCAAAAAACTTTGGGAACCACTGCTCTATATAATGTTATGTCATATTCGTCAGCATTATTCGCGTAGAAGTCGCGACGAACATATATTTTTTCACGTTTAGATTAGTGTTTTGATGCTTGCTTGTATTTGGCCTGGGCCCCGTTTCACGAAGCTACAAGTTACAATTTTACAAGTCTAAACTAGCAACATTGACCAAATCGACCAATGGCGTTGCTGTATTTGACCAATGTTGCAAGTGTAGACTTGTAAAATTTGTAACTTGTAGCTTCGTGAAACGAGGCCCAGGTGATGGCTAAATGTACTGACAATGAGATAAATAAACCAACTGTGAGTAACCCAGATACTGCCTCCAGAACACGGATTAATGAGAAAAATAAGCCTGCTTCATCTAAACCTAAGAAATAGATGCGTGCTTGTGAGAATTTACCTTTGGCGAGATGATGGCTGAAGGTCCTCATGACGGTGAGGTACATCCCGCGTATGGTGAGGTCCTGGGCTCCGCTCTGGCGGTCTTCGCACTCTATCAACAGGTACCAGTACAGGTAGTTGGCGAGGACACTGTTGCTGCAGGCTCGGGAGATGAGGAACGTGGCCAGGTTGAGGCGGGATTCCGTCGGGTCCGAACCGTCTCTGTCAAAAATTAGGGGTAAATAGGCTAGACGACAAAAAAAACTGTTTAGTCCGTCAGTTAGATTATTAAAAAATATTGTACACGTATTTTTTCTTTTGTTTGACAAACAGAAAATGACGAAGATAGAGCGCTTACAAGTTTCGAGTGACGTCACTCCTTGGTACAATTTTCACCTAGGAGTGACGTCACAAGCCCCCACTCCAGAAGTTTGATGATCTGTAACTTTATGCCACACCTGGCTATAAAGTTGCTTTTACCGCACGCTACGCGTACGATAAACCAAAAAATACGTGTCCCATTTTTTTTTCCATAATTTAACTGACGGACTAAATAGAATTATATATTTTTAACCCAGTCGTCATCCTCATTATAGGAAACCGTTCAACCGTTGAACGCCGTGATACTGCGTCACAAATAAATGTAGAATGGAAGAAGAAAAAACACATTGCAGACCCAGGCCGGCAATGTTGTATGAAATTCCATTAAATGCCAAGCGTCAAGCCGCACCGGAAACGAGGTACTTTACGGCCTACGGCACGTAATGTCAACATTTCATTGCATGTTTGAGAAATAGTACATTACATACCGAGCCCAGTAAAGTAAGAAATGTCCTCGGCTTCGCCTCGGCCGACAATTACAGTGATCTAAGGTTTTCTTATTTACTGGCCAAGGTTTGTATCCTATTTTTCTGTTCGACGGGGCGTTTAGCGCAGCGGCCGGCAAGGTGACGCTTCCAGCAGCAGGCAGATTTATTAAAAAAAAAAAAAATTAAACAGACTTCAAAAAAGGTACAAACAAAAACTTTTATCTTTAAAAAAATCTAAAGTATACGTCAACTATTTTTTTTTAGGTCAGTGCCAGTCTCGTACCGTTAATCCTGAAGCTTAGCAACGAAATAGGGTGTTGTAACTCACCCGTAAGAGTTGTTGTCGAGGACAGTGTTGTTGTTCTCCGTGTTGTCGGTCACGGTCTCGTCCTCCGAACGACGGCTGATTGTCGATGACGTCATTTCACTCGTTGTTAATACTGGAATAGTACATTACATAACTAGGGTGGTAATACGAAGAGAGGCCGAGATCGCAGATATTTCCGGCCCGAGCTGCAAGCGAGGGACGTAAATATGCGGTCTAGGGTTTTTTTTTTTACCCCCGTGTTGTGTACATCATTGTATGTCTACACTTGGCCAGAAAGCGGCTTTTTCCGTACGCGTAGCGTGCGGAAAAAGCTTTTTTCTACTCCTGTACTGTTATCTGTCTTTTACTTGGTCACGAACACTAATATAAGAACATACATAATATGAGTTCAGAGAAGTCTATACTCTATTTCCCATAACAGCACTAGTGTCGTTATAGTCACTTTATGTTATTGCTAGCAGCCACAGACTTCTAAATCTAGGTTAAACTTAGGCCAAGGATTAAGCGCTGAATTTTAACTTTACGGTAAAAATGCACAACTACCAACTTAACAAACAATTAAATTCCTACGGTTTTTAAGAAAAATAAAACTTTCCGAACTAAATTCATTGATGCCAACATAAAAAAAGTATTTTTAATTTAAGTATATTTTAAATTAAAAAAAAAAGTTTACCATAGACACATACTGTCAGTCAAACGTCATATTTGCCTTGTTTCCAGGTTATGATTAATTTTGTGTTTTATAATTTAAAACCTCGTCGTAGAAAAAGTATTGTATGCAACGTTGTATAATTAAGTCAAAAAACGCTCATTGCGTCTCTATTTGCGATACTCGCCGCATTCGCGGCTCGTATCGCAACTCACGCAATCGCATTTTTTGAACCCACTTATACAACTGTTGCATAATAGTATTTTATACAATCGTAACATAATGAAGGCTCTTAAAGTCGAGTACCGTGTTTAGGCCACGAGGCTTGCCGAGTGGCCTATAAAAGGTACGAGAACTTTAAGAGCTAATTATGTAATTATTGTATACAATACTTTTTCTATGCGTCAACTAAAACAACATCAAGCAAACAAATAAACTATCACAATCACCGTACTTCCACTAAAACTATTCATTCAAAGTTTTATTTAAAGGCCGAAAACAATTGAGCGGCAGCATTGGTTGTAAAGCGGTTTGTGATTGGCTCATTACAGGACTAATTGCACCAATCGCGTGGCAGGAGCGTGTTTAAGTAGAGGCAAATTTGACAGGTGTTACGTTCTGAAACGCATTTAATCATAGAATTTGCATTAAAAGGAGGTTTTTACACAAGGATACACTTTTTTAAATTTGAAAGTTCTATTTTCAAAATTATTATAGTTGTCTAAAGCATATTATAATAAATATTATAGTTGAGTAGAGAGTGTCATAGACTAAATAACATTGAAAAGTTAGCATTTATAGTTTAGTCTATGGGATCCTAATGGAAAGATTAAAGTCGAAGAGTAGAAAAAATACTATTATGGCCAGGTGTGGCATAAATTATTTTTATGTACTTTTTAAATACAAGTTTATTTACCTGAGGCAGAGAGCAGACTGGCCTGGCTGCCGCGCGGGCCGCTCTGCAGCAATCTCCCTTCAGAATCCGAGTACACCGCTACATCCTTGCCGCATATACGCGCGTACTCTACAAATACAACTTTATTTATAGTAATTATCCGATCAACTGGGCTAATGTTGTTAACGAATACGATGCCATTGAGAGGTAAACCACAAATTAGGATAACGAGAATATAGTGTCAAAAAAGTATAACTGCCTTGAAAGATCATTAGATTTTAGATTCTATTTACTAGACAGTAAAGTGTAAATGCAGTTATAGATAACTGCGATCTTAATTTGTTTTGCATTTCACATTCGCCCGACGGTCTGCAAGTGCGTATTCCGTAGAGAAAAGACTTAGAGATACTATGAGCTTTCAACGGATTATCGGTTCTATGACCGTAATGATAAGGCGGCAAATACTTTCAAACAAAAAATAATAATGCAATTTGCTTTTACAGATTTAACGGGGAGCCAGGTAGACCGCCCGGGTTTACTCGTGTTACGCATTGTTATTTTTTTTTGGTAGTATTGTATTCTATCAATGGCATTGTTCGCTCAATGGCATTGTATTCTTTAACAGCATTAGCTCTCTTGAACGGATAATTTCTATACCTGAGGTACTCTACAAATACAGCGTGTGAGGGACTTTACCGACAAACTTTAACTATAGATTCTAACAACTATTAGGAGTAAAAAATGTTATGTGATGTATAGTCGAAAAACGCTTACTTTCCGAGATATTCATTATTTTGTAAATGAAAAATCCCAAGTGTGTAACAAGCCCTAATAAATGTGACTAAGATACCTTTACTATTTTTTTAAAATCCTTTAACTAAACAGGAATTAACCTTCGCAGTATTTGATGGTAAGCGACTACGACCTTTCGTTTCCATTTTAGCTTTTTTTTTTCTTTTTGATAACTTTTCAGCCAGTAAGGACATGTTTATAACGAGGGGCTTAATTTACTGATTTATTTCGTTCCATAAGACTATTAATGTAAAATGACAATATTCGACCCATGTTGATAAAACATTAACATTATTTACTCGTCACACCACCAGGAATTCATGGCTAAAGTATGTCGGTATAGTCCCTCCCACCCTGTATACTAAAATTAATTTAAAATGTCCGAATCCACTTCAGAGCTTAAGTTATAATGAATGGCATTGTTATTTATTGTAACGCCCAACCGCTAATTTTCAGTGCAAAATGAAACGCAGGCTACTTGATGACAGATCAAATCAGCTTCTTTTTATGAAGTGTCATAACTAGAGACCGGATTTGAAGTAGCGATCTCAATATTAATATGGATAAGACAATTTGTTAAATACATGTCATGTTGGTTATACGAGTATAAGGCCTTAATTTTTACTGTGCATTGTGCAGAAGAAATATTAAAGAAGAAGATCTTAAAAAAATAAACTATTTCAAAAATTAACAAACGATGTTTTTATTAATTATCTTATCACCATAATTTTTGCCCAATATTTACAAAAGCTTCCAAAATGGTTTTTGCTTTTTTGTTCTGTTAACATACATTATTTTTGTGTGTAGAAAAAATAATAAATTATACCAGTCATATCCATATTAATATTGAGATCGCTACTTCAAATCCGGTCTCTAGTCATGACGCTCAGAATGTATGCAGTTTAGTATGAAATACTGACTTGTGACGTCATGCTGCACCGACGATTATAAAAAGATAAAAAATAAGGCACCATATTGCCTTATTTTTTGTCTTTTTATAATCGTCGGTGTAACGGAAACGAGTTTAATTGATTTTATTCGTGCAGTTTTAAAAACATAATTTGATATTTAGCGTTAATTTATTTACTTCGATTGTTGACAAAATACCCAATTCTCATGGCATTTTATTAAAGCGGCAAGAAAGTAATTTTTTCTCTTTATTATCAAGTTATCCTGAAATCTCCGGTTACATACCCTCGTGTATTTCGTGGAAGTCCTCGTATTTCAGAGCTTGCACGAGCTGAAGGAGATACAACAACAGGTCCTCGTCTGGAGCTTGCTTCAGCCGCGAGATGGCGTACCTTTAAACAGCAAATTAATTAATTAAAGTTGAATCTCTATAAATAAAAACGATTTAATTAGCTATACATATTTTTAGTCTTCCTTATTTTTATGATACCGTATCTCAAAAGGAAAAAATGGAACCCTTATAGGATCACTTTGTTGTCCGTCCATCTGTCTGTCCGTCTGTCAAGGCCCTTTATCTCGGTAGCGCGTGGGGGTATCGAGTTGAAATTAAAACCATGAAGTGTCATGATAAAAAGTGTTGGATTTTAAATAATACTTCCTTATAATCCACTAGGATTGTTATGCCACACCCCCATTACAATACAGCAAGGAAATAATGGGAAGCTGGGAAATCTTTTGGTTTCCTTGTGAGTGTCGAAATTTACGTTTCTTGCGGCTTTTTTTTGGGTGGTCTGTGTCCCGTTTGGTCAAGATTGGCCACTTTGGGAAAACTAGAGTTGTGAGAGGGGCCTGTAAGTAGACTTAACTATACAACATGCCCTGGGCCCTGGAGGGGACACCTGGGACTGTGGGGGTTGCGAGTGACCTGCCGACCTTAATTTAGGCCAGCTAAAAGGCTTTGGGCTTAAAATCACTAAATCTCATAATACCTTATTTGCCAATACACCCTATTTTCAAATTACCATGAGCTCATAAAACCTAAATGTCAAATTGTAACATTCTTAAAATGAACGAAATTCATTATGACTTTGACTTAAAACGGCATATTCTCTAAATGCCTGAAGATTGAAATGCACAATCCTTCAATTACCGAATGACAGAAATGACAAAATATCAAAACAACTCAACCTCAAAATACCTAAATTTAGGCATTTTTCTTACCTACCTTTCCTAAAATACCTAATTTTTTTTACGTGTGTTTATTTGATAGTATAAATTTAGGTATTTTGAGGTTTGGTTGTTTTAAGCATATGTTGTTTTGCCATAATGCTGTTCTGAAGTTTAGGTATTATGAGCCTAAGGTATTTTGAACATCGGCGATATTAAGGTTTCGGTTGATTGTGAAAAAAATTTAGGCATTCTGCAATTTAGGTATTTTGAGGCCATGAAGTTTTGAGATCTGGGAATATTGATAATGAGGTAAAATGAAATTTAGTGATTTTAAGCCCAAAGCGCTAAAAGGAGCTTTTGCGGCATAAACGGCCGTATCTTTTATTCACGTTACACGTCACAGCTTCAAGGGAACATAGACCTGAAGTATATGAATCGAATTTCAACTCAATACCTCGACGCGTTCCCGAGGTAAAGGGTCTTGACAGACGGACGTACGGACAACAAAGGGACCCTATAAGGGTTCTGTTTTTTCTTTTGAGATACGCAACCCTAGAAAAACAGAATTAACGTGCTATCTGCCGGTTAAGGTCAGCGCCATCATCATCATTTGAAACCAAATATTTTTTGTTGTTAACATAAGGGTCATACTACACGGGCGGTTCTCCCGCCACGGGAATCCGCTCGACAAATCTGTCGCAGACCACCAAACTACACGGGACGCGGTTTATCGCTGTCTTTTGTTCATTTCAACATGGATCCGCCAATGATAACTGCGCTTGCAGCTCTTAGGTCCCGCGGAGAATGACGTAATAATCGCGGGAAACCGCCCGTGTAGTTTAAAGCGTCGGTTATCAGCGGCGGTTTGACGCTGCATGCGGCGGTCGTATTTCTCCCGCCTGTGAGCCGCGACGGGAAACCGCGCAGTGTAGTATGCAGCATACAACTTCATATTAAATTGTGTCCAATGCGGTTCAGAAGCGGTTTCCCGCGGCGGGAGAACCGCCCGTGTAATATGAGCCTAAGAAGACTCAAATCCCTGTTTGGCGCAGTGGAAGCGTGCTGGGCCCATAACCTGACACGTTATTTTGCGAGTGACATCAATCCGTTTATTTCATAAACAGTTTCCTTTATCCATCCCTACGTAAATAATGTTCAACCTTATACCGTAAGTAACTTACTTCCTGACTGCCGGGTGAGTGAACTTGGGCGTGAGCAGTTCCAGGGCGTCCTCCACGTCCATCGGCGCCCACTGCTTCATCATCGACAGCGCTTGCCGCACCTCGCCTGGAAATGCATTACTCAACTATCAACACATCCTATACACCGTGGGTACAGTCGCCATCAGATATATCTGAGCTGTCAGTGTACTCAGACAGCTTTGGTCCATAGGATGTTAGTAAACAAATTGAAAACTTAATAAACTATGTTAGTACAAGCCCTAATAAAAGTGACTAAAATAGTTTTACTCATTTTTTAAAATCCTTTAACTAAACAGCAATTAACCTTCGCAGTATTTGATAGTAAGCGACTACGAGGCCAAAAAATTGACCTTTCGTTTCCATTTTAGCTTTTTTTTTCTTTTTGATAACTTTTCCTCCAGTAAGGACATGTTTATAACTAGGAGCTGAATTTATTGATTTATTTTGTTCCATAAGATTATTAATGTAAAATGACAAAATTCGACCTATGTTGATATAACGTTATTTACTTGTAATATCATCAGGAATACGTGGTTAAAGTTTGTCGGGTAACTCGTACCCACGGTGTATAAGAATTTAATTTACCATCAACTCCAAAGCTACATTTCAAAAATCTGATAATAATGGTATAACTTTTTTTAATGTTATAAGTGGCAAACGAGCAGACGAGCTGCCTGATGGAAAGCAGTCAAGTTCGCCCATGGATATCAGCAACACCAGAGATGTTACCTATACGTTGCCGATCTTTGGGAGCCCTGTTTACTTGTTTCTTGAAGTACCTCATGTCATAGCGCGCCGGGAACACCTCTTGGCAAAAAAGAGCGTGATGCCCGCTTGTTCTTGGTATGCCATGCCAAGCATCTAAAACGTGTGGATGAACCTTATTCCTGAGGCGGGAGGTACGGTGATAGAAGTGTGACGGAGGCAGCCCAAAAAGTTCCTCAGAACACTCCCCGTTGTACACACGGTAGAACGAACACAGAGAGCCAACGTGTCTCCTGAGGCTAAGCGGTTCCAAACCGTATGTTAGTAGGATCGTCGACAATACGAACTGCCCTAATGTTCAAATACCGCCAAACCAAATGGAAAATTTATGTTTTCCATCATTCGATTACACTCTTGATGTCAAACGTCTACCGCAAAATCTTACACGCTTGGTTCCCATACAAATCGACGAACTCCTTCCATCTCAATATATTTGTGGTTGTCCTAGATGTTCTCAAGTACATAAACAAGTAAAAATAATCATTACACCAATATTTACTTTCAGTTGAGATGTGTTTCATTACATTACTTCCCTACGCATATATATCAGTGTTTACTGTTTTAGATAATTTACACCAAATTCTATTTGTTTTTATCTAGAAACATTTTATTAAGGCAGTACCTTAGTCTCGTCAAGGCAAGGTTACATGAAGTATGTACTCATGATCGTAGAATTCATGTAATTACATGTAAACACGGCATGCTTTATTATTTACATTGTATTTGTGTTTGTACGCTATTTCCGTAAGTTTAGGTTTCTCAGGTGTCCTAATAATGGACAGAGATCTCTCCTCTAGGTTTCTAGTCAGTCCTGTACAGTCGAGTCCATTTACATCTATACACATTTACGGGGACATGGTCATTCACATAATAAATAGTGCCCGATATTTCGGCACTGTTGCAAGCGCCATCACGGAGTATGGCGCTTGCAACAGTGCCGAAATATCGGTAACTCGTAAAAACAAACATACATGGTAAATATCCCGGTTAATAGTAGTCAGTATATGCTTAAATCTCCTATTATAGATTATTTTTTATTTAATTACCAATTTCAGAATTTATTATAAAACCGTTATGCAAATTCATAGATTGCAATAGAGCATTCTCGCTTTACTTAATAGTTTCCATTTTCGGCATCGTGAAACTCGACTCGTATCGCTATTCAGGCTTTAAATAGTGATAGTATAATGTAATAATGCGAGATAATACATATAAGATAAGATTATACAAAACAAACACGGTAAAACACGCTGGTTCAAGCATGCAGCTTCCGCTGCAGTCGTATTTACTTTGACGAGAGTTAGGCTCTTAGTCTTCTTTCTTCTTCGTTAGTTTTAAACCGACTTAAAAAATAAGGAGGTTCTCCGTTCGTGGGAATATATTCTTAGCATAAGTATCATGTAAATATGTACGAGTTTCATGTAAATGTGTTGATTCGAAGACTGATTATAAACGAGTGCAGATGTATGCATTCACTCTCATCTATGAGAGTACGCCCGTATTCAGCAGTGGGACGTTATATTATATCGATACCTTTAGACTTAAAAGGCGTAAACGCCATTAGCACCTACGGTGTTTACGCCCCTTGAGTCTAAAGGTATCGATATAACCTGATGATGAGTGATTTGCTCGAAATGACATGAGAACTCTCAAAAAGCCATAAAAAATATAATTTTAGTAAAAAACGTTTAGTTACAAATTATGCTAATAGATGGCGCTAACCTTAAAAGCCCAATTGCACATTAATTCTAGGTTTTTGAGACTTCTCATGTCATTTTGCGCAGATAAAATGTATCAAGCTATAAAATAAAACGGATTTTAAGGGGTCATCCATTCCACATCGTCGCTATACTTACTCAACCACGTATGTAGATACGAATCGTTTGATAGAAAACGCACCTGTGTTACGAGTAGAAAAGTGCGATTTTCCTATGAAACTATTGCAGTAGATACGTGGTTGAGTAAGTATAGCGGCGATATATTAAGCAACACGCATAGGGGTGAGGGGTAAGGCACTAGTCCCACCAGCGGCGACCAACGAGCAGCGAGTAGCGATTGGCGAGTTTTTTCTTCGCGGGCGAGTGAATTCTCTTAGACAATTTACTCGCCGGCAGTGTGAACAGTCAGCGATGAACTATTAATGTATGTGTCTCTTTTACTAACACAGGATCCTTATCTTTTGTTCGTTTCTTGGGCGAGAAAATCGCCGATAGCTAATCGCTTTCTCGCTTTTGGTGGGACCAGTGCCTAAGGGGAAGAGATGGCTCTTTAGCGATAAGACCGCCTATTGTTTACCACTGTTTTTGTATAAGTTTGCATTGTAATTTATCTTTTGGTGTGCAATAAAGTATGATTGTATTGTTACGGGGGGGGGGGGGGGGGGGGTCTTGCCAAATGTGACAGCCTATGTTAAAAATATGGAATATGTTAGGTAAAATGTGACACGAGGGCGAGCTCTAAAAAATCTGAAAAATCCTGTCACGTCCTTTGTGGATGACCCCTAAATATAATTAATTAATTTAAACTTTATTGCACAACAATTAGCGGACTTAATGCCTTAAGACATTCTGTACCAGTCAACCATTAGGTAAATATTTGATGACGTGAAACTAAACAATTACCCTCTTTATGTTTGTATGGAAATCCGACCGACTCGAATCACCTTCATTTAAGTCAATCAATCATTAACCTATATCCGTTCCACTGCTGGGCACTTGGGCACGTGGAGAGTGTAGGCATTAGGGAATGCCATACCCAGTCAAATATGAAACCCGGGTATTATCCGACTCTAAATAAAGTTTTGACGTTTGGAGGTACTTTACACCTCCAAAACTTAATATTTTGACAACGGAGACTCTTTACATCTCCATAAATTTTACTATCAATTTATTTTCTATTATTTCAATTGTCTTGTTCTGACGCCCAGAGACGTTTTACATCTCTAAAAATGTAGTTTTAAGTTTATTGTAATGTATTAAATATAATAATGTCATACTTGTTGTTATATTTAAACACTTTTTTAGAAAGAGAAACTGCTGAGTTTCTTCCGGCGCTTCTTCTCACCAGAAGGTCACCCGAAGCGCCAAAAGAAAGAATAGAATCAGACTTGTAAAAGAGCCCTACTTGCAGAAATAAACTATTTTTTTTTAGTCAGTTACCCGGGTTTTCGGGTACCCGGGTTGCATTACCTACAATGAACTTGCCGGCATTGCCGACCGTGTTAAGTAAGATAAGCAAGCATGTGATGTTTTTTCGCGTTTGCTTTAAGGCGACCGACGTCATATTTTATTTATTATCTTTAAAATAAAACAATACATACATAAATTGTATTGAATACTAGGTTTTTTAAAACCGGGTTCTGCGTCAAAATACACGGGTACTGCCCGATTTTAAATAAAGTCTGTTACCCAGGCATCCGATTTGCGATCCCTAATAGGCATGTGCCTACTCTCATAGATGAGAATGAATTGATTTCAAATTAGCCTTAAATCAGTTAAGCAATTTGTGTAATTGTTTTTTAATTGACATTATTATTGATTGTATTTGCACTGTTCCGTTAGATATTATAGGTAGGATAATTAATACATCGTTTTAATTTAGTGGTAATTTGGTTGTAAGTAGAATAATATTAGCAAACATTTGGTCAAAGTTATACATAATAGAGGACAAATTGATTCATCAAAAGATATACAATAAAGAAAAAGAGTGCACTTTGTAAAGAAATACCAATAAAAAAAATATTTACATGGTTTTTAATGTTTTTGAGTTTAATCTACAAAGAACTGAATTATTACAGTAAAACATCTCAAAACCATTGCAGTTACATACTAAGTAAAAAAAATATACGCACCCTGACTAACTTCCTTATGAGGCATCTTTAACTTTTCACCGAATCACTCAAACATTCACGCCCCACAATCACATACTAGTTATTTAAATTATTTCACTACACTTATAACACCGATACAATAAACTGTGACCAAATTAAAATAAGTATAACTAAAATGTTTGAAGCGACGCAACCTTTTCATCACTTTACGGTCACGATTTAAAAATAAAATTCAAAGTCATGAAACTCGTTTTGTCAAACGAAATTGACCTAGATTATCTTTGGTGCAAGTTGATTAAGAGAAAAGTGTTTTCAGGGTTCCGTAGAAGGTCATTGTGCGTAAAAATGTTGTTAAAAATATTTAAAAAAGAAAAATTAATAAAACTCTATTGCACAGAAGAAAACGTATAGTACCAAAGGCAAATTTAATTCCATAACGCGTTTTCTAACAGTTTTTAACTTTGTTACCGCAACTTTTCATTGAAATAAGCAGTATTCGCGAAAACTAATATAAACAAACTTTTTCCTTATCTTTCACAATAAAAAAAAACATAACAAATCGTTAAGTCAATCACACAGTTCTTAATTTAAAAATGCATCAAGCACGAGAATAAATAAAAAAATACGTTATACACGTTCGGTTCTTAAAATATTCGTTGAAAACTGGCGCGTGCAGACCGGTTGCCGAAATCTTGTATAACTTGGTTACTTTATAATCCTCTTATCTCCATTTAGTACTGCATTTAAAAAGGAACCTTATACAGTGCTCTTTAAGGTTGCATTTTTAACTATACAATTAAGTAGTTGTAGCTCGAGATAGTAACGTAAAATTGTGTAATAGGCAAGTAATTTATGTGCAATATCGTTAATGCATGGTCAAAGCTGAGATGTCTGTTAATTTGTAACCAGTATAGGAAATTTGAGGCCCTTTGGTGAGAAGTTGCGTGAAATATAAGGAAATTATTTTGGAAAAATGTTATCTTTTAAAATTAAAATTCAGTCGCCAAGTTTGGGCCACTGGGTTTTTAGGAGGATTTAGGTGCTTTTATGGATACCACTGTTGTTTCGCAGAAAATTTTTAAAGTATTTTTTTTTAGACTAAATTAAAAACGACACACCGATACGTTGTAATGTAAGTAACCGAAAATTGCTCGACATGTTTTGTGTGCATCCTGCACTCTTAATCATGCCTATTTGGGTCGATTTCAGAGCGTTCCGCGGCGGTTTTTTTCTTCGTGTTCCTACAAATACGAGTATAACAGCGGTGGTGATCACAGTTAACTTTTCTTATAAACTGTAGACGGTATCGAAGCTACACACGATTTAATCAAAAATTGTCGTCACTCGATAGTTTTTCGCGGTATAAATAAAGGGACACTAATGAAATAAAAAAGACGCTGGAAAACGCCTGAAATCGACCCATTTGTGACCGTCGGCCCGATGTGACCGCACACTGCGGGCCGGAGCTGTTATTAATTTTTTCTACTCCTGTACTGTTATCTGTCTTTTACTTGGTCACGAACACTAATATAAGAACATACATAATATGAGTTCAGAGAAGTCTATACTCTATTCCCCATAACAGCACTAGTGTCGTTATCGTCACTTTACGTTATTGCTAGCAGCCACAGACTTCTAAATCTAGGTTAAACTTAGGTCAAGGATTAAGCGCTCAATTTTAACTTTACGGTAAAAATTCACAACTACCAACTTAACAAACAATTAAATTCCTACGGTTTTTAAGAAAAACAAAACTTTCCGAACTAAATTCATTGATGCCAACATAAAAAAAAAGTATTTTTAATTTAAGTATATTTTAAATTAAAACAATAGTTTACCATAGACACCATACTGTCAGTCAAACGTCATATTTGCCTTGTTTCCAGGTTATGATTCATTTTATAATTTAAAACCTCGTCGTAGAAAAAGTATTGTATGCAACGTTGTATAATTAAGTCAAAAAACGCTCATTGCGTCTCTATTTGCGATACTCGCCGCATTCGCGGCTCGTATCGCAACTCACGCAATTCGCATTTTTTGAACCCACTTATACAACTGTTGCATAAAATACTATAATATGATCGAGTTTCATGATCCTTTTTAATCGACTTAAAAAAAAAGTTATTCGGATATAAGTAGAAAAAGAAAGAGTACACAGAGGGGGTACAAGTCACATATAACCTAGAAGCAAAAGAGCTTAAGTCATACAATAGAGTTGTGACCTTTTGTTCCTGGTATAAATGTGACTTGTACCCCTTTTCACCAGACCCACAGTTTTGAACTACGATACAGTCGCCATCAGGTACAGTCAAGGAATTTAATTTCCAACCCACCTAAGGTCCAATATCGTATAGCATACTGTCATCATAAGAGCTAGCTAGAGTACGACGTTACTTTGACATATCACACGCATTGTTTTGTGTCAGTAACTAGGTAACAAATTAACAACGTTGACATTTGGAACGTCAAGGCACTACCAAAAAAGGACGACAGCCGCGGAATCGAAATTCGAAGAAAGTCCATCTTTCTCACTCTTGCAATATTCAAATGAAAGGAACGCAGATAACGAAATTTAGATTATCGACGTTTGCGGTAGACTTTCCGGATTCTGGATTCGGAATTATTTTAAAATTTTCTCGATTGACACTGACACCAACTGACACGTATTCGCAATTAGATGAGCAAATGACTTCGCAAAGAGGTTATCTGTAATGTGCAGTGACAAATAAGACGTATTGACATTTAAATACTATTACTGAAATAGAAATTTCGACCTTAATGCATCGTGAATGCTTAAAAACATTTCAATGAAACGGGTAGGAAATTAAATTCCTTGACTGTACCTACATTACATCTGACCAAACAAAGCGCTCACAAACATCTGAGCACGACTCTATTGTCTAGGGGTCATCCAGAAATAACGTCAAATGATTTTTTAGACTTTTAGACCCCCCCTCTCCCATGCCACACGTTTTCCTAACATATTTGACCTTGTTAGTATAGGCTGTCACATTTGGCTAGGCTTCGCCCCTAGGCGTTAGAGTGCATGTTCAGATATTTACGGGCACCCTGAAGTGTATATATACAAGCATATATATAAAAGAGCCCTTGAGGGCCTACTTGCAGAAAGAAATTATTTTATTTTATTTTTATTTTTTATAGATATTTGATGGCGACTGTATTTGTTTGTAAATAACACAAATTTTAAAACGTTAACGCAGTATCATAAAATTATCTCGCAAAAAATAGCGCGACGGGTCGTTGTACAGTTTTTGCACCGGTGATTACAAAACAACTAAAATGTTAAATTATACAGTGCGTTACCACCAAGCAGGCTTTTTTTAAAGTAGGGTAAAGTAACGTTGTTTCTTAACCTAACCATGACCTTCATTTAATTCATCGACTAAAATTCCGATTTCATAAATTTTCTAACAAAATTTTAATTGCAAGCAATGTACAGCAAAGTACTAAATTGACAATTAGATGTAAATGCCAGCCCTTCATTCTATGTTTATAACGAAGACATCAAGATAAATGCCTGCATCTACCTATTTCAACAATTAGAGATACCAGGATTGCTACACTTAAGAAAACTACGGAAAAACAACACTAATAAAATAAAACTTGAAAAGCAATACGAATACTAGACATTTGGACCTGTTTGAAGTGATTGAGAATCCTTTCTTCAAGTTGTACGTGCACAATTCCGTTTATAGGCCTTTCAGACTAACCAGATAGGACCATGCATTCTCTGGACCTCGCTGAACAGCCATTGTTATCAAACGAAGATTATGTGGATGCCGCTGATTTCGAAACCACTCTCGATAAAGTCTCAAGGCTTGAGGAACATTTCCACGTGTCGCACAAATCATGTCAGATAATTCACATGTGTCTTTAGCCATTTTAACGCAAAAAAATATCAGTTTTGCAAATAAATGTTTGTTTTGTAATTTGACAAGCCAATGTCAATACTTTTGTAATTGTCATGTCAAATTTTAGAAAAAACTCTTTAAGCTGTGTAAAAAACTCCATACATAAACGTAATGATAAGGACGGCATTAATTGTGGGATTGTTTTTCTCAACTTTTCACCTCCGTACCACGACATGCCTTGTACCAAGTGCATCAGCGATATGAATAACGATAATTACGTAGTACACCTACTACATTTAAAGTGCGGATTTAGGAAATTGAATTGTGCTGTTAATTCGCATAATTAGGATTTGCTAATACTTGCAAACGATTGCTAATGAAGCATATTATTATCAGTTTTAATAAAAGCCCGCATACCGGTAACACACTGTATATGCAAGTTTTTATGATTGCCCTAATCAATTTGCATTGGTTTATTGGCTCTATTTTTTGCATTGTTTAACCTTCATAAAGCATATACCTAACGTTTTGTTTGTAATAAAAAATAACTGGCCAAGAGCATGTCGGACCATGCTCAGTGTAGGGTTCCATAGCCGTAACTATAAGGTAAAAAATACGATGTAAATAACTGGCCAAGAGCATGTCGGACCATGCTCAGTGTAGGGTTCCATAGCCGTAACTATAAGGTAAAAATACGATGTAACAAAATTACAACAACAAAAGAGCGTAACTTCACAGCAATTACGTCCTTTTGTTGAGAAGCGCAGTTTATCGGCAATAATTCAAAAACGGTACATTCGATCTTGCTGAAAATAAATTCCGTTGAAAGTATTAATTAAGCGTTAGCTTCGTGATTTTTTTCATATTTTTCGGACGCACGGTTTAGAAAATAGAGAGGGGGGGGGGGACACAATTTACACAACTTTCGGAGCGATTATTTCCAAATAAATTCACTTAATCAAAAACATTACTTAGGAACCTTATAGTGTTTTTTAAAGAGCTATCGAACTATGTACCACACGTTGATATTTGCTGAAAAAAAAAAATTACTGTCTTTAACATGTATGGAGTGCCCCCCTAAAAATATTTATTTTAATTATTTATATACCAAACTAAGTAGCGGCTCATAAAGGACACCTATATTCCAAATTTTATCAATATCCATCATGTAGTTTTTCAGTAAAATGCCTGTGACATACGGACAGACAGACAGACAGACGGACGGACATGACGAAACTATAAGGGTTCCGTTTTTGCCATTTTGGCTACGGAACCCTAAAAAACGATTACATTTTATAAATTGTTATTAATTTACTGTAACAGAATTTACTTCAAAAGTAGGTACGTCTAAACCGAGATACACAGAATGGGACAGAGAGTTGTGTTTTCATATCATTACTCCAAAGAGTACATCTGTAAGCTTATGATACCTCATTTTGTCACGCGATAAATAAGTGATAAAGCAACCGTCACTCTCACACACTATTTGTTAGAACGTGACGGATGCTTTATCATTTATTTATTACGCGACAAAACGTAGCATCATACGCCTACTGATTAAAAAAAAAAGGTTTAAAGATATTTATTCTCAAAAAAGACATAGGTCACTTACATGAGAACAATAATTAAAGTAAAAATATACATGATCGTCCGTACGTATTTTAATTATTTACGCTTTACACGCGCGATTACATTTGATTAAACGAAATAAAACAACGTTTAGTAATTCTTTCGTACTCTTTTTGTATATCTACAATCGCAAACTGTGCGTGAAAACCTAGCAAATGAGAACGTGTAGTTTAGATGATCCAATGGCCACCTTCCGGCTCCATCGTAAGATTAGTTCCATTTCATAATAACATTGTCATTCAATTTATATATTGTATTTCGACGTATGGTGGAGGTTTTTTACATCTCCAAAACATAATGTTTTTGACAACGAAGACGCCTTACATCTCCATTAATTTTAGTCTATGTTTGCTTATTACCCGACTGCGGCGAAGCCCAAAGGAGGGTTATGTGTTTGACCTGTATGTATGTCCGTTCCTGTGTCCGCTCGTAACAACTCAACGACACATCCGATTTTGATAAATGATACATCATTAGATTCGTCTTGATGGTGCGAGTGTCACTGAGTATGAAGTTCTTTAAAATAAACAAAATGGTGGATTTTATGCAGTTTCAAAGTGCACCGCGGTCGGGTTTTTTTTTAGTAAAAATGTGGTTATTTTCCATTTTTTTTATCGTGTTTTCACGCCTAGAGACCCTTTACATCTCTAAAAATGTAGTTTTAAGTTTTGGTAATTTAATGGATCCGGAGATTATATATATCTCTTGGTAAAAAAAACTGTGTTCGAGTTTTTTTGAGTTTGATATGTATGCATAGATCTGCTCAGTCGAAAACCGAAAAGTGGGTCAAATTTAACTTACCTATATGACTTGAATATAGACAGACACCGTGACAGGTGAAAATAATTAAAAGCTTGTAAAAATAAAATCAATGTTTTTATGCCACACATGGCCATAAAGTGGCCTTTTCCGCACGCTGCGCGTACGGAAAAAAGCCGCTTTCTGGCCAAGTGTAGACATAAAATGATGTACACAACACGGGAGGTAAATAAAGAAAGCCCTCGATCGCATATTTATTTACGTCCCTCGCTTGCAGCTCGGGCCGCAAACTTCTGCGATCTCGGCCTTTTTTGTATTACCACTCTAGTTATGTAATGTACTATTACGTAGGAACAGCATGCCCATTAGTTGAAATGCGAAAAAGGAAATTTGGGTGGCCATTGCGAAACTCATATTATGCGCCAAGGTTTAAGGTACTTTAACGAAAGTTGAAAAACTGGTGTAGGAGAATGTGACCAAGAAATTATGAGGTTACTTTATTAGGTCGTTTCGTGCTAAAGACGTTTGTTATTTGCCTTTCGATAGCTAACTTGCGACAAAAATGAAAAAAAAAAACTTCTAATTAACCTATTTAATAACAAATGCACGAGTTAGGAACAATAAAAAATACCCAACTTGCTATAGGTGTGAATTAGATCCTTGAGTACCTAACCTACGATTTTATAATGCACTACATTAACGGAAATGTGGTAAGACAGGAATCTGATAAATCGAGAATCTGGTATTTAAAAAAATCTGGCATTTTAGGAATGCGGTATTTTGGCCATGAGCGGTTTCATCTTGATTTTAGGCACCAAAACGAATTTACACATACTTCAATACATAAATAAATACTTAAATAGATAGAAAACATACGTGACGCAGGAATAAAAACTCGTGCTCATCAAGTCATCACACGAATATTCGCTGTACCAGGATTTGAACCCGCGACCTTTAATTTCGTGGGCAGCAGTAGCGTGGCGTCCATAGAACTCGATTCCTACCGGCTTGCCTAACATCAGGCATTTGAGCACCTTATTCTACGACTCTTTAGGAAAATGTACACCAAATCTGCACCGGCTTGCCCAAGGATATCTTTTACGCCACGCCACTGGTGGGCAGAGTCATCTCCACTAAGCTAAGCGTATCGTCATTTTGTTTTTGATCAACGTCTTCGGCATTATGGCTGATATGACTTGTTACTAACTCATCAAAAACTAAAAAACAGCCAGCGATATTTATGCAACATTATTAATATTTCAAATAATAATAATGTATGTTAAATTATGCAGATAATCCCACTAATATTATAAATGCGAAAGTTTGTGAAGATGTTTGGATATTTGGATGTTTGGATGTTTGGAGGTTTGTTACCTTATAACGGGGTAACAACTGGATGGATCAAGCTGAAATTTGGCATGCAAGTAGACCAAGTCCTGGATTGAAACATAGGATACATTATATCCCGGTAAAGAGTTCCTTTGGGACAATAACGGGAACAACGCGGGCGAAGCCGCGGGAAAATGCTAGTTAATCATAATACAAACAAAACGCAAAGTTCATATTTTTAATCCGTAGAGGGCATCTTAAAATAGGTTCATGGCCCTATATGACATTAATTTGCAATAAATTATGCATCAATACAGCAAAGTATAAATACGAACAGGTAGTCCAACTTAGGCCGTTTAGGATTGCGCTACACGTGTTCACACAGACGCAAGAGTGAGTGTGTGAGTGCGATCCATACTCAGGGTTCGAAATTATCAAGATAATAACGAGCCGTGATAATTATCCGATAATTATCCGATAATTATCGGATAATTATCACCAGTATTAAAAGATCATTTGTTAAATTGTTTATAAGAAATATCGATGGTTTATTGTTTCAAAACAAAAAAAAAATATTGTTAATTGTTTTTACATAACATAAAATACAAATCAACATTAATGTCATTAATTAAAGGTAGATTCAGTGAAAATGGGTGTTCGTCAGATTTGACAGATTTGAAAATAAATTACTTGACCAAAGAAGCCAAAGGCTTAGAATATAGTTCTATTTCACGGGCGCAATTTTTTGTTATTATCAATTGATAATTATCCACCTGTTATTATCACGATAATTATCGTGATAATTATCCTTTCGAACCCTGTCCATACTGGTGCATTCTTAAAACTTTGCTTGTAGTGCGTTCGTACACGGCGCGCACACATACAAGCGCGCGATGTACCTTTTGTAGGAAAAAAAAATACTGCTATTATACTGTGCCTAAAGGATGGTTGTTACCAACCGATCAACCTATGTAACATTATTTTAAACAGATTATTATCTGTTTTAAAAAAAAGTAGAAACTATAATACTACTCCTTTGTTGTAAATATATATATATATATATATGTTTCGTTTATATATATAATGTATTTTATGTATTGTATATGTAGGTTTATGTATTAATTTATATACGTATGTGTATTGCTTCCCTTGTATTTAGTTATTTGTGTGCATTCTTCGTCTTTTGCATCGTTTATTCCTCACCACCTACTCATTTAGTTTTGTTAATTTTATATCAACTCCGCTACCCAAAGGTTGTCTGGAAGAGATCGCTCTTTAGCGATAAGACCGCCTATTGTTTACCAATGTTTTTGTATAAGTTTGCATTGTAATTTATCTTTTGGTGTGCAATAAAGTATGATTGTATTGTATTGTATTGTATAATAACCTCATTTTTATAAAAAAAAAACCCGACCGCGGTGAACTTTGAAACTGCATAAAATCCGCCATTTTGTTTATTTTAATGGACTTCATACCCAGTGACACTCGCACCAATAAGACGAATCAAATGATGTATCGTTTATCAAAATCGGATGTGCCGTTGAGTAGTTATGAGCGGACATAGTACAATTAAAATTATCGTTAAGAATGCTGCATAGGTAGGCGTATGGTGAGAATACATAAAGGTTTTATTTTTTTAACTAGGGATATAACGATACCGATACCGATATATCGGTATCGCCGATTATATACAACCGATATTTGAAGAGCGCGAAAAGAATTTGTTGTATGAAAAAAAATATGCAAAAAGTAATTTCAATTACTGACTTAATTTATATATTGGTCTATTACCTTGTTCAATAACAATGAATATGTAAATATTAGGTTCATTTAAAAAACAAATTGTGTTGACAATTTATTTATTTTTACTTTAAACTTTAAACGGTCAAGGTTGACTCTCTGTTAAATATAGCCAAGTTTTAGGTATATATGGACATACAAATAATAAAAATTATGTATCGTTACATCCCTAATTTTAACTTACACAGCACATGTTGCTCTTCTACTTTGATACTGCTAATACTGCGTGTTTGGTTACAGCAGAATACCAGAGTTTTGCTCGAAATCAAAGACTTTAAAATAAATAGCAGGACGGAGCCTCGGCAACAGAGAACTGAAGGTATTTTTAATAAGCCGGCTGCTTGTAGGTACAGTCGAGGTCATAAATATGTTTTCACTTTCGACCTTATTTCCTTGGAATGTTTTTTCTGGTGTATTTTCTCATATTACTGTTATTATTTATCGGCAAGATATCGGAGGTAAATGTATGGGAGCATTCAACTTTAAAGTACGTAACGACGAACTAATAAAAACGGTATAAAAACATCGTTACATATTTTTAAAATGTTTAGTGCTCATTTAAACGGATCATGTCTCTTATATTTGTTTTATTTTACGAGATGTTACGGGCACTTTTACTAATTTATCGGTTTTGTACTTAATATTTAAGGAAACTAACCAACATAAAGAAAGGTGAGTATTTTTATGAGGATAAACATCCGATATTACGGTTATTTAATAGATTTTTTGGTTTACTTTACTGCTGGCTGTAATTTACTGTTGGGTGGATTTCAGGCGTTTTTCCAGCGTTTTTTCAACTTCATTATTGTAACTCGATTTTTACTGCGAAGGACTATCGAGTGATGACTACTTTTGATTAACTCATGTGTGCCTCGATACAGTCTATCGTTTATAATAAAAGTTAACTGTGATCACCGCCGCTTGCTTGTTATATTTGCTGGAACACGAATGAAAAAAACTCGCCGCGGTCGAAACGCTCTGAAATCGACCCTCTTACGCCTCGCTGGGCTATGTTGCATGTAGTATTTGGAGAAGACGTGAAGAATGACCTAAAACGCACAAAACACCTGCCTGTGCAATCTAGGTAGTTCTTTACATTGCCGATCTGGGCTGGTATTATTCCAATACAGGGTTTCCCAACCCTTATTTCCGAGCCTCCCCGAACCAAAAATAATATTTTCATGCCCACTTTAAGTTTCAACAAAACTAAGAAACACACATGACACGATGATCATGTGATCATCATGAAAGAATAACTAACTAAAAAAGTTAGTTATTCTTTCTCATTTGCTCAAAGGTTAGCTGGAAGAGATCCCTTACAGGGATGAGTTCGCCTTTGTACATAACCATTGTTCTTTGTACTGTTTCTGTATGATTTTATGTGCAATAAAGTGTTTATATACATACATACCTACATAACATCATGTTTTGTCGAAACTTGAATAGCAGCGATTGAATCGCAATTCGGAACAGTTAATTTACCTACGCGTCAAATAGTTTTTTTTCGGAAATGTAAATGTCCTCCCCCCTGACATTTCTCTACAAGCCCCAAGGGGGGCGTGCCCCCTTGGTTGGGAAGTCCTGTTTTAATAGATAAAGATACCATAAAACAAAATTGGTAATACTATATGAAAGAAAAATGATATTTCTTTATTAGTTTTTAATGCGGATAAATTACACCACATCTTTATGTTACATACATAGATACAAGAAATCAAAGTACATAGAAATCTTTAAGTTCTCGATGTACTTTGATTTCTTGTACCTATCTATGTATGTAAAATTGGTAATGTTTGACATACCTGGTCTGTTCCAGTTGACGCATTCTAGGAACTTGGTGAGCGCGCGCCGGTGCGACGACAGGTAGAACCTGGGACAAACGTTTTATAAATTATCATCAACTGCTACTTTTCCTAATGTATATTTTTATACAATATAAAGAGGCCGTGTCTTTATGGAGTGCACGCACGTACCAGGCTGTCATGAAACATATGGGTCTGACCCGGGAGACACCACACGAGCCACAATACCTGTATTTCCACAGCAGGTCCTGGTAGGTGGCGGCTAGGGGGCTACCGGGGGGAGCCCGGCGGTGGGTCGGTACCAGGCAGTAGCGTGCACCATAAAGACACTATCTACCCTCTACTTCCTACCCTGTTAATGGTAGAGGGTAGAACTTAGTGGGGTAGGTAGCTTGTTAAAATGCCGCTTACCCTACTAATTTCTACCCTACCCTTAATAGGGAAGAAATGTGAGGGTAGGCAGTGTCTTTTTTTTCCACCGGTACCAGGCTGTCATATGACATAGGGGTCTGACCCGGGAAACGCCACATGAGTCACAATACCTGTATGGGTAAGGCCGTAAAAAAGGGATGATTTCGTGACTTGTAAGCGTCCGGCATTGTTTTTACGAAAAATAATTACAAAATTTTACTTTTTTAATTTTCTGTGCAAAATACAAAACTTTTTCTACTAGTTCTAGTCCACTAACAAATGTAAATCTCTGTGTTTGTATTCCAATTTTTTTTTTCTTCTATGCAATTGCATCGATTTCCATACAAATAAAAATGTCCCAAAAATGTTCCTGAAAGATTGTAATTATCGTTTTTTAGTTTTGTGATATTATACTGATATGTTGGAGTTTTTTTTATAACTGTCATATATTAATGCAACGTTTTTCGAGCTTTAACATTAGCATTGCCCATTTAAAATAATAATTTACGCGTAACATAAGACAAGTCAACATATTGAAGCTTTTAAGTTACTTAATTTAAGTAACCGTTCTGTCTTGCTATTTCAGCAGTTGATTTGCGGAATTTGATTTCATTATAACGGCAACACTATTTATTCTTTAGTCTTGGTATACCTCTCACTGGTCGGCCATTTTGTGGGTAGTTCAGTGCGTCGATTCAACTTGTGCCGAGGATTTTTTATGGAATTTAAAAGTTACGAGTGAATTTCATGGTAAATTTGTTCTGTTTTGTATTACGTAATACATTATTAATATAATCTTCATATTAGTTTATAGCTAGGTGTCGTGTTTGAGTTAATATGTTTGTTATTGTTCTATATAATGCAAATGAAAGTGAATAGAGGCTAACTTTTATGTTACTTTTAAGTTACTTATGTTACCATTTTAATTTATTTTTAAGTTACGTAACATAAAAGTAAAGTAAAGCTTTGTTCACGCTTTCTTTTCAGTTACAAGTTCTTGCAGTCGGGTTTTTAGTTTAAAATATTTGGTTTGTTTAAATTTTTATACCCAACTGCGCAACACAAAGAAGAGTAACGTGTTTTTTATTTTATTTTACATAATTACAACGATTATAACAAGTAATCCGGGGAAAAATTATGATTTAATTTTATTTGTGAAGACAGCTTTTGTGTGGCTATCAGCCTTTAATTACTTATTCATCTTTGTTCAAAAATGTACCAAAGTATATAAGGTCCTAATTTATTAGTTGCAGATATTTTAACACATTATACTTTACATTAAAATAATTAACTTTAAATAGAAATTCAGAAATCTTTTCATATAACATTTCTGATTTCATTTACCTAACAATAAAATTTATTATAATTTCGTCTAAATAAATCATCATGTGCATTATCACATGTCACAATAACACTATCTGTCATATCAACAATTTGTTGTCGTAAATGTCGTAACGGTTCGGCGGGAAAACTGCAAATGTCTTTTAATTTATCTACGTGAAGTGGCCAGTTACAGTTAAGTGGTACGTAAAAGAGCTACTAGAATCTTTTCAATGAGTTTTCATTTAGTAATCACATTAACAGGGTGTTATTACGTAGCAAATTTGTTTTTCCTTTTTCTCCAAAAAAACATCGTAAAAGCTATAATGTTTCATGCTTTAATATACTCCAGAGACCGAGTACTATCAGCTGTAAAAATATCTGCAACTAATAAATTAGGACCTTATATACCTATTTGATCTCTTAAATAAACACTTAGTACAAAAAGTGTTTGTATTGTAGACATTGTGAATATCCCTTTAGAATACTTTTATGTAACTTTTAAGTTACTCAGTAACATATATTTTTAGTTACTTTTATGTTACATAAGCCCAATTTTTCAGCCTTACCCGTATATGGGTTGTAAGGACTCAATGGTAGATGGTGCTACATACGACACCCAGAATGACGTCACAAATGAGGGAATTGGTTGGAAAATTGGATGTCTTGGGCATAGTTTCGGTGGCGTAGTTGGTAACGCGCCTGTGTTGGCCCGGATAGCCGAGGAGATGCAGGTTCGAATCTTGCCCGATACATATTATAATTTTTCATTTTTTCTCTTCTAATAAAATATTACGCGCAGCTGAAGCCCGTATGGACGTCCTCAGTCATTACTCGTCGCACCAAATTAAGGGTTTTCAACTCTAATGTAAAGTCAGTCCTCCTTTACGGATGCGAGACATGGTCCGTCAAGAACGATATTACCAGTAGACTCCAGGTGTTTGTGAACCAGTGTTTGCGGCGGATCCTGGGTGTTTACTGGCCGCGGACTATCTCTAATGCAAGACTGTGGGAGACGACTGGCCAAAACCCTATAGGCAAGGAGATAACGCTGAGGAAATGGCGCTGGATAGGACATGTATTGCGGAGACCGGACAATCATCTGTCGAAGCAAGGGTTGACGTGGAAAGTTCCCGGGAAAATAAAACCCGGTCGCCCTCGGACCACCTGGAGGCGCACAGTAGAGATAGAGAAGGAGGCTGCAACAACTGGCCTTGGATGGAAGGAGCTGGAGGAGGTCGCGCAGGATCGTGACAAGTGGAAATCCCTTCTGAGAGCCCTATGTCCCTGATGAGGGATAAAAGGATAGCATTATCATCATCAATAAAATATTTACAATAGTCCTGGTAGGGGGTGGTAATATCGAACAGTGGCGGCTGCGTGGACGAAGTGAAGAGACGTATGGCGATAGCAAGAAGTGCAATGGATAAGCTGAAGAAAATATGGAGGAATCGAAATATAACCAAAGTCACCAAGACCCGACTGGTGAGAACTCTTATCTTCCCCATATTTCTGTACGCTGCCGAGACGTGGACTCTGCGGGAAATCGAAAAGAAAAAGATAGACGCTCTGGAAATGTGGTGCTGGAGACGAATGCTGGGAGTGTCGTGGACTGAGTATCGCACAAATATCTCCATCCTTCTGGAACTCGGCGTCAAGCAGCGTCTATCTGCTCTAGTACAGTCGCGCATACTTAAATTCTTCGGTCACGTCTCAAGGCGGGAAAGCGACTCCATTGAACGCCTGGTGGTCCAGGGCAAAGTGGAAGGCACTAGACCGCGCGGCAGGTCGCCCATGCGATGGACTGACCAAATAAAATCTGCTCTGGGTAACCCATTGCATGAATGCACCAGAAGTGCTACGAATCGGACGAGATGGCGAGATATCGTAAGGCGGGCAACAACAGCCTCCAACCCTCCCTCATGATGACCACGACCGCTCTGCCAAGAGCGAAACGAAAAAGAAGAAGAGTGGTAGGTGGCGGCGAGGGGGCTGGCGGGGGGCGCGGCGACGATGGCGGTGGGTACCAGGCTGTCATGTAACACAGGGG
The DNA here is from genome assembly GCA_947034925.1 of Eudemis profundana. Taxonomy (NCBI): domain Eukaryota; kingdom Metazoa; phylum Arthropoda; class Insecta; order Lepidoptera; family Tortricidae; genus Eudemis; species Eudemis profundana. Next base: position 2,469,331 of record OX344809.1, read on the forward strand.
TCTGACACACGAGCCACAATACCTGTACTTCCACAGCAGGTCCTGGTAGGTGGCGGCGAGGGGGCTGGCGGGGGGCGCGGCGACGATGGCGGTGGGTACCAGGCTGTCATGTAACACAGGGGTCTGACACACGAGCCACAATACCTGTACTTCCACAGCAGGTCCTGGTAGGTGGCGGCGAGGGGGCTGGCGGGGGGCGCGGCGACGATGGCGGTGGGTACCAGGCTGTCATGTAACACAGGGGTCTGACACACGAGCCACAATACCTGTATTTCCACAGCAGGTCCTGGTAGGTGGCGGCGAGGGGGCTGGCGGGGGGCGCGGCGACGATGGCGGTGGGTACCAGGCTGTCATGTAACATAGGGGTCTGACACACGAGCCACAATACCTGTATTTCCACAGCAGGTCCTGGTAGGTGGCGGCGAGGGGGCTGGCGGGGGGCGCGGCGACGATGGCGGTGGGTACCAGGCTGTCATGTAACACAGGGGTCTGACACACGAGCCACAATACCTGTATTTCCACAGCAGGTCCTGGTAGGTGGCGGCGAGGGGGCTGGCGGGGGGCGCGGCGACGATGGCGGTGGGTACCAGGCTGTCATGTAACACAGGGGTCTGACACACGAGCCACAATACCTGTATTTCCACAGCAGGTCCTGGTAGGTGGCGGCGAGGGGGCTGGCGGGGGGCGCGGCGACGATGGCGGTGGGTACCAGGCTGTCATGTAACACAGGGGTCTGACACACGAGCCACAATACCTGTATTTCCACAGCAGGTCCTGGTAGGTGGCGGCGAGGGGGCTGGCGGGGGGCGCGGCGACGATGGCGGTGGGTACCAGGCTGTCATGTAACACAGGGGTCTGACACACGAGCCACAATACCTGTACTTCCACAGCAGGTCCTGGTAGGTGGCGGCGAGGGGGCTGGCGGGGGGCGCGGCGACGATGGCGGTGGGTACCAGGCTGTCATGTAACACAGGGGTCTGACACACGAGCCACAATACCTGTACTTCCACAGCAGGTCCTGGTAGGTGGCGGCGAGGGGGCTGGCGGGGGGCGCGGCGACGATGGCGGTGGGTACCAGGCTGTCATGTAACACAGGGGTCTGACACACGAGCCACAATACCTGTATTTCCACAGCAGGTCCTGGTAGGTGGCGGCGAGGGGGCTGGCGGGGGGCGCGGCGACGATGGCGGTGGGTACCAGGCTGTCATGTAACATAGGGGTCTGACACACGAGCCACAATACCTGTATTTCCACAGCAGGTCCTGGTAGGTGGCGGCGAGGGGGCTGGCGGGGGGCGCGGCGACGATGGCGGTGGGTACCAGGCTGTCATGTAACACAGGGGTCTGACACACGAGCCACAATACCTGTATTTCCACAGCAGGTCCTGGTAGGTGGCGGCGAGGGGGCTGGCGGGGGGCGCGGCGACGATGGCGGTGGGTACCAGGCTGTCATGTAACACAGGGGTCTGACACACGAGCCACAATACCTGTATTTCCACAGCAGGTCCTGGTAGGTGGCGGCGAGGGGGCTGGCGGGGGGCGCGGCGACGATGGCGGTGGGTACCAGGCTGTCATGTAACACAGGGGTCTGACACACGAGCCACAATACCTGTATTTCCACAGCAGGTCCTGGTAGGTGGCGGCGAGGGGGCTGGCGGGGGGCGCGGCGACGATGGCGGTGGGTACCAGGCTGTCATGTAACACAGGGGTCTGACACACGAGCCACAATACCTGTATTTCCACAGCAGGTCCTGGTAGGTGGCGGCGAGGGGGCTGGCGGGGGGCGCGGCGACGATGGCGGTGAGCTGGTCGCGCTCGGCGGCGGTGGGCTTGGCGTCGCGCCCGCCCTGCCCCGTGCGGAGCGACCGCGCCAACCGGTGCTGCTTGTTTTCCACTAAGTTCTCCTGATAAATAACATTGAAAATTCAATCATCGTCGTCGGTCGATCAACTGTCTTGTACCGGGTGCTATCCACAATCTTATCTTATCTTGGTAATAGGGGTCCTTGCGGAAACACTTCGATCCAATGGGATTCACAAAGTACGTCACACGATTTTTCAGACTTTTAGACCCCCCCCCCCATGTCTCACTTTTTCCTAACATATTTGACCTTGTTAGTAGTGGCGTGGCGTCTAAAGAACTCGATTCCTACCGGCTTGCCTAATATCAGGCATTTGACCACCTTATTCTACAGCTCTTAAGGAAAATGTACGCCAATTATGCACCGACTTGCCCAAGGAAGCCGGCTTACGCCACGCCACTGATAGGCTGTCACATTTGGCTAGACCCCCCCCCATGTGACGTACTATATGGATGACCCCTTACGTCCCTTGGACAACTCTTTAAAAACATGATTTTCTATAAGTTTTCTATTGTTAAAATTCATAAAACCTACATTTTTGTCATAGTTATAAGCCCATTATTTTATGGAGCCTCCTATGCACATTAGTAGCATATATTAAAACAGTTTTTTTAAGAAACTCAGACACTATTGTCCCTTGGACAACGGAACAAAATAACAAACATTAAAAAGTTGATTGACCCGTAATCACGATTAAGGGTTATTACCCGTAATCACGATTAAGGGTTATTCTTCAGAAATATGTCGGCAGTTACCTTATTCCTCTGGCCCTTTTCATAGTAAATGTATGCAGACAGACGAATAAGTCGCAGACATATTTCTGAAGAATAACCCTTAAAGGCATCGTAGGTAACGTTCCGATAACGTAAGTAGTGTGAGGTTGAACGAAGGAAGTGCAATAAACACAATCTTTAGTCATGTAGTTACGACCACAAGGGGAGAGCAAAAATACAGGTTTTATATGCGAATGAGATCAAGAGTATTTTTACGTCACACCTGGCGATAAAGTGGCAATAACCGCCCGGCTTGGCATGGCCTGGGGAGACGTAAAATTTTGTAATTACCACGGGCGGTAATAAATAAAGCCACAGATCGCATATTTATCGCTCTTGCCCCATGAAATACTCTCGATCTGAAACATTTTTTGTTTTATTTTTTGGTTCAATTTGGTAATTTTCTTTGATACCCACTCTCATTTCCTCATATTATTGTAGAAAACTGTACCTATATCGATAAATAGGTTCAACTTGTTTGAGATAAAACCAGCTGTAAGTAGCACACACACACACACATAAATACAGGCAAATATAAACAAGTTGTTGCGATAAAAGTTCCACACGTACAAATGCACCAACGTCATAGATCGCAGTAGGTATATACAGAAGCAAGCGATATCAGATGCTCTTATAACCTTTTCTATGACGTGGTTTGGGTGTGGCTAACCCCTGCCCCGTTCGCAAATCGTCATCGTATTACGTCAGCCCGGGCCGTACGCGGAAAGTTTCTGTACGTGGCGAGAAAAATCCTTTTCCTGGCCAGAGGCCGCACAGTAGTCGGTAAAATACAGAATGTCACAGATTACAGGTGTTTGTTTGGATTGCGGTATACACCGTGGGCCAGTACAACCCGACCAACTTTAACCACGTATTCCTGATGGTATTACGAGTAAATAACGTTATATCAACATAGGTCGAATTTTGTCATTTTACATTAATAGTCTTAGTAGTACGTATAGTCTTAGTAGTCGTGTAGCTGCGCATAGTAGTTGCGAGTCGCCGCGATTTACGCGATGCGATTTTTCTATACAAATCGATGATTCTACATACAAAGTTGAAAATCGCTGAGTCGCGTGTCGCCGCGATTCGCGCTGCAGTGTGAGATCCGCCTTAGCTCATTTTACTTAAAGGAGACATTCTTTTATTTTTACAAAGAAACAAAACTGCATGCATTTTTTGACGTGACGTCTTATAAATTGGTTTGCCGGGTGACACTTCAAGAAACTGCGTTACGCTCCGCTCACGTTATGCGCTCACAATGAGAGCGAGTGAGAGGCACGCGTCCCTTCCACTCGGGCATGGTTAGTCGTTGTCACGTAAAACTTTCGCCCGTATACCGACTTTACAGGCAACCAATTTTTTTTTTCTTTAATTAGCTTGCTTCAATCAGGAACCAAACCAACTAAATATAAACAAAATAAGCACTCGCTATTTTATTCCACTAATCTATATCATTCAGGATGAAACCTCTCTAATAAACATTTGGGTCTTACAAATAAAAAATGTGAAATATCTCATTAATTTTATTTTATCATCAATTCTCATACAAAAGACAAGCGAATTTTAGAAAATCTTTAAATAAAGTTTTGTTCCTATTTAAAAATAAAAGAATGCTTCCTTTAAGAAAATGAGCTAACTTCAGGATTTAAGGTTCCGATTGGGAGAGGATCGTGCGGCCAAGAGAGCGTACGTGGGACGACCGACTGGTCGCCGCCCGGTCGGGCGACCCAGGTACCGCTGGGAGCACAGTGTGCAGGCGGATCTGTGAAATCTTCAAGTCTACTGACTGGCAAGAAGTTGCGCACGATCGGGAGAGATGGCGTGCTCTTGTTTCGGAGGCCAAGACCCTCTTTGGGTCCCTGAGACAAATTAGTTAGGTAGTTAGTTAGTCAGGATTTAAGGCAGTTAGTTTCCCTCCAGGGCCCATAAAATTTTTCCACCCTATAGTGTTAGAGTATAAAGGTTTACCTGCAGTATCTCGTGGTCCGGGACGGTGACGATGTCGGGCTGCGCGCGGAACTGGTACATCTCGTCCCCGTCCTGCTCGTAGTACACTACCGCGTGCTGCCACACACCACACCACGTCCTCATCAGATCACGGAACTAGACTTGTGCCATTCTCGGCAATGGGGATGTTGACTAATGTTGAATTGTACAACATAATATAGTCACATGGATTGGGATACACTAAATTATCATAACGCAGAAGAAATAAACAAAAAATATATAAAAAATATAAAGTTATGAGACCACAAAGTTTAAAAAAAAAATCGATATTTTTTTATCGTCTTAAAGAAAAATTAAAGTCAATTTCGGAATGCTTACATAACACTGAAAAAATAAATGTATGACAATTATGTGCTTAAACGCACTTTTTCGTGCTCAAAATGGCAAAATGCTATTTTTTTCATACAGACTTAGTACAGCGAGGACAAGAGATGACGTCACGGGGTGCGTCCGTTTTGTATGGGCCGTTTTCAACGCTCGGTGCGGTCGGCTACTTTTGATTGCAATTTGTGGCTGTTATAGTAATCTAAATGTAGTAGTTATAGGTATACATTTGTTCCTCATAAATAGTAGAATCCATTTACATCAGTTACAAAATATAGGACACAAGCCTATTCTCGGAAACGTTCTCAGTTTCGTATGAGAAATGTTCTCGAGAACGTTCTCGCTCCATACAAAACGGAGAACGTTTCCGAGAATGGCACATCTCTACACGGAACACATAATTATCACGAATACCATCATGCGCACGTTGCCTCACCATAACTGATATGTTGGAAGGGCGTCATTTTTAGTTCAAGTGCATAATTTTTAGTTCTAGTACTAGGTACTAATAGAACCATAAGAATTATTTGTAGATTACCAACACAATATGGACTTTTTCCGAAATAAATGATTGAATGAATTGAATGATCACATTTGTCATCATCGTCATCAGAAAATATATGTATGAATTTATATGAGGTATGACACACTACGCGGCAGAGGAACTGTCAGTGCGGTATACTTACGTCAGGGGCGTATTTTGAAATTTGCCCTTCCGGGGCAATAAGTTTCGCCGCCCCAGAAGGAGTAAAAGCTGGTTGAATGGATTGGCACCCCGGGTCATGGCCCGGATGGCCCTAGGGTAAACACGCCCCTGAGTTACGTCTAGTGCGGCCTTACCAGGTAAGAACATACTAAGTGTACGAGTGAATACTAGTCAAAAAGCTTGCCTTCTTTTTTATATTTTTTTTGCCCTGCGGCCGGAAAGCGTCACCTTACCGGCCGCTGCGCTAAACGAAGATGCCGCTTTCTGGCTCCGTCGAACAGAAAAGTAGTATACAAACCTTGGCCAGTAAAAAAGAAAGCCTCAGATCACATGTTTGTCGTTACATTACATGTGATCTGAGACATTTCTTACTTTACTGGCCTCGGTGTGTAATGTACTATCATCGTACAGAATAGGTAAAGCTAAAATGCTAACTTCGCGGTTTGTGTGATGGGCTAGACGACTAAAAAAAACTGTTTAGTCCGTCAGTTAGATTATTAAAAAATATTGTACACGTATTTTTTATTTTGTTTGACAAACGATAAATGACGAGGATAGAGTGCTTAGAAGTTTCGAGTGACGTCACTCCTAGGTACAGTTTTCACCTAGGAGTGACGTCACAAGCCCCCACTCCAGAAGTTTGATGATCTATAACTTTGTCGATTTTTAATATATAGATAAACCAAAAAATACGTGTCGCATATTTTTCCATAATCTAACTGACGGACTAAATAGAATTATATAGTTTTAACCCAGTCGTCATCCCTATTAAGGGGTCAGTTTTTTAACCGGCTTAAAAAGTTTATGAGTTTCTCAGTTCGTCAAAATCGTTTTTATTTTTTATATAGTGTCCGATTACTCAACGGCTGGATTAATTTGGAAAATTATGTTATTTTTTAAAGGGTACACTTTGCAGTATGTGCCATTGCAAACACGTCAAGATCTGATGATGGGATCTTGGAGAAATTGTTAGAACCCTTCAAATAAGACAGACACATATCGATACCTTTAGACTCAAAGGGCGTAAGGGCCATTAGAACCTACGGCGTTTACGGCGTATCGATATAGCGTGGGAACTACAGCCCATTCACTCTCAGCTATGAGAGTAGGCCTGTGCCCAGCAGTAGGACAGGCTGATGATGATGATGACATTAGTAATTCAGACATTTTTTATAGTAATTCGTGTATTCATTATTGCTCTAGTATAGGCTCGTTAGAAATCGGTTGTTTGAGAACTTTTAATGTGGTATTAATTATTTACAACATCACAACGTTATTATTTGTATCTTAACTTTTTAATGTGTGGTCTTGATTTTCTATACAGCGAAGTCTGGTTTTTAAACGAAAAGAAACTACAATAAATTAACGTCAGGCACATAAAATGTCAGTCTTGATGCGTTCAATGGATAATTATTGCGGTCTTAATTATGCTAATAAATGATAATATACATAAAAAAACGAAGTAAAAAACCGGAAAAGTGCGAGTTATAGGGAACGTGCACGACGAAGGTGCTGTCAACTGGTACCGCCAAACTAAATCATATACCCTCTCATGCTGGGGCCACGTTGACGAAAACGCCATTACTAACGTTAATTTATCGCGTTGAAGGACGATTAACGTCAGTGTAGCTACGACTTAGTATATTTGACATTGACACTTACATATTATCATTGACATTGACAGCTTGATTTGACAGGGGCGATAGTTTCCTTTATTGTCCGCGCGTGTCTCTTTTGTCGTTTAGTGCTGCCACCTATAGTTCGTGCACGTTCCCTATACTCGCGTCGAGAGGGTTTCGTACTTCTTATAGTTTTCCGATTTATATTTACCGTGTTAGGGCTCATTTGATTCGTTTTGATATGCAATTTGTGAATACAAAAAAGTACAGTCAGCAATAAAAGCTTGTCACAAAAAAACAGTTAGAAAATGATTTCCTTTTGAGGTACAATCCAACACACTGTTAAATGTACATTAGGGTATTTGACAACAATCAAAATAAATTCATTAACTGTAACCAGCAAATTACGCTTCCAAAACAGCCCGGATAAAATCATTCAAACTTATTTTCGTGCCATCAACGATTTTACAATGACGAAAACTAAAAATAAGGCACCATGTTGAGCATGACGTCACAAGCACGTCACAAGGTAGTATTTCATACTAAACTGCATACTTTCGGAGCGTTTTGACACTTCATAAAAAGAAGCTGATTTGAACTGTCATCAAGTAGCCTTTTGTAAACGAATGTCGAGTTTATTGCAACGTATTAAAGCAGGGGTCTCCAAACTTTTAGGGCCACACTGCACCTCTGAACATCTCGCGCGGGCCAACGACATGGTCGACCACAGAGTTAAGAAGGTAATCTTTTTTCTCGGCCGCTGGCATCTTTGGATGTTACATTAGCGAGCGAGTTCTCGCGGGTCGGACAATAGGGGTTAAATAGTATTTTATGCAACAGTTGTATAAGTGGGTTCAAAAAATGCGAATTGCGTGAGTTGCGATACGAGCCGCGAATGCGGCGAGTATCGCAAATAGAGACGCAATGAGCGTTTTTTGACTTAATTATACAACGTTGCATACAATACTTTTTCTACGACGAGGTTTTAAATTATAAAATACAAAATTAATCATAACCTGGAAACAAGGCAAATATGACGTTTGACTGTCAGTATGTGTCTAAGGTAAACTTTTTTTTTAAATTTAAAATATACTTAAATTAAAAATACTTTTTTTATGTTGGCATCAATGAATTTAGTTCGGAAAGTTTTGTTTTTCTTAAAAACCGTTGGAATTTAATTATTTGTTAAGTTGGTAGTTGTGCATTTTTACCGTAAGGTTAAAATTGAGCACTTAATCCTTGACCTAAGTTTAACTTAGATTTAGAAGTCTGTGGCTGCTAGCAATAACGTAAAGTGACTATAACGACACTAGTGCTGTTATGGGGAATAGAGTATAGACTTCTCTGAACTCATATTATGTATGTTCTTATATTAGTGTTCGTGACCAAGTAAAAGGCAGATAACAGTACAGGAGTAGAAAAAATATATAATATTTAGTCCGTCAGTTAGATTATGGAAATATATGGGATACGTAAAAATCGACGAAGTTATAGATCATCAAACTTCTGGAGTGGGGGCTTCTAAGCACTCTATCCTCGTCATTTTTTGTTTGTTAAACAAAAGAAAAAATACATGTACAATATTTTTCATGCCACACCTGGCCATAAAGTGACTTTTTCCGCACGCTGCGCGTACGGAAAAAGCCGCTTTCTGGCCAAGTGTAGAAATAAGATGATGTACACAACACGGGAGGTAGTAAAGAAAGCCCTCGATCGCATATTTACGTCCCTCGCTTGCAGCTCGGGCCGCAAACTTCTGCGATCTCGGCCTTTTTTTTGTATTACCACCCTAGTTATGTAATGTACTATTAATAATCTAACTGACGGACTAAACAGTTTTTTTAGTCGTCTAGCCTAATGGGCTGCTCCGCGGGCCGGTTTGGAAAGGCTCGCGGGCCGTAGTTTGGAGACCTGTGTTCAAGTCTTTGGGTGGGCAGTTAACAGTGGCTTTGTTTGTACAGAAATCTAAAAATGGAGTTAGAATAACTACATTTTTACTAAAAAAATTCCGAGCGCGCTGAAAAACATACGCGTTAAAGTGCATTATCCGCCATTTTGTTTTTTTACGAATTTTACCTTGTGACACTGGCGCGATCAAGACGAATCTAATGAAGTATCATTTATCAAAATCGGGTGTGTCGTTGAGTGGTTACGAGCGGACATTCTTACATACATAGAGGTCAAACACATAACCCTCCTTTTGGGCTTCGCCGCGGGTAATAACAGAATAAAAACTCACATTGATGCCATCAATCTGCACGGTGGGGAACTCAATCATGAGGTACATGTAGTCGGAGCCTCGTTTCTCCTTCTCGTTGATCATCTCGATCTCCCGGAACGTGAGCCGGTCCAGCCAGTCCACCTGCAAAGTCAACCTTAATTACAACATTGTAGAGTAAAAAATGCTTTGACTCAAATGTACAGTTGAAATCATCAGCCTATATATACGTCCCACTGCTGGGCACAGGCCTCATAGACGAGAGTGAATGGGCTGCAGTCAACACCGGTAGCGTGCCGTCCGTAGAACTTGATTTCTACCGGCTTGTCTAATAATAGGCATTAGAGCTCTTAAGGAAAATGTACGCCAAATCTGCACCGGCTTGCCCAAAGATATTTTATGCCACACCTGGCCATAAAGTGGCTTTTTCCGCACGCTACGCGTACGGAAAAAGCCGCTTTCTGGCCAAGTGTAGACTTTAAATGATGTACTGTAAGGTTTGTACCGTGCTATGCAAACCTTACCGCCTTGTATGACAGACTGGCAGCCTTTGGAACTATTAAATATTCAAAATCTAATCGAATTGAGTCTGTCTCGCTCTAGCGGAAGAACAAATGTATCACTTCTATTGTAGAACGTAAGGTTGAATAAACGAAAGTACTGAAGATATTGCCTTGTATCAGTCCCCGATCCTCCCAAACACTTGACAGTACACAACACGGGAGGGTAATAAAGAAAGCCCTCGATGGCATATTTACGTCCCTCGCTTACGGCCTTCCTTCGCAGATGTATGAATGTTTCCTCACGATGTTTTTCCTTCACCGAAAAGTTAATGGTAAATATCTAATAATATGCCGTACACATGTTCCGAAAAACTCATTGGTGGATGGGTTTTCAAAAATATTACATTACACAACTAGGGTGGTAATACAAAGAAAGGCCGAGATCACAGAAGTTTGCGGCCCGAGCTGCAAGCGTGGGACGTAAATATACGATCGAGAGCTTTATTTATTACCTCCCGTGTTGTGTACATCATTTTATGCCTACACTTGGCCAGAAAGCGGCTATTTTCGTACGCGCAGCGTGCGGAAAAAACCACTTTATGACCAGGTGTGGCATAAAATGTATAACATAATACTTACATACATATACATAAGACAAAAAGACGTATCCATCTATGTAACTCGTATTATGATAGTCTTTTAGGTTAGCTGGGCAGAATTATAATCTTTAATTTAGCAATTACAAAATAAGACCAACCTTCGGCATGTGTCCATTCCGGTGCTTCTTCGCCAACTTGGCAAGTCTCTGCATCTGCTCCTTCCCTCTGTCCGGGGCCTTCCCCGGCGTCTTCTCACTGCCCTCCACCCCGGGCCACACGCGGAGGTCAAACATGCCCTTTTTAAAGGAGAAAGAAAACCTCTTCAAGCTGACCCTAAAGGATAGGTAGTATTTCTTGCGAAGGATGCTGAAGGAGTGCCCCATAGTCACTAAATAATGTACTAAGTCCTAGTAATGTTCTAATATACTCTGCCACGTCTATTGCCAAATTGCTACGTCCTATTGAGTCCTGAATGCCCGGCTTAATAGAATGTATTGCTCGGTTTAATAGATTATATGCGCGTTTAAACGATTCAAACTATTCTCACTACTGGTAAATGTAAAAGCTCTGCTTCAGACGCTACAGTTCAAACTTTTATTAAGTCACTTTTCGAGTCTTTTGTATTTTTTTACGATGCACCACTAACCAGACACTGTACGATATGCGCAAAGGCGCCCCCGGTACCCAATTTATTTTGCAAACACACATAAGGAACAACTAAGCGTTTTGAGATAGTCTCAAATGTTCACTATAGTGACTATTCACGAACTTTTCGAGCTTCAAACGATATTTTTTATATATCTCTTTAAAGTTGAGAGAGTGGAAAGGTTTTGGTAAACTCCAGATAAAGGTATTTCAATATGTATGCTCTCTAGAGTTTCAAAGAGAACTGGAGGAGTGGCAGGTCGAGAGTGTGCGTTATATAGTGATATCGATCGTAAATCACTGCGACTTATTGATCCATAGCCCGGTCATGCACTCGGCTATCTGTTTATAAAAATTCCGTTCTAGAACGCGTGAAATCTTACGTGTTTAGTTCATTTTCCTCGTGTAAGATAGACATAGATTCGAGTATTTAGTAAACAAAAACTAAGGATTTTCCACTTCCAGGAAGTATAATACGCACATTTTCCTATAACGATACCTAAACTTAGTTTCGTGCCGCTAAGCAAGTACTTAACTAACTAAACTTAACTAACGTAACTTCTCCATTGGGTGTAAAACACCAACCTATCCTCTGATTTTAATATGTTTAAGTATTTTTATGCCACACCTGGCCATACAGTGGCTTTTTCCGCACGCTGCGCGTACGGAAAAAGCCGCTTTCTGGCCAAGTGTAGACATAAAATGATGTACACAACACGGGAGTAGGGAATGCAACCGAATAGTGAAAAAACCGAGTATCGGTTTTAACCGTCCGGTTTTAACCGATTTGAAACTCGAATATTACTCGGTTAATAACCGAGTATTTTTTACAGTAAGCAAAGTATTGAATAATGATAGGTTAACGTGGTTTTTATGATTTTTCATCACACTTGCTCGAAAATGGTGAAATGACCTATGGCGCCCTAGGGCGTAATGGTCTTTTTCTTTAAATTTGAAACGCTGGTTCTGTTTTACTCTTATTTGTCATGTTCAAAGGAAACGCCAACTTACTTTTTTAACTTTTATCACTGAAATATTTATTTTAAGATAGCTGTTATTGCAAATACATGTAAACACATATTTCGGTAATATTAATTAAATGTTTAAATAGTGTATTTCAGTATTTTGCAAATATAAAATCGTTTTAGGTCTTTACCGCTATGGTTTCCGAACGTGACTTGACATTCGCATTGTCTATGGACTTATGTCACTAATGTCAATTTCTCTTTTAATATTTTCTGGTCATACTGGGTCGATTAGTAAGGTTGTTTAATTAAGATTTCCTCACAAGTGTGATGTAATAGTACATTGTGTATCTAGGGCGGTAAGTAAGGAATTACAAACGAGTGTTTGTTATAAGCCCGAGGTGAAACCGAGTGCTTTAATAACACGAGTTTGTAATTCCCTTACCGCCCGTGGCACACACAATGTTTTTCATCACACTTGTGAGGAAATCTGATTAATATAACCTTACTAATCGTCCCAGTATGACAAGAAAATATTAAAATAGAAAGTGACATTAGTGATATATGTCCATAGACAATGCGAAATGTCAAGTCTCGTTCGGAAACCATAGCAGTAAAGACCTAAAACGGCCATTTTAGTCGATTTTATATTTGCAAAATACTGAAATACACTATTTAAACATTTAATTAATGTTACCGAAATATGTGTTTACATGTATTTGCAATAACAGCTATCTTAAAATAAATATTTCAGTGATAAAAGTTAAAAAAGTACGTTGGCGTTTCCTTTGAACATGACAAATAAGAGTAAAACAGAACCAGCGTTACAAATTTAAAAAAAAAAAACCATTACGCCCTAGGGCGCCATAGGTCATTTATGGCCCGCAGAACCTACGTGTAATGACACCATTTTCGAGCAAGTGTGATGAAAAACATTGTGTGTGCCACGGGCGGTAAAGGAATTAAAAATTCGTGTTATTAAAGCCTTCGGCTTCACCTCGGGCTTATAACAAACACTCGTTTGTAATTCCGTACTTAACGCCCTAGAAACACAATGTACTATTAATGTTAATACTAAATAAGTAATTTAATGAGTATGTCCTTATCTAGAAAAGGTCACAAAACCAAAAGAGACCGCGAGATAACTCTTATCTTGCCAATACAGCTCATCCCTTTACCTACCCTAATCCAGGTACGTCAGGTACTCAGGTAACTCGATGTTATTTTTCATCGCACTTGCTCGAAAATGGTGTTATTACACGCAAGCTCTGCGGGCCGTAAATGACCTATTACGCCCGAGGGTGTAATTTTTTTTAATTTCAATACGCTGGTTCTGTTTTACTCTTATTTGTCATGTTCAAAGGAAACGCCAACTTACTTTTTTAACTTTAATCTCTGTAATGTTTATTTAAAGAGAACTGTTAATGCAAATAAGTCCATGTAAACACATATTTCTGTAACATTAAATAAATGTTTAAATAGTGTATTTGAGTGTCATTTTCAAAATACTGAAACTTATTCAAATTAAAAAAAAAAAAATTACGCCCTAGGGCGTAATAGGTCATATACGGCCAGCAAAACCTACGTGTAACAACACCATTTTCGAGCAAGTGTGATGAAAAATCATAAAAACCACGTTAACCTATCGGTTGTACGTTGTTTTGCCTAACAACTTTTTGCCTATTTTCGTTTTGCCTAATTTCATTTTGACTAATATTGTTTTGCATAATTATTCATTTTGCCTAATTTTTATTTGAGTGAAACTCGTTTTGTATAATCCTTATTTTACCTAAATTTATTTCGTCTAATATTGTTTTGTCTAATTTTTAGTTAGTATAATCTACATTTATATAATGTTTGTTTAACATAATTATTTTTTGTCTAACATACATTTTGCATAATTTTGTTTGTTCTATACTTATTTCGTATAATGTTTCATTTAACCTAACCTAACCTACTTTTCTGACCGCAATTCGTTTTTGTTGGGGGACGCAGTTCAAACCTAACCTAACCTACTTTTCTGACAGCAGTTCGGTTTTGTTAGGGGACGCAGTTCAAACCTAACCTAACCTACTTTTCTGACAGCAGTTCGGTTTTGTTGGGGGACGCAGTTCGAACCCTAACCTAACCTAACCTAACCTAATTGAACTTATGGTTTGAGTTTTTTTTAATGCGGGGGGCTTCGCCCCCCGAGCCCCCCTTGTGGGGGGCTCCGCCCCCCCGTCCCCCCTTTTCGTTCTACGCCCTAATAATTTACCCAAGCAGAGTGGCTTTATGGGCTGCTGTAAAAATATTATTTATGGTTTTGTATAATATTATTAGTATTAGACGCAGTTCAAACCTTACCTAACCTACTTTTCTGACAGCAGTTCGTTTTTGTTGGGGGACGCAGTTCAAACCTAACCTAACCTACTTTTCTGACAGCAGTTTGTTTTTGTTGGGGGACGCAGTTCTAACCTAACCTAACCTACTTTTTGCTTAATGTAACCTTTGTATTGAGTTTTTAGACAAAAAAAATTTAGTTAAAATGATATTCGGCTATATAATTATTAGTTAAAATAAGAATCGACAAAGTGAGTTTTAGATAAAATAATATTCGACAAAACAAGAGTTATGCAAATGATAATTTAGGTAAAACGAGTTTCGACAAAACAATAATTATGAAAAATGAATTTATACATATTGACTTTAGACAAAAAATTCATTATAGTAAAAGTTGTTAGACAAACTGAAATTAGACAAAAAATTTTTAGACAAGTCAAGGGAATACCTAACCTATCATTATTCAATACTTTGCTTACTGTAAAAAATACTCGGTTATTATTCGAGTATTCGATTCGAATTCGAGTTTAACCGTGGAAAAACCGATACTCGGTTTTCGGTTATGGCTGCATTCCCTACACGGGAGATAATAAAGAAAGCCCTAGATCGCATATTTACGTCCCTCGCTTGCAGCTCGGGCCGCAAACAATTGCGATCTCGGCCTTCCTTTATATTACCACCCTAGTTGTGAAATGTACTATTTTTTCATATAAGTATTACCTATTATGTATTTTTTCTACTCCTGTACTGTTATCTGTCTTTTACTTGGTCACGAACACTAATATAAGAACATACATAATATGAGTTTAGATAAGTCTATACTCTATTCCCCATAACAGCACTAGTGTCGTTATAGTCACTTTACGTTATTGCTAGCATCCACAGACTTCTAAATCTAGGTTAAACTTAGGTCAAGGATGGGTACGTATCAAAATATATAAAGTCAAAACATATACGGTTGAAATTAATAAAGTCGAAATGTAGAAATTCAAAATATATAATGGGTCTAAATGTATAAAGTTGTATGATATAAGTTCGAAACTCATAAGTTCTAAATTCATAATTGTCATAATATATAATGGTCAAAATATATACCGGTTGAATTTCATAATGGTCACAACTCCTAAGCTTGAAATGCATAATGGTCAAAATATATAATGGGCTTTGAAACAAAAGTAACACAGGTATAGAGCTTAATTATAGCATAACCTACGAGCCTTTAAGTTTACACACACACACGTTACACACAATCTTGCTTACTACCTACCTTGTTTGTATTTGTATGTATAGTATGAAATTAAAACAAAAAAAGAATATTTTTCTTTATTACATCGGCAAGGACAGTTTTCATAATTAATAATTATCACATAGAGCCCACATATAATGCAATTCATTTGTGGTGTGTGTTGGTAGCAAGTGATCCTAACACACTCCTCCCCGCTTCGCTCGTCGTCGCACCTAACTTTTGGGTTCAAATAACTCAAAAACTCAAATATTTTAAACTTGCAGATTACGCAGAATCTTAAAATTTTTAAAATGTAATCTGAGAACCCGGTTAGGTGCGACGACGAGCGAAGCGAGGAGGAGTGTGTTAGGATCACTTGCAACCATAAAACGTCGCAAATTAATTGAAAAGAACAAGTATTTGAGGAATAAATACTTAATTTTTCTAGTACACGGCTATTTATAATCAAAGCTTGTACAATTGAATTTAATTGTATAATGCCTTTCATCCCCCAAACGGAAGTTCTGGATTTCGACCATGATTCCTTATAAACATTATATCATTAGACTTTATATATTTTGAACTTATGAGTTGTAAACATATGCATTTCGTCAGCATATATTTCGACCATTATGGCCAACATACATTATGGATTTTAACTGGTATGATTTTCAATCATTATTAATTTTGATTTTATATATTTTGAACATATGTGTTTTGAACTTATATATAATGACTTTATATATTATGATACGTACCCGTCAAGGATTAAGCGCTCAATTCTAACTTCACGATAAAAATTCACAACTACCAACTTAACAAACAATTAAATTCCTACGATTCATCAGAAAAACAAAACTTTCCGAATTAAATTAATTGATGCCAACATAAAAAAAAGTATTTTAATTATCGTCACATCGTGTCACCAGCCATATCAAAAAAAAGTTTACCATAGACACAACTGTCATGCCGGCTGTACACACTCGGAGAGACCGGACGAGACACGCGTGACGTCCATGTATTTTATATTTTAGTATAGTCGTAGAAAAAGTATTGTATGCAACGTTGTATAATTAAGTCAAAAAACGCTCATTGCGTCTCTATTTGCGTTACTCGCCGCATTCGCGGCTCGTATCGCAACTCACGCAATTCGCATTTTTTGAACCTTCTTATACAACTGTTGCATAAAATACTATTATACCGCCTAGTCTTTGATTGTAGTGGTATACGGCCTGAATAAAAAAAAACATTTTTTTCTACAAGCATCTACTCGCGGCTCCGCTTGCGTGATTTCCGGTATTATCCCGGGGGAACTCTTTACCGGGATATAAAGTATTTCGTTTCAATACAGGGCTTGGTCCAATTGCATACCAAATTTCCTCTCAATCCGTTACAATCAATGTATTACCCTTACCGCGTTATTTTGGTAACAAATATCAAAACGTCTTCGGTTTTCGCGATTATGACTCATTGTACCTACGTTATGCCACACCTGGCCATAAAGTGGCTTTTACCGCACGCTACGCGTACACAAAAAGCCGCTTTCTGGCCAAGTGTAGACATAAAATGATGTACACAATACGGGGGGTAATAAAGAAAGCCCTCGATCGCATATTTATGACCCTCGCCTGCAGCTCGGGCCGCGAACATCTGCGATCTCGGATTTTTTTTACCGCCCTAGTTGTGTATGTGTAATGTAGGTACTAGAGGTGTGCGCTGACCGGCGCGGCGTACGCCGCCGGCCATTTTTACCACGCCGCCGCCGCCGATCATTGCACCGGCGTGAAATCGGCGTGAACTAATACTATGATGACCATGATCCAATTTATCTATCTTCTCCATTATTGGAGGAAAAACTATCTTTGCTTGTACATTAGAGCACAATAAAAGCATAAATAACACCCCTTTTACAGTGAGATATCATAATAGCTCATAATATTTGTAAGTCATCTACATCGAAAGATATAAGCTATTGGCAATACTTCCAGTGAAGCCACAGAACAGATTTCAGCTTTTTATGGCTCAGGAATAGTTTGGAGCCCTCCATTATAAGGCCTGGAAGAAGTACCGCAATTTAGGTATCTAGGAAGTCACTTTCAACGTGACTTTGACATCCAAGATAGTTTCCCACAAAGCCAAATCAGCTGCAGCCTGTGGAAAACTTAGACGGCGGATTTGGCAGAGTTAACTTGAGATTATGAGTTTATCTTAACCTAACTGGGTTAACGTGGGTTAATATACTACAAAAACATGGTGCTACTACAAAGCAGAAGACCCCTTCGATCTCCGTTATCTATTCTGCTCATTAAGTGTCAAGATCAAGCACCAAGTAAGAAAGTTTTACTTTGCGTCAAGATGCCTGGTGTTGAGGCTCTCATAATGAAACATCAGTTGTGGTGTATGGTCACATCGTACGCATGAAAAATAGCAGGCTGCTTAAAGCAGTGTTCTACACAAATTCGGACTCTTTCAGTTTCAGAATGGGCGTCAGACAAGGATGCATTCTGTCACCCATACTATTCAATACCTATGGAGAGTACGTAATCAGGAGAGTCTGCGAAAACTGGCAGAGAGGAGTAACTATTGGTGACACCACAATCAATTTTAAATTTTAATCCTAGGTAGAATGAAGCGCAGCAGTCTGGAAATGTGCCTCAAGATCATTTAAAGCAAAACTAAGATTAAGGTAGAGGATAATAGCAGAAAGCTACAGCTCACGGTGCTCTTGTGCTTTGGCTTGGGCGCGAACATCAGCAATACCAGGTCTTGTGAAGTGGAAATTAGGAGGCGCATCGGAATGGCCAAAAGTGCAATGTCCGTGCTGCAAGATATATGAAAGAATTGCAACATCTCACGCTAAACTAAAACTAATTTAGTTCTTAGTCTTCTCCATATTTAGCTACGGAGCTGAGACTTGGACTTTGACAAAGACTGATCGTGATCGCATTGATGTTTCCAGATGTGGTGCTGGAGGAAAATGCTTCAATTTTCTTGCACAGCTTTTCGCACAAATGCATCTATATTATGCAAAATGAACATCAAGATCAACCATCAACCATCTGTCTAAGCAGAATACTAGAGTTTTTCGGTCACATAGCCAGGAAAGAAGGCCACAATCTTGAACAACTTATCGTTACTGGCAAGATTTATGGCAAACAACCTAGAGGCGGCAGATGCACTACACGATGCCAAGAACAGGCACAGACGCTGAGACACCGTCAGAAAGAAGCGGAAGTCACGGGAATTTCAGGACCCTCAGCAATGAGGGACTATTATCTTAACTTTAAAAAAATTGCAATTCCACCAAAAACATTGAATATAAAATGGGTAGTAAAATACTGCTACTTCCATGTTCACAGTGAAAAAGTTACCAGATCTCATAAAGACAAGCTTAAGGCGCTAACTCATTAAGCCCTATATTTTGGTCAATAAGTATGACTTGGCCATTTTATGGAACTACTGCTTTTAAAAAAAAGACCAGTTATAATTTTTCTTACTATTTGAAACGAACGACCGAATGATGTTCATATAGCCCGACCGTTTCACTATATGTGTAAAAATGTACTGTAATATATGCATAATTACTTATTTTGTTTACCACGCCGATCACGCCGATTACGCCGCCGCCGCCGGTCAATTTTTGACCGGCGTCCGCCGCCGACGATTTAGCCATCGGCGCACACCTCTAGTAGGTACTAAAACGGACTTAATCGCGTATATTACTTCATTTTTACACCCCAACGTTTCGTAAACTTTTCCAGCGTTCGCGGTCGCGGATAAACTCAAAACATCTTCACAAACTTTCATACGTATTCAGGGACCTTAAAATAAATAGCCGGACGGCGCCTCGCCAACAGAGACCTGAAGCTATTTTTTCATCACACTTGCTCGAAAATGGTGCATTACACGTAGGTTTTGCGGGCCGTAAATGAGCTATTACGCCCTAGGGCGTAATGGTTTTCTTTTTAAATTTGAAACGCTGGTTCTGTTTTACTCTTATTTGTCATGTTCAAAGGAAACTACCAACTTACTTTTTTAACTTTTATCACTGAAATATTTAATTAAAGAGAACTGTTATTGCAAATACATGTAAACACATATTTCTGTAACATTAATTAAATGTTTCAATAGTGTATTTCAGTATTTTGCAATTATAAAATCAACCGTTTTAGGTCTGTACCGCTATGGTTTCCGAACGTTTCGCATTGTCTATGGATATGTCACTAATGTCACTGTCAGTTTTACAATTTTATTTAGGTTAAGTAAGGTTAATTTTAATTAGATTTCCTCACAAGTGTGATGAAAAACATTGTGTGTGCCACGGGCGGTAAAGGAATTACAAACTCGTGTTATTAAAGCCCTCGGCTTCGCCTCGGCCTTGTAACAAACACTCGTTTGTAATTCCTTACCTACCGCCCTTGATACACAATGTACTATTAATAAGCCGGCTGCTTGTACTTACGAGCCGCATGCACACATCAACTAGTTTTTTCCTATTGCGAGCAGCACGCACACGTAGCTAGCCGGCTTATTAGACATGCTTTAGTTCTTTGTTAGCGAGGCTCCGTCTGAGCTACTATTACTTGCCCACGAATACACCAATTTATTTTGACATTTAATGTGTATTTTGACCTTGTTAATTGATTTTTTATTTTGTTTTATTATTATTATTTTTATTTT
This sequence comes from Eudemis profundana, assembly GCA_947034925.1. NCBI lineage: Eukaryota > Metazoa > Arthropoda > Insecta > Lepidoptera > Tortricidae > Eudemis > Eudemis profundana. Next base: position 2,489,780 of record OX344809.1, read on the forward strand.
CATTGTATAATTTGATTTTGTAAATTGTTTATTCCATTTAACTGTCCCTGTTTTGACATATTCTTTGTGCTCAATTTATTTTGACATTTAATGTGACATTTTGACCTTGCTAATTGATGTTTTATTTTGTTTCTATTATTTTTTCATTGTGTAATTTGATTTATTCCATTTAATTGACGATCTCGCTTTAAATTCTTATAACTTGACATGCAATGCAACTTATAATGTAATTTTAAAATGAGAAATAAATAATCTAATCTAATCTAATACAAATTCCAGTATTGCTTTACGTTTCTAGTAGTGTATTTACAGTACTAGAAACGTAAAGCAATACTGGAATATCACCGTGCAGTTAATCCATTTAATTGGATATGAAAGAAAGAAAGAAATACGTTTATTTAGCACAAACTTATTAAAACATTTACAAAATTAATATAATAAAAATAAAAAAATATGCTAAAAAGGTCGCCACTCAGACACACTCAGAGGTCTTATGAAAGTCCGTTACAAACTGAGGGCATAGAATACAAAGTGATACTCAGACATTGTAGGCGTGACTTCAACCCTGATTGCTAACCTAACTGGCATAGTTCAGTCATCGGCCTTGTGTAATGTAGGTACAATACACAGAGTTTATAATCGAATAAAAATAATATAAAAGAGCTGGGTCGATCAACTTTTTTTTGTACCACGTTGCCATGGTTACGTCCCCTGGACAACTCTTAGTCTCTTGGACAACGGGACAGAATAACATACAAGAAAAAAAATTTATACCTTTTTAAATTTTTGCAAAAAAAAAAATTTATTGTTAAAGGATGTGGAGCTAAGAGTCGCTTATGTGTGTTATTTTGGTTGCTAGAGGATGCCTACAACTGCGTTCAGAGGTGAAACAAGTTAAACGTTTCTTTGTGTCTTTCCCATAGTCGAAATAACAGTTACAAAAATAAGCTCTCAAAAAGATAGGGAACAACCAAGACTCAGGAACTATAACTACATTACACAAATGTATGGCCTTACCAGGATGATTGAAAGTTAATAAAAGCAAGTGGTAATTTAGATACCAATATTATGCCAATTACTAAAAGATAACTGCTCAATGGATACACATTGCACTAAACTAGGTAAGTATTGTAGATTTATTACTGGTTTAGACCAGTTTAATTAAATAAGTTTCTAGATATTAGATGAGTCTTGGCGTGTGTCAAGAGATGTTTAGACGCCTAGAGCGTTTGTTGGACTGAAAGGTATTATGAAAACTCATTATCCAAGGTTCATACGTCATTTTAGCCTTTAGCTGTAGAGTAGGGTAAATCAGAAATTCGCTGTCGAGTTCATTTCTTATATAATTTGAAGTGCGAAGTAGTAATAATAATAACAGTGCGTAATCAGTCAGTCCGTCAAAGTCGCGAACGCACATATTTTAACCCCTTTCACAGAATTATTAATAGTACTATGTACAGAAGTTTCTCTTTCTAACAGAACTGACGTTTGGGTCCGACCACTGGACGGAACGCACGGGATCCGACCGTCTCTCTCGCATAATGCGTGCTCTTTCTGGTCGTTAAATATAATTCAATAAATCTTAACAAGTTAGAATAGTACATTACACAACTAGGGTGGTAAAACAAAGAAAGGCCGAGATCGCAGATGTTTGCGGCCCGAGCTGCAAGCGAGGGACGTAAATATGCGATCGAGGACTTTCTTTATTACCTCCCGTGTTGTGTACATCATTTTATGTCTACACTTGGCCAAAAAGCCACTTTACGGCCAGGTGTGGCATAAAAACATATTTTATGCCACACCAGGCCATAAAGTGGCTTTTTCCGCACGCTGCGCGTACGGAAAAAGCCGCTTTCTAGCCAAGTGTAGACATAAAATGATGTACACAACACGGGAGGTAATAAAGAAAGCCCTCGATTGCATATTTACGTCCCTCGCTTGGAGCTCGGGCCGCAAACATCTGCGATCTCGGCCGTTCTTTATATTACCACCCTAGTTGTGTAATGTACTATATTTCCAACTTGCTCACATGATTTAATTACAACAACCAAGTATTGACAGGAATATCGTTACTAGACTCGCTTATAATATAAAGTAGTTTACACAGTATTCTGCACCTCCCGCCCCCCTCGTGGGGGGCGTTGTAAGTTTTTTATCATGCCTATGTGGGCGGTAAGTCAAAAATGTTTGGGTATCATTTAATCGATCAGCAAAATATTCATATTTTGGTCAGCAGAAATATGTATTTGGTCAGCCAAAATAGCTAGTTGGTAAGCAACTTATGGTAAGCAAACATTTATAAATCAGGCTGCAATTAATGATATACTGATCTGCTCTAAATTATTTTGGTCAGCAAATTAAATATTTGAGCTGCATTAAGCGATCTACGGTAAATCAAATTTTGGTAAGCAATCAGTAGGTAAGCAAAATATTTCATTTTGTTCATCAAAAAAAAGGGGGCAATAAAACCTAACTGGGCGCAACTATTCTGCCGCCAATCGTGTGCGCATTTTGTCATTCGGTAATTGTCAGCTGTCAAGTAGCAGGTGTCACTGTGATATATACAGGGTGTCACTGTGATATATACAGGGTGTCACTGTGATATATACAGGGTGTCACTGTGTTATATACAGGGTGTAACTGTGATAGATACAGGATGTAACTGTGATATATACAGGGTGTCACTGTGATAGATACAGAGTGATACTGTGATATATACAGGGTGTCACTGTGATAGATACAGGACAGGATGTCACTGTGATATATACAGGGTGTCACTGTGATATATACATAGTGTCACTGTGTTATATACAGGGTGTCACTGTAATGTATACAGGGTGTAACTGTGATGGGCTCATATAAAATTGGTATTTCTATTTTTTATACATCTCATAATGTTTAGAAGTTATATTATTTATTCACAACGTGTATCGTTTCGTTTTTATGGTCAGCAAAAAAAATAACCCTAACCTACCTATTTTTGAGAGCCGTTTCGTTTTTAGGGTCATCAAAAAGAAAATAACCCTAACCTACCTATTTTTGGGAGCCGTTTCGTTTTTAGGGTCATCAAAAAAAATAACCCTAACCTACCTATTTTTGGGAGCCGTTTCGTTTTAGGGTCATCAAAAAAAAAATAACCCTAACCTACCTATTTTTGGGAGCTGTTTCGTTTTTAGAGTGACACCCTGTATACATTACAGTGACACCCTGTATATAACACAGTGACACCCTGTATATATCACAGTAACATCCTGTATCTATCACAGTGACACCCTGTATATAACATAGTGACACCCTGTATATATCACAGTGACACCCAGTATATATCACAGTGACACCCTGTATATTTCAATTAAACTGCTTACAGACATGTTTTCTCTGCTGACAGTGACATCCTGTATCTATCACAGTGACACCCTGTATATAACACAATGGCACCCTGTATATATCACAATGACATTCTGTATATATCACAGTAACATCCTGTATACATTACAGTGACACCCTGTATACATATAACACAGTGACACCCTGTATATATCACAGTGACATCCTGTATCTATCACAGTGACACCCTGTATACATTACAGTGACACCCTGTATATAACACAGTGACACCCTGTATATATCACAGTGACATCCTGTATCTATCACAGTGACACCCTGTATATAACACAGTGACACCCTGTATATATCACAGTGACACCCAGTATATATCACAGTGACACCCTGTATATCTCAATTAAACTCTCTGCTGACCAATTGTAAAATCTTGCTACCCAAGTAATTATTTTGCAGCTCGACTGTTTATTAGGCAGCCAAATGATAAAAAAAGCAGATTAATATTGGTTAAAATGCTAACCGTTTTTAAACTGTTTGCTGAACAAGAGTTGCCGCCCGATTTTATTTATTGCCAGCCAAATCTTTGTATGCTGCCCAAATGATTTAACTGCTGATTTTTTTTTGCGGATCAATTTTAATAACGGCTGACCAAAAATTTACTTTCCAAAATGTTTGGGCACCTGAGTTAGACACTAACCTGCCTCAACATGCCATGTTTCCCGAAGAACGATATAGTTGTGCCTCCCACTACCATGAGCTTGCCGGGGCCCGCGCAGTCGTATATGGTCATGGCCAGGATGGCGTTCCGGGGCAGGTCGCTGTAGTACACAGGCAGGTTCACCCATTCATTCCAACTGTGAAACCAAAATAAGTTTAATTTAAATTATCGAAATATAATGTATGGAACGATAAACGTCTAACAAAATTGACGTTAAGATTTGCCCCACAACGCCCACTTTTTAAAATCAATACGTCTTATGTATCAAGTGGTATTGATAACCAATTTAATGTTTACTATGTGCGAGTTTAAAATCATTTATAACAAATATTAGCATTAAGTTTGAGAAGAATTCACTTTTGGATAGGTTGCATATCGTTTACTGTACTGGATTTAAGTTGTATTGTCAATAATCTAAATTGTGATATGCCTATTATGTTAATTTTATTTCATTTATGTTAATTTTATTTCATTGTTGTTTTTCAGGTATATCTTTATTTTCTTAGATTAGGCTTTTTACAATATATATATAAAAAGTAAAATACAAAGTGAAATTACAAAATATAAACACATTATAAAAAACCTAACCTAGGGTGCCGCCGGCAGCGGAGCGGGGCCCAGGCTACCGGTGGTTAGGGCCGCAGAGAGAGGAACCTCCTGACGATGCGCGCCGTGTCCAGAAGAACCGCTTTCTGTATCTGACCCTTGATCCAGCCATCTAGCGAGAGTCTCTTGAGATGGTGATCGAGACTCTTCGCTATAAGTCCGTTCGCCGAAACGACTATCGGAACAATGATCGTCGAATCAACATCCCACATGGCGGTAACCTCGTGAGCCAAGTCAAGGTACTTGCTGAGCTTGTCCTTCTCGGCCTTCACGAGGTTCTCGTCATGGGGGATGGTGATGTCGACGAGCACTGCACGGCGCTTGGATCGATCTATCAGCACTATCATTGTTGTTTTATTATTACTATTATTTCAATTTGACATTTTATTTTACTTTTTTTTTCTTTAATTCAATAGTAATCAATTCAATTGTACATATTTGCACGCTTGCACGCAAGCTAGATACACGAACCATGACATGCATTGTAACATCCCTATACTGTGTCTATGCAAATAAATATTTCTGATTTCTGATTTAAGACAAAAATCTGTGATTGGTTACAAAACTACTGACATGAGATTTTCATTTGCCGCTACAGTTTTTTCTTCAGTACTGACAAGGAAGGGTATCCAACTGTCCGACTCTGATTTGATTCATTTTGATATATGTTATAGAGTAGTCTAAAATAGCGGACACGTATTTTTTTAGCTGCCCCAGTTCAACTTTTTAGGAGATATTGTCCTTCAAAGTACTGAAAAGTGACTAAACCCTCCAACTTCTGCAGAAAAAAAATTCAAGCAAGTTTCTAGTTAATTACTGGTTTCATTATATGTTGGAGAACATGAAAAAAGAATAGACACGTGTTTTGTTATTTCACCTCAAACTCATATTTTCCTAAAAAAAACACCCTCAAGGGGTTCAAACTTTGGCACTAGAGAGAGCAACTCCCGGTTGACCTTAAAAACTTTTGTTGGTTCTTATGTGGTACAGCCAAATAAGATACATCCATAAATGCTAGTTTGTGTATGTAGATATTTATTGTCTGTCAGGTCTGGTGTTGATATTGATACTAGGATAAAGGATACTAATGCCAAGGGCAGAAATCGCTGCATCGTACAATCTTGACCCAGTTTTTGATAACTACTGTGCAGAACTAGGTGGAAGTTATTGGATTTCATTCTGCGGATGAATCTTGATTAAAATAAAGTTCATTGGATTAATTTTATTGTTCTTTAAATCATACTTCTTAGGATTAACGTTTTGTACACATATAGGTATTAATACATGAACCAGGAGAGTGAAATAGTCTTGAACAGGGAATTGTATATCACTCAGTATTGATTATAATTTTTGACCTGAAAAAGTATTGCTAAAAACAGTAAAAAAGTGTGTTGAAATACACAATAAATCCTGTAAAGACTCAGGGTTTCTTCACCCCCGTTATTCTCATTATTTTCCCAAGAGAACTCCGTAAAAAATCCTATGTTGCTTTTGTATGAAATCCGATACCCAAAGATTGTCTGGAAGAGATTGCTCTTTAGCAATAAGACCGCCTATTGTTTACCACCATTTTGCATTCCAGTTTGCATTGTAATTTTTCTTATAGTGTGCAATAAATTATAATTGTATTGTTGTATATGGGCATTTCTATTTTTCCTTGTACCCAATTAAGAAACTGTTAGCGTAGAGTTAAATTTTGTCTTTTTGGTTACTACAAATCTATACTTTTAGTTAATATTGTTAGACTTGTACTAATTGTTACATTTTTTTTTCTATTTTAAGCATTGAAAAAGTGCATTACCAAAAGGACAAAATTTAACTTTTTTTTTTCTTTTTTTTTTTTATGAAATAGGGGGCAAACGAGCAGACGGGTCGCCTGATGGTAAGCAATCACCGTCGCCCATAGACACCTGCAACACCAAAAGAGTCACAGGTACGTTGCCGGCCTTTCAGGTGGGAGTACGCTCTTTTCTTGAAGGTTTGAAGGTCGAATCGGTCCGGAAACACTGCAGGCGACAATTTATTCCACAGTTCAGTCGTGCGAGGCAGGAAGTTTCTAGCAAAACGCACAGTTGTGGACTGCCAACCATCTAAGTGGTGAGGATGGTAATATTGTCGCGTAGAACGATGGCGGAAAGATGCAGCAGGGATTAATCCGAACAATTCCTCGGAGCATTCCCCGTTATATAGACGATAGAAGATGCAGAGCGAGGCTACATCTCTACGCAGTGCCAAGGAGTCGAGCCGATCTGAAATAACTTGGCAGCCGACGATACGAGTCGTTCTCCGTTGAATGCGGTCTAGAGGGAGAAGCTGGTACTGGGGGGCCCCAGCCCACAGATGAGAACAGTATTCCATATGTGGACGGACCTGCGCCTTATACAGCTGAAGGCGGTGGGCCGGAGTGAAATACTGTCTCGATCTATTGAGCACACCAAGCTTCTTAGAGGCTAATTTAGCCTTACCCTCTAAATGGCCGCGGAACTGGACTTCACTCGATATGTCGACGCCAAGAATTCCGATAGTGGCTGTGGCAGTAAGGGGGATGCTCTCAAAACGAGGTGATGCGACAAACGCGAGCTTTTTGGCGGTGAAGGCGCAAACCTGTGTCTTCGTAGGGTTGAAACGGACTAGATTAAGTCGACCCCATTCTGAAACTTCTTTTAGGGAAGTTTCAATTTCAGACACAAGTCTGTTACGGCTCTCGATGACGCTATCCCGAGAAATATTGGCGCGGCCGGTGTAGGAGGCATCACCCGTGCTATCATCTGCATAACAGTGAATGCCACAGATTTGCAGCATGTCGTTGATATGCAGAAGGAACAACGTAGGCGATAGCACACAGCCTTGCGGGACACCAGCATTCACAGTCATGGATTCAGAGCACTCGCACATGCTAACAGTTTCTTAATTGGGTACTATCAACGAAAAGTAGAAACGGCCATATTACAATCCAAGACTTGGCTACATGTATGCCAATATTCATCTCAATCCTCCTAATTTTTACCATATTATTTAGTGATGTACCAAACATCTTGACAAACTTACACATGTATTGTATTATGTAGTACAAATATTTGTAAGATAGTTTTGTGAGACAATGTACCTATTGTTATGTATTTGACATTTGAACAAATATATGAATAAAATAATTTAACTTACTTCCATCGATTAGTGAAGGCCTTGTAAGACGTAGTGACTGGCAAGGCTAAAGGCACCCCGTCGCTCAACACTTGGCAAGTCACGTATAAATCGGAGCACCCTTCTTGGTACAACCCAGAAAATTTCAGCATTGGGTCGGAGAGTAGCTTGTCATACTCTGGCTTTGCACGCTTACCCTCTAAAGTCCCTCTAAAACAGTAAATTAGGATAAGAATTGTAACTTCGAACAAAATACAAAGGCATTTTGAAAACATAAGGATAAGTTTCGTTTACACACATTTTTATTTCCAATTTGTGATCTAACGACGAACTATACACATAATAAAACTTATCGTCTATCTCGTTCATGGCGAATATATTTTGATTTGAAAATGTTAATTACTTAATTAGGAATTTGATCGCAATATCACAACTTTGTTTGCTGTTGCAAATTTGCAAAAAATGAAATCTTGTTTTGACACTTCAGAAAAATACAGATAAGGTAAAAAAAGGAAGCTATTGGTGTTTATATTAAAGTCGCTTCAAACCCCGTTATAGTGATTAATTCAGCAGCTTAAAGAGCTTGACGACTGTTTTCTGTTTGAGTCAATGTGATAAACGCAGCAAAAATATGTAATATAACTACTTTCCACGTTTTAACTAATGTCCCAGTCGATTTGAAATGTCAGCTATGTTTGACAGCTGTTAATTAAACGTCAAGTGCTGACAGGTTATGTTATGTTTTGCTTGCGATCTTCTTGTTGAAAAAGCAAATAGTTTTATTCGAGTGAGTAAATTATACTATACTTAATTATCGCTAATATTGTGCGACCTTCCTAAGGGCACATTCAGTTACAATACCTGCAACAATAAGTAGTTTTTATAGCATACTTTGCATAAAACCACCGTTTCTTTTGCAGGAACATGACGAAGCTACTAGAATGGATTTCAGTGCTATCAGCAGTGCTAGCAGTCTGGTATTCCCTCGTCGGGGGTTACGTGAAGCATCCAGTGATAGAAAACAACATGAATATAATTTTAATATCGCCGCTGATATTCGTTGTTTTGTTTGGGCTCTACGCTGTGACGGTTATCTTGTATCGAGTGTTTACGTTCAATAACTGCGAAGAAGCGGCAAAGGAGCTCCAGGAAGAGATAGCAGAGGCCAAGAAGGACCTGACCAGCAAGGGGCTTAGTTGGTAAACTTTAAATTGAAGCATTCCAGAAGATGTACTTTTAAGGGTAATTTGTAAATTTTATATTATATATTTCATTATTGAAGTTTAATTGGGTTTTAATATGGCCATGGCATCTCATATAATATACAACATGGCAGCTTCTACAAAACAGTGCTGATACCAACAGGTCAAGAGTCCAAAAATTTGTGAGTATATTTGGGGTTGTCCTATTACGTCACACACATAGCGGGGAGGGGGGTCTAGCTAAATGTGACTGCCTATGTTAAAAAGACGGAATATGTTAGGAAAAAGTGTGAGGGGGATCTAAAAATCTGAAAAATCATGTAACATAATTTGTGACGTCCTACGTGAAAAGGTACCTTATGAGGGTTTCTAGTTACGGAGATATGAACGGTTTTGTGAAATCCTTCAAAATCATAATTTTTTTTCTTTTATGCAAAATTGTAAAATATAGGAATAGACGTGTATTTGTAGCTTGGTTTCACTGCTGTACGTTAATTTTTTCTATATAAAAATTGGGTTCAAAGTTTAGTAGAAAAGGTACCTTATGGCGGATCACATACAAAAATGATAAAGCTGTTGATAAAATTCATTAATAAAATTTACTAGCAACTTTTGCTTATTTCTTTTTTATATCACGACGGTGGCAAACAAGCATGCGGCCTGCATAATGGTAAGCAAAAATTTTCGAAATGATCCTAGAAAGCTGAAAATTTGGAAGGAAAGGGCCACTGGGTGCCACAGATTCGGAATTGAAAAAAAAATTTTTTAATTACTAAACATTTTTTTAAAACAGATAAAAAAGTGTTTTTGACGAATCGTATAACTTTTTGACCATTTTTAGAAAGACCTTGTTTTTTTTTTAAAAATTGACAAAAATAAAAAAAAAACACTGGCGAATGCCCATCATTTTTGACCATTTTAGAAAAAGTTTTTTAATTTTTTTTTTCAAAAAAACTTACAAAAATAGACTTTTTTTGCGGTTTCTATAATTTTTTACCACTTTGTCATGCTTCCCTTTCAACCTTTTTAGAAAAAGTCTTAAAAACATTTTTTTTAAACATAAAAACGTGTTTTTGGCGCATCATGAAACTTTTTGACCATTTTAGAAAAACCTTGTTTTTTTTTCAAAAAAATTACAAAAATAAAAAAACACTTTTTGGCGAATGCCTATCATTTTTGACCATTTTAGAAAAAGGTTTTTATTAATTTTTCGAAAAATTTACGAAAAATGACATTTTTTGGCGGTTTCTATAATTTTTGACCACTTAAGAAAAAGAATCTTTTTAATTTAAAACACGCTAAAATCCACGACGAACACTTCTCACAACTATTCGAACGAAAAGGTACGCAAATACTGCTCATGCCGGCCGGGTGAGACTCCGAGCGGCCAGCAAGACCGAGAGAGATCGATACGTAAAGTGTTGGTGAGAGTAGGACAGATGCGTGGCGGTACTGGCGGTGTAGCCAAAATAATACCACGGCACGGCGGTATGAAGGACAAAAACTGAGCAAGTTACGACAAGTATTTCTAACATTTTTAAATTACACCGCCATAAAGTACCTTTTGTACTAAACTGTAGAAGCATATTATTCAGCCTTTAATTCGCCTATAACAAAAATAAAGATAGGCAAAGACGTGTCGTAACATATAATTTACTAAATGGAAATACATAATTAAAAAAACACAATTTTTACACAACATTGAATATCTCCGTAACTAGAAACCCTCATACATAAGGTACCTTTTCACGTAAGACGTCACATTTGAGAATAACTCTTAATTGGTCAAGATTTGAAGTAAATTTCTAATAACCTTTTTTCTTCAGTTTTTTGTCTTAATACAAGATTTGTCAATAAATAATGTAAATGTCGTGCCATACTGTAATTATCAATATTTTTTGCTTATGGCCCGCCATAAGGTACCTTTTCTCAAATGTATGGGAATAATTTGTGATTTTTACGTAACTTCAATCGTTTTGTTAACGACGCACTCACGGATCTCGTGAGGTCCCGAAGTTAACAGTTGATACAGCTACGATAGCTCTTCAGGTTCATACACAGGAGGTTGTAAGGCTCCTGGAGTTTTAATTAATAAGGGATCGATTGGCTCAAAACAAAGGTTCAGATTTAACACTTATATTGTTTTTAAAACTGACTCTAATGGTTGCGTTTCCTACGGCCAATAGCAAGAAGAAACCACCAAACAAACTTGCCACGCTCCGATATTTACACAAACACTTAAATCTATTACACGGGATATAACACAGAAATAGTCACACAAAAATCAATCAGCGAATCAGTATCAAATAGTTAATAATGTACATACTTCCCTATAAGCTATTTACACGCTAAACACTATTAAAGGAATACTTGTTCTTAGTTGGGCGGCTCGGGCCGCAACACGTAATAAAGAAATACTGTTTCACTGACTTTAAGTCCTACCTAGACTTCACTTAGGTCATAGGCTAGGGGAACTAGATACTAGGTTCACTATGTTCGGATCGGTTCACTACTGGTTCGGTTCTGTTTCTCACTATGAGTTTACAACTTGGGTTCACGACGCCAACTGGTCTCCGAATGAGCTCCCGGCGTATTTAAGCAAGTGATTGTTGCGCAATGCTTACAATACAACATATTGCGTGATGGAAAATTCCGTTCAGAATGATACCATCCTACGCTGAATTCTCGTGGTCAGACCGAGAAATTATAGGGCATCGATACACAAAGTTGTTCGAAAACTTTCGCTCTTTGCCGTTTTACGTTATGGTAACGACTAACGTACTATATACTCGACTACACAATCCTCATGGTAATTATGAGCGTGCTATATGCATCGCCTCACAATCCTCATGGTAAGCTGGCTCTGACCGGTAGAAGCCTCGAGTGGGTGTGTCGAGATCTCCTACCAAATCGTTCACTGGCCGCTCCTAGCACTAGTTGCCAGTGAAGTCTAAGTATACTCGATTTACACATTCGTTACGAGTCTTTATCTCAGCTCTAGATAGGGGGATCGGGTTCTAAGGTTTACACAAGTGCTAATGAGTCGTTACACTACACATATGGCCTCTTGTACGGGCAAAACTCGTAAAATACTTAAATATTTCACTTACGTACTAACTATAAAACATGGTTCTAGGAAGTAGTCCTAGGGCTTATAGCTACTTACAAAACATGTTCAGGGTCTTAGTTAGACGATGTTCAGTCGGGTCGGGGTTCGGTGGGGCTATCGTCAACACGTTTATAACTAAAAAAATACGACTTGTAGAATAATAATGACACTTTTGAGATACTTGTGCAGACTGGTTGAATATAATTTAGAACTCATTATACGAAAATTGTGAATATTATAGGAATGATGAAACATATAATAAAAATGACATTTTAATTAAAATTAAAATATTTCGTTAACAATGTGATTTTATTTCTATCCCAAAATGTGCAGTCTAATATCTCTAACTATATACAATGGTTCAGATTACAATATGTTAAAGAACAGGCCGATTTTTTTTTTTTTTTAATTTCGTTCTCAGAAGCGACTTGCTCTAATCAAAGGCTGATTTTTCACGACCTGGAAGTCACATTAAAAAAACCATTACTGATTTCCAATGAAAAATACCTTGAGATACATAATCAATCATCATCTCCATAACTTCCAACGGGAACATACTTAAAATTAGTTTCAAACTTCTTTTAACGATTTCTCAAAAGTGAAATGTTAGTATGTGCAGGTTTGATGTTTTTTTAAAAAAAAAGTATGGGACTTAGGGTCGTGATTCTTTTTGTATTAGATAGCTTATTTAACACAGATTTAGGATCTGTGCTTAACTCAATACCAACCATAAGGTACCTTTTCCCGTGGAACGTCACATTTGTTAATGACCCCTTTTAACACTTTCATGACCTGACAAAAAATTGAATACTACCCCAGAAACCTAAGTGCCCCCTAGGCAGGTTTGTGATGCCAATAATGCAGTACGAAAAAAACGTCCAGCATCTGTGCTGAAGTTCGAGCGCCCACTAGGAGGGTTGTTGGTTTTGAAAGTCTTAAGTTTGTTATTGAGATAAGTGGAACTTCAGCACATCATCTGCAACAATACTAGACAGCAAAAAGCTTTAAAAGGTCAAGTAACATTTGACTCTTCAGTGAAGACTGCAACATATTTGAAAACACTAAAAATTTGGCTATTCTCTATCATTCAACATTGTGTTTTTTTGCAAGATTAGTGTAGAAAGTTCATTTAAAAACTTGGATGTCAATGGCGGGCATTTCTTTAGAAATATGTGTGCCGTCATCTCATTCATCTGGCCCTTTTTCATACTAAATGTATGGAGACAGATGAATGAGTCGCAGACATATTTCTGAAGAACAGCCCGGGCCCTGTCCTTCCTTACCTTAGATCGAGACTTTCTTACCTTATTCATCTAGGGAATGTTAAACCAAATATTTTGTTATAAGGGGTTATCCAAACATTACGTCACATGTTAGAGCAGTGATGGGCATACTTTCTTCATGGGGGCCAGAAAATTCAAGAAATTTTGGAGCAGGGCCAGAATTATAGCAAAAAATATTGTTTTTTTTTAATATTATTACTGGTGACCATATACCATCATTACGAAGGACCGTCGGCGGCGGGCCCGGGGGCCGTACTTTGCCCACCACTGTGTTAGAGCGTGCTTCGCCGTCGACGCGCGTTTCGTAGCGCTGTCTACATTTATTTAGGAAGAGGGTTTCCAACTCATTATTTCCAAACATTGTTTGCATTGTGACAATTTTTTTCACCCTGTCCCCCTAAACACAGTATAATAGCAGTAACTTTTCTTCCTACAAAAGTAACTCGCGCGCATGAATGTGTGCGCGCCGTGTACGAACGCACTACAAGCAAAGTAATAAGAATGCTCCAGTATGGATCGCACTCACGCAGAAGTGCTGTCGCGCGTCTGTGTAAATACGTGTCGCGCGCTCCTAAACGGCCGAAGTTGGACTACTTGTTCGTGTTTATACTTTGCCCTAGGGCTATTCTTCAGAAATATGACTGCGACTCACTCATCTGTCTCAATACATTTAGTATGAAAAAGGGCCAGATGAATGAGGTGACCGCAGACATATTTCTGAAGAATAGCCCCCTAAGTCCCTTTTCAACCCAAATTCCAAGGTCAAGTTGGCGCAGTTCTGGTTTCACAGGGCGGTTCCACAACACTTCGCTTCACTTTGCCATTCGGACACTGCCACTACGCGTCATGGCTTTAACTATTGGCTTCCTGGCTGTTTTGCATAACTGGCCGCGACAGAGCATCTTCTGTCACTGTCACACTATATTGAGTGAGGTAGTGAGGTAGAGTCTGTGCGGAAAGAGAATAGGCGTGGCGAAAAACGGAACTAACCTAACCAGTATGGCCACAGAACAGAAAATACGGCACATACGTAGAGTTGTGCCATTCTCGGGAATTCTCGGAAACGTTCTCAGTTTTGTATGGGAAATGTTCTCGAGGACGTTCTCGCTCCATACAAAACGGAGAACGTTTCCGAGAATGGCACATCTCTACACATACGGTAGAAAAGCATTACAGCGCCCCCAAAATTGATCCTATTCTCTTTCCGCACAGACTCTAGCATTTGTCGCGTGACTGGGTAGTTCTCTGCGACTTAACAGTCGCACCAATCACATTACCATCGCCACATTATGGATGAGCTCCCTATAAACTATGGAGTCGTTTTCGGTTATCTTGTAGAAGTCGCGTGCCTCTGCTATTTTTATCATAATGATCCTGATTGCTTTTATAAAACGGCCAATAATAGTGGCGATGGTAATGAAGCAAGCAAAACGGTATAAAATCGCAAAGAACTAGGTACCCGACTAAGGGTCGCGTGTCACTGTTGTGCTAGAAGTACTGGTCTCCATTTCAGGGGGTAAGGAACAATGAAACAATATTTTATTTTATTAAGATTTATTTTAAGCTAGTTAAAAGTTAATTTATTTGCATAGAATATTTACATTTGGATTACTTATAACAATATCTATTTAATAGAATTAGTAAATATTAATGCCTTTAAAACAAACATAATATGGCATTTTACAATATTCAGCAAATCATTTTATAAAATTATTTAGTTACAACATAATTGTTATTTTACATAAATTGGTCCTTTTGGCTTGAAATATTAAATAAATTATCCGCTATTTAAAGATTATATCGATGGCAAAAAGCGAGAACGTAGTAACCGCCACTTGGTCAAAAAATTTTTTTTTGCATATTCGGAATCAGCGAATTTTTCTGCGTCGACTGGTCTGGGTCCCATGGCTCTACGACGCTTAGAAAAAACTGGACTACGTTGCAAAACGAATGTATTTTTTTGACGATGCCCACATCTAATTGCTGTAAACATCCAAATAGTAGCAATTTTCTAAACGAGTACATTTACGCTAATTTTGTTTTTTCATAAATCAAAGGGTGTGCCGGTTACAGCGTTGCCGAAATTTTGTTCCGTGGCGGTTACAGCATTTATGCATGTAGTGAAAAAATTACGAACCAAGCTTACTGCAATTATCCTAAAATAAATTATCTATGATTGACGCTTACTACATTTCATTCGAAAATGAATTAACAGCAAGCTACAGTAACGACATTTGAAACACAACGTGAAGTGGGTAGTGCTTGAAGATACAGCAATAAAAATGTGCGCTCGCGGCGATGTGGCTCGTGAATACGACCTGTGATTTAGTCTATCGGCGATCGCCGGAGCGAGTGGGTGTGCGTAGTCTGTGTACTCTGTGTGTCCGTGAAGTGAAATATTTTTATAATTGAGGTGATAGTTGTGTTCAAACAATTGTTTAAGAATTATGTTGAAAACTTATATAATAAGTAATACTTACATACAAAACATCTTTTATAGTTAGTGGGTTTAATAGGTAGTGAGTTTTATATCGATAAAAGTTACTTAAAAGACAATTTAATGCCAAAACTGAAGATAAAATGTAGAGAGTTTTAAAGTTTTCACGGGAATATTAAACCTCATTACCTATAATATTTAGTTTTAGCGGATAACAATATTATAGTCTGATTAACCCTAAGAATATTTATGTTTGTTTTTAGCACGATAAGTACAAGGTTGTGATTTTATATGAGAGATTTTATTAGCCTTTTGAAATGTAAAAAGCAACGGAGGTTTTAAGTAATTTTCGTAATTATTTATTTATTTATTTATTTAATCTTTATTGCACAATATAAATAGTACAATTGGCGGACTTAATGCCTTAAGGCATTCTCTACCAGTCAACCAATGGGCTAAACAGAAACATTGTTTTGGTGCAGGGCCTTTAACGTCAATTGGAAAACTTAAGATAAATTTACAAATATACCTACAATATACATACATACAGTATATACTTACACAAATACAATATTATATAATATACTTAGTACGTAAAGTAGTATATACTACTTTACGTACCTTGTGAAAACCTCATGTCGATAATTAGTTTTGGACAGCATTGAAGAGATGCTTGCGCAACATGCGCTTGAATGTGAACTTGCTTTGTGCTTATACAGAGAGAAACGTAATGTTTTTATACAGAGAAATTGAAACTAGATAGTATTTGATTATGTTAAGACGGTAATTGTTGCTTCTGATCTTTTAATTTGTAAGAAACCTGCATTTAAAATTTGGAAACATTTTAAAAAAGTATGTTGATAAAAGTTGATTGATCCTTAAGTCGTTTTATTTTCACAGTTTCTTTTTGCCGGTGGACACTTACCACATTTCAGTTAGTCCTATAAAGAACGTAATGACATTTACGTCAAAATTATTGAATCTTAAAATAAATATGCATCTGGTTACAGCATTTATGCTTTATGGAAATAATACCCGTTTCACCATTTTAGTACATTTACTTCTGGCGTTTGCAGCGTTTTCGCGTAACGAAAAAAAGAGTTCAATTGTCGTAACCGCCACTAAGTCGTAAACCAGTCTGTTTTGTTAAATATTAAATATGCCAGTTGAAAGAAAACCATAAGTTATGAATTAGATCCAAATATCAAGCATTTTCGTTCATAAATGAAAGAGTTATGATTTTTTTTCTTGAAATCGAAAAGTTTTTTGGCTCTGGTGTAAAGTTTGCATTTTGGCGGTTACTACGTTCTCGCTTTTTGCCATCGATATTTAGATCGCAACACTTCACATACCTAAACACAGATTTATTTTATTTTTTCGAGACTGAAAAAAATCAAGGCCCAACCGCCACAATCTAAATATATACTTTTTCAATAAATGGACTAATTTATAACAAAACAATTACAAAATATAATTCGCTCAAATAACTTCAAAATGAGTTCTGAGCTTCTTTGCCACGATTTGGACCATTAATTTACAATTAAATTTTAAAATTGCACCTTAAATCTATTTACAATAAACTTTAAAGCTGTCTTTCTTATCAATACAATACGCAAAATATACAACCGGCAAAATATCACATACCTTATTGTGTATCATCATTGGAAGTGCAGGGTAAATCTGTAAAACGATGTACAGTTGGCATTTATTACTTTATCAGAGGTTATCAGAGGTCGTCCACATGTCCCATAATTTTTCAGATATTCAGATTTTTCAGACCCCCTTCCGCTATGCTTGTGACGTAATATAATATATGGACGGCCCCATAACATTCTTCAAATAGAATACAGAAATCGAAAATTGCTAAGTGGGTCATTCTCAAAAAATGATGTCCGTAGTTAGGGCTTATGAAACAACCTCTTAATCCTGTTCCTTTGTGTAACGAAAGTTAACCATATAAATTGTATGGTAAGTTTCGTTACACAAAGGAACAAGATTAAGGCGCGGTAGGACCTGGCTCGCATTTCACATACAAACTAGGGTCGGGCGGAATGCAGATTATTGCAGATTATCTTCGATTTCTAACATAAAAGTATACGTTATCAACCCAAACATGAGAGGATGCCCTGCATGACTGTGAAATCATGATTGTCAGGTATTAATTTTGTCAGAAAAGGTAACTGGTGATGAACAAAATGAAAAAATATGAAAAAAATACTTTATTTTATAGTGTTTTCGCGCTACTTTTCTATCGAGCGAAGTGTTCGCTATCGTGTTGTAAGTGAGAGGAAGCCCTAGATACAGTTCTGAATATTATTATATATGTTTTACAGTGACCTAAGAGTCAAATAAGTGCTCTAAAAATGATTTGGAAACTAGGCTTCCGTGCCCGATTCTGGTCTCACCTCGAATTAAGAGGTTGTTTTATAAAGCCCTAACTACGGACATCATTTTTGAGAATGACCCAAGTGTCACGTAAGTATGTTCATAATTTTCATCGGCTGACTGTACTAACGCCATCCTTGTCTGACGTGCTGCAGTTAGAGAAGGGAGGCAGTCTTGTCATTTAGTATTGCGGAGAATAACCAGGCATTACGCAGAGTCACATATTCATAGCATTTTTAGCCTTAAGAGAGTATTTTCTGAGAGACCGTCCACATATTACGTCAAACGAAATGAAATGATTTATTTAATGTATCTATAGTGGAATCGGGTACAAATTGCAGTTATAACTGCTCTAAACACACACGATTTTTCAGATTTTTATCTTATTTTCTCACACATTTTCCTAATATTTTCCATCAGTTTAATAAAAGTTGCCACATTTGGCTACCTTCAAACCGTTAGACGTAATATATGGTTAACCCCTAAGGCCATCTTCACACCTATCGCACAACACGGATGTCGGTGAAAGGAACACGGTCGATTTCAGGCATTTTCCACCATTTTTCACATTAGTGTCCCTCAATTTTTACCCGACTGCGGCGAAGCCCAAAGGAGGGTAATGTGTTTGACCTGTATGCATGTATGTCCGTTCCTGTGTCCGCTCGTAACTACTCAACGGCACAACCCATTTTGATAAATGATACATCTTGGATGGATTGATTGACATGGATCAGTCTTGATGGCGCGAGTCACTGGGTGTGAAGTTCGTTAAAATAAATAAAATGGCGGATTTTTTTAGTAAAAATACCGCGGTCGGGTTTTTTTTAGTAAAAATATTTAGTTATTACCGCGAAAGACTATCGAGTGACGACAAATCTGTGGCTCTAGTGAAAAGGGCTACAAGTCACATTTAACATAGGAGCAAAAGGGCTTAAATAATACAATAGAGTTGTGACCTTTTGGTCCTGGTATAAATGTGACTTGTACCTCTTTTCACTAGACCCACAGAAATTTTGATTAAATCATGTGTAGCCTCGATATCGTCTATCGTTTATAATAAAAGTTAGCTGTGATCTCCGCCGCTTGCTGCTATATTTGCTGGATCACGAATGAAAAAAGGCGCCGCGGTCGAAACGCTTGAAATCGACCCCTTATCTTTCAGATGTGATGGCCTGAGACAGCGGTCTGCAACCGTTTAGCAGCTAAGGGCCACATAGTAGGTAACGAAATTGACGCGCGCCGCACTTTGTTAATAATTTGTGATTTTGTACGATTCGGAATATAGCGACCTTTACATATAAAATAGCCAGGGAGGCTCGCGGGCCGCAAGTGAGCGGTTCACGGGCAGCTGGTTGCCGACCGCTGGCCTAACAGATCTGGCAACTCGTTCAGAATAAACAGTCTAAAGCCAAGAGTTTTGTAGTGCTTTGCCTGATTCTTTAATCTGGGGACACAGCAGTGCCTCGCTAAGTCGATCAAAACAAAGGCACGGCCGTACCATCCTTTTCTCGTTTTTACATGGTATCACCACACCTTAGGATCCAAATAACAAACAAAAAGCTTATAGATTTAGGTAGGTGATTTTTGGAATATGTATTACCTACTCGAGTACTCGATGTTCTAGAATTAATAGATACCTAAAGGTATAATGTCGGATAGTTTGTAGAGCAGCATAGGTACTTTTAAATTATTATCTAAGGACATACATTTCGACTTCGTAAACCAAAAAACATTGTATACTTTTAGAGAGCAAACTCTTATACACCGTGGGTACGAGTAACCCGACAAACTTTAACTATAGATTCTAACAACTATTAGGAGTAAAAAAAGTTATGTGATGTATAGTCGAAAAACGCTTACTTTCAGAGATATTCATTCTTTTTTAAATGAAAACTCTCAAGTGTGTAACAAGCCCTAATAAAAGTGACTAAGATAGTTTTACATTTTTTTTAAAATCCTTTAACTAAACAGCAATTAACCTTCGCAGTATTTGATGGCAAGCTACTACGAGGCCAAAAAAATTACCTTTCGTTTCCATTTTAGCTTTTTTTTTCTTTTTAATAACTTTTCCTCCAGGACATGTTTATAACGAGGGGCTGAATTTACTGATTTATTTTGTTCCATAAGACTATTCATGTAAAATGACAAAATTCGACCTATGTTGATACCTATAACGTTATTTACTTGTAATACCATCAGGAATACGTGGTTAAAGTTTGTCGGGTAACTCGTACCCACGGTGTATAGGATTTCGATAACCCAGTGTCACACATTGGCACAACCCTATGCAAACTCTTATGTATATGCGAAAAGCTCAGTCCCATTCATATGCAAAGTTCCTACTTCATGGGTCGTTCTCATTTTTTTATTGCTCTTTCTGAACGTTCGACCTAACCGTCATAATATTATCATGAATTCTTTGTATCATATGAATGAATGAATTCATGATAGTATTCGTTTTTTTTTTTTAATTAGAACGAGTAATAACGCCCACGGTAGTGACTATTGTGCACAAAAATGAGAATGACCCTCATATATATGTGGAACAGGGTTATGCATACTTATATCGATACCTTTAGACTCAAAGGGCGTAAACGCCGTAGGTTCTACTGGCGTTTACGCCCTTTGAGTCTAAAGGTATCGATATGTGGTATCCCGTACTGGTTTATGATACTAGGTTTTGTCAATCGATAAATAGGTACTTCGGTACATGATAAAATATCCGTGACTCTCATACTTACTAAATTTTATTTTACTTGTAATAGGAAAGACAACAAATAAAACAGTACAAAGTAACTAAAACTAGATTAAAGTTAAATATAGGTACTATATGCTAAAATTAAGCACCTCGTGGTATCTGTGAGTCTCTTCGACAACTGCTTGAAGAGATTTAGAGCGCCAGGGCCCAACGGACCGAGGGTCTCAACGCCAAATCGAACAAAATTATATTCGGCGCCCAGACAACTGTATTTTCCTACCTGGGCGGTTACTGCCGCCTCTGCTGCTGTTGCCGCCCATATTGAGGTTCGGTGGGGATGTGATGGGGCCAGTGTGTCTACGCAAGTTGCGTCCCATACTCCACGGAATCAATGACATCCCGTCCGGTCTCTTGTCGTCATTTCTTGAAATGCCTGTGGGCTCTAAAATAGCCGGCACATTGACCGACGCAAGAGATCGGCGGCATGTCTTGAGAAGCGGCCTGCACTTTTCTCTCATAACTTACATACTTGTAAGAACGCAACGGATATGCTTTATCATTTATTTAGCGATTGACTAAGCCTAGCATCATAAGCTTAATCAATGCCTAAAGCCGTAGTCGATCAATGTCTTAAATCACTTGTTGTTACAAAGGCATAATACCTATTGATCTTAATGTAGGTACAATAATGAATGTCCTCAAATCTAATACACAAGTCGTCTCAAAGTAATTAGTACATATAGTGTGAAAAAATAGGGAACACGTAGCGATCTACGCTTCATAACATAACATCTGGTCCAATAGAAAAACAAATTTCATTGCATATCTACATTCACTATCTAAATTACCTGAGACTATCATTCTGGAAGGTTATAGTGTTTGGGAGGGCGACTTGTTTCTCTATTTAGATTTATTGTTGTTATTTGAAATAGAGGATGAATCTAGAAATTCTGAGAACGGGAAGGATACATTACTCATGTGACATTAATAGAAGCGCCATCTACGTGACTACGTCTAGCGCGTCTAATCAGGAGTCTCCATTTTTTTAATGCGTGAGCCAAGGAACTTTTTTGAACAGATAAAGGAAAAGATCTAAGGTCGTGTCGTACCAGGAGGTGACGGAGAGCATTCATTATAGCTTTTTTTTAAATTAGAAAGAGTAATAACGCCCACGGTAGTGATATCCACGGTAGTGACTATATGTGCACAAAAATGAGAATGACCCATTTGTAAAATAAAATAAATGGATTGAAATTTGCAGTGACACAGGTTAGTCAAAAAATAGTACATTACACAACTAGGGTGGTAATACAAAGAAAGGCCGAGATCGCAGAAGTTTGCGGCCCGAGCTGCAAGCGAGGGACATAAATATGCGATCGAGGGCTTTCTTTATTACCTCCCGTGTTGTGTACATCATTTTTATGTCTACACTTGGCCAGAAAGCGGCTTTTTCCGTACGCGCAGCGTGCGGAAAAAGCCACTTTATGGCCAGGTGTGGCATAAAAGACATTGTGCACTGTAGGTCAAATTATCGGTGTTCGTGAATTTAGCCCGCATGTAGTCTGGAGACCCCGTCTAATTCATCACACGTGTGGTCCAAGTCAAATTATACATGGTGTTCCCTTAATCACATCGGTTTAACCTAAGCTACTTTAGATAGTTACAGAGCTCTAAGAGTACGTCTTTCTACACATTGAAGTTTTATTTTAATGGCCATGTGATTGTCTAAGGCTTTCGTCGCATAATAGGGAATATGCATGAATTTTTTTAACACATTGCTTAACATAATATGAAAATACCGTAAAAAATATGACATAAAGTCAAAATAAAATTAAAATCGAACGAGAAATACGGAAGATATAAACATTTTAAAGCACTAATCAGACAGCGATTAGACAGAGAGATCCGATATGGACTATGACGTCATAGTACACGGCCGCCATACAATCTCCATACTATATTCTGTTTTGTTAGAAAGAGATAGAGATAAATCTTTGTTGTCTTATATCTTGATTATTTTTATAGTTATTTGAAAAATATTTTTTTCCTACTGTTTCTTGTATGAATGAGCTTTTATTAAAGTAAATAAAAAATATCATGCATATTCCCTATTGGGTCATACACGTTCAGGAAAACGGGCGTCCTTTCTGTGGACAATACAAAAGACTTGGGTACATTTTACTTATCCTTTTATCATACAGGTTTTAAGAATAAGACGGTTTGTATAAGTCTATGAGGATCCACTAAGAAAATTAGGCTTTAAAGCCTAACAATTTTATAATGTCAACAGGAATGACGAACGACGGACCTTAACTCGTACTAAAAATAATTTGACCCAATTATCTTCACTGTGAGGGATATCATAAAGAACAATAAATAAAGAATAAACTGTACCTATAGCTTAGTAGTTATTTTCACTTCTTGCGGCTGCCTAACATGACTTAACATTAAGAGATACTTAGGCATCTAGTTGCATTTTTGACTCCCTGAAGTTCTTCTCGACAGATACTGAACACAGATTTCTCTATTCATCTGTTTTTTTATGATATCTGTAAGAAAAGGTGAGCAATACCTACATAATAATATCTACAATAGTATATTACATACGCCAGTAAAGTAAGAAATGTCGCAGATCCACAAACGTGGGATCTGAGTCTTTCTTATTTACTGGCCAAGGTTTGTATACATTTTTTCTGGTCGACGGAGCCAGAAAGCGGCAACTTCGTTTGGCGCAGCGGCCCGCAAGTTGACGCTTTCCGGCCGGAGGACAGAAAATGAGTATTTGCCGATGACCTTAGATAATCACATCGTGGTACAATTAAACGAGGTATGTTCTATGCTCTTTCCATGATTGGTGGCGTCGTTGGTACAATATTACGCCAAGCACATACTTCAAGTTCATATTGCTGTTCAATTTCGGAAAGAACAATGTACCTACTTTTTAAAATCTACCATAAGCGACGTCTGAAACGTGGGAAAGAGATGAATAGTTAATTAGAAGTACCCTTTTTCAATTCCAATGAAAAAACTACGGCCATATTTAATGACTTGTACTCTAAAAAGGGCTATAAGAAGATGAAGCTATGGTTCATTATTGTCAAAGTTTTATACAAAAAAGAATGTGGTGCAGGCAAATCGGTACATGGTAAAATCGAAATGAAAACAGACATTAATAATTTGAATAAAACATAAAGTCATATTGTACGATACAATCGACTTTATGTTCTATCGGGTGTAGGTATGTATTGAGCATGTATGTGTATAGCAGTGGCGTGGCGTAAAAGATATCCTTGGGCAAGCCGGTGCAGATTTGGCGTAGATACATTTTCCTTAAGAGCTGTAGAATAAGGTGATCAAATGCCTGATATAACGCAAGCCGGCAGGAATCGAGTTCTTTAGACGCCACGCTACTGGTGTATAGCATAGATAGACCATCACACATTACAAGTTTTAATACAAAAGTAGGTGCGATTTTAGATATTACAAAAATCACATATTTAAGGTCTGCCCACTACACCGTATCATACCATGACCGTACTATGAATGTGTCAGGCAAAATAAATATTCTTTGTATTGAAAAGTATGAGAGCATTTGTCATACCGTGTCTGATACGTTCATAGGTCATGGTATGATACGGTGTGGGCAAAGACCTTTAAGCGCCCCCGAGACGGTCAAATGGTTTGATTCAAACCTTTAGTGTTTGATGAAACAGTTTGATGTCGGTTTGAACGGTTGTCAAACGGCACTGCGCAGTTTGGTTCGGTACGCCGCCGTGATTAGACTTGTGTCACACTACGAAATCTACCACAAAACTAAGCCGAGTTTGTTCAAACGCGTCGGAACACGATCAAACGGCGCGTCAAACACAACAAAAATATGAAATTTCATCAAACTGGCTTCAAACCCGTATTATGTTTGACAAACCGTTCAAACCACCTTTGTAAACGATCAAAATGGTTTGAGTCAAACCAAAATCTACGTCTTTGAGTCAAACCGTTTGACCGTCTCGGGGCCGCTTTATGTGTAGGTACAAACACACATGGAAAATAATGTCGAAACTAAAATAACACATTTTTCTGAATTCAATAAATAAATTTCAAAGAATGTTTACGGTAAAGTTTAGTTTAGATCACATAATATCAGCTATATTCAAAATATTAAAATAGAAAAAGTATAAGCACACGTTAATTGAATTAATATTTGAAATTGCACACATGGAAAACAATTTTTTTTATATAGGTATTTATTTATATTGCGAATACAATGTAAAATTACGGGGTGTAAAGTCGGTTTTTTTTCATCGTTAGAACCGACTAATTCTGGTCGAAAACCGGTTTTACACTCCCTAGTAGAAGTTCTAATGCACTTATGTCTGCAGCCTACATAGCGGATGATATGATGTAGAATTAAAGCTACAATTGAGGTATCTAACTACAGAGGTGAAGGATTTAGAAGTGAGAATTATTTAGTATTTATTATAACTAAAATTGTTTTATACATTTCGTGGTACTTTATTCATGATCATATTGAAGTTTTTGGCTTTTTATAGCATTTTTTTCGCTCTGGAATACTTGACTGGTAATAGGATAATAACTAGGTTTTGTAGATTGTAGACCTTATTTCCACCCATTAAGGTAAATCAAAACTCTCGGTTATAAAAGGGCCGCTTTTAGTGAAAATTGGTAATTACATAGTGTCCAGCCTTCTGTGTAAGAAAAACATATATGCTCTACAAACTTAGTTTTCTGTACAGAAGGATGAATGCTATATAGTATATACTAACTAATTTTTACTAAAATCGGAAGAAATAAAAAAAAAGACAAAATAAAAATTGGCCCAAAAACGAAAATAAGGTTAAGAATCGACTTTGAAAACATCGAATTTGGTTAAAATGTGCGTCTTTACTGCGAAATACTTTGTTCGAAATTCGTATAGTCCCGTCTCACTTACACAATTATATTAGTATGATCGAAGAGTGAGATGAACAGTAGGCTTATGATGCTACACTTTGTCACGCGATAAATATATGATAAAGCATTCGTCACTCTCACACGCTATTTGTCAGAACGTGACGGATGCTTTATAATTTATTTATCACGCGACAAAGTGTAGCATCATAAGCCTACAGGACTTAAGAACTTCCAACCAAGTGCTTCGTCCCGCTCAAGAATTGTAAACAGTCTAAACGAGAAATCGCGTCCAGTTGAAAACTTGAAACAAAAGCATTATGCCTGATTTATCGGCTTTCTAGAAATTTGAATACTTTCTGTATACAACCACATTTAACCATCATCTGAAATATTCATGCTGGCAAGTGAATTGAATCCAGTACGAATCGCAGAAGGCATTCCGTTCATGAATAAAATATAACGGGCAACTTTTATAAAGTTCCAACTATCTACGTTAAGATTTCGTGTTGCTAACTAAGGAGTTGAGAAATTCACCGTGTTTCAGTTAAATTTATGGTAAACTATGTTTACTATCGAAGTTTATTTTTCTAACCTAACAAATACGCATTTTACATGAACACTGAGAATTTTACAATCGAAAATCGGCGGCGTCGCTTTTTTTAAATATTTCTGTTTATTTTACTCGCATTCGCAGTATCTAGTAAGATTGGGTCTCAGTATTCATGTAAATATTTTTATTCTACACACTATCGGGCACAGCACATTTAAACGTTCAAATGAAAGACAAATAAGATTCACAGAACTACGTGGTATTTACGTAAAATTGGTCCGAAAGTTTGCTCACAATTTTTAAACAATATAGGATTATTAAGAGTAAATCACCGTTTAAATAGAAGTACAGTCGAAGTGAAAATTGATTTTCTTTTACGGATCAGTACCTATCGCATACATCTATCCACATTTCTCCAGTGTACCTAATTTATTCCAGAATTTTAATTTTAAGGATTTTAGTTTTTAGAAACAGTTTTACTATAGGGCGCAATTAGGTTTTTTATACTATAGTGTTAGATAGATAGGTACATTTATTGCAGAAAAAATAAATTCTTGATTTAAGAAATCTGCGTGCGAACTCGGTTTATCTTAAAACCGGTGTTTTAAGATAAACCGGGTTCGCACGCACTACTCAGAATCAGAACCGTCCAATAAATTGACAGTGATACACAAAGTTACGTAAACAGGGACTTGGCAAAATTGAACCAGCTATGCTATCTTTGCGTATACTCTGTAGGTATTTTAGTCGTAAGTAAACGCAAATAGGGAACATTAAAAGCCCCGACACATCTTGCACCGTCACTCCGCCTCGCCTAAGGTTACCATATCTCAGGATTTGTCCTGACATTTCAAGATTTTAAAGTCAAAGTCAAAATATTCTTTATTGAAGTACCTAGGCCTAGCAACAAGCATTTTCGAATAGTCAGTTTTCTAAAATTTATTTAGAGCCGTTTATTTTTGGGCTCAGGTCAGGATTGCGGCTGGACTTTGAAAACCTCAGGATTTTCGATTTTTCAATAGGATGCACGATTTTGTGTTCGACTTTCTATTAAAAAAGTTGCAATCAACGTAAACAATAGCAATAGCAATCTTGAGATTATATTTTAATTAGAATTACAACACAAAGCAAGTTATTATTCCATTCATGGTAAAATAAAGTGTTTTAGAATCAACTTTTGATTGATTTGATAATTGCGAAAATGTTTTAATGCACAGCACTTCCATTACTAAAATATTTTATTCTAATTGTAGTAAGTGTGATTCGTGACGAAATCTCAAGATTTTTTATAAAGATCGGCCTTTTCTCGAACTTTTCAATATGTCATGTGGTAACCCTAACCTGTCAGTGCCTAAGCCCGCTTAACTCACGAAGTTTATTTATAAGCTACACGTGAAAAGGTTCAAATCGATATTTCGTCAAAACCAGCGGAAACATAAAATGGTTTAACATTATTTTTAAGGCAATTAGGTGTTTGTTTTCTTATTTCGGTCTTTCTTTTAGTCACGCACGTTTTTTTTTCAGCAAAAACTTTATGACATTTTCATCCAACGTGAACAGTTGAGGTTTAAAATGAGTATTAATTATTATTCCAATGAAATAGGTCAATTAAAGCCTTACCCTGTCAGAAAGTGGACGAAAATTGGCTTGTATTATAAAAATTAGTTGTTATCAAAGTAGGTACTATAATGCTGACTTATTAACTTTAAAAACCCCTTCGCGTTTGAGTGTACACAAACTAAAACGTTGCAAGCTTATAGAAATTTCAAATTAGGTATTACAAAGTCATCCGATAGAGTAGCTGAACCGGTAAGGTGTACTGAAGTCAATATTCTGACTGAATCATGATCAAAAACAAAATAACCCTCCTTTTACTTCGCCGTAGTCGGGTAAATAACTGTCATTTGTATCTACGTAAACCTTTTCCCTTCGACTGTACTGGGTAAGAAGGAAATATTTGGCATGTCGAACAGATAAGTTTAAGGAGCATTTATCATGAGTTTACGATACATTTGAGGGACCGTAAACCGAGCTAGTTAAACTTTATTGCGATATCCGCTTGGGTTACGCTGAACGCAACTGTCGAAAGAAAAATGTCTGCCTCAACCATTTTCTGGATATAGAAACGGTTCTATTCATAATGGTCGATGAACGTATCAGGGCGAATAAACTTTTAGACCATCGAAATATAATGTATAGAACGATAACGTCTTACAAAATTGACGTTGAAAGTTGCCCCACAACGCTCACTTTTTAAACTCAATTCGTCTAATGTATCAAGTGGTACTGATAACCAACTTAATGTTCACTATGTGTGAGTCTAAAATCATTTATGATAAGTATTAGTATTAAGTTCGAGAAGTCTTCATTTTTGGATTAAAAGACAGAAATCTGTGATTGGTTATAAAGCATACTGACGTGAGAATTTCATTTGCCGTTACAGTTTTTTCTTCAGTACTAAGTGCTAGCTCCGCCCCGTTAGTACTTATTCCGCGGGGCCGATTTTGAGCTTCAGTTACGCTTCCATACTAATTATATTTCGACGTCTCTGGCGTTACCGAAAATGTCTCTGAAGAAAACGGGCTTCTAATAGGATATTTTTCTATTTATTAGGTTTATGAGACGGGACTTTCAACGTTCCAACATATACCATAAATTTAAACATAGACAAACCATTATTTAAAGGCGTAATTTTACTACGAAAATTAAAAGTTGCCGACAGCTTCGTGTGGGTCAAAAAGTTGATTCATTCAGTCTACGGTCAAATGCATTCAGAAGGTGACTTCGTACTTTGGTCTCAAAGATAATGCTTTTTTCCAGATTTTTTGTGACAAATATTGATTAGCAATAGGTAGTGCTTTCATAGATGGTAGGTACATTTTAAAATGACTACGTATGAATGACTTGTATACATAGGTACGGCACGCGATTAGTTCGAACCCGGTTTTTATCGTAGTATTCACCGGTAATTAATGGATATACTGTGTCAAAAACCGGTCATGCACCATCGGAATCTGGTTCAGTAAAGCATTCTTCATGAGTCAGCTAAATAAGTCAAAATTAGTTTAGCCTCGTATCATGCTTTAATACATCAAACGTAGGAAACGTCTGAAATTCTGAAAACTCTAGTAATAATTCAAGTTTCAATTTTCCTTTCGGCAGTTGCAACATTATTCAGCAATGTAGGTTGGCCGTGAGATTTCCTTTTCAATTCAAATTGTTCAGAACCATCGTATATTCCAGTTTTGTTGAAGGCTGTAGTTACATTGTAGTTACTTTATAGGTTAAATTACGGCGCAATCCTTTGAGACTAGGTATTTTATTGATTCTAACATTGGCCTTTCACGAAGCTGCATGTTACAATTTTGCAAGTTTAAGCAAAATAGGTCAAAAAACAGAGCTTATAATAGGTAGTACAGGAGTAACCTTATATTATGTCGTATTTGCGTGTGAAATAGTCTGCCGAATTTTGAGGGGAGGTGGGGAGGTAAAATTCCTTACAAATGGAATGTTATACCATCTTTTTCTAAGCTTGAAGTGGTTGAACGGTTGTGACTTGTGCTTCAGCAGATGCGGGCATTTTTTGATCGGTGTTGCCTCTTGTGAAGCGACTTTATGAATAACTATTAATCGATTGTAAAATTGTCTTTATATGATTTTTTGCACTTTGTGCAACGTTTTCGGCAGACGGGAAAGTTACTGAACGGCGACTGCTGTCATATACGAGTATGCTCTAAGGTCAAAAACAACAGAACCATTGATTGGTTTGTCCAATGTTGCTAGTTTAGATTTGTCAAATTGTAACTTTTTAATTTTACAAGTCTAAGTAAGCAGCAATGGTAAAAAATACAACACCAGTCGTTGTGTTGACCAATGTTGCTAGAGTCTGTGCGGAAAGAGAATAGGATTTAGATGGGGGGTGCTGTAATGCTTTTCTACCGTATTTGCAAAAATAAAATGCCATACTGGTTAGTTTAGTTCCGTTTTTCGCCACTCCTATTCTCTTTCCGCACAGACTCTATTGTAAGTTAGATTTGTAAAATTGTAACTTGTATCACCGTAAAACAGCTACTGTTGATGTAATATAAGTTTGGTTCCTACTAGAGAACGATTATGGCCAAATATAATGTAAAGCTTACTAAATCCTGTTGTACTGTTTTTGTTTTGGTATTTCGTTGTTTTAGGTAGGTTTACTTTAGTTATAACTTTACTAGTTCCGAATTTCAATGATTGGAATCGTATTATGCGATCAGATAAAATAATTATACGT
This sequence comes from Eudemis profundana, assembly GCA_947034925.1. Taxonomy (NCBI): domain Eukaryota; kingdom Metazoa; phylum Arthropoda; class Insecta; order Lepidoptera; family Tortricidae; genus Eudemis; species Eudemis profundana. The sequence goes on from OX344809.1 coordinate 2,520,432, forward strand.
TGAAAGAAGATAATATTAATAATATTACAATAAAAATTTATGGGATGCTACAACTTCGCATACTACATGTTAATTTACCTATAAGTTTATCACATACAGTTTAATTTAACCAGAAAATAACCACATAGTGGCGTATTGTTATTAATACGGCTTTCATCGGTTTTCACATCTGTTGTTAGTTTTCAGGTAAATAATAACCAGTATATTCAAAGTACCCTTTTCGGCAGAGATCAAAAATAAGTAAATAAATAGTACAAGTTTAGTACACTTTAAAATGAATATGAGGATTCTGATCCGTTGGTACCTCACCGAAAATCTCGGCTTGCGGTGGCAATAACTGAGGTCCTTATTTAGCGCGTATCACCAACACAAGCCGTATTGCTGAGCCATATAATTGTTGATTTTTAATTTTGTTTAGTTTTTGCACTAAATAATTATTTCTTTCTTTTAATAGGGTTGTAGACAAAACTTAGAACCATTATCCAAAAAAAATAGGACGTCTTTAAATCCTACAAAATTGTATTACTAACCTATCTTTGATCAATGATCATGTACTTACTAACGCACATACATTATTCATTCCTTAGTCTAAACCACGGTATTTGACGGACTATGAAAGGCCTAAGGCTTTAACCTCGAACATAAGGCCTTTACTGTCTTGCTTGTAAAAAGACATATACGTTCTTAAACCCCTATTCTTTTATGCCCTTTCTTAACTAGCACATTTGCTGTATTCCAATTATTCGACCTTTACTTCCTGTAGATAACACTAGACTGCCAGCTTTTAAGTTCGAATGCAAAATAGGCTCCTTAGGGCGTCTGTATATCTTATACTTTTAAAATTAGCAAGATTTGTAACCTTCAGAAGGCTTCAATTATACAAATGTAATTTAACTGTTTAAGGCATTCCTTCCAAAGCATACACGTATACTGAATTTAAACTGAATTAACCCCAGGAAACCTCTCTCATTCTTGAAATGTTCGTTGGTCAGAAAATCCTGGGTTCTAGAACTAAAAACTAGCTGTTAGGTATGGTGTCAAACTATCCTGCTGCGGTTACGGTAACTAATGATCGCACGCCATAAACAACTTGACGAAAAAAACCCTTATCTAGAAACATTACCTTATCACACGAAGCACTGTTCTTTGCATCGTTTTCACACTGTCGATAATTTCTCAGATAAGGCCAAGCACGGCTGCTTCAACAAGCGAAATTCTGTTGTTCAGCTCTCGCAAGCCGAGGAGTTAGCAGCTAAGGAGGCTGATTGGCTGTGCGAAGCACTGGTGCTCGTTACACCTTGTGGATAGGCACTCAAACTCACTGTAAATAAAGGCTTTGTGACGCTGTTTCGATCCACATCTTCAGTTCCCAACCGAGACAACTCAAACTTATACTATAGCTTCCATCTATCTACAACTTTTGCAGGTATTTGTAAAAACGTTACCCTAACACTTGAGTTTCTTCACACTGTTCGTGTTCTTTGTGCACAGTGTCTCAGACTGCTACATCTGGCAGTGAGATCCCGTACTTCAGCTCCCGAGACGGCGGGATCCCGGGATTGTTGAGGAGTTACCAGACAAGCTCTGTAAACTTTGGTGCTTGCGGTACCTCGCGTCCTCCTCGGTAGGCAATCGAACTCACAGTTTGTAAATCCCGTTCACATCCACAACTCCAACTGTTGTTACTCCATCTGTCCAAATTACAAACAAAGACAGTAGTGTCTGTTGTAGTTTAGCAGCCATTTGTAAAATCGTTACCAATATTGCGACACTGTGTATGGATTCCCTGAGATTGTATACCGTCTCAGACAAGCCTGGCAACGGCTACCGCTAGCAGTGAGATCCCGTACTTTAGCTCCCGGGAAGGCGTGATGTGGTGTGCTGAGGAGTTGCCAGCCAAGATCAAAGCTCGTAACCTCTGCCGTTCGCGGTACCTCGTGTCCTCGCCGGGAGGGTCTAGGCACTCGAACTCGCAGCATCGCTCGCCGACGCGGAAGTTCTTGCAGAACTGGAAAGAGAGGGAACTATGGTTAATTTGCGCTAAAGCTAATGTGGTTGCTATTGTTAAGTGGTTGGGTTATGTATTTTTTTTTATTCCGGAAACTTACAAGCTTAGAGTGTTATGTAGACCAAAATGCACATGTCACAATAAATTAAGATTTAAAAAATAACGATATTGAATTAAAACATAAGTAAATTGAACAATCAAGAAATAGTCATAGTTTAAAAAAAATACATAAAATATAGTTGTAAGTAGGACCCAAAAGATCTATTTTATATAAATCTCGTGAACTTCTTTTGCAGCTTTTCGATTAAATTAATATATTTGGTCTAGTATGGGTCCCATGCTATCGCTCCGAATTCAAGTTTGCTACGCACGTATGCGTTATATACCATCATAGCTACCCTTACACTCTTGAACTGAGCGGTCATCCTAATAATAAAGCCTAGGGCTATTGAGGCGTTTTTACAGATATTAAATGTAGTGTGTACGTAGACGTGGCGTGGCATCTACAGAAGCCCATTTTCATCGGCGGCAAAATTGAGCCCCGCTTTATTTACCGCGCCTCGCCTCGCTCCGCCCTCCTCGCTTTATTTAATCGCTTGTATGATCATTTTTGGCGATACTCACATGGCCACAAGCGATTTCCTTTTCGGCATTATACTTGAATTGTACTTGTTTGTTTAGTTATAAATACTTTTTGATTATGTTAAAGGTTTGCTAACGAGCTATAGAACGCAGCATACTGGGCGTGAAACGGACTGACCGGGTCCGAAACACTTTTTTTTTTATACAACTAGGGTGGCAAACAAGCGTGCGGCCTGCCTGATGGTAAGCAGTCACCGCAGCCTATGGACGCTAAGACATGCTTTGCTGATATTGGTGCCGAGATCGCTAGGTTGAAGTGGGACTGGACCGGCCACGTCTGCTGCATGCATCCACAGAGGCGGGCGAAATTAGCCACGGAGTGGGTGCCGCAAGGTAGGTGGTGATGTCATGGCAGGCCGCGGCGAAGATGGCGACGACCTAGACGTGTTTTTTGACGGCTGGCCAGAGTTTACTCGCAGCTGGGACGATTAGAAATGTAGGGGGAGGCCTTTGCCCAGCAGTGGGATACTAAGATGGCTATCACTCACTCACTAGAGATACGGATTAGTCGGCCGATTTATAGTCACCGACTAGCTGGCCATTAGTCGGTTAGTCGACCAAGTTCATAGTCTGCCCTTATCTGTTTTATACTCAAATTCTTTTATTTCTTTTATATGCAAATCTTCAAGACAAAGCTTAAGTTCGAACAAGAGAGTAAAACTCTATTAAAGTTAGCGCCAGCATTATCTACAAAGCGTAGTAAGCAAAGTACCGCAGCGGTATTGTACGGATCCGGCATTCAATTAACATCTGCAGGTGCCTTAGTTGCCCGCGATATTACGCAAGTTGTGTGTTAAGCGGGGAAGTTGGTTCAGCCTGGCACAGTGAAAAGAGGAAAGTAGTTCAGTTTCGTAGATATTAGCACTTAAACACTGCCTCATACGTCGTTCAGGTCCCAGTGGACGGAACGTACCGGACCCGACCGTCTCTCCATCGCATAACGCGTGCCAATGCGTGCTCTTTTTAGTCGCTGCTCCCATCTCCCTAACCTTGTCGGTGTTTTTCTTGTAACTAAAATTGATAGCGTACAAACTTAAATGATAGCGTACAAAACTTAGGAACCATCCTAAGAACAGTTTTTTGTATGTCTTATAGTTTGAGACTTGGCCATACTGACTAAATGGACCGCTCTGTGTGTGTAGTTCACTCCGACTTTGTCGGGCTCAGCCAAGTTTCTTGTCGGAGTATTCTTAGCTGGGCGAACCGACAAGCAAAACTCCCATGAGCTCGTTCACACACTACATAAGGACAGGTTGAACCGCTTCAAACTCTGTCGCTGGTCCGTTGCTCACTTTGAGCCATTAGCGAAACATCTTCGTGGTCGGGCTAACAACTTGCTTCCAGGTCTGTAAGATTCCATCTGGTTAGATTCCTACCCAAGAGTCAGTAAGACTCGTAGGCTTAAAAAACCATGGAATAAAATACGATCGAATTACTTTAATGGAATACGAGAATCTGGACCTAAACCCCGAATGTCGTTTAAACGAGTCTGTTATTAAACATGAATACAGCCACGTTTCTGTTTAGACTGTAGTGCAGGTAAACACAGCGGTCCTCACTCCCCAGCTAGAGTGCACTGAATGCACCGGTGGCTGCTCGTGGAGACGCCGCGTTTAGTTCCAGTCCAATTATTTCGGAATAACCGCCCTAGCACGACTGGTCGCAGCTTTCCTTATCGCGTGACAGAGCGCTATCACTTCCACGCTATTTTGAATAGAAAAGTATAAAGTAGTATGCGTAATGGCAATAAAGTTGTTAAGAAATAAAACCACGTTTTTTTTATATAGGACTTAAACCTTTGAAATATCAATCATAAGTTTTTTGAAGCAATTCTTAACATGAGGTACGTCACGATTACAAATTGCGTTAAAAAATCTTACAAATGATATTAGTTAGCCTCTCAAGAATCCATCGCCAGGTAGTATTCATGTAAGGCGGGTCGCAGTAGATGGCATTGCACCACATGGGCTCCTAGTCGTAGCACACGCAGTGCTCTTAGGAGATCGACTCGGCCTCTTGGTCTGCAGCCGGGCAGTACTCACATAAGGCGGGTCGCAGTAGATGGCCTTGCACCACATGGGCTCGGAGTGGTAGCACACGCAGAGCGAGCACACCCCGGGCCCCGGGACGTACAACAGCCCGTGGGGGATCGATTTGCCCTCCCAGTCTATGCAGTCTTCCTCGACGCATGCTGGAAAGAGAGAAACGAAGTTAATTGACAGGTGATAAAATGTGGGTGCCTACCGGTAGGTATACATTTTATTGCCGTCGTTCATCGGAAACGTTTCATTTCATTATTTTCTCTGAAACTGTATAATTTTCATAATTTATTAAGCACTTGGGTAGGTCAGGTTTATTTTATATCTTTCCAAGAATAGAACGGTTTCAGATAAAAATGCTTTCGAATGAAATAATAATGTTGGTGAATTAAATGCCGCGCACTACTAGTAGTACCAAATTGCCCCCCCCCGTGGGGCTTAGCCAACGACCAGAAAGAGCACGCGTTATGCGATAGAGAGAGACGCAGACAGTCGGATATTTCATGTTGTCTATTTTCAGTCTTATATCCGCAGCACAAAAAGCAAAGGTTAATTTTTTTTACAACGTGAGTGATCCGTTTTTAATTCAATAACTATGTTTGAGTCTCATTATTTTCTAATTAGTTACCAATATGACATGAACATAACACAAATACGTCAAGTTAACTAATGTCTATGTTTGAAAAACAAATGAGTGGGATTTTGGTAAGAAATGGGCTGTACCCGCCCAAAATAGTTGGAGGTTACCCCGTGCGTCAGGACCGAAATAATAAATGAGACCCATTATTTAGAAGCGCGCGGGTAAAGATAGCGGCTTATTGTATAAAACTGTCAATATTATTTAATAACCTAAAAATATACCCTTATATATATATGTCGGAGACAGTAGCGATAATTCAAGAAATCCTAGATCGTCAATTGACTACTGTAGTACTAAGTAGATTTAAAATGGCGGCGAACGCCGCGTGACGTAACGACCGGTTGCGGTACACGTGGACGGGCTCGTTGGGCAAGAGTGTCGATTCTCTTTCTGACTGTCGTGGCGACAACACTTGTCTTACGATTCTGTCAGTTCGTCTGCCAGTAGTTAAAGTTGCTACTTGATAATTGTAATTAATGTCGATTAATAGTGAAATGAATCATACTGTGTAACGTAATTGTCTAGATTTGCTCACTCAAGTACCTACGCCATAATATTGTAACAAATGTTGTAATGCCTGATGATTTAAAAGAGAACCTGGTGAGTTTCTTCCGGCGCTTCTTCTCACCAGAATGTCATTTACCGAAGCGGCCAAAAGAATCAGACGAATAAACGATTTGATCTGACATGAATGCTCTTTCTTCAATCAACATATACCTCAACGGCCAGGATTCTGCAGCTAAACCCATCCTGTCCTGACAGTCAGTCTGTTGCGTGAATCCGACATATATATATATATAGCAGTGGCGTGGCGTAAAAGATATCCTTGGGCAACCCGGTGCAGATTTGGCGTACATTTTCCTTAAGAGGAAACAGGAGGGCAGTTTTTCCATACAAACGTAGTCCCCTGTTTCCTCCCTGGATAATGCCAGTAGAGCAATAATTTTTTGTCCAAAAATCTATGGCTACTATTGATATGTTCCTATGTTTTCCTTTTTACGATAAATTGATTCTCAAAAGAGATATTAACTTTCAAAAACCTAAAAAAAATGCCAGATTTTCCACTGTGTTCACACATCCAGAAAACAAATTTGACTAGGTTATTAAAAAAAAGGAAAACATAGGAACATGGCCAAAGCCTTTCTTTAATGTTTAATGAAAAAAATAGTTAAATAGGTCAAGTTTTGGGGAAGAAATCAGGGGACTACGAAACGTTGTTTTCATGAAATTTTAAAAGGTATTTTCGGTCCAAGCTGCAGTTGTCTCTATCGCGCTCTGCGCGGGAGGGGCGGGCAGTGCGGGACAGCGACACATTTTACAAATACCTAATTTTCAATTCTCTCCACCTTACTGTTTCCTCTTAAGTGCTGTAGAATAAGGTGCTCAAATGCCTGATGTTTGTTAGGCAAGCCGGTAGGAATCGACTTCTTTGGACGCCACGCTACTGATATTTAGGTATGCTTAAATGTGGTGTACAGTCGCCATCAGATATATCTGAGCTGTCAGTGTACTCATAAATATCTGAACACGGCTCTATTTTCATAGCATTAGAGCCGTGTTCAGATATTTATGAGTACACTGACAGCTCAGATATATCTGATGGCGACTGTACTTTACCCACATTAAAACAAATAAAAATAAACGTCGTTTTTCTTTCATACAGTATAACGTTTCCTTAGTTATTTTGTCTGTGCGAAATGTTATGAGTGCTCGCAAAAAGCTAATAAAATATATATTTCTTAACAAAAAAGCAGGTATCCTGCCTTTTCGCCGAATTATTTTTCCCAAATGTGTGTATTTTTGCCAACTCTTCGATTTTCTCCGAAACCAACAATTTTCTCGGTGCTTTTCTTATGGTTTTATAGAGTACAGTAGGTTGAGTTAGGTTTGTTTTATGAAAGTTCCGAAAAAAATATGGTTCAGAGGAAATCGTGGAACTGGATACCACGACTGGTATCCTGAAAGCAAATTATGGCCCTCTTTTTGTTTGTATGGATGGATAACTAACTTGAATCACCTTAATTTTCATGAAATAATAAATAAGAATAGGAATAAATCTATAAAACAACGTATTATACAACGATAACATCTGAAGACTAAGATATACAATTAGAGAGTTGAACGTTGAACCTATGCCTGAACTAGGATTCCCTGTATCTCAGGTAAAAGGGTCTATCAAAAATGTATATCTAAGTAATACTAAATATTCACGTACTAAATATACAGTTTAATACAATTCAAATCTTATCTTGAATCAAATGTGACATGCTAGCATCTGCGCCAGCAGAACTGTAATGTAAAGGCCGAGATCGCAGAAGTTTGCGGCCCGAGCTGCTTTTTTTTTTTTTTTTTTTTATTACCTCCCGTGTTGTGTACATCATTTTATGTCTACAGTTGGCCAGAAAGCGGCTTAATCCGTACGCGCAGCGTGCGGAAAAAGTCACTTTATGGCCTGGTGTGGCATAAACTTGTTTTTATTTCATTTAGAGGTTATAGGATAGGCGTACGATTGGTATTTGCCTAATTTTCGAAATTGTGTAAGTAGGACATCACGGTAATAAAGGTCACTAGGCGTCTTCATAGTCTATGGAGTTGTTATTGTTTGTTAACTGTAGTTAATATGTCCTCTAGAAACTGAATTTCCACTTAAATCTCCGTATACCAAGATGATCCTATGATAAAGGGCGGCGCTAAACACAATGGTGGATAAGGGCCGCTTCACATGGGTTAATCCCACTTAGTCGTTAAGCCGAGCTTAAGTTCCGTCTATATGCTAATGTGATGTATGCGCCCTCCACACTCGCGTGCTTACCGCGCATGAAGGCTCGACAGAGATGCTCGTTTATGACATATCAAGAATCGAGTGTCTATGGTACCTAAAGCAAAAAAAGTATTTTTCAAGTTGCTGGGGAAGAAAATTAAATAAAACGTGAGATGTCTGTAGTTAAGGGATTAATTTAACCAATAAGAAAATCTTGTTCAATTAACCATAAACACTTTCGCGACTAGACAAAAAATTGAAAACTACCCCCAGAAACCGACAGAGCCCGCTAGGTGGGTTTGTGAGGCCAATAATGCGGTACGAAGAAAACGGCTGGCATCTGAGCTAAACGTTCGAGCGCCCGCTAGGCGGGTTGTTGGTCGTAAAAGTATTGACTATGACATCTTTTTTGAAAATGACCTTAACGAGTCTAGGCGGATCAAGTTGCGGACTCAAGTTAGTCTGTGATAATTGTCAAAAGCGTTCTCCGAAAGAAAGAAAAAACCGGACAAGTGCGAGTCGGACTCGCCCACTAAGGGTTCCGTACAAAAACTTTAAATAAACTTCATCTCGATATATCCATGCTTTCCTGAGATAAAGGGTCTTGACAGAGAGACGGACAACAAAGTGATCCTATAAGGGTGCCGTTTTTCCTTTTTAGGTACGGAACCCTAAAATGTGCCAAAGTATAATATAGTTATAAGTTAATATGTATTATAAGTGTAGTATGATATTGATGATAAATCTACGTACATAAAACAAAGTCGGGTTAGTTACACCATATACAGGGTGATTACGGGGTCGTGGAGCAAGAAAGAAGCATTTAACTTACTTTCTCCTAAGGATCACGATAGGTTAGGACTAACAGTACACCAGCGACTTATTTTAGTCACCAAAAAAAAACTGCCAAAAATCGAGATCATGGTCACCCTACTATTTCCCAAGAAAACTTATGTCAAGTGCATGGACTTCTATCAGAGAGTTTGTTTTCTAAAAAGGTGTAATATTAAAAGTAGGGTGACCACGCATTTTGAGTCAATAATAATTTTTAAATAAAAATACGTAAATAACGAATCATCTTTGTTTCAATTAAAATAAATACAGGTAGCATCGCAATCATTTACTGAGTCAGAAAAAAATGGTTGGGATGACGACCGAAATCACCCTGTATAACTCAAAAACGGGTAAACCGATTTTTATGATCTTTGATTTGTTGTGTTTCTCCGAAGTGCAGAATAAGTATTAAAACATCTATAAAAAAAATCGGGAGCTGAACGAAATTCGCCGGGACACGTAGTTATATGAAAAGAACACGAGTGTCGAGGGTGTATTATGCAAATGACGGTATTCAATCAACCGTAAATCAGCGGGTATCTCGTCAATCTATCATTTTTTGCGGACGTAAAGAAGGGCGAGGGCTCAGGTCTGTCTTATTAACCGTGCCAATTTTCAAACATTGCCTTATGGATGGTAGAGGCAAAGTATAAAGACGAACAAGTATAGTCCAACTTCGGCCGTTTAAGAACGCGCGACACACGTATTCACTTACACTGGGCGATAACACGTCTATACATATAGTGTGTACGAAACGTTTTCGTGGAATGAACGCTAGCGCCATTCTAGGGAGATTTTGAACTACATTTACTACTTAATTAGTTGGACACTTTTTCAACTGATCCCTCATATAAGATAATTCTCTTACCTCTACCCTCTATATGAAGTCGCACGACCGTTCGTTGAGGAAGTCTTTGGGGGACACCTATGGTTGCGAGATTGAATGACCCTATTATCGGGAAAAAAACAATAGGTATGTCAGGATTTTGAGACTTTGGTCGGGAGATGCCCCGCGCGCTCGACGCGAGCTTTTTTTTTAGCCTGGAAGAGCACTAATTTTCGCTGGCCACCTTGAGTGGATCAGACTAAGTTTTAAATTGAAGTCGTTTGTCGGGATATTTTCTTCCTTGTCGGGAGTCGGGAGAATATACAAAAAATCGGGAGAATCCCGTCAAATCCCGACCATCTGGCAACCCTAGGGACACCTATGTTCAGCGGTGGTCTCAAGGTTGAAATTATGACGATGACATGTGAATCGACCGTCACCGGTCGCCAGACGCCACGTAATCTCCCTCCATTCAATAACTTTTCAAAATAATTTAATGTCATTTGGCACGCGCGGTTAACAGCGCGAGATCGTACAAACGCGTATTTGATGGCGACTCACGGTTATTTCTGTTTTATCGCCTTCGAAGAGAACGAGAACTAAAACCATGCGGTTTAGTACAAACGAAGCCACTGTTAACTGACCACCCATGAGCGTTTTCCAAAATAAATCCCAGGGTAGCTACTTTCTCAAAATATGGACTTTTGAGGTTTTTCTGGATCAGAATCGTTAGTACTTTCGGACCTTATACGTAAAAAAAGTGTCCCAGAGTGAGTAATAAATTGTACCTACGATAAGCATGTTGGTACCAGGGTTTGTATTTTTGTAACAACTTGTTAAAATTACCTACCCACGAAATAATATTGTATGAAGGAAAGACGAACACGGGTAAAATTGGCACATCTTTGGCATCTTTACCCACTAACCATTTTCATACTAACAACTAACCAGCTTTCCTAGAGTTAGTAAAGCTATCGGAAGACAAGAAAGCTGCCGTTCTCAGACGAAAAGGCTGCTAATTTGTATGAACTTCCATACTAATTAGCGGCCTTTTAGTTTGAGGACGGCAGTAAAGTTGCCGTTGACTCTGTCTGATTCCAAAAACACGTGTAGGTAACTCCTTACTAGACTCAAACGGCCATATTGTCATCAACGGCCATATTGTCACGTCGCTGTTTCCATTGACATTGACGAGATGTGGATTTCAACTAATGTGATTGGTCGATCCTACACGTCTCCTCTCCGCTCCGCTCGTCTCCGCTCCGCTCGTCTCCGCCCCTATGCAGCCGCAGCCTTAAGGCTAGATAGACTGTTAAGGTACCAGTGGCGTGGCGTAAAAGATATCCTTGGGCAAGCCGGTGCAGATTTGACGTACATTTTCTTTAAGAGCTGTACATAAGGTACTCAAATGCCTGATATTTGGCAAGCCGGTAGGAATCGAGCTCTTTAGACGCCACGCTACTGTAAGGTACTTTAGTTATTAGGAATATTAAAAAAATAAAACAACGTTTTAATGTACGGTTTACCCAAATTACTTAGCTCATTAGGTACCTTAAACTCATGCGGCCGACTTGGGCAAGTTGCCCGCAAGTTCACCACTGAGACTGAGAGCCACCTAGGTATGAATAATTGATTGGATTTCAATTACACTAAATACCTCACGAATCTTGACAGTTACGTGAAGTTATTCAACTACTTGACGAACGTTTAGTACTAAGTTTTGTTAGGAAACTTTATATTAATTTCCTATTCTCAAGGGCTTTCGACCCTTGAAGCGCTCATCGACTTAGGGTCTCAAAACGAAATAGCATAATATAAGTGCTCGGTTACGACATTGGTCTTAGAGCGGCAGCGCCGAGCGGCACCATAGGTGAGAGTGAGAGGTCGGAGCGCGGTCTCTCGCTCGCACCTATGGCACCGCTCGCCGTTGCCGCTCTAAGGCCAATGTCGTGGCAGAGCACTAAGTCTTAAGCTATTTCGTTTATATATAGTCTATAGACCACAGCTTTTAGCTATTATACGGAATAAGGGCCTCCGCTAGCTGACGCGGATTACCCGGATCGGACGCCCGTCTAATAAGAAATTGTATGAACAGCGCTAAGTGAAGCGGGCGCGGGTCCATATTTTTGCCCGCCCGCTGCGTGCGTCCGCTCCGTGCACCCGCGTCAACTAGCGTAGGCCCTAAGGATGCCACTAAAGTGAAGGATGTGACGGTCAAAGTAAGACACTTAAAATGGAGATGGACTGGACACATGACGAGAGAGAAGGCCACAAAATGGACTAGAGACGTCACAGATTGGTACCCAAGGGTGGAAAAACGAAAGCAGGGTAGACCATTAAAAAGATGGGAGGATGACCTTCCAAAAAACTGGAGAAGGAATATCTAAGGATAGATCACAGTGGAAGGAGTTAGAGGAGGCCTATGTCGAAGGACAGCCTGACGAGTAGTCAGAGAAAAGAGGCTATAATAAATAAATAAAATAAGGAATACCTAAGGATTCGTCCAACCGAAATAGATTTTGAGTGTCATAGTTATGAAATGCTCTTTCAGGGTATAACAAAAAAAAAGCTCGCGTCGAGCGCGCGGGGCATCTCTCGACCAAAGCCTCAAAATATTGTTTTTTCCCCCGATAATAGGGCCATTCAATCCTGGCAACCCTAGGTACAATAATCCTTAAAACGGGACCTAATTTGGACTTTCTGCGCGCCCTCGAAACCTTTCAGCCGAAGTTGAAACAAAGCCGGTTACTTCAGCAATAATTGGGGCGTGGGCCGTTAGAGCTGCTTATTATCTAGTTTTATTATTTACAGGGCTCTTTAGTTTTAATCGTGAACTATTTTAATTCGCATATAAGTTCACACAGATAATACAATAAAAGAGAAAAAACGAGATAAAGTTTTAAGTGCCTAAATCATTTTTTCCCCAGAGTGCCATACAGCACCTTTGAAAATGTCGCGCGGGACACATGACATGGTCAACTTGGAGTTCCTTATAATTTTTTTTGTCTGCTCTGTGTCATTACGACTTTGGCATTTTATTAAGGACATTTTGTTTCAAGTTGGTTAAATTCTTAAACGACTGAATTCTGATATACTCCTCCTACAAGTAATCCTCGAAGCCTAAAAGGAGGGTTATGTGTTTGACCTGTACGTATGTAGGTAATAGGTATATAACTATATGTATATGTAGGTAGGTATGTATGAATGTAAGTAAGTATCTATGTCCGTCCCTATGTCTGCTCATAACTCAACGATACACCCGATTTTGACAAATTATACATAATTTGATTCGTCTCGATAACGTGAGTGTCACTGGGTAGGTACAAAAAAATTGTAAAAAAATAAATAAAATGGCGGATGCACTTTAATTAATGCGTGGTATTGTTTTGCACCGCACTTGGGGTTTTTTAAATAAAAAAATGTGGTTATTGTAACCATCACCGCTGTAGCAACCCTAAATGTCAGGTCTAGTTTTATTGTATGATATCCAGCTCAGGCCAGGGGCCTGTTTCACGAAGCTACAAGTTACAAGCGGAAGTCTCTTTCTATCAAAAGGTATTGAAAAGAGACTTCCGCTTGTAATTTGTAACTTGTAGCTTCGTGAAACGGGCCCCAGGTGTTAGAATTGTTACCGAATAATTACTAATTCAACAGCAATCCTCCCACGGCCAAATTGTTATTCTGACGCCTGTTCCGAAATGTAGATTAGTAATGTTTGTATCCACTGAGCACTAACAGGCACACGGAATTATAATTGTATTTGTGCTATTATTATGCTCGTGGTGTTTCTATTGGTTTATACACCGTGCGTGAGTAACCCGACAAACTTTAACCACGTATTCCTAATGGTATTACAAGTAAATAACGGTATCCCCTTATTTGGTATAAAATCAATCCGTATAAAATCACTTCGTCGAAATTCATTTCGGATAATGATTCATTTCGTATAAATTCAGATGGCATAAAAATTAAAGTGTATAATTACATTTCGTATAAAATTCAAATGCTCTAAAGTCATCTTGTATAATTTCGTATGATATAACATTCATTTGATCGAAACGTTATTTGTTATAAGTATTATAAGGTATAACATTCATTTGCTCGAAACGTTATTTGTTATAAGTATTATAAGGTATAACATTCACGGGGTATAACTGTTAAAAGCTCTAATTTTTGTAAACCCTTAATATTATTGAAATATGAGGCCCAGGTTTCACTGTAATGTATACAGGATGTCACTGTGATATATACAAAATGTCATTGTTATATATACAGGGTGCCATTGTGTTATATACAGGGTGTCACTGTGATAGATACAGGATGTCACTGTCAGCAGAGAAAACATGTCTGTAAGCAGTTTAATTGAGATATACAGGGTGTCACTGTGATAGATACAGGATGTCACTGTGATATATATAGAATGTAATTGTGATATAAACAGGGTGCAATTGTGTTATATACAGGGTGTCACTGTGATAGATACAGGGTGTCACTGTGATAGATACAGGATGTCACTGTGATATATACAGAGTGTCACTGTGTTATATACAGGGTGTCACTGTAATGTATTTTAAGTAATATTTGGTGTAATGTATATTTCAAAATATATCGCAGCTTAGTCATAATCTAGTCATATATATTTTTCCAAGGTCACATTTTTAAGCAATAAGCTTTTCCAAATTATACTGCTGTTTATGAATGACCCTAAAAACGAAACAGCTCCCAAAAATAGGTAGGTTAGGGTTATTTTTTTTGATGACCCTAAAAACGAAACGGCTCCCAAAAATAGGTAGGTTAGGGTTATTTTTTTTGATGACCCTAAAAACGAAACGGCTCCCAAAATAGGTAGGTTAGGGTTATTTTTTTTGATAACCCTAAAAACGAAACGACTCCCAAAAATAGGTAGGTTAGGGTTATTTTTTTTGATGACCCTAAAAACGAAACGGCTCCCAAAAATAGGTAGGTTAGGGTTATTTTTTTTTGATGACCCTAAAAACAAAACGGCTCCCAAAATAGGTAGGTTAGGGTTATTATTTTTGATGACCCTAAAAACGAAACGGCTCCCAAAAATAGGTAGGTTAGGGTTATTTTTTTGATGACCCTAAAAACAAAACGGCTCCCAAAATAGGTAGGTTAGGGTTATTTTTTTTGATGACCCTAAAAACGAAACGGCTCCCAAAAATAGGTAGGTTAGGGTTATTTTTTTAATGGCCCTAAAAACGAAACGGCTCCCAAAAATAGGTAGGTTAGGGTTATTTTTTTAATGGCCCTAAAAACGAAACGGCTCCCAAAAATAGGTAGGTTAGGGTAATTTTTTTTTTGATGACCCTAAAAACGAAACGGCTCCCAAAAATAGGTAGGTTAGGTTTATTTTTTTTAATGGCCTTAAAAACGAAACGGCTCCCAAAAATAGGTAGGATAGGGTTATTTTTTTCGATGACCCTAAAAACGAAACGGCTCCCAAAAATAGGTAGGTTAGGGTTATTTTTTTTGATGACCCTAAAAACGAAACGGCTCCCAAAAATAGGTAGGTTAGGGTTATTTTTTTTTTGATGACCCTAAAAACGAAACGGCTCCCAAAAATAGGTAGGTTAGGGTAATTTTTTTTTTGATGACCCTAAAAACGAAACGGCTCCCAAAAATAGGTAGGTTAGGTTTATTTTTTTTAATGGCCTTAAAAACGAAACGGCTCCCAAAAATAGGTAGGATAGGGTTATTTTTTTCGATGACCCTAAAAACGAAACGGCTCCCAAAAATAGGTAGGTTAGGGTTATTTTTTTTGATGACCCTAAAAACGAAACGGCTCCCAAAAATAGGTAGGCTAGGGTTATTTTTTTTTGATGACCCTAAAAACGAAACGGCTCCCAAAAATAGGTAGGTTATCGACGACATCCTGTATCTATCACAGTGACATCCTGTATACGGGTAGGGGTCGGGTTGCATAATCTTTATCAGCATATGTTTGATACGCATACGTGGATTCCGCATACTCATTATTGGGCATAACTGTAATAGTCATACATTTATGCGCATAACGATTTTAATCATAATGTTTAAGGATATACTGTGTAATGAGCATATAGTAGATATGCATACATTTATTCAAGCATACTTTATAATAGGCATACATGGGTTACTCATACAACACTATAACCATACTGGGTAAATGCATAAATAGCAAAGTGCATAAATAGATTGCTCATACAACATCATAACCATACTTAGTAAATGCATAAATTGCTAAGCGCATAAGCCTATTTAACATATTAATCAATTCTCATTACTTTCAACATTGCTATTATAAAATTAGTAAGAACCTAACCTAACCTAACCTACTTTTCTGGCAGCGATTTGGTTCTGTGTGAGGTCACAGTTCAAACCTAACCCAACCTACTTTTCTTTCAGCGATTTGGTTCTGTGTGAGGTCACAGTTCAAACCTAACCTAACCTACTTTTCTGGCGGCAACTCAGTTCTGTATAGCGATTCGCTTTGGAACGCCCACCCTTTGTATTGTTTTTTGACCAAATCGTAAACTTTACAATTTTTTTGGTTTAATTTCAGACGGACGGACAAGATGAGTTGAATTGAAAGTATCCTGGAAAATAAATCCAAATACGACAGCAAGTACGCGTTTTTGCAGGCAATTGCCAATAATTTAAAATTAAAGTAAATGCATGTAAACAAATTAATATAAACAAAGATAATTAATGTAAACAAATTTAATTTATTCCACACGTGGCCATAAAGTGGCTTTTTCCGCACGCTGCGTGTACAGAAAAAGCCGCTTTCTAGCCAAGTAAAGACATAACATTATGTACACAACACGGAAGGTAATAAATAAACTCCTCGATCGCATATTTACGTCCCTCGCTTCCAGCTCGGGCCACAAACATCTGCGACCTCGGCCTTTCTTTGTATTACCACCCTAGTTGTATAATGTATTATAATGTAATATTGTGCTAAGAATAGTAATTAAAAATACTTCAATAATATAAAACATTATATCTTTTTTGAAAAACCATCACAAGCCCATTATTATAATTTATGCAATACATTATTATATTCATCAATATTATGTCTAAATAAATGTATGATATTTACAATTATTACTAAAATACCTTATAATCATCAATATTATGGCTTAATAAATGAATGCAAATTACAATTATTACAAAAACAACTTATGATCATCCATATTATGACAAAATAAATGTATGACAATACAGCTTATGGTTAAACCAATTATGACTCCATATAATTATGACACAGAACAATTATGCCATAAGACAATTTATGCCAAAAAAAATATATAAGCATAAACTATATGCGTAAACAGTTATTCCAATCAATAATATGACAATAGCTGTTATGCAACCAGATGGTCCCCCCCTGTATACATTACAGTGACACTCTGTATATAACATAGTGACACCCTGTATATAACACAGTGACACCCTGTACCTATCACAGTGACACCCTGTACCTATCACAGTGACACCCTGTACCTATCACAGTGACACCCTGTATCTATCACAGTGACACCCTGTATCTATCACAGTGACACCCTGTATATATCACAGTGACACCGAGTATATATCACAGTGACATCCTGTATCTATCACAGTGACACCCTGTATATAACACAGTGACACCCTGTACATAACACAGTGAGACCCTGTACCTATCACAGTGACACCCTGTATCTATCACAGTGACACCCTGTATCTATCACAGTTACACCCTGTATATAAAACAGTGACACCCTGTATATGCCCTGTATATGGAGCAGCCTGTATATGCTTTGATACGCAAGGGCGAAGGGGCTGCTCTTCCCGCAGCGGCGGAGCAGTTGCGGAGCCCGACCGACTGTTTTGTATACATTGTGATGATTAGATATTTTGAATGTTCTACGTTTTAAATATGCGATCAAGTAATTGTTATACAAAATGAATATTATGCGTAATAATTTTATACATCTTAAATGTTATGCATAATGATTTTATACATTTTGAATGTTAGACATATTGAAGAATAGAGATTTCGTATTTAGAGCTTTTAAATGTTATACAAAATGAATTTTAACCGAAATGAATGATAATACGAAGTGATTTTATACGTTTTGAATTTATACGTTTTGATTTTATACCATTTAGTTTTATACGAAATAAGGTAGACCCGTAAATAACGTTATATCAACATAGGTCGAATTTTGTCATTTTACATGAATAGTCTTATGGAACAAAATAAATCAGTAAATTCAGCCCCTCGTTATAAACATGTCCTTACTGGAGGAAAAGTTATCAAAAAGAAAAAAAAAGCTAAAATGGAAACGAAAAGTCAATTTTTTGGCCTCGTAGTCGCTTACCATCAAATACTGCGTAGGTTAATTGCTTTTTAGTTAAAGGATTTTAAATAACTGGCCAAGAGCATGTCGGACCATGCTCAGTGTAGGGTTCCATAGCCGTAACTATAAGGTAAAAAATACGATTTAAAAAAAGTACAACAACAAAAGAGCGTATCTTCATAGCAATTACGTCCTTTTGTTGAGAAGCGCAGTTTATCGGCAATAACTCAAAAACGGTTAATTCCATCTTGTTGAAAATAATTTTCGTTGAAAGTATTAATTAAGCGTTACCTTCGTGATTTTTTTCATATTTTTCGGACGCACGGTTTAGAAAATAGAGGGGGGGGGGACACAATTTACACAACTTTCGGAGCGATTATTTCCAAATACATTCACTTAATCAAAAACATTACTTAGGAACCTTATAGTGTTTTTTTAAGAGCTGTCGAACTATGTACCACACGTTGATATTTGCTCAAAAAAAAATTTACTGTCTTTAACATGTATGGAGTGCCCCCCTAAAAATATTTATTTTAATTATTTATATACCAAACTAAGTAGCGGCTCATAAAACACACCTATATTCCAAATTTCATCAATATCCATCATGTAGTTTCTGAGTAAAATGCCTGTGACATACGGACAGACAGACAGACAGACAGACAGACAGACAGACAGACGGACGGACATGACGAAACTATAAGGGTTCCGTTTTTACCATTTTGGTACGGAACCCTAAAAATGAGTAAAACTATCTTAGTCACTTTTATTAGGGCCTGTTACTCACTTGGGAGTTTTCATTTAAAAAATAATGAATATCTCTCAAAGTAAGCGTTTTTCGACTATACATCAAATAACTTTTTTTACTCCTAATAGTTGTTAGAATTTATAGTTAAAGTTTGTCGGGTTACTCGTACCCACGGTGTAAGATACAGGGTGCCTCTGACAATGGGAATCTAAATAAAAGCGTCGTTTCTACTCCTTAATCTGAGCTACTTTCGTTATGCAACTTTTTAAAAACACTCCTAATTCTAATTGTGATCTAGTCGCGTCAGTTAGGTGATTATTAAATTAAATGAATGGGGTAAGTATTAAATGCAAAAGTGTCGTTAATGTAAATGCATGTGTAAAATTAATTAGCCCTCTGTTATTGTTATTGCTGTGCCCTTGCAGGGTGTCACATGTATACCTGCTTATTTATAAATCCACCCATATATTTTTGTTATGTGATACTCGTATGCAATAAATTAATTTGAATTGCATTGAATTTTGTCTCATACAAACATACGTAAAGTGAGATTTCACTGCTTTCAGAATTGAATTTTGAATATGAATTAATTATCTTAATTTAAGTTATTTGAAGATATTGCAAAACAAAAGTATCTCGGTTTAGCAAATGGAATCGAACTTTACATTTAAAAACCCCTTCGTTGGAGTCAGCCTGTATACAGGTGGCGTGGCGTTGAAGAAATCCTTGGGCAAGCCGGAGCAGCTTTAGCTTCAGTTTTCTTTAAGAGCACTTGAATTAAGTGCTGAACTGCCTAATGTTAGGCAAGCCGATGGGAATCGAGTTCTATGGACGCCGCGCCACTGCTGTATACTAGTGTTTCTATTAGTTTAAGATATGTCCTATCCGGTTTTCTAACGAAATTTATTTGTCAATAGGAGGTAAAAACGAACACAACCTGCTAGGGTTCCCACCCCTGGGTAGGATTCCTATCCCAGAAAGGTTATATTTAATTGAAAGTTATTTCCATCACAAGTTAAGAGATACTTCTGTACGTAATAGGTACAGTCAGCCTCAAAAGTAGCTGGACACTTTAGTACTACGCCACAATACAAATATGTTCAGCTACTTTTGAGGCCGACCGTACTATTACTTATTCTGTGGTTTAGTTAGGGTTGCCAGATGATCAGGATTTGGCGGGATTCTCCCGATTTTTTGTATATCCTCCCGACTCCCGGCAAATAAGAAAATGTCCCGACAAACGTCTTCATTTTAAAACTTAGTCCGATTCACTCAGAGTGGTCCGGCCAGCGAAAATTTCTGCTCTTACAGGCTAAAAAAAGCTCGCGTCGGTCCGCGCGGGGCATAACCCGACCAAAATCTCAAAATCCCGACATATTGTTTCTTTCTCCCGATAATAGGATCATTCATATGTTTTTTTGTAATTATTGTATTTTTGTGTGTGGTATAGTTGAACAAATAAATGTTTTATCTATCTATCTATTCAACCTGGCAGCCCTAGGTAGTGGATATCTCAAGGTTGAAATGTCGATGACGATGAATAATTTGGTACAACAATATAAAAAAATCACAATAAGGGCGTGTATGTAAAACAGGGTAAGCGGCTCTTTGCACAAGTGCGCTCCAGCGGAGGACTAGCGCAGTGCAGCAGGGCCATTCATAACTCCACCGTCGACCTCGTCCACAATATGATTTAACTAAATGATACAACATATTCTCGAAGAAATCTATACAATAACAAATACATTCACGGACAATGTCACATAATTATGTCCCTCGCCTGCAGCTCGAGTCGCAAACATCTGCGATAACGGTTTTTCTTTGTTTTACCACCTTAGTTGTGTAAGTATTATTACTTCTTTATTAGGTTCGAGATTGACTGCCAATTACAAAATTACACTACAGGTTAAAATAAGTACTCGGCCGCGTTTACTGTAGTGGAACCGCGGGTTGGGGCGTTTTTGTTTTATCCCGTCATAATAAGAACTAAAAAATAATTGAGCTGACGCTATTCCAGTTTTTCAGTATAATTTACTGAATAGTTTTTTTGCTTTTATTTATTCAGAGTGCATTTTTGTGCATTTTGAAGCCTCTGCTCTCGTAAGACCCCGCGTACTTGATATAGGTAATACATATTAAATTTTAGTCTTTTTTATGAAATAGGGGGCAAACGACCAGACGGGTCGCCTGATGGTAACCAATCACCGTCGTCCATAGACACCTGCAATACCAGAAGAGTCACAAGTGTGTTGCCGGCCTTTCAGATCCCATTAAAAAAAAAGTAAAAAAGGTATAAGATTTTTTTTCTGTCCAATAGGCTCTGGTTAGCGGTTTTTAATACTATTCCAAATATCAAGTCGATAGCATCAGTAGATCCTGAGATATCTTGCTGTGACAGACGGACAGACAGAGTCGCACCATAAGGGTTCCTTTTTTACCATTTTGGTACGGAACCCTAAATATCGGTATTGCATGCCCTACTCGCCGCTACACAGTGAATACAACATGAATCGTTAAACACGGATGGAAGCTGTTCACGAGTGGCAAATACGCGCGTAATTGTTTTACAATGGCGCAGAGCGGCAATTAGGACATTGTTATTCCTAACAGAGTTGATCAGAGGGACGGGAATCGGAACTCGTATTTGGTTTTATTATTATTAAAGTGTTGGTCTCAGCAAATAGTCAAAGCAGTGAACGTTCGCCCATTAATGGGTCTACCTTATTTCGTATAAAACTAAATGGTATAAAATCAAAACGTATAAATTCAAAACGTATAAAATCACTTCGTATAATCATTCATTTCGGTTAAAATTCATTTTGTATAATATTTAAAAGCTCTAAATACGAAATCTCTATTCTTCAATATGTCTAACATTCAAAATGTATAAAATCATTATGCATAACATTTAAGATGTATAAAATTATTACGTATAATATTCATTTTGTATAACAATTACTTGATCGTATATATAAAACGTAGAACATTCAAAATATCTAATCGTCACAATGTATACAAAACAGTCGGTCGGGCTCCGCAACTGCTCCGCCGCTGCGGGAAGAGCAGCCCCTTCGCCCTTGCGTATCAAAGCATATACAGGCTGCTCCATATACAGGGCTTATACAGGGTGTCACTGTTTTATATAAAGGGTGTAACTGTGAGAGTGTCACTGTGATAGGTACAGGGTGTCACTGTGTTATATACAGAGTGTCACTGTGTTATATGTTTCGTTTTTAGGGTCATCAAAAAAAATAACCCTAACCTACCTATTTTGGGAGCAGTTTTGTTTTTAGGGTCATCAAAAAAAAATAACCCTAACCTACCTATTTTTGGGAGCCGTTTCGTTTTTAGGGTCATAAAAAAAAATAACCCTAACCTACCTATTTTGGGAGCCGTTTCGTTTTTAGGGTCATCAAAAAAAATAACCCTAACCTACCTATTTTTGGGAGCCGTTTCGTTATAGGGTCATCAAAAAAAATAACCCTAACCTACCTATTTTTGGAAGCCGTTTCGTTTTTAGGGTCATCAAAAAGAATAGCCCTAACCTACATATTTTTGGGAGCCGTTTCGTTTTTAGGGTCATCAAAACAAATAACCCTATCCTACCTATTTTTGGGAGCCGTTTCGTTTTTAAGGCCATTAAAAAAAATAACCCTAACCTACCTATTTTGGGAGCCGTTTTGTTTTTAGGGTCATCAAAAAAAAATAACCCTAACCTACCTATTTTTGGGAGCCGTTTCGTTTTTAGGGTCATAAAATAAAATAACCCTAACCTACCTATTTTGGGAGCCGTTTCGTTTTTAGGGTCATCAAAGAAAATAACCCTAACCTACCTATTTTTGGGAGCCGTTTCGTTTTTAGGGTCATCAAAAAAAATAACCCTACCCTACCTATTTTTGGGAGCTGTTTCGTTTTTAGGGTCATCAAAAAAAATAACCCTAACCTACCTATTTTGGGAGCAGTTTTGTTTTTAGGGTCATCAAAAAAAAATAACCCTAACCTACCTATTTTTGGGAGCCGTTTCGTTTTTAGGGTCATAAAAAAAAATAACCCTAACCTACCTATTTTGGGAGCCGTTTCGTTTTTAGGGTCATCAAAAAAAATAACCCTAACCTACCTATTTTTGGGAGCCGTTTCGTTATAGGGTCATCAAAAAAAATAACCCTAACCTACCTATTTTTGGAAGCCGTTTCGTTTTTAGGGTCATCAAAAAGAATAGCCCTAACCTACATATTTTTGGGAGCCGTTTCGTTTTTAGGGTCATCAAAACAAATAACCCTATCCTACCTATTTTTGGGAGCCGTTTCGTTTTTAAGGCCATTAAAAAAAATAACCCTAACCTACCTATTTTGGGAGCCGTTTTGTTTTTAGGGTCATCAAAAAAAAATAACCCTAACCTACCTATTTTTGGGAGCCGTTTCGTTTTTAGGGTCATAAAAAAAAATAACCCTAACCTACCTATTTTGGGAGCCGTTTCGTTTTTAGGGTCATCAAAGAAAATAACCCTAACCTACCTATTTTTGGGAGCCGTTTCGTTTTTAGGGTCATCAAAAAAAATAACCCTACCCTACCTATTTTTGGGAGCTGTTTCGTTTTTAGGGTCATCAAAAAAAAATAACCCTAACCTACCTATTTTGGGAGCCGTTTCGTTTTTAGGGTCATCAAAAAAAATAACCCTAACCTACCTATTTTTGGGAGCCGTTTCGTTTTTAGGGTCATCAAAAAAAATAACCCTAACCTACCTATTTTTGGGAGCTGTTTCGTTTTTAGGGTCATTCATAAACAGCAGTATAATTTGGAAAAGCTTATTGCTTAAAAATGTGAACTTGGAAAAATATATATGACTAGATTATGACTAAGCTGCGATATATTTTGAAATATACATTACACCAAATATTACTTGAAATACATTACAGTGACACCCTGTATATAACACAGTGACACTCTGTATATATCACAGTGACATCCTGTATCTATCACAGTGACACCCTGTATCTATCACAGTGACACCCTGTATATAACACAATTGCACCCTGTTTATATCACAATTACATTCTATATATATCACAGTGACACCCTGTATATAACACAATTGCACCCTGTTTATATTACAATTACATTCTATATATATCACAGTGACACCCTGTATACATTACAGTGACACCTTGTAGTTAACACAGTGACACTCTGTATATATCACAGTGACATCCTGTATCTATCACAGTGACACCCTGTATATCTCAATTAAACTGCTTACAGACATGTTTTCTCTGCTGACAGTGACATCCTGTATCTATCACAGTGACACCCTGTATATAACACAATGGCACCCTGTATATATCACAATGACATTTTGTATATATCACAGTGACATCCTGTATACATTACAGTGAAACCTGGGCCTCATATTTCAATAATATTAAGGGTTTACAAAAATTAGAGCTTTTAACAGTTATACCCCGTGAATGTTATACCTTATAATACTTATAACAAATAACGTTTCGAGCAAATGAATGTTATACCTTATAATACTTATAACAAATAACGTTTCGATCAAATGAATGTTATATCATACGAAATTATACAAGATGACTTTAGAGCATTTGAATTTTATACGAAATGTAATTATACACTTTAATTTTTATGCCATCTGAATTTATACGAAATGAATAATTATCCGAAATGAATTTCGACGAAGTGATTTTATACGGATTGGTTTTATACCAAATAAGGGGATACCCCCATTAATATCTGCAACACCAGAGGTGTTACCTATACGTTGCATCTTTGACAACCCTGTTTACTCGTTCCTTGTACATACATAGTGCCCTATGTCATAGCGCGCTGGGAACACCTCAGATGGGAGTTCATTCCACATAATGCCAGTTCTTGGCGAAAAAGAGCGTGATGCACGCTTGTGCTTGGGTTATGTATGTGACGATATGTTACAGACTTACAGACTATTTGATGCTGACTGTACGTTGTATCAAAAATGGCCACTCAGTCACAAATAAAGCCATTCATTCCTCCCACCTGTCCCGGTCAGTTCAAGATCACCTATTCCCGTCGGCGGAAAGGCAAATTCTAAAATAACCACTAGACCGATCCAATTCGGTGCGATCAATTTATATTAAGATTATTCGTAACAAGGTTAAATAACAAAATTGCATCGCAAGTGACAATATTTTGGGGTCAGTTCAGTCTGTCCCTCTATAGTTAGGGAGCTGGCGAGCATTTCGGTATATGATTTGCACACGTTTCGCGTCGTGGTGGATTGCAGTTTAAGAGGAAACAGGAGGGCAGTTTTTCCATACAAACGTAGTCCCCTGTTTCCTCCCTGGATAATGCCAGTAGAGCAGGGTTTCTTAAACTGTGGTCCATGGACCCCTTAGGGGTCCGTGATACGAGAGCCGGGGGTCCGTGGCTATGCATACGACACAAACTTTCATGTGCCCTTGATTATCTTTTTCTTTGATTATATTCGGAAAGGGTCCGTAAGGTTTTCAAAATGACGTAGGGGGTCCGTGACCAAAAAAAGTTTAAGAACCTCTGCAGTAGAGCAATAATTTTTTGTCCAAAAATCTATGGCTACTATTGATATGTTCCTATGTTTTCCTTTTTACGATAAATTGATTCTCAAAAGAGATATTGACCTTCAAAAACCTAAAAAAAATGCCAGATTTTCCGCTGTGTTCACACATCCAGAAAACAAATTTGACTAGATTATTAAAAAAAAGGAAAACATAGAAACACGGCCAAAGCCTTTCTTTAATGTTTGATGAAAAAATTAGTTAAATAGGTTAAGTTTTGGGGAAGAAATCAGGGGACTACGAAACGTTGTTTTCAAGAAATTTTAAAAGGTATTTTCGGTCCAAGCTGCAGTTGTCTCTATCGCGCTCTGCGCGGGAGAGGCGGGCAGTGCGGGACAGCGACACATTTTACAAATACCTAATTTTCAATTCTCTCCACCTTACTGTTTCCTCTTAAGTCATTACGAATTGAAATAGAAAGGGTCTGGCCGGTCTGCTATAGTAAAATC
Source organism: Eudemis profundana (assembly GCA_947034925.1). Lineage (NCBI taxonomy): Eukaryota > Metazoa > Arthropoda > Insecta > Lepidoptera > Tortricidae > Eudemis > Eudemis profundana. The sequence goes on from OX344809.1 coordinate 2,546,314, forward strand.
GCCCCTGGCTCAATGTGAAAACTGAATATGCACGTTTATTTGCCTTATTATCAAATATAATTTTACTGAATATTAAGCCTTAAATACTTACGATTAGCGAAATAATTAAAAAAAAAAAAAAACAGTTTTTAATTTATTTTGGCTAAATTACTTTATCGATTCAGACGTCCTTCGGATATTTTATACATATATTTAAGATATGTTTATAAAAAAAAAATGAAAGTCCTAGCTTCTTTTAAAGTCAACATTTTTGTCTGTATAAGTTTTTCGTTTTTTTTTTTTTTTACTTGCAAGTTAGCGACACCTACCATACTTTGATATAATATACACAATTTAATAATCTATTACATATATTTTTTTCAAAAATATTAGTTCGGATCAACAAAGTGGAAAAAAGCAATTTGTCTAAAAGGGCGGAAAAAAGAACACCCATGAACGGCAACTTCTTCAAATAATGGAAATAGCTAATTCTGCAAAAAATACTTTCATTTTTGGAAACTTTAAATACTTAAAGCGAATTGCTCTGATACTTAAGATTGTCATACCCCATTTATTCCTAGGATGCTAGAAACGGAATCTAAACAATCGCTCTAGAAATGAAAACTTACGTCACAAAATTCCCTTTGAAACTCCGTGAAAACCACTTTGAAATCATTTGGCTAGCTTTTTATTTTACACGTTACTCGTATATCTTTTTATATATATTGTAAACAGAGAAGAGATAGGTAATATGTGGTACTACATTTTTCTCCATATATTTTCAGTGAACGTTATGTTTATTACTCATATACATACATGTAAGAAAAACGCTCTTTGAGTTTTTAGCACAATTATATTATAAATAACTAAAAATGAACAGCGAACACGTAAACACAAGTTTATTTATAGAATATAAAATAACAATCACTCAGGATGGTTGCAGTAAGCTTACTATCTAACAGACCCTAATCGTTATCACTGTCACTTTCTATAGCAATATTTAAACCGTCGTTATTAAATAAGGAGCTAAGTTTCAAATTAGGACGCGGTATTTTTGATAAATATCTGCCATATGACAGATAATATACAATAGCTGAAATGTGTGAACAACAGCCCACCGTCCTTAATCCATTTGCACATTCGCAGCAATAATTTTCAATTGCATCTATACCACTTTTATCTGGATTATACATTATAAAACATTTGTATTGTTTCTTTGATATGTGACGTGATTGTATAGATATTTTTAAAATATTTGTTTGGTCTTTTACATATGCCATATTTAAGTTCCCTGTTTCATCCAAAACTTCGGCTAAGTATGAAATGGCTTGGCCGTATTGATAACTGCCTGTAAACAAAATTTTCATATCGTACTCCGTTAATTGCGGAAAATCTGAAACGTCATTAGCTGAAATGCTTTGGAAAGGAAGTTTTTTTCGCAATAAACCTTTTTCTTCCACTATCGCAGCTAACACATTTGGATTGCTCTTTTGTATGCTCATTCTCTCGAAAATAGCGGTGGTCATATTTTTGTCCGAAGTTAAAGATTTTCCAAAACGGTTCAAAAAATATGAAGCTATGCGGCACAAGCTTTGTATTTTATCAAGCATTTTGTTATCAAATGTCTGGTCAAGTAGTTTATATTTTTGTTTTAAGGCACCATGAACTGCTTCCACGACCCAGCGAACTTTTGTAACATACCGGGACTCATTGGCCTCTTCGGTGGTCAGCTGTTTACGTTGGCCTTTGAGAGCGGGCATCATTACTCGGTAACCTTTAGATTCTAAAAAACCTACTACATCCCGGAAGCCTCTATCCAAGACAAATATGTCGCCAGGTCTAATAAGATTTTTCAAACTGGGTATGACTTTTCGCATAATGCTTGCATCGTTCTCAGTAGCATGGAAAGGTCCTAACATGTCGACTATAAAACCATCTGTTGTACTTATTGTGAACGGCTTGCATAAATGTGTTTTTTTCTGACCGGAATACGATTTGCGTTGATACTCATTATTGGAACTTTTTTGGTGGTATATATAGGTACCATCAAAAATGAGTATCAAAACATTCTCCACATCAAAAAGTTTTTTTGCTAGTTCTGTTGTATGATTGTTAATAAGCCATTGGCGACTAAATGCATTGTGACCAAATTGAAATGGAAGAATGTCTCTTTCAAAGGAATCTATAACGTTCGCCACATATTCTGACACTATTTGATATCTAGAAAGCTGCAGTAAAGTACCGATTATTCTGTTACTATTGCCTGTACGTAGTTTTATTAAAAAAATCACAACAGCTTGTATAATGTCACATTTTGTTTGTAAAGAGTGCAATTCGTTTTGAATAATATTAACATGTTCCCAAGTAAATCCCGTTAAAAGAGCAAAATGGTCATCGGAGACAGATTTATTTACTATTTTCTGAATTAATGGCAGCTGTGTTTCAGTGACTAAACAACCAAATAACTCTGCTATCTCTTTAACATTTACGGCCGCTGTGGTTGAATAGACTTCGATCAGCTTTAAATCATCTTCATAGAATTGACCATTAATCAAATGTGATGAGCAACATCTATTTTCGGTTGGAATATAAATATTTCTTTTGGAGTAAACTAGTAATCTCGCCTTTTTAGGTACGGTTTGTAAGTTGTTTGATTTAGAATGACATATGAAGCAGTACCTGTGAGTAGACAGTGTCCGTTGTAGTGGTAACTCTATCCTCTCAACTGAGCATCTACTACTAACATTAAATGCGACGAGTTCATTTTCACTGCTTGAATCACTGAGAATAGTCCCTTGATGTAAGTTTGAACTTAAGGGCACAATTGGTGGTTTAGTACGATAGGCTTTCGTGCGGCAACATGAACATAAAATATCACCATGTTCAAAAGTCTGTAGCAAAGAATCCGAATAGAATTTTACATCGGCAGAAGACAATAAAGTCTTTTTTACACCTTTTGTTTTACAAAATTGTTTTTTGCAACTACTGCAATTACGAATAGATTCATTGGACGCTGACATACTTTAATTAATCACTTACCTATGTTTTGTCTATTACAAACGATTACGATAAAGATTAGGTATCTTATCAATATTTATCTAATTACAATTAATATTGAATACTCTAGTATTGCAGTTTAAATGTGCTTATATCTGTAGAATAGTCTTCCCGCACAAAAACTACAGTACAAATCACTTAATGTAACTGTATTATTTTCTTCACGACTTGTGCCACATGTTAAGACGCTGTCAACAGCAAAATGCCCTTGAGGATTCAGGATTTTGGCCCATCCCCTAGCCCCGCCTAATTGCTCCCAGCGCTATTCACAAGTGAGCGGCGAGAAGCGTAACTGTTTGCATTCGGCTTGCGATCGCGATCGAAATAAACACGCCTGCCGGTAGATGGCGTTAAACTCCTGTAGGTTTCCCAATTTCCCATAGAGCGCAGAATAAAATAGACAGGGCGTCGTTAAAATAATATAGTTGATTTTTAATTTATTTTCATAATTAAAGCGTGAACAGATAGAATGAAATTTGGATATGTAATACGTAAATAAGTAATGAAAACTTTCAAGCACATTTAATGAATTTTGGATATGTAATATAAGTAGTTAAGATTTATTAGAAAAAATACAGTATTTTTGTAAGTAGTAATACGATTATATTGAATTAAAATATACAGCACTTCCTTTATGTTTTTCTTGATGACCTGCAATGTAAGGTCATCGAGAAAAACATAAAGGTAAGGTAAGGTTTACAAATAAATCAATCGATTTTCGATTTGACAGTATAAGGTATTTATACTTAGTATCCGTAACCTGGTATCCCATCAAAAACATTCTGTAAAAAACTAGCCAAGTCTCGATGGAGCTGCTTGTTTATCTCTAAAAAGTAATGAAATCTAGACAAAATCGTGTCAAGTTTAAGGTACCTTACTGCGATTTCTTTATTATTATACTTAATGTTGTGTGACTTGGCCGTTGAACATTCTTTATTCGTTATAGTAGGTACAAGTCAACAAAGAAACTTTGTAATCGCATGTATTTGTATAGGATTACAAACTTATGTGTGCAGTTGCAATATTTGGAGGTTTTTTAGGACTTGATAGGCTAAAAACTAACTATGTTTAAAATTTCTGCTCTCTGAGTTTATGGGAAGTATTAGTTCTATTCTGATGATCATGAGTCAGTGAGTGTCTGTCGTAAATGCGAAACTTTGCTTTCGCTTAACTTCGGAACTAAATGACCTACAGACTTGAAATTTTGGATTTTAAGTATGTGATTATAGCTTACTGGATGACGAAAATTTCTGCGTTCTGGTCTTATCTAGAGGTTCTCAAATAGGGGCCTGAAAATGCGGCGAAATGGTTCCAGTAAAGGATGGTACGGCAGTGTTTGCTTCGCGCTCGACTTGGCGGGGCCACTGCTGTGCCCCCAGATATGTACCATGCAACTCCGAGTACCTTTAGTAGCTAATGATAATGTATGTTACGTAGGTAATTAAATTAAATGAGATTGAATATAATATACAATATAATAAATACTTAGTACTAGTTAGTACAAATACCTTATACTGTCAAATCGAAAATTGATTGGTTTATTTGTAAACCTTACTAACTGACGTGCCCGAAAAATTACCCTGGAGTGCGGTGTATGATAATACATACATACATATATCCATACATACATACATACATACATACATACATACATACATACATACATACATACATACATACATACATACATACATGCACGCGCGCACGCACGCACGCACGCACGCACGCACGCACGCACGCACGCACGCACGCACGCACGCACGCACGCACGCACGCACGCACGCACGCACGCACGCACGCACGCACGCACGCACGCACGCACGCACGCACGCACGCACGCACGCACGCACGCACGCACGCACGCACGCACGCACGCACGCACGCACGCACGCACGCACGCACGCACGCACGCACGCACGCACGCACGCACGCACGCACGCACGCACGCACGCACGCACGCACGCACGCACGCACGCACGCACGCACGCACGCACGCACGCACGCACACACACACACACACACACACACACACACACACACACACACACACACACACACACACACACACACACATACATACATACATACATACATACATACACCTTAGGCCTTCATACACAGGGTTTCGCACTCGCCTAATGCATTAGGCAAGGAAGAATAATAATTACGTCAAAATAAAATCGCGGAGTGAGACATGCCTGCTTCGGCTCGTTTCCTAAAACCACACTCGTGTATTGATGCCTCCCATAATACATAACTATTACCGTCGACTCCAAAACTTTATAGATCTATGCAAACAAAACGTTTCTCGATGGGCGTAGCCAAAACCGCATCTGAAGAAGCGTTGAAATGTGGACCTTATATCCAGTGACATAAGGTCCACATTTCAACAAAAACTGAATGAGTATTCATTTGGACAGGCCAGTGGCTATTGCGGTGATCATACATTTAACACACTTAACTAAATATTTACACTTCTTATATTATAACTTTGATTTATATAAGTACGTATACAGTATTTTAGATTTTTAACACAAGGTTAAACAAATTTTTGCGATGTTTTCGATGCGCAAACGAGAAGCATAGGTCCGTCTAGCACGGCGCGTCAGCGCACACTGTCTATTTGTATCGGAGTAAACGAGAGCCTACTGTCACTGTTTCTGGGCAGCCGGGTCTTAGAAGATAATAATAAATAAAAATTGAAATAAAAAAAAGTGTGGACTATTTGTGAAATGTGACTCGCTAGCGGTTTAGGTATGAATATGTTGACTTCATGTTTTTATTTGCAGACCCATACGTTAAAAAAATAAAGACATAGAACCGTTTAATGATGATTTTAAGACCAATCTTTGCAATTTTTTTCTATCGAGCCGATTTCGTGAAATTATGTATCGCGTCCGTCCACGGTCTTCGAAATATGATGAATATTAACATATATTTTTTTTGATGTGCTAGAACAAATGGTTTTTCTTAAAAAACTGCTTAAATAACATCAATTTCAACAAAAGTAGGTCTTGTCAGCCTCTTAAGCATTTTTTTAATAGTTCAATTTCTTCCTCCTCCAGAAGTACTTCATAGTCGGGTAGGCAGCTACGAAACAAAGCGACCTGCATATATTTCGGCAGGTTTACTTGCTCAAATACTTTGCATTTGACAACATCCAACTGAAAATTATCATTTATTATGTAGATTGATTACTTCTACATCAATTCACAAAAAAATGTATAGAAAATATGAATTATGAGGCTTACGTTGTTTGGCAGGGATTGGTAACTATTTTCCAAATAATCTTCTGTCCATCTGGTCATTTTGTCAATAATTAAATCGTACACTATTTTGTATAATGTCGGGACACGTTTTTGAAACAATCGTTTTATAACTGTATTTTTATTTATAACTAGTTTTGCATTATCCGATGCAAACATTTTTCTCGTTCCCGCCAATTTTTTTAAGAACTACGTGCCGTGTACTCCACATAGGTGCATTCTAAAATTAAAATAATAAGCAGGATTTAAATACGAAGCTCGTCGTGTTCGAAATTCAAAATGTGAGTCTTTGAATTTCGATCACGGTTAGGGTTGCCAGATGATAATTTGATAAAGGAGGACTGATGGGTCTAAAAAGGAGGATTTTCTGTAGAAAAGGAGGACATGTCCTCCTTTTGGATACCATCTGGCAACCCTAAACACGGTAGAACAACTTACGTTTTCTGTTTACGTTTACGGATCCGATTTGAATAACACTCCTATACAAATTGCCTTTTTCCACTTTGTTGATCCGAACTAATATTTTTGAAAAAAATATATGTAATAGATTATTAAATTGTGTATATTATATCAAAGTATGGTAGGTGTCGCTAACTTGCAAGTAAAAAAAAAAAAAAACGAAAAACTTATACAGACAAAAATGTTGACTTTAAAAGAAGCTAGGACTTTCATTTTTTTTTTATAAACATATCTTAAATATATGTATAAAATATCCGAAGGACGTCTGAATCGATAAAGTAATTTAGCCAAAATAAATTAAAAACTGTTTTTTTTTTTTTTTAATTATTTCGCTAATCGTAAGTATTTAAGGCTTAATATTCAGTAAAATTATATTTGATAATAAGGCAAATAAACGTGCATATTCAGTTTTCACATTGAGCCAGGGGCGATTTTACTATAGCAGACCGGCCAGACCCTTTTGCTCGCCAGCTCCCTAACTACTATTTGTACAAACAAACCCACAGTTAACTGACCACCCATAGACTTTAACACGTTGCAATAAAGTTGACATTCGTTTACAAATGTACAGTTAACAGTGTGTTGGATTGTACACATGATGTTATGTCTATTAATTTTCTATTTTTTAATCTTGTTTTGAAGCCTAGAGACCCTCAAACTACATCAATAAAAAATATAGTTTAAGTTCATTGTAATATAATTGATCCGGAGAGTATATAGTATATCGTCGGCCGTAGGCTGAATTACGGTAAGGGACATTGTTTTGCCTGTCCCTTACCGTAATTCAGCCTACGGTCGACGATATACCTAGATTATACCAAGATTTTACGGTACCTCGTATGTTCATAAGTTTTGAGACGAACAAAAATTTTTTTTTCTCGAACACTCTTTAAGGCCCGGTAGGACCTGGCTCGCATTTCACATACAACTAGGGTCGGGCGGAATGCAGATTATTGCAGATTATCTTCGATTTCTAACATAAAAGTATACGTTATCAACCCAAACATGAGAGGATGCCCTGCATGACTGTGAAATCATGATTGTCAGGTATTAATTTTGTCAGAAAAGGTAACTGGTAATGAACAAAATGAAAAAAATGAAAAAAATACTTTATTTTATAGTGTTTTCGCGCTACTTTTCTATCGAGCGAAGTGTTCGCTATCGTGTTCTAAGTGAGAGGAAGCCCTAGATACAGTTCTGAATATTATTATATATGTTTCACAGTGACCTACGAGTCAAATAAGTGCTCTAAAAATGATTTGGAAACTAGGCTTCCGTGCCCGATTCTGATCTAGCCTCGCCTTAACGTATTTAACCTTATTTAAACGAAATTTAGACAGAAGAAAAATCATTATATTACGGTAAAAATAAAATATAAATGGTCGCCATTGTGCTGAACACAAGCCTTCAGTCGTGTGGGCCATTCATCAATAAAGGCACGAATGGCTTTAGTTGATTAAACTTTTGTTCGACGGTCAAGATTTTTTCGTCGGTAAACAAAATCTTTTTGGGACCGTGTCTCCATAGCAACTGTTGACATCATGCGAGCCTTTATTTTCTTAAACGATCGTTTAAGTAGTACCTAGACTTTTCTTCGACTGTAGGCCCTTGAGATCATACCTAAATATTATTACCTTTAGATCGTATTTCAATATCCGGTTCACCGAAAACTAACACCCGAATCAATTTTTTCTAATTGATAACGTTCGAATTTAAATTTTAAAAAGGTTTTCTCGATTCAAAATTTTTTTGGCCTATCAAAACATCGTCTCAAAACTTATGAACAGACGAGGTAATATAAAACGGTGCCCGGTTATTTGCTTGTTGCATTTTATTAATGAAATTTCATGTAATCAATATTATCATATCACAATTTCTTGTTGCTTAATGTTTTGAAAATCGAAACTGGTGAATTTCTTGTGGCGCTTCTTCTCACCAGAAGATGCCTCGGTAACTCAATAGAAAAAAAGTGAACCGCTTTGCTTCGATTGCCATCTACCTTTTATTACACATACCACTTGGCCTTCTTTAATATACGTAATGATGTGAATGTAATTAAATAAACAAAATATATACCAGGTAATACATATAAAAATCGTGTGAATATAAAAAAATATTTAAAATTTCAATTGATTAAAATTAACCACTCATGATATTATTTATTGTTTGTTACATGGCAACAATAGTCTGTCAAGGCGGTGCTGGTTGACATCAATCAAATAAAAAATGTCGGGAAATTTGTCGAGTGCAGTATTTTCCATTATTTATTTCATTTCAACGTCGAGTTGAGCATTAATTCACCCGTTGTATGTGCTGTTACCCTTCTGCTGTGTTAAGTTTTGTTATAAACAAAATGTCGGTCAGTGACTAGCCGGCCGCAAATTTCGTGACGGAGAAGGTAATTATCATGTTCTGGGTTTTCTTATCAAAGCTGGTCTACTATAATTTATGCACGGAAATCACGGAATTGAAATCGCCTATGAATATCCAACAAAGTGAACCTTTTACCAATTCTATAATAAATGTTTCGTGGTACTAAATAGGTTTGCGTATTTCGGCGTTGATATCATCTTAAATACTTTTTTCTTTTTCAGGGATCCAATGGCATAGATTTCGGTATACTGCTAGCAATCCAGAAAATTTTAAAACATCGAAGCACAGTTGTGGATTTGACTTTTAAGGGAAACATGATAAGTGTTGTATATGTAAGATAGTTTCGAGATCGACAGTCTCGCAATAAACGGTCAAACTGGGCGCACGTCTTTTATTTAACAGTGGCGACGAGGATGGGATAAGACAAAATAATGATGTTACTGTTCCTGAACGTAGGCACGCGGTAAGGGAACGCAAACCTCCAGTGCGTTACGGGTTCGAGATTGATTAGTATTAGGTACTGTCTGTTTATTTATCTGACAATAATGTTGTGTACATGTAATATAAATATATTAAATGTAAATTCTGAGCACTTTGGTTACTTACGATTACTGTCAAGTTAATTAAGCATAAGTAAAGAAATAAGTGAAGTTTAAGAAAATTGTAAGTTTAGTTAAGTGTCAATTTACTTTGAGCAGGATGCTACAGGATTAAATATTCTTAAATAAGGGTGGAGGTGTTGTATATGTAAGGTAGTTTCGAGATCGACAGTCTCGCAATAAACGGTCAAACTGGGCGCACGTCTTTTATTTAACAATAAGTACATTTTCTTGTGAATTTAAAAACGAATGCGAAGATAAATTCACCTTTGAAATAAGTAGGTATAAGTAAAACTAGAAAACGGAAACTGGTCTTTTTATTTACACTGCTCCTTAGTAATCCCCTTTCAAACTATGCAGTGTGGCACGTCTTAGAAGTTACGTAGAAATAAGTTTTTAGTTGAGGTCACTAAATTTAAATTAATTTGCTTTATTGGGCGTATTTGATTTAAGCTTGGTGATTGTAATTAGAAACTTGTTTCATCGTAACTTCTAAGATGTGTCATACCATGCCAAACTATAATTGCCTATATATACGCAGCTATATATATTATGTGTATACGCGTGTGTATGTGTGTGGGTGTGTGTGTATGTGTGTGTGTGTGTAGATTTGTTGACGTGAAATGAAGGATAGATGGCAGCACAAATACGATAGTACAATATTGTAGTCTTTGACCAGGTCATTTTCCGAAGCACCATTAGAATGAGGGTATTTAGAAATCAGAAATCCACCAGCTGGCAGCAGGGTGGCGAAAGGTCTATTTGGCAGTAGATTTCAAAATCAGGTGGTGTGATTGGTGGATCTTGACGCCTACTGTCAAAAAGACCTTTCGCCACCCTGCTGCCAGCTGGTGGGTTTATGATTTCTAAACACCCTCATTGCGCCTAATCGCGCTCTTGATCTTGTTAGTTAGTTATTCTTTCCCATTTGCTCAAAGGTTTCCTGGAAGAAATCCGTTACAGGGATAACATAAACATTGATTTCTGTAAAAATAATAGAATAAGAAATGTGAAAGAGCCCTTGAGTTGAGGGCCTACTCGCAGAAATAAATAATGTTGATTTTGTATTGTTTGATATCAGTACGTCTAGCATAACTGGCCGCGACTTCGTTTCTCGCGCGACTGAGCATCTCCTGTCACTGTCACACTATATTGAGTGGAAAGAGATAGGTAGCATTTGTCGCGCGACAAAGAGTCGCGTATCACAGTTGTGCTAGAGGTATCTATCTGTATTACCCACAAATAATTATGTAGTATACAAGTACATATTCCCTCCATGCCCCATTACCGTGAGATGCCCTGTATAATAGTCATCTTATAAGTCTAGTATTTTTTGTTTGCAGGTATTAACGGTACCCTAAAACATCTCGCGTGGTCCCGTCAACGGCCGCATCGCCCACTTAACCCCACGAGGTAAACTTTAATTAAAGCCGGAACAACACCGTAAAACCTAAGGGCTCTTGTTACGACGCGTGTCCTGCCCCACTTAAACAGAGGACGTACAGGGTGTTTTTTAGACGGAACACACATTTTGATTCTATTTCTGACTTTAGAGAACGTCACGACGTCGTCACGCGCCTCTGTCGCGCGAAAAATACAGAATGTTTTTAGGCGGAAATCAACTTTTGTTTTTATTCGGATCTGAAGTAGGTACAACGGTGCCGTGCGACTTCTTGTCGCGAATGTCGCGTATACTTGTACCTATATATCACTTTCCAGTAGTTACAGTCAAATGCAAAAACATGTATCGAATAAATCGTTTCATATGCTGTGGCTCATAATTTCCTAAAATAATTTTTCCTAGGTTGCAATTATTCCATTTTCATATTTTTCTAGGGTATCTTTTCCCAATTATTATTTTGTTGTCACTGTTATATTACTTTTTTTTTCTATTGTCTTAATTGGGTGAATCAACTATTAGACCCACACCTTTGACGTTTGGCGTTACTGAAAATGTTTCCGGAGTTACCAAGAAATCGAACTTCTAACAGGATATTTTCCTATCAATTAGGTTTATGAGACGAGGCATTCAACTTTCTAACATACACCATACATTTAAACATTGACAAACCATTAATTAAACGCGTTAATTTTCAACCAAAATTAAAAGTTGTGGACAGCGTCGTGTGGGCAAAAAAGTCGAACCTAGGAATATTTTTTTGTTATTCTACAGGGTGAATCTTTTTGACCGTTTAAACTTTTACAGCGGATTCTTTAGCGAAAAATAGAAAAAACTGACTGAAAACAGTTTTTTTAGTACTAAAATACCTATTGACCCTGACACCTGAGAGATATCCTAAAAAAACATACGTTTGTGGATATCGCGGTAGCGCACTGCGCGGGAGACGGCAACGGTCCCCTCCCCGCGACTTCGACCCCGATCCCGCGTTGAGTCGCCGAAACAAACTTACGCGTCGATACGCGAGGACGCGATACGTGAGGGCGTTACTAATTATTTTTCGGACAGCACATTGTATGGTGAACATTTTACCTACATTTAAAAATCTTCGTTCCTCTCCGCCCAACGGGCTAGAGTGCGGCTACGATAACTTTGCAGAGCGGAACATGGCAACACCTCCATTTAAGAGGAAACAGGAGGGCAGTTTTTCCATACAAACGTAGTCCCCTGTTTCCTCCCTGGATAATGCCAGTAGAGCAATAATTTTTTGTCCAAAAATCTATGGCTACTATTGATATGTTCCTATGTTTTTCTTTTTACGATAAATTGATTCTCAAAAGAGATATTAACCTTCAAAAACCTAAAAAAAATGCCAGATTTTCCGCTGTGTTCACACATCCAGAAAACAAATTTGACTAGATTATTAAAAAAAAGGAAAACATAGGAACACGGCCAAAGCCTTTCTTTAATGTTTAAATGAAAAAATTAGTTAAATAGGTTAAGTTTTGGGGAAGAAATCAGGGGACTACGAAACGTCGTTTTCATAAAATTTTAAAAGGTATTTTCGGTCCAAGCTGCAGTTGTCTCTATCCCGCTCTGCGCGGGAGAGGCGGGCAGTGCGGGACAGCGACACATTTTACAAATACCTAATTTTCAATTCTCTCCACCTTACTGTTTCCTCTTAAAACTCACAATTTCATAGTCGTAGTCGCACTGTAAGTGGAAACGCACCGTGAGATACATAAAATAGAAACACCTAGCTATGTCGGAAAAGTAACTTTTTAGAATATTGCATGTTTCAAAGTCAAAGAAAGTTGTTTTAGACAATCGCGAGCCCCGAGAGTGCCAATATAAACTCGGGATGAATTTTTGAAAGTTCTGTATTTAAGCTTTAAGGCCGCTGCGGCACTCGGTGCTCGTTCTGTGGTTATAAAGCGAACCAAAATGGCTTAAACAATTCACATCCTATAATGGATTATTAATTGGTTTTACCCTGTATATCTGTTAGTTTGATTCAAATCTATGACGGATTTTTTACCTACTTCAGCTAACTCGATCTTGTGGTTTGAAAATGGGGTGCCCGTCTGGTTGCATAACAACTATTGTCATAATATCGAGTGTCACTTTAAGTATAAAGTTGATGCTCATTTTTTTGGCATAAATTGTACTATGGCATAATTGTTCCCAGTCAAAATTATACGGAGTCATAATTGGTTTAATCATAATGTAGAATATTATACATTTATTTAGTCATAATACTGATAATTATATTTTTTTAGTAACAATTGCAAATGTCATACATTGATCACGCCATAATATTGATGATTATAATTACTTTTAGGTACGATTATTAGTGAAGAGCGATCACAACATACCCCCACTTACTGTCCAAGATAAAAAACTGTGACAGAGTCACAGTTAGGTACGACGACGAGCGAAGCGAGGAGGAGTGTTCGGAATTCTTAATACATCCTCATCCTCTTCATTCTGAAGCAATAAATATGCTAGTGTTTTTTCCATTTCGCGTATACGTCTCTTCGCAAACACACAACATCGGAAACATTCTAGAACGACCAAGCATCCGCTGTCTGCGGCGTCCAGCGTCTACCCCCAGCCGCTGCACGCCGCGGGTGGCTGGTCAGAACGACCGAGGCCTAAGAAAACTCCAGTATGGATCGCGCACAGGATGTGCTATTGCGCGTCTATGTGAATACAACGATTTCAAAAGTAAGGATAGGGCGATCCGTACAGTTCGGGTGGGTCGATTTTTGGCCGCGACATTTGTATGCCAAACTAAATGTATGGCATACAAATGTCGCGGACGAAAATCCACCCGGCTCTATATTCCCCGTAACAGTGAATGGAGCCTTTTACCACGCAATTAGACATTTTTATAACGTCCGGCTGCGCTGTGCGCTGCGCGTCCCACTGCCGCGTTGGTCGTAAAACTGATTTTTAGGACCAGCGCGTTGGAACCGTCTGCGCGCTCGTTAGCCCTGTCCTTTATACCTGTACGTCAATGTGTGAATACGTGTCGCGCGCTCCTAAATGGCCGCGCGCCTAAAGTTGGACTACGTGTTCGTCTTTATATTTACTGTCTGTGGCAACCACCCGGTTCCCCTAACTTGCAATTGGTTATTTGAGTACATTTTAACTGGTAGCCCCTAGGCACTTGTTAGACGGTAATTTCCTTCGGGAACGATATATTTAAGAACTGCGGAATGGGATATAAATCAGTCAAGTTGGAAACCGAATACTGGCGCTGCATCTGAAGCCCAATGATTTACTACCAAGTTCAAACGAAGCTGCTGAATTTATTTGCTAATGGGACAAGAGCGATGATGCCAATTTCGAAAACTTATCGCACAAGAATTTTTATATTTTGGCTCTTCTGTAAAGTTACCATCTTGTCGCTTATGCCATTTTAAGATTATTGTCGTGTACAAGGTTTTTTAGGGTTCCGTACCCAAAGGGAGCCAACGGAACCCAATTACTAAGCCTCCGCTGTCTGTCCGTTTGTATGTCTGTCTGTCACAGGGCTCTATCGTTTGAACCGTAGTAGGTAGATACTTGAAAATTTCACAGAATGTTTAATTTTATTGCCGCTATAACAAAAATAATAAAAATAATTGCCTTTCATTAAATTGACGAAAGGGCCTCTACGCGTTGGCTTCGGCTCCGCGCACGCCTCCCAAAGGGCCGGGACACTATTGTCTCGTGTACGGGAAAGACATACATAAAAATAAAATAAACTTACAAGGAAAGGTACCCAACTGTCCGACTCCGATTTGATTCATTTTGATATATGTTATAGAGTAGTCTAAAATAGCAGACACGTATTTTTTTTAGCTGCCCAAATTCAACCTGTTAGGAGAAATTGTCCTTCAAAGTACTGAAAAGTGACTAAACCCTCCCACTTCTACGGAAAAAAAAAATTCAAGCAAGTTGCTAGTTAAAGTTGATTGTTGGTTTGATATTATGTTTGAGAACATGAAAAAATAATAGGCACGTGTTTCGTTATATCGACTGAAACTCATATTTTCCTAAAAAAACACCCTTCAAAGTTTGAGCCCTTTGAGGATATTTTTTTAGGAATGTTTTTCCCTACAAAAGGTACATCGCGCGCTCGAAAGGCCCCCACCTAGTTCGACCAAATCGAGGTGGGCCGGGGACAAGCGACCTGGTTCAACCCCAGGCGCCCCCGGCCCCCACCCAGTCCGATCCACTCAGGGTGGTCCGGCTAGCGACCAGGTTCAACCCCAGTAAGTCAATCTTCAAAAAAAAAGCGCTCGAATGGGTGCGCACCGAGTTAGAACGCACTACAAGTAAAGTTTTAAGAATACGTAAGAATGTTCCAGTATGTGTCGCACTCACACAGACGTGCTATTACGCGTCTGTGTGAATACGTGTCGCGTGTTCCTAAACGGCCAAACTTGGACTACTTGGTCGTCTTTATACAGCGTGTAAGTCTAATACGGGCGAACAATTAAACCAGATATAGCGTTTAATAGTGTTATCATTAATTAATATGATTTTTTAAATTACACTTAATAGTGACCTCGTAATTAATTTTTGAAAATTTACACAGCAGCAATGTACCGCATACATGCTTGTTATGACATTGCGAGATACGAGCTTTTTTAAAGTACCTGTCAAATAGCGTGTTTGTCAACTTGAATGTATTGCGTTACATTGCGGCCCGAATTATTTTGTATGGTAAATATTTTCATTGTGGTTTTAAGCAATAGTTATCTAAATATGCTTCTTAGGTCTTATGCTGACCACCGTTTCAATATTCGCCCGTATTAGATTTACAGGCTGTATACTTTGCCGTCATTGTAAAATTAAAGCATAACAGGGTCGACAAGTTCTTAAAGACAATCACGGCCTGTATATCTATAGCTACTATAAAAGACGGGCAATAAAACTATGAGTACACGAGTTAGCAAGATGGATGGACGTGCAAGATTGATGGCGGCTCTCCGACCCGATATGACAGTGATCGCGGAATAAACGGCTCGCTGTTTACTGAAGACTACTAGAAAAATCCCGCAAATTCTTTCGCGTAGGTGAAACAAGCGTATGTTTTTCGGTATTTCTCCGGCGATATCCATACACACACACACACATACACACAAACGCACACGGAAGGTCATGCACTCCAATATGTATAAATGTATGATTAGATTAAGATATAGTTAGTTAGATTTTAGTTAATATTGTTATTTTTGTTAAATAGATAACAATTAATTCGTTAAAAGAAGAGCGGAGTCTCCTGATACAGGTATCTCTATACTTACTAGGAGACTCCAACCTTTGCAATGTTTTATAACTTGTATTTATAACAGAAATAAAGATTTTTCATTTCATTTTCATTGAATTCGGTGTCATTCTGGCATTAATGTCGAAGTTTTGGGAGATTTACACGACATTTTGGAGTAGGATTTGGTAGTGAACCTCGACATTAAGGCGAATCTCACACTGCAGCGCGAATCGCGGCGACACGCGTTTCAGCGATTTTCAACTTTGTATGTAGAATCAAAAATCGCGGGGTGGCGCACACTGGCGCGTAAATCGCGGCGACTCGCAACTACTATGCGCAGCTACACGGAAAAAATCGCGGCGACGGGCGATTTCAGTGTGTTCTTCGCCTAATAATGCTACTAAGGAATGCAACTGTTTTCTTCTATTTTATTGCTGGCTGTGCTGTAAATATTATGTTTCATTTTTATATATGTATGTATTTTTTTTATGTATAACTAGTATATGTAGAATTATGCATTTATTTATAAATGTATGTGTATCACTTCCCTTATTTTAGTTATTTTTGTGCATTCTTTGTCTTTTGCATCATTACTCCTCACCGCCTACTCAGGTACGGTTTTAAAGAAATAAGCTGTCGATAAAATGAAAATTCGATGAAGCCTTTATCGACAAAACGTAGGGACGCGCCTTTTATATTTAAAAGGCTTGTACCAGCTGGAGAATGTTATTGAATAATAGAACACTCAGACTCATTAAAATGAAGCTACGAAGTTACGTGTATAATTCCATGCAGTTAGCCGCATTACCAGTGCCCTTCAATAATGCACGTATCGGAGTCATTAAGGGGTTCGTGTCTGCGCCGTTATTGAGTCGACGTGAGGACCAACACAACATCATGCAGCATCACATGTACAGTGACCAGCAAAAAGTGCGATCAAACTGCAACTCAAAAAACGTTGACGTACTGTAAAGATTTAAATCTCTACCTACTCCAATTTGTTTTTGTGTATCTTGGAAGACTTTTGAAAGAAAGAAAAACATTTATTCAGTAACGCACAAAAAAAACAGGACTTGGGGCAGATAAACAGAAACAGATCACATAACATATGCGTTCAGGAGTATACAGTGGGTCTAGCAATGTGTGCGATAATGAAAAGGCCTTGACTCAGCACAGCGCACGCAGCGCAGTTGTTTTAGTTAATGTTTAAAGAAAATATACTTTTTCTTTACGTTATTTTATTTATTAACAGCATCCGGGTATCTTTTTTTAATATTTTTATTGTATTTTAGGTAGTTTAATTTAGTTTTTAGGTTTATTTAGTTTTAGGATATTTAATTTATTTTTTATTTTTTCTTGTTTTAGTATACTTTCATTCAATAAAGAAGTAAATGATTAACTGCATCATTTTTAGGGTTCCGTACCAAAATGGTAAAAAAGGAACCCTTATGGTGCGACTCTGTCTGTCTGTCTGTCTGTCTGTCTGTCTGTCTGTCCGTCTGTCACAGCCAGATATCTCAGGAACTACTGCTGCTATCGGTTTGAAATTTGGAATAGTGTTAAAAGTAGCTAACCCGAGCTTATTGGACATAAAAAAATCTTGTACCTTTTTTACTTTTTTTTTAAAGGGCTCCGTAATGGGATTTTGAAAATTGAAAGTAGGGCTAATATATCGAGTGGGGTATCAAATGAAAGAGCTTAATTTGTAGATTAAAATACCATTTTTATTTTTTTTCTTAAATAAATAGTTTTTGATTTATGGCGAAAAAAGTTTAAAAAAATACCATTCCCCCCCTATTATCTCCGAAGTTACTGATCAGAAAAATGTGTCATAATTACCAATTATTAATGTCGTCCTAAATATTACAGGAAAAATATAACGGTTTTCCTCACTTGCACCGTTTTTGAGAAATTTGCAAAAATCATAACTATCGCCATACAGTTTTTCTTGAACTATTCATGTATCTACTTATTAGGATTATTATCATTATTAGGAAGACCGTTATATTTTCTCTTCCTGACTTGAATACTTTTTTAAAAATTTACAAAAATCTTAACATATTTCTTCTACCCGTAGGTAGTAGGGATACGAGAGCCATCTAGCGGAGAGTAGCAAAACTAAGCGATGGTTTATAATGTTTATATCAGATTACGTAAAAAATGTCTATTAAATACAATGATCACTCATCAGGAATCGGGAAAAAAACATAAAGTAACAATAATTATTAAAAACTCTATAATAGGAGTATGTTAGGAAATTTGACACTAGTAAATACCATAAAAATGAAATACCACTAGCGCCATCTAGGGACACAAATCTAAAATAAAGTGTGCTTCAAAACATGATTCCTTAATGAAAAATGATACATGAGAACTAACTTAGTTGACAAACAATTATTTCAATCAGCCAATAACAAAAAGTAACGTTTAAATTTAAATTACAAGTAAAATTTACGCGCTATTTAGTATCAATAGATGTCGCTGTAGCATACGCTGCATCGCGCTGTTAAGATTTTTCGTGGTTTAATAGGGCTAAAGTGCGTTTAAGGCAAGGTTGCTGTTAGTCGTAAGGTTGGTCTACTTACGAGTTTATACGGAACCCTCGGTGCGCGAGTCCGACTCGCACTTGACCGGTTTTTTAATTTAATGTTTAAAACCTATCAGCAGACATAGGAATCCACGGGGCACAATTTTGTGACAGGTAATGAATGACCCTCCCGACCCGTGGTCCACCTGACATGTTCACCTGGGTGGACTTGTCAGGTGGACCACGGGTCACAACATTTTTCAAAGTAGCAATAGACCACCGCTCGAGTGAACTGTAGGTAATAACATTTATGGCAGTGCCCTTGGTACACCTCTAAGGTATACCAGGGGTCAGAACAAGTGCCCCTAGTCCACCCAGGTGAACTTGTCAGGTGGACCCCGCATAAGGAAGGGCAGTGACGTACCTTATGCATCACGTTTTTAACACATTACATGCCGTCCGCTGAAGAGGTTGTAAGCTTACAGATATAGATGAGTAGGGTGACAAGGAATTTAGGATAAAATGGATTTCAAAATAAAAGTTACCATAGAAAAAAGTTTGTTTCCATGTAATTAATTACGACTATCGTGACCGCCATAAATTATCGAGTCAGAAAAATTGGTACCTGGTCAGATCACCAATTAAAAATCATCGGGTATATTATGTCATGTTAACCTCACATTGTTTGCACAAACGTAGTTACTTAATTAACAAAATTGTTAATTCTCCACGAATCGTACTAATGAGCACATCTACTCCATGCTACCAAAAGGTCATAAGTATGTTGGTGGCGCCAACGCCCATACGCCATTTTGACTTTGCATTCCTGC
The DNA here is from genome assembly GCA_947034925.1 of Eudemis profundana. Lineage (NCBI taxonomy): Eukaryota > Metazoa > Arthropoda > Insecta > Lepidoptera > Tortricidae > Eudemis > Eudemis profundana. The sequence continues at coordinate 2,566,066 of OX344809.1, forward strand.
CTTCAAGCATTGTAGGTTGCAAAGTTGGATGGGCAATGTTCAGGGGTCATTTTGGTTTTGCTCAGTGGGTCACCAGTGCATCCACTCTCGTGTATGTCAGAGAAATTATGTTACGTCAACCGTGTTTACCCGGGTCTCACAATAGTACATTACATAACTAGGGTGGTAATATGCGATCGAGGGCTTTCTTTATTACCTCCCGTGTTGTTTACATAATTTTATGTCTACACTTGGCCAGAAAGCGGCTTTTTCCGTACGCGCAGCGTGAGGAAAAAGTCACTTTTTGGCCAGGCGTGGCATAAATGTATGAATTAATTTCATGTTCTACCAGTTACCTCTAGCTGCTAGTGGTACTGGTAGAACATGAAATTAAGAGTCTAGCACAACTGTGACACGCGCGACAAATACTAGGGGAGACCGGGTATGGTTGTCTCGCGGGTTGGTTGTCACAGCGGTCATAAAATAATACTAAACGAAACATTAAGTACATCGATCGGTGCTAAAAGATCGCAAGAGCTGTACATCCTTCCGTACTTCACCAATCGATGCACTTATTCCTTCGTTTAGTATTATTTTATGGCCGCTGTGACAACCAACCCGCGAGACAACCATACCCGGTCTCCCCTACCTACTTATCTCTTGCCACTCACTAGCTGTTTCTATGATTACTGGGAAGTGCGAGGAGGTCGGTAAGTATACAAGGTGTATAACTTGCAAACACCAAGTTATACTTAGGTGCGGGGCTGTATTATTCATAACACTTCGTTTCGGCACGATAAGCTGGGTGCAGAATCGTTTAAAATAACGCAATGCGGAGAACATCGGCTGCCTTCCTTGCGGCAGTGGCCCGGAAACTGTTTTCCCGAAAAAAAACCGGCCAAGTGCGAGTTGGAATCGCCCACCGAGGGTCTCGTACAAAAACTATAAATAAAAGAAATATTGCGGGACAATCTTACACAAATCGATATAGTCTCAAATTAAGTAATGCTTGTACTATGGGTACTAGATGACTATAATATGTGACACCGTATAATTGTGAATTCCGTCAGTTTATAATCTAACGCGCGAGATTATAAACTGGCGGATGGGTTAGGTTAGTTTATGCCACACATGGCCATAAAGTGACTTTCTGGCCAAGTGTAGATATAAAATGATGTACACAACACGGGAGGTAATAAAGAAAGCCCTCGATCGCATATTTACGTCCCTCGCTTTCAGCTCGGGCTGCAAACTTCTGCGATCTCGGCCTTTCTTTATATTACCACCCTAGTTATGTAATGTACCTACTATTATAATCTCGCGCGTTAGATTATAAACTAACAGTCGTTTACAATCTTACGGTGACATATACATACTTTACATAAATAAATACTTAAATAGATAGAAAACATCCATGACTCAGAAACAAATAACTGTGCTCATCCATCACACAATTATTTAATAAAGACTACATTTTTTTATGATTATTTTTTTACAAATGTATAGTTTTCAGATTGTTCCGTATATACTTGTACTCTAGACCCAGTATTAGGTAGGTACTGGCCAAATTTCATAGTTCTAGGTCAACGGAAAGTTATAAATTTTGGTTTCCTTGAGAGAATCGATATGTACGTTTTTAGCGGCATAAACGGCTGTATCTTTTATTACGTTAACTTAGAAGTTCGACCCAACAAATTAAACTTTGGTAATAAATCAACATAAGTAGCACTAGTAGCAGTTATTCGAAATCCGGGACTATAAAGTGTAATTCCTGGACACGGGACAAGAACGGTAATTCCGGGACAATCCCGGATTTCCCGGACATCTGGCATCCTTAGCAGAGACTTACAAGGCAGGGTATCCAACTGTCCGGCTCCGATTTGATTTATTTTGATTTATGTTAGAGAGTAGTCTAAAATAATAGACACGTATTTTTTTAGCTGCCCAATCTCAACCTATTGGGACACTGACCTCCAAAGTACTGAAAAGTGACTAAACCCTCCAACTTCTACAGAAAAAAAAATCAATCAATTTGCTAGTTAGGTACTGGTTTCATATTATGTTTGAGAACATGAAAAAATAATAAGCACGTGTTTCGTTATATCGGCTAAAACTCAAATTTTCCTAAACAAAAACACCCGTCAAAGTTTGAGCCCTTTGAGGGTGTTTTTTTTAGGAAAATATGAGTTTGAGGTGAAATGACAAAACACGTGTCTATTCTTTTTTCATGTTCTCCAACATGTAATGAAACTAGTAATTAAAAAGCCAGTTGGGCTTGAATTTTTTTTCTGCAGAACTTGGAGGGTTTAGTCACTTTTCAGTACTTTGGAGGTCAGTGTCCCAATAGGTTGAGATTGGGCAGCTAAAAAAAATACGTGTCTAATACTTTAGACTACTCTCTAACATATATCAAAATAAATCAGATCGGAGCCGGACAGTTGGGTACCTTTCCTTGTTAGTAATAAATAGGTACCCGTTGGCATCCTTCGTATATGGAACCCAAAAATGCATTTCATATGAAAACCTTTTGAATGTCGTTGAAAATTCAGTGACGTATTGCAGTGAAAACATCAGGTTTTAGGAATTAAGGCCCAGTACTGTGCTCGTAAAAATGTAAATTTATTCAGTGCTTTGTTATTTTTTCCGTTGTGATTTAGCATCGTTCTATGTTTGCGAATTTTACTGGGATATCGACACATACAGTATGTATGTGATCGTAAAGCAAAGCTGTAAGCTGGCCAATGTCGATATGAAGTATAGTGTAATGGCATAGTTTGTATCACTGTTGCAGCAGTTTTTTTTAGATTGAATAAAAAAATAATTGTTAAGTACCTGTTATTTCCAGATGATTTTGAAACAGTCTGTATATAAACAATCTAAACGTTATTGTCTTATCGTAAACCAACTAAAACATAACAAACATGTCATCACATCGTACTTCAGATTATCGCTGTGATGTTGTTAATTTCTGTTTTCGTTGAAGCATAAATGCGTATACTTACTAAACACACACACTTACACAAAATTATTTGATATTGATTTTTTTTTGCCAACGGTAAAAATGACTGCATTTCAATAAATCAGGTACCGTGGTCACATTTACTTTTCATCACACTTGCTCGAAAATGGTGTCATTACACGTAGGTTTAGCGGGCCGTACATGACCTATTACGCCCTAGGGCGTAATGGTTTTCTTTTTAAATTTGAAACGCTGATTCTGTTTTACTCTTATTTGTCATGTTCAAAGGAAACGCCAACGTACTTTTTTAACTTTTACTACTGAAATATTTATTTAAAGAGAACTGTTATTGCAAATACATGTAAACAAAATAAAATCAACAATTTTAAGTCTTTACCGCTATGGTTACCGAACGTGACGTGAATCCGCATTGTCTATGGATAATGTCACTAATGTCACTGTCAGTTTTACAATTTTATTTAGGTTAAGTAAGGTTATTTTAATCAGATTTCCTCACAAGTGTGATGAAAAACATTGTGTGTGCCACGGGCGGTAAAGGAATTACAAACTCGTGTTATTAAAGCCCTCGGCTTCGCCTCGGCCTTGTAACAAACACTCGTTTGTAATTCCTTACTTACCGCCCTTGTTACACAATGTACTATTCTAACAATTGCGTGGTACATTTCTTTGCTTTACATTTGGTTACATACTGTATATGTCAATCGTCCTTCATCGCGATAATAACGGCGTTTCCCGTTAATGTGGCCCCAGCGTTATAAAGTACAAGAATCGGATAGGCGGCACTATAGCTTGGCAACTCCGTTGGTGACACTCACCTGTGTGATTTTTGTTCTGTGCAGCCGTAACTACTTACACAAGTTACCGCCAACACGAACGGGGGCCTCCGGGGGCTGCCTCCGTCGGTCGCAGTTCGTGTTGGCGGTAACTTGTGTAAGTAGTTACAGCTGCACAGAACAAAAAGCACATAGGTGAGTGTCACCAACGGAGTTGCCAAGCTATAGTTGTGCACGTTCCCTAGTGAAGTTATTGTAACGCGAAATCTGCACTGCTGTAGTGCGATTTCTTCAATATGATTATTTCTGAAGCCGGAGTGGCATAATCCAATACTGTCGGCAGTCGGTACACAGTCGTCAGGCGTAATTGGTTTAAAATTTTAATTTAACAAGATTATGCTCTTCGCTGTGGCATTACACGAGTCTTATGGACTTTAAGTAAATAGTTCAATCTACGAGATGGTCTTTTTAAAAAACTTCAATAACGATTATTCACTTTAATCGCAGTAATGAATTGGCTAGTGCTAAATAAGTGACCTAATTTTCTTTCTCCTGACTAACTCGCAACCCTATTGGGCATAGCGTTTGTCTGACCGGGTGGTCGGCCGTGGCGTTCCCTGGGGTCGAACCAGGTCGCTAGCCGGACTACCCCGAGTGGATCGGACTGGGTGGGTGCCGGGGGCGCCTGGGGTCGAACCAGTCCCGGTCCACCTCGATAGGGTCAGACTAGAGACCTAATTTTCAGCTCCGCAGTCACTAAAGGCTGCGGCTCCACTGAGGTTTAGACGAGTGGAGCGGAGAGGAGTGTAGGGATCGCCCAATCACCTTCTTCGTGTTAACGGTCAATTGCAGAAAAAATGTACCTTTTACTTTTTTTGTCTGATCATGGTGTGTCTTATACAATTTTACTCAGAATCATGAGCACTTTTCATTTATGAAATAAAAAAGTAGTGTAAAATGTCCCAGCTTTTCCGTACAAATTTTGAATTTCTCAGTTTCGTTCGTTACGCCTAAACTAAAAATATAGGGGAAAATCGTAATGAAACTGAGATTTTATTTTTTCTCAGTTTCGGTACGGAAAAGTAGGGACATTTTGCACTACTTTTTTATATCCTTTTTTATGGATTATATTAGGTTTATGCCATTGTTGTTTCTTCCTATTCGCGATTCTGCACAAAATAAATTCCACGCAACTGAATTTAATCACATGCGTTAGACTTCACGATTCTGTAATTATTTTTCTTTAAATCTCATACATAACCGGGAATCGAACCCGGTCGAAATTGGGGCGAAGAAAATTTTTTTTTAAGATTTCGACTAGGAAAAAACAAGATAGTATAGAAGATAGATAGAATAAAAGATAAAGATAGTATAGTGAAGTATAAAGCATGTGATTAAATTCAGTTGTGTGGAATTCATATTGTGCAGAATCGCTACTAGGAAGAAACAAAATTGCGTATAAATAACGACTGTGAAGCATTACGCATGTGATTAAATTCAGTTGTGTGGAATTTATTTTGTGCAGAATCGCGAATAGGAAGAAACAACAATGGCATAAACCTAATATAATCCTTTTTTATTTCATAAATGAAATGAGCTCATGATTCTGAGTAAAATGGTATAAGACACCCCATCAAACAAAAAAGTAAAAGGTAATTTTTTCTGCAATTGACCCTTAAACCACAGATCATATCGTCCCCTTGGTGCAAAAACCGCTTAAGTGCACTTCTAGGCTAAAGTGAGTTATTAACACCTTAGAATGTACTTTTCAAGACCTACATACTAGGGCTCCCGCTACACGTGCTACACGCCGAAACGGATACCCGTGTTCTTAAGACCGGCGGTACTAAGAACCCGGATTACACAAACCCGCCGGGTACCGAAAACGTTTCTCAGAAACGTTTCCGGTACCCGTACCCGTTCTACGTGTCGGCGGGTACACGTGTATTTAAAACCGGCCCGAACGGGTACGAACGAACCGAAACAGTCGGAGTCAAGGCACACAATATCTACTATTTAATGCTGACTTCAGATGAACTCTTTTGGCGTACGAATGTTTAATAATAGTTTGTAACCGTGTTGGAAAATCATATTTAGCCAACTACTTAAAATATGTTTTTTATATAAATCGAAGTAGGCATCGTTATTCTACATTGTCTGCTGTATTTTATTCTAAATCTGCTCGTACTTAGTTTAGAAACTTTATTCTGATGTGTTAGGTTTTGATTTAATAAAATTAAAACCTATTGCGTCTTATCTAAGTCAATTAATTAAAAACAACATTTTATTTATAATGGCATATCAGATATGTGACGAATATGGTTTGCAGATATACTAAAATATCAATTAAAAATAACAGTTTAGAATATAATTATGAATTACTTCGCAAAAACAACAAACATCTGCCAATGGCGCAAAAAAGATAAACATAAGCGCCATTATCATGTGATTATTCATAACTGAATTTCACCCGAGAACCACAAAAGTCCATGTTACCTTAGTTAACTTGCGATAAGATTGCTTATTTCTTTAAGATAAATCCTAAAATTGGTAATCATTCAAGTTTACTTGAGTGACTTTCACAATAGGATTAAGGTAATAAACTTGAACGCCGAACGCCTTTTTGTCTGACGAAACGAAGCGAACAATGAAGCAGGTTCCCAAACCATCATCACAAGTACGACTACCAATTATAAGCTTTATGTCGTAGCAATAAGGTTAAAACTTATGCACCAAAAATTTCAACAAACCCCGGCACAATCTTAAAAGATTAGATAAGTAAATGTTTTCTATTGATTTGGAGCCGCATCGCACTAACAAGTAGTTTACTATGAAAAAAGGCAGAGCAAAAACAATTAGAATGAACAAGAAATGGGTAAGATTTTGGAAATAAGGTACCTAGTCTAGTTGTTTTTTAGTACCTATGATTCCAGTTCCAGAGTAATACAGTTTCGTTGCAAGTTATTTTAAAATCGTTTTTTTTTTGTTTTGTTGTGTTTGGTTTTGTTGTTATATACTGTTAATGCGATAGATTGTTATTAAATGTTAAAAAAAATACAAGAAATTGGGTGTGGAATTTTGCCACAAGAGTCGATGACAAAGCTTATTGCTCATTGTTCAATTATCGCACAAACAACGAGATTTCTTGTAATATTAATCAGGACTACTATATAGACGACAGGAGCGATTGGAATACATTTATTAACAATTCACCATAAGTCAACAAACCCGACGACCACCGAGTAAGTGCAATTATTTAACTATTTTATTTATGTAAAAAAATATATAAACGTAACTCTATTTTGTATAAATAAATAAACCAGCCAGTGTGAGTCGGATTCACGCACGAAGGGTTTCCGTACCATTTCTGTATCTGTTGTTATAGATGCTACAGAAATACATAATCTGTGAAAATGTTAACTGTCTAGCTATCACGGTTCATGAGATACAGCCTAGGGACAGACAGATAGACAGACAGTGCTCTTAATAATAGGGTCTCGTTTTTACCCTAAAAAGTGCTAGTATTTGAACTTCGAAGTCTTATATAAAAATGTCTACTCGTATTCTATGCAAAAACTACCTGCTCTTAAAAGGCCGAACCCTTAGCCCAATAGACTGTTTATTGACTTTCGGCTTTACATATTATACACCACGGAATAAGATATGCTGGAAACTTATACGTATTGTGTCTATTAATTTGTAGCTCGAACCACGATTTGTACCTTCGCTACTCGTTAAGGACGGATCCGGAGACACGGGTAGATAAGATCCGTTTCTTTGGGTACCCGTGTACCCGTGGAAACGGATCTTAATTACACGTTTCCTAATTACCCGTGCGGAACGGGCCAGAAAACCGTGTCCGTGTTACTCAGAAACGGGTAATAGAAACGTTTACACGAAACCCGGACACGAGCGCGAGCCCTACTACATACTGTCAAAACCCGTTTTGCGATACGACGCTCCGTTCCTGATTTAACTTTTTCTTAAGGTCACTTAAAACTGATTTTTTCCAATATTTAACGACCAAAAACGACTAAGTGTGGGTTAAACACCGTTTTGAATTATTCTCTACAGGAAGAACATCTTATTCTCATTTAAGCGGTTTTGGAATGATACAACTTTTAATAAAAATGCCAATATCCCTTCTGCTAAAACCGCCTAAGTGATATATAGTAGGTTTTTGCAGCGTAACCTAGTATCAAAACATGTATTTCGTCGTCTGCAAAAAAAGTCTAAGCATTGTTAGTAGGTTTTGTCATTACATTACTATTGCATATGTACTGCATAAATAAAATTCTTCAACAGCGAAAACCAACTAAATTCACACAATCGGTTTTGTTTGTGATGCTAATTCCTTACCACCATTATACACCGATTCAGCCAAAACCGCTTAAGTTCAAATAGATGTCAATAATGTTGCCTATGATTAGGAACTTGAATGTAAGAAAATCTATCACTCATAATGAATTATGAAATTAACTGCTGATTGACGTAATTATATTTTGTTCTGTTATGCTATTTGTTTATCAGAGTGAAAAATAAACTATTTAAATGTTTAGAAATAAATTAATAGAGAATATTATTCCTATTATTTATTTGCACAAAACATCAGTTTGTTTATATATCTATCAGTCTGAGAAACATACCTGTTTTTTTTTGTATCAGCGTAATTCGTCCCATTCGTTTTTCGTTCAATGCGTATTTCGTCTCATTCTATATCCGTCACACATTCTTTATTAAGACTATTCTTTATACATAAAGAATGTGTGACGAATATAAAATGAGACGAAATACGAATTGAACGAAAAACGAATGGGACGAATTACGCTGATACCTTTTTTTTGTACCATGGTCGCGTCTTGCATTTCAAAGCGTTGTCACGGTTTTGCGCGCATGAATGTAAAGGTTTATTCTTTAGAAATATGTCTTATTCCTCTGTCTCCATACATTTAGTATGAAAAAGGGTCAGAGGAATAAGGTGACCGCAGACATATTTCTGAAGAATAACCCTAAACAATTGATATGCTGGTAAGTGATTGATTCTAGAGCTAAAAATGTTTTACGCTTTGCCTCGCATTTATGGACTATGAGAAGACCTTTGATTCTTTCGAGAATAGTAGTACCTACGTAAGTGTGCAGCAGTGGCGTGGCGTAAAATATATCCTTGGGCAAGTCGGTGCAGATTCGGCGTACATTTTCCTTAAGAGCAGAATAAGGAGGTCAAATCCTTGATATTAGGCAAGCCGGTAGGAATCGAGTTCTTTGGACGCCACGCTACTGGTCTCCAGTCTCAACGTTAAATATGCTCAGCAAGCTTGGGAGAGGGCCATGCTCAGTGATTTGTTAAGGGATTGTATCAGAAATGAGATAATCTGTCACAGAACCAAAGAGACAGACATAACCCAAGGAATTATCAATCTGAATTGGCAGTGGGCTGGTCAAATATGATAAAGATTTTGCCGGTGATTGGACCTACTGTTTTTACAACATTCTAAATATACTGCGCCATGATAGGGTGAAGGCACACGCAGACGATTTTAGTTGAAACATTATAATGTAAACTAAAAAAGTACATTAAACCCCTAAGGCGGTATAATAAGGAATGGCCCATTTCACAGGTGTTTGCTGCAGGCGAAGGCCATAATTATGCAATTTGGATTTTTACTAATTACCATCCGCAGTGTTTACATAATTTTACGTCTTCTCTTAGCCAGGAAATGGTATTTTATCTTCCCGCGCAACGGGTGAAAAATGCCACTGATGGCTCATGTTAAGGTGACGAAAAGTACCTATTATACTCGTATCATATGATGACAAACCGCCCTGTGATACCATTACCACGTGTACGAGTTCATTTGACAATTACTTTAGTATTGAATAAGTTTTACTTACATTTTGGAGTGTTTGCCTAGCTGATTTGTCTCGAATATAGGTTTTTGGCCTATTTAACACTAGAATAGTACACAAAACTCGATGGAAACTTTTCAATCAAAAGGTTAGGATCCAGAGCAATGCAAACCTAACAAAACGTAAAGCTATATTGATTATGAGGAGAACAGACAGGAAAATAACTTACAGAGTTAAAAACGCCTAAGTGAATTTTGGCATTTTAAGCGCCCTTAATTCGTAAATTCTTAAATCACTACAGCCAAAACCGCCTAAATGACTGGTGAATTTTACATAAAGTAGTATAATATTAATAATTTAGGGATTTTAGATGGTATTTCAGTGCAAAAGGTTATAACTTTAGACTAGAAAGCTTAATAACTACCAAATTCCTGCGGAATATTACTGGTTTAAAAGATACAAAAAAAATGTGCCGTCAGCCAAAACCGCTTATCTGCACGACCTTACAAGGTAAATCCTTTATTTTACCTACTTATTATGGGTATAGAGCAAATTACTACATACATACTTATTCTGTGATAAATTATCTAAGTAAGAACACAAAGGCTCCTTTCATATAGCTGAACATTACAATTTTATTACCATACAAACCTTTAAATGCGTTTTTCTCGAAACTATACTTCGTGCAGTTAAGCGGTTTTGGCAGCAAGGGGACGATATAATAGTTCTTCTTAATCGTTTTCGTCGGCCTACTGTCTGTACAATTCACTATGATAATGGAGTGTAATGACTGCTCACTGACGTTTTCCGTAGCCCTTGGGAGTCACTTGAGCAATAAGCGAAGTACTGTGCTCGCTCGGGAGTAATGTACGTGGTATTGTAAGTGAATAGGTAAATAATTAGGGTGAGGCTCTATTGAGGCTGTTCTGTGAGATAAATGAGACTGAACACTTGCCTTAATAGGGAACGTGCACGAACTATAGGTGGCAGCACTAAACGAATAACCAGATTTTTACTAAAAGAAACCCCGACCGCGGTGCACTTTGAAACTGCATAAAATCCGCCATTTTGTTTATTTTAACGAACTTGATACTGATACCCAGTGACACTCGCACTATCAAGACGAATCTAATGATGTATCATTTATCAAAATCGGATGTGCCGTTGAGTAGTTACGAGCGGACACAGGAACGGACATACATACATACAGGTCAAACACATAACCCTCCTTTGGGCTTCGCCGCAGTCGGGTAAAAAAGAGACACGGGTGGACATGGACAATAAAGTGAATAAAGGAAACTATCGCTCCTGTCAAATCAAGCTGTCAATGACAATATGTAAGTGTCAATGTCAAATATAGTAAGTCGTAGCTACACTGACGTTAATCGTCCTTCATCGCAATAAATTACGGCGTTTCCGTCAATCTGGCCCCAGCATGAGAGGGTACTTGATTTAGATTGGCGGCACCAGTTGGCAGCACCTTCGTCGTGCACGTTCCCTATACGATGTTTTTCGTATAGCAAAACTAATATTTACCCGCGGCTTATATATTCTCAGTTTAGACCAGCGGTCGGCAACCTTTTAGAAGCCTAGGTCCACATAGTAGTTTACGAAATTGAGGCGGGCCGCAATTTGTTAATAATTTATGACTTTATACGATATAACGACCTTTACATACAAAATAGCCAGGAGGGCTCGTGGGCCGCAACTGAGCGGTTCACGGGCCGCATGCGGCCCGCGGGTCGTAGGTTACCGACCGCTGGTTTAGTTAGACTATGAATAGCCAAAGGTGTTAATAATATCAACTAATTGATCGTATAGGTATGCTCTCCGGCACAGTATAAAAGCAGTATTTTTTCTTCCTTGCGCGTCGTGTAAGAACGCAATACAAGCAAAGAAATAAGAATGCTCCAGTATGGATCGCACTCACACAGACGTGCTATCGCTCCTATACGGCCGAAGTCGGACTAAAAAGAAAGAAAGAAAGAAATAGTACATTACACAACTAGGGTGGTAATACAAAGAAAGGCCGAGATCGCAGAAGTTTGCGGCCCGAGCTGCAAGCGAGGGACGTAAATAAGCGATCGAGGGAAATAGCCACTTTATGGCCAGGTGTGGCATAAATACATTTATCTATATGCGACAGCAAAAAGTTACAAAACATGGGAGAAAAAATAAAAAAACAAGAAAACACAAAAAAAATAAAAACCTCGCTACTAGAGTCTGTGCGGAAAGAGACTAGGATTAAAATTGGGGGGCGCCGTAATGCTTTTCTACCGAAGAAAAAAATATTTGCCGTATTTGCCATACTGGGTAGGTTAGTTCCGTTTTCCGCCACGCCTATTCTCTTACCGCACAGACTCTACTACTACTTGTTTGTCTTGATACTTTGGTTTCACGAAGCGACAATACTAGTGGCTCACACCAAATTTTGCCCCTACGGAGGGGATTAGCCAGCGACCAGAAAGAGCACGCGTTATGCGATAGAGAGAGACGGTCAGATCCGGTGCGTCAAGTCCGGGGGTCGGACCCGAACATCGGTTTTGTTAAACAGGAACTTGTGTAGGAACGTAGTACAGTCAAGGGCACCAATATGTCACCACAAAGTTTAAAAAATATGTATACAGGTCTTTCCCGTACACGAGACAATAGTGTCCCGGCCCTTTGGGAGGCGTGCGCGGAGCCGAAGCCAACACGTAGAGGCCCTTTCGACAATTTAATGAAAGGCAACGTGTACACCCAGCGGATGCTGTCCCTGCCCGTGTCACGGGACGCACGCAGAGACAGCCCCCGCCAGATGCAAGGATTATTGTTGATTGATGGAATCTAAATTTACTGGGTTATGGTGGTGGAATTATGGACTAGATACTATACAGGTCTTATTATTATGGCAGTAAGGTTTATGTTTACATATTTTGGAACTTTGTGTGGATATAAATATCCACACAAAGCTTGCCACATCTTTGCCCTTGACTGTTGGAACCACTTATTACTTATTCTGTACTACAAGTTAATTTCACAAGTAAAACTGGAAACATTGTTCAAACCAAACAATAATGTTGTTGTATGTGACCAATGTAGTATACATGTGTTTAAAGAACTTTATTTCCCATAAAGAATTACAGAATTCACTTACATGAGAAAGGTTATAAGTTAAAACTAAAACTAAGCATACAGATTATGTTGTTCACAATATATAATACATTACGTTGTATTTTAGCGTGTAATTGTGTTTTAGCCCGAAACGAGGCTGAGGCATTGAACTAAAATAAACAGAGCCTGAATTAAAGAGCTTGTTAACGATGTGTGTTGTTTTGATTTGAATAAATTTCCATTTGTCAAAGTTTCCACAACTTACAAAAGGCAAGCGAAATTAGACCTTATGTTGGGATACATTTTCATCTCCATTTTAGGCCCTGAAAAGAATTTTGGGCCATGCATATCGATACCTTTAGACTCGAAGGACGTAAACGCCGTAGGTTCTAATGGAGCTTACGCCCTTTGAGTCTAAAGGTATCGATATGTCACAACGAGACATATCGACATCGGCAAACGCGCATTGGTGTGCGTTAATCACCGTTATAAATTTACAACCTAGTATGGGAAACGTTTAATTTAGCACCGACCTCTATTGTCGGAAAGTGGTATTAATTACCGCTCATAATAACCCCCATTTAGTTCAGCTCCAACAGAAAAGGTTGAAAGGTTAAGCGATTATCGTATTTCATGGAACAAACAGTTTACTTGGACGTTGAGCGGCACTTTATAATATTTTGACAGGTTTCAGAAGTATACATACCTATATTCAGTCTCGGTACTGTCTGACCAAGAAAAAGGTAGTGTTGTGAATTCTGAACGCATCTTGAACATTAAAATATGATTTTTGTATCTATGGTTTAAGGCTGGCAGCAACTTTACTCACTGGCCAATGTGTCGTCGCTGCGAGTCAGTCGCTAAAAACATATAATAATTACTTAAATAAGTACACACCGTTTATTACACAAAACCATCAGCGTCGATGCGGTGCGACGTGAGAATTTAGTTAAGTCAGTTAGTGATTTTGTTAAGTCTTAGTAATAATCAATAATTTCTCATATAGGTGAAGGTTTGTAATATCTTCTTTTGAAAAATAAAGTCCTTAAACCTAGTATTAACAGAAAAGGCAGCAGTTAATAAATATTCCGTGAAATTGAAATACGTACTACTGCAAACCTCTCCTGAACCTCGGAAATAACATTATTCAATAGCAAAATAAACAGCAGCAATTCCATTTTATTGCCTTCGGAATATAAGAGCTTCACTCTACAGAAAATTTAGTTTACGTGAGTTGTGTATATTATCCCCTTGGGTGTTTTTACAGAGATTTTTTATTATTTCAATAATGTCCCTCGATTTTTACCACGAAGGACTATCGAGTGACGACCACATTTGGGCATTTCTTCAGAAATATGTCTGCAGTCGCCTCATTCATCTGGCCCTTTTTCATACTAAATGTATGGAGACAGATGAATGAGTCGCAGACATCTTTCTGAAGAATAGCCCATTTGATTAAATTATTTGTGCGTCGATATCGTGTATTGTTTATAATACAAGTTAACTGTGATCACCACCGCTTGCTATATTTGCTCGAACAAAAATGAAAATACCGCCGCGGTGGAAACACTTTGAAATCGACCCTGATATTACCGAAACATATGGGAGGACCCGGATATGACCCCTTCTGGATTGCAACAGGCATAAAGACCCACGACCCTTTTCTAGGTGTTTAAAAAGGTTTTCAATTCGGCTGTTTTTTACGAGTGTATTGTGAATCGATATTTTTGATGTGGTATGTATTTTATGCAACAACCGAGCAAGATATTGACTGCATTTTATTACAAGTTTTTATTTAATTTCACCTGTTCCGGTATCTGGCTGTAATCTGACCTTCAATTTTAATTTGACTCGCGACACAGAATAAGTATTGTACATTGTACAGAACTCGCACTGTCTAACAAAACCCACGTTCGAGTCACAAAAATGCGCCGAATCCTACCTTCTTGCTCTAACTCATAACGCGCGCTCTTTCTGGTCGCCACGCCCACCGCTAGGGTTGTCAACAAAAATAAACTTCTTATTACAGATTGTGTTTCATGCTAAATTACAGGTACCTAGTTATGGTGTTAATAATGGCATTTGATTTTATACATAGCCGAAATAATATAGTATTTCAAGTTTCGAGTAGGTTAGGTAATTGTTTTCCATGGTGCACAGCAAATATGTTTTATAATTATTTACCTATAGGTATTACAACTCAGTGCTTTCTACATTGTATAATATAGGACTTAAAAGCAAAATTGAATGATTGTTCAATTAACAAAATCCCTAGAATCTAATAATATTCATAAATTAACGTAAATGAACCAGATTTACCAATTGTTCGCATCCTCCAGTAATGAAAAAAAAACTTGACGGAATAGTCTTATTTGTATAACAAAGTATAAACGGCGCAGCCTAATGTATTAGGCAAGGAATAATAATAATTACCGCGAAACAAAATCGCGGAGTGACGTACGCCTGCTCGCGATACGATTTCCGATTTTGAGCTGAAATTTTGCATATAAATGTAAAATGGATGACAATGCAATAATTATGAAATAGAACTAATTATCGAGCCTGTGAACAAAATTGCGCGATAATCGGTTGACCACTGAAACATGTAGGAAAAGACAGAAAAATATAAACAAGTGAGTGAGTGAGTATTGTAGTACAATAAAAATGTTCAACTGTAATACGTTAAATATAACGTATTACAGTTGAACATTTTTATTGTACTACAATACTCACTCACTCACTTGTATAATTTCTAGTAACAAACTTAGAATAGGTAAAATTAATTTAAATCAAGAAAGTTGTTGGTAAAACAGGACGGAAAAGTTTAACATTGTAGCACTTTGTCTTGATAAAGTTTAAACAGAATGGACAAGTTCATTTAAATGAGGAACGTCAATGGTAAAATGAGGTCTAATACTCTAATTCTGCTTAATATTTTCATTGGCGGCTGTACCATTTTCTTAGGCCATCAAACAAAAGCTTATAAATAAACAATCCAACTTTCATAAGAATTAAAAGCAAATCTCATACCGGGGTTGAAATTATTATGATATATACCGCAATATATTATATGCTTGCTGCCCATGATACAGTGTGTGAATAAAAAAGGGCAAGTTATTGGCCAGAAGCGACGGGTAAGCGTTTTAAGACGTCAAATATCCCAAAAGCATCAACGGGATCAACTTTTATAAGAAAGGCAGATGTTTTGCCCTATATCTCGTGTTATCACCACTTTTCCCTGTCGCCCCGTTAACTAGGACCGCCCTATTTGGCCCCACGCCAAGTTCGATATCTCACATAAGTAATTGGCTCACAAAGAATTGTTAACCTTAACAACAAAAACAATTCAACACATTCGAAAATAAACTATCTCTTCACGCAATAGAGCCCAGTTTTGACTGTGCTTAAGTTAGCGTTTGAAAGAAATTGTGTTTTAAATTGGAGTTTCTTGACATATGAGATTTTGTTCTTGTAAAGAGAATATTTAATGGCGCCTGGAATAGATGGCCCCGCCGCGGTAGAAATGGGAGATATATCTGTATCAATTTAATGTTTATTTTTACCTCCCGCGACAGTTTTAAAGACTGTTTGATATGATTTAAAGCGTTTCTCGAAGATGCTCGCTACTTTGCCCGTGAACAGTAATAAGAGAATAAAAATTATAGGTAGTTTCACGAGAGTTGAGGTGAATGATTACACACACAGCTACATGGAGTACTCATTGCAAAAAAGTGAATGAATGAAATGAATGAGTGAGTAAATAAACACAAGGCTATAGTTTAACGAAACTTTTTGGTATATCTAGCAATTCACTGTTGAACTTGCTATCGGTACGAAAAAAGAACAGTAATTTCAAAACCTCGCTGTCATTACATGGCAGTGTTGTTGTGTGCGTGGCCTCCACTCTCGTGAAACTACCTATATCTTGTAACTATCTGGAGACGTCCACCTATTGCTTTCCAGAAATGGTTGAATTCGGGTTGACAGTTTAGCACGTTCTGGCTCCAAACGCACCACGTACATAAAAACATTTATGTATCCATTTAAAGTCATCTAAATAGTAAAAAAAAAATACTAGTAATTTACCTTATAATATTCACAAATTAACAGAGAAGTACTTGAGAGAAGTTCTGTTAGTAAGATCTAGAAGCTGTTACAATTAGGAAATTATTATTACATTGCGGTTTTTCTTAAAAAAATGTTATTCAGGTTTGTTTTGTTCTGAGTAATTTATTCATGGAGTATTCCATAAAAAAACATCTACTTTTGGTCGCTTACGTAACGCTATGGCAGCTACCCTAATAAAACTTATTAGCTGCTAAGAAACACTACCAATCTTAAAGCCAAATTATGATATTACCATACCAATATTCAGCTTCCTAATTTTACATGTCAAAAGTATTAAAAAAGTAGTGTCGCTTACGTTACCTTTCCGTGGAATTCTCCACATACATTTTGTTTATTTACATCACAAAAACACGATAATAAAGAAATTGTTTAAAATTCCTTAAGAAAACTTTTACATATTTGTAGTTATTCTTAAAAGTATAAAACTATTATTTCAGTTTTTGGTACGCTGCCACCCTGTATAAGGTATACGTGTCGTTTTATATCGATGCGCTACGCGTCGGCGTAGCAGGTGTCGTAGCATCGCTCGTAGCACGAGCGGGTTCGTAGACCCTCTACGTTAACAAGAGTGACGTGTAGAGGTTTTAAGTTATTTTCCTTTGTAGTTGTAGTTGGCGAACGAAACTTTTCCGCGCCTCGAATTACACCAAAGAGCAAAGGTGGGTACACTTTGTATAAAATTTCTATACGAAGTGTACGAATCTTCCTAGTCTCAACTGTGAAATAGTTTCACAATAATTTGTCCTGCAATGAGTTGTTAGCGTTAAACCTAATATTATTAATCACCTATTATTTTAGACATGGTTTTTATTTCTGACTGCAACCTTATTGTGTAACCGCACTAATCGCGATTGAGCTCACACATGTGAGTTTATCATATGTAAAGGAGCGTCTAAACGGTCAATATTTTTCTGTAATTTGTGGCCGGCAAGTCTTGCTATCTCACTTCGTATGCTAAAGCAGCTCTCATCTCACGGACATACAGAGAGAAAATAGAGAACTGACCTCAAGAAGATCAGAGTCACGATCCTCAGCAGTGAGGGACTCACTTAGAAGAGAGAGTTTATTTAGTTACAATTTAGGGCACTCCATGAAAGTATAAAGACAGATACGTAGATCCTCATTCAAGGTCGAGGCGCATACGGTGCGATCCGTACTGCAGCATTCTTACGCATTGTTAAAACTTTACTTGTAGTGCGTTGGTTTACGGCGCGCACACCTTCAAACCTTCAAGAAAAGAGCGTACTCGTACCTTAAAGGCCGGCAACGCACTTGTGACTCTTTTGGTGTTGCCGGTCTATGGGCGACGGTGACTGCTTACCATCAGGCGACCCGTCTGCTCGTGCGCCCCCTATTTTATAAAAAATCGGTTGTCTGTAAAGTCGGTTTACTGACGATAGTCGAACGTGATAACGTTGACTTCTTGTCATACAATAGAGATCTTGACAGCCGTATCTTAGGGAATAAGGCCTAATTTATTAACAATTTGTAAGAAACTATCGCCTTAACGACATTAGTGCTGGAATAATATAAAGTACCTATTTTGCGCAAAAACGCGTAAGATGCATGAAATCCTGCGGCGCTTACGGTTTTTTCGAGTTGATAAAGTTAGTTTGCGCAAAAACGCGTAAGATGTATGAAATCCTGCGGCGCTTACGGTTTTTTCGAGTTGATAAAGTTAGTTTGCGCAAAAACGCGTACAGTTCGCGTCACGTAAAAAGAACGCTGGAAGAAAGTGGAGGGGGTATGTTTGCGCATTGGTACACTCGCGCACGAAAGTACTATGTTTATTGTTTTATTTTTAAACTAGCCTTTCGCTCGCGGCGCGGTTCGATTGAAAAGTATATGTATTATTATCTATTATTTATTTATTAATAGGGTGAATCAACTTTTTAACCCACACAAAGCTGTCCGCAACTTCTAATCTTCGTTGAAATATAACGCCCTTAAAAAATGGTTTGTCTATATTTAAATTTATATTGTATGTTAAAACGTTGAAAGTCCCGTCCCATGAACCTATTTTTTTTTTGGTATGACGCTTAATAGTAAAACATCGTCCCCCATAACTGTTTAAACAGTTTGACTGTGGGATCCTTGAGTATTATTAGTTGATATATTATTAAATGGAATTAAAAACATGTTTCTGTGTAGAATGGAAAAAAACAAACAATATACATCATAAATCATTTTTCTATGTAAAACCATTTTGTAATAAACAAGACACTTTTGTGCGCGGCAGTATTTTGAGAACGAACGTGACGTGAACACAGTGCGGAAAGCAAAGGTCGACTGACGAACCAATAGCGCCCCGGCAATGATGCGGCGCGGCACCCGCCCTCCCCGCGCCGCACCTCATACCACCAAATAGACCGATAAATTGCCTACTGCGCAGCCCCACCACCAGCGTTCTTTTTACGTGATTAGTATTGTAAGATGTATGAAATCCTGCGGCGCTTACTGTTTTTTCGAGTTGATAAGGTAACGGCCCCGCAAGGTAACGGCAAATGACGTCACACTTTTTCGTGCGTGCAGCCGGCTCCATCGAATTATAAGACGTTATCACGTCAAAAGCTGCGCGATGTACCTTTTGTAAGAAGAAAAACTACTGTGACTCCATACTAAAGTGGAGACAGCAATAAACCGTCCAAATTAAAACGCTCACTAAGCACATGATGAAGAGGATGTTTAGCAAAACGGCCGCTTTACTAATTACCTTGTAAATCAAGATTGTCCGAGCCCTTTTAATTGCCACAGATAACTCAGTTGTACCCTTCCAGGGAAAGATTCTTGTAAACAAAATGCGAGATCTGGATTTTAAATTAGGGAATACGCGTGGTGTGCATGCGTAATCATATATGTAGATAATAAGATTTTTTGTCAATGTCTTTGTAAGTGAATTGCGTTGGCTGGCTGTATGTATATTTGTTTTATTGCACTCATCGAAATAAAAAAACTGGTCAAGAGCGAGTCGGACTCGCGCACCGAGGGTTCCGTACAAACTCGTAAGTAGATACGTGAATAGTTTAAGAAAAACTGTGTAGCGGTTAGTTTAGTAGGAGGAAATAAGTATCTCTTACGATTTTTGCAAATTTCTAAAAAATAGTGCAATTTAGGAAAACCGTTATATTTTTCCTGTAATATTTAGGATGATATTAATAATTGGTAATTATTACAGATTTTTCTGTTCAGTAACTTCGAAGATAATAGGGGGGAATGGTATTTTTTTGAACGTTTTTGGTCATAAATCAAAAAAACATAATCAACAAAAAAAATAAAAATAGCTTTGGAATTGTCAAATTAAGCCCTTTCATTTGATACCCCACTTGATACAATAGCACAACTCTAAATTTTCGACCTCCCATTACGGCCCCCTTTTAAAAAAATGTAAAAAAAGGTACAAGATTTTTTTTATGTCAAATGGGGTCGGGTTAGCGACTATTCCAAATTTTATATCGATAGCAGCAGTAGTTCCTGAGATATCTGGCTGTGACAGACGGACAGACAGACAGAGTGGCACCATAAGGGTTCCTTTTTTACCATTTTGGTACGGAACCCTAATAAGTATGGAAACGTAATTGTCGCTCAAAATCGGCCCCACGGACTACGTGCTATAGGGGGTGGAGCACTTCACCCCCTATAAAATAATACTAATTTAGTGCTCAAGAAAGAACTATAGCGTCAAATGAATAGGGAATATGCATGATATTTTTTATTTACTTTAATAAAAGCTTATTCATATAAGAAACAGTAGGAAAAAATATTTTTCAAATAACTATAAAAATAATCAAGATATAAAGACAACAAAGATTTATCTCTATCTCTTTCTAACAAAACAGAATATAGTATGGAGATTGTATGGCGGCCGTGTACTATGACGTCATAGTCCATATCGGATCTCTCTGTCTAATCGCTGTCTGATTAGTGCTTTAAAATGTTTATATCTTCCGTATTTCTCGTTCGATTTTAATTTTATTTTGACTTATGTCATATTTTTTACGGTATTATCATATTTTGTTAAGAAATGTGTTAAAATAAATTCATGCATATTCCCTATTTCTTACGTCTGTACATTTGTAACCAATCACAGATTTTTGTCTCTTAAACGATATGCAACGGAACCGAAAATGTCGTCTACTTTTTTTGTGCAGGGTGGCAAACAAGCATACGGCCCGCCTGATGGTAAGCAGTCCGCAGCCTGTGGACGCTTGCAACACCAGGGGCATTACGTGCGTGTTGCCGACCCTTTAAAAACCTGTCTACAGATACTTTAATCCGTTCCATCGGTGTACTAAGTCTGTATGAAAAAAATAGCATTTTGCCATTTTGAGCACGAAAAAGTGCGTAGCACATAGTTGTGGTACATTTATTTTTTCAATGTTATTTAAGCATTCCGAAATTGACTTTAATTTTTCTTTAAGACGATAAAAAAAATATCGTTTTTTTAAACTTTGTGGTCTCATAACTTTATATTTTTTATAAATATTTTGTTTATTTCGTTTGTGTTATGATAATTTAGTATTTTTCAATCCATGTGACTATATTATGTTGTAAAATTCAACATTAGTCAACATTCCAAATTAAATGTAGGTAGCTTACGAGTAAAATGTCCCAACAAAAATATTTCAATAGGATTGCAGTGGTTAAACTGTTCGACCGCGAAACATTGATTCCGTTCCATTGCAATAGTTAGTTGAATCCTAAAAACAAATATGCGAATTGAATGCGGGAGCCATCCCGCTGCGGACATTCACTGACATTGGCTCGAGTTTCACAACGCTGGAGCCGGCGACACAATTGTCTCGAAACAATGGAAAATTAGGTTACACTTGCATTTTTAGGCTACATTTGAAAATAATTAGTACAAAATTATAATAAATGGCTTCTGTTTTTTAGGTTAATAACCTAAAAAACAGTTTCAGAATTAATCCGCTTTCAAAATTACTCCAATGCTCCTTAGGTACTAATGAACAGAAATGTAGCACTTCAATCCCTCCGAAGAGGAAGGAAAAGGGTTTATCCTCAATAGGAAAGGAAGTGACTTTTAAGCCGAGGAAATAGGCTTTATTATAACACACACACATCTACCTAATTACTAAAAATTATTTATTTGAAACAAAATAAAAATACCTAAAACACAGATTTGCTATATCCACAATGCGGGTTTCGTCAAAAGTACAGAATGAGTATCCATAACAAAAATTTCCTCCATATTAACAAGCCAAACAGCACACAGGAACGTAGCAAAAACGGGAAAAAAATACAAAAAAAGTTGAACCACTAACGAGTAACAAACACCGCATAGATTCAAAACATACAAAACAACGGTGAGGTATTTTTTTTTCTAAAAAATGTTCCGTATCTGTTTTGTAACAGAAATACGCAGTCTGACATCTATAGCGGGATTTATTTGCTACAATTATGTAGGTCAAATCAGATAGTTACCTAATTGAGGTAATGTTTACTCAAACAAAACTCCTGTAATTAATGACCTTATATTGCTCCATGCCTTGTAGTAGGAATTGCCTTATAGTTTTTTTTTTAGGTGATTAAAGTTTATTCGATGTAATAAAACAATATAAAATCAAACTAAACAATATTCACCTAAAATAAAAGCCTAAATTAAAATGTAACTAGGTACCTAAAACTAATAGTTAAAAAATCGCGTGTTATTTTCTAAGGTGTTCTGTTATTATGTCTACCTATATAACCTAGTTTGAATTTACTGAGAAACGATCGCCTATTATTTCTATGCCTACTCTGTAATCTTACTTTACTTTGGATTATTTAATAAGGTCTGTTGTTTCCAACGTTTACGCTTTTCTAATTTAGCCACATTTTATTTAAACAAAAATCTGTTATTCCTAACGGCTCAGGGTAATTGTTTGCAAAAAATCTGTCTTCGCAACAGTAAAACTCTAATACGAAGTAAAAAAAATGTGTTCACGTTCAAACTTGTAAAAAATACACACATCAATTCGCTATAGGTACGACCTAAGTAAAAAAGTAAAACACTATTCTGTATTTTATTTTAAATTTAAATACACCCTCATAAATATATTCGCCTTAAAACCTGAGTCCAAAAAAAAATAAAAGACTAAATATTGTCTATTATTTCAAACTTAAATACACCCCCATATCCGTTCACATTACGACCAAATTGCAAAAAAAAAAACATTAAATATGGTCTATCATTTAAAATTTACATACACTCTCAAAAATCCTTTCACCTACGTTAAAAAAAAAAATAGAACTATTGTCAATTATTTAAAATTAAGAAAAGAACTCACCGGCGAACGCAGCGAGCAGCGCGAGGGCGAGCGCGAGCGCGGCGGGCGACGACATGTCTGCCCCGCGCGCATGCCGGCCGCAGACTGCCGCCCGCGCCCCCTACTGCGGCACTGCCCGCCCCATGCAACTGCTGACAACTTTTACTTACGGGAACAACTAAAGTAGTCACAGGACTAGACTTCCTTAGCTTTAGAATTCATTTTCATTTAGCTTTAGAATGTCCAAAGGCGTATCTAGGGTAGCCAGGGGGGGTGCTAGACAGGAAACCTCCCAGAGTGTCTGGATTCTTCTCATTCCTTTTGATCCGGTTGATCCGCAGGAAAGGGAAGCGTCTTGGCCGGTGCACCCCGGGAGCAACGGCAAGTGATTTCTGAGGAGCCCCTAAGTGATCACCTGCCGATGCTGCGAATGAGCCTGTCAGGGGGGGTTAGGGGGTCCCGCACCGGGTTTCCTCTGTTAGAGGTCTCTCCAGGTGCGGCACGCGAGGGCGGAGCGTCGGGCACGGGCAGCATCCAGACGTCGGACGTCTCCTTTTGGGGGGCACTGCGGGCAGGCACCAGACGGGTGACCTGTGCCGCTGCGTGGTGGCGGTGGACTAGTCCTCTGCGTCCCGTTAGCGGGATATAGAGGACTGGTCCATTGTGGTCCGTAAACCTGACTGTCCCCCGCAACGAGGGCTGGCGACGGCCAGGAACGGACGGGCGAGTGTCTGCGGGGTAGGGGTGTGTGTCCTCCCGTCGACGGCTGTGGGGCAGGGGCGTTTGTCCTCCCGTGGCGGTGAGGGTCGGACTGGCGCCGGATACCGACTGGACCCCGTGTGTTCGGTGCCGGTTCCTGGTTTCCCCGGGGGACGGCCGTTGGTCGGGGGGAAGCAGGTGAGGGAAGGCACACTGGCCATGCTACAGTGTGCCTTTTTCGGAGAGGGTTCGCCCTAAGGCGAAGGTGCCGGTGATGTCGTGGTGGCTTGCTAGCGATCCCACGGCATCACCATGAAGGCACAGGGTGGAAGCATCCCTGAGTTTTAGTGGGTAGGCCGATCCCTTCTGGAGCGGAGAGCCCCACATAACCAATGCGTAACATCTGGCTGTCACCCCCGATGGCCTTAGGTTACGTAGTGGTATGCAGTTTCATGCATTTCTCCGGGTTAAAAAAAAAGGGTAGCCAGGGGCAACGCAGAAAACTGGGGCCCTACCTGAATAGGCTATTTGATGACAGATCAAATTAGCTTCTTTTTATGATGTGTCTATACACTGGGATACTTAGTATGCAGTTTCCAAGAAAAATTGACGTCTGACGTCACTGCTCAAAACTGTCAACACTTTAAAATGGTTGCACAACATTGTGTGTTGCTTGATTTTTTCTGAGCAGTTTTGGAAACAAAACATTTCCCCTACAATACGGGTTTCCCTATGGTATCGGCTACGAGAAAAAAAGAAAGAAATAGTACATTACACAACTAGGGTGTTAATACAAAGAAAGGCCAAGATCGCAGAATTTTGCGGCCCGAGCTGCAAGCGAGGGACGTAAATATGCGATCGAGGGCTTTCTTTATTACCTCCCGTGTTGTGTACATCATTTTGTGTCTACACTTGGCCAGAAAGCGGCTTTTTTCCT
The DNA here is from genome assembly GCA_947034925.1 of Eudemis profundana. Taxonomy (NCBI): domain Eukaryota; kingdom Metazoa; phylum Arthropoda; class Insecta; order Lepidoptera; family Tortricidae; genus Eudemis; species Eudemis profundana. The sequence goes on from OX344809.1 coordinate 2,590,768, forward strand.
TAAGCGTAGCGTGCGGAAAAAGTCACTTTATGGCCAGGTGTGGCATAAAAAAACAAAATGGTCCCACGTCAGCAAAATGCCGACCGAAATGTTTAGTTGCGAAAGTATTAAGAAAAAATCCGTTGAAGTGAAAAAACATCTTCCTATTATGGTTGTAAAGGATCCACGCTTTTCCTGAAGCATAATTGGGAAAATAGAGGCTCCGATAGTTTATAAAATAACCACCAATAATGTATCGCAACTTAAAATATACATTGATGAGAAATCTTGCAGAATATTGTAAAAGTTTGCAAGTTTCCAGCGGAGCCGATGAATTTAAATGAAAGGAAGTTACAGCGTAATAAGATGCAATGAAAACTGTTGAGAATGTATAAGAAGATTGTGGGTAATTTTACAGGTCTTTAAACATTCTTTTTCTGCGTTCGGAAACCGTACATAATGCCCACCATTCCAAACAGTAACAGTGTCTGTGCCAGTGTTATAATAATGTATGGGAACCCATGTTTTATGTTTGTGTGGAGAACAGAGAGAATCGAAGCACCTTAAAATTAATTTTACTACTTTACTAACTACGCTTGAGCAAACCTTGATAATGCGAGCTTGGATAATGGACTATTGACTTACTCTCAATAAAGTTAAAGTTTAATTGTAAGTAGCCCGCACGATCGTATCAACCCGAGTGTAAAGGGTTGAACCTTGTTGACCGAGCGAGCATGGAAGTGGAACGCGAGCGATGCGTCTCCTGGGCAAAAATGCTTTCGTAGGTATGTCTTTTTGTCAGTCTGTCCGGCTATTCTCCTCCACAGATCACATTTCCTCGTGAACTTTTGTGAGCAAGTTGCATAGATTTTTTGTCGATTCAGTTCTTCGAAATTTTTCAAAATGGCGCTGACATCGGGGTTAACAAACTTACAGAGGCAGTAGTATTTTTTTATTGAATCGAAAACATTTATTTCAGTTCCATTAGACCTAACATTTGATTAGTTACAAATTGACTTAGAGCAATAATATGTTTGGTTTGTGGAATAAAATGTTTACGTACAACTGAAATATGATCTAATTACCGTGGTTGTCATTAAAATGAAGGTAATCGAAAGGTCGCGTTCACCTCAGCAGGCGTCACGCCAGGCTCCCGGCTGGCATAGCGTGGTTGCTACACGCGAGTACGTGACATTGACACGCCACGTGTTCTTATTCCTACCACTTATATTATTAGAGCCTTTTATTGGAGTCCTAGTTATTTGACGGGCATTTTACTTATTATTATATGTACATATCTATGTAAATATATTATGGCATAAGATAGCACGCGTACAAGGTTGATAAATAAAGGCACACGTATGTACGAAAGTAATTAAATCATCTCATTGAAGGATCTTTTGCAGTTAGCCTTTGAACAATTGAGTGGTGGACTTTTTAGCGTACTTTACAGGGTTACAATAAACCCCGCTGTCTTTCCCGTCTGTCTGTCACAGAACTATATCTTTTGAACCGTAACATTAGATTTTTTTACAGGGGATGTGTATAATTAGTAATATCATGGCCGCTATAATACAACAGATCTCCAAGTCGAGCATAATATTTTCGAAAACTGTGGGAAGGGACAGATCCCTACGCATACGCGTGCTAGTTCGACTCGAACTTGAATGGTTTTTGGACGATGGTTCTAATTTTTAACCCATTACGGCAAAGCATAAAGCAGTTGTGTCAAATAGCCTCATTCTCTTGCGATAATTAAATCGTATCGTCGTAGGTCCCGACAGCGTTGCTAGTTTTTTTTGCCAAGTCGGGATTTTGAAATGATTGCATCATCCTATTTGTCCTCGACAGGCCTGCGCCGACCCCCGGCAGCGCCTGTGTGCAAACCCATGAAGCAACCTCTTTATTGTCGTCGTGTTTCGAATTCCGGCGCCCCTATTGCCTTGGCGCCTGTGTGCGTTGCACACTTCGCACACAGGGGCGGCGCGGCCCTGGTCCTCGACCCGTCATGTGACTATCTTGTCATGACGTCGCCCCTGTCTGGTTCCACCGGAAGACCAGCGCTGGCTTTTAGGTCGGCATTTTGCAGAGGTGGGACCATTTTGTGGCAGCATTCAACTTTATTGTTTTATTTCATTTTATTTATTTTTTACCGCTGTATGCTGCCGTCATAAATAAATGCATTTTCTTTATTTCTTTCTGAAACTTTTTGAGTAAAAAAAGCAGGATTCTTTCACCGAAAGCGAGACATAGTCAAAAACGTATATAAGAAGTTTTTAAATATTTATCTTTTAATTTGAGTTTTAAATTACTTGTCTTTGCCACCCGCCCGCACTTTCTCAGTACGCTGCACGCACGGTAGAGTTATCCCCAAAAAGCGGAACTGAGTCTGTCCCGCGCGGGACATTTAATTTTGATTTAAGAATCGGGGCGTCCCGCCAAAATCGGGACGTCTGAAGAAAAATGGGTTGGGATCATAACGACTACATCGTCAAAACGACCAAATCATCATAAGGTCCAGATCTCTAAAGGACCATGTCTTTAGAAAGCCCATATCTCCGAATGACTAGTACTGGTTATTATACTGTACCCATAATCCAAAAGACACAATCTTCATATTATAATCTCCATTACATAATAAACGTAATTTCCATTACCTTATATACCTAAAATCTCCATATCACTTCGGAGAAAGCCAAAACACCTAGAACAAAGTTCAGCGTGGGCGCGGCTGTAGCAAAAAAGTCATCAATATTAATAACCTGTGTAACATTCACGAGGCGGGCTAAACCTAGGGCTATTGACGTCTATACAGGGTGGAAAAATCTATGGGCCCTGGAGGGGAACAACCTTAAATCCTTTAGTTAGCTAATTGTACTGAAAGTAAACATTCCTTTATTTTTAAAAGAGATAAAACTGCATTACAAGATTTCCTAAAATTCACTAGTCTCACCCGGGAATCGAACCAGCTAAAAAATAAAAAAATAAGCGCTCACTATTTTATTCTACTATTCTACTAGGTAATCCATAGGACTATTGTTCAGGATAAAATCTCTCTAATATACTTATATTAGATCTTACAAGTAATAAAGATCGTGAAATCTATCACTAATTTTATTTTACCATCAATTCCATTACAAAAGGCCAAGAGAATTAAAAAAAATTAAATGCAGTTATGTTTGTTTTTAAAAATAAAGGAATGTTTCCTTTCAGTAAAATGAGCTATAAGAAAACAAGTGAATTTGTTAGGAGGTATCTTAGACTGTTATACACCGTGCCCCCGAATAACCCGAAAATTTTTAACCACGTATTCCTGATGGTATTACAAATAAATAACGTTATATCAACATAGGTCTAATTTTGTCATTTTACATTAAGAGTCTTATAGAACAAAATAAATCAGTAAATTGAGCCCCTCCTTATAAACATGTCCTTAGGTGCTTGAGGAAAAGATATCAAAAAGGAAAAAAAAGCTAAAATGGAAACAAAAGGTAAATTTTTTGGACTCGTAGTCACTTACCATCAAATACTGCGAAGGGTAATTGCTGTTTCGTTAAAAGATTTAACAAAAAATGTAAAAGTCACATTTATTAGGGCTTGTTACACACTTGGTAGTATTCATTTAAAAAATAATGAATATCTCGGAAAGTAACCGTTTTTCGACTATACATCATATAACTTTTTTTACTCCAAATAGTTGTTAGAATCTATAGTTACAGTTTTTCGGGTTACTCGGGGGCACGGTGTATATATGTCAATGAACTTAAGGTTATTTTTACCTACAGCCGAAGGGCCTAATATTAGGGAATCATATTTCGCCCTGAGACCCTCGTTACGGGCCGGGAGCCGGAGCTCGAGGTCTCGTGGGTTCCCGTAGCCAAATATATTCCGGTAGAGAGGTAAATAAAGTTAGTAGAGTCCGACTGAAATTTCGGTTTGGGTTCGGCCTTGTTTCGGCAAAAAACGGGTTTCGGTATAGTTTCGGTTGCTATCCGGCAGAAACCGAAACTGAATTTTATTGGAGTTGAACTGCGATCCGACAGTCTTTTTCTCAAAAAACAAAAAATAAACTATTTCATCATCATCATCATCATTTCAGCCAAAAGACGTCCACTGCTGGACATAGGCCTTCCCCAAGGATCTCCACAATTGTCGGCTTTGTGCTGCTAAACTATTTGAAAGAGACTAAATGATTAATACAGGGTGACTTCGAATTGGTAATACAAAATGAATGTTTTACATACATATCCCCTAAACTTAGCCCCTCAATTAAGTCTCATACTTTTAAAATAATCAGAAGTATGTTATTTTAAATTATTAATTTATACCATTTTTGTTGGCTTAACATGGTTATCCTACCATAATAATAAACAAAGAGGTTTAAAGATTTTCAATTGAACACTTTCCTCTTTGGTTATCCGTCACATGCGGCAATATTTATGAAGAAAACGTGTTTTGATTAGTAATTGTCAGTTGTCAAAGAAAATACGAGTCACAGGTATGACACTTAGGTATTTAATGGAGTGTAACCACACTTTAGGACTTTAATTATTTGTTTTGTTAGAAAATTAGCAATAATTAAATACAGCAAATTTTAATATGGCATTAACTGAGCCATAATCAAGCGTTTTGTATTACCAATTTGAAGTCGCCCTGTATATGTTATTTAAAAATGAAGACTGACTGATTATGATTGTAATTTTTTTATCTTCTTACGAATACATAACCTTATATGGAAGTTTCGGTTTCAGTTCTGGTTTCGGCCGAAACTGAGATCAAAGCCGAAATTCGGTTTCGGTTTCAACCGAGAAAACTAGTTCCGATCGGACGCTAAAAGTTAGTGAATGTTGAAAACAACAACTCGACATTACTTAAACAATAACCACATTTTTACTACAAAAATCCCGACCGCGGTGCACTTTGAAACTGCATAAGATCCGCCATTTTGTTTATTTTAACGAACTTCATGCCCAGTGACACTCGCACCATCAAGACGAATCTAATGATATATCATTTATCAAAATCGGATGTGCCGTTGAGTAGTTACGAGCGGACACAGGAACGGACATACATACATACAGGTCAAACACATAACCCTCCTTTGGGCTTCGCCGCAGTCGGGTAAAAACACGTATCTGATATGAACTCAAGGTGAAAACGCAGCAAGTGTATATGAAGTTCTTATGTAACTTCTGACGTTTTTGTCTACGACGCGACGTCTTTAGATATAAGTTTTTTGAAAGTAAGTGACGAACTGATTTATTCGGTTAGAAATATGTCTTTTTGAATTTCCGCATTAGACTATTAGATATACAGGATGAAACATATGGCGTTATACCATCGAAATATAATGTCATGCAACTATGACGCCTACCAAAACTGACGTTAAAATTTGCCCTAGGTATATGGTATGTACTATGTTAACTATGTTTGAGTCTTTAATGACAAATAGTCACTACTTTAAAAATCAAGAAAAACTCTATGGCGATTAGTTTAGTAGGAGCAAATAAGTATGTATTACGATTTTTGCAAATTTCTCAAAAACGGTGCAAGTTAGGAAAACTGTTATATTTTTCCTATAATATTTAGGATGACATTAATAATTAGTAATTATTACAGATTTTTCTGTTCAGTAACTTCGAAGATAATTGGAGGGGAATGGTATTTTTTTGACGTTTTATGTCATAAATCAAAAACTATTAATTTAGGAAAAATAATAATAGCGGCATTTTAATCTACAAATCAAGTCCTTTCATTTGATACCCCACTCGATATAATAGCCCTACTTTCAATTTTCAGAGTCCCATTAGGGACCCCTTTAAAAAAAAAGTAAAAAGGCTTAAGATTTTTTTCCGTCCAATAGGCTCGGGTTAGCGGTTTTTAATACTATTCCAAATTTCAAGTCGATAGCATCAGTAGATCCTGAGATATCTCGCTGTGACAGACGGACAGACAGACAAACAGACAGACAGAGTCGCACCATAAGGGTTCCTTTTTTAACATTTTGGTACGGAACCCTAAAAACGTCAAAGTTACATACAAAGTTCATAATATACACTTACTGCGTTGAAGTGCCTAACTTAACTATGATCGTAATACTGCCGTCCTAGTCTAAAAGGCGACTTTTTACTATGAACTTCCATAGCAAAAAGTCGCCTTTTAGACTAGGACGGCAGAATAGGTAGACTTAAAATTTTCACAGAATATGTATTTTTATTGCCGCATAACAGTACTAAAAACAAGATAAATTTTTTTTTGAACACTTGTGCGAATCCAACTCGCACTTGGCTGGTTTTTTATACATATCGGTCGTAGAGGCGTAGAGGCATAGTTGGGCGTAGCACGTAGACGCTCTACGAGACCTAATGACTCCCAGAGGTATTTGCTGTCCCATCATATTCCTACTTACGCGGAGTTTTTGTGCGATTCATATAAAATGTACACATTTGGTGACCAATAATAAGGACCTTAGATAGTTTTTGCAGGGTTCCGTGCTTCAAGAACCAATATAAATATTGTGGAAGTTCTGCGACGTGCTAATGTCAACGGAATTGAAGCTTATTTAATGAGGCGGCAGCTGCGATGGTCTGGCCATGTCTCCCGGATGTCAGAAGAAAGAGTGGCTAAGCGCATCTTTTACTCAGAGTTGCAGGAAGGCAAGCGGAAACAAGGCGGCCAACTCCTGCGGTACAAAGATGTGCTGAAGCGCCACATGCGAAGATGTGACATCGAACCTTCGCGCTGGGAGACTTTGGCCCAGGATCGACCTAACTGGAGGCATACAGTGCAGGTAAAAGTGCAAGCCTTCGAAGAAAAAAGGCGAAAAGAACTCGACGTTAAGCGCGACGAGTTGAAGACCCGACCACCTGTGGTCATCAATTATAATTTCGTCGGAGAGGTGCTGACTTGCAGCATTTGTGGCCGTACATTTGCAGCAAAAATTGGCTATGTCAGTCACATGAGAGCACACGAACGACGCTCTGACTAGCTAGTATGTCCAGTCGCCGAGGCCGAAATCGGCTAGGATTGGATGATGATGATGATGATGAAATATTGTGGGAACAATCTTACACAAATCGACCTAGTCCAAAACTAAGCAATGCTTGTATGTATGGGTACTAGACGACGATATACATACTTATATAGATAAATACACGGTGGGAATGAGTAATCCGACAAATTTTAACTATAGATTCTACGACTAACTGTAAGTATTGCAAGTAAGTAATAAAAGTTATATGATGTATGGTCGAAAAACGCTTACTTTCCAAGATGATTAGTATTTTTTAAATTAAAACTCCCATGTGTGTAACAAGCCCTAATAAATGTGAATAAGATAATTTAAGTTCTAAATTTTTTATTCCACTAACTAAACAGCAATTACTATATTTTTTTTCCAAGCACTTTTAGAAACATAATTTAATGATTATTAGCGCAATTCATATTCATTATTGACAAAAACCCTATTGATGTCATTCTCATTTTAGTGCACAGTCACTACCATTTTTACCACTGCTACTATTTTTAATTGATAAAAAAAAATGCTGACATGAATTCACTCATACATATTATGATAAAAAGAATTCATGATCTTATGACGGTTAGGTCAAACGATTAGAAATAGCAATTAAAGCCGCGGTAGTGACCTCCACGGTAATGACTGTGTGCACAAAAATGAGAATGACCCGAGTAAGGTACAAAACAATCTATTGTTTCAGTCAAAATATATTTGATCGCCTAGTAAGTCTTTTCAATATTTCATGGGTAAATGCAAATCAAATTATCTTTTTACAAATATTTTTAAGTTATTTTTTTTGTATTTAAAGATTAAATAAATAAAGTACTTTCGAAAGGTTGCATTCACTTGAAATTTGGCACGCGTATGTAAATCAATAACACCGCCAACGATAAGTATTGTTGCGCCGGTGGTATAGGTCAAAACTTGAAACGTGATTTTCCGTGCTTTAGAAGCGTTTTCAGCAGGCTGAAAAGTGATTTCAGGCCGTTTCAGAGGTGGCTCTTTCACATACTAGAAGATCGAAAATTCACCCTAGTTGCCGTTGTTTTCAGGCGCCTGAAACATGTTTTCAGTCCGTTTCAGGACACCCTCTATCAGATGGCGCAATAACCTGAAAACCCGTTTTCAGGACCCCTTATGGGCCTTTGAAGTACACTTCAGTATATGGCGAAATTTCTCGAAGGAGTGAAAGAGACGGCACTATTAGAGAGAGACAGCTATATTGAGAAGGTTCGAGAAGTGTGTGAAAGAGACAGACAGAACTAGAAAGGGACAGCAATAGTCAGGAATGTTCCAGTCGAGGATCGAACCATCTAGATTGTCTAGAACACTCACGATGCGTCATGAACCGAGGGGTCGCCGACCGCCGTTCCTGGAATTGGACGTTGACCCGATTATTCGAGATTTCTCCGGAATGTTCTAGAGCAAAGGTCTCCGGATATATAAGCCGCGCGCCCTCGACCCCAAGTCAGATATATAGTTCTGTGTTCAGTGTGACAATAAATGTTTCTTATTCTTATTCTTATATATCCGCACCCGCGGGGGACTAGCTCCCCTCGTGCAGTTAGGATCATCCTATTGGAGGGCCCCAACGAGGTTGGCCTACAGGCTTGTCAGGTTATCAAAAAAAAAGTCCAAGTCAGTCTTGAACTAGATGCGATAAAGTGCGAATCTCAAAGCGAACTTAAGTGAATAAGTGCGTTATAGTGAAGTGATTAGTACAGTGATTTATTAACAGAGTTCGGAACAGTAATTTTGCAATAAAGTTTGCCTTTTTAATTAGTGGTTAATTAGTGCATTTTTCTATCACGTTACCTACCCCACGGACGTAACAGTATGTACTCGTATGTAGGTATGTAAACTGTTTATTGTGCAAAATTATACAAGGTACCTACTGTAACAATGTGTGGCTCTCCGCTCTTCCTTGTAATAAACCTACCCCCAACTTCCCTGTACTCGACAACGGCCGCGCCGGCGCCATTACGCTTGCGATTCCGAGCAAAAACGCGCGCATGACGAGACCAAGGTGAACGAATTGTGTTGTGTGGATTTCGTGGGTGAAGCACGAGCGACAACCCTCTCCAGAACCCCGGACTGCTCCCGAGAAGCGCAACCCGGAGCCGTTGGAATCTGCCGAGCCGTGAGTACACCCCAAAATCCGTCATTTCCCATTGTCCGACACACATTGTTACAGTACAGTAGGTAGAGTTTGTGCGGAAAGAGAATAGGATTTAGATTTGGGGGCGCTGTAATGATTTTCTACCGTATTTGCAAAAAAAATGCCATACTGGTTAGGTTAGTTCCGTTTTTCGCCACGCCTATTCTCTTTCCGCACAGACTCTACAGGGTTGCTAAAAAGGAGGTTTTTTCCTTTAAGGGATCTCTTCCAGGTTAGCTTTGAGCAATTAAGTGAAGAGACAAGTTACGGGGTGTAAACAATAATATATAACGGCCTCAAATACCTTACGACACAAAATTGTTGTCTTGATTTTTTTTCCAATGTTTTCAATTAAGTTTTATTATTGTACTGGCTATAAAGGCATTACAAAGTGACTTAAATAAAGTAAAACTACCTACTTATTAAACTAAAGCTAGCTAAAAATGAAATTAAACATAAGAAGCAAAAACTAAACTTTATTAAAATATAATGTAAAAATTGGTTCCCTTGGCATGGTGCCGATTATACTGGCACCGTTATCCGCTGTATAGCCCGTATCTGTATGTATATCCGATGCCTGTTAATTCGAGATCAATTAAATAGGTAGGTGCGGCTCGTAAGTAAGTACATACATACAAAGCAAGCGGCCCATTACAAATGATTCAGTTATATGTTGGCGAGCCTCTGTCGGTCTATTTATTTTAAGGTCGTTCACTAAAACAATTATACTTTCCCCGTGTCACATCTATTACATGGTTATTTTATTAAAATAGAAAAAAATAAAAATTATATGTCTCGGGCAGGATTCTAACCTGCATCTTATACGGCTATCCGGGCCAACACAGGCGCGCTACCAATTACGCCACCGAAACGATGCCCAAGTCATCCAATTTTCAATCAGTCTCTGACGTCACAAAGGTGTGACGTCATCCTGGATGACGTATGTAGCATCATCTACCATTGAGTCCATACAACCCACAGGCCCGCGCCAACCCCCGGCAGCGCCTGTGTGCAAACCTATGAAGCCACCTCTTTATTGTCGTCGTGTTTCGACTCATATTCCGGCGCCCGTATTGCTTTGGTGCCTGTGTGCGTTGCACACTTCGCACACAGGGGCGGCGCGGCCTTACAACCCATATGCATATTATATGGTTGTTTCGCAGTACGTTAAGTTTATGTAACTCCAGCAGGAGCGGGGAATGTGTGTCCATAAAGTTTACATAACTCTCTGTTATTGGCACGCGGCACTGGAGCGACCTTCATGACGCATCGTATTATGGCACGGATGGCTACTTAAGGGTCACGAGCGTTTGTTCCGCGTCACTTTCGTGGACACCTTTTCGCCGAAATTCGTGTAGCTTTTGATGGAATATCTGACTATTTGTCAGAAGTCCGGAGTCTCTACCGAATAGTTCAAAATTCCACAAAAATCTGCAGGGATTTCGTCAAAAATGTGTCCACTAAAGTGAGGCGGTTGAAACGCTCGAATAATGACCCTTAACAGAAGGAATCCTGCCGGAGAAAGGGCGTATCTGATTTTTTTTTCCAAAATTGAGTTACATTATACAAGGTGAAATCTTTTACGTGATACAAGATGATTAAATCTCAATCTATCCATGATTTTGAACAACTTTTACTATGGAACTTTGTAAATGCAAAAAATTAACTGTTTCATAGAAAAGGTCATGAATAGGTAGAACAAAATGTATGAGAAAGTTGTATTTTTTTTGCATTTACAAAGTTGACCCCATAGTAAAAGTTGTTCAAAATCATGGATAGATTGAGGTTTATAATTATCTTGTATCACGTAAAAGATTTCACCTTGTATATTTAGATTGGTCTCTTTTTACTGATTCTAAATATTATTATATATGTAACTCAACTCAATTGAAAAAAAAAAATGCATATGCCCATTTCTCCGTACGACGACACATTCCCCTCCTCTCACCCTCTCAGAAAGAGTATAAAAATCTAAACTTTCTTGTAGACCGTTTCTAAGTGTAAGTGTTTCTAGATAGGGTTGAAACACGCGGTTTTTTGCATGAAAGTTTAACAAGCTATATCTTGAAAACGGTGACAGATATTGAATTATATACAGGCACTGAATTATTATGAAGCAACGGATTGCCTATCGATATGAAAAGGGATCGCTTCACCGCAAACCGCAGTGGGGTCATTCACAAGTTCACCGCCGACCTCGCCCTAATGTTTTTATTATATTTAGGGTTCCGCGTACCTCAAATGGAAAAAAACGGAACGCTTATAGGATCACTGTCTCTCCTCTCCTCTGTCTGTCTGTCAAGATCCTTGATCTCGGGAACGCGTGGAGATATCGAGTTGAAAATAAAACCATATAGGTACTCAGATCTACAATCCGTTGAAGCTGTGAAAAAATCAAACTTCATAGGTTTAACAAAGGTCTTACATTTCTAATAACTTAACTATGAAACCCTGCACGACACTGTAACATGTGATTTATACATTTTTAATTACTTAATTACGTACATATTTAAGTCTAACTATCCGAATTACTGGATCCGAATGCTGCCAATAGGGAGTTGTGGAATTCAAACGGGAGTCCTTTGCACAGCAGTGGAACAGTACTAGGACGTACAGAACCGTTCGTTCGATACACACTCTCACATAAGGATAGATTGATCCGCTTCATCCTTCCCGCTGGTCCGCTGCTCACTTCGAGCAATCAGCGAAAAGTCAAGGTGGCCCTGGCCAAACGTCTTGGTTTGACCCCAGGCCCTTCAGGCCCCCACCTAGTCCGACACTATCGAGGTGGACCGGGACAAGCGGCCTGGTTCGACCCCAAGCGCCCCCGGCCCCCACCTAGTCCGATCCACTCAGGGTGGGCCGGCTAGCGACCTGGTTCGACCCCACGGAACGCCGCGGCCGACCACCCGGTCAAACTATCGCTATGCCCAATAAGAGTCGCGATTTAGTCAGTCTTCAAAAAAACAGGCGTACAGAACCGGGAAATTTTAATATGAGAGAACCGGGAAATCCCACACTAATATTACCATACTGCCATACTAAAATTTCCAGGTTCTGCACGCCCTAGACACTACGCAGCACGACCACCGACCACGAAGGATTTTGTTATTTCTCTTGCGATACATTTTCACGAAAAAAAAAAACTTATGTACTCTTCATTAAATAACTGTACTGATACAGTTTCGGAATTGTGTCACAAAATGAAATGAAATGAAAAAATGGTTATTGATCGATCAGTAATACTTCCTAGTACTTACTGGAATCTCATTGTTATAACAAAACGGGACTTAATCGCGTAAAAACATGATATTACCTCGACGTTTCGGACGTGCCGTGACGTCCATGGTCGCGAAGGGACTGGCGAGGCGGGTGTCAACATCTTCTAGCCGCGCGGGTTTTCCGAACTACCCGCACTTGGTCTTGATTAATACTTTGCATATTAGGGTTGTCACTCGGCCGACACACAACACTAACAACATCAGGCGATTTGCCGGAAGACACTTGATGATATTGACACATGCTGATGACTGGATTCCACGACGAAGAAAGCTTAAACCCATCTTCCCGATTGAAATTGCGGTGTTTTTTTATTTCAACCGCTTCACGGACAATTCTACTATAGTAACGCTTGGTCTGCCCAATATAAATATTGCAGTTGCGGGAGTTCTTATATTGGGCAGACCAAGCGCACCATAGCGGAAAGGGTCAAAGAACACATCGCGGCTGTTAGAAAACTCCAAGTAGACAAATCGGCTATAGCGAAGCATGTGTTGGAGTCTGGATCAAACCATTGGATGGAGTTTCATAATACCAAGATCCTGTCTACAGAACGCAATTACTATAGTAGAATTGTCCGTGAAGCGGTTGAAATAAAAAAACACCGCAATTTCAATCGGGAAGATGGGTTTAAGCTTTCTTCGTCGTGGAATCCAGTCATCAGCATGTGTCAATATCATCAAGTGTCTTCCGGCAAATCGCCTGATGTTGTTAGTGTTGTGTGTCGGCCGAGTGACAACCCTAATATGCAATGCATTAATCAAGACCAAGTGCGGGTAGTTCGGAAAACCCGCGCGGCTAGAAGATGTTGACACCCGCCTCGCCAGTCCCTTCGCGACCATGGACGTCACGGCACGTCCGAAACGTCGAGGTAATATCATGTTTTTACGCGATTAAGTCCCGTTTTGTTATAATAATGAGTGAAAATCGTGAAAGTTTAAATCAATATTACTGGAATCTGTTTTATTGTAATTTATTTGTATTAACCTGTAAGAATAAAACGAAATTGACAATGAACCTGTGAACTACCCTACAAAGCTAAGCGGGGACCCGTTCCATCTCACATTACTTACACAAGCTCACATATATCTCCCACGTTACAATGAAATTTAAACTCCATTCCTGTAGAACAAGGTTGTTTTTTCCAGTAGCAGAAAATTTGATGACAGAAGTTGGCAAAGAAAACGGTCAATTTATATGCATCGAATGCATTCCTCGGTTCAGTCGGTTATCCATCATGGCTGCGGAAATTGAACGTTTGAGCTGCCTTTTATGGTTTAAAAGTTTACTGTTCAATTCTTACTGTAGGAAAGAAATATGATTTAGTTGAAAAATAAACTTTCCGTAATACTAATCGATATCAAAATGTCATTATTAATAAAAAGTGAAACATTTTTAAAGAACGGACATTCCCATTACTACGAATTCAAAGACAATATAGATTTCTACATTTTAGATGAGTTAAAATTTTCGACTAACATTTGACACGTTGCCAAATGGTATTAACTAAGTTTGTTTTTACTGAAATGTGAATAATTAATAGATATTTTATGGTGCAACTCTGTCTGCCAGTCTGTTTGTTTTTATGATTGTTACCAAAAGAGCATTTTTTGCTTGTAGTGCGTTCGTTTACGGAGCGCACACATACAAGCCGCACGTTATACTTTTATAGGAAGAAAAATTACTGCTATTATACGATGTTATTACCTAAGACTTTATGTCTTTTCTACATCACTTTGAATAGCCCTAACTCCATAAATCCCCAATATTCAAGGCGATGAAAAATTAATATCACTCCCAAGTCGATTAAAATGTTTTCAAACAGGGAAAAGTGCCAATTCACCCGTGTATCGTACTAACTTAACTTTGCGGCTGGAGAAATATATCGCCATACAAAAGTGGATAGTTGCAGGCACTGTGGCGGCTTTCATAACAGCATTTCTATGTTTGCAGGGAAATCGACTACGGCTCTTTATAGCGTCATATCTCTGTTACGCATACGTTTCGAAAGCGAGCTTTATACAATAAGATTTAGGGTTGATTCTGCTTTGGCAAATATAGTCGGATACGACCTTGTGAAGAGAAAATGTAATTTGCGGCAAGCTTAGGTCGTGGCGTTTATTACTGACGCCATTTTCACTGCAGTAGGTGTTAGAAGCTCGCGGCCAATTTTATAGGGACAGCAAATCGCTTTTTGTCATAGGCACAGAATATGTCTAAAGCTTATTACAGCACACAAGACTACATGAATGATGAAACACCGTGGGATTAACTGCGACATATATTTTAAAACAATGTTTAATTAATTGTGTTTTTTTTTCTGTTTTTGTACTTGCCAATTGTTTTGACACTTGGAGACCATTTACATCTCTAAGGAAAATTGTTTTTAATTTTAATTTAGTTTTAAGTTATATCGTGAGTCACAGATTTTTATATTTCTGTAAGATATTAAGTAAATATTCTCAGTTTGTATTTTGACGTTTGGAGATTCTTTACACCTCCAAAACATAATATTTTGACAACGGAGACTCTTTACATCTCCATTAATTTTACTATCAATTTATTTTCTATAATTTTATTTGTCTTGTTGAACGCATAGAGAGTCCCTTTACATCTCTATAAATGTAGTTTTAAGTTAATGTAATGTATTAATGAAATCTTATATTAACGACATATTGTTGTAATACTCGTTGGTGGAAAAGAGAAACTGGTGAGTTTCTTCCGGCGCTTCTTCTCACCAGAAGGTCAATTACCCGAAGCGCCAAAATAAAAGAATTAGAGATGAGACATGTAAAAGAGCCCTTGAGGGCCTACTTACAGAAATAAATTAATTTAATTTTTTATTTTATTTATTTAATAAGTAAATAGTACTATGCACAGAAGTTTCTCTTTCTAACTAAGCTGATGTTCGGGTCGGGTCTGACCACTGGACGGAACGTACCGCATCCGATCGTCTCTCTCTATCGCATAACGTGTTCTCTTTCTGGTCGCTGGCCAAATGCCCCTTCGGAAGGGCTGACCCTAGTAACCGCGTACTAGTAGCCGCGAAATCGCAGAGTGAGCCACTTCTGTAGTCCTATCATAACCGGTTAACCTTTTCCACGCCAACGACGTATATATTAGTACCGCAGGTTGGACGATGCACCAGCATAAAGTTCAATTTCGGTTTTGATACCGTTATGTCGTGGCGTCTGATTTGCAACTTTTATGTTTTACATAGCGGCGAGAAGGTTAAACTCGTATAATATTAAGTGTGCAAAAAACTGTTTCCTAGTTTTTGAGACTTATCGGTTCATATCATAACTATCATAGAATGTGTATACATAGAATCAAAGAAATAACAAAAGTAGTAACATAACCTTCACTTGAGTTATCTATCTTTTTAACATTTGCAGATCACCTGCTTTAGGCACGCTAAAGTTTGTCCGTGCTTTTACATTCTAAAAATGCTGTTATCAAAATTGAATGGCTGACAGGCTCTTATATTAAACTCATTTGTCACTCCCCAGGCCAAAAGAACATCGCAAATAGTAATTTTTGCAGCAGCGTTAGGTACTTAGCTGGTGTCTCGGCGCCCCAGACACCTTGCATTGGGTGAATTACTGCGCTATGGGAGCTGGCTTTTCATTAAGGATACACGACCAGTGAAAGCCAGACGACAGAGTGTGACTACGCTTAGTTCGCAGGGGTCAAATAAGTTTTTATTTAAATAAATCATATGACAACAGTGCGTCTAGCATAACTGGCCGCGACTTCGTTTCTCGCGCGACAGAACATCACCTGCCACTGTCACACTATATTGAGTGGAAAGAGATAGGTAGTATTTGTCGCGCGACAAAGAGTCGCGTGTCACAGTTGTGCTAGAGGGACAGGTCTGCTAGGCTTTCTGGTAGAGTTGGGTTGGCAAGAATAGTGCCATCAACCCATCACGCAAAATAGGCGCATGTTTGTCGTCGAGTTGCGGAAAATAGTTAAGCCCGCGTTAACCTATACATCATATGACAACATCACAAGAAAGAGGATTAATTAGTCTTGATACTAGGCAAATCTCTTTCCATTTCCGTAAGTATGTAATGTGTCTACATATGTACTTACTGAAATAGATATTCAGGACAGTCTTACACAAACGATGTAGTCCTAACCAAACTAAGCAATGCTTGTATACATGTACATATCTAAATAAAATACATAAAAAATATCCAAGAACCTGGAACAAATCACTTAGTTTGATTGGAACTAGATCGATGTGTACAAAACTGACCCAGATATTTATTTCAGTAGGTATGCAGAAATATTTTGTAATAAAACTTTTTTTATTTATTTATTTAAGGTTCACCAACAATTGTTAACACCAATACAGGTCATAATTACAAGCGTGTACACATAGGGATGGGTGTCACAATTACTTATAGGTAAACACCGCATGCGAAACAATAACTATTCTTAAATAGGTACTTATACATAACTTAGAAGTAAACAATATTCTAACAATAAGCTCGGGGCAATCCTGATACTATCCAAGTGTCTTTTAAGCGTTAATATTCAGGACAGTTGTGATTTTTACGGTATTAGCACAGATTAGGTACCCAATAGTTCTTATATGAGGGAAACAGTTGACGACGAAATAAAATTTTGATGAATTGGTTGTCGACGGACTAGCATGTTCCCGGCTTAAAGAGAAACTTGCGTTAGGCACTCACTTGCTTGATATTTTGCGTTCAACTCCAAGCTATCTTAACATAAGGGTTTTCACAGGTAGCTATACCTACCAAAAGCAAGTGCATGGTGGACCGTCACCCTAACCTCTTGGCAGCATTCACACTCGTAATTAAAAAGGGCTCGTCTTACAGCCCAGAGTAATTGTTCCACACCAGAGCTTCATTACCGACTCTAAAGAAAATTTCCTTTCATTAAAATTCGGCAGTTTCTACGGCGCTGAGTTTAATGAACATCTACACTCCATTTAATTTTACTATTTTATATTCTAATAGACTTTTAAGAAAGAGGTTCGTAGTTCGTCGAAATGTTTTTATATTACGATGAAACCGACACGCATAAATATCTGACACGACCTTATTTCTATATTCATATTCATTTTATTCATAACTAGCATTTTCCCGCGGCTTCGCCCGCGTTGTTCCCGTTATTGTCCCAAAGGAACTCTTTACTGGGATATAATAGTACATTGTGTATCTAGGGCGGTAAGTAAGGAATTACAAACGAGTGTTTGTTATAAGCCCGAGGTGAAACCGAGGGCTTTAATAACACGAGTTTGTAATTCCTTTACCGCCCGTGGTACACACAATGTTTTTCATCACACTTGTGAGGAAATCTTAATAAAATAACCTTACTTTTCGACCCAGTATGACAAGAAAATATTAAAACAGACAGTGACATTTGTCACATATGTCCATAGACAATGCGAACGTCAAGTCACGTTCGGAAACCATAGCGGTAACGGCCATTTTAGTTGATTTTATATTTGCAAAATAAAGAAATACATTATTTAAACATTTAATTAATGTTACCGAAATATGTGTTTATATGTATTTGCAATTACAGTTATCTTTAAATGAATATTTCAGTGATAAAAGTTACAAAAGTAAGTTGGCGTTTCCTTTGAACATGACAAATAAGAGTAAAACAGAACCAGCGTTTCAACTTTAAAAAGAAAACCATTACGCCCTAGGGCGTAATAGGCCATTTACGGCCCGCAGAACCTACGTGTAATGACACCATTTTCGAGCAAGTGTGATGAAAAGTATCATATGTTTCAATCCAGGACTTGGTCTACTTGCATGCCAAATTTCAGCTTGATCCGTCCAGTTGCTATCCCGTTATTCGGTAACAAACATCCAAACATCTTCACAAATTTTCGCATTTATAATATTAGTGGGATAATTCATATTACGTGTCTAATCCTTATCGTCTAGGTACATGCTTGTAAAAATTACAAACTACGACTGTAATAATGGAGTGGTGTCAGATATTATTGCATGCTCCGTTTCGTCATAATTATGTTATCGCTGGTTGTTTATTTGATTGCTATCTCAGAACTGCATCGTTTATGAATTAATTAGAAAAAACATTCTTTTTATTGGATAGGTACCGATCCGTCCATTGGATCAATTTATTTCAAAATCCAGTTCAAACAAAGAAAGCCCTCGATAGCATATTTACGTCCCTCGCTTGCAGCTCGGACCGCGATCATCTTCGATCTCGACCTTTCTTTGTTTTACCTAGTTGTGTAATGTGCTATTGTGAAAAATACATTTTCATCACACTTGCTCGAAAATGGTGTTGTTACACGTAGGTTTTGCGGGCCGTAAATGACCTATTACGCCCTAGGGCTTAATGGTTTTCTTTTTAAATTTGAAACGCTAGTTCTTTTTTACTCTTATTTGTCATGTTCAAAGGAAACGCCAACTTACTTTTTTAACTTTTAATCACTGAAATATTTATTTAAAGAGAACTGTTATTGCTATTGCAAATACATGTAAACACATATTTCCGTAACATTAATTAAATGTTTAAATAGTGTATTTCAGTATTTTGCAAATATAAAATCAACCATTTTAAGTCTTTACCGCTATGGTTTCCGAACGTGACTGGACATTCGCATTGTCTATGGATATGTCACTGTCAGTTTTACAATTTTATTTAGGTTAAGTAAGGTTATTTTAATCAGATTTCCTCACAAGTGTGATGAAAAACATTGTGTGTGCCACGGGCGGTAAAGGAATTACAAACGAGTGTTTGTTACAAGGCCGAGGCGAAGCCGAGGGCTTTAATAACTTACTTACCGCCCTTGATACACAATGTACTATTACAAGTTTATATCCGCAACGCAGGCCTCGTCAGGTGGGCACATCCTAAAGTAAAGGTGTATAGTGGTTCCGTCGGCCATTTGCACGATCTACTTAAAGGAGACAATACTGTTGTGTGGTTTTGTACTTCATTATCGTCCGTTATAAAAGAGAAGCGTGCTGTATAGATAAAGACTTCGTGCATTGTCATTTTACTGGATTATCAACTCTAAGGCCTTTGCCAAGAGTTAAAATTGCTTTAATAGAAATGTGACTTTAGACGTATTAATGCACTTCACACCCCTGGCGTTTACCTGAGATCCGAACAAAGCGAAGGCAGCTGGAACGCCATTATTCTATTAATGCACTTGTAAACTATGGTTCACGGAGATAGAGTTGATAATCAATTGAACTTTAAAGGTGGTTGTAACGACCTTTTACAATAACGTCATCTTGGTGTTTTTGAGGTTTATAAACAATCGCTTTATTTCCTTTAGATCGCACAAATGCCCGACGGAACCACTGTAGAATAGAATAGAATAGAATAATTTATTAAACAACGTATTATACAACAATGACATTTAAAGACTAAGATATACAATTAGAGAGTTGAACCTATATGCGTGAACTAATATTCCCTGTACATAAAATCCCCGATTGTCCCGAATAGTCGTGGCCGGTGTTATGTCAAACACGGCAATACGTCGCAATATGTCGCAGGTCCGGCGCACTAACACAGCGGGACGGCGGTTCCCCGGCTGAATACAAATGCCCTTTTTCGCACAGACGGCCCGCTTGACCGCTCTGAAATACTTTTATTTAGGAGTAGCACTTACCAGCTTCTTCGCCAGCGTTATTTCCGTTATTATGCCAAGGGACACTCTTTGTTAGGATATAATAGTACATTACATAACTAGGGTGGTAATACAAGGCCGCGATCGCAGAAGTTTGCGGCCCGAGCTGCAAGCGAGGGACGTAAATATGCGATCGAGGGCTTTCTTTATTACCTACCTCCTGTGTTGTGTACATCATTTTATGTCTACACTTGGCCAGAAAGCGGCTTTTTCCGTACGCGCAGCGTTCGGAAAAAGTCACTTTATGGCCAGGTGCGGCATAAAGTATATTTCAATCTAGACCTTGGTTTACTTGTTTCCCAACCATTTATATTTTATAGTGCTTGTGTGTTATTTATTTACAAATAGGAACAATAGGACGGAGTTATGGAATATCGAATTAAGCGCTATAGATCTCCAATAGCGCTTAATTCGTTATTGCATAACTCCGTCAAATTAGGTGCTTGCAACAGTATCGACATCTGCAGTGAACAATTGGTAGCTTTACCCTTATTTTACTCTCAATAGTTAAAAAGTAGGGTGCAATATTGTGCAATGTTGAACAAAATGAATGGGTGGGTAGCATCCCTAGTGGTCGCTCAGAAACCAGCTAACAACCCTTAGCAACCACCGACAGTTGTGACTTTGTCAATTATTTACCATTTGTAACACTTGTTTATTAATATCGTTGTTTATTCAGTTATTTATCTACTTATAATTCAATATGTCAGGAGTTATAAATAGGCCTATGAGCCAAATGCGCAAAATGGAGGCGGTATGTTTTGATTTGTCCCCTGTCTCTATTCCTAGATTTTATCTCGCATATGTTGCTTAAATCCATAGGCGACCAAGAACACTAATTCCATCAGGTAGCGTGTCTGTTCGGTTGCCACTTATGACAAAAATACATGATAATAAGGTCCATCAGAAAGTCCACCATTGTTATATGAAATTCGTTTATATTTTATGGCTTAAAGGCGCGTCTAAATGGCCAATATTTTTCTACAATTTGTGCCCGAAAAGTCTTGCTGTTATTCTTCGTATGCCAAAGCAAAATGCACATGGTTGGTGCGCCACAAATAGCAGAAAAATATTGCCCGTTTAGACGCGCCTTTACAGTTGGGGTGGTAGCACGCGGCGACTTTTTAGCTTAGGCCACGGCCCCATGTCCACGGCACGGCGCCGTGCCGTTTTACTGCACCGGCGCCGTGCCGTGGACATGAGGCTGCAGCCTTAGCGATGCAGTCGCGCGTTTCGTGAATGCGCTACTGCACCGCGACAGTGAAGTCGCCTCCTTGTCTTATTTGCAACGTGCAACAGAAGCGATGCAGTAGCGATACAAACGCGCGACTGTCGCGAGCAGTAGCGATACAAACTGTATAATATTTGTAACTGTGCGTGTGTTCAACAGAAAGAGTCCCTCTTCCGGACTCGCAAGCGGATCCTGCGGTACCTGGTGCACAGTTTCCTGAGAGCAGAGGGGCTGTTCCACACAGCAGACACCCTGGCAGACGAGGCAGGCCTGACCGGAGAGTACGAGGTCTGCGACAATATAGACCTGGACATCATCATGCAGGTGAGTTCACACACAAGTTGTATGTTATATTAACTTTTCTCAAACATGCAATGAAATATTGACATTACGTGCCTTATGAATAAATATCGGGGGACAATCTTACACAAATCGAACTGGTCCCAAACTAAGCAATGCTTGTACTATGGGTACTAGACAACGATATACATACTATAGATAAATACATACTTAAATAGATAGAAAACATCCATGACTCAGGAACAAATACTCGTGCTCATCACCCAAATATTTGCCCTTACCAGGATTTGAACCCGGGACCTCTAGCTTCGTAGGCGGTGGCACTCCCACTGAGCTAAACGAGTCGTAAATGGGTCATTATTTAAGCGTTTCGCCCGCCTCACTTTCGTGGACACATTATTGTCGAAGTTCCCTCAGATTTTAGTGTCATATCGAACTATTTGGTACATATCCGGGACTACTAACAAATACCTTAAAATTACATTAAAATCTGCCGGAATCTCAACAGTAATGTGTCCATTACGTCGCCATTTTGTACTTATGTTTGTATGAACGTGACGTAGAGGAAAAAAAATCCATACAAATTTTGGAACACTTTTTTTGAAAAACCTCGAAAGGCCATATTTTGAGAAAGTAGCTATCCCGGGATTTATTTTGGAGAACACCCGGGTAACAGCTTCCGCACAGGACGATGCTCAGCGAGTCGGGTGTTCCAGGCGAGCGCACGCGACCCCCATGCTAATGTGTAGCAACTGTACTTGTTCACGTATAAGTAGGTAGTAGTAGGGACAATGGTGACAGGTCACTTAGGCGGATCTCACACTGCAGCGAAAATCGCGGCGACACGCGACTCAGCGATTTTCAACTTTGTATGTAGAATCATCGATTTGTATAGAAAAATCGCGGGGTGGCGCACACTGGCGCGTAAATCGCGGCGATTTTTTCCGTGTAGCTGCGCATACACGGAAAAAATCGCGGCGACGGGCGATTTCAGTGTGTTCTTCGCCTTAAGGACCGGCGGTAATCTATGTCGATTTCAATTTCCTTTCCAAAAAATGTTTCGGTATACATTTTTAACGCGAATGTTTAGATGAAATATTTGAAATAGTATAATCGTGTAGTTAAATTTGAAATTATTGGAAATTGTTTATAAAAATGTTATTTCTTATGTTTATGGCGATTTTAGTTCACGGCTTAGGCCGGCTATGTTGTATGAAATTCCATTAAAGGCCTCACGTCTAGCGGCACCGGAAACTTTCCGGGCTTACCAGCCTATTATAAGGCACGTAATGTCAATATTTCATTGCATGTTTGAGAATAGTACATTACACAACTAGGGTGGTAATATAAAGAAAGGCCGAGATCGCAGATGTTTGCGGCCCGAGCTGCAAGCGAGGGACGTAAATATGCGATCGAGGGCTTTATTTATTACCTACCGTGTTGTGTACATCGTTTTATGTCTACACTTGGCCAGAAATCACTTTATGGCCAGGTGTGGCATAAATAGAATTACCATTATCTCCGCTCGTCATAACCTGAAACGGTTACAAACTGCGATGACGGGTTTACGACCTGAGGCCGTCGGTTGGCGGGCTGCCTAGCCCGGCATCTTGGTCCCAACTGGCAGCTATAGGTACGTTATTTATCACCGTTTTCGGCGCCAAATTGAATCTGCTATCAATTTCTCAATATAGGATAACCGGCTGAACTGAAATAGTTCATCGTATTCTATCCATCCAAATGAATATTCATCATCATCGATCGGCTCGATGAGTCGAATTCAAAAAAATATGTCCTGTAGGGCTTTATTAAACCAAGTGTTAACTATTTCCTTTGTGTAACGAAAGTTAACTATATAAATTGTATGATAATTTTCGTTACACAAAGGAACAAGATTAACTTTTTGTTTAATTCTTCTTCTTCTTCTTCGTGTGAAGGGATCAAAAATATTAATCTAAATTTTTCTCTGCCAGTATTTTGCCACCTCCTTTGTTTAATTAAGGTCTAATTACGGACATATTTTTTTGAAAACGACTCTGATACGTCTCACTGCTAAGCACAGACCCTACTCTCATAGGTGAGAGTGAATGAATGGGCCGTATTCGGGTCATAAATCGAGCGTTTAAGCCGCCTCACTTCTGTGGACACACTTTTGTCGAGATCCCTGCATTTTTGTGGCGCTTTAATCAATTTGGTAGTGATCCCGGACTTCTAATAAATAGTCTGATATCCCATTAAAATCAGCAGAATTTCGACAAAAATGTGTCGACAGAAGTGATGAATTCGTCGACGCTCAGCTTGCCAGGTCAACTAGAAGTTTTTTCAGCTTTTTAATAAATATTGCATCATCGGTAGGGGAATATTTATCTCACTTCGAAAAGATTTCCTCATCGTGCCCTAGTTTATAACGTTAATTCTTAAGCTAAGTAAGTTTCCGTGTTTCCTTAGTGGATAAGAAGCTCGGATAAGGTAAACTTTCCACTTATACCGGTTTTTATCCGCGAATAAGTTTGCATCTTGAGTTGAGAGGCTAATTAAATTTCCTTCGCTTGGAGACTAAGTATCAGACCACACAAATATATCGAGATAGAACTAAATAGGTCGTTAGGAAGGTAGTAGTGGTCGATTTTTTTTTTTTTTTTTTATGAAATAGGGGGCAAACTAGCAGACGGGTCGCCTGATGGTAAGCAATCACCGTCGCCCATAGACACCTGCAACACCAAAAGAGTCACAGGTGCGTTGCCGGCCTTTCAGGTGGGAGTACGCTCTTTTCTTGAAGGTTTGAAGGTCGAATCGGTCCGGAAACACAGCAGGCGACAATTTATTCCACAGTTCAGTCGTGCGAGGCAGGAAGATTTGTATGGTAACCAGGCGTAACGTTTTTCGCTTGGCGTTTGACGCCAAAAGTGTAATTTAGTGATGGAAAACATAAATTATCCATTTCCTTCGGTGGTATTTGAACAATTATACAAATCTCAAATCTATAATAATATTTAAATTTTTTGACGTGACAACGTCTTATAAATTGGTTTGCCGGGTGACACTTCAAGAAACTGCGTTACGCTCCGCTCACGTTATGCGCTCACAATGAGAGCGAGTGAGAGGCACGCGTCCCTTCCACTCGGGCATGGTTAGTCGTTGTCACGTAAAACTTTCGCCCGTATACCGACTTTACAGGCAACCAATTTTTTATATTTATTTTTTGGTTTTCAAATCTGATAATAATATTGACGGTTACTGGAGTTAACGTGCAAAGTAGGTCGCCGCCACTTCTTAGAGCTCCTCGAATTAGGCTGTTAGGATATTTGGAGCTAAGTTTTTTCTGTCACAGTTTTTTTTTTCGTTGCATATTTTAATGCAAACTGTAACTCTCAGTATCGCAGTGCGCGCTAGCCCTAGACTAAAGGTACCGTAAGGTCGGGGTACTTTCGCCCTGGGGGGTAACTTTGGCCATAGGGATTATCTCGATTCAGGTTTCATTATTGCATTTAAATTACGGCACATTGCCAAGTGGTTGGTTTTAGGTGACTGTTCATATTTTTATGTTTATTATCAGACCTTATAGATTTGAGATATGTGATTTACAAAGTGGGCAAAGTTACCCTACATTTGGCCAAAGTACCCCGACCTTACGGTAGGAAAATTAAATCTGCATCCAGAGAATACAAATTGGAGCATTTGATCTCTCTTTTATTATAACTGAGTGAATCCCCAATATAGGTACGCTGAAAAGTACAATGTTGTTTATCATATTTAGTTTTTCTCTGAAACTAATAAATTTTCAGAACTGCTATAAAACAAATCAAACCTAAAAGGATTTTACAGGAGGCATTTTCAAAAATTTTTTTCACTCTGAAATTTTATGGTTTCAAAGGGAAAAAATGTCTACAAAAAATATCACAATCAACTTAAACTGCTTTGTTGCTGTTTCTAAAACTGCGTTTTTTTCAAAACTGTTATTTATTTTACAACACACCTGGCCATAAAGTGGTAATAACCTTGCGCTACGCGTGCGGAAAATCCCGCTTCATGGCCTGGGGAGACGTAAAATGTTGTACTTACCACGGGCGGTAATAAAGAAAGCCTCAGATCGCATATTTATCGCCCTAGCCTTCGGCTCGGGCGTCAAATATCTGCTATCTGAGACATTCTTTGTTTTACCGCCCTAAGTAAGTAATGTACTATAATTTCACCTGTTATAAGCGTATCAGACAATTGACGGCAGGGGAAAGTGGGGCGCGGGGTTGAGGTACGACAAAGTTCGACTATACCTCGTTCCTTTTTAGCCTGTCCCGGTTCAACAAGCCGCCTATTTCCTCGAGTAGACGGCGCTGCCGGCCCCCTGGCCCCCCTACAAGGCACGCTCGGCCCCGCCCAGACCCCTTGTCCAAACACTAAAGCCTCATATATCCGCAGGACTACTCGAGCTACTACCTGTCGCGGTTCAACAAGCCGCCTCAGTTCCTCCGGCAGGTTGCGCTGCCGGCCTCCCGGCGGCCTCCCACGAGGCAGGCTCGGCCCCGGCCGGAGCCAGAAGAGGCCAAACAGGTGCCGTTACCTGACTTCACCGTCGTTCAGTTGGGATTGCCTAAACAGGTATACTCCATTTTAAACTCCTGTAATGTTTTTAATTTCATCGTAGGTACACTGACGGTACGCATGTCAAATGGAAATATTGACTGCAGTAATCAGTCGTTACTGACAGACCACGGTGAAAGTGAGCCTAAGGTAAAAATACTACTATGACTATGATTATTTGTACAATCAAACAAAGAAAGAGGTGTACAACCTGTCCTAAACATATATACCTATCCACAGGGTACGTACCTACGTTTCTCTTTGCTCAATACAAAAGCCTCTCCAACAGGAAACATTACAAATTCATCCAACAACCCATTCATTCATTCTGACTCTATTCTTTAGGATGTCGAGAGCATTCCAGCTATAGAACGCAAGCCGCTGTCAGCGTTCCTAGGCAGGGCGTCTCCAGAGAAGAAGCAGCTGGTGGAAGATCTATACCAGGACATCATCAGACCCTCGAAAGTCAGTTGGGATGACATCAAAGGGCTGGAGGCTGCTAAGAGTCTGCTCATGGAGTCCGTTGTTTATCCTGTGAGGTAATTGGCTCCAACTATAATTCTTGGTTCTAAAAAGGCTGTAGAAAGTTCTGGAGTGGTAGTGATACTCTAAGGAGTCTAAGGCTTCATCCAAATTTTTAGCACTAGAATCCGAAAATCATTTGTATGTGCCATTGGGTCCCCTAAACAATGATAGTGCCTGATGGTGAGCGTAAAATTATTTCAGTGGCAGCCTATTAACTGTCTCTTGGAGAGTCCCAGTTACATTTGTCAGGAAATACAGAGGATGGCAGCAAAGTATAAAGACAAACAAGTAGTTAGTCTTCGGCGTTTAGGAGCGCGCGACACGTATTTACACAGACGCACGATCGCGCGTCTGTGTGTGCACTCCGTACTGTGGCATGGGTGCGCATGGGTAAATGTTTGCTTGTGGTACGGCCGTAGGTACACGGCGCGTGCGCGCTCCCGATGTACCTACCTTCGAAGAAGAAAAACTACTGCTTATACTGTAATGACTGTGAATTCCATTCCTTGGCGGCCCGCATTAAAACGACAAAGCGAATCGCTTTGTGTCAATAAATGAAATATCGGCAACATATGGATGCACTTGCAGCCGCTTGGTTCGAAATTCGTATGGAAATGTCTCTCCCACTCGATTGTTATAGGATATTTGAGAGAACGAGACGGCAGGAGAACTCTAAGAACGAAGCGTTTGGGAGTTGTAGCTCTGGATGTTCGTAGAACGGCGATGGAGATGATAATTACTGAATCCTTGCAGCCACCCAGAAGTATTCACGGGGCTGCTGGAGCCGTGGCGCGGGGTGCTGCTGCACGGGCCCCCGGGCACGGGCAAGACGCTGCTGGCGCGCGCCGCGGCCGCCGAGAGCCACTGCACGTTCTTCCACGTCGCGCCCAGCACCGTCGTCAGCAAGTGGCGCGGGGACTCCGAGAAGATCGTCAAGGTGCGTCAACAAACATTCTGAACTTTTTACAACTTTAGGTAGACCTAAAGGCATCTCAGGTACCTATAAGACCCGTCGTAAAGCGCGCATACAACACCAGAAATGTATGTCGTTACTTCATTGTACCCAAACCTTACCTATTGTTAGCAATAAAAATAATGTTCCCTCTAATTACTAAGTGTTTGCTGTGAGCCAGGTGCAGGCTGAAAACAGCGCTGTGCAGCTAAGCCTGTTGCCACTATTTATGTCGCATTGATTTAGTATTTGTGCCTGCCTGTTGTGTAACTTTTTTGTTTTGTGACAATAAATGATTTTTTATTTTATTTTAAAAATGAGGAGCGCGACCACACCGTCAAGTGTCATATTGACGAACGAGGACAACGTCTGTTCTAGTTCGACAGGATCGTCAAAGTACTCCCCATTATTTAATAGGCAGGCTAATAGACAGTGGCCAAATTAAATTTCCTAAAAAAACCAAAGCATTGCTTGGATCGCTGATTAAAATTCGTCGTTTACGTGGTGCCTAAAACTAATGAAATTGCGGAAACAAGCGGCAGAAAATGAAGAAAAGAGTTACTCTTCAAGGAATTTTACAGCATCCAAGAGTTCCACATGTCTCTATCCACCTTTACAGCACACAAGAGTTCCACATGGCCCTATCCGACTTTCAATGCAAGTTTCATCCTTTATTTCAGGTGCTCTTCGAAATGGCGTCCTACTACTCTCCCTCGACCATCTTCATCGACGAGGTGGAGACGCTGGCCTCGGAGCGGTCGGTGCCGGGAGAGCATGAGGCCTCGCGGCGGCTGAAGGCACAGCTCCTCACCGAGCTGGACGGCGTCTGCGAGAGGGAAGGAGTGGTCTTCCTGCTGGCCAACTCCAACATGCCTTGGTATGCTTTTGCTACAAAGAATCCTTTTGCCTCTTAATCAAGGCGCCACAGACTGGCAATGTAATAAAAATAAGAAATGATCGGCAATTAAGTTTCAAAAGCTAGCAGCACTGTCTGTGAAATAGCACAAGAGTATGTTCCTCTCTTTATAAACGCTCTTATAGATTGCCCCATGTTTAATTTATCCACGCTGTTTACGCATCACGCCACCCGATGCTTTACGGGCCTTACGCTAACATTAAGGCACAACGTGGCATGGTTCAGCATAAGGTAGACTAACAACTCAAAGGTTGCTGGAGTCCGCTGGATACAGCCAGCACAGGACGGTGTGTTGGTGGCGTTTTTTGGGGAGATATATATCCAACAGTGGAAATCTTTCGACTGATGAGCTAAAAAGGTTTCACTCAGTTGATTTGATACAATCTTAGGTCATCTGTTGCAACTCCAGTTACAAACTTTCCTATCACCTTCCTCATAACTCTCAGGGACATCGACCCAGCCATGCTGCGACGCCTGGAGAAGCGCATCTACATACCGCTCCCGGACCACAAGACTCGCGCGGAGCTGTTCACTCTGTTCCTGGGGCCAGAGGTGGGGCCGCACCTTCGGGAGCTCGCTACCAAGACCGAGGGGTATTCCGGGAGCGATATAAAGCTGGTGTGCAAGGAGGCGCTGATGGCTGGCGTGAGGAAGATGCTGCCGAATATGGGGAAAGGTGAGTTTATTGATGGTACTTCAATTGAGCAAATGACTTCAAATATTCTTGAAACCCTGTAGATAGAATTCTGAAATGATGTTATGGGAAAGTTCGTCGAGTATAGAAATAATACTCCACAGCTATTTACACCATATATTTTACACTATATACATAACAATTATATTTACACATGAAGCTAAAACAACGTGACATTAGCATTCAAGGCTTAACGTAGGAAAACTTCTAAACAGGTACGCATGCGCGACGTTACTTAACCATAAACTAAATAACTATTTACAAGTTTATGTACAAAAAGGTTGTCGCCACAATGTCCTCAAAACGTAACAACAAAGTCCGAGGGTAATCTGGAGCGTATTTGCCTTACATGTTTTCTTCAGGAGCATCATCATCATCAGCCTATATACGCCTAATAGAAGTGCTGTGAAGTCTCCACGCTGGCCCATGCGGATTGGGACTTATATTTAACACTTTCACGAACAACAGTCGGCCTAAGCGCTCATAACTTTTGCTCAGGTGCCGGTCGATTTTACGTTGCACATTATTGGCCTTACAAACCCACCTAGCGGGCTATGTCGGTTTCTGGGGTGTGGTTTTATTTTATTCCATTTTATTTTTATTTCAAACGTATTTTCGTTAATCCTGCTAAAGCATTCCTTAGCTGGCGAAAATGTGGGAAGCGATTAGGTGCTTTTGGCGAGGAGTCTGACGACTACGTAAAAAAGAAAGTTTTATCAGGATACTCACTCATCTAACATGCCAGTTGCAATAGGAGATATTATGTATTGTGATAGGTACTGATAATGGAAGGATTAGAACATGACGTAACAGCACAGTTTTTATAATCGTAGTGCCTGTAGGTACTACGCTGAAATATAGGTAAAATGTATAGGTTTAGATAGGTAAAAGCTAGCAAAATTATGGTTTATCACCTATATGAACTTTGAGACTCTGGGCCGGATATCCAGAGGAACTAGGTTCGATTCCTGGTTTGGATCATGGCTGAGCGCAATTTAATGTATGTTATGTATTTTGATATCCTATATATTATATATAGATATAAAAAAAAATGTTTTGTTTGATTCCCAGGAGACAAGAACCAGCGCAAAGACCGAATAAGTCTATCCGCCATTTTGACCGCCATCGAGAAGACTAAACCGGTCTCCAAGAATCTCACCAAGAGGCACGAAGACTGGCAGAACGAGATCGGCTGCTCCTAATACCACAGTCAAAAGAACATGCAACGTTGATGGAGATGTTTAGACAGAGCAATGGTGTGGGGCCGCGGGGTCGCGTAGTCGTGAGTGACACCTGCACTCATGCCCAAAATACCGCATTCCCAAAATACCAGATTCTTTATTTATCAGATTCCTGTCTTACCACATTCCCGTTACACTAGACCAGCGGTCGGCAACCTTTTAGCAGCCAAGGGCCACATAGTAGCTAACGAAATTGACGCGGGCCGCACTGTGTTAATAATTGGTGATTTTATACATATCTGAATATATCGACCTATACATACAAAATAGCCAGGAAGGCTCGCGGGCCGCAAGTTAGCGGTTCACGAGCCGCATACGGCCCGCGGGCCGCTGGTTGCCGACCGCTGCACTAGATCAACGGTCGGGGCAACCTGCGGCCCGTGAACCGATCACTTGCGGCCCTACGTATATTCCGGTCGCTATATTCCGAATTGTATACACCGTGGGCCCGTATAACCCGACCAACTTTAACCAATGATTCTAACAACTATTAGAAGTAAAAAAGTTATGTGACGGATAGTCGATTAACGCTTACTTTCCGAGATATTCATAATTTTTAAAACTCCCAAATGTGTAATAAGCCCTAATAAATGTGACTAAGATACTTTGACTGATTTTTAGGGTTCCGTACCAAAATGGTAAAAAAAAAGTCTGTCTGTCCGTCTGTCACAGCAAGATATCTCAGGATCTACTGATGCTATCGACTTGAAATTTGCAATAGTGTTAAGAACCACTAACCCGAGCTTATAGGATGTAAAAAAAATCTTGTAACTTTTTTACTTTTTTTTTAAAGGGGTCCGTAGTGAGACTTTGCAAATTGAAAGTAGGGCTATTATATTGAGTGAGGTATCAAATGAAAGGGCTTAATTTGTAGGTAGATTAAAAAAGTATTTTTGTATTTTTTTTAAATAAGTAGTTTTTGATTTATAGCGAAAAACGTTAAAAAAAATACCGTTCCCCCCCTATTATCTTCGAAGTTACTGAACAGAAAAATCTGTAATAATTACCAATTATTAATGTCGTCCTATATATTACAGGAAAAATATAACGGTTTTCCTAACTTGCACTGTTTTTGAGAAATTTGCAAAAATCTTAACACATACTTATTTGCTTCTACTAAACTAATCGCCATATAGTTTTTCTTGAACTATTCATGTATCTACTTATGAGTTTGTACGGAACCCTCGGTGCGAGAGTCCGACTCGCACTTGGCCGGTTTTTTTAAAATCCTTTAACAGCAATTAACCTTCGCAGTATTAGATGGTAAGCGATTACAAAGCCAAAATATTGACCTTATAGCTTTTTTTTCTTTTTAATAACTTTTCCTCCAGTAAGGACATGTTTATAACGAGGGACTGAATTTATTGATTTGATTACAAAAGGCCGCTCGACGACGGACGCCGCGACGGTGCTTATTAAACACATCTATGATGCGTGGGAAGTGTCACAAGATGCGATACCTAGGAATCTTTTGCGATCTTTCCAAGGCGTTCGACTGTGTGGAACATGAGACACTGGTTCACAAACTAAAGCATTACGGCCTGTCGACCGAGGCCTTAAACCTTGTCATGTCTTACCTTAGCCAAAGAATTCAGAAAGTGGTTGTTAACCGAATTGAGTCTAGTGGTTCGACTGTAAAGCTCGGAGTACCGCAGGGCTCGATTTTAGGTCCGTTTCTCTTTCTTGTGTATATAAATGACCTTCCTTACCACATAGAACAAAATTGTAAAATAGTTTTATTTGCTGATGACACCTCATTGATTTTCAAAGTTGATAGACAACTAGATGACTATAGTCACATCAATGAGACCTTAAAATTAGTGCTACAGTGGTTCACAGCAAATAACCTGGTTCTGAATGCAAAGAAGACAAAGTGCGTGAAATTCTCTTTGCCAAATGTAAGAGAGGTTGACACATCTATATCTTTAAACGGTGAGAAACTTGATCTTGTTAACAATACACTCTTTCTTGGGCTTACCCTGGATCACAACTTGCAATGGGCGCCTCATATATCTACTTTGGCTAACCGGCTGAGCTCTGCCGCTTTTGCTATAAGACGAATAAGGCAATTCACTAACGTGGAAACCGCTCGCCTTGTTTATTTCAGTTACTTCCATAGTATTATGTCTTATGGCATACTGATCTGGGGTAAAGCAGCAGACATAGATACCATCTTTGTTCTACAAAAAAGAGCGATTCGATCCATATATAACTTAGGATCTAGAGATTCGCTGAAAGAACGTTTTAAGGAAATAGAAATCCTCACAGTGGCTTCACAGTACATATTAGACGTGATAATGTATACGCACAAGAATATCAGCTCCTTCAAAAAGCAGTCTGATGTCCACAGTTTAAATACGCGGAACAAACATAAGCTGTTTGTCCCAAAAATCCGTCTACAGAAAGTAAGAAAATCTTTCGTGGGCAACTGTGTTAGATTCTACAATAAGGTACCCCTAGATGCATGGGAACTGCCTTATAGTTCGTTTAAAAATTACATTAAATCTGCGCTTTTGAAGAGAGCTTATTATAAAGTCCAAGATTACTTGGATGACAAAGAACCATGGCCAAAGCATCAGTCGCAGCAGTCGTCGAAATAGGGCAGTGTCCCGGAGAGGTTTAGGTACATGATGCCTACAGATGGCGTCGCTGCTACGGGCTGTATCGTTCCATTGTTACATTTATTTTTATTTCTATTGTAATTTTATTTCATTATTTGCATTTTGACATACTGAATACATACCTGTTATGTATACTGTAGCTAGTTGTAATGACTGTTAGCTTAATAGTCTATTTCTCGACGTGAAACATACGTTTCCCATTTTGTATTTCGACGTTTGGAGTTCCTTTACACCTCCAAAACATAATGTTTTGACAACGGAGACTCCTTACATCTCCATAAATTTTAGTCTATGTTTGCCTATTTTCTATATTTTTTATCGTGTTTTGACGCCTAGAGACCCTTTACATCTCTAAAAATGTAGTTTTAAGTTTTGTAATGTAATGGATCCGGAGATTATATACGTCTCTCGGTAAAATGTAAAAAAACTGTGCCCAGTTATTTGCTTGTTGCATTTTATAAATATTGTCATCTTATGTAATAATGTCACAATTGTTGTAATGTTTTTTTTAAAAGAGAAACTGGTTAGTTTCTTCAGGCGCTTCTTCTCACCAGAAGGTCATCTACCGAAGCGCCAAAAGAAAAGAATCAGACATGTAAAAGAGCCTTTGAGGCCTACTTACAGAAATAAATGAGTTTGAGTTTGATTTGTTTTGTTCCCTAAGACTATTAATGTAAAATGACAAAATTCGACCTATGTTGATATAACGTTATTTACTTGTAATACCATCAGGAATACGTGGTTAAAGTTGGTCAGGTTGTACGGGCCCACGGTGTATATGTAATTACAAATTATTAACAAAGTGCGGCCCGCGTCAATTTCTTTAGTCGTGTGTGGTCCTTGGCTGCTGAACGGTTGCCGACCGCTGCACTAGATTATAAAATCGCAAGTTACTCAAGGATCTAAATTATTTTGTTGGATGTATTATTTTGGGAATCTGGTATACGGAGAATCTGATGCGTTATTTTGGGAATGAGCCACGCCTGGGGCGGATATTTAATTATCTATGTTGCCGCCCCACACAGTACAAATTAGATTGGATTAGTGAAATGTGTTCGTTTAGTGCCTTATGTTTATTGCCTAAGATTAAAAGCGTTTCTGCCCAGTAGTACCAGCCTTACAGCTGTGGTACTCACCAGTAGTGCCAACCAACCGGTAGGTAGCATTACATAGCGGATCTGGTAAGGTCGATCGATGACACTACCCCGTCAGCCTGCAATGACCTGTTACTCGCCCAATTTTACTCGCTTACTCGCCGGTGGGACAAGTGCCTGACTTGTATAATTGTAACTCACTGTAGCTTCGAGAATCGGGCCATAGATTGAATAAAACGCACATTTAAATTACATTGGTTTATTATTACGATATCTATAGCTCTATACAAAATACTCTTTTAAAATAGATCTTATGCTAATTTAGGACACAGCTCAATTCCACCGAAACCATTCCTGTCTTAGTTTGGGCCGTTGGCTGGTTAGACCACATACCTACAGGGTGGAATTATTTCTTGGGCAATGTAGACAAATTATCTTAGTTATTAAAACAAAAATATTGCTTTCAATTAGCAAAGCAATACCACGATATGATAACGTGTTAGTCAATTTTGAATATTTTAATAAATTATTTAAATTATTTAGTAATTGTGAATATTTTAATAAATTATTTAGTCGTTTTTTCTGCCTGAAACACAGGACCCCCTAGTTCAGGCACGTTTTATGCTTCGTATTTTTGTGTATTATAGTCTATAAGTCATATTTTGTAATTATTCTTGAATAAATGATTATTATTATTAAAAAAAAAATATTAGTGCTAGCCCGTTATAATTACTTGCGTATTTTTTATGACTCCACACTCAAAATAAAAAAAAACATGCAAATAAAAAACCACTACCAAAAATACAAAACTCGACGTGTTTCGCCTCTCTACGAGGCATCCTCGGGAGAAGCTGGAGATGTAGAGATCTTAAGTATTAAAGATAGCTCAAATTACTAAAGGAAAAATTAACTAATTATTAGAAATAAGAAGAATTACCTACCTTCTTTGTAACTTATTTAAACCTGAGATTGATTTAAGTAGCAGTTTTATTGCTAACATGCAGAGGTACAAACGAAGCCACAGTTAACTGACCACCTATAGACTTTAACGCGTTGCAATAAAGTTGACATTCGTTTACACATGTACAGTTAACAGTGTGTTCGATTGTACATATCGTCGACCGTAGGCTGAATTACGGTAAGGGACAGGCAAAACAATGTCCCTTACGCTAATTCAGCCTACGGCCGACGATATATTCTTATATTTTTAGATAAAATACTTTCTGCAGCAATACAAACTCAACAGCCCATTAAATATTTGCACCCTGTATATTAGCATATGGTAAAGATATGCGACATTGAAAATAATTGTTCCATACTTGTAAATTTTTCACATGACTAGATTTAGAAAACAACTGCAGATAAAGAACAGTAAGAATAAATGCCCTGCCTCACCGGGACGCCATAGCGACGTCGCCGACTGTCGCAGCCAGATCATTCGTATTGATATGTATGACAGCGAACTCACTTGGCGACGTTTGGCTATAGACATGCGCAAAATGTGTCACTAAAGTGAAAAGAGTGATACTTATGAATCTTTAGCTCTCAAAGATATGAAAGATAGAGAGCAGTAATAGGCATACGGTGACAAGACAGAGACGAAAAATTGAGCTAGTGCACTACTCGTCATTTTCCCTGATTCGCCATTTTCGTTAATTCGTCAGTTTCCCTAATTCGTCAATGCCATCAAAATCTTTAATTCCTCAATTTCTAATTCGCCATTTTATTCATTAAGCCACTTTCACTAACTGGTCAAGTACAGTCGCAGTAGATATTTAGATAATTTTTTAACCTGATATTTTTAAGCGAATGATATTATGATATTATCGAGTCTTTGGGGCAATATCAATGAATGAAATTTTTTAACATATTTTTAACATTAGTGTTAGAACATAATAGTCTGAATAATGTACTAAAAAAAAACAGGAGGAAAACGTAAGGGCGCGGCCCCATGTCGTCGGCACGACGCCGTCCGCCGTGGAACGGCACGGCGCCGTCACCGTGCGACGGTACGGCGTCGTGCCGTCGGACGGCGCCGTGGACGGCGCCGTGAACGGTGCCGTGGACGGTGTGACGGCGCCGTGAACGGTGTGACGGCGCCGTCCAAATAATAAATGATACCGACAATGACACATGACGAGTCGAAGAAAATGACCAATTAGGGAAATTGACGAATTAAAGATTTTGATGGCATTGACGAATTAGGGAAACTGACGAATTAACGAAAATGGCGAATCAGGGAAAATGACGAGTAGTGCACTAACTCGAAAAATTCATGTTGATCATGTCTTTTCTCGCAGCTCACGGCTCAATGGAGCTACTTTAGAGAGAGTGAACGAGTGAGTTGAAAGATATACTGAGTTGTTTGAATCGGAACTGAGCAAGTGAGCCGGTGAGCTAGACCAACTGATATAGCTCCTTTGAATCACTCACTTGCGAGCTACACATGTCTATTTGGCTACCATCTTTATGTACGGGATACGTAGCATGCCACGTCGCCATGGTTTCCTAGTGGGACAGGGCTCTAAGTATTTCATTCCATAACAAAGAATCAATAAAATATAATCCAATAACGATACAATTCAGTGCATTCAAGCTACATAAGCTGATAATTAAAGCAAATTTTAGCTAAATAATACGAATTATTTCTACAAACACACTTAAGGCCGAGCCACACCGGCTGCATACACGTCTGCGTGCGCGTTGTATAGTATGAATGTTTTTCAAAATGGCGGCTAGTCACGCTCAAAGTCAAGGAGCTGCAGCGTACAGTGCGTGCACACGCAGCCGGTTGTGGTCGGCCTTTATCGTTCCGAGGAGGGTGGCCAGGTCGCCTAACCTAATAGCCGGACAGACCAGCCAGTTTGGCCGGATATTTGGGTAAAAAGACCGGACACCCTACATTATTCATTTTGTGTCTCAATATTAATAGGTACGACAAAAAAAGCCGGATACCGTTTATTTTGGCCGGACACGCAATCAAAAAGCCTAACTATGTCCGGCTTTATCCGGACGCCTGGCAACGCTAGTTCCGAGGCAAAAGATTCGTACCCTGCTGTCTCGCTCACTCAAAACATTCCATAAGGAGAGAGTGAGACGGCATGAGACGAACTTCGAACGAAGACGTTCGTAGTTAGCCCCTGAGCATCTAAACTCACGGACAATGAATTCGGGTCATTTTGTACATAATTGGTCTTAGCAAATGACCCGAATTCATTGTTCGTGAGTGTATATATTTTCTATGAAAACCTTGCAGAATCTGTTTTAGTGTTTTCCTTATAATTTTTTTGTGACGATCTCAATTAAAAATTTCATCTTACCTACATACAAAGTGTTTGTACCTAATTCATACACGCTTCAGAAAATGAGCGTCTTTCCTGTGAACAATACTAATACCAATTATACTAGCACTCGTATTTGCATATAAAATAACCGCATGCAGTATAACCGTCTAAAGAAGTGACCACACCACTGCTCAAAATACGCTGATGGTGCGTTTACGCAACCAAATTTATGTAGAACTCGTGATACCAACGACGCTTCATCGCTCAATCGTAATTCCGGGTATTTAGGGAGCTATTGTTGTGTGCGTGTCGCGACGCATACTGATATTGACACGCACACATTTAAGTAACGCTCTGTATATACCTGTTTTCTATGTAGTTTAGCCACTGGACTGTACCTAGCAATTCTATCACAGATTTCCTATCAGTACCTACACGTGATATCCAAATCAATTTAGGCTTTGTGCTACTGGTTGTATGGAGCATGTTTGGCAGATTTTGAAAAAAGAAGGTTAATAGGTAGTTAGTAATTTTTTTTTTTGCGCCCCCTGCCCTTGTTAGCGCCCAGAGCCCGTGCCCTGCCTGCACCACCTTCACTACGTCTCTGCCAACCACTGGCTTAATTGAACGAAAAAGGATAAGTTATACAAGTATCTGCCACGAGTCAGATTCTCGTTACTTAGCTGAGCTAGGATACTGCACGAACACACAAACAGCCGCGACCTATCTAGCTTAGTGACAGCCAATAGGAACGCGCATCTAAAATGCAGCGCAATGTACCTACGCGCGTTGTCATTGGCTGTGTGTCACATGCTGCGTGTCGCGAAGATATCGTGCTGCCATCTTGTGCTAATTGTATCACAAGAGCTGGCACGAATGGATTGAACGAAAGTAACGTCACTTGTCAGTGTTGAGTTGAGTGACGTTCTTGTACGGGAGGATCCAAATATGTTGTAAGCAAGTACATAACACTTCTTCAATCAAGAAAAAAATAAAAAATACATATAATCTGCACATAATTAAGACTAAGCAAGTAAAATATATGGCTGACTCAACAGAGACAAGTGACAATACTTTCGTTCAATCCATTCATGCCAGCTCTTGTGAATCGACCTATACTACGATAAATTTAAATATTGCAAGTTATTGTAATGCGCGGCAGCTAATGGGTCGATTCACATCACAATAACATTTCGTAACTTACTAAATAACTAGTTATTTCACTTGCGAGCGATAAAATGTAGCAATTATACTTTTTAACTGATGACTCCCAACGGACACCAAACAAGAAATCGTTGCTTATCGACGGGAGTGCGATCCAAATGAAAAGTAGACTTGAATCATTTCGATTCTTTCTACTTTAATATGTATGTAAACACTTAGGTAATTGCACATGAAATCATACAAAAAAATCAATGGTTCTGTACAAAGGCGAACTTGTCCTGTAATAAAGTTCAACACGGAATTATTCTGCATTCGGCCGTTGATGCCAAGCAGCGAAATATTATTGTCTAAAAAAACAATTACTGTAAAATCAACCATGCAGGTTCATGGAAGTATGTTGGAAGCACTATTTTATATTTTATAAATTTGTGTGTGCTGTAATTAGTGTATGTTTGCATCGCTCGAATATGAAACAACTTTGAGGAGGTTTGATTTACTTTTTAAAGATAAAAGTCATCTTAATTTTCTTATCCATGTAATGTTAGTGTATAATTTAAAAGGGTATCATCAATTTTTTTCGAGACCCGCAACGCATTGATACCTCATCTAGTGTTGCAAATGTCTATGCATGCAAGTTCACTACATTGCTATATTTGTTTGATCAACTGAATTAATTGTCCCTATACAGTGCGCAATGTAACGCAATTCGCATGCAAGTTCTTGCATCTTCTAAATGAGGCTTAGGCAATAAAAAAAAAGAATTATGTGTGTACAGTCGGCGGCACAAATTGTCATTGTTCCTAATTTGGGCGTTTATTACCTATCTAGTGCGTTAGTGGTGCTATAACGAACGACCACGTGGACATATTATTCGACTAAATTATGAACATTGACATGGCTCAACGATTGTTTTTGAACATTAGGTATATGGTAATGATAGTAAAACCTAAATGAAATTCAAACCTCTTTTTACTGCCTATAATTAGTTAACTACTTAATCGAAAAATGATAATGACATTTATTATTTATTTAAACTAGAATTATAGTTTCAAATTGGTGTTTTGACCATATCTGACTCACTTTTTCATTTTAACAATAAATACAGTAGAACCCGCTTAATACGATTTCTCGCATATAATAATACGCCATACGTTCCTGCAACATGAGGCATGTTTTCATACATTTTTATCACGCTTAATACGCTTTACCGCTTATGATGCGTTTTTGGCTGGTTCCCTTCAAAATCGTATTAAGCTGTTCTACTGTACCTGTCAAATCAATCCCAGCTTACTTCCCACTATTCTCCGAAACATCAGAGCTCCATTTCCACCGACTCGACTTGCCTATTATTTAACCGTGGAGGACGATAACAGTATCAAACAAGCGTGCGCTCATCGAGCAACTAAAAATCCCGAAGAGTTGATATAAAATATGATGAGCACGTAAAAAAATTTCTTTATGAAACACTTGGCCATAAAGTGGCTTTTTCCGCACGCTGCGCGGACGGAAAAAGCCGCTTTCTGGCCAAGTGTAAACATAAAATGATGTACACAACACGGGAGGTAATAAAGAAAGCCCTCGATCGCATATTTACGTCCCTCGCTTGCAACTCGGGCCGCAAACTTCTGCGATCTTGGCCTTTCTTTGTATTACCACCCTAGTTGTGTAATGTACTATTTTCCTCGTGGTCTTACTGATTTGCCAAACTGGCTTGGCTACGAGGAATTACATTTCCTGGTGGTCAAATTGTGAAATATTTCACGTGTTGTACACACATTTCCACACCATATATCAAAATCAAACCAACATCAGTTGGATAATTCCACGGTAAAAGGTAACGCGTTACGAACTTTCGACACCACCATCTACACCAGCGCGACGCGACCTAACCTGATCACCGGCTGTTTCCAATCCACAATGCCCTTGGGCAGTGCTGACACCAAATATGTTGACCTTAGACAAAAGCCTTAATTTCTTAAAGCGTCAGACGGCAGAGTTCTGCCTCGTCCTTGTCCAGTTGGACATTCTGCTTCTGGCTCAGCCTCGAGCCGATAGTTCCTCCGTCAGATACCGTCCCAGCCTCAAGCAACATCCCAAAGGGCCTCTCACTACGAGGGGCTCGACCGAATCGACAAACTGAAGCTGAGACTAA
The DNA here is from genome assembly GCA_947034925.1 of Eudemis profundana. Lineage (NCBI taxonomy): Eukaryota > Metazoa > Arthropoda > Insecta > Lepidoptera > Tortricidae > Eudemis > Eudemis profundana. The sequence continues at coordinate 2,631,614 of OX344809.1, forward strand.
CTGATACAACATAGTATGTTCAATGCCCTTTATTCGTCTAAGTTCCAACGGGCTCAGATCCGAGTAGCCAGGCCGTAATAAGTTTTCTGATTATAGTTTAGACCGCGTTCTAACAGCAATTTTAGATTATTAATATATTATTAATATAGATGATATTATACAGGAGGAAGACAATATTGAGTTTGGCCACGAGGCATCGCATTTCCTCGTGGCCAAACCAGTTTGGCAAATCAGTTTGACCACGACGAAAAAGGGGAAAAATTTAATAACGAACGAACGTGAAGAATACAACTATCGACATCATGGATTTCCTCGAAAAAGCTTCTCACTTAAGTTATGAAAGACATATTAAAGATCATTTATTTGGCGGTCATAATATTAAACCAGCATCTGACAGCTCCAGTTCTGAAAATAGTTCTTCCTGTGATTTTTCGAGTGATTCTTCCAATGATTCTCCTAGTGACACGGAAATGATTACAACAAACGACATAATAGAAGCAATAGACGAACTACAATAAAATAATAGGATAGAATTGGATAAGAGATAAAATGTTAAGTTTTATTTTATTTCCAAAATGAGTGTAATTTTATGTTTCATTTACTTTTATTATAAACGTTTGTCTTTAAAACGCATTTACATTCGCTTGATCTACCATGATATTGACATAAAAATAATCTGACCTACTCAGAATATAGCCTAATTAGCTACAAATCAACCTATAATCTGTCGTATTCAGAAACATGTACACTGGGAATATGGAGATATACGTGAAGGACCTCATAAGCTAACATTATCAGAATCTGAAGTGTTTATATCATGACCTAAAAATAAACGAATTTCTTTGGAATCTATCTAAAAAAAACATACCTATTCAGAATATGATTACAAAAGAAACTGGCGATAATAGAATAAATCTTACTCAGCTTTTGACCTAAACCTCAATTGACTGAAACCACATCTGCCTGGCTCCGCCTAAACGAAGACGACAACTATCGATATTTTTAAGTTTTTTCTCTTTTTGTAAACTTTATTTGCGCATTACTTTTCAAATAGAAACTTCATACCACTAAGAACTATTTTAAACAATTGAATGAATATTTACAAAAACAACATGACTGATAATAGCTTGGCAACTTCGTTGGTGACACTCACCTGTGAGCTTTTTGTTCTGTGCAGCCGTAAGGAATTACACAAGTTACCGCCAACACGAACGGCGACCGACGGAGGCAGCCTCCGGAGGCCCCCGTTCATGTTGGCGGTAACTTGTGTAAATAGTTACGGCTGCACATAACAAAAAGCACACATGTGAGTGTCACCAACGCAGTTGCCAAGCTATAGGCTGGTTGACACTTATAGGGGAACGTTTTTAATGGCAGGTGTCAACCATCTTAGTTGTTATGTTGTTTTTGTTCCCTTCAATTAATAATGCCACAAATTTGATTTCGCGGGCCGTCGCACAAACGGAGCCACTGTTAACTGACCACCCATAGACTTTAACACGTTGCAATATAATTGACATTCGTTTATAAATGTATGTAACAGTTCACAGTGTGTTCGATTGTAGGTATAGTAACCTTTTCATCAAAGTTATTATTTAAGACTTTTGCTATCTCGGTAATATAATTTGTCACAAGAGTTTTTGAATATCCTGCCGATTAGAGTAGGTACAATTGACCTTTTCGACGCCAACGACTGATATATCCCAATCGCAGGTTCAACGCCAACGGTGGTTTATAAATAAATCAGTCACAGAGCTATATAGATCATGACATTTCCAAAAAAAATCTTAGTTTATAAAATTTTCTTTAACTAGTCATTAAGAACATTTAGCATAAATCCAAAATCATGCCATTTCCAAAACTAAAATTGCTTGTTTCTCAAAACCTATGAAACTGAGATGCGTGAATTAGGACGGCTGTACTAGCCTCGGATAAATAAATAAATATCTTGTTTTAGTTGTCGTTGACGATGAAAACTTCCTTTTCGCTTTTCTGTTTGCTCATACTCGCATTATCTGTGGCTTACCATTGTGACACTATCATTTCTGGTTTGAGCTGATGGCCTTGTTGCCAATGCTCCTAATAAATTTAAAAAAAATTGTGACACTATCAAGTGAACATGTTATATACCAGGTGTTGCCTGTACTAGGAGCAAATAAATAAAACTGAACAACATTTGTTCAGCGACATTTAAAAATAACTTGTTTTAATTTTTAGTACACTTTAAAGTTTATTTGAAACCGCAATGTATTGCGATGTTTTTTATGTTTGTAGCGGGACAAGCGACGTCAATTAGACTGATGTTAACATGACATATTTTTTAAAAGTTGTTGAACGAAAGTTTTATTGTTTGATGAGTAGAATCTACGTTTTAATTATTTGCTCCTGTTACAGGCAACACCCGGTATGTAGAATGGCAAATGTTATATGCAGGAATCTGTCCATTCTCGACAGAGATGTCTTTGTTGCTAGCCTCGTACAAGAATCGGAGTACTCGTAGATTCGTTTATTATACCTATAACTTGCCGCAACAAATTTGTGGCACTATCAAATGTAAATTGCTATACGTAGAATGGGAATTGTTATATATAGAATATGATAGCGGGTATCTGTCCGTCCTCCACGGAGGTGCCGTTGTTGTTGCCGGCCGCGTACGAGAACTGAAATACCACCTTCTCACCGTTGTTGCAGTCCACCGTCACCCGCCGGAGGCCTTTGGTGCCGTAGTAGGAGTCTGTACCCTGCAAATTAAAGAATGGGTATATAGTATTAAAGTAGACCCAACAAATGCTTATACTTCGCGTGTCATGACTTTCGCGCTTTGCGCAAATTATCTCTCGGTTGCACTCGGGCCGTTCAAACTGTCAAACGCAAACATCTGACACGCAACGTTCTCATACAAATCGAGGAACTTTTTCCTTCTATCTCAATATAGTTCTGTGGTTCATGATTCATTACTTAACACCCTGTATAGTAAACCTCTCCTAATGGTTCCCATATTATGTTTGAAATGCGTCTTATTTTAAGTTTAGTTTCAAATTATGCTAACAGATGGCGCCTACCCTAAAAGTCCAATAGGCTAGAAGACTAAAAAAAACTGTTTAGTCCGTCTGTTACATTATGAAAAAATATTGTACACGTATTTTTTGTTTTGTTTGACAAACAAAAACTGACGAGGATAGAGTGCTTAGAAGTTTCGAGTGACGTCACTCTTGAGTACAAATTGTACTCAAGAGTGACGTCACAAGCCCCCACTCCAGAAGTTTGATGATCTATAACTTTGTCGATTTTTAATATTTTGATAAACCAAAAAATACGTGTCCCATATTTTTCCATAACCTAACTGACGGACTAAATAGAATTACATATTTTTAACCCAGTCATCATCCCTATTGTACATAATTCTTGTTTTTGGGAATTCTCATGACATTTCGCGCACATAAAATATATCGAGCTATTTATTTATTTTATTTTAATAAAACACATTCCAAATTTAATTAATGCCAAATTATGACCTTCTTTATGATTTGTATGAAAAACCGACCGGCTTGATTCTCCTTATTAAGCAGCAGTGATAGACACGATGGCTGGAAGGTGTCGTGGGACCACTGTAGCAGGCTGGTGAGGGTGGTACTTTTAGCTTAGCACTGGTGATGTAGGAGTTGGGCAGGATCTCGACGGGCTCCTTCATGGCTGGAAGGTGTTGTGGGACCACTGTGGCAGGCTGATGAGGGTGGTACCTTTAGCTTAGCACTGGCGATGTAGGAGTTGGGCAGGATCTCGACGGGCTTCTTCATGGCTGGAAGGTATCGTGGGACCACTGTGGCAGGCTGGTTAGGGTGGTACCTTTAGCTTGGCGCTGGCGATGTAGGAGTTGGGCAGAATCACGACGGGCTCCTTCATGGCTGGAAGGTGTTGTGGGACCACTGTGGCAGATGAGGGTGGTACCTTTAGCTTAGCACTGGCGATGCAGGAGGACTTGGGCAGAATCTCGACCGGCTCCTTCATGGCCGGAAGGTGTTGTGGGACCACTGTGGCAGGCTGATTAGGGTGGTACCTTTAGCTTAGCACTGGCGATGTAGGAGGACTTGGGCAGGATCTCGACGGGCTCCTTCACGGCTGGAAGGTATCGTGGGACCACTGTGGCAGGCCTGGTGAGGGTGGTACCTTTAGCTGGCGATGTAGGAGTTTGACAAGATCTCGACGGGCTCCTTCACGGCTGGAAGGTGTCGTGGGACCACTGTGGCAGGCCTGGTGAGGGTGGTACCTTTAGCTTAGCACTGGCGATGTAGGAGGAGTTGGGCAGGATCTCGACGGGCTCCTTCACGGCTGGAAGGTATCGTGGGACCACTGTGGCAGGCCTGGTGAGGGTGGTACCTTTAGCTGGCGATGTAGGAGTTTGACAAGATCTCGACGGGCTCCTTCACGGCTGGAAGGTGTCGTGGGACCACTGTGGCAGGCCTGGTGAGGGTGGTACCTTTAGCTTAGCACTGGCGATGTAGGAGGAGTTGGGCAGGATCTCGACGGGCTCCTTGAACATGGCGCGGAACGTGTCGTCGGTGCCGTCGCAGCAGAACGTCGTCGTGTTGGAGCCGCACACTTTTTTCGTCGCGAGGTGGATTATCTGAAAATGATGAAAAACAAACTGAAATCTCTTACTAACTTATCAGAGTGCGACTTCGTCTGAAGGGCTAGGCTAAATTAATATTTTAAGGCGATTAGAGCGGCTCGGTTTCCCATACAACCAAAAAGGGGGTTAACAAAGCATTGTATCGTATTATACCAGAAAAATATCAGTTTTTAAAAGCTGGATATGCCTGTTTTATCTGAACACATTTGGGTATCAGTATTTAAATTTATAACTATCTAGGCCAACAGGATTTTTTTCTCAGATAAATACAACTATTTACATTCAAAAGTGGTGAATACCTATTTTTGAGGAATGGAATTCTTGAAGTAATATATTTTGAAAGAAACCTACCTGTAAATGAACTTCATACTCCGTCGGGCCAAAATAAGATCCATATAACCCAAAACCAACAACAAATATTCTTTGGTCCACTGTAAACCTAATCCGATCTGTGGTCCCGCTGTAGCCCCAGCGGGACTCAGTTTGTGGGAACCTATTCACCGTCAGCTCTTTCCCCGTCATACAGCATCTCGGTGTATCTAAGAAGCCTACATTTGGCTTAGGATTCACGGTAAAATATAGGAATAGTTGAACAATTTCTCTATCATCTAGCAGGCCACTCTGAGCTGGGCCCATCGCAAATTCTTCTACTGACATAAGTGGGAATCGTATGGCATTGAAGGCCCGTCCAAGTGATGTACGTTGATTGGTGGGCGTTACAGGGAGCTGTCTCCGAATGCACTCTGCTTCTGACCAGCGAAGCACAGCTGAGAATATTTTGGCTTCTCGAATGCGGAGGGTGTCCCTGAAACAATTAAGGGTTCGTTTAACACGCGCTAATTTTCAGCAAGTACAACAAATATGTACCTATTTTGCGTCATGAATAATTAAGGGTAATTTATATTATTGGTCTGTCATATTGTCTACAGTCACGTCTCATGTATTATTACTTCATTTCATCATAATGACCATATAATATATAATATTGATTTTTTTATTGATTATTCCCTTTTTCAGTCAACTGTTTGGATGGAACAATGACTTTTCAAATAAGTAAATGAGAATATATTGTTACCTTTCCAGAACAGCATTCAACGTGTCCTGATCAATATCAGTAAAGCCTTCGGCATTCAATGCATCAGCCGTGTTCTTGTCTATCATCTCAAGACACAGCGCAGCCAGCTGCGGCTCATCAAACAACCTTGCTTGCGTCAACAACAGGAACGCATTGTCCGTACCCAGATTACTCTTCAGAAAATCCACACAGTGCTCCTCAAGAGCCGCTACAGCATATTTCTTAGCAGTATACAATGTTGTCATAACACTCTCCGGGCCAATCCTGACCTCATCTGAGTAAAGGAACTTGAGAAGATGCAGAAACGCAGCCGGCTCCACATCAGGCAACTCTACCTCGTCAGACTTGGTTGCTAGGACACCGTTAAACATAACGTCGAAAACCGCACTGCCCACCGAGAGAACGAATTTGTGCGCGGGTATTACTTGCTGGTTTGCTTCCCTACCCACAATAAAATGCACGTCGCACAGTATTTCGTTGTTGAAAAGGAAAGACAGGCGTTCTTTTACCGTCGTTTTGGTCGCTTGCCAGTTGTGTAATCGGCCGCCACTGCTGTTCGTAGGCTGGAGGTTTTCGATAGCGGACGACGAAGCGATCGGCTCGCAAGGTCCGCTCTCCTCCTCAGGCGCGTTGCTACCTTGCCTCGCCTGCTGGTTCGAAGGCAGCATATTCTGCGGCGGAACCTCATCCCCATTAGCCCCATCCTCCAGCCTCACGTTAAGCAATCTATTCACCACATCATTCTTAAACACAGGAGCCATATTTCTTTACTCGTCGCTCATATCAGTCGAAAACGCCGGGCGCGCGGGGCGAATTCGCAAAGTCAAACCTAAATTGACGAACGGGCAATCTATTACGTGAATATTGGAATAAATTGGTGTCAATTCGAGAATGCAATGACGAACAGATTTGTTTATTTATGTACGAAACGTCTCGACAAATTTTTTTGCTTTTATGACACAAGTGACAGCGACAGCGACAGCGAAATGCATAATAATGTTGCCACCGGATAATTTACATACACTACTAAAATCTACCATTTTACGTAAAAAGTTTTTAAGCAAATAGTAAATTAAAATACTTATAAATATGAAACTAAATGCCGCCTCGCGAAATCGTCTACGTGATTTTCAGATTTTTTTAATCAAAATTTAAGCTCCCGTTTCAACATCTTTGGCTGGCTCGAACAGTATTGAAGTCAATATTTTTTGACTGAAATGTTTAAACATCTAGGAATAGTTTGTATAGGAAAAAGAAAAGTGGGGGTTTTATCATTTTTCCGGTAAATTTTTCTCTTCACACAGTCCTGCCTAGAACTTCAAGGAACATTTAAAGTATGTATATTACACACCTAGGGCGGGAAAATTAGGAATTGCTCAGATCGCAGGTTTTTTGGCCTGAACCGCGAGTGAGGAACCGTAAGGTCGGGGTACTTTCGCCCTGGGGGGTAACTTTGGCCATAGGGATTAATTGGGTCCAGGTTTGATTGTTGCATTTAAATTACGGCACTTTGCCATGTGGTAGGTTTTAGCTGGCCATTCCTGTTTATTATCAGACCCTATAGATTTGAGATATGTGATTTACAAGGAGGGCAAAGATACCCTACATTTGGCCAAAGTACCCCGACCTTACGGAACATAAATATGCGATCTGGGGCTTTACTAATTACCACCCGTGGTGTATCCATAATTTTACGTCTTCCCTTGGCCATAAAGTGGTATTTTTCTTCTCGTGCAGCGGGTGGAAAATGACATTTACAAAAAAAAACATTAGCTTAATTGGCTCAGCTGTTCTGGAATTTTACGATTAGTAACGTATTTGTGTGATTGTGTGATTATTTTTTATTTTTATAAAAAGATAAATAGATCATTGCACATCTATATTAATAATTTAGCCGGGCCCTACGGTAGACCTGAACGAAAAGCACCTCAAAAATTAAAGTGTTAAAAAATAACACTTTCGAATCGACAACTTATATTCGCAAAATTCGTATAACGGAGAAACAAGCGTATAAAGATGTAAAATAATTTGAATAATACCAAAAACAGTCGGCCATGTTTCTTTGCTGCGTTCGGAGACTGCCATAGCTTAGCGAAGGGCGCGTAATGTGTGCTTTTAATTGAATTTGTACACACTCGGCGAGAACGGAGTAAACTAAACTGACGAGGTGACGACATGAGTAAGAAAAACGTTTTTTACATTAGAAAATCGTGCGTATAATATTATTTCAACAAAAAAAAACAATATTTACATGCATCGTGCTATTTTTAAAACGTAATAAATTACTAAACAAGTGGAAACTGCACAATATTATTGTCTCATTGCTCAATGAAAATGACAGTTGAAATTGTAAGCTAAAAAAAGCAAAAAAAAGGAATAGGCACTTTTATAAATCCTTCTGAAGGTATGGGGGCTTTTTAAGTTTATTCTGACTTAGGAAACAAAATTATACCAATTTTCGAACATTTTTAATCTGTTCACGATAATTTTCGACATAGAATATTGAGAATGCAAGCCTGAATGTTTTTTTTTCTTCATTTTGGAGGTGGGAATGTTCAAATATACAAATACTTTGGTAAATTTTTTTTCTACGGGGGGGGGGGGGGGGGAGAAATAGTGGATGGCAGGTAATTTTATCCCCTTAATATGGAGGGATAACTTATTCGGGGAATCTGTTGAAAAAGTGTCCTGTCGAATGCAGTAAATAACAGTTTTGAATCTCCCTGCAGTAACGTTACGTTAACGCAACAGGAGGGTAGGTACGAAGTGGATTTAGTATGCTACGGCCACATTATCGGCGATTCGGCGTAAATTTGTACTGTCATCTCTTTCCCTGACATACAAAAAGAACAAGACGTCAACACGAATATTCGCCAAATCCCGATAATATGGCTGCAGAATATAATATGGCTACAGAATTGATTACTACATTGAAAAGGGAGTGACACGAACTGATCAGGTCTGGAACACCACATTGCGCATAAAAAACCACGTTGCTGATGCAGGTGCCAAAACTGCGTTGCCGATGCACGTTCTTAAACCGCGTGAAGTCGGACTGTACCGGGGCCTGCCACATTTGCCATATGCATCCACATAGGTCGGTTAAACTGACTATGGGGTCATCCATAAAGTACGTCACACGATTTTTCAGACTTTCATCTTTTTAATATAGGCTGTCACATTTGGCTAGGTAACGGTGGCCCACGTCGCCTACGTCTAACGCCGCCTCTGAACCGGGGCGATTCTAATTCAAGGGGAGAGTTGTGATCACTAATGGGAAATTATAGTCTAACAACATAAATTGAATTCGGTTTTTAAACGGGACTCTACTATTTTAGATGTTTGAAAAATTAAAGTTTTATATACTTTATTTTTGAAGATAGAAATGTGAAAAATCATACTTTGGATTTTAGATAAAAAGTGATTTATTTACCTTTCTAAATTCGATTTTAATGTGGATTACCCAAATAGCATTGCGTCATTACTTTAAAAATAAACACGTATCTGACACTGACTCCAGGTAAAAACGCAGTAAGTGTGTATATGAAGTTCTGACGAATGAAGAACTTTTGACGTTTTCCTCTACGACGTTTTGAGATACCTACGAGTTTTTTTCAAAGTAGTGACGGTTGGAATTTTGTAATGAAAGTCCTTAAATAAGGTTTTGGATAGTTTAAACCAAAAACGACTTCAACATTATTTTAATGTTTGGAACTCAGCCGTCAGTTCAACATCCTCATTTTTGTAATGTCTGTTAAAAATAAAATATAATTTCTAAGGAATTAAATGGGGGTTTGTGATTCTTTACATTTTGCCCGGGCGAAGCCGGGTTCACAGCTAGTCTATATTAATAATTTAGCCGGGCCCTACGGTAGACCTGAACGAAAAGCATCTCAAAAATTAAAGCGTAAAAAAATAACACTTTCGAATCGACAACTTATATCCGCAAAATTCGTATAACGGAGAAATAAGCGTATAAAGATGTAAAATAATACGAATAACGCCAAAAACAGTCGGCCATGTTTCTTTGCTGCGTTCGGAAACTGATATAGTTTAAGGAAGCGCGCGTAACGTGTGACTTTGACCGCGACGTAAGTTTACGGTGTTTTTTAATTAGAAAAATCGTGCGATATCCTTACGAATATTATTTCAAAGAAAACGATCTTTTAACAGGAAAATATTATGCATCTTGCTTTATTTTTTAAAACGTACCTAATAAATTACTGACATAAGTGAAAATTGCTCAATATTATTGTCTCATTGCTCAATGAAAACGAACCAACGTCAGGCGAAAATGACAGTTAAAATTCTAAGCTTAAAAAACAAGGAATAGGCAGTTTTGATGCACTTTTGTATTTAATCCTTCTGAAGTGGTGACTTGAGCGAAACTCGGTATTGTAGCTTTTTAAGTTTAATTTTTTAACTTTTATCTCACCTGTTGGTAAGACATGGACTATGATTTTGCCTCCTGTTTCTTATATGAAAGAGCTTTCGTTAAAGTAAACAAGAAATATTATGCATATTCCCTAATGTTTTTTTATTTTGTCTTGGAGGTGGGAATGTTCAAATATATACTAATTCTTTCGAAAATTCCTTTTCTATTGAGGGCAAAATAGTGGATGGAAGTTAATTTTACCCCCATAATATAGAGGATAGAGGTAAGGATAACTATCTTATACGGGGAATCAGTTAAGTATGTAGGTCACATGTTTTTTTATTAAATTAACAATTTTCACTAATGAATTAACAAAAGTTAAATAATTTTTGGCGCTTTGCTGCAACATTTACCCACCTGTGATAGTAGCGCCAGCCATCTTAATTTTTACCTCTCGCGGGCACTTCTACATACACAGGAACCGTTCCATAAAATAAACTAAACATAAACTCCATAAGATGATTCTATACTTTTTGAAGAAGGTCTAAATTGAAAGAGGAGTGACACGAACTGACCGGGTCTGGAACACCACACTGCGCATACAACACCGCGTTGCTGATGCAGGGTCCAAACCCGCCAGGTTGAAGATGGACTGTGCCCGGGCTAGCCACATCTGCCACACACATAGGTTGACTAAACTGACGCTAAGTGGCTGCCACAAATTGGATGACGAGGATGGGGCCGGCCGCGGCGAAGATAGTGGGATGATTTAGATGTATTTCTTCCGCCGGGTCCCGGCCAGAGTTTGCCCGGGACCGGGACAGTGGCGCAGCAAGACCTAAATTTGCTGTGGACAAAAGATATTTCGCGAGGCCCTTTGCTGTTCCATGAAGACGGTTAATGATATTATTAACTGGTGACGAAGCTCTTTTTGCTGTGCTGCCGTCGAGGCGCGAGGGCCCTTGGACCGCGTGGCGTTGGCGGTGGCCCACGTCGCCTACGTCTAACGCCGCCTCTGGACCGGGGCGATTCTAATTTAAAGGGGAGAGCTGTGCTCACTAACGGGAAATATAGTGTAACAACAATAATTTAATTTGGATAATTTAAACCAAAAACGACTTCAACATTATTTTAATGTTTGGAACTCAGCCATCAGTTCAACATCCTCCTTTTTGTAATGTCTGTTAAAAATAAGAAAATATTTCTAAGGAAGTAAAACGGGGGTTTGTGATTTTTTACATTTTTCCCGGGCGAAGCCGGGTTCACAGCTAGTTTATTATATTTCTTGCCAGTGAAATTTTATTGATGAAATAACATTTAGGCTTCCAAGTTGGAAGCCTAAATGCCAACTAGGGCATGCTCCCGGTGCTGGATTTCCATACAAATACGGTACCGGAACCGGGAATTCCCGGTTCTCGCCATACAAACTCAGTACCGGGAGCATGCCCTACTTCCAACGTTCTAATTTTTAACTTAAGATTAAGGTGAAACTTAATAATTTAATTCTGAATTCCAATAAAAAACAGATACCTAATTTTATTTACCTTCAGATTCTATCCATCCATAAACACTTAGGTTAGGTAGCGTGATAAATTCCTGATTAAATTGATTTTAATAGGTATGAACCAACACCTAATAAGTAGGTACATAACTTCAATAGATATTTATTTATTTATTTATTTATTTAAACAATTACACAGTATAACAGTTACAAACCAAGGCACTGTGGAATTCATACATAAATATAACAAAACACTAACTATAACACAAGCATAACAAGTTATAAAAATCACATAAATAATAACAATTACGAACAATTAACAGACGATGGGCGATCATCCATCATCTCACATAACCTCATACATTCACCACATACAGTACTCCAGTTACTTGCAAATATATCGCAGTCTGGTGCTGATACGAGAAGCGAGTTAAGATATTGCAAAGCGCGAACAAGTGGTGAATGCCTATATGACACAGTGCGCGCTTTGGGAACTGCCAGCAGATCGCGGTTGCGTGGACGAAAATTAAATTTCGATTGAGACGGTGAGGGAACACGGAGGCGTACCAGTTGCCTCACCAACTCCGGGCAATCTGAATCACCCCGTAAGATTTGACACACCCCAGTTAAGAGTGCATAATTACGCCTTACTTCGAGAGAATTAAATCCTAAGGTGCCGAGCAGAAACTTTGTTGGGTAAAGAAAAGGATAGTACCCGTACATTTTTTTATAAAGGAAACGCAAAAACGCCTTTTGGATTTTCTCTAGAAGCAAAATGTAAGTGACTTCGTGGGGGTTCCACACGACCGACGCTGCCTCCAGTTTGCTTCTCACTAGAGCGGTATAAACAAGCTTAATGACCCTGGGATTGTCAAAATCCCGGGTATTGCGGATAACAAATCCCAACCTCCGGTAGCAGTCGGAAGCTAGAGTCTTCATGTGGACATGAAAGTTGAGGCACGTATCGAAGATGACGCCTAAGTCTTTAACTGTGTCAACGCGTGTAATTTGGTCTATCCCTAATAAATAATTTGCAGAGAGGAGACTACGAGCACGGCTAAAGGACATAACGGAACACTTTTGGGGGTTGAACAGAAGTTTGTTTTCAATACTCCATTGATAAATCCGGTTTATATCCTCTTGGAGCGAAGCGCAATCTGAGAGTTGTTGTACACCATAAACGAGCTTCAAGTCATCAGCGTAGAGTAGGCACCTGGCATATTTGGGAATAGAGGCCAAGTCGTTTATCATAATGCCAAATAGGAACGGACCTAAAATCGAGCCCTGGCTGACTCCTGAGCGGGTGTGGTAGGAATCGGAAACAAAGCATCCGTGTTGAACGTACTGCTGCCTGTCACGTAGATAGCTGGCAAAGAACCGAAGCAGTTTTGGCGAAAAGCCGATGTTGCATAACTTGCTTAATAATATCTCATTATCTACGCGGTCAAAGGCTTTTTTAAAATCGAAATACAATACGTCAACTTGTATTCCTTTGTCCAAATGTTCAGAGATACAGTCAACCAGGGTTAAGAGATTACTTTCGACTGATCGCCTCGGCCTAAAACCATGCTGAGAGTCACAGAGGTAAGGTTTTATTTGAGAGGCTAATAGTTTGTTTATGATAGCCTCAAACAACTTGGCAATCGAAGAGAGAATGGCTATGGGACGATAATTTTCTACACTAGCTATATCACTGGACTTGGGAATAGGGCGCACCCGTGTGACCTTCCACTGGTTAGGGTACTCCCCAGTACTTAGAGCAAGGTTGAAAATATAAGCTAATGGAAGTACTAGAAAATCCCTACAGCCTTTCAGGATATATGCCGGAAGACTATCTGGACCTAGAGAGCTATTGGGCTTTAGGCGCGCTATGCCAATTTTTACGTCTTGAGGGGATATTGAGTCTATGTGAACATAGTTAGCAGTGTTCGAGGTATCTTTTTGCATAACCCTTGTATGGTCGAGGATGGGTACGTGGGGAAGAAAGACACTTGAGAAAAAGTCTGCAAAAGCCTGAGAAGCCTCTATACCTTCATGTAACTCTCCATTGTGTAACACCTGGTTCTCGAATCCGCCTTTGGATTTCAAGCTGTTTATATGTTGCCAAAAGGCCCGGGGATTACATGCTATTTTGGATTGAATACATTTTATATAACTATTGTAAGCTTCAGATGATCTTAATTTAATATCTGCCCTAAGCTTAGAAAAGTTTGCATATATATCCCTATCACCTGATCGCTTCCACTCCCGATGAAGGAAAGCTTTCCTTTTAATATCTTTAATAAGATCAGCTGTAAACCAGACAGGATAGCATCTGCAGGGCTTACTAAACCGTCTCTTTCTAGGTATGCACGTGTCGAAAAAACCATATATTATTTCATAAAAGTGATCCACAGCAACATGGACATTACGGGCCTCAAAAACGTCCTTCCAGGATATAATCAATAATGATGCGACCTGTGCTAATATTATAAAGTTGTCTTCAAATTATTGTAATTCTATTGTCATTAGACACATCGTAAATTTTTAAACGAAATGGCTAAAACCAATTAGGCTGAACAAATAAAAAATAAGCAGCTGCGTGTGTTAAAAATGTATTGGGGGTGGCTGGGTGGCTGCTTTACGGCGCGTGTAAATTAGAAATATGCCCGTAGTATCATGTTAGCTCGGATACTGCGTCTGGCTGACCGACCACGGAGCCACGAAAGGGCATGGGAAAATTGTTCCGCTCACATCCAATATTTTTTTTAATTTTTTTTTTAAGAATTAATCAGCCATACATAAACAAAATAGACCTATAGTTTCCTGAATGTATGAATTAAAGCATATGTATACAACTGGATACAATAGTGAGTAGATACTAAACTTTTCACTCGACGTAGAACTATTATAAAGTCTATTTAAACGCATTTTTCAATGAAGTACATGTACAGTAAAAATATCGATATCAATGAGTTTTTCATTATTATGAAATAATTTGCAAAAACGCTTAATGAACACTTTCCCGGCGTAACTAGTCCGACTATGAGAAATAGAGAAAAGGTATTTTTTGCGACATTTGCGTTCTCGTCTGCGCGGAACTCTGCGACCAATATACAATATACCGCATTTCCAAAATACCAGATTTTTATTATACCAAATTCTCGATTTTTCTAATTCGTATCTTACCACATTCCCATTAGGTACACTAGGTGATAAAAACGCAGATTTCACAAGGACCTAAATGATTTTGTACAATGTATTATTTTAGAAATCTGGTCTAAGTACGGGGCATATGATAAATTGAGAATCTGGTATACTGACAAATCTGGTATCTATTCTGGGTATGCGGTATTTTGGGCACGAGGGAATTGTTCTTAAGTTTGCTGGGACTTAGACTGAATAGAGTCAGATCACTTATTGATAAATGTGCACCTCATTTTCGAGTACAAGTCAGTACCTATGCCTAAATAACTTTACAATAATTTTGATCGTTATTCTATGTAAAATTTAGTTTACAGGCAAATATCAGAAATTATTTATAAAGATTAATTTTTGACAATAAAACATACTAGTACAAAATTGAACTCCTAGGTACAGTAAAACATAATAAAATAATAACTAAGATAAAATTATGTACAATTAAGACTAAATACGTAACAAAGTAAAGAATAACAAAAAGAGACAAAAAAAATAGGTACAGTCGTACCTAAATCCTACTCGAATAGCCCGCCCCGCGCCATTCCAGGCGCAAAGGTGCCCATCACGCTCGCCGCGTTACCACGTTGGATCGCGATGGACAGCCTTTGAACCAGGAATGACCCGGAGCGAGGGTCATGACCCCTCTCCCTCAAGCGGCGCCCAATCTCCCCGATGAAGGTTTTGGCCTCAGACCCCCAACATCCGGTCGTCTCGACGGCGAACGGGACAAAGATGTAATTAGCGAGACCCGAATACTTGTCCCGCTTTTTAGATGCCGCCGCCTCAGCAGCTGCTCCTGCAGACCTGGGGCCCGTTTCACGAAGCTACAAGTTACAAATTACAAGCGGAAGTCTCTTTTCAATACCTTTTGATAGAAAGAGACTTCCGACCAAGGCGCGAGGCAGAAAAAGTGCTGACGCACGTGGCGTCCCACAGCAGGCATCTGCCTCTCTGCCAGGGCAACTAGGGTGTGCGCTACGTAAAATAAATTAATATAAGGGTAGGCAATTTACATTTTATAGCGTTTGAGTCAACTATCGTTTCATAAAAACCTGTTCACTTTGTTTTGTCAGTTGCAGAATTCATCTGTGGGAACACAGTTATATTACTTATATTATAGTAAATCACGTTCCCTGCCAGCTGAATTACCTGAGAGTTAATGGCCCTTAGCTGTATAAGCTCTTATACAGCTTATGTGCTAGCATCAAATGAGGGAACTTGGGACAGGCGGGATCTTTCATGAGATCTTTGTAAGAATTGTAGATACTGTTTTTACTAAGATCTGATGAGGGTTGATGAAGGAATGACTAGAGCCCAATCCAATAGGCTAAGATTATAAACGATACAGTGTTGCCAGCAGCATTTCTAAAATTGGCCAGCATTTTCCTTGTCTAACCACGCGTGTCCCAAGTTCCCCCGTTTGACGGCACTCGGGTTTGCGAATTGCATCCTCCACTATTCACAGCTCTGTGTAAATTTTTCGTACGTCACCAAGGGCACGCACGCGCGCAACGGTCGATTAAGCTACAGGTGCCCAGCCAGCAGTAGTCGCGCCGCCGCCGCCGACCCGCCCGCACCGAGCGCCTACTCAAAACGCACAGCAACGCAACCTTTAGAGACTTGTTGCGTACACATAATCAACAGGCGCTTAATTTTTAATTTTAACTAACGGTTGTGTTTAGGATGCTCGAAATTTGAATGATTGTGATTCTTCCGAAATGTTGTTTTGTTGTTATATCTTCGTGTGAAGTGAATGTGTGTAAATATGAATTCTGTTGTTAAGTAACGGTAAGTATTGCATTACGAAATAATATATTTACTTAGTACGTATATCTTTACTTATCCATCTCATTAAAGGTCTATGGCAAATTAAAAAATCAGTTAATCAACACATAATAAATTGAAAAAATGAAAGATCACACAAGATTAAATCCGCAACGCAGGCTTCGTCAGGTGGGTACAAATTCAAATCGGCAACAGGCTTCGTCACACTTACCAACAAAATCATCATCGTCTCATTAAATATAAATAAACGAATGATCATTTTTAAATTTTATTTCATTTTAACAATAACGGTAGTAGTTAGATAAATTTTAACGATTAGGTAGTCGGGGGATTTCGGTAATAGACATTTTGGTAGAAATGAAAACGATCGAGATACATAGATACCTTTATTAAAAAAATTAATGAAGCTAGACTAGAATAATTATGTTTTTAATGCCAAGTCTAAAAATAGCATCAGTTGGATAAGGCTTCAGACTAAGAATAGGTATCGGTAGGTAATTATTCATCTAGGTTAAACATATGAATAAATGATGTTTCATAGCGATGCTAAAATTATGCAAATGATACATAAGTGCCATGCATCTTGCATATTAGTAGTGGTAGGTAACATGTCAGCAGTAGTGGCTGTGACAGACAGACAGACGGACAGACAGACAGACAGCACATTTTTTACCATTTTGGTACGGAACCCTAAAAATAAATAAAATTCATGTAAAAGAACTGCATGCTATTACGTCCAGTAGGCTTCTGCGGTCGCTCGATAAATAAATGATAAAGCATCCGTCACTCTCGCACACATGTTGTCAGAACGTGACGGATGCTTTATCATTTATTTACCTATCGAGCGACAAAACGTAGCATCATTCGCTTACTGGATCCTGGAACTCAACGGTAGCGTTAAAAAAAAACGTCAAAACACACACACACACACACACACAAACACACAAAATTCATGCACACTCTTCTTTCCATTCCAAAATTTTCTGTCGTAGACTTTCAAGTTGTATAGATGTTTGTTACTAAATATAGCAGTAACAACTTAATGAATTGAGATGCAATTTAGCATTCGAAAGTCCTGGCTTGAAACATAGGATACTTTATATCCCGGTAAAGAGTTCCTTTGGGACAATAACGAGAATAACGCAGTACGTAGGTACTAGACATAAAAACGCAAGATGTAACACACTTTAATTAAAAATCCCCCCCTTTTCAGTCGGTTAAAAATAAAGAGGGGTCTTGTAAGTTATTTGTCTGGAACGCAATCATTAAACTTTCTCAAAGAAAAGCTCTTCAAAGTTAGCTCGTAAAGAGAGCTTTAGCAAAAGTCGGCGTTCGTTTTACGCGACGGTTCTTGGCGTTTTATTCTTCCGGAAGTTGACGATAAACATGGCGGCTTAAACTTTCATCATCATCAATGCCGCCTTAGTACAGTCAGCATGTAATACTCTGTAGCATCCAAAGCACCATATACACGGTGTACTGTGAGGTTTGTACCTGGTATACAAACCTCACCGTTTGCGGGACGGGCTGGCAGCTTATGGAACTATTCATAATTTGAATTGAATCGAATACAGTCTGTCTCGCTCTAGTGTAACGACATTGTTAATTAGTATTAAGCTAGACCCTAAAACGTAATAAAACAGTAATATAAAAGTTAATATTCCAGATTTTATACCAATCCCGCCATTACAGTACCTACCTAACACGAGGAAACCGAACAATTTTAACAGCGTATTCCTGAGGCCGTAAGAAGCAAAAAATCTTGTATGAACCCAGGTCGAAATATGATTTTTATTTTTTTTATAAATAAATGAATAATTTTTCTTCACCAGTAAAACAACACCTTAGGATAAGAATTTTCCTTGTCAGAAAAATTGTTTCAAAGCAGGATTTACGTAAAAGTTTGTTATTGTTATAATATTCCAAGTTTCCAAGATTCGTGAGTTTCTTCATAAGTAAGTATTTATTGTTTTTTTCTACGTTTTTGGAGATAAAATAAAATGAAGTTGACAATGAAAACATTGATACCTACCTAGTGACAGAGCTGAATTTGACTTTTATGTCAAGTTAGAGGTCGAGACGTCGCAATCTTATAAGGGTGTTTTGTGCTGGAGATTACATTAAGTACAACTTTAAACAACAACGCAAATATCTCAAAAACCAAGCTGAATCCAGCAAACATTATACCTACGACATTTTTAACTTCATATATGGTCAGGAATACGCTGTTAAATTATTCGGTTTCCTCATGTTCATGTTACACCGTGTATATCGTAACACGTCTTTAATAGGCGCGATTATACGTGTTAGGGGTTAGTAATAAAAGAGACAAAAATAAATATAGTATAAACTAAAACTAGATTAAAACTAAATATAATAAAATTAATCTATTTCTGAAAACTAAACTTCCTGGCTTTCTGTACCATGCTGTTGAATCTTCACGTAGTTATCTACATACGAGTTTGTACGGATCCCTCGGTGCGCGAGTCCGACTCGCACTTCACCGGCTTTTTCAGAAATGCTCTACTCTACTACTCGTACGGTTCGTAAAGATCCACAGCCCTGTATAACAGACGGACAGTTGAGGCTCAGTAACAAGTCCCCATGCTTAGATTGTTTAGGACAGTGTTTTTCAACCTGTGGGTCGCGACTCCCTGGGGGGTCGCGAGGCTTCTTTAGGGGGGTCGCAAGAGGTCGAGAGGGCTACTTCATCAAACCTCATGATCAAAAAGCGAAGGGTCGGGGGGTCGCGAAATATTTTTTCATACCGGGGGGGTCGTGTCATGAAAAAGGTTGAAAACCACTGGTTTAGGATACGGGCACTTAACATCTTTGAAGACTAATACTTACTTATTTCCAGAACTTAAGATTGATGACGAATCGGAAAATTTGGTGGCAGGGATTTCGATTTTTCTCAGGAATCATAAAACATATGACAGTTACATTTGATAACCTGATTATTGGGATAAACTACTCCATTTTGTGAGATGCAGCAACACGATTTGTTAACTTTTGTAACAGACAAAAGTATGTCAAAGATACCTCTTTAAAAAGCGGAATTTTCATTGTACAGGCAAACCAGACCTATTTAAGCCCCTAAATTCTCTGAGTAACATAGTTTTAACCTATACTTTAATATCTGAGATAAGATTTTTGAAAATTAATTGTAGTTTGTAATTGAAACGAAAAAAACCGTTTCTACGTATAGGACCTTTTCATATAAGCTAGCACAAGCGCGTATTTGTATGAAATCAGTCTCCCCTCAGTCCGCCGACGGCCGTTGCCAACGACAGGTCTGTGACAGTTGACTGGCCGCGCCGTAAACAAAACCTGTGAGAAATCTTATTTCAGAATGGGAAAAAAAGCGTGTTGGATTTTCCAAAAGGAAAAGGAAAGCACTATTATTAGAAAAATGTAACTATATGACTAAAAGAAAGTAAGTAATCGTCAAATTTATACCACAAATAAGTCTAATTTACGCTGCGGGAAAATGACAACAAAAGTCGACATTGGAACAGCAGCGTCGTCGAGTCTTTCAATTGTACAATTAAATATTATTTTGGTGTACGTAAATAGAAACATTTGTAATATACCCATTGTATTAAATTAAAATAAGGAAAACTATAATAGTGTAATACAGGATGGCTCATAAGTAAAGGTTTTTCTTTAATGCATTAGTGAGTAGTAGTAGAGTACTTTATAGTAGGTAATGTATAATACATATCACTCTCTGGCATATTAAATTAATGTTTGCCTCATAAAAACCTCAATAGTTTAACCACGTTTGTGAGGGATTCGTAAAACAATATGAGAACTATCCGCTTACAAAATGTAAATATGTAAGAAGGCTATACTACTGATACATAACGAGAGTTCTTAAAACACGATAGCAACATAACCTTATAAAATCACACGAGTATTTAAGGTTTAATTATGTAGAGTTGCATACATCTACTATCTACACATGTTTTTATAAATAAATACTCAAAGACCAACTAGGATCTCATTATATCTAGTATCGATAACGATGTTTTAATGACTTTTTAGACATTTTTATTATACTGGCACAGACAACGCACTGATCTTACATATATGGCTAATGGTGGTCATATAAAATGATTTCCAAACGCATGACAGAGGATTTTTCACAAATATAAATATGTAAAATTATAAATATATTGTAAAGTTAAAATGTAATTTTTTTTTAAATATATTGCCCGTAAAAACAGCATGTTCAAATTAATTTTTGTTTGTGCTAAAATTTGCGGTACCTATCTACATTACCAGTCCTAAACCAAAGATTAGCATTATTGGAATAATCTTTTGTCCTAATAACTATTCGAATAATCTTTCGTCCTAATAATTATCCGAATACACAAGATTATTCGGATACTTATCAGGACTTATAATTATTCGACTTAACAATAACACGATATTTTTATTGCCGAATTATTTATTCGCAAATAGCATATCCGCGAATTAATCATTCGACCAATTTTCAAAATTTATTCTTTACTAGCATTTACCCACGGCTTTGCCCGCGTTGTTCCCGTTAACCAATAGTCCCAAGGGAACTAATTACGGCATATCCTATGATCCTATGTTTCTATCCAGTACTTGGTCTACTTGCATGCCAAATTTCAAATCAATCCATGCAGTTGTTACCCCGTATTTAGTAACACACATCCAAATATCTTCACAAATTTTCACATTTATAATATTAGTAGAATTGTATTAGGAAAATCCACGAAAATTATTTAAGGTTTTTTGGTTATTCCATTCAAATAAATAACACAAATAATATTTAAAATTACTCGTGTTTACGGTATATTTATCAATCATACTTTACTTTTTCCCATACAAACAGTACAGAAAACAAGGTAGTATTTTATTGATTTGAATAGATCTGTAGATAATACATTATCATTACTAAGTTTTGTGTATCGATTTAACAAATAACAAATTTAAAAATATAGGAAGCGACTCGATTTATTTTCTGTTCACTTTTGACATAAACAATGTAGGCACTTTTCGATAGGTAATATTAATGTAAAGTTTTCAATGTGCGTTTGCAAATTTGACATGTAGGGTTATGGAATTGAGTTCTTTTTTGAATGACAGTTTTTATACACACAGGTTATAACTGAGCATCATTAGCATCGATTATAATGTAACTAGAAATATAATTTCGACTGATTGTGTGTGATATACCGCGTAAAAATAAAGGAGGGTGTGCGGGTTGCGGGGCGCAAATGCTCCGTTTTCGATTCATTGTTTAGCGATGCGTCACCTTAGTACGGGACACCCCGTGACACTATTTTGTGCCACCTCACGCCAGTCGGGTATCTTGAGGGCACTTAGGTCTTCCTGGATTTGAAGACTAATACGTAATGCCAATTATATGCTTGTGTACAGATCCAGCATGCTGAGCCCGAAGATTCAGCGGTCCATCCGCGTCAACGACGGGCAGCTCATCGCCCTGTCGGAGCGGGCACAGTATGACCATCTACAGGTGAGAGATTTCGTCACAAGTTAGAGAATATAAACAAATAAATAAATAAATATTAGGGGACAATCTTACACAAATCGAACTAGCCCCATAGTAAGCTCAATAAGGCTTGTGTTATGGATAACTAGACGACGATATATTTAATAGATACAAATACTTAAATACATAAAAAACATCCATGACTCAGGAACAAATATTCGTGCTCATCACACAAATAAATGCCCTTACCGGGATTCGAACCCAGGACCTCCTGCTTCGTACTACTACCAACTAAGCTAAAGCGGTCGTCAGAACAGATATTTCAGTGTCGCGCGTTTCCATACAAAAAACAAGAATTCCCACGCTTCGTGCTCGCGCCTATTGTTTTCAAGGGAGCGTGGGAATCCCCACCGCCACATCCACAGCACAGAAACTTCGCACAGTACAATACGTTCTCGTATAGTTTACCCTAGCGGCGCGTTCGGCCGGCATCAACGGCGTTTGTGTATACAGTCACGATACTTATATTGTGAAACTGTGACGTTTTGGACGCCGGCGTCTGGATCGGCTACGCCAAAATCGAGTGAAGTGTGCCTGACTTCGTCACAGCATAAACAACAATAATATTTCTCCTGACAAAAGGTACAGATCGATTCACAAGAGCTGGCACGAATTGAATGAGTGAATGATATCTATGTGTGCATCCCAAAATGATTAAAATACAGGTTGATTCAATAAGCGACTATCGTGTTTTTAGACAGTCTTGTCTTATAACTTCGTAATGCAATACGCATTGTGCATTTTATGAACAAAACGATCCCTATCTACATAATCGCAACCGTGTTTACTTACACACTGACGCCATCTGACGCCGTGAACCGCGGAAATGGCAGCGAAACTTTCGCGAACAAAGCGAAAATTTCGTATGAATTTCGCATATTTCGCAGATTGCGGCGTCAGTGTGAAAGTAAATATTTCTAGCGATCCGTTAAATTTACCTTTCTACCATGTCATTGCATTGTATTTTTTTCTTGAATGACGATGAAGTGTTGTGTGTGTGACCAAGCCAAGACATGTCATACTATCGCATCATCTCTATTTGTCCTGGACCCGTCATGTGAATATCTACTCATGACGTCGCCCCTGTCTGGTTCCCCCGGAAGACCAGCGCTGGCTCTTAGGTCGGCATTTTGCTGAGGTGGGACCATTTTGTGGCAGCATTCATCTTTATTGTTTTATTTTATTTTATTTTATTTATTTTTAACGCTGTATTAATATTTTGTGCCGCTTTCATCAATACATGCATTATCTTTCTTTCTGTTATTATGTCTGATAATATTGTATTGTTCCAGGCGGGTTACCTCCACAAGCGCAGTTCAGACAACACAAAATGGCAGCTGCGGTGGTTCGTCCTCTACCAGGTATGTACTATCCTATCCTACTCACGCGGTTCGTGTTGGTGGTGTTTGGTGAGAGTAAAGGCCGCGGCTAAAGCGTGCAGAACCGATAAATGTTAGTATTAGAGAACCGGGAGTTCCCGGTACTGCCATAATAAAAAACCGGTCAAGTGCGAGTCGCACTCACGCACTGAGGGTTCTGTACAAACTCATAAGTAGATACATGAATAGTTCAAGAAAAACTGTATGGTGATGAGTTTAGTAGTCAGGAGCAAATAAGTATGTATTACGATTTTGTCAAATTTCTCAGAAACGGTGCAAGTTAGGAAAACCGTTATATTTTTCCTGTAATATTTAGGATGACATTAATAATTGGTAATTATTACAGATTTTTCTGTTGAGTAACTTCGAAGATAATAGGGGGAGAAAGGTATTTTTTAACGTTTTTCGTCATGAATCAAAAACTACTTATTTAAGAAAAAAAAAAACAAAAACGGTGTCTTAATCTACAAATCAAGTCCTTTCATTTGATACTCCACTCGATTATAATAGCCCTACTTTCAATTTTCAAAGTTCCATTACGGACCTCTTTAAAAAAAAAGTAAAAAAGTTACAAGATTTTTTTACATCCAATATAGTGTGGGACCCAATTGTAAAAAAGTCTTCAAATAACGATTTTCGTGTGACTCATCTCCGCTATACGAACTACTGGTATGTACTTATTCGGCATACTTTCCTGAACATAAAAAGTGCGGTAGTCACTTCCTAGGGGTATGGAGGGGGTAGCTATGACGTAACAAAGATGGCGGCCGGGCCTATTCTACTTACGCTATATTTAGATAACTACTGGGCCGATTTACTCAAATAGGGTGTCAAATGAAAGATAATTAAATGAACATTATTTTATTTTAAGGATTCAATACTGTAAACCTAAAACCAAATGAAATATTTTCAAAAAACAACAATTTGTAAAATCAAACTTTTTTTAACATGTGAAAAACTCGGAAACCGTTAGGATTATGAAAATTTAGAATATTATAAAAAAAATAGATACATTCATCACCTTTCGAAAAAACTTTAAATCATTAAAATCGAGCTGTAAACAACGGAACTGCAGTCGTCTAAGTGAGCGTGGGTAGCGCCGAACTGAGTATGGTACTTAGATTTTGGTACGAATAATCTTGTAAATAACGTAACAAAACGGGTACATTCACAGCAAAATAAAAATGTATTATGGGTGCTTGACTAAATGTCATAGAGGTTTGCAAGACAAAGAGAGTGGCATTTGTTTTTTTTTTCAAGATGGCGACTTCAATATGGCGGCTGATTTTCAAATTCGTCCGAGGAGGCCGAAATTCAGTATGGGGGGGTTTTTGGGGCCTACGAGTCTGAATCTGAAATCAGAATTTTTTCGTTCATACAAAAAATATTTTTTTTCATACAACTAAAAAAAGTCAATTTTGCGAGCCCGAAGGGCGAGCTTCAGGGTACAAGGAAGAGCCCCCGCGGAGGGCCGCATGCCCGACGCGTCGTCCCCTTGGCAAGCTCTCCTCATCCCCAAGTAACCTAAAGCGAGGCCGAAGGCCGAGCTCCACGTAGGGCCGAAGGCCCGAAGCGTCCGAACAATCCCAATTTTCTCTATATCCAAGTATATTTAAGCTCACCCGAGGGCCGCAGGCCCTCGGGCGACTGTCAGCGATGCGAGGTCGAAGGCCAAGCTCCGCGTAGCACCGAAGGTGCGGAGCGTCACAGCGCCGCTCCCAATTACGCGAGCCCAAGGGCCGCAGGCCCGAAGGGCGAGCCCACCCAGATCCTTACTACCCTCACAGTATCTTATACCTCTCCCGAGGACGACAGGCCCCCGGGGGAGTGCCAGCGACGCGAGGCCGAAGGCGGAGCTCCGCATAGCACCGAAGATGCGGAGCGTCACAGTGCCGCTCCCACTTATGCGAGCCCAAGGGCCGCAGGCCCGAAGGACGAGCTCACCCAGATCCTTATTAATTCCCAAGTGTCTTTCAGCTCACCCGAGGGCCCCTTCGGTGCTACGCGGAGCTCGGCCTTCGGCCGCGCGTCGCATACGCTCCCCCGAGGGCCTGCAGCCCTCGGGAGAGCTATAAGATACTTAGGGGGTAGTAAGGATCTAGGTGGGCTCGCCCTTCGGGCCTGCGGCCTTTGGACTCGCGTAAGTGGGAGCGGTGCTATGACGCTCCGCACTTTCGGTACTACGCGGAGCTCGGCCTTCGGCCTCGCGTCACTGACGCTCCCCCGAGGGCCTGCCGTCCTCGGGAGAGGTATAAGATACTGTGAGGGTCGTAAGGATCTGGGTGGGCTCGCTCTTCGGGCCTGCGGCCCTTGGGCTCGCGTAATTGGGAGCGGCGCTGTGACGCTCCGCACCTTCGGTGCTACGCGGAGCTCGGCCTTCGACCTCGCATCGCTGACAGTCGCCCGAGGGCCTGCGGCCCTCGGGTGAGCTTAAATATACTTGGATATAGAGAAAATTGGGATTGTTCGGACGCTTCGGGCCTTCGGCCCTATGCGGAGCTCGGCCTTCGGCCTCACTTTAGGTTACTTGGGGATGAGGAGAGCTTGCCAAGGGGACGACGCGTCGGGCCTGCAGCCCTCCGCGGGGGCTCGTCCTTGTACCCTGAAGCTCGCCCTTCGGGCTCGCAAAATTGACTTTTTTTAGTTGTATGAAAAAAAATATTTTTTGTATGAACGAAAAAATTCTGATTTCAGATTTAGACTCGTAGGCCCCAAAAACCCCCCCATACTGAATTTCGGCCTCCTCGGACGAATTTGAAAATCAACCGCCATATTGAAGTCGCCATCTTGAAAAAAAAAACAAATGCCACTCTCTTTGTCTTGCAAACCTCTATGACATTTAGTCAAGCACCCATAATACATTTTTATTTTGCTGTGATTGTACCCGTTTTGTTACGTTATTTACAAGATTATTCGTACCAAAATCTAAGTACCATAGTCAGTTCGGCGCTACCCACGCTCACTTAGACGACTGCAGTTCCGTTGTTTACAGCTCGATTTTAATGATTTAAAGTTTTTTCGAAAGGTGATAAATGTATCTATTTTTTTTATAATATTCTAAATTTCCATAATCCTAACGGTTTCCGAGTTTTTCACATGTTAAAAAAAGTTTGATTTTACAAATTGTAGTTTTTTGAAAATATTTCATTTGGTTTTAGGTTTACAGTATTGAATCCTTAAAATAAAATAATGTTCATTTAATTATCTTTCATTTGACACCCTATTTGAGTAAATCGGCCCAGTAGTTATCTAAACATAGCGTAAGTAGAATAGGCCCGGCCGCCATCTTTGTTACGTCATAGCTACCCCCTCCATACCCCTAGGAAGTGACTACCGCACTTTTTATGTTCAGGAAAGTATGCCGAATAAGTACATACCAGTAGTCCGTATGGCGGAGGTAAGTCCCACGGAAATGAATTTTATTCTCATTGGGTCCCAGACTAATAGGCTCGGGTTAGCTACTTTTAATACTATTCCAAATTTCAAATCGATAGCAGCAGTAGTTTCTGAGATATCCGGCTGTGACAGACGGACAGACAGACAGAGTCGCACCATAAGGGTTCCTTGTTTACCATTTTGGTACGGAACCCAAAAATCGATATGGACCCACCCTACTGAAGCATTCGCTCGAAGCAATCGGGCACGAAGCGTCATCTTACAAATGCGAACTCACAATTTACCTACCTACTTATTTCCACGACAGTATAAAATAAGCGAGGCGCAGACGGCGTTTCCTCTGCTTTGATCTGGTAAAAGCCTGCAGGCGCGAACGGCAACAAAATAAACTAGAGCTCGGTCGGCGTGAGACCGGTTACATTGTGGTTCCGTAGGATATGTTATACTAGCTTATACCCATGGCTTACAGTTACAGTTAGTTTTACTTACAGTTAAATATACTAGGCATGACATAATTTAATTTAATTTGATTACATTATTTAGTATAATAACATGCACAACACATACGTTAAGTCAGCTGTTGACTATGGTGCTCGAGGCCATAATGGTCTCGTCCGTCTGGCTAAGAATCTCGGTTCGGAAGTCCAGAAAAGGTCAAGCGTTTCGTCCTGGTCGAGTATGTCGTTAATATACTTTAAAGCGCGATCTAGTGGCGAGTTGGACAGTGCCTTAGTACGGGTGGTCGGGAGGCAGAGCAGGGGGAGTTTACGAGGACGCAGGTAGTGTCTAGAAACTGGAGGAACATCTCTTTGTTTCTGTTATTCCCGTTATTACTCGTACCCGAAGAACATTCTTTACCGGAATATAATTCAATTTTTCAATCCAGGTATACTAGCATGCCAAATTTCGTCTCACTCCATTCAGTTGCTAGAGCGTTATTAACTAACCTCCAAACATCTGAACATCGTCACAAACTTACACATGGGATGAGAAAAATACCTATGTATTTAGGACATATACATTAGGGATGTAACGATACATAATTTTGCCGATACGATACCGATACCGATATTTGTAGTAAATTATTGGCGATACCGATACCGACATCTTAGCTAACTAATGAAGTATGAACTTCAGATTTATTATTTGTATGTCCTTATTATACCTAAAGAAAGTTGACGCGTTGGAGATGTGGTGCTGGAGACGGATGCTAGGAGTATCATGGACGGAGTTTCGTACAAATGCCTCCATATTAAAAGAACTCGGCATCAGACAGCGCCTGTCAACCACAGTGGAGTCACGCATTTTGACTTTCTTCGGCCATGTATCTCGTCGTGGTAATGACTCCATAGAGCGTCTCGTAGTTCAGGGAAAAGTTGAAGGGACCAGGCCACGTGGTAGATCACCAATGAGATGGACAGACCAAATCAAGGCCGCAACTAAGTGCTCGGTTTATGAATGTACCCGGAAAGCTGCAGTCCGCGACGAGTGGCGCCGTATTACCAAAATCATCACTCATCGTGATACACAATGATGACCACGACCACTCTGGCAAGAGTGTACCGACTAAGAAGAAGAAGATTATACCTAAAACTTGGCTATATTTAACCGAGAGTCAACCTTGAAGGAGTAAAGTTAAAAGAAATGAATTGTAAACACATTTTTTTTTTTAATTACGAACCAAATATATAATTAACATAGTACTTAATTATTATTGCACAAGGTAATAGACCAATATATAAATTAAGTCAGTAAATGAAATTACTTTTTGCAGATTGTTTTCATATCACAAATATCGGTTGTATATTATCGGCGATACCGATATATCGGTATCGGTATCGTTACATCCCTAATATACATATTATATCGTACAAGATTATCTGTGTGTGAACAAAAATAATTAACAAACATTAAAAAACGGACAAGTGCGAGTCGGACTCGCCCACCGAGGGTTCCGTACAAATTTGAAGGTACTACATAATATTAAAGTAGCCTATAAACTTAGTAAAGTCTATTTTATGATTTAATTAACAATGTATAGTTTTGAGAGTTTTGCCTATATCTACTTGTAGTAGGTATAAGACAGTATTCTTATAGTTCTACGTCAACATAAAGTGATCCTATAAGGGGTCCGTTTTTTCTTTTTGAGGTACAAAACACACTGATCCCTCAAGAGAGAAGAAAAGTGGTTGTTCTGAACAAGAAACGATATTTACAACCCTAGAGTGAAATTAATATGCTGATTCCCCGCGGACCCTGAACATACGAAGCGAAAAACAACGAGAGTTCATATATTTATTCGCATGGCTTTTGGCTCATACGCTAGGGCTGTCAACTGTGGGTTTTTACCTTATTCATTTCCGACAAAGTTTGAAAGCTAATGAAATAGTAGTTTATGTGACTGTAGGTACATAATGCCATTAATGCCTAATTATGTACAGTTACTCACTCTGGGGTTGGTCCCTCATGTGTGAGGATCGTGGTCAGCGTCAGGGTTTCATCTAGCGCGGATGATCTGCCTCCACCAGTTTCTGTTCAGCGTATCTCTTACAACCGCGTAGAATTAGGAGGACGACGAGTCTTTCACTTGATCGGTCCATCTTGTTGGTGAACGACTGCGCGATGTTTTGCCTTCGGTGTTCCCATCCACAATCAGTTTTTCTAGATTTTCTGTATTTCAGCTGCCAACCCTGATTTAGAGTAGATATATCTCATGATGTAGATATACGGTTCTACATATCTGTGTTGGATGCCGATACGGCGGAAATAAAGGGAATATATCAGAAATTCTCATATCCGGCTAGAAATAATAAGCGCTCGGGATATAACACAAGGCATTCATAAATTAGGGACACCGTGGCATGCATTTCTTTTCGTTTGCAATGAAATTGGACGTAACACAAGCACAGCTCAACTAAAAATTATATTTTTTTTATTTGTAATTTCACCCGTGCGACCGAAGTTATGAGCATCCTCTATAGCTTGGCAATTTCGTTGGTGACACTCACATGTGTGCTTTTTGTTATGTGCAGCCGTAACTACTTACACAAGTTACCGCCAACACCACCAACGAAGTTGCCAAACTATAGTACAGTCGCCATCAGATACTCGTATATCTGAGCTGTCAGTGTACTCATAAATATTTGAACACGGCTCTAATGCTATGAAAATAGAGCCGTGTTCAGATATTTATGAGTACACTGACAGCTCAGATATGTCTGATGGCGACTGTACTATAAATAAATAAATACCGGGGGACAATCTTACACAAATCGAGCTAGTTCCAAACTAAGCAATGCTTGTACTATGGATACTAGACGACGATGTACCTACATACTTCACTACATAGTGTAAAACAAAGTCGCTTCCCGCTGTTTGTCTGTCCCTATGTATGCTTAGCTCTTTAAAACTACGCAACGGATTTTGATGCGTTTTTTTTTATAATTTTAATAGATAGAGTGATTTAAAAGGAAGGTTTATATGTATAATAGGTACCTACATGCATAATATCGTAGAGAAACACCGTGCGAAGCCGGGGCGGGTCGCTAGTATAGATAGATAAATACATACTTAAATACGAGTAGATAGAAAACATCCATGACTCAGGAAATATTTGCCCTTACCAGGATTTGAACCCGGGACTCGGGACATCTAGCTAGGCGGTGTCGAGTCGATTTCAGGCGTTTTTCTGGCGTTTTTTTTATTTCATTAATGTCACTCGACTTTTACCGCGGAGGACTATCGAGTGACGACAATTTTTGATTAAATCATGTAGCCTCGATACCATCTATCGTTTATAATAAAAGTTAACTGTGATCACCACTGCTTGCTGCTATATTTGCTGGAACACGAATGAAAAAAACCGCCGCTGTCGAAACGCTCTGAAATCGACCCTGTCACTCCCACAGTGTGGCTACCATGAGTTGACTTTTCGATCGGCGCTAGCGAGTATCGAGCGCTCGATGACAGTCTATCGCTATCGTACTATCAGCGCGTGCGAGAGAGGCGCACTGACTCTCGGTACGTTAAACTCGCTAGCGCCGATCGTACGCTCAACTCATGGTAGGCACACTGAGCTAAACGTGTCGTCAAAACAAACAATATACAAACTTTGTCTCCCGCATCGACTCATAGACATCGATCGCTCAATTAATCGGTAACGGTAGTCCTAAACGCGTATAATATTCGGTATCCGCCGTTACCGGTACATTACCGGCTCCACCTACTCGCTATCTCTTCCTTTATGATCTCCTCGCGTGACGACTGTCGTAGTTTACGAATTTAATGATTCAAACCATTGACTTGTAAGTATATAAGAAAGGACCCGGCCAAAGGCCGCGCTTAAGCCTTTAACGGCCGAAAATCAACGAGGTTGGCAGTGCAAGCCTTCTCGGGCGTCAATTGCCCTAGTGATTCTGGTTAAGAAGAAAGATGCAAAAAGATGATGTTGTTAGGTGGTCATTTTGTTTTATAATTTTGATTTTGCCCTATAAGAGCCAATGGTGCCAGCGCGCTGGCCCTAAAAAGAGATCTAAGGATCGCTATGCTGATTGGTTAAATAATGGACGAAGTTCTGAGTTATAATTTTTATAGAAAATAGATACAACCGACAAGAACACCTCCTTACTGTGAAGTACTTTAAAAAGAAGCCTGGGTTAAAAAATTTAGGACCAGGGCGCTGATACCATTAGCCGCACCCGTTGGATGGACCCTTGTATTTAAGTCAATGATCCAAACCTTTTCCACAAAGTTCACCGTTAAGGCCAGGGTCAGGTTATATTCCATTGGCCTCAACTAGCTTCCTACCAAATTCCAGGACCTACTACCAAAAAATGTCCATAATTGGTGGTCGTCACCCTTCGTGTCCTTTTTTTTTTTTTGACACTGACAAACTCGCTACCCATCCTGGGCGTAGCGATTGTCGGACCGGGTGGTTGGCCGTGGCGTTCCCTGGGGTCGAACCAGGTCGCTAGCAGACCACCCTGAGTTGGGTCGGACTGGGTGGGTTCCGGGGTGCCTGGGGTCGAACCAGGACACCTTGTCCGGTCCACCTCGATAGAGTCCCTTCGTGTCCAGTGGCGGACTAAATAAGAGGATCTGTGGTCCGTTTGGCTTCCGAATTCTTGCATCCGTCAGCAGGGCCCAGCTGCGCTAGCCCAAATGCACTCCCCTCACCCGTGGGGAAAATAATCCAAATGCAGACTGTGAACCTATAAGTAATTGGGATGTTGAATAATGTTGAATGTTACAACATAATATAGTCACATGGATTGCAAAATACTAAATCAGGGGTTCCCAATCTTTCTCAGCCCGCGGCGCCCTTACAAGGTTCGTACTTCGTCACGGCGCCCTACCCTAGTTAGCTATTTGAAATAGATATAATGGAATAGATGTAAGGATCGACTCGCGGCGCCCCTCTACACTTTCCGCGGCGCCCCAGGGCGCCGCGGCGCACAGTTTGGGAACCCCTGTACTAAATTATCATAACACAAAAGAAATAAACAAAAAATGTATAAAAAATATAAAGTTACGAGACCACAAAGTTTAAATAAAAACGATATTTTTTTTATCCTCTTTAAGAAATTTCGGAATGCTTAAATAACACTGAAAAAATAAATGTATGACAACTATGTGCTTAAACGCACTTCTTCGTGCTCAAATTGGCAAAATGCAATTTTTTTCATACAGACTTAGTACAGCGATGCAACGGATGACATCATAAATTCCTACCGTTTTGTATAGAGCGTTTTCAATGCTCAGTCCGATCTGCTACTTTTGATTACAATTTGTGGCTGTTATACTTATACCTTGTATTAGGTGTCATATAGATATTTGTTCCTCAGAAATAGTAGAATCGATTTAGGACAGAAAAAAAATCGAGTCAACAGGCTAATTACGTTGCCCGGGCCTCCGACTGACTTAATCCTAGTGTCCGACCTAGTGTAGAAAATAAAAAAAAATAAAAAAGTAAGAAATAAAATTTGTATGCCAACTATTTTTTGAGGTCGGTGCAGGTCTCGTCAATTGTATTTTCAAATATTTTCGTAATTTCAGTAGTACGCTGTTAGGCTTATGATGGTACGGTTTGTCGCACGATAAATAAATGATAAAGCATCCGTCACTCTCACGCACATATTGTCAGAACGTGACGGATGCTTTATCATTTATTTATCGCGCGGCAAAGCGTAGTATCATACACCAATCTAGTGACAGATACACATAACTCTCTATCTCAAAAACTACTGAACCGATTTTGATGAAACTTTCACAGTTTCCTAAGTTAGCCTATACCTATAAATGATTAAAACTATAAATGATTTTTTGCAATCGGACTAATAGTTTTTGAGATATGCGCGGACAAACATACAAATATACAAACATACATACATACATACGCTTACAAAATTTGGCACACACGTTTAGAAGCTGGTATAGAGTAACATATATAAAAACTGCAGTTCTAACAATATTACATACATCGGTTCGAATTGATAACCTCCTTTTAAACTTTTAAAGCCGGTTACTTAATAAAACACATTTTAAACATAACATGACGTGCAAGCAAACAATGACGCTGCTTATTTTGTTTGTATGGAAAACCGACTGACTCAAATCACGTTAAGCCCGTTATAATAATCGCCTAAAACAGCGGTCGGCAACCTGCGGCCCGCGGGCCCGCATGCGGCGCGTGAGTGAATCGCTCACTTGTGGCCTGCGAGCCTCTCTGGTTATATTGTATGTCGCTAAAATCACAAATTATTAACAAAGTGCGGCCCGCGTCAATTTCGTTAGCTCTATGTGGCCCTGGCTACTAAAAGGTTGCCAACCGCACCGCTGGTCTAAAATGTTAAAGAAGTCACAGATGAAGATTCTTAACTTATTTCTGTCTAGACTAGACTGAAAGCTTTTCAAGAGTTATTATGCGGTTAAAACGCCTGAAATAGCTGCTAAAACGTTTTATAGGTAGGAAATCGGTTAAATCGCGGAAAGCATTTTAAAAGTCGTCTGCTTGGTATAAAAAGTAGCCAAGAACAAGCCCAACACAAGGGAGATGGTTCTGTATTGAGACCTGAGGGAAAAATATTGCCGATCGCTATATGTTATTAGGGGGTTATCCATAAAATACATCACTCGTTAAGGGGCGGAAGGAGGTCGACCAAGAACCTTAAAATAAATAGCCGGACGGAGCATCGCTAACAAAGAACTGAAGCATGTCGAATCCGCCGGCTACCTATCTGTGTGTGCTGCTCGCAATAGGAAAAAAAACGGTCAAGTGCGAGTAGAACTCGCGCACCGAGGGTTTCGTACAAACTCATAACTACATGAATAGTTCAAGAAAAACTCTATGGCGATTAGTTTAGTAGGAGCCGAACACGCGAAGCGATGGCGCTGAAAGTTCGTGTCAAGTAAATAACATACCGTAGACATACGTTGAAGTAGATATCGCATGGCGACTTCAAACATGGAAAATGTTCCCAGCTCGTTAGAATCCTTGTTTATACAGGATGTAGGTACCAAGTCCCAGTGTAAATAGGATATTTTGCTGAAAGGAAACTTTATTTTGATTTTTAAAATAATTGCAACTGCCCTCAAAGATTTTTGAAAAATCACCTGCTTTAACCAGAAGTTGAACCCACCATATATGAAAAAAAAAACAATTTTTAATTTTACTATAGGTACCGATCGAAAGGGTTACCTATTTGAATAATTTTTCTTAAACACAGCGTGTTAAATAAAAGGAAGACCATGAAATTTAACATTAAAATATTGTCTATTATGTGAGATCCTGTTCAAATGTTGGGTGGGAAAGTTCATTTTAAAAGTATGCAAATATTAAATACTATTTAACCATTAAATAACCCATAAATAGTATAAGTAGTTAGTTTTGTTATGAAACCGTTCCGTTACGATAAACGCAAGTTTTAATAATAATAAAATAGTTGCAGAACAAATTTCTCGATTTCCCTAAACAACGTGTCTCGTGACGTCACGTTACATTGGGCTTCAGTATGAAGCGTTTCGGCTCGTTTTTGGGAAAGTCTAAAAATGTAAAATAAATAATATAAGTATTATAAGTATTTTTATTTTATAAAGACACAAGAATATAACAGAACATCCAACAGTAACGTTGCAGTATCTCGGTGAGTTCCTATGATATTGAAGTGGTTTTTTCACTAATATTTCTATTATTGAGAGGTCTTTCTATGGCATATCACAGAAAAAAATGTCAAATAGCCAATTGAATTGAATTTATACGGCCGGTATTCAGAAGTTGACACTTTCGGCTCTCATACATATCAGCAAGCTGACTGCTTCTATCTAAATACATGTCTGTGACACGCTGCGACGCGGAGTCTTCAAAGTGAGGCTTGCCAATAATAAATGGAGGAGTGTTTTTCTCTGTTTTTTTATGGGTGAAGCGGGAAGGAAAAAGGTTTATCCGTCTAGAAAAATCCGCGTAGATTTTCGGATCATTTTGTGGCGTTTTTATGAGATCGTAAGGCAGCAATAGCAAAGTACAAAGACGAACAAGTAGTCCAACTTCAAAGGCCGTTTAGGAGCGCACGACACGTATTCAAATATCGGCCATTCTCACGTAGTATGTCTGCGGTCACCTAATTACCGCGACGCTGTTTTCATACTAAATGTATGGAGACGCGGTAATTAGACGCAGTCATACTTCTAGTGTTAACCAATTAGGTATCAATATTTTTATTGTTGATAGTACTCGGCTCTCGGAGTGCATTTAAGTATAAAACATTGTAGGTTTAATGATGTTTTTTTTTGGAGAAAATTGGGAAACAAGTTGGCTACGTAAAAACACCCAGTTAATGAGAAAATTGAGACCTGTTTTAACTCCTTCTCGAACGTATTTGGGCTTTTTTATTTAAAATGTCCTTTTAACTGGCAGTTAACAGGTCGTCACAAAACTGACGATTAGTGCCAAACTCCATATCGTCGACCGTAGGCTGAATTACGGTAAGGGACAGGCAAAACAATGTCCCTTACGCTAATTCAGCCTACGGTCGACAATATATTTCGTCACCAGCTGACAGGTTATAAAATGTATGGTACTTTTGTTATGAAACCGTTACGATGAACGCAAGTTTTAAAATAGTTGCAGAACAAAGTTCTTGATTTCCCCAAACAACGTATAATTCGTGATGTCTCCTTATAATGGGTTTCAGTAGGAAGCGTTTCAGCACGTATTTGGGAAAGTCTAAAACTGTGATTTTAACATTGTAGTATCTCGATGAGTTTTTATGATATATCGAAGTAGTTTTTTCACTAATATTTCTATTATTGAGAGGTGTTTTGATAACATATTACAGAAAAAAGTGATCAAATAGCCAATTATAAGCCAATATGTTTGTCCGCAGAACCTGCTGTTCTACTACGAGTCGGAGAACAACACGAGGCCCACGGGAGTCCTGCTGCTGGAGGGCTCCTACTGCGAGAGGCTCAGCAAGCCCTTGGAGCGAACTGCCGTGGGGGTGCGTAATGTCATCAACCTATTCATCATCATTGTAATAATAGGAGTTTAAGGTTGGGTATCAGCGGGACGGCGAGTATAAATGACAC
Organism: Eudemis profundana; assembly: GCA_947034925.1. Taxonomy (NCBI): domain Eukaryota; kingdom Metazoa; phylum Arthropoda; class Insecta; order Lepidoptera; family Tortricidae; genus Eudemis; species Eudemis profundana. The sequence goes on from OX344809.1 coordinate 2,668,065, forward strand.
CACAAGTATGAGTCAGATCGAAGAGATTTAATCAAAGATCTTATTATATTTATAGCTAATACAATTGGGGTTAACGCTGACACAAGCAATATGCGTTTATGTTACAGTAAACTATTGTTACTGATAGTTATCTACTACCATACTACACCTCCCCCGTAAGTTCCCTTCACCCCCGGGGTACTAGAGGCGGAAAAAGAAAAAAAAAAAAAAATCAAACGCATGTTACTTGCTTACAATGTGCTAAAATCTTGATTTTAATTGAGGGGAATAACTGTTTAATGTACTTTTCTTATAGTAAGTTTACACAATAATAAAAAAAAAAAACAAATTTTAAGAAGTATATTCCCCTTGAAATATTTCCTAGTGTCACTGCCCGTAAATGAAGTTATACTAAATTTTATTTCAGAAAATAACTGTTAGACGACCCATATGTTTTCAATTGCATTTAATGAAATATTCTCTCTCTCAAACATAATTATATTTATTCCCTTTTTAATTCATTCTTTTAAAAAAATTATCAATATTATCACGGTATTATGGGAACGGTATATTTAATTACTAATCTAATGCCTTTAATTGGAGCCGTGCTCCTAAAAATATCATAAATGGGAATTATCACCCAGGGCATGGTCACCCTACAAAATATCTGGGCTTGCGCCTCTGTGCGCCCCCTTAAAAAAAACTCCTTAAATCAAGGGCATGGTCACCCTACAACAACGCGGCATATCAGGTCACCCAACTCTTGGTGTGCCTGTAGTTAGGGACACAAATTCATTAAGACATAATAAGTCTCCAATAATTCACACGGAGGGCACGGTAGTCCAAACACCATGTTCAAATTAAAGGACTAGTGCCCTAAATCCCTAATATGGGTATATTAGATGTACCGTTCCATACCTAAGTGTTGAGAGAATATATAAAAAAAATATTATTTTAAAAATCAACTCTATCTATATGCAAAGTTATTAAATATTAATTTAATTTTTAATCAATTAGTTAACTTTCAGTAGATTATTAGGTGATCAGCCTAATTAACTAACTGAAGTTTATTAAAGTCACGTTAAAAATTCTAAGTGTGAATATCAAATTACATTCACCAATAATTAAAATTTACTAGAAGGCGGCGAATACGCACGACCCACTTAAGATTTCGCTTACGCTCGCGGTAGGCCTCCGCTCGTGCGCGAGCGTTTCGCAACTTATTTGTGAATACTAAAATTGGGTTAAGTGACACTGGTAACAATTATGATTTTATAACTTTTCGAAACGAAATAAAAATGAATTTATGTTTTAAAGCATTAGCGTTAACCCGTTAAAATTAAAATTATCCCAATGCAATTAACGATAGAAACGAAACACTACAAATTAAATAAAACAATTAACCTATAACTCCGTGGTCGGGTGGTGCCTCCGGTGCCATCCTCGTCCTGTGGTTGGCCGTTCTGCGACACTCCAGGGCCGGCGAAGCGGCACGTACGCCGGAGCTTGGTCCGCAGGTCGCTCTTCGCTTGTTTCTGGGGCCGTCGTCCTGGCTATTCTATGCGCCCTGGCCAGCGGCGTTCCCGTTGGTGGCGCTATTCTGCGGGGGTTCGGTCGATGGAACAGTGGTGTGACCCGTGCTGTGGGCCTTACCGGTGGGCCGTGCTGCTGTGCTGGTCAGCACAGCAGCACAGCAGTGCTGGTGTGTGGTTTCTCCGAAGATTCCTTGTTCGTCTAAGGCACGGTCGCCATGTAATAATAGGAGTTTAAGGTTGGGTATCAGCGGGACGGCGAGTATAAATGACACCACAAGTATGAGTCAGATCGAAGAGATTTAATCAAAGATCTTATTATATTTATAGCTAATACAATTGGGGTTAACGCTGACACAAGCAATATGCGTTTATGTTACAGTAAACTATTGTTACTGATAGTTATCTACTACCATACTACATCATTATCTTCATCATAAGCTCAGTCATCAGAAGCGCCTTCACCTATAGACACCGCTGGGGCCTCTCTAGGCTGGCCGGAGCCTTGTAGGCCTAGACGATTTCATTTTTATTTTCTTTTGGACTCAACTCTGAGATGAGCACGAGGTTTGGTTTTTTTCTAACTAAATAACTTGTTGCAGTTCTGCTTCACCATCTCCTACCGCCGCGAGAGCCAACGGCAGTACGAGCTTCGTGCTGCCTCGGAGGTCGACTGCGTGCACTGGGTCGACGCCATCCGGGAGGCCAGGTTAGTCTACCGTCTAATTACAGTGTCACCGCCGAGAGAGCCCGCGGCAGGACGAGCTGCATGCCGTGGAGGTCGACGCCATCTGGGAGGGGCGTATACTCGTGCTCCGAAACGCTCGGTTCGAAGTTTATTTCCTGCCATCGGGCACACCCAAATGTTCTATAACAGCAGGGACAATAGAAGACCAATTTTGAGTAAAGACGTTCATAGTTTAGACCTTGGTTAGACTACCGTCTGACCGTCAGGTGAGCCCGCGGTGGGAAGACATCTCCGTGGCCGACTGCGTGGGTCGACGCTATCCGGGAGGCCAGGTTAGTCTACCACTGCCGAACAGTCTTTGGTTTCTCTTAAGTTTCTTTAGCAAATACCACTTACCAACTATCAGAGAGACTTTTAAAGCACGTGGCCTTAAAAAAAATGACGTAAGCGAATATCTGGAAAGAGAAAAAAAAAATACAAAGCAAAATGCTGTACTTAGGTTATTTATGAGATTCTGGACTTACAAAGTTGTTATTGTGATTTAAGTTTTATTTTCAAAAGCGATAGCGCCCCCCTGGATAGCATGAACGCCCCCCAATTTCATCTACGGCCCTCTTGAAGATCCTCAACGCCCACCGGGAGGGCGGTAGGGACCACTTTGGGAACCTATAGCCTATGTCCAGCAGTGGACGTCGGTGTCTGATAGATATAACGCGTTACTAAATACAACGTTGCACGTTGCCAAACACAAATAGTTGACACTGCCACCGAGAGCCAATAGCCAATATCGAAGATTAGGCACGGTTCGCATACGTATTTACTGAGTAAACCTTTGCAACTAGTGACAATATTTGCCTTCCCGGAGAACCCGCTGTATTTGAATAGACAATATTGTCGACAGCTTGCTAACCAATATAAATATAAGATAGTTGTACTACCATAATCAGAATACGTAGCTTCAAGAATTGCAGAAGCTATATAGTGGGTAGGGCATTGACATAGGACATTCGTCGTAGAAGAGTCATTCTTTAAGTCTTATTCGCCTGTTCACAAATAGGTATATTGGCGATTTGCCTGTAAATCCTACTTTCGTAGCGGGTGCCCTTGAAATCGTCTAAAATTTAATGGGCTAATTTTTTTTGCCCCACACCAGCAACTCGTAGCTTAGAGTGGCGGAAACATAACCATGGTAGGCTGTGTAACAAAAAAAGTAAGTGTAAGTGTTGGAAACATTACTGCCATTATATCCCTCTCTTCTCCACCGTTTGGGCACCCTAAAAAAGGATTTCAACAACCTTCACCTAATTGTGAAGTCGGTTTAAAGAGACGTAACAAGTAAAATGACAAACACTGCATCAACAGCGATCCGCGCATTCGTGATGCATAAGTGATGAGGCCTTGTAATCCCACTATTTCTGTTCTTAGATTATTTATTTACGAGCTCGAGGAGGCCCGATTCTCAGTAGGTTTGTAGCTTGCATAAACGATGTCAAAACCGCGACAAGGGATCGAAATATATCGCTTCCTATGGCCGGTACAGAATAAGTAATAGCGAAGTATAAAGACGAACAAGTAGTTCAACTTCGGCCGCTTAGGAGCCCGCGACACGAATTCACACAGACGCGCGATAGTACTTACGCATTCTTACTTCTTAGCTTGCAGTGCGTTCGTACACGGCGCGCACGTTTTACTAATGTTTCGGCGAAAATCATTTCGCAAATTATTAGTTTTTAAAGTGGGTAGGTTTGCACAACGGGTGCCCTTTATTTGGCATAATTTTATTTGTCCGAATGTATTGTTTGGCCCGAATTTTATTTCGCATAATTTTTCTCTAGCTTTAAGAGGAAACAGGAGGGCAGTTTTTCCATACAAACGTAGTCCCCTGTTTCCTCCCTGGATAATGCCAGTAGAGCAATCATTTTTTGTCCAAAAATCTATGGCTACTATTGATATGTTCCTATGTTTTCTTTTTTACGATATATTGATTCTCAAAAGAGATATTAACCTTCAAAAACCTAAAAAAAATGCCAGATTTTCCGCTGTGTTCACACATTCAGTAAACAAATTTGACTAGATTATTAAAAAAAAACCGGTCAAGTGCGAGTCGGACTCGCTCACCGAGGGTTCCGTACAAACTCATAAGTAGATACGTGAATAGTTCAACAAAAACTGTCTGGCCGTTAGCTTAATAGGAGCAAATAAGTATGTGTACGATTTTTCAAAATTTCTAAAAAACGATGCAATTTAGCAAAACCGTTTTATTTTTCCTGTAATATTTAGGATGATATTAATAATTGGTAATTATTACAAATTTTTCTGTTCAGTAACTTCGAAGATAATAGGGGGGGAATGGTATTTTTTTGAACGTTTTTGGTCATAAATCAAAAAGTACAAAATTAAAAAAAAAAACAAAAATGGTTTTGGAATCTACAAACTAAGCCCTTTCATTTGATATCCCACTCGATATAATAGCTCTACTTTTCTTTTTCCACATCCCATTACGGACCCCTTTAAAAAAAAAGTAAAAAAGGTGTATGATTTTTTTTCTATCCAATAGGCTCGAGTCAGCAACTTTTAACACTATTCCAAGTTTCAAGTCGATAGCATCAGTAGATCCTGAGATATCTTGCTGTGACAGACGGACAGACAGACAGACAGACAGACAGACAGACAGACAGACAGACAGACAGACAGACAGACAGACAGACAGACAGACAGACAGACAGACAGACAGAGTCGCACCATAAGGGTTCCTTTTTTACCATTTTGGTACGGAACCCTAAAAAGGAAAACATAGGAACACGGCCAAAGCCTTTCTTTAATGTTTAATGAAAAAATTAGTTAAATAGGTTAAGTTTTGGGGAAGAAATCAGGGGACTACGAAACGTTCTTTTCATGAAATTTTAAAAGGTGTCTTCGGTCCAAGCTGCAGTTGTCTCTATCGCGCTCTGCGGGGGAGAGGCGGGCAATGCGGGATAGAGACACATTTTACAAATACCTAATTTTCAATTCTCTCGACCTTACTGTTTCCTCTTAACGGAAAATATTTTGCAAAATCTTTTACATCAGCCATTTAGAACATAGTAGGTTAGGTTAGGTTTCTTTTATAGTTATTCTGAAAAGTCAATATTATCTTTTAAAATAACAATTATACGTAAATAGTATTCGGGCAAATAGAACATTCGGACAAATAAAATTATGCCAAAAATAGGTGACCCTTGCACAACAGTAATTTTGACAAAGAAAATTTATGATTTTCTCAGTCTACCCGCGACCCCGAACGCTGAAAAGGGTTACGAAACGTCGGGACTTAAAATGTAGTAATATACGTGATTTAATCCGTTTCAGTTGTTTTATTACTATGAGTGATAATCGCGGACACAGAAAACAATATTAAATTATCAGTTCCCAAACTTTTTATCCCACATTTTTATTAGTGCAAAATGTAATTTCCCAACCCAACGTTTCGCACTGATACAATTTCCCAATAAATGATTTGATAAATTATTGTTACGCAAATTATTACCTGGATTTTTTTTAAGACGTCATTTCTGATTTCGTCAAATGTACCTATTGATTGGCATACTAGTTTGATAGAACGCGAGGTTTAAATTTGAGAGAGGAAACTGCCAGCTCTTCGGTCCCTTGTGACGTCAACCAGATTTTTCGCCATTTCGGGAGCTTTAGTTGCCTAGCCCAGCTAAGAAGACTAAGTTCCCTATTGGTCTATCACGTTACGTTCCGGCCGCCCAGATCCGCGTCAGTGGAAGCGAACCTTAACTCGTGTTTAATGTAGGTTAAGTATCTAGGAAGTTAACTGACTGACACATCAATCAACGATCACCGGGTAGCCGCGTGCGGCTGACGCTTTGTGTTTAAACTTGCCAACTAATTAATTAACTATTACCACAAGTACGAGAATGGTGCTCCCACATTGGCTGTTATAAATGTTATATAATTATAAAACATTCGTATAAATGTGATATAACCTAATTACTATGAGTTTTATGAAATGTTAGTGAATGTTATCGTGTTTTATAACGTTATATAACATTTATAACAGCCAATGTGGGAGCACCATAACTATTGTATAGGTCCGTGGAATACAGAGGAAAGATGAACATATAAAAGGTCCCTAAGTTTCTGTAAAAATTGTATTTCGGTACCTGAGAAACACAACCACTGTAAGTATGGATAACAATAAGACTTACAGTGTTATGCTTCTCAGGTATGGATTTTAAAGACAACCTATTTATTGCCGAATGTACCTTTTTTGTATAAACGCAAATTGCATGTCGAAGTCGATCAAATGAGCTCAAATACGGTTCAATTATATCTGGGGGCATTTATATGGCCATACTGACGCGGGTGACTGAAACGTTATAATGTTAATTTTAAAACCTATTTAATTTGGTAAAAGTGCAAATTTCATTAATAAGTGCAGTGTCGATAAGGCTAAGAGGCACCAGAAAAACAATCAAAAGCCTCGAATGTGAAGACGGTGCAGGAATCCTATAGGGAACGAAGATATCGAATACTACAGGGTGAATTTTAAATCGTGAACCGTTATATTTTTTTTGAAGTCTATACATAGTTAACAATAACTTACAATGCTTTTAAACCTTTATTTTTTTAATTTTTTTTTTTAAAAGAACCTTAATTGTCACCCTACATTCATGTTTCGTACTTGTCATGAAAATTTCAACATTAGATATCCATCCTCCCAATATTGAAGTTGGCTGGATAGAATTTTGGCACGTATTGTCAATAAATGTCAACATCGTCGACATTGTCAACATAAGTAGGTATTTAAAAATCGTATTTACTCAAAAAATTATTCAGTTTTATTACGATTAATGGTAATAAACGCCTCCACCGTTTTGTTAATAATTAATTAAGCGGGTCTTTAATTAATATTGTTTTCGGTTTCCGCGATTATCACTCATAGTAATAAAACAACTTAAACGGATTAAATCGCGTATAATCGCGGGTCTTTAATTGTAATTAACACTAGTGCTCTGTATTAGTCTTAAGTAGCTTTACCGGTAAACGTGGTTACGATTCACGATTTAAAATTCACCCTGTATAATATCGAGTTATCCGCATACATCACATGATAATTGCCTTCGTCATAAGCTATTGTATTGTCCACAAAAGAGAGTTACCAGTGTGTTCGATTGTACGTCTATTGCAATTTAATGTAATGATGCGCGTGTGAATAAAATGTTAAATTTATTTTGGTAATATAAAAATCCCGTATTACAATGTAAGTAACATTTAGATTTCCAATAACAACCGATACAAATTGAAATTAGAAGCCGGCTAGGGTTGGCAGTAATTGAATCCAGCGATCGATGCCGCCATGGCGACCGAGGAGGAAGGACGCAGCCCTGGCCTATATGTTGCACATCCTGCTCGGATATCTACTCTTAAGGTGGTTTTCCACCGGCAGGGCGAGACGAGACGCGACGCGGATTGAATTGAAATTTGTGTGAAATTTTCAATCCTCTCCTGGGGCATTCCACCAGAATGTCGGACACGTGACGCCATTTTTTTCATACTTCTAACAGTCAGGAAGTACATTTTTGGTTCAATATTTTATAACTTGGTTTCTGAATTGATAATGTCATTTAGGACTTTTTATTTATTTTTAAGGTACTTAGCTGCCATAGCTGTCACGTGCCCGACAAAGTAGACGTTTTCGTGGAATGCCCCTCCTAGCGATTGGATTGGATTGAAAATTTCATACAAATTTCAATTCAATCCGCGTCGCGTCTCGTCTCGCCCTGCCGGTGGAAAACCACCTTTAATAAGCTATATAGTATATTTAAGCTCTACGATCTACAAACAGGCATACAGGTTACTCTTTTTGCGTCAGGGTGAGGGTGGAAAATCACTTCAATAGATACAATTAAAAAGAGTTCTTATCGACAATCAACAATCTGGAACATTTTAGGTAATAACCACATCTTTATAAAAAAAAAACCCGACCGCGGTGCACTTTGAAACTGCATTAAATCCGCCATTTTGTTTATTTTAACGAACTTCATGCCCAGTGACACTCGCACCATCAAGACGATACTAATGATGTATCATTTATCAAAATCGGATGTGCCGTTGAGTAGTTACGAGCGGACACAGGAACGGACATACATACATACATACAGGCCAAACACATAACCCTCCTTTGGGCTTCGCCGCAGTCCGGTAAAAAGTGCTATAACACAATTAAAAAGTTTCCTTATTGAGAACTAATAAAATGGGACCTGGAAACGACGTACTTTATTACAACAGTACCTACCTATAACATAATAAACCGCAGAAATATATCGAGTTAGAAGGAAATCGGTTGCTTCCAACCGAATTAAGTGGAAATCTATGAGGGAGGCCTATGGTGGACGTCCTATGGCTGAAATGATGATGATGATGATGATGAGAAGGAAATAGTTCGTCGATTTGTATGGGAACCGCGTGTAACGTTTTTCGCTTGGCGTTTGACGCCAAAAGCAGGTGCACTTCACTCGATTTTGGCCTCCCGCGCGGTGGGCGTAGCTGATCCAGTCGCCCCGGCGTCCAAAACGTCACAGTTTCTCAATATAATTATCGTGACAGTACGCAAACGCCGTTGATGCCGGCCGAACGCCGCTAGGGAAAACTATGCCAGAACGTATTGTACTGTGCAAAGTTTCTAAGCTGTGGCTGTAGGCTGTAGCGGTGGGAATTCCCACGCTCGCGTCAACACAATAGGGTTCGGCACGAGCGTGGGAATTCTTGTTTTTTGTATGGAAACGCGCGACACTGAAATATCTGTTTATATTCTCTAATCTGTGCCAAAAGTGCAATTTAGTGATGGAAAATATACATTTATGCTACACCTGGCCATAAAGTGACTTTTTCCGCACGCTGCGCGTACGGAAAAAGCCACTTTCTGGCCAGGTGTAGACATAAAATGATGTACACAACACGGGAGGTAATAAAGAAAACCCTCGATCGCATATTTACGTCCCTCGCTTTCAGCTCGGGCCGCAAACTTCTGCGATCTCGGCCTTTCTTTGTATTACCATCCTAGTTATGTAATGTACTATTTCCATTTCATTGGGTGGTATTTGAACAATTAATTATACCATTATTATCAGATTTTCAAATATGATAATAATATTGATGGCAACTGAAGTTAACTGTTTGCAAAGTAGGTCGCCGCCACTTCTTTTTAGCACGCGAGGTACCTACCAGTGGCGTGGCGTAAAAGATATCCTTGGGCAAGCCGGTGCAAATTTGGCGTACATTTTCCTTAAGAGCTGTAGAATAAGGTGCTCAAATGCTTGATTTTAGGCAAGCCGGTAGGAATCGAGTTCTTTGCACGATACCACGCTACTGCGAGGTACAGTCAAGTTCATCATTACCTGAGCAAAAAACGCATCAAAAATATCTGAACTAGTTCTTATGCTTCTGACAATAGGGTCTTGTTCAGATATTTTTGGTCCAATCTTTGCTCAGATAATGATGAACTCGACTGTACATACACTTTTTTCCTTCTACCTCGATATATTTCTGTGTGACGTTGAGTGACGTTTTGCGGAATGCCTCAAAATTTCACAAATGTTTATTACATTTAGTGCAACGAAGGGTTAACATACAATGGAAACTGAAATCTAGGTGAATCCCGGGAATTACCGACAGCGGCGAGTGCACAGCACACAGCGGGCGCAAACAGTTAATCCCGGTTCCCGGTAACCGCAGTTACGGGCTTTTGCCTGATTCCTCGTCTTGGTTTCGGAAGTTACCCAGCAGCCGTTTATAAGCTAAAGTGCATTGTAAACACAGAGCGCAAAGCGGAATGGGTCAAGGTTGTGCCCTTAATCCCGATTCACGGTAACCCCATGCGCATGCCCGGGAATTATGTAACCATTTGTGAATTTTTCAGGCAAAAGGTACCACTTTTCCGCATATCAATTAGGTCTCAGAAGTAGACTGCTATGATACAGTTAAAAGGCCTCCAAATTGTATTTAATAGCGTCCTTATTAAAAAGCCACGAAGTGGGACAGTTTGCCTGAAAACGTCACATTGCAAATGTTATAGTGCTATTTGTATTTGTACCTAAATAATAGAACCGTACAAATACAACATAATAGCACTATATATTAGTGTGCACAAATGAGTAGATCAAAGAAATTACAAATGTTCTTACAAATATATAGTCTATACATCAGCGATGAAGTGCATTATAGGGGACGTAAAGCGGGGCAGGTCAGGGTTGCGCCCTCAATCCCGGTTCCCGTCGCCGCGGTTACGGGATTTCTGCGGGTTCCTCGCCTTGGTTACGGAAGTCGCGTACCTAACCGTTACTCACAATAAATGAAGTTCTAAAGCGTGCGGATCCGGTATATCAGGTGTTGCCTGCACTAGGAGCAGATAATTAAAACGTAAATTGTACTCCTCAAACTAAAAACATTTTGTTAAGCGACATTTAAAAAATAATTTATGTTTTAATTTTTAGTAGGTACACTTTAAAGTTTATTTGAAACCGCAATGTATTGCGATGTTTTATATGTTTGTAGCGTGACAAGCGACGTCAATTAGACTGATGTTAACTGATGTTAACGTACATTGAAAATTCTATTTAATTTGTATGAATAACCTCATTTTTATAAAAAAAAACCCGACCGCGGTGCACTTTGAAACTGCATTAAATCCGCCATTTTGTTTATTTTAACGAACTTCATGCCCAGTGACACTCGCCCCATCAAGACGAATCTAATGATGTATCATTTATCAAAATCGGATGTGTCGTTGAGTAGTTACGAGCCGACACAGGAACGGACATACATACATACTTACATACATACATACAGGCCAAACACATAACCCTCCTTTGGGATTCGCCGCAGTCGGGTAAAAAGATAAAATCTACAGATTAGGTACATATAATTTTTGAACGAAAGTTTTATTGTTTGATGAGTCCAATCTATGTTTTAATTATTTGCTCCTGTTACAGGCTGTGTACAGCTGTTACAGGTTACGTATGTTGTACAAAGGTTGTCTGGAAGAGATCACTTTTTAGCGATAAGACCGCCTGTTGTTTACTACTATTTTTATATAAGTTGTAATTTTCTTTTGGTATGCATGTATGATTGTATTACATTGTATGTTATACAAAAAAAGACTGACTGATTATGATTGCATTTTTTTTTCTTCCCAAGACAACATGACCTTATAAGAAAGTTTCGGTTTCGTTTTCGGCGGAAACTGAGATCAAACCCGATATTCGGTTTCGGTATCGGCCGTGAAAACTACGTTCGGTCGGACACTACACGACGCTCCAAAGTTGAGCGCATATATTATAGGTATTGTAACTCTTATATTATGAAATAAAGAAATCTAATCTAATCTATTGCTCGCAGCCATTACCTGATTGGCCGAAACTTTAATAATGATATAAAAGAAGCGAGCGTACGAGCAGAATTTAATCAAATAACGTGGTCCAGATGGACCACGTTATTTGATTAAATTCTGGTCGTACATTAGCATAATAATCGACTCCAGACTAATGTATTCAATTAAAAAATGTAAGAGTTACTATAATAGGTACTATCAAGGACCGTTAAAACAAGAGGACTGTCATTCTCCATACTTTGGATCGTGCCCCGCGCCCGACCGCAAGAGGATAGGTATTCAGGCAAAATCTAGATGGCGCTAAAAAACTAAACATTTGACGATGTTATAATTGAACAAAGAAACATAGTACAGTAACAATTCTATCATTTAAATACTGTGTCACGCTTGCAAAGTTTAATAATTGTAAATAATATAATTCTTATACTAAGCTTATACAAACAGCAACACAGTTAACTATACACTTCAAAAATGGGAAATCCTGCAAGAAAGAGAATCACACTTGAAGGCGTCGTGTTATGCATGTGTGCGTGTGTTTATGAGTATAAAAAGAGTTTTGAAACAATAATTTTTCTTTTATGGCTGATCCAACGTCATTATTGACATTAATGCCATATTATTGAAATCGTGGAAAATAATGAATGAATAATAAATATAAATTACATTATATTGGTGCATCATATCAAAAATATGAAGCACCAATAAAAGCATTAGCAATATAATTAGTTTATTTCATCACAACGTTCGTCTGAAAGCTAAATCATAATTTGGACAAATTCACCTGTCTTGTTGAAATAAAACCTTTATTTACAGTATGGAAAAAAAAACTTTGCCCAAACAACTACAATGACAAAGCTCAAAGGCACATTACACATACGCAAACGTTATTTGATTTGAAGTTGACATAATACAAATATATATATCTCTTTCAATCGTTATCATTTTCTCTCTGCTCTGTCTTTAATGGGCAGTTAAGTGTGTTGCTGTTTGTACATAGATTTTATTTTATTTATTTTATTTTATTGATAAAAATGCTTACATGACATTACAGTGAACCCAATGCGTCACGAAACTTAGACTAACAATTAAAGATACGTCTACACACAACACAAACAATAATCACAGTAACAAATACAGAAAAATTACATAGTAACAGATGGCGTTGTAAATATCGGGGAACAGCTTTTTGTATAGAGAACAGAAGACAGTCCTCTTGTTTTAATGGTTCTTGGTACAATGGATTTTCGGGCCGGTAACGGGTCGATTTCAGGCTGTCACTCGATTTTCACCGCAAAGGAGTACCGCGTGACTACATTTTTTTTAGGGTATCGTACCCCAAAAGGAAAAGACGGTACCTTATAAGATCACGTTGTTTATCTCGAGAACGCGTGGAGGTATCGAGTTGAAACTAAAACCATATAGGTAGGTATCAGGTCTGGGTAAGGGGTAAAAAAAAAGGTATATCAGGTCTATGGTCCCTTGAAGCTGTAAAAAAATCAATCTTCTAAGTAAACGTAAAAAAGATATAGGCGTTCATGCCGCAAAAAACGTACATTCAAGGAAACAAAAATTTATAGGGTACTTTCCGTTGATCTAGAACTATGATATTTGGCAAGTAATGCCGATTTATACAACAATTATAGGGAATAATCTGAAAACTATACTGAACTACTTGTTCGTCTCTCTTCTTCTTCGTCGGCATCACTCTTGACAGAGTGGCCGTGGTCGTCATTTCAGGTGTCGGTGGCACGCTTCACGATGCGTCGCCACTCCTCTAAGAGCTGCTTTCCGGGTGCATTAGTGCAAAGGAACATCTACTGCAGCTTTAACCTAGTCTGTCCATCTCATGGGTGATCTTCCTCGTGGCCTGGTACCTTCAACCTTTCCTTGGACTACGAGGCGTTCAATCGTTCAATGGACACATCCCCCCGTCGACATACGTGACCAAAGAAGGTACGAATGCGGGATTGTACAGTTGCCATCAGAGAGAACACGGCTCTAATGCTATGAAAATAGAGCCGCGTTCAGATATTTATGAGTACACTGACAGCTCAGATATATCTGATGGCGACTGTACAATAGATGAAAGACGCTGCTTAATGCCGAGTTCCTGGAGTATCTAAGAGTCGTTGGTGCGAAATGTTCGTCTAGTTATACTTTGCTAAAAGGAAAAATACGGGTCTCATTTTGTTTGAAGATTATCTCTAATTTTTGCAAATTATAAAAAGCACTCTGTATATGTATAAATAAACATAATTAGATATCGATGTGAAAGGTTATTCGGGGTAAGGGAATGCGCGTGGAATGATTATAAGAACTCATTAGCCATATACCCAATTCAATTTCTGGGATCTTCGTTTGAATCCCGGGGGCTTGCAGAGCTGTGTTCTTGGGTAACGGGCGGAAATACTTCAAAGCGGATGTGTTCGCCTGCAAACACACCTTACCTGTTTACTCGAACACCCTAAGTAGGTATAGAGTAATTCACAACTTCACTGTCCATATCGTCTTTTATACAGGCTGTCCCTAAAACCAACGCGGGTGGTGAAAAAAAATGTACCAACACATCCTGGCACATGAAGAAAAAAAAAGCGCATTTCTTGTAGTTTCTTAAATGGTTTAACATTTACTAAATACTGTAATAGTTTTTGAGATAATGATATTTTGTTACAAAAATAACTTGTACTGTAGTTACACTTCATCTTAAATTTCTCACACGATCCGGTTGAACTAAGCTTGCACCTGGCGTCCTGGACATTAGTTACAAATTAGGTGCAAACTTAACGTAATCATCCGTCAAAGTAGGTCCGTTAGCACCAAAAATATCCATTAATCAATAAATTGTATTGAAATAGGTTACTAACAAGAAGACGATCAAAGGGCTTTTTATTTGGAATGAAATAGTCAAACATTCAGGTAAATTTTTGGTCGACTGGTTGAGCGCCAAGTCAATGGAATAGTAACTTCAGTACAGGTTATTTTTGTAAAAAAATATCATTATCTCTAAAACTATTACAATATTTAGTAAATGTTATACTATTTTAGAGACTACAATAAATGGGCTATTTTTTTACGTCATGTGCCAGGATGTGTTGCTACATTTTTTTTTCACCACCCTCGTTCGAAATCAGACGTAAAATTTGGAAAAATCTAAAAATTATTATTTGATATTCTACTGTGGCCACATGATGAAGAAATTAACATAAATAGGAATTACATCCAATAGTATAGTTATTCGGCTATCCATATCTAAATGCAGATTTTAAAAATACTTGATATTTTAGTCATGACACTCAAATAACCGAGTCAGGGTATCACTTAGCACGAGTTTTGCAAAAACGTCAATATCTCGAAAACTAAAAGATTTTTATTGAGGTCATATTTACTTAATCTGATGTTTGATGAGCTGATTTATCAGCCCTTTTTGTATCGACGTTGGTTTTAGGGACACCCTGTATATTAAACTAAAATACGAAACTATTTAAAACCTTAAAGTAGGATCAATATACAGCTAAAATAAAAATTAAAGCTATACCTACTACCAAAAACTAAATCCACATCTAAAAAATTCGGACCCTTGCATGGTTCCGAAGACGCTGGCAACGTTTCCTCGCTGTTTGCTGAACTTATATGCGTTGAGCGAAGAAGCTGCCTGCTCTTTGGTCCCTTGTGATGTCAACCAGCGCGCGATCCGTATTCAATGTCGAGGCGCAGACAGTGTGATCCATTCTGGGGCATTCTTACGCATTCGTAAACCTTTGCTTGTAGTGCGTTCGTTCACGGCGCGCACACATATAGGCGCGTGCACCTTTCAGTGTTGCCAACTTAGTGGATTTTCCACTAGATCTGGTGGTTTAGACATGCCTTATGGCGGGAAATTTTTGGTTTTAGTGGCTAGTGGATTTTATAGTGGATTAGATTGTTCCAGTTAGTGGTAATTTACGTAATTTAACCGCTAGTACGATTCATAAAATGCTCTGTATACGTTATGGTTAAAAATAAACATTTAGGCCCGGTACTTCAAACAGGGTTTAAATTTAGGCTATAGGCAACACTGCTAAAATCAAATCTGTCGCATAAAATTAACAAATAAACCTGTAGTTCCAGTAAGTAAAGTTATACAATATTATTTAAGTTGAAACAGAGTGGACTAGCATGCTACGCATACGCACGCGACATTTCACAAGTATCGCAGATGGTTGTCGTTCATGAATAAGGCCTATACCACACTATCAAAGATCTTTGATCAAAGTTTTATCATAGCTGTCAAATTTGTTCCCAGAATCGGGATGAATGACCCGTTGAGTCAAATCTTTGATGAATATTATGATAGTGTGGTATCGGCGTAAGTAATCTTTTGTGTCGCACGTCGCACTGTAATTTCTAGTGGAATTCTGGTGGTTTGAGAGCCCGACAAAGTTTAGTGGTTTTCTGGTGGTTAACACGGCCTTATTTGGTGGGTTGATAAAAATAAAGTTGGCAACACTGGCACCTTTTGTAGTAAGAAAAATTACTGCTATACCGGGTGTCCCTAAACTATGCGAGATGAAGGGAAACTACCTCAAATATTGGAGACAGGATATTTTGCTGAAAGGAGACTTTATTTTATTTTTAAAAGTTAGTTATACTGCATTCAAAGATTTAAAAAAATACTTTTTTTGTATGGGGCATTTAAATGGAGGGGTTGCCATGTGCTGCAAAGTTATCGTAGCCGAACTCTATCATACGCCTACAGTTCTGTTAATACATAGGATACTTTTAGACTAAGATATTTAACTTATTTAATGGTGACAATGATTTAGTTCACGTACCTACTTAAAACGACCACGTATCGACAGGAGCATTGTTGCCGATGTAGACTCGCTAAGTGATAATTATAAACCAGTTTTTGCGTACCTTAAAACGGCGTGACTTTAGGAAAAAATGGGGCTACTTTGACAGATTTAATATGGTTATAACATGGTTTTTATACTTCACTAGCATTTTCCCGCGGCTTCGCCCGCGTTGTTCCCGTTATTGTCCCAAAGGAACTCTTTACCGGGATATAATGTATCCTATGTTTCAATTCAGGACTTGGTCTACTTGCATGCCAAATTTCAGCTTGATCCATCCAGTTGTTACCCCGTTATAAGGTAACAAACATCCAAACATCCAAATATCCAAACATCCAAACATCTTCACAAACTTTCGCATTTATAATATTAGTGGGATTAGTTGGTTGCACTTTGATAATTATAGCTTGGCAACTTCGTTGGTGACACTCACCTGTGTGTTTTTTGTTCTGTGCAGCCGTAACTACTTACACAAGTTACCGCCAACACGAACGGGGGCCTCCAGAGGCTGCCTCCGTCAGTCGTCATTCGTGTTGGCGGTAGCTTGTGTAAGTAGTTACGGCTGCACAGAACAAAAAGCACACAGGTGAGTGTCACCAACGAAGTTGCCAAGCTATAGTTGCAAAATCAACTTAAGTTATTTCGTATATTGAGTTTAGTAAAGGAAAAATCGATTATATAACAGAAAAACTGCTTTTGCAAAGTCAGCCCTGCATTTTACACACTATTCCTGTCGAAAAATATTTTTTTGTCTGGGGGGCGCTGAAAGATTTTTATCATGCCTAAGTGGGCGGAAAGCCAAAAAAGTTTGGGAACATAGTATATATTTTATTGCACGCCAGAGCACTGTGTAAGCTCATATTGGCCTGTGGTTTGGGTTTGGGCCCGAGGGATCCAATCAGCGAAGCCCGGAAGCAATTAATTTGTTCGCTCCTGGTTGAGCAAATTTAAACCCAGTGTCTATGGAGTCTTATACAAACGAGGTGCAAAGTTAATTTACTGGGTCGTGAATACGTAATTAAATTACTAACGAAGCAGTCATATTTACTTCGGATCAATCTAGAATTTACCTACCCGTGGGAGGATTCTTTATTTAAGAAGTAGTAAATGTTCCTCCACGATTAACTAATAGGCAAGTCGGTGCGAATCGAGTTCTGTGGACACCCCCGGTACTGACTTGGTCTAACATTACATCTCAAAACTTTTTTGTTGTAAAAGGACTGCGTTGCAAGACTTGCATCTTTCTACATGTAATGTTTTTGATGGGATCTCATTTCTTTTTGTAAGGGTCTTCCAATTTGAACTGCAAAACTAACTTTGTAATCGCATGTATTTGTGTAGGATTACAAATTTATGTGTGCAGTTGTGACTGAAATTGCAATATATTTAGGTTTTGTAGGACTTGTTAGGCTAAAAACTAACTACGTTTAAAATTTGGAGCTTGTAGGTCTGCTAGAAGTACCTTAGAATTATGATGACCAGTCAGTGAGTCAGTCAGTCAGTGACAAAACTAAGGAACTTTGACATGCAATAGTTTTTAAACTACACGTTGAAATTAAATGATATTGAGAATATATTTAAGTATTATTGTGCCCTATATATCCCTGATTCAGAGTTCTAGCTTTAGCCAGTACAAAATTACGGGAGGCTGAAAATGGCCTGAATGGCTTCGAGAAAACGATGGTACGGCCGTGCCTTTTTTTGCTTGACTTGGCGGGGGCACTGCTGTGCCCCAGATTAAATTACTAACGAAGCAGTCATATTTACTTCGGATCAATCTAGAAGCAATACGATGTATTTTAATATTTTTGTGAAGATGTTTGGATATTTGTTACTAAATAACGGGGTAACGACTGGACGGATTGAGCAGAAATTTGGCATGCAAGTGGCTTGAAACATATAGGATAATTATCGCGATAAATAGTTCTCATGGGACAGTGACGGGAACAACGCGGGCAAAGCCGCGGGTAAATGCTAGTATTTACCCGACTGCGGCGAAGCCCAAAGGAGGGTTATGTGTTTGACCTGTATGTATGTATGTATGTCCGTTCCTGTGTCCGCTCGTAACTACTCAACGGCACATCCGATTTTGATAAATGATACATCATTAGATTCGTCTTGATGGTGCCAGTGTCACTGGGTATGAAGTTCGTTAAAATAAACAAAATGGCGGAATTTATGCAGTTTGAAAGTGCACCGCGGTGGGGTTTTTTTTTAGTAAAAATGTGGTTATTATATATATATAGTAGCAATACTGTGTTCACGCATCACGGAAAAACTATACTACCAGACCGATTTTAATGGGTTATACAGGTTGATTCAGGTTGGCTTGATTCAAACATAGGATACTTTTTACCCAACTCATTTAATATTATCTTCGGTTTCTGTGATTATCACTCATTGTAATAAAACAACATTAACTTCGCTTGTGTACCCGCGACCAGGAACGTTGAAAAAGGTTACGAAAAGCCGAGACATAAAATTTAATCCGTTGAAGTTGTTTTATTACAACTAATTTGAGTTATTTCAACTGCGGGAACGAAGTCGCGAGGTCCATTAGTAATTACTAAAAAAATTGGACAAGATGAAGTCTCCAAAGGACTCGCGTCTCCTCAATTTAGCCTGTAGTTTCAGGGGTTTCGGAAAATTAATTAAAAAGGGACTCGTCTCGTAAGTAATTCATGTACCTATCAATTTATATCCGCTTTCATTTAAAAGTATCGGAGACGTGGTCCTAAGTATAAGGTGCTAACAAATTAAGTACCAATATTTTAAGAGATGTTAACTTACATCAACACAATTAACTTTTTATAGAGATAAAGAAAACTTTTTATATGATATATTTGGTTTTCATTTCCCGAACAAAATAAATTAATGAAAATTCTACCCAAACTTAATCATACTGTTCATTTAACTGACAAAAACATTTTCTGTCAAGTAGACGTAGTTTTCTGTTAAGTGACCAATAGGCTACTTGAAAAATACTTGCTACTTGGTAAATAATTTAGTATGTATAAGACGGGATTACTTACCAATTTCATAGTTCTACCTAGGTCAACGGAAAGTAGGCTTTGAATTTTGGTTTCCTTGAGAGTGTCGAAATTTACGTTTTTTGCGGCATAAAAGGCTGTATTTTTAGGGTTCCGTAGCCAAAATGGCAAAAACGGAACCCTTATAGTTTCGTCATGTCCGTCCGTCTGTCTGTCTGTCTGTCCGTATGTCACAGGCATTTTACTCAGAAACTACACGATGGATATTGATGAAATTTGGAATATAGGTGTGTTTTATGAGCCGCTACTTAGTTTGGTATATAAATAATTAAAATAAATATTTTTAGGGGGGGCACTCCATACATGTTAAAGACAGTAAAAAAAATTTTTTCAGCAAATATCAAAGTGTGGTACATAGTTCGACAGTTCTTTAAAAAACACTATAAGGTTTCTAAGTAATGTTTTTGATTAAGTGAATGTATTTGGAAATAATCGCTCCGAAAGTTGTGTAAATTGTGTCCCCCCCCCCTCTATTTTCTAAACCGTGCGTCCGAAAAATATGAAAAAAATCACGAAGGTAACGCTTAATTAATACTTTCAACGAAAATTATTTTCAACAAGATCGAATGTACCGTTTTTGAGTTATTGCCGATAAACTGCGCTTCTCACCAAAAGGACGTAATTGCTATGAAGATACGCTCTTTTGTTGTTGTACTTTTTTACATCGTATTTTTTACCTTATAGTTACTGCTATGGAACCCTACACTGAGCATGGTCCGACATGCTCTTGGCCAGTTTTTCATGTTAACTTAGAAGCTTGATTTTTTTCACAGCTTCAAGGGACCATAGACCTGAGTATATGACATTTCTAAAGTGGATGCTCAAAAATAAAATATTGATGATGTCCATACTTTTAGGGTTCCGTAGCAAAATGGTAAAAAAGGAACCCTTATGGTGCGACTCTGTCTGTCTGTCTGTCTGTCTGTCTGTCTGTCTGTCCGTCTGTCACAGCCAGATATCTCAGGAATTACTGATGCTATCGATTTGAAATTTGGAATAGTGTTAAAAGTAGCTAACCCGAGCCTATTGGACATAAAAAATATATTGTACCTTTTTTACTTTTTTTTATTTTTAAAAGGCTCCGTAATGGGACTTTGAACATTGAAAGTAGGGCTATTATATTGAGTGGGGTATCAAATGAAAGGGCTTAATTTGTAGATTAAAACACCATTTTTATTTTTTTTTCTTAAATAAGTAGTTTTTGATTTATACATTTTTATGTACCATTCCCCCCCTATTATCTCCGAAGTTACTGAGCAGAAAAATGTGTCATAATTACTAATTATAAATATCAACCTGAATATTACAGGAAAAATAGAACGGTCTTGCTAACTTTAATACCTTTTTAGAAATTTACAAAACTTGAAATCCCTAGCGGCGAGTAGCAAAACTAAGCGATGGCATGTTTCACGCTAGGGGATTTCCGGGCAAAACTAGATGGCGCTAAAACACTAAACATTTAACGATGTTATAATTGAACAAAGAAACATAGTATAGTAACAATTAGTTCGTAAACAGCTAATAATAAATAAATTTAAATACATTTAAATACTGTGTCACGTTTGCAAAGTTAAATAATTGTAAATAATATTATAATTATTTTACCAAGCTTATACATAGATGGCGTTGTAAATTCGGGGAACAGCTTTTTGTATGGAGAATGACAGTCCTCTTGATTTAATGGTCCTTGCTATTAAATAGAATCATTACACGTCAGGTTCTAAATATTACAGGGAAAATATAACTGTTTTCCTAACTTGCACTGTTTTTTAGAAATTTGCAAAAATCATAACATATACTTATTTGCTTCTACTAAACAAATCGACATACAGTTTTTCTTGTACTATTCGCGTATCTACTTATGAGTTTGTACGGAACCCTCGGTGCGCGAGTCCGACTCGCACTTGACCGGTTTTTTTGATTGGCTGCAACTAACAAAAAGCGTCCTTATAAAATACCCTATGAGCCAGAGATAAACAACACTCAAGATATGAGATAGCTTGGTCGATGATCAGAGCTGTCATTATTATGTCGATGTCGTATGTTATTTTAATTTTATACTGTTTCTGTTATAGTTTATTATTCCTAAGTAATTGGTGAATAGTTATTTGTAACGTTCAATATGAGTGATTCTGTGGGGCAGTGGAAGAGGCGTTTGCTCTAGCGTTTTTTTTTGAAGACTGACTAACTCGCAACCCTTATTGGGCATAGCGATCGTATGACCGGGTGGTCTGCCGTGGCGTTCCCTGGGGTCGAACCAGGTCGCTAGCCGGCCCACCCTGAGTGGATCGGACTGGGTGGGTGGCTAGCGTGCGTTGTCACTCGACCATCGCGAAGAAGAAGTGAAAGTTAGGTGATGATGACTTCCTGACCGATTTCGGTCATGGTGACTATATTATAGTCTGTATGTTACTGGCCGTTCTACAATGCATGCGCATTGCTGTCTGTTGCGCATGCTATGGTTTACTGTCTTACAATTTTACATCAAATAAATATTATTACAAGAATTAAAACTTCACAGAAAATGTTTGGAATCCCTGCTTCTGTGTCCCTCTAGAGGCTATTGTTATCCGGCACGAACTGTAAGGACAACCATTGAGATTCCTCAATCCTAATCAACAACAGGGCAAGGATAGGGCAGAAAGTAATATCAATAACGGCCGAATGGAGCGCGGCCGTGACCCGGATATGTTTGGCGAAATCCGGGTTTTCCGGGAGACATGAACGCCTACTGGAAGAGATCTCTTATAGGGATAAGTTCGCAATATAGTAGTTACATACATACATATAAGTCAATTAAATCGGATTATTCGAGTGACTAAAATTCCGAAAAGCTTTTATTACATTTAACTTTTTAAGAAGTGTCAAAACGCTCAGATAGTATGAGGTTTGTATGGAAAAAAGTGAAATGTCGTCATTTTATTCAAACATCAAATGATCATCTTATTTATAGTTTTTGATCTTTTAAAAATCGTTTAAAACGCTACATAGGCGATGTTTAGTTCATTTTAGCATAATTTAAAGGCTATCGTGTAGTGATTTATATTGACTACAGGCAAATACCCTATTACCTACTATAACCAAAACTGAATAGCCCAATTCAGAGAAAAGTACGGACTAACCCAAAGTCGACTCTGTATGGTTTGCAAAGGGTTCAAAATTGAATGAAAAATGAATGTCAAAGGGGCTTTCAAATTTTTGCAGCTACACAAACGGAGCGCAGACTAATTTCCGCTCGTCATTGACATGTATATAAGGACGGGGCAACGGGCGCGTCCCATGCCGAGCAAATGGCCCTAAAAAACAGTTTTGGGGCTCACGCAATGTCAGTCGGCGGTGGGTTGCGATTACGTGCCGTTATTAGTCGAATGTCATAATAACACTAGCAAATTCACGAGATATAAGAATACTGAAATTGATATATGTGATTGTAATAATGCTTGAGGAGTTCCCTCAACCCCTCGTGCTCAATCATCAGAGCTAGATTTAAAAATAAATGCACGAGTTCATGGATTCAGTCATCAGAACAGGATTTTGAAAAAATGGGATCCCTCTGGAAGTAAGCAATAAAAAAAACAAATTTGTTCATAAACGACAGAATTCTGAGGTAGCAAACATTAAAGGGTCAAGTGAGAGGGGATCCGTACCACCGTCGAGCAAAAAGACGCCGAAAATACGTTTCTTGTCAGGGCCCTTTTTTATTTTACCCTTTAATTAAATTTGTCGGTATAGCGGCAACAGAAATACACATTCTGTAAAATTTTAAGTCTCTACCCATTACGTTTGAATAGAGCCCTGTGACAAAGGGACAGACGGACAGCGGAGGTCTGGCCAAACGACCTGGTTCGACTCCAGGTGTTCAGGCCCCCACCTAGTCCGATCCTATCGAGGTGGACCGGGACAAGGCGACCTGGTTCGACCACAGGCGCCCTCGGCACCCACCCAGTCCGATTCACTCAGGGTGGTCCGGCTAGCGACCTGGTTCGACCCCAGGGAACGCCACGGCCGACCACCATACTATCGCTTACGCGCACTAGGTTTGCGACGACTAACTAGTCGGGCTTTAAAAAAAAAAGGATAGCGGAGTCTTAGTAATATTATTAGGGTTCTGTCCGTAAGGAACCCTAAAAAATATAACCTAGAAAACCTCCCGTTTTTTTAAAGACGTTTAAAATTAAAAAAACACGGGATAAGTATATACGTCAATGTTTCCGCCCCTTTCCAGAATACATTATAGCCAGTTTCAGACGGGCTCAAGTGCCAGGAATACTCAACCAGCTTACGTCATTTTGTTATAAAAATAATACAATACAATACGTACAATGCAAATAGGCTTTGTGCCGAATCGATTTTCATGAAAGGTTGTTTTAATGAGTTTTAATTGGAAATGATTGGTGTTTGGAAATTAAAACAACGAGAGTCAACGAGAGTCTTTGTTGTGGGTAAATTTTCTTTATGGGGAGCAGAACTATAGCAATTAATAATTTCGTTTTAAAATTAATTAAATAACCCGTGAAAATATATTATCGCGGGCCGTATACTACTTATTTCGAAGGACTAAACGGCCGAAGTTGGATTACTTGTTCGTCTTTATACTTTGTCTACATTGTCTACATTAAGTACATTGTCTGAAAAATCCAGAGTTATTTTTTACCCGACTGCGGCGAAGCCCAAAGGAGGGTTATGTGTTTGACCTGTATGTATGTATGTCCGTTCCTGTGTCTGCTCGTAACTACTCAAGGGCACATCCGATTTTGATAAATGATACATCATTAGATTCGTCTTGATGGTGCGAGTGTCACTGGGTATGAAGTTCGTTAAAATAAACAAAGTGCACCGCGGTCGGGTTTTTTTTAGTAAAAATGTGGTTTTGACCTGACATTTCTAATTTAATAAAACTAGAGCCCAGTGGCGCCGCCGCAGTAGCAAAAATTAACCAATTGAAATTTAAATGTGTCACGGAGAAAAATATCATGAAGACACGTACACCCATTAGTGCGGAGATGAGGAATTTTGGGTTGTGGAGGGGGGAGGGGGTTCTGCCCTCATTCCGCACGTTTATTATATCGTTATCTGTAGGGATGCTTTAATTGTTGGGTAACTGTGAGGCACAGTGTAGTACTTACACCTGTAAGTTTTACCAAAGACCATTAAAACAAGAGGACTGTCATTCTCCACACAAAAAGCTGTTCCCCGAATTTACAACGCCATCTATGTATAAGCTTGTTACTATACTATGTTTCTTTGTTCAATTATAACATCGTTAAATGTTTAGTTTTTTAGCGCCATCTAGTTTTTGCCTGGATATCCCCTTGCGGTCGGGGTACGATCCAAAGTATGGAGAATGACAGTCCTCTTGTTTTAATAAAATAAAATAAAATAATTTATTTCTGTAAGTAGGCCCTCAAGGGCTCTTTTACATGTCTCATCTCTAATTCTTTTCTTTTGGCGCTTCGGGTAATTGACCTTCTTCTGGTGAGAAGAAGCGCCGGAAGAAACTCACCAGTTTCTCTTTTCGACCAACGAGTATTACAACAATATGTCGTTAATATAAGATTTCATTAATACATTACATTAAACTTAAAACTACATTTATAGAGATGTAAAGGGTCTCTCTATGCGTCCAACAAGACAAATAAAATTATAGAAAATAAATTGATAGTAAAATTAATGGAGATGTAAAGAGTCTCCGTTGTCAAAATATTATGTTTTGGAGGTGTAAAGGATCTCCAAACGTCAAAATACAAACTGAGAATATTTACTTAATATCTTACAGAAATATAAAACAATCTGTGACTCACGATATAACTTAAAACTAAATTAAAATTAAAAACAATTTTCCTTAGAGATGTAAATGGTCCTTGGTAAAACTTACAGCTGTAAGCCCGGCCTTATACTGTGCCAGGTTCCCAACAATTAATCCCGCCTAATAGGGAACGTGCCCGACGAGGGTGCTGCCAAGTGCCAACTGGTGCCGCCAATCTAAATCAAGTACCGTGTCATGCCAGATAGACGGAAGCGCCGTTAATTTATCGCGATGAAGGACGATTTACGTTAGTGTAGCTACGACTTACTATATTTGACATTGACACTTAGCTATTGACATTGACAGCTTGATTTGACAGAGATGATAGTTTCTTTTATTGACCACCCGTGTCTCTTTTGTCGTTTAGTGCTGCCACCTATAGTTCGTGCACGTTCCCTATAGCAGTAATTTTTCTTTCTACAAAAAGTACATCGCGCGCTTGTATGTGTGCGCGCCGTGTACGAACGCACTACAAGCGCAGGTTTAAGAATGTGTAAGAATGCAGTGCAGTACATATCGCACCGTACGCGCCTCGACCTTGAATAGGTTTCGCGCCCTTCTAAACGGACGTAGTTAAGCGAAAAAGATCCAATCCACAAGACAGATTTATATGGAATTGCATACAAAACTGTGTTGTGGATTGGATCCTTTTCGCTTAACTACGTCCAAACGGCCGAAGAGAAACTACTTGTCTGTCTTTATGCTTTGTCTATGTAGCTCGATTTCCATCCCAATAGGGATAGGAGAAAAAAAGTATCCCAAAATTTAAATACATCAATCTTTCCTTTGTGTTTCCGCTATACAAAGTATATGGTGAAATGATAAGAAAAAAAATGGTAGGACAATTTTTTGTCCCATTAGGATTGAAAATGCTCGTAATTCTAAGTAGAAATAAAATTGGCAGAAATTTTTTTATAGTAGCCTATAAATTCCAGACTTCTTCCCATTATCAATTTTATCTTTCGCATTGCACCCAAAACTTTGCATGTTTATTTATTTTGCATGTGAATGCAAAATAAAAGTCAGTATAACGGGCAAGCACTTATTGACTAACACTTTATCATATCGCTGATTAGCAAAGCAATATTTTTGTTTTAATTAACATGGATTTCCGCAAAATAACTCCTGATTCAATCAATCATAAAAAATGTCACTATTAAGAAAAGGCAGATACTTTTAGAAATGCTCATAAACACAAGACAAGTGGCAACCCTAGTTATCTACGCAATGTATGTCATGGCGGACAGCCTATATTAGACACGCGCTGAAGAAATTTACGGTTTATCTCATCTATGAGATAGGCACTGCCCAGCATCGATACGTATGTAGGCTGATGATGATGATGATGGCAACTAGGGTATACAGTACCGGTACCGTTCTGGAGAACCGGGATTTTTGGTGCCGTCCGATAATAGAACTGGGATTTCCCGGTACTTTCGGCATGGGTCTTCAAAAACTCCGTCAATACTTCAGTCCTATGAGATTCAGTTAGTTTTTAGGGTTCCGTAGCCAAAATGGCTAAAAAGGAACCCTTATAGTTTCGTCATGTCCGTCCGTCCGTCCGTCCGTCCGTCCGTCCGTCCGTCCGTCCGTCCGTATGTCACAGGCATTTTACTCAAAAACTACAAGACCTATACTGATGAAATTTGGAATATAGATGTCTTGTAGATGCCGCAACTAAGTTTGGTAGTTAAATAATAAAAATAAAAAAATCTAGGGGGGGCACTCCATACATGTAACAGAAGCTAAAAAATTTTTTTTTCACAAAATGTCAACGTGTGGTACATAGTTCGACAGCTCTTTTGAAAACATTTTAAGGTTCTTAAGTAATGTTTGTGATTAAGTGAATACCTTTGGAAATAATCGCTCCGAAAGTTGTGAAAATTGTGTCCCCCCCCCCTCTATCTTCTAAACCGTGTGTCCGAAAAATATAAAAAAAATTACAAAGATAACGCTCAATTAATACTTTTAACGAAAATTATTTTCAACAAGATCGGATTAACCGTTTTTGAGTTATTGCCGATAAACTGCGCTTCTCAACAAAAGGACGTAATTGCTATGAAGATACGCTCTTTTGTTGTTGTACTTTTTTTACATCGTATTTTTTACCTTATAGTTACGGCTATGGAACCCTACACTGAGCATGGTCCGACATGCTCTTGGCCAGTTTTTTAATAAAAGCAACTATAAGTTGCAGTGAAAGCACATTTATTGATATAAATTAATCGATACCTAATCACAGTTTCATGGACCAGCGGGGCAGGCGGGGGAGAGTCGCCGCCGATCGGTGTTACCACGGCCACCAGCCGGTTTAGGTTATAATTTAACTACATGCTTGTTCTTTTCGAATTAAACGTCTTTTTTGCCATTTCTCTGATTATTTTAATTAGCATAGTGAAAACTCAATATAATACACAAAAAAAAAAAAATTAAATGTGTTTCTCGAAAGTACCGTGACTTTTATTTTCACGTCCCGGTTCAGTGCTCGGCTCAAAATACCGGGAAATCCCGATAGTTTCGGTTCCGGTATTTCCCGGAAGCAAACCCTTATGGCAACACTAGTTATCTACGCAATGTATAATTAGACACGCGCTGGAGAAAGTTACGGTTATCTCTTATGCTCCATGGTAGAATATAAATAAGGTATGTTCTTCCCGTGTAAGTCAATGACGTCGCGTGAACTAGACTACGTCATAATTATTATAGCTTGGCAACTTCGTTGGTGACACTCACATGTGTGCTTTTTATTATGTGCAGCCGTAACTACTCACACAAGTTACCGCCAATACGAACGACGACCGACGGAAGCAGCCTCCAGAAGCCCCCGTTCGTGTTGGCGGTATCTTGTGTGAGTCGTTACGGCTGCACATAACAAAAAGCACACATGTGAGTGTCACCAACGAAGTTGCCATTAAGCTATAGTATTCTACCTTTTTGGCGCCCAACGTGGGGCTTACATTGCCCTTAGACTGAATGGGAAGTAGGGAATGCAATCTCGATCTCGCGAGGAGGATCTCGAGCAAATTTTCGAGATTCAATCTCATCAGCAGGAAATCTCGATTGATATTTTCGCGATCTCGAACGAGAAAACTAACCTAACCTCTATGAAATGAATGAAATGAAATGAAATGAAATGATTTATTTGCATAACATTATGTTCAATTGAGCGATGGTAAGCTCAGTATGGTCATCCAATAATGTCAATTACCTTATAAAAGTAGGCATGCAAAATTTTAAGCTATATCTAAAAATATAATTTATTTAATACATCAAACATCACATTAAAATACAATAAAAGAAATTGTCACAGTGCATAATGGAGTTGTATAGGGGTTCTCATCAATCATTTTGTGTTTATTAATGTTGTGAGGCCAGATTAGTGTTATCCAGGCAGCCCTCCGGAAGGGCTTAGCCAGCGACCAGAAAGAGTACGCGTTATGTTATAGACAGAGACGATCGGATGCAGTGCGTTCCGCCCGGTGGTCTGAGCGTCAGTTTTGTTAGAAAGAGAGTCTTCTGTGCGTAGTACTATTATTATATGCCTAGGTGAAATGCAGACGTATACTGTATACTATCATTAAAGTTTACGACAAGGGTTCCTATCAGTTCGACATTCAACTAAAGCTTTAGTTAGGTCAGGGGTTCCCAGACTTTTTGATACTTCGGCTCCTTTGGTTGTAATCTTTTCGCGACGCCCTTGTAAACATGTAAACCAAGATACTTGCGGATCTGTCTAGCTATAGCTTGGCAACTTCGTTGGTGACACTCACCTGTGTGCTTTTTGTTCTGTGCAGCCGTAACTACTGATACAAATTACCGCCAACACGAACGGGGGCCTCCGGAGGCAGCCTCCGTCGGTCGCCGTTCGTGTTGGCGGTAACTTGTGTAAGTAATTACGGCTGCACAGAACAAAAAGCACATAGGTGAGTGTCACCAACGAAGTTGCCAAGCTCTAACTAACTTACGACGACTTGAATCTCCCGTGTCGCGACGCTTCTGGGACAGTGTCGCGACTCTCCGGGGCGCACAGGTTGGGAAAACCTGGGTTAGGTAAAATATGTGATGATCGCAATCTACGGGGTGATTTTTTATTTACCGTTCAAATTTTGCCTAGGCATTAGGTATCAATAAAAGATGCCATTTTTGAAGAAAAAAATGTACTGAGGTAAAATTTTCACCATAAAATGTGCTGTCCGAAATAGTACATTGTGTATCAAGGGCGGTAGGTAAGGAATTACAAACGAGTGTTTGTTACAAGGCCGAGGCGAAGCCGAGGGCTTTAATAACACGAGTTTTTAATTCCTTTACCGCCCGTGGCACACACAATGTTTTTCATCACAGTTGTGAGGAAATCTAATTAAAATTAACCTTACTTAACCTAAATAAAATTGTAAAACTGACAGTGACATTAGTGACATATCCATAGACAATGCGCAACGTTCGGAAACCATAGCGGTACAGAGCTAAAACGGTTGATTTTATAATTGCAAAATACTGAAATACACTTTTTTTAATTAATTTAATTTATTTATCTCAAAGACTCTTGGTACATTTTTTTACTTTTAACTCGCCAAACATGCGTTTATTGGCGATAAATTGCACTCACTTTAAAGTTATTTTTGTTGAAACATTTAATTAATGTTACAGAAATATGTGTTTACATGTATTTGCAATACCAGTTCTCTTTAAATAAATATTTCAGTGATAAAAGTTAAAAAAGTAAGTTGGCGTTTCCTTTGAACATGACAAATAAGAGTAAAACAGAACCAGCGTTTCAAATTTAAAAAGAAAACCATTACGCCCTAGGGCGTAATAGCTCATTTACGGCCCGCAAAACCTACGTGTAATGCACCATTTTCGAGCAAGTGTGATGAAAAAATAATTAGCAACGTGAGGATTACGCGTATCGACGCGTAAAATGCCTGGGCGACTCAACGCGGGAGCGGGGTAGGGGTCGCGGGGAGGGGACCGTTGCCGTCTCCCGCGCAGTGCGCTACCGGCGCGCTATCCACAAACGTATGTTTTTACCCGACTGCGGCGAAGCCCAAAAGAGGGTTATGTGTTTGGCCTGTATGTATGTATGTCCGTTCCTATGTCCGCTCGTAACTACTCAACGGCACAACCGATGTTGATAAATGATACATAGTTAGATTCGTCTTGATGGCGCGAGTGTCACTGGGTATGAAGTTCGTTAAAATAAGCAAAATGGCGGAATTTATGCACTTTTAAAGTGCACCGCGGTCGGGTTTTTTTTAGTAAAAATATTTAGTTATTTTAGGATATCTTTCTGCCGCTATTTCTCAATATTTTAGTACTGAAAGATACCGACTGAAAAAAACACGTATTTTCTATTATTCGCTTAAGAATCCACTGTCGAAATTTGAACGGTGAAAAAATATTCACCTTGTATAGAATTGTTGATATATCTCGTGCCAATCGCCGACGCAGATCTCCGTATCGGCGTAAAATTGATAGGTTTGCTCTCGGGCGGAAAGTATTTTACATGCTGATTCCCAGCGGTAGGGCTGTCACTACGTATGAGTATACCTAGTTTTTAAACGGTTTTATTTAGCTTACCGTGTTTGTCAAAAATTTATTTTCTAGATTTTGGTACATAGGATAAAACCGTACGACTAAAAAAGTTTCTTTACCTATTTTTATTTAGACATAAAAAAAATTAAAATCAAAATTATTTATTTCTCCAAGTAGGCCTCAAGGGCTCTCTGACATTATTCTATTCTTTTCTTTTGGTGATAAGATAAGATAAGATAAAGATCATTTATTCAAGTAGGATTTTCCAATCACTTTTGCGTCGTCATAAGCTAAACAATAAATCATCAGGATATTATTATAAATGCAAAACAAATACATAATTATCATTCAATTCATAAATATCTATATATGGGTATAATTTATCTAGACACTTATTTTAACAGTCGTGGCTCTGAAAAGGATGATTTGCATTAGGAAACAATTGTAAATGCCTTCCAACAGACGCCATGTCCTCTTATAACTAACAATTTTATTCACTGTACAACTACATACATCTCATCTTATCAATTTAATCATTAAATTCTAAAGAAGGCCAAGCGTTTTTGTCGTCCAAATACTCTTGGATAGTATAATAAGCCTTTTGTAAGAGAGCATTTTTAATATATTTTTTTAGTTGAATTAAGGGTAATTCTAATGCTTCCTTTGGTAGTTTGTTGTAATAAAGTATGCATTGACCCAGAAAAGATTTGTACGCTTTCCGAATACGAAACTTGGTGAGTGCAATTTTATGCTTATATCTAACACTATGCATCTTCTGGAACGAGTCAATGTTTTTTAGAGCATAAATAATATTATCATAGATATACTGCGATGCCATTGTAAGTATGTTTATTTTTTTGAAATGTTCCCGAAGTGACGCGCGTGGGCTCATATTATATATAGATCGTATGGCTCGCTTTTGTAAAACGAAAATGGTTTGTATATCAGCTGATTTACCCCAAACTAAAATACCATATGACATCACGCTGTGAAAGTAGCTGAAATAGACTAATCGAGCTGTTTCTACATTGGTGAGTTGTCTAATTTTTCTAACCGCATACGCTGCGGAGCTAAGTCTACTTGCCAATAAAGATATATGGACTCCATTGTAAATTTTTATCAATAGTTAACCCTAAAAACAGCGTTTTATCTACGATTTCCAGGCATTCCTTATTAATGTATATACTACCATTAACCGGTTTTACGTTAGGTAATGAGAATCTGATACTGGTGCTTCGGGAAATGACCTTCCGGTGCGAATACATTTATCCGATAACATTTCAACGGTTATTTTCGCCCTCGTTTCTTCTAGTCTTCAGGATATGAGAGGGTTATATTGTATTAATTTTACTTATGTCAGTAATTTTTGACGTTTTAAGTAT
Organism: Eudemis profundana; assembly: GCA_947034925.1. Taxonomy (NCBI): domain Eukaryota; kingdom Metazoa; phylum Arthropoda; class Insecta; order Lepidoptera; family Tortricidae; genus Eudemis; species Eudemis profundana. The sequence goes on from OX344809.1 coordinate 2,700,260, forward strand.
AGCATTAATATCTTTTCCATTTCAAGACTGTTTTTTTAAACCGCATGACGAATAATGCACTATTTATCTAATCTGAAAAAAAGTGAGTCAAGTAGTAGTAGTTCAAAGAAGGTTTATTTTTCAGCTCCTTCCTGTTATTATTATGATATATAATATTCTTCAATACAGTTTATTTCAAAAGTATGGTTGAATCAATGAAAGTGCGTCTAAAACATACATAATTATTAAAAAAACTTGAGCATGCATACAACATGCATGGTTAATAAGCTTGGATCAGTATCTACGGTTGGATGTTTGCTGCTCTTATAACAGTTGCACGGTGTTAAATATATGTACGTAGGACAAGCCAGAACAGATTTGCTTACATTTTCCACAATAGCACCATAAAAAGCAGCTCAAATAGTTTATATTAGAATCGAGTTATAAAACGTATTTTTTTTGCTTTTTGGTACGCATATCACGCAAGAACTACCGAATCGATTTTTATGAAACTGGGCATACATGTCAATTATGAAGCCAGGAAGCCAAATAAAATATAGGATCTTTTTTACCTGACGACGGCAAAGTAAATATGAGACTTTTTCAACATATTTCTCCCCGAACAAAATTTCGGGTATCCTCTAGTTATTATTAAAATGAATCCGTTAGTGGCAACCCTCTGTATCCGCCTGAGTACTCCTAATACTGGCGCAATATGATCGCGGACGCGTGGCATTTGCGAGCTGCTGCCTCCGACGAATACTGGATAATGAGGCGTACAGGGAAATCTACAGCACAATTGGCTACTTGACAACTTTTTTCTGTGATATGTTATAGAAAAATCTCGCAATAATAGAAATATTAGTGAAAAAACCACTTGAATATCAAAAACTCACCGAGATGCGCCAATGTTAAAATTACATTTTTAGACTTTCCCTAAAACGTGCCGGAACGCTCCATACTGAAGCCCATTGTAACGTGACGTCACGAGCCATGCTTTGTTTGGGAAAATCAAGAACTTTGTTATGCAATTACACTCACGGACAATGAATTCGGGTAATTTTCTATGAACAATTATATTGAAAGTGACCCGAATTCATTGTCCGTGCGTGTATGTTAAAACTTGCATACATCGTAACGGTTTCAGAACAAAAGTTACCATACATTTTATGGATTATTTAATGGTATTAATAGTTTTTAATATTAAAAATTATACTTTTCAAATTAACTTAAACCCAACTTTGTGGGGTCATAAAAAAGTTACGTTAGGTATCAAACTCAAAACTTTAACATATTTCCTTATTTTGTTTATTTTAACAGGAACTTGTATAATTTTTGCAAATTTCGGCTACAACCTTGCTTGTCGTGCGACAGAGCATTACCTGTCACTGTCACTCGATATTGAATGGAAAGGGACAGGTAGGTGTCGCGTGACAAAGAGTCGCGCGTCACCATTGTGCTACAGGTACTGGGATACTAAACGCAAAATAAGAGTATTTTTGTACAATCACCAGCAATTATATATATAAGTGGGGCACGAATAAATATATATTTATGTTTATGCCACACCTGGCCATAAAGTGACTTTTTCCGCACGCTGCACGTACGGAAAAAGCCGCTTTCTGGCCAAGTGTAGACATAAAATGATGTACACAACACGGGAGGTAATAAAGAAAGCCCTCGATCGCATATTTACGTCCCTCGCTTGCAGCTCGGGCCGCGATCTCGGCCTTTCTTTGTATTACCACCCTAGTTATGTAATGCACTAATTACCACTTTACTCAAATAACCATCAGATCTGCTGCAGGTGACTATAACTACTCAGTTTGACCATTATTTTACTGATATTATTTACTTGTATTAAATTCTATTTTGCCGCTGTGAGCTCCTGTTATTGGCTCTGTATCTGTATTAAAATATTCATATAGTTTTGAAGGCTATTTATTGGTTTTCCATCAACGTAATATAAAAATCCGTCAGTGACAGCCCTGGGCTGCATCCGCCCGAGTAATACCGGCGTAATATGAGCACGGTCGCTCGGCGACGCTGCAGGGTAGTTCAGGACTTAGCCGCCAAGCTCGTCATTAATATAATTTGATCCAAGAACTAGCAATGACATTTCGTAATCGGTTTGTAAGTAGCCATAATAATAATATGGCATCATATTATAATGTATACTAAACTTTAAACAAACAGTCGTACATAAACAAACTTAATGCTAAATAAGTAACTATAAATAACAAATGCTACACCCTACTGTAGGGGCATTCCACCAGAACGTCAACTTTGTCGGGGACGTGACAGCTATGGGCCTATAGCAGCTTCCTTAAAACATATAGATAGTCTTAGAATACACCATCGATTCGAAAGCCATTGTTATAATATATAAATATACCAAAACAAGACTTTCTAACTTTGTTCGACGTATAAAAAGAATGACGTCACGTGCCCGATATTCTGGTGGAATGCCCCTGTAAATGATAAACGGCCAAATATTTGACACGCTAACGCCCAATTGACACCCTGCTGTTACCTCTATTTCTAATGACTTAACATTCAAGATGGCGACTACTGGGACAGCGTCAAACCCTCGGACGTCTACCTTACATATAGTGATTAATACATGACTAATGACTTACTAGCATTTACCCGCAGCTTCGCCCGAGTTGTTCCCGTTACTGTCGTAAGGGAACTATTTACTTGGTCTACTTGCATGCCAAATTTCAGCTCAATCGATCTAGTTGTTGTTGTTACACTGTTATTTAGTAACAAACACCCAAACATCTAAACATCTTCACAAACTTTCACATTTATAATATTAGTGTGATGTGATAATCGGACGTCACACAGCTGTGGTCCGTCGAAGTTGGAGCCTCGAGTGGATGACAGACTGTTACAATACAATACAATATTCTTTATTGTGCACCAAAACAAAAGATTACAAAAACTTAAATCTAAAACAGCATAAATGGTAAACAACAGGCGGTCTTATCGCTAATAAGCGATCTCTTCCAGACAACCTTAGAGTGGGCGCAAAATAAAATCAGATGTGAGTAGGTAGTGCACAAGGAAATGAAAACAGATTATTATTATTAGACTATTATTAGTTAGTTAACGGGTTAAATTATATTTGGGACTAGATTGGCGGCGAAATTTGGAATTGCCCTACTGACATTTGCGAGCTTCTGCCGTCGACGCTACTTATACTGGATAATGAGGCGTACAGGGACATCTGCAGGGGTAGAGTGCTACCACAGAAATATATAAGGAAATAGGTGGTCGATTTATATGGCATCCAAGCGTAAGCGTGAAACGATTTTCGCTTGGAGTTTGATGCCTTGGTAACCACAGAAATATATCGAGATATAAGGAAATATTTCGTCGATTTATATGGCATCCAAGCATAAGCGTGAAACGTTTTCCGCTTGGTGTTTGATCCAAAAGTGTAATTTAGTGATGGAAAACATAAATTTTCCATTTCATTTGGTGGTATTTGAACAATTAATTAGACTTATTGTCAGATTTTCAAATCTGATAATAATATTGATGGAAACTGAAGTTAACGACGTGCAGAGTAAGTCGCCGCCGCGAGGTACATACACTTTTCCCTCTTACTTCGATTCTGTGACGGTAACTCTGCACCTCCACATTTTCGATGTGACTTTTAAACGGAGGTGTTGCCATACACCCACTGCATAGTAAAGTTATCGTTACGCACCATAGTAAAGGATAGTTCTACCAGGCGTTTCAACCGCTCTCACCAACCTTTTACAGCCTCTGCAAACTTAACGTAGTCGTACTATATACAATTTGCCATACGAATAAATAATAAATAGTAAAACTGCCCAACTATAGTCCAATCAACCAACTATAGTCCAAAATAAAAGTCATTAATTTCTATCAATATCTATTTTCTATCAGTTGTTTTATAGGTATTTATTTGAATTTGTTTAATTAGATTGCTCATCTTGGCGTTCCGTAATAGTTGTCATACATTAACGAGTTAATTTCGAGTAAATTTGGACCATAGTTGGGTGGACTGGACTATAGTTGGGGGTTTTACGGTATGCAAAAATGCGACCAGGAAACTAAAAGCGGTTTAAACGCTAGCAGAACTACCCTGGCCGCAAAATACGAGTATTTTTATTTCAGTCATCGGCAGTAATATACTATGAAATGGGATATGCAATATCTGACACCACGACGCAATTCCCAAAGCGCGCGTGTCCAAGTTGTGTGAACTGGGTCATCGCGTATTAGGGTTATTCTTCAAAAATATGTCTGCGGTCACCTTATTCGTCTGGCCCTTTTTCATACTAAATGTATGGAGACAGAGGAATAAGTCGCAGACATATTTCTGAAGAATAACCCATTATGGCAAATAAGGACGTGCAGGAACTATACTGCCGTCCTAATTTAAAAGGACGCATCTCAAAAATATCACATTTCGTTTTTTTGCATACTTGTATAGAAAATATATCAATGCATCATATGGCATTTCCAAAAAAAATCTTAGTTCATAAAATTTTAAACATAGTTTAACACACGCGCGGTCGTTCACCATCAAGATGGACCGATCAAGTGAAAGACTCGTCGTCCTCCAAATTCTACACGGTTGTACGAGACGCGCTGGACAGAACCGGTGGAGGCAGATCATCCGACCATGATGCTGACCACGATCCTCACACTTGAGGGACCGACCCCAGAGGGAGAGAAACACAGCTCCAAAATCATGCTGCACAACTAAAATTGCTTGTTTCTTAGAACCTATAAAACTGAGATGCGTCCTTTAGAATTAGGACGGTCCGCGCGGCCGGGGGCTTCACCCCCGCCGCGCATCAATGTACCCATACTGTTAGAGGGCCCATGCAGGCGCCCTACAGTCGAGCCAGGTTATAAAAAAAAAAAAAAATAGAATTAGGACGGTAGTATAGGTGGCAGCACTAAATCGACAAAAGAGACTATGTGGACAGTAAGGGAAACTTATCAGGCCTGAAAAAATGACATACTGTGGTTATAAACGTCAATGTTAAGGATAGTAAGCCGCGGCCACACTAACCCATAATATGCCCAGAGAATTTTTTTCGTAATAAATTGCAGAATTTTAACATTTCTGTAAATTAAATAAATTAAATTTTGTATAACTACCTAAGTAATTATTTTAGGAAAAAGAGTAACTCAAGTGTTTCAAACAGCATTTTCTTGTGCAAATGTCACTTTGTTTGATTCAGACTTGTAGAAGTGCCTCTTGCAAGTTGGATTATTTTGCAGTTATTTTGATTAGAATTTTGAATTTCATAAAACTAAGCGTTGCGTTGAACATCCACATGTTCACTAATGCCAACATGTGGGAGTTCAGTTAGACAACTAGAGAGATAGCTTTTAATCCGTGGTGACAACCCTAGCATCCATCTGAGTGATACCCGTTGCTCGGCGACGTCTGACATTTGCGAATGCTAGCGTCCACGGCAGGGCTCGGAACCGGCATTTTGCAAAAACCCCGACATAGTCCAATATTTTGAATTATTTATGCTTTTATGTAGCATGGGCAAGACTGATGTTCTAAAAGGTGTATTTCAAATACTTAATAGTCCTCGTCTAGATCCACAAACTATCGCGTTTAGAATTTTACTTTACATTTTACGACCTAGGGTGACGTAATAGTATATCCACTCGCGTGCTTTTGGAAACAAAAGTTTCAAATTTGCACCCCGTACCCGCCGTAAGTGCTCTTGCGAACTTTTGTAACCAAGCGGAGCATCGGCATATTTGGATTTTTAATCTGTGACTGGCTTTTAATCCGCGGTGGCAACCCTAGCATCCGTCGGGATACAGGCGGAATAGGAGCGCTTTGCCCGGCGACGTCTGACATTTGCGAGTGCTAGCGCCCACGGCAAACACAGTCTAAGGGTCGGTTTACACTGACGCAGAGCTAAGCGGAACGGAAATGAACGGGCCTTAACCTTTTAGACGCCAAGAATACTGTACTTTCGTACCTACCACGCCTACAACACCTAAAGGTGTCAGAGAGCGAAGAGCGATATAAACCTACATGTACCAGCATAGGTAAAGTTCAATTTCAGTTTTGACAGTGTTATGTTATGACTAGGGATGTAACGATACATAATTTTGCCGATACGATACCGATACCGATATCTTAGCTAAATAATAAAGTATGAACTTCAGATATTTGTATGTCCTTATTATACCTAAAACTTGGCTATATTTACCAGAGAGTCAACCTTGATAGTGTAAAGTAATAACCACATTTTTACTAAAAAAAACCCGACCGCGGTGCACTTTGAAACTGCATACAATCCGCCATTTTGTTTATTTTAACAAACTTCATACCCAGTGACACTCGCACCATCAAGACGAATCTAATGATGTATCATTTATCAAAATCGGATGTGCCGTTGAGTAGTTACGAGCGGACACAGGAACGGACATACATACATACATACAGGTCAAACACATAACCCTCCTTTGGGCTTCGCCGCAGTCGGGTAAAAATAAATAAATTGTAAACTCAAAGTTATTATTATTTATTTATTATGAACCAAAGATATAATTAACATAGTAATTATCATTGCACAAGGTAATAGACCAATACATAAATTAAGTCAGAAAATGAAATTACTTTTTACAGATATTTTTTTCATACAGCAAATTCTTTTCGCGCTCTTCAAATATCGGTTGTATATGATCGAGGATACCGATATATCGGTATCGGTATCGTTAACTACATCCCTAGTTATGACATGCGATCATTCCCAAAATACCAGATTTATAAAATAACAGGTATTTGATATATCAGATTCTCCGTATAGGTACCAGATTCCCAAAATAATACATGCTACAACATCATTAAGATCCTTGAGTAACCTACAATTTTAGTAGTTCTTAACCGGTGGTCCCTGGAAGCGCCCAAAGTGGTCTGCGAAGGCATCCGAAATAATATTGTATTACCTCCAACCCTATTTACTTTATATTACCTCCAAACAGTTGGTGGTCCGTGACAACTTGATGGGCCCCTGTTAAATAGCGACATTATAAAATGGCCTAGGGGCAACACCGGTGCGGGGGCTGCAGGGTGTCGAGAGGTGCGCTGCGCTTTCTCCGAGGGTACTCGCGGCGTTATGCCCTTTAACACATCCACGCCTGGAGCATATAGCTCTCGCGACTCTGGACGGCCAGTTAAGGCAAGCCAGAGGCGGAGGTCCTTTCTCTTTTACCGATGGACCCTCCCTAAGGGCCCCCAGGAGCACTCGGGTACGTGGAGTCGCTACTCCCCGACAGCTCGCCACAAGCTGCCCTGCGTTATTATTATTATTAATTGCTATCCCCAAACGATCCGCAAACCTCTTGGGACGACCGCGGCGTTCTCTCGTATGTGTTTACGTCATTACCTCCGAAGCCTGACTAGTGCTCGAGTGTAAACAGACTGGATTGCTGCTGGAAATAGATCTGATACACGGTCAACTACATATGAAAGAAACATGATGTTTCTTTATTTGTTTTTAATGCGGGTAAATTGCACCAAATTTTAAGTTGCATATATAGATACAAGAAATCAAAGTACATAGAAGAAGTTTAAATGGTACTCACCTGTGGTCCAGACCCGGAATCGAACCCGGTACCTCTGGATTTCCGGCCAGTGGTTAAGGCGCTGAGATCATGGAAATCATCCCGAGAGAAAATGGGGTAGAGGATGATTTCCGGATCTAGCTTAGAGTGGCTAAATCAGAACGAGGTTGAAGGATCAGTGATTTTACCAAAAATCGGATGGCTAAAACATTTTGTTATAAAGGGAGAAATTATTGCTAAGTACCAAGATTAAATAATCCTCTTGTTGTAGTTTCTCCATGTTGCCATATACACGATGATTTTTAATCGGTGATCAGGAGTAGAAAAATATTAATATCTACCTAAAATTAATCACGCAATTACCTCACTGTTTAATTAATTAAAAGTTAAAACATAATTTAAACTAATAATTACTAGTTAGGTACATGGTCATCCTACATTCATTATTGAAGATAAATCACGTGATCACGATATGTCAAGTTGTGCCATCACTTTGGCGGATTTTTTTTAAAGAGGTTTTTAAGCTTACCAATACAGATGAGTAGGGTGACAAGGAATTTGGGATAAAATGGATTTAAAAATAAAAATTACCGTAGAAAAAATGATGACCGCCATAAATTATTGAGTTAGAAAAATTGGCACCTACCTGATCATTGATCAATTTTTTGATAAAGCATTTTTTCGACCTCTGCGAACGGCGTAGGTAAATAAAGCCTCATTACATCGCGTCTTTTTTTTTAAATTTTAGTTTTTAGGAATATATTTATTTTAGTTTACAATAATCATGTTATTACCTATTCTATACAAGCAATGTGCCTGCCCATTGCCTGGTAGGTATTAGGGATGTAACGAATATCGGTTTTTGAACATTCGCGAATGCGAATGCGAATACGAATAATCGACGTTGATATTCGCGAATGCGAATGCGAATACGAATATTGGTCATACAATTTTATGCTACTAGAAATAAACAAAATTAATAACTATGAAAATACAATACTTAATGTTCAATTATGATTAAGCATTTGTAATAAAATAAGTAATGAAGTTTTTGGAAAATTTCTTTAACTAAAGGTTATGATTATCCATGCGGTAGAAAAATTGGAACTGGTGATTAAATATAAATACCCTATTTTTTATTTATGTCGGTACTTATCGAAGCGCGAGTTTTTAATTACTCGTTGATAGTTCCGAAATCCGACTCGAACTTGGCCGATATTTTTTTTCATAATTTTAGGTACTAAAATGCACCAAAAATATTCGCAATATATTCGCAACTATTTTTGCGAATACGAATGCGAATGCGAATACCGAAAATCTTGCGAATATTCGCAAATACGAATGCGAATACGAATATTCGTTACATCCCTAGTAGGTATCAACATTAAAATAATTACATTTATTTTATTATAGTAACTGTGTGTAATAAATAGTACAATACATATCACCCCTGTTTTGCTGAGGAATGGCAAGTATACCTGCTACCATTAAAATTATTAACCGTGCAATCTCTGTCCTCCATCTTTGATGAATCGTATGAGAATGTCAGCACCAACTTAATTCTGCATCTCCCAACGTCGCCACTATCTCACAATAGGCTTCAAGTTAGCATGGAACAGTGTTAATTACAAATTTTACCACAGGTAAAAGTAAATTTGCGGCGCTTTCCATTACACGGGCATTTTGTCTCGTTATGAAAACATTAATCAACGTGCGTGTTGAAAGCGGTTATGCGATTATGAAGCTTACTGGCTGGTGATAAGACTTCTTGTTCAATCGTTCTACAACCTTTTTCGTTACTGGCATATTTAAAACATTTTAATGTAACTGGCCACATGGGGTGCATAATTTAAAAGTAATGTTTGTCGCTGTCAAAATCAATTTTCTAAATTCACTGACATTGTTAGCGTTTTGTTTTTAGCGATTTACTTTCATTTAATTGTTGTTTAACTGTTATAACCTCTCTCTCTCTCTGTCTGTTAGATCCCTCAAAGGGATAAGTTCGCCTTTGTACATATACCTTAATTTTGTAACCCTGTAATTTGTCTTATTTTGTGCAATAAAGTGTTTACATACATACATACATACATAACCAAATAAACTTTTCTTAATTCTCATTTTCATTCCATTAAAATCCATAAATCTTTGTCCGCAGCTTCAACAAGATGCTTCTCCAGAAAGAAGAATTGGAGCAGAAGCAACTGCACCTCCTCCAGGTGGTGGAGAGCGAGAGGACCTCGCGGTGGCAGTACGCCCAGCAGTGCGACGAGCTGAGCAGCGAGGTCAAGAAGCTCAGGACTGAGGTCAGAGGACTGCAGGCGTGAAATAAAGAATAAAGAAAATTTATTACAGAATAACAGTAACAAAACATACCAGGAGTCTCCGCACTAGGCTACACCTGTATCGCAGGGAACCAGTTACAATTAAATATCGTAATTACTTTAATAAATCACGTATCTGACATTGACTGTAAGCGTATACACCGTGGGCCCGTATAACCCGACCAACTTTAACCATAGATTCTAACAACTATTAGAAATAAAAAAGTTATGTGACGTATAGTCGATTAACGTTTACTTTCCGAGATATTCATAATTTTTAAAATAAAAACTCCCAAGTGTGTAACAAATCCTAATAAACGTGTCTAAGATACTTTTACTGATTTTTTAAAATCCTTTAACTAAACAGCAATTAACCTTTGCAGTATTAGATGGTAAGCGATTACAAAGCCAAAATATTGACCTTTCGTTTCCATTTTAGCTTTTTTTTCCTTTTAACTTTTCCTCCAGTAAGGACATGTTTATAATGAGGGACTGAATTTATTGATTTGTTTTGTTCCATACGACTATTAATGTAAAATGACAAAATTCGACCTATGTTGATATAACGTTATTTACTTGTAATACCATCAGGAATACGTGGTTAAAGTTGGTCGGGTTGTACGGGCCCACGGTGTATGACGTTCGTATTTAACGTTTGACGTTTTTCTCTACGACGTTTTTAGATACGATTTTCTTTCAAAGTACCTAGTGACGATATCAGAACTAGTTTCAATTTCAAGTCTAACATTTGGTAAGAAACCACAAGCTAACGCTAATACTAAACACAATATTGAGCTTAAAGTATTTTATCTAAAATATCAGCTGTCTCGGCATAATTCTGTGAGTGCCACAGTTTGAACAGCAGCTTTTTCGCTCCAATCTGAGTGCAATCCCTAAGTTTATTTATCGCATTGTGTATATAGACGCCCTGATGCGCTCCCTAAAACGTTTGTCAAAAACAGAACGTACTTACTCTTGGAAGGGGTAAATTGTAGACGCGTTTTTGTGTTGATTCTTTAACAACACAGAGGATTTATGTGTCTCTAAGCAAATTTTGTATATAAAAAGTTGACGAACGGACAGAACATTAGCTTGACCAAAGAGATCAGCAGTTGAAAAGGCGCGCCTTTATCGCTCGCTGAGCGAGACATACTTACTGGCCTGCACACATGACAGGCTACATAAAGGGGCGCCTTAGGCCCCTGTGCGGTCGCCCCACCGCTCCCTACCCTAACGCCGCTACTGCTCAGTTTCGGCTGATGATGACGCTTTTGTTTTCAGTTGTGCACGTTCAAGAAGGAGCATGAGCAGCCGACTCGTGCTGAGTCTACTGCCAGCTCCTCTCCGAGCCACTCGCCGGACATTGACCCCGCTGAGCTGCGCAAAATTAAGAAAGTCCAGGTGGATTCAACAGGATTTGTTACTTGACTTGAGATATGCTAAGGCTGCGTTTGCACCGGAGCTGTGCGGGGAGCGGAGCGGTGAGAGAAGAAATTTTAAACCAATGCTGGGCCCTGCTGAGCGAGACTAGGCACGTACATTGGTGGATTTTTTTCCTCGCTCACTGCTACCTCGCACAATTCCGGTAGAAACGCAGCCTAAAAGCCTTAATCATGGTAGTCGTTAAGATAATTTTCTGTAGACGGGTTTAACAAATCGATCTTCACGTTATTTCCGTGTATTAAAATAATCGGTCATGGAAATGTACCAAACTCTGCTTCACTCATATTTACGTTACTCAGAGCTTCTTCCGAGGCTGGCTGTGCCGTCGCCGATGGAAGCAGATCGTGGACCAGTACATCAAGAGCCCTCATGCTGAGAGCATGCGCAAGAGAAACAGGTACATTACGTTGATTACCAAATACCTAGCAGCGACCAAGGCAGTTTTAATCAAAATGTAAAATGCGATATTTGCTTACAGCTTGGTCTTCAAAATGGTCGAAGCAGAAGAGGAGTATCTGGAACAAATGGAAATATTGGTAAGCGGTTGAAAATAAAGTGTTGGAAAATTGGTGCATTGGTTCTCCAATAAATGAAACTACAAATTATACAATTCGTTCATGAGGAGATCCAAATGTCTTTTCTGATGTTTTTTTTATTAATTACTTCTGGCGAAGGCGACAATTAACGACCACGCTAACGTTACATTCCAGGTGACCTGCTTCCTCCGGCCCTTTAAAATGGCCGCTAGCTCGAAAAAGCCCCCCTGCACCCACGAGGACGTCAACTCCATCTTCCTGAACAGCGAGACGGTACTGTTCCTCCACCAGATCTTCTTCAAAGGTCTCACGTCCCGCATGGAGTCCTGGCCGACGCTCGTGTTAGGTGAGATGCCATGGATTTTGGTGCTAGTTGCATGCCTGTACTGTCCGTCATCTACACAATACATGCGTCTGTATTTCCTGATAAATATAAGAATAAGCTTTGTTAATGTCAGAAATAAACAATACATACTACTCTCGAAACTAGGCTTGGCCTTTGACTAAAGACTTTTCAAGACAAGAGTGAACAGGCTTTTACTGAGCCGGAGAGCTATATTTTCGTATCATACTTTCTAGCGGTGACATGGTGTCGTAGAAAATTCAGAATCGCGTCAAAAAAATGTACGATTAATTTATTAAATAAATTTACTACACATAATAATAATAATAATAATAAGCCTTTATTGATCCTTGACTTAATCCTAATATAACAAATAAAATAAAATATATAAGTTTATACTAAGTCATGGCCCCATCTCGGGTATAGGCCTCCTCCAGTTGTCTCCATTTTTCTCTATCTTGTGCTGTTTCTGTCCAAGTTTCTCCTGCTACCCTTCGTAGGTCGTCGGTCCAGCGGTCTATAGGTCTGCCCCTTGCTCTTTTACCTTTTGGACCTTTCCATGTTGTGACTAATTTTGTCCATCGTTCACCTGTTGTGCGCATCATGTGGCCAGCCCATTTCCACTTCAAACGCTGAGCATGCTTTCCCGCATCTATGACTTTGGTTTTGCATCTTATTTCGCTGCTTTTTTGTTTGTCTTTGAGCTTTAAGCCTAGAATGCTTCTCTCCATAGAGCGTTGGCATGTTTGTATTTTTGTTTTTGTGTATTTGTTATATATCCACGTTTGTGCTCCGTATGTCAGGCAGGGCAGTAGGCATGAATCCATCACTTTTTTCTTTAGACTTAATGGAAGTTTTGATTTTAATGTCTCTTTTAAGCTCCAGAATTTTTTCCAAGTCAAATTAATTCTTCTGTCAAGTTCGTCTCTATGTCTTGTGCTTTTAAATGAAATTAGCTTTCCCAGGTAAATATAGTTATCTACATATTCGATTGGTGTTTGGTTAACAACAATAGGGTTTCGTATACTATTTGTGGCTACTTTGGTCTTGGAGGTGTTTAATTGTAGGCCAATGGTATAGCTAGAGTTGCTTAATTCTGTAAGCATTACTTCAAGCTGATTTGATGATGTCGAGAAAAGAATGATATCATCGGCAAACCGTAAGTTGCTGAGAAACTTTTCATTTATAGTAATTCCTTTATTGTCCCATTTTAAATCCTTCATTATGTTTTGTAACACAGCTATGAAGAGTTTTGGTGAGAGTGGATCTCCTTGTTTCACACCTCTGAGTATATTTATTGTTGGCCCTAGTCGGTCGAGCTTTACGCGGCTTGTGCTTTTTCTGTATATATCCTTAATTATATTTATGTACGTGCTTGGAATATTTTGGTATTCTAGTGCTTGCCAAATGCTCTCGTGCGTTATCGAGTCGAACGCTTTCGCGTAATCGACATACGCTAGATAGAGCGGGGTTTTAAATTCCTGATATTTTTCCACTATTTGTTCTAGCGTATGTATGTGGTCGATAGTTGAGAACCCTGATCTGAAGCCCGCCTGTTCCTTTGGTTGGTGTTTCTCTATGTAAGGTTCTAATCTTTTCTCTAGACACATTGCGAATAATTTATACAGCGTTGGGAGTAGACTGATTGGACGATAGTTGCCAATATCTTCTGGATCGCCTTTCTTGTATAAGAGAGTTATTCTTGATTCCGCCCAGTTTTGAGGGATTTTTTGTGTTTCTAATATTTTATTAAACAATGTGATAAAGGGTCGCAGTAATACATGTTTTCCAATTTTTAAGGCTTCATTGGGGATATTATCAAAACCAGGGCTTTTTTCTTTCTTTAATTTATCTATATTTTTTACTATTTCATCGGCATTGAAAGGATGAACCGTAAAATTTAATTCCCAATTCCGATCTAGATTTTCATCATCGCATTGCTCTTGAGTGGAGTTTTCGTCATTGTAGAGCTTCATATAGAAATCTGAGGCCTCTTTTACTAGGTCCTCTCGTGTTTGTAGAGTCTTTGTTACTTTCCGTGATTTCAGGGTTGGGATCCATTTTTTATCTGAATTTAGTTGCTTGCAGGCTCTCTTTTGACTTCCTGTTTTGAGTAGGTTTGTTTCAATTATTTCCAGCCTATAGTTTTCGTAATCTTTTCTTAATTGTTTATTTGTGGTTTTGTAAAGCGCCGCTAACTCTTTTTTTTCTTCTCTTGTCTTATGTGGTTTTTGTAGTAGTTCTGAGCGTTTTTTTACTAGTTGTTTTGTTTCGTCAGATATTATATATTTTTTCGATTTTTGTGCACTTAGTATGTTGTAACTTTGGTGTATAGATGACTCTAACTTAAAGTAAAATGACTCTATGTCATCACTGTCTTCCCAACATATTCCCTCTACTTTCTTTGTTAAATTAGTGAGGTATTGTGCTTGGTTTTTTACTTCTGAAAGGTTAGATGGGGCTCTACCAAAGCTTGCTCTGCATTTCTTTTGTTTTGTTATTTGTATTGTTGCTCTTACGAGTCGGTGGTCGCTGGCAAACGTGTTGTTGTTTAAGACTTCTATATTTTTAAATAATTTAGGGCAGGAACTCATAATATAGTCTATTTGGTTTCTATTTTTCTTGTCCGGTGTAGTCCATGTCCATAAGTTTTTAATATTCTTTTTAAATATAGAGTTGATAATGGTAAAGTTGTTTTCCATTGCGTATTGTACAAGTCTGTCGCCTCTGTGGTTTCTATTACCGTAGCAAAAGGGTCCGATGATTGAGTTTTCTCCACTTTTTCTTTGACCTATCTTTGCATTAAGGTCACCCATTATTATTTCATTACCGTTTGCAAGGCTTCTAGCACGCTTGATTTGGTCATAGAAAATATTAAGTTCATCGTCTGTTGCATCTTGGGTAGGGGCGTACACTTGTATGATCGACAGTCGCATGTTTTCAAATTTAAGATTTAGAAGGCAGACTCTCTCAGATATTCCTGTGTAATTTTCTATATTAGTTTTGAATTTCTTTTTGATTAAGAATCCAACTCCGTGCTGTCCTTTTGGTTTACCCGTGTAGCAAAATATGTAACTTTCGTCTTCTATGATATCAGTTCCACTTCGTCGTACTTCGGAGAGTCCGATGATATCGTGATTAATATTTATAAGGGAGTGCTTAAGTAATTCCATTTGTTGAGGTTTCAGTAGAGATCTGACGTTATAGGTACTGATGTAAATTTTTTGATTTGTTGGAGGGTTGTAGTCGTTATCTCCCGCGGTGACAAGCCGTATTGGGGGATGAGGAGGGGCCGGTGTTGATTGCTATTGTTTTGAGCTATGAGTTTGAGGTTGGATTTGAGGCTGTGCAGAGTCTTCGGCGGAAAATCTCAAAGTTGGCTTCTTTAGAAGATAGTTAGTCATGTTGTTGGTCTTGTTAATCTTCGACGGTTGTTTTTCGCTCTGACTTTCAGAGTCAGGTCTCGATGTTTCAGGCGACTCCGACAGGTTCCTTTTCTTTTTATCTGTATTCTGCAGCTCCGTCTGTTCCGAGTTTGTCTGGCTCCGGCTCTTTAGAATTACGATTTTGTCGTATTTAATAATCGCTAGTCTGCCTTGTTCTCTTTCTTTGTTTACTTCAATTTGGAGTTCTTTGCGCTTGCTCAATACTTCAGGGGGAAAGTCTTCTTTTATATAATAAGGTGTTGATTCTAATTTATTTTTATTTTTTTGTATTCTAATTTTTAGTCCCATTGTCAGAAGTGTTAATACGACAGGTCGGACTTTATCGCCTTTTTTTCCTAGTCTCCTCACGGATTCAATGCTATTCTTGTCGCATCTAATGTGCATTAGGTTATTAATGATATTCAAAACCTTTTTCTCTAAATCCCAATAGTTCTTTTCGCGCTCTTCAACTCCAAAAATAAGTAGGTTTTTCTGCCTTATTGATCTCTCCAAATTGTTTATTCTGGTGGTTTGTGCTTCAAGTTTTTGTTCTAAAACCTCATTTTTGGTTTCCAGGTTTTTGAACTTCTCATTTATATTGCTGTTGATGGTATTTTTAATGTCTTCTTTCATATCCATCATGTCTACCTTTTGCTGTCTTATTTCTTCCTGCATAGTTTTTAGCATATTTTTTATTTCGTCCATTTTTCCGGATGGTATTTCGACCTATGGCTTTTATGACAATAACTAATGGTTTAATATTTCTGCCCTCTTGTGGCGAGTAGCGTTAACACTTTCCCTTATGGATTCCTTAATTCCTTTAGTTCCGATTTTGCCACTGGCCGCTAGATGGCGCTAGATGCTTCGAAGAAACGTAACGTACGATGATTTGAACTATTTCAGATAACCTAAAAAATGTCTTAATGCACTGGCAGAGTTTTTATTTAAGTCCTATGCACTTAAAATGTAGGTGAAAGTTCACTTCACTTGTTTTATGAGATCACTAGCACTTTTATTACGAAATGTTTGTTCTTTGTCCGAATAAATTCCGCTAGGTATTATTTACTTATTCTAGCACTGTTCTTTCACATTGACACAAAACTTCACATTGTCCAGGTGAGTTGTCCCTCTGTACTAACTTTTATATGAACTGCAGCTTCTATTCGCGATTTAATTATTTTAATTTTCGATTTAATACGGAGCAGATGTAAACAGTGGCACAGTAGCGCCCTACTACACATACTAACGAGAAAACAACGTTTTGTTTGATTTATTGGCTCGTTGTTTTTTCGTAAGTATGCGTAGTACAATTTTTCTTGATTAGCGTACAATTTCGTACATTTTTTATGCGATTTTTAATTCCCTATGACGCCATGTCATTGCTAGATAATATGACACATATCTTCGGCCGCTTTCATCAAGAGCTACTGTAGTCGATCGCAGTCACCTATGGAAAAAATCAAATCTGTGAATCAGCGCTCATTGATGATTAGGTAAAAATGAATTTCATGACTATTTAGCGGATTAGTAAACTAACATTTCCCTAGTTCAATGTGTTCGAACCAATATTTACTCGAAATAGTTTGATTCTTCTCAATTGCAGAAACAACACTTTAATTACGATACGATTAGGTATTGATACAATGGATGGTCATGCAGAATTTGAATAAAGAAAATAAATAATCTGTTAAAGTTGTTTTATTAGAATGAGCGATAGTAGCGAAAACCGAAGAGCATAATATATTATACAGAGTTCAATTTTAAAAATGGCGTTTTACTGCGTAGTTGATGGACAAAGGCTATGTTCGTAAGAGATAATACAGAAGATGTACTCTTCAGTGATTTCTACGCTGTTGTAAGTAGGTATGTGTTTTTCGAAAATCTGCGAAAAAATAAATTTGAATTTGAGCTTATTGGAGGTTCTTCCTGAATAAGGACATTCCTGATTCTCAAATTCACACAAAAAAATCTTCATGTATTTCAAGGTGCTATTATTATCTATACCAGGTATTATCTCATATGAACATGCGCTGAAATTGCATTTCCGTTAATGGATTTACTCGGGATAGTTTTCCTGGAGGTCTGATTACGCACTTATTTTGCGTGATAATTTCCGTGGATTTAGATATAATTATCTATTACTTTGATATAACAAATACATAGATTTATTTAATGGGAAAGCAGTTTCCTTTTAATTTATAGCAAGATTTGGCAAAATCAAACGGAACACACGTATAATAAAAATATTTGATGTATTTAGTTAGACACTCTGTGATTCTCCTATCTATAAATCTTTAATGTGTTTACTTGATCCGGGTTCCTTGGTAAATCTTGCAAAACAGTAAATCTTTGAAAGACAAAACAACATTTCCAGTACCTAGTAGTGCGCTATCAACATTAATGTATATTATAACATAATATGTCTTTAGAAGACAGTAGAGTTAGGTAGTCTTTAGAAACTAAGTGTCTCTGTGTGAAACTCCACATCCAATTAAGTTGATAATTTAGTTTGTGGAGTTTCATCTTCTTTGCAAATTACACATTAATCTTGCTAGTGCACTGTCTGGCAAGTAACTAGTCATAGTAATACTTACTTAGTTATACTTAGATAGGTAGGTAGGTAATTTCTGTTTATATAGTGTGGCCATAGTTGACATGGCTGACTTAGTAGTAGAAATTAAGTGTTAATAATTTAAGTATATGGTAACGATGCATAGCAGTGGAATGTTAAAATAATTTGAGTATAACTTACTCCTTAAATACAAATATCGTCATCGTCAAGCTAAATGAATAGTTTGTCGTATTCGTTGCTTGTTGTGATATTTTCAACACGCTGTATCCAAATACAAAAAAGAAACGATATTTTATTTATTCCATTTAGTTCAAGCTGAAGTAGTAGGTAGCTCCATGAAAAACAGCTGTATTAGTAGTAGATTTGAAATTTGGTAGTAAATTGATTAGATAGTGGATAAGGTATACAGAGTTGGTAATAGATTTTAGAACAAGTATGTAGGTAGATATATAGATGCGCAGCATGGCATGGCTATCCGTTAGCCCCGAACAAACATGGATGGACATCTACATCTTCGCCTATTCACTCCGGAGTCCAGACGTGTTCGCCTGATTTTGAAGAGGTCTCACTGTGTCCCCATCTATGATAATGACCTTCAACACAAAACCCCAATGAATGCCAATTTAGTTGAACCTAAGCCCCTCAATTGAAGTAGAACCAAATCTCTAAGACTGAAGTCCAACATACAGACAGAGTACAGACTTATCACATTGAATTCCTTCCCTTTTCAGCCATTAAGTATATAATTATATTATAATGCATAAAGTGTCCAGTAATTTTGTAGTTTATTCCCAAATAAATACATATAGGTTCAATTGGCGTAAGAGACATTGATTTCCCTGTCCCTTACCCCAATTGAACTTACAGTGGATGATATTATTAGTAGTTTATTGTCCTGAAATAGTATTTTAAAGTTTCATTGTCCTAAAGTGGGCCTACTTAAGTCAACGAAATTCAAGCATTTAATCTTAAAGTGACGATTGGAGTTTCGTTGAAGACTGTGGGTAGAATCATTTTTTTCTTAACTACGTCCAAGTGGTCATGCCTAAGGACTTTGCCTCCCATGTAACTCGCCCTCCGCAGTTGAAACCGCCCCACCCCAGTAGTACGTAGCCTGGCAACCAGCTGGCATGGCATTCGGTGTCGTCGTAGCTTCCGAGCCCTAGTGAACCGTCAACCAAACAATCAGACGGTAGGCGTGTCCACAGGGGACCTGTTCGACATGCTGCTTCCGATGCTGACCATCTACCAGGAGTACGTGAGGAACCACCACTACTCGCTGCAAGTGCTGACGGAGTGCAAGCAGAGCCAGCCGTTTGCTCAGCTCCTGGCACGGTTGGAGAGCAAGCCGGCGTGCCAGGGGAGGTCGCTGGAGACGTTCCTGACGTATCCTATGCACCAGGTTAGCTCTTTATACTTTTATAACCTCCTGGGGCGTAAGCTTAAGCCTATAGGACTAATTCGGAATCAGTGGAACTTTTATTGCATGTAAGAATGATTCCAATTACAATAATACAAAAAATGCTTGGGATCTGAGGAGGAAATTAATTCATAGGGCGGACGATTATACATACACGTCAAAGTTTTGGCCGGCTAATGTAACAAAATATTGTTCGGTTAATAAGAAAACTATCTCATAATATATGGTTGGTTAATGAGGGTGTTTAGACATCATAAACCCACCAGCTGGCAGCAGGGTGGCGAAAGGTCTTTTTGACAGTAGGCGTCAAGATCCACCAATCACACCACTTGATTTTGACATCGACTGCCAAATAGACCTTTCGCCACCCTGCTGCCAGCTGGTGGATTTCTGATTTCTCAATACCCTCATTGGTTGAGTACCTACTGAAAAGTCACAGTTTAACTAGTCTTACAGTCTGGTCAGCTATTGTATTTTGCTTAAATCCTCGTAATTTCTCGACTTTCCTAACCAGAAGTCTGTAATTCTGATCTTTGAGGTGCCAACGTGTGACGGAAATCAATTCATGAAGGAATAGCTCATGTCAGCTCAAAGCATCTGCAGCCCACTGAACTCTCTGTCTCGCACTACTGAACAGTGGAATTAATTGTCGCGCCATCCGAAAGGTGGACAACGCACTTGTGACTCCTCTGGTGTTGCAAGTGTTACAAGCGCTGGTAATCCCTTACTATCAAGCGATCTGTCTGCTCGTTTGCCCAGTATGACATAAAAAAGTACTTACTGTTTACATTGACGTATACAAAGGACAGAGCTAAGCGAGCGCGCAGACGGTTCCAACGCTTTGGTGGTAAAAACCACCAAATCAGTACCAGCCGGCAGTGCGACACGCGGCGCGTGCACTGCGCAGCTGGTCTTTATAGCTGCATATTTTGTTACGGGGAAAATAGTTCCGAACTGTTCGGATGGGCCTATCCTTACTTTTGAAATCATTGACTGTTTATTTTTGGTCGGCCTATGAGTTTAAAGAGTTGTAAAGGGTACACCTGTTGGGGTCGTGCAGATCCCGCGCTACATCATCACGCTGCACGAGCTGCTGGCGCACACGCCGCACGACCACGTGGAGCGCCGCAGCCTGCAGCACGCGCGCGCGCAGCTCGAGGAACTCTCGAGGCAGATGCACGACGAGGTGAAAAAACCGCTACTGATCCCAAGAGCTTTGCTTTTTAACCAATACTGAGATCTTATTTGATGATCAATCAAATCAATCGATCACAATACACAGAGAATTTAGATCCCGAGGATTTAAAACCCATCTGCAAATTATTTATTGATTAATATTTCTTCGACGGTCGCTAGGTTGAAGTGCACCTCTCAGAAAAACCTATTAGAGTCTGTGCGGAAAGAGAATAGGATTAATCTTGGGGGGCGCTGTAATGCTTTTGTACCGTTTGTGCCGTATTTTCTGTTCTGTGGCCATACTGGTTAAGTTAGTTCCGTTTTTCGCCACGCCTATTCTCTTTCCGCACAGACTCTAGCGCAGTGTATTTGTAGATGAGTCGTATACATAAAAATACCTAGTTTGTCCTTAAGGACGTTGAAATTTTGTGGGGTAAATATATATGGCATCATATTATAGGTGAGCGAGACTGAAAACCTGCGCAAGAACCTAGCCGTGGAGCGAATGATCATCGAGGGCTGTGACA
This sequence comes from Eudemis profundana, assembly GCA_947034925.1. Classification (NCBI taxonomy): domain Eukaryota; kingdom Metazoa; phylum Arthropoda; class Insecta; order Lepidoptera; family Tortricidae; genus Eudemis; species Eudemis profundana. Next base: position 2,721,589 of record OX344809.1, read on the forward strand.
TCCTACTCGATGTTAACCAGGTCTTCATCAGGCAAGGTATACCATAACGCTTTGCCATAACGTCCAACAATATTAGAACCTACTAATTTATCGTATTCGTATTTATATATCGTGAGCTCCTACTGTTCCTAGTATTCTCTGAGTAATATTGGCACCAACCAGTACTAGTTTAGTCATATAGTAAGAGTAGAGTGACTAATGCTACGGACCCCAAGCCCACCTGCTAAAAAACCAAAGTTACTCGTTTCTTCGTTTCAAATCGTTTCAAATTATCGGTCAGTTGAATTTATTCTTTCATTAGATCCTTGGTTTGGTACAAGATACCCGCCATCGATGGGTATCTTAGACCAAACAATGAGCCTAATGAGATAATTTGCTACAGGATACGTGTTCCTTAATCTGGCTTTTGCGCGAACACACTCAATTAGAAACAACTCTTTACCAAGACATCCAATAAGTAGGGAGTCAAAGTACTTATCAACCAAAGGCACAGCGAGGGGAATACGACTTGCACATTTCTATTGTTTTGCGTTTTCCCCTAGGGACGATTTCCCAAGTGGTCGGCAAGGGCCGCCGCGCCTCGCTCCAGGCGCGTCAGGCGTTTCTCTTCAGCAACCACCTCCTGCTCAGTACCAGGGCTGCGGGAGGGAGGCTGCATCTGCCTCCGAATGCGAGATTGCCGCTGCATGACGCGTTGTTGGTCGAGGATCCCAGCAGCCATGATGACGACGGTGAGTTTGCACTTGAAGGTGTACAGGCTCAACAGACGTTTCTCTTTAGTGACCACCTCTCGCTCAGCACCAAGGCTACGGGAGGGAGGCTGCATCTGCCCCCGAATGCGAGATTGCCGCTGCATGATGCGTTGTTGGTCGAGGATCCCAGCAGCCATGATGACGACGGTGAGTTTGAACCTGAAGGTGTACAGGCTCACCAGACGTTTCTCTTTAGCGACCACCTCCTGCTCAGTACCAGGGCTACGGGAGGGAGGCTGCATCTGCCTCCGACTGCCAGATCGCCGCTGCATGACGCGTTGTTGGTCAAGGATCTTAGCAGCCATGATGATGACGGTGAGTTTGAGCCTGATGGTATATCCGTAGCAAAGATCGCTAAGCGTTCCTCTTTAGCAAACAACACCTGTTAAACCACCAGCTAGAGCTACGGGTGGGGAGACTTGATCTGCCTCTGACTGACTGATTTGCGCTGCATTTCGCGTTGTCGGTTGCCTTTCTAGCCATGATGATAAGAGTAAGTTAAGAAGGTGTAATGTATTAGTATTTAACAGTAAATAAAAACAGATGAAAACTCTTAATTTCTGTGCAATAAACTTTAAATGAATGAATGAATAGAATTTCGCAAGACACAGCGTGGGTCGTCCTCCCATAAGGTGGTCTAACGGCCTTTGTTTGCTGATGCGGTCTAGAAGCTAGCTAAAAGCTACTTTTGTTCATTTTCAGATTCTTCATCGGTCTGTGCTTCCCCAGGAGGCGACCTCTATCAAGGAAAGGACTTCAAGATTCTCGTCGAAGTCAAGGGCGAACAGATATGTGCTCATCTTGGTAAGTTTCTGCAATTTCTTCTTTTTGATTGTGTTTAATACATTATTGAGGCCATAAAATACTACTAAAGTCTGTTTTTTATTTCTGAAGACAAATATGACAGCTACAAATGTCAAACGTAAAAATAATGTGGCCAGCTTTAAAGAAACAGTGCTGTCCTTTGTTTCGGTTCGTGGTGTAATTATTAATAACCGATATAATAAAAATTACTATTTACGTTAAAACATATATTTTTAGGTACTTATCGAAAATTAATTACATATAATAACCACATTGTATTCAAGCTTCAACCTACTATTGGATAATTAGTGCCTACGTATGTGATTCCGTTGCTTGAAATGATAACGCAGAGAAATAAAGCGGGTTTGGCGTATTTTCAGCTTTGTAAGATAAGTAATGTGTTTCGAATCAAATAAAATGTACCTTTAAATATTAGAAATATAGTGTATTTACAAATATTCTATATCTCCAAAAAGGTGGCATTCTTACCTAAAGTATTGTATCGTTTTGGAACTTCGCGGATTATGCACTCATTGTATTAGAAACACTTTGATATCAATAAACATAAGTACCTACCTAATTTTTTGTCGGTAAGTACCGGTTGTATCACATCACTATTTATGAGTTGTAAAAAACAGGCAACACATGAAATGTCATTTTTGTCCTCGGAAATAAAAAACAGACTATAATGTTTTATGATGTGTATTGTATTCAACAATAGTCTCCAAGAGCTTTCTAATGAAAGATAAACATCATCTCTGAGCTCTTGAAAACAACTTAATTTGTAATTCCCAATTGCGTAAGCAGCTAAAAACTTTTATGCATTGTCAACATATTTCCAACTATGGAAGCAATAGTCCTCACTGCCTATCGTCCATGTATGAGCGTGAGCGTTCTAAAAGTCTTACGCAATCGAGAAGGCATATTGTTGGGCTAGAAATGCTTAGGCTGACTTATTTATTGTACCCTTTTAGGGTACGCAGTACCGGTACCGTTTTGGAGAACCGGGATTTTCGGCACCGGCCGGCAATAGAACCGGGACGTCTCGAAACTTTCGGGACGGGTTTTCAAAGACTATGGATACTTCAGTCCGATGAGATTTTTTGTCATGTCCTGGTTCTTTACTCGGCTCAAAATACCGGGAAATCCCGGTACTTTCGGTTCCGGAGCAAACCTTATACCCTTCACTACAGTGGTGGCAACTCTCGAAGAGAAGGCCGCGTGGACGTCGGAGTTAGCCCAATGTATGGAGAGTGCCGCTCTAACGGAGCTCCTCCGAGCGTGCGGGTCGTGCGGCGCCGCGTCCGCCAGCCTGCCCGCGTGCCGCTCCGACCGCGCCTTGTTCACCGACGACGTCGACATTCGGTTCAGCAGGTAACTGTACTCAGAAAAGAACAGACTCTTCTGTTAAGAGCTAATCAGCCTGGATGGAACTAGCTAGTCCAGTGCATAAAGACCGTCGCTCCGACGGAGCTTCTCAGAGTAGTGTATGAGACGTTTACCTAAAGTTTATCTTCATCAATTATTATGGAGAAGTTGTGCGCTATTAGCAATGTAATCTGTTTGTATCTTCAGGACGCTGAACTCTTGCAAGGTGCCGCAGATCAGGTCAGCCACACCACAACGTCTGTTGCAACGTCTTACTGGTAAGAGTAGTTGCAGTACCTCTACGATAATTGTTTTATCTAAAATCAACACAATCCCAACTTCACTAACAAAACGCTACCAGCCACATTATGATTAACTGTCGTCAATCCTTTTGAATTCTGTAGTCCTCCATAAACTGTTTGGATGCTTAAAAAGAACTGGCATAGTTTCCAACGAGTTAGGCACGATTTTCTACTTCCCACAAGTGGTTGCCAATAGCTCTGAGGGTAAACACCAGCATTATTTATATAAACCAACAGCAGACATAGATGGCGGGACACCGGCAGAGAGAACTCGAGAAAACGATTCGAAAATTCTTGCTAGAACTTTCCATCCGGACTAATGCTGACTGCGACTCCGTTTGCATACATTTACTCTATGGAGAACACACAACCGTTTTTAAAACTGGGATAAGAGGTACCCTACCTATATCTCGACCAGGGTTATCATGTCCGATAGTTATTCCATGACGCGTAAACACACACGATAAGGCTGCGTTTCCACCAGCTGCGCGAGGTAGCGGCGCGGTGTGCGAGGAAAAAATCCACCAATCAACGTGCCCAGCCACGCTGAGCGCGGCTCGGCATTGGTGGATTTTTTTCTCGCACGCCGTTCCGCTACAGTGGCGGATTAAACCAGCGCGGGGCCTGTAGCATTTCTTCAAAGAGGCGCTTGGTCGATCTCAGATAATATTATGCTTAATACCGGCTGACCGCGTTATGCGTAATTTTATACGTGCCGAAACGACGTAGCAAGGGAGGGAGGTCCCTTTTTTGCGAGTGGACGGTGCGAGGCCCCCCAATGCGCGGCCCGTAGCATTTGCTACGTGGCTAATCCGGCACTGCTCCGCTACCTCGCACAGCTCCGGTTGAAACGCAGCCTAAGTATTACGATTTGTTTAATAGATCTCCGGTTCCTGTCCGTGGACTTCTTGAACACGTTCCTGCTGACGTACCGCGTGTTCACGGACGGCGTCACGGTGCTGGAGGCGCTCAAGCAGGTGTTCTACGAGCAGTCCGCGCAGGAGCTGGAGCTGGCGCCGCCGCCTGATGCCACGAGGAAGACTAGCGCCGCTAGCTCCGTGTCAGGTGACTCATTTGTTCACGGACGGCGTCACGGTGCTGGAGGCGCTCAAGCAGGTGTTCTACGAGCAGTCCGCGCAGGAGCTGGAGCTGGCGCCGCCGCCTGATGCCACGAGGAAGACTAGCGCCGCTAGCTCCGTGTCAGGTGACTCATTTGTTCACGGACGGCGTCACGGTGCTGGAGGCGCTCAAGCAGGTGTTCTACGAGCAGTCCGCGCAGGAGCTGGAGCTGGCGCCGCCGCCTGATGCCACGAGGAAGACTAGCGCCGCTAGCTCCGTGTCAGGTGACTCATTTGTTCACGGACGGCGTCACGGTGCTGGAGGCGCTCAAGCAGGTGTTCTACGAGCAGTCCGCGCAGGAGCTGGAGCTGGCGCCGCCGCCTGATGCCACGAGGAAGACTAGCGCCGCTAGCTCCGTGTCAGGTGACTCATTTGTTCACGGACGGCGTCACGGTGCTGGAGGCGCTCAAGCAGGTGTTCTACGAGCAGTCCGCGCAGGAGCTGGAGCTGGCGCCGCCGCCTGATGCCACGAGGAAGACTAGCGCCGCTAGCTCCGTGTCAGGTGACTCATTTGTTCACGGACGGCGTCACGGTGCTGGAGGCGCTCAAGCAGGTGTTCTACGAGCAGTCCGCGCAGGAGCTGGAGCTGGCGCCGCCGCCTGATGCCACGAGGAAGACTAGCGCCGCTAGCTCCGTGTCAGGTGACTCATTTGTTCACGGACGGCGTCACGGTGCTGGAGGCGCTCAAGCAGGTGTTCTACGAGCAGTCCGCGCAGGAGCTGGAGCTGGCGCCGCCGCCTGATGCCACGAGGAAGACTAGCGCCGCTAGCTCCGTGTCAGGTGACTCATTTGTTCACGGACGGCGTCACGGTGCTGGAGGCGCTCAAGCAGGTGTTCTACGAGCAGTCCGCGCAGGAGCTGGAGCTGGCGCCGCCGCCTGATGCCACGAGGAAGACTAGCGCCGCTAGCTCCGTGTCAGGTGACTCATTTGTTCACGGACGGCGTCACGGTGCTGGAGGCGCTCAAGCAGGTGTTCTACGAGCAGTCCGCGCAGGAGCTGGAGCTGGCGCCGCCGCCTTATGCCACGAGGAAGACTAGCGCCGCTAGCTCCGTGTCAGGTGACTCATTTGTTCACGGACGGCGTCACGGTGCTGGAGGCGCTCAAGCAGGTGTTCTACGAGCAGTCCGCGCAGGAGCTGGAGCTGGCGCCGCCGCCTGATGCCACGAGGAAGACTAGCGCCGCTAGCTCCGTGTCAGGTGACTCATTTGTTCACGGACGGCGTCACGGTGCTGGAGGCGCTCAAGCAGGTGTTCTACGAGCAGTCCGCGCAGGAGCTGGAGCTGGCGCCGCCGCCTGATGCCACGAGGAAGACTAGCGCCGCTAGCTCCGTGTCAGGTGACTCATTTGTTCACGGACGGCGTCACGGTGCTGGAGGCGCTCAAGCAGGTGTTCTACGAGCAGTCCGCGCAGGAGCTGGAGCTGGCGCCGCCGCCTGATGCCACGAGGAAGACTAGCGCCGCTAGCTCCGTGTCAGGTGACTCATTTGTTCACGGACGGCGTCACGGTGCTGGAGGCGCTCAAGCAGGTGTTCTACGAGCAGTCCGCGCAGGAGCTGGAGCTGGCGCCGCCGCCTGATGCCACGAGGAAGACTAGCGCCGCTAGCTCCGTGTCAGGTGACTCATTTGTTCACGGACGGCGTCACGGTGCTGGAGGCGCTCAAGCAGGTGTTCTACGAGCAGTCCGCGCAGGAGCTGGAGCTGGCGCCGCCGCCTGATGCCACGAGGAAGACTAGCGCCGCTAGCTCCGTGTCAGGTGACTCATTTGTTCACGGACGGCGTCACGGTGCTGGAGGCGCTCAAGCAGGTGTTCTACGAGCAGTCCGCGCAGGAGCTGGAGCTGGCGCCGCCGCCTGATGCCACGAGGAAGACTAGCGCCGCTAGCTCCGTGTCAGGTGACTCATTTGTTCACGGACGGCGTCACGGTGCTGGAGGCGCTCAAGCAGGTGTTCTACGAGCAGTCCGCGCAGGAGCTGGAGCTGGCGCCGCCGCCTGATGCCACGAGGAAGACTAGCGCCGCTAGCTCCGTGTCAGGTGACTCATTTGTTCACGGACGGCGTCACGGTGCTGGAGGCGCTCAAGCAGGTGTTCTACGAGCAGTCCGCGCAGGAGCTGGAGCTGGCGCCGCCGCCTTATGCCACGAGGAAGACTAGCGCCGCTAGCTCCGTGTCAGGTGACTCATTTGTTCACGGACGGCGTCACGGTGCTGGAGGCGCTCAAGCAGGTGTTCTACGAGCAGTCCGCGCAGGAGCTGGAGCTGGCGCCGCCGCCTGATGCCACGAGGAAGACTAGCGCCGCTAGCTCCGTGTCAGGTGACTCATTTGTTCACGGACGGCGTCACGGTGCTGGAGGCGCTCAAGCAGGTGTTCTACGAGCAGTCCGCGCAGGAGCTGGAGCTGGCGCCGCCGCCTGATGCCACGAGGAAGACTAGCGCCGCTAGCTCCGTGTCAGGTGACTCATTTGTTCACGGACGGCGTCACGGTGCTGGAGGCGCTCAAGCAGGTGTTCTACGAGCAGTCCGCGCAGGAGCTGGAGCTGGCGCCGCCGCCTGATGCCACGAGGAAGACTAGCGCCGCTAGCTCCGTGTCAGGTGACTCATTTGTTCACGGACGGCGTCACGGTGCTGGAGGCGCTCAAGCAGGTGTTCTACGAGCAGTCCGCGCAGGAGCTGGAGCTGGCGCCGCCGCCTGATGCCACGAGGAAGACTAGCGCCGCTAGCTCCGTGTCAGGTGACTCATTTGTTCACGGACGGCGTCACGGTGCTGGAGGCGCTCAAGCAGGTGTTCTACGAGCAGTCCGCGCAGGAGCTGGAGCTGGCGCCGCCGCCTGATGCCACGAGGAAGACTAGCGCCGCTAGCTCCGTGGCAGGTGACTCATTTGTTCACGGACGGCGTCACGGTGCTGGAGGCGCTCAAGCAGGTGTTCTACGAGCAGTCCGCGCAGGAGCTGGAGCTGGCGCCGCCGCCTGATGCCACGAGGAAGACTAGCGCCGCTAGCTCCGTGTCAGGTGACTCATTTTACTGTTTAAGCATGTAGATCTCCGATTCCTCTCCGTGGCCTTCCTGAACACGTTCCTGCTGACGTGCCGCGTGTTCACGGACGGCGTGAAGGTGGTTTTACGCCGGCAGGGCGAGTCGAGACGAGGATTGAGTTGAAAGTATCAAGTTGCGTGATGCGCAAGAGGATTGAAAACTTCATATAAATTTCAATTCAATCCTCGTCTCGTCTCGTCTCGCTCTGCCGGTGGAAAACCACCTTAACGGTGCTGGAGGCGCTCAAGCAGCTGTTCTACGAGCAATTTTTAATATATATCTAATCTTCTTCTTCCTCTGCCATACCCTAACGGGTGTCGGCGACCACCTTTGCAAAGTCCTCTCTGTTCTTGGCCAATCTTGCGAGTGTGGCTGCGTTCTTGATGTCAGTCCATTTTTTGATATTATCGAGCCACTTCATCCTCCTTCTTCCCCTTCCCCGTTTCCCTTCTATTTTCCCTTCTATTATAAGTTTGAGTATGTTGTATTCCTCGTGTCTATGTAGATGTCCAAAATATGCAATTTTACGTTTCTTTACAGTAGCTAATACTTCCCTTTTCTTATTCATTCTAGTTAACACTTCTGCATTTGTAATCCTAGCAGTCCATGATATTTTCAACATACGTCTGTATAGCCACATTTCAAACGCTTCTATTTTATCTTCCATAGCTTTGTTTAGCGTCCATGTTTCTGCGCCGTAGAAAAGTATGGATAAAACGTAGCATTTAATAAGTCTCCATCTCAATTTTAGACTAATATCTTTGTTGGTATATAAACTTTTCATTTTCATGAATGCACAACGGGCAATTTCTATTCTTATTCTATTTTCTTGTTTTTGGTTCCAGTTTTCACCCAACCAGCAGCCCAGATATCTATATTTCGTTACTCTTTCTATTTGTTTGCCATCAATTGTGAGACTGTTAGTAAAAATTTGTGATTTACTGACCACCATTAGTTTGGTTTTACTAATATTCATTTTGAGATTATATATCTAATAATAGTACCTATATCCACGTTAAGTTTTTATGTGTATTCAAAATTAGCCTTTTTAGGGTTCCGTAGCCAAAATGGCAAAAACGGAACCCTTATAGTTTCGTCATGTCCGTCCGTCTGTCTGTCTGTCTGTCTGTCTGTCCGTATGTCACAGGCATTTTACTCAGAAACTACATGATGGATATTGATGAAATTTGGAATATAGGTGTGTTTTATGAGCCGCTACTTAGTTTGGTATATAAATAATTAAAATAAATATTTTTAGGGGGGGCACTCCATACATCTTAAAGACAGTAAAAATAGTATTTTATGCAACAGTTGTATAAGAAGGTTCAAAAAATGCGAATTGCGTGAGTTGCGATACGAGCCGCGAATGCGGCGAGTATCGCAAATAGAGACGCAATGAGCGTTTTTTGACTTAATTATACAACGTTGCATACAATACTTTTTCTACGACTAGGTTAAAATATAAAATACATGGACGTCACGCGTGTCTCGTCCGGTCTCTCCGAGTGTGTACAGCCGGCATGACAGTTGTGTCTATGGTAAACTTTTTTTTGATATGGCTGGTGACACGATGTGACGATAATTAAAATACTTTTTTTTATGTTGGCATCAATTAATTTAATTCGGAAAGTTTTGTTTTTCTTATGAATCGTAGGAATTTAATTGTTTGTTAAGTTGGTAGTTGTGAATTTTTATCGTGAAGTTAGAATTGAGCGCTTAATCCTTGACCTAAGTTTAACCTAGATTTAGAAGTCTGTGGATGCTAGCAATAACGTAAAGTGACTATAACGACACTAGTGCTGTTATGGGGAATAGAGTATAGACTTCTCTGAACTCATATTATGTATGTTCTTATATTAGTGTTCGTGACCAAGTAAAAGACAGATAACAGTACAGGAGTAGAAAAAAAAATTTTTCAGCAAATATCAACGTGTGGTACATAGTTCGACAGCTCTTTAAAAAACACTATAAGGTTCCTAAGTAATGTTTTTGATTAAGTGAATGTATTTGGAAATAATCGCTCCGAAAGTCGTGTAAATTGTGTCCCCCCCCCCTCTATTTTCTAAACCGTGCGTCCGAAAAATATGAAAAAAATCACAAAGGTAACACTTAATTACTACTTTTAACGAAAATTATTTTCAACAAGATCGAATTAACCGTTTTTGAGTTATTGCCGATAAACTGCGCTTCTCAACAAAAGGGCGTAATTGCTATGAAGGTACGCTCTTTGGTTGTTGTACTTTTTTACATCGTATTTTTTACCTTATAGTTACGGCTATGGAACCCTACACTGAGCATGGTCCGACATGCTCTTGGCCAGTTATTTCCTTTACTTGTGTAAATAAATTAATTACATTTTGTCGGTTTGTCTATCTTCCTTGACATTAGTTATTCTTTCTCATTTGCTCAAAGGTTAGCTGGAAGAGACCCCTTACAGGGATAAGTTCACCTTTGTACATAACCACTGATCTTTGTACTGTTTCTGTATAATTTATGTGCAATAAAGCAGGGCTCGGAAACCGGTATTTGCTTCATACAAAAATACCGTTATTCTTTCCGTTCTTATCGTTCTTTGGTTTATTATTTCGTTTTTTATCCACACAATCTAATAATACGAAATCATGACTTAAATACATTACTGAGCTGTACATAAAAAGCATAAAATAAAACAAAATATTGGGCTATTTCGGGGTTTTTGCAATATACAGGTTCCGAGCCCTGCAATAAAGTGTTTACGTACAGTCAAGGAATTTAATTTCCTACCCGTTTCATTGAAATGTTGTCAAGCATTCAGGATGCATTAAGGTCGAAATTTCCATTTCAGTAATGTCAATACGTATTATTTGTCACTGCACATTACAGATAACCTGCTTGCGAAGTCATTTGCTCATCTAATTTCGAATATACATGTCAGTTGATGTCAGTGTCAATCGAGAAAATTTTTAAATTATTCCGAATCCAGACTCCGGAAAGTCTACCGCAAACGTCGATAATCTAAATTTCGTTATCTGCGTTTTTTTCATTCGAATATTGCAAGAGCGAGACAGATGAACGTTCTTCGAATTATGATTCCGCGGTTGTCGTCCTTTCTTGGTAGTGACTTGACGTTCCAAATTTCAGTTCACCATGTCAGCGTTGTTAATCTGTTACCTAGTTACTGACACAAAACAATGCGTGTGATATGTCAAAGTAACGTCGCACTCTAGCTAGCTCTTATGATGACAGTATGCTATACGACATTGGACCTTAGGTGGGTTGGAAATTAAATTCCTTGACTGTACATAGATAGTACATGAAGGGTGCCAACGGAACTTTATTACTAAGCCACCGCTGTCCAGCTGTCCGTTTGTCACAGGGCTCTATCTTTTCAACCGTAACAGGTAGAGACTTGGAAATTACACATAATGTGTATTTCTACTGCTGCTATAACAACAAGCAATAAAAGGACGTTTTCCAAAATAAATACCGAGGTAGCTAGTTTCTCAAAATATGGACTTTTGAGGTTTCTCTGGCTCAGAATCGTTACTACTTTAGTACCTTATCCGTAAAAAAAAAGTGTCCCAAAATTTGTATGGGTCGAACGAAACGCTTCCCTTTCGGCACGTATTTGGGAAAGTCTTAAAATGTGATTTTTCACACCTCCTATTCAAAAAACAGTATTTTGCTCCCTCAAAAGAGGGATCAAAGTGGTACTTTTCTGTTCAAGGACAACAGGGTATTTTTAGTTTGAACCCACTTAGAATATGCCATACCATAGACAGCTTTATACACACAGAGGGCGGCATAATAAGGAATGGCCCAGATCACAGGTGTTTGCGGTCCGAGCCGCAGGCGAGGGTCATAAATATAATATGGAAGTGGTATTTTCGTCCCGTCCGTAAATAATAATAATATTAATAATCGTTTTAAAAAATAATAATAGACTATAAATGTAACATTTTAACATTTCATTTTTAATAATAATGTGTGATGCTCTTTAACTATATATTTCGTTATTTTGGTAGGTAGCGTTTGTATTTGAATTTTCCTCATAGTCGGTGTGAAAAGCAGTATGTGTCACAAGGTAGCAAAATTATTTTCACCACGGGCGTTAACACTTAAATCCCTCACTACGCTCCGGATTCTACTTTAGAATCCCTCGCTACGCTCGGGATTCAATTGTAGAATCCTTCGCTTCGTTCAGGATTCAATGTACGCCCTCGCCGTAAATACATAATTTTGCTCCCTTGTGACACTATCTACTATTAACATGTACTTAGTATCTCAGTGAGTTTTTATGATATTGAAGTGTTTTTTTTTTCACTAATATTTCTATTATTGAGAGATCTTTCTATAACATATCACAGAAAAAAGTTGTCAAATAGCCAATTGTTATTTTTAGGTTACGGGTCTGAATTCAGCGAACGTGACTTGCATTGGAGGCCTTCAAGAATGAGAAGTAAGAAATATGAAACTACACCTTTTAAACCAGAGTTTCTTAATCTTTTTTGGTCATGGAGCCCTACATTATTTTAAAGACCTATCATACCCTTTCCGAATATAATCAAAAAATTTACCTTTTGTTTCCATTTTAACTTTTTTCTTCATTTTTTGATATCTCTTCCTGCAGTAAGGACATGTTTACAAGGAGGTACTGAATTTACTGATTTATTTTGGTCGGCTAGTTGTTATCCCGTTATTTAGTAACAAACATACAAACCTCCAAACATCTTCACAAACTTTCACGTTTTCAATATTAGTAGAATTTCAGGTTTACTATTGGATCGCATAAATGTAAAAGGCATAATTCATAATTTGGCATAATGCTTTTTTTCTGAACACGTAAACTTTTCAGGATTATTATAACGCAAACCTAACCTAACCTATTTAACAGAATGAGGCCTTAAAGAGTCCTGAAAATTCTACAGTTTAAAAAAAATACATTATGCCAAATGATGAATTATGCCAAATGATGAATTATGCCTTTTAAATTAATGCGATCCAATAGGTTCCCAGAATTTCATTCTTAGTGTAGCGTTAATCACACTCTAATCATTTATTCAGGTGAAGATGATGAAAAACTGTCTCCATATTTGATGGCGCCCTCACGTCGGACTTCATCAATAAGCGTATGCAAGGTAATGCTTTTTACGTTACATTATGCCGTAAGTAGCCTTTTTCTACACGCTATTCGTAAAACATTGTTTAGTCAGATAAATAAGATTTTTGTGGATTTGCTTGGGCTTACTAAAAGCTTATTCTCTACTATAATTATAAAATAGATGATCGAAATCAAAAGTGCCTTGAATTCCTTAGGTTTTGTTCTGGGACTCATATGAGTCTACGCCTACTTGGTCACCTTCGATAAGTTCTTCTTTGACTATAAATCGTAATCGTATGAGCAGAAACCTTTAAAGATATCAATATAATAGCAGTAATTTTTCTTCCCACGAATGGTTCATTGTACGCTTGAATGTGTGCGCGCCGTGTACTAACGCACTACAGGCAAAGTTTTAACAATACGTAAGTATGCTCCAGTATGGATTGCACTCACACAGACGTGCTATCGCGCGTCTGTGTGAATACGTGTCGCGCGCTCCTAAACGGCCGACGTTTTACTTTATACTTTGCCAATATGGCATCAGTCTCTTATAGAATACGTGTTTGTTCATGCTTGCGAAAGGAGGAAGAAAAAGAAGAAAAAGACAGTGGTCTATTAACCATTCCAAAGATAATGGCGACGTCTTCTAGCAATGAGACTTTGAAAGGTGGGTAAATCTGAGTCTACGGTCTTCAAAGTCAAAGTCTTATATTTTATTTTATTACATATAAGCATGGTGCTTAATTTTTATTTATTTGCTTTTCTTTTAGGGATTTAATAAGGATTAAAAACTCTGTCCATCAGATATTTTATTGGACAGGTCTCACTACAGAATCATCATAAAAACCTGCATGCACTTGGTCAGAAATGCTATCCAAGAACTCTCAGATCTATAGGCTAATTTGTCAGAGTCGAAAAATCTAATGTCTCCAAACCTATGTTAGAGCTGAAGCTCTATGATTTTCTGTCGAAGGAACATTATCATAAATCTGCTGTAAATGTTAAACCCTAAGCAAGAGGAATGAATGAGAAACCATCATCCACTTTACTTCAATTAACTTAAAACAGAACTTTGAAATTAATTTTACGTTTTTAGGCACCGCCCCATCATCGCCTGGTGCCATAAGCTCAGTGACATTAGTGGGTACCCCGAAAAAGGTCAGCCCAGAGCCGTCAGAGCCCAAGGGGCGGAAGTCGCCGACCAAAGACAACGACGCTGCGGCGGCCATCATGAAGGATGAAAGCATAGAGTTGGTAGAACAGAGCGACGAGGACATCAAGTATAAGGAGGAGGAACCGGAGAAGGTCAAGAAAGACGAGAAGTTTAAAATTTCGCAGAGGTTTTCAGAGGTAGTGCTCTTATAATTACTATTTTACAAAAATATGTATGACTGACTTTAAACATAGAAACTCTTTCAATATAAGGATTTATTTTTTCTATACGATGTGTGCTTTTAACATTGGTTCCGACGGTAAATGAATGAGGTTGGCCTGATGACCCAACTCAAAGATGTTGGCTTTTGTCGTAAAAGAACGTCATTCTACCCTCGGAAATTCGAAATGAAGAATACAGAAAACAATCAATAGAATAGAGAGCCTCCTAAGATGGACAACGCAGTGATTCTGTAAGGGTTCCGTTTTTTTATCTTATGACTATTATGAGATACGGAGTAGGGTAATTTCCAAAAATCAAAGTAAATTTATATTAACGCTAGCTATCAAATTACGTTTCCAACACTTCTTGGAAAACATCTACCTAGGTGCAATCGTTTTGTCCCACTGATATTATAAATGTGAAAGTTTGTGAAGATGTTTGGATGTTTGAATGTTTGCTACCTAATAACGGGGTAACAACTAGATGGATCAAGCTGAAATTTGGCATGTAATTAGATCAAGTCTTGGATTGAGGCATAGGATACTTATCAATGGCGTGGGGTCCATAGAACTCGATTCCCATCGGCTTGCCTCATAGTAGCCACTTAGCCAGTTCAGCACTTAAGTCTAGTGCTCTTAAAGAAAATTGAAGCCAAACCTGCTCCGGCTTGCCCAAGGATTTCTTCAACGCCACGCCACTGATACTTATATTTATATACCGGTAAAGAGTTCCTTTCGGACAATAACAGGAACAACGCGGGCGAAGCCGCGGGAAAATGCTATGTTTTATATATTCTAAAAAACATGATTGTATACGCTTCCCCAGCGCGTGCGCACCATGTCGCAGAGCCCGCGGCGGCTGCAGCCCTCCGCCGCCGCCATGTCCGAGGCGCGCCGCCGCTCCGAGGGGGCAAGAGAGGCCGCCGCCGCCGCCGCCGAGGAGAGCCGCCGGGCTTCCGACACCGGCCGGTACACGCCGAGGCGATCCGTCAGGTGAGGACCGGCACTGCCAGTTTAAGGTAAACGCAGTAGTAACTCCATGTCACAGAGCCTTCGACACCTGCAGCTCTCCGCCGCGGCCATGTTGGAAGCGCGGTGCCTTTCAGAAACCCGAGAAACCCTTCTAGAGAGGTCACCGCCATCGCCACCGAAGAGAGCCGCAGATCTTCTAACACCGGGTGGTACACGCCGAGGCGTTATGTCAGGTAACGACCATTGTAATGTTAATGAGATGATTATGTAAACCCTAATAAAAATGACTAAAACTTCGTTATCAAAACCCTCAAAGTCCTAACTCGAGGAGCAGGCCAGGAACAGGGGAAAGGATTTCTTCTTTACATCACAAAATCCAAGTTACCAAAAGACATTTATGGCATTAAACTAAACTGTCTTTTTTATTCGACATCATTCTAGAATCACCTTAGTAAGAAAATAACAACAAGTGTTTTTTGGCAATCGGTTGACAGCTCAATATAATGATGTTGTTCTGTTAATTCTTGTTGTCGCTATAATCTCATATATGTTTCCAGCGAGCGACGCTTCACCAACTCGTCGATCAACAGCGAGCGCCGCCGCTACTGGACCGGCTCGGAGCCGCGCTCCTCGGTCACCTCACAAGTATCGCAAGTACAGGTAAAAGGATCACTAACATGCACACGCAATGAGGAAAAGCTGAACCGCTTCAACCAAACGCGCTGAAAATGAGCGTACGGAACGCTCATTTTGAGCGATCAGCGAAAAGTTAATGGCTGAAGCTAGCAAATCTTCTTGCAGGGTTGTGAGCTCCCCTACTTGGTTAGGATTGCAATACAAGAGCTCACCGAGCTTATAGCTCTAGCTAGTCGGGGCCAATTATAGGTAAAGGGAAGGATGAAAATCTACTCGTAGTTTCTAGTTACAAGCAAAGTTAACTTCTACTGTGCGATCGGTTAACTTAACACTGTACTTACTTGAATACGTGACCAATGTAAATCAAGAAAATCTTAAAAAGTAGCCACATATACTGGAACGTACATAAACTAAAAACATGCCACTTTTAAACATCATGGAGATGATTTCCTTCTTTTGCCTTTGACTTCATACTTTTCCTTCAACTACGTTTATTCAATCTTTCATAAAAATTAGACGACTATTTTGTCAATCATATTTTTTCTGATGGTGATGTGATGTACGACAGATTTTTATCTTTTTAGTATCAACTTTTATTTTATTTTATACCTCATTCCTTGCATTGTCTCATTCTGGCATTTGGACTTTTAGAACTACCGACGCGAAACCAGCCAGTCCAAGGCAGGAGTGGTCATCACTTCGTTCCGCCAGTCCCACAGGAGGTAAGACCAACCCACAAACATCTTTACCACAATCATCATCTCTCTTATCCATAACTTTATCGATTTACTAATTACTATTCAGCGCAAATTGAGAGCTTATTAAAATCTCAATGTTGTGGCATGTGTTGAATTTTATTCTAAAATACAATCACGATTTTCGATAGCGAAAGCTCTTGCACGCCATGGCTGGTCGGAGTTCAGACGTGACGGTTGTCGCGCATCAAAATTGTTTGCAAATATGAAAAGATGCTCAATAATTCAATTGGTATTCGTTTAACAGTTTTGGAAAAGATCCGTTGTGGTGAGTGGTTAAGAGGTAACCGTAGAGACCCGGCTCCTAGAGCTGGCGTAGAGGACGACTTTGAAATTACGCTTTTTATTAGAGTTTTTAGAGTTTTGCCCTTTTTAAGATTTTTATGTATGGTCCTCTATTGATGTAGTAACTAACACTGGAAGGCACACGGCGCCACTACACTTTAAACAAAACTCACCACACACTTTACTCTGATCTTGAAGTCTTCTTATACTTCAACCACTATATCATATCCAAAGCAATTCGAAACTCTTTACTCGCATTTTTATTCTTGATCACATTCAGTAAACTTTACTTTAACTCGCTCTACATGTTCTTCAGTCACAAGCATCACGTCATCCAAATCAGAAAACAGGAACGAACACAATTTGGATATTTGTATGTAAAAGATATCAATTGATTGTTTTAATTGGTGGAAATTGGGCACTGTTTGATCTCTAACACTCCTTGTGTGATGATGGAAATGCCCGAACGATTTCAAGATCCTTGAGGTTTTTGCATCATGGTTGATCCAAATTTACTCACTTTAAAATACAGACGTTCATCATTTTTGTAATCCATTAAATAGATCTTTGACTAAATCAATATCTGCATGAACATTAACTAACTCAAATCGTTTTTAATTTTACATTTTCTATCTCTTTGTATTTTTCTCTATTATGCATGTCGTAGTTAGTTCACAATGTGACGTTTGTATTTTACTCTATTCTTTATTTTACTATACCCCCATCTTTAGCAAAAAATGTCTCGTCAAACTTCTAAATTCACGTGTTTTCCCAAACTTTCTAGTCTTGTCTGTACATAGAACATTTCAGTCTGATCTGAACCTTTATCATCACTAAACAAAACCCACTGTAGGTGTCAGCAAACTAAATGACTATCTAGAAAAGTATGCACAAGTATTATTAGTCTTCTGATAGTAAAATTACAGATAAATATAGTTATTTAGCTGAATAGTTGACTGGTAGAGAAACCACAACTAGCCTCAGTATTTTTGTGATTAGAACGTTATTTTTTAAGCCAATGAGCACGTTATATTCAATGGAATTGATAATATTTTAAATAACATATTCAGCCTAGAGCTACAGGTAGGTGGCAATAGTCTTAGAACACTCTTCTCACTGTCAAACAAGTGTAAATAGGTAGGATTATAATAAAGGACACTCTCACTCAAGCTTCGTTTTACTACCAGAATAATCTAAGATATCCAAAGATCTATCAACTTCTGGCGCACTTTTCATTACATGAGTCATTTAGGTTGCCATCTTTTATCTGTCTCCTTTGGTATCTATTTTCACCAGAGTTTTCTACATATAGGAGCAGCACCTCTACGGCAGCAGTTGCCTTTGCGGTCGCCACGTCCGCTTCTTCTAACCCTCGGTCACCGCCGACCACTTCGCCGACCCAAACTAGACGCGATTCCGTCATTTCCACTGCCGCTACTATGAGAGTGTTGAATGTTTTGAGGTGAGGTGAAAGTACGTTAAGCAGGACCAATATTAGGTAAAATTGATAAGTTCATCATTTCAAATCTATCGAATTAGTTCTGTCAACCCCATTTAAGCGTCTGCTCTGATAATCATCATTTAAATGACGATTATTAGCTAATGCCTTTATATCGTATAGGCTTCCCCTTGAGCCAAGTTTAGGACCATCAGACGCGACCTCCATTCAAATTAGCCAATCAAAGCCTAGACATGACCGTATGTTGTGCTATGTTGACTTTGAATTAGCCAATCTGAAGGCACTAGCCGCCCCCGCCATCTCAAGTTTAGCACAAACTGACACTTAGCAGAAAGCCAGTGGCATCTTGAGATTTATTTCTCTATACTATTAGCTGCACAGTTTTCCCTTAAATTTGTTCAATAATTTCCTTATCTCCAGGCACTGGATCTCCAAGCACTCGTCCGACTTCTGGTCGGACGAGCGTCTCCGCGGGCTGACCATGGACTTCCTGAAGGAGATCGAGGCCAGTCCGGGGCTGCTGCCGGCCGAGCACAAGGCCGCGGCTCAGCTCCTGCGGCTGCTGGAGAGGTCGCCCGACAGGGCCGTGGATTTGAAGGCACTCTTCGCTCCGCCTCCGGTAAGTCTTCTTGGTTCCTGATGGGGCGCTTTTCCTCTTTGCTGACAGACTGATTTTGACTGATCAGACTTTTAAATTTAGAGAGACAGAACACGAAACAGTGAAAGAAACGGACAGCTGACTACGAATGACGATCGAGACCATACGACGAGACGGGCTCTGGATTTCGGCTCTCTTCCAATCATAATAGCTAGGACAACAAATGATGTCATAGAAATTTTGACTAATAAAGTGCTTTTTTAATAAATACACTATTAGAAGCTGGTATGTTTCAGTTTGCTTAATGTGCGGTTATGCGTGTTTACTTCGGCGATTATTAATTTGAGTGTAATCAATCAAATCAAAACCGCCTTTATTATTACTTCTTCAACTGAAGGAAAAAATCTCCGTAAATAGGGTGTCATGTATCAAATGAATAATTTTTTTTTGTAGATGTCATTGCTTCTGTTTGTATTTCCAGGTGCCAACTAAAGAAAGCGTTGAGACTCTATCAGCACTGGAGATTGCGGAGCAAATGACGTACTTGGACTATCAGATCTTCAGCTCTATCCATAGCGAGTAAGGCACTTTACATTACTTCCAACGAAAGTTTTTCAGAGTTGTCCAATAATGAAGCGCAAAAAATGTAACTGTGTTTAATAACCATAGCCTCAGTAATAAAATATCGGATGCACGAACGAGTCTGTTCTTTTAGGTACCTATTTAAAATGGTACATAAAAAAACCACGTGACTCAGGTCGTTCAGCCAATCAGTCATGTTTTGTATATGTGGCACAATACCGTTTGCTGAACGACCCGAGTCACGGGCATTTCTCCAGAAATATGTCTGCGACTCATTCATCTGTCTCCATACATTTAGTATGAAAAAGGGCCAGATGAATGAGGTGACCGCAGACATATTTCTGGAGAAATGCCCGGTTTTTTCGTTTACCTTTTTTAAATACCTAAAAGAACAGACTAAAAGTTATGAATTATGATGAGTCAACTAGCTCAATAGGTATTTGGCTGCTTTATTCTCTATTACTGATTTGTGAATCCTTATAATCTTACAGAGAATTTCTGGGTCAAGCCTGGACAAAAGCAGACAAGGCGGAGCGCGCCCCGCACATCTTGCTGATGACGTCACATTTCAACCACATCTCCAACCTTGTTATCTCGGAGATTCTCAAGAAGTATACCTTAGCAGGTATGGCGTCCGTTCTTGTGAACTTCTTCATGTGTTGACGGTACCTACCGCTTTAGGGGATCAGGAAAAGTCTTGCTCATAATCTTGGTATGTTTTCTGATGCCTAAGAAACGGATATACCTATCTCGAGAAAATCCAATTTAGTATTTTAGTTTTCAAACTATTCTTCTTTTACGAAAAAGTTATCTAAGTTTCTTCATTTTTATTTTTACTTTTTTGTCGTTCAGTTTTAGATTGTTATTGTATAGTTTTGTTATGTAATTTGTACTTTATGTCTTGCCAACTCAGAATCTTTTTCAGTTTCCCAACATACAGTTTGAAAAAAGTGAACAGGTTATTCTGCATAAATCTTATTCTTCTATCCGTTTCGGAGGTTTCTTTGTAGCTAACAAGGCAAAAAATTAATAAAAATGGTAACAAATTGTGTTAGGCTAGCCAATTAAAGAAAATATAATCCGAGGTCACACTTCAAGATCGTTTTTCGGCTAATCATGTACATACGAACTGTCTGTTGATTAAAACAACTTAAACGGATTGAATCGCGGAAAGACACCCCCGCGACAACGACCACAAACGCTCAAAAGGGTTACGAAACGTCGGGACTTAAAAAATGAAAATGAAGTAATACGCGATTTAACCCGTTTAAAAGTTGTTTTATTACAATGAGTGATAATCGCGGAAACCGAAGTCAATAGCTGTTAATTATTTGCCTATTTCGGCCACGACGACATCTCACCTTTGGGTAGACGGCGTGCACCAGTGTTGGTGTACCAATCTTGTGCGACTTTAATTCGGCTCGATAACCTTATGCCGCCTAAATATTATGCAAAAAAATTATCTGCGAAATTACTGCTCGTTTAGAAGACTGTTATGGTCATCAACATTATGCCAATATAAGATTCGGAATGATAAAAATCTGCGAAATGAAGTATGCCAAAGAATACTATGCGTAAGGCGCTCCTGCCAAACGTTACTTCTGCCAGGTACCATTATGCAAAACAAATATATGTCCAAAAAGTTTCTGCAAGACAATAGTGAACCGTCTCGTGTCCAGGGCGCGAGGCAGCCATATACGAATGGTCCGTTGATTATTTACCTATTTCGGCCACGTCGATATCTCACCTTTGAAAAGATGATGGCATGAATCTGCGTCGGTGCACCAAAATAGGTGTGTGTGTGTCCAGGGCGCGTGGCCGCCATCGAGAAGTGGGCGGCCGTGGCCGACATCGCGCGCTGCCTGCACAACTTCAACGGCGTGCTGCAGGTCTGCGCCGCGCTCTCCAACACCTCCGTCTACCGCCTCAAGAAGACCTGGGACAAGGTCTCCAAGACGGTGAGCCGACCATAACCTACACACACAAATACACTTTATTGCACACCAGAAAAACACATTACGAGAGGTACATTACATACCTAATTAAAATAATAGGGATGACGACTGGGTTAAAACTACATTGATAATTCTATGTAGTCCGTCAGTTAGATTATGGAAAAATATGGGACACGTATTTTTTGGTTTATCAAAATATTAAAAATCGACAAAGTTACAGATCATCAAACTTCTGGAGTGGGAGCTTGTGACGTCATTCCTAGGGGAAAATTGTACCTACGAGTGACGTCACTCGAAACTTCTAAGCGCTCTATCCTCGTCATTTTTTGTTTGTCGAACAAAAGAAAAAATACGTGTACAATATTTTTTAATAATCTAACTGACGGACTAAACAGTTTTTTTTAGTCGACTAGCCCATTCAATAAGTAAACAGCCTACACTAGACACTATAAGTACTAGGATTTTAGAATCTAAAGTTAATTCTGTAATAACCCGTAAGCCGGTTGGCCTAGCAAATATGGAGTTATTAACAAACATTCTTGAAAAAATCGAAAAACGCTGGATGATGCCACAAATAAATAGGATATCAAACTTCTCAATGACCGACTTCTAAATTTCTGGTGTAGGTAGCGAGTCATCTATTTCTTCATTACTTTGTTTCTTGTTCGATAAGATCGAATGTTTTAAGGAATCTTAAGGAAACTATTTATATTCATAATCAATATTTTTGCAATGCTGAACGTTTATAAGATTTAACACTTTATGTTTTCAGAGCAAGCAGACCATAGAGAAGATGCAAACGATTATATCATCAGAATGTCGCTTTCGTATCCTAAGAGATGCTCTGCACAGGTGAGTAGCTAAGCTTATTTTAATTGCCCTAATTTTTCACTTTTCGCACCTTGCCATCTAAAATTCAATAACAATTTTTACAAAGGTGTAACATTTTTTTACTTTAACTTTTTGTTTCGATGTTACATTTTCCTGTGTGATTTCCACCACTTCCACTGTGCCATGGTGACAAAGTTTTGATCCTCGCCCATGTGTCTGTGTTTTTAAATATTATACGTTATGACTGTGAAATGGCGGGGTTTTAAATCCCGCGATGGATACGGGCAGCTGAATCCGCAAATATGGGTGACTTTATTATAGGTAGGACTGTAATGGGGTAAATTCTATGTATGAATGGAAGATGAATGAGAGATGAGAGGTGAAAAGTCGGTTGAATTATGTTCTCGTTGAATTTCTCAGACTATTGACAATGATAGTGGCCAGTTTGCAGAATGAGGTGGTTGTTGATCCTTTTAGTGTGATGTCTTGCAGATTATATGGGTCGATATGGAGAATATTTTTAATACACTTGCAAAGTGGTACTTTTCGTAGCTGTAAATCTTGCGCAAAGTTGTATTTTGGGCACTAGTGTTTTTACTTTCCAGCAAATTTTTGAACACTAAATAACACATTAATTTGCAAAGATATTTCTCGCTTTTTCATGTTTAAATTGAGTTTTAAATCTGTATGTTTCTTCCCAAAATAGTTTCTTTTGATTTGGCTGAATGGTGACAACCGGTGCCATGTTTTCGTTTTATTGTAATTTTTTCGCAAATGTATTAAAAAACGTCGTTTGATATACGTGCGGAAGTGTCATTTCCACTCGTCCCGAGTATTGTCCCTCGCCTAACGGCTCGGGCCCATACACCTCGGGAGTCGCGAGAAATTACATACTTTCCGTACTTATATCAAAATAGTACTATTACGTAATACGTTTTCCAGGTGCGATCCTCCTTGTATCCCATACCTGGGGATGTATCTCTCCGACCTCTCGTTCATCGACGAAGGGACCTCCAACTACACTCCGGATGGCCTCCTCAACTTCTCCAAGATGCGGATGGTAAGCTCGTTGTTTCATCGCTAGAAAGTCGTCCTTTTCCATCCTTTTAGCGGCCCCGCACATTGGGCTACTGCGGGGTCGACCTCCTCGCGACAACAGCACACAAGAGCCGCGTCCCGACTTGCCCCAGGACCCGAATGTCCTGGATTAACTTCACTCCGACCTTGCTAAGTTTCTTGCTCTTAGCTGGGCTAAGTTCAGCGAACCGGCAACTAAAACTCCCTTAGTTCGATTCACACGCTCACATAAGGACAGGTTGATCCGCTTCAACCTTCCCGCTGGCCCGCTTCTCACTTTGAGCAATCAACGTAACTTCAAGGTGGCCCTGGCTTAGCGTCCTGGTTCGATCCCAGGCGCTTCGGCCTCCACCTAGTCCGACCCTCTCAAGGTAGCCCGGACCAAGTGACCTAGTTCGATCCCAAGGAACGCCTCGGCTCCCACCTGGTCCGATTTTTGCAACAGTCAGTAAGGCTTGCAAGTTTATCAGGCTTGAAAAAAAAAACATTAAGCTACTAGTAGCGGCCACAGCTCGGCCGCCGGCCGCCACAAGCTGCGGGCGTTTTCATACATTTTGTATGGCACCGGCAGACACCAATCGTTCAAGTTAGTTTTTTCTGCAGTTATTATAACTATTATTAGCTTATTACTCTTGAGTTCCCTCGATTTTCGTTTCTGTTTTTTCTTTTATTTGTCCGAAGGTATTGTTAGCCCGAATTTTATTTCTCATAATTTCTCTAGCTTTGATGGACAATATTTTGGAAAATCGAATTAGAATAGATTAGATTACGTTTATTTTGTAATTATTCTGAAAAGTCATTGTTATTTTTAAAATAACAACTGTCCATAAATATTATTCGGACAAATAGAACATTGGGGTCAAATAAAAATTATGCCAAAAAAACATTTTACCTGGATGATAATTGGTTCCAAAAAGAACGGTTGCTTCAAATGGCGAAAAATATAAGAAAAGTGGGTTAAATACACGGTTTTCCGCCCTAACCGTATTTCGTGTCGTCACTCTCAATGTGTGAAGATTAAACATTTTTACTTTTCAGATTGCGCACGTAATTCGAGAAATAAGAAATTTCCAGCAAACTCCATACAAGATAGATCACATTCCAAAGGTGAGCCAGGCAGATTGTGACATATTACAATATAACTTTAAACAATCTATTCAGAGGGTTCTTTATAGAGTCTGTGAGGAAAGAGAATAGGCGTGGCGAAAAACGGAACTAACCTAACCAGTATGGCATTTATTTTTTGCAAATACGGTAGAAATGCATTACAGCGCCCCCCCATCTAAATCCTATTCTCTTTCCGCACAGACTCTAAGCATATTATTGCGCTAAATGTTCAAAACCTAGCCGAAGACGAATTTTGAGTTCTACCCCATTATCAAGGACTAAATTATTACATCTAGGAATTAAAACTAAAATGTATAACTATCACCGAGTTCGCCGACGGTTTCTCCGCGTCGACACGGGCAGGGCCTACAGTCGAAAGTCAGTCAAAATGTCAAAGTTACCGTCACAAGACCAGCTACAAGTACAAGCACACACCCGAGAAAACAACACGGCACGTACAGGTCGATTCACAAGAGCTGGCACGAATGGATTGAATGAGTGAATGATAATGTCTATGTGTGCATCACAAAACGATTAAATACGGGTTGATTCAATAAGCGACAAACGTGTTTACAGATAATCTTATAACTTCGTAATGCAGTCAGCAATGTGCATTTTATGAACAAAATAAATCTCCTACCAACATAATCGCTACCTTGTTTGTACACTGACAAATTGCACCGAAACAAATTTAAATTTTGTACTTGTATTGTGCAATAAAGTTTAAATAAATAAATAAGTTTCGTACAAGTTTCGCATATTTTCGCCATGATTTCGCAGATTGCGGCTTCAGTGTGAAATAAATAAAGAAAAATTAGATAAAAACTCCATGATAGAAAAATATTTCTAGCGAATCGTAAATTTTACCTTTCTGCCATATCTTTGCAGTTGCGTGCACATTATATGTATTTTTACTTGAATGACGAAGAAGTGTTGTTACAAAATATAATACTTGTTTACAAAATATTTGGAGCCTTCCGTATAAGAACGTCACTCAACAGTGCCAAGTGACAATTCTTTCGTTCAATCCATTCGTGCCAGCTCTTATGAATCGACCTGTACAAAAATAACATGTAACGCTTAAAATTATAGGGCTCCAACAAATAGATTATCCAAATTCAAATTAACTTTCACTTAGGCAAGACAAACTCACTCGACCATGAGGCCCAAGCGAAACGACCAGTTCGCTCCAAAAAGTAATGAGACAGTGCACACACAGACAGGTGCCGTCATATGATAAGTCTTAAGCAGTTTGAAAACGCGGCGGACTTAACACTAAGGGTCTTATCACACTTGCGATTAGCGGGCGAGTTTCCATACAAGACCGGTCGCGAGCGAAAGGACCATGCGTCAAAATGGACCCAAAACCAACAGAGCTAAGAGTTGTGTCATTAAATAGGTCTTTACATGTACTTCATTTCATTATATGGGCACTAAGTTCAATTCCATTGCAAAACTGAGATATTCAAATTCAAAATTGTATGAGCAGCGCTAAGTGAAGCGAGCACAAGTGCCAATATTTTTGCCGCCGCGTGCGCCCGCTCCGTGCACCCGCGTCAGCTAGCGTAGGCGTACTTGGCGTAGGCGTCTCTCACAATACTAAAATATGAAAATCTCAGTTCTGCAATGGAATTGAACTTGGTGCCCATATAATGAAATGAAGTACACGTAAAGACCTTTTTAATGACACAACTCTCAGCTCTGTTGGTTTTGGGTCCACTTCCCATACAAAGTTGCCCATGGTCCTTTGTATGGAACTTCGCTTCTAACTCACCCGCAGCTCGCTCGCAAATCGCAATTGTGATAAGGCTCTTAAGACCATTACGATGTAGATTTTTTTAAATAATCAATAGACTTACTAAAACCCTTTTCACGGACATGGCTAGCTAATGTAAATCCAAATATTAATAGGCGACATTTAGTAGAAATTACCCTGAATTTACTTGCCATCTCAACGGTCAGGTATGCGACTTCCTCCTGGACCGCAACCTGGTGATCGCCGAGGAGCGGCAGTACACTCTCTCGCTGGAGCTGGAGCCGCGCGTGGCGCGAGGCTCGACGGCCGGCCTGCACTCGCACTCGGCCGCGCCCGCCTCGCCCGCCTCCTAGCGCCGGCGCCGCGCGTCCCTCGCGGCGCTCGCGCCCCTCCGGCCCGAGCGTTAGGACGCGCGTTAAACGTGACGAGACATCCTTGTCGAGGTTAAAGACAGTGAGGTTACCCTTAGTGGCGAGGTCATCCGTGTCAAGATCGAAAACGGTGTCAAGGTCATCGTTGTCATGTTTAGGGATAGTTTCGAGGTCATATTTATTAGTGTTCAGGACGGTGTCAAGGTCATCGTTGTATTTTTAAGGACCACTGTCTTTTCAAGGTCATATTTGTCGATGTAAATGACGGCTACCTACGCTATTGCTCATCCAACAGTATGAGCAATGAATGACGCAGTTAGTTACTCATCAGCGGTGTCAAGGTAAAAGATGTTAGTGATTAGATCTAAAATTAAAATCACTACCGAGTTACCAGTGTCGAAGCCTTTAGAGATCGAAATTCGATTTCAAGACATTTATCTGCCTTATTCCCAATTAAGAATAAAAGGTTATTCCTTCAAAAGTATCATTCCCTATCCGAACATTTTGGTGAAAACTCAGAAAATCCCGTCTCATTCGAGTGGAATTTTTGGTTACTGTGTAGAACCTGCCGAACATAAAAATAACTAAAAATGGGAATGATGTTTTGGAAGAAAAACCCTAAACCGACTTTGCTCCTACATGCCCATGGCAAAGTTTTACGCTACTCTACTGTTTTAACATTAATTATCAATACTCTTAAATGGTGACAATCAATGGTGAGTTTTCGACGGTATCAAGATTAAGGCAAAAAATCCGCAATGTCAACTGTCAACCACTAGTGTCATTTAAATTTTCCGTCATTTTTTTCGTGTGGACTGTGTGAATATCAAAATAATCTGTGCACGTACGATGTCGTTCTCGACATTGACGGATTATTTATCAAAGGTGGCCCAGCCCTAAAGGAGGGCAAGAAGCCGGCACTAATCACCAGGCGATTAGGACTTCCAATCTCAGGATATTTTGTATGGCCAATCCCGAAGTCCCGGGTTCCCATAACAAAATCCCGGGCGATGGCGATGGCTCTTAAACGGTCGACCTATAAGGCCTTAACACGCACACCGAGCCTACGCTTTGATCCTGAAAGAACTCAACATTAAAGAGAGATTATTGTCGTCTGTGCAAATACGAATCCTCAAATTCTTCGGGCACCCGAAACGAGGACTCCATGGAACGATTGGTGGTGCAAGGGAAAGTCGAGGGCAAAAGCTCTCGTGGGCGCTCTCCAACACGGTGGACGGACCTCATTAAATCTGTGACGCACTCCAGCATAAATGTTAACTCTCACTCCGCCAAACATAGAGATACATGGCGTCGCATCACACGAGAAGCGGTGTCGCAAGACCGACCGACCGAGACCACTCTGCCAAGAATGCACGACTAAGAAAAAAGATAAAGTCTTAAAAACTATCGGCATGGGGTACCTTTTTTCTAAAAACTACACCATGTGTCAGAGCATAATTTGTACCGAGATCTTCCATGGATCATCATGAGATTTGAATAAGGTGCTACGGATTCAGTCTACAGTTACTGCGTTACTGTTAGCAGCCTAAAGATACATCAAAAATCAAGAAACTTTAGCCTAGTTATTGGCATGTTTTAAACGCAGTTTATTTACAAAAGATTATCATATACGGCGAATATGGTGACGAACTAGAAAAATAATTGAATACTTATGAATGAATAATTATATGAAATCAGTGAGATTAAGAATAATGTTGCCCAAGAGACTATTCCTACTAAGGTTAGAAAGACACTAAACACATGTGGAAAAAATTGCAACGATCTAGAATAGGGTAAATCGTATATTTATTACAAGCAATTGACCACTTCGTAAAAATACAGTTAATTTGAATTATTTTTGACGTTTATGTAATTAAAATATTTCCACTTAGAACTCTCGCCTGGAACATAGTAAATATAGTTCTAAATTTTTTTTATGTTGCGATTAACCTTCTGTTGATGATTTGCCCTGCTTTATGATTGTCAGCAATCAGCTTCAGGGTCATTCATGTATTACTCCACACACATAGGAGGAGGGCGGTTAAGCCAAATGTGACAGTCTAGTTAAATAAAATAAAAGTTAGGATCGAAGTGTGAAAGAGTGTCTAAAAATCTATGACATAACGCACACATGTTCAAAGATGACCTCTTGCTGAATTTTGAGCTCAGCTAAAGATTGCTTTAGGTATAACTTTTGGAGTAATCTAAAATGCAAATGAACAAACAAATTTTTAAATCAAAATATCTCCAAATGCGATTGTTAAAATATTTAATAGTAATTAGTAAACAAGATGGTATGAAGAATAGGAGAGAAATTGGTATTCTATAATACCTATTATGTTATTTGCATGTTGATGCAATATAAAATTTATGATAAAAGCTTCCTTCTAAAATAAAAGAAAAAGAAGGATAGATATATACATATTATACAACATCATATGGTGGCATTTTCTTCTTAACTAGCGAGGAGGCTTGAACTCCCGACCTCGGTAAATTTTGGGCGTTTTAAGGAATTCAACTATTTTCTTATAAGAAAACTGCTTAGTTTGCTT
Source organism: Eudemis profundana (assembly GCA_947034925.1). Lineage (NCBI taxonomy): Eukaryota > Metazoa > Arthropoda > Insecta > Lepidoptera > Tortricidae > Eudemis > Eudemis profundana. The sequence continues at coordinate 2,750,353 of OX344809.1, forward strand.
ATAAGAAAATAGTTGAATTCGCCAAACAAGACAACTGGAGAATTGGATTTTGCACTTGGAAATATGCATTTAATTAACAAATATACTGCGTTAAGAACATATCAGTTTTCGGAATTTATAATGTTCTGAGGATATCTAATCCTTTTGCTACCTTTTTCAACGGAGCACATAGTATAATATAATTATAATAATAAACTAAACTGCGTATAAATAAAGTCTGCGTATTTAAAGTATATGAAAATCATTAAAAGAGTTACGAATAAAATGACTGCACGATAATTATTATTAAATGTTGTTACTAGAATAATTAGGCTAACGCTAAGAAATACTCTTAACCTCTGGGTCTCTATTTTTGTAAAATAATTTCATTGTCAATTAGTTAAGGTGGTTTCACCCCATATAAATGTTGACTTTTTGTAAATAGGAATTTTGTTTTTGCGAAATTATTCATAAACACCTTTAATCACTCGAAACAGTAAAAAAATAACAGTTAATGACAATTTTTATTTATACCCTAAATAGAATAGAATAGAATAGAATAATTTATTAAACAACGTATTATACAACAATGACATTTAAAGACTAAGATATACAATTAGAGAGTTGAACCTATATGCCTGAACTAGGATTCCCTGTATCTCAGGCAAAAGGGACTATCAAACATTTGTATCTACTACTAAATATTTACATACTAAATACGCAATTTAATACAATTCAAATCTTATTAACTAGTATCACGTTTAATCAATGTGACATGCCAGCATCTGCGTCAGCAGAACTGTAAACTGGGCCAAAATCGATGTTGCATTCTTCAAGTTTGTTTTAATTTCATTTAGAGGTTATAGGCGTACGATTGGCATTAGCCTAGTTTTCGAAATTGTGTAAGTAGGACATCTCGGTAGTAGGTCACTTAGGCGTCTTCATAGTAAACTTTGGACTCGGATACGGAGAAGTCATCGAGTGCAGAATTCAAACTATTGTCCATAGTAACCTGACCTATAAAAAAGGCTTATAATAATAAACGGCGGCGCTCTTAGGCGCCTTCATAGTTTATGGAGTTAAAATACCTTTTCTCGGCCAGTTTTCTTGCTGGACATTCTGCATTACCTGTTTCGTGGTTACTTGGCTTCTTGAAGTGCAGACATGTTGCACATTTTGGTGGATCGGTCTTCTTAGAGCAGTCCTTTACTGCGTGCCCTACCTCACCGCAATGCCCGCAGGTGTCAGCCTCCGATCTGCACGACCTTGCCGCATGGCCATATTGCTGGCACTTGAAACACCTCGTGACCAAGGTGAAATCCCTTACGGGACACGAGGACCAGTTGACAAAAACTCTATCGCTGGTAATTAGAGCCTTTCGTATAAGTGCGGGGACTTCTATCACGTAGTTGCAGGTCTCGGCGTCCCTCTTGCCCGATTTATGGCTAAGCTTGGTTGTGGTCAAAAAATTTTCAAGTGACATGTCCTGTAGTTTATCGGCTAAATTTTGATTATATATGCATTTGAAGACTTCCGCTTCTTGCATGGCGGAGGGTACTCCGATGACAACTATCCTCGGATTTCGTTTTTTCTGTTCGTCGACGGTAAAGCCAGAGGTCACCAACTGCGCCGACTGCTTCAGTTTCTGAACATCGTCCTTGGAGTCAGTGCTTATTACGACGCCACCGTTCCTGATTTTTCGCAGCCCTCTCACGTGAAGTTTCATCTCCTCGGGCTTAATAATTTGTTGGACAAGGGATTTCGTCTCCTCGCTCGTCTTTAACTTATCCGTAGGGTAGATCGCTACCGTGCTAATTTTTGAGGGCTGAATGTAATTATTAGGATGGCCTTTAAGCGCGTCCGCAAAAGAAACCGCTCCCGTAGCAGGTCTGGAAGACTCCTCGATGCATTGCTTGAGCTCCTGGAGACGGACCGAGAGGTCAAATTTTTCTTGCAGGGCTTGGAGAGAATAGTAGTTCTGGATGGCCTTCTGCTTGATCGACTGGTATTCGATGACCATCTGCGACGTGCAATAGCCCACTTTACGGCTTAATCCACTAATGCGCATTTTTTGCTCCGAGTTTAATTTACCCTCGGAAGCAATGGTGCATACTTCATTTAGTGCCTGTTCGATGTTCTTGATCCAGTTGTGCAGTTCTGCTGTACTCACAGGCTGCGGCGGGGCCTCAGCCTGCTGGACAGGCCCGGGGTCGCGCGGCGGCGGCCCGGGCCGCGGCGCGGGCGAGGGCTGCGGCGCGGGCGAGGGTTGCGGCGCGGGCGAGGGCGGAGGGCTGCGACGCGTGAGCCCACTCCGATTAAACGGGCTGTTCTCCGGGTTGACCGACATTTCTCTTTGGGTTAAACAATTACAACTAAAACATCATACGAAACTAGATCACTCGGCTTATATTGAAAAATTGCCTCCGTTTGATGTACAAATCTAGGTCGCGATTTAGTAATGAATATTTATTTTTATTAACAAGCACGTCCGATCTCATTGACGTCTCGATAGTCACTATACTAAATGAAAATTAACTAATTGAAATGAAAACGGATCACGACTCACGTTGTACGAAAGACGAGACATCCACTCGAGATGTTTCGGAAGCATTCGGTATTCCCTCAATCATGAGTAGTCGAGTGGATGTCTCGTCTTTTGAATAACGTGAGTGGTCCGTTTTTATTTCAATATGTTTGAGTCTCACGGTGGTTTTCTAAGTAAAATTGAAAATTAACTAAGTAAGTTTACAGAGTAAAAGTATGTTTAATTGGAAACAAACTATCTATTTATAAACTTCCGTTATCCTGGAAATTTGCATTAACTTTTGTATGGGGACAGACGAAATAACAGATTCGTTTCCTACTTGAACTATCTTTAAAATTAAGGACATATCACTGCAGGCGACTCTTAATAACCATTCTAAAATTGAGATCATTGCTATTATATTTGATATTGAATAAATTACAGTCTGATTACAAACCTGGAGTTTATATTTAAGTATTTACTAAGTATCTTAATAATGATAATCTTAGACATAATAAATGAAGATTCTAAAAACAAAGTAGAAACTTCTAATGTGAAAACTCCGTTTAAAGACACAGCAACATATGTACGTAATTTATTAATGATAAGTTTTCATTTTATTACAATAATGCAGGGGTTCCCAAACTGTGCGCCGCGGCGCCCTGGGGCGCCGCGGAAAGTGTAGAGGGGCGCCGCGAGTCGATCCTTATATCTATTCCATTATATCTATTTCAAATAGCTAACTAGGGTAGGGCGCCGTGACGAAGTACGAACCTTGTAAGGGCGCCGCGGGCTGAAAAAGATTGGGAACCCCTGCAATAATGTATTCTCAATGTCCATGATCTTGACAAACGATCACAAATTTAACATAATTTCAAGGTCATCATTATATAATATGTCAAGGTCATCGGTCAATTTACATCCTGTGAACTAGTACTTATGTAATATGTATTGTAATGTGGTTGTCTGTTACATGTTACTAAATGGTTGTTACTGTAAGTTACATTTTATTGTAATATTTAGTATCGACTGCTTATACAACCCTATCGTGTTCCCGTTGGTCTATCATGTCTGTTGATCGAATAGAGTGTTTTTATGTCTGAAATCTATCGTTGAACTTGTAAATGTTTAATATACTTCAATGAACCTGTGTTTCTTATTCTGTTTGAACCGAATTAAGCCTAGGAAATTGAGGTATTACGACTAAACTTGGCCTAAGTATAAGTAGTTATTTTTATTGCAGTGTAAGTAACGGCCAAGTTATTTTTCCTAGACTTAAATCGGCCTAAAGATCAGTCCTAAATTTCTTACCTCTGTTTAGAAATGAGGGATGAACCTAAAAACGTTGACCCTGGTTTTTAATCCGCTTCATCGTAAATTAGCATATAAATTACACATTTTCAAGAATGTAAGTAAAAATATATCAAATGTGTTTCGAATACATATGCTCGAAGACTTTATTTATCTAAATTAAACCACTAAAAAGGGTCACTAGTGGATGAAAATGATGTAACCTAACGTGATTTCAAGTGAGAATAGTTATGTCTTTAAGCCTTTTCTACGATCTTTTCTATGTCATTTAATGTTAGTGTTATAATATATTGTAAGTGATCCTATGTGATCAATACATTCAATATGCATTGTAAGAGATATCATTGTAAATTAGGTATACATTGCTACATAAGATTATCTATCCAAAATACCTACTGTTCTATGTTAAAACTACAATTCGCGCGGGGTACCTACTGTATGGCTTATTTTATCCACTTCCGTTCGCATTACTAAAAATCAGATGAGACGTAGATTTTGGGTTCTACCTAACCATGGTACCTAACATACTAGGTAGGTATAATTCAATGGGTAATAAGGATATATATCGAAAATTTCTGGAAAGTAGGTACCTCAAATGGAAAAGCGACACATCTCAAAATGTAGGTATCCTGCCTTTTCGCCGAATTATTTTTCCCAAATGTTTCATTTTCCAATTCACGATTTTATATGAAACCATATTTTTTTCGGAACTTTCATAAAACAAACTTAACCTACTCGTATTCTATAAAACCATAAGAAAATATACTGAGAAAAAATTGATTTCGGAGAAAATAGAGAGTTGAGGACATGAGTGTCAGGTACCCGAGGACGATGTCGGAGACAGAGCTAAGTGGAGGAGACGACAGTAAACATGGTATAAATACTATGAATCAGAAAGCGTTTAGAAAAACTGTTCATTTAGGAAACGTATACCTTCCAAGTTTGACAACAATGTATATCCCTTCCTTTCCTCTTTTCCCATACAATGTGCTAAGAAGAAAACTCATAATAAAATTAAGAACTTTCGTCTTAAAATTAAAATAAGGAATTGTTGTAATTGTACGTAGAACACAACGCCTCTATGAAAACTTGTGGTTGATTTCACTTTTGTGCACAATTTTTAAAGTATTAACACTAGTCGAAGGCTGTCACCATATCTATTGAATTGTATTATCTTAAGTATTACGTGTACCTAGTAGAGTTATGATAGTTAAGGTTCTGTGTAAGTACATTCCTTTATTAAAACGTCTTCCCTTGACATTTAAAACCACCTTTAACTTTTAAATAGTATTAAACATAATTATTACATCATATTTAAGTAGTTATAATTCTGAAGAGTATTTTTTCGTTATTTAATAACAAAATATTCAATGTTTATTATATCTGCTAGGTAAAACTTATGAATAAACATTAAAAAGAATAACTAAATACGCTTCGATTTTAACATCTCTTATGACTATCCAATAAGGATTTTTGATAAAGTAATTTTGAAAGTATGCAACTCTTTATCTACCTCTTCACTTAAATTGTAAATATTGAATAAAATTCTTTTGAAAACTCTTTAAAAACTGCGCTCAACATCTGATTATTTTAGTAATAGTAAATAGTGTAGGCGTGTTGTAAGCACTATCTTACGATAACAGACAGACTACTTACATTTCTATTTTTACCATGATTTAAGGAACTCTCTCTAGGAAAACAATGACAAAATTAATTAATTATATTCAATATTATATTTTGTATAGGTATCAAAGAATGTGAAAAATGACATAGGTGCTTGGAAAAGTATAATGGAAAGAGTATTTTTTGTAAGTAGGTAATTATAGGAAATTTCCTTTGGTTTATACTTGTATAGTTTCTGTAGTATGTGCGATCAAAGATATTATTGTATAGTTACAGATAACAAATCTGAGCAATTATTAATTTATTTAAAACACTTCAATGTGTTGGAGGTATAGTATAATCCGCATTATTGAAAGGTCAATTCCGTCAGAGTTCAAACTACAACAATTCGTTTCAAAAGCCCGCTATATTTTGTGGAAAATTATTATTAGTGTAATAATAGTAATACATGTTTATTCTTATAAGCCGATAGTGATGTTACACATACACACGATACGATATCGCGTCGTGCTACGACACGGCATCGTTTCACGATGCGACGTCGTGTCCTGGAAAAAATTTAATTAAAAACCAACTTTATGCGACACCTGGCCAAAAAATGGCTTTTACCGCACGCTAGGTGTACGGAACAAGCCGCTTTATGGCCAAATGTAGACATTAAATGATGAAAACAACACGGAAGGTAATAAAGAAAGCCCTCGATCGCATATTTACGTCCCTCGCTTGCAGCTCGGGCCGCAAACATCTGCAATCTCGGCCTTTCTTTGTTTTGCCACCCTAGTTGTGTAAGTAAACCCTAGTGTCGAAAGATTAAAAATTAAAATATATTTTTCCAAGACACGACATCGCATCGTGAAACGATGCTCTGTCGTAGCAACGCGATATCGTGTCGTGTATATCGATACCTTTAAACTCAAAGGGCGTAAACGCCATTAGAACCTACGGCGTTTACGCCCTTTGAGTCTAATGGTATCGATGTGTGTAAGATAAGAGCCCATATGAGTATATTCATATAAGATGTTTATTTAAAATTTCTGTTAGAACGTACAGTAGGTAACTTGTTATTTAGTTTCTTCGCAAATCGCATTTAAGTAATACTTGTTCCTGCTTTTCGTCCTTTTATTACTTGTTCAACAAAGTCCCTAAGGGTGGATTTCACAGCGTTTCAAACGCCGTCATCACCAATCCCGATATTATGGTGATGGTGACATATTATTTGTCAAAAATCACTTAATATTTGATCAAATCATGAAAAAAGTAAGTACCATTTTCTGATTTTATCAAAATAATCGTCGAAATTTCGGGATTGGTGATGACGGCGGTTGAAACGCTCTGAAATCCACCCCCTACCTACTTATATTATATTCCTACAATAGTAGATTGTGTCTTAAGGGAGCTAAATATGTATTTACTACGAGGGCGTAGATATACTTAATCCAGAGCAAAGCGAAGAATTTTACAATAGAAGCCTGAGCTTTGCGAGGGATTCAAGTGTTAACATCCAAGATGAAAATAATATATAGGTAGTTTCACGAGAGTTGAGGTGAATGATTACACACACTATATGAAGTACTAATTGCAAAAAAGTGAATGAATGAAATGAATGAGTGAGTAACGAAACTTTTTGGTCTATCTTGCAATTCGCTGTTGAACTTGCTATCGGTACGAAAAAAGAACAGTCATTTCAAAACCTCGCTGTCATTACATGACAGTGTTGTTGTGTGCGTGTCCTCAACTCTCGTGAAACTACCTATAGCTGAGCGTTTTCCAAAAAAAATACCGGGGTAGCTACTTTCTCAAAATATGGACTTTTGAGGTTTTTCTGGCTCAGAATCGTTAGTACATTCGAACCTTATACGTAAAAAAAAGTGTCCCAAAATTTGTATGGGTTTTTTTTTCCACTACGTCACGTTCATACAAACACAATGCAAAATGGTGACGTAATGGAAAAAAAAATTGGGACACTGGGTGGGACGTACTATATGGATGATCTCTAAGAGAGTAGGCCAGTGGGACGTATATCGATACCTTTAGACTCAAAGGGCATAAACGCCGCAGGTTCTGGTAAACCGGGGTTACTTTAAAATGCAGAGGTGACTTTGAAAAAGCAGTTTTTCTGTTATATAATCGATTTTTCCTTTACAAAACTCAATATGTATACGAAATAAATTTGGTTGATTTTGCAACTAACTATTAAACTACATCCAAATAAAGAAGTATAAATACCATGTTATAACCATATTAAATCTATCAAAGTAGCCCCATTTTTTCCTAAAGTCACCCCGTTTTACGGTTCTAATGGCGTTTACGCCCTTTGAATCTAAATATATCAATATAGGCTGATCGATGATGATGAAAACTTACTTAAGCCCTCGAGCAGAAAACGACTACTTTGATGCCTCATATGAGGAAGAAGAGGTTTTTCTCTGAGTGGGAGGTGTGACGGCGGAAAATCCCACTTCCTGGCCTGGGGGAGACGTTAAATTGTATACTTATCACGGGAGGTAATGAAGAACCGGAAGGTAATGAAGATCGCATATTTATCGCCCTTGCCTTCGGCTCGGGCGTCAAATACCTGCGGTCTGAGACATTATTACCACCCGTGGTAAGTACAGTCAGTAATGTTCTATTCCTAAAAAACGCAGACGGTATTGAGTTTACAAACTCTTATGAATATGTGAGTGTAAAAGGAGCTACCCAAAAATAAGCATCTACTGTTGAATTATATCATTGTTATGTTAATTATAAATATAATTTAGTTATAATAACACCTGTATTGAAAATACGTACATTTAAAGTGACAAGGCAAATCTTGTTGTTGTAAACTATCTGTTGTACTTTAATACTTATGAACGTTTCACTGTTAAAAACAAGGGCCTTAAAATAAATAGCCGGACGGAGCCTCGCTAACAAAGTACTGAAGCATGCCTAATAAGCCGGCTACCCATGTGTGCGTAGGGTAGACCGGGGACAACTGAAACAATTTATGTTTAATCGCCTGCAACATTTTTATTTTTATATTTAGAAAGGTGTGCAACTAATTTTTATTAAGGAAATTTATGTAGTTTTTAAATAAAATTAGTTTTAAAGGTCTATTAGCCATGATTATCTTATAATAAGGAATTAAAGAGGAAGTGGGAGAGTGGTTCAATTGACCCCACATGAGTGTCAATTGAAACACTATGCGGGGTCATTTGAAACACCTTAATAAGTTTGTGAAAAATAAATAAAATTTATTATTTTTATCTTTATTATTGACTGTCATGTTATACAAAGAGATCACCAAAAGATCACTATCGTAGTACCAAAATTACAAAATTTATCATCGTCTGAAGATCGCGATTAAAGAAACGGATGTAAAAAAAAAGATACACGACTTCTAGTATTCTTTGTTGCGGTTACCTCTTACATTTAGCTTTATCATGGTAGTTTTAATACAACAATAAGATTTGCTTATATGGAATAGTGGTAAAAAACCATAAATGTGTCTCATACAAAATGGTTGTTTCAATTATAACCATGTTTCAATCATAACGAGTCTATAGGCCAACAAGATAGACGTACCTACGCCATATAAAATATAAAAACAAAACTTTAACCATAGCCGCATAAAATATATTTTCGAAATAACTATCATAATAATCAACTTGTTGCAGAATTAAAAAAAAAAACATTATTTTACGTTTAAAGAACGTAGAAACTTAGGTAGTTTACAGATAAAATATATTAATAATAGGTAATTGCTCGTAACTTATAAAATAATGAGATATTGATGTCAACGATTCGCCGGGTCAAAGGCAAAACCACCTATTTGCCAATCATTAATTGTAGGAGGAGATAGTTGGTTTTTCCTTTGACCCGGTGAATTATTGGTAAACCATAAATAACAGAAATAAAAACATTATCAGAGAAAGAGTTCTCAAAATCAGAACCCCATTTTATTTATTGTCGGTTACTTGTGGGGACGGTTAAAACATGGGGACGTTTGAAACGTTTCAATCGTCCACAAGCTCGTTGTTTCTATCGTCCCCAAAGCACATATTTAACTTCAAGTTCAAATATTAACCTATTAATAACACTCCATCACTGTTTAATGGCACTTAGAATATTCTATAATTCACACTCAAAACACTTAATAAGTTCAATTTGTCAAACTACACAAGAACACAAAATTATATGAAAATATATGAGAGCACAGATACTTACTTTTTTGGTCCAAATTTTTTAACGGCTCCCTGACATGGCCTCGCCAGTCGGGCGCTCGAGCGTTACTAGTTCAAACTTGTAAAATGGCCGCCCGCGTGGCGTGAGTATTGCCTCATCGGCGTAGGTATTGTGGTTTTCGAGAAATTTAACTTGTTTCATTCATAACGTGTTTCAATTGTCCCCGGTCTACCCTACTGCTCGCAATAGGAAATAACCACATTTTTATAAAAAAAAAACGACCGCGGTGCACTTTGTAATTGCGTAAAATCCGCCATTTTGTTTATTTTAACGAACTTCATACCCAGTGACACTCGCACCATCAAGACGAATCTAATGAAGTATCTAATGTTGAGTAGTTACGAGCGGACATAGGAACGGACATACATACATACATACATACATACCTACAGGTCAAACTCATAACCATGGGCTTCGCCGCAGTCGGCTAAAAAAAAGTTGACAGTTACAAACAGGCGGCTTATTAAAAATGGCTTCAGTTCTCTGTTGGCGAGGCTCCGTCCGGTTATTTATTCAGGTCCTTGGTTAAAAAATGATGTTAGTGATCTTGACAATACTTATTTTCAAAGTTGTGGTTACATTTCTGGATATATGTAATAGCAGTGTTACTATAATTGTATTGAATTAGTGTTGTGAGGTAGATGACATTGGGGGCTAGCATGACTATTCTTGATGATTATTATTAGGATATAAGTACTTTGGTGTTATATTTTTATTCAATAGCAGTCGCAGTTGCTAATGAAAATAAACCTAACTGAATTTAAATAAGTACCTACAAACTTAAATCTTTCTATTGAAGTAAACATTTAATATAAGGGCATTTGTTTTTCAAACTGCTACTAATACTAAACACTTAATATTTTTATTTGATAAATTTTATGTGACTCTGACAGAAGAAAAAAGGGTCCAGAAATGTTCATACAAATTTTGTTTTTCCCTTCCGTCACCGCCCTACAAGTGTATAATGGAAAAGTAACGAAATGGGAATAAAAAAAAAATTGTCGCTTTTTTTCTCCTATGAGTTCATAGTACTCGCGGTTCTGATTAGGAATCACATAAAATTTATCAAAATAAAAAATTAAGTGTTTGATAGCACTTTGAAAAACAAATGCCCATAAAATACCTACCTCGGGCGAAACTCGAACCCATATCTACACTGCTTACCAGGCCAGTACGGGCGGGGCTACTTTCCGTTAGGTACTTTATTACAAGAATTGAGCACCTACTTCTACTTCACTCTACTTTTACTATTGTAGTATAATTATCTAAAAAGCCAAAATGTTAGCCCTCATTGTTTCAAAATATTAACGCAAAAATACAGTAAGGAAACATATCACTGTTCAAAATAACTAAGATCAGTTCAAACGATTTACTCGATTTATTTTATTTATAAACTTACTCAGCTGAAATATCGTTGTATTCCTGAGTCCACTATACGCATCTCACTAACATTCCACAGAAGAGAAAGAGATGGCTGATTCTGGACTAAATAGATAATTTATCTACTGAACATTCTATTTTATTCCCTTTATTTGCCATTATGAATTATGATACGAATAGACTATGTTGGTCATTGGCTGTCAAGCAAGACTGTAATGCCGACACTTTAAAAAATGAACTTTTGTTTAATAATTTGACAATTAAATAATGTATTAACCTTTCTTTTCTATTTGGATCTTTTGCGCACCAAAAATTTGGATTTTATAATTCCAAATGCTCTTGCGTGCCTATTTTCAACCTTCGTAGTCAAAGTTTAGCACAAACAGTAACATAATATTATGCTGTAATTATACTTAATGATGTTTTAGTTTATAGATTGGGCAGGCGAAGATAAAAAGTGTTTATAGTGATTTTAAAGAGGTTTAAGGGTGTCCAAAACATGCAAATGTTTTAAACTACTCAATCAATGGTACCTACAGTGCGCATTAAATTGTCAGTACCATCTAAAGCACCATATTATATGGGCCATGTTATAGAAAGTTGTACAAAAACGTATCTTTTTAGATCTAAGAAATTTTACATAATTTCTACTCAGAATAACGAGTACTGACTATCGAGTCTGATAGGAGAAAAAATGTGTCCTAATAATTTTTATTCGTATTCAGTTAGTTTTCCATTAAAATTAAAATCAAATCATTATTTCTGCAAGTAGACCCTCAAGGGCTCGTTTACACATCTGATTCTCTTGGCCTGAATTAAAATGATGTAAAAATGCCTGCACTAATAAAATAGTGATAAAAACAATGTAAAGCATCGATTTCCAGCGCTATTGGTCAGAAAGAGTCGGATGCTTTATAATTTCGTCTTTGTCAGGCTTAGAGCAACGCGGACTTTGTGAGGAGTCGCCTTGCTTTAGTATTTCCCCTCTGCCAAGCAATTTGCGCCAGTGCTCATATTCGTTCTATAAAACTAGTTGCAATTGGATTAGTTGTCAGACTAAATCTAATAACTCACCTGAAGAGATCTCCGTGAATATGCCTAATTGTTCCGTATTTCGCTGCAAAAGGAGATCTAACACGTCAAACTTATAAATAGATGGCGGTCGAAATGTGAAAACATCTAAAGTATTTAGAATCACAATATCATTATTTACTTCCTTTAAAACATAAAAATTACAAAAATCTGAACTGACATTATTTGAAGTTTGTTTACTAGTTGACAACCAAGCAACCTCTCGTTGCCATGGTGATCTGCTAAACTTATCAATGTTGTGCACGTCATTACACTATTTCAATGCAAAATGTATCTTTGTGAATGTGAATTGGTCAATGTGTTGTTCTATTTGTTAAATGTTAGTTTCATAGTTATGGACGATTTTTCATGTACGCGTGTGTAAGTGTGCGTTACCTCGTTCCCCCCTCGCCAAATATGACAGAAATTTGTGTACCGGACAAGTGCCCGATGACGTCTCCTTTCCGTATTGCTCTAAGTTGTCAGGTGATAATCGCGACCACAGAAATAGAAAGAAAGAGTGTATGTACCTCGCGTGCTAAAAAGGAGCTTCGTTTGCTCGCCGTCAACTTCAGTGCAATTAATTGTTCAAAATTTATATTTTCCATCACTAAATTACACTCTTGACGTCAAACGCAAAACGTTACACGCTTGGTTCCAATACAAATTGACGAACTATTTCCTTGTATCTCGATATATTTCTGTGATCGCGACCATCATAGGCCCGCTGGACTTTCTCCGCCTGCCCGCGCCTGAGTCACCGCTCAATTGTATTGTTGTTGTTGACAGACTATCGTAATGTTGTTCCCTTCAATAAAGTTGTCAGTATAAGGTTGTATTGTGTTTTATTTACTTACTAACGGACTATTATTAATAATAATAATACATACTAACGGACCTGGTCGCAACATGGATCCCGGAGGTAAAATAAGTTTAAATGTCGCTTTTTTGCTCCGGCTTAGGCGGATAAAAAGACAGTATTCTATAAGTTAACACGCTCAATGTCCCCATACAAAACTATCGGACAATGTCACACAAGTCTCAACTGTGCAATCAGTATGGGGAAGTGACCCCATAGTGGAAGCAAGAACTCCTGAGAAAAACCTTCATGACCGCACATTGGGGGCACCGGGACAGCCAGCGACCAGAAAGAGTACGCGTTAGAGTCTGTGCGGAAAGAGAATAAGCGTGGCGAAAAACGGAACTAGCCTAACCAGTATGGCCACAGAACAGAAAATACGGCACATACGGTAGAAAAGCATTACAGCGCCCCCCAATCTAAATCCTATTCTCTTTCAGCACAGACTCTAGTACCTACGCGTAATGCGATAGAGAGAGACTGTCAGATGCCGGTGAGCTCGTCCGGTCGTCGAACTCGAACGACGGTTTTGCTAGAGAGAGAAGCTTCTCTAGGTAGTACTAATACTTATTCTGTGCTAAAGCTGACTGAACAGCAGTGGCGTGGCGTCCAAAGAATTCGACGCCTACCGGCTTGCCTAATATCAGGCATTCGAGCACCTTATTCTACAACTCTTATGGAAAATGTACGTCAAATCTGCACCGGCTTGCCCACTGCTGAACAGCACCCCACTTAACCGAAATTTCCGTTTTCGGGACTCGCCTCTTGGCAGTGGCATTAGTGATGCTTAGGTATACTCTCAAAGTTGTCGACGATTATTGTCTACCTAGGACAAACAATCCAGTTAGGAAGGTTCAACGTCGAATCTAACCCGGCTAGGCAGCGTTCGGTAAGCTACGTAACATCTTTTCGTCCCAAATCCCGTGGTGTCTCAAGACGAAAGTCTTTGACCAGTGTGTGTTGCCAGTGATGACTTACGGCACCGAGACGTGGTCGTTTACAATAGGCCTCATAAGAAGGCTCAAGGTCACTCAAAGGGTAATGGAAAGAAAGAGATATGCTCGGTGTTTCTCTCCTAGATTGACTCAAAAACGAGGAGATCCGTTGAGCTATGTCGGTAACCCTAGACCGATATAGCTCAACGGAATGCAAAGCTTAAGTGGCAATGGCACATTGCTCCCAGAACTGATGGCCGCTGGGGCGTTAAAGTTCTGGAGTGGCGACCACGTACTGAAAGACGAAGCGTTAGCAGGCCTCCCACGAGGTGGACCGTCGATCTAGTGAAAATCGCTGGAAACCGCTGAATGCGAGCAGCACAATTCCGACAGTGGTGGAGATCCTTGGGGAAGGCCTATGTCCAACAGTGGACATCTTTCGGATGATTATGATGATATTCCCTAGCGGTGAGTCGAGGAACTCGGTGGTGACGTCTTTGTGCAAAGTTTTTTTTTGCCATCCGGCCGTGCTCAAGTAGCAGTACCTATGCTTAGCAATTCGGGACATACTTTCATCATCACCATCATCATTTCAACCTGCAGATTTTATACGAAATGAAAGAATAGGTATTATTATTGCGTAATTCGTGCATTTGCTATCAGTCTCAAATCCGATTTAGATATGCTCAAACATAATACTCAAACAACATTAGCAGGCAAGCAAGCTTGAAATACCTAAGAGTATATAATAGCTACAGCAAACATAGGAAGGAAAATCACGTGACCATGCGTAATGTAAATAGCATCCCATCAAAAACATTACATGTAAAAAGATGCAAGTCTCGCGACGCGATTCTTCTAAAACAAAAAAAGTTTAGAGACGTAATGTTAAGTTTAAATTGAAAGTCATTAAGAATATGTCTAAGTCATATTATGCCCTATATATCCCTGAAAATTCAGGGTTCTAGCTTTGGCCAGTGTAAAAGAAACTGCAACCTCTACAAGAATCTTCCAGTCTTATGGCTTGGCCAACCGTATGATCGTCTAGTCTAATGGTAGGACACTACATTATGAACCGAGAACCCATATTCTTTAATGTAACACACAGAACTCAGCTATTTCTTTGCACACACCTATACCTATTTATCCCTACGAGTAATACCTATACCTATTTATTCGTTATCTATTAATACTAAAGTCTATAGTCAATGAAGGTTAGTATGGTATTTGGTAGAGGTAAAGATAACCAGTCGGAAGTGGTTTAATCATATTGTCAAAGTCAAGGTCTGTCTGAATGTACCTAACTACTACTATTGAACTCTGATATCACGGGGCTCTAGGACGGCAGCTCCACCCCGCTGCCGTGATAGGTTTCGGCCTGATGCAGGGCAACCCCCCCCCCCAGCCTGGAAGAGGCTTCTCAGAGTCCAATGGTGATTAGCACGCAATCTAATCATTTTGAGAGGAGATATGCAAAGGGAGTATTTTTTTTGTGCTGATTGGGTATTACATTCTTACTCTCCAAAGAAAGCAGAACATTCACCATTTCAGGCTTATTTCAAGGAAGCTAATGCAAATTATACTCTGATATGTGGGTGCCATATTAAGCATCCTTTTCCCACAGAATTCAATCTACTATCGCTTTGTAACCAAGGGCCGTTAAGGACAAAATAAAGCAACGAAACATTTGTCCGCCGGTAGGTAATTACTTCTGTAAAGGTCTTGTCAACGAGTCGATGTCTAAGGAAAGGATGAAATCCTTCCTTTATACCTTGTCGAATTTAGGCCAGCTTCATAAACCTATGTTATTACAATCATTCAGAATAGTATGATGAGACAACAGAAGCTAGAGACGGCTTTAGCAAGCTCTAAACATCTGCAAGCCTAAATCTAGGCTTAAGCCATTCTTAGCTAATATTTTTCGTAAAAGTAATATTCAAATAAATCAATAAAGAAGTTTCAATCTTCGGTGATGTTAGGCAATTCAATCAGCCTTAGATTTGATTTCATTCAAGATAGTATGATGAGGTAATAGAAGTCTATGTCTGCTCTGCCTGCATAGAACATTCTATAAGTCTAAATCTAGACTGAAGCTATTCTTAGCTTATACTCTCCAGAACAAAATATTCAATTAATGTTAAAGATAGATGTCACAATCTCCAATATAACGGTCTGAAATGGTATAGTTAAATAAGATACAGGACAGCTCCGCAAGCCTATATCTTTTATTTTATTCAAGATAGCATGATGAGGTAGATAGAAGTCTGGGGCAGCTCAGCAAGCCCAGAACATTCTGGTAGTCTAAATCTAGACTGGGGTAAGCCATTCTTAGCTTATACTTTCCTGAATAAATTATTTGCAAGTAAAATTTACTTAATTGTTTCAACATTATAATTAGAATTCGTGACATCTTAGAAAGATACAAGTAAACAGTTAAAATAACCAGGAATCCCATCAGATTCCAATAAACCCAGATAATTATTATCAAAGGATAACTATAACTAATTAAAATGAGTTAAAAATAATATTGCTACCTAAATAATAAATTAGCTACAAAATAGTTTCCTATCCGCCTGCACTATCCCACCCCCAATGTGTGTGACTCTAAATCTATCTGTTTCCCATCACTACTAAAGTTTGTATATCAAAGAGGCCGGCCTCATATTTAAATGCGTGAGTGTAGTGTGTCCCTAACTATGCAACTAAAATTCAGTTGGGTGACTGAGAAAGCAACTTACAACCCAGTGTGAGTGCCTCCCCCTTGCGCAATAAGCTTGATGAAACAGCTATGGATACGCAAAGTAAGACAATTCTATCCGTGTATATAAAATAATAGATAAATATATTTAACAAGACCGAGATTCGGGACTAGCGCAGCTCCAAGAGTATGGTATCCCAAATGTCCAACTCTGTGGTCCTCTCAGATATACGCTAGCTGGACCCCATTGAACCTCGAGGCATTCTCCAGCATTA
The DNA here is from genome assembly GCA_947034925.1 of Eudemis profundana. Taxonomy (NCBI): domain Eukaryota; kingdom Metazoa; phylum Arthropoda; class Insecta; order Lepidoptera; family Tortricidae; genus Eudemis; species Eudemis profundana. Next base: position 2,767,232 of record OX344809.1, read on the forward strand.
TATAAGATCTGGAGTCAAGGATGCCACCCTTGAAAGCTACGTTAAACTATGAACACAGAGCTTTCAACGTTTGTCACCGTTATTCGTTGTTAAAAGCTCTGTTTAGCACACTTCGCTAATGTACGGGTTCTGGCGTAAATCAAATCAAATAATATCACACGAAACTTACGATTAAAACAATAATTAAATAGCCAAATAGTCAGTGGATAAATCCACAAAACACTCCGCCACTCAATCATGTAAAACCGTAATTTTAAAAATACATTTACAATCAATTATAAAATAATAATAGAATGATTCAATACTTAACGGACAATTAAAATCCATCAAACACCAAATCACTCCACAAAACAATTTAAATGCGTGATATTTCAATTATAAAATAACAATAAAATGGTTTAATATTTAATGGACAATTAGTCACAGTCATAGTCAGTCATTAAAATCCATCAAACACCAAACCATTCCACAAAACAATTTAAATACGAAACAATTTACGCGGCGAGAATCTACGTCAGCCAGACGTCCGTACTGTTCGGGTTTGCAAAGAAAATGTTTTTTTTCCGACCGTAGCGCACGACTCGTATTTAAACCACGCTCGTCACTTGCGTCAACGTCTTCAGTGTCTTCAATGTCTTCAATGTCTTCAATGTCTTCAACGTCTTCAACGTCTTCCTTCAATGTCTTCAATGTCTTCAGTGTCTTCAATGTCTTCAATGTCTTCAATGTCTTCAATGTCTTCAATGTCTTCAATATCTTCAATGTCTTCAATGTCTTCAATGTCTTCAGTGTCTTCAGTGTCTTCAATGTCTTCCTTCAATGTCTTCAGTGTCTTCAATGTCTTCAGTGTCTTCAATGTCTTCAATGTCTTCAATGTCCTCAATGTATTCAAGGCCGCTCCCTCGCTATTCGAATCTAACAATACAGGCGGCGCGACACAAAGAAACTTGTCGGCACAAGTTTCTTTGTCAATGCCGCTTTGGCGTTGATCAATAGGGTTGCGTCACCACTTGTCACAGAATATAAATAGAGCAGTATAGAAACTTTATTTTTTGAAATAAATACTTACGCTCCATTAGAACGTTAAGGTTGTTTAAAATGAAAAGATCACGGGCTGTGTGGGCGCGTGCGCGTAACACTAATCAATTACATTATAAATTCAATCTATTAAAACACTGTGAAATAATGTCAATCAGTACCATCAAAAGCATTCTATTACAGCCGCCCCCTCGATAAAATCGCAGTGTGTAAACTTCTGCCAAACACGTAGATTTATCGAACTCCCTCAAATCTTTGCTAAACAAAACTCATTAAATTAAATAAGATACCTCACCCTATTCTCCCCTATATTGGTTTTTGAAACCGCTAAGTTTGAGATTCAATAAGATAATGATTCTAATAACAATTGGAATCTCAGCACCATCAGTGTCCAACTCCATCCCCCCCCCATCATGAATGTGTATTTATACCAATACTAAGTGTATCAGAAGTGACAAAATGCCGGAATGAAATCTTGAACCCCAGTAGTGAACCTTGACTGTCCCTTCCCAAGAATTCTTTTTCCAGCTGAAGCGTTGGTTTGTGAGGCCAACGAATCCTGTGAAACGATCCTTGTCCCTTTCATCTGGGAGGTAGTCACATTGCCCGACTGTTTCCCGACCTCACGTTGACCGAGATATAATGAAATCAACAAGAACCTCCTCGCCGGTCAAGAAAACCTTTCGTATCAAGAATTGGAACGTTCATTATTCAATACGTAAAGTCCGATTCCACCCCAATCACCGCGTCACCCCCACTACACGTTTTCTCGGAGAGTGTTTCACTTTTGTTTTAGACTAATCAACACCAAAGCATAACTTCACATGATGTGTATACCATAGGTAAGTTTGCTATTAGCAAGATAATAGTACACTATAAACAACCAAGCAATTTTTACATTGCCTAGATTGTAAGTAATGAAACATAATTTCAGAAAAAATATTTTCTACAAAATTATACATACCACTTTTATTTAAAAATAAAAGTATTTTCTAATTAATTCATGTCTTGCTAACAGTATGATTGGTTATGCTTTCGCTAGCACATTATTAATAATAGTTACTCATTAAATTTGTACCCATAATCTTCCTGCCTTCCCCGTATAATTAAACCTATAAAACCAATGTACTCCGTTGATACCTCTAAAATCAAACGTGGGTGTGTAATAGTCATTTAGTCTTCATACCTTGTAGAGTTTTAGACACCATAGCTTACCCAACATGGGTCTTATCGCATAGCGATTTTAACCTAGCGCCTAAAACTATGATATCTATTTTTGTGAATAATAACAATATTAATTGTCATTATTTTACTTTTAGGATTCGGACACCGACACTACTGAGTTGACCCCAACTCAAACTCCGTCAGATTGAACAAATTCATTCACTCCCATCTACTTTCCTTCAAATCTATCATTCAAGTTCCACATTCGTACATCACGCTTTCATTTATCGTAACATAATCCAATACATTCCTCCTCATACTCTAAAACACTCGATTTGATCAACCCGCCGAAGCTCATTAGTTGCGGCCAAACATCCTTAAAACGTTTCCCCCCTCTAGTATTAAATAATTAAAATCTGTCATTTATCTCACTTAATCCCACCATAAATAAACTATTTATTTCAGAATGTATGCAAATGCTAGAATCATATATCAAACCCCAACCCTTGATAATACCAATTAACCGAAAATTACTTTAATACAACATGAACTAATGTTGGATAATTCAATACTACATTACGACATGTCGCAAATGCGCCTTGCATGAAATAGAGAGCAACATGTTTCGCCTCCGCCGGCCGCGCTCTATTAGTGCGAGGAGTTCATTTTAAGTTAGTCTTGTAAGAGTCTTTGTAGAGAGACAATAACGGTCCCAGTAATATTCATTTCGCTATTTAATTGAACTCCTCTTAACTCACCAACAACTATTATGGTCATAAATAAGTAATAAAACAAAATAAATACTTTAAATAACATAAATATTATTCAATGTTGAAACGGATGTTAATCAACATTAAATGTAATTTACATTAATAACCTTACTAGACCCCAAATTACCAAATTTTTAAGAGAGAGAGAGTCATGCCAATTTCGCAAAAATTGCGTTGGTTTGATTCCCGCTGCAACGTTATTACTAAAGATCTAGTTATAAAAACAATATGTAAGACATTTCAAGAATTCACTCTTCAAATTACCTACCCATATGTTTTAGAAACACGATTAATTCTATTTCGCTCGATAGAGAAAAATTCTAAAGTTACCTCCAAATTACACAACAAACCCTCAGTATGTCATGAATACTGTACGGAAGGTCATCAGTTTCTAAATAGTAACAAAAAAAAAATGTTGTTCATAACGTGTACGTTTTACGTTTTCAAAATCTGTATAGCTTGAACAATACGAAGGAAATACCTAAAGACGCGCGTGTTCCGTCCGCTCTAACTCGAGCCGCCTCGCCTCGCGTTTCCTCAATCCCTCTGGTCACATCAGTCGTGCTTTGGCTGTCGAACGGGGAATCTGTGTCGCCCGCGCCCACGCACGGCACCGAAAACGCACTCGTACACGACGCGCACAGAATATCTAAAATCGATGAGCACCAAAAGCTTGGCGCGCTCTTAATGTATGAGTAATTATCCAATTCTCAAATAGTTCGTAAACTAAACTGAAGATGACATTCATAACATTAAAATACAATACAATACACCTAAGTACCTAAAGAAAGTATGCGCGTAGAATTTTAATCTACTTGATGACCACGGACTAATAACCAATTGTATCTTAAGTAACATATACTTTACCTAATCTACTAATACAATACATACATACATACATACCGTTGATAAGGAAATTCATCCAAGCACTTTCACAACACAATACACATCTCTACACACATTGGCATTTAACTATCCGAACGCATTTAATAACTCACTAATCCTACATAAATCTTACATACCTACTTAAATTAAATTTTTAATAACGAAATAAATCGTAATAATACTACAAGAAACGCAACGCTCCGTTCCGCAGCGCGATAACACGTTTCTCGGAGCGCTCAAAATCGCGGCAACGAAAAACGGCCGACGAAACTAGCGAGGGTCGCTCGTTAGAGTCTCGTATCACCTGTATGGTTAATAGAATTCCATGCAGCATTTCCGTTTCCATGCAGAAAATAGGCATTCCCCAAAGAATGCTACATAATAATATGATCTATTTGTAATAATTTTTTTTTAATTCGCCCCCATAATCTTAAAACTTAAAATGCTGTAAATCATCATCATCATAATCCAGTTTACGATACGTGTTTATCATTAATATTAAATGATAAAACTATCTAGTCTATCCTAAGTTTTGTCGTGGTTATAGTTCGTATAGAGAGATAACTGAAGAGTTGTGCACAAAAGTAATAACAGATGTATTAATTAAATCAACTTATAATAGATATTGTGAATAAAATAAAATCTATAAATTAAAACTAGCAACAGAGAAACACAGAAAGTTTCAATACAAAAAAAAATAATATAAAATCTGAATTAAAAAAATAAAAAGAATATCTCCCGCAGGAAGCGAACCGTCGACCCGTAATAGAGTACGTATATGATGGCTAAGAAAAAGTGGTCTCCGCGCAGCTAGGCTATTCGAGCGTTGCGAATGCTGGCGAAAACAAACGCCAGTATTAGCGACGGCAACAATACGCTCCGTCAAATATAATTACTCAGATTGCTAATCCTTATGCCCGAATTATGTCTTTAACCTAAAGGGCATGTCCAAAGGCTGCGAGCAATAAAATAAAAATACATTAACACTAATAAACTTGTCTGAGTGTCACGAGTATAGTGAAGCGATTCAGTGAAATGTACAATACACACACAACACTTGTCATAACGATTGTGCACACCCATCATGAAAAATCACTCCAAAGTAATCGATGTGTTGACCAATTAACACGTTAACACCAATTATAAAAAATAAATACGCGGACACAGTGTGATTCACTTGACCGCTGTGATTTTTCTCGTCACTCTCATCAAGTAAAATTATCAAACTCGCTCGTAACGTTCACCGAGTGAGATTTGTAGCGACACATCTAGGTGCGAGGCATGCAATTAATCATTACAGCTTTTAATAACAGTTACGGTAATAGTGACTACGAAGCCGAAAATGTTCGCCCCCAAACTTTTAAATACCTTCCCAATTAGGTCATTGATATACTATAAAAGAAAACACTAAATTTAAAGCAAATATAACCTGCCTTAAATATTTAATTCAGGTAAAAATATACGGGAATTATTTAAACATAATGAATGATCGAGAAAACCAGTAGTGTTCCTAATTAAATAAAATATCTATTATCCTATTAAAACAATTAAAACAACCAAGATAATCGGCCACCCAATGGAAAGTAGCTTATTAACCCTTTTCGCCCTTGACGAAAATAAAATATGCATCGTCATTAAAAGTTCACACTTCACTATTTTATGTTCGACTTAACACCTGATGGAAAGTAAATGAACATAACCAATCAAATAAACCACAATAATCCTAAACCTACTTCATTGAATATAAGTTATCATAAAAAAAAATACAATAGTAAACATTACGACCAACCGCCCTTCCACATTACGTATAAGTAGTTACGTACATCTATGTCATGCATCACTATGTCACGCTTAAGATAAAAGGCTTATGTTAATAGTAAATTTATAGCTCTTGCGTCCTTACGGCTTCTATTCCAAAAAAGCCTACAAGACTAAAATGCTACCAAATTAAGTTGCTGAATTCCCCGAATACGGCGATATTGCATTCTTATGACGCATATGTTAAAAGAGCTTATGTTAATAAAAAATGTATGGCGCTTATGACTTTCTATTATAAAAGTAATACTAAAGTATAAGTCGACTAAAAATTGTACTTTTTTACGCTTCTAAGGCGAAGAACACACCGAAATCGCCGCGATCCACGCGCCAGCGTGCGCCACCCCGCGATCCCTCTATACAAATCGATGATTCTACATACAAAGCCGAAAATCGCCGAGTCGCGCGCCGCCTCGACTCGCGCTGCAGTGTGAGATCCGCCTAAACATAAATTTCAAGTCAAATCAACCAAATGCGTGTCGGAACCGTACGGTACAAAGCTTTTTATACATACATATAATACTTATAACTCCCTAATTAAAGTAAGTTCTTTAATGTTAATAAAAATAACTTAAAAATAGAAACTTATACTTAGTTTCTGGATAAAAAGTGCGCAAAGAAACAGCAGAATCCTATGGTACACTCCAATTTTCACAAGCAACATTGTGCCAAGAAGGCATCATCTTAATTTAATTTGAAAAATACATGCTAGTCGTCAAAATAGAACTATAAAATAGTTCTACATCCTGGTCACGGCACCATTGTAAAAGAAACTGCAACCTCTACAAGAATCTTCCAGTCTTATGGCTTGGCCAACCGTATGATCGTCTAGTCTAATGGTAGGACACTACATTATGAACCGAGAACCCATATTCTTTAATGTAACACACAGAACTCAGCTATTTCTTTGCACACACCTATACCTATTTATCCCTACGAGTAATACCTATACCTATTTATTCGTTATCTATTAATACTAAAGTCTATAGTCAATGAAGGTTAGTATGGTATTTGGTAGAGGTAAAGATAACCAGTCGGAAGTGGTTTAATCATATTGTCAAAGTCAAGGTCTGTCTGAATGTACCTAACTACTACTATTGAACTCTGATATCACGGGGCTCTAGGACGGCAGCTCCACCCCGCTGCCGTGATAGGTTTCGGCCTGATGCAGGGCAACCCCCCCCCCCAGCCTGGAAGAGGCTTCTCAGAGTCCAATGGTGATTAGCACGCAATCTAATCATTTTGAGAGGAGATATGCAAAGGGAGTATTTTTTTTGTGCTGATTGGGTATTACATTCTTACTCTCCAAAGAAAGCAGAACATTCACCATTTCAGGCTTATTTCAAGGAAGCTAATGCAAATTATACTCTGATATGTGGGTGCCATATTAAGCATCCTTTTCCCACAGAATTCAATCTACTATCGCTTTGTAACCAAGGGCCGTTAAGGACAAAATAAAGCAACGAAACATTTGTCCGCCGGTAGGTAATTACTTCTGTAAAGGTCTTGTCAACGAGTCGATGTCTAAGGAAAGGATGAAATCCTTCCTTTATACCTTGTCGAATTTAGGCCAGCTTCATAAACCTATGTTATTACAATCATTCAGAATAGTATGATGAGACAACAGAAGCTAGAGACGGCTTTAGCAAGCTCTAAACATCTGCAAGCCTAAATCTAGGCTTAAGCCATTCTTAGCTAATATTTTTCGTAAAAGTAATATTCAAATAAATCAATAAAGAAGTTTCAATCTTCGGTGATGTTAGGCAATTCAATCAGCCTTAGATTTGATTTCATTCAAGATAGTATGATGAGGTAATAGAAGTCTATGTCTGCTCTGCCTGCATAGAACATTCTATAAGTCTAAATCTAGACTGAAGCTATTCTTAGCTTATACTCTCCAGAACAAAATATTCAATTAATGTTAAAGATAGATGTCACAATCTCCAATATAACGGTCTGAAATGGTATAGTTAAATAAGATACAGGACAGCTCCGCAAGCCTATATCTTTTATTTTATTCAAGATAGCATGATGAGGTAGATAGAAGTCTGGGGCAGCTCAGCAAGCCCAGAACATTCTGGTAGTCTAAATCTAGACTGGGGTAAGCCATTCTTAGCTTATACTTTCCTGAATAAATTATTTGCAAGTAAAATTTACTTAATTGTTTCAACATTATAATTAGAATTCGTGACATCTTAGAAAGATACAAGTAAACAGTTAAAATAACCAGGAATCCCATCAGATTCCAATAAACCCAGATAATTATTATCAAAGGATAACTATAACTAATTAAAATGAGTTAAAAATAATATTGCTACCTAAATAATAAATTAGCTACAAAATAGTTTCCTATCCGCCTGCACTATCCCACCCCCAATGTGTGTGACTCTAAATCTATCTGTTTCCCATCACTACTAAAGTTTGTATATCAAAGAGGCCGGCCTCATATTTAAATGCGTGAGTGTAGTGTGTCCCTAACTATGCAACTAAAATTCAGTTGGGTGACTGAGAAAGCAACTTACAACCCAGTGTGAGTGCCTCCCCCTTGCGCAATAAGCTTGATGAAACAGCTATGGATACGCAAAGTAAGACAATTCTATCCGTGTATATAAAATAATAGATAAATATATTTAACAAGACCGAGATTCGGGACTAGCGCAGCTCCAAGAGTATGGTATCCCAAATGTCCAACTCTGTGGTCCTCTCAGATATACGCTAGCTGGACCCCATTGAACCTCGAGGCATTCTCCAGCATTATATAAGATCTGGAGTCAAGGATGCCACCCTTGAAAGCTACGTTAAACTATGAACACAGAGCTTTCAACGTTTGTCACCGTTATTCGTTGTTAAAAGCTCTGTTTAGCACACTTCGCTAATGTACGGGTTCTGGCGTAAATCAAATCAAATAATATCACACGAAACTTACGATTAAAACAATAATTAAATAGCCAAATAGTCAGTGGATAAATCCACAAAACACTCCGCCACTCAATCATGTAAAACCGTAATTTTAAAAATACATTTACAATCAATTATAAAATAATAATAGAATGATTCAATACTTAACGGACAATTAAAATCCATCAAACACCAAATCACTCCACAAAACAATTTAAATGCGTGATATTTCAATTATAAAATAACAATAAAATGGTTTAATATTTAATGGACAATTAGTCACAGTCATAGTCAGTCATTAAAATCCATCAAACACCAAACCATTCCACAAAACAATTTAAATACGAAACAATTTACGCGGCGAGAATCTACGTCAGCCAGACGTCCGTACTGTTCGGGTTTGCAAAGAAAATGTTTTTTTCCGACCGTAGCGCACGACTCGTATTTAAACCACGCTCGTCACTTGCGTCAACGTCTTCAGTGTCTTCAATGTCTTCAATGTCTTCAATGTCTTCAACGTCTTCAACGTCTTCCTTCAATGTCTTCAATGTCTTCAGTGTCTTCAATGTCTTCAATGTCTTCAATGTCTTCAATGTCTTCAATGTCTTCAATATCTTCAATGTCTTCAATGTCTTCAATGTCTTCAGTGTCTTCAGTGTCTTCAATGTCTTCCTTCAATGTCTTCAGTGTCTTCAATGTCTTCAGTGTCTTCAATGTCTTCAATGTCTTCAATGTCCTCAATGTATTCAAGGCCGCTCCCTCGCTATTCGAATCTAACAATACAGGCGGCGCGACACAAAGAAACTTGTCGGCACAAGTTTCTTTGTCAATGCCGCTTTGGCGTTGATCAATAGGGTTGCGTCACCACTTGTCACAGAATATAAATAGAGCAGTATAGAAACTTTATTTTTTGAAATAAATACTTACGCTCCATTAGAACGTTAAGGTTGTTTAAAATGAAAAGATCACGGGCTGTGTGGGCGCGTGCGCGTAACACTAATCAATTACATTATAAATTCAATCTATTAAAACACTGTGAAATAATGTCAATCAGTACCATCAAAAGCATTCTATTACACCAGCACAAAATGTGGCTTCGAGAAAAGGATGGTGCCCCCGCCAAGTCGAGCAAAACAAAGGCATGGCCACCTCTGTTTTGCTCGACTTGGCGTAATATGTTGAACAGAAAATCTCACTGCCGGATATAAATAGAACAGAAAGTAATAGGTACTTCGCTCTTGTGGAGTTGCCCCGGTTGCCAAGCACTGGGGGGTGACAAAGTGGACCGACTGGCTTAGGATGCGTCTCCACTGACGCGGAGCTGGGCGGAGCGGTGCGGAACGGACCGTGAGTTGACCAATCACAGTGCTCGACATCTCCACTCCACGTTCGCGGAAACCGTGTGGTTGGTCAACTGATGTCTCCGACAGTATTCGTGTTGGGGATGGTAGGATATAATCAGCTAGAGGTCAGAAGAGAACTACCCCTCACTTCTTACGTTCTTAAAATGTTAAGAGGAAGGGTGAATAACCAGGGAGTATAATACTGACAGCGATTAGTCTGTGCGTGTCGGAGCGCTACGTGTGGCGCCGCTGGCCACTGCTGGCCGAGCCGCGCGCGCGCACCGGTCTGCTGCGCGAGGCGCCCTGGACGAGGGCCCCGCGCACGATCAACCAGGTAGCCACGAAAATCGATGTATTCTGTTGTTCATTGAATGAACTGACTTTGTTTTGTTACTGTCAAAAAATGATATCCCACTAATATTATAAATGCGAAAGTTTCTGAAGATATTTGGATGTTTGTAACTTAATAACGGGGTAACGACTGGATGGACTGAACTGAAATTTGGCAGTACCAAGAAATTTGGCACCAAGTCCTGGATTGAAACAAAGGATACTTTTTATCCCGGTAAAGAGTTACTTGGGACAGTTGCGGGAACAGCGCGGGCGAAACCGCGGGAAAATGCAAATATTTTATAATTTGTAATTTTTACTGTGTTACTCTATCGTATTGGGTTTCTGTAATTATAGATGTAATGTGAATAAAAAAACTCACGGTTCGTTCCGCCCAGCTCCGCGTCAGTGAAAACGCACCCTTAACACGTTCACTGTTCTCATACAAAACTATCGGACAATGTCAGTCCAATCAGTATGGAGAAGTGACCCCATAATAGAAGCACGGACTCCTGAAAAACCTTCATGACCCCACATTAGGGGCTCCGGGACAGGAAACGTGTTAAACCGCCACTGTTAGTTTATACAATATGTGGCCTGTATCCGGGGCTAATAATTAAAACGTAGGTTAACTGGAAGAGATCCCTCAAATGGACAAGTTCGCCTTTATACATATACCTTAATTTTGTAACCCTGTACTTTGTTTTATTTTGTGCAATAAAGTGTTTACATACGTATGTATGTAAACACTAGATACGTAGATTCTACTCATCAAACAATAAAACTTTTGTTTATTATTATTAATATTATTTAATCTTAAGATTTTATCTTTTTCATACAAATTAAATAGTAAATAAAAAATAAAATAAAATAAATATTAGGGGACAATCTTACACAAATCGAACTAGCTCCATAGTAAGCATAGTATTTTCAATGTACGTTAACATCAGTCTAATTGACGTCGCTTGTCACGCTACAAACATAAAAAACATCGCAATACATTGCGGCTTCAAATAAACTTTAAAGTGTACTAAAAATTAAAACATAAGTTATTTTTAAATGTGTCTGAACAAATGTTGTTCAGTTTGAGGAGAACAATCTTCGTTTTAATTATTCGCTCCGGTTACAGGCCACACATTGTATAAGCAATGCCTGCCAGCTTATTTTCATATTGTCATAGTCAATACTGAAATTACTACCTTATTTTTTTGTCATTGTAAAATCGTTGATAGCAGGAAAACTAATAAACTAACTGGGCATTTCTCCAGGAATATGTCTGCGGTCACTTCATTCATCTGGCCCTTTTTCATACTAAATGTATGGAGACAGATGAATGAGTCGCAGACATATTTCTGGAGAAATTCCCGACTGATTTTTACATAGGATATTAAGTTATGTAAAGAGAGTAAATAAAACAGACAAGTCGATTTCAAAAATATTTGCTGTCCTTATAAACTAGTTTAATATGGCAGAAACAGTCGTCAAACACCATAATGCTGCCGTCATACGGAGAAAGGGCGCATCTGACATTTTCTTTCAAAATCAAGTTACATATATACCGGGTGTTGCCTATAACAGGAGCAAATAATGTATATATGTAACTCCATTTTGAAAGAAAATGTCAGATGCGCCCTTTCTCCGTATGATGGCAGAACGGTCTTGAGAGATTACAGAAATACAGACAGTTACATGATATAGGCACGTTATATGTATAAAGATTTACGAATTCCTTCAAAAATGCAGCGAAAAATACATAAATAATATATACAATACATTTCGTACCATTATAATGTAGCTTAAATTAAAAAATATTAAATTTAAAATAAAAAAATATTTCAAAATTAGAATATTAATATGCAATATCTATGAAAATACAGATAAATGTCAATTTGAATTCCAATTGGAGGTCAATTTTGAGAGACATTGTATATCTGTCTCAATCCAAATATTTTTAAATAAATTTACAAAAGGAACTAGATACAAATATAATACAAAACACTTTCATTCGTTACAAAATACATGAGTATGTAGGTAGTGACCTCAAGACGACAAAATTTATGACAATTTTACACAGCATGGTATGTCGAGTTCATCATTTAAATTTTACAATAAATTACGAAACTACACAAAGGGCTCTCAAAGGTCGCCAATGTATTGGCAGCTTCTCTGATGTTGCAGTTTCTTTATTTCAGGAAAACGAAAACAAATTGTTGTTTTTACTCTGTCAACTGAGGGGAGTTCAAAAAAATGGTGTGATATATGAACGGCCCCTTATAGATGTTTTAGGGCCTTATCACACTGGCGATTTTTGAGCGAGTTGCGAGCGTTTTTTCATACAGATTTTGATCCGCCGAGACAAGTTTTGTATGGAAACACGCTCGCAACTATCTCGCGAATCGCCAGTGAGGCCCTTAAACTGCGCCTTTATTTAAATACGTCACTCCACATCAGTCCTTCTCGCTCACACATCGACAGCGCTCTCGCTCTTGGCCTCTTCGGCCTCCTTGAGCAGTGGTGCACTCCCACACATGCGCAGGTCCTTCGTGTACGCGATCACACCCACACACAGCCCGGAGATCACCAGCCAGATCCCGCCCACGTAGAACGTGAGGTCCCAGGTGCCGGTCAAGTCGAAGAGCATACCTGGAAAGAAATTTTCTTCATAAGTACATCGTCGTCTAGTACCCATAATACAGGCATTGCTTAGTTTGGACCTAGGTCGATTTGTGTAAATTGCCAGAGCAAGAACTATTGGACCGTTTGTTCAGAAAGTCTTTGAGGGCAGCCTATGTTTTCCAGTGAACGTCTCCGAGTTTAATGAAATAGTGATTTTTATGAATGGGACAAAATTCTGTTTTTTAGAAGGTTGCTGTTTTTTAGAATAGCAATATCGATACCTTTGGGTTCAATTGGCGTAAAGGACATTTTGGCGAAAATGAGTTATATATACAGTTTTGTTCAGAATTTCAAGCTCTACCGTTCTGTGTAGTTAAAATTTCGATATCTTTAAAAAAAGTGCCTTTACGACCCAGTTTTTATTCATTGTTTTCGCAAAACTAGCTCAGGTTAAGGGACGTAAGTGTCAAGTTATAAAATACGAATTAAAAGGTGTATCGTAAAGTACGCCGGTAAATATGAATACTGTCGTATATGACCCATTTTTTTCTTGCTGTCCTTTAAGCCCTTCATTTCTCATGATTAATTTCCATAAGCGCATAGTCGAGGTGGGCGTTAAGGACATGTTTTCTTTTACTTGTCCTTTAGGACCTGCCTTTAAATTATAATACCGTAATTTGATAAACCGAATAAGGTTGTAAAGGGCAGGTATTATTTTACTTGTCCTTTACGACCTGCTTAAAAAATGATTACACCATTATTTGATAGAATTAAGGAGGTTGTAAAGGGCATGTAGTCTTTTACACGTCCTTTACGGCCTGCCTTCAAATTATTATACTTGTTTCCATACCGTAATTCGATAAATCGAACAGGGCTGTAAAGGGCAAGTAGTCTTTTACTTGTCCTTTAAGACCTGCCTTAAATCTAATTATAGCACATTTTTTTAAAGAAGAGCAGGGTTGTATAGGGATTAGCCTTTATTTTTGGCATTTACTGCCACAAATGTGTGTCTAAATTCTGAAATAAAGCAATTTACGTAATCGTAAAGGTCTAAACTATCGATACCTTTAATTGGGTTCAATTGGCGTAAAGCACAAAACGCTGGTTTTGAGGAGAAGCAAAAAATAGTTTTATTTTACAAAAAATGGCTATAGTATTTTGGTTTCTCGACCTACACTTTCGACATGTATATGAAAAATATTTGAAATGCCCGTATCTTTAACCTGTGATGGCAGTTCTAGCTGTAAACAATGTATTATGGAAGTTAGATGTCCTTTACAACTGGTAAAAATGCTATCAATGTCATTTACACCCGTGACTTTTTTAGACATTTGGAAATGATGGGGTTGTAAATGACGGTCTCAGATGACTTTGTTCCAATTTCGGGGCGTAAAGTTAACAGCTATGTAACAAAAATTGACAGTGTTCAACTTAGTTTACCTTAAAGAGACTTGAAATATGTATAAAAAGATGATGAATTCATTGTTTTTCATACTATTATACTTATTGTTTACATTAACAGTGTGTGCTATTGGAAGAGAGTAAAACACTAGTAGGACATTATTTCCATCCTTGTTCCCGCAATTTAGTCAGTTTATGAATAGTAAATTTTTTTTATTTCGAATCTGGTTATAAAATAGTTCTTTCATAGTTATTATTGCGTTTTCCAAAAAATATTAATTTTAAATATAATCTGGACATGCCTAGCTGAATATACGATTTTAAGCTAACATGGTCATTCACATAATAACTACTATTAACGACGGAATATTTACCATGTATGTTTATTTTTGTGAGTTCCTGATATTTCGGCACTATTGCAAGCGCCATCATCACGGAGTAACTGACGTGCAGCGAGTTTTTAGTTGTAGTCTACCTACACACCATAGCGATTTACCCTCTTTCGGGTTCGCTTCGTCCGCGCGTTATTCATACTACTACCGTCCGCATTCTCACTTAGAACTCGATCACGTTCACGACACTCAACACTTACAGTATCACTTCGCTTATTTACTCCTGAACATGTTTTTTTTCCCCTTGGAGAACTTACGGATCACTGGATACCAGCAGACGCTCGACAGTTGAATCCCGTCTTCCCGGTTAAAATTTTTATACTTGAGGATTTCGATAGCTTCCTTAACTATTGTAAGTATATAGTGTTTTTCTGTCGAGAGGATCTGTGAGTTGTGCAACTCAATCCAATGATTCGTTTCCGCGTTCAGAAGATTTTCAGCGATTGCCTGCATAATTCAGCCTACGGTCGACGATATGTAAAGGGAGTGACAGATAAAGTTGCCAATATTTTAAAGAAGTTCTTGGTGAAGACTGTCTTCACTCCCCACAGAAAACTGACACAATATCTACGTACGCCAAAGGACCGTTTTCCGCTTGAATGCCCAGGTATTTACAAAATTGACTGCAGCTGTGGTAGCTCTTACATAGGTCAGACTAAGCGCACTATCTCATGCCGTATAAAGGAGCACATCCGAATGTTTAAAAACAACGAACCTCGGAAATCGGCAATCGCTGAACATCTTCTGAACGCGGAAACGATTGGATTGAGTTGCACAACCCATAGATCCTCTCGCTCGACAGAAAAACACTATATACCCAGAATGGTTAAGGAAGCTATCAAAATCCTCAAGTATAAAAATTTCAACCGGGAAGACGGGTTTCGACTGTCGAGCATCTGGTATCCAGTAATCCGTAAGTTCTCCAAGGGAAAAAAGACATATACTGTAAGTGTTGTGTGTCGTGAACGTGATCGAGTTCCAAGTGAGAATGCAGACGGTAGTAGTATGAATAACGCGCGGACGAAGCGAACCCGAAAGAGGGTAGATCGCTATGGTGTGTGGGTAGACTTCAACTAAAAACTCGCTGCATGTCAGTTACTCCGTGATAATGGCGCTTGCAACAGTGCCGAAATATCGGGAACTCACAAAAACAAACATACATGGTACATATCCCGTCGTTAATAGTAGTTATTATGCCTAGCTGAATTCATCATCTTTTTATACATTTTTCAAGTCTCTTTAAGGGAAACTAAGTTGAAAACTGTCAATTTTTATTACATAGCTGTTAACTTTACGCCCCGAAATTGGAACAAAGTCATCTGAGATTGTCATTTACAACCCCATCATTTCCAAATGCCCAAAAAAGTAACGGGTGTAAATGACATTGATAGCATTTTTACCAGTTGTAAAGGACATCTAACTTCCATAATACATTGTTTACAGCTAGAACTACCATCACAGGTTAAAGATACGGGCATTTCAAATATTTTTCATATACATGTCGAAAATATAGGTCGAGAAACAAAAAAACTATAGCCATTTTTTGTAAAATAAAATGGTTTTTTGCTTCTCCTCAAAACCAGCGTTTTGTCCTTTACGCCAATTGAACCCAAAGGTATCGATATAATATCTTTATTGCAGGTAGTTGCTATTTCAAATAAGCAGGCGTCTATACACCGTGCCCCCGAATAACCCGAAAATTTTTAACCACGTATTCCTGATGGTATTACAAATAAATAACGTTATATCAACATAGGTCGAATTTTGTCATTTTACATTAATAGTCTTATGGAACAAAATAAATCAGTAAATTGAGCCCCTCCTTATAAACATGCCCTCTTCTCACTCCTTAGGTGTTTGAGGAAAATATATCAAAAAGGAAAAAAAGCTAAAATGGAAACAAAGGGTAATTTTTTTGGACTCGTAGTCACTTACCATCAAATACTGCGAAGGTTAATTGCTGTTTCGTTAAAAAATTTACCAAAAAATGTAAAAGTATCTTAGTCACATTTATTAGGGCTTGTTACACACTTGTTCTCACTCATATTGAACATTAAGTTGGTTATCAACACCACATGATACATGAGACGTATTGATTTTAAAAAGTGAGCATTATGGGGCAAAGTTCAACGTCCCTTTTGTCAGGCGTTACCGGTCCATTCCATACATAATATTTCCATGAATACGAGTCCTCCGCTAAGTTAGGTTATGGACTTATGGTACCTACTACCTACGTTTAGAGCTCGCCAAGCTTGTTGGTGAAAAAACCGGGTCCCGAAAGCTGTCATGAATCTCCATACAAAGAAGAATTTCTCACAGTATCTATTTTGTACTATATAGTATCTAAATGCGAAATGAACATCGGTTGTAGATAGCTAAGGTACTGACAAAAATACTTTAATAAAATGAAATGAAAAATGTTTATTATCAGGCATTAAACCCATTAAAATGTGTACAAATAAATAATTGTCATTAAAAGCAACTGTATAATAATATAATAATAAATTTAAAATAGGGCTGTTGGCGAGTAGCGACCCCACGTACCCGAGTGCTCCAGGGGGTCCTTAGGGAGGGTCATGGGATTTAGTGAAAGGACCTCCGCCTCTGGCTTGCCTTAACCGGCCGTCCAGAGTGGAGTCGCGAGAGCTATATGCTCCAGGCGTGGAAGTGATAAAAGGCATAACGCCGCGAGTACCCTCGGAGAAAGCGCAGCACACCTCTTGACACCCTGCAGCCCTCGGCAGCGGTGTTGCCCCTGGGCCATTGCTCATAATGTCGCTATTTAACAGGGGCCCATCAGCGGAGGGCAAGTCACGGTCTGTCAGTGCCGCGAAAACCATGAGACACTTTTCCTGACAGGCGCCGTCATGTCTCAATCCATAACCCAGTATCTAGTCCATAATTCCACCACCATAACCCAGTAAATTTAGATTCCATCAATCAACAATAGTCCTTGCATCTGGCGGGGGCTGTCTCTGCGTGCGTCCCGTGACACGGGCAGGGACAGCATCCGCTGGGTGTACACGTTGCCTTTCATTAAATTGTCGAAAGGGCCTCTACGCGTTGGCTTCGGCTCCGCGCACGCCTCCCAAAGGGCCGGGACACTGTTGTCTCGTGTACGGGAAAGAAATTTAAAATATAATAATACTAGACTAAAATAATATACACAATACAATAGAGGTAAAACTATTTGCGATTGGGTTGCTGATGCGCCGACAACCAGTCCATTAAATGCATACCAGTGCATTTAATGACCTCATCGTACTTAATTAAAATAGGAAAAACACCACCATGGGATTAATTAATACGGCTGGCTTGCAATTTGCTGATAAATTGACGTCGACCGCACTGGGTCGATTTCAGAGCGTTTCGACAGCGGCGGTTTTTTTCATTCGTGTTCCAGCAAATATAGCAGCAAGCGGTGGTGATCACAGTTAACTTTTACTATAAACGATAGACGGTATCGAGGACACATGATTTAATCAAAAGTTGTCGTCACTCGACAGTCCTCCGCGGTAAAAGTCGAGTGACACTAATGAAATAAAAAAATGCCAGAAAAACGCCTGAAATCGACAAGTCTACATTATCAATTTCAACAGAATTCAATGTTATTGAGTTTTGTATTCGTTCGTACGGAGAAAAGGGCGACTAGATTCATCTTTGCTAAAGTAAATAAGTATAAAAATAGCTCTAAGATAAGAATTTATAGAGCGACTTCAATAGTTACGGTTATAAAATATTCATAATTCTATACAAATATTACATGACGACAGTGTGTTATTAAAATAAGTACTTACTCTCGTACAATGCAAACAGTAACTAAAAGGTATTGTAAACAATTGTTCCCTTATCTACACGTAAGTATCTGGGAATTTTCACTTTCCACTGTATTGTCGGGGAATTAAAAGATTCATCACTTTTAAACCTTAACTCGTTGACACGGAGTCGAAAAGCGACGAACATTTTTTTTCATCGTCATCGAGTCCTGAGTGGGGGGTCGAAGGGATCCTATTGGATCGCATAAATTTAAAAGGCATAATGCATCATTTGGCATAATTCATCATTCGGCATAATGCATTTTTTTCTTAAGCTGTGAAATTTTCAGGACTCTTTAAGGCCTCATCCTGTTAAATAGGTCAGGTTAGGTTAGGTTTGCGTTATAATAATCCTGAAAAAATTACGTGTTCAGAAAAAAAAACATTATGCCTAATGATGAATTATGCGAAATGATGCATTATGCCTTTTACAGATCCGAATCCTGGTTACCACACAACAAACCAGTCGTTGATTTTGAGAGAAAACTCGCCCCCAATATCAAGGCCCGCGCCCGAAGTTGGTGATGAAGAGAACGAGTCCACAGATGATGAGACAGAAGGTTCATCAATATTGCAGGAGTGTAGAAGAAAGATCCCACGTCGGGCAGGGTGATCCATTTCATATTTGAAAGTGGCAAGTCATGCTATAACACGCCCAGTTGTCCTCGTACGGCTGGACATAGACTAAACCATCTTTTGGTTTTTGAGATTGACATTGAAATAAAACATATCAAAGTGAACTGACCTCCAATAGGCGGTCCGATGAGATGCCCAATCCCCTGACTCAGCAGAATGAGCCCGTACGCCACAGTGAAGTGGTCGATGGGCATCAGCTCCATCAGTATCGCGGGCGTGTAGGAGTACGAGCTCGCGAAGGACAAGCCAAAGATGGCGGATATCACGGCCAGCGCCCAGAAGTTCGTGATGAAGGGGGGGTACGCGGCCACGGACAGCCCGCAGATGATGAGGCACAGGGCGTAGGTCTTGGTCACGTTGATCCAGGGCTGGTCGCCCGCCCAGCCGAGCACCACCTGGAAGAAGAGCCTGTTTAGCGTGGGATTAAGGTTATTGCTAGGTGCGCTAGCGTGGGGACTACAGTGTACCGCCAGCTAGCCGCTCGATTCTTCATACAAAGTTAAAAAAAATTAAAAATTTAAAAACCTATAAGTGAAAAATCTCCTACTCATTTCTAATTAAAAAATCTCATGAACGGCTAAACTAATCTTGATAAAGTATGTGTAAAAACCATCGCTAGAAAACCGGCTTTTAAACAAAAATCACATCCAAATCGGTTCACCGTGCCTAAAAAAGACAGCGGTCAAACTTATAACAGCCCTCTTTTTGCGTCGGGGGTTAAAAATCGGAATGTGTTTAATTTACAACATACATTCCGTCTTCGCAAAAGAACATGAGAAGTGTCGTAGAGATTTAGATACCCCTTTTTGTTATGTAATTTTTTTTGTTACATACCTAAAGTATACAAAAAATATATACAACAAAGTGTAACTTTTAATTTTTTTCGACGTCAAGGACTGATAAGTCGTCACAGACCGCAGAGCGATAATAAACATACATGCACCAGCATAAAGTTCAATTTCGGTTTTGACACTGTTATAACATGGCGTCTGATTTATAACTTTTATGTTAGTAACATCGAAATGGTTAATCGGATAATGATAACCTATTTAATAAAAACATTCTGCCAGAAATTCGATAATTTTACCGAGATTTCAGATGGCCTCTTGGCATCAAAGAATGGTCCCATGACGTAAAAGCAAATACTCCAGATTGATAAATAGGAATGTTCCCTAATCTATCCGATAAGAGAACACATCGACCAAATTACGTAAAAGGCGGTCGGGAAATTAATCAGTTAATAAAAAGTGTCAATATTTGCTGTGTAGATATAGTGAGTAAATAGACAGCCAGATCACAAATGGGACAGCAGCGGTATATTTTTATGAAGATAATTAACCACTGCCTTGCTGGCTATTTTCCATTTAACTGTTGCTATAGAAATAAGTACCATACCGGGTGTCCCAAAACTATGCGACATGAAGGGAAAGTAGGTACCTCAAATATTGGAGATAGGATATTTTGCTGAAAGGAGACTTCATTACTTGTTTAGCATGGGAAATAATTATCTTAACGTATAAATCAAATATTTTACGCTTTTCCTTTCCTTTGAGATATTATTTTACTTAAGAGGAATTATTTGTTTTTGTCCACTCTTTCGATTGTCATCATAAAAATACGGGGTTTCATTTTTTCACATTTGAGTCCGTTCGATTCCCCGACGAAGCAAATTTTTTAGAAAAAATTTGAGTGCAGTATGACTTGCTTTTAAAAATAAAATAAAGTAGCCTTTGAGCAAGACATCCTATTCACAATATTTGAGGTACTTTTCCTTCATGTGGCAGTCTTTGGGACACCCTTAGAGCAACACGGAAAGGGCATGACGCGCTTGTCCGGTACACAAATTTCTGCCATATTTGGCGAGGGTGGAACGAGGTAACGCACACTTACTTACACACGCGTTCATGAAAAATCGTCTATCACTAGGAAACTAACACTTAACAAATAAACTGGCCAAGAGCATGTCGGACCATGCTCAGTGTAGGGTTCCATAGCCGTAACTATAAGGTAAAAAATACGATGTAAAAAAAGTACAACAACAAAAGAGCGTATCTTCATAGCAATTACGTCCTTTTGTTGAGAAGCGCAGTTTATCGGCAATAACTCAAAAACGGTACATTCGATCTTGTTGAAAATAATTTTCGTTGAATGTATTAATTAAGCGTTACCTTCGTGATTTTTTTCATATTTTTCGGGCGCACGGTTTAGAAAATAGAGGGGGGGACACAATTTACACAACTTTCGGAGCGATTATTTCCAAATAAATTCACTTAATCAAAAACATTACTTAGGAACCTTATAGTGTTTTTAAAAGAGCTGTCGAACTATGTACCACACGTTGATATTTGCTGAAAAAAATTTTTTTTACTGTCTTTAACATGTATGGAGTGCCCCCCCTAAAAATATTTATTTTAATTATTTATATACCAAACTAAGTAGCGGCTTATAAAAGACACCTATATTCCAAATTTCATCAATATCCATCATGTAGTTTTTGAGTAAAATGCCTGTGACATACGGACAGACAGACAGACAGACAGACAGACAGACAGACAGACGGACGGACATGACGAAACTATAAGGGTTCCGTTTTTGCCATTCTGGCTACAGAACCCTAATAACAACACATTGATCAATTCACATTTACAAAGATACATTTTACATTGAAATAGTGTAATGACGTGACGCACAATATTGATAAGTTTAGCAGAACACCATGGTACTTACAATTCCGATGCTGCTGGCGACGCCGATGATGCTGATCATGAGCGCGCCGCCCTCCACGCCGCTGGCCGTCATGTAGGACTTGAGGAAGAAGTACGGCACGATGAACCACACCGAGAGGATCAGCGACGACAGGTTGAACATCAGGAAGTGGAACTCCGTGAACATGCGGAAGTCGAACGTGGCCTTCAGGGTCTCCCAGAGGCGGTGGTACCATCGCTGTTGACAATGTGTTACGACTTTAGTTTGAAGTCATCATTTGCTTCCGCGGCATCAATATTATGTTTGAATTGTGTTTTTCTATACCTGGATGCATTTTGTTTACGTGAAATAGTTTAGTATCGACTATCGACTAACAGATAACGAATGAAACATCACAAAAATAAATACCTGAGCAATTTGCTCAGGTTGCTTGGCACAGGGGAACGTCTCTCCACGTTGCTCTAAGACGATCAACATACCTGAACTCGTGAGTCGTTAACAAATATTAATGAGTAAATGACGATGACGATGATGAGTACTTTGTTGGAAATACTTTAGGAACCCTGTTCATTACTTACCATTTCGTCATCTGATTCAGACGCAAGAGACCACATTGAATTCCTGTAGATATCAGGAAGAGACGACGCCCGAAGCTTGTACCTGGGTGTAGTCAACATTGCTCCTCGATGCATCAAGGTATTCCTGTACAGAGGCATGTCTCGGAGGTAATGGTGGTCTGTAGATATCTGCCTCGACAGCCAGTTCGTTTGCTGCAGATTCCTGACATCCTTGTGGGAGGTATGTTTGTGCTTCTTCTCTTGAACTAATTTAGTATTGCTTCCAGTTAAACCGGTATTTGATCCTACTTTTTTCTCTTCGGTCTTAGATTCTTCGTTTATCTTTTCTCCAGATTTCTTAGACTCTGATTCAGTTCTAGGTTTCTTGACTTTAATAGTTACTGGTAGTTGCGCTGGCTCGTTCGCACCTTCTGTTGGTTGTTCTATAGCAAGATTTACTTCGGATTTTCGTCTTGTAAATACGTCGGGGTAGTTTTGTAGTATAATATTGTATAGGCGTTTATTTGTCATGAGTTTTTCTATTACTTCCGCTGGCACCTGAAACATAATCACTATTTTAGTACTCAGTTTTCATCATTATCATCATTTTAACCTTAAGATGCCCAGTGCTGAATATTGGACTCCCCCAAAGACTTCCACAACAAACAATCAATCGTACTTAACTTTAAGCAAAGGTTATTATCATTAGAAATGTTTTGCGAATAAAAAGATTACCTTCTCATTCTGTTGTATGAATGTAGGCAGATGTATCGCTGAATGCATCCGCTTATAGGACTGCTCAGCGTTCATCTGCGTCGTGGCTTCCAGCTGCTGAGCTTCTGCTATAGTCGTCGCTAGAGTCGACAGGATGTACTCCGGACTCTTCCCACTTTTCATCAAATCTTTCAACTCATCAGCAGTTAAAAACACCGATTCTCCATCAATCGATCTTGAACCTACAGAGCTAGAACTAGACGATCGTCCTGATTTCAGTCTCGATAATCTTCTCTCTCTTTTCATCTTTATCTCCAACCATTCTGGATTCCTCATCAATGCTCCGCACACACACATATTCAATAAAGTGCCAGCTAATAAAACTACAGTATTCCTCCAGTCGTACACTTTTAAAAAGTAATTCGTCATCGGGGAGTATATTAAAGTACCAAAACCGATCCCACATGAAGCTAAAGAGACTGCCAAGTTCCTTCGTTTATCAAACCAAAATGCTACCGATACTACAGCAGTTACGTATAAAATACCCATAGCCAGTCCACTTAGAAACCCAAGCGTCAAACAGAGCACTGCAACAGAATTACTGACTGAAGCCAGAAGGAACCCAATCGTTGACAGAACTCCTGCTAGCATAGTCATTATTCTGCAGCCATATCGGTCTACTAAAGCGCTCATGATAGGTCCAGCGAGTAACGGAGTAGCTATGAACAAGCTTCCAATTAGAGATGTTTTAGATTGTGTGGTTTCGAAGTATTCGGTGAACTCTTCATGGAGTAATCCGAACGAGAACGCAAGTCCGTCAGCACATGCGGAGACTAGAAACGCTGAGACAACCACCACCCAACCCCAACCTCCATCAGGTATTGGCGGGAGTTTACTTTCTTCACTAGAATCGTCAGAGCAAATGCTATCATTGTCTTCTATTCCGAAGAATTTTACCCGTTCTACTGGTGATTCGTCATCGTCCTTCGTATACTGTGCTACTATATCGTTTCCGTTTGATTTGATTGAGTTTACTTTGTTAAGGTCTTTCTTCTCATTCAGTTCGGTTGCAGGTTCGGTTTTAGCGATGCTATTGTTTCCCGGTGTTCCATTTTCTTTACTGGTTTCATGATGTTCTCCCATTTTCTAAAGATTTCTAGTCTGAATATGAGTTAATTCATAACTTTCATAGATTTGGTGATAATTGAGATCTGAAACAAAAAAAAATTAGGTAATTGAATGGCTTATTTATGGCATAACTGCAGAAGTAGGTATCATAGATAAAAGAAGCAATCTTGAAAAGTACGAAGAACTACTTAAGTACGTTGGAGTAAAATGCGTATAATTATTTTATGCCACGCCTGGCCATAAAGTAGCTTTTTCCGCACGCTGCGCGTACGGAAAAAGCCGCTTTCTGGCCTAGTGTAGACATAAAATGATATACACAACACGGGAAGTAATAAAGAAAGCCCTCGATCGCATATTTACGTCCCTCGCTTGCAGCTCGGGCCGCAAACATCTGCGATCTCGGCCTTTCTTTATATTACCACCCTAGTTGTGTAATGTACTATTTTCTATGGGCTTATGATTTTTGTCAATATCAAATAGCATTTCACCTGCTTGAATTTACGATTAAAATTGTGTAATACAAGTTATGTATCAGAAAAAACCGGTCATGTGCAAGTCGGACTCGCGCACTGAGGGTTCCGTACAAGCTTGTAGGTAGGTAGGTGATGTAGGTATCATCATGTCATGGGATTCAAATCTCGAAGATTTTTCCTATTTCTTCCGATTATATTTTTTTGTAATTTAACTACAAATTTACGGTTTTCGGATTTCTTTCTCTTATGCTTTATTTATTTCTAACTTATGCTACATGCCATTGCTTCTGGCCGAATTCTGCCGTCCTCAAGCTAAAAGGCCGCTAATTTGTATGAAACTTCATACAAACTAGCAGCCTTTTAGTTTGAGAACGGCAGAATTTCATGATTCTAGGTCAATGGGGAGTACCTACTCTAGAGGATTCCCTTGCGAGCGTCAAAATATGCGGCGTTAACGGAGCATAAATGGCCGTATCTTTTGATTGCGTTATTGATTTAGAAGTTTGATTTTTTCACTGTTCCAAGGGACTCCAGACCTGAGTATTTGATTTTAATTTCAGTTTGATACCTCTACGCGTTCCTGAGAAAAAGGGTCTTGACAGACATACAAACGGGCGGACAGACGGAAAACGAATTGACCCTATATCGGTTCTGTGTATAAAGACTGTGGCGTTTCCAGTAAACAGTGTTACCTTTTGGCCGATATCGACACAAATATTTAGGAAATAATATGATAAATATATGGGCCAAAAACATTTTTCATGCATAAAAACACTTCCCTTTTACATTTAAATGCATAATTTCTTACTCTTTAGCATAATCTCCAAAAAACATTATTTTATTCAGAATAGCATAGCTCACCCGAATGATACAACACAATGACATTGAATTCGGATCAATTTCTATATAATTGTTCATATAAAATGGCCCGGATTCATTTTCCGTGAGTGTATTATTAGAAATATGTGGGCATGAATATATAAAAAAAAACTATTTTTTGGTAACGCAGTGGACACTAAATTGGGGGCGACATGGGCCTGGTAACGCAGTGGTAATTTGAGGACGAAATTAGACTTTTTTGTTGTTAAAAAAACCCAGAATAACTAGAAACTTCATAATAAACATTGAGGCCTAGTTCAGAACTAACGTAAAACTACATTAATAAAAATATTACGAGACATCTGCAATTTTGTAAGTGTCTATAATTTTCATCTCCATTTTAGGCACTAAAAAGAATTTTGGCCCATATTTAATTTGATTTTTTTAATACTATTATGAGTCTTACACAATAAAGCTATACATATCGTATAAGAATATGAAGGACACTATAAGATTGTGTATCTAGAATATATACAACTTCAATAAAAAAAAATTTATAGCTTTGTTAAGTTTGTTCCCATTTCGTCGTTAGTTACACATCTACACTTTTTTTGCAATTCAGCCATATATCGAACTTGAAACAGGTCAAGGCCTGGGCTCTCCTAGCAACGATTAAAATGCCATAATGATGTCACGTTAGTTGTTGGCCTCGTTCTAAATTATTAGTAGTATCCTATCCACGTGGCCTGCAATTATGCAAAGAGCCCTTTTTGTTTTCATTATTTACTTCGTCTTCGCTTCGTGTAGTAGGTATACACAGTTTTTAACCCCCGACGCAAAAAGAGGGGTGTTATAAGTTTGACGCTAATGTCTGTCTGCCTGTCTGTCTGTGGAATCGTAGCTCGCGAACGGATGGACCAATTTAGATGCGATTTTTTTACGTGAAAGCAGGTTTCCTTGCAGGATCCTAGGATCCAGCAGTTTGAAGAGTATCAGCTCTTTTCCAAAATGATTTAAGGCATTTTCGGCATAGAATGGAATTTTAGTACAAAAATAACATTTAAAAAGCGTGAAATAAAACTGATATGTACTTACCTATCTAATGGTCTATTACATATTTATAAGGCCAATAGATAGGTAGGTACATATTATTTTATTCCGTTTTAGTTATTTTTAGTCGGGGTTTTTAGTATGAGTTAAAGTTCTCATCCTTCCTGGAGTTCCTGTGGACATGACCAGAATGGGTATGTTGACTGTAGGTACCCGAAATTTGTTAAAATTATATGTATAAGATCCTGTTAAAATATGGAAATCTTTTAGTGTTTTGAATTCGGTATTATTACTTACTACTTAGACCTTTAAAATAAAACAAAATGATAATAATTAAGTGTCCGCGCCGTTAACAATTGTATTGTCCACAGAATTACACTCATTCTCTGACAACTGTATTACGCTTCTACATTTTACGACTTAATTTATTTAGTAATTCTATTGTTATCAAGAATCCACTTAAGGACTTTCCATTAAAAATATTGTTTTTAAAAGATACCTAATAGTATTTTATGCAACAGTTGTATAAGTGGGTTTAAAAAATGCGAATTGCGTGAGTTGCGATACGAGCCGCGAATGCGGCGAGTATCGCAAATAGAGACGCAATGAGCGTTTTTTGACTTAATTATACAACGTTGCATACAATACTTTTTCTACGACGAGGTTTTAAATTATAAAATACAAAATTAATCATAACCTGGAAACGAGGCAAATATGACGTTTGACTGATAGTATGTGTATATGATAAACTTTTTTTTTAATTTAAAATATACTTATGTATGTATATATATTTTTTTATGTTGGCATCAATGAATTTAGTTCGGAAAGTTTTGTTTTTCTTAAAAACCGTAGGAATTGAATTGTTTGTTAAGTCGGTAGATGTGCATTTTTACCGTAAAGTTAAAATTGAGCGCTTAATCCTTGACCTAAGTTTAACCTAGATTTAGAAGTCTGTGGCTGCTAGCAATAACGTAAAGTGACTATAACGACACTAGTGCTGTTATGGGGAATAGAGTATAGACTTCTATGAACTCATATTATGTATGTTCTTATATTAGTGTTCGTGACCAAGTAAAAGACAGATAACAGTACAGGAGTAGAAAAATATTTTTATAAGACTTATGGTTTTTCAAGGTGTGTTTAAAAATAATACCGATTCTGTAACGTACTTACATTTAAAATTACCATCATTTTTCATTTAATGTCATATCAGCATATCACATTATCTATTATTATATTATCTTGTCATGACGTGGCCCCTGCCTGGTTCCACCGGAAGACCAGCGCTGGCTCTTAGGTCGGCATTTCGCTGAGGCGGGACCATTTTGTGGCAGCATTCAACTTTATTTTATTTTTGCTGTATTTTTACACGATTGCCCAAAAGACAAAAGACAACAGCACAAAAATTCACAAAATAATAACACTCCATTATTTTGTGAATTTTTGTGCTGTTGTCATGAATAAATGTATTTTTATTCCTTTCTTTCTATTAAAGCTGAAACTGTGTCTTATATCCACTGGCACACAATCTATTATCCTTCAACACCATTTTATAAGCAGTGTGTAATGACATTGAAATTAAGCAGGTTTTCTTTAAACAACTGTAACGATATGCATCATAGCATCATTCACATCCGTACGTGCGTGACATCAGACATTTTGCATAAGAATGTTTACAATACTTATTCAGTTCAGACAATCCTGGGAACATCGCTTTGCTGATACATTTGATAAATACAATACCATTATTGTGGCCGACCGAAACTGTTTCTACGACCGAAAACGAAATTTCGGCTTCGAAACCGAAACTTCCATATAAGGTAATGTCTTCGTGGGAAGAAACAAAAACATAAGTCTTTATTTTTAAAGAACATACTAATGATCCAGTCTGTGATTACTAAAGTAAATAGTAAAAAAAATAAAAAATAAAATAATACTTTTTGATACAGTGCGGAAATGACACTTCCGCACGTGTAACGGGTGATAACAAAAAATTAGAATTATTGAAAAAATTATATAACAGGTCTGAAATCAAACTTAAGTAGCTATTATTGCATAAAAAATACACTGTTCTTCTTACTAAAACTATTAAATTATTAATGCACATTTAAATATGGCCCATGATCAGCTGTTCGACGGAGCTTAGTCAAAATGGTCGCACAAGAACGTTGGACAGCAATGTTATCCATTTTGCGTACACAAGATTTTATCCTCTTTATCAGCTGAGAACAATTTTCGGCTCTCCAATTATTCTTGTAAACCAATGAACTCAAATACCCGAAAAAATCTTCAATTGGACGACATTGAGGCTAGGGCTCCTGATATCCGTGATACACGCCGAACCGTAGCTACGTGTTCTACGATACATTTTTATTCGTAGCCCTTAGAAACACCGCATCTTATCTTCACTCAACGTCACGAGCACGAGCGGACCGGATCCGCGTGTACTTAAGATACGTGAACCCGTGAAACACGGACCTTCACGGGTACACGTAACTTAATTACACGGAGCCAAATTTCACGTGCCGAACACGAAAACGGGCGCACGGCTACGGGTACACGAAACACGGACACGACCGCGAGCATAATTGAGGCAGATTCGTTGGGTTGCGGTATTTTGGTACAAGTGGGATGTTATTAGAGTCCAGAAAACTGACCGTTTTTTATGGCATAATGCGACGACGCCTTATCCGGCCAAACAACATACTTGCCATCGGAGTGATATTTCTGAATAAATGGTACTTATTTATATTTTCTTCAAGCATTCGTTTTGGTATATTCGGTGATGTGATTCACGGCCAAACTTCTAGGTTTAAACCACAGTTTTGAAACTCCTCTTTCGGAAATAACGACATACAGCATAACCTTTTGCTCAAACTTGTGTTTGAATTTGTATTTTTTATCCAAAGGTGTGGTAGAACTGTTACGCTTGTGTGTGTAGTAAGTATCTGCCTTTTCCCGGGATATGAAATTTGCTCAATGGAAAATAACTTTCATCATCTAAAATGAAACTTCTTCTTCCTTCCTAATTTCGGGTCATCCAGCGGTCCAACCTTTTTCAATGATTTGCAGATATACGGTTGGCTACAATTAATTTTTTTCGCAGCATCACGTTGGCTCATAGACTATGAGTCATAGTGTCAGAATCTTTAAATTGGATATGAAGCATTTTCAGCCATCTTTTGGTCATTATCTTTGCCGGTCTGCCACTGCCCCTTTTACGAGTTGTAGTCTGAGATGCCAAGATTCTATACACAGTAGATGCTGGTACATTCTCTTCGGTAAAATTTTGACAACAATAAAACAAACGCATGAAAAAAATAAGTGACTAGGTGCCATCACGAAAGAGGTGGCAACAACATTACATACCACTTTTTTATTTATGCGGCCACTATTTTTTTTATGCCACACCTGGCCATAAAGTGACTTTTTTCCGCACGCTGCGCGTACGGAAAAAGCCGCTTTCTGGCCAAGTGTAGACATAAAATGATGTACACAACACGGGACGTAATAAATAAAGCCCTACATGCGATCAAGGGCTTTATTTATTACCTCCCGTGTTGTGTACATTATTTTATGTCTACACTTGGCTAGAAAAAGCCACTTTTTGGCCAGGTGTGGCATGAAAGATTTTCCAAAATATCTGCCGTTAAAAATTAAAAATCGCGCGAACAATACTTTCGGGCAAATAAGCGTAGGTATGCCAAATAGGGAGCCCATGCGATAATAAATACCTACATTACGGACGTGTTACGTACTTACTCATTATCATAGTAATATTGCTATTCGGCGACCTTGACCGAGCATGTGTCTCAGACAATGATGGCCGCCGCACGCGAGTGAACTCGCGTCTCGCCCGAGGTCGCTATGCGCGGCAATCCTAACCTCCGAGTTTAATCCATACTTCCTTCAGTACCGGATTAACCCATAGCCAGTAAGCAAATTAAGCAATTGCTTAAGGCCAAAGCCCTTTATAGTAAGTACATTAATTACCTAGGGAGGTAAAACAAAGAATATCTCAGAACACAGGTATTTGACGCCCGAGCTGAAGGCAAGGGCGATAAATATGCGATCTGAGGCTTTCTTTATGTCAGAGCGTGAACGTGGAGAAGTAACAAACTCGTATGGTTATGTAATTACGGTATTAAACTACACAACTTATAATTAACTTGTATCTAATTGTATTTACAAGACTACATTTGTGCAGAAAAAAATAGCGGTAATAAGTAAGAGCGCCGAGGGACAACTACGAATTCGAAGTGTTTCGAACAATTGACAAAATTGAGATACCGGACCATGCGGCACGCGGGCCTCGCACAAATAACAACGAACTATTTATTGTACTTATTTCGATTGCAATTGTTCTAAATTTAAAATAATGCGCTCTACGCAAAATGTCACGTTTCGTGATAAAGCGCGGTGCTCACGATCGTTTATATTATTTTGGTAAATAAAGAAAAATCGGCCAAGTGCGAGTCAGATTCGCACACGAAGGGTTCCGTACCACAATCGAGCAAAAATACGCAAAAAAATAGTTTATTGTATGGTGACTTTTTTACTTTTAACTTTATAATCTACATATAACTGTCGCAGTCGCAGCCAACAGGTTTAATTAGCCATTTGGTTAACTGCCTAGCCTTTTAACTAAACGGCACCATTTAGTTAACTGCCTGGATGAAATTTAGCCAATGCGTCAATGTACCTATCAATTAATGATATGCCTGCCTGGCCAATGCTTAGGCCGGGCATATCATTAATTGACTGCCTAATGGTGACTCTGGAAATATTTTCCTTTATTGGCAGTAAATTGGAATAGTTGCGGTTAATATGATTACATATTTGTACTGTGACTAACAATTAATCAAACAACACAAAATATTTACAATTTTAGATATTGCCGTCGTGTCATATCTTGGCTAAACCAAACTATGCATTTTATTAAACGTTTATTTAGCAAACGTTATTTTGCCAATAGTTGTAATTAATAAATGAATAATTTGTCGAATAATGATTTGTAATACGAGTTTTTATCAATTAAATAATTTGTGTGATGAACAATTTGTAAAACGTTATTTTGCGATTTGACTAATTTGTCATTAGGTAGTTCATTTGCCAAACGTTGTTTTTAAAATGAATATTTGTGAAACGTTTTTTGTAAAATGATTGGCTACCCGCCCCCCCGTCTGCCTATGTAAGACCAGGTACTAGGTCAGAATAGATTTATACAACTAAAATTTGACGGACTGGGCTAGGTGGGTTATTTAATGTTGTCGAACTAAAGTAGTTTGCCTAGCCGTTTGATAAAAGGGTTAGACGGCCCGATGTTCATCCAGGCACTTAATCAAATGGAACATTGAATGAAAAAGCTAGGCAGCTAACCAAATAACTAATTAAGCTAATTGACGGGGACATAACTATTATTAAAATTAGGGATGTAACGATACCGATACCGATACCGATATATCGGCCGATATATCGGTATCGCCGATATATCGGTATCGCCGATATTATACAACCGATATTTGAAGAATTTGCTGTATGAAAAAAAATCTGCAAAAAGTAATTTCAATTTCTGACTTAATCTATGTATTGGTCTATTCTATTACCTTGTGCAATGATAATTACTATGTTAATTAAATCTTTGGTTCTTAATAAAAAAAAAAGGATTTTGAGTTGACAATTTATTATTTTTACTTTACACTTTCAAGGTTGACTCTCTGGTAAATATAACCAGTAGTCGTTGCCATTAGTTATAATAAGGATATAAAAATATCTGAAATTCATACTTCATTATTTAGCTAAGATATCGGTATCGGTATCGGTATCGCCGATATTAACTACTATATATCGGTATCGGTATCGTATCGGCAAAACTGTGTATCGTTACATCCCTAATTAAAATCTAGCAAGAAAACATTTTCTTGTATTGGAACCCTCTTTGATTCTGTATTTTATTTTCTTTTTATTACTTAATCTTTTAGCGACAATAAAAAATACACATTCTGTGAAAATTTCAAGTCACTATACCTATACGTTTCAAAAGTTAGAGCCCTGTGACAGACGTACAGACAACGGAGGCCGATCCCAAGTAAAAGGTACCGCTTTATCGTTACCGGCGTTTGCTTTTGGTTTGAGACGGACGCACATTTTGAATAGGTTAATCATTTACGAGTTCCAAGATACAAAAATCTTTATTTCTCATAACTAGATAACTTACATTTGGAATATATCATATCCCAAATTTTAGTGTGGGCACAGAGTAAGAATTAGTACTACTTACAGAGAAGCCTCTCCCTAACAAAACTGCCGTTCGCATAAAGGTGGGTTTAGACAAAACGAATTCTAACACATTCTAACCCCACTCTACCAAATTCTTTGTGAGATTTGTGATTACACAAAGAATTTGGTAGAGTGGGGTTGGAATGTGTTAGAATTCGTTTGGTCTAAATCCACCTTCAGATGACCGAACAAATGTGTATGGTATACGTAACCATAAAACCCGCAAAAAATATCACATTAACATTTAACAAAAAAAATCTGATCCACCACGGCATCCATCAATGTGAAGCATACCTTAATTAAACCATAAACATTCCAAATTCGAAACTACCACAAACTTTTGAAATTCCATTGAACTTAGACACTCACATTCAGCCACTAACTTACCCAATTATATAAAACGCGCATAACACGTGATGTTAGCTCGGTTATAGTTAATCGAAAATGTAAATAAATGCACGACGTCGGTACGTCATCCCGGCTACGGGCGCGGCGGTACACTGAAGTGCTTTCATTTTTAGCGTTCTGCGTGCCAAACTAAACGCTTTGTAAAAAAGTATGTAAGTAATCAGTATTTTAACTGTTGATAAGCCACCGTAATTATTTAACCGTAGGTATATCTCTTGCTTGCACCAAAAAGGTCGCAGACCTCAGAGTTTCATAGCCTCAGTTTCAACTATGCGTTGTAAAAAATAATCGTAACGATTTTGTAACTGTATTTATTTAACAGTTTATCTTCAGCACAAATTAGTTCGCAGTCGCAGGCCAATTAACACGCGTCTCACGAACTTATCATTTATTAAAGCACGTGTTGTCAACTTTAGCAAATGATTTGACGATCGGTTAATGACTTAGAGCAACATGGACTTCTTTCCGTGTCGATCCAAGGTTAATGGTGATTGATACATTACGTATTAAGGCATTTACGTACTCCATTCCGTAATCGCACTCAATTGTAAGAGCATTCTTGAGAGCGCGCTTAAAGGTGGGTTTAGACCAAACGAATTCTAACACATTCTAACCCCACTCTACCAAATTCTTTGCGTGTACGTACACAAAGAATTTGATAGAGTGGGGTTAGAATGTGTTAGAATTCGTTTGGTCTAAATCCACCTTAAGATGGTATTTTAATTACTGAGAACTTGAGTGTACCCTTGAGATTCCCTAATTACTCGAGTAAAAACTTATTTTTAACTGACTTCCAAAAAAAGGACGGTTCTCAATTCGTCTGTATGGTTTTTTTGTGACTTTCTTCACCAATTACTCGAAGACGGCTGAAAAAGTATACCTGCGAGGTGGTGCAACCAAATCAGGATATGATGATGGGATCTTGGAAAAATCGAGGGAACTCTTCAAATATTATAGGCACACATAGCGATTTAGGTATTATTCATAGTTTCTGGTGCATTTTTTATTCTCTAATCTCTATGCCATCGGGCGAGAATCTATAATGTTACAGTTTTAACAGACTTCAAAACAATTTTTGTTCAGGTTTATTTAGCTTAAGATCACACTTACGCTCGGTTTAAGTCGTTGTTTCGTGTGATTAACAATGCTGGTGAGAATTATTTCAAATAAAGGTAGATACAGTCAATTATTTTGTACTAGTACCTACCTACGTTGTGTTACATGTAAGCAAAAGACTCGTCGTCCTCTAAATTCTACAGGGTTGTAAGAGAGGTGCAGGACAGAAACCGGTGGAGGCAGATCACCCGCTCCAGATGCAACCCTGATGCTGAACACGATCCTCAGACATTGGGGTTCGACCCCAGAGAGGGACACTGTTACATAGGACCATAGGACCCCTCATATAGGACACGTGTTTCAAATTTCGTTACGCTATTTGCAGTGATTTCAGTTATTTAGGCATTGCCTATCCACCCTTGGTCAGGAAACGGTTTCATAATGTATCGAAGTCAGATAGATGTGAAGTTAAAATACTGATTATTACTATTTACTTACTTATTTTTTATTTTTGCCGTGATTAATGGTTCTTTTCAGTCAACGATTAGTAACTATCTACACAACATTTGCTTCTGTTTGTTGTATATCAGGAAGGTCTATAATGATTGGCAGAAAGCCTAATGTAAAATTCTCTACAGCAAGGTTATAATCGGGATCACATTTATCCTTGTCTAAAGAAAGCAAGTACCCTTCATTTTAAATCAATATTGTGCGGGACGGGACTGTAAGCGACCACACACCTTCGATAGCAGGGTACCTAATGGGTGGTAGGAAATGAGAAGAAACACTGATTTTACAATACTGGCTAAATGGAGAGGAAGGCGACCTTTGGCGTCGACGGCTGGATACAAACTGGCGGCTAGCCGATTGCGTGGGTGTAAATCGGCTGTCGCGGTAGTCCACAGTTAGTGTGGTTGGAGAAACGGGAGGCCTACTATTGGTCGTGCCTGTGATTGGCCGACGTTTCTGATTGGTCGGTTTTCCCTCCATTTTTGCCATAGTTTATTTATTAAAAGCGGGAAAACTTATCTAGGTTACATGAATGCACTTTGTGCATGTGTGTGCAGTATGCACTTGGCTGATGGCCCATATTGTTGCACATTGTGTGCTAGTGGGTGTACATTGTGTACTTGGCTTAGGGCCTGGGTATGTACTATGCACTTGCTGGTGCATCATGTACTTGCTGGTGTGCATGTGCATTGTTGCACATGCATCTGAGGCTTAGGGCCTGTTGTAGCTTTGTACATGATGCACTCAGCTTTATGTGTGCAGTATGCACTTGTAGGCTTAGGGCCTATTAGTGTTTGTGCATAGTACATTTAGTGCAGTATGCACTTTGAGTGCAATATGCACTTTTGGCTGAAGGCCTGATTCCTACCTATAGTAAAGGGTTAAAGACACGTTATTAAATGATTGGACAAACCTAAGCTAGCTGATACAATTATTTTACCTAAACCTAATAGAAATAGAAAATGATTATTATTTATTTGCTTATAACTAAACTTATTTATATTTACATGTCATTAAGTATCCGGTACATTTCTCCCGCCGCTATGTCATTGGACATAGATAGACTCGCTGGTGCCGGATGACGCGATGCTCTGGCTCGGTGTCTCGTTGCTCAGGCCGTTGCTCGGGGGCTCGATGCTCAGGAACTCGGTGCTCAGGCCGGCGCTCGGTGTCTCGATGCTCTGGTTGGCGGGCTGGTTCTTCCTCGTTCGGTCAACAGTCTGTGTTTTGCTCGTGTCGGCGGGCGGTGAGGTTGCCGCGCCGACGGCATGGCAGGCGAGCTGTGTGTTGCTCGGGCCGGCGGGCGTTGTGGGTGCCGCGCCGGTGATGGTGCCAGTGAGCTGTGTGTTGCTCGAGCCAGCGAGCTGTGTGTTGCTCGGGCCGGCGGGCTGTGTGGGTGCCGCGCTGGGTGGTGCTGGCTCGGTGCTGGGGCCGGCGGGCTGGTTGGCGCCCGCGGCGGTGGTTGGCGTGTCCGGCTTGCTCGGCAGGATGACGAGTCGTTTTGTTGCTCGTCGTAGCACGCCGCCCTTGGTCTTGATGTCGACGACCCGAGTGGTGTTGTCAGGGCCCGGGTAGGTGGCGATGACGCGTCCCCGCGGCCATGTGTTGCGGGGAAGCGTGTTGTCGACGACCAGCACGATGTCATCTACGGCGATGGCGGGGCCCTTGTGTGTGGGCTCCCGCCGGTCTTGTAAGTGTGGCAGGTACTCGCGCAGCCATCTCGCCCAGAACATGTCAGCCAGGCGCTGAGCTGTGCGCCAGGTAGAGCGCCCCACGGTGTCCTTTTCGTTGAAGGTGCCCGGGGCCGGGTTCCAGGCGGAGCCCCCGAGCAAGAAGTGGTTTGGTGTGAGTGCCTCGGGGTCGTCGGGGTCCGTTGAGACGTGGGTGAGCGGCCGGCTGTTGACGGTGAACTCGGCCTCTGCCAAGAAGGTGGCGAGGACTTCCTCGCTGGGGTGCCGCTCGTGCATGACGGCCAGGAGGGCTTTTTTCGTTAAGCCCACGATCCGCTCCCAGGCGCCTCCCATGAATGGTGCTGCCGGCGGCACGAAGCGCCAGCTGATGCCACGGGTCGTGGCCTCTGCATTGAGGCCCGGGTCGACGGCGCGGCGCAGCTCCTTGTCGGCGCCCCGCAGGTTTGTCCCATTGTCGGACCAAATTTCGGCCGGACATCCTCGGCGCGCGATTAGGCGCCTGAGCGCCATGATGGCGGAGTCTGTCGTCAGTGAACCTGCAATTTCTAAATGAACGGCACGAGTTGTTAGGCATGTAAAGAGGGCTACGTATCTCTTTTGTGTGGAACGACCCACCGTCACAGTGAGGGGGCCCATGAGATCGTAACCCACGTAGCTGAAGGGCCTCTGGTGGTGAGCTAGACGGGTATATGGGTGGTTACCAGTAGGCGGTCTTGATGGCGTCGCTCTCCTTATGATACACGGCCGGCATTTATGTAGCACGTGACGTGTTGATTGACGCAAATGTATTACCCATATTCGTTGTTTTATTTCGTTGACTACTAGCTCCACTCGCCCGTGATTGAGTCGCCTGTGCACGTAGTCGATGTAGAGGCGTGTAGCTGCGTGGCGGCCGTCTACGATGGGCGGGTCCCTCACGCAGGTTACTCCCGTCGCTGCGTCGATGCGGCTTCGTAGTATGATGAGGTCATCTTTCATCTCTACGGCGAGCTTACTTAGTTTGCTACTGCGGTGTGGGTTCTCGTTTCGTTCGAGAGCTGCGAGGTCCTCTGGGAAATCGTCTCGCTGGGCGGCCCTCCATATGAGTTGCTCGGCGCGTCGTAGAAGGTCTACGCTGACTGGGGCGTAGCACTCTACGTGTCGTAGCGGTCGGGCGGGCGGGCGTTTCGCAGCTTTTCGAGACGCAGAAGTGGTCCTCCAATCAGGGTCCTTGCTGGCGTTGGCACGGGTTCGTTTATAGTTAACTGATTCATGCTTACGTTTGCATTGTTGAACGAACTGTAGTACTCGTGCGGTCGCCCTCAGGTACTTTTCCCAGCGTGAAAATCTCGTAGCATCTGGTAGCGCGTGCCTTACGTCCATTTTCTGTCCGCTTGTAGCGTAGCACGTGCGTTCTTCACCGGTGGGCGTGGCTTCGCTCTCATTGGCTGGAGACTCCTGCGGCCACGTGGACGGATCTTTGTATAGAAAATCGGGCCCTTTATACCACCGATGATTCGAATTGAAGTCTTCAGGAACGTCTCGGGTGGCGTCATCTGCTACGTTGAGCTTGGTCGGGACGTAGCGCCAGTCGTTGGGTTTCGAGTGTTCCTGGATGGCGGCTACTCTGTGTGCGACGAACGGCTTGTATGAGCGAGCTCCGTTACGTACCCATTGTAAGACGACTTTACTGTCTGTCCAGAACGTAACTGCATCGGGTTTTCTTTCGTGCTCGCTTTTCACGACGTCGGCCATCCGTGCCGCCACGACCGCAGCCATTAACTCGAGGCGCGGTACACTGGTTACTTTCAGCGGGCAGACTTTGGCTTTCGCCATGATGAGAGATACTTTTACCTCGTTAGATGGGGTCGTAGCGCGCCAGTAGAGGACGGCCGCGAACGCTGTTTCAGATGAGTCGGCAAATACGTGTAGCTCGAGTCTCGTTGCGTCGCTGTAGCCGAGGTAGGCGCGGGGTATCGTGACACGATGTAGGTTCCTCAGATGACCCATCCAGCGCCTCCATTGTTCTGCCAAGTCCTCAGGCAGACGCTCGTCCCACGCCGTGCCGCGCCTCCACACTTCCTGTAATATCGACTTTGCTCTTACCGTTACCGGTGCGGCGTAACCCATAGGGTCGTAGAGCGACATCGTGATTTTCAGGGCTTCTCTCTTCGTAGGCTGTCCGTTGTGTAGCACGTCGGCAGGCACGCGGGCGAGGTCCAGGTTGAACGTCATCTCGTCCGTCGTCGGCTTCCAGATGAGCCCGAGGACGCGCTCGACGGGGGCGGCGCCGCCGTCGCTGAGCGCGACTGCAGTGTTGGCGGCATTTTCTTCGACTCCCAGGGCGGCGAGGAGGTCGGGCGAGTTTGATGTCCATCCGCGTAGCTCGAAATTGCCCTCCGCGTGGATGTCGCGCACCTTTGATGCTATTTCAATCGCCTCGTCTGAAGTCCTGAAAGAGTCGAGATAATCATCAACATAATGTTTTTCAATAATGGCCCTTACTGCAGTCGGCTCTCGGTCTATGTGCCTTAGTGCATTTTTATTTTTCACATAAATTGCACATGTTGGTGAACACGTTGCCCCGAATATCAGTTTTGTCATTCTGTATTCAGTGGGGGGGGTATCCCCGCGCTCCCCGCCCCGCCAGAGGTACCTCAGCGCGTCGCGATCTTGTTCGCGAACACTTACTCTCATGAACATTTCTTTAATGTCCGCAGTGACTCCAATTGCGTGTTGTCTAAATTTGCTGAGTACCCCGGGGAGGCTCTGTATGAGGGAGGGCCCGCTCAGGAGGTTATCGTTGAGACTCCTGCCGTCTGCGCCTTTTACCGCTGCATCATGCACTATTCGTACCTTACCCGGTTTCATAGGGTTTATAACCGGAAAATGCGGGAGAAAAAATGTCTTGCCGGGCGTCCTCGTTGATGGGGCTATCTCTGCATACCCTTTCTCGATGAACGCGGCCATTTCTGTCTCGTACTTGGCTCGCAGTTCCGGGTGTTTGTCTAGCCGCTTTTCAACGCCATGGAGCCTCCGCAGAGCTGAGTTATAATTGAAAGGTAAACATACCTCATTTTTCTTCCATAATAGACCAACTTCATACTCTGCGGGTGAAATGCGGTGCGTTGTTTCCTCCAATATGCGGCTGGCTCGGTGCTCCGGGTCGGTCGCAGGGCGGGCGGGCTCTATTGCGAGTGAGTCGACACTGAAAAAATAATCGAGTTTTTCTTCAATTTTTTCATCTAAATTGTTCACAAAATTCACTCGATGTCCTATGGCGCGTGTGGATGAACCGTGCAGTACCCATCCTAAGGAAACTTGGCTTGCAATCAGCTGATCGCATCGTCCCTTTCTAACACACTGCGCTAGAAGGAGAGGCCAGTTATCTTGTCCTATTAAAATGGTGGGGGAAGCATTATCATATTTTAATTTATCTTTGATATCACTCAAATGTTCGCAGTCAGATATCGCTGTCTCTGTCACACTTTGAGGAGATAATGAAAGTTTACTCACGGTTCTAGCTTCAATTTTTTCAGTGTTACCCGCTCCCTGTAGTTCAATTTTGACGCGGCGCGACGAGTCGTTGCTTATTGCGCTATCCGATAGCGCCTCGATGTGCAGGGGGTCGACCGGCCCGGGGGCTCCGATTGCAGCGGCCAATTCTTCGGAGATCAGGCTGACGCTGCTACCGTCGTCGAGGAGGGCGTAGGCCTCCCTTGTTCCGAGCGGGCCCTTCACTTGCACTGGTAATATCTTCAGGAACGAGCGCGCCTTGCGCGCCCATGCGCAGGAGACCTTTTCAGGTTTGACAGCTTCTGAAATCTCATTATAATCTTTATGCACAAGAACATTATGATTTTTTCCACAATTTTCAGCTGTACACAACATCTTTTTACACAAATGCCTGCGGGCACGATAATGAAGACACTTGAAACACAGTTGCTGCGTTTTTGCCACCTCCCGCCGCTTATCTATGCACATGTTGAGAAAAGTTGCGCATTCTCCGGCCCCGCTGTGATTTGTACTTGCGCATATCGGACATTTTTTCTCAGCGACTGTCAGCGTTTTCTGTGGGCGCGGCTGCGAGCTCGATGCGACCGGCGGCTGCCAGCGTGGTGCTGCCGCGGGCGGGTAGCGCGCGCTCTGGGCGGGGCGGGGTGCGTAGGTGTTGTATGAGGTAGGGCGGGGGGGGTACCTTTGATAATTTTGTTGCGTGTCCGTCATTATTGTGTATGGTTCGCGCAGCTTCGCCTCGGCTCTCAGGAAGTCGACCATCAGCATGACGTCACTTTCACGACGTTGCTTGTCCGCAGAGTAGGTGTACCACTTCGACTGTAAATTCACTGTTAATTTGTCATGAAGCGAGCGTAGTATCTCGGAGTTGTACCTACTTGCATGTGGGTCGACCAGCTGTAGCGTAGTCATGATGGTGCCGAGGCGCAGCGAAAATGTACAGATGTCTTGCGCGTTGTCGGTCAGCTTCGGCAGCTCTCGCAGATTCTTGTACTCGAGGGCTGCAAGCGTCGCTGTGTTCCCGTAGCATTGTAATATGATGAATTAACAGTAACTCTTCGTTACTGTTTACGACATGTGACGCACGGATTTGGGTTATAGCGAGTAAGCATTATTATATTATAAAAAGATGTAACTAGCTTTAAGACACGTCTTCGTCTTTGGTCTTTGTCTTGTCTTATACTCAATACAACAAGTATCATCATGAAAGACTATTACTTTAAACCCCCATAGACTCCACCTCCAACTTGTCTATTACATGGCGACCTTGCCAGCGAACCAAGGAAAATGAAGAAAGAATAACTTACAGAATCAAGCTGCGCTATGAAGAAAAATTTTTGAAGAACGAAGCCTAAAATTATTTTCAAGAAAGAAGCTCAAAATTAACCTCCAGAAAGAAAATTAAAAATTAATACCAAGAAAGAAGATCCAAAATTATATGAAGCAAGAAAAAAATCACTATGGAACAAGCCAATAAGAAGATTCAAGTCTCAAGAAAAGAAGAGCGTTGTCCAGGGTTATCCCGGCTCGCAAATCAAGAGGTGTCCAGGGAAGCCCCGGCCCATGTTCGAGGGTGTCCAGGGTTAGCCCAGCCCGTCATCGAGCATCAGCAGCATCATCGGCGAGCGTCGTGGCCGCCAACGTGACCCGTCCCGACATTACATAACGCAGTATCAACATGACTCACTTACCAGTAGATTGATTCCGATTAATGTAAGTTTTTAATTATAACAATATTATAATGTAATTTTTCAATGTGTTTAGTCAATAGCTATACGATTTTTTTTTATCTGTGCTAAATACAGCTATGCAGTATAATATTTAGTTGCGAATTAAGAATAATAACAGTAGAGTTCAGTTGAAATAAAATATATATTGATATATTATTCAGATACTTAACGTAATGTGATTGTGAATTGTTTAGCGGATATTGTGTTGCAATTTATCATACATGATTTAAAATATTTAAATAGAAGTAAAAATGTATATTATCTCAATGATAAAAGCGATATAGGTATTTCGCAATATGCTATAGTATGTAGAACAGTATTCCGCACGGTCAGCACGCAGCGGTCATCGCGCTCGTGCGCCGCGCCCGCGCCCGCGTATTACGTCGGCATGTGTCCATTATAGTAAGATTTTAGTTTGACCTACTTATCAAAAAATTGTATTGACTGTTTATTTCAGTAATAATATTTTATCCAGTTTTTTTTTTATATTTTTAATTCAATGACTTTAATCACACCAGATATACCCGCAATTTTAGGCCTGATCAACCTAGAGTTCGGAATAGCAACAAAGCACTTAAAATTGTCTAGATAACAATATAACTCCAATAATTAATATATATACAAATGGTTTGATGTCCAGGTACGGTACATATTATTTCGATTTTTGTGTTAGGGAAGTTGGAGCACTAGTCCTTCGTGTTGGCTCATGGTGTTTTGGACTACCGTGCCCTCCGTGAAAACCGTTGGAGACTTATAACGTCTTAATGTATTTGTGACTCTAAGTACAGGCAACCGAGAGTTAGGCCTGATATGCCGGTAATTAAGGGTGACCATGCCCTTGGGTAACCATTCCCATTTGTGTTTTTGAGAGGATTGAAGGGTGACCATGCCCTTGGGAAACTATTCCCATTTGTTTTTTTTTTATTAGGAGCTAAGGACTCCGATGGCATTAGATATTTTATCATTGGGTTAATGTACCGATACCTAGGAAATGTTTACTAATGTGTACGATTATAAAATATGGCTAAATAAAAGTAATTTTGAATTAAATGTTAGCACCTTCTTGACCGATATGGACAGTAATTTTGATAAACTTATGTATTAATTTCAGTTATTATAAATACCTACCATGTGTTTAATTATTTTTTTAGTTCATTTTATCAAATAAAGTGTTAGTTTAAATGCTAATAATAAGAAACAAAAATGTAAAACTCAACTGCGTTCGTCACATTTTTTTTTGTTGCATGAGGGGGTGAAGAGTGAACTTTCGGGGGAGATGTAATATGATGAATTAACAGTAACTCTTCGTTACTGTTTACGACATGTGACGCACGGATTTGGGTTATAGCGAGTAAGCATTATTATATTATAAAAAGATGTAACTAGCTTTAAGACACGTCTTCGTCTTTGGTCTTTGTCTTGTCTTATACTCAATACAACAAGTATCATCATGAAAGACTATTACTTTAAACCCCCATAGACTCCACCTCCAACTTGTCTATTACAGCATTCTTCTAATTTTTCCATGATGATTTCAGGCCGTGCGCCCGAAATGATGAAGTCGGCGATAGCGGCGTTTCGTAGCCCGCTTGTCGCCGTCTGCAGTCGCGCTGTATTTTCTCCTGTTGTAAAAAATGGTGCTGTGTCTTCATATACCCTTTTGAAGGACAGCCACTGCCGTCGGGAGCCGGTGAACGCCGGGAGGTCGGCCGGCTTCCTGAAGGACGGTTCTTGCTTGCTTGCGACGATGGCGGCACGTATGGCGTCAGCGAAGTTGTTCATGTCTGCATTCGGTGAATACTGTTGCATCGCCATTGCCCGCTCCTGAGAGAACAGCATCGACTGGGGGACCGGGTTTGTTGTGCTAGGATCAGCTTCCTGGCGCCGGTCCGGGTACTGGATCGCCGCGGGTAGCGGGGGCGGGGGCCCAGCGCGGGCTCCCGCCGAGTGAGACAGTACCTGAGTGTCGTGCTGCGGTGTTGGGATGTGCGGATGCATGTCGATTGCAGGAACTTGTTGATGCCGGTCGAGCCAGGTTTCGACCTGTCGCGACGTGTTCACTTTTGTTCCGGTGCTCACGTCGTCCTCGAACTCTTCATCCGACGATGCTTCTGCCTGGACGATAGCTAGCCTTGCCGCGGCTAGCTCTGCCTGCGCCTTCGCCAGTTTGATGCGATGTTGCTTCGATTTCTTCGATGTTGCCTGCGAGCGCGCTCTTGTAGCGGACGCTAACACAGGCGCCGGGAGCGCCTCTCGTATAGGCGCCTGTAGCCCAGCGGAGTTCCCCGCGGCGCTCCCCTCTCCCGGGCGCGGGAGAGGGGGTACGGCTGAAGCGGGGGGTTCGGTGGTGGGGGCGGGCGCGGCCTGGCCGGCGTTGCCTTGCGGCGGTGCGGGCTGGGGCGGCGCGCCCACGGTTGCGGCATATGCAGTGCCAGCAGTCTCGGCCGCGGCGGGCATGGTGCCTGCGGCCGGGGCGGTATCACGGGCCTGGGGAGGCT
Organism: Eudemis profundana; assembly: GCA_947034925.1. Taxonomy (NCBI): domain Eukaryota; kingdom Metazoa; phylum Arthropoda; class Insecta; order Lepidoptera; family Tortricidae; genus Eudemis; species Eudemis profundana. Next base: position 2,811,449 of record OX344809.1, read on the forward strand.
CCGAGAGTGACCGTAATGAATCGTACCTTGCTTGTCTTGTGATACGTGGTGAGTTTCTTCCAGATTCCGCCGACGCTCCTGTTGTGGTTGTGGTGCCCGTCGTCGTCGTCTGCTCCGATGAATCGGTGATGCCTCCTGGTGTGGAGGCTGTGTGGACGGACGACGGGGGTCGCCTCCTCTCTACCGACCTTGTGACCGGCATGATGAGTTTCTTTATTCTTTTTTGAGCCTTGAGACTTCTGGTTTCTTGAGCCTTGAGACTTCTGGTTTCTTGAGCCTTCTGGTTTCTTCTGGTTTCTTGAAGCTTTTTTCTGGTTTCTTGAGCCTTGAGACTTCTGGTTTCTTGAGTCTTCTGGTTTCTTGAAATCCGCGGAGAATGGACCAATGTGCGGGACGGGACTGTAAGCGACCACACACCTTCGATAGCAGGGTACCTAATGGGTGGTAGGAAATGAGAAGAAACACTGATTTTACAATACTGGCTAAATGGAGAGGAAGGCGACCTTTGGCGTCGACGGCTGGATACAAACTGGCGGCTAGCCGATTGCGTGGGTGTAAATCGGCTGTCGCGGTAGTCCACAGTTAGTGTGGTTGGAGAAACGGGAGGCCTACTATTGGTCGTGCCTGTGATTGGCCGACGTTTCTGATTGGTCGGTTTTCCCTCCATTTTTGCCATAGTTTATTTATTAAAAGCGGGAAAACTTATCTAGGTTACATGAATGCACTTTGTGCATGTGTGTGCAGTATGCACTTGGCTGATGGCCCATATTGTTGCACATTGTGTGCTAGTGGGTGTACATTGTGTACTTGGCTTAGGGCCTGGGTATGTACTATGCACTTGCTGGTGCATCATGTACTTGCTGGTGTGCATGTGCATTGTTGCACATGCATCTGAGGCTTAGGGCCTGTTGTAGCTTTGTACATGATGCACTCAGCTTTATGTGTGCAGTATGCACTTGTAGGCTTAGGGCCTATTAGTGTTTGTGCATAGTACATTTAGTGCAGTATGCACTTTGAGTGCAATATGCACTTTTGGCTGAAGGCCTGATTCCTACCTATAGTAAAGGGTTAAAGACACGTTATTAAATGATTGGACAAACCTAAGCTAGCTGATACAATTATTTTACCTAAACCTAATAGAAATAGAAAATGATTATTATTTATTTGCTTATAACTAAACTTATTTATATTTACATGTCATTAAGTATCCGGTACAAATATAGTACATTAGATGTTTGCGGCCCGAGCTGCAAGCGAGGGACGTAAATATGCGATCGAGAGCTTTTTCTAAAATGAATTACGCTTTACTAGAATAGGTAGGTATATTAGTTGTTTGGTTGAAAAATTGCTTTTTCGTTTTGCTTTATAACTGTAGGATTAACTGATAGCGGTCCCTTAAAAGGACAACTTCACGTTTGTACCGTCTTTTATTATTTTGTGCAATAAAGTGTTTGGAATTACATACATACAAACGGCGATCAACAACTGCATCTGAAATAGCTATGCTATGCGCCGTCGGCCGTCGACTTTGTTTGTCCTATCGTACAATTTAAAAAAAAAATCGGACAAGTGCGAGTCGGGCCCGTGCACCGAGGGTTCCATGCAAACTTCTCAGTATGTAAATAGACTAAGAATAAGATAAACAAAACAATACCTACTTAAATTGTATTGAGGGACAAACTTTAACTTTGCCGTTGGAAAACTGACATGACTGATACATACACATCACATCACATTGACATAGGTCGCGGTTAGTTTGCAAATATGTTTAAATAATAAAATTTGGTGATTTTTAGATGATTATTAACTAAGCCTCCGCTGTTCGTCTGTCCGTCTGTCACAGGGCTGTTGTATCTTTGGAACCGTAATAGGCAGAGACTTGAAATTTTCACAGAATGTTTACATGTGTATTTCTATTGCTGCTAACAACAAATAATAAAAACAAAATAAAATTAAAATAAAGGGGGCCCCATACAAGAAACATTTGTTTTTTTGGTGTCTTCGAATCCAACTCGGAATACCATTATATTTTTCTTTTAATATTCAGGTTGATATAGATAATCAGTAATTATTATATATTTTTGTATTTAGTACCTAATCAGTAAATTCGAAAATGATAAATAGGAGGTAAAGGCATTTTTTTTAGCTTTTCGTCTTAAAACAAAAAGACGGTTAAGAAATATAAATATATAAATTAAGCCCAATCATTTGATATACCATTTGAAATAATATCCCTGCTTTAAAATTACCCATTTGATTTGCTCTTAGGATTTTTTTGTCCACTAGGCTTAGATTACCGATTTATAAAACTATTCCAAATTGAAAATATTTTTAAACATATTGGTAACTTTGGAACCCTAAATAAATGTCTCTCTAGACCGGCGCGGCGCCAGTCTGGCGTCAGGAATGACTCACTGCGAGCTCTTATAGATTCTGTTTGCCCAAATATGTTGAACGTTGTTAAGTTGAACGGCCAGAGTTCAATTTCATTCAGTCTAGTTCACAGTTAATTAACTATCATTAACCATTAACTAATTATTCAGCTGCAGTCACATGATGTTTGGGCCTGACGATAATTGTTGCTATAGTTAAATATTACCACACAATATTTAAGTATCGCTCTAATCGCGATAAACATTGGCATATAGAATAAATAAAGACGATTAAGAAACATTGAAATGAAGTTTAATTTAAAATTCGCGCCCTCAGGTGCCTTCCGTCCGCCATTTGTAGAAAGAGAGAGTTGCTATTAAACAAAATGGTAGTTTGTACAAAAGCTAGCAACATTGCACCAAACGTCATAACGTCATTGTTGTCAATCTATCCAAGCTGCATTTCTATTTCTGTTTCAAATAAAATTAACTTATTCCGAACAAATCATGGCTGATAAGCCGCCGGAGGAAGGCTACATATCCGTGGTGGACGAGGAGCCAGAGATATTCGAACTCCTGAAATGGGACACGTCGCAAACACAGAAGCATCATCAGCAACCGCAGCCTGACCATCGGGTTATGGAGAAGGGGATTTACACCCAATTAAAGGATAAATCTGAGCAGATAAACCAGCAGAAGGCGCCTGAGGAACCAGAGAAGAGGACAAAGCCAGCGGATTTGGATCCTTTTGATCTGCCTGACCCTACTTTTATAGAGACTTACAGATTGTCTAAAGACCTGGCGCGGGGCTTGATCGAGGAGTTGAAGCCCGTTATGCCTGAGTCTACGAAGTCTATTGAGTTCTCTGTTGAGAGCAAGGTCTGTGGAATCAATTACTTTTGTATTTTTAGCTGTTTTTACGTCATGTCCTTAAATCTTTGTTTTGGTAGTTTAAATGCATTGCGAAAGAGCTTTGGTCATGAAATTTTTACATGTACGAACGTCTGCTAACGAAATCTAAACCCTTTTTATTCAAAGTAAAGTCAATACGAATATTTTACTGTAGAATATCATCAGTGTGAATTCACCAATTGCCATGTATGCTTACCCTACAAATGAAACAAAGGAAATTGAAAAATATGTCTTGGGCTTGCTTTGGGACTCTAACCGTCATCCTTAATAGGTCTCCGGTTGCTCTAAGGCCATTAACTTGCAAATAAAGTATAAGCAACTGAAATTATTACCAGTCATATTATAGGCCGTACAAACTCTTAAGACCAAATGCTGTCAAACAAGCGCAAGCCAAAAACTACCTTATAATCAGAGCATAATGTAGTTTTTGGCTTGTGTTCATTTGACAGCATTCGACTATACCAGTGTTCAGCTCTTGGGTGCGATTTGGGGTATTTGACTTTAATGTTATACAGAAATATCGATGTTCCTCGGGATTCTAGAAATGGATATTATTGTAAATGCATTTTTTTTGTTATATGCATCTATAGTAATAATCCATGTCTTTGTATAACGTTTGAAGTCCTATACCCCAATTGCACCCAAGATCCAAACACTGATTATTACAAACCTGGACCAGCTCAAGATTTAATTTCTTATTTAGATAAGAGTAGTGTCTTGTCTTATTTCAGCTACTATAAAAAGTTATGCGGCAATAAAAAGTTTACATATTATTTTATTTCTAATTTATCATGTCTTTATTCACATTAACATTAGCTCTCATCTATGACAGTAGGCCTGTGCGCAGCAGTGGGAAGTATATATGGAGCATTCCATGAAAATATGTACTTTTTGTTGCTTACATTATGCTATGGTAGCTACCCTAATAAAACTTATTAGCTGTTAAGAAATACTATCAATGTTAAAGCCAAGTTATGATATTAAACTTTCTTTTTCATGTCAAAAGTATTAAAAAGGTAGTGTCGCTTACATAAAGTTTCCATGGAATGCTCCATAGACTGATAATGATCATTGTGTTCAGGTGATGGCAGCACTAGCATTCTTCGCAACGGGGAAGTACCAGAAGTCGATCCACGGCAAGACTGACCCTAACATAACACAGTACTTTGTGCTGTCCGCAGTCACGCAGGTCACGGAGGCCCTCAACAACCCGGCTCTGGTGAAGAAGTACATCCACTTCCCACATCTCAGAGTTGAGAGGGATACATTGAAAGCTAGGTTAGTATCCAGTTGCTATTATGCTATTTATTATAATTCGACCCATATGTGTGTAATATTCTCAGAGTAGGGAATATGCATGATATTTTTTATTTACTTTAATAAAAGCTCATCCATATAAGAAACAGTAGGAAAAAAATATTTTTCGAATAACTATAAAAATAACCAAGATATAAGACAATAAAGATTTATCTCTATCTCTTTCTAGCAAAACAGAATATAGTGTGGAGATTGTATGGCGGCCGTGTACTATGACGTCATAGTCCATATCGGATCTCTCTGTCTAAACGCTGTCTGATTAGTGCTTTAAAATGTTTATATCTTCCGTATTTCTCGGTCGATTTTTATTTTATTTTGACTTTATGTCATCCTTTTTACGGTATTTTCATATTATGTTAAGAAATCTGTTTAAAAAAATTCATGCATATTCCCTATTGCACAGTTTAGTTAGTCTCTATCAGCTTCTAAACATGTGTGCCAAATATCGTCAATGTATGATGTATGGATGTTTGTCTGCACGTTTGTGGCACCAATCTCAAATAATTCTGTAATTATTTTTTTTGAAGTCTAATGTTTTAAGTTTGTATCTGGTTGGTATGTGATGTTAAACCAGGTGCAAACAGCTCAACCGGTTAATATGAAAAATTTAGGATGAAGTCGGCACGGGTTCCCATACACAGAATGAGCTGATTTTTCGTTTAGGGGCAGTTTAGCACATAACAAACATAATTAAAGGGTATGCGTTAGTGACTTTAGATTTTCGCAAAATCTGGGACACCCTAATCCGTACATACAAAAGGTAGATGTTTTCATAAAATGCTAGTGCACTTTTAGAGGAAACAGTAAGGCCGAGAGAATTGAAAATTAGGTATTTGTAAAATGTGTCGCTGTCCCGCACTGCCCGCCCCTCCCCAGCAGAGCGCGATAGAGACAACTGCAGCTTGGACCGAAAATACCTTTTAAAATTTCATGAAAACAACGTTTCGTAGTCCCCTGATTTCTTCCCCAAAACTTAACCTATTTAACTATTTTTTTCATTAAACATTAAAGAAAGGCTTTGGCCGTGTTCCTATGTTTTCCGTTTTTTTAATAATCTAGTCAAATTTGTTTTCTGGGTGTGTGAACACAGCGGAAAATCTGGCATTTTTTTTAGGTTTTTGAAGGTTAATATCTCTTTTGAGAATCAATTTATCGTAAAAAGGAAAACATAGGAACATATCAATAGTAGCCATAGATTTTTGGACAAACAATTATTGCTCTACTGGCATTAACCAGGGAGGAAACAGGGCACTACGTTTGTATGGAAAAACTGCCCTCCTGTTTCCTCTTAATGTCGTTCGACTAGTGTTAATGGTTGTACGGTGTCAGGTTCTACATGAAGTACGGCGTCCCGAACGTGGTGGGCTGCGTGGAGTGCACGCACGTGCCCATCGCGCGGCCCGACGTCGACGTCAAGACACACTTCAACAAGTCCTACCACTCCAAGAAGGCGCAGATCGTGAGTGTTGTTTCAATATAATACAATTTATGCCACACCTGGCTAGGGCTGCCATTTCCAAAATTTGACACCTAGGACAAAAAGCGTAAATCCCCGGATTTTGTAGCTTAAAACCCGGGCATCTCAACAGCAACGCAGTTTTTTTCGCCTTCGGTGGGGGGGGGGTGCATTAGCTCTCGCGGCCCGGGATAGCAAACCCGGACTACAAATAAAACGTTCCCCGGACGCTCTCCAAACTAGGACAAATCCGGGGAAACCCGGACGGATGGCAGCCCTACACCTGGCCATAAAGTGGCTTTTTCCGCACGCGGCCGCTTTCTGGCCAAGTGTAGACATAAAATGATGCACACAACACGGGAGGTAATATGGAAAGCCCTCAATCGCATATTTACGTCCCTCACTTGCAGCTCGGGCCGCAAACTTCTGCGATCTCGGCCTTTCTTTGTATTACCACCCTAGTTGTGTAATATACTATTGTAACACTAGTTTAGTTATTTGTAACACTAGTTTAATTTAGTTTGTAATTTATCGAATATTACATGCCTGTAATAGGCAAATGTTGATATTTACCTTATAATTTGTTTCATCCCATGTACACAGTTGATTCTGAATACTATTGGCGACTAACTGTAGGGTGGAAGGAGGGGTCCGCCCCGGGCCTCCAGCCTAAGACGGCCTCTTAATCACGCGATCAAACCAGGGGCCTCTTCCGCTGCGGCAGCCCGCCCTCCCCACCTCAAAATCTAGAAGCGGACTGTGAACCTCTTAGGGCCTTATCACAGTTCCGATTTGCGGGCGAGTTTCCATACAAACCAGTACCATACGACATTTGTATGGAGCGTCGCTTCTAACTCGATGGTAGGCTCTTATGCTACTAAGTCGCCCCCGAATGCCACCACCGCCACTTACTCCGCCATTGCACTACAATACACAACTCGTCAATAGTACCTACATTAACAAATCTAGGGTGGTTAAACAAAGAAAGGCCGAGATCGCTGATGTTTGCGGCCCGAGCTGCAAGCGAGGGACGTAAATACTATTCGCACTTAATAATATTCCGAAAAAAAATCCGGAAAAAGCCGCTTTCTGGCCAAATGTAGACATAAAATGCTGTACACAACACGGGAGGTAATGAAGAAAGCCCTCGATCGCATATTTACGCCCCTCGCTTGCAGTTCGGGCCGCAAACTTCTGTGATCTCGGGCTTTCTTTGTTTTACCACCCTAGTTGTGTAATGTACAATAACTTAACCCTCTTGGGTTGTAACGGGTTATTCCCACCTGTTACCACCAAACTGATTTAGTGGCAACCAGTGGCGTGGCGTCAAATATATTCTTAGTAAAGCCGGAGCAGATTTGGATTGCTTTTTGTTCAGGAGTAGTAGATACTCCGGTCATATGCTTTAAAATAGGCAAGCCGGTGGGAATCGGGTTCTATGGACACCACGCCACTGGTGGAAACAGAACAGCTGGGAATTTTTTCCCACTTGTTACCACTAAATGTATGGATTTAGTGGTAACAGATAGGAAAAAAAATCCCAGCTGTTACAACTAAATCAATTTAGTGGTAACAGGTGGAAATAACCCGTTGTAACTAACCATTTTTCTGCAACTAAACCATATTTATTTTGATTTGGTCAGATCTGTGACAGCGACCTGAACATAATCAGTGTGGACGCCCACCCGGGCGGGCTGCACTCGCACGACGCCATCTTGAACCAGCACGCCGTCAAGAACGACCTCGAGAGCCTCAACAACTCCGGGGAACAGTGCTGGCTTATCGGTGAGTATTAGTTATCCTGTTTTTCTGGGTGAAGACGCACACGTCACATTATTTAAGTCGCTTCACCCCGAAAATATTACTATAGGCTAGATTATAATAATTATTATTTAAATAAAATTGTTTACTAACCAATATAAATCGTGTAACCTACTAACAAAAATATGGATTCAAAATCTGAAATAAACATTATTCATTCATTCATTAGGGTTTCCAATCCCGGGATCCCGGGATTGGCCATACAAATAATCCCGGGATTGGAAGCCCTAGGAGTATGTTTACTACACTTCCGCCACAACGCAAAAGGGCACAACTAACATTTTTTTTCGACACTGCTATACATCGTGGGTACGAGTAACCCGACAAACTTTAACTATAGATTCTAACAACTATTAGGAGTAAAAAAAGTTATGTGATGTATAGTCGAAAAACGCTTACTTTCAGAGATATTCATTATTTTTTAAATGTGTGTTAGTGTGTGTGTGTGTGTGTGTTTTAAGTGTGTAACAAGCCCTAATAAATGTGACTAAGATAGTTTTACATTTTTTTTTAAATCCTTTAACTGAACAGCAATTAACCTTCGCAGTATTTGATGCTAAGCGACTACGAGGCCAAAAAATTGACCTTTCGTTTCCATTTTAGCTTTTTTTTTCTTTTTGATAACTTTTCCTCCAGTAAGGATATGTTTATAACTAGGGGCTGAATTTACTGATTTATTTTGTTCCATAAGACTATTAATGTAAAATGACAATATTCGACCCATGTTGATATAACATTATTTACTCGTCACACCACCAGGAATTCATGGCTAAAGTATGTCGGTATAGTCCCTCCCACCTTGTATACATATTCGGAATCAGCGATATTTACTGATTTCGAATATGTAAACATCTTGGTGTCGAAAAAGAAATGTTAGATGCGTCTTTTCCGTTATGGCGACAGTACAATAGGCTAGCTAGACGTTAGAATTACTCGCCCTGTCTGGTTCCACCGGAAGACCAGCGCCGGCTCTAGAGTTGGCATTATACTGAGTGAGGTGGGACATTTTTGTGGCAGCGAGGTTTATTGTGTTTTTTCCTGCTTACTTAAATTAAATTAAATTAAATTAAAAATGATTTATTGCCACAAGAAACACAAACAAACAATTACATCGTATTAAATATCAAAGCTAGCTTAAACTTAAAGAAACAAGTCGGTACTGTGGCAACAGGCTCAGGCTCAGCGTATGCTGTGAGCGTGTTGGGCTGCACAGCGCTGTTTTTCAGCCTGCACCTTACTCGGGCAATTTGCCTTGCTATTTAGGAGGAAGGACTTACTGTCTACCTGTTTGTTCTGTCATATCCTTATCTTCTATGTACATAAGACAAAGTCGGGTTAGTTACACCATTTATAACTCGAGAACGGGTGGACCAATTTTTATTATTTTTGATTTTTTGGGGTTGTCTCTACTCCGAATAACTATTAAAACATCTAAGAAAAACAATTTCTGAGGCGGAACGAAGTTCGCCGGGACAGCTATTTTATCATAAAATAGACTTACTAATAAATAAATATTAGTGGACAATCTTACACAAATCGAACTAGTCCCATAGTAAGCTCAATAAGGCTTGTGTTATGGATACTAGACGACGATATATTTAATAGATACAAATACTTAAATACATAGAAAACATCCATGACTCGGGAACAAATATTCGTGCTCATCACACAAATAAATGCCCTTACCGGGATTCGAACCCAGGACCTCTTGCTTCGTAGGCAGGGTCACTACCAACTAAGCTAAAGCGGTCGTCATAATAACTGAACAATTTGCTTTCTTACCAGGTGGACCGCATTACTCCCAAAAGCCCTACATAATGGTCCCAATACCGAAGATAACCAAGAAATCCCCGGTCTCCCCCGAGAAGTACTACTCTACCATCCACACCCAGACCCATACAGCCATCATTGAGGCCATCAAACAGCTGAAGAGCCGCTGGAAGTGCCTCCAAGCCACCTGCAACAAGCAGTATGATCCGTCCACCGTCTCCAACATCATCGTTGCCTGCTGCATGCTGCATAACCTATGCAACCGCCGGGGCCTACCTGTAGCACCACTGACACAAACCGAGGAGAGACTCGAAGCCATGAAGCAGAAGGTAGCCAACAGCCCGGTGTCAAGAAAACAGGTTGAAGACCCAAAAGGCGTCCAAGCGAGGCAGTTGCTGGTCGACCATCTTTGGAACGAGCGGAAGGTTTCCCCGGATTGTGGTAAGAAAAGGAAGAAGGATAGGGTTGAAGAGAGACCGCCTCAGCCGACTCAAAGCCACATCATTCACAATCAGCACAGTCAACATAGCCAGCATCATCAACAGCCGATGATGACGCATGAGCATCATCAGATGCATCATGATGACATCAACAAGAGGCCGAGGATCGTGATGAACAATCCGACATATGGATTGGGAGTGACGTCGGGGTGGGGGCATTTTCCGCCGCATTAGCGACCAAGTTGTCGGCTAATGGCGACTTAACTGTCGGCTATTTACGACGAGGTTGTCGTTTATTAGCGACAATATAGTCTGTTATTAGTGACAAAGTTGTCGGTAATTGGCGACAACGTTGTCGTTTATTAGCGACAATACCTATAGTCCGTTATTAGCGACAAAGTTGTCGGTAATTGGCGACAACGTTGTCGTTTATTAGCGACAATACCTATAGTCCGTTATTAGCGACAAAGTTGTCGGTAATTAGCGACAACGTTGTCGTTTATTAGCGACAATACCTATAGTCCGTTATTAGCGACAAAGTTGTCGGTAATTAGCGACAAAGTTCTCAATTAGCGATAAAGTTGTCGGCTATAACCAACTGAACTGTCGCCTATTAGCGTCTGATCTGTCGGCTATTAACGATTGTACTGTCGGCTATTACCGACAGAATGTGCTGATTTACTTTGAACGGTACAAGTAGTCGGCGTTAGATAAGTTTACCCATTATTTGTAATAAATGAAAATAAACTTTCGAATGAATAATTTGATTGGTTCTCGTTTGAGTTTGGACAAGATAAACTTAGAAACGGCTTCAGATAGTTGGTTTTATACTCGTTCTACTTTATTTCAGTCCACTACTGAATCCACGCGGCGGCGAGTAAGCGAGTAAAACCGGGCGAGTAGCTTTACATTGTGGACGGAAAGGACGACCGATCACACTACCTCGTCAGCCCGAAATGAACTGTTACTCGCCCAATTTTACTCGTTTAGAAAATGCCTTAGGGAAAACGTAACTTTGTATCTCGTGTCTATGAATATGCAAGTTTTTTATTTTAAATACGATCAGTAGGCAGCAAAGTTACAAACAGGAAATGCCTAATTTTCTTTTGTTACTATCTCGACAACTAACAATAGGTGTATGTATGTTTATATATTTAATTTAGATTAAGTTTTCTCGAATGATTTGTGTTATATTTAAGTGATTATGTTTATAATATAAGCAGAGCGATTTTTCGTGTAAAAGGTTTTTTACTTTCGTTACTGGTTGAATAAAATATAAGATCCTATAATAAACTCCAGAATTGGATTAATCTCGTCAATATAATTTGATTTGTTCTAGTAATAACAGTCTTAATCGGGGACAATAGTACAGTTGCATAGCGACGTAAAACGGCGCCCAGTTGTATTTTTTTAACAGGTAACTACTAGATTTTGTTTTTTGCGCCCCCTCTAGGGTTGCCAGATGGTCGGGAATTGGCGGGATTCTCCCGATTTTTTGTATGTTCTGCCGACTCCCGACAAAGAAGAAAATCTCCCGAAAAACGATTTCATTTTAAAACTTAGTCCGATCCACTCAAGGTGGTCCGGTCAGCAAAAATTTGTGGTCTTTCAGGCTAAAAAAAAAGCTCGCGCGTCGAGCGCGCGGGGCATCTCCCGACCAAAGTCTCAAAATCCCGACATATTGTTTCCTGCTCCCGATAATAGGGTAATCCAATCTGGCAACCCTAGCCCCCTCCCCTTGGCACCCAGCCTGCACCACCCTCGCTACGCCTCTACATAATAGTACCAGGTACAAAAGTTTCTCTAACAAAACTGTCGTTTGAGTCCGACTACCGGACGGAACGCACCGGATCCGACCGTCTCTATCGCATAATAGTACTAAAGGATAAAAAGAGAAACTGGTGAGTTTCTTCCGGCGCTTCTCAGCAGAAGGTCATTACCCGAAGCGCCAAAAGAAAAGAAGACAAAATAATGTAAGACATGTAAAAGAGCCCTTGAGGGCCTACTTACAGAAATAAATTATTTTATGCCAAACCTGGCCATAAAGTAGCTTTTTCCGCACGCTGCGTGTACGGAAAAAGCCGCTTTCTGGCCAAGTGTAGACATAAAATGATGTACACAACACGGGAGGTAATAATGAAAGCCCTCGATCGCATATTTACGTCCCTCGCTTGCAGCTCGGGCCGCAAACTTCTGCGACCTCGGCCTTTCTTTGTATTACCACCCTAGTTGTGTAATGTACTATTATTTATTTATTTAGTAGCCGCTCGACGAAATCGCGGAGTCAGCCACGTCTGTTGGAGGTCACGAGTGGACTAACGTATTTTGACCCCGGTTTACGAACTGTTATAACTGGTTCGCGGGTCTAATTATTTTACATACGAGATCGGTGAATTAGCTAACAGAGATGATACTGATAATTGTGGCTATAACACTGCCTTAGATATCGATGTTTCAATAAAATATAAAAGTTATAAGTACCACATAGCAATATATTATGCATTTCGGTTTACTGTTATGTATCTGTCGCAGCCAACTGGTTTAATCAGCCATTTGGTTAAATGCCTAGCATTATCACTAAATTATGACCCGCCAGCAGGTCGACGAAGCTCCGCTACACGGGGCTTCTATTTCTGCTCTGAGGGACACAAGCTAACAAACCTAAGCTAAAATTTAAATGAAAAGGCTAGGCAGTTAACTAAATGGCTAATTAAGCTAGTTGGCTGCGACATAATCCATTGACCTTGAAAAAATAGCCGGACCTAGCCTCATTAACACACACACTGAAGCACATCTAGTAAGCCGGTGTGCTTTGTACTTACGAGCAGCACGCACACATTAACTGTCTTTCATCTCCTTGTACACTACCTATACACTTCTGCTTTTATTTTGCGCCGACTCTACTACCCTTAGGCTGTCTGGAAGATATCTCAGGGTAGTCCCTAAGATTGTCTGGAAGAGATCGCTTATTGGTGATAAGACCGCCTGTTGTTTACCATTTAATACCTGTTTCAGATTGAAGTTTTATGACCTTTGTATGAAAGAAACATGATGTTTCTTTATTAGTTTTTAATGCGGGTGAATTACACCACACCTTATTCTCTTATTCTTCTTTTTAGTGCACAATACCTTTGTTTTTAGTGCACAATAATAGTACATTACACCACTAGGGTGGTAAAACAAAGGCCGAGATCACAGATGTTTGCGGCCCGAGCTGCAAGCGAGGGACGTAAATATGCGTTCGAGGGCTTTCTTTATTACCTCCCGTGTTGTGTACATCATTTTATGTCTACACTTGGCCAGAAAGCGGCTTTTTCCGTACGCGCAACGTGCGGAAAAAGTCACTTTATGGCCAGGTGTGGCATAAAGAATATTGTATTGTATTAACCAGCGTTAAGCGACCGCCTTACTAGACGTGCTTCAGGTTTCATCGAGGTCACGTCCGGCTAAGGTCCTTGTATGTATGTATGTATAATAGCTTGTGTTTGAATTAAGGTCCCGAGTCGCTCGATTTATCATACGGACGAAAAGATAGGTAATTGAAATGAATTAATGTGATTCAACTCGGTCGGTTTTCGGTCGCCGTGGAAGCGAATGCTGACCCTCTTGTCAGCATTCGCTTCCACGGCATATGTTCAAAATGTTTTTTATTTTACATTTTGTCTGTGCGAACCGAAATGAGAACTCTCCAAAAGCCAAAATATGTATATTTTTCTCATTATTATAACAAAACGGGAGTTAACCCTAAGCGGCCATGGACGTCACGGCACGTCCGAAACGTCGAGGTAATAAGCATGTTTTTACGCGATTAAGTCCCGTTTTGTTATAATAATGAGTGTAAATCGCGAAAGTTTAAATCAATAGTATGTATTTTATGCCACACCTGGCCAAGCCGCTTTCTGGACAAGTGTAGACATAAAATGATGTACACAACACAGGAGGTAATAAAGAAAGCCCTCGATCGGATATTGACGTCCCTCGTTTGCAGCTCGGGCCGCAAACTTCTGCGATCCCGGCATTTCTTTGTATTACCACCCTAGTTGTGTAATGTACTATATCAAAAGCTGTTGGGTTTCAAATGATACTTATAGATGGCGCTGATCTTAATAGCCAATCGAAGGTTAATTCTAGTTTTTGAAACTTATCGTGTTGTTTCGCGCACACAAAATGTATATAGCTATAAAATGAGACGCATCACACTATATATAATATTATAAAGGGGAAAGTTTGTGAGTGTGTATGTTTGTTACTACTTCACGTCTAAACGGCTGGAGCGATTTTAATAAAATTTGGTATGGAGTTAGCTGACACCCTGGATTAACACATAGGCTACGTTTAAACCACGGTTAACACCGCGGGGCATAGCTAGTTGCAACTATGATTGATGTCGTGAAAGCAAATGATGACCCTCATTTTGTGTGGCGAACCGACCGACTCGCATAGCATTAAAATCAACAATTGAGAGACATAATCGTATAATTTGTATGGTATAAATGAAATAAAAATAATATGTTATAGTGATATATTTCGTTTTATAATATAGATGATATCTTAATCTAGTAATGTGTTTTCTTTATCGGTTTGATAACATTCATGACATTTGCTAGCTATGTCTAACATGGGACATTGACTATCGACATTTTATATTTTACAGTCATTTCACTTGGGTAATAGGTTATTTGCTGACAGATCGAAATCATCTTTTTATGAAGTCTCAAAACGCAGTTTGTAGTTTAAAAAAAAGCGCCCTGTGACGTCACTGGTCAGCATGGTCTAACCAGTGCCTTATTTTTACCCGACTGCGGCGAAACCCAAAGGAGGGTTATGTGTTTGACCTGTATGTATGTATGTCCGTTCCTATGTCTGCTCGTAACTACTCAACGGCACAACCGATTTTATGCACTTTTAAAGTGGGTCGGGTTTTTTTTAGTAAAAATATTTATTAAATTTTGTCATTTTAAATTCGTTGATTGCTAGAAAATGAGTGCAGATGGATATGTTTCGCGCGATAGATGTGTTAGCGCTCATTAATTTACTTTGATTATTGGAAACTTTATCAACCTTTTGACCGCCAGGACAAAAAAAAAACAAATTTAATAAGAAATAAAGTATATATTTTTGGTACAGTCGCCATCAGATATATCTGAGCTGTCAGTGTACTCATAAATATCTGAACACGGCTCTATTTTCATAGCATTAGAGCCGTGATCAGATATTTATGAGTACACTGACAGCTCAGATATATCTGATGGCGACTGTACTTCATTTTTTTTTAACCAAAAAATGTGTGACGTCATTTGATGTCTTTGGCGGTCAAAGGGTTAGAAGAAAGAAAATACATTTGTTAAATTTCTCATTGATATTGTGCAGTTATCAGATGATATCAGACAGAGTGAACACGTGTTGCTTTAAGTTTGCACCTAATTTGTATGTGATGCGAAGGAAACGAGGTGCAAACTTAGCTCAACCGGTTTGTATGAGAAAGTTAGGATGAATTCGGCACGGGTTCCCGTTCACAGAATGAGCTGATTTTAGGTTTAGGGGCATTTTATCACAATAGGGAACGTGCACGACGAAGGTGCTGCCAACTGGTGCCGCCAATCTAAATCATATACCCTCTCATGCTGGGGCCACATTGACGAAAACGTCGTTAATAACGTTAATCTATCGCGTTGAAGGACGATTAACGTCAGTGTAGCTACGACTTACTATATTTGACATTGACACTTACATATTATCATTGACATTGACAGCTTGATTTGACAGGGGTGATAGTTTCCTTTATTGTCCGCCCGTGTCTCTTTTGTCGTTTAGTGCTGCCACCTATAGTTCCTGCACGTTCCCTATTAGAGGGTATGCGTTACTCAGTTTGGATTTTCGCAAAATAAGGGACACCCTAATGTATAATTCATAAAAAGAAGCTGATTTGATCTGTCAGGAAACTAGCCAATTATCTGTCTATGCGTTGAACGCTTGAGCGACCTGGTTGGCCAATAGCGAGGCCACGGCCATGTTGGGACAGTTGGCCGTGACGCGGGCGGCGTCGGCCTCCATCCTCACAGATAGCAACACCAAGTCTTGGGACGCCAACATTCTGCCGGCAAACCTGAAAAAAAAACTCGCATAAGTCTATACTTCTTTTAACCTTTTCCACGCCACCGACGTAGATATGGCACCGCAGCCGCCCTTCATTACACAATGGGGATGATGACTGGGTTAAAAATATGTAATTCTATTTAGTCCGTCAGTTAGATTATGGAAAAACATGGAACACGTATTTTTTGGTTTATCAAAATATTAAAAATCGACAAAGTTATAGATCATCAAACTTCTGGAGTAGGGGCTTGTGACGTCACTCCTAGGTGAAAATTGTACCAAGGAGTGACGTCACTCGAAACTTCTAAGCACTCTATCTTCGTAATTTTTTGTTTGTCAAACAAAAGAAAAAATACGTGTACAATATTTTTTAATAATCTAACTGACGGACTAAATGGTTTTTTTTTTGTCTAGCCCAGGGTGGTAATACAAAGAAAGGCCGAGATCGCAGAAGTTTGCGGCCTGAGGTGCAAGCGAGGGACGTAAATATGCGATCGAGGGCTTTCTTTATTACCTCCCGTGTTGTGTACATCATTTTATGTGTACACTTGGCCAGAAAGCGGCTTTTTCCGTATGCGCAGCGTGCGAAAAAAGCCACATAATGGCCAGGTGTGGCATAAAGTTCAATTTCGGTTTTGACACTTATGTCATGGCGTCTGATTTGCGATTTTTATGCTTACGGCGAAAAGGTTAAATTTGACTTAATGATCTTCAGTCTGCCGTCCTATGACTAAAACTAGACTAACCTCTATGGAGTTGTATTAGTCTAGTTTTAGATATCGGAATTCAGTTTTTAATCTCCCACTATACAAAAGAGTCAGCGACGTTCACCTCGGGCAAATGTTGCAATAAGGTAAGAACAACTTCGAGAGGGTAGTTTAAGAGCAGAAAACAGATGGGTTTTTCATCGCAAAGTTTGAAAACGGAAGTTTTGATGATTGTGTCCTACCAGTAATGACTGAGCCGAGAGGTGCGGTTGGTTCACCAACAAAATAAATACAAATTCATAATTCTGCCACCGTTACTTAAAAGGGCACATCTCCCTTTAAGTAACGGTGGCAGAATAGGGATGATGACTGGGTTAAAAATATTTAATTCTATTTAGTCCGTCAGTTAGATTATGGAAAAATATGGGACACGTATTTTTTGGTTTATCAAAATATTAAAAATCGACAAAGTTATAGATCATCAAACTTCTGGAGTGGGGGCTTGTGACGTCACTCTTGAGTAGGTACAATTTGTACTCAAGAGTGACGTCACTCGAAACTTCTAAGCACTCTATCCTCGTCAGTTTTTGTTTGTCAAACAAAACAAAAAATACGTGTACAATATTTTTTCATAATGTAACAGACGGACTAAACAGTTTTTTTTAGTCATCTAGCCTATTATGAATCCGATTTTCCAAAATGCGATTCATAAATCATAAATCATAAATCATTTATTTGCATAAAACATGGTAGGTACATAGGTGATAGATAATATAATAGACATCGCATGCTTTGTCACAGGGTGACATGCAAATTATAGCTAACAAGGTTAAATTATAAATAATGCAACAAATTAAATTATATTATATAGCAATAGCACAGTCAAACAGTAAAGGCAATATTAATTAAAATTATAACATTATTTCATAATAATCAGTGGTGGTTACAACTTTTCGTCTCGTTTCAGATAATCTTTTAGGGAATAGTAACACTCATTTATTAGCCAATGTGAGAGTTTGAGTTTAAGTTCCCTAATAGTAAGACTTTTGAAACGTATAGGAAGAGCATTAAATATCCTGACTGCCATTGGATAACAGTTCGAATTTAACAGTTTCGTGGCAACTTTGGGCACGAACAAGTTATCAGGATACCTTGTATTAAATCTGTATATGTCCTTATTTTTTTGGAATAGTTCAGGGTGGGTTTTAACAAAAATACACATTTCATAGATGTACAGTGATGTTACCGTCAGCAATTTAAGGCTTTTAAAGAGAGGCTTACAAGACACATACTGTGGGACGTCACAGATACCACGGATGCATTGTTTCTGTGCAATAAAAACTCTATTGATGTGGACTGAATTGCCCCATACTAAAATGCCATATCTTAATATAGAGCATACATAGCCATGATAAGCCTGAATCGCAGTGTCTTTGCTTGTTACTTTACTCAGACGCCAAAGAGCATATGCGAAGCGGTTTATCTTACTGCAGACTTTATCGATATGTGACTTCCAGGAGCATTTATCATCAAGCAATATCCCGAGAAATGTTACTTGGCTGTTTTCGGTCAGTATTTTCTCTTTGTGCATGATTTTGAGATCTTTCTTTTTACCATTTCTGTTATGGAATTGTACATAACTCGTTTTATTGATATTTACATTTAAATTATTATCTTCTAACCATTTAATTATTTTATTAATCGTATTATTTATGTCATTAATATATTCATCATTACTATGGTTTTTATTACAAGGTATTATAACAGAAATGTCATCAGCAAATAAGGTAAAATTATAGTCCGATATATCTCCCACTGAGCAAGAACCTTGCAGAAACCTTTCTACAACATTGATGAAGCTCATATTATCAACGTTCCAAGCGCAACTTTCAAGCAAGTTGCCACAAGTTACAGTTTTACGGTTGTCGAATGTGGCATGTGCAATATCGCCGTAAGTTGCAGCAACATTGCAAACAAAACGTTACACAATAAATGTTGCCTTAGTGTGCCACATGAAAGTTACTGTAACTTGTTTTGGTAACATTGTTGTTACTTTGCATCCATCATATTTTGAAACTTCTAAAGTCAATCTTACAGCAACGTTACAAATATAAAATTACAGTAGAAATGTTGCAGTAACCTAGCAAGAAATAGTTATTGAAACATTAAAATGCAACTTTGGGTCAAGGTTAGTTTAGTCACATTATTTCTGTTAAGTTAACTAAATCTTTCAATTGGAACGTATTAAACGTTATAAAGGTAAAGTTCCTGCAACTTACAATACTGCCGTTAAACCAACGTTGCTAAAGAAACATTCAAGTAAGGTACCACAACACGAAATTTCAACGTTTTTGAACATCACTTTCGCAATGTTGATGTAAAGTTGCGTAACAAATGTTCATACAAGTTACTTGTGTATTATTGTTGCGACTTTGCATGCTTAATATTTTGAAACTTTTGAACGCAATCTTGCAGCAACCTTTTAATTAAAACATTAATATGACAAGTTGCCACAAGTTACAGTTTTACGGTTTTCGAATGTGGTATATGCAATATCCCCTTAAGTTGCAGCAACGTTGCTAATAAAACTTAACACAATCAATGTTGTCTGAATGTGCCACATGAAAGTTACTGTATCTTATTTTAGTAACATTGTTGTTAATTTGCATCTGTAATATTTTTAAACTTTTAAAGTCAATCATACAGCAATGTTATAAATATAAAGTAGAATAAATGTTGTAGTAGAAATGTTGCAGTAACCTAGCAAGAAATTGTTATTCAAATATTAAAAGGCAAGTTTGCGTCAAGGTTCGTTTCGTCACATTATTTCTGTTAAGTTAACTAAAGCTTTCAATTGGAACGTATCAAAAGTTATAAAGGTAAAGTTCCTGCAACCTATAATACTGACGTTAAACCAATGAGATTATTTCTTGTTGCAGTATCTTCTTCTGATTCTTCCTCCATTAACGTATTTAATAGAACCAATTCACGGGACATGATACAGTAATCGCGTGTGTATTGCAAGTATATACTGGGGAGGGAGGGGGTGAGGTGATGTAAAATAAGTTGCGAATAGCATAGCTGCATATACACCGTACGAAGCCTACAGTCAACGGAGATCACGCGCGAGACAGCCCGCGCCGGCTCGCGCTGTCTCGCGCGGGCTCGCGATGCCAATTTTTTGTGGACAAGGGCCAGTGCGATTTCAATTCTCGTCTCGTCTCGTCTCGCCCCTCCGGTGGAAAACCAGCTTAAATGCGATGATTATTACAGAAAAAACCCAAGTCGCTGTCTGTGGGCTGATAATATCGATTCCTCAAGGATCTCAGAATTAACACTTCATTAGTTGCTACTTCAACGGAATCCTGTCAGAATCTTTGACGTACTTTACCTACATGTTTGAGGAGTTCCATTATAAAAGTCACCTGTGGTCTTCATCATCAGTTCCACTTTACCAAAATTACTACACGCGTGCCTATAAACTTTGAGGGTTGCCCTCAATTTCTCTGGGATCCCATCATCAGATCCTGACTTGGTGACAATGGGACCACCTCGGGAGTAAGCTTATACGCTTTCGATTAAAATAAGAAGTTTGGAAATCTGTTCACAATTGACGGAAAAATCGGTGAACATACATTAACAAAAAACATACAGTGGAACCACAAGTGAAACATATAACCTCCTCCTTTTTTGAAGTCGGTTAAAAAGAGCCGAGCTTGCAGACTGTATGTAGTATGGCCTGGTTTCCACTTTGATTAGTGTGAATTCATACAAAAGCTACTCGCCCTCGCAGTAAATGTATGGACTCGCACTAATCACTAATCAAAATGGAAACCAGGCCTAAGACTGTGAATCCACAATATTTAGTACCTACAATGTGCCACTAGCACGCCAAAATAGACGCGTAACACGGGGCTGATATCGTAGGTAGTAGGTATCATAATTTCCGTCCCTCTTGGTGGAACTCTCGTAATTATAATGTATATTATTTATTTATATATTAATAATTGTCAAGCGAAAACTTAGTTATTTATTGAAAATTACTCATTACCAAATTAAACAATCAATCAAATGTTTTTTGAATGTACATATTATGTTCAACGTGTTATCTTGTCGTGTTATTTAAAAATAAGCCTTATTACAATGGAATAAGACGGACGTGAGTAAGAATTCCGACTTCCCGCCGCGCGCGTTGAGCGCGGTTTCCCGCCCAGCGCTGTGGCCCGTTTCATTTCAAATTAGGCAGTGATACCAGGTTAGAGCGTGTTGCATGAAATTAGGGAAAAAGCTCACCTCCCCGCCCGACGTGTTGGATGTAAAGCTGCATGATTTTTACTGGCATAAATTTAAATTAATTATAATTTATTACCCAATAATATTAATTATTATATTTGCATGCAAGACTTAGAGCAGACCATAACCGGAGTAGCCTTATATGCGTATTTGCGTGCAGAAAAGTCTATCAAATTTGGCGGGGAGTCAAATTTGAGGAAATAACGGGAACACCCAAATACTCCCAATTATTTTATTCCGAATTTACTTATTCCGAATTTCAAAACTCCGAATTTCATAAATCCTAAAAAATAAAATTCCGATTATTGAAAAACACGATATTTATTATACCGAATTTCAAAAATCTGATTTTTCTATATTCCGACATTTATTTCTCCGAAAAATTAAAAGCTCGATGTACCCTTTGTCCGTAAAACGGAATTCCGATTTTCATTTGTCCGAAATTTCGTTACTAATTCGGAATTTTGTCATTCGGAGTTTGAAATTTTGTAAACTCTTAATATTATTGAAATATGAGGCGCAGGTTTTAAATTCTGAAGAAAGTCAGGACTTTTTTGACAAAATTTGATAATTATTTTTATAGTTTTGCCTTAAAAAATACGCTACGTTCAAATAATAATAATGGCTGAGATAATATTGTATTTTATATGCATTGGAGAATACGTAACAAAACCCGAATCGGAGCACCCCACTATCCACGTGGTCTTGTCTGCTCTACCCCTAAAGTGTATATAGAAAGCCGGAGGCGCGGAGGGGGAGCAGCCCTCGCCCGCTGTAGCAAAGCACAGGCACAATGTGAGCCGTAGCGGCTGAGGCAGTTGCGGAGTCTGACCGACTGTTTTTAAGTCCTGTATCTACGTTTATCATTATTTAGTCAAAATTTTTATTTTTCGATATTTTGGAATTCGGAGTTTTGATAATCGGAATTCGTACTTTTGATGTATCGGATTATTATAGATTCGGACTTTTCATTGTTCGGTGTATGGAATCTCGGACTTTTGAAAATCGTAATTCTTACAGTTAGACGTTTTGTAATTCCGGAATTTTAAAAGTCGGAGTTATGAAAAATCGGGATTTTAATAATAGGAATTTTAATCCATTCGGAATTTTAAAAATCGGTATTTTGATATTCGTGATTGTGAATATCGGAATTAAGTTTTTCGTATTTATGTAGTGTACCCGAAATAACACATACACACAAAGCAGAACGATCAGTGTCACATCTGGAAAAACAATAACAAATTCTCATTTTGATGCACACATACTTCCGTATGATTTTTTGCACATTGCGCAAGGTTTTCAACAGAGGAATAAGTTACAAAAAGGCTACTCCAGTTATAGTAGAGTAGAGGATTCCAGTATAGAACGACCTTCACCGAGCTGGTTAATGGATGAAAAGTGTTGTATATTGAATTAAATATGTTAATAAATATATTGCAAGTGGGTTGCCTAAAAAAATTCAGTCCAGAATATGATTAATTAAAAATAAAAAAAAAAAACGTTTGTCTGTAAAATCGGTTTACTGACGATAGTCGAACGTGATAACGTTGACCTTGACCCTGACTTTGACTTTGACATTGACATTGACATTGCCATTGACATTGACATTGACTTTGACATTGACATTGACTTTGACTTTGACTTTGACTGACTTTGACTGACTTTGACTTTGACTTTGACTTCGACTTCGACTTTGACTTCGACTTCGACTTCGACTTTTTTCCCAATAAGCTGCTACAATGACATTGACACGCTAAAATGATGGCTAAGTGGCCAGTGTAAATATCTGCCGTTCCACGAATATAATGTCAAAGATTTGTTTTAATAATTTTTAAACTACGATTAATGCAGGCGTAAAACGGAACTGCCAAAGCAGCATCCACTATTTAAATTTAAAGATTTTTGCCAAACTCAGCAGTGTCTCTTGTCATTCAATAGAGATTTTGACAGCCGTATCTTAGGGAATAAGGGCTATTTTATTAACAATTTGTAAGAAACTATCGTCTTAACGACTTTAGTGCTGGAATAATATAAAGTACCTATTTGACAGGTAACGACCCTGCAAGGTAACGGCCCATGACGTCACACTTTTTCGTGCGTGCAGCCGGCTCCATCGAATTATAAGACGTTATCACGTCAAAAATTATTTTTTATTTTTCACCGTTTTGTTTAATAGACAAATGACATACCAATCAAAAGTATGAAGCCTATAGAATATGCAAACGTTAGGTTGCCTATATTTTTCCCGTCATAACTTTTGGGTTGCCAGGCATAAACAGGTACATCATATTAGTAATTTGCACTGGTCTGGTTAATGAATAAACTTTATGCCAAAATAAAGATTATTTTATTACGAACACGGTGATATAGGGTTGCCTGCGAAAAATCAGTCCTGAATTCCGGTTGCCGAGTTTTAAAAAGTCAAAGCCGTTCAATCCCGGTTACGTTAAGTTTGCACCTGGTTGGTATGTGATGCCAAGGAAACCAGGTGCAAACTTAGCTCAACCGGTTAATACGAAAAATTTAGAATGAAGTCGGCACGGGTACATCGATATTAGTGATTTGCACTGGTCTGGTTAATGAATAAACTTTATGCCAAAATAAAGACTATTTTATTACGAACACGGTGGTATAGAGTTGCCTGCGAAAAATTAGTCCTGAATTGCGGTTGTCGAGTTTTAAAAAGTCAAAGCCCAATCCCGGTTGCGTTAAGTTTGCACCTGGTTTCCTTGGCATCACATACCAACCAAATCACTAATATCGATGTACCCATGCCGACTTCATCCTAAATTTTTCATATTAACCGGTTGAGCTAAGTTTGCACCTGGTTTCCTCGGCATCACATACCAACCAGGTGCAAACTTAACGCAACCGGGATTGAAGGGCTTTGACTTTTTAAAACTCGACAACCGCAATTCAGGACAGATTTTTCGCAGGCAACTCTATACCACCGTGTTCGTAATAAAATAGTCTTTATTTTGGCATAAGGTTTATTCATTAACCAGACCAGTGCAAATCCCTAATATCGATGTACCCGTGCCGACTTCATTCTAAATTTTTCATATTAACCGGTTGAGCTAAGTTTGCACCTGGTTTTCTGGGCATCACATACCAACCAGGTGCAAACTTAACGCAACCGGGATTGAAGGGCTTTGACTTTTTAAAACTCGACAACCGCACTTCAGGACTGATTTTTCGCAGGCAACTCTATACCACCGTGTTCGTAATAAAATAGTCTTTATTTTGGCATAAAGTTTATTCATTAACCAGACCAGTGCAAATCACTAATATCGATGTACCCGTGTCGACTTCATTCTAAATTTTTCATATTAACCGGTTGAGCTAAGTTTGCACCTGGTTTCCTTGGCATCACATACCAACCAGGTGCAAACTTAACGCAACCGGGATTGAAGGGCTTTGACTTTTTAAAACTCGACAACCGCACTTCAGGACTGATTTTTCGCAGGCAACTCTATACCACCGTGTTCGTAATAAAATAGTCTTTATTTTGGCATAAAGTTTATTCATTAACCAGACCAGTGCAAACCACTAATATCGATGTACCCGTGCCGACTTCATTCTAAATTTTTCGTATTAACCGGTTGAGATAAATTTGCACCTGGTTTCCTTGGCATCACATACCAACCAGGTGCAAACTTAACGCAACCGGGATTGAAGGGCTTTGACTTTTTAAAACTCGGCAACCGGAATTCAGGACTGATTTTTCGCAGGCAACCCTATATCACCGTGTTCGTAATAAAATAATCTTTATTTTGGCATAAAGTTTATTCATTAACCAGACCAGTGCAAATTACTAATATGATGTACCTGTTTATGCCTGGCAACCCAAAAGTTATGACGGGAAAAATATAGGCAACCTAACGTTTACATATTCTATAGGCTTAATACTTTTGATTGGTATGTCATTTGTCTATTAAACAAAACGGTGAAAAGTTAAAAAAAAAATAATAACTTTTAATTAATCATATTCTGGACTGAATTTTTTTAGGCAACCCACTTGCAATATATTTATTAACATATTTAATTCAATATAAAATACTTTTCATCCATTAACCAGCTCGGTGAAGGTCGTTCTATACTGGGATCTTAGACTATTATTGTATGCTCTAAAATGCAAGATCTCGAAAAAAAAACAGTTACAAAGATACGATCTTTTTTCATTCACAGTATATGATAGTGGTTTTAAATGTGAACTACTTGACCGAACGAAAGTCTTCACTTCAGAACTGGCCGATTATGCTTTTGTCCAGATGTTTGTTCCGGGCTAGAGGCTGCATTTGGGAAAATGGGGACAAAAGGGGGGGGGGGGGGGGAGTTTACTGTAGCGTTATTTATCAACGGATGGGGGAGTGGGGAAAAAGGGGGAAGTCACTGTTCTCCTCTCCAGGCATTTATCAACCGATTTTGGTGATATTTATTTTAGATTTTTTTTATTATTAATTACATGGAATTTTTTTGTCGAGGCAGTGTTTGGATTTTTTTTCAATTATACCTGAAGTTGCAGACATGACGTTCCAATGATAAACTTTATCTCTCATTTGTTTCTCATTGGACCGAAAAGTCAGAATTCTGGACTAGCTTTTCCCGCGACTTCAACTTATTAACCGACTTCAATAGAAGGAAGTAGGTTCTCAGTTCGTATGAATTCCAGTTTTTTTAAGTTCAGTGATAATATTTAAATATAAAATAATTATTTTAAAATAAAAAACACGACTGCTTGGTTTTTATTCGTTTTTTATAAATCTAATACATACCTTTACATAGTAAGTTTGTATAAAAAAATGTTTTCTTTTTTTGTAAGTTTTAAATTATGTTCAATAATAGTGTAGGTACACTTTGTACAAAATGTAACTCAGTGGAAATGAAAATGCGTTTTTTTTTTTAAAGATTTTGTTATAAAAGTAATAACTTTTATGATTATTGTGTGTAAATGAAAATCAGAGTTGGCACTTGGCAACACTGATTGAGTCGAGTCAGCCATTTTATTTTAGTCACGGAAGACGCAAGCGAAATTGTTATTTGTGTGCTTGGAAAACTGAAACGCCGGCTTCAATTACCATGGATGCCAATAATGTGAGTGTATTTAATAAATTAATTATTATTTCGATATAAGGGAGTCCTGTTTGTGGCTGAAGTGTGCGAGTACTTACTAAAAGATTGGACCTCGCTGGAATGTGATGCCAGGTCCAAACTTATGGAGATCGGGTTGTAGCAATGCAAATAAACTATACGGAATGCACTCATACAAATACACAAGTCAGCAAGCCTTTTTAGTAATTATGGCACGCCACTTGGCTGTAGGTATTTGGCAAATATTCGTTTTGCATCCTTTGAGGAAACCGGCCGGTTTCCCAATAAGGTCTAGTTTTCCCTCTGGGTTGGAAGGTCAGATGGCAGTCGCTTTCGTAAAACTAGTGCCTACGCCAAATCTTGGGATTAGGTGTCAAAGCGGACCCCGGAAATTTATATCCGGAATATTTGCCAAATACCATAAGTACATTTGGCACTTAAAACTTATTGTTTTCAGGTATCTAAAAGGAATATTAAGAGTTCTAAGTATTTGAAACGTGTAATTAGAAAGAAAATACGGGACAAAGAAAAATGTATACTACCCCAGTCACCACAGACAGCTTCATTATTTCATTTTAATCAGTCTACTGAAGAAAAAAATGTTCATTCACCCAACAAACCTACCAGTATTCAAAGTGAGATTGACACAGAACAGAAATCGGAATGCTCTCTGATCTCACCATCTCAAAGTGAACCACCTCAACCTCATAGTAGTTCATGTGAAAACAGTCTCCCTAATACTGTATATGTTGACAGTGAAAATGAGTCAGTACAGTCTCATATGGACTCCTTGTCTCAAAATAAATTATGCCATGATCAGCCAGAAATTAACAATATAGCTGTTGAAGGTGGAACTATGTGCTCATTGTTACAAGAAAATCAACTTAATAACCTAACTTTGTCAGAGGAATTGAGCAACTGGGTTGTCACAAACAGTATAAGCCACAGAAGTGTAAATCAATTGTTACAAATTCTGAATAAGCAAAATAATATGAATGAGTTTACAAATTTACCTTCTGATTGTAGAACACTTCTGAAGCATAAAACAAACAATGATTTAACTGTCACAGATTCAGGGCACTATTATCATTTCGGTATCGCTGAAGGCTTGTCACATATTTTAAGGCATCATCCGATAGATCCTTCCAGCACTGTGTTATTTCTGGATGTAAACATAGACGGGCTTCCTTTAACAAAAAGTTCAGGTAGTCATTAATTGATCAATTGGTAAAATGCAGGTGTGTATGCAAGCATTTTAAGCGGCTTCTTTGTCATAGTTTTTTTATTCACGGTCATTGCAAGTCTAAAATATGTCAAAGTAGCCCCAAATTGTTTAATTGTTATTATTATTGTTTGTGTACTTTACTTACTGTATTTAATATTGTTACAGAATCAATATTCTGTTATCATATTCAAATTAGGGGAAATTGAATATATTAGTGCATCTCCTAGAAAATGGATAAACGAAGATGAGAAGACATGTCTTTGGCCGAAACGCAAAATAATTGAAAGGAAAGCCATCAACTCCAATATGTCACCTGAATCTGATTGGACAACATTAAAAGACGTTCGTATTATTGGACAATACGGTAAATATGAGTCTATTGTATCTATTTATGTATGTAGGTACTTAGTCCGGCCATATGTTCTGTCACAAGCATTTTGATAGATAATAGTTGTTTATGCAACTGTTACGTTTTAAGGCCTAATTAATTACAGTTGCATCATCATCCTCCTAGCGTTGTCCCGGTTAGCCCGGGTTCGCTCTGACACCTAATCCCAAGATTTGGATATTGGGATAAGACCGGTTTCCTCACGATGTTTTCCTTCACCGAAAAGCCACTGTAAATATTGAATGTTATATCGTACATAAGTTTTCTGAAAAACCCAGTGGTACGAGCCGGGGTTTGAACCCACGACCTGCAGATTGCAAGTCGAGCGTCTTACCGCTAGGCTACAGTGACTTCTTACATTAATTACAGTTGCATACATTACTTTATCTACACAGATATTATAAGTACTCTAAAATGGGTTCAGAAGCCGAAGGCAAATGACCTGCATTGCTACAAGTGCTACCTCTAACGTAACATATCTACAGAGTAATGAATTAAGAAATAAATTAAAACAGATCAAGAAACTACATCGGTATCACTAATATACAAATGTAAAAATAAATTTTCAGAGAAATATTTCATTTTACTTAACAGCTAAAACCAACAAAGAAATGGTGTATAATTTGTCCAAATTATTATCCCCATTAAAAATAAAATCCGAGTAACACAGTTATAACAGAACATATGGCCATATTGTGCCATGCCGGCTGTAAACAGTTGATACCACAAAAACTTTGATCACACTTTTAACTTTGTTTTTGTCATTAGTTCACTGTCGTGGAAAGAGAAGTCTCTTTCTCACCTTAAAAAACGGAATTTGGTGCTTCATCGAAAACCATGCCAACCAAAATTTGTATTTTGTTTAACTTTGAAACTTTTTTTTAATGGTGAAAAACCCACAGGTTCGGATTTGCTTCCACATGTATTAAAAATTTAATTGATTTTGTTTTGCTTGGTTGGTCTTCAAATGAGATAAGTAAATAAATGATGAGATGAGAATATAATAAAATATTTTGCCCCCATTCAGTTCAGCTCCAAAAAGGTGCAGCTTGAGCTGGAAGCAAAACGCAAAAGTTAGTGCTTTACATTACAGTCCGGGTAGCAGGTTTTCAGTGTTTTTTACAACAATTGCCAATTAAATTGATATGGATTTCAAGTAAGCATGTTGTGTGTATGGGTGTCCCTTTATAAGCCTTGTTTTTAGGGAATTCAGATAATAGATTTATCAAAATATATTAGAACACTTATTTTTTCCTTTGACAAATTTTTTTTTTACAAAAAGCTGGTTAAAGTTCGGGAGTAGGTAGCGCTCGTGACGTACTTCGTGCTAAAAAAATGTAGCACGGTGTGACGTCACGCTGAACTGCAACGCTCTATATCTTCATCATATTATGGTTTGAACCAATCTTTCATATGAATTCATAAGATTTCGCAATAAGTTTAGCGATATCGTCAAAAATCGTGTAAGGCCTCCTTAATTGTCAAAAGAAAAAATATTTTTTCATTGGAAAAATATTTTTTGATAATAGTATCTATAGTTTTTCAGTATACAAGGCTATTATCAGAAATCACTAACGACAGTCCTATAATAAAAACGCATAACAGATTTGGCATAACATACTGCATGTGCATGTCTCACTTGCGAATAAAATATAATACTTATCATTTAGAATTTCTATTTTGAACATATTTATTGTCGTGGTTTATCTATCCTCGTCTACCGTCACCTCGTCGCGTGATGGCGGCGCAGCGCGGGCGCACAACATGGACAGGCTGCTCGGTGTCGGACCTGGTGGTGGCGGCGCACAGCGGGAATCATATCCGCACAACGAGCCCCACGACGACGTGAGAGCATTGGTCATGCGGCGGTTATTACTTGTGTGGCAATAGTCAGTAAAAAGCACTTGTGTATAATAAGCTGCGTTCCGCGCATAAGAACCACCAAATAAGAGCGACTTTATGAGCAAGTGTGTTGAAAATATCTTAAGAGTCCGCAGTAAGCACGGCCTAATTTCACCTTCCCATACAAACGGAGTATGAAATACATTTGCTGTATTTTTTTTACTATGGTACTGAAGCTATATAAACTAATTACTGATTATTTTCTGTGGAAATTAAGGTCAAATAAAAGATTTTTTGCATTGTGCGTCATCTATAGAATATCTTTATCTGTACATTATAAATACGCCTTTTATTACTTAGTAATTACATACTAGCCTACAAAGTGATGCTGGCTGTGCACTGTATATGGAAGCTAATTCTTTAAAAAGTGTTTTGTTATTTGTCAGCTACCCTGAAGGAAGCTTTGGCTGTGGAAAAATCTAGACAGGCGGCATCGTCATCGTCTGAAGCAGAATTTGATAAAAGGAAAATTACGAAAAACAAAAAGTATCGGGATGATTCGTTGTCTCCACCCCCATCACTAGTCACAGCAGTGATTGAAAAGGACTCTACCTCTGAAAATGCGGGTATACAATTTTTTTTAAATACAAACAAGAGGTGCCCTTGCAAAAAATGAGATTTATATACATAATAAATAATAATGCTATTATTTACATTTTGGCATGGTATACCATGAAACTTATGAAGGACTCACGAAAGCCGTTGGCATATAGATAAAATCAATTTTGATATACATATGTAACAGCTTTCACACCAAAAATCTATAATATATTATAGATTTTACACAACATACATTTTACTATAATATATTATAGATTTTGTACTACACATGTGCTCTGTAGTGCAAAATCTTAAGTAAGAGGGGGACAACGCAGACGACCGACAAGACTTGGTGTGAAAGCTGTCATATATGAATATCAAATTGATTTTATCTATAGATCGACCGCTTTCATGAGTCCTCGCCGCCCGCACCTGCCTGCCCTTAGTCGTTATAGCCCTGCGGCCTTGTACAGTCAGCATCAAAAATATGTTAACATTTCGGCACTTATGTCTGTGGGATAAGACTCAAATTCGTATACATATTATTGATGCTGACTGTACCGCGCAGGCGAGGACTCATTTAAGTGGTCGGTCTATCTGGAGTGACAGCTTTCACACTGACTTTCTTTTGTCGGTCATCTGCATTGTCCCTCAAGCTCGCGCTTAGAATCCTGCAGTGGTAGAAAGAAAAAGCAGTTCTATGGTACCGAAATGCACAACAAAATATGTGCGTGGCCAGGAACTCCTATGTGCGAGTCCACATCTTTTACTTATTTATTTGTTTTTTAGGTGAAACAGCATTAGAATTGGACAAAAACACCGATATGCCAATTGAAATTAATACATCAGGTAAGGACAAATTACAATACTGATAATTGCTGCACATAACAATGATTCCTTAGAATATACATTGGATTACTGATAAAAGAACTGTATATAGATACCTCTGAAAATACGATGGTATCATAATATATATTCGCGAGCCGGCGAGCCAACGGTATAAGAGCGCGTTCACATATAGGCGTTTTTGTAGCGCGTCTGCAGCGCGACTTAGAAGTGCTGCAGACGTGCGACTCGTATCCATATATTTACCTAAGTAGCGCAGCTGCGCGCTACTTAGGTAAATATGTATGAATACGAGCACTTCTAAGTCGCGCTGCAGACGCGCTACAAAAACGCCTATATGTGAACGCGCTCTTATACCGTTGGCTCGCCGGCTCACGAATATATATTATGATACCATCGTATTTTCAGAGGTATCTATACAAACGCGCTACAGACATTAATTAATATAATTATTTTACACGTACAAAAATAAGTGCGGAATTGTAGCTAAATAAATTCTTTTCGATTTTAAGAACATGATAAGCTACCGTTTTTGGTCCTCTATTGTGCATACTTTTGTATTTTGTGAATTAAAAATAATAAATATCTTTTGACACGTGTTACGTAACCCCGAGTCGAAACGCCATAGAAGCAAAAGATACTACATATAAGTAGAGTACCATCTAGTGGCCGAAAACGCGATACGAAAGAGACTCACTTTGTCTTAATGTGTCCCTTTCCACTATGGGTAACAACTATATCTATATATACGTACAGTCAACTACAAAATCTATGGTTAATTTACTTATTTTTTTTAGCTGCTGTAAAAGAAAATTTTCCGTCATCCACTGATGAACAGTTTGAAAGAGCAATCATGATGTGGTTCCAGCATGCGTGCACCCGTATCAAACGATCAAAATAAGAAGACTGGAATTCGCGTACGATGTACGGCTCCTCCCGGATCCACCCTAAAAATTATAACTAACCATACATTGCTCATTTAAAATATTGGGTGCCATATTTAGGCCAAGCGCGCACCACGATTTTTTGTCGTGCGGTTATTTTGTCGCAGAAATGCAATGTATGGGTTTATATGTCTGTGCGCTCGCTCGTATATGCGCGCACAGACATATAAACCCATACGTTGCATTTCTGCGACAAAATAATCGCACGACAAAAAATCGTGGTGCGCGCTTGGCCTTAGGTGGTTTTCCTTTTTGTATTTACTTGACACACAAATCTTTTTATTGTAATTACTATCTTTAAGAGCCAGTTAATACTACATCATAATAGTTTTTATCTACACATATATCATAAGTCCTCAATAATGCGTTCAAAAACCGTTTGCAATGACCAGCATTACAACAACCGATTCAATTATGACTAGTTTCTTGTCTGTGGTAGTACGTAAGAACAGTAACGTAATGTTATTAAAGTACCACAAAATTTTAATGAAATGAGTTTTAAATTTGGAACAGCTGTCAAAATCGACACAATTTACATGGGTCTCTATTCTAGTGTCCATAGAGATTATCATTTTCTCCATACGAAATGTCACTTCGTTATGTTTTTAAACATAAATCGCACGACACTTTGATCTCGAGCGACATGAGAATAAGGACTGTATTCGTTTGTCAAAGATTAAAAAAAAACATTATTGACCACAGAGGTTTGACTTGTCGAGTTGCCGCCATTTTGTCATTTCTTTGTTGGCTTTTGCTGTAAGGGAAAATAAATGATTTCTTCGAAAATTTATTTTGCATTTGTATATTAGTGATACCGATGTAGTTTCTTGATCCGTTTCAATTTATCTCTTAATTCATTACTCTGTTATGTTACAGGTAGCACTTGTTAGCAATGCAGGTCATTTGCCTTCGGCTTCTGAACCCATTTTAGAGTACTTATAATATATGTGTAGATAAAGTAATGTATGCAACTGTACGTAATTAGGCCTTAAAACACTCGTGTGATCCTATTATGAAACTCGCTTCGCTCGTTTCATAAAATCACACTCATATTTTAAGACCCCTCATTACGTATCAGTTGCATAAACTACTATTATCTACACCCATATCATAAATCCTCTATGATGTGTTCGTAAACCGGTTAAAATGACCACCATTATTGCAACCAGTAACGTAACTTCAGCGTTTTATCTGTGCCAGTGTTATTATAATGTATGAAAAATCATAATAACATCGATATCGATGTTATTATGGAAATCTAGTTGGTCATGATTTGAAATCTAGTCGGCCATGGCGGTGCAATGGTGTCCGTCAAGATAGCGTACACCGTAAAGATATTCAGAATCTGATGCAGCCAATAAATAGTACCCAAATAGTACCGACGAAATACCTAGGTGAAAAAAATAGTACCCTTGAACTTTCTGAAATATAAGGCCTGTTCACGGTGTACGCTACCGGGCGTCAAGCTGGCGTACACCGTTTGCATCTCTGGAACGGCTGTGTTTTTGGAAACGCTTTATATCTCAAAAAATAGTACCCAAATAGTACCCTAGGGCCATAAAATTTCATTTCTGTAGCTATCATAGAAGCCGAGATATTCCATGACTTAACGGTGTACAAAATTTCACACCGTCAAGCTGGCGTACCCAGGAATTTAACATAGAAATACTTCGAATTCCGAAATCACGCTGTTCACTATATCTCGGCTTCTACGATAGCTAGAGAAATGAAATTTTAGGGCCCTAGGGTACTATTTGGTTACTATTTTTTGAGATATAAAGCGTTTCCAAAAACAAAGCCGTTTCAGAGATACAAACTGTGTACGCCAGCTTGACGCTCAGTAGCGTACACCGTGAACAGGCCTTATATTTCAGAAAGTTTAAGGGTACTATTTTTTTCACCTAGGTATTTCGTCGGTACTATTTGGGTACTATTTATTGGCTGCATCAGATTCTGAATATCTTTACGGTGTACGCTATCTTGACGGACACGTGCAATGGCGGTTATTCTAATGGTTCCCGAACACATCATTAAGGATTTATAATATGTGCAGGGTAGATAAAGTAGTGTATGTAACTGTACATAATTAGCAGTGATCGGGGATTTCTCTGCCACTTGGGGTGAATGACCTTAACCATTATGCTAATATGGATATGCCGCGGGATTCCGGGATTCGTGAGCGATATAGGATACTTTTCGAACAGTTTTGTTCCTAACGCGGGCCAAGCGGCGTATCCATATTATCATTTCGACTTGATATACCGCGGTGTGGCAGAGAAATCCCCGATCACTATTAATTAGGCATTAAAACACTCGTGTGGATCCTATTATGAAACTCGCTATCGCTCGTTTCATAAACCCACACTCATGTTTGATGCCCTTCATTATGTACAGTCACATAAACTACTATTAATTTTATGTCATGATCCATTGTTAAATAACAGACTCTGTATCTGGAATGGAGTATATAATATGACTAAATGACATTGTACCTAGATTAGGGATATGATTATAATAAAATTAATTATTCTTTTTAAAAAAAATCTATTTTTTTCAATATTCTGAATGTCACTATAAAAGTTACTATGTTTCATATGAGTAGTGTAGTAAGCCGTATGTTGATTTTTTGTAAGTTTCTGTTGATCAGAGTAGAAAGCTGTAGGTACTTACGTGTAAAGTTATCTATTGTAAGTTTGAGATTACAGTAACTTAATATGCAGAAATTTGCACCTTATTTTACTGTAATTATTCCAGAAAGTTGAACCTGTACATTTACTTTAAGTTTGATATGATTAACCCTGAAAAGGTACTGTAACTGTCAAATGATCGGTGCAGTAAGCTGCACCTGTAAAGTTACTGTAAGTTTCAGATAATTACTGCAGAAATCTTTAATTGTAAAATTACCGTAACTTTCTTACATTAAGATAATTAAAAGACCTCGCACAACATCTATGGGAAACGTCGTTCAGTCAATTTGGATGATTTTTTTAAAGGAAATGTATACTAATATTACGGTGGCGCGGTCTTATAATTATCTTATTGTAAGAAAGTTACGGTAATTTTACAGTTCAAGATTTCTGCAGTAATCATCTGAAACATGCAGGAACTTTACAGGTGCATCTCTCTGCATTGATCATTTGAAACTTATTTTACCTTTTCAAGCGCCACTTTCTGCACTGATCATATCAAACTTATAGTAACATAACAGGTGCGACTTTCTGCAATAACCATCTAAAAATTGAAGTCACTTTACATTTGCAACTTTCTGCACTAACCATCTGAAACTTACAGTAACTTTACAGGTGCAACTTCCCACAATTATCATTTGAAACTTATAGTAACTTTACTGGTACAAGTTTCTGCAATAGTATCCTGGAACTTACTGTAACTAATAGGTGCAACTTTCTGCATTAATCACCTCCAACTTACAGTTACTCTACAAGTGCAACTTTCTGCACTAATCATCTCAAACTTACAGTATGTTTTAGGTGCGACTTTCTGCACCAATCATTTCAAACTTACAGTAACTTCACAAGTGCAACTTTTTTTCAAACTTGCACTTCTGTTAACCGCGAAAGTTCCTTCCCCTTATTGATGAAACGTTTCAAAAATGGCTTAGGAAGTGAATACTTTCAAGATTGCAACAACGTTTCCTCAACGTTATCTAAAAGTTGAAAATGAAACTAACTGCAAGTTTATCCTGTAACCTAGTTTTGTAATAATACAATAATAGTTCATTTAAAGGTTACAGTAACGTTCCTTTGAAAGTTGTAAGAAGCCTCACTCTGAAACTTATTTCTATGTTATCTCTAAAGTTACTGTAATTCACAAATGTAACGTTGCAAAAATGGCTTATAAAGTGGGTACTTTCAAGCTTGTAACAATGTTTCCTTAACATTATCTAAAGGTTGAAAATGAAACTTACCATAACTTTATCCTGAAACCTAGTTTCGTAATGGTACAGTAATAATTCGTTCAAAAGTTATTGTAACGTTCCTTTGAAAGTTTTTGGTAACCTTGATCTGTAACGTACGTTGATGCTATTTCTGAAAGTAACGGTAACTTTCAAATGAAACGTTTCAAAAATGACTTAGAAAGTGGGTACTTTCAAGCTTGCAGCAAGCTTGCTGGTATGTTGCATAAACGTTGCAACCTTTCAAATGTAACTTGCAACCTCACAAATGTAACGTTCAGTAAGGTTTTAACAACGTTACCTTGCTCAGTGGGCTGGCAAGTCATTTATATAGATCAGAAATAATAGGGGACCTAATATACTTCCCTGCGGGACTCCTACGTTATTATTTCTACTTTCTGATTGTGTTGTGCATAGCTCCATAGTCTCTGACAGAGTGGAAATCTCCACTTGCTGGATACGATCAGATAGGTAACTTTTTAACCAATCATGAGCTTTACCACGAAGACCATATAATTCGCACTTAGAAAGAAGTAAGTCATGTGCAACAAAGTCGAAAGCTTTGCTCATGTCAAAGAAGACAGTTGTACATGGTACTTTTTTATCTACTTGTAGTAAGATTTTGTGAACTAAGTTAAATACTGCCAATGTTGTGGACTTTCCTTTTTGAAAGCCATATTGTTCCGATTTTAAGATGTTGTATTTATTAATAAAAGTAACTATTCTAGTATGCACCACTTTTTCGAAAATTTTTGATACAACGGAAAGTAAAGCAATGGGTCTATAATTTTCTATATTTTGTTTGTCCCCTTTTTTGTGTAAAGGCTTAATAATAGAAATTTTCATTCTTTCCGGGAATATACCTTGGTCAAGTGATAGGTTTATCAAATAAGTTAGGACAGGGGTTATTAGAATAGCCGATTGCTTAAGTATTGTGGTTGATATCTGGTCGAAGCCCACGGAATTTGTATTTCGCAGTGATAGTATGATTTTGTAGACTTCATCTTGGCTTACCGGATAAATAAAGATACTTGTAGCAGTTGATTTAATCTGGTAAGGATAAGGTGTTGATTTGCCATTGTTATGGTTTGTTAAGTCAATGAAGTTATCATTAAATATGTTCGCTATTGAGTTAGGATCTGTGATTAATGTTTGCTTATGCTTAATGTTTTCGAAATTACTGTCCATAATTGTTCTTAGTTGTTGACCAGTATTATTTTTAATTAGAGTCCAAGTCGATTTACATTTATTTTTACTTTTTTCCATAAATTTTGAATTTTGGAGTTTTTGGGCAGACGCAATACATCTTTTAAGTAACTTACTGTATCTTAAATAAATTGCCTTAGAAGACGCATTTCGAGCGGAATAGTATTTAAATCGAAGTTTTCTTTTAACTACTGCGGATTTTTTGATGCCCTTAGTAATCCACGTGATTTGTTTTTTAGTGCTAGAAATTTTTATACGTATGATGGGGAAGCATAAATTGAAGAGGAGGGTATACATATCGTGGAAACTATTAAATGCAACGTTCGTATCAGATTCACTAAATGATTCCGACCAAGACAAACTGTTTAGATGCTGGAGGAATTTAAATATATATTCTGGGTTGAAGTCCCGTTTATATATAAAGCAGTGTTTTGGCCGTCTTTTTTTGTTTTCCACTGGGATAGATAATATTTGTGCCTTATCGTGATCTGACAGATAAAGTGATAGATGTTTACCGCGGGCCTCTGGGATATTGCTTATAAGTAAATCTAAGCAAGCCCCCTGTCTGGTAGGTTCACGCATATGAACCAGATAGCCAAGATTCTGCATTATCCGATTGAATTCTGTGACTGTAGTCGACTCTTTAAGTAGGTCTATATTAAAGTCACCGACCAGTATTATTTTTTTGTTCGATTTCTTACGAAGGACTGTTAAAGTGTTTTCAAGTTGTTTTAGGAAAGCAGAAGAATTTGAACTGGGCGTACGGTATATGCATAATAAGATACATTTAAGTGACGGTATATCTATGCCACAAGCTTCGAAGACAAACTCGCGACATAAATCTTTAATAAGAGGCAAGTCTTTAAACTCTATGAAGTCTCTGCAGAAGATACAGACACCGCCACGCCTCATATTAGTTCTGCAAAATGTGTTCGCTAGTTTGAAATGTTTTAAGTGGATATTTTTTTCATCTCCTTGTTTAATAAAAGTTTCACTTAAACAAACAATATCAATATTATCTTGGCGGGCTGAGAGTTCTTGTAATGTTAATTCTAAAATGTCTTTTTTACTCAGGAATCCTGCTATGTTTTGATGCATTATTTTTAGCGTGCTCAAGTTCAAGTTAGCCTCGAAAAAACTGAATGTTCTTGATTTCGTTTTCAGTATTTTCTGGTGTTTTAGAAGAATTAGATTTTTGCGTGGTCTGTCTCGGGTCGATTTTAGGAAAGTATTGCAGTATGGTTCTTTGTCTGAGCGAAGTTAACCGTAATTTTAAATCTGTCGATTCGGACTTTAGAAGGCTCTTATTAGGGGAAGACATTTTAAGTAATGGTTTGCAGCAGTTCAGTCGAGCTTTTATCACTTTAGGACACAAGTATGTGCTTTTGTAATCTAGGAAGTCAATTGTAATGTTTAACTTATAACATAAGTCTCTCATAAAAGTAACATTGTTTTGCGGTGAAAGATTTACAAAATGACAGTTTGTGAGAGTTTTGCATACCATATTGAGGTTGCTATTTAACATATTTTCATTGAGGTGTTTATTTTCTACCACGTTCAGGACGATTATGGGAATATTTCTATTTAATTTAGCAAAGTAACTAAGTTCAGTAGTGACTTTAATTGCGTTAGTGTCATTTTCCCCTAAACTTAAGATGATTTTATCATATGGCTGGAAGTTTACATTATTACAGCCGTTTATGATTTCTTCTGCGGGAGCATCTGGCTTAATTAGAGAATGTATACCGTAATGTTCGTACTTTGTATTTCTCCTTGATTTTTCTAATGCCAGAGCTAGACCTGAACATTGTTGTGTGCCATAGATCCATATGTTTTTGCATGACTTCTTTGTTGTTTTACGACCGGTCATATTCAGTGGCGTTGTCGCGGTTACTCCTTGGGTATGTTTGCTATTGTTTGGTTTATCAGGTTTTCGGTCCAATGATTTTCTGTCTTCTGTCTTATGGATATTTTTATCTTTGTGTTCTTCAGTCTTTGATTCTAAATTTTTCTTTTCTTCCGTATTAAGTGTTATGTTTTCATCCTTGTTATGTGTGTTATTGTTATTTTCAGTAATTGTTTTTGCAGAGTTTTCCTTGTCTTCTGATGTATGGTTGACTTTGCCATTCTTCGATATGTTAGTTTTAGGCATGTTATTGCAGTCTAATGCGTTATCGCTTGCTTGGTTTTGATTTTTGGAAGATGGTTCCTCGTGTACTTCGGCGATAGTTACGACATTTTCATGTTGAGCCGATTCGAGATCTGAGTTTTCATATTCCAATCTTAGTTCTTGTTCAAAGGCCGAAATATTTCTAAAGCTATCTGTCAATAATCGTCGTTTTTTCTTTCGCGCTGAGGTCAGATGTTTTTTTGGCGTTTTCGGGTTTGTGGTACATAATTCTTTTAGAGAATTTATTTGTTGTTCTTGATGGAAGATTTGGTTTTTTAAATCAGTATTCTCGAGGCTCAGGTGGTCGATTTCGCACTTGGCGCTTTCGAGTTGAAGTTTTAAATTGGCAATTTCATCTTTCAGTTCTGTGTAACTTGCACTCAGATTAATGTAAGTCGATAAGTCCAGACTTTTTGCCGCATTATCTGAGTTAGATGAGTCCAGACTGGAACTCTCATACAATTGTTCACTCGATTTTGATTTGAACATTTTTTTGCGAATAGTTATATTATTCCTTTCATTCTGTGATAAAGAGTCCATTTTTATCGTAATTATATAATAATATTACAGTATATACGTTATTCGAGTCTGCAAACTAAAATTGTTTGGATTGTGTCAAGCGCTATTTAAAAGCGGTCTCCTTAAACTCGTAGTTCTTATATTTCCGAACGCAATCACATTTGGCGTTTCACTATTGACATTCCGTTAGTTGTCATGTCAAGATGCTGTCAGTCAGCAAATCAGCTGATAGTTATACCGCAATTTGGTTTAAATAGTTGGTTAAATGATTGTATTGTTTTGAAGATGTTTATATGTGTGAGTGATTTTTGTATTAACGGCTTGTTTCTTCAATTATTTAAGAACAAATATTGGCTTTGAAAGGCTCACCCAGGTGATAATATTATCTTCATGATGGTCTTGAGTGTTGTGCCAAAGGTAATTGGTATTCCTTGATGTCCACACTAGAGTTTAAACATTTTTTTCAGTATTATAATTAAGAGACTCAAAAACAATGTGTATTCGCGTGAAGTGACAGATGACAGATGACAGATGACAGATTCAGATTCGCTATATAGTTGTGCCCTTTCTAATACCGGGGGCAGAATTTGTATAGTAGAATAGAAACATTTTCTTGAGTATGCGGTCCAAGATTGTCTGCCATCGATCTAAAATCGACTTAAAATGTATAGCGATAGAGTTCATATTTGTTTACCTGAGGAAGTCCCCTTCCGACGTGATCGCCGCTACGTTCGCAGTCTCGAACACTCGCTTGCAGATCGCTGCTTCATCTTCCAACTTGGATGCTTTCTTGTCGCACTAGTAACAAAGGTGAATGGTGTGAATACGTGTAACTATAGCTTGGCAACTTCGTTGGTGACACTCACATGTGTGCTTTTTGTTATGTGCAGCCGTAACTACTCACACAAGTTACCGCCAACACAAACGACGACCGACGGAAGCAGCCTCCGGAGGTCCCCGTTCGTGTTGGCGGTAGGGCATTTCTCCAGAAATATGTCTGCGGTCACCTCATTCATCTGGCCCTTTTTCATACCAAATGTATGGAGACAGATGAATGAGTCGCAGACATATTTCTGGAGAAATGCCCGGTAACTTGTGTGAGTAGTTACGGCTGTACAGAACAAAAAGCACACATGTGAGTGTCACCAACAAAGTTGCCAAGCTATACACGCAATATTTAATAAATAAATAAATATTAGGGGACAATGTTACACAAATCGAACTAGTCCCATAGTAAGCTCAATAAGGCTTGTGTTATGGATACTAGACGACGATATATTTAATAGATACAAATACTTAAATACATAGAAAACATCCATGACTCAGGAACAAATATTCGTGCTCATCA
Source organism: Eudemis profundana (assembly GCA_947034925.1). Taxonomy (NCBI): domain Eukaryota; kingdom Metazoa; phylum Arthropoda; class Insecta; order Lepidoptera; family Tortricidae; genus Eudemis; species Eudemis profundana. The sequence goes on from OX344809.1 coordinate 2,852,725, forward strand.
CACAAATAAATGCCCTTACCGGGATTCGAACCCAGGACCTCTTGCTTCATAGGCAATGACCAATAGGCTTCAATGGCGTAACAATGGATGGCTGGGGTCTTGGCAAACGTAGCTTTCGGATTTGGCGTACATTTTCATTGTTTCTATATCCAGCTAATATCTAAAGTTACAACCAATGTTAGTGCCTCGAACTGCTGCCTTTTTTGGTGGTTCCCGGCGGCGAGCTCCTGAGGAATTCCGGCCACTTCTGACATGCCGATTTTATCAAAATAATGGATTCTTAAAGTGAACAGTCGAAATTTCGGGATTCGTGATGACGGCGGTTGAAACGCTCTGAAACCCACCCGGATGCAGGCAAGCTGCAGCGGCTCCATCACCGGTGTGATTTTAGTGAGTATGCCTCCTGCTTTTCCGGAGTGCGTTCCACATAGTCGATATCATCATTAGATCCTGAGATATCTTGCTGTGACAGACAGACATAGTCGCAACATAAGGGTTCCTTTTTTACCATTTTGGTACGGAACTAGGATTGCGAGATTGGATGACCCTATTATTGGGAAAAAAAAAACATTATGTCGGGATTTTGAGACTTTGGTCGGGAGATGCCCCGCGCGCTTTTGTTTTTTTTAGCCTGAAAGAGCATAATTTTTTGCTGGCCACCATGAGTGCATCGGATTAAGTTTTAAAATGAAGTCGTCTGTCGGGAGGTTTTCTTCTTCGTCGGGAGTCGGGAAAAAAACGGCAGAATCCCGCCAAATCCCGACCAATTGGCAACCTTGTACGGAACCCTAAATAACTGGCCAAGGGCATGTCGGACCATGCTCAGTGTAGGGTTCCATAGCCGTAACTATAAGGTAAAAAATACGATGTAAAAAAAGTACAACAACAAAAGAGCGTATCTTCATAGCAATTACGTCCTTTTGTTGAGAAGCGCAGTTTATCGGCAATAACTCAAAAACGGTACATTCGATCTTGTTGAAAATAATTTTCGTTGAAAGTATTAATTAAGCGTTACCTTCGTGATTTTTTTCATATTTTTCGGACGCACGGTTTAGAAAATAGAGGGGGGGGACACAATTTACACAACTTTCGGAGCGATTATTTCCAAATACATTCACTTAATCAAAAACATTACTTAGGAACCTTATAGCGTTTTTTAAAGAGCTGTCGAACTATGTACCACACGTTGATATTTGCTGAAAAAAAATACTGTCTTTAACATATATGGAGATGCTCCCCTAAAAATATTTATTTTAATTATTTATATACCAAACTAAGTAGCGGCTCATGAAAGACACCTATATTCCAAATTTCATCAATATCCATCATGTAGTTTTTGAGTAAAATGCCTGCGACATACGGACAGACAGACGGACGGACATGGCGAAACTATAAGGGTTCCGTTTTTGCCATTTTGGCTACGGAACCCTAAAAAAGCAGTTTGAATAATGTTAATACCTCGGTCATCCCACGTAGTTTCCTCTGTTCGATGTCCCAGCGCGCCTCGCTCATGCCCACGGCGCGCATCAGCTCCCCCACGGGCGGCGTTATCGACACCGATACTTCGCCTGAAACAACGTGTCATGAAAAATAACTCGAGCTGACAAGGAAAGGTACCCAACTGTCCGGCTCCGATCCGATTTATTACCCGACTGCGGCGAAGCCCAAAGGAGGGTTATGTGTTTGACCTTTTTTTTTTTTAACCTGACAAACTCACAACCCATAACCGGGCATAGTGATTGTCGGGCCGGGTGGTTGGCCGTTGCGGTCCCTGGGCTCGAACCAGGTCGCTGGCCAGACCACCCAAGGGCGTCCGACCGTGTGCCGTACACGCAGTCGGCACGCACATCGGGCTGGGTAAGTGCCGGGGGGTGCCTGAAGTCGAACCAGGTCACCTGTCCCGGCCTACCACGATAGGTGTCGGACTAGGTGGGGGCCTGTTCGCCTGAGGTCGAACCAGGACGATGGCCAGGGCCACCTTTGACTTTTCGCTGATTGCTCAGAGTGAGCAGCGGACCAGCGGGAAGGATGTTTGACCTGTATGTATGTCCGTTTCTATGTCCGCTCGTAACTACTCAACGGCACAACCGATTTTGATAAATGGTACATCATTAGATTTGTCTTGATGTCGCGAGTGTCACTGGGTATGAAGTTCGTTAAAATAAACAAAATGGTGGATTTTGTTTTTAACCCCCGACGCAAAAACGACGGGGTGTTATAAGTTTGACGTGTCTGTGTGTGTGTAAATGTCCTTGTGGCATCGTAGCTCCCAAACGGATGATCCGATTTTAATGCGGTTTTTTTTGTTTGAAAGGTATATCAGTCGAGAGTGTTCTTAGCTATGTTTGGTGGAAATCGGTTCAGGTCTTCAAGGTCATCAGGTCGTTTGTTATGTTTGGTCGGGGGTTTTTTAAATTTTTAATTTTGATATATGTGAGAGAGTAGTCTAAAATAACAGACACGTGTTTTTTTAGCTGCCCAATGTCAACCAATTGGAACAAACTGACCTTTAGGTACTGAAAAGTATGATGTTTTTATGTAATTGTGGAAGACGGGACAATAGAGAGATCTCTCTCCAGGCGGGTGTTGTGCCTGCAGACCGAAGTCCAAAGTGGTATATGTAGAGTTAGCGTAATAAACACTTCTATAGTGTGATGCAGAACAGTATGGGAATTGTGCCGTTGATGTAAGCGCCATCTGTCGTGGAATTGCTGTAACTGTTCTCTTCTTCTAATGAGTGTCGCTAGGTGGCAGTGTCGCCGCGGGTATATCTCGTGACTCACCTAGCGAGGAGAGCACGGAGAACTCCACGGGCTGTATGGAGTCCTGGAAGTCGACGCCGAGCGTGGTGCTGGCCGAGGCTCCCGGGGACAGCCCCGCCACACACGCGAAATCGTGCACCGATCGGGTGCCTGTCAGCGTCTGTGTAAATAATTAAGTATTTATTTTACAATTCGCATGTTGACTCGATTTTTTTTCTGTCGTAAATCGATTCTACTATTTATGAGGAACAAAATATCTATATGACACTTAATACATGTGTATTTATAAGTATAACAGCCACGAATTGTAATCAAAAGTAGCACATCGCACTGAGCATTGAAAACGCTCTATACAAAACGGTAGGAACTTATGACGTCATCCATTCCGCCGCTGATCGCTGTACTAATTTTATATGAGAAAATGAGTACTTTGCCATTTTGAGCACGAAGTGCTTTTCAGCACATAGTTGCGATACAATCTCTTTTTTCATTGATACTTAAGCATTTTTAAAATAACTTTAGATTTTCTCTTGGACGATATTTTTTTTTTAAATTTCGAGGTCTCATAGCTTTATTAATTTCAAATATATCTATTTATTTCTTCTTTAGTATGACCCATTGGTAGTTTTCAAACTATGTAACTATATTTGGTAGTAAAATTCAACATAAGTCAACATGCCTATTATAGATACATGAAATCAAAGTACATAGAAAAATTAAATGGCACTCATCTGTGTCCAGACCGGGAATCGAATCCGGTACCTCTGGATTTCCGGCCCAACGACTTAACCACTCGTCCACCGGAGCACCCAGCAAGTGCCTTCAATTTTACTACTAAAAATCTGAAAAATCTTGTGACGTACTTTGTGGATGATCTTTTCTGGTGGAAGAACACTTCTGGGGAGAGGCTATTAATACTGACCTTTTTATTGATCTTGATATTCCCGACGTCTTCCTGGCTGCAGTTGGTGAAGCAGATCTCAATGGCGCACATGGTCATAGAACAAAGATGACGTCACACAGTTCCATCTGCTGGACTAACACTTCTGGGGTGAGGCTGTTAGTACTGACCTTCTTATTGATCTTGATATTCCCGACGTCTTCCTGGCTGCAGTTGGTGAAGCAGATCTCAATGGCGCACATGGTCATAGAACAAAGATGACGTCACACAGTTCCATCTGCTGGACTAACACTTCTGGGGTGAGGCTGTTAGTACTGACCTTCTTATTGATCTTGATGTTCCCGACGTCTTCCTGGCTGCAGTTGGTGAAGCAGATCTCGATAGCGCACATGGCGGCGGAGTAGAGATGCGGCGCGCGCGTCCAGCGGTACTTGGCGGCGAGCCCGCGTGACGTCACGCGGGACATCAGCTCCGTCGTGCTGGAGGGGGCGAGGGGGGCCGGGACGGGGGTGATTGCGTCTGGGGAACAATGACGCTGCTTCAAAAGGCTTTACTATACTGTGATATACGATCGAAACATGTATTTGACTCTTTTTCTACTCCTGTACTTTTATCTGTCTTTTACTTGGTCACGAACACTAATATAAGAACATACATAATATGAGTTCAGAGAATTCTATACTCTATTCCCCATAACAGCACTAGTGTCGTTATAGTCACATTATGATAGTGCTAGCAGCCACAGACTTCTAAATCTAGGTTAAACTTAGGTCAAGGATTAAGCGCTCAATTCTAATTTTACGATAAAAATGCACAACTACCAACTTAACAAACAATTAAATTCCTACGGTTTTTAAGAAAAACAAAACTTTCCGAACTAAATTCACTGATACCAACGTAAAAAAAGTATTTTTAATATAGTCACTAGCGATATATTTCAAATTAAAAAAAAAGTTTACCATAGACACACATACTGTCAGTCATACGTCATATTTGCCTTGTTTGCAGGTTATGCTTCATTTTGTATTTTATATTTTAAAACCTAGTCGTAGAAAAAGTATTTGTATAATTAAGTCAAAAAACGCTCATTGCGTCTCTATTTGCGATACTCGCCGCTGTCACGGCTCGTATCGCAACTCACGCAATTCGCATTTTTTGAGCTTACTTACACAACTATTGCATAAAATACTATTTCGTCGTTACTCTCATGTGCAGGGCTATTGCGGTTTAATAATGTAACACGTATTTGGTTATTGTTTACGGATCCGCTGCGCCCCGAAACGGTTTATTGTATTAATTAGTTACTATAGTTTTTTTATCACACAACATGATTGTAACTAATATCAAGCCAGTTTTCATGTACGCACTTGACATTACATTGTGATTATTTACGCTACAAGATAACATCGAAAATTCACGGCGGACGCGCGGTCTAGATGCCCGGAAAACGCTCATCTTGGGGGCAGCGTACGAAACGCTTTTTACCTGACTGCGGCGAAGCCCAAAGGGAGGGATATGTGTTTGACCTGTATGTATGTAAGTAACTATGTCCCCTCGTAATTACTCAACGACACACCCGATTTTGGTAAATTATACATCCTTAGATTCGTTTTGATTGCGCGAGTGTCACTGGGTACGTAAAATACAGGGTTTTTTTTAATAAAATGTGATTATTGTTTATGTTTCTTGCCTATCTCAAACAAAACTATCATATACCTTTACCTACTGAAGTAAATATAACTGATTGAAATCAGTTGGCCAAAATCATTAGTACTAATAATTTTAAGTAATCTGGATTAAAACATTGACATTTTTCCAAAACATTGAAAAGACCTGCTGAAAATGGAAATAGATTTTCGGATTTCACTTACCGTCCCCAATGGGCGTGGGCCCAGCGGTGGGCGAGGAAAGGAAGCCCCCGCAGGTGGGAGTCATGGTGGGGAGGGAGCTGGCCACTTCATCCAGCTCCAACAGCAGTTCCAGGTTTGACTTCTCGTTGGATTTGGGTTCCGGTTTGGGATCCGCTTTTTCTGTCACCTATAAAAATGTATGGAATGGTTGTTGTTTGTAAAATGTGTACACGTGACATATTACCCATATTTATATCTATTGACATATTACATATGGACATATTACCTTTGGCTGGATAAGCAATGTCAAGACTTTAGCACAGTCAACTTCAAAAATTATGCAGAGTTATTTCATCATCATCATCAAAGCGTTGTAAAGCCGTTGCCTTTCTAATACAAACGCTGCTTAAACTATCTGTCAAGATGATTAGAAAAGTAACGTCTTTCGTGACTAAATCCGGGATCGATATATCCGTCCGTCATATATTTATTTACAAGTTGGTAAACAAGCTGACAAAATATGTACATATTTTTGACGACGACTAAACTGCATTCTGGAATTGATGCGTTAAAATGATTTGGCATTTTGAATTCTTAATTTAACAGTGTTAAACCTACCGAACATGTTTTTTATGGAACATTTTTTTTACCTTTGGCGCTATTTAAATTAACTGAGGCTAGAATTATAATCTTGATTTTTGCAAAATTAAGGATTAATACTAATTTCATTAAAGTATGTGAGAGATTGCAAAGAAATTACGGTTATCGCAGCTTTGCATTCTCGTTAATGCTAGGATTGTCAGTAACATAGATATAGTTAATAAAAAGGATCTTGCAAAAGAAGCTTTTATTGACTCGGTGAAAGTGTACAACTACCATAACAATCCTATGAATACAAAAGTATGAAGAGCTACAAAAATGCGTACGTGATTAAAAACGTACACTAAATTCACCACTATTATTCCATACTATGTAGTAAAAAATCCTCTATTTACAATTAAATATTCAATGTGATACCAGATACCTATATAAAGTTATAAAAGCATAGTTGCAAAGCAGATGATTGATATAAAGGCATAATAAAAGTTATAAAAAAATATTAAATAAAAACATAACTTACCTTAATCATAAAATACGTGAATTTAATAAAAATCCGTGCACACTTTTAGTCCGATAAATACGACATAAATAAAAAATAAATAAATAGGATAGCGCAGTTGAAGGGTTACATTAGGTGTATTTAATTAGAATAAAACTTAAATAATAATGTATTATACATATTTACATAGATCCAAATACCAATATGAGTAATATAACCGTATTCTTATACCTTAGAACATAACCCGCATTTATTACCGTAAGGTCGGGGTACTTTCGCCCTGGGGGTAACTTTGGCCATTGGGATTAACTCGATTCAGATTTTATTATTGCATTTAATTTACGGCACATTGCCATGTGATTGGTTTTAGTTGACCGTTCACGTTTTTATGTTTATTATCAGACGTTATAGATTTGAGATATGCGTGTGTGTAGGTAGGTTGGTCAAGTTACCCTACATTGGGCCAAAGTACCCCGGCCTAACGGTACGTATTTTTTGCCAATTTAACAGTTCGTGAAATAACGTACTAATTACAAACTTTTTTTCGTAAGGACGGCTAAAAACCATTTTTCGACCCCCTGGCCGTAATAGTATAAAAAAAATTGTCCATGGACAAGTTTTTAAAAAACTTGCCAAGTTAAGTTTGTTATACACCAGTCGATTTGGCCAGCCAATCGACAGGGAGGCAGCAATCTGTTCAAATTTGCTTCTGTCTATTACGGACGACGCGGGCGCGGATTTATTAAATGACGGATCTATTTGGTACTTGAAGGGTATCTACTATAATATATCCACACACTTGACCACAATCGTTCCAAGGGCATAAAATCCTTAGTAGGTACACCATATGTGGCCTTGAGACTGCAAACTGTCTAAGTCAGACGGAACAAACGGTCCAATTTTATCAGCCAACGATAGCTGCCTCCACAATGGGTGGATGCCAATCTAGCTGGCCCTATCGGTTAGCTAACGAATTAATGCGATTATAACCAACTCAATTATATGGTAGAACTGTCAATATACTTTTAAAAAAATTGCTCCTCAATGGATAGATGCTATTCTGGCTTCGGCCCTATCGGTTAGTTAACAAATAATTCGATTATAACCAACTCAATTCAGAACCGTCAATATTTTTTTTAAAGAATTTTATACGAACAGAACAGTACCATTTTTAGTGGCGCGGCCCTGAGAAAAACCGTCATTTAAAAATGACAAAGTCGATTTATTGGCAATAAATAATTTAGTATTTCACCACCACAAACCAGTCTTACACTATTACCAAGGACCATCAAAACATCAGGACTGTCATTCTCCATACAAAAATCTGTTCCCCTATATTTACAACGCCATCTATGTATATTGTATAAGCTTGGTATAAGAATTATATTATTTACAATTATTCAACTTTGCAAGCGTGACACAGTAATTTAAATGTTAGAATTTATTTATTATTAGCTATTTACGAACTAATTGTTACTGTACTATGTATTGTTTCTTTGTTCAATTATAACATCGTTAAACGTTTAGTTTTTTAGTGCCATCTAGTTTTTGGCTGGATATCCCCTTGCGGTCGGGGCACGATCCAAAGTATGGAGAGATAGATTTTTTTTTTTTTTTTTTTTTTTTTTTTTTTTTTTTTTTTTTTTTTTTTTTTTTTTTTTTTTTTTTTTTTTTTTTTTTTTTTTTTTTTATAAACCTGACAAACTCACAACCCACTTTCGAGCATTGTGATTGTCGGGCCGGGTGGTTGGCCGTTGCGGTCACTGGGCTCGAACCAGGTCGCTGGCCAGACCACCCAAGGGCGTCCGACCGTGTGCCTTACACACGGCCGACACGCACATCGGGCTGGGTATGTGCCGGGGGGTGCCTGGAGTCGAACCAGGTCACCGGTCCCGGCTTACCACGATAGGTGTCGGGCTAGGTGGGGGCCTGTTCGCCTGGGGTCGAACCAGGACGATGGCCAGGGCCACCTTTGACTTTTCGCTGATTGGTCAAAGTGAGCAGCGGACCAGCGGGAAGGATGCCTTACCGTACATATTACCTCTACACCTCAACTACCGTGCTACACGTCTAGCCAGCTAAACATTGACTAGTATACCTTTTCCTTGGTGTCTGAGGGCTTGTCACTGTCCTCGGCCGAACTGTCCTCGTCACTGTCCGACTCCGAAGTGGCCGAGTCGCTGTCTGAATCACTGTCCGAAGTCCCAGAGTTACTGAAAACATGCGTTTGCATGTGACATTGAAAACTTTTTCACTCAAACACCTCAAACCACATAAATATATCTGTATAAGGTCCTAATTTATTAGTTGCAGATATTTTTACAGCTGATAGTACTCGGTCTCTGGAGTATATTAAAGCATGAAACATTATAGCTTTTACGATGTTTTTTTGGAGAAAAAGGAAAAACAAATTTGCTACGTAATAACACCCTGTTAATGTGATTACTAAATGAAAACTCATTGAACAGATTCTAGTAGCTCTTTTACGTACCACTTAACTGTAACTGGCCACTTCACGTCGATAAATCCCATCCTAATGACATTTGCAGTTTTCCCGCCGAACCGTTACGACATGTGATAATGCACATGGTGATTTTTTTTTAGACGAAATTATAATTAATTTTTTTGTTAGGTAAATGAAATCAAAAAAGTTATATGAAAAGATTTCTTAATTTCCATTTAAAGTTAATTATTTTAATGTAAAGTATAATGTGTTAAAATATCTGCAACTAATAAATTAGGACCTTTTAAATAGGTATGTAGAAGAAAATAGTTCGTCGATTTGTACGGTACCCAAACGTGTAACGTTTTTGACGGTTTGACGCCAAAAGTGTAATTTAGTAATGGAAAACGTAAATTTTCCATTTCATTTGGTGATGTTTGAACTATTAATTATACCATTATTATCAGGTTTGATCTGATAATAATATTGACGGCAACTGAAGTTAACGGCGTGCCAAGTAGGTCGCCGGCACTTCTTTTTAGCACGCGAGGTACAAACAGCAACACAGTTAACTATACACTTCAAAAGTGGGAAATACTGCAAGAAAGAGAATCACACTTGAAGGCGTCGTGTTATGCATGTGTGCGTGTGTTTATGAGTATAAATTGGCTATTATTCAAAAGAGTTTTGAAACAATATTTTTTCTTTTATGGCTGATCCAACATCATTATTGACATTAATGCCATATTATTGAATTCGTGGAAAATAATGAATGAATAATAAATATAAATTACATTATATTGGTGCATCATATCAAAAATATGAAGCACCAATAAAAGCATTAGCAATATAATTAGTTTATTTCATCCCAACGTTCGTCTGAAAGCTAAATCATAATTTTGACAAATTCACCTGTCTTGTTGAAATAAAACCTTTATTTACAGTATGGAAAAAAAAACTTTGCCCAAACAACTACAATGACAAAGCTCAAAGGCACATTACACATACGCAAACGTTATTTGATTTGAAGTTGACATAATACAAATATATATATCTCTTTCAATCGTTATCATTTTCTCTCTGCTCTGTCTTTAATGGGCAGTTAAGTGTGTTGCTGTTTGTACATTTACATTTTTCCCTCTACCTCGATATATTACTGCGGTTAAAACGTTATTTTCAAAGTTATTAAATTATACGAAGTACATAAGTGCATTTTTGCAAACTTTAATTATCATTTTAATGACAACGAATTTTAGAATTGAATTACAAATAGGTGTATTGTAATACTCGCATTATAAGTATACCTGTTATAGTTATTAGTCTCCTTTGTTTTTTCATCTTTCTTTTCTCCATCATTGCTATTTTCCCTGTTGACAAATTATATTTTAATTTTATAAACCATCATAATAAAATAATAAGCATTAGTTGCCGTTAGGGAATGCAGCCACAACCGAAATCCGAGTATCGGTTTTTCCACGGTTAAACTCGAATTCGAATCGAATACTCGGTTAATAACCGAGTTTTTTTTACAGTAAGCAAAGTATTGAATAATGATAGGTTAACGTGGTTTTTATGATTTTTCATCACACTTGCTCGAAAATGGTCTTGTTACGCGTTGGGGTTGCGGGCCGTAAATGACCTATTACGCCCTAGGGCGTAATGTTTTTTTTTATTATTTGACTACGTTTCAGTATTTTTAAAATCACACTGAAATACACTATTTAAACATTTAATTAATGTTACAGAAATATGTGTTTACATGTACTTATTTGCAATAACAGTTCTCTTTAAACAAATATTACAGTGATTAAAGTTAAAAAAAATAAGTTGGCGTTTCCCTTGAACATGACAAATAATAATAATAATAAATAATAAATAAATATTAGGGGACATCTTACACAAATCGAACTAGCCCCATAGTAAGCTCAATAAGGCTTGTATTATGGATACTAGACGACGATATATTTAATAGATACAAATACTTAAATACATAGAAAACACCCATGACTCAGGAACAAATATTCGTGCTCATCACACAAATAAATGCCCTTACCGGGATTCGAACCCAGGACCTCCTGCTTCGCAGGCAGGGTCACTACCAACTAAGCTAAAGCGGTCGTCAAACAAATAAGAGTAAAACAGAACCAGCGTAGTGCAATTTAAAAAAATACGCCCTAGGGCGTAATAGGTCATTTACGGCCCGTAGAACCTGCGTGTAACAACACCATTTTCGAGCAAGTGCGATGAAAAATAACATCGAGTTACCCGATTACCTGACATACCTGGATTAGGGTGGGTAAAGGGATGAGCTGTATTGGCGAGATAAGAGTTATCTCGCGGTCTGTTTTGGTTTTGTGACCTTTTCTAGATAAAGACATACTCATTAAATGACTTATTTAGTATTAACATTAATAGTCCATTGTGTATCTAGGGCGGTAAGTACGGAATTACAAACGAGTGTTATAAGCCCGAGGTGAAGCCGAGGCCTTACACTAGTTTTTAATTCCTTTACCGCCCGTGGCGCACACAATGTTTTTCATCACACTTGCTCGAAAATAGTGTCATTACACGTAGGTTCTGCGGGCCGTAAATGACCTATTACGCCCTAGGGCGTAATGGTTTTTTTTTTTAATTTGAAACGCTGGTTCTCATTTACTCTTATTTGTCATGTTCAAAGGAAACGCCGACTTACTTTTTTAACTTTTATCACTGAAATATTTATTTAAAGATTAATTATTAGCTAAATGTTTAAATAGTGCATTTCAGTATTTTGCAAATAAAAAATCAACTACAGTCTGTTTCGTATAGGAATAGACAGAAGAAAAAAAAGGTTATTTATAGTGCCGGTTTTAGGTTGAAATCCAATAGATGACATTTCTAAAGTAGATGCTCATAAATAAAATATTGATTATGTCTATACTTTTTGGTTGGCTGAAAATAAAAAAAGTGTCCTTATAAAATACCCAAAGAGCCAGAGATAAGCAACACTCAATATATGAGACAGCTCAGAGCTGTCATTATTGTATTGTACTATCAAATAGTTATATCGAATTTGTATGTTGTTTTAATAGTATACTGTTTCTGTTATAGTTTGTTATTCCTAAGTAATTAGTGAATAGTTATTCACCAATTACTAATATTTGTAACGTTCAATATGAGTGATTCTGTGGGGCAGTGGAAGAGGCGTTTGCTCTAGCGTGCGTTGTCACAACCATCGCAAAGAAGAAGAAGTGAAAGTTTATTCTATGGTTTGACAAACTGTCTTACAATTTTACATCAAATAAATATTGTTACAACTTTACAGAAAATGTTTGGAATCTCTGCTTCTGTGTCCATCTAGAGTCTATTTTTATCCGGTACGAACTATAAAATGGCCGTTTTAGGTCTTTACCGCTATGGTTTCCGAACGTGACTTGACATTCGCATTGTCTATGGACATATGTCACTAATGTCACTTTCTATTTTAATATTTTCTTGTCCTACTGGGACGATTAGTAAGGTTATATTATTAAGATTTCCTCACAAGTGTGATGAAAAACATTGTGTGTGCCACCGGCGGTAAAGGAATTACAAACTCGTGTTATTAAAGCCCTCGGTTTCACCTCGGGCTTATCACAAACACGCGTTTGTAATTCCTTACTTACCGCCCTAGATACACAATGTACTATTTCATCACACTTGTGAGGAAATCTTAAAAAAACAACTGTACTAATCGACCCAGTAGGACCAAAAAATATTAAAAGAGAAAGTGACATTACTGACATATGTCCATAGACAATGCGAATGTCAAGTCACGTTCGGAAACCATAGAGGTAAAGACCTAAAACGGCCATTTTAGTTGATTTTATATTTGCAAAATACTGAAATACACAATTCAAACATTTAATTAATGTTACCGAAATAAGTTGCGTTTATTTTGAAGATGACAAATAAGAGTAAAACAGAACCAACGTATTCAAATAAAAAAAAAACAAGGGCGTAATATGTCATTTACGGCCCGCAAAACCTACGTGTAACAACACCATTTTCGAGCAAGTGTGATAAAAAATATATTAATATAATTCCTTTAAGATCTTACACTAGAAAACTCGGTTTTTAACCGAGTAAAAATCGAGTTTCAAATCGGTTAAAACCGGACGGTTAAAACCGATACTCGGTTTTTTCACTATTCGGTTGCATTCCCTAGTTGCCGTGCTGAAGGAGTAAAAAAATATGGTTTCCTCAGAGAACCCGCGACCACGAGCGCTGTAAAAGGTCGCGAAACGTCGAAATATAAAATAAAGTAACGTAAAGAACGAGTACAATCGAAGACTACATAAAACTACTTAAAAATTGGCAAAAGATAAATGGTATCAGTAGGTATAGTTGTATGATTAAGTATTGGTACACAAGTTTCTCTTTCTAACAAAACTGACGTTCGGGTCCGACCTCCGGACGGAACGCGCCGCATCCGACCATCTCTATCTATCGTATAACGGCGTGCTCTTTTTGGTCGCTGGCTAAAACCCTCCAGAGGAGCAAAATTTGGTACTAGCAGCCGCGTGGCGAAATCGCGGAGTGGGCCACTCCTGGTATTGGACTTACTCTTCTGAAGACTCCTCAGAGCTAGAGTCATCGGAGGACGAAGCCCCGGAGCCACTGCTGTCCGGCTCCGAATAGAACGTCTTGTCTTTCTGTAATTAAAAAACATCTATAGTTGTAACAGTATCACTTTTACTTCTTACAAGGAAAGTTACCCAAATATCCGGCTCCGATCTGATGTATTTTGATATATGTTAGAGAGTAGTCTAAAATAACAGACACTTATTTTTTTTTAGCTGCCCAATCTCAACCTATTGGGACAAACTGACCTCCAAAGTACTGAGAAGTGACTAAACCCTCCAACTTGTACAGAAAAAAATTCAGGCAAGTTGCTAGTTAATTACTGGTTTGATATTATGTTTGAGAACGTGAAACATAATAAGCACGTGTATCGTTATATCGGCTCAAACTCCTAAAAAAACACCCTCAAAGGGCTCAAACTTTAAAGGGTGTTTTTTGTGATTTTTTTTCTGTACAAGTTGAAGGGTTTAGTCACTTTTCAGTACTTTGAAGGTCAGTTTGTCCCAATAGGTTGAGATTGGGCAGCTAAAAAATACGTGTCTGTTATTTTAGACTACTCTCTAACATATATCAAAATAAATCAGATCAGACGGACAGTTGGGTACCTTTCCTTGTTAGTCCCCTCCTGGGTCGCGTCCAGTGTGTTGTCCGGGGTGGCGGGCAGCGTGTATGGGTGTTGTGCAGCGTGCACTCACATACAGGACGCTCACATACATGTTGTGGCAGCAGAAATAAGTATACGCGAAAGTGATATTTTTGGTGTAGGGTAAATGAGATGCGCGCGATTTTATCTACCCGCGACGTGTGTTTTATGTTTAAAGTGTTGTAGAAAAGAATAGCGATATATGTGTGTCTCATGTGTTAAAAATACTATATAAGGAGCTCTGTTTGTTCAATAAATGTCTTTTCCTATTCCTGCGAAGTTGGTTTCACTCATCCAGCCACAGTAGCACCTACCTCAACACATGTGTTTATGTTTAACATGATCGCCGCACGCCCCGCCCCGACGAGAGCGTCCACGAAGGTCGTACACTTAAGCTGTTGGGTGAATATTCGAACGTTTTGACCGCGCGGTCCAACATCATTACATCACTATTTCGCGATAGTCCGACCGAAATTTCGGTTTCAGTTTCGGCCCAATTTCGGTTTCGGCTGCCATCGAGCCGAAACCGAAACTGAATTGAAAAGGTTTCGCGCTGCGATTGGACTGTATTTATATATATTCAAAAAGCACAAATAATTTATTTTAAATAAGAAGTGATCGTTATATTTTCCATTCCATTATTATAACTTCAAATATCAGATACTAAATAAATATTAGCATGTTCTTTAAAAATAAAGTCCTATTAGAAAGAGAGTAGGCGGTATTGGCGGTGTTCGTTCACTGACCGTGACGACGTGCGGCCTCTCCTCGGGCTCGGGCACGGGCTCGGCGCGCAGGCGCGCGGCCTGCGCGGTGGCGGGCGGCACGGGCAAGGGCCGGTAGCCGGCCGCCGTCGCACCTATGTACTGCGATAGCGACCCGAAGATGAACTGCTCACGGTCTGTAAATAGTTTATTACGTACTAGAGGCATGCAACTTCGTCACAGAATAAGTAATAGTACTAGAAAGTAGTAGTAGCTAGTAGTAGTAGTGTGTGCGGAAAGAGAATAGGATTTGTAAGGCGCTGTAATGCTTTTCTACCGTATTTGCCTTGCTTACTATACATCTAACATTTTATATATGTACAGTCAAGGAATTTAATTTCCTATCCGTTTCATTGAAATGTTGTTAAGCATTCACGATGCATTAAGGTCGAAATTTCTATTTCAGTAATAGTATTTAAATGTCAATACGTATTATTTGTCACTGCACATTACAGATAACCTCTTTGCGAAGTCATTTGCTCATCTAATTACGAATACGTATCAGTTGGTGTCAGTGTCAATAGAGAAAATTTTAAAATAATTCCGAATCCAGACTCCGGAAAATCTACCGCAAACGTCGATAATCTAAATTTCGTTATCTGCGTTCCTTTCATTCGAATATTGCAAGAGCGAGAAAGATGGACTTTCTTCGAATTTTGATTCCGCGGTTGTCCTCCTTTTTTGGTAGTGCCTTGACGTTCCAAATTTCAGTTCACCATGTCAACGTTGTTAATCTGTTACCTAGTTACTGACACAGAACAATGCGTGTGATATGTCAAAGTAACGTCGTACTCTAGCTAGCTCTTATGATGGCAGTATGCTATACGATATTGGACCTTAGGTGGGTTGGAAATTAAATTCCTTGACTGTATATGTCTGAGACGAGACGCGAAATATAACTAAGTTACCTTTGAAATTACTCTGGCTTGGTGGTTTCGGTTTGTGAACGTGGAAAATCTCCGCCTTGTGTTTAGACAACTCGTTATCCTGTAAACAATATCTATACTTTACACTACTAATGTAGACATTACAAATCTATTTCAAATTATACATGTTCCTGTACTTAGAATAGATCTATCATTACGGCACCAAGTTCTCGACGTTATAAAATGGGGTAAACACTCACGATTTGCTATATTCAGTTTTTCTGATTTATTGTGTTATTAAATTGCATGAAATATTTTCGAGCCAAGTTACACGTTCGTAGACTTACTAGAACCTTTAAAATTTAACGATGTTCAATCAGTATATTAATTACCTGTAGAATGCAGCGACACAGCATCCTCACGAGGTCACGCACGTCGCAGTGCACTATTGTTATCTCATACCAACAGATTTGTATCACGCGGAATAAATTAACTTTATGCAACTTAATAGTCACTAAACCGTCCATAGCTCGGCTCATATTTGACTATTTTCAGTTTTTCCAATTTGTTATTTCATTAGATTGCATGAACTATCATCCAGCCAAATACCAAGTCCATAAACCTACTAGAACCGTTAAAACTTAATGATGATCAGTCAGTAGATTACCTGTAGTATGAAGCGGCGCAGCATCCGTGCCCGGTCGCGCACGTCGTAGCTGGCGTCGTAGTGTGCGAGCGTCATGACGTAGCGACACACGGGCGCCGTGTCCGGCTGCGTGATGGACAGCTTCACGGACAGGGATAACAGTTGGAGTTTCACTAGTTCGTCCTGAAACAAATTATAATACTACAGATCTTCACTCAGGGTGGGCCGGCTAGCGACCTGGTTCGACCCCAGGGAACGCCACGGCCTACCGGTCATACGATCGCTATGCCCAATAAGGGTCGCGATTGAGTCAGTCTTCAAGAAAAAATATATAAAAAATACAGATCGAAAAGTTAGGGATGTCCTACGACGATATCTCAGCAGGATTCGAAAGAATCATCGCCGAGAGTGAGATGTCAACGGCCTGAGTCCGCGGGTGGATTTCACAGCGTTTCAAACGCCGTCATCACCAATCCCGAAATTTCGACAATTCACTGTAAGAATGTATCCCATTATTTTGATAAAATCCGAAAATAGTACCTACTATTTTCATGTTTTGATCAAAAATCATGTAATTTTTAAAAAGATGTCATCATAATATCGGCATTGGTGATGACGGCGGTTGAAACGCTCTGAAATCCACCCCCGCGCACACAGCGCCGTCCTCCTCGCGACAACCTCACACAACGATCGCGTCCTGATTTGCCCCAGGATTCGGATATCCCGGCTTCAATTCACTCCGAACCGGTCGGGCTCAGCTATCAAGGAAGGGTACCCAACTGTCCGGCTCCGATCTGATTTATTTTGATTTATGTTAGAGAGTAGTCTAAAATAATAGACACGTATTTTTTTTAGCTGCCCAATCTCAACCTATTGGGACAAACTGACCTCCAAAGTACTGAAAAGTGACTAAGCCCACCAACTTCTATACAAAAAAAAATCAAGCAAATTGCTAGTTAATTACTGGTTTGATATTATGTTTGAGAACGTGAAAAAATAATAAGCACGTGTTACGTTATATCGGCTCAAACTCATATTTTCCTAATAAAAACACCCAAAGTTTGAGCCCTTTATTTTTTTGAGCCTTTTGTAAACACGTGCTTGTAAAAGTTTCTTGTCGGAGTCTTCTTAGCTAAGCTAGGGGTAGCGAACTGACAACTAAAACTCCGATTAGCTCGACCCCACACTCTACGTAAGGAGAAGTTGTGACCGTTTCAACCATTCCCTCTGATCCGTACGCTCACTTTGAGCGGTCAGTGAAGTCAACAGTGCCACGGTTAGCGAAGCTGTTGTATGTTTGTGACCCCCCACTTGGTTAGGATACCTATCAAAAAACCACTAAGGCTCATAGTTCAAGTCAGGTACTTCTAAAAAACAGCATACAAAGCAATACAACGATGCATGGCGCTTACTGTTGGAGATTCAGCGGATCAGGAAATAAAACCATAATCACCAGTTCCAAGTATATTCAGCACCGCGTCCTTGAGCGATCGTAACGGAATAGGCAATTCATTGTTGTGACAATTGTCTTACTCAAACGCTTATTCAAAGCTATAGGTAATTTCACGAAAGTTGAGGCCACGCACACAACAACACTGTCATGTAATGACAGCGGGATTTTGAAATTACTGTTCTTTTTTCGTACCGATAGCAGGTTCAACAGTGAATTGCAAAATAGACCAAAAAGTTTGTTTAAACTATAGCCTTGTGTTTATTACTCACTCATTCATTTCATTCATTCACTTTTTTTGCAGTGAGTACTTCATGTAGCTGTGTGTGTAATCATTCACCTCAACTCTCGTGAAATTACCTATACCTAAGTTTACATTTTTTTTTTTAATTTATTTAAACTAAAATAATTTTAACATATAGGGTGAGATACATGCTTATGCCACAATAGGAAACCTTAATGGTTTTTATAATAGATGGCGAGATCGCGTGGATCAGTCCGCATTTACATTTTTGCTTACTTAACTAATTGTCTATATGTATACATTGGTGCATAGACAAACTCTATGTTCCAACACTTCCAACCGCGCCCATACAAATTATTTCCACAGTGAGTTACAATTTATGAATACGAATACCAGGGAGAGAGAGGATTACCCACCAGGAGATAGATCTCTCTATAGTCCTCTCTTCCATACCTACACAAGCATGACTTGACAATCATGCGTAATGAAAATGACGTAGATGTATAGTATTTATATTTGTCCGATCCACTTAAAGGAAACAATACTGTTGTGTGGTTTTGTACTTCGTTATCGTCCGTCATAAAAGAGAAGCGTGCTTCACAGATAAAGACTTCGTGCATTGTCATTTTAGTGGATTATCAACTCTAAGGCCTTTGCCAAGAGTTAAAATTGCTTTAAAATGCTTAAATGCTTTTTTAAATTGCTTTGTACATAAATGTGACTTTAGACGTATTAAACACCCCTTGACTACCTGAGATCCGAATAAAGCGAGGGCAGCTGGAACGCCATTATTCTAATGCAGTTGTAAACTATGGTTCATGGTAGGGATGTAACGATACACAGTTTTGCCGATACGATACCGATACCGATATATAGTAGTTAATATCGGCGATACCGATACCGATACCGATATCTTAGCTTAATAATGAAGTATGAACTTCAGATATTTTTATGTCCTTATTATAACTAATGGCAATGACTACTGGCTATATTTACCAGAGAGTCAAGCTTGAAAGTGTAAAGTAAAAATAATAAATTATCAACTCAAAATTCAATTTTTTTTTATTAAGAACCAAAGATTTAATTAACATAGTAATTATCATTGCACAAGGTAATAGAATAGACCAGTACATAAATTAAGTCAGAAATTGAAATTATTTTTTGCAGATTTTTTTCATACAGCAAATTCTTCAAATATCGGTTGTATAATATCGGCGATACCGATATATCGGCCGATATATCGGTATCGGTATCGGTATCGTTACATCCCTAGTTCATGGAGATAGAATTGACAATTGAACTTTAAAGGTGGTTGTAACGACTTTTTACAATAACGTCATCTTGGTGTTTTGGAGGTTTACAAGCAATCGCTTTGTTTCCTTTAAGTGGATCGGACAAATATAAATAAAAAATACTATACCGACCTGGTCAGCGAAGTTGGTCGCCATGTGCGCCAAGATGGCGGCCGCGCGGGGGTGCTCCGCCCCGTGCTCTGCTACCAACCACACTGCCGCTGCGCGCGCGTTCGGCGCCAATCTAAAACAGATAGTACAGGTCGAATAGGTCGATTCATAAGAGCTGGCACGAATGGATTGAATGAGTGAATGATTAAGTTCATCAAACTGATTAAATAGAGGTTGATTCAATAAGCGATAATCGTGTTATTAGAAAATCTCGTCTCATAACTTCGTAACTCAGTCTGCATTGTGAATTTTATGAACAAAAAAAATGTAACGATCCGTCAAATTTACCTTTCTGCCATATTTACCTGCTTACTTTTAATAATGTGCGGATTTTATGTATTTTTTGCTTGAATAATAAAGAAGTGTTATGTTCATAAGATATTTGACGCCTCCCTTATAAGGACGTCCCTCAATTTCACCCGGTTCGACCCCAGGGAACGCCACGGCCGACCACCCGGTCATACGATCACTATGCACAATAAGGGTTGTGAGTTAGTCAGTCATAAAAAAAAACCGTTCATTCCATTCGCGCCAGTTCGGACGATAGTGGCCGCCACAAACCGGTAGTGGTGGCTTTCTTCAAGAGGGGTTCAAAGCATCGGCAACACGCACGTTGTAAGCGTCCAGAGGCTACGGTGACAGCTTACCATCAGGCGGACCGTACGATCATTTGCCGCCCTAGTTGTATAAAACGACCCTGGCACGGTATACAGTAGTTTTGTTCCGATAAAAGGTACATCGGGAGCGCGCATGTGTGCGCGCCGTGTACGGACGCACCACAGGCAAGCTAAGTTCTAAGTAATTGATTATCCAAAATAAAAACTTTTAGGTACTAATAATTCCGACTATACAAACCTTTTACAAATGATGTACCTATACATCTATATTCATCTATATTCATATAAATCCCAAATCAAAGGTACTTGACTGTAACTGAAATTTGTAAAAATATATAAGATCCTGTTAAAAGAAGCACAATAAGGAAATATGTTCAAGTTTTGAGTTTGATATTTAATATGTAACTTTTTAATACCATTAAATAACCCATAAAATTTATAGTAACTTTTGTTGTGAAACCGTTACGATAAACGCAAATTTTATCATAGTTGCAGAACAAAGTTATTGATTTTCCCAAACAACGTATGAGTAGTGACGTCGCTGTATAACGGGCTTCAGTAGGGAGCGTTTCAACACTTATTTGGGAAAGTCTAAAAATGTGATTTTAAAATTATAGTATCTCGGTGAGTTTTTATGATATTGCAGTGGTTTTTTTTCACTAATATTTCTATTATTGAGAGGTGTTTCTATAACATATCACAGGAAAAAGTTGTCAAGTAGTATTGTTATTGTCTTTCTATGTTAAGTTTATTTCTAACAATGTATACTCTAGGTTTTTGAAAATTAATTGTAGTTACAAATTCAATACTTCAGCGTAGAAATCAGCAAATTTAGTATTAGGTAATTTTTAAATTGACCCCACGAGACAGGCCTAGCCTAGTGTGGCGGTCACAGGTAAACATTATTTTATGTACACTTTCGGCAAAATAAACAATTTTTATTTATTTTATTTATTGATATGCCGCCGCCGAGCGATTGTTCGATCGAGGTCAACCTAATAATAGTTACGTTCGTAGTAAGTAGGTATTTTACAGAACCGACGAGCGGCAGCCCTGTGCCTTAGGCACGCTCTGGTGTCGCGCGCTCTTAAACGGCGAAGACGAACTACTTGGTTGTCTTTATACTTTGACCCTGGGACTACTTGAAAAGTATTAAAAAAAAATTACAAATCACCGTCTTCGTCGATAATCGGGGTACATATTTAAAAGAAGTTGGAATTGGTCTCTGCACTGACCTGTCGGAGCGCAGCAGCTTGGCGGCGCGCGCGACGGCGGCCCGCGCCGACGTGGCGCCGCCCCCCACCACGCGTTTCACCACCACCACCGCTTCGCACACCACCCATTCTACATTAAAAAAAACCGGTCAAGTGCGAGTCGGACTCCCGCACCGAGGGTTCCGTACAAGCTCGTAAGTAGATACGTGAATAGTTCAAGAAGAACTGTATGGCGGTTAGCTTAGTAGGAGCAAATAAGTATGTGTTACGATTTTTGAAATTTTTTAAAAAACGATGCTATTTAGAAAAACTGTTTTATTTTTCTTGTAATATTTAGAATGATATTAATAATTGGTAATTATTACAGATTTTTCTGTTCAGTAACTTCGAAGGTAATAGGGGAGGAATGGTATTTTTTTGAACGTTATTGGTCATAAATCAAAAAGTACAAAATAAAAAAAATAAAAAGAATGATTTTGGAATTTACAAATTAAGCCCTTTCATTTGATATCCCACTCGATATTATAGCTCTATTTTTGTTTTTGCACATCCCATTCCGGACCCCCTTTAAAAAAAAATTAAAAAAGGTATAAGACTTTTTTTTCTATCCAATAGGCTCGAGTTAGCGACTTTTAATACTATTCCAAATTTCAAGTCGATAGGATCAGTAGATCCTGAGATATATTGCTGTGACAGACAGACAGACAGAGTCGCACCATAAGGGTTCCTTTTTTACCATTTTGGTACGGAACCCTAAAAATGCATTAGGGCCCATTTCTGCCGTCCCAATGGGCTAGACGACTAAAAAAAACTGTTCAGTCCATCAGTTAGATTATTCAAAACTATTGTACACGTATTTTTTATTTTGTTTGACAAACAAAAAATGACGTATATTTTAACATCGACGTATCAGAAATGCTGTGAACGATGGATAATTGTAAAATGAAATGGTGTAGCAAATTGACAAATGGCAATTTTTCACTATAGCGAGGCAAAGGGATGACGTCATAGTTTCAACCGTTTCGTATGGGGCGTTTTCAACGGTCGGTACAGTCTGCTATTTTTGATAAAAATTTGACGTCATGTAAGTGTGGTAAGATATTCCGTCAGGTGACAACCAAAACTCACTGATTGCGTTCAAAAAATCAAACTAGTAATCAATTTTATTAGACTACCAGCAAGGTTTAGATTTCAATAATTTCAATGTTGTTACTTAGTGAGTTTTGCTTGTCACCCGACGATTTGTTCCTTACGAATTACAAAATCGATTTATATTAGACTCCACATGTCTATTGGTGCACGTAAATCTATCTACGTACACGCAACTGTGCATCTATCTGTCTGTCACAGCGTATTTGCTCACCATCTTTGCTGCTGAGCAATTTGAGCAGTCCGTTCAAGCAAGTCTCTGCCTCGCCTTGAATGGCCACGGCCAAGCGCCCGATAGCCTGTATAGTGGCACCCGCGAACACCTGAAAACACACTTTTATTAGACAACGGTTACACGCTAATGGACTAGACCAGCGGTCGGCAACCTTTTAGCAGCCAAGGGCCACACAGTAGCTAACGAAATTGACGCGGGCCGCACTTTGTTAATAATTTGTGATTTTATATAATTCTGAATATAGAGACCTTTATATACAAAATAGCCAGGGAGGCTCGCGGGCCGTAAATGAGCTGTTCGGGGCCGCATGCGGCCCGCGGGCCGCGGGTTGCCGACCGCTGGACTAGACGACTAAAAAAAACTGTTTAGTTAACAGATTATTTAAAAATGTCTTACACGTATCATACCCTAGGGTACGCCACGGCTCCCACCTGGTTCGACTGTTCCCACATCCAGTAAGGATTGCAAGTTAGGCTTTAAAAAAAAACTGTGGTGCCCGTAGATCCATTACCTTGTCAGAACAGGTACAGTCAATAAATAATAATAAATAATAAATTTCTATTTCAGTAATAGTATTTAAATGTCAATACGTATTATTTGTCACTGCACATTACAGATAACCTCTTTGCGAAGTCATTTGTTCATCTAATTACGAGTCAGTTAGTGTCAGTGTCAATCGAGAAAATTAAAAAAAAAATCCGAATCCAGACTCCGGAAAGTCTACCGCAAACTTCGATAATCTAAATTTTGTTATCTGCGTTCCTTTCATTCGAATATTGCAAGAGCGAGAAAGATGGACTTTCTTCGAATTTCGATTCCGCGGCTGTCGTCCTTTTTTGGTAGTGCCTTGACGTTCCAAATTTCAGTTCACCATGTCAACGTTGTTAATCTTTTACCTAGTTAAAAACAATGCGTGTGATATGTCAAAGTAACGTCGTACTCTAGCTAGCTCTTATGATGACAGTATGCTCTACGATATTGGACCTAAGGTGGGTTGGAAATTAAATTCCTTGACTGTACAAAACCACACAACAGTATTGTTTTCTTTAAGTAGATCGTACACAACGCCAACCTAAGGAATATACATTTATGCCACACCTGGCCATCGCTTCCTGGTCGCTCGCTTTCTGGCCAAGTGTAGACATAAAATGATGTACACAACACGGGAGGTAATAAAGAAAGCCCTCGATCGCATATTTACGTCCCTCGCTTGCAGCTCGGCTCGCAAACTTCTGCGATCTCGGCCTTTCTTTGTATTACCACCCTAGTTGTGTAATGTACTATTACATACACTCTTTCCCTCTATCTCGGCATTCTGTGGTACTGGTAGAAACCTTACCTTGTCAGAGCAAGTGACGTATGTCTGGAACTCCCTCAGGACCACGGCGGCGCTGGTCTCCGTAGCCAGGTTCGTGAGGATCTCCAACTTGAGGAGTTTCAGGTGCGTGGGGTCCGAGTTCCGTACGAAAAACGACTTCAGGAACGGTTCGAACAATGTCTGAAACAATAGGGGTTAAACAATTTGACGACCGTTTTAGGTTAGTTGGTAGTGACCCTACCTACGAAGCAGGAGGTCCTGGGTTCGAATCCCGGTAAGGGCAATTATTTGTGTGATGAGCACGAATATTTGTTCCTGAGTCATGGATGTTTTCTATGTATTTAAGTATTTGTATCTATTAAACATATCGTCGTCTAGTATCCATAACACAAGCCTTATTGAGCTTACTGGCTAGTTCGATTTGTGTAAGATTGTCGTCTAATATTTATTTATTTATTTATTATTATTTATAACAATGAGGTGCTAACAAATTAGCTACCAGTAGCGTGGCGTCCGAAGAACTCGCTTCCTTATTCTACAACTCTTAAGGAAATAGTACCTACATTACACAACGAGGGTGGTAATACGAAGAAAGGCCGAGATCGCAGAAGTTTGCGGCCCGAGGTGCAAGCGAGGGACGTAAATATGCGATCGAGGGCTTTCTTTATTACCTCCCGTGTTGTGTACATCATTTTATGTCTACACTTGGCCAGAAAGCGGCTTTTACCCTACGCACAGCGTGCGGAAAAAGCCACTTTATGGCCAGGTGTGGCATAAAACCTATAATGATTTATACTTAAATGTACTCCGAGAGACGAGTACTAGCAGCTGTAAAAATATCGGTAGCTAATTTGTAACCACCTTATATTACAAACGAAATAATGAATCTATGACGACAAACAATACATCTCAATTAAAACTGTTTGTTCTTTTTGCAAGAGTAGGTGAATTTCGTGAGGTATCTCGCAGCCGAGGTGTCCGAGTGGTTAAGGAGTTGGACTTGAAATCCAATGGGTTCTACCCGCGCAGGTTCGAATCCTGTCCTCGGCGACTTTTTTAGTATTTTATACTGAAATGGTTCACTGCGGTAAGGATTTCAAAGTTCTCTCGAAGGGACTGAGTTCCACACTATGCAGTATTATTTTAATATTTCTAGGGTAGGGTAAGGGATGGTGGCAAGCAAGCGTCCGGTCTGCCTGATCTCAAGCAGTTATCGTAGCCACTTAAAACACCAAGGGCATGTTGCCGACCCTATTATTACGTTGGGAAATATCATTTGGCCGATATTAACTAAAGTAGGTTAAATCACGTTTGTTTTTATTACAAAACGTTACGCTGGTTATTTAAATACTGCTAGGCGGACAGTAAAACATAAAACCCGTTTACTAGACAAAAATACATCAAATGTATGTTTGTCGCCTGCGCCTTGGGCTCGTGCAACACTTGCCCGTATACTTAGATTTTTTCACTCTTAGTAAACTAATGTTATTTATTTATAAAACTAACGTTATTTATAAAAATATAAATAACGTTTTTGTATTGTAAACAATAAAACAATAGGGCTTCATTAAGGTTTAAATCGTGTTTAAAAGATGTAGAATTTCGTCCGGTAACTTATAAGCTGAGGTGTCCGAGTGGTTAAGGAGTTGGACTTGAAATCCAATGGGTTCTACCCGCGCAGGTTCGAATCCTGTCCTCAGCGAAGGATATCCTTAGTTTTTTTTATGGAAACTAATGTTACATACCTAGTATGGTAAAATATAGAAGGTCGCCATGTGGCCAAAACCGTTTTTTTTTCGTTACGTGGGTACCAGTGGTGTTGCGTCCAAAGAACTGGATTCCTACCGGCTTGCCTAATATCAGGCATTTGACCACCTTATTCTACAGCACTTAAGGAAAATGTACACCAAATCTGCATCGGCTTGCCTAAGGATATCTTTTACGCCACGGCACTGGTGGGTACAATATAATCGTGGAAAACGAAAATTTATTTCCAACGGCAATTAGGGCTTTATTATAAAATACAGTATACACATACTATATTTTATAATAAAGCCATCACCTCCGCTCACCAGCCGCCCTCAACTGACATAATTATAAAAAAATAAACTGTACTGAGGTAATGAAATAAATGGGCCAATCAACTTTTTCTTGTTTGGTATTCTGTCCCGTTGTCCAAGAGACAACCGTGTCAGACTTAAAAAAAAAACTGTTATAGTACAGTCGAACACACTGTAAACTGTACATTTGTAAACCAATGTCTAATTTATTGCAACGTGTTGAAGTGTATGGGTGGTCAGTTAACAGTGGTTACGTTTGGATATGCTACTAATGTGCATAGGAGATAGTCCATAAAATAATGGGCTTGTAACTACGAAATGTACAATCGAAGACACTGCTAACTGACCACTTGTCACCCTTATTACATGTATTAAGGTCTACTGACTGTCACTTAACTGTGTCTTCCTTTGTACGTTGATGAATTTTAACTATAGAAAATTTATAGATAATCATGTTTTTAAAGAGTTGTCCAGGGGACGTAGCCATGGCAACGAGGTAAGTACAAGAAAAAGTTGATCGACCAAATACACAAATAATAGGCGGTAAAAAGAAGCACGATTTAACGCGTACATAACGCGTGCTCATTTTCGCAAACGAATAGGCTACTTGATGACAGTTCAAATCAGCTTCTTTTTATGAAGTGTCAAAACGCTCCGAAAGTATGCAGTTTAGTATGAAATACTATCTTGTGACGTGCTTGTGACGTCATGCTCAACATGGTGCCTTATTTTTAGTTTTCGTCATTGTAAAATCGTTGATGGCACGAAAATAAGTTTGAATGATTTTATCCGGGCTGTTTTGGAAGCGTAATTTGCTGGTTACAGTTAATGAATTTATTTTGATTGTTGTCAAATACCCTATTGCGGAGTGAGACAATCGATGTTACTAACATTTATATGGGCCAAACCTGGTTTGAAATAAACCATTTTAATTTTATTTATTTTTCATTTTTGTTCATGTTGGAATTAGAGAACGACACTAATTCAAAACAAATTGACGAAGAATAAAACTTCTTTATCTAATCGTGTTTACGAGGTTATTCATGTGACATGACACAATACCGTGAAAATGAAAAGGAAATTAAAACATTTCATTGTGTGTAATTAAACAGCAAAGTATTAAACAATGCCACTTCATTAACGTTTCGATCCCTGTTGAAGTGGCGGTGAATTTCGTGAGGCATCTCGCAGCTGAGGTGTCCGAGTGGTTAAGGAGTTGGACTTGAAATCCAATGGGTTCTACCCGCGCAGGTTCGAATCCTGTCCTCAGCGAAAGGACTTTTTCGTTTTCTGGTCAGTTTGTGATAAATAGGCTATTCGATGACAGTTCGAATCAGTTTCTTTTTATGAAGTGTCACAACGCCCAGAAAGCATGCAGTTTAGTAATGTAATACTGACTTGTGACGTCATGCTCAACATGGTGCCTTATTTTTAGTTTTTGTCATTTTAAAACCGTTTGCGGCATGAAAATTAATGAAATTACTTTTATCCGATCAGCTTTAGAAACGTAATTTGATGGTTAGCGTTGCTTAATTTATTTTGATTGCTGTCACCCTACCCAAGCCTACCCAATTAAATTTGTTTAAGGAACTAATCGTGAAAAAACGAAATTGATATCCAACATTAATCAGGTGAGCACTCAATTATACAAAACTACACATAGGTTCAGTGTTTAACCTTATTTAAGAAAAGAAACCATCGGTTCAACAATCAATAAAAAAATTACAAATAACGTTACACATAAAAAGTACTAGTACCTACTTTCACTCTAGAAGTGTAATAAAAAAGTATACTATAAAACAATGGCACTTCATTAATGTTTCAGTACATGTTGAAGTGGCGGTGAATTTCGTGAGGCATCTCGTAAGCTGAGGTGTCCGAGTGGTTAAGGAGTTGGACTTGAAATCCAATGGGTTCTACCCGCGCAGGTTCGAATCCTGTCCTCAGCGAAATAATTTTTTTTCGTTTTCTGGTCAGTTGAAAATATAAAAAAAATATCCCGGTCAGGGCTCGGATACTGGTATTGTCTCCATACAAAAATACCGGTATTTTTTCCGTTCTTTTCGTTCTTTGGTTTATTATTTCATTTTTTAATCGGGCAATCCAATAATACGAAGTTACTACTTAAATACATAATTGAGCCCTGCATAAAAAGCATAAAATAAATCAAAATATTTCGAGGTTTCTGCAAAATACCAGTTCCGAGCCCTGTACCTCTAGCACAACTGTGACACGCGACTCTTTGTCGCGCGCCAAATACTACCTATTTCTTTCCACTCAATATCGTGTGACAGTGACAGGCGATGCTCTGTCGCGCGAGATACGAAGTCGCGGCCAGTTATGCTAGACGTACTGGTCCCGGAAAAGGCCTAGAGTTCCGCATGTCCCGCATTCTCGCAGCTAGCATGGTTAACGCGGATGTTTTGGTGTGATTCTGGATAATTTAGACATTTGGCGGATATTTTGAACACAAGGTGGTGTGTGTCGAGCGTAAGAAAGTATCAAGAGGGAAACTCATAGCACGCCCTTCCCCCCGGGCTAACAAATGTTCCGTTTTGGCCTAACGTGAAGTGAGCCTTAAGTTTCATATCATAATGTTAGAGTGTTAAAATCGTGACGTCTACACCGCTATAAAACCGTTTTATTGTTAAAGCGCGGTTATAAAACAATAGAGCTTCATTAGGATATAGTATTAAACAGAAGGAGAAATTCGTGAGGTATGTCGCAGCTGAGGTGTCCGAGTGGTTAAGGAGTTGGACTTGAAATCCAATGGGTTCTACCCGCGCAGGTTCGAATCCTGTCCTCAGCGAGGGTTTATCCTACATTTTTTTTATTGAAACTATATACCTACAATAGTAAAATATATATAATTGTCCCAGATCTCCGGTGTTTGTAGCGGGAACCGTAGGTGAGGCAATATTTTCGGTCTGAGACATTGTTTTACGTCACACCTGTACGTCTATTTCTGATTCTCGCGCGACAGAGCAGCACCTGTCACTGTCATACTAAATTGAGTGGGTAGAGACAGGTAGCATTCGTCGTGCGATAAAGAGTCGCGTGTCACAGTTGTGCTAGAGATACTGGCCATAAAGTGGCAATAACAGCCCGCGACGCGTGCGGAAAATCCCACTTCATGGCCTGGGGGAGACGTAAAATTTTGTACTTACCACGGGCGGTAATAATGAACACCGCAGACCGCATATTTATCGCCCTTGCCTTCGGTTCGGGCGTCAAATACCTGCGATCTGAGACATTCTTTGTTTTACCGCCCAAGGTGTAATGCACTATTAATCACTTTTTGTTAATGAATGTAAAAGGAATAAGCTACCTTTATTGGTAAAGTTCAGAAACAGTGCATTAAAAACGGTATACTTAAGCATCATACGCGTCGTTAATATTTTTGACAGTATTCCTGTCACCAACACAACAATAGTAAATGTAAGAACGGGACCTGCAAAAATATCTGACACCAGTGTATTCCTGTAGCAATTAGGTCGTGCCAGATATTTATGCGCACTTCTTTTCATATTATATTATTGTCAGTGACTGTACAAGGCTGACACTCTCATGTTTGTTACCTAAGTAAACAAGTCAAAAACGGCTTGCAATATTGAACGCAAACAATAAAACAATAGGTGTTCATTAATGGTTTATGTCGTTTAAAAGTGATAGTGAATTTCGTGAGGTATCTCGCAGCTGAGGTGTCCGAGTGGTTAAGGAGTTGGACTTGAAATCCAATGGGTTCTACCCGCGCAGGTTCGAATCCTGTCCTCAGCGAGGGATCTTTTTTAGGTCTCTTTACCAATTTTTTTTAATTCGTGAGTTACCATAGTTGTAAATTTCAACATAATAGGTGTGACAGAGCAGTTAGTTTTAAAGTTGTTAGATTTCAAGGGATGGTTGAACATAAATGCGTTCAATCATGAGTATATATGAATATGATATACGGTAGAATTTCAAGATAAATGTTAAGTTAAAATTAAAAAAAAAACTAAATAGACTAGTAATTTGAACGCCTACGGACTCTTCAATAGCAATCATATAATTTGAAGACAACACGACGCAACAGAAGCTGTGTACATACACAAATACATATTTGTACGCTTATTTTGTATTAGCTCGGCGAGCTCTTGAATAGTAGTCCTAACCAAGTGAAAGCTTGCAATCCTGCAAGCAAGCTTGCTGACCGCGGTCATTAGCGACTTTTCTCTGTCCGCTCATAGTGAGTGTACGGACCAGCGGGGCCCAGACCGATCAACTCAGGGTGGGCCGGCTAGCGACCTGGTTCGATCCCAGGGAACGCCACGGCCGACCACCCGGTCAAACGATCGCTATGCCCAATAAGGGTCGCGAGTTTGTCAGCTTAAAAAAAAGAAAGGACCAGTGGGATTGATTGGAGTGATTCAAATTTTCCTTAATAGGGGCCATTCATTTACTACGTAAGACGATTTAGGGGGGAGACGGGTCGACCATGTCTTATTTTTTCTTACAGGGGGTTGGGAGTTCGTTTTGATAGTTCTTAAATTATTTAAAGATCATAAAAAAATTAAAAAGCGCGCAAATCCGCGCGAAAGCGTAGGCACGTGCTCGGTCGCGTATAGGCATTGATTTCAAAAGTACCTAAGGATAGGGCGATCCATACAGTTCGGGTGGATCGATTTTCGGCCGCGACATTTGTATGCCAAACTAAATGTAGGTATGGCATACAAATGTCGCGGACGAAAATCCGCCCGGGTCTACATTCCCCGTAACAATAAATGGATTTTACCACGCAATTAGGCATTTTTATTTATTCCATACTTATTATATTTCGATGTAGGGTACATATAAAGTAAAAATGCCCGTATTTGTATGATTGTGTCAAATGTGTGTATGATTGTGTCAAATGTGTGTATGATTGAGTCAAATGTGTGTATGATTGTGTCAAATGTGTGTATGATTGAGTCAAATGTGTGTATGATTGTGTCAAATGTGTGTATAAACTCACCCGTTTGTTGACGGTGAGCGAGGCGATGGAGTTGAGCACGACGCTCTGCACCTCGATGGGAGCCCGTAACAACCGGATCATGGCCTTGGCCACTGGAGCCATTTCTTGCGCTGTATATATAAATAATTTACATCAAATTTTGTAAAGATCAAATTTGTTTCATTTTGTCTATACAAAACAACAAGAGAAGTCCCAAAATACCACTACTTCTGTGCTATTGCACAATGATAGTGGCCAGTTTGGTTGTTGTTGATTCTTTTAGTATGATGTCCTGCAGATTATATGGAGGTAATGACAGATGATTTGATGATCGTAGTGTGTATGTCGCAGCCAAATGGTTGAACCAGCCATTTGGTTAACTGCCTAGCATTTTCACTAAACTATGACCCGCCAGCAGGTCGACGAAGCCCCGCTGCGCGGGGCTTCTATTTCTGCTCTGAGGGACACAAACTGACTAACAAACGTAACCTAAAATAAGGAGTGTGTTTAATGAAAAGGCTAGACAGCTAACGGAATAGCTAATTAAGCTAGTTTGCGGTGACATGTCTACTCACCCGGGCCGGCGTGGTAAAACAACCGGGCGTTCACATAAGGACAGGATGAACCGCTTCATCCTTCCCGCTGGTCCGTTGCTCACTCTGAGCAATCAGCGAAAAGTCAAGGTGGCCCTGGCCAAACGACCTGGTTCGACTCCAGGCGTTCAGGCCCCCACCTAGCCCGATTCTATCGGGACAAGGTGACCTGGTTCGACCCCAGGCACCCCCGGCACCCACCCGGTCCGACCCAACTCGGGGTGGGCCGGCTAGCGACCTGGTTCGACCCCAGGGAACGCCAAGGCCGACCACCCGGTCCGATAGTGTGTCTGCTCACCCGGGCCCGCGTGGTAGAACAACCGGGCCACAGCCATGACGACGCCGGAGTTCCGGCTCTGTAGCAGGGGTTTGGCGGCGCGCAGTAAGAGCCGGTGGTCCGGGTCGAGGGTCGCGGCTCTCCCGTCTGATAGTGTGTCTACTCACCCGGGCCCGCGTGGTAGAACAACCGGGCCACAGCCATGACGACGCCGGAGTTCCGGCTCTGTAGCAGGGGTTTGGCGGCGCGCAGTAAGAGCCGGTGGTCCGGGTCGAGGGTCGCGGCTCTCCCGTCTGATAGTGTGTCTACTCACCCGGGCCCGCGTGGTAGAACAACCGGGCCACAGCCATGACGACGCCGGAGTTCCGGCTCTGTAGCAGGGGTTTGGCGGCGCGCAGTAAGAGCCGGTGGTCCGGGTCGAGGGTCGCGGCTCTCCCGTCTGATAGTGTGTCTACTCACCCGGGCCCGCGTGGTAGAACAACCGGGCCACAGCCATGACGACGCCGGAGTTCCGGCTCTGTAGCAGGGGTTTGGCGGCGCGCAGTAAGAGCCGGTGGTCCGGGTCGAGGGTCGCGGCTCTCCCGTCTGATAGTGTGTCTACTCACCCGGGCCCGCGTGGTAGAACAACCGGGCCACAGCCATGACGACGCCGGAGTTCCGGCTCTGTAGCAGGGGTTTGGCGGCGCGCAGTAAGAGCCGGTGGTCCGGGTCGAGGGTCGCGGCTCTCCCGTCTGATAGTGTGTCTACTCACCCGGGCCCGCGTGGTAGAACAACCGGGCCACAGCCATGACGACGCCGGAGTTCCGGCTCTGTAGCAGGGGTTTGGCGGCGCGCAGTAAGAGCCGGTGGTCCGGGTCGAGGGTCGCGGCTCTCTGCGGCTTCGGCCGCGGGGCGCTGCCGTCGCTGTCTGACTCGTAGAACGGCTCGTCGCTGTCCGTCGAGTATTGCTACGATAGGGATGACGACTGGGTTAAAACAGGGTATTTGACTGACGGACTAAACGGTTTTTTTAGTCGTCTAGCCCATTATATATTTTAGACCAAAGGAGCGAGGGACTATAGGGTTTGCTCCCGGAAAGTACCGGGATTTCCCGGTATTTTGAGCCGAGCATTTTTCATTTAATTTAAGTTTTCTGGTGTACATTGAGTTCTGTCTATCGTAATTTAAACAGCGAGTGAAATGACGAAAAAATACATATAATGCGAAACGAACAAGCGCGTAGTTAAATTTTAACCAAACACGGGTGTCGCCGTGGCGCCGTGGTAATGGCGGCGGGATTGCTGCGGGACAAACATTTTCAACAAAATACTGATACAAGCAAAAATAAATAATAATAAAACTTGGCCTTTTCTTTGTGTAAGTTAGCATGATAGTTTGTCTATCTTCTTTGATGTTAGTTATTCTTTCTCGTTAGCTCAACTCAAAGGTTAACTGGAAGAGATCCCTTATAGGGACAAGTTCGCCTTTGTACAGATCCATTATTTTTTGTATTATTTGTTTATGTGCAATAAAGTGTTTACATACATACATAAATTGAATATTTTAATAATTTGTTATAATTGATTTCCTTACCTACATTTTGTTTAACATAGTGATTTTAATTCTGGTCTCAATAGAACTATGCAATGTTATTTTTTTATGTGTAATATTTAATGTTTAAAAGGTAAACTCTAATAAAAGTTTAAATACGTTGATTATTTCGTTGTTACATTTACCTTATAATTGATATCATTAATTTCTATGCGGTATCCCGCAAATACCGGGATCCCGCGGGATCGAAAATGTGCAATCCCGCAGGTACCGAGATTAAAGATAGGCTGCGGGATTGGAAGCCCTAGCTTAAATGCCTGATATTAGGAAAGCCGGCAGGAATCGAGTTCTTTGGACGCCACACTACTGGTACGAACTTACCACTTTCAATGTAAAATGTATTTTTAGAGTCACTTTAAAAAAGCGAAAACGGTAACGAACTGTCACATATAACACACAATAATTTTATTAAACATTATTTTTAAAGCACACACAATACCTATATATGTATTGCTAGGAATGTTACCTCATCATTCGGATCCGGGAAGAATGTCTTGGCATAAACTGTTAGCACGTCGAGCAGCGTCAGCTGTCCCCACTCGTCCACGTCGGCTAGAAGTGAGCAAATTTTCCTAGACAAAGTAAAAAAAAGTTAGATATAAAAATCAAACAATACTCAAAAAGTAAATAACTTACCAAGTGCCGTTCTATCCTTCTGACTTAGAAAACAGTGAACCAATAATTGAAGGGATGTTTACAAAAACAACATAACTAACTAAGCTGGTTGACACCTACTGTCACTAAAAATGTTCCCCTATAAGTGTCAACCAGTCTAGGCAGTTATGTTGTTTTTGTAAACATCCCTTCAATTGTAAATTCTGATTTAGAAAATAGCAAAAAAAAAACTGTGTGAATTCTGATTCAGAAGCAGAGATGGGCATTATTCGAATCATTTGTTATTCGAATAAACAATAATTCACGATTTATCTATTCGCAGATGATTTGTTCGCGTCGCGAATCGAATAATCATTCGATAATTTCATTCGTCATTCGCGAAAAATTTGGTTAGTCTTATTCGTTATTCGAATAAATTTTACCCATCTTTGTTCAGAAGACATCCAACAAGTCACTATAAATTCTGTTCTAGAAAACAGCAAATAAATCACTTCAAATTCCGATTTAGAACACATTGAACAATTCACTGTAAATTCTGATTAAGAACATTGGTCAATTCACTATAAATTCTGATTTAGAAGACAGTGAAGAATTCACTGTAAATTCTGATTAAGAACATTGGTCAATTCACTATAAATTCTGATTTAGAAGACAGTGAAGAATTCACTGTAAATTCTGATTAAGAACATTGGTCAATTCACTATAAATTCTGATTTAGAAGACAGTGAAAAATTCACTGTAAAATCTGATTAAGAAGACATAGTACAAATCTTCTTCTTATTCTTATAATTCCCTAAAAATGATTTGATTTTGATTGACGGCAGTGTATTAGGGCTGAAGTGGGCTTTGAATTTTCGGCATGAAAAATGGTTTAAACTGGTAACTATGACAATTTTTCCGACATATCGCCTACTGCAATACGGCCACATCTAAAAAAAAACGTTTTTTTTTTAGATGTGGCCGTATGGCAGTCTCTAGCTAGGCGATATATGAGCTCACCTGTAGCTGCGATGTATGAGGGACATGCGCTCGGGACAGACCTCAGTGAAGGCCATCGCCGCCGACCCCACCACTAGAGGCGCCTTGTCCGATAACAGTTTGTCTATTATGGCAACTAGATCTTCTTTCTGTTCTGGATCCAAACTGTGAATAAACATAATTTTCTTTACATAGATAGATAGATCTTTATTGTAATAATCATACATTTATTGTAATAATCATATATAAATACAAGAAATCAAAGTACCTACATAGAAAAATCAAATGGTACTCACCTGTGGTCCAAACCGGGAATCGGACCCAGTACCTACGATACGTGTTCTCATAGATGGCGTTTAGGTTAAAAACCTATTAAAAACTAGAATGACACAGAAGTCAAAGTTGATAGTAAAATTGAGGGCGCTTGCTGCGTGCTCCAGTGAGCAAGTGGTTTAGGCGTTGGACCGGAAATCCAGAGGTACCGGGTTCGATTCCCGGTCTGGACCACAGGTGAGTACCATTTGATTTTTCTATGCACTTTGATTTCTTGTATCTATATGTGTAACTTAAAATGTGGTGTAATTTACCCGCATTAAAAACAAATAAAGAAACATCATGTTTCTTTCATACGTATAATTTTCGTTATTCAGTCAACACTGCAGATATAACAGTTCCGTGACAAAGTCACTGATAGGCAACATACATCTTGTACTTTATCGTGTTAGGGCCACATTAACGGGAAACGTCGTTATTATCGCGACGAAGGACGGTTCACGTTAGGGCATTTCTCCCGAAATATGTCTGCGACTCATTCATCTGTCTCCATACATTTAGTATGAAAAAGGGCCAGATGAATGAGGTGACCGCAGACATATTTCTGGAGAAATGGCCGTTAATGTAGCCACGATGAAAACGCCCATTCTCAAAATACCTCATTTCCAGAATACCGGATTTTTAAAATACCAGATTCTCGATATATCAGATTCTATGTATACCAGATTCCCAAAATAATACATCCAACAAAATCATTTATGCCACACCTGGCCATAAAGTGGCTTTTTCCGCACGCTGCGCGTACGGAAAAAGCCGCTTTCTGGCCAAGTGCAGACATAAAATGATGTACACAACACGGGAGGTAATAAAAAAGCCCTCGATCGCATATTTAAGTCCCTTGTTTGCAGCTCGGGCCGCTAGGTTTCTGTTCTTTTTGATTATTTGCTAGCATTAAGACCAAATATTGCACGTCCCTCGCAGGCATGTTCAATTATAGGCTAAGTTTAAGATCTTTTTGTAAGTCATGAGTCATGACCATGCAATGAACAGTTTGATTGTTGATTAAATTGTATGTAACAAACAATAACATCGAATAAATATTTCTTTCTTTCAAAAATTCACCTGTACAACTTGGGTATGGCGTGGGCCGCAGTCTTCCTGACATAGGGGCTCATGTCACTGGCGGAGTCCCGGATGGCCAGCATGACTATCGGCACGATCATGGGCACGCGGATGGACGACAGCACCCGCAGGGCGCCGGCGCGGATCAACTGGTTAGGGTCCTAGGTAATGACACAAATAAAATGTAAATATCATGATCATCATCATCATCGAAAGTCTAAAAATGTGATTTTAACATTGTAATATCTAAGATGTGGAATTTTCACTAATATTTCTATTATAGAGAGGCGTTTCTATAACATATCGCAGAAAAAAGTTGTCAAATAGCCAATTATGCCAAACAGCCAATTATGAAAACGCTCTTTGGAATCATTCATAAACCACTTGATTAATATTACTTCATGTTTGTGTAATCTGAGAAGAAATGATATGAATAAAATTTTTAGGGATGTAACGATACCGATACCGATATATCGGTATCGCCGATATTATACAACCGATATTTGAAGAACGCGAAAAGAATTTGATGTATGAAAAAATATCTGCAAATGGTAATTTCAATTTCTGACTTAATTTATGTATTGGTCTATTACCTTGTGCAATAGATAATTACTATGTTAATTAAATCTTTGGTTCTAAATAAAAAAAAATTGAATTTTGAGTTGACAATTTATTTATTTTTATTTTACACTTTCAAGGTTGACTCTCTGGCAAATATAGCCAGTAGTCATTGCCATTAGTAATAAGGACATACAAATATCTGAAGTTCATACTTCATTATTTAGCTAAGATATCGGTATCGGTATCGCCGATATTAACTACTATATATCGGTATCGGTATCGTATCGGCAAAACTGTGTATCGTTACATCCCTAAAAATTTTAAGCAAAAAGCTACTAGAAAAAGGTAAAGTGGACCTCTACGACATGATGATTTATACACTACGAACTAAATACTATTTTATGAAAGCCGGGTACCTTGAGGGCCCGCTGGAACGTGCTGATGGAGAGCAGCGCCAAGTCCTGCTGCTCCTCAGCATACCGCACCAAGTACACGTACACCAGCTTCTTGACTTCGATGTTCTTCGACACCACGTTTTTCACCACTGCCGGGAACCTACAACAAGACATTGTATAGTGAGGTTGACAAATAATAGAGCAAACTATGCCAAAGCAAATTACTATGCCAAAGTGACGACTGGGGCAATAAAACCATTAGAATCGTGCTATCTCTTTCGCACTCGCGTGATTTTATGGAGCGTGGCCGAGACCCATAGGGCAGGTAGTAAGACCACAAACCGGAATGTCAATAAAATAATACGATTAAATTAATGTCTTATGCATGCTCTTAATGTCATTATGAACGTCATAATTTAATAATTAATATAAAATAAATTTATCTGCCAAGTCGAGCAAAACAAAGCACGGCCGTACCATCCTTTTCTCGAAGCCATTCAGGCGATTTTCAGCCTCCCGTAATTTTGTACCGGCTAAAGCTAGAATCCTGAAATTTCAGGGATATATAGGGTTCAATAGGACTTATATACATTTTCAATATCATTCAATTTGAACGTGTAGTTTAAGAACTATTGCATGTCAAAGTTCCTTAGTTTTGTCACTGACTGACGGACTCACTCACTGATCATCATAATTCTAAGGTACTTCTAGCAAACCTACAAGCTCCAAATTTATTAATAACCACATTTTTATAAAAAAAAAAACCCGACCGCGGTGCACTTTGAAACTGCATAAAATCCGCCATTTTGTTTATTTTAACGAACCTCATATCCAGTGACACTCGCACCATCAAGACGAATCTAATGATGTATCATTTATCAAAATCGGATGTTCCGTTGAGTAGTTACGAGCGGACACAGGAACGGACATACATACTTACATACATACAGGCCAAACACATAACCCTCCTTTGGGCTTCGCCGCAGTCGGGTAAAAAGATGCAAGTCTCGCAACGCAGTTCTCCTACAACAAAAAAGTTTTGAGATGTAATGTTAAACCAAGTCAGTACAGGGGGGATGTCCACAGAACTCGATTCCCACCGACTTGCCTATTATTTATCCGCGGAGGAACACATTTTATAGATTTAATAAAAGGCAAGTCGGTGGGAATCGAGTTCTGTGGACACCCCCCCAGTACTGACTTGGTTTATCATTACATCTCAAAACTTTTTTGTTGTAGGAGAACTGCTTTGCGAGACTTGCATCTTTTTACATGTAATGTTTTTGATGGGATGAACTAGTTGTAATGTAAAAAATAAGTGCATGCACAAATAAATATAATTAAAACCAAAACCTTTAACAACTATTTGAAACAAATAAAAAAACATTTTTTATAAAATAAATCAAAGTCAAAAAATGAGAGATAATAAGGAAACCAAACAAAGTATAATCATTACATCAACATTCAAAATAAATAAATATCCATACACTAACATCCCTACATTCACTGGGTTGTATGGCCCGAGTTGAGTCGTCACTTTGACTGAGGGCTACCTACTATAAGATTGTTTTGACGCCTAGAGAGCCTTTACATCTCTAAAAGTTTTAAGTTTACGGTAATGCATATCAGTTATTTGTTTGTTGCAATTTTATTAATGAAATTTCATGTAATATTGTCACAATTTTATTTATTACCAGTAACTTAGTCTCAACATTTTTGTGTAGTCATTATACTTACAAGTCTGAAGCATCCCGGCCTTTGGCAATCAACCCAATGATTCTCTTCATGGCCTCCAGTTTTAAGGAATCTTTTGACCCATCAAGCATCATCTTGAGGTCTTCATTTCTGAAAAAATATGTCATTTATAATTTAGACCTTTTGTCCTTTGGGTTAGAAAAAAAGAAAGAAAATATATTTATTTTCCTATTTTTTGTATGATTAAATTTATAAAAATACGAAATAAACAGTACAAATCTCTACATTCAGTTAATATAGTTAGACTTCACACTAACAACTCTGTAATAGGGTATAAGGAAAAATAGAAATTCCCCATAGTGTTATAGGAAAAGAATGATTTAAATAAGAGGAAAGATAAAGTAAAAATCATACAATTCATGGATACAGAAAGACCATATCTAAGATTCAGCTAACTATAGGATTGTAGTAGTTTTCATCATTTTTGTCGCCATCATTTCAACCTTGAGACTTTCACTACTGCTTAGCTCTCCCACAAAGACTTCCACAACGAATGGTTGCACGCTTTTTGCCTCCATCTCCCAGTGACTTTAAACAGGTTGTCAGACAGGGGGGCTGGGGATCTACGCTGCATCTTCCGGTTCATGGTCTCCATACAAGAACCATCTACCAGGGGCGTAGCGACGATGCGAATTTGGATTGATGGCATTTTTTTGTATAGGTAATTAGTAAATTTTGTTTTAGCGCCCCCCTCCTTGTTAACGCCCAGGGCACGTGCCTTGCCTGCACCACCCTCGCTACGCACCTGCCATCAACCATCGGTTCTTCGAGCTATATGCTCAGCCCATTGCCACTTGAACCTACTGTCAGCTAAGTCCATCATCTTAGTTCTACGGATTCCCTAATTTCTTATTCGGTCACGTAAACTTCGAGCATAGCTCTCTCCACAGCACAAAGCCTATATCAAAGTAGTGTTAAGTCATTGTATTAAAAGAAATGGTATCATTTCGCTTACTTCTTATAATCTGCTTGGAAGAACGCCCCAGACGCCGGGTCAGTGGCCGGATACTCCACCTCGCCTTGCACGACTTTGTCGTTATTATACGACGAATTACTCGTCATTTTTAACTAAATAAATATGTGACCACTAGAAATCTAATATAATTAAACACAAACAAAATATTAGAAATCGCACGCACTGTCTTTGCAGCGTTTGACGTTTGTGAGTTTAAGTAACAAATGAAATCAAAATTATAGTTTATTTTGTTTAATACTATTACAAATATAGACTTTATGCGGTTGTAACACAGTTTATTTCTATTTTACATCAATTTCACTTAAACATGACTATGTACGAAAATCGTATCTATGTATTTGCATGATTGTGACGTTGGATACAAAATGTCAAAATTGCGTTTTGTACTTGCTATTACCTGATTTAATCCACGACCAAAAAATTAGTAAAAAGTAATTATAAAATGACTTTTGATTATAATAATCTATTTAATTAAATGGGTTTCAATAGAGACAGAAACCCAGCTGAAATTAAATTCCCGTTGTAATTTTTCATGGAATTTCTTTCTTTTGAATTCTCCTACTCGCCGCTAGGTGCAATAGTTATACTTCTCCCTACATCATACGAGATGTCGCTAATGAAGTTTGGTTTAAATTTGCATAACTAGATAATTTTAGGCATCTTCAGTTGGTAAAGGAGAGGTAAAGGCGTTGTATTTACTTATAGGAATTGTATATTGTTAAGATTGGTGCTTGCACACAAATTATACTGTTCTACACAATACTATAATTGTAATACAAAACTATTTTTATGCCACACCTGGCCATAAAGTGGCTTTTTCCGCACGCAGCGCGTACGGAAATTAATTAATTCATCTGTCTACATTCTACCTACCTACCTTTTATATTTGACTAGAAACCCGCCATGCAGCACTTCGCACGGGGTTTTTCCGACATCTACTATCATCATCGTCATATTTTAGCTAATTTACACAAAAACTCAAGGAACAATCTAACGATTGGTATAGTAATTATCCGATCAACTGGGCTAATGTTGTTAACGAATACAATGCCATTGAGAGGTAAACCACAAATTAGGATAACGAGAATATAGTGTCAAAAAAGTATAACTGCCTTGAAAGATCATTAGATTTTAGATTCTATTTACTAGACAGTAAAGTGTAAATGCAGTTATAGATAACTGCGATCTTAATTTGTTTTGCATTTCACATTCGCCCGACGGTCTGCAAGTGCGTACTCCGTAGAGAAAAGACTTAGAGATACTATGAGCTTTCAACGGATTATCGGTTCTATGACCGTAATGATAAGGCGGCAAATACTTTCAAACAAAAAATAATAATGCATTTTGCTTTTACAGATTTAACGGGGAGCCAGGTAGACCGCCCGGGTTTACTCGTGTTACGCATTGTTATTTTTTTTTGGTGGTATTGTATTCTATCAATGGCATTGTTCGCTCAATGGCATTGTATTCTTTAACAGCATTAGCTCTCTTGAACGGATAATTTCTATAAAAACCGCATGAAAATCCGTTCGGTAGTTTTTGAGTTTATCGCGAACAGACATCACGACATCTCGACAGACAGACAGGGGACTTCATTTTATACTATGTATTGATATGGAAACTAGCTACGCCCCGCGATGTTACCCGCTGTTATTAGGGTTCCGTAGCCAAAATGGCAAAAACGGAACCCTTATAGTTTCGTCATGTCCGTCCGTCTGTCTGTCTGTCTGTCTGTCTGTCTGTCTGTCTGTCCGTATGTCACAGGCATTTTACTCAGAAACTACATGATGGATATTGATGAAATTTGGAATATAGGTGTGTTTTATGAGCCGCTACTTAGTTTGGTATATAAATAATTAAAATAAATATTTTTAGGAGGGGCACTCCATACATGTTAAAGACAGTAAAAAAAATTTTTTTCAGCAAATATCAACGTGTGGTACATAGTTCGACAGCTCTTTAAAAAACACTATAAGGTTTCTAAGTAATGTTTTTGATTAAGTGAATGTATTTGGAAATAATCGCTCCGAAAGTTGTGTAAATTGTGTCCCCCCCCCCCCCTCTATTTTCTAAACCGTGCGTCCAAAAAATATGAAAAAAATCACGAAGGTAACGCTTAATTAATACTTTCAACGAAAATTATTTTCAACAAGATCGAATTTACCGTTTTTGAGTTATTGCCGATAAACTGCGCTTCTCAACAAAAGGACGTAATTGCTATCAAGATACGCTCTTTTGTTGTTGTACTTTTTTTTACATCGTATTATTTACCATATAGTTACGGCTATGGAACCCTACACTGAGCATGGTCCGACATTGTCATTGTCAACAGCCTGAAAAATTTCAACGGAACATAAATCAGACTTTTCACCTCTCATCCATTTCAAACCTTCATAGAATCACTCCATTACAGTCCATTATATAAAGCCACGCATACTTGCGGGTTCAGCCGCCCGTATCCATCGCGGGGACTGAAATCCAAAATTTCAAAGACAAAAAAAAAAAACCCCCATAATACTGTCCACTGCTCGTTGTATAATCAACATTTTTTGGTCCTTCGAACCGGATCCTTGAAGAGGCAACCTGTGGATATTTCATTATTTTGTCGTTTCGGAGTAGATAACATTTCATTTTAGTGTAAAATTTGCCTCAATGCAGTCCACAGTCCACTGCTCATTGAATAATCAACACTGTATGTTTGTTTAGATTAAAGTTTATTTGA
Source organism: Eudemis profundana (assembly GCA_947034925.1). Taxonomy (NCBI): domain Eukaryota; kingdom Metazoa; phylum Arthropoda; class Insecta; order Lepidoptera; family Tortricidae; genus Eudemis; species Eudemis profundana. Next base: position 2,895,874 of record OX344809.1, read on the forward strand.
AACCGCAATGTATTTCGATGTTTTTTTATGTTTCTAGCCTGACAAGCTACGTCAATTAGACTGATGTTAACGTACATTGAAAATTACTATTTAATTCGTATGAAAAAAAAAAAAAAATTACATACGTAATTTATAAAAGTTGTTGATCGAAAGTTTTATTGTTTGATGAGTAGAATCGACGTTTTAATTATTTGCTCCTGTTAAGGCAACACCCGGTATAAAATATGCGTTTTAGTATAGTATTTGAATAAGAAAACCCAGAGGGTAAGTAAAGTCTGACAAAATAAACACATTTTTTTTACCCATACAAATATGAAACACCCTAATCATATTAGTAGGATCTTAATTTTTAACCGACTTTCTAAAGGAGGACGGTTCTCAATTCGTCTGTCTGTATGTTTTTTTTTACAAAATGATTTCTACAGCCTGTATAAGAAAATAAAGATAACTCACGATAAAATTGGTCACGAATCTCTACTCAGGTGCTCATGAGTGTTGTCGGCACTACACTCTTGGCGTCGACCGCGCCTGGTCACCGATACGGAGGGTAGTCTCTCGTGGGAAGAACTGGTAAGTATAAAAAAAGCCAAAGTATAAAGACGAACCACATTTTTACCTTAAAAAAAGCCAACTGCGGTGCAAGTAGGATCGCGCATTATAGTGCATAAGTTCGCCATTTTGTTTTTTTTTAAGAATATTTCGGACCCAGTGACACTCACGCCATCAAGACGAATTTAATGATGTTCATTTATCAAAATCGGGCGTGGCGTTGAGTAGTTACGAGCGGACATAGGAATGGACATACATACATACAGGTCAAACACATACCTAACCCTCCTTTTGGGCTTCGCCGCAGTCGGCTCTCTTTTATTTTTACTTTTATTTTAGCAGCAATAGACAGATATATTTATTCTGTGAAAATTTGTACTCTAAGTATTAGGTACGGTTCAAAAGATACAGCCCTGTGACATACGGACAGACGGACAACGGTGGCTTAGTAATGGGGCTTCGTTGGCACCCTTTGGGTACGGAACCCCGAAAAAATACAACTGAGAAACAACTAAGAAATAACAGTCATGTCATCGGCAATAATAATTATGTCATAAAATTGGACACCCGCAAATATTTGGCAACACTTCTTTATTAAATTTTTGGGTTTCTGCCGTTTCGTCACTCGGTCTTTCGTTGAATTTTCATTTCGTTGACAATATTTTTAGGGTTCCGTAGCCAAAATGGCAAAATCGGAACCCTTATAGTTTCGTCATGTCCGACCGTCCGTCCGTCTGTCCGTATGTCACAGACGTTTTACTCAAAAACTACATGATATATATTGATGAGGAACAAAGGTGTCTTGTATGAGCCGCTACTAAGTTTGGTAGTTAAACAACTAAGTAAAATAAGTATTTATAGGGGGGCACTCCCTACATGTAACAGAAGCTAAAAAAAGTCATGGTTTCATGACATAAGCAGGAATCTTGTCATAGCCTTTTTCGTAGTCAGGTTTTTAATTTTTAACTTTATTTTCATTTGTAGCGCAATTCCAGTAACGGCTATGGAACCCTACACTGAGCATGGTCCGACATGCTCTTGGCCAGTAAATTTTTCTGTAACCGAATTTTTCATGATATGGAAAAAAATCGGCTAAGTGCGAGTCGGATTCGCACACGAAGGATTCCGATCCACCGCCGCTGAAAAATTACTGCTATTATTTGACGTAGGTATTCAAAGGACAGGGCTAAGCGAGCGCGCAGACGGCTCCAACGCTTTGGCGGTAAAAATACCGCCAAATCAGTACCAGCCGGCAGTGCGACACGCGGCGCGTGCAGTGCGCAGCTGGTCTTTATAGCTGCATATTTTGTTACGGGGAAAATAGTTCCGAACTGTTCGGATGGATGGGCCTATCCTTACTCTTGAAATCATTGCTGCTGGCCGCTGTCGTTATACATGAGAATTCATAGGTATTGTGTGGAGAAATGCTGTAATTCTATTATTCTAGTGCACTCCATCATTTGGGTACCTATCGCTGGCGAACGTGTTAACTGAGAGAATTCAAAACATTTTGTAAAAACGACATGTCACGTTTGCCTTTTTAATAAACCTACGTGTTATTTGGCGCAGCAGTAGGTAATATTACAATACACAACTAGGGTGGTAAACAAAGATAGGTCAAGATCGCAGATATTTGCGAGCGGAGCTGCAAGCGAGGGACGTAAATATGCGATCGAGGGCTTTCTTTATTATCTCCCGCGTTGTGTACATCATTTTATGTCTACATATTTCCGTACGCGTAGCATGCGGCTTTATGGCCAGGTGTGGCATAACATGTTGTTGTTATTTATTATCGAGGTATATTTCCAGTTTTATTACTTTTCACACAACCCTCGTAAAATATGATATATATTTTATGATAGTGAGATTTAATAACGTTACTGGAAATGGAAATAGACATGTTGATAATAATGTAAAATAAGCGTCAATTTTAGTAAAATGCCTTACCTACCTACGTCATCCGTAACCGTCTTTTTCGGCGTAGTCATATTAAGATTCTTCTTGGAATTACGATCCCAGTAAAGAAATTGGTTTTTACAGGTTTTTAGTTTATCATCACCGGCGACCCTAATCAGGTCCAAATCCGAAAATTACAGATCTCTACTAGAGTCTGTGCGGAAAGAGAATAGGATTTAGATTTGGGGGCGCTGTAATGCTTTTCTACCGTATTTGCAAAAAAAAATGCCATACTGGTTAGGTTAGTTCCGTTTTTCGCCACGCCTATTCTCTTTCCGCACAGACTCTAATCCACGCAACACATACTTTCTGTAACATGATAACATGGTACTAGATACGCCAATAGTGACTTGACTAATTGAATCACCTCAAAAATCTTGCACTGTTTAGTAGAATTCCTAATTTTCGGAATTACCTTGCCCACATTTTGATTTACCTTATTGCACGTTACCCTACCGGTATTGCATTGTATGCTCTAGTATGGAGCCATTATCGGCTAAAAAGAAGAACGACCCAGCAGTAATTTTAAAAGTTGACAGTAAGCACTTTATGAAAGAAACGTGTTGTTTTTTTATTAGTTTTTGTAATGCGGGTAAATTACACCACATTCTTATGTTACATTATATAGATACAAAAAATTAAAAAGTACTTAGAAAAATTAAATGGCACTCACCTATGGTCCAGACCAGGAATCGAACCCGGTAACCTCCGTATTTCCGGCCTTCCTGCCTTCAATTTTACCATCCACTTTGATACTAAGTGGGGGCACGGCAGGGCCCCCCGCCAAGTCGAGCAAAACATTACGTTTTTACAGATAGACTAGCACCATGTTCTGGGTGACGCTGCTCGGAGTCGGCTTCGGTTTCCTGATCTGGAAGGCTCTGACGAGCGAGGAAGACCCCCTGGACAAGCTGCCGGGACCGAAGAAATGGCCCATCGTCGGCAACGCATTCGTCTTGTCTATGATGTCGCAGGGTAAGTTTTGTGGTGAGGCTTGGATTATGTATGTATGCAAGGACCATTAAAACAAGAGGACTGTCATTCTCCATACTTTGGATCGTAACCCGACCGCTAGGGGATTTCCGGGCAAAAACTAGATGACGCTAAAAAACTAAACATTTAACGATGTTATAATTGAACAAAGAAACATAGTAACAATTAGTTCGAAAACAGCTAATAATAAATAAATTCTAACATTTAAATACTGTGTCACGTTTGCAAAGTCGAATAATTGTAAATAACATCATTCTTTTACCAAGCTTATACATAGATGGCGTTGTAACTTCGGGGAACAGCTTTTTGTATGGAGAATGACAGTCCTTTTAATGATCCTTGATGTATGTAAACACTTTATTGCACATAAAATCATAAAGAAACAGTACAAAAATCAATGGTAATGTACAAAGGCGAACTTATCCCTGTAAGGGATCTCTTCCAGCTAACCTTCGAGCAAATGAGACAGAATAACTAAATATTATAATATACCGGATGATTCGGGAGATTCAGTAAATTATAAGCTACTGTTTTGTACCATTCTTAGTGAGATTATAGTTCATTACATAACTAGGGTGGTAATACAAAGAAAGGCCGAGATCGCAGAAGTTTGCGGCCCGAGCTGCAAGTGAGGGACGTAAATGTGCGATCGAGGGCTTTCTTTATTACCTCCCGTGTTGTGTACATCATTTTATGTCTACACTTGGCCAGAAAGCGGCTTTAACTAAAAAAACTAAAATACAAACGGCTGGAACATTAACATTTTATTATATATTACAATTCAGTTTGCATATGTAAAAATAAAATTTTATCGAGTTTGAATACCAGTTTTGTCTCTACTCACCCCGTTTTACGGTAACAAACCAACCCGACAGGGATCGTGTTAAAAGGATTACCAGCATTGAACCTTTTTAAAGCAATCTTCACGCAAAATTCCCAAACCCATTCGTCCGATAGTAATGAATCAGCAAAGTTAAATCCTACCTAAATACGGATCCCAAAGTTCGCTTAACAATCCTTAAAGTTCCTCAGAGAGGTCGGATCCCCGGAAGTCCAATCACGGAACGCTCCCATAATTTCCGAGCAGAACTAAGCAGTTTCCCAAACTATAGGAAAGTATTTTCCAGGGTGTACGTTAGTAAACTTTTATGCGAACCACCAGTTTTTTAACTTTTATGGGAAATATTAGTTTCACATAAAAGTGTGTGTAAAATTATGCCACACCTGGATATAAAGTGGCTTTTTCCGTACGCGCAGCGCTTTCTGGCCAAGTGTAGACATAAAATTATATACACAACACGGGAGGTAATAAAGAAAGCCCTCGATCGCATATTTACGTCCCTCGCTTGCAAACCGCAAACATCTGCGATCTCGGCTTTTCTTTTTATTACCACCCTTATTGTGAAATGTACTATTTCACTACATTTAATTTTTTCCGCGACTTTTTCCAAATCATAATCACGTTTCGTTACGCGTATCCACGTGTCGAGGGTGTGTCGTGTTATCGTGTGAGAACACACGTGTCGCTCGCTCGTTAGTCATCCAGCGGAGTCATTAATCAGATATCACCCTGCTAATGTATCTGTGTAATGGCATCGATTTACTAACTTTTTTTATTATGAAATCTAAGGTTCTACGCTAGCTGGCTGACACGGGTGCACGGAGCGGGTGCACGCATGGGCGGGCGGGCAACATTATAACCGGGCATTTTTTTTTTAGAAACTGACAAACTCGCAACCCATACACGGGCGTAGCGATCGTCGGACCGGGTGGTCGGCCGTGGCGTTCCCTGGGGTCGAACCAGATCGCTAGCCGGACCGGAAAAATAGACGACTACTAGTACCAAATTTCTGCCCTTCGGAGGGGCTTAGCCAGTGGCCAGAATGAGCACGCGTTATGCGATAGAGAGAGACGATCGGATCCGGTGGGTTCTGTCCTGTGGTCGGACCCGAACGTAAGTTTTGTTAGAAAGATAAACTTTTGTACGTCGTGGGTCGCCTATTTTTGGCATAATTTTATTTGGCCGAATGTTTTATTTGCCCGAATACTATTTATGCATAATTGTTATTTTACAGATAATATTGACTTTTCAGAATAACTATAAAAGAAACCTAACCTAACCTAATATGTTCTAAATGGCTGATGTAAAAGATTTTGCAAAATATTTTCCGTTAAAGCTAGAGAAAAATTATGCGTAAATAGTATTCGGGCAAATAGAACATTCGGACAAAAAAAAATATGCGAAATAGATGGCACCCGTACGTCGTATTTACTTATTCTGTACCCCGGGCTAATCATGCCGCCCGACTGACAGGCGCCTTGTGCTGTTAATTGCCGATCGCCCTTCGCGATTTGCCGCTCTGGCCTACGGGCCTCTTGGCCTTAGGGCAAATACTCCAGGCTGTGATCAAAACCCTGCATTTATATTCGAGCGTACAGTTTATCGGCAGGACCATTACTGTGGGACTGAGGGTGTGGAAATAAAGTAGAACGTTTAAAAGAAACACTTGTTTTATTTAAAATTAGAAAAGAGAGCAGTCAGTACGTTTACCATTCTCTCGCTACGCTCCAACCCATCTATGCTCCAACCGTTATTCCTACTTGCACCTATATTCATACCTATACCTATGTTCACAATATATCTCTCGCGCTCACACTCATGCATACTGTCTTGTTCTTACGTTTCGTTTCAAGCATCCATCGCTCATGCATCCTACATTACTGAAGACTTCATGCTGGGTTAATGTCCGTCGTACCGTACGTACCGTAAGGTCGGGTTACTTTGGCCAAATATAGGGTAACTTTGCCCACCTTACAACTTACATATCTCAGATCTATAAAGTCTGATAATAAACATAAAAACATGAACGGTCAGCTAAAACCAACCACATGGCAATGTGCCGTAATTTAAATGCAATAATAAAACCTGAATTGAGTTAATCCCTATTGGTCAAAGTTACCCCCCAGGGCGAAAGTAACCCGACCTTACGGTAACGATTATTTCTTTCTTTAAGTGTTGACTACTTGGCTTAATAGTATTTTCAGTTTCTAGAAACGTTATACCTATTATGGTCGAAGATAATTATAGTGGTAAAACCGAAACAAAGTAGAACAATTTGGATATGATTTATGGCACAAAGGTAAGGGTAGTATGGGATATGTATGGTAAAAAAGTAAAATGCAGAGCTTAAAATATTTCCCAAATTATATCACATTTCTGTTACATTTTAAGTAAGTGTAGAATCTACCTAAGCGGCATGGCAATTAAAAAAAAACTATTTATTAAATTTTTATTACAGAATTAACGTGCTAACGATTTTTTTTTATTTATTTACTAAACACACACTGAATCTTAATTCTAAGGCAGTTTCCTGACAAACTGTATTAACAGTTTGACAGTGACTTTTTGTTTTATCGAGAGATGCCTTTGTAAATGTAGGTTCTAATCCAGCTCAAGGCGTACAATTTTCGCTTTCAAACTATTTATGTCCTGGTGTTTTGTATGGGTAGACGAGCTGTCAGTCCGCGCCGGCACACAGGTCGCTGTCCGCATCTACGACATGCAGCGGCGCGCGGAGCTGTTCCCGGAGCCTGACGAGTTCCGACCTGAACGGTTCCTGGAGCCCGACCATAGGCCATACGCCTTCGTGCCCTTTAGTGCTGGTCCAAGGAACTGCATCGGTAAGATAATCAGTTCAGTAGGAGTTTAGGCATGCACCGAAACAGATATTCTAGGAGTCAGTTTTCTAGGAGTTGCACTGGAACAGATATTTTATAAGACAGTTTTCTAGGAGTTGCACTGGAACAGTTATTCTAGAAGTCAGTTTTCTAGGAGTTGCACTGGAATAGATATTCTAGTAGTCAGTTTTCTAGGAGTTGCACTGGAATAGATATTCTAGTAGTCAGTTTTCTAGGAGTTGCACTGGAACAGATATTCTAGGAGCTTTGGCATGCACTGGATATTGCATATTCTCGGATCTGTGGAGAATCAACCGAGGAGTTCAACCAAAGAGGTTTCTGGACACCCATTACCGGTGCTACTTTGTACCTTTTAGTACGGGTCCGAGGAGCTGCATCGGTAATGGTAAGTAGGGCTACACCCATCGCAAAAGCACGAAAATTGCTATCGGCGTCTCGCTCTCTTTCTGACATACATAAAGATCGAGACATCAACAGGAATATTCGCCTTATCTTAACGTGTCTTTTCAACGTGTCTTCAACGTGTTTTTTAATTTCAACTAAAAATCATGAGTCGTCTATCTTTAAAACCTAATAAGGTACTGAAATAAGTGAACTTACCTAGTACAATATTATCCTCTGATATCGTGGTACTTACTTAAGGTTAGCGAATGTGTAACTATTTTCAAACTACGAATTATCATGAAATTTGTAGCAACGATCCTAACCGACGTTTCTCCCTAAATGTTCTTAAAAGGGAACAAAAGGCTTTTCAAACTGGGCGGCAGTATTCTTTCCTTTCCGTACAACTAAGTGCATGTCCGCTCCGATCAGCATCACGCTTCGTTGCGGTGCCTAACCCAGACCACTGCCGGATACTTCCACAGATTTATGTGAACACTTAGCTCTTGGCGGCGACGTAACCTGCGTAGAACTTGAGTTATGTATATACTTGAGAAACTACTACTTGAGAAATTTTGATTCCCCATCCTAAAACTTTCACCCCTCTTTTCAGCCCCTAAAATAACGATTTTTCCGTATGAAATGAAATGCAATAAAATAATTTATTTTTGCAAATAGGCCTCAAGGGCTCTTTCACATGTCTGATTCTTTTGACGCTTGGGCAAATGGCATTCTGATGAGAAGAAGCGCCGGAAGAAGCTCACCAGTTTCTCCTTTCAAATAAAAACTCCTATGTCCTTTCCAGTGTTTCAAGCTACCAAATAAATCGGTTCAAAGGTTTAAGCGTGTAATGATCTTAGGTAATGATAACAGATGGACAGAGTTCTCTTCTTCTCTGTCGTTTCGCTCTAGGCAGAGTGGTCGTTGTCACACTGAAGCGTCGACATCGGTGGTAGAGGTGGACACAGCTCTCCGCACGATGGGAGACCGCCTCTCTCTGTTGGCAGACTGTCTGGCACAGTCGGATACGTGGTTTCGGTTTCGGGACAGAGTTACTTTCGCATTTACAAGTTTGGATTGGGTTTAGTTTAGTCTGTATAGACGCAGTAAACGGTTTACTGGACATAATTTACTACCACAGATACCGAGTGAGCGAAGCGAACGAAGTGTCTCTGCTTCAGCTTCGGCAAAAATGCTTTCATATGTCCGGCCGAATGTCTAGTCTCCTCTACAGGTCGTATTCCTCAAGCGATTCTCGTGAAATCTTGTGAGCATATTTATTGATTCTTGATTTTTGGAAATTTTTCAAAATGGCAGAGGTATGAGAGTGGACAGACACGCCAGGTCGACACCGCACAGTGCCACTAGTATTAAGGTCTGTGTCCACTACACCGTATCATACCATGACCGTATCAGGCACGGTATGACAAATGCCGGTAGGTGACGAAACGTGCTAGCGGGCATAGTCTCACACTTTGCAATACAAAGAAAGAAATTAGGTATTTTAGCAAATTTCATATAGAAAATCGGTACAATCTGGCAGTACCTATGGCCAGTCAAGATTGATAACTAAACGCTGTTCTTAGCATTATCTGTGGAGGAATACTTCGAAATGAAATATGATGAAAAACATTGTGTGTATCACGGGCAGTAAGCGGGTTACAAACTCGAGTCATTGAAAGCCCTCCACCTTCTGCATCGGGCTAATAGACCCTTCTTACTTCCCCACAATGTACTATTTTTCCCTCAGGCCAACGATTCGCAATGATGGAGATGAAGTGCGTCCTCAGCCTGATCTGCGACAACTTAAGAGTGGAGCCGAAGCGACGCAACCACCGGCCCGCGCTCGCGGCGTAATTAGTGCTGCGATCCATCGAGCCCATCTACGTGAGCTTCGTGCCCCGATAGTAGTCAAATAATAATGGTTTCTCTTATACTTACCATTTTGGTATGGAACCCTAAAAACGATACTATAGTAGTGCAGTGTTCAGTTAGAAATAATTAGGTACAATAGTAGGAGTGCGATTATTAACCTGGTTTAGGCTCCACGGGCCCCCAGGACTCAAATTAGGAGCGGGCTGCTCTTAGAGCAGCCCGCAACTTCCGACCCGGAGTACATGGTCGAACAAATCTGACCAAACTCGGAAATTCACACTAAAAATAAACGAGTTCTCGCCACGTATAAATGGGGATTACTGAATGTTTTAGAAATTAAATAAAATTATTAACATGCTCGTATTTAATTAAACCCAAGTCAGTCCTTACAAAGGTCTCGTTCTACATGAAATTTTACGACTTAAAAAAAACAGCGCCATCTCATGCATAAACATAAACCTAATTAATAAATAGAAAAATATCCTATTAGAAGTTCGATTACTTGGTAATTCCAGAAAAAAATAACGCCAGAGACGTCAAAAGTGTGGGTCTAAAAGTTAATTCCCCCCGAAACATCCTAAATTGATCAGCTTTTCAGACTCCTTACGCGCCTTACTCTCTTGTCTTCAAAATAAAAGGTTGGCACATAAAACTTAAATCGCCCAGCAGACGACCATGACCCTCTAATAAAAAATACATTTCGGAACCTTCCGGAAACCTTATTTAAAATCTACTCTTTTAATGGAGTTTTGTGGGGAAACACACATACATAAATATTACATGCCGTGTTATTCCATTCCTTTTTATTAATAATTCAATAGCTTCGCTCTTTCTCGATCATGTTGTAATTTCATTTTGATTCAATTTATGTCTCCTTCCTTCTTCCTACTAATAAATTATAAAGTAGGTGTCCCGGCGAATTTTTAATTTTGTAATAGTTACTTATACGGAACGTGCACGAGTCACGACGAAGGTGCTGCCAACTGGTGCCGCATAGGAAAGGCACGGACATAAGTATTTACATACTGACTCACATACATACCTCCGCAAATTCGACCACGTATCCTCCTTCGGCTCGCAGCTCAAGTGGTTACCAATCCGTCGTCGTAGAGACGTACATACCTTGTCTCTCCTCTTTAATGTTCTGTTTGTCCCCTCTTCTCGATTCTACCTTTCCGAGAGGTTTAAATTTATGGCGGATGGCAGTGGCCACCGGCTGCGCTCTAGTGCTGATTTGTCTCTCTCAATACCTCTTGATAATCATCGCTCTTACGACAAATCCACGGTATACTCTGTAAAATTATGGAACAAATTGCCACCGCCTTTCAGACAGTGTCGGTCTGTAGCTTCGCTTAAGGGGAAATTAAAAAAGTTGCGGTTGCCCTCTGACTGAATACTTGACACGTTTTTAGATGATTTTTACAGGTTCTGTATATTTTTATGGGTATGTATATACTCATATATATGTATTTATTTATTTATATATGTATACAGTATATGTATTTATTTACATATAAATACCTGTATAATCTCTTGTATGTACAAGATGTTTCTCAGTTTGTCTACCATCTCTCTTGTCTCATCACTCAACTGCTCAAAGGTTAACTGGAAGAGATCCCTTAAAGGGATAAGTTCGCCTTTGTACATACATATACCTTTATTTTGTACAATAAAGTGTTTACATACATACATGCATACAGGTCAAAGTCAAACATATAACCCTCCTTTAGGGCTTTGCCGCAGTAGGGTAAAAAAGTACATATAAAACGCATAAGGTGTTGTTCTTTATTTTCGGATTTAGGTGTACAAATACAATAGAGAAAATGAACTGTCATAGGAATCATGATTCGACGCGAGTCGTACAAAGACAGAATCAAATCAAATCAAACCCAACTGGATGTAATCTGGGATTAAAACTTTGTGCTCCACACAGTGGAAGAATCGCTATTTATATCTTGAGTTTCAACTGCACATTGAGTACTGTACAGTTATCGACAATATTTATAAAGAAACAATATAATATTCAACTAATATTATAAAGGTGAAAGATTGTGAAGATCTTTGGATGTTTAAATGTTTGGATCTTTGTTACTAAATGACTGTGTAACAACTGGATGGATTGTGATGAAATTTGGCGTGCAAGTGGACCAAGTCCTGGATTAAAACTGCTATACTTTATATCTCAGTAAAAAGTTCCCTTGGGACATTAACGGAAATAACTTTTTATTTGATAAACAAGGCGTTCCGATACTTAGTTTAAATATGGAATCTAAGCTAGGGCGTTAAAAAGAAATGCTCTCTAGATGAAGACTAAGTAGTAACAAAAACAACTGTGGGTCTAGTGAAAAGGGGTACAGTACAAGTCACATTTAACCTAGGAGCAAAAGAGCTTAAGTCATACTATAGAGTCATACCTATTGGTCCTGGTATAAATTTGACTTGTAGCCCTTTTCACTAGACCCACAGCTTATTATAACGTTTTAAGGGTCATTTTTAGAAAAATGATGTCCGTAGTTAGGGCGTTACATTTAATGTGCCATTAATTTACACGGCATTTAAGACCTTTTGCCAGTTGTTTATTTTTAGCTTTATTTTTATCTGTAGCACATTTCCTTATAGATACGGCTATGGAGCCCTACACTGAGCATGGTCCGACATGCTCTTGACCAGTTTTTAACCCCCGACGCAAAAACGACTGGGTGTTATAAGTTTGACGTGTCTGTGTGTGTAAATGTGTAAATGTCCTTGTGGCATCGTAGCTCTCAAACGGATGATCCGATTTTAATGCGGTTTTTTTGTTTGAAAGGTATATCAGTCGAGAGTGTTCTTAGCTATGTTTGGTGGAAATCGGTTCAGGTTTTCAAGGTCATCAGGTCGTTTGTTATGTTTGGTCGGGGGTTTTTTAAATTTTTAATTTAGTTATACCGCTGACCGCCTGATAGAGGCTGCACTTAGCACCCGTAATGCTCGCGTCGCAGCAACGCCAAAGTGCTGCGACGCGAGCATTACGGGTGACCGGACGAAGAACCGGACGCATGGAGGACAATTCCATTCGGTCACGATCCTCAGCCATGAGGGACTGATTGTGAACTGGGCTCGAAACCGGTATTTTCCAAAAAACCCCGAAATAACCCAATATTTTGAATTATTTTATGCTTTTTAAGTAGGGGTCATTAATGTATTTAAGTAATGACTTCTTATTATTAGACTGTCGGATTAAAAATGAAATAATAAACCAAAGAACGAAAAGAACGGAAATAATACCGGTATTTTTGTATGGAGAAAACCGGTATCCGAGCCCTGACTATGAAGAAGAATAATATAATGTTACATTTTAGGTGTAAAATTTCACTGCTATTTTCGAAGCTCACTGTACACGCTACTGACGATACGAACAAGCACGAGGGATTTACAGGCTCCACTGGAAACTTTGATTGGAACACGTATTGAATCACCTCAAAGCTTTATTGATTTCCGTTCAACTATAACATTGATTCACTGCCTTTATGACTTCATCCCGAACTAGCAAAGTAATGATTAAAGAAAATGTGTTAACACTAAAGAGTATCAATGAAGTCATAAAACAGTCAGAAATTGTCCCAGTTATGAGGTAAAAAAGAAAAAATACAATCAACTAGGAAAATTCCTGCTTAGTGAAGTACTTAGGTTGAAAAAAAACAACTCGCAATATCTACCTGTGAGCAGTTATTGCTTTATCTATAAAATCCGTTTAGAGAGCAGAAGGAAATGAAGTAGGTAGTAGTTTTAAAACGTCTGAAGGAATATTTTCTTCCCTGCAGTAGGACTTTTTCCCTCGCCGCGCCGGCTGTGTCGGCTGCGCCAACAGTTAAAAAGCCTACAGTTGGCCAGCTTCATATAGTCGAAGCTACAATACTAACTAGCTTTACCGAAAAACCTTCATTAAGTTATGCAGCCAAACTTCTCATTGCATGGCTGTTAATAGTATTTTATGCAACAGTTGTATAAGTAGGCTCATAAAATGCGAATGACGCGAGTTGCGATACGAGCCGCCGCGGCGGCGAGTATCGCAAATAGAGACCCCATGAGCGTTTTTTGACTTAATTATACAACGTTGCATACAATACTTTTTCTACGACTAGGTTTTAAAATACAACATTAAACATAGCACGCAAACAAAGCAAATATGACATATGAGTGACAGTATGTGTCTATGGTAGTATATATGTTAGTATTACCGTAATGTGACTATAACGACACTAGTGCTGTTATGGGGAATAGAGTATAGACTTCTCTGAACTCATATTATGTATGTTTTTATATTAGTGTTCGTGACCAAGTAAAAGACAGATTAAAGTACAGGAGTAGAATTTTTTTTAAACGTGTCCCTAAAGATATCGGTAGTTTGCCTTATAGGTATGCATTTTTAGGACACCGTGGATCCCAATAACCCGACCAATTTTAACCACGTATTTCTGATGGTATTACAAGTACAAACTGTTATATTTATCAACATGGGGTCAATTATGTACTTTAATTAATAGAACGTTTTGATATAAGTGTGGAAAGTATGTCATTTCTCACGAGTCCCGAGGTGTATGGGCCCGAGCCGTTAGGAGAGGAACAATACTCGGGACACTTCCGCACGTGTACCTCTATCAAACGACGTGAATTTACCATGAAACTCAATATGTAATACGAAGTTTATTTTTGTCGACAACCCTAGCGGTGGGCGCGGTGACCAGAAAGAGCGCGCTTTATGAGTTAGAGCGAGACGGCAGAATTCGGCGCTTTTTGTAACCCGAACGTACGTTTTGTTAGACAGTGCGAGTACTGTATGTAGTACTATACTTATTCTGTGCGTGGAGTGCGGTGTATGTTTATGACAAATACAAGTTTTTTTACTTTTTATGAAAACGAAAGTGAGTCCGTCGACCGACTGTATGATTTGTGGCCGTGCCCTTATTCCCGCGTTATATGAAAAGTTCAGGCCACTAAGCTATTTCAAACTAATTTCCTCAAATAAACAAGCTTTTCATGCATTTAAAAAATAAGTTTCAAAGTGCACCGCGGTCGGGTTTTTTTTAAATAAAAATGCGGTTATTATCCATGTTCCCCACTAATTCGGAGACCTGTGTGCCTATCATGAGTTGAGTGTACGATCGGCGCTAGCGAGTTTCTCGTATCGAGAGTCAGTGCACCTCTCTCGCACGCGCTAATAGTACGAAAGAGATAGACTGTCATCGAGCGCTCGATACTCGCTTTCGCCGATCGAAAAGTCAACTCATGGTAGGCACACTAAACTGATTTGGAAAATTCCTTTTTTGCTTGAAAGGGTACATGTCACGGATGGTCCAATTGGCACTAGATCAGGATCTGAAAATGGCCTCTTGAAGAAATCGACAGAACTCTTCGAATGTTATCGGCACACCTATATGTAATGATATTATATTTTTATGATAATTCTTGCGTTTGTTATTGAAAATATTTAAATAAAGTCGATTATTTTAACTTCTTAGGCATTGTAATTAAGTGGTACCAAAATCGAATTTACGTAAAAACTGCTAGTATGCCTCGATTCCTTTACATTCAAGTGCAGAAATAGCTGTTTGATTTGGATCATAGTTGGTGTTGTCACGTTACTCTTCCCTTAAGTTGCATTTGCTGAACTATTTGCTATTATTGACAGCTCAGTAACATTTGAGCTTCGAAAGTTATCCACTTAAATGTTGTGTTGACAAGTTACGTAGGAATAAAACTTGTGCAAAGTTATACAACTATTACGGAAGAGTTACGTTCCGATTGAGGACTTCTCTGTAAAGGTGGTTTTCCACCGGCAGGGCGAGACGAAACGAGACGAGGATTGTAACGCAACACATTCAAGTTGACAAACACGCTAGTTGACAGTTACCATAGATGTATGATATACCTAGATACACAATCAGCCGGAAAAAGTGTTAGCAGTGCTAGCCGATCGGCTTGGCTAGCTCATTTTGACTTAGTCTGGTTTCAACCATAGACGGCGACAGTTGTCAACAATGGCGAAATGTTGCGTAAAAAAATGCGTTAATAGCAGCAAAAAAACAAGAAAGAAAGATGGATTATACTTCTTTAATTAAGGGCCAATTAATATTGAGCAGAATTACAAGTGAACTCATCGTGATTTCATCGTTTTTTAATTATCTTCGTGAATCTTTTAACAAAAAGCGTCCTTTTATTTGCTGCTCACTTTTGACGTAAACAACGTAGTCACTTTTGATAGGTGCCAATAAACCAAAGTTCTCAAATGTTCGTTTTTCAAATTTGACACATAGGTGTCATGGAATCTTTTGAATGACAGTTTCATATAGATACAGCTTATAAATTAACGTTACGTATATTCGAGTGTAACTACAAATGTCATTTTGTGCCAGATTCATAGACGTTTTTCTTTGAAACTGTGTGTCTATTTTATTATACCTCAATGACAGTTACTTTAAAAAACAACTCGTATCTGGCAAGGTCATAACAAGCATGGTATGCGGTACATTGGTGTTATTCCCACCTGTTATCACCACATTGATTTAGTGGTAACAGCTGGTGATTTTTTTCCCACTTGTTACCACTAAATGAATGGTTTTAGCTGTAAAAGATGGGAAAAAAAATCCTAGCTATTACCACTAAATCAATTTGGTGGTAACAAGTGGGAATAACCCGTACATTGCTGCTCGGTAAATTTTCAAAAATTAATTACGAAATCACTATTAAGTGTAATTTAAAAAATCATATTAATTAATGATAACACTACTAAACGCTATATCTGGTTTAATTGCTTGCTCGTATTAGACTTACACGCTGTATAAGGTGCTAACAAATTAGCTACCGATATTTTAAGAGATGGTACCTACCTTACAATAGATGGATTTTGAACTAATATGAATATTATTTTTCATCACACTTGCTCGAAAATGGTGTCATTACACGTAGGTTTTGCGGGCCGTAAATGACCTATTACGCCCTAGGGCGTAATGGTTTTCTTTTTAAATTTGAAACGCTGGTTCTGTTTTACTTTTATTTGTCATGTTCAAAGGAAACGCCAACGTACTTTTTTAACTTTTATTACTGAAATATTTATTTAAAGAGAACTGTTATTGCAAATACATGTAAACACATATTTCTGTAACATTAATTAAATGTTTAAATAGTGCATTTCAGTATTTTGCAAAAATAAAATCAACCATTGTAAGTCTTTACCGCTATGGTTTCCGAACGTGACGTGAATTCGCATTGTCTATGGATAATGTCACTAATGTCACTGTCAGTTTTACAATTTTATTTAGGTTAAGTATGGTTATTTTAATTAGATTTCCTCACAAGTGTGATGAAAAACATTGTGTGTGCTACTGGCGGTAAAGGAATTACAAACTCGTGTTATTAAAGCCCTCGGCTTCGTCTCGGCCTTGTAACAAACACTTGTTTGTAATTCCTTACTTACCGCCCTTGATACACAATGTACCTACTATTGTTCACGGGTCAGATTATATTAGGGACAAGGTTTGGAGGCGAAGTTCTGAATGCCCTGCAGGTATTTTATAGGTAGGACACTTTGCTATTTATTTACAGCTATAATAAAGCAAACGAACACTTTAAGTAATGAGAGATCTTGCAATAAACGTAACAACTGGGTGATTACTCAGCAATCAGCCGCAGCACAGTACACATACTATGGCACAGAAATAGTACATTACAAAACTAGGGTGGTAATACAAAGAAAGGCCGAGATAGCAGATGTTTGCGACCCGAGCTGCAAGCGAGGGACGTAAATATGCGATCGAGGGCTTTCTTTATTACCTCCCGTGTTGTGTACATCATTTTATGTCTACACTTGGCCAGAAAGTGGCTTTTTCCGTACGCGATGGCCAGGTGTGGCATAAAGGTAATAATAGTACTACGTACACAAGTCCCTCTCTCTAGCATAACAGACGTTCCGACCACCGAACGGAACGCACCGGATCCGACCATCTCTTTCTATCGCATAACGCCTACTCCTTCCAGTCGCTGGCTAAGCCCGCCCGACCCCTTTTAAAAAAAATGATGTAGTAGGCTCTAGGGGGTCTAGGGCATTCGATACCGGTTTTACTTATATGGGCCAATACCGAAAAACCCCTGTATTATCCATACAAATAAAACCGGTATTGCATGCCCTAGTAGGCTCGGGTTAGCGACTTTTAAAACTATTCCAAATTTAAAATCGATAGAAGCAGTAGTTCCTGAGATATCTGGCTTCTTCTCACCAGAAGGTCAGTACCCGAAGCGTCAAAAGAAATAACACATATTTAGAATCAGACTTGTAAAAGAGCCCTTGAGGGGCCTACTTGCAGAAATAAACTATTTAATTTTATTTTTTATTTTATGACAGACAGACATACAAAGTCCTTTTTTACCATTTTGGTACGGAACCCTAAAAAGAAAAATGTATACGGAAAAATGGAACTAATACACAACACGATAATATGCAATATTTTATTTAAAAAAAATGCAATAATCGATTTATATTACGCCCTGTATGGTATTCTGTATACTGTGGCAAAATAAAATGGCGACGAGCAGCGGTTTCGTTAAGCGCTAAGCCCTCAAAGCAAGAACTTAGTAATTATGTTTGAATAAAATACATTATTAATGCCTTTCTCCTTTGGGTGGCCGCTTGTAATAGAATGCTTTTGATGGTACTGATTGACATTATTTCACAGTGTTTTAATAGATTGAATTCATAATGTAATTGATTAGTGTTACGTGCACGCGCCCACACAGCCCGCGATCTTTCCATTTTAAACAACCTTAACGTTCTAATGGAGCGTAAGTATTTATTTCAAAAAATAAAGTTTCTATACTGCTTTATTTATATTCTGTGACAAGTGGTGACGCAACCCTATTGATCAACGCCAAAGCGGCATTGACAAAGAAACTTGTGCCGACAAGTTTCTTTGTGTCGCGCCGCCTGTATTGTTAGATTCGAATAGCGAGGGAGCGGCCTTGAAGACACTGAAGACATTGAAGACATTGAAGGCATTGAAGACATTGAAGATATTGAAGACATTGAAGACATTGAAGACACTGAAGACATTGAAGACATTGAAGGAAGACATTGAAGACATTGAAGACACTGAAGACACTGAAGACATTGAAGACATTGAAGGCATTGAAGACATTGAAGACATTGAAGACATTGAAGACATTGAAGACACTGAAGACACTGAAGACACTGAAGACATTGAAGGAAGACGTTGAAGACATTGAAGACATTGAAGACATTGAAGACACTGAAGACGTTGACGTAAGTGACGAACGTGGTTTAAATACGAGTCGTGCGCTACGGTCGAAAACATTTTCTTTGCAAACCCGAACAGTACGGACGTCTGGCTGACATAGATTCTCGCCGCGTAAATTGTTTCGTATTTAAATTGTTTTGTGGAATGGTTTGGTGTTTGATGGATTTTAATGACTGACTATGACTGTGACTAATTGTCCATTAAATATTAAACCATTTTATTGTTATTTTATAATTGAAATATCACGCATTTATATTGTTTTGTGGAGTGATTTGGTGTTTGATGGATTTTAATTGTCCGTTAAGTATTGAATCATTCTATTATTATTTTATAATTGATTTTAAATGTATTTTTGAAATTACGGTTTTACATGATTGAATGGCGGAGTGTTTTGTGGATTTATCCACTGACTATTTGGCTATTTAATTATTGTTTTAATCGTAAGTTTCGTGTGATATTATTTGATTTGATTTACGCCAGAATCCGTACATTAGCGAAGTGTGCTAAACAGAGCTTTTAACAACGAATAACGGTGACAAACGTTGAAAGCTCTGTGTTCATAGTTTAACGTAGCTTTCAAGGGTGGCATCCTTGACTCCAGATCTTATATAATGCTGGAGAATGCCTCGAGGTTCAATGGGGTCCAGCTAGCGTATATCTGAGAGGACCACAGAGTTGGACATTTGGGATACCATACTCTTGGAGCTGCGCTAGTCCCGAATCTCGGTCTTGTTAAATTTATTTATCTATTATTTTATATACACGGATAGAATTGTCTTACTTTGCGTATCCATAGCTGTTTCATCAAGCTTATTGCGCAAGGGGGAGGCACTCACACTGGGTTGTAAGTTGCTTTCTCAGTCACCCAACTGAATTTTAGTTGCATAGTTAGGGACACACTACACTCACGCATTTAAATATGAGGCCGGCCTCTTTGATATACAAACTTTAGTAGTGATGGGAAACAGATAGATTTAGAGTCACACACATTGGGGGTGGGATAGTGCAGGCGGATAGGAAACTATTTTGTAGCTAATTTATTATTTAGGTAGCATTATTATTTTTAACTCATTTTAATTACTTTTACATGAAAGAAACATTTTTTTTGTCTCTTTACTGGTTTAATGCTTTACTGGTCTGTACACAGGCGAGTGCCATTTAATTTTTCTATGTACTTTGATTTCTTGTATCTATATATGTAGTCATTTTAATTAGTTATAGTTATCCTTTGATAATAATTATCTGGGTTTATTGGAATCTGATGGGATTCCTGGTTATTTTAACTGTTTACTTGTATCTTTCTAAGGTGTCACGAATTCTAATTATAATGTTGAAACAATTAAGTAAATTTTACTTGCAAATAATTTATTCAGGAAAGTATAAGCTAAGAATGGCTTACCCCAGTCTAGATTTAGACTACCAGAATGTTCTGGGCTTGCTGAAGCCGCCCCAGACTTTCAAACTCATCATGCTATCTTGAATAAAATAAAAGATATAGATTTGCGGAGCTGTTCTATATCCTATTTAACTATACCATCTCAGACAGTTGTATTGGAGATTGTGACATCTATCTTTAACATTAATTGAATATTTTGTTCTGGAGAGTAAAAGCTAAGAATAGCTACAGTCTAGATCTAGACATATAGAATGTTCTATGCGGGCTGAGCAGTCATAGACTTCTATTACTCCATCATACTATCTTGAATGAAATCAAATCTAAGGCTGATTGAATTGCCTAACATCACTGATAAAGGAAGGATTCCATCCTTTCCTTAGACATCGACTCGTTGACAAGACCTTTACAGAAGTAAATACCTACCGGCGGACAAATGTTTCGTTGCTTTATTTTGTCCTCAACGGCCCTTGGTTACAAAGCGATAGTAGATTGAATTCTGTGGGAAAAGGATGCTTAATATGGCACCCACATATCAGAGTATAATTTGCATTAGCTTCCTTGAAATAAGCCTGAAATGGTGAATGTTCTGCTTTCTTTGGAGAGTAAGAATGTAATACCCAATCAGCACAAAAAAAAATACTCCCTTTGCATATCTCCTCTCAAAATGATTAGATTGCGTGCTAATCACCATTGGACTCTGAGAAGCCTCTTCCAGGCTAGGAGGCGAGGACTGCCCATGCATCAGGCTGAGGTCCACCGACAGTAGCGAGGAGTGTGCTACTGTCCTGTGCTCCAGTAATAACAGAGTTCAATAGCAGTAGCTAGGTACATTCAGACAGACCTTGACTTTGACAATATGACTAAACCACTTTCGACTGTCTACCTCTACCACATACCATACTAATCTTCATTGACTATAGACTTTAGTAGTAATAGGTATTACTCGTAGGGATAAATAGGTAAAGGTATCTCTCATAGGGATAAATAGGTATAGACGTGTGCAAAGAAATAGCTGAGTTCTGTGCGTTACATTAAAGAATATGGGTTCTCGGTTCATAAAGTAGTGTCCTACCATTAGACTAGACGATTATACGGTTGGCCAAGTCATAAGACTGTAAGATTCTTGTAGAGGTCTGATTAACTTTTACACGCTCAATCAGAGATGACAAATAAGAAAATGAGGTCTAATTAGCTCATCAGATGTTACTGCGGATAATGAAACTATCTTGTCAATGACGTACTCGTATTATTTTGAAATACCTCTACTCTCCGTATTTTAAACATTAGCTTGAAAAATAATCTTTCGTAACCACGTAACCGGACGTAACCTCGCTAATAGATAAGGGGCCATTAATTTATTACGTAAGAAGATTTAGGGGGTCGAACATGTCTAATTTTTCTTACGGAGTGGGAGGGAGTGTTCATAGTTCATACGTAAGATCAAAAAAATGCGCAAAGTTAAGATTATACTTTTAAAAGTGCGTGAATCCACGCGAGGGAGGAGGCGCGTGCTCGGTTGCGCATAGATAACCGGTTTCCATGTCACAATCCTGAGAGATCCTGAAAAAAAAACTGTTTTTTTTTTTAATTACATTCTTACGTAATAAATGAATAACTGAAGCACCGATTGCAAACCGGACTGATTTTCAATACAGCCGGATCCGGAACTGTCTCTGCTTCAGTTGAGGCAAAAATGTTTTTCTTCTCCTGTTCTCCTCTACAAGCCGCATTTCTCAACCAATTATCGTTATTTTTTTTTGGACAAGTTGCATAAATATATATATTTTATTGTTTCGAGGCTTCAATCAAATTCAATACTTAACTAAGTAACTAGTTTAATGTAGTCACAAATAAATATTGCTTTTGGTTATAAATCTTTACAAGTTTATAAGTTTTCTTATTGCTGAATTAATCAATGATTATTTAGTCTGAAAGAGTGACCGTAGGAAACAAACAGTATTAATTTATTTTGCTTTACCGGATCCGGACCAAAAACGGTCCGGCGGATTGCAATACATAGAAAGACCTCTAGTTAACCGGTCGTTAAGCGCTGGCTGATGTGTGCGTGCTACTCGTAGTAGGGTAGTTCTCTGCGACTAAAAAGTCGCACCAATCGCATCATTACCATCGCCACATTATAGATGAGCTCCGTATAAACTATGGAGTCGTTTTTGGTTATCTTGTAGAAGTCGCGTGCCTCTGCTATTTTTATCATAATGATCCTGATTGCTTTTATAAAACCGCCAATAATAGTGGCGATGGTAATGACAAAAAAATCGCGGTATAAAATCGCAGAGAACTACCCAGTAGGCTACTACCAAAGTATAAAGACGAACAACTAGTCTAACTTCGGCCGTTTAGGCAAAGTATAAAGACAACCAAGTAGTACGACTTCGGCCGTTTAGGCAAAGTATAAAGACAACCAAGTAGTACGACTTCGGCCGTTTAGGCAAAGTATAAAGACAACCAAGTAGTACGGCTTCGGCCGTTTAGGCAAAGTATAAAGACAACCAAGTAGTACGACTTCGGCCGTTTAGGCAAAGTATAAAGACAACCAAGTAGTACGACTTCGGCCGTTTAGGCAAAGTATAAAGACAACCAAGTAGTACGACTTCGGCCGTTTAGGCAAAGTATAAAGACAACCAAGTAGTACGACTTCGGCCGTTTAGGCAAAGTATAAAGACAACCAAGTAGTACGACTTCGGCCGTTTAGGCAAAGTATAAAGACAACCAAGTAGTACGACTTCGGCCGTTTAGGCAAAGTATAAAGACAACCAAGTAGTACGACTTCGGCCGTTTAGGAACGCGCGACACGTAGGTATTTACACAGACGCACGACGCGCGTCTGTGTGAGTAAACGCCATACTGTGGCATGTGGTGACCGCTTTAGCTTAGTTGGTAGTGACCCTGCCTACGAAGCAGGAGGTCCTGGGTTCGAATCCCGGTAAGGGCATTTATTGTGTGATGAGCACGAATATTTGTTCCTGAGTCATGGATGTTTTCTATGTATTTACGTATTTGTATCTATTAAATATATCGTCGTCTAATATCCATAACACAAGCCTTATTGAGCTTACTATGGGGCTAGTTCGATTTGTGTAAGATTGTCCCCTAATATTTATTTATTTTATTTTATTATTTATTTATTTATTTATATCTGACGGTACCTATCTAACATTTACAATAAAAAGTTATAATAATAGCTCACGTTTAGCCTGTAAATATTATATCAATTTTTACCGATTATGAAACAACCCGGTAAAAATTGATATAATATTAACAAGGCAACATAAGTCTTTGATGTTACAAAGACTAGAATAAACAAGAGTACGTAAATAACTGTTTATTTACATAAACATGAGTAAACATGTTAAAAGACGTATATTTTTCTACATCGAAAATTCTGCCTTTTTTCCTCATATTTACTTAATAAGGTATACATTTAAATGTTTTCTTCAACTTTCTTTTGTAGGCAACCATATTTTTGCCTAAGGTAATTTATAACATTGCACTCAATTCCGTTGTTAATGTAACCTATGAACTAGTAATAACAGCTTGTTAGATTATATAAAAAGTCAGTGTATTGTAAACAAATTATTTTGTTAATGGTTTAAATAATAATTGAAAATAAACGATATATTTTTTACGTTTACTTAAAAGTTTGATTTTTTCACAGCTTCAAGGGCCCATAGACCTGAGTACATGGTTTTAATTTCAACTTGATACCTCCATGCGTTCCAGGGAGAAAGGGTCTTGCTTGACAGACGGACAACAAAGTGTGTTCCGGATGATACCCATAGTGACATCTAGAGACGAACTGATGGAGTTACGTATGTCGCGTCACACATGTCGCAGCCAATAATTTAGCCGCACGTATGCTGTCGTCACTCTACGTCACCAAAATTGTGCCCTTCTACCCCATACATCCTCGAATCATGTTACCACTCTTATAACGACCATTAGAATAATAAGCTCGTTAAAATTTCGAATACTTTTTATTTTTCTCCATCTAAGAAGTTGCCTCTCCAAAGTCGTTCACGCAAATCAACGCACAATCCCCAACAGATCTTATAAGGGTTCTATCGTTTCCTTTTGGTACTAAACCCTGAAAATGATCAAATTACCCGTAATATTCTGATCGAGTAAACAGCAAATAAAATAAACATACGTTTATTTTGCTGTTATGAAATGGATGAAAGGATTTCGGAGTAAAAGAAATGCCTCCAAAAAATATTAATATTAATCGAACATTATAAAACGATTCAAGTTTGATCAAAGTACGATGCCGAAAATGTTGACCCTTAATTTCCATGACATTATGCATGGAAATGAAACATCAATATGTACATTTAGCATAGGCGTGTTAAATGTTCGAAATACCCTGAATCGACGTGGGCTTAATAATCTTTTCTCAAACATGGCATGAAATGTTGACATTACGTGCCTAAAAATAGGCCGCAAAGTACCTCGTTTCCGGTGCGGCTTGACACTTGACGTAATGGAATTTCATACGTACATTGCCGGCCTAGGCCTAGCCTTAATTTCTATTCCACATTTATTTGGGCCACAGCATCAGTGTATTTATTTCATTGCATATTTGAGAAAAGCACTATACATACCTCGGCGGAAAATGGGGTTGCCAGCCTCGTAACTATCTGGCCTCGCTTTGCTCGGCCAGCTATATTTACTCGGCCGGCAACCCCTTACTTCCCGGCCTCTGCAGTAATGTACTATTAATTAACAATGTTGCAATGCGATAAGGTATGTAAGCAGACCGGTCGCTTGGCCGTGTCTTTGTACAAAATTAAGTTAGGTACGATAAGTGCTTGCTACGATTCAGTTAATTGTATGGTAGGGTGCATTTACAATACTAATTTTAAAGGGTCGTACCGTACGTAATACTCATTTTAAACGCTAGTTTGTTCCCGTTATTGTCCCAAAGGAACTCTTTACTGCGATATAAAGTATCTTATGTATTAATCCAGTAGGCTTTTGATGCTGCTTGTCACGCGATAAATAAGTGATAAAGCATCCGTCACTCTCACACAGTATTTATTAGAACGTAACGGATGCTTTATCATTTACTAGCGACCCGTCCCGGCTTCGCACGGTGTTTCTCTATTATATTATGCATGTATTATACATATAAACCTTCCTCTTCAATCACTCTATCTATTAAAAAAAACCGCATCAAAATCCGTTGCGTAGTTTTAAAGATTTAAGCATACAGTCGCCATCAGATATATCTGAGCTGTCACAGTGTACTCATAAATATCTGAACACGGCTCTAATGCTATGAAAATAGAGCCGTGTTCAGATATTTATGAGTACAGTACACTGACAGCTCAGATATATCTGATGGCGACTGTACATAGGGACATAGGGACAGAGAAAGTGACTTTGTTTTATACTATGTAGTGATTTATCGTGTGACAAAGCGTAGCATCATAAGCCTACAGCACTTGGTCTACTTGTACGTTAAATTCCATCTCAATCTATTCAGTAACTACCCCGTTATTCAGTAACAAACATCCAAACCTCCAAACTTCCAACATCCAAACATTTCCACAAACTATCACTTCACACTAATATAAATGTTAAAGTTTGTGAAGATGTTTGAATGTTTAGATGATTGGATGTTTCGATGTTTGGATGTTTGTTACTAAATAACGCAGCAACAACTTGATGGATTGAGCTGAAATCTGATATGCAAGTAGACCAAATCTTGGATTGAGGCATAGGAATAGGATACTTTATATCCAGGTTAAGGGTTCCGCGGGACGATGCTATTTATAATATTAGTGTGATGATTCTCGGTTCGTCTACCACCTCTTTTGTCTCATCACTCAACTGCTCAAAGGTTAGCTGGAAGAGATCCCTTAAAAGGATCAGTTCACCTTTGTACATATACCTTTATTTTGCAGCCCTGTACTGCACTTTGTTTTATCTTGTACAATAATGTGGTTTATACCTATGATATACATATATATTTTTCCCGCTTATAATACTAATATTTGCGCTTTATAGGTGGTTGCCAACACAGAGAAAATCTAATCGAAAATACCCGTGCTGAATTACGAAATAAATTTAGCTCAGCGTTACTCAACAATGTATTTTAGCTAGAGATGGGCCCGCTAGTCGCCGACTAGTCGGGAACGCCGACTATTCGCCATCATTTGTAGTCGGCCGATTAGTCGGCGACTAGTCGGCAAAAAATGCCGAATATTCGGCACTATTGCCTAGAGGAGAATATAGGACACAGAAAAAATTGAACCATAATTTTCTTAATAACTATTTTATATTTTTACGTACTTTACTCAAACACAAAAAAAAAACAACTTAATTAAAAACTGATCAAAACACGAACTCGTAACAACGAATTACGGGGAGACGAAGCGAACCGAGCGTTTACGATTGCACCCGAACAGCTAACAATATGATCGGCAATGCGAATGCAATTTGCAAATCGGCAAATTGAGAACCGATTAGTCGGCCGACTAGCTAGTCGGCAAAATCCGTAGTCGGCCCAGCTCTAATTTTAGCACAAACAAGGGAAAGTTTGGAACAATTTAGCCAACAGTTAAAACTTTGCACCACAAGTACCACAACTCGTATAAATGGAATATGTTTAGGTACATTAAATTTCGATTTGTCGCCCGCACGGCGTGTTAGTAATTTTCTTTGGGCGTCAGAAATATGTCTACGATTCATTCATCTGTCTCCATACATTTAGTATGAAAAAGGGCCAGATGAATGAGGTGACCGCAGACATATTTCTGAAGAATAGCCCTTAGTTCAGTTTGGTTTTGGTTTGTACGATATTAAGGCAGCGTTGGCTTCAGATTCGAGTTTATCCATGCCACAGATCACAAGAATGTTGCCAGACGGTGGCAAAGAGGGGAGCAAGTATCAACTTGATTAAACCAATAATTGGAGGGCAAAGTATGAATTACACTGTAACTGAAATTTGTAAAAATTATATAAGATCCTGTTAATATAAGCATAATACGGAAATATGTTAAAGTTTTGAGTTTAACACCTAACGTGTATCTTTTTTATGATCCTGCTAAGTTGAATGGGAATGTCCATTTTAAAAGTATAAAAATATTAAAAACTATTAACAATTAACACCATTAAATAACCCATAAAATGTATGGTAACTTTTGTTACGAAACCGTTACAATAGCAAGTTTTAGCATAGTAGCAGAACAAAGTTCTTGATTTCCCCAAACAACGTACGTTTCGCGACGTCACGTTTCGGCACGTTTTTGGGAAAGTCTAAAACTGTGATTGTAACATTGTAGTATCTCGGCGAGTTTTTGATGAATGATGATGAAGCGGTTCTTTCACAAATATTTCTATTATTGAGAGGTCTTTCTATAACATATAACAAAAGTTGTCAAATAGCCATTTGTGGGTACAGTCTAATACATGAAGGATCATACTTGTATTGAGTAGGAAGGGACCGCTCAAGCCAACAAGTGAGTTGTGAGTATTATTTTATGGCCGCTGTAACAACCAACCCGCGAGACAACCATACCCGGGTCGATTTCAGAGCGTTTCGACAGCGGCGGTTTTTTCATTCGTGTTCCAGCAAATATAGGAGCAAGCGGTGGTAATCACAGTTAACTTTTATTATAAACGATATACGGTATCGAGGCTACACATGATTTAATCAAAAGTTGTCGTCATTCGACAGTTCTCCGCGGTAAAAGTCGAGTGACACTAATGAAATAAAAAAAACGCCAGAAAAACGCCTGAAATCGACCCACCCGGTCTACCCTACCTACTCCCCCTTGGTATATTTTAAATGGTTATATTATTTTGAAGTCCCGAAAAACGACAAGAACATGCAATCGGAATTAGTACATTACATAACTAGGGTGGTAATACAAAGAAAGGCCGAGATCGCAGAAGTTTGCGGCCCGAGCTGCGATCGAGGGCTTTCTTTATTACCTCCCGTGTTGTGTACATCATTTTATGTCTACACTTGGCGAGAAAGCGCCTTATGGCCAGGTGTGGCATAAATATAGTAATATTCATGTTGCATCTCTTTTCTGCGGCACAGGAATGGAAAGATATGTACTCGTAACACGAAAATTCGGCAATTACGGGCAAGTGAAGCACCACCATTAGATTGTGCCGGTAGCGTATAAGCCAGAGTTTCCCAAACTGTGCGTTGCGACGCCCCGGAGAGTCGCGACACTGTCCCAGGGGCGTCGCGACACGGGACTTCAAGTCGCCGTAAGTTAAACCTAGAACGACCCGCACGTTTTACAAGGGCGTCGTAAAAAGTTTTCTAACCTGCAAAAGGAGTCAAAGTATAAATGAGTTTGGGAACCCTGGTATAAGTAAAGGCCTTTACAACAAATATCTTCGAAGATTGTATAGTGGCATCCCTCTCACTCTCTTGTCATAAAATATTCGAGTGAGCGGGACGGCGGGATACGAACATCGTATGAACACATTTGGTGTAAGATCATAGACCGAGATGGAACCGTCGGTAACCCTACCTGATCAGTTATCAGGATAAAACGTACATCACGTAAACCCGTCATACATGATGTAAAAAATGTAATGGAATCATTGTATAAGCCCTGGTCACCAAACCAAACTTAACCACTACCTCGTAAAAGAGGATAAAAATGTATGCAATAAAAAATCAGTCACGAAAATAATGGTTAAAAAAACTAACAGGCTGAAGTTCGGCAGACCAAGACATGCAATTCATACGAAAACCGGACGACAAGTGCGAGTCAAACTCGCCCACCAAGGGTTCCATACAAATACTTTAAATAAAGACTATATTTTTTATGATTTAATTACAAATGTGTAGATTTCAGATTTTTCCCTATAATTATCTACTTGTAGTCAACGGAACGTACCCTTCAAATTTTCATTCCCTTGTGAGTGTCGAAATATACGTTTTTTGCGACATTAACAGCCGTATCTTTTTTTATTTTAACTTAGAAGTTTGATTTTTTTTCGCAGCTTCAAGGGACTAACTTGGGTACTTATATCATTTTATTTTCAACTCCACGCGCTCCTGAGATAAAGGGTGACAGACAGACAGACGAACGGACGGATAGACAGACGGACAACAAAGTGATCCTATAAGGGTTCCGTTTTTTCTTTTGATGTACGGAACCCTAAAAATGCCGAAATACATACAAAAACGAAGTTTAGATCAGGTAAGGTTACCCACTGTCGCATCCCGGTCCACCAGCGTCGGTGCGAGTTTGATCAAAGTTACAACCGGGATAATAATTATCCTGCCTGTGAACATTAGCATTCCTGATATAATATTACGTTGTTTGTTCCGGAATCTACTACACTGGATGTGAAATTAAACGTATTATTTCGACGTAAGATGAGCGTCTTTCAAAAATAGTGAACATGATTTTAAGAATATTGACTTTTTGAAATTTCCTTACTCAGATTTGTTAGTAATTTCGAACCTTATACACGAAAAAGGGTGTTCTATCGATTAATCATCATTAATTTAAGAGTTACATTCTTGTCGGTGGAGTAGATTCCAATCTTGCCTAATGTACGCCAGCTTCTTAACATTTTGATAAGACATAACACCAACTTTTTCCTTCACTTGGTCTATGTAGCTGCGTCTAGGTCTTCCTCTACCTCTCTTTCCTTCTACCTTTCCTTCCAGTATAGTTTTCAAGAAGTTGTGGGGTCTTATCATAAGTCCTATAATTTTTCCTCGTCTATTTGCGATAATATCCAGGATTGTCCTCTTCTCTTTCACCACCATTAATACTTCTTCTTTGGTTTTCTTCTCCGTCCAGCTTATGCCTTCCATTCTCCTCCAACACCACATTTTTAAATTCTTCCAATCTTTCTCTATCTCTTTGCGTCAGTGTCTACGTTTTACTTCCATAAAGCCCAACTGAGATCGAAGTTTATCTATAGGGCACGTGCGTGCACGACGAAGGTGCTGCCAACTGGTGCCGCCAATCTAAATCATATACCCTCTCATGCTGGGCCCACATTGACGAAAACGCCGTTAATAACGTTAATTTATCGCGTTGAAGGACGATTAACGTCAGTGTAGCTGCGACTTACTATATTTGACATTGACACTTACATATTATCACTGACATTGACAGGTTGATTTGACAGGGGCGATAGTTTCCTTTACTGTCCGCCCGTGTCTCTTTTGTCGTTTAGTGCTGCCACCGGTTCGTGCACATTCCCTATAGCGGAATGAAGCATCGAGACAAACCAACTTGTGGTTTAACGATGCTATTGTAACTGAAATATGTAATATTCATGTAAAGAAAATAAATTAAAAAAAGGCGATATTCGGTTCCGGCCATAAAATCGGTCGGACACTTCGGAAGTGAAGTGCACGAAAGATGTGAAGGCACTTCCAGTGGCATACCCTATCTAAGTTGTTTGTACATTAATTACTGAATAATTTAGCAAGTAAATGTAACCTTTGAAATTACATCCGATTTTAATGTTGCTAATGTTGTTTCCGGGCTTAATCTTGAAAATAAGACGTTTGTGAATAAATACTTAGCTTAGCCAAAGACGAACAAGTAGTTCATCGGCCGTTTAGGAGCGCTCGACACGTATCCACAGACGCGCGATAGCACGTCTGTGTGAGTGCGATTCATACTGGAGCATTCTTAGGTAAGCATTCTTATTTCTTTGCGTTCGTACACGGCGCGCACACATTCAAGCGCGCGTTTTGTAGGAAGAAAAATTACTGTCATCATATGTTGTAAAGGTATACTTCTGTGACTACAGGTGTGGGCATTTCTAATTTTCCTTATAACCAACAAAAAAATTGTTAGCGTGAAGTTACATTTTGTCATATTGGTTACGCACTTTTTAAATGCTTAGACACGTTCCCTTTCACGTTTAAAAGGAAAAATTAACAATTTTTATTTTATGGTATCTGATAAATCGGGCATCTGTTATTTTGAAAAATTCCAATATTATAGGAATTTTGCCAGCAAACTGCTTTCCAGAGGTCGAGGGTTATCCAATATGTTCCCCCGGATGTCACTAAATGAGTTTTTGTATTCTACCTTTTTCAATGTTTCTTTTTGAGAGTGTTTTATTTCGTCGCTGTTTTCACCTTCAACGCAGGAAATTGAAACGTGTTTGATACAAACGGTTGTTGTTCTTTTTAGGATTCCTCAGTCAAACTGTAAGCGTAGGTATTTTAGTTTCGACAGATATTTTTTATCTGTGAAGATTTTTTTCCTGTAGTATAATTAGTAATGAGTCTAGTGGTTCGACTGTAAAGCTCGGAGTACCGCAGGGCTCGATTTTAGGTCCGTTTCTCTTTCTTGTGTATATAAATGACCTTCCTTACCACATAGAACAAAATTGTAAAATAGTTTTATTTGCTGATGACACCTCATTGATTTTCAAAGTTGATAGACAACTAGATGACTATAGTCACATCAATGAGACCTTAAAATTAGTGCTACAGTGGTTCACAGCAAATAACCTGGTTCTGAATGCAAAGAAGACAAAGTGCGTGAAATTCTCTTTGCCAAATGTAAGAGAGGTTGACACATCTATATCTTTAAACGGTGAGAAACTTGATCTTGTTAACAATACACTCTTTCTTGGGCTTACCCTGGATCACAACTTGCAATGGGCGCCTCATATATCTACTTTGGCTAACCGGCTGAGCTCTGCCGCTTTTGCTATAAGACGAATAAGGCAATTCACTAACGTGGAAACCGCTCGCCTTGTTTATTTCAGTTACTTCCATAGTATTATGTCTTATGGCATACTGATCTGGGGTAAAGCAGCAGACATAGATACCATCTTTGTCCTACAAAAAAGAGCGATTCGATCCATATATAACTTAGGATCTAGAGATTCGCTGAAAGAACGTTTTAAGGAAATAGAAATCCTCACAGTGGCTTCACAGTACATATTAGACGTGATAATGTATACGCACAAGAATATCAGCTCCTTCAAAAAGCAGTCTGATGTCCACAATTTAAATACGCGGAACAAACATAAGCTGTTTGTCCCAAAAATCCGTCTACAGAAAGTAAGAAAATCTTTCGTGGGCAACTGTGTTAGATTCTACAATAAGGTACCCCTAGATGCATGGGAATTGCCTTATAGTTCGTTTAAAAATTACATTAAATCTGCGCTTTTGAAGAGAGCTTATTATAAAGTCCAAGATTACTTGGATGACAAAGAACCATGGCCAAAGCATCAGTCGCAGCAGTCGTCGAAATAGGGCAGTGTCCCGGAGAGGTTTAGGTACATGATGCCTACAGATGGCGTCGCTGCTACGGGCTGTATCGTTCCATTGTTACATTTATTTTTATTGTAATTTTATTTCATTATTTGCATTTTGACATACTGAATACATACCTGTTATGTATACTGTAGCTAGTTGTAATGACTGTTAGCTTAATAGTCTATTTCTCGACGTGAAACATACGTTTCCCATTTTGTATTTCGACGTTTGGAGTTCCTTTACACCTCCAAAACATAATGTTTTGACAACGGAGACTCCTTACATCTCCATTAATTTTAGTCTATGTTTGCCTATTTTCTATATTTTTTATCGTGTTTTGACGCCTAGAGACCCTTTACATCTCTAAAAATGTAGTTTTAAGTTTTGTAATGTAATGGATCCGGAGATTATATACGTCTCTCGGTAAAATGTAAAAAAAACTGTGCCCAGTTATTTGCTTGTTGCATTTTATAAATATTGTCATCTTATGTAATAATGTCACAATTGTTGTAATGTTGTTTTTAAAAGAGAAACTGGTGAGTTTCTTCAGGCGCTTCTTCTCACCAGAAGGTCATCTACCGAAGCGCCAAAAGAAAAGAATCAGACATGTAAAAGAGCCCTTGAGGCCTACTTACAGAAATAAATGAGTTTGAGTTTGAGTTTGAGTTTGAGTAATCGAGAAATAACTCCAAGGATTACATTTTTCTTACAAATACCTGTTAAGAAACAGGAGGAAAAAATCTTTACAGATAACCAGTTATCTGGCCACGGTTATTTCCAAGAGAACTTTTTGACAGTTCATCAACATCGTCATCTCAATCCGATGATTTTCACTTTACATAGGTCTCCCCTAAAGACTTCTACAAGAGCGGTCGCACGATTTCGCCATCGAGTAAGCGAGTAAAGTTGGGCGAGTAACAGTTCATTGCGGGCTGACGAGGCACAGTGTGATCAATCAAGCTTTCCAGATCCGCAATGTAATGCTACTCGCCCAACTTTACTCGCTTACTCGCCGGCGGTGGGACTAGTGAATTATGCATTTTTTATTAAATCAATGGCCTTATGCCTCCACCGACTTGGAAGCAAGGACCTTAAAATAAATAGCCGGACCGAGCATCGCTAACAAAGAACTGAAGCGTCAATAATCCGCCGGCTAACTTAACGCTGGTTGGTCAGGTCGGCCTAGTTTCAGTAGTTCGGTGATTTTAGTCCGGTTCATATATATTTGTTTGAACCGGACTAAAATCACCGAACTACTGAAACTAGGCCGTCAGGTCAATGTGTGCGCGCTGCGGGTAGTAGGAAAAACTGGTCAAGAGCATGTCGGACCATGCTCAGTGTAGGGTTCCATAGCCGTATCTATAAGGAAATGTGCTACAGATAAAAATAAAGCTAAAAATAAACAACTGGCAAAAGGTCTTAAATGCCGTGTAATTCGATGGCACTTAATACCTTTTGGTCGAGAAGTTTTACGGCAATAACTTCAAAACGGTTTATTCGTTACTATTCAAAATAATTTTCGTTGAAGCGTTACCTTCCTGATTTTTTTTTCATATTTTTTGGATTTACGGTTTAAAAGTTAAAGGGGGGGGACACAATTTATGCAACTTTAGGGGCGATTATTTCCGAAAGTATTCACTTAATCAAAAAAAAGTACATAAAAACCTTCTAATGTTTTTAAAAGAACTATCGAATTATGCACATCACGTTGACGTTTGCTGAAAAAAAATTTTTTTAGCTTCTGTTACATGTATGGAGTGGCCCCCCTAGATTTTTTTATTTTTATTATTTAACTAGCAAACTTAGTAGCGGCATCTACAAGACATCTATATTCCAAATGTCATCAGTATACGTCTTGTAGTTTTTGAGTAAAATGCCTGTGACATACGGACGGACGGACGGACGGACGGACATGACGAAACTATAAGGGTTCCTTTTTAGCCATTTTGGCTACGGAACCCTAAAAACTAGTTGATGTGTGCGTGCGGGCTCGTAAGTACAAGCAGCCGGCCGACTAAAAATGCTTCAGTTCTCTGTTGGCGACGCTCCGTCCGGCTATTTATTTTAAAGTCCTTGCTTGGAAGTAGATGCATCGAGCGTTTGATTGCAAGTCAGTAATGCTTTTACCCGACTGTGGTACAATTCAAAGGGGGTGTTACGTTTCCGCACGTTAAGGTTTTTTTCTACTCCTGTACTGTTATGTATCTTTTACTTGGTCACGAACACTAATATAAGAACATACATAATATGAGTTCAGAGAAGTCTATACTCTATTCCCCATAACAGCACTAGTGTCGTTATAGTCACTTTACGTTATTGCTAGCAGCCACAGACTTCTAAATCTAGGTTAAACTTAGGTCAAGGATTAAGCGCTCAATTTTAACTTTACGGTAAAAATGCACAACTACCAACTTAACAAACAATTAAATTCCTACGGTTTTTAAGAAAAACAAAACTTTCCGAACTAAATTCATTGATGCCAACATAAAAAAAGTATTTTTAATTTTAGTATATTTTAAATTAAAAAAAAGTTTACCATAGACACATACTGTCAGTCAAACGTCATATTTGCCTTGTTTCCAGGTTATGATTAATTTTGTATTTTATAATTTAAAACCTAGTCGTAGAAAAAGTATTGTATGCAAAGTTGTATAATTAAGTCAAAAAAACGCTCATTGCGTCTCTAATTGCGATACTCGCCGCATTCGCGGCTCGTATCGCAACTCACGCAATTCGCATTTTTTGAACCCACTTATACAACTGTTGCATAAAATACTATTATTGAGAGTGTATTATAACAAATATTGCTCCATGTAATTTCGCCTTCACATAGTTCCAGCCTCCAGCGTGTTACAGAATTTCCAGTGTGTTGCGAACAAATTACATATTCCAGTACGTTATGGTACATTTTTTACGAGCCGCACCCATGTATCTTTGTGAATGTGTGACGGCAACTGAACGTTGACGGCGTGCAAAGTAGATCGCCGCCACTTTTTCCCTACTTTTTCCTTCTAACTCAATATATTTCAGGGCGGAACACGCTATATCAGTCGATTTTTTTAGGAAAGTTATCTATATATATATATATATATATATATAGATAACTTTCCTAAAAATATATATATATATAAAAGAAGCAGTAGCGTGGCGTCCAAAGACCTCGATTCCTACCGGCTTGCCTAATATCAGCCAATTCAGCACCTTATTCTACAGCTTTCAAGGAAAATGTACGCCAAATCTGGACCGGCTTGCCCAGGGATGTCTTTTACGCCACGCCACTGAAAAGAAGATGTCCTGACTGACTTACTAGCTCATCAGCGCACAGCCGAAACTACTGAAGCTAGTGTAACATACAACGACAGCCAGATTTCCGGTCGACAGGCAGCTAGAGGTTAAAACGTTTAAATTGACGAAATCAAGGTAAAAACGTTTTATAATATAGGTATACCGGGTGTGGCCTGTAATACGAGCAAAAAATTAAACCGTAGATTCTATTCCTCAAATAATAAAACTTTTGTTCAACCACTTTTTAAAAATATGTAGTCCTTAAATTGTCTCTTTTTCATACAAAGTAACTAATTACTTTGTATTTTCAATGTACATCAAAATCCGTCTAATTGACATTGCTTGTCAATCTTGTCACCCTACAGGCGTAATCAATTTCGCAATACATTGCGTGTTCGGATAAACTTTAAAGTGTGCTAAAAATCAAACCACAAGTTATTTTTAAAAGTCGCTGAATAAAAGTTGTCTAGTTTGAGGAGTAGAACCTACGGTTTAATTTTTTGCTCGTATTACAGGCCACACCCGGTATAATAAAGCAAAAACCCTGAAATGAATAAGCGAACGTTCTTTATTCGGATTTAATAAATCCTCGCTGCCATTTTAAGGATTTATGGATCTATAAAGACATTATCACACACCGCAATGCGAGTGTAAGTACCTAATGTCGTTACTTATTATAAAGTAAAATATTATATCACTCTTGCATTATACATTTACGTGAATTTCTTGTCCATAATTCGTTTTTCTCTGCAGCCTTTAATTTATCAGGAATGTTATAAAAGAAAATTATGTTTCCAAAAATCCTGAAAAGTCAACGGTTTCAGCGAGAGAAATAAAATATGACAAAATATTAAATTAACTTTATGCCAAGCATCGTACCTACGCCTACTGATAATATCTGCTTTAAATAAAAGTGCTCACTGAAACGCATGATTATCCAAACGAATTGCATAATGCGATTGGGGAGGTATTCGGCAACATCCCGATATTATGTAGATACTAGTCGGGGCCGCTTTATTTCACGCCGTGCATACCAATTGCGATCTATATACGTGACAATTGTCAGTTTTAAATGAATTGCTAGTACAGTCAACATCATTTATATTTACCTATACGAATGAAGTGACATTTTCTAAAATGACATTTTGTCAGCGGGGTAGGTACCAGTGGCGTGGCGTCCAAAGAACTCGATTCCTACCGGCTTGCCTAATATCAGGCATTAGAGCACCTTATTCTACAGCTCTTAAGGAAAATGTACGCTAAATCTGCACCGGCTTGCCCAAGGATATTTTATACGCCACGCCATTGGTAGGTACAGATATTTTTGTCGCCTTGTTAACGTATTTATATTTATGATGTTGACTGTACCTTTTTTTTTTTTTTTTTTTGACCCCGGGAAATGCATAAAACTGCATACCACTACGTAACCTAAGGCCATCGGAGGTGACAGCCAGATGTTACGTATTGGTTATGTGGGGCTCTCCGCTCCTGAAGGGATTGGCCTACCCACTAAAACCCAGGGATGCTACCGACCTGTGCCTTCACGGTGATGGAATGGGAATCTACTATCGCCACGCCATCACCAGCACCTCCGCCCTAGGGCGGACCCTCTCCGAAAAAGGCACACTGTAGCATGGCCAGTGTGCCTTCCCTCACCAGCTCCCCCCCGACCAAATGGCCGTCCCCCGAGGAAGCAGGGACCGGCACCAGACACACGGTGTCCCGGTCCCTCCCTCGCCGCCACGGGAGGACAAACGCCCCTGCCCCGCAGCCATCCACGGGAGGACAAACGCCCCTACCCCGCAGACACTCCCGCCTGTCCTTACGGACCGCGGTGGGCCAGTCCTCCGCGTCCCGCCCCCAGCACATGAGGTAGCGGCAGCCTGCAAGGCTGAGCTCTCGGGACGCAGGGGACTAGTCCACCGCCACCACGCAGCGGCACAGGTCACCCGTCTGGTGCCTGCCCGCAGTGCCCCCCAAAAGGAGACGTCGGAGGGATGCTGCCCGTGCCCGACGCTCCACCCTCGCGTGCCGCACCTGGAGAGTCCTCTAACAGAGGAAACCCGGTGCGGGACCCCCCAACCCCCCCTGACAGGCTCATTCGCAGCATCGGCAAGTGATCAATTAGGGGCCCCTAAGAAATCACTTGCCGTTGCTCCCGGGGTGCACCGGCCAAGACGCTTCCCTTTCCTGCGGATCAACCGGATCAAGAGGAATGAGAAGAATCCAGACACTCTGGGAGGTTTCCTGTCTAGCACCCCATGTTGACTGTACCTAAACAAACGTTACAATTTAAGATACAAAGACCAAATACATAGAAAAATTAAACGTAACCACAGAAGAAGTAATAGGTACGTACAGGAGTTTCTTTTTCTAGCAAAACTGACGTTCGGTTGCGACCACCGGACGGAACGCACTGCGGTGCGTTCCGTCCGGTGGTCGTCCGATCGTCTCTCTATCGCATAACGCGTGCTCTTTCTGGTCGCTGCCTAAGCCCCTCTAGAGGGGCACAATTTGGTACTAGCAGCCGCGTGGCGAAATCACGGAGTGAGCGACCAGAAAGAACACGCATTATGCGATAGAGAGACGGTTGCGGTGCGTTCCGTTCGGTGGTCGCAATGTGGCAATTCAATTAATAACTTCCCTTCTGGTTAGTTCTCTGCGACTAAACAGTCGCACCAATAGCATAATTCATTACCATCGCCACATTATGGATGAGCTCCCTATAAACTATGGAGTCGTTTTCGATTATCTTGTAAAAGTCGCGTGCCTAATTTTATCATAATGATACTGATTGCTTTTATAAAACGGCCAATATTTTTTTTATTATTATTTCCGGTATATCTTTATTTTCTTAGATTAGGCTCTTTACAATATATATATAAAAAGTAAAATACAAACTGAAATTACAAAATATAAACACATTATAAAAAAACCTAACCTAGGGTGCCGCCGGCAGCGGGGCGGGGCCCAGGCTACCGGTGGTTAGGGCCGCAGAGAGAGGAACCTCCTGACAATGCGCGCCGTGTCCAGAAGAACCGCTTTCTGTATCTGACCCTTGATCCAGCCATCTAGCGAGATATCGCTATAAGTCCGTTCGCCGAAACGACTATCGGAACAATGATCGTCGAATCAACATCCCACATGGCGGTAACCTCGTGAGCCAAGTCAAGGTACTTGCTGAGCTTGTCCTTCTCGGCCTTCACGAGGTTCTCGTCATGGGGGATGGTAATGTCGACGAGCACTGCACGGCGCTTGGATCGGTCTATCAGCACGATATCAGGCTTATTGGCTACAATAGTCCTGTCCGTGATGATAGATAGATCCCAATAGAGCGTGGCACGACCATTTTCGAGAACCGGCATTGGTGCGTACTTATAGTACGGCACCTCAGACCCCACAAGACCATATCGAACAGCAAGTTGCTGGTGAATGATCTCGCCGTTAGCCAGATGGGAACAACCGGAGATAATATGCCTGATAGACTCTCCGGGAAGGCGGCATGCCCGACAGATGTCGACCGTACCGTCCTTCAGGATATATCTCCGGTAGTTGTTCGTCATCATAACTTCGTCAGCAATTGCACAGACAAAACCTTCAGTTTCCCCGAAGAGATCACCGAAGCGTAGCCAGTTCACCGACGCGAGCAGGTCTACATCGGGCCCCGTGAGGGCCTTGTAGAACCGCCCGTGTAGCTCCTTACTCTTCCATATGTCCTTGCGATCGTCGGTGCTAAGCACCTTAGGTCTACGCCAGTTCTCGTTTGCCAAGGAAAGAGGGGTAAGGGTTCTGTCTACTGCTACTACATCGCGATGTATCCCACACTCGTTGTTTAGGAAATACTCCCTGAGGCTGCACACCTCGCGGTTATGGAGGTCCTTGGCGTTTAAAAAGCCACGGCCGCCACACTTACGCGGGATGTACAGTCTCATAACTGACGAGCGTGGGTGTAGCATGCGGTGTATAGTGAGCAGCACACGGACCCGCCTATCCAGGGCGTCCAGCTCAGTCTGAGTCCACCTTAGTATGCCAAAGGAGTAAGTGAGCAGGGGCATCACCCAAGCGTTGAAGGCCCGCACCTTGTTGCCGCCAGACAAAAGACTGTTAAGTACTTTTGTCAAGCGACAGAAGAAGCGCTCCTTCACCGCCTGTATAGTGTCCCTGTCCGCAATACTCAAGGCCTGTGACATACCAAGGTACTTGTAGGTTTCAGCCTCGGAGATAGATCTGAGAGTCATTGTCTCGGAAAGTTGCAAATTCGGGGAATTTACGACTTTCCCTCGTTGTACATGCATGGCCGCACACTTATCTACACCAAACTCCATTTTGATGGCGCTACTGAAGGTTTCTGTGACCTTCAGTAGCTCCAGCAAGTCTGGGCGTTTGTGTGCAAATAGCTTGAGGTCGTCCATGTACAGTAGATGAGAAATGACCTCACCGCCTCTCCGAAGCCGACAGCCCAGTCCTGAATCCTTCAGCAGAGTGCTGAGTGGGTTCAGGGCCAGGCAGAACCACAGGGGACTCAGACTGTCACCCTGGAAAATACCTCTCTCAATCCTTATAAAGTCATGCGGACCAGGGGGGCCATCTCCACCACCTGGTTGACGAAGTACTGTGGTCCACTGCCTCATACATGCGCCTAAGAAGGATTTTAAAGCTGTATTGATTTTATACAGCTCCAAGATCCTCTCCAGCCATGAATGAGGCACCGAATCATAGGCCTTCTTGTAGTCAATCCAAGCAGCTGAGAGAGACCCCCTGTCCCGCCGGACTTGTTGGCAAATGGCCGCGTCGATGAGGAGGAGCTCTTTAGTACCACGTGACCCAACCCTACATCCATTTTGAGAGAAGGCCATAACGTTGTTCGCAACAATGTGCGTGTTGATTTTTGATCTCAAAATGGATGTAAGGAGCTTGTACAGCGTGGGCAAGCACGTGATGGGTCGATAGTTCTTCGCTTCCGTGGTACTACCGGACTTGTAGAGCAGGAAGGTAACACCTGTTGTTAGGAAAGATGGTAGGGAGCCGAGCTCAAGGGCTTGTTGGAATTGTATTGCCAAGCGTTCATGTGAGCTTCGAAACCACTTGATCCAGAAGTTGTGCAATCCGTCCGGCCCAGGACTTTTCCAGTTCTGGGTCGCACGAACCGCACAACCCACGTCATCGGGGCTGATGGTAACAGCCCCCATGGTTTCGATGGGCTCACATGCTCGCTCAACAACAGTCATCCACTCGCCCTCAGTGTGCACGACTGGCACCGACCAGATACTACGCCAGAAATTAATCATGGCGGTAGGATCCGGTAGCTGCCCGTCGGCCACACGTTGATCGGCTCCCTCCCACTTTCGGTATACCTTCCTTTGGTCACTCTGGAAGAGACGATTCTGCTGGAGTCGATCCACGCGCTCTCTATAGCGGCGAATACGGCTTGCCCATGCATAGACTTTCTGCTTCAGGAAGTCTATGCGCTCCGTGACACATGCCATGTAGTCGCGGGGTCTGATATCAGTCCCCACGAAGGCTTGTGTCACGAAACGCATAACACGGGGGCGGTTGTTACCCCCCCTGAAGCAGATCAGCTTTGCAATGAGAGTCCTAAACGTGCTGATACGCCGCTCGATCCGTATTTGCCAGGCGGGGACACCCCCGGCGGTCCGCGGCGCTCGGTCAGCGTCCGGGAACTTGACGCGAGCGACGCGGCACGCCGCGATGGCCCCACAATACATGATCGAGTGGGTATCAGCGAGATCTTCGCTAGCCCGCATATACGGGTCTAGCAAAGCGTTTAGGGCTGCCACTAGCGCTAGATTACGTCTATTCGTGGGCAGGCGAGGTAAACGCGGCCTAGAGTCTGCCGTGGATCGGTACTGCTCAATCGCCTCTTCCAGAGCCCTCCTCAA
Source organism: Eudemis profundana (assembly GCA_947034925.1). Lineage (NCBI taxonomy): Eukaryota > Metazoa > Arthropoda > Insecta > Lepidoptera > Tortricidae > Eudemis > Eudemis profundana. The sequence goes on from OX344809.1 coordinate 2,937,433, forward strand.
TTGCTCATTGGCCTGGATACTTACACTACTCACGCCGTCCTCCTCGTCGGCAGGGGGATCCCCCCGCGGCGCCCCCGGCGCCAGGTCGGATGCTGGCACCGGGACCGGCGATGTAGCGGGCGGATTCCGAGTCGAAGTGGAGGCCGCGCGAGTAGCAAGCACTTCCAGGCGCAGTCGATCAAGCGTCGCGTCATCCAGCCGCTTCAGCCGCTGGATGGCGCGCACCTGATCCGATAACCGTTGCGCAGACACGTCGATGGCCGGTTCAAGAGTCTGAAACAGAAGCAGCATCCGGTCACGGTACGCTGTCAGGCTAGTACCTCCCTCTGTGGCCCCATAGTAGGCGCGCATGCAGTTCTCATTCATGGCTTGAGACCGTGCTTGAGACCATCGCATGCGACGCACTATACCACCGGTAGCGGAAGCCGTAAGCGGAGCAGAGTGCCCCGCAGGCCCCAAGCGTGCCGGCAGCGGTGGCCGTCCACGTCGCGCAGGTGGTCGTGGCGGCGGGGTCGGCGGCCCGCGCGCGTCCTCGCTCGACTCGCTGCTGGTGTCGGGGGCAGTCGCGAACTCTTCCCCCGACGACGATACTGAGGAGCCGGACGGCACGGGCGATGGTGGTGGGCGTGCGTTTGTGGCCGCTTGTGCTCGCCGTCTCGTAATCATATACTGATTCTTATTTATGTATTCGCCATTCGTGCACGTTGCAGTTGTATTTTTAAATAAAAAATTCACAAATTCCGTGGCAAAAAGCGTTTAAAATACATTTTTATCAAAATATAAACAGAGACGACGTCTGTCATTGTCAGCGGTTTATTATTATTATTATGTATGTCTTTCCCGTACACGAGACAGTAGTGTCCCGGCCCTTTGGGAGGCGTGCGCGGAGCCGAAGCCAACGCGTAGAGGCCCTTTCGACAATTTAATGAAAGGCAACGTGTACACCCAGCGGATGCTGTCCCTGCCCGTGTCACTGGGCGCTCGCAGAGACAGCCCCCGCCAGATACAAGGACTATTGTTGATTGATGGAATCTAAATTTACTGGGTTATGGTGGTGGAATTATGGACTAGATACTGGGCTATGGATTGAGACATGACGGCGCCTGTCAGGAAAAGTGTCTCATGGCTTTCGCGGCACTGACAGACCGTGACTTGCCCTCCGCTGATGGGCCCCTGTTAAATAGCGACATTATGAGCAATGGCCCAGGGGCAACACCGCTGCCGAGGGCTGCAGGGTGTCGAGAGGTGTGCTGCGCTTTCTCCGAGGGTACTCGCGGCGTTATGCCTTTTATCACTTCCACGCCTGGAGCATATAGCTCTCGCGACTCCACTCTGGACGGCCGGTTAAGGCAAGCCAGAGGCGGAGGTCCTTTCACTAAATCCCATGACCCTCCCTAAGGACCCCCCGGAGCACTCGGGTACGTGGGGTCGCTACTCCCCAACAGCTCGCCACAAGCTGCCCTGCGGTAATTATTATTATTATTTATATATTTATTCAAATGACAAAAAACATTAGTAAGGGTACATCGTCCCACAAGACTGTTTCCACAGTTTGACTGTGGGATCCGTGAGTCTATCTATAGGTACGTACAATATTACAAACTAGGTAGGTAAATACCTCGACAGTAATCAATTTAAATGAATTAAATACTGTCTAGGTAGTATTTAGACAGGGCTTTTTTAAATTTATTTTTATTTTTCTCCGTCCTAATAGCTGCAGGTAAGGCGTTAAGTAAATATGGTAAGCTCTTTTCGATGAGCCTGTCCCCATAGTAATTGCTTACTCTGGGAACAGCATACTTACCTGCAGCTATAGACTTGGTGCCATGCTTATGGCTTATTTGAGATAAATTACTCTATTGATGGCGATGGTAATGAAGTAAGCAAAACGGTAAAAAATCGCAAAGAACTACCCGTCTTTCTCTGTCGGACTTGAGTTTTAGAGCGAGACAGCACAACTGATGTTGACTTACGCTAATGAAGATTGAAAGCTTGGTCGTTTCTTCGTTATGTATACAGGGTGAATTGTGAAGCGGTGTTAAATCACGGGCTGAAATGTCTCGCTCCTTTGTTTGCGGAGTAAATCGCCAACCACAGAAATATATACAGATAGAACGAAATTGTTCGATGATTTGTATGGGAACCAAGCGTGTAACGTTTTTCGCTTGGCGTTTGACGCCAAAAGTGTAGTTTAGTGATGGAAAACATAAATTTTCCATTTCATTTGGTGGTATTTGACCAATTAATTATACCATTATTATATTTTTTATTATAGATATATTTTTATTATTAGATTTTCAAATCTGATAATAATGGTAAAGATTACTATACAGTTCTCGGCAAAAATATATGATGAAGTGGATCACACATTACTCTATTACATCCACATCCTCACAAGTGGTGGGCGGTAAGGAAGGAATAACAAACTCGTGTTATTAAAGCCCTCGACTTCACCTCGGGCTTCTAACAAACACTCGTTTGTAATTCCTTCCTTACCGCCCTAGATACACAATGTACTAATACTTACCACGGGCGGTATTAAAGAAAGCCTCAGATCGGATATTTATCAATTACCTGCCGATACCGCCGTTTCGTTATGTACGAGTAAGGTGCTAATAAATAATTAGGTACCAATATTTTTAGGGCTGATAGTACTCAGCTTTCTGAGTTTATTTATGTATAAAAGATAAGATAGATAAGATAAGATAAGATAAATTTATTTATACCAAATTGCACAGTTACATAAACACATGTAGTATCCGGTAAGGACCAAACTAGGTTGAGCCTGTATCAAAACAATAAACAAATTAAGTGTGTACGAGGGTGGTTTGATAAGTACCTGTTATTTAGTACTTCTAGAATCTTAACATGCTCATGTTTCCGGCTATTGTGTGACACATTATTTATAAGGATTTGAGCCAAATTTCAATAGAGTCGCATCTTTATTTTTTGAATTATGGATCACAAACTGCACTATTCCGACGACGACGTGGACGTAACTATGAAAAAATTAAAACAGTTCGCCGCAAGATCCACTCATATTTTTTTTATTTAATAGGTAATGGAAAAAAAATATTATGTCTGTTTTTGAAAACTCTCTAACTGTTATAGTTCACAGTGTTTTTATTAGAATATAGATTTTTTTTTAAATAAGACCCGATTCTTGACAGTATTGGCTTAAAATTGACACCGACTAATAAAACATATAAAAAATTGGAAACCACATCTCTAGTGATCAATAATGAAGATTTAGGTGATAACTAAAGTCCTTGACTTACGTGTTGGTGATTTTAAGAAACTTAAACACATTATTCACAAGAATGGGATAAGCAACAGTGTGGCTCCAAATGAGCACCAAAAATGGGTTCACGATCTCAACTTGCAATTGGGTTCAGGAAAAAACAGGATAGCGAGTATTTATTGATCTATCACCATTGTTTACACTGGATTTCTAGCAAGTTATTTGTATTCACCAAGTTAAAAAAATAGAAAAAGAAAAAAAGTTGTTCCCTAGTAAAGATACCCAGAAGCCTGTCATGCGACTACTTTACAATTTTTTTATTTTTAAGAAAAAAAAAATAATGCCACAACAATAATACCTAGTGTATTCAGCTAGTAAATAGCCTAGCTACAAACTCGTAATGCCATTTACGAAAAAAGGTTTCATAAATAGTTTTTTAAAAAGACTTATCAAACGGCCCTCGTAGGTATGTTTTTAGACAAAATTAGGGAAGTATGTTTGCTACGTAGTGCAGCAGTGATTTTTATGCTCTTTGATTATCTTATGCTTACTAACTTTTCAATATGAATGGGGCCCGTTTCACGAAGCTACAAGTTACAAATTACAAGCGGAAGTCTCTTTTCAATACCTTTTGATAGAAAGAGACTTCCGCTTGTAATTTGTAACTTGTAGCTTCGTGAAACGGGCCCCTGGCCTCTTAACAGAAAACGACGTCTACTTGACAGAAAATGTTCTTGTCAGTTAAAATAACCGTATGATTAAGTTTGGGTACAATTTAATTTGATTTATTTTGTTCGGGAAATGAAAACATCATAAACATCATATAAAAAGTTTTCTTAATTTCTATAAGTGTGTTGATGTAAGTTAACATCTCTTAAAATATTGGTACCTAATTTGTTAGCACCTTACTCGTATATATTAATGCCGGTGACTGCGTGTGTACATTATTTGAATACCTACTTCTTTTCTGAAACGGATAAGACTAGCAATGAGAATAAAACAAAACGACAAATCCAAAAATATAATTATACGTTGTATTCTTTTAATATTTAGCGACTTAAAATTACATATTATTATGTATACTCACCGACTTTAATTTTGAGCCATTTAGGGTTCACTTTACAATAGTCGTGTCACAGATTGTGTATTACACGACAAAATTTGACTGAACCCTAAATGGCTTAACAATTAATGTTCGTGACCGTACATTTAACAAGGACGTATTACAAGACATATAATTCAATTTTTAATACACTTGCTCAAAAAGTGTAACTTTTCGTAGCTGTAAATCGTGCGCAAAGTTGTATTTTGCGCACTAGTGCTTTTTACTTTCCAGCTAATTTTTGAACACTAAATAACACATTTATTTGTAAATAAGTAAAGTACAAAGTAATAATGAATATATTTCGTGCTTTTTATGTTTAAATTTAATTAAATTCTGTATGTTTCTTTTCAAAATAATTTCTTTTGATTTGGCTGAATGGTGACAGCCGGTGCCATGTTTTTGTTTTATAGACATTTTTTCGCAAATGTATTAAAAAACGTCGTTTGATACACGTGCGGAAGTGTCATTTCCACTCGTCCCGAGTATTTACCCTCGCCTAGCGGCTCGGGCCAATACACCTCGGGACTCGTGAAAAATGACATACTTTCCGCACTTGTATCAAAAAGTACTATTATGCCACACCTGACTATAAAGTTGCTTTTTCCGCACGCTGCGCGTACGGAAAAACCAAGTGTGGACATAAAATGATGTACGTTACACAACACGGGAGGTAATAAAGAAAGCCCTCGATCGCGTATTTACATCCCTCGCTTGCAGCTCGGGCCGCAAACTTCTGCGATCTCGGCCTTTCTTTGTATTACCAATTACCACCCTAGTTGTGTAATGTACTAAACAGAAGCGTTATATTTGACCCACTCAAAGACGCATAAAAATACTTAAATTATTATGCTTCGCACAACTTTACGAGGATAATTTTTTGATTTGCAAAATACATAATCTTCGGAATTTACCGACGGAAACGTGATCTGGGTAACTTACCGCCAATTTATCCAAAAAGTTAAAAATTTTCATTGTTTAACGCCCGACGTAAAAAGAGCGGTGTTATAAGTTTGAGGCAGGAGTCCCGTAGGGAATGCAACCCGGGTACCCGAGTCAACGACTTTATTTAGAGTCGGGTTAAACCCGGGTATTTTGCAACGGTTGTATAAGTAGGCTCAAAAAATGCGAATGGCGCGAGTTGCGATACGAGCCGCCGCGGCGGCAAGTATCGCAAATAGAGACGCCATTAGCGCTTTTTGCTTTAATTACACGACGTTGCATACAATACTTTTTCTACGACTAGGTTTTAAAATATAAAATACAAAATTAAACATAATAGCGCGCAAACAAGGCAAATATGACATATGACTGACAGTATATGTCTATGGTAAACTTTTTTTTAATTTGACTTATACTCGCTAGTGACACGCAGTGACGATATTAAAAATGCTTTTTTTATGTTGGCATCAATGAATTTAGTTCGGAAAGTTTTGTTTTTCTTAAAAACCGTAGGAATTTAATTGTTTGTTAAGTTGGTAGTTGTGCATTTTTATCGTAAAGTTAGAATTGAGCGCTTAATCCTTGACCTAAGTTTAACCTAGATTTAGAAGTCTGTGGCTGCTAGCAGTATCGTTTTGCGATTATAACGACACTAGTGCTGTTATGGGGAATAGAGTATAGACTTCTCTGAACTCATATTATGTATGTTCTTATATTAGTGTTCGTGACCAAGTAAAAGACAGATAAAAGTACAGGAGTAGAAAAACTCATTTAACTGACTTGTCTCAAACATGCAATTAAATGTTGATATTACGTGCTTTATAATAGGCCGTAAAGTACCTCGTTTCCGGTGCGGCTTGACACTCGGCATTTAATGGGATTTCATACAACATTTCCGGCTTAGGCCTGCAAACTTAACTACAAGAATTCATATTTAAAATATTTTATCTTTCATTCGCGGTATAAATGTATACTGAAACAGTTTTTGGAAAGGAAATTGAAAATGTTTCATTCTGTAATTCTTTTTTTTGTCTACTTTACTTTTAGTGTCTCTAGGAAATTAAGTAAAATTTTTTGGAATGATTTTAATTTATTTCATTGCATATTTGAGAAAAGGGGCATTTCATATGAAGCGGACAGGAAAAAAAAGTGACGTCCCCGAATTTGTTTATATTTGATATAGTTCTTCTTCTAGTAGGTATAAAACCGGACGCCAAATATTTTTTTATGTAACTAAGTAACTAACACTGTAGCTCAGTGACCCAAAAAGGATCTTGGCTTCCGAAACGAGAACAGCGCGGTTTCTTGTCAATCCGCGGCTTGAAGCTTACGCAGAACCACCTCGCAAAATGTAATAGTCTACCACTAGATCGATCACTTTTGGCCAAATTAATGTCTGAACAAGTTATAACTTCGTTTGATTTTAAGTAGTTAGAGTATTAGTTTTACGTTAGGGGTTTTAGATTTTACTTTAGGGTAGGGCTAGGTTCGTTACAACTTTGACTTTGACTGCGACCCTCAGTAATGAGGACACCCATGCAAAGAGGAGCATAAGTTTAACCGCTGTGGGTGTCTGTCTGTGACACCGTAGCTTTTAAACGGGTGATCGATTTCGATGCGGTTTTTTTATTTGATAGCCGATTTTCTAGCGATGGTTCTTAGGCGTGTTTCATTCATCTAAACTGGTTCAGCCGCTCATGGCATACATATTATGATTTGAAATGAAAAGGTTGAAGATTTTTATACATGTAATAATATTGTACGTTACGTACGGAATTTTAGTAGGGAGTTTTATTAATTTTCAATGTAAGTTTTGTGCACAGAGTCACCTCCGTGGATGTCACCATCGTGGTTTAATTCATAAAATTGCTTCATAATCTTACACTATTTTTTTTCAAGTAGTTTTTCTTCTACTTTAAATCTAAGCGTTTTTTGTCTTATATACACAGTTTTATCACACAAATCATGGCCACACAATTGAACATTTCGTAAAAAGAAAAGAATCAGACATGTAAAAGAGCCCTTGAGGCCTACTTGCAGAAATAAATGAGTTTGAGTTTGAACATTTCGTAAAGGTTTACAGCTTGTTACCTATATACTATAACAACAGTAACAGTGGTCTTGTCCTTGTGGTACTGCGCTTGCACGCGGCTGCGCTCGTACGGCGCGCTGTGCTACTGCGGTGACGGCGCGACGCCGACGCCGACGCCGACAGCAGCTAGAGATGCGCAAAATAGTCCCTCACAAATGTATAATCATCTCTTGAATTATTTTTATACAAATATATAACCGTACGGTGTTATATCAACACCACTCATTCATTATTCATTTGCACTTCCATTGAAAAATAAATAATCATTGATTAAGTATCAATCAATTTCGACACATTATTAAATCATTTCTAAATTGAGTCTAACGATGATAATATATAGTTGTATTAAGTAATTTTATGCCACACCTGGCCATAAAGTGGTTTTTTTCCGCACGCTACGCGTACGGAAAAAGCCGCTTTCTGGCCAAGTGTAGACATAAAATGATGTACACAACAAGGGAGGTAATAAAGAAAGCCCTCGATCGCATATTTACGTCCCTCGCTTGCAGCTCGGGCCACAAACATCTGCGATCTCGGCCTTTCTTTATTTTACCCCCTAGTTGTGTAATGTAATAAAGAAAAAATAAGTTTCCAAGTAGTATTCTATTTTATATCTAAGTGCTTTTTTAGCTTATACACAATTTATTCTCACAAATCATGGCCACGCAATTGAATATTTTGCGAAGATATAGCTTGTTATATCTAAACAACAGTAACAGTAGTCTTGTCCTTGTGGTACTGCGCTTGCACGCGGCTGCGTTCGTGCGGCGCGCAGTGCAGCCGCGGCGGCGGGCGTCAGGCCGGCGCGCGCGGCTTCGGCGGCGGCGCGACGCCGACGCCGACACCGCCCGCCGACAGCGTCGTCTCGGCGAAGCGGACGCCGAGCCGTGGGCGGACGCGGCCGTTCTATAAGCAAAGAATCCTTTTAATTATAATTGATTTTTTACATCCGTGGGCCCGTATAACCCGACCAACTTTAACCATAGATTCTAACAACTATTAGAAGTAAAAAAAGTTATGTGACGTATAGTCGATTAACGCTTACTTTCTGAGATATTCATAATTTTTAAAATAAAAATTCCCAAGTGTGTAACAAGCTAAGATACTATTACTAATTTTTTAAAATCCTTTAACTAAACAGCAATTAACCTTCGCAGTGTTAGATGGTAAGCGATTACAAAGCCAAAATATTGACCTTTCGTTTCTATTTTAGCTTTTTTTCCTTTTTAATAACTTTTCCCTGGAGGAAAAGTTAGGGACATGTTTATAACGAAGGACTGAATTTATTGATTTGTTTTGTTCCATAAGACTATTAATGTAACATGACAAAATTCGACCTATGTTGATATAACGTTATTTACTTGTAATACCATCAGGAATACGTGGTTAAAGTTGGTCGGGTTGTACGGGCCCACGGTGTATAATTGTATTGCCTCCCACCAGGGACGGGACTGACAATGCCTAGTGTAGGGGCCAGTATAAATGTAACAGTTTGAAAATAATTCTTTAAATAAACAATTTGTACTTGTGTATGATTTATTGAACTAAACAGATGAAAAAATTGTTTTGGATTCTGAGATACCCTCTGACAGCAAGCTTCACACTAATATTATAAATGTGAAAGTTTATGAAGATGTTTGAATGCTTGTTACTAAATAACGGCGTAACAACTGGGTGGATTGAGCTGAAATTTGGCACGCAAGTACGCCAAGTCAAGTCACCAAGGTAGGACAAAGGAAACTTTATATCCCGGTAAATAGTTTCCTTGGGGCAGTACCAAACAATGCGGGCGGAGTCGCGGATAAATGCTAGTAGTTTATAAGATGCAATTGAACAGAGACTTTCATACATAAATAAACTAGCGACCCGCCCCGGCTTCGCACGGTGTTTCTCAATTATATTATGCATGTATTATACATATAAACCTTCCTCTTCAATCACTCTATCTATTAAAAATAACTGCCCAAGAGCATGTCGGACCATGCTCAGTATAGGGTTCCGTAACCTTTACTAAAAGGAAATACGCTATAGTAAAAACTTAAAACCTGACTACGCCTTCGGCTTTGCAGCCTGAAGCTCGTTTTTCGGGCTCCCGAAAATGAGACTCATTATGCGGTTATGCGGTTTGCGTGAGATAACTATGTGGGCGCTTGGCCTTCGGCCTCCGTAGGGCTTCCTACGGATATAGTGCGCTTGCAGAGGAGCTCGGCCTTCGGCCTCGCAACCTGAAGCTCGCCCTGCGGGCTCGCAAAAATGAGATTGATATATGGTTATACGTAAAGCGACCTGGAACGCTTCCGACCTTCAGCTTCACTTTGAATTAGTGCGGCATAAAGGGCACCTGCAGACGGACCTTCGACCTTCTTCCGGTTTGAAACTTCCTTCATAAGATCAGTCTCAATAATTTTCAATGTTGAAAACAATTTTCGTTGCAAGTATTCATTAAGCGTTACCTTTCTGATTTTTTCCATACTTTTTGGACATACGGTTTAAAAGATAGAGGGGACACAATTTTTGCAACTTTCGGAGCGATTATTTCTGAAAGTATTCACTTAAAGACCTGTCGAACTATGTACCACATGTTGATGTATGATGAAAAAAAAAAATTCGCTTTCTGTTACATGGGTGTATGGAGTACCCCTTCTAGAAATATATATTTTTAATATTTAACTACCAAATTAAGTAGCGGCTCATACAACACACATACATTCCAAATGTCATCAATATACCTACGTCATGTAGTTTTTGAGTAAAATGCCTGTGACATACGGACGGACGGACGGACATGACGAAACTATAAGGGTTCCGTTTTTTCCATTTTGGCTACGGAACCCTAAAAACCACATCAAAATCCGTTGCGTAGTTTTAAAGATTTAAGCATACATAGGGACATAGGGACAGAGAAAGTGACTTTGTTTTATATTTTGTAGTGATAGTGATAAATGGCGGCCCGCAACTTCATCCGCGTGACTTTTATAAACAAACTTTCATCTCCGGTTTCAACCCTTTAGGAACTGAATTTCGAAAAATCCACAGAATAAGTAATATTACCTACGTACAGAAGTCTCACTCTCTAACAAAACTGTCGTTCGAGTCTGACCACCGGACGGAACGCACCGGATCCGACCGTCTTTTTTTTTTATTTAAACTAAAATAATTTTAACGTACAGGGTGAGATACATGCTTATGCCACTATAGGAAACCTTAATGGTTTTTATAATAAATGGCGAGATCGCGCGGATCAGTCCGCATTTACATTTTTGCTTAGGTACTTAACTAATTGTCTATGTAGGTACAGAAATATGAATATAACTATCAGTTTCTAGAAAGTGTTTCTTTGAGATTTTTTTGCACTCTCCAGTGCTAGTAATATTATTTATGGTATCATGTAACAAGTCTTTCGGTAGGTGATTAAGCATGAATGGGATTAGATAGGTATTTGTTCTTTTACCGTAAATATTATTACTGCATGGAAGCGAGTAGGCTGGTAGACAATCTAGGGTGCGCGGGTGATGAGGACGGATTGTTGTTCCAGTAAGGGTACAGCGTCACATTCTTCAGTCAGTAATGACAAACAGAACCTCTCTCTATCGCATAACGTGTGCTCTTTCTGGTCGCTGGCTAAGCCCCCGGAGGCAAAAGTAGTAGCCGCGCGGCGAAATCGCGGAGTGAGTCACTCCTGGCACCGCTCCGCTACCTCTCATAGCTGGTGGATACGCAGCCTAACATTATACTCTGTACTTATAGATATTTAAAAAAAATTAAACAAAAGAACCACATGACACGGGTCGTTCAGCCAGTGGTATTGTGCCACAGATGCAAAACGCTACTTTGATTGGCTGAACGACCCGAGTCACGTAGTTTTTTTGTTTACCTTTTTTTAAATACCTAAAAGTACATAGTATAGAGCGCACACGTCCGTACGAGAAAGAATACGACTCTCAATGGATTCTCTGAGTGCGAAAAACCATCAAGGGGAGCAAACACGTCGTTAGAATATATATATTGGTCTTTTTATTGCTCGTGCGAGAATTCTACAGTGGATTTTTCCTCTTAACGTTCGAAAAATAGATACCGTTACGGCTAGCTTTTTATTCTCCAAATCACACAATACTTGTATGCTTTGAACCATAGAACCCTACCGCACCAAAATTATTATGGTCCGAATTTTTGAGTGTCTACAACAGCATTGCCAGACGTCCCGATTTTGGCGGGACGTTCCGATTTTAAATCAAAATTAAGTTCTTCAAGAGGAAGTGAATATGTTCTTAAAGGGTCGGCAACGCTCACGTAATGCCCCTGGTGTTGCAAGCATCCATAGGAAGGTGCGGTGACTGCTCACTATCAGGCAGGCCCTACGCTTGTTTGCCACCCTAGTTGTAGAAAAAAAAAACGTCCTTACGTTTGTTTGCACGTCGTTACACTTGCCTCTCCACTAGCCCAGAGCCGGCGCGTAAGCGAGTATATAAAATGGGGCGAGTAACAGTTGATTGCGGGCTGACCAGGCACAGTGTGATCAATCGACCTTTCCAGATCCGCAATGTATGCTACTCGCCTAGTTTTACTCGCTTTCTCGCCGGCGCGGCGGTGGGACATTTGCCTGTGTAAATTGGCAAATACCAATTTACACCCCGCTATTTGTAAATTGGTATTTGCTGTACCTACGTTGTCTATCGGAAGATGAAAAGACTACAAATTGTGGGCATCCCATTAGCAAGCGCACACAATAAGCTATCAGCTAAGCTATCCTTTGGCACAAGTATGAGCCAGCCCTCTGGTCACCCGTCGCATCAACCAAACGCTTTGCAATTTCCTTTCAATTAAAGTGTTTATTTTAAAATATGTTATGTTGACCATTAAATTATGTATTATATTATTAACCGTGGGCCCGTACAACCCGACCAACTTTAACCACGTATTCCTGATGGTATTACAAGTAAATAACGTTATATCAACATAGGTCGAATTTTGTCATTTTACATTGATAGTCTTATGGAACAAAACAAATCTATAAATTCAGTCCCTCGTTATAAACATGTCCTTACTTGAGGAAAAGTTATTAAAAAGGGAAAAAAAGCTAAAATGGAAACGAAAGGTCAATATTTTGGCTTTGTAATCGCTTACCAGCATCTTAGGGCCGATACAGACGGACTGCAACCCAATTGCAACTCCCTACGATTTGTATGGGAACTGCATCACAACTGCATGCCGACTGCGCGTCGGCGTGCAGTTGTGATGTAGTTCCCATACAAATCGTAGGGAGTTGCAGTTGGGTTGCAGTCCGTCTGTATCGGCCCTTAGTCACATTTATTAGGGCTTGTTACACACTACACTAGGGAGTTTTTATTTTAAAAATTATGAATATCTCGGAAAGTAAGCGTTAATCGACTATACGTCACATAATTTTTTTTACTTCTAATAGTTGTTAGAATCTATGGCTAAAGTTGGTCGGGTTATACGGGCCCACGGTGTATGTATACATTAGGCAACTGATGATAACTTAGTCACAAGCGTCACACTAACAAACTACATCAGTATGGAACTACATAACTAAGCGTGTATATTCGATAATTAACTTCCCAAGTTCCCGTCCCAAGGGATAATTACGTATCAGAATCACACGCATATAAATTCGCAGCATTGGGAATCCGTTTAATAGAATCTAGACCAAGTTTGTAGAAGTTTTAGATGATCCTCGGTTCAGAGATGAGAACTTTATTTCATTAGTAGTATTTGTTTAGGACTACGCGCAAATATTTAGATAAGTATAAATCCATCTCATCATAAAGTAAATTATTATGTGTGTCTCACTATTTGTTTCCTTTTCAAGATTGAGATCTAGGAATAGACATAGAACACTTTTTATTCCGGGAGAGTATCGTTTATATTAGAGTGCCCTAATAAATACTACTAAATTTTAAACTATGAGCAACCTTTTTGAAATTGCGTCTTCTCTTTAGACTCAAACATAGTAAACGTTAAGTTGGTTTTTAACACCACTGATGCATAAGACGTATTGATTTTAAAAAATGGGCGTTATAAATTATAGGGCAAATTACAACACCATTTTCGTTCTTCGTTATCATTCCATTCATTATATTTGGATGGTGAAAGTGCTGTGAGGTTACTATATAGCTGCTCTGCTAATAAAAAATACGAGTATAAGATTAACGAACTCTTTTCATGGCCCCATCTTTTAATTGCCATGGTTACCAGTGGCTGGGTTGAAAGAACTTGTTTGATGTTTTTTATTCATCAAATAAAAAAGCTCATCTTTATGGAAGTTTATTACGATAATTTTTTCCTTAAGATTAACCCGTAGAAAGGATTTTGCTATTCAGAAGTTATCATTTAATCATTGTGGATTAAAATGTCTTCGTTTACCGTAGTTTTTATCTTTATTTGTAAGGAGCATTTATTTAAACTGTATTGCACAAATGAAAACTTATTGCACAAAAGGCAAACTTAATGCCATACGAACTTAATGGCAGTCACTACCTGTTAACCTTATAGCAAAACAGATAGCTTGTGGGCGCTGCTACTAACGCTAACTAAACTTTTGTCAAATTGACAATGCCAGCTCCGTAAGGCTCCACTGAGGGGGAGACAAGCGGAGCGGAGAGGAGACGTGTAGGGTCGACCAAATGGTTTTGTACACTTACAGCCTGCAAAGTTGGGTGGGAAAGTCCATTTTAAAAGTATAAAAATATTAAAAACTATTAATCCCATTAAATAACCCATAAAACTTGTAAATGTTGTTACGAAATAGCAGATTAGATTTATAGTTGCAGAACAAAGTTCTTGATTTCCCCAAACAACGTATGTTTCGTGACGATGGGCTTCAGTATAGAACGTTTCGGCACGTATTTGGGAAAGTCAAAAAATGAGATATTAACAATGGGTGGGTAAGTTTTTATGATATTGAAGTAGTTTTTTTCACAAATATTTCTATTATTGAGAGGTATTTCTATAACATATCACAGAAAAAAGTTGTGAAATAGCCAACTGGCCTGGGGCGCTTTTCAAAATACGCCCCTGGTGCCAATCCACATTCGACTTGAAGAAATCCAAGTTACCTACTCCTTTCCGTTTTACTGGGCACTAACAAGCTACAATTTTGTTAAATATGAAATAGTTCTCTCATTAGGAGAAGTAGCGATGTTTCAAGCTGTCTTTGTCCATTATAAAAAAGGTTACTAAGAATTGTGGCAAGTTTAGTTATCTTTAGTTGTTTTAAGAAATTACTGTCTGGAAAGTTTCTGGCGGCCTAGGTAGTTCACTCTCCTACCTACTTTAATTTAATTCAAAGTACTTTATTCAATCCAATATGTATAATAATAGTATTTTTTCTACTCCTGTACTGTTATCTGTCTTTTACTTGGTCACGAACACTAATATAAGAACATATATAATATGAGTTCAGAGAAGTCTATACTCTATTCCCCATAACAGCACTAGTGTCGTTATAGCCACTTTACGTTATTGCTAGCAACCACAGACTTCTAAATCTAGGTTAAACTGAGGTCAAGGATTAAGCGCTCAATTTTAACTTTACGGTAAAAATGCACAACTACCAACTTAACAAACAATTAAAATCCTACGGCTTTTAAGAAAAACAAAACTTTCTGAACTAAATTCATTGATGCCAACATAAAAACAAAAGTATTTTTAATATATTCACTGCGTGTCAACTTCATTTAAAAAATAAAAAGTTTACCATAGACACATACTGACAGTCATACGTCATATTTGCCTTCTTTGCAGGTTATGCCTTGTTTGTATTTTATAATTTTAAAACCTGTCGTAGAAAAAGTATTGTATGCAACGTTGTATAATTAAGTCAAAAAACGCTCATTGCGTCTCTATTTGCGATACTCGCCGCATTCGCGGCTCGTATCGCAACTCACGCAATTCGCATTTTTTGAACCTTCTTATACAACTGTTGCATAAAATACTATTATGCAACAGTTGTATAAGAAGGTTCAAAAAATGCGAATTGCGTGAGTTGCGATACGAGCCGCGAATGCGGCGAGTATCGCAAATAGAGACGCAATGAGCGTTTTTTGACTTAATTATACAACGTTGCATACAATACTTTTTCTACGACAGGTTTTAAAATACATATAAAATACAAACAAGGCATAACCTGCAAAGAAGGCAAATATGACGTATGACTGTCAGTATGTGTCTATGGTAAACTTTTTATTTTTTAAATTAAGTTGACACGCAGTGAATATATTAAAAATACATTTGTTTTTATGTTGGCATCAATGAATTTAGTTCAGAAAGTTTCGTTTTTCTTAAAAGCCGTAGGATTTTAATTGTTTGTTAAGTTGGTAGTTGTGCATTTTTACCGTAAAGTTAAAATTGAGCGCTTAATCCTTGACCTAAGTTTAACCTAGATTTAGAAGTATGTGGTTGCTAGCAATAACGTAAAGTGGCTATAACGACACTAGTGCTGTTATGGGGAATAGAGTATAGACTTCTCTGAACTCATATTATGTATGTTCTTATATTAGTGTTCGTGACCAAGTAAAAGACAGATAACAGTACAGGAGTAGAAAATAGTATTTTATGCAACAGTTGTACAACGTTGCATACAATACTTTTTCTACGACTAGGTTTTAAAATATAAAATACAAAATTAAACATTGCCCGCAAACAAGGCAAATATGACACATGACTATGGTATACTTTTTTTTAAATTTGACGTATACTCACTAGTGACACGCAGTGACGATATTAAAAATACTTTTTTTTATGTTGGCATCAATGAATTTAGTTCGGAAAGTATTGTTTTTAAAAACCGTAGGAATTTATTTTTTGTTAAGTTGGTAGTTGGGCATTATCCAAATAAATTAAGGGCCAGGGTAAATTAAAGGTTTATGTGAAGTCCCCAATCTACACTAGGCCAATGTAAGTACTATCATTGCCCATCTCTCTCTGTTTAATACATAAACCTAGTTTCTACGTACACAAGCATTTTGAAGACGGGACATCTTGCGAAAGGGTTGTTTACAGTAGCGACGATCAACGAAAGGAGCTTTTACATAACACTTTGCGAAATTGATGGGACCATATACGATTTTAAGCTAACCTGGCCATTCACATAATAACTACTATTAACGACGGACCATTTGAAAAAGGGACGTTTTGCGAATTGCGAAAGGGTATTTTGCAAAGAAGATATTTTGCGCATGGGACGAAATTTTGATGGAGGGACGTTTTGCGAGTGGGGCCTTAGGTAACCATAATTATCACTGCAACATGAATACTCAAAGGATTTTATATGACATGTAGTAATATAATGAATTGAAGATGGATTTTATATTGATTTTTATATAAAATTCGACGTTTAAAAATGTTTGTATGTTCTATATACCTAAAAACAGTAAAATGTTTGTTGTTGTTTATGTTGTGTGTGTAAATGTTTTAATGAGAATGCCGGCTTGTAAACAATAAAAAGGGAGATTGTCATCCCACTACTTCAGAGTTTAAAAAATCGACTATAGTAACAAAAAAAAATCGGCGGACAATCTTACACAAATCGAGCTAGTCCCAAACTAAGCAATGCTTGTACTATGGGTACTAGACGATGATATAGGTAGATATACATACTTATATAGATAAATACACACTTAAATAAATAGAAATCATCCATGATTCAGAAACAAACACTCGTGCTCATCACACAAATATTTGCCCTTACCAGGATTTGAACCCGGGACCTCTAGCTTCGTAGGGGGTGGCACTCCAACTGAGCTAAACGTGTCGTCGTAATAAAACCAATTACTTTTACCGATTACCTTTATTACCAGCGGCGTCTCCACATTAACGTTCCTCTTCATGGAGCTAGATCCACCCGAATTGCCTGAAACAAAACAAATTACACCCCGAATTAATCAACAGCTCGCTCAAAGAATCGGAGTCGCGATCCAGAATGTAGTCGGGTAGTTCTCTGCGATTTTTTACCGTTTTGCTTGCTTCATTACCATCGCCACTATTATTGAACGTTTTATAAAAGCAATCAGGATCATTATGATAAAAATAGCAGAAGAACGCGACTTCTACAAGATAACCGAAAACGACTCCATAGTTTATAGGGAGCTCATCCATAATGTGGCGATGGTACTCGTAATTATTCTATTGGTGCGACTGTTTAGTCGCAGAGAACTACCCAGCCAGACTTATGGACACCCTTCCGCAGGGCACCAACCATACACGATAAAACCCGGCCATGCGTGATCTGCCATATTTTTGTGCTCTGCTCACTGCCAATATCCGATATCGTGTGATGGCTTCACATTATCTCCGATAAAATCGTGTCGGATCGGCCATTTTTCGAGCTTTGTGCGAACAATGCCAGCCTATAATAGAAAACTTTATTTGCTGTAGGTATCTATTATATTTCAGACGCAATACAAGATCTGTCCACAGAAAATATTGGATACATCCCATTGTGCAAGCTAGATACTCAGATACACCAGTACGTCTAGCATAACTGGCCGCGACTTCGTTTTTCGCGCGACAGAGCATTACCTGTCACTCTCACACTATATTGAGTGGAAAGAGATAGGTAGCTTTTGTCGCGCGACAAAGAGTCGCGTGTCACAGTTGTGCTAGAGGTACAGTTCTTACGCACACAGAGACAAAGTAGATACGCGTATAGCACACACACAAAAATTATCGTCCGATAGCTCACGGGCGTCCGATAGTGCCGCCAAGATATCGATATCGTGTCGTACAATGTGAAAGGTAGGTAGGTACATATTTCATACATTTTACTTGCCCCGATATCGTGTCGGTGAGCGATAACGATATCGTGTCGTGCATTGTGAAAGCGCTCTTAAGATGGTTTTCCACCGGCAAGACGAGACGAGACGCGACGCGGATTGAATTGAAATTTGTATGAAATTTTCAATCCAATCCAATCCAATCGCTAGGAGAGGATTGAAAATTTCATACAAAGGACCATGCGTCAAAATGGACCCAAAACCAACAGAGCTGAGAGTTGTGTCATTAAATAGTTCTGTACATGTACTTCATTTCATTATATGGGCATCAAGTTCAATTCCATTGCAGAACTGAGATATTCAAATTCAAAATATTATGAGCAGTGCCATATTTTTGTGCACCCGCGTTAGCTAGCGTAGGCGTACTGGCGTAGGCGTTTCTCATAGAAACTAAAATATGAATATCTCAGTTTTGCAATGGAATTGAACTTGGTGCCCATAGAATGAAATGAAGTAAATGTAAAGACCTTTTTAATGACAAATGACTGTTGGTTTTGGGTCCACTTCCCATACAAAGTTGCTCATGGTCCTTTCAATTCAATCCGCGTCGCGTCTCGTCTCGCCCTGCCGGTGGAAAACCACCTTTACTCGCCGGCGGTGGGACCGTACCTCACGGCTAAGTTTCGTGACCGCACGCCATTGCCCTGCACGGAATCCGAGCACCAATCATTACATGCGGAACGTCTTAATAGAGAAGGGCATTTCTCCAGAAATATGTCTGCGGTCACCTCATTCATTTGGCCCTTTTTCATACTAAATGTATGGAGACAGATGAATGAGTCGCAGACATATTTCTGGAGAAATGCCCAGAACAGCGTTGGGCAGCCCTCTTGCTCGCTTTACCTCATCGTGTTGTAACTCAAAACAGAACTAAAAAAAATAATGGCAAAATATAAAGACGAACAAGTAGTTCAACTTTGGCCGTTTAGGAGCATGCGACACGTATTCTTAAAACTTTGGTTGTAGTGTGTTCGTACACGGCGCGCACACATTCAAGCGCGCGATGTACGTTTTGTAGGGAGAAAAACTGCTGCTATTATACTGTGTAAGGTCGATGTCCCAAACTCGGACGTGTAACGGAAATATATGTATTTTAAACATGGGAGTCAGTTTTTGGAGATCACAAGAAAATTAAAAAATAATGCAAACTATATCATGTGACATATTAAATGAACTGTAAGGGCTCACTGTACGAATCTGAAATAGGTAATTTTTTTTTATAAATGTATAAATAGTTGTTTTAAAGTTATGTAAGAAAGTAGGCAATAATTGACCACCCTTCCCCCCCCTTATCACCGAAACTATTGGACTTAAAATTTTGAAAAAAAATACGGAAAACGGTCCTACGCCTATAGATTACAGAAAAGTATAATTGTTTTGTATTGTTTTGAACGTAAGGAACCCTCTCCACGCACACTAAAAAAAATGAGTTGCTCCTAAAAAGATCGTGATAGTTATGTTATAATTAAGCATTTTGTTTCCATACGAGCCTAACAAGACGTTAGATGCACCAACTAAGATGATATTGATTGTTTATCATAGTTCAATGATTTGATTCAACAAACATAAGGTATAAGATAACTAATTAAACACGATCGAATCATACAAAGAAGAAAATAATGATAGAAACAAGGAATATATTTGTTAAAATTATCAAGATTCCAGATTATTGTTTTAATCACTAATGAACTTGCTGTTTTAATTAATCGGCTTTCGTTGACATGTTCAATATCTTGTTTGATTTATTTATTTAAACGCCAACTAAGAGAAGATCTCTCTTAGGTTTAAAGTAGTAGTTCCGAACCTGGGGTTAATTTACCCCTTTAGGGGTAAAATTAAGTTTTCTCAGGAGTAATACTCATATTAAGTCGTTTTCTTTGAGTTCTTTCATATACTTGTCTGTATTACCTATTTTTAGAGTTCCGTACCAAAATGGTAAAAAAGGAACCCTTATGGTGCGACTCTGTCTGTCTGTCTGTCCGTCTGTCACAGCAAGATATCTCAGGATCTACTGATGCTATCGACTTGAAATTTGGAATAGTGTTAAGAACCGCTAACTCGAGCTTATGGGATGTAAAAAAATCTTTTAACTTTTTTTCTAAAGGGGTCCGTAATGAGACTTTGAAAATTGAAAGTAGGGCTATTATATCGAGTGGGGTATCAAATGAAAGGGCTTAATATGTAGATTCCACAGTTTTTATTTTTTTTTCTTAGACATGCAGTTTTTGATTGAAGAAAAAAAAAAACGTTAAAAAAAATACCATTCCCCCCCTATTATCTCCGAAGATACAGAACAGAAAGATCTGTAATAATTACCGATTATTAATATTATCCTAAATATTACAGGAAAAATAAAACGGTTTTCCTAACTTGCAGCGTTATTTCGAAATTCGCAAAAATCGTAAGACAACCTTATTTGCTCTTACTAAACTAACCGCGGCATACGTCGATGTATGGGGATAACAGTTTTACAAGAGCAAAGTTAAGTTTGTCTCACCATACAGTTTTTCTTGAAATATTCACGTATCTACTGACGAGTTTGTACGGAACCCTCGGTGCGCGAGTCCGACTCGCGCTTGACCGGTTTTTTTGGAGGGGTAACGATACAAACTAGAGGGGGCCTGTGGGTGATGTGGCAATAAAGGTTAGGAACCACTGGTTTAGAGTGTGCGAGTCGAACTCTCACTTGTCCTGTTTTTCTGTAGTAAATGTGTTGAAAGTATAAAGACTAATATTATCGATGTCAAAGCTCACCTATAGTATCCGAGGCGCTGGCAGCGACGCAGCAGAGTTGCTTGCAGAACCTCCGGCACAGGCCGCGGATGTTGAGGCAGTAGGAGCCGTACACGAACGGGTTCATGCAGGAGTTGGAGACAGCCATGGCGAAGAGGAGGCTCTGCACGTGGCTGGACACGCGCCGGGCGGAGTCCCGGTCTACCATGTACCTGGAATAAAAGAGACTGTTACACCCAAGGACCTTAATAGTACATTACACAACTAGGGTGGTAAAACAAAGAAGGGCCGCGATCGCAGATGTTTGCGGCCCGAGCTGCATTGAGGGCTTTCTTTATTAGCTCCCGTGTTGTGTACATAATTTTATGTCTACACTTCACCAGAAAGCGGCTTTTTCCGTACGCGTAGCCTTTTTGGCAAGGTGAGACCAAAAATAAATAGCCGGACGAAGCCTCGCCAACAGAGAACTGAAGCCATTTTTAATAAGCCGGTTGCTTTTACATACAGGCCGCACGCACGCACATCTACTAGTTTTTTCCTATTGCGAGCAGCACGCACACATAGGAAGCCGTTACTAGATATGCGTCAGTTCTTTGTTAACAAGGCTTCGTCGGGCTATTTATATTAAGGTCCTTGATTACACCTGGTTTATACAAGATAACCAGGTATGTTCTTCCCGAAATCAGATCCTTTATGTTTGTATGAAAATCCTACCGACTCGAAACACCTTAAGTTTAAAAGCATTTCTTTCACTCATAGACGTACCACATGCACATGGTGGCGTATGGGAGCCAGCAGAGCGCGAACACGCACACGATGGTGACGGTCATGCGCAGCGTGCGCCGGCGCGCGCGGCGCAGCACGCCGCGGTCCGAGCGGCGCAGGCGCACCGCCCCGCCCAGGCGACGGCTGCCTGAACAACATGGACAACATTTTTGTAATTGTTATACTGGTTATAATTTGAAGGAAAGTAGAAAAGAAATATATATACAAGGTGTTACACCACCTATTGAAAACCTCAGACACCCCAACTGATTTATATTATTCTGAATTAGTCTACAGTACTTTTTTTTTTTAAATCCGTGTATTATTGCCAAAGATATAGTGTGTTGCACTCGTAACTATTCTAATAGTTTGGGCAAGATAAAAAGAGGAAATTAAAAAAAAACATGTATTAAAATATAGTTTAATCGATTCTACTCTTGATTCTCAATAAACAGTTTTCAGGTTTTCAGTTGGTCGTACCAATTAACGGGGGTGGAGCCAGTATATACTTAGTGCTGAAGAAAAAATAAAGCGTCAACTGATTTTCTCTCAGCAACCTGTAACCAATCACAGATTTATGTCTTTCAGACGATACGCAACTTATCCAAAAATGGGTCATTCTCAAAAAATGATGTCCGTAGTTAGGGCTTTATAAAACAACCTCTTAATCTTGCTCCACTGTGTACCGAAAGTTAACCATATAAATTGTATGGTAAGTTTCGTTACACAAAGGAACAAGATTAAGAGGTTGTTTTATAAAGCCCTAACTACGGATACCATTTTTTGAGAATGACCCAAATGTCGTCTGCTGAAGCTTTATATGAATATTTGTCATAAATGACTCACACATAGTGAACATTAAGTTGGTTATCAACACCACTGGATACATAAGACGTATTGATTTTAAAAATTGGGCGTTATGGGGAAAATTCCAACGTCAGTTTTGTTAAGGTGGGTTTAGACCAAACGAATTCTAACACATTCTAACCCCACTCTACCAAATTCTTTGTGTGTACACACTTTATTATTATTTCGTTATCGTGTCATACATTATTATTATTTCGATGCAATAAATTTAATAATAGATCGTTCATCATAAGCTACTTTGCAAAATTGCTTATGTCGATTTATCAACATCTCTCAGCCACAATATAATACCAATAATTTTGTTTCTTACAAAAGGTACCTATGCTTCCCGCTGGTCCGCTGCTCACTCTGAGCAATCAGCGAAAAGTCAAGGTGGCCCTGGCCAAACGACCTGGTTCGACTCCAGGAATTCAGGCCCCCACCTAGTCCGACCCTATCGAGGTGGACCGGGACAAGGTGACCTGGTTCGACACCAGGCGCCCCCGGCACCCACCCAGTCCGACCCTCTCGGGGTGGTCCGGCTAGCGACCTGGTTCGACCCCAGGGAACGCCACGACCGATCACCCGGTCCAACAATCGCTGTGCCCAATAGGGTTTGTCAGCTTCCAAAAAAATATATATGACGACGGGTTTAACGGAGGCTCGTTATCTTTTGGATCTCCCATTATAGAAAACCCCGAAATAAGAGCACAGTTCGATAGCACGAACGTGTATTACTATTCTTCTACACAAAGATTAATTAAAAGTAGCACGATCGCAAAGATACACGAGGATTGATTTCCGAAACGTAGTGAGTTCGTTACGGGGCTGGCTCAACAAGTTAACGGTACCGCTGCTCCATCAAAAATGTGTCATTTCCCGCTCGTCGTACCTTTTTATTCGACATTACTCCCGCCTAGTTTGTGACATTAACCGGAAACAGTCTACCAACTTAACAACAGTAAAAACCAGTGCTGCCAGCCCAATAACGACCTCACTCAAGCTAACCGCTTGACGTTTCTGATTGAGATGATTTCTGAACGTTGTTTCTTAAACGTCAAGTGACACCATCTATTATTTCATTTTGACAGTTGAAACGTCAATACAAATGGTGCCATCCGTTACTGTGCTCCGACACGGCCGTCCTGACTTCTCACACGTCCTCGTGTGAGGTATCTGAAAAGACGAGATAAAGCATACAAAGTAAAAGCTTTCATTCGCTCGGTCAACCTGACCAAGAATACGTGAACACGGTCCCTTTTTTTAATCCTTTTGATTATGATAACAACTGGAATGCAAATGCAAACTAAATTATCATTCTTGATACTAAATAATACAGTAAAAGTTACCTACTTATAACAAAGTCATAAAAAAAATCGGTTGTCTGTAAAATCGGTTTACTGACGATAGTCGAACGTGATAACGTTGACCTTGACCCTGACTTTGACTTTGACATTGACATTGACTTTGACTCTGACTTTGACTTTGACCGACTTTGACTGACTTTGACATTGACTTTGACTTTGATTCTGACTCTGACTCTGACTTTGACTTTAACTTTGACTTTGACTTCGACTTCGACTTTGACTTTGACTTCGACTTCGACTTTTTTCCCAATAAGCTGCTACAATAACATTGACACGCTAAAATGATGGCTAAGTGGCCAGTGTAAATATCTGCCGTTCCACGAATATAATGTCAAAGATTTGTTTTAATAATTTTTAAACTACGATTAAAGCAGGCGTAAAACGGAACTGCCAAAGCAGCATCCACTATTTAAATTTAAAGATTTTTGCCAAACTCAGCAGTGTCTCTTGTCATTCAATAGAGATTTCGACAGCCGTATCTTAGGGAATAAGGGCTAATTTATTAACAATTTGTAAGAAACTATCGTCTTAACGACTTTAGTGCTGGAATAATATAAAGTACCTATTTGACAGGTAACGACCCTGCAAGGTAACGGCCCATGACGTCACACTTTTTCGTGCGTGCAGCCGGCTCCATCGAATTATAAGACGTTATCACGTCAAAAATCTACTCTGTCGAACAGCATAAGTTCAATCAAAAGAGAACATGAAAACTCAACTTTTGAAGACTACTTAGCATGTACTCGTAGCCACTTCAAGACAACCTCCATTTGGCATCTGATAAGGATCCAAGACAACCTCCATCCGGCGTCTGATAAAGACTCAAGACAACCTCCACCCGGCGTCTGATAGTCTGCCCTTCAAGACAACCTTCATTCGGCGTCTGATAAAGACTCAAGACAACCTCCATCCGGCGTCTGATAGTCTACCCTTCAAGACAACCTTCATCCGGCGTCTGATAAAGACTCAAGACAACCTCCATCCGGCGTCTGATAGTCTACCCTTCAAGACAACCTTCATCCGGCGTC
Source organism: Eudemis profundana (assembly GCA_947034925.1). NCBI lineage: Eukaryota > Metazoa > Arthropoda > Insecta > Lepidoptera > Tortricidae > Eudemis > Eudemis profundana. The sequence goes on from OX344809.1 coordinate 2,962,342, forward strand.
TGACAGGCACACACATACTAACGTCGAATTGAATCGCTTTACGAATTCACAAAACCAACGCAAATATTGCAAAAAAAAAACACAGTGTGCGGTTCGGCGGATATTAAACATTCTCAGATTCAGAATCGATGTCATCGATGACACAAGTATTCTCAGGCATTTTGCGTAACCTGTCGTGAGCGTACTTGTATGTACGATTCGAGTTTAGGGACTTCTACAAAAATCGGCCACATCAGTAACGTCTTGGTCACATCAGTTATGTTCACGCCCAATCATAATACTATCATTTAAACAATAGTCAAGTAATGCGTGAAATAAAATCTCAACAGTAATATCATCGATCTCAACAGTCGTCAGAATATGCAAGGTTGAATTTACTGAAGTCTGTCCAATACCGGTCAAAATCACATTATTTTAATCCGTTTACCACTTAAACTTGGACAAAACAGACTCTTTAGCAAGTTCACTCTGCTTTAGAACCATAATGAAAGGTGCTCACCGGAGTGACGTAAACTCCTAGTAGGTGCAGACAAGCTTGTCACACGTTGACTCTCTTTTCCTTAGTGGCCCGTGACCGTCGTTTGTCCTCGTGTGCGTCTGAAAAGAAAACATACCACCAGTAGTCTTTGTCATCGCTCGGTCATTCCTGACCAAAAATGCTAGCAAACAACTTAATTACAACACTTTGTAAGTAGTACTATGTGCCTTCTTCAGATTTGATTTAACACATTAATTGCATACTAGCTCTTAATCAGCAGTAAAACATTATCGCCTCGGTCAGCCCTGACCAAGCAGGGCCCTCTGTTTGGTTCAAGTTCATTAATCGTAATTGCAGCTAACAATCAGTTTAAAGTATCCAAGGAAAGTGACTACCATCGAACAGTGTTTACATTATAAAATCACAGAAGATCATCACCTCTAACCGGCGGATACACCCAGTCATCGCCTGTAACCGGCGGATACTCTCTAATTCAAGCGGAAATAGTACAACCTTCATAAAAGAGCAGAAAATGAAAATAAAATTTTAATACACGTAGAATTCATTGTTCGATAGTTTCACTAACATTCTCTTAATAGGTCATGAGCGTATTTGTAAGCGTGTCTAGAGTTTAGTACTTTCAAAACAGAACACCACTTTGTGATATCAAATGGACCTTTGAATTGGGGCTGAACTTTATCTAGTTCCTTTGTTTCCTAAATCAAAATAAAATTCAAAGCTAGAGTTCAAGTACCCATTAAAACAAAACATTTTTCAAAAACTAAAGTCAAGGAAAGTACCTCTTTTGTCCGGCAATTTCCGTAGCGGTACAACCATCCCTGTGGTTACTCGACATAAAACCAACCCCGTGATTCTATGCGACACATCCGATCACCACTGAGATCATTATGATTCCAAAGGACACTTGTTTTGATTACCAAATTTAAAAATCACACAAATTGTATTATACGGAAATTCTGAATTACTAAAATTAACGGGTATTTGACTCAAGACCATTTTTAGCACATCGCAATATTTTCAATCACTAGAACTTTATAAAACCGCGCTTTTTCTCACATCAGTAAACTTTACATTACTTCCAAACACGAATACGTAAGTAGGTATTTTTTAAATCATTAAATTTAAAGGTAGTTGAAAACAACGGTTGACAATATTTATTTTCCTCTCAAGAAACGTAGTCTTGATTCGGTTTTATGAACGGAGAAAATCATATCCAGAACAGCTCGAATGATTACAATATCGTAATGCAAATAATTGTCGGGTAGAACGTAAAAATAAGTGACTGTCACAAATAGCTACTTCGTAATCTTCGTTTGAAACTGTTAACTTTTTCATTGTTAATCTTAAATGGCAAACTAAAGTTTTTCTGACAATTTAAAAGTAAAGTTTCGCTTTGTGAGAAAATTCTCGGGTCAAGAATCGCAATAAAATCGGTACGACTCACCAGATCACATTGGATTTCCACAAACTCGCGAATCTTGCAGGCGGTGGTGCCCGTTGTTGACTAACGCGCCTGAAGCGCCGTTGCCACCCATGTCACCTTGTAGTGGCTCATCCGTAGTGTGTAGTGTGTAGTGATGAAGTCCAAAACGACGAATCTTTTTCTGCCGCGAAATCAAACGATGATATCTGTTGTGGCTTCAAACCGTACTTCTTGAAAGATTCTTCATTGTCTTCGACTATATTTCACGGTTTTGACTGTTGTCCAGTGCAAGTGCCTCTTATTTTCGGAGATCACAATTAATAGTGTTGCGGTGAAACTTTCTTCAGAGATTCCATTTAAACAAAACCGGCAGTGTTGGATATTCTGAATTCATTAACGTTGGCTGTGTTGCAGTTGCCGGACTTGCTTTGAAGGTTAGAAATTTACTTCTTTTCTTATAACAGGACTCTTCGATACCTCACAACCAAATCCTTGATAATGATAGCGGATTCATAATTCAGTCGTCGAAATCCAAGTACGCGTGTCGATTTTCTTGCTGGGATCGATCTCTGACAGCAGCATTTCACAGGATGTTGATTACTTTGCCTTTCCACGAGAAGTAAAAATGTTTCAATATCTGTTCCACTAAGTCTGCATTTAGTATGTATGTAGGCATCATGTAGGCGATACGAGTATATCCCACTTCTGATGACGACGGGTTTAACGGAGGCTCGTTATCTTTTGGATCTCCCATTATAGAAAACCCCGAAATAAGAGCACAGTTCGATAGCACGAACGTGTATTACTATTCTTCTACACAAAGATTAATTAAAAGTAGCACGATCGCAAAGATACACGAGGATTGATTTCCGAAACGTAGTGAGTTCGTTACGGGGCTGGCTCAACAAGTTAACGGTACCGCTGCTCCATCAAAAATGTGTCATTTCCCGCTCGTCGTACCTTTTTATTCGACATTACTCCCGCCTAGTTTGTGACATTAACCGGAAACAGTCTACCAACTTAACAACAGTAAAAACCAGTGCTGCCAGCCCAATAACGACCTCACTCAAGCTAACCGCTTGACGTTTCTGATTGAGATGATTTCTGAACGTTGTTTCTTAAACGTCAAGTGACACCATCTATTATTTCATTTTGACAGTTGAAACGTCAATACAAATGGTGCCATCCGTTACTGTGCTCCGACATATATAAAAAATAAAAAAAATTAAAAAAGAAAATAAAAAAAAAATGGAAAAAAAAGCGCTTGTATGTGTGCGCGCCGTGAACGGACGCACTACAAGTATAGTTTTAAGAATGCGCCAGTAGAGATCCCACAGTCTACGTATTGACCTTGAAATCCTTTATACTGTCTTTCGTCTATCTATATACTTTTTCGCAGCCCTTGCTCCTTAAATTCCTAGACCAGGTTATAGCATCGATTAATTGGTCTTGATTAAACGCAACTGTTCGAGGATACCTAAACCTAAGTAATTTCCTCTCCACGGGGAACGTAATCGCCCGGATTTCAGAGATTCCAAAGTAATGAGATTGTGTCGTCACAGCCTAACATACAGTTACCAGTTTTCCAGCGGCTTACAAATTACAATCGGGTAATCGGCCATTCTCCAGGACGGCCATTCTCACGAAGTATGTCTGCGGTCACCTAATTACCGCGACGCTGTTTTCATACTAAATGTATGGAGACGCGGTAATTAGACGCAGTCATACTTCGTGAGAATGGCCGAAGATTATGTCTGCGATCACCTAATTACCGCGTCGCTGTTTTCATACTAAATGCATGGAGACGCGGTAATTAGACGCAGTCATACTTCGCGTGAGAATGGCCGAGGAATATGTCTGCGATCACCTAATTACCGCGTTGCTGTTCTCATACTAAATGCATGGAGACGCGGTAATTAGACGCAGTCATACTTCGTGAGAATGGCCGTAATACAGCCTTAGCAGGAACATTCCACGGAACAGTTACGTAAGCGACACTACCTTTTTAATACTTTTGACCGAGTGAATGTACTATTAACACGTAGCAATAAAGATGACAATCGTTTACATATGTACAGTTAACAATGTGTACGACTGTATCTGGTTAGACTGTGGTCGCGTATTATGTAGGCAGCTGTCGCATTTACCGTTCATTAACCTAAGTGCCATCTTCACAAATCCACAGAGCTACAGGCTCGAATTTAAGTTAAACCGTCTTCGGTTTCCGCGATTATCGCTCATTGTAATAGCAACTTAAACGGATTAAATCCCGTATATTACTGGTCTACCCGAACGCCGTAAAGGGTTACGTAACGTTGGGACGTAAAAATAAAGTAATATACGCGATTTAATCCGGCAAAGTTGTTTTATTACAATTAAGTTAAATCCTCAAATAGAGGATTTAACTTCGCTCGCGGAAATGAAATAAGTTAAGTGTATCTTTTTTACTCCGTCGTTTTATGAATCAATTTGAACAGTCATAGTCAGAACAGCACGGTTTTACGTGCTTTAACCGTGAGTTTAAGTACGGGAAACGTTTTGGCAACACAAGAGTGCGCTTTGTGGTGTAAGGTCAGGTTGGGTGAGTGGAACACTTTTAAATATTTACTTGGTACTATTTTGATAATGCTATACCATCATATTTATTAAAAGCATTATGGTGGAAAACATTTAAAAGTTTTCCCCGCTGGGGAAACCCGGGTTTTCCACTTGCCCAACCTGAATTTACTATCAAACTCTCCTGAATCATAATATTGTCTTCGGTTTCCGCGATTATCACTCACAGTAATGTACAGTACATTACTACAGAGGCCGGGAAGTGAGGGGTTGCCGGCCGAGTACATATAGAGTACATATTTTATTAAATTGTATGTCCGTACACGAGACAATAGTGTCCCGGCCCTTTGGGAGGCGTGCGCGGAGCCGAAGCCAACGCGTAGAGGCGGATGCTGTCCCTGCCCGTGTCACGGGACGCACGCAGAGACAGCCCCCGCCAGATGCAAGGACTGTTGTTGATTGATGGAATCTAAATTTACTGGGTTATTAAATTTATTGTTACTTTTTTTGATTGATTATGATAGAGAATAAGTTGTTTCATCATATTCATACACAAATAGACCTTTTGTTTAGCAATTAGTTAGCCAAAACGTGCCATCAATCTAGCGAAAAGTACGTGGTTTTCAGCAATCAAATTAGTTGAAGAAAACAAAAAATATAATATTTTATTACGTTTCTAAAAATGTACATCGTGTTTCATAACTTCACACAGTTTGAGATTTGCCATAATGCCGAAAATGACAGCATATTTTGGCAAATTTTGAAAATGAGCATGAAAGAAGTGCCCAAAATCGTAATAAAACATAAGAATATAAAAAATGTAGCCTATTCAACCGAAAACTAATGAGTTGCTTATTACGGTGGTATGATATTTTTGGCGTAAATTTTTAATGTTACCACGAAAATTTTGCGAAAAATCATGGCAAATCAGTGAAGTCGCGTTTTTCCATCGTAAATCCTCTTAAGGACGATTAACGTTAATGTAACCAAGACTACTACTATCATTTACATTTATAACCTGTATCACATTTTTTCAGGCCTAATAACTTTCCTGTACTGTCTGCATAGAGTCTGTTTTGTTGATTTAGTGCCTGCACGTTCCATATTGGATTATTTGAGCGGTGCGGTCGATGTGTACGCGTTATATCGTAAACGTAATATGTGGAATACTGATTGTGCCAGTGAAGTGATGCGTGATGAGCTGCCCATATCAATGCTTTAATTAATGCCACTAGGGGCTGGGAAGTGAACAATGTGAAACATACACGTGTAAGATACAGTCATTATATCTTTACTAGAGTGATTACATTGTTTACAATTACTTGCTTTAGAACTTGTTATTAAATAGTATTAACGCATTTAATCTCCAACATACTTATGTTACTATGATCCATTTTTAATTCTCAATTCATGAATTCAGTGATATGAAAACTGATCACGTCTCCGATTTCATCCTGTATATTTATCTACTCTATACCTTAGTATGCAAGCAATACTAAGAAACAAAGGAAACAAAATTGAAAGAAAATTCCAATCTTTGCAAAAGTGATTCCTCCTTTATTATGAACAATAAGAAATTTTTGCAATTGTACCCCTTCGTTTCCTGTGAAGGTTTGTTAAGTTTATTGTTTTAAACTTTCTCTTTGTGTTTCATAAGTAAATTGTTCCGGGTTCACGTCTGTTGGTTTGTGGTTTACGTTCCCATAATCATCATCATTGGACTTTGCGTCTATTGCAAACGAATTATGATGAACGATTTGTGATGTATGTTACATACAGTAATCGTGCTGGAGCTGCAGGGTGAGACGGGGTTAGGGCCAGTCTGTGTGCACCATGCTTAGCAATTTGAGACACACTTTCCGAGCATGCGTAACAGCATCCTTACTCTCATAGTGCTGAGCCATCCGATTGTAAGAGTGTTGGCTACAACTGTAGGTTTTTTGTCTGTGCCTGGGCCAAAGCGCACACGTAACACATTCTTTTTAGAAACTGACAATACTTACTAGTCCGATTTTTACACCAGTCATTAGTCTGTTGTAAAAATCGAACTTGGTGGGGGCCGTGGCGTTCCCTGGGATCGAGCCAGGTCGCTTGGACCACCGTGAAGTTTCGCTGATTGCTCAAAGTGAGCAGCGGACCAGCAGACTCCGGCAAGAAACTTAGCTGAACCCGAGCAAGGTCGGAGTGAAGGTAATCCAGGATATTCGGATCCTGGGGCAAATCGGGACGCGGCACACGTAACACGTTATATGCCACCTCCTGCCGTTGGACCTGAACGCCCCACAAGAGAACCCTGGTGCTATGGAGTACTCTGAGCTCCGTACCTTCGATCTCCTTGCTGTTGCGGTGGATCTCTGCGAAGATACGCAAGTAGCAGGCGGTGATGATAGCGAGGGGCAGGAAGTACATTGCGCAGAGGCAAAACACGTTATATGCCACCTCCTGCCGCGGCGAGCTGAAGGCCTCGAATGACACGCACTGGGAGAAACCCGGGACCACCGGGTGCTGCTTCACGCTGAATACCAAGCTCTGGAACAAGAAAGAACTTTTAAGAGTGCTCCTACATGGGGCCACTAGTGGCGGTCCCAACGAAAGAAAGAATACATTTATTCATGAGAGCACAAGATAAAAACAACAAAAAAATATTATAAATTAAACTTAACATACGCTGCCAAAAAAAGGGTCCCACCTCAGCAAAATGCCGACCTTAGAGCCAGCGCTGGTCTTCCGGTGGAACCAGGTAGGGGTGACGTCATCCCGAGAAACTCGCATGACCGGTCCAGGACAGACAGTAGTATTTACTATTATTTATTTTGTGGTAAATATGGTAATACCTTAAAGTATTTAGGAAATATAAAGGAAATAGGAGGGCAGTTTTTCCATACAAAGGTAGTCCCCTGTTTCCTCCTTGGATAATGCCAGTAGAGCAATCATTTTTTGTCCAAAAATCTATGGCTACTATTGATATGTTCCTATGTTTTCCTTTTTACGATAAATTGATTCTCAAAAGAGATAATTAACCTCCAAAAACCTAAAAAAAATGCCAGATTTTCCTCTGTGTTCACACATCCAGAAAACAAATTTGACTAGATTATTAAAAAAAAAGAAAACATAGGAACACGGCCAATGCTTTTATTTAATGTTTAATGAAAAAAATAGTTAAATAGGTTAAGTTTTGGGGAAGAAATCAGGGGACTACGAAACGTTGTTTTCATGAAATTTTAAAAGGTATTTTCGTTCCAAGCTGCAGTTGTCTCTATCGCGCTCTGCGGGTGAGAGGCGGGCAGTGCGGGATAGCGACACATTTTACAAATACCTAATTTTCAATTCTCTCGACCTTACTGTTTCCTCTTAATGTAATGACAGCTCCGGCCAACGCGGCCACAAGTAGCGAGTGTACCACTCTCGCCGCTTGGAGCTTGAACAAAGCCACTTGAACGCTCGGCGTGCGCCGATACCATACAAAATGTGTAAAAAAAAACCGCCGCCGCCAGTGGGCGAATGTGCGGAGGCTCTAAATCAGTAGTTCCGAACCTGGGCGTTATTACCCCTTTAGGGGTAAAATTAAGTTTTCTCAGAGGTAATACTCATATTAAGTCGTTTTTTTTTTGAGTACTTTCATATACTTGTCTGTATTACCTATTTCTTGGAGGGGTAATGATACAAATCTAGAGGGGCCTGTGGGTGATGTGGCAATAAAGGTTAGGAACCACTGCTCTAAATGCTGTTAGCAAATTATCAGCAACCTAATTATGTCCATACTGCTACCAACCAACCAGGTGCCTCATTTCATCATTTGGGCTTCATCTTATACCTACCTTAAAAAAATAGGTAATTTTGAAAAGTTTAGTTTTCATATATAACACTAGGAAATCATAAATAAGTATGCCTACGATCTTCAGAAGCGAGTTCTTTTCAACAGTCTGACAATCTGCTATCATGGAAGACATCATTCCCCGGCTACAGATTCTCAGAAGATTCCTCCTCAATAGAATAGCGTTTTTGAAGAACTTGGCCGATTATACAAGCAGGCTCCAACGATGGGACTTTAAATGTAAAGTTCGATTCTCTTCGCTGAACTGAGATAAGTACTTTGGTTTTACAATATCTTCTAATAACTTAAATTGATCTTCAAAGTTCAATTCTGAAAGCAGTGAAATCTCACTTTTGGTATGTTTGTACGAAAAAAATAAAATTAGGACTTGGCGTGGTTTAAAAGTTGCAAAACGAAAGTAGCTCAGATAAAGGAGTAGAAACGGCCCTTTTATTTAAAGCGCCATTGTTAGAGGCACCCTGTACACAAAAAAGCTACTTAAATGTGGCGGGATCTTCTAAAAATTCGCTAATATGTGTAGACAGCCATATTAGCAGGGGGGGATGCTTTTGAAGAATAACCCAAGGTTAACTACTACAATTTTAGCCGGTGATCTTGAACAAGTGCATTTTATCTCATTTGCATGCTGCTTTCATGCGCAAGGATGGTTATCTTATCTGAGGCAAACAGCAGGCGTGGACCCCATAGTCCTGCTGCATGGTGCTGAACTGTGCTTGGGCCATTCCAGGCACAGCATTTGCTTGCTCCTCCTGCGAATGTTGGGGAGCCGCAGAGGGAACAGTACTGCGAAGAACCTGGGACAAACCGAACGGAGACCATTTGCATGCGTACATGCACAATTATGGTTACCTGAGGCAAACTGCAGGCGAGAGCCATGGCCCAGGCACAGTACAGCATCTGCTTACTCCTCCTGCGGGCGGCGGGCAGTCGCAGCGGGTACAGCACTGCGAAGAACCTGGGACAAACGGAACAGAGACTATTATTTGAGCATTTCTGAAAAAAAACTGCAATTTTTTTTATTGTACAATTTTCATTGTGAAGTTTCTTGTAAATTTTATGTAATTTCTACTTAGAATTACGGGCTTTTAATGGAACAAAAAATTTACCCAATTTTTTATACCTATTGTGTTACCCTTTTTCCATATACTTTGTATAACGGTTACACAAAGGAAAGTCCCATTAATGTATGGAAAATTTGGGACACTTATTTCTTCTATTGGTATGGGAAGGGCTCGTAATTCTAAATAGAAATAGTATAACATTGAAAGGAAACTTCACAATGAAGAAATTGGCACGTTTTTTAATACTCATTTACAGATCGCGCCGAAATCGGCCATTCTCCAGAAATACGTCTGCGTTATCGCGATATGTAGCCGTACCATAACAGGCATCTTTGGATTATAGCGGTCGTCCGTGTATACGAACGACCGCTGTAATCCAATCCTTATGCTCGCACCGTTGATTGCCGGTTGCCAGTCGGCCGGGCTCTATAAACGCTCTAATAGAGTTCCCGTACAAACACCGTAGTTTGGACGGTCAACGGGTTGGTCTCAGATGGTCTAGAACGCAATTTGACTAGTCGTAGTTTTGCCTACATCGCAATATGTCTGTCTACCGCGTAAAATACCTAATTCTTATATTGACTAAAACGCAAAATGACTAGCTTGTATATTGCCTGAATAGTAAAACGACCCAAACGCAAAATGCACAGACAGGTAACTGCAAAAGTGTATTTCTCTGTACATAAACTTTATCATTTCACAAAAAACGTTTCACAAATATTCATTTTAAAAACAACGTTTGGCAAATGAACTAATGACAAATTAGTCGATTCGCAAAATAACGTTTTACAATTTGCTCATTACACAAATTATTTACTTGATAAAAACGCATATTAGAAATCATTATTTGACAAATTATTCATTAATTAATTACAACTATTGGCAAAATAACGTTTGGTAAATGAACGTTTAATAAAATGCATAGTTTTGTCTACCCAAGATATGACACGACGGCAATATCTAAAATTGTAAATGTATTTTGTGTTGTTTGCGTATTTTTAGTCACAGTACAAATAATATGTACCTATATTAACCGCAACCATTCCGATTGACTGCCAATAAAGAAAAATATTTCCAGAGTCATCATTAGGTACGACGACGAGCGAAGCGAGGAGTGTTAGGTATCTTGCGACCATAATACAAGCATTAAAGTAAAACCACATCAGAAACACTATTTTGTAACTAGATTTCTGCACCGAAGTCACTGCAGTCCTCCCAAACAGGGGTTTAAAATAGGTAATGTACTAGTAAGTACATTGTACTGTACGTACACTGTGTATTTGTATGAAATAATTTTATTTGTCCCTAATAAAAATTGCAGACATACAGTATTAATCGAACAATAATTTATTAATCCATCGGAGTTCTGCAAAATAACTCTTTGAAAAAAGATTTATTTGTGAATTGAACATTTGCTAAATGACTATTCATTCGACAAAGAACATATTTGCAAAACATTCAATATATTTGCAAAGTGTTACATTTGCTGAATGTACATTTGTCAAATAATCATTTCTAAAATGAGGATTTTGAGAAATAGTACGTTTGTGAAATGAAAAGAGTTTGTCTAATGAAAGCTGAACCTGAAAAAAGCGGCAAATTCAAAAACCTTCACATAGTTTTACTTTACCGATCAAAGTAAGAATAAACGATTTTGATACTTTTCTTATTTTGGTGGCACTAAGGAAGAAGAAACGCGTAGGTACGTTTTCACACTACTAAGACCCGTATCTAATAAACTACTATGAAGGTTTTTGAATTTGCCGCTGTTTTCAGGTTCAGCTTTCATTAGACAAACTCTAGTTTGTGAATCGTTGTTTGTTAAATGATCATTTGGGAAATGACGGTAAACCAATATTTTTAAGGCTGATAGTACTAAGCTTTCTGAGTTTTTTTACTTTACAATAACAAATTATGTATGTTTTTTGGAAAAATTAGGGAAGTAAGTTTGTTACGTAAAGCACCTGTTAGTGAGGTAAGCAATAATCAGTGATTAATCAGTTATTATGACCTCTTTGACTATCTTATCGTTACTATCTTTTCAATACGAATGAACTGGCCACTTAACAGAAAACGACGTCCACTTGACAGAAAATGTTCCTGTCAGTTAAATTAACAGTTAATTAAATTTTAATTTATTCATTTTCATTTTGTTCGGGAAATGAAATCCAAAAATATCTTATGAAAAGTTTTCTTAATATATATTTAAAGTAAGTAAATTGTTTTAATATTAGGTAACATCTCTTAAAATATCGGTAGCTAATTTGTTAGCACCTTAAATATGTCGTAGCCAACTGGTTGAGTTAGCCATTTGGTTAACTACCTAGCATTTTCACTAAATTATGACACGCCAGCAGGTCGACGAAGCCCCGCTGCGCGGAGCTTCTATTTCTGCTCTGAGGATCACAAGCTGATTAACAAACCTAACCTAAAATAAGGAATGTGTTTAATGAAAAGGCTAGGCAGCTAACTAAATGGTAAAACAGCTGGCGGCGACATATGTACGAAAGAATTTTTGTCCAAGCTGAAACGGACACACTTCGCTCGCTCGGTCAGTTAAACAAAAAGAGTATTCAGACAAACAAAACATTGAGAACTAAAATAATGCCAAAAAAAGGGGAACCCTCTATAAACAGTCTAACAGAATTCCCAGGTAATCTCCGTTCAAGCTGTCTTGTAAAAGCCAATACCTTTGAAATAGGTTGGTTTCCGGTACTAAAAAGGATAAACATCAAATTCCGTTTGCAATAACTTTTCTGAAACAAAATAACTGACTTCAAATATTGAATCTACGAAGCTAGTAAAATCACGAACTACGATAAAAATACTGAAATTGCTATTTGTGCCTATAATATTTTGAACCTTTAATATTTACTGGGAATAATTTCATGTGATCACTTACAACGCTTAAATTTTCGATGCATTTTTAGGTTTAAAGATCTTTATTATTACTCATAAAGAACATATGTGTTCACTTACAATGAGCTTAAATTAAATGCAAAATCTTAAGTATAGTTACAGTCCAGCTAGTCACTAATAATTAATATACATTTTCACTTATGAATTGTTTTAGTTTGGTTTTAAACATATTTAATGTTTGGCACTCTTTCACATCACTAGGTAAGTTATTGTACAGCTGTGCTCCCTCGGACATGATAGTTCTTTTACCGTATCCAGTTCTATGGTTAAAAAGTTGAATTTTATCAGTATTCCTTAGGCAGTGTCTAAACGTACGTTTAGTCAATGTAATGTTAGTGTGTATTTTATTTGTAAGAATTTTTTTAATAAGGATACAGGTATTGTGAGTGTATAGTTGTTTTATATTGAAAAGTTTTGTTTTTTTGTATAGCGTATCAGTATTTGTGTAGTAGTTATACTGAAATAATGATTTAATTAGTTTATTTTGAGACCTCTGTAGACTTATTAAGTTAGTTTTGGCAGCGCAACCCCATATTTCGATGAGGTACTCTAAATGAGATTTTACCAGAGGTTTTGAGTTACTTTACTAGCGAGCTTTGTATCTTTTCCGTTTGAAAAACTTTCTGCCTTAGCCTCACTCTAGGGCAGTGGTTCCAAACCTACGGGTAATTACCCCTTTAGGGGTAAAATTAAGTTTTCCCAGGGGTAATACTCATATTAAGTCGTTTTTCTTTGAGTACTTTCATATACTTGTCTGTATTACCTATTTTTTGGAGGGGTAATGATACAAATCTAGAGGGGGCCTGTGGGTGATGTGGCAATAAAGGTTAGGAACCACTGCTCTAGGGCATGCGTAAGCGAAAGTTTTTCAAAAAAATATATAATGTTGAACAACGCTACGGATAAATATTGTTTAACTACACACATATTTAGTGCGAACCCCCGTCGCCACCAAAACTTAGAACTTCCAGAACCAAAACTCGAAATATTCATATTCATTTATTGCATAAACCAATACATTAAGGCCTTAAACCTAGGTATAGGTACCCTGACAGAATAAGAATATACAGATCAATAAAAATATGTCCATAGAGATAAATAACTGATCAAGAGCATGTCGGACCATGCTCAGTGTAGGGTTCCATAGCCGTATCTATAAGGAAATGCTACAGATAAAAATAAAACTAAAAAAAAACAACTGGCAAAAAGTCTTAAATGCCGTGTAAATCAATGGCATTTAAAACCTTTTGGTTGAGAAGTTTTTCGGCAATAACTTCAAAACGGCTAATTCGTTACTGTTCAAAATAATTTTCGTTGAATGTATTTATTAAGCGTTACCTTCCTGATTGTTTTCATATTTTTTGTATTTACGGTTTAAAAGTTAAGGGGGGGGGGGGGGGGCACAATTTATGCAACTTTCGGAGCGATTATTTCCGAAAGTATTCACTTAATCAAAAAAAAGTACATAAAAGCCTTATAATGTTTTTAAAAGAACTATCGAATTATGTACCTCACGTTATGTTTGCTGAAAAAAAAATTTTTAGCTTCTGTTACATGTATGTAGTGCCCCCCCCCCCCCTAGTTTTTTTTATTTTTATTATTTAACTACCAAACTTAGTAGCGGCATCTACAAGACATCTTTATTCCAAATTTCATCAGTATACGTCTTATAGTTTTTGAGTAAAATGCCTGTGACATACGGACGGACGGACGGACGGACGGACATGACGAAACTATAAGGGTTCCTTTTTAGCCATTTTGGCTACGGAACCCTAAAAAATACAAAAACTGACCGATCCTTTCTACATAGATAAGTGTTACTACTCAATTACCGACTTTATGGAAGATAGTATCTAGTATTAGTAAGAAATTATTTAAATAAATTATTTGTTAGGTAATTCATTAATTATATTCTTTAAGTAAAACATTTATTTGATATTCATCGATCTCCGATATAAAAGATCTCTGTAAATATATTTAAAAACTAGTCACTAAGACTGTATGAAACTTGCATTGTATAGAATTAATTTTAGTATAATAAGTAATTCATAAACATGTAAATTGCTACACCCCATCAGGGTACCTATACCTACGTTTAAGTCCTAATGTATTGGTTTATACAATAAATAAATAAAATAAACCCTTTATAATGCGTTCGAAAACCGCGAATTATAACCATCATAAATATAAACTGTTTTGTTAGAACAAAGTTCTTATCTGTGAAAATGTTGTTATTGCTTCATCAATTAATTTAATGAATGAATTCGATGTTATTATGACATTCAAATTTCGAATATCTCTGAAAAACAAAGTAGTTTGATTTGACCTCATACCAAATTAATGTCTGTCGAAATTACGTTTTATTCCAAATGAAAATGTTTGCATCTTTCTCTCAGAAATTAAATGAGAATTTAAGCAACTTATTGGTAACTTATCACCAAAATAAACTGAAACATGTAGATAAATAATATGGAGTATTTATTATGCACATTTAAACATTATTGTAAGAACATTTTTGTTACACGTTATCGTTCCATATATTATAATATTTCGATGCTGGCACCCCTATCTAATTCCTATAGCAGTTAGGTGTCGTCCACAGAAATATATCGAGATATTCGAGATAAAAGGAAATAGTTCGTCAAATTATATGGAAAACAAGCGTGTAACGTATTTCCCTTGACATTTGACGCCAAATGTGTAATTTTGTGATAGAAAGCCTAAATTTTCCATTTCATTTAATGGTATTTCAACAATAAATTATACCATTATTAGTAGATTTTCAAATCTGATAATAATATTGACGGCAACTCAAGTTAAAGGCCTGCAAAGTTGGTCGTTTCCACTTCTTTTTAGCACGCGAGGTACATATATGACGGCGGCGTCGTCGTGCTCGCATCTACAGTCAAATATTTTGTAATGTAAACGCCGTGTGTGTGCGCCGGTGCGGGTGGCCTGACCGATCGCGCCACCGTGCCCGGTGCAGGTAGCCGGGCCGATCATGCCATAGTGCCGTCATGACCGGCCCGCACGGCCTACTACCAGGGGCGGTAGGGGGTCCCCACCCAGTCCGACCAAGTCAGGGTGGTCTGGCTAGCGACCTGGTTCGACCCCAGGGAACGCCACGGCCAACCACCCGGTCCGACAATCGCTACGCCCAGGATGGGCTGCGAGTTTGTCAGTTCCTAAAAAAAAAAAAAAAGGTAGGGGGTCATTCTCTTTCTGACTGTCGTGGCGACAACACTTGTTTTAAGATTTTGTCGGTTCGTCTGCCAGTATACCTAAACCATAATATTGTAACAAATATTGTAATGCCTGATGATTTAAAAGAGAATCTGGTGAGTTTCTTCGGGCGCTTCTTCTCACCAGAATGTCATTACCGAAGCAGCCAAAAGGATCAGACGAATAAATGATTTGATCTGACATGAATGCTCTTCTTAACCACCGTACGTCAACGGTGAGGATTCTGCAGTTATCCCTTTCTGCTTAATCCCGAGTCGACGTATACTTTTTCCTTCTACCTCGAAATATTCCTGTGGTGTCGTCAAATATTTGCCCGACGGCGCTGTGAGCTCCGTCCCTCATGTAACCACACGTTCTCCGTTCCATCTTACCTAGGGTTGCCAACCGTACGATAATACAGGGTGTCCCTAAAACCAACTTTTATACGATCAGGGCTGATAGACCAGCTCATAAGAACCTAGATTAAGCAAATTTGACCTCAGTAAAAATCTCTTAGTTTTCGAGATATTGACGTTTTTGTAAAACTCGTGCTAAGTGATACCCTGACTCGGTGTTTTGAGTGTCATTGCTAAAATATCAAGTATTTTACAAATCTGTTTTTTGCTATGTGTGGCCAAATAACTATGCTATTGAACGTATTTTCTATTTTTGCTAATTTATTCATGCTGTGGACACAGTACAATAACAAAAAAAAATTATTCGATTTTTTTCAAATTTCACCTCTGTCTTCGAACTAGCGTGGTGAAAAAAAAATGTACCAACATAACCAGGCACTCAACGTAAAAAAATTGCGCATTTATTGTAGTTTCTAAAATGGTATAAAATTTACTAAACACTGTAATAATTTTTGAAATAATGATATTTTGTTACAAAATTAACTGTCTGCCGCCTTCATCTCATACGATCCGGTTGAACTAAGTTTGCACCTGGCGTACTTGACATCACATACAAATTAGGTGCAAACTTCACGTAATCGTCAATATCTCGAAAACTAAGAAATTTTTATGAGGTCAATTTACTCAGTCTCGTTTTTTATGAGCTGGTTTATCAGCCCTGTTCGCCATTTTGTAAAAGTCGCGAATTTTGATAGCCTGGATCAGTCTTTCGAAAGTCATGACTTCAAATTTCAGTATTTTCTTAATCTGCTTTTTGTTTTAAACATTACTTAATAATTATGCTATCATACCTTATCAAAATAAATTAGATTTTACGTGATTCAAAATATGACCTCGGATTTGAATCGCGTAGTACTTAAAACAAAATTACCATGCTAATTTAAAAAAAAATAATGTAGTTTAAAATAGTAAGATTTTACACACTAGACACCGTAGTTTTTAAGATAATAGCATTTTAATTCAAAAGGAGGTTATACTACAATATTCCTATTGGTTAAATTTCGTACCCGTAATTAATATTGGTTAAATTTCGTACCAGAATTTGAATTTCGAACAGAAAAGGTATGATAGCATAATTATTAAGTAATGTTTAACAAAAAGCAGATTAAGCAAATACTGAAATTTGAAGTCATGACATTCGAAAGACTGATCCAGGCTATCAAAATTCGCGACTTTTACAAAATGGCGAACAGGGCTGATAAACCAGCTCATAAAAAACGAGACTGAGTATAATCGACCTCATAGAAATTTCTTAGTTTTCGAGATATTGACGATTACGTGAAGTTTGCACCTAATTTGTATGTGATGTCAAGCACGCCAGGTGCAAACTTAGTTCAACCGGATCGTATGAGATGAAGGCGGCAGACAGATAATTTTGTAACAAAATATCATTATTTAAAAAATTATTACAGTGTTTAGTAAATTTTATACCATTTTAGAAACTACAATAAATGCGCAATTTTTTTACGTTGAGTGCCTGGTTATGTTGGTACATTTTTTTTTCACCACGCTAGTTCGAAGTCAGAGGTGAAATTTGAAAAAAATCGAATAATTTTTTTTTGTTATTGTACTGTGTCCACAGCATGAATAAATTAGCAAAAATAGAAAATACGTTCAATAGCATAGTTATTTGGCCACACATAGCAAAATACAGATTTGTAAAATACTTGATATTTTAGCAATGACACTCAAAACACCGAGTCAGGGTATCACTTAGCACGAGTTTTACAAAAACGTCAATATCTCGAAAACTAAGAGATTTTTACTGAGGTCAAATTTGCTTAATCTAGGTTCTTATGAGCTGGTCTATCAGCCCTGATCGTATAAAAGTTGGTTTTAGGGACACCCTGTATATCGATGGTCTAGTTCACGCTCGGACAAAAAAAATTTTGGCCAATGAAATTGCAACTTTAAGATTTGTGTGCTAACGTGCTAATTACGATACTTTTTTTCTCTTAATTAGTACGAGTGTGAACCAGACCATCGATATATAGTTTTAATATGGGCTGCATCAAATAGTCTGTACCATCCAACACGCAATATATATCGCAAGTATCGCAACACATGTTTATGACTATAGATGTGAACTACACAAAGATGTGACAATACAGGGTGAATTTTAAATCGTGAATCGTAATAATTTTTTTGTAGTCTATACATAGTTAACAAACAATAACTTACAATGCTTTTAAACCTAAATTAAGTATGTTTTTATTTTGTCCACTTTTTTTGATTTATCCTAATTTTTAAAATCTCGTGATCACCCTACATTCATGTTTCGTACTTGTCATGAAAATTTCAACATTAGATATCCAACCTCCTAATATTGAAGTTGGCTGGATAGAATTTTGGCACGTATTGTCAATAATGTCAACATCGTCGACATTGTCAACATAAGTACCTATTTAAATCGTATTTACTCATAAAATAATTCAGTTTTGTTACGATTAATGGTATAAGCGCATCCACCATTTTGTTCATAATTAATTAAGCGGGTCTTTAATTGTAATAAACACTAGTGCTCTGTATTAGTCTTAAGTAGCTTTACCGGTAAACGTGGTTACGATTCACGATTTAAAATTCACCCTGTATATTTACTGTCTGAGCGTTTGAACACACCGCGGTGCACTTAGAAACTGCATAAAATCCGATATTTTCTTTATTTTAACAAACTTCATACCCAGTGAGTGACACTCGCACTATCAAGACGAATCTAATGATGTATCATTTATCAAAATCGGATGTGCTGTTGAGTAGTTACGAGCGGACATAGGAACGGACATACATACATACATACATACAGGTCAAACACATAACCCTCCTTTGGGCTTCGCCGCAGTCGGGTAAAAAGATGCAAGTCTCGCAACGCAGTTCTTCTACAACAAAAAAGTATTGAGATGTACACTTAATGTGAAACCAAGACGATTATTTTTAATCGCATGTATTGCACGCAACACAGGATTACAAACTTACTTGTGCAGTTGTGACTGAAATTGCAATATTTTTAGGTTTTGCATGACTTGATAGGCTAATAACCACATTTTTAATAAAAAAACCCGACCGCGGTGCACTTTGAAACTGCATAAAATCCACCATTTTGTTTATTTTAACGAACTTCATACCCAGTGACACTCGCACCATCAAGACGAATCTAATGATGTATCATTTATCAAAATCGGATGTGCCGTTGAGTAGTTACGAGCGGACACAGGAACGGACATACATACATACATACAGGTCAAACACATAACCCTCCTTTGGGCTTCGCCGCAGTCGGGTAAAAACTAATTATGTTTAAAATTTGAAGCTTGTGGGTCTGCTAGAAGTACCTACCTTAGAATTATGATGATCAGTGAGTGAGTGAGTCAGTGACAAAACTGATGAACTTTGACGTGCAATGGTTATGAAACTACAAGTAGAAATTGAATCTTATCACTACATAGTAAAAAACAAAGTCGATTCCCGCTGTCTGTCTGCCTATGTATTAGATCTTTAAAACTATGCAACGGGTTTTGATGCGGTTATTTTAATAGATAGAGCGATTCAAGAGAAAGGTTTATATGTAAAATACATGCATTTAGTATCAGCATTGCACCCGCGCGAAGCCGGGGCGGGTCGTCTAGTTGAGAATATATCTAAGTCATATTATGCCCTATATATCTCTGAAAATTCAGGGTTCTAGCTTTAGCCAGCACAAAATTACAGGAGGTTGAAAATGGCCTGAATCGCTTCGAGAAAAGGATGGTACGGCCGTGCCTTTGTTTTGCTCGACTTAGCGGGGCACTACCGTGCCCCCAGATTTGGTTTGTCAAGCTAGTAATCAGTACAACCACGACGTTTAATTTGTGTTTCCCAGCAACGTTCTTTGAACACTCAATAGTACATTGTGTATCTAACCGAGGGCTTTAATAACACGAGTTTGTAATTCCTTTACCGCCCGTGGCACACACAATGTTTTTCATCACACTTGTGAGGAAATCTTAATAAAATAACCTTACTTTTCGACCCAGTATGACAAGAAAATATTAAAACAGACAGTGACATTTGCCACATATGTCCATAGATAATGCGAACATCAAGTCACGTTCGGAAACCATAGCGGTAACGGCCATTTTAGTTGATTTTATATTTGCAAAATAAAGAAATACATTATTTAAACATTTAATTAATGTTACCGAAATATGTGTTTATATGTATTTGCAATTACAGTTATCTTTAAATAATTATTTCAGTGATAAAAGTTAAAAAAGTAAGTTGGCGTTTCCTTTGAACATGACAAATAAGAGTAAAACAGAACCAGCGTTTCAAATTTAAAAAGAAAACCATTACGCCCTAGGGCGTAATAGGCCATTTACGGCCCGCAGAACCTACGTGTAATGACACCATTTTCGAGCAAGTGTGATGAAAAATAAAATAAGGTCGCTTAGTAACTTGTAAAGAAGTCATAGCTGACACTTAAGATATATATTTTGCTGTAGGAGACTCAACCTTTGGTGGGTCCCGTATTAAAGTTGTCTGGCTTTTATACCTTAAGTTGGAAAATATTATACATGCCCACAAAATAGTTGGCAACCCTATTCTTACCGCTTTGTTTCCACATATAAAATTTCATTCACCGCGCAGGCCACTCGGGTTCAGGCATTGCATATTGGAACTTGGAACGCCCTCCCTCTCTAAGTTTATGAATAGAAGTTCAAAGGAAGTTTTCATTGTACCGCATGCTGCACAAACGTTTTCTTCGAAAATATTTAATATAAAGACTTCTCATAAAAGTTTAAACTTTTGAACTAGCTTTTGCCCCCATATTCATCTTGGTTGACTTTCGCTTTCGAAAATAAAAATGTTATTAAGCTCTTTTTTAAAACTTGTCTGAAGCACTTACTAGGTTTTGATATAGGGCAGCTTCCCCCCGAAATATTGCTGTTGTAGACATTTATTGTAGAGTGCTACAATTAAAATACTTCCGTCAACTATGGATACTCTTCACTTTACCCGTAAATGGTTGTAAACGTTGACATTGCCAAAATGACCATGACAATTTACTTTCTTCATAATCAATAGCACTTTGATTATGAAGAAAGTAAAATGTACATTGTACATAACAGTTAAAGAGCTTTTATCATTATTAATTAGTTGTTGTAGAGACTATAG
Organism: Eudemis profundana; assembly: GCA_947034925.1. Classification (NCBI taxonomy): domain Eukaryota; kingdom Metazoa; phylum Arthropoda; class Insecta; order Lepidoptera; family Tortricidae; genus Eudemis; species Eudemis profundana. The sequence continues at coordinate 2,983,424 of OX344809.1, forward strand.
GGAAGATTTGTACTTAACAAAACGTTCAAAAAAAGGAAAAAAGTGTAAGTGTTTTACTTATACCCTGTTCACGATAACGAGCTAGTACTAGAAAACTTAGACATATTATAAATAAATAAAAACAAAAATATTGCTTTGCTAATCCGCGATATGATAACGTGCTAGATAATTAGTGCCAGCCCGTTATAAATACTTGCGTATTTCTTCATGCACTTACGTGCATAACGAATAAACCGGTCAAGTGCGAGTCGGACTCGCGCACCGAGGGTTCCGTACAAACTCGTAAGTATATACGTGAATAGTTCAAGAAAAACTTTATGGCGGTCAGCTTAGTAGGAGCAAATAAGTATGTGTTACGATTTTTGAAAATTTCTAAAAAACGATGCAATTTAGGAAAACCGTTATATTTTTCCTGTAATATTTAGGATGATATTAATAATTGGTAATTATTACAGATTTTTCTGTTCAGTAATTTCGAAGATAATAGGAGGGGGAATGGTATTTTTGAACGTTTTTGTCATAAATCAAAAAGTACAAAATTAACAAAAAAAATAAAAATGGCATTGGAATTTACAAATTAAGCCCTTTTATTTGATATCCCACTCGATATAATAGCTCTACATTTGTTTCTCCACATCCCATTTAAAAAAAGTAAAAAAGCTATAAGTTATTTTCTATCCAATAGGCTCGAGTTAGCGGTTTTCAACACTATTCCAAATTTCAAGTCAGTAGATCCTGAGATATCTTGCTGTGACAGACGGACAGACAGACAGACAGAGTCGCACCATAAGGGTTCCTTTTTTACCCGACTGCGGCGAAGCCCAAAGGAGGGTTATGTGTTTGACCTGTATGTATGTATGTATGTCCGTTCCTGTGTCCGCTCGTAACTACTCAACGATTTTGATAAATGATACATCATTAGATTCGTCTTGATGGTGCGAGTGTCACTGGGTATGAAGTTCGTTAAAATAAACAAAATGGCGGATTTTATGCAGTTTCAAAGTGCACCGCGGTCGGGTTTTTTTTAGTAAAAATGTGGTAATTACCATTTTGGTACGGAACCCTAAAAACTTGCAAATAAATATAACAAACCACCACCAAAAATACAAAACTCGACACGTGTTTCGCCTCTCTACGAAACATCCTCAGGAGCTGCTGGAGATGTTGATCGTCCGGCGACCACTGACCACTGACGAAATGAGGTCGGCGACATTTTGTCCCGCATATTCTGGTTAAGGTTTACTATTGAATCGCATAAATTTAAAAGGCATAATGTATCATTTCGCATAATTCATCATTTGACATAATGCTTTTTTTTTCTGATCCCGTAAACTTTTCAGGATTATTATAACGCAAACCTACCCTAACCTAACCTATTTAACAAGATGAGGCCTTAAAGAGTCCTGAAAATTCTACAGTTTAAGAAAAAAATGCATTATGCCGAATGATGAATTATGCCAAATGATGCATTATGCCTTTTAAATTTATGCGATCCAATAGGTTCCCTCTGGTTAAATATGATGGTGAACCATCCATTAACATTTACTTAATCTGTAGTGTTGGTTCTGCTGACGTTTCCCGAATCACCCTGTATTTAGTGCTAATTAGTGAAATAATTAACCTAATTTAACGCAAATACGAAATGGATGGCCAGAAATATTATGATGTTTGGTCATATTACAGAATTGGTTATGGAATTAATTTATTGCACTGGCAATAATTTGTTGGCAAATATCAAGTTACTAAGTTAGCATATTTAGTGATAAATTACACATATTTTAGTCGATGCTTATACTCCGTTTTTTTAGATGTGAAAATTTGGTAAACAAAGTTGACATCTGCATCTGTCAACTTGAGGTTTTTTATCAGCTACATTGTGTGGCGACATTGTGCAATTAATTTCATTTGATAGTGAATACTTGATTTTTATGTACGTTTGCAATTTACATAATTAACAAATTAAGAAAAAAACTCATTTCTTTTATTTTACTTACATTATTCTAAAAGCAAAAATTAGATTCATTTTTTGCCTATTATTTTAATCATTTGTAGAAATGTTGCACAATAAAATACCCAAAGAGGCAGAGGTTTTGAAGCTATGGTTAGGTTTTTAAACGTCGTTGACGTTATGCTCAGTTTGTCAACACAGTTGCGAATAAAAAGTAATATATATCTTTAGAACTTCTGTTTTTGTATTTATTTTGTGATTTATCAAAGTAAAAAGCGTGTGTCTGTAATAAGCTGCGTTGCGCGCATAAGAATAATGAAATTAGAGTCACTTTATGAGCACGTATGTTGAAAATCTTTTTTAAGTGTATACATTATATTACTATGCCTTGGCTTGGCCTACTAAGTGGGTACTTTAGGCTTATAAGTAATGAATTAATATCGGACAACGAAAACGACATAATAAATATCATGTACTTTTAAATTGTTCATTGATAATTACAAATGTTGACGACCACTGCTTCTTTTGTTTACCAAATTTTCACATCTAAAAAAAACGGAGTATATAGTAATAAAACCTGTTCTGGTGTTTTAATACCTAACGATATCCATTAGCCTAACTTTTAATTTTAGTTATGTTATACTCGTAGGTATATTTTTTTAAGCGTATTATTCCAGCCGGGGTAATTTCGAACGTGGGGTAATTTTGAAATGTAGGAATGGGCTAGACGACTAAAAAAACTGTTTAGTCCGTCAGTTAGATTATTAAAAAATATTATACACGTATTTTTTCTTTTGTTTGACAAACAAAAAATGACGAGGATAGAGTGTAACGTATACCGTTAATGTCATTATATTAACAACTGATATACGGTTACTTGTTGCCTTAAAATGTCCTCTAACCCTAAACCTATCTAATTAATCTTAAAATATTATCCTAATAATTAAATCCAGCCTAAAATAAGCAGTTTTAACGTAACCCTAGTATTATTATAATTGTTTTCATATAAGAAAGCACCAAATTATAATATTAATAAATTAAGTTAATTTTAATATCGAAATGCGCGAGCGCAAAACGGAGTGTTATGCAGCCGACGGCGCCCGAGCACATCCGAGCGCTCCGCCATTTGCACCGGCCCGCTGACAGTCGGCCGCTCGTCTCTCGACGCATCGGCCGCGCCGCTCTGCACTAAATTTTACCTATAGGCGATCAAAGCCGTAAATAAATTCATATATTATTGCTTCATACTATTAATTCCTTGAATAAATTCAGTGTTTTGTTCCCGAAACGGTAAGTGTTGCATTAATTGGTATAGATTAAGTAGTGTTAGCGTAATTAAACGTATTAAATTAATGCAACCTGGAATTTACCACTTAGCAGCCATTTTGTCACCATACTTATTCCTTTGTTCTTTGTCTTTGTGATACATTCCACGTTGCAAATGTGATTTCACATATCATGCTTACATTGTAAAAAGATGATTATTTTGAATCCGCGATGGTAATAATTCTGCTTCCGATTGGTAGAAATAAAATAATTCTCACGGATTTAAAGAAAACGTTAATTGTAATTTCATAATTTCGCAAATCATTATCTTGGTTCTACGCTGGATTCTATGCTTGCTTTGAAACTGCCTTTTCTTATAAATAACTAGATATAGATTATAATTTATCCATACAAAATTATACAACCTCAACATTTAAATACCTGTCTAAAATACAATGCTTTTAGTAAAATATAAATTTCACCTAGCTTTAACCACCTTGCCGTAGCTTTCAATTCATTACATTTATTTAATTTTATTTGTTGCAAGTGTACAATAAAATTAAATAGTACTTATTTATAAGAAAGGGCTATTTAATTAATTATAAATCAGTGTGTTAATCATTCTCAATTTGTACAACAATCATTCCTCAATCATGTAACCACTCACTTGCTTTGGGATTTTAAAAATGGCAGCCTAAATTGTTTCGCCTTTTATGACAAATGCCGGCGCGATGTCGAGTTTAATTCAAAAATTCATAATTTGGCTTCTACTGAACCATTTGGTAAGATTTTTTTACACTAAAAAGCCAAAGAAACAAAGAATTTAATTTTGTTACTCATTATATGAGTTATTATAGTAAAAATAATTATAAAAAATGCGTAAAGTTGACGCATTGATAAAGTTGACGACTTCGAGGAGAATTGTATTTTTAATAAAAAATCTAAAGCAATAACCCTGTTTGTTTTTAAATACATTAAAAAGTAGATTAAATTACCTTTCTTTTGATACCAAATACCGTACAAGTGTTCGTATAAAATTCTATGGTAAACATCACTTCATTTAAAATAGACACGCAAGAAAAACGGAAATACGGAACGAAACCGTTCGCCAGGTTTAGTATTTATTTATGGATAATTTAGAAGCGTAATAACTAAAATATTGTCCTAGTTAGAACAAACAACTAATAATCTTAAATTCAGATTGTACTTATTTGGCAAATAGCATGTTAATTGCGGTTATAAAGTCAAAACAACAACAAAAACAATGTACGTACCTCCCGAACTTTCGTTGGGCTGATCAAAAACATGATAGAAATAACTTAAAATCACGTCATCACCTTAAATTAACACATTATAAATCACAGTTTGTAACCACAACACAACATTACACAATTAGAAACCTTAAATACACATAATTACACAGATTTTATGATAAATAAACACGCCGGTATACATTTTTCGCAACACGTGACTGGTTCGCGCTCGTACTGACGAACAAAACAAAACAAAGATGGCTGCTACATCGGCAGCCCAGCCGTTAAGGTCGCGGCACAGTGCGCGCAACACAGAATTTACCTATGCAGTACTTTAAAAATTGAGCATACGTTATTTTCAGTAATAACTTCTATAAATAATTGTTTGGTGAATAAAACTTTGTAAAAGCAAAAGTTTTGTCTACTTTTGATTAAATTTACTTTTCTGTTTGTACTTGCTAGACATTATTAAATTTATTTTTAAGTAAATGTAGAACTAAAAGGTAATTCAATTACTATATTGTGAGATTGGTGCTTTTTGATTGTGTATGGTGCTGGCTACTAGGTAATAAGATACGATTGAACGTGGTCTGTTTTGAATTGTTTCTAAATGGTAAAAAAATAACATACAACGCAGTGTGAATGCTGACGTGAACGTAAAAACGTGTAATAAATTATTTAATAAAAACATTTGTTATGACGAATTTTTTTCAACTTTAAATGTAACTTGAAGGGCAACTTCAACCACGTTACACATTTTAGGTAATTGCCCTTCATTTGACGTGCGTTTCTTCAAAGTTCCATGGAATGTTAGTATCAGATTAATTGAGAACTAGATCTTAGCGCAGCGCCGTCGCGCCACCGTAACAAATTGCGGATTGTTTTCTCGCTCGCACCCGTAGCCCGCCCGCATTTGTTCACTCAGTCGCGTCGAGTATTTAGGCGGCGTCGTCGTTTTTATCGACTTCAATTGATGTTTATAACGCAAGTGAAAGATATACATAACAACTATAACAATCTTCCACGACACACATACACAATTTTAGGTGCGAAATTGAAAAAAAAACAATTACGGTGGTTTATGTCCTCCGTTCGTTTATTAGAATAAAATACAGGTTATCTTGGAATAAAAATGTGGTTTTCTGCATTTCCTCTTACAAATCAGGCTTAAATAAAAATATTAAGATCCAAAGCTACGCCGCTGCCGCGAAATTTGCCGTCAGCGCTCATATCTATTGAGAACTAGGGTTTAAATTGATGGGCGTGAGGTGAGAGTGATATTTAAACCTGTCTAGTTATTGCTGTTCTTCGCCCCTCATGCATCCCTTGACCTCCACTCTAGGTATTGGCTGTGAATATAAAGTTGTAACATGTGACAGCTCGTCATAAAAAAAGTGTGGTGTAGAATAAAACAGCAATGGACATAATTCAAAAAGTTTATTAATGTCGGCCATAATGAGGACCAAATTGATCAATACTAAATAATAAGATAATATAAATAAAGTGTTGACAGCGCTTTTGTTCCAGCATACACAATGATTTGGCTAGTTTTTACCATCTTTTATATTAGAAACCATTCTTTGATATTATTGTAGTACATTACTCAACTAAAGTGGTAATAGTATATTATGCCACACCTGGACATAAAATGGCTTTTTCTGCACGCTGCGCGCACGAAAAAAGCCGCTTTCTGGCCAAGTGGAGACATAAAATGATGTACACAACACGGGAGGTAATAAAGAAAGCCCTCGATCGCATATTTACGTCCCTCACTTGCAGCTCGGGCCGCAAACTTCTGCGATCTCGGCCTTTCTTTGTATTACCACCCTAGTTGTGTAATGTACTATTACACAACTAGGGTGGTAATACAAAGAAACTCCGAGATTGCAAAAGTTTTGTAAATATGCGATGCGATCGAGGGCTTTCCTTATTACCTCCCGTGTTGTGTACATAATTTTATTGGCTAGAAAGTGGCTTTTTCCGTACGCGTAGTGTGCGGTAAGAGCCACGTTTTGGCCAGGTGTGGCATAAATATACCTTACAATGAAATAACTTAACATGCCTTCGTTGCAGACTCTATACTTTTTTTTACAATCGCATACTGCGCACTGCGCGTCAAAACGAATCAAATGAGCCCGAGCATGGCGGATTTATTTTGCGTAATGTGGATTATTCTATCTATGGCTGTCATATTATTTCATCAGCAGATCAGCTTCGTGTCATATCGCATTGTCTGATTTACATGTCCTTGGAAAGTTTGCTTCAGTTTAATGAAAACCGGGAAGTGGTCAAATTTAACTTGCAAGATTTGATTACACAAAGGCAGACAGACACCGAGGCAGGTGAAACTAAACAAAAGTTGGTTAAAACATTAAGTAGCGTATAACATAAAAAAAGATAAGTTCGTTGAACCAAGGTTGAGGTGATCGGTCTATTTTCCATACAAACCAAAAGAGGGTGATTGTTTATTTTATTTCTACGGCATTAATTATATTTCAAATGTATGGTATTTTATTTTATGGTTTAATACATGTGGGGGCACGGCAGTGCCCCCGCCAAGTCGAGCAAAACAAAGGCACGGCCGTATATAATCCTTTTCTGGAAGCCATTCAAGCCATTTTCAACCTCCTGTAATTTTGTGCTGGCTAAAGCTAGAACCCCGAATTTTCAGGTATATATAGGGCACAATAAGACTTAAGTATATCCTCAAAAACATTCCATTTGAACGTGTAGTTTAAGAACTATTGCACGTCAAAGTTCCTTAGTTTTGTCACTGACTCACTGACTGACTGACTAATGATCATCGTAATTCTAAGGAACTTCTAGCAGACTTACAAGCTCCAAATTTTAAACATAGTGAGGTTTTAGCCAATCAAGTCCTATAAAACCTAAAAATATTGCAATTTCAGTTACAACTGCACACGTAAGTTGTAGTTGTAATCCTATACAAATACATGTGATTACAAAGTTAGTTTTGTAGTTCAAATCGGAAATAGAATGGATTGAAATGAAATTAATAAAGGTATACCACTTACAAAAAGAAATAAGATCCCATCAAAAACATTACATGTAAAAAGATGCGAGTCTCGCAACGCAGTTCTTCTACAACAGAAAAGTTTTGAGCTGTAATGTCAAGTCAGTACTGGGGGGGTGTCCACAGAACTCAATTTTCACCGACTTGCCTATTGGACATTTAAACTGAGTTATGGTTATTTAAACTGAGAGAGCAACTCATTTTCCAAGAATCCTCTTCGGGTAAATAATAGGCAAGTCTGTGGAAATTGAGTTCAGTGGACACGGACTGACTTGGTTTAACATTACATCTCAAAACTTTTTTGTTGTAGGAGAACTGAGTTGCGAGAGTTGCATCTTTTTACGTGTAATGTTTTTGATGGGTTTTATTTTCTAAGCTGAAATAGCTGAAGCTGATACATATAATTTCAACAAAAAAACTTAGTTCAAATGGTGCTGATAAATGGCGCTGACCTTGAGGGGCCAATTGCATGTTAATTATGGTTTTTAGAGATTTTTTATGTCATTTCGCACGTACAAATTATATGAATCTGCGAAATCTATAAAATAAAACTTACTTTAAAAATAATTAATGGGTTCAGTTCAAGAGGTCAACGTTTTATTTTGCCATGGTATGCAAAGTTTTACTTTTATAAAGACTTACTTAGCAAAATGCCTAGGTCGTGAAATGTACAAGTACGCAGAATGACTTATTTGCATAAGGTTTTAAATGTATAAGGGCTATCTTAGCAAAAGGTTTTGATTGTCAAAATGTCTTAGTTACAAAATGCCCAAATCTGTAAAACGTCAGGCTTAAAACGACTAGGTTATACGGATAGTGAATAATGTATGCAATATATCCACAATAGATGGATTTAAAAATATGAACTCGTTAACTATCTAATTTGACAAATAATCTATTGTTGGAAGTAAGGATAAGGATTTTATGCCACACCTGGCCATAAAGTGGCTTTTAAAGCCGCTTTCTGGCCAAGTGTAGGCTTAAAATGATGTACACAACACGGGAGGTAATAAAGAAAGCCCTCGATTGCATGTTTACTTTTGAATAATAGCGACCTTTACATACAAAATAGCCCCGCCGATGCCGAAAGTACTAATATTTCGTATGGTACTCCTCGAAACATACATCTAAGCAAAGTGATACTTTACATAGCTTGCATATATATTTCGAGCGAGACTGCTTACACCATACGCATCGACTATTCTTCGACGCTCATTGGCCGACGAAATGATTGTCCTGGAGTATCGCTTCAACATAATTTGTTTTTCCTCGTCATATGGTCTACTGAAAAAAAAAACAAATGTGAAAAGGATTTTTTACAAACAATAACATACGATCACCAGTTGAATTGAATAAGTAACCTGGAACTAGGACCCGGAACAGGAGATGGGGGATGTTCAGGTGGAGCTTGTTTCTCTTGAGGAAAGGAGTTCCCTTGGTTCAACTTTTCCTCTTCCTCGCCCTCGTCCTTGCCCTCGTCCACGACCGCGTCCACGACTGCGTCCGGTTTCTTTGTTTTTTGATTTTGCTGGTCTGCTCAAACAATGTAAAATATCCTAGATAAGCGTAAAATTAATGCACAAATAAAAACACATCATACATACAGATGTATGATGTGTTTTTATTTGTGCAGGGAACAGTCCCTCAGCCAAAATATTTTTTAAATTAAGAAGTATACAAATCGTAGATGAAGACGCATTCCATTAAGTTTTGCTATTTTATTCAGACAGAATTGGTAGTAAACGAGTATATAACCATATTTGAAGACGTTAGTTAGATTTTAGTGTGTATTTTTGTAATATTAAAAGTTATCAACTAAGTAGCCCAAGATGCAATTTCATTCAACTTTCGTTATTGTATAGTTTCTTATTTTTTATAAAATGTATTTTATGAAGTGTTAAAAAGTAAAAGTATTTCAATCAAAATTATTTTCTATCTACCAAATATGTATTTATCAAATACAAAGCCACCAGTTAACTAAAAACAAAAAAGTTTCTCCTTTTATCTTTCCAAAATATACTCATTGAACATTCGGAATGGATACACACATACAATAAAATATCTATTAAAATAACCGAAACACCAAAATTAATGATAGATAACATTGTTCAAATATCAGTAAGTACAAAAAAACATATATCTCAAACGCGCTCACAGCGCGTCTGGTGTGCCGCATGCCTTACAAGTCTTACAACCTTGAAGCGATATGTATGAATGAATTGTTTCGCTGGTGGCTAGCGCTACCACACCCGTACTTACAATTTACTGTCACTTGTTTCTTTCGCTAATCCTGTGTAATAAATCCTGTATTGATTGATTTTATGGTTTAAGTAAAAAACTTAATACTCAAGCTATTTAATTACTATAAGTTAGAAAAGAATTATTCGAAAGTCTTTAAAATATGAGCCATTTAATTCACAAGTTACTGGAAAAAAATCTGTTAAATTACTTTCAAGTGAAGATGTGATTCATAATTATGAGTTTGGCACTAAAATATGGTTACAATCTGCTAGATGGATAAACACTGAATCGTTTGATATATAACTTTAATAATAAAATAGTAATTTGAGTACTTACGGCATTTTCTAAACACTCCGCACTTTCACAAAATCTGACTTGAACTTCACTTTGACAACACCTTGTAAAGTAACACTGTTTAAAAATATTTTCAGTCTACTATGTTGGCTGCCCTTTTTTTTCTGTGTTGCCATGTTATTTCTCTATGATTTGAACAGAGTTTGAACGTCGTCTAAAGCACGCTTTACAGATTAAAAATAAAATATTGTACAAACGTCGTCTGGTAGCTCCGGCTACCAAAATCAAATCGTAGGTGCGCAAAGTTGGCAGCTCTAGCTACCGAAAGCAAGTGAGTGGGTAATGATGTGAGAATCTAATGCTTTTAGTAAACAACACTATCGCCTGCCCTTGGTTTTGCTCGCGTTCTTATTTCCTTGCTTAGCGCATCTTAGCATTTGATCCTCACTTCACCCGCTTTGCTTTACTGTACCTGGGCTGCCCATCATACACAGCTAATTGCTCTCAACTCATACCTCATCCCTTGTGTGCGCGCGTGTGATGGTCAGCAGTCCAGGGCGGATTTTTGACTCCCATCTAATACTCCCAATGGACGCGTTCCAGGAACACCCTTCGGGATCCACTACGGGATGCACTGTGGAATCCATTTTTTTTGTACGGGCCGAGCCAGGCCGCAACACTCTGCACCGGAATCTACAGCTTGTGGCCCATCCTCTGCGACCGAGGAGTGATGTACTGTCGGTGCTGGACCACAACATTCGACCGAGGGATGTAGGGAGTATCTCGGGCTTCTAAACCATCATTGTTGTAGACGGACCCTAAATAATTGTAGGCTAAAACTCACGACCCTCTTACAAAATTTAATTAGTATAGTGAAATTAAAACTAAATAACTTACCTTTAAAATAAATTATTTTGTGTATCTTAAATTCTATTAAGTAACTTAACTACCTAGCAAATAAATAGTGTATAGACTTTAAATATTGTTTCTTTTACGTCCGTAGTAGGTTCCCTAGCTGTCTTAAGCCTATTTACGTGACAAGAGTACTTAGAAGTTTCGAGTGACGTCACTCCTTGGTACAATTTTCACCTAGGAGTGACGTCACAAGCCCCCATTCCAGAAGTTTGATGATCTATAACTTTGTCGATTTTTAATATTTTGATAAACCAAAAAATACGTGTCCCACATTTTTCTATAATCTATCTGACTTACTTAATAGAATTATATAGTTTTAACCCAGTCGTCATCCCTATTTCTGCAACCACGCTACTTTTTGACGTGTACGATTAGTGAAAGCACTGTTGTGTTCTAGTCTAGCAAAATGTTGGCGTGTTACAGTAAATGTTGCAAGGATTACGAGGAATTCTTAATTTTCGGAATTACCCCATGTTCGAATTTACCCCAATATATCTTAAGTAATTCTATGAAAATGTAATGCAGGTTGCCGCTTCATCGCGTGTTTATTTATGATGCAAAATGTGTTAATTGGCTCGATAAACTTTTTCTTTTACCGCGTTGCCATGGTTACGTCCCCTGGACAACTCTTTAAAAACATGATTTTCTATAATTTTCTACAGTTAAAATTCATCAAACGTACATTTTTATCAAAGTTATAAGCCCACTATTTCATGCATTATCTCCTATGCACATTAGTAGCATATATTACAACAGTATTTTTAAGAAACTCAGACACTGCTGTCTCTCGAACAAAGAAGAAAAGTTGACTAACCCAATTTTACTCTATATAAATATCGCTTTAATCCCTAGATACGAGTATATTTATTTATTTATTTAAACTTTATTGCACAATAATAAAAAAGTACAATTGGCGGACTTAATGCCTTAAGGCATTCTCTACCAGTCAACCATTAACTCTTAAAGCACCATCAATAAAAACTCGCGAAAAATTGGTAGCTGACGTCACTCTCTGGCTTGGAATTCTTCAATATTGCTGGCGTAAACTATACATTCGCGATTGGGTCGTATACGCTGAAACACGTGTGCTCCCAACACCCGGGACAAAGGCACGTAATAAGGTCCATAAATAAAGCCGTCTAGCTAGTCATGCATTTTTCATATCTCCCATTCTTCACCCACCAACCAAAGATTATTCTTTCCTTTCATGTTCACGGAAATATTCGCGTTGCGCTCACTTTTCTTTGTGCCTACGAAACCTTTTTACATTTTATATGTTCACTTTTATGAACCCACTAGTTGTCCCGGCGAACTTCGATGTTTTAATAGTTATTCTGTTATTCGGGGCAGAGATAACCCAAAAAAATCAACGATCATAAATCGGTCCACCCGTTCTCGATGGTGATGGTGTTAAGTAAGCCGATTTTGTTTTATGTATATAAATATAAGATAGAGGATAGATAGATGGTAGCCGTGTAGTTCGTACCTGGGTGAATAAACTTTTCTTTGTCAACAAATTTTCACCTTCTCCGACTAAAATTGAAATGAAATCTTTATTCGGATCTTTTTTGAATAAAGTGTATGCTCATTTAAAAGACAGATAATAAAGCTACGTAATGCAAATATTTTTTATTATAACTTGTTTATAAGCAGTGACCCAGCGGACATAGTTGTCCCCCTATATATATATGACCTCACTTGCACCCAAGTACCTCTCAACGGAGATGCAGACGAGCACGTTTAAAGAAAGAAAAGGTTCCCAGCACGAGGAAACGCTTGCAGTGTATGATTCAGAGGAGTACATCGGAGGATAGGTACAGACAGGCCGAATGCGCGCAGCACGAACAACAGCTTGCAACAGATCCCCCGTGACGTCACATTATGGCCTCACTTGCACACAAGTACCTGTCGACGGAGATGCAGACCAGCACGTTGGAGGACAGGTAGAGGCCAAAGGCCCGCAGCACCAGTAACAGCTTGCAGCAGAAGTTTCCAGCAAGCCACGCGTTCGTGTACTTCCAGCCGATCTGGGGACAAACAACGTTCGATTTATTCATGTTCATCCGACTACGGTCCAAAGATGTCAAAAACAGAGTGAAGTGGAAGAGACGAGTTCAGAAAATATTATTAAAGCTTACATGTAATTTCGCTAAAAATAAATTTGCGCCAACTCCGATACCCAATCCAAAATCCCTAACTAATAACATAAATTACAAAACTCTGTGTGTTACTACGCCTTAAAAGGAAACAGTAAGGTCGAGAGAATTGAAAATTAGGTATTTGTAAAATGTGTCGCTATCCCGCACTGCCCGCCTCTCACCCGCAGAGCGCGATAGAGACAACTGCAGCTTGGACCGAAAATACCTTTTAAAATTTCATGAAAACAACGTTTCGTAGTCCCCTGATTTCTTCCCCAAAACTTAACCTATTTAACTAATTTTTTCATTAAACATTAAAGAAATGCTTTGGCCGTGTTCCTATGTTTTCCTTTTTTTTAATAATCTAGTCAAATTTGTTTTCTGAATGTGTGAACACAGCGGAAAAGCTGGCATTTTTTTTAGGTTTTTGAAGGTTAATATCTCTTTTGAGAATCAATTTATCGTAAAAAGGAAAACTTAGGAACATATCAATAGTAGCCATAGATTTTTGGACAAAAAATTATTGCTCCACTGGCATTATCCAGGGAGGAAACAGGGGACTACGTTTGTATGGAAAAACTGCCCTCCTGTTTCCTCTTAAGCCATTGAGCCAATTTAGATAAAATTTGGCATGGTATGAAGATAGTTTAAGAGCACAGAAATATATCGAGATAGAAGAAAATAGTTTGTCGATTTGTATGGGAACCAAGCGTGTAACGTTAAATATTACGCTTGGCGTTTGACGCCAAAAGTGTAATTTAGTGATGGAAAACATACATTTTCCATTTCATTTGGTGGTATTTGAACAATTAATTATACCATTATTATCAGATTTGAAAATCTGCTAATCATATTGACGGCAACTGAAGTTAATGGCATGGAAAGGGGGTTGCCATCACTTCTTTTTAGCACGCGAGGTACATATACACTCTTACCTTCTACACCGATATATTTCTGTGTTTGAGACCCTAGAAAATACACTGGATAGTTTATTTACTAAACAAAATAAAAATAAATACAACAGTTTATTCGGCAAGTAGGCCCTCAAGGGCTCTTTTACAAGTCTGATTCTAAATATGTATTATTTCTTTTGGCTTTAAACCTACGCTAGGAGAAAGTAAACTCGCTTAAAATAAGTGAGTGCAAACTCCGATATCCTACTTAGTATACCTACAAATAGCTTGCAATATTCTCGTTAAATCCAATCTATAACAGTAAAGTTCAAAGTTATTTTATTAGCTAATAATGATTTCAACGTTAACTAGACCAGTGTAATGAGTTATTTGTTTACCTTTCCGCCGTTTGCGGTAGTTGCACGTGTCACGGCTTAAACAAAGCTTCCAAACGCGGTTAATTGACCATTAATTTTGTGCACAAACCGTGAAAATCACTAGATTGGCTGTTAGTAAAGCAAAAAAATAACTATCGGTTAATGTAACCGTAATATTTCGAAATTACCGCTAGCTCAGATTATAGAATGAAAGATGACTTTTATGTCGCTTAAAGGATACTATAACGGACCATAATATTGTCTTCGGTTTCCGCGATTATCACTCATAGTAATAAAACAACTTACACGGATTAAATCGCGTATATTACTACATTTTAAGTCCCGACGTTTCGTAACCCTTTTCAGCGTTCGTGGTCGCGGGCAAACTGAGAAAATCATAAATTTCCTCTGTCAAAATTACTGTTGTGCAAACCTACCCACTTTAAAAAATACAAATTCAATATTTGTGTTGCTAGATGACCACGAACGCTGAAAAGGGTTACGAAACGTCGGGACTTAAAATGTAGTATATACGCGATTTAATCCGTTTAAGTTGTTTTATTACTATGAACAACGGACCAGTTCAAAAAATCTTACTTTACGCGACACAAAATTTGAGCTTAATTTAATCTGTATCACTTAACCATCGACACTTCTTTCCATCGTCTCTTTATATCAAACGTCGTTTAAGTGGTTCTTGTGGATTTATAATTCCAGTAAATCAGAAGGTGTCACTTAAATCGTAGGGTAAGTGCTCCAGTGAATGAACACTTAAGGAAATTTTCAACTTTAAAAATATATTTTTGGCAGATAGCAGTAATTCAATTCAAATATTACTATTCCTATAGAGTAAACAACTATTCTAGTTTTCTAAAATCACTTTTATTTTGCAGTAGTGCTGCACAATTTTAAATGATAGCAAGCTGTAGGGGATAAAATGGAAAATCACCAGTGAATGAACACAAAATTCTAGTAAATGAACAAATAAAACCAATGAATGAACTACCTTAAAAATATTGCTTTATTTTGGTGTAAAAATCGAAAAAGATTCTTGATCATATTGGAATCTTTTGTGTGATGATTTTGAAGTTTCCATGTTCTAAAACATGTAAAATACAATAAATGTTGTAGTTCATTCACTGGTTTTTGGAAACTAATTAATGAACTATCTGTCATTGCGGTAGTTCATTCACTGAAAAACTCAGGCCAGTGAATAAATTGTTAAAAATTGAATAAACTGTTAAAAATTGAATATCTAAAGTTTTGTTCGAACACTGGCCTTTTGTCAAACAGCACATTTCTATCGAAGTCATAGAAAACCAAATCTTATAACTACTACTAAAACGTCAGACCCAAAGGTTGTCTGGAAGAGATCGCTCTTAAGCGATAAGACCGCCTGTTGTCTACCTATTTAAATTGTTCTAATTATGTAAGTACCTCTTGTAATGTGTTTTTCTGGTGTGCAATAAAGTATACTTGTATTGTATTGTATTGTATTGTCAGATATTGAACAAACAATAAATCACGTGATTTCAGTGAACAAATCCCCCCGTTCGTTCATTGGATTTAAGCCATTTTGAGATCTAGTTATAGAACACTGGATTAAAAGCCACTATTTGAAAATAAATCACATTAAACTATACATTAATGGCACGAACTTGGCCTTACGGCTTAAAAAAAACACGCACTGTACAAGGCACACGCACGGGACACACGCATTAACACATTAAACACAACGTAGTTTACCTTAACCCTTATTACACTTCCATATAAAAAACGAACAGCAGCCACATGTCCACTTTACATCGCCGCTATTTTGACACTGATGCGTTTGAGTTGAAGTAAGTGCTACCAGAACTTGTCAAATAATGTTGCTGACCGAAAAAAAAATATCACGCGTGGAAGAAAGGTATAGAAATCTTATTTTACGACAAAAACATGCATTTTGTTCGTTCACTGGATTTGTTCATTCACTGGAGCACTTAACCCTTGGTCAAATAACGACGCATCTGCAAAATGACAACATTTCAGGATCTGTGAGTGTGTGTATCATGTAGTTGGTATGATTTGTATGACTTTTGAGCAATAAAAAAACTTTTGACGTAAAGTCACATGCGTCGTTATTTGACCAAGGGTACGAAATGTTTCTTTCGGTAACATTTTACGGGCCATTTCATTTAAGCGACATTTATTTTGGAAGTTTCTTGGTTTTTGAGAATGACGTTATTATTGTTTAAATAGCGCTTGCAATTTTACATACTACGTGCATAGAACTCTCTAAACTGGCAAGAAAGAATGCAACAAGTTTTTTCCAAAAAAATGTATTTTAAGAGTAGGCTTATGATGCTACGCTTTGTCACGCGATAAATAAATGATAAAGCATTCGTCACGTTCTGACAATACGTGTGTGTGAGAGTGACGGATACTTTATCACGCGACAAAGCGTAGCATCATAAGCCTACTGCAAAGTATAAGATTTTTTTTTTCTCTCATTGTATAATTTGATTTTGTAAATTGTTTATTCCATTTAACTATCCCTGTTTTGACATATTCTTTGTGCTCAATTTATTTTGACATTTAATGTGTATTTTGACCTTGCTAATTGATGTTTTATTTTGTTTTTATTATTTTTTCATTGTATAATTTGATTTATTCCATTTAATTGACGATCTCGCTTTAAATTCTTATAACTTGACATGCAATGTAACTTATAATGTAATTTTAAAATGAGAAATAAATAATCTAATCTAATCTAATGAGACTTAAAGAGTTTCTCCTTTTCACCGTCGGTATAAATAAATATAAACATTTTTTATTACAATTAACGATAGTCACAAAAACCGAGGACAATAATATGCAAATATACTGAAAATTAATTTATCATGCAAATATTCTGGTGCAACTATGTCTTTGTGCGTCTGTTTATGAGATAAATTTAATCGAACCGAACACAAATAACTGCCGATATCAAAGGAAATATTCGAAATTTCCCATTACCATTAATTGTTTACAAATGTGTTTACTGTTCCCAGACTGATGGGATACCCGATTCCCATATCGGGTACCTCCCACGATACGTTTTAATTAACAAGGTTTAATGCGACTCGAAATTCCGTTTCGAAATGAAACTCTGGGAATATGATCCTAAAATTTGGGAATGGTAAAAACTGTCGTAGATTGTGTATGGAAATAAAAATGTAACGGAATATCAAGTGGGCGAATCAACTTTTAGACCCACACTTTTGACGTATCTGGCGTTACCGAAAATGTCTCTGGAGCTACCAAGCAATCGTGCTTCTAATAGGATATTTTTCTATTTATTAGGTTTATATGACGGGACATTCAACGTTCTAACATACATCATAAAATTTTATTATCGATTCAAGTTTCTCTCTACTTTATTACAAATGCTAACAAATTATTCAATCAGCGTTCTAGAAATCTCTCTCAATCGATCCTTAAAATAATATTCGTACCTTGAATTCCGGAAATTTACACTTTCGCTAAATACACTCATTTCCAATTCAGCAATATTTCAGCAGTTTCGGCTAGCAATTTGCATTAATTCCAATTTCTAGTCATTACGATTTCAAACGTATTTCCAGCGTATTTTTAGGGTTCCGTAGCCAAAATGGCAAAAACCGAACCCTTATAGTTTCGTCATGTCCGTCCGTCTGTCCGTCTGTCCGTATGTCACAGGCATTTTACTCAAAAACTACACTTGTATGAGCCGCTACTTAGTTTGGCAGATAAACAACTAAAATAAATATTTTTAAGGGGTATAAGGGGGCATACATGTTACAGAAGCTAAAAAAAATTTTTTTCAGGAAATATCAACGTGTGGTACATAGAGTTCGACAGCTCTTTTAAAAATATTTTAAGGTTCTTAAGTTATGTTTTTAATTAAGTGAATATCTTTGGAAATAATCGCTCCGATATTTGTGAAAATTGTGTCCCCCCCCCCCCCCCCCTTCTATCTTTTAAACCGTGTGTCCGAAAAATATAAAAAAATTACAAATATAACGTTTAATTAATACTTTCAATGAAAATTATTTTCAACAAGATCGAATTAACCGTTTTTGAGTTATTGCCGATAAACTGCGCTTCTCAACAAAAGGGCGTAATTGCTATGAAGATACGCTCTTTTGTTGTTGTACTTTTTTTAATAAATAAATAATAATAAATAAATAAATAATAATTTATTCCATTCAAACTTAGGTGGTAAATACAGTATGTTTGAGACTTCCTATTAGGTATTATGTACCTGTGTCAGGAAGCCTCGCTCTTCCAGATTACATAATAAAGATACTAACGTTAGAATGAAAAAATTTACATTGTTAAAACTTAGCCTAGTTATGCTACCTAAATGTGTGTGTGTGTGCGTGCGTGCGTTTTTTACATCGTATTTTTTATTTACCTTATAGTTACGGCTATGGAACCCCCTACACTGAGCATGGTCCGACATACTCTTGGCCAGTTTTTTTTTTATTACCTACATTAGGCGCCGCGGATCCGCCGCGCCTGCGCCTTGTGAGCGTTCTTAGAGATTTTTCGTTTTTGTCGTTTTTTTTTCACAACAATGTGGTAGTAATAAGACGTTCGCTCAATTCTCATGCAGACACTTGAAAATCTCGTACTAATTGTGGTTATTTACGTCACTCGGCGACATTGAACTCTCGAGGCGGGCGCGCGGCCGAGGCGAAGCGGATGCGCCGCGTACGAAACAAAACTTAGGTTCGTGCCTCAGTGTCCCTCGACTTTTACCGCGAAGGACTATCGAATAACGACAACTTTTAATTAAATCATGTGTAGCCTCGATACCGTCTATCGTTTATAAAAAAAATTAACTGTGATCACCACAGCTTACTGCTATATTTGCTGGAATACGAATGAAAAAAACCGCCGCGGTTAAAACGCTCTGAAATCGGCCCATTAAGAGGTCTAGGACAGGGCTGCTAGGCGTAGTAGTCGCCCGGCAGCGTTCGACTACTCATGATTAAGGGAATGCCGAATGCTCCCGAAACATGTCGAGTGGATGTCTCGTCTTTTGTACAACGTGAGTGATCCATTTTTAATTCAATAGGTCTAGGACCTTTGAAGCATTCATCAGTTTAACCATTTACCGCATACGAAGCCAAAAATGGCGTCTAATGTTCATGATTTTTTTTAAGTATCGATTAGATTTTTATATATTTGGATAGCTACATAAATACAATGTTCAAAGTGTAAATAAAACTGCATATATCTTTTAAATAACACTATTTGATCATTTCACAATATTATCCGCGATTGATTATGTCCGACTATAATGAATAATGAACTTGGTAAATCTCATTTCGTTTCAGTGATAAATTCACGGTCATAAAGGAGAAAAAAATTTCAACCCCATGTTATATTACTAGCCATATACTTAGACCTAATTAAGACTAAAGTTATCAAATTTTGCAAAAAAAAAAAGCTTTGCTGCTGTTGAGATGTCCGGGTTTTAAGCTCCAAAATCCGGGGATTTACGCTTTTTGTCCTAGAAGAGAGTGAATAGACATCTTCTAGACGAGCATGCTACATCTTAGGCTTCATCGTCACTTAACATCAGGTGCGATCGGAGTCAAATGCTTGTCTATCACACATAAAATAACTGGCCAAGAGCATGTCGGACCATGCTCAGTGTAGGGTTCCATAGCCATAACTATAAGGTAAAAAATACGATGTAAAAAAAGTACAACAACAAAAGAGCGTATCTTCATAGCAATTACGTCCTTTTGTTGAGAAGCGCAGTTTATCGGCCATAACTCAAAAACGGTTAATCCGATGTTGAAAATAATTTTCGTTGAAAGTATTAATTGAGCGTTATCTTTGTAATTTTTTTTATATTTTTCGGACACACGGTTTAGAAGATAGAGGGGGGGGGACACGATTTTCACAACTTTCGGACCGATTATTTCCAAAGGTATTCACTTAATCAAAAAGATTACTTAAGAACCTTAAAATATTTTCAAAAGAGCTGTCGAACTACGTACCACACGTTGACATTTTGTGAAAAAAATTTTTTTTAGCTTCTGTTACATGTATGGAGTGCCCCCCCTAGATTTTTTTATTTTTATTATTTAACTACCTACCAAACTTAGTTGCGGCATCTACAAGACATCTATATTCCAAATTTCATCAGTAATAGGTCTTGTAGTTTTTGAGTAAAATGCCTGTGACATACGGACGGACGGACGGACGGACGGACGGACGGACATGACGAAACTATAAGGGTTCCTTTTTAGCCATTTTGGCTACGGAACCCTAAAAAAGGTGTCAAATTTTGGAGATGACAGCTCTATCCCAGGGAAACCCTTAACGGGGATATAAAGTATTATATTCTATGTTTAAATACAGGACTTGGACTTGCACCAAATTTCAGCTCAATACGTTTAGTTGTTGCTGCGTTATTTAGTAACAAACATCCAACCTCTAACAACCAAACATTTTCACAAACTTCCACATTTTTAGGGTTCCGTAGCCAAAATGGCAAAAACGGAACCCTTATAGTTTCGTCATGTCCGTCCGTCCGTCTGTCCGTCTGTCCGTCTGTCCGTATGTCACAGGCATTTTACTCAAAAACTACATGATGGATATTGATGAAATTTGGAATATAGGTGTCTTGTATGAGCCGCTACTTAGTTTATTAGTTAAATAATTAAAATAAATATTTTTAGGGGGGGCACTCCATACATGTTACAGAAGCTAAAAAATTTTTTTTTCAGAAAATATCAACGTGTGGTACATAGTTCGACAGCTCTTTCAAAAACATTTTAAGGTTCTTAAGTAATGTTTTTGATTAAGTGAATACCTTTGGAAATAATCGCTCCGAAAGTTGTGAAAATTGTGTCCCCCCCCCCTCTATCTTCTAAACCGTGTGTCCGAAAGATATGAAAAAAATCACAAAGGTAACGCTTAATTAATGCTTTCAACGAAAATTATTTTCAACAAGATTAAATTAACGGTTTTTGAGTTATTGCCAATAAACTGCGCTTCTCAACAAAAGGACGTAATTGCTATGAAGATACGCTCTTTTGTTGTTGTACTTTTTTACATCGTATTTTTTACCGTATAGTTACGGCTATGGAACCCTACACTGAGCATGGTCCGACATGCTCTTGGCCAGTTATTACTATTAGTGTGATTTCGGGAATCCCGGGTACGGCTTTAACGATTTCGATGAAATTTGCCATGAGAGAGACGGGCGAACAATCGATCTAGCTTGGTCTTATTTCTGGAAAAACGCAATTTGAAAGTTCTTATGTCATTTCGCGCAAATACAATCTAACTATTAATTAAAAGAGATTTCAAACATAATTGACACCGTGGAAATAAACAGTGACGCTCTTTATGTTTTGCCGAGTACCTATATATACTATGTACAGTCGAGTTCATTTACATCTAGGCACTTATGGGAACAAAACGGCCAATCTCACGAAGTATGTCTGCGGTCACCTAATTACCGCGACGTTGTTTTCATACTAAATGTAACGCGGTAATTAAACGCAGTCATACTTCGTGAGAATGGCCGAAAAACATCTGAACACGACTCTATTGTCAGGAGTATAAAAGCGTGTTCAGATATTTTTGTTCTCTTATTGTCTAGATACAAAACTATTCTAGACAATTAAAAGAGTTTATGTTTGTAAAGACCCACTCAAATGACTAATAACAGATTAATAATAATAATAAATATTAGGGGACAATCTTACACAAATCGAACTAGTCCCATAGTAAGCTCAATAAGGCTTGTGTTATGGATACTAGACGACGATATATTTAATAGATACATACATACAAATACTTAAATAAATAGAAAACATCCATGACTCAGGAACAAATATTCGTGCTCATCACACAAATAAATGCCCTTACCGGGATTCGAACCCAGGACCTCTTGCTTCATAGGCAGGGTCACTACCAACTAAGCTAAAGCGGTCGTCAATTCGTCAGATTAGATAATAATTTGGTTATCAAATTGAAACTTAAAGAAATTTTGACATACGTTTCAAAGGTTCCGCACTGATCAGTGCCTAAGCATACGAAGGGTTACGTATAGTAGGTATGTACAGAAAAGGTTGGAAGGATTAATCGGCGGTAATACGAGATGAAGGTTTCAAGAGGTGTCCAATTTAATCAGGGGCACGATTTGCTTCACAAAGAAACCTCTCAAAACCTCGTCATCCAGGAGCAATTCTCAAATTTGTGCCCATTTTTTTACTGAACCCGAAATTTGTTGAATTTATATATCGATAGCTTTGGGTTCAATTGGCGTAAAAGCCATTTATGCATTTTGGCTTTTACGCCAATTGAACCCAAAGGTATCGATATGATCCCGTTAAAATCATGTTAAAATACTGATATTTACTGAATATTTGAGTTCGATACCTAAAGTTGTGTTGTTTTATGAGCCTTCAAAGCTGGACGGGAAAGTTCATTTTTAAAACGTATGAAAATATTAATAACCATTATATTCAATGGTATTATATAATAGTGTTTAATATTTTTCGTAACTTTGCGGTGTAGTTTTTTCACAAATATTTCTGTTATTTAAATGACTTTATGCCACACCTGGCCATAAACTGGCTTTTTCCGCACGCTGCGCGTACGGAAAAAGCCGCTTTCTGGCCAAGTGTAGACATAAAATTATGTACACAACACGGGAGGTAATAAAGAAAAGAAAGCCCTCGACCGCATATTTACGTCCCTCGCTTGCGGCTCGGGCCGCAAACATCTGCGATCTCGAGCTTTCTTTGTTTTACCACCGTAGTTGTGTAATGTACTACAATATTTTTCGTAACTTTGCGGTGTAGCTTTTTCACAAATATTTCTATTATTTAAATGTCTTTCTAAACCTATAGAATAAAGTTATTACGTACATATAACAAAACTGGACAAGTGCGAGTTGGAGTCGCACACCGAGGGTTCCGTACTGTAAGGTTACCGAGATATTTTTATAAATAATTGTATATTTTTAAATTACTTGTGATAATAATCCACATTTTAAATGCATGATTAGTGATCTTCAACGCAATTAAGTAATTTCAAATGGTGGCAGCACTATCTGACCGGGGAGTTTTGGCGGGAAAATTGACAAGTGGAGACAGTATGAATGATTTATATTTCATCTCGATAAGGGTCTTGACAGTCGGATAGACGGACGGACAGACGGACAACAAAGTAATCTTATAAGGGTTCCGTTTTTTCCTATTCAAGTACGGAACCCTAAAAACCAAGTAAGCATTACTGTACATGGTTAGGTACTTGGTTTTATGCTGACAAAGATGGAGGCTGTAATCTCGTCTCAAGAGAGAGCTCAAAAAGCTTAAAGTAACCAAAGTGTCCCTTATCTTAATTTAATTACGAGCTTAGTGGAACTTGGCTTGTCTCGCAACTTGCGGTGTTTCGTCTCGCTGGAGGTCGTACTTAAGCATTTTTAAAAATGTTTGCCATTGTTTTGTGTAATTTTCTGCCAATTTCGCATTGAAATATAACAAGTATTAAAGCGTAACTGAAGCTCAAAATCGGCCCCACGAAATACTTAATTGTCAATTATAATATATGAAATTGTCAATTATAACAAACCAATCTACAGTGTGTAAGTCTAATACGGGCGATAAATTAAATCGGACATAGTACTCATTAGTGTAATCATGAAGTAAAAGGTTTTTTTAAGTTGCAGTTCATTACGACCCCATAATTAATTTTTTTTTAATTTCTCAGCAGCAATGTACTGTAAACATGGTTGCGGCACGTCGGTACCGAAATGTCAACGTAACTGTCAACGAGCGTTTAACGTGAGTGTGTTTGCATTACATTGCGGGCTGTATTTTTTTTTATGGACAAAATTATTGTTGCAACTTTAAGTAAATGTTATCTAATTACCTTCACTTTGTCCTATACTAACCACCGTTAAGAGATTCGCCCCACTGTATTTTGTGAAAATGTCACATTAAACTGTTTTCTTGACTGACACTGACACGACATATTATGTTCGTAATTAGAAAACAACCGTAGTGATAGCTTTTTGCAAAGAGGTTATCATTTCAAGGGTCGATTCGACAAGACTTTATATGTCTTAACTTGACACTTGACGTGACTTGACATTCAACACTATCGAACTAAAGTTTCGACCTTATTGCATTATGAATGTTCTAACAACATTTAATGGAAATGGGTCCCAAATTAAAGCACGTACTAACGGGGCGGACCTAGTACTTAAAGTAAAATCCACAGACCTACGGACTAAATTGACAAGTAAGTATGAACAAATGTTGCCACAGTTTGGCCAGTGTCGTTCTCATCGATATTAAAATTATTGTTACATCGCAGGTTTAAGGTCCACCCAGACGGGACAATCAAATTGGCAATTTGATCGGCTAATCTATATAGCAACTTTTTCCAGTGATTTCGACAGATCAAAATGTCTGTAGACCCCTAATTAGAGATAAAAATTTAACGTCAAACCAGCAATAATGTACATGAAAATCATATATTTATGATAGTTTATTGAATACATACATTCAATTAAATGAATTAATAAAATGGTTGTTCTTTATTTTCAAATTCCCAACAATGTGGTCCATCTTTTTAACAAAAAAAAAGCGGGTATCTTCAGAAATAGTTGACCACTGTTTACAAACTGTGTACGTGGGTAAAAACGCATTTTATCCATCCACTACCTCGAAAATCAAACAAACCAAAATTTGTACCTCTTATTTGAAACTAATATACTTATTTTTGATTTAAACTAGTCTGTTATTTATTCTTTACAACTTGTCGATATATTGTTATCGACATATAATGCCCTTCACTATTTTTATTTTCCTGTTCCTGGTATCATTTTACCTGTCAATCATTTGTCAATTTAGTCCGTAGGTCTGTGGATTTTACTTTAGTACCTAAGAATTGTTTATCAATACCACTTGATATATTAGACGAATTGATTTTAAAAAGTGGGCGTTGCGGGGCAACTTTCAACATGGGGCAACTTTTGTTAGACGTTCACGTTATCGTCCCATACATTATATTTCAATGTAATTTTTTATTATTTCTACTTAGAATTACATTAGTCTGTGCGGAAAGAGAATAGGATTTAAATTGGGGGGCGCTGTAATGCTTTTCTACCGTATGTGCCGTATTTTCCGTTCTGTGGCCATACTGGTTAGGTTAGTTACGTTTTTCGCCACGCCTATTCTCTTTCCGCACAGACTCTACAATTATTTCCTCTATGACACTCGGGACTTCTCGGTTTTAATCGTAAAAATTCGTGTTTTCACATAGAGTATATAAAATCCTAGAATTTAGAAGAGAACTCCAAAGCTATTTAATGTACCTAATTAATAATCAGAGATCGGATCTTTGGGTGCAATTTGGAGTATATGGCTTCAAACTTTATACAGAAACATGGATGTACCTCGGGATTTTGGGAATGGTCATTATTGTAGATGCATTTTTTTTTGTTATATGCATCTATAGTAAATAATAATTTATTCCTGGAATCCTGAGGAACATCCATGTTTCTGTATAACGATTGAAGTACCCCAAAGCCCAAATTGCACCTCAGATCCAAACACTGTTAATAATGGAACCTATTGTAAATACCGCTTTTAATGAAGTAAATTCCAATGTACTAATTTAATATTTGTGTTTTTAGTGATGCGATGTAGTAATTAAATCAAGCCACTTCTGTGTTATTCATAGCTCTACTGTAAAAAACGTCATTGTGGCAGGTGATGTACATTACTCTTTTAGACTGTTCGACGACAACAACGTACAAGGTGCAAAGTGCTAAAAGGTTCGAACTACGTACGCTGCAGCATAATGATCTACACGTCGAAACCTATCACGTAGTATAAACATTTTCTTAAAATTTCACTTAGTATAGATTTTAAAATGACGCATACAGTGCGATCTGAGTCAACAATCTGTAAACTAACACGAACACCATTCTAAGTGCCACATTGAACTGTACGCGATGTTTGCCATCTCACTCACTTGCGCGCACAAAGCGCAATGTGCCACATCGAACTCAGTTCGCCGTTGCTCGGCCTAGAGTAGAACTACGTACACAGGACTATCTACCCCTTAGAACTGTATACGCGTGAACTGTTTTTTAAAAGAACTGTGTACACAGGACTATCTACCGCTTAGAACTATATACGTTACTATAATAGCTGTAGTTAACAAAGTACGTAAAATCTATGTGCCACTTAGAATTGTTTACATCATTTATTCAGTCACTTAGAACTACCTATTTACCTTTTTGAATCGTTTAGTTCGATACACACGTTCACATAAGGACAGGTTGATCCGCTTCATCCTTCCCGCTAGTCCGCTGCTCACTCTGAGCAATCAGCGAAAAGTCAAGGTGGCCCTGGCCAACGACCTGGTTCGACCCCAGGCGTTCAGGCCCCCACCTAGCCCGATACTATCAAGGTGGGCCGGGACAAGTGACCTGGCACCCCCGGCACCCACCTAGTCCGACCAAACTCAGGGTGGTCTGGCTAGCGGCCTGGTTCGACCCCAGGGATCGCCACGGCCAACCACCCGGTCCGACAATCGCTACGCCCGGGTATGGGTTGCGAGTTTGTCAATTTCTAAAAAAAAACAGACACAGAAGTCAAGACTATAATCAAAGCAATCAAGTCTAAAGCCGTTGGGTGTGGTGATGTCAGTCGTTACATGATAGTATCAGTCCTCGACTGTGTGC
Source organism: Eudemis profundana (assembly GCA_947034925.1). NCBI lineage: Eukaryota > Metazoa > Arthropoda > Insecta > Lepidoptera > Tortricidae > Eudemis > Eudemis profundana. Next base: position 3,010,519 of record OX344809.1, read on the forward strand.
TCCCTGTGATAACTGATATCATCAACTCCTCGCTGTACTATGGTGAATTTCCATCTTTGTGGCGCAAAGCTTTTGTCATATCCTTGCCAAAGATCAGTAACCCCACCACAGTTAGCAGCTTCAGACCAATCTCTATTCTCCCTTTTCTATCGAAAATTGCTGAAGCGGTGGCTCACAAACAACTTTCGCTTTACATTCACTCACATAAGCTGTTGAGCCCCTTTCAGTCCGGTTTTCGACCTGGCCACAGTACCTGCTCTGCGCTTCTCAAGGTAACTGAAGATGCTAGACAAGGCATGGAGGAGCAACTGGTCACAGTACTTATTCTTATTGACTTCTCCAACGCTTTTAATACTGTCGACCATGACATCCTTCTTGCCCTGCTCGAACATCTCAATGCGTCACCTTCTGCCCTAAGTTGGTTCTCTAACTATCTTCGAGGACGCCAGCAAGCAGTTCGCGTTGATCGGTCTTTATCTGACTGGTGTGACCTAGTCACTGGCGTACCCCAAGGTGGAATCCTCTCCCCACTTCTTTTCTCTACTTTTATTAACTTCATCACCCCCGACCTTTGCTGTTCGTACCATCTGTATGCCGACGATTTACAACTATACGACCAATGCAGTGTAACTGACATCACAGCCACTATTGACTATGACTATAAGACGCAGGTTTCCGAAATTTCCCGGAAAGTCATAGGCTCGTTCCATGCACTTAACAAACTTAAACATTTTTTACCCGTAAAAACCAAGGTACTTTTAGTAAACACCCTGATTCTACCTTTGATCGACTATGGTGATGTGTGTTATCCTGACTTAAGCGAAGGGCTACTTGATAAGCTGGATCGTCTTCTAAATAATTGCATTCGCTTCATTTTCTGTCTCCGTAAATACGATCACGTGTCTTCATACTGTTCTCAGCTTGGTTGGTTCCACATTCGTGAACGACGTAATATTCGTATGCTCTGTACTCTTTTCTCAATCCTCAACGATCCACAGTCTCCGGAGTATCTCAAAACTTTATTTCACTATGCCAGTGAGACTCACACTCGGTATTTTCGCTCTTCTGATAAGCTCATCCTTTCTACCCCTCTTCATCGTACCAGATTTAAGACTTACTCCTTCTCCGTGCAAGCGGCGCGCCTCTGGATCTGGAACGGTCTTCCTCTTAATATCAAACAAGCTCCAAATAAGTTCGCGTTCAAAAAATCTCTGCGTAATTTCTATGCTAGTAGAACTGAAGTCTCTTAGTGTATCTGGTTAGATGTGTCATCTGTATGTATTTATTTATGTGTATATATATATATATATATATATTGAAAAAAATCTATATAAATATAGCTATCCGTATCTATATAATTATGTACTTGTTTACATTTAGTATTGGTAATGTAGTTGAGTTTTAATTAAAATTAAATGACGTTAGTTGCACCGCCCACAAGCTATCTGCTTTGCCCTAAGGTTATTTACTTAGTAAAACGTTTGTGAAATACAACATTTCGTACATTTTTTTAATAAATAACACATTTATCATAATTTTACTTTTATTTAGTACTTCCTACATGATTATTAAGTTAAAACTAATGAATCGAATACGGTTCTGTCTACAAAATGTGTCAAAATTATAAATATGTATATTTATACAGAATCATAATGCAACCAACAATTAAATTAAATATGGTGCGTTAAAACTATGTATTACAATTGTAAAAACCTAATCAAAATAAATGATTTAAATTTGATGACTTAACTCACACATTGAACCTTTTACAGTAAGACGAACATTTCTTTTACCTAGTATAATATTCTAAGTACCAGATAGACCTACATACGTATAATTTATAGAAAACAATAACCAAGTATAATGTTCTAAGTCCCAGATAGACCTGCATACGTGCTTCTTAAATAAAATTGTAACCAAGTATAATATTCTAACTGGTAGATAGAACCGTATACGCAACGGTGAGCAAACAGTTATAACTTAATCTAGTGGTCTATCTGCATTTTCTCGAAAACTACAATTAAATTGAGTTATATAAAAATAAAAAAATATATAAAATATAATTATAACCGTGTTTGCCAAATTCCAGCTTATTATCTTTAATACGAAAAAAGTTATAAGGATTCTACCTTTGTTTTGCTCTCCTGTAAAGTTGTCATTTTTCAATTAGAACCATATACGTTGTTGTCGTCGTGTTATGTGCACACTATGATATTATGAATATGCAGCAATGTATCTCGTGTCATTTGCACTTCCGAAATCTCCCAAGGAATGTCGGGAATTGCCAAATAAACGTGGAATGGAAATGGCAGGCCTTTTATAAGAAATTCCATTAAGGGCCTTTCGATGGCGATCTAGCCTACTTTGCCTATTATAAGAAACGTAATGTCAATATTTAATTGCATGTTTGAGAAAAAGGAACCCCATCAAAAATATGTAAAAAGATGCAAGTCTCGCATCGCAGTTCTTTTACAACAAAAAAGTTTTGAGATGTAATGTTAAACCAAGTCAGTACCGGGGGGGTATCCACAGAACTCGATTCCCACCGACTTGCCTGTGCCTTGATAGGCTAAAAACTAACTATGTTTAAAATTTGGGGCTTGTGGGTCTGCTAGAAGTACCTTAGAATTATGATGATCATCAGTCAGTCAGTCAGTGAATCAGTGACAAAACTAAGGAAGTTTGATGTACAATAGTTCTTAAACTACACGTTCAAATTGAATGTTATTGAGTGTTTAAGTCTTATTGTGCCCTAAATATCCCTGAAACTTCAGGGTTCTAGCTTTAGCCAGTACAAAATTACAGGAGGTTGAAAATGGCCTCAAAGGCTTCGAGAAAAGGATGGTACGGCCGTGCCTTAGTTCTGTTCGACTTGGCGGGGGCACTGCCGTGCCTCCAGATTTAATAAGTAAAGCCAATATGAATAAAACAATAAAAGCATATTAAATTACGTCTTTTCAAATCTTATCTCAAGGTTCTCGAGTTCCATAAGCAAATGCCATTTATAATTTTTGGCACTAAGGAAAATTTATAATTGTAATTTGGATCGTGAAATTAATCCATTTAAGTATGATTGTCTTCGAAAACTTTGTTACGAGATATCTTCGGCAACTGAGCACCGAGATAAAAGTTTTATGTATATTAAATTAAACTTCATTCAAAACATTTTAAGTAGGTATATAATTGTTTGCAGAGTTAGATCATAAATCGTGCGTTTAAACACATTTGAAAATCTCTGCAAATATTTGAGGCGTTTTAATCTATTTGGTAGTGATCCCAGACTTCTAATAAATAGTCTGATATCCCATTCAAATCAGCAGGGATTTCGACAAAAATGTGTCCACAAAAGGGAGGCGGTTAATCACTCGATTTATGACTCAAATGTCATGCTTTAACAGGGTTTCTTAAATTGTGGTCCATGAACCGCTTAGGGGTCCGTGATACGAGAGTCGGTGGTCCGTGGTTATAAGCATACAACAGTAGCGTGGCGTCCAAAGAACTCGATTCCTACCGGCTTGCCTAATATCAGGCATTTGAGCACCTTATTCTGCGGCTCTTAAGGAAAGTGTACGCCGAATCTGCACCGGCTTGCCCAAGGATATCTTTTACGCCACGCCACTGGCATACAACACAAACTTGCATGTGCCCTTAATTTTCTTTTTACCCGACTGCGGCGAAGCCCAAAGGAGGGTTATGTGTTTGACCTGTATGTATGTATGTATGTCCGTTCCTGTGTCCGCTCGTAACTACTCAACGGCACATCCGATTTTGATAAATGATACATCATTAGATTCGTCTTGATGGTGCGAGTGTCACTGGGTATGAAGTTCGTTAAAATAAACAAAATGGCGGATTTTATGCAGTTTCAAAGTGCACCGCGGTCGGGTTTTTTTTTTATAAAAATGTGGTTATTCTCTGATTATATTCGGAAAGGATCTATAAGGTTTTCGAAATAATGTAGAGGGCTCGTGACGAACAAAAGATAAAGAAACTCTGCTATAAGGAAGGAGACATTCTTGAAAATTGTCATCCTCTGTGCACACATATTACCGAATATTCAGAAGGTCCCGCCTAGGGATTGCAAATTGGACTGACTTTCAATCAGGCCGGATCCGGCCGGATTTTGCAGCCAATCCTGCTCCGGCCACCGGATCCGGTAAAGCAAAATAAATAACCTATTTATTTATGGTACTATTTGTTTCCGAACGAATACGGTGATTTTTACCGGATCCGGTAACTACCAAAAATCGCCGGATCCGGCCGACAGTGCACGACGTGCTCGACAGTTGACCGTCCTCCCGGTTGAATTTTTTATGCTTGATGCGAGCGTCTGGTATCCAGTGATCCGAAAGTTCTCCAAGGCAAAAAATACATGTTCAGGAGTAAATACGCGAAGTGATACTGTAAGTGTTGTGTTTCGTGAACGTGATCGAGTTCCAAGTGAGAATGCGGACGGTAGTAGTATGAATAACGCGCGGACGAAGCGAAACCGAAAGAGGGTAGCTCGCTATGGTGTGTGGGTAGACTACAACTAAAAACTAAATATTTTTACTAAAAAAACCCGACCGCGGTGCATTTTAAAAATGCATAAGATCCGCCATTTTGTTTATTTTAACGAACTTCATACCCAGTGACACTCGCGCCATCAAGACGAATCTAATGATCTATCATTTATCAAAATCGGTTGTGCCGTTGAGTAGTTACGAGCGGACACAGGAACGGACATACATACATACAGGTCAAACACATAACCCTCCTTTGGGCTTCGCCGCAGTCGGGTAAAAACTCGCAGCAGGTCAGTTACTCCGTGATGATGGCGCTTGCAACAGTGCCGAAATATAGGGAACCCAGAAAAACAAACATACATGGTAAATATCCCGTCGTTAATATTAGTTATTATGTGAATGACCATGTTAGATTAAAAAAGTAAAAATTCGATAAAATAAAACATCGACAAACCGAGTGTCATTTTGTCCAGCACCGCCATTATTTTTAAAAGGTTTTCTAGCTAGTAGTTATTTCAGAACTATTAACCCGTAAATCGCCGCTGGCAAGCAATTTGAGCGAGAGATTAGTCTTTTTAGGGTTCCATACCAAAATGGTAAACAAGGAACCCTTTGGTGCTACTCCGTCTGTCTGTCCGTCTGTCCGTCTGTCACAGCCAGATATCTCAGAAACTACTGCTGCTATCGATTTGAAATTTGGAATAGTATTAAAAGTAGCTAACCTGAGCCTATTGTATGTAAAAAAATTCTTGTAACTTTTTTACTTTTTTTTAAAGGGGTCCGTAATGGGACTTTTTCAAGTGAAAGGGCTTGATTTGTAGATTAAAACGCCATTTTTGTTTTTTTTTCTTAAATAAGTAGTTTATGATTTATGACGAAAAAAGTTGAAAAAAATACCATTCCCCCTATTATCTTCGAAGTTACTGAACAGAAAAATCTATAACAATCACCAATTATTAATGTCATCCTAAATATTACAGGAAAAGATAACGGTTTTCCCAACTTACACCGTTTTTGAGAAATTTGCAAAAATCGTAACACATAGGTACTTATTTGTTCCTACTAAACTAACCGCCATACAGTTTTTCTTAAACTATTCACGTATCTACTTACGAGTTTGTACGGAACCCTCGGTGCGCGAGTCAGACTCGCTCTTGACCGTTTTTATTTTTTATTTTATAACGACCTGCATCGAGCCACAGCGGCCAGCCACAGCAGCGGGAGCAGCGTCACAGCGTGACGTCACCGCATCGCGTCATCGGAGCGCGGACGCAGCCACCGGCGCGGCAGCGGCGTTCGCCCCGCACCTCGCCGCACCCCCGCGTCGCTATATAAGGCCCCGCGCTCTTTTATGTTATCTGCGCGCGGCGAGGGACTAGCCCCCCGCACGCAATTAGGACGGCTCCTGTTGGAGGGCCCAACAACATGGTGCCCTACAGGCTAGCTATGTCATTAAAAAAAAAAGAACTAAAGCGGCATTACCCAGCCCGACCCAACTCAGGGTGGTCTGGCTAGCGACCTGGTTCGACCCCAGGGAACCCGTCTTACCGCGAACTCCGTAGTGTTTCGGTCTAAAATCTAGACTTGGGGGACAAGCCTTGGCCATCCGGAGCGGCGTGCATACCGCGTCTTTCAGCTCCTTGGGTCACTAAAGCTTCCTACCTAAAGTCGGGATCCCTTCAAGGAGCGGCGTGGGCTTACCGCGTCTGGAGCTCAGAAGGGAGTCCCTTATCCTGCTTGCCGAGCGGTTTGGGCATACCGCATCAGCTTGGGGCAGGATAAAACCGCCGATACCTAGATCGAACCCTGCGCCGTCAAATTACAACCGCTAATCACTAAGGGAGCGATTTATCCCTATTGGCCTACGTGCGTACCCCGATAAAACCCTATCTAGGGCGATCCTCATCTAGGACGCCTAGATCGCATCCGCGTTATGAAAGTGAACTCTTACGTTAAATTAAGTTATAAATAAACAGGCATAGAAGCCCTCCGTTTGATATTGTATTGTAACCAGTGGTTTAACTTATCGCCTTCCCTGATCCCCTTAGACTGAGCTAGGCAAGGAAACCCTCCAAGATCCCGTCTGGATCGAGGGTAATGGACCAGTAGCTGTCCCGCTACGTCACAATTTATCTACATGACCTCGCTGGCGCAGCAAAACTACTTATGAGCTCGCTCAATTTCTCTGGAATGAAAATAGGTAGAGGTACCTATCTAAGCGCCTGCTCCGACCGGGAGTATTTCGCGCGCTCAAGGGTTTTGAGTATAGCTTCTATATTTTACTGACTGATTTTCAAGATTTAAACTACGTTATGAAGCTTAGTGAATTGTTTATGTTTTTGTAGTACATTTTCATAATAATGCATTAGTGTTTTTAGTTTTGCTGTAAAACTTAAAATTCCGTATTTTTGACATTGAAATTATTGTGTGAATAATTCCTAAAGCATAACATTTATTGAAATCAAATGTAGAAGTCATTAATAGTACATTTAATTGTATTTTATTTGATATCTCTTATGTGGATGTGAGATGTGCAGTTTTGTCACAATTAAACATTCTTAAGAACGCGGGAGCGGCTAATTGAATGACGTCATATTCGGTGACCTTGACCTTTCAGAGACTGTCTCTCGGCAGTTTTGGGGTCCAGGGACTATGCCAAACAACGTACTAAAATTTCGTGCTGGTATCCGGATGTGAACTTTTTTTCCATAACTCGGGGCACTATTAAGAGAAAGCAGAGCGTAACTTAGTAACACAACATAGTGACATACCAAACCAAGTTACTCAATAACTAACATCTCGTACTTAGTTATAAAAATTGCATATAAAATGAAAAATGTAGCTGTAGGTTTAAATGAGCAAAAGATAAAAAATATCCCATCAAAAACATTACATGTAAAAAGATACAAGTCTCGCAACGCAGTTCTCCTAACACAAAAAGTTTTGAGATGTACCTAGTGTTAAATCAACCAAGTCAGTACCGGGGGGGTGTCAACAGAACTCGATTTCCACCGACTTGCCTATTATTTACCCGTGGAGGATTTTTTATTTGAGAACTATAAAATGTGTTCCTCCACGGTTATATAATAAGCAAATCGGTGAAAATTGCAATATTTTTATGTTTTGTATGACGTGATATAACAGCTAATTATGTTTAAAATTTGGAGCTTGTGGGTCTGCTAGAATTATAATTATCATCAGTCAGTCAGTCAGTGAAAAAATTACGGAACTTTCACGTCCAATAGCTCTTAAACTACACATTCAAATTGAATGTTATTGAGAATATATTTAAGTCTTATTGTGCCCTATACAGGGTGGAAAAAATCTATTTTTTTTTATTATATTAATTTTGTAAATGTTTTAATAAGTTTGTGCTAAATAAACGTATTTCTTTCTTCTTTAATCCTTTAGTTAGCTCATTTACAGACTTGGCGGGAACACTACCGTGCCCCCAGATAATTCACTTACGAGCGCAGAGCGCTTAGAGAGCGCTCGACAGGTATGAAGCTAGAAATGCAGTAAATATCTGGCGGAGTTTTAAAAATGCAAGCCTTGCGAACGCCGTAACAAAGATAAAATAGCGTAACAGTATAAGCTTGATTGGCTCATACGTCATTTTAACTAGCTATGTATGGAAGTGAACAATGAAGAATTTTGCTTTTAAATCATGAATATTCATTTAAACGCGTTAACTTAGTTTTTATGTAGAACAACGTTAGAGCTGCAAGCGAGGGACATAAATATGCGATCGAGGGCTTTCTTTATTACCTCCCGTGTTGTGTACATCATTTTATGTCTACGCGCTGTCGCTGCGCTACGCGTACAGAAAAAGCCGCTTTCTGGCCAAGTGTCGACATAAAATTATGTACACAAGACGGGAAGTAATACAAAAAGCCCTCGATCGCATATTTACGTCCCTCGCTTGCAGCTCGGGCCGCAAAGATCTGCAAAGGTCTCGGCCTTTCTTTATTTTTCCCATCCTAGTTGTGTAATGTATTATTTCTGAATAGGAGGTGTGAATAAGTGTATTTATACGCACCTAGGGCGGAAATATAAAGAACGACCCTGATCGCAAGTGCTATAAATATCAAGCAATCTGGGTCATACTTAATTAGAGACCGTGGTGCGGACATAATAGGCTACTAGACTCATATCAAATTTCGTGCAATAAATGATTTTTAATAGTTGGCATAAAATTTATTTCTTCCTTTTTTGAAGTCGGTTAAAAAAAAATTAATTACTTTTTTATATGCACCTATTAAAAGATTTGAGATGTAATTTTAAGCCAAGTCAGTAATTTGAGATGTAATTTTAAACCAAGTGTAATTTCAAACCGGGGTTGTAATTACATCTCAAAACTTTTTTGTTGTAGAAGAACTGCATTGCGAGACTTGCATCTTTTTACCCGACTGCGGCGAAGCCCAAAGGAGGGTTATGTGTTTGGCCTGTATGTATGTATGTCCGTTCCTATGTCCGCTCGTAACTACTCAACGGCACATCCGATTTTGATAAATGATACATCATTAGATTCGTCTTGATGGTGCGAGTGTCACTGGGTATGAAGTTCGTTAAAATAAACAAAATGGCGGATTCTATGCAGTTGCAAAGTGCACCGCGGTCGGGTTTTTTTTTATAAAAATGTGGTTGTTACATGCAATGTTTTTGATGGGATTCAATTGTTCAGATGCGTGCTCCGACCAATGGCACTAGTGCGGCAATGTGTGTAAAATTCACGAGTGAGTAATAAGCGTTGCAGATGTAAGGACAATGAAATAAGAGTCACTTTATGAGCAAGCCTGTTGAAAAATACAGACCAGTCCATTCTATAGTCTCATCATTTTGTAATTACTCTAAAATGTCAATCTGAATAACTTCGGCGCGTGACTAATAGAAGTCCTTGCTCTAATTTATAATTGACTTGGGATGGAAGTGTCAATACAGGGACAAAGATATACCGACGCTTGGAATTACAATTAAGTAATGTAAATGTTAGTCAAATAACGGTACCAACTTCGAGGGTGCCGTTAGGTGGCTGGCGTCAATATCTATCTAGTTATATAGTGATGGGATATAGCGTATGAGTATCAGTGGCGTGGCGTCCATAGAACCCGATTCCCACCGGCTTGCCTATTTTAAAGCATATGTCCGGAATATCTACTACTCCTGAAGAAAAACAAATCTGCTCCGGCTTTACTAGGAATATATTTAACGCGACACCACTGATGAGTATATATAACGGAACGTGGATAAATTGGTAGTCAAAATCCAATTTAACATGGTAAACCATAATGGAAACATGTTTTAATGATTCAAGAGCGGGAAATTCAGTTTCCCGAATGGAGTAATTCGGGGAACTAGACACAGTGTCAGCTGGAAACGTTTAACAATGGACATTTAAATGAACTGGCGCGCATTCGGCGCGGTAATGTTATGGTGTTCACGAACCAAACCAACTTATTTTAAATCACAGTAATTCATAATTTAATTGTCTTCGGTTTCCGCAATTATCACTCATTTTAATAATAGTGTCAAAAACTGCGAATGGCGTGGGTTGGTATCGCAAATAGAGACGCCATGAGTGAAACATAACTGCAACGTGCCTACACGCTTCAGTGAGGTTGCGAGTACTATTGAGATCCAATCCTCTCTGCTCCACCCAGCTCTGCGTAAATGGAAACGCACCTTAACCCCTTGCACGAATCCTCTGTCTCACAGAAAACCAAGCGTGGAAAATATTTCGCTTGGCGTTAGACGCCAAAAGTGTAATTTAGTGATGGAAAACATCAATTTTCCATTTCATTTGGTGGTATTTGAACAATGAATTATAGGTACCATTATTGTCAGATTATCAAATCTGATAATCATATTGACGAAAACTGAAGTTGACGGCGTGCAAAGTAGGTCGTCGCCACTTCTTTTTAGCGCGCGAGATACACTTCCTACTACATCGATATATTTGTGTGCTCTGTCTGCATTTCCACCGGCTGACTGCTTTGTTTGTCTGTTCCTTAGGCTGTGGCAAAGCATGTAAGCTACCCGGTAACCGACCTTATTCAGAATCGGGTAAAACCCGGGTATTTTGACTCAGAACCCGGGTAAAAAAAACCTAGTAATTAATAAAAATTATGCATGTATTGTTATATTTTAAAGATAATAAATTAAATCTAACGGGGCATTTCTCCAGAAATATGTCTGCGACTCATTCATCTGTCTCCATACATTTAGTATGAAAAAGGGCCAGATGAATGAGGTGACCGCAGACATATTTCTGGAGAAATGCCCAACGTCGGCCGCCTTAAAGCAAACTTGCTTATCTTACTTAATACGGCAATGCGCAAGTTCATTGTAGGTAATGAAACCCGGGTACCGGAAAACCCGGATAACTGACTTTATTTGGAGTCGGGTAATACCCGAGTTTCATATTTGACTGCGCATTCCATTCCCTACTAGCGACGCATGCAGTTACCTCGAGCGGTATGACGCCGCAGGTGACGCAGACATCAGCCACGGCGAGGTGCGTCATGAGCAACGCCACGCGCGAGCGCCGCCGCGAGCGCGCCAGCGCCGTCAACACAGCTACGTTCCCCGCCGCGCCGGCGCAGAACAGCCCCATATACACCCCCACTATATACCCCCTATCCGGCTCCACACTCAACGACGCGTTGTACAGCGAACCGGACTCGAAGTAGTCCCAGAACTGTTTGTCTATGGCCGTCGAGTCGGTTTCTGTTGAATTATCTTCTAGCATAGTCATTTTGGGTAACTTTGAAGTTTCATTTGACATCATTAGGGATGGGAAGTCATTGGAATCTATTGGGTAATAGAATGTTTCTTCCATTGTATTTTCCTTGTAGATTAACAGCTACTATCTAGATGAAAGTGCATTTGTGCACTTTGAAATTGACGCTTAACTCGCTGTATGGAAACATTATTAGTTCGATAAGAACTATGAAAGTTTTAGATGTTTGAAATGGATTGGTTGCTGGAATCTGCTTGGAGATAGCGTCTGATCCATAATACTTTTATAGTACATTACACACCTAGGGAGTAGGGTGGTAATACCAAGAAAGCCCAAGATCGCAGAAGTTTGCGGTCCGAGCTGCAAGCGAGTACATGCGATTTACCTCCCGTGTTGTTTACATCATTTTATGTCTACACTTGGCCAGAAAGCGGCTTTTTCCGTACACGCAGGGCAGGGTGCGGAAAAAGCCACTTTATGGCCAGGTGTGGCATAAAAGATTTAATATGTCGAAAAATATTACTTAAAAATCTCTCGTTATGGACGCTTAAAGGTCGCTAGAAATTACTTAATTAGGGAACGTTTCAAGGAAATCTTGGAACAAGAATCAGCTTCTAGATGCAATTAAGACGACAGCCAGAAATAGAACTGATAACTGCAGACTAAGTAGGTCAGTCCGGGGGATTAGGTTTCTGCAGTGTGACTTGCTTAGTTCATTTATTTGAATGATAAACAATCTCGTAGGTATTGCCGAGTATGATCGACGTATTTAACGTAACGTAGTTATTTTAGTAAGTTTTTTATATAAGAACTAGTATTGTTAGAATCAATTTGTTAGACATATAATAATTGTATGTACAGTCGCCATCAGATATATCTGAGCTGTCAGTGTACTCATAAATATCTGAACACGGCTCTATTTTCATAGCATTAGAGCCATGTTCAGATATTTATGAGTACACTGACAGCTCATATATATCTGATGGCGACTGTACATGTACATTTAGGTAGGCATATTTTGAATTTTTACTTTTTATTGTTTACACTGTAAGGTTTTAGTTTAATGTTTAGTTTTTTAGGTTTAGATTAATTATAATTGTAAAGATTTATAATGTTTAATAATTGTTGTAAGGAATGACACTTTTTGATGTCAATTAATTAAAACGTTTGTGAACTTTTTGACAATCATTAAAATTATACACAGATTTGGGCACTTTCGCACATCACACTCGTGAGATACATTTACAGGAATGATTATTATTTTTTCAACACAATTTTGTTATTTCACTTGATCTCTTGGGTAATTATATTTTATATAGTTTTTGTGTAAATATTTTTTGTTTCCCAAACACATCTCAATTATAAAGGTTTTTTCCTTTAACAGTAACTTTATTTTATTTTAATTAATTAACAATAAAAGTAACATCACTTTTCGACACTAAAACTTCCCGACGTCAACACTTCGTAGTCGTACGCGAGTGCGCTACGAGCTCGTAGCCGACTGCGCTACGCGGAGTCGTAGCCCCTACTGGCTGACTGGAGTGCTACGGCGCTACGCCGTAGAATCAACAAGTGGACAGACCATTCATTTTAACTACTAAAACAGTCTTAGGCCGTATTTTTTGACTAAGATAAGACTAAGTAAGCACTGAATAGGGAATAATGCTTAATCTGGAGATTATAAAGTAATCCCTTTGAGAGATTTGGGCTTTAAAATGTAGTTTCTCTTTTGTAATTATTTGGTATGTTAATAAGGTTTTAATTTTTTATTTCATGAATTATGGACGAGTATTCATAGTACAGTCAGCGTGATATAGTCTGTGGCATCACAATTATATTGTAATAAAAAGCATACTACATATAAAAACTACCAAGTATTAAAAAAGCTCAATCATTAAAAAAGAGTATCAAATATTATTTTTGTATACCAAACATAATTATCATGTTGCCTCATTTGCAGTTCATTTATAATTTATCCGTAGATCAACTAATATAGCCAAAGTAATTAATGTAAAGATTTTTTATATAAAAACGACATTTATTTAATAAAAATGCTCATTTACGATTTTAGAAGCTCAATTAAATATTTTCCGTTATTAATAACAAATATGGGAATGCAGGGTACCCATATGTAGTTTCACGAGATTGAATGATTACACACACAGCTACATGAAGTACTCATTGCAAAAAAGTGAATGAATGAAATGAATGAGTGAGTAAATAAACACAAGGCTATAGTTTAACGAAACTTTTCGGTCTATCTTGCAATTCACTGTTGAACCTGCTATCGATACGAAAAAATAACAGTCATTTCAAAACCTCGCTGTCATTACATGACAGTGTTGTTGTGTGCGTGGCCTCAACTCTCGTGAAACTACCTATAGCTATATTACGTTTGCCAGAGAGATTAAAACGTTTGAACGTTGGAAGGAAAGCAATCTCTGACATTAATGCGTCAAAGAGATACTGGGAATATTGCGTTAGAATTGCATCATAAAGAGATCCCTATACCTACGAGTGCCTAGATTTAAGTTTCTCATCAGACTACGGAGCATGCGCTGTGAATTTTGAGTCTTTTGAATTTTCCCATGTTTTTATTCCATACAACACCAACGAGTGGAACATATTAGAAGAGTATGAAGTGAATAGAACTGTTTAATTTAACCCATTCATTGCCGAAGACGCGAATTCGCGTCACTTGATTTGTTAATCGTAATGCCGCGGACGCGGATTCGCGCCTTTATTTGTTTTTCCATTTAAAGCTGATAATAACAGTAAAAAAAACTGATACTCAAAATGTACTTAACTTTTGATGGAAAAATGCTCTTGTTTGCATGATTTCTGATTTCGGGGACTTATAATTATAGTATTTTTTACGCATGTGCCAAAGACGCGAATCCACGTCACTCGATGTGTTAATCGTAATACCGCGGACGCGAATTCGTTAAAAACTGTATGTATGCCGCGGACGCGAATTCGCGTCGTTAAAAACTGTATGTATGCCGCGGACGCGAATTCGCGTCGTTAAAAACTTTCTCTGTATGCCGCGGACGCGAATCCGCGTCGTTAAAAACTTTATCTGTATGCCGCGGACGCGAATTCGCGTCATTAAAAACTTATATCTGTAGTTAGTGCTGAAGAAAACACTATAGCGTCAAATGAATTTCTCACATCAGTTTGTGTGTAACCTAACAAACAAACAGATTTTTGTCTTTTAAACTATATGCTACCTATCCGAAAATGATGTATACTGAAACTTTATATGAATATTTGTCATAAATGACTTTAGACTCACACATAGTGAACATTAAGTTGATTATCAACACCACTTAATACATAAGAGGTATTGATGTTGAAAATTGGGCATTGTGGGACAAATAATAACTTCATTTTTTTATGCGTTATTGTTCCATACATTATATTTCGATGTCTTAACTATGTCTATTTTTTTTAAACGAGTAGACCCCTAAATCTATAACCGTTTCATATATCTAAGGCAGTTTAACTCACTAATAAAATCTGTATTACCCAAAACCATGAATTTACGCTGCCATTGTCGTAATTCCGCTGCAGGGTTATTCTTCAGAAATATGTCTTATTCCTCTGGCCCTTTTTCATACCTACTAACTATATGGAGACAGAGGAATAAGTCGCAGACATATTTCTGAAGAATAACCCTGTAGCAACCAAACCCTCTGTAACGACCCTTCGTCCGTAATGGCCACTGAAATGTGACGCCGTAACATTACGCCAGTTTGGTTATCAAATATCAAATATTGGGCGGTAAGATACGAGCCAAGTGCGAGTCGGTTTAAGAAAATGTAAGACAAGAAAGGTTGGTGCTAAAATGTTGCGAGCATTGATAGATTGTGGTAACTAGGTACCAGTGGCGGGGCGTGAAAGATATCCTTGGGCAGGCCGGTGCAGATTTGGCTTGCATTTTCCTTAAGAGTTGTAGAATAAGGTGCTCAAATGCCTGATATTGGGCAAGCCGGTGGGAATCGAGTAATTTGGACGCCACGCTACTGCTAGGTACTCATATAGGTAACGACATAAAAAAATCTAAAGAATCAGCAATTTATTGCGGTTAGTGGAATACAAGTAGAAAAAACGGAATATTATCCGTATATAACTAGTCCCAAACTAAGAAATGCTTTTATTATGGGTACCTACTAGACGACTATATACACGATGGCATCTAATTGGTAATCAGGTACCAGTTTTTCTAACTCAGTAATTGATAGCGGTCACGTTGATGTCGTAATTAGTTACCTACATCTAAACATTTTTTTTTCTGTGATAATTTTTATTATGAAATCATTTTTATCCTATATTCCTTGTCACCCTACTAATCTGTATCTGTGAGATTACAACCTCTTTAAAAAATTAATGACAATGATAATTTATGAGTAATACCTTGTCACTGTCATGTATGTAAACAAAGTCATAGAAGTCGCAAATATTGAATGAGAAAAGTAAATTAGTAATTAAAAAAACATGCCTCGACCATATTTGTGCTCAAAATATCGAGCGTTACAATATTGTAGGTACGTTTATCAATACAAACCAAACAGCTGAAGATGAACTCAAGAATTATTCCACGAAATTCATCCAAACATACCAATTCTCACGCACAGTTTGATAAACCGCATGAACTAAAACCTCTGTGACTTCGGACAGTTCACAGTGCCAAACTACGCTCAAGCACCCGGCCGGCCTCGACGTCGTCCTTACGATCTGGATCGACGCATTTTAAGATACTTTGCTCGGGATCCTCGTAGGAGCAATAGGCAAGCAGCGAGAAGGTTTCATGTGAGTCAATCCTTCGTGTGGCGGCTACTTAAATCGTCGGAATTGCATTCTTTTCATTTTCGGCCATTTTATCAATTTTAATTCGTTATCTATCACGCCCTAATTACTCATACTCGTAGAAAAGTTTATTTACTAAAGATCTGTCAAATTTTCCGCGAAAGCGATAGTACTTGACGTATCGTATAATTAATGTAGGTGACCATGTATCCAGTGGTTATTAGTTTAAATTATGTTTTAACCTTTAATTAATTAAACAGTGAGGTATTTGTGTGAGACCTTGCCTATTAAGTTTGATTTTAGCTAGATATTAATATTTGTCTACTCCTGATTACCGATTAGAATCCACCGTGTATACATACTTATACACAGCGGGAAACGAGTAACCCGACAAACTTTAACCACGCGTATTAAAGTTTGTCGGATTGCTCATTCCCACCGTGTATAGATAATACATACTTAAATAGATAGAACACATCCAAGACTCAGAAACATCAAAACTCATCGCACAAATATTTGCCCTTGCCAGGATTAGAGCCCGGGACCTCTAGCCTCTCAGGTGGTGTCTCTCTCATGCACTAAGCTAAGCGTGTCGTCGTAATAAGTAGTATACGGCCCGTGCTAATGTATGTTGTAGTAGGCTTATCAGGCTACGCTTTGTCACGCGATAAATAAATATTAAAGTTCTGACAATATGTGTGTGAGAGTGACGGATGCTTTATCATTTATTTATCACGTGACAAAGCGTAGCATCATAAGTTGATAATTGAATAAAGTTTGCCCACCACTCAAAAGCGGATTTGGGGGGGGGGGGGGGTTGGCATTATGCGATAATAAATACTACAAGTTTATTTTAATAGTTATATAAAATGGTTTTACTAAAATAGTATTTTATGCAACAGTTGTATAAGTAGGCTCAAAAATGCGAATGGCGCGAGTTGCGATACGAGCCGCCGCGGCGGCGAGTATCCCAAATAGAGACTCCATGAGCGTTTTTGACTTAATTATACAACGTCGCATTCAATACTTTTTCTACGACTAGTTTTTAAAATATAAAATACAAAATTAAATTAAACAAGGCAAATATGACATATGACTGACAGTATGTGTGTATGGTAAACTTTTTTTTAATTTGACGTATACTCGCTAGTGACACGCAGTGACGATATTAAAAATACTTTTTTTATGTTGGCATCAATGAATTTAGTTCGGAAAGTTTTGTTTTTCTTAAAAACCGTAGGAATTTAATTGTTTTTTAAGTTGGTAGTTCTGCATTTTTATCATAAAGTTAGAATTGAGCGCTTAATCCTTGACCTAAGTTTAACCTAGATTTAAAAGACTGTGGCTGCTAGCAGTATCGTTTTGCGACTATAACAACACTAGTGCTGTTATGGGGAATAGAGTATAGACTTCTCTGAACTCATATTATGTATATTCTTATATTAGTGTTTGTGACCAAGTAAAAGACAGATAAAAGTACAGAAGTAGAAAAACTATTTTAACAGCGAAATACGCTATAATTCAAACGCTTCACCCGCTCAGAGTAAAAAGTTCGCAAATAGGAATCCCTCAGATCTCGTCTCAAGGCTAGCTAAGTTCAATTTTCACTTACTCGATCTTTGGTACAAGTACTTACGAACTACAACAGGAGAGTTTAATCTTCGGATTTTATCGAGCCGTTTGTGCACTTACAAAATAAACGAAGACTGGCTGTAGTGGGTAGGGTATTTTTATGAAAGGGTATAGCTGGATAGCCTTTGAAAATTCGGATGTTGACTAATGTTGATTTTCACAACATAATATAGTCACATGGACTGAAAAATACTAAATTATCATAACACAAAAGAAATAAACCAAAAATGTATAAAAAATATAAAGATATGAGACCACAAAGTTTAAAAAAAACGATATATGTATTTTTTATCGTCTTAAAGAAAAATTAAAGTCAATTTCGGAATGCTTAAATAACACTGAAAAGAAAATTGTACGACAACTATGTGCTTAAACGCATTTTTTCGTGCTCAAAATGGCAAAATGCTATTTTCATACAACTTAGTACGGCGATGGAAGCGATGACGTCATAGGTTCCTCCCGTTTTGTATAGAGAGCGTTTTCAATGCTCAGTGCGATCTGCTACTTTTGATTGCAATTTGCGGCTGTTATACTTATACAAATGTATTAGGTGTCATATAGATATTTGTTCCTCACAAATAGTAGAATCGATTTACGACAGAAAAAAAATCGAGTTAACAGGAAAATTTACCCCCAAAGGTTCAGATCGAAACTAAAGTTTAACGATACTTTATAACGGTATATCACCATACACAACTTTTCAACGCTCTCTTCGCCCTTGGGAGCTCACGGCACCCAATAAACCGTACAACTGTATTATTTTACAAATTTTGTGCGAATATTGTTTTAACTTAGAGTAATTATACAAAAAATAAGAGCCCCCTGTTTCCTAGTTTGGAACAAACTTACAGTTTTTGAACATCCTGTATACTGAATATTGTCTTCGGTTTCCGCGATTATCACTCATAGTAATAAAACAACTTAAACGGATTAAATCGCGTATATTACTACATTTTAAGTCCCGACGTTTCGTAACCCTTTTCAGCGTTCGTGGTCGCGGGCAGACTGAGAAAATCATAAATTTCCTCTGTCAAAATTACTGTTGTGCAAACCTACCCACTTTAAAAAATACAAATTCAATATTAGTGTTGCCAGATGGGCCTAATGTGTAAAGATGTTCACACACATGCCAGAAGGGCTTAAAAGTTAAGAAGGGTTCTAAAGTTAGGTTTTTAAGCCCTGAAAAGGGTTAAGAAACGCTGAAAAGGGTTACGAAACGTCGGGACTTAAAATGTAGTAATATACGCGATTTAATCCGTTTAAGTTATTTTATTACTATCCTGTATACTGATTTCGCGTGGAGGTACAAAAAACATTTTTGTTCTAAATCTAATCGATAGTAGGAATTATCGAAGGTGTCCGAATGTTCGTAAAGGGAATGAACAAAAATTCGGGCACCTTAGATGGTATGTAAATAATATTTAACTACCATTGAATCAAGGACCTTAAAATAAGTGGAGCCTCGCTAAACAAAGAACTGCAGCGCTAATGAGCCGGCCACCTATGTGTGCGTGCGTACTGCTCGCAATAAGAAAAAAGTAGTTGATGTGTGCGTGACGCTCGTAAGTACAAGCAGCCGTCTTATTAAGAATGGCTCAGTTCTCTGTTGGCGAGGCTCCGTCCGACTATTTACTTTAAGCTCCTTGCATTGAATTGTAAATTTTTTGTTCATCTATAATTTCTTAACTAAGGGATCCGAATTCTACGTCGAAGCCGCGGACAAAAGCTAGTAGTTGGTTAATATGTCGCACTGTCTCTGCAATGGCGAAATTAATTGGATTTCCCAAAATTAATTAACTATTCATATACAGCGACATGCGCAAGTTTCTTGCGTGTGGTAAACAAGTTATGCGTGCTTCATGATGGAAGGACCTAACTGAATTACATTTTCTATTAAAATATATCCTTTCGTATGCATACATAATTTATCGCTCGTTGCTAATGTTTTTGATATAAGAGCCAAGTTTGTAAGCGTGGTAAAAGTGGTAAAACAATGATATATATTTGAATACGTAATTTGGGAAGTCGCTCTCAATTCTGCAAACATGGAATAATAATAATAGAACCATTAAATTTAATTGAAGTGCATTGACGTAAATTCTAACGTTATTCCAAAAATGAGGAATTTCTACAAAATTATAACACAAGCGTTTGCGCACGACCCCGTCTACGTAGAATTAGGTTTTTAAACGTAACGTAAACGTCAATTAAAACAATTTTATGCCACACCTGGCCATAAAGTGTAGAGATAAAATGATGTACACAACACGGGAGGTAATAAAAAAAGCCCTCGATCGCATATTTACATCCCTTTGCTTGCAGCGCAAACATCTGCGATCTCGGCCTTTCTTTGTTTTACCACCCTAGTTGTGTAATGTACTATAAAACGCTAGACAACAGGCAGTCTTATGACCCGACGAAGCGAAGCAAAGAGTCTTAAGTAGTTGTCTGGACGACCAGACATGTAACTAATTAGTCTTAGTAATTAGTCATAGTCTGCTGCGTACGTGACAAGAACTAACTACAATAATATCTTTCATTTATTTTTCTACTCCTGTACTTTTATCTGTCTTTTACTTGGTCATGAACACTAATATAAGAACATACATAATATGAGTTCAGAGAAGTCTATTCTCTATTCACCATAACAGCACCAGTGTCGTTATAGTCGCAAAACGATACTGTTAGCAGCCGCAGACTTCTAAATCTAGGTTAAACTTAGGTTAAATTAAGCGCTCAATTCTAACTTTACGATTAAAATGCACAACTACCTACCAACTTAACAAACAATTAAATTCCTACGGTTTTGAAAAAAAACAAAACTTTCCGAACTAAATTCATTGATACCAACATAAAAAAAAAAGGATTTTTAATATCGTCACTGCGTGTTACTATTATTAGATTTTCCGGTTAAAAAAAACGAAATAATAAACCAAAGAACGGAAAGAATACCGGTATTTTTGTATGGAGCAAATAGGTACCGGTTTCCGAGCGCTGCTCTGAAGGGTGTTTTTTTTAAGAAATTATGAGTTTCAGCCGATATAACGAAACACATGCTTATTATTTTTTCATGTTCTCAAACATAATAACAAACATAAGATTTTTTTTTTGTATAAGTTGGAGGGTTTAGTCACTTTTCAGTACTTTGTTGGAGGTCATATTTGTCCCAATAGGTTGAGATTGGGCAGCTAAAAAAATACGTGTCTAATATTTTAGACTACTCTCTAACATATATCAAAATAAATCAGATCGGAACCGGACAGTTGGGTACCTTTACTTGTTAGAAAAGAGTTACAAGGCACTGTAGTCGCCGGGCAGAGTTCGCGAATACTACTCATGATTAAGGGAATGCCGAATGCTCCCGAAACATGTGGAGTGGATGTTTCGTCTTTTGTATAATGTGAGTGATCCGTTTTTATTTCAATATGTCTTAGTTTAATTTTTAGTAATTTTAGTTAAGTGAGTTTTATTTTATTTGCATTGATTTCTGTACATTAATGTTTATCAAATAAATATTCTAGTAGTTCTTGATATAAGTACGCGCGAAAAGTATGTCATTGTCATTGCCCACGAATCCTGAGGTATCTTGGCCCGAGCCGCGAGGCGAGGGCCAACACTCGGGAGTCGGGACGAGTGGAAATGACACATCTGCACGTGTATCAAACTACGTTTTTAATACAATTGCGAAAAAATTAGGATGAAACAAAAACAACAAAGAGCCGCTTTCTGGCCAAGTGTAGACATAAAATTGCCTCGGGCCGCAAACTTCTGCGATCTCGGCGTTTCTTTGTATTACCACCCTAGTTGTGTAATGTACTATTACAATGCAATGCTTATTGTGTTATTTTAAGTAAATAAATGATCGAATTGAATTGTGTATTAATGAATTTTAAGTGAAGCTATTATTTATTAATACATTATATAAGGATCACTGTAAAACTGTTCCATGACTAGTCACACCTGTAGTTATGAGCCTATGTGTATTACATCTTGTGTGATAGATGAATAAAGGATTATCTTATCTTACTGAAATACGTAAAGAAATGTGCATGTGTGTGGAACCGACATAACAAACGATATGTCAGCAAATAGGTCCCTTCTGTACCGTTACCCAAGGGTTTGAAAAGGGTTTTATTTGCGCAAGCTTTCCGCCAAGAGGCTATTTGCATTATCGATAACTATTTACTGCTTACACCATTTTGTGGCATTTTATTTCTTTGGGTTTGGATTTTTCCTTTGTATGTATGTATGTAAACACTTTATTGCACATAAAATCATACAGAAACAATAGGATAGATAAATGGTTAAAATGTACAAATGCGTATTTATCCCTGTAAAATCTCTTCCATTACATTTAAGCAAATGAGAAAGAATGGCTACATCAAAGAAGATAGATAAATTGACAAAATAGTACATTACACAAGTAGAGTGGTAATACAAAGAAAGGCCGAGATCCCAGAAGTGTATGTCTACACTTGGCCAGAAAGCGGCTTTTTCCGTACGCGCAGCGTGCGGAAAAAGCCACTTCATGCTCGCTTGCAGCTCGGGCCGCAAACTTCTGGGATCTCGGCCTTTCTTTGTTTTGCCACCCTAGTTATGTAATGTACTATTAAATTTAAAGCATTTTCTTATCGCTTATTATGCAGCACAAAGGAAAGGACGATTGAAACGCTTCTGAGCCTTAAGTTACCCAAATGTATTGTTTGCTTATTATTATTTGTATTGAATAATCTGAAGTGGCATCGTCCGCTTCTTTCTAACATTTCCATTTATTGTTTCCAGCCAAAACCAGTAGGTACAGGCTGGATCAACTGCGCAAGCAGCGGGACAGGAGGCCGAAACGTGACGTCACCACATACTGCTAGCTCTCATAGAAAAATTGATATTGTTGAGACATAATTGGGTACAGGCCGTCTTGATGTTGTTTTTCCGTGGTATCTTACTTAAGCGTTTTTGTCACCAGATGGATTTCGAAGCTGGAAGAAGACGGGAGCCCTTCAAGAACTCCGAGCTGAGAGCCCGAGGTTACTACAGCCACAGGGAGAGCAGGCCCTCGGGACTATGGCGGCGCCAACTTCAATTATCGCTTTGGCTAGATTACGTTCATGGTCGTAGCAAGATAAGCGAGGATGAAGCTAATTACTAGGAACCAGCAACCTACAGGATGGAGCAGATTAGTAGGAACTCCCCCTTGACAAGATCCTGCCTTGATTAGTCCCAGTCCTTTCCCGTGCATTACCAAATAATCGTAAGTACGATGAAAATTTATGTTTAAAGTATTTGCTATTTCGTAACGCACGCAAGAGGGCGATTGAAACACTCCGAGCAATTATTAACCAAATACGGTGATCCGTTACTATAAGAAACTAAAAACTCCTTTACATAGTGATAATATTTATTCCCAAATAAAATACCGTGACACAAAAAACCGAACACTGTGAACTTAATGATAAAAGAAAGATGATAAAAAAAAAATACGGAATTATAATCCGATCCATTTTTTAATGAGTGCTTTCACGTACTCTCTATTTTCTGTGAGTTGTTTTGGTTCATGCTCATGAGTGAATAGTACGGCGCAGTGCGAGGTCCCGTTGACGGTAGTCGCCGGCGCGTCGGGCGACAAGTCGTGCTGCACCCCCAACGCGCGCCACGGGTCCATGTCCCCGTGCGTGAACACCACCTTGCGTGAGCTCCAAAGGTTGCCAGTGAACGAAGGGTTGTTTTTCTGAAGAAGTAGTGAATAAATATCCAAATTCATTACAGTACTGGTTTCCTTTATTGGATCAAAATCTATAGGTAAACATTTTTCCGAGTTCAAATTTGAATGATCTTGCGTTGATTTTTTGTTATGCATAGAACATAGTCCAGTAACCCACATGGGTGTTCCATATTGAGCACTGTTGCCCAGTGGATAATATTGGTACAAAAATAGTAATTCTTGATTTTCTAACGCAGTCAAATTGCTGTCTGGGCAAATATTTAATTCTTTTTTTAATGCTTCAGTTCCATTAGTGCTTTTTAATAAGTCTTCGTATCTTTTGAATGTTTTTTCAATGTCATTGAGATATTTTTGACCTCCATATTTGCCGAATGTGTAACGAACGGAATCAAAATATTCGTGGAAGTCTTTCTTGGCGAGCACGGGCGCGCTGGCGGCTACTGCTGCGTCCACCAGCCCAGGGTAGAGCTCGCGCATCCAGACTGCGAGGTTGCCTGCGTACGACCCACCGAGAACCACAACCTTCGACGACTTGAATTTCGGATCCGATTTAATTTTTTTTATAAAGTTTGCGATGTCTGCCAGCGCTTATGAGCTTGGGAGCTTAAAAACTCGTAATATTTAATGTAATTATCCTTCGGAATATCAGGCAAACTCTTTGTTTTCTGTGGCAAACAGAGCACCATTCGTATCGTTGGCTAACTGACCGATAAGAAGCGTCTCAACTGACGCTATATAGTCTGGGAAACACTTGTCTTCACCACCGATAAATATGTAAATAGGTCCGTTTGTTTTCCAAAGATCGAGTCTCCGAAAGTACCTCATATTAAAGGTCCTGTTCTCTTTTAAATCAAAGTGGTCCAATGGCTGTTCGATCCATTTTTCTTCCACTTCACTAAGATCGAACTCATCAGCACTCAATTCTTCAAACAAATTGTTCAAACCCAACTTGATAAACCCATTTGTAAATCCTGGGATTATTATCAATAAAGTTATTTAGATTACACTTAGATAAGACATAATCTCAGGAATGAGAAATGAAAAATATCGTCGGAAACTCACTATTACCGCCACAGAATATAATTTTCTACAAGTATTACTTCCGTATATATGGTAATTTACACGTGTCATGTAAAACATTCAGCTAGATAAGCTTATCCACGGTTAATATTTTTAAGCATGTGTCGCCATAAACGCGTAATAAAACTGAAGAATTCTTAGTGACGCAGACATTCTTTTAGCGTTCATTTTAATGCTCTTCTCTAAATCTAACTAGTTATAAGGTAGACACGCGAGTGCTCGACACTGTCCCCAGAGCATTTCTCCAGAAATATGTCTGCGGTCACCTCATTCATCTGGCCCTTTTCCATACTAAATGTATGGAGACAGATGAATCAGTCGCAGACATATTTCTGGAGAAATGCCCCCCAGTGGTCGCCATTTTGAATGTTAAGTCATCCCACAAATATTATAAATGCGAAAGTTTGTGAAGATGTTTGGATGTTTGGATGTTTGTTACCTAATAACGGAATAGCAACTGGATGGAACAAGCTGAAATTTGGTATGCAAGTAGACCAAGTCCTGGATTGAACCATAGGATACTTTATTTCCCGGTAAAGAGTTCCTTTGGGACAATAACGGGAACAACGCGGGCGAAGCCGCGGGAAAATGCTAGTAAGTAATAAAGGCGACATCAGAGTGTCGACAATTGGGCATTAACGTGTCCAGCACTAGGACGATTGACCGTACATATAATAATACCTAGCCGCGAAAGAATTAAAACTAGAGGATGCCCCCTCTAGTTTTAATCTACACTTACATAACTAAGGCAAACGTTGTAAGTGCTGAGCTAAGCAGACAGACAGACAGACGGACGTGGCGAAACACAGGGGTTTCTAGTTAACTCCGGAACCCGAAAAAATAGGGTTTAAGGTCAAAGCCATCTATTATCATCATTGAAACCAAACGTTCAAACTATTTTTTTTGCTTTTTTAAGAGTCCTCGAGTCGTTCCACGCAAACAGAATATAACATACTAGCATTTACCCGCGGCTTCGCCCGCGTTGTTCCCGTTACTGTCCCAAGGGAACTCTTTACTGGGATATAAAGTATCCTATGTTTCAATCCAGGGCTTAGTCTACTTGCATGCTGAATTTCAGCTCAATCCATCCAGTTGTTACCCCGTTATTTAGTAACAAACATCCAAATATCCAAACATCTCGCACTTGACCGGTTTTTTTAAACCTAACATTGCCTACAAGTCTATCTTGGGTAGGAATCTAACCAGACGGGGGCTTACGTTTCTGGAATTGAACCAAGACACCAGCGCCGAGCACCAAGAAGTACTAGATATGAGCGCCGCCGCGCCGCGCCGCCGCCGCCGGCTAAAATCTCGCGCCGCCGCCGCCGACGCGGGCTCATCGGCGCGCCGATCCCCGCCTCCCGCTGGTTTTGAAACTGTCTATTTCAATTAGTTGGAGCCGCGCTCCGTGGCAAACCCGTCATAAAATGACGTCGTCGTCAGCGTCCAGTAATCATAGCGAAATAAACGAGAGATGTAAACGAAAGTCAATAATCTCCGTTTCACATCTGCGTCCAAAATCTATGATTTACTCGTGAGCTCGTGACCGTTGTGCTCTAACGTTTAAAAGCCTTCATAAAAGTGAGTGTTTCCCGTACATATAATCCCGTATCATATTATGTATTCATATTACATTATTGGAAAGACAAAAAAGGCCCTGTCCTATTTATTATTATACTATCACGATCATTTTTGGGCATACCAGCCACGAGTACTGTATTGTTGACAAACAATGTCCGCAAAACGTATTTTCAATTAAATCCTATAAATTAACCTATTTGTCCACGAAAATTACAAAATTTATCGAGATGCATTTAATCTTTAAAAAAAATGTAAATTTTTACAGATATTAAAGAAGATTGCCATAATAAAGCAAAATATTGAAAAAAATCCGTGATTTCAATTACCTGACTAGTTTTTTGTTTATGTAGTTAGCTTAGAAGTGATTAAATATTGCATAAATATGTAAAGCAAAAAATCACAGGTATTTTTGGGTGTAAAATAAGCAAATATTTCTTGATCAGTTACATTAATTACTTTACGTTATGTATCACACTAATATATAAATGTGAAAGTTTCTGAAGATGATTGGATATTTAGATATTTGTGATTAAATAACGGGGTAAACACTGGAAGGATTGAGCTGAAATTGATATGCAAGTAGACCAAGCTCTGGATTGAAAGTTGAAACATAGGATACTTTATATCCCAGTAAATAGTTCCCTTGGGATAGTATCAGGAACAACGCGGGCGAAGCCGCGGGTAAATGCTAGTTCTTCATAAGATTATAATTTTATAGATATGTTCTGCTGGGAGAAGTCTGGGACGCAATATTGGCTTTGAAATCACCGATTAATATTTGGTACTTGGATGACGGGACTATCAGGGGGATGCCGAAAGTTATAAAGCAGGACTTCGAATCGCTGCTTCCTCGTCTTAAGGAGATGGGCCTGGAGGTTAATGCGACGAAGTGTGAATTTTTCTGTTACGGACCGACTTCTTCTTCTTTGCCTTCTTTCCACTCTTTGCTTCCTGGCGCCAAAGAGCTTTCTCGCAACACTTTTACCCTCCTGGGCTCTCTAATATTCCCAGCGGGCATTCCAGATGCTATAGAGGCCAGGAAGCGACTCCTTGTGCTCGCCCGAGAGCATCTCGAGAATATCAGTGCTCAAGGTCCCTGATTCTGCTGAGAATGTGCTTCGCGATTCCCAAATTAACCTACCTTTTAAAAACCACTCCAACGTAGGTTTGCCAGCCTTTCTTGCTTCGGCACATGGGGTTTGTGGCCTGGTGTCTAAAATTTTAAATTGTCAAGGATACAGTGCCACAATTCCTTTTGTTGATGACGCGTTGGCAAAATGGAAATCACGGTTCCCGAGTGCGGCCGTGCCCGAGGCTCCGCAAGTGCAGCGGCTGCGAGCAGCGGCAAGGATACACTCAAAAGGCTCATGGGTGACAGGCGTGGATTTGGCTAGACTTGGATCGGTGTCAAGGGCAGAGGCAGGAGCGTGGTTGCAGGCTTTGCCTGCTCCTCATCTCGGAACACTCCTTGATAATTACTCTATGCGGGTGGCGGTAGCTCTCCGCCTGGGCTGCGATGTTTGTGTTCCCCATACGTGCATCTGCGGTTCCATGGTGGAAGCGAATGGCCATCACGCGTTAAGTTGTTGTCGCTGTTCAGGCAGATTTCCGCGCCACCACGCTCTTAATGGCATCGTTCGAAGGGCCTTAATATCCGCAAACATCCCATGTGTCCTAGATCCACCTGGTCTCTGTCGCACTGATGGCAAAAGGCCAGACGGGCTCACTCTGGTGCCGTGGCAGAAGGGGAAATGCGTCCTCTGGAACGCCACGTGCGTCAGCACTTTCGCCGCTTCACACCTCAGCCGAACGGTGCGGACAGCTGGTGCGGCAGCAGATTTTGCCGCAGCTCGAAAACGGGACAAATACTTAGCCCTGGCCAATGCATATTATTTTGTGCCTCTTGCTTTTGAGACGACAGGGTGCTGGGAGTCGTATCGGTTAAAGCTTTTATCAGAGAGGTAGGGCGACAAATTGTGGAAAGGGGGTCCGATCCTCGCGCGGGTTCGTACTTGGTGCAGAAGTTGTCTATTGCCATTCAGCGGGGCAATGCGGCGAGTGTGATGGGCACCTTTGCACGGGGTGCTCTCCCAGGCCAGAAAGTGGGATTTTTCAGGAGTAATTGCTACTTTATGGCCAGGTGTGACGTAAAAACTATTTAATTAATTAAATAGTTGATTACGCTTAGGACTGCTTCATTATAAATAGTGTTTCTATGAAAAACTGTAGGTATTTTTCTTTTCCGGTGAAATTCAAGGTCACGCCGCCGACGCCGCCGCCGCCGACCGATTTTGATCGGCGCGCCGCCGCCGACCAATTGCCCATCGGCGCTCATATCTAAGAAGTACCTATACCAGCGGGAGTTAATTCCGCCTTTTAAACGATTTGCACGATGGCAGTTTTGTTTTTGCAGGGTGGCAGTTTTGTTTTTGCACGATGGATACAATATGGTACGATGTCAAAAAGCATAGTAAAATACCGAATAAAAATGTGTATAAATGACGACGGGTTTAACGGAGGCTCGTTATCTTTTGGATCTCCCATTATAGAAAACCCCGAAATAAGAGCACAGTTCGATAGCACGAACGTGTATTACTATTCTTCTACACAAAGATTAATTAAAAGTAGCACGATCGCAAAGATACACGAGAATTGATTTCCGAAACGTAGTGAGTTCGTTACGGGGCTGGCTAACCAAGTTAACGATAACGCTGCTCGATCAATAATGTGTCATTTCCCGCTCGTCGTACCTTTTTACCATTTAATATGCATTACTCCCGCCTAGTTTGTGACATTAACCGGAAACAGTCTACCAACTTAACAACAGTAAAAACCAGTGCTGCCAGCCCAATAACGACCTCACTCAAGCTAACCGCTTGACGTTTCTGATTGAGATGATTTCTGAACGTTGTTTCTTAAACGTCAAGTGACACCATCTATTATTTCATTTTGACAGTTGAAACGTCAATACAAATGGTGCCATCCGTTACTGTGCTCCGACACGGCCGTCCTGACTTCTCACACGTCCTCGTGTGAGGTATCTGAAAAGACGAGATAAAGCATACAAAGTAAAAGCTTTCATTCGCTCGGTCAACCTGACCAAGAATACGTGAACACGGTCCCCTTTTTTAATCCTTTTGATTATGATAACAACATGGAATGCAAATGCAAACTAAATTATCATTCTTGATACTAAATAATACAGTAAAAGTTACCTACTTATAACAAAGTCATAAAAAAAAATCTACTCTGTCGAACAGCATAAGTTCAATCAAAAGAGAACATGAAAACTCAACTTTTGAAGACTACTTAGCATGTACTCGTAGCCACTTCAAGACAACCTCCATTTGGCGTCTGATAAGGATCCAAGACAACCTCCATCCGGCGTCTGATAAAGACTCAAGACAACCTCCACCCGGCGTCTGATAGTCTGCCCTTCAAGACAACCTTCATTCGGCGTCTGATAAAGACTCAAGACAACCTCCATCCGGCGTCTGATAGTCTACCCTTCAAGACAACCTTCATCCGGCGTCTGATAAAGACTCAAGACAACCTCCATCCGGCGTCTGATAGTCTACCCTTCAAGACAACCTTCATCCGGCGTCTGACAGGCACACACATATTAACGTCGAATTGAATCGCTTTACGAATTCACAAAACCAACGCAAATATTGCAAAAAAAAAAAACACAGTGTGCGGTTCGGCGGATATTAAACATTCTCAGATTCAGAATCGATGTCATCGATGACACAAGTATTCTCAGGCATTTTGCGTAACCTGTCGTGAGCGTACTTGTATGTACGATTCGAGTTTAGGGACTTCAACAAAAATCGGTCACATCAGTAACGTCTTGGTCACATCAGTTATGATCACGCCCAATCATAATACTATCATTTAAACAATAGTCAAGTAATGCGTGAAATAAAATCTCAACAGTAATATCATCGATCTCAACAGTCGTCAGAATTTGCAAGGTTGAAATTACTGAAGTCTGTCCAATACCGGTCAAAATCACATTATTTTAATCCGTTTACCACTTAAACTTGGACAAAACAGACTCTTTAGCAAGTTCACTCTGCTTTAGAACCATAATGAAAGGTGCTCACCGGAGTGACGTAAACTCCTAGTAGGTGCAGACAAGCTTGTCACACGTTGACCCCTCTTTTCCTTAGTGGCCCGTGACCGTCGTTTGTCCTCGTGTGCGTCTGAAAAGAAAACATACCACCAGTAGTCTTTGTCATCGCTCGGTCATTCCTGACCAAAAATGCTAGCAAACAACTTAATTACAACACTTTGTAAGTAGTACTATATGCCTCTTCAGATTTGATTTAAAACATTAATTGCATACTAGCTTTTAATCAGCAGTAAAACATTATCGCCTCGGTCAGCCCTGACCAAGCAGGGCCCTCTGTTTGGTTCAAGTTCATTAATCGTAATTGCAGCTAACAATCAGTTTAAAGTATCCAAGGAAAGTGACTACCATCGAACAGTGTTTACATTATAAAATCACAGAAGATCATCACCTCTAACCGGCGGATACACCCAGTCATCGCCTCTAACCGGCGGATACTCTCTAATTCAAGCGGAAATAGTACAACCTTCATAAAAGAGCAGAAAATGAAAATAAAATGTTAATACACGTAGAATTCATTGTTCGATAGTTTCACTAACATTCTCTTAATAGGTCATGAGCGTATTTGTAAGCGTGTCTAGAGTTTAGTACTTTCAATACAGAACACCACTTTGTGATATCAAATGGACCTTTGAATTGGGGCTGAACTTTATCTAGTTCCTTTGTTTCCTAAATCAAAATAAAATTCAAAGCTAGAGTTCAAGTACCCATTAAAACAAAACATTTTTCAAAAACTAAAGTCAAGGAAAGTACCTCTTTTGTCCGGCAATTTCCGTAGCGGTACAACCATCCCTGTGGTTACTCGACATAAAACCAACCCCGTGATTCTATGCGACACATCCGATTACCACTGAGATCATTATGATTCCAAAGGACACTTGTTTTGATTACCAAATTTAAAAATCAAACAAACTGTACTTACTATACGGGAACTTACGAGTTACTAAGTAAAATTAACGGGTATTTGTCTCAAGACCATTTTTAGCACATCGCAATATTTTCAATCACTAGAATCCATAGAACCGCGCTTTTTCCCACATCAGTAAACTTTACATTACTTCCAAACATGAATGCGTAACTAGGAATTTGTAAAAACATTAAATTTAAAGGTAGTTGAAAACAACGGTTGACAACATTTATTTTCCTCTCAAGAAACGTAGTAGTGTTGATTCGATTTTATAGCGGAGAAAACTATAGCTCGAACGATTACAATATCGTAATTCGAACAATTGTCGGGTAGAACGTAAAAATAAGTGACTGTCATAAATAGCTACTTCGTAAACTTTGTTGTTACTGTTAACTTTTTCATTGTTAATCTCAAATGGTAAACTTTAAAGTTTTTCTGACAATTTAAAAGTAAAGTTTCGCTTTGTGAGAAAATACTCGGGCCAAGAATCGTTATAAAATGAGTACGACTCACCAGATCGTATTGGATTTCCACACACTCGCGAATCTTGCAGGTGTTGGTGGGTGGATTTCATCGACTTAAATTTCACCATACAAAAAATTGGTTTCTAAAAAAACGCATGGAAATGCATATTATTCTATCATAAATGGTTAAGGAGACTTTGATTATTAATACCTGTATAATTAGCCAATCATTTGATGCATAGTTTCGGAGTTATGAGCTCCTAAAAATTAAAACTTGTTATGGTGATGACGATGAAGCTATGGTAATGATTTTATGAGGTATGGTGATGATGTTATGTTTAGGGTAATGACGATTTATAGGTAATAGGATAAAAAAAAAACATCCGGTAAGCAAATAAACAAACATTTATGGATTTCAATTCAACAACACTTAAATTAAATTAAAATACACAAAGTCTAAGTACAATAATATCTGACTAGTCAAGTAAGCCGCCCGCGTCATTCCTGGCGCAAAGGTGTCCAACACACTTGCCGCATTACCGCGTTGAATCGCGATGGACAACCTTTGCACCAAGAATGACCCGGAACGAGGGTCAAGACCCCTCTCACGCAAACGCCGCTCAATCTTTGCGACAAAGGCCTTAGCGTCAGACCCCCAACACCCGGTCGTCTCTACCGCGGACGGGACATACATATAACCCGTAAGTACCGAATACTTATCGCGCTTTCTACAAGCCGCCACCTCAACGGCTGCTCCTGCAGACCTGGTGGTACGAGCAAGATGCGAGGCAGCAAAAGTGCTGACGCATGTAACGTCCCACAGTAGGCACTTACCTCTCTACCAGGGTACCAAGGTCATTCCATCAGGTCTCTTGCTATCCGTCCGGCTAACACCGGGAGGCTCCAATAAACACGGAACATTTGCCGATACCAACGCCCTCCAATTGATATCGTTGAGGGCATGGTGGCGAGGAAATCTCCCAGCACAACGACAACAACTCAAGGCATGGTGACCGTTACCCTCAACTATGGTGCCGCAGATGCATAAATGAGGTTCACAAACATCGCAGCCCAGGCGGAGAGCCACAGCTACCCTTAACGAGTCGTTTTCAAGGAGGGTACCCAGGTGTAGAGAGGGAAGCGCTTGCAGCCATGCCCCGGACTCGGGCCTCGTTACAGCGTTCAGTCCATAACCCGCTTCACTCCTACGTCTTCCCATGCCCGCTGACGTTCCAGTTTTTTCCGGTAGGACCGAACCTGGGTTGAGAGCCGTCCAAGCTGCCTGGGCTTCAGACGCGTACGGAATGGCTGCCTTGCCAACACCCAGCGCGAAAATTTCGGAAACGAGCTTTTTGACTCCGCCAGCCGATGCTAAAAAAAGCCGGCAGACTCACATCCCGTGCGCGCCGTACGCCCAGTCCACCGTTTCGGATAGGGAGAGAAGCTTGGTCCCACTGGCCCGCACCCAGAGACACATTGAGCAGACACTCCACTTGTCGGAAATAGCCTATGTACATATATTTAGTAGTTAGGTATATATAAGGTAACAATCAAATAGGCTAAGTCAATCACGTAGGAGAGAAAATCATATTGAAATCTAATTAGAATCTTTTACTGTTTATTATTGTTTCGTTACTCAATCATTCTACTGTTTAATCAATCAATCATAAATAACTTGTGTTTTACTCTAATTTTAAGATTTATCAATGTCCATCGTTTATAAGAATTTAATTAATTATTGCTATAATCTTTATTTCTGTGTAATGAGAAATTATATGTGTTTTTTAATAAAGTAAACAAACCCCCACTCACGCACAAAAAGAATAGCTGATTCTCAGAACTAGCTCGGCTTATTTCTCAGAACAAGACTCGAGCTTAGCGGGAGTATTCTTAGAATAATCTCCCACCTTCAAAAATAATCTTATAAAATGGCGGTTCCCGGCCATTTCAAGTCACTCTATTTTACTCTCTTCAGTCTTTTACATTTATCATCAAGTGATAATCAGCTCTTCAACAGTGCCTAAGTGAGGTAGGCGCTCACTATGGAAAATTAAGTCTTTTCATTTATACAGTCCACTAAACATCGAAGACCCTTAGACCTCACAATGGTCCTTCAGAAGCCGCATCAAAGAAGAATGGACACACCACAGCAGCAATAAGAAGATAAAGAAGCACGAAGACACAATTCTTCAAAAATCGTCGTCAGCAAAATTATCGCCGAATTGTCCCGTGAGATCTTAAATCCGGGACACGCCGTACTCATCGAAAGAAGATCGCCGAGAAAAGGCCCGTGACTGCATTTCCGGGCCCTCCGTGTTCATCGAATGAGAAATTTTGTCGGTCCGTGACTGCTTTTCCGGACCCGCCGTGACGTCGAAAAAAGTGAAGAAAGTGATCCGTGACCGCTATTCCGGATCCGCCGTGTGAAGACAGAAAACCGAAGAAGGGCCGGTCCGTGACCACTTTTCCGGACCCCCCTGCAGCACAATTAAGAAGAACAGCAAGGTGGCGCAGTGAAAAAAGAAGACAGCAAGGTGGCGCAGTGAAAAAACAAGGTGACGCAGTGAAAAAAGAAGACTGCAAGAGTCGCTGAGAAAAAAGAAATACCACCGTGCAAGAGGGTCTTCGCGCTCCAAACTGTTCGTGCCTTCGGGATTAGTGTCTTCGTGTCTTCGTCTTCGTCTTCAGTTGTCTGTGTGTGCCTCAAAAAGGAACTCTAACCAGGGAACAGTGCAAACCCAGTACCTAGCCTGAGTTCCGGGAACCTAGAAGTTTCGACTTCGGTTCTTTTTTGGTCTGACATGGTTCAGTTCCGCCAGCTTTAGCTGATGAGCGGCCAATCTTGCACCTTGCGGTGTTAAATGCAAGAGCGGTTTAGCGAAACTTCAAGAAAGAAGAAAGAAGAAACCGTAGGGACGTTAGGTACCCGAACGTTACAGCGACGTCAATTCCGTAACGTTCGCGTTAGGGCCCGATAGTGTTAGGGACCCCCCACCCCCTCGGTGTACTATGCATAAGGAACAACGCGTTACAAGATCGCGTTCCCGTTCCCAAACAACTCCGTCGTCCGGTCAAACGACAACGACGAGTACCAGTACGTGGAGTAAAGGCACCAGTAGCGCAAACGAAAGTAGCAGTATGCCGAAAGATAACGCTCCCCGTAAGGCTTCGGAAGCCGAGGCGCCCCCCGCGCACTCTGACCCGTCTATCCCCACTCCCGGCGCCGCGCCGCCGGGCCACGCCCCTTTGACCCGCGCGCCGCTCATGGATGATGAACAATCGGTTCACTCTATGGAGAACGAGCAACGTAGTAATCCGCGGACTTTGGTAGGCGTACAAGATGATAGGGCTAGTCAGTTATCAGTTTTAATGGCTGAATTAGAGGTTAGGAACGCCGAATTGCAGCAGGCACAGCTCGCGTCCGCCGCGGCTAGGAGTAGGCTCGAGATAGCTAGGATAGAAGCGTCTCAGGTATCCAGCATGGCGGCGCCGGGTCACGATGCCAGAGATGCTCGCGTATTAGGCTGGGTTGCTCAACAGCAACGCCAGGTAGCCGCGATAGGTGTACACACGCAAGAACCTCCGTACACGCCGCCGCGTAACGAACCCGAACGACCTAGCGAATTTATGAATAGGGACTTAGAATTACTCTCGCATAGGGTCGTAGACGCGGTAACTAGGAACAGGAATGCACCCATGGCCTCGAGGCAAAGTTACGACCTTCCTCATTTCGAAGGATCGCCTCAGGAATGGATCGCATTTAGGGCCGAGTACGAGGATAGTGCACCTATGCATTCGGACGTGTCCAACATCAGCCGTTTACGTCGCGCGCTTCGCGGCGAAGCGAAAATCGCAGTTAAGTCCATAATGTACACTGCGATATCTCCGGCTGAAATTATAGGCGCGTTAGAACGACATTTCGGAGACCCAGAGGAAATAATATTGAACGAAATTCATAACGTAAAGCGTATGCCCAGATTAGCTGAAGATAATAGCAATATAATTTCCTTTGCCGGTCAAGTTGCCAACGTCGTGGCAACCATTAAGTCGTTAAAACAAAACGAGTTTCTATACGCGCCCGAACTCGTCAATAAAATCGTGGATAAAATGAATCTGATTGTTCGATACGAGTGGAATAAATATCGCGTAATTAATAAAGGGACACCGGGTCTAGTGGCTATGGCACAGTTTTTAAACGAGATTAGTAGCGCAACGCGAAAATCTCAAATTCGCAAGACGCGAGCCAACGTGCACACCGCGCAGGCGCACTATGACCCCGCGCCCCTCCCCCAGCCGCGCATGCGCAAAGGTCGCCGCGCGCCGCAGTATGACGAATATTACAGTGACTCAGAACAATCAAATTCAGATTATGACGAGCCTAGGCCGTTGATGGTAGCCCAAGTAAATCAGAATAGGTATACCGATAAGCGTAAACCCGTTGAAAAGAAGTTTTCCGCGCCGCCCGCGAAAAATACGCCCGCAAGGGCCCCGCAACCTATTCAAACCACTTCCACCTATGTAGACAAGTGCGTAATTTGCCGTGGCGAACACAAAGTGAGCGAGTGTTCCGATTTTAATAAAATGTCTGTAACAAAGAGGTTGGAAGCGGTTAAGAATGGCAAGTTGTGCTTTAGGTGCTTACAGCCGAGTCATAGACGCGGATATAGATGTAAATACGTAGCTTGCGGCATAGGTAATTGCGAAGCCGGACATCATCGCTTATTGCACGGCATGAGCGCCAAAGCACAGCCGACGCCGGCGCCGCGGACGGGTAACGTTAATCACGTATATAAAATGAATACCTATTTAAAAATCGTTCCCGTGGAACTGACCGGTCCTCTAGGTACGGTAGAAACGTTTTGCTTGTTAGACGGTGGTAGCTCTATCTCGCTTATCGAGCGTCATATAGCTGATCAAATAGCACCACGCGACAACCCGGAACCTCTTTCAATAGAGGGAGTCGGTGGAAATTGTACGTTCGATAGGGAATCGTGTCGAATTAGCGTTACTATCCGCGGAGCACATACTCGTAACATAGAAAAGTTCACCGCATATACGATAGAAAAATTGAACTTGCCCGAACAAACGGTGAGTCGCGATTTAATTGAACAATGCGATCATTTACGCGAAATAGAGGAACAACTATGTTACGATCATGCCGTCCCAACGATAATTATAGGTCAGGATCACTGGGAACTGATTGTTTCCAAACAAATACTACAGGGAAAAAAAGATTTACCTGTAGC
This sequence comes from Eudemis profundana, assembly GCA_947034925.1. NCBI lineage: Eukaryota > Metazoa > Arthropoda > Insecta > Lepidoptera > Tortricidae > Eudemis > Eudemis profundana. The sequence continues at coordinate 3,047,333 of OX344809.1, forward strand.
ATCGCGATCTAAGCTAGGGTGGCAACTGCACGGCAGTCACGATGCGCCTCGGGATAGATCTTTCTTAGTAAGCCACGTTAGGCCGACGCCCGCGGAAACGGAGATAACCGCGCTCATGAAAGAACATTTCAGCATCGAATGTTTAGGCGTCGAAGGAAAATTACCTAAGACTGATCCGAATCAGAGAGCGATCGATATCCTAGACGCGACATGTAGGAAATTAGAGTCGGAAGATAGGTACGAGGCAGGCTTGTTATGGTGTAGTAATGATGAGACATTACCGAATAACGAGAACCTGGCTCTACGACGCCTGCATAGCCTAGAAACAAAATTAAACGCGGATGAAAAATTGAAAGTCGAGTACTGTAAACAGATCGACGACCTCTTGACAAAAGGGTATGCAGAAGTCGCGCCAGGACCCGCACCTCCGGAATATCCCCGTAAATGGATATTACCGCATTTTCCGGTATTTCACGCACAGAAAGGAACTCTTAGACTCGTTTTCGACGCCCGCTGTAGGGCCCAGAATAAATCGCTAAACGATGCGTTATTACCGGGACCAGATTTCCTACGACCACTATTCGGCGTTTTGTTGAAATTCCGCGAAGGAAAAATAGGAATAGTGGCCGATATTAAGCAAATGTTCCTCCAAATACAAATACCTGAGAACGAGCGTGATAGTTTGCGTTTTTATTGGAGAGGGGCGAATAGCGACATAGAACCGAAAGAATATCGTATGAAACGATTGATATTCGGGTCAGCGAGTTCACCAAGTACCGCTTTATATGTGAAGAATAAAAACGCAAATACTCACCGCGAAAGGTATCCGATAGCCGCTGAATTGACGATTAAGAACTCGTATATGGACGATTTTTTAGTAGCTTTAGACGAAGACATAGATACCGCGCGACAGATAGTCAACGATCTATACGAATTAAATATGAAGGCGTCCTTTGAGCTACGCGGGTTCGCATCGAATCAGCCGGAAGTCATATCCGACGTAGTGACTCCGAGTACGGACGAAAATAAAACGCTAGGAAAATGCGATACGGAACGTACACTAGGTCTCATATGGAACCACAAACGCGACACTATAGGTTTTAACGTAAACCTCCGAAATACGCCGACAGATGTCCTAGATGGGAAAAAATTGCCCACAAAACGTCAAGTAACGAGTAGCGCGATGAGTATTTTTGACCCTATGGGATATATATCCCCGGTATCGGTAATAGGCAAAATACTTATCCAGGACATCTGGCGGACCGGTATAGGATGGGACGAAACGATACGTCCCGAATCTGTCCCATTGTGGAACGCGTTTATTACTAGCATACAGCAGTTAAAAACGCTCGAGATAAATAGGTACGTGCCGGCCGTAAATAGATCGGGATCACTACACGTTTTTTGCGACGCGAGCGAGAAAATATACGCGGCAGCTGTATATTTCGTTAGTCACGGTAGCGAGGGTGAGGCCTATGCTAGCCTCATCGTAGGGAAAGCCCGCGCAGCACCGCTCAAAGTGATTAGTATACCGCGTCTGGAATTGCAAAGCTGCGTATTAGGAACGCGACTAGCTAAGTCAGTATTAGAACATACGGACTATGTTATTGAGAAGTGTCACTTTTGGTCAGACTCGCGAACGGTACTGACATGGATAAAATCGGATCCTAGGTCATTTAAAAGTTTTGTGGCACATAGGATAGCTGAAATCGAGGAAAGCACAACGACCGATCAATGGCGTTGGGTTCCTAGTGCGCAAAACATCGCTGACGTAGCGACAAAGGGAATTCCTAAGAATTTCGATAAGAACCATACGTGGTTCATAGGCCCCGATTTTATTAGACGCGATTCCTCTCACTGGCCGACCGACAAATCGGCCCCTAGCCCGCCTGTCGACACAGGCGAAGAACGACCACAAAAGTTAGTACTGGTCGCTAACAAATCGGATAAATTTCCGTACCTACCCGATATAAGTAGGTTTTCTAAATACTCACGTTTAGTTAGGGCCACTGCTACCGTAGTTTGCGCTGCCGAGGTATTCAAAGCCATGATACTCAATAGAAATACAGAAACAGACGTAAGAAACGATCACATCAAGATCGCCGAATTACTGCTTATCAAACGCAGTCAACACGAATATTTCAACGAGGAGATCAAGCTATTGGAAGCCGGACGGACACTACCGAAGAAATCTACGATAAGCAAGCTCGCTGTCAAACTGAACAACAACGGTCTACTACTACTAGACGGCCGGACGGACAGAAAGCAAGCGATACCCGTTTTGCACGCCCGAGAACCGTTTACTCGACTGTTACTAGCACATTACCACGCTAAGTTCAATCACGGCAACCACGCTACAGTCATGAACGAGCTGCATCAACGCTACCACATAGTAGGACTGCGCGGAGCACTGAGATTCATATGTAATAACTGCCAGTGGTGCCGCACCTACCGAGCGAAACCAACCGTCGTACCACCCGGAGATATACCCAAAGAAAGATTGACAGCAAATCAACCCGCCTTCACGTCTACGGCCTGTGATCTATTCGGACCTATAGTCGTAACTGTGGGAAGACGCCATGAAAAGAGATGGGGCGTTCTGTACACGTGCCTCACTACGCGCGCTGTACACATAGAACTCGCAGCATCCCTCTCAGGCTCGTCTATGATTTTATCTCTCCGACGCATGATGGCACGACGCGGAACACCATCTGTTCTGTACACCGACAATGCCACAAACTTCTTGGGAGCAGAACGAGAGATATCTGACGCCATGAGCACCATAGAAAACGAGATGAAAAGCTTCGCGATCTCCAAAGAAATTATTTGGAAGAAAATTCCGCCCGGAAACCCAGCCGCAGGCGGCGCTTGGGAGCGTCTCGTCGGCTCAATAAAGGCAGCTTTGAAGGTCACGTTATGCCAGAATAACCCTCATGAAGAAGTACTCCACACCTTACTTCTAGAGGCAGAACACATCGTCAACTCCCGGCCCCTCATCCCGGTCATGTTGAACGATAACCAAGAAGCGTTGACGCCTAATCACTTCCTTATAGGCAGATCAAACGCCATGTCTCCATTTGGATTCTTCAGTGATGTCACCCTATCGCCATCGTCATGGAAAACTGCACAAGCCTTAGCAGAAAGCTTTTGGAAAAGATGGGTAACAGAATACCGACATACGTTGAGACCACGTACTAAGACTCCGCCCCATGAAAACGTGAAAATCGGCGACATAGTACTCATTGCCGATAACACTATGCCACGAGGCATATGGCCACGCGGAGAAGTGGTAAAAGTCCACCCCGGCCCCGATGGAAAAATAAGATCAACAGAAGTCCGTACCGCAGCAGGATACATCCGCCGTCCGGCTTCCAGGCTCATAATTATTTCCTAAACTACACTGGTGTAGTCACACCGAGGGGGACACTGTCGGAAATAGCCTATGTACATATATTTAGTAGTTAGGTATATATAAGGTAACAATCAAATAGGCTAAGTCAATCACGTAGGAGAGAAAATCATATTGAAATCTAATTAGAATCTTTTACTGTTTATTATTGTTTCGTTACTCAATCATTCTACTGTTTAATCAATCAATCATAAATAACTTGTGTTTTACTCTAATTTTAAGATTTATCAATGTCCATCGTTTATAAGAATTTAATTAATTATTGCTATAATCTTTATTTCTGTGTAATGAGAAATTATATGTGTTTTTTAATAAAGTAAACAAACCCCCACTCACGCACAAAAAGAATAGCTGATTCTCAGAACTAGCTCGGCTCATTTCTCAGAACAAGACTCGAGCTTAGCGGGAGTATTCTTAGAATAATCTCCCACCTTCAAAAATAATCTTATAAAATGGCGGTTCCCGGCCATTTCAAGTCACTCTATTTTACTCTCTTCAGTCTTTTACATTTATCATCAAGTGATAATCAGCTCTTCAACAGTGCCTAAGTGAGGTAGGCGCTCACTATGGAAAATTAAGTCTTTTCATTTATACAGTCCACTAAACATCGAAGACCCTTAGACCTCACACCACTGATTCCTTCAAAACAGAATCGAAGGGGTCAATATGCTCGGGGCACAGCCAAGTAGGCACAGTGCGCAAGACTAACGGAGCACATACGCAGTATGAAAAAACTGGAGAGCATTCTTCAGTGGCGGAACATTCGCTAAATTCGGATACGACGCACTATATCAGTTTTGATAAGGTTTCCGTATTAGCGAGAGAAAAGTTGTTTATCCCTCGCAAAGTTCGTGAGGCCATCGAGATTAGTCGTCCCCCGAATTTCAATCGGGATAGTGGATGGTCAGTTCCCCATAGTTGGAAGACAGTTTTACGTAGTGCGCCCGTGGTTAATAGTGACGCGCCCTTAGAATTTGATGTGGTCAGTGTTGTTTGCAACCGTACGGTTTATATTGACAATGTGGGTAGTTCTTCGCCTATTCCCCCTGCGCCCGCGCAGGCGCGAAGACTACGGGTGGGTTACCAGAGCGGCGGCCGGTAGTCTTCGCTGCGCCGCTGTCGCAATTTCTCCTGTAGAAGGTCGTCGAGATCACCCAAAACATGTCGAGTGAATTTCGACAACTGATGGCGTGGTAGGTACAAGGTATTAATTAAACAAATGCTTAATTTATAGTGAAACCATGACAGGAAAATGTATTATAAAGTCTAATTTTATGCCGTCCTTTGACAGAGAACTACGCGATATCCGTTAGGTACATTGTTTGGAGAACATTTACTTATATGACAGTGTTAACAACATTGATATAACTTGATAAATAAAAAGAATCGTCATCACCATACATACGGGATCATCACCATACATGGTGTAAGCACCGGTGATGACGGATATGGTGATGACGATATGCATTCTTATTGTAGATTATTCTAGAACGCCTAATATTATTTGAATGGACGGTGCCAGATCAGTATCTCTATTTCATGTCACATATTTGTAGAGAAATAATTTTAAAATTATACAAGTACTTACTTTAAATAATTCGCAATATGGTAATGACTGGAATTCGTGACAATTGACTTCCTCGCATGCACTTTTGTCGTTAATTTTGCTCAGTGCGCGCATGCAGCAACATGCACTCTCTGTCGTGATTGGAACTGAACAAAGGAAGCAGGAGTGGGTATACGCACTGTATTTCACCGTTCTTAGACAAAACTGTGTTGACTTTGACACTACATTTAGGGTGATGACGAAAAATCGTACTAAAAGTTTAAATATTTTTATTTATACTTAGTTGTTGAAAGAATAATTCTATATTTTTGTATATATAAGAATACAGTATGAAGAGATTATAAATAAATAAAAAATCGGATTCGTACGTTGCGTATTTGAAATTTTTCACAAGAAACATGAAGGTTTGAATTTTTTTGCTACATGGTAATGATTTTTGACATATGTTTTGTTGTATTATAAAAAAACTATTAAACTGTCGGTGAATATTATTGAAGCGCCATTTAGATAAAAGTACTAGTCAACAAATGTAAAAGTTTCGGTACTCTAACCTTAGTACTTTTTTTTATAAAGACCGACATGTACCGCTACGCTGATATTTGAAATCCACCCTGGTGCCTGTTATTGACTAACGCGCCTGAAGCACCGTTGCCGCCCATGTCACCTTGTAGTGGCTCATCCGTAGCGTGTCGTGATGTAGTCCAAACGACGAATCTTCTTTTGCTCGCGGCAGCAGATCATTGATGATATTTGTTGTGGCTTCAAACCGTACTTCTTGAAGGATTCTTCATTGTTTGTGACTATATTTCACGGTGTTGACTGTTGTGCAGTGCAAGTGCCTCTTTATTTTCGGAGATCACAATTAATGATGTTGCGGTCACACTTTCTTCAGAGATTCCATTTAAACAAAACCGGCAGTGTTGGATATTCTGAATACATTAACGTAGGCTGTGCTGTAGTTGCTGGACTTGCTTTGTAGGTAAGAAATTGACTTCTTTTCTAGTAAAACCATTTTTGTTTTGTCACAATGATTCTACACGCAGTAAATGCATCCGTTCGGTTGATTATCATTGACTCACATGTCCTCTGATGAGATCCAAGCATTTGCAAAGCATGTCTATTTCGCTGGACACAAAATCTCATAATTGCCTTTCACTGGATATTGACGAAGATGTGGAATGCCTCAAACACTGGAAATCATTCACATCCTGTGTGGGCGCTGATTACATCCCACTTCTGATGACGACGGGTTTAACGGAGGCTCGTTATCTTTTGGATCTCCCATTATAGAAAACCCCGAAATAAGAGCACAGTTCGATAGCACGAACGTGTATTACTATTCTTCTACACAAAGATTAATTAAAAGTAGCACGATCGCAAAGATACACGAGAATTGATTTCCGAAACGTAGTGAGTTCGTTACGGGGCTGGCTAACCAAGTTAACGATAACGCTGCTCGATCAATAATGTGTCATTTCCCGCTCGTCGTACCTTTTTACCATTTAATATGCATTACTCCCGCCTAGTTTGTGACATTAACCGGAAACAGTCTACCAACTTAACAACAGTAAAAACCAGTGCTGCCAGCCCAATAACGACCTCACTCAAGCTAACCGCTTGACGTTTCTGATTGAGATGATTTCTGAACGTTGTTTCTTAAACGTCAAGTGACACCATCTATTATTTCATTTTGACAGTTGAAACGTCAATACAAATGGTGCCATCCGTTACTGTGCTCCGACACATTATATTTTAAAATAGCTAAACTTAATTCATAACGCAGACTTTATTAATAAACTAAATTAATGAATACAAGACTGCGCTGCGGTGCGAATAAGAATTAATTAAATTAAAACATTGCTGAATTTTGCAGACTATTCTTAAAATATTTATTGTTCTAGCTTAATCGAGCACTTTGTAGTTTTATTAAAGTCGAACCGAACGCCAACGAAATTAAAATAAAAGCTTTAAAGCAATCATTGAAAATGAAATTCAGACGCTATTGTTGTATGACCCGAGCAGGTTTTTTTTTGCTTGCCTGCTTGTACAACTGCTAGCTTGATAAGATGTTACAACTATCGGACTACGTGGCAAAATTAGTCTCATACCAGGTCTCATACCAATGCCCGCCTGAGAAATCGGTTCTGAATCACCTGCAAAGGTTTGAGTTTGGTTGCGCCCAAGGTGGGCGACCCGAGCAGTGGCTTTATTTTATTTTTATTACGCTTGAACACTGTTAGCCTTTAAGGCGCCCCATCGTTAAACACACCCCTATACTTTTACGTGGCTTACGAGGCGAAGTCAACCACGCGTCACCGCTTATTTCGTTCGTATTGGGCTATTTCGGGTGTTCGTATTTGCGATTGTTGCCGAATGTGTCAACTCTATTAGTGTCGAGAATTAGAACAGTCGTCTGTAACAATAGTTGGACTGCATGGCGGTAGATAGCCGCAGCACCACACCTACAAATGTTGCTAAGGTCACCACTATTGACCATCATACATCTCCTGGACATTTCGAGCTCTCGCTGTTCCACCATTGTTTGAAATGGTCATAAACTGTCACTTTCGACACAGACACAGGGTCGTTCAGCAATTGGCAAATCTTGCAGACGTCTTCCTTTTCCGACGTTTCTCTGAACGTGTAGTGGCTCCACCACCTGCAAAAGACATTCATTAATAAATAAATAATAATAAATAAATAAATGTGTATTTATGTAGGTATAAACCCATTGGTACAAATTACAAATTATATCACAATTACAACAATTAATTAAACAAATATCAAAATTACAACAAATATAATTAAATTAAATCAATTACAATAAAAATTAATTAAATCACATTACATTTACAATTACAATTAATTACATTAATAAATAATTAAAGCCAATAATTTAGAGATTATCATTAGAGATTATCATAGGAAAATATATCCTGTAAGCTTATGATGCTACGTTTTGTCACGCGATAAATAAGTGATAACTGATAAAGCATCCGTCACTCTCGCAAACTATTAGTTAGAACGTGACGGATGCTTTATCATTTATTTATCGCGTGACAAAACGTAGCATCATAAGCTTACAGGGAAAAAAAATTAAGGACAACCAGGGTAGTTGCGTATATGGGGGCAAATGCGTCTTTTAAAGATTCCATTAAATCCGATCTTTATTTTGTTCCATAAAGACTATTAATGTAAAACATAGGTTACCAAAGTGGTCCGTACCGCCCCCCAGTGGGCGCTGCGGATTCCCAGGGGGGCGGTAGGGCCCTTGGAAGAAATTGGGGGGGCGTTGATGCTATCCAGGGGGGCGCTATCGCTTTTGAAGATAAAAAGAACACAATATCAACTACAGTACAAACTAAACTATTCCTGGCAATTGTACTATCCCCAAATCACGCGTCGTTTTACGGCGACACGATATAACGTCATTTACTTGTAATACCTTGTAATACGTGGTTAAAATTGGTCGGGTTATTTGGGCCCACGGTGTATATGTCGCCGCCAACTAGCTTAATTAGCCATTTAGTTAACTGCCTAGCCCTTTCATTGAAATTTTAGGTTAGGTTTGTTAGTTAGCTTGTGTCCCTCAGAGCATAAATAGAAGCCCCGCGCAGCGGGGCTTCGTCGACCTGCTGGCGGGTCATAATTTAGTGATAATGCTAGCCATTTAACCAAATGGCTGATTAAACCAGTTGGCTGCAACATATACAATGTGAAATCTTTTACGTGATACAAGATAATTAAACCTCAATCTATCCATGATTTTGAACAACTTTTACTTCGGGGTCAACTTTGTAAATGCACAAAATAGTTAACTGTTTCATAGAAAAGGTCATGAATAGGTAGACCAAAATCTATGAGGGAGTTGTATTTTTTTTTTGCATTTACAAAGTTGACCCCTTAGTAAAAGTTGTTCAAAATCATGGATAGATTGAGGTGTAATTAACTTGTATCACGTAAAAAATTTCACTTTGTATACGGCATTCACAAGTCTGTGGAGCTAGGGTTACGCGAACAGAGACGAACACGCACCCGTCCGAGGTATTACCTGAAGAAGTCGTGGTACAATTTTCCGTCGCCATTTTTGTGATTGTCGATGATTTCCGCCATGCGCCGGCCCAGCCTCTTGGGGTCCAACTCCTGCGCATCCAGGTAGCTGCCCGGGGGCAGGAACCTAAAACATTTTTGGTCTTCTATTCTATAAGTACATAATGAAATCGGAGCAATACTGTTTGTACATACTATTTTTTCTAAAAAAAGGTTTTTGGTGTACATACCATTTTTTCTAAAAAGGTTTTTGGTGAGTGTTAAAAATCCTACTAATATTATAAATGCGAAAGTTTGTGTAGATGTTTGGATGTTTGTTACTAAATAATGCGGTAACAAATGAATGGATTGAGATGAAATTTGGCATACAAGTAGATCATGTTCTGGATTGAAACATAGCATACTTTATATGCCGGTAAAGAGTTCCCTTGGGATAATAACGGGAAATAACGCGGGCGAAGCCGCATGTAAGTGTAAGTATTAGGTTTATTACTTACATATATATTCTGCCGCCATAATGCAAAAGGGCACAACTAACATTTTTTTTCGACACTGAGTAGTATACATATTCGGAATCAGTGAAATTTACTCAATCCGAATATGTATAGAACTCAGTGTCGAAAAAAAATGTTAGTAGTGCCCTTTTGCGTTATGGCGGCAGTATTACTTACTCGTGCATATTTACGTTTATAAATAAATTGTTTCTGAAAATTTTCTATGTTTGTCCGTTTGTTTATATGTGCGCGCATTACGCAAAAACTACGGGGCCGATTTCCATGATGTTTGATGTAGGTATAGTAGTTACTTTTTCTAGTATTATATTCTCCCTGGGTCTAGTGAAAAGGGGTACAAGTCACATTTAACCTAGGAGCAAAAGAGCTTAAGTCATACAATAGAGTTGTAGCCTTCTGTTCCTGGTATAAATTTGACTTGACCCTTTGGACCCACAGTTCTTATTATAACAATATTTATAAATGAAAAAAGTAAATAATTTGTACGCACAATGACAAAAACGCTCATTCCCAAAATACCGCATTCCAAGAATAAGTACCAGATTCTCGATGTATCAGATTCTTAGTATACCAGATTCCCAAAATAATACATCTAACTAAATCATTTAGATCCTTGAGTAACTTGAGATTTTATAATCTACCTAGTGCTAGTGTAACGGGAATGTGGTAAGACAGGAATCTGATAAATCAAAAATCCGGTTTTTGGGAATGCGGTATTTTGGGCATGAGCGGACAAAAATAATTTAAGCGTTAAAGAGGTACGTTGTTAACTATAGTATATTACATAACTAGGGTGGTAATACAAAGAAAGGCCGAGATCGCAGAAGTTTGCGGCCCGAGCTGCAAGCGAGGGACGTAAATATGCGGTCGAGGGCTTTCTTTATTACTTTCCGTGTTGTGTACATCATTTTATGTCTACACTTGGCCAGAAAGCGGCTTTTATCACTTTATGGCCAGGTGTGGCATAATAGTATTTTATGCAACAGTTGTATAAGTGGGTTCAAAAAATGCGAATTGCGTGAGTTGCGATACGAGCCGCGAATGCGGCGAGTATCGCAAATAGAGACGCAATGAGCGTTTTTTGACTTAATTATACAACGTTGCATACAATACTTTTTCTACGACGAGGTTTTAAATTATAAAATACAAAATTAATCATAACCTGGAAACAGGGCAAATATGACGTTTGACTTACAGTATGTGTCTATGGTAAACTTTTTTTTTTATTTAAAATATACTTAAATTAAAAATACTTTTTTTATGTTGGCATCAATGAATTTAGTTCGGAAAGTTTTGTTTTTCTTAAAAACCGTAAGAATTTAATTGTTTGTTAAGTTGGTAGTTGTCCATTTTTACCGAAAAGTTAAAATTGAGCGCTTAATCCTTGACCTAAGTTTAACCTAGATTTAGAAGTCTGTGGCTGCTAGCAATAACGTAAAGTGACTATAACGACACTAGTGCTGTTATGGGGAATAGAGTATAGACTTCTCTGAACTCATATTATGTATGTTCTTATATTAGTGTTCGTGACCAAGTAAAAGACAGATAACAGTACAGGAGTAGAAAAAATGCTTTATTTCATCGACCCATTTTTATATAAGTACCTACATATTTGTGATTACTGGTCAAGCCGTTCCCAAGTGATATATGATAAGTACATGCGTATGCGGCAAATCATTTGATATTTTATGATGGCAATGTGCGTTGGTAATAAGTATCGATAAGTCAGTCAGAGCGTGGCCAACCGTATTTTTAGAAGTGTAGTAGTTAGCCAATAGTGTACTTGGTACTCGCTTGTTAGTGAATACAAATTGTTTCATGCCAGCCATTTACTCTGTTTTCCAAAATTTACAAAAAATAAAGTGCCTTCGAGGTGGACGGATTACAACCAACACAGGATCTAATGATGGGACCTTGGAGAAATCGAGGGAACTCTTCAAATATCATGGGCACACATATAGCAATATGGATACCTATTTTTCGGTGTAGTTACGTAACTCGTGCTGTTCTTATCGAAGAGGTTCATTTGAAGTCGACTGTTTTTTTTTGTTATTTTATGCCATACCGGCGCTATGCGTACGGAAAAGGCCGCTTTCTGGCCAAGTGTGGCATTATGTACCAGGGATTGTAAAACCGGTTAAATTGAATACCTGTATATAAAATGTCAAACGATTACCGCTAAAAAAATAATACCTATATTCGAATTAGAGGTATTATTGTCATTTCGGTTTTATCTTTTTCACTATGTATGCACTATTTACAGTATTAATTACCTCTATTTAATACCGGTATTCGTTGCTCTTGATAGATAAGATGTCAAGTACACATTATGATTGAAGTACAACAAATAGGTTTAACGTTACTCAATAGCATTGTTGGCTAGCACTGGCTGAAATGTCTGCTAGTAGGTACAGTCAGCAACGAAAATTGCCGAACAAAATAACGTTACAATAGTAACTAAGCGCACATATTTACATAAGTTGTTGAACAGTTACATACAAAATTACATTTACATCATAAATTTCTAAAAGTAGCTAAACACCACATTTTCAAAAGTGGCTGAACATTATAATTCCAAAGGTTGCTGGACAGCATACGTCAAAAAGTAGCCGGACATCTGGGGGCACGGCAGTGCCCCCGCCAAGTCGAGCAAAACAAAGGCACGGCCGTACTATCCTTTTCTCGAAGCCATTCAGGCCATTTTCAGCCTCCCGTAATTTTGTACTGGCTAAAGCTAGAACCCTGAAATTTCAGGGATATATAGGGCACAATAAGACATATATATTCTCAATATCATTCAATTTGAACGTGTAGTTTAAGAACTATTGCATGTCAAAGTTCCTTAGTTTTGTCACTTACTCACTGATTCACTGACTGACTGATGATCATCATAATTCTAAGGTACTTCTAGCAGACCTACAAGCTCCAAATTTTAAACATAGTTAGTTTTTAGCCTATCAAGTCCTTAAAAACCTAAATATGTTGTAATTTCAGTCACAACTGCACACATAAGTTTGTAATCCTATACAAAGACATGCGATTACAAAGTTAGTTTTACAGTTCAAATTGAAAAGAATGGATTGGGATGTAATAATTAAAGGAAGACCACTTAAAAAAAGAAATGAGATCCCATCAAAAACATTACATGTAAAAAGACGCAAGTCTCGCAACGCAGTTCTCCTACAACAAAAAAGTTTTAAAATGTAAAGTTAAACCAAGTCAGTACCGGGGGGGTATCAACAGAACTCCATTTCCACCGACTTGCCTATTATTTAACCGTGGAGGAACACATTTTATAGATCTAATAATAGCCGATAGTATCGTCCCTAGAACACTGATTTTAAAAAATCTTAAATATCTCTTAAAATATCAAGTAAAGTGACTGGTTTTAGATACAACAAAGTAGATGTTATACTCATAGTATAGAATAAAAACTTTACTGATTATTATCAAAAATACCACTTTCAAAATTCGGCTCAAAGTATACCAAATTTCAGAGAATTACCCATTTACGAAATTGTACGCTAATGAACAAAAAATGTACTTCACGTAGGTACTTACGAGAAATCAATGATCAATCTGTCCCCGCTGAAGCATACTCGCACAGAGTACATTCACTTTCTAAACGTCAATGACGCACGATCAAAAAGAAAAGGACAAAAATCATCTGACAGAATGGTACTCTTTTCGATGATTGTCATAATGACTCATAATTCAAAATTAGGAAACTTGCTTGTTTTGACACTGACAGGTATACCGGTAATGGTTTTATGGGTAAAATATCAAATAGAGGTAATGTTGTCACTTAGCGAAACCGCTATTACATTTCAATACCGGTTTTGATTATACCGCTTATTAGAGCTTTAGTGATATAAATACCGAAATGCAATTATAACCGGTAATACCTTATTTAAAACCGGTAGTAAGAATACCGGTTACGATCCCTGTTATGTACACAACACAGGAGGTAATAAAGAAAACCCTCGATAGCATATTTGCGTCCCTCGCTTGCAGCTCGGGTCGTATACATCTACGATCTCGGCCTTTCTTTGTTTTGCCACCCTAGTTGTGTAATGTACTAACTGTTAACTGATCCTCTGCCAAATTTAACAACCCCGCGCATTGGAAGTCCCGCCCCCGAAAATAGCCTTGAAAGACCTCTTAAACCGGCACTGATTATCTGAAGTCTCCCTCTAGTGATTTACCTGAAGTAATCTACCTGGAATAGTTAGCTGCCCCGAACACAACCGGCACGGTGCGATGCTGCAGCGCCGTCAATACTTTCTCCGTCACGTAGTCTTCCGAGAAAGAGTTCTCGAAGGCGAAGTAAAAGTAGTAGCTCTTCGCGAGCTTCTTGTTACAGAGCGATGCGTCCCGACGGGGACAAACCGACTTCCCGCACCTTCCGAATATATCCAACGTGAGACCGAACTGGTACAATTCTTTAGCAACTGCTTCAGCTATTTCCTCCCTTCTGCTCTTAGATTTGCAGTTGGAAACGAACCACGCTGCTGCTTTCCTTTTAGAGGCCAACAGCTTCTTCATTCCGCTGTCTATTGGATCCAGCTTAAGCCAGCTCATGTCCTTCTTAGGGCCGACGACGCGGCCCGACAAATTGTATACAGTTATGTAGCCCCATCGTGAATCGGAGTCCAATCTGTAAGTCCAAGTCCAATTGAAGAAGCCCTCGAAACGCTCGTCGCAGGCCGGGTAGTTATGTGACGACTCCATGTTAGCGTAGACGTACTTCTGTCTCACTGACCGTTCTTTCGGAAGTTCAGTTGGGAGGGTTCTTCCGTTGAAAACTATAGCGTCGTAATCAGTCACGGAAGGCAGGACGCTCATGTTGTGTGTGACGTAACAATTCGTGTAGTCGCAGTCGTTGGCTAAAAACGCGTCGAATCCGTGGCTTAAGAAGTTTAACGGGGCCAAGTTTGGGTCAGTCCATAGGAGGATATACTTGGTAATGATAATCTTGTCACGAGCTGTCTCTGTAAGTAGGTTTGGCGAGTAAACATAAACGCAGAGCAGTAGCGTGGCTGTGAGGAACAGTGCCGGACACAGGATTGGTTTAGCGACCATGGCAGAACGCGTCATGTGTAGTTCTGGCTCGAGTGTCCGATGACAGCCATTCAATCTGTTATCTGCCGTGTCTGTACGATAACGCAAATTGCTTGAAAGCGAGTCAGACGCGCGCGTAATGGGTTCCGTACGTACTGAAAACTATTAACTTAGGTACAAATAATCAGTCGTAAATTAATAGTTCCTTGGTACGGCCTTGATCAATTTATGGCAAAATAGAAGGTTTAACATTCAACGGGAATAGTAGATTGTGTCACAAGGGAGCAAAATGATGTATTTACGGTTAGGGCGTACATTGAATCCTGAACGAAGCGAAGGATTCTACAATTGAATCCCGAGCGTAGCGAGGGAGCGTAAAGTAGAATCCGGAGCGTAGTGAGGGATTCAAGTGTTAGCGCCAGTGGTGAAAATAATTTTTCTACCTTGTGACATATACTGCTTTTCACACCGAATATGAGGAAAATTCAAATATTTGTATTTGCTACCGAACAAAATAACGAAATATATAGTTAATCAAAGATCATTACTATTAAAAACGTTAAATGTTAAATTTATTGTATTAGTATTTTATAAAACGATTATTATCGCTTACGTCACGTATGGCATATTCTAAATGGGTTCAAGTAAAAAATTAACTGTAAAATATTTTCATCCAAAGAAAAATATCATGCATTCATAAAATTGTTAAAAAAATTCCTTATTAATAAAAGTTATTATACATTAAGAGAATACTTAGAGGAAAAACTACAATAAAATATCGTAACATATATGTATATATTCTACTGCGCACAAAATATAAAATAAAATAAGTTATTTTAAGAAATTAAATTTTATTAATTATATGTATAAGTCGTCTTCTCTCCACTACGTTTGCTGTGCCCAACAGGGTCCACAATTAAGTTCTGTTATAAATAAATAAATAAATATTAAGGGACAATCTTACACAAATCGAACTAGCCCCATAGTAAGCTCAATAAGGCTTGTGTTAGTTGTGTTATGGATACTAGATGTTATGTAACAACTAAAACTTAAATTTGCCTAATATCTTGTAAACTAACATTGTGGAATGCAATAAATGATTGAGTATTAAACAAAAATGACAACAATAAATTATTTTAAACTGTTTCGATAGCTCTGTGATTGAGCCTGACCCCGTGGGGTCCATGAGCTGCCCAGCTCGTCGTCGTCGACACCCCGCGCCCTGTGTCGACGCAAATTAAACAGTAGTCCTTGAACAGAAAAGTACCACTTTGATCCCTCTTATGAGAGAGCAAAGTTCTTTTTTCTGAATAGGAGGTGTGAAAAGGGGTTTAACATTGAACTCTGATGACCAGTTTCTTTTATATCCACTTCCTATTTCCTGTATTGCACAGTCCTCAATAGATTCGCGTATTTAACCCTTTTTTGGCATCTTAGTAGAATAATAGTGCCGTACAGAGACCGAGATAAAGCGAAAGTGGAAGCAAAAAACCAAGAAATCGGACCTCTTTTCCGGACAGGGCAAACGCTAGGAAGATGAAGATGATGACTAGGTATATAGTGTAAGTATTACCATTTCGCAGGATTTGTTTTGATGTTTCAAAATGTTCAAAAACGCCTCGATCGAAGAAGGCAGAGACCCACGGCCTTTTTTACATACTGAAAATTTAGTTTTAACCCTTAATTCGACAAGGAAAAAAAATAGGGCGTGCTCGCGGCGATTCGCAAAAAGAACCATGTTTCATGTATGGCGAAGCTCTTAATTTTTATTATTTATTTCGGTATATCTTTATTTTCTTAGATTAGGCTTTTTACAATATATATATACAAAATGACATTACAAAATATAAACACATTATAAAAAACCTAACCTAGGGTGCCGCCGGCAGCGGGGCGGGGCCCAGGCTACCGGTGGTTAGGGCTGCAGAGAGAGGAACCTCCTGACGATGCGCGCCGTGTCCAGAAGAACCGCTTTCTGTATCTGACCCTTGATCCAGCCATCTAGCGAGAGTCTCTTGAGATGGTGATCGAGACTCTTCGCTATAAGTCCGTTGGCCGAAACGACTATCGGAACAATGATAGTCGAATCAACATCCCACATGGCGGTAACCTCGTGAGCCAAGTCAAGGTACTTGCTGAGCTTGTCCTTCTCGGCCTTCACGAGGTTCTCGTCATGGGGGATGGTAATGTCGACGAGCACTGCACGGCGCTTGGATCGGTCTATCAGCACGATATCAGGCTTATTGGCTACAATAGTCCTGTCCGTGATGATAGATCGATCCCAATAGAGCGTGGCACGACCATTTTCGAGAACCGGCATTGGTGCGTACTTATAGTACGGCACCTCAGACCCCACAAGACCATATCGAACAGCAAGTTGCTGGTGAATGATCCTGGCTACTTGATTATGTCTGTGCAAGTACTCGCCGTTTTGCTAGACCCGTTATTTATTTTATTGTTATCATTCGTTTGCTAACCGGGTCAAATAAAGCATACACTTCTTGAATATTTCAAGTGTCAACGGTTCAATAGATCCTGAAACAGACAGGCAGACCGGTGGATGGACAGGCAGATGGATGAAATTACAAGCAGAGCCTCAGTACAATTGGTTCTCATTGATATCCATCATGTACGGAGTCCAAAAAGCTACAACCAATTCAGTTATTTCAAAATAATATAAATAGATAAGGAAGTAATGTCATTTATATTATTACATGCATAATTGGCAATGTGTATTTTACTTGACATGATAAAAGTTTATTGAAACACAGCAATATTGGCAACTGGAAAAATGTTGGACATAGAAATAACGAGTTAAAACGCCGCAACATTGGCAACGGGAAAAATACTGGACGTTATAATATGCCAGCATATAACACATCCGTAGAACAACTTTTGAATTTCAATTAAAGAGAAACACATTTTTCAATTGTTAATCAAAAAGATATGCAAATTGATTTCAGGGTTGTCATGTCATACAAAATTATGTAAAAATATTTACTTACCGAACCTCCACTAGACGGGATTTTCCCTCTCAGCATCTTGGCGGCCAGTGCGCACAGAAAAGCGTTCCTGTGCCCTTGGCGTATTTTTTGTGGCAAAAAATAATAATATTCCATTCACTTACAACTTTAAAAAAAAACCTAAATATATTAGTATTTTGTGTAGATTTTTGTTTTTAGGACATCTAGTATTTTACCCGTTGTCGAATTAAGGGTTAAGACCGTCTATGAAGAAATAAAGCTGAGCCGTAACAAAATCTCGAACCTTTTTAGGGTTCCGTACCAAAATGATAAAAAAGGAACCCTTATGGTGCGACTCTGTCTGTCTGTCCGTCTGTCAAAGCCAGATATTTCAGGAACTACTGCTGCTATCGACTTGAAATTTGGAATAGTTTCGAAACTTGCTAACCCGACCATATTTGACATTAAAAAAATCTTGTACCGTTTTTTACATTTTTTTAAAAGGGGGCCGTAATGGGAGGTCGAATTTAAAGTTGTGCTACTGTATCAAGTGGGGTATCTAATGAAAGGGCTTAATTTGTGAGTTACAAAACCATTTTTATTTTTTCTGTTAATCATGTATTTTTTTGATTTATGACCAAAAACGTTAAAAAAAATACCATTCCCCTATTATCTTCGAAGTTTCTGAACAGAAAAATCTGTAATAATTACCTTTACCAATTATAACTATCTTAAATATTACAAGAAAAATATAACGGTTTTCTTAAATTGCACCGTTTTTTAGAAATTTGCAAAAATCGTAACACATGCTTATTTGCTTCTACTAAACTAACCGCCATACAGTTTTTCTTAAACTATTCACGTATCTACTTACGAGTTTGTACGCAATCCTCGGTGCGCAAGTCTGACTCGCACTTGACTGATTTTTTAAGACAAAAGGCTTTTTTCCAAACCTCTCAATATTTTTCATGGTAACCCTACTATTGTGGAGATTTCTAGCCGTAAAGTGGCGACCTAGAACTAGTGAGCTGCTTATAGATAACAGTTGCAACAAAATTGTATTATTCCTTTGTTAAGGCTGTTGTTAACTAGACCCGACGAACCGTATAGCATAATTTTTTTTAGTCGGGTAGTTTCGTTAGAAAAATAAATCATTACCTAAATGCTAGTTACCAAATTCATCTTCCAAATTGATCCCAAATAAATCCAGATTCACTTATTTTCTTGCCTTTAACTACTTAAAAATCACAAAAAAATAAGGAGACTATAAGAACCAGTGACGTCATTTGATCGTATTATCTTCTTAATCTATAAAGTTGCATACTATTTGAGAGTTTTGACACTTCTTAAAAATAAGCGGAATTTATCTGTTGTGACTTGACTTAAAGTAAAACGGTTTTGAATTTGGCAGATTCATTACGAACCAGGCCTTATATTGATGTTAAAATTTGTATCATTAATTAATAAAACACACAATGAAATCGTGACTCGCGTTACTTTTACGTGGAATAACCCACAACTAGAAATATAAAACACAAGCACAGCAAGCGCGAAACAAAGAATTAGACTGATCAAGATCATAGAGTCCTACGGGGATGGTTTGAACACCCTAAACCCTCCCCCTTATAAATTTCCATGAGGTACCAAAATTCAAACTTTAAATTTAGCATGAGATACCACTTGCCACTTTAGCTTGTTGAAGACTTAGCTACACCTTGTACATAGGCAGTTTCAAAGTTGTATTTCTTGCTCAGTCCATCCCATTCATGTCTAACTGTTAACCCCTGATTTTCTGTGAGCATTTCTAAAATTTCAGTTCTCTTGAATCCCTTAATCCCAAGTTTAATTGTATATTTAGGTAAGTAAAAACGAGTAGATTCAAAAGATACCCCTGAATGTAAATCAATCAAAACGCGGTGGATGGGACCTGGAACAACTTGCATAATGGGAACAATGTCGGTTGACATATACTTTTCTCCCTCTTGTTTCAATTCTTCATTGAGCTTGCCGATCTGGTCTGGATGAAGTGCAGTAGAAGATATCTGGACAGTTTTCAGTTTACGGTCTTTACTTGCAGCTTGTTCATTATCTGATTTTTTTGTTGCAATGTAATCCCTGATCAATTCTTTAATTTCTCTCAGTTCATGGAGGACGATGGATTCTCCCCCATCATGCTTGTCGCTGTCCAGTTTCTCGTCATTTGTTTTATTATCACCTTCACATTCTGTCTCTTCCGTATCTGTAACTGTAAGATTTTGCTGCTGAACTGTTGCAGTTGTTTCGATACATTTCTCATATTGCTCAGCCGGGCTCTTCACTTCATCATCAAGGTCTTGCTTATCCAATGCAGCAATTGTGTTAATCGCTTTGCGATTATTTTCTGTCTCTTCCGGCACAGTATTCTGAAGTTTACTAGTTTCTGTCATTTCCATATTTTTCACAGATTTCTCAGGGAGGTCTACCCTCTCATCATTGTCGTTATCTGATTTGTCAGAGATGGTGGTTGCCTCAATGTTGGCCACTGCCTCGTCATTCCCGAACAATAGCATATTGTTCTTCCTCACCTGCTCTTCAAGCTTTTCTATAATAACGTGTTGTTGGTCCATTTTTCTTTCCATGTTATTAAACTTTTCATTTATGTTTTTGTGAATAACATGTAAATTCCGCATGTACTCCTTTTGTTCGGCTAAATCCCGTTGGATTTGTTTTAATATTTCCATCATATTGGCCGACATTTTGATGCAGGCACAGTTTAATTCAAATAAAGTTCAAAGAATAATACCACGGTATTTCGACTCACTTTGGCACTGGTAGATCCGTGGTACCGTGGTAGTTTCACACGCACCTTCAACGACAGAGATTATGTTATATCCACTTAAACAGTCTGTAAAGTTCTCATTTTACTTTTACGCCGAGCGGCAACATAGCGATGACTTTTGCAAATAGTTAAACTTTGTTTAGGTACGAGGCGGCACGGCGCGGCGGCGCTCATATCTACTTCACATTATCTCCGATAAAATAAGACTGATTATAACCATTGTACCTAGAGGTAATATAAGTACTTAGTTTAAAATCTTTTTGGATGCCAATATACTGGCAAATTGTACTGTTCCACTATTATTAATATCGACAATTCGACATCAATTTATGTACCTACCACAATTTATGCAAATAAACACTTTGACTTTGAAAATCGTGTCAAGAAAGCGGACCTCTTTTCCGGACAGGGCAAACGCTAGGAAGATGAAGATGATGACTATATATATAGTGTAAGTATTACCATTTCGCAAGATTTGTTTTTATGTTTCAACATTTTCAAAAACGCCCCTATCGAAGAAGGCAGAGACCCGGCCTTCTTTATCTACTGAAAATATAGTTTTAAGACCGTCTATGAAGAAACAAAGCTGACCCGTAACAAAATCTCGGACCTTTTTAAGACAATCGGGCTTTTTTCCAAACCTCTCAATATTTTACATGGTAACCCTACTATTGTCGAGATTTCTAGCCGTAAAGTGGCGACCTAGAACTAGTGAGCTGCTTATAGATAACAGTTGCAACAAAATTGTATTATTCCTTTGTTAAGGCTGTTGTTAACTAGACCCGACGAACCGTATAGTATTATTTTTAGTCGGGTAGTTTCCTGTAGAAAAATAAATCATTCAATGCTAGTTACCAAATTCAGCTTCCAAGCTGATCCCAAATAAATCCAGATTCACTTATTTTCTTGCCTTTAACTACTTAAAAATCACAAAAAAATAAGGAGACTATAAAAACCAGTGACGTCATTTGATCGTATTTTCTATAATGTATAAAGTTGCATACTATTTGAGTTTTGACACTTCTTAAAAATAAGCGGAATTTATCTGTTAGGGTACGGACCCATGTCCACGGCACGGCGCGGCGCGCGCCATACATTTTCTAAGGCGCGCGCCACGCCGAGTCACGGCGTACGGCGCCGTGCCGTGGTCACGGGTCCGCGCCCTTAGGACTTAGGAAACTTGCTTATTGGCCTGGTGGACCGAGCGAGTGAAAGTCTGAGACGACAAGTGGTTCAAATCGGCGTCAGTGGCTAGTGGAAGCGGTCCGCCCCGGGTGTCACCCATCTGGAGGGTTACACCCGAGCGAAAAATTTAATTTTCATGACATGCAATCCCCGAATGTCGATCGCCTAATGGGTGCAAGATCTGCAGCGACGGAGGCTCCAAGTGGGCTCACGCCGACCCTTCTGCGCTCTCCGCCGCGCACGTCCTACTCGTTACAGTACCTCTAGCACAACTGTGACATGCAACTATTTGTCGCGCGACAAATACTGCCTATCTCTTTTCACTCTATACAATGTGACAGTGACAGGTCATGCTCTGTCGCGCGACAAGCAAAGTCGCGCCCAGTTATGCTAGATGTACAGCTTTGTGATATTGTCGAAACATCTCACAGTGACAGGCAAAACGCTTCAGCGCCATCCATTTTTAAGGCTGGTTGCTTCGGCAGGTGAGTCGTTGCGGTGACCAACCTCCTCCCCCGACCCCCATGGCTGCAAAAACAAAAAATGGAGCTTATGGGGTGACACCATAGATATCCGCCCAGATGTCAGCCATATAGGAGCATCCTCACTGAGAGCTAGCATTTGTAAACGAGCAATTGCACCAACCATCCAACCCTCGGCTCAACGTCCACACCACTCGAATAATTCGACGCTCGCCGTCGAATACTCAGTGAGGATGCTCCATATACTAGCTATGCTACTCATAGGTGTTTTGATTATTTTTTCCATAAGCCGCTTTTTTCGGCCGGAAGGTGTGGGGGGCATTTTTTTTTAAAGTTGAGTAAGGTAATTCGCTCAATTGGGGATCAAAATATGTCGATTGTATTTTTATTAAATAACTATTTCAAAACACCTTGTAGATATGATATAATAAAATAAATATTGTGCGAAGGGTTTTGTTCGCGCGCGAGTCCACCTCGCACTTGCCCGGTGTTGTGCAAGTTTCCGCAATTTGGACATCTCTAGCTATGGGGCCGCCGGCGCGTACGCAAGGCCTAGATTACGTAGCTCGCAGTCTTCTATGATCGCGTCCTGCAGCAACTGCCTCTTAAGAGCCGCCCGCCGCACCTGCCAGATAAACCATCATCAGCTGGGAGCGTGCGTTTGGTGCCGATGACGTAATAATAGGGATGATGACTGGGTTAAAAATATGTCATTCTATTTAGTCCGTCAGTTAGATTATGGAAAAATATGGGACACGTATTTTTTGGTTTATCAAAATATTAAAAATCGACAAAGTTATAGATCATCAAACTTCTGGAGTGGGGGCTTGTGACGTCACTCTTGAGTACAATTTGTACTCAAGAGTGACGTCACTCGAAACTTCTAAGCACTCTATCCTCGTCAGTTTTTGTTTGTCAAACAAAACAAAAAATACGTGTACAATATTTTTTCATAATGTAACAGACGGACTAAACAGTTTTTTTTAGTCATCTAGCCTATTACGTCAAGCTGCATATAGCCAGGACTGACTCCTCCGCGATTCCGTTGCGCGGCTATTATTATTAAATTTCGCCACCCATGGGTGCTAATGGCCAGCGACCAGATAGAGCACGCGTTAGTACGCGTTATGCGATGGAAAGAGACGGTCGGATGCGGGTGAGTTCCGTCCGGTCGTCGGACCCAGTTTTGTTAGAGAGAAGCTTCTGTACGTAAGTAGTACTAATACTTATTCTGTGATATGATATAGCAGGGGTAACTAAATGGCGGACCGCGGTCCAGATCCGGACCGCCGACCGATTTCGTGCGGACCTCAAGTACTCCTTGGAAATTTTAGTGTCCGGCCGAAACTAGTTTTCACGGCCGAAACCGAAACTTCCAGGTCATGTTATCGTGGGATGAAAAAAAAATTCAATCATAATCAGTCAGTCCTCATTTTTAAATAACATATTAATCATTTAGTCTCTGATATTTGAAGTAATCACTAATATAACATATTAAGACTTCTTATATGAAAGAAACATTTTTTGTCTCTTTATTGGTTTAATGCGGGTAATTTACACCACATTTTTATGTTACATATATAGATACAAGAAATCAAAGTACATAGAAAAATTAAATGGCAATGACGAATGGTTGAGTCACTGGGCCGGAAATCCAGAGGTACCAGGTTCGATTCCCGGTCTGTACACAGGCGAGTGCCATTTAATTTTTCTATGTACTTTGATTTCTTGTATCTATATATGTATATTAAGACTTCTTAGGTATTTTAAATATATGAGTGCTTTTTGAAATTATAAAGACTGTCTGATCGCGGCGCGAAATTCCTCAAGTTCAACTGAACCGAAACTAAGCCGAAACCCGTTTTTTTTAGCCGAAACAAGTTCGCTATATTTTCTAAGAAACGGACGGAGTGGTATTTTTATTTCAAAAATCGGACCTCGGAAGAAACTAATTGGGTGACCCCTTACCCCCGTCGTGGCGAACATAAAAATCTGGGTGAGGTCGCAAATAATCGCACAACGCTGAATATGTGGGGATGTTGTTAGGATACATATAAGTAGTGTACACTCGATTTTGCAGTTTCGAAAAAGTTGTGCTAAATGTGTGGTGGTCGAAAAACACCGAAATTTTCGGACATTTTTCAGATTTTGGTCTGTACCTTCTAAAAATCGGATTTTTGGATAAAATTGTCTATGACACTATTAAAGAAGATAAAATTACCTACAATATGAATGTAACATCAACTCTGCATGTTTAGAAAATGTTGAGATATAGCACTTCAAAAAATTTCAAATTTTCCTAAAAAGTTCGAAATTGCACTTTCAGCTACCTCTCAAGCTGAATAACAGCTGAAATACTGATCTTACAATGACAATCAGATTTATGAAATTATAGAGCAATTATTGAGCTTTATTTTAAGTATAATTTAAACCCTGTACTAGCGATAATTCTCTTGTTATCGGAAAAAAACCAAATCATTAGAGAACTCAGATTTCTCAGGAAAGAGTGCTCCTAAAGCAAATTGTTAGTATATTGCGCAGTTATTCATAGGAAGTTTTAAAAATGACTTTATATTTCTAAACATCATTCATTTAAAAAGTCCTGGGGGACCATGATGATCGCGTACATCGCACATTATGTAAATGACAAAAGCATCGTCACATTTACATACGTGCGTAAATTCGAGAGCGTTGAATACTTTATTATTTATTTATACTGTGGTATGTGCAACCATCATATGCCCGCTAAATTAGTCTTAGATACACATCGTAATATTTTAGTCATAAAATGTGAAACTCAACGTAAAGTGATGGCGAGTCCTCGGCTGACTCCAGTGATAGAATTGCAGGACGCAATGTAAATTAGTATTTATCGCAATAAATTGCTGACATTTTACGGAATCCGGCAAAAAGTTATCTTCGATGACATAAAACATTAGATTCAACGTTTGTCAACGAAACGACACGCAACCGGTAGGTATGTGTAGTTTTACGTGGTTATAAGTTTACACCTACTAGTTTTCCGCATCTAATAATGCTCCTATTTTGTGTAAGTACTTATAATATTAGGCTTGCCTTTACGCAATTGGCTAAATGGTCGTATTCTTCTGGATTACACTTAGAAAAGAGTCGTCAAAATCATGTTCATGGCTAAGTAATCAAGCAGGGGCTTATTGCATAACAAAGTACGAGATAATATTATAAGTAAGCTTGTATGGATTTTTACTAAAAACATTAGCTTGTCTTCTACTATGTACTCGTAATTAGCCTCAGGTCTTCCTCTAACAAACTCTGCACAGAACAAGGTTAAGCCTAGCTGTCCGGCATGAGCTTTTTCTTCTCCACAGCCTTTCAGTAATTGTAACAAATATGCTACAATCCATCCTGATGTTTTAATTTCAATAGTAAAGATGACCTCTATCAAGCAGTTGCGATAGAGAGACTGAATCGTGATGGGTAGGATGTAGCCAACAGTTGTGTGAAATACGTAAATTATATGCTAGATAAGTTAACAATATGCGTAACGTAGGCAAGATGACCATCCTAATGTTACGAAATACGTGTACGATCTTCTAACAGTGCCAAAGTCCATCACCCTGGTTTAACCCCAATGGAAGACGTTGCTGCCCGAGATTCCTACATAACCTACCACTGGGTGCATAAAAATACAAATTTGGGTGTACAAGGAGCCCTACATAAGATTCTTATGAGTGGGGTAATAGTTAAGAAACGGGAAGCCGAGTCAAAATTTTCCTCGGCTCAAAAAGGGCAGAAGTGTTATGGGTTATTCTTCAGAAATATGTCTGCGACTTATTCCTCTGTCTCCATACATTTAGTATGAAAAAGGGCCAGAGGAATAAGGTGACCGCAGACATATTACTGAAGAATAACCCTTATCTCAAACACAGTAGGAGCATTCCACGGAAACGTTACGTCAGGGACACTACCTTTTTAATACTTTTTACAAGTAAAATCTGAATATCGGTATGGTAATATCAAAACTTGGCTTTAAGATTGGTAGTGTTTCTTAGTAACTAAAAAAAATATTAGGGTTTGCTACCATAGCATTACGTAGGCGACAAAAAAAATATGTTTTCATGGAATGTTCCAGTAGGAACTACATACTCATTTCTAAGTAACTTATTGCAATAAATAAGAATTTACATGGTGTCCGGTGTCCTGTTCACGTTGATTTTCACATTTTTTGACCAAGATCATACAATGTGTATTTAAGACTAATTTAGCGGGCATATGATGGTTGCACATACCACAGTATAAATAAATAATAAAGTATTCAACGCTCTCGAATTTACGCACGTATGTAAATGTGACGATGCTTTTGTCATTTACATAATGTGCGATGTACGCGATCATCATGGTCCCCCAGGACTTTTTAAATGAATGATGTTTAGAAATATAAAGTCATTTTTAAAACTTCCTATGAATAACTGCGCAATATACTAACAATTTGCTTTAGGAGCACTCTTTCCTGAGAAATCTGAGTTCTCTAATGATTTGGTTTTTTTCCGATAACAAGAGAATTATCGCTAGTACAGGGTTCAAATTATACTTAAAATAAAGCTCAATAATTGCTCTATAATTTCATAAATCTGATTGTCATTGTGAGATCAGTATTTCAGCTGTTATTCAGCTTGAGAAGTAGCTGAAAGTGCAATTTAGAACTTTTTAGGAAAATTTGAAATTTTTTGAAGTGCTATATCTCAACATTTTCTAAACATGCAGAGTTGATGTTATACTCATATTGTAGGTAATTTTATCTTCTTTAATAGTGTCATAGACAATTTTATCCAAAAATCCGATTTTTAGAAGGTACAGACCAAAATCTGAAAAATGTCCGAAAATTTCGGTATTTTTCGACCACCACACATTTAGCACAAGTTTTCCAAAACTGCAAAATCGAGTGTACACTACTTATATGTATCCTAACAACATCCCAACATATTCAGCGTTGTGCGATTTTTTGCGACCTCGAATGTTCGAAATGACTGGGTCACCTGTGATATAGCATGATTCATGGAGGAGTTTCTGTACTGTAGATGGAGATGTTTCTGTTTTACTTATTCCGTGATATAGCATCATCATTACCGGTATCGTAAAAGCTACGAATTAATTACATCACACCTTTCAATAGTTGGTGACAATGTAATGGTGCAAGTTTTAGACGCGCACCTTTCAAACCGGTGCTTAAAATGCGCCGTGTTCACGTATAATCCGTATTTTAAGCCGCGGTTTGGTCACAATTTAAAACATGAATTATATTGTTAGAGCGCCTACTAATTTCGGTATAGCAAATTACTCTTTAAAATAAGTTGTTTGAATGTGAAAGTATACACGTCCCGTCATCGATCGTCGATTGACGATACAAAACTGACAAAACTCATCGGTTGCAATTAGTTGTGTATGGTCAATCGATCGATTAGTGTGGCAACACCCTCAGCTAATTCAGTGGTGTGGGTAAAAGTAACTAAATTAAACAATAAAACGTATTATTATATTTATTCTCTAATAATCATACATGTTAAAACCTGGTGACTGTGTAGGGGGGGACAGACCCCATACCAGTGACAAACTAGTTCAGTGGGTCTAGTGAAAAGGGGTAGGTACAAGTGACATATATACTAGGTACAAAGGGGCTTAAGTCATACATTAGAGTTGAGACCTTTTGTGCCTAGTATATATGTGACTTGTACCGCTATTCACTAGACCCACAAAGTTGTACAGTCGAGGTCATAAATATGTTTACACTTTTCGACCTTATTTCCTTGGAATAAGGTCGAAAAGTGTAAACATATTTATGACCTTGAATGTACAGTAACCGGCAATTGTACAGTCAGCGTCAATTAGTCTAGCAGTCACTAGTCTTAGGATCCAAAGCGCCATATACAGGGTGGAAAACAAGGGGCCCTGCCCTATTTATTTTTATTGTGCAATTTTATAAAATATTATTGTTTAAATTTTTATTGAATTTTAATTTTTGCATACCAATGTAATGGTGAATTGTGTGGATCTACTTTTTTTATTAGTCATCGAATTATACTATGATTCAAGCAAATAAAATTTTGACTTTGACTTTAAATCCTTAAGTTAACTCATTTTACTTAAACGAAACATTCTTTTATTTTTAAAAAGAAACAAAACTGCATTAAAAGATTTTCTCAGATTCTCTTGGCCTTTGTATTGGAATTGATTGTAAAATAAAATCAATGATTGATTTCACGAACTTAAGGATTTAAGGCAGTTTCCCTCCAGGGCCCATATTTTTTTTCCACAGTGTATATCGTACGTATCAGGGGCGTGGCGTCAAATATATTCTTAGTAAAGCCGGAGCAAATTTGGATAACTTTTTCTTTAATAGTAGATACTCTGGTCACATGCTTTAAAAAAAAGGCAAGCCGGTGGAATCGGGTTCTATGGACGCCACGCCACTGGTATATATATATATATATATCGCGTTTTGGTTGCTACAGACTATTTGATGCTGACTAATCTGACTATATACCTACTATGAAAGAACATGCAGAAACATCTGACACCACTCTATTCCTATAAATATAAAATAAGATTGCGTCAGATATTTCTGCATGCTGCATGCCCTATCTCATCATATTATCTTATTGCCAGTAAACAGTTTAAAGAAAACAAAATTTAAAGCAAACAAAAAAAAAATACACAAATTAGTTGATATTAACCTAATCAAAATCAAAATTTTTCTTGATATCAGTAAAGACCTTGTGCCAAATAACTGCTGAATATTATCATCAATCAAATTGTCAATTGTAGTAAGGGACATTAATTTGCTTGTCCCTTACCACAATTGGACTAACATTTTGATAGGATCCCACCCATGCAGACCAATTTTAGAATTATACAATTTAAATCCTTAAACAAAGAGTTGACACATTTCTATTATGACTTTTTGTGGGTGGAATCCTTTTCCTTAAACTAAGTCGAATTGAACGTACTGTTGATGATATGTTAAGCATGTAGATATATTGCGTTTTGAATCATCATGATGCATATTTAAGTGTTATATATTGACGCTAAAATTTGTATCATTAATTAATAAAACACGCAATTAAATCGTGACTCGCGTTACTTTTACGTGGAATAACCCACAACTAGAAATATAAAACACAAGTACAGCAAGCGCGGAACAAAGAATTAGACTGATCAAGATCATAGAGTCCTACGGGGATGTTTTGAACCCCCTAAACCCTCCCCCTTATAAATTTCCATGAGATGTACCAAAATTCAAACTTTAAATTTAGTGATAGCTTCTTGAAGACTTAGATACACCATGTTAATTTAAAAAGTAGACAGTGCCAAAATCGTATTTCTTGCTCAGTTCATCCCATTGATTTCTAACTGTTAACCCCTCCTTAACAACATCATACAAAGTGAAACTTGGATTTTCTGTGAGCATTTCTACAATTTCAGTTCTCGTGAATCCCTTAGTCCCAAGTTTAATTATATAACATCCTAAGTAAGGACGAGTAGCTTCAAAAGATAGCCCTGACTGTAAATCATTCAAAGTGCGGTGGATGGGACATGGAACAACTTGCATAATGGGAAATATGTCGGTTGACATATACTTTTCTCCCTCTCGTTTCAATTCTTCATTGAGCTTGCCGATCTGGCCTGGAGTAAGTGCAGTAGAAGATATCTGGACAGTTTTCTGTTTACGGACTTTACTTGCAGCTTGTTCATCAGCAGATTTTTTTGTTGTAATGTAATCTCTGATCAATTCTTTAATTTCTCTCAGTTCATGGAGGACGATGAATTCTCCCCCATCATGCTTGTCGCTGTCCAGTTTCTCGTCATTTGTTTTATTATCACCTTCACATTCTGTCTCTTCCGTATCTGTAACTGTAAGATTTTGCTGCTGAACTGTTGCAGTTGTTTCGATACATTTCTCATATTGCTCAGCCGGGCTCTTCACTTCATCATCAAGGTCTGGCTTATCCAATGCAGCAATTGAGTTATTCTCTTTGCGATTATTTTCTGTCTCTTCCGGCACAGTATTCTGAAGTTTACTAGTTTCTGTCATTTCCATATTTTTCACAGATTTCTCATTGTCGTTATCTGATTTGTCAGAGATGGTGGTTGCCTCAATGTTGGCCACTGCCTCGTCATTCCCGAATAATAGCATATTGTTCTTCCTCACCTGCTCTTCAAGCTTTTCTATAATAACGTGTTGTTGGTCCATTTTTCTCTCCATGCTATTAAACTTTTCATTTATGTTTTTGTGAATAACATGTAAATTTCGCATGTACTCCTTTTGATCGGCTAAATCACGCTGGATTTGTTTTAGTATTTCCATCATATTGGCCGACATTTTGATGAAGGTAGGGTTCAATTCAAATAAAGTTCAAAGAATAATACCACGGTATTGCGACTCACTTTGGCACTGGTAGATCCGTGGTACCGTAGTAGTTTTACACGCACCTTCAACGACAGAGATTATGTTATATATATCCACTTAAACACTTTGTAAAGTTCTCATTTTACTTTTACGCTGAGCGGCAACATAGCGATGACTTTTGCAAATAGTTGAACTTTGTTTACGATGTTTAAAAATCGTCAAGACGCACTCTTCACTAAGTTAGCACGTCTCAGCACAAATATTTAGTTTTGTTTGAGGCTATATATTCAGGTTTCCTAAGGTATACACTTTCGGCACGTGGAATGAAATTCGAACCACAGGTCAAACGAAAAAGGCGTTAATAAGCAAAGGTGTGGTGTGACCAACTCTGAGGTACAAAAACTGCAAAAAGTTTCACCACAAAACTGTCAAACCAAACTATTAAACTTTTACTATTTATTTATAAACGAACTTGATTAATGGTGATTTGAGTCACCCAGTTCTCTATACTGACGAAAACTGGTTTGACACTTTACTTTAATGACTAACTTGAATTGTTGAAAGGTTTTTAATTTTTAGCTTGATACATTTTCTCTCCGCAAAAAAACATCAAAAAACGTAAAATTATCATTCGAAGCCAAATGTTAATTACTACTCAAAATGTTATTTTTTTACCTTTTTGCGACTTTTCGTGTTATTGTTAGCGAGTTCAGATTCGCAATGTAGAAGTAGCGTGGTGGATGTTGAGATCAAAATGAAACTCACCCGGCAGCAATATCATATACGTTTAATCATAAACATATTCTTAATATTGTATATAGATTGTACATTGAATCTTCATTATAAATTGATTAAAAATATGAGACGACACAAATTACATACATGCTTGCAGGCTTGACAGATAGGAAAGAGGGCGACATAGATAACGTTAGATCCGATGTAAACCATAGATGCATTCACAGATATCATGCAATTCCAATAGTTATTTTGTGCAGACACAATGTATCAAGCCAAGCTATATCATAAAACATTTTAACCAAATTTAATTTCATTAAAGTAAAACCAATTTAGATTCATCCGTTAATTTTATTCTACCATGAATCATGATATTTGCCATATTTATTAATTTAAAGAATAATGGAGAATAATGTTTTCTATTATCGCTTTAAATGGTTATCTATTTGCTTTTTGTCACAAATAGATAGATATGTCTGCTAAATATATAATGGATATGCGAGTCCAATACTTCAATTTTAATGCTTGCATCCTGCATCTATTTCACCTGCCAATATAAAAATAAAATAAAAACAACCAAAACTAACTAAAGTGGCCAACGATTGCTGCATATGGTCACACTGAAGTATATGCAGGGGATCGTTCCGAGTTCTGAGCCCAACCACAGGATAAATAATATCGGCCGTACTGACGATCGACAAAATGGCAGAAAAATAATTATCACATATTATCATATATTGCGCAATGTTCATGACTAACTTTGATACATACATATATGTATTATAATGCTGGAGTTGAAGACTATGCATTTATTAAGCAAAGTTTAAGCTAACTTAAATTTTATTTTTCAACCTCTTAGAGTCTGTGCGGAAAGAGAATAGGCGTGGCAAAAAACGGAACTAACCTAACCAGTATGGCCACAGAACAGAAAATACGGCACATACGGTACAAAAGCATTACAGCGCCCCCCAAAATTAATCCTATTCTCTTTCCGCACAGACTCTATTATGGTGCAGATTTCTTTAAAAAGTGCGGCTTATATTACAGGGTGTTTCATTTTCATTCATAGGCCTTTGCGTCTATTACAGACGATTCATGGTGCAATGTTAGAGAGACATCGCTTTTGGTGGCTAAATAAACCGATGCGAGAGCGACATATCCTACCACAGGCCTGACAAGAGAAGTTTGTAATATATGGTGCTGAGTCGCTTTGGTGTCGTCTTTGTCTCTTGTCAGTGAGTGCAGCGAACCAGGTCTCATCGCTTAACTTGCGACCCTTCACCACGCGCTTCCGCCACTCCGTTCGTTTCTCCGCAAGCGTCTCCCAGTTCTGGTGGTCAATTTTAAAGGCGATCATGTCCCTTTTGGCGCAGTCTTTAAAGCGAAGCAATGGCCTCCCAACGTCTCTTTTTGCATTCGCAACCGCACCAAGGAGAACACGTCGTGGTAGACGAGAAGGGTTCATTCTGTGCACATGCCCTAGCCAACGCAGCCGCCTCTGTTTAAGAAACGCGGTCAGGCTAGACAGCTGTGCAATTTCAAGAACCCTTTCGTTTGTCACCCTGTCTTGCCATGATATCCCCAAGATTTTTCGCAGGCACCGCATGTAAAAGGAGTTAAGTCGACGCTCTACTTTTGCGTACGTCGTCCAGGTTTCAGCTCCGTACAAGAGTATGCGTACAATGGAAGCCTGAAAAACCAACATCTTGGTTTTTGATGTTAAGTGCTTATTTTGCCATACTCGAGTACTAAGCTTCCCGAACATTGTCGCCGCTTTGCCGATACGGATGTCGACCTCCGCGTCAAGCGAGAGGTTGTTCGTCACGGTCGACCCTAGGTAGCAAAACCTGTCGACTACCTCCAACAACGTACCATTGAGCGAAATCTCTGGGACCACAGATGTCCCTTGTGCTAGCACAACGGTCTTCTTTGTGTTTATGGACATGGCATACAGGGTGCACGCCTGGGAGAAAAGACTCACCATAGACTGGAGCTCACGTTCGGAGCTAGCAACAAAGGCTGCGTCGTCGGCATACAGAAGGCTATCGACGAAAAGATCCTCGCGGTGCTTCTTGGATTTGAGGAGTGAGATGTTAAACATCTTTCCGTCAGCCCTCGTGTGTAGATGGATACCCTGTTGGTTATCGCCAAAAGCGTTTTGTAATATAAGCGAAAAGTATATCCCAAACAGGGTAGGAGCCAAGACGCAGCCTTGCCGCACTCCTCTAGAGACATCAAACGGTTCGGACGAATTGCCATTAAAGACCACTGTACCCTTCATGTCCTCGTGAAAAGATGCGACGAGGCTTAGAAGTTTAGGCGGGCACCCAATGCTCTCCAGTGCTTTGTACAAGCCCTCCCGACTGAAGTTTCCCGACTGGTGTTTCATTTAACGTAATACAAATTAAGCAATTCCGGCTTAGTTAACGACCGAAAACAAAATGCACTAATTGATTTATTAAAATATGTCATAATTAACTTTTCCTAGTTTGCTAACAGAATTAAGAAATTACAATGGTAAGTGTGGGCACCCTCATGACGTCACGCTTACGGGATCTGTTTATTTGTTATGAGTTATGTTATGACCAATAACAATAACTTCAATAATGTGTCAGAATTCATGCATTTTATTCATAAATTATCGACCTAGATAAGCAAACAGGTAAGTTTTCACTACAAAACTAGATTCAAATTTCGAAAAAAACAGTGATATTAATTAATTAAGATGACTTTAACAACACGAGACCTAGCACAATGTTTTAGCACCAGGGAGAGGAGTTTAAAAAACCGGTCAAGTGCGAGTCGGCCTCACGCACCGAGGGTTCCGTACAAACTCATAAGTAGATACAGTCAAACCCTCCAACTTTGCCCACCGTCTAATCTTTGCCCAGGAAGAAAATATACTATTTTCTTCCTGGGCAATAGTTCAAGAAAAACTGTATGGCGATTACTTTAGTAGGAGCAAATAAGTATGTGTAACGATTTTTACAAATTTCTCAAAAATAGTGCAAGTTAGGAAAACCGTTACATTTTTCCAGTAATATTAAGGATGACATTAATAATTGGTAATTATTACAGATTTTTCTGTTCAGTAACTTCGAAAATAATAGGGGGGAATGGTATTTTTTTTAACGTTATTCGTCATAAATCAAAAACTGCTTATTTAAGAAAAAAATAAAAATGTCGTTTTATTCTACAAACCAACCAAGCCCTTTCATTTGATAGGTACCCCACTTGATATAATAGCCCTACTTTCAATTTTCAGTCCCATTACGGACCCCTTTAAAAAAAAGTAAAACAGTTACAAGATTATTTTTTTTACACCCAATTGACTGGGGCTAGCTACTTTTAATACTATTCCAAATTTCAAATCGATAGCAGCAGTAGTTTCTGAGATATCTGGCTGTGACAGACGGACAGACAGATGGAAAGACAGACGAGTCGCACCATAAGGGTTCCTTGTTTACCATTTTGGTACGGAACCCTAAAAACATGACTTGTATTACGTTCAATGAAACACCTTGTATATAACCTTGTAACTCTTTTACTATAATACAGGGTGGGAGGGACTATACCGACATACTTTAGCCATGAATTCCTGCCTGGTGGTGTGATGAGTAAAAAATGTTATATCAACATGGGTCGAATATTGTCATTTTACATTAATAGTCTTATGGAACAAAATAAATCAGTAAATTAAGCCCCTCGTTATAAACATGTCCTTACTGGCTGAAAAGTTATCAAAAAGAAAAAAAAAGCTAAAATGGAAACGAAAGGTCAATTTTTTGGCCTCGTAGTCGCTTACCATCAAATACTGCGAAGGTTAATTCCTGTTTAGTTAAAGGATTTAAAAAAAATAGCAAAGGTATCTTAGTCACATTTATTAGGGCTTGTTACACACTTGGGATTTTTCATTTACAAAATAATGAATATCTCGGAAAGTAAGCGTTTTTCGACTATACATCACATAACATTTTTTACTCCTAATAGTTGTTAGAATCTATAGTTAAAGTTTGTCGGTATAGTCCCTCCCACGCTGTATAATAATTATAAATGTGAAAGTTTGGATGTTTAGATGTTTGGATATTTGGGTGTTTGTTACTAAATAACGGGGTAACAACTGGATCGATCAAGCTGGGATTTGTTTGGCATGCAAGTAGTCCAAGTCCTGGATTAAAAAATAAGACACTTTATATCCCGGTAAAGACTTCCTTTAGGACAATAACGGGAACAAATGCTAGTTATTTATATTATTGTGATACTGGTATTAACAATATGCTCCTTTTTGTGGCTGTGAGATTTCTTGTTTCTTTCATGGGCTAGAAAGTCTATATCGTGATAGTTGCCGATGTACTAACCGCAAGGGCCTGGAGCTTTGCCTGCCGCAGTTCATGCCGTATGAGCATCATCTCGGGACGCAGGTCTCTGTGGGCGAGCGGGTCTATCTCGATCGAGAGCCGAGGGTCAATGTTGCCCAGTTGCTGGTCGCTGTCAAAACGGTTTTTAATTTAAATAAAATGACTTCAGTAGTAGAGCTTGCTACATTTAAATTTGAACAGGTCATCCCTCTCCCTCAAGCAGATATCATGTCATGAGCACTTGGACACAGTATAATAGCAGTATTTTTTCTTCCTACAAAGGGTCGGCAACGCGCACGTAATGCCCCCGGTGTTGCAAGCGTCCATAGGCTGCGGTGACTGGTTACCATCAGGCAGGCCGTACGCTTGTTTGCCACCCTAGTTGTATAAAAAACTACAAGCAAAGTTTTAAGAATGCGTAAGAAGAAATCCAGTACGGATCGCACTCTGTCTGAATACGTGTCGCGCGCTCTGAAACGACCGAAGTTGGACTATTTGTCTGTCTTTATACGTTGACTTTGACTTGGAGCCTCCTTCTCAGTAGGCGTCTTCTCATCGCATGATGATCTTAATTCTTAATCGAACGGCCTGCCCTGCGATTAATGCGCGTACGGTAAAAGCCGTTTTCTGGCCAAGTGTAGCCATAAAATGATATAAACAACACGGGAGGTAATAAAGAAAGCCCTCGATCGCATGTTTACGTCCCTCGCTTGCAGCTCGGGCCGCAAACTTCTGCGATCTCGGCCTTTCTTTGTATTACCACCCTAGTTGTGTAATGTACTAAATAGACGGAGTCTGTGCGGAAAGAGAATAGGATTAATTTTGGGGGGCGCTGTAATGCTTTTGTACCGTATGTGCCGTATTTTCTGTTCTGTGGCCATACTGGTTCAAAAAAATTATTTCAAAATTCAAAATTATTTATGTTTAACAAAAGTGTTAACAGTTGGTTGTGGAACCCTCCTTTTAATTTAAAAACTTGTGTTAGGAGGTGTTCGCTCTTTCATCCATTGTTTTTGAGAGCGCTAAAAATAAACAATAACAATGCAATTTCTTATTCGTAAACTTAGACTACCTAGTAAATAATAAGTGCAGGGGCTTAACTTATCTCTATACAATAACAATAAGTTGATTGCCATACTGGTTAGGTTAGTTCCGTTTTTCGCCACGCCTATTCTCTTTCCGCACAGACTCTACACGTTGATACTAACAATCCAGCTCCCACATCAGCTTCCAGAATACCCGCGTCCTCCAACACATCAGGTGTCTCATCTTCTTTTCCAACCTCCGTTGTCATTATGCTAAGGACGATTATTATTTAACTTTCAACGTGATACGTAATATTAAGATAATTTGCACGTGATTTTATATTTCTAATTTGCCAGCAGTTGTCAGTGTGCCTAATATTGTCAATTATTGTTTTTTAATTTTATGTTGAACCTTTTTTACTCTACTTCCAAAAAAAGGTTCTCAGTTCTATAAAGCGATATCATCGCAGATTAATTAAGATATAAAAGTAAACCATTCGCTGTGCCATTAATTAATGGTATTGTTACATTTTATCTACTACCGTAGCACTGATTTAAGACATAAAATCTGGAGCACAGAGTACAGGGCACAGTGCCCCCGCCAAGTCGAGCAAAACAAAGGCACGGCCGTACCATCTTTTTCTCGAAGCCATTTAGGCCATTTTCAGCCTCCCGTAATTTTGTACTGGCTAAAGCTAGAACCCTGAAATTTCAGGGATATATAGGGCACAATAACACTTATGTATATTCTCAATATCATTAAATTTGAACGTGTAGTTTAAGAACTATTGCATGCCAAATTTCTTTAGTTTTGTCACTGACTGACTCAGTGACTGACTCACTGACTGATTCACTGATGATCATCATAATTCTAAGGTACTTCTAGCAGACCTACAAGGTCCAAATTTTATACATATAGTTAGTTTTTAGCCTATCAAGTAATACAAAAATCACAATGCACACATAAGTTTGTAATCCTATACAAATACATGCGATTACAAAGTTAGTTTTGTAGTTCAAATTGGAAATAGAATGGATTGGAATGTAATAAAAATAAAGGAAGACCACTTACAAAAAGAAATGAGATCCCATCAAAAACATTATATGTAAAAAGATACAAGTCTCGCAACGCAGTTCTCCTACAACAAAAAAGTTTTGAGATGTAGTAATGTTAAACCAAGTATTTAACCGTGGAGGAACATATTAGATCTAATAATAGGCAAGTCGGTGGAAATTGAGTTTTGTTAAAACAATTTTTGATGAAATTAATTCATTAAGTATCAATATTAATTGCATTCTTCTCTTCGCTTCGTTCGCCTTCTTCGCCGTAGTCTTGTAAAAACAGCGCCATCTGCATGTAATCACCAAAAACGCATTATACATAGACGTTTCAATAAAAGGACGAGATTGTGGTAGATTTAAAAGATCATTATTATTTCGTGAGTTTCATAAATTACACAAAAGAATAAGATAATCATTAATTAATCGCTAAGGTTTCATTAATTTAGTGTTATATAACTCAGTTTCAGAACGCTCCGACAATGTGTTGATTGAGGCGTTTTTCAGTTCGTAATCACGTCCTTGTACCAAATCTTTGTCCAATCATAATAGCGAACGCCTGAAAGAAAGCTCCGATTGGCCGATATTGGGGTCAACACAAATTTGTTTGAGAGGCGGAAAAGTTCCCAGGGGTGAGTGAACCGCCTCATTGTCTTGTCATTTTATTGCATTCAACTCTAATAATAATACATTAATTAGTCGTCTTCGCGCTAGTGGTACAGGGCGTGCATTAAGTGATCACAGGTCGAGCAGCCATGCCGATGTGAGTAATACCAGAGGTGTGGCAGCTGACCGACGATTGGCGTCGTATTCTCCCTCGAGTGACAGTAGTGAAAAAGTGAAAAATATTCTTCCTATCCCGTCGCAAGATGACCGAGTACAAATTGGTAGTGGTCGGCGCTGGAGGCGTCGGCAAATCCGCATTGACTATACAGCTAATACAGAATCATTTCGTAGACGAGTACGATCCTACTATAGAGGATTCGTACAGAAAACAGGTAGTGATAGATGGTGAGACGTGTTTGTTGGATATCCTCGACACGGCGGGGCAGGAAGAGTACTCCGCTATGCGGGACCAGTACATGCGTACGGGGGAGGGGTTCCTGTTGGTGTTCGCGGTGAATAGTGCCAAGAGTTTTGAGGACATCGGCTCGTATCGCGAGCAGATCAAGCGAGTGAAAGACGCCGAGGAAGTTCCCATGGTGCTCGTAGGCAACAAGTGCGACCTGCAGGCCTGGGCCGTCGACATGACGCAAGCTAGAGAGGTGAGCTTCCTTTTATTAAATTTGTGAAACATACAAAGTGTTACAACTTGAGTTTTGTCAATAAGAATGGAAATATCAACAGATGTTTATCCTTGTGTCATATTTGTTTATCTCACAGACTGCCTTTCGGATACACTTTGACCCAGTGGGTTATAGGATTATATGCATTTGCCCTTTGATGCCCTTGATAAAAACAAGTTTGAGAAAAAATGTGTAATTCTTTGAGGCAAAAGAAGAGTGGGGAGACGGAATGCTAGATGGTCGTAGTAATGTGCAAATGTTTTATGAAATATAAAACAAAGTTTTGCCTTTAAAACGTGAAGGTGATATATTTGGCTGGTACTGTAGTTTATTAGATAAACAAAGATGACACAAGAAAACAAGACAGTGTTGATATTTAACCAAAAACAGTTGGAATGACTAATGGTTATATTTTATATTTATTACAATGAGACAACCAAAGTTTTTTTTCTTTCCTAGGATAAGGTTTCCAAGATTTTCCCATGTTATTTTTTAACCAATAATTCCTATGGTTTTTGTGTCTTTATCAATCAATAACTAAATCATTTTAGCTTTTAAAAATAATACATTACACAACTAGGGCGGTAAAACAAAGAAAGGCCGAGATTGCAGATGTTTGCGGCCCGAGCTGCAAGCGAGGGACGTAAATATGCGATCGAGGGCTTTCTTTATTACCTCCCGTGTTGTGTACATAATTTTATGGCCAGGTCTTTGTTAGCGAGGCTCCTTCCGGCTATTTATTTTCAGGTCCTTGTTTCAGTAGTATTGTTTTTGATACCGTATATATCTTGGGATAATTATAAGGTAGTTTCTCTCAAGGGCCCATTGATTTTTCCACCCTGTATAGAAATTGTATTACTGGTATTACTGCATTCTAATATTTTCAGTTACATCACTTGTGTGGAAAACACAAGTTGTATTGTGCTAGATTATTTTAGAAATACGAGTATTAGTCAATGGACAGAAATAAACAGAGATTTATTACTATGTACAGCGTGGAAATCCAGTACGGGCAAATATTGAAACGGTGGTCAGCATAGGACCTAAAAAGTATATTTAGATAACTTTTGCTTAAAACTATAATGAAATTACCATACAAAATAATTCGGCCCGCAATGTAACGCAACACATTCATGTTGACAAACACGCTAGTTCACAGTTACTTTAAAAAAGGTCGTATCTCGCAATGTCATAACAAGCATGTATGCAGTACATTGCTGCTCGGTAAATTTTCAAAAAATAATTACGAGGTTACTATTAAGTGTAAGTAATTTAAAAAATCATATTAATTAATGATAACTGATAACACTACTAAATGCTATATCTGGTTTCTGGTTTAATTGTTTGCTCGTATTGGATTTCCACGCCCAGCTCTGTTAAGACTGTTCATAGAGGTTAATTAAAACAAAAGAAATATTTTTCTTGTTAATTATTTTCAATTGTGATGTTGAAACATAAGGATGATTTTTAATTGCATCTTATTAGCAACTATGTAAGTGATAATTTTTGCCTTAAAATGACAAATTATTTATAACCAGGCCTGGGATTTTTCATAGAACGGTAAGATGAATGAAAACTATAGAGTAGATGTTAACATTAAACCTTTAGTCATATTCATACTCGCTCATTTTCTTAGTCCCGTATACCAATAAAGCAAGATTTGCAAATGATAGACATTAGACCAGTCGTTCCGAACCTGGGGGTAATTACCCCTTTAGGGGTAAAATTAAGTTTTCTCAGGGGTAATACCTACTCATATTAAGTTTCGTTTATCTTTGAGTACGTTCATATTAGGGCTCGCGCTCGTGTCCGGGTTTCGTGTAAACGTTTCTATTACCCGTTTCTGAGTAACACGGACACGGTTTTCTGGCCCGTTCCGCACGGGTAATTAGGAAACGTGTAATTAAGATCCGTTTCCACGGGTACACGGGTACCCGAAGAAACGGATCTTATCTACCCGTGTCTCCGGATCCGTCCTTAACGAGTAGCGAAGGTACAAATCGTGGTTCGAGCTACAAATTAATAGACACAATACGTATAAGTTTCGAGCATATCTTATTCCGTGGTGTATAATATGTCAAGCCGAAAGTCAATAAACAGTCTATTGGGCTAAGGGTTCGGCCTTTTAAGAGCAGGTAGTTTTTGCATAGAATACGAGTAGACATTTTTATATAAGACTTCGAAGTTCAAATACTAGCACTTTTTAGGGTAAAAACGAGACCCTATTATTAAGAGTCCACTGTCTGTCTATCTGTCTGTCCCTAGGCTGTATCTCATGAACCGTGATAGCTAGACAGTTAAAATTTTCACAGATTATGTATTTCTGTAGCATCTATAACAACAGATACAGAAATGGTACGGAAACCCTTCGTGCGTGAATCCGACTCGCACTGGCTGGTTTATTTATTTATACAAAATAGAGTTACGTTTATATATTTTTTTACATAAATAAAATAGTTAAATAATTGTACTTACTCGGTGGTCGTCGGGTTTGTTGACTTATGGTGAATTGTTAATAAATGTATTCCAATCGCTCCTGTCGTCTATACAGTAGTCCTGATTAATATTACAAGAAATCTCGTTGTTTGTGCGATAATTGAACAATGAGCAATAAGCTTTGTCATCGACTCTTGTGGCAAAATTCCACACCCAATTTCTTCTATTTTTTTAACATTTAATAACAATCTATCGCATTAACAGTATATAACAACAAAACCAAACACAACAAAACAAAAAAAAACGATTTTAAAATAACTTGCAACGAAACTGTATTACTCTGGAACTGGAATCATAGGTACTAAAAAACAACTAGACTAGGTACCTTATTTCCAAAATCTTACCCATTTCTTGTTCATTCTAATTGTTTTTGCTCTGCCTTTTTTCATAGTAAACTACTTGTTAGTGCGATGCGGCTCCAAATCAATAGAAAACATTTACTTATCTAATCTTTTAAGATTTTGCCGGGGTTTGTTGAAATTTTTGGTGCATAAGTTTTAACCTTATTGCTACGACATAAAGCTTATAATTGGTAGTCGTACTTGTGATGATGGTTTGGGAACCTGCTTCTTTGTTCGCTTCGTTTCGTCAGACAAAAAGGCGTTCGGCGTTCAAGTTTATTACCTTAATCCTATTGTGAAAGTCACTCAAGTAAACTTGAATGATTACCAATTTTAGGATTTATCTTAAAGAAATAAGCAATCTTATCGCAAGTTAACTAAGGTAACATGGACTTTTGTGGTTCTCGGGTGAAATTCAGTTATGAATAATCACATGATAATGGCGCTTATGTTTATCTTTTTTGCGCCATTGGCAGATGTTTGTTGTTTTTGCGAAGTAATTCATAATTATATTCTAAACTGTTATTTTTAATTGATATTTTAGTATATCTGCAAACCATATTCGTCACATATCTGATATGCCATTATAAATAAAATGTTGTTTTTAATTAATTGACTTAGATAAGACGCAATAGGTTTTAATTTTATTAAATCAAAACCTAACACATCAGAATAAAGTTTCTAAACTAAGTACGAGCAGATTTAGAATAAAATACAGCAGACAATGTAGAATAACGATGCCTACTTCGATTTATATAAAAAACATATTTTAAGTAGTTGGCTAAATATGATTTTCCAACACGGTTACAAACTATTATTAAACATTCGTACGCCAAAAGAGTTCATCTGAAGTCAGCATTAAATAGTAGATATTGTGTGCCTTGACTCCGACTGTTTCGGTTCGTTCGTACCCGTTCGGGCCGGTTTTAAATACACGTGTACCCGCCGACACGTAGAACGGGTACGGGTACCGGAAACGTTTCTGAGAAACGTTTTCGGTACCCGGCGGGTTTGTGTAATCCGGGTTCTTAGTACCGCCGGTCTTAAGAACACGGGTATCCGTTTCGGCGTGTAGCACGTGTAGCGTGAGCCCTAGTTCATATAT
Source organism: Eudemis profundana (assembly GCA_947034925.1). Taxonomy (NCBI): domain Eukaryota; kingdom Metazoa; phylum Arthropoda; class Insecta; order Lepidoptera; family Tortricidae; genus Eudemis; species Eudemis profundana. The sequence goes on from OX344809.1 coordinate 3,090,168, forward strand.
GTCGCCCACTTTGAGATAATATCACATTATGCCTAGGATTCACATTAATTATAATTGGGGCAACAAAGATTCATCCATGAAATTAGTTCAAAGGTATATAATATACTCATAGGGTCTGGAGATATGAATCGACTGGCCTCGTATTTTCTTATTAGCATAGTATGACTACTCAGCTGTGGCTATGCCACCGTACACATTCACTGCCATCGGTCAGGCCGGACAACACAGTCGACTCGCTCCGGTCTAAGCACATTGGTGCCCGGGTGCCTTCCACTTTTGTGTTACAGGGAGGTCTGTCTCGTCTGAGATTCCACACTCCCTGTCCACCCCTAGATCATAGGCTCCTGGTCGGTCAATACAGTTTGCCTTGATCAAAGCCTGGCACCCGCCGGACAGGGGGAACTATGTTCCCCCCGGGAACCTCCACCTTCCCCATAGTTCCGCCACGTTTTCTCCAACTTAGAGTCGACTGTCGCGATGGGCGAGAAATGCTCGCTCCTGTCCAATTTCTACGCACCATGTCTATGACACTACTCAGGAGCACATTGTACTAGCGTTTATTGGACCCAATTATATGGAAATTTACTGCTATACGAGTACAGTTTCATCATACTTCCATGCCATATGAATAACAGTCAACATAAAGAAGAGGTAGCTGACTCACCCTTGTCAGGTCCTCGCCGTCCGCGCTCGTTGCAGACATAATCGCCATTAACATGACATTTCGCGCCAAAAGCTCACCTGTCATTTTTGTCTATGGCAACTCGCGTTGTACGCGACACTCCCCGCAGCAAAAACAGTTCACTGCAGCAGGGTGAAGAGATGCTTGGTCCACTCAAGGATCTTCTCCCGGGCCCGGACCGCAGCGCTTCGCTTCTCTCTTCCTGCTACGTCATTCAGTGGTACATCAACAGGAGTAATCAATCCCGATTGATCGTTATACCCTGACGTACTTGGTTCATCGTTAGTGTCTTTTCTCGCATCATTATTGACAAGGGGAATGTAATCTTCACTACTTTGGATATGGTCTACATTTACATCTGTGTCATGTACTGGACTATTCTCACGCACGACTATTGTGATCGATCGCCTCTGGTACATTGATGCCAGGTACTGAGACTGAAGTTGCTCGTCCATTTTTTGACTCTGGCCCCGGTGTCTCACCTTCCTCACTATCAGCCTCAAGTGGGTACAGATGGCCAATAGACCTGGTGAAAACAGAGTCATCCACTTTTACTTTGGCAACTCTACATTGGCCGTCAGCACCTTTGATTAAATCCACAATTTTGCCGACTTTCCAATTGTTTCTATTTTTGCTATCCGCCCTAATCTGGACAAAATCTCCAAAATTAGGCGTGCGATGAGATCTGATTCTTGGTTGTTTTGGTTCCTGACGAAATCTCTCTCTCAGACTTGCAAGGTACTGACAGATGGACATTCTTCTAAACTCGTCTAGAATCTTCAGGCCTCGTTTCCAGCTTGCGATCAGATCGACTTTCAGTTGTGAGCCGGTTGCTGGTATTTCCACTAGTGTTGGATCTGTTGTTACACATTTTCCCAAACTCAGAAAATCAGATGGGCTTAATATATGGTCTAGCTCAGGTCCAACTTTGGTCAGAGGTCTCGAGTTTATTACAGATTCTACTTCTTTGATGACGGTGAGAAGTTGACTGTCATTTAGTAGATGCTTTTCCAGCGTGCGCTTAAGACAGTGTTTCACTAGGCCAACCAACCGCCCATAGAACCCTCCATGCCATGGAGCTAGTTGTGGGATGAACTTCCATTCGATAGACCTTTCGATGCAATATGGTTGTTTCATCACCTCGCTGGTTAGCCTGAAATAAGTCGCGTTGTCCGAATAAATCTTCTTCGGAGTGTTTTTGGCTGCCGCAAAACGTCTGATCGCTAAGAGACATTCCTCCGCAGTTAGGTCCTTCACTACCTCCAAGTGGATGGCTCGCACTGTTAAACAAGTAAATAATGCAACCCATCTTTTTACTTTGTTATTTGCGGAGTCTTCGACATACAACGGGCCAAAGTAATCAACACCTGTAAACGTAAACGGAGTGTTATACGTCACTCTTTCTGCAGGCAGTGCTGGAGTTGGTGGAAGCTTGTATGGCCCGCCTCCATGTTTTATACATTTTTTGATGATTTTTTGTACTTGTGCTTTTCCTTGTGGTATCCAGTATTTATTCCTAATTATACTGAGCGTATGAGGAGCACCAACATGATAATTACGTTCGTGGGTTTCTTTTATGATATCTCTGGTAAATTCTGCATCTCTGGGCAAGAGTATGGGATGCTTCATATCATAACTCCATGTTGTGTTACCCATCCGACCTCTCGTTCTCAGTATACCATCGACATCCAAGAATACATCCAAATTCCTAGCCAAGTGAGTTCTTTTTCCTTTTAGCTCTTCTGGAAAGCTTTTTCTTTGCAACTCCTTTATTTTAGCTGTGGTTTCATCTTCTACAGTAGGCTCAGTCTCTTGTGCTGGTTCGTCAAGTTCCATCATGTCAGTGTTGGGCTGCTCTGGAGCCACAGTTTCCAATTGTCCACAGTTTCCAGTTTCCATTGGCTGTTCACCTGGACTCTGATCCAGGGCCTCCCCAACTGAAAAAAGGGTGCTATAATGATTATCATAATAACGATTTGTCGGCCACTGAGCTTCATCCAGCTTAAGAAACTCTGGCCCATCGAACCACAATTCTTTTTTGCGTTCCCAGTTTTCAGGACGTGTCGCGAGGTCAGCTGGGTTAGACTTGGTATTTATGTAGTACCATACGGCTTGTGGTAAGTTCCTTTTTACCTCTTCAACCCTATTTGTCACGAATGGTGGAAGCAGTTTATTTGATCGCATCCAACCAAGAACTACAAGGCTATCAGTCCACAAAAATTCCTTATGTATGGGTATGCCAATATTAGCCTTCACATACTTCAGTAGTCTGCTTGTTATTAGGAACCCTAGCAGTTCTAGCCTTGGGATGTTCACATTTTTATCCTTCTTGTCCTTACTTTGAGCCACATGCGATTTCGCCATCACGAAGGATACTGTACTTCCTTGTCCACTCGTAACTTTCAAATATACTATGGCAGAAAATGAGTCTTTTGAAGCGTCTGAAAACCCATGTAGGTCATATATCAACGAGGTATCTGATGCCATAGTTCCAAGATGCCTAGGAAGCTCCACGTTGGTGACGTCTTTCAGATTCACGAGGATTTGCTCTAGTGACTGCATGATGTCTTCAGGCAATATATTATCCCACTTACATTTTCGTTCACAAATGTTTTGAAAGAGAAGTTTCAATGGGAGAACAAGAGGACATACAAACCCGCACGGGTCGTATACTCTTGCTAGCGCTCGTAATACTTTTCTCTTTGTATTAACTCAGGGGTTCCCAAACTGTGCGCCGCGGCGCCCTGGGGCGCCGCGGAAAGTGTAGAGGGGCGCCGCGAGTCGATCCTTATATCTATTCCATTATATCTATTTCAAATAGCTAACTAGGGTAGGGCGCCGTGACGAAGTACGAACCTTGTAAGGGCGCCGCGGGCTGAAAAAGATTGGGAACCCCTGTATTAACTGGATCTTGCGTCAGCTGGCTTTCAACCCATCTTAATTTCAGTTTGTCTGTATTGATGTCCCATGATAGCCCAAGAACTTTTACTTCCTCGGCTCGGTCATACTGGTGTTGATCTGGGATAGATGCTAAAAAACCTGTACAGTTGGAGGTCCAATCTCTGATGTTCATTGATAATTGATTAAATGCACTTCTGGTTTTTTCATAAATCTCAAGGGCTTCTGCGGTAGTATCAGCTCCTGTGACCAAATTGTCTACATAGCACTTGTCGGCCACTGCCTTTACTATATCATCTTCAGATTGCATCATGTGGTGTTTAATTGTGGCTGTGAGAAGGAAGGGACTAGCTATGATTCCAAAGGGTACTCTGCAGAAGCGAAAGCATATCAGGTTGTCATCAGTTGCTTCCCTGCTTGTATCCTTTAACCAGAGAAATCGTGTAACGTCCCGATCTTCTTCATGTAGCCCCACTTGTAGGAATGCTTTTTCTACGTCAGATGTTATACCTATCTTTTTTGTCCGAAATTTGAGAAGAAGGGCCGTCAGGTCTTCTAGCATGTAAGGTCCACTATATAGGCATTCGTTTAAGCTTTTGTATCCAGATAGTTTAGCCGATGCATCATACACAATCCTCCCTCGCTTCCCCTTCTGTTTAATTATGTGATGGGGCAGGTAATGAATGGGATGATCTTTATTGTGTATGTCATGTGGATGCACAACTTCTATTATTCCTAAATCCAATTGTTCCTTCAATATGTTGTGGTATTCATTTAAAGAATCTTCATCTATCCTTCTCATTAGGCTTTTGAGTCGCCCTAAAGCCAGTCCAAAATTCGATGGCAGATCAGGTGGATATTGGATCCATGGCCATTTTACTTCATATCTTTCATTTTTATACTGCACGGTTTCATTAAATTTGTGTACAGCTTCTTCATGACGTGTGGCCTTGGGAGAGTCAGTAATGCCTATATTTTCTAGAGACCATAGGAATCTTATATCGATGCTTCTCAATGGCAGATCAGGTTCGGTAAAATATGGGCAATTGGGTGTATGACACTGGCAGTATGTAGTCACAGACAAGATATTATTCTCATCATATGTGTTGACATTTCCCGATAGAATGTATCCTAAGTCTGTGTCAATAAGATATAAATTTTCAGTTATCTTGATTTTTCTGTCCCTTATAAAAGAGCAGTAGAAATCATTGCCGATCAGGACATCTACGCCTTCACCTGCTGTGTCATCATCTGCATAGACATCAACCTTGTTTTTATGGACTTTGGCTATAGGTACTCTGTCTGTTATATGTGGCACTATATTTACATTAATCTGGCGACTGATGCCTCGCTTGGTTTCTATTTTGATTTCAGCAGACGGGCTGGACATTTCATGAGGGTTTGAAGCACCAAATGTGTAAATTAATAAGGAATCCGTTTTTTCTGTTGGTAATCGAAGTAAATCAGCTAGTTTCTTTGTTATGTACGATCTTTGGCTGCCAGAGTCCAAAATAATTCTGCTGACTTGACTAGTACCACTTTCAGTGTTTTTGATTGTTGCTACCGCTGTCTGCAAGAAGGTAAAGCTATTAGCAACATTGCATAGAGTGTTAGGAATAACAGTATCAGATGACTCGTGTGTACCTGTTGGCTCTGGGCATAGCAATTGGAAATGTGGTCCCTTGCATCGGAAACAGGTTAGTTTACGATTGCATTCTTCGGTTTTATGGTTTCGACGCAGACATCTTAAACAACGTCCCAGAAGTTTTTTCTTACGCGCCTCTACTGTAGTAACCCGCTTGCAGTCAGTACTAGCATGATTTGTAAGCTTACAGAAAAGACATGGCCGTCTGGATTTCTTTGGTTTATGGCCATTTTCAAAAAACTGTCCTTTTCTCTTCCGATCTTGCCTTTTTAAGAAGTGACCGTTTCTGTTCTTTGATGTGTCTTCAGTCCTTACATGAAGCGCTTCTGTAGTCGCTCCAGAAGGGCCTGCATTATTATGCATTTCCATCTCTGTGAGCACAGCAGCCGACTTCTCCATTGCCACAATGATTTTGTGTAATCCCAATCTGATGCTAGACATGGAGTTGTCCGTCCCGATGAGATGTAATTCATGCACCACTTTATCAGGAAACTTGCGTAAAACCATAGCCCGCAGATGATTCCCGTTGGCAGGTTCTCCTAACTTTTCTAGGACCCGTAAATGTTTTTCAATGTTGTTGAGCGTAGTCCTACAACTCCTACTATCTTCGTTGGCCTTCTTTAAATTACATAGTTCCGTGTAATGTGCGTCTACCACAGTGTCCTTTGAACCAAATCGCTTTTGTAGTGTATCAATTGCAATTGCATAATTTTCATTAGTGGTTGCAAGACCAGAGACTGCCTCAAACGCCTCATCCGACAAGCATCCGAGCAGGTATGAAAGCTTATCTGCATCTGCTATGTTTCTATCGTGGATGTTGGCCCGGAAGCGATCCCAGAATTCAGTCCATTTTAATCGGTCTCCTTTAAAAGTTGGTAGCTGTAATTTTGGCAATTTAGCCATTATGGCGGTCTCATTTGTGATTGTGACTCCTTGAGGCACAGCATGAGTCAAATTGACTGAGTGCTCAATCTGAGAGCAAAGTCCTTCCGCATTTATTTGTAGTGAGAGGGCTCCATCTACAACGTCCACATTGTGGATAGTCGATTTTTCCGAATATGCCTTTAATTCCAAATCCAAAGTAGATATTAAATCCTTCAGCTGTTTTATAATCATTTTTGCTTCAGACACATGTAACTTATCAGTTTCATAATCTGCCTTAGCAGAATCGTACACTGTTTGAAGGGCATTCTTTCGTAAATCCACTCGTCTAATCAGAATTTCTTCCATCTTGAATCTTATTAGAACACTTAGCTGAAATTGACAAGTCCCGCCATTAGTAAATAAATAGCGAAGAGTAGCTAACAAGTTATAAAGTTAATTTGACACTAGTTTTTAGGTTTAAGTGGCGAGAAATAATAAGTTTAAACCCGTTTTTATTCAAACAATACATATCTAATCCAGCTTACATGTTAAATCCAGTAGTATCCTTGTAGGTATAGCTATATTGTAGGTACCATATAATATAATTATTTGGCAATGTTAGATCAAGTTATAATCATATTTATCTATTTTCGCAAGGAAATGGAGCATGATCCTCTGAACCAGAATATATATTATTTGTTCACTAACGTAATCGTGTATACACTCACCGAGTTAGGTAGAATAAATTTGATCTCGAAAATCGTGGAACCGTCTCATCTATCCGCATTTCCTGCCGTGGTGATTCTATTTTTCGGTATTGAGTATGTAACGTCGACTGAAATAAACATTTACAACAGACTGATAAACTAACAAGTAGAAAACAGAAAGTTTTCTTACGTCGGCGACGCTAATATGGCTCAATTTCTTTACTAAACCAGGTACGCCGACTACTTACCTAATTTTGCTCGACGGTTTTCGTTGAAATCCTCAGACACTCCGTAAATGCCGAAAAAAATCACCACTTAACACAGAATTTCCACAATTTTGTTCACTAAACAAACTAACTTTTGCACTCAGCTCCGTGGAAAATGCACGCCGTTAATTTTGCCGGAAGCACTCAGGAAAAGAAAGACTACAACATTATGAACAAATTGACCAACCTAACCACCACGTTAATGTTACCATGGACAAAATACATATTTCGAGTCGAAACCATCTTAATAGAGTTAATTATTCCTGTTTGAAGCTTATTTTAATTATTATACATTAATAAACATTTTTTAGTAATATTAATGATTACATTACTGCGCAAACAGTCTTAAAATATATTTTAAAAACTTTTCGATTCGAACCGATAACGGAAGTCGTGTCACTTAACGATAAGTGGCCATCTCTAAAACCATAAGACCACGCGCATACTTTACCAACTTATAATTTAAGGCGCTATTACATTATCCTTAATATTACCGTATGTCATACACAAGTGAACACAAATAAGGTTATTATAATAATACTCCAAAGAAATACTGAAATAAAATTACATTTTATTTATTTTTCTTAGTTTATGTATCATTTCAATATTATTGCACAATGATAATTACAATGCATTTGTTGTTTCAAAGACTTTTGGATGAAAGTCACTATGATTTTAATTAGGATGTAGAGCTTCGCTATACAGAAAAACTGATCCCAGCTCAATCTCCACCAAATTTGTCGCCCACTTTGAGATAATATCACATTATGCCTAGGATTCACATTAATTATAATTGGGGCAACAAAGATTCATCCATGAAATTAGTTCAAAGGTATATAATATACTCATAGGGTCTGGAGATATGAATCGACTGGCCTCGTATTTTCTTATTAGCATAGTATGACTACTCAGCTGTGGCTATGCCACCGTACACATTCACTGCCATCGGTCAGGCCGGACAACACAGTCGACTCGCTCCGGTCTAAGCACATTGGTGCCCGGGTGCCTTCCACTTTTGTGTTACAGGGAGGTCTGTCTCGTCTGAGATTCCACACTCCCTGTCCACCCCTAGATCATAGGCTCCTGGTCGGTCAATACAGTTTGCCTTGATCAAAGCCTGGCACCCGCCGGACAGGGGGAACTATGTTCCCCCCGGGAACCTCCACCTTCCCCATAGTTCCGCCACGTTTTCTCCAACTTAGAGTCGACTGTCGCGATGGGCGAGAAATGCTCGCTCCTGTCCAATTTCTACGCACCATGTCTATGACACTACTCAGGAGCACATTGTACTAGCGTTTATTGGACCCAATTATATGGAAATTTACTGCTATACGAGTACAGTTTCATCATACTTCCATGCCATATGAATAACAGTCAACATAAAGAAGAGGTAGCTGACTCACCCTTGTCAGGTCCTCGCCGTCCGCGCTCGTTGCAGACATAATCGCCATTAACATGACATTTCGCGCCAAAAGCTCACCTGTCATTTTTGTCTATGGCAACTCGCGTTGTACGCGACAATATACTTGTCTGTATTACCTATTTTTTGGAGGGGTAATGATACAAATCTAGAGGGGGGCCTGTGGGTGATGTGGCAATAAAGGTTAGGAACCACTGCTTTAGACCATTTTTGGCCATGAGTAGCGTTGAAAACTCCGGAAAAAAACAAATGTTTTTTCCGGCTGTATTGGAAATATTCGTTTTTTCCGTTTCTTTCGGATTTCTTCGGAAACATAAAATCATGTAATGGTAATTTATTAATTCTTTAAATAGGCTTGCAACAATATATCAACCAAGCTCTTAATGCGAAACGGTAAGACACCCACTGGGAGTAATATTATAGGTACTAACATTTCAGCCCCCTTTTGACCTGTGTATTTCAAAGTTTATCACTAACTTGGTTATATGAATGTTTAGGCACTTCTAGCTGGTCTTTGAAGATGGTATGATGGTAGTTGGTCATGGGATGCGAAAAAGAAACTCAAAATCCATATTTTTCGTTAAAATAGCAACAGAACTTTTCGTTGTTTTTTTTTTCGAATAAAACTGAAAAAAACGAGCTGTTTGGGAAAAATACGGATTTTTTCAACGCTAGCCATGAGACCGTTAAAAATAAATTGGAAAAAGAACTCATTAGAAATCCGGACTTCATTGGAATAAGATGGAAGACAAGTTCTCAACAATTCGAGCGAGTACTAGAATAAGTTACTCTAACATCTATTGATGTAGAACGATCTTTTTCATGTCACAAGTGGATTTCGAACGAATATAGAACCTGCTTCTGAAAATATGGAAAAAGTTATATACTCATTTTACAATTGTAATTTTGAAATGGACAACACACAGCACACGAGAGAACGCGGCGACGATGTGGTCTCGACTGGAGCATTGCTACGCATTCCTAAAAGTTTGCTTGTGTGCGTTCGTAATACGAACTTCGTATACGGCGCGCACATATGCAATCGACGCGCTGTATCGTTTTTCGGAAGAAATATTACTGTTATTATACTGTGGGTGGCTCCAGTCTGGAGCAGTTTGTGATACAGCCTCCATTGTAGAGTGTGCACAACCGGGAAATTTTGTAATTTTAGTATGGCAGTACCGGGAATTCCCGGTTCTGCCTACTCCATCGTAATCCCCCGGCGCCCATCTCTTGCTTTGCTCTACCGAGCATCGCCAAGTTGTTTTAGTCCAAGGGTCTCCAAACTTTTTTCCCAGAGGGCCGTACATAGGGTTGCCAGATTGGATTACCCTATTATCGGGAGCAGGAAACAACATGTCGGGATTTTGAGACTTTGGTCGGGAGATGCCCCGCGCGCGCGTTTTTTTTAGCCTGAAAGAACACAAATTTTCGCTGGCTAAAATGAAGGCGTTTGTCGGGAGATTTTCTTCTTTGTCGGGAGTCGGGAGGACATACAAAAAAATCGGGTGAATCCCGCCAATTCCCGACCATCTGGCAACCCTAGCCGTACAGCACCTTTGAAAATGTCGCGCGGGCCACAACACATTGTGCCGGGCCCTGGAGTTACGTATAATCTTTTATCATCCTGGGGGGGAGTTGCCCTGTCTGTCACTCATACTGACTGACTCACTCCGCGATTCCATTTCGCGGTAATTATTATTAAACGTCGCCACTCTACAGTGGAAAAAAGAGAACGCATTGTTAGGGAGAGAGGCTTCTATACGTAGCAGTTATTCTTATTCTGTATCGCGGCCGGATTAGAATGCCTCGCGGGCCGGATTAGAATGCCTCGCGGGCCGTAGTTTGGAGACCCGTTTTAGGGAATCTATGGTAACCCCTTTTTTTGAGGGTTTACGTGTCGGTGCCCTTTTGGATAGGTTCTAAAGTTCTTAAACTATTACGTGGGACTGCAAACTTGTCCAGTGAAAAAAGAACTATTTTGGTTTGAAAGAATACGCCCAGGTGGTCCTATTGTCAAAAAGTCAGGGTCTGATGGTGGGATCTTGGAGAAATCGCGTATAATCTTCATACGACGAAGCCCAAAAGGAGAGTTGTGTTTGATCCGTATGTATGTATGTCCGTTCCTGTGTCCGCTCGTAAAGTCGTAACTACTCAACGACACACGACTTTGATAAATGATATATCATTAATTTCCTCTTGATGGCGCAAGTGCTATTTGGTACCTATGTAAAAAAAACGGATTTATGCACTTTACTGCGCAATATGTTTTTTAGCGCAGTCGGGTTTTTCAAGTAAAAATGTGATTATTTTGTTGTGGTGATTATTAATTCCTCAATTTGTTATTAATTACGAATATTATTGAGCAGTCTTGTCGTATTAGTAATGCGGTTTATAAATAAACTCGCGTGACACACGCGGCGTGGGTGGGTAAACAAGGAAGTGATATGATCCCCGAGGACTTTGGCCAACTTTGACAGATAGTCACTGTATTGTGTCAAGGTTGGCTGTGGTGGGACTGCTGAGGCATGGAACTTGGTGTAATCGTCTGTCCTCACAAATGTAACTAAAGGTGATTGAAAGGTCGTTTTCGGGTCGATTTCAGGCGTTTTTCCAGCGTTTTTTGTAACTTCATTAGTGTCACTGGAGTTTTACCGTGAAGGACTATCGAGTGACGACAACTTTTGATTAAATCATGTGTAGCCTCGATACCGTCTACAGTTTATAAGAAAAGTTAACTGTGATCACCACCGCTTGCTGCTATATTTGCTGGAACACGAATGAAAAAAACCGCCGCGGTCGAAACGCTCTGAAATCTACCCTTTCAAAGAAAGATGTCCGTAGTTAGGTGATGGCACCAGTAATGGACAGGAACCAATTATGGACACCTTTTCCCGTAAAACCCACATTTTAAGTAACTGACACTAAAGTTTTAAACTGTCAACACTATGTTCAGATAACTGATGGTCATAACCTGGTCAAGTCCATAAATAGTCGGCTAATAAACCATTAAATGTTTGCTGTCCATTACTGGGTGGGTAGGGTACTACTGTGCTTAACGTGTTTTTTTTTTTTCAAAGTAATGATGAGATTTCAACCTTGATCGATGTCCATAATTAAGAAATTAAACCGACTTCAAAACTAACATACACAAAAACTGTCAAATTCTGAGTGTAATAAAACAACTTAAACGGATTAAATCGTATATTACTACATTTTTCACATCCCGACGTTTCGTAACCCAGCGTTCGTGGTCGCGAGAAGACTGACCTACCCGCAATCATACCGCGCACACATTCAAAGGGTGGATTTCACGGCGTTTCAAACGCCGTCATCACCTATCCCGAAATTTCGTCGACTCACTTTAAGAATGTATCCCATTATTTTGATAAAATCCGAAAATAGTACCCACTATTTTCACGATTTGATCAAAAATTATGCAATTTTTAAAAAGATGTCATCATAATATCGGGATTGGTGATGACGGCGGTTGAAACGCTCTGAAATCCACCCAAGCGCGCGATGTACCTCTTGTGGGAAGAAAAATACTGTATTCCGCTCCGCTACCCCCCAGTTCTGATAACGCAGGCTAAACGCCCCTTCCAACGGTTCCAGGTGGCGCGGAGTTACGGCGTCCCCTTCGTGGAGACGTCAGCTAAAACGCGCATGGGCGTCGACGACGCCTTCTACACGCTGGTGCGCGAGATCCGCAAAGACAAGGAGGCGCGCGGCAAGAAATCCCGCGGCAAGATCGGCGGCCGGCGCACCATCAAGTGCGTGCTCCTGTAAGTGTGTCACCGGCCTAATGTTTATGGATATTCATGCGGGTAGTTTCGAAACTTTCTGGCAGAGGTTTTTTTTTATTTTATACCACACCTGACCATAAAGTGGCTTTTTCCGCACGCTGCGCGTACGGAAAAAGCCGCTTTCTGGCCAATTGTAGACATAAAATGATGTACACAATACGGGAGGTAACAAAGAAAGCCCTCGATCGCATATTTACGTCCCTCGTTTGCAGCTCGGGCCGCAAACTTCTGCGATCTCGGCCTTTCTTTGTATTACCACCCTAGTTATGTAATGTACTATTTTCTGTTTGATGGAGAAAGCGGTTCTGCAGAAAGCGGCATCTTCGTTTAGTGCAGCGGCCGGCAAGGTGGCGCTTTCCGGTAAAAATAATGTTTTCTAACAATCCTATAAAGAAGACAATTTTAGAAATCAATGCTAACTGCTAAAATCCGGATTTTAAAAACACCAGCCTGTTTTTATTTTCCTGCAATTTTCTTGAACTAGAGGTAATTCTGGAAGTGGTTCGTGTCTATCAAAGGTTTAAAGTTTGAACCACTGCATCGCAAGGTTATTTAGTTAAAGAAAAAAGATAAATTATTTATTTAGCACAGCAAAGGAAATAATAGAAATTAACAATATGCAGGTATGCGCTAAAAAAAGTCAGTGGAAACCGTTAAAAAGCCTGTTTTTGTAACAATGTTAAATGAAAATGATGCCATTGAAATGTAAAATAATGAGCTTATCGAAAAGGCTTCGCGTATTGAAACTTTTTGTTGAAATATCCGTAAATATTAGTCTATATCGGTCTTAGTGGGGAAAGCGACTGGTGCTACAAAATACCTGGATACGACTTTACTACAAATAACAAAACAACAGTTTGTTTTCCATTGAATTTGAAAATGACACGATGCTACATTTAGCAAACAGTCACATATAACAAAGTGAAATGTCCAGGCAATCATTATAGCAAGTGAGAAACCGGTTTTTATTCCAGAACCGCTTCGAACCGGTTCATCATGGCAAAAACCGGTTTTCCATTGATTAGTCGCATTCCCCATTGGCTGAGTACGTTAAGTACATTGATAGTGAAATAGTTCCATAGAGGCCAGCCTTCTCATGGGACACCTAGTCCCTTAGAGAGATTCTGGACCTCTCATGGGACACCTAGGCCCGTGAATAACCGCACTCAACTCTGATAGTTCTCTTAAGTCAGGTGATTTGAGATCGCTATCAGATTTGATTAAAGTTTGTTATTAAGGGCTAGTCCCTTTGAGAGTCGTCTTAGCCTTCTCATGGGACACCTAGTTCCTTCGAGAGACCTCTCATGGGACACCGGCTTCGGACGTAGGTATGTTCTATAAGCCCTTTTTGGAAAGCTCTTCGTAGACATAAAACTTGTTTAAAAAATCAATAGAATTGGGACCTGTTAATCAGGGTTTAAGTAGGGCAGTAGAGTCTGTGCGGAAAGAGAATAGGCGTGGCGAAAAACGGAACTAACCTAACCAGTATGGCATTTTTTTGCAAATACGGTAGAAAAGCATTACAGCGCCCCCCCATCTAAATCCTATTCTCTTTCCGCACAGACTCTAGTTTCCTGGAAACGATATAAAACAGGAAAATAAAGTGTTTTGCAGACATTATACGAAATAACGCCTCTATAAAAAACATTATGGAAGGAAAGCGGGGAAGGATAAAACCAATGTATACACAAAAAAAAGGTAGCTGTCATGTCGTATAAAGAATTCAAGGAGGTGGATGAGTGTATTGCACAGCGTTTCAACCGCCGTCATCACCAATCTCGATATTATATACGATAGATTACATAATATTTGATCAAAACGTGAAAAAAGTGGGTACTATTTTCGGTTTTTATCAAAATAATGGGATACATTGTTAAAATGAATCGTCGAAATTTCGGAATCGGTGATGACGGCGGTTGAAACGCTCCGAAATCCACCCGGCTCTAGAAAGGGTCAGTTAGAGCAGGGGTCTCCTAACTTTTTAGCAAAGGGCTACACGATATGGAGTTAATATTTTTTCTCAGTAACTGGCGCCCTTTTCACTGAAGAGCGAGGCCTCGCGGGCCGGATCATGAGCTCTTCCGCGGGCCGGATCTGGCCCGCGGGCCGTAGTTTGGAGACCCCTGAATTAGAGAACTGTACATTTCATCAGATATACCGTCAAAAGTGTCCTCTTAAATTTATAATGATCATGTAAGGTAGCTAGTGATTTGCAAGTTAAAATGCATTAGTCACAGGTTTAATGATTTATGCCTTTTATCCTATGATCAAATTCAATTCCACAGTCAATTAAAAGTTTTAGAAATACCAAAAAGGGCTTATAGAACCAAGCAAGCCTCAAGGTACTATTATAAACAATGGTACGGCACCGGAGCCTTTTGCCATAACTCTTGGATTGCCGAACCCGAAGGGGAGGCCTGTCAGGGCTCCTTGGGTCACTCCACGAGACCAGTAGATTACCACCAAGGATCTTAAATAAATAACCGAAAGTAGCATCGCTAGCAGATAGCTGGAGTACCTCTAGCACACATCACCCAGCGTTAAGCGACCAAAGTCTGTTATTTTAGGTATTTAAAAAAAGATAAACAAAAAACCACGTGACGCGGGTCGTTCAGCCAGTGGTATTATGCCACAGACACAAAACGTCACTTTGATTGGCTGACCGACCCGAGTTACGTGGTTTTTTGTTCACTTTTTTTTTAATCCATAAAAGAACAAACTATAGAAGGAGACTTCAGTTATCTGTTTGCGGACCTAGTCCGGCTATTTATTGTAATAGGCTACTTGACAGTGTGAAAAATAATGGAAGAATTATGGATATATGTATTAATTATAAGTATTAAAACCAATTTACGTCAATATTACTAAAAATAAATGGATAATTTATTTTTAAAACTCGGATGAAAATTGATTATTTTTTATCTGTCGCCATTTTATCGAAAACGGTTTGGATTGGCCGATGACGTCACACCATAGTAAACAGCATCGACAGCATCTGTCAATCCTATTTTTAAAGGTAGAACGTTATGCGATCCTCGTTGACATTTGTCGGTTTACTATCATGTGTCGTCATAGACGCCATATTGTCCGAGAAACCGTTTTGGCGGTTAATTTTAAAAGTGCATTTTTATTTGCTTTTTTCGGAAAAAATACACAAAAGAATTAAAAATTACAACTTTCTGAGTGCTCAATAGACATCATTAAACAGTCGGATTGACTTTGCAGAAACCTGTCAAGTAGCCTATTGTGTCGTAAAAAAAGTTGTATTGACATCTTAAAATGGTTGTATTTTTGGGGTAACGAAGTGACGTAAATAGGTTGGGAACTTGGGACTAAGAGTATACTGTCATTGCTCTTTTTCCAAAAGGTCTATGGAGTAACCCACCGAGCCTTTTTAGTTATAAGATTACAACACTCAAGACTATTTTACTCTATCAACTATATTGTAGGTAGATAGTGGCTACCAAATGTAAAGCTAAGCCGTTTTTGATCACGTTCGCGACTGGGCAAGTTTAATTACTGGTATGAACAAAGATATGTTAATGGTTGACGGGTAGAGAATGCCTCATGGCATTAAGTCCGCCATTGGTACTGTGCAATAAAGATTAATTATTTCTTGCTGGCTTGTATTGTGCAATAAATTAAATAAACAAATATATTGACTTTGGGAACCCGCTGCGCGGGCGCACGGCTGTGGCAAATTTTCGCTACACATGTGTTTCCCCATGTTATCGTCTACGACAGCGGTAGGCAACCTTTTAGCAGTCAAGGGCCAAATAGTAGCTAACCAAATTGCCACACTTTAATAATTTGTGATTTTAGAGGCAGCGGGCCACACTTTAATAATTTGTGATTTTAGACAATCCGGTGGGAGTCTTCTCAAGGCAAGGTACAAGAATATTTGAACTGATTTCAAGACATACTAGTGTTAGTGTTTTGATGTTTGAGGATAAATTATTTGAAATGGCATTTCATCATGCTTTTAGAAATTATTTAAAATCGTTTCGTATTAACGTTTAAGCTTTTTATAATGTTCACAACTTCACACGATTCATGTGTTATGTATGGTTATTCTAAATGAATGGTTATTTTGCGTGGTCGCGAAAAGGATAGCCTCGGTACAGAAATTGTTGTTTCAGATAATTGAATTGGCTCATTGTACCTGTGTTGTGTTTAATGATTAATTGAGAAATTTTGCCCTACTTCGTAATATTTTGGAGTTTTGAGAATGGTTTTATTTTAATACCAAATGCAATTCTTGGAATTTATTTTATGTCATACTATTTCTTTTTGTAATAATCTGCCGTGCTAGCTGGGTGCACCTAGTATTGTTGTATTACTTTACCAGTGTTGATTTTTTAATAATTATGTCTCAATTTTTTGGTATTTTGTACTTTGAATACGTTCTACACATTTGTTGATTATTAATGGATCTATTTTAATACAATTTCTCGTTTCATTCGGACAAAAAATGTATTAGAAAACAAAGCCGGTGCATCCGCATTAATTCCGGAACCAGTTCCGGAATTCCGGAATTGAAGGTAAAATTCGAAGTCAATTCCGGAATTGGAAAATCGACCGATTTTGCAAGCCCTAATCCGGAATATAGCGACCTTTACATTCAGAATAGCCAGGGAGGCTCGCGGGCCGCAAGTGAGCGGCTCACGGGCCGCAGGTTGCCGACCGCTGGTCTACGAGCTTAGCGCTACGAAATTTTGGTTGCGAAAATGTTAAGGCAGAATAGTCAATTGAGAAGTAAAAGGCACTTTGGGCCTCATAAAGACACCTTATGCGTATGTCTTGATTATGAATACTTTGACATATAAAATTGCAACCTTCAACAGCACGTTCTCATTAGATCGCAATCGTCTTGTCAAAGTATAGACAAACAAGTAGATCGACTTCGGCCGTTTAGGAATACGCGACAAGACGCACGATCGCGCGTCTGTGTGAGTGCACTCCATGCTGGAGCATTGGTGCGCATTGGTAAATCTTTGCTTGTAGTGCGTTCGTACACGGCGCGCACACATTCAAGCGCGCGGTATACCTTTTGTAGAGAGAAAACTTAACTGTATTATACTGTGGTGTGGTTTTGTGCTCGTACTCAAGTAATTTGCCTTGCCCGGTGTGTTTATGTTCAGCTTTCATAAGGACCTTGCTTTTTCACACAGTGTGTGGTCAGTGTATCGTTATAACGAATTTTATACTACGATTTTTCTAATCCGTACTCTTTCGAGGTTATTTGATTTCGTACTTCAGAATAAGGTATATATATATTTAATATTTTATAGATTTCCATATTAAATAGCAGTGAAAATTAGGTTTCCAATCGTGCTGTCCTTGTCACTCAAATCAGATTGCATGACAAGAGAGTGAGAAGAAAAGCATGATTCTAAACTTTGTTTTAAAATTTGGAAGTTATAGCGAAAAACTGAAGCTTTTCACTGCAATCAGGAATAAATCGATCGATCAGGCAATGACTGCTCTTTCACCAGATAACAATCTACAAATATTGACATAAAAGGAAAACAAGTTCGAATCGTGGCGTCCCTTTCCTCTGCTTTTATGCAATGTTTGAATGACAGGGACGGCACGATTCTGTCTACGAATTTGGAAGTAGCCTCTCAGAAGCCTTTTGTGTTTTCTTATTGGCCAATTATTTTAATAACTTCTAAAGTTGTCCTATAATCTGCCCTAAATGAACTAGTACTTACGGTGGCACTTCGTTAGGGAGCGCTTGGAAATAACCCCGGTTGAATGAGGGCTACCAATTTCTTTATTGCCATACGGATGCATCCGCACTCGATACTGTCTTTAAAATTCTTTAAAAAGACACTTTAACACATAATTTTGAAAGCTAAATTTCATAAACAATATAAGTTATCCTATTAGCTTAAGCGCCATCTAGTGAGCTGAAGATGATTGGCCCTCATTGGACCGCAGACAGTCAAGCAAAACCCGTTCTTAAGGTGCGCTTCACCTGAGCTGTACAAGATAACTAAGCAGTCAACGGGGAAAAATCCACCAATCAACGTGCATAGCGTCCCAGCGCAGATCATTGCTGGATTTTACCATTGTACACCGCTCCGCTACCTTGCATATCTCTGGTGGACACTTACCTTTACTGGGTTAAAATGTCAAAGTATCCGAACGCTCCTAGTGAATGTTTTATTTGACATAGGTTTCCAAACAAATAAACGTATGAAATATATATACAATGGAAAGGATTGGTGTTTTAGCATTAGTTATGCATTATATCAGTGTTATAAATAAAGCAGTTGTTAAATACTAAACGGGTCAACTGAGGAAATTACTTATTTAACGAATTAAAAAAAATGTATTACCGCGACGGTACACACTCGGCGAGATCAACAAGGCACGCCTTCCGTACTCTTCTCACGAAGCGTGTTAGAAAAAGACGCCATGCTGGTCTCATTCGAACTCATCAAGTGTATACAGGTAGGTTAACGTAAACGTTAACGTTTAAAACCATGATTTTGAATGTAAAAAGCAAATCAAAATCGCCGCTTTTACAAAATAGCGGCACAACCTTCTCAGTTTAGCCGCTTAGTAACATAATTGTTGAATTGAATGTTTTCTATGGTAGCTAATTTCTAATTGTAGAAACTATGTTTTATCCTTGAATACTATTCTGGTTAATTTTCAATAGACATGACAAGTTTCCAAAAATATCACTGTATTCCATTGTAATCGTACGTTTCTAGAAATAGTCGACCGTCAAAACATCTAGATTAGCCTAGCTTTTAAAAAACTTTTTTTATGTGTCATTTATAATATTTAAAGTTACTGAGTTGTGAATTTTACCTATAACATATTTTATACCACTAGCTAAAGACATAAGCTAACATTCTATGCTTCCAAGTTTATAATTTGATCAGTCACGCAACTTTATAAATATAGGTACAATGAATTATCAAACGAACTCTTTCACATACAAAAATAGTCGCTTATTAAAAACATTTACAAAAATAGTGTTCTTTAGTTTTAAGTTTAAAAAATTCAGTAATTTCAATTTTTTAGACTTTTTGGAGATTACTGTGATTTTTCTGAATGCCGCTGAGAAATAAATTACCTATGTATTATATATGACTAGCTAGTGAAATGACAATTGAATGGCATGAGAAGTTTTTTATTTCTAATCGGCGTTACCATTAGTTTTTAGCGTAATATACGGATTTGTTTACGAATATTATTATGCTGCCATTAATAATTCTCCTTTTTATTACCAATTCTATGCATTACGTATTGCGTTGGCAACCCTAAAAGCAAAACGACTGTAATGTTAGAAGCATACACATTCGACATCTGCTAACTTCACTTCATTATCATCCAGTACACTTTGTATCAGTATCATAGAAGTGACGTTAGCGATATAAAATTGAATTTGATCGTTATGCTGTTAGGGTTGCCCATCCAATGTTTATATGAAACGAAATTTATTTCAACTGGCCTCTTAGCTTCTATGTACAGTGTAAGTCTTGTAAATAAATTAATCAAAGCATTATGACATTGTATTAAATGAATTTCGATGCTAGTGCACAATTATGTTGGGAATAGTATTTATAATTAACTCTGTAACAATATAGCACAACACTGTGTGCTAATTTGAAATAAATAAAATCAACAATATGTTATGTTCTTATTTTACCCTTATCATTGTAATGGATTTAACCTTTTAAAAGTTCCAAACTGAAATTGAATCCTAATGACCATAGATCCTAAGGTGATCCCACTGGAGGAAGAAAGGTATTGTCCCTATTTGAACAGCCTCGCAGTGAGCCATTATCTTATTGCTCTGCGTCGCGTTCTGTGATGCTGATGCAAGACATCTAAGTTTATTTATGTATAATACAAAATAATCAATAGTTATTTTTCAACCCTGGGTTACAAGAAACCGTAATGTAATTGAAAAAAAAACCAACCACGCCATTGCTTTTGGACGCACAAAGTCCGTCCAAATATTATTTCAGTTAAGTAGTTCTTACACAAGAGCGGTCAGGATCAGTCGTAGTTACGCGCCGGATTACTCATATAATTTTATCTCATTACTTTCGATATTGGTTTTAATTTAAGGTTGAACGTTTCAGAGAATTTTCATACAAATTTCAGTCCCGTTTTTCTCCAGCCGTGATCATTTTCTGTATTTGAAACATTATTAGTTCGATAGTACTTTTCATTCTGATTCCGCCAATAAGAAAAAAATACCGAAAAAATGAGAAATATTCTAAATAAATCCATTTGAAAACTAATAAAATTTCGATCAAACCGTTGTTTGTGTGAGTGTAGAGTATCGTGTCGGTGTAAACAAAAGGGCGGCATTTATCAACAACAGCTGATTCTAGGTGTCAAAAGAATGCCTAGATTGTATAAAACCTACTCCTAAAACTTCTGGCCGCTAAGCTAATAAAAATTTAAAAATAAAGTGCTGTCAGTCGGTGTCGAAGTTTATCTCCATCAACAAATTTCATTTCCTAAACTGATTTCAAGATGAAGGTGGTAGTATTACATTGTAACCGTTTTTATCGTATAGATAAAATTTTTACAAATAATTGAGTTATTTTTTTTCTATGGATATAAATACGAGCTCTTATTCTTAGTAAAAAATATTGGATTTTTCAATGCAGTCCATTAGTTTTAAAAGCTAAAAGAGTTTGCTATCATTGACCATAAATGTATCGTTTGAAAAAAACCTTTTTCGTTACTGCACTCCCATGCTCGATTAAAAAAATATGTTGCCTACAACAGTCACATTTATATTTGAAGTTGTCAAAATTTTTCATACAATAGCAAAGATATTCCTTGTTATTAATTTTATTATTTGAATAGAAAACAATTAGTTAAATATTTCCTTGATCAACATTTTGCATACTACTTGAGTGGTAAGCCTGCCTGATGTGAAGTAGTCACCGGAGCGTACTGCCATTTTACTAAAAATAATGAAAACAAACGTACGCACACTCAAGACCAGATGGATTACCCAAGTAAATCCTAATTTGCGTCATCATCAGAAGTTCGTTGCCGTCACCCCTGCTATGAAAAGCTATAGCTCTGCATGGAGATGTTCGGCTGGAATCAGCCAGACTGGAGATCGCCTACCTAGCGCGTTCAAGAATTAAGAAGCAATATGAGGCAGCTGAAAGGCTTGGCTTTGTATTCTACCGAAGTCTATGAATAATATTCTATCGAACCCGTGAATCAAACTTTTTTTACAGCGCACTAATAACAGATCCTAAATGTATGACAGGGTAGCAAGATATTCACAAAAGTTGCTTGTAGTGGAATTTTAGCATTTTGGAGTAAGTAAGTTTGACGCGACAATTCTCAATGAAAATAAATAAATAAAATACGATATAAAATATGTTTTTTTCTTGGCTTGGCTAATAAGTAAGTATACTATAAAAGTATACTAACTTAGGTCAGTAAGTATACTAGTTACATGTAAGTTACATGCACAACTAACTATTCATATATGAGATGAGAGGTCAATTTACAAAGAAAGAAGTAACAAACATGTGCAGAAATATAAAAATATATTGGATACCTAACAATATAATATGTAGTATGAAACTAAAACTATATTTCAACATCACCTGAACGTCTAAATCTTTATCAAATAGATTAAAATGGCGCCAACATAAAATGTAAACATTCATGACCTGTCATACTGTCATAATAATAATTATTGACAGTCACTGACACTAATGCCTGTCAACGGGTACGCGTGTGTGCGAGAATGTGGAAAATTGCGATTATTTAAAAAAAATCTGTTTTATTGTCCACAAGAAGACTGTAGAGCTGAAATTGGTTGCGATTTAAGCTCATCATTTTTTACTGGTTCCGCCAAGACATAGAAATAGTAAATATTTGGTTGGGTTTAGCTAAAAATAATAAAAACACTACGCAAACGACGTACAACGCCATCTGAGCGGCTAAAATTGGTAACTTTCTCTAACGTTCCTCCTTAAGGCTAAGTTTAAGGTCGACGTGAGAAAATAATTCGAACAGAATGAGTGACAATAGTATCCGAACGCACAGTCAACTGTCACTACAATCTATAGTGTTGTCAGATTACTGTCAAACAAAACAAATTCATTTAGTGGGCCGTAGTTACTGAGTTTTATTCTAATTAATATTTAGCTAATTAAATCATGGATGCGAAAGATGTGTGCGTGGAAATAGAAAATGATGAGTTCTACAGTAAATTCCTCGTCGAGACAGTTAAGCCGCTGGTCGGCGAGAACATATCCGTGTCCGACCAAGTCGCGCGGTTGACGCAAGGTATAGAGAAACTGGGTAAAAGCCTAGAGAAACAAGTCCTAGCTAAACACAATGATTTACTCACCCAGGCAAGCCATATATCCGACTTAGAGACAACTTTGGGATCCGTGCAAACACAAGTACAAGGGCTGCTACGCGGCGCCGAAAAACTAAAGGATAGGGTGCAGACACCGCACCGTGCGCTTGAAGAGCAAACGCTCATGCTAGAGCGCGTCCAAACCACTTGTAATCTGCTGCGGCACACATCTAAAATCCTCTTCCTTTGGAACAAACTAACCAGTATTAAAGATAACCCACCAAAAGAGGCTATAATCTTATTCGAACTGAACGAACTCATCAGCGACTATGATTTTGAGGGGATTACTCTCCTAGAGGAAGTTTTAAAAGAAGTGGAGCACAGGAAAAAGGAATTGCTAGACAATTCCACAACACTTTTGCAGTCAAGTTTGTTAAATGGAGAAAAGGAAAAGTTGTTACAATGTTTTAAAGTTTTTCACAATCTACAGTGTACTAATGAGCAGATTAGAAACACGGTGGATAGCATACTTGGTGATCTGAAGAAAGAGATCAGAGCTGGCCTCAATGTGCAGATGGTTTCGATTGAAGTGAAAAAGTCGAGTTCGGGCAGAGTGGCCCCTGGGAAAGCTAACATTATGAATGCTCAAGACTTTAAAATTAAACTGTGGGATAATATTGAAAAGCTGTTCAAAGTGGACATCTACAACAGCTGCACTAAAGTTATAATGCTACAGAATGTTGTCAATGAACTACATGCTATAGGAAACTTCCGGAACATAGCCAAGACATTCTGGTCAGACCTCTGCACAGTCTTCAGCAGTGAACTGGACAAGAGCCCTCTCAACGTCAATCAATCTGTAGAGATTGACTTCCCGAGACTACTGAAATGCTTCAACGATTTGCTTTCAAAACTCAAATGCAAGGACTTAGAAATCAACCGGTCTTCATTAACGAAATGGGAGAACTCATTCTTATCAAAGTCTTTAGGAAAGCTGTTGGAACCAGTACGAAGCATGTGGCACCTCAATCCTGTGCCCAGCATGGAGCAGCTGGATGGTGCGGTGAGGACCATTGCTGAGGCATTGAGCATTTCCCTTGGAGATAAACAGTTGAGTATAAGTTTAGCCAATAGTGTGGCGAAATGCATTAAACAAATGAATGTTGAAGCCGAGCAGCGTCTCGCACTTGATAGTGATGTATCGCAGATCCTCGAGCCACCTACAAGTACACAACAGAGGAACGCTGAGCTCTGCAATGCCTTGTACTACTTTTCATCGCAAATCAAAAGGGTATTGGTCAACATGAACTCAATGCTGCCACAGGAAAGTGCACAGATAGTGCAAAACAGTCTCAAAGACATCACAAGCCTGCCAGTATTGCAGCTATTTGCCGAATCAATCAAGAATTCCCTCTTCATAATCTTAATGACGATGCATGACGAACCAGACCTGATGCGTTCCGATGACCCAACAGGCAAGTCATTATCATGCTCCCCATATATGAAGGAACTGCAGCAATTTGTATCCAGATGCAAAGACATTTACTTATCAATGTTCCATGAGAGATCAGCTCTGAACGAGTGCTGCGTCAACATCGCCAAGACCACAGTAGAGAGATTCATCCAACATGTATGTAACGTGAAATCGTTGAGCAAATTCGGGAGGATGAAACTGCAAATAGATTGCAAGCATTTAGAGACCGCTTTAGCGCCTCTAATCAGCGACATGTCAGAGCTAGGAGACCACTATAGACAGCTGAAAGCGCTCAGCTTACTACTAGAGAAATCACCTCAAGATATAGCAAAGAGCCAAGCCGAAGGAGCGTCCCTACCCTACTCATTGGTTATGATGTTTTTATTCTCATTCGCTGGCCCGCAGTTGCTAGCACCGCACGTATGCGCGGGCTGGAACGTTCAGAAACTGATGCAGTGGCTGGATTCTCACCGGAGAGAGAAAGAGAGATTAGATTTCGTCGCTGGTGCACTACAGCGGTATCAAAACCATGTCCGACAAAACCAGATCGCGACATATGACGAGGTATATCCCATCTTGTTGCAGTTGCTCGAAGATGGAAGGGAATCTTTGAAGAAACAGGAGAAATAGTTTATATCTAGAGCACTATCGTCTATATAAGTACTAATATTAATGTTATTCAAAATATTGTATAATATAATTAAATGTTATTGAAATTAAGAGTGTATTTAGTTCGACACAATATAAGTTTTGTTTTACTGCGCACTTATATGACCCACTTGGCAAAGTATAAAGACGAACGAGTAGTCCAACGTCGGCCGTTCAGGAGCGCGCCACACGTATTCAGACGCGCGATAGCATGTCTGGTCTGCGTGAGTGCGATCCATTATGGAGCATTCTTAAAACTTTGCTTGTAGTGCGTTCGTATAGTAATTGTCCGTTCAACTGGGCTAATGCTGTTAACGAATACAATGCCATTGAGCGAACAATGCCATTGAGAGAATACAATACCACGAAAAAAAAATAACAATGCGTAACACGAGTAAACCCGGGCGGTCTACCTGGCTCCCCGTTGAATCTGTAAAAGCAAAACGCATTATTATTTTTTTGTTTGAAAGCATTTGCCGCCTTATCATTACGGTCATAGAACCGATAATCCGTTGAAAGCTCATAGTATCTCTAAGTCTTTTCTCTACGGAATACGCACTTGCAGACCGTCGGGCGAATGTGAAATGCAAAACAAATTAAGATCGCACTTATCTATAACTGCATTTACACTTTACTGTCTAGTAAATAGAATCTAAAATCTAATGATCTTTCAAGGCAGTTATACTTTTTTGACACTATATTCTCGTTATCCTAATTTGTGGTTCTCAATGGCGTTGTATTCGTTAACAGCATTAGCCCAGTTGAACGGACAATTACTATACACGGAGCGCACACAACAAGCGCGCGAGTACCTTTTATAAGAAGAAAAATCACTGCCATTATACTGTGTCAACACCCTTACCATCAGATGACGCATATTTTAAAAGTATGTACAGTCACTGGCCATAATCTACGATAAAATGGAACATACAAAAATATCTGACACTACTTTATTCCTATAGTAATAAGGTCACGTCAGATATTTTTGCATGCTCCGTTTCACATATCACTGTATTCAATTCGGACTCGGCCGGCCCGCACGATTGCTCCGACTGTACATTACTTACCTAGGCGGTAAAACAAAGAATGTCTCAGATCACAGGTATTTACGCCCGAGCCGAAGGAGGCTTTCTTTATTACCGTCCGTGGTAAGTACAAAATTTTACGTCTCCCCCAGGCCATGAAGTGGGATTTTCAGCACGTGTAGCGGGCGGTTATTGCCACTTTATGGCCAGTACCTCTAGCACAACTGTGACACGCGACTCTTTCTCGCGCGACAAATGCTACCTATCTCTATCCACTCAATATCGTGCGACAGTGACAGGTGATGCTCAGTCGCGCGAGAAGCGAAGTCGCGGCCAGTTATGCTAGACGTACAGGTGTGACGTAAATATTTTAATTGCCATGTTATTAAATTCTAGATTTATTATTGTCAAGCAGCAATATAAAACAAAGTATGGTAACCTAGAAATAAAACAGGGCAAACCAAAATAAAATCATTTATTGAATAAGTCTTCTGGTACATTTCACGAAGCCTCCACACAGAGGCGAATTAAATAAGCTAATCGGAGTCCTGGGGCGCCAAGTATAGAAGGCCCACAGTCCCATTTTTTTTTTTTTTGAGGGATGAGGGGGTGGGAAATGCATCCCATTTCGGCTGAACGCAGCCGGAGAGACTTACTGACGTAAGACGATGCACGATTTGGAGCCCCCCCCCCCCCCCCCCCTCTAGGTCGGAGGAGTTTAGTCCGCTACTGCCTCCACATGCGCTGCACCCCGAAGCATCCTGGTATGACCGGAATTAGTTCCTGAACTGCGCCTCTCGCTTCAGCTACGGACAAAAGCGGGGCCTATACTGAATTATCTTCGAAACTATTCACGTGCCGTCCCGCTCTCTCAAATATTCTATGACAAGGAGCGAGAGGGACGCGGACGGCACGATATAAACTTCAATTATATTTGAATTTAGGCTCATTGGATGTGGACACAGATTAAAATTGCAATTAAAATTCCAGGCTCATTGCGGCCTAACGAGGTACAGTGTGACCGATTGACCTTTACAAATTCGCAATGTAATACTACTCGCCCAATTTTACTCGCTTACTCGCCGGCGGTGGGACAAGAGCCATTATGTATAAGTGCTTCGGTTGGAATTGTGTAAACAAAGCGATTGTTTGTAAACCTCAAAAACACCAAAATGAACATGTAAAGTCTTTTAACCACCTTTAAAGTTCATTTGATTATCAACTCTTATCTCCATTAACCATAGATTACAAGTGCATTAATTGAATAATGGCGATCCAGCTGCCTTCGCATTTGTTAGATTCTCAGTTAGTGAGGTAAACAGGGGTGTATTCAAATGAAACAATCCACTAAAATGACAATGCACGAAGTCTTTATCTATGAAGCACGCTTTTTAGGGTTCCGTAGCCAAAATGGCAAAAACGGAACCCTTATAGTTTCGTCATGTCCGTCCGTCTGTCTGTCCATACGGACATTTCATCACAGGCATTATACTCAGAAACTACATGATGGATATTGATGAAATTTGGAATATAGGTGTGTTTTATGAGCCTACGGTTCCTAAGTAATGTTTTTGATTAAGTGAATGTATTTGGAAATAATCGCTCCGAAAGTTGTGTAAATTGTGTCCCCCCCCCCCCTCTATTTTCTAAACCGTGCGTCCGAAAAATATGAAAAAAATCACGAAGGTAACGCTTAATTAATACTTTCAACGAAAATTATTTTCAACAAGATCGAATTAACCGTTTTTGAGTTATTGCCGATAAACTGCGCTTCTCAACAAAAGGACGTAATTGCTATGAAGATACGCTCTTTTGTTGTTATACTTTTTTTACATCGTATTTTTTACCTTATAGTTACGGCTATGGAACCCTACACTGAGCATGGTCCGACATGCTCTTGGCCAGTTTTTTTTATTACGGACGATAATGAGGTAGAAAACCACACAACAGTAGGTATTGTTTTCTTTAAGTAGATTGCACACAACTCCACCCGAAGCACTATATAAATATGCATACAGAGTAATCGCACACTCGCTTAGCCCAGCCCAGCGACTAAACTATTGCTCACTTTACGCTGCTCGGCAACTCGTTTCTAGTTACTAGCCCTACTCGATCTTTACTGATCGTATCAGTGATCGTCGGTGGTGGAATAGGTGCCAAGTATTTATTGTATTTCTTTTAAGAAAAAAAAAGGAAATAAGGTTTATATGAAAACTACAAATATGAAAATACTTAAATTTATTTTATAATACTTAAATCTACGTTAAATACAACTTTTCATTCACAATATACTCGTACATCTCATGTAATAACAACAAGCAATGGAAGGGATGTTCATGAAATCAACATAACTGACCAAACTGGTTGATATACAGAAACATCTTTATGCCACACCTGGCCATAAAGTGGCTTTTTCTGCACGCTGCGCGTACGGAAAAAGCCGCTTTCTGGCCAAGTGTAGACATAAAATGATGTACACAACACGGGAGGTAATGAAGAAAGCCCTCGATCGCATATTTACGTCCCTCGCTTGCAGCTCGGGCCGCAAACTCCTGCGATCTCGGTCTTTTTTTGTATTAGCACCCTAGTTGTGTAATGTACTATTAATGAAAGCACATGTCCAACCAGCTTAGTTACATATGTTGTTTTTGTAAACATCGCTTCAATTAATATAATCACAGAAATATATCGATAGAAGGAAATGGTTGGTCGATTTGTATGGGAACCAAGCGTGTAACGTTTTTCGCTTGGCGTTTGACGCCAAAATGTGTAATTTAGTGATGGATAACATACATTTTCCATTTCATTTGGTGGTATTAGAACAATTAATTACACCATTATTATCAGATTTTCAGAACTGATAATAATATTGACGGCAACTCAAGTTAACAGCGTGCAAAGTAGGTCGTTGCCACTTCTTTTTAGCACGCGAGGTGCATGCACTTTTTCCTTATATTCGATATATTTCTGTGAATATGATACAACGATATACTTATAAGCTAAAATGTACAGTAGGCCAATAAAAACGTTGAACACTTTCATACTTTGTCAATTTCAAATATAATACAGGAAAGTGAATTTGATTGATTAAGAATGTCGATTATAAAGTGACATGGTTCTAAATTTGCTCATTGCTCATCATTTTCATAGTAGACTGTACATATATGCTATAGAAATCTTGGGATTGACAAAGCTTCTATTCTTAATTGAAAATTAACTTCCAACTTTGTAAATAAATAAATGTATATATACATCAGATATTGGCAAATTGCACAGACTCGTTCAAATTAATGTTCTCTTAAATCAAAACTAACACTATTTAAACTAGATCAATCGGAAATGGACCTAACGGCACAGTATAACCAGTAGTCTAACTCCGACGTTTAGGAGAATTACGCGTACAAAAACAATTATAACAATAGAGCACGTGACAACTTAGAACATAATTAAAACAAAATATTAAGTAAGTAATAATTAATAAATAAAATAAAGTATAATGCAGGTCATATACAAAATAAACAAAAAAAAAATATAGTTACAAAGTTTCGCTCCAATAATTAATTAAATATGTCATGGCGATGGAAACAGAATAAACCACTATTAATAATAATTAAGAATTTGTATAATCTTTTTAAATATTATTTTACAGCTTACTTGCTAGATGAAATACACTTTTGCACATCAGAACCGTCTGCGATTTTTGCACAATTCGAACTTTAATTTCGTAGAGATAAGCTGTCAAAAAATTTAACCAAGCTGTGACGTCTTAGTTGCTGTAGCGCTGTTAATGTCTGTCTGCCGAGATGCGGTCACGCCACTGCGTGTCAAGCACAAGTCGCGCGATGTACCTTTCTATGAAGTCAAACTACTGGTCATACCGTGCTAATTAATTATCGTTTGAATTTGTGCAACTATTTAAGTACACATCATAAAGTATTTGATATAAAAAACTAAGAAATGCTATAACATACATATATAGTACATATGTATATAATATACAAGTATTTAATTTACAAGCAATTTCAAAAATACAACTACTTATACTACGATCAGCTACAGCCTACAAATTATCTACATTATTCGATATTATAAACATTTCAACAAGTTATAAACTTATACACAAACGTTTATTGGTGCTATTGTTCCATTACGCTATTTGTTTTCACGTTAACTTACAAAGATAGCAAGAGATATCATACGATTTTAAGTAGCATAAATGAACTATTATGCATCCAGGTCTTGGATTTATCATATTCCCAAGTGAAAACCTTATCCTGACGATGAAAAAATCTTAAAAAATGGAACACTGAAAGCTTTATGCGAAAAGTCTTCAGTTCTGTTTTAATTTATAAATTATCACCCCTTAAAAAGCCATTTTCTCCTACTTACAGTCACCACACAAGAATGTTGAGCCACTTGCCACTGTTCTTAATTTAGCCGTGTAAATCGGGCGTAAGATTGATAACGAATTATAATTCGTGTAAATTCGTATAATAAAAGAAGAAAATGTATTATTATTTTGCCATTCGGTATTTTTATCAAATCGGCTGTCAAAATAATCTAATGGATAGCGGCCGTTTTAAGGTAACCGTGGCAACGTCAGCTTCCGAAGAAGTTATGACCGGTCATTGGTTAACTGAGTTTTTGGTAGAACGTAACCGTAACAATGGCAGTGTCATTGGTCAACAGAGTTCGGTAGGTTCATAGGTGCATTTTAGTATGCCTAAATAGGGTATTTGCCTGTAGTCAATATAAATTACTACACGCTAGCCATTAAATCAGCTTTC
Source organism: Eudemis profundana (assembly GCA_947034925.1). Classification (NCBI taxonomy): domain Eukaryota; kingdom Metazoa; phylum Arthropoda; class Insecta; order Lepidoptera; family Tortricidae; genus Eudemis; species Eudemis profundana. The sequence continues at coordinate 3,120,705 of OX344809.1, forward strand.
GAAAATTCGCAAAAATGAACTAAACATCACCTATTTAGCGTTTTAAACGATTTTTAAAAGATCAAAACCTATAAATAAGAAGATGGTTTGATGTTTGAGTAAAATGACGTCATTTCACTTTTATTCCATACGAACTTCATACTATCTGAGCGTTTTGACACTTCATAAAAAGTAACTGATTTGATCTGTCAGGAAAGTAGCCTATTGGAAAATAAAGAACTTTGGTAAAAGTCGTGATTGCAGAGTTTTTCCGATGTCTTCCTCGTAAGAGTCCAAACCCCGATTTGCACTACACGGTTAAAATAAGAACAGTTAAAAGTGGCTCAACATTCCCGTGTCACTGACAGTGAAATTATTTCGAGAAAATCATTGACAAAATATCAAGTTAATGTGGAAAATGTAATGGATTTAAACAATCCGATAATCTACCAGTGGTTTTTCTCGAAGTTAACAAACTGTCAGTATATGTACTCAAATTCACGCAGTTGACGCATATGACGTGTAAAAATAGGGCAGTGGACACAGCTTAAGCTAATACTAAGTTAGCTATGATTACTGATACTTTAAATACTCATTTATTCAAGAGAAATGTTTCTACCAAACCAGCTATACTCTGTACTTTTAAGTACTTAAAAAAGGTAAACAAGAAAAACCACGTGACTCGGGTCGTTCAGCCAATCAAAGTAATGTTTTGTATCTGTGGCACAACACCACTGGCTGAACAACCCTAGTCATGTGGTTTTTTTGTTTACCTTTTTTTAAGTACAGTCGAGTTCATAAATATGTGTACACTTGTTTACCTACTCGAATGCGGTCGCTAACAATTAGTATGCAAACGCATTCGACTAGGTAAAAAAGTGTACACATATTTATGAACTCGACTGTACCTAAAAGTACAGAGTATAGAAATACATTGCTTTGTCTTGGTCATGCGATAAACGTGACCATTATAGGCCTGATAGCCTTAGACCGCCAAAGGTAAGACGGACGGAGAAAGGTTGCATGGTAATGTAACAGTATATTAGTTACTAAGGACTCTAAATATAAAAATGTAGTTTATGCAACTGATACAATGAGGGACCTTAAAACAGGAGTGAGGTAAAATCACACGAGTGCCCGACTATGTACACTCACGGACTTTAATTGTTGAGCCATTTAGGGTTCACCTTACAATAGTCGCGTCATAGATTGTGTATTACACGACAAAATTAGACAGAACTCCAAATGGCTTAACAATTAAAGTTCGTGACCGTACAGTTACCTACATTATTTTATCTCCACGCATATTATAAATCCTAAATTATGTGTTCGGGAATCTGGAATAATGTACGCCATGGCCGACTAGAATTTTCATAATGGCATCGATCTCAATGTTATTACGAGTTTTCATACATTATAATAACACTAGCTCAGATGAGACTCTGATGTTACATTACTCGTTGCTATAATAGTGGTCATTATATACGGTTTCCGAACGCATAATAGAGGATTTACGATATGGGTGTGGATAATATACCTTACCGCTAGTGATCGATTTTAGTACTTTATTTCAGTGTTATTATCAGCATTTTCGGATAATTTTCAACCTTTCCCATACCTCCGCCTTACCATCCTCATCTATCTTTGGTTTTTCTTCGAAAGTTTCAGAAATGGGGTAGTTTTGGTCATCTATTTTGGTTTTTTCTTGTTCAAAAGTTTCAAAAACCCCGTTTTGGACCAAACTCCTCTCCTTTCCCAAGATTTTCTTAGCTAGCCTAGATTAAACGCCACGCGAGCTCTGCCCAAAGTGGTGCAGTAGTAAAGTGCGGGGGTGTGTCAAACCTGGTCCAGAAAGAATATCGGGTATTTGTTCATAGAACTAGAACAAATACCCGATACTCTTGGACACATTGTACTTTATCCAGCGTTGTTAAGGGACCGTAGAACTAAAACCTTGGAGAAAGAGAGGGTTCGGTCCAATTTTCTGAACATTTTGCGCAACGAAAACAAAAGTAGATGAGGACCGTAAAGCGGAGCTATGGGAAAGGTTAAAAATTATCCGAAAATGCTCATAAGGGTCATTATTTGAGCCTTTTATCCGCGTCACTTTCGTGGACACATTTTTGCCGATGTTTCCTGAGATTTTAACCTCATATCGAGCTATTTGGTACATATCAGGGACTCCTAGAAAGTATCATGGAAATACACTAAAATCTGCAAGAATTCCAACAAACATATATCCACGAAAGTGACGCGCGTAAAACGCTCAAATATCCCTTATGAGCATTTCGGATAATTTTTAACCTTTCCCATACCTCCGCTTTACCATGCTCATCTACTTTTGCTTTTTCTTGCGCAAAATGTTCAGAAAGTTGGACGGAACCCCACTCTTTCTCCAAGGTTTTAGTTAGCCTACGGTTAAACGCCACGCGAGCTCTGCCCAAAGTGGTGATGTAGTAAAGTGCGGAGGTGTGTCAAACCTGATGTCTTATAATGGTTGCATTTATCGCGACAGTCGCGACCATTATAGAGCTCACTAGCGGTCAGCTGGCCTACCTACCTTACCGCTAGTGATCGATTGTAGTACAAGGTGTCCAGAAAGTTCTTAGAGCTAGAACAAATCACCTGGTACTTTATTTCAGTGTTATTATGAGCATTTTCGGATAATTTTCATCCTTTCCCATACCTCCGCCTTACCATCCTCATCTAACTTTGTTTTTTCTTGGAAATTTTCAGAAACTTCCCCGTTTTGGAGCAAACTCTCCTTTCCCAAGGTTTTCTTACCATCCTCATCTAACTTTGTTTTTTCTTGGAAATTTTCAGAAACTTCCCCGTTTTGGACCAAACTCCTCTCCTTTCCCAAGGTTTTACTTAGCCTACGGTTAAACGCCACTTGAGCTCTGCCCAAAGTGGTAAGATAGTAAAGTGCGGAGGTGTGTCAAACCTGGTCTCCCAGCGCCACGCGGAACACGTCCTCGTACTCGGAGACGAAGTGGACCTCCATCTCGCTCTTGATGAAGGAGGGCAGGTCGTCGAAGTCACGTCTGTTCTCTTCGGGAAGGATCACGCAAGTGACGCCGACGCGTTTTGCCTGGAAACCAGAGAATATTCAACTTAATTATCTTTTTGTTTTATTAGTCTATTTGGTGTCCCACTGCTGGGCAAAGGCTTCCACATCTCTCTATTTCTGCCCAAGTTTTGCCATTCCCCTTCCAAACTATCTAGGTTGTCCCGTCATCTACTTTTAAGTCTACCTCTGTTCGGATACCCGTCTTCCGGGGTCCAGTCGGAAATGTCCAGCCTAGGTCCACTTAAGTTTGGCGGCGTTAGCACTAGGGATGTAACGATACCGATATATCGGTATCGCCAATTATATACAACCGATATTTGAAGAGCGCGAAATAGTACATTACACAACTAGGGTGGTAATACAAAGAAAGGCCGAGATCGCAGATGTTTGCGGCCCGAGCTGTAAGCGACGGACGTAAATAAGCGATCGAGGGCTTTCTTTATTACCTCCCATGTTGTGTACATCATTTTATGTCTACACTTACACGCAGCGTGCGGAAAAAGTCACTTTATGGCCAGGTGTGGCATAAAGAATTTGCTGTATGAAAAAAAATCTGCAAAAAGTAATTTCAATTACTGACTTCATTTATGTATTGTTTTAGGTTTATAGTTTTAGGTATAATAAGGACATACAAATATCTGAAGTTCATACTTCATTCTTTAGTTAAGATATCGGTATCGGTATCGCCGATTATTTACTACAATTATCGGTATCGTATCGGCAAAATTATCTATCGTTACATCCCTAGTTAGCACATCAGTAATTTGAGTTCTAGAACGCAGTTCGGAATTTTTAACACGGCCAGAAAAAAGAGAAAGTGCTTAGATCCTGTCGATTCCTCTAGATTCATAGATCAAAGTGCGTGATGTACCGCGCTATATCCTGAAAATAACGACATGTCATCTATCAAGGAAGGAGACTCACCGCAATGATCTTCTCCTTGATCCCCCCCACGGGCAGCACCCGGCCGGTGAGCGAGATCTCGCCGGTCATGGCCAGCTCCCGGACGGGCCGACGGAGCGCCAGCGACAGGAGTGCAGTGGTGATGGTGCAGCCGGCCGATGGACCGTCCTTGGGGGTCGCGCCCTCGGGCACGTGTAAGTGAATGTGACTGCAAAACAAAATTATTAACTGAGTGAAAGTAATATTGTCTTCGGTTTCCGCGATTATCACTCATAGTAATAAAACAACTTAAACGGATTAAATCGCGTATATTACTACATTTTAAGTCCCGACGTTTCGTAACCCTTTTCAGCGTTCGTGGTCGCGGGTAGACTGAGAAAATCATAAATTTCCTCTGTCAAAATTACTGTTGTGCAAATCTACCCACTTTAAAAAATACAAATTCAATATTAGTGTTGCCAGATGGCTTAAAAACCTAACCTTAGAAAAAACTAGCGGCGCTTCCAAAAGGCATACTTGATAAGAAAGAAGGCCAAGGAAACTTATCTGATAAGTTTCCTTGGCCTTCTTTCTTATCAAAAAATTAAATTTATGATTTTCTCAGTCTACCCGCGACCACGAACGCCGAAAAGGGTTACGAAACGTCGGGACTTAAAATGTAGTAATATACGCGATTTAATCCGTTTAAGTTGTTTTATTACTATGAGTGAAAGTAATCAAGACTTTAAGAGGGTCAGCCAGAGTAACTTTTTTTTACTACAGACAGACAGACTACAGTATAATAGCAGTAATTTTTCTTCCTACAAAAGGCACATCGCGCGGCTTGTATGTGTGTGCGCCGTGAACGAACGCACTACTACAAGTGAAGTTTTACGAATGCGTATAGGTAGTTCCACGAGAGTTGAGGTGAATGGTTACACACACAGCTATATGAAGTACTCCTTGCAAAAAAAGTGAATGAATGAGTAAATAACCACAAGGTAATACTTTAAAGAAACTTTTTGGTCTATCTTGCAATTCACTGTTGAACTTGTTACTCGTATCGCTACGAAAAAAGAACAGTCATTCCAAAATCACGCCGTCATTACATGATATGTTGTTGTGTGCGTAACCTCAACTCTGCTGGAACTAACTACAGGGCGACTTCAAATTGGTAATACAAAACTCTTGATTATGGCTCAGTTAATGCCATGTAGACACATTAACCCCTATGTTAAAATTTGCTGTATTTAATTATTGCTAATTTTCTAACAAAACAAATAATTAAAGTCCTAAAGTGTGGTTACACTCCATTAAATACCTAAGTGTCATACCTTAGCACCTTATTTTCTTTGACAACTGACAATTACTAATCAAAACACGTTTTCTTCATAAATATTGCGGCATGTGACGGATAACCAAAGAGGAAAGTGTTCATTTGAAAATCTTTAAACCTCTTTGTTTATTATTATGGTAGGATAACCATGTTAAGCCAACAAAAATGGGATAAATTAATAATTAAAAAAACATACTTCTGATTATTTTAAAAGTATGAGACTTAATTGAGGGGCTAAGTTTAGGGGATATGTATGTAAAACATTCATTTTGTATTACCAATTCGAAGTCACCCTGTATAAGAATGCTCCACTACGGATGGCACCGTCTGGGCTTCGACCTTGAATAGGTATCGCGCGCTCCGAAACGGTCGAAGTGTGACTACTTGTCCGACTTTATACTTTGCTAGGGTTGAGGCTCGAAGACACCGGCTCTGACGTCACTCACCTAGTGTTGAGGAACGTGTTCTCCGGATGGTGGCGGCGCATGTAGTTCCTGGCGACGGTGAGGGCTATCCTGCGGACTCATGACGTCACGAGTGTCACAGCTCTGACGTCACTCACCTAGTGTTGAGGAACGTGTTCTCTGGATGGTGGCGGCGCATGTAGTTCCTGGCGACGGTGAGGGCTATCCTGCGGACTCATGACGTCACGAGTGTCACAGCTCTGACGTCACTCACCTAGTGTTGAGGAACGTGTTCTCCGGATGGTGGCGGCGCATGTAGTTCCTGGCGACGGTGAGGGCTATCCTGCGGACTCATGACGTCACGAGTGTCACAGCTCTGACGTCACTCACCTAGTGTTGAGGAACGTGTTCTCTGGATGGTGGCGGCGCATGTAGTTCCTGGCGACGGTGAGGGCTATCCTGCGGACTCATGACGTCACGAGTGTCACAGCTCTGACGTCACTCACCTAGTGTTGAGGAACGTGTTCTCCGGATGGTGGCGGCGCATGTAGTTCCTGGCGACGGTGAGGGCTATCCTGCGGACTCATGACGTCACGAGTGTCACGGCTCTGACGTCACTCACCTAGTGTTGAGGAACGTGTTCTCCGGATGGTGGCGGCGCATGTAGTTCCTGGCGACGGTGAGGGCTATCCTGCGGACTCATGACGTCACGAGTGTCACAGCTCTGACGTCACTCACCTAGTGTTGAGGAACGTGTTCTCTGGATGGTGGCGGCGCATGTAGTTCCTGGCGACGGTGAGGGCTATCCTGCGGACTCATGACGTCACGAGTGTCACAGCTCTGACGTCACTCACCTAGTGTTGAGGAACGTGTTCTCCGGATGGTGGCGGCGCATGTAGTTCCTGGCGACGGTGAGGGCTATCCTGCGGACTCATGACGTCACGAGTGTCACAGCTCTGACGTCACTCACCTAGTGTTGAGGAACGTGTTCTCTGGATGGTGGCGGCGCATGTAGTTCCTGGCGACGGTGAGGGCTATCCTGCGGACTCATGACGTCACGAGTGTCACAGCTCTGACGTCACTCACCTAGTGTTGAGGAACGTGTTCTCCGGATGGTGGCGGCGCATGTAGTTCCTGGCGACGGTGAGGGCTATCCTGCGGACTCATGACGTCACGAGTGTCACGGCTCTGACGTCACTCACCTAGTGTTGAGGAACGTGTTCTCCGGATGGTGGCGGCGCATGTAGTTCCTGGCGACGGTGAGGGCTATCCTGCGGACTCATGACGTCACGAGTGTCACGGCTCTGACGTCACTCACCTAGTGTTGAGGAACGTGTTCTCCGGATGGTGGCGGCGCATGTAGTTCCTGGCGACGGTGAGGGCTATCCTGCGGACTCATGACGTCACGAGTGTCACAGCTCTGACGTCACTCACCTAGTGTTGAGGAACGTGTTCTCTGGATGGTGGCGGCGCATGTAGTTCCTGGCGACGGTGAGGGCTATCCTGCGGACTCATGACGTCACGAGTGTCACAGCTCTGATGTCACTCACCTAGTGTTGAGGAACGTGTTCTCCGGATGGTGGCGGCGCATGTAGTTCCTGGCGACGGTGAGGGCTATCCTGCGGACTCATGACGTCACGAGTGTCACAGCTCTGACGTCACTCACCTAGTGTTGAGGAACGTGTTCTCCGGATGGTGGCGGCGCATGTAGTTCCTGGCGACTGTGAGGGCTATCCTGCGGACTCATGACGTCACGAGTGTCACAGCTCTGACGTCACTCACCTAGTGTTGAGGAACGTGTTCTCCGGATGGTGGCGGCGCATGTAGTTCCTGGCGACGGTGAGGGCTATCCTGCGGACTCATGACGTCACGAGTGTCACAGCTCTGACGTCACTCACCTAGTGTTGAGGAACGTGTTCTCCGGATGGTGGCGGCGCATGTAGTTCCTGGCGACTGTGAGGGCTATCCTGCGGACTCATTACGTCACGAGTGTCACAGCTCTGACGTCACTCACCTAGTGTTGAGGAACGTGTTCTCCGGATGGTGGCGGCGCATGTAGTTCCTGGCGACGGTGAGGGCTATCCTGCGGACTCATGACGTCACGAGTGTCACAGCTCTGACGTCACTCACCTAGTGTTGAGGAACGTGTTCTCTGGATGGTGGCGGCGCATGTAGTTCCTGGCGACGGTGAGGGCTATCCTGCGGACTCATGACGTCACGAGTGTCACGGCTCTGACGTCACTCACCTAGTGTTGAGGAACGTGTTCTCCGGATGGTGGCGGCGCATGTAGTTCCTGGCGACGGTGAGGGCTATCCTGCGGACTCATGACGTCACGAGTGTCACGGCTCTGACGTCACTCACCTAGTGTTGAGGAACGTGTTCTCCGGATGGTGGCGGCGCATGTAGTTCCTGGCGACGGTGAGGGCTATCCTGGCGGATTCTTTCATGACGTCACCGAGGTGTCCGGTCAATTCTAATGAGCCCATCGGCGATTTGTCGTCTTGTAGCGAGTTGCGGAGCGCAGTTTCGATGTAGAGAGTGCTGCCACCTGTGGGAAACACAATCATTTAGTTAATAACCACATTTTTACTAAAAAAAACCCGACCGCGGTGCACTTTGAAACTGCATAAAATCCGCCATTTTGTTTATTTTAACGAACTTCATACCCAGTGACACTCGCACCATCAAGACGAATCTAATGATGTATCATTTATCAAAATCGGATGTGCCGTTGAGTAGTTACGAGCGGACACAGGAACGGACATACATACATACAGGTCAAACACATAACCCTCCTTTGGGCTTCGCCGCAGTCGGGTAAAAAAATCATATAAATGATGACTAGTCCACCAACTCGACCAAGTTACTGTCGTCCACTGTCTACTGACTCACCCATCGCGGTCCAGGCCAGGCCCATGACGACGCCGGGCGGCGTCACCGCGTACATGCGGTCGTGCTTGAACGTCGGCTTGCCCACCAACTCGGCCAAGTTGCTGTCGTCTACTGTTAGCTGCTCCGCCTCCTTTTTCACTATCTTGTATGCGACTTTACGGGATATCTGTAAAAAACAAAGGGTTTTTTTAGGGTTCCGTAGCCAAAACGGCAAAACCTTATAGTTTCGTCATGCCCGTCCGGCCGTCTGTCCGTATGTCACAGGCATTTTACTCAAAAACTACATGATGGATATTGATGAAATTCGGAATGCAGGTCTCTTGTATAAGCCGCTACTTAGTTTGGTAGTTAAACAACTAAAATAAATATTTCTAAGGGGGGCACTCCGTACATGTTACAGAAGCTAAAAAAAAAATCTTTCAGGAAACACAACGTGCCGTACATAATACATAATTCGACAGCTCTTTCAAAAAACATTTTAAGGTTCTTAAGTAATGTTTTTGATTTAGTAAATATCTTTGGAAATAATCGTGAAGAAGTTGTGAAATTGTCCCCCCCCCCCTCCTCTATCTTCTAAACCGTGCGTCCGAAAAATATAAAAAAAATTACAAAGATAACGCTTAATTAATACTTTCAACGAAAATTATTTTCAACAAGATCGGATTAACCGTTTTTGAGTTATTGCCGATAAACTGCGCTTCTCAAAAAAAGGACGTAATTGCTATAAAGATACGCTCTTTTGTTGTTGTACTGTTTTACATCGTATTTTTTACCTTATAGTTACGGCTATGGAACCCTAAGCTGAGCATGGTCCGACATGCTCTTGGCCAGTTATTTTTAATAAATGTACGGACAGTGTAACGTATACCGTTAATGTCTTTATATTAACAACTGTTATACGGTTACTTGTTGCCTTAAAATGTCCTCTAACCCTAAACCTATCTAATTAATCTTAAAATAGTATCCTAATAATTAAATCCAGCCTAAAATAAGCAGTTTTAACGTAACCCTAGTATTATTATAATTGTTTTCATATAAGAAAGCACCAAATCATAATATTAATAAATTAAGTTAATTTTAATATCGAAATGCGCGAGTGCAAAACGGAGTGTTATGCAGCCGACGGCGCCCGAGCACATCCGAGCGCTTCGCCATTTGCACCGGCCCGCTGACAGTCGGCCGCTCGCCTCTCGACGCATCGGCCGCGCCGCTTTGCACTAAATTTTACCTATAGGCGATCAAAGCCGTAAATAAATTCATATATTATTGCTTCATACTATTAATTCCTTGAATAAATTCAGTGTTTTGTTCCCGAAAGGGTAAGTGTTGCATTAATTGGTATAGATTAAGTAGTGTTAGCGTAATTAAACGTAGTAAATTAATGCCACCTGGAATTTACCACTTAGCAGCCATTTTGTCACCATACTTATTCCTTTGTTCTTTGTCTTTGTGATACATTCCACGTTGCAAATGTGATTTCACATATCATGCTTACATTGTAAAAAATGATTATATTGAATCCGTGATGGTAATAATTCTGCTTCCGATTTTTAGTAATAAAATAATTATCACGGATTTAAAGAAAAAGATAATTGTAATTTCACCATTTCGCAAATCATTATCTTGGTTCTACGCTGGATGATTATGCTTGCTTTAAAACTGCCTTTTCTTATAAATAGCTAAATAAATATCCATACGAAATATAATTTATCCATACGAAATTATACAACCTCATTATTTAAATACCTGTCTAAAATACAATGCTTTTATTAAAATATAAATTTGGCTTAGCTTTAACTTTCACCTTGTTCACAATTAATTATATTTATTTAATTTTATTTGTTGCAAGTGTACAATAAAATTAAATAGTATTTATTTATAAGAAAGGGCTATTTAATTAATTATCAATCATAGTGTGTTAATCATTCTCATTTTGTACAACAATCATTCCTCAATCATGTAATGATGTGAGGATCTAATGCTTTTGGTAAACAACACTATCGCCTGCCCTTGGCTTTGCTCGCGTTCTTATTTCCTTGCTTAGCGCTTCTTAGCATTTGATCCTCACTTCACCCGCTTTGCTTCACTGTACCTGGGCTGCCCATCATACACAGCTAATTGTTCTCAACTCATACCTCATCCCTCATCCCTTGTGTGCGCGTGTGTGATGGTCAGCAGTCCAGGGCGGATTTTTTGACTCCCATCTAATACTCCCATTGGACGCGTTCCAGGAACACCCTTCGGGATCCACTACGGGATGCACTGCGGAATCCATTTTTTTGTACGGGCCGAGCCAGGCCGCAACACTCTGCACCGGAATCTACAGCTTGTGGCCCATCCTCTGCGACCGAGGAGTGATGTACTGTCGGTGCTGGACCACAACATTCGACCGAGGGATGTAGGGAGTATCTCGGGCTTCTAAACCATCATTGTTGTAGACGGACCCTAAATAATTGTAGGCTAAAACTCACGACCCTCTTACAAAATTTAATTAGTATAGTGAAATTAAAACTAAATAACTTACCTTTAAAATAAATTATTTTGTGTATCTTAAATTCTATTAAGTAACTTAACTACCTAGCAAATAAATAGTGTATAGACTTTAAATATTGTTTCTTTTACGTCCGTAGTAGATTCCCTAGCTGTCTTAAGCCTATTTACGTGACAGTTTGGCGCCCATACGTGTGTTTCTTTTATTGATTGTTTGTTGGGTCTTTCCGTCTACAGCAGTGTTGATTAGTTGCTTCTGTTGTTGAGCTTTCTTGGTGTTGGTGTGTGCACGTCCCAGACTAAGCCAATCAATAAATCTTAGTACTAAAACCTAGTTAAGTTGTGTAACATTTTGGAAATTTATCTCTTATTTCACTTGCTTCTATTTCATTGTATCTGTGATCTGATTTTAATTATTGCAACACTTACCTAGATATATAAAATGTTTCGCCCCATAAAATATTTGCAACTCACAAAAGCAGAGTTAATTTACGAGGTTAGAATACGTGCAGAGGAACCAAAGGATAGAGTGGAGGATTTAAGGCAACAAATAGCTAAGCTTGCGAACAGATTTCCATCTGAGGAAATCCTTGATTCTTGTTATGAGTTTGATGAAGACATTGTCGGTTTAAAGCATACCCTATCTAAGGCGGCAATTAATAATGCTTGCCTCAAACAAGACCCCCACCAACGAGGTTTACTTGAACGCACGCATACTTACTTAAATCATGTTTACCACAGGCTCAATAGGGTAGTTGTGCCCGATGCCGCTCCCGAAAACATTGCCTTGCTACACGAGACCAGGCAATTCTATAATGAACAATGGTCATCCCTTCAGGAAATTATGTCTTCACTTCCTCAACCTGATATTCAGCCCGCTTCTGCTAGTGCGTATAAATTTCAAAAATGCCCACCCAATTATTCAGAGGCTCCTGGCAACTCCACTGGTGCTTCCACTGGCACTCGTTCCAACTTAGAACAGTGCTCCCCACCCTCGGATAGCGTTTATAATATCAAAGTGACATGTGATTGCGGCCTGACCTCTGACATTTCTAAACTGCGATACGATGGCAAATCGTGTGTACGGGCTTTTATTGCGCGTGCCAAGGAATTTCGCCAAGCTAAAGATATCCTTGATTCTAAAATGCTCTCACTAGCCACAGAAATATTTACCGGAGATGCCCTTCATTGGTACCGTAGCGTAAAGGATTCTTTTAATTCCTGGGAGAACTTACTAGATACGCTTAAGTCGGATTTCGATGTCGTTGACTTTGACTATCGCATGCTCGGTGAAATCAGGAATCGTAGCCAAGGACCTTCGGAATCCATCACGATTTACTTGGCCATTATGCATGGTATGTTCAGTAGGTTGGACAGGAAACTCAGCGAAATGGAACAGCTTGAAATAATTTTACACAATATACGTCCTTGTTACTCGAGTGTTCTTGCTACTTGCCCTAACTTAGACTCCCTGTCCAGCTTACGGACATTATGTAAAAACTACGAGCAAATCAAAGCGCGTTCGGATGACTTTAAAGAACCACCCTCAGTTACAACTGCTACACTTGCGCCGGAGTATTCTTACCAACCTAGGAAGGATACAACAAAGGGTAGTTTCAGAGCCATCCAAGCGAATTCTCAGGCCCAGGCTGTTGGCGGTTCTTCGCAAGGCATTCCTGCTATCAAATCTAGCTTCAATAGGTCTTACAATGTTTCCGCGATAAAAAATAACAACACATTTTGCTACCGCTGTCGTGTAAACACTCACACTATGAGGGATTGTACCGCGGAACGTTCGATTGTTTGCTTTAGATGCGGACTCAAAGATTATCGTTTACCTGACTGTCCGCGATGTAATCCTTCTAAGAACAAAGAAGGGTGTGCACCTCATATTTCGGAAGATTCAGTTCCAAAAAAACTAATTAGTGAAAATTGTTGCAAACCCCAACACGATGCCTCGGACTGGAGTTCTTGGCTCGTAACTATTAAACATTTTTTCAACACATATAAAGTTGCAACAATTTTCAATTCTAAACCTTCAAACGATCCTCGGCCATTTATTAAAATTTGCATTAACTCTACTCCCAATATTAAAATGTTTGGCTTGCTCGATTCTGGATCTGCTGTAACCATCCTTGGCAATGGCACTTACTCTCACCTTTCTAAATTCGGTTTGACACTTGTAGATGACGATAAAATCACCGTCACTGCAGCCGGTGGACAAAAAATTAGGTCTATGGGCTACACACTTTTACCGATTAGCTTCGAAGACAAAAGTCATGTGCTGAAAGCTTATATAATACCTGAAATCGAAACTAAACTTATCCTCGGAATTGATTTTTGGAAGAAATTTCAAATTTGCCCTAAATTTCTTAATAATATTGATTACATATCCTCCTCGGAACCTTGCCTGGCTGAAATTTCTTCTAACCCTCATAATATCTATTTACATTCTTACAGTAACCTCGAACAGACACAAAAACTTGTAGCAGACACAGTTATCGAGCAGTTTAATGACATATCATTTGAAACCAAAGGCTTAGGCAAAACATCCCTTATAACCCATCGAATAGACACTGGAGATGCGGAGCCTATTAAACAGCGATATTATCGTCTATCCCCTGAAAAGAAGCGAATTATTACAGAGCAGCTAGATGAGATGCTTTCGTTAGGTGTAATTTCTCCCTGTGAAAGTCCTTGGTCCTCTCCGGTTCTAGTCGTGGGTAAAAAGGATGGCAAGCCTCGCTTTTGCCTAGATAGCCGAAAACTTAACTCGGTGACTAAGAAGGATGCCTATAGCCTTCCTTACGTCTCCGAAATTCTGGATAACTTAAAGAATGCTAAATTTCTGTCAAGTATCGATCTTTCTAAAGCCTTTTGGCAAATACCAATACATGAGCCCGACCGGGAAAAAACAGCATTTTATGTCCCTGGCCGCGGAACATTTATGTTTAACGTTACTGCGTTTGGTCTCACAAATGCTCCAGCAACCCAACAGAGGCTTGTAGATTCGCTTTTTATGCCTGATTTTGAGCTAAAAGTTTTCTGCTATCTAGATGACGTGATTGTTATAAGTGAGAGTTTTGATGAACACGTTTCTCTTCTCAACCGCGTCCTTGATAAACTTAAGAAAGCTAATCTTACAGTTAACTTTGACAAATGCCAATTCTTTAGGGATTCACTCAAATACCTTGGATATGTTGTCGACAGTCACGGCTTGAGGACGGATCCAGATAAGGTTCGAGCGCTAGTTGACTATCCCGTTCCAAAAAATAGGAAGGAAGTCAAGCGTTTTTTGGGTACTGCCTCGTGGTACAGGCGATTTATCCCAAACTTCAGCACAATAGCAGGCCCTCTTAACAAGCTCACGTCGACCAAAAAGTCGTCACCTCCTTTTGAGTGGACGTCTGATGCAGCGACAGCTTTTGAAACATTAAAAAACTGCCTCGTTCAAGCACCGGTGCTTGCTTGCCCAGATTTCAATCTCCCATTCGAAGTCCACACAGATGCGAGCAACTATGGGGTCGGAGCCATGTTGTCTCAAATTGTTGACGGTGTCGAACATCCAGTCGCTTTTATGAGCCGTTCGCTTACAGGGCCAGAGCGAAACTTTAGTGTTACGGAGAGGGAGGCTCTGGCAGTTCTAACAGCCCTTGAACACTGGCGCTGTTATCTTGAGAATGGTCGCCCTTTCACTGTTTACACCGATCATTCGGCATTAAAATGGTTCCTGTCCTTGTCGAATCCAACTGGCCGTCTGGCGCGATGGGGTGTTAGGCTGTCGGCGTTCGACTTAATTATTAAACATAGAAGGGGCAAAGACAACGTCATACCCGACAGCTTATCCAGAGCAGTTGCGGTATCCGCTATATCTACTGTTACTACTCCTCCGATTACAAGCGACGAATGGTATCTTAACATTTTTAATGGATGCTTAAACTCGCCGGTTAGTTTTCCTAATTATATAATTGAAGGAGGTAAGCTTTACAGGCATATGAAAAACCAGAATGAGCTTACCTCTGAGTTTAGCTGGAAAGAAGTCTTATACTCGGAGCAGAGGTCAGATGCGCTATCTAGATGTCACAATGAACCAACAGCCGGCCATCTTGGTATCTTTAAGACACATAAACGCGTTAGTCTTACTTATTACTGGCCAAAGATATACGGCGACGTAGTTAAGTATGTGTCTAACTGCGAGGTGTGTCTTGCCCATAAAAATCCTACCCATGGAACTCTTGGAAAAATGGGTAGGCCTAAAAATTGCTGCAGACCCTGGCAGGTTATTTCAGTTGACCTTGTGGGCCCCTTGCCTATTAGCAGGAAGCAACACTGCTACATCTTTGTAGTTACGTGTTGCTTCTCTAAATATTGCCTAGTATTTCCTCTTCGTCGTGCTACTGCTAACGTGACCGCGAAGATCCTTGAAGATAATGTATTTCTGGTACACGGAGTACCACAAACTATTATCCTTGATAATGGTTGCCAATTTGCCAGTCGCGAAATGGATAACCTATTTAAAAAATATAAGGTGCCGAATGTTCACTTTACGCCTAAGTACACTCCCCAAATCAATACCGTCGAGAGGTACAACAAGACTATAGTAACATCCTTATCGACGTTTGTGGACGAAGACCAAAGATCTTGGGACGTGAACCTTCCAAAAATTCAGTTCGCGATCAATAACTCCATAAATGAAGTCACAGGCTACACGCCTGCATTTCTCGTACACGGTAGGGAACTCGTAACATGTGGGTCTCATTACATTGAAAATGATACCCCTAATGAGATGGTTTTTCTACCTCGAGAGTTGTACGCTCAGAATCTTGGTCATCTGTCTGGAGTCTTCGATCGTGTTCAGAAGACTCTTTGGCAAAGTCATCAGAAAAATGCGGCACGTTATAACACTAGGCGCAAGGATGTTGAATTTCAGGTTGGCGATGTGGTGTGGAAACGTTGCTATTTTCAAAGCGATAAGGCTGCTTATTTTTCTAAGAAATTGGCACCTAAATATTTAAAGTGCCGTATTAAAGCGAAACGTTCTCCATTAGTTTACGTTGTGGAAGACATGTCTGGGCGCGATTTAGGAGCATGGCATGTAAAAGACTTTAAATTGTCAAACAACGCTTACGTATCTTAATTACCAATATCCCCGTGTAGGGACGGGTGTAGAATACGCTTCCCTACCGCCGCCAGATAGCGTGACGTAAGAGTCGTCTAACTGAGCAGCTGTTTCCTTAAGCTCTTTCATATGGACCAGCTGTAGCATAAGATTAAGTTAAGTTAATTCCTTGCATGTTTTTTTTTTTCTCAAAGCCTTCACCTGAGGCATTCTGTCCCTTGAAGGAATGTCTCATACAAAGCGGGTGGTGACTTCATTTTCTTAGATCCTTGTCACTTAGTTTGAAATTATAGTAAGCTTTAGGTATTACTTTTATTCTTCTAGACGGATTTTTCGTCAGGAAAAATCCTTTCTCTAGGAGGAGGGGTACTGTAACGTATACCGTTAATGTCTTTATATTAACAACTGTTATACGGTTACTTGTTGCCTTAAAATGTCCTCTAACCCTAAACCTATCTAATTAATCTTAAAATAGTATCCTAATAATTAAATCCAGCCTAAAATAAGCAGTTTTAACGTAACCCTAGTATTATTATAATTGTTTTCATATAAGAAAGCACCAAATCATAATATTAATAAATTAAGTTAATTTTAATATCGAAATGCGCGAGTGCAAAACGGAGTGTTATGCAGCCGACGGCGCCCGAGCACATCCGAGCGCTTCGCCATTTGCACCGGCCCGCTGACAGTCGGCCGCTCGCCTCTCGACGCATCGGCCGCGCCGCTTTGCACTAAATTTTACCTATAGGCGATCAAAGCCGTAAATAAATTCATATATTATTGCTTCATACTATTAATTCCTTGAATAAATTCAGTGTTTTGTTCCCGAAAGGGTAAGTGTTGCATTAATTGGTATAGATTAAGTAGTGTTAGCGTAATTAAACGTAGTAAATTAATGCCACCTGGAATTTACCACTTAGCAGCCATTTTGTCACCATACTTATTCCTTTGTTCTTTGTCTTTGTGATACATTCCACGTTGCAAATGTGATTTCACATATCATGCTTACATTGTAAAAAATGATTATATTGAATCCGTGATGGTAATAATTCTGCTTCCGATTTTTAGTAATAAAATAATTATCACGGATTTAAAGAAAAAGATAATTGTAATTTCACCATTTCGCAAATCATTATCTTGGTTCTACGCTGGATGATTATGCTTGCTTTAAAACTGCCTTTTCTTATAAATAGCTAAATAAATATCCATACGAAATATAATTTATCCATACGAAATTATACAACCTCATTATTTAAATACCTGTCTAAAATACAATGCTTTTATTAAAATATAAATTTGGCTTAGCTTTAACTTTCACCTTGTTCACAATTAATTATATTTATTTAATTTTATTTGTTGCAAGTGTACAATAAAATTAAATAGTATTTATTTATAAGAAAGGGCTATTTAATTAATTATCAATCATAGTGTGTTAATCATTCTCATTTTGTACAACAATCATTCCTCAATCATGTAATGATGTGAGGATCTAATGCTTTTGGTAAACAACACTATCGCCTGCCCTTGGCTTTGCTCGCGTTCTTATTTCCTTGCTTAGCGCTTCTTAGCATTTGATCCTCACTTCACCCGCTTTGCTTCACTGTACCTGGGCTGCCCATCATACACAGCTAATTGTTCTCAACTCATACCTCATCCCTCATCCCTTGTGTGCGCGTGTGTGATGGTCAGCAGTCCAGGGCGGATTTTTTGACTCCCATCTAATACTCCCATTGGACGCGTTCCAGGAACACCCTTCGGGATCCACTACGGGATGCACTGCGGAATCCATTTTTTTGTACGGGCCGAGCCAGGCCGCAACACTCTGCACCGGAATCTACAGCTTGTGGCCCATCCTCTGCGACCGAGGAGTGATGTACTGTCGGTGCTGGACCACAACATTCGACCGAGGGATGTAGGGAGTATCTCGGGCTTCTAAACCATCATTGTTGTAGACGGACCCTAAATAATTGTAGGCTAAAACTCACGACCCTCTTACAAAATTTAATTAGTATAGTGAAATTAAAACTAAATAACTTACCTTTAAAATAAATTATTTTGTGTATCTTAAATTCTATTAAGTAACTTAACTACCTAGCAAATAAATAGTGTATAGACTTTAAATATTGTTTCTTTTACGTCCGTAGTAGATTCCCTAGCTGTCTTAAGCCTATTTACGTGACAACAGTCTGCATTTTAATAAAATAAAACATAAAATAGCCCTACAAACTCCATATTTCGTCGTCGAGTCATAGTTGTTCAGTAGTGAATAGGTTAGTTTGGAATAGAATGATTTATCATTATACTGGTGTGTCTCGCCTGTTATTCTGCTTGCCTGCTAGAGGGGTATAGTCACATTCTCTATATGTTTCTGCAGGTTCCTGACGCCGCTCTCGCGGCAGTATGACTTGTGAGCGAAGTGAGGGCCTCGGAGGTGAGGTTGAGACCAGTGCTCTCCTGCTAGAGGGGTATAGTCACCTTCTCTATATGTTTCTGCAGGTTCCTGACGCCGCTCTCGCGGCAGTATGACTTGATGAGCGAGGTGAGGGCCTCGGAGTTGAGGTTGAGACCAGTGCTCTCCTGCTAGAGGGGTATAGTCATCTTCTCTATATGTTTCTGCAGGTTCCTGACGCCGCTCTCGCGGCAGTATGACTTGATGAGCGAGGTGAGGGCCTCGGAGGTGAGGTTGAGACCAGTGCTCTCCTGCTAGAGGGGTATAGTCACCTTCTCTATATGTTTCTGCAGGTTCCTGACGCCGCTCTCGCGGCAGTATGACTTGATGAGCGAGGTGAGGGCCTCGGAGGTGAGGTTGAGACCAGTGCTCTCCTGCTAGAGGGGTATAGTCACCTTCTCTATATGTTTCTGCAGGTTCCTGACGCCGCTCTCGCGGCAGTATGACTTGATGAGCGAGGTGAGGGCCTCGGAGGTGAGGTTGAGACCAGTGCTCTCCTGCTAGAGGGGTATAGTCACCTTCTCTATATGTTTCTGCAGGTTCCTGACGCCGCTCTCGCGGCAGTATGACTTGATGAGCGAGGTGAGGGCCTCGGAGGTGAGGTTGAGACCAGTGCTCTCCTGCTAGAGGGGTATAGTCACCTTCTCTATATGTTTCTGCAGGTTCCTGACGCCGCTCTCGCGGCAGTATGACTTGATGAGCGAGGTGAGGGCCTCGGAGGTGAGGTTGAGACCAGTGCTCTCCTGCTAGAGGGGTATAGTCACCTTCTCTATATGTTTCTGCAGGTTCCTGACGCCGCTCTCGCGGCAGTATGACTTGATGAGCGAGGTGAGGGCCTCGGAGGTGAGGTTGAGCTGTTGGTCGGTGAGGCCGCAGTTCTTGCGCGCCGTCGGCACTAGGTATTGCTGCGCTATCGCTAACTTTTCCTCTGCGACGTAGCCTGGAAACAAATCAACGATAAGTAGGTCATCAAATACAACTATGTACATAGCTGGAGCATTCCACGGGAACGTGACGTAAGCGACACAAACTTTTTTAATACTTTTGATAAGTAAAATTAGGAAACTGAATAATGGTAGGGTATCATAACTTGGCTTTAAGATTGGTAGTGTTTCTTAGCAGCTAATAAGTTTTATTAGGGTAGCTACCATAGCGTTACGTAAGAGACAAGAAGTAGATGTTTCCATGGCGCTAGGGTGATTTCAAAACCTAAAACCAGTGATGAAATTGGGTTGCGCTACAAATCTTATCAGGAACTGCCAGCAGCGATCGATACTTCTGGGAATTTATCAGTATGTCGAGGCGACAGTAGAATCGCTTACTAAAACAGGAAGGCAGGTCTATAGGAACAGTAGTTCAGTCAGCTAATATCACAGTGCACATGTACTAGGATATGAGCTAACGCGGCACGCCGCGCACCCGACTGCGGGCCTGCGGCGCCTCCAGTCGCTACGGTACGGGGGATCTGTAATACTAGACGCTTATCACGAGACGCATCGCTCTAAAATACATCTTATGCCTGTGTAACAAGGTTCAGCGTCGCTAATCAAACATTGGCTAGTTCCGTCTTGAAATTTCTGGAAGCTAGAAGACATAGAGAAGACATATTCCACTGTAACTAGGTCCAAAGTCGCTTAATGAAAGTCAATGTGCTTCCTAAACGTATATACAGAAGTGTCGTTGTAAAAGACACCTTATGTCAATGTATCAAGGTCCACAGCCTACCGGACATGTCAATGAGTTCCTATCCCGCAGCGGTTCAGGGGATGAACAGCACGCGCGACAGATCGATGGGCACGGCCAGGCAGTGCTACAGGAACTTGCCGTTGTGTTGGCACATTCAAATAGAAACCTTATATAATTGGGATAAAGCTCACAGTCGCTTGCCAGATGATCGCCTTTGATGAGTTTCAACTAGATTTTTTTCTGTCGACCATCTAAAAGACACCTTATTCCACTGTAACTAGGTCTAAAGTAGCTTAGTGGAAGTCAATGAGCTCCCTCAAGATATCTACAGAAGTGTTTATAAAAGACGCCTTATGTCAGTGTCACAAGGTCGAGAGTAGCTCACCAGACATGTCAATAAGCTCCATCCTATCCCGCAGCGGCTCGGGGATCTGATCGACCACGTTGGCGGTGCAGATGAACAGCACGCGCGACAGGTCGATGGGCACGTCCAGGTAGTGGTCCAAGAAGTTGGCGTTCTGCTCCGGGTCGAGTAGCTCTAGGAGGGCCGACGACGGGTCACCGTGGACACCTCTGTGGACAAATTATTCTATTTAGCGACTAGATGATTTATTAGCGGTTTTCTCAATACTTTATGGATCAACGGCAACAGGCACCACACCTCCTAAAATAACTTATTCAACAAAATAACTTCAATGAGTAGACAATGGACATTTCATTTTGATAACTTTATGATCAGTGGTCGGCACTATCGGTGCAAAACTTCAACAAAACTTGCCAAGCGGACATAATAGAGGGCCTACAACCATGAAATGATTAATATCTTTATACTCGAGTATTGGAAATCCGAGATTGCGATATAGAGTTAAATTTAACACAGATCTGCCAATAATATTCTTATTTCCTTAATTGTAAGTTCTCCTTTATGTCAGTTTTACAGGTTTCGTTAAAGTTTTACACCGATACCGGTCACTGTTTGATATTATAGATGATTTGAGAGACTATAGTTAGGCCGAAGATTTACAGGTTATTTATTTGAGGAATAGCATAATACTTACACAAGGTGTTACACCACCTATTGAAAACCTCAGACACCCCAACTGATTTATAATATTCTGAATTAGTCTACAGTATTTGTTTATAAATCCGTGTATTATTGCCAAAGATATAGTGTGTTGCACTCGTAACTTTTGGTAGTAGTCGTAGATTGGGCAAGATCACGGCAAGATAAAAAGTCTTAAAAAGAGGAAATCAAAAAAAAAAGACATGTATTAAAATATAGTGTAATCTACACTTGATTGTGAATAAACAATTTTCAGGTTACAGGTATACAACGTGTTACACGACCAACTGAAATGTATAATTAACGTGCTATGAATCAACGCTGTAGCCAATCCGAATCGTTAATTGAAATCTTAAATGTCTGTTGGGTTGGATAGCATTTGTGACGTGGGTTCGCGTCCCGCCCGAGTCCTATATTTAATCATGCACGGTCATTAAGTCAGGTAACGGCTGCAAGGCGAATACCACATGTTCAGAATCGCAAATTAACCAAAAACCGTTTGTGTGGCCATCTGTGACCCTCGGTTTACAAATACAACTGTCTCCTTTTGGCACTTATCCCACCACCGGCGAGTAAGCGAGTAGAAGGTGCGTGTTGTTATTTAACTTAGTGTTAAATTATACTTTGTCACCATAAGTGAGTTCCTGTAATTGGCTCTCTACTACTAGTTACTCTAATTGTTGTTTAGTTTTTAGGGCCGTTGGTTCTCCATGAACAAATAAAATAACTAAATAAATAAGGTACCGAATAAGTGAACGTAGTACAATATTACCTTCTGGTATCAAAGCAAAACATGTACTGTGTGCCTACCATGAGTTGACTTTTCGATCGGCGCTAGCGAGTATCGAGCGCTCGATGACAGTCTATCTCTATCGTACTATCAGCGCGTGCGAGAGAGGCGCACTGACTCTCGATACGTTAAACTCGCTAGCGCCGATCGTACGCTCAACTCATGGTAGGCACACTGCATGTCACATTGCCGTTTACGAGCCCAAATGCATAAAAGTTCATCTAGCACCACTTCTGGTCTGTGTCTAGCACAAAGCGACTATCACACTTTTCTAAATTACTCATTACCTGTTTAGATCAAAGAACTGAGTGATAGGACCAATGATAGTAATCTTTAATGTAGTTTATTTTGATTCTATAATAAAGTCTCCACGAAATCTTTATTGTTGAATTTTTTTTTTGTGTAAAAACTATTATCCAAATCATATTGTGCTCTCCTACAGCACTTCTGCACACTTGGGCTCAAAGCAACATTATCGCGGTGCCGCGCCGTGTTGTTTTCCATAGTAATGACCCTTCTTACACACCTTTCGAGCTCGTGACAAAAATAATTTGAATTAGAAAATTAAAAAAATGTACTCATCATATAATTGGTACAGGAATGTATTTTAAAATTGTTAGCGTAAAATATTTTTATTCTAAATACAAATATTGCACATTACCGTTAAAATTCTCTTAAAAGGAACTATGTTTACATACTTAGGTATACCTCGTTCCATTCAATCCAAAAGATTGCGAGATCCATCTAATCAAAAAGCAGTCATAAAAACTGATAAGCAACGATTAAAACGATTTTTTAAACAGCTAAATTGTAACTTCACGAGCTATAAACTTGTGACAGCATTACGAATTAATCAATTATAGTGCCCGGCATGAAACTAAAAAAAATAAGTGTGGTTTGAGGTGCGGTACACGCACCGTATAACTCCCTATACTCCGTTTTTTTTAGATGTGAAAATTTGGTAAACAAAAGAAGCAGTGGTCGTCAACATTTGTAATTATCAATGAACAATTTAAAAGTACATAATATTTATTATGTCGTTTTCTTTGTCCGATATTAATTCATTAGTTATAAGCCTAAAGTACCCACTTAGTAGGCCAAGCCAAGGCATAGTAATATAATGTATACTTAAAAAAGATTTTCGACTTACGTGCTCATAAAGTGGCCCTAATTTCATTATTCTTATGCGCGCAGCGCAGCTTATTACACACACACACTTTTTACTTTGATAAATAACAAAATAAATACAAAAACAGAAGTTCTAAAGATATATATTATACTTTTAATTCGCAACTGTGTTGCAAAACTGATCATAACGACAACGACGTTTAAAAACCTGACCATAGCTTCAAAACCTCTGCCTCTTTGGGTATTTTATTGTGCAATATTTCTACAAATGATTAAAATAATAGGCAAAACATGAATCAGATTTTTGCTTTTAGAATAATATAAGTAAAAATAAAAGAAATGAGTTTTTTTCTTCATTTGTTAATTATGTAAATTGCAAACGTACATAAAAATCAAGTATTCACTATCAAATGAAATTAATTGCACAATGTCGCCACACAATGTACCTGATAAAAAACCTCAAGTTGACAGATGTCAACTTTGTTTACCAAATTTTCACATCTAAAAAAACGGAGTATAGTAACAGTGTAACAGCAGTAATTTTTCTTCCTACAAAACGTACATCGCGCGGCTTGTGTGTGTGATTGTGTGCGCGCCGTGAAAGAACGCACTACAAGTCTACAAGCAGTTTTACGAATGTGAAAGAATGCTCCAGTACGGATCGCACCGTCTGCGCCTCGACCTTGAATACCTACGTATCGCGCGCTCCAAAGCGGCCGAAGTTTGACTACTTGTCAGTCTTTATACCTTGCAGTTAGAGATGTGCCGTTCCCGGGAATATTCCCCAATTGTATGGGGAATATTCCCCATACAAACGGGGAATATTCCCGGGAATAGCACATCTCTACTTGCAGTGCAGTCCAGTCCACCTCACGGGTCATTCCACGGTAAGAGGTAACGTGAGTCACAATTTTAATAAAGTTTTAAATCATCATCGACGACCGCTTTAGCTTAGTTGGTAGTGACCCTGCCTGCGAAGCAAGAGGTCCTGGGTTCGAATCCCGGTAAGGGCATTTATTTGTGTGATGAGCACGAATATTTGTTCCTGAGTCATGGATGTTTTCTATGTATTTAAGTATTTGTATATATTAAATATATCGTCGTCTAGTATCCATAACACAAGCCTTATTGAGCTTACTATGGGGCTAGTTCGATTTGTGTAAGATTGTCCCCTAATATTTATTTATTTATTATTATTTATTTATTTATCATGATGCAAATTAACGTGTTAATATATCTCTAAAGAAGTGTTACTTATCATCCCTAGATATATTAACACCAACATTTGTATCTTTAATAAAAAAACACGCAATGAAATCGTGACTCACGTTACATTTACGCGGAATGACCCTAACTATGGTATAGCTCTAGCTAGTGTCTAGAGTCCCACCGAAATTTCGGTTTCGGTTGCGTTGCGTCTTCTACGATAGCTAGAGAAATGAAATTTTAGGGCCCTAGGGTACTATTTTTTGAGCTTAATATCTCAATTCGTTTCCAAAAACAAAGCCATTCCACAGATACAAACGGCGTACGGCAGCTTGACGCCCGGTAGCGTACTGTAACAAAATATTAACTAATTTATAAAGGTACTGTAAACACTGCGTTTACAGTACCTTTTTAAATTAGTTAATATTCTAACAGTATTTTGTATAAACAAACACAGACGTAATAAAAAAATGTGGCGCCTAATCTAATCTGAAGTGTTCACTTGAGAATCAAATAAATTAAATAATTTATTGCTAACTAAAACTTTTAAAACTTTCGAGACTGAGAAATCTTAAGTGTTATACAAACAAACAATAAATTTGGTTACTTTATGGCAACAGAGATTGCCATTGGATTGGATTGTGGTTAGTTGTGTGTTGGTTGTTGATGTTTCTTTTGATCATTTTCTTTTATATGATTGTTTGTTTGCGGTTGGAATTGTGATTTATTTATTTTATTATGAACGATTTTACTTTTATTTCAAATTTTACACACAACGTAGATCGGTCTTATTTTTACATACTAGACTAGGCGATCACACGTATTACATTTATGGCCAAATATTTTAGTGTTACAATTTTCAGTAACTTAAAAGTAATAGTTTATTATTATTTTCATCACACTTGCTCGAAAATGGTGTCATTACACGTAGGTTTTGCGGGCCGTAAATGACCTATTACGCCCTAGGGCGTAATGGTTTTCTTTTTAAATTTGAAACGCTGGTTCTGTTTTACTCTTATTTGTCATGTTCAAAGAAAACGCCAACTTACTTTTTTAACTTTTATGACTGAAATATTTATTTAAAGAGATCTGTTATTGCAAATACATGTAAACACATATTTATGTAACATTAATTATATGTTTAAATAAAATGTTTCAGTATTTTGCAAATATAAAATCAACCATTTATAGTCTTTACCGCTATGGTTTCCGAACGTGACTTGTCGTCTTGTTATATGACACTAATGTCACTGTCAGTTTTACAATTTTATTTAGGTTAAGTAAGGTTATTTTAATCAGATTTCCTCACAAGTGTGATGAAAAACATGGTGTGTGCCACGGGCGGTAAAGGAATTACAAACTCGTGTTATTAAAGCCCTCGGCTTCGCCTCGGCCTTGTAACAAACACTCGTTTGTAATTCCTTACTTACCGCCCTAGATACACAATGTACTATTTCTTAAATAACTATATATATATAGGGTATATATGGTTTCTTTACAGTACACCGTGCGTGAACAGGCCTTATACAAGGTATTTCAAAAAGTTAAAGGGTACTATTTTTTTCACTTAGGTGTTTCGTCGGTACTATTTGGGTACTATTTACCGGCAGCATCAGATTCCGGATATCTTTACGGTGTACGCCATCTTAACGGTCACGCGATTTCCTCCAGTTAATGAAAACTTCAAGTAAGTACATAGTACATAAACGCAGAATGCTACCCACACAACTACAAGGCCTGCATAATATGTCTGTGATTATGTGCTAACAATGCTTGACCGAGCGTGAGTGTTCCACCGCGTGCTCTTAAACCAAAATCAAATAATTTATTTTAGAAGTAAAATTGTATGAATATATGATTGATCGGTAACAAATCTTAAACTTAAGACTCCAGACTAAACAAATAAAATGAAATATAAAAAAAGTTGGTATAACAATTCCAACTAGCTGGGATAGTGTCATATCTGAATAAGCAAATTGCGATTTCCTCCAACTAATGAAGACTTCGAGACTCGAGCATATCAGCATAATACACACGCACATTTGTGTGCAAAGCAAGCATCATTATGTCCTAACAATGAACAGCGCACGTGGGCGTTCCCTTCCATCGTGTGCTCTCAAGACTAACCAAACAGACAGCATGACCACGCAAGTTTTCTACTTTTTTGGTAGTTTTGAAGATAAGATAAGACTTTTCGGTTCTAAATTACAGCACGGATATTGAAAGGGCGTCTAGCGGAAGTGTGAGCTAGATAAACGGCAAAATAATAGATAGTTAAAATACATTTTGGTAGATGTTAGTGTTACTAGTTTTTATCGTGTTTTTAGTAGCAATGCCGATTGTAAGTGGTCACGTTGTGGACTAACCGACCGAACAACACAACAAACAGTTAGCCCCGCGAATGTTCTAACTTACGATTGTTTGTAAAAAAAGTATGATAAATTCGCTTGCCACACCTGGGCATAAAGCGCTTTCTGGCCAAGTGTAGACATAAAATGACGTACACAACACGGGAGGTAATAAAGAAAGCCCTCGGTCGCATCTTTACGTCCCTCGCTTGCAGCTCGGGCCGCAAACTTCTGCGATCTCGGCCTTTCTTTATATTACCACCCTAGTTGTGTAATGTACTATTATTTTATTCGACATTTTCAAAAAGGTTTTTCAAACATACGAACTTATGAATGCGACTGCTCCGACAAGTTATACTCTTAAGTAATATTTAACTAAATTGTGCCTGTCCAAACGTACTTTGTTAATTCACGCCCACCCACTTAACCGAAAAATAGTCAAATGTTTAATCTACTTGTTTAATTGCCCGCTAAATTATAACTTATAAATGAATTAATTGTTTACACGCTTTAAGTCGCTTAAAATTAGGTTAACTACTTGACAACTTAACACGTGTGAACCGGCCTTAATACGTGTGAACCACGCCTTGAGTTGTGAGACTAAAGGTCGGTTTAGACCAAACGCATTCGTTCGTTTGGTCTAAACTAGGGATGTTACGAAGTTTCGGTTTCGGTTCGGATATACCGAAACTTTCGGTTGATTTCACACCTCCGGTTTCGTTTCGGTTCCGATTAATTTCAAGCGAAGGTTATACCGAAACTCGAAGCCCAGCGGCCGCATTGCGCGGCACGTGCCTAGACAAACAGGTTTGTGCTTGTTTCTCCAGGAATCACCCCACGTGTTCTGCGACGATTATTTACATTCATTATTGTTTTGGTTGGTGCACGGCAGGGAATGAATCAGTGTGTTGTGTTTTGTTTTGATTTAACTCATGTCATGTGATTGAGTGTAACTGGGACCAAGTGCTATTTGGACATACTTTATCGAAGTTGACGCAAATACAGCCAAGTGCATTCTTGCGTTCTCCATTTCATACTTTGTAAGTAAGTATTACTTACGTTACAACAGTATTCTTTATGCTTACGAGTAAAATATTGTTACTAAAAATATGAAAGTTACTGATTTTTCTTATACCTAATTATAGAACTTCACCTAATTACAGGATAAATCGTAGATAGATAATATTATAAACCATTATAAAAAAACTATTTTAGGTGTGTAAAAATTTTAAATCTGCAATTTGGTGTTGATTTTGTGCAGTGGTTTTCAACCTTTTTGATGACACCTAGTATGAAAAAATACTTCGCGACCCCCTCGACCCTTCGCTTTTTGATCATGTATGACATACATGAAATCTATCTTTTTAATATTTATAATGTTTTTTACTGAAGTAGGTAATCCTCTCGACCTCTTGCGACCCCCCAGGGGGTCGCGGCCCACACGTTGAAAAACACTGGTCTACACAACACTCCATCTTCACCTCCAGTTCCGGTTTCGGTTTCGGTTCCGATTTCGGTTTCGTTAAAACAAATTTAAAATCTCCGGTTTCGTTTCGGTTCGGATAAAACCACCTTCCTAACATCCCTAGTCTAAACCCACCTTAACCGACTGAACAACAACTGAACGACGAACGAACACAGCACCAGTGTTGCCAATTTAGCAGTTTCAGTGCTAAATTTAGCATAATTTGGACTGGTTTAGCAGATTTTTTTTACATTTAGCAGTTGGCATAATTTTGTAAATAATAGAAATGTTACCTGTTAGTGACAAACACACAGATAAATGGTAAATTTAGAAACATACAAGTTGGTGATAAGATGACATAAGTTTGTAAGATGACCTTCGATTGCATGGTTGACAATAATAAACTATCAAGTTTATTATTTATCTTTTGGTGTGCAATGAAGTTGTATTGTAAGTCGTAATAAAAGCGTAAATTTTTTGCCACTTACATTTTTAACATATTTTACTATGATTGTTTGTATGCTGTAGTAAAAAAGTTAATTTGGTTTAATATAAAAAAAATGTCGATTAACACATTGACATTCTTAATTTACGTATCTTTAGCAATTTTTTTCCTGAAAGTTTAGCATGGACCACAAAAAGATTTATTGTAAAGCTGTAATAATCACAATACATTATTTTTTTATTTAGCACATTTTTTAACAGAATTTATCAAGTTTTAGCATAATTTTAGCAGATTTTCAACAAAATTTTAGCATTGAATGAAATTCAGAGTTGGCAACACTGCACAGCACTAGCACTCTAGCAGTCAGAAACAGCCATTGCCACGGCCGCACGTGTCGAGCGCGCCGCGAAATGTTCATAACTTACGACTGTTCGTAAAAAAACGTATGATAGATTATCATTTTACAAAAACCTTTTAAAAACTCGGGAAGTATTTTAAACTGCAAAAACATTTTATAAATGATGTTTTTTGTCAAACGACGACTTTTATAGGTATGTACGCTAAAAAGTGAAATGATGTGATGTGAACGTAAATGTCGTAGATCGATGTAAATACAGTTCTTTAGTTTATGTATAGTCACCGGTAAGAACGTATGATGTAACAGAACACGCATAAATATCTGAATCGACCTTGTTACTATAGGAATACAGTGGTGTCACATGCGTGTTGCTTTTCAATGTAGGTATTATACTGTTCCCGGTGATTGTACCTACCTGGAACGTCTAGTTGACTAAAAATCGCGTGTAAATCAGCATTAACGTGTAACGGTGACGTAATGCTGATTGAATTAATATCCCAGAAAGAACGCTCAAATAGAGTTGGGCAACAATTAACTTGATTAAGAATGAGGGTTACAGGCGGAATGTTATAGGTTATAAGTTTGCCGGCTAGTTTTCTGCAACTCGACGACATTTGTGCGCGTATTTACCCGACTGCGGCGAAGCCCAAAGGAGGGCTATGTGTTTGACCTGCATGTATGTATATATGTAAGTATGTATGTATGTCCGTTCCTATCTCAACGGCACAACCGATTTTGATAAATGGTACATCATTAGATTCGTCTTGATGGCGCGAGTGTCACTTGGTATGAAGTTCGTTAAAATAATAGTATTTTATGCAACAGTTGTATAAGTGGGTTCAAAAAATGCGAATTGCGTGAGTTGCGATACGAGCCGCGAACGCGGCGAGTATCGCAAATAGAGACGCAATGAGCGTTTTTTGACTTAATTATACAACGTTGCATAGGTACAATACTTTTTCTACGACTGGGTTTTAAATTATAAAATACAAAATTAATCATAACCTGGAAACAAGGCAAATATGACGTTTGACTAACAGTATGTGTCTATGGTAAAAAAATTTTTTAATTTAAAATATACTTAAATTAAAAATACTTTTTTATGTTGGCATTGCAATGAATTTAGTTCGAAAAGTTTTGTTTTTCTTAAAAACCGTAGGAATTTAATTGTTTGTTAAGTTGGTAGTTGTGCATTTTTACCGTAAAGTTAAAATTGAGCGCTTAATCCTTGACCTAAGTTTAACCTAGATTTAGAAGTCTGTGGCTGCTAGCAATAACGTAAAGTGACTATAACGACACTAGTGCTGTTATGGGGAATAGAGTATAGACTTCTCTGAACTCATATTATGTATGTTCTTATATTAGTGTTCGTGACCAAGTAAAAGACAGATAACAGTACAGGAGTAGAAAAACGATTTTATGCACTTTTAAAGTGCACCGCGGTCGGGTTTTTTTTTTCAGTAAAAATATTTAGTTATTTGCGTAGTGGGATGCCGGAATTTATTCGCAACGGACCCGTACACACACACAACTCGGCCGTTTAGGAGCGCGCAACGTACACTAGACGAGCCATCGCGCGTCTGTGTGAGTGCGATCCATACTGGAGCATTCTTATTCTTACGCATTATTATTTCTTTGATTGTAGTGCGTTCGTACTTCGTACACGGCGCGCACACATTCAGCGCGCGATGTACCTGATTATTGCTATTATACTGTGTGCGGAGATGTGAAATAAGTCGTATAAAAAGTTTCCTCTGTTATTCGGGGTTATAATCTACCTGTATCCAAATTTCATGGAAATCGGCCATGTCGTTTTTTTCGTGATGCTCGAACTAGTATAAAATTTCTACGACTTTATTATATGTAATTAATTATGTATAATAGATCAAACGATTTTGACTACAAATTTAATCATGAGCTCGTTATTCTGATTATAATTGAAATTATCTAATCATTAAATGTTTAGTCTCAATGACGATTAAAAAAAATTAAGTAATAAACTATTTCCCTGTCTGTAAATTAAAATATACGGATTGCGCCCAATTCCAGTACCTTACGTAGGTAGGTACAGAAAGATTACTCACCCAGGGAAAACACAAAGTCATTCGTAAACGAATGCTGCTAGGCAGAGAATAGTAAGTAGGTATTAGGGGACAATCTTACACAAATCGAACTAGTCCCATAGTATATAGTACATGACATAACTAGGGTGGTAATACAAAGAAAGGCCGAGATCGCAGAAGTTTGCGGCCCGAGCTGCGAGCGAGGGACGTTATGCGATCGAGGGACGTAAATATGCGATTGAGGGCTTTCTTTATTACCTCCCGTGTTGTGTTGTGTACATCATTTTATGTCTACACTTGGCCAGAAAGCGGCTTTTTCCGTAGGTACCTACGCGCAGCGGTATGTAATGCATAAAGGGCATTTCTCCCGAAATATGTCTGCGACTCATTCGTCTGTCTCCATACATTTAGTATGAAAAACGGCCAGATGAATGAGGTGACCGCAGACATATTTCTGGAGAAATTCCCTAAAGTACATTACATACCGAGGCCAGTAAAGAAAGAAATATCCGAGGCTTTTTTATTTACTGGCCAAGGTTTGTATACAATGTTTCTGTTCGACGGAGCCAGAAAGCGGCATGTTTCTAATTTTCTATATAGATGTTCAGAACGTCGTCGTCAATATCGTGCCTAACATAACTTGAGATCAACTTTGAGGTTGAGGACAACCTTTTCGAAATCAACGACAAGTGATTTTTTTTGCATAGCGGGCCGCATCATAGATATTTATAACGTTTTTTTTTTATTAGCTAAAAACTGGCCCACTTTTTTTTTTTTTTTTTTTCATGAAAACATTACATAGGATGTGAGTTGGTGCCTCTTTTTAAGCAATAAATATGCTTTCTGTCCATATACAAAAATTACTCAATTTATAAACGATTAACTATTTAGTTTTGATTTTACAAACACAATTTTACTATTAAACAGTGATGAAAAAAACTGGTTAAGCTGTTGGCGGGCCGCAGATGAAACCTCCGCGGGACGCCTGGCCGCGGGTTGAAGACCCTGAACTAATCGTTCGTAATTGGGGATCAAAATATATGGGTCCGCTCGTTGCTCCAACTTTGACGGACCTGACCTCTGATTCACGGGTTAAATAGAGTATTTTTCAGTAATCAAAATAAATGGGACGGTGTTATTGACTATCAAACCGAGTGCACGGGATTTTGCATAGCGTTTTATTCGGTATTGCATAACACCGTCCAAATGCTCTCAGTGAGGACGCTGCTTTTCACAAAAAGTTAGCTGATTTGATCTGTCACCAAATCAACTCAAAAATATATTAGAAACAAGTTTGACAGCGGAGTTGTGAAGTAGTGTACCTGGGGTGCCACCCTCGCCCCAACTACACCGCCCAAGACAGTGACCCCTCACAAGGGCACTGACAGTCCGCAAAACACACCGCACCGAATGTAAAACCTACGGCCCGAGATCCGGATCACAGTATAATCAGTAATTTTTCTTCTTACAAAAGGTACATCGCGCGCTTTGGGTCAATATTCAGCGTTTTTACGGCGTTTTATTTTCGTCATTCTTGTCTCAGTATATATTGTTCAAATAAACGATGCCTAGAGTTAACTTTCTATGAAACCGAAGAACAATCCCGAGTATAAGTCTAGTTTTATCAAAATTGTCACGATTTGTCCTTTCGTTATAGTAAATAATCGTCGGAGAATAATGATTGTCAAACCGCGCGGTCAAAACGCTTGGAGAATCGCCCTTGTGTGTGCGCGCCGTGTACGAACGCACTACAAGCAAAGAAATAAAAATGCGTAAGAATGCTCCAGTATGAATCGCACTCACACAGACGCGCGATCGCACGTTTGTCTGAATACGTGTCGCCGCGCGCTCCTATACGGCCGAAGTTGTACTTGTTCATCTTTATAGGGAACGTGCACGAACTATATAGTGTATAGGTGGCAGCACTAAACGACAAACGACACACGGGCGTGCGGACAATAAAGGAAACTATCGCCCCTGTCAAATCAAGCTGTCAATGTCAATGACAATATCTAAGTGTCAATGTCAAATACAAGGACCTTAAAAATAAATGGACGTAGCGTCGCGAACAGATAAGTGAAGCACTCATGATGCGCCGGCAATGCGCCGGCGCTTTGTACGCACGCACGCACACATCAACCAGCATAATGGGCCGGTCGGCTGCCATTGGGCCGTCAACGCACACATGCTCACTTCGGCGGCCATTGCTTGGCTTCACCCTTGTCTTAGACCGCGCGGTATCCTTCTATTTTATACATCCATGGTCAAATATAGTAAGTCGTAGCTTAGCTACACTGCAGTGGCGTGGCGTTGATGAAATCCTTGGGCAAGCCGGAGCAGCTTAGGCTTAAGTTTTCTTTAAGAGCATTTGAATTTAAGTGCTGATCTACCTAATATTAGGCAAGCCGACGGGAATCGAGTTCTATGGACGCCACGCCACTGCTACACTGACGTTAATCGTCCTTGATCGCGATAAATTAACGGTATTTTCGTCAAGATTCACAACTGTGTCTAATATATTTGATGATAGACCAAATCAGTGTCGTATGCGCCGTGCGGCGGTGACCTTCAAGCTTATCAGGATTACCTGCGTAGGTACGACGAAGCTTGATAACCCTTTCCTGCCCTCAGGCATACTCCGGCCAAAGTATAGGGAACGAGCACGACGAAGGTGCCGCCAACCGTCAATCTAAATCCCTCTCCCCGCTCCCTCTCCCCTACCCTCTCATGCTGAGGTCACATTCGCGAGGCGCACATTAATAAAAAGAAGAGGGATCTCTTCCCACTAACGTTTTCGCAGTTAAACACGATCGACCGCCGCGCCGCACCGGCGAAATCAGACAGTGACCTTGCCACATGGTTTGTTTGTTACATAACGTACGTCCTTGCAGCCTAAAATAACGAGCAGCATTTATGATTACTCAGATATAGCTCACCAGATTATATAGCTTATTATCAAAAGATATTAAGCAATTCACTTTCAAATTTTTTTGTTTTCCATGTCCAATATTGTAACTGTCAGCCTGTGTAGAATGTTTACCGACTCTGTGAGTACCAAGATACAGGCTCAGCCTAGTTTGGTCCTTACCGGATACTACATGTGTTTACGTAACTGTGCAATTTGGTATAAATAAATGTATCTTATCTTATCTTATCTATCTATGTGCAGAGCAGACTATTGAGGAAAAAAACAACTTTGATTTCGACTTTCAAAATGAGACGTAAATAAGTCCGAGACACGAGGAATCTAGCTGGCCTACCAAACCCGTAGACTAAAACCTAGATTGAAACATATGATCATTTATATCCTAAAGAAAGTTCCATTGGTTGACTGGTGCCTTAAGGCATTAAGTCCGCCATTTGTAGGTACTTTTTTGTATTGTGCAATAAAGTTTAAATAAAAAAAAATATAACTAGATTTTTTTGCCTGATAAGTTTCCTTTACTGTCCGCATAGTGTCTCTTTTGTCGATTTAGTGCTGCCACCTAGTTATAGTTCCTAAACGTTCCCTATAATAACGGAAATAACACAAACGAACCCCCGGTAAATGCTAATTAATCATAAGTCCTAACAAGTAAACATTTTCATTTCAAAAACCCGACCGCGGTGCACATTAAGAGTGCACAAAAGCCACCATTTTTATTTTAACAAACTTCAAAACAGTGACAATCGCGCCATCAAGACTTGTCAAGACGAATCTAAATGTATAATTTATCAAAATCGGTTGTGCCGTTGAGTAGTTACGAGCGGACGTAGGAACGGACTTACATGCTTACATACATACACACATACACGGCAAACACATAACCCTCCTTTTGGGCTTCGCCGCAGTCGGATAAAAATTACAGCTAGGTTAGTTTCCCAACAAATCAAATCAGCTTCTTATTATGAAGTGTCAAATCGCTCAGAAACAGCTATATAGAAAATACGAACACATGACGTCACAGGTTGTTATGGCCCAATTGGCTACTTGACAACTTTTTTCTGTGGTATATTATAGAAAGACCTCTCAATAATAGAAATATTAGTGAAATAACTGGCCAAGAGCATGTCGGACCATGATCAGTGTAGGGTTCCATAGCCGTAACTATAAGGTAAAAAATACGATGTAAAAAAAGTACAACAACAAAAGAGCGTATCTTCATAGCAATTACGTCCTTTTGTTGAGAAGCGCAGTTTATCGGCAATAACTCAAAAACGGTACATTCGATCTTGTTGAAAATAATTTTCGTTGAAAGTATTAATTAAGCGTTACCTTCGTGATTTTTTTCATATTTTTCGGGCGCACGGTTTAGAAAATAGAGGGGGGGGGGACACAATTTACACAACTTTCGGAGCGATTATTTCCAAATACATTCACTTAATCAAAAACATTACTTAGGAACCTTATAGTGTTTTTTAAAGAGCTGTCGAACTATGTACCACACGTTGATATTTGCTGAAAAAAAATTTTTTTACTGTCTTTAACATGTATGGAGTGCCCCCCCTAAAAATATTTATTTTAATTATTTATATACCAAACTAAGTAGCGGCTCATAAAACACACCTATATTCCAAATTTCATCAATATCCATCATGTAGTTTTTGAGTAAAATGCCTGTGACATACGGACAGACAGACAGACAGACAGACGGACGGACATGACGAAACTATAAGGGTTCCGTTTTTGCTATTTTGGCTACGGAACCCTAAAAACCACTTCAATATCATAAAAACTCACCGAGATACTACAATGTTAAAATCACCTTTTTAGACTTTCCCAAATATGTGCCGAAACGCTCCCTACTGAAGCCCGTTATACAGTGACGTCACTACTCATACCATACGTTGTTTGGGGAAATCAATAACTTTGTTCTGCAACTATGTTAAAACGTGCGTTTGTCGTAACAGTTTCATAACAAAAGTTACTATAAATTTTATGAGTTATTTTATGATATTAGTAGTTTTTAATAAGTTTATATTTTTAAAATGGACTTTCCCACCCAACTTTGGAGGCTCATAAAAAAAGTTACACGTTAGGTATCAAACTCAAAACTTGAACATATTTCCTTGTTATGCTTATTTTAACGGGATCTTATATAATTTTTACAAATTTTAGTTGCAGTCAAGTACCCAATTGCCACTTATTTTTTTGACATTTTAAATC
This sequence comes from Eudemis profundana, assembly GCA_947034925.1. Lineage (NCBI taxonomy): Eukaryota > Metazoa > Arthropoda > Insecta > Lepidoptera > Tortricidae > Eudemis > Eudemis profundana. Next base: position 3,157,025 of record OX344809.1, read on the forward strand.
GTTCAAGGCAAGAAAATAAGTGAATCTGGATATATTTTGGTATCTAAATTTGATAATTAGCGTTATAAAATGTATTTTAGCTACAGCAAACTACCCTTTTGTTTAGGGAATAGGCGAAAGTTCTGAAATACGAGTACTTATATAAGCTAGACTTCGTCTACGAATCGCCATACCGTCGCCATTAGTAGCCCGAGACGCGGCTGACGGTAACCCTACCTCATCTATACTATACGTCCAACAGCGTAGCTATAGAAAGGCAAGGCAGTGCAAAGATGCAGCGCAGATAGCGGATTTTTCTTTCTACAACAAGTTCATCGCGCGCTTGTATGTGTGCGCACCGTAAACGAACGCACTACGCTACGAGCAAAGTTTTAAGAATGCGTAAGAAAGAATGTTTCAGTACGGATCGTACCGTATGCGCATCGACCTTGAATAGGTATCGCGCGCTCCTAAAACGGCCGAAGAGATAAACTACTCGTTTGTGTTATACTTTGGCACTACCGGAAGCAAAGTAGTGTAAAACGTAATACATTTCTGAAATGAGTAAACTTCGTACAACATTATCTTATATCCTCTGATATCATAGAGAACAAAGGAAATGTGGGCGATCGCGCGTCTGTGCGAGTGCGATCCATACTGGAGCATTCTTACGCATTTTCTTTCTTTGCTTGTAGTGCGTTCGTACACGGCGCACACACATTCAAGCGCGCTATGTACAGTCTGCTCCAGAGATAAGTATACCCCCTGCTATACCACGAATGTATGACAGGGGGGCTACTTATCTCTGCAGCTGACTGTACCTTTTGTAGGAAGAAAAATTATCGTTAAAATTCTAATCTATAATGAAACGCAGTGTTGGCAAAATATCCAAAAGTATAGGTGGCCTTGGCTGAACTGGGCTATTTTTAACCGACTTCCAAAAGAAGGACGGTTCTCAATTCGTATGTATGTTTTTTTTTTTATTTTTTTTTTTTCATTTTTTTTTGTGTGTTTGTTCACCGATTATTGTACCTACTGTTAAGAAAAAAACGTTAAAATAACTGGCCAAGAGCATGTCGGACCATGCTCAGTGTAGGGTTCCATAGCCGTAACTATAAGGTAAAAAAATACGATGTAAAAAAAGTACAACAACAAAAGAGCGTATCTTCATAGCAATTACGTCCTTTTGTTGAGAAGCGCAGTTTATCGGCAATAACTCAAAAACGGTACATTCGATCTTGTTGAAAATAATTTTCGTTGAAAGTATTAATTAATCGTTACCTTCGTAATTTTTTTCATATTTTTTGGACGCACGGTTTAGAAAATAGAGGGGGGGGGACACAATTTACACAACTTTCGGAGCGATTATTTCCAAATACATTCACTTAATCAAATACATTACTTAGAAACCTTATAGTGTTTTTAAAGAGCTGTCGAACTATGTACCACACGTTGATATTTGCTGAAAGAATTTTTTTTTACTGTCTTTAACATGTATGGAGTGCCCCCCCTAAAAATATTTATTTTAATTATTTATATACCAAACTAAGTAGCGGCTCATAAAACACGCCTATATTCCAAATTTCATCAATATCCATCATGTAGTTTCTGAGTAAAATGCCTGTGACATACGGACAGACAGACAGACAGACAGACGGACGGACATGACGAAACTATAAGGGTTCCGTTTTTGCCATTTTGGCTACGGAACCCTAAAAAGCGCCTGTCAGACCGGAATTCTACATCGTCGTTGGTAAACTAAAAAAAAAACTATAATAATACTAACCTAAACGAAGGTCTTTTTTCTTCGAGTTGTCGTCTTGCAACCAACGCTTTGACCTTTTTTCATCCCAAATAGACAGATCTAGTACTCCGAATTTTGTTTCATACCTTTATTGTACCTTACATAAAAACAAGTAAAATAAAACTAGTACAAAACAAAGGTAAACTAATTTTCGAACTTCAGAATAGTTTTTTTTATAGTTTCGCTGACGGCCATATACTTTTTAACATCCCTACTTTTTGTTTTTGTCTTTCTCTCTTGTAGAACCGGTTTTATGGTGGTACTAGATCATGTAATGTTACCGTCGTTCGCATCTTGGCCTAAAGTAGTGGCAGATGAAATGGCACACCCAGTGACCTCGCAACCCTGATGACGTCTGAAACTGAGCTGTCTAGACTCTAGACGGTGGACGTGAAACAATAAGCAGTTTTTTCGATCGAACAAGACGTTAATTATTATTGTTTGCTATGTGAGACACCGCACGGTCATGAAGACATTCAAAATGTATACATCTATTTTTTAACGGTTTCATTTAATATGTTGCTTGACCCGTTTTTTTGTTTCCATCAATTACTTCTACTCAAGGACCTTAAAATAAATAGCCGGACGGAGCCTCGCTAACAAATAACTGAAGCATGTCTAATAAGCCGGCTACCTATGGGTGCGTGTGCGTGCTGCTCGCAATAGGAAAAAAACCGGTCAAGTGCGAGTCGGACTCGCGCACCGAGGGTTCCGTACAAACTCATAAGTAGATACGCGAATAGTACAAGAAAAACTGTATGTCGATTTGTTTAGTAGAAGCAAATAAGTATATGTTATGATTTTTGCAAATTTCTAAAAAACAGTGTAAGTTAGGAAAACAGTTATATTTTCCCTGTAATATTTAGAACCTGACGTGTAATGATTCTATTTAAGGCTCCTACACGCGCTAACGTCCTTGAGGGTATGGGCGGAGCCTAGAGTGCTCTTCGCTAATACGACGCTTCGATAATTACAACGCGACGTCTAGTAGTTCTAGTGCTGGCAGCTATGAGAGCTAGAGCCCTCTATAATTAAATTGCTGAATTACCGCAACGTGTAGTAATTTAAGGCGAAAGTTAGCTGTTTTCAAAAATATGCAACAGGTGGCGTGTTACATTGGGTTAGTGATGACTTTGCTTATAGTTTGGGACTAGGTCGATTTGTGTACCTATAAAAAGGCTGTGCAATCTTGCACAGCATCTATATAATTACTTATTTACTACGTACTTATTTACAACTATAAAATATTTACAATATGATTCACTGTAGGGAGGGACCGCAAGTAAGGCTCACAATCACAAGAAGGAATCGTACCTATACGTCCTTCGCAAACAAATACACTGCTGTGACTGACCCTGTACCTACCATTAGTTGACTTTTCGACAGTCTATCTCTTTCGTACTATTGGCGCGTGCGAGAGAGGTGCACTGAATCTCGATACGAGAAACTCGCTAGCGCCGATCGTACACTCAACTCATTATTACAGATTTTTCTGTTCAGTAACTTCGAAGATAATAGAATGAATGAATGAATGAATGAATGGGGAATGGTATTTTTTTGACGTTTTTCGTCATATTAATCAAAAACTACTTATTTAAGAAAAAAAAACGGCATTTTAATCTACAAATCAAGCCCTTTCATTTGATACCCCACTCGATATAATAGCCCTACTTGCTTTTTTCAGAGTTCCATTACGGACCCCTTTAAAAAAAGTAAAAAAAAAGGCATAAGATTTTTTTTTCCATCCAATAGGCTCGGGTTAGTGGTTTTTAACACTATTCCAAATTTCAAGTCGATAGCATCAGTAGATCCTGAGATATCTTGCTGTGACAGACGGACAGACAAACAGAGCCATTTAGGTACGGAACCCTAAAAATAGAGGAGAGAGGTTGAAAGATTTAGAACAGAATATTCCAGTAAATAGATACAAGATAAAAATTAGTTAGGTAATCTATATATATAAAAGAAGATGTCCTGACTGACTGACTGACTGACTGTCTGACTTACTGGCTCATCAACGCACAGCCGAAACTACTGAAGCTAGGAACTTGAAATTTTCACAGTAGGGTGGTTGTATAACGTAAGTAAGGGATAAGAAGGGAGTTTTCGAAATTCATCCCTAAAAGGGGTTAAACGGGGGTTGAAACTTTGTATAGGGACCAAACAATTTTTAAAGTTGGAGATCTGAGACTTCGGACATATACAAGTACAGGAAAGTAATTTCACGGTTTTTCGAAATTCATCCCCGAAAGGGGTTAAATGGGGGTTGAAAGTTTAAATTGAGACCACACGATTTTTAAAGTAGGAGATCTGAGACTTCGAACATAGACTCTTCAATATAAGTTGAAAAAAGTAATTTCACCCTTTTTCAAAATTCATTCCTAAAAGAGGTTAAACAGGGGTTGCAATATTGTATAGAGACCAAATTATTTTTAAGTTACAGATCTGAGACTCTTCAATAAAGGTCGAAGAAAGTATTTTACCGTTTTTCGAAATTCATCCCCAACAGGGGTTAAATGGGGGTTGAAACGATTTTTGAAGTTGGAGCTCTGAGACATCGTACATAGTTTCCTCAACATAAGTACAGGGGGGTAATTTCACGGTTTTTCGAAATTCATCCCCAAAAGAGGTTTAATAGGGGTTGAATCTTTGTACGGGGACCAAACGGATTTTGAAGTAGGAGCTCTGAGACATCGTACATGGACTCCTCAATAAGAATAAAAACGAAAAGTAGTTTTACCGTTTTACGAAATTCATCCCTAAAAAGGGATCAAACAGGGGTTGAAACTTTGTAAAAGGACTAAACGATTTTTGTAGTAGATCTTGAACTCATCCAAAAGAGAAAAGAAAAGTGAATGCAGTTTTTTGAAATTTATCCCCAAAGGGGTTTAAATGGGGGTTCAAAACTCTGTATAGGGTCCAAAGGATTTTTGAAGTAGGAAATCTGATACTTAGTACATAGATCCTTCAATAAGGGCACAGAAAAAAAGTTAAACCGTTTTTTGAATTTCATCCCCAAAAAGGGTCAAATGGGGGCTAAAACTTTATAAAGGGACCAAATGATTTTTAAAGTAGGGTATCTAAAACTGATTAAACTGAATAGAACTCAAATGATTTCATCGTTCATTAAAATTTATCTCGAAAACCGGTTGAATAGGTAGGGGTTGAAAGTTTGTTTAGAGACTGTACAATTTTTAAAGTAAAAGGTTTCTAACTCCATGCGTAACATATAGTAATTAGTAGATTGCTTTTTTGTGTTAGTAACAAGTGGTTAATTAAGTGCATTTAATTTTTTGGAAATAATCCTTAAATGGACTAAAGAATTAATTTTCGCGGTAAATGTGCACTGTGCAGTTTTTGGCCCAAAATTTATGAACAAATATCAGAAACTATGTATTGCCTATTAAGATTAATTGCCTAATTATAATTTACACCGCAGACGAAGTTGCGGGCATAAGCTAGTTAATTATAAACAAATTACATTTTTGAACAGCATGATTTATTAAATCGTCCGAAAATGTTTCAGCGGTCATATAGGTATTATACTGTTATGTAGGTATTTCATATTTAAATAAATAAATATCAGGGACAATCTTACACAAATCGACCTAGGCCCAAACTAAGCAAAGCATGTACTATGGGCGTACCAGGCGACGATACACATACTTTGTTATAGATAAATATAAATGTTTTGTTATGTATTTTATCCAAAAATGCCAAAACATAAATAATAAACATGTTTTCATATTATTAATAAGTAAAAAAAAGTGACCATCTCGAGGATTCGAACTATAGACTAATACTTTGGCCGAGGTGCATTACGCGCCCGCTCGTTGAGCCGTTCGGCTATAAAAACAGTGTGCCCGCGCTCGAAAATAGGAAGTTCTTTCTACACCTTCAGAATGGCCCACTAGTCGCGACGCGGCCGCTGGGACAAACGAACACAGGTCCGACCTCTGTAAAGCCTCACCGGCGAATGGGCGTTACTTTTTTTTTTTTTTTTTTTTTTTTTTTTTTTTTTTTTTTTTTTAAACCTGACAAACTCACAACCCACTTTCGGGCATTGTGATTGTCGGGCCGGGTGGTTGGCCGTTGCGGTCACTGGGCTCGAACCAGTTCGCTTGGCCAGACCACCCAAGGGCGTCCGACCGTGTGCCTTACACACGGCCGACACGAACATCGGACTGGGTATGTGCCGGGGGGTGCCTGGAGTCGAACCAGGTCATCGGTCCCGGCTTACCACGATAGGTGTCGGGCTAGGTGGGGGCCTGCTCGCCTGGGGTCGAACCAGGACGATGGCCAGGGCCACCTTTGACTTTTCGCTGATTGCTCAAAGTGAGCAGCGGACCAGCGGGAAGGATGAAGCGGATCATCCTGTCCTTATGTGAACTTGTGTATCGAACTAATGGGAGTTTTAGTTGCCGGTTCGCTAAACCTAGCCCAGCTAAGAAGACTCCGGCAAGAAACTTAGCTGGGCCCGAGCAAGGTCGGAGTGAAGTTAAGCAGGGCGTTACTTGTAATAAGGGACGCATTTATAGTTCACGCGCATCACAGAAAGAGAACGCCATATACAGTACGTGCCTGGGTTTTTTGGCGTAAGCGCCAGATATAAAAATACGATTAAATCAAAGATATTATTATGTTTTATTAACATTTTTTTTAATCACTTAAAAGATAAAGGCATGAATGACATTTTTACATAATTTTACCGTTTATTAATCGGTTGTTTGTTCATACTACACAAAAAACGGAATTTGAAGACGCATTTTCGGATCTCTTATCTATCGAAGAAATTTTAAGCAAACATGTTTCCACCGTAATCACTGAATAGGTTATATAGTCAAAAAACACATATCTGAAAAGCAGCCCATTTCATAATGTAGATTTTACAAAAATCTCACTAAAAAATAGCTTAAATTTTCGATGACGAGCCTTAATAGCAAGGACCATTAAATCAAGAGGACTGTCATTCTCCATACAAAAAGCTGTTCCCCGAATTTACAACGCCATCTATGTATAAGCTTGGTAAAATAATTATAATATTATTTACAATTATTTAACTTTGCAAACGTGACACAGTATTTAAATGTATTTAAATTTATTTATTATTAGCTGTTTACGAACTAATTGTTACTATACTATGTTTCTTTGTTCAATTATAACATCGTTAAATGTTTAGTGTTTTAGCGCCATCTAGTTTTGCCCGGAAATCCCCTAGCGTGAAACATGCCATCGCTTAGTTTTGCTACTCGCCGCTAGGGATTTCAAGTTTTGTAAATTTCTAAAAAGGTATTAAAGTTAGCAAGACCGTTCTATTTTTCCTGTAATATTCAGGTTGATATTTATAATTAGTAATTATGACACATTTTTCTGATCAGTAACTTCGGAGATAATAGGGGGGGAATGGTACATAAAAATGTATAAATCAAAAACTACTTATTGAAGAAAAAAAATAAAAATGCTGTTTTAATCTACAAATTAAGCCCTTTCATTTGATACCCCACTCAATATAATAGCCCTACTTTCAATTTTCAAATTCCCATTACGGAGCCTTTTAAAAAAAAAGTAAATAAGGTACAAGATATTTTTTATGTCCAATATGCTCGCGTTAGCTACTTTTAACACTATTCCAAATTTCAAATCGATAGCATTAGTAGTTCCTGAGATATCTGGCTGTGACAGACGGACAGACAGACAGACAGACAGACAGACAGACAGACAGAGTCGCACCATAAGGGTTCCTTTTTTACCATTTTGGTACGGAACCCTAAAAACTAGTTGATGTGTGCGCACGCAGACATGCTTCAGTTATTTGTTAGCGAGGCTCCGTCCGGCTATTTATTTTAAGGTCCTTCTACTTAACCCATTCGAAACTTTGCACAAACAATGAATTCCTATGGCAATATAACATTATGATATTTCATCTCGGTAACGAGAGACTAAAAAGCGGAAAATAATACCGTTAAACTTAAAAGATATTTAAGGTCTTTACTTATTTATTTTATAAGGCCCCTTTTATCACATACCGACGTTATCACCTGATACGATATTAGTTTAATAGTCATTGTAGAATTTAATTATTAAACCAGAAGGAAATATAGCAAAAAATTGATAAGGATTATATTCAAACTGGCACGCAAAATATCTGCGCATATCATACTTCGAGTTGCGGAAAACTATACTCCGAATTTAGACCACGACATGGTCAAAGCAACACATATTTGTATCATCATATTATAGGACAGTCTCACAGTGAAGTAAAAGTGAAAACAGTGTGTAAACGGCAAAATAACGGAGTGTAGTACTACTGTAGTCACAGGAGACAAGTCATGGAAACAAGGCGTCTCTATAACTTAGCCTGGTCGCTAGTATGTGTCACTCTCATCGGCCAATCCACGCAAACACTAGCCGGAAACCCCGAAGATAATATGAAGCACATTCTCATATGGGGCGACCCCACGCTTTACCCATCCAGTGCCTTAGGAGACGGGTCTTCAGCCTTCATAGAAAACAAATGCGTGTACAGAAACTGCTACGTCACATCCAACAAAAAGCTTAAAGACGTCGCAGATTTCGACGCCATAATCTTCAACGGCAGAATACTAGATTCAAACGTGCCAGAAAAACGATCGGAGAAGCAAAAATACGTGTATGCTAACACTGAATCGTCCCACTATTACCCTATTTGCGATAATGTCTATAACGACTTCTTTAACTGGACTTGGACTTACAAATTAAAGTCGGACGCTTGGTGGGGGTATATGAGAGTATACGATTTGAACAGAACCATAGTCGGACCGAAGATCGACATGCACTGGTCAGACCTAGGACCCGTGGATGACAAAACGAAGTTCCAAATAAGAAATAAAAAGGTCGCGGCCGCGTGGTTTGTGTCTAACTGCAATGGTCCAAGTAAAAGAAGCGATTTCGTCAAAACAACGTCCAAAGAATTAGAGAAATACGGTCATTCCATACACGTGTACGGGAAATGCGGGGACTACAGCTGCCCACGGTCCATGAGTGAGAAATGCAACAAGAAGATAGCCGATGAGTACTTCTTTTACTTCGCTTTCGAAAATTCGTTCGACGAAGACTATGTGACGGAGAAGGTGTTGACTGGGCTTCAAAATTACGCCGTTCCCGTCGTGTTTGGGGCGGCTAATTACTCCAGGTAAGGGTCAAGTTGAACTCTAGTCGTAAAGTTGGCCAAATTAATAAGCGGTATAGATTCAACGGGCCTGTGGCCAGTTTCATAAAGCTACGAGTTACAATTTTACAATAGGGTATTTGCCTGTAGTACTAAAAACCAAAGATATTTTACATGTAGTTAGTTTAGATGCCGAGAATTTTTTATAATATTTTTATTTCTATAATTAATCCCACATTTTTAATATTTTTACAAAATAAAATTATGATTTTTAATCTGTATGTCACGTGACCGCAAACACCAATCACAAAGTGTGACGTCATTGTGCTTAAACAAAGATGACAGACGTGTCAACTTGACGATTTATTGTGTTATTCGGAATTCGTTATTTGCAGATTTTCGCTAATAAAAAATATATAATATCTACGTCATTTCTTTATAATATAATAGAACGCTATCGTCTAACCATGATGAAACGTTTTGTCAAAGCGGATAGTTCCAATTTGCCGCGAGTCGACTCAATAATGGTGGCAAGATCTTTTGCTGCGAATCCTGATTTCTGTTCCGCAAAATTCAGAAATATGAGGACTTCTATGTAAGTATGATCAAGTATAATAGCCAATATTCTTTAAAGAAAATCTTGGAAAAGACGACAAGCAACTTAGTCTAGGAAAATAGGCCTTGTAATATTATATTGAGGTTATGACTTATGTTGTTATGTTATGATACTTATAACCAAAATTTTCTGTTATAAAACCATACATTTTTATTCTTTTAGGTCGTCAAGAGAGATTTATGGAGACGACGCTATTGGATATGTGCATTTGAGCCGCGAAAACAATTTGTGCATAGTGAAGTGTAAGATGTGTCCGAAACATAAAGTGCATAAACAAACAATACAGTCTCACTATGACTGTAGATAAAAAAGCCGAACAAGTGAACAGTGTAAAGTGGCATGACTGTTTTGCGAGTCAAGGACGTGTAAGCAAGCATGTGGTGGTGTTTCTAATGTGGGCACAGTTTGTATAAAACCAAACTGTTGAGATTTTGAAAGTGGTGTATGACGGAGCAAAAACTAAAGACATTGTTAATAAATTTTGGCATTTTTGAGTAACTGCTATTATGCTATATATCCATTACTTTATCGAAGCACTGTAGTAGAATAAGGTGAATAGAAAACCATTACAACAAACTTTTTGTTTCATTTTAATTAATCATTACAATAATAGTAGAATGTGCAACTGATACAGTCAAGGGCAAAGATATTATGAGATTTTGTGATATTTACTTATATTGTCCTTGACTATACAGTCACCACACAGGAATGTTGAGCCACTTGTAGCCAAGTAACGTACGATTATCACTAACCAGGCTGGGCCGAAGGGCATTTTTAAACTCTGTTAAAGTAAATTGAAGCGTGTATACAATAATTAAAGTTCATATTTGCACATGGTAAGGTAAGCCTGTCGGCTCCTCGCGGCGTCGTTCGGCTGCCATTAAGGTGGTTTTCCACCGGCAGAGCGAGACGAGGCGCGACGCGGATTGAATTAAAATTTGTATGAAATTTTCAATCCAATCTGGCCGGAGAGGATTGAAAATCTCATACAAATTTCAATTCAATCCGCGTCGCGCCTCGTCTTGCCCAGCCGGTGGAAACACCTTTATGCCATACAAATTAGGACAGATCTGCGCTGTGCTCCGACCCAACCCAGTCAGTGAGAATCGTAAATATTGCATGCGTCCCCTAACACACCTTCTTTACATCTTACGGAAGCGTAAGGGAAATAGCAAGTGGGGCTGAGCTCTCACCATCCATAAAAAAACACAGAACTAAATAAAAATTGTTTATTTAATAATACTGTCCTGTAAATAAATAAAAGCAAAAGCTATTGTGATAGCTTCATCCACTACTCGTAGCAAATTTTGCAGGTTTTTGTATCTATCTCCAGGCAGTCTATAATACAAGAAACATTGTAATATCTATGCCTGAAAGCAGGGGCATATTAACAATAAACTTTTGCAATAATAGGAACATTTTTCAAAAATATTTTACTAGCATAATTCAGTGACACTCCAAATTCATCACCGAGTTCTGAAAATCTTGAGTCTAATCTAATCTAATCCTTGCAGAGTATCTACAAATCAATAAAATGTTCAAAATAAGTCACTTGTATTGTAATTCAAGAAAAAAACTTAATTAGTTTTATTAGGCCCAGGGCGCGGCGGGAAAACTAATGAATTAGTCCTAATGGGGTGTCAAAATTAAATTTCATTAGTCCAAACATGGTGGATTTATCTTATGAAATTTAGATGGTCATCTTGTTTCATTGTCGAATCAGCTTGATGGTACTATAATCTTATATTGTCACCGAATGTACATAAGCATGCCAAATTTCAGCTCAATTGGATACCATGAAGTGGTCGAAAAAAGGTGTACAATTTTTGAAACCACAACTTACATACAAGCTTTGCAAGTTAAATAAAAGCTTGTAAAAATACACTACATCATATCTACTATTGCACTTTTGTACCTTATCATAAAAGATAAAATATACTTCAGAGCAAATATTCCGAGTCACTAACATAAAATGTAATATCTTGTTTAACATACATGATTAAAATGTAACATAAATAATAATTTATTAGTTTCTTGAACTTTATTTTGTTATATATAACAAGCTAGCTTAGTTTTCAAGATATTACATTTTTGTTTATAACCCGGAATATTTGCTCTCCAGTATATTAATTACAGTAACTCAAGTGTATATCTATCAGCCAAAGCCCATCCACAGCTGGAGATATATATGTATCATCCTAAATCTAAGTTAACAAAGCAAAGAAATATACACCACTTCTTTTTGAGTCACTAGACTCCGACATTTCTGTGATTTTGGATTCATACTCTTCCAAAGCCTCTTTGATTAATTATTTTCGCTTTTCGATATCATCAGATGATGAGATACTAGAAAATTTCCTTATTCTGTCAGGCAGGCAATCGAATTTTGATGGTAAACAACCCTTTTTCATCCTAATTCTCTTAACATGATCCTGTAGGTATGATATACTGGATATAGTTTTCCATATCATCAGGCAGCTGAAACAAATATAGAGTTATTATTTAATAATATTGGTGTTTGTTTGACTCAAGATCTTTAAAATATTTGTGGTAATGTAGGTACAAAATACACTTTTAGGTGGACATTCTATTAACCATTGTACACTATCTTCACCACAATAGTACTCAGTGGAAGATTTGCAGTCTTGGCCGCCCTAGGCCCTAGGTCATGTAGTAAGTACCAGCCGCCGCTTTCTCAGCAGCAACAGTCATTTTTTTGTCACGATTGACCGCCACGCCCCTAATATCAGATCGCCCTAGGCCCGGGCATACTTCGTGTTAGGGCAAATCTGCCACTGATAATAACATTAAAAATATCCGTACTTCAAGAGAAACACATTTTTTTTTAAATATTCTGTACGTAATTATATGTATACTTACATTGAAAATGATCTTCACAAAAGTACATCATTGTTGTTTTTAATGATAGTTTTTTCCAGTCTCTTTGCTAGGTCTAACCATTGTTGTCGTATTTCTGGTTTATGTGGCACAGGAATAAATAATTTCGTTCTTTTCATGTTATTGTAACAAAATGGCACTACACAAATTACACAATACTGGTAAAATAACTTTAAACTCGTTTTAAAATAACTCAAAGGATGACAGAAGTTATAACCTCAAAATTGCGTTTCGTTTTGTTTGAGCACAATGACGTCATACAGACCACGTGACGACGTATGGTGTTTCAGCGGCAAAATTTAAACGTAAATACTATTTTTGTGTTTTATCATTGTAATTCGGTTATTATTAATGCAAAAAATATTTTTGTAGCTTATAATTGTCCTGCAATCAACTTTACATAGTTTACAAAAAATAGGAAAGTACCCTATTCTATACTAGCAATATGGTTAAAGCAACCAAATGGTATTGTTGTTTTTGACCAATCATGTAAAACAATAACTTGGTGATAATTATTAAAGACTTGGGACCAAACTGAAGACTAAAATAGAATAACCAGTTTCTCTTTAAGGCCTGAAGGTGGTTTTCCACCGGCAGGGCGAGACGAGACGAGGATTGAATTGAAATCGAACTGGCCCTTTTCCACTAAAAATTGGCGTTAATAGCAATTGCGAGCCTGCGCGAGCTCGCGATTGAAGTACGAATCGCGTAACCGCCGGAGCCGTAGATTGTAGGCTTCATAAGTCATAAGGTAAAGATCTACTGATAAAGCAGTAAATCTACCGGATTTCTTATAAATCTACCGTATTATTTCAAAAAATTCAAGAAATCTACCTGCTTTTCTTATATGGATAAAAATTCACACTAATGTAATAATACACAAAATGAAACAAAATCTACTCCGTGGCGGTGTCAGGGCGAATGCCACTACTTATTACAGTAAAATTGGTACTACTAACTTTACTTTTTTTTGAGGAGCGGTATCTCTTTTTGACGAATAGTTGTATCCCCCATCGGTTCGCTAATGAGCCGATCGTTTCGATTCGATCGTTCGAAACGTGTATGAAGAAGATGATTCATAATATACTTTGTTTTTATTTAAACATGTAATGTAAATGTCATGCTTAAACATAACAAGTTGGCAACTCAAGTGTACGTCACAAAAGTTAGAACATTTGTGTAAACTTCGTGTTAACAGCGACCTCAAGTAGAAATGGCTTGTACCTTACCTACTATCATGACGGTATTTTCAGGTAATAAATAGCAACGAACAACAAGAAACCTATCGCGAGAAGCGTGTTTCTGTTGCAGAGTTAATTTATACTCTATATAGGAAGCAATACGGTTCATTTTTACACAAACAAATTTTTCAATTCAAGTCTCGCACATCCTCGTCAATTCCCTATTCTATTCCACCGAAGATGCGCGAGGAGAGGATTAAAAATTTGCCATACAAATTTCAATTCAATCCTCGTCTCATCTCGTCTCGCCCTGCCGATGGAAAACCACCTTGATACTCGTAAGTTTCCTTTATGCCACACCTGGCCATAAAGTGGCTTTTACCGCCCACTACGCGTCAAAGCTGCTTTCTGGCCAAGTGTAGACATAAAATTATGTACAGAACACGGGAGCTAATAAAGAAAGCCCTCGGTCGCATATTTACGTCCCTCGCTTGCAGCTCGGGCCGCAAAAATCTGCGATCTCGGCCTTTCTTTGTTTTACCACCCCAGTTGTGTAACTAGGACGGGGTCGAGGGACGTAAATATGCGATCGCGGGCTTTCTTTATTAACTCCCGTATTGTGTACATCGGTTTATGTCTACACTTGGCCAGAAAGCAGCTTTTTCCGTACGCCACTTTATGGCCAGGTGTGGCAAAATGTACTATTACAGCATAGTGCATCTTTTGTTTAGTCCCTATCCTTATGCACGTTCCCTATATGATGTACAAAGTTTGTTGATGGACGGTATTTTGTCTTCCAGGTTTCTGCCTCCGGGCAGTTATTTGGACGCGAGGCAGCTGGGCCCTGAGGGTCTGGCGTCGCGCATGGCCTCCATAATCAAGAGCTACAGGCAAGGCCAACCTGAGGATTACTACGACTTCTTCAGGTGATCTTTACACATATTAAAAGCTTTATACATATTAGAGCCAATGCACATGCATATGGCGTCTTTTAAACGCGCCGTCGACGCGCGTTTCATAGCGCTCTCTATTTATTTTTAGGCTGTAAAAGCGACAGCGCTATTAAATTAAAAAAAATGTATGGGGACTTTTAGTGTTAATGCTTAGTCTGAGAGCTATTTTGGTTGGTAGCCTTGGTTTCTCTACGGATTTCCTTATTACTGATGACTCATGTATAGTACATTTTTTCTGTCCTATCCTATTCCTATGATGCTACTTGATGTAGATAGACTAGTAGGTTATGACTTGGAGATGTTACAAAACGGTTTTGTTTACAGAAACGTTACTTTACTTGGGTAAATCTCGAGACACGAGATAAAAAAATGCAAACACCGACCTGTACCAAGTCATATCAAGGCTAAATCGAAACGCATTCCTATTCTTTATTCTAGTGCAATTAGCGACAGTTTAATTTCGCAGAAATAATTAGAGTTTCGTGGTACGAGAAATCGTGTATGCTGAAAACGTTTGTTTATATAAGAAACGTCACGAATCCTTGAAAACGTGTGAACATTTTACCTTGTAACATGTTTAATTAAATATGTATAACAAAACATATACACAAGCAGAGATCTGGCTCATACCTAAGGTTGCCAGATGCTCGGGAATTGGCGAGATTCTCACGATTTTTTGTATATCCTCCCGACTCCCGACAAAGAAGAAAATCTCCCGACAAACGACTTCATTTTAAAACTTAGTCCGATCCATTCAAGGTGGTCCGCCAGCGAAAATTTCTGCTCTTTCAGGCTAAAAAAAAAAATCAGGCATCTCCCGACCAAAGTCTCAGAATCCCGACATATTGTTTCCTGCTCCCGATAATAGGGTAATTCAATCTGGCAACCCTACTCATACCTGTGAGTTTTTCGGAATTTATTTACGAAATACGATTTGATATTTACCATTTTTTTTTATTTGATATTTACCATTGGCTTTCCTGTGAAAGGTTTTCGGGAAAGGAACTTGAGGAAACTTGCAATTATCCGCGACGAAATTCAAAGGTGTATGCGACAGGGGTCGGATACCGGTATTTTCTTCATACAAAAATACCGGTATTTTTTCCGTTCTTTTTGTTCTTTGGTTTATTATTTCATTTTTTAATCGGACGATCTAATAATAGGAAGCCATTACTTAAATACATGATTGAGCCCTACATAAACAGCATAAAATAATTCAAAATATTGGGCCGTTTCGGGGTTTTGCAAAATGGTTCACCTTGTTGTGGCATAATTTTATTTGTCCGAATGTTCTATTTGCCCGAATACTATTTACGCATAATTGTTATTTTACAGATAATAATGAATTTTCAGAATAATTATAAAAGAAACCTAACTTAACCTAACCATATAAAAGATGTTGCAAAATATTTTCCGTTAAAGCTCGAGAAAAATTATGCGAAACAAAATTCGGGCTAGCAATACATTCGGACGAATAAAACGTATGCCAAATAAAGGGAACCCTTGCAAAATACCGGTTTCGAGCCCTGGAATGTGAAGATCCCAACCCGGACTAATCCAGTGTGGGGACTGCAGCCAGCCACTCTCATTTTAGGTACCGGTCAAAAATACAGGGTGTTTGGATATTGCATACATTCCTTTTAAGGGGTTATACTCGTAGTACAACTCATTTGCAACAAAAAAAGTCATATAGTACCCTGTCCGAAAATTATTAGTCTGAGATAATTAGCGTTATTGGATAGTTTTATATCCAAAATTGCCGAATTTCTTTAAGAAAACCATGTAATTATTTTAACGACTTTAATTCTTTTTGTGAAGTTTGTAGCAATTGTAGCCTCATTAGAAAGCTAATTAATCAAGGATGTTTCTTAGTAATTTTTACGCTGGGTGTCCTACATTTTTTTATTTAATCATCGTCTCGCAATGAAGTGATAAATTATGAGTATTTTTAATCCGAAATTTATTAATTTCATGAATTATTTGTCACTAGCATTTTCCCGCGGTTTCGCCCGCGTTGTTCCCGTTATTGTCCCAAAGGAACTCTTTACCGGGATATAAAGTATCCTATGTTTCGATCCAGGACTTGGTCTACTTGCATGCCAAATTTCAGCTTGATCCATCCAGTTGTTACCCCGTTATAAGGTAACAAACATCCAAACATCTTCACAAACTTTCGCATTTATAATATTAGTGGGATGAAATAAAAATGCCGAAAATGGAATCTGACCTACATGTCACCTGACGAAATCGGAATCTGACGTAGGTACACTGCCGAAAGCATATTTTCGGCCGGTACTACGTTCAGCAGTGGGGCGGGGGCGTATACTGATTATAATTTTTTTTTTGTATATTTTTTCAGATGGCGTAGCCGATATTCCATCGAGTCCATGCACGCTGATGAATTCGTCTGCCGAGCATGCGCGGACCTGAACAACCCGGACATGATGTCGACGCGAACCGTTTACCCAAACATCACTCGCTGGTGGAACAGCGAATACGCCACATGTCACGGGCAAATAGTTAAACAGTCCTTTATGGTTGTATTGGTTGGACTGGTGCTGGTTTATCAACAGTGGATGTCTCAAACTTAAGGAACCAATTTAATAGATTTGGCTGTAAAAAATTACTGTCAATTGTTATCGGTTAAGTTGATTTTTAGATAGCAGCTTATACGCTTTTAATTTAATCGCAGAAATATATCGAGATAAATTTTCCATTTCATTTAGTGGTATTTGAACAATAAATTATACCAATATTATCAGATTTTCTAATCTGTGGTAACAATATTGACGGAAACTGAAGTTGACGGCGTGCAAAGTAGGTCGTCGCCATTTCTTTTTAGCACGCGGGGTACAGTCGAGTTCATTTACATCTACACATATAAGAGAACAAAAATATCTGAACACGCTTTTATGCTCCTGACAATAGTGTCGTGTTCAGATATTTTTGTTCGCGTAAGTGTGTACATGTAAATGAACTCGACTGTACATGCACTTTTTTCTTCAACCTCGATATATTTCTGTGATTAGACTCGTCGACACATACCTCAGGAAAACGTGTATGTGTCGCCGCCAACTTGCTTAGTTAGCCATTTAGTTAACTGCCTAGCCTTTTCATTTAAATTTTAGGTTGAGTTTGTTAGTTAGCTTGTGTCCCTCAGAGCAGAAATAGAAGCCCCGCATAGCGGGGCTTCGTCGACCTGCTGGCGGGCAGTGTTGCCAACTCAGGGTTTAACAAAATCGACCAAAAACGATTCTAAAAACCACTAGATTCTCTTAATTTGTATGAAAAAAGAAATCGTTTTCCACTAGACGGCTCTCAGAAAACCACTAAATTCACTCATTTTATATGAAAAAGAGTACAATTTTACCAACCAAATGAGAAGGCAAAACCACCAGATCTAGTGGAAAATCCACTGAGTTGGCAACACTGCTGCGGGTCATAATTTAGTGAAAATGCTAGGCATTTAACCAAATGGCTGATTAAACCAGTTGGCTGCGACATATGTCCGTACACGTTTTCCTTCTAACTATATTTCTATGCTTTTAATACTGTTTTACACAACAATGCATTGATTGTAATAATAAAACAACAACTCACTGTGATGTCGCCCCTGCCTGGTCTCACCGGAAGACCAGTGCTGGTTCTAGAGTAGGCATTGTACTGCGGTGGGACCATTTTGTGGCAGCGAGTTTTGTTTGCATTTTCTTTTACACTGTCTTCCTTTCGTGCTTTTGTAATAAATAAATTAGGGATGTAATGATACACAGTTTTGCCGATACGATACCGATACCGATATATAGTAGTTAATATCGGCGATACCGATACCGATATCTTAGCTAAATAATGAAGTATGAACTTCAGATATTTGTATGTCCTTATTATAACTAATGGCAATGACTACTGGCTATATTTACCAGAGAGTCAACCTTGAAAGTGTAAAGTAAAAATAAATAAATTGTCAACTCAAAATTCAATTTTTTTTTTATTAAGAACCAAAGATTTAATTAACATAGTAATTATCATTGCACAAGGTAATAGACCAATACATAAATTAAGTCAGAAATTGAAATTACTTTTTGCAGTTTTTTTCATACAACAAATTCTTTTCGCGCTCTTCAAATATCGGTTGTGTAATATCGGCGATACCGATATATCGGTATCGGTATCGTTACATCCCTAAAATAAATGTATTTTCACAAAGAGTGATAATTGCGGAAACTGAAGACCATATTACAACAATGCATTGTTCAAGTGAGTGTGACAACTGAAGGGTACACGAAAGAACATTAGTCACCTAAGTGACTTTTTGAGTTATAGTTTTTTTTTTAAAGTTAGTCGTCGCGTCGGGAACAACTAATAGTAGTTGGAAATAGATGGTTGCCATAGGGCAACCATCTCTTTAAAAGTGAAAAATATTATATATTATTTTAAGATATTCACATGTAATCAAGTGGTAAGTTATAGTTTATTGCGAGCTCTACGTTTTGAGATTAAAATCTCATTTTCAAAAAAAAGTTACTAGGCATGTTCTTTCCGTGTAGGTACCCTTCAACTGATGTTCTGCATATACGGGTATAGGTACTGTGTTTAGAAGACGTAACAGACGTGTTACTAAAATCCTTATCTGTAATCGTACGTTTTTATGAAAACGTCTCATTTTGTATAAAATATTTTTTATGTTATGTCATAGAGATAAGAATAATCCTATTATCATAATTACTTAAACAACAGAATTGCACTTCAAAAATCTTAATTTTTACCACGACAAAACTTTTTTCATATAATCACAAATTTAAGTACATTTTTTTAAAGATGTAAATAGTCTCTAGGCGTCTAAACAATATTGAAAAATAAAAGAAAATAAACATAAAATTATGTTTACACTTTTCGACCCTATTCCAAGGAAACAAGGTCGAAAAGTGTTAACATATTTCTGATGACTGTACTAAAGTTTTACGCAATTTCAACTATTTAGGTTTGTAAAAAACTTCATAACTGCTGTATTTAAGAGATAATAAAAATCAAACCCAGAATTAAGTGGAGAGTAAACTGCCGATTTAATTTTTTTAAGTATACTTTAAACTTACGACAAAATGTTCCTTACGACAATTGTCATTCCACAGCCCAGTGTACGGTACTGAGATTCATGTCTATTATATTTTTATTGTCTATTGTATTACGTCTATCATAATTTTTAATACATTCATTGTCTACCGTCAACAAAGCTTTACATAATTCCATAATAAAACCATATGCACAAAGCAATTATGTTGTATATGAAGCAAAATACCAGCCAAAACGTGTATGTGTTAATTTTTGTTTATTTAGTGTTTTAGGAAAAAACGTGCTATTTGAGGTTAGAACTGCATTTATTAAATATGATAAGCTAATTAGGAATTGTACCTAAATTAAAAAAAAAAATGTTTTTAATTGGCAAAAACTAAGCTTTCAATTAATGTATAGATAAAATACAAAAAAATACAGACCTTGTGACAGAACTTGTGGGCCGACTGGGTAAGTCCAACCTAGAGATGTGCCATTCCCGGGAATATTCCCCGTTTGTATGGGGAATATTCCCACCGCGGGAATATTCCCCATGCAAGTGGGGAATATTCCTGGGAACGGCACATCTCTAGTCCAACCTCAAGGCTTGCTCAAATCTTGGAGTATGGTCTCTATAGAGATAACTATAGTTGTGCGGCCAATATGGAGAAAAGGATCAGAAAAATTTGGAATAGATTTAAATTTCATATTTTACCCACCAGTGAGCGTGGGTATAGTTAATACAATTACCAGTTAAAGTTAGTTTTTTTGCAGAAATTACTGACAAACTTCGGTCAAGGTGCCATAATTTCTATGTATCATAAGTCAGAGGGTATACTATAATATGAACGCTTCACCATAAATGTAGCGTCTCTACGTTCCTCAGGAAGACTCAGACGCAGGAGTTTCCAAATTACGACCCGGCCCCAACAAGAATTAACATATCGCATACGCACCCATCTCAGTCTGGACCCACGCTATTTTATAGCTATCCGATGCGGCCCCCGGTTCAAAAGTTTGGAAACTCCTGGCGTCATACTCCGAATCTACATCGCTAGTGCTCTAAGATTAATATGTAACGTAATTTTGACCCTGTCTCCACTTTTCATCGGCACAAGACATCCGCGATATCTCTCGGCCAAAGTATAAGCAAGGACCATTAAAACAAGAGGACTGTCATTCTCCATACTTTGAATCGCAAGGGGATATTCAGGCAAAAACTAGATGGCGCTAAAAAACTAAACATTTAACGATGTTATAATTGAACAAAGAAACATAGTACCTACAGTAACAATTAGTTCGTAAACAGCTAATAATAAATAAATTCTAACATTTAAATACTGTGTCACGCTTGCAAAGTTGAATAATTGTAAATAATATAATTCTTATACCAAGCTTATACATAGATGGCGTTGTAAATATCGGGGAACAGTCCTCTTGTTTTAGTGGTCCTTGGTATAAGCAAAGAAAAGTACACTTGTTTCCCGTAGATAACCAAGTATGATAACTAGCATTCTACAAGGAAAAATAATTCTTCCTAGCTAACCCGGTTATCAAATGGAATTTTATTTTCCTCGTAGAAAACCGTTACTTTTGGTGACTTTCCACGAGGAAAACAAACTCCCATTTGATAACCGAGTAGCTACGAATAATAAACTCTTCCACGTAGAAAACCAAATGCGCCGCTTTGTATGTGTGCGCGCCGTGAACGAACGCACTACAAGCAAGTTTTACGAATGCGTAAGAATGCCCCAGTACAGATCGCACTGTCTGCGCCTCGAGCTTGAATACCTATCGCGCGCTCCTAAACGGCCGAAGTTTGCCTACTTGGGCTACATGTATGTCTTTATAAGTACTTTTCACACCTCCTATTCAGAAAAAAGTATTTTCACACCTCCTATTCAGAAAAAAGTATTTTGCTCCCTCATAAGAGGGATCAAAGTAGCACTTTTCTGTTCAAGGACAACAGGGTATTTTTAGTTTGAGCTCACTTAGAATATGCCATACCATAGATTTAAATTACACACCGAGGGCGGTATAATAAGGAATGGCCCAGATCACAGGTGTTTGCGGTCCGAGCCGCAGGCGAGGGCCATAAATATAATATGGAAGTGGTATTTTCGTCTCGTCCGTAAAAAATAATAATTGTTTTATAAAATAATAATAGACTATACATTTGACAATTTAACATTAAATTTTTAATAATAATGTGTGATGCTCTTTGAGTAACTATATATTTCGTTATTTTGGTAGGTAGCGTTTGTATTTGAATTTTCCTCATAGTCGGTGTGAAAAGCAGTATGTGTCACTCGGTAGCAAAATTATTTTCACCACGGGCGTTAACACTTGAATCCCTCACTACGCTCCGGATTATACTTTAGAATCCCTCGCTACGCTCGGGATTCTATTGTATAATCCTTCGCTTCGTTCAGGATTCAATATACGCCCTCGCCGTAAATACATCATTTTGCTCCCTTGTGACACAATCTACTATTTGCTCCCTCATAAGAGGGATCAAAGTAGCACTTTTCTGTTCAAGGACAACAGGGTATTTTTAGTTTGAACCCACTTAGAATATGCCATACCATAGACTTAAATTACACACCGAGGGCGGTATAATAAGGAATGGCCCAGATCACAGGTGTTTGCGGTCCGAGCCGCAGGCGAGGGCCATAAATATAATATGGAAGTGGTATTTTCGTCTCGTCCGTAAAAAATAATAATTGTTTTATAAAATAATAATAGACTATACATTTGACAATTTAACATTTAATTTTTAATAATAATGTGTGATGCTCTTTGAGTAACTATATATTTCGTTATTTTGGTAGGTAGCGTTTGTATTTGAATTTTCCTCATAGTCGGTGTGAAAAGCAGTATGTGTCACTCGGTAGCAAAATTATTTTCACCTCGGGCGTTAACACTTGAATCCCTCACTACGCTCCGGATTATACTTTAGAATCCCGAGCGTAGCGAGGATTGTATAATCCTTCGCTTCGTTCTGGATTCAATATACGCCCTCGCAGTAAATACATCATTTTGCTCCCTTGTGACACAATCTACTATTGGTCTTGAGCTTGCCGTGCAAGTGATCAACGCCTGATGGAAAGTAGAGACAAGGTCTACATTTATAATCGAACACGCTTATCGAAAAACTGTTGAACTTTAAAGAAAGTTTTGCTGAAAATATTGTTAATAAAAGCTGGTTACTTGAAGATTGTTTATTATTGCTCCTCGACGCATGATGACATATTTTGCAAACGCAAAATGCCTTAAAACGCAAAATGTCCTGAACGCTAAATGCCATAAACGCAAAATGCCCTAAACTCAGAATGCCCCAAATGCAAATGGCAAAATACCCTAAACGTAAAATGACCTAACCGCAAAATGCCCTAAACGCAAAATGCTCTAAGTAGAGATGGGTCGTGTGGTATAAGTACGTGTGTTGCTAGGTATCTTTGTGTATAAATGTGAGTGTGGCTAGGTGTATTTACTGGGTGTTGCTGTGTGTGTCACTTACTTGCCAATATTGTCGACTTCATCAATGAGCACGAGTTGGTTCTCAGTCCCGGTCTTCTTGAGGCACTGCATGTGCTTCCCGGGCATGGGGCCGTGTCCGTCATACTACCCACAGAAAACTGGAAATACTGACGTGTTTCTGTGTATGTGTCTCTCTTTGAGTGTGCGCCTCTGTGTCTCCCCTCTCTCTTCGTGTATAAGTGCGTGTGTTGTTAGGTCTCTTTGTGTATAAGTGCGTGTGTTGCTAAGTCTCTTTGTGTATAAGTGCCTGTCTTGCTAGGTCTGATTGTGTATAAGTGTGTGTGTTGCTAGGAGTTTAGAGTGTTGCTGTGTGTGTCACTTACTTGCCAATCTTGTCGACTTCATCAATGAGCACGAGTGGGTTCTCAGTCCCGGTCTTCTTGAGGCACTGCACGAGCTTCCCGGGCATGGCGCCGACGTACGTCCGCCTGTGGCCCTTCACTTCCGCTACGTCCGTCATACCGCCCACGGAGAACCGGAAGTACTGACGGTTTAGGGCGCGAGCTATCGAACGAGCTGGGGACAAAAAAGGTTTACTCGAAATGGCGAAATAGATACGGGCGGACAATAAAGGAAACTATCATGCCTGTGAAATCAAGCTGTCGATTCAAATTATCTCTTAGTGTCAATGTCAAATATAGTAAGCCGTAGCTACACTGACGTTAATCGTCCTTCATCGCGATACATTAACGGCGTTTCCGTCAATTTGGCCCCAGCATGAGAGAGTACAAAACTTAGATTGGCGGCACCAGTTGGTAGCACCTTCGAGCTCAAAGCACAACCAGATGAAAAAATGAGCGCAGCGAGCACGATACAAAGAATTTCACTATTCATCAAGCTCTAAAACAGGAGGTGGGGGGGGAGTGAACACCTAAACCCCAGTCCAAAAAGCTTTTTTTTGGTTGGTCTGTGTCCCGTTTGGTCAAAAATTGCCCACTTTGGGTGAACTATGGTTGTGCCCCTCTCCGAAGGAGAGGGGCACAAAGTCCAAAAAGCATGATACAAAACTTACCTATACTAGTTTTTCCAACTCCCGGCGGTCCATGGAAGCACAGGATCTTGCCCTGGGTGCTCCCCTTCAGCTGCGATACCGCGATAAACTCCAAGATCCGCTTCTTGATGTCCTCCATGCCGTAGTGGTCCTCATCCAGGATCACCTGGGCATCCTTCAGCTCCAGGTTCTCTTTGGAGGTGATGCCCCAGGGTAGAGAGGTCAGCCAGTCCAGGTAGCACCGGGTTACACTGAAAACAAAGACGTCATCAGTTCATTCATTTAACATTCAACGCCCAAGGGTGCTCGTATTTTTCTCAGATACCGGCCGGTTTTTTCTGGGTATTCTCACCTGTTACCACCAAATTGATTTAGTGGTTACAGCTGGGGCCCGTTTCACGAAGCTACTAAAAGAAAGAATCAGACATGTGAAAGAGCCCTTGAGGCCTACTTACAGAAATAAATTATTTCATTTCATTTCATTTCATTTCTACAAGTTACAAATTACAAGCGGAAGTCTCTTTCTATCAAAAGGTATTGAAAAGAGACATCCGCTTGTAATTTGTAACTTGTAGCTTCGTGAAATGGGCCCCTGGTAATTTTTTTCCCACTTGTTACCACTAAATGTATGGTTTTAGTGGTAACAGATGGGAAAAAAAATCCCAGCTGTCACTGTGCACTTTGGTTCCTAGTGAAACCTTTACTTTCAGTTTTAGACGTAAGCTTTTAAGAGCTGGGTCGAGATGCTAATCCAGTATTCGGCAATAGCCGAATTCTGAACACCATAATTCTCTATATTTCCTATCACTCACTTGAACTCCGAGCTGTGGCTCTCGAGGAAGTTCATCTTGTTGAGCTCCTCATCTATAACGGTCTGCACGGCCGCGGGCACGGTCTTGTCGGCGAGTCGCTCCCGGAATTTGTCGCCGATCGCGTCTTTGTCGTCCTTTTCTAACCCTAGCTCCTTCTTTATCACCTACAATAAAAGGATCACATTGTTATGATACCATTAACACAAAAAAATTGCATATTCTGGACGTAAGGTATGCACCTAAGGGTTAAATGATGGGGATAGCCACATCATCCTCTAAAAAAACCGGTCAAGTGGGAGTTGGACTCGCGCACCGAGGGTTCCGTCCAAACTCGTAAGTAAAGAAAAACAGTATGGCGGTAGCTTAGTAGGAGCAAATAAATATGTGTTACGATTTTTGCGAATTTCCAAAAAACGGTGCAATTTAGGAAAACCGTTATATTTGTCTTGTAATATTTAGAATGATATTAATAATTGGTAATTATTACAGATTTTTCTGTTCAGTAACTTTGAAGATAATAGGGGGTGGAATGGTACTTTTTTTAACGTTTTTGGCCTTAAATCAAAAAGTGCTTGATCAAGAAAAAAAATGAAAATGATTTTGGAATCTACAAATTAAGCCCTTTCATTTAACACCCTACTTGATACAATAGCACAACTTTGAATTTTCGACCTTGCATTACGGCGCCCTTTAAAAAAAAAGTAAAAAAGGTACAAGTTTTTTTTTAAGTCAAATAAGGTCGGGTTAGCAACTTTTAAAACTATGCCAAATTTCATATTGATAGTAACAATAGTTCCTGAGATGTGACAGACGGACAGACAGAGTCACACCATAAGGGTTCCTTTTTTACCATTTTTGTATGGAACCCTAAAAAGGAGAAGCAAGAACAGAGATTGCTAAAATCACAGGAATATTCAATGTTCTGTACCTTAAGCTGTTCATGCAGAATGTATTTCCTGTGCTGCTGTTTGACTTTCTCCTCCACCTCCTTGCCGATCTTCTGCTGCAGCTTCGACAGCTCGTACTCCTTCTTCAGGAGCGACAGGGACATCATCAGCCGCTTCGGTATCTGAAAGGCGTATGAATAAAAGTGGAAAGAGCATAAAAGAAAAACCAATAACATAATTTCAACCTGGAGATGTCCACTACATAGCTCTCTCTAATGACCTTCATAAAGAACACGCTTTTCGTCGATAATGAGAAAATCCGTAAAAGAATAAAAGTGAACTAAGTTGCTGTTGGCTTGGCCACCTTGAGATACTTGGGCCGCCCAACCGGTCAACGTCCTGTAGGCCGGCCCAGGTATCGCTGGATGGACATGGTGGAGGCCAATATGTGTGAGCTTCATGTTTTTAATTGACAAGACAAAGCGCAGTAAAATAGCGTGCTCTCGTGTCGGAGGCCAAGACTCACTTTGGGTTGCTAAGCCAACGAGTAAGTTGCTGCAAGTTGAAGTGGTGGTCGGCCCATGGGTAAATGAAGATAAACGTTCTCGAATGGAGATCACTTTTGACCATCTGTCTTGTCAAGTGTCCCAAGTGTAGCCAAGGGTATCTTATATGTATGTATGTAGACTCTTTATTGCACAATAGTACATTGTGTATCTAGGGCGGTAAGTAAGGAATTACAAACGAGTGTTTGTTATAAGCCCGAGGTGAAACCGAGGGCTTTAATAACACGAGTTTGTAATTCCTTTACCGCCCGTGGCACACACAATGTTTTTCATCACACTTGTGAGGAAATCTTAATAAAATAACCTTACTTTTCGACCCAGTATGACAAGAAAATATTAAAACAGACAGTGACATTTGTCACATATGTCCATAGACAATGCGAACGTCAAGTCACGTTCGGAAACCATAGCGGTAACGGCCATTTTAGTTGATTTTATATTTGCAAAATAAATAAATACATTATTTAAACATTTAATTAATGTTACCGAAATATGTGCTTATATATATTTGCAATTACAGTTATCTTTAAATGAATATTTCAGTGATAAAAGTTAAAAAAGTAAGTTGGCGTTTCCTTTGAACATGACAAATAAGAGTAAAACAGAACCAGCGTTTCAAATTTAAAAAGAAAACCATTACGCCCTAGGGCGTAATAGGCCATTTACGGCCCGCAGAACCTACGTGTAATGACACCATTTTCGAGCAAGTGTGATGAAAAATAATACAAAGCACAGGGTTACAAAATAAAGGTAAGTGTACAAAGGCGAACTTATCCCTTTAAGGGATACTAAACCAATAGCTCCAGGGAAGTTGTTGTTTAACCTAGTAACCTAATAGGTTACACTACTTGTCTGATTGATGGTTACTCACGTCCATCTCCTCGAGTATGGCCTGCAGGTCGGCGGGCTCGGCGCCGGTCAGCGCGGCCCCCAGGTCGCTCAGGTACACCGGGTTGTCCACCACCCTCTGACCCTGGGCCAGCATGTGGTGCAAAGATTCCCTGCAATCAACAGATTACTTTGAATAAAGCGGACAATCCGTCATCATTGTACATGGAAAGGCACCATTTTCGATTGTCTAAAATGGCCGTTCAATGACCAAACAGGGTACAGACAAATCAAAAATTTCCGTTTTCAAGTTCAAAAGTGTCCGATTTATAGAGGTGGTGGGAGAGCCACTGTGTAGCAAGGGGAATTAATACAAAAGGGTCATAAATCGAGCGTTTATGGGCGTTTTCCAAAAAAAATACCGGGGTGGCTACTTTCTCAAAATATGGACTTGTAAGGTTTTTTTGGCTCAGAATCGTTAGTACTTTCGAACCTTATACGTAAAAAAAGTGTCCCATTTTTTTTTTCCATTACGTCACCATTTTGCATTGTGTTTATATGAACGTGACGTAGTGGAAAAACAAAAATCCCATACAAATTTTGGGACACTTTTTTTTACGTATAAGGTTCGAATGTACTAACGATTCTGAGCCAGAAAAACCTCAAAAGTCCATATTTTGAGAAAGTAGCTACCCCGGTATTTTTTTGGAAAACGCTCATATCGTCGGGGGTAGTGCAATACCGCGTAAGTAGCATATGTAGATAAGGTTCAGTTTCAAGCAAATTTGTTAGAAATTGAAACCTTATCTACATGTGCTACTTACGCGGTTTTGCACTATCCCCGACGATATACCACCTCACTTCTGGGAACACATTTTTGTCGAAATCTCTGCTGATTTTAATGGGATATCAGACTATTTATTAGAGGTCCGGGATCACTACCAAATAGATTAAGACGCCAGAAAAAATTGCAGGGATCTCGACAAAAATGTATCCAGTGTCCACCCACAGAAGTGAGGCGGTTTAAACCCTCGATTTTTGACCCAAAAAAATCCCATTGGGTCAAAGTGTATCCGAAAGCATTCCTATAGATAAAATGAGGTGGGACGTAAAACCTTGCCACAAAAAAAATACAAACAATAACCTTACTCACCTGTACAAAGGATTCAAGTTGATAATGTCCCTTATAGTCTTAATAACCTCCTGCGTCAAAGCCTTCACTTCTTCCGTCTGCTGGAACTTCTCGTGCACCATATTCTCCACCTTCACCATCATGACCTGGTCCGGGGCTGGCTTCTTCGTCTGCCCGTCTTCTGGCTCAGCGGCCTCCGCCACCGGCTTCTGCTTCCTCGTGTTCCTGTGCTTCCTTCTTCGCCGCTCTGCGTCGGATTCTTCCCGCGTGACGTTAAACTCAACGTTAAACACGGGAAATTTGAGCTTCATTTCTGAAATGATACGGGTTTACGATCATTTCAAAAATGAAGTTTCTTTTTAACTAACTCTAAGGTATGTATTATTGAATGGAGGCTAGCGGTCATCCACATATTACGTAATACATAGGATGGAGGAGGTCCAGCCAAATGTGCCAAGTGTGTAAAATCGTATGACGTAATTTGTGGATCTTATTTTATGTGTGTCAGTTTGGGTCAACTAGCAGACTATTTTTTGAATTTATGCTACTACTGAGGAAATTTCTTTACAATTTGAATTGCACCTATTAAATATATTAACCAATATTAAACTAAATAAATGAAATTTACGGTACAAAGCCATATTTGTTAATCCCTTGATATGAGACATATATAGAAACAATTAATTGGACAAAAGAAATAACTGGGGTGCCATTTCCTTTGCCCTAATATCGTATCATTTGCCATAATTTTAAGGGTTTCTACAAAAATACCTGTTTCTCCAAATAGCAATCAATACTTTTATGGCGAACGGAATTAGGACCAACGAGAGTAAACCGAAATTCTGCTACACACCTGCAGGCCCAACTTCCATCTCCTCCTCCACAAACTGGCCGGTAATCTTAATCCTCCGGTGCGCCATCACAACCAGCCGGAGCTTGAAGTCCATGTCCTGCATCTCGTGGATCTGGGCAAACACGCCCACCTGATGCAGATCGTCGAGGCTGGACACCACGTCTGACTTCTCATCTTCCTTCTTGCGGAGGAAGATGCCAATATAAGGCTGGTTCAGCTTCACTTTCCGTCTTATTAGGTCGATTAAGGCAGGATTTGAGATCTGTAATGATTTGTAAAGAGTTTTACAGCTGTAAGTCGTCAAAAATCGTTTCATACACAGAAAAGAGGTTTCATACTCCGCGGTGCGGATTTGTGGCGCCTCGACTGCACTCTGGACGCGCGCCAGCCATGAGATTTCAATGTTTTCATCAAAAAAGAAACGTTTAGCTAATTCCATTGGAATAAAGATCATTATGATTTATCAGGTATGTTTTCTGCAATAATGCCAATTGACAAACCCGCAGAGCACTCTTAAATATGTATTAAAATTATCAAAATTAAATGCCTCATCAATAAAAATAACTGAAGTAGACTATGTAAAGTTTATTGGACATTTCGCACCTCTAGAATGGAAGAAACCTAATTCAAATATTATACAATTGAGTTAAAAACTTTTTAAGTCATTATACAATTTAAACTTTTTTTTTTTAATTAGGTTGCGTTCATTCTAACAATGCGTTATGTATGTGTGTAATGTTGGTAGACACATCGCAAAATCGTAATCGTGCATAGAACTGAGAAGCGGCTATACTTAAAATACTACCTAAAACCAAAAATACGACAATTTCACCTTTAAAAGTATTATCTTAAATGAGATAAGAAGTGATATAAGAATGTAAACCTTTAGTTGTTAAATACTATCTGTTTACCTTTGGCCATTGATAATGTTATCCATTTATAACTAATAATAAATTCTAATATTTAAAATAGTAAAATATAATACCAAGTTATCTGCTATGCCTTAAGGCAGGGGTCTCCAAACTTTTTTCCCAGAGTGCGATACAGCACCTTTGAAAACGTTGCGCGGGCCACATGACATCTGATCTGTAGGTACTTTACTGTGCAGGCAGGAGGCTTCAGGAAGCGTCTAACGGTAGTACTATTCTTAATCTGTGCCGTGGGCCAGATTGGAATGCCTCATGGGCCGGAACATAGGCCCTACCTCTTTCTTCCCACGGGCCGGATTGGGACGGCTCATGGGTAGTAGTTTGGAGACCCGTGCCTTAAGGTTATAATTATTAAAAAGGGTAAAAGCCTTGTTCTTTCTATAACAGACATGATCTATATTATTATAGCTAACTATAAGTCTATGCACAATTCAGCTTCTCCAAGAACTAAACACTAAAGTATTTTATCTATACCAATAACATGAACACTTGCACAACAAGACAAAAAATTGAACAATACCCCAGATACCAATTTGCAATGCAAAATCAGCCCGCATCTGAGCAAAACTTTCGAGTGCTAACTAGGCGGGTTGTTAACTGAACCAACTCAAAATAGGTAACATTGTTACTTAGCCTAGTTTGAATTGATTCCGTTAATGTTTATTCAGATTACTTGTCAATCATATTTAGTTATTTCCTGGAACAACTGTATTATGCCAAGAGTATAGCATAGCAAATATGTAAGATTCACCTCAATGAGCTTGATGAAGCGCGGAAACACGGGGTTCCTGTTGATCGCGATGACCGGCACCTGCGGCCAGACCTCCGGCACCGCCACCGGGGCCGGCAGCTGGCTCGAGAACAGCGGCGTCTCATCCTTCCCCTCCGGATCATCTTCCGGCGGATCGCCCTTGTTACCCGTCGAAAATAACCGCACACCCTTCAATTCACTGCTTAAAACTCCACCATTATGGCCAGCACTACACACACGACCACTCTGCATCCATAACCTGTTCCTACCGCATCCTAATAAAGTTTTCTCCGCTAGTTTACAGTGTGATGCAACTTTTGTTACGTTACGGGCTAAGCGAGTCGAAGACTTAGAATTGAATAAGACGGTGTTCCGCAGTAAAACACTTGCACAATGCATTTTTCGGGGTGTTGGTTACCGTCCAGCTGGTTTAAACGATATCAATCATTTAATTTTCTAAAAATTGTAGTCCTTATCAAGAAATAGGTTATATTTCCAGATTCTTCATTCAGAAGCCGACCAGAGACTGACAAGTGACACTGACAGTTGACAGTTCTAGGGACGCAGTGGCACTGATAACGATATTTAAATCTAGTCTAGACTAAAAATTAATTGTGGTAATTAGAAAGAATACGGAGAAGATAGTTATTCATAACATGGAATTCCCTAACAGAGCTTAAGAAAAGTAAATGTAAGATACTAAAAGCATGGGCACCAGCTGAAGACATAAGCAATATCGCTTACCGATGAGAACGTCAATCGATAAGTATAGTAAATATGGACAACACTACCAGTGTTGCCAACTTCGAATTTCATTCAATGCTAAAATTTTGCTGAAATTCTGCTAAAATTATGCTAAAACTTGATAAATTCTGCTAAAAAATATGCTAAATAAAAAAAAGCATTATTCTTTCAAAGGAGATTGCCGACTTTTGGTACCAATATCGTTATTAATTGTGTCACAACGAAAACGATACCAAAAACTTAGTTTTATTTTTTAAACCAGAGGGATTTTTTTATTACTGAATTTAAAATGGGAAATCTGAGATCAATTAAAAAAGAATTTTGCTGTACGATTTCCGCCGCCACCATGAAAGATGTATGAATTCCTTAGAACTGTATTTGACAGACAAAATCGGTCAAAATCTAAAAGGCCTATGACAGTGGCACCACCGTCTACGCGAATGTATACAAAAATATTAATTCCATAAAACTCCGCGGTTCTTTCTAATACGAACTGCATGATCTTAGCAAGAAAGTTGACAGCTTGACATTCTGTCTTATTCTAAGTTTAAATATTAGGCACTTTATAAGACACGTCTTTTCACAACTTTTTGTCGAAGGACGTAAATCATTTTAAATTCTTTATTTGGTACAAATAACTCGTGATATCTCGCTGATACTTCACTATACGAGACATTGCGCGTAAATGTAATGTTACAATATTTTTTATCTCACGATGTATCAAAATAGTTTCAAAGAACTTTTTTTATAATAACATTTTAACAATCTGAATAGGCACAATAAAAAACCTAACACAGGTATCTGAAATGACATGTCATACGACTAAGTTAAGTGAAGTCTCGACAACGTCAGGAATTAAAGTTATTAGGTGATTTTGTATTTGGCCGGTTGACAAATATTTAGACGGTTTGCTACGCAAAAACTAACTTCGAAATCAGGAAATCAATCTCAATTTCCTATTGATCTCCGAATACAATTTTAATGGGATTTAGTGATTCGGAAAGGCGGTTTCTTGTTCTCTAAGATACAGTCGGTTTCGTGTTGACACAATGACTTTTGATTTGGTACGAGGCCCCATAGACGCGTCGGCAATCTCCTTTAATGTATTGTGATTATTACAGCTTTACAATAATCCTTTTTGTGGCCCATACTAAACTTTCAGCAAAAAAATTGCTAAAGATACCTAAGTAAATTAACAATGTATTAATCGACATTTTTTTTTTATATTGCAATCAAAGTAACTTTTTTACTACAGCATACAAACATCATCATCATCAACTGTTCAAAGGTTCACTGAAAGAGATCCCTTAAAGAGATAAGTTTACCTTAGTACATATACCTTTATTTTGCAACCCTGTTCTGTACTTTGTTTTATTTTATACAATAGGCTACTTGACAGGTTTCTGAAAAGTCAATTCGATTGTTTAATGATGTCTATTGAGCACTCAGAAAGTGGTAATTTTTAATTCTTTTGTGTATTTTTTCCGAAAAAAGCAAATAAAAATGCACTTTTAAAATTAGCCGCCAAAACGGTTTCTCGGACAATATGGCGTCTATGACGACACATGATAGTAAACCGACAAATGTCAACGAGGATCGCATAACGTTCTACCTTTAAAAATAGGATTGACAGACGCTGTCGATGCTGTTTACTATGGTGTGACGTCATCGGCCAATCCAAACCGTTTTCGATAAAATGGCGACAGATAAAAAATAATCAATTTTCATCCGTGTTTTATAAATAAATTATCCATTTATTTTTAGTAATATTGACGTAAATTGGTTTTAATACTTATAATGAATACATATATCCATAATTCTTCCATTATTTTTCACACTGTCAAGTAGCCTATAAAGTGTTTACATAAATACTTAAAATTATAATGTCAACAGAGATATAGTGTACTATAAAATTTCTAAATGTAAAAAATTATACCAAAAATTATGCTAAATGTAAAAAATTATGCCAAAAATTATGCTAAATGTAAAAAAAATCTGCTAAACCAGTCCAAATTATGCTAAATTTAGCACTGATTCTGCTAAATTGGCAACACTGAACACTACAAATTTCGTTCATAAAGTGAAGTTTGCGGTTAAGGGTGCCCTCAATAATTTACAAAAGTGCAAGTTAATACAAAATATTATTTTTATTGGAAACTAACTACAAAATTGATTTTTTTACGAGCTTTTTGTACTCAAAACACTATCTAAGCATCATTCGAAATTAAAGTAAAGTCTGCCTCTGAATGAAATTACGTTTCTGTTTCTAAACGTAACTCAAAAAAAAAAATTACTTGACGTCGTTCTGTTGTCATTGTCGTGTCAAAATAATGTGGAGATGTCGTAAATGTGCTAACTTTTAAACTTTTTGTATTAAAAATTAATGTTTTTGAAAAGGTATCGCTGCATATTTAAACCTACTTATCAAGTGTGTATCTAAAAGCTAAAGCAATCATTCTAATTCACAACATGCGAACAATTAAGACTTATGACCAGGGGCAATCAATCAATCAATCAATCAATCAATCAATTAAGACTTATAATATAACCTTTATAACTGCATTTTTTTTCTAGATAATTATGAAAATGGAAGCCTCTACAGCTCCTAAGTCAATTAAAGAGGGCCAAGCTGAAATAAAATTGAGTACCGAAAAGGTTTTCTATAACCCAGTGCAAGAATTCAACAGAGATTTGAGTGTGGCAGTACTCACTGTTTTTGCAGAGGACTATAAGAATGAGAAACGAGAGAAGGCGGAGAAGAAGAAAAAAACTGGGGAAGAGAAACTAGGAACCGATACAGAGGTTTGTATTGAATTGTAATTCAAGTCATCAGATTAAAAAACAGACAAAATTTGACTGTAAAATAATATTTAAAGTTACATTTTTACAATGTTACAAATTTTAGAGCCCATAGCATTACTTTCTTTCGCTAGTGCGCTTGTTAATTCTCATTTGTATTTGATATGCTTATTAGTTGCATTATTCCTTAAATTTGTAATTAAGGACTAAATTTTTTATCTCATTCAAACTTTGCATTTTTTTTTTAGATTCAGGTAACAATCCTTGAAGCTCTATCAGCCACAGGACTGAGAAGCATCCGTTACGCCAAGGAAGTGCCAAATGTAACTAAGATTGTGGCCAATGACCTGTCCGAGCAGGCTGTGGAAACTATAAAGGCCAATATTGTGCATAACGGAGTGGAAAATATCATTGAGACAAGTCATGATGATGCTTGGTGAGTATGTTAGTGTTAATTTAGGTCAGATATAGAAGAAAATGTAGTTTATATTTAGTATTTTTTAAGGCACAGCAATATATTGCCTCAAACCAGCCATGCCTTTGCCAGCTTCAAAGAGTCTGTAAAATTCAAAGAGCAAAATATACTGTTAGACATCTTTTTGCCTAAAGCAGTGTTTTTCAACGTGTGGGTCGCAACCCCCTAGGGGGTCGCGAGGCTTCTTTAGGGGGGGTCACAAGAGGTCGAGAGGACTACTTCAGTAAAAACAACGATAAAGTTTAAAAAGATAGATTTCATGTATGTCACACATGATCAAAAAGCGAAGGGGCGGGGGGTCGTGAAATATTTTTTCATACCAGGGGGGTCGTATCATGAAAAAGGTTGAAAACCACTGGCCTAAAGTACTAAAAATGTGTTGCAATATAGGTATATGACACTTTGGATGTTACTATTTGGCTGTATGGCTTGATTAACCAAATTTTCTTTTCCCCATGACCTGAAATGGCACAACAGTCAGTTGAAACTTCAAATGTCTTGATGTTTTTTTTGTGGCAATGTAGTTGCTTGTAAATTGTTTTATTTCACCTAATACTCGTAGGTACATTTTAATCTACCTAAAGGATGGTAGTTTCCTACCAAACATCCTTATTTGAATGATGGACTAGTTGGCCTCCATATCCAATACAAACCTCATGCATATCACATGAAAGCAAGTTACATAAGCTTAATTTTCTAATATGAGGACAAACTCTAAAACCCTGGAGAAGAGAGTTATCTACCTTCAAATACTGGGTGTTGAGTTAATTGATAGTTAAGAATCAATCAACTCATAATTAGGAGATTAGTTTGTAGTCGTAGTGACTAGTGGTCTTAATCGTTATAATTGTATTGGTGATGAGGCTGGATGCTGTACATTTCTGCCCATCATTCTTTATGGTGTTCCCTAATAGTACATTACACAACTAGGGTGGTAATACAAAGAAAGGCCAAGATCGCAGACGTTTGCGGCCCGAGCTGCAAGCGAGGGACGTAAATATGCGATCGAGGGCTTTCTTTATTACCTCCCGTGTTGTGTACACTTGTGTGTGTTTTATGTTTACACTTGGCCAGAAAGCGTCTTTTTCCGTACGCGTAGCGTGCGGAAAAAGCCACTTTATGGCCAGGTGTGGCATAAACCCTTTATCTTTAAAAGCATCCCTTCCTTGAATCATAAACAGCATTAGACATTTTGAGCCACAGCTGGATAAACATGAAATAATACTTATTTATTTAGATTACTAATGTTCCATAAATTTATTAATAAATACTTAGAACTATGTTAGTTTCATTTTTTTTCATGGTGCACATGCCCAGTCTGCTGGGTGTATTTGCCAATCAATGTCATATAGTATATGTACCTTTCAATTATACTCCTCGCGCCGAATCATGATCCCTATGACTGTTCTTTCTCCATACTTTTGTGATGGCGTCGCTGTCATTTTTAAACGGTTTGTAGACATTCGGAAGTATAGCATGTACATTTACATACAAAATCAAATTTCAGTTATAAATAATATGAAACAAATAAGTTTTGCTTATCATTTTCGGAATCAGGTGTACAAATACAAGTGGAAAGAGTGAACTGTCATAGGGATCATGATTCGGTGCCAGGAGTATACTGTGGTAAGAAATTAAGCAAACATACGTCCCAAACGCGCGCGTGGTCCCATACAGTGTCATGACCACGACATGCCTTACTGCTGTGAAGTCCGTTCCGAATTACACAACAGTGACTCATGTAAGGGCAGTTCAACCTGCTTGTTATCAATATAACCTTAAAAATTGTTTCGTTGATTTCCAGCATGCTAATGTACAAACACAAGCACCCGCAGAAGCGGTTTTCAGCGATAGACCTGGACCCGTACGGGTGTCCGTCCATCTTCCTCGACTCGGCAGTGCAGAGCGTGCAAGATGGCGGGCTGCTGCTCGTCACGGCGACCGACATGGCCGTGTTAGCCGGGAACTCCCCGGAGACGTGTTACTGTAAATATGGCGCTGTCAGCTTGAAGACCAAGTGCTGCCACGAGATGGTGAGTGTAGGGTATTTTCCAACAATCAAAATACATTAATTAACGAACTTTTTCTATAGCTGCTCCGAAATTGCTTTCCTGCTTATTTTTGTGCCATAAACGATTTTAAAATGATAAAAACCAAGGACCTTAGAATAAATAGCCGGACGGAGCATCGCCAACAGAGAACTGAAGCTATTTCTAGTAAGCCGGCTGCTTGTACTTACGAGCCGCACGCACAAATCAACCAGTTTTTCCCTACTGCGAGCAGCACGCACACACAGCTAGCCGGCGGACTAGACATGTTTTAGTTCGTTGCTAGCGAGGCTCCCATCCGGCTATTTATTTTAATGTCCTTGACAAAAACTAAAAATAAAGCGCCAATTTGAGCGTGTTGAGCAGTGACCTCACGAGTCAGTTTTTTCTTGGAAACTGCATGTCTGAGCGTTTTCCGACTTCATAAAAAGGAGCTGATTTGATCTACCATCAAATAGTTCATTATCTACAGTCTATTGAAACTCAACTTTATTTACAACTGTATTAGATGGGAATTGTCTAACAACGATTAACTAAGCCAATCACCCCTCTTCCCTTAACAGGTTTATAACCTGAACGCCATCTATGAGAACACGTATTACACATGTATCCCACCTCAATGCATGAAGCTATACAGCCATGACGATTGAGCGAGAGATGGCGCAAAAAAAAAGCTAAAACAAGGGGATCCTTAGAAATGAGCCCAAGTTGTTACGTTTGCAGGCGTTAAGGATCCTTCTCCAGTGTATAGAGCAGCACGCGAACCGCTACAGCCGCTACATTGTGCCCCTCATCAGCATATCTGCAGACTTCTACATACGCGTGTTCGTCAAGGTCTACTCGGGGGCTATTCACTGCAAGAAGACCACAAGGTAACCAGTGTGTTACCCTCTACCCTTGTTCTCCTAGTTTTCTTATGACTCATCCAAGATCCGATCACTGCTCATGACTAAAGACCGGATTTAAAGTAGCGAACTCAATATTAATATGGATATGACTGGTATAATTTATTATTTTTTCTACACACAAAAATAATGTAACTTATCGGAACAAAAAAGTAAAAACCTTATTGGAAGCTTTTGTAAATATTGGGCAAAAATTATGGTGATAATAAATAAAAACATCGTTTGTTAATTTTTGAAATAGTTTATTGTTTTAAGTTCTTCTTCTTTAATATTTCTTATGCACAGTAAAAATTAAGACCTTGTATAACCAACATGACATATATTTCAGAAATTGCACTAGTCATATCCATATTAATATTGAGATCGCTACTACAAATCCGGTCTCTACTCATGACTGCTGAGGGTTGTGCTCTATGCACCAATGCACTTGTCTACTCCGGGACTACTATACACATGTCGTGGGGGGGATTTTTATCATGCCTAAGTAGGCGGCAAGTCGATTATTAAAAAAAGCGGATAAAAGAACAAGCTCCATGAGCTTTTAAAGGTCGGCAATGTATAGGCAGCTCGTCCAGTGTCGCAAATGGGCATTTTTATTGTACGGTTAGACCAGTGGTGGGCAAAGTATGGCCTGCGGGCCATCTCCGGCCCGCAGGCGGTCCTTCGAAATAAGTAGTACATATAGCCCCTGATAAAACAATAGTACATTACACAACTAGGGTGGTAATACAAAGAAAGGCCGAGATCGCAGAAGTTTGCGGCCCGAGCTGCAAGCGAGGGACGTAAATATGCGATCGAGGGCTTTCTTTATTACCTCTCGTGTTGTGTACATCATTTTATGTCTACACTTGGCCAGAAAGCGGCTTTTTCCGTATGCGCAGCGTGCGGAAAAAGTCACTTTATGGCCAGGTGTGGCATAATATTATTTTTTGCTATAGTTCTGGACCTCCTCTGAAATTTCTTATATTTTCTAGCCCGCTACGAAAAAACTTTGGCCACCACTGAGTTAGACGAAACTTAATCTATGTTTAAATACCCTCTAACCTGTCAGTTTGTGACGAAATGCATGGAGTTTGACACTAATCGTCAGTTTTGTGATGATCTGTTAACTGTTGTTAAGAGGACAGTTTAAATAAAAAAGCCCAAATATCCATGGGCAGAGATGACTTATCATCAGGCTTGTCTGCTCATTTCACCTAATTCATCAGAGACTCAATGTTATTATTTTCTCATTATAACAAAGTGTATGGTTGTATAGGTAAGTACCTATTGTTGTTTAACCTTTAAAAATAATTTCAGTAAACTATCCATGGTGTACCAATGTGTGGGCTGCGACAACATCACTCTCCAGCCGCTGGGCGGCTTCAAGCCCAACCCTACAGACAAGAACCCTGCGCAGACCAAGGCGTATCTGCCCACCGTCCCACCGGTGGGCGAGCACTGCGTCCACTGCAACCAGAGGCATCATGTGAGTAACAATTTTCAAGTAATCTAGCCATGGTCGATTAACTAACAATATGTGGACATTGTCTGAATTAAATAAATTGAATTGAATTAGTCCCATCTCGTAGCTAGATTTGGTAGCCGAGTTAGGGCCGATACAGACGGACTGCAACCCAACTGCAACTCCCTACAGAGAGAGAGTTGCAGTTGGGTTGCAGTCCGTCTGTATCGGCCCTTACAAGTGAGAGAAATAATCGGATTATTTCTAAGATTATTATAATCCCAATCCCAAACTGACTACAAAACGGGAATCCTTTAGTCCTATCTCGTAGACGGATTTGGGGTTTGGAATTGGGATTATGTCTCCTATTTCGGAGTTAGCTTCCAAATCAAGCCAGATTTGGTAGCTAACTAAATTGTCGTAAAAATCCATGGTGTACCTATGTGTTGGCTGCGAGAACATCACTCTACAACCGCTGGGCGGCTTTAAGCCCAACCCCACGGACAAGAAGTATAAGAACCCGCGCAGCCCAAGGCGTATCTGCCCACCGTCCCACCGGTGGGCGAGCTCTGCATCCACTGCAACCAGAGGCTAATACTGTGTAGCAGTGGCGTGGCGTAAAAGATATCCTTGGGCAAGCCGGTGCAGATTTGGCGTACATTTTCCTTAAGAGCTGTAGAATAAGGTGCTCAAATGCCTGATATTAGGCAAGCCGGTAGGAATCGAGTTCTTTGGACGCCACGCTACTGCTGTGTAGTGACAGTGACCTCGCTGCTCTTGGGGATTTCTTTAAATTAAAACTTCTAAACTTTAATAGACGAATTATACGTTGATAAATACAGCGTGGTCACTGATTCATGTTTTAATGTCCCTTTTATATACCAGTACACATTCTAACATAGATTTACATTCACGCCGGATTGCCAGTAGGCTATCGAGTTGGAAACCAACCTGTAAATACTAGTAGCATAAGATAATCGTGACATGTTTCACGGGTATTTTTACCGTTTTAATTTTGTGTTAATTTTATTATTTGCCAGCTGGGTGGGCCCGTTTGGTCGGCTCCAATCCACGACGAAGCCTTCGTCAGCCGAGTCCTCATACACGTCCAAGAAAATCCCCACTTATTCGGCACAGCCAAGCGCATAGAGGGCGTGTTGTCTATGGTCCGAGAAGAACTGCACGACACTCCGCTCTACTACACTATGGATAAACTGTTCGGGCGGGTGCATTTGGAGACAATGCCTATGTTGACTATGAGGTTAGTTCTCTCTCTCACACACACATACACACACGCACACGAACAGGCAAGCGCATAGAGTGCGCTGTCTACTACGATCCGTGAGAAGCTATAAATGTCTAGCAGTGGCTATAAGGGGTCATCCATAAAGTACGTCACGCTCACACGGTAAGAGGGGGGGGGGGGGGGTCGACGAAATGTGACATTATGTGACAAGGGGTGGGAGGGGTCCTATGTTTCGTGACGTCACATTTCAAAATCTAATTCATCTAAGTAAGTCGTCGTTCAAATTTGGTATTTTAACAAGATAAGGTTGAAATAGTTCAGTTGGCGAATTCATCAAGATTACATAAAAAAATTATTCGGAACAGTAAAACAGCTGCTTTAATAATTTCTAGATGTAAAATTGCAAAATATGTGACGTCACACTGGGGAGAAGGTGTCTCATAAACAGAGGTCGGACAAAAAGTGCGGATGACATCAAACCACTTATAGGATGATTTCAAATAGTATTTTTGATTTTCATACACAATTATCACTTATCATTTATCAACCTCTTTATTAAACGATATCGCCACTTGAAATGAGTAAGTACGTTTTTGACTGACACAATGTCAATCAGATGAACAATAAGTAAATTGAATTCGTTATTGTTTAGCTATTGTATCTTCACGATTATATTTAGCTAAAATTTATATTTACTAATGTATAAAAAAAAACGCTGTAAAATGTCATCTTTACTCGAATATTGTGGCAATTTACCGTTTTTGGAGGTACGTGACAAACACGTATACTGCTCTTGGCATTAATCAAGATATACGAACGCAGGTAAGCAATATTAAAAGACATTTGGAGACAACCAAACATGTCGGAAACTTCGTTACTACATGTCACAGTTCACACGGAAGTTTAAACACAAACATCATCCTGTGTGCAAGATTAGGTACGTCATTTTTACGTCATCCGCACTTTTTGTCCGACCCCTGCTCATAAATGTGACCAACTGTGACAAGGACGGGGGAGGGGTCAAAAAGTCACAAAATTAGTGTGACATACTTTATGGATGACCCCTAATGCACGTCGGCGAGATACATACATATAATAGGCTATTTGATGACAGTTCAAATCAGCTTCTTTTTGTGTGAAGTGTCAAAACGCTCAGAAACTATGCAGTTTTAGTATGAAATACTGACTTGTGACGTCATGCTCAACATGGTGCCTTATTTTTAGTTTTTGTCACGTCCGAGCAGTTATGGAAACGTAATTAATTTTGACTCAAACTCATTTATTTCTGCAAGTAGACCTCAAGGGCTCTTTGGACTGTTGTCAAATACCCTATATCCTTTTCTTACTCACGCTGTAAGAAGAATTAAAGCAGCGCAGAACTATTTAATACTCTTGCTTTACGGGTAATCCAGCACTCAGTGCTTATTTTTTGTATGAATTCTAATCTTAATTAAGCACTACAGTAGTTATTTCATTAACAGGTCAGCCATATTGAACGGGGGCTACAAGGTGGCGTACTCTCACGCGTCCAAAATGTCTGTGAAGACCAATGCGCCTGCGCAGTTTGTGTGGGACGTCATCCGCACCTGGGAGAAGACGCACCCAGTGAAGCCGGCCAAGTTAGTAACATTTTAACCCTTAGATGCGTGCATTTTATTTCTGAAATACCTCAAGTGGAGATCAAACTCATGTCAATTTGAGATTTCGTGAAGAGTTTGACAAAGTCTGAAATTGACGTTAGCTGATTTCTACTTGTGTCATTTTAGTAGTATAATTTAGATATTATCGATACTTTAATATAAACATTAAGATGTACGGGTATCTTAATATAGGCCATTTGCTTATCGTTCCTGAACATATTGTAGGGAAATTATGATGTGGATGTAGATAAAGAAGCTTCGAGCATGGCTCTCTCCATAACATGTTGAACTACTGAGTTTAATACTGAGAGCGATATTGTCCTATGCAGACAG
The DNA here is from genome assembly GCA_947034925.1 of Eudemis profundana. Classification (NCBI taxonomy): domain Eukaryota; kingdom Metazoa; phylum Arthropoda; class Insecta; order Lepidoptera; family Tortricidae; genus Eudemis; species Eudemis profundana. The sequence goes on from OX344809.1 coordinate 3,199,572, forward strand.
TAAAATTGTTGAAATTTCACGATTGCTCGCGCATCACGCAAAAATTACCGAACCGATTTGCATGAAATTTGGTATACAGGTAGATTACGACCCTGGTCAACACGTTAGTAGGTACAATACATACCGAGATCAGTAAAGTAAGAAAGCTCCAGATGCTCCAGATTTGTGATCTGAGACATTTCTTATTTTACTGTCCTCAGTATGTATTGTACTAATTACGGATGTAACGATACATAGTTTTGCCGATACGATACCGATATATTGTAGCTAATAATCGGCGATACCGATACCGATATCTTAGCTAAATCATGATGTATGAACTTCAGATATTTGTACGTCCTTATTATAAGTAAAACTTGGCTATATTTAATACAGAGTCAACCTTGAAAGTGTAAAGTAAAAATAAATAAATTGTCAACTCAAAATTCAATTTTTTTTTATTAAGAACCAAAGATTTAATTAACATAGTAATTATCATTGCACAAGGTAATAGACAAATACAGAAATTAAGTCAGTAATTGAAATTACTTTTTGCAGATTTTTTTCATACAGCAAATTCTTTTCGCGCTCTTCAAATATCGTGTATAATCGGCGATACCGATATATCGGTATCGGTATCGTTACATCCCTAGTACTAATGTGTTAACCAGGGTCATAATATTTATTGGCCAAGGTTTGTATACTATTTTTCTGTTCGACGGAGCCAGAAAGCGGTATCTTCGTTTAGCGCAGCGGCCGGCAAGGTAACGCTTTCGGGCCGGAGGACAGAAAAGGTTATCGCGCCGCCGTGAACGAAGTTGCGGGCAGGTCCACTAGTTAAATATATTAATTATCGTTCAACAGGTCAAATTTATAATTGTCAACAGATTAGAAGCAGATCCAGTAACGAAGTACATCCTCAGCCAGCCCATCACCAGCTCGGTGGAGCTGAGTCCTCGCGCCGACGCCAACCCTGGCAGCAGGCGCGACGGACAGCTGAGGTTCCAGTTCAACCCTGCTCCGTACTGGGGCCCCGGGTCAAGGGCGGCCGTCAAGTGAGTCTACTGTACCCTCTCGATCATATTTGTGGCGACACTGCCACCTAGCGACACTCGTTGGAAAAAGAGGACAGTTACAGCAATTCCACGACAGATGGCGCTTACATCAACGCCCATACAAACGGCACAATTCCCATACTGTTCTGCATCACACTATAGAAGTGTTTATAACGCTAACACTACATAATACCACTTCCAACCAACTTCCTTCGGACTTTGGTCCCCAGGCACAACACCCGCCTGGAGAGTGATCTCTCTATTGTCCTCTCCTCCACATATTCTTCGAGGGCCTCTGTCTCGGCCCTTGAACTCACTCAAAGTACTTCAGCCAGCCCATCACCAGCTCGGTGGAGCTGAGTCCTCCGCCGACGCCAACCCTGGCAGTAGGCGCTACGGACAGCTGAGATTCCAATTCAACCCTGCTCCGTACTGGGGCCCCGGGTCAAGGGCGGCCGTCAAGTGAGTCCACTGTAGCCTCCAGTGGCGTGGCGTAAAAGATATCCTTGGGCAAGCCGGTACAGATTTGCCGTACATTTTCCTTAAGAGCTGTGGAATAAGGTGCTCAAATGCTTGATATTAGGCAAGCCGGTAGGAATCGAGTTCTTTGGACGCCACGCTACTGGTACCCTCTATTATATCTCTCGATCGTATTCTTCGAGGGCCTCTCCTTCAGCTCGGCCCTCGAACTCACTCAAAGTACTTCACTTTGAGTTACTTGGCCCATCGCCAGCTCGGTAGAGCTGTGTCCACACGCTGACGCCATCCCTGACCAGGCGCGACAGGCGGCTCTGGTTCCAGTTCAACCCTACTCCGTACTGGGCCCCAGGTCTTGGGCGGTGGTGAAGCGGACCCACTTTACCCTCTAGTCTAGTGTTTCGCCTTCGACGTCCCCGTTATTATTAACGTCCTAACGGGTATCAAGTATCCTAAGTTTCAATCCAGGACTTGGTCAACTTATATGCCAATTTTCACCTCAGTCCATTCAATTGTTACCTCGCACTGACCTGGTTGATGCATACTCAGCCACACTTAACTCTCAGTGTATGGGATGTTAACCTATAAATGTTTCGTTTGACATTATTTTTTTCCTATTTTTTTTGTTCAAAATCCATTACTCCTAATAATAAAATAATTAAGATCATTTTTAAGTTTTTCTCCATTCTAAGACTATATAAAAAATTTGGTTTTCTTTTTCACAGTGTGGGAGAAGAAAAAATGTCCAAAGCTCTTCGGAACCAAAACAAGCACTCTAAGAATAAAACCGCCAAACGGCAGCACTCGCCGAGCGAAGATGACACGCGCAAAAAGCCGAGTGTAGAAGGTATCGAAGCGTAGCGTAGCGTATATGATTTAATCATTTACATGTAAATAAAGCTGTTATTATATTATCTATCTGTGTGTTTATTCGTTGCTCCCTCTTTTGAAGTCCAACAGTTGCTCTACAGGGGTCAAGCAGTTACCAGATTTTAACATTTTCAACACCGGGAACCCGCTTCGTGGGCGCTATAACGCGGCGAAATGGGCTTGTAGCGTGTTTTCGCTAAAAGCCCATTTTCACATGTCATAGGCTACAAGCGCAGGTCAGCGAAATATTTGGTTTGCAGAAGTGTTAATAAAAATTAAAATAGACTAGAGTGTGACTATGCTAAGTCTGCAGGGGTCGAAAGAAGATTTTATTAAAAAACTTATATATGGCAACATCCGTGTCTACGTGCCTACTAAAATAAATATACGCGTCAGTCTTGCACAAATCGATCTACTTCCAAACAAAATAAGCGATTTGTTCCAGGGTCTTGGATAATTTCTTTGTATTTAAGTATTATATTTACATACGAGCATAGCTTAGTTTGGCTGAATATTTATTTCAGTAGGCAGGTATGCAGCAGTAGCGTGGCGTCCAAAGAACTCGATTCCTACCGGCTTGCCTAACATCAGGCATTTGAGCACCTTATTCTACAGCTCTTAAGGAAAATGTACGCAAAATCTGCACCGGCTTGCCCAAGGATATCTATTACGCCACGCCACTGGTATGCCGACACATTATAAGTATACTTATAAAATGGAAAGATAGAGTCTGGCTAATGAAAGATGAGACTGACATTTATTCCAAACTTTTTAAATGGCGACATTATACAAACGTCAAATGTGTCAAACGTCATTAGATTTCTGAGGATAGTATGCTGTGGTGATTTTGATACTCAATATGCAACATAAGAAAGTAACAGTTTCCGAAAATACTTACTGACTTGTTTTTGCTTTTCTTTCCGTGGCTAATGTGGGGAGTAAATATATATCATAAATAAACACTAACACTCTAATAAAAGCTATGTACTTACCAATTTTCACTAAAATCGGAAGAATTAAAAAGGTGACAACAACGCAAAAATCGGCTCAAGTATCATTACCGTTTTTGTCACCCTATAGACAGTGTTGCAACCCGTTGTTTTTTTAAATTTGCCGCTATTTTTTAGTCTCATCTTTCATTAGCCAGACTCTATTTGCCTAGTATGAAGACTAATTAATCCTCTTGCTTGTGATGTTGCCATACATATTTTTTTAAATAGATCCTTTTTTTGATCTCTGCTAACTTAGCGTAGTCGCACTATATCGAGCTTGGCTATCAGACTACTGTGCACCCGGCTGATCACATAAATGCCAGCGAACGTAAAAATTAAAAAGACTCAAAACGTTCGGAAATCAGAGAAAGTGTCATGTCATGAGTATCAAGTTTTTGCTTCCCGAACGCAAAATAAATGACGCGAACGCTAACCAACCAAATTAAAAAGTCGTAAACATTGTGAAAGTAAATAGCTATCTCTGTTTCACCCGAAGGTATTCATGCTATACTAGCGCCAGGTATTGCTTTTAAAAAGGTTTCGTATAATACTACCATATAGCAATGCATGAGCATGACATTGATGACATAAACTCGATTTGTTGTTACCACGAGGACATTGTTTTCATCGAAAACTCAATAAAACGGAGATAAATAATTACACAGCACAGTTATCGCGTAATTGCTCATCCTCGGCGCACGTGCCACCCAATTATCTTGTTGCAGTTGACTTGTGAACCTAACAGTGTTATTTTATTTGCAACACATTATTGCTTGTTATTGTTGCATTTAAAGGAAGTAAAGACTTCCTTTTTCGATAAAAATGCATTTGCGGACTTTAGTGATATTTATTCTCCTCTCATTGGCTTTCGGACAGGACAGGAAGGTAAGTTTTTTTAATCTTGTGTTTGTAAACACCCACTTTTTCGCTATCGCTGAAGTAGGCTAACATCTTTGTTCCTTATCGTCAAGTTCAAGACTAGATTACGGCTTTGATTGTGCTAATCGTGCTCTAAATTTAATGTGCACTTCTATATTTTTATGCCTTGCTGATTAAGCCTTATGTATCATGAAACATATAACTTATTTGCTGGAAAGTTATTTTGTCTATGCCAATCCTTGCAAAACACATTTGACCCAGTTCTAGTCTGATAGGCGTGAAATCTGGCGTAGTGTTTATTTCAATGATGACTAAATGATGAAATAGACAATAGAGCTTGAATACAATTCTGATACTGTTAAAATTTTTTTTGTTATCTAGTTTACAAATAATCAATGAGCCGTCAGCAATTTTAGTTGTCTAATTCTTTTCTCTATCTTATTTATTGGCAAGCCAGCCTCTGTCTATCTCTATCTATAATAATTAAAATTTAATTATGTCCAATAAATGTACAATACTTAAATAAACTTTGTTTTTTCACTACAATTTTAGTGTGCAATTAACATTTTATTTTATTTTTTAGATTATTTTTATTCCTGTCATTTATTTGTTGCTTCAAAAACCTCAAGTGGTTTGAAAACCTTTCTGTCATTGAACCGGAAACCCAATATTGATTATAGATTTTATTTGCCATTGTAGAGGTAAATTAATAACTAATAATCAACCTCTGCAGATAAACAAATTAATTATGACATTAATCACACATAATAAATTCATATATAGTCAAGTTGTGGTAAACTAGCCAGTGTAAACATATAATTATGTAATTAATCTCTCGCAGATAGAATGTAGGCAAACACTAGATAATAAGAACTGAGGGCGTTGAAAAATGAGAAATTTAGACAGCATGTTTAATTCCACAGATAACATCAAAAATAAATCCAGACTGCACTGCATGTTCCGAAAACACCACCCTCATGTACATTAAAGCGGAAGGGTCCCACGACACGATACACCAGTTATGGGACTTCACAAGAGGCACTCCCACCATCATCTACGCAGTCGCGGGGCTGAACTCCTCGCTAGAGGTGTCGTGGGTTCACAACAAGCCGGTCCGGTTCAACATGTCCGAAACCCCGCAGTATAGCTTTGCTATGGCCATTTCTGATGTGAGTTTTTTTACTTTTATTTCTGTATATCTTTATTTTCTTAGGTTATGAATTTTACAATACATATATAAAATTACTTTTATTATTATTACTACTTTTTATTCAGTTCTAAAGAATAAAATTAGGCATATTTGAATGAGAATATACTTTACTGTTCTCAGAATAAAAAAAAAAATCATACTTATGTTATTAAAATAAACTCCCTTTTTCTCTTTTTTCTAAGTTTTAACCTAAAAATACAACATTTGGCAAACAATATCTTGTAACAAATATTTGAATAGAGTGCGATTAAAAACTTGCTGCTTTTACAAGCTATTTAAATGAAATAAATTGCATTAAAAGTTCTTGTTAAATTTTTTGTATTAAATTAGTATGATTAATATGTCAGCAATGGGTAACAAAGTGACTCATCATTGCATATGGCATTGACAACCATCATTAGTCATAAGAAAACATTGTTTAGTCCAGGAAATAGATAAATTGCGAACAATTTTGCCCACTTAGTGTAGCAACCTACATACACTAATAAAACGCTACACTAAAATTAATTTGTCATTGATTCCATAGCTGCATAAATACAAAAAACTGGACAAGTGCGAGTTAGACTCACATGGAGAGGGTTCCGTACGTTCAAACAATATAAAACAATTATAATTTATTGCACAGACTTCTTTTAGGTTTTCCTGTAATCTATAAGTGTAGGACTATTTTCCATATTTTTCTCAAATTTCTTCGTCCAATAGTTTCGGAGATAAGGGGGGAATGGTAAAATTTTGCCTATTTTCTTAAATAACTTCATAACTATTGATATAAATTATAAAAAAATATATTTGAGATTCTCACAGTGGGCCGTTTCATTTAATATTGACGGCAACTGAAGTTGACGGCGTGCAAAGTAGGTCGCCGGCACTTCTTTTTAGCACGCGAGGTACATACACTTTTTCCTTTTACCTCGATGTATTTCTGTGTTTAGAGCGCATTTGATTGGATTTGACATACAGTTTGCGATTAAAACTTGTATGAAAAAAATCTATGACAGAAACTTATGTTAGTCGATTAAAAATATGTGACGTCAAACCATGCATGCACTCAATACGGATAGCAGATGTAATACAATACGTTGACTCAACAATAAGGTAATCTAAACATGCTGGCTTCACAATTACTCATAAACATAAAAGTGAATCAAATTAAAAGCTATTTATCTCCCCCCTATACTAGTTTTTTTTGTGTGTCCCACTGCTGGGCAAAGGCCTCCATTTGACTTCCACTACTCCCTATTGGCCGCAACATCCGCCAGTCGGATATACTATAGTAAAATAAATAAATTATTTATATAGTTTAGTGTATTATTTTTTATTTAACTGACTTTTATTACATTACAATGACAATGAATAGATATTGGATAATTGGTTTACGACATTTTTGATTGGCACGAACGACCTCATTAAAATTGGGGAGAAGCGACCAAAGGGCCTTATTTACTTATTTAAACTTTATTGCACAATAATAAAAAAGTACAATAGGCGGACTTAATGCCTTAAGAAATTCTGGAACAGTCGACCATTGGGTAAAACAGAGACTTAATTTGGTGCAGGATTGGTTTAGGTTTTTAACAGACATCAAAAATGTGAAAGGTTTCCGAGTTTTGTTTATGTTTATTCAGATTTCTTTCAACTTCTTTATACACTTGTTTAATTTATTATTATTTTTAGGATACATTATTAAAGAACCCCGCACAAAATGATCGTCAAAAGCCGTTCGGTCGATTTGGCTGAAATTTGGTGAAAATATAGCCTCTAATACTCGGATCAACTGTGTAAAGTTGCAACTTAAAATAATGGCCAGATTTTAAAATATGTCAATTTTTAGGTTCAATGTTTTTTACTTATATATCGGCTTAACGAAAAATGTAGTAACTATCTATGACGCTAATATGCACTTACTACCTTTTTCCCGAGGTTGATTTCAGATAGGTACAAGTTTTTTTTTCAAAGTAGTGACGATATAATTCTTATTAGTTAACGTACACTGCAGCAACCTGGCTTATTAATATTTCCGTGCCAATATCGGGTATAAAAACATCATTCGAAGGTCAAACTTTCTTCACGCCCAATGTCCGAGCGTGAACGTGGAGATGTAACAAACTCGTATGGTTATGTACAAACATAGGTATATTACGATATTACACTGTACAACTTATAATAGCCCAATATTGGGTCTTCATCTCTCCCGCTATTGTGTTCTTCCTCGAATGCAATCCACACATAATAAAACGTTGCGTTTCGAAATCTCGATGTAGCCCTTATTTTAATAAACCCTGGCTCATTGAAGTTTTCATCTATTTCGAAAACTCGCTCGTCTTGGTCTTCCGCTGCTAGGTCGTTGATATGACGCAATGTACTGTCTTGAATATATCCTGGAGACAGTTTTACTTGGTAGGTTCCAAATGTGACAGAGTGCGAATACGCCAGGGCTAACCGCGGAAACAATGGTATTTGTGCAGGAGTTAATGGGGTCCATCGTGCTCGTCTTCGGTTAAGATTCTCAGCTTCAATCCGTGCCTGTACAACATTAATGTCTTCGACGCGTTGGAGCATTTCATTAGCTAACTGGACATTACAATCTGGCATTGTAATAGGTCTGCAGTATTTATTTATGATAGCTCAAATAGGTACCATTGTTTCCACGGTTAGACCTGGCGTATTTGCACTCGGTCACATATGGAACAAATCAAGTGAAACAGTCTCCAGAATATAGGTGTTCAAGACAGTACATTGCGTCATATTAACAGCGGAAGTCAAACAAGCGAGTTTTCGAATTAGATGAAACTTCAATGAGCCAGGATTTATTAAAATAAGGGCTACTTCAAGCTTCCGAAACGCAACTTTTTATTATGTGTGGATTGCATTCGACGAAGAACATAAATAATGGGAGAGAAGATCCAATCTTATGCTATTATTAGGTACACCTGTAAACGTGAAGCAAGAACCATTGGTACATGCGGTCACGTTACAGGCAATCTTATTGTTTTTAGGTTTTGCCGGATACGAGGAAAATGTGAAGTATCCATCATTAAGAACGCTTTATACCATATTTAATGCATTGAATACACAAATGATGAATAAAATCAATTAAATATGAATTAATTATTACTAGAACAGTTTAATATCGTTATATAATCAACCTTGGGAAAAAGGTAGTAAGTGCATATTAGCATCATATATAGTTACTACATTTTTCGTTGAGCCGAAATTATATGTAAGTAAAAAACATTGAACCTAAAAATCATCATATTTTAAAATCTGGCCATTATTTTAAGTTGCAACTTTACACAGTTGATCCGAGTATTAGAGGCTATATTTTCACCAAATTTCAGCCAAATCGACCGAACGGCTTTTGACGATCATTTTGTGCGGGGTTCTTTCGTTAAAATTTCACAAAAAATGCCAAAATATTGCCACATCTGTACGTAAATCTTACGAGATTGAAAATTTTGCGTAATAATTTCAACTTCTCTTGATCATGTTTTAACCAGTATAATATATCCCATCAAAAACATTACATGTAAAAAGATGCAAGTCTCACAACGCACTTCTTCTACAACAAAGGTTTGAGATGTAATGTTAAACCATATTATTTACCCGTGGAGGATTCTTTATTTGAGAACTATAAAATCGATACCTTTAGACTCAAAGGGCGTAAACGCCATTAGCACTTACGGCGTTTACGCCCTTTAAGTCTAAAGGTATCGAAATGTGTTCCTCCACGGTTCGGGTCGGCCGTACCCGTGCATTTGTTTTGCTCGACTTGGCGGGGGCACTGCCTTGCCCCCAGATTCCTGATCTACTGAACCCTTTCCACAGTTATACGAGTACAACGACCTCAAAGACAAAGGGCAGATGAGCAACGACAGCCACCGCGTGTACCCGCTCGACGAGTTGGTCTGGAGCCGCCAGGACACCGTGATGACCGACCAGGAGGTCATGCTGCAGATGCAAGTGGACCGGTTCAGGCGTGGCCACCAGTGGGCCAACGGCACCATTGACATCAAGGTTAGTACTTTCTAATTTTAAATTTTGTACCTGTGCTTATTCCCCGATTACTTGATGACTGGATTTATTTGGAAAATATTCTTTTTTTGTTTAAAAAGGTGGTATACCTTCTTAAACAAAAAAAGAATATTTCTCCCAGTTTTCTACTGATTTATACTGTTTCGGAATAACGAAATTCGGAAAAAGATATGCTTTCGGAATTTTGACTCTTTGGAATTGCCTACCTACCTACACTACCTACAACGCCGGATTGCTCGCTCAATTTTACTGGCTTACTCGCCAGTGGGACAAGCGCCATAGGATAGGTTTTACTCTGGGACATCAATCATTTTAATTATTCATGTAAGCGAGTCATGTCTCATTTGTAAGAGCTGATAATTATAAACCTTGACATGGATAATGGATATTACCGCCAATTACATACATAAAAAGATGATAAAGATGCACGCAACACTTAAACATGCATTTCTTATCTCGTATGTTTATAAATACTAGAAAAAACTAGATTAAATAAAGTGGAGATCACAAATGGCTTTGTAAACATTTTTCTCGTTATCTAAGTAAACAGGGTACTTGCGATGGTATTAGGCTGAGTGGGGTGGGAGGGCCCTTTTCGTCGTCAATAAATAAATATCGGGGAAAACTTTCACTTAGGCCGGCTTTACACCTGTAAGTTTTACTTACGTAAGTAAGGACGCAGCTATACGTTAGACTGAGATAGCTGACTGACTATCTCAGTCTAACGTATAGCTGCGTCCTTACTTACGTAAGTAAAACTTACAGGTGTAAAGCCGGCCTTATATGTCAATGTAAGACTTATAGCTTGGCAATTTCGTTCGTGACACTCCCATGGTCCGGGGGCGGGGGGACAGCGGGGGTGCTGTGAGGTGTGCGCGCGGCGGGGGCCGGGGCCGCCTGAAAACAGCTCAGTCGGCGGCCGGTGTCGGTCGCGGTAACTTGTGTACGGCTGCACATAGCAAAAAGCACACGAGATAACTACGTAAAGATGAGTCTGCGGATCGGAAAAATTATTGAATGTGGAGCCAAACAAATTTTACATTATGTATATACATACCTATTTTAAAAATTACTTTCTGACTGCAAAGTGCAGTTGGAAGGTAATTTTTTTCTAGGTGAAATAACTGCATCAGAATTGTAAACCGACTTCGCAGTCCGCTTGCAGTCGGCTTGCAGTTATTTTAACTGCAAAAAATCTGACTTCAAAGTGCATTTGCAGAAAGCATCGAAAGATTGTTTAAAATAATAACCAAATTTAATACGTGAAGAATAAACTTGCAATGTTACACCATAATTTCCTTCGCAGTTGGACTTCCTCCCGTTCCACGACTACGCCGCCCAACTGCCGCACCTGATCCACACGGCCAACTCGTCGCTGTTGGACGTCCAACTGGTCAACCTGACGGCATCGCCGCGGTACAACTCCTCGCGGTTCGCGCTGCGCTTGCTGCTGCTCGCCGCCGACACGGGCTCCATGACCAAGGCGATGGAGAAGAGTCTGGATGACGAGCACACGCCTGGCGTGTTCGAGGTGAGACCTACGCACACTGCACTTACAGGTACTTTCGTGACGCTCAAACTACACGCAAAAGTCATTTGACGCTTAAAAGACACTTTAAACTTTAACATTAAAGATTAAAGTATCACACTCTCTCAAACGTCTCTACACTACACGGCACATTTGACGCTTAAAATACACTTTAAAAGTAAAGTAAAAACCTCCCACACTCTCAAACGACACCTGACGCTCAAACAGTCTGGTCGCCGGCGACACGGGCTCCATGACCACGGCGATGGAGAAGAGTCAAGTCTGACTCTTCTACATCGCTAAACGATATCTGACGCCCAACGTACATAATAATGCTAGACCACACCGAAAAGTACTTACTTGACACTCTAACTCCAAATTTTCAAGGCAAGGGACTTTTGACGTATTATAATACTCTCAAACGAGACGTGATACTCCAATACCTCGTATCACTCAAAATGTCCGTGACACCCAATTGGGCTCCATGACCACGGCGATAGAAAAGAGTCTGGATGACGAGCACACGCCTGGCGTGTTCGAGGTGAGACCTACGTACACTACACTTACAGGCACTCTCGTGACTAGGGCCTGCAGAACCGGGAATTTTTACTAAAGAAGTACCGGGAATTCCCGGGTTTCTCATACTAAAATATCCCGGTTCTGCACGCCCTGCTTATAGTGGCGCCCAAACAATACACAAAAGCCATTGAACGATTAAAAGTCACTTTAAAATCTAACATGAGACTATATTTGCTATACACAGTCTCAAGCGACACTAAATATTGAAAAATCTTGTGTCACTCACTACATGTCACTCAAATGAAATATAGTATTTGGTTAGCTGTCTAGCCTTTTCATTAAATACACTCCTTATTTTAGGGTAGGTCTGTTATTTAGTCAGCTCGTGTGCCTCAGAGCAGAAATAGAAACCCCGCCGTGCGGGGCTTCGTCGACCTGCTGACGGGTCATAGTTTAGTGAAAAGGCGGCAGTTAACCAAATGGCTGGTTAAACAAGTTGAGTGCGACATACACACTTGTCGACAGATTATCGAATTGAAGACGCCGCGGTGCGTGTCGGCGGGCTCGGGCGGGTACGTGCAGTACCGGCCCGTGGCGTACACGCAGCGGGAACGCAGCGTCACCACGTCCACCGTCGTGCACGCCTCCGACTTCAACCGGTACGTACACATCTCCCTATACACGTCCCACGTACACGCAGCGGGAACGCAGCGTCACCACGTCCACCGTCGTGCACGCCTCCGACTTCAACCGGTACGTACACATCTCCCTATACACGTCCCACGTACACGCAGCGGGAACGCAGCGTCACCACGTCCACCGTCGTGCACGCCTCCGACTTCAACCGGTACGTACACATCTCCCTATACACGTCCCACGTACACGCAGCGGGAACGCAGCGTCACCACGTCCACCGTCGTGCACGCCTCCGACTTCAACCGGTACGTACACATCTCCCTATACACGTCCCACGTACACGCAGCGGGAACGCAGCGTCACCACGTCCACCGTCGTGCACGCCTCCGACTTCAACCGGTACGTACACATCTCCCTATACACGTCCCACGTACACGCAGCGGGAACGCAGCGTCACCACGTCCACCGTCGTGCACGCCTCCGACTTCAACCGGTACGTACACATCTCCCTATACACGTCCCACGTACACGCAGCGGGAACGCAGCGTCACCACGTCCACCGTCGTGCACGCCTCCGACTTCAACCGGTACGTACACATCTCCCTATACACGTCCCACGTACACGCAGCGGGAACGCAGCGTCACCACGTCCACCGTCGTGCACGCCTCCGACTTCAACCGGTACGTACACATCTCCCTATACACGTCCCACGTACACGCAGCGGGAACGCAGCGTCACCACGTCCACCGTCGTGCACGCCTCCGACTTCAACCGGTACGTACACATCTCCCTATACACGTCCCACGTACACGCAGCGGGAACGCAGCGTCACCACGTCCACCGTCGTGCACGCCTCCGACTTCAACCGGTACGTACACATCTCCCTATACACGTCCCACGTACACGCAGCGGGAACGCAGCGTCACCACGTCCACCGTCGTGCACGCCTCCGACTTCAACCGGTACGTACACATCTCCCTATACACGTCCCACTGCTGGGCACAACCTCTCAATTGGGTCATCCTCTCAATTGCGTATGATGATTCAAAAACCATTTCGAGGAAAAGGGTTGTAGAATTATTCCCAGTTATCAGATAATTTTTAAAAATTTGTATTATATAATTATTTGTAATTTACAGACATCGGATATTCCTGCGCCTATTTACCTAAAGTTGGCGAATTCCCGCAAAAAACTAAGCAAGTATGGAGTCGGCTTCTTAAAAATATATTTTTAAATAATATAAGTTCCGGGATTCCGGCATTGAAGAAAGAAAAGAATTCTAACACATTCTAAAAAAATTAGAATGTGTTAGAATTCGTTTGGTCTAAACCCACCTTAAAACGTTACGAGAATGTAATATATCGCAAAAATGTTTAGGTTTTACTTTTTTTAGCTTAGTTTTGTAAGTACTTAAGTTGATGTATGCGCTTGCCACTTAAAGTAGCTGTATCAATTAATTCAGTAATTTATTCGGTTTACTAAATATATTTAACTCTAGGGACAAGTTTGAGATATTTGTAATATGTACAGGTAGAAAAAAAAATGTTTTTTAATTAACATATATTTTCATAAAACCTTTAAAAACTACCTATAGTACATTGCAATATTATAATAGGTATGTGTTTATGTTAGCCTAATTTCCGAAATCCCGGTAAATTTACTAACAAAAGAAAAAAAAAATTGAGTCCGCCTCCATACCATTCAACTACCTACGCCGACGCCGAAGTTTAGGTAAATAGCCGATGCCTGGTAATTTATCATTTGACCTCTAATAAAGTGAAGTCACGGTCGTGATTGGTAAGTTGTATCCAATCTGTGATCTACCACAGTAGGTACTACATATAAAACATGTCCGGAATGTAATAATGTGCATCGAATTATGTCTTTTTTGACATAACATGACATGTAAGATCTTAAAAAAAAATGGATTGATTATGCTATAAGTCCGTTTTGGACCCATCACTTTTAGGCTAGTCTATGCTATGGTTGAAATTGTCAATGTTATTTTATTTCACAAAAAACGAAGTGTTTTAAAGCATGTCTCAAACAAACCGATTATGTAGTGAAATCATAATGAAAATTTCTTTAAAAATTAAAATAAATTAATTTACTTGGTTAATTGCAAAAACAACGAAATTAGTTTCTTATTCATATTCATATTCATTTATTGCATCAATATCATGTCGTACATAAGATGTTAGGTTTTATACATTTGTTCACAGACATGAACCCTGTTAGGGCACAGCAATTTAAAATTAGCCTTAAATTAGCCCTAGACCTTATTTTTTTGGGATGCCCCAATTAGGAGGAGAAATTGAGAGATTTTGCGACGTCAAGTTTTTTGATACATTCTTTCCATTATTTTGCCAAATTCGAATTTAACTTAACACTTTCGCAACCACGCTACGCTCTTAGCCAATAATATGGTAAAAACCCGTACGTAGCCCGTAGTTGCTACGAGCCTAGCGCCCGCGGAGCGGGTTCACGGTATTGAAAATGTTAGAGATGTACTCTGCTTATACAAATACTACATCTTAATACCATCATCACTAACATAGAGACCTCCACTGCGGAACATAAGTCTCCTCCGGAAACTTCCAACGAACGGTCGCACCCTTTTTGCCCCCCCGATTTTTTCCCAGTCCGATCCACTCGGAGTGGGCCGGCTAGCGACCTGGTTCGAGCCCAGGGAACGCCACGGCCGACCACCCGGTCAAACTAACGCTATGCCCAATAACGGTCGCGAGTTAGTCTTCAAAATAAAAAAGCCACCACCGACTTCCGGCGACCTTAAGCAGGTTGTCAAACCAGAACTGCTAGTAATTGTTCCCCGTTGTTCCAGTACGGACATACCGGAGACGAGCACCCTTTTCCGGTTCTACCGAGGATACAGCGAATTACTGGTACAGGACATGTTCGTGTCGTTTGGCGAGCCAGGGGACGGCTTCTACCGCCAGCACAACTATACTGCTTGGTGAGTCTCGTATCACGGCAGGAGTGTAAAGACCAGGGGTCGGATGACGTCAAACCACTTATAGGATGATTTCAAAAAATATTTTTGATTTTCATACACAATTACCACTAATCATCTTTCAACCTCTTTATTAAACGATATCGCCACTTGAAATGAGTAAGTACGTTTTTGACTGACACATTGTCAATCAGATGAACAATAAATTGACTTCGTTATTATTTAGCTATTGTATCTTCACGATTACATTTAGCTAAAATTTATATTTACTAATGTATAAAAAAACGCTGTAAAATGTCATCTTTACTCGAATATTGTGGCAATTTTCCGTTTTTGGAGGTACGTGACAAACACGTATACTGCTCTTGCTGTAATCAAGATATAGCAACGCAGGTAAGCAATATTAAAAGACATTTGGAGACAACCAAACATGTCGGAAACTTCGTTACTACATGTCACACGGAAGTTTAAACACAAACATCATCCTGTGTGTAAGATCAGGTACGTCATTTTTACGTCATCCGCACTTTTTGTCCGACCCCTGGTAAAGACTATAGCTTGGCAACTTCGTTGGTGACACTCACCTGTGTGCTTTTTGTTCTGTGCAGCCGTAACTAATTACACAAGTTACCGCCAACACGAACGGCGACCGACGGAGGCAGCCTCCGGAGGCCCCCGTTCGTGTTGGCGGTAACTTGTGTAATTAGTTACGGCTGCACAGAACAAAAAGCACACAGGTGAGTGTCACCAACGAAATTGCCAAGCTATAGTCGTCTGTATAGAATAATTATAAGGGCCATTTTTAGGGTTCCGTAGCCAAAATGGCTAAAAAGGAACCCTTATAGTTTCGTCATGTCCGTCCGTCCGTCCGTCCATCCGTCCGTATGTCACAGGCCTTTTACTCAAAAACTATAAGACGTAGGTATACTGATGAAATTTGGAATATAGATGTCTTATAGATGCCGCTACTAAGTTTGGTAGATAAATAATAAAAATAAAAAAATGTAGGGGGGGCACTCCATACATACATGTATGGAGTGCCACCCTAGATTTTTTTTTCAGCAAACATCAACGTGAGGTACATAATTCGACAGTTCTTTTAAAAACATTATAAGGCTTTTAAGTACTTTTTTTCGATTAAGTGAATACGTTCGGAAATAATCGCTCCGAAAGTTGCATAAATTGTGTGTCCCCCCCCCCCCCCCCTTTAACTTTTAAACCGTAAATCCAAAAAATATGAAAAAAAATCAGGAAGGTAACGCTTAATAAATACACTCAACGAAAATTATTTTGAATAGTAACGAATAAACCGTTTTGAAGTTATTGCCGAAAAACTTCTCAACCAAAAGGTTTTAAGTGCCATTGATTTACACGGCATTTCAGACCTTTTGCCAGTTGTTTATTTTTAGCTTTATTTCTATCTGTAGCATTTCCTTATAGATACGGCTATGGAACCCTACACTGAGCATGGGCCGACATGCTCTTGACCAGTTTTTTTAAAGTTGTACACTTGATTTTTTTTTAGATCTGAGAAATTTTACATCATTTCTACTCAGAATCACGCGTACTATCTATCGTCTCTGATAGGAGAAAAAAAGTGACCCAACATTTTTCCGTTACTTTTCCATACACACTCGTATCGCGGTAACGGAACGGAAGAGCGATATTTGTATGAAAAATTGGGGAATTTACAGAACTACTTTAAAACATGTCATCCTCTCCACAGGTCATCAACGATCGGCTACGGGTCCCCGCCAGTGGAAACGTTCTCGCTCTTCGTCATCCTAGTCATCTCCATCGGTCTGTCCGTGCCCGTGCTCCTCGCGCTATCCGGCGTCATATATGTTGTGTCGCGGCGCTGCCGCCAACGCAACGCCCCCGTGCGGCTGACGGAGGAGTGACTAGCCTACGGGTTCAGTCTGCTCAGTACTGAGGACGTGGAATATGTGGACTGATCAGTGTAATGTCAGTGCTTACTGCTCGCGATATCGTGCTATATGTTACGTCACTGCGAACACAATTTGGTCATCCATAGAGTACGTCACACCCATGGGGGGGGGGGGGGGGGGGGGTTCTAAGTCTGAAAAACGTGTGACGTACTTTATGGATGACCCCAAAGCCCCCGTGTGACTGATAGTAGTGCCTAACCTACGGGTTCAGTCTGCTCAGTACTGAGGACGTGGAATATGTGGACTGATCAGTGGAAGTGTCAGTGCTTACTGCTCGCGATATCGTGGTGTATGTCACGCCGCTGCCAACGCAACGCCCCCGTGTGACTGACGGGGGAGTGACTAGCCTACGGGTTCAGTATAATAATATAATAATAATAAACATTTATTTCAGACCAAATAATACGATCCATACAAATTCAAATTTAAATATGTTAGTAAGACCTTAATATAAAGTGTTAGTGTAGTATGCTCAGTACTGAGTCACTGAGGATCCTCATAGTCGATGTGGACTGATCAGTGTAGTGACGTGTATAGTGTGGTAATCAGTGATAGCGGGAACGATTTAATGAAGGTACAGGTATTTTATCAGGAGACAGCAAAATCTTACTTATCACAAATAATAAAGATAAAGTTGAAATATTTAAATAACCGACTTCAAATGAAGCTTTGAGTAACTATAAAAAAAATCCAAATTCCGGCGAAAAAAAAAGGTTCCGGCGAACTGAGAGGCATCTCTGTTGACTCTTTTTTTTTAAGTCTGTTAATAGAATTTCAACCGTGTTTGAAGATGAATACTATTGACTTTTTCGTTTTTAATTGACTGTATTTAAGTAAGTTTTGGTGGTCACCTGATAATTTATTTTGGGGTGTTTTGTAGGAAAAGGCAGAGTGTACTTCAAAGCTATATTCCTTACAATATAATGTTGAAAAATTGATCTTGCATAGTTTTATCGTAGTAGAGAATTAAGAAAAATATTTATTGTAAAAACTGTGTAAAATGCCCATAAAGCACTGTTCCTGTTTTATTTTTGTAAAAAATAACATATAGTAAATAAATATACTCAAAGATAGGAAACATGCCTAAAATAAACATATAATTAGCCTAAAATATACTTAGTCAAATTTCCAAATGGTTCTTAACCCTTCAAATGCCATTGACAACCATTGTCAAAACTGTATTTAATGTTAAAGCAAGCAAATATAAACCTAAACACCTAGGTACAAGTAAAGTTTAGATTTGTTTGCCACAAATAATTTCGCCATGTGATATACGACTTACTTCTTTTCAGTGTTCTTTGCAATTAAGGTGTTAAGAAGGTAACCGTCAAGATGGCGTACACCGTAAAGATATCTAGAATCTGATGCTACCAATAAATAGTACCCAAATAGTACCGACGATATACCTAGGTGAAAAAAATTGTACTATTTGGGTACTATATATTGGCAGCATCAGATTCTGGATATCTTTACGGTGTACGCCATCTGGACGGTCACCGTCCACGAGGGTCGTACACTTAGCGGTTTTCGGCTCCTAGTTACAAATGTAACGTCAGAAACCGTTGCAGTGCAAAAAGATGTGATGTATTAGTATTTTTAGCTTATTAATTGGAATACCTAACTTCAATGATCTTTAGAAAATTTATGAGAATAGTAAAGAAACGTGTATAACCCTTAAGGCAGAGGGTTATATTTCCCGCCATATTATAAACTTTACGTCTTTGTATGTGTTTTAACACAGTGGTTCTTAACCGGTGGTCCGCGGACCACTGGTGGTCCCTGGAAGCACCCGAAGTGGTCCGTGAAGCCATCCGAAAAGAAAATATTACCTCTAAACCTATTCTCTTTCTATTGCTTCCAAACAGTTGGTGGTCCGTTCCGTGGCAAGACAGATTTTGTCAAATGATCCCTTCATCACTAAAAGGTTAAAAACCACGTGTCCGTCAAGATAGCGTACACCGTAAAGATATTCAGAATCTGATGCAGCCAATAAATAGTACCCAAATAGTACCGACGAAATACCTAGGTGAAAAAAATAGTACCCTTAAACTTTTCGAAATATAAGGCCTGTTCACGGTGTACGCTACCGGGCGTCAAGCTGGCGTACACCGTTTGTATCTCTGGAACGCCTTTGTTTTTGGAAACGATTTATATCTCAAAAAATAGTACCCAAATAGTACCCTAGGGCCCTAAAATTTTATTTCTCTAGCTATCGTAGAAGCCGAGATATTCCATAACTTAACGGTGTACAAAATTTCACATCGTCAAGCTGGCGTACCCGGGAATTCCTTATAGAAAGAGCTCACTATATCTCGGCTTCTACGATAGCTAGAGAAATAAAATTTTAGGGCCCTAGGGTACTATTTGGGTACTATTTTTTGAGATATAAAGCGTTTCCAAAAACAAAGCCGTTCCAGAGATACAAACGGTGTACGCCAGCTTGACGCCGGTAGCGTACACCGTGAACAGGCCTTATATTTCGAAAAGTTTAAGGGTACTATTTTTTTCACCTAGGTATTTCGTCGGTACTATTTGGGTACTATTTATTGGCTGCATCAGATTCTGAATATCTTTACGGTGTACGCTATCTTGACGGACACAAAACCACTGGTTTAACACGTTCCCTGTCCCGGGGCCCCCAATGTGGGGTCATGAAGGATTTTTTTCAGGAGTCCGTGCTTAGAAAGAAATATTTATTTGGATCAATTACAATATTGAAATGGAAGCGTGTACAATATTGAGATGTGTCCAAAAAGGAGGCCACTCAGCATGTGTCGGGGCACAGGGTGCCGACGACGCTGATTTTCAGTGGATCCATTGACAAAAATACAAAACATTTAATAAATAACTTAGAGATGAGAGGCGAAAAGTGACAAATAGTCGGTGTACAGATTATTCGCTGGCTAGCGGTGACTCAACCAGAATATCGATTTTTTAAGCAAAATAATAAAGACAGAATAAACATATAAGTAGTAATTTTGTGTGTAATAAAATTTGAAACAAATAGACACAGTCGTCTATGTAGAGGTAGATTTTTGTTCCTGATAAAGATGTAACTTCAATTTCATTTTGAAAGTAGCCAGTGTACAAGCGTTTCTTATTGGCGGTGGCAGATTATTCCAGCATCGCGTGGCAGCGTATCGGAAACTGCCACGGAAGCTAGCAGACTTGTGTCGCGGACAGATGTGGCGGGGGGCTTGTCTAATAGGCTTACTGGAAAAGGTTAGTTTGTTGTAAAGATACGGGGGTTCCACTATGGGGTCACTTCTGGTTGCACATTTGGGACTTGTGACATTGTCCGATAGTTTTGTATGGTGACAGTGAACGTGTTAATAAGACGTACCTAATATTTGTGAAAAAATGCTAACATTTTATTACTTTACTAGTATTTTCTTTACTTATATATTTTAGACGAATTTGTACGTTAATAAGTTAATTACTCGTATTTGGATGTGATATTAATGCGACTTATAGTCGTCGTGTATATTAGATGAATTAAATACTTATATAATTTTACTTTGCCTTTTACTGAAAACCCCACTTCTGGAGATGTTGCTGCTTTGGTTCCCAGGATTCCAAATATACAGACGTCGCGTATACCAGGCATATCGGGAACATAGTGCGTATAAGGATCGTGCACGATCAAGGTGCTGCCAACTGGTGCCGCCAATCTAAATCATGTACCCTCATGCTGGGGCCACATGCATTGACGGAAACTCCGTTAATTTGTAGCGATGAAGGACGATTAACGTCAGTGTAGCTACGACTTACTATATGTGACATTGACAGCTTGCTTTGACAGGCATGATAGTTTCCTTCATTATCCGCCCGTGTCTCTTTTGTCGTTTAGTGCTGCCACCTACCTGTAGTTCGTGCACGTTCCCTATAGGGAACGGGAACTATAGGGAACGTGCACGACGAAGGTGCTGCCAACTGGTGTCGCCAATTCGAATCATGCTGGGCCACAATAACAGGAAACGCCGTTAATATCGATATGAAGCAAGGACCATTAAAACAAGAGGACTGTCATTCTCCATACTTTGGATTGTAACCCGACCGTAAGGGGATTTCCGGGCAAAAACTAGATGGCGCTAAAAAACTAAACATTTAATTAAATTATAATTGAGCAAAGAAACATAGTATAGTAACAATTAGTTCGTAAACAGCTAATAATAAATAAATTCTAACATTTAAATACTGTGTTACGTTTGCAAAGTTGAATAATTGTAAATAATATAATGCTTTTTTTTACCAAGCTTATACATAGATGGCGTTGTAAATTCGGGGAACAGCTTTTTGTATGGAGAATGACAGTCCTCTTGTTTTAATGGTCCTCGATATGAAGCAAGATTAACGTTAGTGCGACCACGACTTACTATACTTGACATTGACATTTTTAACAAGTATTTTTTTCAGGGATGATAACTTTACTGTACGCATAGTCTCTTTTGTCGATTGAGTGCTGCCTCCTATTGCTCATGCGCTGTCATTAATTGTGTTTTAGGTCTCAGGGGCATTTCTCCACGTCATGCTCCCCAGCAGGACCACCTTGGCTTTGATGAATTTAAACATATAGGAAATTTTCTATATAAAATCTATATAATTCTACCATTCAGGACCACTTTGCAATCAAATTTACGGCGAAACTATTGACATGGAATTTTTTTTATTGGTACTAGAATTATATAGATTGTATATAGAAATTTTCCTATATGTTTAAATTCATCAAAGCCAAGGTGGTCCTGCTGGGGAGCATGACGTATTTCTCCAGAAATATGTCTGCGGTCACCTCATTCATCTGGCCTTTTTTCATACTAAATGTATGGAGACAGACGAATGAGGCGCAGGCATATTTCTGGAGAAATGCCCTCAGACATATTTCCAGTTCATTCCAGTATCACGTGCGTGTTACTTTCCGAAGATACTACGCAATTCCCTGAACCTCTGATAGCCCTGCGATACCGCCGCACAAAGTCAAAAGGACATTTTAGCGATAATTATGACAATATAAGCCCTTTGCACTAATAAGCCTTGTGCACGGGGTACGCCATCTTGACGGTCAGCAAGCCCATCATATAGACAACGCCCCTAATATCTGGCCGTCCTAGATCTGGGCATACTGCGCCTTTCACCTCATCAAACCTACAGGGCATTTCTCCAGAAATGTCTGTGGTCACCTCATTCATCTGGCCCTTTTTCATACTAAATTTATAGAGACAGATGAGTGAGTCGCAGACATATATATATTTTGTAACCCTGTAATTTGTCTTATTTTGTGCAATAAAGTGTTTACATACATACATATTTCTGGAGAAATGCCCTACAAACATCTACCCCTCTTCACAAACATTCACATTTATAATATTTATGCCACACCTGGCCATAAAGTGACTTTTTCCGCACGCTGCGCGTACGGAAGCCGCTTTCTGGCCAGTGTAGACATAAAAAGATGTACACAACACGGGAGGTAATAAAGAAAGCCCTCGATCGCATATTTACGTCCCTCGCTTGCAGCTCGGGCCGCAAACTTTTGCGATCTCGGCCTTTCTTTGTATTACCACCCTAGTTGTGTAATGTACTATTATGCCACACCTGGCCATAAAGTGACTTTTTCCGCACGGAAAAAGCTGCTTTCTAGCCAGTATAGACATAAAATGATGTACACAACACGGGAGGTAATAAAGAAAGCCCTCGATCGACCCTAGTTGTGTAATGTACTATAATAGGATTAACCACCGGAGAGTTGTTCGAAACACGGGTTCGCTCACTCTATCAATCACCTTACTCTCCAATCTCGACACTTACGCTCCATCGGTCATAGTCGTATCCTTAGTAAAAGCAGTAAAACAAAGGCAGCCTGTGATAACGTGATAATACTTGTTTCACCAAGGCTAGTGGACCTTCGGGTTATCGGTGAAGAAAGCGTGATACGCGTTACAAATTCCTTTAGACATCTCATGACCCTTGGAGCTTGATGCAGCGGCACGCGTCATATTACGCGTTGCTCGGATTAATCCCTGCCGCATCTTTCCGCCATCGTTCTACGCGACAATATTACCATCCTCACAACTTAGATGCTAGAAACTTCCTGCCTCGCACGACTGAACTGTGGAATAAATTGTCGCCTGCAGTGTTTCCGGACCGATTCGACCTCCAAACCTTCAAGAAAAGAGCGCACTCCCACCTGAAAGGCCGGCAACGCACCTGTGACTTTTTTGGTTTTGCAGGTGTCTATGGGCGACGGTGATTGCTTACCATCAGGCGACCCGTCTGCTCGTTTGCCCCCTATTTCATAAAAAAAAATATATATATCACTGTCCGTACTTGTTAGTACTGTAGAGGCTGGCTGCCTCTACAGAATTCTAAATATAATTTATGCCATACCTGGCCATAAAGCGGCTTTTACCGCACGCTACGTGTACGGAAAAAGCCGCTTTATGGCCAAGTGTAGACATAAAATGATGTACACAACACGGGAGGTAATAAAGAAAGTCCTAGTAAATAATCACCAATATTTAAATTTAATCGTTTAATAACTAATAAGCCTTTGTTTGGAACTTACAAACTTACATAAAAATCTCATCACTCAGTTCAGACAATTCAGTATCGCTTGCATATCAAACTTGAAGTTTGCCCACGACGGGGCAACAAACATGGGTACCTCAATATCCTTGGCCGGGCTTTTTGGACTCTGTTCCTTTTGGACCGGGGAGAAATTACTGGTGTGGGTGTTTTGGGGGGTGAAGAGTTGCCTTTTGGGGTTCCTCCGCTCTTTTCTGGTACTGCCATTACCGTTTTTAGGGTTCGTATGAGGTTTCTGGTTGTATTTTGGTGGAGTTGGGTTGGGGTTCTGTTGCTGGTAATCTGTTATTTCGTTCTGTAGACCCTGAAAATAAAGGGTTTTTTTTATCAAATCGCTCCTGAAGTGAACTAAGTCGTCTGATGAAAATTCGAACTGAGCCGTAAACACGTTTCACCCAAAATTGGTATCCCTGTGTTAATCCTCTTTATATTTGTATAGGGGTGAATCAACTTTGCTTTATGCAAAGATTGCTCTTTCTCCTTATTTGTTCACCTTTTTAACCCCCGACGCAAAAACGACGGGGTGTTATAATAAGTTTGACGTGTCTGTGTGTGTAAATGTGTAAATGTCCTTGTGGCATCGTAGCTCCCAAAGGGATGATCCGATTTTAATGCGGTTTTTTTTGTTTGAAAGGTATATCAGTCGAGAGTGTTCTTAGCTATGTTTGGTGGAAATCGGTTCAGGTCTTCAAGGTCATCAGGTCGTTGGTTATGTTTGGTCGGGGGTTTTTTAAATTTTTAATTTATAAATAATGCATGTTTTAACATGATTTAAATGGAACAAGATCTTACATCTAGAGATAGATTAGGTGAAAATAAAACTCATTTTTAACAAATAAATAGGGTGACCCAGCGGACGAACCCTTATTGTCATACAAAAGTGGGGGACAGCTATGTCCGCTGGGTCACTGCTTATAAACAAGTTATAATAAAAAATATTTGCATTTACGTAGCTTTATTATCTGTCTTTTAAATGAGCGTACATTTTATTAAAAAAATATATCCGAATAAAGATTTCCTTTAAATTTTAGTCGAAGGTGAAATTTTGTTGACAAAGAAAAGTTGATTCACCCATGGAAACCCGAATGACTGTTGATTTTAAACTAACCGCATACAATTAATGAAGCACGCCAACCATCGGTTCTTTTTAGTTGAGAGCAGGTCCTATATTCCAAATCGCCTCATTCAGAATACTCATCAATATAGGCTCAGAAGCAGAACTGGGCCAACATCTAAGATTGAGTCTACAGTTCTAGCCATATCGGCAGTAACTGCATGATAGGAATGTAGGAAATCTACAAGTTTTGCTGATTCCGGATCTGTTTATAGATCAATTTTGACAATAACTGCATTTTTACTTATAAAACACGACCGCAGTGCACTTGAAAAGTGCACCACGCCGATAAAGACCGCCGTTTTGTTTATTTTAACGAACTTCATACCCAGTGACACTCGCGCCATCAAGACGAATCTAATGATGTATCATTTATCAAAATCGGTTGCGTCGTTAAGTAGTTACGAGCGGACATAGGAACAGACATGCATACAGGTCAAACACATAACCCTCCTTTTGGGCTACGCCGCTGTCGGGTAAAAATACGAGTTACTGCACTTTAAAAGCAAAGTAGAAATGTAATCCTTATTTAATTGGAGTAAAGATAACATGTTACTGTAACAGTACAGTATTATCAAACTGCGATTAGAATAGTACCATTAGCACAAAAGTATACATATACAATTAATAAATATAATTATATAAGTCAATCTATATATCTTCATAGTTTACGTGCAGATACTTTTAGATAATAGTTTTACAAAGTATCCGTCATAATAATTCACTACATATTACAACTGTTCCTATTATTGGTAAATGTTGTGTCATTTGTTTTATAAAAAAATATTAAACTAGACAGTATTTGTCATCGTTTTCCACATAATTATTACATTATTTCCATTTGATTTAAGTAGGTAATATAATTTATGCCACACCTGGCCATAAAGTGGCTTTTTCCGCACGCCGCGCGTACGGAAAAAGCCGCTTTCTGGCTAAGTGTAGACGGGTGGATTTCAAATATCAGCGTAGCGGTACATGTCGGTCTTTATAAAAAAAAGTACTAAGGTTAGAGTATCGAAACTTTTACATTTGTTGACTAATACTTTTATCTAAATGGCGCTTCAATAAAATTCACCGACAGTTTAATAGTTTTTTTATAATACAACAAAACATATGTCAAAAATCATTACCATGTAGCAAAAAAATTCAAACCTTCATGTTTCTTGTGAAAAATTTCAAATACGCAACGTACGAATACGATTTTTTATTTATTTATAATCTCTCCATACTGTATTCTTATTTATACAAAAATATTGAATTATTCTTTCAACAACTAAGTATAAATAAAAATATTTAAACTTTTAGTACGAATTTTCGTCATCACCCTAAATGTAGTGTCAAAGTCAACACAGTTTTGTCTAAGAACGGTGAAATACAGTGCGTATACCCTCTCCTGCTTCCTTAGTTCAGTTCCAATCACGACAGAGAGTGCATGTTGCTGCATGCGCGCACTGAGCAAAATTAACGACAAAAGTGTATCCGAGGAAGTTAATTGTCACGGCTTCGCGTCAACGCCATATTGCAAGTTATTTCAAGTAAGTACTTGTATAATTTTAAAATTATTTCTCTACAAATATGTGACATGAAATGGAGATACTGATCTGGCACCGTCCATTCAAATAATATTAGGCGTTCTAGAATAATCGACAATAAGAATGCATATCGTCATCACCATATCCGTCATCACCGGTGCTTACACCATGTATGGTGATGATCCCGTATGTATGGTGATGACGATTCTTTTTATTTATCGAGTTATATCAATGTTGTTAACACTGTCATATAGGTAAATGTTCTCCAAACAATGTAACTAACGGATATCGCGTAGTTCTCTGTCAAAGGACGGCATAAAATTGGACTTTATAATACATTTTCCTGTCATGGTTTCAATATAAATTAAGCATTTGTTTAATTAATACCTTGTACCTACCACGTCATCAATTGTCGAAATCCACTCGGCATGTTTCGGGTGATCTCGACGCCCTTCTACAGGAGAAATTGCGACAGCGGCGCAGCGAAGACTACGGGCCGCCGCTCTGGTAACCCACCCGTAGTCTTCGCGCCTGCGCGGGCGCAGGGGGAATAGGCGAAGAACTACCCACATTGTCAATATCAACCGTACGGTTGCAAACAACACTGACCACATCAAATTCTAAGGGCGCGTCACCATTAACCACGGGCGCACTACGTAAAACTGTCTTCCAACTATGGGGAACTGACCATCCACTATCCCGATTGAAATTCGGGCGACGACTAATCTCGATGGCCTCACGAACTTTGCGAGGGATAAACAACTTTTCTCTCGCTAATACGGAAACCTTATCAAAACTGATATAGTGCGTCGTATCCGAATTTAGCGAATGTTCCGCCACTGAAGAATGCTCTCCAGTTTTTTCATACTGCGTATGTGCTCCGTTAGTCTTGCGCACTGTGCCTACTTGGCTGTGCCCCGAGCATATTGACCCCTTCGATTCTGTTTTGAAGGAATCAGTGGAGTGTCTGCTCAATATGTCTCTTGGTGCGGGCCAGTAGGACCAAGCTTCTCTCCCTATCCGGAACGGTGGACTGGGCGTACGGCGCGCACGGGATGTGAGTCTGCCGGCTTTTTTAGCATCGGCTGGCGGAGTCAAAAAGCTCGTTTCCGAAATTTTCGCGCTGTTTGTTGGCAAGGCAGCCATTCCGTACGCGTCTGAAGCCCAGGCAGCTTGGACGGCTCTCAACCCAGGTTCGGTCCTACCGGAAAAAACTGGAACGTCAGCGGGCATGGGATGACGTAGGGGTGAAGCGGGTTATGGACGGCCTGTTAGAGGGTGCTTCCGATGTGGAGAGAGCGAGACTGAACGCTGTAACGAGGCCCGAGTCCGGGGCATGGCTGCACGCGCTTCCCTCTCCACACCCGGGTACCTACCCTCCTTGAAAACGACTCGTTAAGGGTAGCTGTGGCTCTCCGCCTGGGCTGCGATGTTTGTAAACCTCATTTATGCATCTGCGGCACCATGGTTGAGGGTAACGGTCACCATGCCTTGAGTTGCTGTCGTTGTGCTGGGAGATTTCCTCGCCACCATGCCCTCAACGACATCAACCGGAGGGCGTTGGTATCGGCAAATTTTCCGTGTTTATTGGAGCCTCCCGGTGTTAGCCGGACGGATGGCAAGAGACCTGCTGGAATGACCTTGGTACCCTGGTAGAGAGGTAAGTGCCTACTGTGGGACGTTACATGCGTCAGCACTTTTGCTGCCTCGCATCTTGATCGTACCACCAGGTCTGCAGGAGCAGCCGTTGAGGTGGAGGCTTGTAGAAAGCGCGATAAGTATTCGGTACTTACGGGTTATATGTTTGTCCCGTTTGCGGTAGAGACGACCGGGTGTTGGGGGTCTGACGCTAAGGCCTTTGTCGCAAAGATTGAGCGGCGTTTGCATGAGAGGGGTCTTGACCCTCGTTCCGGGTCATTCTTGGTGCAAAGGTTGTCCATCGCGATTCAACGCGGTAATGCGGCAAGTGTGTTGGGCACCTTTGCGCCAGGAATGACGCGGGCGGCTTACTTGACTAGTCAGATATTATTGTACTCGGACTTTGTGTAAATTTTGACTGTGTATTTTAATTGAATTTAAGTGTTGTTGATATCCATAAATGTTTGTTTCTTTGCTTACCGGCTGTTTTTTTATCCTATTACCTATAAATCGTCATTACCCTAAACATAAAATCATCACCATACCTCATAAAATCATTACCATAGCTTCGTCGTCATCACCATAACAAGTTTGAATTTTTAGGAGCTCATAACTCCGAAACTATGCATCAAATGATTGGCTAATTATACAGATATTAATAATCAAAGTCTCCTTAACCATTTATGATAGAATAATATGCATTTCCATGAGTTTTTTTAGAAACCAATTTATTGTATGGTGAAATTTAAGTCGATGAAATCCACCCAGACATAAAATGATATACACAACACGGGAGGTAATAAAGAAAGCCCTCGAATGCATATTTACGTCCCTCGCTTGCAGCTCGGGCCGCAAAGTTCTGCGATCTCGGCCTTTCGTTGTATTACCACCCTAGTTATGTAATATACTATTATGTTTTAGAACGTTTCCGTACTAAAATAGTACATTACGCAACTAGGGTGGTAATACAAAGAAAGGCCGAGATCGCAGATGTTTGTGGCTCGAGCTACAAGCGAGGGACGTAAATATGCAATCGAGGACTTTCTTTATTACCTCCCGTGTTGTGTACATCATTTTATACGTACGCGCAGAGTGCGGAAAAAGCCACTTTATGGCCAGGTGTGGCATATAAGTATTTTCATTTATCGGCACACTCTATCATCGACAATGTCATTTCATGTTTTAATTCAAAAATGACATATGTACTCAATCGTATTCTAATCGCGGTTTAATAATAAGTAACTAACCTGTGATATCTTGCCCTTATGTTTGGCATCGAGATCCAGATCCCCCATAGACTTGTGTCTGGTGCGTCGTGCCGCGCCCGCGCCCGCTCCCGCTCCCGCGCCCGCTCCGCGCGGATTCCGCTCGGAGACCCAGCGACGCATGCGCTTTACGAACGGCAGCACCATGAAGAACGCGTTCGGACTGACGCCCATTTTCACCTGTCAACGTTTGATAATAAGCAGTGTTGGGTAAAAAGTAATTGAATTAACAATTACAAATTGTAATTACAATTACTAATTACAGGGAAAAATAATATAAATTTCAATTACAATTACAGAATGTAATTGTAAATTAAATAGACAACTACATTTTGTATTTGTAATTTATTCAGTTTTCAATTACAATTACTTTTGTTGGTCAGAGTCAGAGGATAGCAAAGGGTGGCGCGACACTAAAAAAAAATATATCACCATGTCACATTCTCCGCCATTTTGAGGTCGCCATTTTAGAAAAAAAAGATGACATCTTTCGTTGCCCAAAGTCTTCTATAACATTTGGTCGAGCACCCTGTCAGCACACTATCACCGTTTAGGTGGGCAATGAATGTAATTGAAATGACAAATTATTTGTAATTCCAATTACATATAATTTCAATTTCATGTATATACAATTACATTTAATTCAATTACTTGTAGTTGAATTAATTGTAATTTAATCTGTAATTAAATTAAATTACATTTAATTCAATTACAATGTAATTAAATTAAATGTGTTTTAATTTGTAATTAAATTACAAAAAGTAATTAATTAGAACAATATATTTTAAATAAGATTTTTATTACCAACCGTATCTTTTTTTTATAATCGCCAATCGCCAACTACATGTCAAAACCGATCAAATGAGCCCAAACATGGCGTTATGTACACACCATTCTCCACACGGAAATGTTACGCTACTTGCCACTATTCTTAATAGGCTACTTGACAGGTTTCTGAAAAGTCAATCCGATTGTTTAATGATGTCTACTGCGCACTCAGAAAGTGGTAATTTTTAATTTTTTTGTGTATTTTTTCCGAAAAAAGCAAATAAAAATGCACTTTTAAAATTAGCCGCCAAAACGGTTTCTCGGACAATATGGCGTCTATGACGACACATGATAGTAAACCGACAAATGTCAACGAGGATTGCATAATGTTCTACCTTTAAAAATAGGATTGACAGATGCTGTCGATGCTGTTTACTATGGTGTGACGTCATCGGCCAATCCAAACCGTTTTCGATAAAATGGCGACAGATAAAAAATAATCAATTTTCATCCGAGTTTTATAAATAAATTATCCATTTATTTTTAGTAATATTGACATAAATTGGTTTTAATACTTATAATTAATACATATATCCATAATTCATCCATTATTTTTCACACTGTCAAGTAGCCTATTTAACCGTGTAATCATAATTCGTTAGCAGTCGTGTGCCCGAAGTACGCCCGATTTGTATTGCACGGCTAAATAATAGGGCATGCAATACCGGGTCAAATATGAAACCCAGGTATTACCCGACTCTAAATAAAGTCAGTTACCCGGGTTTCGGGTACACGAGTTGCATTACCTACAATGAACTTTCCGGCATTGCCGGCCGTGTTAAGTAAGTTTTTTGCGTTTGCTTTAACATTCGATTTTATTTATTATCATTAAAATAAAACGATACATGCATAGTCTTTATCAATTACTAGTTTTTTTTAACCCGGGTTCTGAGTAAAAATACCAGGGTTTTACCCAACTCTAAATAAAGTCGGTTAGCCGGGTACCCGATATTTGCGACGTTGCATTCCCTACTAAATAAGGAACAGTGGCAAGAGGCATACCATTCTAGTGTGGTGACAGTATGTTACCTCGGAGTCACATCCTTGATATTGGATGATGGGTTTACCTTGGGCGTCATATCCTTCTTGTTAGACGGCAGATCAGCGAGCGGGAACCACTCGCAAGCCTTGATCTCGTTCCTGGTCCGGGGCTGGAAGCGCGTGTCCCGGGGGATGTAGCCGATGATGTACAGCCGGACTATCTGGTCGTGGATGATGGCCTCTATGTAGTCGTTCTTGTTGATCAGCTTGCTTATGTCGAAGCCGGTTTCTTCTAACACCTGTGGTGTATGCTTAGTTAATAATGGGACAAAATTGAAGGGATGTTTACAAAAACAACATAACTAAGCTGGTTGACAGCTATAATGAAAGCTTTCGCTATAAGTGTTCACCAGTCTAGTCAGTTATGTTGTGTTTGTGAACATCCCTTCAATTCGCCTGTTGACTCGATTTTTTTTCTGTCGTAAATCGATTCTACTATTTGTGAGGAACAAATATCTATATGACACCTAATACATTTGTATAAGTATAACAGCCACAAATTGTAATCAAAAGTAGCAGGTCGCACTGAGCATTGAAAACGCTCTATACAAAACGGGAGTCATAGGTGACGTCATCGCTTCTATCGCTGTACTAACTTAAGTTGTATGAAAAAATAGCATTTTGCCATTTTGACCACGAAAAAGTGCGTTTAAGCACATAGTTGTAATACATTTATTTTTTCAGTGTTATTTAAGCATTCCGAAATGGACTTTAATTTTTTTTTAAGACTAAAAAAATATAGTTTTTTTTTAAACTTTGTCGTCTCATAACTTTATATTTTTTATACATTTTTGTGTTATGATAATTTAGTATTTTCCAATCCATGTGACTATATTATGTTGTAAAATTAAACATTAGTCAACATCCGAATTGTTATTGTTTTGCTTGGATCAAAAGAAAAAAAAACCGGACACGTGCGAGTTCGACTCGCGTGGAGGGTTCCGTACGTTCAAAACAACTGACTGAAAAAACACGTATTTTCTATTTTTCGCTAAAGAATCCACTGTCGAAATTTGGACGGCGCAAAAAATTTCACCATGTATAACTTGCCACTAATTAATATCTCTGACCTCTCTCGCGGCGCACTTCCAGGGCTCCTCGTCCTCGTTGACCTTGCCCTTGGGGAAGCCCCACGATGCCTTGGTCCTAGGACTGCACCAGCAGCACGGTTCAGGTGTGTCCAGCCGTACATGGGCACTGTCTCCTTGTACTCGTAGTTACCATAAATTAAGATTGCCATACCCAGACGGGGTATTTGTCCTAGTTTAGAGAGCATCCGGGTGGGATTTCCTTTGGAGTCCAGGTTTTAAATTTTCAAGTCACGGGTTAACCAATCCGCTGGATTCAAAGTTTTTTTTCTAGGCTTCTCGTCCCGGTTGCTAGATTTTAGAGACGGCACCCCTACAAATACTGACTGACCTCTCTCGCGGCGCACTTCCAGGGCTCCTCGTCCTCGTTGACCTTGCCCTTGGGGAAGCCCCAGGAGGCCTTGGTCCAGTAGGACTGCACCAGCAGCACGTGGCTGAGGTCGGTGTCCAGCAGTATTGCACCGTACGTGGGCACCGTCTGCTTGTACTCGCGCCAGTTCTCCAGGACAGAGTCCAGGCTGGTGAGGTGCGAGCGGAGGGTCGGGACGTGCTGAAAGGTTTGTAGGTTATGTATGTATGTAAACACTTTATTGCACTTAAAATCATACAGAAACAGTACAAAGAACATGGTTATGTACAAAGGCGTACTTATCCCTGTAAGGGATCTTTTCCAGCTAACCTATTATTATGGTATTGGTTAATATGATCGAAAGGCGCCTCCGCCGCGCCTTGAAAGCGTTCTTAGTGTTTATTGGTCTTTATCGTTTTTCTTCCACAACAATGTGGATGTAATAAGACTTTTGTGTAATTTTCATACAGACACTTGAAAATCTTGTACTAATTGTGGTTATTTACGTCACACGGAGACATTTCAATCTCGCGGAATCCGCGGCGCCCGCCGCGCGAAATACGCGCGGATACCGCCCCGCCGACGAAACGCGATTTATGGTTCGTGCCAACTTCGGCAGCCCAATGCATCCCTCCTCCCCCCCTTTCGAAAAAAAAGCGAACTGTGGGTCTACTACGCGCGGGACTAGCTTAATCGGCCACTGATTATCCCCCAAAATTTATTCACTCATTGAGGGAATTCATGACTACGTACTTCAAGATTTTGAAACATTCGAAAATAGTACTGTATGAGTAATTTGACAACAACCTGCCTTGAATGGAAGGAGCTAGAGGAGGTCCCGCAGGATCGACATAAGTGGGAATCCATGAGGAATAAAAGGACAGCATAATCATCATCATCATCATACCTGGAATATGTGGTGCGCGAACTCCCGGATGCCACACGGGTGCAGCTTGTGCGCCTCGTCGGTGCAGTAGTAGTCCAGGTAGAACCAGTGCGCCAGCTCCATCTGGAAGCAGATGCGCACCAGGTCGCCGCGCTCCGCCGCAGGCAGGTTGATGATGAAGCGACTGCAAAGTTATAACAATTACAGCCTGATTATCCAAGCTTTCCTTAAGTATTCTATTAGAAGAGAAAAATTTAAAAACTCTTTCCTAGACTAGTAAACAAGTTTTCATCAACAAGATGCACTTTTTGCTAAAAACAACTATTTCCTCATAAATACAAAATCGTTTATTACATAAAAAACATGTTTTAAATGGTCTAAACTATAAAGGGTGGAGCAGCACTGTAAGCAAAAAATTTCCCACGCCAACACAGGCAATTTTTTGCTTACAGGGTTGCTCTTCCTTAGGTTAACATGAGGACAATAAATAAAGGGTTGGACAGTATTTCAATTACTAATATAAAAACAAATACTTATTTGGGACTAGCAGACACACTGCAACTTCATTAGCACTTAGCAGAGATGAAATTAGTTAATCTCTTGTTTGCTTCGGTTTAAGGCGTTTACACATAAACACTATGTATACGATATTGCGTTGTGCTACAGCACTGATTA
The DNA here is from genome assembly GCA_947034925.1 of Eudemis profundana. NCBI lineage: Eukaryota > Metazoa > Arthropoda > Insecta > Lepidoptera > Tortricidae > Eudemis > Eudemis profundana. The sequence goes on from OX344809.1 coordinate 3,233,669, forward strand.
TGATTCTCCAAGTTATTCCAAGAAATAAATAAGTCTCTACGCTCAAGCTGGGTTTCTTGTTGAAAATGGTTATTTCCTTATAAATAAATCAATATAAGACAATGGTGAAAGTGGCACTTTCCCAATTTTCAATCTAAGGCCGCTTTATTCCCGAGAAAGCACCAGTTATTGGAAAAAAGGTGCACCTTGATGTAAGAAACTTAAGCCAGCTTAGCTTACTTAAGCCAGCTCTGGAGAATCTGACTGCATTGTGTTTATTATATTTTTCTGCAATTTAAAACATACCTGTATAATATTGTTTTTATGTTATCTGATCTTGCCTGCCAATAAGAATTATTCTTATTATATTCTTTGAAGAATAGACGTTTGTTTACAATTTAAAGTTGTAGATAATCTAAGTTCAAAACAGTAATTAAAAAGTTGATGTAGGTTATTACGAATTAAGTATATGAATACAAACGGCAACTACCCGATACTCATCCGATACTAACATACAAAAACATGTTCCTGATAATAGTTCCAAGGCGAAATCTATGACAATACTAAGAATATGGATATTATAGGCGAAGAAAGAATAAACAATAGTTTACTATTTTTTGTTTGTTTATAATACTGACCTGCACAAGTCATCGAGAATGTCGATGGGGATTGAGTGTTTCACTCGGTTCGAGGTACTTGCTGCAGCCATGTTAGTGTTTTAATAAATATTGATTTTATAAAACAGAAACATTTAAATAATAAATAAACATTTGTTTTGTACTGAAACGTACAGTTTACGAATTTATTTAGGGAAATAATTTTGACATTTTGATGTGTTGTCATTAAAAAAAAAAATTTTCTTGCACTATCCTGCCGTACCAACCCATTATTTAAAAAAATGCCGTAAATTTGTTTTCAGCATTAATCTTAATTTTTTATGATCATTTTCTTTTATTCATCCAACAATTAAAAAAATTATACAATGAATTGGGAAAAAGCATAAAACCGGTATAAACTGATGCTAAAGCCGACCTCTAGCGTCCATAGACAAACTGCCAAATCCAATCCAAACAAATGTCAAAATCAAAATGTCATATCTACGTGTATAGTATACTGTTCTGTGAAGTTTTGTGCTATGTTATTGTTCTTACTTTCTTAATCGTTTCTTTAAAAATGGATATAACTCCGCTGTTTAAAGCTTGTATAAAAACTTTGAAAGCTCGCAACAAAGCGTTCGGAATACAGAGCCCCGTCAGCGATGATAAACAGCGTTTACTTCGGCCTAAAGCGAAGCATGGTTTCGTGCACACTGCAAAAGACATTTGCTCGCAAATTACAAAACTCCGCGACTTTTTGTTCGAACACAGGGATAGATATTTAAGTTTCTTTAATAGTGTGACCGGAGACGAGATGACCGAAGCCGAGAGAGATCAGATAGACACAGGAGCGCAGAGGATCATCAACACCTGTTCGCATCTTCTGAAGGAGTTTAGGAATGATAACCGTAAGGTAGCGGTGTCGCCACAGACCCGGGAGTACATGGACGGGGTTATAGACCTGATAGATTCGTATTTGAAGGGGGTATGTAAGATCCACAGCGAGCTGAAGGCTTTGAGGGTGAAACGGGCCATAGACATGCGGAAGCTGTCGCGACTGGAACAACCGCAGGTCAAGTCCAATATTCCTAATCCGTTCAAGACGGAGAAGCTCCTGAAGGAGGAGGATATTGAGCCTGATGAATCAGATAATGTGAAGACGCACTTGGATTTAACAGATAATGAGGTACGGCTATTATTTTATGCTGTCAAGCTTCCATATTGGGCTTTCACTGGCCTTATATACGATGTGACTCTACAACTGGTAGAGCATGCCATAGAAAAATCCTTTTTGGCTTAGCAAAAAAAATTGTGGACTTGTTGGTCAGCTCTCCATTCTATGACTAAAACTAGATTAACCTCTAAGGACTTGTATAGAGGTGAGTCTAGTCTTAGATATCGCGATAATAGCAGAATTACAAGGCCTACAAAGTCTTTGCCACTGAAAAGCAGTTAATCAGAAGATGTGAACCTTAAGGTGATTCCATGGTGGTGATTATGTTTGAAATGTATTTTTATTTTATAGCTTGATACATGAATTTATTTGTGCAAAAAAAACAAATAATAATTTTAGTGAAATTGTTTAGTTTCAAATTATATTTGTAGATGGCGCTGACTTAAAAAACTTCCGCGTTTTTAATAAAACCATTCAAATTAACATGTTGGGTCATGTCGTCTATTGCCGTGACACTACCATAATCAATGTATTGTTTAACATGTTAATGTTATATCCAAAATTGAAGTAAAACGGTAGCCAAAACTAAAGACATTAATATTGCAAACATTATTCTGCAAAGGATTAACACATTCAGTGCCAAGTTCCCAAATTTTCATACAAAATGGGGGTCGGGTACTTGGCACTGAGTGTCTTGCAATTCCATGGCTATTAGTACTACAACTCACATTTCTCTGTCCCCCATATGTAACGCTAAATCTCAGTCACTCACCTGAAATTTACTAAACTAATTGGTAAATCCTTTGATGTAGGTGGCAATTATGTCAGACGAAGGCCAACTAGATGCAGAAGAGCTGCAGATGCTGGAAGCCGAGAATGTGCAGCTGTTTGGCGAGCTCAACAGCATGACAGAGGAGGTGCGGCAGATAGAGAGCAAGGTCCTGCACATTGCCGAGCTGCAGGAGATCTTCACTGAAAAGGTAACTGTGTACTGAAACCTTAAAGGTACAGAAAAAAAGAAAAAGAAAATACATTTATGCCACACCTGGCCATAAAGTGACTTGCGCGTACGGAAAAAGCCGCTTTCTGGCCAAGTGTAGACATAAAATTATGTACACAACACGGGAGGTAATAAAGAAAGGCCAAGATCGCAGAAGTCTGCGGCCCGAGCTGCAAGCGAGGGACGTAAATATGCGATCGAGGGCTTTGTATTACCACCCTAGTTATGCAATGTACTATTACATTACAGAATTATATTGGTCTGCAACTTTTTAATGACCACATATTTACTTAAAAAACTCGACTGCAGTATATAATACTGTGCATTAAAGTGCAGAAATCCGCCATATTGCTTTTTTACGTTTTTAGGGTTCCGTACCAAAATGGTAAAAAAGGAACCCTTATGGTGCGACTCTGTCTGTCTGTCTGTCTGTCTGTCTGTCTGTCTGTCCGTCTGTCACAGCAAGATATCTCAGGATCTACTAATGCTATCGACTTGAAATTTGGAATAGTGTTAAAAACCGCTAATTTGAGCCTATGGAACAGAAAAAAAAACCTGTACCCTTATTACTTTTTTTTTAAATGCGACCGAAATGGGATGTCGAAAATCAAAAATTGAGCTATTATATTGAGCAAGATGTCAAATGAAAGGGCTTAATATGAAGATTTCAAAACCGTTTTTATTTTTTTTCTTAGACGTGTAGTTTTTTATTTAAGACCAAAAACGTTTAAAAAAATACCATTCCCCCCCTATTATCTCCGAAGTTACTGAACAGAAAAATCTGTAATAATTACCGATTATTAATATTATCCTAAATATTACAGGAAAAATAAAACGGTTTTCCTAACTTGCAGCGTTTTTTAGAAATTTGCCAAAATCGTAAGACAACCTTATTTGCTCCTACTAAACTAACCGCGGCATATGTCGATGTATGGGGACAACAGTTTTACAAGAGCAAAGTTAAGTTTGTCCCACCATACAATTTTTCTTGAATTATTCACGTATCTACTAACGATTTTGTACGGAACCCTCGGTGCGCGAGTCCGACTCGCACTTGACCGGATTTTTTGTACTCAGTGACACTCGCGTCGTCAAGACGAATCCAATGATGTATCATTTCTTCATTTATCAAAATCTGGTGTGACGTTGAGTAGATACGAGCGGACATATATACACACAGATCAAACACATAACTTGTGGGCTTCGCCGCAGTCGGGTAAAAACACGCCAAGTCCTAATTTAATTTTTTTCATACAAACAAGAAAAGTGAGATTTCACAGCTTTCAGAATTGAACTTTGAAGATGAATGAACCATCTTAATTTAAGTTATTTGAAGATATTGCAGAACAAAAGTGAACTTTACATTTAATTAAAGTCCCATTGTGGGAGCCAGTCTCTAAAGCTTTCATGTTAATGCACAAGCACAGAACAAGTTATACCAGTAGTACTACGAACAGAAGTTTCTCTTTCTAACTGATCATTTCTCTCTATCGCGCTAGCGGTCATTCACAAAGTACGTCACACGATTATTCAGACTTCTAGACCGCCCCCCATGTCACACTTTTTCCTAACATATTTGACCTTGGGTGTGACGTACAGTCGCCATCAGATATATCTGAGCTGTCAGTGTAGTCATAAATATCTGAACACGGCTCTATTTTCATAGCATTAGAGCCGTGTTCAGATATTTATGAGTACACTGACAGCTCAGATATATCTGATGGCGACTGTACTATATGGATAACCCCTGACATGTGCTCTGGTCGCTGGCGAAGGCCCTCCGGAGGGGCAACATTTGATACTAGTAACTGAGCGAAATAAAAATTTGGTGCTAGTAAAGGAGCCAGTCCTGGCATACTACAAATTGACGAATTAAAGATTTTGATGGCATTGACGAATTAACGAAAATGGCGAATCAGGGAAAATGACGAGTAGTGCACTAACTCCAAAAAAATACTGAAATTGGTGATCAAATAATATTTGAACAGTTCTCTCAATTCCTTATTGATCCCATCATGAGATGATAATGTAAGTTGGACTAAGTGGACTTGGAATGAATAGGACCAATCCCGAAGCATACCCTTTTTAATATTAAAAAAATATTTTTTCCAATTGGTTTATAAATTATGTAATTTTTAGGCAACTAACCTGGGAACATCCTCATTTTTAAGAAGTCTGTTAAAAATAAAAACATTTCAAAAAGAAGATACTTGTGCGTCCCATTTAGGCCTTGGCGCTTAGCGTACAAAGACTTAACGTCGATTGTACTTTCCAGATATTACAACAAGAACAGGATATAGACAGGATATCCAACACCGTGGTAGGCGCCACGGAAAACGTGAAGGACGCCAACGAGCAGATCCGACAAGCCATCCAGCGCAACGCCGGGCTCCGGGTCTACATCCTCTTCTTCCTGCTGGTCATGTCCTTCACGCTGCTGTTCCTCGACTGGTACAATGATTAAACTGTTGCCAGGTCATATGTTTTATCATTTCACAATCTACTTGTCGGGTGAGCATTATTTGAAGACACTCAAGAGTATAAGCGTCCTATTCTTTCAGCTAGCCATGTCCTACACTAGGCGTGAAGCGTGTGATACTACCCAGCACGACCACGGACGATTTAGTTATTTCTTTTGCGGTACATATTCACGAAAAAAAATGTACTTTTTTGTACTATTCATTAAAAAATTTGTACTCGTACGGTTTCGGAGTTGTGAGATAGAGGTTGTGGTCGTGCTAGGTAGATGCTACCTGGCACGACCACACTGAGATTGAAGTTAGTTTGATAGTCGAAATAAATGTACTGAAATTGTACTATTTTGTACCGAGTATAAAATAATTGTACCCCTTCCCAATTTAAAAAAAAATAACTTTTTTGTTCGCGGAGTACAGCCGACGGAAAAGAAAGCGGTACAAATTCAGGAAAAAAAATGTACTTTTATGTACTCTTCATTAAAAAGTAATAACTCATACGGTTTCGGCAGTGTGACACAAAAGGTGGGGGTCGTGCTAGGTAGATGCTACCTGGCACGACCACACTGACATTGAGGTTAGTTTGATAGTGAAAATAAATGTACTGAAATTGTACTATTTTGTACCGTACATAAAATAATTGTATCTCTTCTCAGTTAAAAAAAATGTCCCTCAATGGTTCGCGGAGTACAGCCGACGCAAAAGAATGAGGTACAAATTCATGAAAAAAAAAATACTTTTATGTACTCTTCATTAAAAAGTAATAACTCATACGGTTTCGGCAGTGTGACACAAAAGGTGGGGTCGTGCTAGGTAGATGCTACCTGGCACGACCACACTGACATTGAGGTTTGTTTGATAGACAAAATAAATGTACTGAAATTGTACTATTTTGTACCCAACATAAAATAATTGTACCTCTTCTCAGTAAAAAAGAAAATGTCCCTCAATGGTTCGCGGAGTACAGCCGACGCAAAAGAATGAGGGACAAATTCATGAAAAAAAATGTACTTTTAGGTACTTGTAATCAAAAAGTAATTACTCATACAGTTTCGGCAGTGTGACACAAAAGGTTGGTTAAGGTTGGGTCGTGCCAGGTAGACAGATGGTTCTTGGTCTAGGTACGACTACGCTGATATCGAGGTGAGTTTGATGGGCAAAATAAATGTATTCTATTTGTACTATTTTGAACTTCGCATAAAATAATAGTACTTCTTCGCAGTTAAAAAAAAAGATTTTCAAGGTTCGCGGAATACAGCCGACGCAAAGTATTCTTATGCACTCTTCATTAGAAAACAAATATTTATACGGTTTCGGCATTGTGACACAAATGGTTGTAGTCACCGTGCTAGGTAGATGGTGTAAAAGTAGCGTCTAGCGCTCTTAGTTTATTAAATTTTAACGATACTTTAATGTTAACTTTATGCGTGTATTTTAAAGAGGTACCTAATTTAAACTACCGCGAATTTCGTCTTAATTAATTGGCCAGCCGTATAATCGTCTAGTCTAATGGTAGGACACTACATTATGAACCGAGAACCCATATTCTTTAATGTAACACACAGAACCCAGCTATTTCTTTGCACACACCTATACCTATTTATCCCTACGAGTAATACCTATACCTATTTATTCGTTACCTATTAATACTAAAGTCTATAGTCAATGAAGATTAGTATGGTATTTGGTAGAGGTAAAGATAACCAGTCGGAAGTGGTTTAATCATATTGTCAAAGTCAAGGTCTGTCTGAATGTACCTAACTACTGCTATTGAACTCTGATATCACGGGGCTCTAGGACGGCAGCTCCACCCCGCTGCCGTGATAGGTTTCGGCCTGATGCAGGGCAACCTCCCCCCCCCCCAGCCTGGAAGAGGCTTCTCAGAGTCCAATGGTGATTAGCACGCAATCTAATCATTTTGAGAGGAGATATGCAAAGGGAGTATTTTTTTTGTGCTGAATGGGTATTACATTCTTACTCTCCAGAGAAAGCAGAACATTCACCAATTCAGGCTTATTTCAAGGAAAGCTAATGCAAATTATACTCTGATATGTGGGTGCTATATTAAGCATCCTTTTCCCACAGACTTCAGTCTACTATCGCTTTGTAACCAAGGGCCGTTAAGGACAAAATAAAGCAACGAAACATTTGTCCGCCGGTAGGTAATTACTTCTGTAAAGGTCTTGTCAACGAGTCGATGTCTAAGGAAAAGATGGAATCCTTCCTTTATACCTTGACGAATATAGGTCAGCTTCATAAACCTATGTTATTACAATCATTCAGAATAGTATGATGAGACAACAGAAGTTAGAGACGGCTTTAGCAAGCTCTAAACATCTGCAAGCCTAAATCTAGGCTTAAGCCATTCTTAGCTAATATTTTTCATAAAAGTAATATTCAAATAAATCAATAAAGAAGTTTCAATCTTCAGTGATGTTAGGCAATTCAATCAGCCTTAGATTTGATTTCATTCAAGATAGTATGATGAGGTAATAGAAGTCTATGTCTGCTCTGCCTGCATAGAACATTCTATAAGTCTAAATCTAGACTGAAGCTATTCTTAGCTTATACTCTCCAGAACAAAATATTCAATTAATGTTAAAGATAGATGTCACAATCTCCAATATAACGGTCTGAAATGGTATAGTTAAATAAGATACAGGACAGCTCCGCAAGCCTATATCTTTTATTTTATTCAAGATAGCATGATGAGGTAGATAGAAGTCTGGGGCAGCTCAGCAAGCCCAGAACATTCTGGTAGTCTAAATCTAGACTGGGGTAAGCCATTCTTAGCTTATACTTTCCTGAATAAATTATTTGCAAGTAAAATTTACTTAATTGTTTCAACATTATAATTAGAATTCGTGACATCTTAGAAAGATACAAGTAAACAGTTAAAATAACCAGGAATCCCATCAGATTCCAATAAACCCAGATAATTATTATCAAAGGATAACTATAACTAATTAAAATGAGTTAAAAATAATAATGCTACCTAAATAATAAATTAGCTACAAAATAGTTTCCTATCCGCCTGCACTATCCCACCCCCAATGTGTGTGACTCTAAATCTATCTGTTTCCCATCACTACTAAAGTTTGTATATCAAAGAGGCCGGCCTCATATTTAAATGCGTGAGTGTAGTGTGTCCCTAACTATGCAACTAAAATTCAGTTGGGTGACTGAGAAAGCAACTTACAACCCAGTGTGAGTGCCTCCCCCTTGCGCAATAAGCTTGATGAAACAGCTATTGATACGCAAAGTAAGACAATTCTATCCGTGTATATAAAATAATAGATAAATATATTTAACAAGACCGAGATTCGGGACTAGCGCAGCTCCAAGAGTATGGTATCCCAAATGTCCAACTCTGTGGTCCTCTCAGATATACGCTAGCTGGACCCCATTGAACCTCGAGGCATTCTCCAGCATTATATAAGATCTGGAGTCAAGGATGCCACCCTTGAAAGCTACGTTAAACTATGAACACAGAGCTTTCAACGTTTGTCACCGTTATTCGTTGTTAAAAGCTCTGTTTAGCACACTTCGCTAATGTACGGATTCTGGCGTAAATCAAATCAAATAATATCACACGAAACTTACGATTAAAACAATAATTAAATAGCCAAATAGTCAGTGGATAAATCCACAAAACTCTCCGCCATTCAATCATGTAAAACCGTAATTTCAAAAATACATTTAAAATCAATTATAAAATAATAATAGAATGATTCAATACTTAACGGACAATTAAAATCCATCAAACACCAAATCACTCCACAAAACAATTTAAATGCGTGATATTTCAATTATAAAATAACAATAAAATGGTTTAATATTTAATGGACAATTAGTCACAGTCATAGTCAGTCATTAAAATCCATCAAACACCAAACCATTCCATAAAACAATTTAAATACGAAACAATTTACGCGGCGAGAATCTACGTCAGCCAGACGTCCGTACTGTTCGGGTTTGCAAAGAAAATGTTCCTCGACCGTAGCGCGCGACTCGTATTTAAACCACGCTCGTCACTTGCGTCAACGTCTTCAGTGTCTTCAATGTCTTCAATGTCTTCAATGTCTACCTTCAATGTCTTCAATGTCTTCAGTGTCTTCAATGTCTTCAATGTCTTCAATATCTTCAATGTCTTCAATGCCTTCAATGTCTTCAATGTCTTCAGTGTCTTCAATGTCTTCCTTCAATGTCTTCAATGTCTTCAGTGTCTTCAATGTCTTCAATATCTTCAATGTCTTCAATGCCTTTAGTGTCTTCAGTGTCTTCAATGTCTTCAATGTATTCAAGGCCGCTCCCTCGCTATTCGAATCTAACAATACAGGCGGCGCGACACAAAGAAACTTGTCGGCACAAGTTTCTTTGTCAATGCCGCTTTGGCGTTGATCAATAGGGTTGCGTCACCACTTGTCACAGAATATAAATAGAGCAGTATGGAAACTTTATTTTTTGAAATAAATACCTACGCTCCATTAGAACGTTAAGGTTGTTTAAAATGAAAAGATCGCGGGCTGTGTGGGCGCGTGCACGTAACACTAATCAATTACATTATGAATTCAATATATTAAAACACTGTGAAATAATGTCAATCAGTACCATCAAAAGCATTCTATTACAATGGTTCCTGAGACAACCACGCTTAATCGAGCTTAATCGAATGACCAGAATAATACAAAATAAATGCTCAACTTCTAGCAAATTGTACAGTCTACACTTCTATAGCATATCAAATGTGACAGTGGTATAGCAAAAACCGCTGCCATTACCAAAGAGGTAAGAATGTCTCCATTTGAAGTCGTATTGCTCCGCTGAATGTGCATTAGCAAAAGGAATCCTATACTTATATTAGTTATATTATAAATGCTAAAGTAACTCTGTTTATCTGTTACCTTTTTATGTATAAACCGTTGATCGATTGTGATGAAATTTCGTATAAAGAAAGTTTGAGATCCGAGAATGTACATAGGATAGTTTTTATTCTAAAAAACCAAGAGAGCAAAGCAAATCTTCACCGTCATTCTCACCCTCAGCCGCATCCGCATCTGATTCCCCATAGAAACTTCTACATCTATTCTCATCCAATGTTCCGTACGTTTTATTTTTAAACTCTGACGAAATAAGTTTGACCGCTTTGTGTGTGTGTCACCCTTGTAAAATTGTAACTTTTAGCTGAAACAGACCACCAAATCGGTTAGGGAAGAGTTCGAAAATCAAAATACATCGTTCGAAATTCCTTCGCAGTAGCGCTGGTGTAGCTTGTGGTACGATCTGATCTGAATATACCAGTTGTAGACGGAGTGAAGTGCGCTGATATGGCGCGTTCCCCTTAACAGCGTAATCCAACTTAATATGTACTCAAATTTTAAAATACATAGGTAATAAACAAGTATTTTTACAAAGTTAAATCTACTTCAAAAAAGGAAGAAATATTTATTGTTGTTGGTGCCAGCCTTAACAATTGGAATAAACGTAGTCATATCTCCTATCCAAAGGTATACGCGAAGGTCATTTTTATCTTATACTCATTCTATATATCATTGATAACTTCATAAGACTTATGATTTGATTTATGAAAACAGCTTTGGGTTTTATTGCAAGTAAAATCTGAAAAAAAGTAGGTTTAGTTGCATTGCAAAATGTTTTACAATAGCTAATGATTCTCATCATGCGTTGTTCATCATAAAATGATGAAAAAAAACACTATTTGTGTTTCCAGTGGGGGATATAGACATTTGTCAAGCAGTGGATATGCAAGGCTAATAGATATATTTGTATCTACTTGTTATGTTTTCCATTTACAGTCGCGTCTAATAAATATTGAAAGTATAAATTTCAGAATTGTCCGACCGAGGCATTAGAATAAAATTCGTTACCATATTTTTAGGCCTGACCTTAAGGCTAACAATTGGCTTCAAATTTCCCCTACTTTCCTCTTCTGTAACGGCAGCGGGTTTTTCTATAACCCTATCACATTTGATGTGCTGTAGACTGTAGGCACAATTTGAGCACATTTATTTTGTATTGTACCGTGCCCGTACCAGGAACAAGGGGCCACAACCTGTATCACAATACCGAAACTGTATGAATATTTGTTTTTTTTTTATGATAATTTCAGTCAGCTGCAGAGATAAGTAGCGCCCCTGTCATACTAAGATGTATGACTGGGGGGCTACTTATTTCTGCAGCTGACTGTACATAAAAGTACTTTTTTTTCATGAATGTGTACCAATTTCTTTTGCGTCGGCTGTATTCCGCGAACCTTGAAGTTCTTTTTTTTTAACTGCGAAGAAGTACTATTATTTTATGCGAAGTTCAAAATAGTACAAATAGAATACATTTATTTTGCCCATCAAACTCACCTCGATATCAGCGTAGTCGTACCTAGACCAAGAACCATCTGTCTACCTGGCACGACCCAACCTTAACCAACCTTTTGTGTCACACTGCCGAAACTGTATGAGTAATTACTTTTTGATTACAAGTACCTAAAAGTACATTTTTTTTCATGAATTTGTCCTTCATTCTTTTGCGTCGGCTGTACTCCGCGAACCATTGAGGGACATTTTCTTTTTTACTGAGAAGAGGTACAATTATTTTATGTTGGGTACAAAATAGTACAATTTCAGTACATTTATTTTGTCTATCAAACAAACCTCAATGTCAGTGTGGTCGTGCCAGGTAGCATCTACCTAGCACGACCCCCACCTTTTGTGTCACACTGCCGAAACCGTATGAGTTATTACTTTTTAATGAAGAGTACATAAAAGTACATTTTTTTTCATGAATTTGTGCCTCATTCTTTTGCGTCGGCTGTACTCCGTGAACCATTGAGGGACATTTTTTTTTAACTGAGAAGAGGTACAATTATTTTATGTACGGTACAAAATAGTACAATTTCAGTACATTTATTTTCGCTATCAAACTAACCTCAATTTCAGTGTGGTCGTGCCAGGTAGCATCTACCTAGCACGACCCCCACCTTTTGTGTCACACTGCCGAAACCGTATGAGTTATTACTTTTTAATGAAGAGTACATAAAAGTACATTTTTTTTCCTGAATTTGTACCGCTTTCTTTTCCGTCGGCTGTACTCCGCGAACAAAAAAGTTATTTTTTTTTAAATTGGGAAGGGGTACAATTATTCTATACTCGGTACAAAATAGTACAATTTCAGTACATTTATTTCGACTATCAAACTAACTTCAATCTCAGTGTGGTCGTGCCAGGTAGCATCTACCTAGCACGACCACAACCTCTATCTCACAACTCCGAAACCGTACGAGTACAAATTTTTTAATGAATAGTACAAAAAAGTACATTTTTTTTCGTGAATATGTACCGCAAAAGAAATAACAAAATCGTCCGTGGTCGTGCTGGGTAGTATCACACGCGTGAAGCTAGGCGAGCGTAATTGGACGTACTTATGCAAACGGGAACCAACCCACATAAAAAAGTCATTGAAATTTCAACTAAACAGTTGAAGCTTTAGGGAATAGAATAATATGTTGTGTTGTGTGGGTTGCAGTGGCGTGGCGTCTATAGAACCCGATTCTCATCGGCTTGCCTAATATTAGGCAGTTCAACACTTAATTCTAATGCTCTTAAAGAAAATTGAAGCCAAAGCTGCTCCGGCTTGCTCAAGGATTTTTCAACGCCACGCCATTGGTGGGTTGGTTCTCGTTTGCATAATTACGTCCAATTTCAGCTGCAGAAATCCTCAACAATATATTCTGATATGACAGCTCATTTTGCGTCGCCGTGCGAACCAAACAGGAGTTTTGTATGAAACCGAACGTAGCAGAAATTATGCGACGCGACTCACAACTCAAAAAAATAAGCTCATCTGACTTCACCCCAATAACAAACTAAAAAACGTCTCGAATTTAAAATTGTTAGCTCTCATCGAGTAGAAACCTGAAAGGTATGTTAATTCAGTAACATAAGGGAACGTTCAATAACCACGCGAGGCATATATATAAACAGTGTTTAATGTCAGTCGGTTAGTTTACTACTGTAAAAACCTATATCAAACTACCAAAAGGTACAAACTAAAAACAAAATATTCAATATAAACGCAATACGCGATACAAACTAAACAATTAAAATCATTTAGCAAAGGTCGTACAAATCGCAGGGGCAACGTTTGTGTCTCTTGGGTGACGTCACGCTGCAGGTGAGGAGGGGGGTGCGGGGGGGGCGGGAGAGGGCGCGAATTGCGTCGTCGCTCCCGACGGGTGTCGGCCCCGCGAGGCGGCGCTCGTGCAGCGCCCGGCGCCGCTCCGCAGCGCGCGCGAGCGCCACGGAGCGCTGCAGCTCCGCGATACTGGCAGAGCAGGCGGGGAGTTTCTCCATTTTGTTGGACACCTCGCCGATTTCGGACGTGTCGGTGTCCACTATTTCCTTTTAAAGTGATAGTACAGTTTATTAAATTCTCGAATGTAGACGACGGATCGGAGGACGCGGCCAAAAATGATCGTTTTTTTTTTAATCTATTTTTAGGGAGCTTTTGTCAGACTGACTATGCCAGCTCCGTTAAGCCTCTACCGTACAATCTTTAAAGCAAAAATACAATTAAAAAACCTACATAAATACCTACCTTAAAAAAAACAAAAAGGTTACCAAATTTGTACATTATGTTTTAAAAAAAACCGTATACAAACTTGGCGACCTTTGAGTGGGGCTCCGCCAAAATGGAATTAGAGGCCTACATTATTGCAGGTTAAGCCCCAAACTCTAGTTAACGTGGCTCTTTTCTCTCGAGTCCGGACACAAAAAATGATCGTTAAAATTCTAATCTAAAATGTCTTGAATTTGACGTAGACACGACAACCACACAAGCAGTCGTACAAATTGACGGTTTTTTATTTATTTTATTAAGGAGCACCAACAACTATAACAATATGTTATGTTATTTGTTGAAACATTATTATAGTATTAATTTAAGGATCATTATTAACGCTCTCTAGATTATTTTATTCATTGTTTTGTAATTTTTTTTTTGTAAACTATAAGGACATTCATACACAATGTGAGTTGTTTTTGAATAAATGAAATGAAATACAAATAGAAACTTCAGTAGAGGGTCAATCAACTTTTTTCCCACACAGCGCTGTGCGCAACTTTTAATTTTCGTCGTAAAATAACGCCTTTAAATAATGGTTTGTATATGTTTAAATTGATGGTGTATGTTAGAACGTTGAATGCCTCGTCTCATATACCTAATAAATAGAAGAATATCCTATTAGAAGTTCGGTTTCTTGGTAACTCCAGAGACATTTTCGGTAGGTTACGCCAAAGACGTCAAAAGTGTGGGTCTAAAAGTTGATTCACCCTAGAAGTAACTCGCATATTTTATCATTCATTTTATTACACTTATTCGCAAGTCTTCGGTCTGTCGATTTTTAGTTATAATTAAAAGTACGATAACGCTCACTCAGAACCTCACCTCACCTTATGATCAAGCAGCATGCCGAGATTAATCTTCACGTTAGTCGTGCCGTCCTTGAACAGCAAATGGACCGTCGCCTGGTCGAGCACTCTGAGCGAGAAATTCTCGTTTATTTTTAAAGCCTTCATTTTGATCTGAAACGGCTTGAAAGTCTGCGACGACTTCATGGCTTTCTCCTTCATGAAAGAAAGAAAGAAAATACATTTATTCACGACAGCACAAAATGAAAGAACAATGAACAGTCAAAAAATATACTATAAAGTAAAAGTAGAACGCTGCCACAAACGGTCCCATCTCAGCAAAATTCCCGACCTTAGAGCCAGCGCTGGTCTTCCGGTAGAACCTGGCAGGGGCGCCGTCATGACGTGAAAGTCGCATAACCGGGCCAGGATAGACAGACAGGATGATATGACCAATCAAAAACATAACATGTAAAAATATGCAAGTCTCGTAACGCAGTTCTTTTACAACAAAAAAGTTTTGAGATGTAATGTTAAACCAAGAGGGTGTCCACAGAACCCGATTTCCACCGACTTGCCTATTATTTACCCTTGGCGGATTCTTTATGTGAGAACTATAAAATGTGTTTCTCCACGGTTAAACAATAGGCAAGTCGGTGGAAATCAAGTTCCGTGGATACCCCCGCAGTGACGTGGCGTAAAAGATATCCTTGGGCAAGCCGGTGCAGATTTGGCGTACATTTTCCTTAAGAGCTGTAGAATAAGATGCTCAAATGCTTGATATTAGGCAAGCCGGTAGGAATCGAGCAGAGGCGTAGCGAGGGTGGTGCAGGCAGGGCATGTGCCCTGGGCGCCAACACGTGGGGAGGCGCGAAATTTAGTAACTACCCATTAAAAAACTACAACTACAATCCAAATTCGCAAACATGGCGAAATAACCCCCCCCCCCCCCCCCCTGGCCGCAAATACACATTGATATCATATCCGCTAACGCTCACGAAGGGGCGCAGTGTAGATGCGTGCCCTGGGCGCCGTTTTACGTCGCTACGCCACTGGAATCAAGTTCCTTGGATGCCACGCTACTGCACCCCCGATGCTGACTTAGTTTAACATTACACCTCAAAACTTTTTTGCTGTAGAGGAACTGCGATAGCGCCAACCAATTGAGCCAACCTTCATGAAGTTGTCGAACTCAATGGCGAGCATGGCCTCGTCGTCGTGCCGGGGCTGCTGGTCGGGCGCGAGGCGCGCGATGGCCGGCTCCAAGTGGCTGAGCTGCGTGTCGATCATCACCTACACCAAACGTAACGTATAAACGTCTTAAGCTCTTTTGCACCTAGGTTGTACGTGACTTGTACCCCTATTCAGTAGACTAGACCCACAGTTTATACAAATATACGGTATTTAAGCTGCGGCTCCATTGAGGCGGAGACGAGCGGAGAAGAGACGTGTAAAATCGACCGATTTACGAACACAACATTTTGACATCATGCCAAATAAATCTATCACCAGCTGGTGAAATAACTATTTCCAGAAACCATCATTCATTCAATAAAAGCGATATCTGGTGAATTTAACACTTTCACCAACCATTTCGTAGCATTACGCTCGTGGCTAAGCCGATTAACAGCCTCGGAGCAAAAAATGTGCTACGAGCCTAGCGCGAGGCTACGAGAAGCAGGTTTTCGGTGTGGAGTGTCAAAATTGTTAGCCTTATCGAGTAGAATCCTGTCAAGTGTTTTGTGCAACTTGAGTTTCAATAAAGAATCAGGATCTGACCTGCTGCAGCGCGGGTGGCTCGTTTAGGCTGTGCCACATCCAGTGCGAGACGGGGCCGATCCCCCGGTCCAGCACCACGCCCTCCGTCTGATTGTACTTCAGCCTGGAAATATCATCATAAGATGAATTAACTAAGGCCAACTTCACGTGAAGCCAAAACGTGACATCTGTGAGCCCTAGGTGCTGTGAGTTTCCCTTTCGATGTTTTCTTACGGTCGACCGAACGACACCCTTTGTGTTCAAAATCAAACCAAAACATCTGCACCAGCCATGCTGCGAGAATGCGCGACATGCGGGACATTTTTAATCAATAAAATATTCCATTAAACAAATTAATTTTCCAAATTTGCGGAACTTTTTTCTGTGGAAACTTTCTAAAACTTTTTATGAAAGTTTTCATACATTTCCGAGAACTTTTCCAACATTTCGGAAACGTTCTACAACTTGTACATTTGTGTGTGTGAGTTATTCTTCAGAAATATGTCTGCGACTTATTCCTCTCTCTGTCTCCATACATTTAGTATAAAAAAGGGCCAGAGGAATAAGGTGACCGCAGACATATTTCTGAAGAATGTGTGTGTGTACCGTATTTTGCCCTTGTGGTCGAACACGATGCCGTTCCCTGAATAGTCGAAGGTGGCGAGCACGGTGCGGGGCCGCGCGCGCCCGCGCTCGTCCGCTGTACCCGTGCTATACACCACGTAACGTTGCCCCGCATTTGTTTCTGAAATATAACTGAAGCTGAATGTAATGGTAGCACTTCATTTGGCCGTATTTGCCAAATATTCGTGATATATATTTTCTCTGCAGCATAGGAAAGGAAAGGGATGTAACAGTTTGTTTGTGCAGAAACATGGGCAGATTTGCACCAATCGAAACTAAACTTTAAGTTACTCAAAATGAAGCATCATATACAATTTCAGGTTATCCTTGTAACACCTTGCATGATAAAAATACCTACAAAAAGACAATCATTAATAAACAAATATTACATATTTATTATTAAACGTTACCAAAAAGAGAGGCGATCTTAATTTAATAGCTCACGTGATTAACAGCCGCCCCCACATACGTGTAAAAGCGACGGGTTTGCGATGCGACCAATGACCATGACTTGAATATGTCAAACCTGGACTACAATGAAACCCAGACGCTCTCTAAATCCGGGGAAATCCGAACGGATGCAACCCAACATGGAACCAACCTTCCGCGCCGTAGTAGTCCAACGCTAGCGCCCCGCCGCGGTAGTACAGCCGCCCGCGCCCAGACTCCTCGATGTCCGCGAGTCTCTCGCCGGAGTCGTATTGCAGCATCTTGTTCTTGTTGCGCTGGAACCAGTCCAGTTCCGGCTTGGCTGGTCGCATGCGGTATACGTTCGTCTGAGAACATGTTTACAAAGATCTCATTACATAGTATTTTTCTGCCCTCCGGCCGGAAAGCGTCACCTTGCCGGCCGCTGCGCTAAACGAAGATGCCGCTTTCTGGTTCCGTCGAACAGAAGTCCTCGGCTTCGCCTTGGCCGACAATTACATGTGATCTCAGACATTTCTTACTTTACTGGCCTCGGTATGTAATGTACTATTGTTTTTATGAGTTCCCGATATTTCGACACTGTTGGAAGCGCCATCATTACGGAGTAACTGACGTGCTGCGAGTTTTTAGTTGTAGTCTATCCACACACCATAGCGATCTACTCTCTTACGGGTTCGCTTCTTCCGCGCGTTGTTCAGTATAGTAGTAGATACCTAGTGTATAATGTATAAGCAGATTATGTGAAAGACCATGTTAGCTTAACAGCTCCTGCAGGCCATACACGAGTGCGGCGTGCGCGGCCAGCTACACGCGTGGCTGCGCGCGTATCTGGCCGCGCGCGCGCTGCGCACCGTCGTGCGCGGCCACGCCGGGGAATGCGCGCCCGTACGCTACGGCGTGCCCACCGGCTCCGTGTTCGGACCTGTAGGCTACATCATGCATGTGAATAGTGTCAGCAATGTGGTCCGCGATTGCAAAGTGTATATGTACGCTGACGACACCTGCATGATGTATGCCGACAGGGATTTAGGTGTAGTACGGGAGAAAATACAGCACGACCTGGAAAACGTAATTAAGTGGGCCCACGATAATGGTATAATCATAAACCTCGATAAAACAAAATGTATGCATATGCGATCGCCGTACACCAAGGATAAAGAAAACAACATAAGTATAATTGGACACGGGTATGACTGCTTGCATAGGGAGGGGCGAGATTGTAAATGTGCCGAAATAGAATTTGTCGATAATTATAAGTATCTTGGGTTAACCGTGGATTGTCACATGTCTTGGAAAAAACACGTCGGTACCGTATGTAACAAACTTAGATCCGTGTTAGGCAAATTTTTTCATTTACGGAGTGTAGTGAACAAAGCCACCCTGTATACCTTATATCACGCTCTAGTAGATTCGATATTATCTTATGGACTCAGCAGTTATGGCCTTACATTTCCTACCTACACTGATCAAGTCAAAAAGCTGCAAATTAGGTTTTTAAAATATTTAGTTAATAAAAAAGTAAAAAGGAACTGTAAACAAGAATATGACAAACTATTTTCTATTTGTAATATACTGCCTGTACAAGAAAAACGCTCTCTGCTTATAGCATTGGAACAATACCGCTGTAATGATTATAAAAAACCGATAAACCACGCTTATCCGACCAGAAGTGTTGCCAAAGATGTATCTGAACGGAAACTATTCGTCCCGAAGGTATGTAACTGTAGGTGATTGATTGATCGTCGTATTTCCAAGAAACGCAGACACCCACAAAGGCATCCGATTGTTCTAATAAGAACATTTTTCTTATTGGATGTTGCAAGAAACACAGTGTCTTCAAGTCTTCAAGCAGCAGCAACACGATGTCCTTGTCCGCGAGAAGAGGCGCAGCGCAGAGCGGAGACACGACGTTACACCTCGACGGCCGGAGCAGAAAAGGCTGAGCCGGGCCCGTGCGCGCTATTTTATTTCGGCGATCACGCGGCGACTCGCGCATGCGTAATGCGGCGCGAACATAGCCGCGTTCCACCAACGCCGGCGCACTTCGGAGTTCACGTCCCCCGCGCGTCTCACCCCGGAATCTATTCTCGCGTACCTATTAACTAATTGTGCCCTATTATTTTTATATATTAATCATGCTTTTTGTAAATAAATTAGGTTTTTACCTTCTGATCTGGAGTTTACTTAACTACAAATACCTCAACCAACCAATCCTAAAGTGGTGACCCCGACAAAAGAAGAACCATCAAGAAGCAGTCACCATGCCAGACCAGCAAGAAGCTCCAGCACACCCCAGCAACATCCAACCGCAGCAACAGCAACCGGCAGCTGCGCCCCAAGAAGTCTCCGGCATATCACTGTCGCTACGTGTACCACCGTTTTGGCGGGACCAGCCGTTACTCTGGTTCTGCAGCTTCGAAGCCGCGACTGCAGAACTCAAACGAAGCCAGGCCCAGCTCGCCCAAATGGTGATCGCCCAGCTCGACAAGCAAGATATTCAAAACATCTCGGACCTCATCTACTCGCCGCCGCAGAATGACTACTACAAGGCAATCAAGGACCGTCTAATCTCTCTGTATGAAGAATCCAGCAGCGCCCAGGCGAAGAAACTACTTTCGCAAGTCGAGTTAGGCGACCAGAAGCCGAGCCAACTCCTCCGGCGAATGCAGAATCTCAACCGAGAGAAGTTTCCCGAAAGCACAATACAGATGATGTGGCTCGATCATCTGCCTCCTCATATCCGCTCCGTGCTCACTGTCAGCGAAGCATTCAAAATCAAGACCACGCTTGATGACCTAGCCCTGCTCGCCGACAAAATGATGGAGGTATCGAACCCAACACATCACATCGCCGCCGTCGCGACGCTGCCCACCGTTCCGACATATCCACCACAACCACAACCCGCATTCGACAATCAACATTTAATTAACGAAATTCGAAGATTATCACTGGAAGTCGCCGAGCTACGCACGCAACCCCGTTTTCAACGCAATAGTCGTCCGTTCAACCGCTTCCGGTCATCGTCACGCTCAAGAAATTCGTCACAAAATAGACCAAGCCGCAAGAACTCGCCCATGCCATACTGCTATTATCATCGGCGGTTCGGCATGGACGCAAAGAAATGCGAGCAACCCTGCAGCTTCAAACCCATCGCATCACCACCGTCGGAAAACTAACGTCAACGCTGGCAGCGGCGGATACCGGCGTTAACGAACCATCCCACCGCCTATTTGTCACGGACCGATCATCAAAACTCACCTTCTTGGTAGATACGGGTGCAAATATTTCCGTCCTACCGAGAGGAAAAGGCGTTCCTGAGCAACCACTGCCATTCCAACTATACGCCGCTAACAACACCATCATACCTACGTACGGCGAGAAGACGCTCGACCTTGACCTCAATCTTCGACGCACGTTCAAGTGGAAATTCATTATCGCCGCAGTTTCCAAACCGATCCTGGGAGCCGATTTCTTGAAGCATCACAACATCACCGTTGACCTCAAAAATAGAAGATTAATCGATGGGAAGACGCAACTCATCTCAAATGCACAACTCTGTGCTACGGACATACCTACCGTTCGTAGCATAGACGTGCATCAAGCATACCACGGAATATTGGCAGATTTTCCCGGCATCACCCGACTAACCTCAATGAAGCTCAACCCCAAGCATCCCGTCGAACATTTCATCGAGACAACAGGCCCTCCCCTCCACTGCAGGCCACGCCCCATAGCACCACATCGCTATGAACAAGTTCGAAAGGAGTTTCAAAATATGATCGACCAAGGCCTATGTCGACCCAGCAAGAGCCCGTGGTCGTCGCCGTTGCACGTCGTACCTAAAAAGTCAGGAGAGTTACGAGTGTGCGGCGACTACCGAAGACTCAACGCCATCACCGTACCAGACCGATACCCGATACCGCGCATCCGAGACTTCACTTATCAACTCGCCGGCAAGAAGATTTTCTCCACCCTCGACCTAAATCGCGCTTACCAACAAATCCCAGTCGCCGAACGAGACGTGGAGAAGACCGCAATCATCACGCCATTCGGGTTATTCGAGTTCCCTCGGATGGTCCCGGGACTGAAGACCAGCGGAAATACCTTTCAGCGCTTCATCCACGAGGTACTGAGAGAGCTCGACTTCGTATTTCCATTCGTCGACGACCTACTGGTAGCCTCAACAAACGAAGACGAACACCGAACACATTTGCGCACAATATTGCAACGCCTTGATGACTACGGCATCACCATCAACCCCGCCAAATGTGTTTTCGGCCAGTCAGCTGTCAAGTTCCTCGGCTACCAAGTATCAGCCAGCGGTATCCAGCCACCTGAAGAAAAAGTTCAAGCAATCGTCGATTACCCACAACCACAAACTATCGAGGAGCTACGACGTTTCCTCGGAATGCTTAACTTTTACCGGGAACACATCAAAGACGCCGCCACCATACAAGCGCCGCTGAATACCTACCTGCACAATGTCAAGAAGCGCGACAGAACAAAAATCAACTGGACAGCTGAAGCAACGCAAGCATTCGAGGCGTGTAAAAACAGCATAAAAAATGCCGCTTTACTCGCACATCCCTCACACGACGCGGCACTTGCGATCTTCAGTGACGCCAGCGACAAGACAGCAGGAGCGGTACTCAGCCAATTCGTCAACAACTCGTGGCAACCACTCGGATATTATTCCAAGAAATTCACCGACGCCCAGACTCGCTACAGTACCTACGACCGCGAGTTAACCGCCATCTATATGGCAACGAAGTACTTCCGCAAGATGTTTGAAGGACGAGAAGTAATAATATACACGGACCAAAAACCTCTCACGTTTGCGTTTACGAAGACAAGTACCATCAACGAATCTCCGCGACGAACCCGACAACTTCTACACATCAGCGAGTTTACAACAGACATTCGTCACATCAAAGGATCGGAAAACGCAGCCGCCGACGCATTATCTCGCATTGAATCAATCGCATGCCCATCACCGATTGATTACAAGCGACTTGCCGAAGCACAAGAACGAGACAGCAATATTACCCGATCACTCGCACAGCAAAACAACCTAAGTATGAAGAAAATAACTTTACCTGGAACCGACACCGAACTTCTGTGCGAAACTTCAACTTCACAATTACGCCCATACCTACCCGAAGATTACCGTCGCACCGCATTCAACGCAGTACACAACGTAAGCCATCCTGGTATCAACACAACTCGAAAACTCGTCGCGCAGCGTTACTTCTGGCCCGCGATGAACGCGGATATCGGCAAGTGGGCGAAAACATGCCTACAATGTCAGCGTGCGAAGATACTACGGCACACGTCAAGCCCCTTATCTTCGTTCCCGCCAAGCAACCGATTCGAAAATGTCCATTGCGATTTGGTCGGACCGCTCCCCACTACCGCCGACGGACATCGATACCTACTAACAATCATCGATCGCGCAACAAGATGGCCCGAGGCGCACCCACTACGAGAAATCACCGCCGAAGACGTCGCGAAAGGCGTTTACGACGTTTGGATTTCCCGCTTCGGTTGCCCTGCTACTATCTCTACGGACCAGGGAAGACAGTTCGAAAGCCGAGTATTTGCATCCCTTTCGCACTTACTCGGCATCGAACGAATCCGGACAACTCCGTACCATCCACAATCTAATGGTGCAATCGAGCGCTGGCACCGGACACTCAAGGCCGCGCTAAAAGCGAAACTTCAAACTACACGAAGCTGGATCGACCAATTACCGACAATTATGCTCGGTGTTCGCACCGCGCTCCGGAGCGACACCGGCGTAAGCGCCGCTCAGCTGACTTATGGCTGTAACGTCAGATTACCCGGCGATTTCTTCACACCGACACCCGCCGACGTCACCATGGACTCCAACTTCGTGGATCAGCTGAGAACAACAATCGAAGACCTGAAACCCGTACCTCAACAACCACATAGCAACAAAAAGGTCATATTCGTACACAACGACCTACACACCTGCGATCAAGTTTTTGTTCGAGTGGACGCGGTAAAGAAACCACTACAGGCACCATACGACGGACCCTACAAAGTGCTGAAAAGAGACGGCAAGATATTCACGCTGCAACTACCTAATCGTCAGCTGAATATCTCGATCGACCGACTAAAACCCGCCTACGTAATCACCGACGACGAGCAAGCTACCTACAACAACAAAATACCTACAAGTGCATCGCCGAGCACAACTACAAACATACCTACCGCTACGACTCAAACATCAACTCCGACCTACGCATCAATAACATCAAGTTCCTGCAACAATAAAACATCAAGTTCCTGCAACAATAAAACATCAAGTTCCTGCAACAACGAAACATCAAGTTCCTGCAACAATGAAACATCAAGACCGAAACCCGAGAAAAATAACCAGCTGAAACAAACAGAAAGCCGACAGAACGACCAACAACAAAATACGACCCTGAAACAACAAACACCTACAAATTCAACGAAGACAACATCCCGAGGCCGCGCCGTTCGCCTGCCGGTACGCTACACTTGAGGGGGAACCCTGTAGGTGATTGATTGATCGTCGTATTTCCAAGAAACGCAGACACCCACAAAGGCATCCGATTGTTCTAATAAGAACATTTTTCTTATTGGATGTTGCAAGAAACACAGTGTCTTCAAGTCTTCAAGCAGCAGCAACACGATGTCCTTGTCCGCGAGAAGAGGCGCAGCGCAGAGCGGAGACACGACGTTACACCTCGACGGCCGGAGCAGAAAAGGCTGAGCCGGGCCCGTGCGCGCTATTTTATTTCGGCGATCACGCGGCGACTCGCGCATGCGTAATGCGGCGCGAACATAGCCGCGTTCCACCAACGCCGGCGCACTTCGGAGTTCACGTCCCCCGCGCGTCTCACCCCGGAATCTATTCTCGCGTACCTATTAACTAATTGTGCCCTATTATTTTTATATATTAATCATGCTTTTTGTAAATAAATTAGGTTTTTACCTTCTGATCTGGAGTTTACTTAACTACAAATACCTCAACCAACCAATCCTAAATAACTATTACGGGAAACGTACACGAAAATATTTAGTACCCACGATCCTAAACGCTGTACCTAAGGAAGTGGGATCTTGCTACGACGTGTCAAAAATTGTATATAAAAAAAGATTAAAAAAATCGCTGCTGGACCGATTCGATCAGAATACCTGACCGAAGCTGTCCAGCAGTGAAAACAATGAGTATGTAAAATAGGGTATGCTTAACTATGTTAGAATAATTGCAAGCGCAAAAACATAAAGAGGGTAAAGTGTTTCTGCCAACAAACTGTTATACAGTTTGGCAGATGATACATATATGTAAATGTAAACTTATATCTGGTAATAAATAAATTAAAAAAAAAAAAAAAAAGCTTGAAATCGTATACTTACTTTTCTAACAACTTTCTCTAGAGGCAACATAGTCCAGCCCTTGTCGATGAACGTTCGATCCGATAGCGCAAAACGCATTGTACCGTTATCCTGAAATTCACTTTAGATTTAAAAATGTGACTATCATTATATCATGGTTTATACCTAAATTTACGTCTCGACATCTGGTAATATGCCCATTTTGCCTATTTAAACGCTGGCGGAGATCGAGCTTTGTCACACCACACTCATAGTCCGGCTCTAAATTATGTTGCATATACCTGTGTAGGTACAGGCGGCCTATTTTTCTGTTTTTCAGGTGACATTGTAAATTTTGAAGTCATTTCTGGATTCCGTACCGATTCGGGTTCATTTCATATATGCCGCCATTTGTAAATAAGTAGAACTGTTACGTTGTCAACTTGTGCAATTGCCGTCTGTTAAAGGAATAAATAAGAGGGGGCTTGTCTGTCTTTCTGGTGGTAACAATTTAAGGGCACAATACCGTTAGCAGCGTTGAATCGTCTCTTCACAGAACCGCGGCCGCGGGCACTCACAGCAGTAAAAGTCCAGGGTTCACTTGGTCCAATTCAGAAACGAAAGACACATTAATCGAAAACTGATATGCACTAGTATCACAATATTTCGCCGATATTTTAATTGGCGGAAGGACACGGTTGTCATGTGCTTTGCACCAGGCGTCAGTCCGTACTAAAGGTCGTAAGTGTAAGGGAGTAACTATGCGGCCGTTCTCGAGCGGTGGGGGTAAAGGAAAATAAATGAACATTCCCCCCGCCCTAAACATAAGTGAATGTTTAGGAGAAATTGTACTAATGAATAGGTAAACGAACGAGCTTAGTCAAAGATCTCTTTAATACACCTGTTGGGGTTCGAATATCAACCACACGAATGACACCATCTTGTCCAGGATATAGTTGGATGATACGGCCACGTCTCCATTCTAAGGGAGGAGCATTGTCCTCCTTCAAAAGAACTAATTCTCCAACTGAGGGCGGTTCCATAGGAGCGGTCCATTTATTTCGGGCTTGCAAGGTGGATAAATACTCTAAATGCCAACGGGACCAGAAATGTTGTGTTATTTGCTGTAATAATTGGAAACGCGATAGCCGATTCATTTTCACGTCCTTAAATGGGTACTCGGGTAATGCTGTTAAGGGTTGTGTGATTAAAAAATGGCCAGGGGTTAGGGTTTCAAGGTCATTGGCATCTCGGGACACAGCACAGAGTGGTCGGGAGTTTAACACAGCTTCAATTTTAGTAAACACGGTCGTAAGCTCTTCGAATGTTAACGGAGTGTCCCCAATAACACGTTTCAGATGTGTTTTGGCTGATTTCACGGCAGCCTCGAATAAACCACCCCAGTGAGGACACGCCGGAGGGCTGAATAACCATTTTATATTATGTTTGGCTAGCTCGTAACTAATCTCAAATTGTTTGTCTGATAAGAAATCTTGTAAATCCCTCAGGTAATTATTCGCACCAATGTAGTTTCGACCATTATCTGAGCGCACAAGACTGGGATAACCACGACGAGAGACAAACCTGGTAAAGGCTGCAATAAAAGCCTCAGTGGTTAAGTCTGACACCACTTCGAGATGTACAGCCTTCGTAGACAGACAGACAAATACACAGAGGTAAGTTTTCGTTAATTTACGGTTTCGAAAGGGCTGTACTTTAGTGTAAAAGGGGCCAGCAAAGTCTGTACCTACACCTTGAAAGGGCCTGGAGGCAGTCACTCGATCCTCAGGTAAATTACCCATAGGTGGTTGGGCGGAGATCGCCTTAAGTCGATAACACGGTAGACAGTGAAAAATGATGCGCTGAATAGCGCGAGAGGCCGACAGTATCCAAAAGTTTCGGTTCAGTAATCCGAGTAGCGTCACGGCACTGGCATGTGAATTTTCAAGGTGATAGTGGGATATGATTAAATTAACAAGAGGTCCGTTTTTAGGTAATAATAATGGATGCCGGGATTCAAAGGGTAAACCAGAATTACACAATCTACCTCCGACCCGAATAAGGCCTGTTTCATCTAGAAAAGGGTTGAGACGTCTGACAGCTGAACGTATCTGTTTCTTCTGGCGAAGTAGTTCTAACACTTCAGGGAATGAATGCGCTTGCGTAATCTTGACAAGGTAAAGGAGGGCGTCAACACGTTCTTCAGGTGTTAAGAATGGGGAGGTGATACGGGAATGAGGGTTCTTGGCGTTGTGAACAAATCGCCGCATGAACCCGGTTACTCCAATTAACTTGTTGAAGGAACTATACCGTTCGAGTAAAAACGAAGGATCTAATGACAAGTCAGAACAAGAGGCAACTAATAAACATTTGAGACCAGGCAAATCAGTTTCAGGGTTATTTCCCTGAGAAGGCCACGTGTCAGGATTATGGGCAAGCCAGGGTGGCGACCACCAAAGGGTTTTCTCCATTAAAGAGGTTGGGCTCAAGCCGCGTGACGCACAATCAGCTGGATTTAACTCCCCAGGGACATGTCGCCAGATTGTTGGCGTCAGGGAATTATTTATTTGTGAAATTCTATTGGCCTCAAAGGTTTGAAGACAGTGAGGCGGTGTACGGAGCCAAGCCAAGACGATTTTGCTGTCCGTCCAAGTATATAAAGCGTGCAGCACTATTGTTTTCTGTAGACAGGAAGCAACGTGTTGCACTAATTTTGAAAGAAGCACAGCTCCTTGCAATTCCAACTTGGGAATTGTGAGTCGCGTCCGAACAGGGGCAACTTTACTTTTCGACATCAGCAAATGGACGGAGCAAAGGTCTGGATAATATTCTACCCGCAAATAAATAACAGCCGCATATCCACTCTCGGAAGCGTCACAGAACCCATGTAAGGAAAATGACTGTGCATTCGACGGTATGATGTGTCGCGGAATCGATACCCTATTCATATTACTTAGGTCTTGGGTGAAAGAATCCCATTCATCTGCAAGGTCCTTTGAGAGCAAGTCATCCCAATTGAGACCAGCAAGCCAGAGGCGCTGGATGAAGACCTTGGCCTTAAATATCACAGGCGCTATCCATCCACAAGGGTCGTACATTCGCGCAATTAAGGACAGTACCTTACGTTTTGTAACAGGAGGTGAACTGTCAAAAACACATCTATAGGTAAATGAATCACTAGAAGGATTATATTGCACACCTAACACGGCAATGGTTTGGGGATTCTCTGGATCGTGAAACGAATGGGGCTGTTGCAAATGTTCGGGAGGTAGGTCGTCCAAAACTTCAGGTTTGTTGCTGATCCACTTTTTTAGTTCGTAACCACCAGCAGTCATTAACCGTTCCAGTTGTCGTTTTAATATACGGGCTTGTGCAACGGATTCAGCACCAGTTAAACAGTCATCGACATAAATATCGTTCTCGATTACAGCTGCGGCTTCAGGGAAACGAGACCTTTCTTGTTCCGCCAATTCGAAAAGTGCACGCATGGCAAGATAGGGGCTTGACCGAAGACCGTATGTAACCGTATTAAGTTCGTAGGTGAGCAACGGGGCCGAGGGGGACTCTCTCCATAATATAAGTTGAAATCGGCGGTCCTCAGGGGCGACCCAAATCATACGGAACATTTTACAGATGTCTGTTATGAAAATGACTGCATGTCGGCGGAAATTAAGCAATATAAGACTTATATCTTTCTGTAATTTGGGACCTGTATGGAGACATTCGTTCAAGGATGCCCCTGATGATGTGGCACAGCTGGCATCAAAAACAACTCGGATCTGAGAAACGTCCCCAGATTTCTTGAAGACTCCGTGATGTGGAATGAAATAATGTTCCTTTGTCAATGGGTCAACTAAAGACATCGTCATGTGGTGCAAGGCAATATATTCACGCATAAAACTGATATATTTTTCGCGGAAGTCAGGGTTGGATTGCATGCGTTTCTCCAGATTGAAGAACCGTTTTAAGGCAATATTTCGAGACTCTCCCAGGGTTGGACGGTCTGATAAAAAGGGTAGTCTCACCGTAAATTTACCATCAGATTCACGTTTTGCTGTGTCTCTAAATAAATCCTCACACTCGCGATCTAATGGGTTTGGAGGGGGTAGTTGCGGAGTTTCTTCAATTTTCCAAAACCGCTCCACTATTTGGGAAAGAGAGATTCCAGTCATAAGCGAATGAGGTTCACCAAGTCCACAGTCAATAGCTCCGGAGAGTATGAATCCGAATATGGTAGAAAATGCTGTTAAGTGAATCGAAGGTAAAACGTGTTTCTTCGCATTAAAAATTGCTCCAAATACATCCGCTCCAAGGAGAACATCTATAGGTCCAGGATAATGAAAGGTCGGATCAGCTAGAGAAAGATGGGCTGTACCTTTTACAATTTCGGTAGGTAATTGAACCTCAGGATGAGTACCAGCGATGACGTCAACTACCATTGCCTGGGTCTGCATAAGAGGGTAACTGGACTGAATTGGTTTAAAGGCTAAAAGAACAGTACCACGGGAGTTAACCGCTTGCACGTCGCCAATACCTCGGACGGGTGTACACGAAGGGCTTATAGGCAGGTTTAAACTATTAACAGCGAGTTGAGACGTTAGCAGACATCCCTGGGCACCAGTATCACATAAGGCTCGGGCTTCAACAAAATAACCGCTGCGTGTTCTAATATGTATAAGGGCAGTAGGAAGAAGGACTAAAGAATTGCGAGGGTTAACGATAGGCGGCGAGATGTAGGAAGACGGATGGGGTACGTCTAGTTATTGTGAGACGTTTCTCTCTTCTGATCGCGGCCTAAGGATGTCTCGATAGCTAGGTTGAGCTGCACGCGCATCCTGTGGGGCCGCAGGGGAATAATCTCGACGCGCGGGTGGTGGAGAGCGGTAGCGTCGACTATCTCGTGTGGGGGTTGGTGACCGTCGGGTAGATAAATGCGAAGCACGAGGTGGGGGTTGCGGAGACCTACGGGATGTATTAGAGCGGTAAAAGACCCCCCCGCCCATGCGAGGAGAAGGGGAGCGCGACGACCCCGCATCGCGGAACGAAACAGATGGCAGAACTCGAGGCTCGGGATAGGCAGGGGATCGAGGATCGTTAAAGCACAACAAGGTGTGGTGAGTACTACGACGGCAAGTTCCACACCGATAATCACGTTGGCAATATGCAATAGAATGTTTATCCAGGCATCGGTAACATAGCTTAGCGTCTTTGACGAATGACGCACGGTCCCTTGGAGACATATGGCGAAAATCAGGGCACTCCCGTAAATAATGCGTATCATTAGAGCAAAGATAACACAAACGGCTGGGACGAGCAGTTACGTTAACAGGCATCGTTGTGGTATAAGTGCGCTTATACATCATAGGGGAACGCGGGCGTGGCTTCATTTCTGCGGATGATTGTGTATCAACCAGGGATGTACTTCCGACGTTATCATAATGACGGCATTCGTCTTCCAAAAAAGTCAAAAGTTGACTGAACTCGGGAAGGTCATCACGATCTCCATACCGGCGTTCAAATCTCGACCTCAGATCACTGGGCAGTTTAGTTAAACAAATATGCAACAACATATATGACCATTGCGCCACCGGCAGTTTAAGCCGTTCAAGACCTCTGTATGCTGTAAGCAGTGGATTGAGAAACGTTACGCGAAGCCCAGTTAACTTAGAGTTTAATCCAGGCAAGGTCAATATCTGCACTATGTAGTTATCAGCTAAAATCCGCGTGTTGTGGTACCGCCGCTTCAAAAGATCGCGCGCCGTTTCATAATTATCCGCTTCTATACGCAAGTGTTGTAGAAGGCGGCGGGGTTCATCCGCCAACGCGCCCAATAAGTACTGGAGCTTAACGACGGGGGTTAATTGGGACTGGGAATCTACCACACTATCAAACTGATCCATGAAGCTTATCCAAGAATCTGGACGGCCGTCAAAACGGGGTATAGGTAGGTCAGGTAGTCTACTGTGCATCGGGTCCGACATGGTAGTTCTAGTCGCTGGCCGCGAGGGGGTGCTGGTGGCGCTCGGTTCACCGGATTCGTGTTTGGGTACAAGCTCGTTATATTTAATTTTAAGATCATCGACCATGTCTCTTACTAATCGGGTTTGCGAACGAACATATTCATATTCAGTTCCATCTATGTTAGGGTCCAAATTACCAAAAAGTTCCGAACACGCGTAATTAAATTTGTCGTAATATGTACTTAACTCACTTAACCGCACGCGCAATTTATGATGCGATAAGGATTCTAATGATCCATGTGTATCTTTAATCCAGTTGCCGACAAATCTAACCGTTCCCATGTGGCTTCTAAATTCGGCCGAATCGGTATATAAACCCGATTGGGTTCTGGGTTCATTACCAGTGTCGGACATCATTAAATTCTAACTTATTATTGATTGCAAAAAAAAATATTACTCTAAACTTTATAAGGAGTATGTTATTTATAAACAAATAACCCAATGTAAGTAGGTAACTAATTGTGGATAAATGTCTTACTATGAATGTTAATTACGGGAATACTCGTTACAATAACGTAAACTACGTAATGCAACTAATGCAAGCGTCCTAGCAACAGGGACAATAGGCCGTGCAGGCAAGTAGGTACTATGCCGCTCGCATCCAACTATCTCGTAAACAAGTTACGTAACACGTAACTGATGGTTTAAAGTTAATATTTCTATTTATCAGGTTAATTTGAATCTAGTTATGATTTTATAAATACCGATTGGTATAATAGGTATACCGATAGGATAACAAGACAGGTGTATTAATTATGAATCTTGTTTAATTACGGGAAAGTAAATTATGTAACGGTACCGCTAACTATCAGAGGGGATGGAACCACGCTTTTTGCTACCAAAATGTTAAAGGAATAAATAAGAGGGGGCTTGTCTGTCTTTCTGGTGGTAACAATTTAAGGGCACAATACCGTTAGCAGCGTTGAATCGTCTCTTCACAGAACCGCGGCCGCGGGCACTCACAGCAGTAAAAGTCCAGGGTTCACTTGGTCCAATTCAGAAACGAAAGACACATTAATCGAAAACTGATATGCACTAGTATCACAATATTTCGCCGATATTTTAATTGGCGGAAGGACACGGTTGTCATGTGCTTTGCACCAGGCGTCAGTCCGTACTAAAGGTCGTAAGTGTAAGGGAGTAACTATGCGGCCGTTCTCGAGCGGTGGGGGTAAAGGAAAATAAATGAACACCGTCAAAAATTAAAAGTAATAACGAAATGACATTAAAAAAACAAACTTTTTTTATTATAGGTATCTATGAAGAGGTTTTTTATTACGAAATATTAAATTTTTTGGCTGTAACTTATAGCTTGATTACCCAAATTTTCTTTTCCCCATAATTTTTATTTCCAATAGCGTTTTTCCCCATTTAGTTTATTCTTGCCTGCTGGGTTTTTTCGATGAAAACATTTTTTTATGTGATTCAAATAAAATACCGGCCAACTGCGGGTCGGACTCGCACACGAAGTGTTCCATATCACCGTCGAAAAAAAAACTTTTAAATATTTTCAAGTTCTCGTTAAATTCTCCATTGGAAAGGAAACGTACAGTAAAACTTAATGAAAGTTTTCGTTTTGAAACATTCCTATAGATTTTCTTTTAAATTACCGAGGATTTAACACATGAAAAATTTCGCAACTAAGCAAACTTTCCGCCGGCACATCAGTAGTTGTATAAGTATTAAGTACGTACGTATAATATAGTTGTACTGTACCCACCGGTTTATTTTTCTGTATTTCTGATGACATTGTAAACTTTGTAGCTCCAAACATTTCTGCACCCTGGCCTGATAGTTTTGATGTTTTGTTATGTTTTGCCGAGTTATGTGGTGCCCTGTCAGTTGTTTTTGATGCAACAATTGTGTTTTCGCCGTGCCTGTCTGTCTCCACTGCTGGTCCTTTTTTAGATATTTTTGACGCGACAACTTGCCCTTTTTCATGTATTTCTGTTTCCGCAACAGGTCCTTTTTTATCTGTTTTTGTCCCGACAACTTGTCCTTTTTCATGTATTTCTGGTTCCGCAACAGGTCCTTTTTTATCTATTTTTATTCCCACAACATGCCCTTTTTCATGTATTTCTGATTCCGCAAATGGTCCATTTTTAGACCTTTTTGAGTCCACAATTTGTTCTTTTTTTAGTCTGCCTGACTCCATAATTAGTGCTTTTCCGGATGTTTCAAATTTCTGAGCCTTGTATAAATCTACCTCTTCTGCTTTATATATTTGTTTAATCTTGCGTATTTTATCTCCTATAATAATATCATTTATTTTAGGGGCTTTAATAACAGGGCGTCCGCGTATCCTCATCGCATCATCCTCTGAATCCGTAGAACTTGGTAAAAGTCTTGGTGGTGGCGACATCATCTCATTCGCCCTTTCTCGATTTAACTCCTCTTCCCTGGCCCTTCTCTCGGCGATTTCTTTAATCTTATTTTCCCTTTCTAGTTGTTTCTTTCTATCTTCCGCTTCTTGTTTCTCTTTCTCTTTTTTCAGCTTTTCTAGAGCTATTTGAGCTTTTAATTGTTCAGTTGACGCTGTATCCTTTGGTGGTTTATCTTTCTGTTTTTCTTCTTTTAGTTTTACTTCGTCAGCTTCTAGTTTGTTTTCATTTTTTTTAGGTTTTTCTTCTTTTGATTTTTCTTCGACTGTTATTTTTGATTTATCTTTTGGTGTTTCTTCGGTTGCTTTTAGTTTGCCTCCTTTTGTTTTTTCGTCTTTTACTTTTCCTTCAGAAACTTTTAGCTTGCTTTCTTTTATTTTGTCTTCTTTTTCTTTAGCTCCATCTTCGTTAACTTTTTCTTTGCCTTCTTTTTCTTTAAGTATTTCGTCCTTAGCTTTTTGTTTGCCTTCTTTTGCTTTTAGTCCATCTTCCTGATCAGCTTTTTGTTTTCCTTCTTTTGCTTTTAGTCCATCTTCGTCAGCTTTTTGGTTGCCTTCTTTTCCTTTTAGTCTATCTTCTTTACCGTTTTGTTTTCCATCTTTTGCTTTTAGTCCATCTTCGTCGGTTTTTTCTTTACCTATTGGTCTCCCTTCTTTAGCTTTGTGTTTGTCCTCTTTTACTTTCAGTTCATGGTCGTCGGCCTTTGGTTTGCCTTCTTTTCTTTTTAGTCCATATTCGTCAGCTTTTTGTTTACCTTCTGTTCCTTTTAGTCTCTCGTCTTTAGTTTTTGGTTTGCCTTCTTTTGCTTTCAGTTCATGGTCGTCGGCTTTTTGTTTGCCTTCTTTTGCTTTTATTTCATCTTCTTCAGCTTTTTGTTTATCTTCTTCTGTTTTTTCATCTTTCACTTTTAGTGCATCTCCGTCCGCTTTGTGTTTGCTTTCTTTTGTTTTAACCTGTGCTTCCCTCTCCTTTGCTTCAAGTGTTTTCGGTATTGTTTGAGTTTGTAGTCCTAGGGCTGATGGCGATATGGGTATTTGTTCAAGATCCTTACTTTTCCTTCTTTCGCTTACTTCTATTTCAATTGCTTCTAAAATTTCGGCTTGCAGCGCCTCTGCTGGTGCTGCTGCTTCTGCTGAAACTTTCACCCTTTTCTTTGCCATCTGGTCATGTTTCTGCAACTTCAGCAGTGGTTTCCAGCAATGTTCACAGACGCCCGCTATATCTTGTGGTTTGAGTGTCGAAACGTCGGTAAATAATTTCCCAGCCTTTTCAATTAACTTCAAACACCTAGGGCACCTAATCTTCGCTGTAATATAAAACAAAAAATTAATACAGTTGTCTTCTTGGGAGAGAGCTTGTTTAAAAAAAATCGTTAACCTGTGCGGCCGAAGTACGGTAAGGTACAGTGATATTTGAGCCACTCTCCGTGGCGGCAGGGGCGGTCCGCCCCGGGTGCCAAACACTGGGTGACACGCCTAGTTACGGGGGTTGGTTCTACTTTGTACACTAACAATTATGGAGGTCGTTAGCACTAGCGCTGAAGGAACAACAGCTAACGACTACTGTAAGACAAATTTATACCGCCATAGGGTTTCTAAGTAATACAAGGTAAGGTGTAAGGTAAGGTCATAAGGTAAGTTTAGCGTGAGACAGCCGGCCTCAAACTCGGTGGACAGATGACCTTGTGAAGGTAGCGGGGAGCCGGAGGATGCGGTCTGCTAAGAACCGCACTCTGTGGCGGTCTATGGGGGAGGCCTATGTCCAGCAGTGGACGTCCGTACCTGATAGATAGATGGTTTGTATGTCTCCAAAATGCAATTCTGTCAACCAAATCCAAGGCAGACAGAACTAAAACTTCATTTTACGCTACACGACTAACTAGCTACTAAATTTTAAACAATTACCAAATGGTATAGTAAATTCATCAGGCTCTAATTCGAAGACATTTTTCCGTAGTATGTATACTTCACCAATAGTTTGCTCGGGCTATAAGTAAACAAAAAAAAATCTTTAGGTACAGTCGAGTTCATCATTATCTGAGCAAAAAACGGATCAAAAATATCTGATCTAGTTCTTATGCTTCTGACAATAAGGTCCTGTTCAGATATTTTTGGTACAATCTTTGCTCAGATAATGATGAACTCGACTGTACCTTCAAATGGGTGAACTTATATATTATTAGGACACGCGGTGTAATATAGACCAGGAAAGTTTTAGAAACGATGCTATCAACATTGTGCCATTTATAATCTTAATGCCACACCTGGCCATAAAGTGGCTTTTTCCGCACGCTGCGCGTACGGAAAAAGTCGCTTTCTGGCCAAGTGTAGACATAAAATGATGTACACAACACGGTAGGTAATAAAGAAAGCCCTCGATCGCATATTTACGTCCCTCGCTTGCAGCTCGGGCCGCAAACTTCTGCGATCTCGGCCTTTCTTTGTATTACCACCCTAGTTGTGTAATGTACTATTATGCCACACCTGGCCAGAAAGCGGCTTTTTTCGTACGCGTAGCGTCGGCATAAAATGATGTACACAACGCGGGAGGTAATAAAGAAAGCCCTCGATCCATAAGCCATAAATGGCAATAACCGCCTGCAGAAAATCCCACTTCATGGCCTGGGGGAGACGTAAAATTTTGTACTTACCACGGACGGGTGGTAATAAAGAAAGCCTTTCTGCTCGGGCGTCAAATACCTGCGATCTGAGACATTCTTTGTTTTACCGTCCGAGTCCGAAGTACGTAAGTATGTATTATTTCAACACACTTGCTCATAAGTGTCTTTTATTTAATGAGCGCACCCTAAAGGTGATTCAAGTCGCCCCGGTCCTCCATCTCCAATGAAAAGGTTAAGAATCCATTTTATTAATATCAGTTTTGGTTGATGTGAGGTGTGTGTGATGGGTGATGGTTGATAACTGCACTGAGACCAGTGAATTCAAATTCAAAAATGAAAGATGAACTTTCATTCTTGGGTACATTTCGCAAGGAGTGACAGGATGCACTAAGATATTAAGGCGGAAAAGAGGGGAGGCCTTTGCAGTGAGACACCTAGATAGGCTGTTAAAAGTAAACTTACATCCAAATGTTGGGGCACATATCGGTAAAGACCGACGCTGGCGTCTTGTAGCTCAACAATCTTTTGAACTCCCTCGCCGGTAATGTTGGTCTTGTCTCGGAGGCAGTGGCACGGGCGCCGCTGCTGCCTACACCTGTCACCAGCAATACGTGATTGTCAGAGGCGGCTCTAGCCCATGTGCAAATACCCTGGCATCCTCCAGCAGGCGAGAGGAGCTCGTGGCGCGCCTTGGTTTGCCGTCAGGCGTGGACCCGCGTGGTAACGCCGAGAGCGCCGCCCCCTTCCCCTAAACTAAGACCCTGCGGCCGCGTACACTATAAAAATACACCTTTTACATGACTCAAGGTGTTTAACTAGCCACAAAATAAGTACTAACGGGAGTTAAGTATAGTAAGCATTATATTTTTAAATCGTAAGTATGGTTTATAAACGTCGTATGGAATTATGGGCATTGATCAATAGTCTCCGACATCGTAACCCTCGCCTCACGGCTCGGTCTGTGCAATACCGGCTCGACTGTACTACCAACGTAATGAATGGGCAGTTACGAACTACTCTAAAAATGGTGTGTTATTAAAAAATAGGAATTGTTTTTTAATTTAATAGTCTAGACTATCCACGGGTTAATTAATTAAATATTTACCCGTCTGTACACTCCATTATATGTTCTTATAAAAGCATAAATAAATAATAAAAACAAACATGTGCACGGAAATAATAAAACTTTGTCAGAAAGCGT
The DNA here is from genome assembly GCA_947034925.1 of Eudemis profundana. NCBI lineage: Eukaryota > Metazoa > Arthropoda > Insecta > Lepidoptera > Tortricidae > Eudemis > Eudemis profundana. The sequence continues at coordinate 3,270,715 of OX344809.1, forward strand.
CAATTAGCTTTTTAATGTAGTGGCACATGTTATTATATTTCTGCCACTATCATACCTCTACCTCTATCACAAAAAACCTAGAACCTCCCTGGATAATTAATTTTCCATCGCCTCACAATTTTTGTACTAAATTTATTTTACCAATTTTAGAGTCTTTGCGGAAAGAGCCCTACCTAACCTACCCAGTATGGCAAATATTTTGTTCTTCGGTAGAAAAGCATTACAGCGCCCCCAATTTTAATCCTATTCTCTTTCCGCACAGACTTACCATTCCTTTTGGTGTGTCCACATCTACCGATATATCGTTCTCTCCACTCCATCGTCGTAAGGTCAGCTGCAGAGAAAAGGAACCCACGGGGGGGTTCCTTTCCCCCCATGTCATACATTCCTTGTATGGCCGAGGGATTACTTTTCTTTCCGCTGAATGTACATAATGAGTGCCGGCGATAACATTTTGGTGCCGGTATCACTTATCAGTAGGTGAGAAAACGCTTTAATCGGTAATGATCAGTTTAGGAACGATCCTCTATTTGATAACAAATGTCTGTCAAGTGTCAAACGAGCACAACTGCCTGGCCTATTGTTTGTTTGTCAAAATTCCAAAATTGTCAAACGGTGCCTGCCTACTCTTACCTAGTTACTTAGGCGAGTTTTACTTATTTAGTTATTTCTATCGGAGTAATAAATAAATAGAAATAACATTACCGACCTTTGATACTTAATTTACTGATAAAGAAAATCTTTCCTAAATGATTTATATAACAATTTTATATTGAATCAGCTGTACCGGCTTGTTTACGAGTTTTCGCCGTTTAGTAACAAAAGTAAAACAGAAATTCATATACTAACTGAAGGCTGCGATTGTTCCTGCTTTTTTAAGCAGTGCTGGCTTGATAGTCGCATCAACGAGTTCATGAATGTCGAAACTGCGACGTTTATTCCTGAGTTTTAGGCCCTGGTACCTGTTGAGTTCCGCGAAGGTCGCCACTATGGTTAAGCACCCGGCAGCTGCTCTTAAGGAACTTGGATATGCTTTCAATGATAGTGAGTAAAGAGTAAATATAGATAAGAGTTAAATTTTGCATTCTCAATGGACTAGTGCCAAGTGAACTCAAAAGTTTGTAAACTTTTAGGTTAATGTTTTTTTCCAATCAACTGCTGTGGCCAGCTTTTGACTCCATCATAATGGTATCGTTACCAAGTTAAATGATCATCATTGTACTGTCACAGGACCTCAATGAGCATGCAAAGTTATACAAAAATTAGTCAAGTGAAAGTTTTTGAAAAAGCTGTTGCAATGCAATCGAAACAAACAAATGAATCAAGCAAAAGGTAACAGCCTATCCCCAAAAGTTGGTAAAAAGTATAAGTTAGACTAGTACAGCAGGAAAGTAGGAAGGGTCTTGAATTCTAAAAAAATATCCTTGGTTATTCATGGCTAAGCTAACCAACCATGAACACGCTGCTGGCATGTAGGCAACTAGGCATGCCAACTTAAAACTTTATAGTAGGGGTCTTCAAACTATGGCCTGCAAGATAGTCCAATCCATGGAAGAGCGCAGGCCTGCGAGAGCTTGCTCACCAGTAAAACACAAAACCCCCCACCCCTCCAGGATACCAGTAGCCAATAAAAAGATTACTTGCAAATTATGCGCAATGTGGCCTAGAAAAGTTTGGAAACCCCTGTTTTATTGTAAAAATGTGTCTGTTATTTTGTCAGAGGGTGAACTCAAGAAGTTGAAGGAAGACGGGAGTGTGAGCTGTGAATCATATCAATTCAAAATAAGTAAAGTGGACCATGAGTGTCAGGTAATATTTATCATTCCCTTTTTTCCTATCGGTCTACGCTAGGTGGTAATTTATATATATATTTGTAATTATTTATATAGTCATAATCAGATTTTTTGTGTTTCGTTAAATACCTTTATCCAATAATACAGTATGTAGAAGGGTCAGTATGCCTCTATTTCAAATTTCAGTAGATATGACCAACAGGACAAAAGTATAAACACCAACCATGAATAGTATGAGTACTTTAATGTTTATTTATTTATTTAAACTTTATTGCACAATACAAGAGAGTACAAATGGCGGACTTAATGCCATAACGCATTCTCTACCAGTCAACCATTAGGGTAATGTTGGTAATATAACATTTTAAATTTGGTATTAATTTATTTAGTTATGGATTGCAGGAGTTCTATGAGAAGATTGGTTCAGTTGTGACCGACTATGTCTACTGCCTGCTCGAAACACAGGTCAGTTTGGTTTTGTGTCTCTTGTCAATAGAGGGCGCAAGTATGGGAAATTATCATGCTACATTTACACGCTTTGCATGCTTCCACACATGGGTTAATGGGGCTGTCTTTTTTTTTAAATATCATAGTGCACATGCAATGCACACACTCTAGATGTGGGGTGCAATATCGATGTTTGACATCACACACGCAAGGAGAATAATTTGGCTGTAAAAATAATTCTGACTGTTGACTTTGAACATGCAATCCGGGCTACTGTCGATTTCTGAGCACAGATCAAAAGAAGCTTGCGGTGGTGTAATGTAACATTACATACTTACAGAACTTATTCAACATTGCAGGAGAACATGATGAGACTCCCAGTGCCAAAGGACGCTGACCCCGAGACTGGCACATTCATATTCGCCAGCAAGGAGTATGACAGTAAGGATGTCCTCCTGATACTGATCCACGGCTCGGGCGCCGTGCGCGCCGGCCAGTGGGCACGATCGTAAGTACACCCTGTCACAGATTAGAGAGTATAAACAGATATTTCAGTGTCGCGCGTTTCCATACAAAAAACAAGAATTCCCACGCTCGTGTCGAAGCCTATTGTTTTGACGCGAGTGTCCCACCGCCACAGCCACAGCACGGAAACTTCGCACAGTACAATACGTTCTCGCTCGCATAGTATTCGCTAGCGGCGTGCGGCCGGCTCAACGGCGTTTGCGTACTGTCACGATAATTATATTGTGAAACTGTGACGTTTTGGTTGCCGGCGACCGAATCGGCTACGCCCACCGCGCGGGAGGCCAAAATCGAGTGAAGGGCACCTGACTCTGTATACAATATACAGGCACATAAGAAGTAATATTACTACATACAGAATAAAAGTTTCTCTCCAACAAAACTGTCGTTCGGGTCCGACCACCGTCTCTCTCTCGCATAACGCGTGCTCTTTTTGGTCGCTGGTGGGGAATCAAGGCGGCGTAATTCGATACAAGCACGTTCATATTCGGCAGGAAGGAGTAGGTAAATATGAGGATAGTGTTTTCCAAATCGTTCCAGCCGTCTTTGAGTCATCGGTGGACTTACTTTAAAAAAAACGACTAAGAAGTTTCTTATTTCGATGGTCTAGTTCACACTCGTACCAATTACGAGAAAAAAGTTTCATAATAAAATAATTAGCATGTTAGTACACAAATCTTAAAGTTGCAATTTCATTGGCCAAAAAAAATTAATTAGTATGAGTGAACTAGACCATTGAGTTTTAAAATCGGTTAAACAAACACAATCAATCCTTATCCACTTTTCATCTGATGATTTTCACAGATTAATCTTTTTTTTCCAGCCTAATCATCAACGAGAATCTCGACAAAGGGACCCAAATACCTTACATAAAGTGGGCAGCATCCAAAAACTACGGCATCCTCGTCCTCAATACAAACGACAATTGTCGCGCAAGCAAAATATCCAAAAGCAGCACACCCGACGAACACGCACAATACGTGTGGGACAAATATGTTACTAAGAGTAAAGCCAGGTCCGTCGTCATTGTGGCACACAGTTATGGGGGCGTGGTAACCATGAGTTTGGCGAAGAAGTACAAGGGAGACTTTAAGAAGAGGGTGAAGGGTGTGGCTATGACGGATTCAGTCCATGGTTACTCTTGTAAGAGTATACCGGATTATGTACGAGAGGTAATCTATTTATCTATTCATAATACATATAATAAAATCGTAGGAAAACTGTATTTGTAAAATAGAACACACTGGTTACTGTATATTTTGTGAACGAATGTCAACTTTATTGCAACGTGTTAAAGTCTAGTTCCCGAGATAAAGGGTTTTGAGACCCTAAAAATATTGGGAATTGTTAAAAATAAGTAATAACACATAAATAAATATAAAAGGCGGCTTTGGGCATTATATCAGCGTTATATTTATATCCGTATGTTTACAGATCGCAAGGAATTGGGTATCGTCTGACAAGTCATTGGACACGCCTGTAAAAGGTCTAGAGCAGGACATCCCTATGGTATCAGCTGGTGTGTATTGCTTATCCTTCTTTTTAGGGTTCCGTACCCAAAGGGTGCCAACGGAACCCTATTACTAAGCCTCCGCTGTCCGTCTGTTACAGGACTCTACTCTATCGTTTGAACCGTAAAAGACAGACTTGAAATCTTCACAGAAAATGTATTTCTATTGCAGCCCCAAAAGGTGTCTGTTCACTTTTGCCTTAGAAAAATACTATTTGTTGTAATATATTATCTGTCTTGTGTGTGATTTTGAGCCAGCGTGTTTAGTGTAAATTATATTTTTTATACCACAACTGGCCATAAAGTGGCTTTTACCGCACGATACGCGTACGGAAAAAGCCGCTTTTTGGCTAGGTGTCGATATAAAATGATGTACACAACACGGGAGGTAATAAAGAAAGCCCTCGATCGCATAATTACGTCCCTCGCTCGCAGCTCGGGCCGCAAACATCTGCGATCTCGGCTTTTCTTTGTTTTACCACCCTAGCTGTGTAATGTACTATTTTGTTTCAGGCCATCCAAAGCATGAAATGACGTCATACTCCTGCATGGATTCCGTGTTTAAATTTTTCGAAGAAAAGCTGGCAAAAGACTGAATCGTTGCTAAATTGATTATGATTAAAACCTTCAAAACAAAAGGGATGTTGTATAGAAATGATCCTGACCTGACATATATGCGTGAAGAAGCCTAGCCGATTTGGCTTACTTTGTCTTGTAGGGCAATATTCAAGTTGCTTGAAATAATATAGGCGCTGTGACATCTTTTAGTGGTCTTTTAGTGGTATATTTTTTAATCAGGCAAGCAGTTGGTACAACTGATAATGCCTGTATCCAGTGTGCTAATAACTTATTGACGTGCTTGAGTGGAATTATGCTTGTCTAATCTGTTCTTAAATTGGTTGACATTGGTTTTATCAATGAATTGGATTGATGAAGCCTGTATTGTGGGTTTAAAATTATGGATTTTTCGTTATCTACTTTTTATGACATTTAGTGACTATAATTGTATGGCATTGGCACCCATGTAAAAAATCTGTATTAATAGAACAACTGAACTAATGTATATTCCGATTAAAATGAATGTGATCAGAGTAAAGAGTTAAATGTCAGTTATACAACATTCCCTTTCACTTAGTGGCCATTGAGGTACTGGTCCCACCGCGAGTGAGTAAGCGATTAAAGGGTGAGTAACAGTTCATTGCGGGTTAACCAGGCACAGTGTGATCAATCGGCCTTTCCAGATCCACAATGTAATGCTACTCGCCCAAATTTACTTGCTTACTCGCGCGGTAGGACCAGTGCCTTAGGATAAGAATAATAATATTAATTAATACAACTGTGTAACAGTATCAATTATACATATAATCTATTTAACAGTTTATTTTTTCTTTCCCTTAGAGTAATTCTTCATCCAGTATTTGACATCTTGTTTATTGGCTCGGACACCGAGAACAGCAGATTTAGAGTTGACATCCTTCATCACAAATGGTGAGAAACCTGCGGTGTAGTCAGGGTCGAGGGCATTTGTTTTGTTCCTTGCCATTTTTGTTGCAAACCTCTTGTGTATATGCTGGTCTTCCGTTAAGATTGGGTACTGGAAATGCTGGCCGCCTTTTGGAGTAGGCAGGCTGAAGCGCTTTCCTCTTGAGGTCAACGGTTTTCTCCCATTAATGTGAATGTGCTGGTTGCCTTCTTCGTCAATGCTCACTCCAACTTTTTTTAAAGTGGCATGCCCACATTTAGGGCAGAAGAGCTTGGTCATCACGCTGGTGGTTTTGAAGCAGGTTGTGCAGCGAAAAATAAAAGTACGGAGCTGTCTTATTATGCGTCCGTCAATGGCAGTCACATTTAAGCCAATCTGCTTGAGGACATTTTGCATGGCAAAGTCTGAAGTTATTGTGGCTACATCAACTGCCTTGTCTTCAAACTCCCCCATATCCATTTCTTTTTTCTTTTCCGCTAAGTTGCCTGGTGTTATCCATTCTCCACCATCACTATCATCTGATTCTGAATATTCTTCGCTTTCTGATTCTTCATCGGAAGACACTTTACTAATGAGATTGTCTACTTCCTCGCCATCTCTTAAATCCATGCTTTTTATTTGCTCAGCAATATCCTCAGCCAGTTTCTGGTCTTTAGCATTGTCTTCTAGAATGTTCTGTACATCGAAATGAACAGCATCTGAAGCATCTATCTTTATAGTAGACCAGTCAGTACCTGGTTTAGCACCATTTGCTCCTGGTATGTTTATTTTGGACCAATCTACTGGAGTTGGTGGAGTATCGCTATCAACCTTTGGTTGTTCTGTAGGCTTGATGTCTTCAGCCTTAGGTTCTGAAGTTTTAGGTTCATCTTTCTCATTTTCATCACTTTTATTATCAGCATTAGCATTGTAGTTAGGCAAGCCAGTAACTTTAACAGTTCTCTGCATAGTGGGTTCTGTTTTCAGGTGTTCTACACCTAACTTTTCTTTTTCAATCTGGTAGGCCAGAGCCATAACCTTAATATCTGTAGCAGACAGGCTAGTGTAGTCACCCGTTTTCTTAGAGAATTCTGTGATAAACTTTATGTTTTCTGTGAAGACATCTTTGATCTTTAAATCGTAAGGTAGCACGACGAGCTTCCTCCGTTGTCTGTCGTTGGTAATTTCGTCAATTACCTCTTGCACCGTGTACATGTTTTCAGCCATCTCTTGAAGGTTAGCTGCTCTGATAAACGCTGTGGTGTCCACAACTAAATGCTGAATTTTCTTCGACATGATTAATGGCAAATAATAACTACTACATTTACAATAGAGAAACAATTATTTCGCAAAATAAATAAAATCCCATGTGTTTTTCGATCAGCACAAGTGACATTTGTTTTTTCTTTCTTTTTTTTTAAGAAACTAGAGTACGCACCACGTATCAAAAATTACCGGTTGGCGTCATATTGACACTTGACACATAACCGTTATCTGTGATAGAATTTTATTTGTTTATGGTTAAGTTGACGAATTTAGACAGAACTACAACAGTCGAGTATTTGCTGGACGTAAATATTTTCACAATAATTTTGAAATTATCGTGTAATGTACCTATTGAGTAAGGCACATAATTTCTACAGTAGATTATAATAATGAGTTCAAAAAAGGGTAAGCGTAACTTGGGGAACAAGCACTTTCCTATAGCGGAATCTGTGAGCATTGCTCTAAAGATCCAGTTGGATAAGTTTTTAAGTGATGAAAATGACACGGAGCTCAAGTTCCCAACGTTTTTGTCAGCACAAGAAAGAGGTTTCATCCATGAGACTGTCGCCAAGCTAGGCTTAAAGTCCAAATCGCGCGGGAAAGGTGAGTTCAACATCATAGGTTACATCTTGGCCAATTTACAGAGCATTCCATGAAGTACTGAACTTTTTACTTATAAACTCAACCAACACTACTGCATTAAAAACAAATAAGGAAACATCATGTTTCTTTCATATGTAGTTATAAACTCAATTTAATGAAACTAGTTCAAGTCTATTGAATCATATTTATAACACATCTTTATTCAAAAAATATATTTAGGTCATAGCTACCACACACACACATACACAGCATACCTACTTTTAACACTGAATATGAACTACTATTTCACTAGTTTCACTTTATATTCCCGAAATTTGTGGTTATGTTATGTGCCTAATTATAATGTTTATGGTAACATTCCATATCTATTGACAATGTACAATCGAACGCACTGTTAACTACATTTGTGAACGAATGTTAACTTTATTGCAACATGTTAATGGGTAGTCAGCTAACAGTGGCTTTGTTTGTATGATTACTATCAAATTTATGGACATGTATATAACCTTTAACATGTTTGCTGCGGCAATCAGCTTAACTTATTAATAAACCATACATGTTCGGGGTCAGATCAACCATGTACCTCAGTAGAGGTGTTAACTTACCCTTAAAATCATAAACTCACATATATAGATACAAGAAATCAAAGTACATCATGTATTTTTCATGTAGTATCATAAACTCAACCAAGTTCAATATTAAAATTGCAGGTGTGAACCGCTACATCACAATATACAAACGCATCGGGTCCACAATAATCCAGAATGACGCTAAGCTCATTCTCGATTCCAACATGCGGTGCAGCATCACGGAGCTGTTCAACACATTTCCAATCACCAGTAAAGAAAAGGATGACCTGAGCTGCTGTCCAGAGAAGGAGCGGAGCCCCCAGCTGGCTCATAAGGCTGTGGGGCAGCTCAATAATGGAGTTGCTCAAGTTAGTTCTAAATATATTATTTTATGTAGCCTTAGGGCGCGGACTCATCCCAAGTAGCACACAAGCTGTATAAAAGCTTATACAGCTATTATACCGCCAGTTTAGGCCCTATAAGAGCTGTATAAGCTTTTATACAGCTTGTGTGCTACTTGGGATGTGCACAGCACGGCGCCGTACGCCGTGGAACACCACGGCGCCCGCCATACAGATCCTATATCGCGCGACATGGGTCTGTGCCCTTACCTGATAAGTTTTAAACTGGTAAAAGGAACACCAAAAATGTTTTGAAGAGTCGTCAAAATATTATAACTAAATGCTTCTTTGCTGAATGTTATATTGCCTAGATGGTTAAATTTAATAACTTAGGTTAGATTAGTGCTCAATCTGGTTTTTTATTTTGAATGATAAGGTCATGTAATAATCTAAAAAAATAAATCATGACAACATGGATTTCAGAATAATGAAATTTAGAACATATATCAATTTAATTAAAAGGATTTTTTTCTCTATGGATGTAATATTATTTTGTTACAGTTCAGTCTTCAGAAGAATTAAAAATTACAATTATTAAAACTTAAATGTTTGAGTTTTACGCAAAATTCTTTCTTTTCCAGGTCCCCAGTACCACTTACAATCCAGACTTAGTTAAGTTCAGAGAAAAGTTGCCAGTGTATGAGCAGAGGCAAGAGTTGCTCAATGCCATCACACACAACCAGGTAATTATTTTCCAGGTGAAATAACTACTACCTAGCAGCTAATAACAACTAATAACTAGCAGCCAGAAAGAATGGAAAGACAGGAATATCGACAGACATATCCGTACATAATTCCCATCGTGTGTAGCGGTGCTCAATACGTCATCGTCCCCCGCCCCCCGCGCGGACTATGGGAGTGTTACCAACGAATTTGCCACAATATAGATAGAAAACATCCATGACTTGTGCTCATCACACATATATTTGCCCTTACCAGGATTTGAACCCAGGATCTCTAGCTACGTAGGAGTTGTCATTCCCACTAAGCTAAAATTTGTCGTCATATATCACATCATCAATAATAAATAAATAATAATAAATAAATATTAGGGGACAATCTTACACAAATCGAATTAGCCCCATAGTAAGCTCAATAAGGCTTGTGTTATGTATACTAGACGACGATATATTTAATAGATACAAATACTTAAATACATAGAAAACATCCATGACTCAGGAACAAATATTCGTGCTCATCACACAAATAAATGCCCTTACTTCGATTCGAACCCAGGACCTCCTGCTTCGTAGGCAGGGTCACTACCAACTAAGCTAAAGCGGTCGTCAATATCCAATTGCCAATTATGATCTAGTTTTATGAAAACCCTGGATACATGGAGACAACTTATTTGCAGGTGATCATAGTTGCTGGCGCTACGGGGTGCGGCAAGACGACGCAGCTGCCGCAGTTGGTGCTCGAGCACTGTCAGCAGAACAAGCAGCCGGCCCGCATCTACTGCACGCAGCCGCGCCGGCTGTCCGCCGTCTCTGTCGCCGAGCGGGTGAGTGAGCGAGATAGACGCATAAGGGGTCATCCACAAATTACGTCACACGATTTTTCAGATTTTTAAACCCCCCTCCCCCCGTGTCACACTTTTCCACAACATATTCCATTTTTTAAATAGGCTGGCACATTTGGCTAGACCCCTATGTGAGTGACGTAATATATGGATGACCCCTAATTACTGATCTTCAATTTTCGACTTGAAAAGATTAGAAAAAATACTTGTTCACTTATATTATAGGTAATTTCACGAGAGTTGAGGTGAATGATTACACACACAGCTACATGAAGTAATCATTGCAAAAAAGTGAATGAATGAAATGAATGAGTGAGTATTTAAACACAAGGGTATAGTTTAAACAAACTTTTTGGTCTATCTTGCAATTCGCTGTTGAACCTGCTATCGGTACGAAAAGAGAACAGTAATTTCAAAATCCCGTTGTCATTACATGACAGTGTTGTTGTGTGCGTGGCCTCAACTCTCGTGAAATTACCTATAATTGTTGTTTATTAATGCTATTTTGTCCATTGCGGAGCATAGGTCTCCCCCAAACACTTCCACAACGAACAGTCGCAGGATTTTTGCCTCCATCGACTTCTCTCCCCGTTCCCTTCCCTCTCCCTTCCGACACCTTTCGTCCTTTGTCGACTTCTGATGACCTCCCTTCCTCATAATTTCTACTTGTTGGATACCGGGTTATACTGCACTTGAGTGTTAAAACTGGAGAATTAATTAATATAGCCAGATTATAAACACGCCTTTTATTTCCGAACTAGCACACACCACAGACACCACAGATAATCACCACCCCTTCGGCCGCCATCGCAATCACCGCCTGCCTAGTGTTGCCTGCACAGTCATATACAGATACAACAATATTTGTCAGGAATTTGACATGTTCTCGTTTACAGGTGGCATACGAAAGAATGGAGAAGATAGGGCAGAGCATCGGGTACCAGATCCGGTTAGAGTCCCGGGTCAGTCCTCGGACGGTGCTCACGTATTGCACAAACGGACTTTTGCTGCGGACTCTTATGTGTGCAGACACACTCCTGGCGGGTGAGTTCATATTATTCTAACCCCTGATATAATCTTTTGACAATGGAGTCTCTTTATATCTCCATTGATTTTACTATCTATTTATTTTTATTGTCTTGTTTCGACGCCTAGAGATCAACGACAACACACAACCATCTCTAAAAATGTAGTTTTAAGTTAGATGTGATGTATTAATGTCATATTATTGGTGAAATACTTCATATATTTCAAAAAAGAAAAACTTCCGGCGCTCCTTCTCACCAGAAGGTCAAAATAAATAGAATCAGACATGTAAAAGAGCCCTTGAGGGCCTACTTGCAGAAATAAATTATTTAGAATTTATTTTGAATTTTGACAATATACGTTTGTCCCCCAGGCGTGACGCACGTGTTCGTGGACGAAGTGCACGAGCGAGACAAATTCAGTGACTTCCTGCTGATCGCTCTCCGGGACGCGCTGCCGCGCTGCAAGGACCTCAAGATTATCCTCATGTCCGCCACCATGGACACGCAGATATTCTCCAGGTCAGACATTACAGATAGCTTCCTGCTGATCGCTCTCCGGGACGCGCTGCCGCGCTGCAAGGACCTCAAGATTATCCTCATGTCCGCCACCATGGACACGCAGATATTCTCCAGGTCAGACATTACAGATAGCTTCCTGCTGATCGCTCTCCGGGACGCGCTGCCGCGCTGCAAGGACCTCAAGATTATCCTCATGTCCGCCACCATGGACACGCAGATATTCTCCAGGTCAGACATTACAGATAGCTTCCTGCTGATCGCTCTCCGGGACGCGCTGCCGCGCTGCAAGGACCTCAAGATTATCCTCATGTCCGCCACCATGGACACGCAGATATTCTCCAGGTCAGACATTACAGATAGCTTCCTGCTGATCGCTCTCCGGGACGCGCTGCCGCGCTGCAAGGACCTCAAGATTATCCTCATGTCCGCCACCATGGACACGCAGATATTCTCCAGGTCAGACATTACAGATAGCTTCCTGCTGATCGCTCTCCGGGACGCGCTGCCGCGCTGCAAGGACCTCAAGATTATCCTCATGTCCGCCACCATGGACACGCAGATATTCTCCAGGTCAGACATTACAGATAACTTCTTCGACGTCCATACGAGCATTGTTTATGCTTTTTTCTAAAAATCTCAGAAAATCTGAAAAATCGTATGATATAATATGCCAAATCTGCACATTGAGGTAACTGAGTGAAAAACTGTCACATCACTTTACCTACCAAATCTCAAATCATTGTAAAAAGTGTACCCCGAAAGAACCTGAAGAAAATGCTACATGAACCGCAAGGAAACTTGGATTGGTATCTCACTTCAGGTATAAGTTAATAGTTGATTCTGGTAAATAACTAATTCATAAGTAAAACTATATGAATAATGAAATAATTGACAAATAATTGACTTCTAATACGTGGAATGTTTATTTTTTTCCCCGTGAAACTAATATAGCAGCAAGTGACATACATACGATAAACATTGCAGATACTTCAACAACTGTCCAGTCATTACAATACCCGGCCGCTTGCACGAGGTGCAGCGATACTACCTGGAAGACATCCTCAAGCTGACGCAGTACCGCACCAAGAAGATGGTGCAAGCAGAGAAGGAGCTCCGACACAAACTGAAGTCCGGGCAGAGCTACTGGTCCCATCTCGAAGGTAACATGACATCTATAGTTCGGTTTCAGTGTTGTCCGGTGATCATGATCATTAGTTGCTTGTATGAGGTGCACTGATACTGCCTCGAAGACATCATCAAGCTGATTCAGTACCGAACCAAGAAGATGATGCAGGCACAGAAGGAGCTCTGGAACAAACTGAAGTCCAGGCAGAGCTACTGGTTGCACCTCGAAGGTAACATAACATCTATAGTTCGGTTTCAGTGTTGTCCGGTGATCATGATCATTAGTTGCTTGTATGAGGTGCACTGATACTGCCTCGAAGACATCCTCAAGCTGATTCAGTACCGAACCAAGAAGATGATGCAGGCGAAGAAGGAGCTCTGGCACAAACTGAAGTCCGGGCAGAGCTACTGGTCAGACCTCGAAGGTAACATAACATCTATAGTTCGGTTTCAGTGTTGTCCGATACTACCTCGAAGACATCCTTAAGCTGACACAGTACTGGACCAAAAAGATGGTGTAGGCTGAGAAAGAGCTTCAGCACAAACTGAAGTCCGGGAAGGTGCGAACCTTGAAGGTAACCTTTATATCGTCGACCGTAGGCTCAATTAGGGTAAGGGACAAGCAAAACAATGTCCCTTACGCTAATTGAACCTACGGTCGACGATATTATACTTCTTTATCTTTGTCCACTGATCATAACCTCTAGTCACTGCCACCTTGGCGCATTGTCTGTATTATATAGCCTTACAAAAAGAAAAATATATTGAATGTTATATTTTTAGGCCAGAAGCAGACAGAAGAGAGCAGCAGCAAGGAGAGCAAAGAAGAGAAGGAAGTGACACTGGAGCCCGCGCTGCAGGCGGATATGGACGAGTTTCTAGAAGAGTGCTTCAAAGAAGGCAGCTTGGTGAGTGCAAAGCTTTGATTGATCTAGAGCGTAATTCCAGAAAAATAAATGCTTGTTACCTGTATTTCTCTATATGTGATCATTATTAAAATCGCAGAACGTACATTTAAATGTGTCGTTGTGTCCATCTCCCATATTGATACCCCAGTGCACTGTTGTACTAACTTATTGAAGAAACTGGTTGTAATTAGTAAGTGCACAATATAAAGTAGAAATTTAACTGGCAAAATAATTGTTATTAGTACAAACAGCAACACACTTAACTGCCCATTAAAGACAGAGCAGGGAGAAAATGATAACGATTGAAAGAGATATATATGTTTGTATTATGTCAACTTCAAATCAAATAACGTTTGTGTATGTGTAATGTGCCTTTGAGCTTTGTCATTAGTTGTTTGGGCAAAGTTTTTTTTTCCATACTGTAAATAAAGGTTTTATTTCAACAAGACAGGTGAATTTGTCAAAATTATGATTTAGCTTTCAGACGAACGTTGGGATGGAATAAACTAATTATATTGATAATGTTTTTATTGGTGCTTCATATTTTTGATATGATGCACCAATATAATGTTATTTATATTTATTATTCATTCATTATTTTCCACGAATTCAATAATATGGCATTAATGTCAATAATGACGTTGGATCAGCCATAAAAGAAAAATTATTGTTTCAAAACTCTTTTGAATAATAGCCAATTTATACTCATAAACACACGCACACATGCATAACACGACGCCTTCAAGTGTGATTCTCTTTCTTGCAGCATTTCCGATTTTTGAAGTGTATAGTTAACTGTGTTGCTGTTTGTACGAGTGTCAACTAGAGCATCGAATTATCGATATATTGTGACTTGATTTATTGTAAATGTTTTTTGTTTGAAGCGAACGTTGTAATATTATAATTTTGGGGGCTGGGCTTGAACACGCATGCCGATGGACATTCTTCGGGCCAACACAGACGCACTTCCGATTGTGCCACCGAGAACCTTAACCAAATTTTCCCTTGCTTCCAGGACTCGTTTTGCCAGATCCTATACATGTACCTGTCGGAGGGAGTGCCGGTGCAGACCGGACAGTCCGGGTCCGGCCGCACCGGTCTCATGGCCGCCGCCGCGCACGGCCTCACCGACACTGCCCGACAGATGCTACAGATAGGTACGTAGTGTGTAGGCCTCCCTCCAATGGCGGGGAGTGTCCGGTGCAGACAGGATAGTCCGGGTTCAGTCACACTGACTCCGCTCAACTATTCATAATAGTACATTACACAACTAGGGTGGTAAAACAAAGAAAGGTCGAGATCGCAAATGTTTGCGGTCCGAGCTGCAAGCGAGGGAAGTAAATATGCGATCGAGGGCTTTCTTTATTACGTCCCGTGTTGTGTACATAATTTTATGTCTACACTTGACCAGAAAGCGCCACTTTATGGCCAGGTGTGGCATAAAAGAGATTTCCAAAATGATTTCCCATTACACTTTATGTTTATTAATATAATTTTTAATGTCGTGCTCTTTCAGGTGCGGACCCAACAGTGAAAGACAAGAACGGCAAATGCGCGCGGGACTACGCCCTCGAGGCGGGCCACACCGAGTGCGCCGCTTTGCTCGACGCCCTCGGCGCCCCCGCCGACGCCCGCGACGCCCCCGACGACAACCAAGCCGACAACTTCCTACTGGACGTCTACCACCACACGGTCTCCGAGGACTTCATCGACCACGACCTCATGTTGGCCCTGATCAAACACGTCCACATCAACCTTCCCAAAGGAAGCATACTGGTCTTCCTGCCGGGCTACGACGATATAGTGACGTTGAGAGACTTAGTCCAGAATTGCACGGAAATGAACGCGTTAAAATACCAGATATTTACCTTGCATAGCAACATGCAGACGCTAGATCAGAAGAAAGTGTTCAACCCGCTCCCGAACGCGAGGAAAATCATCATCTCAACGAACATAGCGGAAACTTCCATCACCATAGACGACGTTGTGTACGTAGTGGACTCGTGTAAAGTGAAAGAAAAGTATTATGAGTCTAGTGGAGGTGTGTGCTCGCTGCAGTGCGTCTGGACGTCACGGGCAGGGTGCCAACAGAGAGCTGGTCGTGCCGGCAGGACCAAGCCCGGACACTGCTTCCATATGTGCTCTAAGCGGAGATTCCAGACGTTACCCCTCAACTCCATCCCGGAGATACTGAGGGTACCTCTTCAGGAGCTGTGCCTTCATACGAAGCTTCTAGCTTCAGGTAACACACCAATAGCAGACTTCTTGTCGAAAGCCCTGGAGCCTCCATCATTCTTGGCTGTGAGGAATGCTGTAAGTCTTCTGAAGACCATAGGAGCTTTGACCCCTATGGAAGACTTGACCGAAATCGGTCAGCATTTGCTAGACTTGACCGTCGAACCCAAACTGGGCAAGATGCTGCTCTACGCTTGTGTCATGAAGTGCTTAGACCCAATTCTCACTATTGTGTGCAGTTTAGCTAATAAGGAGCCATTCCAGATATCGATGAATCCTGAAAATAGGAAGCGGGGCAGCATGGCCAGAAAGGAGTTTGCTGCGGATTGCTATTCGGACCACATGGCACTGTTGAGAGCATTCCAAGCGTGGCAGAGTGCCCGAGCCAATGGGTCGGAGCGAGCCTTCTGTGCCAAAAACCTTATCTGCGGAGCTACCATGGAAATGATTGTGGGATACCGGGCGCAGTTGCTCGCTCAGCTCAGAGCCTTGTGCCTTGTCAAAGCTCGAGGCTCCGGAGACATCAAAGACGTCAACCTAAACTCGGAAAAGTGGCACGTCGTCAAAGCCGTCCTAGTTAGCGGTCTCTACCCTTCACTAGCTCGCGTAGACCGAGACTCCAGCACTTTGAGAACCTCCAAAGAGGTCAAAGTGGCCTTCCACCCAAGCTCAACCTTACACCGAGGTGATGGTATCTCGGGGTCCCACAAATCAGTGCAAAACTTACCAACGGACTGGGTAGCGTTCGAGGAGATATCCAGAGCGGGACGATTCTGTTTCATCCGATGTAACACATTAGTGACGCCCCTAACTATATCCCTCTTCGGAGGACCTTTACGGCTCCCACCTGGAGCATTAACTCAGCGGGCAAACCCACCCGGATTATCAAGCGACTCCGACAGTGAGGCCGATGAGAACAACTCCTCACCGGACACAGCTGTCCTGACACTAGACGACTGGATGGCTTTCACCGCTGATGCCTCGGATGCTATAAGCGTTTACTACTTAAGACAGAAGCTGTGCGCTTTGGTCATCCGTCGAATGTCTAACCCGGCCAAACCGATGACACCACTAGACGAACAGATTCTTAGTACAGTTGTGCATGTGTTGGCATCGGAGGAGAAAAATGTAGGTCTGAATCAGCCATCGGGGATTGGACAGAGGCCGAAGCCGCTGACAGTGGAGGCTCCAAGTTGGAGGACCCGGGCTGAAGAGGAGCAGCACCGGGACGGGAAGCACTATGCGCAGTATCAGCCGGAGTTCCAGCAGAATTACTACCAGAACCCTTACTACCAGAATGTAAGTATTTTTCTAATTTTAATCTTTTAGACTTTCAAAAAATTTTCATTTAGACTTTCAAAACATTGTTTGCATAATTTTTCAAAATGCATATTTTGACAAAATAAAATTTTGAAACCGTTGGCATTTATAGACTGCTCTGTGAAACACAATCTATACATGATGATAAAATCGAAAAAACATTTATGACTTATTAAAAAAGTAAATTATTAGCTTAGAACAGAACAATCCAAAACATGATATATTTACTTAAGGCCGGCTTTACACCTGTAAGTTTTACTTACGTAAGTAAGGACGCAGCTATACGTTAGACTGAGATAGTCAGTCAGCTATCTCAGTCTAACGTATAGCTGCGTCCTTACTTACGTAAGTAAAACTTACAGGTGTAAAGGCGGCCTAACACTACTATTTACTATCTTATTAACTATAACATAGGTACGCATGGCTTCCGTGAACTCAGCCAGAGTACAGTTAAACAAATTGATTTTGACTGACATTTGGTTTAGGATCTGAATTATACAGGGTGTCCCATAATTGACACGTCACAGTGACACTGGAGGTAGAACAGGTCAAGAGGTACCAAACCAACTTAACTTGACCCCAGTAAAAGTGGCACGGTTTTTGAGTTATTGTCGAATTAGTTTTTCATGAATTTTGACCGTTTTTAACATTATTAGTGTCAGTGTGCACTCGGAAAGGTGTCAAGGTTAGTTTTTTTTATGTGTACGGTAACATTAATTGTTAAGTAAGGTTACAGAAATGGTATTTTATCCAAAAACTAAGTAAAATTGAAAAAAATACTAGTTTGATCTTGAATTAATTCACAGCGAAACATTAATTTCGACTTCAACCACCAGTAGCGAAAAAAAATTACGGTCGGCGGGTCATATTAAGTTGGTTTGGTACCTCTTGACCTGGTCTACCTCCAGTGTCACTGTGACGTGTCAGTCATGGGACACCCTGTATACAACCGATATTTGAAGAGCGCGAAAAGAATTTGCTGTATGAAAAAAAAACTGCAAAATTTAATTTCAATTACTGACTTCATTTATATATTGGTCTATTATACCTTGTGCAATAATAATTACTATGTTAATTATATATTTGGTTCATAATTGTGTTGACAATTTATTTTTACTTTACACCTTCAAGGTTGACTCTGTTACCTTTAGTCCGTTTTCACAATTGCGGTTTCACAATTGGCTACTAAAGAAGAAAAATTTCGCAATTAATTGACCAAACAAGAATTTATTTTCTGTTTTCGTAATCGAGTATATTTTCTTCGTTCGCAATTATAATTACCAAAAATATAGCCAAGTTTTAGGTATAATAAGGACATACAAATAATAAATCTGAAGTTCATACTTCATTAGTTAGCTAAGATATCGGTATCGTATCGGCAAAATTATGTATCGTTACATCCCTAGATTAAATGCAATATCTTTATCACAGCAGCAACGCAACGGGCAGCGGGTGGGCTGGCGCGGCGACGCCCCCTTCTCCCCGCAGTACTCCGCCCCCAAGTCCCCGCTGTCCCCCAACGGCAAGACGCTGCTCGCCAACATCGAGAAGTACTCGGCCAACACGAGAGCGCGCTACTTCGTGGTGCGAGCCGAAGACGGCGCCGAGGCCGCCGGCGGTACCGCACTACCCTTCGCACCTGCCACCATAGCCAAACTACAGAAGATTAAACAGGTCAGTGCTTTTATTTATTTATACTCTAGTCATAAGTGGTCGGGTGGATTTCAGGCGTTTTTCCAGCGTTTTTTTAACTTCATTAGTGTTACTGGATTTTTTCCACGAAGGACTATCTAGTGACGACAACTTGATTAATCATGTGTAACCTCGATACCGTCGGCCGTTTATAATAAAACGTTAACTGTGATCACCACCGCTTACTGCCATATCTGTTGGAACTCGAATGAAACAAAAACTACTGCAGTCGAAAAGCCCTGAAATCGAGCCGGCCGCCGTCTCCCAGGGATAGAGATGTGCCGTTCCCGGGAATATTCCCCACTTGTATGGGACGGGGAATATTCCCGGGAATGGCACATCTCTACCCAGGGACATCTACCGTCGAGCAACGATACCGTCCGACTGAAACCTACAATTTTGGCGTCTGGCGGCATGAAGGCAACGTCCAAATGATCTGTCATTTTGTATAAAGTATATTTAGACTCTGTATAACAACATATGTAAGAATTAGCATTGTGCTTAATATAAATTTGGGCCCCAATTTTGCAGCTTCAGGTCCTTCTGGCAGGTACTAACAACGCCTTACTGTTCTGGCAATATTACCTCGCGATTACTGATATAAAAACTATAAATTAAACCCAAAACTACCCTTGAGACGATCAGATATTTTTCCAGAATTTTTGCAAGTTTACGGTCCTCCCCTAGGCAAACGCAACCACTCCGGGGTGCCAGACATTGACATTTGTGACTGGAAGTAGACCGGAATAACAGAGAAACAGAGCATTTTCATGAGCAAATCATATGAACATTTCGCCCGTGCCTCCCACACTAATAGGTTTTTCTCAATAATCTATATTCAAAAAGAGAACCACCCCTTTCTAAATGACTCTTTCGTAAAGTTCCTTCTGTAATGTCTTTTCGCAAAAGGGTTGTCCTATAGAAGGGGTATTTTGCCAACGGAACGTAACTTTAGTAAAGAGACGTTGTGCGAAAGAGACTTTATGCGCCCTAATCCTTTTTCGAGAACGGTACAGTTATGTATCGGAAATATGTAGTATGGCGCTATGACATCTGCAGTTGTCAAACTTTCAGTTCGTATATAAAAAACGGAAAAATGAAGTATTATAATATAGGTAGTTCCACGAGAGTTGAGGTGAATGATTACACACACAGCTACATGAAGTACTCATTGCAAAAAAAGTGAATGAATTAAATGAATGAGTAAATAAACAAACTTTTTGGTCTATCTTGCAATTCACTGTTCAACCTGCTATCGGTACGAAAAAAGAACAGTAATTTCAAAACTCGCTGTCATTACATGACAGTGTTGTTGTGTGCGTGGCCTCAACTCTCGTGAAACTACCTATAGTGTCCGTCAAGCTAGCGTACACCGTAAAGATATTCAGAATTTGATGCAGCCAATAAATACCTAGGTGAAAAAAATAGTACCTTTAAACTTTTCGAAATATAAGGCCTGTTCACGGTGTACGCTACCGGGCGTCAAGCTGGCGTACACCGTTTGTACCTCTGGAACGGCTTTGTTTTTGGAAACGCTTTATAATCTCAAAAAATAGTACCCAAATAGTACCCCAGGGCCCTAAAATTTCATTTCTCTAGTTATCGTAGAAGCCGAGATATTCCATGACTTAACGGCGTACAAAATTTCACACCGTCAAGCTGGCGTACCCGGGAATTTCTTATGGAAAGAGCTCACTATATCTCGGCTTCTACGATAGCTAGAGAAATGAAATTGTAGGGCCCTAGGGTACTATTTTTTGAGATATAAAGCGTTTCCAAAAACAAAGCCGTTCCAGAGGTATAGTAATTATCCGTTCAACAGAGCTAATGCTGTTAAAGAATACAATACTATTGAGAGGTAAACCACAAATTAGGATAACAAGAATATAGTGTCAATAAAGTATAACTGCCTTGAAAGATCATTACATTATAGATTCAAATTCAAATTCAAAAACATTTATTACCAATAACATAATATTAAGTACTTAACAGAACGGTAGAAACTTATTAAAATAATTTAACATTTAATAGGTATCCGTATACAAAAAAAAAAATCTTGAAAACTAAGTATGTTTGGTAATGGGTACCAGTCTCAGCATGTGCTAGGCTGAAGCCCAGCGCTGGTTTTCAGACTAGCCCCTTCTCTGGGGTTGGTCGTAACACTACGTACTTACAAATAACAATTTAATTAAAGCAAAAACAGCAAGATAAGAAATAAAGATAGAGAAAACAAAAGAAGAAGGAAGAAGACAAAGAACAAGAATAATCAAATAATAAGTAGTAAGTATAATAGAGTGTGTATGTTATTTTAACTACATATGTATACATAGGGGTGAATTTCGCACGCGTAAGTTTATAATAAATAAATAAATAAAATAAGTATGTATGAGTGTGTGTGTATGTTTGGGCGGTTTTATTTTTGCCTTTGCATTTCAAGAAGGTGCATTCGCATCAGCTTTTTAAATTTTAGAAAATGCATAGGCTTTCTAAATGGTGGCGGTAGGTCGTTCCATATTTTTGCAGCGGCAAATTTAAAACCTCCTCTAAATGAGACCGTCTTATGTTGAGGAATTACTAATGTACGTTCCCGGTGGCTTCTATTTACTAGACAGTAAAGTGTAAATGCAGTTATAGATAACTGCGATCTTAATTTGTTTTGCATTTCACATTCGCCCGACGGTCTGCAAGTGCGTATTCCGTAGAGAAAAGACTTAGAGATACTATGAGCTTTCAACGGATTATCGGTTCTATGACCGTAACGATAAGGCGGCAAATGCTTTAAAAAAAAATAATAATAATGCGTTTTGCTTTTACAGATTCAACGGGGAGCCAGGTAGACCGCCCGGGTTTACTCGTGTTACGCATTGTTATTTTTTTTTGTGGTATTGTATTCCCTCAATGGCATTGTTCGCTCAATGACATTGTATACTTTAACAGCATTAGCTCTCTTGAACGGATAATTTCTATACAAACTGTGTACGCCAGCTTGACACCCGGTAGCGTACACCGTGAACAGGCCTTATATTTCGAAAAGTTTAAAGGTACTATTTTTTCACCTATGTATTTCGTTGGTACTATTTGGGTACTATTTACTGGCTGCATCAGATTCTAAATATCTTTACGGTGTACGCTATCTTGACGGACACTACCTATAGTATCGTTAACTTTCTGATGGCTGTGACAATTCACAAATCTGAATGAGAATGACCCTTGTCCAGTGTAGTGATCGCCTGTGTGTGTTCCCACAGGAGGGGCACCAGGTGGTGGTGTTCGTGGCGCGCGAGGCGGCGGCGCGGTTCGTGGGCTGCGCCGCGCTCGCCGACGCCGGCCTGGACTGGCTCTGCACCAACCATCTACCTTACCACGCCGTCAGGTCGGTCTGTCTACTAGTAGACGCTGTGTTGTACAGGAGGGGCGCCAGGTGGTGTTCGTGGCGCGCGAGGCGGCGGCGCGGTTCGTGGGCTGCGCCGCGCTCGCCGACGCCGGCCTGGACTGGCTCTGCACCAACCATCTACCTTACCACGCCGTCAGGTCGGTCTGTCTACTAGTAGACGCTGTGTTGTACAGGAGGGGCGCCAGGTGGTGTTCGTGGCGCGCGAGGCGGCGGCGCGGTTCGTGGGCTGCGCCGCGCTCGCCGACGCCGGCCTGGACTGGCTCTGCACCAACCATCTACCTTACCACGCCGTCAGGTCGGTCTGTCTACTAGTAGACGCTGTGTTGTACAGGAGGGGCGCCAGGTGGTGTTCGTGGCGCGCGAGGCGGCGGCGCGGTTCGTGGGCTGCGCCGCGCTCGCCGACGCCGGCCTGGACTGGCTCTGCACCAACCATCTACCTTACCACGCCGTCAGGTCGGTCTGTCTACTAGTAGACGCTGTGTTGTACAGGAGGGGCGCCAGGTGGTGTTCGTGGCGCGCGAGGCGGCGGCGCGGTTCGTGGGCTGCGCCGCGCTCGCCGACGCCGGCCTGGACTGGCTCTGCACCAACCATCTACCTTACCACGCCGTCAGGTCGGTCTGTCTACTAGTAGACGCTGTGTTGTACAGGAGGGGCGCCAGGTGGTGTTCGTGGCGCGCGAGGCGGCGGCGCGGTTCGTGGGCTGCGCCGCGCTCGCCGACGCCGGCCTGGACTGGCTCTGCACCAACCATCTACCTTACCACGCCGTCAGGTCGGTCTGTCTACTAGTAGACGCTGTGTTGTACAGGAGGGGCGCCAGGTGGTGTTCGTGGCGCGCGAGGCGGCGGCGCGGTTCGTGGGCTGCGCCGCGCTCGCCGACGCCGGCCTGGACTGGCTCTGCACCAACCATCTACCTTACCACGCCGTCAGGTCGGTCTGTCTACTAGTAGACGCTGTGTTGTACAGGAGGGGCGCCAGGTGGTGTTCGTGGCGCGCGAGGCGGCGGCGCGGTTCGTGGGCTGCGCCGCGCTCGCCGACGCCGGCCTGGACTGGCTCTGCACCAACCATCTACCTTACCACGCCGTCAGGTCGGTCTGTCTACTAGTAGACGCTGTGTTGTACAGGAGGGGCGCCAGGTGGTGTTCGTGGCGCGCGAGGCGGCGGCGCGGTTCGTGGGCTGCGCCGCGCTCGCCGACGCCGGCCTGGACTGGCTCTGCACCAACCATCTACCTTACCACGCCGTCAGGTCGGTCTGTCTACTAGTAGACGCTGTGTTGTACAGGAGGGGCGCCAGGTGGTGTTCGTGGCGCGCGAGGCGGCGGCGCGGTTCGTGGGCTGCGCCGCGCTCGCCGACGCCGGCCTGGACTGGCTCTGCACCAACCATCTACCTTACCACGCCGTCAGGTCGGTCTGTCTACTAGTAGACGCTGTGTTGTACAGGAGGGGCGCCAGGTGGTGTTCGTGGCGCGCGAGGCGGCGGCGCGGTTCGTGGGCTGCGCCGCGCTCGCCGACGCCGGCCTGGACTGGCTCTGCACCAACCATCTACCTTACCACGCCGTCAGGTCGGTCTGTCTACTAGTAGACGCTGTGTTGTACAGGAGGGGCGCCAGGTGGTGTTCGTGGCGCGCGAGGCGGCGGCGCGGTTCGTGGGCTGCGCCGCGCTCGCCGACGCCGGCCTGGACTGGCTCTGCACCAACCATCTACCTTACCACGCCGTCAGGTCGGTCTGTCTACTAGTAGACGCTGTGTTGTACAGGAGGGGCGCCAGGTGGTGTTCGTGGCGCGCGAGGCGGCGGCGCGGTTCGTGGGCTGCGCCGCGCTCGCCGACGCCGGCCTGGACTGGCTCTGCACCAACCATCTACCTTACCACGCCGTCAGGTCGGTCTGTCTACTAGTAGACGCTGTGTTGTACAGGAGGGGCGCCAGGTGGTGTTCGTGGCGCGCGAGGCGGCGGCGCGGTTCGTGGGCTGCGCCGCGCTCGCCGACGCCGGCCTGGACTGGCTCTGCACCAACCATCTACCTTACCACGCCGTCAGGTCGGTCTGTCTACTAGTAGACGCTGTGTTGTACAGGAGGGGCGCCAGGTGGTGGTGTTCGTGGCGCGCGAGGCGGCGGCGCGGTTCGTGGGCTGCGCCGCGCTCGCCGACGCCGGCCTGGACTGGCTCTGCACCAACCATCTACCTTACCACGCCGTCAGGTCGGTCTGTCTACTAGTAGACGCTGTGTTGTACAGGAGGGGCGCCAGGTGGTGTTCGTGGCGCGCGAGGCGGCGGCGCGGTTCGTGGGCTGCGCCGCGCTCGCCGACGCCGGCCTGGACTGGCTCTGCACCAACCATCTACCTTACCACGCCGTCAGGTCGGTCTGTCTACTAGTAGACGCTGTGTTGTACAGGAGGGGCGCCAGGTGGTGTTCGTGGCGCGCGAGGCGGCGGCGCGGTTCGTGGGCTGCGCCGCGCTCGCCGACGCCGGCCTGGACTGGCTCTGCACCAACCATCTACCTTACCACGCCGTCAGGTCGGTCTGTCTACTAGTAGACGCTGTGTTGTACAGGAGGGGCGCCAGGTGGTGTTCGTGGCGCGCGAGGCGGCGGCGCGGTTCGTGGGCTGCGCCGCGCTCGCCGACGCCGGCCTGGACTGGCTCTGCACCAACCATCTACCTTACCACGCCGTCAGGTCGGTCTGTCTACTAGTAGACGCTGTGTTGTACAGGAGGGGCGCCAGGTGGTGTTCGTGGCGCGCGAGGCGGCGGCGCGGTTCGTGGGCTGCGCCGCGCTCGCCGACGCCGGCCTGGACTGGCTCTGCACCAACCATCTACCTTACCACGCCGTCAGGTCGGTCTGTCTACTAGTAGACGCTGTGTTGTACAGGAGGGGCGCCAGGTGGTGTTCGTGGCGCGCGAGGCGGCGGCGCGGTTCGTGGGCTGCGCCGCGCTCGCCGACGCCGGCCTGGACTGGCTCTGCACCAACCATCTACCTTACCACGCCGTCAGGTCGGTCTGTCTACTAGTAGACGCTGTGTTGTACAGGAGGGGCGCCAGGTGGTGTTCGTGGCGCGCGAGGCGGCGGCGCGGTTCGTGGGCTGCGCCGCGCTCGCCGACGCCGGCCTGGACTGGCTCTGCACCAACCATCTACCTTACCACGCCGTCAGGTCGGTCTGTCTACTAGTAGACGCTGTGTTGTACAGGAGGGGCGCCAGGTGGTGTTCGTGGCGCGCGAGGCGGCGGCGCGGTTCGTGGGCTGCGCCGCGCTCGCCGACGCCGGCCTGGACTGGCTCTGCACCAACCATCTACCTTACCACGCCGTCAGGTCGGTCTGTCTACTAGTAGACGCTGTGTTGTACAGGAGGGGCGCCAGGTGGTGTTCGTGGCGCGCGAGGCGGCGGCGCGGTTCGTGGGCTGCGCCGCGCTCGCCGACGCCGGCCTGGACTGGCTCTGCACCAACCATCTACCTTACCACGCCGTCAGGTCGGTCTGTCTACTAGTAGACGCTGTGTTGTACAGGAGGGGCGCCAGGTGGTGTTCGTGGCGCGCGAGGCGGCGGCGCGGTTCGTGGGCTGCGCCGCGCTCGCCGACGCCGGCCTGGACTGGCTCTGCACCAACCATCTACCTTACCACGCCGTCAGGTCGGTCTGTCTACTAGTAGACGCTGTGTTGTACAGGAGGGGCGCCAGGTGGTGTTCGTGGCGCGCGAGGCGGCGGCGCGGTTCGTGGGCTGCGCCGCGCTCGCCGACGCCGGCCTGGACTGGCTCTGCACCAACCATCTACCTTACCACGCCGTCAGGTCGGTCTGTCTACTAGTAGACGCTGTGTTGTACAGGAGGGGCGCCAGGTGGTGTTCGTGGCGCGCGAGGCGGCGGCGCGGTTCGTGGGCTGCGCCGCGCTCGCCGACGCCGGCCTGGACTGGCTCTGCACCAACCATCTACCTTACCACGCCGTCAGGTCGGTCTGTCTACTAGTAGACGCTGTGTTGTACAGGAGGGGCGCCAGGTGGTGTTCGTGGCGCGCGAGGCGGCGGCGCGGTTCGTGGGCTGCGCCGCGCTCGCCGACGCCGGCCTGGACTGGCTCTGCACCAACCATCTACCTTACCACGCCGTCAGGTCGGTCTGTCTACTAGTAGACGCTGTGTTGTACAGGAGGGGCGCCAGGTGGTGTTCGTGGCGCGCGAGGCGGCGGCGCGGTTCGTGGGCTGCGCCGCGCTCGCCGACGCCGGCCTGGACTGGCTCTGCACCAACCATCTACCTTACCACGCCGTCAGGTCGGTCTGTCTACTAGTAGACGCTGTGTTGTACAGGAGGGGCGCCAGGTGGTGTTCGTGGCGCGCGAGGCGGCGGCGCGGTTCGTGGGCTGCGCCGCGCTCGCCGACGCCGGCCTGGACTGGCTCTGCACCAACCATCTACCTTACCACGCCGTCAGGTCGGTCTGTCTACTAGTAGACGCTGTGTTGTACAGGAGGGGCGCCAGGTGGTGTTCGTGGCGCGCGAGGCGGCGGCGCGGTTCGTGGGCTGCGCCGCGCTCGCCGACGCCGGCCTGGACTGGCTCTGCACCAACCATCTACCTTACCACGCCGTCAGGTCGGTCTGTCTACTAGTAGACGCTGTGTTGTACAGGAGGGGCGCCAGGTGGTGTTCGTGGCGCGCGAGGCGGCGGCGCGGTTCGTGGGCTGCGCCGCGCTCGCCGACGCCGGCCTGGACTGGCTCTGCACCAACCATCTACCTTACCACGCCGTCAGGTCGGTCTGTCTACTAGTAGACGCTGTGTTGTACAGGAGGGGCGCCAGGTGGTGGTGTTCGTGGCGCGCGAGGCGGCGGCGCGGTTCGTGGGCTGCGCCGCGCTCGCCGACGCCGGCCTGGACTGGCTCTGCACCAACCATCTACCTTACCACGCCGTCAGGTCGGTCTGTCTACTAGTAGACGCTGTGTTGTACAGGAGGGGCGCCAGGTGGTGTTCGTGGCGCGCGAGGCGGCGGCGCGGTTCGTGGGCTGCGCCGCGCTCGCCGACGCCGGCCTGGACTGGCTCTGCACCAACCATCTACCTTACCACGCCGTCAGGTCGGTCTGTCTACTAGTAGACGCTGTGTTGTACAGGAGGGGCGCCAGGTGGTGTTCGTGGCGCGCGAGGCGGCGGCGCGGTTCGTGGGCTGCGCCGCGCTCGCCGACGCCGGCCTGGACTGGCTCTGCACCAACCATCTACCTTACCACGCCGTCAGGTCGGTCTGTCTACTAGTAGACGCTGTGTTGTACAGGAGGGGCGCCAGGTGGTGTTCGTGGCGCGCGAGGCGGCGGCGCGGTTCGTGGGCTGCGCCGCGCTCGCCGACGCCGGCCTGGACTGGCTCTGCACCAACCATCTACCTTACCACGCCGTCAGGTCGGTCTGTCTACTAGTAGACGCTGTGTTGTACAGGAGGGGCGCCAGGTGGTGTTCGTGGCGCGCGAGGCGGCGGCGCGGTTCGTGGGCTGCGCCGCGCTCGCCGACGCCGGCCTGGACTGGCTCTGCACCAACCATCTACCTTACCACGCCGTCAGGTCGGTCTGTCTACTAGTAGACGCTGTGTTGTACAGGAGGGGCGCCAGGTGGTGTTCGTGGCGCGCGAGGCGGCGGCGCGGTTCGTGGGCTGCGCCGCGCTCGCCGACGCCGGCCTGGACTGGCTCTGCACCAACCATCTACCTTACCACGCCGTCAGGTCGGTCTGTCTACTAGTAGACGCTGTGTTGTACAGGAGGGGCGCCAGGTGGTGTTCGTGGCGCGCGAGGCGGCGGCGCGGTTCGTGGGCTGCGCCGCGCTCGCCGACGCCGGCCTGGACTGGCTCTGCACCAACCATCTACCTTACCACGCCGTCAGGTCGGTCTGTCTACTAGTAGACGCTGTGTTGTACAGGAGGGGCGCCAGGTGGTGTTCGTGGCGCGCGAGGCGGCGGCGCGGTTCGTGGGCTGCGCCGCGCTCGCCGACGCCGGCCTGGACTGGCTCTGCACCAACCATCTACCTTACCACGCCGTCAGGTCGGTCTGTCTACTAGTAGACGCTGTGTTGTACAGGAGGGGCGCCAGGTGGTGTTCGTGGCGCGCGAGGCGGCGGCGCGGTTCGTGGGCTGCGCCGCGCTCGCCGACGCCGGCCTGGACTGGCTCTGCACCAACCATCTACCTTACCACGCCGTCAGGTCGGTCTGTCTACTAGTAGACGCTGTGTTGTACAGGAGGGGCGCCAGGTGGTGTTCGTGGCGCGCGAGGCGGCGGCGCGGTTCGTGGGCTGCGCCGCGCTCGCCGACGCCGGCCTGGACTGGCTCTGCACCAACCATCTACCTTACCACGCTGTCAGGTCGGTCCGTTCGTTAACAGAATATACAGGGTGAATTTTAAATCGTGAATCGTAACCACGTTTACCGGTAAAGCTACTTAAGACTAATACAAAGCACTAGTGTTAATTACAATTAAAGACCCGCTTAATTATGAACAAAACGATGGAGGCGCTTATACCATTAATCGTAATAAAACTGAATTATTTTATGAGTAAATACGATTTAAATAGGTACTTATGTTGACAATGTCGACGATGTTGACATTATTGACAATACGTGCCAATTCTATCCAGCCAACTTCAATATTAGGAGGTTGTTTATCTAATGTTGAAATTTTCATGACAAGTACGAAACATGAATGTAGGGTGACCACGAAATTTTAAAAATTAGGATAAATCAAAAAAGTGAGTTATTGTTAACTATGTATAGACTACAAAAAAATTATTACGATTCACGATTTAAAATTCACCCTGTAGAGTGCGACTACGATAACTACTTGACATTAGTATTCTTTCTCATTTGCTCAAAGGTTAGCTGGAGGCGATCCCTTACAGGGATAAGTTCGCTTTTGTATAACCATTGATCTTTGTACTCTGTATAATTTATGTACAATAAAGTGTTTACATACATACATATTTTTGCGGAGCGGAACATGGCAACACCTCCGACGTCAATTTTCTATAAAAATGTGACTTTTAAATGGATGTGTTGCCATGTTCCGATCTGCAAAGTCGTCGTAATCGCACTCTAATGAGTTTTCCGAAAATTTTCGGAATAAATCCAGCTGCACTTACTATCGTGGTATGAACTATTTTACGTCACACTGGCCATAAAGTGGCAATTACCGCGCGCTACGCGTGCGGAAAATCCCACTTCATGGCCTGTGGAGACGTGAAATGTTGTACTTACCACGGGGGGTAATAAACAAGCCTCAGATAACATATCTATCGACCTGGTTGGATTCCCGGTTACAGTATAAGTATTATTTTCAAATCTATGTATGCAGATTTTCTTGTCTCTAAAATCGATGGCATGGTTCCTAAGAACAGATCTTCGTATAAGATATTCAATTCAATATTAATTTATTTCGGAAACAAGTCCATAGTTGTTAGTAAGATGACAAACATAATTAACTCTTAATACTAGTGTTAGTAACAACGTAGCGTATACGTAGTAACGTAACGTATACGTAGTTTCAGACTTTCCCATATTGACTGATCTAAATGGGTCACCCTGTATACAGGGTGTTTGGTATGGGTAAACTGATACTCTCGCCTAGCTTTTTTGTTGTACTGCGCTTATTTTTTTTTATTTTTATTGTCCAAAAAAATTATTGTGTGCACTCAACCAATGAATCAGTTTTGAGAAAAAATCAAAATATCTCAAAAATGGTGACACTTTTACTAAACTTATATTAGCTTTATTTGATAGACCTAAGTGCCCTCTATCACTAGTTTACAGGTTATCCATTATTTACTTAACACCCTGTATAATAATATAGTACGTTACACAATTAGGGTGGTAATACAAAGAAAGGCCGAGATCGCAGATGTTTGCGGCCCGAGCTGCTAGCGAGGGACGTAAATATGCGATCGAGGGCTTTCTTTATTACCTCCCGTGTTGTGTACATCATTTTATGTTTACACTTGACCAGAGAGCGGCTTTTCCGTACGCGTAGCGTGCGGTAAAAGCCACTTTATGGTTAGGTGAGGCATAAATACATAATGGAGCCCTACACAAAAACATAAAATAATTGAAAATATTGGGTTATTTTGGGGTTTTTGCAAAATACCGGTTCCGAGCTCCGATATCGAATAGTAACTAATATCGATACCTTTAGACTCAAAGTTCGTAAACGCCATTAGAACCTACGGCGTTTACGCCCTTTGAGTCTAAAGGTATCGATATATACCTCCACTGTTTCGTATTTATAACAAGAAAGTAATTATTATTATTTATTGAGTACAATTATTGTTGTGTTGAAGATATAATGAATGAGAATAATATATTCGTTTGGTGCAGGCACGTGTCGAACTCGCTGGCGGGCAACAGCCGCGTGGTGTGCAGCGCGGACGGCGCGGAGCTGTGCGCGGCGTCGGCGCGCGCGCTGCACCAAGCGCTCAAGGCGCGCCGCCGCGTCCCCCCGCCGCACCGACACGCGCACAAACACACGCAGTAACTATACCCACCTAGTCATCCATGTAGTACGTCACACCCATTGTCTAGCCAAATGTGACAACCTATACTAACAAAGTCTAATATGTTAAGAAAAAGTGCAACATGCGGGGGGGGGGGGTCTAAAGGTCTGAAAAATCGTGTGACGTACTTTTTGGATGACCCTGTACCAGTACCGACACGCGCACAAACACACGGCTAGACGACTAAAAAAAACTGTTTAGTCCGTCAGTTAGATTATTAAAAAATATTGTACACGTATTTTTTCTTTTGTTTCACAAACAAAAAATTACGAGGATACAGTGCTTAGAAGTTTCGAGTGACGTCACTCCTTGGTACAATTTTCACCTAGGAGTGACGTCAGAAGCCCCCACTCCAGAAGTTTGATGATCTATAACTTTGTTGATATTTAATATTTTGATAAACCTAAAAATACGTGTCCCATATTTTTCCATAATCTAACTGACGAACTAAATAGAATTATATACTTTTAACCTAGTCGTCATCCCTATTACGTACCGACCGGTATAAAGTCAACTGGAGTAGTTGTCTATGGTGGTAAAAGCATATTTTAAACGTTCTTTTTTTAAACCTGACTAACTTGCAATTCTTACTGGATGTAGCAAAAAACGGACCAGGTGGGGGCCGTGGCGTTCCCTGGGGTCGAACCAGGTCGCTGGCCGGACCACCTAGAGTGGATCGAACTAGGAATATGCACCTGTATAGGCGCCCTGGAATCGAACCAGGTCGCTAATCTCGGTCCACCTTGAGAGGGTCGGACTAGGTGGGGAAAAAAACGCCTGGGATCAAACCGGGACGCTAGTTAAACATTCCATTAAATCGGAACTCTTTTAACCCTTAGGTGCATTGTAGCCCGGCTAGAGTCGGGAGTAAAAAAAGGTTTCTAACCGGCCAGTACTGCGCCAAGGAGGTTTGCCGCGTTACAGCATACAGTATCATAAAAGATATTACTAAAATGACACAAAGAGAAATAAAATTAACGTCAATTTTCAGACTTTGTCAAACTCTTCACGAAATCTCAAATTGAGATAAATTTTATTTTCACTTGAAACATTTCAGAAATAAAATGCACGGTATCGTATGCATCTAAGGGTTAAACTACCCCTACCCTACCTGCCTGTAAAATACTGCGTATACCACAGGCGGGGTAGTTTTAAATAGTTTGGATTAAATAGAATCTTTAAAAGACGCATTACGCCGACATAGACGTAATTACCCCAGGTTATACCTATACTGCGACTCCCAAAAACTAAGTCTTCATCTTTGTTAACTGTCTCACGTAACGGAGTTTAGTCTGTAACACTGCCGCCGTAACACTAAAGGACACATCGTCGGGTGACAACTAAAACTCACTAACAACATTGAATTTATTGGAATAAAAACCGTGCCGTTAGTATAAAGTTGATTGTTACTTTAATTTATTGAACGTAGTGAGTTTTGGTTGTCACCCGATGACATCTAACATGTTTTTCAGAATTTAGTTGTTTATATATTAGAAACCAGTAAATTACACTCATTCGGAATAATGTTAGATGTGCCCCTTTTCCTTATGACGGCAGAACACCTTTCATGAGTGAGAATCGCCATTAAAAGCGTTTACACTGGAAGTTTTGGCAACGTAGCAGTTTAGTATAAATAACAACATAATTAAGAAAAAAAATCAAGAAATGCAGTTGCCAAATTACTTAAAATAAACGCTCTACTCTGTTTCACATAGTAAAAAACTGTGTTCCAAATAAATACGATAGTGTATAAGGGTAGTTCTCTGCGATTTTTACCGTTTTGTTTGCTTCATTACCATCGCTACTAATATTAGCCGTTTTATAAAAGCAATCAGGATCATTATGATAAAAATAGCAGAAGCACGCAACTTCCACAAGATAACTGAAGTCGACTCCATAGTTTATAGGGAGCTCATCCCTAATCACCCATAATCGAACACACTGTTAACTGGGTAGTTCTCTGCGACTAAACAGTCGCACCAATCGCATCATTACCATCGCCACATTATGGATGAGCTCCCTATAAACTATGGAGTCGTTTTCGGTTATCTTGTAGAAGTCGCGTGCTTCTGCTATTTTTATCATAATGATCCTGATTGCTTTTATAAAACGGCCAATAATAGTGACGATGGTAATGAAGCAAGCAAAACGGTAAAAAATCGCAGAGAACTACCAACTGTACATTTGTAAACGAATATCAACTTTATTGCACCGTGTTAAAGCCTTTGGGTAGTTAGTTATAGGTAATTTCACGAGAGTTGAGGAAATGATTACACACACAGCTACATGAAGTACTCATCAAAAAAAGTGAATGAATGAAATTAATGAGTGAGTAATAAACACAAGGCTATAGTTTAAACAAACTTTTTGCAATTCACTGTTGAACCTGCTATCGGTACGAAAAGAGAACAGTAATTTCAAAATCCCGCTGTCATTACATGACAGTGTTGTTGTGTGCGTGGCCTCAACTCTCGTGAAATTACCTATAACAGTGGCGTCGTTTGTACTATCCATAACCGCTAACTGTATTGATCCCTATTACGTCTCCTGAATCATTCTGCATATGTATATTTGTATAAGGCACCACATAAGATAAGGCCTATGTATGTAATACTTATTTGAAATGCAAGTAACTCTAAACTAAATCTTTAGACTGATTGTATATTCAATATGAAATTTTATATGAGTGATTATAAAACTTTTACTTTAAATTTAATTCTACCGCTTTTAGTAAATGTTAAAAATAATGTTTATTTTAAATTTACTTTAAGTTATTTAATTTTAAAGTAAAACTTCACTACCTACTTTTTGAAAGCTGAAATAAAATTGCATGCATTTGAAACTTATTTATTGATTTAATTGTATATTTAACCTCAACGTAATTTGGAACTACAGTACTAAGTACAGTCACCGGCGATAATAAGGTACAGAAAATTATTTAACCCAACCTAATTCTAATTGCTATATGACAGTCGTGTCAGATATACAGGACGACTTCAAATTGGTAATACAAAACACTTGATTATGGCTCAGTTAATGCCATGTAGTGTAACACATTAACCCCTATGTTAAAATATGCTGTACTTAATTATTGCTAATTTTCTAACAAAACAAATAATTAAAGTCCTAAAGTGTGGTTACACTCCATTAAATACCTAAGTGTCATACCTGTCACTCGTATTTTCTTTGACAACTGACAATTACTAATCAAAACACGTTTTCATCATAAATATTGCGGCATATGACGGTTAACCAAAGAGGAACGTGTTCATTTGAAAATCTTAAAAAAAAACATACTTCTGATTATTTTAAAAGTATGAGACTTAATTGAGGGGCTAAGTTAAGGGGATATGTATGTAAAACATTCATTTTGTATTACCAATTCCAAGTCACCCTGTATTTGCCGTTGACTGAACAATTTGAAGTTTTGTGCGTTTTGTCGAGACGTTTCATTGAATTTTCATTTCGTCCACACCTTTTTTCTTTGAAACCGTTTCAGGATTTTAATAAAGTAGCCTGTACCAGGCTAGATTAGGTTTGTTTTAGATAAATAAAAAAAAGGTTTAAAAGAAAAAATATTACGATCAAATGATTATGTTAATGAAATTGGTTGGGGATTCAAGTTATTTATGAAGGTTTGAGGGTAAAAGGTTTGGACGGCATTAAGATATATTTTGATCTAAATATTCATTGTAATTAAAATGTAATGAGACTATTAAACTACAGACTATGTTTACTCTAATCTTTCGATATTTAAACATTTTCTACGTTTCACACACATTCATAATACTATCTTTTAAGATATGTATAAATCATATATGGAAATTATTATTAAATAAAAATTCAAGTACAATAGATTATTTAAGACGATTGTACTAAGCCAAGGCGCTCGTGCTAAGTTTGTACAAAGTATTATTTGTGTTGATTGGACACTCACGAACTTTAATTGTTGCCATTTAGGGTTCACCTTACAAGGTCGTATCATAGCTTGTGTGTTACACGACAAAATTAGACTGAACCCTAAATGGCTTAACAATTAAAGTCCGTGACGGTACAGTCACCGGAAATAAAATATGATGTAACGGGGCATGCAAAAATATCTGATACCACTATTCCTATAGCAATAAGGTCGTGTCAAGTTTCATCGTGTGTTATTGCTGGTGATTGTACTTAACATAGTTTATTTATAGTGTTGAATGGCAACTATGTGTTATAGCAAATTTTATGAAATGTATGGCTGTATTTATCATATTTTGTGACTTTTGACAGGTGTCTATAGTTTTGAATGTGTATAAGTACTAAATTTTAAAGTTTCCATATTTTCAACATGGGCAGTCTCGTTTGACTAGACCCCCGTCCCCTCATGCATCTCACGTAACATATGCATGGATCCTTATTGGTTTTTACTTTTAGGAAATAGTGGACAAGTGCTATTTTAGTAATTAATTCTTTCAAATTAAATCTCGGTGATCCCAATTCTCTCATTGAAGAAAATCTTAGAAGAAAAATCTGTCTTCATTCTTCACTCAACTAAAGAAACATAAAGTCCATAAAGCTGGATTTACACCTGTAAGTTTGACTTACGTAAAACGCACGTAGGTCGTACACGCAGCTATACGTTTGACTGAGATAGTCAGTCTGACGTATAGCTGCCACCTTACTTACGTAAGTAAAACTTACAGGTGTAAATCCGGCCAAGGGTGAATCCGAATGTGGGGCAATTCCGAAAATTACTGATCACTACTGCCGCCATAACGCAAAATGGCACAACTAAGATTTTTTTTTCGACACCGAGTTGTATATGTATTCGGAATCAGTGAAATTTACTGATTCCGAATATGTATACAACTTAGTGTCGAAAAAAAAAAGTTAGATGTGCCCTTTTGCGTTATGGCGGCAGACTACTAATCCACGGAACACATATTTACTTAACGTACTAACACACCAATGGTGACTTGATTAATTATATCAACTCAAGAATCTTGCACGGTTTTGTAGAAATTCCTAAATTTCAGAATTAACCCACATTCCGTCTTACTCTAATGCACTACAAAAAAAGTGTAAAATACGTTTTTCTTTTCAGTGGCTTGCTATAATCTATTGTAGGCTGTGATATCAGAATTGAGTCTTAAAAGTGTTTTATGCCACACCTGGCCATAAAGTGACTTTTTCCGCACGCTGCGCGTACGGAAAAAGCCGCTTTCTGGCCAAGTGTAGACAAAACTATGTACACAACACGGCAGGTAATAGAGAAAGCCCTCGATCGCATATTTACGTCCCTCGCTTGCAGCTCGGGCCGCAAACATCGGCGATCTCGGCCTTTCTTTGTATTACCACCCTAGTTGTGTAATTTACTATTATAGGAAGCGTGCGAGGAATAAGGTTTTACATAATTGAATAGTTGCTAGTAACGAATGACGCACAGTATGAACGTAAGATTTAAACTGTATTTATTACTTCATGGTATTTTGTGAGCGTTGTTTTGATTTCTAATAAAAAATGTTGCGGCCGTTCTTTTTGTTTTAATATTTTAAATATACCTACCGGTTTATTTTATTATATGTAAAGAATAGATAGATTGGCATTGCCACACGATCATGTGAACCTAGCCTTACTTTGGTAGCAGAATTTGGATATTGTAGTAGGTGGGGGAACGCACAAATTATAAAGTCACTGTTTAGTAGTATAGTTTTAATACTTTAACTTGGTAAAACACGGTACAGTCACGAAAGGATATTTTAAGGAGCGAGTTACGTGCGCACGCGGTGACGAGTGGCAAACCGACTGGCGCGGCGCGGGAGGCGAGGGGCGACGCGCGTGAGCGAAAGGAATGACCGATTGAATGAATTTATACGGAATGAAGTGAGTGACAGATGTGGCGCGCATTAGCTCCCACATACTCCCCCTTTTGACCTGACAAGTGCCCCCACATAGGGTCAAATTAGAATAACTGTACCTCTACACTTTACGTGGTCGGCCTCGACCGCGTTTAGGAGCTACTGGATCCGGGATCTCAAGTCCTTCACCCTCGCGACCATGGTATCTCCTTAAATCCGACGCATGATACTTACCAATTACCTCATCGGCCTTATCGGGGAAAGCCAGAAGGTAAGTGGTCGGACTAACCTTTTTATTAATCAAATAAGGGCCATCGCGTCTGGGCGCGAACTTCGAGCTAACGCCTTTTGAAGCATTACTCAAGACATGCGTCTTCATCAAGACCAGATCACCCTCCTGTAACTGATCAGCCTGACGCTTTATATCCTTTTCAGCTTTACGACTATCTTGTTGGTTCTCTATACACTCTTTGCTGTACTTCAAAGTGTCAGCCAGTCTAATCAGGTAAGGCGTTATCTGTGGAACATAATTCTCAGCCATAATTACTGCTCGGAGGTCAGCTTGTACAGTCAATGGTGACCTAAGTTCTCGGCCGAAAGTAAGAAATGCTGGAGTCTGTTGGGTTGATTTCGTGAGTGAGGTATTTAACGCGAAGCGAATAAACGGCAAAACCTCAGGCCATTGGCGATGATGATCTTGCACCAGTATTGCTAGCTGTATCTTTAAATCTCTGTTTTTTCTTTCTACAGGATTGGCTTCTGGGTGATAAAGAGGTATCAAATTCTGTCTGACATTGAGAGTATACATTGCTTTTTGCATAACGTCCGCAATGAATTGAACACCATTGTCTGAAATTATTCGCCGGGGAAAACCATAACGCAGAAATACTTCGTCGATTAGAGTTTTGGCACATGCTTCAGAGGTAGCTTCAACTAAGGCATATAGCTCCACCCATTTACTGGCAGTGTCTTCGATAATTAATACCCACCGCTCACCATTGGGGCCTTTCGGAAGTGGTCCAAATAGATCTATCGCTAACACTTCGAAACGTTGCGCCGGCACTGGGGTCTGCAACAATCCTGAAGGTTTTTGGTTCACCGGTTTATACCTTTGACATTGAATACAGGTTTTAAGATACTCTGTTATATACCGTCGCATTCCAGGGAAATAGAAGCGCTGCGAGACGCGGTGTAATGTTCTTTCGACTCCACCATGCCCTGAAGTGGCGGAATCATGACACTCAGCCATGACTTGTTTACGACGGTTTATGGGTATCACAAGTTGGGGTTCGTCCGTTTCGACTTCTGTATAACGGTAAAGTACCCCGTTGCACATATGGTATCCTCTTTCCGACCATCTCTTAAGCTCGACTTCATCTTTGCCTTCCAGGCCTTTTATAATCTTGGACACTTCAGGGTCGGCAAGCTGATCTGTTCGCAACGGGGCGGCTTCCCATCGAGGAGTTTCAATTATCACTGGGCAGACTCCGCAGGCGTCATTATTTTCACTTTCACTTGGTGGGCGACTGAGTGTATCTGCAATAACATTAGCCTTCCCAGGCGTATATTCAACCTGCAGGTCAAACGATTGAAGCTTCATCGCCCAACGCACCAGTCTACCTGTCGGCGATTTCAATGAGAGCAGCCACTTCAAAGGTTGATGATCACTTGCTACGCGAACGGAGTGACCGTCGATAAAGCCGCGAAACTTATCCACGGCCCACACGACTGCAAGAGCCTCTCGCTCTGTTGTGGAATAATTGCGCTCTGCTGACGTCAAAAGACGACTGGCGTATGCTATTGGTCTTTCTTCACGCTGCGACTCCCCCTGCAGTAAAGCAGCCCCCAGGGCATAATTACTAGCATCGGTTCTAAGGACAAATGGCCGAGCATAGTCCGGTTGGATAAGTATCGGCGAGGAGGTAAGCAATCGCTTCAACTCAGTAAATGCATCAACTTGGGCTGCTTCCCATAGCCACGGTTGGTCTTTCTTTGTCAGCATCGTCAACGGTTGTGCAACTTGTGAGAAATTGGGAACAAACTTCCGGAACCAGGAACACGTCTGGAGGAACGACTTCAAATGCTTCACATTAGTAGGTGGCTGCATGTCGGATATAGCACTAACCTTATCAGGATCAGGTGCTACACCCTGAGATGTGATGATATGCCCTAGGTACTTCACAGTTTCCCTCGCAAATGTACACTTCGTCCGATTGGCTCGCAGCTCGAATACTCTCAGTCGATCAAAGACAGCACGTAAGTCTTCGAGATGTTGAGCAAAGCTGTCCGAAATTATGATTAAGTCGTCTATGTATCCGAGGACCGTTATTCCCTTAAGAGCGGCCCCGGACCGGAATCGATCTATTAATCGCTGAAACGTGGCCGGCGAGTTGCGAAGTCCAAATGGCATACGTTTAAAGCGATGAACGCCGAAGGGCGTGACGAATGCGGTCTTGTCTTGATCCTCTTCCTTAACGCCTACTTGCCAGTACCCTGATCGAAGGTCAATTGTGCTCATGAAACAACTTTTCCCGGTATACTGAAGCAAGTCATCGATTACGGGTAGCGGATAGGTGTCGACCTTTGTTTTGGCGTTTAGTTTTCTATAATCTACGCAAAAACGGTATGTACCATCTTTTTTGGGGACAAGCAGAGCGGGTGCGGCCCATGCAGATTCACACTCTTCGATGATCCCGTCTTCCAACATTTTGTTGAGTTCTGCTTCCATGATTTTTTTTTCGCTGGTGTAAGTCGGTATGGAGGCACTGCAACAGGCTGGTGGTCGCCTGTATCAATACGATGTTCCGCGAAGGGTGTTGGTCCTCCCCCTTCTCTGAAGACATCTTCGTATTGCTGGAGAACATTGACGAGTCTACTCCTCTCTGGTCGTGACAGCATTGTCCCTTCATCTGCCCTGAGGATGTCTGTTGAGGCGTAACCAACATAGGTACGAGAGCTTTCACATTGTAGGGGGTGAATGACCTGAGGCCGGTCAGCTGTAAACCACGTGTTGGCGGATATATCAACCACCAAACGGGCTTTACGCAGAAAGTCGATTCCTAATAATGTCTCATTGCCAAAAGCGTCCGGAAAAATAACAAACGTTATCGGAATCACCCTCCCTTCGAGCGTTACGTCCACATCTGTCAGCTTTACCCGTCTATCCCCCACAATACCATCGGCCAGTTTTACCCTCATGGAACTATCACGCATCGGATGGTGCAGTTTACAAAGCAAGGCATATAAGCTAGCCCCAGCAACGCTGCGTTTCGCTGCTGTATCCATTAACCCGGTACCGCGATGGCCACAAACCTCGATGTTTAAAATGGGGCGTCCTTTAATGGAGCTCTCAAAAGATGCGATAGGCAAGATGTCCCTGTGCTCCGGTTGCGACTCGTCATCACATTCGACAAACGCAGAAAACTCGTTAAAGCAATGGTTATCAACATTAGATTCAATCATGTTATCAGTAATATCCGACACAAAATCAATATTGCCCATGTGACCCTTCTGTGATAACATATTCTTTGCCAAAGCATCACGATTCGGTCTAATTCCTAGAAGATGGCTCTGGGTATTGTTATCACAAAATTGTCCCATCTGCATTAAATTATTCTTTGACAATACATCTGTACAGTAATTACTGCCGTGATTTGAGTATTTCACCTCATTATTCAAATCCGACTCAGCACTGTGAACAGGACACTTCTGTGATAAATTAATATTCTTTGCCCGGACATTATCATTTTGACAAGTTTGCACAATATCATTGCGGATCTCATTATCACAAAACTGTCCCGTCTGTAGAAAACTGTTCTTTGACAAGTCACTCACATAATAATCACTACCCTGTCTTGACATAAAATCATTATCTGATTCAGAATCCGAACTGTTAACCTGACAATTCTGTGATAATTTAATACTCTTTGTCAAGACATCCAAATGTTGACTATCACAAAATTGTCCTGTCTCCAGTAAACTACTCTTTGACAAATAGTTCACACAATGATCGCTCGTATTATTATTTTGGTAAATATCGTAAACACCGTCGTTATTACCGATAAAATCGCACGAATAAAACGTGTCTTTACGTTGACAATTTTCGCAACTACTACGAGTTACCCCTTTTTCCCCACAACCGTAACAAACTAACTTGTTCACTAATTTTGGGCAATCACTGCAGTCATGTCCACTTTTTTTACAAAAAACACAGAAAAGTTTACCTTGTCTGGCGTTTGTATTTACCACCGTAGCCACTCCGCGTTGTGTGGTCGCCGGTTTCAGGGCGCGAGCGGCGCTCGGCGCGTCTGCTAGCGTGGCGTACGGCGGCGCGGCGCACGGCGGCGTGGGCGCTGCGCACGGCGGCACGGCGTTCGGCGGCGCGCCAGTAGCGCGAGGCGCAGCGGTCGGCGGCGCGCCATCGCTAACGCGCGGCGCGCGAGAATCGCGATTAAATGCGCGCGAACTATTTACGGCACTACCGACTGTACGAGTCGATGACTCCGCGACGTTCAAACGTTGCACACGCGAAGCGGTAGCAGTAACTTCGTCGAGTGCATCTTCTATGCTTATTGTCTTTTCTAGAAGCTCGTCCAAGTTTCCTACAGCTTCCCGTGGTAGTCTCTCTCTAATGCGTTTGTCTAGAAGTCCGTACACCATGTCGACTTGCATTCTGTCCTCTATCGAGTAGGGAAGGTTAGCTAGTGCTGCCCGTTGTCGTCCGATGAATGCTTCTGCACGTTCATATCCTTGCTCAGACGCGAAAATCTCCCTAAAGATCTTATGCGGCGGGCGGGCCACGCCGTACCTAGCTCGTAGTCTATGCAGCGCGTCGTCCCATGTATTAATCGACGCTTTTACGCCCCGCCACCAAACCGCGGCATCTCCCTCCAGGAGCATGCGGAGTCCGCGTAAGGCATGCTCATCTGTGATCCCCGTACATTCTTTGAACATCTCTATATTATCCAGAAATGCCTCCAACACTTCGGGATCGCGCGTGGTACCGTTGAATCGTGCTGTGCAATTAGCGAAGTTCGCATTTCCATTATAAAACGGCGCCGGAGTTGTACAAGATGGCGCCGGGGACGGCGCGGCGTTGGTGTCTTGCAAGTTCGCGGTCGTTGTGGCCTTGACGAGACTCTCGACAAGTTGGCGGTTCGATTCCGCCTGAGCTGCCGCAAACGCCGACAAGAACGAAGACAGCTGAACGCTTGACATCGTATCATCCTCCGTTACGTCTTTGTCTGAAGATTGCGTATTTCTCTGACGAGGCATA
The DNA here is from genome assembly GCA_947034925.1 of Eudemis profundana. Taxonomy (NCBI): domain Eukaryota; kingdom Metazoa; phylum Arthropoda; class Insecta; order Lepidoptera; family Tortricidae; genus Eudemis; species Eudemis profundana. The sequence goes on from OX344809.1 coordinate 3,312,629, forward strand.
CTGACGATAGGTAGGTATCATTCACATCACAAAGTAACAAACCAACCACTATAACAATGTTAATTGCCGTGCATCCACAACCACCACTAATAAGTATGAAAATGAAATAGATCGTAGCGTAGGTAACAACTTCGATTCCGAGAATTCTAGCACTGTGTTTAGGTAGAAATTCCGAGAAGTATACGAGCCACGAGTTGGGCGCCAGTGTAGTAGGTGGGGGAACGCACAAATTATAAAGTCACTGTTTAGTAGTATAGTTTTAATACTTTAACTTGGTAAAACACGGTACAGTCACGAAAGGATATTTTAAGGAGCGAGTTACGTGCGCACGCGGTGACGAGTGGCAAACCGACTGGCGCGGCGCGGGAGGCGAGGGGCGACGCGCGTGAGCGAAAGGAATGACCGATTGAATGAATTTATACGGAATGAAGTGAGTGACAGATGTGGCGCGCATTAGCTCCCACAATATGCTATTTATATCTGAAAGTTGATCAAATTCTATTAACATTTTCCCTGTCCCGATGCCCCCAATGTGGGGTCCTGGTTTTTTTCTGGAGTCCGTGCTTCAACTATGGGGTCACTTCCTCATACTGATTACACGTGTTAACAAGAAACGAAATAAATATACGGTACGAAGATCATAAATTCATAAATAAAATTCAATTCTTTTTCAATACTTCTATATTTGTTATCTCTTACAACAAGACACTTAAATAACTTAATTACTTAGATGTAGACATTTAAAAAAAACAACCGCTCTGCTCTGTTTCCCGACGGTTGGAGCCACGGATATATGAGAAAGACGACCGGCGACTTATCTATACACCTTGCAATCGGTCATTTCGCGATCGATCATACATGTTGGAGGAATTGACAATATTTCAAATTTTCTACTCCTTCATTTTATGAGCTGGATAGAAAATAGGTGGAATTTTAAGCTACCCGTATTTTTTCTTTTTCGTTTTAACTCAATTTTTCAATTAAAAATAGCAGTTTGAAAAGTAGCTCATTCTAAAAGGGCATATGTAGAAAATGACGTCACTTTCCCAACTAGAATCCAGAGCGACAATTACGATTTAAAAAAACTAGAATCCAGAGCGACAATTACGATTAAAAAAATAACTGTCAGGCGTTACAGCGTTGTCAACATAGGAAGTTCGGGAAGACAACGATGCTCTTGCTCCTCTTATTTGGGCTGGATTATATTTATCACTCGCCGATGTGTACTCCATCATCATAATTTCAACACGCGGCAGATTCGTGCTATCAGCCTGAGAAAAACCTTCTGATGTCTTCATTATATGAAAAAAATCGGTGTCCGGTAAAATAATGCCAAGTTAATAATGTTTGAATGCGTTATCGGAGTCCAGTGGGAAAGTGCCAAGTCTTTTAAGGTCTTCGAAAACGTGCAAATGAACCAACGGTAAGAAAATTAAACTTCTAAAGCCGCTAAGCAGTTGTAACAATTTTCAAAACAAATAAACGTCAGACGGCAAGTATGTCAGAAAATGACAACCGGATACCATACACTTTTTAATCGTTTCAGCACTAAGGTCTCTCTCGATAATGCAGGGAAAATGACGTCACACTTCCGGTTCACACTAATTGACGATTTTTTCCAAAATGAATGGGGAAAAAATCCAAAAATATTTTTTTTGAGCATAAAATACAGTTTTACCCAAATGGTTTTCGAATTAAGATCTTTTGAAAATATGAAATGTTGTCAATTGCAAAGTGCTGCGCGCTGGCACTAAAATCAGATTATCGTGTTATAATATTTCTTTATGCTACACTTGGCCATAAAGTGACTTTTTCTGCACGCTACGCGTACGAAGTGTAGACATAAAATGATGTACCCAACACGGGAGGCAGGTAATAAAGAAAGCTCTCGATCGCATATTTACGTCCCTAGCTTGCAGCTCGGGCCGCAAACATCGGCGATCTCGGCCTTTCTTTGTTTTACCACCCTAGTTGTGTAATGTACTATTTTAACACTCAACACCAGGGGCCCGTTTCACGAAGCTACAAGTTACAAATTACAAGCGGAAGTCTCTTTTTATCAAAAGGTATTGAAAAGAGACTTCCGCTTGTAATTTGTAGCTTCGTGAAACGGGCCCCAGGAATCCTATCTGTAGGCTCGTAGCAACTACAAGCTATAGAAATTATCCGTTCAAGAGAGCTAATGCTGTTAACCCATTCACTGCGACGTCCGAACTCCAGAAGCATGTACGGCGCGCTGTCATACATTCGAACTAGCTGCCGTAGAGTCACGACAGCGTGTCGTTACTCAGTGGCTCAGCGATGCGAGCTTTATATTGGATAGCGTTATGCGCGATTTCTCTTTAGCCAACATAATGTTTTGCATTAATTTTAAAATGTTTATGCTATTTTTTTATTTAGCATATCTTTATTTTCTCTGGGTTGTTTTCTTACAATACATAAAATAAAAAGTAAAAAACCTAATCTAGGGTGCCGCTGGCAGCGGTAGTTATTTATTTTTAACTTGGGTAAGGTGTTTTTAGAAGTAAAATACAATGATTGTATGCAATTTAAATACTACCGAATGTAAACATTCTTTTTTATTCAAGAATGTGAAAACCATACGTTATATACAATTCCTTTAAAACTTTGAACAGGTTTCGCTAACTCCAATTATACACCGTGTTTTTATTGTTTTCCGTTAACTTATTCGTATATTCTTCAGATCTAATTAAGTTCATTTCTCCAAGAAAGTAATGTTGTAACTCAGACCGTTTTTAAAATATTCATAATCTTAATCTAATCACCAACCAGTATAAATGAGCTGTCATAACCCCAACACTGTCATAGTTGACATTAACTTGTGACTAACACAGAAGTGTCTTTTAAAATGGTCGGTCATCAACTCAATATGTAGATTTATTTAGTTAATAGTGAAATGGGCAAAACAGTACAGATAAAAAGACTTAAAACTAGACATATAATATTAAGGTTAATAAAAGGATAGAAAATAAACTATAAATAATGCACGGTCTCCAGGTCGGTGCCATGAGGGAGGGTGCCCAGGAGGCTGGCCGCAATACTCAATATTAATTTATTTTGTATGAAAAGTATCATCAACCTACATACCAACCAAGATAAAATAAAATAAATAAATATTAGGCGACAATCTTACACAAATCGAAGGGGCTTAGTATCAGGACTGAATTATCCTCTTTCTTGTGATGTTGCCATATGATTTTTTTTTAAATAAAACCTTTCAACCTCTACAAACTTAGCGTAGTCCGACTCTAATGTACCTGGGAATATAAACTCTAGGAATGAGAGTAATCGTTATCGCTTATCTTCCTTATGGGGATTATAGAGCGGCATTGGTAACAATGATTAAAAATAACACGCTAATTTGTGCATAAGCAAGACCACTGCTTCCACTACATGAACAAAAGGCATGGCGGGTAAAAGCTCAGTGTCAGTGCTAATTATTATCAGTAATAATACGACGCTGCAAACCATTATACTCTCTATCTGCACGTGCAACTTTAATAAAAAAGGGCCGCCGGGTAGGTAATTTTATTAATCATTAGTTCGTTACCTATTGCTCAAAACGTAATTTTTTTTTCTCCAGACGTAACATCAAAATATTTCCTTTTGAAATGTCTATTCATACAAGGTGTCTCGTGAGAAATCCAAAAGATTTTAACCACGCATTCCTGAGGTCATTACGAGTAAAAAATGTTTATAACATAATATCAAAACCGGCAAAAAAATTTATTTGTTCTTGATACGATGATATTTTTTGAGTTTTTGTAGATTTCGTGGTTTTAACCATGTCGCGCTTTACGCACAAAAATCAATAAAAAAAATCCTTGTAACTTTTTTTCTTGTATTTTTGCATTATGTTATATAACATTTTTTACTCCTAATGATCTCAGGAATGTGTGTTTAAAATCTTTTGGATTCCTCACGAGCACCTTGTACATTATAATAAAATAATGTCATCAACACGATTAACATAAAATCGCCTGGTTGCGTATATACATTTACGCATTCATTTTCGATCAATGCACGGGATCAATGCATTCGCTTACCTAAAATCTCACTGGTAACATACAAAACTGCATAACGCCATTCATTACTCACGTAGTACCATTAGCATGTACGAAAAAATATAACTCCATTACAATTCAAGGAGAAATAAACTTTATGTGTACGGGTTACGGTCCAAAACGATTATAAACCAAGTTCGGAGTTACGTCATTATTGGCATTGAAGGAAATACAACTCTCGCCGCTCGCTGAATCACAACACGCTGTCGTGATACTTAAAAGTACTAATATAATTAATATTTTATTTTTTAAATGTAACTATTTGTTATATTACTTATCGTGTAATTCGCTATATATGGCAGTCATGAAAAAATGTAATCAGAGAGTGTTTAATCTCTATTGAAATTTACTAAAAGTTTAGTGTTCTTAAATAAAGAGATTTTATTCTAATATTCTCAAAATAAGTATCAGTTGCTTTTAACACATCCTTTAAGTATGTAAAATTAAGAAAACGATATTAAAAAGATGTATACTGATGGAGATAAAAGCCAAAAATGTGGTAACGACACACTGTCGTGACCAGCGCGCGAAGAGCGTTCCGGAATCACGACAATGTGTCGTGATTAGCAGTGAATGGGTTAAAGAATACAATGCCATTGAGCGAACAATGCCATTGATTGAATACAATACCACCAAAAAAAAATAACAATGCGTAACACGAGTAAACCCGGGCGGTCTACCTGGCTCCCCGTTAAATCTGTAAAAGCAAAATGCATTATTATTTTTTGTTTGAAAGTATTTGCCGCCTTATCATTACGGTCATAGAACCGATAATCCGTTGAAAGCTCATAGTATCTCTAAGTCTTTTCTCTACGGAATACGCACTTGCAGACCGTCGGGCGAATGTGAAATGCAAAACAAATTAAGATCGCAGTTATCTATAACTGCATTTACACTTTACTGTCTAGTAAATAGAATCTAAAATCTAATGATCTTTCAAGGCAGTTATACTTTTTTGACACTATATTCTCGTTATCCTAATTTGTGGTTTACCTCTCAATGGCATTGTATTCGTTAACAACATTAGCCCAAGTTGATCGGATAATTACTATACATACGGGTTTCTCCATGTTATTGGCTACGAGCATAGTGCTACGAATCTTGCAGCGTTTGACCACGTAACTACGCATTTTTACGAGGAGCGATTGACAACCGCGTATTGCCTGCCGACGGCGTCACCACACCAGCCAAATTCGAGGGCCCGGTTTGTACCTACAGTCTGTACTTTTAGATTAAAAAAAAAGGATTTTGCGAGTGGGCGCGGGGCCCCCCAATGCGCGAGGCCCGAAGCATTGCTACTCATGCTATATGGCTATCCGGCACTGGTTTTTTTTAAGTAGTGACGAAATCTATTCTGCACCAACCGGTGCTCAAGCATAGCGAAGGTTAGACCAGCGTGGGGACAGGACCATTTCCTTAAAGAGGCCTTCGGTCGGGCTAAGACGAGCTAAGCACCGACCGGCCAGTAATTTTAAATGACGTAGCTCGGTATCCCTTCGGGAGTGGGCGCCGGTGAATAATCTGTGTAAATTTCACGTAATCATGTCACAATCGTTGTAATGCTAGGCCGGTGAGTTTCTCCCGGCGCTTCTCACCAGAAGGCAAAGATAATAATCAGACTTGTAAGAGCCATCGAGGCCTACTTGCACATGCCAGTATCGTCGGCACCTCAGACGTGTCGGTTAGTTCTTGAGTATGACGCGTTTCTCGATCTTGTCCTGTTGTTCCTGGGACTGCAGCTGCTGCAGCGTGAGCAGCGACACGCCGAGCTGGTCCTCGCGAGTGAACGGCTGCGCCATCTGCCGCAGCCACCGCTTGCAGATCTGGAGATAGTATATTACTTACGTGGGTCATTATCATTATTTGATGGGATATCTGACTATTCGTCAGAAGTCTGGGATCTCTACCAAATAGTTCAAAATGCCACAAAAATCTGCCGGGATTTCGTCAAAAACGTGTCCACGAAAGTGAGGCGGTTGAAACACTCGAATAATAACCCACCTAGGGCGGTAAAACAAACAATGTCTCAGATCGCAGGTGTTTGACGTCCGAGCCGAAGGCTTTCTTTATTACCTCCCGTGGTAAGTACAACATTTTGGTCGGGAAACATAAAATCACGCGTGCGGTAATTGCCACTTTGTGGTCAGGTGTGACGTAAAAAAAAATCAATTTATTTTATTTATGCTACACCTGGCCATAAAGTGGCTTTTACCGCACGCTACGCGTACGGAAAAAGCCGCTTTCTGGCCAAGTGTAAACATAAAATTATGTACTCAACACGGGAGGTAATAAAGAAAGCCCTCGATCGCATATTTACGTCCCTCGTTTCCAGCTCGGGCCGCAAACATCTGCGATCTCGGCCTTTGTTTTACTATTTTACCCATGACAGACGGAACGAAATGGCGGCGGTATACAGTGGCCCATTTCGATCGGTCAGTATGGGAAAGTCTGAAACTATAAGAGATACGAAGATCTGTTCTTAGGAACCATGTTATCGATTTTAGGGACAAGAAAAACTGCATACATAGACTTGAAAAAAGAAACTTGTATTTTAACCGGGAATCGAACCCGGTCGTTTTGAAAAATAAAAACTTAATTGAATTAAAGCTATGGCCCCCACAAGAGGGCCTCGGGGGGCTTAGCCCCCCGCATTAAAAAAACCGGCCAAGTGCGAGTCGGACTCGCGCACGAAGGGTTCCGTACCATTATCTATAGTAAAATTGCTATTAATTCTCGAAAGGAGGCTTTTGCTCGAAATCTTCAAAAGGCGCTAGATGTAAATACAATAAATTGAAAAAATATTATTAAACATGTATTTTATTCTGTTTTTAGTATTTGTTGTTATAGCGGCAAAAGACATACATCATCTGTGAAAATTTCAACTGTCTAGCTATCTCGGTTCATGAGATACTCGAGGTTTTCAAGGTAAACGGGCAAAATATCACGTTTTTTGTGTGGGGCCCCCCCTTAATTATTATTATTTTGTTTTTAGTATTTGTTGTTATAGCGGCAACAGAAATACATAATCTGTGAAAATGTCAACTGTGCCTGGTGACAGACGGACGGACAGCGAAGTCTTAGTACCTAATAGGGTCCTGTTTTTACCATTTGGGTACGCAACCCTAAAAACTAGAAAATAAGGTTAGAAAAAATGAGCACCAACCTGTACGGCCTCCTCAGTGCTAAGGTTGCAGAGCGAGTCCTTGAGGTGCTCCTGTATCCACCGCGGCAGCTTGCTGCGTTTGTCGGCGCGACTGAAGCGCTTATCCGCGAATATCATTATGCCGTAGTCCGTTTTACCACTAAAAAGAAAACAGACGTTGTACAGTCAACCAATAGGGTATTTGACAACAATCAAAATAAATTCATTAACTCTAACCAGCAAATTACGCTTCCAAAACAGCCCGGATAAAATCATTCAAACTTATTTTCGTGCCATCAACGATTTTACAATGACGAAAACTAAAAATAAGGCACCATGTTGAGCATGACGTCACAAGCACGTCACAAGATAGTATTTCATACTAAACTGCATACTTTCGGAGCGTTTTGACACTTCATAAAAAGAAGCTGATTTGAACTGTCATCAAGTAACCTATTTGATTCCTAGGCCACTATAGAACCATGTCACAATGAATCAATCAATCGTTTGACCCGCACTGACGTTGTAATTCTCTATTAATGTTAATGCGACAAAGTTCTATAGTGGCCTAGGAATCAAATTGGTTGACTGTACCTAAAGACTATATTAAATCGGAACATATTGAAATAAAAACGGATCACTCACGTTATACAAAAGACGAGACATCCACTCGACATGTTTCGGGGGTTCACTATTGGATCGCATAAATTTAAAAGGCATAATGCATCATTTGGCATAATTCATCATTTGGCATAATGCTTTTTTTTCTGAACACGTAATTTTTTCAGGATTATTATAACGCAAACCTAACCTAACCTGACTTATTTAACAGGATGAGGCCTTAAAGAGTCCTGAAAATTCCACAGTTTAAGAAAAAAATGCATTATGCCGAATGATGAATTATGCCAAATGATGCATTATGCCTTTTAAATTTATGCGATCCAATAGGTTCCCGTTTCGGGACTACTCATGATTAAGGGAATGCCGAATGCTCCCGAAACATGTCGAGTGGATGTCTCGTGTTTTGTACAACGTGAGTGATCCGTTTTTACCCGACTGCGGCGAAGCCCAAAGGAGGGTTATGTGTTTGGCCTGTAAGTATGTATGTATGTATGTCCGTTCCTGTGTCCGCTCGTAACTACTCAACGGAACATCCGATTTTGATAAATGATACATCATTAGATTCGTCTTGATGGTGCGAGTGTCACTGGATATGAAGTTAATTAAAATAAACAAAATGGCGGATTGTATGCAGTTTCAAAGTGCACCGCGGTCGGGTTTTTTTTTATAAAAATTTGGTTATTATTTCAACATGTTTGAGTCTCACGGTGGTTTTCTAAGTAAAATCGGGACACTTAAAGGTTCCATTGAGTTATTCGGACCGCAATGTTGTACTGAACGGTGATTATGCAATGCAATGATTAGTATATTTACCGTAGCGCCCTGCCGACGCACTGCGCGGCGTGCCGCATCGCGTCAAACGTCAGGAAGTCGTTCTCGCGGATCTGGAACCAAATTACAACTATTACGCTGGCGACTAGGGATGTAACGATTCCGATACCGATATATCGGTATCGCTGATTATATACAACCGATATTTGAAAAGCGCGAAAAGAATTTTCTGTATGAAAAAAAAATCTAGAAAAAGTCATTTCAATTACTGACTTAATTTAAAGATTTTCATAAATTAAGTCAGTAATTGAAAAATGACTTTTTCTAGATTTTTTTTCATACAGAAAATTCTTTTCGCGCTTTTACTTTATTCTTTTCGCGCTTTACCTTGTGAAATGATAATGACTATGTTAATTATACCTTTGGTTCATAATAATTATTTTTTTAATTATTTTTTGAGTTGACAATTTATTTATTTCTACTTTACACTTTCAAGGTTGACTCTCCGTTAAATATAGCCAAGTTTAAGGTATGATAAAATGGACATAGTTATGCAATAACGTTCCATTCCACATGCAAAATTTGTTGAATTATGGACTTTGTTTTTAAAGACAGAAGGTTGATACTTTGTTTTGTGAGTTGGAACGTTATTGCATAACTACGTCCAAATATATGACGGTATCCCGAACATGAGCACCGCGAGGCCGAGGTGGTGGTCGAAGTCCGCGCCCGCCCTCACACCCTGTATAACCTGTATGCGTGTACTGTACCTGGAACTGGTCCCGGAGATACTCGAGGCGCGCCTTGAGTATGCGGCTCTGCGTGAACACGTACGGTATCCCGAACATGAGCACCGCGCGGCCGAGGTGGTGGTCGAAGTCCGCGCCCGCCCTCACACCCTGTATAACCTGTATGCGTGTACTGTACCTGGAACTGGTCCCGGAGATACTCGAGGCGCGCCTTGAGTATGCGGCTCTGCGTGAACACGTACGGTATCCCGAACATGAGCACCGCGCGGCCGAGGTGGTGGTCGAAGTCCGCGCCCGCCCTCACACCCTGTATAACCTGTATGCGTGTACTGTACCTGGAACTGGTCCCGGAGATACTCGAGGCGCGCCTTGAGTATGCGGCTCTGCGTGAACACGTACGGTATCCCGAACATGAGCACCGCGCGGCCGAGGTGGTGGTCGAAGTCCACGCCCTCCGACACCTTCCCTCGTGCTACTGATAGTAATACAGCGCCTCGTCCGCTCTCGCATGCCTGTATAAAAACATCTACAGTAGTATCCGTTTATAATGGGGATGTCGACGAATGTTGAATTTTACAACATAATATAATCACATAGACTGGAAAATACTAAATTATCATAACAAGAAGAAATAAACAAAAAATATATAAAAAATTTAACGTAATGAGACCGCAAAGTTTAAAAAAAACGATATTTTTTTATCGTCTTAAAGAAAAAATTAAAGTCAATTTCGGTAATGTGTGACAACTACGTGCTTAAACGCTCTTTTTCGTGCTCAAAATGGCAAAATGCTATTTTTTTCATACAGACTTAGTACCTACAGCGAGGGCAAGAGATGACGTCACAGGGTGCGTCCATTTTGTATGGGCCGCTTTCAACGCTCGGTGCGGTCGGCTACTTTTGATTGCAATTTGTGGCTGTTATAGTAATCCAAGTGTAGTAGTTATAGGTATATATTTGTTCCTTATAAATAGTAGAGTCCATTTACATCAGAAACAAAATTTAGGACACAAGCCTGTGACATCGAAGGGAAGTGACAAATACGTCATACTAAATGTCATGCAATAGTACATTACATAACTAGGGTGGTAATACAAAAAAAGGCCGAGATCGCAGAAGTTTGCGACCCGAGCTGCAAGCGAGGGACGTAAATATGCGATCGAGGGCTTTCTTTATTACCTCCCGTGTTGTGTACATCATTTTATGTCCACACTTGGTCAGAAAGCAGCTTTGATACTTTATGGCCAGGTGTGGCATAAAATGCTTTACGGTGTCGTGATGTAATTTTGTTTACAAATCAATAACAATGCGCACCTTCAATTATCAACTCGTTACAATCAGATATCAAGAAACATAACAAAAATGAGCCATACGCCACGCGCAAGCAAAACGAAAGAAGGTAGGGTCACAAAAACCGACGAAAGGTGTTAGGAATCATATCATATCGGTCACTATAACTCAGGGTTTCTTAAACTGTGGTCCATGGACCCCTTAGGGGTCCGTGATACGAGAGCCGGGGGTCCGTGGCTATGCATACAACACAAACTTTCATGTGCCCTTTATTCTCTTTTTCTCTGATTGTATTCGGAAAGGGTCCGTAAGGTTTTCGAAATAATGTAGGGGGTCCGTGACCAAAAAAAGTTTAAGAACCAGTTATAGTATAACTGGACAGAATTTCTTACAAATAGGTCATAATAAGCGAAGACATTATATCCAACTTTTTATAGCTTTTCTTACCAGTTGCGAACGTGATTTTCGTCAATAAAGGTTCCTACTCACTCGTCAACAAAAGCTTGAACAAGAAAACATTGGTATCTTACCTTTATGTAATTAATGAGCGCAAAACTAGTTTCGGCCGAATCTTGCGTTTCTATGAACAGTAGTTTGTGCCTTTGTAAGTTTGCCACTACACCTGAAACACGTATACAATAGTACTTACCTAGGACAATAAAATAAAGAATGTCTCGGATCGCAGGTATTTGACGTCCGAGCCGAAGGCAAGGGCGATAAATATGAGATCTGAGGCTTTTTTTATTACCGCCCGTGGTAAGTACAAAATTTGACGTCTCCCCCAGGCCATGAAGTGGGATTTTCCGCTCGCGTAACAGGCGGTTATTGCCACTTTATGGCCAAGTGTGACGTAAATATTAAAAATGCTTAAGTAATTTTGTCTGTCAGTCAGCTTTCACTAATGTATTGAACAGGTTTTAAAGAAATTTGCTACAGGAGAAGCTTGAAACCTGGGGAAGGACATAGCATACTTAATTTTTTGAAATCTAACCTTTTGAAGTAATAATTATTAATTAACTTGGAACTCCACAAATATTACAGGCACATGTTTGTTTAGCAAATTCATGAAGAATTCCCTTCAAACGAAGCTGCGTGCACAGCTAGTTTTATAAATTACAGTCAAGGGCAATATGTATACACCACAAAGTTTCAAAAAATATGTATACAGGTCTTATTCTTATTATGATGGCAGTAAAGTTTATGTATACATATTTTGCCACTTTGTGTGGATATTTATCTTTGCCCTTGACCGTACAGCCAATATTAACATGGCCAATGGCTCCTTTCACAAAGCTACAATCTAAACTAGCAACATTAGTCGAAAAAGTCGCCACTTTTTTGACTAAAAATGTTATGTAATTCTAATTGTAAACCATCACAAAGTAATTATCTTTAGGGAACGTGCACGACGAAGGTGCTTCCAATCTAACAAGGAAGAGTACCCAACAACAAAAAACACCCTCAAAGGGCTCAAACTTTGAAGGGTGGTTTTTTAAGGAAAATATGAGTTTGAGGTGAAATGACAAAACACGTGTCTATTCTTTTTTCATGTTCTCCAACATATAATGAAACCAGTAATTAACTAGAAACTTGCTTGAATTTTTTTCTGTACAGTTGGAGGGTTTAGTCACTTTTCAGTACTTTGAAGGACAATGTCTCCTAAAAAGTTGTACTTGGGCAGCTAAAAAAAAATACGTGTCTGCTATTTTAAACTACTCTATAACATATATCAAAATGAATCAAATCGGAGTCGAACAGTTGGGTACCTTTCCTTGTAAGTCTTATACCCCCTCATGCTGGGGCCACATTGACGGAAACGCCGTAAATTTATCGCGATGAAGGACGATTAACGTCAGTGTAGCTAAGACTATATTTGGCGCTTGAAGAGATAATTTGACTTGACAGGCATGATAGTTTCCTTTATTGTCCGCCCGTGTCTCTTTTGTCGTTTAGTGCTGCCACCTATAGTTCGTGCACGTTCCCTATCTCTTTAAGTGTCAGAATGAGATATTTGGTCTGTATTAATAGTTTACCTTGATCGTACCAAGCTCCAACAACACTCTCCAGGTACAGATACGACGTGAAGAAACACACCACACCGTCCGGCACACACGCCGCTATCTACAGAACACCCATTATATTGATTTCATCATTATCACCAGCCAACGGCCCAATGGACTGGACCGAATGAGGTTTAGCTCCCGCAGGCATAACATTTATTCATACAGGGTGAAATTTTATTGATCGTTCAAATTTTTCCTAGGCATTAGGTATCAATAAAAGATGCCATTTCTGAAAAATAAAATGCTGTACGTCTAGCATAACTGGCCGCGACTTCGTTTCTCGCGCGACATAGCATCACCTGTCAGTGTCACACTATATTGAGAAGAAAGAGATAGGTAGCATTTGTCGCGCGACAAAGAGTCGCGTGTCACAGTTGTGCTAGAGGTACAGTACCTCTAGCACAACTGTGACGTAGTAAAATGTGTGTAGTAGTAAAATGTTCACCATAAAATATGCTGTCCGAAAAAATAATTAGTAACGTGAGGATTACGCGTAAGTTTGTCTCGGCGCCTCAACGCGTGGGCGGGGTCGCGGGAAGGGGATCGTTGCCGTCTCTCGAGCAGTGCGCTACTGCGGTATCCACAAACGTATGTTTTTTGGGATATCTTTCAACTGCTATTTTTCAATATTTTGGTAATGAAAGAAACTGACTGAAAAAACACGTATTTTCTATTTTTTTGCTAAAGAATCCGCTGTCAAAATTTGGACGATGAAAAAAATTTCATCCTGTATACATTTTTTGCATAAAAGAAAACTTATTAATTTATTTTATTTCTTCATGGAGAATCAACAGCCTTAAAACTTAACAACAATTAAAGTAGTAGTAGAGAGCCTATTACAGGTAATCACTTATTGCAGAAAAGGTGAATTTAATGACAGGGGTCTCCAATTTTTTTTAGGTAAGGACGTGGTCGTAATCTATTAAAAAGTAAACTTTTGTCTCGGCGGCTGGCGTCCTAACCAAAGCACCTTTCGTCAAATATAATTATGATGATTATGAGTCTTTGTTTTTTCTATCATTCAGAAATCAGTTTTTCATAGGTATAATTGAAAAAGGACATTTTATGGAAACACTGGTTTAGCACGTTTTCAGATTAGTGTATATTACTAAAAATATTAAAACTAACGCCCCCCCCCCCCCACCCCCCAAAGCGAAAAAAAAACTGCGTTGCCGTTGAGATGTCCGGGTTTTAAGCTCCAAAATCTGGGGATTTACGCTTTTTGTCCTAGGTGTCAAATTTTGGCTCAGTTAGAATAGAACACTCACCTCGACCAGCAACTGGCCGTAGTTCCTGATGACGGCGACGTCCTCCCGCGTCTCGTACTTGGACGATATCGTCACCTGGTCGCTGCCCTTCGACACTATCTAGTAATACAATAAAGTTTAGTATTATGTGAGTCACAGATTTTTTTACATTTCTGTAAGATATTTAGTAAATAAGTATTCTCAATTTGTATTTTGACGTTTGGAGATCCTTTACACCTCCAAAACATAATATTTTGACAACGGAGACTCTTTACATCTCCATTAATTTTAGTATTGATTTATTTTCTATTTTTTATTTGTCTTGTTTGGACGTATAGAGAGACCCTTTACATCTCTATAAATGTAGTTTTTGAGTTAATGTAAGGTATTAATGAAATCTCATGTACAATCGAACCAACTGAATCATGACCCACTTTGCTGACAATTCGTTTGAAACTTTCCAACTTGTAAGGTCTATCGACACACTTAGGACGTTTTAGATCCTAGCAAAATAATGTCAATATAGGTCGGAGACAATTTTAACCTTTGTTATCATTGCAATAGAAACACATTTTACAGTCAATGTTTGAATCTCGAGCTAGCTCTCGCTTAGATAACCTTAACTTTTTGATGATGTAAAAATAATATTTCATAAATACAATGTTCTAAATGCGCGTCAAATGTCAAGTTATCAGTTGTCAGTCAATGTGAAAGAATATAAACTAAATTGTAAAATGCTTAATCATTTTAAATGATGGCCAATTTAAAAGAACAGAGAGCTCGGATTATAGTCTCAAGTCAAGAAGGCTATGGCATACGAAAAAAATCACGCGAATAGAATATATCTCGGAATACAGTGACAGTGCACTCCATAAATGTCAGTGTCTAATAAAATGATAACAAGTTCCTCACCATGGAAATCTATCTTTAAGCAAATTTCGACCTACTTGCATTTAGGAGTTTTAGCAAAATGAGCTTATGGTGGGTCATGATTCAGTTGGTTCGATTGTATATCAAAGGATGAAAAGAGAAACTGGTGAGTTTCTTCCGGCGCTTCTTCTCACCAGAAGGTCATTACCCGAAGCGCCAAAAGAAAAGAAAAGAAGACAAAATAATGTAAGACATGTAAAAGAGCCCTTGAGGGCCTACTTACAGAAATAAATTATTTTATTTTATTTTTTTTATTTTATTGGGTAATTGACTGTAACGGAAATTTGTCAAAATTATATAAGATCCTGTTAAAATAAGCATAATAAGGAAATATGTTCCAGTTTTGAGTTTTTGATACCTAACGTGTAACTATTTTTATGAGCCTCCAAAGTTGGGTGGGAAAGTCCATTTTAAAAGGAGAAAAATTATTAAAAACTGTTAATATCATTAAATAACCCATAAAATGTATAGTAACTTTTGTTATTAAACCGTTAGGATAAACGCAAGTTTTAATATATTTGCAGGACACAGTTATTGATTTCCCCAAACAATGTATGAGTAGTGACGTCACTGTATAACGGGCTTCAGTAGGGAGCGTTTCGGCACTTATTTGGGAAAGTCTAAAAATGTGATTTTAACATTGTAGTATCTCGGTGAGTTTTTATGATATTGAAGTGGTTTTTTCACTAATATTTCTATTAATGAGAGGTGTTTCTATAACATATGACAGAAAAAAGTTGTCAAATAGCCAATTATTAGCTGAAAAAACTGTGGCACGATTAACACTTTCAGTGCAAAGCTCCCAAATCTTACATAAAAAACCGGACAAGTGCGAGTCGGACTCGCGCACCGGGGGTTCCGTACAAATTCGTTAGTAGATACTTGAATAGATCAAGAAGAACTGTATGGCGCTTAGTTTAGTAGGCAAATAAGTATGTTTTATGATTTTTGCAAATTTCTAGAAAACGGTGCCACTTAGGAAAACCGTTATATTTTCACTGTAATATTTAGGATGATATTAACAATTGGTAATTATTACAGATTTTCTGTTCAGTAACTTTAAAGATAATGGGGGGGGGGGGGGGGGGGGGTATTTTTATGACCGTTTTTCGTCCTAAATCAAAAAGTGCATGATTAAGAAAAAAATAAAAATGGTTTTGGAATCTACAAGTTAAGCCCTTTCAATTTCCTTCACTATTTACACTTACAGGATGAAGCATCGCCTGCTTAGTCCAATATAAATAATTACCATGGGCAGGATGCAGGGCCTCGCGAGGGTCATGGTGAAGGAGCTCATGATGACCGGGTTGAAGTCCAGGATCTTTGGGTACATGTCGAGAGGAGACAGCGTGCCTGAACAATCAAATGGTCTGATCAGTCAACAGGTTATTTTCCTGACAGATCAAATCATGTTGACGACATGTTTAGCGTAGTGAGAGTGACACCGCCTACAAAGCTAGAGGTCCCGGGTTCAAATCCTGGTAAGGCCAAATAATATGTGATGCGCACGAATATTTGTTCCTGGGTCATGGATGTTTTCTATCTATTTACGTATGTATTTATCTATTGTTGCCGACCGACCAACCTCTTTTATATATTTATGTTTTTTATATTTTTTTTTATATTTTCTAATTTTAAAATTGAAAGACATAGTTATAATGACTTTATGTAAATGATGAGTAAGGTGAATAAAATGGCTTTTATGCCACACCTGGCCATAAAGTGGCTTTTTCCGCACGCTGCGCGTACGAAAAAAGCCGCTTTCTGGCCAAGTGTAGACATAAAATGATGTACACAATACGGGAGGTAATAAAGCAAGCCCTCGATCGCATATTAACGTCCCTCGCTTGCAGCTCGGGCCGCAAACTTCTGCGACCTCGGCCTTTCTTTGTATTACCACCCTAGTTGTGTAATGTACTATTCCCTGAATGTTCTTAATTTATTGATTTCGCGTTACATAATTATATTATAGGTACGGATATTTATTTATCTTCTTTTTGTGTGTGGCAAAACGCTGAGATACGAGTAGTATGCGTTTTCCAAGAAAGGGTACAGCCGCAGAGCGTTTCAACCGCCCTTTTCTTTGTGTTACGACATATTCACATATACGATGAAAAACGCATAAACTTTAGAGGAATATACATAAAATATTATATTAGTGGATCTTCTTATTCTTATTTACACTTAAAGCATTTTGTTCACGCCGCAGCGTTCATCATATAAATTTAATCCTTAAGACACTAACATACGACACATATTTGCATTATATCGAGACGCACCCAATCAAGTAGCTTAAAAATCGCGTGATATTGTATCCGCCAATCACAGCTCGCCACACACTCGCGTCATTCAACTATGCCTTCAGCACCACACACTTGCATTCCAACCGCCAACCGACACTTATTCCCAAATTATTGTAGAAACTGTAATTAAACAGTATTTTTCTACTCCTGTACTGTTTCTGTCTTTTACTTGGTCACGAACACTAATATAAGAACATACATAATATGAGTTCAGAGAAGTCTATACTCTATTCGCCATAACAGCACTAGTGTCGTTATAGTCACTTTATGTTATTGCTAGCAGCCACAGACTTTTAAATCTAGGTTAAACTTAGGTCAAGGATTAAGCGCTCAATTTTAACTTTGCGGTCAAAATGCACAACTACCAACTTAACAAACAATTAAATTCCTACGGTTTTTTAAGAAAAACAAAACTTTCCGAACTAAATTCATTGATGCTAACATAAAAAAAAGTATTTTTAATATAATCACGTCACGTCAGTCAGTAATTAAAAAAAAAGTTTACCATAGACACATACTGTCAGTCATACGTCATATTTGCCTTATTTGCAGGTTATGCTTTTAATTTTGTATTTTATATTTTAAAACCTAGTCATAGAAAAAGTTTTGTATGCAACGTTGTATAATTAAGTCAAAAAACGCTCATTGCGTCTCTATTTGCGATACTCGCCGCATTCGCGGCTCGTATCGCAACTCACGCAATTCGCATTTTTTGAACCCACTTATACAACTGTTGCATAAAATACTATTTTATAAAATCTATATTTTTATTCCAATATTCCTTGTTCCCATCCGGAACACATTTGTTACCGCATATACATATTAATATTTCGTAACACAAATGAAACGGCGGTTAAGACGCTTCGCGTTCTTACCCGGAATAAACTTCTCATTAGGGTCCAATTATTTCCTTATTTTGTACGGATATAGTATTTGATACACAAATAAGTGAAAGAATTTTTAAAATGGCAGTAACGTGGCACCTGAGGTTATGATGACTGTTTGGAACCTGGCGAACACCGGCCTCATGGCAATCGACGAGTCCATGCATCTGGAACAATCATCTATATAAATCGGCTGAAATTTCTGACAAAAAAAAATTGCGACTAGCATTTCTTGCCGACTATACTTTTTTATACAATCGCAAACTGTATGTCAAAACAAACTAATCAAATTGGTCCAAATACGGTGGATTTATTGTAATTTAGATGATCCTATGGCTACCATCCAGCTCCATCATCAGGTCAGCTTCATATCATAATAATATTGCATTGAAATTTACATATCCTTGAAAAATTTCAGCTCAATTGGAAACCGGGAAATGGGTCAAATTTCACTTGCAAGATTGCATTACAGACACCGGGACAGGCGAAACTAAATAAAAGCTTGTAAAATGGTAAGTAATTTATTGTCCTATCGAAAGCACGGTTGCTTGGTCAGGTTTATTTGATGACGCATATAGACTACTTTATTCATTAAAAAGTAAACTTACGAGAAATGCAGTATCGGGTTGGAGACCGTCGGAGTTTTATCATCAAACGGTTCTATAATGACTATAAATCCCTTCGTGTACGTGGACACCAGGGTAGCCAGGTGCGCCACTAGGGTCAGGGCTCCTAACTGTCCCGGGTCCGGGATTTCTAGTGTCCGGATGAGGGAAGAGAGCCGGGAAGCGCAAAAGCGAAGAGGCTTGCGCTCGATGCAGACTCTAGCTGCCACGTCTTTGAGGAAACCTGGAAGAAGGATATCGTTTAGCATTAGATATATGTATCCTATCCTACTCTACTAGCCCTACTAGTCTTGTACTATTTGCGCCTTGTGAAAGGATCACGTTACATTTTGGTGCCGTGACCAGGATTTATGTTTTATTACTTAAGATGTTTTATATATCCTGCTATTCCTGTCCTTATAATATTATAATGTTTAAATGTTTGTTACTAATGGACGCGGTAACAATTGAATTGATTGAGATGAAATTTGGCATGCAAGTAGAACAAATCCTAAATTGAAACATAGGATACTTTATGCCCCGGTAAGGAGTTCTTCTGGGATAATAACTGGAATAACGCAGGCGAAGCAACGGGTAAAGGCTAGTAATAATAGCGCTACATATATCGTAACCCAATTTTATAACTGACACAAAGATGTGTGACGATATATCTGGCGCCTTGAATGTTACAGACTATTTGTTGCTGACAGTACATACAGATGGAAGTATTAATAGTTACTTGCCTGCGGGCGACTCTTGCACGACATGTTGTATCCTTAGCCGTGTCTTCAGATACTCGATGAACCGCTTAAGGAACCCGAGGAAGTGCTCCGCGTTTCGGATATTACCCGGAACCACCTCTGCCAAACAATAGTTATATAAGCTTCGTAACTCTTCGGATATGTGTCGACTTGGACACGACACCTATCGCTAAATAACGTAGTATAGGCGCCGGCAGCAGGGCGAAAGGAGGCGCATTTACACTCCCTTTTCAAGAAAATACTGTTCAAAAGATAGCCCTGTGACAGACGGACAAACGGACCGCGGAGGCTTAGCAGTAGGGTTCCGTTGGCATCCTTTAGGCACGAAACCCTAAAAAGGACACTTTGACAGATTATTTGTGCGCCGGTCTTGGTGGCAATAAAAATCTGCTAGTGCTTATACAGCTTACCGCTAAGCACCTCGTCGGGAAGGGTAGGGTGCAATGTACCTTTTGTAATGTGTTTTTCTGGTGTGCGCAATAAATAATATTTGTATTGTTCCCCAAGATAGCGTCCGTCTCACTAGACGGCGGACTCACACAGCCCTTCCACCATCTCCTCATATTTTGGTAAACTAACCTGTGTCGAGTAGACGAAATGATGATGATTAAGCTCACCATTGAGCACCTCGTCGGGAAGGATGGGGTTCCCTAGGATGGTGTCCGTGTCTCTGCAGGGCTGTCGGGAGATCTTCCACCATCTACTCAAATTATCCTAATCTATGTTCAGCAGAGCTAACCTACGGTTAGCAATGGAAAGCATGATGATGCAACTCACCATTGAGCACCACGTCAGAAAGGATGGGGTTCCCCAGGATGGCGTCCGTATCTCTGCAGGGTTGTCGGGAGATCTTCCATCATCTACTTAGATTATTCTAATCTATGTTCAGCATTGAAAGTGTGATGATGCAACTCACCATTGAGCACCTCGTCGGGAAGGATGGGGTTCCCCAGGATGGCGTCGGCGTCTCGCTGGACGGCGGCCTCGCGGAGACCTTCCACCATCTGCTCGTATTCCGCCGTCAGTCGCGCCGCGTCCTCCTCGCGAATCCTGTAAATAATGTTTCATCAGAAACCTCGAAAACGACTCGCAAGATGCGTTTTAAGAAAAAGTGACGTCTATTGTCTAGTAATTCAAAACGGATGATAACTTTGAAGGCAACACCTTTCAAAATCTCAAAAAAACTAAAGCCAGACTTTCTAGTAACCCTTCATACAATTTTTTTTATTATGAGGCTCTGTAGCGCAGTAACACTCTTTTTCAAGGGTGCGCCTTGTGAGCTTGACGCTGAGTGAGATCCTAAAAACCTTCAAAACGACACCCATGACGACTTTTAATGTAAATTGTTATTGAATTCTGCAACCTAGAAAATGACACCATTGTCTCATATTTCAAAAAAGTCCGTCATCTTAAAATCCTGTCACAAGAGAACTCACTGCGCAACGGCTTTCTCCAGGTTCTGCAACGCTTGGACACTCTTGTCGACGGTGCGCCGCGTGAGCTTGACGCTGAGCGAGTCGATGCACACGTTGTCGATGTTGTGCGCCTCGTCGAACACCACCACCGCCTCCTTGTTCAACTCCTTCGACACCACTTCGGCAATCTTCGGGTCGAGGAGGTAGTGGTACGAGTAAACTACTATTTCCGCGTGGATTATCTGCGGATACATAAAGCGGAGTTACCCTACAGACTCAAAACATGTCTTCGCAGATTGAACCTGGCTCAATGAATAACGGTATTTAATTAAAATGCCTCTAAATCACTTTAGATAGCCTCACTAGAGAGCTCGACATGATATGCATCGCTTAACCGAGTCGACACATAAAAAAGGAAAAGATGTTAGTCAGGAAAAAGTTTAAGTATACTTGTCTGCATGATCGAACAACTTGGCAACAAAAAACCGGCCAAGTGCGAGTCGGCCTCACATACGAAGGGTTCCGTACCACCGTACAAAAGAAACGTCTTAATAAACAACTGGCAAAAGATCTTAAATGCCGTGTAAATCAATGGCACTTAAAACCAAGAAGGTTGAGAAGTTTTTTTAGCTTCTGTTACAGGTATGGAGTGCCCCCCCTAGATTTTTGTATTTTTATTATTTAACTACCAAACTTAGTAGCGGCATCTACAAGACATCTATATTCCAAATTTCTTCAGTATATGTCTTGTAGTTTTTGAGTAAAAGTCTGTGACATACGGACGGACGGACGGACATGACGAAACTGTAAGGGTTCCTTTTTAGACATTTTGGCTACAGAACCCTAAAATATCCTCAGAAAATTCAATCTGTGCTAATAACTTTCTACTTCTATGAAAACTAAAAAAAAGAACATCAATTTTGATTTTTTTGTCAAACATGCCAAACACGTCCAACATGTCAAATACTGTCATATTAAAAGCTATTAGGTACCTTACTGGATTACAAACATGTGGTACTCACAGCAAACCGGGACAGGAAGTAAGGGCACCAGTTCCGGTCAGCGCCATACTGTTTAAGATCATCCATAGTATAAACACCATATGGAAGCATGGATTCCTTGCCTTCTCGGTTGAAGCCCTCATAGAACTGGCCTGAAACAAAACATCCACGTGAGAAGCGACTTTTAGTGTTGTTGATATTCCATCCATTCATACTAAATTATGGGTTTCATAATTTCTTACTCTCATTGTATGTATTTCCTGAAAAATATAACTTAGGACCCTTAAATACCCAACCAGCGAGCTATCCATGTCTTGACCTCATAAATAGTAGCTTATCGTAAGTTAAGGAGTCAAAAGGGCTTATTTTTCTATTGATTCCATTAAAAAATAAGCCCTTTTGAAAATACACTCCTCAGTTGTTACTGAGGTCAATCATAGATAGTAAATAAATAAAGAAAATGTTCAAGTGCTGTGGTGTTAAAAATCGCAGACTTACATATGGGCACGTCTGGATCCCTTTCATGCCTGTTCCGTATGTAACTGGCGGTGAGAGAGTGACACCTGCCATCCACTAACTTGCCCTCTCTTTCTCTTGATACCTGTAGGAGAACATAGTATAAAGCTTTCGGGAGGAGCAATCAGGGAAGGCCAAGGAGGATTGCCGTTTGTTTTCATTTACTTAAACATTACACAAAATAAATCTAAGTACAAATGGTGAACTTAATCCCAAATAGCATTGTTTACCAGTCAGGCATAATGCCAAACAGGGACAAATATTTACGGTCTCACCTTGCCATAAAGTGGCAATTACCGGCTGCTACGCGTGCGGAAAGTCCCACTTGCTGGCCTGGGGGAGACGTAAAATTTAGTACTTACGATACCGTAACAAAGAAAGCCTCAGATTGCATATTTATCGCCCTTGCCAGCTGAAGCTCGGGCGTGAAATAATGTACTACTACTAGTGGCAAAGGTGAAGACATTTTTCACAGAGCCTACATTTTTGGGCCCATAATTACTTACGATTACCATGGTCAGTTTTAGGTATACCTCAGGGTTAGATTTTCGGTGAAGGAATAACTTCATGAGGAAACCTGCATACATTGGTAAAGAAATTCAAAGGTGTATGTGAAGTCCCCAATCCGCACTGGGCCAGCGTGAGGACTAGAGCCCATTCACCCTCATCTATAAGAGTAAGCCAGTACCCAGTACTGCTGTCCTAATTAAAAATAAATCAAATTTTGTTTTTTTGCATACTTGTATAGAAAATATATCAATATACAACCAAAAAGATATATCTTAGTTCATAAAATTTTCCTAAAAGTCATTAAAATAATTTAGCACATCTCCAAAATCTTGGCATTTCCACAACTAGAATTACTTGTTTCTCAAAACCTATAAAATTGAGATGCGTCCTTTTGAATTAGGAAGGCAGAGTAGTGGGACGTCTATAGGCTGATGATGATACCTCAGGATGTATGCACAGGTTCTTGCGGGAGCTGAGCACAAGTCCAACGAGGCTGGGTTTCTCGCCCTGCTGCTCCTCGTAATAGTTTATCAGATTCTTGAGCTCCTCCAACACTTTCTCTATTTCGGGCAGTGTTCGGGAGCAGTAGATCAACTTTCTGTAAAGGAATGTGAGTATTTTATGGTTTTAAATTTTTAATATCAATGATATTTTATAAGTGGATAGGTAACAAGCACTCCAAAGTGAAGCACTAAAAGCACTCTAATTGTAGTGGCGCCCTTTAGTCACTCGCGGGGCGGTCAATTAATCGCACGACAATGTCAACGGTGAATATTTGCAAGTTTCACAAAAAAATGCCATCATGTGTGATAAGAAAGTGCACCAATTATAGCATAAAGAGGTACGAATGTGTGCCGCTGCATTCTTGGAAGCATTTTTCTCAGCTGGCGGGTAAGAGTATAACGTATCTTCTTATAAAATATCATTGTTAAATAAAGTTCTTATTTCTATGTTACAAGCGAAATAGTATTTTCCAAATTATAACTTACCGTACATGATGTGGATTCTGTATCATATATGCAACAATCAGAGAAAGCAGCGAAATAGTTTTTCCAGTACCTGAAGGCATTTCAAGAAGACCATGGCCCTGTGAAAGCAATATAAACAATCAAAACCTAACCTCAAAATGCTTAATTTATTTAGCTTATTTACGAAGCTCAAGAAGTTATGTACATACTTTTGCATCCAAAGCCCTCTTCAATTCCAACATATACGCATATTGCTCGGGATAAATGTAATCGTAAGGAAAATACACCAACAGACCATCAACAGTCAACCTAGAATACAAAATTACAATATAAGTCGTTAACACGATGTTGTCAAGAATTAAACAAAAAATAACACAAGTCCATACTTCATCTTAAAATCTTAACCGCTTTTACTGATATGTACTGATTTGCTATGAAACAAACAATAATTCAAAACAAATCAGAAAGATGCGGTTTTCCGGCAGCATCAAAATCAAACTGTCAACTGTCAATGTTCTGTCTGTCTGACACGACCGCTGTCGTATGTTCGGATATTGCCTTGTATGTATTGTTTTGAATAACAGAGTTTGCGTTTTGTACTTTTGTGTAAATGGTGAATGTGGATTATAAACTCATTTATTATGAGGATGACAAGTTGTTGTTTGATCATTCTGGCCACAGACTATAAAAAGATGTCTCCTGGCCTAATTCTCCGTCTGGCCAAAACACTATATGCAAAAATCACTATACTAGTACTCTATTATTGTATCCGAACATACTGAGACTACTTGAGCTAAAAGTATAAACGCCAAGATTATTTTCTTTTAAAATAATTACGAAGAAGTTTGAACACATCATAATAGCGGCAAAATTGAAAAACTTTGTAAAATTGGTTTTCTATTCTCATCATAGCCTTTTTTCAGCACCATTAATAATTTCTTTGCGTACAACTATCATCATTACCAAAGTTTAATAGCGTTTCTTATCTCCTAACTGGACAAAGGAACATTTTATCAACAATACGCTGTTTACTTACCTTTTGACCCGGAGATATTCTGAGCGTTTCGTTAATGATGAAGTAAGTATAGTATTCTATCTATTTTATTATTTCTTTCGAACCAGTAGGATTCTGAATAGACTTGTGATAGTTTGTGTAGTTTTAATAAAGCAAGTGGCTTTCAATCGCTGGTAGTCATGGTCAAAGTTGGAGTAATAGGTGCTGGCATAAACGGGATAGCTTGTGCACTTAGGATAAAAGAAACATATCCAAATTACGAGGCAAGTATTGTTTTCTTTTTCTAATCATCCAGGTTTCTTGAAGATAACCATGGTACAGTCAACACCAAAATTAGGTAAGCAAGACATAATTTTTGTAGCGTTTTTATACTTACTTTTATCAGTAAAAGATATTGAAATTGCGGGAGCAAAATTATTTTAAAAGCCATATAGCAGCGATAGCATATTTAACACTAGCCAAGTGCGGGTTGGGGACTTTGCACCCAACTTTGGAACCTTTTTTCTCAGGTGGTGGTGTTATCCGAAGAGTTCAGCCCCAATACCACTGGAGATGGATCTGGAGGTCTCTGGTATCCATACTGCTGCGGAGACACGCCAGGGTACCTCCTTAAGTAAGTTTAAAAAAAAGCAGATCACACTCGATCTTTTTTGAAGACAGTTAGAAATACAATTAGGGTGAAATAAAATATGAACCGCTTTTTGGCTTGCCGTTGTGGGGTAGAACTTACTCGACTATTTTTGTCATAGCCGTAAAGAGTTTATTGGTATGGTATATTTCATATCAGTTTTAGCTAGACTACCTTTCTTCCTTAAACAGTAAATGGGGTGGGGAAACCTACAAATTTCTTCACGCTTGCTGGCTGGAAGGCGGCCACAACGTCTGCCTAGCCCCTGTGTACTCTCTGCGCCAAGATAACGAAGGAACAGAGACACCGGCCTGGGCGGCGGCGGTCTTCGGCTACAAGAACCTTGGCCCTCGGCAGCTTGAGTATCTGAGCCGGTTGTACTCTGTAGAATACGTGTAAGTATCAGAGTGAGACATTATAAGAGAACGATTGATTTTTATCCACTTTCGTTCTGTTCAGATTTCTGCTGTTATCTTTGAAAACGAAAGGAGCACGATAAGCATAGGTAATAACAGTTTGACTGTCTATAAAATATCTATCCCTCTAACATCTATCTAGAAAAAAATCTATGTTATTTATTACACTTTAACTCAGTGCGATCGTAGGTGCGATAGCCGTAGAATGTCTGGCAAAGGTGGCTGAGCTTTGAGACCATCCGGATCTTAGATCGTATCTATATTTAATTCATGTGACAACCATTATATTTATTAGGAACTTACGTTTCAAGTTTAATGTAATGTATTAATGAAATCTTATATTAACGCCATATTGCTGTAATACTTGTTGGTCGAAAAGAGAAACTGGTGAGTTTCTTCCGGCGCTTCTTCTCACCAGAAGGTCAATACCCGAAGCGCCAAAAGAAAAGAAGAGATGAGACATGTAAAAGAACCCTTGACTTGCAGAAATTATTTTATTTATTTTATTTTTATAATTAGCATATAAAAGTCCCACTAAATGGCTCCTGCATATCGTGAGATTATTTCTTTATACATATATATTTTTTAGTTATATGATAAATGCATTCGCACCTTCTGACCCTGATTTGAACGATGGAAAGCAACTTAAGATCATTCAATTTGAGATTTCTGAGAAGACCATTGAATTTTAGCTCCGGCCACACATTCACGACCTTCATTGTCCACACGGCATCCATGCTGTCGTATCTGTACTCCCGGTTCACGCGAGCTGGCGGCGTAATCAGACAGTCCAAGGTGACTTCCTTGCGGGACCGAGCACTGGAGTGTTTTGATGTGGTGGTTAATTGCACGGGGCTGGGCGCGAGGGAGCTGGTGCCAGATGCAAGGGTTTACCCGGTCAGAGGACAGGTCATCAGGGTAAGTGTTTATACTTCAACTTTTGCCCTGGTGGTATAAACTTGCGTTCCACAGTTACATCCTTGCGAAACCCTTGTCTGAATTGAGATTAGCTTCATTTGCCGATATTAACATGCGGTCCAAGATTATCTCCTTGCGGAACCCCTTCGCTAATTTGTAAGAGATTCTCTTCAACCACAGTCAAGGGCAAAGATGATCCAAAATATGGTATACATAACCTAACATATATGTATAAATATGTATACCTGTAACTGTATACCTACATATTTTTGAAACATATTGGTGCCCTTGAATGTACATTGTGTCTCTGCGTATAGAAGCTAGTTCCAGATGTGTGGAAATGGACCGGCTCTTACGAGCCCTGTCAAGTCACGAGGTGTCTTTCATACTCCCGTTTCACCCACAAGAGATATTGATAATGCGGACCAAGGATACTTCCTTGTGGCACCACGCGGAAGAAGCCTGTGCCCGCCGATTTTACAACACTGTTCTTTTCATCAGGTGCAAGCTCCGTGGCTGAACGAGACAATCGTCGATAAGAGTACAGGACACTACATAATACCCAAGTAAGTACAGCAGGCAGCATAGGTAGGACGTTTCTAAAACCAGTCTGAGATCATTGTAAAATCAAAAGTTCTCCCGTTCATTTATTTTTTCCCCAAATGCTTCATTTGCCAACTCTCGATTTTCTCCGAAACCAAAAATGTTTCTAAGTGTATTTTCTTATGGTTTTATAGAATACAGTAGGTTCGTTTTTTATTTATAAAAGTTCCGAACAAAATCTGGTTTCAGAGAAAATCGTGAGTTGGGAAATGAAACATTTGTGAAAAATAATTCGGCGAAAAGGCAGAGAACTCCGAGTGACAGATACAGATATATGAAGACGATCGAGGTCAGAGCAAAGTGGAGGAGTACCAAGCTGAACCCTCCAGCAAGTGGGATGGTAGCTAGGAAGAAAGAGAGGAATACAATCGAACCATCGGTCTTACAAACCTCAAAATTCTTAACCATAACCATGTTTTAGCGCCGAGACGGTAGTGTTGGGCGGCACTCAGCAGCAAAACGACTTCAACACGAGTGTGTGTCCGACAGACACCCAACATATTGTTGAAGGGTGCTGCACGAGGATACCTGCGTTGAAGGTCAGTGGCACGGTTATCTCCGACGTATGTTTAACATTAATTTCCTTATTAGAGCAGCTAAGGAGTGGAACTCTCTTCCAGCTGCTACCAGCAAACCTTTTCTCGGAAAAATATAACTTTGATCTCTTCAAGTCGAGAGTGAATAGTCCCTATCTAGGTAAGAATGCTCCAACATCGACTTTATCTTCACTTGACTCGACAGGTGAAATCAAGGTCAAATAATTATGCTTACCTATCGTGAATAATCGGACAAGTGCGAGTCTGACTCGCACACCGAGGGTTCCGTACAAATTTGTAGGTACATATAATAATATAAGGTAAATATAATAAAGTACCCTATAAAGATTGAAGGTAGACTGATCCTGGATTCCGAAGGACGAGGGGGAGGGAGAGGCCTACGTCCAGCATCAGCAGTTGATGTAACGTCTTTCCTCCATTCCGTATTCCGTTAGAGTTATAATGTTTGCGTTTTGGAACGTGCATTTTTGAAACTTTTAAGGACCCTACGAGGTGTACATTTCGATTGCACATCTCTGTTTGTGTTTCGTTTTTTAGTGTTCCATACCAAAATGGTAAAAAAGGAACCCGTATGGTGCGACTCTGTCTGTCCGTCTGTCACAGCCAGATATCTCAGGAACTACTGCAGCTATCGATATGAAATTTGGAATAGTTTTAAAAGTCGCTAACCCGACCCTATTCAATTTGAAAAAATCTTGTACATTTTTGATTTTTTTTTGTGCATTGTTTCATTTAAAAAATATTTTTGTATTTTTATATAACTGTAATGATGTGTTATCCGAATACTTAAATACTTTTGTTTCTTTCTTTCTTTTACTAAAATTCTCGCTGATTTTCGTTTGTTTCTCTCGGACTTTGAAGCTTACTGCTAATAATGGTCACATTAATTGTTACGTTTGTACTCCAGGATGCTAAAGTGGTGAAACACTGGGTGGGGCTGCGACCTGGCCGGGACGAGGTCCGGTTGGAGACGGAGCTCGTGGCCGGGAAACTGGTCATACATAACTACGGACACGGTATTACTGACTCTAATCTGAGTTTTCCTTCAATACTTTTGGCCTAGTCCTACTTTTGCCCATACTCTAGAAACTATACTCGACCGCTGACTCAAATTTCTACTTAGAATCAGTTTTTAGATAGGAGCTTGGCCTTACATGACGTTTAATAGATTATTTATTAACAGTCAAACAGTGCCGTAAATAGGACGGTGTTACCGGTGCCCAGGCACAGGGCGTAGACTCTGGGGGGCGCAAGAATGGCCAGACCAGGCAGGACCCTAGGGTACCTATCAGTGGCGTGGCGTAAGCCGGCATCCTTGGGCAAGCCGGTGCAGATTTGGCGTACATTTTCCTTAAGAGATGTAGAATTAGGTGGTCAAATGCCTGATATTAGGCCAGCCGGTAGGAATCGAGTTCTTTGGACGCCACGCCACTGGTACCTATAATATCTAAAAATAAATAAGGGCGCTGTTATAGAAGTTCGCACAGGGCGCAGAAAAGGCTATTTACGCCACTCAAAGCATTATGAGTTATATGAGTCTTAGAATAGTACATTACACACCTAGGGTGGTAAAGCAAAGAAAGGGCGAGAACGCAGATACTTGCGGCCGAGCTGCAAGTGAGGGACGTAAATACGCGATCGAGGGCTTTTTTATTACCTCCCGTGTTGTGTACATCATTTTATTCCTACACTTGGCCAGGTAGCGGCTTTTTCTGTACGCATAGCGTGCGGTAAAAGGCACTTTATGGCCAGGTGTGGCATAAACTTTTCATAAAATGTATTTACAGGTGGGAGCGGAGTAACGTTGTTCTGGGGATGCGCCAGCGACGTCCTAGAGTTGCTGCAGGCGAAAATGAACCATAACGACACCAACTTAAAGTCGAAACTTTAATAACGATAAGACTGATAC
This sequence comes from Eudemis profundana, assembly GCA_947034925.1. NCBI lineage: Eukaryota > Metazoa > Arthropoda > Insecta > Lepidoptera > Tortricidae > Eudemis > Eudemis profundana. The sequence goes on from OX344809.1 coordinate 3,342,536, forward strand.
AAAAATAATGTTTTATAATAATCCATTGTGTAACAAAATTATAAATCTTATATCGTTAATATACTTATCTAAAAGGTAAGGTAACAGACAATTCTAAAAAGGTAAGAGAATCAGGCTCTTGTTCTGTCTCTGTTACCTCGCCTGACTTTTTTTGGTAAAAAAGGCGTTTTATTTATCTTTCCAATAAAACGGTAGATCTCACCAAGATACAGCTAAAGTGGAGTTGGGCACCTACTTCGGTAACTTCTCTCACTTCCCACTCTTACTTCTTCTCACTTTAAAGTTTATTTGGCGACGCCAACGGTGTCATAGATATCGGTCCTTCTCTGCTGCCGGATCGGAATTTGACTCCTCACCTCTTCCACGGTGTCCAAGTCTGAAACGTACAAAAAATTAAGGTTAGATGACTTGTAACAATGATTGCCGAGTACAAATTATATATGACTGTTCGGAGGATAGTGCAGGGAATGAAAATAAAACGTTCGCTCGGTATACTAATTTGCGTGTAATGTCTTTTATATATTACAGAACACATTAGGAGTTATAGACTGTAGCATTTACACGCGGGTTCGCTTGCGTAATTCCCGATATCATTCCAACGGAACTCCTTACCAAGCTACTACACCTTACTTAGACTTAGTCTAGTTTAGTTGTACCTATATGTCAAATTTCATCTTAATCCATTGTTACAGCCTGGTTTAGAAATGAACATCCAAATCTCCAAACATCGTCACAAACTAAACACAACATAAAACATTTAAATATTGTGTAGGATATAGAGGTGAAACAAGATATTGCTTTAGGCTAAATCGAACGAACTGACCAGCTATGGACCCAATTACGCTATGGACGGTGAAGCACCCCGAACCTATATTTAGTCACTCGCCTTGAAAAATGAGCGAACTTTAGAGGTCGCCAGGGAGATGATGAAGCTAATGCTTTCGTACAAATGAAGCAGGTCCTCTTTGGAGCTTCTCTTAGTGTTCTGGTTTCTGGTCGACTCACCGACATCGGCCATGAGGACTCCAGGTTTCTCGTCCAGTGTGGCCGCTACCGCCCCCCAGGGGTCGACGAGCGTGGAGTGTCCCCACGCCACGTAGCCGGCCTCCGTGTCCCTGGCGGGGCTCACTAGCGCCACCCACAGCTGCTGGTCCGTGGCGCGGGCTCGGCCGAGCAACTCCCAGTGCTTGGGGCCGGTGGTCATGTTGAAGGCGCCAGGGTAGATGAGGAGCGAGCACCCTGGAGGTACCCAAAATTAAAGATCTGCTGTCCCCAGGAATATTCCCCTCACAAGTTGGGAATGTTCCCGGGAACGGTACATTCCTACCCGAAATATACGAGCAAACAGACGAAAAGTTAACAATTCCGCCAGTATCGGTGGCACAATTAGAAGTGCGCTTTTGGAAATACGGGCTCACGTTCCATCCGAAACATATCATTTTTCAATTAACGCTTTCAATACAAACTTTACAAAAACACCGACCTCTTCGAATTCACAGACTTTAAACACAGCTCAAACTCTCCCGTTTAAAATAGTTTTCTAATAAAAAGTATTAGTCCAACGACCATCCAACATGAATTAAAAAATTAAAATCTTGGAAATCAATGAAACAAACGTAAAATTAGCTCCTAAGTTCTATTTGCCCACTTTTTCATATTAAGTACTACGAAAGAGTATAAAGTATTAAGTACATGCCAGTACCACTTTTAGCCATAAGGTGCGCCATCTCCGGGAAGCGCAGATCATAACAGATGCCCAGGCCGATCTTCACGCCGTGGAACTCGAAGGTGGTGAGCTGGTCTCCAGCAGATAGCACCTCCGACTCCTTGAACGTTATCTTGTTCGGAATGTCTATGTCGAAGAGATGCATCTGAAAATATACGTATTGTTTTCATTTTAGGTAAATTTCTCCTGTTTGTATGTATTTTAAAAAATCTGCATAAATATTGATGGTCTGGTTCACACTCGTGGAAAAAAGTTTCGTAATTAGCACAAATCTTAAAGTTGCAATGCAATTCCATTGGCAAAAAAAATGTAATTACTACGAGTGTGAACTAGACCATCGCTAATAAATTAATAATCCTGGTCACGGCACCAAAAAATAACGTAATCCTTTAAAAAGATACATACTCGTAAATTCGCATAGATGTTCTTATTATCTATGGAATTTACTACTGTATTACCCTATAATGCTTACAAAAAAGCCAGTGACAAGATAGATAAATTTCCACCGGCTTAGCTATTATAAGAGATGAACACTAAGTTCTACCGCTTAGAAAGGAAAAGTAAGCCAACTCATTGTCAGTTCGGCTTGCCCTGGTATCTTAGCTCACCTTCCTGTGTTGCGCGAGCAGCTTGCCGCTGGCGTCCCACACGGTGCAGGTGTTGTAGAGGCGCGCGCCGCAGCGCTCCGGCACGGTACCGCCCACAACACAGACGCCGGCCTCCGCTGCCGCCTTCGACAGCGCTCGAGACGTCTCACCGCCTGGCACCTCCTCTGCATACTGGTCGAAGAACTCTGGGAAAAGTAGTATCTTATCATCTTATCTTATCCTGGTAATGAGTCCTTTCAGATATACTTCGATCCAATGGGATCTTTTGTGTATTACCGCAACTACACAATGGCCTGTTCCACTACCACCATGAATACAAAAATGGGAAAGTAAAGTAGTAAATAAATCGAATAACACAAAGAATCGGTCATTTCCATCCACTTCCACTGCTGGACTTAGCTGGCAAAAAGCGGTACGTTTCTTGATTTGTTATGCGAACGAACACAAAGTGGAATTCCCTGTACGCTTGCTCCATCACAGGTTTCATCAATTCTTCATCAGGCATCGGAATTAAAAGCAACTATGAAATCGTTAATTCCATATAACTGTCAGTCAGGCGGCCGGCAGGCGCCAACGCTAAATATGGTACCAAAAGGGCTCCAAACCCACCCAGAGCACCTGGAAGGTTAAGGCCGGCCCTACATACTACTATATCCTATTCACCATACCTATTCAAAGACGAACTTTTCTCATTGTGAAAAAAGAGAAAAGTTCCAATGAGAAAAGTTCGTCTTTGAAATCTAAATTACATTTATTTTACGCTAGATAATTCTCGTCATCATCAATCATCATCATCAGCTTGGGATTCTGTAGCATCTCTCCTATCAAGTTTTGAATATGCGTCTCCATCCATTGTCTTACAATCTTTCCTAGGTGACGCATAACAAATAAGGTAGGTAATAGGTACATTACACAACTAGGGTGGTAATACAAAGAAAGGCCGAGATCGCAGAAGTTTGCGGCCCGAGCTGCAAGCGAGGGACGTAAATATGTGATCGAGGGCTTTCTTCATTACCTCCCGTGTTGTGTACATCATTTTATGTCTACACTTGGCCAGAAAGCGGCGCGCAGCGTGCGGAAAAAGCCACTTTATAGCCAAGTGTGGCATAAATACATTTTATGCCACACCTAGCGTACGGAAAAAGCCGCTTTCTGGCCAAGTGTAGACATAAAATGATGTACACATCACGGGAGGTTCTAAAGAAAGCTCTTGATCGCATATTTACGTCCCTCGCTTGCAGCTCGGGCCGCAAACATCTGATCTCGGCCTTTCTTTGTTTTACAACCCAAGTCGTGTAATGTACTATTAGTTACCGATTTCTGAGTTAGTAACAGAGAGTTTTGAGTGATAATAACTTTCTTTTCTTCTACATTGTAGTCTATGTCTGAGATTGACAAGCTACTAGTATTTCTTCTTTGAAGCGTATTCCATTCCGCATTCTTCGTTTCATAGCAAACATTGTTTACAAATTTCGAAGCGGCGACCTAACACAACAGGAAAATTATACCGTTTGCAGTGTTGGCAAAACAAGATAGCTGGCAAACACGAACGACACTGTCCGTTCTTAGTAATCTTGACAACACACATAAGTAAATGAATGTTTTCAGAGTAAGCAGGGTAGCGCCCTAAAAGGCAGAAGATAGGGCTCTCTTTCCCATTGGGCGAGCGGCATTAGGGGCGGCTAATATTTGGCATTATTGCATACTAACATATACTCGCGGCTTCGCCTGCGTTGTTCCCGTTACTGTCCTAAGGGAACTTTTTACCGGGATATAAAGTATCCAACGTCCCAATCCAGGACTTGGTCTACTTGCACACTAAATTTCAGCTTTTTTCCTTCAGTGTTACAGTTACCCCGTTATTTAGTAACAAACATCTAAATATCTTCACAAATATTCACATTTTACGAGTATAATATTAGTATGATGTGGATAAGGATAAATAAAGGGCTTATTATTATTATTATAAAATGAGGGAGCCTAGTTTTAGTTTGTACTTACTGGTGCCATAGGGCGAGTTGAAGCACTCCGGCAGCGCGACCAGCTGCGCGCCGGCCTGCTTGGCGCGGTGGATCTCCTCCACAGCCCGGGCCACATTCTTGCTCTTGTCCGGGCCCACTGCCAGCTGGACTAGAGCAACCTTCAAGGCTGAAACAACAGTAACGAGTTTACGCAAAATAGGCGTATATCTGTTGGCGAGTTGCGGAAAATTAGCCCGCGTTACAGTGATTCGGGTCGGTCGGTTTTCCAATATAGTGTGACAGTGATAAGCAGGGCCGGATTCGGAGGTGTGAAGGCCCTGGGGCGATGAAGGAGCCCTCTACTTATTGTGGTGTTGTGGAGCCCCTCCTGCCCTCCCCCAAATACGGCCCTGGTGACAGGTAAAATGCTCTGTCGCGCGACCATCGAAGTTGCTGCCAGTTGTGCTAGGCAGCCTGCTAGAATTGAGGTCAAATCAAATTGCTTTGTTTTTCAGAGGCGTTCACAATTTCAATGTCATAATGACATCGAATTCAATGTTATTATGAAGCAATAATAACATTATATGAAATTTTATTACAGCATTAACATCTACCAACGAATTCTATATAGTTTGTTAGGTTCTCAACGGCTCTCTGGGTCAACACAGGCATACTTCTAATAAATCGCTTCGGTGACACAATTGGTAGTGGCTTGGGCAGGTTCAAATCATGCCCAATGCATATAATTCTTTTCTTCTAATGAAGTATTAAATAACATTTTCACAGATAAGTCATTTGTTATAACAAAACAGTTTATCTATATGCTGGTCATAATTTGCGATCTTTGAATGCATTATATAATATGTCGCACCTTAGTTATAATTATAAACCAGCCGGAGTAATAATCCAAAATTATTCTACAATTCAGTTAAAACTATTTGAATTTGTGTTAAGATTGAAAATAAATTGTCAATTTTTTTGAGTTTACTACTAATAGTATGATGTGTATAGATGTAGATGACATTATTTGAAGCATCAGAAAATACACCATGGGCCCGAATAACCCGACCAACTTTAACTATTATAACTATAGATTCTAACAACTATTAAATAGGAGTAAAAAATGTTATATGATGTATAGTCGAAAAACGCTTAGTTTCAGAGATATTCATTATTTTTTAAATGAAAACTCCCAAGTGTGTAACAAGCCCTAATAAAATGTGACTATAGTACATTACACAGCTAGGGTGGTAATACAAAGAAAGGCCGAGATCGCAGAAGTTTGCGGCCCGAGCTGCAAGCGAGGGACGTAAATATGCGATCGAGGGCTTTCTTTATTACCTCCCGTGTTGTGTACATCATTTTATGTCTACACTTGGCCAGAAAGCGGCTTTTTCCGTATGCGCAGCGTGCGGAAAAAGCCACTTTATAGCCAGGTGTGGCATAAAGATACTTTTACAATTTTTTTTAATCCTTTAACTAAACCGGAATCAACCATCGCAGTATTTGATGGTAAGCGACTACAAGGCCAAAAAATTTACCTTTTGTTGCCATTTTAATTTTTTTTTCCTTTTTGATAAATTTTTCTCCAGTAAGGACATGTTTATAACGAGGGGCTGAATTTACTGATTTATTTTGTTCCATAAGACTATTAATTTAAAATGACAAAATTCGACCTATGTTGATATAACATTATTTACTTGTAATACCATCAGGAATACATGGTTAAAATTGGTCGGGTTTTTCGGGCCCACGGTGTATAAAGCCTTTAATAAATGCAAGGCAGTCAACAATGTTATCACTTGCTATCAGTTATGACATAACAAGAATATGAAATTGTTATTCCATGTTTGAAAGTTAAATAGCATTAGATATATAGAAGGAAGTGGTTTATAGAGGGTCTGTTGAAGAATATTCAAGGCGCCTTCTGTAGATAAAATGAAAGTTGATACATCATGATTCTAATAGCCATAAATAGATGTTTTCATAGTCTGAACAGTGACCACCCTGGGGGCTGCAAAGGATCTCGTAAGAGGTCAAAAGTAAAAGGTTCAGGCAACAAGGAAATTATGGGATATTTGCAATGTTATAAAATTTAAAGAAAAGTAGAGGAGTAGGGGGTCTGGAAATATTTCACATACAAAGGGGGTCGACTCATGAAAAAGATAGCAAAACATTGCCATAAATAATTTATTAAATCTAAATAAGAAAATAACCGGAAAGCGTAGAGTGATTTTTAGTATGCGTATTAACAACTTTTATGATAACAATTATACTGTACCGCGTAAAACTACAGGGGGTTTCTTTAATAAACGCGGGTGCACCGCGTCTGTGTAGCTATAACCGTTACTATCACTCGAAGGGCTATGGCTATTACCTCGTTTTATCATCATAGACTACTATACTTGAACACCACTACGATACTAATACCAAGAACTCGCGCAACCACTTTACAAACTTATAGCAAGACTACTGAAATGAAGGAAGTGAATACTAAACTAAACTTCACTTCACTTCAGTCCAGTCATGTCAGTTCAGTATGCCCTTGCCCGGCTGAATGACGTTGACGTTTGTTACTATGACAGCTAGACTCGACAGCTAAACAGCTGATCCCAGAGCGGTCCGTATTGTAAAAAAGATAAATACGCGTTTAACAGAAATCATATTTCCAAGAATACAAACATATTCGTAAATTCAAAAAGTATTTTATATTTATATTATAGTTTTGTAACTATTTAAATAACTTATTTTTTACGGAATATATCGTAGACATACCTTTCTGGCAAGCAACTTGAGCAGTAGATCATATTCGTTCTATAAAACTAGTTGCATTCGGATTGCTCGTCAGACTAAATCTAGTTACGTACGCAGCTGGATGCATCTTCGTCAAAATGCCGAGTTGTGCCGTATTTTGCTGCAAACGCAGATCTAACACGTCAAATCTAAAAAGAGATGGCGTTTCCTTTCACTTGTAAGTAATTTTGTACACTTGTAATTAATTACACTAAAATCGAGCTTAGCGTTATTTCAATTTGTTGACTAGTTGTCAAACACTCGCACGTTCGTTGCCATAGAAATTCTTTACCAGTCCAGTTGAGCTGAGCGAGAGATTCGCGTAACGTAATGGAAATCAATGACCGGAGTCTTGACATTAGTGTTGGTATTGGTTTGTTTTGTTTTATCGATAAATTTAATGTTATCTACTTTAACAATTTTGATTGAAATGCTTTATTTCCTAGATTGATTATGTAGTATAAACTGACATATACACTGGTATATGTCAGTTTTTATCCTGGCTTAGAATAACCCGTTAGAATTTAAGCTTATCTCCGCTCCGCTTCAGTAGACATGAATTATGACTTTATGACAGTTATATTGCTTAATATAAGTCTTCGCTCCACTCCTATTCAGTGGCCGAGCAGCCTAATATCATACTTTTCAACAGACTTCGAAAAAAATGTGCTCCCCGATTACTCAAAGACAGCTGGATTGATTTGGCTTTTTTTGTTTGGTACATTTTCACATCACTCATTGTACTAACTCGTGCATTTGTTATAGAATAAGTTCGTTTGAAGTCAGTTATTTTAAAATGTTTAATTTTGCATTAATTATAAAACGTTGGGTAGTAAAAGAAGATTGGTCGAAGGTGAATTTTATTTCGATCAACCATCCAAAAAACCGTTCCTAGTCACAAAAATTGTTTCGTATTCATTTCACCATATGGCTGGATCTAATATTGTATTTTGTAACTTATTTGGGTCTAAGTTACAACCCAGTTCTGCCGCCATCCTTAAATTAGCCTTATTGCCATCACAGCTCAAGGCTTTTCAGCACTTTCCAGTTTCGTATACTAATTCCAATTTCATTTATTTAATTGCCTCAGTTACAAAGCTTAGCTTTTTATTTAACACTTGTACCTTTGACCAAAAAGGAACCGATTGGTACTTTCCATGGGGTATTGATTTCCAGTAACACAAATACTAGGGTATCTATTCCTTCATCTGTATTATCTATTAATACATCACAACGTAGCCGAAGCGCCTGTCACCAGTTATGCTATCATGCATATCTGTTTTTATTTCAAAGACTAAGATCTTATCTTATTTTCTGGACTGACATTGCCTTTATATTCTAAACCCGCATGCTTCCTTGATAAACCGTGGCCGTCCGTCAGTGTGATTATCTTCTTCTTGGTCGGTATCTTCAATTCGGAAGGTCATGTCGTGCCAGTTTCTCGTGGCTTCCTACACCAGCTTTCTCCATCTAGCTCGGTTCTCGGCTGTCCTTAAGGCGGTTGCAACAGAAAAATCAGTGATCGTCGTTACTTGGTCACTCCAACGACTGGGAGACCGGCCGGTTTGGCAGTCCATGGGGTCCATGTGTTAAAGGGCATTTCTCCAGAAATATGTCTGCGACTCATCCATCTGTCTCCATACATTTAGTATGAAAAAGGGCCAGATGAATGAGGTGACCGCAGACATATTTCTGGAGAAATGCCCTAAAGTTTGTGGAGCAAGCAATCAGGTCTGAAATGTTTTGCGGACATACTTGTATGTGTTCGGGGAATAAGAGTTGAGTTTAAGAGCCTTATCACACTTGCGATTTGCGAGCGAAGTTCCATACAAATGTCACTTGCGCGCGAGGAACTCGCTGCGAGTTCGCCGCGACTGGTTTTGTATGGCAACTCGCCCACAGCTCGCCCGCAAATCTCAAGTATGATAAGACCCTTAATTAAAGCAAAACATCTCGGTTCTGGTGAATACTTAGCTTCCTAGCTTGGGTTTGATGCTTACAACATCAACAAGTTAGGCACTTCTGCTTTTTAGATACGTTAAACTTTCTTGGTTGATTGGCAAGCATTGCCAAACTTTTTTATGCTTGTATTGCATTTATTTTTTTAAGAAAAGCTTAAACTCTATTGGCATGTGCAGCTTTATACTATACATTTTATTTATTTTGTTGCAGGTTTCCAAAAGATCGATATTTAAGGGATATATGGACACGCTTCTGTAATAATCAGCTTACCTGGGTTCCCGCAAGAACGAGTAATATATGCTCAGACCATTTTAAAACGTCTGATTATAAAACGTCCGGTATTAAAAGAAGATTGGTCGAGGATGCCATACCAAGTCTATTACCACACTGCGTTTGCTCCGTAAGAATAGTAAATCACCATGGTGTCGTAAATTTGACTAAATTTGTAGAATTTTAACTTAGTACTTTTTATCCTAATTTACAGACCCATCAAATACAAAATGACGGACACTTTCAATCCTGCAACGACCCTCTTAGTACAACTCCTACGAAGTCAACAACTGCGCAAAATGTATGTTCACTTTTTAATATTTACTAAACATAAAACTATTTGTTACCCGACTGCGGCGAAGCCCAAAGGCGGGTTATTAAATAGATGGTAGCATTTTTCATAAACAAAAACATCCACAGACATCATGCCTTATTTGTTTTTCAGGTTTCTTTAGAGGAAATACCCGAAAATGGAATTGGTAATTTAAATCCCACCCCGGTGCTTACAATAAGAGAAAGAAACATGAAACTGCGGATAGAAAATCAGAGAAAAATAATTAAGAGACTTCAATCAAAGAATCGTTATCTAAAGAAAAAAGTTGCAGATCTAGAACAAGTTATTCTAAGTCATGACGAGGTATCTTTAGATGAAGGAGAAATAATGGATCAATAAAAAACGCAGGAAAAGTTTTGCATTAATCATTTAAAAATATATTTTATGCCACACCTGGCCATAAAGTGGTTTTTACCGAACGCTACGCGTACGGAAAAAGCCCCTTTCTGGCCGAGTGAAGACATAAAATGATGTAAACAACAGGGGAGGTAATAAAGAAAGCTCTCGGTCGCATATTTACGTTCCTCGCTTTCAGAGATCTCGGCCATTCTTTATTTTACCACCCTAGTTGTGTAATATACTATTACTGTCATATTTTTGTACGCAACTTTGGACAGCGGTCTAACTTGTGCACCTAACTGTGTACACACATCTTTATGCGTATAGTAATAAATATGTGTTGCGATATATGGCAATTTGGATGTTACAGACATGCTGACTGTAAAATAAATATTTGACTTCTACGCATTTTGTTTTATTTCCTATTTGTTATAATAATGTGGTCTAATTCATGGTCGTATTTTAATAAGATGTAGTAATTTGACTGCTTTTGACAGTTCGAGGCGTATATGTATAATATTTGAAGAATTCCTTCGATTTCTCCAAGATCCCATCATCAGATTCTAATTTGGTTACAATGGCATTATGGCACCAACTAGAAAGCAAACAAAAAAATATTTTTCTGATCGCTGCAGTCGTCTTTGAGTAATCGGGAAACATACATAAAAAATGATTGTGACAAACTGTGAACCTACTCTTTTGAAATCGGTTTAATTATCTGTTAGCATTGTCTATAACTTCAAAAAGTCTTTTAAAACCTTATTGGTATATTTTCCTACTGCTGAGTTTTATCGATAACACGGTTCGACAAATTCTCACGCCTATTTCTGCAAATGGTATCAATGTGTGCGTCACGTCACCACAGTATTTCAATACCTACACTATGGAACTCCCGTGTTGCTCTGAGACAGCAAGTCTTCTACATTTCTATGAGAAAAATACGAAAATAAACAATGGCGAAAATTTAATTTATATCTTATGATTTATGAACATATCTTAGTTACCTACCTAAAACAAAAAGAGTTTTGTTAGGTGTCCAGCGTAACAAGAACAACACGGTTTTGAAACACTTTTTTTTTAAATATTATTTTTGAATATATTTCCTTATACAATACAATTTCTTTTGATCAGTAATGGAAGGGGGGCTTTCTTTGGCGAGCGGTGAAGTCCCGTTGTTTTTTGTGGAACACGTAACGTTGAATTGCGGTTCCGTTATCGGAAATGGATTTTAGTGGAGCTCCCAGAAACAACTAACAATTCAACCTTTTCATTATAATGGAGCATAACTAGTAAAAGATTAAGTAGCTATCAGTGGCGTGGCGTAAAAGATATCCTGGGGCAAGCCGGTGCAAATTTGGCGTATATTTTCCTTAAGAACTGTAGAATAAGGTACTCAAATGCCTGATATTAGGCAAGCCGGTAGGAATCGAGTTCTTTGGACACCAAGCTACTGGTAGCTATTTTAGAGTATTCTAATATTTTTATTTTATAATTATTTTATTTTTATTTAGCACCACAACACAACATACTGTCAAAATGGGCTAAAGTAATTAAACTGAAGGGGGAAGTATCCTAACACCGTACCATGCCTATTGCCTACCTAACGTATGTTAGAATAGGAATCACGTAACACTTCTCTGATGATGCAAGTTTTTACAACTTTGGTCGTCAGTTGCTGTCACGAAAAATGCTAATCGATTTTGATAGCTTGAAACTTGGCACGCGTACGTAGTTTTAATGACAAGTCACTAATATGAACAATACGCAAAAAGTATCGAAAAGACTTTTTTTGGATAAAGCGTGTCACACACTAAGCAGATACGATAAGATATCTGTATCTGAACGCATATCTGTCAATATCGCTCCCTATACAATTCAATGAGCTAACACACACAGCGCAGATAACTTATATTTTATCGTAAAGTATCTGTGGGCACCGACATATATCGACAGATGGCAAAGATATTATCTGCGTATATGAATTGATCTGTGTATAATATCTGCCGATATAGACATGGTATATATTTTATCTGCAGATAGATACAGGTTGATGCGAGACGGAGTCGCATTTTAGTATTCATTTTCTTTATATCTTCTTTAATCAAATCATGAATCGCCATAAATATTAAGCTTGGGTTTCGGAAATAGATTGAGAATTTTTCTTCTGATAGATCTTCGAAGATATTAAATTCACCACGGTCCTTTTTAAGCATTATGACGTTCTATCCAAAACCTTCGCCTGTTAGTGCATTGTAACGCAACACGAACATCAAATTCATAATCAAAATCGTCATCTGACGAGCTGTCTAGTAAATCTAGAAGATATAAACACGAAAACATCCTGTATAAACAATCCGCACCAAAAAACAAGTCTACTCAGTTTGAAGGATTTAGACTGAATGTATCGGCTCGTATATTATCGTATCTGCGTAGTGTGTGATAGTTTCAGATCATTTAAGTTATTATACGCTGATAAAATATTATCGTATCTGCGTAGTGTGTGACACGCTTTAATCGTAATGTAGATCTGCCGTGGTGTTTTTTTATCAACGAACCGTCATATAGGAGATATTTAGGTACAACGTGTTCTCTTTTGCGTTTCAAATTATCTTTAAAATTGAACAACTGCGATGTTACGTATGCATATGTACTTATATCTATTCATTTCATTATTGCGTAATCCAGACTGTTCTGGATCTCACGTATGTAATTCTATTTAAAGCAGGAATCAATAATGCTCTACATTTGCATTTGAAGTTTTGCAAATATAGGTACATATAGTATAGTCAAATTAGGCGATTTTTTACAAAAGTGCGGAAGTAATTAAAAACAGTCATGGAAACTTTTCTAAATTATTTTGTGTGGCTTGAAAATCACCTCCAATATAACCCTTAGCAAATTCACCCACCGGAAGGGGGTGAAATGGGGTGAAAATCTTTAAATATTCGTAACTTCGTGGGGATAATAGAAACAGTCGGTGCAATTTGACATACACTTTAAACCGTTATGATCTACATTCGCACCAAGTATTTTCTTAATCCGACTTACGGAACATACTAAAAAAAATGATTAAAAAAAAAAATCTTATCTATTTTATTGCGGCTCCGGGGAAAATGGAACAGTCGGTGCAAGTTGGCAGAATTATCACAAAAATGGTCCAAATATATTACCAGGTTTGCACCTGGGTGCGTCACACGGAAAGCCCTTTTCCAAATTTTCTTATCCCTCTACTTCGGGGGAAATTTGAACAGTCGTGCAAATTTTACTATAATATCTATTATGAATTTACTACATTCGCCGGTTAAGAAAAAAAGAAATTTCTTAGCGGAAGTACATAATACAAGTTTAGCAAAATTACGGTACGGAATGGCGCGTCGGCGCGCGAGGGGGGTGGAGTGGAGCGGAGCAGCCTCTCCTCGCCGCTAACCATTCCGTACTGTTTTTGCCAGATCCAGTAAGATTTTTTTTTTCTTTAACCGGCGAATGTATGAATTCATAATAGATGGGCGAATATTTAAGAGGGTCAATGTCTCGCTATGGTAATCCAGACTACTAAAGAATTCCAAAGCCGAAGTATTTTATTTCGTTACTTAGATAAGGCAGGTAAGGCAGTGGATGCAAAAACCGCTTTAAGCTTGAATCACCCAAAAAAAAGATAAATATTGAGAAAATTGTGTCTAAAATGGCAATAATAGGCGTGTCCCATTCCTATTTCTTCCAATTTTTGATGTTATAAAAAAATAACTATAAGGAATGTTTTAAGTACTGCACATCAGTATTACACTTAAAATAAATAAAGATTGTTTTTCATCAAAAACATTTTCAAAAAGTAACACTTCACCCCGCACCTCGGGCGATCGGCAAACTTCGGAGATTCGAGTAGTATTTAATTTTGATTCTCTAAAGTTTGTCATCATTATGGTCTTTCTCATTTTTCACCGTATCTTCATAATTTATTTACAGTGGAGTATTATTGTATAACCATATCAAAGTACACATGGGACTATTTAGTGCCATCTTGTCTTGTTATAATATACCTAATTATTTTGTAAAGCCGCATTTTCTAGAATTTGTCATTATTGGCAACATTATTTTCGGCAACATTGTCAGATACCCCAATGACGCGTGTTGCTAATAATGACAATGTGTTAGGCGTATAATGACGATTGTTACCAATAATGATTTTAGTATATGAATTCCTAGATAATAGACGTGTATTTTATAGTTTCGAACATGTGAGTGAGTGACTGAGAGTGATTGAATAATGATGAAGAAAAAATGAATCATATTTAATATTATCAAACCGCGATAAGAATACGATTCCGAAGTACCGTTTGTACAAAAGTACATACAATAAATAAATATAATTATAAGTCAAATTGTAATATCTTCTTAATTTAAGTGCAGTGCAGACACTTATAGATACAGTGTAACCTGGATAACTGGGACCTCAAGAGACCCGCAAATTTGTCTCACTTAAAGAGTACATTCCGCTTACCCAGTCTCAGATCCAGGTATAAATAAATATCTGTCTCATTTACAGAGGGTTCTATTAATAGAAGGTAAGAATAGAGGTTATTTCAGTTATAGAGGTGCGACTACTAAATAAAATAAACAATATCTATGTATGTATACACATGTGAAATCGAAGACACTGCTAACTGACCACTTGTCACCCTTATTACAATGTATTAAGGTCTACTGATGGTCACTTAACTGTCTTCGTTTGTACATGAGTTGTTTAGTATCAGAATAGGTATTAAAAATAATATAATTAAACATGTTTTTTATAAACGACACAGATTTCATCGCGTATCGGCGTAAAGGATAGGTATTAACTTATTTTTTCACGCAGTGATAAAGATTTAAGCCCTCTTTTCTGCATATTTCAATTTAATTTAAACCTTCGTTTCAGCATTCATCATTTATCAATTACCTAAACATCCGGACTATAGAAAAAACAAACTAAAACTTGAGGTAATTTAGGCACAATTACCACGTGCGCAATTCGTGGGTAGGCTAAAAACTAGTAAAAAAAACGGAAATTTATCTGCAAGATATTCCGAGTCGGAGAGAAAAAAAAATTGTCGTCTCAGTTACAGAGATCAATACCTATAAAATTAAAAGAAATCCCAATTATAGAGGTAAATAAGACGATAAAATCGAATGAACTAGGTAATCCCAGATATAGAGGTCTGTTGTGTCCCACTAACAGAGGTCATTTTTATGTCGTCTCACTTACAGAGGTAAATAAGACGATAAAATCGAAAGAACTAATCTTAGGCATAGAGGTCTGTTGTGTCCCACTAACAGAGGTAATTCAGTGATTTAGGTGCCGGGACCTCAGCATGAGTTTCAGCTATGGAGGTTTCTCACTTATCCAGGTCCCAGTTATCCAGGTTTCACTGTAATACATTTAGAACTTACTTCTTGGTAAATGCTGTGTGTGTGTGTTTTAATAAAATATATTATAGTCGACAGTATTTGACAAATCTCTCATTATTTTCCACATCATTTTCATGTTATACAATTGTGACCGAACGTATTTAGCACACTAATTATCTATTTTATTTTCTTTATGCCAGGTGATGATACAGATAGCACTGAAGACGATAGTGTTATGTTTTATGTTGAATTATTACATTTTTTCTATTTTATTTAAGTAGGTGATCTAATTAATGATTTTTTTCCAAGTTTTAGAACTTTTTTGTACTGAAATAAATAAGTATTTTCATTTACATGCACACAACCATTGACAATGTCATTTCAAATATTAATTCAAAAACGACATATGTGCTCAATCGTATTATAAGCGCGGTTTAATAATAGTAAACTATTAGCTATGTTTTTTTACTCTTTGACTGAAACAGGTATGTATTCCTGGGGCTTTTTGGAATACCATAGCCTGGTTGTGGTGTAATATGTTCAAAACTCGGCTACTTGCACATAAAAAATATAATTCTTAGAGTTCCAAATAACCCTACGAGATAATCAGTATTGTCGTAACTGTTTAAGTAAAGAATAAATTTATAATATTGTCTTCGGTTTCTGCGATAATCACTCATTGTAATAAAACAACTTAAACGAATTTAAAGGGGACTTAAAAAATGTAGCACATAAATAAGTAACCATAAAATGTATGAAAATATAAATTTTGTACTTATACTAAATTGACCCCTATAACAAAGTGACCGTATGGACACTATGTTGTATGGGTCAACTTTAAATTTTAGGAAGTTACGACAAATTTTAATCATCTCGTAACTTTTTTATTTGAAGTGTTAATGGTGTATTTAGTGTACTTACGACAAAATGTCCCTTAAGAAATTTGAAATTTCCAGTGCCGATGTATTCGAATTTTATTTTTGTCGTCCACATCATAAACCATATGAAAAAACACTTAAATCAATATACATTTGACTTAATTCTCAGGTAAAAATCATTGTTGGCAACGAGCCGTCATTATTTTCTGCAAAAACGTCATTATTATCATAAGGAGTCATTATCAGCAACACCATTTTAAACAAAAAAGTAAATGTAATGAAAATTAATGGGTTTTGTTCCGTGCCTTTATGATAAAACGTTATGTTTTTCATGTATGTATCTGGCTTAATAAAGACGCTCTATCGCGGGGTTTGTAAAAAAAACTTTTTTTTTGGTCAAGAATAATGTTTTGAGGAGAACTGCCCAGATATTATAGTAAAATAGAACCGATAATGATATTTACATCAATATTTTACTATTTTTCTATAAAACTGTACATTGAATATCACAAAAAATAATTCTTCATGCCTGATTTATCAGAAAATGATACCACACTCGAGGTATAATAGATAGCTATTATAGATATACATAATAGAGATAATTGATCGTGCGCGAGTTCGCTGCGATAGCCCCTTCCCGCGCCCTGCCCCTGCCTCACACTCGCCTCGTGTCGCCCCATGCGTGCGGGAGCTAAACATCCAGGTTTATTATTCTGTACTTCCGGTAAGAAATTTCTTTTTTTCTTTTGCGGCGAATGTAGTAAACATATAATAGATATCATAGTAAAATTTGCACGACTGTGAAAATTTGCCCCGAAGTACAATTTACAAATAAATGTAAAAGAGATGATCCGTAATTCGCGGAGGCGTGCAAAATTAATTAGGTGTTTATAATACCTATAGAAGCCTTATGTAAGTTTGCACCGAGTGTGTAAATTTCCCCCGAGCCGCAAACTAAAAAAAACAAATTCGCAGTGTTCCCTACTATGTACGTAGTTTAAATTAAAACCCATATTGCACTAAGACAGTCTCTATACGTAGATAAACTTACAACAAGTACTTTTTCATCAAATCCAAATTTACGGCCCTTCAAACTTTATACCTAATTTTTAAAAGACTTCCGTATATTCCAGAAACGGTGCAAACTAGTGATAACCTTCTATACATGCCATCTAACGATTCCACAAGAATCCGCGACTGTTCGACTTAGTTCAACACTTAATGGTAATTTGCCCGTACTAATACAGCAGGGAGGAATGTATGTCAAGACCAGCAAGGCAGACGTTTTCAAAAAAAGTGAAATCAAGGAGGCACCTCGTAACGTAACATAATGTTACCAGTTGCTTCTACAGACCCAGTGGCGTGCGTGGCGCGCATAGTATTCGATTCCCATCGGCTTACCTATTTTAAGACATCTCGTCTCATCCTGAAGAAAACGTAAGGCTTGTCTTCCGAAAAATTGTACGCCACGCCACTGCTGCATACAGAACAGAATACTCAGAATAGGTATCAGGAAATCTCAGGAAATCCAGGAATCCGTTCCAAGGAGAGGTAGCTACATTAACTATAATATGTATGTACCTCCTACGTAACATACAACATAGATAGGTACACTGTTTGCTTCACGAACAGGGACGCATGTATACGCCCGGCCCGGCATCTTTGTATCTCTTTCATTTTATTGGTACTTACACCGAATATAAAAGACCCATTCTCTGAAAAGTGTTCATAAAAAGGCACATATAAAATTATTGCAGGAGTATTTTATACATTAAAAAAATGTCATATAAGGAGCCACTGAAACTAGGTTTTCCTGTATCCAACGCTTGCTTTTCAACCCGGCTGCCGCTCAACCCGGACGCGTGACACATGACAAATGCATTATCTTAATGCGCTGGTTTGATCTGCGGGTTTTTTTTTGTTTTACCACCCTGAGTGGATCGCACTAGCTGGGGGCCGGGGGCGCCTGGGGTAGAACCAGGTCGCTTGTCCCGGTCCCCTTGAGAGGGTCAGACTAGGTGCGGGCCAAAGCTCCTGGGGTCGAACCAGATCGCTAGGCCAGGGCCACTTTGAAGTTACGCTGATTGCTCAGAGTGAGCAGCGGACCAGCGGGAAGGTTGAAGCAGATCAACCTGTTCTTATGTGAGTGTGTGAATCGAACGAATGAATCTGCGGGGTACAGAATTGTAGATACAGGAACAACCGATTTCTTTGTTTTTTTACGCGGTGTCTTAGGAGAATCGGGCATGAAACCTAAAGGAAACCAAAATGTTTTTAGTTGAGGTAGAGTTGTACAGTAAATATAAAGCGTCATTTTACTCTATTGGTTATCGAGCTCAAATTAAACATTCAAGTACAACAGCTGAGTATAATAATCATAAACAATTTATATGGGCGAGGGTGGGACCACCCCCAGGATTCCACCCTTGCGGCCTTTTCAATAAATAAATAATCACAATCGGCGATATCGCGTACCAATAAAGTTGGTAACTTTTGTAACCTTGTTTGATGTCAGTTAATTGAAAATATCTCGATGACATTTCGTATTTTTAGGGGTACCTACTTAAGAATAAAAATCTATATTGGTACGACTTTGCATTTACACCCCATATTTTAAGTCCCAAAATATCGCTTTCTAAGCTTAACTGTGTTAGTGATCTCTGGACTAGGAGCTGAAAGCCAATAGGTGGCAATAGAGCGGGTATCACATAGAAACAGTGAGCACATGTGACCAATTGACTCTAAGGTCCAAATCTTTATCTATTTATAGCAATAACAAACCGGATTCTAGGCAACACGGATACTTCATACTTGTCCAAATTACACGATAAAAATATACCTACTAATTGATAATGAGCTGAGGAACTGTTGAACTTTTAGGCGTTAATAATATAATAAAAACAAAATGGCCGATTGACAAGGTAGGTACTTATTCAAATAAATGCCTTGATTGGCGCCATCTCTTTTGTTTGAAGTCACACTAGGAGAGCAGGGTGTGGTGTGTATTTTATATTTTGTTTTTTTTTTTCAATTTTATTTTATATTGAAAATTTGAAACTTTTGTAAATTTTATGTAGTCTTTTATTTTTTATACTATGGTTTTCATTCTGAAAAAATAATTATGAACACCTTTTAATTAATTTACTGATTAATAAAAAGCAGTAGGTAACTGTAGTGTTCAGCACTGGGAATATTATAAAATAAAATACAATTAGTATCGAGGTACACAGAGCGGTTGATTGATAACGACTGTCTGGCCTTACGGGTAGTTTGGCACTGACTGACGTTTCCCGTCAACCGACCGTATACATTTATTTATATATATATTTAACCAATCTGTAACTACACATATTCCGTAGACACTACATCTCTTCCTTTTTTTCAAGTGTTTATTTTACAGGCAGGTATTTATAATCAGGTTTATTATCACATTAATAAATTTTGTTTTATTGTGTTATCAACTGTACATATTGATGAATACAATACCGATTCGAGCTAATTTACTACGATAATTTATGTCGAGCTAATGGGAGTTTTAGTTGTCGGTTCGCTACCCCTAGCCCAGCTAAGAAGACTCCGACAAGAAACTTAGCTGAGCCCGACCATGGTCGGAGTGAATTTAATTCAGGATATTCTGGTCCTGGGGAACATCGCGGTCCTTATGTGATGGTGTCACGAGGTCGAGGTCGAGGTCGAGGTCGCCCTCACCGGCGGGGTCTTGTATCCTGTAGACTTCATATTGTTACAACACGTGGTAATCTGGCTCTGATCCATGCGTATTGTAAGTTTTATATTTAGTAAATGTTCACGTATTAACATTTTTGTACCATCTGATACTTTGTATTTCCAATTTACATCCATGTATTTCAGGCGAAATAAAGTTTCTGAAATTAAATTGCAGTTGAATTGTTTTTATAAAATGTTAATATTCTTCCTGATTACTCTCAATATTATTCTCGTGCTTTCCTTCCTTCCTTTCCTTTAATTTTACTTTTCCAATTTGTGTGTCTTCATCTGGGTCATTTGGTCCATATTCATTACCTAATCTAGGTGATTTTACCTGTAATTTGCCCCGGTGGAACAATCTATTTTGGACCGACAATTAACTCCTTGGAAAAAAAAATTCCTAATAAATTAATCACAATTACAACCATTATTCATTGAAAATCTTCCATTCTGACCCAAAAGATTATAGTGCTATAACGATATTATAAGTGCGCCATTTGAAATGACGGCTTGTAACGGCCATAAAATAAAAACATCATTCATGAGTAATTGTGTAAGGTTTTATAATAAACTGCCAAGAACCGCAACTGAATTGTCTATTAACAAATTTAAGAATTTTGTACAGCGTAAACTCATTTCCAAAGCTTATTATAGCACACAAGAAGACTACATGAATGATGAAACACCGTGGGATTAATTACAACTGGAAATTATTTTAAAATAATGTATAATTAGTTGTTTTTCTGTTATTGTACTTGCCAATTTTTTGACACTTAGAGATATATACATACATAATATCTCATATACATCTCTAAGAAAAACGGTATTAATTTTATTTTAATGTGATAGCACAAATGTGCCTGATTTAATCTTAATACAAAAGAGATGTATAAGGATTTTAAGTAACATACGTAATTGCGAATCGTGTAGACCTCATTTTGTTAAATTAAAAATCCTAACACTAACAAACATCCTTGTATATTCTCGAGACGTGTAAATTCGTGCGGAAGCACCCTAGTCTATACACTCACTCTAAAGATATTATCTATAAAGGTACTCATAGTTTACGGCCAAGAAACAAACTGGTACAAGCTGCAGTCGCCAAACTCAAAATGAACTCTAACGGACCGAAATGAATTCCATGTCGATAAAAATATAAGTATAATAATTTACCGAGTACGATTTCAGCCGAAGATAAGTACACAACTTTTGTTGAAAAGCTGAAAAAACTATATATTGTCTCAAGTTTCTTTTTTTTTTTTTGTGTAAATGTATATTTAAATAAGTAGATTAAGTTAATCTTAGTATATGCTACTCCCTACCAGCAGGGTCCATGTTGAACTTTATAAGTACTTGTAACATCTTGTAATACCATGTTGTGCATAAAATAAATGAAATGAAATAATTTACTTTTAAGTTATATCATGTGAGTCGCAGAATGTTTACATTTCTGTAAGATATTTTAGTAAATAGTCCCATTTTATATTTCGACGTTTGGAGGTCCTTTACACCTCCAAAACATAATATTTTGACAACAGAGACTCTTTACATCTCCATTAATATTACTATCAATATAATTTCTATTATTTTAATTGCCTTGTTTTGAGGCCAAGAGGCCTTTTACATCTCTAAAAATGTAGTTTTAAGTTTATTGTAACGTATTCATGAAATCGGATATAATAATGTCATACTTGTTGTTATATTTAAACATTTTAAAAAAGTGGCGAGTTTCTTCCGGCGCTTCTTCTGACCAGAAGCAAGCGCCAAAAGAAAGAATAGAATCAGACTTCTTCTAGAATCAGATTTCTTTTTTCAAGATTAGGTTTGGTGAACCATTTGCATGACCCTTAAATAAGAGTAGGTAAGTTTTACCTTGTTGCATGTTCTTTTGTTAAGAATAGGTATGATGTACCTTTTTGTATGCATTTAGGTAAGTTGTACCTTATAGCATGCATGCTCTTTTTTTCAAGATTAGGTTTGGTGAACCATTTGCATGACCCTTAAATATGAGTAGGTAAGTTGTACCTCGTTGCATGTTCTTTTGTTAAGAATAGGTATGATGTACCTTTTTGCATGCATTCCTCATTTTCTTTTTTTTTTAGTAGGTTTGGTGTACCATTTTGCTCGAGCCTTTAGAGAGAGTAGGTTAGGTGTATTGTCTGACCGCCGACTCAAGAGTAAAGGGTTATCTATTATAGAAAGAGTGTAAGTGATTTCTTACGTATACAAAAGCTAACGTAATAGTTAGTACTAAGGTAAAATATCAAATGACAGCGCAAAAATTGCAAATGCAATAAAAACATTGGAGGGTAGGGTTGCAACAATCAGGAATTTTCACTAGTACCAGTTCCGTTGAATCTGGTTTAGTGTTTTATGGTTACAGTTTATGGTTTTAATATTTTACTCACTTATTACAGTTTTTGACAACCCTATGCAGGTGTGAAGGTAGCTTTTGTATTTAGAACATAAAAAGCATTTTGAACTTAACTAGAAAGTGTTTAGGTCGAAATTCACTACTTCGTATTACGACTTGTCACCTTTCGAAGTAATAATGCTATTGTAATAAGTTTTATGGCTTTTTACTCCAACGGCGCCGGGCAGACTACACCTTGTTACATATCTCAGACTTAGACATGATATACCTTTCATTCACCCTTTTGTATGTGTAAACATACGCAGCAACCATTTCTATGAAACTGGTAGTTAGTATTTTTTATGCATATCCCCCTTTTACTGCTACAGTAAGCTTGCAACATGTAACTGTGCGTGAGTGAGTAGAAATAAACAAAGAAAATATACGTATTATTAATAATTTTCATCACGAGTTTATTTAGACATGTTTGAAGTTCTAAATGAACTAGATAGTTAATAAAGTTCTAAGGTAATAGGAAATGTACTTGTTAAGTGTGACACTCTTTTACACGTAATAACAAACAATATTCATATTTTTAAGAAATCAACAATGAATACTCTTTCCCTTATGCTGTATAAATAATGTCGGCGGTACCTAGGTTTTTATCCGTAGGTACATTAAACCGATTACATATTAATATAATAACATCGTCATTACAACCGTTATACCGGATGGGCAACGCGCATGAGACACTTCCAGTAAATGAAAGCATCCATAGATTACGTGCGCTAACCATCAGGAGGGTTTTATGCATATTTGCCACCGACGCGTACATAAAAGTACAATGTAATAATTAGCGTATCAACAGCGACACCCCCAGCTGGCCATTGGTACATAATTTCCTGTTATAGCATGACCTTAGCTCTTTATAACTTTTTAATACACTTGCTCAAAAAGTGGTACTTTTCGTAGCTGTAAATCGTGCGCAAAGTTGTATTTTGCGCACTAGTGCTTTTTACTTTCCAGCTAATTTTTTGAACACTAAATAACACATTTATTTGCAAAAAGTAAAGTACAAAGTAATAATAAATATATATCTTGCTTTTTCATGTTTAAATTTAATTAAATTCTGTATGTTTACTTTCAAAATAATTTCTTTTGATTAGGCTGAATGGTGACAGCTGGTGCCATGATTTTGTTTCACCGACATTTTTTCGCAAATGTATTAAAAAACGTCGTTTGATACACGTGCGGAAGCGTCATTTCCACTCGTCCCAAGTATTTACCCTCGCCTAGCGGCTCGGGCCAATACACCTCGGAACTCGTGAAAAATGACATACTTTCCGCACTTGTATCAAAAAGTACTAAACCAGTTTCGTAGATGGAAGGAGGTACAATAGTTATAATCGGGGCGAAATATTCTCATTGAGTTGATTTGTTCTGTAAACATTCCTGCCCAGATACTATTTAACCATAATTTTTAGTCAGAATTTATCTGTATGTCGCCAGACAGGATTAAGTGAAAATGAGTCGAAGAGATTTGTGGAGTCACGCTCCTTTTTAGGGTTCCGTAGCCAAAATGGCAAAACAAAACCCTTATAGTTTTTTTTTTCAACTCGGCTCTTACTCACAGGCATTTGTCATTGTTGTGCAAAATGTAGCAATGTTTATGCAAATTATTTCTGTTTCTCTCACTGTTGTTGACTGCACTCGATAATGACCGTCATACTAAGGCTTTTGAAATGTAGGTAAATATTCATGCTTAATTAACGAAAGTTACAACAGTACAATGTTACTCGGTCTATATAGGTGAACCCTTTGACCTTGAACTTATCATTTGTTTACGTTTTAAGTAGCTAATTCAAACATTACCTACTTTTTCGTTTTTGATGCAATTATAAACGTCATGATTTGTGGTTAGATTTTGAGAAATACCGTATCAACCATTGAATATCGTCAACAACAGTAGACTACACAACAATAACATTTATTTCTGTGGTTAGCTTTAGTATCCATGGATAAAAATTGTACTTTTATTTGTGCAACCAATCAGTAACCCATAGGCCTTACCTTTTGTAACATGAAATTGTCATTTATTTACTCTCAAAATCTAAAATTCGAATTAATTCATGCATTAGAAAACAACTATAGTGTCAATTTATAATAGATGAACATTCGCCTGCGGCTTCGCCGGCGTTATTTCGTTGTTATCCTAAGGGAACTCCTTACAGGGATATAAAGTATCCTGGGTTTCACTCCAGGACTTGGTCTACTTGCATGCCGAATTTTAGCTCGAATTCATGCATTTGACACAGCGATATTTACTAACAACCTCCAAACACCTAAACATCTAAGAAACATTTCCACAAACTTTACGTCTTCACCGTGAAAATAGAACGGCAAAATTGAACATAGTCGCGTATCCCTAGGAATAGGGTGATTTGATCTAATAAAAATAAATTATTCTAAAGTCGGGTTCTGCTCCCCAAAGTTGCTAGCAAATAAATCTATAATATTTATTTCCATGTCTTTAAATATCTTTAAATGTCGAAATCAATCATAATCTTCATTTGTTTAAAATAAAGAAATACGAGTACACACGCACGGACGACGAATTCAGGTCATTGAAATACCGCCATATTTCCTAAAATACTTCAAGAAAAGGTTGTGAGATTATTGAAGCCTGTTTTGATCCTTAATTAATGTTAGATATTATCTGCCATAATAACACTGAGAATAGTAGCAATTTCAGGTTTAGATCGATACAAACCTATTAAAAATAATGACGTTAACGGAGTGAAATATTGCAAAAGTCACCATTCTTGGATAATAATATTTTTATGATGGGTAGCGGATATTGCTAATACAGCTAAGGTATTAAAGAGTAGTATGTTATGAAATGAAGTGTCAAATATTGAAAAAAACACCTATTTCTATTATTTAAATTACGGTGACCCGAATTCTTTGACCGCGAGTGTAGTGCACTTGTTGTGACACTATAAAACTAGTTGCATTATCTATCATTTACTCTTTTGTTCTTTTTTTTTCAACGATTGCTTGTGATTTCACTACAAACATTTTATCTAAAGTAGCACATACCTACGCGTCGATGTTTGTCGAGCAGTTTCCTTACTAAATACGAATGCATAAATCTTCTATGTAGGTACTTATCTTGAACGAATCATTAAAATGTTCGTTGTTGGAGTACGATGGTCTCCTTTACTATTATTAACCTATTGGTCACTGATTTGTTTGCCATAATTTTGTGCACGCAATTTACTCACAAATTCATCCTAGTCGCCAATGTAGTGTTCAGCACTGGGAATATTATAAAATAAAATACAATTAGTATCGAGGTACACAGAGCGGTTGATTGATAACGACTGTCTGGCCTTACGGGTAGTTTGGCACTGACTGACGTTTCCCGTCAACCGACCGTATACATTTATTTATATATATATTTAACCAATCTGTAACTACACATATTCCGTAGACACTACAGTAACAAAAAAAGAAAACAAACACTATTTTTTACACGCATACAGGGTAGGCCTAGGCAGGGTGGGCAATGTTTTATGTTTATGTATGAAACATTTTTAGCTAAAGTGTCCTCTATATTTCTTTAGCTCGAGGTCTGATCCGAGGTCAAGTACGAGTCGGCTCCCACCGAGCGGGTTGTGGTCTATTCTGTCAGTATCTGTAAGACACAAAAACAACGAAATTAAATCATTTTCAGTCGGTCTTACGCCTTTGAGATAAGGTTTATTATTGCGTGACTTGCCGTTTCAGATTTGTGGTTCGTATCGCGAGGTGGTGAACTATGAATTTAATTTACAGGGTTCCGCTTAGTAATTCGTTGGAAAGTTTTTGCAGAGATGAAGTTCTTATTAATCGATTTAGTGATGCGATTTCATGCAGTTTTTATTGTCATTAGTAAGTCTGCGTTTGAACTTTGTCTGCCCTGATGGAAAGTGGAGACATGACCTAAGGTGGAATACGCTTAGGTACCTACCCAAATTTATCTATAAGGTAGTTAGTAGTAGTATATATTCATAAATGAAAATTTGGATATGGTTAAAATATATTAAACAAGTATTACAAAATTGAAAGTTTCTTTCTTTTCTTGGAATATTATATAATATCGGCAGATATTAATGTTAGTAAAAATAATTTGATAATCTTAGAGTTGAAAATATAAAGTGATTTAAAAGAAAGATTTTGCGTGCTTTTTTACTTTTTGGGAC
This sequence comes from Eudemis profundana, assembly GCA_947034925.1. Classification (NCBI taxonomy): domain Eukaryota; kingdom Metazoa; phylum Arthropoda; class Insecta; order Lepidoptera; family Tortricidae; genus Eudemis; species Eudemis profundana. The sequence goes on from OX344809.1 coordinate 3,369,115, forward strand.
CGATGTATTTTTGTGAATACAAATTAGGCTTTCAAAAATGGGTAGTTAAAATATAAATAAATTCAGTGTTTATAATTTTGAATTTGGTTAAACCTGCGCTTTATCAACTGTGTATCGTAATTCGTATTTTTATTAGATTGTGGCCTTACCTACATAGGCATTTCTTTATTTTTTAAGTTATTTAATGAGTGATTACTTTACGTAACAAATGTAACTAATCACCATATCAAATTATTTATTCATAAATATTTCCATGTGTGTGTACGTAATTAATATAATAAAATAATTATCTCTTCCAGAGTCACCCTATATACATTTTTTGTAGGTGTAGGTAGTATGACTACACTAGTATAAGTATCTTTATCGTAGTAAACATCGAAATGTGTCAAGTTTTATCACATTAGGTTAAAACTGCAGTGAAAATAAACATAACAAAATTTCGTAGTTTGTTTGCGGAACCCTACTTGACGATAGAAGTAAAGTACCTAATAAACAACGCTGGTTTTACAAGAACTTAATCAAGTTATTATAGTAGAGCTTTGACAGGGTTTAGTTATGTTACGGACCCCTAAAACCAAGGTTTAAAATTTCTAATAAGAACATAAACTTTACGAACTTTTTGGCGTAATAAACCTAAACCAAAAAAAAGCTATTTCGACCAAAACCGTTAAGCAAGTAGATAGGTACCTACTGACAAAGTAGGTTAAAGTGCTTACGTAAGCTTGTAATTGCATTATATACCTACCTACATTCTCTTTACGTTCATAGTAAAATACCTAAAGATTTGACATCTACTTTTTACTAGTTGCTGTCTCGCTCTTTCATGCTGGGAATTATTGTTCAAGGAATGCGCGCGTCGGCTAGTCTCGGTACACCCAGGACGTAAAGTTCAAGTCTAACACCACTGAATTTCTTGTGCACCTTATGTAGAACAACATTGAGTTCATTTTTGATAACTCTACATCACAAGCAAAGACTTATCAACAAGCGATCACCCTCCCGAGACTATATGTGGTGACTACTTTGTAAAAGTACATTCATAAATTTTATTATTACTGAACTCGATAGTTTTGAAGATTTTCTTGTATTTACGTATTGCTAGGGATCCAAATTTTTATGGGTAATTTTCCAAAATTTTGCCCACATGTTTTTAATCAGTTTCAAGCCGTTTTAGTTCAAAAATAGATCCGTAAATTAAGGAACTAAATGAAAAGACCTTGAGAACGAGTCTCGTGGGGAGTGCGGCTACGTCATCGACGGGAAGTTTTGCAGTTATGTATGGCCGCCAGACGGTGCCTGATTGGCCAACAAAGCCTCGACGGCGGCCATTTTGTTCGCTTCTGAGTCACCAAAAGGTGAAAAATGTTCGGAATTACTGTGCACTCCCCACGAGACTTCACAACGGTATTGGGCATTTCCCTCGTGAACACAAAATTTGGGTTTCATGTTCCCTACTCACCACAGCGTGGATGAAATAATATTTTATTTCGAGGGAAATATTTTTTAAAACTAGTCAAATTTTATGCCCGCCGATTCTTCAATCGACGGAAAAGTGGTTTTCACAAGTTACAGTCTCAAAGTCGCGATAAAGTCTGTTTTCCAGCACAAGTTCGGTCGGCTGGTGGTCGTCGCTCGGAGACACCGTGTGCGGATTTAAAAATTTTAAAGAAGTGTCACGCGTACCGCCGGAATTGATATTATCAATAAATACATGTGTTTTACCTAACTGTCAAAATAATAGTGAAGTGATCAGTGCGCGTAGCGGATTGTTTACGTAGATGTTGACTGAGATTTGTAAACGCGGTGCGGCAGGATGTAGCCCGAAGTCTACGCGGGCTTGAAGAGCGCACTTTTATCGTTTCCATTTTATTTAGAGGTATCGTCAGGGCGCCAAAATGTCGGAAACGACGATGGTGAAGGTGAAAACGGAGCGGCCCGACGAGGCGGAGATCAGAGAGCTCGCCGCCAAGATGGTGGAGGCGAACAAGGCCAAGGCGCTGGCGGCGTCGGTGGCGGCGGCGCGGCCGGGGCCCGGCGCGCTGGGCACGGCGCCGCCCGGCTCCGGCGGCCAGCTCGGCATCCTCAACTTCCTTACGCGCAAGACCGGTGCAGCGCCCGACACGCGCCCTCCCGTCGACCCCGAGAAGAAGACTCCAGCGCCGGACGAGGCGAGCTGGAAGGGTCACTTCGGCTGGGACATGCTGGGCAAGTGCCACATCCCCTACATCTACCGGTCTGGGGAGAAGTACGTGGCCGTCAGAATGGTCGAAATCAAATTATTAAATAAGTACCTGAACTACCTTCACGCCGACATTTACTCCTGCACCTGTATAAGAAGTTACTACATAACGGAGATAGAAGCGAGGCTCCTCAACGAGATCAACAGCAGGCACTGTGACGGCCAGTTCGGTAGAGACCCCTTTACACAGAAGGACTTAGTGGTCCGGTTACTAGACGCTTATGAGTTCTATAACTTCCTAGATGTATGTTACAATAAGTTACTAAGAGGCACGACCAATAGTAAAGACAAATGTGGTTTTATACGAATAAACAAGGAATCAGTGGTGCCCTACACAGTGAGAGACGGACAGAAGTTTGTGCCCTTGTTCTACTTTGAAGGTGAAACGGACAATCTTAAGTTGAAAGCGGACCAGTTGAAAGGTTGGGACTTGTCGTACTTGAAGTTTTGTTGCAAAGTGCAGGGCATTCGGAATGAACTGTTTGCTAGTGAGACTTGCTCGGTCATAAGTCTGTCGGACATTAAAAGTTACTTCCCGCCAGGGACGGAGTTTGAGGAATACTGGCCCAACAAGGTTGTTGACTCGCAGCTACTGATCTCGGCTAAAGGTGAGTCATTTCTATCTATTAAACTGTATTGTTTTAAGTTATCCTATGCTTGTTGACATGTTACCCCAATCTGCATAATCATAACCTTGAAATTTTAAACACTGCATTGTAATAAAAATAAGTTTTGATATTGAATGAAAGACAGCTCCAATTCCTTAAAGAAAAATGTTCTGCTACTTTAGAGTATTCTGTTGACTATTTGATTTCATTTGATACCTAATCTTAATACAATTCAATTTCTATTTAAATATTATGTTTAGTAAATCTTCTGCACTGTAGAATAATTCCAATATTCTGTACAAGAAATACATACATGTTTTAACACTATCCCAAATGAGAGAAACCATGTATGAAAATATGCTCACATCTGCTTTATTCATTATTAGGTTTCAAACTATTAATACCATTTGTAAGGTGTAAACCTTACACTGTTACTTTGTTCCAGTGTTAGGGACCATTTCAACAAGGCCCGTATACCTGAGACAATCCACTGAGCCAATCCAATATTGGCATTAAATAAATAAATATTAGGGGACAATCTTACACAAATCGAACTAGTCCCATAGTAAGCTCAATAAGACTTGTGTTATGGATACTAGATGACGATATATTTAATAAATTACATTGTTTACATAAATCAGTCTAGTGAAATAAAATGATTTTTTTTTCACTGGCTGACTGGCTTAATGTCTTGGCTCAGTGGATTGTCTTGGATATTGGCCTCGTCTAAATGGTCCATTAGACTCTTCTCTCCCTACCCTAGGCCCTAAAGAACCACTGCTCTAATCTAACCTTTGATGAAACTGACAACACCCAATTTTAACGTCTTTTAATTGATTTCAAGCAAACAATGAGTGTGACATTTAATGGAATGCCAGGACCTTGAGTAATTAGTAAAGTTAAAGATATAAACCAACATGGTACTAGTGATGGGCTAAATATTTTCAGTATTTTTCTAACTAAACTGAATATTCAGGCCATCCCTAAAAAGTACCACTTCATAGGGACACATTAAACTGGAGGAATTTGTATAAAAATTAAAAATGCTAATGTTTTTTTTCTTCATTGTCAAGCTGGATCATACATCTGACTTTGGAACAACACATGCTTGTATACACAAGTACAGTCAAGTTAATTTACATCTACACACTTAAGGGAACAAAAATATCTGAACACTGACCCTATTGTCAGGACCATAAAAGCGTGTTTTTGTTTTGTTACATGTGTAGATGTAAATGAACTTGACTGTACCACTATAAAGCGCTTGTTTTATTGGTTGTTACCTGATTACTGAGGAATCCTCAGTGAGGATCATGTCCAACTGTAATGTCCCTCCACATAATGCGGTCAAGGGCCACATGGACTGCCCTATGCAAGGCACTTAGGACAATTCACAAGTGCACTTTTCATAATTTATGAAAAGTGCACTTGTGAACAAATATTAGTAACCACCAAAAATGGCCTAAAAATTAATGATATCTATAACTTCATCATCTGATTGGTATGAATGTGGCACAATAGGGTAGACTGACAGTCTCTTGTGATCCTTTGTCTCTGAGCCAAAATAGTAATAATGAGTATTTATTACTCCTTCAAAAGGAGTTGATGATGAATTATCACTAAAAGTATTTCTGTCTAATATTTTTTCCATAATTCAAGTGGGCATTATGGATATTAAACTAATTTTCATTTACATTATTTATAAACAAATAGCCTAGAAGATAATGTGCATTCACATTAACAAAATTATTCTATGCAACAGCTGTCCTGCTTGTTGCTTTAAATTTCAACGAAATTATTTCATTAAAAGGCAAGTAGCTTATGAATTTTGATTTGTTACTTGACAATCTAGGATGTTTACTAATAGTAAAGACTTGTGCTTTGTTATATGGTTTACTTTTATGCCTTTGTTTTGGCTGTATTTTGTTCTTTAAAATTAATATAGCGCTTTGCTTGTTCTGCCACTATAATGTTAATAAATCCCAATTTCTACACAATGATCAAAAATAAATTGCATAAAAATAAATTCTTAATTCCCATACTTATTTTGCCCTATTTTGCCATTTTCATGTTTTGGATTGTTCTGTTAGTGATATATTTTTAATGAACTAAATAAAAAAAAAAATATTACCGTATGTAGCAAAAAGTGGGTTAGCCGAGCCGCGATGCAGCTCTCTGTCAAAAAGAGATAGAAAGTTCAGCTTCGATTCTTACCCTCCCTCTACCCCTGCCACAACTATAATGCGCGACTCTTTGGCGCGAGACTTTCTTCTTCTCTTCCTATTCTTTTCTATTTAATATTATAGTGCGAATGCGATAAGCGAAGTCGCAGTACGTTGTGCTAGCGCAGCTGTCTTGTTGAGTCGGCGCAAAAATTTAGCGGTAAAGTAAATACATATACAAATGTGGCGGTCGCGTGGCGTACCTACTTTATAGTTATACAGAAAGGGCGCAGATGCCATCAGGAGAGATTTTTGCATGTCATTATCACTATCAGCCTATATAGTCAAGGGCACCAATATGTAGACACCACAAAGTTTCAAAAATATGTATACAGCTCTTATTATTATGGCAGTAAGGTTTATGTATACATTATTTTGGAACTTGTGTGAATATTTATTTATCTTTGCCCTTGACTGTACAGTCGCCATCAGATACATCTATACACTTCAGTGTGCTCAAAAATATCTGAATATGCACTCTAAAGCCTTCACATTAGAGTCGTGTTCAGATGTTTGTGAGCGCCTTGTTTGCTCCGATGTATCTGATGGCGACTGTACAGTCACAGGCAATAACATATGATGATTTAAGGCATGCAAAAATATCTTTTATTTTTTTTTATTTTTTTTTCAAATTGGTGTACATAACTAAATGTTTACAATTAACTCGCCAAACTGCTAATCTGACTCTACTTTATTCCTATAGTAATAAGATTGTGTCAGATATTTATAAATGCGTCCTTCGTTTCCTCATATATTATTGCCAGTGCTGTTTGCCCTCTGTTGGATTCAGGCTACTCATCTATGAGAGTGAATGAACTGTATTCCTCACGCTGGTTTAGTGTGGTTTGGGGATCACATACACCTTTGAATTCCTTCGCGGATGTATGCAGGTTTCCTCACGATGTTTTACTTCAACAAAATCGCCATCAGATACATTGGAGCAAACAAGGCGCTCACAAACATCTGAACACGTCTCTATTGTCAAGGTCTTAGAGTGCACGTTCAGATATTTTTGAGCACCCTGAAATGTATAGATCAGGGTTGCTGGTTGGTCATTATTGGTCATGGACCACCTACAATATTTAAGACTTACCAGTCCAGCCGTGTTAGATGCCAATGCTCTTGGAATCTAGACTATAGGTGTACAATCTACACTTACAGTAGGAGTGGCTCACTCCGCGATTTCGCCGCGCGGCTACTATAGCGCCAACACAAACGGGGGCCTCCGGAGGCACCCTCCGGCGGTCGCCGTTCGTGTTGGCGGTAACTTGTGTGAGTAGTTACGGCTGCACATAACAAAAAGCACACAGGGTGAGTGTCACCAACGAAGTTGCCAAGCTATAGTACTAGTACCAAATTTTGCCCCCCCCGAGGGGCTTAGCCAGCGACTAGAAAGAGCACGCATTATGCGATAGAGACGGTCGGACGCGGTGCGTTCCGTCCGGTGGTCGGACACAAACATCAGTGTTTTTAAAAAGAGAAACTTCTGTACATAGTACTATTACTTATTCTGTGCTTATAGCCAGTTTCTCTCAAAATCAGTAGTAGCAAATTTAATAACTTCGCGGAATGTTTGTCTCATGAGCTATACTAGCCTAACAGTTGACCCCAAAATAATTGAGCACAAGGCTAAAAGGAAAAAGAAGGTCGCTGCACTTTATTAAGGCTCTGTCTTTTCGCTCTGCGTTTGTTAAAGATTTTCCAGTTATTAAGGTCATATACTGCAGTTACATAATACCCATAATAGCAGGTATTAAACCTTTAATACCTTGGAAGTTTTAAGTATGGGTTTAGTATGAGATTTTACGCGAACCTGTCTGTCTTAGAGACCATGACCTCGATATCATTGTGATGCAAATTATGATAGATTATGGTTAAGTCCTTGTAAGTTGAGTGAGTACTTGTATTATGCATCTCCTAGTTTCTCCTTTGTCAACTTCTTTAGCTCAGTGAGAATGATCCCTTATGGAGCCCCGGGTTCAAATCCTGCTAAGGGCAAATATTTGTGTGATGATGAGCATGAGTATTTGTTCCTGGGTGATGATGGGATGTTTTATGCGACATTTCATTAAAGCGACACAACCTGCGAATGTGGCACACTTCAAGCCAGGCAACTTATAATGCAGTCAAAGTATATAGACAAACAAGTAGTCCAACTCCGGCCGTTTACGAGTGCGCGACATGTATTCACACAGACGCACGATCGCGCGTCTGTGAGTGCGATCCATACTGGAGCATTCTTACGCGTTCTTAAATCTGCTTGTACCTAGTGAGTTCATACACGGCGCGCACACTTTCAAGCGCTTGACGTACATTTTGTAGGAAGAAAAATTACTGCTATTGTACTGTGATGCAGTGCTCACTGAGCCCGACCACGTGTACAGTCGAGTTCATCATTATCTGAGCAAAGAACGGATCAAAAATATCCGATCTAGTTCTTATGCTTCTGAGAATGGGGTCTTGTTCAGATATTTCCGGCCGTTTACGAGTGCGCGACATGTATTCACACAGACGCACGATCGCGCGTCTGTGAGTGCGATCCATACTGGAGCATTCTTACGCGTTCTTAAATCTGCTTGTACCTAGTGAGTTCATACACGGCGCGCACACTTTCAAGCGCTTGACGTACATTTTGTAGGAAGAAAAATTACTGCTATTGTACTGTGATGCAGTGCTCACTGAGCCCGACCACGTGTACAGTCGAGTTCATCATTATCTGAGCAAAGAACGGATCAAAAATATCCGATCTAGTTCTTATGCTTCTGAGAATGGGGTCTTGTTCAGATATTTTTGGTCCAATCTTTGCTCAGATAATGATGGACTCGACTGTACCACGGAAGATCTTCTAAAAGCTACACCCCGAGGGATAAAGGTGGCGGAATACTGGCAAAGAAAAATCTAGATTACTATTTTTGATCCCTTCACACGAAGAAGAGAGAGATGAATGTTTTATATTTATTTGAGATTTTATCTATATTCATAAGTGTGGCCCCCATAGTACAAGCCTTGCTTAGTTTGAAGCTAGGTCGATTTGTGTAAGATTGACCCCCAATATATTTTTTATCAAAAGTGTAGCAGTCGGTACAGTATCTTTGTGATAGCTGTTGGCCTTTCAAAACTAGACTCAAGGACATCTGCCATTTCGAATTGTCTGTGGAACCCTTGACACGCACAAGGTCATATTCTCTTTGGAATTGCGAATCGTTGGAAAATAAACATATTAACGAATTGGGTATCTGTGACTACTAGGTGCTACAAAGGAATTCAAATGAGATGCGAATAAATGATCGATTTAAATCCTTAATAGATTGGTTGCCAATGCCATCTATAAGAAGCCTGTGCCCAACAGTGGGACAGATTGTTAGGCGGATGATTTGCATAGATCGGTTTATTTATTTACGCACGTCGAAAGGTCACGTTCTTTTAACCCCTAAATGCCCCATTTTAAGAATAAAAATAGATCTGGGAATATACCAAATTAAGAAAAGCAGCGTTAGAATTTCTCTTTCGACTAAATCAGATTTAAACGAGGTACAAAAAGCGCAAGTTTCATAGTAGAAGTTATGGCTCTCTGCTTTTGGCTCATAATTCCTCCGTTAATTATTAAATTAAGTAGTGAGTAGAAGGAGCTTTACAAGAACTATGCTATACCCATACAATTTTCTCCAGGCTCAATATCCGGCGGCGGACAGTGGACGCGGGCGCCCCCCGCACCGCCCCCAGGCGCGGGCGCGGGCGGCGCCGGCGTCGCCATGGGCGTGGGCTCCACGCGCGGCCGACGCCCCAACGCGCAGCGCCACGCCCCGGCGAACGCCATGCAGATGCCGCACGCGGGCATCTCGGCGGCCGCTGTGCAAGCGCTGGCTAGTGGCTGGAGCCTGCCAGGGACGCTAACCCAGGCGCAGACGCAGCAAGTGTTGAGGCTGGCGCAGGTTAGAATTCTCGCAAGGTTTAGGTCAGCTTCAATTATACAGGAGTGGCGGAACGGCGAAGTTTGGAGGAGACGCTTTTATCGCGTTATGGCGTGTTTCTATACCCTAAGAAACTATTATAGAGGAGGCATATGTGTCCGCCACTTCTGTATAATTTGAGCGGCGGTCTCAGCGCCCCCGCAAACGCTAGAGGCTGGACGCGGGCATTTCAGCCGCCCCTGTGCAGGCATTCGCCAGTTGCTCCAGATATTAGTATTCTGGCTAACCTGTGATTTTTCGTCAGGCGCAAGTGGCCGCACAGGCGCAGGCAGCGGCGCGGTACAGCAATGCGGCCATCGCGGCCGCCGCCGCCTCCATGCCGCAGCACCGCGGCCAGCACCAGCGGAACGTGCAGGTGAGACCCTCAGGTTCCACAACAAACACGAAACACGACGATGGCATATGAGAGCAAAGGAATAGAGCTTAAGCTGCTAAAGTACATTGCCGTGCGATATCTAAAACTAGACTAACCTCTATACTACTTCATAGAGGTTAGTCTAGTTTTAGTCATAGGACGGCAGTGCACTCGAAATGATATGTAACACGTGGAAATGGCGCGGGCTCATAGGGTCTCCAATCTAAAAAGAGACGAAACATTGGCGTAAAAGATCTCGCTCGGTCCAGTTCCACGCCGACTGCCGACCTGAACAACGTCTTTTTCGCTGTTATTGCGAGGACATACAGCTTTTTCTGACCCGCTGTAGCCAGTTCCTCGTTGGTAGATTAGGGAGACCCTTAGACTATCATCCGGCTCAGCGTAGATTGGTTTACACGCATACGCGACGAGTGGTGCGCACATTGCCGCCGTATGCTTGCAACAAATGTAAATCGCACCACGAATGTGTGTATCTTTACGACTAACTTTATTCCGTTTCTTTACTGTGCTGAAGGTGTCCCACGTTTGCAGCGAACAATATCACCGACCACGACGGTGGCGTACGTTATGCAGAAGTGGCGAGGTGCCATGATAATATATTTACGCCATATTAGGAATTAGGCTACGCCACTTCTGTATAAATCCCATTTTAAGGCGCGGTAGGACCTGGCTCGCATTTCACATACAAACTAGGGTCGGGCGGAATGCAGATTATTGCAGATTATCTTCGATTTCTAACATAAAAGTATACGTTATCAACCCAAACATGAGAGGATGCCCTGCATGACTGTGAAATCATGATTGTCAGGTATTAATTTTGTCAGAAAAGGTAAATAGTGATGAACAAAATGAAAAAAAATGAAAAAAATACTTTATTTTATAGTGTTTTCGCGCTACTTTTCTATCGAGCGAAGTGTTCGCTATCGTGTTCTAAGTGAGAGGAAGCCCTAGATACAGTTCTGAATATTATTATATATGTTTTACAGTGACCTAAGAGTCAAATAAGTGCTCTAAAAATGATTTGGAAACTAGGCTTCCGTGCCCGATTCTGGTCTCACCTCGCCTTAATAGTCATAATTATTACCATGATTAAGCGGGTCCTTTTTATAGCTACCGAACGACATCGTGGGAAAAACCGTTGTGATATTCCACAAGAAAATCGTTAGATATTAACTCGGAAAGCGTCCTAGGGCCTTTTGGTAAATCTGCCAGGATTCTTGGGTAATTTCGTACTAGTAGAAATCAGGTGTGCGTTGAAGCGTGCTCTGGTATGGTCGTAGATTTCATACCAATATAAATGTTTCTGTAGGGAATTTACATACCAGAAGAGGTGCAAGATATAAAATAACCATTGTTATCAAAACAAAATTTTCAATCGGTTTGAAGCATTACTAATAAAAAATCCGTCTTTTCATTTATGTAGGACACGTTGGATCACAATTCACATGATTGTAGGAGAGCTTAATATATGGAAGGACAAACATTTTATCCCGGAATAAAATCTTAAGGGATAAACTTGAAGCTGTTTATCATTTTAATCCTAATACCATCATAATTTACTTTCATTATACCTACATAACTGTAGATAATACTTCTGTATGGTTACGGTGAAAATGTACCTTATGAAGGATGAAACATTTCTGCATGCGGTTTACCTACGTCACTTACTTGCAAAATGATGACAAATAAGGAGTTTTCCAGTGACGCTAAACAAACAAAGGAAAACAATGCTTAACTCGCATAAGGGTTCAAAAAAAACTCAGCTCCATAAAAAAATCTACTATTTTTACTAAAAAACTCAGAATGCCATTCGGAAACGATTTTACCCCAATAGGGAACGTGCACGAACTATAGCACTAAACGACAAAAGAGACACGGGCGGACAATAAAGGAAACTATCACCCCTATCAAATCAAGCTGTCAATGACAATATGTAAGTGTCAATGTCAAATATAGTAAGTCGGAGCAACACTGACGTTAATCGTCCTTAATCGCAATAAATTAACGGCGTTTCCGTCAATGTGGCCCCAGCATGAGAAGGTACTTAATTTAGATTGGCGGCACCAGTTGACAGCACCTTCGTCGTGCACGTTCCCTATACATAAGTATTAACATTAACCTTCTATAGGGACCGTGCAGGAACTATAGGTGGCAGCACTAAATCGACAAAAGACGCTGCGGACAGTAAAGGACACTTACCAGGCCTGAAAAAAATACTGGTTATAAATGTCAGTGTCAAGTCGTAGCCCCACTAACTTTAATCGTGCTTCATCGATTAACGGCGTTTCCCGTTAATGTGGCTCCAGAATGATAGAGTACAAGATTCGCATTGGCGGCGCCAGTTGGCAACACCTTTGTTGTGAACGTTCCCTGTACACCTAGTCCGATCCGATCGAGGTGGACTGGGACAAGGTGACCTGGTTCGACCCCAGGCGCCCCGGCACCCACCCAGTCCGACCCAACTCGGGGTGGTCCGGCTAGCGACTTGGTTCGACCCCAGGGAACGCCACGGCCGACCACCCGGTCCGACAATCGCAGGGTTGCGAGTTTGTCAGCTCCTAAAAAAAATATAAAAATAAACGTTCCCTGTACATATGAATCAGCCCTCTCATAGAATATAGCAATCATTACTTTTTTTTCTTTAATATCCGAGGAAGATTTTTATACATCTTACGTAATAGCATTGTCGCAATCACGCATAAGAAATATCATAAGTTGCGTAATTTTTTTTTATCGCTGTCGTAATCGAGTTCAGGAACCGGAAACGGTCGAAAAACGTTTATTTTGCAATCTACGTTTGCGAAATCGCTAGTTTTTTAAATGTTTACTCAAAAACTAGGAAATACCTAAGTACGGCAACGGACTTTAATTGTTAAGCCATTTTGGGGTTCACTCTAATTTCGTACGCGTTGTATGTAACACGACTATTGTAAAGGTGGATTTAGACCAAACGAATTCTAACACATTCTAACCCCATTCTACCAAATTCTTTGTGTGTACACAAAGAATTTGGTAGAGTGGGGTTAGAATGTGTAAGAATTAGTTTGGTCTAAACCCACCTTAAGGTGAACCCTAAATGGCTCAATAATTAAAGTCCGTGGTACACTCACTTTATGTCGAAAACGAACCTAGCCCAACCCTATCCTATATGATGGCCATTTCAAAAATCATAAACATTTTCGAAAAAAGTATACGACGCAATGAAAATTCGAAAAAATGAAACTATCGATGTAACGTTTGTCCATAAAACGGCAGGCTCCCATTTTGTTTTGCGAAAATTCGCACTGTTGATAATGATAAAACGGGACATAATCTGAGCTTATAAATAAAACATTAACTGTGCGATTAAGTACCGTTTTATTGAATTAATGTGTGAACGCTTAATATGCAACTGTGTTAAAACTATCTACAGGCCAGCCATAGCACGATTCTAAACCTCATTTTATAATATCTCTATTTTTTTAACTTAATAATATTTTATCGCATAGACAGGATATCCTCTCAATCGCTTCCCCTTTAAGTATTTTGCCTCGTAAATGATATTTTTAACCCCCGACGCAAAAATACGATGGTGTTATATTATAACTTATAAGTTTGACCCGCAATTCCCGTATGTATCCCTCCGGTCGACTCTGACCACTTCCTACTATGTCTGTGGCGTCATAGCTCTAACGGGTGGACCAATTTGGATGTATGCGTTTCTGGTATTGTACATGCGATGCTGATGTGCCCCATGGGCGTCCATGATCACTTCCCAGGTGGCTTCTGCTTGTTTGCCACTACATGAAGACCACAAACCATGTATTAAAGTAGACCCAACAAATGTTTATGCTTCGCGTGCCATGACTTTTGCGCTTTGCGCAAATTATCTCTCGGTTGCACTCGGGCCATTCAAACTGTCAAACGCAAAAATCTGATACGCAACGTTCTCATACAAATCGAGGAATTCTTTCGTTCTATCTCGATGTATTTCTGTGATGAAAACTATTTTTACAAGCTTTTATTTAGTTTCACCTGTCCCTATGTGTGTCCGTAATCAAATCTTGCAACTTAAATTTGATCCACTTCCCTGTTTCCGATTGAGCTGAAAATTTGCAAGGCTCTGTTAAATTAGATGACAATGCAATATTATTATGACATGGAGCTGATCTGATGATGGAGCCGGATGGTAGCCATAGGATCATCTAAATTACATAAGATAAATTCACCGTGCTTGGGCTCATTTGATTACTTTTGACGTGCAGTTTGCGATTATACAAAAAAGCACAGTTGGCAATAAAGGCTTATCTCAAAAATCATTTTTTGGCAGAAACTTATTTTTTATTAGGGATATGATTTTCTTGCTGTTTTATCAAGATCAGCTGGCGTCGGGGTTTAAAATTTTAATTTAGTAGTTTTTATGATTTATTCCAGTTTCCGAACAGTGCAATAACAATGGCGATGGGACAGCAACCGCCCCCGCCTCTAGTGAGGAGCACAGCCAACACCTCTACTATGAAGTGAGCATTTTATACGTTTTTGTAGTGCTATGCGTTATGGGGCAGCCTGGACAGAACAATCATCCCTTTACTTTCTTATGGTACTAGTTTAACTACTGCAAACAGCGGCAGAGTACGTGTCGTTGCGACACTACTGATTTCTATGTATTTGTGCACATTAGGATTCGATGAATATTCTTGTTGACGTCTCGTTTTTTTGTATGTAGAAGTAAGAGACGCCAACACGAATATTCGCCGGAACCCCGGTAACGTATATGTGTATCGAAACCTCGATAATGTAGTGGTAATGTATAGGGTATGAAATACTGTACGTAGCTAGCGAACTAGCGACACATCTGCATAGAAATACATGGAACCAGTAGTGTCCCAGCGACCCGTCGTCTGTTGCTATCTGTGGTCAGTTACGAACTTGTACTTTTGACTTTTGACCTCATCTGACTGAATAGTGACGGAAAAACTATTCTGTCAGAAACGACTTGACAAAGTATAGAGATGATTTTCCTTCAACGTTACAACAATCCTAGAGTTTGGGCGATCCGTATTTTAATTTATAACGATATCAGAATAAGTAAACAATAATGAAAGCCCATGTCAAATTACATCATTTGACCTTTGCTGTAATAAGTCGGCTCTCGTTTGTATTGTGTCTCCATTGGATTGTTAATCATTAATATCATTATTGATATCTTTAAACCACAGGCTGTTCTTGATTAACTCCCGAATCCATTCGCCATTGTCTTGACACTGAAATGTAAAAAAATATTTATTTTCGCTTGTCTTATTTGGTAAATGTACGAGATAAAAAAAAAGATTTTATGGGTTAAACCAGCTATGTTCATGTCAATAAAATAAAACGAGATAGCAGGTTGCATATCACTTTTTAAGGAATTGTTTTATTAACGATAAAACCATACCCATAAATATGGTGTTTGACCATATTTTTCAAATGTTAGATGATTGTATCTGTCAGTTTCTTTTGACCTCTGTTTATGTGACCAAAAAAGAATGTTAGAATTAATTTTTTCAGCAAAAAGTACTTCTTGAGGATCAAAGTTTATTTATTAAATAAGACGAGCATGAATTATGCCTTGGTGTTAAAATTAAATTATGTGTTTATTGTTTTGTTCTTATTTCACTGAATCTATAGTTATTGCTTAGCAATAGATAAGGGTTATCTGAATGTCAAAAAATGTCTGGAGGTCAAAGAATAAAATTGTAATCGAATTATATTTGGGTAGTAAATATTAATATTCTGTTGGCAACCGTTGAACAAACGGATCTCAGTCATTATTTGACTGTCAGAATATAATCTCATAAAATTGCTTTTCATTATTGAATTCAGTTTGATAGTCGCTAAAAACCAAAATACAACCAGATTCCCATTACACCAGGCCAACAAATAAAAGATACTTGATAAGATTTCTTTTAAACAGTATTACTTTTCCGAAATAAGGTAAATTGGGAATCTGCTAGTCTGCAAATGCATGTGAAAATTTATAGAAAGCATGTACCTATAGATTATTGCGACCGAACGATTGAAGTTAGAGCTTAATCGATGAAAAAGTGGTCGTTTATTGTAGTACTTTGTCATTTATAATGAACTAAACACATCTGTCACATGTAATACGTACCTAACTTAACATACGGAGTAGGCTTCTATGAAAATTTCTGAAAAACTGGTTTCTGTGCAGCTAGGGGCTCAACCACAGAAATATATCGAGGTAAAAGCAAAAAGTGCATGTACCTCGCGTGCTAAAAAGAAGTGGCAACGACCTACTTTTTGCACGCTGTTAACTTGAGTTGCCGTTAATATTATGGGCTAGACGACTAAAAAAACTGTTTAGTCCGTCAGTTAGATTATTAAAAAATATTGTACGCGTATTTTTTCTTTTGTTTGACAAACAAAAAATGACGAGGAATAGAGTGCTTAGAAGTTTCGAGTGACGTCACTTCTAGGTACAATTTTCACCTAGGAGTGACGTCACAAGCCCCCACTCCAGAAGTTTGACTTGGTCGATTTTTAATATTTTGATAAACCAAAAAATACGTGTCCCATATTTTTCCATAATCTAACTGACGGACTAAATAGAATTATATAGTTTTAACCCAGTCGTCATCCCTATTATCAGTTTTGAAACTTTGATAATGGTATAATTAACTGTTCCAATACCACCAAATGAAATGGAAAATGTATGTTTTCCATCACTAAATTACACTTTTGGCGTCAAACGCCAAACGAAAAACGTTACACGCTCTGTTTCCATACAAATCGACCTAGTATTTCCTTGTATCTCGATATATTTCTGTGGGCTCAACTACGCACATCTTCGTTCGATGTCTCTTGCTATCTCTCTCGTTCTCTCCTTATAGAACATTTGAGGGCTATTCTTCAGAAATATGTCTGCGACTCATTCATCTGTCTCCATACATTTAGTATAAAAAAAGGGCCAGATGAATGAGATGACCGCAGACGTATTTCTAAAGAATAGCCCTTGAGTGAGCGATATACGAACTTTGATGACGCAGTTCTGGTCAAGTTAGGATCCATGCAGTAAACTGGTGACAAAGTACTAAAATGACGGGCCACATGGCCTCTTTTAATCGGCAAATAGATCTTTATTTCGTTACTAATAAGGTGTTATTTGCAGCGTGCCCCCGCAAGTGACCGGGTCGATGAATGGCCACTCAACCTCTCACGGCGTGGACAATCGCAAGCGGCTTACCCCGATACCCGACATCAGTATTACTGGCAACCATACGCCGTATAAGGTCAGTATCAGAACCATATTCGTTTAATTCAGTTACTTTAAGAAAATATCAAAGAATAACACATAGAAGCTAAAATAAACTTGTCCCTTTTATTAGTCTATATCAGGAAAACCAAAACACCGTCGGAAAACCGCGTCTCGCGAGTCGCATGCAGCTCTTTTAACTCTTAACCTGAAACACAAAACTGCGGCTCTTTGAGGTTCCGAAAAATCGTTTCCAGAGCCATTTTTCCGGCATCTGGCAACTGTCTTAATATTTTGCCAACCGCTGGTCTATATCATTATCAAAGGAACGTCTGTCACCCCGATACTTGCACGGATCCCTTCATCCCTGATTCGATCTTACAGAAAATCTTCGATCATTGCCCTCTTCCCACAAGACGGATTGATAAACGTGGTGGCGTTTTTTCTGGGAGGCCCATGTCCATCACTGAACGTCTTTCGCCAGTGAACGTTTGTCGCTAATGATCATAAACAGAATCTCTATGCAAAATTTCATCTTACTAGTTTCAAGAGTTGGGGCTGGGCGGACTCAGGTATCCAGAATTTTCTTGTTTTAATTGCTTATTTTTGTCGATGCAGGTTCAAAAAGCACTGGTGGAGAACACAATGGTGCCGTGCATCAACGCGAAGCCCTACCAGTACACGGAGCTGCTGATGACCCTCCCGGACCTGGCGAGCCACTTCTTCCCGCGCGTGGCCCTGGCCACCTGCCGCGCTATGCTCGACGCGCTAGGCCTAACCCTTTACCGGCCCAACTCGTGAGTACTGTCTATGGCTTGTCAGTATGTATTATGTGGGTAGTTTGGAATGTGGGCTAGCTCGAAGATGCATGGTTAAAATAGATCAGTCTATTATCAGCAGGTCGTTTCATTGGTACCTCCCAAGAACATGGCGCAGTCGGTAGGATCCGAACCTACGCTCCTACAGGGAATCTGATTTCCAACGGAGTTTAATCACTTTTTACACGATTTTATCATATAACGTGAACACCATTATTTTTAAGTCCGTTTCGATTTCTGCACAATCATTCGCCCCAAATCCCCGGATCCGGATTCCTGGTTTCGGATAGCTTGGTTTCTTACTGGACTGATGGTCGTTGAGGTGTAAGGGTTCTCGAATGGAGACCATGAATTGGAAAACGCAGCATGGGTCGACCTTTCACGTCTCTCTGACGACCTGGTTAAGGCCGATGTAGGAGGGGAGGAGGAAGTCGATGGTGGCAAGCCACTCTGGTCGTAAAAGCAAGACTGGTAGAGAATGCCTTACAGTGGCGTGGCGTAAAAGATATCCTTGCTCGCTCAAATGCCTGATATTAGGCAAGCCGGTAGGAATTCTTTGGAGGCCACGCTACTGATGTCTTATGACATTAAGTTCGCCTTTTGTGCGACAAGTTTAGTTTGGTGCAATAAAATTTAAACAAATGCGTGCGTGCGACAGATCGTAGTGGAGTGGAAGTCTTTGGAGGAGACCTATATTCAGTTGTGGACGTATTCAGGGTTAAAAGCTGATAATATTAGCCCAACTCGTTAGTACCGCTATTAGTACTAGTAGATAGATATCGATATCTCCAAAACTGGAGACACTTATTCTTAATTGTTTTGTAATTATAAGACAAGAGTTTTGTAATTATAAGACAAGAGTTTTATAAATAAAGTTCGTTGAAATGTGATTCACGCTAGCTGTTTGCGCTTGCCACACTTGAGTGAGTCATGATTCTATAGATATAGGATCTTCACAACATGAAAAGGTTTTTTTTTAATTTGACGTGATGTAGAAATACTCACCAAAAAGAAATGTGTGCCTTAGACAAGGTGCAGTGTCAATGGAGCTCTCAATGCTACTGCAAACTTAATCGGTCTCATGGCTGAATATCGTCAAACTATAAAGTCAGGAGGTTTAGGAGTGCGCGATACCTATTCAACGTCGAGGCGCAGACGTTGCGATTCGTACTGTCACATTCTTACGCATTCGTAAAACTGCTTGTAGTGCGTTCGTTCACGGCGCGCACACAACAAGCTGCGCGATGTATCTTTTGTAAGAAGAAAAATTACTGCTATTTATTATTATACTGTTATATCGCGATCGAACGTAAGAGTGCGTTTCCACTTGCACTCCGCCGGGCGAGTGGAGATTTCGAGCACCGGGATTAGTCAACTCACGGTCCGTTTCTCTCTGCTTCGCCTATCCTTGCATAAGTGGAATCGCACCCTCATTACTCTTTATGCCTTCCGATTATATTCTTTGATCGAGAAAGCGTTTAACATTTCGCTAACCAACAACTTTGTCCCCAGAACCCAACTGCAAGTCCTCCGCAACTCCGGAAAGTGTAAATCCGCGGCCGCGGGCGAGAACGGGCTGGCCCTGGTCCAGATCCGTGACGTCATGCAGCACATGCCACAGTTCAAGTATATGTTGCGGTCTGGACTGTCGGCCGACGAGCCGCACGCGCCGCCGCGGCCCGCGCATGCGCCGCCGCCGAGCCACGCCAAGCGCGCACGCGCCAACTAGTAACGTCACACCGACCGACAGGTCAACAAACACAACTATCAATTGGTCATGGCCAGCCCTAATCATCAGTCGGTCATGACCAGCATAAACTGTCAGACAGTAATCAGCCCGGAGTTGGGTATGGCCCCTAGCCATCATTCGATAATCGACCCTCAACATCAGTTTTTTACAGACAGCACAAACCATCAATTGGTCATGGTGAGCCCCAACCAGCAGTCGGATATCACCCCCGAGCATGAGTTGGTTATGCTCAGCTCAATTCATCATGCGCTCAGCCCTAGACGTCAATCGGTCATCAGCCCTGAGCATCAATTGGTGCCTAGTCCAAACTATCAGTTGGTCATGACCAGTCCAAACAATCAGCCGGTCACGGTCAGCTCCGAACGCCAGTCGGTCATCGTCAGCCCCGATCGTCAATCAGTCATCGTCGACCCCGAGGATCAATTAACCATCATCAGAACGGCGCATCTATTGGATCATGATTATATTGCCAGAATACACAACTGACTCCTGGGAGGTTAAAGACCACTCGAACGCAAATTTCTTACTAAAGGCGATCCTTACAATCACTCCAGTAACAGTGACGTCACCAGGATAGCAAAAACAACTCTTTCCTCATTGGCAAGATGCCATGGTTAGTGTCCAAGAGTGAACCGCTATCAAACTGTGCCAGCCATATGCGTACAATATAGAACATCGAATTTTAAATTGAGTTAAAAGGATTTAGACTGACATGAACTGACTGTGAAGAGCAGATATATAGGATGCATTAATTCAAAGAAGTACTAAATGGATTGTTAGGGTATGACCCTGGATCGCTGTAATCAGTACACTCATCAGATGATCCCTGGGCTGTCTCTCTTGCATTTGGCATTGGTGTGTTCATGTGATTCAAGAGAAACTCGGGTTTACGAACAACATTTTGAAAAGAAGATTGGTTGATTGGGCTGGAAGATGAATACAGACGTGTCAAATATTGTGAACAAGTTGAACCACCATTGGGTCCTTCATTTACGAACTCTTGGGAAATCAGGAGTGTAGTTTTTGTGATTTATATGAAGAAACTGTATCGCTTCGCTATGAGCGTCTCTTTCGCACTAGGTGTGTCGGAAAGGGATGGGACGCGAACTCAGCAGCTCTCGTGTTATGGGACAAGGTTAGTGTAGTGTTTCGGTTTGTGTTAAACTAGACAAGTGATGGGGCTTCCTATGTGTTAGGAGACAATGTTACGGCAAAAATAGAAGGAACACTGGCACCTACTACGCCACGTATGTTGGTATGTTTTTAAACTTGGGCCCACGTATGTAGCATATACATTAGGTACGATAAAGTATGTAATTTTGAAACTATTTCTAACTTTTAAATAATATTGGGCTGTCTGTGGCGTACATAGGAGCAGTGTTTTACCTTAATTCTCGCCAGTGATTAAAAGGTATAGCTATATTAATATATCATTAGACATTGTCAATTTTCAATAAGTTGTACAAAATGTATCATACTCTTCTTATTGTTAATCAGATCTAATAGCATCTGCGATGATACTAATTAATAGAAGACTGAAATTTATTTTTACTTATTTCATACGAAAACTGTATGTAGATTGTATCGAGTTTTAATTTTTATGCAAGATTTATTTCGAGTTCTTACCTGTTGTAAATACTAGTTAGTTGGAAATCCTGCAAATATGCAAACTTGTTGTTTCGGGCAATATGTGTTTAGTTAAAGGAAAATTTTAAATCTCTAGAATAACGTTAACGTAAAGATTTATATTAATATATTTATTGTGTAATGTATTGCTTAGTTATTAATGCTTGCGCATCACAAGTAGGTTTAAACGATTCACTCACAAATTTTAAGAACAAAATTAGATTTTTGAAATTCTTGGTCACGGCACCACAAACTCGACCTAAGCTTTTAAAGTTGAACGAAATAGTTGATAACCTGGCCTTTTCTGCACAATAGGGTGTAAAAACATCACTATCTAATATTTTACATCTTACGTCATTGCGACGTCTTATTCTTTAAATTAATACCTGTCGAATAATTAGTTAATCCAGTTGCTAGTTCGCTTCAATTTAGTTCGCCGGGTAAGACTAGTTTGTGGGGCTTAAATTGGCATTTACGTTAATTCTCCCTGGGATCAATTTTTTTTAGTTTGAGTTGATATAGTAAATAAACTCCCTACGACCAAGAAAGACAAGGAAATTGACAAACATCTGCTAAAATGCCTATTTTATTAGTATCAGTTAACTTCAAATACTTTATATGGAAGTATAACGGTCAAATAGACAAAAAATGGTCGAACCGCAATGAAAATAAACCGTATATTGACCTTATATAACTTTGACTAAAATATGCAACTTGATTCGTCGCATGCGTCTAAGAAATTAATATACGGTTTGAAATCTTTCTACTGTGCTAGAAATGACTAGCCATAGAACAATGAACTAGTTTTTAAATATACCTTAAGGGAATGTATATCCAGAACGTTGGTTCCTATAGGCTTACAATGTAGGTATTACAACCCTTGAAGTTTCTATTCACAACTTAATTTATATGACTGTTAGTATTTTTAGATTATAATGGGTACTCGGGCAGCTATAGTTCTGCTAGATAGTTTTGATTGCTATACATATTGTCCCCTTGTATGATTTGTAGACTTGTCAACATTTGGTTCATGATTTGTCTGCAAGTCTTTAACATGTGAAATA
Source organism: Eudemis profundana (assembly GCA_947034925.1). Lineage (NCBI taxonomy): Eukaryota > Metazoa > Arthropoda > Insecta > Lepidoptera > Tortricidae > Eudemis > Eudemis profundana. The sequence continues at coordinate 3,391,020 of OX344809.1, forward strand.
TTTGCTTCGCTACGATTTCGGCATATAGTATGTCTTCATCGTACAATCGATGGATACTGCAAGTATTAAAAAAATATTTTGACCAGTTCAGTCACATTTTGCTTTGCTCTCTGAAACAATATAATTAATAATGTTTATTAAATGGCTCAGTTAGAGAATCATGGTTTTAACGGATAAATGTGTATTTTTACTGTTTTTTTTTGGAATAATGAATTATGTTAAGGCAAGTAGTTTAAAAAACTTATGACAACTTTACAATGTATCAACAAAGCAATCTAGTAGAACTTTTAATGGCTGAACCTGAGAAAACACATTCAGATGTGCAAACGCTCATTATGGCTAATGTCCCGGTATTTCACTTCAAGATATTGTCGATATTAAAACTAATGAACGTATGTGCAACGAAGCTTAGCCCTGTAAGTATGTATAGCGTCAAAAGTAACTGGTCAATTAAAGTACTTTGTAAGTAATACATCAAAATGAATGTAGTATTTATCTTACTCTGACAGAATTGTACGATGGGTAGTTACTTTTGAATATACAAGCACCTAGTATCTACTTCTAATTGTCTCCTTACTAATAATAATACACTGTCAGGGTTATTCTTTGAAGACATTTCTCTGGCTATATATACTCAGAATATTCCGCCTCACTAGACATAATAGTTCTATACATTATAGGTTACCTTGTATAACTAATTTACATTACACAATAAACAAAAATACTATGATGTACACAACACGGGAGGCAATAAAGAAAGCCCTCGGTCGCATATTTACGACCCTCGCTTGCAGCTCGGGCTGCAAATATCTGCGATCTCGGCCTTTCTTCGTTTTACCACCCTAGTTGTGTAATTTACTAATTCTAGCTAGTCTGAATCTTCTGAGTCGGCCAGTTCTGCCACCGTATTATAAAACATTGATAAATGCTGTGGAGTTGTAAAGCAATTATCCGGGTTTTAGAAATCGGACCCCAGAGTATACGGTAATGTTTTTGGAGTACAACTCATCAACCCCCACTCTTGTGGTGGAAGTTAAATCTTAGATACAATGTCTTTTAGTACAGTCAGAATTAGTTATAACCACAAGCGATACACTAAATATTTGTACAAGCTCTGTGCTTTGATACAGATATGGAGTAGGTTTTTAAAAATCTTGTTTTATAATGCTTCTGACTGTACTAAGGGACACTAAGTTAAAAGCGAATATTCGGTTTACGGTATTTCTTTTATTGATATTTTGAATCAATTTCGTTACGGTTTTATAATTGTTTTACCTGTTATGTACAATGTAGTGGTAACATTTATTACTATGCTGAAGTATACCAATAGCTCTTGTTTTGTATATATAGCACATCATTAACATTGCTGTTCGTTAATCATGAAAAATGTCATTTCGACAAGGGGTGAGAAAGACCAAAATATTCATAAAACTCGATAAATCAGAAAAAAAAACATCTAAAATCTCGCGCACTTGTTAGAAAGAGACATTTTATCATATTTTATCTACTGATATGCGACTATTACGTTTGTATACATAAACTATAGAATGTACATATTTTTTCAACACTGCCACTTTTTATGTCAAAACCCAGTTAAATTAAATCCATTAGTGGTAATTTAATTTAAATGTATATTTAGATCCACGTTCTCATCTTGTTGTGTATCGCTTTTAGAGGCTAGCTTGCTCTATGTGCATCTAAAGACCGGTTTACACTTGTCTGGAAGACGTTACACTTCAAAGATATTACATGTATAAATTATGTCTACTTGTCTATGGTTGTACTGAAATTGATAAGGATTTTTAGCGCGCAAAAGCCTTGAATGTACGCACGCAGCGCAGAGAAAATGAACCTCTGTTATGATGGGTTTACCTTTACACGAGCTTAGAAACTAATGCTTAGTACTTGTCACTTTCACTTGTTACATATGTAAACGAATTGTATTAGTGCAATCTCCAAGTGCAAGTGATTAGAAACTCATCCCGTTTGCTAAGCGATAAGTGCCTATCCCCAACTAAAATCTACTTATACTTGTTACTTGTTTAATAGTGTGAACAGTCATAGGCTACGGTGACTGCTTACCATCAGGCAGGCCAAGAAAAAAAAAACAAATTTCAGTATAGGCAATGGAATTGGTACTGTTGTATATATGCCAGATATACATGTCTTCTATCATTGTCGATAAAATAATATTAGAAAAATGCCTAAAGATATTTCTCAAAACAAGTCTTGTGGTAATCCATGTCGAGATCTTTTACTGATACCATTTACTTACAGCAATGTGTAAACGGGTACTTGTTACTTGTCGCTTTGCAAATAAGTCCCTAATCATTAACATTAATGACCAGTACTAAGCTCGTGTAAACCTAGCATTATACATTTGTGGTATGGCAAGAGGGTTACTTTTCTCTAGCTGACTGTACCGTTCAGATCAGTGTAAACGGGAACCGGAAGTCATATAAAATTTTGTAAAATTTCTATGTGCATTTTTCGCTCTGTATAAAGGAAATATTGCTACGCTTTTGTCAAGTATATAGATTATAGTAACCGCAATATTGTCTATTCTCATGCAAAATTTCCAACTAATTTTGTACCTTATTGACTACGGCACTTTGTTTCGTCGTTTTTTGCATGTTTTGAATTTGACGTCAATACCGCTGCGGTGACTATTCTATATGTGACAAACCGGCACTGCTTTGGCCTTTAGCATAATAGACTAACATAAGCAAATAAACAGTATTCAGTATGTGACCATGTACATAATAGCCGATAAATCTATTTTTTATTAGTAAGGAGTAATTATATTTTGAAATAGAGCTGTGTAAATGTGGCTGATTTATTTATAATAGCCTAAGTCTATTTGATATGTTATATCGTCGAGCGACAACCCTAGGCTCTAAAATTTATGAACCAACTTCGTTTTTGTGTCGTTTCGTACTGGCTGTAGGGACTGAGTGGTAACGAGGTGACGTTAGTTGACGCTCTGTGCCACGGGGTTGTGCCTCTAGGGTTGTGCTTGATGTGTTTTATCAATTGTAAATTGCAGTTTTACGCAATAATAGCTCTACACATTAAACGTGTCGTTTGTGAGTAATTGATTATTAAAGAAAATAAAACGATTCTTAATAATTACTTGTTTTCATTTTGCTTGTCCTATCACAGCCACCATATCATAGCATCTTTGCTAGCGTAGAGTCTGTGCGGAAAGAGAACAGGCGTGGCGAAAAACGTTAGTTCCGTTTTTCGCCAGTAACCAGTATGGCATTTTTTTTTGCAAATACGGTAGAAAATCATTACAGCCCCCCTCCCCCCCCCATTTAAATTCTATTCTCTTTCCGCACAGACTAACAAGGGTGCAAAAGGTTTAAATAAGAATAGGTTATTTGACAACAATCAAAATAAATTCATTAACTAACCAGCAAATTACGCTTCCAAAATAGCCCGGATAAAATCATTCAGACTTATTTTCGTGCCATCAACGATTTTACAATGACGAAAACTAAAAATAAGGCACCATGTTGAGCGTGACGTCACATGATAGTATTTCATACTAAACTGCATACTTTCGGAGCGTTTTGACACTTCATAAAAAGAAGCTGATTTGAACTGTCATCAAGTAGCCTATTATAAAATCTGTACAAAATGTATTTACTAAATTACTGTAATCAACGGGTCATTCGTTTGATTGAAGGCGCAATAGCGTAGACACGATTTGTTAGATGAGGTTCCCAAACGCTTGTTTTCCTTGCTGAAATTTTTTTCCCGAAAGCGATTATCACCATTCACTTTTTTCCTCTGTCGCTTATTTTCACAGTCCCGTTGTTTCCGTTTCTCATATTTTTTCTCCTCATTTTCTGACTTCGAACAAGTTAACAATGGTTCAGTAAGGCTGAATTCCACCAAACGGGAATAAGGTTACTTGATTTTGGACGTAAATGTAGAATTTTAAGATGTTTCGTTATTATCATCATCATCATTGCCATAGCGCTTTTCCCCGTTTCTTTTGGCATAAGAATAAGTATTAGTACAACGTACAGAAGTGCCTCTTTCTAACAAAACCTACGTTCGGGTTACAAAAATCTACTGAATCCTACTGTCTCGCTCTAACGCATAAAGCGCGCTCTTTCTGGTCGCCACGCCCACCGCTAGGGCTGTCGCCTAAAATAAAATTATTACAGCTTGAGTTTCCTGGTAATTTAAAAAATAGTTATATAGGTAACTGTTATGTATCAATACACGTGGTCAAGTTAAGTGTGCAAGAAAAATAACATGTAGGTATTGCTTTTCCTACTACTATGGTATGACTTGATACTTGATATTAAAAACATACATCCTTGACCGCTTATCTTTATTTTACATAATTATATTTGTATATTAGAATGACACTCGTGGCGTGGCACTTGCCGACAGTCGCTTGTTGTATTGTGAGTAGTACAGGAGCTAGTACCCAGAATTGAATTAAATTAAATACGTACTTAGTAATATTACATTAAATTACTATTTTATGACAAATGCTTATAGTTACTCCATTTTATTTATTTTCAAGCTACTTCGAAATAAGGAGGAAGTTCTCAGTGTATGGGAATCTTATTTTTTTCATGTATGTTCCCCAATTACTCAAAGACAGCTGGATCGATTTGACCGAATCTTATTTATAAACAAGTTAGGATCTCTTTTGGGATCCTGGATAAGTCAAGGAACCTCTTCATATTATATAATATACATAGGATAGGAATATATTCTTATTTATTTTTTATTGTTTTTTGGCTACGATAGGTTAATAGATTTCTCGAGCGTGTTGTCGAAAGGAAGCCGATTAGCCGATGCAGTTCACGCTTGGGGTTTTTTAAGTAACCGCCAGATGTAATAAACGATAATTTCGAAAATATTTGTTTCGTTTCCATTGATTCTAATCAATCAAAGGATAAATAGAAAACTTACATATGAACTTAATTATCCCTTTGATGATCCACCAAAAGACGCAAAAAACCGTTTTTTTACGGTTATGCAATTTTTTTCCGGTGAAATAAATTTTAGCCAAACATACAATATACACAGGCACAATTTTCAACGGTCCTGAATCGACTCGTGAAGTGAAACAATGCAATGTAGAAATATTAAATTTGGCTGTCGATCGCTGCCTACATTATCTTAGACTTAACAAGAAATATAAAAGCAATACCAGTAATCAAATCCGAAGTCATAATAGTTAATACCTATTATCATCGTCGTAATAGGTAGTTAACGACGCAACATTCTATGATGCTTTAGTAAGTTTATGCCACACCTGGCCATAAAGTAGCTTTTACCGCACGCTACAAAAGCCGCTTTCTGGCCGAGTGTAGACATAAAATGATGTACACAACACAGGCGGTAATAAAGAAAGCCCTCGATCGCATATTTGCGTCCTTCGCCTGCAGCTCGGGCCGCAATCATCTGCGATCTCGGCCTTTTTTTGTTTTACCACCCTAGTTGTGTAATGTACTTTAGCCGTCTTAGTTAGAATATTGCGTTAAAAGTTGAAAACTAAATGTAGTTTAAACACAACGACTAGAGTCTGTGCGGAAAGAGAATAGGCGTGGCGAAAAACGGAACTAACCTAACCAGTATGGCCACAGAACAGAAAATACGGCACATACGGTAGAAAAGCATTACAGCGCCCAATCTAAATCCTATTCTCTTTCCGCACAGACTCTACATTTGTGTATTGTTAAGTAAAGAACCGCAACATCAATAAATTACATAGGTTTAGTTTTTACAATAATCAGTGAGGTATTAAAAAACATTTTCATGGAAATAATCAAATTCACAAATTTGCAATGGATTCCCTTAATCTTAACATCTAGCACTATTTAAGTATAATCAACACAACAGGGAAGTTGCTCTGCCGACGTTACAGGTCATTGATTTATGAAGCGTTTCAATATTCAATTGAAGCAGGGATGAAATGCAGTTTTATGTTATCAGGGCAAATCACAAATGACTTACTTTTAAATATTTTTTAAATTCATTTTTGTCGTCTTTGAATGAGCGATTATTAAATCTTATTGTTGCAAATATACGAAACCGGGCAAATAGCTTTAATAAGTAGTCCACCGGGAAACATGAACATGGAGTTTTTGGAGGTATAATCTGAAAAAGTGCCAAAAGGTTACGACCTGGTTTATATTGGATACATTTTTCAAAGTTTTGTACGAATGCGTTTTCCAAATCAGTGATGTAGTCTATAAAGGTTTGTGGCGGCATTTTCAGACTGCCGTAGAAACTTGATCGTTTGTTATACGCCTTGTATTGACTGAATACATTGGTTTGGTTCGGAATTGCGTTACAAATTTTTTCGACGTCAGAGCAACTGTGTTTCCCAAGACATTTGTAGAATAGATAGCCAGAAAGATATGTTAATGCATTTTGATCTGGCAAATCTATACGATAATCGGTTTCGCCACTCAAACTGATACTGGATTGTTGTGATGTTAAATCCATCAGTTCGTCATGGGTAAGTTTAATTTTCTCTATATCTTCCGCTCTTTGTAGTATATCGCAAAGGTCCATTTCGCAAGCCGTAGATGGTGCATTTTTTAACATGGTGCATAAAAAGAGTTTTGAAAAAGCTCTTCTGAATTGAATTGGTGTCGGCTCGCTGCAGGACCCAGACTGTTGCCGAACAGAATCAAAAAAATCTTCCAAATTGTCTTGATTTAATCGACGCGTGAGCAGATATTTGCATCCATCTTTTTGTAAATCATCATGAAGCATTATAATTGATTGCATAGATATTTGGAAATTTAAAAAAGATTTAATGTGTCCCGTATTGTGCTCACCAGTTTGTCGGTTAATGACCTTGATTAGAGAAAACATTTCTTTGCTAGCGTTAAGAACGGCTTCTTGGTCTTTGTTCAGTGTGAAAGCTGTTTGGAATTTATTATCAGACTTTATTTTACTTGAATTCAGAATGTCAAACAAGTTGTTCATCATCTCGATAAAAGCTGCAGTCGGTCTGGCGTCTTCCGACATTTTACCTAGGTCGATGTAAGTATGGAGTGCTGCTGATACGGTACGGCTTAAAACCTGTACTGCTAATTGGACCCTCCTCTTCTGGAACTTGTTTGGGTGGATATGTGCTTCAGTGATTTTTGGTATAAGCCTTAAATTTCTATCTTTTTGGTCTTCATAAAGTTGGACGATATACTTCCATGAAATTAATTTCCCGTCATAAATAAAATCGCTTGTGAGTATTTCGTCCCTAACACATTTTACTAGGCGTGGCACGTCAAATACGTAATATATTTTATTGTTACCAAGCATAAAATACGGTTTTTCTACTGTTACCTTTTTTACATCTTTAGCGAATTTGTCGAAATTGGACCCTTGGTCGGAAATGATCGCTTTCACTTTAATTCCTATCTCAGAAAGTTTTGTTAAAACTTCGTTCATCCATGTATCGATTTCCTTATAATGTTTTGCAGTTGCGAGCAAAGCGTATGCAATAGGTTGTCTCCATTTGACATAAATACCTTGAAGCATAATTACAAAAGCATTGCTTGCAATTTCTGGCGACGTTTTCCCATTTATATTATGGCAACCAATAAGTTCATCTGATTTTATATCGTAATATATTTTTTTCTTAAGAGTGATCTCATCGACACATATGGTACAATATTTTGCGTCATCGGGCAGGGATTTTAATTTTAGTGCCAAACTATTTAGGGCTCGGTCATCTAAAGTCGGAGGAATATTAATTTTAAGCCTGTATAACGTACTTTTAGAAGGCAGTTTTAGCACAGTTTGCAAGCATCTGTAAGCGCGTGGACTTGAAAAATGTAAATTTAATGCAAACACTTCGTACTCTGCGTCGTATCGATTCCCCTTATACTTATTTTTAATTTTATTCTGCCATTCTATCAATTTTTTCAATCGCTTTTCGATTTCGTCTTCAGTGTCACTTCCTGTTAGTGATCTATTATTAGCATCTATCTCTTTTTTAATTTTCGCGTATGCCTCACTAAGCCTTCTTTGTTTCAACTTAGATTCCGTTTGTTCACTTAAAAGTTTTCTTTTTCTATCTGTAAGCGATTTTGAAGTCTGGCTTTGCTGATCTTTCAAGTCTTTCTTATCTGTTTGAACCACATATTTTTTTGTTATTCTGACTTTGCCTTCATCTTGTGTTTGTGTAGACGTGGATGGGGTTTCTGAAGATATTAAGATGTTTGACCAAATTGACTCAATGTGTTGTGACGGTTCGACTTGAAGTGGGACAGCGGTGGGAGTAAGTCGTGTTGTTACTATCAATGATGAACTGTCAAAATGTGCAGCACAAACTGGTTGGTATCCTCTTTTTTCTAACAGATCTTCTCTACCGAGTGCAGTCAACCATTGCCGGCGCCTGGAATAAAGGACAAACAATCACATGTATTTACAAATTTATAAAAAACACAACACAAGTTCTTAAAAGTCAAAGTTACACATCGAGGCATATAATACCAACTGATCACACATTGTATCTGAAGTTCAGAACAAATGCACGTTATTTTTAAAATATGTATGGTTCCGTAGCCACCAAAATGACAAAACAAAACTCTTATAGTTTCGTCATGTGATCACATCCGTCCGTTTGTCACAAGAATTTTACTCAGAAACTATTAAGATATTATATTGATAAAATTTGCTGTAATGGATGTCTTGTATAAGCTGCTACTTAGTTTGGTAGTTAAGTCACAAAAATAAATATTTGTAGGAAGCACTTTTGACATATAATAGAAGCAAAAAAATCTGTATATGTCATTGAGTGGCACTTTTTTTAAATTCTTTAGGATTTTTATGCATTTTTTTTTAAATATTTTGTGTCAATTGCATGTGTATCTCTATTGCCGCTATTGCAACAAATAGTAAAAACACAATAAATTTTGGGCGCCTTTTTGGTCGTCTGTGGTACGCCCTGTATGTGCGAATCCGACTCACACTTGGTCGGTTTTTTTACTATTCGTTGTTATAGCAGAAACATTTTATGAAAAAATCATGTGTATCTACTACGGTTTAAAAGACCCAGCATTATGACAGACCTGAAACGGAGGCTTAGTAATAAGATTCTATTGATAATAATGAATTTACAATACTTTTTGGTACTTTTGTTTCATAATTCTTACCTTAGTTTTATAAAATAACAATCCTTTAGATATATCAATGAAAAAGAAAATATATAAATAAAATAGCTATATATTACATATTTATTATTTGTATCAATTAGGTAGGTAAATCTGGAACACAGCTCCTAGACTATTTTGCCTATTTTGTATTTGGCTCAGATTTAGAATGTCTGGCATCGAGTTCAGGGCTCATTTTTTTATAGATTCTACTCGTCAAAAGAAGTCTCCTCACCAAGTTTCAAGTTGCAGAAACTCATGGTTTATGAGAAAAAAAATAGTAAAGTTTCTATAGAAATTCGCGATTATATGGCGTTTTTTGTTTTGACAACTTGAGTGCGTTTCATTTCACATGTTAATTTATGTAACGAGACGGGGTTATTTTTAGTCAAGTTTTACTCAATTTTTTTAATTAAATAACTTACGATAATACTTGCGTCTATATTTTTACTCAGTTTTATGAATTAAATTTACATTTTTTCATTAAATATTGTGACTTGAAATAATTGTACTTGCTAAGTTGTGATTAACGGAACGCATTGCGGAATGGCGGGTTGGGGGATGCGGGGGACGACGCTATGTTTGTTTGACAGTGTTGCCAATTTAGCAGTTTCAGTGCTAAATTTAGCATAATTTGGACTGGTTTAGCAGAATTTTTTTACATTTAGCAGTTGGTAGAATTTTGTAAATACATAATAGAAAATGACAGGTAACAACCTGTCAGTGACAAACACACAGATAAATGGTAAATTTAGAAACATACAAGTTGGTGATGTGATGACAGAAGTTTGTAAAATGACCTTCGATTGCATGGTTGACAATAATATAACTACCAAGTTTATTATTTATCTTTTGGTGTGCAATGAGGTTGTATTGTAAGTCGTAATAAAAGCGTAAATGTTTTGCCACTTTCATTTTTAACATATTTTACTATGATTGTTTGTATGCTGTAGTAAAAAAGTTAATTTGGTTTAATATAAAAAATGTCGATTAACACATTGACATTCTTAATTTACTTATCTTTAGCAATTTTTTTCCTGAAAGTTTAGCATGGACCACAAAAAGAATTATTATAAAGCTGTAATAATCACAATACATTATTTTCTATTTAGCACATTTTTGACGTGATAACGTCTTATAATTCGATGGAGCCGGCTGCACGCACGAAAAAGTGTGACGTCATGGGCCGTTACCTTGCAGGGTCGTTACCTGTCAAATAGGTAGGTAGTTTATATTATTCCAGCACTAAAGTCGTTAAGACGATAGTTTCTTACAAATTGTTAATAAAATAGCCCTTATTCCCTAAGATACGGCTGTCAAAAATCTCTATTGAATGACAAGAGACCAGTGGCGGATTTGCCCTAAGGCCTAGTAGGCCCGGGCCTAGGGCGGCCAGATATTAGGGGCGGGGCGGCCAATCGTGACAAAAAATCACTGCTGCTGCTGAGAAAAGGGCGGCTGGTACTCAAGTCGAAGTCGAAGTCAATGTCAATGTCAAAGTCAGGGTCAAGGTCAACGTTATCACGTTCGACTATCGTCAGTAAACCGACTTTACAGACAACCGATTTTTTTAACAGAATTTAACAAGTTTTAGCATAATTTTAGCAGATTTTCAACAAAATTGGCAACACTGTTGTTTGATGATTTGCTGTGCAGTTGCTTTTCTTTGTCCTTCAGTCGTAATCGTAATTTGTACCTCAGTTGAGAACTTTTTCGAATATACGAATAAGGGGAAGGGGGGGGGGGGGGGAAGCCCCCCGCATAGAAATTAATACCCATTATTTTAGGTTAGGCTGCTTGCGTTGCACCCCTCAGACTATGCCGTCGTGTGTAATGAAAAAGTACACAAATTACACAGTAAAATGCAACAAAGCAAAAGGGACCCATTATCGCACGCACAAATGCTGAAATCATTTAATTTTCTAATTTTTATAATATGACGCCATCTTGGCACCTTGGCCACCTAAATGACACTTCGTGAATGAAAGAGACAAACTTATGCACTTGACAACGGGAGTGAGTGAAAGATAAACAAACATATCATATGATTGGTTATCTGGGTGAAGTTTCAAAATTAACGCAAGTAACAAAAGCTAGCTGTCTCTTTTTTTGTTACTTTAAATATGCCATCCCTTTTACGCAATTTTTAATGTGTGTATGTGTGTGTGTGTGTGTATTTAAAAACAAAAGAGAAATACGAATGTATGCAATCTGGGAAGCATTTTTTTCGGCTAGGCTAGAACGTTAGGGTATAAAATAAATAAAATAACGTACAGTCAAACCCTCCAACTTTGCCCACCGCCCAATATTTTCTTCTTTCCTTCCTTCCTCCTTCAGTCCTTTTTTTCAGTCCGTGAGGTCCTTCAAAGCGAAAATCGCCATAAAACGTGCTCATTTCCGTTTTTTTAAATCGTAACTTTTTTGCAATCTTTGCTTTTCCGCAATTTTTCGATTCCAAAAATACACTTAGTATACCCTAAACTACCAAAAAAAAAAAACATTTTTTTGGCCATGCCAGAGATTCTACTTCCCCTAACTAGCTATATAAAAATACATTATGCAGATGTTTATTATGAGATTAACAAAATCACTATACTCTGTCCTGTTAGGTATTTAAATGAAGGTAAACAAAAAACCACGTGACTCGGCTCGTTCAGCCAATCAAAGTAACGTTTTGTATCTGAGGCGCAATACTACTGGCTCCGAATTTAAGTCCGTAGTACGGATTTACATTCGGATAACTTATTGCCGCAGCGCAGTACGGACTCCGTACTACGGCAACCTTCCGCAATGCAATATCTTGCAGCATATTTCACGTTATTCATTTCGGTCGAGTAGGTACGGATTCGTAATATGCGAGCGACTCGCTCGAGTCGATCGGCGCGGGGCGCAGCGCTTCGAGTCGGCGCGCGACAACCACTGACTTGCCTAATGCATTAGGCAAGAAACAATAATAATTATAGTCTGGCAAAAAAGAGTAGAAATTAAAAAGAAGCAACATCGTATAGTGTCATCCCTTTCAAATCAATCTAAGAAAAAAGGGATGACACTACAGTGTTGTCACTTTTTAATTTATACTCTTTTTGCCAGACTATACCGTGCAACAGAATCGCGGAGTGACACACGCCTGACGGAATTAGTTATATTTGTACAATAACGTATAAACTCAACTTCTTACCTTTCGGCGTGCTCCAGATTATTTGGAAGCCCGAAAAATGTGTAATCCGAATTTGAGTCCGTATTACGGCAACCTTCCGCAATGCAGTATCTTTTTGCATGTCGATTCATTTTGGTGAAATGGTCACTCGTATTTGTAGCGCGAGCGACACGCGTGCTTCCTGTCGGCGCGCGACAACCACTGACTCGCCTAATGCATTAGGCAAGGCGAGATTTACCGCGCAACAGAATTGCTAGTAGATTATTACTATGACGGACTTGCCATTTGACTGGAAACCAGACCGATGGAATCGTAGTATAGTAACACAACAAATGAACAGTGTAAATGCATAATAACTTCCTTTTAAGACTCTATCAATAGTATCAATCAAAGATACAAGAGTAAATGAATCTGAACTGCGTTGTAATGAGATACAGTTTAATTTATTTTAACAATATTTAAATTTATACTACAGCGTCTTTATCGGAGCGAAAATGGCATGGTACCGGTACCCCTAACGCCAGTGTTGCCAGGTCCAATCTGAAAAAAATCAGAAGATGCTTGGCCTAAAAAACAGGCGATTTGAAAAAAAAAACAGTAGAATCAATTTGTACCACAAAATATACCTCTAAAATACAAATTGTATTTATTTTGATCCTTGACTAATTGATTTTGTGATTTTATAATCATCTTCATTCACTAATCACAAGTTTTGTAGGATAGGCTTTTCCCCAGACTTGAAGTTGTGTCAATTTTATTTTTATACTAGCTGAAAACCCGGCTTCGCCCGGGTAAAATGTAAAAAAATTACAAACCCCATTTAACCCTTTCACCTCGTCAGAAATAGCATTACCAAGAATCTCTTCAGTTAGGTACATTTTGTTATTTATCTTTCGAAGCCTTTTATTTTTAACCGCCATCTAAGAAATGTGGGTTCTATATGTAGTTATGTTTTGTTGAAATTCAGGGAACTTCACAAACATTTAATATATTAGGCATGTAATTTACATAGCAAGGTTTACTTTCAAATATCTGAAATAATAGATTCCTATTCAAAATTTTACCCCTTTTGGAGCCAAATCCCATTTTTTTAGTCTAATTATTAATGTCCCACTGAAGGGTAAATCTATCCCGCTTGCAATGGTTCTGGTCCAAAGGACCACCCAGACCAGCCGTTTAAAAATACGTCTAGGTTCTAGGTTGTCCTGCCATTTTCACCGTGGCATGCTACGTCCTCGCCACCCAGCCTGTACCTCGGGCTCACCCCACCCCAACATGGTCTAAATTTTTAATTTAAGCCCTCGTCCTTGAATTACAAAATATGACAGCGGTCCCGGTTTCGAGCTAACTTTGGACAGCCGTTAAGAAATGCATTCAGGTCGTCTCACCAGCATCTTCGCCGCGGCCTGTTCTAGCGTCGTCGGACTGGCCATATAGTTAAGTTGGTGTTTTCCAGTTTTCCTAGCCGCTCTGAGCCCCCACGGGCCTGGCCCCCGGCTTGTGGTTGTTGTTATTGGGCCCCGTACTCGTGGGAAGTCAGGGAGCCCAGTCCGGTCCTGTCCATTCAGCATGTCGCACCTACTTCGAAGCCAGTTTAGCCCGCCTATTTGGATACATACTACAGACGTGGCCGGCCTAGTCTTACTTCAACCTAAGGGGTTAGCATCTACATCATCAATGCAGATTGCGGTGCGCAGCGTGCTGTTCCGAACTCTGTCGGTTTTTTTTTTCACTCCCAGCTTACTACGTTGGGTTTGATTGCTGCGTGCGTGATTTGACAAACCTTAAATTTTGTTTTATTAATTTTACCATGTTCTTCAAAAACTACGGACTCATCTTATGGAGGTAAAATTAACCGGCATCCTCTATGTTGCTTCCCGTAGGTCTCAAACATGAAAAAAAAAACCGGTCAAGTGCGAGTCGGACTTGCGCACCGAGGGTTCCGTACAAACTCGTAAGTAGATGCGTGAATAACTTAAGAAAAACTGTATGGCGGTTAGTTTAGTAGGAGCAAATAAGTATTTGTTATGATTTATTCTAAATTTCTAAAAAATATCACTTAATACAATAGCACAACTTGAAATTTTCAACCTCCCATTTCGGCCCCCTAAAAAAAGTAAAAAAGGTATTAGAATTTTTTTACGCCCAGTACCTCAGGTTAGCGACTTTTAAAACTATTCCAATTTTCTAATCGATTGCATCAATAGTTTAGGATATCTGACTGTGAGAGACGGACAGACAGACAGAGCCGCACCATAAGGGTTTCTTTTTTACCATTATGATACGGAACCCTAAAAACATTGAGACCTGCATCCTCAAGTTTATCTGTATTATGGTCGAATATTTCAAACGCCTGGTTAATTTTGTGTTTTCACCTAAATCATAAACATTTATTTTCACTTTTCTGTCTTTGTACTAAAAACGGGTATAATTTAATGTGTTTGTTTAAGTCAGAAAAAAATTAAGAAAACTTAAAAAGCTACCTACAGAGTTTCCCCCTAACTTACAACTTCACCTTCAGAGGGATTAAAAAAAATGTGCCTATTCCTTTTTTTTCGTTTAGAAATTTATCTGACACTGACACCTTCGCCCACGTTTGTTACTTTTTCTTGGGTTATGTTTCAATAATATTGTACAATAGTATTACATTATTTTTCAATTATGTCAGTAAATTATTAATTATATTCCCGTTTAAAGATTGTTTTCTTTGAAATAAAATTATGGAAACGTATGATTTTTCTAGTTAAAATAAATAACGGTTTTCTTACCCATGCCAAGTTTGTACAGCCGCGCCCGCAGTTATAGTCGCATAATGCTACGTGCCCCTGCACTAAACTGTGACAATTTCAGAACGAACTCGAATTGACGCAAGCAAACATGGCCGACTGTTTTTGGTATTATTCGAATTATTTTACATCTTAATACGCTTGTTTCTCCGTTATACGAATTTTGCGAATATAAGTTGTCGATTCGAAAGTGTTATTTTTTAACACTTTAATTTTTGAGGTGCTTTTGGTTCAGGTCTACCGTAGGGCCCGGCTAAATTATTAATATAGATACGTACTTTCCAAGGACCTTAAAATAAATAGGCGGACGGAGCCTCGCCAACAGAGAACTGAAGCCATTTTTAATAAGCCGGCTCCTTGTACTTACGAGCCGCATGCACACATCAACTAGTTTTTTTCCTATTACGAGCAGCACGCACACATAGGTAGCCAGCTTATTAGACTTGGTTCTAGATATGAGCGCCGCCGCGCCGCGCCGCCGCCGCCGGCTAAAATCTCGCGCCGCCGCCGCCGACGCGGGCTCATCGGCGCGCCGATCCCCGCCTCTCGCTGGTTTTGAAACTGTCTATTTCAATTAGTTAGAGTTGCGCTCCGCGCAAACCCGTCATAGAATGACGTCGTCTTCAGAGTCCAGTAATCATAGCGAAATAAACGAGAATCAATAATCTCCGTTTCACATCTGCGTCCAAAATCTATGATACTGATTACCAAGTACTTACTTCAACATCGACTTTACTCGTGAGCTTAGCACGAAGACATGACAGTGCTCTAACCTTTAAAAGCCTTCATAAAAGTGAGTGTTTGAAGTATTTTAGGATATCGTGCCCTAAACATATAATCCCGTATCATATTATTCATATTACATTATTGGAAAGACAAAAAGGCCGTCTCAAATTATTAACGGGGTAAACACTGGAAGAATTGAGCTGAAATTGGCATGCAAGTAGACCAAGCCCTGGATTGAAACATAGGATACTTTATATCGCGGTAAATAGTTCCCTTGGGACAGTAACAACAGGAACAACGCGGGCGAAGTCTGGGACAAGATACAGTTATATCCTTTTCTCTACCCAGTGTATCACTCTCCATCTAATCTTTTCTACAATGAGTCCTTGATCCTTTCTCAGGTCGGTGCGCAGCAGGGAGATCCGCTCCGACCTTCAGCCTCGCTATCCATAAAGCAATATTGGCTTTGAAGTCACCCCTTAATATTTGGTACTTGGATGACGGGACGGGACTATCGGGGGGAAGCCGAAAGTTGTAAAGCAGGACTTGGAATCGCTGTTTCCTCGTCTTAAGGAGATGGGCCTGGAGGTTAATGCGACGAAGTGTGAATTTTTCTGTTGAGGACTGACTTCTACTTCTTTGCCTTCTTTCCACTCTTTGCTTCTTGGCGTCAAAGAGCTTTCTCGCAACACTTTTACCCTCCTGGGCTCTCCAATATTCTCAGCGGCCATTCCAGATGCTATAGAGGCCAGGAAGCGGCTCCTTGTCATCGCCCGAGAGCGTCTCGAGAATATCAGTGCTCATGTCACCCTGATTCTACTGAGAATGTGCTTCGCGGTTCCCAAACTAACCTACCTTTTAAGAACCACTCCAACGTGGCTGAGCCCAGATGAAGTCTCTTCGTTTGACGACGCTTTGAGGGATACAACAGAGGCAATTCTGAATGTGTCCCTATCTGATGGCCAGTAGAGTCAAGCGTCTTTGCCCGTACGTCACGGGGGCCTGGGTTTGCGGCGTGCGGGGGACGTAGGTTTGCCAGCCTTTCTTGCCTCGGCACATGGGGTCTGTGGTCTGATGTCTAAAATTTTAAATTGTCGAGGAAACAGTGCCACAATTCCTTTTGTTGATGACGCGTTGGCAAAGTGGAAAGCACGGTTCCCAAGTGCGGTCGTGCCCGAGGCTCCGCAAGTGCAGCGGCTGTGGGACGATGTTGGGGCAAGGGTACACTCGAAAGGTTCATGGGTGTAGCTACAGGCGTGGATTTGGCTAGACTTCGATCGGTGTCAAGGGCAGAGGCAGGAGCGTGGTTGTAGGCTTTGCCTGCTCCTCATCTCGGAACACTCCTTTATAATGACTCGATGCGGGTGGCGGTAGCTCTCCGCCTGGGCTGCGATGTTTGTGTTCCCCATAAATGCATCTGCGGTTCCATGGTGGAAGTGAATGGCCATCACGCGTTAAGTTGTTGTCGCTGTTCAGGAAGATTTCCGCGCCACCACGCTCTTAATGACATCGTTCGAAAGGCTTTAATATCCGCAAACAACCCATGTGTCCTAGAACCACCTGGTCTCTGTCGCACCGATGGCAAAAGGCCATACGGGCTCACTCTGGTGCCGTGGCAGAAGGGGAAAGGTGTCCTCTGGGACGCCACGTGCGTCAGCACTTTCGCCGCTTCACACCTCAGCCGGACGGTGCGCACAGCTGGTACGGCAGCAAATTTTGCCGCAGCTCGAAAACGGGACAAATACTTAGCCCTGGCCAATGCGTATTATTTTATGCCTCTTGCTTTTGAGACGACAGGGTGCTGGGGGTCGGGGGCTAAAGCCTTCATTGCGACGAATTGCAGAAAGGGGGTCCGATCCTTGCGCGGGTTCGTACTTGGTGCAGAGGTTGTCTATTGCCATTCAGCGGGGCAATGCGGCGAGTGTGATGGGCACCTTTGCACCGGGTGCCCGATACGAAGGCAAGGGCGATAAATATACGATCTGAGGCTTTCTTTTTTACTTTCCGTGGTAAACACAAAATTTTACGTCTCTCCCAGGCCAAAAAGTGGGTTTTTCCGCGAGTAATTGCCACTTTATGGCCAGGTGTGACGTAAAAACTATTTAATTCATTAAACAGTTGATTACGCTTAGTACTGCTTCATTATAAAAGGGTTTCTATGAAAAACTGTAGGTATTTTTCTTTTCCGGGGAAACTCAAGGTCACGCCGCCGACGCCGCCGCCGCCGACCGATTTTGATCGGCGCGCCGCCGCCGACCAATTGCCCATCGGCGCTCATATCTACTTGGTTCACTTCTTTGTTAGCGAGGCTCGGTCCGGCTATTTATTTTAAGATCCTTGCTTCTTTCACTTTGTTACCTAAACGATTTATTTTTATTTGCATCTATCAGTGTCACATTAAATTATGATTTTACTAATTTCTTTTCGCTGATTTCATGAGCCTTACACTTTCCGACAGCGTTTAAACCATCTGACATTAATTGATTTTATTGTGTATGTTGTTACACGGAAAATATTATTAAAATCAAGAAAATGATTCTGTTGAAAAAACAGTACAAGGCATACCCCAAAAGCAGTAGATCTCCTGTAAAAACAGGAGACCTGGCAACACTGCCTAACGCAGAACTGATTCCATTTGACATATATTTCGTTGAGCGGTAATTCTGTCAGCCAATCAGAAAGTTGTACCGAACATTTTCTTTTATGTGATTGGTCCCTCGCTTCGTTGCTATCATTTTAAGAAAGAAATTGTCAAATTGTCATTGTCAGTGTCACTTGGTTGGTTCACATAACTGGCAAAAAATGGAGATTTTTACCAAGCGCAATTTTCTAATTCTAATCTTATAGTTTTTAAGAATAACATTAGTCAAACGTGTTATTAAAAAAAACAGAAAATCACTTTTGTGTTAGAAGCGGCTAGAACGATGGGCGGAATTCATCAATACTTTGGTCATTTCATGAATTGTTATCATTGCATTGTATTTTAGTAATTAAGCGTTAGGATTAGTCTTATTTCATTCCATTTAACATTTTTGTAGTTAATTTGTCGATGTATTGTCTATAAATGTGTAGGCGTTGTGTATAGGTTAGGTTACTATCATCACGATGAATATTCAGGTGTGTAGGGACGCGTCAGACGCTGTGGCTTTGTATCTGCCTCAGCGTTTGTATCTCAAGTCTTTCGCAAAACTAAACATTTCTGTCCAGCTCCCAGCCCACAAGGTTCACGGCAAATCCATCTCCAACTGGGAATTGATGGAGAAATTGCGCAAGATGATCCAACCTGACTCCTTTTCAATATTAAAAGTGTCCAAGCATAGTTCGGAAGTGATTAGGTTCGACGCTGAGCTAGAACAACCGGAGAAGCTTGAGCGCGTGCTAGCGCGCCTCGAAGACCGAATAGTGCAGTTAAATGATTACCCGGAGCCTCTAAAAGTGAAAGTCTCTGAGGCAAAGTCTGATTTCCCCGGTCGTCACTCCTGGGACTCGTTTTTCCGTGACGCCACAGACATGGATGAGATGAAACCTGGCGAGCGACCAGACACTGTCCACATATGTAATCTCCCGATCCGTTGGTTTGTGCATGAACGGGATCGCGACGAAGAG
This sequence comes from Eudemis profundana, assembly GCA_947034925.1. NCBI lineage: Eukaryota > Metazoa > Arthropoda > Insecta > Lepidoptera > Tortricidae > Eudemis > Eudemis profundana. The sequence continues at coordinate 3,410,435 of OX344809.1, forward strand.
GCTCCGCCTTCCGAGCATGTGTTGAAAAAGGCGTTTGAAAAGTTTGGCGGCATTCGGCAAGTGGATATTCCTATTGCCGATCCATTCCGGCTGCAAATGAAAGCTGCCATGAGAGGAATAACTACTCCTCCCTCAGACCAGGCCTTGTACTTTGAAGCGTACATACAGTTCCATGAATATGTTGGCTTTGTCCGCTGCATGGATGCCCTACGTGGCAGAAAGTTGTTACGAAAGAAGGATGATATTGCCGAGTGGTGTGGAATTCGAGTAGATTTTGATAAGACTAAGCATATGACTGATGCAGCAGTGAAACGGCGGGCCATTGTGAGGGAACGCCTCTCCTCTCGACAGAGAGCCAAGGATGATGAAGAGAGGGCGGAGAAAGAAAAAATTGCTAAGAAAGAAGCTAAAGAAAGGTGAGATAGCTATATTTGATTTGATACACTGTTTTTAGGGTTCCATAGGTGAATTAGAAACCTTTTTACCTCTTACCATGACTGCCCAGGCCCGCATTTAGAGATCCAGAACCCCTAGGCACTTTTTTTTATCTTTATTTTTAGCAAGCTTTTGTCAGACTGACTATGCCAGCTCCATTAAGCCTCTACTATATAATGTTCAAAAAAAAAAAAGTACATAAATAGGCCAGGGCCTTTTCGGCCTAGGCGGAAAGCTGGCACTGGGACTGCCATTTAGCTGTCTGTTTCAATGAAGTGATGGAGGTATCTTCAGTCAGGTTAAAACTATTCCTTTTTGTATAAATATGCCACATTGGCTATCCTTGCATTTTATTGTCATTTAAATTACATACTGACTACAGTGACATGGGCAACTATCTACCTTTTTGTATTGCTGTCTTTATCATTGTAATCAACATGTGTGCATACTGTATGTATGCTATTCAATCTATTCCAGACAAAAAGAAACCGTCTCACGTATAATTTTTCACTCTTTAAGACAAAAATACGAGCGAGGAGAGCGGGAGAAACTAGAGAAGATGCGAGAACGAGAGGAGAGAAGGAAGAAGAAGCAGCTGGCCAAGCTCATGCAGCGGGACGATGTGGACCTCAATGGGAAGGTTGCAGAGGAGAGGAGGAAGTTGCTAGAAGCACAGAAGAAGCTGCAAGCTATGAGGCTGATTGAAGAACTGTTCAAAAGGATAGAGGTAACTTAGAGCTTTAATTTGGATCAAACTGTTAAAATAAAGGCAAATGCCTTTGAAAAAGAGGACAGTTGGGTCATTATTGGAGCGTGTCACCCGCGTCACTTTAGTGGACACATTTCTGTTAAAGTTCCCTGAGATTTTCGGGACATATCCGGGACATCTAAAAAAATACTATGAAATGTCATTAAAATCCGCAGGAACTTCGACAAAAATGTGGTCACGAAAGTGACGAGCGTGAAACGCTCAAATAATGACCCAGACACGGTTTTTGCATAGTTGTAAGAGGTTTTCTTTAACCATCTGGAGAGCTTCAGCTATCCAAAAATGACTGAGATAGGGTTAAACGTGTTGGCGTGACGGGCATTCACACCCGTTTACATACAAACAATTTTGTAATGTCACGAATGTCAAAAATTTGTAAGTTAATCCGCGACCTCGACCAAGTACAGTTGAGTTAATCTACATGTATAAGAGAACAAAAATATCTGAACACGCTTTTATGCTACTGACAGTAGGGTCGTGTTCAGATATTTTTGTGCCCGTAAGTGTGTAGATGTAAATGAACTCGACTGTACAAGTTTGTAAACTCAGCATTCAGTGCCTAGATTTGATGCTATTATTGGATAATACAATTTGTGATCTAAAAAGTTAGCCCTGTCAGAGCAGGAGTGGCTCACTGCGCGATTTCGCCGCGCGGTCTTGAGGCCCCTGCGGGACCCGAACCACATCATAATAGCAGTAATTTTTCTTCAAAAGGTACATCGTGCGCTAAAATGTGTGCGCTAAAATTTTTGCCTAAAAATATATTTCAGATTCTCACAGTTAACTCATTTATTTGACATGCCAAACGATATAGTTTGCTAACTTTTTTTTTAAATTTTCTTGTTGACTCCCCATAAACCCATATTTAAAATTCATATATTTCTGTTACACGTCTGTGTTTGGGTTATTGACTTTAATACATGTACCAAATTTCAACTCAATCGGTCCAGTACTTTCGGAGTAAATTGGCTGTGACAGACAGACACACGAGTGATGCTATAAGGGTTCCGTTTTTTCCTTTTCAGGTACGGAACCCTAAAAAGACGTAGCTTCTATGAGGGTACATGTAAATTATGAGTGGTTTCGGTTTCAGCTCCGGCCCGATTTGCAAATAAATGGTCGGTCGGCGCCGGGCGAGCGCGCGGCGCGGGCGCGCGTGGTGGAGCGCTGCAAGCGCCGCTGCGAGGAGGCCGAGGAGGCCGCCAGGACCCGCTTCCAGCAAGCCCTGGACGGTGAGCTCTGTTCACTGCACACTTGTAATAGTACATTATAGACCTAGGGTGGTAAAGTAATAAAGAAAGCCCTCGATCGCATATTTACGACCCTCGCTTGCAGCTCGGGCCGCAAACATCTGCGATCTCGGCCTTTCTTTATTACCTCCCGTGTCCCGCAGCAGCGCAGCGCAGCGTGCGGAAAAAGCCACTTTATGGCCAGGTGTGGCATAATAGTATTTTATGCAACAGTTGTATAAGTGGGTTCAAAAAATGCGAATTGCGTGAGTTCCGATACGAGCCGCGAATGCGGCGAGTATCGCAAATAGAGACGCAATGAGCATTTTTTGACTTAATTATACAACGTTGCATACAATACTTTTTCTACGACGAGGTTTTAAATTATAAAATACAAAATTAATTATAACCTGGAAACAAGGCAAATATGACGTTTGACTGACCGTATGTGTCTATGGTAAACTTTTTTTTTTAATTTAAAATATACTTAAATTAAAAATACTTTTTTTATGTTGGCATCAATGAATTTAGTTCGGAAAGTTTTGTTTTTCTTAAATTTAATTGTATGTTAAGTTGGTAGTTGTGCATTTTTACCGTAAAGTTAAAATTGAGCGCTTAATCCTTGACCTAAGTTTAACCTAGATTTGGAAGTCTGTGGCTGCTAGCAATAACGTAAAGTGACTATAACGACACTAGTGCTGTTATGGGGAATAGAGTATAGACTTCTCTGAACTCATATTATGTATGTTCTTATATTAGTGTTCGTGACTAAGTAAAAGACAGATAACAGTACAGGAGTAGAAAAAATGATAAATGAACGGGCGCTCGAATATCAAACTCCAGGGCCTGCCTTAACCGTTCAGGCGCCCCGGGCGTGTCATTAATTTGGCGCCCTTTTGGTACTATAATTGTATTGTCAAACTCTGTGCTTTTCACCAAATTACTTATTTACCAAACGAGTCTAGGACCTCACGGATGCGTATGGACCAAAATTGCTTGTCCTAATATATTTTTTTATCGACAATTTCTTCTTCTGGAACTAATATAATCCAGTTTATTTTTTTATAATAACCGCTTACAATACGTTACGCTAGATTAGAGGTGTGCGCTGATGAAATTGACCGGCGTGAAATCAGCGTGACATTTTTTATGGCCATTTATATAGTACTCATGAATCCAAGTGATTTATGTCCGTATTCATTTTAACATTAAATAAAGAAAATAGTTTTTTTCCTAAGGGCGTAGCCAGGATTATGTTAAGGAGGGGAGGGGGGGGGGGGCGTAGACAAACCAAGAATATCTAAGGTAAATGTGCTGCATGAGCAATGGGACAGTATCTTCTGCCCGTACCTCGCTACGCCCATGTTTTTTACTATTATTATGTTGAGACCCCCTTTCTTCCGGCCGCGATCCCGGCTTTGACGGGGCGTATTCCGGGCACACTTGCCGCAGATGTCCCCGGGATTTCATCAGTGTCAGTCAGCCCGGGTTCAGTGCGTAAAGTGTGCTCATGCTCACCGCCTCTGTTGTCAGTGGTTCCTCCACTGTTGCCGGTTCTCACTCCCAGAGAGCATGTTAATTTGACCAGCTCCGCAAACGAGCATCGCTATGCATCTTAATTTATCTTGTTTTGACGCCTAGAGACCCTTTACATCTCTAAAAATGTAGTTTTATGTTATTGAAATGAATGTATTTAGTTAAGTAGTTGTTTGTGATATGCAATGTAATATTGTCACAATTATTGTAATGTTTTTAAAAGAGAAAATGGTGAGTTCCTTCCGGCGCTTCTTCTCACCAGAATGTCATCTGCCGAAGCGCCAAAAGAATCAGACATGTGAAAGAGCCCTTGAGGCCAACTTGCAGAAATAAATTATTTCATTTCATTTCATCGCACACGAATTGGTCACGTATTTTCGTTTAAAGTTCATGTCGAATTTGCAGTTAGGTAATCATTTTTAGTTTAGGTAAGGTCTATCCGATTTGCCCAGTGATCCGATTCGCCTCGGTCTACCGAGGCGAATCAGATCGCTGGGCGAATCGGATCAAGATAAGCATTTATGTCAAATGGGGATGTTGACTAATGTTGAATTTTACAACATAATATAGTCACATGAATTGGAAAATACTAAATTATCATAACACAGAAGAAAAAAACAAAAAATGTATAAATAATATAGGGTTACGAGACCACAAAGTTATTTTTTTATAGTCTTAAAGAAAAATTAAAGTCAATTTCGGAATGCTTAAATAACACTGAAAAAATAAATGTATGACAACTATGTGCTTAAACGCACTTTTTCGTGCTCAAAATGGCAAAATACTATTTTTTTCATACAGACTTAGTACAGCTGACGAGATGACGTCACAGGGCGCGTCCGTTTTGTATGAGCCGTTTTGAACGCTCGGTGCGGTCGGCTACTTTAGATTGCAATTTGTGGCTGTTATAGTAATCCAAGTGTAGTAGTTATAGGTATATATTTGTTCCTCGTAAATAGTAGAATCCATTTACATGAGAAACAAAATTTAGGACACAAGCCGATAGCGGGCACCCACCGGTAGACCATCAGCGTCCCGCGTGAGGTTTGACCTTGCCACACATTGCGGTAGGGGTCGCCATGAGCTCGGCCGCGAATCTTGGTCTCAGCGCTGCCGTCCTAGTCTAAAAACCACTTTTTGCTATGGAAGTTCATAGTAAAATAAAATAAAATAAAATAATTTATTTCTGCAAGTAGGCTCTCAAGGGGTCTTTTACAAGTCTGATTCTAAATATGTTTTATTTCTTTTGACGCTTCGGGTACTGACCTTCTGGTGAGAAGAAGCGCCGGAAGAAACTCACCAGTTTCTCTTTTCAACCAAAAAGTATTACTACAATATGGCGTTAATATAAGATTTCATTAATACGTTACATTAAACTTAAAACTACATTTATAGAGATGTAAAGGGTCTCTCTATGCGTCCAAATAAGACATAATAAAAAATAGAAAATAAATTTATACTAATATAATATATAAATAAATAAATAGAGATGTAAAGAGTCTCCGTTGTCAAAATATTATGTTTTGGAGGTGTAAAGGATCTCAAAGTCGCCTTTTGGACTAGGACGATGCTTCGTGTCCACTCACTGGTTTCAGCGTGTTGTGATTTTACCGCTGATCTAAAAACGCGGTTACAATATTTGAAATAAAATCAAAGTAAATAGGGATGACGACTGGGTTAAAACTATATAATTCTATTTAGTCCGTCAGTCAGATTATGGAAAAATATGGGACACGTATTTTTTGGTTTATCAAAATATTAAAAATCGACGAAGTTATAAATCATCAAACTTCTGGAGTGAGGGTTGTGACGTCACTTCTAGGTAAAAATTGTACCTAGGCGTGACGTCACTCGAAATTTCTAAGCACTCTATCCTCATCATTTTTGGTTTTTCAAACAAAAGAAAAAATACGTGTACAATATTTTTTAATAATCTAACTGACGGACTAAACAGTTTTTTTTTAGTCGTCTAGCCCATTGGCTGAAGTTTTATGTTTAGAGGTATTATTAAATATTGTTAACAATGTGTTTTGTATTCGTAATTAATGAATTTGCAACGGTATATTACAGAAAATTGGCGTTAGATAAAAATATAGTAAACATATGATTTGGGGCTATTCGGATCACCTGTTTGGGGGCGAATCGGATCACTACTTTCGATACGTTTTTTTTTTCTAGTTTACACTAATATTATAGGTAGTTCCAGGAGAGTTGAGGTGAATGATTACACACACAGCTACATGAAATACTCATTGCAAAAATAGTGAATGAATGAAATGAATGAGTGAGTAAATAAACACAATGCAATAGTTTAAAGAAACTTTTTGGTCTATCTTGCAATTCACTGTTGAACTTGCTATCGGTACGAAAAAAGAACAGTAATTTCAAACTCCCGCTGTCATTATATGACATGTTGTCTGCGTGGCCTCAACTCTGCTGGAACTATCTATATTAATTGTTGGCATATTTTAAAATTTACGTATATAAGAAATCCAAATCAAGAAAATGGACTGCAGAAGAGAAACTAACAGCTAACGACGTCTTTAGTACATAGCTGACATTACGCCGCGCGGCGGGGGAATTATACAATGTCCTGTTCACATCGTGAATTAAAACAAATTATGAAGGCGTTTTGTTTGATCCGTTTCGCCTCTAAAATGGGGCGAATAGGATATTTTTAGTGTTTTTCTATTTTAATTGTCAAAATTACAAATAATCACTAATTTTTAATTTAACTTCGGGAATCTATAAATGTATAACCCTAGTGTCCAGAGTAATACTAATAACAACGTACCTCTTTGAAGAGTGAAGTTATTTGACATTAACCCAAAATTGATCCGATTCGCTTTGGTCTACCCTATGTAGGTTGTATGTGTTGTACACGCAGTATCTTCCTTCGCTCCTTAACGCTTCTGATAAAAGGGTAACTCTCGGCTAAAGCGGACGGCGTCGGGTGTAGATGTTGTCGCATGAGCTCGACCGCTGCCGAGTAAGTCAGCTCAGACGGTTTGTTTGGGCTGGCTAAATTCACGACCACTTCGCAGGTTTCATCTCCCATGATGGCGCCGCCGCCGATAAAAAACCATCGGACGCCGCCGCCGATTATTTTACGATCGGCGCACACTTCTACGCTAGATTTGTGTACATTTCTGCCTATTGCTTCAGCATAAGATTTTTTTTTGCACAATGCCGACAGTGGTGGAGATCCTTGGGGAAGGCCTATGTCCAGCAGTGGACGCCTTTCGGCTGATATGATGCTGAAGAAATTTTCGATCTATCGATAGTTAGGACAAATAAACCAAACAGTATAGACCCCCGGCTACCAACTCTTTAGCCAAATCTAGCTCTAATATTTTTTTCAATGTTTCCAGGTCGCATAATCCTCCGAACCGCGCTAGAGACGAAGAAGCCCCGTCGCTCGTCGTCGCTGTCGTCCATGTCGTCGGCCGGCTCGCGCCGCCCGCGCCGGGGCGTCAAGGTGGAGAAACTGTCCACGCCGGAGCGGGAGATGGAATATAACAAGGCGGCCGGTGAGTACCGTCAGGTCGCATAGGCCTCCCCACCGCGCTAGAGACGAAGCCCCGTCGGCCGGCTCGCGCCGCCCGCGCCGGGGCGTCAAGGTGGAGAAACTGTCCACGCCGGAGCGGGAGATGGAATATAACAAGGCGGCCGGTGAGTACCGTCAGGTCGCATAGGCCTCCCCACCGCGCTAGAGACGAAGCCCCGTCGGCCGGCTCGCGCCGCCCGCGCCGGGGCGTCAAGGTGGAGAAACTGTCCACGCCGGAGCGGGAGATGGAATATAACAAGGCGGCCGGTGAGTACCGTCAGGTCGCATAGGCCTCCCCACCGCGCTAGAGACGAAGCCCCGTCGGCCGGCTCGCGCCGCCCGCGCCGGGGCGTCAAGGTGGAGAAACTGTCCACGCCGGAGCGGGAGATGGAATATAACAAGGCGGCCGGTGAGTACCGTCAGGTCGCATAGGCCTCCCCACCGCGCTAGAGACGAAGCCCCGTCGGCCGGCTCGCGCCGCCCGCGCCGGGGCGTCAAGGTGGAGAAACTGTCCACGCCGGAGCGGGAGATGGAATATAACAAGGCGGCCGGTGAGTACCGTCAGGTCGCATAGGCCTCCCCACCGCGCTAGAGACGAAGCCCCGTCGGCCGGCTCGCGCCGCCCGCGCCGGGGCGTCAAGGTGGAGAAACTGTCCACGCCGGAGCGGGAGATGGAATATAACAAGGCGGCCGGTGAGTACCGTCAGGTCGCATAGGCCTCCCCACCGCGCTAGAGACGAAGCCCCGTCGGCCGGCTCGCGCCGCCCGCGCCGGGGCGTCAAGGTGGAGAAACTGTCCACGCCGGAGCGGGAGATGGAATATAACAAGGCGGCCGGTGAGTACCGTCAGGTCGCATAGGCCTCCCCACCGCGCTAGAGACGAAGCCCCGTCGGCCGGCTCGCGCCGCCCGCGCCGGGGCGTCAAGGTGGAGAAACTGTCCACGCCGGAGCGGGAGATGGAATATAACAAGGCGGCCGGTGAGTACCGTCAGGTCGCATAGGCCTCCCCACCGCGCTAGAGACGAAGCCCCGTCGGCCGGCTCGCGCCGCCCGCGCCGGGGCGTCAAGGTGGAGAAACTGTCCACGCCGGAGCGGGAGATGGAATATAACAAGGCGGCCGGTGAGTACCGTCAGGTCGCATAGGCCTCCCCACCGCGCTAGAGACGAAGCCCCGTCGGCCGGCTCGCGCCGCCCGCGCCGGGGCGTCAAGGTGGAGAAACTGTCCACGCCGGAGCGGGAGATGGAATATAACAAGGCGGCCGGTGAGTACCGTCAGGTCGCATAGGCCTCCCCACCGCGCTAGAGACGAAGCCCCGTCGGCCGGCTCGCGCCGCCCGCGCCGGGGCGTCAAGGTGGAGAAACTGTCCACGCCGGAGCGGGAGATGGAATATAACAAGGCGGCCGGTGAGTACCGTCAGGTCGCATAGGCCTCCCCACCGCGCTAGAGACGAAGCCCCGTCGGCCGGCTCGCGCCGCCCGCGCCGGGGCGTCAAGGTGGAGAAACTGTCCACGCCGGAGCGGGAGATGGAATATAACAAGGCGGCCGGTGAGTACCGTCAGGTCGCATAGGCCTCCCCACCGCGCTAGAGACGAAGCCCCGTCGGCCGGCTCGCGCCGCCCGCGCCGGGGCGTCAAGGTGGAGAAACTGTCCACGCCGGAGCGGGAGATGGAATATAACAAGGCGGCCGGTGAGTACCGTCAGGTCGCATAGGCCTCCCCACCGCGCTAGAGACGAAGCCCCGTCGGCCGGCTCGCGCCGCCCGCGCCGGGGCGTCAAGGTGGAGAAACTGTCCACGCCGGAGCGGGAGATGGAATATAACAAGGCGGCCGGTGAGTACCGTCAGGTCGCATAGGCCTCCCCACCGCGCTAGAGACGAAGCCCCGTCGGCCGGCTCGCGCCGCCCGCGCCGGGGCGTCAAGGTGGAGAAACTGTCCACGCCGGAGCGGGAGATGGAATATAACAAGGCGGCCGGTGAGTACCGTCAGGTCGCATAGGCCTCCCCACCGCGCTAGAGACGAAGCCCCGTCGGCCGGCTCGCGCCGCCCGCGCCGGGGCGTCAAGGTGGAGAAACTGTCCACGCCGGAGCGGGAGATGGAATATAACAAGGCGGCCGGTGAGTACCGTCAGGTCGCATAGGCCTCCCCACCGCGCTAGAGACGAAGCCCCGTCGGCCGGCTCGCGCCGCCCGCGCCGGGGCGTCAAGGTGGAGAAACTGTCCACGCCGGAGCGGGAGATGGAATATAACAAGGCGGCCGGTGAGTACCGTCAGGTCGCATAGGCCTCCCCACCGCGCTAGAGACGAAGCCCCGTCGGCCGGCTCGCGCCGCCCGCGCCGGGGCGTCAAGGTGGAGAAACTGTCCACGCCGGAGCGGGAGATGGAATATAACAAGGCGGCCGGTGAGTACCGTCAGGTCGCATAGGCCTCCCCACCGCGCTAGAGACGAAGCCCCGTCGGCCGGCTCGCGCCGCCCGCGCCGGGGCGTCAAGGTGGAGAAACTGTCCACGCCGGAGCGGGAGATGGAATATAACAAGGCGGCCGGTGAGTACCGTCAGGTCGCATAGGCCTCCCCACCGCGCTAGAGACGAAGCCCCGTCGGCCGGCTCGCGCCGCCCGCGCCGGGGCGTCAAGGTGGAGAAACTGTCCACGCCGGAGCGGGAGATGGAATATAACAAGGCGGCCGGTGAGTACCGTCAGGTCGCATAGGCCTCCCCACCGCGCTAGAGACGAAGCCCCGTCGGCCGGCTCGCGCCGCCCGCGCCGGGGCGTCAAGGTGGAGAAACTGTCCACGCCGGAGCGGGAGATGGAATATAACAAGGCGGCCGGTGAGTACCGTCAGGTCGCATAGGCCTCCCCACCGCGCTAGAGACGAAGCCCCGTCGGCCGGCTCGCGCCGCCCGCGCCGGGGCGTCAAGGTGGAGAAACTGTCCACGCCGGAGCGGGAGATGGAATATAACAAGGCGGCCGGTGAGTACCGTCAGGTCGCATAGGCCTCCCCACCGCGCTAGAGACGAAGCCCCGTCGGCCGGCTCGCGCCGCCCGCGCCGGGGCGTCAAGGTGGAGAAACTGTCCACGCCGGAGCGGGAGATGGAATATAACAAGGCGGCCGGTGAGTACCGTCAGGTCGCATAGGCCTCCCCACCGCGCTAGAGACGAAGCCCCGTCGGCCGGCTCGCGCCGCCCGCGCCGGGGCGTCAAGGTGGAGAAACTGTCCACGCCGGAGCGGGAGATGGAATATAACAAGGCGGCCGGTGAGTACCGTCAGGTCGCATAGGCCTCCCCACCGCGCTAGAGACGAAGCCCCGTCGGCCGGCTCGCGCCGCCCGCGCCGGGGCGTCAAGGTGGAGAAACTGTCCACGCCGGAGCGGGAGATGGAATATAACAAGGCGGCCGGTGAGTACCGTCAGGTCGCATAGGCCTCCCCGCCGCGCTAGAGACGAAGCCCCGTCGGCCGGCTCGCGCCGCCCGCGCCGGGGCGTCAAGGTGGAGAAACTGTCCACGCCGGAGCGGGAGATGGAATATAACAAGGCGGCCGGTGAGTACCGTCAGGTCGCATAGGCCTCCCCACCGCGCTAGAGACGAAGCCCCGTCGGCCGGCTCGCGCCGCCCGCGCCGGGGCGTCAAGGTGGAGAAACTGTCCACGCCGGAGCGGGAGATGGAATATAACAAGGCGGCCGGTGAGTACCGTCAGGTCGCATAGGCCTCCCCACCGCGCTAGAGACGAAGCCCCGTCGGCCGGCTCGCGCCGCCCGCGCCGGGGCGTCAAGGTGGAGAAACTGTCCACGCCGGAGCGGGAGATGGAATATAACAAGGCGGCCGGTGAGTACCGTCAGGTCGCATAGGCCTCCCCACCGCGCTAGAGACGAAGCCCCGTCGGCCGGCTCGCGCCGCCCGCGCCGGGGCGTCAAGATGGAGAAACTGTCCACGCCGGAGCGGGAGATGGAATATAACAAGGCGGCCGGTGAGTACCGTCAGGTCGCATAGGCCTCCCCACCGCGCTAGAGACGAAGCCCCGTCGGCCGGCTCGCGCCGCCCGCGCCGGGGCGTCAAGGTGGAGAAACTGTCCACGCCGGAGCGGGAGATGGAATATAACAAGGCGGCCGGTGAGTACCGTCAGGTTGCATAGGCCTCCCCACCGCGCTAGAGACGAAGCCCCGTCGGCCGGCTCGCGCCGCCCGCGCCGGGGCGTCAAGGTGGAGAAACTGTCCACGCCGGAGCGGGAGATGGAATATAACAAGGCGGCCGGTGAGTACCGTCAGGTCGCATAGGCCTCCCCACCGCGCTAGAGACGAAGCCCCGTCGGCCGGCTCGCGCCGCCCGCGCCGGGGCGTCAAGGTGGAGAAACTGTCCACGCCGGAGCGGGAGATGGAATATAACAAGGCGGCCGGTGAGTACCGTCAGGTCGCATAGGCCTCCCCACCGCGCTAGAGACGAAGCCCCGTCGGCCGGCTCGCGCCGCCCGCGCCGGGGCGTCAAGGTGGAGAAACTGTCCACGCCGGAGCGGGAGATGGAATATAACAAGGCAGCCGGTGAGTACCGTCAGGTCGCATAGGCCTCCCCACCGCGCTAGAGACGAAGCCCCGTCGGCCGGCTCGCGCCGCCCGCGCCGGGGCGTCAAGGTGGAGAAACTGTCCACGCCGGAGCGGGAGATGGAATATAACAAGGCGGCCGGTGAGTACCGTCAGGTCGCATAGGCCTCCCCGCCGCGCTAGAGACGAAGCCCCGTCGGCCGGCTCGCGCCGCCCGCGCCGGGGCGTCAAGGTGGAGAAACTGTCCACGCCGGAGCGGGAGATGGAATATAACAAGGCGGCCGGTGAGTACCGTCAGGTCGCATAGGCCTCCCCACCGCGCTAGAGACGAAGCCCCGTCGGCCGGCTCGCGCCGCTCGCGCCGGGGCGTCAAGGTGGAGAAACTGTCCACGCCGGAGCGGGAGATGGAATATAACAAGGCGGCCGGTGAGTACCGTCAGGTTGCATAGGCCTCCCCACCGCGCTAGAGACGAAGCCCCGTCGGCCGGCTCGCGCCGCCCGCGCCGGGGCGTCAAGGTGGAGAAACTGTCCACGCCGGAGCGGGAGATGGAATATAACAAGGCGGCCGGTGAGTACCGTCAGGTCGCATAGGCCTCCCCACCGCGCTAGAGACGAAGCCCCGTCGGCCGGCTCGCGCCGCCCGCGCCGGGGCGTCAAGGTGGAGAAACTGTCCACGCCGGAGCGGGAGATGGAATATAACAAGGCGGCCGGTGAGTACCGTCAGGTCGCATAGGCCTCCCCGCCGCGCTAGAGACGAAGCCCCGCGTAGCGTGCGGTAATTACTACTTTATGGCCATCTGTGACGTAACAGTACATTACACAACAAAGAAAGGCCGAGACACCGCTATCCATTGGGGCGCTATCGCTTTTGAAAAAAAAAACTCAAATCAATATCAACTACAGTACAAACTATTCCTGGCGATGAAACTATCCCCAAATCACGCGTCGTTTAATGCCGGCTGGGGCTTCTCCAGGCTGCGTCTCAGCCCAATTGCACTCCCTCCCCCCCTCTATTTTTTTTCACAACAACACGGTTGTTTTTTTGTCGTGGGGGGCTCTGAAAGTTTTTTATCATGCCTAAGTGGGCGGCAAGTCAAAAAAGTTTTGGAAACCTATAGTCTAAAGCAGCGGTCGGCAACCTTTAAGCAGCCAAGGGCCACATAGTAGCTAACGAAATTGACGCGGGCCGCACTTTGTTAATAATTTGTGACTTTATACGATTCTGAATGTAATGACCTTTACATACAAGATAGCCAGGGAGGCTCGCGGGCCGCAAGAGAGCTGATCGCGGGCCGCAGCTTGCCGACCGCTGGTCTAAAGCTACTTAATAAAGGATTGTTGGTTTGTCCGCAGGTATGTACGGTATGGCGCACCCGTACGGGTTTGGATACCCGTTCGCAGCCGTCCCGCCGCCCGGATACCCGTTCCCGCAGAGTATGAGTATCATTACTTACTACACTACCTTCAAACTAACAGTATAGTCAGAATCATTATTCTGGGCCGAGTCTTACCTTTGTAGCTGCCAAACAATGCTATTATCTGCATTGTCACTGTCAGTTGCTCCGCAGAGGGCTGCCGTAAAAAAAGCACAATAAGTCCAAACCCCTTTTACAACAAATGCGTCTTTATATCGAAGGGAATAGGGTTCACATTAAAAACAGGGCGAATTACTGCTTACGTGAAGTACGCTTCTCTCTCAAATTTCCTTCGACATAAAGACGCATTAGTTGTAAAAAGTGTTTGCATTTTTTTACGGGAGCTCTCTGCGGATTAACTAACAATGCATATAATAGTATTGTTTGGTAGGTACAAAGGTCAGTAGACTCGGCCAAGAATAATGATTCTGACTATACCACGGCAATGCGCGACAACGACGGCCATAGGTGCGAGCGAGAGGTCGGAGCGCGGTTTCTCGCTCCCACCTATGGCTGTTGCTCGTTGCCGTGGCCAGGCCGTAATGTAAACCGCTTAAATTAGGCCACATTTAAGCAGTTTACAAAAAAATGGCCTCTTTACACTCTGAATAAAAAAACTTGAGGTTTTATTACACGACTGCCCAAAAAAGGAATGTTATTTGGTAATAAGAAATTAAGTATGTACCTATTATAGATATTTTTAGTTCTGTATTAATATGTTGTGTGTGGGTTTTTAACAGCTTAGATTTGTATACTAAAGCAACAAACTACTTTTAAATTAATTTTCTCTTAAATTTCAGCTAAAGGCGGTGATAACCCTAATTTAAACCAACGGTTAAGGTTGTCACTGCCTTTTTACAATAAATTTATATTTCCAGGATTCCGGCTCTGGTTTTACTTGGATCCTTTATGGGCTCAAGTAAAACTTGAACTACTTTATTATTATTATTAACGGCTCTTGCGATTTACTAACACAGATTTTTTACTATTTATATATGTACATATGCGCAGTTATTTATAGTATTAGGGGTCCCCTCTATTTGGCATAATGTTATGTATATCATGTTTTGGCATCAGTAGGCTTATGGTGCTACGCTTTGTCACGCGATAAATAAATGATAAAGCATCCGTCACGTTCTGACAAAATGGTGACGGATGCTTTATCATTTATTTACCGCGGATGCCTTATTATTTGTTTATCGCGCGACAAAATCTACCATCATGCGTCCACTGGACGCTTTTTGACGATTAGGATTGACATATTCCAACCCTAATGCCTATGTTAATATTTAAGGTTGTCAGCCCTAGTTGATGAATAGGGTTGTCACAATCCCGTTTCTCAGGTTTATGTTAATAATTAGGGTTGTCACAGTCCCAATCTCGAAGCTAATTATTAGGGTGGTCAATATTCCAACTAAACTTGTTAATAATTAGGGTTGTCACAGTCCCAACTTCGGAGCTAATTATTAGGGTGGTCAATATCCCAACAACTAAACTTGTTAATAATTAGGGTTGTCACAGTCCCAACCTCGAAGCTAATTATTAGGATTGTCAATACCCCAACTAAACTTGTTAATAATTAGGGTTCTGTGTCTAATGTGTAACGATTATCCAGCGTCGATGTACTACCCGGTGCGGGGGCAGTACTACCCGCCGCCGGGCGAGGGCTACACGCGGCGGCCGCGCGGGCGGGGCCGCGGGCGCGGCCGCGGCATGAGGATGCCCTACTTCGACGGCCCTGATGCCAGCCAGCAGTACTACAGGTTAGTGAGGCAACGACGGTTTCTAGATATAGTAAATCCACCAGACGGTGGCAGTATCGTTTATTAAGTGTTTGATGATAAGTGGGCATGAGTATGCCCTACTTCGATGGCCCTGATTAGAGATGTGCCGTTCCTGGGAATATTCCCCACTTGTATGGGGAATATTCCCGCGGTGGGAATATTCCCCATACAAACGGGGAATATTCCCGGGAATGGCACATCTCTAGCCCTGATGCTAGTCAGCAGTACTATAGGTGAGTACAGGCGATTACGGTTTCTAGAAATACATAGTAAATCCACCAGACGGTGGCAGTATCTCTGTCGCAGCCAACTGGTTTACTTAGCCATTTGGTTAACTGCCTAGCATTTTCACTAAATTATGACCCGCCAGCAGGTCGATGTAGCCCCGCTGCGCGGGGCTTCTGTTTCTGGTCTGAGGTACACAAGCTGACTAACAAACGTAACTTAAAATAAGGAGTGTGTTTAATGAAAAGACTAGGCAGCTAATCAAATAGCTAATTAAGCTAGTTGGCGGCGACATCTCCATCGCTTCAAAATTACCTACAATAACCGTTACTTTCATGACGTAACACATTTAAAGAAAACATGGACACTTTTTTAAAAATTAATAAAAAAATAACTAAAACTAAATTTAAAGAATTATTTTTATAAAGATGTCGAAAAAGTATCAGAGAACTTAATCTTTACTTCAAATTAGGGGGTAGCGACTCCATTTAGTTAGTGATGATGGTTTTATATGCAAGGGTGACAAGTTGGACAAATAGTTTCCGTATGGAAGCGAAAGTATCCCCATGAAAAAAAATAAAAATGTATGTAAGATCTCTTACATACATTTTTATGGCATTACCTAAAACAGGATAAGCATATCATTTAGTACATTTAGAACAATCCCCATACAATCTGTAACTTTGATGCTAAAAGAGATAAAAAACATGGGGCCAAGCAAAAAAATAAATATGTACAATTTTTCGCGAATATACTCATAAAGTAACCCACATCTGCGGGTTCAGCCGCCCGTATCCATCGCGGGGACTGAAACCCCGCCATTTCATAGTCATAAAAAAAAGTGGCGTGCACTCCATAAAGGCGAAATAACACTGTCTACCCTCTAATAATAATAATATGCCTACCCTATTAAGGGTAGTAGGTCAGAAATTAGTAGGTAGGGGTCATACATAAAGTAGTCACACTAATTTCGTGATTTTTTACCCCTCCCCCGTCCTTGTCACAGTTGGTCACATTTGTGAGACCCCCCCCCCCCACCCCCTAGCGTGATGTCACATATTTTGCAATTTTACATCTAGACATCATTAAATTAAAACAGCAGTTCTGAAATTAGTTTTAATTCCATTTCATTATTTTTTTAATATAATCAACATCAACGCGCGTGACAGTAGTAGAGCGAGTGTGAACTGCCTTCGAAACATTTTAAACCATGCCTCAATTTGGCATTTTAACACTTTTGAAGTGTGATGTCACGAAATTTAGAACCCGTCCCACTCCTTGTCACACTTAGTTGACCCCCTCCCGCCCCCTTAACATGAGACGTACTTTATGGATGACCCGGTGACCCCCGCCGTAGGTAGTGTGATTAGATACCACCTGCCCTACTAATTTCTATTTTCCTACCCTTAGCTACCTCTTTTTCCCCTCAGGTTCACATTGTCCACAGTCCCTACTCGTCCACATTCCCAACTCGTCCATAAATCAATCCCAAACTCGTCTACATTCCCATCTCGTCCTCATTCTCAACTCCTCCACATTCTCAAGTCCACAGTCACAAGCGAACTGTGTGAATTTGTACAACCTTGCAGAGAACGAGTACGGATGCGGACGAGTTGGGAATGTGGACGAGATGGGAAAGTGGACGAGTTGGAAATGTGGACGAGTAAGGAAAGTAGACGAGATTAGAATGTGAACTAAATGGAATTGTGGACAAAGTGAACCTGAGGGCTCTTTTTGTCTTTATGAAGTGCACGCCACTGCACGGTGGCGAAAGGTCTATTTAACAGTAGATGTCAAAAGTCTTGTGGTGTGATATATGGTAGTTAGGGTTTTATAAAACAACCTCTTAATCTTGTTTCTTTGTGTAACGATAGTTATGCATATAAATTGTATGGTAACTACGGACATCATTTTTTGAGAATGGCCCTATCTTATAATTTTGACAGAGAAGAGGATTTGATTATTTTGCCTTTGGGCTATTATTATAACTTTTAGATATACCTCTGTCCTATATTTGCGGCTAATTACGTTGCCTAAAATAAATAAAGGTTTCGCTTACAGTAAATGCGTTAAATTCACAGATACTTCAAGAAATTAACAGAAAACGAGCACCGCAACGAGCACGACGACCGCGCCCGCTCCCGCTCCCGCCGGCGCTCGTACTCGCGCTCCCGCTCCCGCTCGCGCTCCCGCCGCCGCTCCTACACGCGCTCGAGGTCAAGGTCAAGGTCGCGCAGGAGTCGGAGCAGGAGCAGGAGAAGGAGTAAGAGCAGAGGTCGACGGTCAAGGTAAGACGAGAGGACACCTCTGTAAAGACAATAGTAGATTGTGTCACAAGGGAGCAAAATGATGTATTTACGGCGAGGGCGTACATTGAATCCTGAACGAAGCGAAGGATTCTACAATTGAATCCCGAGCGTAGCGAGGAATTCGAAAGTAGAATCCGGAGCGTAGTGAGGGATTCAAGTGTTAACGCCCGTGGTGAAAATAATTTTGCTACCTTGTGACACATACTGCTTTTCACACCGACTATGAGGAAAATTCAAATACAAACGCTACCTACCAAAATAACGAAATATTTATTAGTTAATAAAAGAGCAGCACACATTATTATTAAAAATGAAATGTTAAATTGTTAAATTTAAAAGGCCATTATTATTTTATAAAACGATTATTATTTTTTACGGCCGGGACGAAAATACCACTTCCATATTATATTTATGGCCCTCGCCTGCGGCTCGGACCGCAAACGTCTGTGATCTGGGCCATTCCTTATTATACTGCCCTCTGTGTGTAATATACGAATAAAGCTGTCTATGGTATGGCATATTCTAAGTGGGTTCAAACTAAAAATACCCTGTTGTCCTTGAACAGAAAAGTGCTACTTTGATCCCTCTTATGAGGGAGCAAAATACTTTTTTCTGAATAGGAGGTGTGAAAAAATACATTGCCTACCCTCTAATTTATTCCCTAGTAAGGGTAGGAGGATATTAGAGTTTTTCTGTCACATACACAGACCACCTCCACTAGACGGAGCATGCCATACGACACGAGCTCACCACGCATATGTGCGATTAAATATCGGTAGATATTACTAGTACAACGCGTGTTTCACATCTTTTTTATCATTTTATGTTTTGAGATTGTCGTCGGATTGAACAGAAATATTTATTTCACGTTTGGTGCACACACAAGTCTGAAACATGGTCGCAACTGAAAGAGCGGCTGGTCGCGTAATGTCGTAATGCTATACGATTGACCATATCTGATGTGAGCGCGCGCCGCCCAACATGCTCCGTCTAGTGGAGGTAGTCTGTGGTCACATAGCTAGGAAGGAAGGCCACAATCTTGAACAACTCATCGTTACTGGCAAGGTTGATGGCAAACGACCCAGAGGCCGCAGTCCAACTAGATGGGCAGATCAAGTCCGTAACACTCTGGACACCCAGCTACATGTCGCACTACACGATGCCAAGAATAGGCGCAGATGGCGAGACACCGTTAGAGGGCATTTCTCCAGAAATATGTCTGCGACTCATTCATCTGTCTTCATACATTTAGTATGAAAAAGGGCCAGATGAATGAGGTGACCGCAGACATATTTCTGGAGAAATACCCTAGAGAAAACCTCAGCAACAGGGCTCGGAAACCGGTATTTGCTCCATACAAAAATACCGGTATTATTTCCGTTCTTATGGTTCTTTGGTTTATTATTTCGTTTTTTAACCAGACTATCTAATAATACGAAATCATGACTTAAATACATTACTGAGCTCTACATAAAAAGCATAAAATAATTCAAAATATCGGGCTATTTCGGGGTTTTTGCAAAATACCGGTTTCGAGCCCTGCTCATCAATGAGGAATACGACGCGAGGAGGAAGGGTAGGAGGGTAGAAATTAGTAAGGTAGGCGGTGTCTTAATACGCTACTTACCCTACTAATTGCTACTTTCATATCCTTAATAGGGTAGGAATTCCAGGGTTGCAGTGTCTTTTTATTACCCGACTGCGGCGAAGCCCACAAGGAGGGTTATGTGTTTGACCTGTTTGTATGTAAGTATGTATGTATGTCCGTTCCTATGTCTGCTCGTATCTACTCAACGCCTCCGATTTTGATAAATGATACATCATTAGATTCATTAGATTCGTCTTGATGACGCGAGTGTCACTGGGTTATCGAAAAAAATCGTAAAAAAGCAAAAGTGCGGATTTATGCTCTTTAATGCACATTATTTTTATCACATGCACAGTAATCCCAAAAGGAGGGTATCTAATCTATCTCACCTCCGCGAACGAAATTGCAGGCGAGTCCACTAGATCTTTATCATTTTGTAACACTTGTGTTTTGTATTATTTCAGGTCCCACCACACTCGCTCCCGCTCCCGCTCCCGCTCCCGCTCGCGCAAGTCTCGGTCGCGCAGCCGCCGGCGCAGCAAGTCGCGCTCCCTCCCCAAACAGACGCCGCGCGACCACACCCCCGCCCCCGCCCCCGCCGCCGCCGCCGCCGCCGCCCCCGCCCCCGCGCCCCGCCCCCGCTCCAAGAGCTGGTCGCTGCCCCGCGATGGACAGAAGGAGTGGTCCAAGAGCCCCAACCAGAAAGACCAGTAAAGAAAGGTGTTTAAAGAGATTAAAAAATTCGATGACTCGAGCGAAGGGCGCGGTGGCGGTGATCGGAACGCCGCCAATATTGGCCCGGAGAACTGTGGGTTCGAATCCCGCCCGAGCCAATTCAAATTCTCAATTTTCGCTACAATATAAAGTGAGGCGCTGTCGAGAGCTTTACCTTGTTAGAGTGAATGAAATGTTAAAGAGCCGAGCTTAGAGCGAAAGTGTGAAATTAGTGATGAGCTTTAGAATTGAGTGATAAAAAGTGATAAGTGCGGAACTTGGGAAATTAGGAAGGATGATTTAAAAGTGGAACAATTGGACGAGTGGTGAAAAGTGTAAAGAAAAAAGAAACATAATAATAACTTATAAGAATTAATTAAATAGTTGTGTACAAATATTTTGTTTTATTTTTTATGTTGTATTCACCTCAGGAATAATCTGAAATGAACTGAAATCAAACAATTAATGGCCGATGAAGACGTAAAATTGTGTACACACTGCGGGCGGTAATAATAAAGCCCCAGATCGCATGGTTATTGTGCAATCAGCATCAAATAATCTGTAACATCCAAGTCGCCATATATAAGCGCCAAAAGAAAATAGAATGAGACATGAATAAGAGCCCTTGAGCACAGTATAATAGCAATAATTTTTTCTTGCTACAAAAGGTACATCGCGCGCTTGAATGTGTGCGCGCCGTGTACGGACGCACTACAAGCAAAGTTTTAAGAATGCGTAAGAATGCTCCAGTATGGATCGCACTCACACAGACGTGCTATTGCGCGTTTGTGTGAATACGTGTCTCGCGCCCTAACAACGCAGTAAACGGCCGAAGTTGGACTGCTTGTTCGTCTTTATTCTTTATACTTTGACATTAGTTTAGGAGAGACTGGTTGGTAGAGGAAAGTACTCCTAATTAAATGATAGTCAGATGCGTGTCTGAATCGGAATGCTTTATTTACAAAATACGGCTATATTTATATTAAAATTTACACTTACAACTAGACTATATACAAACAAGTGGGATTCGCTATTTCTACTATTTACAATACATTAAAACAAGATGGCAATAAGATCATACGATAATCACGCGATGGGGCGTTTCGAATTCGAAGTTTACACAGTAGTCCGTTGCTCACTGCCGGGGTTGCGCGGCGTCTCGTGATCGGCCGGCGCCCGCGCCGCGACAGTCGCGCGCCAGTCGTCGCTGTGAATGCGTCGCAGCTCCTGTACTGCTTCTCACGGACGTTAATCGGAAACGTTCTTGTCAGAACGTATTCCTGTTTCTACGCAGCGTCAATCATATAGTAGCAGCAGCTACATTAGTGTTCGCTATTTCCATTGAAGCGGAGTGGAGACGAGATGTGGATTTCAACTAATGTGTTTGGTCGACCCTACACGTCTCCTCTTCGCTCCGCTCGTCTCCGCCTCAGTGGAGCCGCAGCCTTATTGTGGCTTTGTATCACCTACTTACATACCCCATCGAGATTTGTATGTTACCTCTTAAAAAAATAACAACATTTGAGAAAACTTAATTTTACCCCTGAAGGGTAACCACCCCCTGATTCGAATGACCATTGATCTGTAGTTTTTTTTTTCTTTTTTGATTGTATGGCGATGGTGGGCAAATATGCACAACTTCATATATGCAATAGACTTATCTGGGGGCACGGCAAGTGGAGCAAAACAAAGGCACGGCCGTACCATCCTTTTCTCGAAGCCATTCAGGCCATTTTCAGCCTCCCGTAATTATGTATTGGCTAAAGCTAGAACCCTGAAATTTCAGGGATATATAGGGCACAATAAGACTTATATATATTCTCAATATCATTCAATTTGAACGTGTAGTTTAAGAACTATTGCATGTCAAAGTTCCTTAGTTTTGTCACTGACTGACTGACTCACTGATTCACTGACTGATGATCATCATAATTCTAAGGTACTTCTAGCGGACTCACAGGCTCCAAATTTTAAACATAGGTAGTTTTTAGCCTATCAAGTCCTTAAAAACCTAAACATGTTGTAATTTCAGTCACATAAGTTTGTAATCCTATACAAACACATGCGATTACAAAGTTCGTTTTGCGGTTCAAATTGAAAAGAATGGATTGGAATGTAATAATTAAAGGAAGACCACTTACAAAAAGAAATGAGATCCCATCAAAAACATTACATGTAAAAAGATGCAAGTCTCGCAACGCAGTTCTACTACAACAAAAAAGTTTTGAGATGTAATGTTAAACCAAGTCAGTACCGGGGGGGTGTCCACAGAACTCGATTCCCACCGACTTGCCTATTATTTAACCGTAGAAGAACACAATTTATAGATCTAATAATAGGCAAGTCGGTGGGAATCGAGTTTTGTGGACACCCCCCCGTACTGACTTGGTTTAACATTACATCTCAAAACTTTTTTGTTGTAGCAGAACTGCGTTGCGAGACTTGCATCTTTTTAAATGTAATGTTTTTGATGGGATTCTCGTATTCTGTGTGTATATCCAAAAAATAGTTGCTGCGTAGAATGACAATGAACATATTTTTACATTTATAATAGGACAGAATCGACCCTAAATCTGTGTGTGCGAAATGCGTCGGTAAGGGAGAGATGGCGGGAGGCAGACAAAAATGCCGTGCTACTTGCACTGGTCCCAGCCGGCGAGTAAGCGTGTAAAGTTGGACGAGTAACATTGCGGGCTGACGCAGTGTGATCAATCGACCTTTCCAGATCCGCAATGTAATGCTACTCGCCCAACTTTACTCCCCCATGATCACGACTACTCTGCCAAGACGAAGACTAAGATAAGAGAATAGGAAAGAAAATGGAGGTTAAATGAAAAACAGTTTATAAAGAATATTGTACTGTAACAACGGCCCAGCTGACGAAGATCGTGTCAGTTGACGAAGATCGCCTTAGTTGACGAAGATGACGTCGAGGGAGCCCTCGGCGGCTCCGGCGCGGCTGAAGTCCACGCCGGTCATGCCCGAGATCCAGTGCACATGCGCACTAGTGCGGGTAAACACTGCAAATAAAGGAATACAAAGATTAGGGATGTAACGATACATAATTTTGCCGATACGATACCGATACCGATATTTGTAGTAAATTATCGGCGATACCGATACCGATATCTTAGCTAACTAATGAAGTATGAACTTCAGATTTATTATTTGTATGTCCTTATTATACCTAAAACTTGGCTATATTTAACAGAGTCAACCTTGAAGGTGTAAAGTAAAAATAAATAAATTGTCAACACAATTTTTTTTTATTATGTACCAAATACATATATAATTAACATAGTAATTATTATTGCATGAAGTAATAGACCAATATATAAATTAAGTCAGTAATTGAAATTACTTTTTGCAGATTTTTATTCATACAACAAATTCATAAGTGCATTGTAATATGCCTAAATTGAAGAATAAAGTACTTTGACTTTTGACTTTGACTGTTCTTTTTCGTACCGATATAGCAGGTCCTTGTGTTTATTTACTCACTCATTCATTTCATTCAATTCACTTTTTTTGCAATGAGTACTTCATGTAGCTGTGTGTGTAATCATTCACCTCAACTCTCGTGAAACTACCTATGCGGTAGGAATATGTTGCCCCCATAGACGCAATTACCCTGATTGACCTTATACAGATTGGTTATGATCCCGGTTAACACACAGGATACTTTTTAACCGAATTATTCACCTCCGCGAACGAAGTTGTGGGCGGGTCCACTAGTTATACTGAATACGAAATTACAAAGTCTATACGTATAATAAAATCATAACTAGGTTTGTAACGAAAATAAATACTTTTGGATTATTGTCGGTTTATCTGTTTGTTTGTACGCGCATCACGAAAATTTTCCGGGCCTATTTCCATGAAATTTATTTTATTGAGGTACCACATAGCGATACAAAAAAAAAATTACCATCTACTTTCTTATGTTTGACATAAACTTTTTGACTTCGACTTTGAATACTTACCAGCACGGTGGGAGTTGTGCCCGTCAGCGTGGTTCAGCAGCCCCACCAGCGTGCCCTCGCTCACCAGCGGGGCGCCCGTGTCAAACTGCAAACAACACGCGTCATGTAGGTACCTAAACTGGCAGAAGTAGAGCTAATCTCGCTTGTCCCCATACTTTTACTTTTTTTTTTATCCGCACGAGAGGGGGACTCGCCCCCCCCCCCCCCCCCTAAGACTTTTTTATTTTTTTTTATTTAAAGGTTTACAAACTGGATGATACTTTGTTGACTTTGGTGCGGTTAAGCCATGGAGCTGTTGTGATGCGTGCATTGGCCTATGTGGGGGCTCCTGAGATGCCTTTATTTATCCCCCCCCTGCCAGTTGAGCCCTTATACCGGATTTCCCTTGACTCACTAGCGCGAGACCAAAGGTGGTATATAAGTATATATATTTTTTTATGTTATAAGCGGCAAACGAGCAGACGAGCTGCCTGATGGAAAGCAGTTGACCTCGCCCATGGATATCTGCAACACCAGGGGTGTTACCTATACGTTGCCGATCTTTGAGAGCCCTGTTTACTCGTTTAAGTACCCCATGTTATAGCGCGCTAGGAACACCTCAGATGGGAGTTCATCCCAGGGCATTTCTCCAGAAATATGTCTGCGGTCACCTCATTCATCTGGCCCTTTTTCATACTAAATGTATGGAGACAGATGAATGAGTCGCAGACATATTTTTGGAGAAATGCCCTCCACATCCTGCCGGTTCTTGGCAAAAAAGATCGTGATGCCCGCGTGATGCGTTATTTACCCTGGAAGCGACGATGCCTTCGCCCTCGACGATGGCAGCGTGGTTGTCGATGGACACGGTAGTCACGTCCCAGCAGCTCAGCCACTCTCCGGGTGCTGGTGAAGAAACACGTCTTAGACACGGACTATAACCAGTTTCGATTTACATTTGAAAATGTGATTGTGGTGTTTAATTTTATTGTGCAAACGTGGTCAAATACCTCATCAAACGGGATAAAGGTGACACGGCTTTTGTTGGCACAGCTAACTAAAAATTTACATATCCTTTCATGAAAGGGTAAGTTGGGTACGCTTCGGTGAATTAGACGTAGTTAGGGGGAAATGCAATCAAATTTTCAACGAAGTTCGAACGTAAATCTGAAGACTTTGTTATAAGTTGAATCCATTTCTTTTAACTACATACGTCCAGTTAGAAAGTCGTGTTGAAGAAATGGAAAGAGGAACAGAATGGAAGTTCAACTGGAAGAAAAAAATAGATATCACCACAGGTCGTAAGTGGCATTTTGAAAATTCCACTTACTGGCTAGGGGAAGACGTAAAATAAAACACCACGGCCGGTAACAAAGAAAGCCCTAGATCGCATTACGGGCGTCACGTACGGTTCTTGCTACAAACACCTGTGATCTGGGACGTTCTTCACCGTCCTCGGTATATTTAATGTACTAAAACAGGGGTCGCGGGCCCGCGGAAGAGCCCTTGTCCGACCCGTGAGAACTCACTCTCCAATGCCAGCGGCCCCAAGGATGCCAGCGGTCGAGAAAAAAGATAAGTGATCTTCGTGGTCGACCATGTCACGTGGCCCGCGCGAGATTTCCAAAGATGCACTGTGGCCCTTTGCAAAAAAGTTTAAAGACTCCTATACTAAAATGTTTCAGTAGCGTAATTTTGGAATGTGTTAGTAAGCCTTACCGCTATGTTCGGTCTCTCCGAAGGCACAGTAGCTGGCTGAGTCAACAAAGTCAATGCTGGCGCTCGGCAGGCCGATGGGAGCGATGTTGGCTGCAACCAAACGATACAATCATTAGGGTTACCGGATTTGTCACCAGAATGCAAGGGCTTTGTTGATCGATAAATAAATGATAAAGTATCCGTCACATTCTGACAAGTATGTTAGTGTGAGAGTGACAATGTTTTGTCATTTATTTATCGATTTCATGGTGAAGATGCTTTCGGAATTACGAATATTTTCTTTTGGCGCTTCGATAATGACCTTCTGGTGTGAAGGAGTGCCGGAAGAAACTCACCAGTTCGATCGAGTAACATACGAGTGGCAGTGTTACCGGTAGCCTCGACGTGTCGGTCGTGTTTGATAACCAGAATGTTCTCGCCGGTGGCGGGGTACCGTCATGCACGTTGGTGATCTCCGCACCAGTCAGTATGATACATGGAAGAGCAGAAGGCAGTGTTCCCCGTGGTCTCGACGACGCGGTTCAGGTTGATCGGCGCAACGTTGTTCTCGCCAGTGTGGGGGTTCCAGTACCCGTGGATGCACGTTGGTGATCGCACCAGCCGGGCTATGTTACATGGATGGAAGGCAGTGTTACCGGACGTGTCGGTTGAGGTTGATGATCGCGATGTTCTTGCCAGTGGCGGGGTTCCAGTACTGCATGCACGTTGGTGATCGTACCACCCGGGCTATGTAACATGAAGGCAGTGTTACCGGTGGTCTCGACGACGCGGTTGAGGTTGATCAGCGCGACGTTGTTCTCGCCGCTGTGTTGGTTCCAGTCCCCGTGGATATGCACGTTGGTGGACTCCACCACCAACTCAGGACGGATTACTTCCACGGCGCCGAGGCGGACCCAGATGAATCGCATACTGCGGATACAAGGAGTTAAAGGCTTAGCCGGAGTTAAAGGTCGTAAAATTTTGGTATGCGTGGACGTGATAATAAAAGAGCAGATAAGATTCATTCAGTTGTGTATACTTTCACAATCAATGTCATGGACGTCTCTTTAAGATGCCTTAAAAATTTAAAATGTTTTCAATAAAATTTAAAATGTTGTGTAAGAGTCGAAACAACACGCTTTACGGCGATAACGTAACGAAACTCCCTCAAGACAGACCTTAGTGGCGCAATAACATCGTCAGACGCATCCCCCCTCACCCTCACATCGTATCCTTTATCGCTTAGGGTCGCTATCAAGACTGGCTTTAACCATCCTGGAGCCCCGGGCGAGTGATACTCGTGATATCCCCGTTGCGGAAGCAACTTTTCTTTGAGGTCAGGGTCAGACGCATAAATAGCAATAGGGAAATTACTACCCTCATTATCGAGCAAAAACGAGACGAGTCAACGGCAACGCCAAAGTACAAAGATAGACAAATAGTCAAACTTCGGCCGTTTAGAATTGCCTGTAGTAGTCAAGGAATTTAATTTCCTACCCTTTTCATTGAAATGTTGTTAAGCATTCACAATGCATTAAGGTCGAAATTTCTATTTCAGTAATAGTATTTAAATGTCAATACGTATTATTTGTCACTGCATATTAAAGATAACCTCTTTGCGAAGTCATTTGCTCATCTAATTACGAATACGTGTCAGTTGGTGTCAGTGTCAATCGAGAACATTTTAAAATAATTCCGAATCCAGACTCCGGAAAGTCTACCACAAACGTCGATAATCTAAATTTCGTTATCTGCGTTCCTTTCATTCGAATATTGCAAGAGCGAGAAAGATGGACTTCCTTCGAATTTCGATTCCGCGGTTGTCGACCTTTTTTGATAGTGCCTTGACGTTCCAAATTTCAGTTCACCATGTCAACGTTGTTAATCTGTTACCTAGTTACTGACACAAAACAATGCGTGTGATATGTCAAAGTAACGTCGTAGTCTAGCTAGCTCTTATGATGACATTGATGACAGTATGCTATACGATATTGGACCTTAGGTGGGCTGGAAATTAAATTCCTTGACTGTACGTTCGTTCACAGCGCGCACACATACATGCCGCACGATGTACCTTTTCTAGGAAGATAAATTACTAGTGTATTATTAGTGAGTTGTGTGTGTATTATTAGTGTGGCGTTCTGGTGGATACTCACTGATCGAGGCAATGAGCCGAGGTGAGCACCCAGCGGTTGTCGATGAGAGCGCCAGCACAGCTGTTGAGGAAGCCGCTGGTCGCCACGGCCAGGCGCAGGTGCACCACCCATGGGTTCTCGCCCAGCGCCGCTAGGGAGCGCTGCTGGTTCACCACTGCAAATGGGGTCAAAAGTGCATTATGACACAAGTGTGCTAAGTTCTAGGTTGGTCATTACAGCTGAGGCGGTATTCCACTGCCCGAGCCGTGAGGCGAGGGCTGTAATCGAGCCGAGATTGTAATGACCAAAGCATACGCGTTGTCTGGGGTCGAACCAGGTCGCTGGCCGGAACACATTGAGGGGATCGGCCTAGGTGGGGGCCGGGAGCGCCTGGGATCGAACCAGGTCACTTGTCCCGGTCCACCTTGAGAGGGTCGGTAGTAACAATTAGCTCGTAAACAGCTATAAATAAATTCTAACATTTAAATACTGTGTCTCGTTTGCAAAGTTGAATAATTGTAAATAATATAATTCTTATACCAAGCTTATAGGTACATAGATGGCGTTGTAAATTCGGGGAACACCTTTTTGTGTGGAGAATGACAGTCCTCTTGTTTTAATGGTCCTTGCTATAAATAAACAAAATGTTCTTACCTTTGACGCCAGTGCTACGGCCCTGTAACAATTAAGTATTGTTAAGTATTCAAATGTATGATTCTATGTAGGTATCATGGACAATGATACCTAACGTCATCGGCGTTTCCTGTTAATGTGGCCCCAGCTTTTTTTTCTACTTGAACAGGTGCTAGCTCTGGGAGCTGTCACAACTATCGGACTTCGTGGCGGTAGGTCGGCCTCAGCAAATACCACACCACGGGTGTAAAATAGTGACGTGCGCGGGCCCTCGACCGCAGTGGAGAGTGTAGGTATCTAGCAGTGGCGTGGCATCCATAGAACCCGATTCCCACCGGCTTACCTATTTTTTAAAGCATATGACCGGAGTATCTACTAGCCCTGCAGAAAAAGTAAGCCAAATCTGCTCCGGCTTTACTAAGAATATATTTGACCCGACGCCACTGGTACCTAGTCTAGTAAGATTGCGGTGAATGAACTTGTAAATAGTTGACCTAACTGAAATGCAAGTATAGTCGAGAGGAGACAGTATTTGTGTGGGTTATCGCGGTGGTCGACCCCGCCGTGGCCCCAGCATGATAGAGCACAAGATCCGGATTACAGGCACTAGTTGGCAGTAGGGAATGCAACCCGGGTACCCGAAAACCCGTGTACCTGGCAAATTTGGTGTACTTACATTTTCCTTGAAAGCTGTAGAATAAGGTGTTGCATTGCCTGATATTACGCAAGCCGGTAGGAATCGAGTTCTTTGGACGCCACGCTACTGGTACCTGGGTAACCGACTTTATTTAGAGTCGGGTAATACCCGGGTTTTATATTTGACCGGGTATTGCATTCCCTAGAGTCCGTGCGGAAAGAGAATAGGATTTAGATTGGGGGGCGCTGTAATGCTTTTCTACCGTATGTGCCGTATTTTCTGTTCTATGGCCATACTGGTTAGGTTAGTTCCGTTTTTCGCCACGCCTATTCGCTTTCGGCACAGACTCTAGTTGGCGGCACCTTCGTGGTGCACGTTTCCTATAGAAAACGTTATCTGTCATGATATGTGACGTCGAGAAACGGTGACGTTAATTAATACCTAATATCCTGTGTTAATATAATACTAATCACTGTTAGAGCTACATAAGTAGCTTAGCAACTTAATGCGATAGTGACGATAAGACCTCCTCAATCAAACGATAATCTTACCACAGCGCTCATGTTTAAATTAATCTACTGATCGGTTTTCCCCAGCATTGGAGTTGGCTAAGTAAATTATTATGTTAAATATCGTTACCCTAGTTCGCACATGTACAGTCGAGTTCATCATTATCTGAGCAAAGATCGGATCAAAAATATCTGATCTAGTTCTTATGCTTCTGACAATAGGGTCTTGTTCAGATATTTTCGGTCCAATCTTTGCTCAGATAATGATGAACTCGACTGTACTAAATAGTTATAATTTTGTTAACAATGAATTTGCATTTTTCAGGTCGGTGTACTAACGTGATAATTGACGTTATTTTTTTCTCGTAATTACCTAGTACGATTGTGAACTAGAGCATCGATGTATAAAAAAACCAGTCAAGTGCGAATCAGACTCATAAGAAGATAGGTACGTGAAAGATAAACTGTATGGTGGGACAAACTTAACTTTGTTGTTGAAAAACTGTTGTCCCCATACATCATACATCGACATAGGTCTTGGTTAGTTTAGTAGCAGCAAATAAGTTTATGTTACGATTTTTGCGAATTTCGAAAAACTATGCAAGTTAAGAAAACCGTTATATTTTCCTGTAATATTCAGGATGATATTAATAATTGGTAATTGTTACAGATTTTTCTATTCAGTAACTTCGAAGATAATTTTGATTCAAAATCAAAAAGTATATAATTAAGAAAAAAATGGTTTTTGAATCTACAAATTATAGTATTTTATGCAACAGTTGTATAAGTAGGCTCAAATAATGCGAATGGTGTAAGTTGCGATACGAGTCGCCGCGGCGGCGAGTATCGCAAATAGAGACGCAATGAGCGTTTTTTGACTGAATTATACAACGTTGCATACAATACTTTTTCTACGATTAGGTTTTAAAATATAAAATACTAAAATACCTACAAAATTAAACATAGCGCGCAAACAAGGCAAATATGACATATGACTGACAATATAATAAGTAAGTATGTGTCTATGCTACACTTTTGGTTTTAATTTGACGTCTACTCGCTAGTGACACGCAGTGACGATATTTTTTTTTTATGTTGGCATCAATGAATTTAGTTCGGAAAGTTTGTTTTTCTTAAAAACCACAGGAATTAATTTGTCCGTTAAGTTGGTAGTTGTGTATTTTTATTGTAAAGTTAGTATGTATTGAACGCGTAATCCTTGACCTAAGTTTAACCTAGATTTAGAAGTCTCTGGCTGCTAGCAGTATTTTTAGCGATTTTTAAAACACTAGTGCTTTTAAGGGGAATAGAGTATAGACTTCTCTGAACTCATATTATGTATATGTTCTTATATTAGTGTTCGTGACCAAGTAAAAGACAGATAAAAGTACAGTAGTAGAAAAAAACCCTTTATTTGTTTCCCCATTTGATATTATAATGCCACTCGTTTTGGAACGGCACTCATAAAAATAAAGTGGGTACCTCACAAATAGGAAAGAATGACGGTTGGTCGTGAAACGTGACAATGGATATGGTACGGTCATGACGATCGTCGTAATTAAAATGAATTAACTCCGGATCGCGGAGTGAAATATATCGGGAGTGTGGCTATTAAGTCAGTTACAAATTTTGTGCGCATACGCGGGAGACACGGGGTAAGTGTTAGCTTTGATAAGAGTATGCACAAAATATAGGCTAGTGAAATTTAAAGTC
This sequence comes from Eudemis profundana, assembly GCA_947034925.1. Classification (NCBI taxonomy): domain Eukaryota; kingdom Metazoa; phylum Arthropoda; class Insecta; order Lepidoptera; family Tortricidae; genus Eudemis; species Eudemis profundana. The sequence continues at coordinate 3,441,800 of OX344809.1, forward strand.
ATATATTTTAGACGGGTGATTTTGTCCACAGCCTATGGTGACGCCCTTCAATTTAGACCCTATTATTTATACGACAAGAGTCTCGTTGTACCAGTGCTGATTTGGGCAACATTTTAATCTACCTAGAAATCGTAAGCGGAGCGGAGATTCGACCCGTACCGCAGAGTTGTGCACGGCGCATACGGGAGGCGTTAGCCTCTGGAGCATGAGTGTCCGGGTTCAAATCTTGGCCGTCGTATATTTTTGCTTTTTGTTTTATTATTTTAATTTGTTATTTTAGTTTTTTTTTCGTTATTTTATGCACGCAAATTCCTTAGTTAAGTTTTTACTAGTTTATATTTACAAGATTAGGTTTTTCCCTGTTGATTTATTTATTGTACTCATCAACGTAGGATTAAGTTTTATTTCTGTATTACATGATTTTACATAGTTAAAGTTAATCTTTTATTAAAAGCAACCCACTTGGCAATGAGGATTGGACATACTATGGTGAGCATTACATTGGCGCCCAACGGGAATTTAATAAAAGATTTACATATTCAGTGACTAGTGTTTAGGTAATACGTCAGCTGTAAGTAGAGTGATCATAAGGTCAATAATTTTAGGATTGTTTTTCTTCACTTTAAAAATTAATGTTAGGTTTAAAATTGTAGGGTAAATCAATCGCATTCTGGTGAATACAATTGTTCATCTTAAATTACAAAATGGTGTCTCTTAAAATGGATGTCGGGGATTTATTAAAAGATGAGCTCGAATTCGAGTTAGCTTGCAGGGGAGTTAGAGACATTTTGACGGTTATGCCCATGAGAAAGGTACTAAGGGAAATTATTAGCTTAGAGAAGCAAGGGAAATCTTCAGTTCAACTTTCCGCGCCAGCGAGTTGTGTTGACAAGCCTGAGTCAGAGTTAGGTATTTGCCAGGGGAAAGTTGTGGCGCTGTCACAGGCGGTGGATGAAATGCTGGACGCTCCTGATATTATTATGGTTAAAAGAATAACATCGCGTCTTTTACATTTAAAAAATCGTGTCACGTGGATCGTACCGACAGGTGAGGAGGGGCGTATTCGTCATTCAAAACTCGGCAATGACATTGACAGCTTATTAGAGATTATTGAGACCCTAGAGACCAGCTGCCGAGAAGAGGATGAGAGGCTATCGGATAAAGATAAGGAAATTTTACATCAATCGTTAGGGCAGGAAGCCATGCACTTAATCTCGAAATTAGAAGAAGAAGAAACACGCGTAGCCCCTACTCAAGAGCAAGCTGGCAGTTCGGGGCTAGGTTTACAGCAGCGGGACCGCAAAGAAGTGGAAAATAAAAATGTTGAGCAGGACTTAGAAACAGATCTTGAGCGTTGCGAGCGTCTGATGAATGAGAAAATTACGGAACTCAATGAGATACTAGAAAGAAGGAGGTTGATGGTAGAATTAGGTGGTAACAGTAAACCAGGATCGCAGTCACCACAACAGTTACATCCTTTCTTTGGAGGCAAGTTTGAGCGCTCTTCGACGGTCGATAAGGAAAACATGAACAGGAAGTTAGTTCCGATCAAAGATTGGGGGGTTAAATTTTCAGGAAAAGGAAGCATAAGCATAAATGCCTTCTTGGAGCGCATCGAAGAATTGAAAGCTGCACGTAACGCCACGAACGAAGATTTATGGAGGTATGCTATCGATTTTTTCGAAGGCGATGCTCTTATTTGGTTCAGAGCCAACAGAGACAATGTACGAAATTGGGAGGAACTAAAGAAACTCCTGTTGCTAACATTCCAAAGACCCTATTACCAAGATGAATTGTTACACGAGATAAAGGGAAGGACTCAGGGCAAAGAAGAAAATGTGACAGTTTATGTATCAATAATGCAAAACATGTTTAAGAGATTACCAGAGACTCTGGATAAAAATCAGAAAATCTCAATACTGTTAAAAAACATACAGCCTTATTATCAGCAGGCTGTATGTAGGGACCGGTTTGGCACAGTAGCGGAGCTAATTGCGGTATTGCGAGTCATAGAGCGTACAAAAACAAATTGTGATCTATTTAAAGAGCCGAGAACGTCGATCAATGCCTTAGAGCCAGATTTAGCATACAAAGGACAATCGAGTCAGGAACTTAATGTAGTTGACCAAAATTCGACTTCAACACATTATGGCGGAAGAATATTTAATAACCAGAACAGTGCATTGAAATGCTGGAACTGTAGGGCCATAGGGCATGGATTTAGAGCCTGTAAATTACCTCCGCAAAGACTTTTCTGCTATAAATGTGGTAAGTTTGGACAAACTACAAAACAATGCCAATATTGCAATAAATCGGGAAACGGAAGAGTGGAAGACGTAAATTCTGCCGAATGTCTTCCCAGACAATAAGTCTCGAAGCAGGAAGAGATGAATGGCAGAACTGGCTGAAAATTATTTCTAAGTATTTTACTACTGGAGAAATAGGCAGCTTAGCAAAGGTACACGACGACAACCGGTTCTATGGAAGAATAAAAATTTTAGGAAAAGAGTTTCTAGGACTGATGGACACAGGAGCTACCACGTCAGTAATTTCTAAGGATTTAAGCCTTGAACTGCATGCAATGGGATTCTCATCGCAAGAAGTACCTCAGATTAAGTTGTCTACAGCTGATGGAACAGCTCATGATATTGACTCCATATTGTATTTGCCGATTGAATTCGCTCAGAGCTATAAAGTCATCCAGTTTTATGTCATGAATGGGTTAAAACACAAAATTCTGCTCGGCATGAACTTCTTCGAAGCATTCAACGTGGTAATTGAAAGCGCTGCGGGGAGGGCATTAAGTAAGGAAGGAAACATACAGCAATTGGATAAGGTTACAGAGATGTTAGAGTTGAGCACTTCTGTGTCAGTAATACCCCGACATGAGTTGACTACGTGTCAAACAAGGGCTTTAGATGAGCTGATGGCTCACATGCGAGAGACGATCGGGTGCGGGTTAGGACGTACTAGTTGGCTAGAGCATAAAATAGATACAGGAGACAACGAACCGGTGAATCAAAGGCAATATCCCTTCTCTCCTCAGATAATGCGGGAGTTAGGTGAAGAAATTGAGGAGATGCTCAGATTAGATGTAATCGAACCTTCCTATAGTTCGTGGCGTTCTCCAGTATTATTAGTTAAGAAAGCTTCTGGCAAAAATCGATTATGTTTAGACAGTAGGCAGCTTAATAAGCGTACTAAAAGGGACACTTACCCTTTGCCGCGGGTCACAGCAATTTTAGACAATCTAAAAAACGCCCAGTTCCTGTCCACTCTGGACTTAAAGTCAGCGTTTTGACCCTTAGATAAAGAAAGTAGAGAGAAAACAGCATTTGGTGTGCCAGGAAAGGGGTTATACCAGTTTAAAGTTATGCCTTTCGGCTTAGTAAATGCTAGTCAGACGCAGCAAAGACTCATGGATAGGTTGTTCCCACCAGAATACGAAGGGAAGATTTTCTCGTACCTAGATGATATCGTCATATGCACGCAGACATTTGAAGACCATATTATCACCCTGAAGTGGGTTATTAGACAATTAGCTATAGCGGGTCTCACGGTTAATGTTGAGAAATGTCAATTAGCACGTGCGTCCTTGAAATATCTGGGTTATATCGTTGACAAAAACGGTCTCCGAACCGATCCTGGGAAAGTGAGTGCCATCATAAATTACCCGAAACCAAGAACATTTACTGAGCTGAAACGCTTACTAGGTTTGGCAAGCTGGTACAGAAGGTTTGTGGAAAATTTTGCCATGGTAGCAGCTCCTCTACACGAGTTGACAAAAGGAGGGAAAAAAGGTCGAGAAATTCAATGGAGCCCAGAGGCTGATAAATCTTTTAATGACTTGAAAACTGCTCTCACATCAACACCTGTGTTGAGCTGTCCGAATTACTCAGAGGAATTTATCATTCAATGCGACGCTTCGAATAAAGGAACAGGGGCCGTCCTGATACAGATATTAGACGGTATAGAGAAACCGGTAGCATTTACGAGCACTAAATTATCAGAGAGGGAGTCCAAGTACTCAACATCGGAAAGGGAACTGTTGAGTGTTGTCCATGCTATTGAACATTTCCGGCCATACATTGAAGGAACTCATTTCAAAGTGATCACGGATCACAGTGCATTGCAATGGCTATACAAAGCTAAAGACCCTCATGGGAGGCTTGCTCGCTGGGCAATGAAACTGCAACAGTTCGATTACGAGATTATTTACAGGAAAGGTAAAGATAATACCATTCCCGATGCACTGTCGAGAGCGATAGACGATCATGAAGTGGACATTATTGAGATTGCTTTGGACGACAAGGACGAGTGGTATATAGGTAAAGAGATGACTGTCAAAGAAGGAAAGGAGGGAACAGATTGGGCTGTAAGTCAGGGAACACTTTGGTAATACTTAAAACTTAAGCAATTTCCTGATGAAAATGATTCTTGGAAAATGGTTATTCCAGAGAAAATTAGAGACAAAGTGTTAAAAGAATGTCATGACGACCCAGTGGCGGGTCACTTCGGAGTTAAAAAGACTATCAATAGGGTGAGGCAGAAATATTACTGGCCATCATTAATAAAAGATGTAAAAGAGCATGTACGGAAATGTGAAACGTGTGCTAAACACAAGGTGCCTCAGTTGCCTCCTCAGGGGCATATGGGTAGACATAGAGAGGTCACCGAGCCATTCCAAATTATATCCATGGATCTCATGGGTCCTTTTCCACGGTCAAAAGCAGGGAACACGATGCTACTGGTAATAGCGTGCTGGTTTAGCAAATTTGCACTACTCTTTCCCCTGCGCAATGGCAAGGCAGCAAATATAACTAAAATCGTGGAAGAACAGGTGTTTTTGGTATTTGGAGCGCCACAAGTTGTCATATGCGACAATGGGAAACAATTTGTTGCAGCACAGTTTAAGGAAATGGTGGAAAGTTATAATTCAAAGATATGGTACACGCCTTATTACCATGCGCAGGCGAATCCGACGGAAAGGATTAACCGGGTCATTGGGACGGCCATGGCATCATACATACATGATAACCATAGAGAGTGGGACAGGCATATTCCACATATTGGACATGCCATTAGAACTGCAGTCCATGAAGTCACAGGTCGGACGCCTTCGTATTTATTTTTTGGCCGAGAAATTACATATCATGGGAAAAAAGGCGCCACCCTCGACCAAAACCTCCCATTGAGTTTTAACAGATCCGTTCACGAACGCAAGCTAGAAATAAGAGACGAAATTTACAAAGACATCAACCAAAGATTAAAGAAGGCATATGAGGTCAATAGTGAATACTACAACAAACGAAGGCGTAAATGTACGTTTGATCTGGGCGACCTGGTTTGGAAAAAAACCAAGCCACTGTCTAATGCGAGTAAGAATTTTATGGCAAAGCTATCTCCGAAATACGAAAAAGCAGTTATATCAGATAAATTGTCAGACAACGTGTACATGTTAAAAAGTTTGAGAGGAAAAGATTTAGGGAAATGGCATGCATGTGATTTAAAACGAGTGATATGCTGCATTAACGAATCCGGTTTGGATTCTTTTTGTGGAGGGGGGATAATATAATGCCACTCGTTTTGGAACGGCACTCATAAAAATAAAGTGGGTACCTCACAAATAGGAAAGAATGACGGTTGGTCGTGAAACGTGACAATGGATATGGTACGGTCATGACGATCGTCGTAATTAAAATGAATTAACTCCGGATCGCGGAGTGAAATATATCGGGAGTGTGGCTATTAAGTCAGTTACAAATTTTGTGCGCATACGCGGGAGACACGGGGTAAGTGTTAGCTTTGATAAGAGTATGCACAAAATATAGGCTAGTGAAATTTAAAGTCATATATTTTAGACGGGTGATTTTGTCCACAGCCTATGGTGACGCCCTTCAATTTAGACCCTATTATTTATACGACAAGAGTCTCGTTGTACCAGTGCTGATTTGGGCAACATTTTAATCTACCTAGAAATCGTAAGCGGAGCGGAGATTCGACCCGTACCGCAGAGTTGTGCACGGCGCATACGGGAGGCGTTAGCCTCTGGAGCATGAGTGTCCGGGTTCAAATCTTGGCCGTCGTATATTTTTGCTTTTTGTTTTATTATTTTAATTTGTTATTTTAGTTTGTTTTTCGTTATTTTATGCACGCAAATTCCTTAGTTAAGTTTTTACTAGTTTATATTTACAAGATTAGGTTTTTCCCTGTTGATTTATTTATTGTACTCATCAACGTAGGATTAAGTTTTATTTCTGTATTACATGATTTTACATAGTTAAAGTTAATCTTTTATTAAAAGCAACCCACTTGGCAATGAGGATTGGACATACTATGGTGAGCATTACAATATAATAGCCCAAATTTAAATTTCGACCTCCCATTTCGATCCCCTTTAAAAGAAGTAAACAAATTAGATTTTTTTATATTTTTATTATGTTTTATATAGAGACGGGTTAGCGGTTTTTAAAACTATTCCAAATTTAAAATCGATAGCAGCAGTAGTTCCTGAGATATCTGGCTGTGTCAGACAGACAGATATTTTACCATTTTGGTGCGAAACCTTAAAAATAAAGGTTTCAATCGCGAGCATTTAGTGGTCGAGCGATGATTGCACTTAGTGTCTGTAGCGCCATATATAATTGAGGTGCAAAGCTAACTTAACCGGTAATCGATAAAAAAGAGACCTAGACTGAATCATGCTGTGTGTATCTCTAACCACCACCAGGCGTTCTTTTCTTGCTTGTATGAATTATTTTTTTGTCAACTCCAATTTTTTAAACCAAGGAACACCGCCCGAAACGCGACGCCCCACTTAAACAAAAAGAATTTCGGGAGGGAAAAGCACATTTTACGTGATTTTACACAATCCGGGCGCTTCCTGTTCATTTTTGGCGTTTTCCTTGATTTGGAGCCGGTCGCCCCGGGCCGACACGCCGCGTGGAAAATGCCTTTGAGATTGAGATTTGCGATGTTAGAGGCTTTGGCTTGTTATGGGGGCAAGAAAAGACAGTTTTTTTCTGTGTTTTAGAATTTTTAATGTGGAAACACCACAATCTTTTTATTACGGATCTATTTAATCGTAGTTTTTAGGGTTCCGTAGCCAAAATGGCAAAAACCTAACGTCATGTCCGTCCGTCCGTCCGTATGTCACAGGCATTTTACTCAAAAACTACACGATGGATATTGATGAAATTTGGAATATAGGTGTCTTGTATGACCCGCTACTGAGTTTGGTAGTTAAATAACTAAAATAAATATTTTTAGGGGGGCACTCCATACTAATATGTATGAAACAGAACCTAAAATTTTTTTTTTCTGAAAATATCAACGTGTGGCACATAGTTCGACAGCTCTTTCAAAAACATTTTAAGGTTCTTAAGTAATGTTTTGATTAAAATACCTTTGGAAATAAATTCGCTCCGAAAGTTGTGAAAATTGTGTCCCCCCTCTATCTTCTAAACCGTGTGTCCGAAAAATATAAAAAAAATTACAAAGATTTTTTCAACAAGATCGGATTAACCGTTTTTGAGATTGCCGATAAACTGCGCTTCTGAACAAAAGGACGTAATTTCTATGAAGATACGCTCTTTTGTTGTTGTAGTTTTAACATCGTATTTTTTATTTACCTTATAGTTACGGCTATGGAACCCTACACTGAGCATGGCCCATGCGCTCTTGGCCAGTTTTTGTTTTCTGTTAGTTAATTTTTAGTGTTCCGTCCGACTCTCTAACATGGCGTTTCACGTTACGTATTTCGACAGCCCTTTTTTTGTCCCTGTAAGGAGTTTGGGATAGTAACGAGAAACCTCGAGTGAATATTAGAAAGACTATAGTTTAACCATTTACCTGAACGGCGGCAACCACGCACAGCAAAACGATAGCGAATCCCTTCATGATGTCCAATTTGGCGTCCAACGGGCAACTGATGTGTTAATTACAGAACATAATTACACTCCTTTATCGCTCGCCGCTCGATAAGCGGGATTACAAGATTGTTAATCCACCGATAAGTCTTAATTATTTTAATCATAAGATAAGTTTATTTGTTAATGAATTGAATTAATTTCTGTCAATCGTAATCATATGTTGCGTACCTATTTGTTGGATTTGTATATCGTAGAATCATAAAGACAGGAATTCAGGCAAATAAATTGGTTAGAAAACGAACGGATTTCTAAAGTGATTGAGGCACACTATTTGTGTTACTTACCGTTCATATGATTATTGAATACGTTACAAAACTATTCTAGATAATTAAAATTAAAGCTAAAAGTAAACAAAAAAAACTTAACAAATGAAAATCAAAGTATAAAGACAAACAAGTAGTCCAACTTCAGCCGTTTAGGACCGCGCGACACGTATTTAATGTTCACAGACGCACGATCACATGTCTGTGTCAGTCAGTTCCATACTGGAGCATTCTTGCGCATTCTTAAATCTTTGCTTGTAGTGTGTTCGTACACGAAAAAAAACAAGTTATTTAGGTAAGATAGATGAGATAACAACGGTAACAAACCTACGTCATAAATTACCAAATACACATCAAACGCTCGTGTACGCTTAGCACGTGACTCCGTACACGTTTCCACGGACAGCGGACTTTCTACCTTATCACATGGTGATAAAGTCGAAAGTAAGCGGACGATGCAGCCCATTCACTAGACCTGACCTACTCTGACCCGCGAATGGAGAATGTTACTAGGTATGCCAAATCGCTTGAAATGTTATCTCAGTAAAGCCTGTATGTATACAAATACACTAGTTTTTGTTGTAGTCAAAAATACCTAGTAGTTTTGATTTTATAGGCATTCAAAGTTTCGAAAAATATAGAGTCCCGCTAACAGTCACGTGACCGCTTGTGACGTCATGTCACAACGCGCCGCGCGGGCCGCGGCCCGCTTAGTATTAAGTCGCCAGCGGTTATAGTAGTAGGTGTAATTAGCTTGCGCAGTATTTTGTTGTGTTTTCGTCCGCGTATTAAGTTAATAGTCTAATAATAGTAAATATTATTCGATTAATAAAATGGATGAAGGATTCGAAAAAGGGCAATCGGATAATCTACCTAAAATAGATGGATTAATGGTTGCGCATTATTTATCAACAAATAGTGATTTCGTTGCCGCCGAAATGCGAGGAATAAAAATGCAAAGGTGAGTGAACTTTCCGTGCTACTACTTATGCTTAATAGTTTATCTGTTCTAAATTGTTTTATCAAAACAAAATACCCAACTAATGTCATAATGGAAGAATGTAACTCAAGTAGTAGAAGTACCTACCTACCATTAAATTTTTACGTTAAAGAAACAAATATGTATTATAGTTTTGTAGCTATTAGTAGGTACGTTTGTATATATAGGTAGGTACCGCTTTTCTTAGTAAATTAAAATGAATACATACATTGATTTATTGCAAACTAGCTTCCGCCAGCAGCTTCGCCCCCGTTTCCCTCGGGAACTGTACATTTTACCAGGATTAAAAATAGCCTATGTGTTATTCCAGACTTTGTCCAGATCCGTTCGGTAGTTTTTTCGTGAAAGATAATAAACACACACACGCTCACAAACTTTCGCATTTATAATATTAGTAGGAAGTAGGATAGGTAGCAGTGGCGTGGCGTAAAAGATATCCTCAGGCAAGCCGGTGCAGATTTCGGCGTACATTTTCCTTAAGAGCTGTAGAATAAGGTGCTCAAATGCCTGATATTAGGCAAGCCGGTAGGAATCGAGTTCTTTGGACGCCACGCCACTGATAGGTAGGTACTTAGGATGTAGATGTAGTGGGTTGAACGTTACAGATGTACTAAACCTTTTTTTTATTTGTATTTTGTTTACTTACAAAATACGTAAGGCCATTTTACTTAACTTAATTTAATTTTTATTGCAAATATAGATGTTTGAACAGATTTACTAAACCTTTTTTATTTATTTGTATTTTTTTACTAACAAAATACATAAGGCCATTTATTTTTATTTGAAACTTATTTCAGATCGGCAAGAGACAGCTATGGCGATGATGCTATTGGTTATGTTCAAGTAAAAAGAGTAGGTGATGTATGTACGGTTAAATGTAGAATCACGCCAGAACACCGCGTACGTACCACACCTTATCATTGCAGTTTAGAATGCAATGAAAAGGATCAAGAAGTTTTAAATGTAACCTGCGAAGATTGTGCCGCCAGCAGAGGTGGCTGTAAACATACTATAGCATTTTTAATGTGGCTACATCGTCGAAGCGAGGAGCCTTCAACGACTGCTACCAAGTGTTATTGGAAAAAATCTAAGCTTTCAGGTATTGGTACCAAACTGAAAATGATTAAAGCTAAAGATTTTGGTACAAGTTGTATAACACTTCATATAGCCGGTCAGAATGGAAATATTTTTTTTGACAAAGTAGCATTAAAACTTAGAGAGCTTCAAATACAGTGTTCTCTTTCACATTTTATATGTGAAAAAAAAGAAGTTGAAAAGATGTCTATTCATTATTTGATTAATTGTTTCAAAAAATCCTGTGTTGATTTTGACGTCGAAAGTTTTATAACATTTTGTAAGAACGAAATGACGGAATCAAGATGTCTTCAAGTAAAAGAGGGTACAATAGCTCAATCAGATTCAAATTTGTGGTTTGAGATGCGCTACGGACGTATAACAGCTTCAAAAATGCACGAAGCTGCTCAGTGTACAACAAAAGATGGCTCTTTAGTTGAAGAAATATTTGGTGCTGTAACTTTTAATGAAACGAATGCTATCAAAAGAGGAAAATTATTAGAAAAGGATGTCATAAAGGAAGTCGCGAAGATACACAATATAAAGATTATGGAATCTGGTCTTTTTTTAAAGAATGAGTGGCCTATGATTGGTGCCTCGCCTGACGGGCTTACTGATGACTGCGTTATAGAAGTAAAGTGTCCAACCAAGGCAAACACTTTTATTACGTATTATAGTAAAGGTAAACTAGGCAAAAAATATTATGCTCAGATACAAACACAGATGGAAATGACCGGAAAAAGAAAAGCCCTATTTTGTATTGCACACGTTGACTTTGAAACCTCAAGGAATGTTGATGTGCATGAAGTAGTTTATAATAAAAAATATTGTGATGATCTTTTTGAAAAATGTGTAAAGTTTTGGAAGGAAAATATTTTTGGCAAATTAATAAAATAACATTATCCTTATGTAATATAGTTTTATTAAGACTCTATAAATAACACAAAAATTGGTGGAAAATGGAACGTACGTAGTTACGTCAAAATCTTATATTTTTAATACAATAAAATAAACTTAAATGTATTTGGCTTAAAACACTAGGAAGTTACTTTAAATGAAACAGACTGCTTTGAAGATTAACTATTCCACATGCAGAAATCACTACTGAATCTAGCAGATCGACTTGCTTTAGATCTACACAAGCGTGTGGCAACATGAACTCAAAGAATCTAAGTCTGCCGATAGCTCTTTCTACGTGTATCCGTAACGCTGCAATTTTTTTTGTCTCCAAAACTTCTTTTTTGGTCGGTTTTACTTTAGTGCTCACGCTAGGAGGTCTGATCAGAGTATGTCCATTTTGTTGTAGCAAATGCGCAATATTTTTAAAACCTCTGTCTGCTAATACTGCTGATCCTTCAGGTAAAGTTTGCAAAATACCACAATCTTCAAAAATTAATGAATCTGTTGCTCTGCCGCCATACCCTTGTGAAATAAAATTTATTAACCCGTCGCGTGTTATTGATATTAAATATTTTATTGTGTTACAGTTTTTGTAATCCGACCACGTAAGAGCTTGTTTTACGGCATCAACAGGCTTTTCAATTTGAATCTCAAAACAGTCGATAATGCTTTGAACCTGATTGTAATTTTTTCTAAATGGAATAGGTAGATTCATCTGGACATCGGATGAAGGTGGAAAGTATACAAGTGATTTAAGTACAGATGCTATAGCCGGAACAGTAACCCTTATGATTTTAGTAACAGAACTAGTCGACAAACCAAAATCCAAGGCCAGAATAGTATTAGGTTGATACAAGCGTATTTTTTTTAAAGTTAACATTATATTTCGCGGAGTACATTTTGTTGTTTCAGATAACATATTAATACAAAAATAGCATTCTTTAGGTAAACCTAGCAACAGTTGTGGTTCTGTAGATATGGATAAAAGAGCAGCCTTTTGCATATAGTTTCTAAAAAAAAGTGTTTCGCATTCCGATTCCGAATCTGAATCTTCATTAGGGTTCTTTGATTCTTGATCAAGGTTAAACATTTCATGTGAAGAGGCGTTTGAAGATGTGTCGTTCATACTACCAAAAGATACTGCATCTGGTGAAAATATTATTTTCCTCTTTTTTTTTAAACATTTGTTAACAGTCATGGTTGATTTATGGACACCTTTAGCTTTCAGATTTACTTGCACTCCCTTACTTTTTTTTGATATTTCTAAACACTGATCATTATTTCCAAAACTTAATGGATCTTCTAGTACTATTTCGTCTTCACAGCTAACAACAAATATCTCTTCAGGTTTTTCTAACGTCGAAGTTTCATCTTTATTTAATAGTTTCTCAAAATATTCTATACGATTACGTTTTTGCACTGCAGATCTCTGAGGTTTATCTTCCTTTTCCTGTTGACATTTGAATTTGTGTGGAACTATACCCTGTTTTAGTTTAATTCTTCCCCCGACCAACTTATATTTAGTATAGTTCTCCATATCATTTTCAATCTAAAACAAGAAAAAATCTTAGTAGCCATATACACCTAGCCGACGCGAGCAGAGCAGTAGGCACAGTCTAGTATAGAAAACTTGTATTGAAAACAAAGGATAACGCAAAACAGCTGCATTGTTCTCAAGACATAGTTTTCAATACCGTTAAGTATTTAAGCTTGACGGTACGGTAAATACCGTTCAACATTGACCAAAATGTTCTGTAAAAGACACCGACTTTATTGTTTCTCAGCGCCGTTGTTCTACCCCTAGTCGTAAAGTAATTTCTTTTATAACATCGTAGTTTAGCTAGACCCATCTGCTCGAACAATAGGTTCAACGTGGGAACGATCCGGCTTGGCGATCCACCAAGGCTAGTCAGTCGCCTGGTGACGGGCTGGACTTTTATTCTATTTATCTAACTATCCCAATACTACCGTACCCAATATTGCCAAACTACAAAAGATTATAATAGTAATGTCTTAGGTATGACGATCACTGTATTTTATAATGAAACTATTTTTAACCGGAGTAATCGCGTACTTATTGATTTTACATTTTTCCTGCCAATGTAAAATCAATAAACACGCTATCAATCCGGTTAGAAATTGTTTCATTATAAGATGAAAATAATTATTATTACTTCTGTACCTACATAAAATATGATCACTATACTTACGTCAAAATGGTCTTCACAACAATAAACTGTACTTTTATCTCCAAATGGATCTAACCTCTTCATAGCTTTTATCCATTTTTTTCGCATTTTAACCTCTTTTGGAACTATAAAAAACAACTTTTCCGGCGAATTGGTAGTTGTATTTTTACATTTAGGCACAACACATGATTTCCTAGTATTTGGATTGGACATTTTTAAAAGTATTTAGGTATAATTTCGACGGAACGGGCGCGCGACTGCAAGCGGACTGAGTGAGCCAGACTGAGCGTGTTGTGCGATGACGTCACACCGTAACCAGCGGCCCGCGTCGTACGGTTACAACTTGTTTTACTTCTAAATCGGAAACTAATTGACGTATCGAAGTAATTCTTTCACTAGTATTTTTTATTTTTGACAGAGAATATGGAGTGCTAATAATCAAAATTAGTTAACATTCTTCATTCTCGTAATAGCCGTAATAGAGATTTGTGGCCTACAAATAGTTCTACTGACTTTCCCAATTATAAAGTACTAAGCACACTCAAGAGCAAAAGTTTCGGGTCTCCGTAATTTTAATAATAGAAATAGGGGTTTTTCAGTATTTGACACTTGTTTCATATACATAATATACTGTTCTTCATAATACCTGGCTGTATTAGGGTGAATCAACTTTTCTTTGTCAACAAAATTTTACCTTCTCCGAATAAAATTTAAAGGAAATCTTTATTCGGATATTTTTTGAATGAAGTGTGTGCTCATTTAAAAGACAGATAATAAAGCTACGTAATGCAAATATTTTTTATTAGAACTTGTTTATAAGCAGTGACCCAGGGGACATAGCTGTCCCTCACTTTTGTATGGAAATAAGGGTTCGTCCGCTGGGTCACCCTATTTATTTATTAAAAACGAGTTTTATTTTTACCTTAATTTATCTCTAGATGTAAGATTTTGTTCCATTTAAATCATGTTAAGACATGCAAAAGGTGAACAAATAAGGAGAAAGGGCAATCTTTGCATAAAGCAAAGAAAAGTTGATTCACCCATTAGCAATATCCGCTAACCCATCATAAAAATATTAGGTATTATCCAAAAATAGTGATTTTTGCAATATGTCACTCCGTTAACATCTTTATTTTTCATGGGTTTTTACGACTTCGATCTAAACATGAAGTTGCTATTATTTTCAGTGTTATTTTTGGAGATAATATTTAAAATTAATTAAAGATCAAAACGGGATTCAATAATTTCACAACCCTGGAGTACTTTAGGAAATATGGCGGTATTTCACTGACCCGAATTTTTTGACCGCGTGTGTATCTAGGCTTGTCCATGACCCGAGTGTTAGTACCGGGTCTATTTATTTTATTATTTCACACTGATTTCAAGTTAAGGTGGTGGAAACTTGAATTGTACTTGCATGACGATTTGAAGCTGTACTTATTAGCTAAAACGTTGAATAACTTTTTTCTGCCGGTTGATAGTGAATACATAAAAAAAATACATATTTAGAAAAGTGAGATTAAATTCTTTATTTTAAAACTAGTTTGGTCTCTGTACGCGAAAGTTCGGAAAGCGGGTCAAAAACGCCCAATGACCTTAATCTTGAACCTAGACGTATCTAGATTTGGTGAACAGAAAGCGAACAGGTTTTTTGTAACTAGTTGTTTATAGTATGAATGTTATGTAAATAAACATAGGGATTTTATCAGTTAGGTTTCATCTTAGATCCAAATTCTTGATACTATCGACATTTCATGGAAATGTTATCAAGATATCCACAAAATATCACGATTGTTTGTGAATTTGCTGTATGAGATCATACAGAAAATTAACCTCACAGCACCTCACAGGTAAAAGTAGCATCTCAGTTTTACATAGTCACATGCCAACCGAATTCTTCGATTAAACAGAGACTTTAAGCCGCTGAATTAAGGTTCATAATCGCTTGGGTGCTACATGGAATTGTACTTTGGGCTCAGTACGCAAGGTCCATCAATGGTGTACAGTGTGCAAACACTGTGCAATTCGGGTTAAGATGACCGGACTTTGTGTTGCAAGATAGACCCCCGTGCCCAGGGCCGGACTCGAAAATTCGTCGATATTTGCGAATTATATTGGGATAGGTCAGAGGAAAAGAGGATAAAGTATAAAGAGTTTCGACTTATAAGAATGCTTTTATGGAGTTAGAATAGACCTCTGCTGCCTGGGCTGAAGTCGAGAGGTGGTCGACATTTTCCCGACCTTATAGTATTGAGATAAGGTCAGGGCCCAGGAAGTAGAACCTGTAAAACGTTTTGGTTTTTGATGACTACACAGAGATGTATTAGATAGATCCTCATCAGAGAACTGAAAGGGTATAACTGCATTGGTTTTGGTTATTTGATACCAAATAGACAAATCTCTGCGCAGAGACGGACTTGCAAAGAGGTCGACATTTTGTTCCCGATTTTGTATTTGTATCGTGAGAAACGGAATCGACAGATGGATTAATTATTACTATGTAGTTGAAATATTACGTTATGGACGAATGCGTACTTGTAAATATTGCTGAATACGAATGCGTACTTACAACGATCGTGCCAGTACTTAAAATATAACACTTCAAAGTGTAAGCCCACGCATTTCCACATTTCAGCAATACCATTTGACCATGACCATAGCGGCCTTATTCGATCTGCGCTCAGCCATATCGAAACGATATAGCGTGCAATGGTCTAGCTCGCTCTTGCCTATTGCCAAATGTATTAGAGAAAGTCAGAGATACTGCCGGCATATTGCTAATGGCAAATCGAATAGAGGCCCCGAGATATTCCGGTAATATAAGATCCTATTGCGTCTCTGTCGAACTTTCTCTGTTACAGCATCGCGTTGCGGCAGCATTTGTTAACGCATTCGGCTTTTGAGCACAAACTCCGCGACAGCCGCCATGACACCATTCCGAATTCGAATTTGACAGCTGATTGTGCGAAAATCGCGGACTTTTTTTTTCGCGACGCTGTCCGCATGTGGCTTACCGGCCGTTCGAATTTTAAAATTGTATTTTTCTTTTAACTCTATTTTGTGCCAGTTATTTTTTAATTTTGGAGTTAAGTTAGTGATGTGACAGTCGGATTGCAGTGAGTGAATAGTGCATAGTAGCGGTTAGCCAAAAAACCGATTCAATCATGATTTAAATTAGTGAACTGTTTTAGGTTCTATTAAACTCAGTGGAACGCGTACGCTTATAAACAAAACCAAGTCAAGATGGAAAAAGATTATTTCCAGCTAAATAAATAGAGTAAAGTCAAAATGTTCGGTTTCAAACGATCATCTATCCAGCTATTCGTGTTTCTATTGTGGTGTTTTCAGAACTGGACTTTCGGGAATGTGTTTTTGTGGTACATATTCGCGTGTGGGGTGTGTTTCGCCGGTGTGCTGTGTGTACTGACATACGACCATGACTATTGGTTGGATAGAGGAGTGTTCTCACCCCCCGGGTGGCCTCTGGTCGGCCATATTTTATCGGTGGTACTCTTCAGGGAGCAGGGAGGCATGTGCTTTCTGAAGATCTACAATAAATACAGACATTTAAGGTATTTAGGTAAGTTCTTTAGAACATTTTCAACAAGTATTGGTTTGCGTTTATTTTATTAATGCCCTTTGTTTGGCATAATCGAGTACGCGCCGAATCAGGATGAGGAAAACACAACAGACACACAAGACTAGTCGTGTCTCTTCGGCCGTTTATTCAAGATTTAGGGCCGATACAGAAGGACTGCAACCCAACGGCAACTCCCTACGATTTGTATGGGAACTGCATCACAACTGCGCAGTCGGCGTGCAGTTGTGATGCAGTTCCCATACAAATCGTAGGGAGTTGCAGTTGGGTTGCAGTCCGTCTGTATCGGCCCTTAGCAGTACAGTACATATAATGTGTCCCAGGGGTAAGTGACCAGCTAGTGATGGTTGAATATTCACGGGAAGTCATCGATAAAAAAAATATTTCAGAGGTATACAACAATTGGTTTTTTTTTAATACTATTTCTTTTTTGTAGTGAAGTCAGTCGACTTGTTGCACTACTTTTGCGAGATTTTCTTGGTTTTGACTTTATTTTCTATTCTGTATTTGTTTTTGCATAGCCAATATTGTAACTAATTCGATTAAGCTACAAAAACTAACAAAAATAAATTACACATTTAGAAATTAAGGAACAAATTTGAAAATAAGCTAAAAAAACGATTTTTTTATTGTTTCGCCGAAAATTCCGAAAATTGTCCCATAGGTACAAACAGCAACACAGTTAACTATACACTTCAAAAATGGGAAATACTGCAAGAAAGAGAATCACACTTGAAGGCGTCGTGTTATGCATGTGTGCGTGTGTATAGATTGTGAGTATAAATTGACTATTATTCAAAAGAGTTTTGAAACAATAATTTTTCTTTTATGGCTGATCCAACGTCATTATTGACATTAATGCCATATTATTGAATTCGTGGAAAAGAATGAATGAATAATAAATATAAATTACATTATATTGGTGCATCATATCAAAAATATGAAGCACCAATAAAAGCATTAGCAATATAATTAGTTTATTTCATCCCAACGTTCGTCTGAAAGCTAAATCATAATTTTGACTAATTCACCTGTCTTGTTGAAATAAAACCTTTATTTACAGTATGGAAAAAAAAAACTTTGCCCAAACAACTACAATGACAAAGCTCAAAGGCACATTACACATACGCAAACGTTATTTGATTTGAAGTTGACATAATACAAATATATATATCTCTTTCAATCTTTATCATTTTCTCTCTGCTCTGTCTTTAATGGGCAGTTAAGTGTGTTGCTGTTTGTACTTCGTATTTTTTTACAATTCGGCTGACTTCACTAAAATAAAAAAAACCAATTGTTGTATACCTCTGAAATATTTTTTTTTATCGATGACTTCGCGTGAATATTCAACCATCACTAGCTGGTCACTTGCCCCTGGGACACATTATAGCAGTAATTTTTCTTCCTACAAAAGGTACATCGCGCGCTTGAATGTGTGCGCGCCGTGTACGAACGCACTACAAGCAAAGATTTAAGAACGGGTAAGAATGCTCCAGTATGGATCGTACTCACACAGACGCGAAATCGTGCGTCTGTGTGAATACGTGTCGCGTTCCCTTAAACGGCCGAAGTTTGACTACTTGTTTGTTTTTATACTCTTTTTTTTTTTTTTTATGTGTGATAGACAAGCATTTGACTCCGATCGCACCTGATGTTAAGTGACGATGAAGCCTAGGATGTAGCATGCTTGTCTAGAAGATGTCTATTCACTCTCAACTTGAAGAGATCCAAGTTATATTTTTCTGGGAAAAGATGGGCGGGAAGAGAGTTCCACTCTTTTGCGGTCCTTATAAGGAAGGTGGATGCAAAGCGTTTTGTACGAACTCGTGGAATATCGACAACATAAGGGTGGAACCCTAATCCACGCCGAGTGACGTAATGATGGAATGGGACTCGTACTTTTGTCGAGGTGCAGACGGTGCTATTCGTACTGGAGCATTCTTAGGCATTCGTAAAACTTGTAGTGCGTTCGTGCACGGCGTGTACACAACTTTTTTAAGAAGAAAAATTACTGCTGTTATACTGTGCCGGTGTCGTGTCTTTTTTGCGACGCCGCGCCGTTTCACGTGACGGTGCCGTACCGTGGACGTAGCTGCCAGTAGAGTCCGACCGAAATTTCGATTTCTGTTTCGGCCTAGTTTCGGCAAAAAGCAGGGTTAGTTTCGGTTCCGGCTGCCATCCGGCCGACACTACGGCCGAAACCGAAACTGAATTTGATTGGTTTCGAACTGCGATTGGACAGTCTTGTTTTAATAGCACAGATAAACTATTTGAAATAAGAAGATAGAAAATGTTATATTAATGAATACTCTAAATTTATATCAGACACTAAATTATTAATATGTTATTTAAAAATGAAGACTGACTGATTATAGTTGTCATTTTTTTTTATCTTCCCACGAAAACATGACCTTATACGGAAGTTTCAGTTTCGGTTCTGGTTTCGGCCGAAACTGAGATCAAAGCCGAAATTCGGTTTCGGTTTCGGCCGTGAAAACTAGTTTCCGTCGGACACTAGCTGCCAGAGTTAGCAAACTGAAGTGGCGATGGACTGGTCTTATTATAGCTCGAAGAACCGAAAGCCATTGGGGCGCAAAGGTTCGCGGATGAAGACTACGACCCGGAAATCGCAGCGCGCGTCAGACCCCCACAAGTAGCGTTGCCGGGCGTCCGGTTAAAGCCGGACATAGGCTTTTTGATTGCGTGTCCGGCCAAAATAAATGGTGTCCGGCCAATTTTTACCCGACTGCGGCGAAGCCCAAAGGAGGGTTATGTGTTTGACCTGTATGTATGTATGTCCGTTCCTGTGTCCGCTCGTAACTACTCAACGGCACATCCGATTTTGATAAATGATACATCATTAGATTCGTCTTGATGGTGCGCGTGTCACTGGGTATGAAGTTCGTTAAAATAAACAAAATGGCGGTTTTTATGCAGTTTCAAAGTGCACCGCGGTCGGGTTTTTTTCAGTAAAAATGTGGTTATTACCCAAATGTCTGGCCAAACTGGCTCGTGTGGCTATTAGGTTTGGCGACCTGGCAACCCTACCCACAAGATGGACGACCACGATCTGACGGTCGCGGGAGGCCCATCGGCGGGGACCGTTCGTTGTAGAAGTCTTAGGGTAGAGTCTGTGTGGAAAGAGAATGGGATTTAGATTTGAGGGCGCTGTAATGCTTTTCTACCGTATTTGCCATACTGGTTAGGTTAGTTCCGTTTTTCACCACGCCTATTCTCTTTCCGCACAGACTATAAACCTATCTTTATCAGTGGCTGCCTCCAGGTTAAATAATGATGAAGCTCGCGATTGGTTTTGTTTTAGTAAATCTTATTTCTAATGTCGTTTAATAATGTCGACAGCAGCACCGGCTTTCCTATATTTGAGCACTTTTTTACTGTTTTTAAAGAAAAAGTAAGCCATATATATTTCGGTTTGGCCAAGAATATGTTTACGTCGCCCTGTTGGTCGACTACTATTCAATACACATTTACACTTTATTAGTCCACTGGATGAGGGGAGACTTCTAAAAATGCCTTAATCCCATTTAAAGCCTTTAATCAAAACGATGTTTTTTTACTGCAATAATCGTTCATTTGCGTGCATATTGAAGAAATCGTTCTTTTTGCGTGCATATCGATTCTTTGGTCAAGTTTCGGACAGCCAACCGGGATTGACCTACAATCACATTAGACAATTTTTTTTAAAGTCTGACTAACTCGCGACTCATATTGGGCGTTGCGATATTCGGTCGGACCCGGTGGTCGGCCGTGGCGTTTCCTGGGGTCGAACCAGGTCGCTAGCCGGACCACCTTGGGTGGATCGGACGGGGTGGGGGCCGGGGGTGCCTGGGGTCGAACCAGGTCGCTTGTCCCGGTCCAACATTAGACAATTAGTAAATCTCTTCACTCGTCTCTGTAACCCCCTCATCTTTTTTACTGAAAATAACACATACTAAATATAGCACATAATATTAAGGAGATGTGTCAACTTAATTGACGACCGCTTTAGCTTAGTTGGTAGTGACCCTGCCTACGAAGCAAGAGGTCCTGGGTTCGAATCCCGGTAAGGGCATTTATTTATTTATTTATTTAGACTTTATTGCACAATACAGGAAAGTACAAACGGCGAACTTAATGCCATAAGGCATTTATTTGTGTGATGAGCACGAACATTTGATACTGAGTCATGGATGTTTTCTATGTATTTAAGTATTTGTATCTATTAAATATATCGTCGTCTAGTATCCATAACACAAGCCTTATTGACCTTACTATGCACACATGGGAGTGTCACCAACGAAGTTGCCAAGCTATAGTTATGTTGTAGCCGGTATCCCACAGGGATCAATTCTGAGCCCTTACCTGTTTCTTTACAATGCTATGCATGAACAGTATTGGCTTGTTTTCCTGACGATCCTACGTCATCTTTACTTTGCGAAAAGTCTGCTTACGAGATAAACACTGTGCTAAGGAAAATATAGTAAGTACCTAAATGTCTTTCGTATGTAAGTTTATGTAAAACCGATCAACGTGAGATACATAGTATTTTAAAAATAGTGATTTAATGGCGGAATGAAATGACATTGTTTTTTTACTAATGTCACATTCTAAACAATATACTCAAGGTTACTCATGCTCCAGGCGGGCTAACGCCCATCAAATTAAATTAGGTAGTTACGTCTAGCGGAGTGGTTCTTAACCTTTTAGTGATGAGGGACCATTTGACAAAATCTGTGTTTGCCACGGACCACCAACTGTTTGGAGTAGGGTTTTTGGGTTTTTTTGCCCCGCGCGCTCGACGCGATTTTTTTTTATAGCCTGAAAGAGCAGAAATTTTCACTGGCTGGACCACCTTGAGTGAAATTTGGTACATATATTAAGGTTAATGGCCCAAACACGGACGTGTCACTCACACTCCACGTGAGTCTAACTCGCACTTATCCGGTTTTTAAATAACATATTAATCATTTAGTTTTCGATATTTAGAGTAATAATTAATTATAACATATTTTAACTTCTTATTTCAAATAAATGATCTGTCCTTATTTAATTAGAGAAGACTGTCCGATTGCAGGGCGAAATCCCTCAAATTCACTTTCAAAACTAAGCCGAAACCCGTTTTTTGCCGAAACCGAAATTTCGGTCGGACTCTATACGCTTGTTTCCTGTTGACTTACTTTTATCCTATTCTCACAATTCCAGGGACCCACCAGTTCTTCCAGCGGACGCTGGTCATCCGCGACCCAGCGCTCATCAAGCGGGTGTGCGTGACCGACTTCTCGCACTTCGTGGACCGAGGGTTCTTCTTCAACGAGGAGGTGGACCCGCTGGCCGGGTCCGTGCTGTTCCTGCGAGGGCAGGAGTGGCGACGGTTGCGGGCCAAGATATCGCCCATATTCTCGTGAGTTCATTTATCCCACCTTACTTTAACGGTAAGCTAAGCACCTAATGAGTATTTTTGAAGAGTAGATTGTGCCACTGGCGGCTATTTGGTTCCCCGGGGAACTTCTCCGCGGTGACGTGACTTGAGAGTGATTTGTACCTGGCCTTGCAGCCACGAGACTTATATCGTCTTTCTATGATTTCGTTTCTGAAATATTGTAAAAACAAAATGGTGGATTCATGCAGTTTAATGCCCGGTATTTTTACCCGAGTGCGGCGAAGCCCAAAGGAGAGTAATGTGTTTGACCTGTATGTATGTATGTATGTCCGTTCCTGTGTCCGCTCGTAACTACTCAACGGCACAACCGATTTTGATAAATGATACATCATTGGATTCGTCTTGATGGCGCGAGTGTCACTGGGTATGAAATTCGTTAAAATAAACAAAATGGCGGATTTTATGCACTTTTAAAGTGCACCGCGGTCGGGTTTTTTTTAGTCAAAATATTTAGTTATTTGCACTGCAGTCGGGTTTTTTTTAAGAAAAAATGTGGTTATTTTCTAGTGTGCATAAGCAATAGTATATTCGTATTGTATGTACCTATTATTAACTGAGCTTTTGTTCTTCGCAGGCCAAACAAACTAAAAGGCATGTTCCCAATCATAGAGAACACGTCCCAGGAGTTCGTAAAGCGCGTCACCGCTCTGCCCTCCAAGCAGCAGACAGAAGTGGTGGTGGACTCGGAGCGGCTGGTGGGCGGGTACACAGCTGACGCCATCGTGCCCTGCGCGTTTGGAGTCAAGAGCCACGTCATGGATAATGAGAAGGATCCGTTTGCTGTGGCGCTGCACGCGTTCTATGAGATGACGCCGTTTAATCTGTTTGAGAAGTGAGTGTTTCCCATTAATTCTTTACTTACAACTTTCGTTCAATTAGGTACATTACATACACACCAGTAGCGTGGCGTCCAAAGAACTCGATTCCTACCGGCTTGCCTAATGTCAGGCATTTGAGCACCTTATTCTACAACTCTTAAGGAAAATGTACGCAAAATCTGCACCGGCTTGCCCAAGGATATCTTTTACGCCACGCCACTGATACACACTCACCATATACTCGTATGAGCACGAACATTGAACGTTGCTCAAAATCAATATCTGACTGACATATTCTTTCCCAAAAATAGCTGTAGATACGAAGTCGAAGTTTTATTTAGTCTGACTCAGAATATTGAACTATTTCTATTGGCATGAAACTGAAATGAACGCGGGGTATTGCGGGTTTGCGGGTTTGTCTGCAGCAAGGAATGGACCTTAACTTTTTATGATATATCCTAATGCCAGGGGCTACCCTCTTCTTACATTGGTCTCGGGTTTGAGCTTCATCTTTGTCATTCGGCAGACGAGATTAGTCCAGTTAACTTGAACTTGTTTCATAGTAGACATGCCTGGGTTAAGAAAATATCATTTTAATTCTATTTAGACCGTCAGTCAGATCATAGGTTCCCAAACTTTTTTGACTTGCCGCCGCCCATTTAGGAATGGTAAAAATCTTTAAACACCTTCCAGGACAAACGAACCGGATTTTTTTGACGACGACTACACAAAGGTACAAAGTAATGTACGTAAAACTATGTGTTCAATATTTTTGAATGATCTAACTGACGGAACATTATTTTTTTTAGTCATCATGTCTATTTATAATTTTTAATTTCCAGGACTATGCGGCAGTTCTGGCCGGCCTTCTCCATGTTCTTCAAGATGAAGATCATACCGCAGAAGACCCACGACTTCTTCTACAATATCGTCACTAGCGTACTGCGGGACCGAGAGAAAGGTAGGTACAATTGAATACACTGTCCAACTGTAGGTACAACAACAATCATACTTTATTGCACACCAAAAGATAAATTACAATGCAAACTTATACAAAAACATTGGTAAACAATACATTAGGTACATTTGTAAACGAATGTCAAAGGGAACTTTACTCACATTGCTTATTGTGGTTTTGAGTTTTTTGTTTTTGTAATATAAAAGTACTCACTATGCTTGTATTGTGGTGTAGCAGGCGGGGCGCCAAAACGCGGGGACTTCATAGACATGATGATGGCTCTCAGGAACGACGACCGAAACAACAACAGAACAGAGAAAGATGAGGATGACGTAGAAATCAGTGAGTGAACAATTTTATTATGCACACAAAAAGGGTACAATTTTATTGTAAAGTCTATCTCTGACACGAGCAAATTGCTATGGGAATAGAGCATTGGTTCTCAAACTTTTTTGACTTGCCGCCCACTTAGGCATGATAAAAAGCTTTCAGCGCTCCCACGAAGAATTTTTTTTTTCGATGGGTGAGCCGGTGCGCAGTCGCTTCGTGGTAGTTTTGAGTACTTACGTAAATTAAACCATGTGAGTAAGTCGAAAATAGATTTGTAACTTGTTAAGACTGATTGAATTATATTGCAGTAATATGACTATTTCAACAATGCTACAATCGAATTAATCAATAATCATGTAGAAATCTATATGTACTGTCTGTAGTTGATATTGTGATTTAAGTTTTTATTTTGAAAAGCGATAGCGCCCCCCTGGACGCCTCCCAACGACCCTCAATTTCTTCCGAGGCCCCTACCGCCCCCTGGGAATCTTAGCGCCCACTGGGGGCGGTATAGGGACCACTTTGGGAAACTATGGAATAGAGCAGCGGTCGGCAATCTTTTAGCAGCTATGGGCCACATAGTAGCTAACGCAATTGACGCGGGCCGCACTTTGTTAATAATTTGTGATTTTATACGATTCTGAATACAACAACCTTTACATACAAAATAGCCAGGGAGGCTCGCGGGCCGCAAGTGAGCTGTTCGCGGGCCGCATGCGGCCCGCGGGCCGCGGGTTGCCGACTGCTGGAATAGAGTAATAGTGTCAGATATTATTGAATGCCGCATTTTATCGCAGATTATTGCCGGTGACAGTACACTTACAGCCAGAAAAAACCACTTCAATTTTGCATTACAGCGCTGTAACTAAAAAGATTGGAACTATACAAACAAATAACCTATCCCTTTTCATTTAATATAGAGAAACAGTGAAATGTGACAAAATGACAAGCGAAGTCGCGACTATAGTAGGCTTATGATGGTACGCTTTGTCGCGCGATAAATAAATGATAAAGCATCCGTCACTCTCACACATTATTCGTCAGAACGTGACGGAAGCTTTATCATTTATTTATGGCGTGACAAAGCGTAGCATCATACGCCAAGTTGTGCTAGCTATGCAGAGCGCCCTGTCCAAAAAATCCCTAATAACTTTTTCCATATTGCAGCGGACATGGTTATATCAGCCAATGCCTTCATAATATTCCTGGGCGGCTTCGAGACCACGTCCTCGACCCTCGCCTTCCTGCTGTTGGAGCTCGCTGCCAACCCTGATGTCCAGGAGAAGCTGAGACGGGAGATACTAGACGTGGTGGGAGAGAACGAGATGACCTATGAGACTCTACAGGGGCTGGGGTATATGGAGATGGTTATTCAAGGTTTGTTGGGATACCTTCCTGTTACGAACTGGCTGCCAACCCTGATGTCCAGGCTGAGACGGGAGATATTGGATGCGGTGGGAGAGAACGAGATGACCTATGAGACTCCATGGGGCTGGGGTAATAACTACCCGTTAACAATAGTGCGCAACTGTCTACACAAGGGTGCATAATAGTTTGAACCATATTTGTGTCCGTTGGAGCATAGAAATCCGAGCTTATGGCACGAGTTACCTGCGTAGAAATTAGAAATCACTATGTTTTTTCTTGGCATATACATTGTCGTGTGTGTTGCAGAGACGCTGCGCCTGTACCCGCCGTTCCCGAGCATCCAGCGCATGTGCACCCGCGCCTACACCATCCCCGGCACGCGTCACGTCGTGGAGCCCGGCACCGTCGTGCTGTTCCCCACCCTCGCCATACAGCGCGACGAGCAGGTCAGTCATCGCACCGGTGTACACTGATCTCAGGCTTCTAAGTAATGAGCTGCTTTGTTAGCCATAGCTTCTTAGTCGAAATCGGACTAAGGAGCTATGGCTCGTCGACTAACGAAAAAGGCTTGTGGATGAGAGGACAATAGAGAGATCTCTCTCCAGGCGGGTGTTGTGCCCGGGGGCCGAAGTCCAAAGGGAGTTGGTTGGAAGTGGTATATGTAGTAACACTACACGCGTTATAAACACTTCTATATCGCGGTGCAGAACACTTTGGGAATCGCGCCATTTGTATGGGCGTTCATGTAAGCGCCATCTATAGTGGAATTACTGTTACTGTCTTCTTCCAACGAGTGTCGCTAGGTGGCAGTGTCGCCACAGGCTTGCAGCCTGTTGAAATATAGCCAGCTTGTCGCAACTCGTCACACAGGTCGATTTACTCAGCCTCCTTTACTGTATTGTTGCAGTACTTCCAGCAGGCGGGCGACTTCATCCCGGAGCGGTGGTCGCGCGCCGCCGCGGCGCCGCCGCCCGGCGTGTACCTGCCCTTCGGCGACGGCCCGCGCTACTGCATCGGTCAGTATAATATACCCGACACCGACACACATGGTTTTTTTTTTTTTATGAATTAGGGGGCAAACGAGCAGACGGGTCGCCTGATGGTAAGCAATCACCGTCGCCCATAGACACCTGCAACACCAAAAGAGTCACAGGTGCGTTGCCGGCCTTTCAGGTGGGAGTGCGCACTTTTCTTGAAGGTTTGGAGGTCGAATCGGTCCGGAAACACTGCAGGCGACAATTTATTCCACAGTTCAGTCGTGCGAGGCAGGAAGTTTCTAGCAAAACGCACAGTTGTGGACTGCCAACCATCTAAGTGGTGAGGATGGTAATATTGTCGCGTGGAACGATGGCGGAAAGATGCGGCAGGGATTAATCCGAACAATTCCTCGGAGCATTCCCCGTTATATAGACGATAGAAGATGCAGAGCGAGGCTACATCTCTACGAAGTGCCAAGGAGTCGAGCCGATCTGAAATATCTTGGCAGCCGACGATACGAGTCGCTCTCCGTTGAATGCGGTCCAGAGGGAGAAGCTGGTACTGGGGGCCCCAGCCCACAAATGAGAACAGTATTCCATATGTGGACGGACCTGCGCCTTATACAGCTGAAGGCGGTGGGCCGGAGTGAAATACTGTCTCGATCTATTGAGCACACCAAGCTTCTTAGAGGCTAATTTAGTCTTACCCTCTAAATGGCCGCGGAACTGGACTTCACTCGATATGTCGACGCCAAGAATTCCGATGGTGGCTGTGGCAGTTAGGGGGATGCTCTCAAAACGAGGTGATGCGACAAACGCAAGCTTTTTGGCGGTGAAGGCGCAAACCTGTGTCTTCGTAGGGTTGAAACGGACTAGATTAAGTCGACCCCATTTTGAAACTTCTTTTAGGGAAGTTTCAATTTCAGACACAAGTCTGTTACGGCTCTCGATGACGCTATCCCGAGAAATATTGGCGCGCTAAGGCTAAACCGGCTGAGAACAGGAATTGGTCACTGTAACTACCTCCAGCAAAAATGGGGTTGGTGCGATGACGAACGTTGCGAATGCGGATGCCCAGAGCAAACAATACGACACGACACATTGTTATGGAATGCTCATTAACGAAATACAGTGGCGCCATCCAGGATTTTAAGAACCTCACGAGCGAAGCAGCTTCTGACTACTTTACGAACTGTAAATTATAAGCATGCAGTGTAACATGATTTGCCATACGATAAATAAATGAATGGTTAAGGCCTACTTATCCAGATTAGAGGAATTATCCGCTACCACCGCGCCCTGGGTAACCGCCCCTGCTAATTCCTTCGCTTGGGTGTTACCGCTCTCTAATTTTATTTTTTCTCAGTTTCGTTACGATTTTCCCCTATATTTAGTTTGGGCGTAACGAAACTGAGAAATTCAAAATTTGTACGGAAAAGTTGGGACATTTAGCACTACTTTTTTTATTTCATAAATGAAAAGTACTCGTGATTCTGAGTAAAATGGTATAAGACACACCGTGATCAGACAAAAAAAGTAAAAGGTACATTTTTTCTGCAACTACGTACTATTGACAACATTTCATTTTAAGAACACTTTAAAATGTATATACGATTCGAAAGCATGTTGTGTCCTGAACACTACACTATTTTTATATTTTTTTTATTTCGCTGAATAAAAAAAATACAAATGAATTAAAAATAAGTTCTCATTTTACCAGTTCTACGGCACAACAGATGAAATGCCAGTGCCTTTTGCCACAGAAAAAATAAGCTGTCATAATTTTGAATTTGACATTGTCAATGTATACTGTCAGATCGCTTACTTTTTTTCGATCACGATAAGACTAAAGTAATGGTTTATTCTACCGTAGAACTGTAGTTACGCCCTTTTAGAATAAGTAAATATCAATATATTAATTATAAATTAATTACAAATCCTGGTGAAACAAATAAACTATCAGCGTATTCGACTTTTCAAACCTAATACAGAGAACCAATAAAATTAAAGGCTCAAAAAAATGAAAAGTTGTCAATTGCGTTATAAATTACAATAAAGCCTGGCGTGAGTATTTCACCCAAAGGTTGTTCAGAAAAGGTGCCAAATATATGGATATTTGGCAGTAAAATCGCCAGCTGGTAACCTTCAGTCATAATCATTACTTACTCTGTATTTTATTTCTACATATGTGTTCATAAAAATTATTCTTTTAAATAAAACCGTAGATAACAAGAGAAATTTAATTGCAATTTTATATTGTAGAACAAATTTAATTTCACGTTCACTTGTAAGAAACTCATAAATGCTTAGGTTAATTAAGTTGAAAATGTAATTA
The DNA here is from genome assembly GCA_947034925.1 of Eudemis profundana. Taxonomy (NCBI): domain Eukaryota; kingdom Metazoa; phylum Arthropoda; class Insecta; order Lepidoptera; family Tortricidae; genus Eudemis; species Eudemis profundana. The sequence goes on from OX344809.1 coordinate 3,470,981, forward strand.
ATCTTGTACTAATTTGTACTACCACATAAGAAACGACTTATATACAATTTAATCAAACCTCGTTTACGACGTCACTTGATATCATAATACTTAAATTAAGATTTTGATAAGTCAGTACAGAACGATTGGTTTCGCAACACTGATACAGCCGTCAAGTAGCCAACTAAAAATTTTTCGTTGAACTTAAGTCAGCGTTTCTGCCGTGCTAGCGATAAATGCAGTAATTACAGTCTAGAAGTATATGAAATGTCATCCTTACTCCAATCGAATACGGTTCACATTTCCTATACCTCTAGACTGTAATTACTGCATATATCACTAGCACGGCAGGTTTGTTTCGCATAACTACTTATGCCTTTTATTTTAACTCTTTCAGTGCGCAATGACGCCACACAAGTGTCATTACGTTATGCACCCTGGGTGCGCATGGCACAATGGTGGCGTCATGACATCATTGCGTATATTTTCAGTACTATGCACTTTTTTATAATTATTTTTGGGTTTCTGAATTACTGAAGAGTAGCTTTATTAGATGTCATTGAAGAAAAATATGTATCAGTTGACTTCGTAAATATATTCCTTATACTTAAAAAACACCAGCATATACTTAAAAATAAATAACAATGTCTGAGGGCAAGCAGTATAGGTACTTAAAAATTATGGTCAATTTCAAAATTGCCTTAAGGGGGGCGGTAAAACCTGCGTTTACCTTATGTAGTGTGGAGTAAATAAAACTGCTTTCACTGCCGCAACCACAACCGCTGACGTCTCAAAATGAACTGGTTTAATATGGATGGTTTAGGTTTACGGGGACTACAGTCTGTTCCGTATAGGAATAGACAGAAGATAAAAAAGGTTTTTTATAGTGCCGGTTTTAGGTTGACATTCAATAAATGACATTTCTAAAGTAGATGCTCAAAAATAAAATATTGATGTTGCCCATACTTTTTGGTTGCCTGAAAATAAAAAAAGTATCCTTATAAAATACCTAAAGAGCCAGAGATAAGCAACACTCAATATAAATGAGACAGCTCAGAGCTGTCATTATTATATTGTACTATGTGTACTATCAAATAGTTATATCGAATTGTATGTTTTTAATATTTCATTGTTTCTGTTATAGTTTGTCATTCCTAAGTATTTGGTGAATAGTTATTTGTAACATTCAAATATGAGTGATTCTGCGGGGCAGTGGAAGAGGCGTTCGCTCTAGCGTGTGTTGTCACGCGACCATCGCGAAGAAGAAGCAGTGAAACTTTACAGAAAATGTTTGGAATCTCTTCTTCTGTGTCCCTCTAGAGTCTATTGTTATCCGGTATGAACTATAGTTTTTCGCAACTCGACGTCTGATATGTTAAATGCGCCTATTTTGCGTGGTCCATTAAGTAACTCATTAAACTACTAATATTATTGTGTGAATTGTAAACTCATTAGAGTCTTGTGATCGCCTGGGATAAATAAACAGTAAATAATAAACAATGATTAATAATAATTGTACGTTAAGTAGGTAATGAGAAAGTTAACTAGTATTGTTTGGTGTAGTTCTGTAGTTTTGATTTTTATTATAGAACAGCGTTTAATTCCCATCTAAGAGGCTTTAGTTCTCATAAAAACCTTATCCATAAATGGTCAGTAAGTTTAGTGTCCAATGTCATAATTTACTGCCTAAACACTAAATACATACAATACACCACTTTAATGAATTACGTCTTTAAAATATGCAACGGAAAATAGACTCAAACGCAAGTACTTTGAGCTGATAAAATGGATAAGTACAATGGATACAGATAAATTGTAGATAGCGCATTTTTACGTTTTACACACTTCCGTGCCCAACATATCGTCGGCAGTAGGCTGAATTAAGGTAAGGGACAAAACACACAAAATGAGTTGAATATACAGTTTTGTTCAGAATTTTACGCTCTTTCGAATGATATTTATGAAAAAAATCTAGCTTGAAAAAAATGACCCTTACACTACTGATTTTCTTGGGTTCAAAATCGAATCTGTCCCACAAAAACAATGTATCTGAAAAAAATTATAATATAGTAACCTCAAATAGTGTAATTGCTGCCACCAACCCACTTTGAATAAAGTAAAGGTCTTCGCAATCAAGGAATTACCTTTACATGGTATATTTTTGAAGAAAACTTTATGACACTAGCTTTACCATAATGCCTTTTTCGTCTCATAAGTCAATAATACCCATACCTTAAAATGTCTGCACGAGTTTTGAAATAATTAATCCTTACCCTATTTTACATTATTATATTTTAAACAGTGTGTCCCTTACACTAATTCGATTCGATTTATATTTAGGTTCCGTGCACATTTGCCATCCCTTTCTGTCCTACATTGTCGCTCTGTGTGCGAAAGAGAGGACGCAACAGTTGCGTGCGGGCATCTAAAAAAATCTGTCGTTTGGTTGGGATTTTGTTCGTGTTTTTGACAATGATTCCCTAAGTGATAAATATGGACAAACAAAAAAATTTTAACGGGCTGCTCCCGACGCAGACAGCAATTACTGCACTTAGTTAATAACATACTAAAAAAAGATTTGTGACTGTAATTTCGAATCCAGCGTTATTTAAAATGTAACAATACTAACTTAAACTTATTATTTAACGCGAAAAATATACATTCACACACGGAATTCTGAACAAAAAAGTGAAAATGAGCAAAGTGGATCATGTTTCACGATTCAAAAGCCATCTCATCATCATTTAAATTTTCGTAGACGTCTACAGCTGAACAGGGGTCTCCCCTAAAGACTTTCACAACGAATAGTCATAGGCTTTTGTCCCTATCGACTCCCGGCGATCAGGCCATCAGACCATCTTCTGGCCCGTCAGACTCACACCGCGTCTTCCAGTTTGTGATCTCTATTCATAAACCTTTATACCCCATCGGCCATCGGTTGAAGTGGCAATGGGTTTCGGGTGTATAGCTCAAAATCCATAAAGCCCGAAGCTTTGATAAAAAACTCGATGTCTTTTAAGTATTTCCTAATTTCTGAAGAGATTCATAGGTTTAGCCTTTAGTGAGAGGTCACATCACGATTCTATTTCGTACGTCATCACTGCCAAAGACCTTGTTGCGGTATTTAGAGAATTGCTAAGATTATCTTAAGTTCCCCAGACGTTATCAAAACAGTTAGATTTTGCGATTAACCTCTTTTTCAAGGTTGCATATTAGGTACTAAAAATTAAGCTTCTTTTGCACTTACTGAAGGTTTATCGTTCTAGAGTTAGTGACCAACGTCAAGGTACCCTAGGGTACTTAGACCTGTGGCAGAATCTCTGGACTAAAGTGCTCAGGAGCTCAGTTAATTTAAATTAATATCAAAATACCGAGAAAAAGCTCGATCAAAAGTAGTTGTCCAATTCCAATTCACCTTCAGAAAGGTGTAAGAAGACGTAATTTCCCTGAAACTATTTACCGCAGCGTCGGAGGAATTCTTCAAGCATTTAAACTGGGATTGTTCTTTCCAGTTTCTTTAGATTTAACTTCGAAAAAGAGTTTATTCGAAGCAGTCAACTTGCCGTCGCATTCGAAATCCCGCAGCGTCTCCAGAGTAAAGCACGGATTTTACTGGTAGGGTCAAAGTAGCAACGTCCTACAGAGGAAACAATACTCAGAATGTTTTTACGTGATCGAATCAGAAATTAGAAAATCCATCGAAGAAGCCAGTTCCCATGGCTTTCAGAGTAAATAAAATGAGGTGGCAAATAGCTCAAAGAAATGATGGCCGATGAGCTGGAAAAGTTCTCAAATGGAGATCATGAACCTGAAGACGTAGCCTGAGTCTGCCCCCATACCAGATAATCTTTAACAGGTACCTAAAGCACGAGACTGTTCGTTGCAGAATTTTTGATGGTAGACCTATACGAATTAATGAATGTCTCCGTATATGTTACTCAACTAGCCTTTCTCTTGTTTTGTACTTCAAAAATCTTGCACGAGGATCACAAGAAAACATTACCCCAAAAATAAATAAGATAAAACTTAATTTTGACCAAATATTTTTCTATAAACTGACAGAACAAAGCGTTAAATAGTGTTAGATTTGGGGTGTCCCTTATTAGGCATAACTTAAAAAACCTAATATTAAAATGCATAACAGTTTAGGCATACGATGATTAAGCATACCGATTAGATGGCATAATCATAAAAACGCATACTAGTTAATTTACATACCGATTGAATTGGCATACCTGAAATCCGCATAATGTTATTAAGTATAACGAACGCATACATTTATGCGTTCGGTATACGTGGGGCGTTACTTGGAAAAAAATAACTTAATTGGTCCTTGTTGTTTACAGAATCCCTATTTTTTGGGATTTATCTGCTAGTACTATTGTTTCTAATACAATAAAATATGTTCCCATTATTACAATGTTTTTTTAAAGTTTTGTGGTTAATATCCCCCTATTTATTCATTTGTTTTTATGCATGTATATGTAGGTTTATATTTGCCCCTGCGATTATTTATTTTTGGTAATTTGCTCTCCCTTTTGTTACCCTTCGCACCACCTACTTTTCTGTTTTTTTTTGTGTCAATTCCGCTACTCAAATGTTGTCTGGAAGATATATCTGAGAGATATCGGTTTTTAGCGATACGACCACCTAGCCTACCTTTTTATTATTTTAATTATTTTCGCATATTTATGCACAAATAGCTGCGATTTTTTATTTAACTTACTACCTTAGGTGTGTATTATAAATTATAATAACGCCTACGTAGGTTTTATAAACCATCCAGTTTTTTTGATGCCTTACCTTAAAGGGATGTTTACCTTGTTGTTGTTGTTGTTGTGGGCTTTCTTTATTACCTCCCGTGTTGTGTACATCATTTTATGTCTACATTTGTCCAAAAAGCGGCGTTTTCCGTACGCGTAGCGTGCGGAAAAGGCCAAGTTATGGCCATGATTGGCGTAAATATTTTTTTTTTACTTTTAGAGATTTTTTGTCGGGAGTTTTTTTATCTTCACTGTAGTTGAGCCACTAAGCCACTAACTGGGCGTACTGGGCGTTTTCTTACAAAAATTAAATTGGCTTATCAACATATACTATAATAGTAATAGTGTAGGTATTTTAATAAATAAATTCGAGAGAAAGTACTTTTACGTAATTAAACTGGAAGCGACGACAACAAAACAAGTATGGATATGTCACTTTAAACATACTTGTACAAACTCTGCGATACCAATTATTCTATTGAGCATCTAAAATTAAAATGTCTGATTAGACCTATTAAAATTATACTTTTTAATATTTATGAACACTAATATTATACCAAATAATTGTTATACGTTTCAATAGTATGCGAATTAAAATATGCGTTTTAAAATATACATTTTAATATTATACGAATATACAATTATGCGTAACAACGGTATGCATTGTCAAAATAGGAAGTTTTACTGTATGCGTTTTAATATAGACCCTAAGATTTGTTTATTAATACGAAAATGAGCTTCAACAATAAAATCTTATCCACGCCGACTTTACGCCGATCGGATGACCTGCGGCGGCGGCGTGGCTAAAAATGCGGCGGCGGCGCGGCGCACTCGTCTTGTTGAAATCAACTTTTACAGTGTACAAATATTCCATGTAAGGGACACACAAAAAATACACACACAGTTCAATACATTTTCATAGCTGTTACATGAATGTTTATAACTATTTCCAATCTAAAAATACGTCTTACGTCAAAAGTTGTACTTAATTCTTTTTCAACTATCCCTTTACTCTATTTTTTCTTCCATACATTATTTCAACTAATTCCTTACGCTATTTTGTTATCAATATATTGGACACAACCTATAGGCCAATTTACGGTAAGAGACGAGACTACAACATACTTGGTAATCTTGGTATGTAAGGGACATTACGAACGAAATACGTTAGTGTAAGGGACGTCTATTTTCTAAAATAACAAAATTATTTAAATAAACACTGCACAGGGAAATAGAGCACTTAAATATAAGATTATGTGTGAAATCAAACCCAAAAAAGGTTAATTACAATAAAAGTTACGTACGATTTAGTCCGAAAAAAAACTTTGTTGGCCTCTCCTGAAAAATCGTATTTTGTCCCTTACCTTAATTCAGCCTACGGCCGACGATATGGGTCAGGTATGAACCCCCTGTGTTTGCATCTAATTATTTTGCTGCATATTAAAATGCTGGATGTACGAGAACATTCAAATAATGTATGTTGTAAGTATGGGGATTTCTAACGTAATAAGACTAAGTACGTAATTTTAAAAAGTTTTCGAAATAAAGTTTTATTGTTTGAGGAGTAGAATCTACGTTTTAATTATTTGCTCCTCTTGCAGGCGCCACCCGGTATACATATTTTGAATACCACTATTATTGACGAGTACAGTTTTCGTTTGTTTAAGATGCCATTGTATCTCGTATCGTATCGGGTGTCAGCCAATACAAATTATTTTCAGCTTCTATTTGCATTATCTGTGCTTAGAATTCGAACTTTTATTTTATACGGTGTAAGGATGCTTTTGCGATCATAAATGGAGGGAGATACGGCCTTATGGAAGTAGACACTTTATGCCACTTATGGTTGCGCTGTGTTATGAGTTCTTGGGAAAAGTGACCCATCTGTTTAGTGAGTACCTACATAAATCAATGGTGAATGAACGACGTAAGTTTTTTAGTAGCAATTACAAAAACACATGTTGCCGATTGGGGTCAATTCTTGCATTTTTACTTCGAGCGTGTTGAATTTTGAATCCCGTTAAAACAACAATGAAATCTGTTTTACATGTGTTTGGCCTTATGAATATTGCCGGGTTCTGTTGTTCTAAGAAGTTGTAGCAATAAGTTTATACCTACCCTTAAGATTCACCTTTTGAGCGATAGAGATTACATTTTATGTTAGTGACTTGGAAAATTATACTCCCGACTGTATATAGAATTTCAGTCAGTTAAAGAATTTAAAAAATACATAATAAATTTTATACTAAAATTAAAATAAAACAATAACTATAGGAGTTAAGACGAATAAATTTGTTGCCCAGAAGGCTGGTCGCATTGCCACGCTGGATTGTAATATTGGCAATGCTGATTCGCTGAGTGAAATACCGGCCGACCATCTTATTGCTTTATGTGTTTAAATTTTATTGTTTACTGTAAATAACCTTAACTTTATTTACTAGTTAATGATTTCATAAAAAAAGGTTATTAAAATTGTCCGCAGGCAAGCGGTTCGCGATGATTCAGATGAAGTGCTGCCTCGCGCGGTTGCTGCAACACGTTCGCGTGACGCCCGCGCCGCGCGCCGCGCCGCGCGCGCAGCCCTTCGAGCCCGACCCGCGCTCGCCGCTCACGCTCCACCCTAAGGACTCTAGAATCACTATTAGTCTCATTAGATGACAGTAAACATATCGTTATTGGCGTCATTATATATGGCTCGGTCCAAAATTACATGATTTATAATATACCTATTTACCAGAGTTTTTATTTGTCGCATTTCTTCATACAGATTACTTTTAACGGCCCCGTTTTTTTTCCTTGTCGGGCGTAGCGATAGTTTGACCGGGTAGTCGGCCGAGGCGTTCCCTGGGGTCGAACCAGGTCGCAATTGTATTCGGAATTCGGATGCGTTAGCGCATCCCGATTCCCAGCACGTCAGGTAAAGTACCCGTGGAAGTTTATAGAGCTGGCTTAGATATAGATAAAGTTGTGGGAGTCCATTCACCCCTATAGGCCATAAAATAGGTAAATTATTGCATACCCTGCTGTGCGAAAATGCAAGGCCCGTAAAGTCAGAGAGAGATATTGCAACTACACCTTTTTCGCCGTTGGAATGATCGAGCACAATAAATGAAATTTTCACACCTCCTATTCAGAAAAAAGTATTTTGCTCCCTCATAAGAGGGATCAACGTGGTACTTTTTTGTTCAATGACAACATATTTTTTTAGTTTGAACCCACTTAGAATATGCCAGACATACCATAGACAGCTTTATTATAGGTTGGCAACTTCGTTGGTGACACTCGCATGTGTGCTTTTTGTTATGTGCAGCCGGTAACGGCTAGTAGTTATACTCACACAAGTTACCGCCAACACGAACGGGGGCCTCCAGAGGCTGCCTCCGTCGGTCGTTGTCCATAATACACACCGAGGGCGGTATAATAAGGAATGGCTCAGATCACAGGTGTTTGCGGTGCGAGCCGCAGGCGAGGGCCATGAATATAATATGGAAGTGGTATTTTCGTCCCGTCCGTAAAAAAATATAATCGTTTTTTTTAAATAATAATAGACTATAAATTTAACATTTAATTTTTAATAATAATGTGTGATGCTCTTTGATAAACCAAATATATGTTTCGTTATTTTGGTACGTGGCGTTTGTATTTGAATTTTCCTAATAGTCGGTGTGATTATAAGCAGTATGTGTCACAAGGTAGAAAAATTATATTCACCACGGGCGTTAACACTTGAATAATGAATACCTCATTACGCTCCGTATTATACTTTAGATTCTATTGTACAATCCTTCGCTTCGTTCAGGATTCAATATACGCCCTCGCCGTAAATACATCATTTTGCTCCCTTGTGACACAATCAACTATGGCTGTTTTTTTTAACCAAGAGTTTTATTAGGTATAGTGCGATGCGACTCATCTCAGGTGAATTTTTCGCTTCGAGCCCTAATCTTTCAAACAAAGGCCATTGTATTCATTATGGCAGCTTTGCCATAATAGATACAATAGATATAATAGATATTGTAACTAGCTTGTAGCGCCTGGCGCTAGGCCATTGTATTCTATTCTAGCATTGTTATTTATTCTACTATTGTTATCTATTATTGCAAAGCTGCCATAATGAATACAATGGCCTTTGTTTGAAAGTTTCAAACAAATTGAAAGATTAGGGCTCGAAGGGAAAAATTCACCTGAGATGAGTCGCACTTTACCTGTTTAGAAGAGATAATATTAAGCTACACGTTTTAGCGATCTATAAATTAAGGCCTCAAAGTTTTACCAATCCTACAAATATTATAGTGAAAGTTTGTGAAGATGTTTGGATGTTTGTTACTAAATATTACGCGGTAACAATAACAACCATGTAACAACTGAATGGATTGTGCTGAAATTTGGCATGCAAGTATACCTGTAGGCTTATGATGCTAGACTATGTCCCGCGATAAATAAATGATAAAGCATCCGTCACGTTCTGACAAATAGTGTGTGAGAGTGACGGATGCTTTATCATTTATTTATCGCGTGACAAAGCGTAGCATCATAAGCCTACTGGTCGTGGATAGAAACTTATGATACTTTATATCCCGGTAAAGAGTTCTCTTAGGATAATAACGGGAATAACGCAGGCGAAGTCGCGCGTAAATGCTAGTCAAATACGAGTGTATATCAAAAAAATTACTTCACAAAGGAGGAGGTTCTCAAATAGTAGATTTTTTTGTTTTAAATAGTACCTATACCTCGGTCTATGTCTCGGCATAATTAGGTGGTCGCATTGTCTGTCGCTAGATCAGCGGGAAAAATGATACGAGTACGGCGAAGAATACAGGATGTATCGCGTGTGTACGGTACGAAGTAACATTTTGAACCTCGTAAGCTCTTTAAATATAGGTAAGATCCCATCAAACACATTACACGTAAAAAGATGCAAGTCTCGCAACGCAGTTCTTTTACAACAAAAAAGGTTTGAGATGTAATGTTAAACCGAGTCAGTACTGCGGGGGTGTCCACAGAACTCGATTTCCAATTTCCATCGACTTGCCTATTATTTAACCGTGCAGGAACATTTAATACTTCTTAAATGAAGAATCCTCCCTCCACAGGTTATGTGTGCAGTTGTGACTGAAATTGCAATATTTTTAGGTTTTCTAGGACTTGATAGGCTAAAAACTAACTATGTTTAAAATTTGGAGCTTGTGGGTCTGCTAGAAGTACCGTAGAATTACGTTGATCATCAGTCAGTCAGTAAAAAAACGAAGGAACTTTGACTTTGCCTTAAACTACACGTTCAAATTGAATGTTATTGACAATATACTTTAAGTCTTAAGGCCAACGCACACCGGCTGCGTGTGCGTTGCGTGCACGCAGCAGCTCCTTGACTTTGTGCGTAACGCGTTCAAAATGGCGGCTCAAAGACAAGGAGTTGCAACGCGCACGCGACGCGCACGCATCCGGTGTGACCCGGCCTTTATTGTGTTATGTATCCCTGAAAATTCAGGATTCTGGCTTTAACCAGCACAAAATTATAGGAGGTTGCAAATGGTACGGCCGAGCCTTTGTTTTGCTCGACTTGGCGGGGCACTGCCGTGCCTCCAGATATATACGGCTGCTTCGATTTCATACAGTGTGATATTTCGGGGCAGAAGAAAACGCTGGCAAGAGGTTACCTAGCACTAATCAGAATCTTCCTATCAATATTATATATCCAAGTCCACCAATCGTACCTATTAATTACGAAAAAAACCGACTTGTAATGAGTATTACAGTAAAATCATAAAATAATAATTTCTTGCCACAATTACAGCGTCGTCAACGCGGTTGTCCTCTAGCTAGGGTATCGATATGTTAAATACATGTTACCAAAGTTCAACAATGTGGCTAAAATACTATGTAAGATGTATTTCCGTCTTCGCCTAATCTACCTCTACGTGACTACAAATGTCAACACTGTACGTTACGTACACGCCAAGGAAAATAAATGACAAACAGCAACTAAGTATAGTAAGAAATTAAGAATTATCTAAGGCGTCCGAATGTTCGTAAAGAGAATGAACAAACATTCGGACACCTTAGATCAGCGGTCGGCAACCTTTTAGCAGCCAAGGGCCACAAAGTAGCCAACGAAATTGACGCGGGACGCACTTTGGTACTTTATACAGTTCGGAATTTTACAAGTACTCATTTAGGAAGAAGACCTTTACATACTAAATAGCCAGGGAGGCTCGCGGGCCGCAAGTGAGCGGTTCCCAGGCCGCCGGTTGCCGTCCGCTGCTTTATACGATTCTGAATATAACGACCTTTATATACCTACAAAATAACCAGGGAGACTCGCGGGCCGCAGGTTGCCGACGGCTGCGCTATAGGTACTTGTATTGTGGCGTGGCGTAAAAGATATCCTTGGACAACCGATGCAGATTTAGTGTACATTTTCCTTATGAGCTGAAGATGTAGAATAAGGTGCTTATATGCCTGATATTAGACATGCCGGTAGGAATCGACTTCTTTAGACGCCACGCTACTGCAGTGGCGTGGCGTGAAAGATATCCTTGGGCAAGCCGGTACAGAGTTGGCGGACATTTTTCTCAAGAGCTGTAGAATAAGGTGCTCAAATGCCTGATATTAGGCAAGCCGGTAGGAATCGAGTTCTTCGGACGCCACGCTACTGCGCTACTGCCACCTACATAGGTATCAGAATTTAAACAAAAAGTCTGTAAATGTACTATTTAATGACCTTAGGATTTCAAACATTTTTGGTCGCTTACACCTAAGTAGTTGAAGGGGCGCAGCATCTATGAAATTTACCTTGCAAAATGACATCTTGAAAGAAAAAAACAGTTTAAAAAAATCTATAGTGGCACTTAAGTACTTATTCAAAAGAACGTTTCTGAGCAATCCTCAATACAGTTTTTGTTTTATTTATTAAGGATTAACAACAGATATAATATGTACTTTTCCTTCTTGTCACACTATTTCCACCCTGTATATAGTAACAGGAGAAATATCAGTTGCTTGTTTATACTAAAGGTGCTATGTGCTATGTCAGCAAATAAAATGTATATTAACGAGCTACCTTCGATGGATGTCGTAATTGTTGCTAAAGGCGTCGATATCGCGAAAAGGCTGAACAGCTGAACGTAATAAGGTAAGTGAATGATAATTGACTTTATACATGATTAATACATTTAAAGTACTTAATGTAGATTTGCAATTGCATACAGGATGACTTTCAGAGGGGCTATGATGGTCGCGAGTGTCACACGATAAATTGTATTAGATTTCTTTATTTCATAATACATGTAGCAATTAAAATCGGACCCGGTGGGGGCCGTGGCGTTCTTTGAGTGGATCAGACTAGGTGTGCACATGTAAGAAGTTATTTATATTAGGCAAGAAAAATAATGAACCAAACATGTTATAAAAATATTAAAATAAAATGTAATATGTTACCAGTAGCGTGGCGCCCAAAGAACAAATTCCTACCGGCTTGCCTAATATCAGGCATTTGAGCACGTTATTCTACAGCTCTTAAGGAAAATGTACGCCAAATCTGCACCGGCTTGCCCAAGAATATATTTTACGCCACGCCACTGTATGTTACTAATGCCAAAATAGTATATGAATATGACGCACATTAGCCAGTAATAAAGAAAACCCCAGATCGCCACGCCAGACCTGGGTTTTTTATGTTACCGCCCTGGGTGTGTAAATATTATTATTTGTCCATAATTCCTAAAGGCTAAAGCTAAAATAAAAAAAAAGTACATTGAACCATATCCGCCATAGCTTTGAAAGAAAGGTATTAACTAACCTAACACAACAGTACGTTTAATCCCTTTTGGAACGGGACATAATTTTACAACTACTCATTTAGGAAACAAGTTAAACAATTCGCCACATGTTTTAAGTTTCGTTCGGCACTTTGTTGCATTGTTTTACAAAGTTGGCGAGTAAGTAAGTACAATGGTGCCACATGGCATTACGAGGTCCTATTTATTACCTGTCGTGGAATGTGGAATACAAAAGCAAAAAAATCGACTTCAGCTTGAATGTAAGACCTTCTATTCTAACGTAATAAATACACACAGATAATACAATAAAAGAGGAAAAACGAGATAACATTTCAAAAGGCCTAAAACTAAATAATCTAAAAACGAAATTAAACTACCTAAAATAAGATAAAAATATTATAAAAAAATACCCCCTCAAGCAGCTCCGCCTGTGGCATGGTACCCACGCTGGCAGCATTACCTCTCTGAATAGCCAGGGCAATTATTTGCGAGAGGTTATAACACTTATTTGGGAATCAAAAGTGAAAAGGGGCATATCCTATCCACTAAAAAAACACATGAAAACTCGCTTTCGCAGAAAAATCAAGCTAGATTGGTTGTTTGTTTCCGAAAACCTTTACATGGCAAATTTCATGGAAATCGTTAAACCCGTTTCCGAGATCCCAATAATAATACCTCCCTGTTTTTACCCGACTGCGGCGAAGCCCAAAGGAGGGTTATGTGTTTGACCTGTATGTATATATGTATGTATGTCCGTTCCTATGTCCGCTCGTTACTACTCAACGGCACATCCGATTTTGATAAATGATACATCATCAGTACATCATTAGATTCGTCTTGATGGTGCGAGTGTCACTGGGTATAAAGTTCGTTAAAATAAACAAAATGGCGGATTTTATGCAGTTTCAAAGTGCACCGCGGTCGGGGTTTTTTTTTTATAAGAATGTGGTTATTGTGAAGTCGGTATATAATTAAACGCGACATAAAATGCTCGCTCGCGATTGTCGGCACTGTCGTTTCGTTTGAGTGTCGAAATACACACAATGCAATAATAATCTAGGTATCATAATACTTAATATGTAAGCAAACGATTCGTGTCTTGTCAGCCGTTTTAATAGCTGACCTTTGTATTTTCAACAGATTTCTAAATGAAGGACAGTTCTCAATTCCTATTGAATTAGACTGTTACTACGATAAGGTTTAGTCTTGGTTTAGCTAGTTGGTCAGTTTTAACTTAGTCTTATGAATAAAGCAACCATATTCAGTCATATTTAACTTGTATTACTTTAACTTAATCTTCCCGGGCATTTCTCCAGAAATATGGCTGCGACTCATTCATCTGTCTCCATACATTTAGTATGAAAAAGGGCCAGATGAATGAGGTGACCGCAGACATATTTCTGGAGAAAAGCCCACTGTTACCCATGTGGTGTTTATCTTTAAGTGACTGTTACGACTCATCGAAATTATTGTAAACTGTTACTGAATAGTATGAGTGTAAACCAGGGCTCACCAATTAGTTTCTCTCGGGGTCCGTTTTAAGAAATGAAATAACCATCGCGGTCCGCACACCGTTATAAGAAAGGTATTTTTTTTAAATATCAATCCGCGAACGCTTTCTCGCTTGTTAGCTCGTTACTTCCGTGGCCGTTTTTGAATTGACGTCAACAAAGATAATGCGGGGGGTACATTTTTATTAAATTACGTCCTCTGTAGTGCAAGTTGCTGTGTTATAAAATAGGTCGGCGGTCCGCCATTTGGTGAGCCCTGGTGTAAACAGTCGTTGATGTACCTTATATAAATAAACAAAAAAAAATTACTCCGCCAATTTTATGGATGGATTTTGATGATTCTTTTTTTGTTTTTATTGGATTCTTTTGGATCTCGGATAACTCGAAGGTGGAAAAAGCGAGCGACCGTTTGTTGCGGAAGTCTTTGACCTCTATGTTCAGCACTTTCAGCAGTGAATGTCTCGCGGTTAAAATGATGAAATAAAGACTATGAACTATGAAATGTAAAATTGAATTTGGTTCTGGAGTAACATAGACTGGCGTATGTTGACTGGAGTATGTTAGTGCCGATCCCGAGTGTGTCACATAAATCTTATTCTGCATTCACTTATCTCCCTCACTCGTCCTGTGTGTGAAAAGGGCAGCAATCGGTTCTCCATTCGGGAACGCAGCAGGTAGTGTCAAGTGGCTTTAAACGTACTTTTAAATTAGTTATTGTTCTGAAGCGAAGCGAATAGGGCACAGACACTTAAGAAACAAACTTTTTAAAAGTTCCGCATTTGTTTTAAAAACCAGTGTGAAGTCGACGAATAGGGATACCCGGCTAAATAGTTATTTTTTTAATTATAAGAGTGATATTTTAAAGATTAATGTACAAGTAAAATACATTTAATGTTTACGAACAATTTCAATAACGCAGTTAAGCGGCTATATGATAGGTATGTAAAGCTAAATTAATATTATTTTATTATGTTTTGGCTACCGTGGAATGCCTAGATTACGTAGGTTTTATTATATTTAAGATATAACTATAGGTAGGTACTTTGTAATTTTTTAGATTAATGAAGTAGATTATGACAGGGGACGGCTACCGGTATTTTCTCCATATAAAAAACCGGTATTTTTACCGTTCTTTTTTTTATTATTTAATTTTTTAATCGGACAATCTAATAATACGAAGTCATTACCGTGAACTGGTCCTACTTTGCTCCTACAGGGATAAATATGCTCCAATCCCTAAATAGTACATTACATAAGTAACTAGGGTGGCAATACAAAGAAAGGCCGAGATCGCAGAAGTTTGCGGCCCGAGCTGCAAGCGAGGGACGTAAATATGCGATCGGGGGCTTTCTTTATTACCTCCCGTGTTGTGTAGGTACATCATTTTTGGCATAAATATTTAAAACATCAACTGAATACAAGATCAAACGAAATAATGCTTAATTTATTCCATTGAAAAAATAATACGTCATAAAGCTCATAAACATCTGTTTGAGCTTCCTTTCAGCCTTCATGAAAAGAGATGTCATTTAAAAAATACAAAAAAAAACAAAAAGGTTTTTTTTCAGTGCTCGTTTAGAGACGCTGCTTTCACGTCACTCGCCAGCGACATCTGCTATCGTAATTGCGATCTGGCGCTGTGAATGGCGTGTGTTTGATAAAAGACTCCGTGCGTTCATTCCGCTTGGACACAATATTGTGGAGGATTATCCTTTAATGCTACGTAGATTGCCAATAAACTACCGTCTTTGTAGGGTTCTGCGACCTAAAAACTGTTTTTCTAGCTTAGGAGCGTCGGAAACGTATAGTAAACAAACACAAAAGTAGCAAAGTTGGTCTTATTTGCTGTCCCCGCGCAAAACAACTAATTAAAAAAGTACCATTTTATATACGAAAACATTCTTTGATTTGAAAAAGTGTCCGTGGGGTAGGTAACGTGATAGAAAATACACTAATTAACCACTAATTAAAAATGCAAACTTTATTACAAAATTACTAATTAACAAGGCTTACTTACTTAATAAATCACTGTACTATAACGCACTTATTCACTTAAGTTCGCTTCGAGATTCACACCTTATCGCATCTAGTTCAAGACTGACTACTATAGGCCACACCGGGCGGCTTATATATCCGGAGACCTTTTCTCTAGATTGTTCCAGAGATCCTATCTCGGGTCATCGGCCCGATTCTAGGAAACCCCACTTCTCGGTACTACGCGACGCATCGCGAGTGTTCTAGACAATCTAGATGGTTCGATGGTCGACGCGACTGGAACATTCCCGACTATTGCTGTCCCTTTCTAGTTGTCTCTTTCACACACTTCTCGAACCTTCTCAATATAGCTGTCTCACTCTAATAGTGCTATCTCTTTCACTCCTTCGAGAAATTTCGCCATATACTGAACTGTCAATGTCAAATACAGGCTGATTTTTTATTGACCGTTCAAATTTTGCCTAGGGATTAGGTATCGATGCCGAAAAAATAAATAGAGGAATAACTTTTATTTAAAGTCGTTATAATTTATTTTGGAATCCTGGAACGGACTAGAGTCTGGCTAATGAAAGATGAGACTGAGATTTATTCAAAACTTTTTAAATGGCGACATTATACGAACGTCAAATGTGTCAAACGTCATTAGATTTCTGAGGATAGTATGCCGTGGTGATTTTAATACTCAATATGCAACATAAGAAAGTAACAGTTTCCGAAAACACTTACTGAATTGTTGTTGCTTTTCTTTCCGCGGCTAATGTGGGGAGTCAATATCGATACCTTTAGACTCAAAGGACGTAAACGCCGTAGGTTCTAATGGCGCTTACGCCCTTTGAGTCTAAAGGTATCGATATATCATAAATAAACACTGGTGGCGACACTGCCGCCTAGCGACACTCGTTGGAAGAAGACGGACAGTTACGAAAATTCCACTACAGATGGCGCTTACATCAACGCCCATACAAAGACTGTCATCTCCATACAGTTGTACAACCCGCTATCGAAGTTTTTAAACCCAATTCCAATATACAGGGTGATTGATAATTCGACCTATACCTTGAAGGGGGTTATACTAGAGCTCATTTGCAATAAATTTAGCCCAGTAAACTAGGGGTCTAAATTTGATAGTTATCAAGTTATTTAAGTTTTACGTTTTTTTAGAAAAAACCCGCCTTTCGGACTAAAAGTGATAATTATGAAAAAAGTACTTCCATTTGGCTGGTATAAACTTTGTTTTCTAAAAGCCAATGAACCAATGACTACTTCAAATAAAAATCTGTGTCAAAATTTCAGAATTATCTTAGAAATAAACGGTCATAAAAACCAAAGTCATAATTTTTTTTTTCGATTTTGTTACAACTGATGAGAATTACTTGAAAAAAATGTACGGCACTTGATGTAAAAAGTACAGAAATAAGTTCCTCAATTAATAAGCTTTCCAAAAAAGTACAAATGTTGTCAACTTTTTCAAAAATCTTGAAAATAATAATAATAATTCCAGAGCAGGTAGCGGTTTCGCAAAAGGCGTACCTGGCCCGGAGCCGCGTTGTTTGTGTCACCTTTATTTTTCTGAGAGCTTCAATTGACCTGCCTCGGTATCTTATCTTATCTAATTAGGGGTGAGATCTGGGTACATTGCGTTCGGTTCGTGTTCGGGCATGTTCGTGACTAACCGAGGTTTAATTATCTTCATTCAGTAAGTGATCAATCAATTACTTTTGACCTTCTTTCCAACTGGGACGTACTAATTTCTTAAAAAAAATGGCTGCTTATCAAAATGAAGAATACGCGGATATCCTGTACTGTTACGGGTTTTGTGATGGCGGCTCCGCTGCGGCTCGCAGAGAATATCAACGACGCTTCCCCA
This sequence comes from Eudemis profundana, assembly GCA_947034925.1. Classification (NCBI taxonomy): domain Eukaryota; kingdom Metazoa; phylum Arthropoda; class Insecta; order Lepidoptera; family Tortricidae; genus Eudemis; species Eudemis profundana. The sequence continues at coordinate 3,488,874 of OX344809.1, forward strand.
ACCGCCGTTTACCTGATGTAAGTGTGTTTGGTGCGACGTATCGACGTATTCGAGAAACTGGATCGGTTCAACGTCGTCAAGCTGATGCTGGAAGACCTCCAGTCCATGATCCGGTTGAAGAGGAACAAATCCTGGAGTGTTTCCGCGCGGATGGCACTACATCAACAAGGATTGTGGCTAACCAGCTTGGGATAACTCAGTGGAAGGTTTGGTTCACATTACATTCAGCACGGCAGTATCCATACCACTACACTCGCACGTACACGCTATCGAGGAGGGAGATCCTGCAAGAAGAATCGATTTCTGCAGATTTTTGTTGAATGCTGACATCGAAGACCCGGAGTACCTGAAGAACATTTTGTGGACAGATGAGTCCAACTTCGACCGCGACGGAATAACTAACTACCACAATCTGCATTTTTGGGCCCCCAAACATCAAAACCCACGGAGGTCCAGAGAAGGAGCTCACCAGCACAGATTCTCACTAAATGTCTGGATGGGTATTGTGCACGACAATTTGATCGGGCCATTCTTTCTGCCGGCACGATTAACCGGTGACGCGTACGAGAACTTTTTGAGGGACGAACTACCTATGCTGCTGGAGGATGTGCCGCTTGCCAGAAGGATAGCCATGGTGTATCAACACGATGGCTGCCCAGCTCACTATTATCTGCGTGTGCGACATTGGTTGGATGTGAATTATCCAGAAAAATGGATTGGTCGAGGTGGTCCGATCCCTTGGGCAGCGAGAAGTCCCGACTTAACTCCATGCGACTTCTACATTTGGGGTCACATGAAGGCATTAGTCTACGACAGGCCAATTCGTGATGTAGAAGATTTACGAGAAAAAATTGTAGCAGCTGCCCAAACTATTAAAGAAAGTCTGTCGACGCGGGTTACAGTCAGTGAAGTACGTACAAGACTTCGTGCTTGCATTCGCAACCGAGGCAGGCAATTCGAACAAGATTTGTAGTTGTAATTGTAATTTATTTTAATTATTTATTTATCGTATGGCGAAACATTACCCTGCGTGCTTCTTTTTGTGTTTAGTAATAATTTAATTATTTTAAAATAAAATTTTATTTAGAAACTGGTTATTTTACTGCTTTTGCAATCTTATTCCTACCAACAAGCATTTGATGTAAATAAATTAATATCGTGCTTTCTGCATGAAGAAACACAAAGTAAGCAGACTGGCTTCAGGTCCGGTATGCTTATTTCTGTCAGTCATTAGGTATCATTACACTTCCAATCATCTTCCTTCGGACTTCGGTCCCCAGGCACAACACCCGCCTGGAGAGATATCTCTCTATTGTCCTCTCTTCCACACACTAACACTTTAATAAACACTATGTACTTACCAATTCAAGGTTGCTCAAAGGGCAATGGAAAGAGCTATGCTCGGGGTTTCTCTTCGAGATCGAATCAGTAACGAGGAGATCCGTAGAAGAACTATGGTTACCGATATAGCTCAACGCATTGCAAACCTTAAGTGGCAATGGGCAGGGCACATTGCTCGCAGAACTGATGGCCGTTGGGGTGGTAAGGTTTTCGAGTGGCAACCACGTACCGGAAGACGAAGTGTTGGCAGGCCTCCCACAAGGTGGACCGACGATCTGGTGAAAACCGCGGGAAGCCGCTGGATAATATCAGCACAAAGCCGACAATCGTGGAGATCCTTGGGGAAGGCCTATGTCCAGCAGTGGACGTCTTTTGGTTGAAATGATGATGACTTACCAATTTTCACTAAAATCGGAAGAATTTAAAAAGTGACAACAAAACAAAAATCGGCCCAAGTATCATTACCGTTTTTGTCACCCTATAAACAGTGTTGCAACCCGTTGTTTTTTTTTAAATTTGCCGCTATTTACTAGTCTCATCTTTCATTAGCCAGACTCTATCTATGTTTTCAGCATGGGACCTTTGAATAAATATCAGAGCATAAACATTTTTATTCAGTTCGTGGCGGGCCTCCCGTTAAAGGCTGAGCCACACCGGCTGCGTACACGTCTGCGTGCGCGTGGCGTACGCGTTGTATAGTATGAATGTTTTTCAAAATGGCGGTTAGTCACGCTCGAAGTCAAGGAGCTGCAGCGTACAGTGCGTGCACACGCAGCCGGTGTGGCTCGGCTCGGCCGTAAGGCCAACGCACACCGGCTGCGTGTGCGTTGCGTGCACGCAGCAGCTCCTTGACTTTGTGCGTAACGCGTACAAAATGGCGGCTCAAAGTCAAGGAGCTGCAACGCGTACGCCACGCGCACGCATCCGGTGTGGCTCAGCCTTTAACGGGAGGCCCGCCACGAACTGAATAAAAATGTTTTTTTATTCAGTTCGTGGCCCGGCCTTTAAGCGGGATAGTCGATTTAATCTATCTATCTATATATATAAAAGAAGATGTCCTGACTTACTGGCTCATCAACGCACAGCCGAAACTACTGAAGCTAGGAACTTGAAATTTTCACAGTAGGGTGGTTGTATAACAAAAGTAAGGGTTAAGAAGGGATTTTTCGAAATTCTTCCCCAAAGGGGGTTGCATGGGCGTTAAAAGTTTATATGGGGGGGGGGGGGGACCACACGATTTTCAAAGTAGGAGATCTGAGACTTCGAACATAGGCTCTTCAATATAAGTTGAAGAAAGTAATTTCACCGTTTTTTGAAATTCTTCCCTAAAAGGGGTTAAACGGGGGTTGAAACTTTGTATGGGCACCAAACGATTTTTGAAGTTGGAGATCTGAGACTTCGGATATAGACCCTTCAATATGAGTACAGGAAAGTAATTTCACGGTTTTTCGAAATTCGGCCCCCAAAGGGGTTAAATGGGGGTTAAAACTTTGTAAAGGGACCAAACGATTTTTGAAGTTGGAGATCTGAGACTTCGTACATAGAGCCTTCAATATGAGTAGAGAAAAGATATTTTACCTTTTTTCGAAATTCATACCTAAAGGAGATTAAACGGGGGTTCAAATATTGTATAGGGACCAAATTATTTTTAAGTTACAGATCTAAGACTTCGTATATAGACTCTTCAATAAAGGTCGAAGCAGTAGTTTTACCGTTTTTTCATCCCTAAAAAGGGATCAAACGGGGGTTGAAACTTTGTAAAGGGACCAAATGATTTTTGTAGTAGATCTTGAACTCATCCAAAAGAGAAGAAAAACGTGATTGCAGTTTTTTGAAATTTATCCCCAAAGGGGTTTAAATGGGGGTTGAAACTCTGTATAAATCCTTTGGACCCGTATTTTTGAAGTAGGAAATCTGAAAAAAAGTTAAACCATTTCTTGAAATTCGTCTCCAAAAGGGGTTAAATGGGGGTTAAAACTTTATAAAGGGACCAAATGATTTTTAAAGTAGGGTATCTAAGACTGATTAAACTGAATAGAACTCAAATTTATCTCGAAAACGGGTTGAGTAGGTAGGGGTTGAAAGTTTGTTTAGGGACCGTACAATTTTTAAAGTAAAAGGTTTTTAACTCCATGTGCATAGCACATAGCAATTAGTAGATTGTTTTTTTGTGTAAGGAACAGGTGGTTTATGAAGTGCATTTAATTTTTGGAAATAATCCTTAAATGGATTTAATAATTGATTTTCGCGGTAAATGTGTAATTTGCAGTTTTGGGCCCAATATATGAGGGTTTTGTACCAAATTCTTTGTGTGCACACAAAGATTTTGGTTAGAATGTGCATTCTTTCGGTGGTTTGGTCTAAACCCACCTTAATAACAACCAAGTTTATGAACAAATATCAGAAACTATTTATAAAGGTTGCCTCATTATAATTTACACCGCAGACGAAGTCGCGGGCATAAGCTAGTTATGTATAATAAACTTTAGTTGTGAAAGTTATTTTATTATTACAATTTTTCAATTGCCTAGTGCCCAAGACAAAAAAAGTTAAATTATTATAGTAATATGGTAATAGTGATCAAAATGTTCGATCATAATGATGTTGCTAGCTTGCAAAATTTGCCGTGAATGGTGAATGTCAAATGTCAATGTCAATTTCAACAGATTTGAAAAGTCAAGTACCGCCCGTCAGGCGCTAAAATCAAATCATATTGAACTGAATGTGAAAACATGCAAAAATGTGTTACGAATGTCACGTTTACATATTTATCTTTTGAATTTCGAAAAATTGGGATTCTTTTCTCATAATAATCTCATAATAATAAATGACATTGAAGTGTAAAGAAGTTACCTATGTAGCAAAGGATATCGGATTTTGTGTTTGGTGATCAGTGTTTTCAAGTAAGCGTTGTTTTTACGATGAGAATATCAAATTTGCGTTTGCAACTATTGTTAATTAAGTTTTATACATAAAATGCAAGGTTACTGGTATTTCCCATCATTTAATATCGTAAACAGTAAAAAATGGGGGAATATTTACAATTTCCATTCTATGAAGTTAATTGTTTCTATTTTTGGTTGGTGGTTCAGTCGTTTAAACATTCTAAAACAAGCGTTTTCTTTCTGTAAAGAAAGTGATTTGTTCAATCATTACGTATTACAATGTTTGTTTCCAATAGATGTTGTGTTTTGTTGTATAGTTCATCTTCAGATTGAGTCAATCTTGCTAATTTATTTTCACCCACTTTCTATGTACATCAAATTATTCACGTAACAATGATAACGATATAATTAGCACTACCAAAATAATATTAAAACTGTCTTTATATTAACAAAAACTCATATGGACATAGTTTTAAGTTATTACTTGTTAGTTTTGTGTGGCAACTGTGGCATATTTGCCCTGAGGCTGAGGAAATTAGGGATGGTAGTCTATTGATGAGAAAGGGGTGACTGGTACTTATTACAAGGTCTGGGGCAGCGAAGACTGCAAATCCACCACTGATTAAGGCTGCGGTTCCACTTGTTGAAATCACATCTCGTCTCCACTCTGCTTCAATGGAAACAGCAAACACTAATGTGATTGGTCAATACCTACATGTCTCTTCTCCACTCCACTTGTCTCCGTCTTAGTGGAGCCACAGCCTTAGAAATGTCTTGCTTCTCTAAAAGTTGATCCAAGCAGGATTCATTACTGATCTGCACACATACTTACATGGCTTCTAAGACTTTTAAAAATTTTATACACAAAAATTGTACGGGACAGGGTCACAAAACCAAATCTATTGTGAGTTAACACCACAACTGTGTCTCTACCTCTAAAGGTGACAAATTATCAGACCTTTTCCTGATTATGGGGTTCAATCTTGAAGCCAATCCATAATATTTATCCTTTACACTACTGCCTTTGAATTAATGTTATAAAATAAGTTTTGGTAAAAAAAAATAGGTTTATTGAGACAAGCTTTTATTGCCGACTGTACTTTTTTTATATAGTTGCAAACTGCTCCTCAAAACTAATCAAATGAGTCCAAACGTGGTGAATTTATCATATGTAATTTAGATGATCCTATGGCTACCATTTGGCTCCATCATCAGATCAGCTCCATGTCATAATAATATAGTATTGTCATGTGATTTACATACCCAAACCGGGAAGTGGATCAAATTTAACTTGCAAGATTTGATTACAGAAACATAGACACCGGGACAGAAATTAAATAAAATTTTGTAAAATAACAATAATTTACTGATATATTAGTGCATATTTAAAAAAGTCTGTACCTGCATCAATTAACACGTTTTTAATTGATTCCTAATTTGTTAATACTTTTGTTGATTATTTATTATTGTTTAATGTTTTGGTTGATTAACAGAGCCCGGAAAATCCATAGCAAAACAAAAGACTGTCGCAATTCAACTAGTGTGAGAAATATTTTTTTATCGATATCGATTGTTGTGTAATATGAGAAAAAACGGCCCACCAAATGAAAAAAAAATAATACAAAATTTCACATAGGTTTTTATAATTAATTATACAGGTACAGATGCAATTTCTTCCTCGAAATCCACGTCAGTACACACAGCAGCACATGACATCTTATCGGGTTTGTTATAGTGATGGGAGTATATAATAATTAATTTTTCAACATTCTCTGGGAGAAAACTGTTTCGTTTATCACTATAAAGCCATTTATGTATACTAAATGAACGTTGGAATTGTGTGTGTGTGTGTGTCTATTATTTTCAATGAGGTTGATTTCCTCTTTGTCACCTACGGCCAAGCCAAAAGGGAAGGGTTATTACTTAATATGAAATATAAGTAACGTTGATAATATAAGTTACGTTGCATTTTAGATGAAATAACACATATAAAACAAACCCATAACTTACTACTTCTTTTGCGTTTGGCGTGAATGATTATAAAATAATGTACCTAAACATATCGGTATGATTTTTTTTAGACAAAACTTACTCGATATCGATAAAAAAATGTTTCTCACACTAGTTGAATTGCGACAGTCTTTTGTTTTGCTATGGATTTTCCGGGCTCTGTTGATTAATTTGAATAATTAGGGAAATATTCCCAATAGTATCTTAACTACGAAATAATAGGGTCGTAAATATGCGATTGAGGGCTTTCTTTATTACCTCCCGTGTTGTGTACATCATTTTATGTCTACACTTGGCCATAAAGCGGCGTTTTCCGTACGCGCAGCGTGCGCTAAAAGCCACTTTATGGCCAGGTGTGCAATAAATATATAATATAACTGAGTGTGTGGCATGGTTTTACCAACTTTTTTTACCTGGCCTGTTTTGGAAACTAAGAGCAAAGATTCAGTTGAACTGATAAATAACCTCCTCCTTTTTTGAAGTCGGTTAATTGGTTAATGAGAATCACTTCCTGATCTGGTAATAGTGCCCATAATATGGTACCATGGGGCTTCTCTGGCCCTAAATTATTATATAACTCATATTAGGATACTCACCGTGTTTGGGGCAACTTGATCGGCTTTAACATGAGTTTGCAATTGTACACCATCGGCTATCGGTTCTTCGATCTATATGCCCAGCCTAAACAGAAATAAGCCATGTAAACTAGTAAAATATCTGCAAGTCTAAAATCCAATTATACTAATCAAATATAAGGCAAGATCGACCTAGTGAGCTATGAATAGAGATCAAAATTAAATGACAAACGTCTTTGAATGCAGACATTATTCCTTTAAGGGTACCTTTGCTTGGGAGCTTTGCCATGCTGGTAGGTAGGGGCCTGCCAAATGCAACCCCCCAGGGTGAAAAATCAAAAAGCAGACTCCCTTTACTCAAGCCGGAGCGACTGCGTTAAACCGCCACTGAAAAGGAAGCCTCACCTTTACGAACGGAATGGAACCGAGGCGGCATATGTAACGGTTAAAGGTACCTTATGGATATTGTCGCTTGCGTCCTTCTATCTTGATGTCCTACAGTAACGGAGTCGGATACGACGCAAGCGACAATATCCATAAGGTACCTTTAACCGCGGAACGTCATATGCGTTTGGGGTTTGAGGTTGTTTGTGTGTGTCTGTTACCATTTTCTTGAAATACCACTAGATTTAGACGTGTTTTTAGGGTTCCGTACATCTAAAGCAGCGGTCGGCAACCTTTTAGCAGCCATGGGCCACATAGTAACTAACGAAATTGACGCGGGCCGCACCTTGTTAATAATTTGTGATTTTATACGATTCTGAATATCCCTTAGGGGAGACCGGGTATGGCTGTCTCGCGGGTTGGTTGTCACAGCGGCCATAAAATAATACTAAACCAAACATTAAGTACATCGATCGGTGCTAAAAAATCGCAAGAGTTGTACATCCTTCTGTACTTCACCAATCGATGCACTTATTCCTTCGTTTAGTATTATTTTATGGCCGCTGTGACAACCAACCCGCAAGACAACCATACCCGGTCTCCCCTACCTACAAAATAGCGAGGGAGGCTCGCGGGCCGCGGGTTGCCGACCGCTGCTCTAAAGGAAAAAACGGAACTCTTATATGATCACTCGTGTGTCTGTCTGTCTGTCACAGCCAATTTGCTCCGAAATTACTGGACCGATTGAGTTGAAATCTGTGGGTCTAGTGAAAAGGGGTACAAGTCTTTATACCAGGTACAAAAGGTCACAACTCTATAGTATGACTTGAGATCTTTTGCTCCTAGGTTAAATGTGTCTTGTACCGTTTTCACTAGACCCACAGAAATTAGGTACATATATGAAGATCGATGACCCAAAGACAGACGTGTAACGGAAATACATATATGAATTTTAAACATAGGGACCACTTTTGGGGGTTAAACTAGAAAATGAAAGCAAACAGTTTGCAAACTATATCGTGTGACATATTAAATGAATCTCAAATATTTATATTATAAATAGTTTTTTTCCACTCCTGTACTGTTATCTGCCTTTTACTTGGTCACGAACACTAATATAAGAACATACATAATATGAGTTCAGAGAAGTCTATACTCTATTCCCCATAACAGCACTAGTGTCGTTATAGTCACTTTACGTTATTGCTAGCAGCCACAGACTTCTAAATCTAGGTTAAACTTAGGTCAAGGATTAAGCGCCCAATTTTAACTTTACGGTAAAAATGCACAACTACCAACTTAACAAACAATTAAATTCTTACGGTTTTTAAGAAAAACAAAACTTTCCGAACTAAATTCATTGATGCCAACATAAAAAAAGTATTTTTAATTTAAGTATATTTTAAATTAAAAAAAAAAAGTTTACCATAGACACATACCTACTGTCAGTCAAACATCATATTTCATATTTGCCTTGTTTCCAGATTATGATTAATCTTGTATTTTATAATTTAAAACCTCGTCGTAGAAAAAGTATTGTATGCAACGTTGTATAATTAAGTCAAAAAACACTCATTGCGTGTCCATTTGCGATACTCGCCGCATTCGCGGCTCGTATCGCAACTCACGCAATTCGCATTTTTTGAACCCACTTATACAACTGTTGCATAAAATACTATAAAGTTATTTAAGAAAATAGGCGAAAATTGACCATTCCTCCCCCCTTATTTCCGAAACTATTGGACCTAAAAACGTTCTTCACGCGAGTCTAACTCACGTGAAGAATGTTTTAACAGTAACTATTTTTTGCCGATTCAGATTTTCGTATTTTTTCAAAATGGTGGAGTCATCTGACCACGGCTCTATTGTCAAGGCAGTGGATGTTCAGATATTTTTGAGCATCCTGAAAAGTGTGGATACATCTGATGGCGATGGTACAGTCAGCGCCAAATAGTCTGTGGCATCTAAAGCGTTATTATCGTAACACGTCTTTACTATAGGGGCCGAAATTCTTTTTAGTGCCTAAAATGAAGATGAAATCTTATAGATACTTTTACAAAATGGCAGATGTCTCGTAATTTCTTTAGTGCAGTTTTACGTTATAGCTTGGCAACTTCGTTGGTGACACTCACCTGTGTGCTTTTTAGCCGTAACTACTTACACAAGTTACCGCCAACATGAACGGCGACCGACGGAGGCAGCCTCCGGAGAACCCGTTCGTGTTGGCGGTAACTTGTGTAAGTAGTTACGGCTGCACATAACAAAAAGCACACAGTTGAGTGTCACCAACGAAGTTGCCAAGCTATAGTTCTCAACCACATGCCTCAATGTTTATTATGAAATGAAGTATTTTGATATTTTGGGCTTTTTATAGCAAAAATGTCTCATTTCTTACTCGAATTACCACTGCGTTAAAGATTTTATCCGTTCAACTGAGCTAATGCTGTTAAAGAATACAATACCATTGAGCGAACAATACCATTGAGAGAATACAATACCACCAAAAAAAAATAATAATGCGTAACACGAGTAGACCCTGGCGGCCTACCTGGCTCCCCGTTAAATCTGTAAAAGCAAAACGCATTATTATTATTTTGTTTGAAAGCATTTGCCGCCTTATCATTACGGTCATAAAACCGATAAACCGTTGAAAGCTCATAATATCTCTAAGTCTTTTCTCTACGGAATACGCACTTGCAGACCGTCGGGCGAATGTGAAATGCTAAACAAATTAAGATCGCAGTTATCTATAAGTGCATTTACACTTTACTGTCTAGTCTAGTAAATAGAATCTATAATCTAATGATCTTTCAAGGCAGTTATACTTTTTTGACACTATATTCTCGTTATCCTAATCTGCGGTTAGCGGTTAACCTCTCAATGGTATTGTATTCTTTAGCAGCATTAGCTCTCTTGAACGGATAAAATCTATACCAGTCCCCGTGCCGCCTCCAATGTAGTGTCCACTGCGTTACCAAAAATATGTTTATGCCACACCTCTGTACAATTGTACAAGTGACACATGTACAGTGTACAGAGACATAAAATGATGTACACAACACGGGAGGTAATAAAGAAAGCCCTCGATCGCATATTTTCGACCCTCGCTTGCAGCTACGGCCTCAAACTTCTGCGATCTCGGCCTTTGTATTACCTTACCACCCTAGTTGTGTAATGTAGGTACTATTTTTATATTCATAGCCCATATATTTCGATATCATTCAGGGTGAGCGTATGCTATTCTGAATAACAAAATAATATGTTTTTTGGATATTACTTATACTTACGGGTAAGAAAATATGCCTTAAAATGTAAAAGGGACGTTTTATTAGGCATCAAAAAGAATTTTGGCCCATAGGCACGAAGAACTGCTACGATATACAGGGTGTTTGGTGTTTTCAGTCGTTCGTTTATTATTTTTGTTAATCTCTGTTTTATTAAGTTTTGATCATTCTGTCGTTCGTTTAGTGCTTTTGTTAATCTCTGTTTTGTTGAGTTTTGATCATTCGAAAATGGCTAACGAACGACTGAATTATCAAAACTCAACAAAACAGAGATTAACAAAAACACTAAAAGAAACATAACAAAAGACAACAGTATCAGAATTACAAATGCGTTAGCCACCAGAGACAGTCAAATGACGACTAAAGTCGAATCTGATCCCAGCACCGGCTCCACGGCTCGCCTGGATTGACATTTAACCCATAACCCACGAAAGAGAGAGACTGCTGCACTTATTGTCCTGCTCTTACACAGGACAATAAATGCAGCAGATATCAGTCTTCACCTCTTCGCACGTGTTGTTTTCAAGAACATTTTCTTGTCGTGCATAATCGATTTCGCTCAAGTTTGTGAAAGTTGACCTTCAACTCCCAAGTCCAAATTTACGAAAGATAAGTATTACATCTTCACCAACCTGCAAACCTGGTCGCCGAAAAATGAAAACCCGCGAAAAGACAAAGGAAATTCCAAAGAAGATACAGCGTCAATGTTTGGGCATCGTTAATTTACCAGTTGCGTCCGTTACAAAAATCGGGAAAAAATCATGTTCATGAAAGGTTCTTTGGGATTATTGTACATCATTAAAAAAAGGATAGAGCACAGAATTTTTTAAAACAATTTTTAGAACGTGGTCTCATTTAGTTTTTTTTAATTGCAAATCAAAATTGATCTTTGACTAAATTTTTACATGTTGTAAAACAATTGAGGGTCAATAAAAAAAAACTAGCAGTAACATGTCAGTAATTTTGGCTCTGATACAACCGTGGAACGTTACACATCACGATGCAATAAACATTTTGTCTCTTTTCCACTTAATTTTTTTTTTATTCAAATTTAAACGCGTCGGCCCCGTAAATTCTTTAAAAACAACAAAAGAAAGCAAGAAAAAATACACGTGGGCCAAAAATTTTTTTAGAGAGCGTACAGGGATAGAAAATAACCCGTTTTAATTTGGCAAACGATGGACCAAACACCCTGTATATGGCGCTTTGGATGCTACAGACTATTCGACGCTGACTGTACATCAATAATCTAATACATTAAATGGACTTCAGAAGATGAAGTTTTTGACTTTTTTCTTTTTGTTGCAGACTTGACCGCCATGCCCGCAGGGTCTGATGACGACGTGGAGTACTTGGATGATCCTATCTCCCTGCCGACTTTTGGAGACATCAAAACCGAGATATGTGGTAAGTCATTTTAATTTTTATGTTTACTGGATACTAGGGATGTAACGATACCGATACCGATATATCGGTATCGAACGTTTTTTGAGCATCGGTTTGACCGCACCTTTAAATATTACAAAAAACAGTTTCAAACAAATTATATAAAAACAAAAATTAAGTGGTAAAGTGAAATAGGCAGCGAAAATAACCGAGCAGCACCATTTTGCTACTTTAAATTGCATGCTGTCATGTCTTGACGATTCAGAAAGTAACAGTATGTGACTTACGGTAACGACATCTAAAAAACGTCCTACGGTGCAAAATCAGATTGATTCAAAGCAACGTTTCGATATTTTGATATAAAATTAACATTATTTTTTTGTCTCTTAACTGTAGATCAGATCATCGACCTCGGAGAAAGCTCTGACGAAGAAAATGGATGGACATCGTCGTACGGAAAGAAGAACTTTGTCTTGCCGGTTACGTTTTTCGACATACCTAGAAACGTCAGCCTGTTGAAGAAATGCAGACCGATGAGCATCAGGATTGTTGACTGCAAACAAAACCCCGCAGACTACAGCAAATATATTCGCGAGAAGTCTACAAACCAACCTGTTGATGGTTGTGCACCAGCAGTTAATAATATGAGCGACAGTCACTGTGAAAATAATCCAAATAACGCAAATGTGGAAGATAATGTTACTAATAATACTAAAACTATAGATAAAGATGGTAAAATACAGGATAGTGAGAAAAAAAGGATCCGTCCACCTAAAGGCGATAACTATGAAAGATTAGAAAAGCGTAGAGAACGTAGAAAACAGATTGCTCTTAACTGTAAAGATTTGAGCCAGCTTGATTTCAAACGAAACAAGGGACTCGTGGGTTTGAAAATTACGGCAGAAATTCTGAAAGAAATCGTACATACAGAAAAGACAGTTCAAAAACGGAGTAGTACAAAAAGTATTTCGGGCGAAAAGAAATTTAGGGACAATAGTGGAAGAGATAGAGACAAAACATTAGATGGAACGAAGAATAAATTAGTGGAAGATAGATGTAAGGAAATACCTAAAATTGATGCAGAAAAACAGTGTATTAATTTTTGTGAAGTTGATGAAAATAAGGAAAAACGTGTAACAAATGTACAAAAAATACCTATCGGCAAGAAAAGTTACTGTATAGAAAAGAAGCGTAAGGAAAAAACCGAAACTGATACGGGAAAAGTATTTATCAAAACAAAAACGGACTTTACCGTAGATAAACATAAGGAAAAAAATAGAACAAATACAGAAAAGGCACTTATAGCAACGAAGAGCACTTCTACTCTTATATCCAAGGAAAGAAGTGAAAGTGATACAAAACAAGCATTGATTGATACAGAATCTGTTGTCCATAAATTTAAGGAAAAGTGTGAAAATAATTTATACCTAAAAACAGTTGGTGCTACCTTGGATAATCTTGGAACGTCAATTATACCAATTGAAGATACAGATACAAACATCCACAAGCCTAAAGATGTCAATCAGGGCGGTAGGAACAAAACAAATACTATAAAAGGTGACACAACGCCGGTTAATACCAGAGACAAACTAGAAAACAGCAATGGAAATAATGATGTACGTTGTAGTTTGAAAATATCGTGTAATAAACCTAAACACTCAAAAAGTGATAACAAGCAGTCAGATATTTTGAAAACAGCTGTAGAGCAAAATCGTAAAGGAAAGACCAAAAGTGCCCAGCTAGTTCCTAAACTTAATTTGAAGCGGAAAAATGATATTAGTGAGGGTTTTTACGTAGTTCCAGCCAAAGACAAACAACAAAGCAAAAGCTTGAAAAAAATTGAAGTTCCTTACTCTACTGAAACGAAACAAGTCGAGAAATGTACTCTCAAAAATGCAAATAGAGATGACCAGACGGGCTCTAACTCACCAGTAATACCGTGCAAAACTATCACCGTTAGACCTAGCCAGCCTAAACTTTCACCAAATATACCATTAGCTAAGAATACTGGTCAAAACAAAGCTACAAACCAAAATAATACCACAACAAATTGGTCTAAACCAGATATTGCCACTTCACATAATACTTTACCATTGACCAGCCAGAAGTCGCAAATTAATAACAACGCATCTAAAAATAATCAAAACATCCAAAAGAAACCTTCAACTACTCAACTAACTAATGTTTGCTTGCTGAAGCAAAGAGATTTAAGCAAGGATTCCACTTTGAAGCATTCCTTGTCTCAGTCAAATACTCGTACTGCAAACGTTAACATTAATGTTAAAAGTTCTAGCCAAAACTTAAATCCTAAAACTATTAAGGCCGCCATATATTATCCAGATATGTGTACCCAAAAACCAACCGTCACTGAGAATAAATCAGATCAGAACATGTCTAAAATGAACCCGACAAAAGGTTCCGTAATAAAATCGGCATCCACTGGAAACATTGATCCCGTAAACAATGTAATACATTTGACTAAAAGCCATACAGATCCAAATCCACAACCGAGCCAGCCAATATTCAAACAACCCATATATGCGTATTCCGGACGTAACGCTATCATTCTCAGAAAGCCCCCTGCTCCCTTGCAAAAGATTACACCATCTAACCTGGGACAGCCCATTCAAACTATGGTAAACAACAGACCTGAGTACCAACCAATGCCAATAGGAGTGCAACCTGTCAGATTCAAAGTCCCACAGTATCCACCACCGACCACCAATATAGCTAGGCCTACGGTCCAGAACTTTCTTCCGCAATGGCGCATGCCTAATGCGTGTTTTCGAGGGTTAGAAGGGGCACATTGGCAGTCACAACTGCCAGTATATCCCTACCCTGATCATTGGCGATCTATGTCTGTGCCTCTGCCGCCTCCACCATCACCACCCCCTCCACCAGTACCGTCCCTATCGACAGTACAACACTCAACGGACAACTTCAGCAAGAACAATCTTGGACCTCCAAAAGTCCCAGTCTCCAAAGATTCTGTCATCGGTAGCACTGCCAATGGTGAGCTGATTAAGAAAATTAACATCGTAGCTAAGCCAGCGAGCACCGTTCACGATAAAGAAATGATGCTAGCCGAATTAAACAACGCGGTTATGTCCCCAGAACTAATTAAACCGGTAGACCAATCCAATGAACTCAAACGTAAAAACGACTCCAAAACAGAATCAGCCAACCCAAAATACTCGAAGCCTTGCCCTTTGTCGAAGAAACACAGAGCTAGTGATTTAAACTTGGTGAAGATTCCTAAAAAAACACCTACGAATATCGAAAGTACATATTCACCTCCGATATTACCAATACTAACGTATGAGGAAATATTGTCCCGACCCGATAAATATACTAAAACGGGTTTGACAAAGGATTCTCAGAACCGTATCCCGTTCAAGCTAAGCAAATTCTTAACAGCTCCGAAGAAAGCAAGTAATATGGAACCGAAAAGAAAAATACCGCAAACGGATGGTGAAAAACAAGCTAAAGCCAAAAAGATATCTTTCGAAGATTACAGGAAAAGAGTTACGAAAGATGACGTCGACAGGATCGAAGTTAATAAAATCAGAAAGCCTAATGTAGCGGATGATTACAATCATGACCAAGGCTATGATTCTGATGCTACTGTGAAATTGTATTTTTAATTGTTACTAGATTTTAAGGAAACATGCGAAGAGATTTATTTTTTTAATAACTTTATGACCAGTGATAGATTTAGTTATTTACAAATTTTATGTGGCATGTGTTATCGAGAAGATATTTTACACTTTTTAAAGCAAAGCATAACAACAATCATAGTTGATTTGATGGGTCGTTGTTAAAATTGTTGTAAATCCAAACTTATCTAATAATAAGTTGAAGTGTATCTGAATTAAGCTGATTGTTTTTCTCAATACATATTTTACTTGCTTTTTGTACACTTTTCGTGTGTTCAATATTCGAATATTATTACATTTTATGCCACACCTGTAGGCTTATGACGCTACGCTTTGTCGGGTAATAAATAAATGATATCATCCGTAAATGATAAAGCATCCGTCACGTTCTGACAAGTAGTGTGTGAGAGTGACGGATGCTTTATCATTTATTTATTGCGCAACAAAGCGTAGCGTCATAAGCCCACTGGCCATAAAGTGACTTTGTCCGCACGTTTGTTCTGGCCAAGTGTAGACATAAAATGATCTACCTACACAACACGGGAGGTAATAAAGAAAGCCCTCGATCGCATATTTACGTTCCTCGCTTGCGGCTCGGGCCGCAAACATCTGCGATTTCGGCCTTTCTTTGTATTACCACCCTAGTTGTGTAATGTACTATTCCGTTTTAACAGTTTTCCAAGAGACTTTTTAGTAATTAGATCTCGTTTCGCTGAACAAAAACAAGTGATTTGCACTTATGCAATAGCTTTGTCATCTATTCTAGCCATTGACGTATATAAAGGACAGGGTTAACGAGCGCGCAGACGGTTCCAACGCGTTGGTCCTAAAAAACAGTTTTAGGACCAACGCGGCAGTGGGACGCGCAGCGCACAGCGCAGCCGGACGTTATAAAAATGCCTAAATGCGCGGTAAAAGGCTCCATTTACTGTTACGGGGAATATAGACCCGGGTGGATTTTCGTCCGCGACATTTGTATGCCATACATTTAGTTTGGCATACAGATGTTTGGCATACTACCCACCCGAACTGTATGGGTCGCCCTATCCTTACTTTTGAAATCATCAACAGAATTTTCTGATTGCAATGGTGATTTTTTTTGGTGAGCTGCGAAGCAAAGTGTCACTGTAGGTATGTGACCATTTTTCGTTATTGCCTAGTACAGTGGTTCCGAACCTGGGGGTAGTTACCCCTCCAGGGGTAAAAGGAAGTTTTGTCAGGGGTAATACGCATGAATGTTAAGCCTAAGCCGTTTTACTTTGAGTAGTTTCTTATAAGCTTATAATATAATTTTGGAGGGGTACAATACAAATCTCGATGAGAATGTGGGTGATATGATAATAAAGGTTAGGAACCACTGCCCTAGTATGTCCGTTAGAGCATTACTTACGTTTATTGCCTTTTTTCTGTCAAAAGTCTACAATTTAGTATTGGTTTATTTTACTTTTGAGGTCGCACTAATGACTAAAGATATTTCACCATTTTATTTTGTTGATTGTGCCAAAGATGGTGTTGTGAAAAGACTGTTTAAATCATATAAGTGATTGTTAAAAAAATGTGTTTTAATTCGCTCATTCCCTAAATACCGCATTCCTTAAATACCAGATTCTCGATCTCTCGATCTCGATCTCCCTTGTTGTGTACATCATTTTATGTCTACTCTCGGCCAGGTATGGCATAAATAATATTTTTGAATAATAGCCGAAACACGTTCCGTAAACTCAGGTTTCTACTGGCCAGTGCATACAAATATGGGTCCAAACAATGTGTTACGAACTCTCGTGTAGACAGTTACACACTATTGTAACTATAGTTATATGATGCACTAGATAATCAGTGATTGCTCATGATAGGTAGTCATGATTCACACGACTAAAGCGGGTCATGTACCTACACAAGGAGATACCTACCCTAAAGTATAGGGAACGTGCATGAACTATAGGTGGCAGCACTAAACGACAAAAGAGACACGGGTGGACAATAAAGGAAACTATCACCCCTGTTAATGTCAATGACAATATCTAAGTGTCAATGTCAAAAATTAACGGCGTTTTCGTCAATGTGGCCCCAAGATGAGAGGGTACATGATTTAGATTGGCGGCACCAGTTGGCAGCACCTTTGTCGTGCACGTTCCCTATAAAGACAAACAAGTAATCCAACAGACATCTTCTAGACAAGCATGCTACATCCTAGGCTTCATCGTCACTTAACATCAGGTGCGATCGGAGTCAAATGCTTGTCTATCACACATAAAAAAAAAAAAAAAAAAAAAAAACTTGGGCTGTTTAGGAGCGCGCGACACATGTTCAAGGTCGCAGCACAGGGCTGCCGCCCGTCGGTTCTGTAAAATACTTACTTCAAACGTTATTACTAGTTGCGCAAATGAACGGCGCACGCTGAGCAGTGCGCGGCCCTGACTGAAGCATTCTAATTCTAACGCATTGCTAAATGTTTGCATGTGGTGCATTCATAGACGGCGCGCACACATACTAGCGCTCGATGCACCTTTTGTCGGAAGAAAAATTACTGTTAAGTATTATATTATAAATAAAACAAATTAAATTTGAACCATAGTTGAGTGCATTGACCACAAAAACCCTGAGTATGCCGTTGTCAATTTCACTTGGTCTTTGTTCTGTTTTTAGTTGCCCTCTGGACTTCAAAGTGCCCTGGTAGGCCAAGCCAGAACAAGCTCCAATTACAACGTCCTCGCATTTCAAGTTTCAGTTGTAAGCCCGACAATGACGACGTAGTTTCGCATAAATTATAAAGGGGTTTAGTTGAAATATCGCGGAGTTATATGCAAATGCTTTAAGTTTGCGACTGTCTGGAGATCCCTCCGAGGAAACAATTAGGTTATAGTGCTCGTAGATCTCTAGGGTCTTATTTTAATCTCAAAATGTATGGCTGTGTTAAGATGCCTTGGGAAATTTGAAATGTTCAATCGTTCGTTATGACATAATTAACCACAAAATTAAAAATTTTAAAACAACCGGCTTTCAATAAGCTAATTTCGATAATAAATGCCGAGACTATGTAAAATAACCAACTCGCCGTATGTGTGCCTATAATATTTTAAAAGTTCTCTCAATAACTGTAAGATCCCATCATCAGCTCGTGATTTGGTTGCAATGGGAAAATAATGTTCAGCCATGTTCGAGTAATCGAGTAACAAACGTATAAATTGAATGCCGTTTTTCCTTTGCGGAGGTCAGTTAACATAAATACACATGAGACTCTATAAAAATACCCAAATCACCATATGTGTGACTATAATATTTGAAGAGTTCCCTCGATTTCTACATGATTCCATCATCAGATCCTGATTTGGTTGCAATGAGACCACCTCTGACCTATACCCTTTCAAACAAAAAAAGAATTTTCTAAATCGGTCTAGCCGTCTTCAAGTAATCGAAGAACAAACCTACATAAAATTTTCTCTTTGTTTTGAAGTCGGTTAACTCTAGAAACTCATTTCTAATAAGAAATACTCGAGAAACTATGAAAAATACCAAAATCGCTATATGTGTGCCTATAATATTTGGAGAGTTCTCTCGATTTCTCCAAGATTCCATCATCAGATCCTGATTTGGTTGAAATGGGACTACCTTTGATTTATACCCTTTCAAACAAAAAAAGAATTATCTAAATCGGTCTAGCCGTCTTCAAGTAATCGAAGAATAAAACTACATAAAATTTTCTCTTTGTTTTGAAGTCGGTTAACTCTAGAAACTCATTTCTTATAAGAAATGCTCGAGAAACTACGAAAAATACCAAAATCTCTATATGTGTGCCTATAATATTTGAAGAGTTCCCTCGATTTCTCCAAGATCCCATCATCAGATCCTGATTTGGTTGCAATGGGACCACCTCTGAAATATACCATTTCAAACAAAAAAAGAATTTTCAAAATCGGTTTAGCCGTCTTCGAGTAATCAGTGAACAAACACACAAAAAAAAAATAAAAAAAAAACATACAGACGAATTGAGAACCGTCGTTCTTTTGAAAGCCGGTTAAAAAGTACGATGGAAGGTAAGGGTTTGGTGATAGTTTAAGTCGAATTTTGTATGAGTTTGCAATCGCCGATGGAGCGTGTAGTGTTCAGTACTGGGGATATTAGAAATAAAATAGAATTTGTATCCAGGTAGACAGAACGGTTGATTGATAACGACTGTCTCGTCTTGCGAGTAGGCTAACACTGCCACACGGACGCTCTCCGACAACCGCCCCTATACATTTATTTATATATGTCGCAGTAAGATAGATATAGCCGTTATATAGTTATAATCCTAGGGATATAATTATATGCCGTAAGATAGTTATACGAAAGCGATTCATTACTATCTTACTAGGAATATAACTATAATACGTCTTTAGTTTAGTGATATAGTTATATTACTGGATTAAGTTTAGTGAAATAATTATAGGTTTCGTTTTTAGGGTCATCAAAAAAAATAACCCTAACCTACCTATTTTTGTGAGCCGTTTCGTTTTTAGGGCCATTAAAAAAAATAACCCTAACCTACCTATTTTTTGGGAGCCGTTTCGTTTTTAGGGTCATCAAAAAAAATAACCCTAACCTACCTATTTTTGGTAGCCGTTTCGTTTTTAGGGTTAGCAAAAAAGAATAACCCTAACCTACCTATTTTTGGGAGCCGTTTCGTTTTTAGGGTCATCAAAAAAAATAACCCTAACCTACCTATTTTTGGGAGCCGTTTCGTTTTTAGGGTCATCAAAAAAAAATAACCCTAACCTACCTATTTTTGGAAGCTGCACTGCAATGCACCTAACTATACCTCCGCCGTACCGCCACACTCCTACCTACAATTATTTCACTAAACTTAATCCAGTAATATAACTATATCACTAAACTAAAGACGTATTATAGTTATATTCCTAGTAAGATAGTAATGAATCGCTTTCGTATAACTATCTTACGGCATATAATTATATCCCTAGGATTATAACTATATAACGGCTATATCTGTCTTACTGCGACATATACAAGGTGCTCGCGAGGAAACCGCATAGTGGCATAATTTTGCCAGCATACTTATTCCTGATCATGTTTAGAAAAGAAAATGTCGTGTAAAGTAAGGTGAACACAGATTAGTTTTTGAGTTTTTAATGATTTTAGATTTGTAACATCTCCAGTGTTATCAACTTTATAATTGCGATGTTGCGAGACCGACACACTACGGAAATTGTTGTTTAATGTGTAATGTCAAGTGTCCAATTTTTCACTTTGATATTTGACGCTAATCAATAAAGTTCCACATTAGTGGATATGAAAATATCACTCATCAATCATGCCAGCCCATCCTAAAGCATTGTGTTACTGGTGAGCCAATAATAATTTATTTAATTTGTATGAAAAGTAAAAAAAGTTTAAAATCATATTTCGACTTGTGTTCATGTAATGTTATTTAATCATTACGACCTCAGCTATATATTGCTAAATTTATGCGGGTTCCTCGCGAACACCCTGTATAT
Organism: Eudemis profundana; assembly: GCA_947034925.1. NCBI lineage: Eukaryota > Metazoa > Arthropoda > Insecta > Lepidoptera > Tortricidae > Eudemis > Eudemis profundana. Next base: position 3,509,890 of record OX344809.1, read on the forward strand.
ATTATCATTCTGTAGGTACACATATTATGTGGACACCACAGGGCGTAAAGGTGCTCGAGTGGAGACCACGAACTGGAAGACGCAGCGTAGGTCGGCCCCCCACAAGATGGTCTGAGGCCTGGTTAGGGTCCCATTGGTGAGTTTTTCCTGGCACACCGCACCGCTACTTTGAACTGCTCAGGTAGAAACGCAGCCTTAAACTTCCCGGGTACATTGCTAGTTAAGATTTGTAAAACTGTTGCGTAGCTTTGTGAAACGGCTCACAGTTGTTAGCCAAGCTGACATTGCGTTGGAATGCTTGCTTCTAATAGTACATTACACAACTAGGGTGGTAATACAAAGAAAGGCCGAGATCGCAGATGTTTGCGGCCCGAGCTGCAAGCGAGGGACGTAAATATGCGACCGAGGGCTTTTTTTATTACCTCCCGTGTTGTGTAGGTACATTATTTTATGTCTACACTTGGCCAGAAAGCGGCTTTTTTCGTACGCGCAGCGTGCGGAAAAAGCCACTTTATGGCCAGGTGTGGCATAAAGTAGTATAATGACAAGACTTTTCAAATCAGTTAGGTTACTGCAATGCAACTACTCTGATATAAAGTTTTGACTTTCGCTGCAGAATCTGTCGGGAACGCGGCGAATTCCTTTCCCGAACTCTTGCTATTGCAAAACTAAAAGGCGTCTTTAGCAGGGATGTGATGTCAGTTATGGCATTTTATAGATTAGCACGCACGGTAACGGCAACTGTACTAACCCCTATACAACTTCATAGAGGTTAGTCTAGTTTTAGTCATAGGACGGCAGTATTCAGAAATTTGCTACTTAATGCTGGTTTAAAACAAAGCAACAACTGTAGAAAATTGGATTTTTTATGTTCTCAACATATTGTGGCACATTGAGGGCTACCCTTTTTATGCTCATCAGTTGGCGCCACTGTCGAGTAGGATCCTGTATTACGTTTGAAGTCATATACCCCAATTTGCACCCAAGATCCGAAATCTCGAACACTGGTAATAAACTGAGTTACGGGCGTAAGAACAGTGCAATGAGAGCCACTTTATGAGCAAGTGTGTTGCAATAGTACATTACACAATTAGGGTGGTAAAACAAAGGAAGGCCGAGATCGCACATATTTGCGGTCCGAGATGCAGGTGAGGGACGTATATGCGATCGAGGGCTTTCTTTATTACTTCCCGTGTGCGTATACATCATTTATGTCTACACTTGGCCAGAAAGCGGTTTTTTTCGTACGCTGTAGCGTGCGGTAAAAGCCACTTTCTGGCTAGGTGTGGCATAAAACATTTATATCGAATCATATTACATTAGTAACTTTACCCTTTGGCGTTTAGTAACAATTTACAACGTCCGAGGTCGCGGATAGGCACGATAGAGTGTGTTTTCCTACATCCGTCAAGGGGGGTAATTGCGTCTATGGGGGCACATGCGTCTTTTAAAGATGCCATCCGAACTCTTTAAAACGAACCCTACCCTACCTGCCTGTAAAGTACGAGTACAGCGTATACTATTATAGTCCGTACAAACTCTTAAGACCAAATGCTGTTAAACGAACGCAAGCCAAAAACTACCTTATGTTCTAATTATAAGGTAGCTTTTGGCTTGCGTTCGTTTGACAGCATTTGATCTTAAAGTTTGTACGGACTATACTACGCATTTGCCCCCATAGCCGCAGCTACCCCGGTCGACCTTATAAGCTACTAGCATTTAACCGCGGCTTCGCCCGTTGTTCCCGTTATTGTCCCAAGGGAACTATTTACCGGGATATAAAGTATCCTATGTTTCAATCCAGGACGTGTTCTACTTGCATGCCATTTCAGCTCAATCCATCTAGTGTACCCCGTTATTGAGTACCTAACAAACATCCAAACATCTTCGCAAACTTTCTTAGTTATAATATTAGTAGGATTACAGAAAATGCAGCAGCTGACATGAGATTACCCTAGAAATTGCGCTAGGTAAATATATTTTTAATAAATTTTGTACCACGGGCGCTATTCAAATTGCCGTTAACATCTTGTAATAACTTGTCTAGCTCCGCTTACCTTATATTGTTTTAGAAATACGCCAATATAGAATACCTAGTACTTAATATAACACGGGTGAATTGAGTCGTAAAGTGTCCGTCAAGATAGCGTACACCGTAAAGATATTCAGAATCTAATGCAGCCAATAAATAGTACCCAAATAGTACTGACGAAATACCTCATCATCATCATCATAAATCCCTTTCCCTTCCCCTAATATCCCTTAAACTTTTCGAAATATAAGGCCCGTTCACGGTGTACGCTACCGGGCGTCAAGCTTGCGTACACCGTTTGTATCTCTGGAACGGCTTTGTTTTTGGAAACGCTTTATATCTCAAAAATTTGTACCCAAATAGTACCCTAGAGCCCTAAAATTTCATTTCTCTAGGTATCGTAGAAGCCGAGATATTCCATGACTTAACGGTGTACAAAATTTCACACCGTCAAGCTGGCGTACACTGAAAAAAAAAGTTTGTTAAATGTAACCGCACTTTCGTCTACCTATAACTTAAAAAAAGTGACTACATAACTACAGCTATATCTTACCAAACTGTTTTACTGCTTATAGACAAACCAGATTGTTAAATCAACTTAACTTGAATAACGCCTTATCAAATTATGGTTATTGATAAAATAAGCGAAGTCGTTCGGTTAAATATTTTTTTCAGTGTACCCGGGAATTTCACATAGAAAGAGCTTATATATTTATCTCGGCTTCTATGCTAGCTAGAGAAATGAAATTGTAGGGCCCTAGCTAGAGTACTATTTGGGTACTATTTTTTGAGATATAAAGCGTTTCTAAAAACAAAGCCGTTCCAGAGATACAAACGGTGTACGCCAGCTTGACGCCCGGTAGCGTACACCGTGAACAGGCCTTTTACCTATTTCGAAAAGTTTAAGGGAACTATTTTTTTCACCTAGGTATTTCGTCGGTACTATTTGGGTACTATTTATTGGCTGCATCAGATTCTGAATATCTTTACGGTGTACGCTATCTTGACGGACACAGTCGTAAACAGAGGTTATCCATACAAACATTTATGTAGACTAGAGGTTTTAGAATCCAGGTTAACGCCAGCAATTTAGGTTAAAATATGTTTTACAATACGATATACAATACAATATTACTTTATTGCACACCAAAAGAAAATTACAATTCAACTTATATTAAGACAATGGTAAACAATTGGCAATCTTGTCGCTAAAGAGCGGAGTCGATGCAAAACTAACAAGAGTAAATGAGTAGGTGGTGAGAAACAAACACAAAAGACAAATAATGCACATAAATAACTATGTAATTAGAAAATGTTTTACATAAAGTAAATACTTGATACATTTTGTCTGACACTCATTCACTGTTATGTTTACGCGGGCTAGTTTTTCGCAATTCAACGTCTGACATGCGCCTTTTAGTGTGATTTTTTTTTCGGGTCGAACCAGGTCGCTAGCCGGACCACCCTGAGGGGTCGGACTGGGTGGGTGCCGGGGCGCCTGGGTCAAACCACGTGACCTTGTCCAAAGACCTACATATATTAATCAGGATATCTGTAGAAGAACTAAGGTTACCGACGTAACTGCCTTTTTTTTGACGCTGACAGTACTTACAAGCCTTAGTGGCTGTTGAAAAAATCGAACAGGGTGGGGGCTTGTGGCGTTCCCTGGGATCGAACCAGATCGCTTAGCCGCGGACCACCACGGTTTCGTTGGTTGAAACTGTTGAAAGTGAGCAACGGACCAGCGGGGACATAGCTGCCAGGGTTAGCAAGTTTGGGCTGAACTTATAGCCCGAATAACCGATATTCGATGGTGTGTAAAGATTCTCAAATCAAAGAAATGTAATAATAGGGTCAATTGCAGAAAAAATGTTCCTTTTACGTAAAAAGTTGTCCTAACTATCCCGTACAAATTTTGAATCTCAGTTTCGTTACGCCCGAACTAAATATAGGGGAAAATTTTAACGAAACTGAGATTTTCTGTTATCAGTTTCTTTACGATTTTCCCCTATATTTGGTTCGGGCGTAACGAAACTGAGATTCAAAATTTGTACGGAATAGTTGGGATATTTAGGACAACTTTTGTATTTCATAAATGAAAAGTGCTCATGATTCTGAGTAAAATGCTATAAGACACACCATGATCAGACAAAAAAAGTAAAAGGTAATTTCTGTAATTGACCCAATAACGATGTATTCCTCCACGCAAAGCCTGCTGAAAGTCGCTCTTTAACAATAAAACCGCATTGCGTCTGCTTTTAATGTTCATTAGATCTTTGGGTTCTTTTGAGTTGCGATTGCAATCTTGCAACTTCTAGATTTCAGTCTCAATGCTCTGCAATAGCAATTGTTTGTTTTTTTACTTTAAACCCTGTATTCCGTTGGCTGGTATTATTCTGGTAAAAACAAACAACTGACCCCGGTCGCGCCAGATTAAAAAACTTTGGTGCTGTTTAAGCTTTTCAAAAACGGACTGGAATGTACAAAACTTTTGGGATCTTTATTATGTAGGGTTGCCAATATTATTGCATAGATTTTCTGAACATTTACGGTGAGGTCTATCATTTTTAGGGTTCCGTACCTTAAAAAGAAAACGGAACCCTTATAAGATCACTTTGTTGTCCGTCTGTCTGTCTGTCCGTCTGTCAAGACCCTTTATTTCGGGAACGCGTGGAGATATCGAGTTGAAATTTAAACCATAATTACTTACTCAGTACATCTATAGCATAACTGGCCGCGACTTCGTTTCTCGCGCGACAGAGCATCACCTGTCACTGTCACACGATATTGAGTGGAAAGAGATAGGTAGCATTTGTCGCGCGACAAAGAGTCGCGTGTCACAGTTGTGCTAGAGGTACAGGTCTACTTACAGTCCCTTGAAACTGTGAAAAAAATCAAACTTCTAAGTTAACGCGCAAAAAAGATACGGCTGTTTATGCCGCAATAAATGTAAATTTCGTCACTCGCAAGGAAACTGCGATTTGAAGGGTACTTTCCATTGACCTATAACTATGAAATTTGGCAAGTAATACCGTCATATACTACAAGTATAGGGAAAAATCTGAAAACTTCTGAACATTTTTAATTAAATCGTAAACAAATAGCCTTTACTAGGGGAATCAAATTTATAGGGTATTTTCTTACATGTACCTACAAATTTGTACGGAACCCTCGGTGGGCAAGTCCGACTCGCACTTTTCCAGGTTTTTTTAAACAAGTGTCCTCTACTCCGAGAGTTTAGGATATTTTCCTCTCGGATTCATCAGGAAAGCACCCTATTAAATTGATACGACAACTCTAATCAAATTGATTAAATTAATATTCCATTCAATAAAATAACCTGCCAAAGACAATATATTGGAGTAAAAGCTCGAGTCGTTGGGACATCATTGTCTATCAGTATCTCGCGGCGGCAGGCCGGAGAAATCATTTCTTATTTTCTTGAGACGAGTAAATCGGATTTGCTTAATTGACGAATTCGGACCATCGAGCGATAGGTTGCCTGTTCACTGTCCTGCGTGTAAATATTAAACCGATAAGATTTGTAAATAACTAAATATTTTTACAAAAAAAAACGCGACGTCGGTGCACTTTAAAATAAAAGTGAATAAAATCCGCCATTTTGTTTATTTTAACGAACTTCATAGCCAGTGACACTCGTGCCATCAAGACGAATCCAATGATGTATCATTCGATTGTGCCATTGAATAGTTACGAGCGGACATAGGAACGGTCATACATACATACAGGTCAAACACATAACCCTCCTTTGGGCTTCGCCGCAGTCGGGTAAAAATAGTAGTAGACTTCAAACAGTGAATGTACAACACTAGAAAATTCACGAGATACTTTGAAAATACTGAAATGGCTGGGTAGTTCTACTGGCGTTTCAACCGTTCTCACTACCCTGGTCGCATTTTTGACTATTTCCCTGAAGCAGAGCTCGGAACCGGTGATTTGCAGAAACCCCGAAATAGCCCAATATTTTGAATAATTTTATGCTTTTTATGTACGGCTCAATAATGTATTTAAGTAATGACTTCGACTTAAAGGCAGTCCAGATTAAGTATTTGCTTCAGCCTCAATTAAAAGTCCGTTCCGTTCCGTTCCGTTCCGGTGACTCATCCAGCCAGCAGTTCTGCTGCAAGGACGCGGAGGCGTTGAGCACACAAGAGAGGGAGGGTCGACGAGGTTCAACGCGATTGATCAGGCAGGTGCCCCGGCACGATACCAATAGTCGTTCAGAGATGTATAGGAACACTTAACAGGCCCTGGCCGGATCTATGAGTTCCGTGGCGGAGGACGCACCCGAGCACTCCCGTGTATCCCTCGCCGTTGTCTGCCGCTCCGGCATGATCAACCGTCCCTCCTATCCGAGACACCAGTGAGCCAAAATAAATACGGGAGGGGAGTGTAGGATCCGTGCACTCAGGATATAGATTGGGGGGGAGAGGGGGTGACTAAGAATACCAGCATCGAAGTCAAAGGAGATAAACAGATAACTGTGTGAATATATATGGAAAGGATTGACGAGTTCCGTCACTGCGTAGTTTCTTCTCGCACCTTAGCTTCTTCGACTTCTGGCTCCCGTTCTGTGTCTGTTTCAGGGTGCGCATAAATATGCTCTGCTTTTTTTTTTTGAAAAGCTCATGGTTGTATCAGTTGTATGCAATGGATTTCCAGTCCAGCTGGCTTTTATTTGTCAGATGTGTTATGTCGAGATTCAATAAGTCCTTCCATGTGAAAATCGGATGACCGATTTTTCCTCTTTTCTCCCTATAATTCAGGGCTGCGTGCAAGAGATGACGATGAGGTCGTCTGATTATGTGGCCGTAAACAGTTAACTTGCGAACTTCATTGATTTTGTGGATTTTTCTTTCTTCTAAGATCTTGCTAATTTTGTTCATGAGGGTCTCGGGGTACACCCACCATTTCTTTGATAACCTGTCTCTCATATTTCGTGAGTCTAGACCTGTTTGTTGCTCTTCGTGAAAGCCATGACAATTAAACCGTAGCTCATGGAAGGTTGCCCTCTTGTAGATGAGTCTTACTATTCTCCACTCTATTTTGTATAAACTTTATAAGAATCTTGGCATTTCGTGTTGCTATGTGACCGTTGTAGGGCTGACAATTAAGGGGCAGTTGTTGAGAAATTAAGGGGCTGTTTCTGTGTATTTGTGTCGGGCTGTTGGGCCGATAGGTCGGTGACGTCGGTGTGTCTAGGCTGGTAAACTAGTGAACTTTCACGGAGTCGTAGTGATGGTTTACGTAGAAGAGGTGTAGATTGCTCATTTGTAGTACTCTTATATTGGGACCTTGTAAATCAGTGACTGCAGTCAATTCATGTGCACGTAAATGATAACCATAAAACAGTTTGCAGTGTCTAATAATTAATTTTTCTTCGCCGCCTCACCCCGTCTTTGAACTGGCTGTATTCATCTATTTGATCGGAAGGCGGAAGGGGCCGCATTAGAGACACCGGACCTATCATCTGAAACACTGCCATGGAGCACCAGTTGAATTTGACTGTCCTTTCTCTCGCTCGGCGGAAAGGTGACTGGCTAGCGTTTTCTTGACCGTTTGATGGTCTAGTTAGATAGCGCGATTTTTAGATGGTCTGCAATAGCTTTAGCTTTTAGGCAATGGCCATCTTTAGGTATCGACCATATATATTTCCACTGTTAACAGTTCCGCACTTGGCGGCGTGGATTGCGTAAAGACACTTTGGCCTACCCATTTTTTGTTAATGGTTAGTTTCTATTGTTCCGCTTCCCAGTATCTAGCGAGAGTTTGCACGTGTGCGCCTCGCCGGTATGCTTGGTGCAGCAGCACTACACAAAAAAGGAGCACTTTTGTTTTAAAAAAATGCGTTAACCACTTTACCTGTTTTTTTTTTTTGCCTTCTATACGTTAAGCGTTGGTTGAAGCAATGTTAAGTCGTTGCTTATAGATCAAATATTAGGCGGGGATTTTCTTATCTTGTTATCGGATACTATTTTGAGCATGTTTTGTCTTTAAGGTATTTTATTTATTACTTAAATTGAAACGAGTAATTGACGCGTTTATCGTATTTACGGTTTATGGCATGCGATACATTATTTTAGTATACTTAAGGTAGGATACTGACTATTTGTTATTATTAGTAAGAATTATGTTTAGTACCGGGTTTCAGTAAGTACCTAGTTTTCGTTAAGAACGACTACCTATGGCTATGGGCGTGCCGTGGCTTAGGGCGTTCAGTGCGACATATATTGTATGAATGCTAAGTCGCAGTGTTGTCATGCGGGATAGGCTTTAGCTTCTGTGAGCAGTGAGGCTAGACAGCGGTAGCGGTCGTGTTTTGGCTTTATATCACGTGTTGGGTTCTGGTTATTGCCTGGACCGTAATTCTTGACCTCGCCTGGCCTTGCCTTTCTTTCGGACCTAGCCTGTCTATTAGGTGAGCCAAGTACTTAGTTATAATGGAAAGGTCTCACCGGATTTGGCTGCAATGGCGTTGAGGCACAGCCGGACTGCCGAGCGTGGGCAGCTCTCGCCAGCTCAATGTCGTATCACCAGCCGGGTGCTGTGAATTAGTGGTTGTTGGAGGTCCGGATCACACACACAAAAAACAACACTACCTCACACTGGTAATCCATGTAATATAGACGCACTGAACATTTGACTAATTGCACTTTTAGTGGTATAACGCGCGCGCTATGGACTTAATTTACACGCGGTAAGGGGCTCGGACGCTAGGTCGCGCGTGGGCATCTGGCGAGCCTAGTTATTGTTTCGGCGCTTCTATTGTTCTGACCGATTTTCAAAGACTTTTATAAAAGGGCCCAGAGAGGATTCAAAAGCACGTCCCGTCCGTCCCCTGTCGCCACCCAGATGGTTCTCTGCTTCAGCCTCAATTAAAAGTCCAGAAATAAATTTAAAACACTGGTTTATTATACACAAGTACAGTTACAACAATAGAAGGAGAAACTTTATAAGGTAGTTTATTAATTTATATAATACTATTTTAGACTATTTCCTATTAAAAACAGAATGGTGCGGGAAGTCAAAGTAGATGGCAAAATTTGAAGGCGTTTTCTGAGTGTACGGTGGACGAATGGTTCGATTCCCGGTCTGTACACAGGCGAGTGACATTTAATTTTTCTATGTACTTTGATTTCGTGTATCTATATATGTAACATAGAAATGTGGTGTAAATTACCCGCATTAAACCAATAAAGAGACAAAAATGTTTCTTTCATGTAAAAGTTTTAGTTTTAAGTTTTAGAATAAATATAAGGTAAATTTAATTCATAAAACTTATTTACTGTATAACTTAGAATTAAGTACACCACAACTTCGTATTATGTATTAGATTGTCCAATTAAAAAATTAAATAATAAACCAAAGAACGAAAAGAACAGAAAAATACCGGTATTTTCGTATGGAGAAAATGCTCTCACTTTCCGCTTAGTTAAAACGCCAGTAGAACTAACCGCCTTGAATATAATTAAGGAATTTTTTCAACTCATCATGATCTGAGCTGAGGTAGATTTAAATAAGGGTTCCTTTTTTACCATTTTGGTACGGAACCCTAAAACGAACAGTTACCGTAAAAGAACTGTACAATACAATACAATCATACTTTATTGCACACCAAAAGATTAATTAGGTACAATGTAATAGTACATTACACAACTAGGGTGGTAAAATAAAGAAAGGCCAAGATCGCAGATGTTTGCGACCCGAGCTACATGCCGAGGTACGTAAATATGCGATCGAGGGTTTACTTTATTACGTTCCGTGTTGTATACATCATTTTATGTCGAAACTTGGCCAGAAAGCGGCTTTTTCCGTACGCGTAGCATGCGGTAAAAGCCACTGTATGGCTAGGTGTGCCCAAAAGCAGGCTGCGAGACGGATTCGCTTATGAAGGGTTCCGTACCACTGTCGAGCGAAAAGCGCGAAATACAACACGCTTCTTGTAAGTACGGGTCTCTTAATTTTTTTCTACTCCTGTACTTTTATCTGTCTTTTACTTGGTCACGAACACTAATATAAGAACATACATAATATGAGTTCAGAGAAGTCTATACTCTATTCCCCATAATAGCACTAGTGTCGTTATCGTCACTTTACGTTATTGCTAGCAGCCACAGACTTCTAAACTTAGGTCAAGGATTAAGCGCTCAATTCTAACTTTACGATAAAAATGCACAACTACCAACTTAATAAACAATTAAATTCCTACGGTTAAAACAAAACTTTCCTAACTAAATTCATTGATGCCAACATAAAATAAAGTATTTTTAATATCGTTACTGCGGGTCACTAGCGAGTATACGTCAAATTAAAAAAAAGTTTACCATAGACACATACTGTCAGTCGTATGTCATATTTGCCTTGTTTGCGAGCTATGTTTAATTTTGTATTTTATATTTTAAAACCTAGTCGTAGAAAAAGTATTGTATGCAAAGTTGTATAATTAAGTCAAAAAACGCTCATGGCGTCTCTATTTGCGATACTCGCGCCATTCGCATTTTTTGAGCCTACTTATACAACTGTTCCTAACTAACTACTTATACTTCTGTGTTGTGTAAAACACTATTAATATTTGATGTTATAATAGCAGTAGAAATACACATTCTGTTATAGTAGGTACATATTTATTACATACTTAATGACATTCCTCATTACTATTTTGTTCACTCTCTCGTCTTATTTAGATGTTGTTTACTATTCCCGTCTATGTTCTCTCATACATATGCATACGGATACTCATCAGAATAATAATTAGTTTTCTCATCTTGGCCCATCAAAGGAGGCTGACATTACTAAAAATGCGTAGTTGATTGTAGATGGCGCCACGGTTCGAAACTCTTAATGTTGCCATTTGTGAACACGGAACTGTCAACTTGTGCAAATTGGGTATTTGACTAGAACCGAAATTTGTAAAAATGATGTAAGACCCTTTTAAAGTAAGCAAAATAAGAAAATATGCTAAAGTTTCGACTGTTTTGAGTTTGATACTTAACGTGTACTAACTTTTTTTATGAGCCTGGAAAGTGGGGTGGGAAAGTCCATTATAAAAGTATAAAACGATTAATATCATTAAATAACCCATAAAATGTATGGTAACTTTTGTTATGAAACCGTTACCATAGATTAGAGAATATAAACAGATGTTTCAGTGTCGCGTGTTTCCATACAAAAAACAAGAATTCCCACGCTCGTGTCGAAGCCTATTGTTTTGACGCGAGCGTGGGAATACCCACCGCCACAGTGACAGCACGGAAACTTCGCGCAGTAACTAGAATACGTTCTCGCATAGTTTTCGTCATCAACGGCGTTTGCGTACTGTCACGATAGTTTATATTGTGCCACCGTGACGTTACGCCCACCGCGCGGGAGGCCAAAATCGACTTGGATGGGGCACTGCTGTGCCCCTAGATATAAAGAAAAATACATAATGCAAATTAGTTATTATATTATGTTGGTCTCTGGTAACTCTAAAAGTCGACCAGCAAAATGGACAATCTATAGCCAGCCTAATATTGGTTTCACAAAATTGCCAATTGAGATAAAGACAAGAATTGTAGCTGATGCGATGAAGTATTTGTTGGAATTGATCTGAGCAACAATTACCTAACCTATTATTGTGAACCTATTATTGAAAGGCGAAATTATCTAACCACCATAGAATCCTTTGGAGTCTAAGCTGCTGGCGGATTATCTAAATAATTTCGCCTTTCAAGCGTCGAAGTGTTTTTGAATGGTGTTATTTGCGTTTATAGAAATAGGTAAACAATTTCTGTTACAGTGGAATTCGCTTACAGCGTCTGTATTTCCTGACAAATAAAACTTACGACTTTTTAAGAAAATAAGAGGCTTTTATTGAACCAGCAAGCTACATCTTAGGCCTCGTAGCTGCTTACTACCAAGGATACTGAGACCAATCGCAGGTCAGTTATAGTACATTACACAACTAGGGTGGTAATACAAAGAAAGGCCGAGATCGCAGATGTTTGCGGCCCGAGCTCTAAGCGAGGGACGTAAATATGCGATCGAGGGCATTCTTTATTACCACCCGTGTTATGTACATCATTTTATATCCACACTTGGCCAGAAAGCGGCTTTTTCCGTACGCGCAGCGTGCGGAAAAAGTCACTTTATGGCCAGGTGTAGCATAATAGAATAAAAAAAAATGGTCAAGATACGTAAATATAGTTCAAGATAAACTGTATTGTGGGACAAACTTAATTTTCTGTTGAAAATCTGTTTTCCCCGTACATCGATAGCAGCTATTCCTGACATATAGCTGGCTGTGACATACGGACAGATAGACAGACGGAGTCAGCATAAGGTTCCTTTTTTACTATTTTAGTACGGAACCCTAAAAACTCACCGGTAGGACATAGACACTGTGCTGGTTCGAATCTGGCCTTGACTAGAGTACCTAGGTCATATTTAATTTATGAATTTGGTCTTCTTTTGTATCAATAACCATAAAAAACAGTGTAACAGTTTGGGTGAAAACTTCCTACAAAAGTGGAATTCACATCAATTACACACATTACCTTAAGGCAGGGGTCTCCAAAATTTTATAGCAAAGAGCCACACTGCACCTTTGAAAATCTCGCGCGGACACGACATGGGCGACCACAGAGTTAAGTAGTAAATAGGTAAATCCGGAGGTTTAATATTCCCGTATATGACAGTACTTGCAGTCTATTTTAAGTCCCCAAATGTAGAATAACACATAACAATGACTGAATGAATGATTAACAAAGTGACAATGGAATGAATGGATTCAGTTCCGTTGTGTACGCACTCAAACCGTACAATGCACCGTAATTGCAATATACGGGCCAAATTCGGCCATTTTGCTGAATACTTGGCATTTCAATTCACGGTTGTAGTTTGAGTGACAGTTTGGCCAGCCAACCAGATGGATATTTTGTATGGGTGTATGTATAGAGGAATCAAGGATGCTTCAAATGTAAAAGGTGCGGGCGGCAAAATTTAAGATTGTAATAAAATAAGCGAAATTAGAGGAAGAATTTCAGAACATGTTATTTATGTACGTAATCTTTTTCGCTATTCATACGTGTGTAAGACATGTGTACGACATAATGCCTTAATTATGTACAGTTATAAATACAATGTATACCTGTACTTAATCTACTTAAATATACAAAAGAAGAAGTCCTGACTGACTGACTGACTGACTTACTGATCAACGCACAGCCGAAGCTACTGAAGTTAGGAACTTGAAATTTTCACAGTAGGGTGGTTATATAACGTAAGTAAGGGATAAGAAGGGATTTTTTGAAATTCATCCCCAAAGGGGGTTAAATGGGGGTTGAAAGTTTATACGGGGACCATACGATTTTTAAAGTAGGAGATCTGAGACTTCGAACATAGACTCTTTAATACAATTTAAAAAAAGTAATTTCACCGTTTTTGGAAATTCATCCCCAAAGAGGGTTAAATGGGGGTTGAAAGTTTATATGAAGAGCACACGATTTTTAAAGTAGGAGATCTGAGACTTCGCATATAGACCCATCAAGATGAGTACAGGAAAGTAATTTCACGGTTTTTTGAAATTCATCCCCAAAAGGGGTTAAATGGGGGTTGAAACTTTGTATAGGCACCAAACGGTTTTTGACGTTAGAGATCTGAGAGTTTGCACATAGATCCTTCAATATGAGATGAGAAAAGTAATTTCACCCTTTTTTGAAATTCATCCCTAAAAGGGGTAAAACGGGGGTTGAAATATTGTTTAGGGACCAAATTATTTTTAAGTTACAGATCTGAGACTTCGTATATAGACTCCTCAATAAAGGTCTAAGAAAATAGTTTTACCGGTTTTCAAAATTCATCCCCAACAGGGGTTAAATGGGGGTTAAAACGATTTTTGAAGTTGGAGCTCTGAGACATTGTACATAGGCTCCACAATATGAGTGTAGGAAAGTAATTTCACGGTTTTTCGAAATTCATCCCCAAAAGGGGTTAAATGGGGGTTGAAACTTTGTATAGGCACCAACGATTTTTGAAGTTGGAGATCTGAGAGTTCGCACATAGATCCTTCAATATAAGTAGAGAAAAGTAATTTCACCCTTTTTCGAAATTCATCCCTAAAAGGGGTAAAACGGGGGTTGAAAGTTTAAATGGGGACCACACGATTTTTAAACTAGGAGATTAGTTGCAAAAAGTAATTTCACCGTTTTTCAAAATTCATCCCCAACGGGGATTAAATGGGGCTTGAAACGATTTTTGAAGTTGGAGCTCTGAGATATCGTACATAGTCTCCACAATATGAGTACAGGAAAGTCATTTCACGGTTTTTTGAAATTCATCCCCAAAAGGGGTTAAATGGGGGTTGAAAATTTGAACTTTGAAGTTGGAGCTCTGAGAAATCGTACATAAACTCCTCAATAAGAATAAAGAAAAGTAGTTTTACCCTTTTTCGAAATTCATTCCTAAAAAGGGGTCAAACGGGGGTTGAAACTTTGTATGGGGACCAAACGATTTTTGTACTAAATCTTGAACTTCGTTCATAGACTCATCCATAAGAGTAAAGAAAAGTGATTGCTGTTTTTTGGAATTCATCCCCAAAGGGGTTAAAATGGGGGTTGAAACTTTGTGTAGGGTACAAACGATTTTTGAAGTTGGAGCTCTAAGACATCGTACATAAACTCCTCAATAAGAGTAGAAAAAGTGATTTTTCGTTTTTCAAAATTCATCCCTAAGAAGGGGTCAAACGGGGGTCAAAACTTTGTATGGAGACCAAACGGTATTTATAGTAGATCTTAAACTTCTTACATAAACTCATCCATGAGAGTAAAGAAAAGTGATTGGTGTTTTTTTGAAATTCATCCCCAAAGGGGTTTAAATGGGGGTCGAAACTTTGTATACGGACCAAAAGATTTTTGAAGTTGGCGATCTGGGACATCGTACATAGACTCCTTAATAAGAACAAAGAAATGTGGTTTTACCGTTTTTTCATCCCTAAAAAGGGATCAAAAGGGGGTTGAAACTTTGTAAAGGGACCAAACGATTTTTGTAGTAGATCTTGAACTCATCTAAAAGAGAAAATAAGTGATTGCAGTTTTTTGAAATTTATCCCCAAAGGGGTTTAAATGGGGGTTGAAACTCTGTATAGGGTACAAAGGATTTTTGAAGTAGGAAATCTGACACTTCGTACATAGATCCTTCAATAAGGGTACAGAGAAAATGTTAAACCATTTTTTGAAATTCATCTCCAAAAAGGGTTATAAATGGGGACCAAAACTTTATAAAGGGACCAAATGATTTTTAAAGTAGGGTATCTAAAACTGATTAAACTGAATAGAACTCAAATGAATTCACGGTTCATTAAAATTTATCTCGGAAGACGGGTTGAGTAAGTAGGGGTTGAAAGTTTGTTTAGGGACCGTACAATTTTTAAAGTAAAAGGTTTTTAACTCCATGCATAGCATATAGCAATTAGTAGATTGTTTTTTTGTGTAAGTAACAAGTGGTTTATTAAGTGCATTTAATTTTTCGGTAATAATCCTTAAATGGACTTAAGAATTGATTTTCGCGGTAAATGTGCATTGTGCAGTTTTGGGCCCAATATTTGAGGGTTTTGTTTAATTACAACAAAGTTTATGAACAAATATCAGAAACTATTAATTGCCTATTAAGATTAATTGCCTAATTATAATTTACACCGCAGACGAAGTCGCGGGCATCAGCTAGTTAGGCAATAAAATAGGAGTGTGAGTTTATGAAACGAATTGACAAGCGAGTTTCATAATAACATCTTTTTTTGCTGACAAACTTGCAAGTCTTACTCACTGTTGCAAAAATCGGACCAGGTGGGGGCCGAGGCGTTCCCTGGGATCGAACCAGGTTGCTAGGCCCGGACCACCTTGAGAGGGTCGGACTAGGTGGGGGCCGAAGCGCCTGGGATCGAACCAGGTCGCTTGGCTCGGATGGGGGCCGAAGCGCCTGGGATCGAACCAGGTCGCTTGGCTCGGATGGGGGCCAGGGCGCCTGGGATCGAACCAGGTTGTTTGGCCCGGACCACCTTGAGAGGGTCGAACTAGGTGGCGCCTAGGATCGAACCGGGTCGCTTGGCCCGGCCCACCTTGAAGTTTCGCTGATTGCTCAAAGTGAGCAACGGACCAGCGGGAAGGTTGAAGCGGATCAACCTGTCCTTATGTAGAGTGTCATAATAACATCACACGAGTGCTTTTCATGATGTAACAGTCACATAATCTACTATTTCTGATCGGCTTCAGCCGATTTCGCGTCGACAAGATAAGGCCCTTAACATGTTGCCGATCCTTTAAAACCTATTCATTCGTCTCTCGAAAAGGCCCAGACTGCCATGTTTTCTTTTCAGGGTTTCATTGCAAATGCTTTACTAGGTTACATAAATACAATTAGGTTATATTACGCAATTTATTCGTTGTAATAACATTCTGTCACATTTTATTAAGCCCTAATTATTTAGCAAATTGTGTTCAGAAATAATGTTTCGGCTAGCGTAACCATTATTATTTTATTATAATCTAATACAGTGGAACCTCGATGAGTCGAAATGCAAGGGAATCGCTAAAAAAAACGTGTTAACGAGGTTTCGACTTATAGAGGTTATAAGCTTCTGTACTTTTTGACTTCGAGGTACATAGGTGTATATTCACAAACTTCGAGATACAGAGATGATAAAACAAAAGAACGAACGGTTTCTTTGAGATATAGAGGTAGGTTCATCTATTTCGCGTTATGGAGGTAAAAAACGTACTGAAACGTCTTGTAGGACGTCATTGGTGACGTTGACTTATGAAAGTTTTCGAGTTATGGAGGTTTTGGGGCTTAAAGTGAAGAGAACGGCATTTTATTTCGTGGCATAGAGGATTTCGTCTTATCGAGGTTCCACTGTAGTAAATAACACGCTAACATAATCCCACTAATATTATAAATGCGAAAGTTTGTGAAGATGTTTGGATGTTTGGATATTTGGATGTTTGGATGTTTGTTACCTTATAACGGGGTAACAACTGGATGGATCAAGCTGAAATTTGGCATGCAAGTAGACCAAGGCCTGGATTGAAACATAGGATACATTATATCCCGGTAAAGAGTTCCTTTGGGACAATAACGGGAACAACGCGGGCGAAGCCGCGGGAAAATGCTAGTCAAAGTTAAATATCACAGTTTAAATTATATATACACCGTTTACAGAGATAGAGTTCGCTCGTATCCATGGCGGGGTCTCTATCTAAATAAATAAATATCGGGGGACAATCTTACACAAATGTCACAAATCGAGCTAGTCCCAAAACTAAGCAATGCTTGTACCTGCCGTCCGATATTTAAAACTGGACTAACCCCATAGAGGTTAGTCCAGTTTTGGACATAGGACGGCAGATGGGTACTAACGACGACTCTAGCTTCGTAGGCGGTGTCACTCTCACTAGGCGAAACGTGTCGTCAACACATAAATGTTGAATAACCAAAAAACAAACTAGGTTTACTTTACCTTTGATTTTCGGGTGAATGCAGGTTTTCTCACTGTTTTTGTTGCACCTATATTCCCATACCTACGCTTGAGAGTAAATGGTATAGATTGAACTTAAAATGGTTACCTGACACCGTAGGTTTAAAATTTAACCCTTTGTTCGGCGCATCGGGAATTCCGGACACGCTGCGGATTTGCGGGACACCGGCGCAGAGTGCGGGTTCCGCGACGTAGGGTTGTCGCTCCGAATCGGAGTGGAATGTAGGGTTGCACAGGGCCAGATTAATCATGTCGGGGCCCCTAGCCAACGTAAGTCCCCTTTTCAGCTGTTTGAAGATCATCACCTCTTTAATTTGTTTGTGCGCGCAAGGGGCCCCAGCTGATACGGGGCCCCTAGACCTAATCTGCCTAAAGGTTAATCCGGCCCTGGGGTTGACACTAGCTTTAGCTTTTAGCCGTGTTACGGTTCAGCGCATTACAGTAAAACTTATATTAAACTTACCGCCCCTCTATGAACCGTGAACAGAAAATATTGATTACAACACTTTATTTTTATGTTTGTTCTCATATCCAGTCGAAGACTGAATGAACAATGGTGAAAATTTGTTAGTGTGTAGTGCGTTTATACAATTACTCTAGATTTGAGCATAAACACGTTGAAGAGGCGTTCTGTTTAAGATTGGTGTGTGTCTGTTTGGGTCCGACCACCGAACGGAACGCACCGGATCTGATCGTCTCTCTTTCTATCGCATAACGCGTGCTCTTTCTGGTCGCTGGCTAAGAGCCTTACCACACTAGCGATTTGCGAGCGAGCTGTGGGCGAGTTTTCATACAAATGTCGCTCGCGGCGAACTCGCTGCGAGTTGAGAGCTGCAGGCGAGTTAGAAGCGAAGTTCCATAAAAATGTCGCTCGCCGTCGCCGTCGTTTTGTACGGAGACTCTCCCGCAGCTCGTTCGCAAATCGCTAATGTGATAAGGCTCCAGTAGCGTGGCGTCCAAAGAACTCGATTCCTAGCGGCTTGCCTAATATCAGGCATTCGAGCACCTTATTCTACAGCTCTGACGAAAAATGTACGCCAAATCAGCACCGGCTTGCCTAAGGATATCTTTTACGTCACGCCACTGTAAGGCTCTCCATGGGGGAAAAATTTGGTACTATAGCTTGGCAACTTCGTTGGTGACACTCACATGTGTGCTGAACGGCGGCCTGCGGAGGCTGCCTCCGTCGGTCGCCGTTCGTGTTGGCGGTAACTTGTGTAAGTAGTTACGGCTGCACATAACAAAAAGCACACATGTGAGTGTCACCAACGAAGTTGCCAAGCTATAGTAGCCGCGCGGCGATACCGCCGCTTTATTTATTCTTTTTCATCGGGTGAGGTGTAACTTGACGGTAGAAGGGTCAATTGCAGAAAAAAATTACCTTTTACTTTTTTTGTCTGATCATGGTGTGTCTTATACCATTTCACTCAGAATCATGGGCACTTTTCATTTATGCAATAAAAAAAATATGTCCCAACTTTTCCGTACAAATTTCGAATGTCATTACTATTTTCCCCTATATTTAGTTTGGGCGTAACGAAACTAAGATTTAAAATTTGTACGGACAGTTGTACATTTTTTCTGCAATTGACCCAGAAATGTGTTTGCGGCGAGAGAGTTGGACTGTACTGACTACTCCAGAACCAGTGAAGTGAGGTAAATCGTTTGTAATTCGGCGTGATGCATCGGTAATCCGGATCACTTTGCGGGTTGCAGGGCCCCGGAGTAATCGGTGTGAAGACACACGTCGGGGTTTCGGTGCGGAATAGACCGCAGCCGGAGTGTTAAAGTTTGGATAAATAAGCCAGGCATCGGAAATTCGGAAGCTTTTATACCTAAAGTGGGCAAAATTCCGGAAAAAGTTAGGCAAATATGGAATCAGCTTCTTAAAAATTTATTTTAATAATGTAAGTTCCCGATTCCGCGATAATACAAAACGTAATACTAATGGAGTATCTCGCGAATATGTTTAGCTTATGGCTACTTTTAACCGACATCAAAAAACGAGTACATGAAAAATAACTGCAAATATTTCATTTAAATACTTAATAATAAATACTTTAATAGGCTATCATAGTAAGTTAATTTAGAAATCCAGGGAAAATGAATAATCAAATTAAATTATGCCCGCCTCCATACAACTCAACATCGACGCTGACGGCAAAGTTTAGATATATAAGCATCCGAATTTCCGATGCCTGCTAGTAACATACTAGTACAAATGACGTTGGCTCCGCGACTCAAAAAGAAATGCTCTGTGTTTTGCGTATTGACAAAAACTACCTACGCCAATAGGCAAAACACCGAGTTCTGTATTTTTCGAATGAGACATTTATTTGTACCACCTGTGATTTACATTACATTGTTTTTTTAGTCACAACCATACATATTGGCCAATACTCAGAAGATCCCATTACCCATCACATTATCTAGAATTAAATTTTTGGTTACTATATATAACCTGCCAAGTAGGGTGGTCCAAATAAAATATTATTTCTCCACAAGGCTCCTTTTATTTGATAACACTTAAGAGGAAACAGGAGGGCAGTTTTTCCATACAAACGTAGTCCCCTGTTTCCTCCCTGGATAATGCCAGTAGAGCAATCATTTTTTGTCCAAAAATCTATGGCTACTATTGATATGTTCCTATGTTTTCCTTTTTACGATAAATTGATTCTCAAAAGAGAAAGGCGGGCAGTGCGGGATAGCGAGACATTTTACAAATACCTAATTTTCAATTCTCTCGACCTTACTATTTCCTCTTAAAGCGCTGTTCTGCAAAATCTGACAATTTTTAGGGGTCGCTCAAAGTTGAAGAGTTTTTGAGTAAAAAATGAAAAAAGTATGTGTTTTTAGCAACACATTGCGAATAAAAATGACGAATGTGACATAAAGTGCTTGCGATAATCTTGAAATTTGACCATTGTAAGCAAAGTATTCGACTACTACCGCCAATGGATTCCATAATTTTTTTTCAAATCGAATAAAGGGAATCTTGTGGATAAATAAAACAAAAAAAGTATTTTTTGGACCCCCCTACTGCCAAGTAATCATCTGAGTACCTATTGAGACCAGGGGAATTATATCTTCAAAGAATAACCTAGAAATGGTATCATCAATTCATCACTATATTAGTACCTACATGTTTGGATGACAGGGTAGCCTTTCTCTTTGTGGGACAGGGAATAACCTAATATGTGTGTGTGTTTTTACGCTATAATATGATAACCGATCAGTGATGCCTGTAGTACCTGATAGCAAAAGTTATATACTCTACAAACTCTTTAAAAGAATAGTTAACTATTTTCCAACTCTATTTTTACTGCGGAACCCCACGGAGTTGAGTGTGTGCCGGGTAAAATGCAAATGCGTCGCCCCGGGCGCCGAGAGGTACACTATCTTTTTCTGCAAAATGACTGGCACGGATGTAGGGTTTTGTGGAAACGCTGATATTGAGTATTAGTTATCCTGCTTGGTAATGCGACCAGCTTTTTGAGCACTTTCCCGCTCGACAATGACTATTATAATTATGAAAGAAACATTTTTGTCTCTTCATTGGTCTTTTTTTAATGCGGGTAAATTACACCACATTTTTATGTTACATATCGTTATTACTTTTAAGAAAACACGTATCTGACACTGACTCCAGATAAAAATATAGTAAGTGTATATGAAGTTCGTATGTAACTTTTGACGTATTTCTCTACGACGTTTTTAGATACGAGTTTTTTTCAAAGTAGTGACGATATTATACATGTTACATTGTTATGTTACATGATATATAGTTTAGGTTAAAAATCTTATTAAACTAGAATGATACAGAAGTCAAAGCAGATGGCAACATTGAGGGCGCTTTTTTTTGGGTGCTCCGGTTGACGAGTGGTTGGTCGCTGAGCCGGAAATCCAGAGGTACCGGGTTCGATTCCCGGTCTGGACACAGGTGAGTGCCGTTTACTTTTTCTATGTACTTTGATTTCTTGCATCTATATATGTACCTATTTATAGTTTAATTTCTGCCACACCTAGCCATAAAGTGGCTTTTACCGCACGCCACGCGTACGGAAAAAGCCGCTTTCTGGCCAAGTGTACCTACACAACACGGGAGGTAATAAAGAAAGCCCTCGATCGCATATTTACGTCCCATCACGAAAAAGAATACCTTAAAAAGGATATTTTTGGAATAATTGCCCTTGGACAGACTTTTTAAAAATATCCTTGCTTCATTTTTAGATAACTTGATACCTATTTAACTTACACAAACTTGTTAGAGCTAGGTAAGTATAGCTAAGAACTGTGACACAGAAAAGAAAAACTGTCTTAGCAGTTTGGCGAGTTAATTGTATTACTTACCTTTCATAGTTCTAGGTCAACGGAAAGTACCCTTTAAATGTTGGTTTCTGAGAGTGTCGAAATTTACGTTTTTTGCGGTATAAACGGCCGTATCATTTTTCCACGCTCCAGCTTCAAGGGAACGTAGACCTGACTATAAGTATATGGTTTATGTTCAACTCAATAACTCCACGCGTTCGCGAGATAAAGGGTTTTGACAGACAGACAGACAGACAGATAGACAGACAGACTGACAGCAAAGTGATCTTATAAGGCAGTGGTTCTAAAACTTTTTTTGGTCACGGACCCACTACATTATTTCTAAAACCTTACGGACCCTTTCCTAATACAATCAGAGAAAAAGAAAATCAAGGACACATGAAAGTACATCGCCACGGACCCCCGGTTCTCGTATCACGGACCCCTAAGGGGTCCATGGACCAAAGTTTAAGAAACCCTGTTATAAGGGATCCGTTTTTTCCTTTTGAGGTAGGTACAGGACCCTAAAAGTGAGCACATAAGACGTCGATTTGCGGAAAACTACCTCTCGTGAACATACAGCCTATCCCGTGCTACTTCTAGAGGATTCTAGATCTGTGTGCGGTAATGGCGGCGGTGTACCGACGATGACGCGGTGTCTGTTCCGGTTTGGTTTTAGAGACCGATTAATGAGAATGACTACCGTTTCGTTTCGCCGATTTTCGGAACAGAGGAGGGACGAATGGAACTTTTACTTTTACAAGCTTTTGTTTAACTTTAGGTATTTTGTTGCGAATAGCGGGGCTCTCGGTTCTTTACCACTCGATGTTGAGCAACTAACTTAACTAACTAAGCAACTAAGTTAGCTTTAGGAACAGTTACTGACAATCAATCATAATTATGATGAAACGCAGTAATCCATTTCCAGCAATGTTAAGATAAGTTGAGCTATGAAAATAAACGATTCTTGTTGATGGATATCACAGAAATCCTTAGCGCGAAAACTTTCCACACTCTTGGTAAAAAGTAGCCCTATTAAATTAACTTAACACTTTATAGATTAGACACCAGTATCAGGATTGCCTCGGACTTAGGCGGATCTCACACTGCAGCGCAAATCGCGGCGACACGCGACTCAGCGATTTTCAACTTTGTATGTAGAATCATCGATTTGTATAGAAAAATCGCGGGGTATGGCACACTGGCGCTTAAATCGCGGCGACTCCCAGCGACTCGCTGCGAGTCGCCGCGAATCGCAGTTACACGGAAAAAATCGCGGCGAGAATCGCTCGTTAAAGCGAGTCGCGCCTGCGATGTCGCCGGCGACTCGCGTCGTCACGTCGCGACTCGCCCGTCGCGGCGACGGGCGATTTCAATGTGTACTTCGCCTTATTGTTTCGATATTGTTTACACATACATAAAATATCTATTTTTTTTTAATGTTTCGCATGCGATGGTCCCTATTAGTAATTGTAAAACGAATTTTTACACTTACACGCACAAAAAAATGTAATCAGATCATTTGGTAATTTTGACTTGTATTGGTGTTAACAATTTTTGGTGAACCTTTAAATAAATATATATTTTTTAATTTATTTCTCTAAATCGGAAGAAGTATGTTTTTTCTACGTGTTTCCTTGCTACATTGTTCGACTTCGGACACGCCATAACGCCGGGCCCCTATTTCACGCACCGTAGCTTCCTTCTCGAGAGCTCTTCATAAAAGTCGGGAAAGATTGGAATTTTGTGGATCCATACGTAAAATACCCGCCATATCGCGTGTAGGCTAAGTCACTAGTCCGCTGTCAATCTTGTCTTTAATATACAGGGCGTTATTGGGGTCATGTAGCAGGAGTGAACGGGGTACTGGGGAGGGTCACACTGAGCAACTGTCACTATGGGGACAACCATGAAATCACGAAAAAAAGTCTCCTACTCGTAATTAAGTTTCTGGGATCGAAGCCGAAATTCGGTTTCGGTTTCAGCCATAAAAACTACTTTCGGTCGGACACTAACAGTTAGTAATCTGAACTCTCAAGTCACGCTGTGGTCCGTGAAAGTCGGATCGACGAACAGTCCGACAGATTTTGACACCAGATTATGAGTTGCTATTACTTTTAGTTTCCTTGAGAGTGTCGAAATTTACGTTTTTTGCGGCATAAACGGCCGTATCTTTTTTGCAACGTTAACTTAGAAGCTTAATTTTTTCACAGCTCCAAGGGACCATAGACACGTTCTGACAAATAGTGTGTGAGAGTGACAGATGCTTTATCATTTATTTATCGCGCGACAAAGCGTAGCATCGATTTGAAATGACTTACATAGAAATACAATCAAATACCTCCTCATTTGTAGTCAGTGAAAAAACCTTTTATAGCAAACTTCACTAATCAAACTGCAGTATCTAGGAAAAATTAAAACGGGCCGCCATCTTGGAAACTAATTTAATTAGGAAAGAAAAAACAACTTCGTATCTGAATGCTATACTCCGTGGAAGAACGCTGGAAGTCCCTCAGATGTTGCGCTAAGATACGGCCTTTTGTAAGCTGAGTGAGCATCTGAAGTTACTTAAGGCATGATTAAAAATACTGGAGTTTGGAAAGTTTGTCATCAAAGATAGTTGATTTAAAAAGGGTATGTTTTATTCAAATGTACTTTTGAACTAAAGTAACAGCTATAGCTGGTAGAGTTAGCAAATTAAAGTGGCGATGGGCTGCGCATATAGCTATGGTTGCCAGATTGAATTACCCTATTATCGGGAGCAGGAGAAAATATGTCGGGATTTTGAGACTTTGGTCGGGAGATGACCCGCGCGCTCGACGCGCTAGCTTTTTTTTTAGCCCGAAAGAGCAGATATTTTTGCTGGCCGGATCACCTTGAGTGAATCGGACTAAGCTTTAAAAATGAAGTCGTTTGTCAGGAAATTTTATTCTTTGTCGGGAGTCGGGAGGACATACAGAAATCGGGAGAATCCTGCCAATTCCCGACCATCTGGCAACCCTACATATAGCTCGAGGAACCGATGGCCGATGCATCTTTACGCATCGGCATCGGTTTTCGAACGGAGACCACGAAGTGAAGGTGTGGTGTGTGTGGGTCGACTCCACAAGAGGTCTGACCTGGTAAAGGTGGCCGGAAGTCGATAGAGCCAAAAGCGTGCGACCCTTCGTTGTGGATGTTTATGGGGGAGGCCTATGTGCAACAGTGGATGACTCAAGGTTGAAATCAGCATTTGACTGATTTGGGAGAATCCTGCTTGCGCTTACTGAAAACATATGAACTCGTTGCACTTGGGTTCCCGAGGCACAGTCTACGACATTTTTTAACTATTTAATTATTGCATTTGAAAATGTATTATGATATTGACATCTATCTATATACATCTCACCGTAATATTGCGGACATCGTCAGTTTCTAATCTAACTCGTCAGATTATAAACTGTCGATAAATTGTAAACTGTACCTACTATATTGTACGTATTACATTTCAGTAGTTTATAATCTATCCATCAGAAACGTCAAATTGTGAACGACCTTGCTCTTACCGACAAGAGTTTACAATCTGTCGGATTTCATCACCCGTAAAATTGTAAATTGTCCCTGATTGGTCAGTTTTGGCGGTGGGTCGTTCTACATCCATACAGCTAGGAAACAAATAAAAGAGATAAATAAAAGAAAGGTCAAATCTATGTAATATACTTACTTTCATACAAGTTCATACTGATTAACAGCACGATTAAATAAAGTATTGGCCGATAAAAAGTGAGATGTAGTATGGGTATATGAGGGTGTCCCAGCCCAGGAAGCAAATCTCCATACTAACTTTGAAGTCAATTCGGCACGGGTTCCCATCATCACAGAGAGCTGAAATTTTATACACCATAATATTTTAGTAGTTCCAACATTTTTAGGGGGTATGTGTTAAAAAATTATAAAAAAAAAAATTTTGTTGTATGGGCAAGATTTTTTTTATTTTTTTTTGTAACGAACTTTTGGACACCCTAGTTGGGGCTCTAACAGTTATTGATCAAAGAATGCTTCACTAATTTCGTAAATGTTTTCGTCACTTACTATAATGGGATTGTTTTGGATAGCTATAGTATTAAACGCGTTAATTTAAAAACGCAAACAAGTCAAAATGTAGAAATCATCAAATCATTGTGCACTTAATTTACGTTCGGCCGTCGATGACTTACGAATGCCAACTAAGCAAAGATGGCGACGCGGGGCACATAATTCAACCAATCAGCGAGCAAGTTTTGCAATAGGGTACTTTCCTGACAGATCAAATTAGTTACTTTTTATGAATTGTCAAAACGCTCGGATAGTATGAAGTTTCTATGAGAAAAAGCATAATGACGTCATTGTGCTCAAACATCAAATCATCTCCTCATTTATAGCTTTTGATCTTTTAAAAATCGTTTAAAAACGTTAAATAGGTGAATTTTAGTTGATTTTTGGAAATTTTCGAAAGCAGATTTCAAGGCTAGCGTGAAGTAATTTATATTGACTACAGGCAAGTACCCTATTTGACTTTTTCCGATGGATAAATTATAAACTACCGTAAATCAATGCGAGAATCTAACGAGATAGATTATAAACTAACGGTGTTCGCAATTTTACGGTGACACATACATAAAACAAAGTCGGGTTAGTGACACCATATGTAACTCGAGAACGGGTGGACGGATTTTTATGGTCTTGGATTTTTTGGGTTTGTCTCTGCCCGGAATAACTATTAAAACATTAAAAAAATTAAAAAATCTGGTGCGGAACGAAGTTCACCGGGACAGCTAGTTTTTTAATAAATTTGATTGTTTTTATAATAACATAGCTGTAAGATTAAATTGTTGTTACCAAACATTATGGACTATGTCTGAAATAAACAACTTGTCTGTATTTATACTTTGCAACTAGTTTGTATAGATAAATAAAAGAATAGCCAAATCTATATAGATGCTGAAGGGATTTTGGATTCACAATTTCATGCAGGAAATTCTAGATTTGCGTCATTTTAATTAGTGAGAACATTTTAATTAAAAACAAGATGTGCATGGCCACCCTACAAAGCAAATAACAATTTAACGTAAAACATTCCGTAGAGAGTGTACTTCGTGTGGCCACTGCTATAGCGTAGTTTTGCCAAAGGGTGGATTTCACACGTTTCAAACGCCGTCATCACCAATCCCGATATTATGATGACATATTTTAAAAATTACTTCATTTTTGATCAAATCATGAAAAAAGTATTGTACCATTTTCGGATTTTATCAAAATAATGGGATACATTCTTAAAGAGAATCGTCGAAATTTCGGGATTGGTGATGACGGCGGTTGAAACGCTCTGAAATCCACCCCATAATTGTCTCCAGACCGCAAAAACCGCGCTTGTTAGCTACGCGATCGCGTTTGCTAGTGCGATTAGTTGGGTTGTGTACGATTAGGGCAGAGTTTCTTAATCTTTTTTTGGTCACGGACTGCCTAAATTACTTCGAAAGCCTTACAGACCCTTTCCGAATATAATCAGAGAAAAAGAAAATCAAGGGCACATGAAAGTTTATGTTGTATGCATAGCCACGGAGCCCCTAAGGGGTCCATGGACCACAGTTTAAGAAACCCTGGATTAGAGTATGTAATACCGGTATTACTTATATGGGCCAATACCACGTTAGCACGCGTTATAGCTACGATAGAGAGAGCCTCTCTCTATCGCATAACGCGTGCTAACGGATCCGGTGCGTTCCGAATGAGCTTAAGGATGAGCCAGCGATGTAGGAAATACGGTTTTATTATTACGGTACCTAAGAAACGTCACTTTAAGTACCAGATATCAAGTTACGATAATCAAATTTTATCTACTATTCCATGGGTATTCACAAAAAAATGCTATGTAACGGCTCACAAAAGATATAGTTACGAATTTCATTAAGAAAACCAACTTAGTGACATGTGTTTTCGCTATTTAGTCAATAGGATCACAATGCGATGATGGTTTCAAGTACAATGGTATTCTGATAAAAAACGTTAAATAAAAATAACTGGGCAGGTTTTCTTCGACTGGCCAAGCCGCTGTAAGCTGTCGCCTACAGTATTAAAACCGTCCGGCTATTCTAGCCAAACGGTCTTGTTTAAAACGTAGGTCTGGATTAAAACGTAGTTTTCCGTTTCACACTGCGAACTGGACGCTTTTATCTCACTGCTACTACTCGGTACCTACAGTCGCGGAATGAAAAGGTTCTATAGTTTTCAAATACATTCATTTAAGACTTTACAAGAAGCACATGTTACCTTTCCGAATCATATACCGCACCACTTATAAGCTGGGCTCGGAATTTTGAATTATTTTATGCTTTGTATGTAGGGTTCAATAATGTATTAAAGTAATGACTTCGTATTACCACAGAACAAAAAAAACGGAACAATATACCGGTATTCGAGCCCTGCTTATAAGCAAACGTTATATTTTTTTTTTATACCTAGGGTAACGGCTAATATTTTCATGTCACCCCTGCATGTCTGCCTCGTAGTAACAGTTAATCGGACAAAGTGGATTCGAAGTCGCGTCGATTGTGGTAAGAAAGAAATCTACTGTCTTTGTCATAGGCCATGCTATAGTTTCGAAGGATGCTAAACGGTGGCATAAGGACGAACTCTGTAAAAAAACATGCGGCACACACGCCATGCTAGCGTAGCAATGAAAGATAACTCTTCTAAGGCTGCCGCTCCACTGAGGCGGAGACGAGCGGAGCGGAGAGGAGTCTTAGTATAGGCTACTTGACAGTGTGAAAAATAATGGAAGAATTATGGATATATGTATTAATTATAAGTATTAAAACCAATTTACGTCAATATTACTAAAAATAAATGGATAATTTATTTATAAAACTCGGATGAAAATTGATTATTTTTTATCTGTCGCCATTTTATCGAAAACGGTTTGGATTGGCCGATGACGTCACACGATAGTAAACAGCATCGACAGCATCTGTCAATCCTATTTTTAAAGGTAGAACGTTATGCGATCCTCGTTGACATTTGTCGGTTTACTATCATGTGTCGTCATAGACGCCATATTGTCCGAGAAACCGTTTTGGCGGCTAATTTTAAAAGTGCATTTTTATTTGCTTTTTTCGGAAAAAATACATAAAAGAATTAAAAGTTACCACTTTCTGAGTGCTCAATAGACATCATTAAACAATCGGATTGACTTTTCAGAAACCTGTCAAGTAGCCTATTATCGAAATATTATTCATTAAGGTGGCACGCGAGTCAAATTCCTTGACAGTACAAGCAAAAGTCGTCTTTAAGAGGAAACAGTAAGGCCGAGAGAATTGAAAATTAGGTATTTGTAAAATGTGTCGCTGTCCTGCACTGCCCGCCTCTCCCCCGCAGAGCGCGATAGAGACAACTGCAGCTTGGACCGAAAATATCTTTTAAAATTTCATGATAACAACGTTTCGTAGTCCCCTGATTTCTTCCCCAAAACTTAACCTATTTAACTATTTTTTTCATTGAACGTTAAAGAAAGGCTTTGGCCGTGTTCCTATGTTTTCCTTTTTTTTAATAATCAAGTCAAATTTGTTTTCTGGATGTGCGAACACAGCGGAAAATCTGGCATTTTTTTTAGGTTTTTGAAGGTTAATATCTCTTTTGAGAATCAATTTATCGTAAAAAAGAAAACATAGGAACATATCAATAGTAGCCATAGATTTTTGGACAAAAAATGATTGCTCTACTAGCATTAACCAGGGAGGAAACAGGGGACTACGTTTGTATGGAAAAACTGCCCTCCTGTTTCCTCTTAAGATTACGAAGCTCTTCATTCCACGACTGTATCTACTAAGCTAAGGCCGTTTGATACCTTTAGATACCGTGAATCGTTCCTATACCATGTACCGTTTCTATGGTCCAATACACTCAAGTATCGGGGGGTTTTTTTTATGTTATAAGTGGCAAACGAGCAGACCAACTGCCTGATGGAAAGCAGTCAACGTCGCACGTCGCCCATGGATATTTGCGACACCAGAGGTGTTACCTATACCTTGCCGATCTTTGAGAGCCCTGTTTACTCGTTTCTTGAAGTACCCCATCTCATAGCGCGCTGGGAACACCTCAGGTGGGAGTTCATTCCACATCCTGCCGGTTCTTGGCAAAAAAGAGCGCGATGCCCGCTTGTTTTTGGAATGCCAAGCATCTAAAAAGCCAGGTGCCAGGGGTTGCCAGGTGCCCGGGAAATCCAGGATTGTCCAGGATATACCGTTCTTGTATGATACGCTCTCGTTCTTGTTCACTCGTACCTATTTTGAATCGTACCTAAAGGCTAAATCAGCTTTCAAGATTTGAGTAAAATATATTGCAAGGTAATGAAGACCTTGTAAAAATAGACAAGCCAAGTAGGTATTGCCAGGAGTGGCTCACTCGGGCAGCTACTAGTACAAATGTTGCCCCTGCGGAGTGGCTTAGTCAGTGACCAGAAAGAGCACACGTTATGCTAAGAGTATAGAGTGAGACGGTCGGAACCGGTGCGTTCCGTCCCATGGTCGGGGTCGGACCCGAAAGTTAGTTTAGTTAGAATGAGAGGCTACCTACTGTTAGGATTTATAAAGATAATTTAAATATTCAAATACCTATCTGTCAGTCTAACGTAACGTAATGTTTGAATATAAAATATTGACTTAGTTCTCATCTGAGCGCCGCCATAGAAACATTATGTAAATATTTGGAAAATATAAAGACTAAATTGCCCAGTGAATGTTTTACTTCAATACTCCACCGGCTAGAGTCTGTGCGGAAAGAGAATAGGCGTGGCGAAAAACGGAACTATCCTAACGAGTATGGCCACAGAATAGAAAATACGGTAGAAAAG
Organism: Eudemis profundana; assembly: GCA_947034925.1. Classification (NCBI taxonomy): domain Eukaryota; kingdom Metazoa; phylum Arthropoda; class Insecta; order Lepidoptera; family Tortricidae; genus Eudemis; species Eudemis profundana. The sequence continues at coordinate 3,540,625 of OX344809.1, forward strand.
CATTACAGCGCCCCCCAAAATTAATCCTATTCTCTTTCCGCACAGACTCTAGACCCCCCTGACACTACCGAACGAATTCGTAACCGTCGGATTGTCCCGGAAATTAAATACCTGAATCTAGCAACCCTAGTCCAAATTATGGAGAATCCCCTCGTGTATAAAAAAAATATATATTTATAAGTTTCAAGGTCAATTTTGTTAGACGTTATCGGTACATACATTATATTTCGATGCTATTTTACTAGTTATTTTCACCTACTACGGCTAGTGACTAGGGCATGCAATACCGGTTTTACTTGTATGGGCCTATGCCGAAAAACCGGTTTTTCGTTATTAGTAAACCGGTATTGCATGCCCTACTAGTGACCGATACGCCCCCAGATTCGTATCACAGAACAACAGAACCTACGCGTCTAGGCTTCGCGTTATCTAAGATAATTGGAAGTGTAACAGTTTGTAAATGTACACAGATGGCGGGACTGAGCCAACATGGCGTCCAATCTTCAAGAATAACCCTCGTGGCACTGTTTGTCTATGTTTATTACAATATACTTACTGTTTTATTTTCTTAAAGATGTCTAATGAGGTAAACAATTTGAAATGTTTATTATCGAGATTATAACGAAAGTATTGACAATATCACCCAACTGATTGAACCAAGGACAAAAAAACCGGACAAGTGCGAGTCGGACTCGTCCACCGCGGGTTCCGTACAAATTTGTAGGTACATATATTAAAGTACCCTATAAATTTTGATTCTCTTAGTAAAGTCTATTTTTTACCCGACTGCGGCGAAGCCCAAAGGAGGGTTATGTGTTTGACCTGTATGTATGTATGTCCGTTCCTATGGCCGCTCGTAACTAGTCAACGGCACATCCGATTTTGATAAATGATACATCATTAGATTCGTCTTGATGGTGCGAGTATGAAGTTCGTTAAAATAAACAAAATGGCGGATTTTATGCAGTTTCAAAGTGCATCGTGGTCGGGTTTTTTTCAATAAAAATTTTGTTATTTTATGATTTATTTATTAAAAAAGGTATAGTTTTGAGATTTTTTCCTATACTTGTAGTATAAGACGGTATTATTTGCCAAATTTTAGAGTTCTAGGTCAACGGAAAGTACCCTTTGAATTTTGGTTTCCTTGAGTGTCGAAATTTACGTTTTTGCGTTGTTAACTTAGAATTTTGATTTTTTCACTGCTTCAAGGAACCGTAGATTTGAGTATATGGTTTTATTTTCAACTCGATACCTAAACGCGTTTCCGAGATAAAGGACACGACAGACAGATAGACGGACGGACGGACGTATAGACGGACAACCAGGTCTCGGAAACCGGTATTTCCTCCATACAAAAATACCGGTATTCTTTCCGTTCTTATCGTTCTTTGGGTTATTATTTCGTTTTTTAACCAGACAATCTAATAATACGAAATCATGACTTAAATACATTACTGTGCTCTACATAAAAAGCATAAAATAATTCACAATATTGGGCTATTTCGGGGTTTTTGCAAAAATTAAATACCGGTTTCGAGCCCTGCGGACAACAAAGTGATCCTATAAGGGTTCCGCTCTTTCCTTTTGGGGTACGGAACCCTAAAAATGTAGTTTATTTTAAATCAATATATGTATTTATGCCACACCTGGCCATAAAAAGATGTACATAACACGGGAGGTAATAAAGAAAGCCCTCCATCGCATATTTACGTCCCTCGCTTGCAGCTCGGGCCGCAAACTTCTGCGATCTCGGCCTTTCATTGTATTACCACCCTAGTTGTGTCATGTACTATTTTTACCCGACTGCGGCGAAGCCCAAAGGAGGGTTATGTGTTTGACCTGTATGTATGTATGTATGTATGTCCGTTCCTATGTCCGCTCGTAACTACTCAACGGCACAACCGATTTTGATAAATGATACATCATTAGATTCGTCTTGACGGCTTTTTTTTTAGGAAAAATATTTAATTGTTATTTCTTACCTGTTTTTTCATTCTCATCTGAGCCCAGCATCTGTGCGCTGTGATGACGATGAAATGTTATTTGTTGTAAAAATCACGTAAAAGGTAAAATGCTACCATGTACGCAGTTACGGCAAACAAATAATTCAGGTTCGATAGTCCGTACGGACATACAGCCTGGATTTATGCTACATTGTTATCGTGCCAGCTAAATCGATAAATCTGCTCGCACAGATCATTTCATATCGGCAGATATTTTATGAAGCGTTTTAGAATACAAATTCTAAATATCGACATTTCCTCGTTGTTACTGGATTTTTTAACCGACTTCTTTTCTGAACCGATTAGAAAAACATATATTTTTTTAAATTGAAATTGTTTATATCCAGATTGGTCCCATATTTTATAAAATCCAGTTCTGATGATTTATAATATAAATCTAAGTACAGTATAGTACATTGTGCACCGAGAGTAGTAAGAAGGTGATTACTAACGAGAGTCTATTAGGAGAGTCTTTTAATGACTCGAGTTTGTAATCTTCTTACTGCCCGTGATACACACAATGTTTTTCATCACATTTGCGAGGAAAAAAAAATAAAAAAAATCAGATTATTTATTGTAAACTTCTTCAATATACTCGTAGTCTTCCACAGATAATGCTAAAAACTGCGTTTAGTTTTTAAACTTTACAGGCAATACTGCCAGATTGTACCGATTTTCAAAATGAAATTTTAAACGAAATTAATTTAATTGCATTAAAAAACATTTTGCAAAAAATACTAAAATAATAGTAAAATATACCGTATAAGTTTTATATACACTAAAATTGGTTTTGTAGCCATGTTTCGAAGATGGGAAATGAACCTTGGCTGATTTGAAACCTCCTTAGTCTGAAATGACGTACGACTTTTAAAACTAAACTCATAACTCCCGAGGGAGTTATAGATTTTCATACAGTTTTTCCTCCCGTGGGAGTTGTAGATATTTGTAACCCACGGGAGGTAAATCGGCTCGAGTTGGTCTATAAGCGCGCGTGTTATAACACCTTTTACGAGCAAGTGTGATGAAAAGGTGGGTTGTTTGTTTAATAAATCGACCTCATGTGCCAACCAACGTGCTGTAACAAATCATATTGATTTACTTGAGCGGTCGGCAACCCGCGGCCCGCGAACAGCTCATTTGCGGCCCGCGAGCCTCCCTGGCTATTTTGTATGTAAAGGTCGTTATATTAAGAATCGTATAAAGTCACAAATTATGAACAAAGTGCGGCCCGCGTCAACTTCGTTAGCTACTATGTGGCCCTTGGCTGCTAAAAGGTTGCCGACCGCTGATTTTACTTGATTGATTAACTTCTAGTTGTACTTGAGCTTCGATATGATGATGACGATGACGTGGTCAAGTTCATCCAACGTCATTAACTTTCACGGGAAAAACATACCTGGTTTTATTGTAGGTGCTTTTAAAATGTCTGCAAGGTAGGATATATGAACGCAAACTTAAGTGGGGATTTGTTTTGTCTTTTATATTCGTTAATAATTTCCGTCAACGTAGGTATATAAGATTCAACAGTTAACCAATTACAGCAGTGATCAAATAACCTTATCAGTACACGATGACAAGACCGCAAGAAGCCAATATCAGAATAATGATTCATCGACCTCATGTGCCAAGGGTCTGTAACAAATCATATTGATTTACTGCATGCAATAACTTCTAGTACGGAACTCTGTGAATCTAAATCTGACCTTTTTCGGAGACAATAAATAACGGCACAATAAAACAATGGAGTGAGATACCCGTCTGACTGGTCGGCTAAACTGGCTAGGACAGTTTATTTTAGCAAGGACCATTAAAACAAGTCGACTGTCATTCTCCATACAAAAAGCTGTTCCCCGATAATACAACGCCATCTATGTATTAGCTTGGTAAAAGAATTATATTATTTACAATTATTCAACTTTGCAAGCGTAACACAGTATTTAAATGTTAGAATTTATTTATTATTAGCTGTTTACGAACTAATAGGCTACTTGATGACAGTTCAAATCAGCTTCTTTTTATGAAGTGTCAAAACGCTCCGAAAGTATGCAGTTTAGTATGAAATACTATCTTGTGACGTCATGCTCAACATGGTGCCTTATTTTTAGTTTTCGTCATTGTAAAATCGTTAATGGCACGAAAATAGGTTTGAATGATTTTATCCGGGCTGTTTTGGAAGCGTAATTTGCTGGTTAGAGTTAATGAATTTATTTTGATTGTTGTCAAATACCCTATTGTTACTGTACTATGTTTCTTTGTTCAATAATAACATCTTTAAATGTTTAGTTTTTTAGCGCCATCTAGTTTTTGCCTGGAAATCCCCTTGCGGTCGGGGTACGATCTAAGGTATGGCGAATGACAGTCCTCTTGTTTTAATGGTCCTTGATTTTAGTAAAATAAAATAATTTATTTCTGCAAGTAGGCCCTCAAGGGCTCTTTTACATGTCTGATTCTTTTTTTTTTCTTCTTTTGGCGCTTCAGGTAATGACCTTCTGGTGAGAAGAAGCGCCGGAAGAAACTCACCAGTTTCTCTTTTCAAACATTTTAAAGTAACAATATGATGTTAATACATGAGATTTCATAATAACGGGGTAACAACTGGATTGATCAAGCTGAAATTTGGCATGCAAGTAGACGAAGTCCTGGATTGAAACATAGGATACTTTATATCCCGGTAAAGAGTTTCTTTGGGACAATAACGGGAACAACGCGGGCGAAGCCGCGGGAAAATGCTAGTTTATAATAATAGTGTGATGTGATATTAGTAGGAAAGGGATATTTAAGCTCAAATTTAAGATCCCCTAATGTATTCTTGCATATTTTATATTGGTAAATCATCATCTCAACCCGGAGATGTCCACTACTAAAAACAATAATTGTCATCCCAAAATTTTTTACGATTCTAAGATAATTTTTTTAATGATGTCTAATTTCTACTCCCACTTTTGCGACCACAATAATAACAAACATTTTGAAACAACTTTCACAACAAAAGTGTATAATTAATTAAGTTAATTACTATTCAGCGCGAGCACAGTGTTCTACAATTACAAATAGAAGTTTCTGCGGGTAGTCTGAAGTTTCGAGTGTCGAGTGTAACTGCCGTGGTGCGGGGGACGGCAGTGTATTCAGCAATGTCACAGTATAATAGCAGTATTTTTTCTTCCTATAAAAGATACATGGCGCGCTTGAATGTGTGCGCGCCCTGTACGAACGCAATACAAGCAAAGTTTTAAGAATGCGTAAGGATGCTCCAGTATGGATCGCACTCACACAGACGTGCGGTAGCATACGAATCGCGCCCTCCTAAACGGCCGAAGTTAGACTACTCATGTCTTTATACTTGAGCAATGTTGTGATTGTATTTTGCACTATAAAACGTACAAAATGTGTACGTTACCGTTTTAATTTTTTGATGGCAAAGGAACCGTTTTGCAACAATTAAAACTCACAGAGAATCAATAGTACATTACACAACTAGGGTGGTAATACAAAGAAAGGCCGAGATCGCAGATGTTTGCGGCCCGAGCTGCAAGCGAGGGACGTAAATATGCGATCGAGGGCTTTCTTTATTACCTCCCGTATTGTGTACATCATTTTATGTCTACACTTGCACGCTGCGCGTACGGAAAAAGCCGCTTTCTGGCCAGTTGTGGCATAAAAACCTTTATGTATTTCTCAGGCTGTGCTGGACGTATTCTTCTCACGAATAAAAAAAGTACGTCATGCTTGTCTCCCTCGCTCTCACTTTCTAGTTGACCTCCAAATAGTGGCCCCCATGATTAAAATTCATTATATGAATATTTGTATTTGTTGTACCAAATTACAACTCAATCGTTTCAGTACTTTCGGACCAAATTGGCTGTAACAGACAGACTGATAGACACACGAGTGATCCTATAAGGGTAAAAACGGAACCCTTTCCTTCCCAGTCCTTTTGAGGTACGGAACCCTAAAAATTAAGGATACCCTTACTTCGCTCGTGGAGGTTAAATAAGTTAAACGTCTCGTTTTTGATGTGCCCTAGTTGAGTGAGAATGAGAACTATTCTATGTGTTCGCCGGGGTCATTTATCTATAGGTCGATTCATTTGCCGCGGATTCTGTATGCAACGATTGCTTATTTCACATTGAATCAGCGCTAGCTTTTATGAATCGACACCCGTGCACTGTGTACAATTTTACATTTGTAGTATTGGTAATAATTGCAGTTATTACAACGTTATCTATCTGTACCTAATATCCACACAAATATATCGAGATAGGAGAGATGAGAACCAAGCGTGAAACGTTTTTCGCTTGGTGTTAATGCAGTAGGTGCGGGGTTGCTTAATCGGGAGTAAAACCAGCAGATAACTTGACCAGAAACTAATTTAATACTCTAAAACACACAGGTAACAGTCACAATCACATTTAACACAACAGAAATAGATACTTTTCGTAAACATAAAAACAGCAATAATGGCGGCGCGGTAGCTGTGCGCAGACTGACGCTATGACCGCCCGCGCGCTCCCCGCCAGCGATCTCCCCTCACTCTACCCCGCGGTCGCCTTAAGCTGCCGCCTGGTAACAGCGCGGGCGAGAGGCGAGCGTATAAAACTTAAAAAAATGACTATCCAAAAAATTGTAAGCGATCACTCACTCACCCTGTACCCCTAAGGGGGAAACTGGGACCCCGGCGTGCCCTTCTGGCACGCCGGGGTGCTTAAAAACCCTAGCGCAAAGCTCCTTTAGGGAGCTAAGCGACTTCAAATAAAGAGTGCATGGTCGTATATACGGGCCAAACTCTAGCACAAATACAAAAAAAAAAAATCTACTTCGGATAGTCGTGCCACTTTTTAACACTTGGCGTTTGACGCCAAAAGTGTAATTTAGTGATGAAAAACATACATTTTCCATTTCATTTGGTGGTATTTGAACAATTAATTATACCATCTCTATCAGATTTTCAAATCTGATAATAATGTTAACCGAAACAGAAGTTGATGGCGCGCAACGTAGGTCGTCCCCACTTCTTTTTAGCACGCGAGGTACATACACTTTTTCCTTCTACCTTAATATATTTCTTGATATATGCCTACGAAGCTGACGGTCCCTGGGTTCAAATCCCGGTAAGAGCAAATATTATTTGTGTGATACTTGTTTCTGAGTCTTGGATGTCGTCTATGTATTTAAGTATTTGTATCTATTTAATAATAATCGTGGAGATCCTTGGGGAAGGCCTATGCCAGCAGTGGGCGTCTTTTGGCTGAAAATGATGATGATGATGATGATCTATTTAATATATCGTCGTCTAGCATCCATAACACAAGCCGTATCGAGCTTACTATGGGACTAGTTTGATTTGTGTAAGATTGTCCCCTAATATTTATTTATTATTCCTATAAAGGGCTAGTCAAAGACTTATCCAAAAGGCTGGTCGACTGCACTGGTGACCGAAATACTGGCAGCTTCCTCGCGCAGCGAATAAGTATCGCCATACAGCGAGGAAACGCTGCTAGCATATTCGGCACCATGCCAAGGGGGCCCAATTTCTTAGATAATTTTTAGTTTTAATTTGGGTTTATTTTCGTAACATTAGTTTATTTTTTTAGTTAAGTTTAGATTAGTAAGTACTTATTTTTTATTTGTACCTAATTTTAATGACTGAATAAAGTTTTTATTATTTATTATTACTGTCCTAATATCAGCCGGATCTCGCGCTATAACAATTAGTTCCACTGTAGCAACGAGTGGTCGGAATGGTACGCGACGGGGCCTACACGACAACGACAGCGAGACGATTTTCCCGTTAAGGCAAACGTCCTAGTGATTGACACCCTGTTGCTATAGCTTGACTTTTTTTGTGCTTTAACAAATGTTAGCTCTTAGAGCTGTTACAACTACGTCAACAACGTCTGCCTGTCCGTCTGTCGAAACCTTTTATCTCGGGAACGCGTGGAGTCTATGGTCACTTGAAGATGTGAAAAAATCAAACAAGTTAACGTGAAAAAAAGATACGGCCGTTTATGCCGCAATAAACGTAAATTTCGACACTCTCAGCCGCCGTCGGCGTGCAGTTGTGTTGCAGTTCCCATACAAATCGTAGGGAGTTGCAGTTGGGTTGCAGTCCGTCTGTATCGGCCCTCAGGGAAACCAATATTCAAAGGGTACTTTCCGTTGATCTAGAACTATGAAATTTGGCAAGTAATACCGTCGTATACTACAAGTATAGGGAAAAATCTGAAACTATACATTTTCAATTAAATCTTTAAATAAATAGACTATACTAAGGGAATTAATATTCATAGGGTACTCTAATATATGTATGTACCTACAAAGTACGGAACTTACGGAGTCCGACTCGCACTAGTTTTGTATCGTCCCTGCATCGTAGTCGTGGGCTTTAAAAGCTCGGGAGCAGCTGCAGCCTGCAATTAAAATTGTGTACTGCGTGCGGTGACTCGGTGAGGAATTTTTACCCAAACACGGGCCAGTAAATAATGATAAGAGTCATCAGACGTGTGTAGGGATTGCAATCCGGTCGTAAATCTTGATATTTATAGGTGCATTTTAATATGCCTAAAGTACTTTGACTTTGAATCCGGCCCGGCGGATCCGGTAATCCGGCCGGATCCGGCGATTTTAGGTTTTAAAATGAATTAATACTATTTTCTAAATAAATAAACAAAATTTAGGCTTTTCAAATATACCAATCACATATCAAGTATTTCTATGTACCTTGATTAACGTTAACTTTGTTTCGAGGATTTTAAGTATCAATTAATTAAATTCAATACTTAACTAAGTAACTAGTTTAATGCAGTTACAAACAGATATTGTTTTTGGTTATAATAATATGATTTTACATATTTTCTTATTGCTGAATTAATTAATGATTATTTAGTCTGTCAGAATACTTAGAATGAAACAAATAGTAGTTATTAATTTATTTTACTTTACCGGATCCGGTCCGGGCCGGATCCGGTAAAGCAAAATAAATTGAAAATCAGTCCGGTTTGCAATCCCTAGACGTGTGTAGCAAAAACTTCATTTGGGTAATTTAAAAAAAATGTGCACATATGTTTTTTTTAGAATATTGACTTTTTGGTTATTTCTTACTCAGAATAGTTTGAACTTTCGAACTGAATATAAGAAAAAATGTGTCCCAAAATTTCCATTCCAGATCATCACGTTTTTGTATGGAATTTTATTTTATTTACGCACATAGACATGACCATAACGCACTGGAAACATTATTTTCCATACCTACAAAAATAGTATAAGCGATTCTGAGTAAGAAAAACCCAAAAAGTAGATGTTCAAAGAAACAAAAAACATGTACACTTTTCTTGAAAAATGCTCATCTCGACTTTTTTCATAGATACCTAGCGTAACACTTCTTATATTGTTCCGCATAAATAAAATGTATGTATAACATCATAGTAATCATCATTTCAACCTCGAGACGTCCTGCTGACGAGACGACTGTTGAACATAGGTCTCTCCCACAGATTTCCACGACGAAATGTAAGGCACTGAGATAAAACATATTTCAACCCTTGATGTCGCTAAAGTCAATTATTAACCCTCTTTTCATTTGTACAGAGACTTGAATCACCTTAGCTCGATCTTTTGGCTTACTTTGAGTTTCGATTTAGATTTCCACTGCATGGTAAAGGTAGTTAAACTCTCTCGGGTTTCTGAGGTCCGCTATTATGTTAAGTGAACCAGTGGCATTCACAAACGAAAAGCGAGCAACCAGCATTTCGTATATTGGGGACGAGTGCAGTGCATAGTGCTGCCAGATGTCCCGATTTGACTGGAACATCCCCATTTTCAGGGGCATGTGGTCACGCCCTGACTTGATGGACGCCAATGATACAGATTTTCGCTTGATCGGGACGCCAATTATATTGATTTTGGAGGTGGAGATGTTGACAGTCCGGCGTCCGTTGATGGTATGAGGTGTCCACCTTTATTGGGCATCGCGATAGTTTGACCGGGTGGTCGGCCGTGGCTTTCCCTGGGGTCGAACTTATATTATGGGCTTTTTATAACAAATAACCACATTTTTACTAAAAAAAACCCGACCGCGGTGCACTTTGAAACTGCATAAAATCCACAATTTTGTTTATTTTAACGATTTCCATACCCAGTGATACTCGCACCATCAAGACGAATCTAATGATGTATCATTTATCAAAATCGGATGTGTCGTTGAGTAGTTACGAGCGGACACAGGAACGGACATACATACATACATACATACAGGTCAAACACATAACCCTCCTTTGGGCTTCGCCGCAGTCGGGTAAAAAGTCTAATGTCGTACTCAAATTACCACTGCGTTACCAGCCAATTTAGTGTCAACTGGGTTACAATTTTTTTTATATTCATAGCCTACATATTTTGATAATATTCGGGTCCAATAATTATCATTCGGGTGAGTTATGCTATTCTGAATTACAAAATAATGTTTTTTTAAGATTATACTGATGAGTAAGAAATTATGCGTTAAAATGTAAAAGGGACGTTTTTTTAGGCATCAAAAAGAATGTTGGCCCGTTGGTCCATACTATATACATACCTACCTATACTTTGATCATAGTCTCTATTTCGTTTCAAAATCGACGTTTCAAATTTTCTACAGCTCTTAAGTGCGTGTCCCGATTTTTAGTACACTAAACCTGGCAACACTAAGTGCAAGCAACATGTTTATTTTATCATACCGAGCGTCGGTCTGTCGCAAGCAAGACTCCGGAGAGTCGTACGTGACTTTTCAAATAAGACGTTATAAACTAGGTTTCCTGTTTTGTTTTTAAAGTCCTGTGTCCCCTAGGTCCACTATGCGCTGCTATCCTTATAATGTAGTATGTTTAAAGTTTTAGAAATAGACACCTCTGCGCTCATTTTTCGGAAATATTTGTTTCTAAATTATCCACCCGAGCCGCGTCGTCATAAATTGTATGGGTTATTTAATGGAATAAATTGTTTTTAATATTTGTATACTTTTAAAATGGACTTTCCTATGCAGGCTCATAAAAAAGTTATACGTTAGGTGTCAAACTCAAAACTTAAACATATTGTCTTATTTTGCTTATCTTAACAGAATCTCATATAATAGGCTACTTGACAGTGTGAAAAATAATGGAAGAATTATGGATATATGTATTAATTCTAAGTATTAAAACCAATTTACGTCAATATTACTAAAAATAAATGGATAATTTATTTATAAAACTCGGATGAAAATTGATTATTTTTTATCTGTCGCCATTTTATCGAAAAAGGTTTGGATTGGCCGATGACGTCACACCATAGTAAACAGCATCGACAGCATCTGTCAATCCTATTTTTAAAGGTAGAACGTTATGCGATCCTCGTTGACATTTGTCGGTTTACTATCATGTGTCGTCATAGACGCCATATTGTCCGAGAAACCGTTTTGGCGGCTAATTTTAAAAGTGCATTTTTATTTGCTTTTTTCGGAAAAAATACACAAAAGAATTAAAAATTACCACTTTCTGAGTGCTCAATAGACATCATTAAACAATCGGATTGACTTTTCAGAAACCTGTCAAGTAGCCTATTTTTACAAAAATCTGTTAAAGTCAAGTACCCAATTGATGAGCTGAGCCAGTGCGGGATTAAGGTGGTTTTCCACCGGCAGGGCGAGACGAGACCAGACGCGGATTGAATTGAAATAGTACATTATATGAGATCCTGCCGGTGGAAAACCACCTTTAAGCCAGCGCGGGGCCTGTAGCACTCCTTCAAAGCGGCGCTTGGTTGGTCTCCGATATGCTTAATACCGACTGACCGGTAATTTTACACGTGACGAAATGACGTAACGAGGGGGAGAGGTCCCCTTTTGCGAGTGGGCGCGGGGTCTTAAAATGCGCGGGGCCCGTAGCATTTGCTACTCTTGCTATAGGGCTAATCCGGCACTGAGCTGAGCCACTTTTCGTTTGTATGGAGTATCGAGCGACTCGAATCACTTTTAGGATACAAAAGAAAACTATCTAATACAGTTTACGCAGACATCTAAAGAGAAACCGTCTGTAAATGCCATAGTAGGATAGCTACGATTATAGCTACTGAATTCGGTAGAACGTTTGCATTTCACTGACCACAAGCTTAGGACGCTACTGTCTCATTGTCTATGCTCAAATGCCCAGTATTGATCAAAGCATTGGTGTTCTTAGATTATCTCTCTGTATATAACTTGTCTATGGTAAGCACAAAAGCTAGGTTCAGCGTCAAACGCACGCTGCGCGTTCAGTATAAGGCTCTATGAATTTAGCTTGATATTTTATACTATACAAATGAAGCATTCTCAGGCAAAGGTACTACTCACAAAAATCGAGAAAGAATGAAATAGTTCATCGACCACGAGGACTAGGCATGTTATACATAAACGATGTTTCGAAAAAAAGTAGGCAAGATTGATATTACCTGTATTTACTTTAGTTGTTAACGGCTATTCTCACGAAGTATGACTGCGTCTAATTACCGCGTCTCCATACATTTAGTATGAAAACAGCGTCGCGGTAATTAGGTGACCACAGACATACTTCGTGAGAATGGCCGTTAAAGGTTATGAGCTTATGATGCGTCATTGACGTTCATAACTACTTTTGAAAACATTGGTATGCATCATATTTCTATTTAGTCCAATGTCCGTCCGTCCGTCCTAGTTCGCTCTTTGAACTTCCACGCAATAAACTGTAAATAAATAATCTACTTTCTAGCTCGAAATACGCCTTGAAAATACAAGCACTTTTTAATTTCCCTACTTTATAGAAAGGCAGAGGCTGCTGGGAAAACATCCAGCTTATTGGTGGACCACAGACCAGCAAGCCGCAATTTAAAAGAAGAAATTTTAAAAAAGTTTGCACCCTTATTTTAGAGGGGTTATTTTTAAAGCTTTTGTGCATAAATATGGCTAAGGAATTAAAATATGACATAAAATGTAGGTATACTGTACAGGTCGATTCACGAAAGCTGGTGCGAGGTGCTGTCACTCAGTACAAATCTCGCGCCAGCTTTCGTGAATCGACCTGTAATAACAATAAATCGCCGCCAAAGAAAACTTATCAAAATATACACACATACGTTGAGAACGTCAAAAATAAATTTGCGTTCGTAAATATGATTTTTTGAAAAATTAAAATCGTAATTCAAAACGTCATTTTAGAAAATATACCTGGCAGGCTTATTTCAAGTAAACTTATTTTACAAATTATTACAACTAAAACCGATGTATAAATATTTATTTACATCAGCTAACAGTTTCTTAAAATTCCATTATTAAGTACGCTTGCTTATCAATGTCACAATATTTATAGATAAAACCACTTTGCTAAATTTGTTGCACGACCCACTTGAACTCTTATAGACACAGAGTATTTTTTTGTAATATTAAAAAGCCGAAGATGTAGTCTATGCCAAGCGTCCTCAAAACTTTTTCTGAGTAGATTTATGGGGCACTTTATTTTTTCCATGCCAGTTGAGACTTGGGTAATAAATAATTGAGCATTTAGAGGTTATTTGAAACATGAGCTGACTGAATAACCTTCGTAAATTTTAATTAGGGTTATGCGAAACTTGAGAAAATATGGCATAGACAGTTTTTTAACTAACTTCACAAAAAGAGAGATTCTAGTCGGTTGTACTTATTTTTTTAATGTCTGTTTTAAAGTATATTTAATTACTTTATAAAAGTCGTTAAATACAAAAAAAAAATAATCAAATATAAAACTCTAATTTTATGCAGACAAAGGCCCGAGCAAACCCTAGTTTTTGAATAATTTATTCCGTACAAACTGTTTCTAAAGTTCCACAATAGTAAATCTAAAACTAAAAACTTAGTTCAAGCAAGAATACCGAGTCATCCGTGTTCTTACATAGTTTAATGTTAAAACATTTTTATACTTACATCGTCCGTCGCAGAAACTTGTAGTTTTCTTAGCAGCGGGCTCTGTTTTATGAAACGATAATATTCAGGAGTTCCGTGTAACTGCAAACGGTTGGTACACTTTATACTAACATTGGTACATATATAGATACAGGAAATCAAAGTACACAGAAAAAACTAAATGGCACTCGCCTGTGTACAGACCGAGAATCGAACCCGGTACCTCTGGATTTCCGGCCCAGTGACCCAACCATTCGTCCACCCAGAAAACGCCCTCAATTCTGCTATCTACCTTGACTTCCGTATCTTTTCTGTTTTAATAGGAATTAACCTACATTATATTAAAACCAATGAAGAGACAAAAATGTTTCCTTCATAAATATATAACATTGGTATGTTTTTTTAATTCTATAACATAACTTATCTCCGATTGACCTCAGTAGCGCCTGATGAATTGGCAAAGTACTGACTGAGCCCATGGTATGTTTCACCTGTAGCTTGAAATAACTTGAACTTATAACATTTCAGACGTGAGCTGGTATACTGATACTGTTCGTATACCAATGAGGTTTTTAAAACGTGTACACGACATATGATTTGATATTTATCATTAGCTTTTCGGCGAAAGAAAAGTTTTGCGAGGAAAGCTGCGTACATCCATCCACGAAGAAATTACAGCCCATTCACAGTGAGATGTAAGATAGCCACAGAGTAGATTTCATATAGTTTCCATAGTAGTTCCAGAAGAAGGCGGGATGATCTGGAAGTATACCTCAACGAGCTGCGCCTGCATTCCCAGTGTGCAATAGTCTATACTACTAGCTATTTAATAGTTAGTCGTGTTGTGTTGTGAGAGTGAGAGATATAGTCGTTCTATAGTTATTATAAACTGCAGTGTACTGTGTGTAGTGTGCTGCACGCCTAGAGCAAAGACAGTGTATGTAAATGCACCCAGCGCTAGATAGCGCTGTAACAAGTGGCCCTAACGATATAAGCACTAGGCCTGGGATCTTCCAGGGCTAGTAGGTACTTATATCGTTAGGGCCACTTGTTACGATTTGTTCCTGTAGTTATTAGAAACAGTAATCCACTGTGTGTAGTGCGATACACACTCCGTGCAGTGATGACGGTGCGAGCTGTGCACACAGCTGCGCTATCTCGCGTAGTGTGGTGTAGTCTGCAATATTTATGTATGTGGGGCTACTTGTTAGGTTATAGTAGTCGTGTGAGTTCTAGCAGGGGGGCTACTGTAGCTGAGATTGTACTGTGTGTAGTGCACTGTATACTTCGTGCAGTGACGGTGCGAGTTGTGCACACAGCTGCGCTATCTCGCGGGGCCAGTGCTTGGTAATATTCATGTCTGTGGAGCCACTTTTGTTAGGAAATGCTGTCTATGTGCATGTATTAGGTAATAAATGGTGGTACAGATTCAAATAAATGTCTTTCCTATGGACACTACAGTAGGTAATGACCCGAGTATATATTGAGTACATGTTTTTTCATAAATGCCGGTAGTAGAAGTAATATTACGTGCTTATAAGGGTACAGCAAAAAAAAATTGTTTTTGAAAACCAAATTATTTTTTAACTTTGTAATGTGTACAGAAAAGACACTTAACTTAAACCACCTTAAACTATAAAATATGTATGAATATATGTATGTCTGATACGGGGTATTTATTATGTTATCCTTAAATTTAATATTCATTAGTTTTCACATATTAACGATTCAAATATGCTTTAAATAAGATGTTAAGTGTTTGATATTTAAAAAGTAATATTCGGAACATTCGATCTAGTTCAAAAGTGTAGTGATTAGTGTGAAAAAAAGGGTTGTCAATTTAAGATACAATACAATACAATACAAATATATCATATTGCACACCAGAAAAATACATTACATAATTAACAACAAGTTAGACAACAAGCGGCGCTAAAAAGCGATTTCTTCCAGACAACCTTTGGGTAGCGGAATTAAGATATTTTGATTTTGCCGCCTATTTCTCCAATACGGGTATCCAGACTCTGGGAACTACGCGAATAAAATACTCCGCCATTTACTGCAGCTCAGCGCGGCAAAATGGCGTCTGTTTACAAAATGGCCGCGAGACTGTTGTCGCGCGGCTGGCCTAAACTAACACTTTACATTAATTTGTCCGCTTCAAATAGGTTTATATTCAGCCAGGACCAACTTATGTCGCTTTGATGTTGGCAAATAAAATAAAAAGGAAAGTTTTAAACGTGTGCGCATTTTGTTGCTTACACGACTATTTAAATTTAGTAGCCAGAGTATGGCGTTGAAATTATCTAGGTTTGATAGCTCCACATCATCATCATCAGCCTGCGACAGTCCTCTGCTGGACGCAGGCCTCTCCCAAGACGCGCCACTTTGCTCGATCATCAGCTATACTCATCCAGTTGCTGCTAGCCGCCCTGCGCAGATCGTCGCTCCATCTAGCCGGGGGCGACCCACACTGCGTTTACCTATACGCGGTCTCCACTGCAAAACTCTCCTGCTCCAGCGATTGTCAGTTCTGCGGCAGATGTGGCCAGCCCACTGCCACTTCAGCTTGCTTACTCGAGTAAATATGTCGGTAACTTTGATTCTCTGACGGATTACTTCGTTACGGATTCTATCCCTCAGAGAGACTCCAAGCATTCCCAGTTTCGGCACCATAGGTGATAACTCCACATACTATCTTATTTTTTTGCGAATGTCGTCAGAGGCGACTAAGCAATAATCTAGGCTGTCTAGCATAACTGGCCGCGACTTCCTTTCTCGCGTGACAGAGCGTCTCCTGTCACTGTCACGCTAAATTGAATGGAAAGAGATAGGTAGTATTTATCGCGCGTATTGTTAGCTATTATACATTTAAGATAATAACACAGAATAAGTCATACATACAGAGGTCCGACCACCGGACGGAACGCACCGGATCCGACCGTCTCTTCTATCACATAACGCGTGCTCTTTCTGGTTGCTGGCTAAGGCCGTCGAGGGGGCCTCAAGGCCACGCGGCGAAATCGCAGAGTGAGCCACTCCTGATAACAATTACTGGAAAACCTGATAAAATAAAAAATCAGAATGGCTCATGTATGTGTATCTGCAACTTTTTTATAAAAATATTCCTATATTTTATCTCGAGCAAATCCCACAGGAAAACTAATAAATTTGAATGAAACGTCAACTTTAAAACATAAATCCTACGATTCCAGATGCAACTTTTTATTCGTGCCGAAATTCGTGCTATTATCTTAACTCCAATACAGTAAATACATTAGTTAAAGCAGTATCTCAACTATTTCACGCTGTATAGTCGTTCGTAGTTCTCGAAACACCATCGTCTTAGGTAGTCAGAGGCTCTGACTACCTGAGACGATTATAGGTGCTCTGACTCAGAGCACCTATAATTGTCTTAATTTTGCTTATAACAAACAAAATTAGGGCTATAGCAAACTGTCTATCTTGTCCATGAGTTCATTTTATTTTGAATTTCATCTCGTAACATGATGTCAGCATGAGTTTTTTTAAATTATCTTTGAACACTACTGGTCTTTTTCTTAGTAGCGCTGTTATTTCCTATTATGGTGCGCCGCATCGCTCGTGACTGCATAGTCTACGGGCGTTTTTTACGGATTTATTTTACTGCACTGGCTCTATATACTGTGGCGGCAGTAAGCAGAGGCAATAAATTAATGTATCAAGTTTAAAATCATAAATAAACTTACATCGAGACCTAGTTTCATGACGTCTTGGCAGGAGGGTAGACCAGACCGCAGTCGTTTGAGTGGGATGCAGGATGCGTGAGTCCTGGGTTCGAGCCAAGTGGGGCAATGGAATAGACAAGTTAGCATGGAAATCTACAATGACAGAATTATTTATTTATACCTCGTATGTTTATAAGTTTTGAGACGAACAAAAACATTTTTTTCTCGGACACTCTTAAACGTATTTAAACGAAATTTAGGCAGAAAAAAAATTATTAAATTACGGTAAAAATAAAATATAAATTATTCAAAATTGTCGCCATTGTGCTAAACACAGGCCTTCAATCGTGTGAGCCATTCGTCAATAGAAGCACGAATTGCTTGTTGATTAAGTAAACTTTTCTTCGACGGTGAAGATTTTTTCGTTGGTAAACAAAATTTTTTTGGGATCGTGTCTCCATGGCAACTCTCCATAGCAATTGTTGACATCATGCGAGCCTTAATTTTCTTAAGCGATCGTTTAAGTAGTAGAGTTTTCTTCGACTGTAGGCCGTTTAGATAATACCTAAATATATTACTTTTAGATCATATTTCAATATTCGGTTCACCGAAAAATAACACCAGAATCATTTTTTTCTAATTGACAACGTTTACATTTTAAAAAGTTTTTATCAAGCCGCCAGTTCAAAATTTCTTTTTTTAGGCCTTTCAAAAAATCGTCTCAAAACTTATGAACACACGAGGTATACCTTACCCAGTTTGAAGTGAGCTCATCCACTTACCTGTACTTACAATAGCATTGTATCTATACAATGCTATTATCTACTTTTGTTTCCGAATCGCCAACCAAATACTTACAAAAAAAAAGGTTAGAAGTACACTGTATGTATATCGAATTTTCAACCTTATTTCTTGTCGGGTAGGTTTGAAATGGAAATGAAATGCAACAAATGTTATGATCGCCATTATTCTGTTAGTGTATTTTGTAGTCTATTGTCCAAAAAAATAAAGTAGAAAAACTATATTAACCTTCCAAGGCGTTTATTATCTTCTTTTACTACAAGCTCATTGTTATAATTTGTGGTTAACCACTCAATGGTATTGTAGTCTCAAGTAGAAGAGCTCACTTCAAACTGGGTAACATATACCCGCGACTTCGCCAGCGTTGTTCCCGTTACTGTCCCAAACTCTTAACCGGGATATAAAGTATCCTATATTTCAATCCAGGACTTGGTCTACTTGCAGGCCACGGTTTTGACCCATCCAGTTGTTACACCGTTATTTAGAAACAAAACATCCAAATATCCAAACATCTGAACATCCAAACATCTTCACAAACTTTCGCATTTATAATAATTAGTGGGGTGGGATGGGATTCAGTCAAATAAGCGTGAACACGGTAGATGCATCTATTTGAAACAAAGATACAAAAATTATATCTCATAATAGGGTATTTGACTACAATTAAAATAAATAAATTATAACTCTAACCAGCAAATTACGCTCCCAAAACTGCCCGGATATAATCAAACAAACTTATTTTTGGGCTACCAATGATTTTACAATGACGAAAACTAAAAATAAGGCACCATGTTGGGCATGACGTCACAAGTTAGTATCTCATACTAAACTGCATACTTTCTGAGCGTTTTGACACTTCATAAAGAGAAGCTGATTTGAACTGTCATCAAGTAGCCTATTGCCTTATGTTTGGGTATAGCATAATCATTACCAATGTATAAAGACGAACAAGTAGTCCGACTTCGCCCGTTTAGAAGCACGCGACGTGTTATCGCGCGTCTGTGTGAGTGCGATCCATACTGGAGCATTCTTACGCATTCTTATTTCTTTGCTTGTAGTGCGTTCGTGCACGGCGCGCATAGTCTTGGATAATGTTCGAAATATTGAAGGTGGTCCATAACCGAAAAAAGTATTTGGCTTGTTTAACTAAACAAACCCTGTCAAAGACGATCACCGTTGCGTCACGATTCATTTTATGTAAATATTATTTCTAGTAGATACAACATTGTAACAAGGAAATATCAAGCACCCGTGGTACTGACGCGAACTGTCAAAGCGTGCCGCATGACATATGGACAGGAGAAAAGTTTTAATCAAGAACATTGTTTACTGTCAACGCGCAGGGCCCTCGTTCAAAATAGGCATGGTGATCTTAAGCAATCAATCAAAATCATACACAAGAAAGCATAAATCATTTAAGGGTAGCGTGAGAAGGAGAAGATTGACCAATTGGAGGTGTCAATTATTAGACATCAGCCTGTCAAATACAAGGCGTTTTAAGTTAGGGTTAAGACTAGACACATTTTGCCCGATAACGCCATAAATAGTGGCAATAACGGAACAGAACTTCACAGTCACAGGACAGTGTGTGTGTTTTTAGTGGATATTATGTATTCTCTGGGTGACTAATGGATGAAAATTCCCGGACGTGAGAGACCGACGGCTTCACCTGACACTTAAGAGGAAACAGTAAGGTCGAGAGAATTGAAAATTAGGTATTTGTAAAATGTGTCGCTATCCTGCACTGCCCGCCTCTCACCTGCAGAGCGCGATAGAGACAACTGCAGCTTGGACCGAAAATACCTTTTAAAATTTCATGAAAACAACGTTTCGTAGTCCCCTGATTTCTTCCCCAAAACTTAACCTATTTAACTATTTTTTTCCAATGATATTTTATAAGTAGATAGGTTACAAGCACTCCAAAAGTGAAGCACTAGAACCACTATCGACGATGTCAAGGGTGAATATTTGCAAGATTCCCAAAAAAATGCCGTCGTGTGTGATCAGAAAGTGCACCAATCATAGCAAAAAGTGCAACAAAGCGCAAGGGATCTCATATCACTTGTAAGTATGCTGCAATAATTTGATTTTATCATTTTTATTATTTTATTTTTCAAATACGACGCCATCTTACTATCATAGACGTCATATGAATGAAAGAGACAAACTTACGTCTTTGACAATGAGAGTGACAAGGATCACCATACTGCGGCAAAGATGAACATTTACAGATGCGTCATGTTGAATCGCATTGATTTCTAGTTACATGCCTTAGTATGCAAACTTGAACTATAATATCTATTCAGTGCTCATACAGGTTTTTTCTCATAAATATATAATATCTTAAGGCATATCTCGTTTTTGTAAATACGTCGGAGGGTCGCGGAAAAATACCCGCGTAACCTAGAACCAATAAATAACCTTTACAGCGTATTTTTTTAACATCGACACTGGACAGTTTAAGAATAACTTGAATAAAGGGTGCGAATAAAAAATTATCTTAGATACTTTCTAGCTATTTTTATAAAATGATAATTTTGGCATAGAAAATAATTGACCTCATGAGTTACTTATAAAAAGTAATAAGTGTGATGATTTTATTTTTATATGGAGACCACAGAAATAAATCAAGGTACAGGGAAAAAAAGTGTATGTACCTCGCGTGCTAAAAAGAAGTGGCGGCAACCTACTTTGCATGCCGTTAACTAGTAAGTAACCATTCTTTCTCAGAGATGTACCTAAATGGTGTCTAAGTGTCAAAAATCATTAATACTATATAAACCATTTAAGACACAATTTAATTGTTGAAACGTATTTAAACTATAAATATTATTAGAATACAAACTAAGTGTAACATTTTAATGTTAAAACTTTAAGTTGAATAAAAATCATTTACACAATTGAAATTCCATAGGTAGGACCTAGATAGGCAGAAACTACTCTGAAATGTAATTTTCACCTTCTGCGTGCTGAATCTGTCTTACATGGACGCCGAGCAGACGCCGAGTCTAGCCGATTGTAGCCGATTGGTTCACTCGGTGACGTTTAAAAATTAATCGCGCAAGTAACAAAAAGCTAGCTGTCTCTTTTTTTCATTATTGTAACTATGCCATCTCTTTTACGCAATCTGTTAATATATGTGAGTATGTACACCGTACAGTGAGGTACGAATGTGTGCTGCTGCTTTCTTGGAAGCATATTTCTCACACGACACTCCACGCCTCCACGCGCCCCAGCATCAGCGGGCCTGACACCAGACCAACAGCCAGGGGAGTCCAGTGGACTGTCACCGTTCCAACCACACCTACGAACCCTCGACCTACTCTTTAATGTTCGCAAGCCCGATCGGGGGCTAAATAAATGTATTAAACAACTTCCCAGTTTAAATCCAGTCCCGGTAGAGCCTTGTGACAGTTTTCCAAAAAAGTAACTGCAGATGATGATGATGAACTGCAGATTGTCAAAACTCAGTAATTCAAACATTCAAACGAACGGTTATTACATTTTGATTACTGCTATTATACGAGTGCCTTGCATAATGAGCTGTTTAGACGTTTTTTTGCTCAATCATTTTCTCTAGTGACTTAAGTATATACTTTCAGCGTGGAAAAAAAACAGATGTTCCCCATTAAGTATTGTGAGTTTATTGAATCCAAAGTGGTTATTTTATTCATCCTATCTCTAACACAAAAGGACAAAGGATTCAAAGCAAGACCAACTGTATCCATGAAAAAGAAAGAAATTATCTCCGATACTGCCTTAATAGAAAATCCCGCTCAAACAGGTCCATATAAACGTTGAATGGAACTCCGCAGCCCCGTCTTGCAATTTCCTGCTAAAAATACGTATTTATGTTGCACAAAAGCTGTTAAGACGGTTTTTATGACGTTATACACAGCTTCATTAATTCGAACATGGGCTTAAAGGCGGGGATACACGATTGTACTTTGTACAGCGAAATGCGAGGTCACGTGAATATTTATTTATTGATATATATTACAATGTCACTAACAGTTAATTATACTAGGCATGACATAATTTAATTTAATTTGATTTGATGACAAATCTTTTATTAATACAAGCATTGATTTGATTACATTATTTATTTATAATAATAATAACATGCACATAGGTACGTTAAGTCAGCTGTTGACTATGGTGCACGAGGCCGTAATGGTCTCAAGATACCGTCCGGCTGCGGCTAAAAATCTCGGTTCAGAAGTCCAGAAAAGGTCAGGCGTTACGTCCTGGTCGAGTATGTCGTTAATATACTTAACAATAATTTAACAATAATATACGGGTGGTATATTATTGTTAAATGGCATTCCTAATGACCTCTACACATCTTCCAATTTTACCACACGATCAGTCTCAAGCCGCCAGATTGCAAGGTGTGTCCTTTTAGGGTTCCGTACTTCAAAACGGAACCGCTATAGGATCACTTCGTTGTCCGTCTGTCTGTCCGTCCGTCTGTCTCGGGAACGCGTGGAGGTATCTAGTTGAAAATAAAGCCATATACTTATTAAGTCTACGGTCCCATGAAGCTGTGAAATAATTAACCTTCTAAGTTAACGTAAAAAAGGTACGGCCGTTTATGCCGCAAAAAACGTTAATGTCAACACTTTAAAGGAAACCAAAATTCAAAGGGTACTTCCCTTGACTTAGAGCTATGAAATTTGGCAAGTAATACCATCTTATACTACAAGTATAGGAAAAATCTGAAAACCCTTCATTTTTAGTTAAATTTAAAAAAAAAATACTTTACTAAAGGGAATCAAAATTTATTGGGTACTATAATATATGTAAGTACCTACAAATTTGCACGGAACCTTCGGTGGCAATTTTGTCACTTTAAACTATGTAAAGACAATATCCGACTTCGTAAGCTCATGATTTTAGGTTTTATTTTGTCGATAGATAAATAAACGATAAAGCACGGACAAACAAACAACAAAGACGGCACGTTCTGACAAATAATGTGAAAGTGTGATTTATTTATCGCGCGACAAAACGTAGCATCATAAGCCTACTGGTATACTATTTAACAGCCCTTGGTTGGTAATTACATAACAGAGAACCACATTACAAAAGGTATATAAAATTATCAAAACGATTTAAAAAGGTACACAATTAGGTGATCTTTTCGCTATACAGCGATTTATCCCAGATAAGTTTAGGGTAGCGGAATTGACACAAAAATAAACCAAAAGAACGCATGACATGTGCATTCCGGCCTTATATAAGAACGAAATTTTCAAATTGAAATAATAACCAGCGCTGCTTTTAATTAGGAAATTCGGGACCCGCGGGATTTGGAACGGAAGAGTTTTTTGTCATTAAGTCAAAACACGTGTACAGTGAATAGCAGTGGCGTGGCGTAAAAGATATCCTTGGGCAAGCCGGTGCAGATTAGGCGCACATTTTCCTTAAGAGCTGTGGAATAAGGTGCTCAAATGCCTGATATTAGGCAAGCTGGTAGGAATCGAGTTCTATGGACGCCACCCTACTGGTGAACAGTCACATCGCGTGTGACACACATATACGTGTTTGTCATATATGTATACACACTTCTGTCTGTGGAATACGAATCAAAATCGTAAATATACTAGGTGTTACATTGAACGTAATCATGTTTTTAACTCATGTTTTATAAACTCATCTCCTGATGTTAAAACCTTCTGCTAGGTATCGTGTTGTTAAAGTCATCTTAATTAATGAATATAACTGTTTTAATTTAATAATTCATGTTTTTTTGGTCTCCTCGTGGTTACCCTACTTAGAGAGTTAAGAGAAAAAAGTTTGAATCTAATTTTGTACTGAACATTTTACTTTTACGAGTATTATCTAGGCCGATAATTTATGAATAAAGTGCATTCTGACCCATTATTGAAGTTATCTGTCATAAAAAAAACAAACAGGTAAGCGTGACGTCATTATGGGTGACCACACGATGAGATTTTAATTTCTTTATTCTGTTAGCAAGCTAGCAAAAGTTAATTACGACGTATTTTAATAACTCAATTCGTGCATTTTGTTCTCTGTCGTTAACGCATTCACTGCCACCGACGCGTATGTGCGTTCCAGTGACTTTCACCGTGTGCCAATCGCCATCGGATTTGTTAGATGAGGTTCCCAAACGCTTGTTTTCCTTGCGGCAAATTTTCTTTTCGCGGTTATTCCTAGTCTCATAATTTCCCATTTCTCTAATTTCCCTGTCTTACTATTTCTTAGTAGTGAGTTTTTTTAATCGCATTTGTTCACAAACGCATTTTTTCACATTCGGTTTATTACTTAGTAGCATATTTTTTGCTCGCAATATTTCCCTAAAGCAAATATAAATTTTTCTGGATGTAAAATTATTTAGTAATTTTGGCTCCGGAACCCTAAGTCTGTGGGTCCACTGAGGCGGAGACAAGAGGAACGGAGAGGAGACAAGTAGGCCAATCACATCAGTTGAAATCCACATCTCGTCTCCACTTCGCTTCAATGGAAACAGCGAAAACGAATGTGATTGGTTCATCGCTACACGACACTTCTCCGCTCCGCTCGTCTCTGCCATAGTGGAGCCGCAGCCTAATAGAATAGATCAGGTCCCCTGACTGCTATAGTATAATATGTAGACCTGAAAGTTATTGTCATCTTTTTACATTTGCATTTACATATCAGTAATCATACCTGGCCATAATAGTACATTGTGTATAAAAACTGGCTGCGGGAAAAAAGGAGACACAGAAAAAAACACACCAAAGAAAAAAAGAACCGGTCAAGTGCGAGTCGGACCCGCGCACCGAGGGTTCCGTACAAACTCTTCAGTAGATACGTGAATAATTCAAGAAAAACTGTATGGTGCTACAAACTTAATTTTGCTCTTGTAAAACTGTTGTCCCCATACATCGACATATGCCGCAGTTAGTTTCGTAGGTGCAAATAAGGATGTCTTACGATTTTTGCGAATTTCTAAAAAACGCTGCAAGGTAGGAAAACCGTTTTATTTTTCATGTAATATTAATAATCGGTAATTATTACAGATTTTTCTGTTCAGTATCTTCGGAGATAATAGGGGGGGAATGGTATTGTTTTTAACGTTTTTTGTCTTCAATCAAAAACTACATGTCTAAGAAAAAAATAAAAACGGTTTTGGAATCTACATATTAAGCCCTTTCATTTGATACCCCACTCGATATATTAGCTCAACTTTTAATTTACGACAAGTAAAAAACCGGTCAAGTGCGAGTCGGACTCGCGCACCGAGGGTTCCGTACAAACTCGTCAGTAGATACGTGAATAATTCAAGAAAAACTGTATGGTGGGACAAACTTAACTTTGCTCTTCTGAAACTGTTGTCCCCATACATCGACATATGCCGCGGTTAGTTTAGTAGGAGCAAATAAGGTTGTCTTACTATTTTTGCGAATTTCTAAAAAACGCTGCAAGTTAGGAAAACCGTTTTATTTTTCCTGTAATATTTAGGATAATATTAACAATCGGTAATTATCGCAGATTTTTCTGTTCAGTATCTTCGGAGATAATAGGGGGGGAACGGTATTTTTTTAAACGGTTTTTGTCTTTAATCAAAAACTACATGTCTCAGAAAAAAAATAAAAATTGTTTTGGAATCTACATATTAAGCCCTTTCATTTGATATCCCACTCGATATATTAGCTCAACTTTTGATTTATGACATCCCATTTCGGTCCCCTTTAAAAAAAAAGTAAAATAGGTATAAGATTTTTTTTCTGTCCCATAGGCTCGGATTAGCGGTTTTTAACACTATTCCAAATTTCAAGTCGATAGCATCAGTAGATCCTGAGATATCTTGCTGTGACAGACGGACAGACAGACAGACAGACAGACAGACAGACAGACAGACAGACAGAGTCGCACCATAAGGGTTCCTTTTTTACCATTTTGGTACGGAACCCTAAAAACGAATGTAGAAATTAACTGCAGGTTAAAATTGAGGCGAAAAAATATGAGAAACGGAAACAACGCGACTGTGAAAATAAGCTTCAGAGGAAAAAAGTGAATGGTGATAATCACTTTCGGGAAAAAAAGCGAAAAGAAAAATTTCAGCAAGGAAAACAAGCGTTTGGGAACCTCATCTAACAAATCAGGGGGAGACTTTGTGTCTCTCTGCATCTTCTACCGTCTGTTTAATGAGGAATGTTCGAAGGAACTGTTTAGATTGGTGCCTCGGATCATTCTGCCATCGCACCACTCGTCATCGGCAGGCGGTTCATTCCCATTTCCTTTAGTCACAAACAGACCACCTCCACTAGACGGAGCATGTTATGCGACGCGCGCTCACCACGCATATCGATCGATCGCATATTTACGTCCCTCGCTTGCAGCTCGGGCCGCAAACATCTGCGATCTCGGCCTTTCTTTGTTTTACCACCCTATTTGTGTAATGTACTATTTCCTTTTACCTCGAGATATTTCTGTGATTATGTACCGACCACCGACGATAGAGGCCTTGCACCAAGTTAATGTGTCTGTTTAGCATTGGTTGACTTGTAGAGAATGCCTTAATGCATTAAGTCCGACATTTGAACTTATTTGTGTTGTGCAATAAATATTAATTACTTAAAAAAAATAAATGAGGGTCATCAATTTAAAATTCATTCAAGTAACCAGCCCCTAATAAAATGGGCGAAAAATCTTTCCAAATCAAATTCATGGCTCAGGAAAATACATTTTTAAATATGGAGTGAAATAACAAAATGTATGTTTGCTTATCTGATTAAATTCACTGTAATAATGAAAAAAGTTAGGGAAAATCCTAACAATAGAAAGGGAAGGGATTGAAACATTTGGTTTACTTTTAACTGGGAGTTCGTAACTTTTTGTAATTGCGCGCCCCTGGCTCCGTTATTCTGCGAGTCTCAGTTTATGGCTTAGCCTCAAATGTGTTCTGCTATTGCCAGGGGTGTCGAACTTTTGGTGCCGAAACTGTACAGTCGAGTACAAAGATAAGTATTATTTTTACAAGCTCTTATTAACTTTTATTGCTTGTAATATGATATCTTGTCTCAAGTAAACAATTGAATACCTATAATTATACTTTATTCCACACCAAAAGATAAATTACAATGTAAACTTATATAAAAATAGTGGTAAACAATAGGCGGTCTTATCGCTAAAGAGCAATCTCTTTCAAACAACCTTTGGGTAGCGGAGTTGATGTAAAATTAACAAAAATAATTGAGTGGGCGATGAGAAATTTTAAACGATGCAAAAGACAATGAATGCACAAAAATAACTAAATATAAGGGAAGTAATACACATACATATATAAATAAATACATAAACCAACATACACAATGCATAAAATACATACATATATAAAAAACGAAACATATATAATTACAGCACAGCCATGACATGACTATTGAAGTAATAGGTAAATAATGTTTTTTAGCATGTTTTATTAAATATGGCAAGAGATTGAGCAGGTCTACATGACAATTGAAGTAATAGGTAAATAATGTTTTTTAGCATGTTTTAAATATGGGAAGAGATTGAGCAGGTCTTAAATCGTAATTAAAATAAGAGGCAGATAGTTCCACAACCGTACAGCCTGGAATGTAAAAGAATTCATATTAAATTTGAAGCTAGATCATGAACATTCAGAAGCAAATTACGTATATTTACAAATTAACTTACCTAAGTATACTTTTTTAGAGATGGTTTTTCACATAATCCCATTGGAATAAGAAGAAAAAAAATCTCATTGTTAATGTTGTAAAGATATCTAAACGGTATTGAAAAGTAACGTTTAGGATTGCAATCCCTATGTACAACAAACTCACCAAGATACTATAATGTCAAAATCACATTTTAAGACTTTCCCAAAAACGTTCCGGAACGCTCCATACTGCAGCCTATTGTAACGTGACGTCACGAGACATTGTGTTGTTTGGGGAAATCAAGAACTTTGTTCTCCAACTATGTTAAAACTTGCATTTATCTTAACGGTTTCATACCAAAAGTTACCATACATTTTATGGGTTATTTAATGGCAAATAGTACATTACACAACTAGGGTGGTAATACAAAGAAAGGCCGAGATCTCAAATGTTTGCGGCCCGAGCTGCAAGCGAGGGACGTAAATATACGATCGAGGGCTTTCTTTATTACCTCCCGTGTTGTATACATAATTTTATGTCTACATTCGGCCAGAAGGCGGTTTTTTCCGTACGCGCAGCGTGCGGAAAAAGCCACTTTATGGCCAGTTGTGGCATAAAATAGTTTTTCATATTTTTATACTTTTAAAATGGAAATTCCCACCCATCTTTGCAGGCTCATAAAAAAAGTTATACGTTAGGTATCAATCTAAATCTCAAACCTTTAACATATTTCCTTATTTTGCTTATTTTAACAGGATCTTATATAATTTTTACAAGTTTCGGTTACATTCAAGTACCCAATTGTTATCCCTTATTGTAGCGAGATACAAAGAGGACTGTACCGGTACACTCGTACTCGTAACCGTAACCGTAAACGCGACGTGGAACACGGCCGGCACGCTGCCAATTCGCGCGGCAATTGGAATCTCAGGCCGATACGGCTGCTGTTGCCAGATAACGCTAATTTTTGCCTAATATTTGATGGTGTTTTATTCGTTACTGGCTTTTGTTGGCCACTTCATCTGTGTAGAACTAAAAAGTACAAGATATCCTTAAATACTAGAACTAAAAAAAAACAGAATGGGGATGACGACTGGGTTAAAAATATATAATTCTATTTAGTCCGTCAGTTAGATTATGGAAAAATATGGGACACGTATGTTTTGGTTTATCAAAATATTAAAAATCGACATTTTTTAATAATCTAACTGACGGACTAAACAGATTTTTTTTGTCGTCTAGCCCATTATAGTAATCGTAAATCAATATGCCACCGCGGCATGGTCCCGAAGATATTGGCAGCGTTTCCTCGCTGAATCGCAATGTCGCGTTGTGCGAGGAAACTGCCACCTCTTCGGTCAATTGGATCTTTAAAGGATGTGATGACGTTTATTGCCAGCAACGTAAACTACACTGGTACTGTAAATATCTCTGACAATGAGCGGAGTAAAATTATATGTATAGAATTTTGATGTAGATTCCGTTTTTGGATTTTTTAGGGTTCCATACCAAAATTGTAAAAAAGGAACCCTTATGGTGCGACTGTCTGTCCGTCGGTCACAGCAAGATATCTCAGGATCTACTAATGCTATCGACTTGAAATTTGGAATAGTGTTAAAAATCGCTAACTCGAGCCTATTGGATAGAAAAAAATCTTATAACTTTTTACTTTTTTTTTCAGTTTCAGAAACAGAAAAACATCGATAGTCATAATAGAAAACTAACCCTGTATTTCTATTCATAAGGCATAGTCCTAATACAACGCGACAACGCGATTATCACGCGTTTTATTAGGACGATCCCTAAAAGTAAATTATCTAAAATAACTTTCTATGGAAGGCGCTTGGCTGGAAGTAGGGTACTAGTGGTTCCTAGGGGATCTCTTTCAGTCAACCTTTCGGCAATCATAGTTTCCCAACAAAGTTTAATGCGTGGTCGTATAAACATTAACGTTATAATTAGCACTTTATTGTTTAATATCGCGATAGTATAACTTTATTATGTGGTTATGGAATAACGAGTTAAGCGCTATGGAGATCCATAGCGCTTAATTCGATATTCCATAACTCCGTCCAGTTTATGTTGCATTTTATTTTGGAATTTATAGTTCTAGAGAATGCCCGCAACTTCGTCCCCGGGGGTTTAGTTAGGGTAAAAAGTATCCTATAGTTTAATTGGGGTCATAACCGACCTGTATGTCAAATTGCATCAAAACTGGTCCGATAGTTTTTGCGAAATGCACCAACAATCAAACAAACGGGTTGATTTTAGGCGTTTTTCCAGTGTTCTTTTATATCATTAGTGTCACTCGATTTACCACCAAGGACTACAATACAATACAATCATACTTTATTGCACACCAAAAAATAAATTACAATGTAAACGTATACAAAAAACAGTGGTAAACAATAGGCGGTCTTATCGCTAAAGAGCGATCTCTTCCAGACAACTTTTGTGTAGCGGGGACTATTGAGTGCCGACAACTTTTGATTAAATCATTTGTAGACGATCCCGTCTACAGTTAATAAAAAAAATTGACAGTGATCACCACCGCTCGCTGCTATACTTGCCGGAACACGAATGAAAAAACTGCCGAAACGCTCTGAAATCGACCCAAACCGACAAAGAGACGAAAATCGAAAAAAAATGTACAGTCGGTCAATGAAAATGTTGCAATTAGTACTTTGTCATAACAAATCACATCACGCTAATATTATAAATGTGAAAGTTTGTGAAGATGTTTGGATATTTGGATGTTTGTTACTAAATAACGGGGTAACAACTGGATGGATTGAGCTGAAATTTGGCATGCAAGTAGACCAAGTCCTGGATTGAAACATAGGATGATTTATATCCCGGTAAAGAGTTCCTTTGGTACAGTAGCGGAACCAACGCGGGCGAAGCCGCGGTAAACGCTAGTTTTAAATATAATACAGAAAGTTAATTCGAATCAAGAATGTCAATTGTACAGTGAGAAGGTTCTAAATATGCTTAACATTTCATTGGCCGACTGTACTCTCCCGATAATAAATACACCTAGCCACATTACCTGCTATTGTTTCTTATATTAAAAAAAACCGGTCAAGTGCGAGTCGGACTCGCGCACCGAGGGTTCCGTACAAAATCGTCAGTAGATATGTGAATAATTCAAGAAAAATTGTATGGCGGGACAAACTTAACTTTGCTCTAGTAAAACTGTTGTCCCCATACATCGACATATGCCGCGGTTAGTTTAGTAGGAGCAAATAAGGTTGTCTTACGATTTTTGCGAATTTTTAAAAAACGCTGCATTTTAGGAAAACCGTTTTATTTTTCCTGTAATACTTAGGATAATATTAATAATTGGTAATTATTACAGATTTTTCTGTTCAGTAACTTCGGAGATAATAGGGGGGGAATGGTATTTTTTTAAACGTTTTCGGTCTTTAATCAAAAACTACACGTCTAAGAAAAAAATTAAAAACGGTTTTGAAATCTTCATATTAAGCCCTTTCATTTGATATCCCACTCGATAATTAGCTCAACTTTTGATTTTCGACATCCCATTTCGGCCCCCTTTAAAAAAAAAAGTAAAAAAGGTATAGGATTTTTTTTCTTTTCCATAGGCTTGAATTAGCGGTTTTTAACACTATTCCAAATTTCAAGTCGATAGCATCAGTAGATCCTGAGATATCTTGCTGTGACAGACGGACAGACAGACAGACAGACAGACAGACAGACAGACAGACAGACAGACAGACAGACAGAGTCGCACCATAAGGGTTCCTTTTTTACCATTTTGGTACGGAACCCTAAAAAGGAACTGTCCCAGTGGCCCCCCGGGCCCACGATGGCTGGACGGCCAACTGATACAAGTTGTGGGCAAGTTTAATGGTTTTTTTATGATACGCAACTTTCGGGTCGCGGAACGTGAGGAACGTTTGACCAACGTATCGTTAGATGGAATTTAAAACTAGTTTTTAGATTCGTTACTATTTTTAGAGGTAGTCAAAGTAATAATAGTAAAGTCATTGTAAGTAGAGGTACAGTCAGCAACGAAAGTTGCCGAACAAAATAACGTTACAATAGTAACTAAACGCACATATTTACATAAGTTGTTGAACAGAGTTACGTACAAAATTACATTTACATCATAAATTTCTAAAAGTAGCTAAACACCACATTTTCATAAGTGGCTGAACATTATAATTCCAAAAGTTGCTGGACAGCATACGTCAAAAAGTAGCCGGACATTATATTTTCTAAAAGTGGCTGGACAGTAAACATCCAGAAGTTGCTGGACACTATACGTCCAAAAGTGAGCGGAGCAATTTTCGAATTTTGAATGATGACAATCATCGAAAACAGGACCGCACTGTCAAGTGATACGTTTGTCTCTTTCATTCTGGTCGTGACGTCCTTAACCTGTCAATCTCATTTGTTTATTATGCCCACCTCTCGTTTCTTACAGTTTTTAAACTATTTTAGATTTTCACCCGACTTCAAAAATTATTCAAATGTATTTTAAGGTATATCTTTGTAATTTATGAGTTAAATTTAAAATTTATTTTTTTATGAAGAAGCTACATAGTAGAGTATTAGTAGTTTATGCCGTAAGTAAATTGGGTCAGGATTGATGATGTCAGAGTTATAAATTTTCAATTTAGTAGTTTTATTTAATATCATACAAGGTTTCTTCGTGGCTTCACTTGGGATCTGGTAAATCGTCTCAATATCACCGATTTATATCTACTGGAATGTTTGATACTCTAACATCTATTTATTTATATAAAAGAAGAAGTCCTGACTGCCTATTGACTGGATCATCAACACACAGCCGAAACTACTGAAGCTAGGAACTTGAAATTTTCACAGTAGGGTGGTTGTAAAACGTAAGTAAGGGATAAGAAGGGATTTTTCAAAATTCATCCCCAAAATGTTAAATGGGGGTTGAAATTTTATACAGGGTGGGAGGAACTATACCGACAAACTTTAACTATAGATTCTAACAACTATTAGGAGTAAAAAAAAATATGTGATGTATAGTCGAAAAACGCTTACTTTCAGAGATATTCATTATATTTTAAATGAAAACTCCCAATCCCAACGGTGTAACAAGCCCTAATAAATGTGACAAAGATAGTTTTACTAATTTATTTAAATTCTTTAACTAAACAGCAATTAACCTTCGTAGTATTTGATGGTAAGCGACTACGAGGCCAAAAAATGTACCTTTCGTTTCCATTTTAGCTTTTTTTTTTAGAACTTTTCCTCCAGTAAGGACATGTTTATAACAAGGGGCTGAATTTACTGATTTATTTTGTTCCATAAGACTATTAATGTAAAATGACAATATTCGACCCATGTTGATATAACATTATTTACTCGTCACAACCACCAGGAATTCATGGCTAAAGTATGTCGGTATAGTTCCACCCACCCTGTATAGGGACCGCATGACTTTTGAAGCAGGAGATCTGAGACTTACAACATAAATTCTTCAATAAAAGTAGAGAAAAGTCATTTCACCGTTTTTGGGGTTCCGTACCAAAATGGTAAAGAAGGAACCCTTATGGTGCGACTCTGTCTGTCTGTCCGTCTGTCACAGCCAGATATCTCAGAAACTACTGCTGCTATCGATTTGAAATTTGGAATAGTATTAAAAGTAGCTAACCCGAGCCTATTAGCTGGTATAGCCGGATGTAAAAAAAATCTTGTAACTTTTTTACTTTTTTTAAAGGGGTCCGTAATAGGACTTTGAAAATTGAAAGTACGGTTATTATATCAGCCATTCTCCAGAAATATGTCTGCGTCTAATTCACGCGTCTCCATACATTTAGTATGAAAACAGCGACGCGGTAATTAGGTGACCGCAGACATATTTCTGGAGAATGGCCGACATCGAGTGGGATATTAAATAAAAGGGCTTGATTTTTAAAACACCGTTTATGTTTTTTTTTTCTTAAATAAGTAGTTTTTTGGTTTATGACGAAAAACGTTAAAAAAGATACCATTCCCCCCTATTATCTTGAAGTTACTGAACAGAAAAATCTGTAATAATTACCAATTATTAATGTCATCGTAAATATTACAGAAAAAGTATAATGGTTTTCCTAACTTGCACCGTTATTGAGAAATTTGCAAAAATCGTAACACATACTTATTTGCTCCTACTAAACTAATCGCCATACAGTTTTTCTTGAACTATTAATGTATCTACTTATGAGTTCGTACGAAACCCTCGGTGCGCGAGTCCGACTCGCACTTGATCGGTTTTTTTTTAATTTTGGGTTAACTGGGGGTTTTGTATAGGGACCAAGCGATTTTTAAGTAGCAGATCTGAGACTTCGAACATAGATTATTTAGAGTTTTTTTTTAATTCCTCCGCAAAAGGGTTTAAACGGGGGTGAAACTTTGTAACGGGACCAAACAATTTTTGAAATCTGAGTCTTCGTATATAGAATCTTCAATAAGTCGAGGAAAGTCATTTAAGCGTTTTTTTTTTAAATTCATCCCCTAAGGCGGTAAAATTGGTGTTGAAACTTTGTAAAGGCACCAAACGATTTTTAAAGTAGGAGACGAGACCTAAAACTGATTGAATTCAAAAGTACGAAATGGTTTCGGCATTTATTTTTAAAGTACCTACTTAAAGAGGTTTGAAACTCCATACGTATACGAATTTAATTTTTGGAAATAATCGTAATAGTTTTGTTTAATAGCGACCATTAATATCAACAAATATCAGAAATTATTTATGAAGCCAAATTACCAAAAAAATTACCATTTTCGCTGATATGCATAGTTTTGGAGTAAAATAACTCTTAATAAATCTAAAAATTATCTAAATTCTAAAAAACATCCGACTTTTTCAGCAACTTCTGATTAGTATACATAACAATGGATTTATGTAGTCAGACGTGTTCAGCAAATTCTGTAATGAAACATGTCCAGCAAGTTTTGGTTACTATACGTGCTCATGGATTTATGTAGTCAGTAAAGTTCAGCAACTATTGAAAAAGTAATGTACATCGACATTTGTTACTTGCAGATGTCCATGGAGATTTGTATGACATCCTGTTCAGTTAAATATTGGACTTATGGTGTGCAGGTGTTTTGAAAATTTGGATGTGTTCATGGACTTTCGTTGCTGACTGTACATAGTCGTTTAAGTAAAGGGTAGTAATCGTCTAAATACAGGTCAGTAGTCGTCTAAGTAAGGGGTAGTAATCGTCTAAATACAGGTCAGTAGTCGTCTAAGTAAGGGGTAGTAATCGTCTAAATACAGGTAAGTAGTCGTCTAAGTAAGGGGTAGTAATAGTTTAAATACAGGTAAGTAGTCGTGTAAGTAAGGGGTAGTAATCGTCTAAATACAGGTCAGTAGTCGTCTAAGTAAGGGGTAGTAATCGTTTAAATACAGGTAAGTAGTCGTGTAAGTAAGGGGTAGTAATCGTCTCAATACAGGTCAGTAGTCGTCTAAGTAAGTAAAGGGTAGTAATCGTTTAAATACAGGTCAGTAGTCGTCTAAGTAAAGGGTAGTAATGTTTAGTAAGTTGTTTTTACTTAAATAAATGATTTGGTTTGAATTCAGGTCAGTAGTCGTCTAAGTAGAGGTAAGAAGTTGTTTAAGTAGTAGCAATTAGTCGTTTAAGTATACATTATGTAAAGTTAAGTGGGGATTGATCATTGCATTGCAATACAGCCTAATATTTTCCGGTTCCAAGATGGTTTTCCTGAAAATTGCAGACTTTTTTTGAGAACCTGACTTGACCTACGAGTTCTACTGATTCTTACTACGGATAGGAATCCGAACCAAGTGGGCGCTTACAAACCTGCAAGCAAGTTCGCTAGCCGCAACCACCATGACTTTTCGCTGATCGCTCAAAGTGAGCGACGGACCAGCGGGATTGGTTGAAACGGTTCAACTATTCCTTATGTAGAGTGTACGATCGAACTAATAGGAGTTTTAGCAGTCGGTTCGCTACCCTGCTAAAAAGACTCCGACAAGAACCTTAGCTGAGCCCGGCTATGGTCAAAGTGAAGGATAACGGACGATTTTTCTGCTTTAAAATGAAACGAGCCATTATATGTACCAAAGTGTCACGATGAGGTATTTTAAGCTTTTTTTTTAAATTGGCTGCCACGTCTAAAAAATATGAATTTACTACAGTTTATTGTAAAACACGCGTCATAGCACGCGCCTGACCGAAAAGTTCGCATATTCGGAGTGAATTTTAATAGGCACCCGCGAGACTCATTCCCGATTTATAACAGTTGTACCGGAAAGTTTCCAATCCACGAAACTGAAATATTTCTAACCGGCCGCTCACGATGAAGCGAATATTTTGCAGAAAATACAATTATTTTGTAACTGTGTAACCGACGACCGACCCAGCCGGACCGGAGGCAGCCTCCGTCGGTCGCCGTTCGTGCTGGCGGCAACTTGTGAAAGTAGTTACGGCTGCACATAACAAAAAGCACACATGGGAGTGTCACCAACGAAGTTGCCAAGCTATAGTTGGGGTACACGAAAAGAACATGTCTAGTCACCTTTTTTTTTAAATGAGATTTTTATCTCAAAATGTAAAGCTCGCAATGAACTATAACTTACCACTAGATTACAGGTGGATATTTTAAAATTATATACATATATATTCTTTTACTTTTACAGAAATGGGTATAGTAATTGTCCGCGATAACTCAAGAAGTTACTAAGGTGACTAAGCATCTTCATTCCGTACCCTTCAGTTGTCATCTCGCTGTCGTAAGAGGTGACTCATCATCATCAATAGCTGAAGGACGTCTACCTCAAATAACTGATTGCCGCTGGGGCCGATGACTTCTTGAATGACGACCACGGATCCGAATCGATGAACTTAATGAAAACGATTTGTTAAAAACAGCGGATCGCTTTATTTTTGTGAAATAAAGTGAAAATGTCGGGGACGAAAACGGTCAAGTGGGAGCTGGCGGCAAAGGCGCGAAATTCAAAATTTAAAGTTATTTTAACACGAAGACGCAGCCTGGGTGGCCTCTACCTACAAAGGGGTCTGACGACCTGGATAAGGTGTCTGGAAATTGTGGAGGCAAAAAGTGTACGATTCTTCGTTGTTAACGGTTTTGGGAGAGACCTATCTAGCAGCAAACGTCACCGGGTTAAAATTATGATGATGAGGATATCCCTACCCTACCAGTGGCGTGGCGGCCATAAGACCCGATTCCCACCGGCTTGCTTATTTTAAAGCATATGACCGGAGTATCTACTACTCCTGAAGCAAAAGTAATCCAAATCTGCTCCGGCTTTACTAAGAATATATTTGACGCCACGCCACTGATCCCTCCCTACCTATCTATTATGATGATGATCAATCAACTAGAGTCTTTGTTTACCCAATGGTTAACTGGCAGAGGATGCCTTAAGGCATTAAGTCTGCTTATTGTACTTTTTTATTGTTGTTCAATAAAATTTAAATATAGTACATTGTCGTACAGGCCGGAAAGTTAGCCTTAGATAGACGAGTAAGTTCGAGGGCCGACTCGCAAATGAGGCCCTCGAAGAATACGAGTCCATCTATTGCACTTTCAGCCGAGATTTAACATGGTACTTTTCACCTCTACTGCGAGGAAATAATAATAATACCAAACCAAAACCTAGCCACCTAGCCCGATCATATCGAGGTGGACCGGGACTAGGTGACCTGGTTCGACCCCAGGCACTCCCGGCTCCCACCCAGTCCGACCAAATCAGGGTGGATTTACTGTCATTAAGTACAAAAAGAAATTCGTCCACTTGAATTGACCATTTGGAATTTTGACCAAAGTGTAAATCTGATAAAAAGTAATTATGACCAAATTTATTTTCGTTAAAAATTAATTAAGTCTGAATTGAATTATGGCCATTACAAAAAATGTGCAAAATTTAATACGCACAAAGTGAATATTGTCTAATTTTATTTTAGACCGTAATGTAAATTTAAGCTCAGAACGAATTATGTCCAAAGAGAATATTGTCAACATATAATTCTGTCTAGGATGAATATAGTATAAAATGAATAAGGGCCAAGTGGAAAATTGTCCTATTGATGAGCTTGTACCTTTAAAATCTTCAATAACGATAGGATGTTGATGTCTATAATAAAAAATATGGACGTAAATACAAATGGACGTATTTCCATTTGTACATATTTCAAGTAGTAATACTTCCGAGTGAACGTAAATACAAATGGACATATTTCCATTTGTTCATTTCATTTCAAATGGTAATACTTCCACGTGGACATAAATACAAATGGTTATTATTCCTGTCGGCCTATATTAATTTTGGACAATTTTACCAGAGGACATGATTCTATTTTGGACAATATTCTGGATGGAAAACTTTCCTAATAGGTATATTTCAAATTGGCATTTTTTCCGATTTGACGACTAATTCTCTGTGGACGAATTTCTTTTTGTACTTAATGACAGTAAATCTCAGGGTGGTCTGGCTAGCGACCTGGTTCGACCCCAGGGAACGCCACGGCCAACCACCCGGTCCGACAATCGCTACGCCCAGGATGGGTTGCGAGTACGTCAGTTTCAAAAAAAAAAGAACCAAACCAATAATATCATACCAAAACTAAAATAATTTAAAATTCAACTTTGTATTTTTCGGCAACACCGTGGACAATTATTCAACACCGAATAGCAAACAACAATAAAGGTCATTGGGCGTTTTTGACCCGCTTACCGAAATTTCGCGTACAGAGACCAAATTAGTTTTAAAATAGAGAATTTAATCTCACTTTTCTAAATATGTAATTTTTTTTATGTATCAACCGGCAGAAAAAAGTTGTTCAACAGTATGTGTACGATGTAGTGATAGTTCGCCTAGGGACCGCAATACAGCCACATCTCAAAAAAAAAAATGTTTGAGATTATTGAGTATTACTGTAGTACGTGACAGTAATGAACAATAATCTCAACAAAAAATTATTTGAGACAGCCACATCTCAAAAAATTGCAATCACTAGGCGAGTTCTGACTTAATTCATTGCAAAAATGCTATAAAGAAATGGCTCCTTCTTAGCGCAGAGAATCGGCATTGCCATCCAGCGTGGCAATGCCGCCAGCCTTCTGGGCACCCTACCGCCCGGAAGAGACATGGGGGAGTTATTTTATATTTAGTGTTTATTTATGGTTTAGTATTAGGTGAATTATTCTTTTTAGTTAACTTTAATAAAGAAATGATTTTTATTTTTTTCCCAATTTTCCCATGGTTTACAAGAATGCGACTCATACCACTGAGTAGCAGATACATTTACCTACATACCTAGCCCTATTTCGTTTGTGTACGCCGTGGGTCATATGTCCGAACAATATGCCCAATGACCTTTATTATTTTATCCATACAAATACAACACAATACACATTAGAAAATAACACAATATTAAAAAGTAATAAATTATTCCGCGATTTTCCTAATGATATTTGACATTCAAGAATATCCAAGCCCAATAATTAAACGCGGATACAAACGAAAGTGACACTTGTTTTTTTTTTTAATTTTGCCAATTACTATTGCGACAGCGGCTGTATGGAGTATAGGCTACTTGACAGGTTTCTGAAAAGTCAATCCGATTGTTTAATGATGTCTATTGAGCACTCAGAAAGTGGTAATTTTTAATTCTTTTGTGTATTTTTTCCGAAAAAAGCAAATAAAAATGCACTTTTAAAGTTAGCCGCCAAAACGGTTTCTCGGACAATATGGCGTCTATGACGACACATGATAGTAAACCGACAAATGTCAACGAGGATCGCATAACGTTCTACCTTTAAAAATAGGATTGACAGATGCTGTCGATGCTGTTTACTATGGTGTGACGTCATCGGCCAATCCAAACCGTTTTCGATAAAATGGCGACAGATAAAAAATAATCAATTTTCATCCGAGTTTTATAAATAAATTATCCATTTATTTTTAGTAATATTGACGTAAATTGGTTTTAATACTTATAATTAATACATATATCCATAATTCTTCCATTATTTTTCACACTGTCAAGTAGCCTATTGTCGAAGTCGTGTGACGTGCTGTTGCACAGTTCGCGATTCATCTATTAAAATATCACTGAGGTATACGGCGTGCTCTTATTGGCTGTTGTAAACTGACCAACAATGTCATTTCTGTCGTGTCTGATTAGATTGTTGGCTTGACTCATACGCTGTCCAAGAACTCACCGTTTTGCGGCCTGTATTCTGACTGACTATCTATTGCTAGCTTTCCGAGCAATGGCGTGAAAAATAAGTAAATCTCTCAAAAAATTCAACAAGCTTCATCGTCGCTAGCTGTATATAGCGCTAGTTAGAGGATACTTTTTACCCGACTACGGTGAAGCATAGAGAGTTATGACTTTTCTCCGCAAACGAAAGAGGAAAATTATAGCTATTAATATAGGTAGTCAAAGATCTCGACCTCCATACAGTATGAAGATATACAGTTGGCCAACCCTTAGGACAAAGTAGTACGACTTCGGCCGTTTAGTAGCGCGTAGGGTTTGCAGTACCGGGAAATTTTAGTATGGCAGCACCGGGAATTCCCGGTTCTCTCATACAAAAATTTCCCGGTACTGCAAACCCTAGTAGCGCGCGATACTGTGGCATGCTCGCGCATGCTCCTATCCTTGCCTGTGGTGCGTCCGTACACGGCGCGCACACATGCGCGCTCCCGATGTACCTTTATTTGGAGAAAAACTACCGTATACCGTGCTTAGGATGCGATTCCACTGATGCAAATATGGGCGCAGCGGAGAGGAGTGGACCGTGAGTTGACCAATCACCAGTGGTCGGCACTATCGGTGCAAAACTTCAACAAAACTTGTCAAGCGGACATAATAGAGTTCTTACAGCCGTGAAAATATTAATCCCATCAAAAACATTACATGTAAAAAGATGCAAGTCTCGCAACGCAGTTCTCCTACAGCAAAAAGTTTTGAGATGTAATGTTAAACCAAGTCAGTACCGGGGGGGTATCAACAGAACTCGATTTCCACCGACTTGCCTGTTATTTGTAATCACATGTATTTGTATAGGATTACAAACTTATGTGTGCAGTTGTGACTAAAATTGCAATTTATTTAGATTTTCTAGGACTGATAGGCTAAAAACTAACTATGTCTAAAATTTGGAGCTTGTAGGTCTGCTAGAAGTACCTTAGAATTATGATGATCAACAGTCAGTTAATCAGTCAGTCAGTGACAAAACTAAGGAACTTTGACATGCAGTAGTTCTTAAACTACACGTTCAAATTGAATGATATTGAGAATATATATATAAGCCTTATTGTGCCCTATAGATCCCTGAAATTTCAGGGTTCTAGCTTTAGCCAGTATAAAATTACGGGAGGCTGAAAATGGCCTGAATGGCTTCGAGAAAAGGATGGTACGGCCGTGCCTTTGTATTGCTCGACTTGGCAGAGGCACTGCCGTGCCCCCAGATATCTTTATACTCAAGTATTGGAAATTCGATATTTAGGTATAGAGTTGACTTTGATTTGCAAATAATATTCTTATTTCCTTGGTTGTAAGTTCTCCTTTATGTAAGTTTTGTTAAAGTTTTGCGCCGATAGTGCCCGTCACTGCCAATCACAGTACTCGAAATCTCCCCTCTGCCACAGAAAACGTAAAGTACTACGTATAGAAGTATCTCTTGCAACAACACTAACGTTCGGGTCCATCGGACGGAACGCACCGCATTCGACCGTTTCTCTATCGCATAACGTGTACCGTAAAACGGTCCTACTTTGCTCCTACAGGGATAACTATGCTCCATACCCGAAAACATATTTAACGGGTTGCTATTTGTTTCTATTACGGTTCCCATTTTATGAGCAAATTTGGTCTAACTTTGCTCCGAATTTATTGTTTCTATATATTTGACGGAATAGATAGTGGCGTATTTTTCAATTTATAACGCCTTAGGAAATACATTTTTCTTGTTATATATAAAAATATTTTACTAAAAAAAAGTGCAAGTGCATAAAATCCACCATTTTGTTTATTTTAACGAACTTCATACCCAGTGACACTCGCGCCATCAAGACGAATCTAATGATGTATCATTTATCAAAATCGGTTGTGCCGTTGAGTAGTTACGAGCAGACATAGGAACGGACATACATACATACATACATACAGGTCAAACCCATAACCCTCCTTTGGGCTTCGCCGCAGTCGGGTAACAAGTATGTCTTAAAATTAAAAATTGACAGATTTTTTTCGAATTTTCTAATTTTGGAGCAAATTTTGGAGCAAAGTAGGAACTTTTTACGGTACTCTTTCTGGTCGAAGCCGGTCTGGAGGGTCAAAATTTGGTACTAGTAGCGCGTTAAAATCGCGGAGTGAGCCACTCTATGCTGTATGCAAGGCCTGTGTACAATTCTCATCTATATACAGGGTGTCCAATAAAACTTACATTATTTCTATTCGTATATCGATTGTGTAGGTCATAAGCAGTAAATGTTACTAGGAAACACGATATCTAAAACGAATAAAATCCATTGTATTTAATACCTTTAATTCAATTAAGTTTTATTTTCCAAAACGACCGGGTTCGATTCCCGGTTAAAGTACAAGCTTTTTTTCAAATCTATGTATGCAGTTTTTCTTGTCTCTAAAATCGATGACATGGTTCCTAAGAAGAGATCTTCGTATGTTTTATAGTTTCAGACTTTCCCATACTGACCGATCGAAATGGGCCAACCTGTATATGCTTTTAGCTCGGCGCTAATTTGTGTGGAGTGACGGCCGAGAGTATCCGGCCGCGTGCAAATGTGCACTTTAACTATGCTAATGCTTCAATTTCCTTTAACAAATTTTTAAAATGCGTTTGGACCCGGTCCGCTAAGTAACAATCATAGTGACCACACGGGAATCGAGGTAGACCGGGACAAGCGACCTGGTTCGACCCCAGGCGCCTCCGGCCCCCACCCAGTCCGATCCACTTAGGGTGGGCCGGCTAGCGACCTGGTTTGACCCCAGGGAACGCCACGGCCGACCACCCGGTCATACGATCGCTATGCCCAAAAAGGGTTGCGAATTAGTCAGTCTCCAAAATAAAAAAAAACACACAGGAATGTTGAGCCACCTGTCACTGTTCTCAATTTAGCCGTGTAATGCATATAGGGCGTCCTTCGGGCACACCACCACAGTATAAAAGCGGTAGTTTCTCTTCCTATAAAAGGTATATTAAGCGGCTTGTATGTATGCGTGCCGTAAACGCACGCACTACCTCAGATTAGAGAATATAAACAGATGTTTCACTTTCGCGCGTTTTCATACAAAAACCAAGAATTCCCACGCTCGCATCGAAACCTATTCTTTCAACGTGGGAATTCCCATCGTCACAGCCACAGCACAGAAACTTCGCACAGTACAATACGTTCTCGCATAGTTTTCGGTGGCGGCGTTCGGTCGGCAACAACGGCGTTTGCGTACTGTCACGATAATTATATTGTGCCACTGTTGCCGGCGACCGGATCGGCTACGCACACCGCACGGGAGGCCAAAATCGAGCGAAGTGCACCCGGCACTACGAGCAAAGTTGTAAGAATGCGTAAGAATGCTGCTGTACGGCTCGCACCGTATGCACCTCGACCTTGAGTCACACGCTTCTAAAGGATCGAAGAGAAACTACTTGTCTGTCTTAAAATTATGATTACACGGCTAAAATAAGAACAGTGGCAAGTGGCTCAAAATTCCCGTGTTGCGACTATATGTAGCCGTCGACCGACTGTATGTTTGTTGCACTGTGCCCCTCGATCCAACATCGAGCAACAACGCGCGGATGATTAGGATGGACTACGATTAATTACTCGTGAATGATAAATGAATCCTGTCGGGCCGGATTTATTAATAATTCCGCCTTATTGTCTTTGATTAAATCTCGAATAGCATTAACACTGATAGTGGTAATTGGGATACGACCTCATCATCATCAGCCTAAATACGTCCCAATGCTGGGCACGCCTCTATAGATCTGCCGTCCTATGACTAAAACTAGACTAACTTCTATGGAGTTGTATAGAGGTTAGTCTAGTTTTAGATATCGGACGGCAAAGATGAGAGAGAATGGACTGTGCCCGCGCTGGCCCAGTGCAGGTTGGGGACTTCATATACTTCTTTGAATTTCTTCGATGTTAACCCTAAATTTGGCAAAATTATATAGAGGGTCCATAATACAAGCCGGGATTCAATAGAAATAGGCGATTGGAGTTGGAAAACCGGACAAGTGCGAGTCGGGGTTTACTATTGGATCGCATAAATTTAAAAGGCATAATTCGTAATTTCGCATAATTCATTATTTGGCATAATGCTTTTTTTCCTGAACAC
The DNA here is from genome assembly GCA_947034925.1 of Eudemis profundana. Taxonomy (NCBI): domain Eukaryota; kingdom Metazoa; phylum Arthropoda; class Insecta; order Lepidoptera; family Tortricidae; genus Eudemis; species Eudemis profundana. The sequence continues at coordinate 3,585,004 of OX344809.1, forward strand.
GTAGAATTTTCAGGATTATTATAACGTAAACCTAACCTAACCTATTTAACAGGATGAGGCCTTAAAGAGTCCTGAAAATTCTACAGTTTAAGAAAAAATGCATTATGCCGAATGATGAATTATGCCAAAATTATGCCTTTTAAATTTATGCCATCCAATAGGTTCCCGCGAGTCGGACTCGCCCATCGAGGGCTCCGTAGGAGGTTAATAATTTACTAATTTACTTTAACGACATTAACTTTGTTTCAAATATGTTTAATTTTATAGCTTGATATATTTTGTCTGCGCAGAACAAAGAATAACATGAGAAGGCGTCCATATCGGATCGCATAAATTTGAATATCATAATTAGTCATTTGGCATAATTCATAATTTGGCATAATGCATTTTTTTCTAAACACGTAAACTTTTCAGGATTATTATAACACAAACCTAACCTAACCCATTTAACAGTATGATGCCTTAAAGAGTCCTGAAAATTCTACAGTTTCACAAAAGAATGCATTATACCAAATGATGAATTATGGCTTTCAAATTTATGCGACCCGATACGCACCCCATGAGAAGTGTAAAAAGAAATATTTAGAGTAATTAAAAGTTTAGTTCAGAATGACGCTAATAAATGGCTCAGACACATTAACCCCTTACCTCTATTTCGTTTTAAACGTCCATCTTGACTTACCATTAAGACAGACAGTTAACCCTTCCAACGTTTTCCAATTCCGAGTAAAAACCTCTAAACATTGCTTCCACAATAAGGCGGTCACATATAACCCGGATCACCTCGACTCAATAAACCATCAACCTGCGAAACATATGTAACTTCAGAAGAAGTTTTTTGGACACGTCACTCGGAAAGTTCATTCGATGGAACGTCTGGTGATACAAGGACGAGTGGAAGGGAAGCGACCACGAGGACGATCCCCAACAAGATGGCTAGACCTTGTGAAATCTGTCACGCAGTGTCCTGTAGCAGAATGTGCCTGAAATGCCGCTAACAGAGAGAGATGGAGAAACATTGTGAAAGCAGCGACTACACCGGGCCAAACAATCCATAACCACGACCACTCTGTAAAGAGTGCCGACTGAGAAGAAGATTCTTCAGTCTACGACTTATTCCTCAGTCTCTATACATTTAGTATGAAAAAGGGCCAGAGGAATAAGGTGACCGCAGACATACGAGTATTTCTGAAGAATAACCCATATAAAGTCACAAATTATTAACAAAGTGCGGCCCGCGTAAATTTCGTTAACTACACTACTAGTGGTTGCGCGAGCGCAGAGCGGTGCGCGCGTGTGTGAGATTATTATTCTCGCTGCGAATATGACGTCGTCCACAGTTAAGTGCGCGTCGTGTAATATTGTGATTAACGAGGTTTTAGCATTTTTGCGAAACAAAATGGATGTAATGGACACGGACAGTTTAATAAGAATTTGTAGTACGGGTTTTCAACCAGAAGAAATCGAGAAGGCTAAACGTCTACTTTATGAGTCGATCGGGGACCAACATGCAAAAATGATATCGAGAAGAAAAGATAAGGAGAAAAAGGACCTGGAGGACATGATCGTTCTGCTTCAAAATACAAATACAGAAAAAATCCCAATATTCGTTGCGAAAGACCTGCACCTTCTGCCTCCAGTTCATTTTGACCACGTCGATACAACCAGATTATTAAAAGACCTGTTGGTTTTACAGTCGCAGGTACGTGATATCCAGGAAACTTTTGCCACGAAAGAAGATTTGAGTGTGTTAAAAAGTGAGGTACAAAATCAAAATAAAGCGCTTAACTCAATAACAAATTCGCTAAGTTTGGCCTCATTTGCTAATGTAAATAATAAAAGAGGTGCATATTTATTTGACGGTAGCAGCGGCCCGATGGGAATTCAATTTAACAGCTCAGCGGTGTCGATGTCTGAGATGACCGAACGCGAGGTCGTTGAACCTGAGCGCTCGCGCGCTCTCTCAACTACGGACCGGCCGCATACATCCATCTCGCATCAGCGGCCGAGTGACGAACGGCCTGCGCAGGTGGATCGGAGAGATAACGACTCGGGCGCCCGGAACGAAAGCGAGACCGTGCAAAACTCGACGCTAATAAGCGACTCTAATGACTTGAAATATAGAACACTGATTGAAAATAAATCGGAGGACAAACTGACATTCTCTGATGTGCTGCAAAAGGAAGGGGAATGGAAAGATGAGGACAAGGATGAGAAGGGCGAATGGATTTTATATGAAAAGAGAAAGCGTTTCCGAAATAAGTTTATCAGTAATACCGGCAAGGCGACGATTACAACAGATGCAAAATTTAAGCCAGCGGAGATTAAAATACCGCTGTTTATTTCGAACGTACACTCTGACGTATCCGAGAGCGATGTTATAAATTATATCTATGACAAAACAAATGAAAAAGTAGCTTTATCAAAGCTTTCTATGAAAAGAGATAAGGGTTACAACTCTTATAAAGCCTATGTTGATAGGTCCAAATTGAATGTCTATTTAAATGACAATATGTGGCCGGAAGGAATTACTTTTATACGCTTCGTACACATAAATAGGATGGTTAAAACGAGTGAACAGCGGCCTTACAATAATCAAAATAAATAATGGCAAGTGTATGCAGAATGATTAGCTATTATTGTAGGTCTATCAAGAGAGCTATTGAAGGTGTGAGAGTGCTGTGTAAACGTGCAGATATCGTGGCCATTCAGGAGTCTTGGCTGATGAATTTTGAACTACCACTTCTGAGTACAATAGACAGTGAGTTTGGCTGGACTGGAAAATCAGGTATGGACGAATCATTAGGTCTCTTGAAGGGCAGGCCCTTCGGGGGTGTAGGTATCCTATGGAGGAAGGGGGCGTTTGAAATGGCATCGGTAATAGAATGCGATAGTGAAAGGATTACAGCTGTCAAATTAACATCGTGTGGTAAATCTTTCATAGTGTTCTCGGTTTATATGCCAACCGATTGTAATGAGAATTTGATGGGGTTTACGGAGTGTTTAAGTGCGATATCATCGTCTATTGTTGATAATAGTGACGTGCAAGCCGTGTATATCCTGGGCGACTTCAATGCCCATATTAACCAGCCTTTTTACCACGAACTGCTAGAGTTTTGTTCGGAACAATTATGGATATGTGCAGATATTGAAGTACTTGGCCAGAACTCGGACACATACACTTTTATTAGTGATATCCACGGGTGTAGAAGGTGGCTAGACCACTGTGTTGTAACAGAGCGTGGTTGGGACACTATAAAAACTATATCTGTCGTAAAAGATGTTTTTTGGTCTGATCACTATCCATTGTATATAGAATGCAATCTAGATATATTGAAACCTACGAATTCTTTACCAATGTGTAATTATAATGTAAATAAAAATGTTATTTGGGGAGCTCGTACGGCAAACCAAATTGATAAATATCGAGACATTTGTAACCAGCGGCTAAAACATTTGGATTTCCCTTCTCAGCTAACCAATTGTTGTGACAATATGTGTAATAATAGGTCCCTATTCTATATTAGATAATATGTACCGCGAAATAATTAACTCTTTAACAAGCGCATCTTTGGAGACGCACGAGTGCAAAAAGCGAAGGAAAGGAGGATATATAGCAGGGTGGAACAAGTACGTGGCGGAGGCACACAGGGAGGCTCGGCTGCATTTTCAGATGTGGGAGCTTGCGGGGAAGCCCCTGCGAGGTAAGGTTTTTGATCTTATGTCGGAGAGTAAAAAGATATTTAAATCTAAACTCAAGTGGTGCCAGAATAGACAAGACCAACTTAAAATGGACGCTCTCGCGTTGGCTCACGGTAACATGAATTTTAAAAGCTTTTGGAAAGGAACGCGCAGTCTTAATGTGGGGCCGGGTCTCCCTGCTAGTGTTGAAGACAAGTGTGAACACAGAGACATAGCTGAGCTTTTCAGGGATCATTTCTCTGTTAAGTCTTTACTTAAGACACAACTTGTCGTGGAGGCGGGTGCCGGGGCGGTCGAGACTAGGCGGAGCATTAGTTTTAATGCAAAATCAATTGCTGCAGTAATTGCAAAAATGCAGAGAGGAAAGTCGCCTGGTCGCGATGGCCTCAGCATTGAACATTTTAAGTATGCTGGGCCTCACCTTCCAAGAGTTCTCGCCTTGTTCTTCAATCTTTGCCTCTGTCACTCCTACCTACCTGAGCCGCTGATGAGGACCATTGTGGTTCCGATTGTGAAGAACAGGACGGGTGATCTATCGGACAAGGCCAATTATCGGCCTATCTCACTTGCGACGACCGCAGCTAAGGTACTTGACAGTATGCTGGACTCGATTCTTGAAAAGCACCTTATGATCCACGACGCCCAGTTCGGTTTTCGAGTCGGGTTGTCCACGGAAAGCGCTATACTAAGTCTAAAGCATACTGTCGGGTATTACACTGTCAGGAACACACCCGTGTATGCCTGTTTCCTCGACCTCTCAAAAGCCTTCGACCGTGTCGATTACAATTTACTATGGCATAAATTAGGGGAAACGGGCATGCCGAGGGAGTGTGTAGGGATACTCAAATATTGGTATTCTAATCAGCTCAATCAAGTGAGATGGGCAGATTCGCTATCGAGTGAGTACAGGCTCGAGTGTGGGGTAAGGCAGGGTGGACTGACGTCTCCCAAGTTGTTCAACCTGTATGTGAACGACCTGATAGCAGGCCTCAGCAGCGCACACGCGGGATGTTACATTGATGGCGTATCTGCCAATAACATCAGTTACGCAGATGACATGGTGCTGCTGGCGCCTGCTGTCGGGGCTCTTGCTGGGTTGGTAGACATGTGCGAGACGTACGCGAGGTCCCATGGTCTCGAATATAACACTAAAAAAAGTGAGATCATGGTTTTCAAAGCGGGGAAAACCAAGCCTTACCACATACCACCTGTTAAACTTGGCGGTGTGCCCCTGACAGTTGTGGAGAAATTTAAATATCTTGGTCATATTATTACGAGTGACCTCAAAGATGACCAAGACATTGAACGAGAACGTAGGGCGTTGGCGGTCCGTGGAAATATGTTAGTCCGCAGGTTTGCTCGATGCTCCAGTCAAGTTAAAGTAACGCTCTTCAAAGCATATTGTCAATCCTTTTACTCGAGCAGCCTGTGGACGAGATATACTAAGCGAGCCTACAATGCATTAAAAGTGCAGTATAACAACGCATTTAGAATGCTATTGGGCTTACCCAGTAGGTGTAGTGCGTCTAGCATGTTTTGCGAGGCTAGAACAGACGGTTTCCCTGCAATCATGCGAAAGAAAATTGTGTCACTACTGGGCCGAGTTAGAAGAAGCCCCAATAGCATTCTGAATGTGTTTGTTAACAGATATGATAGCCCAATCCTAAAACACTGGATAGGCATAATCAAAGGGGTAGCAATTCATTACCCTGGCTGAATACTTTGCCAACTTCGGCTGATTTTGTTTATCTTGTGTTAAGATTTAAATTAGTTTTTAGTTTTTAATTATTTTATCGTATGTTTCTAACCTAAATAAAAATATAATGTATGTTACTAACAACTATGGAGTCTCTTGTGCTTCGGAATAAATGATTTATTATTATTATTCAGGTATATCTTTATTTTCTTAGATTAGGCTTTTTACAATATATATATAAAAAGTAAAATACAAAGTGAAATTACAAAATATAAACACATTATAAAAAACCTAACCTAGGGTGCCGCCGGCAGCGGGGCGGGGCCCAGGCTACCGGTGGTTAGGGCCGCAGAGAGAGGAACCTCCTGACGATGCGCGCCGTGTCCAGAAGAACCGCTTTCTGTATCTGACCCTTATTATTATTATTATTACTACTGCTGGCTACTACTGGCCCTTGGCTGCTAAAAGATTGCTGACCGCTGAGTCTATTCGCCACCAGATTTTTGGTTTCTTGATACGACACGGCGCTGAATTTCTTCTTCACTTGATTGAAATATGTTAATCTTGGTCTACCTCAGCTTTTCTTGCCCTCCATTTTTCCCTCCAGAATATTTACAAAGAAAGCGTCATGGCGTATCAGATACCCAGTCACCTAACACTAATATTATAAATGTGAAAGTTTGTGAAGATGTTTGGATGTTTAGATGTTTGGATGTTCGTTTCTAAATAACGTGGTAACAACTGGATGGATAGAGCTGAAATTTGGCATGCAAATAAACCAAGTCCTGGTTCGAAACATAGAATACTTTATATCCCCGTAAAGAGTTCCTTTGGGACAGTAACAGGAACAATACGGGTGAAGCCGCGGTTAAATGCTTGTCATCTATAAGACAGGCTAACAAGAAAAATGCGATATATTTTTTTATTACAGATAAACACCGAGACAGATGAAAAAATAAATATAAACTTTTCATTATAAAATAACTCCAAGTTCATATGAATGCGGTCGCCGCAATACCCCACACATTTGTATAAACTTTTTACAAGACAGCTGTCACGGTTTACGCCCGCCGTAAACCGGCACAACCCCGGATTTGACAAAATATGTTCGGCCCCGTTTTACGGCGTTTTGTCTTTATGCCGCTATCACGCGCCGCGATTTATTTCACTCCTCAAGTGTCTGTAAAAATATGCAAGCGAAGGATTGTGTTGGCTGTAAAATGAAGTACCTGCCATTTAGGATATGGTTGGCATGGTTGTCCCCAACATCTGTCATCTTAATACATTTTTAACGTCTTGTGACAGAAATATATCGGGATAAAAGAAAATAGTTCGTCGATTTGTACGACAACCAAGCGTGTAACGTTTTTCGCTTGGCGTTTGACGCCATAAGTGTCATTTAGTGATGGAAAACATACATTTTCCATTTCATTTGGTGGTATAAGTACCATTATTATCAGATTTTCAAATATGATAATAATACTGACGGCAATTGAAGTTAACGGCGTGCAAAGTAGGTCGCCACCACTTTTTAGCACGCGAGGTACATACACTTTTTCCTTCTGTGGTTTATTGCTACTTTGATCGGTAACTATACCATGAAGGTTTTTAGAATTTGCCGTTTTTTTCAGGTCCAGTATTCGTTAGGTTAGACAGACTCTATACAGGGTGGGAGGGACTATACCGACATACTCCAGCTATGAATTCCTGGTGGTGTGACGAGTAAATAATGTTATATCAACATGGGTCGAATATTGTCATTTTACATTAATAGTCTTATGGAACAAAATAAATCAGTAAATTCAGCCCCTCGTTATAAACATGTCCTTACTGGAGGAAAAGTTATCAAAAAGAAAAAAACAGCTAAAATGGAAACGAACGGTCAATTTTTTGGCCTCGTAGTCGCTTACCATCAAATACTGCGAAGGTTAATTGCTGTTTAGTTAAAAGATTAAAAAAAAAATAGTAAGACGATCTTAGTCACATTTATTAGGGCTTGTTCCACACTTGGGAGTTTTCATTTAAAAAATAATGAATATCTCTGAAAGTAAGCGTTTTTCGACTATACATCACATAACTTTTTTTACTCCTAATAGTTGTTAGAATCTATAGTTAAAGTTTGTCGGGTTACTCGTACCCACGGTGTATAAAAGTACTTATGAGTAATTTTGTGAAGTTTCCTCTTTCCGTTCAAATTTTTAAGCCCTAAAAAAATAATAAAAAAAAAAAAAATTAAATAAGTTATTTCTGTAAGTAGGCCCTCAAGGGCTCTTTTACATGTCTCATCTCTTTCTTTTCTTTTGGCGCTTCGGGTAATCGACCTTCTGGTGAGAAGAAGCGCCGGAAGAAACTCACCAGTTTCTCTTTTAACTTACTACACTCACGGATAATTAATTCGGGTCATTTTCTGGGGCATTCCACGAAAACGTAGATGTCGGGCACGGCTATGGCAGCTACCTTTAAAACAAAGTCCTATTACATTATCAATTCAGAAACCAAGTTATAAAATATTGACATAGGTACCAAAAATGTACTTCCTAACTTTGTTAGAAGTATGAAAAAAATGGCGTCTCGTGCCCGACATTCTGGTGGAATGCCCCTTCTATATAATTTTTCATAGAAAATGACCCGACTTCATTGTCCGTGAGCGTACATGTGATTCGCTACAACTTAGTCTTGAAACTTATAGCAAACTATCCGTAAGCGCAAAAAGCGCATTAAACTGAGGGAAATATACTGTTAAAATATCCCCCGGGATGAAAGTAAGTCAGTTTTAAACTGCGCCAATAAAGTGTTGTTAGCTGCGAGATGGTGAAGTTTGCTCGAGATACTTCACTATGCGCCACAAGTAAGGAATAACCAGTATCATGACCAGGGGCGTATTTTGAAATTTAGCGTCCCGGGCCAATAAAGATTGCCGGCCCACAGAGGGGCGCCCCGTGCTTTAAATTGAGCGTGGTGGTGGCTTGCGCTGCCCGTCGTGGCTGCCGCACCGGGCCATGGTCCTCTTGACCCTAGGGTAAATACGCCTCTGATTATGACTTAAGAATCTAGAGATACAATTAAGTAGATAAATTTCATAAAGTGGAATTAGCAATTGTGACTGAATATAGTGACCAAATCCCAAAGTTAAGTAAAATACATAGATCTAAAAATCTTCGCGATCTAACATACCTCCCAGCGTTCACAGTGCCATCCAACAATAAAGAGTATGGCAGGAGAGTGGTGGCACATTTTTACCCGACTGCGGCGAAACCCAAAGGAGAGTTATGTGTTTGACCTGTATGTATGTAAGTATGTATGTATGTCCGTTACTGTGTCCGCTCGTAACTACTCAACGGCACATCCGATTTTGATAAATGATACATCATTAGATTCGTCTTGATGGTGCGAGTGTCACTGGGTATAAGTTCGTTAAAATAAATGACGGATTTTATGCAGTTTCAAAGTGCACCGCGGTCGGGTTTTTTTAGTAAAAATGTGGTTATTTACCTCGTGCTTTGATTAGACTTCCATCGATACGACTCTATTAGTAACAAAACTGAGTAACAAGTAGTTGGCTCATTAAAAAAAATGTTAATGAATGCCTTCGAGATTAGATTAACACACAATAGCATATTAAATTGCCTTACCTTATAGTTAAGTAGAGTAGGTTCCTTCCTTATTATATTAAGATTTCAGTCTATGCATGTAAAATATACCACTTAGTGAAAATGAACAGATGTTTTTATTTAAATTTTTATCAGTTAATACTATAAGGCAAGTGGCATAACATATAAGCAAAACTGGTAACTTATATTGGAGTGTCGTTTGCGATTGAATATCGAAAATCGTTTTACAGTTAGTCATTATACTGGCTTTAATATTTCCACTGTGGCATGTAGTAACTTGGCTATGAATACATTAATTTATATCTCGCTTGTCTTTTGTATGAAATTTTTATGGAAATTTGCTTCCGACTTTGTTTTAAAAATAATTAGCTTTAGACGTAGCGAGATGAGTAGCGCTTGCCAAGTTATGTATTTACTTATTTTCATTAGACTTTAAGTTTTGGGCATATCTCCTCTATACTCTGTACTTTTAAGTATTTAAATAACTAAATATTTTTACAAAAAAAACCCCGACCGCGGTGCACTTTAAAAGTGCATAAAATCCGCCATTTTGTTTATTTTAACGAACTTCATACCCAGTGACACTCGCGCCACCAAGACGAATCCAATGATGTATCATTTATCAAAATCGGTTGTGCCGTTGAGTAATTACGAGCGACAACAGGAACGGACATACATACATACATACAGGTCAAACACATAACCCTCCTTTGGGCTTCGCCGCAGTCGGGTAAAAAAGGTAAACAAAAAAACTACGTGACACGGGTCGTTCAGCCAGTGGTATCGTGCCACAGATACAAAATGTTACTTTGATTGGCTGAACGACCCGAGTCACGTGGTACTTTTTTTAAATACCTAAAAGTACAGAGTATAGGGTTGCCAGGCCTGGTCGCCAAACCTAAAAGCCGGATAGACCAGCCAGTTTAGCCGGACATTTGGGTAAAAAGGCCGGACACCCTACATTTTTGAGGATTTTGTGTGTCAGTATTAATAGGTACGACAAAAAAATTGTATTGAAATGAAATGAAATAATTTATTTTGCATGATTTTAGGTAATACAGTTCTTACAATGCATAGAGCTATCACTAAAACCTACCTTACAAGGCATGCAAAATTTAAGACAAACTTAGCTCTACTTATAATCTAGGTAGGTATTCCTGAATGCTATAAAAACACTTATCACTGAGCCATTTTTTTCATCCTAGACCTTTATTGCATCCGGAAGCTTATTAAACATTTTTATGCACATAATATATGAGTTCTTTGCCACAAGAGACAATTTAGTTGCGAGCACATATAGCTTATTGCGGTATTGTGAACGCATTGGATTTTTATATAGCTCTTTCACATGTTGAAAGAGAGATATGTATGTAAAATCAAACTCTTTTGATTATTACCATACTAAGTTAGTAAATCTTGTGAAAAGCCTAGCAAAAGCCAGACAAGCCGGACACCGTTTATTTTTGCCGGACACGCAATTAGAAAGCCTAACAATATCTGGCTTTATCCGGACGCCTGGCAACGCTATCTCCGACCGTGCAGTCCTTTGACCCTAATTAAGTTCCCGTCCGAGCGCTTGACATTGTCCCAGTAGTTGTCATATTGAATGTTAAGTCATTAGCAATAGGGCTACTCGCCCAACTTTACTCGCACAGTCGCCGGCGGTGGGACCAGTGCCTTAAGGAGGTTAAAAGGCATTTAACTAACTTCTAAGTCAACTTTATTTCGCTGATAAAACTATTTATATGGTAATCAAGTCGGCCCGTTTCAACCCATTAATCAGAGAGAATCATTCCCCCCTTTATTTTACGAGGACATAAACTGCTTTCATTGGTGATAAATCAGTTACCGTGGCGAGGAACTCTTTCTTTTATCGAGGATTGGGGTTAAGGGAGTGTACACATGGGGTGAATAGAGACATCGTGAGGTGACTTGGGGAAAATGCGATCCTGAGCTTGGAAATGAGATGTATCACGTTTTAAAATAAGGTACATTTCAAACATTACTGATGCGTGGCAGCAAACAATGACCTTACTTATGTTTTTATGGAAAAACGACCGACTTGAATCACCCAAATGGGATCTATAATCCTGAAATGGGTTGGCTTCTTTTCCTGTAACTACATCCAGTCCAAATTAGTGTTTACAGGCTTTTTTTAACCTCTTTGGTTTTAGTAATAAAACAACTTAAACGGATCAAATCGCGCATTTTAAGTCCCGACGTTTCGTAACCCTTTTCAGCGTTCGTGGTCGCGGGTAGACTGAGAAAATCATAAATTTGGTTTTCCTAAATAAATTTGACCCGCTTTCCGGTCGCCGGAAGGTGACCAAAGGGTCATCTAAATCACATAAGGCATACCCATCGCGTTTGGGTTTATAAGCTTAGTTTTGGCATGCAATTTGCGATTCTACAAAAAAAAGTAGGTACATTCGGAAATAAAAAGGTTGTATCAAAAACATTTTTTTAAAGAAACTCATGTCCGACTAGGGGATTTTTTGTTAAAGTTTGTTACCCAACTACGACGGCCTTTAAAAATAGAAATTTCCTTTTCCAATTGACAGGGTATTTCCAGATTAGTCCCATTTTTTTCTGGCGATGAAAAAATCCATGAGTAATTGAGGGAACTTCGAAGTTAGTTTTTTTAGAGAAGATATAGTAAAAATAAAGGATTTGCGTATTAATGTTATGTCCTTATCCTAATAGGTAAATCCTGTAAACAGGGTTTCCGTGGAGGCTGCGGTTTTAGTGGGCCGATAGCGCAGTAACTTCTGGTCCACTGATCTGTCCCGATGACGGATAGGCGCGCCCACAGTACGATCATAACAGTACGTAGGTACTTGCTGGTGCTTTAGGATGGACTCAACAAAACCTAACAAATGTTTATAAAGGATCAGTAGAGTGGCGTCCAAAGAACTAATTCCTACCGGTTTGTCTAGTATCAGGCATTTCAGCACCTAATTCTAGCTCTTAAGGAAAATGTATGTCAAATTTGTACCGGCTTGCCCAGGGATATCTTTTACGCCACGACCACGACACTGTAAAATATGTATTCTACTGATATTATAAATGCGAAAGTTTGTGAAGATGTTTGGATATTTGGATGTTTGTTACTAAATAACGGGATAACGACTGGATGGATTGAGCTGTAAATTGGCATGCAAGTAGAACAAGTCCTGGATACATAGGATACATTATATCCCGGTAAATAGTTCCCATGGGACAGAAACGGCAACAACTCGGGCAAAACCGCGGGTAAATGCTAGTAATTCATACAATTTACGTACAAATACAAAACTTAGACCCGAAGGAAAGTGTAAGGGTGCGTTTCCGCTGATACAGAACTGGCCAGAGTAGGAAGGAACGGACTGTGAGTTGGCCAATCACACTGGCTTTACTGACGCGGAGAGATTTCGAGCACTGTAATCGGTCAACTCACGGTCCCGGTAATTTTTTATTGGTCCACTGATCTGCTCCGATGACAGATAGGCGTGTCCGTCAAGATAGCGTACACCATAAAGATATTCAGAATCTGATGCAGCCAATAAATGGTACCCAAAGAGTACCGATGAAATATCTAGGTCAAAAAAATAGTACCCTTAAACTTCCTGAAATATAAGGCGGTTCACGGTGTACGCTACCGGGCGTCAAGCTAGCGTACACCGTTTGTATCTCCGGAACGACTTTGTTTTTGGAAACGCTTTATATCTCAAAAAATAGTACTCAAATAGTACCCTAGGGCCCTGAAATTTCATTTCTCTAGCTATCGTATACGCCGAGATATTCTATGACTTAACGGTGTACAAAATTTCACACCGTCAAGCTGGCGTACCCGGGAATTTCACATGGAAAGAGCTCACAATATCTCGGCTTCTACGATAGATATAGAAATGAAATTTTAGGAGCCTAGGGTACTATTTGAGTACTATTTTTTGAGATATAAAGCGTTTCCAAAAACAAAGCCGTTCCAGAGATACAAACGGTGCACGGTGTACGCCAGCTTGACGCCCGGTAGCGTACACCGTGAACAGGCCTTATATTTCAGAAAGTTTAAGTTTACTATTTTTTTGGCCTAGGTATTTCGTCGGTACTATTTGGGTACTATTTATTGGCTGCATCAGATTCTGAATATCTTTACGGTGTATGCTATCTTGACGGACACCAGATAGGCGCGTCCACACCACGGTTGGTGCGAGTCGAGTCAACTCGAGTCTCGATTCGAGTTGACGGACGAGTCAACTCGAGTTATCCGAGTTGGAATAAAATCAAATCGTAACATTGCTATTGATTCTTACTGAAATGTCTTTACTGCGCGATAGTTAAACCCTTAGGTGGGAATCGTCGAAGCGTCTCCCCTATCTTAATTGAGTTACGACACCAGCCTGGATTAAGAGGTAATGGTCTTAAAGGCCTTGTACCAGCGGATTAGTTATGTAAGCTGTCCAGTATTTAAACATACATTTGTTGTAAGATTATTCGTGTCGGTCGGTTTTTCATTTACAACCGTTGGTCATCACAGCAATATTCAGTAATGTAAATAGATTAGACAAAAAACCGGACAAGTGCGAGTCGGATTCGCCCTCCGATGGTTCCGTACAAATATGTAGGTATCGTCAGGTCGGGGTACTTTGGCCAAATGTACCCTACATTTGGCCAAAGTACCCCGCCCCGAACTTTGCCCACCTTGTAAATAATATATCTCAAATCTATAAGGTCTGATAATAAACATAAACACACGAACAGTCAGACCAACCACATGGACATGGCAATGTGCTGTAATTTAAATGCAATAATAAAACCTAATAGAGTTAATTATTAAGTCACCCCCCAGGGCGAAAGTACCCCGACCTTACGGTACATATATTAAAGTAACCTTATAAATTTTATGCCACACCTGGCCATAAAGTGGGGTTTTCCACACACTGCGCGTACGGAAAAAGCCGCTTTCTGGCCAAGTGTAGACATAAAATGATGTACATAACACGAGAGGTAATAAAGAAAGCCCTCGATCGCATATTTACACCCCTCGCTTGCAGCTCGGGCCGCAAACTTCTGCGATCTCGGCCTTTCTTTGTATTACCACCCTAGTTGTGTAATGTACTATTGATTCCCTCAGTAGAGTCTATTTTTTTATGATTTAATTAAAAATGTATAGTTTTTTCCCTATTATATACTTGTAGTATAAGACGGTATTACTTGCCAAATTTCGTAGTTCTAGGTCAACGGAAAGTACCCTTTTGAATTTTGGTTTCCTTGAGAGTGTCGAAACGTTCGAGTACGTTTTTTGCGGCATAAACGGCCGTTTCTTTTTTCACGTTAATTTAGGAGCTTGATTTTTTTACAGCTTCAAGGGACCGTAGATCTGAGTATAATTATGGTTTTATTTTCAACTCGATACCTCCACGCGTTCTCGAGATAAAGGGTCTGGACAGATAGACGGACAACAAAGTGATCCTATACGGGTTCCTTTTTTGCCTTCTGAGGCACGGATCCCTAAAAATATCGCTGGGATTGGAACCTAACCTAACCTTAAGATCTCGTCAAAATTGTGACGTATGACTTACGTCACTGCGTTAACGGTGCGTCAACGTATGTTGAGCAACGGTTTGATCGCAGCTTTATTTGTATAGAGATACAAAAATGACCGTGGACTGGTTTTTACGATATTTAAACCCAAATAACTCTGATTTTGAACACGTTCATTAAGTATTTTTTGGAATGCATTCAAAAACCATACCAATAATAATGCATAATGTGCATATGTTGTGTAATTGTTTTGTTTCTCTCTTTTTTGTGTTTCATGTGTATACTAACATTAGAAATAAGTTGTTACTAACAAATAATATGGGTCCAGTTGCTCGAAATAAATGATTTATTATTATTAAAAACCAACTTCTTAAAGTTGAAAAAACGATGATCAATGTCACCCCTTGAATCAGAGTAACCCCAGTCTACCGTACTTTATAAAATTGCAGCACTTCAAAAATCTTTCTATTCTGCTATAGCTTCGACAGGTCATCTGAAGCCTTTCTTTCACGATAAAAAAAATAAACAAGTACATATTTTTATGCGCGAAGGCAACTTTAAAAGGTCTTGACTTGAATACGGCCTAAAATATCGGGTATGGGTTAGCGGCTGAATTATTCAGTGCGCGTTTTGCGACATTACGAGCCAAGTCACTGGAGGATGACGGTTTTCGGAATATGATTTCAATGTGATGATGATTGTGATGGCAGTGTCACTCCCACTAGGCTAAAGGTGTCATCAAAAGACAAAGCTTTTGAAAGCAGATTCAAAGGTATGTCGTCATCGAAATCATATTCCGAAAACCGCACACATAACAGCTCGGCACCAAAAGAAAGAAAGAAAGAAATATTTATTTGGATCAATTACAATATTGAAATGGTATGGTATTAGTAATGGAAGGGTGTACAATATTGAGATGTGTCCAAAAAGGAGACCACTCAGCATGTGTCGGGGCACAGGGTCCGACGACGCTGATTTTCAGTGGATCCAAGGCGAAAAACGAAGGCGAAAGGCGAAGCCCGCTCAGTATTCTTTGTAAGAAACTCCATCTACACTTATCGGCATCGGAACGGCAACGTCACGTCGTAAGGTAGCGGTGCGTGGGTGACTCGCGGTGAACCAGAGTAAACTGTTGGGATTACGTCGTGTATGTCCACCAATCCGTTCAGTCCGAACTGACGCAGGTTTGTCTGATCAGTTTTGCCTTCCCATGTATGGTGGGCTTTACATCGCGCGTGCGGTTTGCCTCCGGCGCGGGTCCGTAATCCGTAAGTCGTCCGCGCTTTGCTTGTGCCTGCGGTTTGCACTGGCTTGTACTTTGTACCGAGGCGAGCTGCCGGCTCGTGGTAAGTACGCTGCCGGCATGCCGTAAGTGTGATGATTCGCTTCCATTACGTGCTTGCGTATGGTTGACGGCGAAACAATGAGGTGATCCAGTGCTGTTCCGATGTCGTTCCGGTGCCGAGCTCTTGTTTGCTTTAACAATTAACCTACCATACCTTAAGCGTGTCGTCAATTTTGATTTGTTAGGTGGACTTCCCGAACTCATTGTTTCTTCGAAGTAAATTTTCCGTTCGCATTTTTCCCCGAAAGATTTTTTTACAGTCTTATAGTTCTCTGATCCTTTATTTCACCGCTTTCCTTTTTTTCTATGAGCATATTTTACTATCGTCTTTTTTCACTATATACTTACCGATATCCAGGGGCAGTCACTTTATATTTGTAAAAATAGTTTAGGTACCAATAGGTTAAGGGCCGATACAGACGGACTACAACCCAACTGCATTTTGTATAGAAAACGTGCAGTCGGAGTTCCCATACATGTTTCGGTTAGAATGCAGTCAGTCTGTAGCGGCTTTAAGGTAGGTTTAATTAATAAGGTCTTTGAGAGCTATACATATCTTATATTACGTTATAATAAGAAGTATAGATTACCGATCGGGGAACAATGCGAACGGAAAGTGTACTTGCTGACTAAAAAACGAAAAGTATATTATGGTGCATAGGGATTTTACCGATCGGGGAAAAATGCGAACGGAAAATTTACTTCGAAGAACTAATGAGTTCGGGAAGGCCACCTAACAAATCTCAATTTTGCACCTACGACCTCTCATCCCTTAGCCCACGCGGATTTGATGGCTCGTCAAACCGACCCTTTTTATGCGTGGACCTAAGAGTCTAAGTCTCCGGTCTTGCTGAGCATTATTTCCTCATTTGATCGCATCCTCGCACTCAAAGGTTTACATTGAGGTCGTCAGGATTATTTATGTGTTGGAATTTCGTTGGTTCTCTTTCAATTGTACTTGATAACGATTGAGTGGAAAGGGTTTGTTGTAGTTTTGCTTTGTTTGGCGATTTTTGGTAGGATAGGCTTTGTTATGTAAACCAAGTCACGAGTGTACCTACTTACCAAGAACTAAGGTATACTCCACAACACATTAAATTAGCTCCAATTGGGAAGTAGGTACTAGAGGTAAGTGAGGTCTTTTGTCAGGGACATTTTGAGCCATTATAATATTACTTAAGTCATTTGTCTTTGAAACATAAAGAGGGGTTTATAAGGCTAACGTAATGGTACACTTTGCACATTTATAATACTATTTAACTAAGAAAGTAAATATAATAAAACAATCAGAAGGAAGGAAGATTTTTTTTTCAGAAATGGAGTCTGTTAATATCTTACCTTACCATATTCATACGCAAAATATTACTCATTCAAACTAGCCTAAATTAGAACCCGTGATAAATTTGAGTGGTTAAACCCATCGTTTATTCTGAAAACTACATTTCTAAACCATTGTTACAATAGACTTTGTTTTTTTACCTCGCCGTGTTGAGCCGTAAATTATCGCGACCGAGAATTGTAGCGGTGACTTAAAACCTTCGCAGTTTTTTGGAGCGTCGTCCATTAAGAGTAGCACATAAGAGAAAACACAGTAGGTACCTTTATTATTTTTAACCTGCAGTCTATTCTTTTAAACTATAAAGTACAGGGATGACGATCTCCCTTCTTATTACTATTTTTGTTGTATATAGCCCACGAAACATACCAAGGTTAAAACATCGAATTTTATATAAAAAGCAATATGAAATCGATCTTAAGTCGTTTGACGCATGTACTACATGTTACAAAAATTATTACATTTTACTTATATGGACAACAAAGGTACATTTTAGCGTGAAAATATATAACTTAAACATAAAAATGTTTATGCCACACCATAAAGTGCTTTTATCACACGCTACGCGTGCGAAAAAAGCCGCTGTCTCGCTAAGTGTAGACATAAAATTATGTACACAACACGTAAGGTAATAAAGAAAAGCCCTCGATCGCATATTTATGTCCCTCGCTTGCAGCTCGGGCCGCAAACATCTGCGATCTTGGCCTTTCTTTTTTTTACCACCCTAGTTGTGTAATGTACTATTATAATATTAAGAAGGATGCTTGCGATTTTCTTTGTGTCATATTTTCCACGCCATGAAAGCCGCCTTAGTGTATTTAATTTGAATAAACCAATGAGAGATTCGTATTCAGCTTTAGTACTTTATAAGTAAAAAATAGACTATAGGGAACGTGCACGACGAAGGTGCTGCCAACTGGTGCCGCCAATCTAAATCATATACCCTCTCGTGCTGGGGCCTCATTGACGAAAACGCCGTTAATAACGTTAATTTATCACGTTGAAGGACGATTAACGTCAGTGTAGCTACGACTTACTATATTTGACATTGACACTTACATATTGTCATTGACAGCTTGATTTGACAGGGGCGATAGTTTCCTTTATTGTCCGCCCGTGTCTCTTTTGTCGTTTAGTGCTGCCACCTATAGTTCGTGCACGTTCCCTATTCTTGTGTCTCCCCTTGCTGCTTGGCTAACTTAGTTACCTAGATACTTACTAGCTAGGCTCAGCTATGACCCGGTCAAATCTGAAACCCGGGTATTACCCGACTCTAAATAAAGTCGGCTACCCGGGTACCCGGTTTCAATTACCTACTAATGAACGTGCCATGTTTTTCTATTATCAGATCTTATAGATTTGAGATATGTGATTTACAAGGTGGGCAAAGTTACCCTACATTTGGCCAAAGTACCCCGACCTTACGGTACAG
The DNA here is from genome assembly GCA_947034925.1 of Eudemis profundana. NCBI lineage: Eukaryota > Metazoa > Arthropoda > Insecta > Lepidoptera > Tortricidae > Eudemis > Eudemis profundana. The sequence goes on from OX344809.1 coordinate 3,603,649, forward strand.
TCGAGTTCATTTACATCTAAGAACACAAATAGTTCTATAAGAGAACAAAAATATCTGAACACGCTTTTATGCTCCTGACAACAGGGTCGTGTTCAGTTCAGATATTTTTGTTCCCGTAAGTGTTTTTTAACAGTCTTCGTTAAAAGGATCGTATTTGTTACCTAAGGACCTCTTTTTTAAACCGATTTCAAAATAACATATTGTTGATGAAAAGACTATTTTACCAGGTTGCTCCAATGTTTTCAAAATCCGGTTCTGATGATGAGAACCATGAAGGATTGGGGGAGTTCGAGTATTCGTTGTTTGAATTCAGTTATTGGTTTCTGGAAATAATTTTAACTGAATAATAAAATCAATCTTACCCGTAAATAATTACGTCCGCTGACTGCACGGAAAACAGTAAACAGGAAAATACATATTCATATCCGCTGTGGGCGCTGTACAATAGGTTGGAGTATAATTTATGCAGTCCATTAGCGGCGTAGTCGCCGCGGTGTCTCACGCATGGCGCTGCAATTTAATGGTAGGCCTGGCAGGTAGTCCATAATACTACTACATATACTTAGGATGACCACTGAGGCAAAGTATAAAGACAACCAAGTAGTCCAACTTCGGCCGTTTAAAAAGCTACTGCTACCTAAATAATATATTCTTATTACAAATGGAGCTAAAGTAATATTCGTAATCCAAAAGTGTCGATCCAACAATTTGCCCAACTCGCCTTAGTATGAAATCCCATCTCACCATACGAGGGACTACGGGGTGAGGAGGGATTTTGTGTTTATCGTAAAGTTATGAAATGGATCTACCCAAAATCATTAAAGTACTAAAATACAAAGGACCGCAACATTTAGTTATTTAGATAAGTAATGTAATTTCTGGTAGGTACCATTAGTAGTATAGTAATGTTACAGTGCACAGTGTAGGTTAAGTTCAGAAATATGTCTGCGACTTATTCCTCTGTCTCCATGCATTTAGTATTAAAAAGGGCCAGAGGAATAAGGTGACCGCAGATATATTGCATATACTGAATAACCCTTTATTCGCCAACAAACTGTTCCGCAGTTTGGCGAAGACATGAAAAGTGTAACTATGTACTGTGTTTGTAAGAAATAAATTAAAAAAAAAATTAATATATGTCGACGTCAAGGGGTAGGAGTCGTCAGGATGTCCATCAAATTGCCAATAAACCGCAGTCGAGTGTAGATTTCCATCGGTTAGAGCTCGATAGTATCACTAACTAGACATAATAAAGAAGAAATGCAGTGAGGTTGGTTGTGGGACGTGTTCCTTCGCCCAAAATGCTCAGATCAACCATCACTGACTACAATTCCTTGTTCAGCACAATTCACTAATTTGCTGATATGCAAAAGATTACCAATAACAGAACTCCGTCAATTTTTGAATAAACGTCATTGTACCGCAACCAAAGACCCTCAAGCATAAACAAATTTGACATTCCTTCGTGGGGAGAACTCCGACACTGCGACATATATATACAATTCAGTTTGCATATGTAAAAATAAAATGTTATCGAGGTTTGAATGACAATTTTGTGCCTACTCACCCCGTTTTACGGTACCTGCTACGTACAGAAGTCTCTCTCTCTAACAAAACTGACGCAAAATCGCGGAGTGAGCCACCCCTGATGGCAAGTTTATTTTCTACTTGCCATTAGGCGATTGCATGTTCTTTGTCAATTTCAAATATTCTATAAATAAATATTAGGGGACAATCTTACGCAAATCGAACTAATCCCATAGTAAGCTCAATAAGGCTTGTGTTATGGATACTAAACGACGATGTATTTAATAAATACAAATACTTAAATACATAGAAAACATCTAAGACTCAGAAACAAATATCATCACTCAAATAATATTTGCTCTTACCGGGATTCGAATCCAGGACTGGCAGCTTGGGGTGCTAGACAGGAAACCTCCCAGAGTGTCTGGATTCTTCTCATTCCTCTTGATCCGGTTGATCCGCAGGAAAGGGAAGCGTCTTGGCCGGTGCACCCCGGGAGCAACGGCAAGTGATTTCCTAGGGGCCCCTAATTGATCACTTGCCGATGCTGCGAATGAGCCTGTCAGGGGGGGTTGGGGGGTCCCGCACCGGGTTTCCTCTGTTAGAGGACTCTCCAGGTGCGGCACACGAGGGCGGAGCGTCGGGCACGGGCAGCATCCCTCCGACGTCTCCTTTTGGGGGGCACTGCGGGCAGGCACCAGACGGGTGACCTGTGCCGCTGCGTGGTGGCGGTGGACTAGTCCTCTGCGTCCCGCGAACTCAGCCTTGCAGGCTGCCGCTACCTCATGTGCTGGGGGCGGGAGGCGGAGGACTGGCCCACCGCGGTCCGTAAGGACAGGCGGGAGTGTCTACGGGGTAGGGGCGTTTGTCCTCCCGTGGACGGCTGCGGGGCAGGGGCGTTTGTCCTCCCGTGGCGACGAGGGAGGGACTGACACCGGATACGCATGCGGACCCTGTGTGTCTGGTGTTGGTTCCTGGCTTCCCTGGGGGACGGCCCGGTTAGCCGGAGGGAAGCAGGTGGGGAAGGCACACTGGCCATGCTACAGTGTGCCTTTTACGGAGAGGGTCCGCCCTAGGGCGGAGGTGCTGGTGATGTCGTGGTGGCTTGATAGCGATCCCACGGCATCACCGTGAAGGCACAGGTTGGTAGCATCCCTGGGTTTTAGTGGGTAGGCCAATCCCTTCAGGAGCGGAGAGCCCCACATAACCAATACGTAACATCTGGCTGTCACCCCCGATGGCCTTAGGTTCCGTAGTGGTATGCAGTTCAATGCATTTCCCGGGGTCAAAAAAAAAAAAAAGGACTGGCAGCTTCGTAGGCAGAGTCACTAACCACTAGGCTAAATCGGTCGTCATTCTATGGTCTCTTAAAATAAAAAATAAAAAACACATTATTTACAACTCAATAGTTAAATAAACCTAACTTAACCTATTGGGACCTAAATTATGTATACAAATGTCCACTCTTAAATTTGTTCTTAACCACCTAAGTTAAACTGCTCTCACGTAGTTCGCAATAACCCTAAAACGCTCCGTGTTTTGGCACTCCAAATGGAAAATGCATATAACAGTAAAGCGCCATTTTTACGAGCATAACCCCGCGATCTGCTTCGACGGAGGAAATGGAAAGATATTCGCGTAGATTTATTCCCCAATATGGGTGCTTGACCGTTTGTTTATGGCTAGATAAAAACTATTACATTGACTTCTAGTTGTGGTCATAAAAGAGTTTTTTTGTCAGCGAAGCTGGGTGAATATTCGGTGTTTAACGACATTTTTTGGTCATAATCATCTCGGTAAATATTGTTGGAATACGGCCATTCTCACGAAGTATGGCTGCGGTCACCGGTTACCGCGACGCTGTTTTCATACTAAATGTATGGAGACGCGGTAATTAGACTCAGTCATACTTCGTGAGAATGCCCGATGGAGACGCGGTAGTTAGACGCAGTCATACTTCGTGAAAATGGCCGAATAGGTAATGGTCGAGGTAATTAATTTATGAAGCCGAAAGGCTGTCCCGAAGCTGAGTCTAGTTTGATCAAAATTATGGCAGCTTACCATAGGAGACGTTGAGCCGCGCAATTAAAGGAGCACGCTTTTTTGGGGGAAATAGCCAGATGCGAGTCAATGTTTCTTGTGTTTAGAGCTAATTTGGGTCATCGTTTGAGCATATCAACTGCTTCATTTTTGTGGACACATTTTTGTCGAAATGCCTGCAGAATTTAATGTTTCAATATATATATAATATGTTACGAATTAAATAGTTCGATATGCGAGTAAAATGTACAGGCATTGCGAAAAAAATGTGTCCGTGAAAATGCTCGAATAATTAATCATTTACAAAATGCTTATTTATTTTGAGATTATTTGAAATGGTATAATTGCGGTACATTCAAAACGCAAAAAATTTTTTTTTGGGAATTTAGCCTGCAATAGAGAGTCATCGTCAGGCTGGTAATTAGGACAGAAAAACACAATTTTCAATACCAGCACTATGATCTTAACATAAAGCTTACTTTCGTAAGGTAAGCGATGAGAGAGAACTTCCAAAAAGTGTTTGCCGTTTAGTTTGATTTTTTTAATGGCTTTCACTCTGTGCTGCTTGTTCAATTATGATAAAATACCGTGTCAGAACATCCTATTACCACCACAGTATAATAGCATTAATTTTTCTTTCTACAAAAGGTATACCACGCGCTTGAATGTGTGCGCGCCGTGTACGAACGCACTACAAGCAAAGATTTAAGATTGCGCAAGAATGCTCCAGTATGGATCGCACTCACACAGACGCGTGATCGTGCGAAACGGCCGAAGTTGGACTACTTGTTTGTCTTCATACTTTAGCTTAATATACAAACACCGAATTTACATATTACTTTCATTTAAAAGTAATCTTGTAGGTGAAAATGGCAGTGAAATGAAAGCCACAAACAAGAAACATACATAAAGCAAAAAGATTCGAAGTTTTTGATTAAGCAATCATTTTCGATAGCTTCCATCAATCTAACTAAGGGTACATCAATATTTTCATAATTAACGATACTCGTATTATCATTACGGCGATCTGGCAAGATCTGGATCGCCCTGGCAGCCTGCCAGGGCCTAATGTAATTGTTTGTATATCGCTCTGCTGTCATGTCGCTAGTTTTTTGCCAAGAAATCGTTCTGTACAGCTTGACCAGAAATATATGACATTTGGCTATTAAGTACCTACTGAAACAAAAATTACCATACATTTTATGGGTTATGGTATGGTATTCATAGTTTTTAATATTTTCAAACTTTTGATACGGTTTTTCCCACATAACTTTGAAGGCTCATAAAACAAGTTAGGTACACTTTTGGTATCGAACTCAAAACTTCAACATATATAATTTTATAATTTTAACAAATTTCGGGTTCACTAAACTAAGGGTAGTTTACTGAACAATTTTGGCTCTAAATGAGACCTAGATTTGGTGATGTCAATGTTGTAATATGCATTTTGAAAATGAGTCTCATGCCAAACCTCATATATTATTGGTCAGCCTTTAACATATAAATAAATAAATAAATAAATAAATAAATATTAGGGGACAATCTTACACAAATCGAACTAGCCCCATAGTAAGCTCAACAAGGCTTGTGTTATAGATACTAGACGACGATATATTTAATACATACAAATACTTAAATACATAGAAAACATCCATGACTCAGGAACAAATATTCGTGCTCATCACACAAATAAATGCCCATACCGGGATTCGAACCCAGGACCTCCTGCTTCGTAGGCAGGGTCACTACCAACTAAGCTAAGGCGGTCGTCGGTAGAGGTCTCGGGTTCAAAACCTGGTAAGGGGGTCAATTGCAGAAAAAAATGTACCTTTTACTTTTTTTGTCTGATCATGGTGTGTCTTATACCATTTTACTCAGAATCACGAGCACTTTTCATTTATGAAATAAAAAAAGTAGTGCAATATGTCCGAACTTTTCCCTACAAATTTTGAATTTCTCAGTTTCGTTACGCCCAAACTAAGTATAGGGGAAAATCGTAACGAAACTGAGAAAAAATAAAGTCTCAGTTTCGTTACGATTTTCCCCATAAGGGCAAATATTTGTGTGACGAGCACGAGTATTTGTTATAGAGTCTTAAATGTTTTCTATCTATTTAAGTATATCTTTATCTATATAAGTACTCGTTCTCTTTTAGTGGGCTAAGAGTGCCTGAGAGTAGCGCGGGCAATTCGTTGACTTCAAAGGTCAAGGAAAACATTGATGGTCTAAATTTGTACTTCCCTGCAAAAACAGATCTGAAACCTCGATCGGTTTACCGGACAATTGAGGCAAAAGTTCACGATGGGGACCTGAAAGGCGCGGTTCGTATTTTATTGTCTGACTCCTCGCTAGCCCCATCTAATGCCGATACGCTGAGAGCGCTGAAAGATAAGCATCCTGTACCCTCTAGACAGCTGGTATACCCGCCAGAACCTGACCTATCGAGTCCTTTTCTCACGGTGTCAGCTTCCGACGTGGCTAACGCACTAGGGTCTTTTTACAGTGGTTCAGCGTCTGGTTTAGACGGTCTTCGTCCTCAGCATTTGAAGGAACTTACCTCTCCGAACGCGGGGGATAATGGATTTAAACTACTTGAATCGCTAACTAAGCTCTGTAACTTTCTCTTGCGTGGTATGCTGAATGTCCAAGTATGCCCCTACCTCTACGGCGCCACTCTGTGTGCTTTGGAGAAAAAGGATGGGGGAATTAGGCCCATTGCCATTGGTAGTGCTATACGGCGACTCGTCGCCAAGTTGGCTTGTCGCTCTGTTAGGGATGAAATGGCAGCTTTTTTACAGCCATGTCAGGTAGGATTTGGAACCCCATTGGGTTGCGAAGCGGCAATCCATGCGACAAGGCATTACGCGATGGCGCATGATAATAGTGATACCGTCATTCTAAAATTGGATATTAAGAATGCTTTTAATTCGGTTGAGAGGGATACCATTTTGAAACAGGTGAAAGACCGCACGCCAGCTATGTACCCCTTTCTTTTCCAATGTTACTCCTCTCCCAGTAACCTGTTTTATGATGACAGTACGATTGCCTCGCAGGTTGGTGCACAGCAGGGAGACCCATTGGGACCACTGATTTTCTGTCTGGCTATACAGGATGCGATAACGACATTGGAATCGCCTCTGAACGTCTGGTACCTGGATGATGGTACTATAGGCGGAAGTCCAGATGTCGTTCTGGCTGATATTAATAGGCTACTGCCAGCGCTGCAGTCCATCGGGTTGGAGATTAATCCATCTAAGTGTGAGTTATACTCCTGTGCCTCTGGGACTTTGGCTTGTCTACCAGACTTCATGTCAGCATTTCCAGGTATCAGAGTCTTGAACAAATCCACATTTTCCCTCCTTGGATCGCCTGTTTTCTCGGAAGGCGTGAGTTCGGTAATCCAAGCTAAAGCAAAGGCGTTAGAGTCCTCTTGGAGGCATTTGAAGCAGTTGTCGGCGCACGTATCACTCGTTTTGCTCCGCAATTGCTTTGCAATGCCTCGAGTAACTTACACGCTGAGGACAGCGCCCACCTGGATATTCAAGCAGGACATGAATGACTTTGACAATATGCTACAGCAGGGTCTGGAAACTGTCTTAAACGTAAATTTCAACGAAGCACAATGGGGTCAAGCCACACTTCCTATCCGCTTTGGGGGTTTAGGCATCCGTCGCATGCACGATATCGGGTTGGTTGCTTTTCTTGCCTCTTCTCACGCATCATCGGATCTTGTCACTAGGATACTCTCTTTTAATGGTGACAATATCTGTATCCCTTTCATCAAGGAAGCACTGGCCGAATGGTCGATTCGCTTTCCAGGAGGAGAGAAACCCAACAGCCTCGCCTCCCAAAGACTTTGGGATGAGATTTTGTGCGAACAGGCATATACAGATTTAGTGAATTCTGTTTCAGGGAAAGATGTAGCCCGGCTGAAGGCCGTTAGAGCACCAGAGTCTGGGGCGTGGTTGCACGCATTGCCATCACCTCACCTAGGAACGTTACTCGACAATGACACATTGAGGATTGGAGTGGCCTTGAGGCTCGGTGGTAAGGTGTGCGAACCACATCTTTGTGTATGTGGGGTGATGGTCGAATCGGACGGACACCATGGCCTCAGTTGTTCACGGTGTGCAGGTAGGATCCCCAGGCACTGCGCCATTAACGAGTTGATACGCCGCGCCATGATATCAGCCAACGTGCCGTGTATTTTGGAGCCCCGAGGTCTGAGCCGTACAGATGGCAAGAGACCGGACGGTCTTACACTGGTTCCGTGGGCGAAAGGCCGTAGTTTGCTCTGGGATGCAACTTGCGTCAGTACTTTCGCACCCACTCATCTGAATCAGACGAGCAGAATGGCAGGTGCCGCGGCAGAGTGCGCAGCCAAACTAAAACACGGCAAATACGCGAACCTGGAACCAGTGTACGATTTCGTCCCGGTTGCTGTTGAGACCGCTGGGCCATGGTGTGCTGAGGCGAAAAACCTAATAAAAAACATAGGGCGCCGATTGAGAGACAGGGGCTGTGACCCCCGGTCTGGCTTTTATCTGGTCCAACAAATATCATTGGCCATACAGCGGGGCAATGCGGCTGGCATATTTGGCACCTTTGGACCAGGTGTGTCGGGCCGGGATATAATTTAGAAATTTAGAAAAGTATTTAGTTCTAGTAATTTATTCTATATAGTATATTTAATTTTAATTTAGTTTTATCTTTAGGTAGTTACAGTTTTTATATTTTATCTTTCTGTTAAATAAATTGTTTCCATTTCAAAGTATTATATACCTATCGTCGTCAAGTACCCATATTACAAGCATTGTTTAGTTTAGGACTAGTGATTTGTGTAACATTGTCCCCACTATACTGTATTTATGTTACCCAATGGGAAATAGAGTATATAGGGTGAGAAAGAGAATAATAGCTCACCCGAGATCCAGGGATTTTAGTGCCTTTAGTGCCTAATGAAGCTGTGAGCCATTTTCAAAACTACCTACATGAATTATTTTTCCACACTGTATATTTTTGGCATAAAAATATGTCATATGTCGTTATTTGATTCGTACTCTACCTTTATGAAATAAAATTTCTTGCAATTGCAAAAAATACCTCAAACAGTTGCGTGCAATACAAATAATTATCTTGATAAACGACTGCAAGTTACCCCAGCATACATTTACTTAATATTAAGTAAGGATAAATAAATATCACTTAGTAGTACGAGTAAATTATTTAATGAAGAAACGAAAGAAAGAAATATTTACCCATTCGATATAATTGCTTGTAACATACATTTTAATAAACTAAATCTTATATTGAACTGGTACATCGAAAAGATCAGGCATATCAGGCCATTTACAGCAGTCTAACTCATATTAGTAAACTCTCTCATTAAAGTCACTCAATAGAAGTAAAAATACGGGTCTCATTACTTTCTTCGAAGTTCATTATCCCTTACTTTCTCCCATCATTAAAATACATCCTGTATGTACAATGATAAAAGTTAAGATCAAGTCCATTAATCCCAAAAAAGCGAAGATCCTTTTAGCATTTGGACAATGTCCAATTTCCTCTGACACGAAAACCGCTTCTCAACTATAGTTCAAAAGAACAATTTCCAAGCGAGAATAAAGGGGGCTTATTAACGGTCAGCGGTTTCTTTCAGCGAGCCTGTGTCCGGCGCGAAGTTAGCTTCCGTCGGGCTAACTTAGTTTCCGTATCCGGCGCTTTGGTTTGATAGTGACTGGGAAAGTTGCTAGTGGTATAATTGGCTACTTGACAACTTTTTTCTGTGATATGTTATAGAAACACCTCTCAATAATAGATGTTCCATACGGGACCCGAGTGTCTCGTATAGAATAGGACTCCGAGTGCGGAGTTCGAATGAAACTGGATTCGCGACGCGAATACCGTTCACGCACTTCACAATTAGCACCAACAGTTCGTGCATACAAATTCAGACACAAAACCCACTAATTCGACATACAAGAGGAAACCGATCGCAGCAACGCGTTCCTTGTCGTAAATCCGGAAGTAAAGTAATGACAGACGTCAAGAAAACCGCGTTGTCGAGCTGTCAAAGTATATTGGAGGTTATACGGTTTGACGTTTACAAAGGGCGCGTCCCGATTAACGTGGGGACGTAACAATAGAAATATTAGAGAAAAAACCACTTCAATATCATAAAAACTCACCGAGATACTACAATGTTAAGATCACATTTTTAGACTTTCCCAAATACGTGCCGAAACGCTCCTTACTGAAGCCCGTTATGGGCGATTCCGCTAGAGACGAACCTTGACATCAATTTGCAAGTCCCAATATTTGTTACTTTTTTTATACCTTCGTGTAGGGTGAGGTCTTAAATTAATTGTTATGGACTTAACTTCATATTAAGGATGTTAACGCGCTTGAAAACCTTAGCATTCTAAGATTTAGGACCAACTGCGAATCATACGATGTTGCACCCGCGATCGTTTTAAGAGGAAACAGGAGGGCAGTTTTTCCATACAAACGTAGTCCCCTGTTTCCTCCCTGGATAATGCCAGTAGAGCAATATTTTTTTGTCCAAAAATCTATGGCTACTATTGATATGTTCCTATGTTTTCCTTTTTACGATAAATTGATTCTTAAAAGAGATATTAACCTTCAAAAACCTAAAAAAATGCCAGATTTTCCGCTGTGTTAACACGTCCAGAAAACAAATTTGACTAGACTATTAAAAAAAGGAAAACATAGGAACACGGCCAAAGCCTTTCTTTAATGTTTAATGAAAAAATTAGTTAAATAGGTTAAATTTTGGGGAAGAAATCAGGGGACTACGAAACGTTGTTTTCATGAAATTTTAAAAGGTATTTTCGGTCCAAGCTGCAGTTGTCTCTATCGCGCTCTGCGCGGGAGAGGCGGGCAGTGCGGGACAGCGACACATTTTACAAATACCTAATTTTCAATTCTCTGCACCTTACTGTTTCCTCTTAAATACGTTCTTAACATAACTTCTTCATAGGTATCACATATGGATTTCCCTTTTCCGGACCACTACGTCTTTGCAGTCCAGTAAAAAAGACTCGATAACATTCGTAGCTAGTTGTGTGGTTTATCAGCAGGGTAACTTACTACTCCGCCACCAATGTCGACGCCAATATAATTTGTGCCGTCAAATAAGTTTGATAGCCATTTGTTCCACCGCCGGCGAGTAAGCGAGTAAAATTGGGCGAGTAACAATTAATTGCGGGCTGAAGATGTAAATCGACCCTTCAAGATTCGTAATGTAATGCTACTCGCCCAATTTAACTCGCTTACTCGCCGGTGGGTGGGACAAGTGCCTAAGGGGTCGATCGTGATTCAACTTTGAACTGGGTGACCTCCGATTCGTCATCATCATCATCATTTCAATATTGAGACGTCCACTGCTGAACATAGGTCTCCCCTAAAGACTTCTACAATGAACTGTCGCTCCTGCCTCTTTTTTTTTGAAGCCTGACTACCTTGCAACCCTAGTGCGCGTAGCAATAATATGACTGGGTGGTCGGCCGTGGCGTGCCCTGGGGTCGAACCAGGTCGCTAGCCGGACCACCCCGAGTGTATCGGACTGGGTGGGTGCCGGGGGCGCCTGGGGTCAAACCAGGTCGCCTTGTCCCGGTTCTTTCGAATCCTGCTGAGATGTCGTCGTCCGGATCGGTGAGAAACGAACGTCGGGTGAAACGGCCTCGGATGAGGCTGGACCGGCAGAGCTCGTCGTCGGGACCTGGGCTCCTGCCTCCATCGACTTCCGGCGACCTTAACCAGGCTGTTAGACCATCTAGTGGGGGGAGGGGAGGGGGATCCACGCTGCGTCAGGAGTAGTGGGGGGCCGTCCTCCGCACAGTTACTAGTACCAAATGTTGCTCCTCCGGAGGAGCTTAGTCAGCGACCAGAAAGAGCACGCGTTATGCGATAGAGAGAGACGATCGGACGCGGTGCGTTCCGTCCCGTGGTCGGACCCGAGCGTCAGTTTTGTTAGAACGAGAAACTTCTGTACGTAGTACTATTTTTACTTATTCTGCGGCTGCGTTTTGCGGTTGGTTGTGTTATTCGAGAGCCTCTGATTACGAACTGTTATTACTACACGTGTCAAGGTATATTAGAGGCGAAGTTGACGGCCAAATTGTGAATGCCTTCTGAACGCAATGCGAGTGATTCATACGGCAGTTACGGCAAATTTACCGCGGGACATGTCGATAAGTATAAAGTTATTGTAAGATGAAGTTTTAGTGTTTTTTGAGAATGTTTCGGGTAACGTAACGTAACGTGTGTATAGGCTTCGCCACTGCTTTCCACCGTAGATTGAAGTCAAAAGTAAACCCGTTATAAGAAAAGTCTTCGTAATTTAGCTAATGAACGTTTTTCAAAAAAATGTACATGTATTCCATCATTAGATTAGATTTATACAGAGTGTCTCTAACAATCATCAGAGATTCACTTTCTCTGCCCTCTCCTTTAACCTGACCTGAGAACTTGATTACTGGTCAATAGCTTATCCATTGTCACTACCACACATTTTGTTTTATCTTTTTTTAGCAATTAGATCAAAAGTTATACCTATCGCCACATTTAGGTCGAAAACTATATTAAAAAGATTCAAAATCAGTAAAAAAACTATGACATAAAACGGAGAAAAAATAAAATCTCAGTTTCGTTACGATTTTCACCTATATTTAGTTTGGGCGTAACGAAACTGAGAAATTCAAAATTTTTACGGAAAAGTTGGGACAATTTGCACTTCTTTTTTTCATTTTATAAATGAAATGTGCTCGTGATTCTGAGTAAAATGGTATAAGACACACCATGATCAGACAAATAAAGTAAAAGTTAGTTTTTTTCTGCAATTGACCCAAAAATCAAAATTTCAAATCACACGATAGTTTTACCGACAAAATTAGCTTTATCAAAACCACCCTGCGTAGTCACCATCTCACTTCATGTCTTTATAAAAAGGTCCCAACATTCGTAGCGAGTAGCGGTTTATCAGAACGCAATGCGAGTGATTCATGCGATAGTTACGGCAGATTTAATGGCACGGGACATGCCGATAACCTCATGCAGTTTTAGGAATGTTTTTTGCAAACATCGGGTTTTTTGTTGGCACTAGTAGCCAGTAGCTGTAGACGTGACGATAAGTTTTATTTTTTACTGGAATTTACCCGCGGCTTCGCCAGCGTTGTTCCCGTTATTGTCCCAAAGGAACTCTTTACCGGGATATAAAGTATGTTTCAATCCAGGACTTGGTCTACTTGCATGCCAAATCTCAGCTTGATCCATCCAGTTGTTACCCCGTTATTTAGTAACAAACATCTAAACATCCAATGCTAAATCAACGGTTGCGAAATGTATCATGCACGTGTATTCGGATGCGTAAAAACCGGCAGACGGCAGCCCTACCCCTCGACTTTCAAATGGTATCGCGCGCTTCTAAACGGCCCGAGTGTGTCTACTTTTCCTTCCTTATACTTTGTCTTTACTAACACATTCGAGGAAACTTTTATCTGCAGCTAGACACTCGTCGTCACAGCATGAGGCGCTGTTACTTACTCCGCCGGATCCGCTGCAGCGCTAACGGTAGGGTTGCCAGATGTCCGGGAAATCCGGGGTTGTCCCGGAATTACCGTCCTTGTCCCGTGTCCAGGAGTTACACTTTATAGTCCAGTATTCGAAAACCGATACTAAGTACTAGATTTTTTTTCATTATGATACGAGTAGGTACGATACGTTCGCGTTCTTGTTTACTGGTATTTTGTATCGTACCTAAAGGCTAATTCAGCTTGCAAGATTTGAGTTAAGCAAATGCACATGGCAAGCTTGTAAAAATAGACAAGGTTTCGGCAGGAGTCGCTCATTCCGTGATTTCGCCGGGCAGATACTAGTACAAATTTTGCCCCTGCGCTGCGGAGACGCTTAGTCAGTGACCAAAAAGAGCACACCTTATACTATAGACAATAGAGTGAGATGGTCGGATCCGGTGCATTCCGTCCGAAGGTTGGACCCGAACGCCAGTTTTGTTCGATACATAGGTTACCTACCTACCGACCCTCGGATTGTCCCGGAAATAAATGCCTGAATCTGGCAACCCTAGCTAACGGCGACCATTGAGCGGAATTTGCAAGAAATATACCGTTTTAGCGTTTTAAGCGGCGAATGTACGACCTAGCAGTAGAGTAGGTTTTGGGTGAATACAAAGTATTCGCGTTTTATTTTTCATAAATCTGCGGATTGTAGGAAACTAAAGCACCGGAGTAAAACAGTATTAGGGGGAATATATCATACGAATAAGTTCATTCGTAGATAGCAGAGTTAAGCAAATCACATACGGTGCTTCTCAATCATCGAAATATAATAAGTATAGAAGTGTAAGGCATCGTTCTATCGAACAGCGAATACGCGATTATCGCGTGTTCGCGCGATAATCACGTATTCGCTGTTCGATAGGACGATGCCTAACGAGTATAAAGACCGATTATAAAGAGATTAAAATCGGCCCCACGGACTAAGTGTTAAGAAAGCGTCAAATGAATTTCTCACATCAGTAGATTTGTAACTAATCACAGATTTTTGTCTTTTAAACGATAACCTATCCGAAAATGTCGTCTACTGAATGTTTCTATGAATATTTGTGATAAAATAACTTTAGACTTAGACACACATATAGAGATGTGCCCTTCCCGGGAATATTCCCCATACAAACGGGGAATATTCCCGGGAATGGCATATCTCTACACACATGTAGTAAACATTAAGTTGGTACATAAGACGTACGAGACCACTTGATACATAAGACGTATTGATTTTTAAAAGTGGGCATTGTGGGGCAAATTTCAACGTCAGTTTTGTCAGGCGTTATCGTTCCATACATTATATTTCCATATTCTCAATACATAGGTATAATTACTGCTATTTTCAATCTCGTTACCGTAGCGATTTTTTTGCTTTCTCATTCATTACGTAACTAACTATGCTATTAGTTAGAGATGTGCTATTCTCGGAAACGTTCCCCGTTCTCTTGTACGGAATGTGACGTCTTGTATGGAATTTGTGAAACAACAAAAGCTATTTTTTATATGTTATAAGTGGCAAACAAGCAGAAGAGCTGTCTGATGGAGAGCAGTCAACGTCGCCCATAGATATCTGCAACACCAGATGTGTTACCTATAAGTTGCCGATTTTTGAGAGCCCTGTTTACTCATTTCTTGAAGTACCCCATGTCATAGCGCGCTGGGAACACCTCAGGTGGGAGTTCCACATCCTGCCGGTTCTTGGCAAAAAGAGCGTGACGCCCGCTTGTTCTTGGGATGCCAAGATTGCCAAGCATTTAAAAAGTGTGTATATATTTTAATAATGTGCAAAACGTCATTCATTATTTTTGAATTTGCAGTTTATGTCCAATCCGACTGCATGAGTATCTTAAATTTATTGGTAAATATTCGAAATCCTATTGAAAATACAATGTAAGTTAGCACTAACTTCACTCGGAGGAGGAAGCATAAAATACAATGCACCCAGATGTATGCAACAAAATATTTTGATTATTTTGTGTACAACTTTGGCCAAAGTTGGTATTGAGCATGCCTGTTTTTGTTAAATAAAAAAATTAAAACATTAAATATTTCTGTATTAATAAAATATGCAAACAGGCCGACATTTGATATAGTATTTTATGCAACAGTTGTATAAGTAGGCTCAAAAAATGCGAATGGCGCGGCGGCGAGTATCGCAAATAGAGACGCCATGAGCGTTTTTTGACTTAAGTAATTATACAACGTTGCATACAATACTTTTTCTACGACTAGGTTTTGAAATATAAAATACAAAATTAAACATAGCACGCAAACAATGCAAATATGACATATGACTGACAGTATGTGTCTATGGTAAACTTTTTTTAAATTTGACGTATACTCGCTAGTGACACGCAGTGACGATATTAAAAATACGTTTTTTTTATGTTGGCATCAATGAATTTAGTTCGGAAAGTTTTGCTTTTCTTAAAAACCGTAGGAATTTAATTGTTTGTTAAGTTGGTAGTTGTGCTTTTTTATTGTAAAGTTAGAATTGAGCGCTTAATCCTTGACCTAAGTTTAACCCAGATTTAAAAGTCTGTGGCTGGCATTATCGTTTTGCGACTATAACGACACTAGTGCTGATATGAGGAATAGAGTATAGACTTCTCTGAACTTATATGATGTATGTTCTTATATTAGTGTTCGTGACCAAATAAAATACAAATAAAAGTACAGGAGTACAAAAATTACATTTTAGTCGAATTCACCTTATTGAAGTTTAGTTTTGGATTTTTTTGCTAAATAACTAAAAAGTATTTAAGTAGTAGTTTTGATTGCTTTTTAATTTAAGGTTTCAAATAATTGATTGAATCAGGCGTTACTTTGCGGAAATCCATGTTAATTAAAACAAAAATATTGCTTCGCTAATCCGCGATATGATAATGATCCATTCCATCAACGGACTGTCAACATCTCCAGCTTCTCCTGAGGATGCCTCGTCTCGAGTTTTGTATTTATGGTGTGTCTTGTTATGTTTATTTGCACGTTTATTTATTTTGCAAGAAAAAATACGCAAGTAATTATAGGGTCATTCTCAAAAAATGATGTCCTTAGTTAGGGCTTTATAAAACAACCTCTTATTCTTGTTCCTTTGTGTAGCGAAATTTACTATACAATTTATATGGTTAACTTTCGTTACACAGAAATTAAACTTAACACTTTGTTTTATAAAGCCCTAACAACCGACATCATTTTTTGAGAATGACCCTATAACGAGGTAGCACTAATTGTCATACTTTAAGGTGAGTTATATTCTTGTACATAGTATATTTATTGTTTAGTCATTGAATAAGTGGAAGTTAAAAGTCATAAAAATTGAATATTTATCTAAATTTCAAAAAACATAAAATATCTGAAAAGCTAATTTTGACAATCCCTGACCTATATAGAAAACAAAATGTCTCAAGGAAAATGTTTCAAAGAAAACTTGCACTGTACTCGTTGCCTCCATATATTACGTTCCCCGTTGCAGAAAACAGTTGGTTGATCCCCTCGGGAGGCAGGAATACATTTCTGTTTACAACTTGGTTTTACTTTGATCACGTCGGGATGTGTTGGTTGGGCAGGACGGCCTTATAGCCAATTGGATACGAAACTGGTCTGTAATGCCAATTTTATTCAATTTGAAGGTTAAAAGGAAAGAACACTAAGTCACCTAAGTAACTTTTGCACTTAAAGCGGTTTGAAAGTAGTCATGGTGAACAATTAATGTAACAATTTCTTGTCAGTTTGTGCGCGCATCACGTAAAAACTACCGCACCGATTTCCATAAAATTTGGTGTGCGTACAGGTAGATTAGGACCGGTTAACATATAGGATCTGGGGGCACGGCAGTGCCCCCGCCAAGTCGAGCAAAACAAAGGCACGGCCGTACCATCCTTTTCACGAAGCTATTCAGGCCATTTTCAGCCTCCCGTAAATTTGTACTGGCTAAAGCTAGAACCCTAAAATTTCAGGGATATATAGGGCACAATAAGGCTTAAATATATTCTCAATAACATTCAATTTGAACTTGTAGTTTAAGAACTATTGTATGTCAAAGTTCCTTAGCAGACCCACAAGCTCCAAATTTTAAACAAAGTTTTTAGCCTATGAAATCATACAAAACCTAAAAACATTGTAACCGTGGAGGAACACATTATATTGTTCTCAAATAAAGAATCCTCCACGGGTAAATAATAGGCATGTCGGCAGAAATCGAGTTCTGTGGGTGTCCACAGTGGTTAGTACCGGTGTGGTGTCCCCCCAGTACTGACTTGGTTTAACATTACCTACATCTCAAACGTTTATGTTGTAGAAGAACTGCGTTGTGAGACTTGCATCTTTTTACATGTAATATTTTTGATGGGATACTTTTTAACCTAAGTCGAAGCACTCACCTGCCAAGAGTTCTCGCCATGCTTTACAATCTGTGCCTGAATCACTCATACCTTCCTGCCGACATGGTGAAGACTCTGGTGGTACCTATTGTTAAGTGTAAGACAGGAGACGTATCGGATAAGTCAAATTATCGACCCATATCTCTCGCTACTATAATAGCTGAGGTGCTTGACAGTGTGCTCAACTCTTACTTGAAAAGGCATGTTAAGGTACACGACGCTCAATTCGGTTTCGCACCTGGGTTGTCAACGGAATCTGCCATTCTGAGTTTGAAACACACAGTCAAGTACTACACAGTACACAGATAGGGCTACACCCATTTATGCGTGTTTTATGGACCTTTCCAGGGCGTTCGATACGGTCTCTTACGACATTCTCTGGCGTAAACTGAGTGAAACTGGGCTACCGCCAGAGTTGATCTGGCTCTTCAGGTACTGGTACCTAAATCAGGAGAACCGAGTGAAGAGGGCAGGTGAAGTTTCGTTTCCATACAAAATGGAGTGTGGTGTGAGGCAGGGGGGTTTAAGTTCACCCTTGCTTTTTAGCCTATACGTGAACGCGCTGATTGAGGGGCTCAGTAGTATGCATGTCGGATGCTTTGTTGATGGTGTTTGTGTCAACAACTTAAGCTACGCAGACGACATGGTGCTGCTGGCCCCCTCAGTCAGTGCGTTGCGACAATTGATTGCTGCCTGTGAAGCGTACGCGGCGTCCCATGGCTTGTCATATAATGTTAAAAAGACAGAGTACATGATTTTTAAGGCCGGTAGCAAGTGTCCTTTCTATTTTCCTCCAATTAAATTGAATGGGGTTCCTCTTGCGAGGGTGAACCAATTTAAATACTTGGGACACTTGCTCACGGATAATTTAAAGGACGACGCCGATATGGAGAGGGAGCGTAGGGCGTTGTCAGTCCGTGCGAATATGCTGGCCCGCAGATTTGGTCGATGTACAGATGCAGTTAAAATTACACTGTTCAAGGCTTTCTGTACATCATTGTATTCGTCGAGTCTGTGGTTCACGTATACGCAGCGGGCTTACAATGCCCTACGCATCCAATACAATAATGCGTTTAGGGTGCTGTTGCGGCTACCGAAGTTCTGCAGTGCGTCGTCAATGTTTGCCGAGGCGCGCACGGACGGCTTCGATGCTGTTTGGCGCAAGAAAACTGCCTCACTTTTGGATAGGGTGCGGAGAAGCAGCAACAGCATCCTATATATGATCGGCAATAAGGTCGATTGTCCTCTGATGGGGAGACTCAGAGAGAGGACAAAATCATTATTAGTAATAAGATACTAACAACTTTAGATACTTAAGTTTACTAACAAATTTGGATCATGTTGTCTGAAATAAAAACTTTGAATTTGAATTTGAAGCAAAGAAAGATATTTTTTCTTTTTTACCCAACTGCGGCGAAGCCTAAAGGGTTACGTGTTTGACCTGTATGTATGTATGTATGTCCATTCCTATGTCCGCTCGTAACTACTCATCGGCACATCCGATTTTGATAAATGATACATCATTAGATTCGTCTTGATGGCGCGAGTGTCACTGGGTATTTAAAACTGGGTAGTTCGTTAAAATAAACAAAATGGCGGATTTTATGCAGTTTCGAAGTGCACCGCGTTCGGGTTTTTTTTTAAATAAAAATGTGGTTATTTCACCGCCGCGAACGAAGTAGCGAGCGTGACTGTAAATAAAAGAGCCATGAAAAGGCCTATTTGCGAAATAAATTATTTGAATTTGAAGCTTTAGTTTTCATTTAAGGACTGCGACGAATTTAGATACTTTAAAAACCTTTTACGTATATGAATATTGTAACGAAACGATTAATTTTAATCAGCTTCATTTCCAAAGCGTCTCAGAAGCATTTGTTTCAAAATGTCCCTCTGCAATCCAATCCATTAAACTACTCAGCCATCCCGCAAAACAAAATGGAACCTCTGCAATAAATCAAAGTTTTTAAATTATTTCACCGTCCGTTTTGTTCAGGAAAATATGGCCGGTTTCGCAATAAATCTGCGAGATTTTTGAACTATGTAGTGCTCGAATTTAGAGGTGCGGGACAAATGGGACGAGCGTGTTGCGACGCGTTTTGTAGCCAGACGTTACCTGAAATACCTTATTTCTAGAGATGGGCCGCCTACGGATTTTGCCGACTGCTAGTCGGCCGACTAATCGGTTCTCAATTTGCCGATTAATCGGCCAACTAGTTGGCATTGTCGATCATAGTTATTAGCTATGTTCGGGTGCAATCGGAAACGCTCGATTCGCTTCTTTCTTCTCGCCGCCATTTGTTGTCACGCGTTCGTTTTTTGATCAGTTCTTAATTAAGTTGATTATTAATTATTTTTTTGTTTTTGAGTAGGTAAAGTACGTAAAAATAAAAAAATAATTAAGAAAAATATGGTTTAATTTCTTCTGTGTCCTATATTCTTCGCTAAGCAATATTGCCGAATATTCGGCATTTTTTGCCGACTAGTCGCCGACTAATCGGCCGACTACAAATGATGCCGAATAGTCGGCGTTCCTAACTAGTCGGCGACTAGTCGGCCCATCTCTACTTAAAGCCTTTAGTTAGCTCATTTTACTGAAAGGAAACATTCCTTTATTTTTAAAAAGAAACAAGACTACATTCAAAGATTTTTTAAATTGTTTTGGCCTTTGTATTGGCATTGATGGTAAAATAAAATTAATGATAGATTTCACGATCTTTTTTACTTGTAAGACCAAATGTTTATTAGAGAGATTTTATCCTGAATAATACCTAGTCCTATCGATAGTAGAATAAAATAGTGGGTGCTGATTATCAGAGTGCCATAGTACTCGATTTCCACCGACTTGCCTATTATTTAACCGTGGAGAATTCTTTATTTTAGAATTATAAATTGTGTTCCTGTTTCCGTGGAGGAAAGCATTTTATAGTTCTCAAATAAAGAATCCTCCATGGATAAGTTGTCCCAACTTTTCCGTACAAATTTTTAATCTCAGTTTCGTTACGCCCAAACTAAATATAGGGGAAAAATAGAGATTTTTTTATCAGTTTCGTTACGTTTTTCCCCTATATTTAGTTCGGGCGTAACGAAATTGAGATTCAAAATTTGCACGGAAAAGTTGGAATATTTAGGATAACTTTTTTTTATTTCAAAAATGAAAAGTGCTCATGATTCTGAGTAAAATGGTTAAAGTCACACCATGATCAGACAAAAAAGTAAAAGGTACATTTTTTCTGCAATTGACCCCATCACTTATTAGATTGTCGGATTAAAAAATTAAATAATAAACCATGGTAGGTATTTTTCTATGGAGAAAATACCAGTAGGTATACGAGCCCTGATTTACAGATTCTATGTACACTGCAGCGCGACGTTGCAGCTACGGATTTATCTGAATGAACAACGAATCCACACTAAACTTCCCTTTTCAATTCCCATTTTCCTTAAGAAGTAAACAAATAAAGGGAATGCCCATTGTTGATTGACTGACAAACATCCGGGCTTGTTGAATTATTTATGGCGTCAAACAAATATTTGCTCGCTTCACAAATCAAAGGCGAAAAGTCACCTCGTTATATTATTGGAATATAATTTGCAAATGGGTCTTTATTTCTGTATTGAAAGAAAGTACACTAAAACAAGAACAAATACAAACAAGATAAAATTTAAATTTCCTAAAACTAAATAAACTCAAAAACTAATACTTTATTTATATGAAAGAAACATTTTGTCTCTTCATTTGGTTTTTAATGCAGGTAAATTTCACCACATTTCTATGTTACATATATAGATACAAGAAATCAAAGTACACAGAAAAAAAAATACTTATATTTTGTTTTTTGTTTAGGTTAATTCCTATTAAAAGCAGAATGATACGGAAGTCAAAGTAGATGGCAAAGTTGAGGGCGTTTAGCGGGTGCTACGGTGGACGAGTGGTTGAGTCGCTGGGCCGGAAATCCAGAGGTACCGGGTTGGATTCCCGGTTTGTACACGGTGAGTGCCATTTAATTTTTCTGCGTACTTTGATTTCTTGTATCTATATATGCTCAAAAACTAAATTAGACTACCTAAAATACAATAAAAATATTATAAAAAGAATACCCTCTCAAGCAGCTCCGCCTGCGGCATGGTACCCATTACGCTGGCAGCATTACCTCTCTGAATAACCAGGGCAATTCTTTGCGAGAGGTATGCGCCAGCTCTGGGATCTCCCGAGGCATGTACCAGCCGCGGCGACAGGGCCCTCATGAAGGTTTTCATATTGTTTATTTACGGTCTAAAAGCCGAACATCATAATTATAATATTTACGCCCCACCTGGCTATAAAGTGGCAATTACCGCACGTGCGGAAAATCCCACTTCCTGGCCCGGGGGAGACGTAAAATGTTGTACTTATCACGGGCGGTAATTAAGAAAGCCTCAGATTGCATATTTATAGTGAAATACCTGCGATCTGAGACATTATTTGTTTTACCGCCCTTGATAAGTAATGTACTATAAACTCCTGACGAAAAACGAGAGGTTATATAAATTTGACGTGTGTATCTGTGGCTTTGTGTGTTTGTCTGTGGCATCGTAGGTCTTAAACGGGTGAAGCAATTTTGATTTCGTTTTTTTAAAATGATTTAATTTAATGTTAATTCGAGTGTTCTTAGCTAGGTTTCGTCAAAATCGGTTCAGCCGTTTATGTGATATTTTAAATTGAAATTAAAAGGTTGGAGATTTTTATGTAATTGTACAAATGACATTTAGCACCACAAACACATAACATTACCTTGTAAAGATGTTGCTAAAGTCCATTCTTAACCTTTCTTCGTATGGAAAATCATGCCACTGAAAACACTTATGTGATATAATACTTTTCCTTTTTCTCTGTAGTACCTTCAGGAATTTTGCTACAAACTCCAAGTTTACTGAATTGAATCGACTCTCCAATGAACCGCGCTTGGTCTAATGTGATTGGAACCGCTACCAGTTAAGCAATTGGTCTGTAAGGTTTCACAACTTCACCGACAGTCCAGTTAGTAATATAATTTTCTGCCCTCCGGCCGGAAAGCGTCACCTTGCCGGCCGCTGCGCTAAACAAAGATGCCTCTGCTCCGTCGAACAGAAAAATAGTAAGGTCAACGTGGCTAATACCGTCTGGTGGAACAATTCCGTACAGCGGTTTTTACGGCTAAACTATCATTCTAACAAACTTCTAATTTCGTCAGTTAGTGTGTAAAGTTTCGCTCCTGTGCCAGTCGAGTTATCAAGTGCATACTATGGTTTGTTTGGCCGCAAAAACCGTTGTACGGAATTGCCCCACCAGACGGAATTAGCCACACTGGCCTTACCTATACAAACCTTGGCCAGTAAATAAGAAATCCTCAGATCACAAGTTTGTCGTTACAATTACATGTGATCTGGGACATTTCTTACTTTACTGGCCTTAGTAAATTTAGTATTAACCTACGACCGCCTTAGACGCTTGTCCCACCACCGGCCACTAAGCGAGTAGAATTGGGCGAGTAACAGTTGATTGCGGGCTGAAGAGGTACATGTGATCGATCGACCTTTCCAGATCCGAAATGTAATGCTAATCACCCAGTTTTACTCGCTTAATCGTCGGCGGTGCGGTGGGACAAGTGACTTACGCTTATTTTGCATCGATTCCCTCGTCGCTTCGACTTTGACGACAAGGCTCGGAATCGGTATTTTGCAAAAACCCAATATTTTGAATTATATTATGCTTTTTATGTAAGGCACAATTATGTATATAAGCAACGATTTCGTATTGTTAGATTGTCCGATTATAACATAAAATAATTATGAACTGTTATTATTATTCGCGGGTCAAATTATATTATTATAAACGAGGTTGACGGCGAAATTCTGAATTAGCCAAACATCAGTAGATGTTATTACTCTATTTTCTATTTCATAGCACTTTTAAAACTTTTACAATTTAGTACTTATGTTTGGGTTCCGGAACTCGAGTTTTATTAATACTTGACATATAAGACATTATTATCACATAAAGGAAAACGTATTCAATTACTTAGTTAACTTATCTTATACAAGCAATGACGTAACCACAGCTTAAAACGCGCAGTAGGTCAACACTCATACGAGGGCGACACTGAATGTTTTTAGAACTGGCCACTTTTAAAATATATAATGAAAAAATAAATTTTAAATTTGAAAATGGAACTCTTTGTTAATATTATTGTGTATGTATTCCATTCATCTGTCATTTGTTTCGCGATTTGGCGGCAAATTGAAAATTGTCTGTGTTACGTCAGGATGAATTTAACGCGAGAAAATTTCCATGCAATTTTTTTTTACGACATTTGATGTCATTTAAGTCAACAAGAAAGTTATGATAGACTTCGATTGGCCTTTCACGATGAAGCCCTATCTCGTGCCACTGTTTACAACTGGTTTAATGAATTTAAACGTGGTCGCACTAATCTCACCGATGATCTGCGTGAGGGACGGCCTTCTACGGCAACGCCTGAAGATAACATCAGTGTTGTGCGGCGTATGATAGAGACTGACAAAAGAGTGACCTATCAGCAGATTCGCACAAGCTTAGGCATCGGTATGAGTCAAGTCCACAAAATCCTTCATAAACATTTAGCGCTTAGGAAGATTTTTACTCGGTGGATACCTCATAATTTGACCGAAGCTCAAAAAGTCCATAGAAAAGACCCCTAAGGACGGGTGGGAGGTAGCGATGTATTGATGTGCACGGAGACTATTTTGAAAAGATGTAATAAAGCTAGTAACTTGATAGTTCGTTCAGTTTTTGATTTTCTAAGAACTTTCAGTTTGACTCTCGTATAGCAGTGACTCAGCGGTGTAACCGATGTCGATCCTACGAATATTATAAATGCGAAAGTTTGTGAAGATGTTTGTATATTTATAGATAACCGGATTGAATCCGCGTTTAGCTGCAGTGCGTCGCATTTGATTTTTCAATGTATTTGGGTGAATCAACTTTTCTTTGCTTTATGAAAAGATTGCCCTTTCTCCTTATTTGTTCACCTTTTGCATGTTTTAACATGATTTAAATGGAACAAGATATTACATCTAGATATAGATTAAGATAAAAATAAAACTCTTTTTTAATAAATAAATAGGGTGACCCAGCGGACGAACCCTTATTTTCATACAAAAGTGAGGGACAGCTATGTCCCCTGGGTCACTGCTTATAAACAATAATATAATAAAAAATATTTGCATTACGTAGCTTTATTATCTGTCTTTTAAATGATCATACACTTTATTCAAAAATATCCGAATAAAGATTTCCTTTCAATTTTAGTCGGAGAAAGTAAAATTTTGTTGACAAGGAAAAGTTGATTCACCCGTTTGCTCAATGTATCTATAATTAGGTATACTAAATTTGTGGTGTTTCCTCATTAAGCTATCAGGAATCAAAATAATTCTAGTAAATATAATTATTCCTAAAATTGCATCAAGATGTTTGAATGTTTGTAACTAAAATAACGCAGTAACAACTGAATGAACCGGCCCCCGCACGATTGCTCTGTCTAAACTATAGGTTCCCAAAGTTTTTTGACTTGCCGCCCACTTAGGCATGATAAAAAACTTTCAGCTCCCCCCACGACAAAAACAGGGCTGTCGGTATGTGGTTATTTAGGTACGTAAATCAAATAACTTGTTAGAGTCAGTGCGGAAAGAGAATAGAATTAATTTTGAGGGGCGCTGTAATGCTTTTCTACCGTATGTGCCGTATTTTGTGTTCTGTGGCCATACTGGTTAGGTTAGTTCCGTTTTTCGCCACGCCTATTCTCTTTCCGCACAGAGTCTAAAACTGATTCAATTATATTGCAGCAATATGACTATTTCAATTATGCTATATACAATCGAATTAATCATGTAGGAATCTATTTGTACTGTTGTTGATATTGTGAATTGTGATTTAAGTTTTTTCCAAAGCGATAGCGCTCCCCTGAACGCCCCCCTTTTTTCCGGGGCCCCTATCGCCCCCCTTGGAATCCTCAGCGCCCACTGGGCGGCAGAGACCACTTTGGGAACCTATTGTATAAACTCTAAACCTCTCCGTAGGTCGACTGTACATACTAGTATGTTCGTTAGACTGTGGTTCCCAAACTCATTCGCTGTTTTCTCAGGAAGGGATTAACACTCGTAGCTGCGGGCGCTCCAAAGATGTTATTCTGTGGGTCTAGTGAAAAGGGACAAGTCACATATAACCTAGGTGCAAAAGAGCTTAAGTCATACAATAGAGTTGTGACCTTTTGTACCTGGTATAAATGTGACTTGTACCCCTTTTCAATAGACTCACAGTATTGTACTCGTGTAATACAGCCGACTCGGGAGCTCCTCTCAATTTGAGCATGTTTAGTAATTCTCTAAAAATAGCTCTTGGGTGGTATTTTAGAAAGTGGATCTCTAATTTATCTGATTTTTAAAAGGAAGGAGGGTTTCTAACTCAATATGCTCTTTGGAGCAAAATGTAAAACAAACAAAACGTATAAAAGCAAAAAGTACATTTGCAAAATGTACGTATAGCGAAATTGTGTACTACCTACGATACGCTAAATGTGCAACATGCAAATAAATTAGTGGGTTTCTGAAGAGGCCCCAGAAAATTAGAAATGTTTTCAATCGATGTCTCGAATCTCGATATATTCTGACAAAAGTATCGATAATATCAACTAACTGATTGAAGTACCTAAGTGATAGTTCCGTATGAATTTTAAACGGTGGAGAGTCGTAACTCGTAACCTACTCCATAGCATGTAGAGAAAAACAAAAGCAAACATGCAATTGCAGCTAGAATTTTAGCAATTTGGAGTGGTGTTTGATACAACATATCTTAATGGAAAATAAATAATAGAATAATGCTGAACTGAACAGAACCGACAAAAATACATCAACACTGAACTTCATAAAGATCGTCTAAGTAACTAGAAGAAGATTTTTAAATTGGACAAGCACCAGGTCTTTAGTCCACTGCGAGTTCCGGCGCGTGGCTACTCAAAACTCGTCAGCCCCAGCGGTCATCCTGTTATTTTTAAAAGCAATGTATCCTGCCCATTGCTACATAAAATTTGCAATTCATCGAGCTATTTCAATGACTTTGGTACTTCTTCAAAGTGTGGGTGACGACCCCCTGGGGGGTCGCAGAGCGTGTAGGAGGGGGTCGCGAAGGTAGGGTACCCTCAGGAAAAAACGAAAAAAAAAAATACAAAAAAGGTCAAAATCATAACGTAATAAAATTCAAGTTAGAAATCGTTGAGAGTAAGGATTCGCAAAATATTTTCACACTGAAAAATCTGAACCAACTAAGAGAGATTTTCTCTTTGTTGGCGTTAACTTAAATAGAACAAACAAGATATTAAAAATATCAACGAAAGCTGATTAATTAAAACAGCAAGTTCATTATTGATTAAAACAACAATCTAGAATCTTGATAATTTTAACAAATATATTCCTTGTTTCTATAATTATTTGCTTCTTTGTATGATTCGATCATGTTTAATTAGTTACCTTATACATCAATGTTTGTTGAATCAAATCAGAACATGGTTAATTGAACTATGATAAACAATCAATATCATCTTAGTTCGTGCATCTAACGTCTTGTTAGGCTCGTTTGGAATCAAGATGCTTGATTATTACTATCACAATCTTGTTAGGAGCAACCAATTTTTTTTAGAGTGCACATACAAGGGGATCGTGCGAAGAAAAAGTTTGAAATACCTTGCAAGCTCTCAAAAAAACAAGTACTACATTTACTCCGGCCTAATTGCTTGATCTTAGAATAGTTTGAAGCCACCACTGTACCTACTTATACGACAAAAGAGAAAATCTATAAGTCTGTCGACCCTTTTTTCAATTAAGACACATTGACCTACAAGGACTCTTGGGCTCTAATTCGGCCAATGGTCCCTTGATGAGCCCTTTCTGCAATATCAGGCGCCACCTCTAGTGCCGCCTTATTAGCCCTTTGGGGGGTTATTCTGTCAAAACTACAATAAGATTTGGCGTAAAACGCGCATTGTATTAACAGAGTACGAAAAACGGAGTTCAACTAAATAAAATAAATATTGGGGTTCAAACTATATGTTATATTATTAGGTCCATACTAGTTCTACACAGCAAAAAAATATACCTTTCTGAACCCGGTAAATATGGCAGAAAAGCAACTGGAAAATTAGTGAAAATTGAACAAGTATACGAAATTATTTGTGTTTATCATGGAATAAGTAAAATTATTTTGATAGTATTGATAGTAATAATTTAAAGCACGTTTACCGGTAAGTCAGATAAAGTTAAAATTATTTGAACATCAGTTACAGAAAAAAATACATACTGCTTCTTGCGGAACATCAAAAACAGGTAAATTAAAACTTAAAGCCGCCACCGACCGGAAGCGAAGCAAGATAAAGCATTACTAATGCTGGTATATGTAAAGCTTACTTGAAATATCACCTATGATTTTTTCAGAATATTTAAAAATCAGTCAGCGCAGAATTTTATCAAAATCTGGTTTTTTTCATATGGAATGGCCCAGATTGTACTAATTTCACTTCTTTTAGCTATTTATTAATTACCTACGTTGTAAAAAACACAACGTATATTTTCTCGTTTCAACAATGTTTTCTTTTAAAATTGCATGACGGACAAAACATATTTTTTCTGGTTTGAAAAAAAAACGAAGTAAGATAAATATCCTAATATTTCACACGCATTAGCGAGCATTAGCTCAATAAGTAGTTGACTTAACATTCAAGATGGCAATTAATTATTTTCTGCCAATGAAATTGCAACTTTAAGATTTGTGCACTAAACTTTTTCTCGTAATTAGTAGGAGTATAAACTCTTCTTCTTCTTCTTCTCAGCATATCTGTGTCTACTGTTGGACAATATGTATGTATGTATGTATGTAAACACTTTATTGCACAAAATAAGACAAATTACAGGGTTACAAGATTAAGGTATATGTACAAAGGCGAACTTATCCCTAATATAATATGCCTCTTGCATGGATTTCTAATTAGTTCTTGATGCGGCGATTATACTCCAGGTTGGTCCTGCCGTCTTTTTGAGGTCGTCCGACCATCTGGCTTGCGGTCTTCCAACGCTTCTACCACCCGTTCGAGGTCTCCAGTGTAGAGCTCGCTGGCTCCATCTGTCATCGACTCTGCGACATATATGGTCGGCCCATTGCCATTTTAATTGCGCAACTCTTTTGCCGATATCGGTGATTTTCGTGCGTTGGCGAATGTCCTCGTTCCGCATTCTATGTCGCAGAGAGATGCCGAACATTGAGTGTTCTATAGCTCGCTGTGCCACTTTCAGGCGGTGAATTCTTCCGACCGTTAACGTCCACGCTTCACATGCGTATGTCATTACTGAGAGACCACATTGGTTGTAGACTCGATTTCAGTGACTGTGATTTCAGTGACGAGTGTGAACTAGACCATCGTTATAAACTATAGACTCCTCAAATCAAAACTAGAGTCAGACTACGCTAAGTCTGCAGAGGTCGAAAAAGGTTTTATTGCAATAAACACACATGGCAACATCACAAGAAAGATGATTAAATAGTCTTGATACTTGGCAAATATATTTCCGTTTAATTAATAAGTATATAATGTGTACCATACCTACTAAAATAAATATTCGGGACTAATCGGGACAGTCTTGCACTAATTGATCTAGTTCCAACCAAACTAAGCAATGCTTGTATACATGTACATATTATTTAAATACATTGTTATTATCTAAGACCCTGGAACAAATCGCTTAGTTTGGTTGAAACTAGATCGACGTGTGCAAGATTTACCCAGATATTTATTTCAGTTGGTATTGTAGCAGTGGCGTGGCGTCAAATATATTTTAAGATTACTTTTTCTTCAGGAGCAGTAAATACTCCGTTCATCATATGCTTTAAAAAATAGGCAAGCCGATGGGAATCGGGTTTTATGGACGCCACGCCACTGGTATGTAGACACATTTTGTAATAAACGGAAGAATTATTGCCAAGCACCAAGATTAAAATAATCCTCTTACTGTAGTTTCCGCATGTTGCCATATATTTTTTAATAAATCCTTTTTTCGACCTCTGCAAACTTAGCGTAGTCCGACTATATTATTTGATCAGAATAGGCCCGTACCAAGTCATCTCGTCCACCTTTCTTCATTTCGTCGTGTCCGAGGCGCGCCGCTGGCTCGACGAGATTGAAAAATGGCGAGTAGAGGTTAGGGGCTGTTACGGGTAGCTTTCGCTGTCAGCAGAAAATATACAGCAGGCCGAGGACTATAAGCAGCCACTATGTTTAGCGCTTGTGGATTATGAGAAAGCCTTTGATTCGATTGAGATATTGGCTGTGCTTCAGTTCCTCCAGTGGTGCTGCATCGACTATCGATACGTCGAAGTGCTGAAAATTAAACAGCGTTTCATATTCCTTACTTGAGAAATGATTGATTCCCCATACAAACTTTCACTTCAGTGTTCACCCCCTTAAGACATGCTTGCTGGGACCACTAGCTTTTAAATCGGTTCAGCAGTTGGTGGTCATTATTTGAGCGTTTCACCCGCCTCACTTTCGTGGACGCATTATTGTCGAAGTTCCCTGAGATTTTAGTCTCATATCGAGCTATTTGGTACATATTCGGGACTACTAACAAATACCTTAAAATTACATTAAAATCTGCCGGAATCTCAACAATAATGTGTCCACGAAAGTGAGGCGGGTGAAACGCTCAAATAATGACCCAGTTTTAAGTGTGTAAAAGTAACAGGCAACAGTGCTTACTTTTGCATTCATTATATTAGTTTGAATTTAAATTGTTTGCATGTCGCACAACATAGAGTAGTGACAAAATATAAAGACAGGCAAGTAGCCAAACTTCGGCCGTTTAAGAGCGCGAGATACGTATTCAAGGTAGTCGAGGCGCAGACAATGCGATCCGTACTGGGGCATTCTTACGCATTCGTAACAGTTTACTCGTAGTGCGTTCGATCATGACACGCACACATACAAGCCGCGCGATGTACCTTTTCTAGGAAGAAAAAATACTATTATACTTGGCTGTACTGTGGTTATGAGGAGCAGTATACTAATGTTGTGTAATCAGGACAGTAAGTTATCTAATCAATTGTAAAACGAATATGTAATCACAAGGCATGAGTAATCGCGCTTCGCTGTTGTCAGCGAGTTTCATAGATTAATTACTTTGGTGGGGAAGTGTTATGATCTCACCTTGCGCTACAAATCATCTTACATATAATTTAAACCGTGACAGTGCGGATCGCAGGGCTAAAATCTGGCAATAGATACTTTGCCGATGTCGTATTGACAGTACAGTCAAAGTATAAACATTAAACACAGTATAATAGCAGTAAGTTTCTTTCTACAAAAGGTACATCGCGTGTTTGAATGTGTGCGCGCCGTGTACGAACGCACTACAAGCAAAGATTTAAGAATACGTAAGAATAGGTACTCTAGTATGGATCGCACTCACACAGACGCGCGATGATGCCAAAATACCATGCCTGGTGACAGGGAGGGGAGGATCTTAGGTCTTCGTCACGTAGTCGATATACGGCGAAGAACACACTGAAATCGCCCGTCGCCGCGATTTTTTCCGTGTATGCGCAGCTACACGGAAAAAATCGCCGCGATTTACGCGCCAGTGTGCGCCACCCCGCGATTTTTCTATACAAATTGATGATTCTACATACAAAGTTGAAAATCGCTGAGTCGCGTGTCGCCGCGATTTTCGCTGCAGTGTGAGATCCGCCTACTTTTAGGGAATTTTCGAGCTATGCCTATTTAAATTATCGCATGCAGCGTCCAGCAGTTACTCACCGGTGGCAACACAAACATACATACCTCGATCGATACCTTTACAAAAAATGGATCTCGTAGTATGGGTACGTTCGTTCCCTTAGATGGACTATTTAAATAAAAATACCCCTAATCGTCTTTGTTTCGTTACGTCGAATTTGCCACTGCCGCTGATTCATTGACGCCGATACTAAACCTAGTTAGTGACATAGAATACCATTAGCGACGGCACACTGCTACAATCCTTTATACGGTAAAAATTTGATTAATTAAAATTGTCAAAGGTTCCTGGGGGCGGAGCACACACAAAGGGCTCGATATCAAAGCGGGGTAAGCGAATTATTTCGGCTGTTCGTTTTATAATCCAAGTTTATGTGTTCTTTGATCCCTAATTCTAACGAAGTATTTTTCGGAAACAGCTAAAGTTAGTTATTTTGTCATCTCGGCCGTGGATGGGTGAGGCTGTGGAGCGTGAAAACCACCCTTTCCCGTGTGTTAGGATATTTACGATAACAAAGCTTTAAATATAAATGTGATCTCGTGGGCGCTCCCCAACACAGTGGATAGATCTCATCAAATATGTGACACATTCCATACTAAGCTTACCTAATCTAATTATTATTTCTGGAACCGGTGCCACAGATAGTTACACTGTCTACATCATCATCATAGGCCTTTGCGTCTATTACAGACGATTCATGGTGCAATGTTAGAGAGACATCGCTTTTGGTGGCTAATCAACCGATGCGAGAGCGACATGTCCTACCGCAGGCCTGACAAGAGAAGTTTGCAACAGATGGCGCTGAGTCGCTTTGGTGTCGTCTTTGTCTCTTGTCAGTGAGTGCAGCGAACCAGGTCTCATCGCTTAACTTGCGACTCTTCACCACGCGCTTCCGCCACTCCGTTCGTTTCTCCGCAAGCGTCTCCCAGTTCTGGTGGTCAATTTTAAAGGCGATCATGTCCCTTTTGGCGCTGTCTACAGCGCACAAGTTAATAGTATGTATGTAAACACTTTATTGTACATAAAATCATACAGAAATAGTACAAAAATCAATAGCACTCGTACATTTGTTTCTAAATCCCAGCTCTGATGATGGGATCCATAAGGAATTGAGGGAACTCCTCAAATTTGAAGGCACATAGAAATTCAGATCAAATATGTCGTTTACACTTAATTTTTTTAGAAAACACAAAAATATATCGAGCTAGAAGGAAAAAGTGTTTTCACTTCACATGCTCTTAAAATGTTAATTTAGTCTCTGTATATCGGGACTAAAGTTCCTTATTAATCTCTAGGGATTAAAGTAATTTTTTTTTAATTGACTTTGAAAACCCCTAAACAGCTAATCGGGGTGTTTGTGGTTGGAATATTGTCGCCATTTTTAGTAATTGTGTATAGACAATGTTTGTGTGTGAAAATAACCTAAAAAGACAACTGTGCAAAAATTAAAAAAAAAAATATTTAATATAGTAATACTGATTAATTATTACGAATATAAATCAATTTAACTAGATAAGAGGTAACTTAATTTTATTTTGCATCATCCAATTAGTTTGAAAATAGGTAGTTTCACGTTTGAACCTGTTGGCTAAAAATGCCAGCATTTAAAGCCTGAGTGACTTCACTAAGTAAAAAAAAAAATAAAGAACCGCGGAAATTTTTTTCTTTGCTTTTTGAATGTTCATTAATCGTATTGAGCACAATATTTCAACAATTAATGTGTATAGTGCAACTTTATACCGAAAGTACCTACGGAACAATAAATATTGTAATTTTGTGTAATAGAACGTCGTTTTTTTCCTCGCATTCAAAGTGAAAAGTAGAGTGTTTAACGCGGGACTAAACAACCATAATGACACTCGATCTATAGTCACCCTCGCTACGCTCGGGTGGCTAAACACCTCGTGTCATTATGGCTTGTTTTAGTCCCTAGTTGAACAATCTACTATTGTACCTCGCGTGCTAAAAAGATGTGGCGGCGTGCAAAGTAGGCACGCCGTTAACTTAAGTTGCTGTAAGTATTATTATCAGATTTGATTAATAATGGTTTAATCAATTGTTCGAATACCACCAAATAAAATAGAAAATGTATTTTGGCGTCAAACACCAAGCCAAATACGTTACAAGCTTGGTTGCCTTACAAATCGACGAGTTATTTCCTTCTATCTCGATACATTTCTGTTTTATAATAGTAGATTGTTCAACTAGGGACTAAAACAAGCCATAATGACACGAGGTGCTTAGCCACCCGAGCGTAGCGAGGGTGGCTATAGATCGAGTGTCATTATGGTTGTTTAGTCCCGCGTTAAACACTCTACTTTTCACTTTGAATGCGAGGAAAAAAACGACGTTCTATTACACAAAATGACAATATTTATTGTTCCGTACTTTCGGTATAAAGTTGCACTATACCTACACATTAATTGTTGAAATATTGTGCTCAATACGATTAATGAACATTCAAAAAGCAAAGAATTTTTTTTCCGCGGTTCTTTATTTTTTTTTTTACTTAGTGAAGTCACTCAGGCTTTAAATGCTGGAATTTTTAGCCAACAGGTTCACACGTGAAAACTACCGATTTTAAAACTAATTGGATCATGCAAAATAAAATAAAGTTACCCCTAATCTAGTTAAATTGATTTATATTCGTAATAATTAATTATTATTACTATATTAAATCGTTATTTTTTTAATATTTTTGCACAGTTGTCTTTTTAGGTTATTTTCACACCCAAAAATTGTCTATACACAATCACTAAAAATGGCGACAATATCCCAACCACAAACACCCCGATTGGCTGTTTAGGGGTTTTCAAAGTCAATTAAAAAAAAAAATACTTTAATCCCTAGAGATTAATAAGGAACTTTAGTCCCGATATACAGAGACTAAATTAACATTTTAAGAGCATGAGAAGTGAAAAAACTATTTTTTATTGTGGCTGTATCCTTCGTGAGCGAGTTTTAATTTTAAATTACAAACGATTTGGAAATGCGCTACAAAGCCTTGTAACCATAATCTATTGTTGCCCGCGCCTTGAATGTTCCATAAAGCCGCCATAAAAACCTCCAGCCCAGGCCTGAGCCGTTCGATTTGGAGGCAGATGGCTTTTATGAGCTGCCCATTGCTGCTGCACAGCGAATAGATACAGTTAGAACAATTGACTAAATTAAATATTCTGAAACATAATAAATACTACTAAAATAAAAAAAATTATACTTATACTTAATTATACTTAAATTATACTTTAGCACGCTCGTAGTATATGGAATGGAATGGCATATGTACTATTTCTCTTCTTTTTCTCTGTCGTGTCGCTCTTGCTTGGCAGTGGCAGCGGTCGTGGTCACACTGAGGCGTCCACATCGGTGGTAGAGGCGGACACAGCTTTCCGCACGATCTCCCGCCATCTCTCCCTGTTGGCAGACTGTCTGGCACAGTCAGATATGCGGTTTCCTACAGCGGTGTACTATTTATCGTGCCACAAAAAGTCACGAGGCACTATACGTACAGATCTGCTAACCCTTACCAAAGAACCTCCTCGTAGGTGGCATGATTTTGAAGGCTCCGCACGAGCCTATGATAGGGGTCCATGCACGATCGTGCTGCGTGCATCCACTAGTGATGAAAACACACGAATTGGTAAGGTTGGATTACGCTTGAAAAACCTGGGTGGCATGACACAAAAGACTTACCCCAAGCGTGGCATAAGGGTTAATGTACAACCATGCTGAGATAGGTAGGTATACAGGCGTGCGGTGGTTGTGAGGCCTCCGGTCAGTTTACGCTCAACGGATCGGAGGATTCTCTAAGGTTCTCATTTATGAACGACAATTACCAGCGAGAGCGCTAACTGTAGGATTCGTCGCATGTCACCGACACACTTTAATGCCCGGGCTACACGAGGCTAGTTTTAGGGTTCCGTACCAAAATGGTAAAAAACGAACCCTTATGGTGCGACTCTGTCTGTCTGTCTGTCTGTCTGTCTGTCTGTCTGTCTGTCTGTCCGTCTGTCACAGCAAGATATCTCAGGATCTACTGATGCTGTCGACTTGAAATTTGGAATAGTGTTAAGAACCGCTAACCCGAGCTTATAGGATGTAAAAAAATTCTTGTAACTTTTTTACTTTTTTTTTAAAGGGGTCCGTAATGAGACTTTGCAAATTGAAAGTAGGGCTATTATATCGAGTGAGGTATCAAATGAAAGGGCTTAATTTGTAGATTAAAACGATATTTTTGTATTTTTTTTAAATAAGTAGTTTTTGATTTATGGCAAAAAACGTTAAAAAAAATACCGTTCCCCCCCTATTATCTTCGAATTTACTGAACAGAAAAATCTGTAATAATTACCAATTATTAATGTCATTCTATATATTACAGGAAAAATATAACGATTTTCCTAACTTGCACTGTTTTTGAGAAATTTGCAAAAATCTTAACACATACTTATTTGCTCCTACTAAACTAATCGCCATATAGTTTTTCTTGAACTATTCATGTATCTACTTATGAGTTTGTACGGAACCCTCGGTGCGCGAGTCCGACTCGCACTTGGCCGGTTTTTTTCAAGCTAGGATAGTAAAATCAGTGGTGGGCGGACGCTACTATCTTAAAAATAGAACTCCATCCTATTAAAAATTGTCCTGGCTTGTAAACTAGCCTACTAGCATGCTATCCTAGCTTAAAAAACTAGCCTCGTGTAGCCCGGGCATAACAGATGCCGCCGGTGCGTCGACGGCAGTCGCCGATACTAGACGACACGTTTCGTTGGCTCAACGACAGTCTATCGCAGTGTGCCGTGACGTCGGCGCGTTGTGAACTACCAACGATGCGTATTGATTGTCGGATGCCGACTGCTATAGAGTCGCCGTCGGCAGCTTTAGCAGCGTGGCGTTGAGTTGAGTGTCGAGTTGTCGACGGCACGTCACGCCGTTTGCATTTGGCATAGTCGTTAATAAATGTCATCCTGTGTAAGAGATATAAGGGCTCGCTGTCATGTCTTGCCATGTCCGTGTGACGCACGCTATATTGCATGCTCTTTACGAGTAGCATTTCAGCATCCGCTCCATTTCTTTGCTCTGGTGTTCTTAAGAATAGTGAGCAATCTTCACATAACTTATCTGTACAAAAATGTTTTTAGCAGATTGTTTCTTAGTTCCCTAAGTTCCGGGTACAGCAGTTATGCTTATTTGACAATCTGCATGCGAATATAAATCGCCCTTTTGATTGGGGTATGTACAGTCAACGACAAATGTTTTGCTTCCGTTCAGTCGTTTATTTACAGCTAGTGAGTAATAAAATACAAATTTGATATGGCTAAATAGCGACTCGATTTCATATTCGAAGTTAACTTTATGAATTCATTTATTAGGGTTTAATATAACTGCTCCATATTTGCAAGTAGAAATTTAATTTAGTTCCGCATGGAAACGTAAGTAAAGTTATTTAAGGCGAGGCCAGACCAGAATCGGGCACGGAAGCCTAGTTTCCAAATCATTTTTAGAGCACTGATTTGACTCGTAGGTCACTGTAAAACATATATAATAATATTCAGAACTGTATCTAGGGCTTCCTCTCACTTAGAACACGATAGCGAACACTTCGCTCGATAGAAAAGTAGCGCGAAAACACTATAAAATAAGGTATTTTTTTCATTTTGTTCATTACCAGTTACCTTTTCTGACAAAATTAATACCTGACAATCATGATTTCACAGTCATGCAGGGCATCCTCTCATGTTTGGGTTGATAACGTATACTTTTATGTTAGAAATCGAAGATAATCTGCAATAATCTGCATTCCGCCCGACCCTAGTTGTATGTGAAATGCGAGCCAGGTCCTACCGGGCCTTAAAGTTGCCATTAATGTAAATGGAACGTATTGCAAGATCTAAATATTTAGGACTGTTAAACTGCTTTGTAATCTATTTATACATTATGAAACAGCTCCGTGTCTGAGGTTCTGATGGATAACGTACGGCCAAAACTACTGACACTGACAAATTTCGATTTATTATAGCAAAATAAATACGTTACACGCACTTACGTATTAAGAATGGCAGCTAAGTTTCATTCTATGGCTGTATTAGAAGACCACAGAAGGGATGCTGACTAGCATAGTAAATTTTTTCTATAAATTATAAAACCCGCGCAACGTAGGTACATTTATTTACACACACGTAAATAAGAAAAGTCTGTTACTACAATTCTATCACATTATTAATGAAACAGCATACTGACACAGTAATTTACATTTATTTATAATAGCAGTTACATTGCGCCGCTTAAATGTGTGCGCGCCGTGTACGAACGCACTGCAAGCAAAGTCTTAGGAATGCGTAGCAATATTCTAGTCGGGATGGTACCGTCGCCGCGGTCACTCGCTCCCACGAAATGTGTGGTAAACGTGTATACAGCACAGAATATATATAAGCTAAAGCAGTAAGGAAGCTACA
The DNA here is from genome assembly GCA_947034925.1 of Eudemis profundana. Classification (NCBI taxonomy): domain Eukaryota; kingdom Metazoa; phylum Arthropoda; class Insecta; order Lepidoptera; family Tortricidae; genus Eudemis; species Eudemis profundana. Next base: position 3,641,464 of record OX344809.1, read on the forward strand.
AACAAAACGATCGATACGCACGCACACATCCACTCGCACCGCACTGGGTTCGAATCCCGGTAAGGGCATTTCTTTGTGTGATGAGCACGAATATTTGTTCCTGAGTCATGGATGTTTTCTATGTATTTAAGTATTTGTATCTATTAAATATATCGTCGTCTGGTATCCATAACACAAGCCTTATTGAGCTTACTATGGGACTAGTTCGATTTGTGTAAGATTGTCCCCTAATATTTATTTATTTATTTATTTATTTACATAGACGCGCGCTTTTACACTAAGGGAATCTCGCGGTGCCGCGGTGTCGCGAGTGCCACATGGATGCGAGTGGCCACGCTTTGCGTTTGTTACGTGCGCGCGCCCAGACAGCCCGCGATCTTTTCATTTTAAACAACCCTAACGCTCTAATGGAGCGTAGGTATTTATTTCAAAAAGTAAGCGTGGATTCCATACTGCTCTATTTATATTCTGTGGTTACAGTGACTTCGGATGCGAAAAAGCCAACGGACGGCAGCCCTGCACCTCGACCTGTGTCGCGCGCTCCTAAAGGGCCGGAGTGTGCCTACATTTCTGACCTTATACTTTGGCAGAGGGGAAAATATGGCTAAAGGTCTCTGGCCACTACAGACGTACTGTACTACGTATCGTACCATGACCGTACTATGAACGTATCAGACACGGTATGACAAATGCCGGTCGGTGACGAAACGTGCTAATGGGCAAAGTCTCATACTTTTCAATACATAGTCAGTGTAAAAGGGCCCGACCAAGTTCTGGACCTGCGCACAACGCAGGGGTATAGACAATGACTTTTCAATACAAAGAATATTTATTTTGCCTGAAACGTTCATGGTATGATACGGTGTAGGGGAGACCGGGTATGGTTGTCTCGCGGGTTGGTTGTCACAGCGGCCATAAAATAATACTAAACGAAGGAATAAGTGCATCGATTGGTGAAGTACGGAAGGATGTACAGCTCTTGCGATCTTTTAGCACCGATCGATGTACTTAATGTTTCGTTTAGTATTATTTTATGGCCGCTGTGACAATCAACCCGCGAGACAACCATACCCGGTCTCCCCTAGTAGGCAGAGACATTAAGGCTCCCTATAAAGACAACGTTGGTTACAGTGGCCGCAGTGGAGATAAGTGGCCTTAAAGCCGTAAAACTCTTTATTATAAAAATCGATGCCTTTTTTTTCTATAATGAAGGTAGCTCGTTAAGACGGGTTGTCGCGAACGTGATAAATTGCCTCATTAGAACCAGAAAGTACGTTAGCCGCCCATAGTAGAGCTCAGATTCATAACAGTAGGACAGAGATACCAGCTAATTTAGTATGGATATACTATAGTAATCGCCTACTGACTGCAATACGGCCACATCTCAAAAAAAAATAAAAAAAAATGAATTTTTTTTTTGAGATGTGGCCGTAGTGCAGTCAGTAAGCGAGTTATGCTAAAAATACTTTAGCTGTTATATGTATAGAGGTTACTCTGTGTACTCTGCTTGCAACGCCAAGATCACGCGCGTGTTGCCAAAATTCAAACTTCTGCCGTTTAAGAGAGTGATACGTATTCAAGGTCGAGGCGCATACGGTGCGATCCGTACTGGAGTATTCTTGCACATTCGTAAAACTTTGCTTGTAATGCGTTCGTCCACGGCACGCACACATACAAGCCGCGCGATAAACATGTTGTAGGAAGAAAAATTACTGCAATTATACTATGGTGCTGCCGACGCTTTAAAACTCTTAAAATGGAATGGCGCGTTCAGACTGGGTAAACAATAACATGAAATTTATCAGCCTTCATTTCATTTGGCGGGGTAGCAGCGTTTGGCGAGTCAATTATTATTAAATCTAGTTTAATTTTTACTCCAGTTATAGTTTATTTCTTCTCAATATTACAAATTTCATATAACCTTAAACCAGTTAGTAAAAATTACTATTCCTAGAGTGATCGCTACTTATAGAGTTGTAAAATAATTATATAAGTACCTAACAATACACAAAATATAATAAATTACCTAATAACTGATTTAGGCGTTGATTTGCGGAATACCAAACAATATCACTATTATAACATACTAACATTTTCCCGCGGCTTCGCCCGCGTTGTTCCCGTTATTGTCCCAAAGGAACTCTCTACCGGGATATAAAGTATCCTATGTTTCAATCCAGAACTTGGTCTACTTACAATACTTACATGCTAAATTTCAGCTTGATCCATCCAGTTGTTACCCCGTTATTAGGTAACAAACATCCAAATATCCAAACACCTAAACATCCAAACATCTTACATATGAAAGAAACATGATGTTTCTTTATTTGTTTTTTCTACTCCTGCACTGTTATCTGTCTTTTACTTGGTCACGAACACTAATATAAGAACATACATAATATGAGTTCAGAGAAGTCTATACTCTATTCCCCATAACAGCACTAGTGTCGTTATAGTTACTTTACGTTATTGCTAGCAGCCACAGACTTCTAAATCTAGGTTAAACTTAGGTCAAGGATTAAGCGCTCAATTTTAACTTTACAGTAAAAATGCACAACTACCAAATTAACAAACAATTAAATTCCTACAGTTTTTAAGAAAAACAAAACTTTCCGGACTAAATTCATCGATGCCAACATAAAAAAAGTATTTTTAATTTAAGTATATTTTAAATTAAAAAAAGTTTACCATAGACACATACTGTCAGTCAAACGTCATATTTGCCTTGTTTACAGGTTATGATTAATTTTGTATTTTATAATTTAAAACCTCGTCGTAGAAAAAGTATTGTATGCAACGTTGTATAATTAAGTCAAAAAACGCTCATTGCGTCTCTATTTGCGATACTCGCCGCATTCGCGGCTCGTATCGCAACTCACGCAATTCGCATTTTTTGAACCCACTTATACAACTGTTGCATAAAATACTATTAAATGCGGGTAAATTACACCACATTTTACGTTAGATATATAACAACACCACGGTTTATGGTAAAGGCGCTGGGCCGGAAATCCAGGGGTACCGGGTTTGATTCCCGGTCTGGACCACAGGGGAGTACCATTAATTTTTTCTATGTACTTTGATTTTTTGTATCTATATATGTATCCAAACATCTTCACATACTTTCACATTTATAATATTAGTGGGATTGACCTACTGTTTATAATCTGTGAGCTACTTTTAAGTTCGCGGGATGAAGTTACAGCTTTGACTTGTTAATGTTTTTACGAGAATAATGAAGCTTCTCAGACGAAAATGATTAAAAACGCTGATAAGGTACAGGGTTTTTACTACAGTTACAATGTTTAAAAAGTGTTAGTAACTTTATGATTTTTTAAATAAGCATAAGTACCTACATAAAGGTTTATAAATGAATAATACAGTCGACGCTACTTATATTGTTCACAAATCTATGTTGAAACATATTTGTGTTTAATACAATATTTAAAGTAGCTGACTTCAAACGAATCAGCTCAATTAATAAATACCAGAGTTACTATAAAATACTCAAATCATTGTTTGAAGAGATCCAACCATTTCTCTAAGATCCTATGATCAGATCCTGATTATCCTGATCTAGTGACAATTACATTACATGGGAGGTTATACCATTTCAAAATTAAAAAAAATCCCGGTCAAGTGCGAGTCGAACTCACGCACCGAGGGTCCTGTACAAACTCGTATGGCGGTTAGTTTAGCAGGAGCAAATAAGTTTGTGTTACGATTTTTGCAAATTTCTAAAAAACAGTGCAGGTTAGGAAAACCGTTATATTTTTCCTGTAATATTTAAGATGATATTAATAATAAGTAATTATTACAGATTTTTCTGATCAGTAACTTCGAAGATAATAGGGGCAATGGTATATTTTTGCATGTTTTTCCTCCTAAATCAAAAAGTAATTGATAAAAAAAATAGTTTTGGAATCTACAAATTAAGCCCTTTCATTTGATACCCCACTTGATATAATAGCCCAACTTTAAATTTTCGACCTCCCATTTCGACCCACTTTAAAAAAAAGTAAAAAGTATATATATTTTTATTGTGTTCAATAGAGTCGGGTTAGCGATTTTTAAAACTGTTGCAAATTTCAAATTGATAGCAGCAGTAGTTCCTGAGATATATGGCTGTGACAGACGAACAGACAGACAGAGTCGTACCATAAGGGTTCCTTTTTTACCATTTTGGTACGGAACCCTAAAAAAATACCGGGTTCAAGTAATCGGTGAAATTCCAACGAATTGAGGACTTCCTCTTTTTTGAAGCCGTTTAAATATCCATATATCTATCCTATCTATCAGTCATGGGCATCCACTGCTGGACATAGGCCTCCCTCATAGATCGCCATAAAGTGCGATTCTTAGCGGACCACATCCACCGGCTCCCTGCTACCTTTATTACGGTGAATCATATTCAACATTTTTATATGAAAGAAACATTTTTGTCTCTTCATTGGTTTTTTAATGCGGGTAAATTACACCACATTTTGTGTTACATATATAGAGACAAGAAATCAAAGTACATAGAAAAATTAAATGGCACTCACCTGTGTCCAGACCGGGAATTGAACCCGGTACCTCTGGATTTCGGGCCCAGCGACTCAACCACTCGTCCACCGGAGCACCCAGCAAGCGCCCTCAATTTTGCCATCTACTTTGACTTCTGTATCATTCTGTTTTAATAGGACTTAACATTGCCATTTAATTTTTGTATGTACTTTGATTTCTTGTATCTATATTATGTACTTAATATTCAACATTATTTAGCCGATTCGATAGAAGTGGAGTAATTTAAAGTAGATTAGAGCCTTAAAACTTGAACATAGTGAAAATTCCGAAGTGACCGCGGAACTGCCCGGCGAAACCCACTGTCCCGTATAATCTGGCCATAACTCACAGTTACTTGAGGCTGCGACTGTAATCTCTGTAATTAAGCTGTGTAAACATGTTAGGCTGCAAGCACTGTCACATTATATATTATTGATGCCTGCAACTTTATCGATTTTTCAGATGATGGCGCTGCTCATATGCCTAGGAAATCGATTATTCCGAAACATACAAGCCCAAAAACCCAAATCACTGATTAGTGCTTAAAACTTGAACACAGTGAAAATTCCGAAGTGACCGCGGAACTGCCCGGCGAAACCCACCGTCCCGTGTAATCTGGCCATAACTCACAGTTACTTGAGGCTGCGCTGCGACTGTAATCTCTGTAATTAAACTGTGTAAACATGTTAGGCTGCACACACTGTCACATTCATATTATTAAAGATTAGAAGTTTGGGTCCCAAAAACTAGACCTTGACCCACTCAACAAAACCTCCCTTTTGGCATTCAGCATTTCAAAATCAAAGTCAAAGTTTTTTATTCTTCAATTTAGGCATATTGAAATGCATCTATGAATGTCAAGATTAACTACCGGTTCCTGTGTGAAACCTCTGCCCCGAGAAGAACAGGCGTAAGAAACTCGGTGAGGTTTAATTTTTTCAAAACAGATCCGTAAAAGGAAAAAAATTAACACAAAAATGTTTGGAACATGTAAATGTACCGTATTAAAAAACATTTAATAAATTCTTTACAGTATTTTTACCACAGCAGGTGCACTTAAGCTTAAAAATAACGTTACGTTATCATTTCCATTCGTTTTTAGGGTTCCGTAGCCAAAATGGCAAAAACGGAACCCTTATAGTTTCGTCATGTCCGTCCGTCTGTCTGTCTGTCTGTCTGTCTGTCTGTCCGTATGTCACAGGCATTTTACTCAGAAACTACATGATGGATATTGATGAAATTTGGAATATAGGTGTGTTTTATGAGCCGCTATTTAGTTTGGTATATAAATAATTAAAATAAATATTTTTAGGGGGGGCACTCCATACATGTTAAAGACAGTAAAAAATTTTTTTTTCAGCAAATATCAACGTGTGGTACATAGTTCGACAGCTCTTTAAAAAACACTATAAGGTTTCTAAGTAATGTTTTTGATTCAGTGAATGTATTTGGAAATAATCGCTCCGAAAGTTGTGTAAATTGTGTCCCCCCCCCTCTATTTTCTAAACCGTGCGTCCGAAAAATATGAAAAAAATCACGAAGGTAACGCTTAATTAATACTTTCAACGAAAATTATTTTCAACAAGATCGAATGTACCGTTTTTGAGTTATTGCCGATAAACTGCGCTTCTCAACAAAAGGACGTAATTGCTATGAAGATACGCTCTTTTGTTGTTGTACTTTTTTTACATCGTATTTTTTACCTTGTAGTTACGGCTATGGAACCCTACACTGAGCATGGTCCGACATGCTGTAGTATCTCGCTATCCTAGCACCTCAATACTACTCTCGCTACTCTAGCTACATCTTCTTTCCCGCCCTAGAAATTCGCCCTAGAAAATCTGCCCTACTGAAATTACATGACGATGAATTTTGTAGCTGAAACTATACTACTGAAATTTAGTACTGAATGAAAATCTAAAGAATCTGAAACTACTGGTAATTTTCTCTGACTCTAGTGTAGGTACTGAAGGCTGTTAATACTGAACTATTCCTATAATACTTATTACTGGATGGTTGATGTGCTATACCTACATTAATAATCTAAACTTGTCTTTGGCCATGGCGTGATCGTTCTAGTATTGGTAGGACCCTTCGTTGTGATGTAGATAACCCAGAACTCTTTTCGATAAGACAGGGACTCCGCAGGAATATTTGACTTGATTGAAGGAAATGTAAGTATGGTAGATATAAAATAAATGAGCTAACTTTTTATTATCTTATGTAAGAAAGGCGTAATGTTAATAAGAGATGAAATCATGTTAGAGTTCTATATTCTAGACTATATAGAAGGTTCTAGAGAGGCGGGAAGGCAGTCATGAGTCATTCTATACAAAATTGTCTGTCAATTGAAGTAGTCTTTTGTATGATTATAGTCGTTGATATTATAGTATAAAAAAGGTATTAGAGATGTGGCAAGGGTGGCGCTCCTACCTCCGCAACCACCAGTAGCTCCGGCCATAGACGATAAGCCCCCTCCACAAAAAAGCCAGGAGGCATATAACATTTATGGGAAATTCTTGTATCGGCTCAGATGCCAATATTACTGAGAGGACAGCAAATAGGGAGGTTATAACGTAGTGTTATAACTAAGGTGCTGTATCTATAGCATATGTCAGTCCCAGCTCCCCACATGCAGGACAACATAAGCTAAGATACAGGCTTATCTATAGACTGATTCTGCTCTAATACCTGGCAAGAAGAATTGTGAAAGATGGATTATTTTATGGAATTTGCTCAATCTTCACAATTCATGAAACTACCAACGTTTTGTAAGGTAGGGCTTTGCGAATGGTAAAAAACGTCGCAAAATAACCATCCACCGGTCAGTTAACCTACCAGTACAGTCGCTGTATGTAGAGGGTCTAGTCATAGTATTCAGTCTAGTAGTCTTGTCAAAGGCAGGATGTCAGTAACCCTATAACGGTCAAGTATCTTGGCCTAGCTATACTAAGATGTCAGTCAGTCAAACCTATTTCATAATATGATAAAGAACAAATCAAAAGTAAGTAGTCAATAAAGCCTAAATCATAATGTGATATGTATTAAGTGTGACTTTAATGTCTTAAAAGTCGGTATGTGGGAACCTAGGATTAAACCAGTGTACCTAAATCCCTACTCGAATAGCTACCAAGGGTCCTCCCAGAGCTGGTTCTTATTGACGAATAAGAGTGGTGTATCAAGTGTTCAAACTTGTTATGTAATTGAGAGTAAACTCTCCCTAAGCCAATTATAATACAGCTCCCAAAGCACTCACGCTAAAGAGTTCAAAATCACATACTCAACAGACACCGGTCGTAACCTGCATGACTCCCACTAACATTTGCGGGGATATGGACCCTGACCCCCCCGGGATTGCATAATAATGTGGCGTGACGATATAAGAAATGGTAATACTACAATTCAACTCTGGTCGGTATTCCTTGAACTAAGCTCCCCCTACAAGATACCCATGGGTCACTAATAGCAAAGGGTCAAACAAATCGCGAACTAAGCTCGAGTATACAACAGGGGTATGACTGCATTTCGGATTTCCCGCTAGGCAGGGCTCAACTCTCCGAGGAGAGGCCAACAATCCTCCATCAGCCAAATGCTCGGCAAAGCCGGACAAGCAAGCTTGTTTGTATGGCATGCGTCGGTGAAGAACACATAACCACACTAGGGTTTCCCACAGTCACACGGTCATTAGGGGGAAGTACAGTAGACACTCACGTCAGCCTGAGTTACCCATGGGTCCACAAACGGCGTGACTATGCTTGGATGAGCTATATAAACTACGGATCAATATTAATGACAATAACCTCTACTATCAGTAACCCCTAAGGAACTGCAACCTTGCCGGCATGACTCATGTCAGCATGAGTACAATTCTGAAACCTATCCCCAGAACTACTAGCCTATCTCCCTACTGAAATTACATGACGATGAATTTTGTAGCTGAAACTATACTACTGAAATTTAGTACTGAATGAAAATCTAAAGAATCTGAAACTACTGGTAATTTTCTCTGACTCTAGTGTAGGTACTGAAGGCTGTTAATACTGAACTATTCCTATAATACTTATTACTGGATGGTTGATGTGCTATACCTACATTAATAATCTAAACTTGTCTTTGGCCATGGCGTGATCGTTCTAGTATTGGTAGGACCCTTCGTTGTGATGTAGATAACCCAGAACTCTTTTCGATAAGACAGGGACTCCGCAGGAATATTTGACTTGATTGAAGGAAATGTAAGTATGGTAGATATAAAATAAATGAGCTAACTTTTTATTATCTTATGTAAGAAAGGCGTAATGTTAATAAGAGATGAAATCATGTTAGAGTTCTATATTCTAGACTATATAGAAGGTTCTAGAGAGGCGGGAAGGCAGTCATGAGTCATTCTATACAAAATTGTCTGTCAATTGAAGTAGTCTTTTGTATGATTATAGTCGTTGATATTATAGTATAAAAAAGGTATTAGAGATGTGGCAAGGGTGGCGCTCCTACCTCCGCAACCACCAGTAGCTCCGGCCATAGACGATAAGCCCCCTCCACAAAAAAGCCAGGAGGCATATAACATTTATGGGAAATTCTTGTATCGGCTCAGATGCCAATATTACTGAGAGGACAGCAAATAGGGAGGTTATAACGTAGTGTTATAACTAAGGTGCTGTATCTATAGCATATGTCAGTCCCAGCTCCCCACATGCAGGACAACATAAGCTAAGATACAGGCTTATCTATAGACTGATTCTGCTCTAATACCTGGCAAGAAGAATTGTGAAAGATGGATTATTTTATGGAATTTGCTCAATCTTCACAATTCATGAAACTACCAACGTTTTGTAAGGTAGGGCTTTGCGAATGGTAAAAAACGTCGCAAAATAACCATCCACCGGTCAGTTAACCTACCAGTACAGTCGCTGTATGTAGAGGGTCTAGTCATAGTATTCAGTCTAGTAGTCTTGTCAAAGGCAGGATGTCAGTAACCCTATAACGGTCAAGTATCTTGGCCTAGCTATACTAAGATGTCAGTCAGTCAAACCTATTTCATAATATGATAAAGAACAAATCAAAAGTAAGTAGTCAATAAAGCCTAAATCATAATGTGATATGTATTAAGTGTGACTTTAATGTCTTAAAAGTCGGTATGTGGGAACCTAGGATTAAACCAGTGTACCTAAATCCCTACTCGAATAGCTACCAAGGGTCCTCCCAGAGCTGGTTCTTATTGACGAATAAGAGTGGTGTATCAAGTGTTCAAACTTGTTATGTAATTGAGAGTAAACTCTCCCTAAGCCAATTATAATACAGCTCCCAAAGCACTCACGCTAAAGAGTTCAAAATCACATACTCAACAGACACCGGTCGTAACCTGCATGACTCCCACTAACATTTGCGGGGATATGGACCCTGACCCCCCCGGGACTGCATAATAATGTGGCGTGACGATATAAGAAATGGTAATACTACAATTCAACTCTGGTCGGTATTCCTTGAACTAAGCTCCCCCTACAAGATACCCATGGGTCACTAATAGCAAAGGGTCAAACAAATCGCGAACTAAGCTCGAGTATACAACAGGGGTATGACTGCATTTCGGATTTCCCGCTAGGCAGGGCTCAACTCTCCGAGGAGAGGCCAACAATCCTCCATCAGCCAAATGCTCGGCAAAGCCGGACAAGCAAGCTTGTTTGTATGGCATGCGTCGGTGAAGAACACATAACCACACTAGGGTTTCCCACAGTCACACGGTCATTAGGGGGAAGTACAGTAGACACTCACGTCAGCCTGAGTTACCCATGGGTCCACAAACGGCGTGACTATGCTTGGATGAGCTATATAAACTACGGATCAATATTAATGACAATAACCTCTACTATCAGTAACCCCTAAGGAACTGCAACCTTGCCGGCATGACTCATGTCAGCATGAGTACAATTCTGAAACCTATCCCCAGAACTACTAGCCTATCTCGTAAGTACAGTCAGCCCGGAGGCAGAGACCGCCCCCCTGTCACATTACGGCAATATGGCAGACAAACCGTCTCCCCCCGATTACCACGGCACCTACCTAATATCATATAGTAATGATATATCTATTGCTAACTATACACCCCCTATCCACCTATTAAATTGACCTCATTTCCCCCCCCTTTAAGATCAATTTACTACCTACTCGGTTCCCAAAAGAATGCTTGAAGTTGTCTATAAGTAATAAATAAATTTATGACTATCAGCTGCTAACTTACCCTATACTAAATTAATGTGCAAGTATGTGTGACTGAATGTGTAAAGTTTATGTAAACATGAATAAACATCGGGTAATATTTGCCTGAACACGGGTTTATCATCATAAAATATAAAAGCATCCACTCATAGAAATGCAATAAGTAACAAAACCAACCCAATAAATTACATGCAAGTATCCGACAATAGATTCGTCTCATCACATTCACAACACATAAATGCATAATAATAAAAATAAATAAATCTCGGTGAAACCAACAAAAGGTCTCGGTGTTTTGAATATGTTCCAATTCGTACTCTTAAAGATTCGTAAATAAAACTTCCTAGGAAGTAAGTTGCATACATAACTCAGTATAGTAAAGATTGAGGGTATGATTGCACACGCAAATACGCAGCAGAAAATATGTATGTTCAGATAAATGAACACTTATAAAATTCATGAGAAACCGCACATTCACACCTCGATACGATAACGTACCACCTGGCTTAAATCTAACCGTACCTGTACGAAACTCATAAACTCATTATTCATAAACAAATGGTAGTTTATGCATCAATTAAACGCAAGCTTACAACTATGTAAAACCGTGAGGTAAAACGTAAAACCCGACTTAATTCTAATCATACGTGTACGAAACTCATAAACTCATAATTCATAAAACAAAATTATAGTTCAACGCAATGGTCGAGGTATTCCGTACGAATTTGAGGGTAGGCGCCCAATCGCATACACTTAATGACGAATTAACACACATCCGTGTGTTCGCACAAATATTTAAGTATCACACATTATTTATAAACCAAATTTATAGTTTAACGCAAATGTCGAAATATTCCGCACAAACAAAATATCCAAATAACACACAAGTAAGAAAAATCAACTAAAATAAAACCCTTGCAAAAATGTACATTATTATAAAAGCACTTCAAATTTGCCTGCCTATGCTCGTTCAAAAAAATATGCTAACAATTTCGCTTGACGTCTCAACCGAAATTGTTGCTATCATTGACTCAAAATGCATTTAATATGATAATAACTTTAGTAGACTTTAGACAATTCTAGGACTAGACAGGCCTATGACTTTCAGATTCATATACAACCTCCCAAAACAAAGCAACCCCCACACGAATAGCCCTACCAGTGATAAAATAAAACACTTACCCCTCGATGTCTTCAAACCTCTACGAACAGGAACCGGGTCTTGCCCCAGGATGACGCGCCCGCCGCCGATAGTCACGATTCCCTCCGCTGTAAGGACAGGAACACGCCGCCGCCGTGGTCTGCACGTTCACCGCCAGCCAGCCCTCCGTGGCGCCGTTGCTAGTATGTCTTTGTTATCTTCAATCTAGGACCAGGTGCACGCCGTCGAGCACGCAGCGGACGGCTTCCTCCCCGTGCCCGCTGCCCCGCCGTTGATAATTGACGATTCCCTCCGCTGTAACGTGGATTTAAGTTTCATATTATGGTTCAAACTATGATCACAGGATTCTTACCGACTGTCAGCCTAAATTAAACGTAGGTCTCCCCTAAATTTAGACTAGAACCCCTTGTATGCAAGACAGAACTTCTGAAAATGGACATAAATCTTTCTTATTTAAAACATGACCCTTTTGTAGGTAGGCCTGGACTAACTTAATGAACATAGGACCTGTTGACTGAAATGTGACTAAACTAAGACTAAAATCTGCCTAAAATCTGACTAAAAATGGGCAGGGCTCCCGCGTAGGCCCAGCCTGGACTCAATAATGGACGTAGGCCTTCCCCAATTTGGTCATAAACCCTCGACTAAGATGTGACTAAAATGTGCCTAAAATCTGACTAAAAATGGCGATAACCCCCCCGTCGGCAAGCCGCAGAAGAGAATAATTGAAGAAGTCCCAAATTCTGGCTGAAAATGGGCAGGGCTCCGCCGTCGGCAAGCCGCAGATGAGAATAATTGAAGAGATCCCTAATCTGATTAATAACTGAACATAATCCCGAAAGATTTTCGCAAAGGTTCAGTTATTTCCTAACACTAGACATAGCCTGTACCGGCCTGTACAGCTTTCGCAGAGATCTAGTATCGGCGACTAAATGTTGGCAGCCTCCAGGGCTGGTTTGAAGACGTAGACTATTGATGGCAGCTCGCGAGAGCTGAGGTTGGTATCAGTGTCGCCAAGGCGAGACTGAACGCTGAAATACTGGTTACATCGGGTTTTATAGACGTTTCTCCCGGTTTTTCGTATGTACATGATTTTCAACCTTATGTCCATCCTTCGATATCTCAGTCTCATTATGCACGATTCTTCATCAGGGTAAATTTCACACATTCATAGTTCCGGGACATCCTCTGATTGGAAGAAGCAAGATCACGCCACTTTCTCATTTGGCTGAATATCGCCCTTATGGCTAAAGACATACTGCCTATTTCTTTGTTTGATTTGAGGAATTTTATTTCGAGGGTAGTCCATATATCCGCCTGTTCCGTAAGTGGTGTTCCCAATTATTCAAACATAAATTCCCGATTATCTCCCATTTATGCTAAAATACCTGTTGCCCTGGCGTATAATAACACATAAACAAATTATCCTTTTAATGTCCTTTTCTAATTACTAGAAAGCTTAATTATAGTCTACCTATTTTATTATCTAATCATACAATTATTCTCCAATCCAATTTGCTCCTCCAGTAATTGGCAACATTTTTCGATAATCCAACAGTCCAAAAGTACTGCACACATATGCATATCATTGGGACGCTTTGTGATTGGTCCATAAAAAGGCGCCAATATTTTACGGTTTGCCCAAAATCAACCTTATGTCTAAGAGCAAAAGGTCTATTCCTTAGGAATCTTATCTACGGGTACTTTCGATTATTTATCTTTGCCATAGACAATCAGTTCTGTATTAACTAAGTTTTCCCATTCGAACCCGCAAATAATATTATTAATTTAGCTATCACAAATCACTTTCATAAACTCACCAATAATTTTCTCTTAATTTTCTAATCTATATAATATAATTAATCTAAATTAAAACATTATCTTAATTCCGATAATTTTCCCTAAACCATAACTTACGCGATTGTATTTGTGACATCACTTCAAATACATTCGGTCAGTTTCGATATCATTCCTTGTTTACGTTCATGTGGCGAAGAAAATTAATTAAGTATTGGAATAATCTGCAACTGTCCTACGTTATATTTATAAGTGCCATGGTTGTAAATATACCCTACCTTGAGTGCTTTCGTCACCAACGTCCATGGATAATTATACTAGGTAAGATTGCAAATCTTCCATATCTTTTCCTAATATAATGTTTATCCAAACGCCTAACGTAATTGTTTGAGCAATGTTAGGATTTTATCCATTACTCTGCATTTCTTAGGAGCTTCAGTTCGGTTGGTTGAACTGGTAATCCTTACAATTTTTCCAGCTCTGAAACCCGTAACTGAAGATTGCAACTGAAGTTTCAAATTCTGAATGAACTGTAAATTATTTTTTAATATGTTGACGAGGCTACGTTCCGTCACAGCCGGCCCCAACTATTATGCGCAGTGGTCGCCTTCGGCTCTAACGTAGAATAATAGTTCCTCTTAAATAAATAAAATCTTAACTTATAATAATAGTTAAACAGCAAAGCCTTGTCCGGTTGAAGAAACCCATTTAACCAAATGCAATCTTCACTGTCTCATCACTATCATACACCACATAACATACATCACATAGACATTCATCCCATATCAAAACCCGGGTGTCCCCTCCCCCCTTTTATTCTCTAACAGCTAGCCACACACTCTTCCTTACTCACCATCTCATTAATAAAGTTCACACCATCTATCTTTCATCGGGCCCTTATTACTTTTATTTCATACAACCAAACAAGGTATTACCAGTAAAACTAAAAAAAAAAATTAAAAATGATTCATAAAATTTTTTTCAGCACAGACTGTCCTTAGCCTGAAATAAAAAAAATATATCTATCATACCTTTGTATGTTGTGATATACCTTAAAGGATACATAATACCGGTTCCTCTCTCAAGACTTAAAACTATAATGATAGAGTTATAATGCCACCACCACTCATGATAAAAGTAAAACATTTTTCCAAATTGGAACCTTTAATTTTAACTCCATAGTTATGATTTTTAACCCCTATATTTGCAATATTCAGAGTCATCCTGTATATCAATAAATATATAATATATAATGTCTACATTGTAAAATGGAAATCAATGAATACCCTTTTAAAACCCCTATTAATCCCTCAAGGTTTAACATGGATTACTTCTTCTTTAACTTATCTTAAAATAGTACATATCCGTTTACTTTGTTCCATTTCATGGAATAGCATCAAACTAATTAAGCAAATATGTAGGTCATAAAATGCAGCGAAATTCAAAAGATAATAAACTTCCAAAAGTTATACTATGAAATAATCATAAAAGTATAGGCATGACCTTGATTTGAATAACTTATAAATGACTAGCAGTCTAGAATATGGAAAATAATCATTGGTAGTTATTGAGTTAATAATATCATAAATACCCTAATCACTTTTTTTCTTCCTCTGCTAACGATTAATGTCCTATTTTTATTTTCATTTTGTAACAGTTTAACTACCCTTATACGGAAAAAGAAAAATGAAGCGCCCTTAAAGGTTAATGGTGATGATGATGGGTGAAAACTTCCCTACTATAACATTCTAACAGGTAACATCAAAGTGTATACCGCAACGGCAGGAACCCTGGTGTAGAGAACGAGTGACCAAAGGACTTCATTACGACTGAACCCTAAAACTACATTAATAATTTTAATAACAAACAAATAGGGCCCTGAGCTACCCTAGGCCAACAAGACCAGTTGATACCTCTACTAGGTACTAACTTCGATTGGCTAACTAGTTATTCTCCTAAGGCTTCTTAAATATGGCTCCGTACTAACCTGAGCTACTGAAATTAATTTGCACTCATATGAAGTCGCCAGTTGAGATTTGATATAGAACAAAATTACTTAAACCTTATTTACGAATTCCAAGTTAAACAAACGATAATGAGATCTATCTTGATGTTGCCGCCATTTAATGGTTTATGAGATTAAACAACATAATACTTGAATTTTCAAATTGGTATTTCTGGGTTGTACTTGAAAACGCGCGATCTATTTCAACGCCAGCGCCATCTACAAATTAACGGGTTACCTAAGATAGCCCTAGTATCCGTTACTGAACGGAGCGAGTTGTATTAGTTTTTAACGATAATTCGTCTAGCCTACTATAGATATCTATGTGATTGCGTACATTGTTGTGGGTGTTTGAGATAAATACTCGAACGCTGCTAGCTGCTACCTGCGATAATAAATTAAGAACTTCATCAAGATATCCCATGATGGTATATATCTTTCTTATTCATATCTATTGATCTTCATTAAAGGAGCTCCTACAGGTGTAAATGTGGGTTTGACCTATAAGCGAGATGACATTATTTTAAATCCACCTGTCATACTTGAAGGCAAAATTCACTTCTAACAGCCTACTTTGTACTCATACCCTGTATGCTTCTATATTTGTGACTAAGCAAAAGACTAGCCTAAATTATAGGAAGAGAAAGTAAAATTAAAATGTCCTCGGATGTTTGTAATTTTGAACCACCTCTACTCTCATAATTATTGACCTGAGAAAGAAAGTTTATATAACAAAACATGCTTATTTTATCATGTTCTATGAGATTCTTCAACAAAAATGTAGGGTTTTATAGACATCAAGATTTACCCTCAAAAATTTTCTAAGTCTTAGATTCATATAAATTTCATAACGTTTGAACCCCAATATCTCATTAAATACTAATCTGAGGGGAAAAGTTTATATAATAAAACATGCTTATTTTATCATGTTTTATAAGATTCTTTAGCAAAAATGTAAGGTTATGTTGACATCAAAATTTACCTTCAAAATTTTCTAAGTTCTAGGGCCATATAAATTTAATAACCTTTTGACCCCAATATATCAGTAAATACTAATCTAAGGGAAAAAGTTTATATAATAAAACATGCTTATTTTATCATGTTTTATAAGATTTAGTGACAATAGTAGAGGGTTATACTGACATAAAAAAAAAATTCAAAAATTTTCTTAGTTTAAAATTTGTTCGGGCTCGCTTGGTCTGAATTTTAATAACTCGGTAAATATTGATTTTAGGGAAAAGTGGTCCGTATAAAAGATGTTTATTTTAGTTACCTCTATGCGATGTCATCATATGTAGAATAAAAATGTTATAATGACAAACATTTATAGGTACTGTATTTATTGATATTCCGGAATGTTTCGCAGAGGAACCTTAAACACATGAAGGATTCCTCGACAAAATTAGTGTGTAAATTTACTATTTTAATTGTAAACCGTTTATCTGGATGGTAAAATGTTTATATCAACTAGTTCTGATATTAATTGTCAACTATTGTCAAATCTCTTTTCAATCATTATAACATTCATTCTTGATAAGGCCGCATCTTTTATTGAATGTAACCTATGGACGCGATGTTTCTACCTAATTTTCAACAGTCTATTTATCAGAATGTATGATTATGACAAAATTATACTAACCTTTAGGGTGTTATATTTTCGAGTCGGATCGGATTGTTATTACTAACTTCATATTCACGAAAATGAACTCATCACTCTGGTTCTCACTTTTCAACTTGAACACCCCCCTAACACAAAACTATAATCACCATTAATTTTACTGATAAAACTTTTATGTTTCTTTGCAAACATGATTCAAACAACATAATTTTTTTTTTCGGTTACATCTGACAATGACAATGACAATTATCTTTCAGTGTTGCTTGCGTCATTTAAATTTAGCCAAACAGACTGTGTTGCACTACTTTGAATACCTAACACCGTTCTATAAAATTATTCTAATAGTATCTAGTCCATATTAATTAATTACTATCTCAATGGTTTCGCAAGTAAATTCTGCCAACAAACCGTCTCAAAATATGTCAAATTCCGATTAATTCGTTAATCTCATCATAAGTATAACTGGTAACTCATAAAATTGTTCTGTCATTTTGACATGTGAAAATGTTACTACCAAAATATCCTATTCAGCTCAAACTATACTACATTGGCAACTCCGGCTAAACTCTAGGTACGTTCAGAAACACTTCTTCTATACAATCATAAGGTGTCAAATGGTGGACTCTGTGAGTACAATTTATAGTTTCTTATTAATTCAAAGTTGGTCAACCTGGCAGAATGTCAAATTCAATCATGATGCTAAACTTATTGCCCACGTCTGACACCCGATTTGGTCGGTTATTAATTTTCCTTTAATTTCAGCTTATAAATTTTTACCGTAATATATGGCAACACTTAGGGTCCCAATTTTTTCAAATATGGTAACTATTAATATTCACAGACAATCAAAATATATTTTGTCAATGGCTAGAGGGATCTCACATGCCCCGACCTGATATCGGTTCCGACCCCCGATACGATTCTAGCCAGGTACTTTAAAATGTATGAGTTGTATCCGACTTCCTGTTCCGATATTGGATACAATGTGAAATATTCCTAATGCTTTGATTATTTCCGAAAATCCTTAAATTATTTAAACGTTTCAACCACGCGACTTGACAATCTCTATTGTCCGACGATTATTTGTTATAACGAAACAACAAATCGTGACAACTTTGATAATACTTATCTCGGGACTGTTTTTCGGTTTCATAAAAAAAAAGTCAATTCCAGTCATTGATTTTGAACATTTTTTCTGAGTAGTAATGATAAAAATAAAATGACGTAAAAAAACGCTGAATATGGATTTTTAGTGCCATAATTTTGTAATTTAACCTGTCATAAATGTTAAAATCTAAAACGTGAAATATATATTTAATTGGCAATTCAAAGAATAACAAGATCATAGAAAACGTAAAATGACTTAAAATTTATCCTAAACTGATACAATTAAACTACGTATAAGACTAAACTAACCCTCGATAGTTCTAATCTACCTAAAAGTAATAAATCTAAAATGATTTGCATTCAAAAGACCTTTACGATAATACGTGATCGTAATTATTTTCATTTTCTCAAGTTGGATAAAAAGCCATAAAGTATGCAAAATTCCATGCGTTCAAGTGTGTAAACACCTTTACGTTTATTCTCTATGGTAATGGATTAATCCGACCAAATTTGATAGGATAATACTAGTGTTAAAGTCCACCATCTATGTGTGATATTTAATTTTGTCGGCTTACTCAACCGCGGTTCCATAGTTCCATTTGACATCTCTAGTAGTCGGCTGTCTGTTAGCTCTTTTGAAAATGTTCATAATATTCCACAAGAAGTATATAACTAACTTTTTACCAATGGATTCGTGGTATATTATAGTAATTAGTGGATGAATTGACTATGACGTATAAAAGAGTAAGTATGTGTGTAATGCCTATCTTCTATATTTGTACATGAAACTACACCAGCAGACTGACTTTGTAATCATCGTTAAAATCTTTCACAGGAAGCAAAGGACATATTTTAAGAGGACTTACAATGAAGGGATAATTTAGTAAACTACTTCTAGTATGCAAATAGTATATGTGATACAAGTAAGTTAATGTTGGACATATAATATAATGGAAACGCCAAAGGATTCTATAGCACCGAAATTCTAAGTAAGTTTTATAATACTACCTTTGTTAGGCCACATTTAAATGTTGCTACCAGTGATATAATATATTTCCTACTGAGTTTAACGTGTAATTTTGTATCTTTACAGGTTTTCAACGTTACCAGACTTTTTGTGACTCTTTAAAAAGTAATACTCATAACGTTGCTTATTATATATTATGTCGATTTAATAATCGGAAAATGAGTAAATGGAATCTAAACAAAATAAATGGTTAAAAAGCCAAGCCAGATGTCGGACCCGGTTTATTGAATAGCATGATTGTAAGTATTATTTCTCCTGTCTGCTAATCCTAATTCAGTCTATAAGTATAATAATGCCTATGCATTATTCCACCAATTGACTGGATAAAATGACCACTGCCTAACACACACCCTATCTGGTCTTAACTTGGTTATAATTTATCTACGGAGAGTCGAGCAATGGGCAAATGCGCTAACGGTCGTCCATACTGCCTATATGTGTAGAATGGTTGTTATAATGGGAGATAGTGGTGATGGGTAATATCTTGTTATGCAAGAGCTTATTGCTATAAACTATCATTTATGGTTCGGAGACAGCGATCATTGTTAGTATTATAAGTAAGGAACCATAATAACATACTATAAGGTGTCAGAACTTTCTCTTTTCTGTTTCCTAGTTTTAACCCGTGCCACAGTCTACCTATGTGACGTTCCCTATTTTTTTTTTTTTTTTTTTGTTGTTTAACTATTTTTACCAAATTTAATTTTAAACTTTTCAGGCGGCCCCCGGACCCTCTAACTGTTGAACTCGAGAACCACTTCCCGGACTCATTGAAATTTCCTACTACTGTCAACTACCAAATGAAACCTCACGGACAAATCATAGTACTATCAATTAGAACCTTTCAGTATTGCAACTAATATCCAATACTAATTAATTTTTTTTTTAATTTTATATTTCTTGGTCGAAAAGAGAAACTGGTGAGTTTCTTCCGGCGCTTCTTCTTACCAGAAGGTCAATTACCCGAGGCGCCAAAGAAAAGAATTAGAGATAAGACATGTAAAAGAGCCCCCGAGGACCCACTTACAGAAATAAATGTTTTATTTTTTTTTTTTCTTGATTTTTATGAGTCATATCCGGTACTATACTACATGCGTCACAACTTAGTGTTTAGTAAGTAAGCTATACTTAAAAGAATCATAGTCGTAAGACCCTACTAGAATGTTTATTTTTTTAAGCAATTTGATCTGGACAACTACGTTTATAAATAAGTTCCTTCTCAATAGTCTACCCGTCATTTGTGTAACTTGCAGCTGCTAAAATACTTTGGTGTAATTGTTGATTCAATTTTATTGAGGTTTGGTTAAACTATCCTAAATCCACTGGTTGGTTCCTTAAAATAAAGTTTAGTTGTAAAGCAGGTCTGCGCTAAAGATGTAATTTGTTCCATAGAAGTTACTAGCTAATAAAATGTTTATATTCTTGAAGTAATGTCTTGAAATAATGGCTATTTAATTTTTGATTGTCTCATGACTTTGTCCTAATTGTCTAGATGTAGAATTCAAACAATAAATCTCAATGTTTTAACCGCAATTATCTAAGCAAATATTCTATTAATAATAAAGTATCATGTTGTTGGTTTCCCTTTTATTTTCTAGAAATATCCGTATAAAAAAAAACAATTTTACTTTTGACTACATAACTTTCCTTTACTATAGGGACCTAGAAGCAATATCAATGGTCTATACGAATGGAAAAGGCAACTTAGCAGGCCTGAATAATCATAAACCATCTACAATTGTCAATTCCTAATACAGTAAGTCGTGGTCATACCAATACAAGTCATATTATTGACACTTTATATCAATGTGACCTTAATATAACAATGTACAAGATTTGGATTGGCGGTGTATTCGCCGTGCACGCTCCCTACTGCTTGGCTGTTAAATAATTTGATCTGACAATTTTAACTAAACAGGTCTTGGGGATAACCTATCTAATATAGGAGAATTAATTTGTGACGAAAATGGCACATGAGCGCCCACAAAATTGCTTGAAGTACGATGACATAACTCAAACAATTTTCAACCCTTCATCTGCCTAATACATAATTTTCACTTTTGACCTAAACCTTCCTATGACTATAACCTGTCACCTTACCTAGGAATGTACTGACTGCAATTTTAGTAATGTCACTTCATATTCAAAAATGTAATATCACGATTTTACTAGGCTCCGATTTAAATAAAATTTTGCGTTCTGTATGCTGTTTGTAATTTTTTTTTTGTCATAAAGGTAAGTATTGTATTATAAAATTACTACTGGACAATTAAAGCTATCAATAATTTACTTATGTTTTATGAAAGTAGCTATAGTTATGTCATAAAGGAAGGATGCACAAGAAATACTATTACGTTAAGAAATTCCCGTAATATAATTAATCGACTACCTATATGTTCCTGTAAGGTGGACATAATTACGGCTAACCTAATATTTCATCATTACGAACTTTCTCAACATAAATGCCCTAATAGTGCCAAATATATCTTTATAATTATGTGTCACGAATGGAATAAATACAATCTATTTTTGTACCGCACGAGATATAGTTTGTTACTCAAACTAAGCTTATATTTCTCGCTACTGAACGACGTGTAATGCCATCACGCGGCCGGATGACATTCTAATAGGGTACTTCCCTTTAGTCAATAATGTACTGTAATCAACAAGTAATTTATTACTTCACGCTAGCCTTGAAATCTGCTTTCGAAAATTTGCAAAAATCAACTAAAATTTCACCTATTTAACGTTTTATACAATTTTTAAAAGACCAAAAGCTATAAATGAGGGGATTATTTGATGTTTGAGCACAATAACGTCATTATGCCTTTTCTCATAGAAACTTCATACTATCCGAGCGTTTTGATAATTCATAAAAAGTAACTGATTTGATCTGTCAGGAAAGTACCCTATTGTGATGACACTGACATGACGTTTCTCATCACTATCGCTATCAAAGTCATTCATTGCTACAGCGATGTTTTCTTAGAAAGCCAAACCCTCCTAATTTATGACAACGCGTCGGGAGTGTTAAATTCGTCACAAGTGCCATAACCTATTTTCCTTGTAATTGCCTGACTATTGTGTAGTAAAAATACATAACGCTACCTAGGTTTTTCTCAAGTGTGATAAATAAAGACTGGGCATGTATCCTAACAGGTTACCGGTATCAATTTGTAAATGCTAAACAATGAATCATATAATACAAAGCAAATATAACCTAGTGAGTGTATAAAAAAATGTTAAAATTTTAAGCATATTGGAGTGTGAAAATGTACAACAATGAACTGTTTTGTGAGTTAATTATGTTAGTGTACAAACAGCAAGCTTTACATTACTGCAAACCATGATAATATTTTTTGGAAACATAACCTATGAAAGTGGTTTCTTTAATTATGAAAACATGTCCTTTAATTTGAAAAATAGTTTGAAATCTGGCTTTCAACTATCATTGTACACGAAGAGTTGCAGTGCCCGGTTGGAATCACCAAGCAAACCCAAACTTTTCTAATGATTAAGTGATGTCGGTGACCGTCGGCCCCGGCCTCCCCCTCCTTCATAAAGCAAAGATAAGTGCTACAAAGTCCTTGGGAGCCTATTTGTAGATTTTATTATCTACTAATCATAATTAGCCCAGCTTAATGATGAGTCTACTACAACATAACTACATCTCAGAATACAATTCTATTAGAAATCATAAATTGTCTTTGGAGAGTCTCCGGAGAAGATTTTCAAACATGGATTTTTTCGTTCTACAGTGATGAATAATGATAAAACAAGGTTGGTATAGTCCCTGATTAATAATTAAGTTGCAGGTTTCTGCTTTATTATTTATATTAATATTGATTTCTCAATTTCTCACTTGAGTCTTAAAACAAATAATTATTGATGGTATTTTTAAGAAATGATTTTCTGATTATTTCCTAACTATAAACTATGATCATGGTTTAAGGTAACCACCTGTTTAGTAAGATAAAACTCTGTAAATTTCTAAAAATAATTCTGTGGTTTTAATTGAAAATGAAATTAATAAAAAATAAATTATTCTATTGTTTCAGATTAATAGTGGAGTGAAAAGATAATACATGATAATGAAGTATTGGCAAAAGGATAATAATGTTGTTCCTGCTTGGTAATAAACAGTTATGCAGTTATTTTAATAGAAATGATACCTGCCCTGTGCTCATGACTAAATTTTGGTTTAATTATTAATGAAGACTTTGAAATACACATAATTTAGTCAATAAATCCCTGCGGCCCCCCGTCTTTCTATCCATTAACGACAACAAATTGTAACCCATTGTTGGGTTACTACAGACAAGCTTATGATAATAAATGTAACTTTTCTGATTAAACTAGCTTTTAACTAATCCTGGTATCACGGCATCACATATTGTAGTATCTCGCTATCCTAGCACCTCAATACTACTCTCGCTACTCTAGCTACATCTTCTTTCCCGCCCTAGAAATTCGCCCTAGAAAATCTGCCCTACTGAAATTACATGACGATGAATTTTGTAGCTGAAACTATACTACTGAAATTTAGTACTGAATGAAAATCTAAAGAATCTGAAACTACTGGTAATTTTCTCTGACTCTAGTGTAGGTACTGAAGGCTGTTAATACTGAACTATTCCTATAATACTTATTACTGGATGGTTGATGTGCTATACCTACATTAATAATCTAAACTTGTCTTTGGCCATGGCGTGATCGTTCTAGTATTGGTAGGACCCTTCGTTGTGATGTAGATAACCCAGAACTCTTTTCGATAAGACAGGGACTCCGCAGGAATATTTGACTTGATTGAAGGAAATGTAAGTATGGTAGATATAAAATAAATGAGCTAACTTTTTATTATCTTATGTAAGAAAGGCGTAATGTTAATAAGAGATGAAATCATGTTAGAGTTCTATATTCTAGACTATATAGAAGGTTCTAGAGAGGCGGGAAGGCAGTCATGAGTCATTCTATACAAAATTGTCTGTCAATTGAAGTAGTCTTTTGTATGATTATAGTCGTTGATATTATAGTATAAAAAAGGTATTAGAGATGTGGCAAGGGTGGCGCTCCTACCTCCGCAACCACCAGTAGCTCCGGCCATAGACGATAAGCCCCCTCCACAAAAAAGCCAGGAGGCATATAACATTTATGGGAAATTCTTGTATCGGCTCAGATGCCAATATTACTGAGAGGACAGCAAATAGGGAGGTTATAACGTAGTGTTATAACTAAGGTGCTGTATCTATAGCATATGTCAGTCCCAGCTCCCCACATGCAGGACAACATAAGCTAAGATACAGGCTTATCTATAGACTGATTCTGCTCTAATACCTGGCAAGAAGAATTGTGAAAGATGGATTATTTTATGGAATTTGCTCAATCTTCACAATTCATGAAACTACCAACGTTTTGTAAGGTAGGGCTTTGCGAATGGTAAAAAACGTCGCAAAATAACCATCCACCGGTCAGTTAACCTACCAGTACAGTCGCTGTATGTAGAGGGTCTAGTCATAGTATTCAGTCTAGTAGTCTTGTCAAAGGCAGGATGTCAGTAACCCTATAACGGTCAAGTATCTTGGCCTAGCTATACTAAGATGTCAGTCAGTCAAACCTATTTCATAATATGATAAAGAACAAATCAAAAGTAAGTAGTCAATAAAGCCTAAATCATAATGTGATATGTATTAAGTGTGACTTTAATGTCTTAAAAGTCGGTATGTGGGAACCTAGGATTAAACCAGTGTACCTAAATCCCTACTCGAATAGCTACCAAGGGTCCTCCCAGAGCTGGTTCTTATTGACGAATAAGAGTGGTGTATCAAGTGTTCAAACTTGTTATGTAATTGAGAGTAAACTCTCCCTAAGCCAATTATAATACAGCTCCCAAAGCACTCACGCTAAAGAGTTCAAAATCACATACTCAACAGACACCGGTCGTAACCTGCATGACTCCCACTAACATTTGCGGGGATATGGACCCTGACCCCCCCGGGATTGCATAATAATGTGGCGTGACGATATAAGAAATGGTAATACTACAATTCAACTCTGGTCGGTATTCCTTGAACTAAGCTCCCCCTACAAGATACCCATGGGTCACTAATAGCAAAGGGTCAAACAAATCGCGAACTAAGCTCGAGTATACAACAGGGGTATGACTGCATTTCGGATTTCCCGCTAGGCAGGGCTCAACTCTCCGAGGAGAGGCCAACAATCCTCCATCAGCCAAATGCTCGGCAAAGCCGGACAAGCAAGCTTGTTTGTATGGCATGCGTCGGTGAAGAACACATAACCACACTAGGGTTTCCCACAGTCACACGGTCATTAGGGGGAAGTACAGTAGACACTCACGTCAGCCTGAGTTACCCATGGGTCCACAAACGGCGTGACTATGCTTGGATGAGCTATATAAACTACGGATCAATATTAATGACAATAACCTCTACTATCAGTAACCCCTAAGGAACTGCAACCTTGCCGGCATGACTCATGTCAGCATGAGTACAATTCTGAAACCTATCCCCAGAACTACTAGCCTATCTCGTAAGTACAGTCAGCCCGGAGGCAGAGACCGCCCCCCTGTCACATTACGGCAATATGGCAGACAAACCGTCTCCCCCCGATTACCACGGCACCTACCTAATATCATATAGTAATGATATATCTATTGCTAACTATACACCCCCTATCCACCTATTAAATTGACCTCATTTCCCCCCCCTTTAAGATCAATTTACTACCTACTCGGTTCCCAAAAGAATGCTTGAAGTTGTCTATAAGTAATAAATAAATTTATGACTATCAGCTGCTAACTTACCCTATACTAAATTAATGTGCAAGTATGTGTGACTGAATGTGTAAAGTTTATGTAAACATGAATAAACATCGGGTAATATTTGCCTGAACACGGGTTTATCATCATAAAATATAAAAGCATCCACTCATAGAAATGCAATAAGTAACAAAACCAACCCAATAAATTACATGCAAGTATCCGACAATAGATTCGTCTCATCACATTCACAACACATAAATGCATAATAATAAAAATAAATAAATCTCGGTGAAACCAACAAAAGGTCTCGGTGTTTTGAATATGTTCCAATTCGTACTCTTAAAGATTCGTAAATAAAACTTCCTAGGAAGTAAGTTGCATACATAACTCAGTATAGTAAAGATTGAGGGTATGATTGCACACGCAAATACGCAGCAGAAAATATGTATGTTCAGATAAATGAACACTTATAAAATTCATGAGAAACCGCACATTCACACCTCGATACGATAACGTACCACCTGGCTTAAATCTAACCGTACCTGTACGAAACTCATAAACTCATTATTCATAAACAAATGGTAGTTTATGCATCAATTAAACGCAAGCTTACAACTATGTAAAACCGTGAGGTAAAACGTAAAACCCGACTTAATTCTAATCATACGTGTACGAAACTCATAAACTCATAATTCATAAAACAAAATTATAGCTCAACGCAATGGTCGAGGTATTCCGTACGAATTTGAGGGTAGGCGCCCAATCGCATACACTTAATGACGAATTAACACACATCCGTGTGTTCGCACAAATATTTAAGTATCACACATTATTTATAAACCAAATTTATAGTTTAACGCAAATGTCGAAATATTCCGCACAAACAAAATATCCAAATAACACACAAGTAAGAAAAATCAACTAAAATAAAACCCTTGCAAAAATGTACATTATTATAAAAGCACTTCAAATTTGCCTGCCTATGCTCGTTCAAAAAAATATGCTAACAATTTCGCTTGACGTCTCAACCGAAATTGTTGCTATCATTGACTCAAAATGCATTTAATATGATAATAACTTTAGTAGACTTTAGACAATTCTAGGACTAGACAGGCCTATGACTTTCAGATTCATATACAACCTCCCAAAACAAAGCAACCCCCACACGAATAGCCCTACCAGTGATAAAATAAAACACTTACCCCTCGATGTCTTCAAACCTCTACGAACAGGAACCGGGTCTTGCCCCAGGATGACGCGCCCGCCGCCGATAGTCACGATTCCCTCCGCTGTAAGGACAGGA
Source organism: Eudemis profundana (assembly GCA_947034925.1). Taxonomy (NCBI): domain Eukaryota; kingdom Metazoa; phylum Arthropoda; class Insecta; order Lepidoptera; family Tortricidae; genus Eudemis; species Eudemis profundana. Next base: position 3,669,019 of record OX344809.1, read on the forward strand.
ACACGCCGCCGCCGTGGTCTGCACGTTCACCGCCAGCCAGCCCTCCGTGGCGCCGTTGCTAGTATGTCTTTGTTATCTTCAATCTAGGACCAGGTGCACGCCGTCGAGCACGCAGCGGACGGCTTCCTCCCCGTGCCCGCTGCCCCGCCGTTGATAATTGACGATTCCCTCCGCTGTAACGTGGATTTAAGTTTCATATTATGGTTCAAACTATGATCACAGGATTCTTACCGACTGTCAGCCTAAATTAAACGTAGGTCTCCCCTAAATTTAGACTAGAACCCCTTGTATGCAAGACAGAACTTCTGAAAATGGACATAAATCTTTCTTATTTAAAACATGACCCTTTTGTAGGTAGGCCTGGACTAACTTAATGAACATAGGACCTGTTGACTGAAATGTGACTAAACTAAGACTAAAATCTGCCTAAAATCTGACTAAAAATGGGCAGGGCTCCCGCGTAGGCCCAGCCTGGACTCAATAATGGACGTAGGCCTTCCCCAATTTGGTCATAAACCCTCGACTAAGATGTGACTAAAATGTGCCTAAAATCTGACTAAAAATGGCGATAACCCCCCCGTCGGCAAGCCGCAGAAGAGAATAATTGAAGAAGTCCCAAATTCTGGCTGAAAATGGGCAGGGCTCCGCCGTCGGCAAGCCGCAGATGAGAATAATTGAAGAGATCCCTAATCTGATTAATAACTGAACATAATCCCGAAAGATTTTCGCAAAGGTTCAGTTATTTCCTAACACTAGACATAGCCTGTACCGGCCTGTACAGCTTTCGCAGAGATCTAGTATCGGCGACTAAATGTTGGCAGCCTCCAGGGCTGGTTTGAAGACGTAGACTATTGATGGCAGCTCGCGAGAGCTGAGGTTGGTATCAGTGTCGCCAAGGCGAGACTGAACGCTGAAATACTGGTTACATCGGGTTTTATAGACGTTTCTCCCGGTTTTTCGTATGTACATGATTTTCAACCTTATGTCCATCCTTCGATATCTCAGTCTCATTATGCACGATTCTTCATCAGGGTAAATTTCACACATTCATAGTTCCGGGACATCCTCTGATTGGAAGAAGCAAGATCACGCCACTTTCTCATTTGGCTGAATATCGCCCTTATGGCTAAAGACATACTGCCTATTTCTTTGTTTGATTTGAGGAATTTTATTTCGAGGGTAGTCCATATATCCGCCTGTTCCGTAAGTGGTGTTCCCAATTATTCAAACATAAATTCCCGATTATCTCCCATTTATGCTAAAATACCTGTTGCCCTGGCGTATAATAACACATAAACAAATTATCCTTTTAATGTCCTTTTCTAATTACTAGAAAGCTTAATTATAGTCTACCTATTTTATTATCTAATCATACAATTATTCTCCAATCCAATTTGCTCCTCCAGTAATTGGCAACATTTTTCGATAATCCAACAGTCCAAAAGTACTGCACACATATGCATATCATTGGGACGCTTTGTGATTGGTCCATAAAAAGGCGCCAATATTTTACGGTTTGCCCAAAATCAACCTTATGTCTAAGAGCAAAAGGTCTATTCCTTAGGAATCTTATCTACGGGTACTTTCGATTATTTATCTTTGCCATAGACAATCAGTTCTGTATTAACTAAGTTTTCCCATTCGAACCCGCAAATAATATTATTAATTTAGCTATCACAAATCACTTTCATAAACTCACCAATAATTTTCTCTTAATTTTCTAATCTATATAATATAATTAATCTAAATTAAAACATTATCTTAATTCCGATAATTTTCCCTAAACCATAACTTACGCGATTGTATTTGTGACATCACTTCAAATACATTCGGTCAGTTTCGATATCATTCCTTGTTTACGTTCATGTGGCGAAGAAAATTAATTAAGTATTGGAATAATCTGCAACTGTCCTACGTTATATTTATAAGTGCCATGGTTGTAAATATACCCTACCTTGAGTGCTTTCGTCACCAACGTCCATGGATAATTATACTAGGTAAGATTGCAAATCTTCCATATCTTTTCCTAATATAATGTTTATCCAAACGCCTAACGTAATTGTTTGAGCAATGTTAGGATTTTATCCATTACTCTGCATTTCTTAGGAGCTTCAGTTCGGTTGGTTGAACTGGTAATCCTTACAATTTTTCCAGCTCTGAAACCCGTAACTGAAGATTGCAACTGAAGTTTCAAATTCTGAATGAACTGTAAATTATTTTTTAATATGTTGACGAGGCTACGTTCCGTCACAATGCTCTTGGCCAGTTATTTTACGACAGTTCTAAATTTAGAGTCTGTAAGTTCGGTTATGGTTTTTGGAATTTATCACAATCTCTCAGGAACGAGTTTCGTGTTTAATTTCATAAGTCTGTAAAATGATACCTTAGGCTTTCCGGTGGTTTGGCTTATCAACGTTAAATTGGATGTAAGTAATTATTGAAAACAAATTTTTATTCGACTGATCCATAAAGTGGGTTATGAATTTTTTTTCTTCGTTGACAAAGTTGTCCATTTTTCTATGTTATATTGTACAGTCGCCATCAGATATATTGGAGCAAAGAAGGCACCCATAAACATCTCAGCACGACTCTACTGTAAAGGCGTTACAACTTACAATGCATGTTCAGATATTTTTAACCGACATTCTAAAGAACGAAGATTCTCAATTCGTCTGTATGTTTTTATTTTTTGTATGTTTGTTTCCGATTTGGAAAATTATTTCTTTGTTTGAAAAGGTATATTTTTGAGGTGGTCCCATTGCAACCATATCAAGATCTAATGATTGAGATCTTGGAGAAATCGAGGAAACTCTTCAAATATTTTAGGCACATATATGGCGATTTGGATATTGTTCATAGTTACTCGTGCATCTCATATCAAAACAGGTTCATTAAAAGTCGGTTATTTTAATTTTGTGATTATTATTTATACTCTCATTTTGTTTGAAGGAAAAATCGGCCGATGCGAATCACTTTAACATGGATATAGTGACCGAGTCTTTACCGAGATAAAAACTTCATCTATTAATTAGGCCAGTCCTGAACTGCCAACTAAAAATACAACAGTTTAGGAACAAGCCGAACTTCCCGGGTTTATTTAGTTTAGACTTTCTCTATAAGTTTCTTTTTGGAGATAACTTTTTATACGTATTTTATTATTTGCAGGTTTTTGTTGAATTGTTTTCTATTATCTTCTTAAAATATTTAGTTTGCTATTCATTTAAATCAGCAATCGGCAACCTGCGGCCCGCGGGCCGCATGCGGCGCGTGAACCGCTTACTTGCGGACCTATATTCCGGTTTGTATTGCGGTTAATATATTCCGAATAGTCTAAAATCACAAATTATTAACAAAGTGCGGCCCGCGTCACGTTCCTTAGCTACTATGTGGCCCTTGGCTGCTAAGCGGTTGCCGACCGCTGATTTAAATAATCACACTAATATTATAAATGAGAAAGTTTGTGAAGATGTTTGGATGTTTGTTACTAAATAACGGGGTAACAACTGGATGGATTGAGCTGAAATCTGGCATGCAAGTAGACCAAGTCCGGGAAAGAAACAAAGGATACTTAATATCCCAATAAACAGTTCCCCTGGGACAGTAACGGGAACCACGCGGGCGGAGCCGCGGGTAAATGCTAGTATATAGAAAAACTTGTAGCTAAAGAGACGAATAGTTGACTATAACTAACTTCGCAAGAATCTATTTAATAATCATTACTATAAACTTCGATTACGAGATTTAGGGAACGAGATTTCCATCGATTTCTTTAAAATCCCATCATCAGATCCTGACTTACTATAAATGGGATCAACTGAAAAGCATAATATAAGCATAAGAAAACGTTGCGTGTCAGATTTTTGCGTTTGACAGTTTGAACGGCCCGAGTGCAACTAATAGGTAATTTGCGCAAAGAGCAAAAGTCATGGCACGCGAAGTATAAGCATTTGTTGGGTCTACTATAATACGTGGTTTGTGGTTTTTTCGCATCTGAACGCACTGCAGTGTACACGGTTACGATACATACTGTCGACTGGCGTATTGCTACGCACGCGTAAAAGTTAGCTTGTACCTAGTGCGTTAGTACACGGCGCGCACACATGCAAGCGGCGCGATGTACCTTTTGCCGGAGGAAATATTACTGGTATTATACTGTGCCTTCCCTTTCACCAAATAACACTTCCATGTCTCGCATCTAGCTAAAAATGCAAGGGTGTACTATTATATTACTTATTCAAGTTAAAAAAGGTTGACAACTCCGAAAACCTTTCTATAAGACCCGTGGCGATGTAAAATCCCCTCAAACAGCCTGCCAACAAAAGGGCCATATTTGCAGGGGCGCTCAACCTTTCGGGGGCTAACATAATATTCGTGTAATATTAATGCAGGTCGCAAAGGCCGCGCGTGACGTGAACGGGAATCGAACCAATCACCAGGCTAATAGAGCCTTTGTGATCTATGCTCCGTAGACTATCTATGAATGAGAAACTAGTTAAGGCAAGAGCTTAGTTCGAAGCGAGTTGAGTGCCTAGTCAATTAACTGGCTAAAGTAGTGTTGGGTCGATATCGCATCGCATAATTTAAGTCTGTTATGTTCGTCATCCCAACGCTTAGAGCAACACGGAAAGGAGGTGTCATAAGGCACTTGTCCGGTACACAAATTTCTGCCATAGGTATTGGAGGAGGGGGGAACGAGCGGTCAAAGGAACTAGTTCGGTCTTTTAGTTCCTTTAGTTCAGGAGCAAATCTCGAGAAGAAGCAAAAAAATTGATTTTGATTCATTCGATCATTCGCTCCCAACCGATTTGTACCGACGTATCGACTACTGAACTAAACGACCGAAGACCGATTAAGATTAAGAGGAACTAGTTCTTATCGGTCCGAGGTGGGATTTCATTCCTTTTAGTTCTTCGGTCCTGACCGACACAACCTAAACGCACACCTACTTACACACGCGTACATGACAATCGTCCATCAATACGAAACTAACACGTAACAAATAGAACAATACATTGATCAATTCACATTCACAAATATACATTTTGCATTGAAATAGTGCAATGATGTGACGCACAACATTGATAAGTTTAGAAGAACTCCAAGGCAACGCGCGGTTGCTTGTTTGTCAACTAGTAAACAAACTTCAAATAATGTCAAATCAGATTTTTGTATTTTTTATGTCTAAAGGAAGTAAACAATCATAATGTGATTCTAAATACTTTAGATGTGAAAAGATACACAATCTCTTTGTACGTTTGACGTGTTAGATCTCCTTTTGCAGCGAATTAGGGAACAATTCGGCATATTCACGGACTAGTTCTTTGTCTTTATACTTTGGCTTAACGCTGGTTGGTCTGGTCAATGTGTGCGTGCTGTTCGTAGTAGGAAAAAACTTGTTGATGTCTGCGTGCGGCTCGTAAGTACAAAGCGACCGGCCGGCCCACTAGAAATATCTCAGTTATCTGTTAGCGAGGCTAGGTCCTGCTATTTATTAACACGCTACTGAAAAAGTTGTAAAATAGCCTATTGTGTGTGATTGCGTTGGCGCTCAACATCCCGAAATGCTCATGGCCTCCATGCATATGGCCTAAGATCGTAATGCCTATCTTGAATGTGTTCGAGTTTAATAAAGTTACTGGTGAAATAAAAATGTTAGACGACTCAAAATTTACGGGCTATTTAATGAAATGGTTGATTAAGGAAGGGTTTTATTGCCCAAAGGATTTTTTCGTCGAGGATAACATAATCTAAGTTTATTCTCTGTTGTAATTTAATTTTAATTCGACTTGAAAAAGGTTCACGATTCATGTTTTTATGTTTATTACGCGATATCTTTACTTAACTGTAAATCGCTTAAAAATAGTAAGTGACAAATAATATAAAAGTGCTTCTCATGTTCGTAAAGTTCTTGTTTATGTTCTAGTTTGGGGATTAAATAGTCTTCCTACTCTCTGTGTCTGTGCAGTCGCCGTCAGCTACATCAAACAAGGTGCTCACAAATATCTGAACAGGACTCTATTGTCGGTGGACCGAAGAGCCAGGAGACTGATCGGGGCTTTTTCCAAAATAAATAAATAAAAATAAAATAAATACCGGGGTAGCTACTTTCTCAAAATATGGCCTTTTGAGGTTTTTCTGGCTCAAAATCTTAAGCTAAGCTAAGCTTAATTAATACTTTCAAACCGTAAAAAAAAGTGTTTATTTTCCCATTACGTCACCATTTTGCATTATGTTTGTATGAACGTGACGTAGTGAAAGAAAAAATCCATGAAAATTTTGGGACACTTTTTTTTACGTATTAGGTTCGAAAGTACTAACGATTCTGAGCCAGAAAAACCTCGAAGTCCATATTTTGAGAAAGTAGCTACCCCGGGATTTACCTATTTTGAAAAACGCTCATCGGCGACGTCGCGCTCGTTGGAACTAAACTCCAGAGTTTGGAGCATCGACGCAAGGTCGCCCGCCTATCCGTCTTTTATAGGATGTACTGTTTCATCATATTTTGGTGAGGACTGTAGCGTTCCCTGGGATCGAACCAGGTCGCTCAACCTGTCCTTATGTAGAGTGTGTAAATCGAACTAAAGGGAGTTTTAGTTGCCGGTTCGCTAAAACCTAGCCCAGCTAAGAAGAGTCCGACAAGAAACTTAGCTGAGCCCGAGCGAGGTCGGAATGAATGTTGGATCTAATCCCACCTTCCTCCTTTTTTAATCGGACTACTAGACGCCGCGAGGGATTCCATCCACATCCAGAGTTCGCCACGTTGCCGCACTGCGCGATTTAAGAGATCTTTTCAGATTTGCACCGCTAGTCTGTGTTTCCTGTGACTTACACCTGGATGTTTTTAAGGCAAGAGTGAATTGGCATCTGCTGGGTAAGCGTGCTCCATCTTAGATCTCGTCTTCACTTTCCATCAGGTGAGACCAAGGTCAAACGCGACCCCATCATCCATAAAAAAGGCGCTGTAGTAGTAATGGAATATCGACGACATAAGGTAGAGATGGGGAAAAGCGTGATATTTGTATCGCCGTGACTGTCGTTCCGATTCCAAGAAAATCACTGTGAAAAATCGCCGTGATTTTGTCACGCCTATCACTCACAATCACAATATCTATGGTTCGGTTATATGAGTGACGTAATAGTCGCAAATGCATTGCCGAATAAGCGCGACTGACGCCGTCGCACCGCTGCCAACGGAATGAAGATCGCGCTCGGTTTTTGAACGTTTTCGTGACGTGAGTGAATGAGATAGTTACCAGGATGAAGTAACAACCTATGTGATTTTGGAACGTCGTTCCAGCGCGGTCAGTCACGGCGATATCTTTAAGCGGCTGATCACCGTGATTTTTTCATCGTGACGTTATTTATCACCCATCTTTAACATAAGGGCGGAACCCCAAACCACGCCGAGTGCCGTGATGTCGGAATGAAGTTGGTGGAATCAGTTCATGCAATCCCAGTGCACACTCACCGAAATGTAATGTATTTCGCATAAGTTTATTGGTCCAAAAATGTTTATTCCGAGTCTTTACTTCACATAATTTTCCTCCAGCTAAAACGAAAAACATTTCGGAAAATCTTTCATGTAAGTCATTTAGAATAGGTTATATTACCTTTCTCTTATAATTGTACTGAAAATGTATTGTATCTATAAACCAATTACTCGTATACGGTATGTTACAAAGAGTACATTCGGTCAAAGCTATGCGAAAACAAAGGGAACCTTGTACGACTTCGTAATATCTCTGTAATTCACAAAGCCTTTTTACCCACTCGATTGTGACCCAATTTTGGATTTATTGTCATCCCCTCCTAAGCCACAAGAAATAAATAACATAGAAGCCACTTAAATGATTTATGTCCTGTCCTGCCCTTGCTCTGTTCATACAAAAATACGTAAGATGCGTGGACGTTGATGGTGGTTACGACATTTGTGAAGAAGGGTGCGGTAAAAAGAGTAAGAGGATAAAACGAATATTTACCTTGTTCTTGGACATAAGCACTTTATTGTAATATATGGTCAGTTGCGCGGAGGAAATTGGAGAGAGATTTTCGGAATGTTTTATTGCTACGTCACTATTTAAAGATTGCTATCGTGCCGTGCCTATCGGGTGACACAGTCATAATTATACTGCCGAGCTAGCACAATAGGGAATATGCATGATTTTATTATACCATTTTTTAACAAAATATGAAAGTACCGTAAAAAAGATGACATAAAGTGAAAATAAAATTAAAATCGACCGAGAAATACGGAAGATATTAACATTATAAAGCACAAATTAGACAGTGATTAGACGGAGATATCCGATATAAACTATGACGTCATAGCACACGGCCGCCCTGTGCGGCCGCCATACAAACTCCATACTATATTCTGTTTTGCTAGAAAGAGATAGAGATAAATCTTTGATGGCTTATTATCTTGGTTATTTTTATAGTAATTCGATTTTTTTTCTACTGTTTCTTATATGAATGAGCTTTTATCAAAGTAAACACAAAATATGAGTGGTCTCGCTGTCGCTCGGCCATCTATATGTACTCAGCCGGCAACCCCTCACTTCCCGGCCTCTGCAATAATGTGCAGTCACGGGCTTTAATCGATGAGCCACTTTGAAACTTCTTAATTTTGTAGTTTTTTAACTTTACGAAATTACACTATTGAACACGAAACTTGTGCTCGTAAACAAGATGTCAAAGTACTAATAGTCAATGATAAATCAATACAATTTTGCACAGGTTGATCCAATTTATTTGATTCTGACCTCCTTTGACTCATTAAATACTCGTTAGACACGGTTAGGAAGGCTTATGTAAAAGCCGATATTTTTTAATTGAGATGAATTGTAGCCATATTGTTCCGACTCTCACGTTAGCCAACCGTTAATTTTGCAGGAAAATGTAACATCATTAGGAAGTAATTCTAACGTAAATGACACTTTACGACTGTCAAACATGCAATGACAAAAATAGAAATATTGTTTTATTCTTCTTTTATTACGAACAAGTGTGACTTTCCTTGTTTGGATATACGAATAAAACCGATTCGACCCGATTTGCACTACACAGCTAAACTACGCATAAAGTGGCTCATCAATTAAAGTCCGTGACTGTACTATTATTTTACCTGATACGTTCATAGTGTGATACGGTGTAGTGGGCAAATAGGGGATACCGGGTATGGTTGTCTCGCGGGTTGGTTGTCACAGCGGCCATAAAATAATACTAAACGAAACATTAAGTACATCGATCGGTGCTAAAAGATCGCAAGAGCCGCTGTGGCCGCAGTGACAACCAACCCGCGAGACAACCATACCCGGTCTCCTCTACCTTAATCGTGTCACCAGAATATACGCATAACTGAATTTGCCGATTCATACTCCAGTCAACATATCCCCAATAATCTTGAGTAGAATCAGCGAGAAAGCCAAATCATGTAACAATAGTAATACAGGACAAAATAAAGAGTAATATTTCACTATACGACATTTGTCTCCGCCGCTGCCGGCTCGGCTGAATATTGCGAACTAGTTGAGAAATTGGCACATACGTCAAACAGACAGGATAGAGGGACCCGATACTGGGATATGCTTATGAAATCTTGTTGTATCCATACATATGATAAAAACCGGTCAAGTGCGAGTCGGACTCGCGCACCGGTGGTTCCGTACAAACTCGTCAGTAGATACATGGATAGTTCAAGAAAAACTGTATGGCGACTGTATGTTGCGATTTTAGCAAATTTCTAAAAAACTCCAAGTTAGGAAAACCGTTATATTTTCCCTTTAATACTAGGGATGACATTAACAATTGGTAATTATTACAGATTTTCTGTTCAGTAACTCGAAGATCATAGAGGGGGCAGGGAGGGATGGTATTTTTTTAACGTTTTTTCTCATAAATCAAAAACTACTTATGTAAGAAAAAATAAAAACGTGAAACCCTGTCATTTGATACCCCACTCGATATAATAGCTCTACTTTCAATTTTCAAAGTCCCATTACGGACCCATTTAAAACAAAGTAAAAAGGTACAAGATATTTTTGTGTCCAATAGGTTCCGATTAGCTATTTTTAACACTATTCCAAATTTCAAATCGATAGCAGTAGTTCTTGAGATATCTGGCTGTGACAGACAGACAGAGTCGCACCATAAGGGTTCCTTTTTTACCATTTTGGCACGAAACCCTAAAATAGTAACAATACTATGTTTGTTCGCGCATCACGCAAAAACTTCCAAACCGGTTTCCAAACAATTTGGTAGATCATGACCCCGGTTTACACATAGGATACTTTTTATACGACTAAGCCGGAGCAAAAAAGAGATTGCATTTATACGTCTGAGCGTTTCGACGTTTCATAAAAAGAAGCTGATTTGGCCTAAACCCGAATTTCAAAAATGTATCTACAATGTTCAGAATGGTCACGAGTCTAAATAATTTTCATTTTCTTCTGAAAATAACACCATTTATTTCAATATAAATACCAAATAACCTAATTTATTCCCCAATTTCAGACCCTTTGTGAAATTAAACGCATTTGTCAAAGCGTGGGACACATTCATATTTTATACAATTATCATACACGTATGTACGCAAGTATTATACGTATTACAGAAATCGTGACTATAATAAATAATAATATATTATGTTCTTTACAAATTTTAGATTTTTTTTTAGGAATACTAACCGGAGCGGAATCGATTTTGAGTTTGGGATTTGCAACCAGGCTATTATTATCCAGTACATCTTTATTTTCTTACATTAGGTCTTTTATAATACATTTATATAAAAGTAAAATACAAAATGCAAATACAAAATATAAATATATTATAAAAAAACCTAACCTAGGGTGCCGCCGGCATCGGGGCGGGGCCCAAGCTACAGGTCGCGTCACGTAAAAAGAACGCTGGAAGAAAGTGGAGGGGGTATGTTTGCGTATTGGTAAACTCGCACACGAAAGTACTATGTTTATTGTTTTATTTTTAAACTAGCCTTTCGCTCGCGGCGCGGTTCGATTAAAAAGTTTATGTATTATTATCTATTATTTATTTATTAATAGGGTGAATCAACTTTTTAACCCACACAAAGCTGTCCGCAACTTCTAATCTTCGTTGAAATATAACGCCCTTAAAAAATGGTTTTTCTATATTTAAATTTATATTGTATGTTAAAACGTTGAAAGTCCCGTCTCATGAACCTATTTTTTTTTTGGTATGACACTTAATAGTAAAACATCGTCCCCCATAACTGTTTACACAGTTTGACTGTGGGATCCTTGAGTATTATTAGTTGATATATTATTAAATGGAATTAAAAACATGTTTCTGTGTAGAATGGAAAAAACAAACAATATAGATCATAAATCATTTTTCTATGTAAAACCATTTTGTAATAAACAAGACACTTTTGTGCGCGACAGTATTTTGAGAACGAACGTGACGTGAACACAGTGCGGAAAGCAAAGGTCGACTGACGAACCAATAGCGCCCCGGCAATGATGCGGCGCGGCACCCGCCCTCCCCGCGCCGCACCTCATACCACCAAATAGACCGATGAATTGCCTACTGCGCAGCCCCACCACCAGCGTTCTTTTTACGTGACGCGACCTGTACCGGTGGTAGCAGCTGCAGAGAGGAACCTCCTGACAATGCGCGCCGTGTCCAGTTCGTGGTCTCCACTCGAGAACCTTTACGCCCCATCGGCCATTGGTTCTTCGAATTACATGCCCTAACTCTGGCAGCTATGTTGGTCACTTAGTTCTTCTACGGAAAAAAGCTGTAATAAAAGTATGGTATAGGGACCGTGCACGACGAAGGTGCTGCCAATTGGTGACGCCAATCTAAAGGTTCTGCCTTATATTTGACATTGACAGTGCTGCCACCTATAGTTCGTGAAGCGACCGTGCACGACGAAGGTGCTGCCTACTGGTGACGCCAATCTAAAGGTTCTGCCTTATATTTGACATTGACAGTGCTGCCACCTATAGTTCGTGAAGCGACCGTGCACGACGAAGGTGCTGCCAACTGGTGACGCCAATCTAAAGGTTCTGCCCTATATTTGACATTGACAGTGCTGCCACCTATAGTTCATGAAGCGACCGTGCACGACGAAGGTGCTGCCAACTGGTGACGCCAATCTAAAGGTTCTGCCTTATATTTGACATTGACAGTGCTGCCACCTATAGTTCGTACACGGTCCCTATAGGTTTTCACGAGAGTTGAGGTGAATGATTACACACACAGCTACATGAAGTACTCATTGCAAAAAAAGTTAATTAATGAAATGAATGAGTGAGTAAATAAACACAAGGCTATAGTTTAAACAAACTTTTTGGTCTATCTTGCAATTCACTGTTGAACCTGCTATCGGTACGAAAAAAGAACAATAATTTCAAAATCCCGCTGTCATTACATGACAGTGTTGTTGAACAGAAAGAAACTACATATACAGGTCGCGTCACGTAAAAAGAACGCTGGAAGAAAGTGGAGGGGGTATGTTTGCGCATTGGTACACTCGCACACGAAAGTACTATGTTTATTGTTTTATTTTTGAACTAGCCTTTCGCTCGCGGCGCGGTTCGATTAAAAAGTATATTGTAGCACAATCGCCACTAGAGGACGCTAGTAGTCCCCTTCAGAACGCCCCTCTTCACAACACCAAGATGCTACTCACCGCTGGATGGCGTTAGTTGTACCGCCCGCGCCATACTACAGCGGCCCAGTATCTTCACTACGCTAAACGCCAATAGATGGCACTGGCGTCGAGTTAGATCGCGCTATCGAAGTGTTCCCTTAAAATACATAAAGCCTGAAGTGCGTTTGACCCAATTTGTATTCGCTAGGGACCTGGTACTTCATGCACTTTACGCGCTTTCACCTGTTGAGACGTTGTAAGGTCATCTACCAGTACAAAACAGAATTGCGGTTCGTGTGCTCCCTCCCCTCGCTGGGACACACCCGCTGCAGTCCTGTAAGGAACTTACGTGAAATAAAGTCCATTCCGTCTTATCTGACGTGTTTCTCTGCGTCCGCGCCTCTCTGCGTTATATCTGGCGCCCTACACGTGAGGCCAGTCAACGTGACGTCATACCTGTGACGTCATCACCAACGGTGCTACGCGCTACGCAGCCTACCACGAGCTACAACGTTCGTGACGTCATCGGTCACGATGCTACGCGCTTCGAGACCCGTGACGCAACCTGCTACGCGCTACGACATCCGTGACGTCATCGGCTACGGTGCTACGACTTCCGTTCCTGCACTACAGGCGACATCACACGTTCGACGACCTACTTTAAGCATTAATGCCTGGAGGCACCGGGACTTCAAAATCAAAGATACCTACTTACGTTACACGCTCAGGACGTACCACTACTGTTAAAGTAACGCGAAAACCTACAAAAATGATGTCACCGGAGCAATTCTTGCAACTGATGGAGAGAATACCTGCAGTACAACCAAATAGAGGATCCTTCATAACTTGCAACTACAGCTACAACGGCGCAAGGGATGCCGAAGTGGTGGAAGCATTTTTATCAGCGGTTAACATTTTTAAGCGCTCAGCTGACGTTGGTGAAAGAACAGCATTAGAAGAACTGTCCCTCTTGCTAAAGGATGATGCTGGCAAATGGTGGCAAGGAGTGAAAAAGGAGGTCAGCACATGGTCCGACTTCGAAGCCCGCCTACGAGAAAACTTTTGCCCTCTTCGTGAACCGTACCTTATCTTCTACGACATTGCGCAGGAGAAGCAGCTACAAGGAATGACAACAGAAGACTTCATTCGTCGTAAGCGATGGCTGTGCTCTCAGTTGCCAAGTCCAGGTCTTAACGAAACCCAACAGCTGGACATAACCTACGGACTTCTACGAGTGGACATCAGAGAGAAGGTTACACGCGCCAGCGTCAAGGATTTCAAAGGGCTGTTGAAGGCAGCTCAGTCAGCGGAACACGTTCTCCAAGAAAAATATAATACTGTCCCGCCGGAAGAACCTAAGCCGACGATATACAAGGATAACCGATCAGCAACGGCACCGAATCGCAAGACTAAGTGTAGGTTCTGCAAGAATTTTGGGCATGCGACTGAAGATTGTAGGAAGTTGGCTGCTCGGCAGGAAACTTCACTTAAGGAAGCAACAAGGCCTGAGGCATCAGAAGCGGTTACCCAATTCCCTTCGCCCTCAGAGCCCAAATTTAAATGTTACGGCTGCGGTACTCCAGGAGTTGTTAGAAGTAATTGTTCAACGTGCCACGCCAAGAAGACTCATCGTCCTCCAACAGAAATTGGATTCTGCGCGGTTGGTACGTCTACTGATGCGAGAGATCGTCCAGTCATTTACGTTAAGATTGGTGGTACAACGGGAGCAGTGTACTTGGACAGCTGTGCTAAGTCCAGCATCGCATCGTATTCCCTGTACTGTGATTTAAAAAGGCAGGGATACGTCTTCAAGGAGTTGGGTGTTGGCATCACGTTAGCTGATGGTGTTCAGAAACATCAGATTGTGCTAGTTACTCAGGCACCGATCACCATCAACAACCGGACGGTAGTCACTACATTGCTGGTACTACCTGAATCACGCCGCAATCGTACACTCCTTGGAGTTGGATTTATTCAAGACGCTCACGTCGTGCTCAACTTGCCCCAATCCACTTGGCATTTTTTGGAGGAGCCCTCTGAAGAGTTCGAGCTTTATGAAGAAAGCTTCGTGAAATTTGGTGAAGGTGTAGCGCTTTCCACTATGACAGCTGACGACATTTCTCTGTCACCTTCTTTGCCTGAAAGCAACACTGCGTCTGGTGTAGCACGTCCCTATGGCCCTCTCCAGAAGATAGAGAGGCTATCCCCTCCTCCTAGTAAAAGGCTTCGGGACACGCATCATCTTGCGAATTACTCGCCTATTGATGACTGATGAATGAGACGCCGTGACCAACCTCCAAAATTATGACGAAGAATCGGAGTTGTTTGACTTCGGTGAATATTTTCCATCAACATCGATAGATTCAGTTGATGTCAAGAGCCTAGAAGAGTTCTAAGTAAATAAGCGCATTTGTAAAGCTCTCGGTACAGTTCTGGTGCAGGGGGAGGGTGACATCGAACACCCGGTAGAATATGCGGCAGACCCCCAAAGAAACCCCACCAGTAAAGTGACTCCTGTCCTAATCGTCGGGTCGACTTCAAGGACAGAGGGGGAGAACTGTAGCACAATCGCCACTAGAGGACGCTAGTAGTCCCCTTCAGAACGCCCCTCTTCACAACACCAAGATGCTACTCACCGCTGGATGGCGTTAGTTGTACCGCCCGCGCCATACTACAGCGGCCCAGTATCTTCACTACGCTAAACGCCAATAGATGGCACTGGCGTCGAGTTAGATCGCGCTATCGAAGTGTTCCCTTAAAATACATAAAGCCTGAAGTGCGTTTGACCCAATTTGTATTCGCTAGGGACCTGGTACTTCATGCACTTTACGCGCTTTCACCTGTTGAGACGTTGTAAGGTCATCTACCAGTACAAAACAGAATTGCGGTTCGTGTGCTCCCTCCCCTCGCTGGGACACACCCGCTGCAGTCCTGTAAGGAACTTACGTGAAATAAAGTCCATTCCGTCTTATCTGACGTGTTTCTCTGCGTCCGCGCCTCTCTGCGTTATAATATGTATTATTATCTATTATTTATTTATTAATAGGGTGAATCAACTTTTTAACCCACACAAAGCTGTCCGCAACTTTTAATCTTCGTTGAAATATAACGCCCTTAAAAAATGGTTTGTCTATATTTAAATTTATATTGTATGTTAAAACGTTGAAAGTCCCGTCTCATGAACCTAATTTTCTTTTTGGTATGACGCTTAATAGTAAAACATCGTCCCCCATAACAGTTTACACAGTTTGACTGTGGGATCCTTGAGTATTATTAGTTGATATATTATTAAATGGAATTAAAAACATGTTTCTGTGTAGAATGGAATAAAAAAAACAATATACATCATAAATCATTTTTCTATGTAAAACCATTTTGTAATAAACAAGACACTTTTGTGCGCGACAGTATTTTGAGAACGAACGTGACGTGAACACAGTGCGGAAAGCAAAGGTCGACTGACGAACCAATAGCGCCCCGGCAATGATGCGGCGCGGCACCCGCCCTCCCCGCGCCGCGCCTCATACCACCAAATAGACCGATAAATTGCCTACTGCGCAGCCCCACCACCAGCGTTCTTTTTACTTGAACACCATTATATTTGCCGCTATAGAATTGGTTTTTCCGTCCTCCGGTCAGAAATCGTCAACTTACGGGCTGCTGCGCTAAGCGTAGTTGCCGCATTCTGGCTCCATAGAACAGAAAAATAACAAACATTGGCCAGTAAATAAGAGAGCCTCAGACCCCCGGATCACATGTTTGTTGACCTCGCCTTCGCCTCGGCCGATAATTACATGTGATCTGAGACATTTTTTACTTTACTGGCCTCGGTATGTAATGTACTGTTAGGATATTTAGTTAGTAAACTAACACATTGCTTGGTGAATATATTAGTTGGATTGGTTAATTTAAGTAAATAGAATGTCCTTTTAGTAAACTCGTCTAACTAAACTTAGGCTTGGTGAATAGCCTTGGAAAGGCAATTCTCATTTCAGTCAGTTCGTAGCGCCATTCATATCGCAATAGCTCGCAGGCAATTTTCCTATTTGCCAAAGAAATGATGTTTCTAGAATCTGGAGCGGTTTCTTAAGTAATATGTTAGCACAATGGAATGTGGGTTAGATCGCGATTGGGATTAGAAGAGGCTGGGTGAATGGGATGATGGATAAGATGTTACGTTATCCTTTTTTCCACAATTATTCAGAAAAAGCCCTTTCTCACCTCCTATTCGGAAAAGAGTCTTTCCCTCCGTCATAGAGGGTTACCTATCATAACCTCGAAAATTGTAATTCCGAATATTAAAATCCCGAAAACGTTTCCCTTTTTTTATTTGGTCTAAATCTTGTTTGCCCGAAATTACTAATTAATTAGGGTTTTTAGCATACCTATCTGTATGTTTTTTTAATCGTGACGGTAAAATGATATTAAGCAAAATGAGATTTCGATTTTACGTAGCATCGGAATTATACAAGGTGGTAAACAAATCGGTTGTCAACTAATAAAGTTGGCAATCGTTCTTCTGGTTATTGAGTTTTGGGATAACGTTAAGAGGAATGCCTACCTGCGATTTTCCCATACGAACGCTCTCGACTGTTTCCTCTCTGGTTTTTGAACATAGAGCAATGATTTTTTTAAATAAGATCAGTATCATCAATATCTATGCCGCTATGTTTTGCTTTTTTGGATATTTTTATTTTAAAGAAACTTATAGCGCCTTGAAAATCGCAAAAACGGCTTAATTGAATTGGCTGCCAAAAAAAGCGCAGTATTCAAATATGACAACAAATATCAAAAAAATCAAAACATAGCGGCGTAGATTATTTCTTCTTCTTGCAGTTCCCATATTTTATAATCATTGGTTGCGTTTTGGAGGAGGAAACAGTCGAGAGCGAAACCTCGATTTTTGAGTTTTTTGCGTGGGATTTTTAGTCCGAGCTGCAGTTGTCCTTATCGCACGAATTGACGCTCCCGCCCACAGCAGCGCGACAGAAACATTCCGTCAAAAATTCAAGATTTGAAAAGTTGCTCAGTTTTTTTTTTCTTTTTTTTTTTATAAACTGACAAACTCGCAACCCATTCACGGGCGTAGCGATTGTCGGACCGGTTTTTTTTTTTATAAACTGACAAACTCGCAACCCATTCACGGGCGTAGCGATTGTCGGACCGGGGTTGCTCAGCTAGGCATTGCTCTTAATGTGGGAAAACAAACTCGCGACATTTCAAAAGTATGGTAAACAAAGTATATGGATTATAAGAATTCGGCTAACCGTTTTCGGACAAGTGAAATTCGGAACTTCGATAAGTTACCGGATAAAAGTGGTACTTTTCTGTTCAAGGACAACAGTTTTTTTAGTTTGAACCCACTTAGAATATGACATACCAATATACAGGTTTAAAAGATAATAATAGACAATAAGTTTAACAATTCAAAATTTTTCCAATATAACATTTCATTTTAAGTAATAATGTGTGACGCAATTTGATTAAGCTTACTTCGTTCTGGTACCGTTTTATTTAAATTTTCCTCATAGTTGATGTGAAAAGCAGTATGTGTCACAAGGTAGCAAAATAATGTTCACCACTGACGTTAATCCCCCTCCAGATTGTACTTTAGAATCCTTCGCTTCGTTCAGGATCCAATGTACGCCTCTCCGTAAATACATAATTTTGCTCCATTGTAAAACAATCTACTATTTGTTCTCTTGTAGGAGGAATCAAAATGTCAGTTTTCTGTGCAAGGAGTAATAACCTCACGTCGAATCATGATCCCTATGACAGTTATTTCTCCATCCATGCTTTTGTAATGGCTGTCATTCTTAAACAGTTTTTAGACGTTATTTGGAAGTACTTTTAAATAAAAAATCAAATTTCAGTAATTATAATATGAAACTAATAAGTACTTATTGTTTATCATTTTCTAAATCAGGTGTATGAATGCAAGTGGAAAGGGTGAACTGTCATAGGAATCATGATTCGGCGTGAGGTGTTTAAGTACAAACGAAATCATTGTTAAGTAATCACTAGATTTTAACACGTTCCAATAAAGTATCCACTCGTTTATAAATTTACAACTAACAGGATCTTTGATGGTATGATCTTCTTAATTTCCCGTCATTATGTTGACATATTTGCTCAACGCATGTTTTTTTCATGTTTGGCATGAAAAGCAGATCACATTTAAAATTCATTCCGTACTTTTGGGCTTTTCAAAACTACCAAGGTTCTTCACGGTTTCTTAAGACGTCGTTATTTCTTGCAGAAAAGTTGGTACAATATGCCGATGCGATAAAAGCAGGCCGTATGTGATATTCAAATCAATCACAAATTGATACCCCGGGCTTTTCGCAATCAGGTCCTGGAAGAATTTCCCCGTGGGAATTATCCGTGATTGGTAAAAAACAAAGGAGATTGGAAGTGTCAAAGAGCGCTCATGAATGCGTAACGAATCTTCCAGAGCATTCCATTCTGGATATGGCTTGGTCTGAATTGACATGATTTTTGGGGCTCTGTATTTCATCATCATAATTTTCGATTCAACCTTAAGGTGATTCTAGACGTTCAGTGTCCCATACAAACGTAAAGAGGGTCATCGTTCGCTTCCACGTCATCATTCATGGGTGAAATGTGTTTAATTTTATAGCTTGTGTGCGCGAGAAGTCTCAAAGAACCAGAATTAACGTGCAATTAGCCATTTAAGGTGAGCGCCATTTGAAAGCAACATTTTTTTGTTAAAAATATAATTACACTATTTTAGCTTTGAGAGTTCTCATGTAATTTCGCGCAGACAGAATGTAACAAGCTATAAAACAAAACACAATTCAAACATCATTGACGGTGCGAAGCGAACAATGACCCCCCTTTTGTTTGTATGGAAAACTGACGGACTCGAATCGCACTAACATAAATCTTCATTTCCATAATGATCCTGTACTGCTGAATAGATCAAAGGATAATTAACTCAGCAATCAGATTAAACCCTCATAAATCATAATTCATTTCAATCATTTGAACCAATAGGACAATATCACGTCTACAGAATGATCGCCATCAATCAACTGGCTTAATATTGACTTGGGAAGTTGACGGAGCTCTAATTTGTGTATTCTGGGCAACAGTTCCTCTCATTGTTTGAATTTTGACCGAAGTTCACTTTGGATTTGGCTGGATTGGGTGACGCTTACGGTACAACTAGTCCACAAAGTTAAAGTTGCTCAGTGAGCTTTAGGAAAATATACCGGGTGTTGCCTGTAACAGGAGCAAATAATTAAATCGTAGATTCTACTAATCAAACAATAAAACTTTTGGTCAACAACTTTTAAAAATTGATCTTTAGAATTTATCTTCTTCATTCAAATTAAATAGTATTTTCAATGTACGTTAACATCAGTCTAATTGACGTCGCTCGTCACGCTACAAAGATAAAAACGCAGTACATTGCGGCTTCAAATAAACTAATTAAAACATAAGTTATGTTTAAATGTCGCTGAACAAATGTTGTTCAGTTTGAGGAGTACAATCGAGGAGACATTGGCGTCAAACTTATAACACCCCTCTTTTTGCGTCGGGGGTTAAAACACTTACCAAATCGTCCGTGTTTGAGTGCTCTCGCAACACTTTCAACCGCCAGAAATGGAGAGACATCGCATTAAATTTTAAAGTCCACCAGTAAGAAACTGGAAGTGAATATCAATCGTATACAGCGTCCGAAAAATAACAATAATATTATAGGCCGAGAAGGACAAACTCAGCAAGTACCTTGACTTGGCCTACGAGGTTACTGCCATGTGAGACGTTGAATCGACGATCATTGTCCCGGTTGTCGTATCGGCGAACGGGCTTATAGCGAAGAGTCTCGTTCACCATCTCAAGAGACTCTCGCTAGATGGCTGGATCGAGGGTCAGGTACAGAGGGTGGTACTTCTGGACACGGCGCGCATCGTCAGAGTCCTCTCTGTGCAGCCCTAACCACCGGTAGCTTGGGCCCCGGCGGCACCCTAGGTTAGGTTTTTTATAATCTGTTTATATTTTGTATGTGCATTTTGTATTTTACAATTTATACAGTATGTAAACTTACGAAAACCATTTATTTAAATCCGGGCATGTCTAGGCGATAAATAAGATTGAGGTATATAAATTATTGAAATACTAACACTTTTTAAAATTTATAATTGAAATACAAAAAATAAAATTTAATTAATTAATGATTCTATAACATCCTGTATTATTTGTTTACAAGCGAAATTCCGTTCACTGTTATAGCTATACACATACCCATAAGTGGTTCTTAGATAATTATATTCTCTAGACTACGTGCTTATATTCCACAAACTCCGCGTGCGTGTGTAGCAGTGTAGCGAGTGAATTCTAAAACTACACCACAAACTAAACTTGGCTAGCTAACTAATTTTTGTTTTAGCTTTGCTGTAAATCTTACGTTGTAAGTTTACTAACTTGTTAGTTTCTAACATTGAGTTTTATATAAAGACCTAGCCACCGGTGCGACTAATGGTACCTAGACTAGTGAGCTGGCCCTAAACATCAGTTTTGGGACCAACGCAACGTCAGTTAGTGGCGGGATGTGACAGAGTGCGGTTGTTAGTCGGTCATGGAGTAAATGCCTAGTTGCGTAGTCAACGGCTGCACACATTTTATAATTTAACCGTTTTCTTGGTCCTTAAGGCGGTCAACCCAGCTACAATATATTGTGCAAAATAAATTGCAGCGAAAATGTTCAATATACTGCCTCGCCCCTACACGCCACAGTAATATTGTGTAATTGTGGTAGTAAAAATCTAGAACTTGCAAAAAAAAATCGTAAAAAAGCAAAGCAAAAAAGCATAGACACATATACTGATGATATTGATCTTACAAAAAAGTACTGGTCTAGGGCAGCGGTCGGCAACCTGCAGCCCGCGGGCCGCATGCGGCTCGTGAACCACTCACTTGCGGCCCGCGAGCCTCCCTGGATATTTTGTATGTAAAGGTCGATATATTCAGAATTGTATAAAATCACCAATTATTAACATAGTGCGGCCCGCGTCAATTTCGTTTGTTACTATGTGGCCCTTGGCTGCTAAAAGGTGACCGACCGTTGGTCTAGGGTCAAAAATTTGGGAGAAAACAGCCGAGAACGTTTGTGTGGGAAAATGGTGGGTAAGCACAATTCCAACATCTAAAAACTTAAAAATTCTGAGGTGGACCAAAGTTCGTCGGGACAGCTAGCTTATCATAAAATTACTTTAGACTAACAAACAAACATTAAGTTGGTTGTCAACAGCATTTGATACATAAGATATACAGCGTGTAAGTCTAATACGGGCGATAAATTAAGTCGGACATAGTATTCATTAGTGTAATCATGAAGTACAAGGTTTTTTTAAGTTGCAGTTCATTACAACCCCATAATTAATTTTTTTTAAATTTCTCAGCAGCAATGTACTGTAAACATGGTTGCGGTACCGAAATGTCAACGTAACTGTCAACGAGCGTTTAACGTGAGTGTGTTTGCATTACATTGCGGGCTGAATTATTTTGTATGGACAAAATTATTGTTGTAACTTTAAGTAAATGTTGTTACCTTTACTTTGTCCTATACTAACCACCGTTAAGACATTCGCCCGTATTAGACTTACACACTGTATTGTAATAAGAAGTGGATGCTATGGGGCAAATTTCAACGTCAGTTTTGTTAGGCGTCGTTCCATACATTATATTTCGATGATGTTTTGAGAAGATAAGAAAATTGTCGGTAGGTGAGTCGCCTTATACATAAGTCAATGGTTTCTAAGTTTACAATAAGCGTTAGCAATCGCATGTTCAATACAATTTAGAGAGCTAAGACAAATACGATCGTGGTAACTTTGCACACAAATCGGATTTTACACAAGAGTTTAAATTATTTAAGCTGTTATATATGCATGTGATGTTTTTCGTGTGTGCTTTAAGGCGGCCAACGTTAAACTTTATTTTATTATCTTTAAAATGAAACTATACATGCATAACTTTTGTTATTACTAGGTTTTTTTAACCCGTGTTCTGAGTCAAAATACGCGGGTTTTACCCGACTCTAAAGGTACCCGAGTCGCAGAATATAAATAGAGTATGGAAGCTACGCTTACTTTTTGAAATAAATACCTACGCTCCATTAGAGCGTTAGGGTTGTTTAAAATGAAAAGATCGCGGGCTGTCTGGGCGCGAGCACAGTAACAAACACAAAGCGCGGCCACTCGCCTCCATGCGGCACTCGCGACTGCCCTTAGGGGCCTTGTAAAAGCGCGCGTCTATGTGTGCGTGCGTTTCGATCGTTTTATTTGTAGCTTCCTTACTGCTTTAGCTTATATATATTCTGTGCCCGGGTTGCATTCCCTATTCCATACTTAACTAAAACGCCCTTAATTTATCGCGATGAAGGACGATTAACGTCAGTGTAACGACTTACTATATTTGATATTGACACTTACATATTGTCATTGACATTGACAGCTTCATTTGACAGGGGCGATAGTTTCCTTTATTGTCCGCCCGTATCTCTTTTGTCGTTTAGTGCTGCCACCTATAGTTCGTGCACGTTCCCTATATGGTGACATGGTGCTAGATACGACTTGTAAAATTGTTACTTGTAGCTCATGAAACAGGCTACTGATATATTCAGTCATTTTTGTACGGCCCATATTGTTTTTGCCGTTTTGTACTTGCATAACCGATATAAAATCACCTATACTGTGAATGTGGAATTCGTAAAGGAATCCGAGTCGAAAGGTGAAATAACTCGTTGTCAAAGGATAGTCGACCCGCGGCCATATTGTCGATGTCGGCGCGCATTCCAGTTTAGGTAAACCTTTGAACTTGATGCTTAGCAATTTTTGATACGGGAATTTTTATCTGTGATATTCCTAAAAATCTGTACCTAATCCGACATTAGTGCTGTTTTCTGTATTTTTATTAGACAAAATAATGTTAGAGTCTGTGCTGAAAGAGAATAGGATTAATTTTGGGGTGCGCTGTAATGCTTTTCTACCGTATATTGTGCCGTATTTTCTGTTCTGTGGCCATACTGGTTAGGTTAGTTCCGTTTTTCGCCACGCCTATTCTCTTTCCGCACAGACTCTAAGGATGAATGTCGAGGGACGGAGAGCAGTTGATAGGTCAAAGAAGCGATGGATTGTGTGAAGGAGGGCAAGAGAAAGAAACGCACTCGTTTCTTGCTGAGATGACGAATGATGGAGGAGGATGTAAGAAAATAACATGTTGTGCCGACCCCACTTGGACTGACTCACTCCACAATGGGCTAGACGACAAAAAAAAAACTATTTAGTCCGTCAGTTAGATTATTAAAAAATATTGTACACGTATTTTTTCTTTTGTTTGACAAACAAAAAATGACGAAGATAGAGTGCTTAGAAGTTTCGAGTGACGTCACTCCTAAGTACAATTTTCACCTAGGAGTGACGTCACAATCCCCCACTCCAGAAGTTTGATGATCTATAACATTGTCGATTTTTAATATTTTGATAAACCAAAAAATACGTGTCCCATATTTTTCCATAATCTAACTGACGGACTAAATAGAATTATATATTTTTAACCCAGTGGTCATCCCCATTCCGTTGCGTGGGTCGGAGTATAGCAAAGGAGACCGATTTTAAGACTTAAAAAATGTTCATCAAGTTTTTACGCTTAATTTAGATTGTATCGTGTAGATTAGAATAAGCATGTTTTGCGAAATGATTTTTTTTCTCATATCAATATTTACCGAGATATTGGGGTCAAAGGTCAGTCATTTTTTCAAGGGTTCTGGGACTTAGAATTTTTTCGATGGGTTGTTTTTAGGAAGTTTAATGTAGTTTTTAGGTCAATTTAGTTTTCTATATAAGTTATTTTTAGTCTCTATTTTTGTCACCTTCTTCTAGCTTCTTTGTTTTAAATTAAATCTAATGTTGTATGTTATTATACATATAAATTATATTTGCAGAAATTGCAATATGTATTTTATAATTAATCCAGGACTTGGTCTACTTGCATGCCAAATTTCAGCTCTAATTCTATTTGTTACCCCGTTATTTGCAATTTAAAATTATTAAACATTGTTTATAATGTGTTGTTTGTTATGTTCATGTCGATTTTATATTATAAATAAAATTGCAAACTATAGCTAAAATCGTTTATTGTTTTTTTTAATAGCTGAACGCCGTGATGCTGTGTCACAAATAAATGTGAAATGGATATAGAAAAAAACCTCTCGTCTAACCGCATCGGAAACGTGGTACTTCGCAGCCTATTTATTATACGGAACGTAACGTCAATGTTTCATTGCATGTCTGAGAAAAACAAACACAGTATAAATTAATTAAAAAATACACAAAATGTTTACTCGAATGGATTAACACCAGTTGTTAAGTGGTTTGACACATCCGGACGTGGTCGCACCGCACTGTGGTCGCGATGATCCCGCCTCGACCCGCCTTTACGGATCATTGGGCTGGGATATTATTGTGGGATATGTCGTCAAATACAAATATATCGATACCTCTTACGTATACTGACTGATACGAGTGAAAAATTTCAATTTACAGGAGAGCCATTTAAAGGTTAAATTATGTGTAACTATATAGTTACAAAATTTAAGGATATTTTCGTTTAATTTTGGATTCCTAGTAATAAAAGTATACTGTTTCAGACTGCATAAACAGATATTTGATAAGTCTACATACACTTGTATATTTGTATTTTCTGGGTTCAATTAGAGTAGTAGACTGAGCTAACTACCACTTGATCCAGTATACGTGAACGTGACTTCTGGTATAGTATTAAATATTTACACATTTCATTTTATTTTCCTGTAATTTTATGACATGAATTATAGACATAAAACAAAACTGGTATCACGACATTTATTGTGAAAGGAGCCCGTTAAATTTCCGAGACATTATTTTCCAAATTTCAGGAAACGTTAAATATTCTGGGTTGATAAAGAAGCCTTTGATTAAAACTGTGTAATTAATATTTATTTTATTAATTACAAAGGACAGACATAAATAAACACTTAACACTAGGCATATATCAAGTTGATAAAAGGTTAATAAACTATAAATAACGCACAGGTTCTAGTTCAGTGCCAGAACGGAGGGCGCCCAGGGGGCTGGCCGCATTAGCTCGCTGAATAGTTAACGCTATCCTTTGGCATAAGTTCGGGCCAGCCTGGTCACCCGTCGCATCAGTCAGCCGCTTTGCAATTTCCTTTAAGATCTTTAGTGCACTTTGTCTCCAAGGACCCAGTGCTTATACCCCAAACGGCTCAAACATGTAGCCGCTATCAATGGCTGCATATTTGCGCTGCTTGAGGCGTTAGACTGCGTCTGCAGCGCTAATGTGTCTACGCACGTGGCATCCCAGACCAACGACCGTCCCAACTTCCAGGGAACAAGGGTCATACCACAGTATATTAGCAGTAATTTTTCTTCCTACAAAAAGCACATCGCGCTTGTGTGTGTGTGTCGTGAACGAAGTTTTAAGAATGCCCCAGTATGGATCGCACTGTCCTCGCCTCCACCTTGAATACGTATCCCGCGCTGCTAAACGGCCAAAGCTTGACTACTTCTTTGGCTTTATACTTTGGTCATACCGTCCGGCCTCTTTTCATTGTCCTATGCCAGGCCTGTCGGCTCTATACCGTGTTTTTATTGATTTCCGTTAACTTCGAGGGCACATTCTCCAGATCTAATCAAGTTAATTTCTCCAAGAAACTAATGTTGTAACTGATACCGTTTTCAAAATATTCATAATCTTAATTTAATCACCAACCAGTATAAATGAGCCGTCATTATTCCAACACTGTCATAGTTGATAATAAAATTTTGACTAACACAAAAGTGTCTTTTAAAATGGTCATCAATTTAATATTAATTTATTTAGTATGAAAAGTAAAAATCTTTTTTTTTCGAATTTAACAAAAAGCGGTATACTAGGTAGCTTCTGCTGACGTACGAAGTAACGTGTCGAATTTAACGGAAATAAAAAAACACGGTGTAGAACGGCCAGTGTTCCCGCACTCGTGCAGGGTATCGTTCAGGCTGGCATGCCTCGCGATGCACCTAATGTTACAAGAGCAGTATAAACCAATGCCGCTCCCAGGTGCAGCGATACCGCAAGTCTGAAAGTCTCTTTGCTGAGAAGCGGGCGTATTCTTGGAGGGTAGACTGTACCCACGCGCCGGACTCCCATCTAGAACTAGCAAGGAGACTATGTAATTAATTCGAACACAATGTGCATGGTGCCTGAATAAATGACTATGACCTATAAGCACAGAATAAGAATAAGTACTGTGTAGAGAAGCCTCCCTCCCTAACAAAACTGCCGTTCGCGTCGGATGACCGGACAGAGCTGACCCGCATCCAACCGTCTCTCTCTATTGCATAACGCTTGCCCTTTTTTCTACCGTAGAGTGGCGAGAGTTAATAATAATTACCGCGAAACGGAATCGCGGAGTGAGTCAGTCCTGCCTATAGAGTATATAGGTTAGGTTAGATTTACATATATAAATTACGTATGTAAATCTAACCTAATACAACAAAGTAGATGGTAAAATTGAGGGCACTTGCTGGGTGCTCCGGTGGACGAGTGGTTAAGTCGCTGGGCCGGAAATCCAGAGGTACCGGGTTCCATTCCCGGTCTGGACACAGTTGAGTGCCATTTAATTTTTGTATGTACTTTGATTTCTTGTATCTATATATGTAACATAAAAATGTGGTTTAATTTACCCGCATTAAAAACTAATAAAGAAACATCATGTTTCTTTCATATCGGTTAGATTTGTTTTATTAAACAACGATGGTTTTTTTAATAAAGTCTACTTATTGTTAGTAAATTTTGTCATAAATTATTAACTCTCAGATGTACTAGTCCCGGTGGTACGCGTCGTGCCGTTAACAACTGTGTTAAGCGGTTTGACACGCCCGGACCCGGTCGGACCGCGCTGCGGTCGCGGTCAAGACGTGTTCGCGCCTCGCACTCGCCAACATGCTCATTCATTGTGTTGGAATATTATTGTGAGATATTTTGCTAAATATAGGGGAGATGCCCGATGGAAATAGTATATTACACAACGAGGGTGGTAAAACAATGAAAAGCCGAGATCGCAAATGCTTGCGGCCTTCGTTTTCTTTATTACCTCCCGTGTTGTGTACATCATTTTATGTCTACACTTGGACAGAAAGCGGCTTCTTTCGTATGCGTACGGTAAAAGCCTCTTTATGGCCGTCTGGTCTCTTGCCTGGCAATGCCAGAAGGCTCGAGTAACGTTGACGGTGGCAAGCGAACGGCGGATAATGTTATTTAGCGCGGCATACCTAGAGAAGCGGCCAGTGCTCTTCTGGCACGATAGTCCGTGGTGCCCCAGTACGTCGACGTCACTTCCGCAGGGGCACTTGTGTGGACTGCATACCCGGACCCCAAGCCGCAGTGATGCGTATCCTGCTCCAAAGGACTTTCTGTTTTGTTTGTAAAAGGTCCCCCGACAACAACTTATCTTAAAACATAAAAGGTCAGTAGACAGGTACATATTATTTTTTAAATGTTTAGGGTTTTTTAAGTAGGAGGTTTCCGCAAGGAAACCTGCTTTCACCTAAAAAAACTGCATCGAAATCGGTCTATCCGATCAAGAACTATGATGCCACAGACAGACACATCGATAGACAGACAGACATATACGCAGACAGACAGACACACAAACAGACTGACAGACATTGGCGTCAAACTTATAGCACCCCATTTTTGTCGGGTATTAAATATAAATAAAACGTTTCTGATCACATACTAAGTATTATTCAAGTAGTATTAGTAGTTATCTATTGGGGATTCTGCCCCACTCCACCGCGCTACGCGTCGCTCTGCTCCCCTCCGCGCTCGTGGGTCAGAATCTCCCAATAGATAACCGATCGTCTGACCCAGAAGCAAAATTTTCGTGACGGAACCTAACACGTTCGTAAGTGAAAGACGATGGTTTATACGTTAGCATCCCGTTGCAATCGAAGTCTAGTCAGTCGTTCCCAATAAATTATTCCGATCGTCTGACCCAGAAGCAAAATTTTCGTGACGGAACCTAACACGTTCGTAAGTGAAAGACGATGGTTTATACGTTAGCATCCCGTTGCAATCGAAGTCTAGCCAGTCGTTCCCAATAAATTATTCCGATCGTCTGTAAACCTCTAAATCGCATACATGAAAAATGCCATCGATAAGGTTGTTTCTGATGAATTTTATCCTGACAGTCCACTGATCTGACCTTAAAAGTAAAGATCGAATTATTAAATATATACCCTAAAGCTTATAAAATTATATTATTTACTGAAAGCCTTTCAAGTTTGTCGCACGTACCTAGTTGTAGCATGAGGTTTATTAAACAACCTCAGAGATTGCAGTTAGACATAGTTTGCTCTTCACACAATAAACGCTATTTCCGACATGGCTTACTTTTACCTGATACTATTCGCTGTATAATATGTGGACCGTCTAACTGTGGAAAAACGAATTTAATAGTTGGCTTGCTGCTACATGAACAAGGTCTACGCTTTGAAAATGTTTATGTTTACTCTAAAACTTTATTTCAACCTATGTATAAATTTCTAGAACAAGTTTTAAACTTGGTTCCCACAGTTTCATTTCAAAAATATAGTGAAAACGATGAAATATTAAGTCCTCATGCAGCTAACATTAATTCAATCATGATATTTGATGATGTTGCATGTGAAAATCAAAATAATATGCGGGATTACTTTGCAATGGGAAGACATAAAAATATAGATAGCTTTTATCTGAATCAAACATATAGTAAAATACCTAAACAACTAATAAGAGACAATGCCAATTTAATCATTCTTTTTAAACAAGATGATGTTAATTTACGTCATGTTTATGACGAACACGTAGGAAGCCACATGTCGTGGCCTCAGTTTCGTGAAATGTGTGGACAAGTATGGAGCATGCCTTACAATTACTTAGTTATAAATAAAGATTGTAATAGAAATTCTGGATGCTATAGGAAAGGTTTTGATACATTTATTGTGCTAGATTAAATGAATACATAAAGAATAGTATTTGCACATGAAACTTAATACATAAAAAGAAACCGCCTAGATCGGACATGAACCCAAACATGAACGAGGAGAAATTGTTTAAGCAAAAAGTGCTTCGATCTGCAGAAGCCGTAAGAAAAAAAGTTAAGCTCATTCGTGATGTTAAATCTAGCAATAATATGATGTTGGAAACAATGTTTGACGACCGCTTTAGCTTAGTTGGTAGTGACCCTGCCTATGAAGCAAGAGGTCCTGGGTTCGAATCCCGGTAAGGGCATTTATTTGTGTGATGAGCACGAATATTTGTTCCTGAGTCATGGATGTTTTCTATGTATTTAAGTATTTGTATGTATGTATCTATTAAATATATCGTCGTCTAGTATCCATAACACAAGCCTTATTGAGCTTACTATGGGACTAGTTCGATTTGTGTAAGATTGTCCCCTAATATTATTATTATTATTATTATTATAATGTTAAAACCGATCACAGATCCTCTTAATGAAATGGCGAAACATAATTGTAACAATGTGAATGTCAGTGACACAGATTTCGATAACGATGGATTTAAATGGAATAAATCGGTAAAAACATTGAAATATAATCCTTCTGAAAATGGAAAGAGGGAAAGTTTTATAAATAAAACATTACTGAAAAATGTAAGCTCTGAAAATGAAAATAAAGGAAGTCTAAAGAGAAAGTCGCCGGAACCCGATTTAAGTAACAGTGAAGATGAATTAAATGACAGCAATTCTAGTCGAGATGATGTCTCGTCAGACGAAAGTGTTAACCAAAATGATTCTGATACATCAAATAATGCTTCATTCAAAACGTCAGACTCGTATGCTTCTCCCCGCGATGATCCTGCTTGGCAAAAACAATATTTAAACATGAACATTCCTTTTGGTATTCGAATGGATCGCGGCAAACTAATGCTTGGATCTTATCCTATTTCTGTGAGTAATGGAGAACTCATAATAGGGAGAGGAAAGTATTGTTTAACACCAGGTTTGAACGATTTATTGTTTAAAAAAGTACCTGATTTAGATGTCGTAACTGAAGACGATAAACGATTATATAAAGCCTTATTATTAAAAACGAATGCACATAGACGTGATTTCGATTCCAATAAGCCAATAAAAAGCAATAAGGGCATGAAATATTTATACATCATAAAACCTCTTTTCAAATTATCCAAACAACGCACAGAAAGTGAAGAAATATATGTATCCGGTGATGGTTTGCCATCAATGAAAAAAGTAAAAAAAGACATCTCTTATGTGTATTGGGATGATCCAAACGAATTAGTAGAGAGATTAAAATTGCTTATAGCATCACGAGATGCCGGTAACACAGGGTTAGATAACGAAATTATATCTATAATTGAAGAATTACGTGAAGCAGGCTTCATAAATAAATAATATATAAAGGAATACACTTTTTATTTTCTAACAGTTAAGGTTTGACTTCCAAGTACAAATAAAATGAATATAGACAAATTTGGACACCATGTTCATAAACGTTTGAGAGCTTCTGATATGTCTGAATTCAAGTACAAAGCCTTGTTTCGTACAGAAGCAGGTCACTTTGATTTACAATCTTCACAATTAAAAGGAGTCGCGAAGCCTTTATCACCTGACGATGCAGTAAATAAACAGTACGTTGACAATTATATTAAGAACATGTACGAGAAGAAGTATTTGGACTCTTTGTTTAAAACTATAAATGATCAGATTGAACAAATAGTATTTCAGTTACATCTAAACTTTTATACAAAGAAGGAGATAGATCAGATTTTGAAAAAAATTAAACATGACGAAACAACAAGTAGTAAACGAGATCCATCGATCAGCGCGAAGGAATTTTAAACGACGATCTGTTGTACTAAAAGGAATCGATGATTTATGGCAAGCTGATTTGATCGATTTACAGAAATTACACACTATTAACAAAGGAAACGTTCGTATTGTTATTGTTTTATTTAAATGTTATTGTTTACCTAATACATATTTGTATGTCTTATAAAAAAAAAATTATTAAAAGGATATAAATATGTATTAACGGTAAATGATACCTTTTCAAAGTATGCTTGGTGTACCTATAAAATCTAAAACTAAAAAAGACGTAAAAAATGCATTTAGCTTCATTATAAAATCAACTATTCGAAGACCTAGAAACTTACAAACAGACCTTGGGAAAGAATTCTACAATAATGAATTCGATGGTTATTTAAAATTATTGAAGATAAATCATTACGTATTCAATTAAGAAGGCTTCTATTGTTGAAAGGTTGATAAAGACGCTTAAGCTCAAACTCTACAAATACTTTAGTTTCGTTGGCAACTATAAATGGCTTGGTAAACCCTTAGATGACATAGTCAGATCTTATAACCAAACTATACATCGCACAACAAAATTTAAACCTATTGATGTAACTTTCGCAAATGAAATCGAAGTAAAAAATAACATCGATAAATCGCAATCTAATATAAATTATAAATTAAATAAATTTAATATTGGAGATTGTGTACGTATAAGCAAGTATAAAAGTGTATTTTCTAAGGGTTATACACCTAATTGGTCTACAGAACTTTTTACAATCAAACGTGTGAATAATACTAGACCTGTAACGTATCACATTGAAGATCAACGGAATAACATTATACTTGGTACATTTTACGAAGAAGAACTTCAAAAAACGAAGTACCCACATGTCTATCTTATAGAGAAAATAATTAAAAAAAGGGGTAGAAAGCTGTATGTTAAGTGGTTAGGGCTAAATGATAGCGAAAACTGTTGGATTGATAGAAACGCTATTGTATAACTATATTAATATTTCTCTGGATAAAATTTCTCATTAGCTTAAGGGATATGAAAGGGAGAGGACTTTTAAATAGTGCTATTAATAATTTACCATTTGAATTACATTTACCTGGCTATAACTATTGCGGGCCGGGTACGAAATTGCGCAAAAGGTTGCAAAGAGGTGATAAAGGAATTAATGCGTTAGATAATGCATGTATGAAACACGACATAGCTTATGATAAATATCCTAATTTAGCTGATAGACACCGTGCTGATTTAGAACTTTACAAAATGGCTAAGCAAAGAACAAAGTCAAAAGATGTAGGAAGAGGAGAAAAAATAGCTTCATGGTTGGTTAGTAAAGTAATGAAATCAAAAATGAAAAGCGGTGCAGGAATAAAACCATTTAAACGGTTTGTGTCTAAAATACGCAGTGAAATAAAAAAGAAACCTAAGGCAAAAGGTTCAATAGTTGACCGAGCACTTACAGCGGCAAAAAAAATTTTTGCTAATAACAATAAGGTACAGATACCGCGCTTAATACCGATTCCGAAAACTGGGGGTTTATTACCGCTAATACCTATCTTTGCCGGTCTTTCCGCGTTAGGATCGTTAGCTGGAGGAGCTGCTGGGATCGCTAAAGCTGTAGGTGATTACAAAGCCGCTCAAAAAAATTTGGCTGAATCGGAACGCCATAACAAGATGATGGAATCTATTGCTTTAGGGAAAGGTTTACATATTAAACCATATAAAAATGGTAAAGGTTTATGTATAAAAACTTCAAAAAACTAAATGAGAGGTTACCCAGACGCGCTCTTTCAAATATTGACATTTTAAAACACTCATCAGATATTCCCCATTTTCACGGAGTTTATATGAGAGACAGTTTACCAAAGCGTCCTAAAAAAGTAGAATGTGGAATTGTTAACTTGGACAGTTCTATAAACAATGGAACTCACTGGGTAGCCTATGTCAAAGATAACAGTTACTGTGAATATTTTAATAGTTATGGTGACCTTCAGCCTCCGTTAGAATTAAAGAAGTATTTAAATGGTTATGATATTTACTATAACTATAACACGTATCAAAAGTTTAATACCGTAAATTGTGGTCATTTATGTCTAAAATACTTAAAAAAATATTGGTGTAATCGTTAAATACCTTTGTACAATAAACATCTTATCATTCACACGATGTCTTTCACTTTGTCTATAACTCGAACATCATCAACACTGATAGCAAACCATTCACCAGCTCTCCAACTGGATGGTGAATATGAGTGTGGACTGTTGTATATATCGACTTTTAATTCAATACCCAATATAGACTACAGAAATAATAAATTCTACTATGGTGAAAACAAAGTAATTGTAATTCCTGAAGGTTCATATGAACTTCAAGATATCGAAGATTACCTTAAAGAACATCTTCAAAATTGTACACTTTCATTAACGTGCAATAATAATACCTTAAAAACATCAATTCAGTGCACTAAAAACATTTATTTTAATAAAGAAAATTCTATCGGCAGTTTACTTGGTTTCGGAACAGAATCTATTCAAGCAAATATATTAACAGAGTCCCCTTATCCTGTCTCCATTTTGTCTACAACTATAGTCCGCATTGAATGTGACATAGTGAGCGGATCATTTGTTAACGGAAAACCTAGCCATATTATTCACGAATTTGTGCCTAATGTGCCACCTGGTTATCGGATTATAGAAACACCAAAAAACGTAATTTATTTTCCTGTTACTCAAAATAGTTTAAATTCAATTACGATAAGAATTTTAGACGTTAACAATAATTTAGTAAATTTACGGGGTGAAGAGATACAGATATATTTGCACCTTAGGAAAAAATGATAGACTTTAATAAAACTTCACCCACACTTAAAATAAACACTAGTAGTCATCAAGCAATCAAGAAAAGAAGACCTAAAGTACGTCTTACAAAACAAAATAAACAATTTCTGCAAAGCTTAGGTCTATTAAAATGAGTATATTGAACTTAACTGAACCTTTTACCTTTGACAACTCGATCGAGAGCTTTGAATACCATTCGTATAAGCCGTACGTAACAAGTTTTAATTTCAACGATGAAATACGTATACCTATTAACCAGCAAGATCTTTACGTGCTACCATCAGCAAGCACTTTATACATAGAAGGTACTATAACCGCATTTAATAGAGAAACGAAAGCAAAGGTTAATAGTGTTCTTTTTACAAATAACCCCATACTTCATCTATTTCAAGATATTCGTTACGAACTCAATGGAATCGAAATAGATAAAATTAAAAATGCAGGGGTTACAACAACTATGAAATCTCTTGTATCTATGAATGAATTTGAGGCTTCGATGTCTAAATTATGGGGATGGGATGTTAATGGTACAAAAAATACACATGGAACCTTTTCTGTGTCTGTGCCTTTAAACAAAATTCTCGGGTTTGCTGAGGATTACACAAAAATTATCATTAATTGCAAACATGAACTTGTTCTTTTAAGATCAAATACAAATTTAAATAGCGTTAAACTAAATGCAAATGAATACATAGACAATATCACGATATCTAAAATAGTATGGCGTATGCCTCATATTAAAGTATCTGATCGAGAAAGATTAAGCTTACTTAAATACTTGGAAAAAGATCGTGCTATTCAGATAGCGTTTAGGAACTGGGATCTGTATGAATATCCGCTCTTGCCCGAAACATCAAAACATTCGTGGGCTATTAAAACCTCATCTCAAATTGAAAAGCCACGTTACATTATAATTGGATTGAAAACAGAGCGAAAAAATGTAGCTAATAAAGACATAACATGTTTTGATCACTGTAATTTGCGAGATGTTAAAGTTTTTTTAAATTCAAGTTACTTTCCGTATGAGAGTTTTGATGTTAGTTTTTCATCTGAGAGGTATGCTATATTATACGAACAGTATGCAAAATTTCAACAGTCTTATTATAACCGTGTTCAAGCTCCCTTGCTTGGCCCGTTAGATTTTAAAAATATAGCTCCTCTATTTGTTATTGACTGTTCTCGTCAAAACGAAACCTTAAAAACCGGTTCAGTGGATGTGCGAGTTGAATTAGAGTGTGAAGCGGATATACCAAAGCAAACCTCCGCTTATTGTTTGATTTTAAATGATAGTATTGTGGAATATAAACCTTTAAGTAATATTACAAAAAAAATTTCATAATGCAGAATTATGTATTCGTAGATCTTCAAGGGTTTAAATCAAACAAAAATAAATTTATAGTTAAAGAATTTGCATACTGTACGCCAGAGTACACACAAGTTTTTTTAATAAAACCACCATTTTCGTTTTCTAAATTAGAGGAAAATGAAAAGAGACAGACACGATGGATAGAAAATAATTTTGGTATTATGTGGCATGAGGGTTATGTAGATTACAGAGAATTTAAAAGACTTATTGTCAACCACATAAAAGATAAGACTGTCTTTGTAAAGGGTATGGAAAAGATTGAATGGGTTAAAAATTTGTGTTTAGACTGTAATATTATAGATTTGGGTGAGAAAGGTGCACCAAATTTAAAAGAGCTGTTTAAAAAATATTGTCTTCCCGAGTGTATTTATAATTGTGTTTATCATAAGAAAAATTGTGCATTAAAAAATGTTTTATGCATCAAAAAATGGTACTTAGACAATAATTTACGATTTTAATCTCAAAATTGTATTAAAATGTGTTTGGTAAAATAAATGTTTTTATAATTTTAATTGATTTTTCTTTTATTACCTTCTATCTAAATAGGATTAAGTAATCAGTAACTATAAATTTTAGGAAATTAATGAAACACAAAAGTACTTAAATAAAGTTTATTAGATCGATATAAATACAAAAATAAGTAAAAATATAAAACTATTAGCTCATGCTGTACCCACACAGTTTCTTCGAAATTTTATTTATTACACCTTCAGTGCAGTCAACGATCTCATCGTAGCCATCATTGGCCACGTACTGCGCGCTCAGAAGCACCTTCTCATCTTGGTCGTTTGTATCCGGAACGCCATCTTGGATATCTATAATTTGGATCCTTACAAGCTTGTTGCCTTTTCCTGCTTCGTTCTTTATCACAAAACATGGTGGATGTCCAATGGTTCGTTTAATGACTTTGTTATTGACTTTGGTTGTCCGTTTCTTAACTTTTGGATTCTGAATAGAATTTTTAATTTTTTTAAATAAATCACTGTCATCGATTTCTTGTGGAAGTGGAAACTCAAACTCTTGTGCGTATTGTGAAAAAGGGATGTGGATGTCTTCGGTATCTCCCATTTCTTGAAAATCTATAACAAAACGGAGATTTCTTTTTGTTTATACATTTATTTGTAAGTTTAGGTTAAATTACTAGTTTCTAATTTTTAGGTAGTTTTATTTAAAAATTGTATTATTAGTATATTCTTGAATAAATTAATCCATATACTTACATCAATCATTATAATATATAACTTAAAACATATAAACTAACTTTATAAACTTTGCAATAAAAAGGACAAAAATTGATATGATAAATATAGTTTTAAATTATATGAATATTCATAAAATACGTCATAAATAATAAATCTTGACGTTTATTTATTTCATTTAAAAAAAAAGTATATTTTTATTCTTGCTTAGGTTACTAGTAAAACTTAAACAACTTACCAGGTCAGCTCACGAAAAGAGGTGTGAGGTGTAAACGTTGCTATGCGCTTATAAAGGTTAGGTACTGTTTGTTCAGCAAAACTTAAATGCGCAATAGTATTATATGATACCCTAAGCTGTACACGTGGATACTCGTTTGCCTAAAACAAGTCACAACTTGTTTCTGTTTCATCACATCACGTGGTGTCATACGGAAACGTTTATAACTAAACTTTTTATAAAAAGGGTTTAGGTGAAATGTAAGTAAAACAACAAAATAATAAGATAAAACATTTATTAATAATAAGACATCATATTAGTAAATTACACATAATAACCTCGTAATGGTTGATACTTGTTTATATTAATCTCTAAATGTGAGTTACTAACAAAAGCCCAGCCACTATCACGGTCTTGAAACTCCTCAAATTTTTTCTTTAGACAGTTAACTATCTCGCAAAATAATGCTTCAAAATCATAACTTAGGTATAATATTTTATTTTTAGTACCAAATGATTTCATTGCCTGACTATTATTTTTAAACATTAAGAACATTCCAAAGAGTTCAAAATTTACTTTTACGCACGTATGTTTCGTAAGAGAATCATCTAAAAGTCGTTTTATTTTGTTTCGGATAGAGTTCATAAATGCATCGATAGATCCCAGACTTTGATCGGTGCTTGCTGATATACGATAAGTGGCAATGCGCATCCGAAATGCCGACTCAACTATTTCAACGCCATCATTGAGTATATTGTTTGAATTCACAATTGTTTTATGCGCAGTGCTTCGAAGATGTCCTATCCATTTATTTTTATCTACAGTTGTACTACACGGAACACAAAAAGGCATTATGAATAATCAATGTTGTATATATGATAAGTACTAAACGTATGTCGTAATTAAGCTAGAACTACTAATTCTTATCTAGAACTTTCAGTACATACCTACTAATTAGTAGTTCCAATACTATACTACTAAGTATCATATTACATCAGAGACATGTTTATTAATAACCTACGGTGTATTAATCAAAACGGCTTACTCGGCTGACTCCACATAAAAATACAGTTGATTGGGAACACTATGCAAAGTATGGATACGTCTATAAATGTATATCAAGAGAGATTTATTAATAAGCGTATCCACCCTATTCTGACACAACTTGATTTAATAAACAACGTACATTATGCAAATGTATTGATATAATGAAACTAATAACTTTTCAATAAAAAAATTTAGTAAAATAATTCTGTTATTATAAAAAATTTAAACATTTTGAACTAATTTTTTTTATAATTATTAAAGTAAACAGGGTCACAATCTCTGAAAATATTAAAGGCTTCACCTAAAAACTTTTGCATCTGGTCCCACTCAGTGGAATCTTCCTTGCACTGCAATTTTACTGACGCTAGCGCTTTTTTATAACGCTCTTCAGGCTGAGTCTTTTGGAAATCGTCAATGTTATACACTTTTAAATCAATTAAAAAATTACCGTCCGTAATTGTAGTACGCCGAGTAAAACCCGTTGCTACGCGACTGGTGAACGATGAAGTTGTCTTGACGGCTTTCAGATTTTGGTCTTCGGTGATCTTCTCTTCGTCTCTTATAATTTTGAAGATGTCGGCTTCAGGTGCTTTTTTGGAAGAACTAGAAAAAAGAAAAACTTTTTAAAACATCTACCAAATTTTATGATATATCTAGTTGCATAAAGATTTAAACTAATATCGGTTTAAAAACAACAAGTAAAATAAGTACCTAGAGCCCGGATTCTTGTTTTTACTGGTTGATGCACGAACTTTGCTGGTTGCTTTTTTCTTTTGCGCTGGTGGTGATGGCGTGCGTGGTCGCTGATTTGCTGTTTCAAATTCAGATCTATAAAAAAATAAGAAAACATTAATAAGTAAAAAATCAAATTATACGGCACACAAATATATGCCAATCTCGGTAAAATTTCCGGTACCTCTAGCTTAGTACCTAGGCAGCGTCAATACGTGTTATGAAATTTATAAAGATTATTTTGTTTTAATTTAAAATAAATGAAATACCTTGATACTGAGGACGATTTTCTTTTCTTGATATCCTTTGTAGATTTCTTCGGCTCAGGTGAGGGCGTGCGCTCGTAAGTTGAATATTCGGAGTCAGACCTTCAAAAATGACAACAAAAGTAAGGTCAATATTACTTTTAACACGTTTAAATAAAATAAACAATAATTAGATCACTTACTGACATTTTGAATGAAGGTCACGGCGGTTTCACTTAGCAAACAAAGAACAGCTTCAAGGCACTAAGTACAAGATTAGTATAGAAATAAAATGCAAAGGAACGTCGGGTTTTATAATAAAATATTTGATGAGTTGGTATTTAACCGAAATAAAAATATATGGCTAAAGGACCAAACTCGAACATTTAACTTTAGACCTTAATGTCAGCATTGTAGAAAAAATATCTATCGCTTTTATAACTGTATTTAAAACATGTTTATTCCTGTTAAACACAAAGTGCTGCCAAGGTAGGGATCGAATTATCAAATAAAACCCGCGAATGCAAACCTTGGAACACGTGTAAATATGACTATAGCCTAGTATGGGAAAAAAAAATATATAATTCACAAGTCCTATTTTATTTTGTCATCTTTTAGTTTTTATATGCTTTAAGTTAAAAATATTTCTAACAATTTTTGACGTTGCCCTTGGTGCTATTTAAATATTTGTATCGAATTATCAAATGATACCGCTTATTACAAATATTGCAAGTTGTAACAAGTTACATACGCATACCTATTTATTTAGTACAAAGAACATGCGAATAATCATCATCATAACCTGTCCCATAAATTCTTCTTATGTCTGTTGTCTACTTTTGTTAATGAAAATAATTAAATTTTCTCACAAAACAAATAAACATTGTTTTCTTACACCCTGATCTAGTTGTAACTTACCTTCCATCTTTATATATACATTTATTTATTCAAACTTTATATGGGATTGAAATAATGTAAGGAAAATGTCTAGATTTATTAAACAATAAAACAGCTGTGTAATTAATGTAGTATCGCTTTGTACAGTTAAGTACATGTAAGTAGAAACAGACTAATTAGAATCGTTATATTTACAAATATTTTTAACTCAATAGTTAAAATCTCAAAACATAACCCTCCTTTGAGATAGTCGGGTAATTATCGTTTAGTATCTTGGTAAGGGTCGAAAACAACGTGCGTTAACATAATCGCTAGCTCGCGTCGCAACTATAAGTTAATTCTGCATTTGTTCAATTACATGTAATGTAATCCGACCTGAGATACTTTGTACAGACTAACACAGAAAC
Organism: Eudemis profundana; assembly: GCA_947034925.1. NCBI lineage: Eukaryota > Metazoa > Arthropoda > Insecta > Lepidoptera > Tortricidae > Eudemis > Eudemis profundana. The sequence goes on from OX344809.1 coordinate 3,709,499, forward strand.
AGATGCATCTCAAAAAATATTTATATTCCAATATTAGTGTATTTTTTTTTTTAATTAGAGCTATTGTCTATCAGTGGCATTGCGTTCATATAACCCGATTCCCTCCGGCTTGCCCAGTTCTGTACGACAGGGTACCATTTTGTATTACTACTATAGAAAAAAGTGTGTTAAAAAGTACCCTAAAATATGCTCCGAGTTGTCTAGAGATTTTTTTTTTTGATGCCACGCTACTGTTGTCTATTGAGATAATTATCAAATATATTAGTGAAGCTTTTGATATAAATTCTAACGCTTATCTAATATATGAATACATACTTGTTTTTTGATATTAATAGACCATATCTGAGATTGTATTAAACAAGAAAACATATTTTAAATTATAAAAATATCTCGGAGGTTACTCCAACATAATTTCTCTGTTTTACTTGTACTCTGTGTTGTACCATCATGTGAATTCTTTATCGACGAAGCATTGCATTGTAAGTCGTTCCATATCTGAGAAACAAAATGTTGGAAGTGCTATGTTAAGTACATACACTTACAGCGTTGTATGTTTCAGTCACGAAAGTATTATGGATATGTTTCGGCGTATTCAATTGTTTACGTTTCGCTTATGTTGAGTATGTTATTTATTTACGAACCCATTTAGTACTTTGTCATAGTGACAATCAATATGACGTAGGTATGAATCTCAAATGAATGTTACTGCGACACAGTTCGAAATCGGTAGGGAATTAAATTCCTCGACTGTACGATGTTTTAACTTGCATACCAATGAAACTTAAGACTAAAAGTAATCTTTATTTCATAATCAGCAAGACTGGTTTTGCAACCGTCTAACATAAACAAAATACAATGCATAATTAATCCTTTACTTTAGTATTATATATATAGCCAATCAAATTGCTAGGCCTGCATCGCGCTATCAAAGTTTTTATGTTCGCTTCATATAAATACATTTTATTGTGATATAGTTGTCGGAGAAGTTGTGGCTATAACAACCAGTAGATCACAACGACTCTTACCACTTCATTATCAAAGAGCTTGGGCCCAGCTCTGCGATGGTGACTTTGGTAACGCGGTAGCGTGTACTGGTGCAGAGTAGCCTATATTGCGAACACCAGTATGATACACAAATCACGTGGCGACGTATTACCGGTTGTAGAGTAGCCTATATTGCGAACTCCGGTATGACGCACACTACAATGGTTGGTAGTAACATGAAATACCGAATTTGAAAATCAAAAACTGAATATGAACACTGAATATGAAATTAAATATGAACAACAGACCTTTAGTCTAGTCAAACCGACTGTCTAGTACAGAACTGGCCATTCTGGAAAAATAGTTGGAATGATGGGACATTGGTCTACAAGTTGATTACGGGTCTGGCCAGCCCGGAACATCTTGTTTGCTACTTTAGACGCACACGGGTGCCAGGATGTGGAAAAATTATTAGAATTAAAACCTGGCACCCGTGGGCCTTTTGCTGTTTTTATCATCGTGTCAGTTCGACTGCAAATCAAGTTAGTATTTATCTTAGATAGCAGACTTCGATTGCAACGGGATGCTAACGTATAAACCATCGTCTTTCACTTACGAACGTGTTAGGTTCCGTCACGAAAATTTTGCTTCTGGGTCAGACGATCGGTTATTTATTGGGAGATTCTGACCCATGAGCGCGGAGGGGAGCAGAGCGACCCGTAGCGCGGTGGAATGGGGCAGAATCCCCAATAAATAACTACTAGTATTACAGTATATTCTGGACTTAAATCTGGACTTATTCCTAACGAGCCTCCACAAAACATCTTAATAAGGGTCTTACGTCAGTTACTTTCAGTTTCCTAAGTAGCGTAAGTGTTGCCGACCCGGTCGGGCCGTGTAAAGCCCGCTTAACTTAATCTAGAAACCCTAGAACATGAAATACGGGCTTAATGGTGTTTTAAAGGAAGATAAAGCTCCTTGCTTAAGTTAGGACTTTGGAGAATGAAAAATGTTAGTGGAAATATTAAAGACGAGTTAGGTAAGTTAAGTTTGAAACTAGATTTTTATTTAAATCACCAGTAACATTACATTTAGAGTGATTTGTCACTGTCACCGAATTTCACGTTGACCAAATACTAGTACAAAGTGTTTTATATAAAATGTTATGTCTTACTATTGGTAAAAGTTAACAACAATTTTATTAAACCCAGTGAGAAGCTTTTCCGGGATATTTTATTATCACTTCGTAAGTCAAGTGTTGCTTTACGTTTTAAAGTAGGGACATCAAAAGAATTACGTACTGTTCACCATCAATGGAAGACTAGACTAGACAGTAACAGTAAACGAATATATACTGCACAGATTTAATACAGATTTTTGTGCCTTGCAATACAGATTTCGTTGTTCGGTAACGGGCAGCAATTAAAAGTTTTGTAAATAAAATTCGCAAGTATAACACCTGATTAAAGGCATTATCGATAATCATGCGTAGAATGAAAAACGGCACCTCGGCAGGCAAATTTGACTCCGAACCAAGCTACGCGGGAAATTAAAACGTCATGACCATTAGCTCACTTCACGACTCGTAAATTGTTTTAACTTTTCCCATTAAACGCGAACTTGGTTCACGCCGTTATATCCCTTATTGCCTAAATAATTGCGACTAAATTTGCGCAATCTGGACCAAATTGAGTAGGCATTCGCGAGTTCGACGTTGCCGATTCGACCTATATTTGGTGAGTCAGCGTTTTGCGGAAGGTCTGCCAAGTTTGGAATAAATCTTTGAAAAATTAGAGTGGTTAGTTGCGCGAAATATTTCCGGGAGATTTAGGGAGATTGGCGCCAGCGTGGCTTTCGTATCGTTACGTTCGTGGAGTAGGTAGGCACTAACTAACCATTAATTAAAAACGCACACTTTATTACAAATTTACTAAATAACAAAACTAATAAAACACTATACTCTAAATCACTTCACTTTAACGCACTTTTCACTTAGTATTGCCTCTAGTTATAACTGATTCCTAGTGGGGATTCCTAGTGGGCATCCGACGCGGCTTTTACTTTTTTTTTACTAAATACCGGGGGACAATCTTACACAAATCGAGCTAGTCTCAAACTAAGCAATGCTTGTACTATGGATACTAGGACGACGATATACATACTTATATAGATAAATACATACTTAAATAGATAGAAAACAACCATGACTCATGAACAAATACTCGTGCTCATCACACAAATATTTGGCCTTACCAGGATTTGAACCCGGGACCTCTAGCTTCGTAGGCGGTGGCACTCCCACTGAGCTAAACGTGTCGTGTTTTATATCTGGAGAACTTTGTTCTAGAACATTCCGGAGAAATTCTATCTCGAATGATCGGTCCAATTCTAGAAAAGTAGAACCCTCGGTACGCGTCGCATCGCGAGTGTTCTAGATAATCTACATTGTTCGATGCAGGACTAGAACATATTCGACTATTGCTATCTTCTAGCAAATGTCAGTGTCGCTGTCTCTTTCTAATACTTAGTGCTGTCTCTTTTTTTTTTATTTTTTTTTTTATGTGTGATAGACAAGCATTTGACTCCGATCGCACCTGATGTTAAGTGACGATGAAGCCTAGGATGTAGCATGCTTGTCTAGAAGATGTCTATTCACTCTCAACTTGAAGAGATCCAAGTTATATTTTTCTGGGAAAAGATGGGCGGGAAGAGAGTTCCACTCTTTTGCGGTCCTAACGAGTATAAGGAAGGTGGATGCAAAGCGTTTTGTACGAACTCGTGGAATATCGACGACATAAGGGTGGAACCCTAATCCACGCCGAGTGACGTAATGATGGAATGGAGACGGTGGAATCAAATCATGCAATCCCAGCGCACACTCACCGAAATGTATCCTGTAAAAAACCGATAACCTGGCGACATTTCTGCGGTGCTCAAGACTCTGCAGCTTCTCCTGAGCTAACACAGGGTCACCAATGAGCTTCTTCGCACGCTTGTCAATTGAATCCAAGGCGGCCAGTTGGTATTTGGCAGACCCGTCCCAAAGATGGCAACAGTACTCCATGCACGAACGGACTTGTGCTTGGTATAACTGAAGTAGCTGTCCCGGCGTGAAGTACCGCCTCACTTTGGATAGGATTCCAAGTTTTTTTGCTGCATTTTTAGCCAAGGATTCAATGTACTGACCAAAGTTCATGTTGGAGGATAGATTCATCATCACCAAGAAGCATCAAATGGTCTGAAATCGGTACGGATACACCTCGGAAAGTTGGAGCCAGATCAAAGGGACTCCGTTTAGCGGAGAACAAACACGCCTGAGTCTTGGTGGCATTGAAACTAACCAGATTGGCATCTCCCCAATCGGACACTGCCCCGAGGGTTAGATTTACACGAGCCACCATGGCTTCTCGACAAGACTGGATTTCGTCCCTTTTGGCCTTCGCGCTGGATATATATCTGTCAACAACTGTGCTATCATCGGCATACCCAAAGGTACCGGGTATAAGCATGTCGTTAATATGCAGCAGAAAAAGAGTTGCAGACAGAACAGACCCCTGAGGAACACCGGCGTCAATAGCCCTATGATCCGAAGTGTAGCCATCTAGAACTACTCGGATCGAACGCTCACTCAGGAAATCAGCAATCCATTTACAAAGGCCTTCAGGGACTCCATACGCTGGAAGTTTACCCACTAGGCTAGCGTGCCAGACCCTGTCAAACGCTTTAGAAATGTCGAGAGACACGGCAAGAGCCTCACCGTGTTTCTCGATCGCTTCGCCCCATAGATGGGTGACATACACCAGAAGATCCCCAGTCGATCGCCCTGGACGGAATCCAAACTGGCAATCGCTGAGCAAGTCATCCCCTTCTAGGTATGCAAGGAGGCGTTTATTCAGTACACGCTCCATAGTCTTACAGAGTATGGAGGTGACGGAAATTGGGCGATAATTGACAGGGTCAGCCCGACTGCCTTTTTTGGGTACAGGTTGCACATTTGCTAACTTCCATGACGCTGGAACAACCCCAGTCTCAAGTGAGGAGCGATACAGGCGTGTCAGAACCGGAGACAACTCAGCCGCACAATTCCGCAAAACGACAGCTGGAATTCCATCGGGACCACTAGCTTTATTGACATCTAGACTCCGCAAGATTGCAAGGACCTCTTTTTGGCGTATATGGATTACGCTCATAGAGGTATCAACTTGCGGTAAAATAGGTGGGCATTTACCTGCAGCGTCTAGACGTGAATTTTCCGCAAACAGAGATGCAAACAAATTCGCTTTCTCTTCTGCGGTGTGTGCCAGTGATCCGTCAGGTTTTAGCAAGGGTGGCAACGAAGGACGACAGAAATTGGCTTCGACTGCTTTAGCCAGGGACCAGAACGCCTGGAAAGAGAGAACTCTTTCCAGAAATTTCGCCATATACTGAAGCGTAGATCAAAGACCCAGTGGTTCTGAAAACGGGTTTCAGGTTATGGCGCCATCTGAAAGAGGGTGTCTTGAAACGGACTGAAAACATGTTTCAGGCGCCTGAAAACAATGGCAACTTGGGTGAATGTTCGATTTCCTAGTATGTTAATGAATGAGCCACCTCCGAAACGGCCTGAAATCGCTTTTCAGCCTGCTGAAAACGCTTCTAAAGTTACACTACTGGACTTCATAGGCCTAGGCATAGGCCTACTCATTTAGATGAGAGTGAATGGGCTGTAGTTCCCACCAACCAAACTTAAAGGTCTAAGGCAAACCAGCCTTTAACTTTGGTCTCACCTCTAGCACAACTGTGACACGCGACTCTTTGTCGCGCGACTAATGCTACCTATCTCTTTCCACTCTATATCGTGTGACAGTGACAGGTGTTGCTCTGTCGCAGATATTGGAGCACGCTTACTCAGCAGATGTCTCAGGTACCGGAAGATCCTTAACAATTTTATATTTCAAGCAAGATTACTTACCATTCTGAATCCAAGAATATTCAACAAAATTACTCCTTCCTTCAATTTCAAGTTTTAAGTTATTGTGCTTACAATTAAAACGTCAAAGTTTCGTAATTAGGCACTGGCTGAAAGACTAATTTATCGTTTAAAATCAAAAGTACTCCGGCGGAAGAGCTCTGAAACTTGGCGTCTGTTCTATACAAGGTTTATATTACGCCCTGTATGAAAGACACGCCAATTGTTCCACGCCTGACCATTATTCATTTCTTCATTGCTTGGTTTAGCTTTTATCAGCTTTTACGACCTAAAATAACCTCGGTATTACAATATAATACCCTTCACTCTAAAAAATGCATGCCAACTAATTAGGGTGGTAATACAAAGAAAGGTCGAGATCGCAGAAGTTGCAGCCCGAGCTGCAAGCGAGGAACGTAAATATGCGATCGAGGGCTTTCTTTATTACCTCCCGTGTTATGTCTACACTTGGCCAGAAAGTGACTTTTTCCGTACGCGCAGCGTGCGGAAAAAGTCACTTTATGGCCAGGTATGGCATACTAGTACATTACTAACGTAGGGCGGTAAAACAAAGAATGTCTCAGATCCCAGAAACTAACATTATAAATAAACGCACGCGTAGCGGGCTATAGTTGCTACCTTATGGCCAGATGTGACGTAAAAGAGGTTTTCTCTTAGTAAATAAATCAAACATGATATTAAACATGTAAACGAAAGCTGATTAATTAAAACAGCAAGTTCATTTGTGATAAATACAATAATCTAGGTGCCCTGATAATTGTAATAAATATATACCTTGTTTCTATCATTATTATAGCTTATTGAATCAACCTGTATTTCATCATTTTGTGATGCACACATAAACGTTATCATATCATTCACTCGTTCAATCCATTCGAGCCAGCTCTTGTGAATCGACCTGTACCTACCCTACTACCCTTAGTAGTACTAATCCCTAGTCCCACTAGTTCTACCAGCGGCGACCAGCGAGTAGCGATTGGCGAGTTTTTTCTTTGCGGGCGAGTGTACTCTCTTAGAAAATTTACTCGCCGGCAGTGTGAACAGCCAGCGATGAACTATTAATATAGGTGTCTCTTTTACCAACACAGGATCCTTAGCGTTTGTTCGTTTCTTGGGCGAGAAAATCACCGATAGGTAATAGCTTTCTCGCTTTTTGTGGGACCAGTGCCTTAATAGGGTAGAAATTAGAGGGTATAGGCATTGTCTTTTTGTCTTTATGTTGTGCACGCCATTGCATGCAGAGGGTATATGATTTAGATTGGCGGCACCAGTTGGCAGCACCTTCGTCGTGCGCGTTCCCTATATCGTGGCCCCGTAATGGGCCAAATAAAGGACAAAGGGTTAGACAACCTTTGGTCTGACGGATTAATCGGTTTTTAAAACCAGCGTGATGGATGGGCTATGCGCCCGATGCGTGGATAATGGACGTTTTGTTAGCCTTTTGTTAGTGTTGAAGGCTGTTATAAACGATGCAGTTTATTTCAATACATTATATTTAAAAGAGAAAGCTAAATGGAGCAGCAATATTTTTAACCGATTTAAAAAAGTGTAGTATCTGTGGCAATTGCTACCTAGCGTAACTCGTTGGAAGAAGAAGATTGCCGCGCGGCAAAATCGCGGAATGAGTCACTCCTAGCAGCGGTTAGCCTGCATCTTAACTTCAGTGCTTCAGTGTTTCCAGTCGGTTATTTCGTTTCGAAAAGTTACATTAAAAGCTATTGCAATTCCTTGGAAGCGACTTCACCTATGTAATGAATTCAAACTCAACGAGTAATTACGCAGTTGCAGAAATGTCGAGGTTCTCGTGAATTCAACTTAATTTCTCTGCGGAGAGTTTGAAGAACTACAAAGCCAAGGTTTCCTAGCTTCACACTCGTAGAGCACGCGTGCTAGTCGCAAGTTTGGAGCTGAGGGTATTGAAAAGAGCGGAGAAGACGTTGTTTATTTACATAATAAATTTCGATTTTTTATTGTAGCATTAAAGACTGCCAACGAATACGCTAAGCCTTGTACTTATTTTAAAATGTGGAAAAACATACCTCAGGAAACGTTCAGCACTTTATCTCCTCAATATGAGTAATAGGTTGTAAATTATTAGATTAAAAATCATGATGAAGTTTAGGTTGAGTTACGTACACGTACCTATGTATTCGATCTCGTAATCGTTTACCATCCTATGCTGCCGAGGTCAATTGCAGGCCAGTTGTAGATTAAAAGTAGCGGCAACAGAAATACATATTTTGTGAACATAGGGTTTACCTGTTACCAGTAGTAAAAGCAAGCAATAAACGCCAAAAAAATACGTTTTTGGTATGGGGCCCCCTTTAATCCTTAATTTTATTGTATTTTCATTATTTGATCTTATTAATAGTTAAAATATAAATACATACTTTGTAGAACTTTCCAGTCTCTATCTTTTATCGTTCAAAAGATAGAGCCCTGTGACAGGCTGTCAGAAACACGTTTATTGTATAAGGAAACCATTTAAAAAAAAAAAAAATTATATTATTTGTTTTTATAGCGGCAATAAAAATACATATGTATTTCTATTGCCGGGCCAATATTCAGCGTTTTTACGGCGTTTTATTTTCGTCATTCTTGTCTCAGTAAATATTGTTCAAATAAACGATGCCTAGAGTTAACTTTTTATGAAACCGAAAAACAATCCCGAGTTTAAGTCTAGTTTTATGAAAATTGTCACGATTTGTCCTTTCGTTATAGTAAATAATCGTTGGACAATAATGATTGTTAAACCGCGCGGTCAAAACGCTCGGAGAATCGCCCTGCCGCTATAACAACAATCTGTAAAAATTTCAAGTCTCTACCTACAACGTTTCAAAAGATAGAGCCCTGTGACAGACGGACAGACGGACAGACAGCGGAGGCTTAGTAATAGGGTTCCATTGACACCCTTTGGGTACAAAAACCCGGCAATGCCTTTCGTGAGAATTATTGAGGACAGGTCCATCAATATCCAAGTCCCGTGGCCCACCTCTACTTCCGCGTTCGCGGGATCTCGGAGCTCGCGGAAATGAGCCCCTCTAGTGCTCCGGCTTGCCAAACGGCCTTACACGCTGTATTATACCTCTACACGTTCCAATATAATGCCATAGACTCATAGGCATCGTGACTAAATCAGTAACTTGGGCCTTGTGGCAATCTGATCGCGATTACGAACGCTGAAAAGGGTTTTTAAACGTCGAGATGTATCAGTTATACCTACCAGTAGCGTGGCGCCCAAAGAACTCGATTCCTACCGGCTTGCCTAATATCAGGCATTTGAGTACCTTATTCTACAGCTCTTAAGGAAAATGGACCTATTACATAGGTACAATATTAAAACAGAAAGACAAACAAAATATTACAACTTATCTTAAAACATAAAGGGCCAATAGATAGGTACTTAGATAGCAGTGGCGTGGCGTAAACGATATCCTAGGGCAAGCCGAAGCAGGTTTAGTGTACATTTTCCTTAAGAAGAAACAGGAGGGCAGTTTTTCCATACAAACGTAGTCCCCTGTTTCCTTCCTGGATAATGCCAGTAGAGCAATAATTTTTTGTCCAAAAATCTATTGATATGTTCCTATGTTTTCCTTTTTACGATAAATTGATTCTCAAAAGAGATATTAACCTTCAAAAACCTAAAAAAAATGCCAGATTTTCCGCTGTGTTCACACATCCAAAAAACAAATCTGACTAGATTATTAAAAAGAAGGAAAACATGGGAACATGACCAAAGCCTTTCTTTAATGTATAATGAAAAAAATAGTTAAATAGGTTAAGTTTTGGGGAAGAAATCAGGGGACTACGAAACGTTGTTTTCATGAAATTTTAAAAGGTATTTTCGGTACAAGCTGCAGTTGTCTCTATCGCGCTCTGCGGGGGAGAGGCGGGCAGTGCGGGACAGCGACACATTTTACAGATACCTAATTTTCAATTCTCTCGACCTTACTGTTTCCTCTTAAGAGTTGTAGAATAAGGTGCTCAAATGCCTGATATTAGGCAAGCCGGTAGGAATCGAGTTCTTTGGACGCCACGCTACTGTTAGGTATACATATAGTTTTTTTTTAGTCGGAGGTTTTTAATACTAAGGATTGAGGGTAGAATAGATTTTGTAAAAACTAGGTTTTTCATTTGTCACGTGACGTCATTTGAAACTGCATACTATACTAACTGAGCGTTTTGACACTTCATGAATAGAAGCTAATTCTATCTGTTAGAAAACTAGCTTATACTTTAAGGTAAGGATGTAAAGATACATAATTTTGGCGATACGATACCGATACCGATTATTGTACAAGGTATCATTGCACAAGGTAATAGACCAATACATATTTAAATTCAGTCAGGAATTGAAATTACTTTTTGTAGATTTTTTTTCATACAGCGAATTCTTTTCGCGCTGCTCAAATATCGGTTGTATATGGGCTTTTTTATTTAAAGTGCGTTCTTAACTGACAGTTAACAGGTCGTTACTGAACTGACGATTAGTGTCAAACTCCATACATTTCGTTACGGACTGACAGGTTAGACGGTATTTGAACATAGCTTAAATTTCGCCTAACCGTACATTTTAAAATAATAACTGGCCAAGAGCATGTCGGACCATGCTCAGTGTAGGGTTCCATAGCCGTAACTATAAGGTAAAAAATACAATGTAAAAAAAGTTCAACAACAAAAGAGCGTATCTTCATAGCAATTACGTCCTTTTGTTGAGAAGCGCAGTTTATCGGCAATAACTCAAAAACGGTACATTTGATCTTGTTGAAATAATTTTCATTGAAAGTATTAATTAAGCGTTACCTTCGTGATTTTTTCCATATTTTTCGGAAACACGGTTTAGAAAATAGAGGGGGGGGGACACAATTTACACAACCTTCGGAGCGATTATTTCCAAATACATTCACTTAATCAAAAACATTACTTAGAAACCTTATAGTGTTTTTTAAAGAGCTGTCGAACTATGTACCACACGTTGGTATTTGCTGAAAAAAAAAATTTTACTGTCTTTAACATGTATGGAGTGCCCCCCCTAAAAATATTTATTTTAATTATTTATATACCGAACTAAGTAGCGGCTCATAAAAGACACCTATATTCCAAATTTCATCAATATCCATCATGTAGTTTTTGAGTAAAATGCCTGTGACATACGGACAGACAGACAGACAGACGGACGGACATGACGAAACTATAAGGGTTCCGTTTTTGCCATTTTGGCTACGGAACCCTAAAAAAATGCCCATATAATAGGCGATACAGATATATCGGCCGATATGTTATTGTCGGTATCGTTACATCCCTACTTTAAGGTTTCTCTCTGAGGGCACAGCGATATTTTTCCACCCAGTAAATATGCTAGATTATTATATCTTGTGATTTACCTCCCCTGGCACCGACGGAAATTAAGCCAGGGTGCGTCTGTGCAGTCAAACGGTCTTAAGGATATGAGGTTTTTTCTTTGCTCAAGGCGTGTGAGGTATGAGGTTATTAAGTTTTGCATGGTAAAAGGCTACGATAAAAAACACGGATGCAAATATAAAGTTAAGAATTTTAATTTTGTCTTTTATACATATAAATAGGTAGGAGCCTTTTTACCCGACTGCGGTGAAGCCCAAAGGAGGGTTATGTGTTTGACCTGTATGTATATATTTATGTATGTATGCCCGCTCGTAACTACTCAACGGCACAACCGATTTTGATAAATGATACATCATTAGATTTGTATTGATGATGGCGCGAGTGTCTCTGTTTATAAAGTTCGTTAAAATAAACAAAATGGCGGCTTTTATGCACTTTTAAAGTGCACCGCGGTCGGGTTTTTTTTAATAAAAATATTTAGTTATTGATAAGATTGAAGTGTATGAAACCTAAGTATCTTTATTAGTTAATTATCTTTTAGTTGCGGTTTATCAAACTGTGCGTGAGAATGGTACGTTTGGATGAATTTTGTGGAATAATTCTTGAGTTCATCTTGAGCTGTTTGGTTTGTATTGATAAACGTACCTACAATATTGTAACGCTCGATATTTGAGCACAGATATGGTCGAGCCATGTTTTTTTAATTACTTATTTACTTTTCTCATTCAATATTTGCGACTTCTATGACTTTGTTTACATACATGACAGTGACAAGTTATTACTCATAAATTATCATTAATTTTTTAAAGAGGTTGTAATCTCACAGATACAGATTAGTAGGGTGACAAGGAATTTAGGATAAAACTGATTTCGAAATAAAAATTATCACAGAAAAAAAAATGTTTAGATGTAACTAATTACGACATCAACGTGACCGCTATCAATTACTGAGTTAGAAAAACTGGTACCTGATTACCGATTAGATGTCATCGTGTATATGTAACATAAAATGTGGTGTAATTTACCCGCATTAAAAACCAATGAAGAGACAAAAAACGTTTCATTCATGTAAAGTATTACTTTAATATACTTATGTACGTACAAATTTGTACGGAGGCCTCGGTGGGCGAGTTCGACCCGCACTTGTCCGTTTTTTTACCCGACTGCGGCGAAGCCCAAAGGAGGGTTATGTGTCTGACCTGTATGTATGTATGTATGTCCGTTCCTGTGTCCGCTCGTAACTACTCAACGGCACATCCGATTTTGATAAATGATACATCATTAGATTCGTCTTGATGGTGCGAGTGTCACTGGGTATGAAATTCGTTAAAATAAACAAAGTGCACCGCGGTCGGGTTTTTTTTTAGTAAAAATGTGGTTATTGTTTCGTCTGTTTGTTTGTGCGCTCATCACGCAAAAACTATATTTAAAACCGATATCCATGAAATTTGCTATACCTACGCCGGCCTACCTAAGGCTATGATTTTGGTTAAAACATAGTTTATACCCAACTTATATACTATAAGTTTATACTTTGTACCCAACTTTCCGGAGCTAACTGTTCTTCATTTTCAGTTTATTGTTATTTGGTCCGTATTATATTTACCTACATCTAACATGTGTACTGTTATGTTATGATAAAGTTAACTTTATGGTAAGGTACGTTTTATAAAAGTAACTTTAGAGCGAGTGCATTTTTTAATCACCAACAAAAAAAAACAATTTTATTTTGAGTTAAATAAATTAATAAAGAAACGTAAATAAATTAACCTTTTCGTCTGTTTAATCCTATGGATACACTACGGATAGGTTGCATAATGATTTATTTTTGTTTTATCGTTTTTTTAAGTTATCATAGATTTTTGACAGTATTTCGCTTTAGATGTTATATTTTTCTGAGAATACAGAATTCTCAATATAATATCTGCATAATTTATATTCTGTTGTTTTTATACGAACTTCGCGTGTTTTTTGACTGAAACTCATAGAAAATTATAAAAAATTGCAATCGGCCATTAACTACAATAACGGTCAAGGTCTTCATGAAAATACACATCTAAATATTCAACAACTTGAAATAAGCCAAGCAATGGCTTTGTATGCGAGACGTTTCAACTAAAACAAAAAGATGCATTTAAGTAGAATTTTAACGGCACTTACGCCTTTTTATAAAATAAGGTCTACATATTCTCTGGCATCTCTGCAACGTGTGGGCGACCGGCGCCTTGACTATTACTGCAAAAATATAACTTAAGCAACATTTTATCTCAATAGTTTCAGTCATTGAAATCTCCACCTTATATCAAGACGTTAAGATCCAAATTTCAACGCAAGCAACAAGCGTGATATACATGCGGATAGATTATACTTCGTCATGCATCACAAAGTTATATTTGCAGGTAACTCTAGCGTTGTTGTCTATTGTTGCTATACATTTAGTATTAGTAGGTTGGGGTTACAAGTTTATTCATTCGCAAAGATAAAATTGTAGACTGTCTGAGGTATTTTCGTGGTCGGTACAAATGCTCCTATATCCGTTTGGTATTTATCTTTTAGCTAAAGGTCATCGCTGTTGTATAGGTATTTATTCTGTTTTATGGCTCAATATTGTATGACAGCATAAACCGCTCAGTAATATTAGATGCGCACTACGACTGCAGAAATAAAATAGTGCCATGAAATAGTCTAACGACATAGCTTTACCATACTCAACACCAGATTGAAACTCAATTTATTTTCTATAATTTTATTTGTCTTGTTGGACGCATAGTGAGACCCTTTACATCTCTATAAATGTAGTTTTAAGTTTAATGTAATGTATTAATGAAATCTTATATTAACGCCATATTGCTGTAATACTTTTTGGTTAAAAAGAGAAACTGGTGAGTTTCTTCCGGCGCTTCTTCTCACCAGAAGGTCAATTACCCGAAGCGCCAAAAGAAAAGAATTAGAGATGAGACATGTAAAAGAGCCCTTGAGGGCCTACTTACAGAAATAAATTATTTTATTTTTATTATTTTATTAATGTTACGAAGTAATAGGCTACTTGACAGTGTGAAAAATAATGGAAGAATTATGGATATATGTATTAATTATAAGTATTAAAACCAATTTACGCGAATACTACTAAAAATAAATGGGTAATTTATTTATAAAACCCGGATGAAAATTGATTATTTTTTATCTGTCGCCATTTTATCGAAAACGGTTTGGATTGGCCGATGACGTCACATCATTGTAAACGGCATCGACAGCATCTGTCAATCCTATTCGTTCGTAATTCTGTCATTCAGAACGTTATGCGATCCTCGTTGACGTTTGTCGGTTTACTATCGTGTTACGTCATAGACGCCATATTGTCCGAGAAAGCGTTTTGGCGCCTAATTTTAAAAGTGCATTTTTATTTGCTTTTTTCAGAAAAAATACACAAAAGAATTAAAAATAACCACTTTCTGAGTGCTCAATAGACATCATTAAACAATCTGAGTTACTTTTCAGAAACCTGTCAAGTAGCCTATTCGACAGAGAACTAAAGTTACCGACATAGCTCAGCGAATCAGCAAGCTAAAGTGGCAGTGGGCTGGGCATATCTGTCGTAGAGCCGACGACCACTGGGGTAGACGAGCTCTGGAGTGGAGGCCGCGAATCGGAAAACGTAGTGTAGGGCGCCCTGTAACAAGGTGGAGTGACGACATACGAAGGGCAGTAGGTGGTGACTGGAGGAGGAGAGCTGAAGATCGAGCTCAATGGCGTGCCATGGGAGAGGCCTATGTCCAGCAGTGGACTGATACAGGCTGATGATGATGATGAATGTTATCATAAAAAGAAGGGTTTCTTAGGTTTCCGTAGTCGACTAGGAATACAGTTTTGCCATGTCTGTCTGTCCGCGACTTAGTTCAATGGTCGTCTCGTCAGTACAAGAAAGCTGCAATTTGGCATTGGTACATACTAGGGTTTGCAGTACCGGGATTTTTTTGTATGAGAGATCCGGGAATTCTCGGTACTGCCATACTAAAATTTCCCGGTACTGCAAACCCTAGTACATAAAGCGTGACCTTAGCCTTTGGACATAGCCTGAAACCCCCCGTAGAATGACTTCTCAGGAATGCTCTAATAAGCATATTTACATTAGGAGCTTAGATAAAATATTTAAATTTTCTAACAAAATTTAAGAATTAAAAAGTCAGCCAAAAAGTAACATGCCATATCACACATACGTAATGACGACATTAATTGGACTGACATCTCCTGTTTTCTCCGTATCTCTCTCTCTGTAACTCATTAACGCAAGGTTGGCATTCTGGTGACACTCTCCGTAAATTAAAATCATGTTTACGTAATCCTCAGCAGAATAATAGATTTCCATTTTGAAAAATATGAACAAAATATTTTTTCGGAATATTCATCATAAGACACATGTCAATGTCACACCAAATGAGTGTCAAAATTTTAAAAGAAAATCATACAATAGAAAAAGTTATCATGCAATTCTATGAGGTTGCATTTGGTAAAGGAGTTTCGATTGACATTTGCCTACAAGATACTCAAAAGTAAAAATAGTAATTCGTTAATTTCTTCGTGATTTCTGCTCGAATTGTTATGATACTTTGTATATTAGTTAGAAATACCCTAATCAAACCCTTTCAGGTTTGTCCAGAGGCTAGGGACTACCTGTCTGTATTATCAATCACGCCTATATAGTCGTAAAAATAAAAACTAGGAAATAGTACATTACTGCAGAGGCTGGGAAGTGAGAGGTTGCCGGCCGAGTACATATAGCTGGCCGAGCGAAGCGAGGCCAGATAGTTACGAGGCTGGCAACCCCATTTCCCGCCGAGGTATGTATAGTGCTTTTCTCAAATATGCAATGAAATAAATAAACTTACTATAATAACCTTACTTAATATTTCATAACACAAACTTTCGGTCAAAAGTGACATATTATATCCATAGACAATGCAAAAGCTGTTTCAATTCACATTTTTACCGCGAATATTTAGATGAAATATTTTAAATGTGTATTTGTGTAGTTAAAATTGCAATTTAAAATTGTTTATAATGTGTTATTTGTTATGTTCATGTCAATTTGAAATAAATAACGGCTGAATGCCGTGATGCTGTGGCCCAAATAAATGTGGAATGGAAATAAAAAAAAAAATACCTAGGCCGGCAATGTAAGTATGAAATTCCATTACGTGCCAAGTGTCAAGCCGCACCGGAAACGAAGTACTTTGCGGCCTATTTTTAGGCACGTAATGTCGACATTTCATGCCATGTTTGAGAAAACACATTTTTTATCATAGCGGATGTTAGTAAGGGAAAGCATGGATCCTCATGAACTTAATTCAAAAGTGGTAATTCCTTCTGCTGTCCGCCCTGGATCTCCATTTAAGGACTCATCTTGTCCATCGACTCTGATTCTATTACTCCTGAATGTAACGGCCTTAAAAATCAGAGTACTAATACGACAGTTACTCGACTTTAAGACTCGCCTAACCGAGGAGAATTGGCGCAGGAATTAAATTCAAATGGCATCAAAACACGGGCGGAATAAAACAGTCGCTAGAAGTTCCAGCCTGCTGGCAAGGGAGAGCGGTGGGCGAGCTGCTGGCTCAAGTGAGGAGCGCTAGCTTATATTTACACTTAATCACCAGTGGTTACGCCGTAATATAAAACCTCGGGCTTCGGACTCCTTGGACGGCTAACATAAAGTGCACACTGACAGCATTTGCAAGTAAAAAATGAAAATAAGAATTAAGTGTCACTCAATTATAAACTTTCAAAACCACACTTAATCTAACAAAAAACCAATCACGTTTTTCAATAAGAAAAAAATATATCGCCGTAATCTACGAAATAACCGGGCCTGGCTAGAAATAAATAAATTACGTAAATTATATTCAATAGTTCAATACCTCTAATACCTAACAAAAATAAGTAAAAGGGCAAGAAGTGATGTAATGTGAAGCGTTCGAGGGGCCACCATTGCCGGTGAGTTATTCTTACAGTCCAAGGATTATTTGCGTACCCAACCAGGTGAAGGTGTAAATGCTGATTTGAAGGCACATCATGTGAAGGAGATCGATATTCTTTCTGAATCTGTTCTTTTTATTTCTTTACATCGTTTTCTCTTTTCTTTCAAGGCAGGAGATACTCAAACATACAACTCGTGCCTCACAAAAAAGGGGGTCCCCATAGGTACAAAACAGTGTTATTTTGGCGTTTATCGCTTGACGGTGGTATGGAACCCTTCGTGTGCGATTTGACTCGGACTTGGCCGGTTTTTTCTTCATCCGTTGAACATAGTATTAGATAGCCGCAAGGCAAAATAGATAGGACAGGAAGGAAAGATTATTGAACTGATCATTTATCATACAATTTATGAGTATTCATCGCACCTTGTGTAATCAATGCTTGAAGGTAATTTTTTAAAAAGTTATATTTACAAGAACTTAAGATCGCTACCTCCCCTGGCATTCACTAGATACCCTTCGCGGCGCACTTGGACCGAGTCCAACGTTGACCGATTATAAAATCTATAAAACGTGTTCAAGTTTGTCCCCGACCGGACTATTTGGACGCGAGCTATTGCATTGTTTGGACAAATTGGAATTGATGCCAAGACACGAATGCTGAGTCTGCCAGGTAAGATTAAAACTTACGTAAACTGGGTTTTTTTACTTCAGCCGACAATTTGAAGTTTCTAGTGTTATTTATACTCTGTACTTTTAGGTACTTAAAAAAAGGTACACAAAAAAGCCACGTGACTCGGGTCGATCAGCCAGTGATATTGTGCCACAGATACAAAACATTACTTTGATTGGCGGAACGACCCGAGTCACGTGGCTTTTTTTTATACCTTTTTTTTTTTTTTTTTTTTTTTTTTTTATGTGTGATAGACAAGCATTTGACTCCGATCGCACCTGATGTTAAGTGACGATGAAGCCTAGGATGTAGCATGCTTGTCTAGAAGATGTCTATTCACTCTCAACTTGAAGAGATCCAAGTTATATTTTTCTGGGAAAAGATGGGCGGGAAGAGAGTTCCACTCTTTTGCGGTCCTTATAAGGAAGGTGGATGCAAAGCGTTTTGTACGAACTCGTGGAATATCGACGACATAAGGGTGGAACCCTAATCCACGCCGAGTGACGTAATGATGGAATGGAGACGGTGGAATCAAATCATGCAATCCCAGCGCACACTCACCGAAATGTATCCTGTAAAAAACCGATAACCTGGCGACATTTCTAAGTACCTTTTTTAAGTACCTAAAAGTACAGAGTATAAATAACACTAGAAACTTCAAATTGTCGGCTGAAGTAAAAAAACCCAGTTTACGTAAGTTTTAATCTTACCTGGCAGACTCAGCATTCGTGTCTTGGCATCAATTCCAATTTGTCCAAACAATGCAATTTTTGGTACAATGCTTTTTTTAAGTACCTAAAAGTACAGAGTATAGTACTAGCATTTACCCGCGGCTTCGCCCGCCTTATTCCCATTAATTACCAGGATATAAAGTATCCCGTGTTTCAATCCAGGACCAGGTCTACTTGCATGCCAAATTTCATCTCAATCTATTCAGTTGTTGCACCGTTATGTAATAAAAAACATTCAAACCTCCAAACATCTTCACAAACTTTCACATTTACAATCCGAGCCCAAATGCATAAGGGCCGATACAGACGGACTGCAACCCAACTGCAACTCCCTACGATTTGTATGGGAACTGCATCACAACTGCGCAGCGTGCAGTTGTGATGCAGTTCCCATACAAATCGTAGGGAGTTGCAGTTGAGTTGCAGTCCGTCTGTATCGGCCCTAAGTAGGTTAGGTTAGGTTTGTACTGCAATCCTAACAAAATCGAACTCTTACCAGAAAAGTAGGTAGGTAAGGTGAGGTTTGAGCGCGACCCCAGAGAACCGTACTGGATTTGATATACAAAATAATTTTATGAATTAAAATTTTCTGTAAAACAAAATTATGAGTACGAATATAATTCTAGTAATTATATTATGAATACTAAAAATCGGAATACTAATTATTATGAACAACATTAATAGTAGTACAAATAATCGAAAACAGAAATATATGAAGAAAAAATTATGAAGAGTGATGATTATAATCACAAAGCGGTATTACAAGAAACTTTCGAACAAACAATTGTATGTGAGCCTATATGGACCCGCTTAAAAGAATTGGAAAAAAATCTTTACATGCTCCAGAAATTCCGGTTTTATCAACTGTCCTCAAATCATAGAGGTCGTAGAGCTGACATCTCTTCTCATTAATATCTGGGGTAGGGTAGTTACTTAATTTAGGTTTAGTGTTACAGTCGTCGATGGGTTCAGAGCCGGGTGCACGCGAACACTGAACAAACTATTTTTTCGGAATATTCATCATAGACACCGACACCATAGACAAATGTCAATGTCAAACGAAATAAGTGTCAATATTTTAAAAGAAAATCATACAATAGAAAAAGTTATCATGCAATTCTTCTTTTTTTTAAATTTGAAACCCTGGTTCTGTTTTATTCTTATTTGTCATGTTCAAAGAAAACGCCAACTTACTTTATTAACTTGTATTACTGCAATATTTATTTAAAGAGGACTGTTATTGCAAATACATGTAACACACATTTCTGTAACATTAATTAAATGTTTAAATTGTGTATTTCAGTATTTTGCAAATATAAAATCAACCATTTTAAAAAGTCTTTACCGCTATGGTTTCCGAACGTGACTTGTCGTCTTGATATATATCACTAATGTCACTGTCAGTTGTCCATTGATCGTGTGTGAGCCAGATAACGCCGAGGTACAGAATCAAGACGCATCAGAATAGACTGCGCGGGATCCACACTAGTTGATATTGCTTTATTATTAAAATTCGACGATTTTATTATTGATAACAACATAGACTGTGAAAAATTTACGCAAATAGATAAATGGATTACACATATTAAAAGCACATCAGATGTTCTTCAGTTAGTACATTTAAATATCAGATCACTGAGAAAAAACTTTAGTGAGTTTTTGTTACTGGTCAAAGAAGGGGGATACAATTTGGATGTTATTATTTTAAGTGAAATAAACATAAAACAAGCAGAGTTGAGTTTCTACGCAATACAGGGATACGAAATGTTTTCATACACTAGAGAAACTAGGAGAGGAGGAGGTTTACTGATGTATGTTAAAGAGGAACTTAATGCGGAGTTGCTTAAAACGCAAGCGAAATCAACAGAAATGCTACACTGTGAAGTTAACATACAGTTAGAAAAAATACATATCATTGCGCTATATCGACCACCTGACACCGACAAAATACACTTCATAGGAGAGTTGAAAGAGCTCCTGGTACGAATACCAGTTCAACACAATGTCATATTAGTAGGAGATACGAACATAAATTTACTGGACTCGAATAATAGTAGTGTCGAAAGTTATAAAAACACCTTGTGTGAACACGGTCTCCAAAGCGGTATCAACGAGTGCACTCGGGAAGAGGTAATCGCCGGTGTGTTGACGACGTCATGCATCGACCATGTGTGGGTGCGCGCGCGCAGGCGTGCCGATACGCACATACTCACCTGTAAGTTATCGGATCACCATATGGTTGGCTTGAACTTAGACATTTATAATCGCAGCGGGTCGACGACCGGTGTATCAAAACAATGTAAAATGCAGTGTGTTTTAAGTAATAAACTAGTTAGATCTGAATTGGACAAGATAGACTGGAGCAACTTATTATTATTAGACTGTCCGTTATATTTATATGATAAAATGTATCTTGAGTTTAAAAATATATATGATAACTGTAAAATCAATGTAAATACTGTAGAAAGTCGCGAAAGTCAGCCCTGGATAAATAGCACCTTAAAAAAAATGATAGAACGCAGGGATGACCTATTTAGAAAATGGAAAGCTTCCCCAAAGAACATGGTTTTAAGGCTAGATTATACGAAACATAGAAACAGGACTAACAAATTAATTAATTCGGCTAGAAATAAATATCGGAAGAGTGAAATACTAGATTGTAAAGGGGACTGTAGGAAAATTTGGGCAGTTATAAATAAATGGTTAGGAAATAAAAAACACGACGTGGATACTGTGATCATGAAACACCTGGGTAAGACTGATTCGTTGCGTAATATATGTTCTGGCTTTGCTAAGACCTTTACAGAGGAAATCGATGCGGTTAAACACCACTGTGATTATAAATTCTTAAACCGGTCGTCTTATGTAAGTCAAGTCAATGTCTCATTCCGGTATCGAAAAGTTTCACCCCTGGAAATAGAGAGAATTATCGATCATATGAGCTGGAGAAAATCCCCGGGGATTGATGATATCAGGGTGCAGGACCTTAAGTATGTAAAAAAGGAGATAAGCCCGGTTCTTGCTAGGTTCATTAATATGTGTGCGCAGACAGGTGTATACCCGGATACCTTAAAAAAAGCCATTATTCGTCCTATATATAAACAAGGCAGCCACCTCGATTATTCTAACTATAGGCCTATAGCTATATTGTCAGTAGTAAATAAAATAACAGAAAAAGTGATAGTAGGTAGGATCAGCAGTTTCTTAGAAAATAATAACATTATATCGAATAGTCAACACGGTTTTAGGAAGGCGCGAAGCGGGTTACCCTCATCTGGCAGAATAATATTGGTCAGAAATACACTCCGCAGAACATGTTTCGCAGAAACACATTTAGTCGAATGGTAGTTTTGCACAAACTTTATTTGGCATTATTATTTCTAGGCATACAATACATTTTGTAGCATATCATTTTGCAGATAATGACTTTTGCAGATTTTTTTTAGCATAATTTTATGTAGCATAATAGTCCTGTAGCATACTTCTATTATGGCATAATGATTTTTCTGCTTGCAGAAAAGTAGGTTAGGTTAATTACCTAAAGCTTAATATTCCTAACATGAATTGTCCTAAGAATTATTTTGCCTATTATTAAATTGGCTACACTTATAGCTCCTAATCTAAACTATGGTAGGCGTGAAGTCAGAATCGTTACGTATTCTACCTTCAGGCAGGTCAGATTTCGGTTAGGCACGACCTTTCTTCCGTGGGCACGACGCTACGCCACTGCGAGTCATAACTATACACAAATACTAATGATATTATACAAAACCATAAATAATATTTTTACAGCAGCCCATAAAGCCTCTCTGCTTGGGTAAATTATTAGGGCGTAGAACAAAAAGGGGGGATGGGGGGGCGGAGCCCCCCACAAGGGGGGCTCGGGGGGCGAAGCCCCCCGCATTAAAAAAAACTCAAACCATAAGTTCAATTAGGTTAGGTTAGGTTAGGTTAGGGTTCGAACTGCGTCCCCCAACAAACCGAACTGCTGTCAGAAAAGTAGATTAGGTTAGGTTTGAACTGCGTCCCCTAACAAAAACGAACTGCATTCTTATGAGCAATTTATCCTATCCTGCATATGTCTAGTACAGTTAGAGTAGTAAACGAAGTTCACCTTGACATCAAATGTTATTCTGCTAAGCAAATTTTATGCCACCTAAATATTATGCAGAATTAAAATAATCTACGAAATGACTTTTCTTTTAGAAGACTGTTATGACCATCAACATTATGCCAACATATGATTCGGGATTATAAAATTCTGCGAAATGATTTCTGCTAAAAAAAAATCTGCGTAAGGTGTTTCTGCCAAACAATACTACTGCTAAGTATTATTATGCGAACCAAATATATGTCAAAAAAGTTTCTGCCAGATAATAGTGAACCGCGCGAAGCACGTCAACGGCCTTAGCGCAGTTTGCAGATGACGTCAATGATAAATTAGATAAGAAAATGTTTGTATTAGTGCTTTTTATAGACTTCAAAAAAGCTTTTGACACATTGGACCACGGATTGCTACTCAAGGCTATGCACGAGTGTGGAATCCGTGGTCCAATCAGTCTTTGGTTCCGTAGTTATTTGGAAAACCGGACGCTTCGCACTAAGATCAATGGGGAGACCGGTGCCGAGGCCAACATCAAGTACGGGGTGCCGACTGGGTCAGTGTACGGACCGGTCGGGTACACCATGCACGTGAACAGCATCAGCAACGTCGTCGAGCACTGCTCCACGTACATGTATGCGGACGACACGTGCCTGATGTACGCCGACCGGGACGCCACGCTCATACAAGACAAGCTGCAGGCGGACTTCAACAATATTCTTAAATGGTCACATGATAACGGGATACTGCTTAACGTGGCTAAGACCAAATGCATGCTAATTCACTCCCCATACTTGAAAAAGCCCTGTATAGATATCAAAATAGTTGGACATACATATGACTGCTTGCATAATAACATGTCACTGTGTAAATGTGATCCTCTTGAATTTGTCAGTAACTATAGATACCTTGGCTTGAACATAGACAGTAACTTTAGTTGGAAATCCCATGTGGCGACAGTGTGTAATAAGCTCAGATCTATATTATGTAAATTTAACCACTTGAGAGGTATAACAAATAGGGCCACCCTATACACTTTATATCACGCTTTAGCTGACTCGGTCCTGAGCTATGGGCTGGTGGCATATGGCCGCACATTCCAAACGCAGCTAAATATGATCTCAAACCTACAACTAAGATTAATTAAAAAGCTAGTCGATAAACAAACTAAAGAAAAATGTAACAAAGACTACAATAAGTTATTTAAAAAATGTAAAATATTACCTGTACAGGATAAGTTTAAATATTTATTAGCTGTAGATCAATACCAGTCCTCGGAGTTTAAAACACTTACAGTATATAATAGAAGCCTTAGAAGTACAGTACGTAAGAAATATGATGAGCCGAGAGCGTGTAATTACTACGGTCAAAGGACACGAAAGTACCTAATACCGCGAATATTCAATCGCATACCCTCAGAAAACGACTGTCCATCCAAGGCAGTGTTTAAAAAGAAATTAAAAGCGTTATTATTAGAAAATTCATAGTTAAGATTAGTATTTTGATAAGTAATGTAATTTCTGGTACCATTAGTAACTAGTAGTAGTATAGTAATGTTACAGTGCACAGTGTAGGTTAAGTAACGAGTGCTATATTCGCCAACAAACTGTTCCGCAGTTTGGCGAAGACATGAAAATTGTAACTATGTACTGTGTTTGTGAGAAATAAATTAAAAAAAAAAAAAAAAAAAAAAAGTTTTACAATTTTATTTAAGTTAAGTAAGGTTATTTTAATCAGATTTCCTCACAAGTGTGATGAAAAACATTGTGTGTGCCACGGGCGGTAAAGGAATTACAAACTCGTTTGTTCCTTACTTACCGCCCTTGATACACAATGTACTATTGTATATTGGTTAGAAATACTGTAATCAATCA
The DNA here is from genome assembly GCA_947034925.1 of Eudemis profundana. NCBI lineage: Eukaryota > Metazoa > Arthropoda > Insecta > Lepidoptera > Tortricidae > Eudemis > Eudemis profundana. Next base: position 3,734,165 of record OX344809.1, read on the forward strand.
ATAAGAGTCACAGATTTTTTTGAGTCACAGATTTTTTTACATTTCTGTAAGATATTTAGTAAATAAGTATTCTCAATTTGTATTTTGACGTTTGGAGATCCTTTACACCTCCAAAATATAATATTTTGACAACGGAGACTCTTTACATCTCCATTAATTTTAGTATTGATTTATTTTCTATTTTTAATTTGTCTTGTTTGGACGTATAGAGAGACCCTTTACATCTCTATAAATGTAGTTTTTAAGTTAATGTAAGGTATTAATGAAATCTCATGTATATCAAAGGATGAAAAGAGAAACTGGTAAGTTTCTTCCGGCGCTTCTTCTCACCAGAAGGTCATTACCCGAAGCGCCAAAAGAAAAGAAAAGAAGACAAAATAATGTAAGACATGTAAAAGAGCCCTTGAGGGCCTACTTACAGAAATAAATTATTTTATTTTTATTTTATTTTAATCAACATTTACCTACCTTTCAGGTTTGTCCAGAAGGGGATTAAGGGATAAACACACAAAAATATAAATAAAATAGCTTTGCGTGTAAATAGGTTAATGCAACTTTAAGTACTTCGGAGGGTGAATTTAATTGGGATTGATTACAATTCGGAACTCGAGGCACCTAGCCGTCAATTACCCCGCAACATCTTACCCTTACTCCGTACGTAATCGCGACTGAGGGCGGTAAAATGCCGCTGGGTGTTTAGTCACGTCCATCCATCGCACCACTCGTCATCGGCGGGCGGTTCATTCCCATTTCCTTGAGTCACTACACTCAACAACGCGCCGGTTCTCTAGAACCTTTCTGGCGCGTACAATAGCGATCTGGAATGAACTTCCTGCTAAGATTTTCCCACTGCGCTTCAATATGGGATTTTTTAAAAAGGGTGTCATCAAATTTCGTCAGGACCGGCAACACTTTGGTAATAAATCCATGTAGTGTTGCAAATGTCTAAAGGCGGCGGTGACCACTTTCCATCAGGTGGGCCGACTGCCTGTTTACCAGTCTAAGGCAATCAAAATAAATCCAGTTTGAACTGAATTGTTTTCTGGGACCGAATATTACGGTTGGCCAAAAATTAGGTTGGTATTGGTGGTTGGGAAGAGGAGGGAGAGCTATAGAGAAGGTAGAGAGAGTGAGAAGGAAGGGAGGGAGAATGGGAATGATAGGAGGAGCACGAGAGGGCAGAGAGAGACAAATAGACGGCTTGGAGAGATAATGAGAATGTAGGGAAGGGAAAGGGAGGGATAGTGAGAAAAAAGGGAGAATGAGCCCTCTGGCTCTTTCTCTGGAAGAAAAAAAAAGCGCCAGGAGTGGAAGGAGCCTTTCTTGCCTAAGACATCTGTCACAACAAAACATTGTTTATTCAGTTAAGATCTTTAATTTCTTTCTTTGCCAGAATTTGTAATTGTAGATTTATTTCATGATCCAACAAAGTTAAAAAAATTGACTCATATATCATCATTTTCAAATATTAGCTCCATATTACTACCCCAAAAGCAATAAAGTTAACCCGTTCGCAGTTTCTTGACGAATTAATTAATTTACGCTTAATACTTCCCGACAATAAGCCCGTGATAAATTGATGGCGCGATGTTATCAATTTAACTTCAATGCCGCCGGGATATCAGAGTGTGCGATGAACTCTGGGCCCGCATTCAACAATGGCTTTGATTTGGGCACTTGGCCCACCGCCGGCGAGTAAGCGAGTAACAGTTCATTTCAGTTTGTGCGAGTAAACTATACAGATAGGTAGATAAAATTTACAAAGTCAAGCTTAAAGATGATACACATGTATTGTTAATTTTTTTAGTAGTTTCCTGAGAGAGTCTGCCCTGAAAATATAGTGTCATATATTTGATGTAGAATCAACCTGCAATAATTAAATGCTTGTAATAATGAAGAAAAATAAAACTATCAAAATATATTTTTTTATATTTTTTCAACCCTAATGTTTTGCATGTCTGTGAAGTTAGCAGATCAAGTTCCAGCAGATCATCACAAAAAAGTTGGAATTCTATTCGCTTGCCACATAGTTCTATAGTTCTTGATACTTTTTAGACATAGTTGTATTGAATTTACGCGGCTACCTCCGTGTCTTATTTACGCGCTGGAGCGCGGCACGGGCTGCACAGCACATTTTGTTTTGTGAAATGTGAAAGATCTTTTCATTGCATTTTGCAAAAAGCCAAAAACCCGCCCCCGCAAATATACAACAATTTGAAATAAAATAACGTGAAAAGAATTTATTTGAGTCACTCACTACACTAAAAATACATACATTTTAGAACACGTGAATTAAAAAGGACACAGTAATCACTGCACTCTGCATACTTAGGGTGGGTTGCACCATCTAACTTTTACTATGACCAAACGGTTAAATCATTGTTTGAACAATGATCATAGTAAAATGGTGCAACCCGCCCTTAGTAATAGTGATGCTTAACTTTAGTTAACATATTTTCCAATAATTCGAATGACATAGCTTAAAATAGATTTTTCTTAAATAGACAGACGGGACAGCTAGTATTACATAAAACAAGTTACACCATTTATAACTGAAGAACGGGCAGACCGACTTTTATGACCTTTAATTTGTTGAGTTTGTCTTCGGCCCGAATAGCACAATAACTAGGTATTAAAAGATCCAAAAATTTAAAATTCTGGGGCGTAACGAAGTTTGCCGGACAGCTAGTATATAATATTAAAAATACAAACACTCTGCAATTCACATATCAAAAGAAGAAGAAATGTTCACACAAATTGCAATTTTGAAACACTAAATGAGTGAATCAGCCCACTAACAAAACCTCTAAAAAAATCTATAATGATAATTGGCATTAACATTTTGACACAACAAGCCGCACGATTAAATAACTCCGGTGATTTGGATGAGGACGATCAAAGATGTGGTGCAGAGACTAAGAAAAGAGATAACGAACGAGACATCAAACGCAAACACGCGGCAGAAGGTGATCCTGAAGGGGCGCAGTTCCAGGTAGTCGGCGGCCAGCTCGAGCGCATCGCGGAGCTCGTCATCTGTGAAAATGCAGATATCATAATTATTAGTAACAATAATGGAGCCAGTGTCGCAGCGCCTGTATTGGCCTTACAAGTCATGCATGCCGGTGCCGTACTCCAGGGCACGGATATCGGTATTTTCTCCATTTAAAAATACCGTTATTTTTCCGCTCTTTGGTTTATTATTACATTTTTTATTGGACAATCTAATAATGGGCCATCATTACTTAAATACAAGATTGAGCTCTACATAAAAACCATAAAATAATTCAAAATATTGGGCTTTTTCGAGTCGTTTGCAAAATACCGGTCCCGAGCCCTACCACACTCTAAAAGACGCTGCTTAAGACATCGTTTAAAGAGTGCGACTACGATAACAATAACAATGCAGTGGATTATATGGCGACACCTCCACTTAAAAGTCAAAGTTCTATGGAAATGTGACTTTTAAATGGAGGTGTTGCCATATACCCTACTAAAAAGTTAACGTAGCCGCATTCTAGATGCAAAAGACCATAAATGAAGATAAATAAAATTAACAAAGGCCTGACGAAAAGCACACAGCAGTACTGCCGCCATAACGCAAAAGGGCACATCGAACAATTTTTTTCGACACTGAGTTCTATACATATTCGGAATCAGTAAATTTCACTGATTCCGAATATGTATACAACTCAGTGTCGAAAAAAAAATGTTAGTTGTGCCCTTTTGCGTTATGGCGGCAGAGTAGGAAGGAAAAGAAATGGTGGAAAACACGGTAATTTGATTAATACCATAGAAAAAAGACGAAGTAAAATAATTATAGGACTGATGACGATTTCCTTAAAACAGAAAAGAGGCTTCCCTGGATGATGTCAGTGATGAAAAGAAGTACAACTTGTGGGGGAAATCCGAAGGATGATTGTAGGATCTCTATGAAAAATAAACGAAGCTTAATGATAAGAGATTTGGTGAGACACGAAGTGGCCTTTAAAACAGCTTTGAAAGGAACATTTTAAAGAAAAAACCCGGTCAAGTGCGAGTCGGACTCGCGCACCGAGGGTTCCGTACAAACTCATAAGTAGATACGCGAATAGTTCAAGAAAAACTGTATGTCGATTTGTTTAGTAGAAGCAAATAAGTATTTGTTATGATTTTTGCAAATTTCTAAAAAACAGTGCAAGTGAAAACAGTTATATTTTTCCTGTAATATTTAGAACCTGACGTGTAATGATTCTATTTAATAGCAAGGACCATTAAATCAAGAGGACTGTCATTCTCCGTACAAAAAGCTGTTCCCCGAATTTACAACGCCATCTATGTAAGCTTTGTTAAAATAATTATAATATTATTTACAATAATGCAACTTCGCAAACGTGACACAGTATTTCAATGTTGGAATTTATTTATTATTAGCTGTTTGCAAACTAATTGTTACTACCTATACTATGTTTCTTTGTTCAATTATAACATCGTTAAATGTTTAGTGTTTTAGCGCCATCTAGTTTTTGCCCGGAAATCCCCTTAGCGTGAAACAGGCCATTGCTTAGTTTTGCTACTCTCCGCTAGATGGATTAATGGATGGATTAAGTTTATGTAAATTTCTAAAAAAGTATTAAAGTTAGGAAGACCGTTCTATTTTTCCTGTAATGTTCAGGTTGATATTGATAATTAGTAATTATGACACATTTTTCTGATCAGTAACTTCGGAGATAATAGGGGGGGAATCGTACATAAAAATGTATGAATCAAAACCTACTTATTTAAGAAAAACAAATAAAAATGGTGTTTTAATCTACAAATTAAGCTCTTTCATTTGATACTCCTACATAATAGCCCTACTAATTAGATTAGATTTGGTATAATAGCCCTACTTTCAATTTTCAAAGTCCCATTACGGAGCCTTTTAAAAAAAAGTAAAAAAGGTACAAGATATTTTTTATGTCCAATAAGCTCGGGTTAGCTACTTTTAACAGTATTCCATATTTCAAATCGATAGCATCAGTAGTTCCTGAGATATCTGGATGTGACAGACGGACAGACAGACAGAGTCGCACCATAAGGGTTCCTTTTTTACCATTTTGGTACGGAACCCTAAAAAAGGGAAGCAAGACCAAGTAGGGGCTTTTGTACAATAACTCTAAGAAAACAAGACGTGTCTTATCAAACTATATGCCCGACAACAGACAAAAATTGCGTATACAAATTACGACTTCACAACGGATACGTACGATAGGGTGAACGGGCGTGCGCAAAATCTGCAATAAGGTTTAGCACCGATAAGAGCTATGGCTTATTTATTAGCTACGAAAAGAGATGAAGAGATGTATACTGTTATTTTCTTATGAAATAAATGATCTATCTATTTATATACTCGTACCCTCGCAATCTAGAAGTTCATCTCCGATGTCTGTTTTGAAATTTTCCACTTCGCGAGTTACAAGTTCGGCAAACGCACCCGGCAAGCAAGCAACCACAGATACCACGAAAACATTCATCAAGTCCCAAATAATCCTGAGAGTAAGCACATTCTGAAAAAATAGACGAAAGTATTAACTGTTCTAAATAAAAACCGGTGAAGTGGGAGTCGGACTCGCGCACCGAGGGTTCCGTACAAACTTGTAAGTAGATACGTGAATAGTTCAAGAATAACTGTATGGCGATTAGTTTACAATACAAGTATACTTTGTTGCACACCAGAAAAACACATTACACATACATTACATTACATTAGTTTAGTAGAAACAATAAGTATTAGTTATGATTTTTGCAAATCTCGAAAAAACGGTGCACGTTAGGAAAACCGTCATGTTTTTCCTGGAATATTAAGGATAATATTTTTAATTGGTAATTATTACAGATTTTTCTGTTCAGTAACTTCGAAGATTATTATCTTCGAAGTTACTGAACAGAAAAATCTGTAATATGTGGGGGGAATGGTATCTTTTTTAACGTTTTTCGTCCTAATTCAAAAAGTCTATGATTAAGAAAAAAACAAAAAATAGATTTGAAATTTACAAATTAACACCTTTCATTTGATATCCCATTTGATATAATAGCCTAACTTAAATTATTTGACATCCCATTTCAACCCCCTTTTAAAAAAAAAGTAAAAAAAGTATAAACATTTTTTTACGTCAAGTAGGCTCGGGTTAGCCACTTTTAAAATTGTTCCAAATTTCAAATCGATAGCAGCAGCAGTTCCTGATATATCTGGCTGTGACAGACGGACGGACAGACAGAGTCGCACCATAAGGGTTCCTTTTTTACCATTTTGGTACGGAACCCTAAAAAGTAATTATTTACATGAAATTGTTACCTACACCATGTTTTATATCCAAAATAACATTTTGCCCTTGGAAGACAAAAATAATAAAAGTTGTAGTGAACCCAGCAAATATCTGAAACGAACAACACAAAGTCAAATTTTTATTTACTAAACCTGTATAATTGGCATTAAAGATTTTACGTATAATTTTGCCTCACCTGTACTTTTGCCCATGGCAGTGTGATGTGCATATTATCTATTAACGTTTTATAAAGCTTTAAGCAGTTATAGAGAGATTTAATTTGATGATGTCTATTATTGGGACGGTTTCGTATGAAATGAGATTTCAAAACATGACGCAATATAAATAAACGATTACGCAATAGATCCAATGACAGCAGATTCATCAAACAATTGAAATTCACTGTAGCATCCATGAATGCAAATAAAACTGAAACTATAGAATGAATGGTTGAAAGTTTGAATATTTATACGTATAAACAAGCAAATATAACTTTGAAGGCAGTGAGGAACAAATAGTACATTGTGTATCTAGGGCGGTAAGTAAGGAATTACAAACGAGTGTTTGTTATAAGTCCGAGGTGAAACCGAGGGCTTTAATAACACGAGTTTGTAATTCCTTTACCGCCCGTGGCACACACAATGTTTTTCATCACACTTGTGAGGAAATCTAATTAAAATAACCTTACTTAACCTAAATAAAATTGTAAAACTGACAGTGATATTAGTGACATCCATAGACAATGTGAATACTTATAAAGTCACGTTCGGAAACCATAACGGTAAAGACCTAAAACGGTTGGTTTTATATTTGCAAAATACTGAAATACACTATTTAAACATTAAATTAATGTAACAGAAATACGTGTTTATATGTATTTGCAATAACAGTTCTCTTTAAATAAATATTTCAGTGATAAAAGTTAAAAAAGTAAATTGGCATTTCCTTTGAACACGACAAATAAGAGTAAAACAAAACCATCGTTTCAAATTTAAAAAGAAAACCATTACGCCCTAGGGCGTAATAGGTCATTTACGGCCCGCAGAACCTACGTGTAATGACATCATTTTCGAGCAAGTGTGATGAAAAATATAATTTGCACGGCGGGAGTAATTAAAAGCAGATGACCATATCCCATTTCTGCATCTACTTGCTCGATAACCTTGCAGTAGTTCAAAAAATCCTTTCCGTCCGTAAACATATGAATAAGTACATTCAAATTGTAATTACAAAATATAGCCATGGGTTGTAAAAATAATAATCCAATAGGTACTTCAGCCAAGACCGAATAAACTACGGCGGCGTTTGCGAAGGCTAAGCAGAAGCAGTAAATGCGTGCAAAGAAACGAAGGATGGTTTTGCGGCTGATGCAGGTATATAACCCGAAGAGCAGGCGAGTCTGGAGTACGGTGTGCAGCGTGACACAGCTCCCACGGGACGTCTTGGATTCCGACAGTATCTCGTCCATTGTTACAGCAATTGTCTCGTCGGTTCAGAACAGAACTCACTCAGTCTGTCTTCACTCTACGACTGAATATGGATCGACCTTTGTATTGGTTGACGTGGCTTGTTTGAGGTGTAGTATGAGGATGTGTAATATGCAATTAAGGTCTAATATAGCCTTCTGGTATTGATCCGTTTTCAAACGGGTTCACCAGAGACTGAATCTGTCTTGATGCAGAATATAACATTTACTGTGATGACGATCGTAACGATGGCGACTATATGCTTCGCGATTTAATTATCTTAATCTCAGTCGAAATAGATAAATTATAACAGTCTATTGATGTTTAACATATTGACTTTGATTTTATAACAGATATAACGGAACCATTACATTCAAGATTATTTCTGACATTTAAACATCTTCGCCCTCGGAAAAATCGTCGGATTTGTCGAAGTTAAGAGACTCTTTCTTTCACAGTCCTATAAGCCTCAAAATCACAAATAAAACATAGTTATGGTTAACTTTAATCTAAGATAAAAAAAATTACATTGTTGAAACCTAACCTAACATGCATGTTTATATACTCGTATATGTTAAGACCGATTGTACTCGCACGAGTACATAAATTTCAGAGCTATTTTTGGCAAAAGTTTTTTAATTTTCTGGGGGAAATCAACTTACTAACTTATGAAATACACCAAAACTTTACTAATCAAAACAAAACAAAAATATATACTTAATTTAATTAGACTTTCGGTGAGATAGCTCTGGGTTTTCTTGCCGCTGGGCGCGATGTGGCCAGTAGTGTCAAATCTCAATGCCGCACTGTTCGCTGATTGGCCATCAATGAGTTGGTGTTTATTTTTTTAGGTAGAAAGTTTCGTTCGGAAACGATCTATGCGTGTTAACATGTTTAACCGGTTTGACATTTGGCTGCATATTTTTTTACTTGTTATGTCCTCAAGTGAGAACCGGGGCATCCAGGAGGTTAAAAAAATGTGACGTGTGCTCGGCAATGTATTAAATGTACTGTGGCTGTGGTGGTTCTGTGTATAGTTATTGCCTCCAAGTCATATTTACTGCAAATTAAAACAATATACACCGTGGGCCGATTAACCCGACCAGGTATTCCAGATGGTATTACAAGATAATTACGTTATAACATAGGTCGAATTTTGTTATTTTACATTAATAGTCTTATGGAACAAAATAAATCAGTAAATTCAGCCCCTCGTTATAAACATGTCCTAACTGGAGGAAAAGTTATCAAAAAGGAATAAAAAAGCTGAAATGGAAACGAAAGGTCAATTTTTTGGCCTCGTAGTCGCTTATCATCAAATACTGCGAAGGTTAATTGCTGTTTAGTTAAGGGATTAGGTTGTATTCGAAAAGTGGCTTATATTCACCGGAAACTTAAAAAAATATAAAACGTGAATGAAATAAAAAAGTTATGCAATATCTTCTGGATTATAGTAAAAATACTGATAATTATTAGAGTAAATATTACGTAACTTTTAACTTAATAGTAAATAAAACGTAGGTTTTAAGATTAGTACTATAATGATTGCCACGCCGTTATAAGGGTAGCTATGAATGTAAATACCGTCCTAGAACATTTAATATTTCCATGGCATTGCTATAAATGAATAGAAATCTGACTTTATTGATGATATTGCAATTTGAAATAAAATACCACAGTAACGTGAAAAGTATTTATTTGACTCAATCACTAGACTAAATAAATATACATTTGAGACACGTGAATACGAAAAGGACACAGTAATTGCATATTACACTCTGCATACTTAATAATAGTGATGCTTAACTTTACATATTTTTCAATAATGCGAATGACATATGCTCATGACTAAAAATTGATTTCTCTTAAATAGAATACTATTTACTTTAAATGTACAATAAAATACAAACACTCTGTAACTCACATATCAAAAGAAGAAGAAACGTTCACAAATATTACAATAACGTTAATAACATTTACAGACCAACTATATTTAACATTTTGAAAAATTAAATGAGTAAATGAGCCCATTAAAGAGCCTCTGTCTACGTTGGTAATAGGCATTAAATTTTTGACACAACAAACCCCACGATTAAATAACTCCGGTGATTTGGATGAGGACGATCAAAGAGGTGGTGCAGAGACTAAGAAAAGAGATAGTGAACGAGGCGTCAAACGCGAACACGCGGCAGAAGGTGATCCTGAAGGGGCGCAGTTCCAGGTAGTCGGCGGCCAGCTCGAGCGCATCGCGGAGCTCGTCATCTGTGAAAACGCAGATATCATTATTATTAGTAACAATAATGCGGCCAGTGTCGCAGCTCCTGTACAAATAAGTCATGCACGGCGGTGTCGTACCTCAGGGCTCGGATACCGGTATTTTCTCCATTTAAAAATGACGGTATTCTGTCCGTTCTTTGGTTTATTATAAAAAAATAATAATTCGACAATCTAATAATGGGCCATCATTACTTAAATTTATACATGATTGAGCTCTACATAAAAAGCATAAAATGATTCAAAATATTGGGCTATTTCGAGGTTTTTGTAAAATACCGGTTTCGAGCCCTACCATACCCTAAAAGACGCTGAGTAAGACATCGTTTAAAGAGTGCGACTACGATAACGATGCAGTGGGTTATGTGGCGACACCTCCATTTAAAAGTCAAATTTCTATGGAAATGTGACTTTTAAATGGAGGTGTAGCCATATACTCCACTAAAGAGTTATTGTAAAAGCACTCTAGATGCAAAAGACCATAAATAAAGATAAATAAAATGATCAAAGGCACGACGAAAAGCACACAGCACTAGAAAGGAAAAGAAATGGTGGAAAACACGGTAATTTGATTAGTACCATAGAAAACAGACGACGTAAAATTATAGGTCAGGTGACGATTTTTTGAAACAGACAAGTAGCTTCCTTGGATGCAAGAGGTCAGTGATGAAAAGAACTACAACTTGTGGGGGGAATCAGAAGGATGACTCTAGGATCTTTATGAAAAATAAACGGAGTTAAATAATAAGTTATTTGGTGAGACACAATAATGCCTTTAAAACAGCTTTGAAAGGAACATTTTAAGGAAAAAAAGAAGACCAAGTAGGGACTATTGTACAACAACTCAAAGAAAACAAGATGTGTCTTATTAAACTATATGCCCGATAACAGACAAAGATGGCGTATACTTAAACAAGTTACGAATTCACAATGGATATGAACGAGCGTGCGTAAAATCACCGATAAGGTGTAGCACCGATAAGAGCAATGGTATGGTTACGAAAAGAGACGGCTATACGACAACGTAAAATATTTGGCTCTGGTCAGATATCGAATGACGATGGCCAGGATAGTCAAAATAGAGCAAGGCTGCCATACTGAATAAAATCTAGGAAGAAATAAATTATCTATCTATCTATATACTCTAACCCTCGCAATCTAGAAGTTCATCTCCGATGTCTGTTTTGAAATTTTCCACTTCGCGAGTTACAAGTTCGGCAAACGCACCCGGCAAGCAAGCAAGCGCAGATAACACGAAAACATTCATCAATTCCGAAATCATTCTGGAGGTGAGGAAATTCTGAAAAAGGACATATTAAGTATTAACAAGTCTAAAAGAGTAATGATTAATATGAAATAACAAGTTACATACACCATGTTTGAGATCCAAAATGAGTAGTTGGCCATGAAAGACAAAAATAATAAAAGCAGTAATGAAATTAGCAAATATCTGAAACAAACAACACAAAGTCAATTTTTTTATTTACTAACCTGTATAATTGGCATTAAAGACTTAACGTATAATTTTGCCTCACCTGTAACTTTGCCCATGGCAATGTGATGTGCATATTATCTATTAACGTTTTATAAAGCTGTAAGCAGTTATTGAGAGATAAAATTTGATGATGTCTATTATTTGGACGGTTTCGTATGAAATGAGATTTCAAAACATGACGCAATAGAAATAAACGATTACGTAATAGATCCAACGACAGCACATTCATCAAACTATTGAAATTCGCTGCAGTGTTCATGAATATAAATAAAACTGGAATTATAAGACTTAAGATTGAAAATTTGGATTGCTCGTCTTGGAGATATATATATACGAATAAACAAGAAGATATTACTTTGAAGGCAGTTAGTAACAAAAATATAATTTGCACAGCGGGAGTGATTAAAAGCAAATCACCATATCCCATTTGTGCATCTACTTGCTCGATAACCTTGCAGTAGTTCAAAAAATCCTTTCCGTCCGTAAAGATATGAATAAGTACATTCAAATGGTAATTAAAAAATATAATCGTGGGTTGCATTAAAATTAATCCAAAAGGTCGTGCGGCAAAGATCAAATAAATGACGGCGGAGTTTGCGAAGGCTAAGCAGAAGCAGTAAATACGGGCAAAGAAACGAAGGATGGTTTTGCAGCTGATGCAGCTATATAACCCGAAGAGCAGGCGAGTCTGGAGGACGGTGCGCAGCGTGACACAGCTCCCACGGGACGTCTTGGATTCCGACAGTAACTCGTCCATCGTTACAGAAATTGTCTGGTCGATTCAGAACAGAACTTACTCAGTTTGTCTTCACTCTGCGACTGAATATTGATTGACCTTTATATTGGTTGACGTGGCTTAATTTAGGTATGTATGCAATTAAGGTCTAATATAGCCTTCTGATATTGATCCGTTTTTAAACAGAGACTGAATCTTTCTTGATGCAGGATATAACTTTTACTGCGATGTCGATCGTGATGATGGCGAGTAACTATATGCTTCGTGATTTATTCATCTCAATCTTAGCCGAGATGGGAGAATTATAGACAGTAAATTTTCGATGGTATTTTATAGTATAGGTTTCGGGCAGATAACTGAATGTAATATTTAAAAAAAAATGTTGAATCGCGGCTGTACCGAAACTGTATCGCGACTGTATCGATGCTGAATCGCGGCTGCATCGATACTATATCGCGACTGTAGCAATGCTGTATCGTAATCGTAGCGATGCAGAATCGTGTTTACGTGTGCGAGGGTATATGACCAGCGACAGCATTGCGACTATATCGCGACTGCATCACGACTGCATCGGTACAAATTGTAGCCGTGTGCTGTCTCCCTTATATTCGTTGACGTGGCCTCGCCAAAGCATGTGTGCAATTACGTTCCGATATAGCCATTGATATCATTCGATCCTATACAACGGGTTGTTAGGGACTGAATCCTTATATAGTCACTTTACTGGGTGTAATATTTATAAATTTACGATGACGATCGTAATGATTGGATTTGTGGTCCTTTGGCGTGGCTTCCTGGTTGGTCGTTTGATTAAATTTAATTTCAATTCTTAACTGAACCTTTATTACATAATTTAATTAATGAACGGTCTGATATAAAATACTTAAGAGGTCTCAGAAAATATGAAATGTTTTCAACGAGGACAAAATTATTAATAAAATTAACAATCTGGTGGAACTTCATGTTAGGTAGGTAATGCATGAGTTTTAAACGGTGGGTGGGTTAATGTTTATGTTTTTTTGCGTGTATGTCCATTTATCCATCAGCCACGGACGTCCACTGCTGGAAATAGACCTCCCCCGTAGATCGCCACAAAGTGCGGTTCTGAGCAGACCGTATCCACAGATGTTTCTTGAACAGATTTTGGCTTGAATTTTGGCTATTTAGACTCATTTTTGACTCGTCAAATGGCATGTAAAATGGATTCTGTTAAACCACAACAGTGAACTCAATGGCAACGTCGAAAAACCATTAAGACTTGAATCAAAGAGAAAGTATCCTAAATCGATGAGCAAATCAAATTTCTAAGTACGGTTTCAGTTTAGGTAAATTTTCTCAATCTTAGTTTCTAATTATAACAACTATTTTGTCAAAACAATGAGCACCAATTATAATTTCCATTAATTAATTCATCTGTGTTTTGGGTCGGTCGTAGAGTACACAGTTAAACAAATAAAACGAGCCAAATAAGGAACAATCGCTCCCCGGGGCGTTCATCTCGTTACTTTAATTTTATACCCAAACCAGTGAAGTATTTCTGGAAAATTCCATGGCCTCAATGTAACCTCATTTTCTGAATGCGCTGATTATTCATAACTCCACTCGTTTAGTATAAGGATGGGGATTTATTTGGTCTTGTCTGATTTTTATCAAGAGAAACGCTCCTGAGAACTGTTTTATTCATATCGACAGTGGAAATTTCATAAGGGTGATGTCCCTTATGAAATTTTCGTAAAGGACAATTTTTTACTTTTCAGGAGAGCAGAAATTGTTAACCTAACAAGTAAGGTTAACAACCTTGTCGCAAATAAATTTAATTTAATTTCATTCATTACATATTTCTCTAACAATAAATATATTAAACTGCCCATGGATGAAATACCAAGTCTGCCTATGCTTGCGTGTCTTTTGTTCCAACTCAGTGACGGTTATTTGAGTTTGACTTTACTTTCTTTTGACATAATATATCTTTTGCTCTTTCACTCTTTCAGGGCCTTACCACGCTTGCAATTTGCTGGCGACTTAGAGGCGAAGTTCCATAAAAATGTCGAGTTCGCGCGACTGGTTTTGTATACAGACTCGCCCGCAGCTCGTCAGCAAATCGCAAGTGTGATAGGTCCTCAAGTTATGTAGTTACTTGGCCTGTTTATATACTGAACTGATTCTTTAATATTGAGTACCATCAAGAAACCTCACGCGGGTAACAAGAGAAGAGGTGAAAAGTGCGATTTCGATATTTATTTATAGCTAATTTTACTCCAAAACGATGCATGCCAGCGAAAATCAATTTATTTCTAGTTTGGTTGCTAGTCTACGGTAGGGGCCGTCATAGCAGTGGGATTAATTATTTTAAATTGTCTTACGGCTATTAACAGTAGAAGAACGGTTTCTAAGGCAAGTGAACAACGCCCTCTCTTGGACAATTTAATGGACAAGTTTAGCTACCTATAGGTAGTTTCACGAGAGTTGAGGCCACGCACACAACAACACTGTCATGTAATGACAGCGAGGTTTTGAAATTACTGTTCTTTTTTCGTACCGATAGCAAGTTCAACAGCGAATTGCAAGATAGACCAAAAAGTTTCGTTAAACTATAGCCTTGTGTTTATTTATTCACTCATTCATTTCATTATAACAGAATGGTATCCAAGAGATGGAAAAAGAAATAAAGGTAGACAATTTAAGAGATGGGAGGACGATTTTAAGAAGATAGCAGGTTCGCTATGGACTCGTACAGCAAAGGACAGGACAACTTGGAGATCTTTGGAGGAGGCCTTTGTCAGAGGACAAGCTGTTGGAGAGTAAAAACCGTTTGCCGATGATATTAATTGAAAAATTACGTGTATTTTAGTTAAGAATTAGTAATTAGGCTATTTTAAACATTGTAAAATGAAAAACAGCAATAAAGGCTTATATTATTATATTATTATTATTATCATTTCATTCGCTCACTTTGTTTGCAATGAGTACTTCATGTAGCTGTGTTTGTAATCATTCATCTCAACTCTCGTGAAACTACCTATACCTTTTTTGTAGACAGAGTTTCCCGTTTACGAAGGTACCTTCTAGTAATAATTAAAAAAGTAGGCTTTCAGCATACAAAGCCAACGTAGCACTTCTAAAACTTAGCGTACTTTGTTCAGACAACTTTGAGCACTTTACAGACTTTCTTTGCAAAGTGAGCACGTGCGACACACACTGAATACAGTTTTAAAGAGACTTAATTTAAAAAAAATGCCAAAGCAATATACACCCAAAGTAATTGTGTTGTGGTTGATTTTGGTATGTTCTTTCTCTTCAACTTGCTCTTGTTTTCTTTTGAATATTACGTGCTCACCGCATATTTCATGTATCTCGTATCGCGCCAATTTTTTTGTTGCAAAAGAAACTTTACTACATAAAAAGTACGGCTCATTTTTCAAAAGTGTGTACGTCTTTGAACCTTTAGTATGGGACATATGTGTCAACGAATTGTTATTCCGTTTTCGTTTGATATATCTCTAGTTGAGGAATTGTTGAAATCTGCGCGTTCCCAAGTCACATTTTTGGTTCTAGAACTTTTGATTGCAAAACAGCATTCGTTATTTTGTCCTCCTTACAAAAATGCTTTAAGTTTTAAGTGTTTCGAAATAACTTAAGAGGCTTTAGAAAATTTGAGATGTACCTATTTAATAGAGACATAACAAACGTATAGATAATATCAACCATCTGGCTGAATTATATCATAGTAACGTGTATATAGAACGTGTAGGAACTATAGATAATATGGAAGAGACTGCGAACAGTAATGGAAACTAATCAGGCCTGAAAAAATGACACACTGGTTATAAATGTCAATGTCAAGTAAACTAAGCTGTTAACACTAATGTTAATTATCCTTCATTGCGATAATAACGGCGTTTCCGTTAATGTGGCCCCAGCATGATAGAGTACAAGGTTCGGATTGGTGGCACCAGTTGGCAGCACCTTCGTTGTGCACGTTCACTATAGGATACTTTACCTCGTGTTCATAAGTTTTGAGACGATTTTTTGAAAGGCCCAATAAAATAAATTTTAAATTAGCGTGATAAAAACTTTTTAAATTTTAAATTTAAACGTTATCAATTAGAAAAAAAAATGATTCGGGTGTTATTTTTCGGTGAACCGGATATTGAAATATCGTCTAAAGGTAATATAATTTAGGTATGATCTAAAGGGCCTACGGTCAAAGAAATGTTTACTTCTTAAACGATCGTTTAAGAAAATTAAGGCTCGCATGATGTCAACAGTAAAGTTGCTATGGAAACACGATCCCAAAAAGATTTTTAGAAAAACTTGATTAACTAAAGCGATTCGTGCCTCTATTGACGAATGGCCCACACGATTGCAGGTCTGTGTTCAGCACAATGGCGACCATTTTGAATAAATTATATTTTATTTTTACCGTAATATAATGATTTTTTCTGTCTAAATTTCATTTAAATACGTTAAAGCGTGTTCCAGAGAAACATGATTTTTTTCGTCTCAAAACTTATGAATATACGAGGTATATCGGGATTTAAAGGACCGGGGTAGGATGATCCTTGGGATGTTAAAAAGAATAACGCAAGTGACACCGCGGGTAAATGCTATAGTAAGAAATATAATTTTGCCAACGGGTCCGAGGGTAGCCGGCCCTTGACAGAATAAGGCTTATAAAGCGTGTGATTAGTGTCTTCATTACTCAGGCCTATTAGCGCTAAGAATGTTTGCCGCTCCTGATGGGGATACATGGCCTACATGCTGCGGACTTTACCCTTTAGTTTGATGTAAGGAGGCGACTGTAACTTACGAGGAACTCGGTTATAATTTGTATAGTCATCATCATTGCGACTCGGAGACGTCCACTCCTGAATGGAGGTCTGGTCCAAAGGCTAAATCAAGATCAACGAGAGTTGTGAATCCACAAGCTTAAAGTCGGTTAACGTGCTATGTCTATGCTATGTGAATGAAGTGATCCGTCAGAGAACTAAGGTGACAGACATAGTTCTGAAATTACTAGGTTGAAGTAACAATGGGCTGGTCACATATGGGCAAGGCCACGGATTTTGACCAATGTGACATAGACGTAACATAAAAAAAATATACGTGACGTTATCATAAAACGTAACATTAAACTATCGTAAAGCTTTGATTATACTGGCAAATATTCTCATTAGATAATGTAGCTTAAAAAATTACAGTTACACTAGCAAATTATTCTACCGAAGTTCTACAAAAGTCATCAAATTTTTCAAGCAGTTGCTTGTTATTTTTCTACGCGTTAAGGGAGTTTTTTCGCTTTTTATAAAAACATTTAGTAGGCAGATGTTAATGCTATAGCCAATAGAAAAACTAAAAGGGTCGCTATCATATTTATTGTCGCTATCATATTTATTCGACATTTCTGCCAAGAATTTGGCAGGTTCTGCTCCTATTGAGCAGTCCAGTAGTTTGAACTTGGAGTTGGTTCCAATTTTAACCAACAATTTAAATTAAATCTTAAGACAAAGGAGGACTCTGTCTCTGGCAATTTAGTTCTAAATAAATGTATTGAAAAATGCTGCAAACATAAAAATCATATCCACCTGGTTCATCAAAACATTCAGTGCATTAGAGGAAAAGACTTGCAAATTGAACTTTTTTTGAACGATTACAATATAGATATTCTATGTATAACCGAACATTGGTTAGAAAATAATGAACTAATGCCTCAATTTAAGATTCACCAGGTGGGTAGTTCGTTCACCAGACTAAGTTCCATACATGGTGGGTCATTAATCATATTAAATAGACAAATAAAATTTAAGGAACGCAAGGATATTGTATCCTTGTCTGTTGAACGGACCATAGAACTAAGTGCCGTAGAATTAGATCAATTTATTGTTGTTTGTGTCTATAGGCCGCCATTAAGTGATTTCGAACTTTTTGAAAACGTAATGGAATCTGTGCTTCATAAAATAATTGCTACTTCTAGTAAGAAATTACTTATATGCGGCGACTTCAATGTAAATATTTTGGAAAATTCAACATTAAGTGTCAGACTGTTGAATCTTTTCAAATCGTGTAATCTCAAACACATATTTATGGAGCCAACAAGAGTGACTGCTACTAGCGCCACCTGTATTGATAACATTTTCACTGCTATTCTTCCTAATACCAAACGTATAATCAGCAATTTGGAATCAGATCATT
The DNA here is from genome assembly GCA_947034925.1 of Eudemis profundana. Lineage (NCBI taxonomy): Eukaryota > Metazoa > Arthropoda > Insecta > Lepidoptera > Tortricidae > Eudemis > Eudemis profundana. The sequence goes on from OX344809.1 coordinate 3,752,612, forward strand.
TAGGTCAATTAATTGTATTTGAGTCATTAAGGAATAATATCTTGAGAAAACAAATTGCTTTTGTACCAGTAACTACGGACCGTGTCGAACGAATGAAACATAGTCTAGTTCAGGCGCTACCCTTTTTATCTTCCGACACGACTCCTAGCGACATGTACAATTCATTCTTTCACACCTTTATGGAACATTATAACGCAATATTTACTTCTAAATCGGTCGTGGTTAGTGGTGCACCAGTTTTTAGTGAGTGGGCTACTGTGGACTTACATAAACGTAGACAGGAATTGTATGCCTTGTATGAAGAACGGCGGTTCAATACGAGTGATGAATTTAAAGAGCATGTGAAACAATATTCGAAGAAATTTAAGATAGATTGTCATTTAGCTAAGCGTAATTACTTAAGCCAGAAAATAAGAAATAGTTCTGATATTATTAAAACAACCTGGAAAGTAATTAATGTGGAGACTGGTCGATCGAAGCACTCAGTAAACGATCTTAAACTAAAAATTGATGGCATAATTGTAGATTCCAATTTAGAAGTAGCAACAGAATTTGAAAAGTTTTTTACCGAGATACCAGTATCCACAACTAAGCATTTAAATTCATCACCTTCGGCTGCCGTTACACTGTTAAAAGATAACGCCCCAGAATGTAGTAAAGACTTTCATTTTGAACATGTTAGTACTTCAGATGTAGTAAAGGCGTTTAAATCAATTAATGTCAAAAAAACTAGTGACCTTTGGGGAGTCTCTGTCCATGCTGTTAAATCCCTAATAGAAATCATAGCGCCTGACTTGGTAGTCGTGTTTAATAACTGTGTTGATTGCGGTGAGTTTCCTGATCTAATGAAATATAGTAAAATAACACCTTTATTCAAATCAGGTAGCACTACTGACCCCACTAACTTTAGACCAATATCTGTGCTACCAACTTTTAGTAAAATTTTTGAGAAATTAGTTTTGTCCCAATTAATGAAACATTTTAATACGAATAACTTAATGCATAATAAGCAATTTGGTTTTACTCGGGGTCGCTCGACAACCGACGCTGGTGTCGAGCTAATTAAACATATTTTCGATGCCTGGGAGGAGTCATGTGATGCTTTAGGTATTTTCTGTGATTTATCCAAGGCATTTGACTGCGTATGTCATGAAACATTGATCGGGAAGCTGCACTACTATGGAGTCAGAGAATCGGCACTGAATTTATTTAAGTCATACTTACAAGGTAGAATACAAAGGGTTGACGTGAATGGACAGCACTCACCGGGGTCATTGGTCTCGATGGGTGTACCGCAGGGATCAATATTGGGACCATTCCTGTTCCTCATTTACATAAATGACTTGCCATACCTCGTTAAGACCCACCATGATATAGTATTGTTTGCAGACGACACCTCACTTATCTTCAAAGTCAAGCGACAGCAGCAAGCTTACAATGATGTAAACAATGCTATATCTAAAGTAGTGAATTGGTTCAATGTTAACAATTTACTGTTAAATGAAAGAAAGACTAAATGTATAAACTTTGTCACGCGTAACGTAAATCGCGAGCAAGCAAGTGTCATTGTGAAGGATGAGGAATTGGAACTAGTTGATAGTACAGTCTTTCTTGGTATAACATTGGATTCTAAACTCCAGTGGGGTCCCCATATTGGTAATCTCTCGAATAGACTAAGTTCTGCAGCGTTTGCAGTCAACAAGATCCGACAATTAACAGACATAAAAACAGCTCGATTAGTATATTTTAGTTACTTCCACAGTATTATGTCGTATGGTATTCTGCTGTGGGGCAGTGCTAGTGCTTCAGAGCTTAATACTATATTTGTTCTGCAGAAGAGGGCTATTCGAGCGATATATAAGATGAATTATCGAGACTCACTTAGAGATAAGTTTAAGGACATTAATGTAATGACATTGCATTGTCAATACATCTATGAGAATATTATGTATGTACATAAAAATATCATGAATTTTAAGAAGAACTGTGACATACATAATATTAATACTAGGAATAAACATAAGCTCGCAGTGCCCACCACTCGGCTCCATAAAATAAAAACATCATTCATGGGTAATTGTGTAAGGTTTTATAATAAGCTGCCAAGGAATATAACTGAATTATCTATTAACAAATTTAAGAATTGTGTAAAGCGTAAACTCATGTCTAAGGCTTATTACAGCACACAAGACTACATGAATGATGAAACACCGTGGGATTAACTGCGACTGGAAATAGATATATTTTAAAAACAATGTTTGATTAGTTGTCTTTTTCTGTTTTTATACTTGCCAATTGTTTTGACACTTAGAGACCATTTACATCTCTAAGAAAAAATGGACTTAATTTAGGAAATAAGTATTTTCAATTTGTATTTTGACGTTTGGAGATCCTTTACACCTCCAAAACATAATATTTTTGACAACGGAGACTCTTTACATCTCCATTAATTCTAGTATCAATTTATTTTCTATTTTTTATTTGTCTTGTTTGGACGCATAGAGAGACCCTTTACATCTCTATAAATGTAGTTTTTAAGGTAATGTAATGTATATTAAATTATTAAAAGAGAAACTGGTGAGTTTCTTCCGGCGCTTCTTCTCACCAGAAGGTCATTACCCGAAGCGCCAAAAAGAAAAGAAGACAAAGAATGTAAGACATGTAAAAGAGCCCTTGAGGGCCTACTTACAGAAATAAATTATTTTATTTTTATTTATTTTGCCATTTTGGCTACGGAACCCTAAAAATTCGTCCAAAGTCATCGAATATCGCACGTATTACCAATACTAATTTTAAACAAAATTTACTAAAAAATAACACTCTAAGAATAAAATAGTCCGTTTTATTATTTTAAAATGGTTTAGTGAGTTACATGTTTCCCTGGATCCAGGTGAGGAAGGCGGTGACCCGGGAGTAGACAGAAGGAAAGCCACCTTGACATTGGTCACCAATCCCAAATGACGTCACCCCAATCTGGAAAATGTCAATAAATCAGTACTAGGAGTGGCTCACTCATTAGCCAGCGACCAGAAAGGCACGCGTTAGCGCGCATTATGCGATAGAAATGGTCGAATTCGGGGCGTTCCGTGCGGTGGTCGAACCCAAACGACAGTTTTGGGGCTATTCTTCAGAAATAAGTCTGTGACTCATTCATCTGTCTCCATACATTTAGTATGAAAAAGGGCCAGATGAATTAGGTGACCGCAGACATATTTTTGAAGAATAGCCCTTTGTTAGAGAGAGAGAGGCTTCACTCCGTACCAATACTTATTCTGTGTCAGTACAAAGTAAACAAGCCTTGACAAAAGTCATCTTCATACATAGACACGAAGAAGGATTCACCTAATAGGAAAAATATCGATGCCGCCTCGATGATCGTCACACAACCAAAAATTTACGAGAAGAAACTAGCATTGTAAGAAAACAAAATGCACCCAAACGAGACATCCAAAGACGTGGCGTCAAAATGAGGGGCAAACTGAAGCCAAGTTAACTTGTGTGCTGTAAAATAAGATGACGATGACAAAAACCACATCACTGACTGAGATTACGTGATAGCATGATCTAAATTAAATATAACTTAAAATAAACGCCTTAGCTACTTTAACACGTGCGGCTGAAAGTGCTAGTTTCTATAACATTCCGTTGGCTCAATCACCCAAAAAGCGTCTTGGCTCCAGAATACGCTAGTCTTCTCGATTCTGCACCAGTTTTTTTTAACTGCTTGCATGCAGTAGGTAAGATCTGCTTATACCATATCCCTCCAGCGACACCTGTGGCCCGTTTCATAAAGCTACAATTTTACAAGTCTGAACTAAAAATATTGGTCGAACCAACTAATGATTGGGTAGTTTCTGATCAGTTTAGTCTTGTAAAATTTGTAACTTGTAGCTTTGTGAAATAGGCCACTGGCCGTCCGATAAGGCATCCTGTTAAACATTTTAGTAATTAAATACGTTATAGCATAAGAACCAGATCGATTAGACGGCTCAAGATCCAGAGGACACTCTCCTTTGCGATGGACAGATCAAGTGAAAATCATCAAGGAAGAAAGGAATCATCCCTAAATGTATTTTTCTTTCTTTCTTTTCTTTTCCTAAATCTGTCTGTACGAAATGCATCGGTGAGGGAGAAAAGGCGGGAGACACAAATACTCTGCCAAGAATATACGACTGAGAAGAAGATACGAACCAGAATCCTCTGATTATTCCATATAGCAGTAAGAGGACCTCCTGAGTCCCCATCGCAAGTGCCCACCCCGTTCGATCCGTAGGTGCAAAGATGACTGCCATGTATAGCGACATCAAAGCTTTGCTGGCAAACCGTGTTGGTGATGACTTTGAGGGTCACGTGGTGCAGGGATGTAGTTGTTGGGAAACTATTTTGTGCTGAAATAGGACAATATTTTGACTTTAGATGAAGTCAAGTATCACAGAAGGGGAATCACAATGGACATGCCAATTTCTTATGACATTTTCATTGTACAGTCGAGTTCATTTACATCTACACACTTACGGGAACAAGTAACACAAGAACAAGAACAAGAAATAAAAGAACTAACTTTAAACTATTAGGTAATCCATTTTTGATCCAAAAGCATATCCTGGTTATTTTCAGTTTAGTGATAATGTTATATTGAAGTGTATTTTTAATTTCAGCACTGATACTTTCGCAAGTTCATTATCCAATAAATTGTGATAATGTATGTAGTTTAATGGTGAATCGAGCATTCGTAAGCCACACTCTTAGGTACTATTAAAAATAATACGCTTGAATATAATCGGAGTAGCTATAAACTTTCGGAACGGCCCTCGTATTTGATTTGCAAAAAGGATTCAAAGTTTTATTATACAAAACTCCTTCGTGAACAAACTCACCATCACTAGTTTTGCCGTACCCAGAGGCGATAGCGTCGAGGCCCGCGAAGTCTTCATTGACATTTGCTATCGCGGGCAACGGGATAGCCTGGATGGTATCTGTGGAGCACAAATTTTGTTAGGTGGGTCATTCCACGGTAAGACGTAAATTATGAGGCAAATTAAAGTGTTTTTTCATCACACTTGCTCGAAAATGGTGTCATTACACGTAGGTTTTGCGGGCAGTAAATGACCTATTACGCCCTAGGGTGTAATGGTTTTCTTTTTAAATTTGAAACGCTGGTTCTGTTTTACTCTTATTTGTCATGTTCAAAGGAAACGCCAACTTACTTTTTTAACTTTTATTACTGAAATATTTATTTAAAGAGAACTGTTATTGCTAATACATGTAAACACATATTTCTGTAACATTAATTAAATGTTTAAATAGTATATTTCAGTATTTTGCAAATATAAAATCAACCATTTTAAGTCTTTACCACTATGGTTTCCGAACGTGACTTGACATTCGCATTGTCTATGATATATGTCACCATAGATGTATGATATACCTAGATACACAATCAGCCGGAAAAAATGGCCCCACAAAAGTGCTAGCCGATCGGCTTGGCTAGCTCATTTTGACTTAGTCTGGTTTCAACCATAGACGACGACAGTTGTCAAAAATGGCTAAATATAGCGTAAAAAAATGCGTTAATAGCAACAAAAAACCAAGAAAGAAAGACGGGATATACTTCTTAGTTAAGGGCGAATTAATATTAAGCAGAATTACAAGTGAACTCATCGTGATTTCATAGTTTTTTAATTATCTTCGCGAATCTTTTACCAAAAAGCGATTCCATTTAATTGCTGCTAACTTTTGACGTTTCACTTTTTGATAGGTGCCAATAAACTAAAGTTTTCAAATGTTCGTTTGCAAATTTGACACATAGGTGTCATGGAACTAAGTTATCTTTTGAATGACAGTTTCATACAGGGTGTCCCTAAAACCAACTTTTATACGATCAGGGCTGATAGACCAGCTCATAAGAATCTAGATTAAGCAAATTTGACCTCAGTAAAAATCTCTTAGTTTTCGAGATATTGACGTTTTTGTAAAACTCGTGCTAAGTGATACCCTGACTCGGTGTTTTGAGTGTCATTGCTAAAATATCAAGTATTTTACAAATCTGTATTTTGCTATGTGTGGCCAAATAACTATGCTATTAAACGTATTTTCTATTTTTACTAATTTATTCATGCTGTGGACACAGTACAATAACAAAAAAAAATTATTCGATTTTTTTCAAGTTTCACCTCTGACTTCGAACTAGCGTGGTGAAAAAAAAATGTACCAACATAACCAGGCACTCAACGTAAAAAAATTGCGCATTTATTGTAGTTTCTAAAATGGTATAAAATTTACTAAACACTGTAATAATTTTTGAAATAATGATATTTTGTTACAAAATTAACTGTCTGCCGCCTTCATCTCATACGATCCGGTTGAACTAAGCTTGCACCTGGCGTGCTTGACATCACATACAAATTAGGTGCAAACTTCACGTAATCGTCAATATCTCGAAAACTAAGAAATTTTTATGAGGTCGATTTTACTCAGTTTCGTTTTTTATGAGCTGGTTTATCAGCCCTGTTCGCCATTTTGTAAAAGTCGCGAATTTTGATAGCCTGGATCAGTCTTTCGAATGTCATGACTTCAAATTTCAGTATTTTCTTAATCTGCTTTTTGTTAAACATTACTTAATAATTATGCTGTCATACCTTTTCTGTTCGAAATTCAAATTCTGGTACGAAATTTAACCAATGGAATATTGTAGTATAACCTCCTTTTGAATTAAAATGCTATTATCTTAAAAACTACGGTGTCTAGTGTGTAAAATCTTACTATTTTAAACTACATTATTTTTTTTTATTTTTGTGGTAAATTTGTTTTAAGTATTACGCGATTCAAATCCGAGGTCATATTTTGAATCACGTGAAATCTAATTTATTTTGATAAGGTATGATAGCATAATTATTAAGTAATGTTTAAAACAAAAAGCAGATTAAGAAAATGCACCTAATTTGTATGTGATGTCAAGCACGCCAGGTGCAAGCTTAGTTCAACCGGATCGTATGAGATGAAGGCGGCAGACAGTTAATTTTGTAACAAAATATCATTATTTCAAAAATTATTACAGTGTTTAGTAAATTTTATACCATTTTAGAAACTACAATAAATGCGCAATTTTTTTACGTTGAGTGCCTGGTTATGTTGGTACATTTTTTTTTCACCACGCTAGTTCGAAGTCAGAGGTGAAACTTGAAAAAAATCGAATAATTTTTTTTTGTTATTGTACTGTGTCCACAGCATGAATAAATTAGCAAAAATAGAAAATACGTTCAATCGCATAGTTATTTGGCCACACATAGCAAAAAACAGATTTGTAAAATACTTGATATTTTAGCAATGACACTCAAAACACCGAGTCAGGGTATCACTTAGCACGAGTTTTACAAAAACGTCAATATCTCGAAAACTAAGAGATTTTTACTGAGGTCAAATTTGCTTAATCTAGGTTCTTATGAGCTGGTCTATCAGTCCTGATCGTATAAAAGTTGGTTTTAGGGACACCCTGTATAGATACAACTTATAAATTAACGTTATTAGCGTATATTTGAGTGTAACTACAAATGTCATTTTGCGCCAGATTCATAGACATTTTTCTTTGAAACTGTGCGTCTATGTCATTATACGTCAATGTATGTCACTAATGTCACTGTCAGTTTTACAATTTTATTTAGGTTAAGTAAGGTTATTTTAATCAGATTTCCTCACAAGAGTGATGAAAAACATTGTGTGTTCCCCTTGATACACAATGTACTAATAATCGTCATAGAGTATTTGTTATCGCCTACAGATGTTTTGCGAATTGCGACTGTTGTAGGTACAGCTGGTATAATATTGTGTTAGTTCGTAATTTATGAGCACAAACAAAACGGGCGCATGTGTTGCGCAAACTGTTTTTGTAAGTTTGCTAGGGAATGTTTGTTAAATGCAGTTTGTTAACATGTTCATGTAGAAACTACCATCAAAACAATGAGGGCTTCCGCGGATGAATTTGAGGCGCTAGTGTAGCGTGTGGTCTCCGAAATGTAAAATGCCACTGTTTATGGATATTAGGATTTACAACTAACATTCTTAAGTTAAGTTAACATTTATACACCAATAAAACATTCTGTCAATTTACTTCCGACTATTTACTCTCACCCCCGCAACCCACAATAATTAATTGTTCAAATACCACCAAATAAAATGGAAAATGTATGTTTTCTATCACTAAATTACACTTTTGGCGTCAAACCCCAAGCAAAAAACGTTACACGCTTGATTACCATACAAATCGACGAACTATTTCCTTCTATCTTCAATATATTGCTGTGGGAGCCATGTTGTTATTGTAAACATCCCATCAATTAATATGGTTTATTGTTTATCGAGTATTTCATAAACCATAAACCTAAAATAGTTAAAGCATTTCATTAAATAGGTACATACCAAGAAATAATTTTGCAGGAAACTGGAAAAGCAATCCACGCAATGCGAATCAATTTCGTTAAAGCTATTTTGTTCCACAATAATTATAAATTCAGAAGCCGACGGGAGTATCAGGAAAGATATTTTGGATACGTTTTAGCTAACAAGCGTCATGGTTAGGGCTGCCATGTCCAAAATTTGACACCTATGACAAAAAGCGTAAATCCCCGGATTTTGGAACTCAAAACGTTTATAGCAACACAGTTTTTTTTTCGCCCCTGGGGGGGGGGGGGGGGGGGGTGCATTAGCTCTCGCGGGCAGTAGCAAACGCGGACTACTAATGAAACACTTATCGAAATACCTATACACGCATACATCTCCCGCCTCGCAAACCGACGCCAATGCCGACGACAAACAAAATATGATGGCTACATGCAGCATGATTCAGTCTATGTTTTATATTGATTTATTTATAATTTATGTATGTGTTTTATGATCTTTTGTTTTGGTGCACAATAAAGAATACCTATTGTATGTATGTCTGTTACCGGTATCGTGAAAGTTATAGGAGTGGCCTAAAACTATAGATCTCGAGGGACAAGCTTTGGATTTCAGTCAATTGGTTTTTTAATGAATTTAAAAGAAATATAATAATGATCCGCAGCCGAAAACCGTTCATTTTTGTATAAATACACATCCGAATACGATCATGATTTCAAGTTTTATAAATTAATTAAAAAAACAATAAAAAACCAAAGCTTGCCCTCAGAATAAGTCCACAGGAAAATCACGGCAAATTATTAATAAACCACAGTGGAATGGAGGAATGAAAGTAGCCCTCAAACACGAGCTGAATGCTTCATTCCTCCGCGACCGCTGATCAAGAATGTAAGCTATGGCGACAATACATCGCATCCAGTAAAATAACGACGTATCTTATAATAAACCTGATGATATGATAAGTCTATCTTCCTCTTAACTGACGGTACACCAAATTTAGTAACATAACGACGTATGTGGCTCTAAAGCTCATGATTGTAAATCGTTCTTCAAGTAAAGGCACGTAATATTATTTTTGTGACCGTCTTGGGCATTTAAAATTAAATAGCGGTGTAGCACCCGGAATTTGCTTTGGTACGTTGCTTTATAAATAGCACTAATATCACAACTTTATATTTAATGTAAGATGTTTCTTTCTTGATATTGCAGTGCAAGGGCAAAGAAAGGAGAAAAATATGTAATACAGGTACAACTATTTTTAGGGTTCCGTACCAAAATGGTACCTAAACAAAAGAACCCTTATGGTGCGACTCTGTCTGTCTGTCTGTCTCCTCCTACCGGGTAAACAGTGTATAAATATTTAAAAAATGTTGCCGTAGAAGCAAGCAACGCCCTCTTTTGGTTTGTATGTAAAACCTACCTATTCGTTTCACCTTAAGTGGAGCTCATTGCTCAAAAAACCGATGAACATTAGTACCGACAAGTTCTTGAGTAGCAATTACACACCATAGACGCCGCGTGGGTAGGCCCCCACACGGACGACTGATGACCAGAGCCCAGAATTTCCTTGACAAAACACAAGACTATTGCAATCACACTAGTTTTAGAATAGTACATTGTGTATCTAGGGCGGTGAGTAAGGAATTACAAACGAGTGTTTGTTATAAGCCCGAGGTGAAACCGAGGGCTTTAATAACACGAGTTTGTAATTCCTTTACCGCCCGTGGCACACACAATGTTTTTCATCACACTTGTGAGGAAATCTTAATAAAATAACCTTACTTTTCGACCCAGTATGACAAGAAAATATTAAAACAGACAGTGACATTTGTCACATATGTCCATAGACAATGCGAACGTCAAGTCACGTTCGGAAACCATAGCGGTAACGGCCATTTTAGTTGATTTTATATTTGCATAATAAAGAAATACGTAATTTAAACATTTAATGAATGTTACCGAAATATGTGTTTATATGTATTTGCAATTACAGTTTTCTTTAAATTAATATTTCAGTGATAAAAGTTAAAACAGTAAGTTGGCGTTTCCTTTGAACATGACAAATAAGAGTAAAACAGAACCAGCGTTTCAAATTTAAAAAGAAAACCATTACGCCCTAAAGCGTAATAGGCCATTTACGGCCCGCAGAACCTACGTGTAATGACACCATTTTCGAGCAAGTGTGATGAAAACATTATTATTTTATCGATATCGAATAAAAATTATATTTATATAAAATTGAGGTTTGTAAATTATATAAAGACTGACGCAATTTCTTCTTCGAAATCCACGCCAGTACACATGGCAGCACATGATATTTTATTAGGTTTGTGCAAGTGATAGAAGAAGTAGATAATCATTCATTTCCATCCAAAGCCATTTATTTACACAAAATTAACGTTCAACTTCACTCAACGTCAAGGGAGCAAATTTTATCCTAAGCAATGGTCATAATCCAGCCTTGACGTTACGTCACGTTACATTTTTCAATTTAGTTGGTCCAGCTGTGTATCAATAAGTAATCTTAGTTATTTCAACAAAAATAAACTTACTGCTGAAACTAACGCTAGCAATCTTCACCATAGCAACGTCACTCATGATGTCACTTGGATTCCACGACGGATGGACGGTCACCTCTGTAGTATCCACCCTGGTCCCACCAGAGAACAGCGTCAGAGATCCCAGGACGATGGTGAAGGTTCTGGCCTGGTTTTGGCCGTCCCACCAGCAGTGGGCAGCCGTGAGGACTCTGGTGTTGGAGAGGAGGGAACCGCCACATACTGATGTCCATCCTGAGGTCAGGGTTACTACTATACCGGCCTGAAACAAAAAGAGGTATTTCTAATAGCCAACGTCAAAAGAGGAGGCTCTTCAAGATAGGCTTTTAATGAACCGGCGAACTACATCTTTGGCCATAGAAAATTACAAAAAAAAGGTACTTCGGAATATTATATTTTATTTTAAACTAGCGACCCGCCCCGGCTTCGCACGGTGTTTCTCTATTATATTATGCATGTATTATACATATAAACCTTCCTCTTCAATCACTCTATCTATTAAAAAAAACCGCATCAAAATCCGTTGCGTAGTTTTAAAGATTTAAGCATACATAGGGACATAAGGACAGAGAAAGCGACTTTGTTTTATACTATGATGTTCCTCGATTGCTCAAAGACGGCTGGAGCGATTTGGAAAATTATTTTTTGGTTGAATGGATACACCTTCTAATTGGTCCCATAGCAACCAAGTCAAGATCTGATTCTGATCTTAGAGAAAATTAGGTATCTCTTTAAATAGCTATGAATTAACTCTTAATTAGGAGTTTTTTCGCGACTTCGTGACTGTCCCTATAGTAGGGTTGCCAAAAGTGTGGGGACTCAGATCGGGACATACAAGACAAAGTAGTAAAGGTAGAAAAAAAAGGAACTTGATAGTGTGCCAGTGCGCTCTCGCTTTGTCAACGCTGAGAGTCCACCATTCACGAAATGTGTTGTAAAAAGTTAACGGACAAGGTGTCAGCGCTTACGTCGTTCTATCAACGTACGATTAGCCTAGCTAGCTAGTAAGTCGTGTTTATTGTAGGTATATTATTATTTACCAAGTCCCGCCTCCTACTAAATAACTATGATGTAATTATTAATAAATAAATAAATATCGGGGGACAATCTTACACAAATCGAGCTGGTCCCAAACTAAGCAATGCTTGTACTATGGGTACTAGACGACGATAAACATACTTACTTAAATAGATACATCCATGACTCAGGAACCAACACTCGTGCTCATCACATAAATATTTGCCCTTACCAGGATTTGAACCCGAGACCTCTAGCTTTGTAGGCGAGTGCACTCTCACTGAGCTAAATGTGTCGTGTGTATATTGTATTTATATATTAAATCGCGCATTTGTTATCGAATAGGTTCTTTAATCTTTGAGATCAGTTATTAAATAACTAAATATTTTTACTAAAAAAAACCCGACCGCCATTTTGTTTATTTTAACGAACTTCATACCCAGTGACACTCGCGCCATCAGGACGAATCTAATGATGTATAATTTATCAAAATCGGTTGTGCCGTTGAGTAGTTACGAGCGGACATAGGAACGAACATAACGTACATACATAAATACATGCACATAACCCTCCTCTGGGCTTCACCGAAGTCGGGTAAAAAAAAGCATTATTTAAAAGTTCAACTCTTTTATGTGCAGTTCCCTAGTCTCTTCGTTTCTTTGTGCTTGTGACAGTTTACGGAGAAAGTTAATACAATTCTTTTTGACATTTTACAAAATTGAATACCTATTCTATTTCAACTCGGTCTGTCTGCAGTTTGTTGGCAACAAAGTTCAGAGAGCATTTGGAAGTTTTAGCAGAATTTCACTTCAGTCCTGAAACGTTTTTGCTTTACCAGTAACCTAGCCCTTTTTACGGATTATACCTTATCAAATCTCAATTATCCTCCTTCCTGTTCAACTAATATTGACTGTTTGTGAAGATGTTTAGATGTTTGAAGGTTCGGATGTTAGTTACTTAATAACGCGGTAACAAGTAAATGGATTGAGATGAAATTTGCCGTACAATAAACCAGTAGGCGTATGATGCTACGCTTTGTCACGCGATAAATAAATGATCAAGCATCCGTCACGTTCTGACAAATAGTGTGTGAGAGTGACGGATGCTTTATCATTTATTTACCGCGCGACAAAGCGTAGCATCATAATAGTATTTTATGCAACAGTTGTATAAGTGGGTTCAAAAATGCGAATTGCGTGAGATACGAGCCGCGAATGCGGCGAGTATCGCAAATAGAGACGCAATGAGCGTTTTTTGACTTAATTATACAACGTTGCATACAATACTTTTTCTACGACTAGGCCGTGGATAAATGCTAAGTAGTAAACCTTAGGAATGACATAGACAGACAGTCGGAATTCTTAGAAGATATTTTTTTTTCGATTTTTTAATAAAAAAAATATTAATTTACTAAAATTATTTCTTTTCTAAATTTGTAAAGCTGGTGATAATATAAAGTTGCTTAAGTCGTTGGGGGTTATATGTCTGACAGTGACGTACGAGTAAAAAAATAATATTTAAATCCCATCAAAAACATAACATGTAAAAAGGTGACCCACCATAACATGTGAATGTTGGTCACTTAAATGGCTCATTTAAATTATCGTTTTTCATGACGACACTGACTTGCCTATTATTTACCCGTGGAGCATTCTTTATTTGAGAATCAAATGGTTCCTCCACGGTTAAATAGGCAAATCGGTGGAAATCGAGTTCAGTGTTGCTATTTTAAGAATATATTAGAATGGAATCGTACTCGCTAAACAGTGGCAGTGCAGAAACTATTTAACATTTTTACTTTTTTTGCTCATAGTTAACTTACTTCTATATTCATTATACTTATGTCATTGTTACATTTACATTTACATCTCAAAATAAATAATAGTTAAAATACAAATCTAAAACTTAACTACAGGACAACAAATTATGTGTTACAGTGTTATAAATAAATAAATAATAAAGCTAATCCATTGATATAATTGCCTTTTAAATGTTTTACTATTCATAGATTTGTATTCACTAGGTATTTTATTATATATCGTAGTACACATAATTAAGCAATTTTTTTTGTGCTTCGCTAATTTAGAATATTAATCGGGAAGTAGTCTGTCTGGGTTTCTACATGTCCGGGTGTGACTATCACATGCCTTTTTAAATAGATATGTATGCTTATGAACGAACATACACACCTCATAAATATAAATTTAAAAGTGAAACAAGGATGCGTTCACGATTTAACTAAAGTTAAAGAACTACTTCAAAAGGCGTGATGAACACCAGTGTTGTCATATAATTATCGATAACTTAGCGACGCGTTCGTAAAGTATTCCACTTTTAAATAAAGAAATCATAACAAATACATTTACCTGATACGGAAATGCATCAGCGGTCCCCGTCTGCGATCCCCCTACGATCCTCCCCACCACACTCTCTGATCGCAACACAGCGTCTGCCTTCGGCACCCCCACTCTCGCATGGTAGTCAAAAGCTGTCAGATAAGTCAGTTGATCTGACACACTGTCAAACGTCTGACTTGACACAGAAACAAAAAATAAAAGACAACAAACCAAGAATCGCATTGTTAGTTTTAAAAACAAATGAATGCCTGAAATCAGACGCGTAGGTTTATTATATAGGAAGTTATACGCGATATTGAAAAGACGTTAAGAAAATGTTAATATATTAATATTAGAACTCTTGGTTAAAATAAAAAGGTTCTATTTTACGAAAATATACGGCCTATATGACTTTTTGGTGTTGATTATGAAGAAATATCTTATCGATGATTGTTTTCATTTGATACAAATTTATCATTTTGATGTTATCTGTGGTAATTAGTTTATTAGATAGATAGATAATTTATTAATCATCATCACAGTATATTTATAGATTATACTTCATGTTGAATTATAGTAAAATTGTAGTGTGGAGTCAACTTTCTACAACTCGGGAACATCATTCCAAAAACATCTTAACAGCGCGAAGTACAAAATTCTGTTCAGATTTATCACAATCATTAGCCTCTTAACTTTTTATAAAAGATGATCCCATCAAAAACATTACATGTAAAAAGATGTAAGTCTCGCAACGCAGTTCCTCTACAACGAAAAAGTTAGGGATGTACAGTCAAGCAATTTAATTTCCAACCCACCTAAGGTCCAATATCGTATAGCATACTGTCATCATAAGAGCTAGCTAGAGTACGACGTTACTTTGACATATCACACGCATTGTTTTGTGTCAGTAACTAGGTAACAGATTAACAACGTTGACATGGTGAACTGAAATTTGGAACGTCAAGGCACTACCAAAAAAAGACGACAACCGTGGAATCGAAATTCGAAGAAACTCCATCTTTCTCGCTCTTGCAATATTCGAATGAAAGGAACGCAGATAACGAAATTTAGATTATCGACGTTTGCAATAGACTTTCCGGAGTCTGGATTCGGAATTAATTTAAAATTTTCTCGATTGACACTGACACCAACTGACACGTATTCGTAATTAGATGAGCAAATGACTTCGCAAAGAGGTTATCTGTAATGTGCAGTGACAAATAATACGTATTGACATTTAAATACTATTACTGAAATAGAAATTTCGACCTTAATGCATCGTGAATGCTTAACAACATTTCAATGAAACGGGTGGGAAATTAAATTCCTTGACTGTACCTGTAATGTTAAACCAAGTCGGTTATTAACCCGTTTAAATTATTTTATTACTTACATTGTGCGCTAATGCGGATACACATGAAAATACTCTGGAGATTTTCACAGTAATTTTCTATCAAGCCTTTTTTCCGTAGCAAATGAAATTTTGAGGAATAGAATCAATATTTACATGTATCCTATCCTAATGTCATAGGCATTCTTTATACGGTATGGTAATTCACAATTCTATCGTCAACCTCGCACCTGACATTATTTCACCCGCTTCGACTTTGACCGTAGAATTAGTACAAGATAGACTTAACACGCTCGCCGGCGGTAACGGGTATCACCGTTAAATGTACACCACTCTATATGACGCCACGGCTAACGCAGTATTTATTCGCGATTGCCTATAAGTCAGTACTGTGCTTGCCGAGAAACACTGTTATATTATTTCACGGATCACTTACAAATTAGGTACTTTTGCAACGAAAGGAGATTGCCGACTTTTGGTACCAATATCGTCATTAAATTGTGTCACAACCAAAACGATACCAAAAACTTAGTTTTATTTTTTTAACCAGAGGGATTTTTTTATTACTGAATTTAAAATGGGAAATCTGAGATCAATTAAAAAAGAATGTGTTGTACGATTTCCGCCGCCGCCATGAAAAATGTATGATTTCCTTAAAACTGTATTTGACAGACAAAATAGGTCAAAACCTAAAAGGCCTATGACAGTGGCACCACCGTCTACACAAATGTATACAAAAATTTTAATTCCATAAAACTCCGCGGTTCTTTCTTATACGAACTGCATCCAGCTGTCCTATACCCAGGAAAGTAACATGTTTGTCTCGTTCTTTCTTAAGACTACTTCTAACATGAGTGTAAAAGACAAAGCTAACGTCATAGATACGTCTTAATACAATTAATTATGTATGTAGTTTTCTTGATCTTAGCACGAAAATTGACAGCTTGACATTCTGTCTTATTCTAAGTTTAAATATAAGGTACTTTATAAGACACGTCTTTTCACAATTTTGTGTCGAAGGTCGTAAATCATTTTAAATTCTTTATTTGGTACAAATAACTAGTGATATTTCGCTGATACTTCACTATACGAGACATTGAGCGTAAATGTAATGTTACAATATTTTTTATCTCACGATGTATCAAAATAGTTTCAAATAACTTTTTTTATAATATTATTTTAACAATCTGAATAGGCACAATAAAATACCTAAAACAGGTATCCGAAATGGCATGTCATACGACTAAGTTAAGTGAAGTCTCGTCAACGTCAGGAATTAAAGTTATTAGGTGATTTTGTATTTGGCCGGTTGACAAATACTTTGACGATTTGCTACGCAAAAACTCACTTCGAAATCTGGAAATCAATCTCAATTTCCTATGGATCCCCGAATACGATTTTAATGGGATTTAGTGATTAGGAAAGGCAGTTTCTTGTTCTTTAAGATACAGTCGGTTTCGTGTTGACACAATGACTTTTGATTTGGTACGAGGCCCCATAGACGCGTCGGCAATCTCCTTTACGGTGAATTTCTGAATCACCCAACAGATATGTACGTGTATGGAACCTTTTGAAAGGGTTACGGATTACAATACCAAAGTTCAAAATACCGAATTTCATAAGGCCTATGGACGGAAGGCCTAAAATTAAAATGTCGAATGATTATATAACTGAAAGTTTAAAATCCCGTAATAACGTTTGACCGAAAGGATGAAATCCCGAAGATTATAATCCCGAAAATTGTAATCCCAAAGACTGTTATCCCGAAGATTATAATCCCGAAAATTGTAATCCCGAAGACTGTGACTTAACCGAAGCTGTCAACCCCGACTCCACTTGGTCTTGTCTGCCCTACCCCTAGAGTGTATATAAAAGCCCGGAGGCGCGGAGGGAGGGCAGCCCTCGTCCGCTGTAAGAAAGTACGGGCACCAAATGAGCGTAGGTGCCGCGCTTTCTTACGCCAGGGCGGAGGGGCTGCGTATCCCGCAACGCCGGAGCAGATCGGTTGGCTGACTTTCGGGATTTTGAGGTGTAGCGTTAAGGTATCTGGGGCAGTACGGAATAAAACTTGACGCATACAACTTAATTTCTATTTATTTAAAATCTAAAGGTCGCGGGTCGACGGCCTAACGAGTGGTGTTTTGGATCGTTGCGTAGCCGTGCAGGTACTGTCCTGGGGTTGCCAGCGGCACAGCAGAAAGGCCCGGAAGGTGGCAGAGTAGGACCCCGTGGCTCGGAATCGGCCCCCGTACTTCGGACCCTGGAATTGTTTTCCAGCTTATTAGGACACTGCTAAAATCAGGTCCCGTGTAACGTTCCGCCAGAACACTTGTGGTAGGTAAACTTGACTTTATAACTTTAGGTATTGCAACTATATGCCGAATTTCTAGTTTGTTTGTGGCGGCCGGTACACGGGAAATCAGAACGGAGCAATTAAAGGCCTAGCAAAATAGCAGGAGCACGACAAAGCTAGTTTTATTATAAGATCTTAGTAGCAGGAAGATGAGAACCAAAATACAAATGAAATAGTTAGGTACTAAGGGTAAATTTAAGACTGTGCTATTAACTAAGGTAAATCTAGCTAGTTATATTTATCATGTAATTATAATTAAATGAGTAACACTCCTATGATTGATGTTCACTGGCCGTGATCATGCAAAATCATAGATCGCCATTTTGTGTCGTTAGGCTGCATGATGCAATAAGCAAGCGACATGACATGTTTTGTTCCTTAACACGTTGACTGCGGTACAACCCATTTCTGACTTGTAACGGACTTTCGTTCGGTGCGACGGCAGAGTTTCGGCGATTTCTCGCTGGTGCGACAGTGATTCCTTATAGAAATCCTTGTAGTACGAAAGAGTCAAGTATATATTTCTGCTTCTCACTTTAAACCCTACATCATAGGTCACTCAAACATATACAAGACAAATACGACTTGTACGCACTAGTTGGAAAAAATATTCAATCAGTGCGATACCATTCAAAATTGACTTGTATGCTTCTGCCTTGTATCGCACCTCGGGAAGCGTCATTACAAGCCAGTGCAGTGATTCACTTAGACGCAGGTTGACGTTATTGTTATTGTGAAAATTAAAATTAGTGAATTAACCAAAAGTAACCTGAAAGATGTGATTACTGCAGATAAAAAAAGTTCATACACTTGAGAAAAGTAAGAAAAGGAAAAATTGCATATTGGAATTCGCTCTTGAATTAAATAAAAGCCCCATAATCAGAAAGATTAACTTTATTTTACTCCAGCCTAACACTACGCTACAACAAGATCATCGCCATTGACAAACGAACAGTGCTGCCAACACTATAATTTATAAGGCGTTTTTACACTACACAATTGTATTCCAATACCCCGCCTCAAGGTCAAGTTCTAATTTAAAACAATTTAATTTTATACAATAAAAAATGTTGGCAAATTAACTTGAACTTGCATAAACAACAAAAAATCTACTTAATTACTGGCAACACTTTTGAGCTGTCATTCTGACTTTGACAATTGACATTGACATCTATCATAACCTTAAAAGGTAAACACTAAAAAAAATAACCAAATTAGTTAAGTTTTACACAACAAAATGTTCTTATCATTAAATAATAAATGCAGATTATTAACGATTCAAAATAACGTGCCCGTATCTAAACTTATAACTAATATAAACCAAGCAATTCACAGAAATAGTTATGTTTTACGTGAGACAATGATTTGGTAAGTATATCGGCTTTGTTATCATTAGTAGAGACATATTTCAACATTACTAAGCCTTTGTTTACAATATCTTTAATAAAATGTACTTTAATATCGATATGCTTCGATCTTTTACTGTTCTCATAACTTTCAATCATTTTAATTGTACTTTGATTATCAATTGACAATAAACAGGTTAAATTTTTATCACAATTTAAATCTTTTAACACTTCTCTAATGTAAACTATTTCACTTACAGATAGTGCTGCTGCAACATATTCGGATTCTGCTGTCGAGAGTGCTACAGATGTCTGCTTCTTGGAACTCCAGCTGACCAAGTTTCCTCGATAGAATATAGCCATCCCGCTGACACTTTTTCTGTCCATTTTCTCACTTCCCCAGTCAGAATCTGAAAAAGCTAATAAGTTATTATTATCTTCTCTTCTGTATACTAATCCTTTTTCTTTTGTCTGTTTCAGGTATCTCAAGATTCTCTTCGCAGCTCTCCACAGTGTGGGCGTTGGGCAGTTCATGTATCTGCTGAGAAATCCAGTTGCGTATGCTATATCTGGCCTGCTGATTGTTGCCAAATACATAAGTGATCCTATGAGTTCTCTATAAGGAATATCTGTTAATATATCTTCATTTTCATTTACTATTAAACCAACTTCCATAGGAGTGTATGATCCTTTGCAATCTTGCATATTGAATTTTAATAAAATCTTCTCGATAATTTGTGTTTGTTTTATTTCCATCTTGTCTTTTGTTCTTGATATTTCCATTCCCAAAAATTTGCTAATATTTCCCATATCTTTAGCTTGAAATTGTTCTTTTAATTTTCCTATAATGTTGTGTCCATTTCCAATAATTAAGATATCATCTACAAATATAAGTATGTAGGTATTTGTGCCTGCGTATAGGCAGAAATCACTTAGTGACTTTCTAAATCCATTTTGTGTAAGAAAGTTATTCAGTTTTTCATTCCAACAACGTGGTGCTTCTTTTAATCCATATAGAGCTTTTCTTAGCTTTAAAACTTTTCCTTCTTTCTTGTTTTGCAGTCCTTCAGGATATTTTATATATATGTTTGTGTTCAATTCTCCATTTAAGAAAGCCGTAGGTATGTCCAACTGCCTTATAGGTAAATCTTCCTGAATAGCTTTATTTAAAAATAACCTTACTGTAGTCATTCTGGCTACTGGTGCATATACATTCTGAGTGGTCTCTTCTTGAAATCCCTTAGCGACTAGTCTCGCTTTCTTTGTATTGTCTGACTTTGTTCGGAATACCCACTTGGTATCAATCGCTTTATGATCCTTTGGTAAATCACTTTCTTCCCAGGTATTAAGCTTTTTATGTGCCTCGAGTTCCTTTTCTATAGCGTCTGTCCATCCTTGTTTAAGTGCCTCGTCATAGGTTTGTGGATCTTCAGATATTAAAGCATATGCTAATTTTGACATGTCATAGTCCTGGTATTTACTTGGTAACTTTATTGTTCTCTTTTCACGTTGTTCATTTATAGGTTCTTGTCCTATATTTTCTTGTTCGTCATTTTCCATGTTTACATTTTCATTTGTCAAGTCCGGTATGTGTATCATCGATTCTTTTCCTTCATCATCTTCATCATCATCATTATATATAATAGCAGGTGTGTCTTTCTTACTCTCTTCATACTTAAAGTTTGTTTCATCAAACCTTACGTCTCGTGACTCGATTATGTCGTTAGTCTTCGGATCCCATAATCTGTATCCTGACCCGCAATACCCAATCATGATCATTGGCTTCGCTCTGGGTTCAAGTTTGCTAGGTCTTGGGAAAATCATACTCCAAGCTTTGGAGCCAAAAACTCTTAGTTTTTCCAAGTTATTCTTGCCATACCATATCTTAGCTGGTGTGTCTCCTTTTAATGCTTTTGTAGGTGATCTGTTTATAGTATATGCTGCACATCGTATTGCTTCAGACCATAGATATTTTGGCAGATTTGTCTCTAGAAGCATAGCTCTCACTCTGTCAACTAATGTGCGGTTCATTCTCTCGCATATAGAGTTTTGCTGTGGCGTGTATGCGCATGTAGTTTCCTGTATGATACCATATTCTTCATAAAATGCTTTTAACTCTTCATTTACAAATTCTTTGCCTCTATCTGTTCTTATTCTTTGCACATTGTTTCCATTATTTTTCATTCTTTTGATATAGGACATAATATACTGTTTTGCTTCATCTTTTGAGTGTAGTAGATGTACTTCCGTGAAATGTGAGTGGTCATCAATGATTGTCAAGTAATATCTTTCACCATCCTTAGTTGTGGGTGTGACAGGTCCTCCGATATCGCAATAAATTAACTGACCAATCTTTTTAGTGCGTGGTAATGGGTTTTCAACAAATGAACATCGGCTTGCTTTGGCTTCCATACATATAGAACAGCGTTCATTGGATAAAGGCAGATTAAGTATCTTCATACCTCCATAATTTAGGTGACCCATTCTTCTGTGCCATAAATTTCCATCGGACTTCTTGGTGAGTAATGCATTCGATGCATTTAAATACAGTTTCATTGTAAATAATCTTCCATTGCTTTGACCATGTGTGCTTACTTTACCTTTACTTATTACTGTGCCATTTTTGTCAAATATTACTTTCAGACCTTTTTCATTCAATTTTAACACTGATATTAGATTGTGTGATAATTTTTCTATTATGAGACAATCCTCTATTGTTATTGTTGAGCCTTCATTTGATGTTCCAATTAATTTTCCTTTTTTGTTGGCTGATATTATGTTACCATTTGCAACTTGTATTTTAACTATAGGAATTTCTTGTACGTCTGTCATATAATTTTCATATCTTTCATTTATCATATGAAATGATGCGCCAGAATCAATCACGAGTTCTATTTCTTCATTATCACAAAATGCATCCTTTGCTGAATGAGCCTGCGCTGCGACAAATGATATGGAGCCATCATTGTCAAATCGATTTTCACTAATATTAGCTGCTGGTCTTCTGTTATAGTTTGAACTGGAGCCTCTATTACCCCGTCCTCTCGCTCTGTAGTTTCCTCTTCCTCTCTGGTATTGATTTACTGACTTATTGGATGTACAGTGTTTAGCAAAGTGATTCGGTTCACCACACTTGAAGCACTTTGGAGCTGAGCTCTGAAAGACATATTCTTTTTGCACTTTGGACACATTTGTATGCTTCTCTTTAAATTCGGTGTCTAAAAGCCTGTTTTTTATGAGTTCTACTGTTAGTTGTGTATTAGATATTTCCAAAGCTGTGACTAGCGGCTGGTATGCCTCTTCTACGCTTAGTAACAGTTGGCAGACTTTTTCTTTTTCGTCGATCTTTATTCCATGAGATTCTATATCTTGTATTAACTTATCGAAGCTGTTTAAGTGTTCTTGTACACTGTCATTTTTCTTTAACTTTAAATTTATAAGCTGTCTCTTCAAGCATAGGCTGCTTATTGTACTTTTCCGTTGAAATATTTCCTTGAGTTTTACTATCATATCGAATGCGGTTTTGGAGCCTTTTACATAATCCAGATACTTATCGGGCAATGCCTGTATTATTACATTTCGTGCTTTCGCATCATTCTTTGTCCTAGTTGCGTCTAGCTCGACCTTTGTTACTATCAAATCTTTTAGCCCCTTTTCATCGAGTGCAATCTCCACCCGGAACAGCCAATTTTCGAAGTTTCCCTCTTGAAGTAGCGGGACTTGCGTAGTTGTCGTCATTTTTGTGTATATTTTGTATTCTATCTTGCTGAAAATAGAAATCCTACCCCTTTTACACAAACACGTTGCGCGTGACCAGACCTTATTTTTGATCGACCACGATTTGTTTTTATCTAATACTTGTCCTACGCTATCCTTTGTCAATCTGACTGAATTATGGACGCTGCGCCCATAACCTATTGGAATTCGCTCTTGAATTAAATAAAAGCCCCATAATCAGAAAGATTAACTTTATTTTACTCCAGCCTAACACTACGCTACAACAAGATCATCGCCATTGACAAACGAACAGTGCTGCCAACACTATAATTTATAAGGCGTTTTTACACTACACAATTGTATTCCAATATTGCACATCATGTTATCAAGAATTGCGAAAAACTATGAACAACCGGGCAGCAGATAAAAAAGTAAAAAAAGTGTATACCTTTTGCAAAGAATGTCAAAAAAATGTTTGTTTATAATGTTTCAATAAGTCTCACTCAAACTAAGTACTACTATTTTAAGTTCTTACACAATAAATAAAAATATAACATCGATATCGTTGTTATGATTTATTTCCCCTCACTATTAATATATCGATACTATATCCCCATACCTGTCCCCATGATGCGATACAGGTCAGTTTTGTCCTGTAAATTAAATGGTTAATAATTTCTAAACCCAGGGCAATATTTAGCGGCGACGATAAATTTAGGTCATTCAGTTTATTGACTTGCTATTAAAAACTCAAAATTCAAAATTGATATAACAAATAAAGATATTTTAAGCTAAACATCGCAAGCCAGTTACTGGGCATAATTGACTTGTATCGCACCAGCAGAAAAAATGTTACCAGTCAAATATGGTGCGTACCGCACTGAGCGTAAGTTGTTGAAATGGATTGCCGCGTTCAACGTGTTAAAAACTAAAATAATGATTATTCACACTTACCCAAAAGCGGGGGAGAAGCACTTATCATAAAACACCGAAACAGTTGGTCAGAGATCGTGTACAGCGATTACTTTATAAAAATGCACTCGTATCGAGATGACAAAAAAAGGGCGGCGCGCGCAGAGAGGCGACGTGCGCCTACGCCGGAGTCTATTCTCGAGTGACGCGGCGGTCGGCCGCTGTCTGTATAAGATGGCGGATCGTGGAATGCGAGCGTAGGGAACAGGGCAAGTCGATAGTATCGATATCGGGTATCGACAGATTATTAGCGTTTAAGAATATTTTGACAGTAATATTAAAATTATAGTGTATAGTTTCTGTTAAGTTAATAATTTAGTTTAATAGTTTTGATTTGTTATTTAATTATACTTTATTATATTTAATTTTTAGTTTCATGTGTTATTATTATTGTACCAATAACTTCAGGAATAGATTAATAACGCTACAGAGGTTTCGGTATTTTGAGCTTTCGGGATTATAAACTTTCGAGATTTAAAACTTTCGGGATTGTAAAATTTCGAGATTTTGACCTTTCGATCTTTAGGAAATAGTTATTTTGGGCTTCGGTATATCGAAAATCGGCTTTTTGTACGTTCGGTATTTTGTCCATCGGTGTTTCAACATTAGGTATTATGAATTCTCGGCATTGTAATACGTAAGTAACCTTTGAAAGTCGTCTAATCAGCCATGTTTTCAGAGTTTGTAATACTTTCCGTGTATGGCTCTCAGCAGTACATGACTCTAATTATAAACTGGCTCGAGAAGAGAATGTATACTGTTTACTCCTAATAACGGCGAAATATAAGAAATGCTGTTGAGAAAACATTGCAGTGATGCTGTATGAAATTATGGATGTATGTCTATGTTTAACACATAGGAACGTTTGGAAAAACAAAATCGCGGGAAATTGGTCTAGACTCTAGCTAGACCCAAACTAAGCATTGCGTGTATTCACACTCTACATAAGGACTCACTCTAAAAAAAATTGGTTGCTCCTAAAAAGATTGTGAAAGTTATAATCAAGCATCTTGATTCCATACGAGCCTAACAAGACGTTAGATGCACCAACTAAGATGATATTGATTGTTTATCATAGTTCAATTAACCATGTTCTGATTTGATTCAACAAACATGTATAAGGAATGTGGATGGATAAGGTAACTAATTAAACATGATCAAATCATACAAAGAAGAAAATAATGATAGAAACAAAATATATTTGTTAAAATTATCAAGATTTTAGGTTGTTGTTTTAATCACTAATGAACTTGCTGTAATTAATCAGCTTTCGTTGATATGTTTAATATCTTGTTTGTTTTCTTTAAGTTAACACCAACAAAGAGAAAATCTCTCTTGGTTGGCTCAGATTTTTAAGAGAGCTGGTTGGACCGTTCGAACCGTCTCGCAGCAGGTTTGATAGCCCCCATTTGATCAGGATTCCTACCCAAGAGTTGCCAAGAGTCAGTAGGTCTCGTAGGTCAAGACAGGTTAAAAAAAATCGCAGCTTATATTAACTGCACCTTTGTGCAGCAAAATGAAATGCTCTTATGTGTAAGATATGGCGTTATACACATATTTCGCGAACCACCATGGCGTAGAAATCTCTGTCGGAGTGGCATTGACATTTCAACAATTTTGAAGATGGAGATAAACGACTACATCAATGTTTACTGACAAGTGATCTGATCAACTTCGTAGAAGTCTTTGCGGGAGACTTACAGCAGTGGACGGATGATGACGATGGATTTAATTCGGAAGAATCCCAGGTTGATTTAACTTTTCACGATTTTCACTACGTTCGCGACGTTCGCACAGCACGTCCGAAACGTCGACCTAAATTTATAATGTTTTACGCCATTATGTCACGTTATATTATCATAATGAATTCAATTAATAGTACAGAAGTAAAATGTACCATCTGTTTAGGTACGAGTACGCTAGCTTTGGTGTCAATAATGTAGCATTCCAGTAAAGCGCAAACTTTTAGTTGCGCCAGCAAGTCAGGTAAGCCAATTTACATACCCGTATAAAAACCGTTTACTCTCATATCCCTGAGCAAAAAATAACGCTGCCGACCGAAAAATACCTACTTAACATAAAACTCAAGCTAAAATGTTATGAAAATCGGGATGCTTAAGAATTTGCTCTGCCAATTTTCTTATCTAAACAACCTCAGAGAAGTTAGAGGCAGGGTCGGGTAGATCCGTTGAATGTTCTTGACAAGGCCTATCTTTGGGGCCGGAAGGGTCTGGACTATTCTATAGAGATCCCGCAACACTTTCAGGTGAAAACGCCACATAATGGTGACGGAAGAGAATAAAAATTGCCACCCGATAACCTTTTTTCGGCGTTTTCGGTGTTTGGCCGGCGAAGTGATTCGTTTATGCGATTGGCATTTTGTTGGGTGTGGTTTTCTACGACATTTGGTAAAGAGTTTTATATTTATTGACCAAGTTAGTGAGGCGATTGAGGTCTATAAGTTTGCAAACGACCTTAGACCAATTAATACAAACATAGAACACCTTGCCGACGCGTTCTATGTTTGTATTAATTGGGCTAATGATAACTCGAGTACCGTTTATTCGATTTTCCTAAACTTTGGTACCTAGTAGTTAAGTTTGGTTCAGGGCAATGCAATTTTTCGTAACCTCAGAATCGATTCTGCTTATTAACGTGTTTCAAAATAATGTTGGCCTCAACTCCCCTCCAAACAAATTTCTGAAAGACGCAAATTGGGAATCCGATTTATCGGACTCACGAGGTCAATTTATTGTGAATTTACTGTAATCGGATGTGTCACAAACCGTCTTAAAGTACAATACCACTGTTATTAACCTCTGGAAAAAGTAGGATATCTAGAAAAAGGTTTAAATGAGACTGGAACGTGAAGTCAGGTATACATCAAGTATCCACAGTGGTGGATTAAGAACAGCTATGCGACAGGGAGAATGGCACTATTTGAGTGATGACACCGTGATCAGAGATGACCTGAAGAAGATGGCAGGATGACTTGGATGTATCTCAACGATTAACCAGGTGTCGCATTGAATCAGAATGCCTGGATACCTAAACCTTTGCTCAGCCCGGTATTTGATTATAAAAAATGAGTGAAATTAGAATTTAAATACATCACTGAACTTACTCCTTCTAGCTGTATTCATCCCTCCAAAATTGTTTGGACATTATAATCTTCGAGTAAATTGGAATAGCTGGATAAAATCCAGCTTCAAACTTTATAAATTTCCCTCTAAGTCCACTATCTTTACAATAACCTATAACCTTAATGCACTTACCTGAGACGGATCATATTAAATGTATTTTTCATTGTCTCCTTTTTAATAAAGGCGTCTCACACGGGCTTTACGACTCGATCCGTGGGAGCGCGTTATTAAACTAGTAACTGGCGCTTTGTTTGAGTCCTGTGTCTAGGACAATATGGGGAGAAATGGCGCTGTTTATAGCACTATGTCTTGTGGCAGGTGAGTTTTTGATGCAGAAATGTTTAAGGTGGTTCGGGGCAAGCGAAGTTTCGATTCCAGGGAACGCCATGGCCCCCATCTGATAAAAAAAACCTTGGGAGACCTTGAATTGAAATGTTCATCTATTGAGGCTATTTTCCTCATGATTTAAGACTTGTCTTGATGATCTTTCGACATTACCGTTGAGTTCAGGATTGTTGTGAATTAATGGCATTCGGTTGACATTTATATTATTTACTATCATTTAACCCGCGCCGCGGCTTCGCTCGCGTTATTCCCGTTGATGTCCCAAGTGAACTCTTTACCGGGATATAAAGTATCCTATGTTTTAATCCAGCACCAGATCTACTTGCATGCCAAATTTCATCTCAATCCATCTAGTTCTTACCCCGTATTTAGTAACAAACCTCCAAACATCTAAACACCCAAACATCTTCACAAACTTTCACATTTATAATATTAGTAGGATTTTTAATTCAGAAAATTTGTCTCAAATAGCACTTTAAATTGCCAAAGTTCTAGATTTAATCGCTATTTGCTTTTAAATTCCACTATGTGAAATAAAATAATACCCTATTTTTGTTAATAAACGCTGGGCCCCATCTGATTTTCTAAATAAAAAAAAAAAACAAAAAAGTATGGCACCTAAAATAATTCTAGGTACGTTATAAAATTCGCGCATATTATATAATACGCTTTTACTTGGTGACCATCATTGGTTTAAGACCGAGCTAAGAGTACTGGTGAAATAGAACAGTGGCGTTAAAAAAATCTTTCATAATTATTTTTACTATTAGTTTTTAGATCACTACCGTATCATGATAAATATACATACATATTTTTTTTTTTTCAATTACTATAATTGGCGCCCAACGCGGGGCTACAAGGATTTTCAAAATAATGACAAATCAAATTGTTACACGGAAAATAATACTGCGTCGTAAAATTTAACTCTTGTTTAATTGAAAGCAGTAAAAATAAACCCACCCGAGCCTCCCCACGGGCTAGTATAAAAGTTACAAAGCCTTCAAAAGCTTAAAAAAATCAGCCACTTGTTGAGGGTAAACCGGGGTAAATCCGCATGCAAATTACCCCAGACGGCATTTCAGACGTCCACGCGACCTTTGCTTCCTCTTTAGGAGAGTCAAGTAAAGTTATACATGAATTTTATTCGCATTTTTCTATGAATAAATTGAGTCTTGTTATGGTTGTCTGAAGTCTAAGAATACGTGTCTAAGACGTGGACTGTTGAACATAGGTCACCCCCAAAAGCCAGGAGCACAGAAGACAAGGAGCAGTTGCACGCTTTTTGTTGTTACATAAGTATTTAACGATTTATATAGGTTTTTACCTGAAATAAAGATTTTTGTTCTATTCTATTTAGAAATCGCGTTAATTTTGTTACGCTAGAGATCATCTCACGTCCGTCCATTAGGCTGGCCAATGTTGAACAGCATACTTTGACCTCTGATTTAGAACAGTTGCCACCGATGCAGGGGTTAAATTACGATAGACACTCATCATCACTGTCATTGAATTTCGGGGTTGCCTCTGACTGTCCTCAAACCTAGAACTAATTGTACTGAGATTCGTAATGAATACAGGCAGGAAGCGAGGGGCTAACTAAGTTTTATCACACGCCAATGTTCCGACAACGTCGACAGACTGGACACATGCATGCATGCATGATTTATAGGATGCGTCACTGTGTACAATGAACTTGAACAATGTATAGGTACATATGTGTTTTTGTCTATTAAGATATATGGGATTACTGGTGTTTACGGCTTCGCACGTTATTTGCGTTATATTTTCCGCAATAACAAAATCAATAGTTTTAAATATTTCGTCTTCTTAGTCGGTAGGTACACTCTTGCCAGAGTGGTCGTGGTCATCATTGTGTATTACGATGAGTGATGATTTTGGTAATACGGCACCACTCGTCGCGGACTGCAGCTTTCCGGGCGGGCTTTCCTTTAAATATTTAGGCAGTCTAATAACCTGCGACTCCAGATGCACTACGGATATGATTGCTCGCATAGCCATGGCCAAGAAAGCTTATAATGCCAAAACATGCAATTTTAGATCAAAAATTTAACAGAATGTAAACGTGCGTTTTATCAAGACTGGAGCATAGCGTTGTATGTAAGCGAGTGTACCTAAAGAGATAGAGAAAGATTGAATGCGTTTGAAATTTGGTGCTGGCCAAGGATGGAATGTATAAGCTGGATGGAAAAGAAAACGAATGATGATGTGTTGCATTTAATAGGCGAAAAGAGAATGTTACAGAAGAGTTTTGAGAATAGAAGAGGAATTATGTTGGAGCACCGGATAAGACATGACAACTATATAATCATTTATTTTAATTTAAATGTAATTTTATTTCATTATGTGCATTTTGACATACTGAATACATACCTGTTATGTATACTTCAGCTAGTTTTAATGACTGTTAGCTTAATAGTCTATTTCTCGACGCGAAACATATATTTCCCATTTTGTATCTCGACGTTTGGAGGTCCTTTATACCTCCAAAACATAATGTTTTAACAACGGAGACTCTTTACATCTCCATTAACTTTAGTCTATGTTTGCCTATTTTCTATATTTTTTATCGTATTTTGACGCCTAGAAAGCCTTTACATCTCTAAAAATGTAGCTTTACGTTTTGTAATGTAATGGATCCGGAGATTATATACATCTCTCTAAAAGAAATAAAAACTGTGCCCAGTTATTTGCTTGTTGCATTTTATAAATGTCATTTTATGTAATAATGTCACAATAGTTGTAATGTTTTTTTTTTTTAAAGAGAAACTCGTGAGTTTCTTCCGGCGCTTCTTCTCACCAGAAGGTCATCTACCGAAGCGCCAAAAGAAAAGAATTAGAGATGTAAAAGAGCAGAGATGAAATAGAAGGAAGAAGGGTCAGAGGTAGACCGAGGCGTGCGTTTATGGATCAAGCTATAGATAAAATCAATGTGACGTCGTATCGGGAGCTCAAGATGGAAGCAGAAAATAATAAATAAATAAATAAATAAATAAATAATAATAATTTAAGGAGGTGATACAAAAACACGATCAACGAAAACACACGTTCGAGTCTACTATAAACAAAAAACAACTAAAGATAATTGGCATTTTGTTATGGGAATAGATATTTCACCAAGCTATCCTTGAATTCAATTAAATATTTTTCCAACTAATTGTTCTGCAATTTTCTTATGGCGAGCTTCGGTTTGGTGCATGTGAAAAAAGGGGAGCGGACAAAGTTTACGCTACTGTACGCTATGTTCATTGAGTTCATTTTCTTGTAACTGTTTTTTTATGGACTATAATAAGCATAAAAGAGTAACTGACGATCAAAATCGTCCCCACAGACTACGTGCTAACGGGATCAGAGCCAGTACTTAGTGCTGAAGAAAAACTATATCGTTAAATGAATTTCTCACGTCAGTAGGGTAGCCAATCACAGATTTTTGTCGTTTAAACGATATGCAACCTATCCGAAAATGTCGTCTACTTAAATTTTATATGAATATTTGTAATAAATGACTTTAGACTCACACATAGTAAACATTAAGTTGGTTATCAACACCCCTTAACTCCCACTTTTTAAAATCAATACGTCTTATGTATTGATTTTAAAAAGTGGGAGTTAAGGGGCAAATTTCAACGTCAGTTTTGTTAGGCGTTATCGTTTCATAATGTAATAAAGAGTACTCGGCTGCCCCATATCAAAACCTAGTAAGTGCTTCAGATCAAATTTTAAAAAGGGCGTAAAAACATAAACATAAAAATGTTGTTAAGCTCTTTTTTAAAATTTGTCTGAAGCACTTACTTGGTTTTGATATGGGGCAGCCGTACTTGTATTGTACTTTATTTTATTGTGACGGTCATTGACTAGCCCTTTTTTTATTGTGATTAGTTAGAATTGGCTAGTAGAAGGGCCCGTAGACAACATATTGGCGCTGGAGCGTATGGTGGAAACGATTTCTATCAGAAATGTGGAATATTGTGTCGTTCGAGAACTTTTGAATCGTCTGCAACAACCAAAATAGCCTATGGGTGAATGAGAGAGTGAGCTCTTCTCTAGTTAGCTTGTCCAGTCTAGTACGCATAGGCTTAGAACTTAAAGTAAAAAGTCTTGATAGTATGGTGCGGGAAGAGGATAATGGTGACTAGACATGCTTTATCTCCTGCATTTGACGTATACCATTTGTTCTTTAAATGTCAATCCTGACGTTAACACAGGGTCCTCGTGCTCGAAAATTTAGTACACGAGTAGTCTTCCTTGTGTATTCTCAAACAATCTGTAAAACTGCCATTAACTCCGGAATACCTAGGAAGGTAACGGACCTAACCGCTGAATTAATAAAGCCACATTTGTCAGATTGTAAAGCTAGAACCATCATCTAAATTATTTATAACCTTTATCGGGGGCCAATGTTTTCGCTTATGACTTGCTCCACTCGGATATTCATCATTTATTTATTGCAAGTGTAGTTCAAAACAAAGTTCAATTAAATTAAATAACAGGCTATTCCACTATGTTGCACCTTCAATTTCTACATATGTAACTCGCAGTTTCATCAAGCTACCAATACTTGAATCACACTTTTATCCTCATACAATATGGGTTATAGGTTTGATAAAACATTTAAAATATCTACCACAGCTTTAAAGTTGAATGGGGCCCATCCATCTTTACCGTTAACTTTAAAACGGGTAGTGCAAATGTTAATTATTTACATCACTTTCCCCTTTACCCCGTCATCTATGATCTACAGTAGTTTCTACGACGATTTCACCAAAATTTGTACCAATCTTGGCCTAGCAGTACTTTCTGGCATAATTTTGTTCAATAACTGTCTTTTGATTGTTTACAAGAAATGTTTTAATGATATGATGAAAATAACTGAAGACTACTTAGAACGTAAAGAGTTTTACGCTGAAGATGAAATAGTAGTTAAAGAATATACTGCTAAAGGAAAATGGGTGGCGAAAGTTTGGTTTATTATTTGTATTGCTTGCTGTGCTGCATTTATTGGCAAAGCAGTTGTGGGTACCGTATACTTCTCTGTAATAGGTAACTTTACTCTTATCCAGATATACGATGTAACATATCCTGCGTACATAGAAGAGAGGAAGAATGATATTGATATATACTTGGTAATTTTTGGCATACAATCGTATTACATTGCAACCATTGCTGTAATGTATGTAGGATTTAACGCATTAGGTCCTATATTAATTCTGCAAGCATGTGGACAAATAGAACTAGTAATCAGACAAGTAGGAAGACTATTTCAGAAGGAGAAAATTGACGTTGAAGCGACTATACAAAACTTAAAGAATATAGTGAGCCATACGCAAAAAATTTACAGGTATTTGACGTCATAAAAAGTTTTTATTCAGTATGGTCGATATTATACTTATTTTGATTTTTCTTAGTTTTGTAGATCAAATACAACGAACTCACAAGGTGGTGTATGAAGTGTGTCTCATGACTAGTACGATTATTATTCCTATGTCATGTATTGGGTTTATTGAGGTAAGATAAACATTTTTTTTTTATACGTATTATAAGTCTTTGATCTGATAGCTACCTTCTTTTCTATTTGTTTCGTTCGATTGCCTTCAATATTTTGCTTCAATGATGTTAGTTACTAAAGCTACATATTTTACCAACATTTTTTAACAGACTTTCAAAAGAAGGACGGGTCTCAATTCGTTTGAATGTTTGTTACACGATTACTCGAAGTTGGCTGAACCGATTTCGAAAATTGTTTTTTTTTGTTTGGAAGGGTACACACCTTCAAAGTGGTTTCATTGTAACCAAATCAAGATCTGATGATTAGGGTATTGTTCAGAGTCACTCGTACATTTGTTATCGTGTAGGTATATCAAAAATAGGTTATTTTAATATTTTCAATATTGTTTTATCTTATTTCTCTCCTATCCTCTATCTTTGAATAATTTCTTCTCTGCGTACAATTGTAAAGTTTGTTGAATATTTCAAATTATTATAAATTTTAAGTTCATGTCGTTACTAAAATTAAGTTTAGTAAGTACCGCTTTTCCATGATGATGATACCGATTGCTTTTTCACTTTGTTCTTTGGTCAGGGATGTTATGGCGTCCGAAACTGTAATAGTAAATTAAAATAAATAAATATTAGGGGACAATCTTACACAAATCGAACTAGTCCCATAGTAAGCTCAATAAGGCTTGTATTATGGATACTAGACGACGATATATTTAATAAATACAAATACTTAAATACATAGAAAACGTCCAAGACTCAGAAACAAATATCATTACACAAATAATATTTGCTCTTACCGGGATTCGAACCCAGGACCGTCAGCTTCGTAGGCAGAGTCACTAACCACTAGGCTAAGCCGGTCGTCAAAAATTATACAGGATGTTTGCGTAGCACACTAAATAAGGTTTTTACGCGATTAATTCCGGTTTTGATGTGATAATGAGTGAAAATCGTAAACATTTAAATGCATACTTTGTTTACAGTCTTACAACCAGGGCAGTATCAACTTTGAGCTTATCGTTTACGTGTCTGCCGCGTTCTTGCAGTGTTATATCCCGTGCTACTATTGTGAAATACTCGCGAGCAAAGTAAGTTTTAACTCTGATATTTTATTCCCATTCACCCTTGAATCACCGTCATACGTTTCATCAAATGCATCATTTGCATAAGCATTTTTCTCTGAAACAGTTTTTTAGGGCTCCGTAGCCAAAAGGTGGTAATGGGACCCTGTTACTAAGACGCTGCTGTCGTCTGTATCTTTTGAACCGTAATAAGTACAGATTTGCCTTGAAAATTATGTACAACAAGCCTTTTTTTTTGCGATGGGAAAATGCATTACGCATACCCCCCCGGGCCTAAGGAGGCCAGATGTTGGTTAGAGGGGTTATGTGGGGCTCTCTCCTCTCACGCCTCTCTGCTAGTCAGAGGGGGGGAGAAGCCTACCTACACACTAAAAACCCACCGGTGTTTCTCCGCGCTGCCGTTTTGGGGTCACTATGGGATCGGATTCCTTTTATCCATGGTTGCCCCCCGGCTGCCCTGGCTGTTAGCTGACGCCAGGGCTCCCACGCTAAAGGGAGGAGGGATCGGAACACGCTACGATCCCTCCCCCAGACGGGTGGAGTCAATCTTTGTGGGCCCCTCACCCACGATTCCACTAGTTTGATGTAAAATCACGGTTTCAGAGCTAAAAATTGTCGGTGAAATAAAATTTTGAGAATTAAAACATTAGATGAAACGTTTGTCGATGAAACTACTAGGTAAGCTTCTCTAACTTCTCTTGGCTTGATGTAAGAGGCGATTTGGCTTGTTATAACAGGCCAAATTCTAATTCTAATCAATATTTTTTACACGGTTTAGGAATAACATTGTAGGAGAGGAATTCTAACACTGTTGTTCGCGCAGTAGCGACGGTATTCTTTTTATAATATTAAGAAATATGGATGTCTTGATAGACGGTAACAATTGGTCTAAAAGTTAATCTAATTTTCAAGCCTGAACTTCAAGGTTTTGACAAAGTTTCTGAACTTCTCGTTTCAGGGCGAGGACCTTCGAGCGGCCATATACGCGTGCGGTTGGGAGAAGCATTGGGTGCCGAGGAGCCGTCCCTTCATCCTGATCATGCTGTGCAGGACCACGCGGCCGCTGGGCATACACGCTGTGTTCTGCACTGTTGGGATGACGGCTTTCGCTGATGTATGAGCATTTGTCCTTCCTTTTTTATATTTTTGTTTGTCATGAGTTGCTGTAGCGCGGCCTGCTACAGCGGCCCGTTGCTGCATATATAGCCGGAGCTCTTCAGGAGCTCACGGCTTACCGGTGCGACAATCGCTACGCCCGTGTATGGGCTGCGAGTTTATCAGTTCCTAAAAAAAAAGAGCTCACGGCTGGGATATCAGGAGCTCACGGCCGGGTCAGGTGCTCAAGGCCGAAAAAATGAGCTCACGGTGCCGCCAAACCGATTCTTGTACTCTGACTGACTGTAAACGACGTTATTACCGCGATGAAGGATGATTAACGTATGTGTAGCCATAACTTACTTTTTAATTTTTTTTTCAGAATGGTGTACATAACTAATGAGATCGCGCTCATATTTTACAATTCTTAGCTACATTCACTTAGTTTATTATTTCTAGTGTAATTGTTTTGACTTGGTACTATTTGCACTACTCCATATTTCTATATTATGGTAACGTGTACATTCCACTGTAGGCAGTATATCTGTAAGAACGTCGAATTTTGATTCGCAGAGAAATAACGTAGTGTGTACACACAGCTATTAGCAAAACACTAGACTGGAATCTTTTCAATGTCTTTCTCACACCTAATCTTGTAGATTTTTTCTCGTCTTCTTTTCTAGCCAGTCTGTTGGAGTCTTGGACCCAAACATACTTACATATTCCTTTCAGCTGTATTCTTGCCTGCCATATTAATTTTCGTTGATATAAATCGACTTTGTGCTCTCATTGCCATAAATATCGCCATTAGTAACGGCGGT
This sequence comes from Eudemis profundana, assembly GCA_947034925.1. Lineage (NCBI taxonomy): Eukaryota > Metazoa > Arthropoda > Insecta > Lepidoptera > Tortricidae > Eudemis > Eudemis profundana. The sequence continues at coordinate 3,788,659 of OX344809.1, forward strand.
TTTCCTAGCCCGGAGCCAGAGGCCCCGGCTAGCCCGGCTCTTCAACCTGACAACCAAGGGCTGGGGCTTAGCTTCGTCCGTCGATTCTCGCCCTACCCTCACTGCATCTTTTATATCATCAGGATCTAGATTTAACTTTTTGGCCAATGTTCCCACTACTTCTAATATTTTCTCCTCGCTCTTCTTTTCTAAGCCGATGATTTCCACATTCTTTTGTTTCTTCTCCCGTTCTAAGCTCAGAATTCTTTCCTCTAGTGCTTTGTTGCATTTTTAGAGGTAGGTATTTTTTTGGTCTAACGCTTCCATTTTCTTTTCCGCTTTGTCTTTGAACTCCACCAACATCTGGTATTGCTTAGAGTAGAACTCTATTGTTTCACCTATCTCCTCCAACTTCTTCTCCATTTTGCATATAACTTCCAATTTGTATTCATTTCCTTAAGTAGAACTTCTACAGATGTTTCGTTGGGCTTAATGTTTATCTTCGGGTTAGCCCCTTCCTGCGCTGATCGGGATGGGCTTCCCTCTTTTGTACCACAATCCTCACACATCTCCTTCTCCGTGGTTAACTTGGAATTTTTAACACACTTTTTATGAAAGACTGCTTCACAAGTCCCTTTGCATGTGATTGTATCGTTCTTTGTCGTCGACAAAAACAGTTTACATTTTTTACACTGCACCATTATAACTTGTTTTTCGTAAGAACGAAATTACGTAGATGATATGATCAAATGACACGTTCGCTCGCTGAGTGCTTGCGCGGCTAACTGACTTACTCAATGACTTACTTGATACTGACATTTATAACCCAGTATGTAATTTTTGTTCTGAAAAAAAGGGCAAAAGATTAATGAATGTGGATGAGCAATATCTTGAGGGCTTTATATAGTTATTTTTTTATAACGATTGTGGCCGAAATTAGTTTACCTTCATTTGTGGGTGGATGTTTAGGTCTATTGACTACTTGATAACTGCCGCATTCAATAGCCTTTTCATCATCATCATGAACACGTTATACCTACTAGTTATATAGTGTAATGGGCATTTTTATTTTAAAATCTGTGGTAAGGGGCAACTTAAGCTATGTTCAAATACCGTGTAACCTGTAGTCCGTGACGTAATGTATGGAGTTTGACACTAATCGTCAGTTCTGTGACGACCTGCTAACTGTCAGTTAAGAACGCACTTTAAATAATAGGGCTTTTTTATTTAAAGTGCGTTCTTAACTGACAGTTAAATTAATTTTAACGTTAGTTTAATGAAATTAATCAGGGGTCGAGAATAATATTAGTGATGTTATTTTGTTACGAGCAATGGAGCGCAGTATACTGGATGTTCGAAGAACTGATCGCATCAGAAACACCGACCTGCGCTCCAGAACTGGAATCGTGGATGTGGGAGCGAAGGATGCCAAACTCAAGTGAGATTGGGCAGGGCATGTCTGCCGAATGCATCCGGAACGATGAGCTAAGGCAACTACAGAGTGGATCCCACAAGACGGCTACCGGAATAGAGGCAGACCGAAAAGGAGATGGCGGGACGACTTGAACACATTTCGCAAGGAGTGGCGGGAGGATGGACGACTGGCGGAAAAGAGCGGAGGCTTTTGCCCAATTCCCAACGCTTCGGCTCGTACGCCGTGAGGCAGGAAGAAACATGGGTGGGTTCTGCTGGGCAAAGGCCCCCTTGATTTCCAACCGTCCCGGCTCCGAGCAAATTCTGGCCAGCCGCTAAGAATGCGTCCAGGTCGTTCCGCCAACTTCGCTGCGGCCTACGACGTCGGTCGTCGCTACCCGTCTTGCGGCAGGCATCCACTCTGTGGCTAGTTTCGCCCACATTTGATCACAAATTTCTAATAATGTTTTTTGTTTCAGTTATGTAATCGGACGTACACAATATTTAACGTCGTCAACGCTACTAATGACTAAAATTCACTTATGTGCACGATATTTACTATTCACCTACAGCTTAGAATTTCAATTAAAGAAAATATTTTCACACATCTTTCGAGGTTATATTGAATAATCATAATTAAGCACAAAATAAAAATGTAGACTTTTAAGTATCTTTCTTTTTTTATTTTGCATCTTCCGCTCTCTCTTTTGTTGCCCTGAAAATCAACACCAGTATATGGCTACGTTTCCAGAAGTGTGCGAGGTAGCGGAGCGGGGATTGAGGTAAAAATCCACCAATATAGAATAGGTAGGACTGAGAATTCATGGATTAGCATGTCGGTATGAGAGCTTTTAAAAACTTAATATGTACAAGCTTAAAAGTAAAAGTGCAAATTCTGACTCACCCGAGTTCGTCGGCGCCTCTTCCGCGTCGACGCGGGCAGGGTCTGGGGTCTGTAGTCGGAAGTCAGTCAGAATGTCAAAGTTATCATCAGCAGACCAGCTCCAAGTTGCTTTGTTCAAAAGCTGCAGACGGCGCACACGCGGTACAACTCGTCCAGATTCCAACACTTCGCGCATAGCGCGTACGAAAAAGGGAGTCAGGCGCAAATTACAGGGCTAAAGCTGGGGCATGCAATACCGGTTTTACTTTTATGGGCCAAAACCGAAAAACCGGTATTACCCATACAAATAAAACCGGTATTGCATGCCCTACTAAAACCAACTACATACTCCAAATTCGAATTGTACAAAAGGAACAAATAACTCGCTTCACGCGGCCACAAATCCTTTCGAGAAGGACTTATGTGAAGCGATCTGTTCGCTCCAAGAAAAAAGGTTATAAGAGAGACTGTCAATTTTGATACCTAGCAGGTGCTGTCATATGAAAGTTTGACGTTCCGTTCTGAATAGAATAGAATAGAATACGTTTATTTCGTCATCACAGGTAACAGAAAGGTGACAGTAATGCATTTTATGTACAATGACCATGATGTACCAATTTGGCATACGAACATGTTTACTTACAATTAAAACAATAATCACTTACTTACAGATATAAATTAATTAACCTAAATTGTGTAAAAGAAGTGATACATACTTTTGTCAAAAAAAATATCAATAAATTTTTGGTTATATTACTTATGTCAGGAAATTCTATACATATCATTTTATTACCTATAAACAATGTTACATTTATGCGGTTAATTTATCATTAAGATACTCCACAATATTATAATAGCACTTCTCTGTTAGAAATTTGTGGACTTAAATTGGGTTAAACTTAAATTTTGCCACTCTTCTGGAAGTTTGTTATATTTTTTCGGTGCCATAGTTGGTACGCTTTTTTGCATTAGAGCTGATTTACTCCTACTTATAAAAACTTCTGCTTTCCTAGGTCTCAAATTTGACCTGGGTGGTGACTTTTTCATTACAAATAAGTTAGGATTACTCTTAACAAACACACAACATTCAAATATATATAAACACGGGAAAGTCAACAACTTAAGCAATTTAAAATGTGGTTGACAACTATCTAATGGTTTCAGCCCCAGAATAGATCGAATACAACGTTTCTGCGCTCTAAACACCATGTCTCGACATGGGGAGTTTCCCCAGAACACGATTCCGTATCGCAGTGTTGAGGTCACGAAACCATTGTATGCCGTTAGCACTGTTGTACGATCACTGACCTTGGCCAGTTTATGGAGAGCGTACGCAAAGCTATATAATTTTTTACATACAGACATAGAGTATGATTGCCATGACATGTCACTGTCGATATGTAGGCCTGACACGCTGAAACGCGTCGGACCTAACAGCTGGGCTGCGCTGAGCGGAGAGAAATCCACCAATCAACGTGCCTAGACGTTGATTGGTGGATTTTTTCCTCGTCCGCTGCTCACGTTGAGTCGTAACCTTGTTGGTGTACTAAATACAACGGTCGTAGCGAACATAAAAATCGGGGTGAGGTCGCAAATAATCGCACAACGCTGAATATCTTGGGATGTTGTTAGGATTCATATAAGTAGTATAAATTCGATTTTGCAGTTTCAAAAAAGTTGTGCTATATGAAAACTCTGAAAAATGACCGAAAATTTCGGCGTTTTTCGGCCACCACAAATGTCTGTATCAAAAAGGCTTTTTAGATAAATATTATTTTCAGGCAACAACTCTTACATCGAATAAATTATTAATTTCTTATCTTTCCACAAATTCAGTCCCCATTTATTGAAAAGCTGGAACAAATACGTCAATCTCCTGATCTCTATTTCCTGTGAAAAATTAGGAATACTTGTATCGCATTGTGCTAAAAGAGAATTGACGCGGCTAATACGTGCACTAGAAGACTTAGTCCGCCCAACTTATCTATGACGCGACTCGATCCATAATCGACCTTATTCACTATCACGTAAGAATTCCTCTAGAATCCCGATAAGTTTGTAAACTGAAACTATTGGAGAACAGTACCCTAGTACCGTAAAAAAACCTATGTTACGAGCAAATGTGCGGCGGTTACGTCGTTTTGTCCAAAAAGTAGCTGTCCGCGCAGTTGCACACTGCTTGGGCTACAAATGTGTTCTATTTTTCCTCCAAGTGGCGAGGAATTTCAACGAAGTCGGTGATAAATCGCAATTTTCGAGCTTATTTATTTGGTGTATTATTGGGGTATTGAAAACTAGGGTTCGAACCTAAGTTTTACATTGGAGAGGGTACCTATTTCTCCAGAAATATGTCTGCGACTCATTCATCTGTCTCCATACATTTAGTATGAAAAAGGGCCAGATGAATGAGGTGACCGCAGACATATTTCTGGAGAAATGCCCGAAAATGTAAAACGTACTTTGTGTAATGTTGGTTTTAAATTGGATAATTCGTGCTGGGGAATTAATGTGGAACATGAATTATGTTTAAAATGAGTTTTATTTTACATCTTAATAAATTTTTTTGCGCGGAATGACATGAGAACTAGGGCATGCAGAACCGGGATTTTTTAGTATGGCAGTACCGGGAATTCCCGGTTCTCTCATATTAAAAATTCCCGGTTCTGCACGCCTTAATGAGAACTGTCAAAAATTTTAGCAAAAAAAGTTTAATTTATATGATTTTCATAAATGGTGCTGATCTTTAAGGTGAAATTTCACGTTGATTCTGGTTTTTTTAAGACTTTTCACGTCATTTCCCGGACGCAAAATGTATCGACTTACAAAATAATACTTATTTTAAACGCAGCATTTTAAATCTAAGTATAATCACATTGAAAATTTCACTACACACACACAACAAACAAAAGTATCTTCGCGAAAATGCACCTCAGATAGGATTAAAACAAACCGGACAAGTGCGAGTCGAACTCGCCCACCGAGGGTTACGTACAAATTTGTAGGTATATTAAAGTAATGTACCCTTTATATGATTCACTTAGTAAAGTCTATTTTTTATGATTTAATTAAAAATGTATAAGTAGTTTTCAGATTTTTCCCTATACTTGTAGTATAAGACGGTATTAATTGCCAAATTTCATAGTTCTAGGTCAACGGAAAGTACCCTTTGAATTTTGGTTTCCTTGAGAGTGTCGAAATGTTCGTTTTTTGCGACCCGTATATAAACCACCCCGCATCTTTTTTGACGTTAATTTAGAAGTTTGATTGTTTTGCAGTTTCAAGGGACCGTAGACCTGACTACATTGTATTATTTTCAACTCGATACATCCACGCGTTCCCCAGATAAACGGTCTTGGCAGACGGACAGACAGACGTCCGGGCAGACGGGCAACAAAGTGATCTTATAAGGGTTCCGTATTTTTCCTTTTGAGGTACGGCGGAACCCTAAAAATTGAGATCCTTACTTGCTAGGAAAATTAATGTACGGTCAGCTGAAGAGAGAACGAACCCCCCTGTTATACAATTGTAGTATGGTTAGGGGTATTTTTCTCTAACTGTACCAACTAAACCGGCTGTGAATATTTGTATGAAAATTCCTTTTAAGATACTGGTGGTCTTTGGCATAAACTCAGAAGCAGGTACCAATTCGGGGTTTGCTAGTGAGAGCAGTATATTAGGTGTAAAACTAAAGGATCCTATCCGGAACACAGAGAAAAATGTTTGAAATGCCTGGACAGAATTTCGCACTAACCAGTCCATTGTTCAAGAGCTGAACATAAGACAGCGCCTATCCTCCATAGTGAAGTCTCGAATCCTCACTTTCTTCGGACACGCAGCAAAACGTGGAGCTTTGTCCATTGAGCGCCTGGTGGTTCAAGGCAAATTAGACGCGGCACGGTAGGCCTCTCATGAGGTGGACTAACCAAATCTAGTCTGCCACAAACTGCCCCCCGCACGAGAGCGCAATACACGCAGCCGTCAGATAACAATGGCGCCGAGTAGTTAAGCTTGCCACTCAAGACATGATAACCACGAACACTCTGTCAAGAGTGTAACGACAAAGAAGAAGAGATCCGGAATACTACGCTGCGATCACAAACTAAAATAGTCGATGTAACTTTAAAAGCTGCTGTAGGACTGAGCTGGTCACGTCTGTCGCATTCGGAACGAGCTGTGGGGTTACATTTTTTTAATTGCCTTAGAATGGCAAACAGGCGAACAGTCTACCTGATGGAAAGTGGTCACCGCCGCCTTTATACATTTGCAACACTAGACGCTCGAAGAAATTTCATGACACCCTTTTTAGAAAATCCCATATTGTAGCGCAGTGGGAAAATTTTAGCAGAAAGTTCAAATATTGTACGTGTCAGGAAGGTTCATGAGTTGTAGAAGCCCCACAACTCAACACGGAGACGCAGCAGACCCTATCAGCGACTTGGACTCATTTCTGAAGGACTCGTCAGACGAAGCTCAGAACCGAGAGCAAAATAAGAAGGGAGGTCTTTTTCTAGCAATGGGAACAATGCCAGATTTCAGCCTAGGCCTACAAGGCCCCGGCTTAGGCGCCTGGTTAGCCTACAGAAGCCCCAGCGGTGGACTCTTCATATAAGCCCAAAAACATGGCTTGCCTTCTCAATACCAAGTGCCTAGGGACCCTGGATCTGTAATTACGCTCATAAAAAATGCTGAAAACTGAAGAGAACTCGAAGAACTCGTTGAAGCAAAATTCTATCCCCAATGTCTGTTAAGTCTGATATAACACGAATAACGTGGAGCCGCGTGGCGAAAGCTAGCTTCCTCATAAGTTGCGGGTAAGCCTTCCATTTTTCATACCGAGGCTAACACCCCGCTCTGAGCTTACGCAGCTTTGCTGTTTCAGCGCGGTCACTTTAGACTAAAATATTTTTAGTAAGGTTACAATTGGAGTAATTAAAATAGATAATCCTGATACCGCTGAATGTACAATAGAAAGCCAATATTCCGGGTCACTAAGTCTTCCAATTTTTTTACAGGATTTTTTGTATGGACAATCCTGGAATCCCAATGGATTGCGATGGAATTGGCCATGCAAAAAATCCTGGGATTAGAAGCCCTACGGGTTACTAACATAAAATGTAATATCTCGTACTAGCTTGTTGATTGGGGTGTTCCTTATTAGGCATAATTTAAAAATCCTATTATTAAACCGCATAACAGTCTAGGCATACGATGATTGAGCATACCGCTTAAATGGCATAATAATAAAAACGCATACAAATTAACTGGCATACCGATTGCTTTGGCGTACCTGAAATTCGCATAATATTGTTAGGTATACCGAACGCATAAAATTATGCGTTCGGTATAAATGAGCGTTCTTGAAGAATAATTCGAAGTTTATACCCGTTGTTCACAGAATCTCAACCTCTTGGGTTTTTCTTCTTACTAGGTAGGGGAGACCGGGTATGGTTGTCTCGCGGGTTGATTGTCACAGCGGCCATAAAATAATACTAAACGAAACATTAAGTACATCGATCGGTGCTAAAAGATCGCAAGAGCTGTACATCCTTCCGTACTTCACCAATCGATGCACTTATTCCTTCGTTTAGTATTATTTTATGGCCGCTGTGACAACCAACCCGCGAGACAACCATACCCGGTCTCCCCTAGTAAATGATGTCTGAACCGAACTGCTACCAGAAAAATAGCTTAGGTTTTGTTTTGAGTATTGATTTTGTAAGAGAATGGACACTCTATCGTTCATATTATGTTTTAAAAAAATAAAGTAAATAATAATTTATTCAAACAAGGTGACGGTTAATTTATTTGCACTCAAGTGTATAAGTAGATTATAATGCTTTCACATTTGTATATTTCAATTGAACACAATATAATATTTACTCATATTGACTATTTATTTGAAATCACATACAATAATAAGGAGAATTCAGCACATACGTTTAAATCCGCAACGGAGATTCGTCATAATGCTAACTTTACATCAGCAACTGGCTTTGTCATATTTACCAAAAAAGAAATCTGCAGTAGGCTTCGTCATTTGTTTGTTACTAAGCTTAAGTTAAAAAGGATCACCTCGTCGTCGTGCACTACCACGTTGTTACCATACCCATTTCAATGACTAGAATACGGCTTAGTAGGTACTTTTAAACAAATATTTTTATTGTCAGTAGGTGTCAATGAGCTACGTCAGTGTTTTTTTTTGTAAATAACGCTTTAATTATATGGATGGAGTATTGTAAAAACCATCAACCTTAAATAAAAAATGGCGCGCGCCAGAAGTACGCAAAATCATCTCAACTAAAAAAAAGCGACTGAAACGTAGATTAAAATAGTTTATTTTATAGTGACCACGTTAAACTAAGCTGCGTCCACACGTTGCCAGACAAAAGAGTTCGTGTGGACAGTGCTCTTACCCTTTTATTCATTTTGCTTGCACAGTGCATCCATCTAATAAATATTACGAAGTCTGCTTTATCCCCATAGCCACAGAGTTGACTTTCCTTCAGCAGTCGGTCCCGGGAATAGTTTAAAACGTCCGTAAAATTACGCTTTTCATTTACAAATGTCAGAAGTCATTTATGGTCCATTCATTGGGACTTTTGATATGCTAATGATTTTCTTTGACGGTAAAGTTGAAATTTGAATTCGATTTGCGTCGCTTAATTGATAGAGTTGTCAAAGTTTGTTCAGGTATTTTCCGAGCTTGTGCTTTGAAAGGGAAACTAGTTAGTTTCAGCGGTGTCCCTTCTCACCAGACCTACCTGTGACAAACTTCCAAGTTTTACTGACTTTAGTAAAGATTGGACCAGGTGGGGGCTGTGGCGTTCGCTGGGATCAAACCAGGTCGCTTGACCCGGAACACCTTGAGAGGGTCAGACTAGGGATCGAAGGAAGTCCGGAGGAAGCTGGTTGGAAGTGGTATATAGGCTGACAGCCTGTAACTCTTTACTGGTATATAAAGTATACTACGTTTTGATCCTGGACTTGGCCTTCTTGTATACCAAATTTCAGCTCAATCCATTCAGTTTTTTCTGCGTTATTTAGTAACAAACATCCACACATTCAAATATCCAAACATCTTCATAAACTTTCACATTTATTTACATACTAGCATTTTTCCGCGGCTTCGCCCGCGTTGTTTCCGTTATTGTCCCAAAGGAACTGTTTACCGCGATATAAAGTATCTGTCGGAAACAGCTATGTAAATATATTTCACACGTCAATCAGTTAGGATAAGTCAATCACGTAGGATAGAAATCATATTGGAATTCAATTAGAATATCTTATTATTGTTTACTATTCAATCATTCTTACTGTTTAATCATTTTATATAACGTGTGTTTTACTCTAATTTTAAGATTTATCAATGTCCATCATTTATAAGAATTTAATTAATTATTGCTATAATCTTTATTTCTGTGTAAGGTGAAATTATATGTGTTTTCTAATAAAATAAACAACTATCCCCACTCTCGCACTAAAAAGAATAGCTGATTCTCAGAACTAACTCGGCTCGTTTCTCAGAGCAAGATTCGAGCTTAGCGGGAGTTTCTTAGAATAATCTCCCACCTTCAAAAATAATCTTATAAAATGGCGGTTCTCGGCCATTTCAAGTCACTCTATTTTACTCTCTTCAGTCTTTACATTTATCATCAAGTGATAATCAGCTCTTCAACAGTGCCTAAGTGAGGTAGGCGCTCACTATGGAAAATTAAGTCTTTTCATTTATAATACAGTCCACTAAACATCGAAGACCCTTAGACCTCACAGTATCCTAAGTTTCAATCTAGGACTTGGTCTACTTACATGCCAAATTTCAGCTAGATCCATCCAGTTGCTACCCCGTTATTAGGTAAAAAACTTCCAAATATCTAAACCTCCAAACATCTTCACAAACTTTCACATTTATAATATTAGTGGGATTATATAATACTAGCATTTTCCCGCGGCTTCGCCCGCGTTGTTCCCGTTATTGTCCCAAAGGAACTCTTTACCGGGATATAAAGTATCCTATGTTTCAATCCAGGACTTGATCTACTTGCATGCCAAATTTCAGCTTGATCCATCCAGTTGTTAGGTAACAAACATCCAAACATCCAAATATCCAAACATCCAAACATCTTCACAAACTTTCGCATTTATAATATTAGTGGGATTGGTGTGATTCATCGCCACCATGGTATTTTAGGTGGTAGGTACCTACCAGCGGCGTGGCGTAAACGATATCCTTGGTCGAGCCGGTGCAGATTTGGCGTACATTTTCCTGAGGTGTAGAATAAGGTGCCTCAAATTAAATGCCTCAATCCCTCTCTCTAAATAGGCAAGCCGGTAGGAATCGAGTTATTTGGACGCCACGCCACTGGTACCTACATATAATAGCACAGCATGAACGCTGATAGGGCATGGTGACATTTTACTACTATTATCATAATAACTAAAATTATACATCATTATTTAATACTAATTAGTAGCATGCGAGAATTCTTTACAACCATTATTATTCAATTCTCATATTATAGTTGCCTGCTCTGTAGGTATGTATCATCAAGTCTAGATATATGTATACGATTTGTAATTTTATTTCTTTGACCTAGGTTCCGAAATATTAATACATATTTTGAGACGTGACGCTGAGAGTTTTTGCAAGTGACGTTGCACGTTGAATACAAAGTAGGTAACTGTCCTATGTGCTATTTGGAACATGACAAGGTTGGGCATTGCTTAAAATTTTCATTGTCCGACTGTACCTATAAATGAATCTACGAGCTCCGATAGCAGGCAGTTTATTCTGAATCTCGTTGTCAAGCGTATCCTAAATGTAAAGTGACCCGAGAGTTAGTAAAACCCGTTCGTAATCAGAGGTCATGCCGCTGTGATCCTTCATAGAGTCTGTGCGGAAAGAGAATAGACGTGGCGAAAAACGGAACTAACTTAACCAGTATGGCAATTACGGTACAAAAGCATTACAGCACCCCCAAATCTAAATCCTATTCTCTTTCCGCACAGACTCTAGTCGAAGCCAACGGCCGGAACGACATATTTTGATTCCCAAAAATATACATTTATTGAGAGTTTAAAAAAAACCAGTGGAGCAACTTTCTCAGAATATCGACTTTTTAGCTTTTTCTAATTTCAAAAATGCTCCCCTGCCTCTAACCTCTATTGGGCCTTTACGAGGCTGTTACGAGTTCTGTAGGCTTATGATGCTAGGCTTTATCGACCGATAAATAAAATAAAAACATCCGTCACTCTCACACTTACATACTTAGGTACTTGTGAGAACAAAACATGCGTCACTCACTTACATTATTGTGAGAACGTGACGAATGTTGTTTCATTTATATATATCGATTGACAAAGCCTAGCAACATTAGAGAAAAACCAAGCGACCATATCAGAGAAGACTTATTCGCCTGGGAATACGACGATGAAGAAGAGTGAAAAATCAGAGAAAATGCACGAAAGACGCATCTAGCCTTATTAACAGGCACCCACAGTCCGTCGTTACGGACGGAGACAGATACCGCCAAGGTGGGCCACGCCCAGAGATGGCACCCCCACGACCCGCTACGCGGGTCGTAGAGATGATAACGATGCCTAGCAACATAAGCTTACTGGAGCGGGGATCGCGAGGACTTGCCCTGTGGGACGACCCCCGGCAGGGGGACTGACGACCTGGAGAGAGTGGCGGGGTGACGCGAACTGCGAAAGGCCTATGTCTAGCAGTGGCCCACTACGGGCTGATGATGATGATTACTTGTTCGTAGGTGAATTTATTCTCGTGCCACCTAAGAAAAATACATTTTAGATTGAAAACTCAATGTGCCAATAGTCATACCATTTTCACGCCCAAACTGCTCACGAGGCATCGTGTTGTACACGGGGCGCTTAACTCGTAATTTAATTTTTTTAAGTGTGGGCCGTAAATTTAAATGTCCTTTTGTACAATGAACTGTACAGTGGGCGGTACGAGGTTAAATGAGGGCCAAGATTGGCGTTGAGCATGTGAATTACCCTACTGATACTGGAGTAACAAAACGTAGCAATTTATATTCGGGCTGCGTTTCGTTCGCTGCGAATGCAGCCAGGGTACTTTCTCATCGAGCCATATTTTTATCTGAGAGCGTTATTTAGTATCTTTTGACGGTTGAGTTCATTTTGTAAAAATTTAGAGGAAAAAGTAAAAGACAAGGAATAATACATGAAGAAGTACTTCAGGCCAAAATATCTGAGACCACTATATTCCCATACATTATGTCTTACCCGTTCATGGGACCATGGTGTCCCAGGCCTTTGGGGGGCGTGCGCGGTGCGGAAGCCAACGTGCAGAGGCAATTTCGACAATTTAATAAAAGTCAAAGTGGATGCACTCTGTCTGTCTGTCTGTCACAATTCTTTATGTATTACGGGTAGGTAGGTACCTAGTTTCATTCCAGATTAGAAAAAAAAATTACGTTTTACGTTATGAGATTAAAACCATGAAAAAACCGAAAGATATGCCCGTATACAATATCTTTTTCTTAGAGTCTCTTGGCAGCGTGGTCGTGCCTGTCTCGGGCGAGTCTTGCGCGCTTCTCTCGTGATGCGACGCCATGTAGCTGGCACGAATGGATTGAACGAGTGAATGATAATGTTTATGTGTGAGTTACAAAATGATGAAATACAGGTTAATGAATTAGGTAACCTTTAAATAATAATAAGCGATAATCGTGTTTTTAGACTATCTCGTCTCATAACTTCGTAAGCCATTCTGCATTGTGTACATATTTCATGAACAACAAAAAAAATCCTACCTACACAACCGCATCCTTGTTTGCACACTGACGCCGTAAAGCGCGGAAATTGCATCCAAACATCTAAATTTCGTGTGAGTTTCGATATTTTCGCCATGATTTAGTAGATTGCGGGGTCAATGTGAAAACAGGATATAAATTAAATAAAAACTCAATAATAATATATATTAGGGGACAATCTTACACAAATCGAACTAGCCCCATAGTAAGCTCAATAAGGCTTGTGTTATGGATACTAGACGACGATATATTTAATAGATACGAATACTTAAATACATAGAAAACATCCATGACTCAGGAACAAATATTCGTGCTCATCACACAAATAAATGCCCTTACCGGGATTCGAACCCAGGACCTCTTGCTTCGTAGACAGGGTCACTACCAACTAAGCTAAAGGGGTCGTCAATGATAGTAAAATATTTGTAGCGAACCGTCAAATTTACCTTTCTGCCATATCTTTTACCTGCTAGTAGTCTTAATAATGTGTACATTCTATGTATTTTTTTTTTCTTTTCTTGAATAATGAAGTAGTGTTATGTACTTGTTTACAAAATATTTGGAGCCTCCCGTATAAGAACGTCGCTCAATAATGACAAGTGACATTACTTTCGTTCATTCCATTCGTGCCAGCTCTTGTGAATCGACCTGTAGCCCTATGTTTGGCGGAGTGAGAGTTGATATTTATGCTGGAGTGCGTCACAGATTTGTTGAGATCTGTCCACCGTGCTGGAGAGCGCACACGAAATCTTCCCCTCGCCCTCGACTTTCCCTGGCACCACCCCTCTTGTTCTATGGAGTCCTCGTTACGTGTGATGTGCCCGAAGAATTTGAGGATGCAATATTGGCTCAGGCTCGTTCAGTCCGTTTCCTAAAATGTGTGTTTCTCAAAATAGCCTTTTTCATATTTGGTCAATTTACTTTTTTTTGTAACCTTGTGTGTCTGTAGGGCACCTGTATGGGCCCTCCAACAGAATAGTACATAGTTTGCACGGGGGAGAGAGGCTCCCACGCGTGCATGCACGGGGAAAAAGGCTCCCACGCGTGCAAGGTCAATTTACTATGATGCCTACTTCTTATACTGTCTGTTTCCTAAAGTGTCTGCTTCTTAAAACGGCCTTCTTCCCACATTGACAGTTTCTCATAATGTGTAACTTCTTAAAGTGTATGTTTCTCAATTCAGCGGGATCTTTTTATGTATTCGTTGGGAAATTTTTTGGCCCTCTCATATTTTAAAGAAATTAAATAACTCGGGACCGTTCTAGTTTAAAATAAAACTAGTGAGAACAAGGACTTGAAAATAAATAGCCGGGCGGAGCCTCGCTAACAAAGAACTGAAGCATGTGTAATAAGCCGGCTACCTATGTGTGCATGCTGCTTGCAATAGGAAAAAACTAGTTGATGTGTGCGTGCGGCTCGTAAGTACAGGCAGCCGGCGTATTAAAAATGGCTTCAGTTCTCTGTTGGCTATATATTTTAAGATTTATAAGGTCCTTGAGTGAGAAGCAATGTTTTGAGAATTTGTGGTCAGACGAGTCAAGCCAGTGAAGAACTTAATGACCTATTTTACTCTATTACATTTTTGTATTCACTCTATTTTTGTTCGGCGTCCAAATATTTATTACATTTATTAAATACATTTTCTGAAATGAAAAGGGGTAAGACGTTTTACAAACAGGCTGACATCCAAAAGCGAAGAAATTGAATGTCAATAGCCAATCTCCGTTCATTTTGAATGTTCATTAAACCATCCTCTCTTTGTAGATTTTACAGTAAAGAAAACATACAGTATCGAATATTGCAGTGGTTCCGAACCTGGGGGTAATTAACCATTTGGGGGTAAAATTAAGTTTTCTCAGGGGTAATACTCATATTAAGTCGTTTTTCTTTGAATAATTTCATATACTTGTCTGTATTACCTATTTTTTGAAGGGGTAACGATACAAATCTAGAGGGGGCCTGTAGTGATGGTGAAGGTGATGTGGTAATAAAGGTTAGGAACCACTGGCCTATTGGTTAGGCCAGTGTAAGGATACTTGGGTCATTCTACTTTTTCATGACCATGAATCTATTGCCAGAATAAAGTATGATACATATTGAATTCGTACATAAAAATTGTACTCCCAAATTGTACCTGAACCAAATAATAGGAATTTGTTGACCAAAATTCATATATTGATCTTGATGGAAAAAGATGGTAAAGCAGTGGTAACTGCCTTATTTTCATACCAATCGGGGGACACTGAAGGACCACTGCTAGTTATATTAAAATGATGATAATTGTTTGTAAATATTTATAATAATATTGGAAAGATAATTATGATTCAAAATTGATCGGAACACTTGTCAATATTTAGTAATTAATGTTATGTGCAACTAAACATTTAACTGTGTTAGTTATAAGTTACAGTGACACGTACAGCTATATAAGGTACACCTGAAAAGGTAGGGTTTGGTGAAACTTATCCTTAACTATTGCAATAGTAACTGCAAATGTAACCCAATTCCCACATACTTGATTAATGATTGGGCTGCCTCCACCAAAATGTGAGGGTCTAGCCGGTGTAGTATAGAAGTAAAACAGTCACTGGGTAATTTTGTGTTTATATTGTCCTAATATTTACATAATGTTTCTATGGCGGCGCTCAGATGAGAACTAAGTCAATATTTAATACACAAACATTACGTTGGACTGACAGATAGGTATTTAAATATTTAAATTATCTTTATAATTATACAGTAGAGACGGCTAGTTAGACTGCTGTTATTTTCTTAGCTATACCATTTCCTGGTTCGTAATATCTCAACAAGGTCTAAATGAAAGGAATCGCTCCCTGTAATAACGTTTATAAATAACTCAAGCGATTGTGATGACGTTTGTATTGACATTTTGACAGCGTGAATAAAACGGTTTTTGGTGGTTCGAAACGACTAAATTGAAATAGTAACAACATTAGGTACGTGGGCCGTAAAAGATGTCAAGTCTTTTCAAGTCAGGTGGTATTATAAAGGTGAAAAGAGCGGCTATCATAATAGGGAAATATTAAATCGCTTTATAGTAAAAACTTGCAGTAGTTTATGTGAAATAATCAATCAATCAATATACTATGACATTTCAATCAGTCGGTAGCGTATTTCAAGCTTCGGTGTGGTCAGTCCCTTACCTTCTGGTTAAAAATGAAAAAAAAACCAGAATTTTAGCCATTTCACCGTGTGGCCATACTTAAAAAAAAAGACATGACGCATTAGACGCTATTTAAACCAGGGCTCGACACCGGTATTTTGCAAAAACTCTGAAATAGCCCAATATTTCGAATTATTTTATGTAGAGCTCAGTAATGTATTTAAGTCATGATTTCGTATTATTAGATTGTCTGGTTAAAAAACGAAATAATAAACCAAAGAACGATAAGAACGGAAGGAATACCGGTATTTTTGTATGGAGCAAATACCGGTTTCCGAGCCCTAATTTAAACGCAGTGTCCGCGTATTCTAAACCTTAGACGCGATTACTAAGACTTCTAAATAAAAAGTGTTCCCATCTTTTTAACACAAGCCTAATGCCCAATGCCTTGATTTCTTTAACCTTTAAATTGTTATTTTACCATCGTTCCAAACAGTAATGCTATAGTAGCAAATTCACAACATAAACGTCAATCTAGTACCTTAAATAATTTGAATCGTGCACTAGTAATAAAAGTTTGTAAATGGAGATGAGAAACCAGTGGCGTGGCGTTGAAGAAATCCTTGGGCAAGCCGGAGCAGCTTTGGCTTCAATTTTCTTTAAGAGCTCTAGAATTAAGTGCTGAACTGCCTAATATTGGGCAAGCCGATGGGAATCGAGTTCTATGGACGCCACGCCACTGTGAGATACTTCATTAATATGTACAACCTTTGTAACCCATGTTTCGTAAATAAAATATACTTTAATTTACTTTACTTTACGTCCGGCTATTTATTTTGGGGTCCTTGACTGAAAAAAAATATTGACGGTGGAATTGTGAATTCCCCAAAGCCTGCAGAATTAATGACCTCACATTTATTCACTAAGGCTTCGACTTTCGTGTTTACTTTAAGTCTTAAAGGGCTTAACCCTTTCAGAGATTTGATCAATGGGAGGGTATTCAATAGGTTAAAACGTCGGTATGGCCTATTTCGCATTTTTGTTAAGACTCGCTAAAATGTATTAAATTTACTGTTTGGGCTGAGAAGGGATTGTCAGTAATTCTACTTACTATATATTTTTGAACCCATGACTCTCAAAGATTTATTTGACTTATAATAATAAAATAATAATAATAATAAATATTAGGGGACAATCTTACACAAATCGAACTAGTAAGCTCAATAAGGCTTGTGTTATGGATACTAGACGACGATATATTTAATAGATACAAATACTTAAATACATAGAAAACATCCATGACTCAGGAACAAATATTCGTGCTCATCACACAAATAAATGCCCTTACCGGGATTCGAACTCAGGACCTCCTGCTTTGTAGGCAGGGTCACTACCAACTAAGCTAAAGCGGTGGTTGGCTAAAGATTCTCGAATTGAGACTATAAATCGGGCGACGCAGCGTAGCCCACACAAGATTATTTTGCGTCTAGCTTATCATATAGCCAGGCATCGGAAATTCGGATGCTTATATACCTAAGTTTTGCCGTCAGCGTCGATGTTGTATTGTATGGAGGCGGACACAATTTAATTTTATTATAAAAAAAATAAAAATAAAATGTCTATTTATTCAGGTATAAACAAATTGGTACAAATTATATCACAATACCTAAATGAAATGAAATTAAATTAAATTACAACAAATTAAATTAAATCAATGAAAGTAAGTTCCCTGGATTTCTAAATTAACTTATTATGCTAACTTAAACATATACTACCTACTTAATTATTTAAATGAAACATTTGCAGTTATTTTTCATGTATACTCGTTTTTTGACGTCGGTTAAAAAAAGGCCATAAGCTAAACGTATTCGCGAGACATTACATTACCATGACGTTTTGTATAATCGCGGAATCTGGGAACTTACATTTTTAAGAAGCTGATTCCATATTTTCTTAACTTTTTCCGGAATTTTGCCAACTTTAGGTATAAAAGCATCCGAATTTCCGATGCCTGCATATAACATTTTACGTTGTACACGTTTGCTATTTTTGGGACCAAGCATAAAATAGTACCTCCATTCCAATGTTATATTTCTTCAAATAAAACGTATTGTACTTATCTGTTTTCTCATACATATTGAGATGTGTCTACGTTAATACGAGAATCGTTTCCTTTCCTTTCTCGTTTCCGGTGTATTACCGGAAATTGAGATAGGAACGACATCAGTCGTATTTGGTACAGATATCGTTCAATAACTTTATTTCCTCGTTTTTAGTTCGTATGAAACTTTATAATCTGAAAGTTAGTACCAAAAGCGTCAAATTTCTAGTTTCAGACATTATTATATTATTTTAAATGTAATTTTTAAATGGGAGGTAAGGGGGAGAAGGAACGCAACATCTATCCACCCCAAATGTCATCCTCACCTGCTCGCGCGTCATGGCGGCGGTTACGACCGTGGTACCTCCTGCAAGATAACCAACGGGGCTCTGGCGACCGAGCTAATGGCGGTATAACCATTCATCACCCAACCCTAGCCAATGGTGGAAGAGGCTTCAGCAAGCCTTGGTGGCCAAATACCGCCTAAAATGTCTGGTGCAGAAGGCAATGGGAAACCACTGCACTATATTCCCATGAACGTTGTGATGGAAAGTCAGTATGATGCGAGAATTCTGTCATGCGACCCGGCTGACGCCCGGCGCCATCTTTCCGGGCAAGGTGGTGTGAAATGTGCTACCGGCCATGTGCAAGTGACGCATCAGGCGGCACATGGAAACTCTACTACTGGTGTAAAAAGCACCGTCAAGTCCATTCGACACCCTCATCGCATTGGCACGTGGAACGTACAAGGCCTTGTTACCAACCCAAGTAAACTTAAGATCATAGAAGATGAAATGCAGCGCGTAAATATAGATATACTCGGAGTGAGCGAAACACATTGGCGAAATTCCGGACACTATCTATCCGATTCTGGAAACAAGATATACTTCTCTGGACCAGTAAACGAGAGTAGTAGAGGTGTAGCGTTTATAGTGTCACCACTCTTAGACAAATATATAACTGGTTATAATCCGGTCAATGACCGTATAATCAGCATCAAGGTCAACACATTACCTTGTAAACTGAACATAATCCAAGTGTATGCCCCTACAGCTCAGTCCAGTGATGAAGAAATAGAGAACTTCTACAGCGTCCTGTCACGAACTATCGACGAAATCCCGAACCGCGAGATAACCATGGTGATCGGTGACTTTAATGCTAAGATCGGTAAATGGGAAAATGTCACAGATCTTCGGCGGCAGATCGGAAAGTATGGTGTTGGAAAGACGAATGAAAGAGGTGAAAGACTCATTCAATTCTGTACGGAACAAGACTTCACGGTAATGAACACATGCTTTAAGCACCATATCAGGCGGCTGTACACGTGGGTCTCTCCTGGAGACAGGTATAGAAATCAGATAGACTACATTTTAATGCGTTCAAGGTGGAGATCGTCTATAATGAATGCGACCACGTACCCAGGTGCAGATTGTGGAAGCGACCATCAACTACTGGTTGCAACGATGCGATTACGACTTAAAAGAGTTATAAAGTCAAAACCGACTCCAAAGATACACAAAATGGATATTGTCGCATACGAAAACGAAATACAACAGCAACTATCGGAGATACCACGTGAGGACATCTTGGACAGCAATGCTTTTTGGAACACACTGAGAGACACTATTGTTCAAACAGCGAAAAAGTATGCCCTAGCGAAACCTACCATGAAAAGTCATATCTCAGAGGAAACAGCAAAAGTCATAAAAGAACGCCGGGATTTGAAGCAAGGAGGGCTGTCCAGTCCAGATCAGTTCGAGCGATACTCCCAACTAAGCGCCGAGGTTCAGCGGAAATGCAGGCAAGACTACAATGCTTACATCAACAACATCTGTGATGACCTTGAACAGCATGCCTTGAAAAACGAGACGAAAGACCTCTACCAGAAGTTAAAGCTATTAACCAGAGCTAGGCCGACTCAAACTTGTGCCATCAACGATGGAGACGGCCAACTTCTCACGGAAACGGATCAGGTGCTAGAACGCTGGAGGAAGTACTGCGCGTCACTCTACGACTGTACAGAAGATGCCACCTCAACATATTTATGGTCCGCTGACGAACCTAACCTACTTCCATCAGAGGTTGGGCAAGCCATTGACGCCCTGAAGAATGGTAAATCACCAGGTAAAGACGGCGTACCAGGAGAACTTCTCAAAAGACTCGGTGAAACAGGCTTATCAGTAATGACCAAGTTATGCAATCTCGTGTGGGAGTCAGGTGTGTGGCCCGAGGAGTGGAGAGAGTCATTATTTATCCCAATTCATAAGAAAGGCTCGACAAAAGACTGTGGCAACTACCGGACTATTGCACTAGTCCCGCATGCGAGTAAAATTCTTCTTCACATAATAAACCAGCGACTGAAGTACTTTCTTAGTAGACAAGTTCCTGAAGAGCAAGCGGGGTTCGTGAAGGGGAAAGGCACTCGAGAACAAATGCTGAACATCCGCCAGATTATTGAAAAAAGTCGAGAGTTCAATAACCCAGTTGTTCTGTGCTTCATCGACTATACAAAGGCATTTGATTGCGTACACTGGGATAAGCTGTGGTCCGTTCTGGAAGAGATGGGTGCACCAAGACATCTTATAGGTTTAATTCGAAACTTGTATACCGCCAACAGAAGCTTCATAAGAATTGGGTCAGAATGTTCCACATTGTTTCAGACCAAAAGAGGCGTACGACAGGGATGCATATTATCTCCTATGTTGTTTAACATATATGGCGAGTACATAATCCGCAAAACCCTTGAAGGCTGGAACAAAGGGTTTGCTGTTGGTGGGAAGAGAATAAGTAACCTGAGATACGCCGATGACACTGTACTTCTGGCATCTTCGATGTCTGACATGCAAGAACTTGTCAACAGGCTGGAGGTCGAGAGTGAGAGACAGGGTCTTGCAATTAACCGAAGCAAAACAAAGCTCATGGTGGTGGATCGGGCCGGCCTCCTGCCTGTAGCCTGTAAGATTCAAGGCATAGATATTGTGGATGACTTTGTGTATCTGGGGTCTAAAATATGCAAGGATGGTAGCTGTGTGCCCGAGATCAAGAGACGCATAGGAATGGCTAAGGATGCTATGACACGGCTCAAGAAAATCTGGCAAAATCGTGGAGTCTCTAAAAACACCAAAATACGTCTTGTGCGAGCCCTAGTATTTCCCATTTTCACCTATGGAGCTGAAACCTGGACAATCAAAAGCAGAGAGAAACAACGGATCGATGCCTTCGAGATGTGGTGTTGGAGGCGTATGCTGAGAATACCATGGACAGCTAGGCGCACGAACCAATCGATACTGTCGGAACTCAAAATTAACTTGCGATTGTCCACAATCTGCGAACAGCGCCTACTGAGTTACTTTGGCCATATAATGAGAAGGGGAGACGAAAGTTTGGAAAAGTTAATCGTTGTTGGAAATACAGAAGGCAAAAGATTACGTGGCCGATCGCCAGCACGATGGACCGACCAGCTTAAATGCGAGCAACCATCCCAAAAATTCTACGATGTAGTGAGGAACGCGATGGACCGGAGTCGATGGCGGGAATGTATTCGTGCCAGAAAGACGACCACCAACCACGATCATCAGTCATGATGGATACGACTAAGAAGAAGAAATGTAATTGAATTGAATTGATAATATTTATATCAGATCCACTAGACCCATATAAGATTTTGTTAGTTACAAATTTACAATTGACTTCGAGCTATGATAGTATGAATACTCGTAGCATCCCAATACATAAAACACAATAAACTCATTATTATAACAATGCATATTCAAAATAAAGAAAAATTATGTCATATACAAGGACCTTAAAATAAAAAGCCGGATGGAGGGAGGCTCGCCAGCAGAGAACTGAAGCCATTTCTAATACGCCGGCTGCTTGTACTTACGAGCCGCACGCACACATCAACTAGTTTTTTCCTATTGCGAGCAGCATGCACACATAGGTAACCGACGGATTAGACATGCTTCACTTCTTTGTTAGCGATGCTTCGTCCGGCTACTTATTTTAAGGTCCTTGGTCATATAAATGCTACTAATGCTAATGTGTATGCTACTTTAATTTTAATCAAACGCCAAAGATTTAATCGTGTAATGTTTAGCCCTTTTTCAGCCCGTGGCGCACTTACAAGTTTAGTACTTCGTCACGGCGCCCTAGTTCGCTCAAAATAGGTATTGTTGCTCTATAGGTACCCGCGAATATTTGTGGTTTTAGATAATGATAGAGACGATCGGCTCACGGCGCTCCTCTTTACTTTCTACGGCGCACTAGGGCGCCGCGGTGCACACTTTGGGAACCCCTGGTCTAGCGCAAAAATCTTAAAAATATTTTTTGCAAAAAGTTTTTGATTAGTTGTGTTATTTATCGTCTATCGAAAACTGTCGTTACCCAAATGCACTGAAGGAGCATTCTATGAAAATATTTCGTAAGGCACACCACCGTTTTAATACTTCCGAGAAATAAATTCAGGAAGCTAATTATCAGCATTGTAATAGGCTTTATGATTGGTAGTGTTTCTTAGCAGCTGCTAATACGTTTTAGTAGGGTAGCTGCCATAGCGTTTCGTAAGCGAAAAAAGTTGATGTTTTCATGGAATGCTCCTGAAATAAATTGACCTCGAGAGAAAAGATCGCGGTTAGGTTGTTAATTTTTAATTGAGAATGTAATATTTTTTTGTAATTTTCTGAGACTAAAAGTAACCTATGTAGGTACTTCGATGATATTTATATTTCAAAAAATTACCATGTAATCTTCGCTTGGTGGATAGAGATAAGGAAACACCAACAAATATTATTATAAGTATTGCATACATAAATTATGAGTACCTAAATATAAGAATTTGTGTTGTATTTTCCATTTTTTATCTGCATATTCAATGCTTTATTTTCATAAATTTTTCATCAAAGTTATCTCCTTCCACCGTAGAAGTTCTTAGCCAATGTCCAGTCAGGTAACTAACATTTTCTTTTTAATAATTAGTAGCGAGCGGACATGCGGTGCCAAAAGTAGGACGAAGACGAAAATGGAGTCGTTATTATCTACAAACTTTTTATGATTGAATGAATAAAATGAAATTTTATATGACAGTTAAAAATCAAATTCTATGTCGGATTTGTTGTTATATATGCTATTTCAATCCTTTTGCAATTCTCACAATTAATCGATACTCGTATACTTCCTAATGACTAAGTAATTTACTGCGCTGGCGCATACCTCTCGCAAAGAATTGCCATGGCTATTCAGAGAGGTATTGCTGCCAGCGTAATGGGTACCATGCCGCAGGCGAAGCTGCTTGAGGGGGTATTCTTTTTATAATAAATTTACTGTATTTTAATTTAGGTAGTTTAATTTAGTTTTTAGGAAATTTAAATTTTATCTTGTTTGTATTTGTTTTTGTTTTAGTGTAATTTCTTTCAACAAAGATGTAAATTTCAGTAATTTACCTTACAATATGGACACCGATTGAAATAAAAACAACGGGGGGGGGACGATGATGAATACTATAGTCTAGCCGTCAATTTTAAACTATTTTATGGTCTGCTTTTGACTTAATTAGTTTGAGAAATGATATGAAAAATTATCCATTATTATCATTCTAAAAACGTTGGCACAAAGTGTATGTTTTAGAGAAACCAACTATATTTAATAGTTTTTCATTCAATCATTAAATATACCCAGGCAATATACCCATTTTCCTCTCTGTTCTACTTCTACCACCGCACCTCCGTACGCTTATAACTTTACACCTCTGGTCCAGTGGTACTTAACAAATGTGCCGTCAATCGCGCCCTAAATATAATTTTACCCTTAGTGATTCGAGTCGGTCGGTTTTCCATACAGACAAAAGGAGGGTCGTCATTTATGTTTGAAATGTGTTTTATTTTATATATCAATCCATTCTGTCTGTACGAAACGACATAAGAACTTTCAAAAGTCAAAAAAATATATATAATTTTTAGCAATAAACATTTTGTACCTATTAAATTGTGCTAATGATGACCTGAACCCTTTATAAGGCAAAGAAAATATATTTCTCACCACATTTTAATATTTTACATCTTTATATTATGGTTTATAATCGACTAATTTGTTGTACACTTGCCTAATAAAGGGTTAAAAAGCAGATTGCATGTTAATTCTGAAATTTTGAGACGTCTCATGTCATTTCTCGCAAAAAAAAAATATTAACCTATAGAATTAAACATATTTCAAACACAATTTATAGCGTGGAAGCAAATGGTCATCATCATTTTCCCTGTGTTTGTATGGAAAACCGATTTACTCGAATTACTTCAAATAAAAAATCGTAATCGGGGTTCTAAACTGTGAAGTTTTCGTTATAATACACTTACGGACAATTTGGGTCATTTTCTATGAACAATTATGTAATTAAAACAAAAATATTGCTTTGCTAATCCGCTTTAATTTTTCTTTAAGACGATAAAAAAAATATCGTTTTTTTTTTAAACTTTCTGGTCTCATTATTTATATTTTTTATACATTTTTTGTTTATTTCTTTTGTGTTATGATAATTTGGTATTTTCCAATCCATGTGACTATATTATGTTGTAAAATTTAACATTAGTCAACATCCGAATTAGCGCAACAAAAAAAAACACAACAACAGCCACCAAAGATACTCGGCACGTGGTTCACCTCTCAAAGAGGCATCCTCAGGAGAAGCTGGAGATGTCTAGAGACGGCGTCAGTTGAAGAAATGAGCTGTAGGCTACGCTTTGTCACGCGATAAATAAATGATAAAGCATCCGTCACTCTCACTATAGTCAGAACGTGACAGATTTACAACAGCCACCAAAGATACTCAGCACGTGGTTCACCTCTCTACGGGCATCCTCAGGAGAAGCTGGAGGTGTCTAGAGTCGGCGTCAGTTGAAGAAATGAGCTGTAGGCTACGCTATGTCACGCGATAAATAAATGATAAAGCATCCGTCACTCTCACACACATATAGTCAGAACGTGACAGATTTATCATTTATTTATTGCACGACAAAACGTAGCATCATAAGCCTGTAATACTGGGCGCAACAATCATACAGAAAATTACCCGAATTCATTGTCCGTGACTGTATAAAAATAAAAAATTGTTTATTTGCCGAAAGTGTTCATAAAATAATGTTTACCTGTGACCGCCACACTAGGCTAGGCCTGTCTCGTGGGGTCAATTTAAAAATTACCAGTGACTTAATTTGCTGATTTCTACGCTGAAGTGTTGAATTTGTAACTATTGAATAAAACTATGATTCCATGACTACATGTCAAAGTGTACTAGTACTTGTGTAGTATTAGCGACGAGATGACGATGAAGTTCTGAATCAGCTTACAGGGCTTAGTCTCAAAATGAAGTCAGTATTTTCTTTATAACTTAACTTTAAAACTTATTTATGGAGCCTTAAAGTAACCCATTATCTGCTCGGGACTAATTAATTTTTCAATAATCTTTATTTATGCTTTTAATTAATATTGTCGGAACAACGTTGGATTACTAAGTTTCATAGTTAAACAGGGCAGGTAACTAGCAGCATCTGTGTAGTATTCAGCCTACATGTAGGCATGCAAATATTCAACACACTAAATTATATTAATATTCAACAAAATTTCTAATTCCATTAATAAAATAATCAATAGTAAAATAATAGTATAATAATTATCTACAATTACCTAATTCTACATGTCTCGAGAAAATATTTTATGCTATAAAAACAATTGTTAATAAGCCAGCTATTTAGTCTACTTTTAAACCTATTGCGCGTTGAAGCGTTACAATTTCTGCAGGGATGCGATTATAATATCGATTTTTTTTTATGAAATAGGGGGCAGACGAGCAGACGGGTCGCCTGATGGTAAGCAATCACCGTCGCCCATAGACACCTGCAACACCAAAAGAGTCACAGGTGCGTTGCCGGCCTTTCAGGTGGGAGTACGCTCTATGTCAATACACATATTATAAATATTTTTTTTGTACATTGCTTTATGGCATTGTGGTTTTAGTAGCAGGTTCCTCCCTTTCAATCGTGTCTGCCTTTGCAAAGTATCTCCACGCTTTTGGAAGTTGTGTAAGTGGGAGTTTACAAAAACGCATACTTCCCTGATGTACCTATAAGCCAACAAAACAAAAACTATAAAAATCAGTCCACCCGTTCTTGAGTCATAAATGGTGTAACTAACCCGACTTTGTTTTATGTAGGTATATAGATACTTAGAATTCGTTGGCAAACGTTAATGGTATAATAAAAAAAAACCAATGTGCCACTGCATGCACTATCTTGTCTAGTTATTAAAATAAAATTGCTACAAATCTTTACAGTCTTACTTACTGTAAGCAAACTCAGATAGTAACAGCCTTTCAGCAAAATTATCCCAAGGAAATAAAATTGCCATCATCTAAACGTGCGACAGTGATAAATAAAATTAAGCCTCTCAGGATCCAGCCCTCGAGCCTTAATGAAGTTAACTCGGTCCAGTTATATTTTCCAGGCCGCAAAACTGGAATTTACCGCTTCCTTAAGATTAAATTAAAACTTTTCAAGTTGTTACTGTTCCCTTTAAACGTTTTTGGACGGTGTGTGAAAGATTTTTAGAAGGTTTCGTTTTATTCCGTTTGGAATTTTCATTGAATTTTGTCTGTGGTGAACGACACACAAAATTGTTTAAAAAAAAAAAAATTCGGACAAAATTAATCCGTATGTTGTTACCTAAACTAAGATGTTGAGAGGTCCAGTGCCTGATTAGGGCACTGTCCCATCTCTCTGCCACAACGGAACGAGCTAACGAGCTTTTTAGCTTAGTTATAAAATCAAAATAAAAATAGCTCAAAAAATTAAATAACAATTTCATTTAAAACCTGTTATGATTTTAATATTGTCTCAATTTTATTTAATTTTTTAAAAAGAGGAATCATAGTCATGCCATATATTTAAAACGAGCATTTCTCTGCGGCTTTTCCTGCGTTATTTTCGCAACTATCCCAAGGGAACAAACCTGGACCAGGACTAGGTCAACTTCTATACCAAAATCTTATCTCAGTCATTCAACTATTATGGTTTTTTTAGTAACACCCATTAAAGCATCTAAAAAACATCGTTCCAACTGATCACTGTCACAATATTAATAAAGTAAGATCATATTGCTATATCATGGATATTTTATATTTCTTTATCTGAATTAATTGTATAATACTTTATTTTCTCTCTACATTATATCATTTCATACTTAATGGACCCGTTTAACATCTGCGCTTTTCTAATTAACGTTACGTATATCCACACATTCCAAGCGTATTTTAATATCAACAAATACACGAGAGTAATGGAGTAAACAATCCACCACGTGTTTGCGATCATGCGTAATGGTGGGCGAAGGCTCTCCATATTGTCAGCTATATTGGCAAAATATTTTTTTTTCTATTTAAACCGTACATTATTTTGTACGGGTAGGGACGGTCCTTTTTAGCGCCATTGCGTTTTTTACCCGACTGCGGCGAAGCCCAAAGGAGAGTTATGTGTTTGGCCTGTATGTACTCGTATGTATGTATGTCCGTTCCTATGTCCGCTCGTAACTACTCAACGGCACATCCGATTTTGATAAATGATACATCATTAGATTCTTCTTGATGGTGCGAGTGTCACTGGGTATGAAGTTCGTTTTATGCAGTTTCAAAGTGCACCGCGGTCGGGTTTTTTTTTTATAAAAATGTGGTTATTAGATTTATATGTTTGTTTTATTACTGTGCATTTGTGCTAAATAAATTTATTTCTTTCTTTAATTCATAAAGTACCTAGCATACAAAATACAAACTAGAATTAACATCTCCTGATTATTAGATTAGATTAGATTACATTATTTATTTCTCGTTTTAAAATTACATTATAAGTTGCATTGCATGTCAAGTTATAAGAATTTAAAGCGAGATCGTCAATTAAATGGAATAAATCAAATTATACAATGAAAAAATAAAAATAAATAATAAAAACAAAATAAAACATCAATTAGCAAGGTCAAGAATACACATTAAATGACAAAATAAATTAAGCACGAAGAATATGTTAAAACAGGGATAGTTAATGGAATAAACAATTTACAAAATCAAATTATACAAATGAAAATAAAAAATAAAAATAATAATACTAAAACAAAATAAAAAATCAATTAACAAGGTCAAAATACACATTAAATGTCAAAATAAATTGGGCACTGGGCTATTCGATTTGTTATCATTCCCACCACCTACTTTTTTGTTTTTTTTTTTTCAATTCTGCCGCCTAAAGATTTTTTGGAAGAGGTCGCTTTTAAAGCGATAAATCGCCTGTTGTTTACCGTTTTTACTATCCATCTTTTTGTGTACAATATGGTGTCACTAATACAAAATTTGCTGAACTTTAGCAATATTAGACAATGTTACGGTACCAAAATGGGTCACCACGCTACTGGCTTAATTAATTTATTTTCAACTAGGTTACAATTTATTCAATGCACAAAAATGTCGAACTTTAGCAATATTAGATATTACAACGGTGTCAATATGCGCCACCTTACCGGCTTAATAGTCCGAAAGAGATTATAACTAGGTTTTCAATTTAGTCAAAGCACCAATCTTCTTTAACTGTAGCAGTAGGTATAAGACGATATAAAGGTGCCAATATGCGTCACTGGTACCGGCCTAATATTCCAGCGGCGATTACATCTAGGTTACCATTTAGCCAATGCTAAATCTATGCCGTCGGCAAACACCAAATTTATTTAACGATAGCAATATTAGACAATATAACGTTGCCAATATGCGTCACCGCCCTACCGGCCTAATGGTCCAGCAGCGATTACAACTAGGTTTCAATTCGGCTCGATTGTTCGACAAACAACTCCGAATAAACAGAACTAGTGCCATTACATTGAAATCGGAAACGAAAAGGTTTGCGTATTGTTAGGGATATTGAAATGGCTGATTGGGTTCCCGAGTTTTCTTACATTAAGATTTAATAAAGTTAGTGAGGTGCAGAGAGAGAAATAGAGAGATAGAGATGTTGCCCTCTGTATCTTTTAGTGTTTGGGTATTGAAAACAACACAATGGCATGAAATAAACACTTTCTAATATAGTATTGTTTTTAGATTATATAGATTTAATGACTTGACTCCATTTATAGTTGGTGAAAAAGCCTACGATGTATTCAAACGAGTGCATCTAGAAAAACATCTGTGCACTCTAATACTAAAGGATTTGGTTATAACTGATTGGAAACAACGACACCGGCTGGAAGTTTCACTCCTATTTGCATAATATCTACACTCCACATCTCTACTTAAGAACTCCTTAAGTTCTTAACCGAGCCAGGACAGACTCACTCCCCGATTTCGCCGTGCGGCTACAAGTACTAAATTTTGCTCCTTCGAAGGGGCTTAGCCAGCGACCAGAAAGAGCATTCGTTATGCAATAGAGAGAGATAGTCGGATCCGGTGCGTTGGTCGGACCTGAACGTCTTTTGTTATAGAGGGAGATCTCTGTAAGTAGTACTATTACTATAGGCTACTTTCCTGACAAATCAAATCAGTTACTTTTTATGAAGTGTCAAAACGCTCAGATAGTATGAAGTTTGTATGGAATAAAAGCGAAATGACGTCATTTTACTCAAACATCAAATCATCTTATTTATAGGTTTTGATCTTTTAAAAATCGTTTAAAACGCTACGCGGTGATTTTTAGTGAATTTTTGCAAATTTTCGAAAGCTGATTTAATGGCTAGCGTGTAGTAATTTATATTGACTACAGGCAAATACCCTATTCTGTGAACAAGCTGTTCGTTTTCACGTTTCATTACCATCCTCCCTTTAGTAGATTCAGTTCAACTAGCTCACCAAGACACCTAGACAATACAGGTTGTTTACTTGTCATTAAGTTGACGCAAGGTCGGGATTCGAACCCAAACAATTACTTAAATTAATCCAGCTGATCCGTGCACAAACAGCGGGATCGGGATACGGGTAGTTTGTTTAGTTAACATAAACAAACAAATGATTGCTACAGAATAGTTATTTCTGAGTAGCAGGCACCTCAGACGATCCGTTGTGTAGTTCAGGAATTCGCTGTCATGCTCGGCTCGTCCTTAACCTTTTCCACATCAACGAAGTATATATTGGCACCGCAGGTTGGACGCCAACGACGCATATTTGGTCACAGACCGCAGAGCGATATAAACCTTCATGCACCAGCATAAAGTTCAATTTCGGTTTTGACACTGTTATGTCATCTGTTATGGCAGCCTAAAACCGGCACTATAACGGAACTATACGGAACGGACAATAGAATGTTATTTTTGGGCACTTTGTTGAACTTGACAGGTTCTATACAACACCCAAAAATGTAATTCGATTGAGCCGGTGTCTTCAGAGTATTTGCCAATAACTTACGATATTTTTGAAGGATAATTCACGTACGAAATACTTTATTGCACACTAGCACAGGTTAGATTCCAGTCTAAAGATTGGCACTTAACCCATCGCTATCAGTCCCGAGGTTATCTGTATGCGACTGAACTAAGCGATTCTGCGTTTAACCCCTCAAAGTCGTTCGTCTGCGAACGCATTGGAGTAGATCTTTCAATCAAACTTAACGGGTTAGGGATTACTAATGTACTGGATGAGACGATTTCTGTTTGATGTACGATAAATGATAATACATTCCCACTCTATAATTATACGAATATTTATTATTTGTGTATATTTCATTCAAAAATTAATTGCTTGGACATAAATTTTGATTGTGCATGTCTTAATTTCAAATTCTATTTAATTTAAATTCTAGTTACATTTTGATTAATTTTTAACTTAATTTCCTTAAATGTATTTAGTTATTTTAAATGTTGCTTTAGTTGTATTTATATTTCTTATTTTGTGTTAAAATCTAATGTTGATTGTTGTGCATGTAACAACTTTATTATAAAGAGATAGATTTAGCTTGGTCCGCGACTTAATCAGAGCAGAATAAGAGTTTTATGGCTCGATTTTGATGACCAAACCCTCGTTACCTAAGACCCCTGGAAGCTAGGATTTCAAGAAGATACCTACAAATATAAGTTCCATAAAAACTAGCATGAGATTATGTATGCGTTGTCACTAGCGTCAATATATTTTCAATATCCATTGACTACATAAATGCCACCGCATATTCGTCCAAGTAAATTTGCGATTTCTTTATTTAAATCTTTCTCACAACTTCCACCCTCTTTCATCCCCCGTTCCAGGTGGCTAAAATATAGTGTTCAATTATTTTTCTGAGACTGAATGAATGAAGTTTATTCACTGAATAGTCATATTAAAGCTAACCTAATATATTCTGTCCATTGGCATGTGAAAATGATTTGTCTTAACAATTAAATTAAATTACGGCTAATAAATGATTGAACAACATTCATATCATACGTCAAAAGGCAATCAAGATTAACAGGATAGTGCAATACAAAGACGAGATGAGATAGCATCGACATCCATCTTGCAGTTGGACGATTCATAATCTCGTCACGGCTGCATGTTGGATCAGGCACGTACGGGCTGGGTTTGGCACCGTTCATAGCAATATCATGGGAATACAATGTTTACATTTCGATGGCTACGGTTGAGGGAGTTTGTGGCTTCAAGTAAATGGAATGCCTGCAATTTATTACAAAATAATATAGTTAGAAATTATAATTACCATCTCTTCTGGTGTGATATACTCGGTTTCGTCGAATTTCCTTTTCGGTAAGTTGTCGCTTCAATATGGTGGAATAAAACTCGCTATAATAATATAGTTACTAATTTTATAATTACCGTGCCCATTCTGGTGCAACATACATAGGTTGTCCAAATAACCGACGCCATCAGTGACACTCAAAATACCGAGTCAGGGTATCGTATAGGACAAGTTTTACATAAATGTTAATGTAAAAAACTAATTTATTTTTGCTATGGTCACATTGGGATAAAATGGTGTTTATATGACTTAGTATATCAGCATCTTTAGGGTTTTGTATAGGGTTGCGTTGCCTCCCGTATTTCCCGGGACGTCTCGTATCTCAGGGATAATTTTAAACGTCCCGCCGGGACAGACTTTGTCCCGTATTTCAACATAATTCCGAGTATCCCTAGTTGCAACTGCTTTGTAGAGAGGATTCTGTCGCAGATGGCATTAATATGGACTGATTTGCGCAAAAAAATTACTCCGGATTTGATAAAGAGCGAATAATGACCGAATCTGAAAACTATACATTTTTAATAAAATCATGAAATTATAGTGTTTACTAAGGGAATCAAAATTTATAGCGTACTATTATAATGTACCAACAAATTTGTACGGAACCCTCGGTGGGCGAGTCCGGCTCGCACTTGTCCGGTATTTGTGTTGACGTTGGTTTTAGGGACAGCATGGCTTCATGGATTTTTCTACGGTTACTACCATGATAATTTTACCTTTATAATTATATTTTATTTTGAATAATTCCCGTGTTCCTTACTATAAAAAGTAGCAATTAACAGTAGTTGAACTTGTTATCACGTGACGCTAAAATTATATTTTCTACGGACAAATAATTTTTGTAATAAGATAAATAAAATTAACATTAATGATTTGTACAGTATTTTAACCCTCGTTAGCTTGTGGATGTCAACCATAGACTGGTTGGCTTGACCCCCTGCGCAGCATTATCAACAGCTCCCCAACAATATGGATGGCTTACCTTTAAAAATGTGAACTCCAAGTCGCTTGCTCGAGCCGTGTGTTTGTCCATTTGCTCACCACACAAATACCGTCACCGGCCGGGACCCGATTGTCTTTATATCCGCACAAATAGTCACAGATATCGTACAAGTTGTATTTACAAAATTATATACACAACACACATAATATATTTACACTTATTTTTTATTTAATTACCGAGAACGTTCATACAAAGCCGCCGTAAAAGAAATCCGCCGAAAAAACAATTGACGATCAAAATCGGGCGTCCCCAATTTCAGCCAGCATTCGGGCGCATGGCGGTGTGTGGAGCTCGTCCACGAAGGGCAGCCAAACCATAGAGGTCGGTTATGCTGTGAAATGCTTGCACATGATTCATAATTCTTATGTAATTAGGTAATTACATCTCTTATTTATATTATAATTACCACACCTTTTTTAATCTTAGACAATTGTTAATCAGTGTCTAACTAGCTTTATTCGCAGCTTTATTTTTGTCACTGTAAATATATATTTATTTTATGAATTAATATATTTTATTCATGTAACTAGCGCTCAAACATTTATAAATTTACAGATTACTAATTACAATTACTTAACACTATACTACTAACTATACCCCTGACGATGTTTCAGTTTAGTGTCAACTAATACGTATTATAAACAAAAAAATATTTTTTATAATTATTTTAATAATAATAGTTTTGCTGTATGCTATTTTTAAATTATATCTTTGAGCTTTTGGCTTATATTAAATGCTTATAAATTTAACACGTTAAGTGCGGTGGGGGACATTTGACCCCATTACATGCACTTTATGTCCGCCGTGATGTTCACTGTGTTAAATTTTACTGTAGTGCAATTACATTTTCTGTATACACTTGAGAGCAAATATTCCTTGTCACTATTTCACTAACTTAAAATGTAAATGTCCTGTTGTGGCTCAGAATATAATGCTCTAGAGCGTATATAATTACCGTGCCCCTTCCAGTGAATCCAGCGTCATAGACGATTGCAAATCAACTCCCGCTGAACTCGTTATCGGCTACAACAGAACGGTGTCAATAGGGATTTATGGCCGCCTCGGGCCCGCAAGTGTAAGCCGTACTTTAGAATGGCAGATAAAGGTTTGATGTTATGTTGTTTCGAATTAGTTTTGAGGTAATATTCCTAGAATATTCAAGAGTTCGTATAATGCGTCTATAGCGTTTTTTGGCTTGCTTGGCTTTTTTTTAAATTGAGGTATAAAAGACCCGTAAAATTAAACCTTTTCTACGAATAAATTTTCTACCAGTAAAAGAGTTGTGAAGTAAAACCTATTATACAAAATACTTTTCTAATATCATGCATCTAATATACCAATACGCTCGGTATAAAATGTTTTTACTGAAGAGAAAATTGACAAACTAAATGCCTCGAGTGGAACTTGAACCCAACACAGGCGGCTTTCCAATTCTTACCACCGAGGCCTCCGCTAGAGTTATTTATTTAAACTTTATCGCACACTAATAAAAAAATATCAATTGGCAGACTTAATGACCTAAGGTATTCTCTACCAGTCAGAGTTATCGAATATTACATTGTCGCTTCATCTTCTAATACGCTTTTTGTCCACAAAATTGAAATGTTTTTTTTTTCTTATTATTACGGGACGTATGACGTCTAAATCGTACATACAGTGTTTTTTATTTCGGTTATATTCGACAGGTTGCTTTGTACGTCAACAGAAGGTACCTAGTATATCGATTTTTGTTCAATTCGATTTTTTTTTACTTTTCATACAAAATAAATTAATATTGCGTTGATAACCATTTTAAAAGACACCTCTGAGTTAGTCAAAAATTAACGTCAACTATGACAGTGTTGGGATTATGACAGCACATTTATACTGGTTGGTGATTAAATTAAGATTATGAATATTTTAAAAACGGTATGAGTTACAATATTAGTTTCTAGAGAAATTAACTTAATTGGATCTGGAGAATGTGCCCTCGAAGTTAAAGGAAATCAATAAAAACACGATATATAATCACGCCTTTTTCCCAAGCGCGGATAGGCAGAGACTACGTCCTTCCACTTGCTAGAGTCTGTGCGGAAAGAGAATAGGATTTAGATTGGGGGGCGCTGTAATGCTTTTCTACCGTATGTGCCGTATTTTCTGTTCTGTGGCCATACTGGTTAGGTTAGTTCCGTTTTTCGCCACGCCTATTCTCTTTCCGCACAGACTCTACGGTCCTGGTATACACCTTTCGCTTCGTCGGTCTATAAGATGCTGATAATCATCTATTAAGTAAACTGATGTTTTCCTAATAACATGACTCAGTATTTGTGTAACATAGTTCGCTACAGCTTGTCTCGCGTTTTCCCACTAAGAATGAGTATCAAAGCATTGTTGAGAGTCGTCCATGAACGCTCGCTCGCGTCTAGGATAGAATACACTGCAGCGTTCAAGTAGGATAAAGTACATTATTATATGTACTCTATCCTACTTGAACGCTGCAGTGTATCTACTACTACTAGGTTAATTTTGTTTTATGTTATTACATAAAACAAAATTAACCTAGTTTTACACAAAAATTTAAAAAGTGGGTAGCTAATCCATAAATGAGTCATTTTCAAAAAAAATGTACATAGTTAAGGGCCTAATAAAACAAAATCACGATCGCTTCCTTTGTGTTACGAAAGTTAGGCATACAAACTACATGGGTAACTTTCGTAACACAAAGGTATACATTAAGTTTTGTTTTAATTAAATTCCTTAATTGTGTACAATTTTTTTGAAAATGACTCTAATACTCATCTATAAGTTAGGTGTACGGTAATTAGAAAACTATTTCATAGGATACGTTTCTTTTAAAGCTCAATTGCACACTATTATTTTTTTGGAGTACAATAAAGCGTATTGTATTGAATTGTAGTTTTCAGGGTTACTAGTTCAAACTTAACATATCTTATAGTTCCATATATTTGAAAGTCTGCACGAGTAACCCGCAAATATCACGCGTGTGGCATAATGCGTAATAGTCATTCAGAATGCTCGTATTATAGCACTGCGTTACAGATATGCAGTCATCCTGGCTGTTATGTATTACGTTAATCATGGTGCAGACTGTTTGTTTATTGGTATTTCCGTCCGTCCATCAGTCTGTCCGTCAGTCACTTTTAATGTCAAGCCATGATATTCTCTTTTTCTATGGTCTTAATGGGACAGTTGTTACATTTGGCATCATTATTTAGTAAATAAATACCATTCCTGCAGTGTAGACGAACACGTAGATTAACTCCTTGCTTGCTTGGCGATATTTGAGACGAGAATTTTCAAGAAACAACCAGCGTCTCATTTTGCATCTTGCGACGGAAAGGCGTTTGACGCTTTTATTTTTAGATAAAGGGGAAATTAAATTTAATAACAGCTAATATTAAGAGAAGGGGTATTATGAGATGTAATCATTTATTGATCTAGTAGTTACTGTTGTCGGTGTAGCTGATGAAACATGTGGCTCTCACTATGAGTGTCTGACCTTATCATGAGCCACCTCCTACATTACTGGAGATATAGGTATATTAAAAAAAATATTATTAATAAATATCAGGGGACAATCTTACACAAATCGAACTACTCCCATAGTAAGCTCAATAAGGCTTGTGTTATGGATACTAGACGACGATATATTTAATAGATAGGTACAAATACTTAAATACATAGAAAACATCCAAGACTCAGAAACAAATGTCATCACACAAATAATATTTACTCTTACTGGGATTCGAACCCAGAACTGTTAGCTTCGTAGGCAGAGTCACTAACAGCTAGGCTAAACCTGTCGTCAAATAAGGTACCACAATTCAGTTTTTATTAGTCGGTAAACGTGTGATTTTGCGAACGCATTCTAACATAGCATATAAATAAGACATTAATTACCATACAACTGTTTACGGAGTAAAAAGTGGTACAAAGTCTTGTCCTACGGCAGAATTTCGGTTATTTTCAAATAGATCACTGAAGCATAAAAAAAACAGTGCCAATGATAAGTGAACATTATTAAAAGATACTACAACATACGAAATATTAGAAGTATCCGGACCTCCCTTCTTTAATAAAACTCCGTCCTGTTCTGTATGAGAGAAATGTTCCAGAAAAATTGTGTAACATTTTATCAAAACCATTTCTCCGGTCCGAATTGCAGCGGAAAGCAAATAAACATATTTTAACGTGTGCCGTATAGAGATCGTATCTAGCGGTGAAAAATGTGTCGCTGGCTCGGACCAGTGATATGAGCAGTAAGAAATTTCGGTACATGGTTATGAAATACCAAGGGTCTTGTAGGTACGGTGTGTATATTTGGTAAGCATTTTCCGGAATAAGGGACAAATACCATCATGGAGCTTCTGAAATGTTAACCTGATTCCACCTTTCTCGTTTTTTAATCGGACTACTAGACGCCATGGTTGCCCACATGTGGTTTAATCGCCACGTGCCACTGCGCGAATTCAGAGATTTCTGGTTCGCACCGCAAGTGATTGGAATTCTCTTCCGGCGTCTGTGTTCCCTGGGACTTACGACCTAGATGTCTTTAAGGCAACAGTGAATAGGCATCTCCTGGGTAAGCGTGCTCCATCTTAGACCTTTATTTTACCAATGGTCCCGGTCTAAATCCTATAATTTGGCACTTGACAAGGAAAATTTTAAAAAGCTGACTGCCAACCTTCAGTAATGGGGAGGGACTTAAGAAAAAGAAGAAGAAATGCTATCATAATATCCATCATTCAAAATGCTTACTGCATTAATTGTTGTCAATAAGGCTCTGACAGAACCTTACTACTATAACAATGTAATTAAGATCTAGTGAGAATATGATACTTCTATTAGACTGATAGCCGGGTTTTTTCCAAAAAAGTTGAACATAGTTAAGGATTTATGTAACCAAGTGTTAACTTTTTCCTTTGTGTAACGAAAGTTAAAGGTATGGTAACTTTCGTCACACAAAGGACCAAGATTAATGAATGAATGAATGAATTTATTTGCTGATTATGGGTTTACATAGGTGTTAAAAGAATACAGAAGGATCAACCATAACCTACTTAGAATAGCATGCAAAATTTTACAGATGTCTCTCGAAGGCCTCTCAAGAGATTGCACACAGAACATTAAATCAATTACAATGTCAAATAATAATTACAAATAAATATACATTAATGGCGTCAGGATTTACAGACTTTATAATCAAATTATATAATTAATGTATTGAAAGGTCAGATGGTTATGGAACCACTATTTAAGTACTCATTTACAGAGTAGAAACACATGTCACAAAGCCACAAGAATAACTTTCTTTTAAATTGTTTCACGAGAAGCTCTTTCATGTTTGAGGGTAACTTATTGAATATTTTCACGCACATGTAAAAGGGACTGCGCGAGGTTTGTTTAAGACGAGCTTTTGGCCTGAATAGAAGGTTGCGCTGCCTCGACTGTCGGCCATTATATGGTATTATCTCACTGTTTTTTTTGAAAAAGTGATCATTTAAGCGCACAAATACAGCTACTTCATAAATGTACAACGACGGAAGAGATAAAAGTTTATAAAACTTCATAACTGGTTTTATTTTGCTTAAGGCCTAACAACGGACATCTTTTTTTAAAAGCGAACCAGCATTGACTAAATTTAGTGGGATGAAAAGATTAAATTCATGATAAAATCCCACCTCTTAACCACTACGCTTGCCCTCTCAAAATAAATTTGTTTTCTGCCCACTTTATAGCAGACAATCTCAACTAAGTATCCATTCCGCCCTATATCTCTATAATCTACCAAAATCGTCCGGTCGTGCGACATCAATTTTTTCGCTCGACTTTTTCGCCGGCGTTACGTTGCGGTCATTTGTCAAGGCGACATTATCGTTTGTCTCGCTGCTTTTAGAATAGGACACCGGCGACAGCGGTGGGCGTCCGCCTCTGAAGTTTGGTGGTAATGGAACACTGATTTGTACAGAAAAAAATTACGCAGAGGTTTTAAAAAGTGTACCGTTAAAAATTAATTATAGGTAGTATATTTCTGGCAATTTTTACAATGTGGTGTATTTGAAATAATTACCGTCATGTTATTGTAGCTATTTTACTCCTGAGCATTTAATAATTGATATTACTGATTTTGCGCGAGGATGCGGATTTTTTGAGGCTTGAATGTGGATTGTGGATGTTGTTAAAAAATCTTTATAAGAGAGATAATTTAAGAAAATTACATATTTGAAAACGATACAGTCAGTTAATTGGAATGACGACAAATAATAAGGAATTTCTGCGGATTTTCAAGGAAACCAAAGTTCAAAGGGTACTTTCCGTTGACCTAGAACTATGAAAATTGGCAAGTAATACCGACTTATGCTACAAGTACCTACAGGGAAAAATCTGGAAACTAGACATTTTTAAATCATGAAAAAATAGACTTTACTAAGGGAATCAAAATTTAAATGGTACTTTAATATATGAACCTACCAGTAGCGTGGCGTCCATAGAACTCGATTCACATCGGCTTGCCTAATATTAGGCAGTTCAGCACTGAATTCTAGTGCTCTTAAAGAAAATTGAAGCCAAAGCTGCTCCGGCTTGCCCAAGGATTTCCTCAACGCCACGCCACTGGTACCTACAAATATATACGGAACCCTCGGTGGGCGAGTCCGACTTGCAGTAGTCCGGTTTTTTTTTGATAATGTGAGTCCAATTTGGTAATAGGTTTGAGGAGATTAGGAGAGTATTTTGTGCTAGATGTGCTGCTGTCTCTTTGATTCCAAGACTCCATCGTCCAGTGTGGATAGCATTAGGTTATTAGTAATTACGTGTGCCATTAACTACATGTTTCGAGCTATAATCACATCTGCGATGGAATCCATTTGCGGAAACCCTCCTCATTAGTTTAAAGGTCTGCGCAAACTGACTATCAAGCGTTTAAATGAAAAAGTAGTAAGGCGATACTGGTGTTAATGTCGCCGCCAACTAGCTTAATTAGCCATTTAGTTAACTGCCTAGGCTTTTCATTTAAATTTTAGGTTAGGTTTGTTAGTTAGCTTGTGTCCCTCAGAGCAGAAATAGAAGCCCCGCGTAGCGGAGCTTCGTCGATCAGCTGGCGGGTCATAATTTAGTGAAAATGCTAGGCATTTAACCAAATGGCTGATTAAACCAGTTGGCTGCGACATTAACACCTTTTATTCCATTACGTGTGATTATTATTCAGTTCTTATTGTCTCCCATATTTTTTTAAAGTCTTAATTAATACCTTCTCAGAATTGTTATAAACCGAACCGAATTTAAAATATTGGTTTCTAACGATAACATTTCAAATATGCCGAAGCCATTTACCTACCTACCTTTAAATACCTGTGTTCTGGGACTTTTTGATTTTGTACAGTCACCATCATAAATACGTTACTAGGACGAAAAAAATATCGATACACTCTTATGCCCGTGACAATTGTCATTTCAGAAAATGTTGTCACTTCAACCGTATAGATATTTATGATGTATATATTGTTCAACCATTATCTATTTATTTACTTGTAAATCAGATTTTATCTCAGTCCATTCAAATTGTTACCCTGTGATTTAGTAATAAATATCCAAACGTCTTCACAAACTTTCACGTTTATAATATTAGTAAAATAAGATACACGTTATATCAGAAGCTCGCGAATGTAAGCGCCAGTTTAGACAGACCTTTGGCATAGGCTAAGGATGAGATAAGGGGCCGTTCAATAGTTATGTAAGGACGATTTTGACTATTTTTGACCCTCCCTACCCCCATGTGTATCCCTTCTCACGTAAGATTTTATGGTTTTAGGATTTTTACATTTCTGTCAAATATTTAGTAAACATTCTCATTTTGTATTTTGACGTTTAGAGATCCTTTACACCTCCAAAACATTATATTTTGACAACGGAGACTCTTTAAATCTCCATTAATTTTACTAGTCTATTTATTTTTTATTATTTTATTTGATCTGTCTTGTTTCGACGCCTTTACAACTCTAGAAATGTAGTTTTAATTTTAATGTAATGTAATAATGTAATAATTATTGTAATACTTAATATTTTTGTGCAGAGAAACGGGTGAGTTTCTTCCGGCGCTTTTTCTCACCTGAAGGTCATTAGTTCATTTATGCCACACCTGGCCATAAAGTGGCTTTTTCCACACGCTGCGCGTACGAAAAAAGCCGCTTTCTGGCCAAGTAGTAATACTTTACATGAAAGAAACATTTCTTGTCTCTTCATTGGTTTTTTAATGCGGGTAAATTACACCACATTTTATGTTACATATACAAGATACAAGAAATCAAAGTACACAGAAAAAAAAAAGTTGTTTAAATTAAATTAAAAATTGTCAAATGAAAATAACATGTCTATTAAAAGGGAAAACTCCCTGGTATTTACCTACCTATACGTTAGTTAAGGGTTTTTCTTCAGAAATATCTCTGTGACTTATTCCTCTGTCTCCATACATTTAGTATGAAAAAGGGCCAGGGGACTAAGGTGACCGCAGGCATATTTCTGAAGAATAACCCTTAAAATGAATCTGTTTACTTTAGTTTTCGTTGTTATGAATACACAAACAATAGCTTATTTAACTAAGACGTTTGCGAAAATGTATTTGGTGAGTCTAACTAAATAAACGTTGTAATGTAGTGTAATTTTATAAACAACACTTGGTCCCCAAATTACGCCACCCATTCCGTCACTCTCGGCTATTTCTCATTTTGCGTAATGTGTAATTTTTCGAGTGCTCTTCTAAGGTTCTATGTCCATTGTCGGAGTAAAACTGAGCGCTATAATACTGGGTGTTGCCTGTAGCAGGAGCAAATAATTAAAACGTAGATTCTGCTCATCAAACAATAAAACTTTCGTTCAAAAATTTTTAAACATGATGTAATCTTTAGTATTTATCTTTTTCATACAAATTAAATAGTATTTTCAATGTACGTTAACATCAGATCAGTCTAATTGACGCCGCTTGTCACGCTACAAACATAAACAACATCGCAATACATTGCGGTTTCTCTATGAAAACGAAAATATGCCATTTTGAAAAGACACTTCTCAAATACAGTAATAGATCTACACAATTTTAAACAATAAAGCGAGCAAGGAAATTTTTATGTTTATTAGGAAAACTATTACAAGGAATAATCATCATTACACTTGCTTAAACTCATAAGTATATATTTTTATTATCATAATATTAAATACACTTACATAATATTTATTTATTAAATTTAATCTTTAAAGTTAAACAAGAAAATACAAATGGCGGATTTAATGCTTTAAGGTATGCTCTACCGGTTAACCAATTAAACTAAACAGAAACATTATCTTGTATACATACTTTGTGTCACTTTCGACACGAGTTACTTTAATCTCATCTTTATGAGATTACAGTAACTCGTGTATGTCTGGTTAGGCTTTACGCTATAATATAACACATCTCTTGCTTCCCATGGCGTGGTGGCATTTAGCAGTTAAACTTGGGTACATGTATGTCGTCTATTCTCAAAATTGACTACTTTTTACCCGACTGCGGCGAAGCCCAAAGGAGTATGTATATATGTCCGCTCGTAACTACTCAACGGCACATCCGATTTTGATAAATGATACATCATTAGATTCGTCTTGATGGTGCGAGTGTCACTGGGTATGAAGTTTGTTAAAATAAACAAAATGGCGGATTTTATGCAGTTTCAAAGTGCACCGCGGTCTGGTTTTTTTTAAATTAAAATGTAGTTATTCATCTAATTGCCGTCTCGAACTAATTACCGTAACATTTTCTTATTTATTATAAATTTTAATAAACATAGAAAGAAATGTTATGGTAATTAGTCTCCGATCTCGAACTTATTTGCCATAAATATCTTATTCGTTCTCTGACAGATATTCCGGAGTAACCAACTTTTACGTAAATGTCGGTTTAATTCCTAGCTTTTCATTCTATCTGATATTTTCGCTCGCTTTTCATTGGACGTGCGTCCCAACGTCGACGTCTGTTCTAGCTAAATTAAATAACGCGGGCTCTATTCCGGCGCGATATGAGAATGAGAATAACTCCCACAAAGGCTTAGCACGTGGAATGGCTTTTTATTTCGGGCTCGTGTTTAAATAAGTCGGTGATTTTCAGTGTAAATCGGCCTTTTATATAATGGAATCGTGGAAAATGCTGAACCGTCTAGATGTTAGAAATTCATGGCTTTTATAAAAGTAAGCGAATTAAATAAGTTTTTATCTATTTTTTGTGTAAATCGGCCTTTAGTGAGTTGTCGCGAATATTTACTGTAGCATTTTTTCTTATTTTTTAGGGCTATTACACATTTTAAATGTTTTATTTATTTATTCCTTAATTTTAACTTTAGTGTACAGTAATAAGAAACTACAATAAGAAATAGGAAGCATGTATTTATAGAAAACAACGTTGCGGTAATTAGTTTGTACTCTAAAACAAATAATCATAAGTATCTTATTTTATTCTCCGACGGAAATTCCCGGGAAAGTGCTGCAAGGTACTTCAAAACTGTGCTATCAATTTGACCGAAGTCAAAGTCAATACATTATTTATTCAAGTTAGCCTAGCAACAAGCAATTTCGAATTGAGCCTATATTATTGTCCCACTACCGGCAAAGACCTCTCCCCTAGAGATCCACCTCTCCCTGTCGATTGCCTCGTCTGGCCAGTTATTAAGAAAAGCGTCCTAGGCGCATGATGCTACACTTCGTTGCGCGATAAATAAATGATAAAGTATCCGTCACGTTCAGACAATATCTGTGCGAGAGTGATGGATGCTTTATCATTTATTTATCGCGCGCCTAAGCGCAGCATCATAAGCCTACAGGTCGTCCCACCATCTACATTAAAGTTACAATTATTAACGTAAAATATTCGAGATTAAAAGTAACCTCTAATATAAATAGTTTTATTTTAATTAACTTCACAAATTCAGTTACCGAGAACGACCCTTCAACTTTATGAAGTGCCAGAAAAATTGAAGCCATTTCCAGTGCACTTTCGTGTAGTAAAGTGTTGGTTGAAGTATAACCGAAATTGCTTTAAAGCTGAAATATTTTAACATTTTAGTTTGAAATTTAATTAGTGTAAT
Source organism: Eudemis profundana (assembly GCA_947034925.1). Taxonomy (NCBI): domain Eukaryota; kingdom Metazoa; phylum Arthropoda; class Insecta; order Lepidoptera; family Tortricidae; genus Eudemis; species Eudemis profundana. The sequence continues at coordinate 3,832,802 of OX344809.1, forward strand.
AATTAAATTAAGCTATAAATATAACGGGGATATCTTATCTGAACAAAATTGGAAAACATTTAAAATATTCAAATGGAACGAAAGAGATAAATACTTAAGAACGATTAAAAATCCGCAAAATAAGACATCAACTCGTCTAATCCCTGTCTTAAGCAATTGTTACCAGTATTTTCACTGCGGTTCTAAAATGTAACTTATTTCATTTAGAATTGAGTCCAATTTCGGTTATTTAAAGTCACAGCCGTTATCTGAGTGAACAGCTGGGTTTGAAATTCAAATGTGTTCGAGTGCAGTTTTCTGTAATTGCATGGAAAACGGTATTCTCGGCTTAGCTTCGAGATTTAGGCAGCGCTAACTAAACTTACATGCTGAATTATTTTTAACCGAGTTCAAAAAAACGAGGTTATTAATTCGACCCGTATGTATGTAATATTGTCAGGATTGTACATTTTTTATATATGTTAATACTACCTTCTGAACAGTGTGCTGTATATGTATGTTTGTATGTTTGTCCGCGCATAACTCAAAAACTATAAGTAGGATTGCAGAAAATCTTCATTAATAGGGCTAGGTATAGTCTAACTTAGGGTACTGTGCAAGTTTCATCAAAATCGGTTTGGTAGTTTTTGAGATAGAGAGTTATGTGTGTGCCAGTTACTAGGAAAACGTGTACTTAACCGCGTACTTCAATTAATACTCAGAGCAAGAAAATTAAGAAAAAAAGTTAAAAAAATGTCTTTTCTTTCAAAAAATCTGCTGTAAATAAGCCAACTCTTTTTTAAGGTCGGTGCCAGTCTCGTAACGTTATTATTAAAATATTATGGCTGGCGAGTGTCGAAACATTCAGAAAACATCCAAGGGCTTTAATTACTCAAGTTTGTAATCCCCATACTGCCCATGTTATTCATCACATTTGCGAGGAAAAAATAAAACATAAACATTAAATAAACTAAACGCACCCACTAAAAGACAACTGTGACTGTAAATAATGCTAAGAACAGCGTTAAGTTTTCAATGTTGACTGGCCATACTGCCATGCCTGTACTGATTTTCAAAATGAAATTTACTTAATTTTAAAACTAAACTCATAACTCTTTTATATTTTAAAACTAAACTCATAACTTCCTCGGGAGTTGTAGATTTTCATACAGATCTACCTCCCGTGGGCGTTATAGATTTTTGTAACCCACGGGAGGTAAATCGGCTCTAGCTGCTCTATACGCCTGCGTGTTATAATTATAACACCCTTTACGAGCAAGTGTGATGAAATAGTACATTACACAAAAAGGGTGGTAATACAAAGAAAGGCCGAGATCGCAGAAGTTTACGGCCCGAGCTGCAAGCGAGGGACGTAAATATGCGTTCGAGGGCTTTCTTTATTACCTCCGTGTTGTGTACATCATTTTATGTCTACACTTGGCCAGGAAGCGGCTTTTTACGTACGCGCAGCATGCGGAAAAAGCAACTTGCCGCCAGGTGTGGCATAAATTAATTAATTTTCACTGTGTGGTCAAATACTGTATTTTAGCGGTCTTGGCGGAATATTCGTAAGAATTATACTGGCAGAATTGCACGAGAGCTGTAGAAGTAAAAAACTCGCGGTCTAAAGATAGTGAAAGTGATAAAATCCGTCTAAATAGTTTTATTTAAATGAGAATTTACTGGGCTCGGACTTTGCACATAAATTCAAAGTGTTTATTCGCGCTGAGCTGGCAAAAGTTGCCAGTTTTACATTTTTCTAGATTAATCAACTCAATTTTAATTAAAAAAGTAGTAATAAGTCATTGTTATTTGCGTCATAAATATCTTACTTTTAAGTTTTTGAGCTACAGTATATAATTTTAGGTGCAATAATAATGACTTTAATCTTATATCTTACATAAAACAATGTTGGGCTAGTTTACACCATTTATAACTCAAGAACGGATGGATCGATTTTTACCCGACCGACAGCTAGTTTAAAGTAAAAAAGTGTTTTTTAAATGCCTAAATTTAAATTTGTGTATTCAATACGAAATGCACGAGTCACTATGAAACATACCCAAATCGCATTACGTGCGCCGATAATACAATACAATAATACAATATTCTTTATTGTGCACCAAAACAAAAGATTACAGAAACTTAAATATAAAACAGCATAAATGGTAAACAACAGGCGGTCCTATCGCTAATAAGCGATAATATTTAAAAAGTTCCCTTGTTTTCTCCAAGATCCCATCACCAGACCTGATTTGGTTACAATGGGATCACATCAGAGGTATACATTTTCAAACAATAGTCATCCAATACCTTCATTATTGGCGGAGTACTAATTACCTAATCGCGTAACAAAAATATAAAAAAAAAAAATACAGTAGTATTGAGAATCGTCCCTCTCTGTAGACCACTACGACGAAAAGAAATAGACTTCTAATTTATTTTCGTCGTAGTGGTCTACTGACCACCTACCTAAATTAACCACCTATTTATTAGCTTTTTTTAGGGTTCCGTACCTAAAACCTCACCCTTATAGGATCATTTTGTTGTCCGTCTGTGAGTCCGTCCGTCTGTCTGTCTGTCGGTCTGTCAAGATCCTTTATCTCGGGAACGCGTGGAGATATCGAGTTGAAATTAAAACCTATACACTATATATACTCAGGTCTATGGTCCCTTGAGGCTGTGAAAAAATCAAACTTCTAAGTTAACGTGGAAAAAAGATACGGCCGTTTATATCGCAAAAAACGTAAATTTCGACACTCTCAAGGAAACCAAAATTCAAAGGGACAAAATTGACCTAGAACTATGAAATTTGGCAAGTAATACCGCCTTATACTACAAGAATAGGAAAAATCTGAATATTAATATGTACCTACAAATTTGAATGGAACCCTTGGTGGGCGAGTCCAACTCGCACTTGTCCCGTTTTTTTTAGTAAAAAGACAAAAAATAAACAAGTATACGACTAAAATGAAAACAACCTACTTATAACTAATCCTAAGTACAAAAAAAATACTTAAAAAATTAAAATTGCTCATATCTAGATAAGCAACCAAGAACACACAAAAATATTTGTTTTCATTTGAAAATAAAAATCTGTGACACAAAGAGAAACAGCATGCGTCGTAGTGGAAGCAGGAGTGGCTCACTACGCGATTTCGCCGCGTGGCTGCTAGTACCATTAGCCCCCGCGAAGGGCTAGCCAGCGATCGAGGGCGAGCGAGGTGCATTTAAAGAGGAAACAGTAAGGTCGAGAGAATTGAAAATTAGGTATTTGTAAAATGTGTCGCTCTCCCGCACTGCCCGCCTCTCACCCGCAGAGCGCGATAGAGACAACTGCAGCTTGGACCGAAAATATCTTTTAAAATTTCATGAAAACAACGTTTCGTAGTCCCCTGATTTCTTCCCCAAAACTTAACCTATTTAACTATTTTTTTCATTAAACATTAAAGAAATGCTTTGGCCGTGTTCCTATGTTTTCCTTTTTTTTAATAATCTAGTCAAATTTGTTTTCTGGATGTGTGAACATAGCGGAAAATCTGGCATTTTTTTTAGGTTTTTGAAGGTTAATATCTCTTTTGAGAATCAATTTATCGTAAAAATGAAAACATAGGAACATATCAATAGTAGACATAGATTTTTGGACAAAAAATTATTGCTCTACTGGCATTAACCAGGGAGGAAACAGGGGACTACGTTTGTATGGAAAAACTGTCCTCCTGTTTCCTCTTAATATGCCTAAATACTTTGACTTTGATCAGAAAGTGAGGAAATTATACTCCAAATTGAAAAGTTAAAACGGTTTTAATGCATCGAAATAACAAAAGTGACGATGCAGTAATTGAGTTAACGCGTATAGTGCCGCCACTAGTGGGTTAATCGAGAACTAGGTAGTTGTGACATATTGAATCAGTTCAGAAATGATATGCAATTATGTTTACAATCTTTCAATAGAAAGAGCACGCATTATGCGATAGAAAGAGACGGCCGGATCCGGCGCGTTCCGTCCGGTGGTCGGACCCGAAAGTCAGTTTTGTTAGAGAGAGAGACTTGTGTACTTAGTACTATTACTTATTCTGTGGTGGAAGTCTTTGCGAAGACCTATGTTTAGCAGTAGACGTCTCCGAATTGAAACAATGACGATTATGATTATAACCCACACCCGTGCTTTAACTTTATAAATAGTACCTCTCTTTTTTTGGGCAGTGTCAAAAACACGTCAAGGGTTTTTAAGCGGCAGTCAATTATGAAGACAGAATTGAGAATAATTGGACCGCCGAACGCGTACGAAAACAATTTGCTTAACAGGGATGAACCGAACAAATATTGACTGTGTGTTTAACCGCAAACTCCAATAACGAGAAAAAAATACACTCAAATATTCTGGGTCAGTAATACAAAATGGGATATTACATTACTTACCTACCTAGGTTATTACCGCTTTATGGTCAGGTGTGACATAATAGTATATTACAGAACTAGGGTGGTAATACAAAGAATGCCCGAGATCGCAGATGTTTGCGGCCCGAGCTGCAAGCGAGGGACGTAAATATGCGATCGAGTGCTTTCTTTATTACCTCCCGTGCTGTGTACATTATTTATTGTCTACACTTAAAAAAGCCACTTTATGGCCAGGTATGGCATAAAAATAAAAACAGTACAAAGTAATAACTAAAGCTGGATTTGGTACCATACCGTAGATACCATCTTTAGTTTCAGTTTATTTAATTTTAATCTAGTTTTAGTATTTAATTTCATTGGTTGCGGCAATAAAAGCTTCTCTCAAAAAACATTTATTGACAGAAGGGTCAATATTTTATTTTGTCCCGTTGTCCAAGAGACAACAGTATCTGAGTTTCCTAAATTTTTTTTGTAATAATATGCTACTAATGTGCATAGGGGATGGTCCAATAATGGTCTTATAACTGTGACAAAAATGTACGCTTGATGAATTTTAGCTGTAGAAAACTTATAGAAAATCATGTATGTAATACATACATGATTTTCTATATATGTGTGATACTATGTATGAGTCGTAGTCGCTTACAATCAGGCCCTAATGAGGTAAATCGCAGGTCAGTTTTATATAAAAACAATGTTTTTTAAGGTGTTATCCAGGGGACGTAACCAAGGCAACGCGGTACAAGAAATAGTTGATGGACCCAGAAACTTATTATAAAAGTCTCAAAAAAATCTTTAAATTTTTCTAAGACTTCTTTCTACACTCGTTGACAACCCTGAACCTGTGTGCCTACTATGAGTTGAGTGTACGATCGGCGCTAGCGAGGTTCTCGTATCGAGAGTCAGTGCACCTCTCTCGCACGCGCCAATAGTACGAAAGAGATAGACTGTCATCGAGCGCTCGATACTCGCTAGCGCCGATCGAAAAGTCAACTCATGGTAGGCACACAGATGTAATGTGTTTACTTCGCGTATGAATAACACGCCGCTTTAGTAAATTTTGACAGCGCTCCCTACTTGATATTTTTGACATTTTGACAGGTTTCCTTATTAAATCATTTAGGCGCGGAAATGTTAACCACGCGGTTCGAGGGGTAAATGAAAACAAGTCGCTTTAAGGAAATTGTAATAATGAAGTAGAATATTTGTCGAATGTTTTTACAACAAACTTAATGTTTACTATGTGTGTGTCTAAAATCATTAATGACAAATATTAATATTAAGTTTTAGAAGACTTAATTTTTTGATAGGTTGCATATCGTTTAAACGACAAAATTGTGTGATTGGTTACAATACAATGCTACAGACGTGAGAATTTCATTTGCCGCTACAGTTTTTTTCTTCAGTACTAAGTACCAGCTCCGCCCCGTTAGTACTTATTCCGTGTTGCCAATTTCGAGCTTCAGTTACGCTTCCATACTTATTATATTTCGATGGTTAAATAAGGCTTTTTTAGTTCCACAAACGCTTCGAAATAAGTATAGTATATGACACCAGTAGGCTTATGATGCTACGCTTTGTCACGCGATAAATAAGTGATAAAGCATCCGTCACTCTCACACTCACTGTCAGAATCAGAACGTGACGCATGCTTTATCACTTATTTATCGCGTGACAAAGCGTAGCATCATAAGCCTACGGTGAGGAAAGGCGTTTCAAACTTATCTGTACCCGCAATTTGTCGCGCCATTATTATAAATGGCTCATTAACTAAAATGAATATTTGTGCAACACGTCGTCGCTTAAAATCGGGTAAAGGAATGTGTGTGACGTGGGATTTTTACCGCCATTACCGGGAGCCCCCGATATGTCACGGCAATTAGTTGGAGACAGCGAGTGGGGCCAGAGAAGCGGCGGACTGTATTTATTTAACACATTCAGTGCCAATAACCCAATTATCAGGTTCATTTTGTATGAAAATTTGGGACGTTATCACTGAATGTGTTAAAAGGCATACAAAAATTGAATTTTAATGACAAAATCTAAAACGTAAAGTTCTCTAAAAAAGAATAAAGATATTGCAAAATATATCTATGCGTAAATCTCCATATATGGCGCACGCAAAAACTACTGCTTATACTGTGGCGTGGATGTCTCGTCTTTTGTACAACGTGAGTGATCCGTTTTTATTTCAATAACATGAGGTACACAACAATACTAATATCACACTAATATCTATTATCTTAAAGTTTTTGAAGATGTGTAGATATTCGGACTTTTGCATGTTTGTGTCTTAATAACGGGGTAAAAAGTGAAATCTTGATCTCTTCAGACTGAAAGTGAAAAGGCACTGTATGTAGTGCTCAATTAATGTTTCGGACTTTAAACAGCGATTCTATTCTTAGGATTATTAAATAATTTAAATTTAGGATAGAATCATAATTTTATTGAAATATTAGTTTATTACTTAAGGCGCGGTAGGACCTGGCTCGCATTTCACATACAAACTAGGGTCGGGTGGAATGCAGATTATTGCAGATTATCTTCGATTTCTAACATAAAAGTATACGTTATCAACCCAAACATGAGAGGATGCTCTGCATGACTGTGAAATCATGATTGTCAGGTATTAATTTTGTCAGAAAAGGTAACTGGTGATGAACAAAATGAAAAAAAATGAAAAAAATACTTTATTTTATAGTGTTTTCGCGCTACTTTTCTATCGAGCGAAGTGTTCGCTATCGTGTTCTAAGTGAGAGGAAGCCCTAGATACAGTTCTGAATATTATTATATATGTTTTACAGTGACCTAAGAGTCAAATAAGTGCTCTAAAAATGATTTGGAAACTAGGCTTCCGTGCCCGATTCTGGTCTCACCTCGCCTTAAGTGAAATTTTGAAACTAGGCTTCCGTGCCCGATTCTGGTCTCACCTCGCCTTAAGTGAAATTTTACTGTCGACTGTCTAGGCTGAATATATCATGGGAAACTAATAAAACTGTAATATCTTATTGACCATATATTCTTGTGAATAAACGATCATTCATTCATTACATTTTCTCCCGCTAGTTTCCTAGCCTAACCACTTAAGCGCCCCGCACACGTCCCCGCCATGTCTCTCTGACTTCATCAGATAGGTGATTGTCTTCGCCGTTGGTAATCCCGTTAATTTGGGTCAATATCGTCCGCTTTTAGCAGTTTACTACGTGGTCGAACTTCCCCAGTTGTTTAGCTTTAAAAGTGGCCACTGGGTGGGTTTACACAGGTGTCACAATAGCGTTAAAAAAAAAACCAAAGTCTGATGCTTGGGTGTCTACGGTTATTGTTCTAGATGAGTAAAACACGTCCTTTCAGTACTGCATTTAATCCGAGACAAAGATATTATTAACTACCCTAAACATTGACAGCTAGATATATAGATACCCACATATATCACACCTCCACCCTTATTGCTAACATTATACAATGACAAACATAACTAAGTCGTGCAACCATAACACGAGTAGGTATCTATTACAATAAATTTATGAACTTAATACTGTCGTATATCCTATCTAAGTACATCTTACATCTAGTCTATTTCTAACCTAAGTTTAGCTAAACGGTGTGGCAATGGCCTGAGGTTCACTGACGCCCGAGTTTCCGGTAGTCGAGACGGTGGTGGGGAAATAGACTGACCCGGACTATCCACACCAGCGCTGGCTGACTCGGGGTTTCCTTCCCCCTCAACACTAACGGAGGAGTCCGGGCCCACCTCCGTCCGTCCACTCGGCGGCGCGACCACGTCCTCACTCTCGTCCGTTACCTCTAACGACTCCGGGCAAGGCACGGTCGACATGCGTGATCTGCGTCTGACTTGATCAATGTGCCTGACTATTGGTTTTCCACTATCCCTATTCAGAGCATACATGCGAGAACCCTCTGCCTGTACAATGGTCCCTTTTACCCACTTGTCGTCGGTACAATACCCTCTCGCCCAGACCTCATCGCCCGGCTTGAAAACGCGCGACGCGCCGGACGCGGGCGCAGCCTGCCGGCGCTGCGCCGCCTGCACGCGCTCCTGCAGCGCCGCGTCCGCGCGCAGCAGGTCGAGCCGCGTGCGCAGCGAGCGTCGCTGCAGCAGCATCGCCGGGCTCTCCCCAGTTGTACTATGTACACTATTCCTATACGCTAGCAAATATGCCTGGAGCGCCGCATCGACATCTACGTTATCCCTGTGCGCTTTCTTGATGGCGCGTTTACACAGTTTAACCGCGCATTCGGCCGCCCCATTAGATGCCGGATGGTATACTGGAGAGAAGGTTTGCCGCACTCCGCATTTAACTAGAAAATCTTTAAGTTCTGAACTGGCAAACGGCGGCCCCTGGTCCGAAACGAACTGCCCGGGTACTCCAAAGCGCGCGAATGTCGCTCTCAGTTCCTTAATTACTGCCGCGGCATTAGTGCGCGCCATTTCGAAAATTTCTAGCCATTTGCTACTTGCGTCTATAATTACCAAGAAAGTTTTACCCTTAATGGACAAAAAATCAGCATGTATCCTACTCCACGGTTGTTGATGGTACTGCCAAGGCTCGGGCGGCGCGCGCGGCGGCGCCGGCGCCTCCGCCGCGCACGTCGCGCACGCGCTACACAGCGCCTCCACGTTCGCGTCGATATTGGGCCACCACACGTAGCTGCGGGCTAAAGATTTAGTTTTAACTATCCCCATATGACTAACGTGTAACTGCTTAAGGATTGATGCTTGTAACTTTGGTGGTATTACGACGCGGTAACCCCACATTACACAACCACGATCTAAATACAACTCGTTGCGACGCGAAAAATAAGGTTTAATTTCGTCATCCGGACATGCCGCCGGCCACCCCGACTGTAGGTATGCTAGCGTCCTACTCAGGACTCTGTCCTTAGCGGTCGCTACTCGAACGTCGTTGTTAGTTACCGGCAAAAAATCTTCCACGAAATTTAAATACGTTATTTCCCCAGTCTCCCCTCTCCCGCCTTTCGCCTGGGGAAGCCGCGATAACGCGTCCGCGCAGTTTCTACCCGACGGCACGTACTCGATCGTGTAGTTATACCCCGATAGCAGCACGGCCCACCGCTGCAGCCGCGACGCCGCCATGACCGGGATCCCCACTTTATCGCCGAATATATACGTCAGGGGCTTGTTATCCGTTCGCAACGTAAATTTTCGGCCATAAAGGTATTGGTGGAATTTACGAATTCCGTAAATGATCGCTAGCGCCTCCCTATCTATCTGTGCGTAAGCGCGCTCGGCGGGCGTGAGCGTGCGTGAGGCGTACGCCACGGGGCGCTCGCCGGCCGGCGTCAGGTGCGACAGCACGCAGCCCACGCCCGTGCCCGACGCGTCCGCCGTCAGCACCAGCGGCAGCGAGCTCGAGTAGTGCACCAGCACCTCGCTCGAACTCATGGCCGCCTTTACCGTCTCGAACGCGGCCTGGCACTCCTCGGTCCAAACAAACTTCACCCCCGCTTTTAATAGGTTGTACAGCGGCGTTAAAATGGTACTGATATTTCTCACAAACTTTGCATAGTACATAATTAAGCCAATAAACGCCCTCAACTCGGCGACGTTGCGCGGAGCCGGAGTCTTTACGATGGCTTTGATTTTGTCCGGGCAAGTATGTACCCCCGCCTTACTTATCACGTGACCCAAATAATTGACAGACTCCGCGAAAAACTGACACTTATCTTTTCTAACGCGCAAACCGTAGGTCTGTAGCCGTTCAAAAACTTTGTTCAAGTTATCGATGTGCGATTTTGTGTCCGCCCCCGTTATTATGACGTCATCGAGGAATACCCCCACGTGTGGCAAATCGGCAAAAAGTTGCTCTAAACGTCTTTGAAATATACCGGGACTCGACGATAACCCATAAACTAAACGATTGTATCGAAATAAACCTTTGTGGGTATTTATTACGGTGTATTTACGTGTTTCGTCAAGTTCAAATTGGGCATAGGCCTGCGACAAGTCAATCTTAGTGAAACGCTCCCCGCCGTGTAAACGCGCCAGCAAGTCTTCTACCCTAGGTAGCGGGTACCGGTCTACCTCTAGTACCTTATTCAAAGTCAGTTTATAGTCAGCACAGATCCGCATACCACCGTCCTTCTTCACCACGGGAACTATAGGCGTGGCCCAGTCGGAGCGGTCGACGGGAGTGAGCACGCCGTCGCGCACCAGCTGCTCCAACGCGCGCTCCACCGGCTCGCGCAGCGCGTACGCCAGGGGGCGCGCGCGCAGGAACACGGGCCGGGCACCCTCGCGTACGTGGATGCTCACTCGGCCGCCGGTGAACCGCCCCAGGCCGTCCGCGAACACTTCACGGTAGCGGGAGCTGAAATCATTTATATCGAAATGATTATCTGTCACACTGTGTACATCACAATACTGGTGTACCGGTACTTGTACATCTAATTCGGCTAGCCACTGCCGTCCTAATAACATGGTTTTGCCATTATCCACAACATACAAATCCAAATGCTTTTCTTTATCTTTATACTTAACTAGCGGTTTCACTACCCCGACGGGGTTCACTAATTCGCCCGTGTAGTACCTCAATCGTAGCTTACTTTTTCTAAGCGTTAACTCCCTAAATAGCTGTTGGTACAGTTTGTAACTTATACATGACACCGCACTACCGGTATCGCACTCCATGTTAAGTAATTTTCCTTGCACATTAACTTCAATTAAAATCGGTTTACAATGAGCTACGGCAAGTTGGTTTAAGTTTGAAATGTTTACCTCTATGCTAACATCGCTGTCGATGTCCGATTCACATTCCTGTACCTCGGTCGCGCCGCCCTCGTCTGCCGCCTCGACGCAGTGCTGGTCAGTCATGTATGGACACATCCGCCGAAGATGACCTTGTCGATTACAGACTTTGCACACGTAGCGTATGAACCGACACGTCGAGGCATCATGCCCCGCGCCGCACGCCGTGCACGGCCGCATCCCGCGAGCCGGCGCCGGCGCACCCCCGACAGCGCGGGCCCCGGCGCGCCCGCCACGGCTGGCGCCGCCGCTGCTCGCCGCCCGGAACGCCCGCGACGCCGCCGCCGGCCCGTTCGGTCTAGATTCGCTCGCCCACGGCCCTCTTCCCTGGCGCGACGCGAACCCTGTCACGGCCTGACAGTCCACGGCACCGCCCGATGACCTTTCCCGACCTTCAACGATGGCCGAATCTCTCTCGGCCGCCTCCATGCTGACAGCCAGCTTGAACGCCCTCTCGAAGTATAAACCCTCCTCGGTGAAAAGTCTTTGACGTGTTGTCTCACTCTGCATACCGCATACCAGTTGGTCTCGTAAACTTTCTTGCAACCAGGCACCAAACTCGCACGTTTTTGACATTTTTTTAAGCACCGCCACGTATTCCGAAACACTTTCATGACTAGTTTGTTTCCTTTGTCTAAATTTGTAACGTTCGGCGAGTATACTGTGTTTCGGTTGTAAGTGACGTTCTAGAATGTTCGTGATTTCCGTGAACGTTTTTGACGTAGGTTTATCCGGTGTGCACAAATTAACTAACAGTTCGTAGCACTCTGCCCCCATCACGGTTATTAAAGTAGGAACGTACATGTTTTCTTCCACTTTATTTACCACAAAATACTGTTCTAACCGGTCCACATATAATCGCCAATTGTCCGTTGCAACCTTGAACTCGGCTATCTTGCCAACCGACATTGTCACTGTTTGCTAAGCACCGTTAATTGCACTATTCACGTATTGCACTGTTCCCCCGACGTAAACAACACAAAAAAAGGTAACACGCACTAAGTCCGATCGTTTTCGTCGCCACTAGAAAGTCTGATGCTTGGGTGTCTACGGTTATTGTTCTAGATGAGTAAAACACGTCCTTTCAGTACTGCATTTAATCCGAGACAAAGATATTATTAACTACCCTAAACATTGACAGCTAGATATATAGATACCCACATATATCACAGTTTTGTGCTTTGAGAAAGTAGCGGTGTAGGTTTAAGCGAGTTGGTTTTCGTATCTTAACGTTAAGGATACGACATAAGGAGCTAAAATATATTATATTATAACACGATATCTTACGATGTATTTTCCATTCTAGTTGACAGATGCATCGTTTTCTAAAACAGATGTCCGTGGTTAGGGCTTCATTGAACAATTTGTTAATCTGGTTCCTTTGCGAAACGAAAACATATAAATGGTATAATAACTATCGTTACATAAGGGAAGAAGATTATCATTTACCTAGCTAAATTCATCCTTTAACTACGTACACTCTTCTTTTGGGAACGACTCAGATGCGACAGACGCAGGTAAGGTGCTAATAAATTAGATGCCAATATTTTATGGCTGATAGCCTGATAGTACTAAGCTTTCTGAGTTTATTTATGTATAAAACAATAGTCAAATTATGTATGCTTTTTGGAGAAAATTAGGGAAGTGTGTTTGCTACGTAAAGCACCCTGTTAATGAGGTAAACAATAGTGTCCGTCAAGATAGCGTACACCGTAAAGATATTCAGAATCTGATGCAGCCAATAAATAGTACCCAAATAGTACCGACGAAATAACTAGGTGAAAAAAATAGTACCCTTAAACTTTTCGAAATATAAGGCCTGTTCACGGTGTACGCTACCGGGCGTCAAGCTGGCGTACACCGTTTGTATCTCTGGAACGGCTTTGTTTTTGGAAACGATTTATATCTCAAAAAATAGTACCCAAATAGTACCCTAGGGCCCTAAAATTTTATTTCTCTAGCTATCGTAGAAGCCGAGATATTCCATAACTTAACGGTGTACAAAATTTCACACCGTCAAGCTGGCGTACCCGGGAATTCCTTATAGAAAGAGCTCACTATATCTCGGCTTCTACGATAGCTAGAGAAATAAAATTTTAGGGCCCTAGGGTACTATTTGGGTACTATTTTTTGAGATATAAAGCGTTTCCAAAAACAAAGCCGTTCCAGAGATACAAACGGTGTACGCCAGCTTGACGCCGGTAGCGTACACCGTGAACAGGCCTTATATTTCGAAAAGTTTAAGGGTACTATTTTTTTCACCTAGGTATTTCGTCGGTACTATTTGGGTACTATTTATTGGCTGCATCAGATTCTGAATATCTTTACGGTGTACGCTATCTTGACGGACACAAACAATAATCGGTGAATAAGACCTCTTTGATTATCTTATGGTTACTAATTTTTCAATATGAATGAACTGGCCACAAAACTACGTTCTCGTGACAGAAAATGTTCTTGTCAGTTAATTTAACAGTATGATTAAGTTTGGGTAGAATATTAATTTACCTATTTTGTTCGGTAGGTAAATGAAAACCAAAAAAATATACGAAAACTTTTCTTAATTTCTAGTTAATGTTAATTATTTTAACGTAAAGTATCTTCTCTTAAAATATCGGTAGCTAATTTATTAGCACCTTATATATTTTAGCATGGCGCCTTATAAGTAGTAAGGATGTATTTTCGCTTGGCTGAAAATATAAGTATATTCCAGTATATTTATATATTATATTCCAGTATATTAATATAGCTCGGGCTATGACGCGGTTAATAGAATGCGCAATTTAACAATTGTAAGATTTTTTTATTATAAATAATTTATGAAGGTATATTGTATGCTAGGTTTTTGTTCTCGGAACCTAGGTACTCTCTTATTGCATTTTAATCGGATTTGTGTTTATCAGATACAAAATCTGCATCTCAGATCATACTATCGAGACGGAAGGATAGATCGTCGATTTGTATGGGAACCAAGCGTGTAACGTTTTTGCTTGGCGTTTGACGCCAAAAGTGTTATTTAGTGATGGAAAACAAAATTTTCCATTTCATTTGGTGGTATTTGAATATAGTACATTAAATAGGCCGAATATGCAATCGAGGGCTTTCTTTATTACCTCCCGTGTTGTGTACATCATTTTATGTCTACAATTGGCCAAAAAGCGGTTTTTTCCGTACGCGCAGCGTGCGGAAAAAGTCACTTTATGGCCAGGTGTGGCATAAATTAATTTTACTAATTGACGGTAACTGAAGTTAAGGTCATGCAAAGTAAGTCGCCGCCACTTCTTTTTCGCACGCGAGGTACATAATCTTTTTCCTTCTACGTCATATATTTCTGTGGGTACACTCAACACCCGAGAGTTTCACTCGCAATGTTTACTAAATATTGTATGTAATGTCAGCCCCGCATTGCACTTCAATAGCCCGTGATTGCCGATTTCCTGCGGCTATTGAACGCGCCGACTGTATCACGCGACAAATTTACGCACAAGCGTGCGTAATGTGGAGGGTTCCGTTGTACCCTAGACAAACATTTTTGATCGCCAGTATTCAATAGGCATTAATTTGTTGCTGAAAACTTGATTTTTCAGATAATTATCGTCATTATTACTTTTTGTTTTTAACAGATTTAACAAAGATTATCTCTGGTTAGTTGTTTGGTATTTCAGAACTCCTTCATTTTTTAACTGTAACGTGGTTGATTAGTGTTTTCACATATTGGTGATGACAGAGAAAATGAACATCATGAAGAAGGAATAGTTTTCAAAGTTGCGAAATTATTAGGTACCTATATATATAGAAAGTTCTGAGAAATTTGAATTTAGCATACAATGTCAAAATCTTACCATCTCACCGTATCTACAAGGTTTATTAGATATTTTACTGCTTTTCTAATTATTATATGATATAGGTACAGTATAATAAACATTCTGAATGGCAACTTGCTTTAAATGAGCGTGAAATTCTTCTGAAACTTCCAAGGTTTTTGCATTTTTGGGTCATTCCTCTCCACGGTACATACCTACATGGAGAGGCAGGACTCGGCAGGGGACTAAAATAACAACTAAATGAATTCCCACAAGACGATTACAGGAATCGAGTCAAGATGAAGATCGCTTACAGGGATAAGTGCTCCTTTGTACATATTCATTGATTTTGACGACACGTTTAGTGGGAGTGACACTGCTCATGAAACTGAAAGAAACTGGAAGAAACCCTAACTTCAACAATACATAAATATTACCAATAATTTATTTTTTTGTACAGGAATCCCAACAATAGTATCGATACTTTATATGAAAGAAACATTTTTGTCTCTTCATTGGTCTTTTTAATGCGGGTAAATTACACCACATTTTTATGTTACATATATAGATACAAAAAATCAAAGTACATAGAAAAATTAAATGGCACTCACCTGTGTTCAGACCGGGAATCGAACCCGGTACAAACAGCAACACAGTTAACTATACACTTCAAAAATGGGAAATACTGCAAGAAAGAGAATCACACTTGAAGGCGTCGTGTTATGCATGTGTGCGTGTGTTTATGAGTATAAATTGGCTATTATTCAAAAGAGTTTTGAAACAATAATTTTTCTTTTATGGCTGATCCAACATCATTATTGACATTAATGCCATATTATTGAATTCGTGGAAAAGAATGAATGAATAATAAATATAAATTACATTATATTGGTGCATCATATCAAAAATATGAAGCACCAATAAAAGCATTAGCAATATAATTAGTTTATTTCATCCCAACGTTCGTCTGAAAGCTAAATCATAATTTTGACAAATTCACCTGTCTTGTTGAAATAAAACCTTTATTTACAGTATGGAAAAAAAAACTTTGCCCAAACAACTACAATGACAAAGCTCAAAGGCACATTACACATACGCAAACGTTATTTGATTTGAAGTTGACATAATACAAATATATGTATCTCTTTCAATCGTTATCATTTTCTCTCTGCTCTGTCTTTAATGGGCAGTTAAGTGTGTTGCTGTTTGTACCTCTGGATTTCCGGCCCAGCGACGCTGCTTAATTTTTCTATGTACTTTGATTTCTTGTATCTATATAATGTAATAGTATCGATGTGAAATAGTAACGCATCCCAACGAAGCACTGAATCAGCTGACTAAGATGGGGTGAGCAAATTCACGTTCCATCAGGCTGTAGCGTCTGCAAAACGTCATTGGGTGATGGTATTGAAACGTTGGCATAGTTTGGAAATATTACGTTTTAGATATTGAACGTCGGATACATTGTAGAAGGGAAAACGACAGTTCAATATATTTTCGGCTAGCTTTTACCTTCAACCGCATAAAAATAAAATAATTTATTTCTAAAGGGCCCTCAAGGGCTCTTTTACACGTCTGATTCTACATATGAAAGAAACATGATGTTTCTTTATTTGTTTTTTATTTAATGCGGGTAAATTACACCACATTTTTAAGTTTCATATACATACAAGAAATCAAAGTACATAGAAAAATTAAATAGTACTCACTTGTGGTCCAGACCGGGAATCGAACCCGGTACCTCTGGATTTCCGGCCCAGCGCCTTTACCACTTGGCCAAGTGGTTAAGGCCAGGCGGCCGGAGCCGCTCAGGTCGGCAGTCTACCTTTAAAGTGAAAGGGTCTGTCTACATTCACTCTCTTTCTAAAATTGGACTTTACGGCAACGTAGCTATTGGGAGCGAGCATCGGCTCTGTGAAATTTGCCTCCCAATTGTACTTGACATCCCCTCACGGCCGCACGGCAAAACACGTCACTCAATACCTATCGGTGCGCTTACAATGCAGACAGAAAACGCGTCTAATATATACAGTGTGTCCCTAGATAAAGTGCACAAACAAATAGGGATGAAACTAGATGCAATTTTATCGGCAAAATATAATGAAAACAATTTAAAACCATTATTTACTTTTTTATGAATTTTTACAAAAAATATCTGTACCTTGTCGGTACAAAGCAAGATATCTTGACACTTATAGACTCTATTGATTTGAATTAAACATAATTATAATCACAAAGGATTACTTATGTTAATGCAATTAAAAAAACTGAAAAAATAATCCAAATATTAAAAAAACTGATTTTTCTTACGGTGTGTAGAAAGAAAAAAAAACACCATTATCAGCCTAATTTAAAAATCCACCTTGATTTGTTTTTAGCTTTAGTGTGAATATTCGGTGTTTGACAGTGTTTTTTTTCCTTCATTATCATCTTGGCAAATATTTTGAAATAGGTAATGGTTAAGGTAATTTTTTTATGAAACCGAAAGGCAGTCCCGTGGCTGAGTCGAGTTTGATCAAAATTAAGGCGTCTTACTCTTCCATTGTGGTAATAATCGTAAAATAATCATGACGTCGAACCGCCCGGTCAAACGCAAGAATATTCACCCTTGAACGTGATACGTGTCTGCATTCACTCGTCTTATAAAATTGGATTGAGCATGTACGAAGCCGTTGGAAGCGAATTGAGTGACGTGTTTTGCCGTACAACTGTGAAGGGATGTCAAGTAAAATCGGGAGGCAAATTTCATAGAGTTGATCAACTCTATGAAATTTGCCAATATTCATTGGTGAACTTTCAATACAGACATTACACTTACTTGATTCGAGTACAGGTCGATTCACAAGAGCTGGCGTGGATTTAGTATGAAATAAGCACACTTTGCATACAACATCATAATTTATTGCATTATCATGTACGTAAGTTGTTACAATTTTAAGGTCAGTTTAGGACACCCTGTGAGGGCACACAATATTATAAACTATTTTCTTAACCTAGTTTATAAGTACTTTACAATCATGTCACGACATCTTTAGCTAACTCGAATACCTTAACGATCCTTGCTATCAAATTTCAGTACGTCTAGCATAACTGGCCGTGACTTCGTTTCTCGCGCGACAGAGCATCACCTGTCACTGTCACACTATATTAAGTGGAAAGAGATATGTAGCATTTGTCGCGCGACAAAGAGTCGCGTGTCACAGTTGTGCTAGAGGTACTGGTCCATTGAATAAACGATTACTCAAGTTATCATCTAATAAACAAACATGTAACAGAAGAATCTTAAAATAAATAGCCGGATGGGGCCTCGCCAACAGAGAACTGAAGCCATTTTTATTAAGCCGGCTGCTTGTACTTACGAGCCGCACGCACACATCAACTAGTTTTTTCCTGTTGCGAGTAGCACGCACCCATAGGTAGCCGGCTTATTAGACATGTTTAAGTTCTTTGTTAGCGAGGCTCCGTCCGGCTATTTATTTTAAGGTCCTTGTGTAAACATAGAATATTATCTGTGATAGAACGCTGGTTAGTCCCGTGATGACTCACAAACTCCGCACTCAAAATGATTAGATCATAAAACGTAAGAAATTTTGTTCACAGATAATCACAATCAATTTTCTATATAATTATCATGTTATGAATACGGTGGTTTTGGGGGTTAAAACCGGAGGAAACGAAAGCGTACATTCATAATTTAATGCCGAAAGAATGACCCATTTACATCGATTCCCCGAACAAACGCGACACAAGCTCAATAGCCCTTCGAATACGATGGAATATTTATCAATGGAATTATTAATTGGAGTACCTAATGGACTTTAATGGAAATACTTGTGACCCCTAGGGTCCAGAAATCACAGGTGGTAAAATTGTTGGAATTATCCTGTACAGTACTATAACTTACTGCTAATATTACCAGTGAAGTAGTTAATCTCCATGATTCCGCCATTTTAAAATATTTCTAAAAATGAAAAGTGGACAAGAGCGAGTCGGGCTCGCCTATCGATGGTTCTGTACAAATACTTCAATTTAAAAATATAGTCTTTAAATTAACTAAAAATATAGTATTGAAATATTTTAAATATGTATTCGTATAGTTAAATTTGCAATTTAAAATTATTGGAAATTATATATAATGTTATGTTCATGTCGATTTTATATAAATATAAAACTGCAAAATATAGCAAACATCGTTTATTGTTTTTAATGGCTGAATGCCGTGATCACGCCGTGATGCTGTGTCACAAATAGAGATGTGCCATTCCCGGGAATATTCTCCGTTTGTATGGGGAATATTCCCACCGCGGGAATATTCCCGGGAACGGCACATCTCTAGTCACAAATAAATGTGGAACGTAACTTAAAACGTCTTGCAGGCCTAGGCCAACAATGTTGTATGAAAATCCATTAAAGGCCTGTCTCTAGCCGCACCGGAAACGAGGCCTTTGCGGCCTATTATAAGGCACGTAATGTCAATAGTTTGAGAAAATAGTACATTAATGCAGAGGCCGGGAAGTGAGGGGTTGCCGGCCGAGTACATATAGCCAGATAGTTACGAGGCTGGCAACCCCATTTCCCGCCGAGGTATGTTTTTCTCAAATATGCTATGAAATAAATAAACTTACTATAATAACCTTACTTAATATTTTATAACACAAACTTTCTGTCAGAAAGTGACATTAGTGACATATTATCACAGATTATATAATAGTTCTTCGAACAGATACGACACTCTCCCGCAATACAATAGAAAAGAACATTCTGGAATCATAACGTCCGAAGTGCGGTCGTCGACCCTGCGCGGCGTAAAATCAGTGCTAGGGCTGTCAACCGATACACAAATAAATTATTTCACAAATAGATTGAATTAAAAAACAGTGTTTTCTTATAATTTGTTTTGGGTAGTGTGTTGGATAGTTTTATGAGAATTCTTCGATAGTCAGATTAGATCAGTGGACTTACTTGAAGCAGTTTGGAGTGCAGGCCGAAGATTGGGGCGCCCCAGGAGCTGCTTCTTCACCATAAGTCGGTTATTTCTGGATTTTCACCAATGCGTTCGATGCTGGTTGTAACGTAGATTGGGTTTTGGGATTATCGCGAGCGAGGCTCAAGCAATGTAATTGCGAGCTATGATTTTGTGGAGAACGTGTGGCGCCATTAGAAG
Organism: Eudemis profundana; assembly: GCA_947034925.1. Lineage (NCBI taxonomy): Eukaryota > Metazoa > Arthropoda > Insecta > Lepidoptera > Tortricidae > Eudemis > Eudemis profundana. Next base: position 3,852,936 of record OX344809.1, read on the forward strand.
GCGGTTAGAAAAGTCTATTGTGGCAGCACTGTCGCTGCGTTTTGTATTTGCTCGCGATTTGAGTTGCGTTTCGTCCACGATATATCTGATATCGAAGGGAGTTTTAATATAATTTAATAATTATAAAATAAAGAAACACGTTGTGTTTTGTGCTAGACGAAAATACGGAACATAGTGCAAAAAACGATAAATGCTTGTTTAACTGGATATTGTTGCAGCCGTCTACACTACACTGCAACGCGCACGCCCCATTATCAACAAAATAATAATATTAAATTATAAATACGCGATCGAAGTGCGGTGCGACGCGGTCCATGCGAGCGCTTTTGTTTTTTTTGTTCGTGAACAGGCTCAAGGAGCTGTCAAAACAATCGGACTTACTTCGTAGCGGTAGGCTGCACGCATGCGAACGCGTGACAACCAACTGAGTTTTGTACCGCCGGCGGTAAGTGACGTCACTCAAGGTCGCGCTCGGCGAAAAACGAGTGTCGGACCCCTGATATTATATCCATAGACAATGCAAAAGCTGTTTCAGTTCACATTTTTACCGCGAATATTTAGATGAAATATTTTAAATGTGTATTCGTGTAGTTAAAATTGCAATTTAAAATTGTTTATAATGTGTTATTTGTTATTTTCAGGTCAATTTGAAATAAATAAAACTGCAAAATATAGCAAACATCGTTTTTTGTTTTTTTAATGGCTGAATGCCGTGATGCTGTGGCCCAATTAAAAGTGGAATGGAAATTAAAAAAAAAATACATTGCCGGCCTAGGCCGTAGTATGAAACTCCATTACGTGCCAAGTGTCAAGCTGCACCGGAAACGAGGTACTTTGCAGTCTATTTTTAGGCACGGAATGTCAACATTTCATGCCGTGTTTGAGAAATAGTACATTACACAACTAGGGTGGTAATAAGAAGAAAGGCCGAGATCGCAGAAGTTTGCGGCCCAAGCTGCAAGCGAGGGACGTAAATATGCGATCGAGGGCTTTCTTTATTACCTCCCGTGTTGTGTACATCGTTTTATGTCTACACTTGGCCAGAAAGCCACTTTATGGCCCGGTGTGGCATAATACAAAGAAAGGCCGAGATCGCAGATGTTTGCGGCCAGAGCTGCAAGCGAGGGACGTAAATATGCGATCGAGGGTTTTCTTTATTTACCTCCCGTGTTGTGTACATCATTTTATGTCTATAAGAAAGCAGCGTTTTCCGTACGCGCAGCGTGCGGAAAAACCCACTTTATGGCCAGGTGTGGTATAAACACATTTTTCTCACATTTCAATGACAAAACTAATAATAATAACCGAAGAATCACACTACATTCACCCTCAGCTTACCAAAGCAGGAAAATATGTGTTCAGAAAAACCTAACCCTTCTGACATTGAATTTTGTGAAGACCGCATTGTTCGGTATAATGGACCCAATCTGTTGGCACTGTCCGGCGGGCGAGGGTTGAATACAGATGGCTCGTATATTGCGTGGCAGTGTTTGGTGACCCACATACGTACAATACGATTGCGCAATATTATGTGTATTTTTATTTAAACGCGTAGGCACGGTTAGGCATCCCGATTCCATTGTTAAACCTATATTGGTTTTGTGTGACTCTGTATTAATTGTAATGATATAAAAATCACTCCGTTCTTAATACAATCGAAAAAGGAATCGAACTAAACGATACACAATTCTGGTTGAAAAGTGTTTAATTTCATACAATTCGTCAGCGCAAAACAACATGACAATCTCTAAGAGTAAATTTGTTTTTGCAAATGAAACTTTAGTTTCGAATGATGCTAATAGATGACGCTGACAATAAACGCCAATGTATTTAATATGCTGTCTTAGATTACAGATTTTGTATTAACTTTTGTTTTGGCGCACAATAAAGAATATTGTATTGTTTAAACGGCCAATAGCTTGTTTATTCTCATTTTTTTGAGAAGTCTCATGCAGTTTCGGGCAGACAAAACCAATGATCGTGTTCTTTGTCATTTCTTGACTGAAGTTCTTGATTATTTCCATTGTGTAAACAAAAATCTTTATAATCTAAGAAATACATTGACTGGAACTACATTGCGCCGAGTAGGACCAAGGGAGGTATTCAATACCATTGCGCTACAATTGATTTTGCACAAAATATTGTAGGTGTGTGGGCCGCCTTAGGCACAAATGGCGCCTTGATACCTACCTGGAAGGCTTGTAATGTGATTTTCGGTAGGTACAGATAACTAAATAAAGTGTATCCGTCCTCACTATTTACTAGAAAATAGCGGTTTGCGGCAAGCAAAAATATTATACCTGAAACGTGTAACGTTGTATGTGTGTTTGTGAAAAGTGTGTAAGGTTATAAAATAAAACGTAAAAGGGTTAAAAATGTATGTGTACTGAAATCAAACTATACTTTATTTATACCAATGACACAGAGTTTGGAAAAACCCGCATTGAACATTCAACTACACAATAAAGCACAGTGAGCCCGAATAACCAGAAACATTTTTTCGGGGCTTCCTGATACAGGTATTGCATACTTAATAGGAAGTCCCTACCCTAACCTCTAAATGTGAAACTGTATTATGTAAATAAAACATTTTTCATTTTTTTCATTTTCATTTTCATTTTAACCACGTATTCCTAATGGTATTACTAGTAAATAACGTTATATCAGCATAGGTCGAATTTTGTCATTTTACATACATTAATGGAATTATGGAATAAAATAAATCAGTAAATTCGGCCCTTCCTTATAAACATGTCCTTACTTGAGATAAACATATTAACGAGGAAAAAAAAAACTGGTCAAGTGCGAGTCGGACTCGCGCACCGAGGGTTCCGTACAAACTCATAAGTAGATACGCGAATAGTTCAAGAAAAACTGTATGTCGATTTGTTTAGAAGAAGCAAATAAATATATGTTATGATTTTTGCAAATTTCTAAAAAACATTGCAAGTTAAAACAGTTATATTTTTCCTGTAATATTTAGAACCTGACGAGTAATGATTCTATTTAATAGCAAGGACGATTAAATCAAGAGGACTGTCATTCTCCATACGAAAAGCTGTTCCCCGAATTTACAACGCCATCTATGTATAAGCTTGGTAAAATAATTATTTACAATTTTTCAACTTTGCAAACGTGACATAGTATTTAAATGTTAGAATTTATTTATTATTAGCTGTTTACGAACTAATTGTTGTTCAATTATAACATCGTTAAATCCCCTAGCGTGAAACAGGCCATCGCTTAGTTTTGCTACTCTCCGCTAGATGGATTAATGGATGGATTAAGTTTATGTAAATTTCTAAAAAAGTATTAAAGTTAGGAAGACCGTTCTATTTTTCCTGTAATGTTCAGGTTGATATTGATAATTAGTAATTATGACACATTTTTCTGATCAGTAACTTCGGAGATAATAGGGGGGGAATGGTACATAAAAATGTATAAATCAAAAACTACTTAATTAAGAAAAAAAATAAAAATGGTGTTTTAATCTACAAATTAAGCCCTTTCATTTGATACCCCGCTCAATATAATAGCCCTACTTTCAATTTTAAAAGTCCCATTACGGAGCCTTTTAAAAAAAAAGTAAAAAAGGTACAAGATATTTTTTATGTCCAATAAGCTCGGGTTAACTACTTTTAACAGTATTCCAAATTTCAAATCGATAGCATCAGTAGTTCCTGAGATATCTGGCTGTGACAGACGGACAGACAGACAGACAGACAGACAGACAGACAGAGTCGCACCATAAGGGTTCCTTTTTTACCATTTTGGTACGGAACCCTAAAAAGCTACAATGGAAACAAAACGTAATTTTTTTGGACTCGTAGTCGCTTACCATCAAATACTGCGAAGGTTAATTGCTGTTTAGTTAAAAGATTATTAAAAATTAGTAAAAGTATCTTAGTCACATTTATAAGGGCTTGTTACACACTTGGGAGTTTTCATTTAAATAATAATGAATATCTCGGAAAGTAACCGTTTTTCGACTATACATCATATAACTTTTTTTACTCCTAATAGTTGTTAGAATCTATAGTTAAAGTTTTTCGGGTTACTCGGGCTCACGGTGTATACTTAAACATATTTTAGAAAGTAATAAAACATATACATATATCATTTCTTAAAAAATATATCACGTAAAATAGGCGTATATCTATCATTGAGTTGCTAAACACTTAACACCATAAACTTATAAAAAACAATTTTTTACTATAAAAATTGTAATTATTAAATACGTGCGGCTGAAATACGACTGTTTGTACGCTCTTTTAAATTGGTTGTCTGATCTGGTTAAAAGTTTAAAACAGTACGCACATCCGAAATTTATTGTCGGGTGCCAAAAGGGAACGGAGTTTTTTTTTTTGGTTTAGGTCCTAAAATCAAAATTCAGTCTAATATTATAAATGCGAAAGTAACTCAGTCTGTCTGTTTGTTACCTGTAGTATTTTCGTTAAGAAAACTCCAAATACGTTTTAATTATTAATTCCATGAACTGCACTTTACAAAATCCAGCAGCATAACAATTGGGTTAGTCAAGATTTTCAAAAGTGTGCAATTTACATAATTTTTCGATAGTTCCCGACGTAATGATCTAGAAAATACCCCTATTGCATTTTTATTCCCTGTAATTCTTCCAAAATATCGTGTTAAACTCACTTAAAATACAAATAACTAAATATTTTTACTAAAAAAAACCCGACCGCGGTGCACTTTAAAAGTCATAAAATCCGCCATTTTGTTTATTTTAACGAACTTCATACCCAGTGACACTCGCGCCATCAAGACGAATCCAATGATGTATCATTTATTAAGATCGGTTGTGCCGTTGAGTAGTTACGAGCGGACACAGGAACGGACATACATACAATACATACAGGTCAAACACATTACCCTCCTTTGGGCTTCGCCGCAGTCGTGTAAAAAACCGGCCAAGTGCGAGTTGGACTCGCGCACCGGGGGTTCCGTACAAACTCATAAGTAGATACATGAATAGTTCAAGAAAAACTATATGGCGATTAGTTTAGTAGGAGCAAATAAGTATGTGTTAAGATTTTTGCAAATTTCTCAAAAACGGTGCAAGTTGGGAAAACCGTTATATTTTTCCTGTAATATATAGGAGGACACATAATAATTGGTAATTATTACAGATTTTTCTGTTCAGTAACTTCGAAGATAATAGGGGGGGAATGGTATTTTTTTTAACGTTTTTCGCCATAAATCAAAAACTACTAATTTAAAAAAAAAAAAAAACAGTGTTTTAATCTACAAATCAAGCCCTTTCATTTGATACCCCATTCGATATAATAGCCCTACTTTTAATTTTCAAAGTCTCATTACGGACCCCTTTAAAAAAAAGTAAAATGTTACAAGATTTTTTTTTACGTCCCATAAGCTCGGGTTAGCGGTTCTTAACACTATTCCAAATTTCAAGTCGATAGCATCTTATTTAAAAAGTAAATACAGCCAAAATCCATAGATAATAAATAGAATGGAAAGGAGGTTAGTAATTCTATATTTACAAATAGGTTTTATTGCCTTCCGCCATGAAATAAATATTAATGACTAACATACCCTTTTCCGCCTAAACCTTTGAATCAATTTAGATGAAATTTGGTATAGAGATTTTGAGACCCAGAAAGGACTTGAAATGGGGTTTTACCCTGAAAATATATTAAGACTTTATATGTTTTATTTGTAATATGCTAATATGTAAGACTTACTGCTGTGTGCGTGTGTTTTTTCCGAAAATCGGAATTTTACCCTAATTTTTAATAAAGTTGTATATCTAATAAAGTGAAATTCAATAAATACCTTTTTCTAACTTAATATGAACAGACTCAAAAACATAAAACAGAGTTAGCCGAAACAGGCGAAATCGATCAAAGCTGTCGCTCACACGTATTAGGTCATTCATCAATCCGAATCTCCCTCCCTTGTCGTTTCAGGTGACATTTCAATTCTCTAGTGTTTACATCATTACGAGTACTGCCTGCTTATCACAGGCAGAAAGGCCATAGAAATATATCGATATAGAACGGCTGCCCTAAACTAAATTCAAGTATCTCAATTTTTTTCATTTTTCGTTTTTTTTTGCATATTTTGAAAAAGGTGCGGAAAATGCATATATCTGCATCAATTTTTTGGTTCTAACCCTCATATTTTCCAAGTTATTACCAATTATAAAATTCAAGTTGGTTTTTGTTTCCTCTAATTCTACGCTAAAATCAAGCATCTTGTCCATTTCTATGCTAGAAACAAGCAACTCAAAGTGAGATACTTGAAATTCAAAATGGTTTATTGAGATGCTTTATTTCACCGTTTGTTGCGAGATTGGTTTAGAACGTTGATATTATAATCTAAAACAAGTGTCTTTTAACTTTATGTGTGCTATGGGTACATGAAAACGTAAAATACCATCATCTGTCGTCATTAAAATAATTGCAAATACAATTGTGTGCTGGAGCGATTAAATGCAGTCTTAAAAGTGTTATTGACTAATTTTTGTTGTTATTTTATGACAATGAAGAGAGGCGTAACAATATAGGTGGTACACGTTGTACACAATCTGGAACTAGTGAAACGGTTGGTGGATATTTGTGTATTGATGAAGAAGACAATGTGTAAGTTGAAAATAAGTATTATAATCATTTCTATCGGTCACTAAATAGCGTTATATAACAAAACCTGGGATAAAATAGTATTTTTGCTGGTTTTGATGTTGCGTTACAACGCCGTTAGTACTAGCATCGCTTTGGCACCAGTTGGATGAGAACCCTTTATCTGTTTGAACCTGAACCCTTTAAACTAATCCTAAGAAAATAAACCTAAATTAAAACTAAAAAATACCTAAAAAATTGGCCCCCCTTAGCATGGTGCCGAATATGCTGGCAGCGTTTCCTCTCTGTATGGCGATACTTATCCGCTGCGCGAGGAAGCTGCCAGCATTTCGGTCACTTGTAGGTCCTTTGATTTCTTGTCTATAGCGTGGAAATCAAATACGGGCGAATATTGAAACGGTGGTCAGCATAGGACCTAAGAAGCATAATTTAGATAACTTTTGCTTAAAACTACAATGAAAATATTTACGATACAAAATAATTCGGGCCGCAATGTAACGCAACACATTCAAGTTGACAAACACGCTAGTTGACAGTTAGTTTAAAAAAGCTCGTATCTCGCAATGTCATAACAAGCATGTATGCGGTACATTGCTGCTCGGTAAATTTTCAAAAATTAATTACGAGGTCACTATTAAGGGTAATTTAAAAAATCATATTAATTAATGATAACACCACAAAACGCTGTATCTGGTTTAATTGTTCGCTCGTATTAGACTTCCACGCTGTATATTTAACGGTTTGGTTACCTTCAATGTTTCGTCGAATCAATCGAACCGTTTACAAAACTTGGGCCCCTAGAGGACTTGGATTCACATGAAACAATTTAATATTCGCATCTCTCCCGGGCACGGCTCCTTTACTAACGAAACATCGCAACTGACATGCTTTTCATAATAATATACGCCTTTTTGCTGTAAGTGTAGGCATGTGTGGAAACCGATGGATCCGAAGGGGTTTACAAATAATATTGTTATGATTCGGTGGAAAAATTGTATTTTCTTTTGAAGCATAGGTGAAATTAATATCATTACTAGAGGTCTGTAATCTCTTGAGGCCGGTTACATACATTTTGCTACATAAAAGGGATTTGAGTCAAGTTGCTTGGAGAGTAGTATTAGATTTATTTTAAAACTGATGAAATGCAACTCAAGCGGTTACTGAATGTGCAATGAAAATTGTCTTTATTGACAAACACCAAAAAGGTACCTTTTACCAGTTGGATAATTCAAAATATCTCCGTCAGGCTCGTCACAGATATAATTTGACAAATAAGTTAACCTTTCCGGCTTCGCCGCGGTCAAGTTAGAAGTATCCTAGGTATTTTCTAACCGAGGTCATAATCTACTTGTAAGCCAGATTCCATGGAAATCGTTCCTTTAGTTTTTGCGTGATGCACGAAAAAACAAACCGACAATCAAACAGATATTTCAATAACTATTTATTTTCTTTTTGTTTCTCATTCTTTACACCCCCCAGTTATTTTATTGGGAAAATCACTAGTGTACAAACATAGCCTTGCTACGATTTTGCATGCATATAGATGAAAATACCTACATGAATAGATGAAATTTATCTTAAAAAACATTAGTCTAAACTTTTTTAGCTAAAAAAGAATTAGACTCACTGTCTCAAAAATGTTGGTGTGTGTGTTCACTTCGCACTTCAATGGTCGCCGTTTATATTCGGAATGTCCCTCCATCTCCGTTCGAATTTCGAATCTGGCCGCTGTCCAGTCGGGAGCCGAGTTCCGCATAGTTCCCAAGTTCCGAAATTGTTCCAGTTCCAAACTTGTTTCGTTCGTAAGTAAACGCTCCTTAGTAATATGGTAATATTTTAGTTGGGTTAGAATTGAATGGAAAAGTTTCCGTATCGTGTCGTGAGTTTCCTTGTTTAAGCTTCGACGAATTGAAATATTGCGGATTGGATTTGACGAATATTAACGGAACGATCTTTGTGAGATTTGAATTCAGAGATTTGAACGACAATACATGGTCGACAGTACCATGATGTAATAGACCGGCTTATCCTAACTATTATTTAGTCATAATTCTATAAATTTATTGACATAGCTAGTTTAGCGATAACTCTTCCGATCGTAGTTAAAACTCCAATCTACGAGTGATCGGAGGGCAGGATGTAATGGACCGGCTTAGCCTATCCATTTTTGCGTCATAGTTGTATAAATCTATTGACATATCTATTTAGATCTGGCCTAACATTTCACTATAATAAATATATTGTAATTCTATTGCACTGAACTAACCGAGCCAAGGTAGGCGTCTTCGGGTCTTGTGATTGGTCGGATGGTTTGTTGGAAACGGCGATTTGCAACTGCTCGAGTGCCTAGGATCTTCGAGATCCTAGGCACTCGAGCAGTTGCAAATCGCCGTTTCCAATTACATTATTTCCGGAGAAAATCTTGCTAGGTTTAAGATATTCTATGTTGACTGGAGACGTCCGTCAATAGTATGAGTTGGTTTCACTGTTGCAACAGGACAGGATTAAGGTATCTGGAAAATTAGGTGGATATTAGGATTTATAAGGAAATAGGAGAGATGTTGTCTCGATGTGACTGTCAAAATTGTGAGTTGTTAATACCATGGTTACTAAGCAGGCAAAAGGTATTCGATTTTTGAATTGATGGTAAAGTATAGGAGTCGAGGAAGGTTGGACAGCAGGGCAGGCTGGAAAACATTCTAGATTTTGAAATATTTAGGTGTTTGAATAGAGAACCTGAGACAGAAGAGGCTAAACAGCAGACGCCGAAAATATGACTGCTATAAACAGAATACGAGCGGATTGGGGGATATAAAAGCAGGCTTTCAGGAGTCTAGGATTCATTCAGTCACCATCCGCCGAAATGGATGGGACTCTACCAGTGTCCGGAGTCAACCAGGAAATAGTCTAAGGGAGGAACGCTGCTCAACAGATCCCTGAAACCGAGCTACACTGCGTGTCGAGGCCTCGGCTACTTATCTTCAGGCGTTGTTTGTACCAGACCGGAGTAGGAGAGGGTATTTATAAACCAGGAAACGTTGTGAGTTGACTTGATCTTAAGTAGTGTGGTGTTATGTATATTAGAATCGTTGTAGAACGTAGAAATGTAGATTTGTTACAGGCCTTAGATAAATACGTGGACCAGGTCCTCGCGCGTGTTACTTTACGTATTAAATAGAGATAGGTAGGGAAACGTTTTAATCAAAAGCTATTGTTGGGGACCAATAATAAATCTGACTCCAAAAATAATGAAAAGGCGTTTATTCGCTTTAAACGTAAGTAACAAAAATAGTGACGAGATGCGTGCGCTCTGCGCGCTGTCGTGGTGAGTCTCCTGGGAGGAGACGACCGTAGGTCGAACGCGATGCGGCGCCCGCGCCGTCCCGCACCCTTCACCCCGTGCGTAGTTGAAAGCAGCGTTAATATACTCCCCCCCCTCGAGCAAGTTGGGCTTCGAGGAGTGAAGATGCTGCTGTCATTGGAGCCGATGCTGAAGAGGGCCTCGTCGTTGCCGGTGTTGCTTCTTTAGGTAGTGCGCAAATCTTGTGAATGGCGCGACGAAAGATGCCCTTCGCTGTCTGCACATCGGCGACCCTGGCGATGCCATCATCCCCAAAGTATAGCTTCTGAATACGCCCTAAGCGCCACTTCATGGGTGGAACATTGGGCTCCTTGAGGACGACCATGTCGTTGATTTGTAGGCCTTCCTGATTGATTCGCCATTTTGTTTTTGTTGCAATTCGTTGAGGTATTCTTTATGCCAGCGAGACCAAAATTGCTGCCGCATCCTTTCAATGTGCTGGTATCTGCTGAGCCGGTTGGGATTTACATCAATCAGAGATGGTGACGGTAGTGATAACAGTGCCTTACCGATCAGGAAGTGCCCCGGAGTTAATGGTTCAAAATCATTTGGATCCGATGATAGCGGTGTAAGAGGTCGTGAATTTAGAACAGCCTCGATTTGAGTGAACAATGTTGATAGCTCCTCAAATGTCATGTGTGTATTGCCTAAGACTCTAGCTAAATGAAATTTGGCTGATTTAACCCCGGCCTCTATTAACCCGTTAAAATGAGGGGAAAGAGCAGGTGAGAAATGAAATTTTATACCTTCATTTTCTGAATATGAAGCAATGGAATCACTATTAGTTTTGAGGAATCTACCGATTTCGTTGCTTGCGCCTACAAAGTTAGTCCCATTGTCTGAGAAAATATTGCTTGGTTTCCCTCTACGAGATATGAAACGTCTCAGACACTGGATGAAACAATCTGAAGTGAGATCGCTAGCTAACTCCAAGTGCAAGGCTTTGGTCGAAAAACAGACAAATAGGGATAGGTAACATTTTGTGATCCTACAACCGCGTCCTTTGCGGTCAGTAATGAAGAAGGGGCCCGCGAAATCTACGGCGCAAACCTGGAAGGGAAGGTTAGGTGTCACCCTTGGTTTGGGTAAGTTACCCATGAGTGGATTTTTATTTCTTGCTTTCATAATTTTACATATTTTGCAGTTGTTAACCGTGCTTCTTGCTAAAATTCTGCCTCTTATAGGCCAGAATGTTTCTCTAATCGTACTTAATAATAGTTGCGGTCCACTGTGTAGCAATTTAAGATGTGCATCTTTAAAAATTAACTTTGTAAATAGATGGTTTGAATCAACTATAATAGGATGTTTTTGGTTATATGTTTCAGGAGAGTTTTTTATGCGGCCGCCGACACGCAGCAGTCCGGATTCATCGAGAAAAGGTGTAAGTGAGAGTATACGAGATTTCACAGGTAAGGTTTTATTATTTTGTAGATTGTGTAGCTCTTCAGTGAAAGATTCTTGTTGAGATTGTTTACCTAAGTAATTTAATGAATCATTTAGTTCATTTGCAGTCAAATGACTTGTCATTTTTGTACTCGAATTCTTAAGGTTAAAGATGAATCTTATTACATAAGCAAAGGTTCTTTGCAAGGTGGATAATTTTGAATATTTGGTGAAGTCCACAACCTTGGAAAGAACGCTTGCTGGTTTCTTGGTTTCTGTTATTTGAGTGTATGTTTTAATTTCAGGTACATCGTTAATGATGCTGGACTGATTCAGCCGTGGCCAAGTTGACATATCTTTACTCAAAAATGAGGGACCCTGCCACCACAAAGCTGAATTACATAGCTGTTGAGGGTCAACTCCTCTGGAAGCTAAATCCGCAGGGTTCTGATCTCCAGGGATATGTCTCCACATACCTCCAGGAGACAGTTCCTGAATTGCTCCTACGCGGTTTGAGACGAATGTTTTAAGGCTGCGTGGTTCGGCCTCAAGCCAACTCAGAACCACAGATGAATCCGTCCAGTGAAAGACTTGGTCAATGTGACATCGTAGCGCTTGTTTGACTTTAACTGACAAACGTACAGATAATAAAGCTCCTAGTAATTCTAATCGTGGGATAGAAGTTGGCTTTAAAGGAGCCACTTTAGCCTTAGCACATAGCAGACGTACCAGAGTTTTATCGTCACCGTCCGTTGACGATAAGTAAACGCATCCAGCATAGGCATCTTGGGATGCATCACTGAAAGAGTGCAAGGTAATTGATTTGTATTTTGGACATAAAACGCATCTTGGGATGTCAATGTTAGCTAAATATTTGAGATTTCCTACATAATCTTGCCACTTTCGTGATAATTCGGCAGGAATTAAATCGTCCCAGTCGAGTTTGGTTAGCCATAACCGCTGTAAAATGATTTTAGGTGTAATTGTGATTGCACTTAACAAACCTAGTGGGTCAAATATTTTAGCAGAGTTTGATAATATCGTACGTTTTGTAAATGGTGGCGTGGCATTTAGCTGCACTGAAAATTGCAATTTGTCATCAGCCGGATGCCATGTGAGGCCCAAGACACTTGATTCAGAAGTAACATCTAAATCTTTTGGTATCATAGTACCGAGACTATTTTTTACGACCAAAGGAGCGTTTGTATGGAATTTTCGAAGAGGAAAGCATGCTGATTTTAGTTTATTAGTAACTGCTTCACAGATATGGCTTAATTCAACTTCAGTTTGAGATCCTGATAACAGATCATCAATGTAAAAGTCATGTTCTATAACTTGGCTAATGGTTTCATCTTCGCATTCCTTAGATAATTGTAATAAGCATCTGGTGCTTAAGTAAGGGGCACTCGCAGTCCCATAAGTAACTGTATTTAGCTGTAGAACTCTAATTGGTTCTGTTAGCTCATCTCTCCAGAGAATTAGTTGTAAGTAGCGTTGGCTAGGCTCTAGGAGCACTTGCCTGTACATTTTTTCGATGTCTGCTGTTACGACGTACGTGTGTTGCCTGAACCGGATTAAAATCGACAGTAGGTCATCCTGTACAACAGGGCCGACATATTGTATGTCGTTAAATGATTTTCCGGTCCCAGTTCCACGAGCACTTGCATCGAAAACCACGCGCAAACGCGTTGTCTCGCTCTTTTGTCTAATTACTGAATGATGAGGAAGATAGTTTCCAAATTCAGGCCTTGAAATTTCAGTCAGATGTCCTAGGTCCTCGTATTCATGAATAAAGTCGGAATAGGCTTGTTTCAGAGACTGATCCTTTAAAAGTCGTTTTTCAATATTAAGAAATCGTTTTTCTGCCATTTTATATGAATCTCCGAGGACATCTGGCGATTCTCGCAATGGAATTGTCACTGTGAATCTTCCATCTGCGTCGCGATAGGTAGTGTCATTGAAGAGATTTTCGCAATAAGTATCATCAGATGACACAACCTTTGTGGTGGGTAATTCTTCGAGCTCCCAGAACTTTGCTAGTTGATCTTTAATGTCTTGCGAGAAATTACATTGTATTTCTTGTGAGCTCGAAGAATCACCGCGGCTCCCCCCAGTGGGGCCAGCTACTATCCATCCTAGTTCTGTCTCCGTCAACACGGGTTTATTTCGCCCGAGCTTAATTTGATTGGATCCAATGATGTTCCAAAATACATCTGATCCAAGTAAGATATCAACCTCTGACGGATGGCAGAACTGAGGATCAGCTAGGTTTATATTCCTTGGAATATCTAATTGTGTTGTAACTTTCATGTTTGGAAGTTTATCAGTGATGGTAGGTACAACATAGAATTTAACGAGAGTAGAGAAACTGCTATGTATTGAATTGATTGTCAGATTGCAATGTTTATTTATATTCAATGTTGCATTGTTAATACCGGATACTGAACGGTTAACTTGAAGTGTATTACAATTAATCAGATTTTGTGCCTTTTCAGAGATGAACGAGGACTGGCTGCCGCTGTCTAATAAAGCGCGTAACACATATGTTTTACCTTCATACGTCACCTCAAGTAGTGCTGTGGAAAGCAACACTTGATCACATGACACCGTGGACATTGTAATGGATGTTTGAGCTTGAACAGTACTCGTAGTTGGCTGTTCCACGGGTTCGTTGGACGACGATGCTGTCGTTTGAGGAAGGACAATGTTAGTTGTAGTTGAAGCGGTGGCATTTTCATTGGTAAGCAATTGTTGATGATTTATTTGTTTATGTAAAATAGTGCTATGTTTTCTTTTACAGATTTTACAACCACTAGAGCGACACTGGTAAGTATGGTGACCAGGTCGAAGACAATTTTTGCAAAGTTTCCATTGAATAGCTTGCGTGTAACGATCATCGATTGATAGCGATTTAAATTTAGGACATTCAACTAATTTGTGATTTTGTTTGCAGGCCATGCATTGATAACTAGCGGATGGTGCGTCAGAAGCGGAAGCAATAAAGGATTTAGTCTTAGGAGCGATGTGACGTTTTTCATTTTTAAAATCCGGTCGTGTAGAACAAACTGTTTCTAATACATCAGCCCTGTTACGCAAAAACTTGAAAAAATCGTTTAAAGTGGGAGACTCTTTAATATCATTCCTAAATTCTTCCCACCTGCGTGCGGTAGCATTATCAAGCTTAGTGGTAGCCATGTAAATGATAAGCGTATCCCATTTGTCCGTGCATTCACCTAGTGTTTTAAGAGATTGTAAGTTTTTTGAAATTGTATCAATTAAATTTCGCATACCCTTATCAGTCTCTTTTGACAAAGGCTCGATATTAAATAAACATTTGAGGTGTTGGCTGACCAGCAAGCGTTTGTTATTATACCTTTCACACAACAGTGACCAAGCAATTTGATAATTATCAGCAGAGACAGTAACCGATTTAATGACAACACTAGCCTCACCCTCCAAGTAAGACTTTAAATAGTGAAATTTGCATATATCATCCATGTCGTCATTGTTGTGAATAAGTGACAAATAAATGTCGCGAAACTCGAGCCATAAGCTTGGATTTCCATTAAAAAGAGGAAGTTTCAAGGGCGGTAGTTTTATTTTATTAAGGCCTGTATTGCGGCTGGCAATACTTGAAACTTTCTCCTTTTGATAGGTCTCTTGCCACGTTTCAATTATCTCTTGGGCTTGGCCCATGCTACTATAAAATGAACTTTCTGTTTCTTCCCTTTCTTTCAGTTGTTTACCAGAGGTATCAAGCATATCTATCTTATCTTGAATTTCATCAAATGCGTTTAATGAACTGCGCATTTTATTTAATCTCATCGACAATTCATTAATTTGAGCCCGACTGACGTCATCAGCTTCTAGCTCTAATATGGATGTCAAAAACCTTTTAAATAGCGTCAAGCGCGTTCTCTCTACTCCTCTTTGATGTATCAATTCATTTAATTCACTCATTTTGCAAGCGCAAGCAACTTAATTAACGTGGCAACTAACAATCAGACAAGTAACTAAAATTAAATAAGTAAATACTCACAGTTTCCAGTTCGGAACGAAATGTTATGATTCCATACCTCAAGTACTCAATTTTAGTTTAGCCACTAAGCCAAGTATGTACCTAGTTATTCTTCAAATCCTTTGTTCTCACCAACTTGTTCCGATCATGTACGGTATTTTATTCCAATTCAATCTGAAATAGTCGGCAAATCACTTTAAAACATGTGTTATTTACTAATTAATTTGAATACCTACTCGCAATTTAAAGATTACTAATATTTTATTTAGTTTAAGTTAAGTAAAAAGATAATTATGTTACGTTTTTATATTATTTAACAGTTATTTATGGAATTAAATGTTAACTGCAAATAATTGTTTCATAAAGGGAAAGAACTAGTTTTTAAATTGCTTTAAAACACAATTGTAAGTGTAATTTCGTGGGAGTAACGTTATCTACGTAGCACGTTAGATCTTTGTACTATTCGCAAGACTAATTTATAGATATTTAAAAGGAGACTATCACCACTGTCACAAAAAACACAAGTTAAATTACATTAAACTTTTAAATAAATTAGAAACGGGCACACTTCCTTCGTAATTGCACATATGGCTTGTATCTTCATAAAATCCCTTTGTTCCTTTGTTCGAAGTTGCAATTTAACTGTTCCGTGACTTGTTCTCCGCCATTTTCCTCGTGTAATTTCGTTGTTTATGTTGTATCCGTGTTCGATTATCACGTCGGGGTCGCCAAATGTTGGGGACCAATAATAAATCTGACTCCAAAAATAATGAAAAGGCGTTTATTCGCTTTAAACGTAAGTAACAAAAATAGTGACGAGATGCGTGCGCTCTGCGCGCTGTCGTGGTGAGTCTCCTGGGAGGAGACGACCGTAGGTCGAACGCGATGCGGCGCCCGCGCCGTCCCGCACCCTTCACCCCGTGCGTAGTTGAAAGCAGCGTTAACAGCTATCTTATTCGCGAAGATAATTTATTGCGGTTGTTGATTTTGTAGCGTTTGGAAGTCGGTGTTGCTAGGCGACGTCATTTCTAGACCCACCGCACTATGTGTTAGTCGTAATTCATTTTTACGTTTTCATAAAAGCGCTTCGCGGAGTCGCGTATAGGTATCTATAATGCGGATTTATAGTTGTAACGTTAGGTCGCGGGTTTTAATAGTCCGGGGACAGATCTAGCTACTCACGGGGCTCACGAAACTTTTGAAATATCCATTTAAGTTGAAATCTATTCATTTGCGAATGTTATGGGTCGCGGAGACGTTACGTGTTATCCGATAGACAGTTTGAGTTTGCAGGGGCGTATTTTGAAATTTGGCGCCCCGGGCCAATAATGTTTCGCCGCCCCAGAAGTCAAGGAAAAAAATTATTTAAATAAAAAAATACTCTACGTCCCCTTTTTTTTGCGGTGTACTAATTTGTTTACAAAGCCATTAATGATGATTTCATTACCTACAATCCAGTAACATTTTACATCAGAGCTTGGGACAAATCTGGTCTGGTAGTACATGGTATGGTAGTACTGATTTTTTGCAGACTTATACTTATAATAATCCAGTTGGTACAGTAGGTATAATATAATAAGCAAAGAAATAAGAATGCTCCAGTATGGATCGCACTCACACAGACGAGCTATCGCGCGTCTTTGTGAATAAGTGTCGCGCGCTCCTACACGGCTGAAGTTGGACTACTTGTTCGTCTTTATACTTTGCCTCGAGAGCGGAACTTAACTTTGTCAAAAATCGAAAAAACCTTAAAAAATTGGGAAGGTACCTTTTCAGGACGTTTTTAAGGTAGACTAAATTTACAATACCCATGAGACTAGAATTGTCTCTGTAGACCCAATAGTTTCAGAGATAAAAGCCTTTCAAAGTTTATAATTTTTTCGAACTTCGCATTTTTTTGCAATATTCAATCGTTCTGAATGAATTTGACCCTGATTCTTTGTAACCCCTGTTATACTATCGAAGCCTTGTACGTTATGGGATGTTAAAAAAGAAAATGAGAAGTGTGAACGCTGATGTTTAATGACAAGCTAAGCTACGAATAATGAAATAAAAAAGGTAAGGACAAAAAAAGTTAATACGTTTATTAGTTAGTAAATTGAGTTGTTCAAAATCAATAAATTTAGTTATTTAGCCCTCTTGGAAGGGTGGCACCGATCGCAGTGAGGATGATCAGCAAGTCAATGTCCTCACCAAAATTGCGAAGTTCGAAAAAATTACGAATTTTGAAAACCTTTATCTCGGAAACTTTTGGGTCTACAGAGATAATTTTATTATTTCATATTGTAGAAAATTTAGTGTACTTTAAAAACGTCTTGAGAAGGTACTATCAAAAATTAGTTCTTTAGGGTTATAATCGCCGAATTCTGAAAACCGAAATTTTCGCGATTTTTTAGATTTTTGACAAAGTTGCGTTTGGCGCTCTAGGTCTCAAACTTAGATTATTCATTCAACATCATAAACAAGTCTGCAAAAAATCAGAACTACTGGATTTTTGCACAGTACCCCGTACTTTCAGGTGACAAGGTTACTGGATACTTGCGCGGTTTGTAAAATAGGCTTCAATATTGAGAAACCGCCCTCGCTTCATAATATAATAATAGACGCGCTCCGTATTGACGAAAATTAACTAAAGACCGTATTTTCGATAAAATAAAAAAGGTGAGAAGTAAAAGTCAGTTGAATGGTGCCAAAACCAGAATTAAAGGCAATCGGCCCGGGGCGGCTAGGCCGTCCCTGGCCGATTGGCGCCCCTAGCCGATTGGCGCCCCGGGCCATGGCCCGGATGGCCCTAGGGTAAATACGCCCCTGAGTTTGACTAAACAAGTTTGGTAGAGAATCGTTGCTAGGGGCAACCCACATTATCCGAACAATAGACAAAATGCGTAAGCCGAGTTAGGCTGTGTCTAGACCTATGTAAGGCGGGTTTAGGGATAGTCGAGATAGTAGGATTAAAAGATAGAGAATTAGGTCACAGATACATTTAATTCCAGACTTAGCTTATATCTTAAGTTCTCATTGAACGTGAAGCGGTGTCTATTCTCCTAAAAATAGCTTACCTAGAGTCTTTTGGTTAATATATGTTCTTTTTGCTCAAGGCGTGGCTGATAAGTTTTCTTGGCGTCTTCTTTCTTATTCAGTAAGCCTTTTGGAAGCGCCACTAGTTTCTAAGGTTAGGATGGTAAGCCCTTCTGGCATGTGTGTGAATGTCTTTACACATTAGGCCCGTCAGGCTACACTAAAACTTGAATTTCCATTTTAAACTTATTCCAAACCAAATTAAACTAAAATCTAAGATAATTTCAAAACTGAACTTAATCTGCATTTCACTTGTCGAAAAGGACCTTCGGTTTCTACACCTGCACAATATAAGGGTCTACCACTAGAACGATCACCTTTGGCCAAATAATAAATATAATAAATGTCTGAACAAGTTACAACTTTGTTTGATTTTTAGTAGTTAGAGTTTTAGTTTTAAGTCAGGGTTTTTAGATTTTACTTTAGAATAGGGCTAGGTTCGTTACAATGTTCAAAACATATTCAAACCTAATATAGTTTTGGTCGATGAAACAAAATTAGCTATATTTCAATAAACGACGGAGTTCGAAGGTGAAAAATATTTAGAAAGAAATAGAACCGACTAAATAAATGGCAAAAATTGCAATGACCGTTAATAGTACATTACTGCCGGCCGGGAAGTAAGGGGTTGCCGGCCGAGTCATATAGACGGCCAAGCGGCAGCGAGGCCGAATAATTACGAGGCTGGCAACCCCTTTTCACGCTGAGGTATTATAGTGCTTTTCTAAAATTTAAGCAATGAAATAAACTTAACTTTGTTCTAGAGAAACTAAAAGTAAACTAGACAAAAAATATAACAACGTAACACATATAAATGTACGAAAGCACGCTTGTAAACTTAACGTTAGGATTTACCTATAGGAGAAGACTTGTCATTCTTGTCAATTGTGACAGTTACGAGTAAATCACAATAATAAAACTCTTTTTAAATTTTTTATTATGAATACTTATTCCTCAATCGGTAGATAGATTTATACAAAAATAATCGTAGTGGCAGAATGTGATTACGAACCAAAAGCAAAATATCGCTTATAGTTTTTTAATGGCTGAACGCCGTGATGCTGTGTCAAACAGAACTGGAATGGAAATTAAAAAAAAAGAACATCTTGCAGGCCTAATATTTCATTGCATGTTTGAGAAAAATTCTTATCTAAAATGAAACGAGGTACAAATTATAGTAATATCTTAACTTTATCATTCCGTAGCCTGTTCTGGCAGCGTGACACGATCCCCAAAGACAAAGCAACTATTATCAGATTAAAATTTCAATAAAGAAAATGCACTCAGATTAAGAACGAATCACATTTTCTGACGCTGGCCGGCGCCCCGCTGTCGAGACAAATAAATTTTAAATTTCGAACAAATCACCACAAACTTTCATTTGCGGGCGGCCAAATTTGAAACTGACATAGTTGCAAACAAGCTCAGGCGTGACGGCGGATGACAGCGCCGATTTGACTGGTTTAGGTAAGTTTGTCCTGCGTAGAACTGCGTAATTTTGAAAAAGTTGCATTATGATTTAAGGCGTTCCAGATTTGAAACGTAAGTCTAAGGAGATAAAGGTTGATTTGGTGTATCATAGTTGCAGTACTTGAGATTTTGTGTCAGTTATTTCTCGATACCTGTATCTAGCCTGGCTGGATCACATCCAGAATTCCTATCGAAAGTTCGAGATTGTTCAAGATTATTCTAGAGCGTTCGACGCAGTAACGAACCAATTTAAAATTCGAAGGAATGAAATCCGCGAAGATGGTTATGGCTTGTTCTTATTTGTTTGTTCAAGTCGGTTACGGCTGAATTTATAAATCGCTGCAGCGGGAAATATTGGCAGAAAATACGAATTTGGAATGAAGAATTCTGTGATTTAATATCTTGTCAGTTTTACTGGCATTCAGATTAGATAGATTTCAATAACAATTTTTAAGTTGATTTAGACATGTTTAAATGTTTTCAATTGAGACTGCTAAGAATACTGAAAAAATCGACAATCTGATTGAAGTATACGATAGTTGTGTATGAGTTTTAAACACCCCTACCGTTTATATTTGGCTTTATTGCGTTTACTGGAATACAAGAGTAAAAAACGCGATATCAGCTAAAATTTTGGCAACATACAGTTATATTTAACAAAACTTTGTTAATGAAAAATACCTACAGTAACTATAAAATTAAATTGTTATGTTTAGAACGATAACGCCTTATTAAACTGACCTTGAAAATTCCCGATAGCACTCACTTTTTAAAATCAATTCTTTTTATGTATCGAGTATTAATGTTTGAGTATAAAGTCATTTATAACTGATGTTCATATAAAGTTTGAGTAGACGACTTTTTCGGAGAGGTTGCACATCGTTTAAAAGACTAATTAATAGTACATATACTGCAGTGGCCGGGAAGTAAGGGGTTGCCGGCCGAGTAGGTACAGTCACGGACTTTAATTGATGAGCCACTTTGAAACTTCTCAATTTTGTAGTTTTATAACTTCACGAAATTACACGATTAAACACGAAACGCGTGCTCATAAAAAAGATGAAAAAGTACTAATAGTCGGAAAAAAGTTATACATCTCCAAAGAGGTTAAATGTTGACTAAAGAGTTGTCAATGATAAATACAATTTTCCATAGGTTGATCCAATTTATTTGATTCTGACCTTTGACTCATTAAATACTCGTTAGACTCAATTAGGGAGGCTTATGTGAAAGACGATAATTTTTGAATTTTGTTGAATTGTAGCCATATTGTTCCGACTCTCAGGTTAGCCAACCGTTAATTTTGCAGGAAAATGTAACTCTAACTAAATGATGATAAAAAAAACAATTCACGACTGTCAAACATGCAATGACAAAGATAGAAATATTATTTTATTCTTTTTTTATTACCAAGAAGCGTGACTTTCCTTGTTTGGATATACGAATAAAACCGAGTAGACCCGATTTGCATGATAGAGGAAAGTGGCTCATCAATTAAAGTCCGTGACTATACATATGACGGCTGAAATTAGCTCCGCCCCCATTAGTACGTAGTTCGTGGGGTCGATTATGAGCGTCAGTTACACTTCCATACTTAGGGCCACTTGCACGTTCTCAGGTTAAGTCAATTAACTCGGGGTTAATCGCTATGACAGGGTTAAACTAATAATTTATCTTGCGTTAGTCTGTTAGCGATTAACTCCGAACTTTGACTTAACCTGAGAACGTGCAAGTGGCCCTTATTTTATTTCGATGCTTGGACCCAGTGTCGTAAATAGGGGTGGTGCCACCGGTGCCCAGGCACAGGGCGTAAACTCTGCGCGCAAGAATGGCCAGACCAGGCAGGACCCTAGGTAAAAAACAAGGGCTCAGTTATAGAAGCTCGCACAGGGCGCAGAAATAGTACATTACACAACTAGGATGGAAAGGCCGAGATCACAGAAGTTTGCGGCCCGAGCTGCAAGCGAGGGACATAAATAAATATGCGGTCGAGGGCTTCCTTTATTACCTCCCGTGTTGTGTACATCATTTTATGTCTACACTTGGCCAGAAAGCGGATTTTTCCGCACGCGCAGCGTGCGGAAAAAGCCACTTTATGGCCAGGTGTGGCATAAACGGTATTTACGGCACTGCTTGGACCCTACACAATGCACTGCAATTATGTGTATGAGCTTTATCCCACTTATACATAATTGTCACATGTACGTGTTTCACATAATTTTCTACATTTCTGTTTCCATATTAGGGCTCTTTTCTGTGAAACATGTATAAGTAACAATTATGTATGTAGGTAGGTACCAGTAGCGTGGCGTCCTGGCGTCCAAAGAACTCGATTCCTGCCGGCTTGCCTAATATAAGACATTTGAGCACCTTATTCTACAACTCTTAAGAAAAACGTACTCGAAATCTGCACCGGCTTGCCCAAAGATATCTTTTACGCCACGCCACTGGTAGGTACCCTAAACGCAGTGACGTTCATCACGTTTTTTAAACGCCCGTCACTGCGTTTACGGTGCGTTGACTTATTTATAGTAGTGGTCTGGACGGGGTGCATTAAAAACGTTACGCCTGAGGCACGCCACTGCGTTTACGGTGTCAAGTGTAAGTTTCATGTCACACTTGGCCTTAAAGTGGCAATTACCGCCCGCTACGCATGCTGTAAATCCCATTTCCTGGCCTGGGGGAGACGTAAAACTTTGTACTTAGCACGGGCGGTAATAAAGAAAACCTCAGATCGCGAATTTATCTCCGTTACCACCCACAACTATATTTTTTCACAATTCACGATATTTTCTTTACCCCTATTCTCTATCGGTCAAAACAAAAGAAATAACGATGCCACGCTCAACAAAAGGTTAAAACAGCGAAATAAACACGCTCACTTCTTCCAGGAAACGGGTATTTCTTTGGCCCCAATTTTCTTTTGTTCAAAACACATTATATGGTTCGACCGTAAATAAATTTGATCTGTATATATGTAATAAGTATAGTAAACTAGTTTCTGCCCGCGACTTCGCGTCTAATAGAAAATATGTTTAAATTTTTCAGGTGGTGTAGTGGTCGTTGTCCTGGCAAGGCAGTCGCTGGTTTGAATCTGGTCTACTCTTCAGTAGCGTGGCTTCCAAAGAACTCGATTTCTACCGGCTTGCCTAACATCAAGTATTTGACCACCTTATTCTACAGCTCTTAAGGAATATGTACACCAAATCTGCACCGGCTTGCCTAAGGATATCTTTTACGCCACACCACTGCTACTCTACTACTATTCAGACTACAAATAGGTCCTGCTTAAGTTTTTAATGTATTTGGTCTTTATAACCTTAATTGTGCCAAAAAGATATTTGAAAAGAGTGTAATCTTCAATTATATTTTTCCTTATTCGGTCATCGATCAATCAATTCAATCTACGTCCGCCCACGGCTAAGTAACTATAGATCTCTTTGTTTTGACGTAATTTTGTCCTTCCCGTTCTGGCAAATATCATCCGACCATCGAAACATTAACGTGGTATTGGCCGGCATAGAGATGTACGGTTCCCGGGAATATTCCCGACTTGTATGGGGAATATTCCCGGGAATGGCACATCTCTAGCCGGCACAGTATAAGAGCAGTAAGCAGTAATGTTTTGAGACTTATCAATATCATATTGTTTTGTGCACACAACATGTACACATTGCAATTCAAATTGAAATCGTAAAAGTAAATTATATATATATATATATACCTGAAAATTCAAGGTTCTAGCTTTAGCCAGCACAAAATTACAGGAGGTTGAAAATGGCCTGAATGGCTTGAGAAAAGGACGGTACGGCCGTGCCTTCGTTTTGCTCGACTTTGCGGAGGCACGGGCCCCCAGATACCTACACTCGTTTCGATTGTATAGAGACCTTGGCAACTTTAATCTACCGCTGCCCTTTATTAAAATCTGTGTCCATTTTATATTCCTTTGATGTTTTTTTTTATGTACAATACCTAAAGCCTCCTTAGACACATGGGAGGATATTATTTACTTTACTACAATGAAGTAAAACGTAGGATTACGATTTAGCATTCTCCCAAAATAGAAGTAATTTTAAGTATTACAAAAACATGCTCCACCAAACTTAATAGAGTAAATATCCAATACAAATGTTTATTTTATATCAAGCGGCGCGGCGAACCCGATATCTTTTCATCGAGAAGCTAATGAATAAGTTCGGTTTGAGTTAATTTGACTTGTATTATTTATGCGATACTGACCCAATTTTTTATCTCTTTTTCGTAGCTTAAAAATGAGAAAGAAAGAAAGTAAGTTTACTTTGAAGCGTTTATTTCTGTGACTGTTAGACAACTAACAGAGACATGATTTACCATGTATTATAGTTCCATTGCGACACATCAGATGCCAGTAATTTATCGATGAATTTAAAAAAATCAATTAACGCCTGCGCGTTATTGAATGCGTAAACATACCAGACTAAAAACCACATTATGATAAATAGATATGGGCTGAGAATGCCCTGATGAACGTCGTCGAAGTTCGCTCGATGCGGGCAGCGTAAGACCGCGTGGCGTTCTTTGAAGTAGGCTTATTATATAGGACGTAGTTTACCGAAAAGGATCCAACCCACAAAAAGTCAACAGTAAAATGTCAACCTTTTGCTAAACTATTTAAATTCTATAATTCTAAAATTGGTTCGTGTGGGTTGGATCCTTTTCGGTAAACTACGTCCAACAGTGTTCGTGTTTTGGCTGACAATGACAATGATATGCAGCGGTTGCTTGCGATGCAGGCACTATGTAATATCGCAGTGGTGTATCTGGAATTCTTAGTACTAAACGGTTACGTATGTTAATCTGTCTAATATTATCTCTGTCGTGGAATTGCCCGTCTACGGAGATAGAAAGTCGCCTCTTAACTAAGCGCTACGAAGTAAATGGACTTATTTCGTGACGTTGATTTCTAATTTTCTAGTGACACAATGGAGAGGGTACTCAAACGTCATAATTAAGCTTCTGTAATTGAGCTTTATGGACATCACTGTTTTGTTTATAATAACAGACACCTGATTTTGTGAGGACAATTTTATTTGCTTATAGTCTATAAATAGAGTGCTTACAAACTGAGAAAGAAGAAAGGTTGTGTAGAAAGAAATGACATTCATTTACCGTCACTTGACTGCGATTGGTAACAACAGAACTCTTAGTCTACACCGTTTAGTTGCGATAAATTAAGTAAATTTTTAACAAACATAAATGATTATTGATTTCTGAAGAATACTTATTCCTGTATCGCAACCAGTTACGAAATATGGTTGCGAATGCGAAGTCGGCGGGTGTCTTCGCTGTGTATCGCTAATCTGTGTCTTATCTGCAAGGGGATGTCATCCCTCCACTTACAAGAATTGCTGTCGTTTTGGGAGTACTTTAGGGGTTTCTCAGATAAATTACTTTGGAACTTAGTAAGTGCTCCGCGATGATCCGAGGATTGTTGTGTTAAATAATAACAATATTTTTGTATTTTGGGGGGCAAGGGACATTATTGAGAAGTTCTGCCGATCTAGCACAACTAACCTCGACTTCCCTTGTCGCGCGACAGAGTCTGAGCTGTTACTGTCACACTATATTGAAAGGAAAGGGATACTTAGGTAATATTTGTCGCGCGACAAAGAGTCGCGTGTCGCAGTTGTGCTAGAAGTACAGGGAAAGAGTTTTAGGGTCTCTAAACCGGTAGTAGGAATTTTCTCTGGTACAGTGGCAAACAATCAGACGGCCTGTCTGCTTCGGAGTCTGTGGATGCTTATGTTATGCTTAATCTTCCTCGCAGCTCAAGTGTTGACAGGGTTCAAAATCTTGTAACGAACAAAACATAAAAATCCAAAAATTCGTTTTGTTTTCTATCTTTAAACATCATTATTTATGTAGGAATGGAACGTTAGAAGCAAGGACCTTAAAATAAATAGCCGGACGGAGCATCGCTAACAAAGAACTGAAGCATCAATAATCCGCCGGCTAACTTAACGCTGGTTGGTCAAGACAATGTGTGCGCGCTGCGGATAGTAGGAAAAAACTAGTTGCGAATTTCAATTCAGTTTTCTGTCATTCACAATGGACTGACGAATATGCCTATTTTAAAAATATTGAATTTTCATCAGTCCGCACCGTCAGTTCGAGGTTTACACGATTATTCTCTCGTCAATTCTGACCCGAATGATAGAAAACTGACGCCAGAATTAGCGTGTACCGTCTATGAATTAGCCTATAGGTTAACTACAGAGTGATTGCCATTTGATCTGTATCCCCCGAGCCACAGAAAAAATAAACGAGAAACCAAATTTTCCAGCTTCTAAAATTTCAAAGAAACCTTTTTTGTCATTGTCTAGAATCTAGATAATCTAGATTTTTGATAACCCGATGTGGCCGTGAAATAAAATAGTGCTGTGAACTGAAACCCTCTTTCATTCGGAGCATTATCATAATAAAAAGAGCAGAGTATGAAAGGCCTATTTAATTTTACGATGAAAAGAAAGAAGATACGACTAAAAAATGTATTTTATTCAGAAAAAACATATTTTCAAAGTCGCATGAAGTTTAATGTCGGCTAAAGTCACAAACCTCTTAACTTCTATTGTTTTGTAACGTTGCAAGGTTTGCGACTTTAGAAGACGTTACGAGTATATCGCCGCTATACTTACTCAACCATGTATCTACTCCAATAGTTTCATAGGAAAATCGCCCTTTTCTACTCGTAACACAGGTGTGTTTTCTATCAAACTATTCGAGTAGATACGTGGTAGAGTAAGTATAGCGACGATATGATCTTAATTTCAACATAACTATGAGCTTATTATACATGTCATACTGGTAGGTAGGCAATGATTTCATTAGTAAGGATAGGCCCATCCGAACAGTTCAGAACTATTTTCCCGGTAACAAAAAATGCAGCTATAAAGACCAGCTGCGCAGTGCACGCGCCGCGTGTTGCACTGCCGGCTGGTACTGATTTGGCGGTATTTTTACCGCCAAAGCGTTGGAACCGTCTGCGCGCTCGCCTAGCCCTGTCCTTTGTATACGTCAATCAATGTAGGTAGGCCTACTCTCGTGGATGTGAGGGAACGGGCTGTGGTCCCCACGCTGGTACGGTGCAGATTGGGGACTTCACATAGACGCTTCTACATATATAGATACAGGAAATCAAAATATATAGAAAAATTAAATGGTACTTACCTGTGGTCCAGACCGGGAATCGAACCCGGTACCTAAATGTGGTGTAATTTACCTGCATTAAAAACAAATAAAGAAACATCATGTTTCTTTCATATGTAGTATAAACTCTTCTAGTTAAATGTAAGAATTTCTTCGTATTTGTATGCAAGATTTTTCACGAAATTTTCCTTCATAAAAAGCTAATAGTAAATCTTATGGTATTTTTTATACAAGTTCAGAAACACTCATTTGGTACGAGGCTAAATTCAAACCCGCGTCCTTTGTTCGAAAGCCCTTTGAGGAGTATAGGTTGAGGTGCGGGGTGCGGCAGGGGGGGTTGACGTCACCGCGGCTCTTCAACCTATACATAAACGCGCTCATAGAGGATCTCAGTGGAACCAGGGTCGGCTGTAACATTGCAGGTGACATGGTCAATAATATCAGCTACGCCGATGATATGGTTCTGCTGGGGCCCTCTGTGTGTGCGGTCAAAATACTGCTAAAGAAGTGTGAGGAGTATGCTGAAGCCCATGGACTCAGGTACAATACGGCTAAAAGTGAGATCCTTGTTTTCCAGCCGCGAGAGCACAAAGTACATAGTGTACCACAAATAACTCTGTACGGGGTGCCTCTCAACAGGGTCTCGAAGTTCAAGTACCTGGGTCACTGGGTCTCGGAGTGCCTTTCAGATGACATCGACATAGAGCGGGAGCGTAGGGCTTTGGCTGTCCGTGGGAATATGTTGGCTCGCAGATTTAAACGTTGCACGACAAACGTAAAACTGACCCTTTTTAGAGCGTACTGTCAGTCGTTTTATAGGCTCCTTTTAAGGCTCGCCTCGAAAAAAGGGCTAAAGGGTTAAAAAGTCCTTTAGGCTTTTAGGCTAGGCTTATTTAAAGCCAAGACTCCGGGGCTCGGAGCCTTTTTAAAAGGCTAGCCTTTTAAAAAGGCTCGAGCCCTTTAAAAAGGCTAGCCTTTTTAAAAAGACTAGCCTTTTAAAAAGGCTCGGAGCCTTTAGGCTTCGAGCCTTTTTCATATGAGATAGTATAGTTGGTAGGTGGATAGATGGGTAGGCGGGTAGAAGGTTAGGTGGATAGATGGGTCGGTGGGTAGAAGTGTAGGTGGGTAGAACGGTAGGTGGGTAGAAGCGTAGGTGGGTAGAAGGGTAGGTGGGTAGGTGGGTAGAAGGGTAGGCGGCTAGAAGGGTAGGTGGGTAGATGGGTTGGTGGGTAGAACGGAAGGTGGGTAGAAGGGTAGGTGGGTAGATGGATAGGTGGGTAGAACGGTAGGTGGGCAGGTGGGTAGAAGGGTAGATGGGTAGAAGCGTAGGTGGGTAGAAGGGTAGGTGGGTAGATGGGTAGAAGGGTAGGTGGGTAGAAGGGTAGGTGGGTAGATGGGTAGGTGGGTAGAACGGTAGGTGGGTAGAAAGGTAGGTGATGATGAATGAGACTAAAAATGATGATGATGAATGAGACTAAAATGAAGACGAATTAGACTCAAATGATGATGATGAATGGGACTAAAAAAGATGATGATGAATGAGACTAAAATTATGATTATGACGAATTAGACTCAAATGATGATGATGATGAATGGGAATAAAAAGGATGATGATGATGATGAATGAGACTAAAAATGATGATGATGATGATGATGAATGAGACCAAAATGATGATGATGATGAAGAATGGGACTAAAAGGGATGATGATGATGATGATTAATGAGACTAAAAATGATGATGATGAATGAGATTAAAAATGATGATGATGATGATGATGATGGACTGACCGACCGGGGGGTCATTACATACCAAATTTTATCACAATCAGCAGTACCGCGGTTTAAATGTGCAAAAGGCAACAAACAGACAGACAGATAGACTGAAAGACAGAATTACTTTCGCATTTATGTATGAATTAATTAACAACTAATTAGTAAAGATTCCCATCGGCCGCAAACCCAGACTGCGACAGCATTCATAAATGTTAAAAATTTCAATAGACTTTAAAAAGCCTCGAATCTTAAAAAAGCCTCGAGTCTTAAAAAAGGCTGAGGCTTAAAAAAAGGCTTGAGCCCTTTATAGGCTTAAAAAAGGCTCGAGTCCTTTTTAAAGCCTATAGAGGGCTCGAGGCTTTTTTAAGACTCGAGTCCTACTAAGCCTTTTTTTTCAAGCCAGCTCTAAAAAAGGGCTCCGAGCCTTTTTA
Source organism: Eudemis profundana (assembly GCA_947034925.1). Taxonomy (NCBI): domain Eukaryota; kingdom Metazoa; phylum Arthropoda; class Insecta; order Lepidoptera; family Tortricidae; genus Eudemis; species Eudemis profundana. Next base: position 3,882,256 of record OX344809.1, read on the forward strand.
AAAAGGGCTAAAAGGCTCGAGTCCTTTGGATCACTAGAGGGCAGTCAATGCGCTACGTGTTCAGTATAATAATACTCTTAGGATGCTGTTGGGTCTACCTAGGTACTGCAGTGCCTCTGGTATGTTTGCTGAAACACGAATTGATGGGTTTCACGCCATTCTAAGAAAACGAGCCGCATTTATCATGCACCGCGTACGAGATAGCACCAACAGCATACTGAGTGTCATTGCAGATAGACTTGATTGTCCTATAGCAAGACACTGGGGGAATTTACATATTGAATAGACCATTAGATATACACATACTAACATAGTTTTTTAAGTCAATGAACTAACACAATTGTATGGATCCTAGTTATCTGAAATAAATGATTTATTATTATTATTATTTGTTCGAAAGCCGCATGTCCGAACCACTTGGGCCGGCTACCCGATAGCTTTTTAATAATTAAGGTGGTCCATAAATTCTTTTTTTATGATTTTCTTTCTCCAAAAGGTCCCTTTATTCGCTTCCAATTTAAATGACCCTCTGTAAAATTTTAGCAAAATTTAACGATATTTAGAGGTCGCTCAGATTCGCAAATATTTGTATAGAATTAATTTGGGTAGTCGCCGACAATGGTCAAATTTGAAAATTATCGCGAGCACTATCTAACCTTTATGTCTCATTCGTCAATTATCATCCACGTAGGTGTTGCTTGAAACACATACACATACACATTTTGTAATATTTTGTTAAAAAAAATCAAATCTGCGTGACTCCTAGATATTGTTAAATTTCGCTCAAATTTTGCAGAAGGGCGTTTCAAGACTTATCAAATGAATAGAGCCTTTGGAGAAATAATATATTATTTTTTGCATAAAACATAAAACAAAATTGGTACTAAAGTTTTCTTAGGATTATGACCGTGGAAAATTATTTCACCCATTGTAAAGTACGGATGACGCGGTACTTTTACTTTTATTATTTAACAAAATTCTCGCCTAACTATTCCAAGGCTGTAAAGTAAAGCAACATTTTCCAGGCCGCTAGTCCTCAATTTGCGGAGTTTCGAGTTGACCTGGACTGTGATTAATTGCGGGCTAACAGCGGCTACCCAAATCACTCAAGTACACTGCTGACACTCAGTATAAGCTAAACTGTTAGCACGAGTACTGGGTATGTTATAGGGATGTTGCGGAACTTCGGCTCCGGTTCCGATAAACTGAAAGTTGCGATTTAATGAGGGTATTTAGAAATCAGAAATCCACCAGCTGGCAGTAGGGTGGCGAAAGGTCTTTTTGACAGTAGGCGTCAAGATCCACCAATCACACCACCTGATTTTGACATCTACTGCCAAATAGACCTTTCGCCACCCTACTGCCAGCTGGTGGATTTCTAAACACCCTCATTAGACTTTCAGCTTCGGTTTTGGTTCCGATCCTTAAAATAAATAGCTGGACGGAGCATCACTAACAAAGAACTGAAGCAAGTCTAATCGGCCGGCTACCTATCTGTGTGTGCTGCTCGCAATAAGTAGGAAAAAACTAGTTGATGTGTGCGTGCGGCTCGTAAGTACAAGCAGCCGGCGCATTAGAAATGGCTTCAGATCTCTGTTGGCGAGCCTCCATCCGGCTATTTATTTGAAGATCCTTGGTTCCGATACAGTTTTATCGGAGATTATATCGGAGCTCGAAGTGCGGTACGGGCCTCTGCCTACTGGTACAAACGTGTTCCGACCTGTCTCCTGGGAATCACCCCACGTGCTTTCTAAGGCGATTAGTCATTCGTGGAAGAAGAGGAAGGTGGAAGCAGGGAGGAGTCCCTGATTCCACCTTCCTCTTGTTTCGGTTCCGATTTCGATTTCGGTCCCGTTAAACTGAATATAAATAACTAAATATTTTTACTAAAAAAACCCGACCGCGGTGCACTTTAAAAGTGCATAAAATCCGCCATTTTGTTTCTACTCGCGCCATCAAGACGAATCCAATGATGTATCATTTATCAAAATCGGTTGTGCCGTTGAGTAGTTACGAGCGGACACAGGAACGGACATACATACATACAGGTCAAACCCATTACCCTCCTTTCGGCTTCGCCGCAGTCGGGTAAAAACTCGGACTTTGACTTCGGTTCCGTTAAAACCACCTCCGTAACATCCCTTGGGTAAGGCCAGGCAGCGTTTAAACCGCCTTCTCCAATGTGTCATATTGTAAACAATGATTTCAAAAGTAAGGATAGGGCGATCCGTACAGTTCGGGTGGGTCAATCTGTATGGCAAACAAATGTCGCGGACGAAAATCCACCCGGGTCTATATCTCCCGTAACAGTAAATGGAGCCTATTAGCACTCAATTAGGCATATCCATTTTTATGGACACATAGCAGAATGTGCAAGTCGCAAAATGAGCAAATCGTACAATGTGCATGCCGCAATATGAGCAAATGGTAAAATGTGCAGGCCGCAGTATGAGCAAATCGTAAAATGTGCAGGCCGCAGTATGAGCAAATCGTAAAATGTGCAGGCCGCAGTATGAAATCGTAACTACTGGGAGAGCTACGAGTGAGAAATTAAGAATGAATATACATCTTTAATTCTCTTCACCCAGGTGGATCGACGGATGTTTAATACGGACCCGAACTTAACTCCGGGCCGTAACCGTTTTTTGGAGAAAAAGTTCTTGGTGGCTCCGTGTACTTCGTTAGTACTAGTTAGTACCACCGGTGTTAAGAACATACCTTACAAGAAAGAAGGACGCAAACGTGTAATGAGGTTTTATAATTAAGTCGATCATAGTCCGTTATCTTTCATGGGGATACTATTAATTTGAAGTAGGTACAGGTACCGTTAGAAAATTTAATACTATTTACAGTTGACTGAATTTGCTCTATTTCAAAGTCTACACATTATGCGAGCTGCTCATTATAAAATCTGCTTGCACATTTTGCGATCTACTCATTCTGAGATCTGCACATTTGGCGATCTACTCATTGTGAGATCTGCACATTTTGCGATCTGTTTATTATGAGATTTGCACTTTTTGCGATTTGCTCATTTTACGTAGCCTGCACATTTTGCGACTTGCACATTCTGCTATGTATCCGCGCTGTGCTATGTGCGTCCTACTGCCGCGTTGGTCTTAAAACTATAGGACCAACGCGTTGCCCCGAGTTATGGGTCTGTGACTTTGTCAAAAAAGTTCACTGTCGGATACCAGCACCAAATTTTAGTATGTTGTTAGGCATGCACTCTGGACCCCAAAACTGCCGGGAGACAATCTCTGAAAGGTCACGGTCATCGAATATGACGTCATCCAATTAGCCGCTCCGGCGTTCTTAAGAATATTTAATTGCGTCAAAACTACACAACTTACATCCAATTAAGAAATATCGAATGAAAGGTAATTAAATGTAAAATTAATGATTCTTACCTTTGAATTGAATAAATGTTATACTTTAGGAATTATACACACAATATAAAATAATTTACAGCAAAAATAAAAACACAAAGTTATTTATTTATTAAATTACATATCTGTAACTTACAACTAATCGCCAAAGCGTTACAGATCTTAACTTAAAGTAGCTAATAATAATGCTAGTAATAGTTATGCAAATGACTACATAAACAATTTATTAAGCTTAATAACACAGTTTAAATCTTAAAAATCAGTCAATATTTTGCTTGAAAAAGTACACCTCCGAGGTGGTCTCATTGATCTCAAATCTGATGATAGGATCTTGGAGGTAGCGAGATAACTTTTCACGCATTATAGGGAACGTGCACGACGAAGGTGCTGCCAACTGGTGCCGCCAATCTAAGTCTTGTACCGTCTCATGATGGGGCCACATTGGCGGAAAAGCAGTTAATTTATCACGATGATGGACGATTAACGTCAGTATAGCTACGACCTACTATATTTGACATTGACTCTTGAAGAGATAATTTGAATTGACAGGCATGATAGTTTCCTTTATTGTCCGCCCGTGTCTCTTTTGTCGTTGAGTGCTACCACCTACAGTTCGTGCACATTCCCTATAGTGATGTGTGTATTGTTCATGGTCAAAGGTCCGTTTCGATTATCGAATAGATTCATTGCAAGATGGAAAAAAATTGTTATTATGAAATTCTAACTCTTATAACTCATTGTTTTAAACGTGTATAAATAGACGAATTACTCTTGGCTTCCGCAACTTCCGTGTCCCCTGTAATTGACAAACAAAATTTAAAAACAAAAAACAATCCAAGTTACCTGATCAGATACCGGCGAAATTAGCCTCTCGGAGAAATTAGAAAAGTTCCCTGTCATTATTCACAAAGCAACTCGTAACGGCCGTCCGAGTTAATATTTAACTTGGGCGAGATAGAGAAAAAAACGGGCCAAGTCCGAGTTAAAATAAAATGGGGGTTCTAGCAAAAATAATAATGGACAGGCCTTTTTAGGGCTCCGTATTTATATTACCGTAGAGTGGGGTTACTAGATTCATGAGGCATGGGGATTTTACAAGCATAAAATAATAATTTCTGAATGCGTTGATAACAAGTTATTATCAGGGTAGGCGACCACAATAAAAATACGTGATAAACTCGATCAATAGTACATTACACAACTAGGGTGGTAAAACAAAGAAAGACCGAGATCGCAGATTTTGCGCCCCGAGCTGCAAGCGAAGGACGAAAATATGCAATCGAGGGCTTTCTTTATTACCTCCCGTGTTATGTGCATAATTTAATGTTCACACTTGGACAGAAAGCGGCTTTTTCCGTACGTATAGCGTGCGGTAAAAGCCAGTTTATGGCCAGGTGTGGCATAAAACCAAAACTGTTAGGGTTTAAAAATCGATGATAAATGTGATCACAGTAACCCCAGTCCATGGTAATTTTAAGACCGTATGTATATATTTTAAATTTCTAAATAAAGCAGGCCGCTGTCAATTAAATAATATGCTTAATGTTGAATCGATTGATTTTTTTTATTAATAATGATTTTTTTAAGTAAGCGGGAACATGTCATTTACATATGGCTCGTTCTATTTTTACCTTACCGCCCTAGTTGTGTAATATATTATGTACCTACCATCGCTCTTCCAATACTTGGCTCGTAATTTGCTGGGTAAACTTTTTATCAGTAAGTTGAAAATAAATTGCCAAGCTTTCAGAATTATTAAAAACTTGAAGTGGATTAAAAATATGTCATGAAATGAGTAACTTTGAAATATTTATTAGGGTCGCATTAAATGACAAAAAATATATTAAAATAATGAGAATTCCCTTTATTTTTGTATAAAACGCGACTGTAATTTAGTAAATTGATTTATTGAAGTGATTTACTTAATAAATAGTCGTAACAAAAATACCAAATAAGTTCCTATAATATTTAATAAGAGACTGTAAAGTAAGATACTAAAACATAATGACATTTTTTTTGTATACGAGTAGCCTGGACTTTGTTATTATTTTATTATAATTAACTTTAGAAAGACCTAGATGTGAAGCCGCCTGGCCACGACATTGCGTGACCAGCGTCGGCGGCAGCGGCGGTTATAGGTGGGAGCGGGAGGTCGGAGCGCGGACTCTCGCTCTCACCTATGACCGCCGCTGCCCCTGCCGCTGGTCGAGCAATGTCGTGGCCAGGCGGTAAGTAGTACCAAGGACCATTAAAACAAGAGGACCGACCGCAAGGGGATTTCCAGGCAAAAACTAGATGGCGCTAAAAAACTAAACATTTAACGATGTTATAATTGAACAAAGAAACATAGTACCTACAGTAACAATTAGTTCGTAAACAGCTAATAATAAATAAATTCTAACATTTAAATAGGTACTGTGTCACGCTTGCAAAGTTGAAAAATTGTAAATAATATAATTCTTATACGAGTACCAAGCTTATACATAGATGGCGTTGTAAATATCGGCGAACAGCTTTTAGTATGGAGAATGACAGTCCTCTTGTTTTAATGGTCCTTGGTAGTACTAAACTATTATTATTAATGAAATATTCACATACAATGTAACTTGTTTCTTGAATACCTACATAAAAAGAAAATGAATGAAATGAAATTGCGGACTGATATATTGGCTTATAATAAAATTATCCACAATCAGCAGTAAATAGTTGTATTGTGGCTCGTATATCTAATTTGATCTGTTACATTTTATAAGATTTATCGTTCTTTTGTAACAAAACCTTTGACCTTTGTTATACACTGAGTGCGAGAATTGAACCGTTGACCCCTCGCCACAGATTATAGAATATAAACAGATATTTCAGTGTCGCGCGTTTCCATACAAAATATAAGAATTCCCACGCTCGTGTCGAAGCCCATTGTTTTGACGCGAGCGTGGGAATTCCCACCGCCACAGCCACAGCACGGAAACTTCGCACAATACAATACATTCTCGCATAGTTTTCGCTAGCGGCGTTCGGCCGGCATCAAGGGCGTTTGCGTACTGCGTCACGATAATTATATTGTGAAACTGTGACGTTTTGGTCGCCGGCGATCGGATCAGCTACGCCCACCGTCCGGGCCAATATCGAGCAAAGTTCACCTGCCCTCGCCTTGTATGCTTTGGAGAGTCAGCCTGATAGAGGTCAGGTTCAAGTATGTATTTAGTAACGCAGGTCGGCCCCCACAAGATGGTCTGAGGGCCTGGTTAAGGTTACCAAATGTCGATGGAGGCGGAAACGTGCGATCGTTCGCTGTGAAAGTCTTTGAATGTTTTTCAGGTAGCTACTTTCTCAGAAAATTGATTTTTGAGTTTTTTTGGTTCAGAATCGTTAGTACTTTCGAACCTTATGCGTAAAAAAGTGTGGGTAACATTTTGTATAATTTTTCCACTATGCCGCGTTTATACTAATATAGGTATAAAAAGGGTAATGGAATACTAAATTTGGGACACATATTTCACGTATAAGGTTCGAAAACACTAATGATTTTGAACCAGAAAAACCTCAAGTCCATATTCTGAGAAAGTAGCTAATTCGGGATTTATTTGAAAATCACCCCTTTATGGTAGACGGTTTTGTTCAGTAAGTATGATGATGATATAGAACCCTACTCAGCGCATAAGCATCGCGATTCAGCGAGGAAATGCTGCCAGCGTTCTCGTCACAATGCCACAGGGGCCCATTTTATAAATAGGTTTAGATACAATTTAGTTTTAGGTAGGTATATTTAAATTTTTACTTTAGGCTTTTATTTTAGGTGTATATTGTTTCTCCTTTAAGGTTTTAGTTTAGTATTTAGTTTTTAATTTAATTTGTAGTTTGCGTTCGCATTAATAAATGTTTATGAACTCTACTCAGGTAACCGTCTGCTCTACGACCAATGTGCCTATAGATGTGCCCTTCCTATAGCCACTTAAGTCAAATTATTAAGACGAACAACATTAGCCGTTTAGGAGCGCGTGACACGTATTCACACAGACGCGCGATAGCACGTCTGTATGAGTGCGATCCATACTGGAGCATTTTTATGCATTCTTAAAACTTTGCTTGTAGTATAGGTAATTTCACGAGAGTTGAGGCCATGCACACAACAACACTGGTAATTTTGACTGTAATGATAGCGAGGTTTTGAAATTACTGTTCTTTTTTCGTATCGATAGCAAGTTCAACAGTGAATTGCAAGATAGACCAAAAAGTTTCGTTAAACTATAGCCTTGTGTTTATTTACTCACTCATTCATTTCATTCATTTACTTTTTTTGCAATGAGTATTGCATGTAGCTGTGTGTGTAATCATTCACCTCAACTCTCGTAAATTACCTATACGTTCGTATACACGGCGCGCACACATTCAAACGCGCGATGTACCTTTTGTAGGAAGAAAAATTACTGCTATTATAATGTGCTTAAGTTCTAGTTTACGTTTACCTTTACCGACGGAACCCTACCGCGAGATAGTCTAAAGAATAAAGCGCCATGCATATTTAAGCGAGCGGCGTCTGGGGGGTTATTTAATTCTGTAAACCAATTTCGTTAGCCACTGTTATGGGTAGTGATCGCGGTGGAGCGATCTAATCGCAAATTGCTGAGGATACAAGTTACAATACGTGTTTTTAAGAGTTTTTCTTACGTGGTAAATGATTTTACGTCACACCTGGCCATAAAGTGGCAATTAACTACCGCGCGCTGCGTGCGGAAAATCCCACTTCCTGGCTTGGGGGAGACGTAAAACTTGTATGTTGTTTACCACGGGAGGTAAAACTAACCAGACTGCGGTGCAAAAAACAGGAAATAGCATAGACCTGAATGGTGTGTAATTGAAAAAGTGCAATGGGGTAACTTTAATCATGGCCAGTATGGACTACCAAGTTCTTTATATTATGTATTATTTTCCATGATAAAAAAGCTATTTAAATCTAAGCTGTTTAATTTATTTTCCTGCAATTGCTCAATAAATACTATATTTCAATTAAGAAGTTCATGCCCAATGTTCTTAATAAATGCCAAATCAAAAACAATAAATTTACAAAAATGTGCCTAATGTTCTTAAAAAAGAACATAAGATATCGACGAAATATCTAGCTCAGTCTATTTAATATGTAACCCCTATAACTTAAAAAATAATAAAAAAAATCCTACTTACTTTTTACACACAAATTTCAGCAAATAATGTCTGGGGCAGAACCCATCAAAATTCACTTGTGCTTAATTAAGAACATTGGGCAGAAAGTGAAAGTCTATTTAAATATGTTTAGGCAGGACAAGGTTATTAGCGGGGCTCCGTCAGGCTATTTATTTTAAGGTCCTTGTTTTTAGCAAATAACGTTTGGTTTCAAATAGTAATAATAGATTGTACTGACCTTAAATAGAGGATTGCACGTTAATTCCTGTTTTATTTTAAACTTCACATGTAATTTATGACCATCTTTGTAATTGTATGGAGAACCGAACAAATAAATAAGAAACCACTAAAAATTGGCTAGCCATTCTACTTTAGTGGTTAACTTGAAAACTTCTACATGCGTTTCCGCTCCGTTCCGCAAATTCAAATACTTTATTGAATGACAATGACCCAATAAAATTCTAAACCACTATTCAACTCTATACGCATCATTAGTTTCAGAATCCCATTGGCGATGTATGGAAACCCCATTTAAAGTTCTTCGGTCAAAAAGTTGTAAGTCCATTGGTTTTCAATAACGATACGCCCTTTTTCGTGACTGGCAAAAAGGTAAAACTTCATCGTTTTTCTTTGACGATACGCCTTTTTAACAAAGGGTTCCTTTGCTTTGAATCAAGTTGCGGTATTCATTTTATGGGTCTAGACAGAAATTACGGGACATTTGTAATAACTTGTACTTTTTATGGCATGGACTGTATAGGATTGAAGACGGGATTTGCATGTATTAAAATTAATTTTGCAATAACCGCAGACTTAAATTTCAAAAATAGAAAGGGACGCGTTTATTTAGCACATAAACATACTAAGGAATAAATAAATAAAGTCATTCAGTCAAGGAGAGAAACACTCGTACTAGGGAAAATAGGATTTCTGTTTGTCTGAATAATTGCCCCTCTGTCTAATATTGTAGCCATGAAAATATTCTAACACAAAGTAATCACTAATCATTATTTTGCTTAAATGTCAAATAATTTATTTAACTAAGGCGAAGAACACACTGAAATCGCCCGTCGCCGCGATTTTTTCCGTGTAGCTGCGCATAGTACGCAACTACTATGCGCAGCTACACGGAATAAATCGCCGCGATTTACGCGCCAGTGTGCGCCACCCCGCGATTTTTCTATACAAATCGATGATTCTACATACAAAGTTGAAAATCGCTGAGTCGCGTGTCGCCGCGATTTTCGCTGCAGTGTGAGATCCGCCTAAGACTCTCAAAGGTGCTTCTGCAAAATGGCCATAATTAAAAAAAAAAATAGCCGGAAAAGGAAGCGTAAGCTGACCACAACTTGACATATATGCATATATCATGCACATTAACGTTATCATATAGCGGATAAGCAAAGCAATATTTTTGTTTTAATCACACATTAATATCTTACACGTCCTTATTGCTATAGTAATAAAGCTGTGTCAGATATTTTTGCATGCCCCATTTCGTGGTGGTGACTAGGGTTTACAGTACCGGGAATTTTTTGTATGAGAAAACCCGGAATTCCCGGTACCGCTGTACTAGAATTTCCCGGTACTGCAACCCTAGTGGTGACTATACTGTCCCGTTATATTACTGTACGTCAACATTTCTTTGAATTATCCTGATTTGTCTTCCCAAGTAACTACCTGACTGATACCTAGTTGGCACTTGATTTGACTTGACACTTGTTAGATGTTGTCCTAAAATCTTACATCTTGGCCAAAGAATATGACTTGACCGTTTTGTGAAACAAATTTTTACAAAACTAAGGAACCAGTAATCTTTCTAACTGTTTAAAATTACTGTGCCAAGTCATGCTTTTAGACCAAGATGTAAAATTTATTGCGCTACTAGGGCCTTGAGCTTGGCTCTACAATAAGATCTGATAACTTTTTCACAGCGAAACAATTATGAGCTTTCGAGTCTTGGCAAAGCATTTAACATGAAACGTTTTTGTAAAAAGTAAAAGTTTTTTCATAGTTTATTTATTACTGAACAGTAAAACCATTCTAAAGCTGAATATCTTTCCGCTGATCGTGATGTGAAGAAGAAAAGGAAGTGAAGGACAATTTTATGGCAACACGTTATGTCAGCTACATAAATATTTAGGTATAAATCCTAACTCTGTATAGTTTCATGTGTAAAACTATGCTTGCAGCGCGTACCGGCTCCTGTAACATAGGACCCAGAGTAATGTTTCCTTCATTAATGTATGTGATTAGTTCAATAAGTAATTTCGTCACATAACCGCGACGTGGCGACGAATGGCGACCCTGCCAGGATGTATGTTAAGGTTCGGATGGGTGCTTAAAGTAAAATCAGACATAGTACCGGAGATGTTCTATTCACGGTATATCAAAAATATCGAACCAAGTTAATCTAGGTTAATGAATACTTGTAGTTAATTACAAAATTAAGCCCTATTTTTGTTTTCAAGGTTGTGCAAAATTTAAAATCCCTAGGTCACACAATCACAATCTGTGTGATGACCAATATATAGAAAGAGAGCGTAGGGCGTTATCAGTGAGGAGCAAAATGGTGGTCCGCTTGTTCGTGAAATGCTCCATATACGTTAAAATCGCGCTATTTAAAGCCTACGTACATATCCAATCTTTTTACACGAGCGACTTATGTTGTAGTTAATTGAGGCATAAAGTACACTGCTTATATACTTTAGAAGTGAGCATAAACACGCTGGAGGGGCGTTCAGTTTAAGATATTTCCTGTCCCGTATCAGTGCCTAACAATTATGGTAACCCTACTTATGTCATATTCTCAATGCCACAAAGATCTGGAGCTGCTTAAGCCCGTTTTGTGAATTTTCGGGGAGTAATAAATATCTTATTTAGCGCAGTACAGCTTATTTGGATCCCGTAATAGCTATCTATTTAGGGCGTTTGGACACTTGGAACCATATAATATTTTATCCATTTATACTCACGATTTTCAGTCATTATTCTAACAAAACGGGACTTAAGCGCAGCGTGGGACAGCCCCAGACTCGGACAGATGACCTCGTGAAGTCGTCTTCTCAGAACCGCACTTTGTGGCGATCTATGAGGAAGGCCTATGTCCAGCTGTCATATTTACAAATGGAGGAACTTGGCACCGATGAGATATTGGACTGGAAGGTCAATTTGCAAATATTATAAACAGTACAGTGTTGACAACAGCATTTCTGAAATTGGGCACTATTTTCCTTGTTTAATGTTACCCCGTGTGTCCTAAGTTCTCCCATTTCACAGTAGATAAAGACTTAATTCAACCACAAACGTACATAACACTAAACACAAATAGAGGATGCGAAATTCGAGACTGAGTATTCAAGATATGCATTATGCAACTATAGATAAGTGACAAGAATTAAAAGCACAAAAAAAACATTCGATTTGGTCAGGATACGAACCTACATCGAATGCAGTTACATTTAACCAACTAATGTATCAGATCACCATAATAGTTATGTCAAAACAAGTAATTTTAAATTTTGAAATTTGTTATCATGTTCATCAGTAATCTACTGTTTGAGCGTATTTGCTTTGCATCAATGGAGTAGTTAAAAAAAATGAAAAATATCATGATTTTCGAACATAAAAAAGAAACGTACTTAAAATATCCTTGTACTAAAAAAGAACTGTAAGCTTCGAACTACCCAGAGTACTTATTAATTGTAATGGAAAAAAAAACATCTGTGGCGCTAGTGTCGCATGCACACCGAGCTCCTGTTTTGTTTATTTTTTAATATAGTTGCTGCAGTTTTATGTTCAAATAACTAATATAATTTGGTCCTGGGTGATCAATTAGCATCAGCAATTGTTTGTGGCGATTGGCATTGCGTTTTTATCCTGTTACGAGTGTTGTTGTAAACAACAAAGGCAGCAGTGCGAGAGCGGTTACTACTCAGGAATGCGGGCGGTGTCAAAATAGACGCAACGCGGGAAGATCGGCTTATGAGTGAGTCTGTTCTGTGTTGTTTCTTAAGTGTTTTTAAAGTGTAACATGTGATAATGAGATATCAAGTGCGCCAAGTGCGGGAAGTTGTAATTGTTAATGTGGGTACACTTTTTGTTTGCCACTTATTGTTCGGCAACCGCCCCCACAACAAGTATAGTTACAACACTTACGATGCTTTGTTTCGTCAGACTCTCATAAGTTTTCGTGGCGCAGCAGCGGTTGGTGCATTAGACTATAACTTACTCAGTGCGATTGCGTGGTCGCTGGTTCGAATCTCGTGGACCGATTAATATAAGTTTTATTTATGCCCTTTTTTATTTTTTCTGTGGCTTTTTTATGTTTTTATTTCATGCCTGGTTTTTTTTTCTTGCTCTAATATTTTAATTTGTTTAATTTTTAATACATTTTTAGTTTTTGGCATTTTACTGTGCGATATTAATGATGTTTTGGGTTTTGCATGATATGTGACATTATTTTAATTTTTTTGGAATTTTTTCAACACTTAATTGACACCTTTCCTTTTTTAAGACTGCTTTTTTTGAAGACATTGTTACGATAATTGTATTTTACGCGAGAAAGTGTGTGACAATTTTTTTTTGTACTTTTACGTTTTATGTAACTTGACTTTTTATTGGTTTTATTATTTGTTATTTTGTTTTAGTTTGTAGTTTTATTAGTGTATACCTGTTTAAAATATGAGCAACCCCAATTTGCAGCCTTGTCCATATTGCCCTGGCTCTTCGAGATTGTACGTGGTACCTAGAGGGCTTAACGTTCATATTAGTCGTGCTCATAGGGAAACTATTGGGTCTCAGGGTTCTAATGATGCTACGGTTCCTGGCTCCGATGTGGGTCGTGGGATTTCAAAATTATCAGAGCTCAAGAGGAACGTTAAGGTTTTGCGTCACGTCCCCAAGGGTGCGAGAGGTTTGGCGGCAGGCAAATTATGTTCCATCATACAGGATTGTTTGCAAAACAATGAGGTAAATGATTGGTTTGCTATGCTGTCATTTTCTTTTACGGCTTTGAGGGTACCCGAAGCCGCTGGTCGTGGTTCTTTAACTTCCAAGGTTAAGGAAAACATTGACAGCACCAATTTGTACTTTCCCACGGGAGCAGGCCTTAAATCGCGCTCTGTTTATCGTAGCATAGAGGCCAAGGTTCATGATGGGGATTTAAGGGGTGCGGTCCGGCTTCTCCTCTCTGACTCTACTCTTGCACCTACGGATGCGGATACATATGCGGCTTTGTGTGATAAACATCCGTCACCTTCGAGACAGTTAGCCCTTCCTCCAGAGCCTGATTTGTCTTGCCCGTTTTTGACAGTTACGGAACCAGAAGTGGCCAGCGCCTTGGGTTCTTTTTACAACGGGTCTGCTTCTGGGTTGGATGGTTTACGTCCTCAACACTTGAAGGAACTGACTTCCTCGTCTGCTGGCAGTAATGGGCCAAAATTGTTGGAGTCCCTTACGAGGCTGTGTAATTTCCTTCTAAGAGGTATGGTGAATCCTCAAGTCTGTCCTTATCTCTATGGCGCGTCGTTGTGTGCGTTGTCGAAGAAGGATGGTGGGATTAGGCCGATTGCCGTAGGGAATACGTTGCGTCGCCTTGTGTCCAAGCTTGCCTGTCGTTCTGTGAGGGAGGAGATGGCGGAATATCTTCAGCCATGCCAGGTCGGTTTTGGTACGCCTTTAGGGTGTGAAGCAGCTATTCATGCAGTGCGATCTTACGCAATGTCTCTGGATAATGCCGATAAGGTGATCTTGAAACTGGATATAAAGAATGCCTTCAATAGTGTGGAGAGGGATATTATTCTGAATGAGGTTAGGGATCATATTCCTTCTCTATATCCTTTCCTCTATCAGTGCTATTCCTCTCCAAGCAATCTATTTTATGGTACCAGTGCAATATCGTCTCAAGTGGGTGCTCAACAGGGTGATCCACTCGGCCCTCTCCTTTTCTGTCTGGCTATCCAAAATATAGTTACTTCTTTAGATTCCCCGTTAAATATTTGGTATTTGGATGATGGGACGTTGGGGGGAGCTCATGATGTTGTCTTGAGTGATGTCAGGAAGCTTTTGCCAGCATTGTCGGCCGTTGGTTTGGTGGTCAATGCTGGTAAATGTGAGTTATTCCCCTGTGGCTCAAGTTCATTAGCGTCTGTACAAGAGTTTGAGACAATATTGCCAGGTTTGAGGTTAGTCGACAGGCCATCGTTATCGCTCCTGGGAGCCCCCATTTTCTCTGAGGGAGTTAGTGGTGTACTTCAGAAAAAGGCATCCGCGCTGGAGAGATCCTTGGAGCATTTGCAGCATCTCTCGGCGCATGGATCTCTGGTTTTGTTACGTAACTGTTTTTCAATGCCACGCGTAACATATACTTTGAGGACTGCGCCGACGTGGATGTTTCCGCAAGATATACGTGGGTTTGACCTCGTGCTTCAAAAGGGCATGGAATCCATCTTGAATGTCAGTTTCGATGAGTCTCAGTGGTCGCAGGCAACTTTACCAATTCGTCATGGTGGGTTGGGTGTTAGACGTGTACAGGATATCGGGCTTGTTGCTTTCCTGGCTTCTTCGCATGCTTCTACTGAGCTGGTCGCCCGAATTTTGAATTGCAGTACGGAGAATCTCCATATATCATACTTGGAGGAGGGCTTGGCGGAATGGTCGGTGCGTTGTGTTAGTGCAACTCAGCCCGATGATCTCACGGTTCAGCGATTATGGGATGATATACTGTGCAAGCAGACGTATGATGGTTTGCTGGCGAGGGCTTCTGGGGTTGAGTTGGCTCGTCTTAAGGCTGTGGTCGCGCCTGAGTCTGGAGCCTGGTTACATGCGTTGCCGTCGTCGCATTTGGGGACGTTATTGGACAATGACTCTCTTAGGATTGGGGCTGCGATAAGACTTGGTTGTCGAGTGTGTGAGCCACATCATTGCGTTTGTGGCGCGATGGTGGAGGGGAATGGTTACCATGGGCTCGATTGTGCACGATGTGCTGGTAGGTTTTCGCGACATCATGCAATTAATGATATTGTGCGTCGGGCTATGGTGTCGGCAAACATACCGTGCGTTTTGGAGCCCCAAGGTCTCAGCCGGACTGACGGGAAGAGGCCGGATGGTCTCACTTTGGTGCCGTGGGCGAAAGGGCGGAGCTTGTTGTGGGATGCCACTTGTGTAAGCACTTTTGCTGCGTCTCACCTTGCGCAGACAATGCGGTCGGTTGGTGGAGCAGCGGAAAATGCGGCTAGACACAAGCACGCCAAATATGCGGGTCTCAAACCTGTCTACGATTTCATTCCCCTTGCTGTTGAGACGGCCGGCCCTTGGGGTTTGGAGGCAAAGCTGTTTGTACAAGCCTTGGGAAAACGCTTGCGTGAGCGTGGTTGTGACCCAAGGTCTGGTTCGTACCTAGTTCAGCGTATCTCTTTGGCTATCCAACGCGGGAACGCGGCGGGTATCCTGGGGACGTTTGAGCCGGGTACGTATCAGACAAGGCGCTAGGCGTGGGGCTCTGCTATGTGTTTATTTATTTGTTATGACGAAGCGTGTTGCGCGAAATATTTTTTTTTGTAATTGCTTGACGAAGCATGTTGTGAATAATATTTTGTTCTCCATATTGACGAAACCTGTGGTGGATACAAATTTTGTTTATGGACGAAGCCTGCGTAGTGGATTTGTGAGGTATGTATGCTTTTTTTTTTACTGTGTTTTTTGAATAAATTCTTTTATATTGTAATGGAAGAAAAAAAAGTTCATTTATCTCTGTATTCTATTTTTATTTTCCATGACTACTTTCGCTTTTGTGTGTTTAGTGCATAACGTACCTAATCGCAAAAAATGACACACGTTTTTTTCCTACATTTTATTTCGAAAACCAAATGCGGGCTAAAAGGTTTATAAACCAGCAGTTTCAGTAAAAATGTCACCGGTAAACCCAAAGGAAATAAAGGAGTCTTTCCTCGAGGAAACCAAAAACCAAACCAAGATTACACTAATCCCTGTGTACAATCACCCTTAATATTAAGACGGATCGATAGCCCAACCAAACGGAATACAAATGAGTGTGTGTCCTAATAAATTACTACATAAAATTGCTTTACTGCCCCACATGTTGGCCGTATTGACTTTTATTATGTTGGCACAATTGGGATGGATGCCTTGTTTTATCTGTGGATTGTAATAAAAGATGGCGGCGGCGGATTAGCAGATGTAAGCGTTTAAGGGGTAAAAAAAGAAAATAAATGTTTGCGATGGGTGTTTTTTAGTTTAATGTTGATATTGCGTTTTCTTGTTAATACCATCGGGATCTTAGATAACTATAACATCTCACAGAGCAGCATGTCTAAATTTGTATATTTAAGCTTTATTGCATAAAAAAAAACTTACCTTACCTTACTTATGAATTTAATGCCATAAGTTATTCTCTACCGACTAACACTGGGGCAAAGCAGATAACTTCCTAGTGGTATTTTTTAGATTACTGAAAAACTCGAAAATCTCAAAACTCTAAACTTTTCGTTTTCACGTAGATTTTTTTGTAGCGAGTAAGAACAATAATAAAGCTGAAAGTCAAAATCAGTCGTAGAAAAAAATCGGTTAAATTTTAAACGCATATTTTGATCGCTTTTACTTGCAGATTCAAATCTACAAGTAAAAGTATGGTGCCTAGAAATCGATTTTAAATTTTTTCACAGTTTAGTTATATACTCACGAACAATGAATTCGGGTCATCCCACTAATATTATAAATGCGAAAGTTTGTGAAGATGTTTGGATGTTTGGATGTTTGTTACCTTATAACGGGGTAACAACTGGATGGATCAAGCTGAAATTTGGCATGCAAGTAGACCAAGTCCTGGATTGAAACATAGGATACATTATATCCCGGCTAAGAGTTCCTTTGGGACGATAACGGGAACAACGCGGGCGAAGCCGCGGGAAAATGCTAGTTTCCTATATAATTGTTCATAGAAAATGCCCCGCATTCATTGTCCGTGAGTGAAGAACTAAAAAAAACTGGAAGTTTTAAGTTACGAGTACCTCTTAATCTCTGAAATTTTATCTCTTTTTTACTGCAGAAACCTTAATCGCATTTCTATTTCCTTTAAATATTTTATGTATGTAATCTCTTTTCTCACGAGACAAGCCTCTTATCGCCCCAGCACAAATCCGCATTAACGACGACTCAGCGATTTTTTACAGATCAGCATGGAAACGTTGGAAGATAAGTTATATGGACGCGTAGAACATTCTAACTTACAAAGGTGGTTTTCCACTGGCAAGGCGAGGCGAGATGTGACGAGGATTGAATTA
The DNA here is from genome assembly GCA_947034925.1 of Eudemis profundana. NCBI lineage: Eukaryota > Metazoa > Arthropoda > Insecta > Lepidoptera > Tortricidae > Eudemis > Eudemis profundana. The sequence goes on from OX344809.1 coordinate 3,900,107, forward strand.
AAATTTGCATCAAGTGCGCGATGCGCGAGGAGAGGATTGAAAACTACACAAATTTCAATTCAATCCTCGTCTAGTCTCGTCTCGCCTTGCCGGTGGAAAACCACCTTAAAGCTGCGAGTAAACCGCTGCTCTAAAGACGTTGACGCCAGCGCTCGGAAACCGGTATTTGCTCTATACAAAAATACTGGTATTCTTTCTTTGGTTTATTATTTCATTTTTTAACCGGACAATCTAATAATACGAAATCATGACTTAAATATATTATTGAGCTCCACATAAAAAGCATAAAAATATTCAAAATATTGGGCTATTTCGGGGTTTTTGCAAAATACCGGTTACGAGCCCTGGTTGACGCATCGTAAACGCAGTACGTGACACATGCATCACGTTTTTGACGCGTGCATTCCAAACCAGTGCTTAAAATACGCATGGATAGTATTTGAATACTATTTTTTAGCAGCAGTCTGAGCAGAACGCGTTAAAAAATCGACTACTGAGACACGTCGCTGTGTTAACGGTGTGGTAACGTCTTTTGAACAGCGGCGTGATCACAGCTTATTTCGTTACTCAAGTACTTCAGCTGTACTCAGAAGCTTTTGAGGCCTTAAGTTTAAAGCACACATAACAGCTCGGCATCGGAACGACACCGGAACGGCACCGCCTCACCTCATCGTTTCGTCGACAACCATATACAAGTCCGAGCTGTCATCACGCTTACCGCGAGGTGACAGCTGGCCTGGTACGAGTATATTACCTAGTCCGACCCTCTCAAGGTGGACCGGGACTAGCGACCTGGTTCGATCCCAGGCGCGCCCGGCCCCTATCTAGTCCGACCCACTCAAGGTGGTCCGGCCAGCGACCTGGTTCCACCCCAGGGAACGCCACCTGGTCCGATTTCTGCAACAGTCAGTAAGATTTGCAAGTTTGTCAGGTTTAAAAGATGGGCTTGGTATAAGACAGTGATCCGCAAGCGGCGCGGGCGACTCCGGTTCAGGCGTCGGTGGCGAGCCGCAAGTGCGGCTTGATGTGCGTGGGTAGTCGGTGGATGCGGTCTGCGCAGGACCGCACTCTGTGGGGGAGGCCTATATCCAGCAGTTGACGTCCGATTTTTTAAGGCCTATTAAAAATAAATACTAATAACAAAGGACACAAATTATCACGAAAACAATAAGAAAATCGCTTTGTATATAAATTAAACGCTTTATTTTCTTAAACAATGCCCAAAGCACTCGTTAAGGAAGTAGCCATTGAATGTGAATTCGAAAATTAAATTTTAACAATGCCGTTAATAACCGTTGGACCGGAAGTCCCACTCCGCCGACGGAAACGGAAATGTATCGACATACAAGAAAACAGTTTCGTAGCGAGTTTTGCGCACACGTCGGTATATCGTTCATCCGGTACAGTGGGAAGATTGGAAACAGTATAATTATCATCATCATATAGGGTACAATTTATGTCCAAACAATTTCCAACCACCAAAATGCTAAGAGATTAGATCCTTTTTTGGATAATTCCGTGACAAAATATCGTCTGCAATACGATACCCTCTTCTTCTCTTACACTCTCTTGCCCGAATGGTCGTAGTGGTTATATGGTGGAAATTAACTTTACCTACCACTGTTTTTTTCTTTTAACGGTGTAGAAATGAAATGAAATGAAATGAAATAATTTATTTCTGCAAGTAGGCCTCAAGGGCTCTTTCACATGTCTGATTCTTTTGGCGCTTCGGCAGATGACATTCTGGTGAGAAGAAGCGCCGGAAGAAACTCACCAGTTTCTCTTTTAAACACATTACAATAATTGTGACAATATTACATTGCATATCACAAACAACTACTTAACTAAATACATTTCAATAAACATAAAACTACAATTTGCAAATGCATTACGTATACCTTCTACGACCTTACCAGTGCCCTTTCCCAGGCCATTTCCCCTTCGGGGAAGTTATGTGAAACTCACTTCCTCAGAAAGAGAAGGCATACCCACTAAAACGCTCGGAGAATCGCACAGAAATTTACTAACTACGTACTTGATAGCTATTTTATATTTAATTAATTTCATAAGTATCTGTTTTGATTTTATCTGTATTTTACCGGATCTGTTTTATTAGATATCTGTAATTTCCTAAGTTTTACTGACAGCTGTTCAGACGCCAGCTGCTGTGAAAAGTAAAGAGATGAGAGCGATAATTCTGATTCACTGTACGGAGATTGAATCCTTGTGTTCGTACAATTCGTACCCTTGGTCAAATAACATCTGCATTAGACAACTTTTAAGGATCTGTGTGTATCATATAGTTCGTATGGTTTGTATGACTTTTGAGCAATAAAAAAACTTTGGCCGTAAAGTCACAGGCGTCGTTATTTGACCAAGGGTGCGAATTATTGTCAAGATTAAAATGGATATAAGCAGAATTGGAGTTTATTGTACAGAAGTTATCATACTGTTTAGAATCTGATGGCTGCGCATCCGGCGTGGGATGTCCGGCAGTTTTCACAATTTGCTAGACTTTGGCGAGCCTCCAGCTACTTTGTATCCTGTTCCGGTTCACGTTTGACCTTGGACTGCATTTTATGATACAAGCCAGGCCCCTGGGATAACAATAGAAACTTTATATCGATACCTTTAGACTCAAAGGCCGTAAACGCCGTAGGTTCTAATGGCGTTTACGCCCTTTGAGTCTAAAGGTATCGATATCATAAAGACGATCTATGATAGCTCTCTCCGTAACACGTTGAGCGAATCTGTGCCTTTCCGTAATACTTATAGTGAAAGATTACACTTTTACCAGGAACGGCGCACTCTGCGATTTTGCCCTCCGGTTACTAGTAGCCGCAGGGCGAAATCCAAATACAGTGAAACTTGGTTAAGTGGGACCTGGATAAGTGAGAAACCTCCATAGCTGGAACTCATGCTGAGATCCCGACACTTTAGCACTGAATTACCTCTGTTAGTGGAACAAAACAGACCTCTATATCTGGGATTAGGTCTTTCAATTTTATCGTCATAATTAGCTCTATAATTGGGACTTCTTTGAATTTTATAGGTATCTCTGTAACTGAGATGACGCTGTTTTTTTCTCTCTAACTCGGAATTATCGTAGATGAATTTCCGTTTCGTTTACAAATTTTTAGTCTACCGGTGAATTTCGCACTGGGCTAATTGTGCCTAAATTACCTCAAGTTTTTGGCAAATGGCGAAAAAAGGCTCAAATCTTAATACGTGAAAAATTAAGTTAATATCCGCTTATAACTTCATCTCATCATCTTCTTCGCTTTCATTACTGTGATACAATTTGTACCAATGGGTTTATACCTGAATAAAGAGACATTTATTTATTTATAAAAGATACGCGACGCGATAAAATTTGTGTCGGTTATAAAAACATGATTGATTATTTTTGTTTATACTATTTCTGGTGAGGTGAGAACCGATAAAGAAAAATAGATAGATAGAGGGAACGTAGCATAAATCTTAAAATAATAACAATATAAAGTAACTAAAACTAAATTAAATTTAATATACTACTAAAACTAAAATATATCTATAAAATGTCCTGTGCGGCATAGTGTCGAAGGATGCTGGCAGCATTTCCTCGCTGGATTGTAAGGCTGATGCGTTGAGCGAGGAACCTGCCAGCTCTTCGGTCCGTCGTCGTTTCTTGGTAGATATATAGATGCATAGCTAACGTTTATTTTATTTAGTAATCGCACCTCTGGAATACCTCTTTAAGTGAGACAAATTTGCGGGTCCCTTGAGTTTCCAGTTATCCTGGTCTCACTGTATTTATTTTCCCTCCAGAGGGGCTTAGCCAGCGACCAGAAAGAGCACGCGTTATGCAATCGAGAGAGACAGTCGAATCCAGTGCGTTCCATCCGGTGCCAGTTTGTGGAATAGGGAATATGCATGATTTTTTTTTATCACTTTTCTTAGCAAAACATGTAAATACCGTTAAAAAGATGACATAAAAGAAAATAAAATTAAAATCGGCCGAGAAATACGGAAGTTATAAACATTTTAAAGCAGTCAGCGATTAGACGGAGAGATCCGATATGTACTATGGCGTCATAGTACACGTCCACCATTCGAACTCCATACTAGACTCTGTTTTGCTAGAAAGAGATGCAGATAAATCTTTGATAGCTTATATCTTGGTTATTTTCATAGATATTCGAAAAGTATTTTTTTTTCTACTGTTTCTTATATGAATGAGCTTTTATTAAAGTAAACAAAAACTATCATGCATATTCCCTATTATCATTTCTAACCACCCTCATTTTTGTGATTGTCCTCAAGATGGCGTTAGCGTTATGTCACACAGCTGCCCATTTCCGAGGTCCCAGAACATGATTGTTATTACAGCTATGCAAATGTTGAGACGTGTTTGGACGAGATGTCCTAGTGAATGGGCAGTGGTGCGTGCTTCTCGTAGATGCCATGTGTGGAAGCAGTTAACTTGCAAATACACTCGAGAGCTATATTCCGTGTCACTATCATAAAATGTTATACCGAGTGGAACGGAAATTATTATAAATTATTAAATTTTCTAAATATTCAAAATTGGGGTGATTTTCATTTTTAAACGACTGCCCAAAAACCGGAGTGATATTATCTATCCACACTTAATCTTTGCTCCTTTCAATTACATCACTATAATTAAGCCAATTACAGATAATCACTTCAGAGACCTAGTCTTCAAAGCTAATTTAATACACCTGAATACTCAAGTTTGTTAACCTATCGGGATCAATTATTGGTATTGAGGTGAATCGAGGTGGTTAGCCATACGAACGCAAAGAGGGTTAACAATAGACTTCAACACTAACTTTTTACAAACAATACAGAACAAATATATAAATAAATAAATATTTCATGGCACACTAGAAAAATATATTACAAGATACTACATTACATAATTAAAACAATTTAAAAGTTGAAAAATAATCCAGAAAAATAGGTGGTGTAAAGAGTAACAAAATTAGAACTAATTAGATACCAAAAATTAATAACCACGGGCTTTTTATCGATACAAAGTATACCGGGTGGAATGTAACGAGGGACTTTCCTGAAAATACAGGGTGGTTTTCGATAATCTGTACATATTAAAAGGGGTGAAATTCCAACTAATTTTATCGGTAAAAATCACTTTAATTTTTGCTTCTGGGCAAAAAATTTTTTAACAGATTTTTACAGTTTTCTATGAAATTTTGGGCAGTACATCTGTTGGACGCAGTATAACTTTTGATCTTATTATTCAAAGCTGTAAGAAAAAAATGTTTTTAAGATCACAATTAAGTGCTAAACGAAAAAAGCATGAAAAAATGGTCACAATATTCGCAAACTTACGAGAAAAACTGTGTTTTCCGTAAAAAAAACAGAAGTTTTGCAGCCGTTTTTCACAATTATATTTTTTTGACGATTCTTTCTTCAAGTCGGTGGTTTATTGTTATTACTACTAAATAACGTGTCTATTGCCATGACCCTGCAATTTTTTCTTATTAGATCAAAAGTTATGCCGTGGCAAACAGATGTACTGCCGAAGAAAGTTTAAAAATCTGTAAAAAAACGAATGACCACAAACAAAAATTAAAATCAGTTTTACCGATAAAATTGGCTTAAATTTCACCCCTTTTCATATATACAGATTATCGAAAACCACCCTGTATAGTGTCATATATTTGATTAGAATCGAATTGTAATCATTAAATGCTTGTAATAATACAGAAAAATAAAACTAATTCCTGACTCATCAATGGGTTTTTCGGAACTTACCTATTTACAAAACATGATTTGTAATAAAAAATCATATTATTTACCATCAGCTTTTTGGAGACGTAAAATCTTGAAGAAACCTGCATACACCCGCGAAGATATTCAAATTATGATATGTGAAGTCCCCAACCCGCACTGCGCCAGCGTGGGGGCTACAATACATTCACTATCATCTATAAAGCTATGTTTACACTTTGTTAAGTCGCAAGTGCACGTACGAAGTGCAGGTGTAAAGTGATTAGTAAAAACAACGTGTAAACGGTCACGCTGTTAAGTGACAAGTGCGAGTACGAAGTGCGAGTGCGAAGTGAAGTGAATAAACGCTCGGTCTATTTTGGCTGTCAAGTAGCTACCCCCTCACACCCGCATACTCCCCGCGCTCGCAGTCTCGGCGGGTTAAGTGCATAGTATGGACACGAACGGTACAAAAATGAGTCGGACTGAGGAGCAAACGTTGAATTTAATACCTCATTTACGATTTCTGAAGCAATGACCGCGACTATTCTTTTTAAAATATTTCGTAATTCCAATCGTTGTTCGTCGTCCATTTTGTTACTTTAAACCTGCACAAAGTACAACTAAACAATGTGTAAAAGAATTCTTAACACTTAACACTTATCATCCTAAAATAGTATATTACACAACTAGGGTGGTACTGGTAATATAAAGGCTTTCTTTATCACCTCCCGTGTTGTGTACATCATTTTATGTCTACATTTGGCCAGAAAGCGGCTTTTTCCGTACGTGTGCGGAAAAAGCCACTTTATGGCCAGGTGTGGCATAAACATATTAACTAATCACTTCTCACCTGCACTTGCGACTTATCAAAGTGTAAACATAGCTTAAGAGTAGGCCCAGCAGTGGGACGTAGGTGGGTATAACGCTAATTTGCGCTACGCCGCGACAATCTAACCTTATATTAACCAGCGGTATCAATTTCGGTACATATTGTTTGTCTGGTTAACAAACCGCTGTCCGGTGAATTGGACCGGAGCCAGGTTTATTTTAGAGATGGGGGCTTTTGAGGATGGAGATTTAATGAATACATTTGATATTAGCTTGCAAACTTTGCTATGAACCAGATTTCTTGAAACCTTTGACTTTCTTTTTAATTATCCGCTGCAGCGGGACCTCCCGGAGCTCACGGCCGGAGCTCACAGCCGGGATTTTTTTAATTGTGACCTATGTTTATTGTAGGCCAATGAGGGCTTAAATACATTTTTCTGGGTGACGCTACTAAAACAAGAGGCTGTTCTTAGATATTTTTGAGAATAGAATAAAATAGAATATCGTTTATTGCACCATAGTAAAAGATGTTACAAGATAGTATAGTATGTACAAGGCACTCATGGACCCTGTGAGGACTGAGGGTATTGCAAAATCTTAAAACGAAATCTTAAAGTATAAACTACAATTACCACTTACACTGTGACATGTATATTTAAAACAATCACTTTGACAGTTTTGACATACAGACTAACGAAACAAAGCTAATTCCAGCCCCACTAAGTTTTTTCAGTCAATCGGTATATCGCTTGAAACAAATAGTACCTATTCTAAATAATATGAAGCCATATAAAATATAGACAGTCCCAAGTTAGCTTTCATTCTTAACCCTTATTTATGGTAAAACGATACTTTTTTGGAATTCCGGAAAACCCGTATTTATTTGATATAATTGTATAATTCGAATGAACCTTTCGTTGCCATAACATTTAATGATATAGTGTATGTCAAAAAGAAAAATATTGATTAATAGTAAATTCAAGGCGTTACATATGGTACAGCAATTTTATATAAACCCTACCGAATGCTTCCAAAGATAAATTCGAGATGTAAATGAGTATGACGCAGCATTCAGACTCCACAGAATGTCTTTCACATCACTAGTTCTCATAATGGAACAGGACTTAGGTATATAAATTGCCATGAACAAACTATTGTTAGAGTTAGCCGAAAGTTTTATAGACTTAAGCCACATTCGGCCAACTTCTGAGAGTTCCTCGTTGAGTTATATGAGGTTTTAATTAATGAAGTCGTAGGTGTAACTTTTCTTACATAACAGCAATAAATTCTTATAATATGAAGTGGCAGTATTATATAAAGCCATGTAGGGTAGTTCAAAACATCAACGTCAATGTCGTGCCTAATATATTTTGACTCCCTCTAACAGTCTTTCTCACTTCGTCTTAGTCGTATACTCTTAGCAGAGTGATCGTGGTCAAGGGGGTCACGAACTTTTTGGCTGTCTCCCGCTATCTTTCCCTCACCGAAGCATCTTGGGATTTAGGGATGATTCCGTTCGGGCTTTCACTTGGACCGTTCATCGCAAAGGAGAGCGTCCTCTGGATAGTCTGGACACGGTATACGGTAGGTTTTCTCCGAACAAAAGGTACATCGGGAGCGCGCATGTGTGCGCGCCTTAAACGGACGCACCACAGGAAAGCATTTGCGACTGCGCGCGACTGCCACAGTATGGCGTTCACTCACACAGACGCGCGTCATGCGTCTGTGTAAATACATATCGCGCGCTCCTAAACGACCGAAGTCGTACTACTTGGTTGTCTTTATACTATGGTCTGGATAAGACGTTAGATCCACGGGGTCCCAGTGCCCATAGCATATTTAAAGACCTCTCCAAAAGGTTAGGAGACAGGACTGGTGACCGAAGAGCTGGCAGTTTCCTCGCACGACGCATCAGCATTGCGAGTCAGCGAGGAAACGCTGCCAGTATCTTTGGGGCCAGGCCGCGGAGCCATAATTTTATACACTGGGGATGTAGAGTGTGGACTAATGTTGAATTTTACGAAATAATATAGTGATATGGATTGGTAAATACTAAATTAACATAACACAGAATAAATAAACAAAAATATATAAAAGTTGTAAAGTTTAAAAAAAATCGATATGTTTTTATCGTCTTAAACAAAAATTTAAGTTCGGAATGCTTAAATAACACTGAAAAAATAAATGTACAGCAACTACGTGCTTGAACGCACTTTTTCGTGCTAAAAATGGGGCAAATTTTGTATGGGGCGGTTTCAACACTCGGTGCGGTCGGCTACTTTTGATTGCAATTTGTGGCTGTTATAGTAATCCAAGTGTAGTAGTTATTAATGCATTACACAACTGAAAGGCTGAGAGCTGCAAGCGAGGGACGTAAATATGCGATAGAGGGCTTTCTTTATTACCTCCCGTGTTGTGTACATCATTTTATGTCTACACCTGGCCAGAAAGTAGCATTTTCCGTACGTGTAGCGTGCGGTAAAAGCCACTTTATGGCCAGGTGTGGCATAAAGGTATATAATTTGTTCCTCACAAATAGTAGAATCGACTTACATCTGAAACAAAATTTAATACACGAGCCTATTGTGTTCTTTTTTTTAGTAGTTATTTAAGTATTTAAAGATATCTTGTAATTTTTAGTTTATATTAAAAAATATACGTGAACTCTATATACACAAGGGTCTTGAGTCTTTGATAGACGCACAGAACATAGACAATAAAGTGTTTTTACTTTCTTTTTTTAAGCACGGCACCCTTACCACATATTCTGCAAAGGCCCTTAAACGTTGAAAAAAGCGCATAACCTTAAAAATAACTAAACTTCGCTTATCTTAACGCCTGCTTGCTATTCCAACGGCGCGCTATCGCGCTCATTTGTAAAGCGCCGTATCTGACGCTTCGGCCATTTTTATAACGCCGATATATATTGCTATCCGGTTCGAAGGACCAAATGCTGATGCATAGTGGAGTACAGTTGAGAGACATTTTTATAAAGTTTTGTAAATATGCGAGGTATTTTTATGTCAACCCAAACAGTATTCATTATCATCCCAGCGAATTCTTGGTATACGCTTTAAACCATGATCGCAGAATTGACGGAGCAACTGAACGGTGAAGAGGATTTAGAGAAACCATTATGTCATCAGCCGGTCTAGCAGGATCTTTATCGTTTGACCAAATTTCATAAGAAATTATTTTACTTTCCCGAATTTCATCTGCCATAATTTATTTTCAATTGTGATTTATTATCCATAACTCTCAAACGGCATACTTTACATCTCCATTAATTTTACTATCAATTTATTTTCTATAATTTTATTTGTCTTGTTTGAACGCATAGAGAGACCATTTACATCTCTATATGTAGTTTTAAGTTTAATGTAATGTATTAATGAAATCTTATATCAACGCCATATTGTTGTAATACTTGTTCAATGGTCGAAAAGAGAAACTGGTGAGTTTCTTCCGGCGCTTCTTCTCACCAGAAGGTCACTACCCGAAGCGCCAAAAGAAAGAAGAGATGAGACATGTAAAAGAGCCCTTGAGGGCCTACTTGTAGAAATAAATTATTTTATTTTATTTTAATATAATTTTCAGTAGTCATAATGATACAAATGTCATACATGTCTGTGTCATGATTTTTTTCTCATTATTATGCCAAATGATTATTTAATCCTATGGAAAATAAATATTATGAAAATTTATATTTTGGCATGTACTATATTATAAATAATGATTATTATGGCACTTGACTATAATGACGCACAAAAATGATCGCACCTGATGGAAATTATGGCAAATGAAAATGGCCCAAGACTGTTATAGCAAACGAAATTAGTTTATTTGAAATTATGGCAAACGGAGGTATACCGAGCTGGCACAGCTCACCGCGACTTCGCATGTCGCGCGACACAGCGCAACCTGTCACTATCAGATTATATTGGATGGAAAGAGATACGTAGTATCTATCGCGTGACAGAGAGTCGCGCATCACAATAGGGATGACGACTGGGTTAAAACTATATAATTCTATTTAGTCCGTCAGTTAGACTATGGAAAAATATGGGACACCTATTTTTTGGTTTATCGAAATATTAAAAATCGACAAAGTTATAGATCACCAAATTTCTGGAGTGAGGGCTTGTGACGTCACTCCTAGGTGAAAATTGTACCGTCACGTCATTGTGACGTCACTCGAAACTTCTAAGCACTCTATCCTCGTCATTTTTTGTTTGTCAAACAAAAGAAAAAATAGGTGTACAATATTTTTTGATAATCTAACTGACGGACTAAGTCGTTGTTTTAGTCGTCTAGCCCACTGTGCTAGCACAATTACAAACGGCACTTCTTAGGTGATAGGTAATTTTGAAAAGTATCAAAATCCACGCAACTGAACTTTTATAAAATTAAAATTAATATATTACTTTAATATGACGTTTAACTTTCTTTGTATGCATAATCCCTTACATATTAACTTCCATCCATGGGAGTAAGCCTGTATCCAGCAGTAGCGCGTATACAGGGTGCCTCTTACAATGGGGCTTTAAATGAAAGGGTCGTTTCTACTCTTTTATCTGACCTACTTTCGTTTTGCTACCTTTTAAAAACATGTGAAATCCTATTTTTTATACAAACATACGAAAAGTAAGATTTCACTGCTTTCAGAATTGAACTTAATTTAAGTTATTTGAAGATATTGCAAAATAAAAGTATCTCAGTTTAGCGAAAAAAATCTAACTTTACATACATTATATAGATACAAGAAATCAAAGTCCATAGAAAAATTAAATGGCACTCACCTGTGTCCAGTGTGTGTGTGTTTTTCTATGTACTTTGATTTCTTGTATCTATATATGTAACATAAAATGTGGTGTAATTTACCCGCATTAAAAAACCAATGAAGAGACAAAATGCTTCTTTCATATTTATAAAGTACTAACTTTACATTTTAAAGCCCTATCGTTGGAGCTAGCCTGTATATTAGTATGACAATGATTTTTTCAGCGCCTGTGATCATGTTCATAAAGTCTCGAAACTACGATTGAATTCAACATACCTTTTCATCAACCTTTCATATGCTTTAGTGACCGATGCTATACAACCGCACGATTGTGCAGTTAGAGGAAAACCCTCGTTACGTAAATGGGTCATTCCACGTAAATGTAACGCGAGTCACGATTTCAATGCGTGTTTTTTTTTTCATTAAAGATACAAATTATAGAGTTAATATATCTAGGGATGAGAAAGTAACACTCATTTGGAGACATATTAACACTTTAATTTGCATCATAATGATTTAAAACTTAATGAAAATCGTGACTCATGTTACCTCTTACCGAGGAATGACCCAAATCATTACATAGAACTAGGTAACTAATGAGTGTAATTTAATTAGATGGTGACGGCCGCGTGACCCAATTTGAGTAATGGAAACGGATCACATGTCAAACAGCATCCTACCATTGTTAGCGTAAACGTAGTTGGTAGGTGGCTAAAGCCGCGGAGCGTTTCACCCCCCCTTTCCGTTGTGTTACGAAATATTCATATATATATACGATGAAAACTGCGTAAACTTTAGAGGAATATAGATACATATTAGTGATTAATTCTTATTCTCATTTACACTTCACGCATCAGTTATTGTATATATCAATATTTCGTAACACAATGGAAAAGCGGTTGAAATGTCCGCGGCCTTACCCACGTACTCGTATATTAAGGCCGGCCTTACACAGTCTGAAACCGAATCCGAATTCATACTCTGAATTCAGAACGCACGGAATTGCATACAATTTAACTATTATCCACACACATTCTGATTTTTTCAGATTATTCAGATTCGGATTCAGACTGTGTAAGGCCGGTCTTAGACGGAGTGAGATATCGTATGCGAGTTTGATTACATTGCGGGCTACCTAGGTACGATGAGTACAGTTGATGGATTAATCGCCGCAATGAAATGAAAATCGCATACGACTTCACGCCCCGTCTAAATGGGGCCTTATGCGATAGAGAGAGAAGGTCGGATCGGACGCGTTCCGTAGTCGGACCCCAACGTCAGTTTTGTAAGAAAGAGAGAGACTTTTGTACGTAGTACTATTACTTATTCTGTGCTAATGCGCCAAAAGTCATTTATTATCAATATCATTATCTTCACCATTTCCTCCCTGAATTTCTTAAGCCGATTCGCGGCAGAGGTTTACTTTTCGAAGTCGGTAGTCGACTTTGACATTCATTGTGCTATGCCTAAATTGAATAATAATAGTACATTACACAACTAGGGTGGTAATACAAAGAAAGGCCGAGATCGCAGAAGTTTGCGGCCCGAGCTGCAAGCAAGGACGTAAATATACGATCGAGGGCTTTCTGTATTACCTCCCGTGTTGTGTACATAATTTAATGTCTACACTGTTAAAAATTTCCGGAATTTTACATAAAAAAAAATTACAGAACCCTGTGAAATTCCGTAAAAACTGGGAAAAGTACGGAAATTTTGGTAATATTCCATAATTTTTGGTAATTTTCCATAATTTTTGGTAATTTTAAATATATTCTGTAAATTCACTGATCTTTATGTCTTATTACATAAAAAATATGTAATAATCAATAAAATGTGTACGATTACATAAAATCTGTAAAATTACATATAGCATCTGGGAGAAATACATTTTAATATGTATTTATAAGGCTTCAAACGGTAATATTACAGACAAAATTCTTAATTTTACATATTTTGTAAAAAAACATATTTTTATGTAAGTTTACTTAAGTCTTTTGTAATATTCATAACAATATCAGTAAGATTACGTACAATATTATGTAAATTTACAGGTTTTATTTATGTTTCAAGAAATTGTGTAATTTTCAATTATATTCTGCGATTTTACATAAATAATAAGTAATAATCGTAAAAAAAAAGTATATTTACATGAATTCTGTATAATTACATGGAATGTCTGGAAGAAGTACATAAAGACATGTATTTATAACGATTGAAACGGTAATAATACATAACAAAACTTGTTAATTTACATAACTTTCTGAAAAACGCATTTTTATTTAAATTTACTTGAGGCTTTTGTAATTTTCACAAAAGTATCAGTTAAATTACATACAATATTACGTAATTATACTGTTTTTTTTTTAATTTTCAAAATATTGTGTAATTTTCAATAATAGTGTGTGTTATTAAATAAAAGGTATGTAAAAATCACTAACAACTTGGACGATTACATAAAATCTGTAAAATTACATAAAGCGTCTCGGACAAATACATTTCAATATGTATTTATAACGTTTCAAATTGTAATATTACAGACAAAACTCTTAATTTTACATATCTTATGAAAAAACCATATTTTATGTAAATTTACTTGAGGCTTTTGTAATTTTCACAAAAGTATCAGTTAAATTACATACAATATTACGTAATTATACTGTTTTTTTTTTAATTTTCAAAATATTGTGTAATTTTCAATAATAGTGTGTGTTTTTAAACAAAAGATATGTAAAAATCTCTAACAACTTGGACGATTACATAAAATCTGTAAAATTACATATAGCGTCTCGGACAAATACATTTCAATATGTATTTATAACACTTCAAACGGTAATTTTACAAACAAAACTCTTAATTTTACATATCTTATGAAAAAAACATATTTTTATGTAAATTTACTTGAGGCTTTTGTAATTTTCACTAAAGTATCAGTTCAATTACAGAAAATATTACGTAAATTTACAGTTTTTATTTATGTTTCAAGAAATCGTGTAGTTTTCAATTATATTCTGCGATTTTACATAAATAATAAGTAAAAATCGTACAAAAAATTGTATATTTACATCAACTCTGTATAATTACATGGAATGTCTGGGAAAAGTACATAACGACAAGTATTTATAACGATTGAAACGGTAATAATACATAACAAAACTTGTTAATTTACATAACTTTCTGAAAAACGCATTTTTATTTAAATTTACCGAAGTCTTTTGTAATTTTCACAAAAGTGTGAGTAAATTTATAAACGATATTATGTAATTTTACAGTTGTTACTTTATTTTCCAAAATATCGTGTAATTTTCAATTGTAGTGAGAGTTTTTACATGAAAAAATATGTGACGTTTACATAAAATCTGCATAATTACATAAAATGTCTGGAAATAAATAAAAAATAGATTAATACCCTGTCACACCAATTGACCTTGGAATTTAAAAAACAGTCACAGTCACCATCGAACTAGTCTAATCATTAAGTTTAATTAAATTAAATTTACAACATTTCATCTTAAGAACACTTCAAAATGTATATACGATTCGAAAGCATTTTGCTTCCTGAACACTACACTATTTTTGTAATTTTTTTATATAAAAAATACAAATGAATAAAAAATATGTGGTCTTATCAGTGGGAAGGGACTTGTTGTCGGTATTGAGTTATTGATATCCCCATAATCTACATTCATTTATCGAACCATGTAAAAACATGCATGTAGGTTAAGTAGATATTTTTTTTAAAAGTTGAAACTCAAAAGTCAGAAGAGGTGATTATGAGAATATTGAACTCAAACTTCTACACCCAATAAAAGTATGTTATTAGTGGAAGTTACATAGATAACATGCTATAATTATGAGGACTAGATTATAATATGAGCTTTCAGGTTTCAAGTACAATTTTGTAGTTGTTAAACTGTTTTCCTATAGTTTACCTTGCCAAAGTGCATAAAGTAAAAAAAAAAATGATTGATGGATTTTTAAGTCAATTCTTATTTATAGTATATTTCCATTGGATTTTATCAAAGGAAAACATATTATGAGTAATTGGACACTAAATAAGAACTATTCCGATTTGAATCAACGTTGTTTACCTACTATATGAAAAAAATACTTTAACAAAAACAACTTTGTAGTCTACAAATCTAATTAAACAGTCAAAATCTACAAATATATACATGTACTACGCTACAACATAACCAAATGAGATCAAATCAACTCAACAAACGTTAAAAAAAGTAGTTTTTTAAGTCTCAAAATTCAAGGTAAAGTTTAGTAAAAACTTGGTACAACCACTAAGTATATATTTTTGAAAAGGGACCTTATCGTCGGTGGTAAAATGTTTAGTGATATCATTTGAAATCGACTATAAATTTTGACAATTTCGGGTTTTGACGATTATTTTTGATAGTTTTAATTTTAGGATACTTTAGTATTAAAACTCTTACCAAAAACCTATAATTTTGTCTTGGAAAACACTAAAATGTCGGGGCAGCCCCATCACCGCCCTAAAGGCGTTATTGAATTGAACACGGAGGGCATTGTATGTTTTCTGTGTGTAATTGGCCCATAGGCCACACGTGTACAGGGATGTGCAGTAAGCTCTGAACAGTGTTACTTTTACATCCCGTGAGCATCTCGCAAACCTACGGGCGATCATATTTGCTCTGACACACAAAGCCCTCTGCTCTCGCTCCATGTCACTATTGTCTTTAAGGTCAGCCGAGACGATATGTCGGAGATACTTAAATTGTTCTACTCTTTTCAAGGGCACTCCGTTAAGATCGATGGGAGGCACGTCTAACACTCGTCTCGAACCGCCCTCAAATACCAAATATTGACTTTTATTCACATTGTACTTCAGTCCGTGAGCATGAGCATAATCACTACATGTCTTCACGTATCCGATAGCATTATCAAGGTATGCGTCTCTATAGTTGAATGCAAAATTTTAGCATCTCGAATTTCAGCAGCATTGAATGCTTCGTTGTCACGCATGTATATACTGCATCAGCATAATATATGATCTACACTTGGTAGATTTGTGCTGTCTGCAGCTCTAAAACCGTCGGGAATCCTCAAATCATTTGTTTTGCAACGCCAACTAGTCAATATTTATTATCGTCCGTCGAATCCGTATATGAAAGCCAGGTGTCCTATTTATAATACCTACAATGCAGTATCGGCATCCCTTATCACAGTCAAAATCGTCGTCTTTTTGCACAAATATAGGAATTATTCCAATAAACAAAATACACCACAGATCAGTCGAAGACAATGATGACATGACACGTTGATGACGTTGACAACGTCAAATGTCAGATCGCTTACTTTTTAAATACAAACCCTGGTGAAACAAGTAAACTATCAGCGTATTCGTCTTTATGCATCAACGTGCCATTTTTTCTACACAATGTTTAATGGGGTCATTGACGTGCCATTAAATAATTTTGACTCTCTGATTATTTGGAAAATAATAATAGTTCGTTCGTCATAAAATACTTAACACATTTTTCACACATGTTTTATGATCGGCGACGTGCCCAAAATATTGTGTCGTGTGCCATCAATGGCACGCGATGTGTGGCATGGTGCATGGGTGCCCTCTAGACTGACCAGTACATCTAGATCTAGCATAACTGGCCGCGACTTCGTGTCACTGTCACACGATATTGAGTGGAAAGAGATAGGTAGCATTTGTCACGCGACAAAGAGTCGCGTGTCACAGTTGTGCTAGAGGTACAGGACCACCCATGTGTAATCTTTTGCTTTGAACAGTTTCAACGTTAATTAAAACAAAAATATCAATAACGCTGTAATAATATAAGTAACGCCTGACTCAGTCAATCAGTTTGATTGGACGTTATTTGTATTATTTAATTTTGCATTTAGTTTGTTCTGTCAGGGAGACAGAATGCTTGTTTGTCACTCGGTAGTATAAAAATACCTACATATAATTAATCTAGTTAAAAAGTTACTAACCACTATTGATTATTCTGTAATAACATGATCCCACCAAAAACATAAATGTAAAAAAGAAGAGCCAAGTTCAATACAAAAAATTATGCTTGGCTGTGGGCTTCGCCGCAAAAAGAATGGAGATCTGAATGAGTGCTAAGTCCTATGCGAAATCCAAATATATGTATTTATAGGAACAAAATAACATTATGAACAAGTATTAAACTCTATTTCTTTGCTTTATTGGATACCTATAACAATTGCTGTTATTTAAAAATGTGAGATCTTAAAGTAGGTTAGTTTTGACTTGGCCAGTTTTTATCAGAATTAAAATATATATATATATCGATGGCAAAAAGCGAGAACGTAGTAACCGCCAAAATGCAAACTTTACACCAGAGCCAAAAAACTTTTCGATTTCAAGAAAAAAAATCATAACTCTTTCATTTATGAACGAAAATGCTTGATATTTGGATCTAATTCATAACTTATGGTTTTCTTTCAACTGGCATATTTAATATTTAACAAAACAGACTGGTTTACGACTTAGTGGCGGTTACGACAATTGAACTCTTTTTTTCGTTACGCGAAAACGCTGCAAACGCCAGAAGTAAATGTACTAAAATGGTGAAACGGGTATTATTTCCATAAAGCATAAATGCTGTAACCAGATGCATATTTATTTTAAGATTCAATAATTTTGACGTAAATGTCATTACGTTCTTTATAGGACTAACTGAAATGTGGTAAGTGTGCACCGGCAAAAAGAAACTGTGAAAATAAAACGACTTAAGGATCAATCAACTTTTATCAACATACTTTTTTAAAATGTTTCCAAATTTTAAATGCAGGTTTCTTACAAATTAAAAGATCAGAAGCAACAATTACCGTCTTAACATAATCAAATACTATCTAGTCTCAATTTCTCTGTATAAAAACATTACGTTTCTCTCTGTATAAGCACAAAGCAAGTTCACATTCAAGCGCATGTTGCGCAAGCATCTCTTCAATGCTGTCCAAAACTAATTATCGACATAAGGTTTTCACAAGGTACGTAAAGTAGTATATGTAAGTATATTATATAATATTGTATTTGTGTAAGTATATACTGTATGTATGTATATTGTAGGTATATTTGTAAATTTATCTTAAGTTTTCCAATTGACGTTAAAGGCCCTGCACCAAAACAATGTTTCTGTTTAGCCCATTGGTTGACTGGTAGAGAATGCCTTAAGGCATTAAGTCCGCCAATTGTACTATTTATATTGTGAAATAAAGATTAAATAAATAAATGAATAATTACGAAAATTACTTAAAACCTCCGTTGCTTATTACATTTCAAAAGGCTAATAAAATCTCTCATATAAAATCACAACCTTGTACTTATCGTGCTAAAAACAAACATAAATATTCTTAGGGTTAATCAGACTATAATATTGTTATCCGCTAAAACTAAATATTATAGGTAATGAGGTTTAATATTCCCGTGAAAACTTTAAAACTCTCTACATTTTATCTTCAGTTTTGGCATTAAATTGTCTTTTAAGTAACTTTTATCGATATAAAACTCACTACCTATTAAACCCACTAACTATAAAAGATGTTTTGTATGTAAGTATTACTTATTATATAAGTTTTCAACATAATTCTTAAACAATTGTTTGAACACAACTATCACCTCAATTATAAAAATATTTCACTTCACGGACACACAGAGTACACAGACTACGCACACCCACTCGCTCCGGCGATCGCCGATAGACTAAATCACAGGTCGTATTCACGAGCCACATCGCCGCGAGCGCACATTTTTATTGCTGTATCTTCAAGCACTACCCACTTCACGTTGTGTTTCAAATGTCGTTACTGTAGCTTGCTGTTAATTCATTTTCGAATGAAATGTAGTAAGCGTCAATCATAGATAATTTATTTTACGATAATTGCAGTAAGCTTGGTTCGTAATTTTTTCACTACATGCATAAATGCTGTAACCGCCACGGAACAAAATTTCGGCAACGCTGTAACCGGCACACCCTTTGATTTATGAAAAAACAAAATTAGCGTAAATGTACTCGTTTAGAAAATTGCTACTATTTGGATGTTTACAGCAATTAGATGTGGGCATCGTCAAAAAAAATACATTCGTTTTGCAACGTAGTCCAGTTTTTTCTAAGCGTCGTAGAGCCATGGGACCCAGACCAGTCGACGCAGAAAAATTCGCTGATTCCGAATATGCAAAAAAAAATTTTTTGACCAAGTGGCGGTTACTACGTTCTCGCTTTTTGCCATCGATATATATATATATATATATATGTCTAACTATGAACTTTTTTTCGCCATCGCCTAGCAACCGGATAAGCACGGATCAAAACACAAATAATTAATTTTTATTTGCATCTGCTATCTATGTAAAATTTACAGCAAAAGGGCGACTGGATAAAATATAGACAACAAGAAAAAGCATTATTTCTCCGCGGAGACTGCGGCCCGGCCCACACGGCGCGCTGCGGCGCACCGGGCGACCAGCTTGACAGTTGTCAAATCATAACAACAATCAAAATTGATTATTTTCAAGAGATTGCTTTATATTCTACAGTTGTGTTTACCTATTATCAGTGCGTGAGTGCTAATATCTGCGATATAAATCACCCCTCGCCTCCGGGACTTAAAAGGTGCTGAATTTGTATGCTCAATATTGCAGCGGCTACGTTTTATACTATATTTGTTATCGTAGTTCTAAGTTTATACCTATTACGTTTTTTAATATTTTATTTGATGTCTTCTAACAGCACGGGCTCCCTCACGAATGTCGCTTCCACTTCAGTGTCACTGGAAAGCTCCATTCAGTGCCCACACTGCTCCCAGACTCGCTTCTTTAAAGGTCAGAGGGGATTAAATATACATATCAGCCGAACCCATGCCAATCGTACTGGCTCAAATACGCCGCTTCCTGACCCTATTCGGACAAATAATCCACAGCCAAATCAGACTAGGCCCTTTTTTGAAAAACTGAGTGAGCTCAAACATTCAACCCCGGTCATTAAACGAATTCCTCGCAGCGCACGAATTCAGGTTGCTCAAAAACTTACAGACGATATAAAATCTGTAATAAACGAAAATACACAGGAATTAAAAAAAAAAAAATATATATATATATATATATATGTCTAATAACTTTATAAAATGACTGATGTAATGAAAACTGAAAAATTTCATCCTTCTAGGTCATCTGGAAGTAGATTAGGTTTAGGTACTATATATGAGTCAGTCAGTCAGTCAGTCAGTGCTAAAATTTACGACTTTTTGACCCTCATATCTTTATAACCGTTTTAGCTAGCTTAATGAAATTCGGGCTTCTAGATGTCCTTATGGATATAATTAAACACACGTAGTTTTATGTGTTTACGTTAAACAGGTATTGAGTTATAGAAGGGTCAAATGTGGCACCAAGTGGTTCGTGTAATATTATACTCGGCGCTGGCTAGCCAGTTTTGCTTCAACTTGGCTTGACACGCTGCCGCGTGTCTAGATAAAACTCGTTTCGAACCAAGGTCAAACATTACGCTTACATCAGGTAAGGTGCTTTGGGGTGATTTCGAACGTGGGGTAATTCCGAAATTTAAAGATATCTCATAATCCACGCAACATACATTTACTGTGACATGCTAACACTATACTAGACATGTCAATAGTGCTTCAACTAATTGCACACTGTAAAAATCTTGCATGGTTTAGTAGAAATTGCTAATTTTCAAAATTACCCCTCGTTCGAAATTACCCCAAAGCACCTTACCTAGGAACTTATCTATAATTTAACTTCAAATTAAATAAATTAGCAAGTGTTTATTTATATGTGTAAATACAGCTGAGAAGCGGCTCTACAGTGTTGCCAACTTAGCACTTTTAGGGCTAAATTTTGCACTTTTTAGTCGGTTTTGCCCCAAAATTCTCAATTTAGCACTTAAGCTTTTTTTGACATATGACACATGCCGCACGACAAGTGTCGCATGACGCATGTCGTGCGATAAATGTAGCATGACACACATTGCACGACAAATGTCGCACAACAGATGTCGCATGACACATGCCGCACGACAAGTGTCGCATGACACATGTCGTACGACAAATGTCGCACGACGCACGTTGCACGACAAATGGCGCATAACGCATGTCGCATGCACGCGGCAGTTTTTGCACAAAAATGTCACATAACAACTGTAGCATGACACATGTCTCACAACACAAGGCATGTCTGTCGCACGACAAAATTAAATGTCGCATGACGCATGTCGTACGCCAAATATCACACGACACACGTTGCATGACAATTGTCGCATGATGCATGTTGCACGACAAAGGCGACAAACAAATACAGTGCGTATAGTCAACAACAAAATAAACTCCGCACTCCGCACTTAGTAAGAAACTAAATTATCTACAAACATCCAACGGTCGACAAATGTATTGACCTTACCAACATCAGCGGAACGTTACCGAATATTTTGGTTACCGGTATTATAAAGGTATTACCAAAAATACCGGTATTTTCAATATTTCATATCCCAGGGTAATAAAATTTGTTTTTTTTCTAAGTATGATATTGGTCAAAAATACTCTAAATAAGTCTAGGTAATAAGATTTCAGTTAAAAATTGCTATTATTGCTGTGAAACTATACTGCTTAATAACATTGACAGATCCATTACTGAGCATATTTTAAATTCGTTCGCACTATTTCAGACGTAATATTAGCCCTAAGTTTAATTCAGAGTTGGCAGCACTGCGGGCACGCTCGTACGGCGTGGTCCTGCCGTGGAATGGACGGGGCGCGCGCGACGCTACATCGGCCATTTTGTTTTTCTTCTTGATACGGTACGGACGGAGTGTTGCGTGTGTAGTGAGCAAAATTGTTGAAATAGTGCACAATTGTCCTTGGACGTTGAATTATCTAGGTATGTATTGTGTTAGTGATAAAATAGTTCACGTTAATCGATCAGTCCTAGGACTGATCGATTAACGTGAACTATTACCTAACCTAACCTTAAATTTCTTTCGATTACAATCCTGTTTGACTAACTATAGAAATGTTGTTACATACATCTAGTTAACATTCTTAACATTATAGTTATTTTATTCAATTGAAATACATATACAAGTCAGTTGTTAACGTTTGTTTATCTAATCCCAATTTATCTAATCCCATGATTACAAAATATTTATGTAAAATGAGTAACTGCAGATTAACATTTTGTGAAGCCTTTGCCGGAAATTGCGATTTCTGATCATACCTACTTAAAACACTCGATCATGTCGCCTTTAAACATACTTATTCCGGTCTACCGTGAAACTGTTACCACGAAATAATAATAAAATAATGTTATGTCGTTATACAACCTGGACAAATTGCTACTTAAGACATTTTTTATACTTTACGATGTAACTACATAGTCTTTAAACTATAAAGACATTCTACAATATTGGACGTAAAGATTATTCAGACCTTATAACTATTAAAACATTATGACGTTAAGCCGTTTTGCAGTCAAGTCATTCAGTCTACTATGTCTTATAACAGTGAGGGCGTTTTACAGACCAAGACATTTTACTCCCCGGACAAAAATACAACTAAGGTGCTCTGCTCTCTAAGGCTAAATGCAATGCAAGTAAGGCGTTCAGGACCCAACCCGTTTTTGAGAAGCCCTCATAAATACGTAATTTAAAATTGAAAGACATAAAATTCTGTGAATTTACAGAAGATATTTAAAATTACCAAAAATTATGTAAGTAATAGTCTGACCCAAATTTACCATTTAACTTATATAAATATATTGTATTATTATTTCAGTGGAACACGGAGAAATGCCTGTATACAAAATATGGTCTAGCAGTTTAAAGCAAAAAAAAATAATTTCGATTAACGAGTCATCTATAGCAGAAATTATTAAAAAAGGTATAATTTATAAATTACTTTGTTGTAGACATGATGTGCTTTAGTCAAATACCCGTGTATAGTGTAGATCGAGGGCTGAGTGGTCAAATCCAATAAGTATGTATACATATCCATTCATACTTATTGGATTTGACCACTCAAGTCCGGCTATTGTTCCGCCTAAATTGTAAACTTGAATTTGAATTTATAGCTTGGCAACTTCATTGGTGAAACCCACATCACACAAGTTATGGCCATCACGAACGGGGCCCTCCGGAGGCTGCTTCCGTCGGTCGTCGTTCGTGTTGGCGGTAACTTGTGTGAGTAGTTACGGCTGCACATAACAAAAAGCACACATGTGAGTGTCACCAACGAAGTTGCCAAGCTATACATGTTATAATTATACAAGGTGTTTTATTGAACGTCATACAACTCATGTTTTTAAACTCCTCTCCCTGGTGCTAAAACCCTGTGCTAGGTGTCGTGTTGTTAAACTCATCTTAATTAATTAATATCACTGTTTTAATTATTCATGTTCTTTTGGTCTCATCGTGGTTACCCTACTTAGAGTTAAAAGAGAAAAGTTTGAATCTAATTTTGTAGTGAAAACTTACCTTTTTACCTATCTAGGTCGATAATTTATGAATAAAATGCATGCATTCTGACACATTATTGAAGTTATTGGTCATAACAAACAAACATGTCGTTAACTGAGCCGGAATTGCTTAAGTGGTATTACGTTCAATGAAACACCTTGTACTAGTGAAGTGTATGCTGCCTTAATCTTGCCTTGTAGACTTAGTTTTAGTAATATGATTAGTTGTTAGTCATATAGTGTGGTAGTTTAGTTTACTTATTATTATATATATATTTATTCAAATGGTAAATTCATAATAATAGGTACATCGTCCCACAAAACTGTTTTCACAGTTCGACTGTGGGGTCCGTGAGTCATCTATTATACAATATTAGAAAACATAATTATGTAGTGACTGACTGAGAATTTTACATACCATAAATAACTTGTAATAATCATTTCTATATTTATTTTTAGTCTTATTGTTTACTAATAACTTGAGGAATCTAACTTACTTATAACGTCTTCATTCGTCGACTATACAACGTGTCCCAAAACTCAACGATAAGCCGGCACCAGAGGATGGAGCTACTTATGATTAGTCGAGAAAAAATAAGGAAAAAAATATATCTCAAATTATTTTTTCTCGACTAATCATAAGTAGCCGGCACCAGAGGATGGAGCTACTTATGATTAGTCGAGAAAAAATAATTTGAGATATATTTTTTTCCTTATTTTTTCTCGACTAATCATAAGTAGCTCCATCCTCTGGTGCCGGCTTATCGTTGAGTTTTGGGACACGTTGTATATGCCCATAGTTTTACACTTGACTGTACAACAGTGGCGTGGCGTTGAAGAAATCCTTGGGCAAGCCGGAGCAGCTTTGGCTTCAATTTTCTATAAGAGCACTAGAATTAAGTGCTGAACTGCCTAATATTAGGCAAGCCGATGGGAATCGAGTTTTATGGACGCCACGCCACTGCTGTACAATAAAACTGTCTACTCTCTGCTGGTAGTAAAATAGATATACCTTTATGCTTTATAGTTTTTAGGCTAGAAACTTTGCTTTTACTTTCCCGGAGTAGAGTGCTGAATTGACTGCATGAGACGTCCGCGTCTACATCGCCATGCCGTCTCTGCTGAAGTACCGATATTCGGCAACTAGCACAAAATATTGGAACTAGTAAGTTTGCTTATATTTATTTACAAATTGTGACGGTGTATAGCAAACGGGCCCACTTTGTCAGTTCTAGTTTCCGAGGTACGTGCGCTTTTATTTAACTTGGCCAAAATTACCTAAATTCAGTTTAGGGTTCCGTAGCCAAAATGGCAAAAACGGAACCCTTATAGTTTCGTCATGTCCGTCCGTCTGTCTGTCTGTCTGTCTGTCTGTCCGTATGTCACAGGCATTTTACTCAAAAACTGCACGATGGATATTGATGAAATTTGGAACATAGGTGTCTTGTATGAGCCGCTACTTAGTTTAGTAGTTAAAAAATTAAAATAAATATTTTAAATAAATATAAATAAATTGAAATTTAGCAGATTTTTTTTTATAAAACAAAATCCGTTGTATATAATCGGCGATACAGATATATCGGCCGATATATCGGTATCGGTATCGTTACATCCCTAATTTATATGTAAAAAATGTGATGTATAACATTATCTTCTTAATTGCAGCCAATGAAAAGAATATATCCGGTAGTAAGATTTTTCTGTTAGACGGAACAGAAGTTGAAGACGATGACATTCTTGTAGAATTACAAAAGGACGTTCTAATTATAGGAGATAGTTGGGAACCTAACCAAAGGGATGATCAGAGTGCACGCGCGACTACATCTGCAACTACTATTCCTAATTCGCCATCGTCCACTATAGTCAGCAATATCAGCGAATGGAGCACAAATAGCACTGTGTTAGACATTTCCTACGACAAATTTCCAACGTCGCTTTTAAAAAAATTGAATGATCTTGAACCGGTCTCCAATACGGACGTCAACACTATCGTGAGAATCTTAACGGATGAAGTAGTCCAACAGTCAAAACTACCTACTAGGTCAATGTATAGAACAGTTGCAAAGGATTTGTGTAATAAATTTCCCCAATTACATGATAGAGATGCTGATACCAAAGAACTAATTGGAACAGGCTACTACACAATTTTCAAAAAAATTGAGGAAAGAGTTCAGTATCTCCAAAGGCCGAATAAAAGAGCTGCATATGACGACGGCTTGGGTTCAAGAAAGAAAGCTAAAAACCTTAAGAATTTGAGTGCTGGCTGCAAGGAATGGCAACCTAGTGATCCTGATAGTGAAGATCTTGAAACTTTAGAATATAAAAAGGACTGGCTTAAATCGAATTCTTCCATAAATGATAGAGAAGAAGTACGAGTTGAATTATACATGCAAGAAACCTATTCACAGCAGAGGAAATTTCTGAACTCGACACCTGCCATACCAAGTATTGTTGAAGAGTGGCCAGTGTTGTTCGAAGAGAAATATATGATTTCACACTTTGATCGTCTTTGTGCCTTGAATTCTGACCAGTGTATGGAAGCTTTTCAGAACAAAACCGCGGCATTGAAAGAGCGGTTGAAAGCTTTAGTCTCGAAGAAAGCACTCGAACAGAGCGCTCACAACGGCAATGAGTTCATAGAAAATATACGGCTGATTGCTGTATACTTTAAAGACGATATATCACACATATACCAAAGTGATAAGGTATAATATATATATATATATCAGTGGCGTGGCGTAAAAGCTATCCTTGGACAAGCCGATGCAGATTTGGCGTACATTTTTGGCAAAAGTGCTCAAATGCTTAATATTAGGCAAGCCGATAGGAATCGAGTTCTTTGGACGCCACGATATTGATATATATATACATATATATACAGGGCGTCCCACGGCTATGCCACATGGAGGAAGTGTTTCCTTTCAGCAAAACATCCTATCTACAATATTTGAGGTACTTTTCCTCCATGTGGCATAGCCGTGGGACGCCCTGTATATCATAATTATATTGATTTTCCTTCCGAGTTTCATCTATACTGATCAATTTTATTTTTCAGAAATCATTGACTACGGCAGAAGTTGCTGACCTACCCAAAGTTGCTGCACCTAATATTGTATTTTCAGGTGAGATGTAACTTTAGTACAATTATAAAGGGGCCATCCATAAAGTACGTACGTACGTGTGCGCAATACTACTGTAAATGTAACTTTACTACAATTATACAGGGTGTCCCTAAAACCAACTTTTATACGATCAGGGCTGATAGACCAGCTCATAAGAACCTAGATTAAGCAAATTTGACCTTTGTAAAAATCTCTTAGTTTTCGAGATATTGACGTTTTTGTAAAACTCGTGCTAAGTGATACCCTGACTCGGTGTTTTGAGTGTCATTGCTAAAATATCAAGTATTTTACAAATCTGTTTTTTGCTATGTGTGGCCAAATAACTATGCTATTGAACGTATTTTCTATTTTTGCTAATTTATTCATGCTGTGGACACAGTACAATAACAAAAAAAAATTATTCGATATTTTTCAAATTTCACCTCTGACTTCGAACTAGCGTGGTGAAAAAAAAATGTACCAACATAACCAGGCACTCAACGTAAAAAAATTGCGCATTTATTGTAGTTTCTAAAATGGTATAAAATTAACTAAACACTGTAATAATTTTTGAAATAATGATATTTTGTTACAAAATTAACTGTCTGCCGATGTCTGTCATACGATCCGGTTGAACTAAGTTTGCACCTGGCGTGCTTGACATCACATACAAATTAGGTGCAAACTTCACGTAATCGTCAATATCTCGAAAACTAAGAAATTTTTATGAGGTCGATTTTACTCAGTCTCGTTTTTTATGAGCTGGTTTATCAGCCCTATTCGCCATTTTGTAAAAGTCGCGAATTTTGATAGCCTGGATCAGTCTTTCGAAAGTCATGACTTCAAATTTCAGTATTTTCTTAATCTGCTATTTGTTTTAAACATTACTTAATAATTATGCTATCATACCTTATCAAAATAAATTAGATTTTACGTGATTCAAAATATGACCTCGGATTTGAATCGCGTAATACTTAAAACAAATTTACCATGCAAAATAAAAAAAAATAATGTAGTTTAAAATAGTAAGATTTTACACACTAGACAGCGTAGTTTTTAAGATAATAGCATTTTAATTCAAAAGGAGGTTATACTACAATATTCCATTGGTTAAATTTCGTACCAGAATTTGAATTTCGAACAGAAAAGGTATGATAGCATAATTATTAAGTAATGTTTAACAAAAAACAGATTAAGAAAATACTGAAATTTGAAGTAATGACATTCGAAAGACTGATCCAGGCTATCAAAATTCGCGACTTTTACAAAATGGCGAATAGGGCTGATAAACCAGCTCATAAAAAACGAGACTGAGTAAAATCGACCTCATAAAAATTTCTTAGTTTTCGAGATATTGACGATTACGTGAAGTTTGCACCTAATTTGTATCTGATGTCAAGCACGCCAGGTGCAAACTTAGTTCAACCGGATCGTATGACAGACATCGGCAGACAGTTAATTTTGTAACAAAATATCATTATTTCAAAAATTATTACAGTGTTTAGTTAATTTTATACCATTTTAGAAACTACAATAAATGCGCAATTTTTTTACGTTGAGTGCCTGGTTATGTTGGTACATTTTTTTTTCACCACGCTAGTTCGAAGTCAGAGGTGAAATTTGAAAAATATCGAATAATTTTTTTTTGTTATTGTACTGTGTCCACAGCATGAATAAATTAGCAAAAATAGAAAATACGTTCAATAGCATAGTTATTTGGCAACACATAGCAAAAAACAGATTTGTAAAATACTTGATATTTTAGCAATGACACTCAAAACACCGAGTCAGGGTATCACTTAGCACGAGTTTTACAAAAACGTCAATATCTCGAAAACTAAGAGATTTTTACTAAGGTCAAATTTGCTTAATCTAGGTTCTTATGAGCTGGTCTATCAGCCCTGATCGTATACAAGTTGGTTTTAGGGACACCCTGTATAAGCAGCATTTAGGGCCTGTTTTAATTTATTTTTTTCCACAGATATTGAAAATATACATTACTTACTGGTAGAAAAAACCATCGTCAGCGAAACTGCGGATTTCTCCAGAGCGTTACAATTATTGATGGCAGCTTACTTCAACTTTAATTTGGAATATCCAGTGGAATGTCAAAATACGTTAGAGTTTATGCAAAGGTACGTGTTTAAGATTAACCCTATAGAGGGTTGTAAAATCCGTAAAGGACGCACGCTGAAAAAAGTGTTGTCATTAATGGGTAAACTTAATTTTGAATAACATGTCATTTAAATGCGAATATTGTGGCAAGAATTTTTTAACTGTGATCTCGTACAATAACCACCAAAAAAGTCATAGATTCTGTAAAAATATAAAATTTAAGTGTATTGATCCTTTGTGTAAAAGTATTTTCGATAATTATGAGTCTTTTAGGAATCACAATTTTAGATTGCACCAGTCCGAGACTAGTAGTGCTAATGTTGACATTAATTCATCCTATAATAAATGTACAGTATGTAATAAGAGAATTTTGTCAAAAAATGTTGAATACCATTCTAGAATTCATGATATTCAGTCTGGAAAAACGGTTACTTGTCCATTTAATTTTCCATCTGAAACAAGTCCATGTGGTTCGTCAACTTTTACTACTGTGCCATCATTAAAAAGTCACGTATATCGCAATCATTCGCATTCTATTTCGGATTCGATCAATCGAGATTTAAACCCTAGTACTAGTACTGCCAGCAGTGATATTCAAGATTTTACTATATCTAACGAATTAGAACTCGAGACTAATCTTCATAACGATACGGAGTTATTATCCATGAAGCCATTACTGTTACTTTTACTTAAATTAGAGACACGAAATCTTCTTTCTCAAGATGCTATTCAGAGTGTAATTGAAGGTTATGCAGATGTCCATGAAAGTTCTTTGAAAAATATTAAAAACGAATGTTTATCTTTGCTTGATACATATCCAGATTCCAAAAAAGCTATTGAGAAACATGTATTCAATTTGAAGTACGAGGAAAGTATGACTGGCAATTGGTCTAAAAACTTGACAAGCAAGTACTTAAGATTTAAACTATACTCGGAACTTTTTAATATTGTGCTACCAATTTCTATAATGTTAGGCAGAAATAACTTTCATAAGATGTGTTCTTTACAATATGTACCAATCATAGACAGTATTAAAACGTTGTTTGCAGATAAGACATTTCTTGAACAATTTCAAAATCCAAAAGAGAAAGTAAAAGACGTTTACACAGATATTACATGTGGCTCAAAAAGTTGTAGAAGCGATTTTCTAAAGAATCCAAACACGTTAAAAATAATATTGTATCAAGATGCTTTTGAAGTTTGTAATCCATTGGGGTCATCAAAGATTAAACAAAAAATACTAGGAGTTTACATGACGGTGGCAAATATATTTCCTTACAATAGGTCGAAAGTAGATAACATGAAACTGGTATTATTGTGCAAAGAAAAACATTTAAACGAATTCGGTCATAGTAAAATTTTTGGAAAATTAATCGAAGACCTTAGAAGCTTAGAAACGTGTGGATTATATATCGAAGAGTGTAACCAGGTTATTTATGGCACTCTTTTGACAATAATTGGTGACAATTTGGGAAGTCATACCATCGGCGGATTTGTTGAAAACTTTAATGTAAACCATTTTTGTCGTTTTTGTTTAATTGAGAAAGAACTTTTTGCGCAGAATCCAATACTTTTAGGAATAAAAAGAACTATTGGCGACTACAACGAAGACGTAGAAATCTCTAACGAATTATCAGCACATTCTCGAGGGGTTAAACGGGATTCTGTTTTTAATCAAATCGAAAACTATCACGTCATTGATGGTTTACCTCCCTGTTTAGGACATGATTTATTCGAAGGTATTGTGCCATTTGACATAGCTCTAGCCATCAACTATTTTATAAGAAAAAAAAATTTTACTCCAAATTTTTTAAACATGAATATGGCACGTCTGGCTAAAAAGGAAAAAATAAGTGTGCCACCCCCCTTTAAAGCTAATTCTGTTAAGCTAGGGGGTCAAGCTCTTGAAAATTGGCATTTTCTAAATTATTTGCCACTGGTTCTATTAACAGTAGTAGATA
Source organism: Eudemis profundana (assembly GCA_947034925.1). NCBI lineage: Eukaryota > Metazoa > Arthropoda > Insecta > Lepidoptera > Tortricidae > Eudemis > Eudemis profundana. The sequence continues at coordinate 3,931,103 of OX344809.1, forward strand.
TTCAGGACCCTGTGTGGCAAATGCTTATAAAGTTGCGAGAAATTGTACAACTTACTTGCGCATATGAGATATCTATTGGTCAAACAGCTTTATTAACATCTGGCACAAAAGAATATTTAGTACTTAGAAAACAGTTGTTCCCTAATGTTCCGTTAAGACCTAAACATCACTACATGCTACACTATGGTGAACTGACGAGGCTTCATGGGCCGTTGATTTGTTCTTGGACACTTAGATTTGAAAGCAAACATAGATTTTTCAAAAACGTTGTGCGACACCTTCCAAATTTTATAAATGTCACAAGTTCATTAGCAAGTCGTCATCAACTACACGAAGGTTACCTTTCCCAGGGTATTCGGTATGATACAAAATTATTTTCTAAGGATTCTCGTGTGAATAGTACCGACGAATTACCGTCAAGCATTAGGTCCTTGCTATCAGACACCACCCCTGAAACAATGTTATCGGCATCACATATAACTTACAGGGGTATAAATTATGCAATTGGTGATTATCTTTTATACAAACAAGAGGAGAATATACTGAATTTCCTCAAAGTAAATAAGATATTTTACAATGATACGTATGAAAATCCTTATTTTACTGGGTCAAATATTAAATTTGAAATTAATTCGGAAATAGGCTTGTGTCAAAAGCTTTTAACACCTCAACTTGATCTTAATGAAAATGAAATATGCATTGATTATCAAAACCTGCTTCATTTTCACACTTATTCCATTCATGTTGTTAATAATTGCCATTTTATTTGTCTGCATCATGCTTTTTTAGACATGCTTTAACCCTAAACTTGGCACCGTATCTAAAAATGCACATTTTGCGTTAAAAAATCTAGCATCAAACAGATGTTAGTTTCTGGTATTGTCTTTGATTAAAACAGACAAGGTAAAGGTAAAAACACTTTCTACCAAAATAGTACATTATACACAACTAGGGTGGTAATACAAATTACCTATTTATTACCTTCCGTATTGTGTACATCATTTTATGTCTACACTTGGCCAGAAAGAATGAATAGAAATCGATCCTATATACCTATTCTTTAAAAGCTTTAGTTCGCGACTATCGGCAAGGAGCAATTCTTCCTTAATGGTTACAATTACCCATTAAACTAGTTATTAACACATTAATCTAGTTGTAAGCTATAGTGGGAAGGAGGTTAAGTAAGCCGTTTCACGTTAGGACACTTAATCTTTGACCCATGATTTCATTACGTCTCACCCTAAAGCAGGCGGGGACGACCCCTCCATATATTAGTTACTAAAAGGCTAAAAAAGTTGATTTGAAAAAATGCTGTAACCGTAGGCCACGATGCCATTGTTTCCAGCGGCGACCACGCGGACTCGATGGATGCCAAGGTGCAACAGGACTTGACTTTTTTTGGTCGGAAACTCTTGTCAAACCTTCATATTACGGCTGAGTGCTGTAATAAATTTTTAATAAATATAGACGGAACAGAAGTTGAAGATGATGATCTTCTTGTAGAATTACAAAAGGACGTTCTAATGATAGAAGATAGTTGGCGTCCGGCGCTCCTGTGCGCTTCCCGGCTCCGGCACATTGAGCCATGCCGTTGCCGCGGAGGTAGTTAGCTGCAGTGTGACACCAGACTCAGGTTCGCCGGCTCAAGGTGCCCGAAAGGGTCCGTGACCCTTGAGCCGGCGAACAGGAGTCTACCACCGCAGCATATAGGCACTGGACAAATGTAACTTCTGAACTATTTCTGAACTCGACACCTGCCATACCAAGTATTGTTGAAGAGTGGCCAGTGTTGTTCGAAGAGAAATATATGATTTCGCACTTTCATCGGCTTTCCTTTGGTTTATTCGTTTCGGACGTTGCTCGTCGTCCGACGCTCCGTGTGCGCTTCCCGGCTCCGGCACATTGGGCCGTGCCGTTGCCGCGGAGGTCCATGCGGAGTGTCTTATGTCCGCTTTCTGTCTCCGCGCCTCCCGCCGGCGTCGGCACACTGGGCCGTGCTGCCGCCGCGGGAGGGCGCGAGGCTGTCTTTCCGGATTGTTTGCTGAAGTATAAGGTCTCCGGTGCGTGTGTTCGTGCGGTCAGGTTTACAGTGTCGGGGTGTAAGCTCAAGTTTCCCTCTTCGTCCGGCGCTCCGTGTGCGCTTCCCGGCTTCGGCACATTGGGCCGTGCCGTTGCCGCGGAGGTCCATGCGGAGTGTCTTATGTCCGCTTTCTGTCTCCGCGCCTCCCGCCGGCGTCGGCACACTGGGCCGTGCTGCCGCCGCGGGAGGGCGCGAGGCTGTCTTTCCGGATTGTTTGCTGAAGTATAAGGTCTCCGGTGCGTGTGTTCGTGCGGTCAGGTTTACAGTGTCGGGGTGTAAGCTCAAGTTTCCCTCTTCGTCCGGCGCTCCGTGTGCGCTTCCCGGCTTCGGCACATTGGGCCGTGCCGTTGCCGCGGAGGTCCATGCGGAGTGTCTTATGTCCGCTTTCTGTCTCCGCGCCTCCCGCCGGCGGCGGCACACTGGGCCGTGCTGCCGCCGCGGGAGGGCGCGAGGCTGTCTTTCTGGATTGTTTGCTGAAGTATAAGGTCTCCGGGGCGTGTGTTCTTGCCGTCGGGTTTACCGTGTCGGGCTGTAAGCTTAACTTTTCCTCTTTTCGGTTGGGGCCTGTTTGTTTGGTCTTAATTGCAGCCAATGAAAAGAATATATCCGGTAGTAAGATTTTTCTGTTAGACGGAACAGAAGTTGAAGACGATGACATTCTTGTAGAATTACAAAGAGACGTTCTAATTATAGGAGATAGTTGGGAACCTAACCAAAGGGATGATCAGAGTGCACGCGCGACTACATCTGCAACTACTATTCCTAATTCGCCATCGTCCACTATAGTCAGCAATATCAGCGAATGGAGCACAAATAGCACTGTGTTAGACATTTCCTACGACAAATTTCCAACGTCGCTTTTAAAAAAATTGAATGATCTTGAACCGGTCTCCAATACGGACGTCAACACTATCGTGAGAATCTTAACGGATGAAGTAGTCCAACAGTCAAAACTACCTACTAGGTCAATGTATAGAACAGTTGCAAAGGATTTGTGTAATAAATTTCCCCAATTACATGATAGAGATGCTGATACCAAAGAACTAATTGGAACAGGCTACTACACAATTTTCAAAAAAATTGAGGAAAGAGTTCAGTATCTCCAAAGGCCGAATAAAAGAGCTGCATATGACGACGGCTTGGGTTCAAGAAAGAAAGCTAAAAACCTTAAGAATTTGAGTGCTGGCTGCAAGGAATGGCAACCTAGTGATCCTGATAGTGAAGATCTTTAAACTTTAGAATATAAAAAGGATTGGCTTAAATCTAATTCTTACATAAAGGATACAGAAGAAGTACGAGTTGAATCATACATGCAAGAATACCTATTCACGGCAGAGGAAATTTCTGAACTCGACACCTGCGATACCAAGTATTGTTGAAGAACGGCCAGTGATGTTCGAAAAAAAATATATGATTTCGCACTTTCATCGGCTTTCCTTTGGCTTATTCGTTTCGGACGTTGCTCGTCGTCCGACGCTCCATGTGCGCTTCCCGGCTCCGGCACATTGGGCCGTGCCGTTGCCGCGGAGGTCCATGCGGAGTGTCTTATGTCTGCTTTCTGTCTCCGCGCCTCCCGCCGGCGTCGGCACACTGGGCCGTGCTGCCGCCGCGGGAGGGCGCGAGGCTGTCTTTCCGGATTGTTTGCTGAAGTATAAGGTCTCCGGTGCGTGTGTTCGTGCGGTCAGGTTTACAGTGTCAGGGTGTAAGCTCAAGTTTCCCTCTTCGTCCGGCGCTCCGTGTGCGCTTCCCGGCTTCGGCACATTGGGCCGTGCCGTTGCCGCGGAGGTCCATGCGGAGTGTCTTATGTCCGCTTTCTGTCTCCGCGCCTCCCGCCGGCGTCGGCACACTGGGCCGTGCTGCCGCCGCGGGAGGGCGCGAGGCTGTCTTTCCGGATTGTTTGCTGAAGTATAAGGTCTCCGGTGCGTGTGTTCGTGCGGTCAGGTTTACAGTGTCAGGGTGTAAGCTCAAGTTTCCCTCTTCGTCCGGCGCTCCGTGTGCGCTTCCCGGCTTCGGCACATTGGGCCGTGCCGTTGCCGCGGAGGTCCATGCGGAGTGTCTTATGTCCGCTTTCTGTCTCCGCGCCTCCCGCCGGCGTCGGCACACTGGGCCGTGCTGCCGCCGCGGGAGGGCGCGAGGCTGTCTTTCCGGATTGTTTGCTGAAGTATAAGGTCTCCGGTGCGTGTGTTCGTGCGGTCAGGTTTACAGTGTCAGGGTGTAAGCTCAAGTTTCCCTCTTCGTCCGGCGCTCCGTGTGCGCTTCCCGGCTTCGGCACATTGGGCCGTGCCGTTGCCGCGGAGGTCCATGCGGAGTGTCTTATGTCCGCTTTCTGTCTCCGCGCCTCCCGCCGGCGTCGGCACACTGGGCCGTGCTGCCGCCGCGGGAGGGCGCGAGGCTGTCTTTCCGGATTGTTTGCTGAAGTATAAGGTCTCCGGTGCGTGTGTTCGTGCGGTCAGGTTTACAGTGTCAGGGTGTAAGCTCAAGTTTCCCTCTTCGTCCGGCGCTCCGTGTGCGCTTCCCGGCTTCGGCACATTGGGCCGTGCCGTTGCCGCGGAGGTCCATGCGGAGTGTCTTATGTCCGCTTTCTGTCTCCGCGCCTCCCGCCGGCGTCGGCACACTGGGCCGTGCTGCCGCCGCGGGAGGGCGCGAGGCTGTCTTTCCGGATTGTTTGCTGAAGTATAAGGTCTCCGGTGCGTGTGTTCGTGCGGTCAGGTTTACAGTGTCAGGGTGTAAGCTCAAGTTTCCCTCTTCGTCCGGCGCTCCGTGTGCGCTTCCCGGCTTCGGCACATTGGGCCGTGCCGTTGCCGCGGAGGTCCATGCGGAGTGTCTTATGTCCGCTTTCTGTCTCCGCGCCTCCCGCCGGCGTCGGCACACTGGGCCGTGCTGCCGCCGCGGGAGGGCGCGAGGCTGTCTTTCCGGATTGTTTGCTGAAGTATAAGGTCTCCGGGGCGTGTGTTCTTGCCGTCGGGTTTACCGTGTCGGGCTGTAAGCTTAACTTTTCCTCTTTTCGGTTGGGGCCTGTTTGTTTGGTCTTAATTGCAGTCAATGAAAAGAATATATCCGGTAGTAAGATTTTTCTGTTAGACGGAACAGAAGTTGAAGACGATGACATTCTTGTAGAATTACAAAAAGACGTTCTAATTATAGGAGATAGTTGGGAACCTAACCAAAGGGATGATCAGAGTGCACGCGCGACTACATCTGCAAATACTATACCTAATTCGCCATCGTCCACTATAGTCAGCAATATCAGCGAATGGAGTACAAATAGCACTGTGTTAGACATTTCCTACGACAAATTTCCAACGTCGCTTTTAAAAAAATTGAATGATCTTGAACCGGTCTCCAATACGGACGTCAACACTATCGTGAGAATCTTAACGGATGAAGTACTCCAACAGTCAAAACCACCTACTAGGTCAATGTATAGAAGAGTTGCAAAGGATTTGTGTAATAAATTTCCTCAATTACATGATAGCGATGCTGATACCAAAGAACTAATTGGAACAGGCAACTACACAATTTTCAAAAAAATTGAGGAAAGAGTTCAGTATCTCCAAAGGCCGAATAAAAGAGCTGCATATGACGACGACTTGGGATCAAGAAATAAAGCTAGAAACCTTAAGAATTTGAGTGCTGGCTGCAAGGAATGGCAACCTAGTGATCCTGATAGTGAAGATCTTGAAACTTTAGAATATAAAAAGGACTGGCTTAAATCGAATTCTTCCATAAAGGATAGAGAAGAAGTACGAGTTGAATTATACATGCAAGAAACCTATTCACAGCAGAGGAAATTTCTGAACTCGACACCTGCCATACCAAGTATTGTTGAAGAGTGGCCAGTGTTGTTCGAAGAGAAATATATGATTTCGCACTTTCATTGTCTTTGTGCCTTGAATTCTGACTAGTGTATGGAAGCTTTTCAGAATTAAACCGCGGCATTGAAAGCTTTAGTCTCGAAGAAAGCACTCGAACAGAGCGCCCACAACGGCAATGATTTCATAGATAATATACAGCTGATTGCTGTATATTTTAAAGACGACATATCTCACATGTACCAAAGTAATGAGGTTTACACATTATATCACAATTTACTTCTGAATTTTGTTTCTTGCTAAATATTATCAGTAGTTAGCTGCAGTGTGACACCAGACTCAGGTTCGCCGGCTCAAGGTGCCCAAAAGGGTCCGTGACCCTTGAGCCGGCGAACAGGAGTCTACCACCGCAGCATATAGGCACTGGACACATGTATTCATTACCAAATAGCGAGGTAAATATTATCAGTAGTTAGCTGCAGTGTGACACCAGACTCAGGTTCGCCGGCTCAAGGTGCCCAAAAGGGTCCGTGACCCTTGAGCCGGCGAACAGGAGTCTACCACCGCAGCATATAGGCACTGGACACATGTAACCTAACCCCTTGCATTCATTACCAAATAGCGAGGTAAACGTGGCTGTGTGTAATACTTTTTAAATATCGGTTGATCAAATCTAAAATAGAATGCCAATGGTTGCGATACAGTTTTAAAATTGTAGTGGCAAGAGAATTTAGTTAGTCGCTCCGCGTTAGACAGCTTCATTTTCGACCCATGATTTAACGCGCCTTCCCCAAACTTGGCGAAGACGACCTTCCCTTGATGTTATTTACACATTAATCTAGTTTTAAGCGGTAGTGGGAAGGAGGTTAAGTAAGCCGTTTCATGTTAGGACGCTTAATCTTTGACCCATGATTTCATTACGTTATCGCAATTGTACCAGAGCGATGAGGTTTACACAATTCATATCACAATTTACTTCCGAATTTTGTTTCTTGCTAAATATTATCAGTAGTTAGCTGCAGTGTGACACCAGACTCAGGTTCGCCGGCTCAAGGTGCCCAAAAGGGTCCGTGACCCTTGAGCCGGCGAACAGGAGTCTACCACCGCAGCATATAGGCACTGGACACATGTATTCATTACCAAATAGCGAGGTAAATATTATCAGTAGTTAGCTGCAGTGTGACACCAGACTCAGGTTCGCCGGCTCAAGGTGCCCAAAAGGGTCCGTGACCCTTGAGCCGGCGAACAGGAGTCTACCACCGCAGCATATAGGCACTGGACACATGTAACCTAACCCCTTGCATTCATTACCAAATAGCGAGGTAAACGTGGCTGTGTGTAATACTTTTTAAATATCGGTTGATCAAATCTAAAATAGAATGCCAATGGTTGCGATACAGTTTTAAAATTGTAGTGGCAAGAGAATTTAGTTAGTCGCTCCGCGTTAGACAGCTTCATTTTCGACCCATGATTTAACGCGCCTTCCCCAAACTTGGCGAAGACGACCTTCCCTTGATGTTATTTACACATTAATCTAGTTTTAAGCGGTAGTGGGAAGGAGGTTAAGTAAGCCGTTTCATGTTAGGACGCTTAATCTTTGACCCATGATTTCATTACGTTATCGCAATTGTACCAGAGCGATGAGGTTTACACAATTCATATCACAATTTACTTCCGAATTTTGTTTCTTGCTAAATATTATCAGTAGTTAGCTGCAGTGTGACACCAGACTCAGGTTCGCCGGCTCAAGGTGCCCAAAAGGGTCCGTGACCCTTGAGCCGGCGAACAGGAGTCTACCACCGCAGCATATAGGCACTGGACACATGTATTCATTACCAAATAGCGAGGTAAATATTATCAGTAGTTAGCTGCAGTGTGACACCAGACTCAGGTTCGCCGGCTCAAGGTGCCCAAAAGGGTCCGTGACCCTTGAGCCGGCGAACAGGAGTCTACCACCGCAGCATATAGGCACTGGACACATGTAACCTAACCCCTTGCATTCATTACCAAATAGCGAGGTAAACGTGGCTGTGTGTAATACTTTTTAAATATCGGTTGATCAAATCTAAAATAGAATGCCAATGGTTGCGATACAGTTTTAAAATTGTAGTGGCAAGAGAATTTAGTTAGTCGCTCCGCGTTAGACAGCTTCATTTTCGACCCATGATTTAACGCGCCTTCCCCAAACTTGGCGAAGACGACCTTCCCTTGATGTTATTTACACATTAATCTAGTTTTAAGCGGTAGTGGGAAGGAGGTTAAGTAAGCCGTTTCATGTTAGGACGCTTAATCTTTGACCCATGATTTCATTACGTTATCGCAATTGTACCAGAGCGATGAGGTTTACACAATTCATATCACAATTTACTTCCGAATTTTGTTTCTTGCTAAATATTATCAGTAGTTAGCTGCAGTGTGACACCAGACTCAGGTTCGCCGGCTCAAGGTGCCCAAAAGGGTCCGTGACCCTTGAGCCGGCGAACAGGAGTCTACCACCGCAGCATATAGGCACTGGACACATGTATTCATTACCAAATAGCGAGCTAAATATTATCAGTAGTTAGCTGCAGTGTGACACCAGACTCAGGTTCGCCGGCTCAAGGTGCCCAAAAGGGTCCGTGACCCTTGAGCCGGCGAACAGGAGTCTACCACCGCAGCATATAGGCACTGGACACATGTAACCTAACCCCTTGCATTCATTACCAAATAGCGAGGTAAACGTGGCTGTGTGTAATACTTTTTAAATATCGGTTGATCAAATCTAAAATAGAATGCCAATGGTTGCGATACAGTTTTAAAATTGTAGTGGCAAGAGAATTTAGTTAGTCGCTCCGCGTTAGACAGCTTCATTTTCGACCCATGATTTAACGCGCCTTCCCCAAACTTGGCGAAGACGACCTTCCCTTGATGTTATTTACACATTAATCTAGTTTTAAGCGGTAGTGGGAAGGAGGTTAAGTAAGCCGTTTCATGTTAGGACGCTTAATCTTTGACCCATGATTTCATTACGTTATCGCAATTGTACCAGAGCGATGAGGTTTACACAATTCATATCACAATTTACTTCCGAATTTTGTTTCTTGCTAAATATTATCAGTAGTTAGCTGCAGTGTGACACCAGACTCAGGTTCGCCGGCTCAAGGTGCCCAAAAGGGTCCGTGACCCTTGAGCCGGCGAACAGGAGTCTACCACCGCAGCATATAGGCACTGGACACATGTATTCATTACCAAATAGCGAGGTAAATATTATCAGTAGTTAGCTGCAGTGTGACACCAGACTCAGGTTCGCCGGCTCAAGGTGCCCAAAAGGGTCCGTGACCCTTGAGCCGGCGAACAGGAGTCTACCACCGCAGCATATAGGCACTGGACACATGTAACCTAACCCCTTGCATTCATTACCAAATAGCGAGGTAAACGTGGCTGTGTGTAATACTTTTTAAATATCGGTTGATCAAATCTAAAATAGAATGCCAATGGTTGCGATACAGTTTTAAAATTGTAGTGGCAAGAGAATTTAGTTAGTCGCTCCGCGTTAGACAGCTTCATTTTCGACCCATGATTTAACGCGCCTTCCCCAAACTTGGCGAAGACGACCTTCCCTTGATGCTATTTACACATTAATCTAGTTTTAAGCGGTAGTGGGAAGGAGGTTAAGTAAGCCGTTTCATGTTAGGACGCTTAATCTTTGACCCATGATTTCATTACGTCTCCCCCTAAAGCAGGCGGGGACGACTCCTCCATATAATGTTACTTTGGCAATATCGGGTACGATGTGGGTGTTGGGATAGACAGATAGAATGAATGAAAGTTCTGTGCGATAATATAACTATATTAATATCGTGTAGGAATTTGTTTATTACTGTAATATTTATGAACAAATATAACTGTAAGTCAGTCGCCACATTACTAAAAGACTAAAAAAGTTAAAAAATGCTGTAACCGTAGGCCTCGATGCCATCGTTTCCTTATATAAATATTGTATTATTATTTCAGTGGAACACTTGGGAGAAATGGTGTCCATCAAGATAGCGCACACCGGAAAGATATTCAGAATCTGATGCAGCCAATAAATAGTACCCAAATAGTACCGACGAAATACCTAGGTGAAAAAATAGTACCCTTAAACTTTTCGAAATATAAGGCCTGTTCACGGTGTACGCTACCGGGCGTCAAGCTGGCGTACACCGCTTGTATCTCTGGAACGGCTTTGTTTTTGGAAACGCTTTATATCTCAAAAAATAGTACCGAAATAGGCCTTATATTTCGAAAAGTATATGGGTACTATTTTTTTCACCTAGGTATTTCATCGGTACTATTTGGGTACTATTTATTGGCTGCATCAGATTCTGAATATCTTTACGGTGTACGCTATCTTGACGGACACGAGAAATGCCTGTATACAAAATATGGTCTAGCAGTTTAAAGCAAGAAAAATAGTTTCGATTAACGAGTCTTCCATATCCATAGCAGAAATTATTAAAAAAGGCATAATTTTATTAATTATTTCGCTGTAGACATGATGTGCTTAGTAAAATACCTGTGTAGAGTAGATACTGTATAGATCTGTCTACAAGGCAAGCCCGTCTATGATATGATGATTATTGATATGATTGTAAGAAAGAAAGACAAAATAAAAAAAACATTTATTCAAAACAGCTACATAAACAAACATATGCATAAGTAAAGTACAAAAGATTCTGTAAAGCACATAAGTCAATCATAAAGCTGTATTTTTTTGGACTTTGCTTGTGTGACTACACATTTTATAAAGAATACAATCACCCGTGTAAGGCTGCGTTTCCACCGGAGCTGTGCGAGGTAGCTAAGCTACTTTTGACACCAGACTCGTGTTCGCCGGCTCAAGGTGCCCGAAAGGGTCCGTGACCCTTGAGCCGGAGAACAGGAGCCTACCACCGCAGCAACTGAAACTAGATGTAAGTAACGGGGTGGTAGTACATTTCATTGTAAAAAAGCTGTCAATTATTTGTATTTTTCATAATAATTCTTGTAAGATAATAAATTGACTATCTACTTTTTACTTTGTTTCTTTTTTCAGTCTGTATGTTTGACGTGGCTACGAGAAAATACAAAATAGTCTGTTCAAATAGCGATTTTGCACTCTAGAAGGTGGAAATTTTAATACCAGTTTATTCATTCTAGTCAGCCACCTCAGATATATATATATATATATATACCTAATCAATTATAACTATAAATTACTTGTTTTATGTATGTTCAAATATATTCAGAAATATGACTGAATCCATTTATGTTATTTACCTTGAAAATTTTATTTTTAAGTAAGGGTAAGGTAAAAGGACATGTTTATGTGCATTACTATTACCGCTAAAATTATTTAGTTAACATGTTACTATGTAAAATATTTTCTGTAAAATTTAATAATGACATGATACATTTACATGTCTGTAATTCTCGGGATTTAGTTTTTTTTAGAACTAAATTCCGAGAACTACAGATATTATGTAAATGTACCGAATTATTATTAATTTTTACATACTAACATGTAAAACTAAATAATTTTAGCGTCAGTAATGCACAATAAACATGTAATTTTATTTACCCTTACTTAAAAATACATTTTTCTTAGGTAAAAATACATAAATGGATCAGTAATATTACTGAATAAATGTGAAAATACATAAAATATATGTAATAACAACACATAGTATTTCAGTAATATTACAGAATATATGTGAAAAAGCAACAAAACTCTTTAAAAACACATAATATTTCAGTAATATTACAGAAATACTACGTGGTTTTTTTACAGATGTTTTATGTATTTTCACATATATTCAGTAATATTACTGAATATTTATGTGAAAAAGCAAAAAAACAAATGTAATAACAACACATAGTATTTCAGTAATATTACAGAATATATGTGAAAAAGCAACAAAACTCTTTAAAAACACATAATATTTCAGTAATATTACAGAAATACTACGTGGTTTTTTTACAGATGTTTTATGTATTATCACATATATTCAGTAATATTACTGAATATTTATGTGAAAAAGCAAAAAAACAAATGTAATAACAACACATAGTATTTCAGTAATATTACAGAATATATGTGAAAAAGCAAAAAAATATCTGTAAAGAACACATATATATTCAGTATTATTACTGAAATACTATGTAAAAAAGCAAAAAAAAATGTAAAAAACCACATAGTATTTTGGTAATATTACTGAATATATGTGAAAATACAAAAAAATATCTGTAAAAAACACATAGTACTTCAGAGATATTACCAAAAAAAATGTAAAAATAATTAACATCTACGTAAAATTACATAAATTGAATTTTTACATATCGTAGAATTACACGGAAGAGGTATGTAAAATTACAGAAAATATTTTACATAATTTGACATATGTCAGATATGTAAAATTACACGTGTAATTTTACATAATCTGACAAGTATCATATATGTAAAATTACATGACAAATATGTAAAATTACGTTTATGTAATTTTACATATCTGAGAAATATGTAAAATTTGCTTTATGTAATTTTACATATCTGAGAAATATGTAAAATTTGCTTTATGTAATTTTACATATTTAAAAAATCGTTGATTGTGTAAAATTACATAGCCCTGTAAAATTACATAATTATGTAAAAACACAAAAAAGTTATGGCAACGAAAGTTGCCATAAATTTATGTAAAATTCCAGGAGAATTTTTAACAGTGTACACTAGGCCAGAGAGCGGCTTTTTCCGTACGCGCAGCGTGCGGAAAAAGTCACTTTATGGCCAGGTGTGGCATAAAAGTCATTTTATGGCCAAGTGTGGCATAAAAGTCATTTCTTGTCAATATCATTATCGTCACCATTTCCTCGCTGACTTTCTTAAGCCGATTCGCGGCAGAGGTTTTGATTTTGTCTTTAATTTTAACTTGGGATTATCTTTTGCTAAACAAAGATTGTTTTAATATGAATATTGATTAACTTTCAGAAATATTGTGCTCACCGACCACTTACCAACTAACAATATTGTCCTTTATTTACAACATTAATCTCGTGTGTTTGTTTAGCGCTGCTGGTTTTCAGTTACTATGTGAATTATTTTTCCCATCAGCGATTAATCCACACTACGTGATTTCTGAATAATCCACGGAATATCACCCGTTGATTTATTTAAAAAATAATTAGAACAGCCTCAGTTTTATAAAATACATACGTGAGCACGTGTATACGTACAGCGCAACACATTTCGTATTGTTTGGCAACGTCGATATTTATTTATATCCTAGGATATTTTTCACCTGTTTGTTTTAACATGTATTCTCTGAAAATTCCTTTTCAAAACGCTTATGAATTAAGCATTGAATAATGAGTATCCAAAAGTTCTTAAACATTCCATAATCAAAACTCATCCGCCGACCTCTTACAAACTAGAGCATGAACTTAGGCACGAGTTAACTGGAGGGTACTATTGTGAAGTTAGCCGCTTTCAGTTCAGAACTGTCTGCAACCGCCTGCCACTTAAGAGTTTCCGCGAAAAATGCACCCAGGCTTGCAGATTTGCCTAACAGGCACTTTGCTGTTGTAACTTTTGAACGTGTTTCAATTTGTTTTAGGTTAGGTAAGCTTGAAAGTTTTTTCACGTGTTCTACCAGATTTGGTCGTATATAGTACTTTTTATCGTATATCTTTATTTTTTAAGTTGGTTTTTTACAATATCTATATACATACAATAAAGTCGGGTTAGTTACATCATTTATAACTCAAGAACGGGTGGACCGATTTTTATAGCCGAATAGCATCGAATAACTAGTAAAAATATTTTTACTAAAAAAAACCGACCGCGGTGCACTTTAAAAGTGCATAAAATGCGCCATTTTGTTCATTTTCACGAACGTTATACCCAGTGACACTCGCCCCATCAATACGGATCTACGTAATGATGTATAATTTATCAAAATCGGTTATACCGTTGACTAGTTACGAACGGACATAGGAACGGACATACATACATACAGGTCAAACACATAACCTTCCTTTGGGCTTCGCCGCAGTCGGGTAAAAAAATATAAAATTATGAGGCGGTACGAAGTTTGCCGGGACAGCTAGTAATATATAATATATAAGGTCCTAATTTATTAGTTGCAGATATTTTTACAGCTGATAGTAGGTGCTCGGTCTCTGGAGTATATTAGTATATTAAAGCATGAAACATTATAGCTTTTACGATGTTTTTTTGGAGGAAAAGGAAAAACAAATTTGCTACGTAATAACACCCTGTTAATGTGATTACTAAATGAAAACTCATTAAACAGATTCTAGTAGCTCTTTTAAGTACCACTTAATGTAACTGGCCACTTCACGTCGATAAATTAAATGACATTTGCAGTTTTCCCGCCGAACCGTTACGACATTTACGACAAACAATTGTTGACATGACAGATTTTAGACGAAATTATAATTAATTTTTTTGTTAGGTAATTGAAATCAAAAAAGCTATATGAAAAGATTTCTTAATTTCTATTTAAAGTTAATTATTTTAATGTAAAGTATAATATGTTAAAATATCTGCAACTAATAAATTAGACGTTATATAAAAAGTAAAGTACAAAATATTAAACACATTATAAAAAAACCGGTCAAGTGCGAGTCGGACTCGCGCACCGAGGGTTCCGTACAAACTCATAAGTAGATACGCGAATAGTTAAAGAAAAACTGTATGTCGATTTGTTTAGTAGAAGCAAATAAGTATATGTTATGATTTTTGCAAATTTCTAAAAAACAGTGCAAGTTAGGAAAACAGTTATATTTTCCCTGTAATATTTAGAACCTGACGTGTAATGATTCTATTTAATAGCAAGGACCATTAAATCAAGAGGACTGTCATTCTCCATACAAAAAGCTGTTCCCCGAATTTACAACGCCATCTATGTATAAGCTTGGTAAAATAATTATAATATTATTTACAATTATTTAACTTTGCAAACGTGACACAGTATTTAAATGTATTTGAATTTATTTATTATTAGCTGTTTACGAACTAATTGTTACTATACTATGTTTCTTTGTTCAATTATAACATCGTTAAATGCTTAGTGTTTTAGCGCCATCTAGTTTTGCCCGGAAATCCCCTAGCATGAAACATGCCATCGCTTAGTTTTGCTACTCGCCGCTAGGGATTTCAAGTTTTTGTAAATTTCTAAAAAAGTATTAAAGTTAGCAAGACCGTTATATTTTTCCTGTAATATTCATGTTGATATTTATAATTAGTAATTATGACAGATTTTTCTGATCAGTAACTTCGGAGATAATAGGGGGGGAATGGTACATAAAAATGTATAAATCAAAAACTACTTATTTAAGAAAAAAAATAAAAATAATGTTTTAATCTACAAATTAAGCCCTTTCATTTGATACCCCACTCAATATAATAGCCCTACTTTCAATTTTCAAAGTCCCATTACGGAGCCTTTTAAA
Organism: Eudemis profundana; assembly: GCA_947034925.1. Lineage (NCBI taxonomy): Eukaryota > Metazoa > Arthropoda > Insecta > Lepidoptera > Tortricidae > Eudemis > Eudemis profundana. The sequence goes on from OX344809.1 coordinate 3,946,466, forward strand.
AAAAAAGTAAAAATGGTACAAGATATTTTTTATGTCCAATAGGCTCGGGTTAGCTACTTTTAACACTATTCAAAATTTCAAATCGATAGCATCAGTAGTTCCTGAGATATCTGGCTGTGACAGACGGACAGACAGACAGACAGAGTCGCACCATAAGGGTTCCTTTTTTACCATTTTGGTACGGAACCCTAAAAACTAACATAGGGTGCCGGCGGCAGAGCGGGGCGGAGTCCAAGCTACGGGTGGTTAGGGCTGCAGAAGGAGGAACCTCCAGACTATGCGCGCTGCGTTCAGAATCATCAGTACCGCCTTCTGTATCTGTCTTGAGATGGTGATCGAGACTCTTTGTTACAAGCCCGTTCGCCGATACTACTTAGTATTAGCGTTTTCTAATAATATTAGCATGCTTAACCTATTACGAAAAATTTGCTGCCATAGTAATTTTATCAGCTTATGCTTGGAGTTCCACAGGGCGCATATTCGGGTCCATCCATGTATTTTCAATCATGGGATTATGGTCTCAAGTGAAGTTTAGTATGAAGTTAAAGTACAGAAAACATCTGTTTATTCTTGCTTTAAAGAAAATACCAGCTTCAGTGAGGTATCCCAATCACACGCTACGCGAACCAGTGCCCTATCCCACAAAACTTTACAAGTGTACAATTCGACAAATTTGTTAAATTGTAAACAAAAAACTGTACCACGATAATTACAAATATGTATTCGTTACAAGGTTACAGTATACAAATATGTCACTTTTGCGAAAGCGTATCACAAAAAATAAAGGTATGTCACAACAGCTATATAATTGTAGGATTGTTGATTTGTAAATATACAAGGGAAAAATTCTAATGTTACAACTAGAAATATGTAACAATTTGTTTAGTTTCTTTGATGTTGAAGGTACTTTCACTTTATACGCAATACGCAAGAATTACATTAATTATAATGATATAGTGATCTATCTACGAGCAATACCTACGTACCTACATACCAACTGATATTTCAATGGACTTGCAAGCTAAACTGGCCATTTTAGACCTCGTAACGAAAACAAAAACATTATTTTTGGTAAATTTAGTGATAAATTGACGCGCACTGTGAAAATAAACAAATGGAAAGAGATAACGCAAAATTCAAATGATTTAGGGATAATGGAGAAAGATTGGAAATACTTAAGGGACACTATGTGGCAAAATTTAAAAAAGCGTAGGTACAATGGTAAGTACACACCTTTTTTTACCGGACTCTCAAATTGAATGTATACCCAGGGTCATAAATTAAATTAAAAATAAGTAAAATTAATTCTTCTTCACTATCACTACTTGAACTAAACATTTCGTAGTACAAAGGGTTGGAATCGCTAAATATGATAAAATATACTGCAATTACTAGTATTCGTATAGTACCAAGTGGGTGTGACACACGTTTAGAGAATTGTTAACTTGTAGGTACAATTCTACACATATGTTTAATTATTACTACAATTTCATGTAGCACAAAACAATTGTCAGCTACAAATTTGTACATTTTCCGGAAAAGGTTTGTATCGTGTGTAAAGTTTTGTGGTACAATGAATTGTAGACTTGTCGATACAATTTACATATTTGTAAGAATTTTCCACTACAAATTTGTTACTTGTATATTTTGTGGTACGCACACTTGTATTATTACAAACTTGTAACTTGACACTTGTAAAATTGTAATTGTAAGTTTTGTGGGATAGGGCACTGAACTCTCTCTTTGAATCGTGAATTTTTTTCCAATATAAAATATCCTTTCCGGTGGCGAATGCACTAGTCTCAAAACGCACTATTAGTCAATACACTCTAATTTCGGAAGCCCCTCTTCTCATAAGAAACTAGGCCCAAAATATCATATTTCCAAAAAGGCTCATTCTCGATTTACACGAGAACCATTGAGAACTAGTTCCAAAATACACCTTTCCCAAAATACCCCAAATTGTGTTCACCTGTGCGTGGCGTAATACTTTATTCTCATAATGCATAGGTCTCAAAACACTCTAGTTCCAAAATACGATTATGAGAATAAAGTATTACGCCACGCACAGGTAAACACAATTTGGGGTATTTTGGGAAAGGTGTATTTTGGGACTAGTTCTCAATGGTTCTCGTGTAAATAGAGAATGATCCTTTTTGGAAAAATGGTATTTTGGGCCTAGTTTCTTATGAGAAGAGGGGCTTTCGAAATTAGAGTGTATTGACTAATAGTGCGTTTTGAGACTAGTGCATTCGCCACCGGAAAGCTCACGCTGAGTGGTAATCCTGAAAACGTTCATGTTTTATATTCGTGCTGCAACAACTCTCATTTTTGATGCTTAGCTCTTAGCAACGAGTCTCAGAGGCAGGCCCAACTGCAGAGGCGCATTTAGAAAATAATCTTACACAGAATACATCTTACTTTTACAGGTCTGTATGGTTATACGGAAAATTGTTTCCGAGAGAAATTACAGGTCTTACCTCACTCCCACGTATAATTATAACAGAGCAAATAGGACGGACACTGTCCCTTTGTAAGTGGCCCTGTTTCAAGCTCCCATCAAGCCTAATGCCATTAACACGAGTCCACTTAGCGAGGGAAAACAATTTGATTAACAACTCCCTTGAATAGATGCTTAAAAAAGAAAAAACAGAAGCTACCTATCCACTCTTGGCGAGGTTTTTAAACTTCAATCTTATTATTAAGCCCACAGGGTTGGTTATTAAGGAGCAGGATGCCGGGAGATGGGATATTGTGGAGGATATATTTGGAAATGTGCGACATTTTGCACGTGTTTTTTTGTGCTGTAATTGGTATTACGTCACGGATGGGCTGGTCACGTCTGTTGCGGGCAACGCATATTTTATGTGCACATGTTTTGGACAGTGTGATGTTTTAGGGTCCCGTATACATTTTGATTCTGGCTTATTTTTATTTAATTTATGAATTAAATTCTAAAAAATATTGAAATACTATAACATTTTATATGGTGTGATGGTGTTCACATTCATAAACGTGATGATTCTTTCATATTACATTGAAATAGAGTTTTGTTAGAGATCATAAAGACATTTTTTCTTTAAAACATTAGGTACCTTCCTACTGTGAAAAGTATGCAACCGTTAGGAAATGTATTATTACAATAATTTATTTTAGCTAAAATAACAGCGCAATATTTATTTATTTATTATTCTTTTTTTTGTAATCGAGACAATTTTAATGTTTAATAATTATTTTAATGTAAATTTTAATCAGAATTTTAATTAAATTTTTTAAGTAATTTTTCCATTTGTCATCATCATCATCATCAGCCTACGGCAGTCCATTGCTGGACGTAGGTCTCTCCCGTGCCACGCCACTTTGCTCGATCATCAGCTATACTCATCCAGTTGCTGCTAGCCGCCCTTACGCTGCGCGTACGGAAAAAGCCGCTTTCTGGCCAAGTGTACACATAAAATGATGTACACTACACGGGAGGTAATAAAGAAAGCCCTCGATCGAATATTTACGTCCCTCGCTTGCAGTTCGGGCCGCAAACTTCTGCGATCTCGGCCTTTCTTCGTATTACCACCCTAGGTATGTAATGTACTATAAGAACACAATGGATCTTGCTATGTGAAAATTAATGATTTGTATTTCAATTTAGTATGGGATAAATTTATGCAACGAATGAGCATGTTTTTACCCTTGAATTGTCGACAAACGTTTCATCGACATATCATTTCATCGAAATATCATTTCATCGAAAGTTAATTTTCTCTGAAACCATATTTTTCTAGAAATTAATATAAGGCAAAGCTAACCTAACCTAACCTACAGGTGACTCTTTAAAAATCCTGAAAAGTTAACGGTTTCGGAGAAAAAAGTTGTCGACGAAATGAAAATTCGATGAAATGAAACATTCGATGAAACGTTTGTCGGCGAAACAAGGGGACACCGCAATAATATATTATATGTATATTGGTGAGTGTTAAAAAAATCTCTCAAATATACATAAGAGACCAATATCATTGAAACAATAGCGCTTTTGAATCCTTCAATAATAAAACGTTTTCCAATAGGTTGCGGTTATCAGCAAGGTGTAAAAACCATTAAAACTCAATTTCATTTATGCAATAAAAATAAAATAAACCAAACATGAAACGCATTCAATAAAACCGAATGGACGGCCGCGGGCGAAGGCTTCCCTTGTATTTTCTCCCTAGAGAGAAAAAATAAGGGGAGGCTGGAAATAAAAGGAAATACGTCTATATTTTATTTGGGCGTTTAAGCCCTTTTCAAACACACTTCGATTTTTCCATGGTAATAAAAATGCGTCGTTTCAGCTGACACCTATTAATAGGTTAGTTTCTTAGTCGTTTTTATATAACAATACAGTCTTCCAATTCGTGTATACACAAAACAATGCGTGTGATATGACAAAGTAACGCCGTATCTAGGCGTTACTTTGACATATCACACGCATTGTTTTGTGTCAGTAACTAGGTAACAGATTAACAACGTTGACACGGTGAACTGAAATTTGGAACGTCAAGGCACTACCAAAAAATGACGACAGCCGCGGAATCGAAATTCGATGAAAGTCCATCTATCTCGCTCTTGCAATATTCGAATGAAAGGAACGCAGATAACGAAATTTAGACTATCGACGTTTGCGGTAGACTTTCCGGAGTCTGGATTCGGAATTATTTTAAAATTTTATGCCACACCAGACATAAAATTATGTACACAACACGGGAGGTAATAAAGAAAGCCCTCGATCGCATATTTACGTCCCTCGCTTGCAGCTCGAGCCGCAAACATCTGCGATCTCGGCCTTTCTTTGTATTACCACTCTAGTTGTGTAATGTACCATAAAATTTGTTTCTTAGCTTCGTTGTTTTATATAATTTCTCATAGTTTTGTCGTTTATATTTGTGTTTTGATTTGTTTCTTTTTCGAGTTTGTATTGCATTATAAGTGTGTGTGTAGAGCAAACCAATAACAATCTTATGTACATATTTGTGTATAAATAGCAGTTGTTATTTCAGAAATATTGTATTTCGTTAATGGGCATTATTTGGTATTCCTCAAAGGTATCATCAAAGTCGACAGAATAAGGAAAATTGCAGCAGCCTATTGCCTTCAGCTATTATCCTCATATTTATACGAATTATACCAGTCCCTTGATAATAATACATTAGAATAACGAGTGTTATTATTTACAAAGATAAATAAAAAGATATATAGATATATTAAAGATATTTAGCTCTAGCATTGAGCTCAGCTGAAAGCAAATCATTTTCAAAAGCGCATATTTTAAAGGCCTGGGTCATACAGATTTGAAAAAACGTCTTCCCTGTGACATAACAATGATAGTTGGGCATTTCTCCAGAAATACGTCTGCGACTCATTCGTCTGTCTCCATGGTGACCGCAGACATATTTCTGGAGAAATGCCCAGTTAACGACCCGAATACACATCACTATGTTTTTATCACATAGGCCTAAAAGTAGAAGAGTAGGGTTATTTGCCTATTCCTATAGGCAAATACAAACTTCTATGCAACATAGAATTCTAGTTAAGTATTATATACGTCCGTAATGCAGGCTGTTGGGACCTACCATGTACCTATTTACAAGAACTTTTGTGCATAGCTCTGACAATAAACACTTACCTTATCTTATCTTATCAAAATCTGTATCACCCGCCTAAAGATCTCTGCCCACTACCACGGTATACGGTAGTTTATGTTCCGACAAAAGGTACATCGGGAGCCCGCATGTGTGCGCGCCGTGTACGGACGCACCACAGGCAAGCATTGCCGGCTGCGCGATTCAGGGCTGAGCCAACGCTGCGAGCGGTCGGACGCACAAAGCGAAGTATCGAAGTCGTGTATACCTAGTGCAGTGTGTTCGGATGTTTGAGGAATAGTGTTTTAAGTGTATCCATTAATTTTACTAACAGTTAAATGAATTTTCATTTATTACCACCTAGCTAGCATAAACGACGTTTTTCTAAGTAATTGATTATCCAAATAAAAACTTTTAGGTAGGTACTAATAATTCGGACTATAAAAACCTTTTACAAACGATGTACCTATACTTTATCTACTTACTAGTATTTACTTTCAAAATGTCGAGACGCAACTATAATTTACTATTATTTCATATACCTAGTCACATACTTACTTACTAAAATTGTATTATAAATAATAGATGTAATTTAGTGATGGAAAACATTAATCTTCAATTTCATTTGGTGGTATTTGAACAATTAATTATATCGTAACAGGTATTGCATGCCCATCACGGCATCAGGGATCGGATACCGATATTTATCCCATATAAAAATAGAGTATTTTTTCCGTTCTTTTCGTTCTTTTGTTTATTATTTCATTTTTTAATTGCACAACTTAATAATACGAAATCATTAGTTAAATACATGATTGAGCCGTACATAAAAAACATAAAATAATTCAATATATTGGGGATATTTCAGGGCTTTTGCAAATTACCGGTTATGTGTTTGACCTGTATGTATGTATGTCCGTTCTTATGTCCGCTGGTAACTACTCAACGGCACAACTGATTTTGATAAATAATACATCATTAGATTCGTCTTAATGGCGCAAGTGTCAATGGGTATGAAGTTTGTTAAAATAAACAAAATGGCGGATTTTATGCACCTTCAATCTGCACCGTGGTCGGGTTTTTTTTTGTAAAAATGTGGTTGTGTTGTATGGCTAAGGCCCCATTTAGACAGAGCGAGAACTCGTATGCGATTTTCATTTCATTGGGGCGATTAATCCATCAACTGTACCCATCGTACCTAGGTAGCCCGCAATGTAATTAAATTCGCATACGAGTTCTCACCCCGTCTGGCTGCGTTTCCACCGGAGCTGTGCGAGGTAGCTAAGCGGTGTGCGAGGAAAAAATCCACCAATGCCGGGCCGCGCTGAGTGAGGCTCCGCACGTTGATTGGTGGATTTTTCCTCGCACACCGCTTAGCTATAGTATTTTTTATTTATAATTGTACGATTCACTTAAAGGAAACAAAGCGATTGTTTGTAAACCTCAAAAACACCAAGATGACGTTGTTGTAAAAAGTCGTTACAACCACCTTTAAAGTTCAATTGATTATCAACTCTATCTTCATAAACCATAGTTTACAACTGCATTAATAGAATAATGGCTTTCCAGCTGCCTTCGCATTGTTTGGATCTCAGGTAGTCAGGTAAATGCCAGGGGTGTGAAGTGCATAATACGTCTAAAGTCACATTTCTATTAACGCAATTTTAACTCTTGACAAAGGCCTTAGAGTTGATAATCCACTAAAATGACAATGCATGAAGTCTTTATCTGTGAAGGACGCTTATCTTTTATAACGGACGATAATGAGGTACAAAACCACACAACAGTATTATTTCCCATAGTAATAAAACAACTTAAACGGATTAAATAGCGTATATTACGACATTTTAAGTCCCGACGTTTCGTAACCCTTTTCAGCGTTCGTGGTCGCGGGTAGACTGAGAAAATCATAAATTTCCTCTGTCAAAATTACTGTTGTGCAAACCTACCCACTTTAAAAAATACAAATTCAATATTAGTGTTGCCAGGTGGGCCTAATGTGTAAATATGTTCACACACATGCCAGAAGGGCTTAAAAACCTAACCTTAGAAAAAAAAAACCGGTCAAGTGCGAGTCGGACTCGCGCACCGAGGGTTCCGTACAAACTCAGAAGTAGATACGCGAATAGTTCAAGAAAAACTGTATGTCGATTTGTTTAGTAGAAGCAAATAAGTATATGTTATGATTTTTGCAAATTTCTAAAAAACAGTGCAAGTTAGGAAAGCAGTTATATTTTCCCTGTAATATTTAGAACCTGACGTGTAATGATTCTATTTAATAGCAAGGACCATTAAATCAAGAGGACTGTCATTCTCCATACAAAAAGCTGTTTCCCGAATTTACAACGCCATCTATGTATAAGCTTGGTAAAATAATTATAATATTATTTACAATTATTTAACTTTGCAAACGTGACACAGTATTTAAATGTATTTAAAATTATTTATTATTAGCTGTTTACGAACTAATTGTTACTATACTATGTTTCTTTGTTCAATTATAACATCGTTAAATGTTTAGTGTTTTAGCGCCATCTAGTTTTGCCCGGAAATCCCCTAGCGTGAAACATGCCATCGCTTAGTTTTGCTACTCGCCGCTAGGGATTCCAAGTTTTGTAAATTTATAAAAAGGTATTAAAGTTAGCAAGACCGTTCTATTTTTCCTGTAATATTCAGGTTGATATTTATAATTAGTAATTATGACACATTTTTCTGATCAGTAACTTCGGAGATAATAGGGGGGGAATGGTACATAAAAATGTATAAATCAAAAACTACTTATTCAAGAAAAAAAATAAAAATAGTGTTTTAATCTACAAATTAAGCCCTTTCATTTGATACCCCACTCAATATAATAGCCCTACTTTCAATTTTCAAAGTCCCATTACGGAGCCTTTTAAAAAAAAAGTAAAAAAGGTACAAGATATTTTTTATGTCCAATAGGCTCGGGTTAGCTACTTTTAACACTATTCCAAATTTCAAATCGATAGCATCAGTAGTTCCTGAGATATCTGGCTGTGACAGACGGACAGACAGACAGACAGACAGACAGACAGACAGACAGACAGACAGACAGAGTCGCACCATAAGGGTTCCTTTTTTACCATTTTGGTACGGAACCCTAACTAGCGGCGCTTCCAAAAGGCATATTTGATAAGAAAGAAGGCCAAGGAAACTTATCAGCCACGCCTTATGCAAAAAAGAAAATAATTTAAGCAAAAGACTCTAGGTATGCTATTTTTGGTAAAACAAATCAGAAAAAATTTAGTGTTGCCAGACGGGCCTAATGTGTAAAGACGTTCACACACATGCCAGAAGGGCTTACTATCCTAACCTTAGAAACTAGCGGCGCTTCCAAAAGGCATACTGGATAAGAAAGAAGACAACCTCTGTCAAAATTATTGCACAACAGTAATTTTGACAGAGGAAATTTATGATTTTCTCAGTCTACCCGCGACCACGAACGCTGAAAAGGGTTACTAAACGTCGGGACTTAAAATGTAGTAATATACGCGATTTAATCCGTTTAAGTTGTTTTATTACTATGAGTGATAATCGCGGAAACCGAAGACAATATTAAGTATTATTTCCTTTAAGTGGATCGTACAAATATAAATAAAAAATACTATCGCACAGCTCTGGTGGAAGGAAACGCAGCCTAAACGGGGCCTAATACCAGTATCTCGGTATTGTCCCATACAAGTAATGGGATGGTATGATAGGTTATAGAGGCTGTGTTGTCGCCTTTAACGGGCGTTGACCGGCTGTAGTTATTTGAACTGTGGAAACATAAAAGAGCATGTCCTTTAAAAACAAGGCCCAAGTTCGTAATCTGCCGACAAGCTCAGGGTGAAATTAGAAAAGTTCCTTTTTCATTTTTGGGAGAAACATGCCGCCGTTACTAACAAGTATTTAAATATTAAATTTGTTTATTAAGCCACGACCTTATTTTTAAATTAAGGGGCGATACTTACACTTCCGCGGAATCTGAAAGCGAATTAAAAAGGGAAATAAGGAAATAAATGTGGTTGTGCAGAACTTTTATATGAGAAAGTATAATAAGTGTGGAATAAAACGTTAATAATTCGTTTTTGAAAATAATACCTTTTTATGCCACACCAGGCCATAAAGTGACTTTTTCCGCACGCTGCGCGTACGGAAAAAGCCGCTTTCTGGCCAAGTGTAGGTAGACATAAAATGATGTACACAACACGGGATAATACGGGGTGTCTACGACAACGCGAGAGGTCCGCGCGGGGACTGCGCGGGCGCGGCGGGCGACGGCTCCCTACTAATAGCATTTAGGACTTGCTCTGGCGGCAGCGACCCAGACGCACACATACCGCGTTAATATCATACATACCTTGTACAATACGTTTTCTATACATAAACGTATCTCATTATAAACCTTAGTTTCTCTTGTCCTTCATCGCATACAAGAATTGGCGACCTTGACAGGACTTATTTCGATATAACTGCAATAATAACTTCGCAAGACGACGATTAGTAAAACCAGTTAAAGTATCGCGCAGCGCATCGGAACAATCGAAGATTCGAGAAGCGGAGACAAAGGACGAAGCAATCTGTGGCATCTGGCGGCGTGTTTACGCGAAGATCATAAAAAGGGAGTGCCATTTTAATTCCTTTTCCTTTGTTACCATTCCTAGTTTCGACCTGTGTGTTAGTTTACTTTATTCCAAATAAGTACGAGTGATTAATTTATTAGTAAAACATATTTAGATCGTTATTAACTTAATAGTGCATGGTTTTACGAGTTGAGAAACATTCCAGTCTTGTAAGTGCCTTGCTTTTGTTGCTACACGCATTTATTTACGCATTAAAATCACAATTAAAGTGATACATAATTGTATTAAGCTTAAAATACATTTTATATTGGTCTGCCAGAGCTAGTCATCCTAAAATATAAGCATTAGATACCTATTTCTCGATAATTTAAGATTGCACGGCTAAATAAAAGCATAATCCTATATATTTCTAGCATTTTCCATTGTGTGCTATCTATTGAACACGCCTTTGTTCATGCTTTCTTTAAATAAAACATCCTTAAACGTTTTTCATTAAATTAAATTATATAATTAAGAACAATTATTTACGCTTGCATAATATAAGCATCCTTGAAAGTTATACATTGATTTAAACGATAAATCATTATCATTATTCACGCTTTCTTAAAATAAAGCATACTTAAACGTAATTATTAAGTTTAAAAGAAGTCTTAAGCATTTTATTGCAACTTCCTAAAATATAATTATTCTTCGTAGGTCCTTATTAGTTATTTGTTTAGCATACAACTCAACCCGTATCGGGCCGACGTTTCCAGGTATCGAACGTCTAGAAACTTCGACGCGCCAACATCGCGCGCTCGCGCAGCTACCTACGCGCTTCCATACCTACCTACTCCGCGACTGCTTGCGTGGGAGGCTGGAATCTTCTTTCGCGCTGCAATTCTGCGCGCCTGGAACTCCTGTCTGGTTTGATGCACAATTTAGTTTACTTAATTTATTGATTGTTTGCCACGAACTTAAAATACTTAGTTACCTATTTTGGAATATTGTCGAGAACTGTTTTAATTTAAATCATGACACCTCCACCGGGACAAGCCGAGGAGCTTAAAGAATTTGAAAATGAATTAAAACTTAAAGATTTAATTAAGCAACGCGCATCGATTAGAGGTAGATTGACTACATTCGACAATTTTCTTTTGGAACTAAAAAGATTAAAAATTGAAGAAATTTCCGAAGCGCAATTTGATGAATTGAATTTACGAAGCATGAAGTTAGAACAATTGTTTGCTGATTTTGAAAAATGTCAAATTCACATAGAAATTTGCTGTCCAGTTCTTGATGACCAAATTAGGGAAAGGGAGACAACTGAAACGAAATTTTACAGTAACATTTCTGCTGCTCAGGCATTATTGAAGCAGCGACCTGTGAGTAATGCAGATAAACAAAGCTCTTACAGTAGTTGTACTCACCAAGATAACGTAAACGTCAAATTACCGGTTATTAAATTACCGACGTTCGATGGTAATTATTTTTTTTGGCTGGAATTTCGCGATACTTTCGAGTCATTAATACATAACAACGAAAATATCCCGGACATAAACAAATTCCACTACTTGCGATCCTCATTAGAAGGGAGCGCGACACTTGTTATCAAGTCTATAGATTTTTCGTCAAAAAATTATCAAGTCGCGTGGGATTTGTTATGTCAGAGATACAATAATAAGAAAATTCTTATTAATAATCATCTCAAAGCTCTCTTTAAAATTGAGCAACTGTCTAGAGAATCTCATAAATCATTACGTTATTTAATTGACGTTGTCACGAAAAACCTAAGAGCTTTAACCACACTTGGGCAACCTGTCAAACAGTGGGATACTATCATTATTTATATGGTGTCTAGCAAATTGGATATGGTCACAAGTGAAAAATGGCAGGAGTATAGAAACAACCTCTCTGATTTACCACTCTTAGATGAATTCATAGAATTTCTTCGTAACAGAGCAGATGTTCTTGAAACTACATTAGCCAACAAACATGAAAAAAGCAATCCTCAGGTGCAGAAGGATAAACATGAACATAAAGGTCCATTACATTATAATAAGTTTTCAAAAAGCTTTGTCACATCCAGTTCGGCCAAGCCGGTAGGATCATTATCATGTCCGATGTGTAACCAAGCTCATAGAATAATTGATTGTCAATCATTCAAATCATTATCTCTCGAAAGCAAATGGAGCGAAGCCTTGAAGTTAAAACTTTGCACCAATTGCTTACGACGAGGGCATGAAGCTAATAATTGTAGACTAGGTGCTTGTAGACTATGTCATAAGAAACATAATACATTATTGCATAAAAAGGATAACATAACTTCAACCTTACCTGTGACGTCACCCCGAGCTGGGACGTCAAGTACCTCTGATGTACCTATTGACCCTCCACGTAGGACGCTGTCGGTTCAGTCGGCGGGGCAAATTCTTCTTGGAACTGCTTTAGTGAAAGTCACCAATCCTGAAACAAAAAATACTCACGTTGCGCGGGTTCTCCTGGATGCTGGGAGTCAATCCTCCTTCATGACTGAAGACCTGAAACATAAACTTGGATTAGTTAATCGTGATCCCGATTCTTTAAAAATATCGGGCATTAACAACATTCAACTTACCGTATCCGATAGGTGTGACGTAACCGTTGGCTCTTTATCGAACTCATTCCATACAAATCTAAATTGCTTAGTGATCCCTCAAATCACAGGTCAGCTACCTAACATGGCTGTAAACATTACGCAGTTAAACTTACCTAAAGATATCCAGCTCGCTGATCCTCATTTTTATCAACCGGCTGATATTGATATGTTGTTAGGTGCTGAAATATTCTTTGACGTCTTGTGCCCTGAAAAAATACGTTTGGGTACTAGTATGCCTGTGCTTCAAAACACTCAATTAGGTTATATCGTAGACGGTCCCTTAAACATGAATCAAAGTGATCCTTCTCAGACACTGCATTGTAACTTTACAAAAGAAATTAGCGAAAAGTTAACTCAGTTTTGGAACCTTGAAGAACTTCCATCTACTAAAATACCAGTGTCAGCTGATGATGAATTTTGCGAGGAACACTTCAAAACTCATACTCAGCGTTTACCTGATGGCAGATTTTCAGTCTTAATGCCTCTGAAAGAGACACCTGAAGCATCACTTGGTGACTCATACAAAATGGCGGCCAAACGGTTCTTTACCCTAGAAAGAAAATTAAATAAAAATCCTGATTTAAAACAACAGTACACAAACTTCATAAAAGAGTATGAATCATTAGGACACTTAACAAAAATAAATAAACCTGAATTTGGATATTACTTGCCTCATCATTGCGTCATTCGTGAAGGCAGTGAAAGCACTAAATTACGTGTGGTTTTTGACGCCTCAGCGAAGAGCGCGGCATCATTGAAGTCGTTAAATGATATTCAGTACACAGGCCCGGTAGTTCAAGACGATCTGTTCAATATTTTAATCCGATTTCGGCAACATAAATATGTTTTCACTGGAGACATTCAGAAGTGTTATCGGCAAATAGAAATTCAACAGTCCCAGCGAAATTTGCAGCTGATCTTGTGGCGAGACGAAGAGTCGAAGCCTCTGGATGTGCTACAATTAAATACCGTATCGTATGGCACGGCGTCAGCTCCGTTCTTAAGTACTCGTTGTCTTCTCCAGCTGGCATTAGAATGCCAAGATCCATTAATTGCTGAAGTCATAAAAAAGGATTGTTACATGGATGATATGTTGACAGGTGCCGACAATGAAGATACTCTATCTCACATACTTCATGGCGTTATTGAAACATTAAAATCGGGTTGTTTTCCATTACATAAGTTTCGTAGTAATTGTCCTGAAATATTCAGAAATTCAACTTCTTCGGAATCCCTGAACTTAAGTAAACAATCCAGTGTTCTTGGCGTGCAGTGGACGCCAGACACAGACAAACTTACATTTTCAATAAACGTTGATCCTAAAGAAAACGTTATTACCAAAAGGGTAATTTTATCCAACACTTGTAAAATATTTGACCCCCTCGGGCTAATAAGTGCTTGCACAATAACGCTTAAAATTTTGTTACAAAAATTGTGGCAACTTAAATTAACATGGGACGAACCGGTTCCAACCAACATTAAGAAAACATGGCTAAATTTAAATCGTAACTTGCATGTGTTGCTTTCGTTGTCGGTTCCTAGGCATGTGCAGTGTTCAAATCCAACCGCTTGTGAGATCCACTGTTTCGTGGACGCTTCACAGGAAGCGTATGCTGCGTGCGTATACGTACGCACAACAGATATCTCGGGACGCGTTACAGTCCGACTGTTGTGCGGCAAGACAAAGGTCGCACCTCTTAAGGCTCAGACTATACCTAGGCTTGAATTAGCAGCTGCATTATTAGGTGCCCGACTTGTTAGTAAGGTTAGTGAAGCTCTCCGTTGCACTATTCATAAAAAGATTTTCTGGTCAGATTCCACTATTACCCTAGGTTGGATAAAAACAAGTCCTAAAATACTTAAAACATTTGTTTGCAATAGAGTGAATGAGATTCATGAACTTACCTCTAGGAACTCGTGGAGACACATACCTACTGACAAGAACCCAGCTGATCTGGCATCAAGAGGTGTAGATCCGAGTCATCTTCTTAAATCTTCTCTGTGGTGGGAAGGTCCAGCTTTCCTAAAACATAATGAGTCTGAATGGCCTCTGACACCTAGCACAGAGATAGCTACCTTTACCTGAAATAAAAGTGCTGCAATCAAAAATAAAAGAAAATGATAAACCTAATGAGATAATTAACTTAGAAAATTATTCAAGTTCATTAAAGCTAAAAAGAAATATTTATCGCCATTGCGTAATTTGTACTCGTTTTAGAGCCAAAACAATGGAGCCGCTGATGAGCCACCTGCCATCTAGCAGAGTCACTCCTAATTATCCTTTTGGAATTACTGGAAGCGATTTCTGTGGTCCTTTTCAAATATCAAGTAAAATAGGCCGTGGTAATCGCATTTCCAAATGCTATATTTGCATTTTTGTCTGTTTTAGTACTAAGGCCGTTCACTTAGAAACTGTAAGTGACCTTAGTACAAAAGCGTTTATTTCGAGTCTTCGTAGATTCATTTCGAGAAGAGGCAGACCTAGCCAGCTTTATTGCGATAATGGAACCAATTTCGTGGGTGCAAACAATGAATTAGGTCGTGCATTAAAGGCAGGCATGAGTTCCATTTATAAGTTCACAGCTGAAGAGCGTATTCAGTTCGTTTTTAGCCCTCCGTATTCCCCTACATTTGGTGGCTGTAATGGACCGGCTTAGCCTATCCATTTTTGCGTCATAGTTGTATAAATCTATTGACATATCTATTTAGATCTGGCCTAACATTTCACTATAATAAATATATTGTAATTCTATTGCACTGAACTAACCGAGCCAAGGTAGGCGCCTTCGGAGTCTTGTGATTGGTCGGATGGTTTGTTTCTGAGATCCTAGGCACTCGGGCAGTTGCAAATCACCTTTTCCAATTGTATCATTTCCGGAGAAAATCTTGCTAGGTTTAAGATATTCAATGTTGACTGGAGACGTCCGTCAATAGTATGAGTTGGTTTCACTGTTGCAACAGGACAGGTTTAAGGTATCTGGAAAATTAGGTGGATATTAGGATTTGTAAGGAAATAGGAGAGATGTTGTCTCGAGGTGACTGTCAAAATTGTGAGTTGTTAATACCATGGTTACTAGGTAGGCAAAAGGTATTCGATTTTTGAATTTGATGGTAAAGTATAGGAGTCGAGGGAGGATGAACAGCCGGGCAGGCTGGAAAGCGTTCTAGATTTTGAAATATTTAGGTGTTTGAATAGAGAACCAGAGACAGAAGAGGATAAACAGTAGACACCGAAAATATGACTGTGATAAACAGAATACGAGCGAATAGGGGGGTATAAAAGCAGGCTTTCAAGGGTCTAGGATTCTTTCAGTCACCATCCGCCGAAATGGATGGGACTCTACCAGTGTCCGGAGTCAACCAGGAAATAGTCTAAGGGAGGAACGCTGCTCAACAGATTCCTGAAACCGAGCTACACTGCGTGTCGAGGCCTCGACTGCTTGTCTTTCAGGGCAGCGTTGTTTGTACCAGACCGGAGTAAGAAAGGGTATTTATTAATCAGGAAACGTGGTGAGTTGACTTGATCTTAATTAGCGTGGGGTTATATTTATCAGAGTCGTTATAGAAAGTAGAAATGTAGATTTGTTACAGGCCTTAGATAATTACGTGGACCAGGTCCTCGCGCGTGTTACTTTACGTATTAAATAGAGATAGGTAGGAAAACGTTTTAATCAATAGCTATCTTTTTCGCGAAGATATTTTATTGCGGTTGTTGATTTTGTAGCGTTTGGAAGTCGGTGTTGCTAGGCGACGTTATTTCTAGACCCACCGCACTATGTGTTAGCCGTAATTCATTTTTACATTTTCATAAAAGCGTTTCGCGGAGTCGCGTATAGGTATCTATAATGCGGATTTATAGTTGTAACGTTAGGTCGCGGGTTTTAATAGTCCGGGGGCAGATTTAGTTACTCACGGGGGCTCACGAAGCTTTTGAAATATCCATTTAAGTTGAAATCTATTCATTTGCGAATGTTATGGGTCGCGGAGACGTTACGTGTTATCCGATAGACAGTTTGAGTTTGACTAAACAAGTTTGGTAGAGAATCGTTGCTAGGGGCAACCCACATTATCCGAACAATAGACAAAATACGTAAGCCGAGTTAGGCTGTGTCTAGACCTATGTAAGGCGGGTTTAGGGATAGTCGAGATAGTAGGTTTAAAGATAGAGAATTAGGTCACAGATACATTTAATTCCAGACTTAGCTTATATCTTAAGTTCTCATTGAACCTGAAGCGGTGTCTATTCTCCTAAAAATAGCTTACCTAGAGTCTTTTGTATAATATATGTTCCTTTTGCTCAAGGCGTGGCTGGTAAGTTTTCTTGGCGTCTTCTTTCTTATTCAGTAAGCCTTTTGGAAGCGCCACTAGTTTCTAAGGTTAGGATGGTAAGCCCTTCTGGCATGTGTGTGAATGTCTTTACACATTAGGCCCGTCAGGCTATACTAAAACTTGAATTTCCACTTTAAACTTATTCCAAACCAAATTAAACTAAAATCTAAGATAATTTCAAAACTGAACTTAATCTGCATTTCACTTGTCGAAAAGGACCTTCGGTTTCTACACCTGCACAATATAAGGGTCTACCACTAGAACGATCACCTTTGGCCAAATAATAAATACAATAAATGTCTGAACAAGTTACAACTTTGTTTGATTTCTAGTAGTTAGAGTTTTAATTTTTAAGTCAGGGTTCTAGATTTTACTTTAGGATAGGCCTAGGTTCGTTACATCTGGTGCCGTGACCAGGATATCCACAATATCCATAATATCCATCAATATCCATGTTGTCCAAAATATCCGTTTTACTATTTATCGTTTCAGTCACCCATTTGGGGTATCTTATGATTATTTGACATACAAAACTATGAATATAGATATACTCAAATCATGAACTACGATTTTAAGTCGCTAGTAAGATAGTGAAGTTGTAACTTGTTCCAAAAATGATCTGTCGTTCAGATCACATCTGTTGTCGTGTAATGGATAGACAGTGAGTGCAGATAAGGTGAGGTTGTAAAATTGTCATAATTGAGGGCAGTCTAAATTAAAAATAATAAAAACAAACAGGAAAAAAATAGGGAATAAATAGGGTAATTTGACAAAGCCAAAATAACAATATTTAAATATTAAAATCATCCGAGCGGAGGGCAGTTAAGGTAAATGTCTGAGTGTTCGCCACCAATATTTTGATTAGGATAGATAAAATAAAATTAAAATGACATTTGTAGTCGACGCTTTAGCGATGACGTATATCTGTGGCTTTGATATTTTACTCGTCAAATTTACATTAAAGTAGATATTTGACAGGGCTGACATCTACTGGGACTATGCTTGTCATCCTCCCTTTAGGTTCCTATTATCAAAATGGCTAAAGCGGACCGCTTATAATTTAGTCATATCTGCTTGTGTGGTCGTCCGTCTGTCTGTTCTTAAGTCACAACCGTTTATTCAGAAAATGTTCAATACATATAATATAGTGAGATAACACTTATTAGGACTACTAACAAAGAGCACCTGACATTTACTCGTTCGGTCAGATTAACCAACATTTTTATTATTTTTGAGAAATTTCGGTATGATCAACATATAAAACAGACTCCATTTATCAAAAATAAAGGTCAGTTTTCTCAAACATATGTGAATGTTTTGCTTAGATGTATGAATGAATGTAGTATTGCGAAAAAAATAAATATTTTCTGTTGACTTGTCGGAGACTCGGACGTTTACCTTACCATCAGTAAAATTTGTGTTTAAAAAGTTTAGGCGAATAGAAACGAGAAAAGCGCTAGTGTTACGTCTAAAGGCTAAGCTAACGTCATAAGACCGCTTATCGTTTACCACTGTTTTTGTAAAATAATATTAAACGATAAATTACAATGCGAACTATTGTAATTTATCCTTGGTGTGCAATAAAATATGTTTGTATTGTATTGTAACGTTTTAAAATCTTCAAAACGGGGGGCAGAAATCACCGGTAAAATTTGGATATTAGAAATATAGATCGGCAGAAACGGGAAAAGGCGCAGTATATTATTAAAACATTGAGCAGCTAAGAGTTTCAAACTTCGAGGGCAGTCTCGGTAGTTTGAGGTTTCCCAAAACTAAATAAATTAAAAGCACCCTGACACTTTTAAGATCAGAGAGCATAGGAATCTCCTGGGTTAGCGTGCTCCATCATAAGCCTCGTTTTCACTTACCATCAGGAGCGTCCGAGCTCAAGCGCAGGTCCATAAAAAAAATATATTCAAAATATGTAAGGAACCCTAAAAAAATATAATTACGGGAAGGAGAGTCATTTTTATTTTGCAGTTGCTGTATGACATTAAATGTTTCAAAATTTGCAGAACCTAACGTAGATAACATCTTCGGATCTGGACAAAGTGAACGAGTGCGTGGTAGCTTGTTCGTCTTGTCATATACTTTATTAAAACATACAACAATCAAGGAAAACAAGAAAAGTACCTACACAAAATAAATAATTCTAATCCTTGTTTGACTCCTTGAGACACCATCTTCAGCCTGTTATACTCCGCTGGTGGACTTGGGCTCACCTCACCAATAATTAATTGGCCACCACAAAATTCGAGTAGCGGCTAGACTCTTCTAGTCCTAGTTAGCCGCATCCCAAGGTGAAGGTCTCCGCTCTATTTAGACATGATACGAAGTCATCCAGCACTAGGCAACCAAATTTTCCTTTAGAATACGTTTTTCCCGACGATGATCGCTTACAAGGTAAATATTTCATTTATGACTAGCTTTCCATTTTTGCACTTTTCATAATCTTGATCTGATTTTCGACAATTCAATACACATTGCACTATCCTGAAATATGGTACTTTTCGTGTTTCATGTCGATTAATTAAAATATCCAGATTAATTCGTGATTCCTGAAAAATAATATGACTTTCTTTCAAGCAAAATTGCGGAAATATTCATTAAAATTATCTTTGTACATTTAAAATGATAAATCATTATAGACAGCTCTTACGTCAAATAAAAGATAGCCAGTAGAGTTTGGTTTCAAAAGAGGTCTTGAAACTCTTTACTTATTTATTGAATTTCAAATGGAATAGGGCGGGATCAAAGTACCGTTAGCAAAACAATTTATATTAATATCGTAATTATAAATCAGTGAAAATAAAATTAATTTTTTTGAAGTGCAACTATTACGAAATTTTCCGACCGACTACATTAGTACAGTCAGTCGTGAATAGAGAGGCACTTTTATACAAATATATAAAAGATAAAACAACTTAAACGGATTAATTAGCGAATTTTGCTTGCCGACGTTATGTAACGCTTTTCAGTATTCGAGGTCGCGGGTAGGTTGTATTTGATCTAAATGTCAGTGTTTTCAGGGTTCCGTATTAATCAGTTGAGATTGAGAGAAGCATTACGTAGGAATTTGTTGAAACAAATTATATTTTGGAATTAAAGGAAATATTCCATATTTTAATAGGATCGAAAAGGTAAAATTTATACGGACAAACAAAGATGTTTTAAAGAATTTAAGATCCGTCTCATTTCAATTATAATTTTAAATGTGAAAATATTCTTTGTTTTTTTGCTCACCCTACCGGTGATAACTGACATAACATACGGTTGTGAAACAATGACGTTTCGGTTTATTTTCGTTTCAACATAACGTTTCTACATTAGGAGGGATAAATTGTATGATTTCCATTCAATGAGTAATAGTAATTGTGAGATTAACGTGCGACAATAATGATAGAAAATAAAAAGGGGTTTACAATAAATTACCTAACATAGTTTCCGATTCGTTTAGTATAAATAGTTAGGAGTACATTTTACACGTACAATGCGTTTTAGGCGAACATTGTTTACTTAGTTTGCGTACATTTTCTATCTGGAACTTACTTAAAAGTTGTTAAAACGTATTATTTATTTAGCGACACCTATTGGTCGACCGATGCCTTCGGTACTTTACGAATAGGGTTTTCAAAGTTTCAATTATCTAGATGTCATGAATAGTTCTGAATTTATGTAGGTTAATTTCGGTGTATGGTCTAGATGGCGTGACTAGCAATTTATAATTTATTTAGGGGGCTTAATAGTGTGCTAATGATTTAATAGAGGGCGTTGTTCCATACGTAAACTAACGGGGGGCCTAAGTGTCAAAACACTCCGAAAGTATGCAGTTTAGTATGAAATACTATCTTGTGACGTGCTTGTGACGTCATGCTCAGCATGGTGCCTTATTTTTGGTTTTCGTCGTTGTAAAATCGTTGATGGCACGGAAATAAGTTTAAATGATTTTATCCGGGCTGTTTTGGAAGCGTAATTTGCTGGTTAGAGTTAATGAATTTATTTTGATTGTTGTCAAATACCCTATCGTTTAGCTAAACAAAAACGTCGTTAGATACAATTAGGACAAGTAGTATATGTAGCTTTTGGTAGTTAGGAGTATGTTGCGAAATTGTCCGGACTGTTGGTTAGTTATTCTTATGCGATGCGACTAGTTTATTTGCTGTGCGCTTTATCTTAAGTTATAAGAATTTCATGCAATGCGTAGTAAGGCTAGTGAGGCCGTGTGGCGTAATTGTAGGTATTGATGTGCTGAAGCGAAGCGTAGGACTGGATCCGTAGGAGAACTTATAAGCATAAGATTGGTTAATAATTCAAATTAAAAGAATAAAGAGGTTGGTCAGCTATCGGCTTGGTGTGTAATAATAGTGTTTTGTGAGTTAAAGAGTTACGGTGAAATGTTGGGCTAGGCATATCGAGTAGAATACAATTATATATTGTACCTTCTTGTGCGATAAGGACTTTAATCATTATAAATATAATTTTTTACCATTGTTTTACAAATGGAGGAGATTGCAGTCTAGGATGCCTTGATTGCTTGTCGGGAACTGCGTGAATTTGGGAGGGTCTCAAACGATGGATTAAGAGGTTGATGTAGGGAAGGTTGAATAGTTTGTGTAAGGTGAGACTGAGTATGTCTGGGTTTCCTTCAATACATCACGACTAAGGTTGCAGTCGGCAATTTATTGGTACCTAGTTGATACATGGGGTTATTCAAGCGTGTTGACTATTCTATATGTGTTAGGTTAGTTGTACTGCCGTTATGAGGCTGGTTTAGTTAACACCATACTCTACCGGGCCTGACGAAATAGATCCACACACCCTATTGCTCGGAAGGATAACCAAAACTAAAGGAAGTGAAAGGGTAAATTGAGACATGTTTTGTCCTTGTTTTTATTCTTTTAAATGTTATGAGTGATAAGAAACTCGTTGTGCCGGAATGCCAGACTGAGGTGCACTATTATCAAGTATCTACGGGTACTCTTTTAAAAGACATTATTGCCTGGGTGTTACTTATAAACAGTATCTACGGATACTCAGCGTATAGGCATTATAATTGCCGAGCTGTTATATATATTCGGTGTCTACGGATGCTCTTTTTAAAGACATTATTGTCTGGTTGTTATTAATAAGCAGTGTCTACGGATGCTCCTTCTACGGACATTATTGCCCAGTTGTTACTTATGAACTGTATCTAAGGATACTCTGCTCTGAGACATTATTGCCTAGATGGTAATCGTTTAAGATGACTTTAGAAGGGGAATCAGTCAGGGTCAAAGGTATGCACATAGTTGAGGTGGTCAGAGATATCATGAACTTGGTTTATTTCTCATATATTCTTCGTACCAATTAAATGTTCGGATATTCTGCCACTTAAACAGGTGTGTTTATATCGTTGACCTGGATTTATTTCCTTTGGTTTACCTTCAGTGTGTATAGGACATGCTCCGAGAAAGATAGCAAGCGGCATTATGGTGCTGACTTACATTCTAGGCTTGATTTTAATAGGAGTTAAATGTCTCAGAAGCCAATATAAAGCGTCTATCCATTTTGAAGGAAGGGGCTTGTGTCAGTTCGTTTATAAGCTGGACAATGTAGCTTAAGGTCCGCCTGCTGTACAATGTAGCTACAGGACCGGGGCGAAGGGGCCAAGCCAGGCTACAGGGCCTATCAGCCTCGCAACCTGAGTATTTCCATTTAAAATGGGGATTCGTGGGTGGAGACTTTTAAGGTTTATTGAAGTGAGTTATTGGTCTGTAAGTCGCATCACTTACTGGCTACTGCGAGTATTGGTTAAATACACATAACATAAATAAAACAAGGTACCAATTAATTGTTAAATTTTATTAATACATTCAATTAAACGAGTTTGACGATAACTCTTCCGATCGTAGTTAAGACTCCAATCTACGAGTGATCGGAGGGCAGGATGTAATAGACCGGCCTATCCTAACTATTATTTAGTCATAATTCTATAAATTTATTGACATAGCTAATTTAGCGATAACTCTTCCGATCGTAGTTAAAACTCCAATCTACGAGTGATCGGAGGGCAGGATGTAATGGACCGGCTTAGCCTATCCATTTTTGCGTCATAGTTGTATAAATCTATTGACATATCTATTTAGATCTGGCCTAACATTTCACTATAATAAATATATTGTAATTCTATTGCACTGAACTAACCGAGCCAAGGTAGGCGCCTTCGGAGTCTTGTGATTGGTCGGATGGTTTGTTTCTGAGATCCTAGGCACTCGGGCAGTTGCAAATCACCTTTTCCAATTGTATCATTTCCGGAGAAAATCTTGCTAGGTTTAAGATATTCAATGTTGACTGGAGACGTCCGTCAATAGTATGAGTTGGTTTCACTGTTGCAACAGGACAGGTTTAAGGTATCTGGAAAATTAGGTGGATATTAGGATTTGTAAGGAAATAGGAGAGATGTTGTCTCGAGGTGACTGTCAAAATTGTGAGTTGTTAATACCATGGTTACTAGGTAGGCAAAAGGTATTCGATTTTTGAATTTGATGGTAAAGTATAGGAGTCGAGGGAGGATGAACAGCCGGGCAGGCTGGAAAGCGTTCTAGATTTTGAAATATTTAGGTGTTTGAATAGAGAACCAGAGACAGAAGAGGATAAACAGTAGACACCGAAAATATGACTGTGATAAACAGAATACGAGCGAATAGGGGGGTATAAAAGCAGGCTTTCAAGGGTCTAGGATTCTTTCAGTCACCATCCGCCGAAATGGATGGGACTCTACCAGTGTCCGGAGTCAACCAGGAAATAGTCTAAGGGAGGAACGCTGCTCAACAGATTCCTGAAACCGAGCTACACTGCGTGTCGAGGCCTCGACTGCTTGTCTTTCAGGGCAGCGTTGTTTGTACCAGACCGGAGTAAGAAAGGGTATTTATTAATCAGGAAACGTGGTGAGTTGACTTGATCTTAATTAGCGTGGGGTTATATTTATCAGAGTCGTTATAGAAAGTAGAAATGTAGATTTGTTACAGGCCTTAGATAATTACGTGGACCAGGTCCTCGCGCGTGTTACTTTACGTATTAAATAGAGATAGGTAGGAAAACGTTTTAATCAATAGCTATCTTTTTCGCGAAGATATTTTATTGCGGTTGTTGATTTTGTAGCGTTTGGAAGTCGGTGTTGCTAGGCGACGTTATTTCTAGACCCACCGCACTATGTGTTAGCCGTAATTCATTTTTACATTTTCATAAAAGCGTTTCGCGGAGTCGCGTATAGGTATCTATAATGCGGATTTATAGTTGTAACGTTAGGTCGCGGGTTTTAATAGTCCGGGGGCAGATTTAGTTACTCACGGGGGCTCACGAAGCTTTTGAAATATCCATTTAAGTTGAAATCTATTCATTTGCGAATGTTATGGGTCGCGGAGACGTTACGTGTTATCCGATAGACAGTTTGAGTTTGACTAAACAAGTTTGGTAGAGAATCGTTGCTAGGGGCAACCCACATTATCCGAACAATAGACAAAATACGTAAGCCGAGTTAGGCTGTGTCTAGACCTATGTAAGGCGGGTTTAGGGATAGTCGAGATAGTAGGTTTAAAGATAGAGAATTAGGTCACAGATACATTTAATTCCAGACTTAGCTTATATCTTAAGTTCTCATTGAACCTGAAGCGGTGTCTATTCTCCTAAAAATAGCTTACCTAGAGTCTTTTGTATAATATATGTTCCTTTTGCTCAAGGCGTGGCTGGTAAGTTTTCTTGGCGTCTTCTTTCTTATTCAGTAAGCCTTTTGGAAGCGCCACTAGTTTCTAAGGTTAGGATGGTAAGCCCTTCTGGCATGTGTGTGAATGTCTTTACACATTAGGCCCGTCAGGCTATACTAAAACTTGAATTTCCACTTTAAACTTATTCCAAACCAAATTAAACTAAAATCTAAGATAATTTCAAAACTGAACTTAATCTGCATTTCACTTGTCGAAAAGGACCTTCGGTTTCTACACCTGCACAATATAAGGGTCTACCACTAGAACGATCACCTTTGGCCAAATAATAAATACAATAAATGTCTGAACAAGTTACAACTTTGTTTGATTTCTAGTAGTTAGAGTTTTAATTTTTAAGTCAGGGTTCTAGATTTTACTTTAGGATAGGCCTAGGTTCGTTACATGGCCTCTGGGAGGCCAATGTCAAATGCCTTAAAGGAAATTTAAAGAAAACTATAGGCAATTCTAGCTTAACGTACGAGGAGTTGAGTACTCTTTGCACAGAAGTCGAAGCAGTCCTCAACTCCCGACCCCTTACTGCTCTTACAAATAACCCCAGCGACCTTTCTCCCTTAACTCCAGGGCACTTCCTCATCGGGCGGCCGCTGACATCTTTGGCATCCCCTCCTGCGGCCCCAGAAAGGAGCATAAAGACACGCTATCAGCTGATCGAGACGATACGAGACAGTTTCTGGAAAAGATGGCATAGCGAGTACCTCTCGGAGTTACAGAGGAGAACCAAATGGAAACATCCATACAAGGAGCTGAAAGAAGGCGCCATGGTGGTCTTCAAAGAAGAATACCTTCCTCCCATGCGATGGAAGCTTGCACGAGTCCATCGTCTGTACCCTGGCCGAGATGGAGTTAGCCGAGTAGCGGATTTCAAAACGACCAGGGGCATAGAACGTCGCGCACTCAACAAAGTGTGCCCCCTCCCTGATGACGACGAAGAGGAGTTGGGAGCAGCTTCAGTGCCAGAAAGCACTGCCCCTTCAGCTTCCCCCAACGGGCCCCCAGCATGTCTACGACAACGCGAGAGGTCCGCGCGGGGACTGCGCGGGCGCGGCGGGCGACGGCTCCCTACTAATAGCATTTAGGACTTGCTCTGGCGGCAGCGACCCAGACGCACACATACCGCGTTAATATCATACATACCTTGTACAATACGTTTTCTATACATAAACGTATCTCATTATAAACCTTAGTTTCTCTTGTCCTTCATCGCATACACGGGGTGTAATGTACTATTGTACGCACATGCCCCACTACCAAACCTATTTCCATGAAATCACAAAATAAGTTATCACAAAAATAACAAAAGCGACGTTCGGATCCGACCACCGGACGGAACGCACCTGATCCATTCTGGACGCTGGCTACGTATGCATGTGTATGTAAGTATGATGTGTTCAAAAATCGCAAATGAAAAATGTCACATGGCGGTAAATTGAAATTTTCTTCACCTTTATTTATTATTAAATTCAGAGACAAACTAGATTGGGCCTTTGCTAAGGTATCGTTCCATATCAAGTAACATGCGATTTATCTAAATTGTTTGACGAAAACAAACGAAAACAACAAAATGAAATGACGATTTCATTTTGAATGAAACGTCATTTCGACTGATATTAAAATTGAGGTCAAATCAAACTCCTTTGTTTTTCAGAACATCGAATTTGATGTTATTTAAAAGCAATATTATCATTTTCGCAGATAAGAGTTCTAACAAAGCAGTTTATCTACGATCGCCATACTTCGAGGTTTTTGAACGTATTATAGACGATTATTGATATAAAAGTAAAAATAATAAGCAACGAATAAGTGTTGTTCTTTATTTTTGGATTTAGGTGTGCGAATGCAAGTGGAGAAAATGAACTATCATAGCGATCTTGATTTAACGCGGGGTGTATAGCGGCCATTCTCACGAAGTATGACTGCGTCTAATTACCGCGTCTCTATACATTTTTTTTTTTTTTTATGAAATAGGGGGCAAACGAGCAGACGGGTCGCCTGATGGTAAGCAATCACCGTCGCCCATAGACACCTGCAACACCAAAAGAGTCACAGGTGCGTTGCCGGCCTTTCAGGTGGGAGTACGCTCTTTACTCTTTACTCTTTAGTATGAAAACAGCGTCGCGGTAATTAGGTGACCGCAGACATACTCCGTGCGAATGGCCGATAGATTGGAATTTTAACGGTATTTTTTTTAAGTAAACACGTTCGCCCTTCAAATTGGAACAAACTTCAACTCCATTTGAACTAATGTTCCCTTTACCGGGACGTTAACAGTATGAATTAATGGAAAAAGGGCACAAACAAATGGCATAATAATGTAACCGGCGAACTACTGGGCTGGCTCGTCGGCAGAATACTAAGCAGCCTAAACTATGAGATTTATATCTATTTATTTAGAGATTCTGCCCTTTTGTTTTTGTTAGGGTTGCCGTCTTTAAGCATATACATATAATAGTACATTGTGCATCAAGGGCGGTAAGTAAGGAATTACAAACGAGTGTTTGTTACAAGGCCGAGGCGAAGCCGAGGGCTTTAATAACACTCGTTTGTAATTCCTTTACCGCCTGTGGCACACACAATGTTTTTCATCACACTTGTGAGGAAATCTTATTAAAATAACCTTGCTTAACCTACATAAAATTGTAAAACAGAAAGTGACATTAGTGACACATATCCATAGACAATGCGAATGTGAATTCACGTTCGGTAACCATAGCGGTAAAGACCTAAAACTGTTGATTTTATATTTACAAAATACTGAAATACACTATTTAAACATTTTATTAATGTTACAGAAATATGTGTTTTCATGTATTTGCAATAACAGTTTTCTTTAAATAAATATTTCAGTGATAAAAGTTAAAAAAATAAGTTGGCGTTTCCTTTGAAGATGGCAAATAAGAGTAAAACAGAACCAACGTATTCAAATAAAAAAGAAACCATCACGCCCTAGGCAAAATAACGTGTTTCGGTCGGACGCTAATAGAAACTTTGAAAGGACCAACCCTAAGGCATGGCTTCCATTTAGGTAGCAGCCCTACACCAGAATAGGGCCGCGGATAAGATCCTACGTGAGATTGCTGTCTACATGGTTAGGGTCATCTAAAGATAATATTTCTTTAAAAGGCTTTTTAGAGCGATGAATTAAACTTCTCGTTCAAGTTTGTTAGGTTTAAGCTCTGAATCATATAGCATTAATAAAAAAATACGCTATTAATGTTATATAATACTTTTTTATACTTTGAATTATATATATTGATAGAGTTCAGGCAAGTAGAAGGAAAAAAATAAAGTGTGAATGAAAAAAAGGATCAACCCTTTAGGCGTAGCTTGTGGTTATGCAGCAGCCCTACACCAGAATAGAGCTCCAGTTAAGATTATACTCTCGTCTATGAGAGTAGACCTGTACTCAGCAGCGTATGATCTTCACATAGGAAGATCATACGCAAGATTGCTGTCTATATGGCTGACCATATAGACAGCGTTTCGCTATAGGAAAAGGTTCCAAACCATATATATATAGGTAGCTCCGAAGCTACCTATGGCTATGGTTTTTGAACCTTCTTAGAGCGATTAAGTTAACTTATCGTGTAAGTTTCCTGATATATCCAAGTCCTGAAACGGAAAAGAATAACATTGATAATATTATTATGTAGCAGCCCTACATCAGAATAGGGCGCTGGCTAAGATATGTGAGATTGCTATCAGCATGGCCAGGGCTACCTATAGGAAAAGTTTTAATGCGGTTTCCTCAAAAACCTTACCGGAGCGATTAAGTGAACTTATCGTTTAAGTTTTCTGATATATTCAGGAGCTGATATGCAAAAGCGTAGGTATTTTAGAGACTGAATCGAGTAAGAAAAGTAAGTTTGTATCTATTCTAAATGCACAATACAGGAAAGTACAAACGGCGAACTTAATGCCATAAGGCATTCTCTACCAGTTAACCGCCGGGCCAAACAAAAATATTAAATTGCATGAGCATTCTCTATAAACAGAGATTTAAAGAAATACTCCTTTCAGATTACAATAATCAGAGCCATCATAACAAATTTCAAACCCTCTTCAAATGTTTACCGAGCCCGGCGTCAGTTGTTGAACTATGATGCTGTTCGTGAAATATTCCGAGGAAATAAAACTGTATGTGTAGTGTGCTCGTGAGTGTGCTCTAGCGGTACTGTTTATAACATCCGCTTAATGCTGGGGAAACACATCCGTGATATTATTACTGTGAGTCATCATCTAAAAGCTTACTAGAGTGCAAAAAACACCGAGTTTAAAAAATACCTTCTAACGCAAAATCTTAAGAATTTAGAAAAATAATTAAATCCATCATAACAAATTCCAAATCCTCTTCAAATCTTTACCGAGCCTGGCGTCAGTTGGTTCGCCTCGTTTGAACTATGATGCCGTTCGTGAAATATTCTGGAGAAATAAAACTGTCTGTGTAGTGTGCTCTAGCGATACAGTTTATAACATCTGCTTAATGCTGGGGAAACACATCCGTGATCTGAAAGCTTACTAGAGTCTGATCATGATTTAAAACCTGATTTAAAAGTTTACTACTTTCGGTCATCATAATACACAATATAACTCATCATCATAACTTTGCTGTCATAAATAAATGTATTTTCTTTCTTTCTTTCTTTCATCATCTAAAAGCTTACTAGAGTGCAAAAAAACACAGAGTTTAAAAAAAATCTTCTAACGGAAAAATGTCCAGGACTTAAAAAAAATATTAAAAACCATCATAACAAATTCCAAATCCTCTTCAAATATTTACCGAGCCCGGTGTCAGTTGGTTCGTCTCGTTTGAACTATGATGCCGTTCGTGAAATATTCCGGAGAAATAAAACTGTCTGTGTAGTGTGCTCTAGCGATACAGTTTATAACATCCGCGTCGCCCTTGGGTGGTCTGGCCAGCGACCTGGTTCGAGCCCAGTGACCGCAACGGCCAACCACCCGGCCAGACAATCACAATGCTCGGATGTGGGTTGTGAGTTTATCAGGTTTAAAAAAAAAAAAAAAAAAAAAACGCGTAATGCTGGGGAAACACCGCCGTGATCTAAAAATTTACTAGAGTCTGATCATGACTAAAACCTGACTTGAAAGTATAGTATACTCTTCTAGTAAGCTTTTATGATGACTGACAGTAATGTCTGTCATCGTCTAAAAGCTCACTAGAGTGCAAAAAACACCGAGTTTAAAAAATACCTTCTAACGCAAAATCTTAAGGATTTAGAAAAATAATTAAATCCATCATAACAAATTCCAAATCCTCTTCAAATCTTTACCGAGCCTGGTGTCAGTTGGTTCGCCTCGTTTGAACTATGATGCCGTTCGTGAAATATTCTGGAGAAATAAAACTGTCTGTGTAGTGTGCTCTAGCGATACAGTTTATAACATCCGCTTAATGCTGGGGAAACACATCCGTGATCTAAAAGTTTACTAGAGTCTGATCATGACTAAAAAAGTTTAAAAGTATAGTATACTCTAGTAAGCTTTTAGATGATGACTGACGGTAATGTCAGTCATCGTCTAAAAGCTTACGTTTGAGACGAGCGTTACGTCTGAGAACTATGAAATTTAGCAAGTAATTCCGTCTTATACTACAAGTATATAAGGAACAATCTGAAAACTATAAATTTTTAGTTAAATCATAAAAAATTGGCACTTTAATATATGTACCTACAAATTTGTATGGAACCCTCAATGAGCGAGTCCGATTCGTCCGCGTTTTTCATAAATGCTCATCTACTGTTTTGGAACTGTTTTCGCTGTTATCTTCTATCCTGTCATGCCAATAGTACTTGCGTATCTTAATCTCTTAACAATATCACTGAATGTACAAGTAATGTCGCTATTGGAATCAAATCAATCGTGGTTAGCACTGCATTTGGCTAACAACTAGTGGTAGCTAGGCCGTACATCCAAATTAGAGGTCCTGTGAGACGAGAGAACGTTGAGACTCAATGGCTACTAGTAAGGATGAATAATGTAGTACTAGATATGATACATATGTCAGTCAGTTTAAATAATAAAATATTGATTCAGTTCTCATCAGCCACCATAGAATCATCTTGTATTCTTTAGGAAATAATAATAATAAAAAGCAAGCTGAAGTTTATACAACGGGCCTACAACGCACTACGCCTTCAATACAATAACATCCTCAGATTGCTGTTGCGGTTGCCAAAGCACTGCAGTGCATTCGGCATGTTTGCAGTGGCACGATTAGATGACTTTTTTGCCGTCGGGAGAAAGCGAATCGCCTCCATGCTAAGAGTGCGTGGGAGCAGCAACAGCCTTCTGAGGACGTTGGCCGAACGCCTCGACTGCTCAATCGCTGGGTATTGGGTTGCAGTGGCCGTTGCGAGAGCCAAGCAGAGTTGAGCTTGTTACAGCTCTTCTTGGCTCTCACCTTGGGTTCCCACTGTAATAGGTAGAGACTTGAAATTTTCACAGAATGTGTATTTCTATTGTTACTATAACAACAGATGATAAAAACAAAATAAAATGAAAAATAAAACGGGGTGCCCATACAAGAGAAGTGTTTGTATCGGTCAGTCATAGGACTGTATCTTTTGAATCGTAATAGGTCGAGGATTGAAATTTTCACTAAATGTGTATTTTTATTGTCTCTAAAAGATCAAATAATGGAAAGAAAATTAAACCAATAATTAAAAATCCCCATACAAAAAACGTGTTTTTTCAGCATATTATGGAACCCTTTGTGTCGAGGTCATACAGGTAAATTTGTTTACACTTTTCGACCTTATTCCGAAGAAATAAGGTCGAAAAGTGTAAACATAAATTTATGACCTTGACTGTACATATTTTGAGCAGTTAAGGGCCATGACGAAACTGGAAGTTAGTGTCAAATCAGTACATTTTCGTGACGCAACGGAATATAATATATTTTAACAATATTTAAGCACCGTTGAATTGTACACTTTTTCTGAAAATCGCTCATCTCCCTGCGTCGTTTGCGCTTGTTCCCCGTAGATAACCAAGTTTGATAATTAGCATCCTACAAGAAAAAATAATTCTTCCTAGCTAACCCGGTTATGAAATGGGAAGTTTTTTTCCTCGTAGAAAACCACTATTTTATTCGGATTTCTACGAGGAAAAAAATATTCTTCCTTGCTAACCTAGTTATCAAATGGGATATTTTTTCCTCGTAGAAAACCGTCATTTTTATTGGTTTTCTATGAAAAAAAATGTTCTTCATAGCTAACTCGGTTATCACACAGGACTTTCCTTTCTCTGTAGAAACTACCGAAAGTTTACTTCAGTACCTACTGAAGCATAAACTGGTCAAATAAAAGAAAAATGACGGTTTTCTACGAGGAAAAAAATCCCATTTGATAACCGGGTTAGCTAGGAAGAATTATTTTTCCTTGTAGGATGCTAGTTATCAAACTTGGTTATCTACGGGGAACAAGGGGTCGTTTCGCTTGTCGTGAAATTATTATTGTCACTGTATTGTTTCTTTCGTTTCATAATATTGTCATGTGTGTCGTGTTCGAGCATTGATGCGCTAAGGCAGGGGTCTCCAAACTACGGCCCGCAAGCCGGTTCGATCCGGCCCGCGGAAGAGCCCATGGTTCGGCCTACGAGAGCTCGCTCACCAGTGAAACACCAACGACGGCAGCGGCCAAGAAAAACATTACTTAACCCCGTGGTCGATCATGCCGTTTCAAAAGTGTAGTGTGGCTCTTTGCTAAAAAAGTTTGGAGACCCTTGCTCTAAGGCCAGCACACACTTTGGATCGTTGCACCAGAGAAGTAAGTAAGAAACGTGAGTGTAGTCGTGGCATAATGTGTGGGATAAATTCATGACTTATGTTTGGCTTGAGTCCGTTCAATTATTCAGGAGGCTACCCTAAAGAGGGAAGGGTATATATCAACTTGTTTTTCCTTTAATATCATGTTAAAGACGGTCGCACAGATTCTTACGTGATGAGGAAATATTCAGACATTTTCAACGTATTTACTCGTGTATTGTTTTAACCTCTTTATTCCATGGATTTGTTTTGATTTTTACAGCCAGAATGAAAAAAACATGAGGATTGTCAAGAATGCGCTTAGATCAAGTGATTAATATGGCAACATTAATACTATAATTTTTTCATTAAAGTGCTAAAATCCATATACATACAGCTACAAAATAAAATATCATATTAGATACTATGTTCATCATCAAAAATTTAAGAGACTTCCTCTTGTCGGTAACCGTTAATCCGTTTTCTTTTCTGCTACCATCTTGAGCTCCTGATACGACGTCACATTGATGTTCTCTTTAGCTTGATCCATAAACGCACGCCTCGGTCTTCCTCTGCCTCTTCTTTCTTCTATTTTGCCTTCAATTATAGTTCTTGTATAGTTGTCATGTCTTATCAGGTGCCCCAACATATTTCCTTTTCCATTCTCAATACTCTTCAGTAATATTCTCTTTTCGCCTATTAGATACAACAATTCATCATTCTTTTTCTTTTAATACTACGTACTACTACGATAAGGAGTACAGTCGGTCGCTCAGCCGTGCCTTTGTACAAAATTAGGTTAGGTACGTTAGGTGCATGCTAAGATTAAGTTAATTATATTGTAGGGTACATTTACAAAACTAACTTTAAAGTGAGTGCAATTTATCGCCAATAAACGCATGTTTGGCGAGTTAAAAGTAAAAAAATGTACCAAGAGTCTTTGAGATAAATAAATTAAAATTAAAAAAAAAAAACGTTACATAGCAATAATACAATAGGTATCGTTTATTTTTTAGGTAAGGGTAAGGTCATTTTTTAAACAACAAGTCTACTCATGTTACTAATCATTGGTCAAAAATGTATTTAGTTTTGCATGAAATATGCTAAGTTAGCATTATTGAATAGCACTGTCGTAATATTAACAATCATACATAAAATTGTACCTAGTGTAAAAAAAGTTCCAACGCAATCTCATAATTATGTTTTTTTCTCTGTTGCGATTTTATTTAAGAGCATTAATTACTTCAACGAAAAACTGGATGTCAAGTATCAAGCAAACTCAAACAGAATCCAGAATTTATTTTAATCCCACTTCTGACGTCGAGGCTCAGGAAAAACTCACTATATTAACGTCGCAAAAAAGGGATGTCACGGCTAATGATTGACCTTTAGGTAAGATTAATGACAGCCCTAATTTAAATTTCAAGCCGTCACGCCGTGGAAATTATTTCATCCCGAAAATTTCGTGTCAATTCGCTTCTGGGACAGCTTTTAATATTGCTTGAGGAAGGCTTTTTGCCTAATTGCGAACAAGGTGCGTATATTTTGAGCAGTTTACGTTTGGTTCTGTAGAAAATAATATTAAAACATTATTTTAAACAGAATTTTAATGAACCAGTCTGAATACCTCCAGATCAGTGCATAGTGATAATTACAAAAGTTTCTACTCTCAGGATGCAACTTTTTGCGGAAAACTTGTGTTTTGAGGAAAGCTTTTTGCCTAATTGTGAACAAGGTGCGTAAGTTTTAAGCAGTTTACGTTTGGTTCTGTAGAAAATAATTTTAAAACATTATTTCAAACAGAATTTTAATGAACCAGTCTGAATACCTCCAGATCAGTGCATAGTGATAATTACAAAAGTTTCTACTCTCAGGATGCAACTTTTTGCGGAAAACTTGTGTTTTGAGGAAAGCTTTTTGCCTAATTGTGAACAAGGTGCGTAAGTTTTGAGCAGTTTACGTTTGGTTCTGTAGAAAATAATTTTAAAACATTATTTCAAACAGAATTTTAATGAACCAGTCTGAATATCTCCAGATCTGTCCTGAGTGATGATGAAAACAGTTTCTACTCTCAGGATACAAACTTTTTGCAGAAAGCCAGTGTTTTCTTGGGAATTAATTATTTCTAGATCATAAATTTGCTACATCCATAATGGTCAAACTGCTGTATCGAGTTGATGTTGTTTAAAAAAGGTGCATCCGGAATGTAGTTACTAAAATGTTTACTTATGACAGTTTTGGGAAATCAGACTGTAGTGAATATGTGCATTTGCTACTCGGACAAAAATTTGTATTGTCTATTCATACGCAAACTTAAACGTTTCAAAAATAAGTAACGAACACCGGTAACAAGGCAAAATCGTTGAAATATCTGAAAAATAAAGTTCTTAATTTTACAACCTTATAATACAGAATAATTCTTCTATATTATTCTAACTACCGCCAATATTTATGCAATCCAGTTAATTAAACTAAGAGTTGCTATAACAGAACCCTAAAAATGCAGGTGTCGGCCAGGTCAGCAAAAAAACATCAAGGCTTCTTTCAGATGTTGGGACTCCGGGTAGGTACCATTCAGAGACGTTTTAGGGCATCGTGGAAACATTTGCGAAAAAGTATGCATTAGTCTCAATATTACTTGGCATTTTTAAGAATCTTTGTCTTAGTGTTTTTATCCTGTATGAAGAGCCTGGCTCTTGCTCGTGAAGCTATTTTCAGCTTAATCTACGTTCTACCTTCCGTTCACAGTTTTATTTATTTTTCCTCTTATTCGTTCCATGTTCTTTTAGTTCTTTCCCTATTTACTTTTTCTTCATATCTTTTTAATTTTTTTTGTGTAATAGTTTATATGTTATTTTGAGTGCTTCTGAACGGTACTTGTATTGTAATGACATATTTACAAGTTGGACCCGAAGTTCCGTAATACTAATTGTACTAAAGTCGATCACTGGTCAGTGTTGGACTACAAAAATTGGAATATAAATTGCTATTTATATTTACCTCATCTCGTTTTATATTAGATTTTTACAGTCACAATATTGCACAGGACACTATTGAACCAAGTTTTATACACACACACGTACACTTATTTCAGTACCTTATTACATTTTAAAGATAACGTTTAAAACACATTTTTCGGTTTCAGTGGATTTCCTTGAATTCGCATGACGAATAACGCACGATTTTTCAATTTTAAAATGATACGAAAAATATGTAGTCTGATAATGAAATTGAATTTCCTAGTAGATTGGCTTTACTGTATCAGGTTTATTATGTAATCTCGCCATTTTAATTAAATGTAGTAGTCGGATAAAATAATATCTTGTCAAAACACAATGGTTTTCTTTCTATACGATTCGACCCGGCGAAATTATTATTTCTAGGCTCTAAAACCAAGTACCAAACTCATCAGCTACATTTAGCCTTTTTTTAAATAGCTAAGCAGAAAAAATACTCCTACATTAATCCACTTGGGTTAAGTAAACTTAAACTAAAATTTCAAATCCCCTTGGTTACCGTTTTACTAAATCCTTTTCTGTTATTTTCGCTTGAATATGAATATGTAAATTACGGAACCCGGTTTAAACTGATGAATATTTTCCAAAGATTTATCTGCATTTCGTAATGCAGGTACTTGGAGCGAGACCAAAAGACCTAAAGGTTCTTTAGAGCAAAATTCTTTCTTGCCGAAGCGTTGGAGTGTCCTCCCTCAGTCTTCAAATCGCGTTTGACTCCTATTTGTATGATATTAAGGTTCATTTTCATATGATAATAAAGTCTAGAAATGCAGGAGGTTGACTATAAAGTTCTAGTTACTTGGAAGGCTTTTTTCTTTTTGAATGTTTATTAAGATTGGACTTTGTGTACGAATTTTTTGCTTTTTTAGTATTCAAAGTAATGACTTTGTGATACTTTTATGTAGTAGGTACTTTTAATGTTAATGAATTTAATTAAATATAAATCTGTGGGTTCCTTGTAAACTAGTCATTCCGTCTTCCGTTTATTACCTACATCAATCATGATACTTTTTCCAATTCTGTTAATTTTTTTTTCTTGCGCGAATTGCTATTTAAAGAAAAGTTTTAGAGAAATTGGCATTTTGAGAATATTTTGATTGATGATTTTGTACTGACGATGGGTACTATCGATCATTAAAATACATTTTTTTGTAAACTAAGTGGATAACTTGTTAAGGGGATTTATTTAATAGACTTTCTCATAAGTGTATCATTTTGGAAGCATCTGCTGACATCATCACATGTCAGCCAGAATAGATGGTAAAATGCTTTGCCAATATGCTAAGGTTATTGTTATAGTCAAAGTACGTATAACTCACCAATTAGTCTAACCGATACTCCAAATAATTTTGAGGTTTAAAAGCAAGCAACAAGGTTAACTTTACAAAATAACAATCAAGAGGTACGTTAAAAAGTGATCCATCAAACGTTACATAAAGAGGAATTTAAATTTGTAAAAGGATCCCTTCAGATCGCGCTGGCATTCAAATATATATCTTAGCGAGATGAGATTAAAACTGGTTTTGGAAGAACGATATAAACCAAGATATGAGATTGTGAAGGTTATTTACGAAGTCCTTGTTTTGTTAATGAAGATCGGTACGGAGATTAGACACGAAGTTGCTCAGAAGGCTTATCTCGCCTCTGGAACCACTTAGCCAATTACAAAACTGTGGAATGCCGTGGAAGCTTCTAGAACCCGATGGAATATATTTTAGGAGCTAAATTTTGAATTACTTGTTTCAGTAGCGTTAGAGATGTTAAATACAGAATAGAAAGTTTGTGCTTCGATTTTCATTGTGTCACATGGTCTCACGATATACAAGGTAAAATCTTTTACGTGATACAAGATGATTAAACCTCAATCTGTCCATGATTTTGAACAACTTTTACTATGGGGTCAACTTTGTAAATCTTTAGAGATATATTAATACTTTAATTTGCATCATGATGATTTAAAACTTAATGAAAATTGTGACTCGCGTTACCTCTTATCGTGGAATGACCCAAATCATTATTTTACTAAATATGTATTCTACACAAATTAACTTAGTCATATGAATACATTGTTAATTTTCTGTTTTGCTGCAAGACTATTGCTAGAGCTTAATTATTGTACAGGTAGTTTTTTTCATAATATCACGTAATAGAGATTTAATGGGAATTTTAGTTTTGAAAATATTCTGTACCATTAAATATTTTGACTGTACCAAAAATATTACTACAGAAGAAACTGAAACATCAGTAATTTATTATGTAAAATGGTGGTTCATAAGTGAAAAGTTTTGTAAGAGATAAAATCTTCAATATCTTTTTGCTTTAAAAATATAACTTCAAATACAAAATTGCAATTCAATTCATTTATTCAGTCGACCAACATAGATCATTCAATACTTTAGAAAAACATAAATTATAGTAAGCTATTAGACTAAGTTAATTAACAATGTCAAATAAATTATAAATTAATAAAAGTGAAATAAAATAAGTTAAAACAAAAAACAATACCGACTGCAATTTGGCAGCCAGTACATCCCACTAATGTTATAAATGCGAAAGTTTGTGAAGATGTTTGGACATTTGGATGTTTGGATGTTTGTTACCTTATAACGGGGTAGCAACTGGATGGACCAAGCTGAAATTTGGAATGCAACTAGATCAAGTCCTGGATTGAAACATAGGATTATATCCCGGGAAAGAGTTCCTTCGGGACAATAACGGGAACAACGCGGGCGAAGCCGCGGGAAAATGCTAGTGAATCATAAAACAGTAAAAAAACTTCCGCAATTGTTCACAATCGAGTAAACAATTTCATTTAAGTTACTAAAACGAAGATTCATTTGTCTGGAAATTCCTGAAATGTATCTCGTAATTTAATTCCGAGTCCCCAAGACAGTTTCGTCCGAGTAATCGTTGCTGAAATGTGCGGACCGTTGAACCGTAGCCCGTGGATGATTTTTATTCCTTTGCCATGGTTGAAGTATGAAAACGGAGAAATAAAATAGTACATTACACAACTAGGGTGGGAATACAAAGAAAGGCCGAGGTTGCAGAAGTTTGCGGCCCGAGCTGCAAGCGAGGGACGTAAATATGTGATCGAGGGCTTTCTTTATTACCTCCCGTGTTGTGTACATCATTTTATGTCTACCCTTGGCCAGAAAGCGGCTTTTTCCGTACGCGCAGCGTGCGGATAAAGCCACTTTATGGACAGGTGTAGCATAAAAGTAATAATAATATTTAACGAATACGTGTTGTTCCTTATTTTTGGATTTAGGTGTACGAATGCATGTGGAGAAAATGAACTTTCATAGGGATCTTAATTTAACGCGGGGATCTAAATTTAATCTACAGGGTGGGAGGGACTATACCGAAATACTTTAGCCATGAATTCCTGGTGGTGTGACGAGTAAAAAAAGTTATGTGATGTATAGTCGAAAAACGCTTACTTTCAGAAATATTCATTATTTTTTAAATGAAAACTCCCAAGTATGTAACAAGCCCTAATAAATGTGACTAAGATAGTTTTACAAATTTTTTTAAATCCTTTAACTAAACAGCAATTAACCTTCGCAGTATTTGATGGTAAGCGACTACGAGGCCAAAGAATTGACCTTTCGTTTCCATTTTAGCTTTTTTTTTCTTTTTGATAACTTTTCCTCCAGTAAGGACATGTTTATAACGAGGGGCTGAATTTACTGATTTATTTTGTTCCATAAGCTATAAATGTAAAATGACAATATTCGACCTATGTTGGTATAACATTATTTACTCGTCACACCACCAGGAATTCATGGCTAAAGTATGTCGGTATAGTCCCTCCCACCCTGTATACAAGATTGGAATTTTTTGTTAGTTATCAGTCTATTTATTGCTTTCACAGGTGAAATATATATCTTACATTTCTAATGCCTCGGCTATAAAACCCTGTAAGGCAACGGTCGGCAACCTGCAGCCCGCGAGCCTATTTTGTACGTACAGGTCGCTGTATTCCGAATGGTATAAAATCGCAAATTATTAACAAAGTGCGATCCGCGTCAATTTCGTTATATGGGGCCCTTGGCTGCCAGAAGGTTGCCGACCGCTGCTGTAAGGCACTGCAACGTTAAACACGTTCAAATTGTCGACGATGTCGAAATCATACTATTTTTTTGTAGGTATTTAAGGATATCTTCCCAAGGGACTTCTTTTTACCCGACTGCGGCGAAGCTCAAAGGAGGGTTATGTGTTTGACCTGTATGTATGTATGTATGTCCGTTCCAATGCCCGCCCGTAACTACTCGACGGCACAACCGATTTTGATGAATGACACATCATTAGATTCGTGTTGATGGCGCGAGAGACTGGGTATGAAATTCGTTAAAATAAACAAAATGGCGGATTTTATGCACTTTTAAAGTGCACCGCGGTCGGTTTTTTTTAGTAAAAATATTTAGTTATTACCTAGATATAAAGTATCGTATGTTTTAATCTAGGACTTGGTCTACTTGCATGCCAATTAGCTCAATCTATTCAGTTGTTACTACATTATTTAGTAACAAACGTCCTAACATCCAAAAATCTAAACATCCAAACATCTTTCACAAACTTTCATATTTATTATAGTAGTAATGTTTCATGTTTATTTAGTAGGATTGGATAGGATTGTATGTAACATGAATTGCATCTTCAGCATGTTCTCTCCTTCGTGTCTCTGACGTCATAGTGCAGTTCGGAGCATCTCAGCACTCGAGTCCCCCGACGGCAATATAACACGTTATCGTTACAACAATATATTCTACGGGTTTATCACTAGCTTTATTGCCACTTTAACAGTTATTCATTGCTGTAGAGACTAACTTCTGATATTCTTTAAATTATCTCTGCTGTGTTATTGAAGCGGGAGTTCAACATTTGTCTTCAAGTGTTGAATAAACTGAGCATTGAGGTTTTCTTTAACATAACTTGTAATAAATAATCTTAATTGTAGGAACTGTATTAGTTTCCAATTGAATTATTATCGTTTTCAAAGTCGCATCTCGTCTTAATTTTTCTTTTTTTATATTTATTTACATATTAGTTTTTTTAGTAGATTTGATAAATAGATAAATTAGATTTTTTTATTTTATAATACAAGAGTTACATTATGCATTATGCTAAGTCAATTGACACGAATGTAATCGAATACAACGAATCACGAAAAATAAAATAAAACATGCTCTTAGTAAAAAAGTATATAAGTAGTTGTCGGCGTCAGGGAGCAGAAGTCGTCAGGATGTCCATTAAATTGCCAATAATCCGCAGTCGAGTGTAGGTTTCTATCGGTAGAGCTCGATATTAGAAATGCAGTGAGGTTGGTTGCGGGATGTGTTCTTTCGCCCC
Organism: Eudemis profundana; assembly: GCA_947034925.1. Lineage (NCBI taxonomy): Eukaryota > Metazoa > Arthropoda > Insecta > Lepidoptera > Tortricidae > Eudemis > Eudemis profundana. The sequence goes on from OX344809.1 coordinate 3,987,504, forward strand.
AAAGTCTCAGGTCAACCATCACTCTGATTCCTTGTCCAGCACAATTCACCAATTTTCTGACATGCAAAAGATTAACAATCATGACAGAACTCCGTCAATTTTGAATAAACGTCATTGTATCGCAACCAAACATACTCAAGGTATAGACAATCCTGGTATTTGGAAAAAAAAACTCGAGTATCATTGAAATTGAGGCACTTCACGAAAACACCTCAATTTTGTGTATATATTATCTGCTAATTTAAATTATACTTGGTCGGACTGTCTTTTCTAGGCTTCTGGTCGGGGGCACGTAAGGGCTCTCAAGTGCGTATTCTAATTTCGCTTTTACAACGCTGATTATAAAACAACACTAAGTTTGTATTCTTTACTAATACATTCAAAATTTTCCTTAACACCCACGTCTTAATCAAGGACCAAACGAAAATAACCTCTAATTGATTCGCCCGCAGATTCGACTCGATAAAAAGGTAACTCGCCGACTCTGAACCGAGCCGGGGAGTCAGCGAATAGAGTTAAGTAGGATTCGATTCGATTGGTTTAATACGTCTCGAATTTAATGAGTTGGCGAGTCGAACGCGAATCGGCGATTCGTTGACTGGTATTCGTAACTAATGAATTGGTAATCCGATAAGCCGAGATGATTCGATTTGCGTGACAAATTCATTCGAGTTGGATTCGTTTAGAATTTGATTCGAATTATTCGAATCAGACCACTCGACTCACCAGGGCTTAGCAATATAACAGCGGGCTTAACATAGAAATATATCGATGTAGAAGGAAAAAGTGTACCCGCGTGCTAAAAAAAAAGTGGCGGCGACCTACTTTGCAAGCCGTTAACTTCAGTTGCCGTCATTATTATCAAATTTGAAAATCTGATAATAAATGGTATAAAAAAAATATGTTTTCATCACTAAATTACACTTTCGGCGTGAAACGCCAAGCGAAAAACATTACACGCTTGCTTCCCATACAAATCGACGAACTATTTCACCAATTTGTGATACCATTTTGTTTGACGTCTACTTCCTATATTGAATACATGACTCCGATGCGGTACCTGATTGCATTAATTATGTCAACGGCTTTGATGAAATTAAATATGTAGATTCGTTTACAGCCGCAAAACAAAGAACAGTGGCGTGGGCGAAATAAACGGTGAAATTGGTAGCAAGAAAAATATTTCGTCTTAGTGTACAGTCATCAGAAATTATCATGATAAAACGATGATGCACAACCTGACGCCATGATTCCTAAAGCAGCTATAGGTAAGTCCTATCATACTAACAGATGACTGGAATTATGATGATTTAGCGACGTATATATTGAGATAAGAGTTGATCTATTAGGGTTCAGCGGTCATAGTGGCGTTAAGTGGTGGAGGCGTTCGGACGTTCCCCTGACGTTCAGGCCCCAGGACCCCAGGGAACGCCACGGCCGACCACCTGTTTCGAAGATTGCTATGCCCAATAAGGGTCGCAAGTTAGTCAGGCTTTAAAAAAAATGGTGGAGGCTTATAAAAAGGAAAAATTGTTTATTTCAAACCGGTTTGATTCATATAGGGAACGTGCGGGAACTATAAATGGCAGCACTAAATCGACAAAAGAAACACTATGCGGATAGTAAAGGAAACTTAAAAGGCCTGTAAAAAAATACTGGTTAATTTATTATGTCAGTGTCAAGTATAGTAGTAAGTCGTAGCCACACTAACGTTATTCGGCCATTGTCGCGACAATGAACGATTAACTCTAGTGTGCGCCATTCATATCGCAATATTAAGGTACTGCGTTTTTCGTTAATATGGCCTAGGGTGTCCCAGAAAGCAAATCTCCATACAAACTTTGAAGCCAAGTCGGCACGGGCTCCCATCATTACAGAGAGCTGAAATTTTATACACCATAATATTTTAGTTGTTACAACATTTTTAGGGGGTATGCGTTACAAAAAAAAAAGCTTGCCAATACAACTAATTTTTTTTTTTTAATATTTTGTAATGCATGCCCTCAAATATTTTTTAACGACTCAAATATGCTGGTATATAAAATTTCAGCTCTCTGTGATGATGGGAATGCGTGCCGACTTGGCTTCAAAATTTGTATGGAGATTTGCTTTCTGGGACACCCTAATAAGGCCCCAGCATCAAGAGAGAGTAGAGTACCTACAAGATTCAGATTGGAGGCACCAGTTGGCAGCTTCATTGTACACGTTCCCTGATGGCAGTAAAATTCGAAGGAAGCAAAATAAGGCACTGTGATGTAATACAATATCAAACTGCTGGCCAAACTCCCGAGAGCCTTATCGAAGGTATAATTAATCTACACACGTGTATTGTGCCCGGCGTTGTGCGAAAAAGGCGAGTCTGAACGATCCGAGACTGCCGGAAGCCGCATACATTGGACGGGGAACCACGAAGGCTGGATGCGGTAATTCTAAACGAAGCTAACATTTGAAAATCATACTGTTGTTGTTTGCTGCGTGTGTGTAAAACAAGTAGCAAAATTGGTAGCATAAAAGCATTTCATCTTAGCGTTTGTAATCGTCAATAATATTGGTTAAACATTCCTTTTGTTCCAGGTGCTATGTTTTACCACTTATACGGTTTTTTAGACAATCCACTGTAAAATGATTATAATATTTTGTGTTTTTAAACTGAAATACGAATAATGCTTAATTGTTTTACAAAAAAATGTTAAACATCTATATACGCGCTATAACTAAAGACACTAAGGCACAATTGATTTTGTTGAGATTATTGGGCTATGGTCTCTGTTTTTCCCTGCTACTTTGTTCCTTCATTATGTCTTCACCTGACAAAAAACTTTCAATGAGCACCAGCAGGTAACACGTTGGCAAAAAGTTTTTTTACAGCAGGTGCGAAGCCACGCCACAAAATTTTGATATCACCTGTCAAATGTGACGTCCCGCGGATAAAGGTACCTTATGGAGGGTCGGCACTTACGTCGTGTAGCATCAAATTAATATAGAAGTGCCGTTAATAAAATAAGCGTAAGTGCCTACCCGCCATGAGGTACCTTTACCCGTGGAACGTCACAAATTATATTTTATCTGTGTAATTAACCACCCGCTTCTGTGCTGCCAGCTGGTGGAAAGGTTAGCGATGGGCGAGTAGAGTTGTCTGATTCGAATAACTCAAATGAGACTCTAAACGATTTGATTCGAATCGAGTTGATTCGCAACCCCCATCAACTCGCCTACCTGACTCTAGCTAGAATTGATACGGATCGGACAAACGACCGGATAACGAATGCGAGTGCACGCGAGTCAGCGATTCACCACCTCGAAACTTAATTCGACGAATATTCATTTTGTTACGAATACGCTGAACTCGACTCGACCCGCCGATCCGTTTGGCTGCTGTCGCGAAGCGGATCCCATCCTGTTGATGCGAGTCGAGTCAACTCGAGTCTCGATTCGATTTAGCGGCCGAGTCAAATCGAGTTGGAATAAAATCGACTCGTAACATCGCTAGGAAGGCTCAGGAGCGTTTCAACCGCGCTTTCCCTAATAATATTTAGTGTGTTACAATATACATACATACAATAACAAATGCTTTAAATTTAAATAAGAATAAGAAAATCCGCTATGTTTTATTTATATTCCTCAAAAGTTTATGTATTTTTCATAGTATAAATGTGTCGGGGATCGAAACGTCAAGCGGTGTCATCTTTCATCTGTCAAAACATCGCTTGAGTTGAGAGTGGTCTGTGCTTGGTCTTTGGCAGTTGTGTAGTTGTGTGTAATATCAAGTCAAGTGTGTTTTCGTCCTGTACTGTCTGTGTTGTCCCTAACGTAATAGTACATTACACAACTAGGGTGGTAATAAAAAGAAAGGCCGAGATCGCAGAAGTTTGCGCCCCGAGCTGCAAGCGAGGGACGTAAATATGCGATCGAGGGCTTTCTTTATTACCTCCCGTGTTGTGTACATAATTTTATGTCTACACTTGGTCAGAAAGCGGCTTTTTCCGTACGCGCAGCGAAATACACTCCTTATCCAGGGCGTGTGCGCCATAAAAGAAAAAAAAGTCAAGTGTGACAGAAGCCAAGTCAAGTTGAGAAAAAGTACGCGAGCAGCCCAGTAAGTAAAGTAAAAAGTGTGTGACAGTGACAGGGGCATTCTGGTTTCGGAGAAAGGACCGCGTGGCTGCCGGACGCGGGTGCGTAACGATGGCTTTAAAAATTTTTGGTATAATATTAGTCGCTATAACGCTCATTTGATATAATTATTAAATCATATAACAACACGTAATATATTTACATATGATATAATTATTATTTCTTATAATGATCATTTGATAGAATAACATTTAATATAGCATTCTTTAAGTATAATGCTTATTTCCTATAATGAACTTATGGTATAACGTTATTTTCATATAAAATACAATTGGCATAACCATTATTGATATAATGTATCAAAAAGTAGGTTAGGTTAGGTTTGAACTGCGTCTCCCAACAAAAACGAACTGCTATCAAAAAGTAGGTGAGTTTAGAACTGCGTCCCCCTACCAAAACGAATGGCTATCAAAAAGTAGGTTAGGTTAGGTTTGAACTGCGTCCCCCAACAAAAACGATCTGCTATCAAAAAGTTGGTTAGGTTAGTAAATTATAAGGGCACAGAAGAAAAAGGGGGGACGGGGGGGCGAAGCCCCCCACAAGGGGGGCTCGGGGGGCGGAGCCCCCCGCATTAACAAAAAACTCAAACCATAAGTTCAATTAGGTTAGGTTAGGGTTCGAACTGCGTCCCCCAACAAAAACGAACTGCTATCAAAAAGTAGGTTAGGTTAGGTTTGAACTGCGTCCCCCTACCAAAACAAATGGCTATCAAAAAGTAGGTTAGGTTAGGTTTGAACTGCGTCCCCCAACAAAAACGAACTGCTATCAAAAAGTAGGTTAGGTTAGGTTTGAACTGCGTCCCCCTACCAAAACGAATGGCTATCAAAAAGTAGGTTAGGTTAGGTTTGAACTTCGTCCCCCTACCAAAACGAACTGCTATCAAAAAGTATAAAGTAAGTATGCTATGAAAAAACTCACAGGCGTTACAATTTCAAATATATAAATGGTAATAAAGATTTATATACCTATTATATTATACCTCTTGATTGTTATATATTATGATTTGTATATAAAATGAGTGTTATACCATATAATCGTTATAAGAAATAAGCGTTATACCGAACGTTAAATATACGAAATAAATGTATATATTTTAAAATTATACCAAACGTTTATTATACACAATGAGTGATTATACCCTTTGAAATTATATCAAATGTTGATATATCGATAGAAAATATATTAAATATTTTTATATCGATCATTACACACCCGCCGGACGCAAGCTCCGAACTCTCCGTGTTTCGTAATCCGTTTACAACCCGAGAGTGCTAGATTATTTATTAATTAAAAAACTATTGTGTGATACATCTGCGTATTTATTTTTGAGGACTGAGGAATTATCAAGATGGCTGTTGATAGTGAACCAGGCTCAGAGCCGTCCACTCTGGCCCTAGTTCCTACAAATAAATATTTGGTACGCTGCGCTATTATATACCGCTATCTGCCTCCTCCATAAAACCTCCACCTGTCGGTGGGTAAGCGACGTCACATCCGGCTATTATTGCGGCCCGCAATTTGCTCTAAATAAATCACCACCGAGCCGAGCTACCCGGTGTTTATATACCCTGGTGCTTATATTCCCTATCTCGATCGTGATTTCAGCCGTATCGTACATTACATCATATTTTCCTGATTATGGATGGAAAGAGGTATATGCGAAGGATTGTCGGCCACTTAAGTTACCTTATTACTTATTTCTGCTACGAAATTGCAATGCATTTATATTCTAGTTGCTACAAGTTGATACCAGATTTTTTCAGTCATATGGCCAGAAAGGAAGGACGTAACCTTATACAAGTCAGGGTCACTGGCAACGTTGACGGCAGATGTCCAAGAGTTTGTAGTCCGCTGCGATGGTCAGACTAGATCTGCTCATCACTGGACACTAAGCTGCATCATGTTCTTCACGACACCAAAGGCCTAAGGGGCGCACTACTGTCAGAATAAGTAATAGTAATACCAGGTGCACTTCACTCGATTCTGGCCTCCCGCGCGGTGGGCGTAGCCAATCCAGTCGCCGGCGACCAAAACGTCACAGTTTCACAATATAATTATCGTGACAGTACGCAAACGCCGTTGATGCCGGCCAAACGCCGCTAACGAAAACTATGCGAGAACGTATTGTGCTGTGCGAAGTTTCCAAGCTGTGGCCTTAGCGGTGGGAATTCCCACGCTCGCGTCAACACAATAGGGTTCAGCACGAGCGTGGGAATTCTTGTTTTTTGTATGGAACGCGCGACACTGAAATTCCGAAAAACTAGTAAAACATTAGAACTTGCCGAATGTACTAAAAAAAGTACCACTTCCGGTGGAAAAAAATGATGGCACTTACGTCATTTGATACCGAGAGGCGAGCCCCTAGGACCTACTGGTCACGTTTAATTTTTCTATCTATTTGGTATTTGTGTCAATAAAGGTAGAACTTACTTTGCCTTAAGTCACTTAAAAATTAGTTCCCTTGTCGAATTTGCTCTAAATAATGAAAGCAAGTCCACAAAAGGCCAAACGAAGGTCCGGTTGCAAATAAATATTTATCACAGCGAGATTCAAGCCGGAACCATTTGCTTGGCAGGCGGCCAAATGAACCGAATCTTTGCTGAGTAAATTATTTCAATGTAGTACCGCCATTACTACGGTCGATACTGCATGGAACCCATGTATCTTTTGCTATTGTGTTTGACCCTGTGGCACGAGAGAACCAATCTTATTTAATGGTGCTCTCACATTGGCTGTTATATATTGTTGCGCCGGTGCTATAGGTCAAAACTTCAAACGTGATTTTCCATGCTTTATAAGCGTTTTCAGCAGGCTGAAAAGTGATTTCAGGCCGTTTCAGTGGTGGCTCTTTCACATACTAGAAGATTGAAAATTCACCCTAGTAGCCGTTGTTTTCAGGCGCCTGAAACATGTTTTCAGTCCGTTTCAGGGCACCCTCTATCAGATGGCGCAATAACCTGAAAACCCGTTTTCAGGCGTTTTCAGGACCCCTTATGGGCCTTTGAAGTACACTTCATTATATGGCGAAATTTCACGAAGGAGTGAAAGAGACAGAACTAGAAAGGGATAGCAATAGTCGGGAATGTTCCGGTCGAGCTTCGAACAATCTAGGTTGTCTAGAACACTCGCGATGCGTCATTGACCGAGGGGTCACCGACCGCCGTTCTTGGAATTGGACCGAACATTCGAGATAGGATTTCTCTGGAAAATTGTAGAGCAAAGGTCTCCGGATATATAAGCCGCGTGCCCACGACCCTACAGTCAGTCTTGAACTAGATGTGATACAGTGCGAGTCTCGAAGCGAGTAGTGTGAAAAGTAAATAAGTGCGTTATAGTGAAGTGATTTATTAAGTAAGTAAGCCTTGTTAATTAGTAATTTTGTAATAAAGTTTGCATTTTTAATTAGTGGTTAATAAGTGTATTTTCTATCACGTTACCTACCCCACGGACGTAACAATATGTTATATAACGTTTTAAATACGATAACATTCACTAAAATTTCATAAAACTCATAGTAATTAGGTATAACATGTTCGACAACAAAATGTTTTATAACGTTATAGTAGGTACTAGGTGTTGCCTGTACTAGGAGCAATAAATTAAAACGTAGATTGTACTCCTCAAACTGAACAACATTTGTTCAGCGACATTTAAAAATAACTTAATGTTTTAATTTTTAGAACACCTTAAAGTTTATTTGAAGCCGCAATGTATTGCGATGTTTTTTTGTTTTCAATGTACCTACCTACCGCCATTACTACGGTCGATACTGCATGGCACCCATGTATCTTTTGCTATTGTGTTTGACCCTGTGGCACGAGAGAACCAATCTTATTTAATGGTGCTCTCACATTGGCTGTTATATATGTTATATAACGTTTTAAATACGATAACATTCACTAAAATTTCATAAAACTCATAGTAATTAGGTATAACATGTCCGATAACATTTTTTTTTATAACGTTATAGTAGGTACTAGGTGTTGCCTGTACTAGGAGCAATAAATTAAAACGTAGATTGTACTCCTCAAACTGAACAACATTTGTTCAGCGACATTTAAAAATAACTTAATGTTTTAATTTTTAGAACACCTTAAAGTTTATTTGAAGCCGCAATGTATTGTGATGTTTTTTTTTGTTTTCAATGTACCTACCGCCATTACTACGGTCGATACTGCATGGAACCCATGTATCTTTTGCTATTGTGTTTGACCCTGTGGCACGAGAGATCCAATCTTATTTAATAGTGCTCCCACATTGGCTGTAATAAATGTTATATAACTTTATAAAACACGATAACATTCACTAACATTTCATAAAACTCATAGTAATTAGGTATAACATGTTTGATAACAATTAGTACATTACACAACTAGGGTGGTAATACAAAGAAAGGCCGAGATCGCAGATGTTTGTGGCCCGAGCTGATAGCGAGGGACGTAAATATGCGATCGAGGGCTTTCTTTATTATCTCCCGTGTTGTGTACATAATTTTATGTCTACACTTGGCCAGAAAGTGCTGCGCTTACGGAAAAAGCCACTTTATGGCCAGGTGTGGCATAAAATGTTTTATAATATAACGTTATATAACATTTATAATAGCCAATGTGGAAGCACCGGTGATTCGTGTCGGTCACTTTTCGATACAAACATAAAGAGGGTCATCGGGTGGATTTTTATACAAACCAAAAGAGGGTCATTGTTTGTTTCTACGGCATTAATTACGTTGGAAATGAGTTTAAGTTTATAGCTTGATACATTTTATTTGCGTGAAATTATATGAGAAGTCTCAAAAAATCAGAAGTAACGTGCAATCGGACGTTAAAGTCAGCGCCATCTAGCAGTATCATTTGAAACTAAACGTTTTTTGCGAAAAATAATATATTTTTTTTACTGTTTAAGAGTCATCGTGTCATTTCGCGCAGTTAAAATGGATCAAGCTATAAAATTCTTAATTTACTTATAACATATTTAAAAAAAACCCGACCGCGGTGCACTTTGAAACTGCATAAAATAAGCCATTTTGTTTATTGTAACGAACTTCATACCCAGTGACACTCGCACGATCAAGACGAATCTAATGATGTATTCATTTATCGAAATCGGTTGTGCCGTTGAGTAGTTACGAGCGGACATAGTAACGGACATACATACATACAGGTCAAACACATAACCCTCCTTTGGACACAGTCCACAGTCGGGTAAAATAAACTCTTTAAAGAAAACATATAATATGATTAATATGGCGTTAGTAAATCCGGCTATAAAATAAAACACATTTCAAACATAATTGATGCTGTAAAGGCAAACAATGACCCTCTTTTGGATTGTATAGAAAACATGAAATTAGGTTGATATTTTGACATTGTTTACCTACGTAAGATTGATACCTACATTTTGTTCAAGTCCAGCCCAGTCGAAGAAAGCAGTACCCAGGTAGGTATATTACACATCTAGGGCATAATATCCGGCGTTACCTGGGATCGAACGGGGCGCTGGCCCGGACCACCTTGAGAGGGTCGGACTAGGTGGGAGCCGAAGCGCCTGGGATCGAACCAGGTCACTTGGCGCGCCACCTTGGAGTTACACTGATTGCTCAAAGTGAGCAGCCGACCAGCGGGAAGGTTGAAGCGGATCAACTTGTCCTTATGTAGATGTGTAATCGAACTACTGGGAGTTTTAGTTGCCGGTTCGCTAAAACCTAGCCCAGCTAAGAAGACTCCGGCAAGAAACTTAGCTGAGCCCGAGCGAGGTCGGAGTGAACACCTAGGGCAGAATAAATAAATATTATAAGGGGACAATCTTACACAAATCGAACTAGCCCCATAGTAAGCTCAATAAGGCTTGTGTTATGGATACTAAACGACGATATATTTAATAGATACAAATACTTTAATACATAGAAAACATCCATGACTCAGGAACAAATATTCGTGCTCATCACACAAATAAATGCCCTTACCGGGATTCGAACCCAGGACCTCTTGCATCGTAGGCAGGGTCACTACCAACTAAGCTAAAGCGGTCGTTTAAAGAATAATTAGAAATGGTCCAGTAAGCTTATGGTGCTACGCTTTGTCGCGCGATAAATAAATGATAAAGCATCCGTCACGTTCTGAAAAATTGTCTGTGAGAGTAACGGATGCTTTATCATTTATTTATCGCGCGACAAAGCGTAGCATCATATCATAAGGCTACAGATCTGGCAATTTAAATGTCAATAATTTTTAACGGAGTTTCCATAAAAAAATAACTTAAATCTGAAAATGTTTGTAATAAAAAACCATAATTTTCGAAACATAAACAGTATTGTTATAATGTAGGTCGAATAAATAATTCTTTCTTGAAAACTTGTCACAAACCGAAGTCAAAATAAGTCATAAAAGGACATACGAGTGCCCATTCTACTGAATAGCCAAAAAATACACGCGGATCCGGCATCTCTGCTTCCTCTTGTGTGAAGTTTATCTTTCTGTCATACGCCGAGTTTCCAGATACTAAAAATAAAGGGGACAAAAATTATGTCCTCTTGTTTTACTTGTTGACATTTTATTGTAGGAATAAAAAGGACACCAGTATTTGAGGGATATATAAAAATACAGACTTTTAAACTGGGTTGATATCAAGTTGCGAGTTTCTGATGGAGCGCCCATTAATAACGTGAGGTTTTTGCAGACACTTTTTCCCTTGTCCCTTGGTAATGTTTTGATGAGGTTGTAAGCCAACCCCTCTCACCTCACTTCATTTGCCGTTATACACCGTGTTTTTTTATTTCCGTTAAATTCGACACGTTGCTTCGTACGTCAAAAGAAGCTACCAGGTATATCGCTTTGTGCTAAATTCGAAAAACATTTTTTTACTTTTCATACAAAAAAAAATACTGAGTTGGTAACCATTTTCAAAGACACTTTTGAGTTACTCAAAAGTTAATGTCAACTATGACAATGTTGGAATTATGACAGCTCATTTATACTGGTTGGTGATTAAATTAAGATTATGAATATTTTAAAAACGGCATGAGTTACAACATCAGTTTCTTGGAGAAATTAACTTAATTAGATCTGAAGAATGTGCCCTCGAAGTCAACCGAAATCAATAAAAACACGGTGTAGAAATACACATTTTCTGAATCAACCACCAACATACCTCAATTCAAAATATTTCCAGTAAATATGATGATTCCTTAAAAAATAGTGCATTAACTTGTGCACAGCGTCATCTCTCTCGCTGGCTTGTCACTGCTGTAATAGGAGTGGGGCCAGGGAACACTGCGTTCGCGCATGTCTTAGAGTGGTGCTAAGGCGCTAAGCCTTTCAAACAAAATGGTACAGAGGGCGCTAGTATCTCCGATACGAATGCATTCAAAATTTACGTGCGGTGACGTCATAAGCTAATTGGAGAAATTGGATAACTCGCTGTCCCGGAATGACAGAGGTGCGGGTTCATATCCGGCATTAGTTGTAGTCGATCGTATTTGATTTTTCAATGCATTTGCTCAATGTATCTATAATTATAGCTTATCATAAGTTGAAACGGTCACATAGTAATTTCGAAGCGTAGATTTCACGTCCTCGCAGCATTGCTGCATAGCATATCTCTGGTGGAAAAACACCCTTAATGTTGGGTCTTACCAAGAGGTGAAGGAATTAGCGCACAACAGAATAGACTCTTGTTGTTCCACCAACAAGAACACACCTCTTTTTTTTTTTTTTTTTATTCACGATAGGTAAGCATTTGACTTTGATCTCACCTGTTGGTAAGTGAAGATAAAGTCGATGATGGAGCATGCTTACCTAGATAGTGCCTATTCACTCTCGACTTGAAGAGATCCAAGTTATATTTTTCCGGGAAGAGGTCTGCTGGAAGAGAGTTCCACTCCTTAGCTGTCCTAATAAGGAAAGTGGAAGCAAAGCGCTTTGTGCGAGTCGTTGGTATATCGACAACGTAAGGAAATTAAATGAAAGAAGAACTAAAAAGCTTAGTAAAGTTGTAAATCCCTTGTGATGACTGCCCTGAAAACATTTTCCCATCCATAAGTGGATGAAGAGTCCACACGACAATAAGTGTGCACAATAATTTGCCCGCATTTCCCTCAAAGGCGTCCTATTCACTTTTCTCGTCGCACCGCTTCGTGTTGTTTTAGCCACAAAGGCCGTGTTTCAGATAAAATGCAACTGTTTTATCTAGCCCCACGTGCAGTAAAAACATCGTATAAAAACCTACAGTAGACCAATGCCCATAAAATCGAGCTTAGCTGCATAATGCTTATGGCAGACAGGTCAGTGTTAAAAAAAGTTATAATATTAAATACATATTACATAATCATAAACATAAATGAAGAAGGAAGGAAGGAATTTTTAGTAGGTATTTATAGGTATATGACACCCTACAAGTTGTTGCAAGGACACAGCAACATAAATGGACTAACTTACTACCAACAAAAATGGATTGAGATGAAATTCGACATGCAACGAAGCAACCAAGTCCTGGATTAAAACATAGGATACTTCTTATCCCGGCAAAGGGTTCCCTTGGGAATAAGGCAGGCGAAGCCGCGGGTTAATGCTAAATAATACATAAAAAATATTATTCAAATTCATCTCACTAAAATTCACTAAGTTCTTAATGAGCAGAAAACCTTACATTGTAGACAATTAAAAACAACCATTACCAGAGTTAAGAGTTATTGTAGTTGTTTAACAAATGCATAATTGCAATTTAACGATCTTCCATAAAATTATGCATTTCACACCTTTTGAGAATTGTTATTTTTCGTATATAGTATATAACATTGCTTCTTACATATAATTTTATAATATTGATATAGTACAGAGTCATTAAATACTACTTTCTCTATGATGATGATAATTTGCAATCCATTTTAGGTTTAGTCATTATCATCAACCGTTAGCTGTCCACTGCTAGACATAGGTATCTAACGTGGCTAAATTTTACTATCCTGTCTTAATGTCCTGTTCTATATATTTTAAATTAAATTTGCAGTACTACAACCTTAGAGCAACGCAGAAAGCAGGCCTCATAAGGCACTTGTCCGGTAGGTACACAAATTTCTGCCATATTTGGTGAGGGGGGAAATAAGGTAACGCACACTTAATTACACACGCGTTCATGAAAAATCGTCCATCACTACAAAACTAATACTTAACAAATAGAACAACACAGTGACCAATTCACATTCACAAATTTTGCATTGAAATAGTGTAATGACGTGACGCACAACATTGATAAGTTTAGCAGGACGCCATGGCAACAGGAGGTTGCTTGTTTGTCAACTAGTAAACAAGCTTCAAATAGTGTCAAATCAGATTTTTGTATTTTTTATGTTGTAAAGGAAGTAAATAATGATTATCTGATTCTAAATACTTTAGATGTGAAAGGAAACACCATCTCTCTGTACGTTTGACGTGTTAGACCTCAATTTGCAGCGAATTACGGAACAATTCGGTATATTCACGGAGATCTCTTCAGGTGAGTTACTATACTTAGTCTGACGACTAATCCTATTGAAACTACTTTTATAGAACGAATATGAGCACAGGTGCAAATTGCTTGGCAGAGGGGAATACTAAGTAAGCTACGAAGTCCGCATTGCTCTAAGACTACAACAATCTGGATAAAGTCGCCGCAAGTCGATAAAGGCTTAAAACGTGCGACCGTTCATAGTGGTATTCTTGAGAGGAGACCTATGTTCAGTAGGGGACATCTCAAGGTTGAAATAATGATGACAACTAAAAAACAATCACCCAATCATCGGCCAAGTCACCCCATCCGAAAATGCACGCGTGATCATACAAGGAAGTACTTATATCTCCAGACGCGTCGTAAACCGACATAGGAGCTATCTCTGCCTTGTTTATGTCACTGGATTCATTTGTTTCTCCCAACATACCAAAGCAATTTAAACCTCCCGCCTATGCACTTAGAGTCCATTTTAAAACTCGTGGAGATGGAATTACATGGGTTGAAGTAGTAAAAGTGTATTTACATGTTTGTATAGAAATAGTAGTATTTTGGATTCTGTCAGTTTTCACGTATCTTATTTATTGGAGTGTTCGGCCTGTTTGTTGTTTTGTTGCAGGAATGGTCGTCCGCATTTTGATAGCGTTTATGTTATTACATTAGTTTGTGATGAAATTTTATAGGTTACCGAATTACTATGGAATTGTTTCGTAATAAAATACGAGTTAGTTTCTTCACAGTGACTTTTGAACTTACGGTTGACGATATATGTATTTCGTGCGCCACACTGTGGCTCTGTCATAAGACTGAGCATAAATTCATCATCATCATCATCATTTCAGCCATAGGACGCCCACTGCTGGACATAGGCCTCCCTCATAGATTTCCACTTAATTCGGTTGGAAGCAACCTGCATCCACCGTGAGCGTAAATTGCGCTGTTATAAATACAATAATACTTATAATCCTGCTGCCACATTATGTTGGATATTCAATCCGACTAAATTAATTTTGTTAATTTATATACATTCAAACACAATTCGATAAAACTTTTTTCTACAGATAGCTTATTCGGGTACTATTACACTCTATTTTGCCTTAATTAACATGAATTGTTATGTTCCGATTCAAAACACAAGAGAAGCAGTGTAATTAATTACAAGCACATGAGCACGTTTTAATCCTCGGAATGACATCACACTCCTGCAAATATTTGCATTAGAGCTGGCATCATCATAATTATCATGCAAAAGATGTCTATAGCAGGATATAGGCCTCTACCTAAGAACGCCACCATGACCGGCTCTATGCAGCCCGCATCCAGCCGATGTCTACAACCTTCATCAGGTCTTCAGTTCTTCTTGTGAAGAGCCTATCCACGCTGCGTCTTCCAGAGTATACTCACCACTTAGTGTTGGCCTTGTGGTTTATTCGCAGAATAAATTATTTGATTGAACGGCTATGTTCAAAGATTTTCTGCGAGATCGAATCAAGGATGAGTTTGATAGGTTGTTCGCTTATTTAGTGTACCACAAAAAGTATACCAAAAGTTGTAATTTGCGATAACGGGCGCAATATCGTCGGAGCTACTTTTGATCGTCGCACCGAACTTGCGAGAAACGCTTGGTCAAGATAATCTCGTTGTACGTAAAAAGGGCAAGCCTTCCCAGCTTTAATACCCTTGTGTAGCCACCCCATAAATAAAGATATCCCCTAAGAGTGCCCTGTAGTAATGTCAAGGGCGTAGGAACAATATATCCAGAAAGGGATAAGACGGATCGAAATGAGGCCGTTCAACCTTGGGAAACTTGAACTTAACCTTGACTTAAATCCTCAAGCTGCTTATGCGGCCCTTACTTATGTTTGAAGGGATGCCGTAGACTTTGAAAAAGCCAAACCTTAAGTGCCAGAAAAACCTATTTTCCGAGAATTTTCCGCCCTTTTGTATTTTTGTCACAAGGTTATTTTAACAGTGGCAAGTTTTATTGGTTGTATTACTTTATTGCAATAATAATATAATGTACAAGCACAAAGGAAGAAATCAAATTTTGATCGAACGTGGTTCAAAAAGAAAAAGGCTTATAATGCCTAGCAAGTTACTCGTCAAATTTCTCCGCCCTACTGTATTTTTCTTTATGATCATTTGTCATCATTTCAACCTTGATACATCCACTGCTGAACATAGGTCTCCCGCAAAATGAACATGTTGATGATTAAATGAGTTTCAATTCAAGAAAAAAACACAAGAATCAGAAAATGTGATCACTTTCAAAAATAAGAACTGGATCAATCCAAATCTTATTTTCTACAAAAAGTGTGATTAAATAATTGCAGTCGAATAATCATTTCGCAGAATTGAATATTTGGCCTTATTAATCACGCACAGTTTTATCCTGGCAAAATGTATTTTTTCTGTTAGCCGCAAAATAAATAGTTTAGGTTTAGTTAGATTAGAACTGCAAATTCAGGAGAAGAACTTGTAGCAGAAAAGTAATGTGTGGTAAAGGAAAGGCTACCTTAAGATATTTCTCTCTAACATGCTTTTTAGTAACTACATAATTAAAAAAATAATATGCTGACTTAAAATTAACCATTTCTATAACAAATGCATGAGATAGTATAAAAACTACCCAAGTCGCTATAGGTGTACCAATATTCGAAGAGTTTCCTCGATTTCTCCAAGACCCTGACATCAGATCTGAACTGGTTGCAATGGGACCAACTGGAACAGTATATCGTCCAATCCAATTGGTCTAAATAAAAAAAAGTTTCCAAATCGGTCCAACCGTCCATTCGGGGAACATACATAAAAAATCGGACGAACTGTGAACCAATTTGTTTTTTTATGCCACACCTGGCCATAAAGTGGCTTTTGCCGCATGCTGCGCGTACGGATAAAGCCGCTTTCTGGCCAAGTGTAGACATAAAATGATGTACGCGACACGGGAGGTAATAAAGAAAGCCCTCGATCGCATATTTACGTCCCTCGCTTGCAGCTCGGGCCACAAACTTCTGCGATCTCGGCCTTTCTTTGTATTACCACCCTAGTTGTGTAATGTACTATAAGTGGGTTCGAAGGGTCTATATTATGTCCCATATTTTTTTAAAGCCATACTGTATTGTTAGTCATTATTATCGAAAGTCATACAACCTTTTTTCTATGAAACCGTTAAGTTTTCAGAATTGTTATAATACAAACCTAACCTAACCTATTGTTTTCTATAAGCTAACGCTTTAAAATATCCTGAAAATATTACCGTATTAGAAAAACAAATACTGTATGGCTTTCGATAATTATGAATAACATACATTATGACTTATAACTTTATGGGAAACAAGGGGATGCCGGGTTAAAATTAAGACGAAACATTAGTAAATAGTTCTAATACCATAATAATATATGCCTTAACTGCTGTTTAACCTACCATTGTCCCTCGGGCCCTCCTCGATACGTCGGCCATGACATCCCACGGATAACTTTATTTATGGCCAGGCCATAAAATATGGGATAGCCATGACTTAACATGATTTTATTATGCCATAGGATTATTTTATGTAATGAGTTCGCGTTTCCGTTTTATACGGCGCGGTTACGATTTGTTTACATTTGTTTAGACAAAATGTTATGCGATGTTTTGTGTTGTTTTATTTATAGCTTATAACCTATTCGCGGGTTTTCTGCAACTGGACGTTTTTGTATGTATGTAAACACTTTATTGCACAAAATAAGACAAATTACAGGGTTAAAAGTTAAGGTATATGTACAAAGGCGAACTTATCCCTTTGAGGGATCTCTTCCAGACTCCAGTTAACCTTTGAGCAGTTGACAAGACAAGACAAGAGAGATGGTAGACATAGTTTTTATCAGACTTCACAGAAAAGAGGAGGTTTTCTAGTCAACTCTATTTTTTTACGTTTGATACCTCAGAACTGTCGTTTATGAATCTACCTACAGCCCATCTATTGGCCCTTTATGTTTTTAAGATAAGTCCAAGGACTTTAAAATAAAAAGCCGGACGTAGCCTCGCCAAAAAAGAACTGAAGCACCTCTAGTCCGCCGATTTCTTAAACGGTGGTTGGTCAGGTCAATGCGTGCGCGCTGGGTGGTAGGAAAAAACTTGTCGATGTATGCGTGCGGCTCGGCAGTACAAAGCAACCGGCCCACTAGAAATGCTTCAGTTATCTGTTAGCGAGGCTCCATATGGCTATTTATTTTACAGTCCTTGGATAGGTTGTAATATTTTGTTAGCCGTCGAGGGACCTTCTGTTTTAGTTAGTTTTGCATGTAAATAGGTCCCCCGCCAGCAAACAAAATATTACAACTTATCTTAAAAACTTAAATCTTATCTTAAAATACATATTATTTTTTAAATTTTTATAATGTTTTTTTAGTCGAAGGATTTACAATGAACATTTTACATCAGTACCTACATACCTAAGATATATGATACCCTTATCCGTGATTTCGTACGTGAAGATAAAAACTTTTACTCGAACCCCGAAAGTCATTGAACATTTTATTTATTCAATACGTCATGTGGGAATAACCCTTTGGCTGTGACAAAAACTTTTAGATCTTATTCCGAGAAATGGTTTAAACATGGTGTTTTAGATACGTAACCCTTTTTAATCCGTCATTGGTGCTTGCTAGTTGGTTTGCGTCAAAAAAAAATAAGTCAAGCTTTTTATTTTACCTATAATGTTAACTGCATGTCAATACCAATGAAATTAATAACTACTATTAATACCGAGATATTTACTATGTATGTTAAATATAGTAACGCGTGGAAGTGAAGTGACTAGATCGCTATGGTGTGTGGGTAGACCACAACTAAAAACTCGCAGCACGTCAGTTACTCCGTGATGATGGCGCTTGCAACAGTGCCGAATTATCGGTAGTAAACGGTGGTAAGAAACATACATGATAAATATCTCGGTGTTAATAGTAGTTATTATGTAAATGACCATGTTAGCTTAAAATCAATGCAATTATTTATATAATTTAGATGATCCTATAGCTACCTTGCGGCTTCATCATCAGATCAGTTCCATGGTACCATGTTGTTATATTGCTAACAAAGATTCGTAAGTTTACCAAATCTGAGTCTAATCAAATATCAGGAAGTGGGTCTAATTCAGCTGGGAAAAAGTGACAAACAAGTAGACGAGCTGCATGAAAAGTCAACAATCAACGTTTTGTTAGGTACGACAGCTACTTATATTAAAATTAATTTATAATAGCTTAGTTTAGTCTTATACGTAGTTTAATTATTTTAGTTTAGGATAAATTTGAAGTCATTTTACGTTTTGTACGATCCTGTTATTCCTCGTATTGCCTAATAAATAAAATAATTGACCATTATAATGTCACGTTTGCGAGTAAAAGGTACCATTTTGTCGCTTTCCATAAGGACGCATAAACAGGTTAGCGGTATAAAGGATGCAAACAAATTTAGGCTTTATCAACAAGCAGCAAAGCTTACTCTTGAATGAAGAAGAAAACAATTCAAGATTGGTAAAAACACGTTCTAACAGAGTATCCCAAATACGGCTCAAAATAAATCGCTTTCACAAAAATGAGTTTAGAAAACTACACTTTGTCAGGATTTAGGCACAAAAACTGAAGGTTGCGGTAAAATTTGAAACTAACACTGAAATATTCTAGATTTATTTGATTCCCCAACAAAAGCCGTGGTTAGTATTATTTAAAAGTTCATAGACATTTATATTTGCTTTGGAAAAAGTTTATTTACGTATCTGAATTCTATTAGAATAGCTGGTTCGGTAACTTTATCAAATATCGAGGGTATTGTTTTTAGATTTGTGGATTCTTTTTGTTGTACAAGTTTTTTTCTCTGGAGAGGTTATTTAAGCGAAATGTTTTCCCAATCTAACAGTAAAAATATGGGTAGCGGCTGGTATAATATCTTTGTCGAATAAAATAACAATCATATTATTTCTGAAACTGTAATTGTTATCAGGTAAGGTTTTTCAGTTGGTAATATATTGATATTTTATACAGTCTGTACTGTTCCACTGAAGGTGGTCTTGGTCTTCCCTATATTTTTCCACTGATCCCTCTTTTGTGCAGTTTCTGACCAATCCTTTATAAAAGAGTGTAACTCGTGCTACGTTTTAGGGTCGCGAGCAAATAAATTAAACAAATAAAATTCGTTATTATAGATTTATTACTCCCAAACGCCGCGAGGACGCGAAAAAGTCGCTAGGGGGTAGGTTCAAATGGCCGGTCTGATTTCACTCCTCGGTTTCACAGGATGGTTGCTGCCACCACGCTAGTACTGCCCTAAATCTCGAGAACGCCGTGGAGATGGAACGGGCTGAGGTACGTCAGCCGGCAGTGTCAGCGATGGAACAGAAGTTCGCTAATCGTAAGGTAGCACCCGTCCGATTTTAAATTATGCTCTGCAGCGAGGTCTGCAGCAGTGCGTTGCAGCAGTGTAGCACGAGCCGCTGTGGTTCGTTGCTGCACATTGTATATGGCCGGAGCTCCTCAGGAGCTCACGGGCAGGGTGATTCAGGAGCTCACAGCCGGCGACAGGAGCTCATGGCCGGTAACTCAAAGTATAAATACGAACAAGTAGTCCAACTTCGCCGTTTAGGAGCGTGCGACACGTATTCACAAAGACGCACGATAGCACGTCTGTGTGAGTGCGATCCATACTGGAGCATTCTTACGCATTTTTATTTCTTTGCTTGTAGTGCGTTCGTACACGGCGCGCGCACATTCAAGCGCGCGATTGTCGGAAGAAAAGATACCTACTGCTATTATACTGTGCCGATGTGGTCTGCTGCGTTTTCGTTTCGTACTGTCGGGCTTCTACAGTTCACTGCTTGGTGATTTTGACCCATAGCAAAAGGTATTAATTACATAGCCTAACAAATAGTACATTGTGTATCAAGGGCGGTAAGTAAGGAATTACAAACGAGTGTTTGTTACAAGGCCGAGGCGAAGCCGAGGGCTTTAATAACACGAGTTTGTAATTCCTTTACCGCCCGTGGCACACACAATGTTTTTCATCACACTTGTGAGGAAATCTGATTAAAATAACCTTACTTAACCTAAATAAAATTGTAAAACAGACAGTGACATTAGTGACATATATCAAGACGACAAGTCACGTTCGGAAACCATAGCGGTAAAGACTTAAAATGGTTGATTTTATATTTGCAAAATACTGAAATACACTAACATTTAATTATTGTTACAGAAATATGTGTTTACATGTATTTGCAATAACAGTTCTCTTTAAATAAATATTTCAGTAATAAAAGTTAAAAAAGTAAGTTGGCGTTTCCTTTGATCATGACAAATAATAGTAAAACAGAACCAGCGTTTCAAATTTAAAAAGAAAACCACTACGCCCTAGGGCGTAATAGGTCATTTACGGCCCGCAAAACCTACGTGTAATGACACCATTTTCGAGCAAGTGTGATGAAAAAGTATTTTTTAGCCCTAAATATTCACCTTTAGCATACTTGAGAATACACGAATGCAGAAGTCAATCATAGTTGTATCATATCAACTTTTTTTGTAGGTAAACAGAGACCAAACGTAACTTGTCTACAGAGTATAGACGTACAATTTTTTTAATCTCGGTCTCTTCTAAATCTATTCCTTCAGTAAATGTTCGACAGCGAACATGGTTATCACGACGGAACGAACAGAAGAGCCAAAAAGGCGAAAACTTTCATCTTTTCACAGATCGAAGATACAATACATTAACTCATCGCTGCAGCCCTGTTGAAGAGGTTTTAATAACAGAAGATCGTATGTTTATATTAAATTAGCCAAAGTTACGTCGTTTGTGAATGGAGGGGTGGAGGGACTATCGGCTTGTACGTGGCGATCGTGTTCGTACCTACTTTGAGGGACACAGGGCTGCTTGGGACATCGAGTATGTTTTAAAATCCTGTCTATCAGTCACATAAGTCTACTCTTGACCACAGCCTCTGCCATAGATCGTCGCAGAGTGCAGTCTTATGCAGACCGCATCCATCGATTCCCCGCTATTCTCAGGGTGTTATAGTCCGTTCAAACTCTTAAGACCAAATGCTGTCAAACAAACGCAAGTCAAAAACTACCTTATGCTCTAATTATAAGGTAGCTTTTGGCTTGCGTTTGTTTGACAGCATTTGATCTTAAAGTTTGTACGGAACGGACTATACCACACCAATTGATCGATCGTCGATCGACCATACAAATCTAATTGCAATCAATGAGTTTTCTAAGGTCGATCAACGATCAATATGGTATCGGGCCAATATTCAGCGTTTTTACGGCGGTTTATTTTCGTCATTCTTGTCTCAGTAAATATTGTTCAAATAAACGATGCCTAGAGTTAACTTTTTATGAACCCGAAAAACAATCCCGAGTTTAAGTCTAGTTTTATCTAAATTGTCACGATTTGTCCTTTCGTTATAGTAAATAATCGTCGGACAATAATGATTGTCAAACCGCGCGGTCAAAACGCTCGGAGAATCGCCCTATCACCCTCACGAGGTTGTCTGTGCACCAACAGACCTTTTGATTCTTATTATTAAATGATATTTATTTTTTACCTCAACTATGTTTTGGTTAATTTTTTGTACAATTTGATTTTACCGCTCATTTGTTTTGTTTTATTATTCGAGAGTTTAAATATACGATTATGTAAAAGGTTGTGGTTAAAGACGTGCTTAGAGTAGAATTATTATTTAAGCGAGTGCAAATCCTATTGTCCAACGATGATGGTTAACTGATAGAGAATGCCTTACGGCATTAAGTTCGCCAGTTGTACTTTCTCGTATTGAGCAATAAAGATTAAATAAATTAATAACCGACGACCAATAAAACCTTGATTTTCGATTTGTTGGTAAACGGCCATTCTCACGTAGTAGGTATGACTGCGTCTAATTACCGCGTCTCCATACATTTGTATGAAAACAGCGTCGCGGTAATTAGGTGACCGCAGACATACTTCGTGAGAATGGCCGTGATATAGTTTAGGTAGCGGTGTGTCCTTGACGAACATCGACCTACAAGATATCGTAAAAACCGAGTCCAACCGTCATCTCCGCGGCTCCCAGCCTCCTTTATCTCCAACGGGATTTATCTCCACGTATACTTGAAATATCTGCCTTGGCTTTCAGTCTACGGATTATTGAGCACTTGGCAAATGCAGCTAAGACTCATAACACGCCTTGGCATGCCATGAGGAAAACATTTATTTGGATTTATGGAGAGGAGCTACACGGAATTGGCTTTGGTTTGTAATTTAATGCCTTGCAGAAACGGGTAGTTCCATTCGTTAGTTTCGTCATTCTATTAATCTTGTTTATGATTAGGCAAATCGTGTTCTTTTTAACACACCGTACCATGTGTACTATGTACCAATCATCGTACTATGAACCAATCAGACACGGTGTGATAAATGCTGGTCGGTGACGGAACGTGGTAGTAAGCATAGTCTCATACTTTTCAATACAAAGAATATTTATTTTACGACGTGCGAAAAATCCCACTTTCTGGCCTGGGGAAACGTAAAATGCTGTACTTGTCACGGGAGGTAATAAAGAAAGCCTCAGATTGCATATTTATTGCCCTTGCCTTCGGCTCGGGCGTCAAATACCTGCGATCTGAGACATTCTTTATTTTACCTCCCTAGGTACGTTCATAGTACGGTCATGGTATGATACGGTGTAATGGGCAGAGACCTTAATAGGATGGCAAACAAGCGTACGGCCTGCTTGATGGTCAGCAGTTACCGTAGCCTATGGACGCTTGCAATGCCAGGGGCATTATTATTATTATTCCGTCCGTTTTTGAAAAAAACCTCGATGGCGTTAACTGGAAAGTCTAAGGAGATGTGGGTTCGAACCCAAACCGAACCCAAAAATATACCAATCGTACGCCTATAACCTCCAAATGAAATAAAAACAAACTTGAAGAATGCAACATAGATCTCTTTTTGTGAGCTTAGTTGGTAGTGACCCTGCCTACGAAGCAGGAGGTCCTGGGCTCGAATCCCGGTAAGGGCATTTATTTGTGTGATGAGAACGAATATTTGTTGCTGAGTCATGGATGTTTTCTATGTATTTAAGTATTTGTATCTATTAAATATATCGTCGTCTAGTATCCATAACACAAGCCGTATTGAGCTATGAGGCTAGTTCAGTTTGTGTAAGATTGTCCCCTAATATTTATTTATTTTATGTATGTATGTTAACACTTTATTGCACATGAAATCATACAGAAACAGTACAAAAATCAATGGTTATGTCCAAAGGAGAGCCCTTGTCCCTTTTTCCTGAGCTGAGACACAGGGAATCCTACTCGTAACTGTATATCTTGGTCTTTAGTTGTCAGCGTTGTTTAATAGGGAACGTGCACGACGAAGGTGGTACCAACTGGTGCCGCCAATCTAAATCAAGTACCCTCTCATGCTGGGGCCAAATTGACGGAAACGCCGTAATTTATTGCAATGAAGGACGATTAACGTCAGTGCAGCTACGACTTACTATATTTGACATTGACACTTACATATTGTCATCGACATTGACAGCTTGATTTAACAGGGGTAATAGTTTCATTTATTGTCCACCCGTGTCTCTTTTGTCGTTTAGTGCTGCCACCTATAGTTTGTGCACGTTCCCAATACGTTGTTTAATAAATTTACTCTATTTATGCCACACCTGGCCATAAAGTGGCTTTTTCCGCACGCTGCGCGTACGAAAAAGCCGCTTTCTGGCCAAGTGTAGACATAAAATGATGTACATAACACGGGAGGTAATAAAGAAAGCCCTCGGTCGCATATTTACGTCCCTCGCTTGCAGCTCGGGCCGCAAACATCTGCGATCTTGAGCTTTCTTTGTATTACCACCCTAGTTGTGTAATGTACTATGTATTCACAGCGTGTCGTTGGCCGCTGTTGCAGGCCCCGCTGCAGAGGTTTAAGAGGAAACAGTAAGGGCGAGAGAATTGAAAATTAGGTATTTGTAAAATGTGTCGCTGTCCCGCACTGCCCGCCTCTCTCCCGCAGAGCGCGATAGAGACAACTGCAGCTTAGAGCGAAAATACCTTTTAAAATTTCATGAAAATAACGTTTTGTAGTCCCCTGATTTCTTCCCCAAAACTTAACCTATTTAACTAATTCTTTCATTAAACATTAAAGAAAGGCTTTGGCCGTGTTCCTATGTTTTTTAATAATCTAGTCAAATTTGTTTTCTGGATGTGTGAACACAGCGGAAAATCTGGCATTTTTTTTAGGTTTTTGAAGGTTAATATCTCTTTTGAGAATCAATTTATCGTAAAAAGGAAAACATAGGAACATATTAATAGTAGCCATAGATTTTCGGACAAAAAATTATTGCTCTACTAGCATTTATCCAGGGAGGAAACAGGGGAATACGTTTGTATGGAAAAACTGCCCTCCTGTTTTCTCTTAAATGTCAAAAAAATGTGTCGTTAACAAGCGAGAACGCTTGCAGTTGGCACTGTCGTCTGTATATAACAATTCGCAACTCTTAACCGCAATTATTCTTCAATCCTCTTTTTATCCGCAAATCCATGAAAAATAGGTTACGAACAGCCCCAGGGTCAGCGAATTAGTTAAATTTGGCTGCCTCGCGTAACGGATTGTCTTTTACAAATGCTGTTGGCTCGTTGCCTAATTTTTTGCCTTTTAAACGAAAGTGCACTATGTTTCATTCTTGTGGATGTTCATTATTATATTTCACTAGAAATAAATGGCTAGTATTTTAAGGGCGTTTTTGTAACTTACCATTTCGTTGTTAGTTTTAGATGAATGAGTTTTTCGGCAGTGTTTTGTGTACGCCGCGTGAACCGTGTTACATTCAATATGTTTTTTAACGGAACGTGCGCCGTTACCGAAATACAATGGCTTTGTATTAATACAATGCTCTTGTTTGCCTCTTGTTGACGTGACCGCAAGCAGAATAACTCTTAACATGCCTACAGCTCGCGGCAATTAAGCTTAGTGGTGACCCTGATTGACAATGTATGGGATAATAGGGACATAATAGTACGCTAATCCCATGTACATCTTATTTCACGACTAGCCTTAGATCAAGCATTTATTTATAAATGTGTACAGCTCGGAGCAACTGATTGATATCGATATCGAGACTATGAAAAACCAGCCAAGTGCGAGTCGGATTCACACTCGAAGGGTTCCGTATTACCGTCGAACAAAAAGACTATAATAATATAAGACTATTTGTTGTTATAGCGACAATAAAAATACACATACTGTTAATATATATCAAGCATCTACTTATTACCATTATCAAAATCGATCGAAAAACCCCAAAAAAGCACGTTTCTTGCATGGGGGGATCATCATCAAACTTCCGGAGTGGGGGCTTGTGACGTCACTCCTAGGTAAACATTGTACGTCACTGGAAACGTCTAAGCACAGTATTCTCGCATTTTTTTCGTCGAACAAAAGAAAAAATACTTGTACAATATTTTTTAATAATATAACTGATGGACTAAACAGTTTTTTTAGTCGTCTAGCCTATTAAGTGTAGTTTTGAAAATGGGCACAGGGCTTCTTTAAACTGTCAAGATGAAGGCACTAAATATCGTCTGGTCCGGGGGGTGAGCTAACGTCAGGTAACGCGGCGTAACGTCATTTTAATGTAAACGTTTGGATTCTTGCCACAGATTAGAGAATATAAACAGATATTTCACTGACGCGCAATTCTATACAAAAATCAAGAATTCCCACGTTGGGAGTTCCCACGCTCGCGTCGAAACCTATTGTTTCGACGCGAGCGTGGGAACTCCCAACGCCACAGCCACAGCACGGAAACTTCGCACAGTACAATACGTTCTCGCATATTGCAAGCAGCAATTGAAACGTCTTTTTTTCGCAGAAAAAATGCAAATTGTACTTTTGAGTAGCAGTTAGCATTAAGTAGTTTAAAACATCCAAAGCGTCATATATATCGCAACACGTCTTTATTTCTACAGGGTGCCTCTAACAATACGAACTGTGCAAGCTTAGTTTTCATTCGTAGCGCCGTCTCTTTTTATTTAAAGGGTGTAAAAGAGACAGCGCTACGAAACGCGCGTCGCCGGCGCGTTTAAAAGACAGCGTGTGCACAGGCCCTTATGTCCTCCGCCCCTTATGTCCTCCGCCCACGTTCAAGTCGTGACCCTTACTTCAATTAACTCACTAATGCACTAATATTTATAAAGCAAACAAGATTCTATATCTGCAATATTTACTAGCTTATGCCTGCGTAGACTCGTTAATCACCTTAAACCTCTGCGCGTACGGAAAAAGCCGCTTTCTAGCCAAGTGTACACAACACAGGAGGTAATAAAGAAAGCCCTCAATCGCATATTTACGTCCCTCTCTTGCAGCTCGGGCCGCAAACATCTGCGATCTCAACCTTTCTTTGTATTACCACCCTAGTTGGTTAGTAACATAAAATCTCAATTTCTGATAGAAAACTTGCTTAGTTGGCACATCAATATTCTAACAACAAAATCGATAATGCATCAACTAATACCTGAGTTTGTTGACCGTCTAGTGTTGCAATTAGCTTAATTTGTTATCATTTCGGAGATTAGCCGCCACTTCGCCGGATTATCCGAAGTGTGAACAGGACACAGATCCCAGGATTAACTTCTATCCCTTTTCTTCTTTATAATGTTGTTGGTAAGTGTGAGTGAGATAGGTGATGCTTAAAAGTTTGTAAACTAATTGTATGTATAGAATCTAAAATATAGCGGATGGGATATCGCTCAAAGAGCAATACGCTTAGAGTTTCTCTGCTAGATCGAATCAGGTACAAAATGATCTGTAGAAGAACCAGAGTTACCAACATAGCTAGAAGAATTGAAATCCCATCAAAAACATTACATGTAAAAAGATGCAAGTCTAGCAACGCAGTTCTTTTACAACAAAAAAGTTTTGAGATGTAATGTTAAACCAAGTCAGTACCGGGGGGATGTCCACTAAACTCGATTCCCACCGACTTTTATCGTAGATCTAGTAATAGGCAAGTCGGTGGGAATCGAGTTCTGTGGACATCCCCCAACTTTTTTGTTGTAAAAGAACTGCGTTGAGAGACTTGCATCTTTTTACATGTAATGTTTTTGATGGTTTTTTTTTAGTAATTTACCTACCAATTGGTTGAATATTTCAACGAAAATACCCTATGGTATCTAGTTCGCATTTTATATTTAGGTTTTATTTTATGCAATTAATAATAAATCAATAAAAAGAATACATTCGCACCAAAAGTAGGGATTGTCAGCGAAAAAAATTGGAAATCTTAATACAACGTAGACGGTCTTAAAACTAACAACAAACGTTTAACAAAAAGTAGTAAATATCCTCACACGCAAACATGATAAAACTCTATTCATAATAGTTCCCGAAATCACTGCCGCTTGACTCGTAAAGTAAAACTTTAACCTCCGATATTCCGATCCTAGAATGTTTCGTTAAACTTTTTCGAGCTATTTACAAGATTAACTTTCTACACTTTAACCACAAACTGAACAGTTAGATTTACTAGCAGTAGAGACACTCTTAACTTTCCGCCGATAAGGCGTAATATTTTGTATAGAGTTGCTGTACTGTGTTTTTTGTAGCTGTGCCTGCGCGCTCCGTCGCCGCGTAGCACTCAGTCTCGCTACGCCAACCGTCAGGGCTGCTACGACGCGTAGCGGTCACGGATGACCGTTCGCTACGAATGCTACGAAACTATTTTAGCTCATTGCTAAAAAGTGTGTGTTATTTAGTAGATAATTAGTTTAGTGCACTAATTTTAGTGTTTGTGTAGTGTGTGTACTGTTGAACATGGACCAGTGTCCAATTCGCAAAAACAACGAACGATGACCTTTGCATTTCGCAGGTTAGTTGTTTTTTTAATTAAGGGCAAAGCCTATAACGTCTCTTGGTTGAGTAGATGGTTGCGTTGGTGCGAAAAGGTTTCCAGCTCTGTTATTTAAATTTTAATTAGCACTTAAGTGACTTTGGAAATAAATTAGGTACCGTTTTATTTCGGTAGTTCGAAATTACTTCTGAATAATTAATACCTTTGAAGCAAAGTTAAATGTAATTTAACGCTTTTACTATAGAATTTGTTGTAATATTAATCATTTATTCCAAGTATTTGTGAATAATTTGATTTCTGAAATTGATGCGTAGACTGTTTTAAACGTTCCAAATTAATATAAATTTGTAATGAGGATATTAACCTTAACTCGTTAATTGTAATTAACTCAATTTCAATTAAGCTACGAATTATTAATTAGAACGCAATGGATCAAAATGATACTGATTAATATGAAATTGAAATATGAAAATTTTAAACTGGGACAGTTACGATGATACAAACTTTATTTTACTATAATTATGTATGAATAGCAGATTTGTGCGAGTGACCTTGGAATATTTAATGCGAGATTAAATTATTTAAACGTATTATAAGGTTGCAATGAACTAAAAAAATGCAAGAAATTAGGTTTAAATAGTAGGTATTTTATAT
This sequence comes from Eudemis profundana, assembly GCA_947034925.1. Lineage (NCBI taxonomy): Eukaryota > Metazoa > Arthropoda > Insecta > Lepidoptera > Tortricidae > Eudemis > Eudemis profundana. Next base: position 4,016,645 of record OX344809.1, read on the forward strand.
ACTAATCAAAATTCTCGTGCACTGCATTTTTAACAGCCTTACTACAGGGTAAAGACCTCTCCTCTTTCTTAACTATAATATTATAATGTAATTAGTTTCTTTGACAGTTACCGTACATATAAGGCTAATGGTCGCGGGTATTTCTTCGGTTAAGGCAACTGGGTGTTAACATCAAACAATTGTCTGGAGGCCATTTTGTCTCCAAGTCATAAATATAAGGTTTTCTATATTAATATAAGCACTATTACACATATCACAAAATGTAGAACTCAGTCTCAACTAATTGGTTTTTATAATTTTAAATAACGTCAAAAATAAGCAAAAGTAACATTAAGGACACCAACCCATAGTTATTCTCAAAGTTTACTATGGTGTTTATCTTCTTTAATAGTTGATTTCAGTTAAAAGACATATTCGATATTCTTTGATATTAGAATATATTATAAATTGCATTTAATAATTTAAAACAGAAAATATAGAAACGCAGACTACAAATAAAATTGCTTGCTAAACTAAAGTTAAGTTAAAATTAAATTAAACCTAAATTAAAACAAAAAAATATCTAAAAAAATGCCTTTTGGCATCTTATAACTAACTGTAATTCAAAACATCACATACAGCTAAATATTTCGATGAACATAATTTTATAACATCATTTGACTAGCTATAATTAGGCAGATACGGTTCTGAAGATACGAACATTTTAAGTAAAAAGTGCCTTAAAGCTGAATTTCAATTAGCTTCGTAGGAGCAACGGAATTAGGTAAGTTCAGACGGTTCTTTGACATGCCATTACGTAAAACGACGTCTTTATTACTAAGTTTTTCGGACATTAGGGGGTCAAATCTGTGAAGTTTTTTAACGGGGTAGGCTATCTTGATTAAATAAAACGGTCTGGACCCTAGTTTCGACTTGGTGATAATTACCTCTGCGACGGTAAAACATATAATCGTGGGAAACTGGAACATAAAATATAAGATAAAAAATGCAGCTACTCGGTTCGTTTTTTTCTATTCACGTGACTTGCCGATTAAAAGCTTTGCTACCAACACTCGCGAGATGAAACGTCTATAAATAACTAAATATTTTTACTAAAAAAAACCCGACCGCGATGCACTTTAAAAGTGCATAAAATCCGCCATTTTGTTTATTTTAACGAACTTCATACCCACTGTAACACTCGCGCCGCCAAGACGAAACTAATGATGTATCATCAGCGGTTGCACTCCCTCCCACTTAAAGTGCACCTCTCCAACATTCGAGGCTTGCACTCCAATCTCGATGCTGTCCATCACCAGCTTGAGACAGATAAACCGCAGCTGCTGTTCCTCACTGAGACGCAAATCAGATGTCCAATTGACGCGACATACCTCAACTACCCAGGGTATACCCTGGAGCATAAGTTTTTACCTCGTGCCGGAGTATGTGTGTATGCTCGCGACGACATCTGCGTTAAGCGCCTCAAAAATCTTGAGGAGACCAGTTTTTCTGTTCTGTGGATTTGGGTGGACACAGGAGTAGCCCAAATTGTCTACGCATGTGTCTACCGCTCGCACAGTGGAGACCCGGAGACAACAAGGCTGTTCAACTATCTCAGCGAGGCTGCCGATGAGGCTCAGCAAAGGTATCCTGCAGCGGAGCTAGTCGTTTTGGGGGACTTTAATGCCCACCACCAAGATTGGTTGTTCCCATACCAAATGACCGACCATGCTGGGAGAGAGACGCGCAACTTTGCTTTATCGTTAGATCTCTCCCAGCTTGTCAGCTGCGCCACTAGGATCCCCGATGTTGAGTCTCACACAGCCAACTGCTTGGACCTTCTGTTGACTACTGATCCAGACAAGTATTCAGTGGCGGTAACTGCGCCCTTAGGAACGTCTGACCACTGTCTGGTGAAAGCTGTATCCGTTTATTCCCCGCCCGATCAAGGCCTCAGTGGTAAGAGACGGGTGTGGCGATACAGGTCAGCAGAATGGGATGAGATGCGCCATTTTTTCGCGTCTTATCCTTGGCGTGCGACGTGCTTTTCTTCAGATGATTCGTCAATCTGTGCCGACGCTGTAGCTGGTGTCATTCACCAGGGTATGGAATATTTTATTCCATATTCTGACGTTTCGACTGGCTACAACGCTCGCCCGTGGTACAATGCTGACTGCGACCGTGTGGAGACACTAAAGCAGTCAGCGTACTTGGCTTGGGCTGATGCTCGAAAGCGTAAGGCAGCTAATACTCGACATCTGATGAAAGCCTTTAACAAAGCCGCCAAGTCCTGCAAGAAACAGTTTCGCAAGGCACGCTTCGACCACGTACGCCGCATTGGGACCAAACTCGCCTCATACCCAGCCGGGAGTAAGGCATTCTGGTCCTTGGCTAAAGCTGTCGAGGCAAATTTTTGTCGCCCCTCGCTACCCCCGCTGGTAAAATTGGATGGATCACTAGCTCACACTGCAGAGGATAAGGCAAATCTGTTTGCCTCTCTGTTTGCAGAGAATTCACGGTTAGACTCCGCAGGGAAATTACCGACAGCCCTTCCACATGTGGGCATCACTATGAATGCTGTCCATATTCGCCAAAAGGAAGTACTTAAAATCTTGCGAAATCTAGACGTGAACAAAGCTAGTGGTCCAGATGGCATTCCAGCAATTGTCTTGCGTAACTGTGCAGCCGAATTGTCTCCAGTTTTAACTCGTCTGTATCGCCTCTCTCTAGATACTGAAGCAGTTCCCTCGTCTTGGAAGCTTGCTAATGTGCAGCCTGTGCCTAAAAAGGGCAGCCGAGCAGACCCAGCCAACTACCGACCGATCTCTGTCACCTCCATACTCTGCAAGACTATGGAGCGTGTACTGAACAAACGACTCCTAACATACCTAGAAGATAATGACTTGCTCAGCGATCACCAGTTTGGTTTCCGCCCGGGGCGATCGACTGGGGATCTTCTAGTGTATGCCACTCATTTTTGGAGCGAGGCTATTGAAAAACATGGTGAGGCTCTCGCCGTGTCTTTAGACATTTCAAAAGCCTTCGACAGGGTCTGGCACACAAGTCTAGTAAGTAAGCTTCCTGCGTACGGCATACCGATTAGCCTTTGCAACTGGATCACAGACTTCCTGAGGAACCGATCGATTCGTGTAGTTCTCGATGGCTACACCTCCGATCAAAGGGCTACTGATGCCGGTGTTCCTCAGGGATCTGTTCTGTCTGCAACTCTATTCTTGCTGCACATCAATGACATGCTAATGCCTGGAACCTTTGGTTATGCTGATGACAGCACAGTTGTAGATAGATACCTGTCCAGTGCAAAGGCTAAACGTGACGAAATACAGTCTAGTCGGGAGGCGATGGTGGATCGCTTGAATTTGACTCTTAAGGCAGTATCCGATTGGGGTGAAGCCAACTTAGTCAAGTTCAACGCCACCAAGACACAGGCGTGTTTGTTCTCCACAAAACGGAGTCATTTTGACCTGACTCCGACTTTCCGTGGTGTACCCGTGCCGATATCGGATCGTCTGGAACTTCTTGGCATGAACTTATCGTCCAATCTGAACTTCGGGTTGTATATTGAATCTTTGGCCAAAACTGCAGCCAAGAAGCTTGGGATCCTCTCCAAGGTTAGGCGGTACTTCACACCAGGACAACTGCTCCAGTTATACCAAGCACAGGTCCGGTCGTGTATGGAGTACTGCTGCCACCTTTGGGATGGGTCCGCCAAGTACCAGCTAGCCGCCTTAGATTCAGTCGATAAGCGTGCCAGGAAGCTCATAGGTGATCCTGATCTGGTGAAGCAAAAACTGCAAAGCCTTGAACACCGCAGAAAGGTCGCCAGTTTATCGGTATTTTACAGGGTACATTTCGGCGAGTGTGCGTTGGGATTGCATGAACTGATTCCGCCATCTCCATTTCATCATTATGGGACTAGGCGTGGACTTGGGTTTCACCCTTACGTTGTCGATATACCAACGACTCGCACAAAGCGCTTTGCTTCCACTTTCCTTATTAGGACAGCTAAGGAGTGGAACTCTCTTCCAGCAGACCTCTTCCCGGAAAAATATAACTTGGATCTCTTCAAGTCGAGAGTGAATAGGCACTATCTAGGTAAGCATGCTCCATCATCGACTTTATCTTCACTTACCAACAGGTGAGATCAAAGTCAAATGCTTACCTATCGTGAATAAAAAAAAAAAAAAAAAAAAAAATTTATTTAAATCGGTTGTGCCGTTGAGTAGTTACGAGCGGACATAGGAACGGACATACACACATACATACAGTTCAAACACATTACCCTCCTTTGGGCTTCGCCGCAGTCGGGTAAAAATCACAGAAGTAACAGTACTCCGTAAAGAAGTTTTACTTTCTAACAAAACTGAGTTCAGGTCCAACCACCGGACGGAACGCACCTCATCCGATCGTCTCTCTCCTACGCATAACGCGTGTTCTTTCTTGACGCTCGCTTATCCCTCTCCGAAGGGGCAACATTTGGTACTATAGCTTGGCAACTTCGTTGGTGACACTCACCTGTGTGCTTTTTGTTCTGTGCAGCCGTAACTAATTACCCAAGTTACCGACAACACGAACGGCGACCGAGGGAGGCAGCCTCCGGAGGCCCCCGTTCGTGTTGGCGGTAACTTGTGTGAGTAGTTACGGCTGCACATAACAAAAAGCACACAGGTGAGTGTCGCCAACGAAGTTGCCAAGCTATACTCGTGGTAGCGGCGTGGTGAAATCGCTGAGTGATCCCTTCTGAACAAATGTACTTAAGGTCAACTGGGGTAGTTGCGTCTATGGGGGTAAATGCGTTTTTCAAAGATTCCATTAAATCCGAACTGTAAAATACAACGTATTCTAGAGGCAGGTAGGGTATACCATTTTTTACTCCTTATGACCTCAGGAATGCGTGGTTAAAATGTTTTGGATTCCTCACGAGACACCTTGTACAAATAGAATATCTATTCAGCATTTGTTTCTTGCCTCTCTCCATTGATTGGCATTCCTCTCTGGTGCGAATGCACACTGCTGTAGATAACGACGCGTGCTCTCAGATTCCATTAGTGTGCTTAATGATCGGTGCCAGCGGTTAGTAATGGCTGAGCTTTACGAACGAGTAAAGTGCGAAGATTCCACCGGCAGAGGTCACAATCAATCTTTTCAATGCGTTACATAATAGATGAGTTTTTCGGAATTTATGTACGAAATTTCATTTGATATTTACGAATAGATTCGTTGAAGGAAACCTGCATCCGCGAAGAAATTCAAACGTGTATGTCAAGTCCCCAACCCGCACTGGGCCAACGTGGGGACTACAGCCCAGACGCCGGTTTTTTAAATGTCATCCTACTATCCTATCCTACTAATATTATATATCTGAAAGTTTGTGAAGATGTTTGGATGTTTAGGTGTTTGGATGTTTAGATGTTTGGATGCTTGTTTCTAAAAACGCAGTAACAACTGAATGGTGCTGAAATTTGGCAAGCAAATAGACCAAGTGCTGGATTAAAACATAGGATACTTTCTATCCCGGTAAGGAGTTCCATTGGGATAGTAACGGGAACAACGCGGGCGAAGCCGCGGGTAAATGTTAGTGCTACATAAATATGACTATAACTTAACGAGCAAGCATAACTTAGCAAGTACATCTGTAAACCCACCATCGGCTCATGGTTACAAAGTATAAAGACGAACAAGTAGTCCAACTTCGGCCGTTTAGGAGCGTGCGATACGTATTGGACGCGCTATAGCACATCTGTATGAGTGCTATCCATACTGGAGCATTCTTGAGCAATCTTATTTTTTTTTTTTTTTTTTTTTATTTATTTAAGGTTCATCAACGACAGTTTACACCTATACAATTCAGTAACAACATACAATAATTTCGATGAGTAGTGTAACAGTCACTTAAAGATAAACACCTCATGCATAACAGTGTGAAGATTAAGTTAGATTAAGAGAATACAAGTTAATTATGGCTGAGTATGGTAGCTCTTAAAAATGAGACAAGTTAAAACTAACCAACTAGCTAAACCAATACTAAACAGTGCACCTGTGTAGTGCTGTTAAAAATTTGCGAAGTGGGTCATAGTGGATATCCGTGAGGTCACTGCAGCTGTTTGCGACCTTACATAACCTACAGATTGGTGAATTTCTGCCTGCTGCTGTTCTCCTGAGCGGTGAACATAATGGCGTAATGGGGCAGCGGGGCATTCTAGAAGGAGCTCGAAAGTTTAGAAGGCTCAATAATTGCGGACAGTCTACTTTGTGCTGAAGGATTTTGTACAAAAAGAGGGCATCTAAGGTCATTCTTCGTGTTTCTAGTGAAACCATGCCAAAGTAGTGCAGTTTCCGTTTATACGATGTTCTCCTTTTAGCTACAACCGCAACGCGTTCATGGAATGCTAAGTGTCGAATGAAGCGTTTTTGAACCCGTTCTAGTCGTAATGAGTGCGTAGCAAAGTGAGGACGCCAAACAACACTACAATATTCCAGAATGCTTTTCACTAGACTATTGTAGAGGAGTATTTTTGTTTTGAAACGTTTGAAAGACTTCCCATTTCTGATAACAAATCCCAACATTTTCGATGAGCGTTTGACAATATTTTCAAAGTGTGGTATGAAGGTAAGTTTCCTATCAAATATAACTCCTAGATCTCGGATGCTCTCGACTTCATCAAGTTTATGGCGATCAATGTGATAAACGGACGGGGTCATAGTGTGTTTCCGTGTGATTTTTATGTGCACACATTTTTTTAAGTTCAAATGCATGTGATTGCGCTGGCACCAACCACTGAGCCTATTTATATCATCTTGGAGCAAGATGGCGTCCTCGGGTGACACTATGGTACGTGCAAACTTTAGGTCGTCTGCATACATGAAAACTCTTGAGTGATGAAAACAATCAGGTATATCATTTATAAACATGTTAAATAATATAGGAGCTAAATGCGAACCCTGTGGGACACCTGATGTAATTTGATGAGGCGTCGATTGGTACCCATTGACTACAACATGAAACCGCCTATCGGCTAGATAAGAGCGTAGCCAGTTAAGCAAAGGCCCAGCGACTCCGTATGCACTCAGTTTGGACAATAACATTTTATGTGAGACTTTATCAAAAGCTTTACTGAAGTCGGTATAAATCACATCAGCTTGCTTACCAGAATCGATAACTTCCGTTAAGTACTCGGTAAAAGTAACTAAGTTTGTACATGTTGATCTCGAGCTAACAAAACCATGCTGGTGGTCACTAAGGTAAAGTTTAAAGTGTCTTTGAATGTGGGGACAAACTAGGGACTCAAAGATTTTTGCAAATGAAGATAAGATTGATATTGGTCTATAATTTGATACTTCGCGGTCATTTTCAGATTTATAAATTGGAACTACTTTGGCAATTTTCCATTCCGTGGGGAAAACGCCTGATGCTAGAGACTTATTATAGATAATTGACAAGGGGTACACGAGCTCTGTCGCGCAAGAAGCAATGAAAATAGGTGGGATGCCGTCTGGCCCAGCTCCTTTCTTGCAGTCAATGTTTTCGAGCTTTTTGAGTAAAATATCTTGATCAATTATTGGAGTCATTAGACATTGGCTATTATTCTCAAGTGTTTGCATGGACTGAGACCTATTTTCGTCAACCAAGTCGTCGTCCAAAGTATAAACTGTTGAGAAGTAGCTAGCGAAAATGTTACAAATTTCAGAATAATCCGAAGTTACAGTAGCCCCGTAAGACATCGACGCCGGATATACACTTGTCCCACCTCGCTTTGCCTTGACATGTGCCCAAAATAGTTTAGGATTAGCAGCTAGTCTATCCTCCAACCGTAGCACATAATCGTTGTACCTGGATATTGACAATTTTTCGCATCTCTTACTAATTAATTGTAATGCAATAGCATCCAAAGGGTTTTTATATTTCCTGTATCGCAATCTGATTTTATTCTTTTCATTGAGATTCCTTTTCAAATCTTTATCAAACCAAGGTGGGTACCGTTTATTTTTTGGTTTAATAAATGGTACATGCTTTTTAATAACCGTTTGGATGCATTCTTCAAAAATGTTAACCATATCATTTACATTACTAATCTCAGAAAACATTTCATCCCAATTGCAGCTCTGCAAAGCCTCGCGTATATTATCATATCGTGCTTTGTAAAAATTAGGCCTGGCTTCTGTGTAATTGTATGGTAGACGGGTTTCGTTTACAAAGGAGATAATGATGTCCAGGGGAGGATGAAATGAGTCCACAGTGCTCAAAGGAGAAACATTTTTTTTTACTTCACTAGATTTCACAGTCGTTAAAACAAGATCAAGAATCCGGTCTGCGTTATTTGTTTCAAAATTAAATTGGTTTAATTTATTTACATTAATGAAATCTATCATAATATTGGTAAAACCAGGTGCGATATAATTACTCGTGGCGTCACTGATTAACTTCCAATTAATACCTCCTAAATTGAAGTCACCAACTATACAGACATCGAGATCAATACTTTCTAAAACAGAACTACAATGATCCACAAAATACTTCAGTGAGCAACGCCGAACAGGGGGTGGGAGATAAACTGCACAGAGAGCTAATTGGTGAACAGAACGGGTTGGAGTATCTATTACGACCCAAAGATCCTCGCACGCACTTTCCCATTTTGTGATTTGCTTTGATGATATCGACTTGAGAACAGCAATTAGTACACCTCCGCCTTCCTTACCACACTGGTTGCTGGATTGCTCTCTGTCTCTTCTGTAAACTACGTATCTGTCATCAAACAGCTCACTATTCAGTACCGAGCTATTAAGCCATGTTTCTGTCAGTATTATTACATCGAAATTGTTGCAACATAAATTTCGATAAAATAGGTCAGTTTTTGTACGCAATCCACGGCAGTTTTGATAGTATACATTTAGTTCTAGCTCTTTTAAACTATATAATATATTAGCATGCTTAAAGTTATTCTTATTCTAAGATTATACAATTTTATTTAAACTGTCTACGCTTTTAATATAAATAATGTCACTGTCATCGGTTTTTCTGACGAAGATTTTACCGTTTCTCACCCAGACATGCTTATAGTTTTTCTCCTTTCCTGCATGTCTGGCTACCGCGTGTAGTTTCTTGTTCGCCGGAGACAAATGTTCAACGACAAAAATTGGTGATCGGACGTCGGTAAAACCGAGATGACTGGCATTCAGTTTGTTGCTTGGGTTCGATTTATTAAAAGTAATGACAGCAGCAAGCAGATTGTCACGAGCTCTTGGGGACGCCAACTGTACCACGATCGACCTCGGCCTGTCGTTGTCCGTATTTAGCTTCGCAATGCGGGTGCAGTGCAGGATGCTGCTATCATCTACATCACATTTCACTGCCTTCTGTAAGTTTTCGATAATGGTGTAGAGATTTTCCTTTTTATTTTCCGGTACGCACTGGATTTCTATGTTGTTGGAACGTGATTGCTGTTCGATCTGATTAATGCGGTGATTGAGGTCCGTAATCGTAAACTTTAATTTTGTGTTTTCAACCTGTAGCTCACTAACTGTTTTCTTTGATTCAGTTTGCTCTGCTTCTATTTCATCAAACCTTGTACTGATAAAGTTCATTGACTCCTGGAATTCCCTCATTTCCTGTTTTAACGGTTCTAACTGGTGCGATATAATATTTTGCACTGTTGCGTTAATCTCCTTTACAGCCGAGCTGAGTTCTTGCTTCAGAAGTTCCTGCACGATGGTTCGAACGTCGTCGCTTGAGACCGGCGCATTGCTGGGCGGTGAGTTCGGGGCAGGCCTCTTGTTTCCCCTCGTGTTTGTATTGCTGCGGATCGGAATATCGTCTTGTTTAAGTTGTTTAGGTGCGCGGGCCTGGCACTCCGGACATTCCCATTCTGCTGGGGTGGCAGAATCTTCAGGCAGTGATAAGCAAACGTAGTGGTACGATTGCTTACATTTGGAGCAGTTGATAAAACTGTTACTTTCCATGTTTACATTCGTGCAACACCCGAAACCCATTTTGTTTCCTTTAATTATATCAGTTTTTGGTTGTAAATATTCACCGTAACAAAGATTATTTGTTCACTTTAGTTTATACGCGACGGTCGTAATGTTTATTTAAATAATGACCACGTTAAGACAGTTCGTTTAAGCAAAAATAGACCTTCTGTTTGTGACACAGGGATGCTAACAAATAGTTTATTTCGTGTATCAAGATGCACCGCTTGCAACCGAACCGCGGCGAGCCCGCGAGAAAAACAGCGTAAGCGCCGTGCAGTTCCTGGCGCTTACGAGTTTGCGTCAAACACTTTGAGTCGATGATGATTTTTAATCACTGTTAACAGTTTTTGATGTTAAATTATAAATATTTAGTGTAAAATCCACTCACTGATTGTTATAATCACCAGCTACAACACTACACTGTATGATACGGTTAAAAACTAATCGAAAAGTTCACTTTAAACGTTAAATTTATTTATTTTTCTACGGAGCACAACTTAAATAGTGTTAACTTCACGACGGTAGGTGGGTAGAATTTCTTTGCTTGTAGTGCTTTCGAACACAGCGCGCATACATTCAAGCGCACGGTGTACGTTTTTTAGCAAGAAACATTACTGGTCACGGCGTACAAAGCGAATCATGGGGGCTGAGCACAGAGCTTGCGAGTGTTCTTTCCTGCGCGCAGTCTCTTGACTCCCTACAAATTCTTTACTCAGCGAGCACAGTGCGATAATGCATATCTACATCTTTAAGATGGTCTGACGACCTGGTTAAAGTCACCGGTGGACGATGGTGGCAAAAAGCCTGCGACCATTAGTTGGAGAAATCTTTGAGTCCTAAGACTTCCTAGAACATAGGTTCTGCAGTGGGCATCTCTATGACATAATGATGATGAACGAAAATAAATCAAATCCTCGATGGAAACATAGTCTTTATATCAAACGCAATAAAATATAATACGTAACGGCATAATACGTAAGAGACATTGGTCATGTGTTAGAAGGATGAGTGAATCGTCTAACAATATAATCGGTGTGTGTTCAACGTGTTACTTCATGAGAGAGATCTCGGTTATAAAGTGGTAACTTCACACTTCAAACTATTTTGTAATTAATCTATTTAATGTTATGTGATTTATTTTAATTCTAATTGATTCAATCTAGCTTAATAATCTGTCGTGTAATTTTGTGGTAATGGGTTCATACCTGAATATTTTTTGTTATTATTTACATCCAGATAAGCAGTTCCCTTAGGAAAACAATGACAATAAAGCCGTGGGTCAATTTGTTCAAGAGCCTAACTAACAATTACAGCGACTGAAAAGACGCCTAATTCTTGTCGCCTAATCATTATGACAGCGATACCTTTGGGTTCAATTGGCGTAAAGGACATTTTGGCGAAAATGAGTTATATATACAGTTTTGTTCAGAATTTCAAGCTCTACCGTTCTGTGTAGTTAAAATTTCGATATCTTTAAAAAAAGTGCCTTTACGACCCAGTTTTTATTCATTGTTTTCGCAAAACTAGCTCAGGTTAAGGGACGTAAGTGTCAAGTTATAAAATACGAATTAAAAGGTGTATCGTAAAGTACGCCGGTAAATATGAATACTGTCGTATATGACCCATTTTTTTCTTGCTGTCCTTTAAGCCCTTCATTTCTCATGATTAATTTCCATAAGCGCATAGTCGAGGTGGGCGTTAAGGACATGTTTTCTTTTACTTGTCCTTTACGACCTGCCTTTAAATTATAATACCGTAATTTGATAAACCGAATAAGGTTGTAAAGGGCAGGTATTATTTTACTTGTCCTTTACGACCTGCTTAAAAAATGATTACACCATTATTTGATAGAATTAAGGAGGTTGTAAAGGGCATGTAGTCTTTTACACGTCCTTTACGACCTGCCTTCAAATTATTATACTTGTTTCCATACCGTAATTCGATAAATCGAACAGGGCTGTAAAGGGCAAGTAGTCTTTTACTTGTCCTTTAAGACCTGCCTTAAATCTAATTATAGCACATTTTTTAAAGAAGAGCAGGGTTGTATAGGGATTAGCCTTTATTTTTGGCATTTACTGCCACAAATGTGTGTCTAAATTCTGAAATAAAGCAATTTACGTAATCGTAAAGGTCTAAACTATCGATACCTTTAATTGGGTTCAATTGGCGTAAAGCACAAAACGCTGGTTTTGAGGAGAAGCAAAAAATAGTTTTATTTTACAAAAAATGGCTATAATATTTTGGTTTCTCGACCTACACTTTCGACATGTATATGAAAAATATTTGAAATGCCCGTATCTTTAACCTGTGATGGCAGTTCTAGCTGAAAACAATGTATTATGGAAGTTAGATGTCCTTTACAACTGGTAAAAATGCTATCAATGTCATTTACACCCGTGACTTTTTTAGACATTTGGAAATGATGGGGTTGTAAATGACGGTCTCAGATGACTTTGTTCCAATTTCGGGGCGTAAAGTTAACAGCTTTGTAACAAAAATTGACAGTGTTCAACTTAGTTTACCTTAAAGAGACTTGAAATATGTATAAAAAGATGATGAATTCATTGTTTTTCATACTATTATACTTATTGTTTACATTAACAGTGTTTTACTCACTACGTACTCGTCCTAATGTCGATAATCATTAGCCACTATGTCACTTCCATTATTATGATTTAGTGCTATTGGAAGAGAGTAAAACACTAGTAGGACATTATTTCCATCCTTGTTCCCGCAATTTAGTCAGTTTATGAATAGTTAATTTTTTTTTTATTTCGAATCTGGTTATAAAATAGTTCTTTCATAGTTATTATTGCGTTTTCCAAAAAATATTAATTTTAAATATAATCTGGACATGCCTAGCTGAATATACGATTTTAAGCTAACATGGTCATTCACATAATAACTACTATTAACGACGGAATATTTACCATGTATGTTTATTTTTGTGAGTTCCTGATATTTCGGCACTGTTGCAAGCGCCATCATCACGGAGTAACTGACGTGCAGCGAGTTTTTAGTTGTAGTCTACCTACACACCATAGCGATTTACCCTCTTTCGGGTTCGCTTCGTCCGCGCGTTATTCATACTACTACCGTCCGCATTCTCACTTAGAACTCGATCACGTTCACGACACTCAACACTTACAGTATCACTTCGCTTATTCACTCCTGAACATGTTTTTTTTCCCCTTGGAGAACTTACGGATCACTGGATACCAGCAGACGCTCGACAGTTGAATCCCGTCTTCCCGGTTAAAATTTTTATACTTGAGGATTTCGATAGCTTCCTTAACTATTGTAAGTATATAGTGTTTTTCTGTCGAGAGGATCTGTGGGTTGTGCAACTCAATCCAATGATTCGTTTCCGCGTTCAGAAGATTTTCAGCGATTGCCTGCATAATTCAGCCTACGGTCGACGATATGTAAAGGGAGTGACAGATAAAGTTGCCAATATTTTAAAGAAGTTCTTGGTGAAGACTGTCTTCACTCCCCACAGAAAACTGACACAATATCTACGTACGCCAAAGGATCGTTTTCCGCTTGAATGCCCAGGTATTTACAAAATTGACTGCAGCTGTGGTAGCTCTTACATAGGTCAGACTAAGCGCACTATCTCATGCCGTATAAAGGAGCACATCCGAATGTTTAAAAACAACGAACCTCGGAAATCGGCCATCGCTGAACATCTTCTGAACGCGGAAACGATTGGATTGAGTTGCACAACCCATAGATCCTCTCGCTCGACAGAAAAACACTATATACCCAGAATGGTTAAGGAAGCTATCAAAATCCTCAAGTATAAAAATTTCAACCGGGAAGACGGGTTTCGACTGTCGAGCATCTGGTATCCAGTGATCCGTAAGTTCTCCAAGGGAAAAAAGACATATACTGTAAGTGTTGTGTGTCTTGAACGTGATCGAGTTCCAAGTGAGAATGCAGACGGTAGTTTAGTATGAATAACGCGCGGACGAAGCGAACCCGAAAGAGGGTAGATCGCTATGGTGTGTGGGTAGACTACAACTAAAAACTCGCTGCATGTCAGTTACTCCGTGATAATGGCGCTTGCAACAGTGCCGAAATATCGGGAACTCACAAAAACAAACATACATGGTAAATATCCCGTCGTTAATAGTAGTTATTATGCCTAGCTGAATTCATCATCTTTTTATACATTTTTCAAGTCTCTTTAAGGGAAACTAAGTTGAAAACTGTCAATTTTTATTACATAGCTGTTAACTTTACGCCCCGAAATTGGAACAAAGTCATCTGGGATTGTCATTTACAACCCCATCATTTCCAAATGCCCAAAAAAGTTACGGGTGTAAATGACATTGATAGCATTTTTACCAGTTGTAAAGGACATCTAACTTCCATAATACATTGTTTACAGCTAGAACTACCATCACAGGTTAAAGATACGGGCATTTCAAATATTTTTCATATACATGTCGAAAATATAGGTCGAGAAACAAAAAAACTATAGCCATTTTTTGTAAAATAAAATGGTTTTTTGCTTCTCCTCAAAACCAGCGTTTTGTCCTTTACGCCAATTGAACCCAAAGGTATCGACAGGAACACATTTTTTAACCTTTTTTCAACGCAATTTTATAAATATTTCAACGCAATTTTCTTTAGGAATCCTAAAACGCAATCCTACCCCTCGAACCCAACTACGCACAATCCTTTGAAAAAGAGTTTTATGTACTTGAGACGAGAAACGTTAGACTTGTTATTACAAAAAAATATTATATACCTATATTTTTAGGTTTACCAAATGATTTGTTTTATAAAAGTTTCAACCTAGGGATTTCTTTATATGAGTGTGTATTTCTTAGAACCCGATAAAATAACAGTATTTTAAAAGTCAAATGGGGCACAGAGGAAAAAAATGTAAATGTTGTAACCATAATATGTTGAACTATATTATCTAACTGCTCTGAAAAAGTGTTACATGGCTTTGAATTTCTAAAAGATCTCCCGGTTTAAATTATTTTGAGAAGCATGTGTGATTTCTATTTAACATCTTTGGTTAACTGACTTTCCTTATTCTATGTCTTATTGTTAATCTGTCTATCTATTCAGACTACGTCTCTTCTTCTTAATGGTACTCTCGGTCTTATGACTTATTGCAAAATTGAGGTCAAATTCGGCGAAACCGCAACGTCACGCTCTAAGACTTTTTCATCAAGCGGAAAAGCATCGGCGGGAACATTTACGGCATCGATCGGTGCTATAAAAAGGTCGTTTACCAACCAACGAGCCGTCGACACTCGTTAAATGATCCAGGTAAACTTATTGGATCAATTGTAAAATGCTCTCATATGGTTCATGTGTTATACGACACGTTTAGCCTAGTGGGAATGACACTGCCTATGAAGCTAGAGGTCCTGGGTTCAAATCCTGGTAAGGGCAAATATTTGGGTGATGAGCACGAGTATTTGTTGCTGAGTCATGGATGTTTTCTATTTATTTAATTATGTATTTATCTATATAAGTATGTATATCGTCGTTTAGTACCTATAGTACAAGCATTGCTTAGTTTGGGACTAGGTCGATTTGTGTAATATTGTCCCCCAATATTTGTTTATTTTATTGTACAGTTTTTCTCAATTTTAGTAACCGTGGCCACCGGGGCACATAAACTACTTGAATTTTTATTTATATGCACCCTTGCATAGTCCAACAAAAAAAGAGACATGCACACTAGTATGGCAGGGTTTATACCTAGATGCAAAGCTTTAAGGAGGTTTTTGGGAGGGACTGGTTGACGTCTCAAAGGTTGAAATTATGATGATGGACATCGCACAATCTAAACGGATAAATAAAAAACGCCAATATGTGGGCTTGATTTTTTTTAAAATAATTTCGGTGTGCAATATTACACATTTTTGATAACAAAAATTCTAGAACATGAAGCGTCTTCTTTAAAGCTTATGTTTGTAACGAAATAGAGAAATTACGGTTAAGAATCGCATTTGTTAATGAGACTTTCAAAAAAATAAACCAGAAAAAATTTCAAGAGTGTATCGACTCGACTGCTGGCCTCGTAACTCAATGTATCCGATTCGGTAGATTTCCCCTGTGCCGAGGTGCGAACGACATCGCCGCCAATATGCAATAACAACGGTTTATGAATATACCGGTGTTTGCGAGTATATCTGAACTACAAAGAGATACACGCATTAACTTAGACTGTTCGAAAAACTATGTGTACTTGTATAAACCAGATATTATAGAGTTTCCACACATGTGTAGAAACTCAAGTCTCTTCTCTGTGTGTATAAAAATCGAGTCTGTAGAAAGCACAAGTCACTATAGAGATGGCTGATCTCCAGAAACTTCATACATTTTTAGTGACTTGTGTCTTTTATGGAGTCCTTCTTCCAGCCTCTAGAAAAGTCTTCAGTCTCTATAGAAGACTCGAGTCTCTAGAAAGGACTCAAGTCATTTTAGAGAAAACTTATCTCCATATAAGACACATATTTATTGACTTGTGCCCTTCCTGGAGACTCCACTTCGAATATGTTATAAGTCAAAGAGTATATCGACTCGACTGTTGTCCCCGTAACTCAATGTATCCGATTCGGTAAATGCCCCTGGACGACGTCGCCAATATGCAAAAAAGAACGTTTTATGAATATACTGGTACTTAATAGTATTTTTGAACTTCAGAAGGACACATCAATTAGATTGTTCGAAAATCTATCAGAGGGGACCGAATACTCTAGTCTAGTTTCGAATCTCTACCGATGAGTCAAGCGTCAAGAAAGGACTCGAGTCTCTAGAGGATGAGAGACTATAGCGGACACTTTAGTTAGAAAAAGCTCAAGTCACTGTAGAAGTCCATTCTCCAGAAATTATGTATCGAGTCTCTAGAGAAAATTCAGGTCCCAAAACGTTTAAACGAGCATAATGACCGAGCCAGCGAAGCGAGCAAAAAAGCTCCTTCTCAGCTTGCGTAAAATGCTTTCGTTTGTCTGTCTGTCCAGTGGATGTCCGGCTGCTACAGGTCGCATTTCTCAACCAATACTCGTGAAATTTTGTAAACAGGTGCGATAATTTTATATAAGTAGAATTTTTTTGTCAATTCAGTTTCGGAAAGTTATCAAAAACGCTTTTTTTGACATGAGCCTCTGAGGCGTGCAGTGGCTCACGGCCGGGGCAACTCACGGCTGGAACATCTAAATGGCTGAACCATGGGACTTGACAGACTCGCCAGGTCTACACCTCACAGAGCCACTTTATAACTGTTACTATCTTCCAAAGCTATCGCATTGGAAAAGCAAAGGTACGACATTATTTTCCTGACAAATAGGAATATCGACTACATCAAATAAATTACCATTTTGGTTCGGAACCCTAAACATTGAGTCAACATGCCTATTGGGGAGCTATTCCAATGCGCCGTGAAACAAACAAACAATAAAGAATGTTGAAAGGGCCATCATCACTGAGCACTGACGTACTGCAAGTTTTTAGTTGTAGTCTACCCACACACCATAGCGATCTACCCTCTTACGGGTTCACCTATTCTATTGTTCAACTAACGATTACAGAGCTCACTTCCATGCACCGTGTCGATTGCCAGTTCATACACCGATACTGCTTGACTGCTGGTATTGCTTGTCACTGGCACGACAAAAGGGCGATCGAAGCCCGCCGTGCATTCAGCAGCCAGCAGAATACGGGCTGAAGATACGGGGAGAGAATACCTATTCAGCCAAGCCTTACTGAACCACTTGCTTGTTGTTATACAATATATAGTTATCTCTATCTACTTATGTACTTGTTTTTAATTGGCTATTGGTAATGTTACAATGAGGACGTTAGTTGCACCGTTCGCAAGCTATCGGCTTTGCCCTAAGGTTAACTGGTAGAGAATGCCCTATGGCATTAAGTACGATAAGTTTTCTTTTCTCCAATACAGTTTAAATAAATAAATATAAACAAACCTGGTTTTGTAGGTGCCTGTGATGTATAAAATAAAAATTTTTTGAAACCCATTTTGCAATGAAATCGATTTTGAGTTTTTTCTATTTATGTTTTTTTTTGTATTGATGCATGTAACTAAGTGTTGTCTTTGAACTTAATTTCACTAATGAACGTGTTCGGGTTGAAATTCGTACCCTTGGTCAAATAACAACGTATCTGCAAAATGGCAACTTTTCAGGATCTGTGTGTATCATGTAGTTCGTATGATTTGTATGACTTTTGAGCAATAAAAAAACTTATGCCGTAAAGTCTGCATCAATTCCAACCAACCAATATCTAATATTCTGTTTAAAAACTGAATAACAGTTGTACGTAGCGGGCGGTAAATGCCACCACGGTGACGTAAATATGGAAGTAAGTAAGTATCCTTTTTTTCCGCTGCTGAAGAATTAAAACTAAGTACATTGGCATTAGTAAAGAAAACCCCAGACTGCATATTTATGGCCCTCACCCACAGTTCAGGCCATAAATACCTGAGTTCCGAGACTTCTTTATTTTACCGCCCTTGGTGTGTAATATATTTGTGCCGGGAGCAGGAGCCACGAGACCCCATCTCCGTTGCGTCCTACCACAAATTACCTTATTTGAAATGGGTCGATACTATGTATAGTTATACTTATGGAGTAGAGTAGAAGCGTATCGATTTAGATAAGATATTCCACGTGTCGGGTAATATTATATTATACTAGCATTTTCCCGCGGCTTCGCCCGCGTTGTTCCCGTTATCGTCCCAAAGGAACTCTTTACCGGGATATAATGTATCCTATGTTTCAATCCAGGACTTGGTCTACTTGCATGCCAAATTTCAGCTTGATCCATCCAGTTGTTACCCCGTTATAAGGTAACTAACATCCAAACATTTTCACAAACTTTCGCATTTATAATAGTAGTGGGATAGTATGTGGTTTTATAATAAACTTTAGGTCAAGAAAAATATTTTTGGAAGTCTTCTACGTAAGTCACGTAGCGTAGGCTAGGTTAAATTTCCTTACAATTATTCTGAAAAGTAAATGGTATCAGTAAAAACACAATAGGCTATTTTACTACACCCGAAAGGAGAACCGGCAAAAATGTATGGAGGCTGGTCCAAGAACCAATAGCGACGTGACATATATCATTAGAAAGGTGTTTCAATATTCTACAATAGTTACTAGGGGAGACCGGGTATGGTTGTCTCGCGGGTTGGTTGTCACAGTGGCCATAAAATAATACTAAACGAAGGAATAAGTGCATCGATTGATGAAGTACGGAAGGATGTACAGCTCTTGCGATCTTTTAGCACCGATCGATGTGCTTAATGTTTCGTTTAGTATTATTTTATGGCCGCTGTGACAACCAACCCGCGAGACAACCATACCCGGTCTCCCCTATGGGAGCTCATTTCAAATCACTGTGTGAAAGAAGTTATGGCAATATAAAAAAACTTATTTTTATAGACGATTTTAAGCAATAAAAATGAATTATTTCGTATTCCTTGACGTTACCTGTCAGGCCTCCCCGGCCCCTCAGGCTCCTCCAGCCCCTCCGGCCCCCCAGGCTGCCGCTAGCATGACACCGAAGGCACCCCCCGCATCGTTGATGGGACTTGAGCTAGAGGCCAGCAAGGCGAAAGCCCTAAATGCCCGAAGCAAACACGCCACTAAGGCTATAAGCGGAACCAGTTCGACGATGAGAAGTCTCTGCGCCTTTTGATCCGGGGAATTCCGAAGGAGTTCGCCGAATCAGAGGTCAAGGAGGACCTGGTTGGTTAGACAGGGGATAGCAGTTCGCGAAGTTCACCGCTGCTATCGCAAAAACGATGGCAAAAAGTTCGATATTGTCCTCGCCAAAATCGACTCGAATCGACGAGAATACACTAGGCAGTGTCGCAACTGCCAGTATTACGGTCACAGCCAAACGGGCTGTTTCCTGCGCCCTCGTTGCGTGAAATGCACGGGCGACCACTTGACCCGCGATAGCAAAAAGTCGAAAGATGTGCCGCCATCTTGCGTGGTTTGCGGTCTTACTTGCCACACTGCCAACTGGCAGGGTTGCCTTAAGGCCCCAAAGCAGATTGCTAAGACTAAGGAGGCACAGCCTGGAGCTCTTGACAACCGCAACAAAGGCCGAGTGGTCGCCGAGCAATTCGCGCAACTTCCCGGCAATTGCATCAGCCCCGCAAAAGGGGAAATACCTGCCACCGTCTGCGGCGGGCGCTTCCCCTGCTCCCGTGTCTTCCACGCCCTCCGCGCAATCTGCGCGCCCGGCGTCCTCAACGCCCTCAAGGCAAGTGCGTTCGTATAGTGAACGCCTTGCTGCTCTTAACGGAGCTCTTGCTACCATGCCACGCTCATCATGCGTGAAGTAGGACAGTTAGTCGCTTCTCAGAGCGGTTTGATCTCTAACTAATATGGATAGTACCTCAAGAGTAGAGTCTCAAGATCAAACCACGCTCGCTTATCTTAGGCTTTTGGAACGACAATGGCCTACGAGGCGAAAATGAAGAGTTAGTCGAGTTCATTAGGGAACACGCGGTCGATATTCTATTGGTTCAAGAGACCTTTTACAAACCGTTACACAGAATTTTCCGAATCCCGGGCTACGAAATGGAAACGATAGGGTAGATAGGCCCGCGGAAGGAACTGCGATTTTCTTCCGCCGTAGCTTCCACCATGATCGGGTCACCACCCGGTAACGATCGCGTCAGTATATTTGCCCCCAGCTAACACACTCTTACGCAGATGGCTGCAGGAGGCGATCGCAAGGTGGGCACCGGCGTTTTTACCCGTACCGGGGACCGACTCCTTTTCCTGTCCCCGTCAGCGTCGCTGCACGCAGAGCATGGGCTAGACTTACGGGGACCCGAACGGCAGCGAGAGCGGCCCTCAGTAGAGGCCGGGGTGGCTGAGACGGACGCGGCCGCCTTTACGGGGACTGGCGGCTTCTTAAATGAATCCGCGGCCGGAGGGGCGGGGTGGGCGGGGGTTGCCTTAGTGGCGTGTTTGCTTCGGGCCTTTCGGGCTTTCGCCTTGCTGGCCTGCAGCTCAAGTCCCGTCAACGGTGCGGGGGGTGCCTTAAGGGCCTTTGGTGCCCTGCTAGCGGCAGCCTGGGGGCCGGAGGGGCCGGGGGAGCCTGAGCGGCCGGGGAGGCCTGACAGGTGGACTGTAACGTCAAGGAATACGAAATAATTCATTTTTATTGCTTAAAATCGTCTATGAAAATAAGTTTTTTATATCGCCATAACTTTTTTCACACAGTGATTTGAAATGAGCTCCCATAGTAACTATTGTAGTATATTGAATCACCTTTCTAATGATATATGTCACGTCGCTATTGGTTCTTAGGACCGTTTTGTCCGGTCCTCCTTTGTTAAAATTATACAAGATCCTGTTCAAATAGGCAAAATTCCGAATTCAATACCTAAAGTATAACTGGTTTTATGGGCCTTCAAAGTTGAGTGGGAAAGTCCATTTTAGAAGTATGAAAATATTAAAAAGTATTAATACCTACCATTGAATAACCAATAACATTTTGTAACTTTATTTATGAAACAAATACGATAAACACAAGTTGTACATGCTGCAGGACAAATTTTAGATCTCCCCATAGAAAGTATGACCGCGTGACGTCACATCGCTACTATGCTTCAGTATGAAGCTTTCTGAGGATTTTTGTGGAAAAGTCCAAAAATGTGATTGTTGTATCTCGGTGAGTTTCTTTTCACTAATATTTCTATTATTGAGAGGTCTTTCTATAACATAACATAAAAAAAAGTTGTAAAATCGGCTATTATGCGTAAAAAGAATTTGGACTTTTCGGACAAACAAACAACAACATACGAAACATTCGATTATACCAAAACCTTGTAAACCCTCTTGTTTTGGTATAATTGTATATTTCCAACATCAGCAAATATCAGCAACATCCCAAATTCAGAGAAATCCATTATTGTGGCATTGTACCCGTGTTTCATTAACAAACTGCATTACACCAAATTAACATTACCTCAGTGACAATGCATCGTCAGAAATGCATTACCCGGCTAACGATGCATGTGATATTGTGCACGATACGGAGGCGAGAATGCTTTAATAACGGCCAGAATGTTTCTGATGCTGATGCGGTTTAATGGCGGTGTTGTTGCGATATTGCAAGTAAATTCCAGTATTTAATATCAGGTAATATAGCGAATGGTTAAAGCTGGTATCAAATTGCTTTCCTAAATTCCGTTCGTAAGTTGTTTCACAAATTCTATTCTATCCTATTAATATTATAAATCGTTTAGTCAATTGGCCAATGCTGAGAGGTAACCTTTTCGATATACCAATTATTTAAGGTTTAGTTTAAGAATGCACTGTTAAAAATTCTCCTGGAATTTTACATAAATTTATGGCAACTTTCGTTGCCATAACTTTTTTGTGTTTTTACATAATTATGTAATTTTACAGGGCTATGTAATTTTACATAATCAACGATTTATCAAATATGTAAAATTACATAAAGCAAATTTTACATATTTCTCAGATATGTAAAATTACATGTTATGTCATTTTACATATCTGACACATGTCAGATTATGTAAAATAATATTTTCTGTAATTTTACATACCTTTTCGTGTAATTCTACGATAGATGTTAATTATTTTTAATATTTTTTTTGTAATATCTCTGAAGTACTATGTGTTTTTTACAGATATTTTTTTGTATTTTCACATATATTCAGTAATATTACTGAAATACTATGTGTTTATTTACTGATATGTTTTGTATTTTCACATATATTCAGTAATATTGGTCCATTAAGGTCCTGTACGGTTCACTGAGTGTGCGCATATAACTCCTACTTTTTGAAGCCTGACTAACTCGCAACCCTACTGGGCATAGCGATTATCTGACCGGGTGGTCGGCCGTGGCGTTCCCTGGGGTCGAACCAGGTCGCTAGCCAGACCTACCCGAGTGAATCGGACTGGGTGGGTGCCGGGGGCGCCTGGGGTCGAACCAGGGCGCTTGTCCCGGTCCACCTCAATTGGTCGGACTAGACCAGGTCCACCTTTACTTTTCGTCGATTGCTCTAAGTGAGCAGCGGATCAGCGGAAACTCAACAAATCGATACTCCTTACATAGGGTCATTAAATCAGGAAAAATCTTAACATCGCGATCTACAATTACAAGCTGCTCGGTACAGCGCCATCTCTTGAGTATTTTGTAAACTCGTTATTGCACTAACATAGTCGTTTTATACATGTTTAACGATTAGGTTACATTCCATATATTTTTAGTAGTTGGCTACCATATGTACTGAAACTTTACAGGCTTCAGAAAGATAGTTTTACAGAGACTACTAATGCCATCTATGTGCATACGGATGAACTAAACATTTGGTTTAACTGGTCATTCACTAATCTGAATTTACAAATACGTTATGGTTTTCTAAAAATCTAAGCAACATAAAACACGAGGTTTCGTACTTTCAAAACAACGAGAAAGGTGAAATTTGCTTACTTCTAACATAACTACTAGCGCCATCTAGTTGACCTAATTTTTACGATTATTACTGATTATTTATGTAAAATCGCAGAATATACTTGAAAATTACACGATTTTTTGAAACATAAATAAAAACTGTAAATTTACATAATATTAAACGTAATCTTACTGATATTTTAATGAATATTACAAAAGACTTAAGTAAACTTACATAAAAAATATGTTTTTTCACAAGATATGTAAAATCAAGAGTTTTGTCTGTAATATTACCGTTTGAAGCATTATAAATACATATTGATATGTATTTGTCTCAGACGCTACATGTAATTTTACAGATTTTATATAATCGTCCAAGTTTTTAGTGATTTTTACATACCTTTTATTTAAAAACACACGCTATTATTAAAAATTACACTATATATTGAAAAATAAAAAAAAAACAGTATAATTACGTAATATTGTATGTGATCTAACTGATACTTTTGTGAAAATTACAAAAGCCTCAAGTAAATTTACATAAAAATGCGTTTTTCAGAAAGTTATGTAAATTAACGAGATTTGTTATGTATATTTACAGTTTCAATCGTTATAAATACATGTCTTAATGTACTTTTCCCAGACATTCCATGTAATTATACAGAATTGATGTAAATATACATTTTTTTTACGATTATTACTCATTTTTTATGTAAAATCGCAGAATATACTTGAAAATTACATGATTTCTTGAAACATAAATAAAAACTGTAAATTTACATAATATTGTACGTAATTTTACTGATATTGTTATGAATATTACAAAAGACTTAAGTAAACTTACATAAAAATTTGTTTTTTTACAAGATATGTAAAATTAAGAATTTTGTCTGTAATATTACAGTTTGAAGCCTTATAAATATATATTGAAATGTATTTGTCCCAGACGCTATATGTAATTTTACAGATTTTATGTAATCGTACACATTTTATTGATTATTACATATTTTTTATGTAATAAGACATAAAAATCAGTGAATCTACAGAAGATATTTAAAATTACCAAAAATTATGGAAAATTACCAAAAATTAAGGAAAATTACCAAAATTTTCGTACTTTTCCCAGTTTTTAGGGAATTTCACAGGTTTCTGTAAATTTTTTTTATGTAAAATTCCGGAAATTTTTAACAGTGTGTATGTAACTAACAAATATTTCGAATAATCTCTTTCTTTTTTCTTTTCTTTCTAAATGTGAATGTTTAGAAGATGTATGGGTGTCTTGAGGTTTATGTAGAAGTTGGTTACCGCATGCGGTAATGGTAAATAAGAATATAACAATTAAATATTATTTTAAAACATTTTCTGTGAAATGAAAATCTGTGAAAATTGTGCCTGCAAAACAAGGGAACACCTGGAAAATTATACAGCACACCCGGCCACTTTATACAAAACTTCCTTTATTTGTTTTTGCTATACAATCCCTAGTTCCCTTCACCTCCATCATCCAATATTCAAAACCTGAAGTATCTTTAAACACGAACAGCAATGAGTCGCCCCCGCTGTTAAGTGAATACGTAGTAATTTAGGAAAGTTGGATGTCGGCTCGTCAAATATTAAGCACCCTTAATAAGTTAAGGCCAGGCACAAATAACCTGTTTCTTTATGAAACAAATTGTGTTGGCAATATGGATAGGTATTGGAATTACTGGGTGCCTGTAATAGGAGCAAAGAATTAAAACGTAGATTCTACTCATCACACAATAAAACTTTCGTACAACAACTTTTAAAAATTATTTAATCTTTAGATTTTATCTTTTTCATACAACTTAAGTAGTATTTTCAATGTACGTTAACATCAGCCTAATTGACGTTGCTTGTCACGCTACAAACATCAAAAACATTGCAATTCATTGCGGTCTCAAATAAACTTTAAAGTGTACTAAAAATTAAAACATATCTTATTTTTAAATGTCACTGTGTTGTTCAGTTTGAGGACGTAGGTAGATTGTACAATCTACGTTTTAATTATTTGCTCCTAGTTTCTAGTACATGCAACACCTGGTATAGTTCAGAAACCTGTATAATGGTATTAAATACACATACACACCCACCCACACCCACACACACACACACACACACACACACACACACTGTGTTTAGTTACTGAATAAATGATTTTTGATTTTTTTGATGAGGTAAGAATGGACAAAGCGCTGGGATTAGGAACTGGCACTTGCCCAAAACACAGAATAAATAAATAATAAAAAAGTCTTTCACTGTTGATTGATATTATTTCATGAAAAGTTACACACTGGTACTCTACGTCATGTTTGTGGGAATTTCATAAATTATTTATGACATAAATTCCGACTCCATCGTTAAATATACAAAACCCCAAGTATCTTTAAGCTCGGAAATCAATGCGTCCCGCTTTTTAGTGGTATAAGTAGTATTTCACCAAAGTTGTGCGCGCTCGTCAAATATTAAGCACCATGAATAAGTTAAGGGCTGGCGCAAGTAATTGACGGCAACCGAGCAAAAACGAGGCGAGGGTGATTGTGTAGGATTTTTGGGATGGTATGTTCAGTGATCTCGATACCATGGACAGATTTGTTTATCTCGGATGATTAGTTGCCGCTGATGGTGACTGCGAGAAAGAAGTAGTAAGAAGACCCCAAATCGCAAAGCTGCCTTTGCTTTGGGGAAGCGACTAGAATAAGAAATGCTCGAGAAATTATGAAAAATACCAAAATCACTATATGTGTGCGTATAATATTTGAAGAGTTCCCACGATTTTTCCAAGATCCCATCATCAGATCCTGATTTGGTTGCAATGGGACCACCTCTGAAACATACCCTTTCAAACAAAAAAATCGGTTGTCTGTAAAGTCGGTTTACTGACGATAGTCGAACGTGATAACGTTGACCCTGACTTTGACTTTGACTGAAATTGACATTGACTTTGACTTTGACTTTGACTGACTTTGACTGACTTTGACTTTGACTTTGACTGACTTTGACTTTGGCTTTGACTTTGACTTTGACTTTGTCTTTGACTTTGTCTTTGACTTTGACTTTGACTTTGACTTTCACTGTGACTTTGACTTTGACTTTGACTTGGACTTGGACTTGGACTTCGACTTTTTTCCCAATAAGCTGCTACAATGACATTGACACGCTAAAATGATGGCTAAGTGGCCAGTGTAAATATCTGCCGTTCCACGAATATAATGTCAAAGATTTGTTTTAATAATTTTTAAACTACGATTAAAGCAGGCGTAAAACGGAACTGCCAAAGCAGCATCCACTATTTAAATTTAAAGATTTTTGCCAAACTCAGCAGTGTCCCTTGTCTTTCAATAGAGATTTTGACAGCCGTATCTTAGGGAATAAGGGCTAATTTATTAACAATTTGTAAGAAACTATCGTCTTAACGACTTTAGTGCTGGAATAATATAAAGTACCTATTTGACAGGTAACGGCCCTGCAAGATAACGGCCCCGCAAGGTAACGGCAAATGACGTCACACTTTTTCGTGCGTGCAGCCGGCTTCATCGAATTATAAGACGTTATCACGTCAAAAAGAATTTTCTAAATCGGTTGAGCCGTCTTCGAGTAATCGGTGAACAAACACACAAAAAAACATACCTACAGACGAATAGAGGAACCGTCCTTCTTTTGAAAGCCGGTTAAAAATATACAAGAAGTTTTGTGTTTTCAAGTTCTTTTACGAGTTTTCTAAAGTGCATTTTTTCGTATTTAATTAAACCATTCACAAGGAATTGAATAAATTATTTTTTAACCAAAATAACGTACTGAAATAATGACGAGCAGAACTATATGAACATATATAAGAATGACTGTAATAAAAAAATATTACTTTATGCCACACCTGGCCAAAAAACGCTTTCTGGCCAAGTGTAGACATAAAATGATGTACACAACACGGGAGGTAATAAAGAAAGCCCTCGATGGCATATTTACGTCCCTCGCTTGTAGCTCGGGCCGCAAAAATCTGCAATCTCGGCCTTTCTTTGTTTTACCGTCCTAGTTGTGTAATGAACTAGGTATTCCAAATTAGCCAATTTGTGTTTCTAATTAACTATTTCTCCAGTTTTAGTACAATATTAAAGATAAAATTGTAATAATACAGACGTTTACTTTTATAATACTGTTAAAGGATTTTGCTGTTCCGAGGTAAAATGAATATTAAATACCGTTACGGCGAATAAGACGCCTACAGGGTAATTTAAAGGTTCATCATTTGGTATCGGGTAGCTGTGGGTGTGAAAGAGGATTGTTTTACCATAAGGAATAAAAGATCCGATTCCAGAACACGATTTTGGTCGGGTAATTACTAAATACGTTTCTGTCAGACATTTTATTTTTGAGACGAACTCTTTGTTGCCGACTGATCCTTTTTAGGGTTCCGTTCCTCGAAAAGAAAAAATGACGCATCTTTTATTGAATCACTTTGTTGTCCGTCTGTCCGTCTGTCAAGACTCTTTATCCCGGAAACGCATGGAGTTATCATATAATCAACTGTCCCTTGAAGCTGTGAAAAAATCAAGCTTCTAAGTTAACGTGAAAAAAGATACGGCCGTTTATGCGGCAAAAAAACGTAAATTTCGACACTCTCAAGGAAACCAAAATTCAAAGAGTACTTTAATGACCGTTAACTTAGAACTATGAAATTTTGCAAGTTATTCCGTCTTATACAGCGTGTAAGTCTAATACGGGCGAACAATATAAACCAGATATAGCGTTTAGTAGTGTTATCATTAATTAATATGATTTTTTAAATTACACTTAATGACCTCGTAAATAATTTTCGAGATACGAGCTTTTTTAAAGTAACTGTCAACTAGCGTGTTTGTCAACTTGAATGTGTTGCGTTACATTGCGGCCCAAATTATTTTGTATGGTAAATATTTTCATTGTGGTTTTAAGCAATAGTTATCTAAATATGCTTCTTAGGTCCTATGCTGACCACCGTTTCAATATTCGCCCGTATTAGATTTACAGGCTGTATTCCACATTACAAGTATGGGGAAAAATCTGAAAACTATACATTTTTAATTAAATCTTTAAAAAAATAGACGTTGCTAAGAGAATCAAAACTTAGAGGGTTCTTTGATATATGTACCTACAACTTTGTACGGAACCCTCGGCGGACGAGTCCAAGACGCACTTGTCCGGTTTTTTTTTTGTATAAAAGCATTGTAATATCGACTTATATCAGTGCATTTCTAAAAAAGTTTGTACAACATTTTGTATGGAATTGACACAAAAGTCATAAATGCTCCTATTTTGTTGCCTATTTGCTTAAATCATAAACAATACTATTATTAATTTATTTTTCACAGTTAAAATTCTCTCGAGAATATTTTTTCCTGATTATTCAAATGAATAAACAAAACATCAACAAATAATTGATAATTATCAGAAATAATAGGTATTAATAAAAGGAATTTATGTACAATACTAACTGTTTAGGGTTAAGGTTGTGGGGACTCGCTGGATGCGAGTCGCTTCTATCCGGCCCATGTGGAAATCTATTGAGGAGGCCTGTGTCCAGCGGTGGACTTCCTTTGGCTGAAATGATGATGATGATGACTGTTTTAAAAATGCTCAGCATTAAAAACGTGTTATGGCAAGTTGACGAACCATCCCATCAGCCATTCTCACGAAGTATGACTGCATCTAATTACCTCCCATACATTTAGTATGAAAACAGCGTCGCGGTAATTAGGTGACCGCAGACATACTTCATGAAAATGGCCGCTATGAGGCTTAAAAATCGACCTGTAACTATGTTGCGGTCTCAAACTATCAAAACCAAATCAGCGAAAATTACATTACATATTCATACAGGCCTTAAGTCAATACAAAAGCGGCGGAAACCCGAACACGTACAAACAGCAGTCTGAGAAACTGCTTATATGTATAGTTTGCTTATCGTAAGGTCCCTAAACTTTGGCACTTTAACTAAATTTACCTAACATACATACTCAGCGATTTATAGAAGGACAAGAGACCTAGATAAATAAGGGACTGTACGTGAAATGTATATTTTTTGTTCAATTCCTTAAACACTAGCTTTTGCCCACGATTTGGTTTCTAATGAATTAGAGTTTAATAACCCTCACGTGAAAAAGGCTTAATTTTCCATACACATTTCCACTACTTTTTTATTCCCTTAAGAAATTATTTCCGGGATGAAACTATGCTGTCCTTTCCAGGGTCTACTCTTCCTTTTTAGGGTTCCGTACCTCAAAAGGAAAAAATGGAACCCTTATAAGATCACTTTTTATCCGTCTGTCCGTCCGTCTGTCAAGACCCTTTATCTTGGGAACGCGTGGAGGTATTGAGTTGAAACTAAAATTATAAGTACTCAGGTCTATGGTCTCTTTAAGTTATATAAAGTCAAACTTCTAAGTTAACTTAAAAAAAAAGATATGGCCGTTTATGCCGCCAAAAACGTACGTTTTCATTGACCTAGAACTATGAAATTTGGCAAGTATTTCATAATTCTAGGTCAACGAAAAGTACCCTATAAATTTTGGTTTCCTTGAGAGTCAAAATGCTACAAGTATAGCAAAAAATCTGAAAATTATACATTTGTAATTACAAATGTACACTTTTAGTAAATTTAAGTATTTATACGGACCCCTCGGTGGGCGAGTCCGACTAGCTCTTGTCCGGTTTTTTTACTTCTCATAATTTCTTCCGTTCTGTTCTGTTTTTCTATCCGGAAGGCAGAAAACCGTATGAGTGGAGAGCTTTGGTGCATAGAGCAACGACCTCATGTAGTCGCGACCCTCAGTCACGAGGAAATGAGGAAGAAGAAGAGAGCTGTTTTCTTATTTTTGTCTTCTTCCAAATCCCACTACGTATTTATCTAATAATTAGGTATTACAATGCGAGACTTATTCATTCTACATATCAAATCACAAGGAACACGTCCTTACATGGAAGTCGATGTGAATGTATAATAAACGACCCTTAATTGTATTATGCCCCTATTACTTAACTTGCTCAACAAGCTCTAGAGTAATTTATTCAGTCAATGAGGTTGTCTGAATTGAAGGGGGGGTTATGCTCTTTAATTCCTTTTCTATTCCAATAATGTGAATGAAATAAGAAAAATTGCAATTTACTATTGCGGCATAAACAAGAGTTAATTTGGAGTATTTAATTTAGAACAATATAGAAAAAAAAATTACTCAAAATGTAAACATGTGTTCTTTTTATTTGGAAACAATCATTCACGCAATTTTTTTTGTATTTCTTTTAGTTACCTTAATAAACCAGTGTTTGCAAGGTAGCAAAACAGTCCTGGCAATATACTCATAACATTATTTATTAAAAATAGGTTTTTCAATCAGAGTAACAATGAGAAATGATAAAAAAAATATTCCCACAATTTTTTTCAAGTCTCAATCTCATTTTTATGAATGTAGGTTAGGTTGTATAAAAGTATAAACCTAGTTTTTCTTTTATTATTACGCATACAATTACGTACCTTTTTAGTACTCTGCATTGCGATATTCAAAAAATCCCGAAAAACGGTTTACCCTATGGCCTGACGGCCCCCACAGACCTACGCGCTTAGCGACCCACCGCTGACGTACGCTGTAGGTATAGGTGAGTTGCGGCCACGCACACAACAACACTGTCATTTAATGACAGCGAGGTTTTGAAATTACTGTTCTTTTTTCGTACCGATAGCAAGTTCAACAGTGAATTGCAAGATAGACCAAAAAATTTCGTTAAACTATAGCCTTGTTTATATACTCAGTCATTCATTTCATTCATTCACTTTTTTTGCAATGAGTACTTCATGTAGCTGTGTGTGTAATCATTCACTTCAACTCTCGTGAAACTACCTATACATCCCAACGTACATACTGATGATGATGATGTTGATGAAAAGCATGGACTGAGCTTACATATACGAAAACTATAAATCGGAGTTAACAGCAGTGAGTGCGAAATAACGAAAATATGTACAAAAATTGAAATCGAACGAACTCCCCTAAGTATGGTATCCTATTTGCAGTCAAATCCTATCGCATGGAAAATGTCCGTATGGGTCATAACCATATTACCTACTCGTCCGGCTACGTATTATAAAATGAACTTTAAAGCTGAAAACACAAGGCTCAAATTGCAATAAAAGAGTTCCACTTCAAAATGGCAACCGTGATTGTTTCCGTTTGTTAAAAATTATGTTTGAATTGTGAAGCGGTTTTTAGAGTTTTCCAGAGAATTAAATTTTATGAACTTGGAAATAATAAAACAATAAAAATGTCTTTACGGATAAAACTGAAGGTTCTTTCTTTCATTTTTATTGAGATTAAGTTTTTAGTTTTCTGTCATGTGTTTTTACAATGAGGAAAAGAGGGTTGTGGAGGTTTTTTTTACGTAACGGAGTTAATTATATAATGCAAAGACATTAATACTTAAAAAGTAAAAGTGAAGTTGTTTGCCTGCTTTTAAAGAAGTTTATTTTAATGATTTATGAATAATTATTAAGTATATGTAGCCGCCAAGTGGACACTATGATACTTGGTCTACTAATTATAACTTTCGGACTTTTCGACAAGTAGACATTTTGGTTTGGGTTATCGGACACGGGGGAATTATAACTTTCGAACCATTCAACAATATGTCCATTGTTCGAAATCGCAGTAAGGAATCTTAGTCTTGGCACGACTTTGTCTAGATTTCATTACTTTTTAGAGATAAACAAGCAGCTCCATCGAGACTTGGCTAGTTTTTTACAGAATGTTTTTGGTGGGATTTCACTTATTTTTGTAGAAACGTGAGCATATTGATTTATTTTATTAGATTTTCTTATTTGACACAGTTTTTTTTTTTTTTAGGAGTAAGTTTTTTATAATCAGGGTCACCAGGTACTCCAGATCTTCGATTATCCTAGTTTTTATAGTTTTCCCTTTATTTGGCCATTAAACCCTAACTCTGTCCAAATTTCAGCTCTCTGAGTTTATGGAAAGTACTAGTTCTATTCTGATGATCATGAGTGAGTGAGTGAGTGTCATAAATGCGAAACTTTGGTTTCGCTTAACTTCGGAACTAAATGACCTACAGACTTGAAATTTTGGATTTTAAGTATGTGATTATAGCTTACTGGATGACGAAAATTTCTGCGTTCTGGTCTTATCCAGAGGTTCTCAAATAGGGGCCTGAAAATGCGGCGAAATGGTTCCAGTAAAGGATGGTACGGCAGTGTTTGCTTCGCGCTCGACTTGGCGGGGGCACTGCCGTGCCCCCAGATATAAATTGACGTAAACGTTTCGAACGTGCCTGCCTTGACGTGACGTCCATAGTCGCGAAAGGAGCTGAAGAGGGAGGTGTAACACGTTCTAACAACGCGAGTTTTTGGACCGATAATTGATCTTGATATAATAATTAGTGAAAACGGTGAAAGTTTATACTATCACTTTCACGACCAACAACCCGCCTATTAGGCGCTCGGAAGTTTTGCTACACGGCCATTCTCACGAAGTATGACTGCGTCTAATTACCGCGTCTCCATACATTTAGTATGAAAACAGCGTCGCGGTAATTAGGTGACCGCAGACCACAGAATACCTCCACTAGACGGTGCATGTTGGGCGGCGCGCGCTCACATCAGATATGGTCGATTGTATAGCATTACGATATTACACGACCGGCCGCTCGTTCAGTTGCGACCATGTTTCTGACTTGTGTGTGCACCAAACGTGAAATATATATTTCTGTAAACATAAAATGATAAAAAAGATGTGAAACGCGCGTTGTACAAGTAATATCTACCGATATTTAATCGCCCATATGCGTGGTGAGCTCGTGTCGTATGGCATGCTCCGTCTAGTGGAGGTGGTCTGTGCCGTAGACATACTTCGTGAGAATGGTTGTACACATTATTAGCCTCACAAACCCATCTAGCGGGCTCTGTCAGTTTCTGGGGTATTAGTAATTTTTTGGTGGTTTTTTTTGGTGCTATGAAAGTGTAAATATATCATAATATGATAGATATTATATTATAAGTATTTTTTTATTTTATTTATTTATTTATTATCTAGTTGTCCAGCAGCAGCGTGTTTTAGATGATAACGATGAAGGGAAAACGATTCATTGTAATCTTTACGATGAGATATTATCCGGCTTTCATTCAACAATAAAAAAAACTGTATTAAACTTAAAACGGCAGTAAATTACCCTCATTCATTATACGCGAATAAAATTGCTTCCTTTGAATTAATGCGTATTGAAGCAAATGAAACTTAATTAAAATTCAGTTTACTCAGAATTTTTTTCATTATCGATGAAGAAAACCGAGTTCAAGCTACTTTTTATCCGTATTTTTAGGGATCTGTTAATTTTTTTGATGATAAACAATAAATACCGGAGGAAAGATAACGTTCGACCTCGCCGTTAAGGTGGTTTTCCACCGGCAGGGCAAGACGAGGCGCGACGCGGATTGAATTGAAATTTGTATGAGATTTTCAATCCTCTCCGGCCGGATTGGCTTGAAAATCTCTCGCCCTGCCGGTGGAAAACCAGCTTTAGGATAAATTTACTTTCAGAGTTACTGCAATCTGATTAAAAAAAATCCACGATCCGCACAAAAACGTCATAAACCACTGTCTGGTGTGACTCACTCCGCGATTTACGCGGCTACTAGTACCAACTTTTTCCCTTCCGAAGGGACTTAGCCAATGACCAGAAAGAGCAAGCGTTATGCGATAGAAAGAGATGGTCGGATCTGGTGCGTTCCGTCCGGTGGCCGGACCCAAATGTCAGGTTAGTTAGAAAGAGAAACTTCTGTACGTAGTATTATTACTTATTTAATGCCCCACCTGGCCATAAAGTGGTTTTTACCGCACGCTACGCGTACGGAAAAAGCCGCTTTCTGGCAAAGTGTGGGCATAAAATGATGAACACAACACAGTAGGTAATAATTAAAGCCCTCGATCGCATATTTGCGTCCCTCGTTTGCAGCTCGGGCCGCAAACATCTGCGATCTCGGCCTTTCTTTGTTTTACCACCCAAGTTGTGTAATGTACTAATGTGCCACTATCAAGTTTTTGTCAACTTAAGCAACACGCATAATAATTAATAACTTACGAAGGGGTTAAAGGGATTACAGGACGGGAAGGATAAGATCCTTAGCAGAGGAACGATGAACATTATTATTAAGTTACAATTTAATTCAATGCTCAACTAAATAGGGGAAGTGGGTAAGACGTATTCGAAATATAATGTATGGAACGATAAAGTCTAACAAAATTTACGTTAATACTTGCCCTAAAACGCCCACTTTTATAATCAATACGTCTTATGTATCAAGTGGCAGGTATTGATAACCTACTTAATGTTTACTATGTGTGAGTCTAAAATCATTTTTGACAAATATAAGTACCAACTTTCAGAAGACTCCATTTTTGGTAAGGTTAAGTTTGTTTTTTTTAATTATTCATTTTTGTTGCACCCATTTTTGTTGGCTTAACATGGTTATCCTACCATAATAATAAACAAAGAGGTTTAAAGATTTTCAAATGAACACTTTCCTCTTTGGTTATCCGTCACATGCCGCAATATTTATGAAGAAAACGTGCTTTGATTAGTAATTGTCAGTTGTCAAAGAAAATACGAGTGACAGGTATGACACTTAGGTATTTAATGGAGTGTAACCACACTTTAGGACTTTAATTATTTGTTTTGTTAGAAAATTAGCAATAATTAAATACAGCAAATTTTAACATAGGGGTTAATGATTGTGTTTACACTATATGGCATTAACTGAGCCATAATCAAGTGTTTTGTATTACCAATTTGAAGTCGCCCTGTAGTTTAAAAGACAAAAATCTGTGATTGGGACAAAGCCTACTGACGTGAGAATAGGGTACTTGCCTGTAGTCAACATAAATTACTTCACGCTAGCCTTGAAATCTGCTTTCGAAAATTTGCAAAAATCAACTAAAATTCACCTATTTAACGTTTTAAACGATTTTTAAAAGACCAAAAGCTATAAATGAGGAGATGATTTGATGTTTGAGCACAATTACGTCATTATGCTTTTTCTCATAGAAACTTCATACTATCCGAGCGTTTTGACAATTCATAAAAAGTAACTGATTTGATCTGTCAGGAAAGTACCCTATTTCATTTGCCGCTACAGTTTTTTCTTCAGTACTAAGTGCTAGCTCCACCCCGTTAGTACTCTATGCCGATTTTGAGCTTCAGTTACGCTTCCATATTTATTATATTTCGATGTTTCTAAGCTCCGTTATCCGAAAATTACTACCTGGTGCAATTACTAAAATTGCTCTCAAAAATATTGGTTATTTTTTCATCCCCTCAATCTTACGCGCGTTACGTTTCAGATCGATTGCCTTTATTCCCATATTGTATTTGTCTAACACCATCCGGCCTGAAATCAACAATCGATCCCCCCGAGACAACCCGACTCGTCCTTAACCATTTTTTCGTTATTCAATTTACGAATACCTCTTCGAAAAACCGATCATGAATTTAAACACGTACATACAGACGGAGTAAAGCGAATTACGGAGCGTAGGCAAACAATTTTGAATCGTAAATTCGACACAAAGAGGCTAATTTGCATTCTATAGCGTTTTCCGAATTCTTTGTAAGCACTTGAACCGCCTAATGAGTACCTGGTAGGCTGGTAACATTCTTTTGTAAAGGTTCCATTGTTTTCCAACAACGCAACAGAATTTACGTGTGACGTACATCGCTAAATTACCTCGTTTGAGAAACTTTTCGGCAGGTTTGTGTCGTTTTTGATGTTCCCACCTACGTGTTTTGTCAAGCGTCGACTAAATTAAATAAACTCTTGGTTATCGTGACAGCTACATTACTATGGTGTTGATATTGTAAACATTGTCATTGTTATCTTATATTTATTTAATCGTGCCTCCAAGTGCGTTATTATATATTTTTTAACAATGAGTCACTAACTAACAGTTAATTTCATGAAATTTTGGTTGAAATTGAGGTACGGAACTTTAAAAATAAAGTATCCATTACCTAAGTGACACTTCCTATCTTCAATTGACGTATTTCTCCTTCATTGGCGATAGTCGTGGGATAGTTCACACGATTCGCTTTGAAATTCTCTCCCATACCACTAATATTATAAATGTGAAAGTTTGTGAAGATGTTTGGATGTTTAGATGTTTGGATGTCTGTTACCTAATAACGGGGTAACAACTGGATGGATCAAGCTGAAATTTGGCATGTAAGTAGACCAAACTTTTCATGTTTTGCGCAGCGCAGATTGACACAGAAAATTGCAACTAGCTATAGAACTACTTTCCAACGGCTATTCCCACGAAGTATGACTGCGTCTCCATACATTTAGTATGAAAACAGCGTCGCGGTAATTAGGTGACCGCAGACATACTTCGTGAGAATGGCCGTCAACCAAATTTTATGACATTTCAGTCGATTCTTAAGTTCGTGTGGAGAGCAAAGCGACGCGAGTTAATGTACCAACAGCCAAATTTAGACTTTAATATTTGAAAATCGGAATTGAGATAATGGCTTGGAAAAGATTAAGTTCGCAGTCAGAGGCAGCCGCTGCGCTTAATGATTTCTTGTTTAGTTCATTTGTTTCATCTGGATTTGGAATTTTGGAAGGTCAAAGTTTAAAGTCATTAAGAAGAATCAATCAAAGGCACTTGTCTTGTTGAGCTAAGTTACAGTGCGCGATCGACCCTTCCAAATCCGCAATGTAATGCTCCTCGCCCAATTTTATTCGCTTACTCGCCGGCAGTGGGACATGTGCCATACTCGTTGAGACGGTACAAATGTGGGAGCACACTTGGCCAGAAAGCGGCTTTTTCCGTACGCGCAGCGGTGGCAGGTGTGGCATAAAAGTATTTTAATTAAACTTTTTTGTCACTGTTTCTTAAAACTATTTACTTTTTATCAAAAATATTAGTCGCAATTTAGAAATACATATATTAATAATGATTTAATTATTGATATAAAATGGTTGGATCTCTGAAATGTTCACTTGACAATGACATAAATAACTTAAAGACACTTATTTGACAGTGACAGATATGTCATATTTTTTTGGTGTTGAATTAGAATTCGGAGTATAGCAGGTAAACAATTTACACATGTTTTCATTCATATTTCGCCTGTGGAAGAGACGACAATAGAGAGATCTCTCTCCAGGCAGGTGTTATGCCTAGGGACCGAAGCTTAGTCCAAAGGAAGTTGGTTGGAAGTGGTATATGTAGCGTTAGCGTTATACACACTTCTATAGTGCGATAAGACATCATGTCATCAAAACAACGACATTACTCAATAATATTTTCTAAGCGTATGTACCCAAATATCATTATCAACTTTAAATTATCAATAATAAATATCAAAAAATTACACACGTGATCTTGAATGTGAGGGGGGGGGGGGTACCGTTACAATCACAAAATATCACCAAGGGGGAGGAGGAAGTCAAAAATAGGCCAAATTTGATCACATGATTTCTGGATGGACCCTGATGGATCACATGATTCCTGGACGAGCCCAAAGTTACGCTGGTTCTCGTTAGTGCGGAGTGCGGAGCAAATGTTTGCTTTTGCCCGCCACGTCATCGTGGACGGTAGGGGCAGAAAAGATGACGAATTTTGATGTGGGTGCACAACTTAAAAATAACTAATATAAGTTACCATAAACTTCAAACTTACAAATTACATTAAAAACTAAATATTTAATTAAAATCCCAAAGTAAAAACAATATACACCTAAAATAAAAGCTTAAAGTAGAAATTAAACATACCTACCTAAAACTAAAATATATCTAAAAAATTCGGCGCCCTTGGCATGGTTCCGAAGATACTGGCAGCGTTTCCTCGCTGTATCGCTATACTTATACGTTGAGCGAGGAAGCTGCCAGCTCTTCGGTCTCTGGTGACGTCAACCAGCATTTTGGCCATTGCTTTGAACAGCTGGCAGGGATAGAAATGTGAAAAGTGGATCAAATTCACTCCTGATATCGAAAATAGATTTTACCTAATAGGTAGATTACCCTGGCACGAGACAACATGTAGGTACGTAATTTATGGTGATACAGAATACTGTTTAGCAGGCCTATTTATAATAGCATGTCACCACCCAATAACTTTGAAAAATATAGCCGATTTCAATCAATGAATCTACAATACTTTACCAAATGTATAAAAAAATGGCATTGTGTTAATAATTACTTTTATTATAGGTAGTTTCACGAGAGTTGAGGCCACGCACACAACAACACTGTCGTGTAATGACAGCGGGATTTTGAAATTATTGTTCTTTTTTCGTATCGATAGCAGGTTCAATAGTGAATTGCAAGATAGACCAAAAAGTTTCGTTAAACTATAGCCTTGTGTTTATTTACTCACTCATTCATTTCATTCATTCACATTTATTGCAATGATGTAGCTGTGTGTGTAATCATTCACCTCAACTCTCGTAAAACTACCTATATTCAAAATTGTGTTGACGATCCTTGTTTGGAGACATGATTTGATTATTAATTGTTACTTATATTTTTAAATCTTTTGACATTGTTACCTTTAACCTCATTTTGTATTTTTGTTTTTGACGATCATGGCAGGAATAATTATAAATTTTGTCCGTACAAATTTATACTGTTATTATGCCGTGAAATAAATGATTTATCTATGATCTATCACTATAAAAATACAGAAATTGCTCTACACGAGCCTATAATGTTTGAAGTGTTTCCTAAATTCCTCATAGAGCCATTATTTTTTAAATTGGATTTTAACAAATCGGACCAATGTGTACTCTTTCAATTAAATACATTTATGCCACACCTGGCCATAAAGTGGCTTTTTCCGCACGCTACGCGTACGGAAAAAGCCGCTTTCTGCCAAGTGTAGACATAAAACGATGTACACAACACGGGAGGTAATAAAGAAAGCTCTCGATCGCATATTTACGTCCCTCGCTTGCAGCTCGAGCCGCAAACTTCTGCGATCTCGGCCATTCTTTGTATTGCCACCCTAGTTATGTAATGTACTATTTCAAATCGGTTCATTAACGTAGGAGTTTTGAGGTTAAAGACATTTTAAAAAATTCATCCAAATAGCTTCAATAAGCTATGGTAGCCGTGTGGTTCCTAGATGTGCCTTTGAGGCAGAGGTCGTGGTTTCGAATCCTGGCTCTTTTTAATGAGTTTTTTGGAACTTATGTACGAGATATTATTATATATTCGGTGATTTCATTAGCCTTTCGGTGAAGGAAACCTGCATACATTTGCGAAGAAATTCAAAGTTATGTGAAGTCTCCAATCCGCAGTGAGTAGCTAGTAGCTTGGGGACTACAGTCCATTCACCCTCATTTATGAGAGCAGGCCTGTTCCCATCAGTGGGAAGTATCAGGCTGATGATCCAATTAGAGAACCTACTGCGTTTTGTAAAGTTAATTAAAAAGTAACTTCTCTAAGTTCTCCAACCGCAGCAGTAATGTGTAGTCAATAAAACGCCGTTTTACGGGCTAGATTGTTTGAATGCGTAATATGTATACGTGAGCTTTGTTTGAAGTTCGCAAGTTTGACCCGGCATTTGATCGCAAGTTGAAAAGGTCACTCGGCAAAGATTCTACACAACAGGGTTTTAGAATGTCTTAGAAAGCTGTCTTGTGCCTGTTTTCTGTCTGATTAAAGACAATTCTTGAAATATTTTCGACGTCACCGTTTACGTTTGATTCATAACTGTTGTGATTTTTAATGGTATCCAATAGTATCCAACTGACATGTGCTTTATTTATTTTTCATTCAAAAATGTTGTTTCAAACATCATTTTAAGCCGCCAAAATGCGAATAGTAACGTTTTATTGCTTGTAGAGAAAATGTTGTTAAATGCTGAGAAAACTCCACCCATCCACATCTCTTCTTATGGTGACATCTCCTATAAGTAACAGGTAGGCGATCATCCTGGAAATTCGTGGCTCAGAAATCTTTGATAGTGAGCATAAAATGAGGGGAGCATGCGATTGCTATTTAGAGCGGCCGCGAGCAAGCAAAGAAATTAATACTCTAGAATCTAGAGTCTAGATCATCCTAATTATGAGAAAAACTATCTTGTAATTAATACCTTATAGCAGCGATCGGCAACCTGCGGCCCGCGGGCCGCATGCGGCGCGTTAACCGCTCACTTGCGGACCTATATTCCGGTTTGTATTGCGGTTAATATATTCCGAATAGTCTAAAATCACAAATTATTAACAAAGTGCGGCCCGCGTCACGTTCCTTAGCTACTATGTGGCCCTTGGCTGCTAAGCGGTTGCCGACCGCTGCCTTATACCATAATTAGAAAGTAAGCAGTTAATTACAGAACAAAATGTAATTAATGTGATTATACTCTAGGGCAGCAGTCGGCAACCTGCGGCCCGTGAACCGCTCACTTGCGGCCCGCGAGCCTCCCTGGCTACAAGGTCGCTATATTCAGAATTGTATAAAATAACGAAATATTAACAAGTGCGGCCCGCGTCAAATCCGTTAGCTATGATGTGTGTGGCCCTTGGCTGCTAAAAGGTTGCCGACCGCTGGTCTAGGGTGTCGAAATTTTGGCATTTGAAGGGCGAAGAATTTGTATGAAAGAAAAGTTAAAATAGTTACATTACTTTTGACAGTAAAAGGTGATACTATAATCATGATATAAAAAAAATATTAGCAGATAAAAAAATCTAATTGAGTCAATTTAATGCCAACAGTTTTTATTTGCAATTTTTCAATCGCTCTTGAAGTCTTGACTAAATATCATGCTTTATCTAAAATTGGTAAGAAAAAACTTTTTAATCCTTTAGTTTAGATTCATCAAAATAAAAGGGTTACTTCTATCCCTTTCGATTGACAAAATTCCATACCAACTTCATATCACTTCTCCTTCTCTCATACTATTGGAGTCCACAATGTATTTTATCTTAACCAGCTAGCTAATTTTCGCTTGTATTTTCCTTAAGTTAATAGTAGTAAAGTTGACACTCGTTTAACTCAATTGTAACTTTGAGTATAATTACAGAGAGCATTGGCATCGGTTCTTTTGTAGTTGTTTTCAAGTTTCACGATCTTTTTATTAGACACTGTTTGTCCTTGCTTTTAGTACTTACTTCCTTTGATTTTGTTTGTTGGTAGTTTCGTTTTAGTAATTTTCCTTGGACAATTTATTTAGATTTTGCTTGGATTTTAATACTTTATGTAGTAATTTAGGTACGTGCAAATTGTGATGGATTCAGTGTTTAAGGTTTTGTTATGATGTTTTAAAATATAAAACATAATTTTAAAGACATTTACCTTAACAGTAGGAGTTTTTGGATTGTTCTAATATATTTCCGGTTAATTGCCACAGGTATACTACTATGATGTAGGTAGGTTGTTCTTTTCCTATTGAGTTATATAAATTAAGACGACAAATATATTTAAAAGACTATCATTAGAAAAC
Source organism: Eudemis profundana (assembly GCA_947034925.1). NCBI lineage: Eukaryota > Metazoa > Arthropoda > Insecta > Lepidoptera > Tortricidae > Eudemis > Eudemis profundana. The sequence goes on from OX344809.1 coordinate 4,058,545, forward strand.
TACCGCGACACTCAATCATATGGAATGTAGAAAACGACATAAATAAATACATCACGCATAAATAAGTAACCATACAGTTTGTCAATGCTTACCTACCTCGTATAAAAAAAAATGTGCAGGTATTTTCATGATAATCTTCCTCATACTTTTGAAGCGAATGTAAATACATAAGTTATTTAGAATAGTGTTAAAATACCTCTATCCTCATAATCCTTTAACATCTGTTAATCTACAAACTCATCAAACTTTGCACTTTGAAACCTTTAATGGGTTACGCCGCTCAATAGAGCCTTTCACCCCGCAAAAGCCTCGCTAATTTACTATTTCCGTTTCCGGCCTTAATCCGTCCGGTTAGGCTCGCGCATATTTTTCACCGGAATCGGGCGTTTCGCCGAAAATATGCTAATGGTGTTCGACGAATCGAGCTTCGAAATCTGGCGAAGTATTCGATGTTCAACACGGTTTAGCATTTAGTGTCTCACGGACGCTGCCAAATAGACAACGTGAAGAATGTATCTCCTTTTCAATGATTTGGTTATAAAATACAGAAATTGGGAACATTGATTGGTTTTGCATGTTTAACAATTGTTAGACATGGTTTTTCACGTTCTTTGTTGTTCTAAACCAAAAATCCTAACTTTGCTTTGTGACAAATACGAGATCTGACTTCACTAAATTAATATACAAAATGCTTAAGACGCCCGAGACACATTGATTTAATTAATCCTCATGGTTGAAGACGAGTTTTTTTAACGTTACCGTAAAATTCAGAACTGTTGTGGTATAATAGCATCCAGATGACAGTTCAATTGAATTGGTTTATTTTTTATTAAGAAAGATTGTGTCAAACAATACCAATATTTAAGCTGAAAGAGATGTCAAGCATCTACAATTTTCTGAAGAATTCAAGCATCTCTCACTCAAACGATTCGCAAACAATAAAACGATCAAAATCATTGTATTAATTGAAGCAACTACTTTAACATGGCAACTCGTGATTCAGTAAGTTACAATAAAATAGGACACGTCAATATTTTAACCGAAAGCCCTTGCCACGATTTACGTTACATAATTAACGCAAATATCGAGGCTTCACATAACAGGATACTATGATACAAACTCAATCTTGCGTACATTTAGTATTTTCATTTGAATACAATGAAAAATGTATAATATCTTCAGATTACTAATTTGTAACAAAAAGAGATCTCTTAGAGATTTTTATTTTTCAGAAGAAAGAGAAGCAAAGACATATTTTGGCAGCCAAATTAAAAACACATCAAAAAGTAAAATTAATTTAATAAAACCGTTTCCTATCATTTTATTTTTCCTTTTTTTTATCTACCCAAGAAAAAGGCGAGGTATAAGCGTAATCTCGACAAATACCAAAAACAAACATCAAATAATATATGGGACCAAACTATTTTCCACAATAAGTTTTTTCCGAACGTCAACCAGTTTTTTCGGCCAATTTTTTGTCGAAAGCATTCACGCCCTACCGCAATTTTACTAACGACTTCGTTAAACTCAGCTTGACTGACGGGTGACTCACCGTTTTGTAACGTTCGGGTCTTCTGAAACGTTTGTTTGCGTCAAAACTGTTGTCAAGGCATTTTCTATTTGGGCGGTGATTTGTATAGCCGATTGTACCGCAAGGCACAGTTCTGGGCCCTTTTGTTTATTTATTGTAGAATTTTGTAATTTATCTCCTTTCCGTTTTTTATACCGTTCGATCGTTCGAATAATTTCAAATATTAAAACGGTAACTTAGTTGGTAATCCAAGTTAATAGGTTTGTTCTATGATAATTACATCATATTGACGGTTCATTATCTATTATTAGCATCTTCACTCTGCATGTTAATCTATAATAGTATTTTATGCAACAGTTGTATAAGTGGGTTCAAAAAATGCGAATTGCGTGAGTTGCGATACGAGCCGCGAATGCGGCGAGTATCGCAAATAGAGACGCAATGAGCGTTTTTTGACTTAATTATACAACGTTGCATACAATACTTTTTCTACGACGAGGTTTTAAATGATAAAATACAAAATTAATCATAACCTGGAAACAAGGCAAATATGACGTTTGACTCACAGTATGTGTCTATGGTAAACTTTTTTTTTTAATTTAAAATATACTTAAATTAAAAATACTTTTTTTATGTTGGCATCAATGAATTTAGTTCGGAAAGTTTAGTTTTTCTTAAAAACCGTAGGAATTTAATTGTTTGTTAAGTTGGTAGTTGTGCATTTTTACCGTAAAGTTAAAAGTGAGCGCTTAATCCTTGACCTAAGTTTAACCTAGATTTAGAAGTCTGTGGCTGCTAGCAATAACGTAAAGTGACTATAACGACACTAGTGCTGTTATGGGGAATAGAGTATAGACTTCTCTGAACTCATATTATGTATGTTCTTATATTAGTGTTCGTGACCAAGTAAAAGACAGATAACAGTACAGGAGTAGAAAAAATGCATTATGCACTTTCGATTTTAATTAAACTCCGTAAGTTTAAATCATAGTACATTACTTACCTGGGGCGGTAAAACACACAGGTGTTTGATGCCCGAGTCGAAGGCAAGGACGATATATATGCGATCTGAGGCTTTCTATCCTACCGCCCGCTGTAAGTACAAAATGTACGTCTCCCCGGGCCATGATGTGGGATTATCTGCACGCGTAGCGGGCGGTTATTGCCACTTTATGGCCAGGTGTGACGTAAAATAATAAACTGTAGCCCGGGAAGGTTATGGTATCGTTAGGGTTCTAGTTGTCAGTTTACCCGTAAGGAGTGTGCTAGTGCTGCGAATGCGGGCGTGCGAGGCAGGACCTAAGCTGTATGGGTAATCTTGGCTCTGACACTCTTTTTTTTTCTAAAACTGATCTATGATTTACCTCAGTACCGCCTGATAGTGAGCTAATACGAGGCCTAAAATATAGCTCACCGGTTCAGTGATCGTCTATTTACTATACTTGTATAGGTACAAAAATGACCTATCATTTAGTAGGGCCATTGTGATGGATTGTATAACGGCCATAACACCTACCGCCGAAATTCAAAATGGAGCTTTAAGGCAAACTAAAATGCCCTTATACATCGCCCCGCCAAGTCCCTGAGTGCATTTGGCCATATTTCTATGTTTAGCCACTTACAAGCAACCCATAAAATAGGGTTTCTTAAGCTTTCTGTAACATGATCGCAAGGGGTCAGCATCTACTCAATCAACTCTGAATACGTCCATTGCCTTTCTTATTTTTTTATTTTATTCAATAACCCGCGGTCATTTAAAAATTTTGAATGAGATCAATGTATCAAAATCAAATCATTTATTTTTACAAGTAGGACTATCCAGGGACCTGTAAAGGTCTGATTCTACCGGCGCTTTAGAAAATGACTTTCTGGTAAGAATAAACGCCACGAGATACTCACCAAAAAACCGTGAAAAACATTAAGCTTAACAACAAATTGTGGCATGATTAAATGATTTTTTTTTCTAGCAAAAATGCATCAGTATTTTTTTTACCGAGAGATGAATAGATGTTTAAGAACCACTGCCATAAAGACGTTAGCATAATTAGATACGACATCCATCATCTCTGAATATTTTTAAATCATATTATTTACGTTTTTGTAGGTACGACATGTTAATTTGTCTGACGAATAACTCACCACTCTCACAACAGCTTCGTTCATTTTCTTCGTAACCTCATAAATTTTCATGTTTTCTGTACTCATATTTTATGTGCAGATTTGCTTCGTATTTCCAATTTATTGTGAGCTGCGAGCGTTTTCTTATTTCCGTTGAATATCTCGGATTTCGGGAGAATATTTGTACTGTAAGTTGTACATTTGCATATTCATTATCAATAACAAAGGTTCGGTTAATATTTTGTTCATTTCTTGAGACGGTAATTCTGCCGGCTTTGAACTTATGAGCTAAGTACATGGTAAATCGTGAAATTTGTTCGTGGTGCCCTTAAGCAAAAAGTACACACAATATTGACATAAGACCGAAGTAAGGATAACCCAAATAAAGTGGAGATGCATAGGACACTTGGCAAATTGGAACTATTGCAGATATTCAAAGATAGTTACAGAGTGGTGGCCAAGACTAGGCCAGAAATCAGAGACCAGCTCGTTAGTCAGATTATAATGTGATAGACTGAAACATAGGACATATTTATATCCCGGTAAGGAGTCTATTTGGGATAATAATTTGTGAATAGCGCGAGCAAAGTTACAGGTAAATGCTATTATGTCATATTTGCATCGCTAAGCTATTCATTTTCATCGGAAACTTAATCGTAACCATATTGGTAGCGAGGTAATTGCTTGTCAGGTGGTAATCCGATCACACGCAGGGCCGCCTTAATTATTATACTCTAAGAGCTGGTCTCTATTTAAGTGCAGAAATTAGTATATTTAAAAAAAGCCCTTCAAACTTTATTCGTTTTATTTCAATAAGTGTATTATATGTCCAACTTATAGTTAAATATGTGTGATAATGTGTTTATTAATTTAAAAAAAATCGTCTCTTAGCCGTGCACTCTTGCATCACTTAGCTATTAACTCGGTCTCGGTCGAGATTTGTGCCACCGCTTCTCACGCTTTGTAGCTCTATGTTTGACTTTATAAATAATGTAAAGTAATTAGTCCACTGCTACTTCTTCTATTTTTAGTGTCGTCATTGTCTTGACTTGTATATACACCATCTATTCAAAATACCTTCCCAAGGACGCTTTATTATAAAAAATTAAGGATTTATTTATTTTATTTCATTTTAAACTTTGCCACTCAGAAAAGTTTTGATACAAAATACATTTTTACCAGTCATCCTTAGAACAAAGAGGTTACTTACATAAATAGATACAAGAAATCAAAGTACACAGAACTCAAACAAATAAAAACCAATGAAGATATTTTTTTTTTTGGTTGGTCTGTGTCCCGTTTGGTCAATATGTTGGCCACTTGGGGAAATCTGTATTTGTGCCCCTCTCCGAAATCAATGAAGAGACAAAATGTTTCTTTCATATAAAGTAAAGAGGTTACTTGTTTATTACCTGTTAAGCTGGTACTTTATTTTTGCCTTAAATTTGAGTAACGGCGAAGCTTTGCTTCTTTACCTTTTAAACCGTTCTATAAATTACTGTCTTTAGTATAATTTATCCTTAAGTATAATTTATTCATTGCACGCGATCTGGAAGCGTGACTGGCGAGGTGTTGCCTATAATTGCTCTATTACCGCGGGGAATGGTTTACCGAGGTAACGACAGGGAATGTAAAGTTTTTAGAATTTCTAGTTACGGTAACGGGTTATACGGACTTCGTTGTGCGCGTTAAGTGCTTGCGTCTTTCTTTTGGATATATCACAAAGTTAGTGATTTGAGTCGGTCGGTTTTCCATACATACAAAGTTTTTTTTTTCAAATGATGCCAACAGATGGCGCTGACTAAACATAATTGAAGCAAATGATGATTCTCTTTATGTTTGTATGGAAGACCGACGGACTAGAATCACCTTAAGCACTTTATAGGTCTATTTTTAATTTAACTCTCAACCTTAGTGGGCGTAGCGATTGTATGACCGGGTGGTCGGCCGTGGCGTTCCCTGGGTCGAACCAGGTCGCTAGCTGGACCACCCCGAGTGAATCGGACTGGGTGGGTGCCGGGGGCGCCTGGGGTCGAACCAGGGGGCACCTGGGGTCGAACCAGAACTGAGGCGGGCGGATATTGGTCAGCCATATTTATAGGCAAGCCACACCCCCCTACTGTGCAAGTAATTATAACATGCTAGCTCTAATTGACTAACATGTTATCATATCACGAATTAGCAAAGCCATATTTTTGTTTTAATTACAGATGTTTATGCCAAATCTGCGTGACAATCTTTAACCACTTATACCTTTAAACTTAGTTATACAGTTGTGGTGGGCGGTTTGGTTCCTTTCCTTTGAATTAGCGTGGCAGGATTCAATTGTTTTTAGCATACTTGGAATGTTTAGGGTTCCGTACCAAAATGGTAAAAAAGGAATCCTATGGTGCGACTCTGTCTGTCTGTCTGTCCGTCTGTGTCCGTTAGAATAGTGTTAAAAACAGCTAACCCGAGCTTATTGGTCAAAAAAATAATCTTGTACCTTTTTTACTTTTTTTAAGGGGTCCTTAATGGGACTTTGAAAAATGAAAGTAGGTAGGGCTATTATATCGAGTGGGGTATCAAATGAAAGGCCTTAATTTGTAGGTTAAAATACCCTTTCTATTGTTTTTTACATAAGTAGTTTTTGATTTATGATAAAAAACGTTAAAAAAATACCATTCCCCCTATTATCTTCGAAGTTACTGAACAGAGAAATCTGTAATAATTACCATTTTTTTATGTTATCCCAAATATTACAGAAAAAGTATAATGTTTTTCCTAACTTGCACCGTTTTTTAGAAATTTGCAAAAATCGTAACACATACTTATTTATTTTAGCTCCTACTAAACTAATCGCCATACAGTTTTTCTTGAACTATCTATGTATCTATTAATGAGTTTGAACAGAACCCTCAGTGCGCGAGTCCGACTCGCACTTGACCGGTTTTTTAAGTTGCAGTCACGACACCAAATGTTACAAGTATTTCAATTACCTTCTTTTTACTACTGTTTATTTGTATCAACAAATACGCTAATGAGCGTATTTCAATAAATATATACACCCTAAGGAACATATATGCATAGTTTGTGAATCGTTGTTTGTTAAATGAACATTTGTGCAAGCTCTTAGCCTATTTAGTGGGGTAATAACTTGTAACGAATCGTAACCAGGTGACGTCACGCTACACAGATGAATAAACGGTAACCGGTAATGTTAATTTACAGTCTTTCAAGCACTGAGCCAAAGTATAAAGAAAAACAAGTAGTCCAACTTCGGCCGTTTGGAGTGTGCGACACGTGTTCACACAGACGCACGATGGCGCGACATTGTGAGTGCGATCCATACTGGTGCATTCTTGCGCATTCTCAAAATATTTGCTTGTAGTGCGTTCGTACACGGCGCGCACACATTCAAGCGCGCGATGTACCTTTTGCAGGAAGAAAAAATTACTGTGCCCGAGCCGGAAAAACACGCTTTGATTATTTTTCCTTCAAACCGTGTTGATCATTTTTTGGCAAGGGCCTTACAAAATTGAAATTGCTTTTTAACTGTGCAATCGGCCATTAACTAATTTGTAAACATAGAATACCTGTATACATGTTAAGTTGAAGTTGGGATAATATTTTTTATTTTTATTTAATTTTAATTTCACAATACAAGAAAGTACAAATAGCAAATGATAAACGTAAGGGAAGAGAGGGACAGATACTTTACTATCCTTATAATACAAAATTACCATTTGAGAACCGCTCTTTAAAAGTAATCGTAACCTCATTTTACAGCGACATCACAAAAACCTCTTTTGAAATATGACACTAAGTAAACCCATGATTGATAACCTAGGCCGTCTGGCTTTGAGCCTTGACTACAAAAAGACATTTGCCTTGCGACATTTGCGTTCTATACTCGCCTTAAATAACTTATGCTTTATCGATCTGTACGCAGGTCAGGCATAAATAGCTGCGAGAATTCCGAGAACAAGTATTTCAACAAGTATTTTAGAGGAGATGGAAATACTAGTTGGTACCTAGTATTTAACATTGTCGATCGAGACGATATTTGTTGGCATTTTTATACCAGTAACCTGATGATAGGTCCCTCTTGACTAATTGTACCTTTTGTTTGCACCTTTTGCTTGACGATACAATGAATCCTAAAGTTTACTTTACTAAAACAATGGCACGAGAAACAAAGAACAATTTTTTTATGTCATGGGAAAGGCAAACGAGAACACAGGTCACCTGATGGTATGTGACTTCTGAGGCCCATGGGCATTTGCAATCTTAATATTACAAATGCGTGACACTAAACTCGAACTTCTTGCTTGCTTGAACTTGTGACATTTGTTTCATATGTATAAAATAAATTATGCTCTAGCGGTTTGTAAGGGCAAAAAAACAAGCTTAAAATTCCATCTCCCGTTAAATAAAAGGGATTGGAAGTATTTTAGTAGTTAAGAAGTGCTCCTTAGAACCTTTAACTAAGTAGTATTTGCAAAACAAGTATTTTAGCCTCCTCCCATATAAACGTCTCCACCATTTGATTGTATGTTCCTTAGACTATCCTTTTACCTAGTATTTGCATACCAAGTATTTTAGCCTCCTCAAACGCCCACCCATGCGCCCAAGTGGTAGATTATGTATTTATGTGGAGAACCTTTTTAGTACAGCTATAGAGCGCGTATAATTTAATTTTGAATCTGAAAGGTTAGCCTAAGCCAGCATAGTTATTTACCCGACTTTGGCTGAAAGAGGTTTTGCATTTTGTATGGATTGGACAACGGAGGCAACGGAACAAGTAAGTCTTTAGTGTAGTAATGTTCGGTAACAAAATCAGAGAGAGGGGAAGGATCACATTCTAAAGCGTTCGCGTTTTGAAGGTGTGAGCCCTCCTGAACATACAATGTTTAGGTTGTACAGATTCCAGAAAACGAGCGTATTTCTGGTAGAGAATACAGTTAACGGCGCATGTATCCATCACTATGTTTTCATCTAAAAAGTCTAGAAGTACTGCGGTATATTACTTACTAGTAATATACTGAATGGGATATATGTCATCCCATTCGGTGATGGCCCGTCAAAAACATTACATGTAAAAAGATGTCTCGCAATCCGATTCTTCTACAACAAAAAAGTTTTGAGATGTAATATTACCCTAATTTTGACCCCTACAAGGGTCCAGCATATAAATTAGAATTAGACCTTTAAAGCTCTTTTTGTGATGTCCACAGAAAAGATGCGAACACTAACTCATACTAAAAACTGTGTATGCATTTTTATGTTGATAAAACCTTGCCTCCTAAATCAAAACCTTAAATCCGCTCCTAAAAACGTCACACAATAGCTGCAAGCGTTGAGCATTAAGCAAAAGCTGTTCTCATTTCATCACAATTACAGTTAATACGTCTGTCACCCTTACCCACCTTCAAACGACCTGAGAACGAGGGAGCGAGCTGACTTTCTCGCAGACCTGACCCTCTTTTGTTTCCTCACTTTCATTACACCTGCCCCAATTTCTCAACGGATACGGCCTTTTCTCTTTGATTAGTGCTTGTGGCAAAAGTGGCAAAGATTTGGCATGGTAGGTAATTGTTGGCTAGGACACAAAGCTGGCCTGGCCTCACGCAAAGCATACATCTAGTTTCGATCACTACAAAGGGGACTGGCTCGTTGTTTGCGCCTTTTGTGGTGACTCTCAAATGAACTTGGCAACCCTGTATTTGTTCCTTTATGGACAGTTAAAATGGAGCAGGTAACGTTGCATTTTTGGCTTTGTTGTCATCGTACTGCCTAGTTTTTGGTTTATTTTTGTGTCCATACCGGTACCCAAAGCTCGTCTGAAAGTTGTAGCGTTTTAAGTTCTTTTGATTTAATTTATGTACATTTTGTAATGTGTGGTTGCCTACAAACTCATGTTTAAGTCTCTAGAAAATCAAAAATCCTTGACATGAAAAAAATATTTAAAAGAGGTAATTATTATAAAAACGTGAGATAATTCGTTGTTGAAGTTTTTGGGGAGACATATGTTCAGCAGTGGACATTTGTAAGTAGAATTAAAGAAATAAATAACTTAGCTATAAAGCTATCATGTACATACTTATATTCTACGTTACTTAAGTAAGGCTATTAACGAAAGTACCTATTTGTTATAAACTTGCCTTTCTGCGCATTAGCGATGTATTAATTGTTATTTTAATAATCAGAGTGGACCTGAATATAATTTATTCTCCAAAAATGCTTCACCTAAATATTTTCACCATAATTTTAACCAGGAAATGACCACGCTGAGACAGAGATATTTTCCAAAGACTTATAAACGGCCACACGCGTTTGGCCTCCATCGACTCTCTTGAACGTCTTATCAGGGCATTTCTCCAGAAATATGTCTGCGGTCACCTCATTCATCTGGCCCTTTTTCATACTAAAAGTATGGAGACAGATGAATGAGTCGCAGACATATTTCTGGAGAATAGCCCACCAGTTCGCCATCTTAATATTTTAATGTGAAAGAACACTACAGCCATATTAGTATACCTTCTATTTATATTAAATCTTAAATATTGCCAAAACAACACCCAACCCAAACACGTGTTGTCTTTGTATAAGGCATCGTCTTATCGAACAGCGAATACGCGATTATCGCGCGAACACGCGATTGCGACCATACTTACTTGTATGGTCGCAATTGCGTGTTCGCGCGATAATCGCGTATTCGCTGTTCGATAGGACGATGCCTAAAAGAATGCAAATAAACTACAGGGGGATTTGACAAGCATAATCCATTAGCGTTATCACTAAACTCTGAACAGAGCACGCCCGATGAAGCTGACTAAAGCAAAAAATCACAATAATCATCAGAATAATTTCCTCGTAAAATTTGTGTATCATTTGGCTGTATGTCCAGCAAGGCCGATGAAATATCGCGTTGACATTTGCGAGCCCCCATTTGGAGGGCATCAAGTCATTCCGTTTATTCCTGCCATATTTCAATCCTAACACGAGGACGTTTGCAAAGTGGGTGCCAGGTTTATACAGGGTGGGAATAAATGAAGAGACATTTAGGGCAACCGGCAAGTGAATTAAAAATTAAAGATGGCGTTGGTGTCGTATTTTTTTATGTGAAGTATCTTTAGATACGTATTTTGTTCTTTTTATTTTGGGTGATCATAGAGCTGGCTCATCCTTAGCACAACGAATCGGTATCGCTATTCAGCGTGGCAATGCGGCCAGCCTGTGGGCACTCTGCCGGAAGAGAAAGGAGGAAAAATTATCTGTCTCTAGGATTTATTATAATGTAATATATTTATCTGTGTTCTTAATTTTAGCCTACTAACCATTTTATTAGTTGTTTATTTATCGCGTCGCTAATAGAAAACGAAATCATTTTGTCCCCTCCTCTGAGTGACGACTGGACAAAAACCGACCAAAACAAAATGTGTCCAGAAAACGGCTTTCACAAGATAAGGCAAGATAAGATAGGTAAATGTCTAATTTCGTGAGTAAAAACCAAGATGGCTTCCTCTTTGAAATACGGTTCGGCTTTATATTGGTTGTGTTCTTTGGGTCAAGTGCAAACACAATAACTTCGAGCATCCTTCACGAATCTTGACTATCTTCTACAGGCTTAGGGTACCTTTCTACCAGAGATAGCACAGAAATACAAAAAATCTCCCAATTAAGAGTTAGTTGATACTTAATTCATAGATAAGTGTCAATTAAATCATAATTAGGAGATTTTATTTCGCAATTTTGTGGTTGTCCCCACAGTGAAAGTTGCTCAGTGTGACCCACCCCAGTACCCCGTTCACTACATGACCCCAAAAACATCCTGTATATCGAGGTAAAAGCAAAAAGTGTATATACTGCGCGTGCTAAAAATAAGTGGCAACTACCTAATTTGCACGCCGTTAACTTAAGTTGTCGACAATATTATTATCAGATTTGAAAATCTGACAATGGTATAATGATGGTTTTTTTGTTAAAAGGGTCATATACAAATAAAATATAACTAATTAGTAAACTAAACTTAAGTAAGAATTAAACTAAATGGTATAATTAATTGTTCAAATACCACCAAATGAAATGGACAATTTACGTACCGTAGTGACCCCTAACTTCGCCTAGGGTGCCCATCTTTGCCTAGTTGATTTTCCTAAACTTGCTTTACGACAAGCTACAATTACCTAAAACTATATCAAGTAAATGTATAAGTACTGAATATTGAATAGTTTTATGTGCAGGTTTTCTTACAAGATTTTTAGGAAAATCAACTAGGCAAAGATAGGCACCCTAGGCGAACTTAGGGGTCACTACGGTATCCTATCACTAAATTACACTTTTGGCACCAAAACGGTTATAAACTCAATTCAAAACCCGTAGGCTTATAATGCTACGCTTTGTCACGTGATAAATAAATGATAAAGCATCCTTCACGTTCTGACAATATGTGTTTAAGAGTGCCGGATGCTTTTTAGGGTTCCGTAGCCAAAATGGCAAAAACGGAACCCTTATAGTTTCGTCATGTCCGTCCGTCTGTCTGTCCGTATGTCACAGGCATTTTACTCAAAAACTACATGATGGATATTGATGAAATTTGGAATATAGGTGTCTTTTATGAGCCGCTACTAAGTTTAGTATATAAATAATTAAAATAAATATTTTTAGGGGGGGCACTCCATACATGTTAAAGACAGTAAAAATTTTTTTTCAGCAAATATCAACGTGTGGTACATAGTTCGACAGCTCTTTAAAAAACACTATAAGGTTCCTAAGTAATGTTTTTGATTAAGTGAATGTATTTGGAAATAATCGCTCCGAAAGTTGTGTAAATTGTGTCCCCCCCCCTCTATTTTCTAAACCGTGCGCCCGAAAAATATGAAAAAAATCACGAAGGTAACGCTTCATTAAAACTTTCAACGAAAATTATTTTCAACAAGATCGAATGTACCGTTTTTGAGTTATTGCCGATAAACTGCGCTTCTCAACAAAAGGACGTAATTGCTATGAAGAAACGCTCTTTTGTTGTTGTACTTTTTTTACATCGTATTTTTTACCTTATAGTTACGGCTATGGAACCCTACACTGAGCATGGTCCGACATGCTCTTGGCCAGTTATTTCGTTTATTTATGACGTGACAAAGCGTAGAATCATACATAAGCTTACTGGAGTGAATCATGCTGTATGCATCTTGACTAGGGCATGCAGTACCGGGAAATTTTAGTATGGCAGTACTGCATGCCCTAATCTTGACGTCATTTTGACGTCATCGGTGCCAAAAGTTTAAGCCCTAGTTATTACGAATTGACGGGCAAGTTATATGAGATATATTATTTACGGCGAAGTTGCGAATCATCCTACTTAAATATGCTATCACGTCTTTCTTTATATAATGGAAATACATTATTAATACCTCCAATACTAAACAAACATTTGGATTGTATCTTCTTCTTCTTCTTCCTTGTCGCTATCACTCTTGACAGAGTGGTCGTGGTCATCACTTCAGGCGTTGGTGGCAAGCTTCACAACACGCCGCCACTCTTCTCTGATGGCCGCCTTCCTCGTGCATTCATGTAGTGATGATGAGCCATTTACTGCCGCTTTTATTTGGATTGTATCTAACTTCAACAACGCCCACTACACCGTATACCATGACCGTACTATGAACGTGTCAGGCAAAATAAATATTCTCTGTATTGAAAAGTATGAGACTACATACACACACATACATACACCTACCTACACACATACCCCTTACATACATACCACTTTTGTACATATACCTTAATTTTGTAACCCTGTAATTTGTCTTATTTTGTGCAATATAGTACTTACATACATACATACATACATACTATGTCCATTAGCACGTTTCGTCACCGACCAACATTTGGCATACCGTGTCTGTTGTGATTTGGTGTAGTGGACAGAAACCTTACTTGCACGCCGACTGCGCAGTTGTGATGCAGTTCCCATACAAATCGTAGGGAGTTGCAGTTGGGTTGCAGTCAGTCTGTATCGGCACTAAAAGAAATCGGGTTATAATGTGTATGGGAACTGCATCACAACTGCACGCCGACTGCGCAGTTGTGATGCAGTTCCCATACAAATCGTAGGGAGTTGCAGTTGGGTTGCAGTCCGTCTGTATCGGCCCTTAGACTTTCTGTGATAAAATAATTAAATATGACGCGGAAAAATTCGATCCTTTAAGAAAATCGCAAAAACGAAGGTTAATCATAAAATGAATGGAGAAAACACAAGATTATTTTTATTTTATTTCACTTTATATTAAAACCAAGGTAAGGCCAATTTAATTTTGTTTAAAGCACCAAAATATTGTTTAACTTTTCGCGATATCTTTTGTAGTAAGAGGAGAGAGAAATATGATACATGCAGGGGAAAGGTAGATTTTAATTAATGTATGGGCTCCAGAGACTCCCTTCGGACTGAAAATCGGAAAACTGATGTGCCGCTGAATAATTAATTAAAACTTGTCTGGAAATTATGAATTCTGTACCTGACTAGTTGAGTCTACCTAAGTCAAATAATATGAAACACTATTTTTATGTTCTTTTCTCAAACATGCAATGAAATGTTGACATTACGTGCCTTATAATAGGCCGCAATTAAACGGTTAAATCTTAAAATTTCTCCAAAAACATTATACTTTTACGTACTTAAAAGCTTTCATTTTACAGTATAATGTGTTAGTGGAATCAAAAGACAATAAATCATGTTTTATAATCAGTCCAGTCAGCAGACCTTTTAATTAGCGGGCATCACGCTCTTTTGTGCCAGGAACCGGCAGGATGTGGAATGAACTCCCACCTGAGGTGTTCCCAGCGCGCTATGAGATGGGGTACTTCAAGAAACGAGTAAACAGGACTCTTAAAGATCGAAAACGTTGTCCCTCTGTTGTTACAGATATCCATGGGCGAAGTTGACTGTTTTCCATCAGGCAGCTCGTTTGCTCCTTTGCCACTTATAACATAAAAAACCGGTCAAGTGCGATTCGGACTCGCGCACCGAGGGTTCCGTACAAACTCATAAGTAGATACGCGAATAGTTCAAGAAAAACTGTATGTCGATTTGTTTAGTAGAAGCAAATAAGTATATGTTATGATTTTTGCAAATATCTAAAAAACAGTGCCAGTTAGGAAAACAGTTAGATTTTCCCTGTAATATTTAGAACCTGACGTGTAATGATTCTATTTAATAGCAAGGACCATTAAATCAAGAGGACTGTCATTCTCCATACAAAAAGCTGTTCCCCGAATTTACAACGCCATCTATGTATAAGCTTGGTAAAATAATTATAATATTATTTACAATTATTTAACTTTGCAAACGTGACACAGTATTTAAATGTATTTAAATTTATTTATTATTAGCTGTTTACGAACTAATTGTTACTATACCGTAAGGTCGGGGTACTTTAGCCCTGGGGGGTAACTTTAGCCATAGGGATTAACTCGATTCAGGTTTTATTATTGCATTTAAATTACGACACATTGCCGAGTGGTTGGTTTTACCTGACCGTTTATGTTTATTATCAGACCTTATACATTTGAGATATGTGATTTACAAGGCGGGCAAAGTTACCCTACATTTGGCCAAAGTACCCCGACCTTACGGTACTATGTTTCTTTGTTCAATTATAACATCGTTAAATGTTTAGTGTTTTAGCGCCATCTAGTTTTGCCCGGAAATCCCCTAGCGTGAAACATGCCATCGCTTAGTTTTGCTACTCGCCGCTAGGGATTCCAAGTTTTGTAAATTTCTAAAAAGGTATTAAAGTTAGCAAGACCGTTCTATTTTTCCTGTAATATTCAGGTTGATATTTATAATTAGTAATTATGACACATTTTTCTGATCAGTAACATCGGAGATAATAGGGGGGGAATGGTACATAAAAATGTATAAATCAAAAACTACTTATTTAAGAAAAAAAATAAAAATGGTGTTTTAATCTATAAATTAAGCCCTTTCATTTGATACCCCACTCAATATAATAGCCCTACTTTCAATTTTCAAAGTCCCATTACGGAGCCTTTTAAAAAAAAAGTAAAAAAGGTACAAGATATTTTTTATGTCCAATAGGCTCGGGTTAGCTACTTTTAACACTATTCCAAATTTCAAATCGATAGCATCAGTAGTTCCTGAGATATCTGGCTGTGACAGACGGACAGACAGACAGACAGACAGACAGACAGACAGAGTCGCACCATAAGGGTTCCTTTTTTACCGTTTTGGTACGGAACCCTAAAAATAGAGGGTATCTTGTTCCTAAATAAATACCAAAATAAATAAAAAGGATTTTCCTTAATTTACAACGATTGGTTTCTGTTTCCGGTAGAAAAGTTCTTACATCAATGGTTCCCTCAATGTTACAGAGAACAAACTACATGCTCACTTCTGAAATACTCAAACGATCTGACAAAGCGAAAACTGAAACTACGATCAGAAAGTTACCTCATAACCCAAACTAGTCCGAACTAGGGATGTTCTAATTTTGATTCCCATTCGCATAGGCAGCCGCGTAACTTACGCACTAAGACTAAAGTATAAAGTCGAACAAGTAGTCTAAGTTAGAGTAGAGCGCGCGGCACGTATTTACACAGACGCTCGATAGCACGGACTGGAGCATCCTTACGCATTCCATTCTTAAAACTTTGCTTGTAGTGCGTTCGTACACGGCGCGCACACATACAAGCGCGCGATGTGTCTTTTGTGGGAAGAAATATTACTGCTTTTTTACTGTGTTATTTACTGTGTTAAGACCACGCGACTCAGCATGGTCTGTCACTGTCACACTATATTGAATTTAAAGAGATAGCAGTGGCATCTACCACCTACCCTCTAATTTCTTCTCTAGTAAGGTTAGGAAGGTAGAAATTAGTTTGTAGGTTTTCATCAAGACTCTCTTTGCATGCCAAATTTCATCGCAATCCATTTAATTATTAGCGCATTATTTTGTAACAAACATCCAAACCTCCAAACATCTTCAATTTTTTTTTAATTTTAATAAATAAATAAAAAGTATTCCCAACTTTGTCTTCGATGTTAACACTTTCAACACCGGGGACCCGCTCGGCGGGCGCAATGCTCGTAGCAGCTACGGGCTACAAACGGGTTTTGCCATGTTATCGGCTACGAGCGGAGAGCTACGTGGTTGTGAAAGTATTTTTAACACCATTAAGTCCAATCTCAAAATACCTCGTATGTTCATAAGTTTTGAGACGAACAAAATCATGTTTTTCTCGAATACGCTTTAACGTATTTAAACGAAATTAAGACAGAAGAAAAATCATTATGTTACGGTAAAGATAAAATATAAATTATTCAAAATGGTCGCCATTGTGCTGAACACAGGCCTTCAATCGTGTGGGTCATTCGTCAATAGAGGCACGAACCGCTTTAGTTGATTAAACTTTTCTTCGACAGTGAAGATTTTTTCGTTGGTAAATAAAATCTTTTTGGGATCGTGTCCCCACAGCAACTGTTGACATCATGTGAGCCTTAATTTTCGTAAACGATCGTTTAAGTAATAGAATTTTCTTCGACTGTAGGCCCTTTAGATCATACCTAAATATATTATTACCTTTAGATCATATTTCAATATCCGGTTCACCGAGAAATAACACCCAAATCAATTTTTTTCTAATTGACAACGTTTAAATTTAAAATTTAAAAAGTTTTTATCAATTTTTATTATATTTTAAAATTTAGTTCAATTTTTTTTTCGGGCCTTTCAAAAATCGTCTCAAAACTTATGAACACACGAGGTATCTGCATCCGCGGAAATCGAAATACTTGCGTCCTCATCCCTGGTCCGGACACAAAAACTTCGGGACCCCGGGCCGATCACTTTGATGAATTAGCAGGAGCTTGTCTGTCTATTCATGGCTTTTTTACTGATATTAATCAGGCCGACATTTTGGCTTTGGCGAAAGAAATGAGGCTTTAGATATCGGTCGAATCATTATCCTGACCCGTAATCAAAGAATGCCCGTACAGTAAGCCAAGAAAATCGTCTGCCACTTTTGAACTCTAATACCACTCAATAAAATTGAAAAAGGTAAACCACTTTCCTGGTTTATTGTGCAGGAGACAATAAAAAGAACTCTTTTGTTGCTATCTCGGCTATGATTTCCTTTTAAAAATTACTTTATTATATTTTTGCATTATTTCAATGGATTCGACTTAAGCGTAATTTAAATTAATTTTAAGGCAAAGTTGATATTCTAAGATAAGTAAAAAAGTGTGATTTTGTAAAACTGTTTTTGGCTTGCGACAATGGCATACAAGTTTCAGACAACGTTTTTGTATTTTGTACACTATTCCATTTCATTTTGTTACTGTTGATAAAAAAAAAAACTTAAAACAAAACTGAAAAAGTTACGGGGTAGTGTCAAATCAATACATTATCGTGACTCACGGTATTTATAGTACATTATACAACAAGGATGGTAAAACAAAGAAAGACCGAGATCGCAGATGTTTGAGGCCCGAGCTGCAAGCGAGGGACGTAAATGTGCGATTGAGGGCTGTCCTTATTACCTCCCGTGTTGTGTCATTCTATGTAAACACACATAGGACGCATAACGTGCGATAAAAGCCACTTTATGGCCAGGTGTGGCATAAAACAATATTTAATACGGTGTTTTTTTAAATAAAATGTTCTTTTATTAAACAACATAAAACATTTAAGAAAAACACATTATTAACAACTTACCGACTAAATAAACCTAACTTAACCTATTGCGACCTAAAATTATATTTACAGATGTCCCCTATGTCGCCGTTTAAGACCGTTGGATTGTATGTACATTATATTGATTTAAACTTTCACGATTTTCACTCATTATTATAAGAAAACGGGACTTAATCGCGTAAAAACATACTATTACCTCGACGTTTTGGACGTACCGTGACGTCCATGGTCGCGAAGGGACTGGCGAGGCGGGTGTCAACATCTTCTAGCCGCGCGGGTTTTCCGAACTACCCGCATTCGGTCTTGATTAATACTTTGCATATTAGGGTTGTCACGGCACGTCCGAAACGTCGAGGTAATAGCATTTTTACGCGATTAAGTCCCGTTTTGTTATAATAATGTATGTACATTGTTTTGAAAAACACTCAGATGTCGTATAAAATTGTATTTGGTGGACATACCTGTCCTTAGATCCGTTGCGGGCTTGAGAAGATACTTTGTTTCAATGCTATCTGTAAAGGAATGGAATCGGAATTCGGTTTTCTGTCCCGATTGTACAGACGATAGTAAAAACCATTACTGGAATAAAAGGCATTGCTAGGTCAGGATTTATAAGGATATTGGACATTTTTAGGGTTCCGTAACCAAAATGGCAAAAACGGAACCCTTATGGTTTCGTCATGTCCGTCCGTCTGTCCGTATCTGTCCGTATGTCACAGGCATTTTACTCAAAAACTAGGTACATGATGGATATTGATGAAATTTGGAATATAGGTGTCTTTTATGAGCCGCTACTTAGTTTGGTATATAAATAATTAAAATAAATATTTTTAGGGGGGGGGGGCACTCCATTTTTGAGTTATTGCCGATAAACTGCGCTTCTCAACAAAAGGACGTAATTGCTATGAAGATACGCTCTTTTGTTGTTGTACTTTTTTTACATCGTATTTTTTACCTTATAGTTACGGCTATGGAACCCTACACTGAGCATGGTCCGACATGCTCTTGGCCAGTTATTATTTATTATTATCATGATCATGTTTGCCTGTTTAGTAAATATAAAATACCGGGCTGAGACAGAAAAGTTGCCTTTTGAGAATGGTATGAAAATGTATAATTTATAGAACACAAGAAGATAAATCGAATTCGTATAATAATAATAATATAAAGGTTAGCTGGAAGAGATCCCTTACAGGAATAAGCTCGCCTTTATTCATAACCATTGATTTTTATACGGTTTCTGTATGGTTTTATGCGCAATAAAGTGTTTACATACATATGTATATACTGCGATAAAAAAGCGTGTCGACTTCGTTTGCATTCGATTTTCGTAGATGATTCAGTTAATAGATAAATAAGTATTAGAAAGACAGTCCCAGTTATAATATTTTGACCATACTAAATAGATTTTTAAATATTTGGATATACAGCAAGGACCTAAGATGTATATTTATTTAAGCAGATAACTTTTGCTCAAAACTACAATCATAATATTTACCCTTCCGTAGCACCTGTCACTAAACCCAAAATACACCTATACTTTATATGAACTAAAATCGAAAAGTCCTAATTCCACAAGGAACCTACCCCGAATTACCTCGCTGCCAAAAAGAGCTATTTTCGATTTACACCTTCCTCTATACGACCCAATTTCGAATTGAACGAATCCTATAAAGACCTATTCTCAAAACGCACCAGTCCCAAAATACCCTAAATTTTATTTCCATGGTAGTGTCAAAACGCACAATTTTCAAAACGTACTCGTCCCAAAATACACTAAATTCTCAATAGTCATATGTAGTTGAAGAAAATATCCCATGTAATAAATTGCCCAAGTCTCGAGATTCGTTACTTTACCGTCGACCATTAAATCGTATGCCGTTTGCCAAACAGAGTAATTTATAATAGAATAAAATAGAATGAAAATTTATTAGCTATAGCATGCACAAAGTGGACAACACATATCATAAGACAAAATAAAATAAAAACGTTGATGTGTACGGCTCGGGAGCCAGCGCTGGTCTACTGGTGAAATCTATCCCTTTGAACGCCAAGACCCACTAAAGTGGTCGTGTGCTGTCGTGCCTACCACGCCCACGACCACTAAAGGGGTAATGGCGGACGCTGTCAAAGCAATTTTCCTGCTGACAGGTAAGGTTTATTTTCGCTCTTCATCTTTCATCTATTGGCGTATAAGCCACATTTTGACATGGGAGGAAAAGCGTTCAAAAGGTTAGAGTCAGACTACGCTGTTTCAATGAAGGTTGTCAACAAGGGTCGAAGCACTGCCTCTCCGACATAATATAGATTTAGTGTATTTTGAGACTAGGACGTTTTGAAAACCAGTCATTATGAGAATAGAGTATTTTGATATTCAAATTTAGGGTATTTTGGGACTGGTTCATTTTGTGAAACAGTTTTTATGCAAATCATTCCATTTGAAACTGAGTCATTTCAAGAATAGTGTATATCGAGAATAAATCTTTTTGGAAATAAGTCGATTCGGGATTCATTCGTTTTGAGAATAGGTCTTTTTGATATTAGTTTATATTAAGTATAGGTGTATTTTGGGTTTAGTGACAGGTGCTACGGAAGGATATTTACCATACAAAATAATTCGGCCCGCTATGTAACGCAGCACATTCAAGTTGACAAACACGCTAGTTGACAGTTACCTTAAAAAAGCTCGTATCTAGCAATGTCATAACAAGCATGTATGCGGTAGATTTGCTGATCGGTAAATTTTCAAAAATTAATTACGAGGTCAGTATTAAGTGTAAATTAAAAAATCATATTAATTAATAAAAACACTACTAAAACGCTATATCTGGTTTAGTTGTTTGCTCGTATTGGACTTCCACGCTGTAGGTACTATAGATAGAAAATATCTACGATTCATAAACAAATATTCTTGGTCAATACACAAAATACTTGACTTTTCTAGCCCTTAAACCCAGGTGATCTAGCTTTGAACGCACCGCCACTAAGCTAAACATGTCGTCCATTATCCTAAAACACAATAAACAGAGGAACACACCATAAACAACACCAGTAGCAGACAACCCAAAAAAAACTATTCCACAATTTTTTCATCCAACTGCCAAAAGCATTTCCACCCACATTTACAACGCTTTTATACCTCATAACAAAATGCCTGAAGAGTGTTTCAGGTAAAACAGTTCTGAAAAAGCTTATGTACATTGAAATTTCCAGGTATTTGTGCCTTTTCGGCTAGGCTGGGTGTGTAACTGATTGCTCGTCCTACGGTTTACCGTGCTGTCAGGTCCACGCCCCGTTTTGTTCGTCAGGTTATATGTAACTTATTGTATCTATGATAATGAAAGGTCCTGCTTTTGAGCGCTGGGTGTGTGAAATTACTATTCTAGGTATTACGTTTGGGCTCGTTCGAGCTTAAATATCATGTAAAAGAAGTCCATCAGCAACCCTGAACTCAGAGATAATGTGATAGCGTTCAAATTGGATGGACGAATAGCCCAGATTGCATACAATATGGCCAGGGAGCGTAATTTAGGTGCCGATGACAGACAAATGACGTCAACCTACATACAGGCTGATTTAGTTAAGGTTTTACCACAGATTATATAATAGTTTTTAAATTGATTATGAATTTATTATATTTTTTACTTCCATTGATTGGTGTCAATGGTAGAAGACATTTCGAAGACGACATTTGGACCGATGACGTACATCGGCACCAAAAGGACGCTCCCTGTTTATGGCCCTTGCCCTCAGGCAGGGGTGGAGTCTCAACTCCACTTCTTCTTGGGGTGCTATCTTTTATCGAATGTCGGCGATCATTAAAGCAACTTGTAGTCTTGATACAGTAGATTCTTAGCCAGGATATTAGTCTTCTCCCAACATTGCGTCAACTCCAGCCACAAACACCTTCAATATGGGCCATTCTTCATTGTATTGCCCAGCTTAATATACTTACGTCTTCTCTTAACCAGTAAATGGGATTTCCTTATAGCAAAGCAGGCGGGAAATGCCTCTTACTGCCTGATCTAACGTAAGGATTATTGACCGATTGAGCAAGACCCGTTTAAGCTTAGGCATAAATGCTTTCGTATATCAGTCCTGCGATGTGCGGCAGTTCTTCTCCAGAGGTCACAATTCTACCCGAGTCTCGTGACATTTTGTGTGCATTTTCGATAATTATAAAACATTCTAATTCGACTAAATTGAGCCAAAAAATGAGCCATGATGGTTGACAGACTCAGAACCTCTAGTTATATTGTGCAAAGCATTTGCGTAGTAACAGGAGTTGGCATATCAAAAACGTATCCCGAAGAAACGGAAAAAGGTCTCAATAATAATAACTAACATCAATCGAATATAGAAAACCTCTAACTAAATCCCTATACCATTAATTTACTCGTAATTAATCACACACCCTAATGGTAATTAATAACGCCAAATTAATAATGTTCGTCAAAGGCGTCGTAATCGGGCCATAATGGAACCTTGCCGCTCCAACAACTTGTCTCGTATCGTAGAGTATCGAGTGAATGGGCGGTATTATGTAAGACGATATGGTTGTATACGATCGGTGAATGAGGTGTTCGATTGTCAGATCTTGGTTAGATAGACAATTGTATAGTTGTTTTGATAATGATCGGAATCGGCATCAAAGTATTCATAGCGTTCTACGGTTATGCGAGGTGAAAAAAAACCTTAAACATTGTATGTATGTCGCAGCCAACTAGTTTAGTTAGCCATTTGGTTTTCACTAAACTATGAACCGCCAGCAGGTCGACGAAGCCCCGCTACGCGGGGCTTCTATTTCAGCTCTGAAGGGCACAATCTGACTAACAAACCTAACCAAAAATACCGTTCGTTGTAGTCTTTAGGGGAGACCTGTGTTCAGCATTGGACGTTTCCCGGTTGGGACGATGAGGTAATACTAAAATCAAAGAGTTCTTAAAAAATACTAGCCTCATTTGAGTTAAAACATGATGTATTTTGATAATGTCGATTCAAAGAAAAATTTAAAGATCGCTGACCCTAGCCTACCTATAAAAAATCTTTTTCATCACACTTGCTCGAAAATGGTGTCATTACACGTAGGTTTTGCGGGCCGTAAATGACCTATTACGCCCTAGGGCGTAATGGTTTTCTTTTTAAATTTGAAACGCTGGTTCTGTTTTACTCTTATTTGTCATGATCAAAGGAAACGCCAACTTACTTTTTTAACTTTTATTACTGAAATATTTATTTAAAGAGAACTGTTATTGCAAATACATGTAAACACATATTTCTGTAACATTAATTAAATGTTTAAATAGTGTATTTCAGTATTTTGCAAATATAAAATCAACCATTTTAAGTCTTTACCGCTATGGTTTCCGAACGTGACTTGTCGTCTTGATATACGAGTATGTCACTAATGTCACTGTCAGTTTTACAATTTTATTTAGGTTAAGTAAGGTTATTTTAATCAGATTTCCTCACAAGTGTGATGAAAAACATTGTGTGTGCCACGGGCGGTAATGGAATTACAAACTCGTGTTATTAAAGCCCTCGGCTTTGCCTCGGCCTTGTAACAAACACTCGTTTGTAATTCCTTACTTACCGCCCTTGATACACAATGTAGTATTATGCCACACCGGCCATAAAATGCTGTACACAACACGGGAAGTAATAAAGAAAGCCCTCGATCGCATATTTACGTCCCTCGCTTGCAGCTCGGGCCGCAAACTTCTGCGATCTCGGCCTTTCTTTGTATTACCACCCTAATTGTGTAATGTACTATAAAAAAATTATGCATATTCCCTATAAGTTAGGTTAGCCTCCGAACAGACTAACAACGCATTGGTAATGTTTTGCGAGTTCTGCAAATAGAAGGCGATGGCCACTTCCATAATCTTTGCCTGTTTGCCAGTCTAAGGCATTAAAAAAAGTTCTGGCTACGCTAGACAATCCCTCTTTTTTAATTTAACATGTACGCGAAGCCCATGTTGATTTATCGTTGGGCCTCCATCTCCATCCCTTCCGAAATACTTGAAACCTGTTTAGGTCCGTCTAATGGAGGGTCAAATAGGAGATAAACGGCCTTTCCCTTCCACTTGAGTACCATCAAAGAGGTCTCCATTAATTTCAGCATTAGTTTGACCTGAACGTAAGTTAAAGAGATTTATCTAGAAATACGCAGAGAAAGTGGGTTAAAAATTAGGCGGTAAAAGTTGTACCTTTCATTTCATTAAAACTATACCTTTCATTATGTAAGTCACATAAATTACTATTACAATGATACGAAAGTCAAAGTAGATGGTAAATTTGAGGGCGCTCTGGGCCGGGAATCCAGAGGTACCGGGTTCGATTCCCGGTCAGGACCACAGGGGAGTACCATTAAATTTTTGTATGTACTTTGATTTCTTGTATATATGTAACTTAAAAATGTGGTGTAAAATTTACCCGTATTAAAAAAACAAATAAATCTTTCATATTATGTACTATGTGTTGTGTCAAGTTATAATTATGGATGCGTCAAGCAGTGTAATAGGTGTTATAAGTTCGGCGACAGGTTAGGCAACTTCTATACTACGATCGAGGCATAACTTAATAAAGACGCATTGAAGTGTTCTCGAAGTTTCCAGATACCGTGACTTAGAGGGAGTTAGACTAGAATGTAATTCTAACTATCGAAGTTAAACGAAGCAGATTGTAAGCTGTCTAGCTATTACCATTGTTCAAGATTTTCCATGTTAATGAATACGTAAAATAACAATGCAAAACAGTATTAGATACTAGTACCAGAAGTGACTCACTTCGCGATCTCGCCGCGCGCCTACTAGTACCAAAATTTGCCCTTCTGGAGAGGCTTAGCTAGCGACGAGAAAGAGCCCAGAAAGAAGAAGTAGCAAAATTATTTTCACCACGGGCGTCAACACTTGAATCCCTCACTACGCTCCGGATTATACTTTAGAATCCTTCGCTCCGTTCAGGATTCAATATACGCCCTCGCCGTAAATACAGATGTAGTGCTAAATGATTTTTCATGGGGAAAACTCGGATCTCAATTGGAATACGATGGCACCCGAACTGTCAATCAATGATTGTATTAAATGAGTGACGTTTTCATATCCATTAATATGGAACTTTATTGTTTAGTGTCAAATGTCAAAGTGAAAAATGGTGGCTGGAAGATATGTACTGAAGCTGATTGAGAGGGCACGATAAATACGAACTTTTCCGATAAAGTCCTTATTTTGCTCCCTTGTGACACAATCTACTATTATTTTAATGTTCTTAAGTTTACGATGTTCGGGTCCGACCACTGGACGGAACGCGCCGGATCCAACCGTCTCTCTCTATCTCATAAGAGCCTCAACGCACATGATTTGCGGGCGAGCTGCGGGCGAGTTTCCATACAAAACCAGTCGCGGCGAACGGCATTTGTATGGAACTTCGCTTCTAGCTCACCCGCACTCGCAAATCGCAAGTGTGATAAAGCTATGCGATAGAGAGAGATGGTCTGATCCGGCGTGATCCGTCCGGTGGTCGGACCCGAACATCGTAAACCTAAGAACATTAAAATGAAGAATATATAACAAACACGATACTAACATTTTATGAATTATATTACAGTCATTTAATAAAACTAAACATAGTAAAATTAATGAACTGTTATTGCCAATTGCATAGGAAATTGCCAATTACATGTTTTAAGGGGTTAATATAGTAGTCTGTCAACAGTAAAACTGGCTTCATCCACAATCCACAACACATATTATAAACTGTATCTCATTAGTTACCACCGTATACATCTCAAGCTGATTACCACATATATAAATACTATTTCATATGTATATACAAGACATCAAAGTACATAGAAAAATTAAATGGCACTCACCTGTGTCCAGACCGAGAATCGAACCCGGTACCTCTGGATTTCCGGCCCAGCGACTCAACCACTCGTCCACCGGAGCACCCAGCAAGTCCCCTCAACTTTGCGATCTACTTTGAATTCTGTATCATTCTAGTTTAATAGGATTTTAACGTAAACGCCATCTATGAGAACTTGTATTACACATGTATCTCACCCCAATGCACAACTTTACAGGTATGACGATCGAGCGAGAGATGGTGCTAATATTAATATACTTAATGTGGTGTAATTTACCCGCATTAAAAAAACTAATAAAGAGGCAAAATGTTTCTTTCATATACCATATTATATACTTACTTATTTGCTTACCATCAGGCGACCCGTCTGCTCGTTTGCCCCCTATTTCATAAAAAAAAAAAATATATTATATGTTTATCAATTTTGTTTTTTATCTTTTTAACCCAATTTTTTATTAACATACCGCCGGCAAATTACCATAAAATAAACCTTTTGTGTGAAATTAAATTTCAAGCGTAACCACATAAAAATCTCAAAAAAAATTAGTTAGGACGTCATGGTACCTCGCCGTCGATACGTCAGTATCCTCACCATAATTATGCCGTTTTTTATTTGCCGAAGTAAGTTCTACCTGCTTGCAATGTGCTTGCTCAATGTATCAAATATTATAATAAAGTTGTGGTGGAAACACAATTAAGCTATAAAGAATCAAAATATTTACACTGTTAACTGTACATTTGTAACCGAATGTCAACTTTATTGCAACGTGTTAAGGTCTATGGGTGGTCAATTAACAGTGGCTTCGTTTGTACGTTAAGTTTTTCTTGTTACTCGTAGTTTGCTTAGAATATTAGGCAATGATCGAATCAATGCTACCTAGTTTAAATACTATCGCTATAAATAAAGTTTCCGTCTATCCGGTTCCGGTACATTGCAAAGCCTTATTTGTCACAGTTAGTACAATTCACAATAGCTGCCACAATTACATCCCTCCTATAGAAGTTTCGCATTCATCGGTGCTACGTATTTTTACAGAGTATGGTGCAAGTTAGAGACTGAAAGTTAATATACAATGTTGACAAAACTCATACACATCATATAATAACGAATTTCTAACCTCTGTTAACGGCCTCGGGCGAACAAAGCTTTGCAATTTTTGCTTTAAAGGTTGCGACCTATAAATATTTTATATTATTGAAGCGCAGGTAAATTGAAAGATTTGGGTTGGGTGGGACTTGCACCCATATCTCTACGGCTCTTTGGGCCAATACAGAATAAGGAGATACGAGCGATACGCATAATACAATTTTATTAAATTACTAGCATTTAGCCGCGGCTTCGCCCGCGTTGTTCCCGTTACTTTCCCAAGGGAACTCTTTATCGGGATATAAAGTATCGTATGTTTCAATCCCGAACTTTGTCCTTGCATACTAAATTTCAACTCCATCCATTTGTTACTTTGCTATTTATTAAACAGCCAAATCTCCAAACATCTAAACCTAAAAACGTCTAAACATCCAAACATCTTCACAAACTTTCACATTTATCATATTAGTGGGACTAGCATTTACCCTCGGCTTCGCTCGCGTTGTCTCCGTTATTGTCCCACAGGAACTCTTTACCGGAATATAAAGTATCCTATGTTTCAATCCAGGGCTTGGTCTATTAGCATGCCAAATTTCAGCTCAATCCATCCAGTTGTTATAGCCCCATTATTTAGTAACAAACATCCAAACATCTTCACAAACTGTCACATACATAATATTAGTAGGATTACCGTATCCGCTACATCCTATAACATGTCACCTCATATTTCATTCGCTTATCTGCCGTGACTCGGCAAATGTTCAGCGAACGGCATCCAAGCTCCACGTCATCGTTACGCCGTCATTACCTGCCTCGAAATACGGGCCGGGAATGACTAACAGTAATGACGGAGACGGGGAATGACGTACGTATCGCTCTTATCTGCGGCAATTGCGAAATGTCACTCCATTTGATCGAGAAATTGCAGTAAGTGTTCGATTTTTGTTACACGGTTGAGTAGAGATGGAATAAAACATGTGCTGTGGAGGATCTTGCTAGCTTCGTTTTTGTTTCTATTTTTCTGACGGATTTATATACGTGGAAATGCAAATTCTGTAATGGTAACTGAAGAAGTACTATAGTATCGTTACCTACTAATTTATTAAAATTATTGACAAGCCGACAATCGATCTATCTGTCAGCTACAGACGTCCATTGTTGGACATAGTTATCCCCCATAGATCGCCACAAAGTGCGGTTTTGAGCAGACCACATCCACCAGCTCCCCGCTACAGTGGCGTAGCGACGTAAAACGGCGCCCAGGGCACGCATCCAAACTGCGCCCCTTAGCCACGGTGCCCAGGGCACTCATCCAAACTGCGCTCCTTTGTTTCTTGGTGACACTCAGGGCGGAAAATCCTTGTTAAATTGCGGCTTGGGGGTACATAGGTAGGTTGCATTCAAGACTTTTATTTCGCCATGTTTGCGTATTTGGATTGATGGTATGTTTTTGTATAGGTAGTTCAGTAAGTTTCGTTTTTGCGCCCCCCTCCTTGTTGGCGCCAAGAGCACGTGCCCTGCCTGCACCATCCTCGCTACGCCACCCCCGCTACCTTCACGACGTCATCCAACCACCGAATCTGAAGCCGCCCCACACTGCGCTTACCTATGCGTAGTAGCCACTCCAGGACTTTACTGTCCCAACGGTTATCCGTTCTTTGGGCTAAATGGACTGCCCACTGCCACTTTCAACGAGATATAACTATGAGAAAGCCTTTGATTCAAATATTAGTTATACTTCTCAAAATAAACATACTCGTAATAATCTTAGCAAGTAAACCTTCATATTATGTAAGTATGTATATGGTTATGGTAATAAAATGTTGGAAATGTAGCTAACGTTAAATATACAGAAAAGTTGCAAAAAATCTGTAATATACAAACAAGGTATTGCTATAACGTTATTCTATGTATAAATGAAAGAACGTAGATAGATTTCTAGGGTTTAAACGCTACATTTAAAAAAGGAAAGGTCAAGTCTGCTCATTTTTTGCGAGGCAGCAAATCGATGTGTCACTTTGATTGAATGGATGCTGCGATGTACAAAAGTTTTAGCAAGTTACTGTTCGTCTTTTTGCTAACGGCTACATAAGTCAGCTGTTTTACGAATTCTCGAAGGAGGTTCTATTCGCTTATTTGTTTTATATGTTCAATAAGTACCTACGGATACTAATGGACGGAGAAGAAAACCAATGAAGAAGTATGGATATTATTGCAAATCATCATCATTAAACTTAAGAGCTACGCTCTTGTCGGTGGAGTAATCGCCACTCTACTCTATTCTCCGCCATCTCTTTGGTCTCCTGATACGACGCGGCGCTGACTTTCTCCTTCGCTTGATTAAAGTATGTTAATCTTGGTCTACCTCTGCCTCTCTTGCCCTCAATTTTCCCCTCTAAGATGTTCACAAAGAAAGTGTCATGTCGTATCAGATGTCCAATCACCTTTCCTCTCCGGTTCTGGATTATTGCAAATAGACGGGAAAAAATGATAGGACAGCTGATAAGACACGACAACTTCTTTAAAACTATACTGGAAGGAAAGATAGAATAAAAGAGAGCTAGAGGAAGACCTAGACGCAGCTACATGGACCAAGTGAAGGAAAAAGTTGGTGTCGTGTCTTATCAAAATGTCAAGAAGCTTGCGTACCTACATTAAGTAAGATTGGGAGCTACTCCACCTACTACTAATCCACCGACAAGAGTATAACTCTTAAATTAATGACAATGATGACGTACCTACATAATATTTTCGCAAAATTGTGAGCCAATTACAGTTACCGTACTAGTAGTACTGTTTACCACTGCTTGTATATGTAAGTTTTCATTGTCATTTTTCTTTTGGTGTGCAATAGATTGTGCCTACTGTATTGTATTGTACTGGTCCTGCTATCTGCTAAAATTATAAATTGTGAAAGTTTGAGAAGATGTTTGGATGTTTGTTTTTAATAAAAAACGAAAACATTTGACATATGAATAATACTTTATACGTCGGTTAGGAACTACATAAATTAGAAGAAAAATTAATTAAAAAAATAGAAGCAATATCTGTAAATATTGGTTTTCAATCCTTATAAGTGAGCTCAGTGTCAAATTAACCATTTATGTTGGGAGTTCGTAGAAGCGCTCTCAAGTGCTTTGGGGCGCGGGTAGCAGAAGGAAGGACCGGCAGAGATTGGGCGACCATTACCTGGTGTTAAACGTTTATCAATATAATTGACCTTTAATATTGTGTAACCTAATTAAATCGTGTATTGGACTCATTTGACTGTTTTCTCATCTCGGGGGACCCATTGGCAGATGACGAAATTTCTGATTTGCAGACCAAAATTGCGACACATGGATTTGAAAGACTCAATTAATTTAACACGAGAATTCTACACAAAATAACATTCAGGTGTACATTAACAATTAAAACATGGTTTCGCTTCGACATAACCCTTACCCCAAAATTAAACAATATATTGTTACAATGAAGTAACTTATACATTGCGTATGATATACATTACATCAATTACAGAAATGAGTAAATGTTTCAGCAAATAACCAAATGAAATTCATACTCGCGGGAAAACGGCATGTTTGTTTAGCGTAAAAACGTATTGTGGCAACACTGACAAAAGGAAAGGCTATAATTTCCTGTTATGGAACGTGTATACAGCCATTTTACCTCTCGTTTAATTGGCATAAGAGCTGTATAAGCTCTTGTGTTGTGCAGCTTTTGTGCTAATTGGGTAACATGGTTTTATAAGAACTTCCAATAGTAGTGTAATCAAGGACCTTAAAATAAATAACCGGACGTAGCGTCGCCAACAACGCTCAAGTAAGTAAGCAACACTTGCTGATGTGTGCGTATTGTGTAAGTACAAAGCGACCGGCTTACTACAAGTGTTTTAGTTATTTGCTACGTCCGGCTATTTTATTTTAAGGATGTAGCGTTTGCTCACCTTCAGATCCGCATGGAGAGCTTAGACGCTATTTGTAGTGCCTTCTCAGATCACCTTTTGGGCACGTCGTTTGCTCGATACGTTCATTTTAATACAACAAAACAGCCTGGAAACACAAGACGTATTCGTACCCCTCGGCTTATATACGGCCTCCCGTCACCTTTACCCCGGCTTGGTGACCCACTGTATATTCGAATGTAAATAAATTACCCTGACCCTGAGCTTTCTCTCTGATCATTCCTACTTCACCCCGGCTTCACCTACATCCCACGTCTGTTCCCCTGCCCTTCGACTCCTCGGAGGGCCGGGTAACGCGACAAGGACTTTGAATGGATTGAACAATCTTGGTCAATTATAAATACTGCGGCAAAGTCAGTTGACCGATTTTGAAGCACAATGTTGCTTTTCAACCGGCACAGACCAAAGGCTACACTATTATACTAGTATTGACTTTAATGCGAACGGGTTGTAAATTATCAAAGTAATGCCGACTTTTTTGACATGCTAAGGTGATAAAAAATTTTCTAACTGAACCAGTTCTTTTTATCGATATTGTCTAAAATATAGCGTACTCTAAACAAAGCAAGACTATAATTTAATTTAATTAACTCGTTTACTATCTAATAGTACATTACTGCAGAGGCCGGGAAGTAAGGAGTTGCCGGCCGAGTACATATAGCTGGCCGAGCGAAGCGAGACGACGGTACTTTGCGGCCTATTTTTAGGCACGTAATGTCAACATTTCATGCCATGTTTGAGAATAGTAAATTACACAACTAGGGTGCGATAGCTGCGATCGCGGGCTTTCTTTGTATTACCATACAAAGAAAGCCCGCGATCGCAGCTGTTTGCGGCCCGAGCTGCAAGCGAGGGACGTAAATAAGCGATCGAGGGCTTTCTTTATTACCTCCCGTGTTGTGTACATCATTTTATGTCTACACTTGGCCAGCAAGCGGCTTTTTCCGTACGCGCAGCGTGCGGAAAAAGCCACTTTATGGCCAGGTGTGGCATAAAAGTAATTTTCTCATATCTTACATTCAGTGGACCTCAATGTGGGCCATGAATATCTTATATTTTGTGAGGTTGATGAGCAATCAAACGACGTTCTGGGTACGGGTTCTGCTAAGTCTAAAAATAAGTTGAATATACGCCAAAAATGGTCTCGCAGCGAACGTGTCAGTATGTAATACAGACACTTTTTCTATATCCACTACACTTTAGTTGCCCACAATAACCATTCCAATTTCCCCATAACGGTATTACTCGACCTTCCTGAACCTTACCAATATTACGAGCATTATTGCCCATAAACAAGCATGTGCGTATAAAACTGCAATCAAATTGCGATCGGTGGTCGTTGGGGGCAAATGACTGCTTCGGACGGAATGACCAGTCATTGACTGACGGGCGGTGGGCCGGGTCACTAAATTACGTTAGAGGGTTGAGATACACAAGGGGATACCTTGTAAAAAAGAAAGTAATTGAAAAAAGTTACGGTAATTAGCTAAAGAACTAAAACGACCTACTTACTAAGCGATAAATTACCATAACAACTTTTACAGTTATAAAAAACAAAAGTCTAGGGTAATTAGGTTGAGAACGGAATGGTAAATAGTATAATTGACCCAGTCATTTCGAACATTCGAGGTCGCAAAAAATCGCACAACGCTAAATATATTGGGATGTTGTTAGGATACATATAAGTAGTTTAAACTCGATTTTGCAGTTTCGAAAAAGTTGTGCTAAATTTATGGTGCTCGAAAAACACCGAAATTTTCGGTCATTTTTCAGATTTTGGTCTGTATCTTCTAAAAATCGGATTTTTGGATAAAATTGTCTATGACACTATTAAAGAAGATAAAATTCCCTACAATATGAGTTTACCATCAACTCTGCATGTTCAGAAAATGTTGAGATATAGCACTTCAAAAAATTGCAAATTTTCCTTAAAAGTTCGATATTGCACTTTCAGCTACCTCTCAAGCTGAATAGCAGCTGAAATACTGATCTTACAATGACAATTAGATGTATGAAGTTATAGAGCAATTATTGAGCTTTATTTTAAGTATAATTTGAACCCTGTACTAGCGATAATTCTCTTGTTGTCGAAAAAAACCAAATCATTAGAGAACTCAGATTTCTCAGGAAAGAGTGCTCCTAAAGCAAATTGTTAGTATATTGCGCAGTTATTCATAGGAAGTTTTAAAAATGACTTTATATTTCTAAACATCATTCATTTAAAAAGTTCTGAGGGGCCATGATGATCGCGTACATCGCACATTATGTAAATGACAAAAGCATCGTCACATTTACATACGTGCGTAAATTCATGAGTGTTGAATACTTTATTATTTATTTATACTGTGATATGTGCAACCATCATATGCCCGCTAAATTAGTCTTAAATACACATTGTATGATCTTGGTCATAAAATGTGAAAATCAACGTGTACAGGACACCACGTAAATTCGTATTTATTGTAATAAGTTACAATTTAGAAGTGAGTATGTAGTTCCTATTGGAACATTCCATGAAAACATATTTTTGTCGCTTACGTAATGCTATGGTAGCAAACCCTAATATTCTTTTAGTTACTACTAAGAAACACTACCAATCTTAAAGCCAAGTCTTGATATTACCATACCGATATTCAGATTTTAATTTTACCTGTAAAAAGTATTAAAAAGGTAGTGTCCCTGACGTAACGTTTCCGTGGAATGCTCCTACGGTGTTTGAGATAACACCTTTTTGAGCCGAGGAAAACTTTGACTCGGCTTCCCGTTTCTTAGCTATTACCGCACTCATAAGGATCTCATGTGGGGCTCCTTGTCCACCCAAATTTGTATGATGGACTTTGGCACTGTTAGAAGATCGTACACGTATTTTGTAACATTAGGTTGGTCATCTTGCCTACGTTACGCATATTGTTAGCTTATCTAGCATATAATTTACGTATTACACACAACTGTTGGCTACATCCTACCCATCACGATTCAGCATAGGCATACGATACGGCCCCTACTCCTTTTTCCTGCCATGCGACCAGTAATTAGGAGCTTCTCCAGACTATCCGGACCTGACCTGACCAGATGCCCGAAGAAGCTTTGGACACGTTGTGTACAGATTTTGGAGTCTCGTTTTGATGTTGAGCTCTTCGAGAATAGACTCATTAGACGAGTACATAGTAGAAGACAAGCTAATATTAGTAAAAATCCATACAAACTTACTTATAATATTATCTCGTACTTTGTTATGCAATAAGCCCCTGCTTGACTACTTAGCCATTAACATGATTTTGACGGCACTTTTCTAGGTGTAATTCAGAAGAATACGACCATTTAGCCAATTGCGTAAAAGCAAGCCTAATATTCTAAGTACCTACTTACACAAAATAGGAGCATAATTAGACGCGGAAAACTAGTAGGTGTAAACGTATAACCACGTATAACTACACAAACCTACCGGTTGCGTGACGTTTCGTTGACAAACGTTGAATCTAATGTTTTATGTCATCGAAGATAACTTTTTGCCGGATTCCGTAAAATCTCAGCAATTCAAGGGTAACTAGATAGCCACTCTTTAGTGTAAGTTATTGCGATAAATACTAATTTACATTGCGTCCTGTAATTCTATCACTGGAGCCGAGAACTCGCCATCACTTTACGTTGATTTTCACATTTTATGACTAAGATCTTACGATGTGTATCTAAGACTAATTTAGCGGGTATATGATGGTTACACATATCACAGTATAAATAAATAATAAAGTATTCAACACTCTCGAATTTACGCATGTATGTAAATGTGACGATGCTTTTGTCAGTTACATAATGTGCGATGTACGCGATCATCATGGTCTCTCAGAACTTTTTAAATAAATGATGTTTAGAAATATAAAGTCATTTTTAAAACTTCCTATGAATAACTGCGCAATATACTAACAATTTGCTTTAGGAGCACTCTTTCCTGAGAAACCTGAGTTCTGTAATGATTTGTTTTTTTTTCGATAACAAGAGAATTATCGCAAGTACAGGGTTCAAATTATACTTAAAATAAAGCTCAATAATTGCTCTATAACTTCATACATCTAATTGTCATTGTAAGATCAGTATTTCAGCTGCTATTCAGCTTGAGAAGTAGCTGAAAGTGCAATTTCGAACTTTTAAGGAAAATTTGCAAATTTTTGAAGTGCTATATCTCAACATTTTCTAAACATGCAGAGTTGATGGTAAACTCATATTGTAGGGAATTTTATCTTCTTTAATAGTGTCATAGACAATTTTATCCAAAAATCCGGTTTTTAGAAGGTACAGACCAAAATCTGAAAAATGACCGAAAATTTCGGTGTTTTGCGACCACCATACATTTAGCACAACTTTTTCGAAACTGCAAAATCGAGTTTACACTACTTAAATGTATCCTAACAACATCCCAACATATTCAACGTTGTGCGATTATTTGCGACCTCACCCAGATTTTTATGTTCGCCACGACGGGGGTAAATAATGGTACGGTAATTATTATGATGATAATAAACTTGAGAGCTTGTGAGATTGTACGAATCCTCGATTTAGTGTCAGTTTTTCCCGTTACAAGGGTTATAGTAGTAATATGTCAGTCGCAGACGCAGAAAGTGTTTCCTGAAAGGAATGAGAAGAAATTTAACCTTTCTAAACTATTTTACCAATATTACGAGATTTATTGCCCAAAAACGAGCATGAGCGTATAAAACTGCAATCAAATAGCGATCGGAGGCCCTTGGAGGCAAATAACTGTTGCGGACGGAATGACCAGTCATTAGCTGTGGCCTGGTTTACTAAATTACGTTATAAGGTTGAGATGCATTAGGTGACATTCTTTTAATGCAGAAACTTACTTTAACAGTTTGAAAAACCATATTAAAAACTATATCTCCTAAACGGCTTAGCCAATTTTAACGAAATCTAACTAACAAAGGGTAGTTGTTGGGACTTTTGTATTCACAATTTATCAACTTTGTATTATCACGGACACAGTTGTGCAATAAACGATATTCTATTCTAAGATCAAATCAGCCACATCGAAATCGGTCTAGTAATTTTCCAGGAAAATGTTAATAGGCATCCAAACAGAAGACCTCTAACTTCAAACGCATATACCGCTTCAGTTCAGTTCTGTCCGTTGTGGGTAAAAAAAGAAATTAGTATACCCAAAATAACAGTACTTACTTACTTAGTATTAGAGAACAAGTTCCTACTGTCGCTATTGCCGTAGTAACTTTTTCACACCTTCTATTCAGAAAAAAGTATTTTGCTCCCTCATAAGAGGGATCAAAGTAGCACTTTTCTGTTCAAGGACAACAGGGTATTTTTAGTTTGAACCCACTTAGAATATGCCATACCATAGACTTAAATTACACACCGAGGGCGGTATAATAAGGAATGGCCCAGATCACAGGTGTTTGCGGTCCGAGCCGCAGGCGAGGGCCATAAATATAATATGGAAGTGGTATTTTCGTCTCGTCCGTAAAAAATAATAATTGTTTTATAATATAATAATAGACTATACACTTGACAATTTAACATTTAATTTCTAATAATAATGTGTGATGCTCTTTGAGTAACTATATATTTCGTTATTTTGGTAGGTAGCGTTTGTATTTGAATTTTCCTCATAGTCGGTGTGAAAAGCAGTATGTGTCACTCGGTAGCAAAATTATTTTCAGCTCGGGCGTTAACACTTGAATCCCTCACTACGCTCCGGATTATACTTTAGAATCCCTCGCTACGCTCGGGATTCTATTGTATCGTTCAGGATTCAATATACGCCCTCGCCGTAAATACATCATTTTGCTCCCTTGTGACACAATCTACTATTTTCTTGATTTTATGATCAACGTGAACTTGACATAAAATGCAAGATAAATTGTGTGAAATGGTAATGTAAGGTAATGTATACCTGTAATGTTACGTTACTTAATTACACAAAATTCAATTGAAGATATTACGGTAATTAGTAGTGGATCAGGATGGTAATTTGGTTAAGATTGAAACGGTAATTAACTTCAGAGCTTATGAGATTGTCAGAATGTTTGATTTGGTTTTCCTGTCGCATGGGTACGGTAAGGTACACGAGCGATTCGAGTCAGTCGGTTCCCCATTTAAACAAGTAGATTATAATATTGTCTTCGATTTCCGTGATGGTCTGTATTTATTAAACAACATAAAACATTAAAAAACTGGCCAAGAGCATGTCGGACCATGCTCAGTGTAGGGTTCCATAGCCGTAACTATAAGTAAAAAAAGTACAACAACAAAAGAGCGTATCTTCATAGCAATTACGTCCTTTTGTTGAGAAGCGCAGTTTACCGGCAATAACTCAAAAACGGTTAATCCGATCTTGTTGAAAATAATTTTCGTTGAAAGTATTAATTAAGCGTTATCTTCGTGATTTTTTTCATATTTTTTGGACACACGGTTTAGAAGATAGAGGGGGGGGGACACAATTTACACAACTTTCGGAGCGATTATTTCCAAATATATTCACCTAATCAAAAACATTATTTTGAAACCTTATAGTGGTTTTTAAAGAGCTGTCGAACTATGTACCACACGATGATATTTGCAGAAAAAAAATTTTTTTCGCTTCTTTAACATGTATGGAGTGCCCCCCCTAAAAATAGTTTTTTTAGTTCTTTAACTACCAAACTAAGTAGCGGCCCATACAAGACACCTAAATTCCAAATTTCATCAATATCCATTATGTAGTTTCTGAGTAAAATGCCTGTGACATACGGACAGACGGACAGACGGACGGACGGACATGACGAAACTATAAGGGTTCCGTTTTTGCCATGTTGGCTACGGAACCCTAAAAAAACATACCTATTATTAACAACTTACCTACTAAATAAACCTAACTTAACCTATTGGGACCTAAAATTATATTTACAGATGTCCCCTATGTCGCCTCCTGCGGGCAGGGTGCCCATAAGGCTGGCTGCGTTGCCTCACTGGATGGCAATGCCTATCCGCTGCACGAGGAACGTGATTATTTATCTCTCATTGTAATAAAACAACTTAAATGGATTAACTCGTGAATATTTTTTTATTTAAGTACCACGAACGGTGAAAAGGGTTACGAAACGTCGGAACGTAAAAAAATAAGTAATATACGCGATTTAATCCGTTTAAGTTGTTTAATTACCAGTGGTCGGATTAGGTAGTGTCATTTCGCGGAACTTCAGTGCGTAAGCTTAATATGGATGTACCCTTTAACCCAGAATTTCAT
This sequence comes from Eudemis profundana, assembly GCA_947034925.1. Lineage (NCBI taxonomy): Eukaryota > Metazoa > Arthropoda > Insecta > Lepidoptera > Tortricidae > Eudemis > Eudemis profundana. Next base: position 4,097,059 of record OX344809.1, read on the forward strand.
ATGAAAAGTTTAAAGTTTATTTTTGCGTCTTCTTCAAATTTTGGACAGTAAATATTATGCCAATAGTCCAGCAGCCTTGTGCAATCCATTGGCAGCTACATGCTTTGTCGCGCGTGACATAGGTAATGCCGCGATCGTCTCATGCTAGCTGTTCTGAATTTGGTAGTTTCTTAAAAGAAAAGGGTAAAGGCGTTAGAATGACGTTAATTTAATGATTTTTATTACCTTCTAAAATTGAAGATGGTCATAATTTACGAATATATTCAATTGTATTTTGTGCAAATGTTAATAAATATTTTTTGTTGCAGGTATTGAACTCGTCATATATTTGCATATCAGGTTTGTGTCAGAGATTTCATTTAAAGCTCATTAATCACTTCTAACATTATTAATCCTACTAAATAGGTATTATAAATGTGACAGTTTGTGAAGATGTTTGGATGTAGGTTTGAACGTTTGGATGTTTAAATATTTGTTACTAAATAACTTACTAATCCATTCATTGGAATGAAGTGTTGAAATTTGGCATGCAAGTAAGTAGATCAAGTTAAGAATAGTAACATAGGATTCTTTATGTCCCGGAAAAGAGTTCCCTTGGGAATAACACTTGAAACGGCAGGTAAATGCTAGTTATTCGTATTTTTAAAAGGATTACTTTCTCAATTGTTAAATAAACGAACGAATGGTCATATGAAACAATAAAAGCCAGATTTTCCATGCAAACACTCAACGAATAGAAATAAAAACAACAGAGTTTTATGTTACAAAATTAGGGAAACAATAAAAACCAACTTCGTTGGCCTTGCGCAGTAATATGCATTTTACGGTTGTGTGTAATTTATAGCTCTGCTTTTCTGCGCGTGCTTGATATTTTAAGACCTATTTGAACAACTCTGGGGTGGTAATAAAAACTAGGCTGTGTAAATCTTAGATTACCGACAAAATAATATTATTTAGTTTTAAATTTACATTCTATATCCAAAACTGGAGCCAAATTTGTATAATTTTGACGTATTCTCTGTTGCATGTGTGATGTTTAAATGATGTCAATTGATACGTGACGTGACGATGCGTAACACCAAATGTGTAACAATTAGAAACAAAGCTTAGTCATAGTGTTAGGAATATACATGTTTGCCGATGGAGTCGTTTATACATTGCAATCGTGCTGAATAACGAATAGGGACGTACTTTTAAAGCATGCGTAACAGCTTACTTTATTGCTGTATTGCTCGAATAGCCAACTGAAGATTAAACTGTAGCTCAGTGTACCACAGGGTTAGCGTCCCTACGAAAGAGCACTTATGTAAGATACTCGTCCGTACTAATTACCGCCGCCGTTACAGCGGCCCGGCGGGGCGATACGGCGATATCCGGGATATTGCGCGATACGCGTTTATCATAATGGGATATGGTGGTCGGTTATACCACATGTACAGCCAAATGTTAACAATGTCTATTTCAAATATAGTATTCATTTATTCATAAGCAAGGCTCAGTGTACCGCAGGCTTTGCATCCCTTCGAAAGGGCTCTTATGTAAGATAGTCGTCCGTACTAATGACTGCCGCCGTTACGGCGGCTCGGCGGGGCGATACGGCTGGATAGCCGGAGTATCGCGATACGCGGTAATCAAAATGGACGATGGAAGTTGTCGGCTGAATACCGCAAAAAAGTAACAAACTTGAAGGTTCAGGGGCAGAACTTAATAGAAAACGGTGGCTAGTCGAGCTTGATTGTATAAAGTGCAGAATGAAGAATGAGTAATTGAATAAATGAATTAACGTTTATTTCGCATAAAAATACACACATTACAATAAAACAACCAAGAAAGTACCTAAACATCAATTTTTGCGAAGAATGGGTTCAAGCCACAGAAGGTAGTTCAACGCTGGTATTTGGTGGCTCCACATGTACTTAAGGCGAAACAAAACTACTAATTACGCAGTTACAGTTTACATACTAAACATTATTATTTGATCTTAACACGTTCACCGGCGGTAACGGGTATCACCGTAAAGTGTGAACCACGCTATATGACGGTACGGCTAACGCAGTATTTATTCGCGATTGCCTATAAGTCGGTACGGTGCTTGCCGATCAAAACCCATACCATTATTACGGAGCAAATTTTTATTGTCATGTGGGGCACAACAACGATGACACTACCGTCGAAACGGAGTGTAATCTCAAACTCGAGTTTGTCTCTGACTCACACAAATAAAACGCATCTGGGTAATTCAACACACACACGCAGTACGGTGCTTGCCGCTGGCGTTCTATAAGATCATAGGAACCTAATGTATGGCGAAATTTTACTGTGATTCTAGTACATTCCATAACTTGGGTACCTACCGCCGGCAAACGTGTTAAGAACTAAGTAGAGGCGACATCAAAAATATAAAGTCTGTCAGTACCTAATATAAAGTCTTCCAGATTCGCGAAATTCACATGAAACAACGTACGAGTAACTTGATATACGGGATGATATTTCATTTCATTACGCAGTCGTCGTTAGCGGAATCCTTTTAGGGAATTGCGGTTTTGTAGAAAAGAATAAGTAGATTTTGGGACGTATAAATCTGACATCTTTTTTTTGCTTGCTTAAAAAGGATGTGAATGAATCGTATGAATTAGTTTTTGGGTAAAGTTAAAGTGTTGGAATAGCTTTCTAGTCTTAGGGAAAGTTTTGGAAACTTAAATCTAAAGGCCTGTTCAAATTGATGGTATCCGGTACCGCCGTGGGTAGCGATAATAAGCGCCCCTCCCTACGCTTTTTCGCTTGGCTGAATCAGCGAATTTTTCTACGTCGAAAAAAAAACCGGACAGCGTTGGAAAACGAATGTATTTCTTTCACGATACATTTGTCTAATTGTTGTAAACGCCCAAAAAAATAGCAATTTACCAAGTATACTTATAAACGTACAAATATTGGTTTTGCATGATGTAACTAGTACGTTGGTTGCAGCGTTGCCGAAATTCTATTCTGTGGCGTATACAGCGTTTATGCATGTTGTGAAAAAATTAATCTGTCATAACAATTTAACGGTAGAAACAAGTATGCAACTGGTTACCACTTTTATGCTGTATGGAATTCTTGCTTGAATTGCTTGAATTCTTACTGGTTGTATTTAGCGATAACGCATGTAGTGAAAAAATTAATCTGTCATAACAATTTAACGGTTGAAACAAAGTATGCAAATGGTTACCGCGTTTATGCTGTATGGAATTCTTGCTTGTTGTATTTACCTTTTTACCCGACTGCGGCGAAGCCCAAAGGAGGGTAATGTGTTTGACCTGCATGTATGTATATATGTCCGTTCCTGTGTCCGCTCGTAACGTACTCAACGGCACAACCGATTTTGATAAATGATACATCATTATAGATTCGTCTTGATAACGCGAGTGTCACTGGGTATGAAGTTCGATAAAATAAACAAAATGGCAGATTTTATGCACTTTTAAAGTGCACCGCGGTCGGGTTTTTTTTAGTAAAAATATTTTTCATTTACAGTGTTTCATCGTAACGAAAATAAGAGTGCCAATAGCGTAAGCTGCACTATAAAGGTAAACTAGTCATTTCTGTAGGTAGGTTTTGAGTAGGTATACGATTTAAAAGTCATCTCTAAGTTTTTTCTAAACTTGTTCCAAATTTGAAGTGTTTCCGTTAAAAAACAAAGAAGTCATGATTTTCTTTAGTCGAACAGTTTTTGGCTCTGGTGGGTGGTGAATTTTGCAATTTGGCGTCTACTATGTTTCACATTGATATCTTCAAATGGTAAGATTTTAAATGTCTGAATTCTAGTTCATCTCAAACTAATTTTTAGAATATAATTGATATTTTACTAAAAATATTAAATACATTTTATTTGTAAATTAACCGAGCTTGAAAGTAGGTTTTATAACGTATAAAAGATATTGCAGGTATTAATATTTTTATAACATTGCCAGAGTCTGATATAGAAAACCACCACCATTATAATATTAACTAAACTAAACGATAATTAAGGTGTAGACGTAAAAAAAAAAACAATTTGGCTAAATTAAAATTAACGTACAACCTATAACACTGACCAAAGAAAACCCAGGGAACGGTTTAATTAAAATTAGAAAGTTTCGTTGAAAAGATCCTAGAAATACTGAAGGACGAAGAAAAGTTTTCTCAGTTTTTTACCTAAATGGGGGGTAGAAGAAATATCCTTGTTCTAAAAAAACAATTACCTTTACGTTAGAATTCCTCTTAAAACTACTTATTCTTCTTACTTATTTGTTCTTTCATGTGAAACTTATATTCTTTTCTATTAGGTACTCTTCTTTTATGTTTTTCTTTTACCGTTATTGTTACCGTGTTTTCCTTTTATCCGACTTCAAAAAAGTAGGAGATTCTCAGTTTATCGGTTTTTTGTGTATATTCCCCGATTTTGGAAGACAGCTAGACCGATTTAGATTTTTTTTTAAATATACTTCCCAGGTGGTCCCATTACCAACAGATCAGGGACCGATAATGAGACATTGGAGAAATCGAATGACGACCGGCTTAGCCTAGTGGTTAGACTGGTTAGTGGCTCTGCCTACGAAGCTGAAGGTCCTGGGTTCGAATCCCGGTAAGAGCAAATATTATCTCTGTGATGATATTTGTTTCTGAGTCTTTGATGTTTTCTATACACGGTGGGAATGAGTAGCCCGACAAACTTTAACTATAGAATCTAACGACTATTGGGAGTAAAAAAGTTATATGATGTATAGTCGAAAAACGCTTACTTTCCAAGATATTCATCATTTTTAAAATGAAAACTCCCAAGTGTGTAACAAGCCCTAATAAATGTGATAAGCCACTTTTACTATTTTTTTTATTCCGCCAGCTAAACAGCAATTACCCTTTCGTAGCATTTGATGGTAAGCGACTAAGAGGCCAAAAAAAATTACCTTTAGTTTCCATTGTAACTTTTTTTTTCCTTTTTGATATTTTTTCCTCCAGTAAGGATGTTTACAAGGAGGGTCTGAATTTACTGATTTATTTTGTTCCAAAAAAACTAGTAAAGGGCGATTCCATTATCGCGGGTGCAACATTTTGACTCATTCAAGGCCTCCTCCTAATAAAACGAAAAACATTTATTATAAAAATATTGTTTTAAGAATTACATTTTAACCTCTTTTCTACAGATTTATGTATAAGAATTTAAAATAAATGTTTAAATAGCCACAAGAGAGGGTTAAAGTGCTATCGCGGGTGCAACCAAATCGGCCCATCTCTCCGGATCACAGTATAAAAACAGAAATATCTTTTAATTGTCAAATATTTAAAATGTTTTGCGTATTTATATTGAAGGACAATAAACAATCAACTATAAAAACATAAAAAAAGTATTAAAAACTGAAACTATCAATAAATTATTCACTGTTAAAACGATCGCGGGTGCATCATCGTATGATTCGCAGTTGGTCCTAAATCTTAGAATGCTAAGGTTTTCAAGCGCTTTAACATCCTGAATATGAAGTTAAGTCCATAACAATTAATTTAAGACCTCACCTTACACGATGGTATCAAAAAAAGTAATAAATTTTGGGACTTGAAAATTGATGTCAAGGTTTGTCTCTAGCGGAATCGCCCCAATGTAACATGACAGAATTCGACCTATGTTGATATAACATTTTATACTTGTAATGACATCAGTACGTCTAGCATAACTGGCCGCGACTTCGTCTCTCGCGCGACAGTGCATCACCTGTCACTGTCACACGATATTGAGTGGAAAGAGATAGGTAGCATTTGTCGCGCGACAAAGAGTCGCGTGTCACAGTTGTGCTAGAGGTACAGGAATACGTGGTTACAGTTTGTCGGGTTACTCAATCCCACCGTGTATATTTAAGTATTTGTATTTAATATATCGTCGTCTAGTATCCATAACACAAGCCTTATTGAGCTTACTATGGGACTAGTTCGATTTGTGTAAGATTGTCCCCTAATATTTATTTATTTAAAATATATTATACAATATAGCCATGCCTTTAAAAAATATAATAATTCGTAATCAATCCAGCCGTCTTCGACTAAGTCGGAACCCTAAAAACCCCATGAATTGAGAACATTCTTGTTTGAGTTAAAGAACCTCAATTTGGAAATTTATGGCCTTCACCTACGGCTTAAGCCACAATCACCTAAGATTACATTGTACCGCCCTAGAGTATGTAACGTAATATCAAAATTCACACAAACTAATAAAAAAGTTAAATAAAAACGCAACATTGCCAACTCATGTTTAAACACTTTGCAGCACTTAACTATAACAAAGTTTTATTAAAGTCACCCAGATAGCTTTATGTCCACTAATAGCAACGTGCACGCTCTTATAGCGCAGGAACCTCGTAAATCTTATGATATAAGACCTGTTTGGCTTCATGATAGCGATGATGACCTAAATGGGGCGAGTTAAATTAGCCACGTAATTTTATGGCGACACTGCTACCGTTTAAAAGGTCTCATAAGAGCCAGGATTGGGGCTACTTGCACCGTTCTTTAGTGCTAGTGATACACCGCTGAAAGGGCATATGAGGTTAAGATTTGAGCTTCTATGACGCCTTTTTATAGCTAATATAAAGGTGGGTTTTATGAATTAGGGGACAATTCCCGTTTGGTTTTTATCACACTGGCTGATAGTAAAAGTTAGCAAATTATGGTGTTATTCGAGTTGTCTGAAAGAGATCGCTCTCTGGCGATAAGACCGTTTATTATTTTTATATAATTTTGGTCTCTGCTATTGAATCTTTAATTTTTCAATCCGGGACTTGAGATTCAAAAGAGCTATATCAGTTGGTCTAGGTCACCTGTTCACAGGCTCAGTCCCGATTCAAACAACTCTGTATATCTTTCAACTCACTCGCTCTCAAGTAGCCGTGAGCTGCAAGAAAAGGCACGATAAACACGAACTTTTCGTCCCTGTCTTGTCACCGTATACCTAAACGCTTTCTCTTTCGTTCGGAAATATTCGGATTTTGAGCCACTGAGTTGTAAGAGTTAGTGAGCCGTTGACACACCACGGAGTTACTGAGCTTATAGGAGCTAATGAGCTGTTGACATACCTTTGAGAGCTAAATATCATTTTTTTCACTTTAGTGACACGTTTTGCGTAGGTCTAGTTACTTGTACGGGCGGCTCGCGCTGGTAAGGTAAACGTCCTAATGCTCGACACGCTGCCTAATAGTTGACACCCTGCTGACAGCTCTATTGCTAATGACTTCAAATTCAAGATGGCGACTACTGGGACAATGTCAAGCACTCGGATGTTTACCTTACATGCTCCAAACGCTGAACCCGCACATTTCTTTACCGTTGTTTACTTACGCGATGCATGTAACCTGCGCAAGAGATTAAATATGCGCTGACTACTTGCCCTGTGTACAAGCACCATAAGGCAGATGTGATTAGTAGAGACTGGATCTGATGTAGCGATCTCAATATTAATATGGATATAACTAGTGCAATTCGTTAAATAAATGTCATGTTGGTTGTATAAGGTCTTAATTTTTACTGTGCATTGTGAAGAAGAAATATTAAAGAAGAAGTTACGATAAGTTACATTGTTTTTGTGAGTAGAAAAAATAATAAATTATACCAGTCATATCCATATTAATATTGAGATCGCTACATCAGATCCGGTCTCTACTAATGCGTAATAGTCGACATCCTGCTGTCAGCTCTATTGCTAATGACTTAACATTCAAGATGGCGACTACTAGGACAGTGTCGAGCACTCGGATGTTTACCTTACATGCTCCAACTAAACGCTGAACCCGCACATTTCTTTACCGTTGTATACGCGATGCGTGTAACCTGCGCAAGTTATTAAATATGCGCAAACTACTTGCCCTGTATATAAGCATCATAAGGCAGATGTGATTAGCCTCAATCTATCGTGATTGTAAATGTGTTTCATTTTGTAGTTTATTACATTTTGTCTGCGCGAAATGACTAGAGAAGCCTCTAAAAACCAGAATTAACGTGCAACCGAGTAAATAGGCATTTACTGAACCGGCGAGCTACATCTTGAACCTCGTAGTCGCTTACGATCAGGCACTACGGAGATCAAACGCAGGTCAGTTTTTTATAAAAAAAAAATCTTCTGTTGGTCAGCGCCATCTATTATCTTCATTTAAAACCTAAGATTTTTTGATAAATATGTAAGTATATTTTTTAGCGGAGACAAAACTTATCAAGCTATAAGATAAAATACAATTCAAACATCACTGATGCCGTGGAAGCAAACATTGACCCTCTTTATGTTTACCGATTCGAATCATCTTAATTTCAGTACAATGCACATAATCATTATACATCGGCTTCCCATAAAATCATTCTACCTTACTAAAAGCTGAAATTGATGACACACAATGGAATACTTATCAAATAATAACCATAATACTTTCATTTCTCCTAAAAGCATCGAATCGTGTTCTTGACCTAAACCCATAAATTGATTACGGTATTATTTTACGTCCCCATACGACAAAACATAATAAAAATATCAAAATATCCCGTATACGTGTCGGCGTATAGCCTCACGAACGCGTAGGCTGTGGAAAACTGATTTTTCTGCCTTCGGCCGAAAAGCGTTTTTGCCATATTGACGCCGCATCGATGCCTGAAAGCATTTGATTTACTGACGATCGTAAAAATGTGACGAAACTGTACCAGCCTGGGACAGATACGATGTTATGGCGTATGTCGTTTGATCTATTGCTTCGATCTTTAAATATGTAGCTGTCTAGCTTGCGAAATAAGGCCTCAAATAAAACGGTTGAGTAGTTACATTCAAAATGTTACAACGGGACACAAATAGTATATTACACAACTAGGGTGGTAATACAAAGAAAGGCCAAGATCGCGGATGTTTGCGGCCCGAGCGGCAAGCGAGGGACGTAAATATGTGATCGAGGGCTTTCTTTATTACCTCCCGTGTTGTGTACATAATGTTATGTCTACACTTGGCCAGAAAGCGGCTGTTTTCGTACGCGCAGCGTGCAGAAAAAGTCACTTTATGGCCATGTGTGACAGAAAAAGTAGTAGTACTACGTATAGAAGTCTCTCTCTCTAAAGTAAACGCAAGACAGTACATTACACAACTAGGGTGGTAATACAAAGCAAGGCCGAGATCGCAGAAGTTTGCGGCCCGAGCTGCAAGCGAGGGACGTAAATATGCGATCGAGGGCTTTCTTTATTACCTCCCGTGTTGTGTCCACCATTTTATGTCTACACTTGGCTAGAAAACGGCTTTTTTCGTACGCGCACCGTGCGGAAAAAGCCACTTTATGGCCAGGTGTGGCATAAAAGAATTTTTTTTTTTACTTGTCAATTACGTAAATTATTTCGTACATAAATATGTAGTATTTACTATCGAATGAAATTAATTACACAATGTTACCACACAATGTACCTGATAAAAAACCTCAAGTTGACAGATGTCAACTTTGTTTACACAATTCCTACATTGAAAAACGTTGTATAGTAGCCGCGTGACGAAATCGTGTAGTCGGCCATTCTCCAGAAATATGTCTGCGGTCACCTAATTACCGCGTCGCTGTTTTCATACTAAATGTATGGAGACGGATGATTTACACGCAGACATATTTCTGGAGAATGGCCGTTGTGAGGCAATAGCTAATAATCGCAAGTATTATATTCCAGTGAACGAAATAAAAACAAGGTTACTCTCGGCCTTTCTTCCACTCCCTAAGGATCCGCCTCTAACATTCAGCTTATTAGGTTCGCTTCGGTCAGAAGGAGTAAAAACTTCTCGAACACTAACTTGATTAAATTGATTCCGTTAGACATTTTGGGAGCAAAGTTTTGATATATTTTCGGGTCGCAGCTCAATGTAAAGTGCAATTTGTGTTATGAATTATGAAGTTGGCTGGCTAGAATGTTTCTGAAACTTTTTAATCTGGAATTTTAAAGTAAAATTCGCTTCTGGGGCTGTGTCTGACGCCTACAAAGTTACGTCGCTTCGAAGTGACGGATCAGTTGTTAAATAATACGAGTACATGGTTATCGCGTTACAAACATACAGCCGAATTGAGAATCGTCCATCTTTTAGGACTCGTTTAAAGAGCGTACGGTAGCAGAAATCCGCATTAAAACAAATTAGTTTACACAAACTATTTCTTTCATCTTTTCATTTTTCTATCATTATAGTATGGTAACAAAAGATAACTAGATGTCATCTACGATCTCGTCCGCGTGTATTATCAACTTTTTCATGTAAATTTTCATCCCCGGTTACAATCAATAAGACACAATTTTCATCCTGTTAAAATCAAAGAGACAAAAATAATACGGTTAGACTTAGAACATAATCTCTAAACAAAATTTACCCGTTTACATTACACTTTGCTATTAAATGAAGACAGTAATTTCGGTACTTAAAAACAATTCCTATTATTCTATTTCCGATCATTGAAATTATGACATAAATTTCAATTACTTAGCCATTATTGTTTAAATTCGACGTACCAATTCTGCATTCACAGTTTCCAATTTATTAACATTGTTTATGCTTCAGTTTTAGTTAAGTCTAGTGGTTTGGTTTTGGCTAAAATGTTACGTTTTTGTACGCCCATTGGCCGAACATAGCGGATCATATATATTTTTCTGCTCTCTAAGTTTTCTGATTTACCTATGTTTCACAAATAAAACACTTTGACTTTGACTTCAGTTGTCTAACTACACCCAAGAGTTCATTTATTCAACACAAACACATACTAAAAATAAAATCACCATATAAGATTAAATCCGCATCGCAGGCTTCATCAGGTGGGTACAACTAATCGGCAACAGGTTTCGTCAAGATTTCCTATTTGTTTTTTTTATTCTATTCTCACGTTACGATATGAAAATATAATCTCTCCACATGAACGTTCATTTTCCGAAAGCCCGACCTTGCCAGACTTTCTGCCTCAAAAAATTATCTTGAAAATGTTGGACGATCCCAACTTCTGACGAGGGTGGCGCCCCGGGCGAAGTTAGTCAAAACTCTTGCTAATTCTGATTGCCGGGTTTTCAGGAAGCAAAAACGTTATTTATGAACACGCTTCAAGCTCTTATTCCTTTATGATTTAATTTTTTAGATTTTTGGATGGTTTTTGGATTTTTACAAGCGTTTTTAGTTTGTTTCACCTCCTAGTTCAATGATTTTTAACCTTTTAGTGATGGGAATGGTCCCTACCATTTCACAAAATTTGTGTCTTGCCACGGACCGCCAACTGTATGGACGTAATATAAAGTAATAGGGTAATACCATTTTTTTTCTTCAATTTTGTTCGGATGGCTTCGCGGACCACTTCGGGTGCTTCCAGGGACCACCAGTAGTCCGCGCACTACCGATTAAGAACCACTGTACCAGTTACATGGTTCTATTTCATAGATCTGATTAAGCAAAATTGGTCAAACACAAAACCATTGTTTGATTAAATAAACCAAAATTGCTATTTTGTAATTGTACTTATGAAATTGTGTGACTGTTCGTCTGTCTGTATTGAAATCTTACAAGTTAAACTGAACCCACTTACTGGTTATCGATTGAGCTAAAATGTTGTATGCATACAATTGGATAACGATGTAATTATTAGGAGAAGCTGGAGATGTTGACTGTCCGGCGTCCGTTGATGGAAACCATCAAAAAATACGCGAGTAATTATAACGCGCTAGCACTATTTGACTAACACGTTATCATATCGCGAATTATCAAAGCAATATTGATAAGTAAAGGATAAAGCATCGGTCACGTTCTGACAAATAGTGAGTGAGAGTGACGGATGCTTTATCATTTATTTATCGCACGACAAAGCGATGATGGTGCCGGAGTGCCATTTGGCCATGTAATCGTCTATAATACATAAAATAAATCCAACGTGTTTGGACTCTGTCCATTGGTTTGGACTTCAATGAATTGCCGCAATTTTTCATTAATCCCATCGCCCGAACGAGATTTTGTAAGAAATAAGACCAATCTATGAATATACACCCTGTCAATTTAGGTAATTAAATAAAATCAATTTATAAGTATATATTCACTCAATTGAAAATCGGTTTATAAACAAAGGAGTTCTGAGGCAACATAAAGAAATAATATAACCGACTAGATACAGAATCTCTTCTTATTTTTATGCCACACCTGGCCATAAAGTGGCTTTTTCCGCACGTGGCTTTTGCGCGTACGGAAAAAGCCGCTTTCTGGCCTAGTGTAGACATAAAATGATGTACACAACACGGGAGGTAATAAAGAAAACCCTCGATCGCATATTTACGTCCCTCGCTTGCAGCTCGGGCCGCAAACTTCTGCGATCTCGGCCTTTCTTTGTATTACCACCCTAGTTGTGTAATGTACTATTAACGTCGGTTAAAGCGTTGTAGCAAAACGGAATACAATAAAAAAAACAAAAGCATTCATCAAAATATCTCGCCTCAATAGTTCATAAATCCTTACGATTTCCATCCACTTTATTTCCCTAATAAGGATAGACAAGTGATGGATCGTGGGTTGTAAAACAAAAGTTTTCTCAACAGTTTTTTGGGATAAACATGCCCTAGATTCGAGAGTACTTTATAATGACGCTGTCAAAATATTTGGGCCGTGGCTGGGGTTTTATCTCAGTATAAGTTTCAACCTATGTACAAATCTGATGGTATAACTAAGATCTGTATAAATCGTTATTATAGTGCTCTGGGTGCGTATTATAAGTATCACATAGAAAAAGCATGTTACACAGTGAAGGGGAATTAGCCTCTTTAAGGGATTTCTTCCAGTTAAGATTTTAATCACCTTAAAAATTAGGTATTTAGGTTCTCAATTAAACTCGTATGTTTATAAATGTACCTATACAGGTGTGTTTGGTAATTATGAACCAATTAAAGCATTTTGCTATGTACTAAAAATAGTTCTAAACTCTCTTCTTGTTCTTTGAAAAACTGGATTGGTTCAGTACCTGTTTTACTAGCTCCAAAAACATCAATAATTTTCAAACACTTGCCGGCTATGCTTTACAAACGACTTCTTAACAATAACCAATCTTTAACACGTTCGATAACTGGTATCACCGTAAATGTGAACCACGCTATATGACGGTACGGCTTACACAGTATTTATTCCCGATTGTCTATAAGTCAGTACGGCGTTTGCCGATCAAAACCCTTACCAACGGAGCAAATGTTTACTGTCATGTGGGGCACAACAACGATGACACTACCGTCGAAACAGAGTGTAATCTCAAACTCGACACACACGCAGTACGGCGCTTGCCTCTGTCGTTCTATATAATCATCAGGTATTGTATGGCGAAATTTTACTGTCATTCTAGTATACTCTATAATTTGGGTACCGCTGGTGAACGTGTTAAGTAAAATTTATAATCAAGAACTTTGTCACTCTTCCGGAAGTAAACAATAGCCGAATCACCGCCTAAACTCTTTAGGAACCTCATTTCGGCGGCTTATAATGCAAATGTACTGGTTAAACATAAATTATGCCCCAGTGATTGTTTTTCGAGATAAATGTTAACGGCTACAGTACAATGGGCAATTAACGGGTTTTCGATTCAAAATCGGTGTTAATTCCGCTGTATTGTTCCGGAAACCAACTGGGATGGGAGTCTATTAGAGAATTTTCGGTTTATCTTTGATCAGATGATATCTTTATTTAGTGACTAGTACTTACTCGTGACTTCGCCCGCGTGGTTCCCGTTACTGTCCCAAGGGAACTGTTTACCGGGATATAAAGTGTTCCTATGTTTCTTTCCCGGGCCTGGTCTAATGGCAAATTTTAGCTCAATCCCCGTTATTTAGTAACAAACATCCAAATATCCAACTATCTAAGCATCGAAACATCTTCACAAACTTTCTCATTTATTAGTGTGAAGTTGAGAGAGTCGAAATGTACGTTTTTGCAGCATAAATGGCCATATCTTTTTTACTTTAACTTAGAAGTTTGATTTTTATACAGCTTCAAGGGACTATCGACCTGAGTATATGGTTTTAGTTTCAACTCGATAGCTCCACGCGTTCCTGAGATAAATGGTCTTGACAGACGGACAGACAGGCCCACAGACAGCGCGGGATGGACGGACAGATGGACAACAAAGTGATCTTATAAGAGTTCCGTTTTTTTTTCCTTTTCAGGCGATAACGAAAAGTGATGTGTCACCATTTTCTTTGTGTTAGGAATAGCTGTGGACCTGGTCGGCCTTTTACCACTCGATGTTGATTAGGGTTGTCGCCACAGGAATGTGTAAATTTTTAGTACATACATTAAGCTTTATACTCTCATCTGTGAGAGTATCATCGAAATATAATAAGTATGGAAGCGTAACTGACGCTCAAAATCGCCCCCACGGAATACGTACTAACGGGGCGGAGTTAGTACTTGGTACTGAAGAAAAATCTATAGCGGCAAATGAAATTCTCACGTCACGCTTTGTAACCAATCACAGATTTTTGTCTTTCCTAACCTAGGTATCCAAAAAGAAGTCTTCTCAACTACTAATATTTGTCATAAATGATTTTATTGTTTTTTTATTGTAAACACTAAGTTGGTTATCAATACTACTTGATGGTCGATTTCAGGCGTTTTTCTGGCGTTTTTTTTTAATTCAATTAGTGTCACTCGACTTTTATCACGGAGGACTGTCGAGTGACGACAACTTTTGATTAAGTCATGTGTAGCCTCGATACCGTCTATCGTTTATAATAAAAGTTAACTGTGATCACCACCGCTTGCTGCTATATTTGCTGGAACACGAATGAAAAAAACCGCCGCTGTCGAAACGCTCTGAAATCGACCCTCGATAGTCGTATTGATTTTAAAAAGTTGGCTTTGTGAGGCAAATTTCATCGTCAATTTTGTTAGACGTTATTCGTTCCATACATTATATTTCGATGGAGTAGTGGGACGTACATAGGTTGATGGTGATGTGCATTTGTGAACAAATTAGTTTGAAGTCGGTTATTATAAATTTTGTAATTCGGAGCTACCAGCAGCTGTAAAGCCGCCACGCGCCAGTTTGATTGCGGACGAGGGATCTTCGTAATCTTCGGTAATCCACAACAAGGCGTTATAAACGTTGCTAGGGTTAGTACAAATGATATAATTCCGTCAAGTTGTTCTTAGGGTTCCGTACCAAAATGGTAACAAAGGAACCCTTATGGTGCGACTCTGTCTATCTGTCCGTCCGTCTGACACAGCAAGATATCTCAGGATCTACTGATGCTAATAACTTGAAATTTGTGTGTGTTAAAAATCGCTCACCCAAACCTATTGGACAGAAAAAAATCTTATACTTTTAGTTTAGTTTTTTTTTAAAGGGGACCTAAATGTGATGTCGAAAATCAAAAGTAGAGCTATTATATTGAGTGGTATATCAAATGAAAGGGCTTTAGTGTTGATTTCAAAACTATTTTTATTTATTTTTCTTAGACATGTAGTTTTTGATTTAATACAAAAAACGTAAAAAAAAAACCATTCGCCCCTATTATCTCCGAAGTTACTGAATAGAAAAATCAGTAATAATTACCGATTATTGATATCATCCAAAATATTACTGGAAAAATAAAACTGTTTTCCTAACTTGCAGCGTTTTTTAGAAATTCGCAAAAATTGTAAGACAAATTTATTTGCTCCTACTAAACTAACCATAAGTCGATGTATAGGGACAACAGTTTTTCAAGAGCAAAGTTAAGTTTGTCCCACCATACAGTGTATCTTGAATTATCCACGTATCTACTGACGAGTTTGTACGGAACCCTCGGTGCATGAGTCCGACTCGCACTTGCCCAGTTTTTTTTATTGCCTTAGGCCAAACAGGCAGACAGCCCACCTGATCTGATGGAAAGTGATCACCGCCGCCTATAGACATTTGCAACACTTTTTAAGTGCATTACCAATGTGCTATCTGGAAATTGTAAAAATTTATAGTACCTACCTACAGGGCCGCGCCGCCCCTGTGTGCGAAGTGTGCAACGCACACAGGCGCCAAGGCAATAGGGGCGCCGGAATTCGAAACACGACGACAATAAATAGGTTGCTTCATAGGTTTGCACACAGCCGCTGCCGGGGGTCTGCGCGGGCCTGCCTGTAGCTACCGATGGCTTTGCTTGCGTTATTTCCATAGTAACGGAAATAACCTTCTATCGAAATATAAATCCTTTCAACCGAGCTTTGGTCTACTTTTATACCATTTTTTTACAACTTTTGTGCCTCTATTAAGAAAGGGAATAAGTCAGATACAAGCCAAAAGCAGAAACCCGTAAGTTCTACTATGAGACTTGAGACCTTTTTTATCTCGTTTAAATCTGACTTATTTTCTTTCTTACTAGAGGCACTGAAATATCCGTACTTCTAGACATCCAAATATCCAGACATCCAAACATCCAACATTTTCACAAACTTTCACATCTTAGCATATAAGCAGCCGAGATAAGTTATGGACTTTCAGAGCGAATATGTTAATTAACAGTCAGTAGATTTGTTTTTATCACTAAACTAACCACTTATTTCTGTTTTTAACTGTCATCGAGTCGATTTTATAGTACATTCATCCCGGGAAAATAAAAAATAAAACATAAGCACGCGAGTAGGCCTCGTTTCCATAAAATTTATTAGGTTAATACGAGTACCTACATAAAACGTGCAATAAATTGCCGTTTATAAAGTAACCTTTTTCCAAATACGTGACATCCTTTGCGTTCTAAATATAAATAATTGGACATCCTTGTTCCCTTAATTAAGTGAAATGGGGAACGGGTAAGCCCTTGAATTTTGGCGGTAGGTATGTGCCAACCCTAACCGAGATACAGAATGATTAGAATGTCAACCGCTCTGCGCTCGGAATCCGGATTGTTCGCGTAAAACGTTACGCAATCATCCTGTGGGTAAGGCTGTTAATACATTGGTGTGGTTTGATTCAATTTATTCACGTTTTGTTGCGCGACTGCCAGAAAAAATACAAATTTCAACGGAAGATATCTAACAATTTGTTTCTTAACGATAAGATACTCGTCAGGAGGGGAGGGGGGGGGGGGGGGGGGGCAGTGAAAATATATTAATTATATAATAATATAGCAATCTTGAATTATTATATTAATAATAATGCAAGATTGCTTAGTGTGACTAGCCATAATCCGAAGGAGTCTTTCTCTGTCTCTGTGCCATCGTTCAAGTTTCACAATCATATATTATAATACAATGCTCCATAATTATGTATACCGGGTGGAACTGTGCACTGGACTATCGACTTTCCGGATAATATAGTCATATTTATCATAATATATTTGGTCTAGAATCGACCTGCAATAGTAAAATGCTTGTAATAATAAAGAAAAGCAAAATTATCGAAATAATATTTATTAAATATTTGTACAACCCTTGTGTCTCACACAGTACCTACACGCTGCCGCCCGTGACAAGTATGACTTTTAAGTAGGGCTGAAACACGCAGTTTTTTGCACGAAAGAGCCGAGCTATAACTTGAATACGGTGACAGATATTAACATAGTATATTTGGAGAAAATAATGTACATACTTAGGCTAAACAATGCCACATTTGCAGAAAAGTCCCTCGTTCCGTTTCACCGTGTATTTTGATCAGCATGCAGCCCACAGATATATAAGAAACAAAGATGTGAAATCACACGTGTTTTGTATTAGAACCGCTGTCGCAGGTTTTGCTCACATATACATTAACGCTGTGCACATGCAAAGACAACACCCACAAATATACTAGCGTCACCGCCAATCATCAAAGAACACAGCGACACACTACAGCAACGCTGTCGTTGCTATTGGCTAGTACACACTAACGCCCGCGCCGTCTCAATACACGCACACACTTAAATATTTCATCGACGTAAGGGCTTGACAAAGAATAAAAAGTTATCGATGAACGAATGAATGAATGTTGCTCCGTTCATCAATCACTAAAAATAAATACCTAATAACGAATCGTAATTCGTTATTTCTTTTGTATGATTTTTTTTTACAATTAGGGTGTTCAAATGGACACAATGATGAAATATTTTTTTTACTACAATATTATATAAATAAATGATGTTGTGTTGTGGTAACTTCTTAGTTGTATAAATAGATTAGCTAGGCAAAGAATATATCTTTGAAGAGCTGTCGCTATCATTGTCATGATTATTTATTGTTCTTTCTCACATAATTGGTTATTTTTACATACTGTTGTTACAATTGAAATTGAAAAATTTGTAGGGAATAATAAGGGAAAGGGGTAGAGAATAACATTCATTTTTAAAATAATCAATTACTTTAATCGGCCCTGAACAAAATATATTTATTGACATATAAGTAATTCTTAAGACATTCTTTACATATAAGTCATTTTCATCAAAGTGTTTTGAACTAATCACACTATTTTTACTTGGAAACCAGTCCTTTCTCCCAGTCGCATCGATCCATTTTTCTTTTAATGTGGCTTTAGCAGGAAACCTAAAACACCACAATGATTAACTGTAATAAACATAAAATAACTGCAACAAAATAATTGCTTGAAATGCAAAATTAATATTTTATATTTATTTAATACGTTGTCAGTGCATTAAATTTAAATATACTATGATTTATCTTAAAATGGTACCATTCATTCATTCATCCAATCATATCGATATTTTTATCGAACAGGTAACTCACTACTGTTAGTTCATTCAAAATGGACTCATGAGAATTGACAAGGTAAAATGAACTTTATCGGTGAATTAATAGAGTCGACTTCTAAATAAATGCCAACTAAATTAAATCGAAATAAAAATATTTCGGAAAACTCATTTTATTTACATACCTGTGGTAAGAAATGCCTCCTTTCGATAAATTTTGGATGCTACTTCTATTTGGTCACCTTAACACAGAACAGTTTGGCATAATTGCTTGTTTTAACCTCACGAAAACGTAAAAAAGCAGAGCTCAGCGTGTGACGGCGGTTACATAGCAACTGTCAACTGTTCTCTCGCTATAAGGTCATTTTGCCCCTATAGCTGAAACGCGCGCCACGCCTACTGACCATATCCATGTTTCTTATAAATCCGTGATGCAGCCATATTTCACGCGCAACACAGCGTCAGGAGTGACTCACTCCGCGATTTTGCCGTGCGGCTACTAGTACCAAATTTGCCCCCGCGGAGGGGCTTAGTCAGACAGAAAGAGCACGCGTTATGCGACAGAAAGAGACGGTCGGGTCCGGTGCGTTTTGTCCGGTGATCGGACCCGAACGTCAGCTTTTTTAGAGAGAGACTGCTGTTCATAGTTACTTATTCCAAGACAGCATCTCTCTCTGGGGTCGGTCCCTCATGTCTGAGGATCGTGGTCAGCATCAGGGTTGCACCTGGCGCAGATGATCTAATTTAGAAGACTCGTCGTCTTTCACTTGATCGATCCATCTTGTTGGTGAACGACCGCGCGATCTTTTGCCTTCGGTATTCCCAACCACAATCAGTTTTTCTAGATTTTCGTCGCCTCTGCGCATTGTGTGGCCGAAATACGAAAGAATGCGTTTTTGGCATATGGTGGACAAGCGAGTTTTTATTCGGACTTGGTTCAGTATCGATGCATTGGTGCGCCGCTGTCCAAAACAGCAATAACAGCCAATACAGACGCACCTGTATCTCACACAATTAAACTGTACGCCTATGATTTCATTTACAAGTCAAAGACTTTGAAAATAACTACCTCAGTAACCCAGCGTTTTAATTAAGATTGGAAACTACAGAAAACTTACGTGGAAAGCCAGAAGTTGGAAAGATCCGAAGCAAGTGTTGCGTCTAGGGACGTAAGGTTTCTCGGAACTCACAGTCAACATCCGACTTAGGAACTTTCAGCTGTAAACATGATTAGTGGAAGTTAGGACCCATTGGAACGAGTGTGCGCTTCGGTGAGGATTTTGCTTTCTGAAGTAGGAATAAGTTTTTGCAAAAAATAAGGTAAACTTCCAAGTGCCTCACACTGTCCCAGTAGTGGCCATCCTTAATGTTAAGTCATTAACCCTTTACGATGACGTCAAATGTTCATGATTGTTTTAATGTATAAAATATTATTATTATTGATTTGGAAATCTATCTAAATACAATGTTTAAAGTAGAAATAAAACGAAACATATTTTGTGATTACGTTTTTTGGTGCATTTCGCAACGTTATCCGCGATTGATTATGTCCGATAAAAAAATTACGTGCATGATATAAAAATCATTTAGTTTCAATAGTAAATTCAGTTTCATTAGGACTAAAAACAAATTTTAACCGTATTTACATAATAGTCATATATCTAATTGAGACTATCGTTATAAAATGTTGAACAAAGTCGTCACGGGCACCCAATGTGTGTGCTAAGTTAAAAAAAGTAGGAAATGTTAATACGGGTTTTCAAAAGTTATACTTATTCTAATTCTAATTACTTATGTAGGTACTCATTGTGGCTACAGCCTTAGGAATTTAGATGAGTATCCCGCGAGACAAGACGGTAATGCGAGCGCTGATTATATGTATGGGCGGCTGATTTATCGCGTCGGGCCAAGGTTTTAAAACAACGCCCTGTAAACAAACGAGTTCACAAGTATTTACTTTTAGTAGTTTGTATGTTTTATGATTAACTGGCTACCGCCTAGTCACCTCCATGGACGTCACACTGTTGGACATAGGCCTCCCCCAGATATTCTTGTTAAGTCTGACGCGTTTCTGAATGGTACTTCAAAATATTTCATATGACAGCACCTGCTAGCTGTCGATTTGATATTTCGTCTCAATAACTTTTCGAACGAACTTGAGAGAGTGAGACGAGATTTGTATCCATTGTCAAAAGTGAATTTGGATAATCTATCTGTTGTACTGTACATACTAATACACGAAGTGCTGGAATTCTGAGGGGGGGGGGGGGCAACATTTGGTACTAGTAGCCGGACTTATTTTAAATGTAGTGTGTAGTTATCCTAGATAACTAGGTTACATAAAATGAAATTAAAACCTTACACATAAAGCTTTAAGTGACTTAGCAAAGGACAACGCTCAAAACAAACAATTACATCGCAGCCCGCCATTTTTATCCCATTACCCGTCTCAGCTAAAAAATATGGAAACGGATAGAGCGAGCGAAAATCCGACAACAAGCTTATTAGGCAAATGCGCTAACGTAGTGATATTCGCCTATTTATGTCCGAAGCTGTATCAGAAGCGTTAAATAATTTTAACCTCGGAGAAAATATTTCTTAAATTATCGATAGGCGTACAACTTAGATATTAAAACCGGGCTATGCATGCATGAGGTGCGAGAAGAGAGCAACCGTCATTCGCCGATATACAGTTAAGTACCGGCCAAAAATATATCGCATTTTTTTATATGTCATAAAACATTTGCACATTGCGGCATCAGGTAGTCAGTAGTATGTAGAGCTGTAAAAGGACCCTTGAGGCTTGCAAAAATAAATGATTTGATTTCATTCTTCTTCCAGGTTTCAATGCTTTAACACGTCCACGACAATGTTTTGCAAATAAAAAAGTAAGTGTTTTAGAGAATTACTTAATTTTCGAACCCTGATGAGAGAAATCCAATACAAATAACGGTGCATAACAATTAAGTCGTGTAAGAACTGTTTTTTTTTGTTCTTGGCACAGGTACGAACATAAAACAACAGAACAACACAACGCTCATTTGGCAGTGTAACAGTCGGATTAGTGCCAGACATCATGGCATCACCGTTTTATGCTATACGCTAGACAGAGACAGCGTATTCTGTGATTCAAAGGAGGATTTAGCGTGAAGTTCTTCTGGACATAGGATTTTTTGAGTGTTTTGCTGCTGTATTTCAAAAAGGCGACGTAGGCTTCAAGTTTTCTTAGACATAAGACCTTTTAGAATGAGATAGCAGATATCTAACCTCGACATTTGCGACTAGAGGCGGATTTTATGATACTTTTGGGATTGTGCCTCGCCTCTTAGTAGCAGATTTATTCAGGATAGGAGTCTAGCATTTTATCCGGAGCGGGCACGATCCGCTATCTTTTATAAAATAAGTTCCGTTATATAATTGAATATATTCTTTTAGCACTTTATAAAACAAAAATGGTGGTGGTGGTAATACAAAGAAAGGTCGAGATCGCAGAAGTTTGCGGCTCGAGCTGCAAGCGAGGGACGTAAATATGCGATCGAGGGCTTTCTTTATTACCTTCCGTGTTGAGTACATCATTTTATGTCTACACTTGTCCAGAAAGCGCCTTTTTCTTTACGCGCAGCGTTCGCTATAAATAGCGACCTCTAAAACTAGAAGAAAAAATCTAAAAAAAAAACAAAAAAAAAATGAAGGGGTGAAAGAAATAAAAAAATCGACAAAATAAGGAGCACCCTAATACATAAGTAGGTACCGAGATATGAATTCCAGGAATGTTATCTCAGTCTATTCAATTGTTTGGTATTTTTAGTAACAAACATGCAAAAATCAAAACCTCCAAACATTTCCATAAAATATCATAACATATCCTACTAATATTATAAATGTGAAAGATTGTAAATAAGTTTGGATGTTTACATGTTTGAAGGTTTGGATGTTCGTATTTTTATTACTAAAATAAAGATCGTTTAGCAACTGAATGGATTGAGCTGGAATTTGGGGGTTATTCCCACCTGTTACCAGTAAATTGATTTAATGATAATTTTTTTCCATTAAAAAAAACCATGGAACCATGAAATTATGTATGTAACCATACATTTAGTGGTATCAAGTGGGAAAAAAAATCCCAGCTATTACCACTAAATCAATTTAGGTGGGAATAACCCGAAATTGGCATGCAAGTAGGCCCGATCCTGGATTGAAACATAGGATACTTTATTCCCGGTAAAGGGTTCCCTTTGGATAATAACGGGAATAACGCAGGCAAAGCAGTGGGTAAATGCTTGTTTATAATACTAGTAGGATAAGATAAGATTATTCTATTTAAAATTTGACAATAAAGTTGAATAGTTGAAATGTCATGCATCGCTAATGTGCCAACTCCTGCGAGTTATGTCACTTTTACATCCGTCGTCTCCGTGGATGGAGTTTTTGCACCACAATTAAGCACCTTGGGGACGCACCTGCATCTCGCTGGGACAGATCCTTGTCTTGCGTTGTGGGCTGGCTGAGACCTCGTGTAATAACCTAAATAATTAGAGCAACCGGCATGTGCATCCGAGGCACCCGCCACAAATGGAAGCCAGCAGCGAAGTTGTTTGGTTTCGATGATGGCGCCGCCCTTCCACACTACGACTGACAGACTGACCATTATTATCATAGTTATTTTGTAGTATCCATATATTTAGTTATTTAATTTCTACTGTATTACTTTGTATTGTATTTTATACAACCCATCCCCTGAATAAATTATACTTTGGTATACTTTAGATTAGGTAATCGCTAATAAACGAAATAGAAATATGACACTTGATTAGGAGATTGAAACACGACAAAAGCCCCGGATCCGATGGAATCACAAACGATCTAATTAAAGAGAGTACACCACTCCTACTTACACCTTTGGCAATACTTTTCAACAAAATAATACATCAAAAAGAAGTGCCGGAAGAGTGGAAAGAGTCAGATATAATAATCCTATATAAAAAAGGCGATCCGACTGACATTTCAAATTACCGCCCAGTTAGTTTGATGTCGAGCTTATACAAAGCTTTTTCATCAGGCCTTCAAAAAAGGATAACGCCTCAAATAGAAAAATACCTAAACACTTCACAAGCGGGTTTCAGAAAATCTTTCAGCACAATAGATCACATCCAGACAGTAGAGCAAATAATAGAAAAATATAACGAATTCAGGAGACCAATATTCTTAGCGTTTATAGATTACCAGAAAGCATTCGATTCAATTGATCATTCAGCAATATGGGCAGCCCTTTCAGATGCAGAAATCCATCCTATCTACATTGCTATCATCCAGAATATCTATAAGCACTGTAGGAGTAGAGTGAAGCTTGAGACTACAGGTAGAGAAATCCAAATAAAACGAGGGGTCAGACAAGGAGACCCACTTTCTCCTACTCTTTTTATAACTGTTCTACAGTACGTTCTGAAAAACCTAGACTGGTCGGGAAGAGGTATAAAAGTAGAGAACAGAAATCTAACACTTCTCTGCTTTGCAGACGACATAAACCTTATATCAGAAGAAATAAATAACTTGCAATTCATGCTGAACTCTTTAAATACCGCAAGCAGATCTATTGGTTTAACGATAAATATACAAAAAACAAAAATCATGACAAACTCCGAAACACCCCTTATATATATAGAGAAAGACGAAATAGAAGTAGTACAAGAGTTCGTGTATCTTGGAAAACAACTCTCATTCAAGCAAACAAATAATTTAGACGAAATCGACAGAAGAATTAAAAAGACTTGGAACAAATTTTGGGCTATGAAAGAAATATTAAAAAACGACATCCCAATAAAACTAAAGAAAAAAGTGATAGACTCGTGTTTACTACCAACACTTACGTACGGGAGTCAGTCTTGGAAATACACTTATAAGGCTAAAGAAAAAATTGTTACATGTCAGAGAGCCATAGAGAGGAAAATATTAAATATAAAACTGTTCGAAAAAATACGACACGATAACATACGACGAAGAACGAAATGCATTGACGCCTTAGAACATGCATTAAAATCCAAGTGGAAGTGGGCCGGCCATGTTGCAAGAATGCACGAAGAAAAATGGAAAAAGATCGTCACGTTATGGACCGGACCAAAAGGAAAGAGAAGACCTGGCAGACCAAGCGCTCGATGGACGGACGACATAAAAAATATAGCTAATAACTGGTCAGAAGTAGCTCAAGATAGAGCAAAATGGCATGAACTGGAGGAGGCCTTTACCCGAGAGGGGTCCAAACCGACCTAGCAATTAAAATGATAAGAAATAGTAGAGTTAGTTAAGTAAATGATAAATTATAAATATATATATTTTTTTCTATTTATGTTATCTTAAGTTGGTTATGGAATAAATGGGCTTTTTATTTTATTTTTATAATCGCTAATGTCGTCACGATTAACCATACATCTGCGTCTGTAAAATAATATATTTTATATTAAATATCCTTAGACATCTTACACAAATCGACCTAGTCCCAAACTAAGCAATGTATTATGAGCACTAGACAACGATATACATACTTACATATAAATATATACTTAATAGACAGAAAACATCCATGATTCAGGAACAAATACTCGTGCTCAACACACAAATATTTGTCCTTACCAGGTTTGAACCCGGAACCTCTAGCTTCGTAGGCGGTGTCACCCCCACTAGGCTAAACGTGTCGTAAAATATTTGTCACAAACTGCCATGCAATAAAAAACTACTGAATTCAAGTATTTCCTACATCGCGCAATAAAGATCTGCTTCGCCCACTCGAGCTGTAAAGGAATTTCCAACGCCTTTACATCGCGATACACCGTAAATCGAATCTCGAAGATCATATAGAAGTCGTATAAATTGCACTTAAGTGCAGCTCTCGCTTCGTATGTAATATTAAAGGTACAGGAATATATGGCGCCAGGAAGGTTGATGAGACTTTATATCGGATTGAAAAATGGGAGTTAGAAAAAGAAAAGTCAAAGAGTTCGGGAACCATGAGAATTACCACCATTGCACCGCCAGCATCACATTCGCATCGCCGACTACATATCGATACCTTTAGACTCAAAGGGCGTAAACGCCGCAGATTCCGGTAAACCGGGGTTACTTTAAGATGCAGAGGTGACTTTGCAAAAGCAGTTTTTCTGTTATATAATCGATTTTTCCTTTACTAAACTCAATATACGAAATAAAGGGTGTAGCAGGATAGCCTAGGAAAAACTGCCCCCAGCGATTTTGGGCCGAAACTGTAATCAAACGATGCCTTTTAGGAAGGTTATACTCTGCACAAAGTTTCATCCCTCTGGTACCCCCTGGGGGTGAAAAACACCCGATTAACCCCAAAACTGTTTTAATAATTTTTTCCTAAACTATGAAAGTGACGAATTTAAAATTTTGTACAAATATTAATAAGACTAAAAGCTATGTGGTAAAAAAATATTAACCCCCTAACCATTTAAATTCTTGTAAAAAAAACAAAAATAAAAAAAGAATCCCCCTGTATAACAAGTTCAGCTCTTGGTACCATCGCCATTTTTTTTTCAAAAATGAACCAATTTATATTCTACATTATCCAAAAGTTTCATGGACCTACCCCAGAAGGAACATTGCGAAATTAATATGTATTGGCTCTTTGGTGCGTACTATTCATTGAACTCCTACTAAGAGCCTTGCATTATTAATAAACAATGGCTTGCGATCGGACCGCTGCTCGTGCCCGATTTGAAAAAGGCGGGGATAAAGAAGTATGAATCAAACTCATTTGTATTTATAAAAACATTTTTTCTTTCCTATTATTAACATATTAACATGACTTTGTGTATTTATACGTTACAAGTAAGTTTATAAGTAGAAAACAATTATTAATTAATCGTCATCACTGTCTTCGTTAATAATTTTTAAATTGTCTAAGTAATTATCAAATATTTTATATGAAAGAAACATGTTGTCTCTTCATTGGTTTTTAACGCCATGCATGTTTGTTTTTAGGTTAATTCCTATTAAAATAGAATGATACGGAAGTCAAAGTAAATGGCAAGATTGAGGGTGTTTACTGGGTGGTGGACGAGTGGTTGAGTCGCTGGGCCGGAAAACCAGAGGTACCGGGTTCGATTCCCGGTCTGTTCACAGGTGAGCGCCATTTAGTTTTTCTATATATGGGACGTATGTGTAGTATACTAGTCAACATCGACGCGGCGTAGGCACTGAGCCCAAAGTTTAGGTATAATAGCTCCCGACTTTCCGAACCCTGGTAATTATCCAATATGTTAGTCAGAATTTCGGCTGGTTTTATAATTTTTGATTTATATCTCGCGTTGGATAAGTTTTGAAAATAAGAAACAAAACCATCTTTAACCCTCTGCGACTGAGGTGGTAGTCTGTCAGACACCGCCAAACACATTTCAAATTGCCGTTCAGCTGCTTGGCGTGATATAACCCTGTCTCGCTCAGTACCTTCCTAGAACCATACGCGGCATTGAACAATGACCCCCGAACGGCGACACTGTGCACAGTTTTGGAGTTATGAGCTACGGGTGTCCCACAGACGTAAGTACAGCAATTTAAGTTGATTCTGACAGACGTCATCTCATAAAAATCATGTATAGTTCTATAGTGTCTGTGAGTCGTCACCTCACAAAAATATTTTTATTTCTAGTGTCTATCAGACGTAATCACATAAATAATATTTATTTTAGATTCCCCGTCAAGGCATGAGGAAGGTAAAACCATTAAAATGTAGTCACATTGGGCTACCCATGACCACTGCACAACAAATCAGTGAAGGACTGGAAGAATTACACGAAGAAGATCATTTCAGTGACGTTGATGACTTGTTTGAAGACTTAATTAGTGTCAACATTAAGACTGATTTGTGCCTAAACCTATCTACAGAAGTTTTTGATTATTTTTTCATGTTCACAGTTTATGTTCATAAGATGAAAAAATAGTCAAGTTTTAAAAAGTTGTTGTTAATTTTTTTTTCATAAATAAGTAAAGTAAGATAGGTAAACAAGGTTAAAAATTTGATCACATTAAAGATTATCTTCTATTTCATATTTGTTTTAGTTAAAACCAAGTCTTAATACGTAATTAGATAAATTATGTATTTAATAATTATTTTAACACAATATAGTTTATCATTTTCATAATAATTAAAAAGTTATGCCCCAGTAAAAATGACGTCTGGCAGACTCCACGTCAGTAGGATGTTACCAATAAAGTCACCTCAGTCGCAGAAGGTTAAACATATATCAAGTAATGACTTATTGGACTTTCCTGAGCTGACAGAGAATGATTTACAAATATTCTTTGGAGGTTCGTATCAATTAAAGCAGTCAATATGCTACTTAACAGAGTTGCAAAATGCAGATGGGTCGATTAATATTGAATTTTCAAAAGAACACGATATTCTAAGAATACACATAAAGTCGCGACATATGAATAAAAAAACATATCATATTTTCATACGTTATGTGCCCAATAAAAACGACTGTGAAGGTATAAGCGATCACTTCTGTACTTGCTCCAACGGAAACCGAACTGCAGGTTGCTGCTCGCATATAGCTTCAGTAATATATTACTTATCCAATGCGAGATATAAATCAAAAATTATAAAACCAGCCGAAATTCTGACCTACATATTTGATAATTACTTAGACAATTTGACAATTGTTAACGAAGACAGTGATGACGATTAATTAATAATTGTTTTCTACTTAAAAACTTACTTGTAACGTATAAATACCTACACAAAGTTATGTTAATATGTTAATAATAGGAAAGAAAAAATGTGTTTATAATACAAATGAGTTTGATTCATACTTCTTTATCCCCGCCTTTTTCAAATCGGGCACGAGCAGCGGTCCGATCGCAAGCCATTGTTTATTAATAATGCAAGGCTCTTAGTAGGAGTTCAATGAATAGTACGCACCAAAGAGCCAATACATATTAATTTCGCAATGTTCCTTCTGGGGTAGGTCCATGAAACTTTTGTATAATGTAGAATATAAATTGGTTCATTTTTGAAAAAAAAAATGGTGTTGGTACCAAGAGCGGAACTTGTTATACAGGGTGATTCTTTTTTTATTTTTGTTTTTTTTTTACAAGAATTTAAATGGTTAGGGGGTTAATATTTTTTTACCACATAGCTTTTAGTCTTATTAATATTTGTACAAAATTTTAAATTCGTCACTTTCATAGTTTAGGAAAAAATAATTAAAACAGTTTTGGGGTTAATCGGGTGTTTTTCACCCCCAGGGGGTACCAGAGGGATGAAACTTTGTGCAGAGTATAAACTTCCTAAAAGGCATCGTTTGATTACAGTTTCGGCCCAAAATCGCTGGGGGCAGTTTTTCCTAGGCTATCCTGCTACACCCTTTGGTTGATTTTGCAACTAACTATTAAACTACATCCAAATAAAGAAGTATAAATACCATGTTATAACCATATTAAATCTATCAAAGTAGCCCCATTTTTTCCTAAAGTCACCTCGTTTTACGGTTCTAATGGCGGTTACGCCCTTTGAGTCTAAAGGTATCGAGATATGAAATTATTATGATTCTTCATACATTATAAAAACACTGTCACAGATATAACACTAATGTTACATCACTGGTTGCAATTATTATTATTTTTTTATTATAAACGGTTTTCGAACGCATAAAAGAGGATTTATGATACGGGTGTCGATAATTACTGCCTCAGTTTTATAGGTTTTGAGAAACAAGCTACTTTAGTTGTGGTAATGTCATGATTTTACAGGCGTGCTAAAGTTTCCCTTTTAAGAAAATTTTATGAACTAAGATTTCTTTTTGGAAATGTCATATAGTGCATTGATATATTTTTTATACAAGTATGCAAAAAAATGAAATTAGATTTGAATTAGGACGGCACAATAGTGCATTATACAACTGAGGTGGTAAAATAAAGAAAGGCCGAGATCAGATCGCAGACATTTGCGGCCCGAGCTGCAAGCGAGGGACGTAAATATGCGATCGAGGGCTTTCTTTATTACCTCCCGTGTTGTGTACATCATTTTATGTCTACACTTGGTCAGAAAGCGGCTTTTTTCGTACGCATGGCGTGCGGTAAAAGCCATTTTATGGTCAGGTGTAATATAATGCAAATTACAGCACCGTTGCCCGCTCCCCGCACCTCACGGATTACTCCAGCACACACTACACCAGGGGTCTTCAACCCGTGGCCCGCGGAGGTTTCCTCGGTATCCCCTTATTTGGTATAAAATCAATGCGTATAAAATCACTTCGTCGAAATTCATTTAGTATAATGATTCATTTTGTATAAATCCAGATGGCATAAAAATTAAAGTGTATACATTTCGTATAAAATTCAAATGGTCTAAAGTCATTTTCTATAATTTCGTATGATATAACATTCATATGCTCGAAACGTTATTTATTATAAGTATTATAAAGTATAACATTCACGGGGTATAACTGTTAAAAGCTCAAATTTTTTGGAAACCCTTAATATTATTGAAATATGAGGCTGAGGTTTTAAAGTTTGAAGGAAGTCAGGACTTTTTTGACAAAATTTGATAATTCTTTTTATGGTTTTGCCGTTAAAAATACGCTAAAATACGTTCAAATAATAAAAATGGCTGAGATAATATTGTATTTTATATGCATTGGAGAATACATAGTACATAGTTAACAAAACCCGAATTAGAGCACCCCACTATCCACGTGGTCTTGTCTGCCCTACCCCTAGAGTGTATATAGAAAGCCGGAGGCGCGGAGGGGGACCAGCCTTCGCCTGCTGTAGCAGAGCACAGGCACAATGTGAGCCGTAGCGGCTGAGGCTGGTCGCCGAAGGCGACCAACAAGCCGAAGCTGCGAAGGCGAGCATTAGTGCCTGTGCTTTGATACGCAAGGGCGAAGGGGCTGCTCTTCCCGCAGCGGCGGAGCAGTTGCGGAGTCCGACCGACTGTTTTGTATACGTTGTGATGATTAGACATTTTGCATGTTCTACGTTTTAAGTATACGATCAAGTAATCATACATGTGAAAGAGAAAATAATCAGACATGTGAAAGAGCCCTTGAGGCCTAATTGCAGAAATAAATTATTTCATTTCATTTCATTTCATTTCATTTCATAATTGTTATACAAAATGAATATTATGCATAATAATTTTATACATTTTAAATGTTATGCATAATGATTTTATACATTTTAAATGTTAGACATATTGAAGAATAGAGATTTCGTATTTAGAGCTTTTAAATGTTATACAAAATGAATTTTAACTGAAATGAATGATTATACGAAGTGATTTTATACGTTTTGAATTTATACATTTTGAGTTTATACCATTTAATTTTATACGAAATAAGGTAGACCCGGTTTCCTCGGCGGCCCACCAATAGCTTGGCCAGTTTTTTCATCATTGTTTAATAGTGAAATTGTGTTTGTCGATGTAAATAGTCTATGTTTATAAATTGAGTAATAGTGTAGTGAGTCAGTCAGTGTTTATAGTGACGCGCGATAGCACGTCTGTATGAGTGTGATCCATACTGGAGTATTCTTACGCATTCTTCTAAGTTTGCTTGTAGTGTGTTCGTACACGGCGCGCACACATTCGAGCGCGCGATGTACCTGTTGTAGAAAGAAAAAATACTGCTATTGTACTGTGCTACGGCGGCACAATGGGCTAGACGACTAAAAAAAACTGTTTAGTCCGTCAGTTAGATTATTAAAAAATATTGTACACGTATTTTTTCTTTTGTTTGACAAACAAAAAATGACGAGGATAGAGTACTTAGAAGTTTCGAGTGACGTCACGCCTAGGTACAATTTTCACCTAGGAGTGACGTCACAAGCCCCCACTCGAGAAGTTTGATGATCTTTAACTTTGTCGATTTTTAATATTTTGATAAACCAACAAATACGTGTCCGATATTTTTCCATAATCTAACTGACGGACTAAATAGAATTACATAGTTTTAACCCAGTCGTCATTCCTATTCCCCAGCTATCAATTACGTCGTGCGCCTGCTGTAACATTAGTGGAACGTTTCTCATACCACATGACACCCGGCCAAAGGACTTCTACCAAGAATTGGCCCAATACCTCGAGTTCCAATTTTCTGGCTCAGGGACCCTTTAAATGTCCCAGTTCACGCATTTCTTGTGTTCCCAAATATGTGTGAACGAAATTCGACTTTATTGCTAAAGTAATAGAAGTGTTGGGAGAGGAAACTATTATTTATAACGTCAAATTTAATGTTATTCCGTTTGTTGGAAATGACGAAAGTTTATTGCGTAGTTCAAGAGAATGAAATGATATCAAGCGTGTTATTTATTCTTTAGTTTTTATTAACGGACTTCACAGAAATGAAGAGGTTCTCTAGTCCGGTTTTTTTTTCAGTGTTTGTTTCCTCTCTCCGTCGTTTATGAACCGATTTGTATTTTTTTTTCAGTCGATCAATAAGTTTTTCTTATGCTGGTGAATGGTTTTTTCTTGTTACTTCGACTTTGAATATACCTCGCCGACTTTCTTACGCCGGTTCTTCTCGAGGCAGAGGTTTCATTGATATTCATGGGTTCATTTTAATATGCCTAAATTGAAGAATAAAGGACTTTGATGAATCTCAACAGCATTCTGAACTGTTTATACTGGTTCATGGGTGAAATTATACTAACGACGAAATTGACTACGAAGTTCTGAATTACCTTACTGTAAGTTTATAATAACCTTTACAATACAATACAATGATACTTAATTGCAGACCAGAAGAAAAATTACAATAACAACATATTTAATAAAAACAGTGGTAATATATTATAGGCGATCCAATCGCTAAAGAGCGATCTCTTCCTGACTACCTTCTGGTAGCGGAGTCGATGCAGATGCCGGAATAAACGATGCAAAAGACAAAGCATACATAGAAATAAACGTACATAATATATAAATAAGTTCATAAACCTACATAATACAATACATGAAATAAAAACGAATCATAAATTTATTTATGCCACACCTGGCCATAAAGTGGCTTTTACCGCACGCTACGCGTACAGAATTAGTCACTTTCTGGCCAAGTATAGACATAAAAAAATGATGTACACAACACGGGAGGTAATAAAGAAAGCCCTCGATCGCATATTTACGTCCCTCGCTTGCAGCTCGGGCCGCAAACATCTGCGATCTCGGCGTTTCTTTTTTGTACCACCCGAGTTGTGTATTACAGCATAGCCAGCAATAAAATAGAAACAAATTATGGCTGTTGAATAGACCTTTACCTGTTGAGCTTAGTAACACCACTTAATTATGAGGATTGGCATATTTGGCATCGTAAAGCAGTTTCGTGGCGGTGGCAAGTCACGATGAGTCTCAGCGGTTTAACCGCTAGAAACATAAGTTGTATTACATTGAACGTAATACAACCGTGTGGAGTGGTCCACACGGTTTTCTGCCTTCCGGGTCGAGGCCTGTAGAGTTCCCTGACATGCTTCCTTTACGGCATCAACCCATCGGGTCAGTAATCTTCTACGTCCCCTTTTTCCTTCCACGTGGCCAACCACAATGAGCTAGTGTGAATGACACAATGAGATTAGTGTAGAAATTTTCATAAATATTTTATGTAATAAGATGCTAACGTATCCAGCTGCTAATAACGAAGTATATCTGATAAGGCAAACAAAAAGAAATCTCCAATAATCTACAAGATTAATACATTTCTATGCGAATACATTCCGGTCGATAAACGGCAGGCATCTTGAATTATCATAGAAATATCACTACTTTATGCCACGATTGGCAAAACCAAAGGCATAAAATCTGATCCTGTTCCAATACTGGCCAGGAAACGTTAGAATATACAAATTCGTTAGGTAACTTATTTTAGTACTTGCCTATGGATGATCGCACTCGTCACCACTCCAGCACTTTACTGCCCTAAGGGTTAACCGTTCTACGGACTTATATAATGGCCTGAACTCGGTGGACAGACGACCTTGTGAGAGTAGCGCAGTCGGTGGATGCGATCTGCATAAAAACGCACTCTGTGGCGATCTATCAGGGAGCCCTATCTCCATGGACGTCTGCGGATAATAGATAGACTTACTTTATGTATACCTGATAACTGGTCCTCTCCTAGGTAGTAGTGTTGGTAGTCTCCTTTAGTACCAGAATAAATCCTTCACCGCGTGAAACAAATAAAAAATAGTTATAAAAGTTTATAGGCGATCTGGTTGTAACCGCGGAAGAACAGTCCTAAATGACGTGTTTCAAAAACTGACTTAAGCTTCGTAAAGCAGCCGCATTCAAAAAAGGAGACAATGTTGCAAATTTCAGAGTCGAAAAAAAATCAACCCCCATCATCATGATCATCACTATCAGCCCATAGTCGTCTACTGCAGCATAGGCCTTCCCTAATTTTCGCCACTATGATCAGTCATCACTGCGCTTCCCACCACTCTCTTTAGGTCGTTGGTTCACCTTGCGGGGACAGTGACTGATCATCAACCTCTATACTGTTACGTCCATGGGGTAGGTAACGTGATAGAAAATACACTAATTAACCACTAATTAAAAATGCAAACTTTATTACAGAATTATTAATTAACAAGTCTTACTTACTTATCACTATAACGCACTTATTAACTTTTCGCTTAGGTTCGCTTCGAGATTCGCACTTTATCGCATCTAGTTCAAGACTGACCGTGGCGTCGGTGACGCGCGGCTTATATATTCCGGAGACCCTTGCTCTCGAATGTTCCGGAAAAATCCTATCTCGAATGTTCGGTCCAAAGTCCAAGGGCGGTCGGCGGCCCTCGGTCAGTGACGCACCGCGAGTGCTCTAGACAATCTAGATGGTTCGATGGTTGACGCGACTGGAACATTCCCGACTATTGCTGTCCCTTTCTAGTTGTCTCTTTCACACACTTCTCGAACCTTCTCAATATAGCTGTCTCTCTCTAATAGTGCTATCTCTTTCACTCCTTCTTATACTGAAGTGTACTTCAAAGGCCCATAAGGGGTCCTGACAACGCCTAAAAATGGGTTTTCAGGTTATTGCGCCATATCTGATAGAAGGTGCCCTAAAACGGACTGAAAACATGTTTCAGGCGCCTGAAAACAACGGCAACTAGGGTGAATTTTCAATCTTCTAGTATGTGAAAGAGCCACCTCTGAAACGGCCTGAAATCACTTTTCAGCCTGCTGAAAACGCTTCTAAAGCACAGAAAATCACGTTTGAAGTTTTGACCTATACCACCGGCGCAACACTACTATGTACTTTTTGATATCAATAGCCTGTACTTTTAGGATTAAAAAAATTGTTCCAGCGAGCTGCCTACTTAGAATTTAAGGCTCGTCCTCAAATTTCGCAACAAATATTCATCATATCTTCAAAGCCGTTAGCCGTTGGACAAAGGAAAACTTGCAGTATTTGACACGAACTCGAGCGAACAAAACATTCCGCCTAACGACCCGATCGATGGGGACGAAGGAAGTTAACGTCGTTAATAATAAATAATTTCCCAGTAGGTTCTCAACAGAAGATCATTCTCGACGGGGGAAATCAAGTGGAATAAATATACAAGCGACATGGAATCTAGAGGTTTAGAGAGACGTCTATCGTGTTCAATGGCGCAGGTGGAAATAGAAATTGTGGCGGAAAGTGATAATTATATTATAATCGGGTAATATTAATTGGCTATTTGACAACTTTCTTCTGCGATATGTCATAGAAACACCTCTCAATAATGGAAATACTAATTACTAGACCACTTCAATATTAGAAAAACTCACCGAGATACAACAATTATGTATATGTGTATGTGTGAGTATTCACATTTTTAGATTTTCCGAAATAAAATAAAATCCTCATAAAAAAGTTACACGTATGTATCAAACTCAAAACTTTAACAAAATTTCCTTATTTTAACAGGATCTTATATATTTTATATGAAAGAAACATTTTGTCTCTTCATTGGTTTTTTTTTAATGCGGGTAAATTACACCACATTTTATGTTACATATACTCGTATAGATACAAGAAATCAAAGATTAACTCCAGTTAGGTTAAATCCTATTAAAACAGAATGATACGGAAGTCAAAGTAGATGGCAAGATTGAGGGCGCTTACTGGGTGCTCCGGTAGACGAGTGGTTGAGTCGCTGGGCCGGAAATCCAGAGGTACCGGGTTCGATTCCCCGTCTGGACACAGGTGAGTGCCATTTAGTTTTTCTTTAAACTTTGATTTTTTGTATCTATATAATATGTAGGATCTTATATATTTTTTACAAATTTCGGTTACAGTCAAGTACCTAATTATGTTACTAGTAGCCAATAACCTGCAGTAACTAGTGTAAGTTAGAGTATATGTATCTATTTTTAATTATAAGTGGTGTGTCTCAGTGCGGCACCTAATTTGGGTTTCTCATAGCAATACTTGTACAGGTGGTATGTGAGATTCAGTAATTGGCTTAGCTATCCTTATACGTAGTGATTCTCCAAAAATAAAGTAAACAGACCATTCTCATCTTCATCTCAGTGTACACTGTACAAAATATTATAAAATCTCTTCAGGGTAGGTATCATTGAGTACGAAAATCAGAAATAAACTTTGTCCCAACAATCATAGCGACCATTTACGTATTTTATGAACAGCCTTCGACATCCGTCCCGACAAACTTTTAACGAACCGAACCACAGAAAATGTTCTATTAATTGAAACCATGCAGTCGCTTCCAAAGTTTCTTAATTGAGTATCTACCTTGTTTTCTACCCCTAAAAGTTCTGTATATGTAATACTAATATGTATTGTTTTATCATGCTAGAAATTAATCAGTGTTCGTATTAAAGGATTTGTCTATTTGGTGCCCCATTTCAAAGGCTTCCTCTCTCTTTAATTTTTTCGGCCATCTGTTCTACGTGCTATATGCCCTGCCCATTGCCACTTCAACAAGCTTATGCGTCGTTATTTTTTCCCTAGCTCTGACTAAATTTTGCAATTCTTTTTAAGCGCGTCTCAAAACGGAAGAGGTTCTCTAATCAGTGGTATTTTATAAGGGTTTCCAGACTGGTCACATTTATTTTTCTAAATCAAGTTGATAGTGAGATTCACGAGGTGTTGAGGGAGCTCATCGGATATTATAAGCACATGTGCAGCCAATACAGTAATTTTTTAGTATTCCTTGAACAGTGTGTAGAAAAAAACTAGAAGGAAACTTCTATCATTAAGCTATTTCGATGATTGTATTTAAAAAATTTAAACAGCAGTATTCCTTATATCCCATAACTCTATTCGTTATATCGATACCTTTAGACTCAAAGGGCGTAAACGCCGCAGGTTCTAATGGCGTTTACACCCTTTGAGTCTAAAGGTATCGATATCGGGAGCAACATCGGCAAGATAATGAACCTGACTAAAACCGGTTTGTTGCGGATTTGTAACGACTCGATAACCGCCTCTAGAACCATGTTGCATGGAAACGCGGCTCCTTATGGAGCCACCAGTACAAAAGCCTTAATTGAATGCTCCATTGAGAATTTGGTGAAATAGGTCAGCGTTTGATTAAAATGATGAGACTTTTGTAAGTAATTTTGGATTATTTCGTTGGGAGCCTGTTAAGGAGAGCCATTTGTATTGTAAGTACGAGGATAAATTGTTACTTTGAATCTTATAATTTAATTACAATTTTAATTGAATTATTGTGTGTATTATCGTGTTATCCTGGCTCCAGTTTTTAAAGTCTGCAGCAATGATAATAAAACACGTCAAACGAGTATTGTTGTGATAAACATCGCTTTTCCCATTTTCACTCTCTACTCTGGTTTTGTTCACTAACACCAAGATTTTTTTATTCTTAAACTGATCTGTGATTGATCTTAGTAATGTCTGATGGTATAGCTTTGCCATAATGAATACAATGCCAAACAAAGGCCATTGTATCTATTGTAACTAGCTTGTAGCGCCTGGCGCCAGGCCATTGTATCTATTATGGCAAAGCTACAGTGGCCTTTGTTTGAAAGATTAGGGCTCGAAGCGAAAAATCCACCTGGGAAGATTCGCACTTTAAGCCACTACGTGGCCTAAGATTTAGCCGGTTCAAAATTATTCAGGACAGCTAAGCTAAGACGCTAAAATAAATAATTACTAAATAAGTAGAAAAGTAAGGTATTTTCTTATCCGATCAAATCAGTTACATGATTTTTATAAAGTGTCAAAACTCCCAGTTAATAATAATTATTATTTTATTACTTATTTTCGACACATGATTTCTTTAAAATACAAGGTGTCCAGAAAGAGTATCGAGTACTTATTTGTTTTAGCTCTAACTAGAAATACCCGATACTCTTTCTGGACACCTTGTACAAAAACGATTTTGCTACGATTTTATTATATATTTAGAATAGAATATAATATAGATAAATAGACAAGACTAACGCATAACCGGAAAAAGTGACTTCAAATTAGAAAAACCTTTGCTGAACCAACTGTGGTTCAATATATTTGTAAGTAGTTTTTCTTCCGACAAAAGGTACGTCGCGCTGCTTGAATGTGTGTGTGCCATGTACGAACACACTACAAGGAAATTTAGCAATGCGTAGGTAGCAATGCTTCAATGGGGATGGTGCCGTCGCCCGCCACGTACGCGTACGCAACAGTTGTATAAGTATGTGTCTATGGTAAACTTTTTTTAAATTTGACGTATACTCGCTAGTGACACGCAGTGACGATATTAAAAATACTTTTTTTATGTTGGTATATAAATTTAGTTCGGAAAGTTTTGTTTTTCTTAAAAACCGTAGGAATTTAATTGTTTGTTAAGTTGGTAGTTGTGCATTTTTATTTTAAAGTTAGAATTGAGCGCTTAATCCTTGACCTAAGTTTAACCTACATTTAGAAATCTGTGGCTGCTGGCAGTATCGTTTTGCGACTATAACGACACTAGTGCTGTTATGGGGAATAGAGTAGGTATAGACTTCTCTGGACTAATATTATGTATGTTCTTATATTAGTGTTCGTGACCAAGTAAAAGACAGATAAAAGTACAGGAGTAAAAAAATGAGTATACTGCAGTGTGTTCAGATGCAAAAATACCCGCGGACGGCAGCCCTGCATCTCGACCTTGCATAGCTACAGCGCGCTCCTAAACGGAGTTTCCCTACTTTCCTTTCCTTATACTTTGGCTAAACAATTGTAGAACGTAAGCTTAATTGATTGATTGCTTATTTCCCCAATTCTTCTCAATTCGTTTAACACCCGTTTGTATCAAAAAGAGCCAAAAGAATTTTCTATCAAGTCCAATTAAAAACACACTGTCGCTTAATAAAGTTTCCAGAGTAAATGATTAAATTTACACAGACATCGGAACTGATCGATGTTCGCCGGTTTCCAATACTACTCTACAAAAAAGTCCAGTTTAAGTTTGGATTGGTTGAGAGTGAAGCCCTTTTAGACCCGGGTTTGATAAATAATTTTGGTACTCGGAGCGCCGCCGGAGCGGGCACCCGATAAGGGAAGTTTTGTATCATTGAAAATGTACAATTTGTGCTTGCTGAAATTTATTGCGTTTATCTTTTTGTGAATTTATTAGCGTTTTTAGAGTTCCCTACCCAAAGGATATGTATTTCTATTGCTGTTATAACAACAATGACTTAATAAAAACAAAATAAATGGGGGTCCCCATACAAGAAACGTGTTTTTGGCGTCTTTTTGCTCAACGGCGTTACCAGGAACCCTTCGTGTGCGAATTCGACTCGAACTTGGCTGGTGTTTTCTATTATGGGAACGTCGATGCACTTATACAGCTCGTGTATGAAACGTTTAGTTCAATGATGTTATGTGCTTTTTATAGAAATTAATACACTGAGGACGTTGTGATTTTTTTCGTGTCAATTAATATTCGAAGCCAAACATTGCAGTACTGAACCTTTATTGTGAGAGATCTGGCAACGTTGAGTTTTAACCATTATTCTTTAATATTTTTCAAAATTTCAGTGAAAAGTTTACAAGCTATACCAAGCACAAGCAAGTAAAATTAAGAAATAAAACGCAAAAAGGAGATTCTCTGGAGATAGTCCAGATGATGCTCTTTAGCGATAAGACAAGAGGTTAACGGGTAGATAACGCATTTGTTCGCCTTTTGGACGTTAAGTTTTCTTTTGTTCTATAAAGTTTAATAAACTAAGACCGACTTTCTTTAGTTTACTTCTGCCGTCCCATTGTGTACCCTTCCAATCACGATATTAAGCTTCTAGTTTGCAAGCTTTTAGAGCTAAAAGCAAGGAATTAGGGCAGCCTTTAAAGCTAATACAGTGGAACCTCGATACGTCGAACCTCTATAAGACGAAATCCTCTATACCACGACATAAAAACCCATTCCCTTCCCTTCAAGCCCCAAAACCGAAATATTAGACCTCCATAAGTCGAAGTTACCAATGACTCCCTACAAGACGTTTAAGTACAGTTTTTACCTCTATAACTCGAAATAGATGAACTCTACCTCTATATCTCGAAGAAATCGTTCTTTTGTTTTATTACATCTGTATGTCGAAGTCGTGAATATATACCTCTATAATTCGATGTAAAATTATGGCAGGTAGGTCATACGTATCTAGTCTATGGGAAATTTTACTTGAAAAACTCGAATTATTATTTATTTTACCTCTGTAACTCGAAGTCAAAACCTAAAGAAGCCTTCACCTCTATAAGTCGAACATGGGCCTATGAGAACCTCTGTAAGTGGAAGACTTCTATAAGTCTAAAACTCGTTAGCATTTTTTTTGCGTTTCCCTTGAGTTTCGACTTATCGAGGTTCCACTGTATTGAGCTTCTATCTCGATAAGCGGCTGAATCATTTGCTGCTGAAACTAACTCTGTGTAGAGACGAGTATTTTGTGTAGTGTATTTTAGGAAGAATCGATACAAACCATATGGTTTTTTAATACGAAATTACATTCGGGCCATATTTGACGGAAAAAGGTCTGAATTACCCTTTAGTGCTCGAGTCCAGTACATTTTTGAGTGTTTTATCGACAAGTCACTTAAATTTTCATACGCTTTACGAAACCTTATAGCGCCATCTACCGCGAAGTTATATCGATACCTTTAGACTCAAAGGACGTAAACGCCGTAGGTTCTAATGGAGCTTACGCCCTTTGAGTCTAAAGGTATCGATATATTGTATACTAATGATTACTTCAAATATCAGACACTAAATTAATATTGTCGACAAACAATGACTGACAAAACAATGTCCCTTACGCTAATTCAGCCTACGGTCGACGATATATGTATGCTATTTAAAAATGAAGAAAGATTATGATTGACATTTTTTTTCCAGGACAACATGATCTTATATGAAAGTTTCAGGTTCGGTTGAAACTGAGATCAAAGCCGTAATTCGGTTTCGGCCGTGAAAACTAATTTCGGTCGGACACTACATGTAACTTTTTCGGCACCATCATCTTAAGTTGCATTAAGAAATGTGCCCCAAACTCCTGTTCGTTTAAAAAGGAGTTACTTTTCTTTTTAGCCCTCAGGCAATAAAAAAATCAGCCGTAACCCACCCGTATATTACCCCATGTCCCATAGCTATCGGACGCCTTATAAAAGACAAACGTCGCAGCTCGACATATCCCCAGATGACAGTTGCGCCGTAGAACCAAGATTACCCACTAAATCAGACATAAATTCCCCCGAATCGTGTACTTTACCCTCGGGGTTGCCAGATCTAACCGTGAAATACCCATTTCAATGTAGCAAATCTATTTCGAGACGTGCGCTGTGCGCTGATTAGTGGGACGGGGCGTATTGGAAGTGTTGCTTGTTTTTAGAGGTAAATATTATTCTTATTTCTTGGATTGGGGTAGGAGAATACTTTACTAAGTGCTTGTAGTTTAAGGAAAGGAAAAATGAGATAAGCTTTTGTACAGGGTTTTCTTCTGTTTGGCCGAATGTACTAGGTAATCCGATTATTTTATATGCAGAATTTTCCTTTACTATCTCTAATTTGGCAAAATTCAGAAAATGAGATAATTCAAGTCCCAGTTGAATAAAAATATCCCCAGGTATCCTAGGGAAAGAAAAAACGTGGACGAAAAGAGGATAAAAAACTTAATTAAAGCCCTTCTTGCGTGTAATAGTGTACGGAGTTTATGTGGAACTTATGTCCTTATTTTAAAATGGAACTTCAAACGAACGAAAAATACGAACAGGTTATGCTATGAATAGGTTATGGCATTAATTTAACAAAATGTTACTAATCTTGTTCTTTTGTGTAACGAAATTACCATATAAATTGTATGGATAATTTTCATCACACAAAGCAACAAGATTAACATTTTTTTCAGTTAACCCTTAACTAATCATCAGCTTATTTACATCACATCTTTTTTAGAAAACGACCTAACAAGTAAGGCAATACTTATGTGTTTTACCTATATAGATAGCTCTAATTGCAATCCCTTTGTCAGTTGGAATTACAGCTAGAAACTCTTTTAATTTCCTTTCTTTAGTGCTCATCCCCACGTTTTTCAACGCCTCAATGAAGTACGAGTAGTCTCATTTTATTTCAATGCTTCGTTTGCTTAGCTAGAAATTAATGACGTAATTGTAT
Source organism: Eudemis profundana (assembly GCA_947034925.1). Classification (NCBI taxonomy): domain Eukaryota; kingdom Metazoa; phylum Arthropoda; class Insecta; order Lepidoptera; family Tortricidae; genus Eudemis; species Eudemis profundana. The sequence goes on from OX344809.1 coordinate 4,139,311, forward strand.
CGGCTATGTGTGCTACTGCATCGCCATATATTGTTCGTAACTAGGGTGAACTATCAAACGTGTTTAACCGATTTTAAGAAAAGCAGTTCAACATCTCTTGCATATATTTCTTTGGTATAATAAAGAATCTATATTAGTCGTATTTTTGGACACGAGCAAAGCTTTTGACCTAGTTTGTCACAATACACTACTCAATAAACTTGACAAATACGGCATAAGAGGCAATGCACATCGCTGGCTACAGAGTTATCTAGACACGGCGACGTAAACAGTTCGTTGAAATAACAAAAATAGTGAATAATAAGAAATTTACACATAAATCAACATCAAAAGTCAATAAAAGCGGAGTACCACAAGGCAGCACTCTCTTTCCTTGGCTTAACAATTGACAAACATCTAAATTGGAAATTGCATTTAGATGGCAATGTAATAAACTGGACAGATTTGTGTTTGCGTTGAGATGACTTGACCTCCTAAGGCCCAAAGTACCTTTGGTGTTTTTGAAATTCGAAGTTTAAAACTCATTGCGAATTAGTGTAACCGTGGGCCGCAGGAGGTTAAGATGACTGCTTCTATTATAGGGAGGCCGCCCTCCCCTCATATCATGGATACTCGTATGTATCATATGTGCTACACTACGGCCTCATAATAGAAGGAAATTCAGTAGGTTTACAGAGAGCATAATTTAACGCAAAAAAGTCTCAGAGCGGTTTATGGAGCTCGTTACCAGGCCCTCTGCTGGCCAATATTCAAAGAGCTGAAAATTTTGCCGTTAACGTGCTTATAATTATATGAGGCAGCAAAATTTGAGCTGAAATTCAGCAGCAGCGTGCTGTTTTTGCCCGTCTAAGTTTGTTTTAGGCATGGCACATAAAAATATAGACGCAAACGCAATCTTCTCATCCATTACAGTATGATATTAAAAAATGAGATAAATAGCCCGGTTGTGCTCGAGTCTATCCGTTTCTATGTACCTCAGAACAATACGCGAATAGGTGTTCGGCGCCGGTTGCCGCTGTTCGCGCTCCCGGCCGGCATCCGCACGGGGCGCGCGCGCAATGCTCCGACACCTAGAGCCCTCGCCTTGCTCAACACTCTCCTGAAAGAGGTCCAGGATACCGACGTGCTGACAGATGGCCGATGCTCATTAGACATATTGATATGTTCTTAAATAATTATTTATTGGCAGTCCTATGTCAGCATATACTCAAAGGGCGTAAACGCCATTAGAACCTACAGTGTTTGCGCCTTTTGAGTCTAAAGGTATCGATATATAGGTATATTATTTTTCTATAATGTAACTGTTCACAATGTTCGTTTTAGTTAATTAAAATATTGTGTTATTTGATAGTCACTGTATGACTGGCATTGTGGGTGCTTTGGATTCTGCTGTAAACTCACAATATACTATTGAAATAATAGTACATTACACAACTAGGGTGGTAATACAAAGAAACCCCGAGATCGCAGATGTTTGCGGCCCGAGCTGCAAGCGAGGGACGTAAATATGCGATCGAGGGCTTTCTTTATTACCTCCCGTGTTGTGTACATCATTTTATGTCTACATTTGGCCAGAAAGCGGCTTTTTCCGTACGCGCAGCGTGCGGAAAAAGTCACTTTATGGCCTGGTGTGGCATAAATGAATTTAATGCAAGTAGACTAAGTTCTGGATTGAAGCATAGGATACTTTATATCCCGGTAAGGAGTTCCCTTGGGACAATAACGGGAATAACGCGGGCGAAGTCGCGGGTAAATGATAGTGTATACATAAACCTTACTGCCATAATAATAAGACCTGTATACATATTTTTGAAACTTTGTGGTGTATATGTCGCAGCCAACTGGTTTAATCAGCCATTTGGTGGAATGCCTAGCATTTTCACTAAATTATGCCCCGCCAGAAGGTCGACGAAGCCCCGCTACGCGGGTCTTCTATTTCTGCTCTAAGGGACACAAGCTAACAAACCTAGCCTAAAATTTAAATGAAAAGGCTAGGCAGTTTACTAAATGCCTATTTAAGCTAGTTGGCGGCGACATATACGTATTGGTGCCCATTGTCTGTACATTTTTTTATGGACACGTTACCTGTCACAAAAGTCGTTAGATTCTTTATTGTTACCATTGGTTTAATAATAACCAATACTATTAGGTATTGATTATTTTTCATAATATATATTCTATTGGGAATATTTTTCCCTTATTATCCGAATAAATCAACAAAACATCAACCCATAATAATTAAGAATTCGTTAATTGATGTACAAACTGTTTTTAAAACTTGAAAGTACCTAATTTAGACACTTTTGAATACGCCATGACAAGAAATGACAGTACTTAAATCGTGATATTATATAAAACTAAAATAATTAACAATATAATAATTTGACGACCGCTTTAGCTTAGTTGGTAGTGACCCTGCCTGCGAAGCAGGAGGTCCTGGGTTCGAATCCCGGTAAGGGCATTTATTTGTGTGATGAGCACGAATATTTGTTCCTGAGTCATGGGTGTTTTCTATGTATTTAAGTATTTGTATCTATTAAACATATCGTCGTCTAGTATCCATAATACAAGCCTTATTGAGCTTACTATGGGGCTAGTTCGATTTGTGTAAGATGTCTCCTAATATTTATTTATTTATTTATTTAATTCAACGCATTTTTTTTTGTATTTGCATAAAAATATACAATAAAGGAACGACGATCTAATGCCAAGTAGAGCAACTTAAGAAGTAAATTTATAGTTTTTGTTTATTTTAAAGCTAATAAATAAATTTTATAGGAATCGAGAAAGGTGATATTATGGCGCCGAAAACATTAAAAACTCATAAATTTTCTTGGAAAGGTACGATTCTCGTGGGAGACGAAAAACATTTGCGCCGTTGTGTTATTTTAAATACCTAAAAAAAAGGTTGTTGTCTAAAAAATATAAAATGATAAGCTATTATGGCCGACTGTACTTGTTTTATATATTCGAAAACTGTATGTCAAAACATTAACAAATGAGCCCAAACACGGTGGATTTATTTTATGTAAATTTAGATGATCCTATGACCACCTTCCCACTTCATCATCAGATCAGCTCTATGATACCATAATCTTGCAATGCTACAAAATTTACATAAAAATGCCAGGTTTTAACTCAATCGGATACCAGGAAGTAGTTGATTTTATTTGCTAACTAACCACGACTTACATATTTACAAACTTGTATACCTACCTTGCAATTTAAATAAAAGCTTATAAAAATCAACTCATTGTTACTATCATTTACAATGAGTTCACTTTTACACAGATATTCCTTTAAAAATTAGATCCCCATTCATAAAACTCCAACGAATAGAATGGAATGGAAGCACCTGCATAAGGCGTTTTTAACAGCCTAATCTTTCCGCGTTTGAGACGTTTTGAAAACATTCTTATCGCCAAGACTCTTTGTTGAAAAACGCCCTTTGCACGAGTCCGCCATATTTTCACAGATAACGACATATTTGGGCACGGAGCCTTCTAAATGGTTTTTAAAAATAAAATTATATACTTTTCACGTATTATTCTGGTATAATTAAAGTTTATTGTAAATTTCGTCTTTGGAATTCGGTGTTTTGTTCTGAGCTTCGAATTTAAGTCTATCCTTTGTTGTTCTAAGTGCTTTAGTAATGTTATGTTAATAGTTTAAGGTATTTCATTGTGAAAATACCTCTGCCGCCAGAATAATAATGACGAAACAGTCTCCGCTCGCATTTATCTTTACGGCTAAAATTACAAATACGAGAGGGTTTTTGACGTTAATGGTATTTTCAAAACTATTGATTTTGAAAATTGATAAAAAAAGAATTTTACGCAATTTATGCCGTGACTTTTACCTGCATTGGATTTTTTGAAATCTCCTTTTGCGTTTTATATTCATCCGTTACCATAGCTTCACAAAAACAATTGGTCAGTAAGGTTCTTATTGTTGCTATGTAAGGGTTTTTTTAATACCTAGGTTTTACTTAAATTGAATGTAACACTTCAAAGAGTTAAAAATTTAGTGACATCACTACGGCAAGTTTGAAAGCTTACGACGAAATAAGTCGAAAATGAAAACCGCCATACATAATCGAAAGATGACATAGGCCTCCTCCAAAAAAAGTCAATATGACCGATCCATCGGAATAGAGTAACCTTCACGAGGTCATCAGCCAAAGAGGTTTATCCACCAAGAGATACATCGTCATAAGCCCGTTGTAGTCCACTGCTGGACATAGGCCTCTCCCAAGGTATGCCACAGAGCCCGGTCTACTGCTTTATGCATCCAGTCGCTGCCGGCCCCCTTATACTATATACAAGTCGTCCCGTCATCTGGCCAGAGGGCGTCTCACGCTGCGTTTGCCAAGACGCGGTCTGCACTCCAGAACACGCTTACTCCAGTGGTTATTGGTTTTGTGACATATGTGACCAGCCCATTATCACTTTAACCTATTAACTTTCAGAGCAATGTCGGTCACCTTGGTTCTCTGACGGATCACTTCGTTTCACTAACTGGTGGGTTAATCCAAAAGCTTAAAGTCGCTCAACGTGCTATAGAAAGAGCTATGCTCGGAGTCTCTCTGAAGGATAAAAGATACTACATTTTATTTGTAACACGGCAGAATATATTCTGATGAATTCACGCCTCGGCAATTCGTCACCGACTTCGCTCGTGAATAACAAATTAAACCTCAGACTATTGGAATTTTAAATATCCGACCCACTTGCCGGAGAATGTCTGTTTTAGGGCTCTAGGGATTGTTTAAGCGAGCATTAGGTTTGATGTAAGCTTTGACACGGAATAAGTAATGTTGATGGTATATGTATCCTTTGAGCGTCTACCGTTTCTATAGTTTAAATCTTATCTGGTTATCTGGTAATCTTAACTGTGGCAAGGAACTTGTGACGTTGGCCATATTACGAAATTTTATTGGAACTCATTTATTACACTGGCAACAGTTTACGATATACAATATCACGTTAATGATGCTTAGTGACGCCAACCTTAGCACATTTTAGTGCTAAATTAATATTTTAGCAAATGACCTTTATGTATCTGTCAACGGAAATGAATGTAATCCGTCATTGTACACAATTCCTAGGAAATGTATGTAATTCCTAAAATCGCCCGGAAATGTGTGAAATAAATTATATTACACAAATTTCCTAGGAAATCTATACATTTCCTAAATGGCAATCGGATATGTGTTTATCAAGCCATAATATTGATGATTATTTTAGGTACGATTATTAGTGAAGAGTGATCACAACATACCCCCACTTACTGTCCAAGATAAAAAAAACTGTGACAGAGCCACAGTTAGGTACGACGACGAGCGAAGCGAGGAGGAGTGTTAGGTATCTTGCGATCACAACATATCCCACACACTGTCCAAGATAAAAAACTGTGACAGAGCCACAGTTAGGTACGACGACGAGCGAAGCGAGGAGGAGTGTTAGGTATCTTGCGATCACAACATACCCCACTTACTGTCCAAGATAAAAAGCTTTTTATACATTTCCTAATACGATATTGGAATTATATACAGGATATGTGTGTAATAAATAATTTTTAAAACAATATTTTATACATTTCCTAAATAGCTTCGGAATTGTATACATTTCCTAGGATTTGTATATAATTCCTAGATTTCATACATTTCCGGTAACATATCCATAAAACATAAAATATCTTTTACTATTACTACGCAGAATTACATTTGGCTTATTTTCGCAGTATTAATAAATTTTAGCACTTTTCGTCCACTATTTTGTCCCTCAATGAAATATCATGAAATCTTACACTGATGTTGCCATATTTATCTCTTTAACAGCATTCTCTTGCCAAACCATATTTCTGTTTAACCTTTACAAGAAACATCATGATATGAACATAATATTATGTTGTGAATGTACCCGAATTATGATTGAACGTCTTATACTTTTAGGACAAATTGATGGTCAAGGTAATCTATGAGACGGACTGACTAGGTTAAAATAGTAACCAAACGTAGTAACAGTGTATTTCTTATAGTACTTGAAAATTTTGCAGTTACCGTAGGTCAACTAAATATCTTCACAAAACATAAAAATACAACTGTACAAAGCAGAGCATTATTTATTTTATCTTTTCTATACAACATTCAAAGGTGCATTGGAAAACTTAATACGAGAAAGAAGGACAGACGGACTTTTCAGAAGGAAAATATAAAATGTTTAACAAAGAAAAATATCCTTAAGAAACAACTAGACTAAGATAATCTTCTTAGCCTTCAAGCACGAATTCCCGGGACGATTTAAGCCTCGGCAGCCCTCGCAGCCATCAAAGCCGAGTTTTACATAATAGTTCTACGCCACGCCATAATTATTCGGAGCGTAACGGGAATTTATCACCCGCGGAAACCACGCATGCCGCTATGGGGAAAACCGAGATAGACAGCAGTAAGGTAATTCAGGTGTATTCTCTGTACTTTAAGGTACTTAAAAAAGGGTAAACAAGAAAACCACGTGACTCGGGCAGTTCAGCCAATCAAAGTAATGTTTTGTATCTGTGGCATAATACCACTGACTGAACGACCCTAGTCACGTGATTTTTTTGTTTACCTTTTTTAAGTCGGTACCTAAAAGTACAGAGTATAGAGATTGGAAAATGTGGAGCGTCAATACTATCAACGTGGCTTTGTACGACAATACTTTTCTGCCGTGCTAGCGATATATGCAGTAATTACAGTCTAGCTAGCGGGTAAATGTCATCCTTACTCCAATCGAATACGGTTCACATTTCCTATACCTCTAGACTGCAATTACTGCATATATCACTAGCACGGCAGTTTTTTGGTCTTGAAAAAAGATCCTTATTAAAATAATTCGTAACAGCACTATCGTGAAATATTGCCTGAAAGTTCCTTGCATTTAGCTTTTGTATTTATGAGTGATTTTTGGACGTTGTTCATCCCCACATAGGGTTAAACAGTTATTGAAAGATATGATTCAATATCATACGATTTGTAACATCCACGTTCACAAATATCAAGAACGTCAAAATAAATAAATAACTGGCTAAGAGCATGTCGGACCATGCTCAGTGTAGGGTTCCATAGCCGTAACTATAAGGTAAAAAATACGATGTAAAAAAAGTACAACAACAAAAGAGCGTACCTTTATAGCAATTACGTCCTTTTGTTGAGAAGCGCAGTTTATCGGCAATAACTCAAAAACGGTTAATCCGATCTTGTTGAAAATAATTTTCGTTGAAAGTATTAATTGAGCGTTATCTTTGTATTTTTTTTATATTTTTCGGACACACGGTTTAGAAGATAGAGGGGGAGGGGGGGGGCACAATTTTCACAACTTTCGGAGCGATTATTTCCAAAGGTATTCACTTAATCAAAAACATTACTAAAGAACCTTAAAATGTTTTTAAAAGAGCTGTCGAACTATATACCACACGTTGACATTTGGTGAAAAAATTTTTTTTTAGCTTCTGTTACATGTATGGAGTGCCTCCCCTAGATTTTTTTATTTTCATTATTTAACTACCAAACTTAGTTGCAGCATCTACAAGACATCTATATTCCAAATTTCATCAATATGGGTCTTATAGTTTTTGAGTAAAATGCCTGTGACATACGGACGGACGGACGGACGGACATGACGAAACTATAAGGGTTCCTTTTTAGCCATTTTGGCTACGGAACCCTAAAAAGGGTAAACAAGAAAACCACGTGACTCGGGTAGTTCAGCCAATCAAAGTAATGTTTTGTATCTGTGGCATAATACCACTGACTGAACGACCCTAGTCACCTGTTTTTTTTGTTTACCTTTTTTAAGTGCCTAAAAGTACAGAGTATAGAGATTGGAAAATATTGAGCGTCAATACTATCAATGTGGCTGTGGTGTCGTACACGACAACAATACTTTTTAGGTCTTGAAAAAAGATCCTTATTAAAATAATTCGTAACAGCACTATCGTGAAATATTGCCTGAAAGTTGCTTGCATTTAGCTTTTGTACTTATGAGTGATTTTTGGACGTTGTTCATCCCCACATAGGGTTAAACAGTTATTGAAAGATATGATTAAATATCATACGATTTGCAACATCCACGTTCACAAATATCAAGAACGTCAAAATAAATAAAAAACCCTTTTAAAGTCGACAGATGATGTTACTTGACACGCGTTTTAACTTTACACATTCTATTAAAAAAATATCGTTTTGAAGTTGTCTTTACTGCATTTCCTCTCCCCTGTGATGAGAGTGATTCTGTATGTACTTCAAACGATTATTATGAATAATGTGACTTCGCCCCAGATACCTTCGGAGGCAATTTACATGGCTGACATTGAACATTCTCGACGTTCATTTAAAGACATGTTTGCTTAATAACGAGCAATCGAGCTATACGTTTTATTCGTAGGTAAGGTCTAATCTTATGACGCCACGTCACCTACAAACCTAAGTACCTAATAAATAATGTCCCGGCCAAAATCCTAGTGAGTAAATAAATAAATATTAGGGGACAATCTTACACAAATCGAACTAGCCCCATAGTAAGCTCAATAAGGCTTGTGTTATGGATACTAGACGACGATATATTTAATAGATACAAATACTTAAGTACATAGAAAACATCCATGACTCAGGAACAAATATTCGTGCTCATCACACAAATAAATGCCCTTACTGGGATTCGAACCCAGGATCTCCTGCTTCGTAGGCAGGGTCACTACCGACTAAGCTACAGCGGTCGTCAAATTGAGGGAAAATACGAGTGTTTATTCTTGAGCCATTGATGTTTCTTATCTATTAAGCTTTTATTTTACTTCTTCTTCGTCGGTATCACTGTTCACACAGTGAGAAGAACCCGAATGTAACAATAAAAGTTTAACATTTGTTCAAACCGCGAGACCATGAAGTATGATAGTATTATCTGGCTATGTACCTACATACAGTGTAACATATTATGAAAGCTGGCTACATTACTAAGGTTAAGCCTGCTCTGCCCTACTTAGCCGCAGGCACGTGAGGAGAATGCCCGCCACCATCCCGGATAATTTGAGCGAGATTGATACGGCAAATTGCTACGAGATTTTCACAGTGAAATATTTGGATCATCACTTATCACAGAAACTATTACGGTACAGTGATGAGGCCTGAACATATCTCGAGATAAACTGAAGCTTATCTTTTTTTAGAATGGTGAAATAGGGTGCTCAAATCTAAACTTCTAAACTAATATTTCATCTCTTCTTTCCTTCTTCCCCAGGGTCTCAAACTAAGTATCTCCATAAGAAATTTTATGAAGCCGCTTAACCAATTAAGATGAAAATTAAGGTGGCGACAGTTTGAGACCCTAAGAAGCCATAGGAAAACTTTTATCCCGAAAATCTTATTAATTCCATAATGGAGTAAAATGGTTGGCAGAAGTTTGTATGAGAAATCAATTATTTCTCAAGAAAGAAATATTAAACTCCAATTCTACACAGAGATAGTCGCCTTTACCCGCGGCTTTACCCGCGCTATTCCCGTAAATATCCCAAGGGAACACTTTACTGAGATATAAAGTATTCCACGTGTCAATTCAGGACAAGGTTACATTTGCATGCCAAATTTCATCTCAATTCATTAAGTTGCTACCCCATTATTTAGTAACAAACATCCAAAGATCTAAACATCCAAATATATATAAGAAGAGAGAGAGAATTTATAAGAAAGAAACATTTTGTCTCTTCATTGGTTTTTTAATGCGGGTAAATTACACCACATTTTTATGTATAGATACAAGAAATCAAAGTTCATAGAAAAAATTAAATGGCACTCACCTGTGTCCAGACCGGGAATCGAACCCGGTATCTCTGGATTTCCGGCCCAGCGACTCAACCACTCATCATTCGTCCTAGGGTGCTCTGGTGGACGAGTGGTTGAGTCGCTGGGCCGGAAATCCAGAGGTACCGGGTTCGGTTCCCGGTCTGGACCCAGGCGAGTGCCATTTAATTTTTTCTATGTACTTTGATTTCTTGTATCTATATATGTAATCCAAATATCTTCACAGACTTTCACATTTATATTATTAGTAGAATAATTGGATTACAACTAGACAGATATTTCAATTTCTACAAGTCAATCATGTTTTGGACGACACGTTTAACCTACGAAGCTAGATATCCCCGGTTCAAGTCCTGGTAGAGGCCAATATTTATGTGGCGAGCACGAGTATTTTTTTCTGAGTCTTGGATGTTTTCTATCTATTCAAGTTTAAATTTAACTATAATAAGTATGTATATCGTCTTCTAGTACCCATAACACAAGCATTGCTTAGGTTGATTTGTGCAAGATTGTTCCCACAATATTTAATTTATTTTTATCTTTACGTCAGAACACAAATTTAGTTTCCCGTTGGTCCAAATTTCAACGGAAATTTTAATTCCTAATACCGATTTAATTAGGCCCGCTTGAAATTAGAAACCTGCTTTGTACTTTAATTAGACGAGAAACAATATAAACAAGTATACAAGGACCAGTAACACTGTTGCTTGGAACATTTTACTGCCTCCGTTAAAATTAACAATATTATAGGAATACTCCTAAACAACAGTTTGAAAAATGTTAACTACGATAACATTACCTACGCCACGATCAATCGACCACACGACACGACACGATCGATCCAGCTACGATTCGGGGCGATCCTTTTTAACGTAAGCTGAAGTGACGAAGCCTGTTGCGGATTATTTTTGTTGGTAGGTAAGTGTGACGAAGCCTGTTGCCGATTTGAAGTTTTACCCACCTGACGAAACCTGCGTTGCGGATTTAATCTTATGTGGTGATAAACATGTAAAGTATATAGACATCACATTAGTAAATAAGGATACAAATATTTTAACTAGAATATGGTGTAAGTCAATTTCTTGTGTTTCTTTATTTGGAAAAAGAACAACAATAATCTATGACTGTGAATAATAAAATTGTAGAAAGACTGTGTTAGTATCTTTTAGTTAGTGTCTTTTAAAACGTTAACAAAATACTTATACAATGATTAACCCTTTTACCCCTAGAAACCGATTAATTCGTCAATAAAGTACACAACTTGACGTGAAAACCCTATTTACTCTAAAAAGCGTACCCAAGTATACCAACCGGTTAAAACGACGGCATCGCGTGACGATTTGACATAAAATATGCTTTAGGTCTATTACACTTTATGAGGGGCATTTTTTTACTGGCAGTGAAAGCACAGCTGGTTATGGAAGTTATATCGTTTAGGCCTAGATTGTGTTAAGGTACTGAAACGCATAACGCTTGATTGAACAATGATTACCTACAATGATTTCAAAAGTAAGCATAGGCCCGAACAGTTCCCCGTAACAAAAAATGCAGCTATAAAGACCAGCTGCGCAGTGCAAGCGCCGCGTGTCGCACTGCCGGCTGGTACTGATTTGGCGGTATTTTTACCGCCGAAGCGTTGGAACCGTCTGCGCGCTCGCTTAGCTCTGTCCTTTGTATACGTCAATGGGGTAGACGCGATCCGTTTTAATGATATATGGTTGCGTTCTAAGCTTGTAGTTAGTTGGTTTTTGCTGCGCGAACAATAAGTTTTCCTTCAAAATTGCTTTTTTAACCGACTTCAAGAGAAGATTCTCAATTCGTCACAACCTTTGGTTTTATTTATGTATGTTCCCGGATAATGCAAGACGTCTCTGTCGGTAGAATTATGTCCGAAGCGACTCAGTCCGATTTCGCGACGCGGCCTGGATGCCCCCTGTAGGGGGCTTTAGCCAGCGACCAGAAAGAGCACGCGTTAATACGCGTTATGCCATAGAGAGGGACGGTCGGATGCGCTGCGTTCCGTCCCGTGGTCGGACCCGAACATCAGTTTTGTTAGAGAGATTAATCTTCCGTACATAGTCGTGGCACGTATTGTGTGGCCCAGCCACCTGTATTGCTTAGTGGAGACCATTTCGGTTGCCCAATGCACTTCAGTCTTTGTGTTTCTTTTTGTGTGTATGGTCTCATGTGTAACTGTAATGATGTGTTATCTGAATAAACACTTTTTATACTATTCTGTTCCTTGAAATACAAGATTATATTAACATTCAAGAATTAGTGTCCGACTGAAACTAGTTTTTACGGCAGAAACCGAAACCGAAACCGAATTTTAGCTTCAGTCTTAGTTTCGGTTGAAACTGCACCTTCCATATAAGGTCATGTTTTCGTGGGAAGAAACAAATTCAGTCTTTATTTTTAAAGAACGTACTAATCATTCAGTCTCTGATAGGTATTTGAAGTAATAAGTTATGTTATTGGATATAAAATATGATCACTTCTTATTTCAAAAAATTATTTATGCCACACCTGGCCATAAAGTGACTTTTTCCGCACGCTGCGCGTATGGAAAAAGCCGCTTTCTGGCCAAGTAGACATAAAATTATGTACACAACACGGGAGGAAATAAAGAAAGCCCTCGCTTGCATATTTACGTCCCTCGCTTGCAGCTCGGGCCGCAAACTTCAGCGATCTCGGCCCTTCTTTTGTATTACCACCCTAGTTGTGTAATGTACCATTGTGCTCTTTGAAATACTGCGATCGCAACGCAAAACCTTTTGAATTCAGTTTCGGTTATGGCCGTTATGGCTCGATGGCAGACGAAACTGAAACTAAGCCGAAACCCGTTTTTAGCCGAAACTAGGTCGAGAAGTTCGGTCGGGCTCTAGCGAGAATTTATTCCTCTGTAGGGCTACAGAGGAATAAATTCTCGCTAGAGCCCGACCGAACTTAGTACACACTAAAATACATCAGCACCCCCGAAAGACTTATTCACTCTAATTACCAACAAACAGTCATTTATCCAATCCTAATTACTCTTTAACGACGAAACTTATTTCGTTAATTGCCAAATTCGCACTTGACCTCCAACTCTCATCAAATCGGCAATAAAGAATGACGGGTAGCAAAAGATGTAATAAAACCCGAAGTTCCATTCTCATACTAAATTCAAGCGGAGGCGAGTCGCAGTTCCTCGAAGTTCGTTCGTTCCCTAGTTTTCCATGGCGCAGAAAGATTCGAACAATAGGCTACTTGATGACAGTTCAAATCAGCTTCTTTTTATGAAGTATCAAAACGCTCCGAAAGTATGCAGTTTAGTATGAAATACTATCTTGTGACGTCTCATGCTCAACATGGTGCCTTATTTTTAGTTTTCGTCATTGTAAAATCGTTGATAGCACGAAAATAAGTTTGAATGATTTTTTCCGGGCTGTTTTGGAATTGTAATTTGCTGGTTAGAGTTAATGAATTTATTTTGATTGTTGTCAAATACCCTATTAAGGGTGAAGCCAGACGAGCGTAATTCTGTGAGTTGTGAGCTGCGTAATTTCAGCTGCAGAAGTTATTAACAATACATTTCGGCAACTCATTTTATGTCGTCGTGTTAACCAAACAGGAGTTTTGTAAGAAACCGAATTCTGCAGAAATTACGCGACTCACAAAACAAAAAATTACGCTTGTCTGGCTTCTCCCTAACTGACTTGATCATCTGTTTTTTTATTGTGAGAGTATATTTCCATATTGGTCCTATATATTTCAAAATTCAATACTAATTATGGGATCCATGAGGAGTTCAGGCAACACCTTAAATATTATTGGCACATGAATTTCAGAATTTATTATAGTATTTCGTGAATTTACTAGTGTCGTAAATTCCTTGTTTGAAGTGTATGAGAAAAGAGGTACAATTGTTGACGGACTGGCTGGTTCATACCAGCCAGTCTGTAAATAATTATTGAATAATTTGATGTAAGTATGGGAGAATATTTTGAGTTCGAAAGCTAGATTCTCGTTCTCGGGTGCCAGCAGAGGCTGACAAGGAAATTGTGTTTATGCGTTTGAGAGTCATTTTCAAAATAACTGGCCAAGAGCATGTCGGACCATGCTCAGTGTAGGGTTCCATAGCCGTAACTATATGGTAAATAATACGATGTAAAAAAAAGTACAACAACAAAAGAGCGTATCTTGATAGCAATTACGTCCTTTTGTTGAGAAGCGCAGTTTATCGGCAATAACTCAAAAACGGTACATTCGATCTTGTTGAAAATAATTTTCGTTGAAAGTATTAATTAAGCGTTACTTTCGTGATTTTTTTCATATTTTTCGGACGCACGGTTTAGAAAATACAGGGGGGGGGACACAATTTACACAACTTTCGGAGCGATTATTTCCAAATACATTCACTTAATCAAAAACATTACTTAGGAACCTTATAGTGTTTTTTAAAGAGCTGTCGAACTATGTACCACACGTTGATATTTGCTGAAAAAAATTTTTTTTACTGTCTTTAACATGTATGGAGTGCCCCTCCTAAAAATATTTATTTTAATTATTTATATACCAAACTAAGTAGCGGCTCATAAAACACACCTATATTCCAAATTTCATCAATATCCATCATGTAGTTTCTGAGTAAAATGCCTGTGACATACGGACAGACAGACAGACAGACAGACAGACGGACCGACATGACGAAACTATAAGGGTTCCGTTTTTGCCATTTTGGCTACGGAACCCTAAAAATTGTACACAACTAAGGGATTTAATTAAAACAAAACTTAATTTATTCCTCTGTGTTACGAAAGTTACCCATTTAGTTTGTATGCCAGTCCTAACTTTCGTAACACAGAGGAAGCGATCGTGATTTTGTTTTTATTAGGCCCTTAACTATGTACAATTTTTATGAAAATGACTCTTGAAGTGTTTAGTTAAGTACTAGCTTTGCTATTAAATAAAATACGTTTTTGATCAGTCCTCAAAGTTGAGAGGGATACCTAAACTTTCCACATGGAAAAAATAAAATAGAAAATTTATGTAAAATACAAACGAACCGACTTTAAAACAACCTAACTGACAGCCATTTTTTGGATCGATCTGAAATAATTCAATTAACGACTAGGTAACCTTTAACACCGGCTAAGCACCAGTCGGATTCGCACACAGTCGAGTTCATTTACATCTCGTATAAGAGAACAAAAATATCTGGAACACGCTTTTATGCCCCTGACAATAGCGTCGTGTTCAGATATTTTTGTTTGCGTAAATGTGTAGATGTAAATGAACTAGAATACCACAGTCGAGCATTAAAGCGAGAAAAACAAGTTTCTTGCATGGGGGTCTCCTTTAATTATTAACATTATTAATAATGTATGGTTAAAATTGTACCACCAAGAACCAACCTTAAAAAGATGGTTACAACCAAATTCCATGGAATAAGTCCAATGTTTAGCCTTACGAAGCCCACTCAACACTCAACCACGAGAGGCAATTCAATTTTCAACTCTCAACAATTTTAAGCGTCTCTCGAAACTGGGAAAACATTTTACTTAGTATTTATTGAGATCTTCTCAGTTAGATTGTTTCGCATTGAGACGAGAAGACACAAAAGGACTTATGTTACTAAGAAGCCCTCGCCTCTTACGTCGGTTTGTGAATGTGGGATCCCTGAAGTTTCAGAACAGAACAGGATATATTGTTTGGCGAGTCTTTATCGACTTGACAGATTTGAATGTTTCAATATTTGATTCGGATATGAGAATCCCGAGCTTTGCTTTGTATCTGGACGAATAATGGAGTGTTTCTATAGTAATTTTGGTTTACAGTGCAAACACTTACTCGATACAAAGACCAAATACAAACTGAATCCAACCTTGACTGCAGCAAGTAATGTTTAATTTATTAATGCATTTGGATCAATAATCGTAATAACAATTGTGGTGCTTCTACATTAAATTATTCAAAATCAAAATATTTCTAAGAAAAAAAATATAATGAAAAACAAAAACGAATGCATTTAATAATACTGTGCGAGTATATTAACCATTTTCATAGAGGAAACACAAGCATTACTAGAGAATTTTGATATTTATGACAAAACATCACGTTATCATGATTAAATAAATTTTACACAATTGTAATAAAACAACTTTAACAGATTAAATCGCGTATATAACCTTCATTTTTACGCGACAGTTACATTTAGATCCGCGACCACGCACGCTGAAAGGGTTTACGAAACGTCGGGACATAAAAGTGAAGTAGGTAATATACGCAATTTAGTCCGTTAAAGTTGTTTTATTACAATAAGTGGGCGATTCTCCGAGCCTTTTGACCGCCGTTCCTTGAGGCCTATGTCCACCTATGGACGTCATTAATCTGGCAGATAGTGATTAATTTTACCACCGACGAAATCAACCTCTTAGGATATCTACCTAGCTACATTAAGACATATAACAAGCATTCAAGTTTCAATATCCCTCTAAATTAAATGTATTGGTTTCACGCCGAGTTCCAGTTGCCCAAATTCTCCAGACAATATCTTAGTTCTATCTAGAAACTATCTTCGGCTTGAGATACATCAGTTACAAAGTTTCTTGAGCCATTTGCACCAACTCAAGTTGCGAATTTCAATACTATAACCGCCTAGAGGGATTCCTATTGATTAGATTAACATTTTTGCATCAATCATACCTAACATCCTATGGTCGACATCTTGCTGAGCTGGGACCGTTTCTGGCAGCAAACTCTGTCCATCTCCTACTTTTTATTTTTTACCATTTTTTTCCTTGTGTGCTGTGACGAATAAATAGATTTAGAGATACTCTATTTACTCATAAAAACAGTTCACTTAAAATGCTAGAATTCCTTATAATTAAAACATGTTTAGTATGATCGCTAGAGATTTGTTATACAGTTTTATTTAAGTGTTGTTTCAATTTGCTTTTAAATACACTGGAGACTCGAAATCTTTCACATTATTTGGTAATTCATTATACATCCGAGCCCCCTCATACATTATGCTACTTTTACAGTAACCCGTTCTAATTTTTGCAGTTCTAAGTTATTTGTATCTCTTAAACAGTGTTTGAATTTTCGTCGTGTGAAATAGATATCTGAGTGTATTTTACTTGTTAGGATCTTTCTTACGAAAATGCATATCGTCGCTGGAAAGCAATAATGCTGTAACCCTCAAAAAGTAAACTTTTCACTAGAGCCAAAAAACGTTTGCATTTTTTTAGAAAAATTCATAAATCTCAAACAAAAAGAGATTATTAAACCCCCTTTGGTAGATTCGTTGTAAAAAAATCGAAGTTTATAATTTTGGTGGTAAAATTACTATAAACTTGTTTTTAATATGACTTTTGTCGTTTACAGCATTTCGATATTTCTAATCATGGCACGCAATAATGCTGTAACCTACAAAATTTTTGTATAGAAACAATATTTTTACCAAATCTCACAGTCGTTTTAAAATGCTGTAAGTCTAAAAAGTGGTTCGTAATACAATTTTTGGGCCGTGAAAACTTAAATTTACAAGATTTTTGTACTGCAATGTTGCTGTAACTGAATGAATGGAAGGAAACAGGTATGAATGAAGCAGTGTAAGTGCGAATGGTAGTTTATGTTGATCCATTTTAAAATGTCAGTGGTAAATAATTGTTGATCTGTAGTAATAATATTTTCTGAAATACTTAATTAATATGCCACACATACATATCTTTAAGCTTAAAATGTTATGTATTGGCTATTAAAAAGTTATCATTAAGTATTGTTATATTTATGTTGTTGGACTGTATGCATCTACATGCAGCAGCACTATGTAATCGCCTAAACTAATTTTAATCATTTGGTTTGGACGATGATTGAGAACGGAAGTGTGGTATTTATCAGGCTATAAGTACACAGTATTAAAAAAACTTATTTTTTTTACAAAATAAAGACGTGTCAGAAACGCCTGGAGGAGCTTGTGGTTGATGAAAACAGTAATGGTGGGAAACCCATTATATCCCTGAAATGTAAGCTCATGGAGATTTAGTGCATTCTACCCATTCTGACTTATGGCGCCCAGTTAAGGTCTAGGAGGACTTCAGAGGTAGAGGAAAGTATTAGAAGAGAGACTCATGCAGAGCAGTGAGACACTAAATATACTAGTTAAAACAATCGTTGTTTTAAGGTAGACGTGTCATTTTATTTAAAAAAAAATATTATTTATCTAATCGATAAATATATTCAATTCAATTCAAAAAATAAAAAAGATTATTTTACAGAACAGTTATGATACACGTATAGTTTACATGCATTAAAGTTTGAACGGAAAAATAATTAACGTGTTTTTCTTTTAAAGTAGGTTATGCTTATATTACCTCTATAATCTAAAGGGAACTTTGCAAACATTTATATTTAATTTAAATCATGATTAAATCTTTTAAAAAAACGAAAACTAGCAAACTACAAATAAAAACGACCCTCAATACTATATACATACAAACTTACTATATATTTTAAAAGGTATTTACTGTCATTATTCATTTATTACTGTATCTTTAAAATGCTGTACACCATAGTTTATTCACAACATCTCCCGACAAAATGCTGTAAACGACAAAAATTGGTCAAAAGTTGAAATTTACGGAAAGCAAAAATGCTGTACGTGATGACGGAGAACTAATTGCGGAAACCATTTTGCTGTAAACCACAACGCAGTTGAAAACACGGGATTTTATGCGGGTTACAGCGTTTCTTCATTCCGCGATTACAAATTTAGGTGAAAAAAATATGCTGTATACATTTTATTTATCATCACAGACAAATAATAACTATACCAGTCGACGCAGAAAAAAAAACTGAATAAGAATATGCAAAAAAAGCATTTTCGATGGTGGTGCGGGTTACAGCATTATTGCTTTCCAGCGACGATATTGTGTAGGTGTATAATTGTCTTAGGTTGAATAGTTCGTAGGAGTCTTAGGTTGAATGTATTCTCTGTCTTTCTTTTTTTCTAACACAACTTAGACAAAGCGTACCCCGAAATGAAACGGGGGAAAAGCGCTAGAGCGATAACAATCGTACTTATAAATATGAAAGTTTGAGAAAATGTTTGGATATTTGCATGCTTTTTTTATGTCATGGAAAAGGCAAACAAACACTGCTCACCTGATGGTAAGTGACTTCTGAGGCCCATGGACATTTGCAATCTTAATATTACAAATGCGTTGCCAACCCTTAGGATTAAGATAGAATGCCTCTATGCTAGTAAGTACACCGGCTGTCTTAACAGTGCGAACACTGCGCTTTGGCGGTAGATTAGTGGGTAAGATGGTGGTAGCGACCCGGGCGGACCCTGCACAAGGTCCTACCACCTGCTTATTACTAAATTAGATCGTAGTCATTTTATCGATTGAAATTAAATTTGGCATTCAAGTAAACCACCTGGATTGAAATAAAGGATACTTTATACCGTAGTATAGAGATTTTTCGAGATAGTAACGAGAAAGTGCAAAGCCGCAGCTAAAAAAAACTAGTAATTTCTATTGATGGTGATGGTGTAATAAATATTATAAATTCCGTGTTGCTTAATGTTCTCATATTCTATAACGTTTGTAGTGTCCTAATAACTGAGTAAATTTAGTCCGAATTTTGTCTCCAATTTTCCCGTAGCGTTCACAAACAGAAAAACAAATGGATGGCAGGACTATCGTGCCACTTTCAATTGCCGCCGTAATACATTGCCGACTCGCTTGCTTGCTCGAACGGCGACACAGTCTAAATATATACAGGCGGCCGAAGACGTTTAGACCACAGTGTAAAGAAAGAATCTACACAGTTTCCCAACGAATGTTAATAAGCCAAAAGTTAACAGAAACACTGGGACGCTGAAAACTAAAATTGCTCGGGCTTACTATAAAATAAACGACTATGTCATGGACAGGGATGTTTGGAAATGATAACGTCCTGCATGAGTAATCATTAAAAAAAACTGAAGTATACTCATTAAGTTATAATTTATAATATAAGAGATATTATATGAATTAATTATCGTTTAATTCGCATACATTATAACAAAAAGAAAATATACATTGATTTTTTCTGCGAAACAGGAGTCCACTCAGCATGGTGTCAAGTCACAGAAGGTGGCTCAACACTGGTACATTATGTGGCTCCGAATATAGGGCGAAACAAAACTGCACGTTACTCAGTTACACTGACGCAGTTATGACTGTTTCGAAAAAACCAAACCGTTTTTCTCGGAGCTGAGATTTCCCATTGGAATCGATGGTAAAACATTCATAGGTGCATTTTAATTTGGAAGTATATATACCCAGGAGTGGGACACACTAATAGGCTAGTTAAAAAAAATAACTTTAACTTTAACTAAGGGCGTTGGCAACTGCATGTTTTTAGACTATGGCGGCACTTTGCACTCGTGTTAGGGAAATGTAACTGATACTTAAGGACAATGTGCTCGAATGTACTCATCTGTTCTGCTTTTTAGTAAAGTGAAGTAAATGATGCTTGAAAGAATGTTTCAAGTGGCCGTGGGTATATTACACTTTTAACCCGACTATGGCAAAGCTAAAAGGCATAGTTAGTCTGAGCGAAGTTTTTCTCAAGATCTCAGCTCTCTTGCACAAGCTACAAAGAAAACCTTGCGATATATTTTTGCCACTAACTGGCTTTTGGTAACTAGAGTATTTGATTTGATTGATTTATTTATTTCATAATATAAAAATACAGTATAAATTACATAATGTCAATTTACATGATTTTATACTATGATCGTCAAAATAAAAATAAAAATATAATATAAGTAATCACAATAAAAATATACCATGTCAGAAACACAGTCGCAAATCAATTAAACTATTAAATAAACATCAAATAAATCAAATTATATATCTCCCAATAAGGATCGTCATCATCATAACATAACATACGAGTAAAAACAAAAAGGAAAAGCAAACAATAGGAGAAAAAAAACCATTTCACAATGTCACTACTGTTAGAATAAAAATAATTAATTAATCATATCTCCCAATAAGGATCGTCAATGTCACAAAAAAAATATACTTATAGTGTTAGTTCCCTGTACTCGTTTACCGAGTACAGAGGGTTTTCCAACAAAATGTTTCTCAGTCGATGCCTAAATGTTTCATCAGATGGCTCGTTCCTTAAGTCGGCCGGTAGGTGTTCGTAATATGTTGGACCGATGACGCGGGGGTTCTTGCCTGAAAGTGCCATGCTGCGAGAAACTGTTCGTAAGCGTCCAGTAGAACGGAGCTGTTTACCTGGAACGTCTACACGTTCAAACTGGGATATGTTGTTCCTAACAAATAGTAATAAATCAAACAAATGTTGTGAGTAGTGCGTCATTATACGTTGCGATGAAAATAGTTCACGACACGAGTGTCTCGGCTTCACCCCGACAAGTATACGGATAGCTCGTTTTTGTATGATAAGCACCCGTTTAGCATCCGTGGAGTTACCCCAGATGAGCGATCCGTATGACATCAAGGAGTGAAAGTGAGCGAAGTAAACTTGTCTTAATGCTTCTCCCGAAATAAGGGGTTTTAGTTTTCGCAACGCAAAGACGGCACTACTCAACTTATTACACAGACTTTCAACATGGCACTTCCAATTCAGGTTTGAGTCGAGCGTAAACCCAAGAAACCTGCTTTCCTCGCACAGCGGCATCGGACAGCGTGCCATGCATGGCGGGATGGGGACTTTTCGACCTGAGAAAAGCATAATATTTGATTTGGTCACGTTTAATAGAAGCCCATTGGCTGAAAACCAGCTCTGCAGCTGCTCACAAGCCTCACTGACTCTATCGCTTAGTTGTTCATACGTTTTAACACCAACATAATAGTCATAATACTCGGGTAATATAGGTACCGTAAATTGGTCCTACTTTGCTACTATGCTCCAATTCCGAATAAAAATTAAAAATGGGATCCTTGATATCTGTGAATGTACGTATAAAATTAATAACGCATCCGTAACGAAAACAACGACAGACGAGCACACCACTGTTTTTTTCTATATCTGTTATTTGTTTCTATTACTTATTTGATGACCAATTTAGGGCTAACTTTGCTCCAGAAATATTTAGTAGGTATTTAGGAGCGAAGTTTTGCTGCGTCAATGGGTAGCTTTGCTGCAAATTTATTGTTTCTATATATTTTACAAAATAGATAGTGGTTTTGCTGCGTCAATGGGTAACTTTGCTCCAAATTTATTGTTTCTATATATTTTACAAAATAGATAGTGGTTTTGCTGCGTCAATGGGTAACTTTGCTCCAAATTTATTGTTTCTATATATTTTACAAAATAGATAGTGGTTTTGCTGCGTCAATGGGTAACTTTGCTCCAAATTTATTGTTTCTATAAATTTGACAAAATAAATAGTGGCGTATTGTTTAATTTAAAACGGGTTAGGAAATATATTTTTCTTGTTGTATATAAAACTAATATGTCCCAAAATTAAAAATTGACAGAATTATTTCGATTTTTTTAATTTTGGAGCCAATTATGGAGCAAAGTAGAACCACTTTATGGTACAAAAATTTGAAAATCTCATTGGGATACCACAAGAAGTCAAATCCGAACCTAACCCACTCGAGTCCGTCCCTTAAGGCACTAGGTCAATGCTCTCACGTATTGTTTTAGTGCGGAAATGAAAACTGATACTTCACTTATACTTGAGGAAGAGATGTTTGAGACATGAGGAAATTCTTATTTTATATACTATCGTTTTCCTGTAGCTTTGAGGAAAGAGTAGTGTAAATAAAAAGAAGTAAAGTATTTGTATACATTTACAGCACGAGCCAAACATGAAAGTTATAGGTCACAATACAGTGTTGAATTTAAATTTATTAATAACATTATAGACATT
Source organism: Eudemis profundana (assembly GCA_947034925.1). Lineage (NCBI taxonomy): Eukaryota > Metazoa > Arthropoda > Insecta > Lepidoptera > Tortricidae > Eudemis > Eudemis profundana. The sequence goes on from OX344809.1 coordinate 4,162,032, forward strand.
TTGACTAATATGCGTCCATTTTATTTAATTTTTTCAATTTACTAAGTCATTTTAATATAATATATTTATACTGTAATATTGACGACCGGTTTAACCTAGTGGTTAGTGACTCCTGCCTACGAAGCTGACAGTCTTGGGTTCGAATCCGGTAAGAGCAAATATAGTTTGTGTGATGATATTTGTCTCCGAGTCTTGGATGTTTTCTATAAAAATTTACTATAGATCCGTTTCCCGTGACTATGTCAAATAAGTGTACGCAATACATTGCTGCCCGAAAAAACGCAAAAACTAATTGCGCTTCGGTAGTTAAGCCTAAAAAAAAAATTACAAAATAGCTCTATGGTATTAAAACCTCGATCTGGTTTCAATTTGCGATAATTGAAAATACACGCTGTATAGCCTAGGTATTGTGTACGACGTTCAGTTTTGTTCATTAAAACTGGAACAAAAGAGACTCAACTTGGGAGAGAAAACCATTGTCTTCCAATATGCGGATGCCGAAACATACAAAAACTTTCCTCTTACGCTTAAGGTGAATCAAGGCGCTCGATTCTCTATTTATCATCATCATGAACAACCTATTCGGCGGTCACGCCCGTGGTGAAAATAATTTTTCATCACACTTGCTCGAAAATGGTGCATTACACGTAGGTTTTGCGGGCCGTAAATGAGCTATTACGCCCTAGGGCGTAATGGTTTTCTTTTTAAATTTGAAACGCTGGTTCTGTTTTACTCTTATTTGTCATGTTCAAAGGAAACGCCAACTTACTTTTTTAACTTTTATCACTGAAATATTTATTTAAACAGAACTGGTATTGCAAATACATGTAAACACATATTTCTGTAACATTAATTAAATGTTTCAATAGTGTATTTCAGTATTTTGCAATTATAAAATCAACCGTTTTAGGTCTGTACCGCTATGGTTTCCGAACGTTGCGCATTGTCTATGGATATGTCACTGTCAGTTTTACAATTTTATTTAGGTTAAGTAAGGTTAATTTTAATTAGATTTCCTCACAAGTGTGATGAAAAACATTGTGTGTGCCACGGGCGGTAAAGGAATTACAAACTCGTGTTATTAAAGCCCTCGGCTTCGCCTCGGCCTTGTAACAAACACTCGTTTGTAATTCCTTACCTACCGCCCTTGATACACAATGTACTATTGCTACCTTGTGACACATACCGCATTTCACACCGACTATGAGGAAAATTCAAATACAAACGCTACCTACCAAAATAACGAAATATATAGTTAATGAAAGAGCATCACACATTTTTAATAAAATTAAATTGTTAAATTTATAGTCTCTTATTATTTTATAAAACGTTTATTATTTTTTACGGACGGGACGAATTTACCACTTCCATATTGTATTTATGGCCCTCGCCTGAGGCTCGGACCGCAAACACCTGTGATCTGGGCCATTCCTTATTATACCGCCCTCTGTGTGTAATATACCGATAAAGCTGTCTATGGTATGGCATATTCTAAGTGGGTTCAAACTAAAAATACCCTGTTGTCCTTGAACAGAAATGTATCACTTTGATCCCTCTTATGAGGGAGCAAAATACTTTTTTCTGAATAGGAGGTGTGAAAAGTAATATTATATTACCGTTGTCAACACGCATAAAGTTTTCGTAGCTTCCATTACTTGCGTCAGTATTACCATCGACAATGAGTTCGGCACACGCTGCCACCCATGTCCGCGTATGACCTCTAAGTAGGGTTGAATGAAACACGCAATTTTTGCATGAAAGTTTAACCAGCTGTAACTTGAGAACGGTGATAGATCAACTAACTCAGTTTATTTGGAGGAAATAATGTACTAAGGCTATGTTTAGCCTTAGTACATTATTTCCACATTTGCAGGAAAGTCCCTCGTTCCGTTCCATCCTGTCCAGAAATAGACCCGAATTCATTGTCCGTGAGTGTATTTTGATAGTACGTCCATATTCAAATTGGTTCCGTGAAAAACATGCTTCTGCGTATGTCCATTTGTGGACAATTTCCGAGTCCCCTTTACAGGACACAAAATATATTCCTCCAAAATGTACACAAAGCAAAAATTCTATTCGGAACTTCGTGTCGGGCTTAAAAGCAAACGTCACAGATACACAGCGATTTTATGACTACGCGACTGCGTAGCGGCTCTGTTTCAGCTTGGGTAAGAATACTTTCGTATGTTTGTCGGTCCGGATGTCCAGCTATTCTCCTCTACAGTAAGCTTATGATGCAAGCCTTTGTCAATTGGCCATTTCTCTAGAAATATGTCTGCGGTCACCTCATTCATCTGGCCCTTTTTCATACTAAATGTATGAAGACAGATGAATGAGTCGCAGACATATTTCTGGAGAAATGCCCAATTGATAAATAAACAACATCCGTCACTCTCACACTTGTATTTATATGTCAGAACGTGACGGATGCTTTATCTTCATTTTATTTCATTTATTCAATAACAATTACAGTTGTGTTTGAAATTCTTATACTAAATGAAATACCTACATACTACCTAATCTAAACAAATATAAATTGCAATATTAATACACCCCACAATATAAATAAAAATCACATATATATTATCGATCGACAAAGCATCATATCGTCTACAGGTCGTATTTCTCAATCGATTTTCGTGAGATATTGTGGGCAGGGTCGATAATAATATTGTATTGTGTGTCAAAATCTTTCAAAATGACGGAGCCATGGGGTCTACAGACTTGCGAGGTCTACAAATCAGAGCCACTAGTTTGGTAAACCAACCGTCATTTCACAAAAAAGGTTTAAAAATGTTCATTTAACAAACGATTCACAAACTATTTACCTATTACACAACCAAAACATTTCCCAAAATCCTCATTTTGTAAATGTTTTTTTGAGAAATGTACATTTACTAAATGTAACACTTTACTAATATATTCAACGTTAAATTATCAGCTACCAAATAAATAAATATTTGACATAGAATAAATATTTGATGACAGAGTTGCGGGTTCAAATCCGGCATTACCTGTAGTCGATTGTAATTGACAACATTTCATATTTTCAAAAGATCTTAATTCGAAAACCATTTGGGTAAAACTGTATTTTATGCTCAAAAAAAATATTTTTGGATTTTTTTTTCCCATTCATTTTGGAAAAAATCGTCAATTAGTGTGAACCGGAAGTGTGACGTCATTTTCCCTGCATTATCGAGAGAGACCTTAGTGCTGAAACGATTAAAAAGTGTATGGTATCCGGTTGTCATTTTCTGACATACTTGCCGTCTGACGTTTATTTGTTTTGAAAATTGTTACAACTGCGTAGCGGCTTTAGAAGTTTAATTTTCTTACCGTTGGTTCATTTGCACGTTTTCGAAGACCTTAAAAGACTTGGCACTTTCCCACTGGACTCCGATAACGCATTCAAACATTATTAACTTGGCATTCTTTTACCGGACACCGATTTTTTTCATATAATGAAGACATCAGAAGGTTTTTCTCAGGCTGATAGCACGAATCTGCCGCGTGTTGAAATTATGATGATGGAGTACACATCGGCAAGTGATAAATATAATCCAGCCCAAATAAGAGGAGCAAAAGCATCGTTGTCTTCCCGAACTTCCTATGTTGACAACGCTGTAACGCCTGACAGTTATTTTGTTAATCGTAATTGTCGCTCTGGATTCTAGTTTTTTTAAATCGTAATTGTCGCTCTGGATTCTAGTTGGGAAAGTGACGTCATTTTCTACATACGCCCTTTTAGAATGAGCTACTTTTCAAACTGCTATTTTTAATTGAAAAATTTAGTTAAAACGAAAAAGAAAAAATACGGGTAGCTTAAAATTCCACCTATTTTCTATCCAGCTCATAAAATGAAGGAGTAGAAAATTTGAAATATTGTCAATTGATTTTTCAATGTATCTATATAATTATAATAAAATTGTTGTGTTTCTAAATTAAGTTTTAAGGATTCAAAATATGTCCATTGAATATGTTGATTCCTTAAAAGTGCATTAAATAAATATTTTTCAAACAAGTTATTTTGCAAAACTCCGATCGATAAATTATTGTTTGATTAATACTCTATGTCTGCAATTTCAATAAGGACCAAATAATATACAGGCAAGTAATTATTTCATACAAATAAAGGGTGTACAATGAACATAACGAGTATTTAAAACCCCGGTTTAGGTTTATATTATCACATGCTGTTATCAATCCTTCTCGCTTTGCTCATCGTCGTACGTAATGGTGACTCTGGAAATATTTTTCTTTATTGGTATTAAGTCTACAGTCAAGTCTATTATAGATTTGTATTGTGTTGTGTTGTGACTAACACGAAATACATTTACATAATTCCAAATGGTTATTTTGCGAATCGACTAATTTGTCATTAGTTAATTTGCTTAACGTTGTTATTAAAATTAATATTTGTGAAACGTTTTTAGTGAAATGATTGGATACCCATTAGTTTATATTATCAAATGACAAACAAGCATGAAGTTATTAACGCTACTTTGTACTAGAATTTGGCACATATGTACACTTTAATCACCAAGAAAAGGCTTTGAGCTTCTCGCTCTAGAAATTTACAAAATTCCCAAGGGATTTAACGAATTTCCACGCCGGAAAGCCACGGACAAAAGCTAGTATGAAATAAATTATTAAAACGGTAGAGAGTACGCCAGAAGTGCAAATGCTCTGTGCTGAATTAACGTTATTTTCCTAAAGTAACCTTGACAGACCATACATTTTAAAGCAACCTTCCTGCTAGCACAATTCTGAATTACTTCACTCGGGATTTTCATTTATTAAAGGAGTAATTCTTACATAATTGGGCAACGTGATATAAGTTCGAAATACAAGCCAAGACTTTGGATTGCCAAGACTGAAATTTAATTGCAGGTCACGAAAATAACCTTTAACACAAATGAGCAACGTTCAAGTTTCATTAAAGCGAATTGTTGATAGGAGACTTTGAAAGATATTGTCTTGTAGTTTAATTTTGAGTTAAGATTTAAGAAGCAGAAGCAGTGATTTAGGAGCCTGGTTTTATTAAAGAAAGTGCGGGAAGTTTGTTCTTAGTTCACATTTAATTTTAGGAGTACGGAAGAAATGAGATGTAAAGGGTTGAGCTACATTTTCAAATATTTATGCTTCGTTAAGTTTCCGATCGAAGTTTGTTGTAGTTTGAGTTTGTTTATAAGGTAGCGTTATATTGTAGAAGAGTTTTTCATACAAACTTTTATCCCCCCTTATGCCCTTTAGGGACTGACCATTGATTTTTTAAACGGTCCCACCTGAACAAAATGCCGACTTTAAAGTCAGCGCTGGTGTTTCTGTGGTAGGTACCAGACATGGGCGACGTCATGACCAGGAGTCGTACTTTAGATGCCGATGACAGGCAAATGACGTCAACCTAAGTACAGGCTCATTTAGTTAAGGTATTACAATGATTTACCGTTACCGTAAATTACCGGTATCGTTTTAGTTATGAATTATTATTATTTTTTTACTTTCATTGATTGGTGTCAATGGTGGACGACGTTTTGTAAGTAAAAATGTGTACGTCTGTTTTTTTATTTTAACGGAAAATTGGAAATATCAATCGGATATGCGATTTGATAAATACTTATGCGAACCGAACGTATTATATTTATGCGGTCGCTTCTATGTCAAAATGCGTTCCTGATTTATTTTCCAATTTCCCGATTCAATAAATAAGGTTACACAGGCAGACACATCTAGATTTATAAAATAGTTTCTATCATTGACGCCAAATAATGACAGTAGTGATAAAACTAATTCGTAGCTTTTACGATACCGGTATTTTCCGGTAATTTCGGCTTCTTCTTAAGTTTTTTTTTTCTAAAGTGTGAACTTTCAAAAGAAAAACGACCCTGCCCGAAACGTATGGAAATAATTGTATCGTAAAGTGGCATTTATGTATAAAGTATCATTTCCATCAGTCATTACAGTTTCATCGGTCGATCGTCGGTCGTGCCGGTCGCTTCTATACCTCGTTTTTAGGGTTCCGTACCAAAATGGTAAAAAAGGAACCCTTATGGTGCGACTCTGTCTGTCTGTCTGTCTGTCTGTCTGTCTGTCTGTCTGTCCGTCTGTCACAGCAAGATATCTCAGGATCTACTGATGCTATCGACTTGAAATTTGGAATAGTGTTAAGAAGCGCTAACCCGAGCTTATGGGATGTAAAAAAAATCTTGTAACTTTTTTACTTTTTTTTTAAAGGGGTCCGTAATGAGACTTTGCAAATTAAAATTAGGGATATTATATCGAGTGGGGTATCAAATGAAACGGCTTGATTTGTAGATTAAAATGCTATTTTTGTTTTTTTTTTAAATAAGTAGTTTTTGATTTATGGCGAAAAACGTTAAAAAAAAAACCATTCCCCCCCTATTATCTTCGAAGTTACTGAACAGAAAAATCTGTAATAATTACCAATGATTAATGTCGTCCTATATATTACAGGAAAAATATAACGGTTTTCCTAACTTGCGCCGTTTTTGAGAAATTTGCAAAAATCTTATCACATACTTATTTGCTCCTACTAAACTAATCGCCATATAGTTTTTCTTGAATTATTCATGTATCTACTTATGAGTTTGTACGGAACCCTCGGTGCGCGAGTCCGACTCGCACTTGGCCGGTTTTTCTTATCGAGAACTCCAGAAAAAAAAAAACTCCACAGACCGAATCGTGAGGTCTTTTAACTAGTATATTAAGCGGTAGAATTGGGATGTATACTAATGTTGAATTTTACAACATAATATAGTCACATGGATTGTAAAATACTAAATTATCATAACACAAAAGAAATAGACAAAAAATGTATAAAAAATATAAAGTTATGAGACCTCAAAGTTTAAAAAAAAACGATATTTTTTTATCTCTTAAAGAAAAATTAAAGTCAATTTAGGAATACTTAAATAACACTGAAAAAATAAATGTACGACAACTATGTGCTTAAACGCATTTTTTCGTGCTCAAAATGGCAAAATGCTATTTTTTTCATACAGACTTAGTACAGCGACGGAACGGATGACGTCATAAGTTCCTACCGTTTTGTATAGAGCGTTTTCAATGCTCAGTGCGATCTGCTACTTTTGATTACAATTTGTGGCTGTTATACTTATACAAATGTATTAGGTGTCATGTAGATATTTGCTCCTCACAAATAGTAGAATCGATTTACAACAGAATAAAAATCGAGTCAACAGGCGAATTGTTATAATTTCATTCGATTGCTACTTTATTTTTATGGTACATTTAACATGATACACACGTTTTTTGGGGGCGTAGAGGAGATTTGGGCGTGGGAGGATTTTTGAGATTCCCCTAAAGTTTTGAACCGGAGGATGAAAATTTGTATGAAAATCTTTTTGAAATTCACGCGGGCAAAGTCGCCATCACGGCTAGTACTAAATTAAATGGAACAACAGATTATCTGGTCCGTGATAACATCCTGAGTAAACCCGAAAGTTAGTACGTTAAATAAACAGCAGCTAAAATTTAAGTATTAAAAAAGTTTGCAGTTGAGTTGCCTGGAATTACGAAACATTAACTAAACCTACTTCTCTAGAAATGAGCTTTCAGCCTTTATTAACTTTGGCTTAATCAAAAATTTGAAGCGGAATATTTTGAAGCAAAGATTAAAATAATGTACTGATACTCTGGGTCCAATCAAAAGGGGTATAAGTCACATTTATCATCATCATCATCATCAGCCTGTATCAGTCCACTGCTGGACATAGGCCTCTCCCATGGCACGCCATTGAGCTCGATCTTCAGCTCTCCTCCTCCAGTCACCACCTACTGCCCTTCGTATGTCGTCACTCCACCTTGTCACATTTATACCAGGTACAAAAGATCACAACTCTACTGTATGATTTAAGCTCTTTTGCACCTAAGTTATATGTGAGTTGTATCCCTTTTCACTAGACCCACAGTATTGTAGTTAATGATGGCCGATGAGGCGCAAAGGTTCTCTAATCCCACGACCACAGAATAAGTAATAGTACTACGTACAGATGTTTCTCTTTCTAACAGAACTGACGTTCGGGTCCGACCACCGGACGGAACGCAGGACTGGTCGCAGACTAAGCCCCTCCGGAACTTGGAAGAAAAAAAATCGTTAGATTATAGATACGTGGGTTATTCGTCATGCGATTTTGAGGAAAACTATCTTCAAAACGTGAAATATTATGCTTTCTTTAAAACGTAATAACGAACTGAAATAAGCGAATACTCAATACAATATTACCAATCATAGGTGAACAAATAACAAAAATCAGACGGTTAGCAAAGCGTTACTTGCGTGTCACATATTAATTGTACTGTCTATTAAACTAGGCATAGGCAAAAGTTGTTAAAAATTGAATGAAATTTTGTCATCAAGAATCCGTCACAGACATTTTAATACTTAATAAGACTAAATAGGACACATTTTTTGAAATGGAAGCAACATCTCCAGACATCGCACGTGATAACAAAGATACGAAAGAAGGATCTCGGTAACAGTCGAATCGAGCAACAATTTGAATTTCAATCTGGATTTAATCGCACAATTGTAGGTTGTTCATCCGAATTCTATTGAGAATCTTCAAAATTCAGAATGTTTTTCAGGATTAGAAAAGGGCGAGACACTTCACCCTTATTTGTTATTTGTAATCTTTTGGAAAAGAAGATCGTTGCTCTTTATAGTTAGGGACGATTCTACAAAGAAATTAAAAGTATATCGTTTGTTTGTATCATTTTTGGTTATGGCAAGTTTAGCAAACTATATTGCGTGACGTATTAAATGAAAGGGCTTGTGAGAATTACATTTTTTTTCTCAGATTTAAGATAAACAGTTTAAAAGTAATCCAAGGTAAGGCAATATTTTACCATTCCTCCATTATTGTCGAAACTACTGGGCCTAAAATTAGGTAAAAAATATAGAAAATGTTGTACCTATTGATTACAGGAAAACCTATAAGAAGCACGGAACCCGTACGATGGAGAGTCCACGCAAGCTTAACTGGAGCTTATCCGGTTTTTATAAAGATCTTAAGGGTTATTCCCACCTGTTACCACCAAATTGATTTCAGATTGATTTTTTTCAGCTGGGATTTCTTTTCCCACTTGTTACCACTAAATGTATGGTTTTAGTGTAACAGATGGAAAAAAATCCCAGCTGTTATCACTAAATCAATTTGGTGGTAACAGGTGGGAATAACCTGATCCTAAAAGTAGCGTAGAAGAATACTTTTTCAGATAGCGCTCTTTCGCTATTCATTCATGAGCGAAATTGCTTGTAATATACTATCATAACTGGTAATAACATTGGCCATAATCCCCATTTCCCAGACTAGTAATATCTTTACAATAATTCTTCATAATAATATTATTCTAATTATTTTACCAACAAATAAGAAACCGTAGGCCAATAAATAAGAAAAAACACTTAACGATGGTTAACGACAACCTTAAATACAACCATAATTCCAGTATACAAATACGTCCTAAGAGATTACACGACCACCAATATTCTCAGAGCTCTCCTTTCACCTCGTTCTCTTCTCAGCTGGTCCTTAATTGGTTCTGACACGGCTCAAGTTACGCTGGTTGGTTATATTTCTAGTTGCCATGGGAAATTACCCGAGCAATTACTTAGCCGGAGTATTGTGTATTGTTCGGGATAGATTTTATCCAGGATAAATCGGGGGATATTGCTGCTTTGGTGAATTAATGCCGCGGCTGAAACTGAGAAGCTCAAAGTCTAAGCTTACTCCGGCTTTTGAAGATTATGTAATTACGTTAAATGTTTGTGTTTTGTATAAAATATGGCCAACACATAGAATAGGATTCTTTATTATAGAGGTGAACTGATCTTTAACAAAATGATTGTGTTTGTATTAGTGATGTAACGAATATTCGTATTCGCATTCGTATTTGCGGATATTCGCAAAATTTTTGGTATTCGCATTCGTATTCGCAAAAATCGTTGCGAATATATTGCGAATATTTTTGGTGCATTTTAGTTCCTTAAATTAAAGAAAAAAAATCAGCCAAGTTCGAGTCGGATTTCGGAACTATCAACGAGTAATTAAAAACTCGGTTCGATAAGTACCGACATAAAACGAAAAAAAAAGTTATTTATTTGTAAGCACCGGTTCCGATTCTTCTACCGTATGCATAATCATTACCTTTAGTTAAAGACATTTACTAAAAACTTCATTACTTCTTTTATTACAAATGCTTAATCAGAATTGAAAATTAAGTATTGAATTTCATACTCATTAATTTTATTTATTTCTAGCAGCATAAAATTGTATGACCAATATTCGTATTCGCATTCGCAAATATCAACGCCGATTATTCGTATTCGCATTCGTATTCGCGAATGTTCAAAAACCAATATTCGTTACATCCCTAGTATGTATACGTAGTTTCACGAGAGTTGAGGTGAATGATTACACACACAGCTACATGAAGTACTCATTGCAAAAAAAGTGAATGAATGAACTGAGTGAATGTGTGTTAAGGCTAAAGTTTAACTAAACTTTTTGGTCTATCTTGCAATTCACTGTTGAACTTGCTATCGGTACGAAAAAAGAACAGGAATTTCAAAACCTCGCTGTCATTACATGACAGTGTTGTTGTGTGCGTGGCCTCAACTCTCGTGATACTACCTATAGTTTACTTTAAAACGGTAAAAAATAGCTTTTGAGAGATTTTCAGCGCAGTATTTTTGGGTATAAGGTACCCACGTTTCTAGTCTTAGACTTCCCGAAATTCACACACAGGGTATTTTCTTTGGTCATTATCATCATCATTTTGAACATTGAGACATCCAGTGCTGAACATAGTTCCCCCTTAAGATTCTACAACAAACAGCCGGGTTTCGTCCCCGTCGACTTCTGGTGACCTTATCCAGGTCACCAGACCAACTTAGCGAAGTTCCATACAAATTAAAAAAACTAGCTGCGTTCGCCGTAACTGCTTTTCTATGGAAACTCTTCCGGAGCTCACCAGCAAATCGCTCTTAATAATAATACTTTATTATTGGGAATAATTAACTGTACTGAGTCGCGTAAGACATTACTTGATTTTTTTTGTGTTATTCAACTGTTACTATAATGACTGACCCAGCTATTTTTTGTTGCAGATTATGAGGCTGCGCGCACGCAGCCTCCCCCGGGCGCCATGTGGAGCGCATGCGTGTTCCTACTCGCACAGATAGTCGTATGCCAGTTCGCTACAGGTAAAGCTGGAGCGGCCGCACATTGCATTCTAAATAACCACATTTTTACTAAAAAAACCCGACCGCGGTGCATTTTGTTTATTTTAACGAACTTCATACCCAGTGACACTCGCACCATCAAGACGAATCTAATGATGTATCATTTATCAACATCGGATGTGCCGTTGAGTAGTTACGAGCGGACACAGGAACGGACATACATACAGGTCAAACACATAACCCTCCTTTGGGCTTCGCCGCAGTCGGGTAAAAAATGGGTTGCTCCTAACAAAATCGTGATGGTTATAATCGAGCATCTTGATTCCATACGAGACTAACAAGACGTTAGATGCACCAACTAAGATGATATTGATTGTTTATCATAGTTCAATTAACCGTGTTCTTATTTAATTCAACAAACATAGATGTATAAGGTAACTAATGAAACGTGATCGAATCATACAAAGAAGAAAATAATGATAGAAACAAGGAATATATTTGTTAAAATTATCAAGATTCTAGATTATTGTTTTAATTACTAATGAACTTGTTCTTTTAATTAATCAGCTTTGGTTCACATGCTTAATATCATGTTAGTTTTATTTAATTTAACGCTAAGAGAAAATCTGTCTTAGTTAGCTCAGAGGTTTTAGAGTGTTGACCACTAGTGATGTGATGGCCATTAAACGCGACCACAAGTGGCTCAGAGCGGAAGTACATAGGGCGACTAATCGCGGTGAGAAGTAGCGTGCGCGTGACACTCCCGCAGCTTGAGGCCCGAACGCGGGCACTCGAGGTCATTTCTCCAGAAATATGTCTGCATCTCATTCATCTGTCTCCATACATAAGTATGAAAAAGGACCAGATGAATGAGGTGACCGCAGACATATTTCTGGAGAAATGACCTCGAACGTGCGCCGGTGCCATACATCATGTATGAAAAAACTTGCCCGTAGCTAGTGACGGCCACCAGAGGCCGGGTTGTGGCCGGCACAAGTGGCCCCAGACCTAACCTAAACCTAACCTAACCGAGTGTAACTACTCAAAGAATAAATAAAAACATTGGGTTAAAAAAACAATGTTCCAGCTTGCACTGATGGTTCACTACATGTATAATTAACGGGCTGTATCGACTCGATTAATAAATAAAGGCATTGTGTTACACAAGATCTTTATCAACAGCAACAAAATTAGTTATATCTACACAAAGCGATAAAAACATTGTGTTAAACAAAGTCATTGTGTTCGTTAAACCGGCGTAATTAGTTAAACAGAGGCCATGCAGCGGCCTTGTTCCTGCTCACACAAATAATCGCATGCCAGTTTGCTGCAAGTAAAGTTCACTAACTGTAACTAGGTACTGATATTGTGTTAATCAACATCATTGTGTTTGTTTTATACCAGGATAACTAGCGCAATCGTGTTCTGCTCGCATGTATACTAATTTGATACGGATAAAGTTATGATTTTCTCAGTCTACCCGCGACCACGAACGCTGAAAAGGGTTACGAAACGTCGGGACTTAAAATGTAGTAATATACGCGATTTAATCCGTTTAAGTTGTTTTATTACTATGAGTGATAATCGCGGAAACCGAAGACAATATTAAATACAGTGTATTAAACAAAATAAGTGTTAAGCAAAATCCTTTTGTGGAACAAATGGTGTTCGATAAGCGCTTCAAATTTAATTTCAATATTGTGTTACAAAAGTCCACAATACCGCACAAAACTTCCTTAAATTTATGAATACGTTCACAAGAAATTGCGAAAGGTGCAATATTAATTAAAAAAGAATTGGAGCCATTGTTATTTTAGACACGACAATTTACTAAAGGTTTGACGTATTTTTATCTTTCCTTTACATAATCGCGATCGTGCAACTCTTAATATTTTATACCAAAGCCTAGACGCTAAAATAGCTCAAAATTATCGTAAAAAAACTACAACAAAGAAGTTTAACAAAATCCAGGCCATCACTACCTAATGAGACAAACTAAAGCAATAAAAAACTCAAAAGATGAGAAAATATATTTAATGTATCCTTAGAGAAAATCCTGAGCATAAGGTTTAATTCTATCTTAGTTTTATTCAAGTAATTTTGCTAACTTATTAGAATTATCTCCAGAAAATAACTGAACTCTAGAAGCTAAAGAAACTAATTTAATTTGTAATGTTTTGATCCTAATTAAGTAGAGCCGAAATGGCTTCTGAAATGAGAATTTATCCAATTAATTTTGATAAGAAGCCATTCTTACAAAAATAGTGGATAAATTAATGTATTAATTTTGGAGTACATATCTGTACCTTAGATATTATCTATTTAGTAAGTTTGTGTTGAGCAGTATAATGTATGAAATAATAATGTTACGTGGACCTTGAGTTATAGAAAGTTTGCTACGATTTTTTTATTTGTATTATTCAGTATTACCAAAGTGACAAGAGATTCTGAAGGTTTCCTTTAAAAAATGTGTTTGTTATTTTTCCAAATAAAACGGAACAAATGGTTTTGTAATTAAAAACAAAGCTCCATCCTAAATTCTAGATACCGGTCCAAGGATGCGATTATAATGATTATTTAACAACAAACTTTTTTTTACACTAAAATAATATCGATACCTTTGGGTTCAATTGGCGTAAAGGACAAAACGCTGGTTTTGAGGAGAAGCAAAAAACCATTTCATTTGTCAAAAAATGGCTATAGTTTTTTTGTTTCTCGACCTATATTTTCGACATGTATATGAAAAATATTTGAAATGCCCGTATCTTTAACCTGTGATGGTAGTTCTAGCTGTAAACAATGCATTATGGAAGTTAGATGTCCTTTACAACTGGTAAAAATGTTATCAATGTCATTTACACCCGTGACTTTTTTGGGCATTTGGAAATGATGGGGTTGTAAATGACAATCTCAGATGACTTTGTTCCAATTTTGGGGCGTAAAGTTAACAGCTATGTAATAAAAATTGACAGTTTTCGACTTAGTTTACCTTAAAGAGACTTGAAAAATGTATAAAAAGATGATGAATTCAACTAGGCATAATAACTACTATTAACGACGGGATATTTACCATGTATGTTTGTTTTTGTGAGTTCCCGATATTTTGGCACTGTTGCAAGCGCCATTATCACGGAGTAACTGACATGCAGCGAGTTTTTAGTTGTAGTCTACCCACACACCATAGCGATCTACCCTCTTTCGGGTTCGCTTCGTCCGCGCGTTATTCATACTACTACCGTCCGCATTCTCACTTGGAACTCGATCACGTTCACGACACACAACACTTACAGTATCACTTCGCGTATTTACTCCTGAACATGTCTTTTTTCCCTTGGAGAACTTACGGATCACTGGATACCAGATGCTCGACAGTTGAAACCCGTCTTCCCGGTTGAAATTTTTATACTTGAGGATTTTGATAGCTTCCTTAACTATTCTGGGTATATAGTGTTTTTCTGTCGAGCGAGAGGATCTATGAGTTGTGCAACTCAATCCAATGATTCGTTTCCGCGTTCAGAAGATGTTCAGCGATTGCCGATTTCCGAGGTTCGTTGTTTTTAAACATTCGGATATGCTCCTTTATACGGCATGAGATAGTGCGCTTATTCTGACCTATGTAAGAGCTATCACAGCTGCAGTCAATTTTGTGAATACCTGGGCATTCAAGCGGAAAACGGTCCTTTGGCGTACGTACGTAGATATTGTGCCAGTTTTCTGTGGGGAGTGAAGACAGTCTTCACCAAGAACTTTTTTAAAATATTGGCAACTTTATTTGTCACTCCCTTACATTTATGGTAAGTACGCCGGTTGTCGTTCAACTTTATAGTCCAGGTGCTTAGGCAAAACGGTGCGTCTAGGTGGTATAATCCGCCCATTATAACCATTTCTCTGTAGAACGTTCTTTAAATGTGTCAATTCACTACCCAAATGATCCTCGTCAAATAAATTGTATGCGCGGTCAGTAAGTGACGCTACTACAGAGTACAGTTGGCGAGGGTGGTGGGATCATTTGGGTAGTGAATTGACATTTTAACGCAGGGCAGCTTGTGGCGAGCTGTTGGGGAGTAGCGACCCCACGTACCCGAGTGCTCCTGGGGGTCCTTAGGGAGGGTTCATGGGTAAGAGTGTAAGGACCTCCGCCTCTGGCTTGCCTTAACCGGCCGTCCAGAGTGGAGTCGCGAGAGCTATATGCTCCAGGCGTGGAAGTGTTAAAGGGCATAACGCCGCGAGTACCCTCGGAGAAAGCGCAGCATACCTCTCGACACCCTGCAGCCCTCGGCACCGGTGTTGCCCCTAGCTAGGCCATTGCTCATAATGTCGCTATTTATTTAACAGGGGCCCATCAGCGGAGGGCAAGTCACGGTCTGTCAGTGCCACAAAAGCCACGAGACACTTTTCCTGACAGGCGCCGTCATGTCTCAATCCATAACCCAGTATTTAGTCCATATTTCCACCGCCATAGCCCAGTAGAGTTAGATTCCATCAATCAACAATAGTCCTTGCATCTGGCGGGGGCTGTCTCTGCGTGCGTCCCATGACACGGGCAGGGACAGCATCCGCTGGGTGTACACTTTGCCTTTCATTAAATTGTCGAAAAGGCCTCTACGCATAGGCTTCGGCTCCGCGCACGCCTCCCAAAGGGCCGGGACACCATTGTCTCGTGTACGGGAAAGACATACAAATAATAATTTATTTATTTCAGGCATCAAAGGCCCATAGATAAATACCTTACAAACTAACATACATATCACATTACAAAATAAACTTAATAACTTAATAATGTCGTACTAGTGTTTTACTCTCTTCCAATAGCACTAAATCATAATAATGAAAGTTTCATAGTGGCTAATGATTATCGACATTAGGATGTCAAGCATTAGGACGAGTACGTAGTGAGTAAAACAGTGTTAATGTAAACAATAAGTATAATAGTATGAAAAATAATGAATTCATCATCTTTTTCTACATTTTTCAAGTCTCTTTAAGGTAAACTAAGTTGAACACTGTCAATTTTTATTACATAGCTGTGTGCAGGATTCGGTGGATTCTCAGGGTCCATTCAATGAAGTCGTTTATTTTTTATAATAAAATGTGTGGTTTATTTTCCGTTAAGATTTGAATACAAAATTGAGCAGTATGTGTCGTGTGTAATGGACGATTGATTAGCGAAAAGAACCGAAGATTTGTATGTAGAGTGGGGCGGTCGGAGTTGTGCGGTGCTCGACGCTAGATGTCGCTAGGAGATGCGTGAACATGCCCCCGGCCTTGGGAGCACCAGCTCCCAACAGGATCCTTCACTCGTTCTCGGCTGCCGGCTCTGGTAATAGCGGGCAGATCTTTGAAAAGGCACGTCGGATAGTGCCCGTTGCTGTGCGTATATCCGCGACACGCGATACGCCATCGTCGCCAGGGAACAGACGCGTAACGCGTCCTAACCGCCATTTGAGTGGAGGCAGGTTATCCTCTTTTATTAGGACGAGGCTGTTTAATGTAATGTCATCCTTCTTCGTCTTCCACTTCGTTCTAAGTTGTAGCTCTGCGATATATTCCTTAGCCCAGCGTTGCCAAAAATGTTGGCGCAACAGCTCGATCCTGGCGTAGCGTGTCAGGCGGGAAGGCTGCTCATCAGTCAGGTCCTCGCTTGCAGGGCTGGTTAGCGGTCGGCCAATCAGGAAATGGGCTGGTGTAAGGGGAGAGAGATCGCTAGGGTCTGTGGACAGAGGTGACATAGGACGGGAGTTTAGGACGGCTTCGATTTGTGTTAAAACCGTACTAAACTCTTCGTAAGTCAATCGTGCGTTGCCTACAATTCGTTTAAGGTGGAATTTACACGATTTTATTCCACTTTCCCAAAATCCAGCAAAATGAGGAGAATAGGGAGGAACGAAGCTGAATTTGATGCTATCGTTGGCAGCAAAATCGACTATCTCTTGTGAATTATTTTTTAAAAATACGGATAACTCTTTTTCCGCGCCAGTAAAGTTTTTCGCATTATCCGAATAAATAATGTTGGGTTTTCCGCGTCTACTAATAAAACGTTTAAGCGCTAAAAGATAATCATCAGTGGAGAGACTCGTAACTAACTCTAAATGTACGGCTCGTGTGACCATACATATGAATAAACAAACGTACGCCTTCATAAGTTGAGCACCCCTGCCTTTTCGATTGAGGATGTACATAGCTCCACAGTAATCGACAGCTGTACGAATAAACGGGAAACCAGGTTCAATCCGCGCAGATACAAGATTACCCATTATAGGATTAAGTACTTTACCTTTTAATCGAATGCAGGTAACGCATTGTCGAACAATTTTCCGTGCTAAGTTCCGTGCACCTAACGGCCACCAACATTCACGCATTGTTGATAATAACAGTTGCGGGCCGGCATGGAGAAGTCGCTTATGTTCGTATCTAAACAACAACACCGTGAAACTATGTTTACTACACAATAGCATCGGATGTTTTTTATTAAAATCGAAACTAGTCGAATTGCAAAGTCTACCACCGATTCTAATCACTTTAAACTTCGAACGTTCATCTAAAAACACGTTAAGACTAGATATACGATTATATTGTTTAACGTTCGTCTTAATCGATTTATTTTTAAGTAAGTTATCGTATACGTCCGGGAATGATTGTATTTGTGCGAATCTAACTAGCATCTGCCGCGATGCACCCAGCTCGTCCGCTGATAAGGAACCAGTTATGCGAAGTTGTTTACGCTCTGAGCCTATGCATGAGTTTTGTATAAAGCGGAGTACATACGCGCCGATGCGAATTAGTTTGAGATACGATGAACATCTGTCGAAATTAAATAATTCATTGCACGGGTTGCAAACTAGACTGACAGTTGTTGATCGTAACTCAGGCAAATTATCGTAATTCGTGTTTTCGCCGGAATTATTTGAATTAAAGTTCGCGTTCGGGTCATGTAAAAATGATGGTCCGTTCCACCATAAATTACAATTTATTAAATTGTCAAGTCCGAGACCTCTCGACAATAAGTCAGCCGGGTTGTCTTCGCTATTTACGTGTAACCAAGTCGCGTCACCAGTCAGTTCATTTATTTCGGTTACTCGATTCTGAACAAACGGCTTTAGTAAATGCGGTGACATACGTATCCAACCCATGACTATTGTCGAGTCAGTCCAGAAGTATACGTTAGTGAACACTAACCTTAATGACTCTGTTATTTTCTTATAAAGTCGAGCGCCTACGAGCGCGGCACAAAGTTCAAGTCTCGGGATACTTTGTGATTTTAAAGGCGAGACTTTACTTTTTCCGCATAATAATTTCACAGAAACGGCTGACCCTTCTTCATATGACCGTATATATGCGCACGCACCGAAAGCGTGTAAAGATGCATCGGAAAAAATATGAAGTTCCGTGTGTCCTGTGTGTTCGCTCCTAACATGACGCGGAATTCGTAAATCGTTTAAGCATTTCAGTGTATTTATGAAATTATGCCATGTTAACGCGATGTCTCTCGACACAGGAGTGTCCCAATCGATTTTACTTAGCCACAGTTTCTGCAGTAATATTTTGGAAATTATTACTGCCGGAGAAAGTAAGCCTAGTGGATCGTAAATCTGTGAAATAACGGATAGCATTATTCGTTTATTTAACTGCGACAAGTTAGGCATAGGATCGATCTTTGTCGTAAAATACAATTCATCTTTCGCATTATCCCAGCCTAGTCCGAGTGTTTTGCTTTGCGTGTACTCGCCGATAAAGTGCTCTTTGGAGTTCTCCTGAGTGACGTCACAGTTGAAAGTCCATTTACGCAAAGGAAAACATCCTGACTGTAGAACTTTATACGTATTTTCACAGATGTGCAATAAGGTTTGAAAGTTGTCGTCTCCCGTAATTAAATCGTCTACGAATATATCCTCATTGATAACGCGCGCGATGACGTCATCACCACATTCCGTGGCTAACTGTCGTATACACCGCATACTCAAATATGGTGCGGACGCGGTACCGTACGTGACAGTATTAAGCTCATAAACGTGTAACGGATCTGTAGGGGTTTCTCGCCAGAGTATCATTTGCAAGGATCTCTGATCTTGTTGAATTAAAACCTGTCTAAACATTTTTGCCACATCAGCACACGCGACGTACTTATACTGGCGAAAACGTAACAGAATTGAAAAAATGTCGTTTTGGAGTGCTGGCCCCGGCAGCTGAATGTCGTTTAATGACTTATTTGAAGAACTAAGGGCGCTTCCATTATAAACGACACGGAGTTTAGAAGTACTACTTTCAGCTCTAAATACTCCGTGGTGAGGGAGAAAATAATTCGGCGCACCATATTCGTTTACACGAGTCATGTGACCCATCTCTTCATATTCACGCATGAAGTCACAATATAAACGTTTATATTCCGGTAAACGTTCAAGTTTACGTTCTAACGATAAAAACCGATTTTTCGCTAACGTATAAGAATCCCCGAGTGCATCAGCTGATTCTCTTAGCGGCATACGGACGGAAAATCTACCATCTTCTTCGCGTTTAGTCGTATTAATAAATAGCTCTTCACATTTACGCTCGTCAGCTGTGAGGATACTACCTACTCGTGGAATGTCCTCGAGTTCCCAGAACTTTCTGAGTTGAACGTCTATAGTCTGAGTAAAATTACACTGTACTTGATTATTAATGCGCAAGTTACGTGTATATACTGATCCGGAAATAAGCCAACCTAACTTCGAATTTTGTAAGTACGGCCCGGTTGATAATCGTATTCTATTTTCGTCTAATAGTTCCCAAAATTTATCCGCACCTATAAGTATGTCGATTTTGGAAGGCACGTAAAAAGTGGGATCTGCTAACTGAATGTTATCAGGAATGCGTATAAGGTCGAAATCTATGTTCGTTGACGGCAAACTGGAAGTTATGCGCGGCAAGACAAAACATTTCAAAGACGTATAATAATCGTTTATTTTAGATCGTATATTTATTTCGCATGAGTGATTCGACTGCGTGACAGATTGTCCCACACCCGAAATCTGAATAGTGGACTGTATATTTTTCGCGTTTAATCGATTACTTAAATCTTCCGTTATAAAACAATTTTCGCTGGCATTATCTAAAAGTGCCCGTGCCGTATGGAACCGATTGTTCGCATCGGCCACTTCTATCAACGCCGTAGAAAGCAAAACATGTTGGGGAATGAACCGGGTTCCCTCCGCTCCGCCATCGCTGCACTGAGCCATAGGCGCGCGATCAGATGTTACGCAATAGGTAGACATGTTCGGTATCGATACACTGTATGCATGTGCAGGCGCATTCGACGGGCCCACGCACACACTCTCATCGCGGCTACTCTCAATATGCAGTAAACTATTGTGTTTTTGTTGACACTGTTTGCACGGACCGAATAGGCATTCGTTTGGGGTATGTCCTTCGCGTAAACAATTAGGACATAAGGTTTTGTTATGAACAAAGTTTAACCTATCCTGAATAGATAAGTTTAAAAACTTAACACACGTATAAAGCGCATGATTTTCGTTACACATTACACAACTGCGAGATCGTTTATTGTTAAAACTATTAAATGGTTTCGCTTTCGTAGAATTGGCATTCCCAGCAACACAGCTAACTACTTGCATGCTCGTAGGTTTGTTGGACGTGTAATTAGGTTTACTACTCGTTGGAGCTGACGACTTCGAATGATTTGAATTGATCATTTCTAGTGTATCAGCTCGGTTGCGGAGAAATGACAAGAGATCTTCTAATTTAAGTTTTTTAGGCTCGTTACTATTCGACTGGTTACAGATAGAACCTATGTGCGATTCCCACTTCCGTTCCGTGAGAGAATCGAGTTTGGAAACAATTAAATGAATTATTAATGTGTCCCACGAATCGGTCGGTTCATCTAACGTTTTTAATGCACGTATGTTACGTAACACGGTATCTATCAGTCTTCGTATTTGAGTCGAAGATTCTTGTTTCAAAGGCGAAAGATTGAACAATGACTTTATATGATTGTGCACTAAAAGCCTAGGGTTGTGAAACCGAATTTCAAGTAAATCCCATGCTTGCGTGTAATTAGATGACGTAAATTCTAATGCACTGATTACTTGTAAGGCACTACCGCTGAGTGATGATCGCAAATAATGGAATTTCTGAATCGCATCCAGATCTGTGTGGTTATGAATCATGGTTTCGTACGAATTTTTGAATTCTAACCAACGGTCGTACGACCCATCGAAAACAGGCAATTTGATTTGGGGTAGCTTCAAATTCGACGTCGGTTTATTCACGGCATGACCACAACTCGCGTTTCCAGAAGAACCGTTACTTAACTCCACACTTTCGATTAAACAATTAGCGCTAGCCATAGTACCAAAATATAATAATTCGAGTGATTCTACGTACTCATAATTAGTACACATTTCCGAGTCAGGGGTACAAAGTTCAATTTCGTTCTCGATGACGTTAAATTTTTGAAAAACCTCTGTAGCTGCCTGCATTCGTAATTTTAACTCTGCTAAATGTAATTTTGAAGGGTTTTCTGTTTGAAAAGAATCTACATATCGTTTAAATTGCGTAAGGCGACCTTTCATGTTACCTCTTTGTTTTCGGAGGTCTGAAAGACGGTCATCCTTCCTAGGCGATCCACAAGAAACAGTCAATTTTACACCAGATTCTTTCCCTTCAGACATTTTGCGAGATTAAAGAGAAAATAGAATAACTTACGTATAAATGACGAATTAGCACGGTAGATCACAAAGCTGCCGCGTGACTCACGTATCGAGCGCACTGGAATGCACAAAATATCACGGTTTTAACACAATTCGATTAGGAGAGGAATAGACGGGATAGATAGGCCTGACCGTTCACTGCTGCAGATGCTGGCGAGGTGCTGGTGTCTTCTTCCGTTAGGGAATTCGTCTTCCTGACGAAGATGACTCTCACGTTGTATCCGTGCTCGAAGACCAAATATGTGCAGGATTCGGTGGATTCTCAGGGTCCATTCAATGAAGTCGTTTATTTTTTATAATAAAATGTGTGGTTTATTTTCCGTTAAGATTTGAATACAAAATTGAGCAGTATGTGTCGTGTGTAATGGACGATTGATTAGCGAAAAGAACCGAAGATTTGTATGTAGAGTGGGGCGGTCGGAGTTGTGCGGTGCTCGACGCTAGATGTCGCTAGGAGATGCGTGAACAAGCTGTTAACTTTACGCCCCGAAATTGGAACAAAGTCATCTGAGACCGTCATTTACAACCCCATCATTTCTAAATGTCTAAAAAAGTCACGGGTGTAAATGACATTTATAGCATTTTTACCAGTTGTAAAGGACATCTAACTTTCGTAATACATTGTTTACAGCTAGAACTGCCATCATAGGTTAAAGATACGGGCATTTCAAATATTTTTTATATACATGTCGAAAGTATAGGTCGAGAAACCAAAATTCTGTAGCCATTTTTTGTAAAATAATACTGTTTTTTGCTTCTCCTCAAAACCAGCGTTTTGCCCTTTACGCCAATTGAACCCAATTAAAGGTATCGATAGTTTAGACCTTTACGATTACGTAAACTGCTTTTATTTCAGAATTTAGACACACATTTGTGTCAGTAAATGCCAAAAATAAAGGCTAATCCCTATACAACCCTGCTCTTCTTTAAAAAATGTGCTATAATTAGATTTAAGGCAGGTGTTAAAGGACAAATAAAAGACTACTTGCCCTTTACAGCCCTGTTCGATTTATCAAATTACGGTATGTAAACAAGTATAATAATTTGAAGGCAGGTCGTAAAGGACGTGTAAAAGAATACATGCCCTTTACAACCTCCTTAATTCTATCAAATAATGGTGTAATAATTTTTTAAGCAGGTCGTAAAGGACAAGTAAAATAATACCTGCCCTTTACAACCTTATTCGGTTTATCAAATTACGGTATTATAATTTAAAAGCAGGTCGTAAAGGACAAGTAAAAGAAAACATGTCCTTAACGCCCACCTCGACTATGCGCTTATGGAAAGTAATCATGAGAAATGAAGGACTTAAAGGACAACAAGAAAAAAATAGGTCATATACGACAGTATTCATATTTACCGGCGTACTTTACGATACACCTTTTAATTCGTATTTTATAACTTGACACTTACGTCCCTTAACCTGAGCTAGTTTTGCGAACACGATGAATAAAAACTGGGTCGTAAAGGCACTTTTTTTAAAGATATCGAAATTTTAACAACACAGAACGGTAGAGCTTGAAATTCTGAACAAAACTGTATATATAACTCATTTTCGCCAAAATGTCCTTTACGCCAATTGAACCCAAAGGTATCGATATATATTAGGTACACACATTACACAAAATTACAATACACAATACAACTAATCAAATTATCATACCTATCTACTTATTATTAAACAAAAAAAATACAATGTCAAGCTTATACTACAATATTAAAAGACTAACTTAATTATTAAAAAAATACATATCTTATATTAAATTGTGATTTATAACTTTAATAGACTTTCCCGCTGTTTCGCCTGATGGTGACAAATATTGTTCGAAAACCGTGCATTCTCCGCTGGCTAAAAAGGAACCATTGTCATTCTCAGTCGACCCGTCCTTTGGCGTTGCATGAAATAAGACAAACCGAATAAGGAAACGGTGTATAAGTCAGTCAACAAGCAGTTAGTACATGTCACCTCACCAACTAATCAATAATAATGAGACACAATGATTTCGTTTATCACAATGCTTTTACTTAAAGGATAAAACATAATTATAGATGGTCTTGTTCACACTTGCACTAATTACATTACTCTATTTGTGTACTAACGTGCCAATAACGAAACTTTTTTTCTCGTAATTAGTACGAGTGTGAACTAGACCATCGTTATTTAAATGCGATGCTCGCACTCGCAGTAACCTGCTGCTTTAAATCAAATTTTCCGTGCCAATTTCACACTTCCAATGTCTAATGTGACATCTGTACCTCTAGCACAACTGTGACGCGCGACTCTTTGTGGCGCGACAAATGCTACCTATTTCTTTCAATTCAATATAGTATGACAGTGACAGGCCATGCTGAGTCGGGTGACAAGCGCAGTTGCGCCCAGTTGTGTTAGCAGCACAGGTCATATCATGTTAGCTATATTACATGATTCACTTTTATTGTTGACAGACAATCCAACAACATTAACAACTGAAGAGCAAACCGTCTCATCATTCTACGCCCTCAGTTCAGCACCGTCACCAGCCCCCATCATGCTTCGCCTTGGGAACTCCACCATAGACAGCACAAAGTCTTTTAAAGTGCCACAACCTTCCGCGCAGCCCGCGTCCCAACCACATACGGACAGACCGAGTGGGGTGATCGGGAAAGTGGTTATGCCCCATGTGGTGTCAGTGGTCCGGAACACTTATTTTGACCACGACAGGAGGTACGGGCCCACGTTTGAGGATGTGCCCGATGGGAATGTCACGAAAATCACGGTGCAACTGGGGGACGATGCGCATTTAAACTGCAGGATCAGTTTGTTGCAGGATAAAACGGTGAGTACCTGATAATAAATTAAGATGTTAGTATGATCATTGTGACTTTGGGTAAGTGTGGGTGGTAAATAGGTTGTTAATACTCTCGAATCGCAATATCCAATTGCATATACTTACAACAACACATTAACAATTATTTTCCTTACTATCTTGTTTTTTTCGTTCTTTCTCCTCTTGTTTAAAATTAATCCACATATATAACTGCATTTATTATTTTATTATTAACTAACTAACTAATTTGGCCCAGGGACCCAAAGAGGGTCTTGGCCTCCCAAACAAGAGCACGCCATCTGTCCCGATCGCGCGCAACTTTTTGCCAGTTACTGATTTTATTATTACTTCATTGTTTATTTTTTCTCAACTTTAAGTATTGTCAGCTAATTAGTGATTTGTCAATTTTGAGTGCAATTATTAACTGACTCGTAAGTTTTACTTCATCGTTATTATCAGGTTAATTAAAGATCGTCTTATCGTCTGGTTCGTGACTTTATGTGGCTTGTAAATTGTATCATAACTTACCTGAATCTTACTAATAAATACAACACATACAACAGTACCTATAACAAAACTTTAACATCACGTCTTCCGTATAGTCCCTTATGAACTTCTTTTACTTTCATACAAGTTCCACAAACACTGATCCGACTTCAGTCCCCAAGGGAATCTGTCAGGGAATCTGCCCAAACACCTTCATTATTATCATTGCCTGAAACTAAATTATACATTAATCAGAAACGAGCATTGAGATTTCTTTGGAGCTTATGCTTGGGAAACATAAAAGGGTAAGGGCGCGAAGCCATTCATCCGCCCTTTCGTCTGTGTTACGAAATAATCATATATATGAAAAATTCATTAATAATATAGGTAAAATACTAGTAGATCTTCTTATTTTTATTTACATTTAAAGATATATACGGTGCTAACAAATTCGGACCAATATTTTAAGACATGTTATAACTTCCATCAACACAATTGGCTGCTTGACAACTTTTTTCCGTGATATGTTAGAAATATTAATGAAAAAACTACTTCAATATCATAACAACTCACCGAGATACTACAATGTTAAAATCACATTTTTAAACTTTCCCAAATAAGTGCCGAAACGCTCCCTACTGAAGCCCGTTATACAGTGACGTCACTACTCATACGATGTTTGGGGAAATCAATAACTTTGTTCTTCAACTATGCTAAAACTTGCGTTTATCGTAACGGTTTCATAACAAAAGTTACTATATATTTTATGGGTTATTTAATGGTATTAATAGTTTTTAATAATTTTATACTTTTAAAATGGACTTTCCCACCCAACTTCGGAGGCTCATAAAAAAAGTTACACGTTAGATATCAAACTCAAGACTTGAATATATTTCCTTATTATGCTTATTTTAACAGGATCTTATATAATTTTTACAAATTTCAGTTACAGTCAAGTACCCAATTTACTTTTTATAGAAATTAAGAAAACTTTTTATATGATATTTTTGGTTTTCATTTCCCGATCAAAATAAATAAATTAAAATTCTACCCAAACTTAATCATACTGTTAATAAAATAAAAAATAAAATAATTTATTTCTGTAAGTAGGCCCTCAAGGGCTCTTTTACATGTCTTACATTCTTTGTCTTCTTTTCTTTTTGGCCAGTTCATTCATATTGAAAAGTTAGTAACCATAAGATAATCAAAGAGGTCTTAATTACTAATTATTGTTTACCTCATTAATAGGGTGCTTTACGTAGCAAACATAATTCCCTAATTTTCTCCAAAACATATAATTGTTTATTGTTTTATACATATATAAACTCAGAAAGCCGAGTACTATCCCTAAAAATATTGATACCTAATTTATTAGCATTATATAGGTGAAATATTAGTGGATGTCCTTATTTTTATTTACATTTAAAGCATTTGCTATCGTATATATGAATATTTCGTAACAAAAATACTACTCCGGCGCCCTACCCAAAAATCAAATGGTTGCAATATTTTCACTATCCTATTTTATGGAAAGCACCGTGAAGTGTGCAACCAGTGATCCCCTGTTTCCCATAAAGTTATAAGTCATACTGTATTGTTAGTGATAATTATCGAAAGTCATAAAGTATTTGTTTCTCTAAAACGGTAATATGTATTTTAAGAATATTTTAAATCGTTAGCATATAGAAAACCATAGGTTAGGTTAGGTTTGTTTTATAATAATTCTGAAAACTTTTCTGATGATGAATGACTTTCGATAATTATGACTAACAATACAGTATGACTTTTAAAAATTATGGGAAACAATATAGACCCGTGCAACCATCATTTGAAATGGCAGGATGGCTTAAATCAACGACGAAGAGGATTTCCTCATAACAAGTGAAAATTTAATTAATTTTCCTGGTCGTACCGGACTTATCGTAACGTTCATGGTCTCGAACGGAGTAAAAAAATCAACATCTATTAGCGTGAATTTCCAATCACCAGTTGTAAGTTTTCATTTATCTCTTTACTAATAGTAAATTACCTATGAACTGAAGCAAAACCTATTTCAATCACATGTAAATCTAATCGTTCATTATTTGAATTACGCAGGCGTTCAAATTTGCACGCCGAAAGGTAAGCTATTTGCGCTGTAACTATGTCAAGTTGATTTAACACAAACACGTGGTAACAAGCGCTTGTCTTTGAGGTCGCAAATTAAATTTCGGGCAAAATAAACAGGCGTTAGTGTATATGTAGCGGTATTGTTGTTGCTTTATGACAATAAAAAGTTAGGTGTAGATGTTCGGTAAAAGGATCATTCTCATTTTTTGTGCACACAGTCATTACTGTGGATGTCACTACGTTGGCTTTGATTGCTCTTTCTAAACGATCGACTTAACCGCCATAATAATCATGAATTCTTTTTATCATTATGGATGAGTGAATTTATGATAGTTTATATTTTTTTATCAATTAGAAAGAGTAATAATGCCCACTGTGACTATGTGCACAACAATGAGAATGACCCAAAATAAAAGCCTATCGTCAAACAAAAAAAATGTTCTTTATCGTTACAATCTTGGTTGTGGCTGCTATGTCTTCAGTAGCAAGCCAAAGCGTGCCTTCTTCTCTGACGGCTGCACGTCTGGTATGTACTCTTGTGCAAAGGACATTTTGCGGCAGACTTGATTTTTTCGATACACCCCATGGAAGACCTACCGCACGGTCACGGACGCGGTTGCGGTAGGTCATATACAATGTACTAAATAACCCAATGAAAAGTAAAAATATAATTAAGAACAATCTAATGTATAATACGTAGAACTAGAAACATACGCTTAGTAACATAATCTTAAATATATAAAGATTTACTCTATCCTCCTGACACCTGGCGTCCTTTACAAAGTGCTAAATAAACTGTACTCTAAAGTCCGAATATTTTTTAACTCCGTATATCGATAATGGACGATGACCTACAGGTAGCCTCAATTCCCGAGTGTTTGTTTTTTCCCGCTAAAAAGATATTGGACACGTGATTGCTCACAGCCAATGAAATTTAAGTAATGGCGATAGTTTGTCCTCGAAGTTCGATAGAGATATCCTACCTAGTGGCCGCCATTCTTGCGACCCGTGCTCAGGAGTATACAGCTATGGCGGCACGTGGTCGACGCAGTAAGTAAAACTTATATTTTTTTTGTTAAATTCGCTCGTTTTAACGTAGGTTTTTTATAGAATTGCAAATTAGTAAACATTCTTTCAAAATCACATACTTTTGTGTAGATATGAAGAACAGTAAAGTAAATAAACCGTCGTAAAAATATTAAACCTATACAAAGGCCTGTCGTTCGTAGTGTATGTGTTTTTTTCATGAAAAACATTATAAAACTAAGTGTTGATTGCGTATTTTTTTACTTTTTATGATTATATTAAAAATATGATTATGTTTAGTACTTAATGTGTAACATTACATTAAATTTCATTAAAATTTTAAATAATTTGTTTAATTTATTCACGTAACCTACTATGCTTGAATGACCTAAAGTCCTTTATAAAAGACAAAAAATACCTAAACAGAAATATGTTCAATGTCTTTATCAAACAATATTAAAAAACATTTGTTTTAGTGAAAACTTGAGAAACACCTTAGTTTACGTTTTTTTCAACAGCCAAGGTCTCGGACTTTGCAACAGAAACAGTTTAATGCTTTGTAAAGTACATTCGGCTATAGTGGCAAGGAATTTCAATTAAATGCTCGGTGTCAGGAGGCTAAGCTGTGCATGAAAAAAAATTGTACCTATTTCTCCAAAATAGTTTAATTTTTTTTTAATCAATGGTTTAATATTAACATGAACGTGATCAGTAACATTTTCTCCGGCTTCATAATTTTATCTTACACAATGAATTAGACGAGCAAGTCTGTATTGGGACTATCTCTAATAGGTAGGTAGTTCCTTAAGAGACAACTATCGTAATTATTCCTGAACGCCTGAGATAATTGTTCTGACATATTGCTAAATTAGTAGTGTGAAATGAATATCATTGAAGCCTAAACACTATCCCACTTCTGCTTAATTGAACTTGACGCGCGAGTTATCTTATTCCAACTGTCATTATCTCGTATTAAGCCGCAGGTTGGGTTCAGAAATCTTAATTCTGCCACTTGGCTGTCCTTTAGTTAGTTGATAGCCGGTATACAATATTTTGTAATCTGTGAATTTTTGTACCTGCCATCTAAAATACTTACACAATGTTTCTTTTTTTTTTGGAATTGTGGGTTCTAATAACTTTTAATTCAAAGTAACCTTCATATTTGTATGATATATCAAAAATTCCCGAGTCTGCTTTCACAAGGTCCCATGCCACGGCAAACTTAATACTATGCTAGTTTTCGTTTCTGTAAGTTTAAATAAATAAATGTTCTTGCCTAACTAATTGCCTTGTTAGGGCAAAAAGCCTGGACAGTTATCTGCCTACTGCTTCTTAAGTGCTATTTATAGCTTGGCAACTTCGTTGGTGATACTCACATGTGTGCTTTTTGTTATGAACAGCCGTAACTACTTACACAAGTTACCACTAACACGAACGGCTGCCTGCGGAGGCTGCCTCCATCGGTCGCCGTTCGTGTTAGCGGTAACTTGTCTAAGTAGTTACGGCTGCACATAACAAAAAGCACACATGTGAGTGTCACCAACGAAGTTGCCAAGCTATAAATATTGGCATAATTTCCTTAAGGGCTGACTGTTTAACCTACTAATAAGGACTGTCGTAGCACGGCCGCGGGCTTAAGGCGTCGTGAATTAATCTATCTGGAGCTCTATATTGTCTTGTAGGTAATCGGATTTAAGTTGAAGCAAACGTTTATCTTTGCGGCCTTGAGAAGTTACAATACGTTGTGGTCTAGGTAGTTTCACGAGAGTTGAGGCCACGCACACAACAACACTGTCATGTAATGACAGCGGGATTTTGAAATTACTGTTCTTTTTTCGTACCGATAGCAGGTTCAACAGTGAATTGCAAGATAGACCAAAAAGTTTCTTTAAACTATAGCCTTGTGTTTATTTACTCACTCATTCATTTTATTCATTCACTTTTTTTTGCAATGAGTACTTTATGTAGCTGTCATCATCATTCACCTCAACTCTCGTGAAACTACCTATAGTAAAGTGTGGGTATACAATTCTGTCAGTATAGTGCGTCTGCAGAAATCTAACACATATTTTATTAAAAAAAATACGTATGGCAACATCGCAAGCAAGAAGATTCATTAGTCTTGATACTTGGCAAATATCTTTCCGTTTAATTAAGTATATAACGTGTCTACATACCTACTGAAATAAATTTCCAGGACAGTCTGGTACAAATCCATCTAGTCCCAACCAAACTAAGCAATGCTCGTATACATGTACATATATAAACATATTTAATACTTAAATACCTACATAGAAATATACGAGGCCCTGAAACAAAACGCTTTTTTTGGTTGGAAGTAGATCGATTTGTGCAAGACTGACCCGGATATTTATTTCAGTAGGTATGTAGACAGTAGACACATATTAAAATATGTATACCTAATAAACGGAAGAATTATTGCCAAATATTACATAATCCTCTTGTTGTGGGTTCCCCATGTCGCCATATTTTTTTAGGGTTCCGTAGCCAAAATGGGAAAAACAGAACCTACATGATGGATATTGATGAAATTTGGAATATAGGTGTATTGTATGATCCGCTACTTAGTTTGGTAGTTAAACAACTAAAATAAATATTTTTAGGAGGGGCACTCCATACATGTTACAGACACTAAAAAAAAAAAAAAACCAGCAAAAATCAACGTGTGGTACATAGTTCGACAGCTCTTTAAAAAACACGATAAGGTTTTAAAGTAATGTTTTTGATTAAGTATTTGGAAATATTCGCTCCGAAAGTTGTGTAAATTGTATCCCCCCCCCCCCCCCATCTTTAAAACCGTGCGTCCGAAAAATATGAAAAAATCACGAAGGTAACACTTAATTAATACTTTCAACGAAAATTACTTTCAACAAGATTGAATTAACCGTTTTTGAGTTATTGCCGATAAACTACGCTTCTCAACAAAATGACGTAATTGCTATGAAGATACGCTCTTTTGTTGTTGTACTTTTTCATATCGTATTTTTTACCTTATAGATACGGCTATGGAACCCTACACTGAGCATGGTCCGACATGCCTCTTGGCCAGTTTTTTTTTAATAAAACCTTTTTCGACCTCTGCAGACTTAACGTAGACGCACTCTAATGGAGGGAAAAAGTGTGACCGTATCAAAGTTTAAAGGGCATTTCTCCAGAAATATGTCTGCGGTCACCTCATTCATCTGGCCCTTTTTCATACTAAATGTATGGAGACAGATGAAAAGAATGAGTCGCAGACATATTTCTGGAGAAATGCCCTAAAGACGAACAAGTAGTCCAACTTCGGCCATTTAGGAGCGCGCGACACGAATTCACACATTCAAAACGCTCAGAAAGAGTTTAGTATGAAATACTGGCTTGTGACGTTATGCTTAACCACTCACTTGCTTTCGGTAGCTAGAGCTGCCAACTTTGCGCACCTACGATTTGATTTTGGTAGCCGGAGCTACCAGGCGACGTTTGTACAATATTTTATTTTTAATCTGTAAAGCGTGCTTTAGACGTCGTTCAAACTCTGTTCAAATCATAGAGAAATAACATGGCAACACAGAAAAAAAAGGGCAGCCAACATAGTAGACTGAAAATATTTTTAAACAGTGTTACTTTACAAGGTGTTGTCAAAGTGAAGTTCAAGTCAGATTTTGTGAAAGTGCGGAGTGTTTAGAAAATGCCGTAAGTACTCAAATTACTATTTTATTATTAAAGTTATATATCAAACGATTCAGTGTTTATCCATCTAGCAGATTGTAACAATATTTTAGTGCCAGACTCATAATTATGAATCACATCTTCACTTGAAAGTAATTTAACAGATTTTTTTCCAGTAACTTGTGAATTAAATGGCTCATATTTTAAAGACTTTCGAATAATTCTTTTCTAACTTATAGTAATTAAATAGCTTGAGTATTGAGTTTTTTACTTAAACCATAAAATCAGTCAATACAGGATTTATTATACAGGATTAGCGAAAGAAACAAGTGACAGTAAATTGCAAGTACGGGTGTGGTAGCGCTAGCCACCAGCGAAACAATTCGTTCATACATATCGCTTCAAGGTTGTAAGGCATGCGGCACACCAGACGCGCTGTGAGCGCGTTTGAGATATTTGTTTTTTTGTACTTACTGATATTTGAACAATGTTATCTATCATAAATTTTGGTGTTTCGGTTATATTAATAGATATTTTATTGTATGTGTGTATCCATTCCGAATGTTCAATGAGTATATTTTGGAAAGATAAAAGGAGAAACTTTTTTGGTTTTAGTTAACTGGTGGCTTTGTATTTGATAAATACATATTTGGTAGATAGAAAATACTTTTACTTTTTAACACTTCATAAAATACATTTTATAAAAAATAAAAAACTATACAATAACGTAAGTTGAATGAAATTACGCCACTTTTTTTTCCTTATGTGTTCATTTTTCGTCGTTTAATATTCTTTCTGCAAACTAATGTGCTTTTATTTCGGTATTATTTTTGGTGATTTTGACACAAACTACTAATATATTGCATCTTGGGCTACTTAGTTGATAACTTTTAATATTACAAAAATACACACTAAAATCTAACTAACGTCTTCAAATATGGTTATATACTCGTTTACTACCTGAATAAAATAGCAAAACTTAATGGAATGCGTCTTCATCTACGATTTGTATACTTCTTAATTTAAAAAATATTTTGGTTGAGGGAACAGGTGTATGATGTGTTTTTATTTGTGCATTAATTTTACGCTTATCTAGGATATTTTACATTGTTTGAGCAGACCAGCAAAATCAAAAAAACAAAGAAACCGGACGCAGTCGTGGACGCGGTCGTGGACGAGGGCGAGGACGAGAGCGTGGAAGAGGAAAAGTTTAACCAAGGGAACTCTTTTCCTCAAGAGAAACTAGCTCCACCTGAACATCCCCCATCTCCTGTTCCGGGTCCTAGTTCCAGGTTACTTATTCAATTCAACTGGTGATCGTATGTTATTGTTTGTAAAAAATCCTTTTAATTTTTGTTTTTTTTTTTTCAGTAGACCACATGACGAGGAAAAACAAATTATGTTGAAGCGATACTCCAGGACAATCATTTCGTCGGCCAAGGAGCGTCGAAGAATAGTCGATGCGTATGGTGTAAGCAGTCTCGCTCGAAATATATATGCAAGCTATGTAAAGTATCAGTATCACTTTGCTTCGATGTATGTTTCGAGTAGACATGTGCGCCGATCAAAAAATTGTCGGCGGCGGCGTTTGGCCAAAAATCGGCGGTGGCGGCGTATTTTCGGCGTGAAATCGGCGTGATTGAAACATGATTTCACACAGCGAAAAACCGTAATTCAGGGACACAGTTATTTAAAATATCGCCGTACATCACCTTAAACTCTGATTTAATGTTATAAACCTATATTTTTACAAAAAAAATTGAAATAAAATGGTTAAAATTTGTGTTTTTTGCCTTTTTGGCACTAGTGATCATAACGTTACGATGCCAAAGCCATCTACTGAGGGAAGGTGACCCATGCTTCATCTTGATTCTACATGGCACATCTTCGGCCTTTTCGAGAGGTTTTAGGCCTTATCAGACATTATTTATTCGAGTTATATGGTATGGCATTAATTACCACTTGGTTATTCGGAGCTACATCAATTAAATAGTGCTTATACGGATTTCCTCATTTCTACGGAAATACTTAGGTTCACACAGGTCATCACTGCCTGTATGAGAGAAGTTTACTGGCCAAACGCCTATAGTTACAGGATCTAAAGCATCGCGAGGATGAACTTAAGTTTTTCCAACGTTACCCAAACGTGTTACACTATGCAATAGACCAAAATTAGATTAAGTACCACAAAAAGGCTTGTTTTTTTCGATTTTTTGGGACTTTACTGTCATCTTTCGGCAGCTTCCATGTAATTCCATATTCTCCATAAGAGCGCGTGACCAAAGTACCTCGAGGCCGAATCTCTAATACGGTTCTGTACTGGAAAAACATAAGTAGCAACAGACATAAGCAAACCACAGCTCTCAGTAGCTCTAACAAATAACTTGCCATTTACTTTGATGGACACTTTAGTTCCTCTGTTGCCCAATATCTTCCTGGACTCAAATATTGCCAAAGGCTTAGAAATGGGCCGAACTAAAAATAATAAAAAATATGCTCAACGACCCCTGTGTTTATAAGACGAAAGTTATGTCGAACTCCCTGATACCCCAGTCGCTCTTGGGGCAGTTAAACTTGAAGTTGTCTAGGACGAGAACTACGAATACACATATGTAGCTGAAACATACAGTCCAGTTCTTCTCTCTCACCATGTCTCAATGTCTCAAGAATAGTTTTTGACTAGTGACGAGATATCCAGTAGACGTATAGTCTTTCACCTTCATAAATAGGGTCGAGTCGCTCAACGTTCCATGGAGAGAGCTATGCTTGGAGTTTACGTTACCAAATTAGTAAATCCGTTTCGTTCCGTTTCCAAAGAACCTACTTAGGTAACATAACTCTAGCAAGATGAGGTGGTAATGGACTGGGCATATAGCTCGAGCAATAATGACCGATAGGATGGAAAGGTTCCCAAAGGGAGACCACGAATCTGAAGGAAGATGGAGCGTGGGTTGGCCTCCACAAAATGATCTGAGGACATGTTTAAGTTCGTCGGCATTCGATCAAGAGAAAACGTTTGCGTTGCGACTGTTCGTTCGGAATTGTTTAGGGCAGACCTATGTTCATCAATGAATGTCTCCTGATTGAGATGTTAATGATGATCTAGACCATTTTAACTAGCCTCTGCCGTCTTTTGAAATCCTACGAGAGGATAATAAGAAAAAACGGTATCCAAAAATGGGATGAACCTTGATTTCAACAGAGTATATGCCATGAACTGCTAGAACAAAGTGTTAAATAAGGTTAGATTTGATATTTGGTACGAAAATCTGCTTTTGCAATAAATTTTTATCCACGCCGATTTCACGCCGATCAGAAATCGGCGGCGGCGGCGTGGCCAAAAAAGCCGGCGGCGGCGGCGCGCCGGCGCGGCGCACACCTCTAGTTTCGAGGAGTACCATACGAAATATTAGTACTTTCAGCATCGGCGGGGCTATTTTGTATGTGAAGGTCGCTATTATTCAGAAGTAAACATGCAATCGAGGGCTTTCTTTATTACCTCCCGTGTTGTGTACATCATTTTAAGCCTACACTTGGCCAGAAAGCGGCTTTAAAAGCCACTTTATGGCCAGATGTCGCATAAAATCCTTATCCTTACTTCCAACAATAGATTATTTGTCAAATTAGATAGAGTTCATATTTTTAAATCCATCTATTGTGGATATATTGCATACATTACTCACTATCCGTATAACCTAGTCGTTTTAAACCTGACATTTTACAGATTTGGGCATTTTGTAACTAAGACATTTTGACAATCAAAACCTTTTGCTAAGATAGCCCTTACACATTTAAAACTTTCTGCATATAAGTCATTCTGCCTACTTGTACATTTCACGACCTAGGCATTTTGCTAAGTAAGTCTTTATAAAAGTAAAACTTTGCATACCATGGCAAAATAAAACGTTGACCTTCTGAACTGAACCCATTAATTATGTTTAAAGTAAGTTTTATTTTATAGATTTCGCAGATTCATATAATTTGTACGTGCGAAATGACATAAAAAATCTCTAAAAACCATAATTAACGTGCAATTGGGCCCTCAAGGTCAGCGCCATTTATCAGCACCATTTGAACTAAGTATTTTTGTTGAAATTATATGTATCTGCATATTTCAGCTTAGAAAATAAAACCCATCAAAAACATTACATGTAAAAAGATGCAACTCTCGCAACTCAGTTCTCCTACAACAGAAAAGTTTTGAGATGTAATGTTAAACCAAGTCAGTCCGTGTCCACAGAACTCGATTTCCACAGACTTGCCTATTATTTACCCGTGGAAGATTCTTGGAAAATGAGTTGCTCTCCCATTTTAAATAAATAGGCAAGTCGGTGAAAATTGAGTTCTGTGGACACCCCCCCAGTACTGACTTGGCTTAACATTACAGCTCAAAACTTTTCTGTTGTAGAAGAACTGCGTTGCGAGACTTGCATCTTTTTACATGTAATGTTTTTGATGGGATCTTATTTCTTTTTGTAAGTGGTCTACCTTTATTTATTTCATTTCAATCCATTCTACTTCCGATTTGAACTACAAAACTAACTTTGTAATCACATGTATTTGTATAGGATTACAAACTTACGTGTGCAGTTGTAAATTGCAATATTTTTAGGTTTTATAGGACTTGATTGGCTAAAACCTCACTATGTTTAAAATTTTGAGCTTGTAAGTCTGCTAGAAGTTCCTTAGAATTACTATGATCATCAGTCAGTCAGTCAGTCAGTGAGTCAGTGACAAAACTAAGGAACTTTGACGTGCAATAGTTCTTAAACTACACGTTCAAATGGAATATTTTTGAGGATATATTTAAGTCTTATTGTGCCCTATATATCCCTGAAAATTCGGGGTTCTAGATTTAGCCAGCACAAAATTACAGGAGGTTGAAAATGGCTTGAATGGCTTCCAGAAAAGGATTATATATGGCCGTGCCTTCGTTTTGCTCGACTTGGCGGGGGCACTGCCGTGCCCCCACATGTATTAAACCACAAAATAAAATACCATACATTTAAAATATAATTAATGCCGTAGAAATAAAATAAACAATCACCCTCTTTTGGTTTGTACCTATGGAAAACAGACCGATCACCTCAAGCTTGGTTCAACGAACTTATCTTTTTTTATGTTATACGCTACTTAATGTTTTAACCAACTTTTGTTTAGTTTCACCTGCCTCGGTGTCTGTCTGCCTTTGTGTAATCAAATCTTGCAAGTTAAATTTGACCACTTCCCAGTTTCCATTAAACTGAAGAAAACTTTCCAAGGACATGTAAATCAGACAATGCGATATAATTATGACACGAAGCTGATCAGCTGCTGATGAAATAATATGACAGCCATGGATAGAATAATCTTCATTACGCAAAATAAATCTGCCATGCTCGGGCTCAGTTGATTCATTTAGACGCGCAGTGCGCAGTATGCGATTGTACAAAAAAGTCTGCAACGAAGGCATGTTAAGTTATTTCATTGTAAGGTTAATATATTTATGCCACACCTGGCCAAAAAGTGGCTTTTACCGCACACTACGCGTACGGAAAAAGCCACTTTCTAGCCAAGTGTAGACATAAAATTATGTACACAACACGGGAGGTAATAAAGAAAGCCCTCGATCGCATCGCATATTTACGTCTGCAATCTCGGCGTTTCTTTGTATTACCACCCTAGTTGTGTAATATACTATTACCACTTTAGTTGAGTAATGTACTACAATAACATAAAATAATGGTTTCTTGGTAAAAACTAGCCAAATCATTGCATATGCTGGAACAAAACCGCTGTCAACACTTTTTTTATATTGTCGTATTATTTAGTATTGATCAATTTGGTGCTCATTATGGCCGACATTAATAAATTTTTTGAATTATGTCCATTGCCGTTTTATTCTACACCACACTTTTTGATGACGAGCTGTCACATGTTACAACTTTATATTCACAGCCAATACCTAGAGTGGAGGTCAAGGGATGCATGAGGGGCGAAGAGCAGCAATAACTAGACAGGTTTAAATATCACTCTCACCTCACGCCCATCAATTTATACCCTAGTTCTCAATAGATATGAGCGCTGACGGCAAATTTCGCGGCGGCGGCGTGGCTTTGGATCTTAATATTTTTATTTAAGCCTGATTTGTAAGAGAAAATGCAGAAAACCACATTTTTATACCAAAATAACCTGTATTTTATTCTAATAAACGAACGGAGGACATAAACCACCGTAATTGTTTTTTTCAATTTCGCACCTAAAATTGTGTGTATGTGTGTCGTGGAAGATTGTTTATAGTTGTTAGGTATATCTTTCACTTGCGTTATAAACATCAATTGAAGTTGATAAAAACGACAACGCCGCCTAAATACTCGACGCGACTGAGTGAACAAATGCGGGCGGGCTACGGGTGCGAGCGAGAAAACAATCTAACGCTAAGATCTAGTTCTCAATTAATCTTATACTAACATTCCATGGCACTTTGAAGAAACGCACGTCAAATGAAGGGCAAGTACCTAAAATGTGTAACGTGGTTGAAGTTGCCCTTCAAGTTACATTTATTTTTTTCAACCTGCGTAGAATAGATAGATACACTAGGAAGATTTGATTTGACCTTATTGCCTTATGCCTGTTTAAAAATTACATAATACAAAAAAAATTGCGTCGTCGGTCAAAAATTATGCACTTATTACGCAGTATACAATTATGTACATATATGTAATTATTGTTGGATTCATAATTTTTCTCAGGTTAAAATCACGAACAAATCTT
The DNA here is from genome assembly GCA_947034925.1 of Eudemis profundana. NCBI lineage: Eukaryota > Metazoa > Arthropoda > Insecta > Lepidoptera > Tortricidae > Eudemis > Eudemis profundana. The sequence goes on from OX344809.1 coordinate 4,200,812, forward strand.
TAAATGTGCCTCTCGGACGTTGAAAATAATTCGTCGTAACAGATGTTTTTATTAAATAATTTATTACACGTTTTTACATTCACGTCAGCATTCAAACTGCGTCGTATGTTATTTTTTTACCATTTAGAAACAATTTAAAACAGACCACATTCAATCGTATCTTATTACCTAGCAGCCAGTCCCATACACAACAATCAAAAAGTACCAATCTCACAATATAGTAATTGAATTACCTTTTAGTTCTACATTTACTTAAAAATAAATAATGTCTAACAAGTACAAACAGAAAAGTAAATTTAATCAAAAGTAGACAATACTTTTGCTTTTACAAAGTTTTATTCACCAAACAATTATTTATAGAAGTTATTACTGAAAATAACGTATGCTCAATTCTTAAAGTACTGCATAGGTAAATTCTGTGTTGCGCGCACTGTGCCGCGACCTTAACGGCTGGGCTGCCGATGTAGCAGCCATCTTTGTTGTGGTTTTTTTCGTCAGTACGAGCGCGAACCAGCCACGTGTTGCGAAAAATGTATACCGGCGTGTTTATTTATCATAAAATCTGTGTAATTATGTGTATTTAAGGTTTCTAATTGTGTAATGTTGTGTTGTGGTTACAAACTGTGATTTATAATGTGTTAATTTAAGGTGATGACGTGATTTTAAGTTATTTCTATCATGTTTTTGATCGGCCCAACGAAAATTCTGGAGGTACGTACATTGTTTTTGTTGTTGTTTTGACTTTATAACCGCAATTAACATGCTAGTTGCCAAATAAGTACAATCTGAATTTAAGATTATTAGTTGTTTGTTCTAACTAGGACAATATTTCAGTTATTACGCTTCTAAATTATCCATAAATAAATACTAAACCTGGCGAACGGTTTCGTTCCGTATTTCCGTTTTTCTTGCGTGTCTATTTTAAATGAAGTGATGTTTACTATAGAATTTTATACCAACACTTGTACAGTATTTGGTATCAAAAGAAAGGTAATTTAATCTACTTTTTAATGTGTTTAAAAACAAACAGGGTTATCGCTTTAGATTTTTTATTAAAAATACAATTCTCCTCGAAGTCGTCAACTTTATCAATGCGTCAACTTTACGCATTTTTTATAATTATTTTTACTATGATAACTCATATAATGAGTAACAAAATTAAATTCCTTGTTTCTTTGGCTTTTTAGTGTAAAAAAATCGTACCAAATGGTTCAGTAGAAGCCAAATTATGAATTTTTGAATTAAACTCGACATCGCGCCGGCATTTGTCATAAAAGGCGAAACAATTTAGGCTGCCATTTTAAAAATCCCAAAGCAAGTGAGTGGTTAACATGATGCCTTATTGTTAGGTTGTGTCTATACTTGTAGTATGAGACGGTATTGTTGCCAAATTTCAAAGATCTAGGTCAACGGAAAGTACTCTTTGAATTTTGGTTTTCTTGAGAGTGTCGAGACGTTTATTGCGGCATAAATGGCTGTATATTTATTTTACGTTAATTTAGAAGTCTGATTTTTTTCACAGCTTCAAGGAACCATATACCTGAATATATGGTTTTAATTACAACTCGACACCTCCACCTGTTCCCAAGATAAAGGGTATTGACAGAGGGACAGACAGACAAAGGGAGGGACAGACGGACAACAAAGCGATCTTATTAGGGTTCTGTTTTTTCCTTTTGAGGTACGAAACACTAAAAATAACGGAATATGTTAATCCGAAATACTCAAAATTGCGACCAGGATAATGAGAATGGTTGAAACGCTGCACGCTGGTAGAACAATCCAGATATTTCCATAGAAACTCTAGAGAAGCGCCAAGTAGTTCTAGCCAAGAAAGCGCGAACAGATCGGCTGCCCCATAATATCGAAACCTAGTAAGTGCTCCGGATCAAATTTTAAAAAGGACGTAAAAACATAAAATAAAAATGTTTTACGCCCTTTTTAAAATTTGATCTGGAGCACTTAGTAAGTTTTGATATGGGGCATCCAACTGCTCCGTAAATAGAGGGGATTTGGAACGTTACTAACGATGCAAAATTTTGGAAACTTGCAAAATTAGAGGACTTCTACAAAAGCAAAAGTTATTCCACGGCAAAACGTAACTTTGTCAAACTCGAGGCAAATCCGAGTGAAAACTTGATCTTGTATCAATTGTAAAAGTTAATAATTATCCCAGTTTGTATTAGGATTTAAGCGTTTTAATAAGATCGTTAAATTTATATTATGAACGTTAGGTTAGGTTAGGAGAAACCAAGAAAAACATGAAAAATGGCTCTTTCCATGTTCAAAACAAAATGAGAGTTTTAATGTAAGTCAATTTAAGTTTCTCACAACATTTAACCAAAAATACCTGTAGGTTAATCAAAGCCGTTGAGCAAAATAAAATCATTGTGTATGTATTAAACAATTTTTATCACAAGCCTTAAATTTCTCAGAGTCAAAAATATCAAATTGTTTATTTTATAATAATTTCACTCTTTAAACTATTACACATTTTATTTAATTTGTCTGAATGCGTTTTTCCTTAATATTAAACTAGCATTTACTCTTGGCCTTGCCTGCGTTATTCTCGTTATCCAAGGGAATTCCCAACCTGGATATAAAGTTTCGTTTGTGTCAATCTAGGACTAAGTCCTTGGTCTATTTGTAGGTTATCTCAATCCATTAAATAGCTAACGAGTAGGCAATTTAGTAACAAACATTCAAACATCTTTAGAATTTCTCAAATAAATTAAGTAATTTTTATATTTCATGGATCTGACGGACATATGCGGCTGATCAATGATAAAAATTAATCACCACGCCCCTGATTGATAGTGTACAGTCCGCGGAAATATCGGACTACTCGTATCCAGATCCAGATATCATTTAATCACGATCGGATCACGTTCCAGTGACGGACATCACAATGGACATTCAGCGTTTCATATCTATATTTTGTGCAAAATAATTACGCTATTTTGTGATTGCATTTTATCTCACATCGCCTAGTTTCGGGCAGAACGGAAATATTTTATAGAATCATGTTTGTGATTTTTTTTTGAGGTGTTTGAAATAATTTATGTCCTGGAGGATTGGGTGAGGATTATCTAAAAATAAAATAAATACAAAGTAGCACAACTGAACATTTTATAAAATATGTCGTGATAATGATATCAACCCATACTAATTTATTAATTTCTACATTATTTTTCCTTTCTGATGATTTTTACTTAGACGCCGATTCTTAGTCATTGTCATCAAAAAAAGCGCAAACTAAAAAATAGATATAATATTTTTAAGCAGATCCGTGTAATTTTGAGAAAAAAGTAAGACAGCAAAAAACTTCTAAAAAAGGTAAATACATATTTGTATTGAAATAATAATGACGAGATTAAAATATTGACAGTAAATATTAAATGTAGTTTCACAAGTAACGATAGGCGCTGCGAAACTAAATATTGAAAGCTGTGAAGAATCAGCAAATTGCACTTCACGGTCAATGATATATATTTAGGCATTGTTTCGTCTATATTTGGACAAACCAATCTCTGAAACACCAGTGCTAAAACTGTTAACACAGACCGCTTGTCTGGAGATAAATTTAGGTTAGAATTTATAAAAAACTTTTGACATATGTTTGTTTCATTGTAAGGTTAACATTACTAATAATATTGCAACACACTGTAAAATAATTCAACCATTGAGGCACAACGATAGGAGGGAGGGGGGGTCGATTCACACCACGACTTGCACTATTTTTCAAGTTAAGTCTTTTAATACAATACAATACCACAATACTTTATTGAACACCGGAAAAACACATTACAAGAGGCAGATTACATTAAAACAATTTAAAAAGGTAGACAACAGGTTAATCTAGTTCTTCTACAGATCTCTTCATTCCTAATCCGATCTTACAAAGAAACTCATGAGAATATGAACGTCTCACCACCGATTCAAATAACTTGGAAATGCGCGAATTACTATAAAACACTGAAATTGATAGACATGTGCCTAAATTAGGTATTACATGGGGGAGATAAATAGGGAGTTTTGAGGCAACGAATATAAAAAAAAACTTCTTTTTCCGAAGTGGGTACAAATAAATTATTCTAAATGTATGAAAATTGTATTTTTATTTAGCAGACTAACTTGGCATGAAATGACATTTTACTTCGTGCCCCACGTTGGGCGCCAAATATCATAAGGCTTTTTTTCTATCTGTTCTAAACAAAGAAACAGATATTTCAAAAACTATTAATTTGCGTCTTATTACTTACTAGCATTTTCCCGCAGCTTCGCCCGCGTTGTTCCCGTTATTGTCCCAAAGGAACTCTTTACCGGGATATAATGTATCCTATGTTTCAATCCAGGACTTGGTCTACTTGCATGCCAAATTTCAGCTTGATCCATCCAGTTGTTACCCCGTTATAAGGTAACAAACATCCAAACATCCAAACATCCAAATATCCAAACATCCAAACATCTTCACAAACTTTCGCATTTATAATATTAGTGGGATTTTGACTACATACTCAGGTACATTTTGTATAATATATTAAATTTACAGACTAGTCTGACAACGATTTCGTTATAATATGTATATATATGGATATTTTAGTTTGTTTTGTATTAATGCCAATATTTTTAACAAAACTTTCGGCCTCGCGTTCCCTAAGCTATAGTCCGTTCTCTAACGACGGTGTTCATTGTTTCCAACCTCCCTTTGTTCCAGCGATTAAGCAAATCACCGCCTTTGTTTAAGAAATATTAACGTTAGCGACGAAGTTTGGATGTGCCTGTAATTTCTTTATTTTTCGATCTAATTTATAAATGAGACTATGTTCACTATTTAAGACAAAATATATAGCCAAATTACTTTCTTTTTGTAATTGGATAATTTTATTAACTGATCTGCGATTGACCTAATTAGCAAACTGTAAAGACGAATATAATTGATAAATAGCTGACAAATATCACCCACGCGAATTCAAATATGCTTTGCATATTATAACGAATGCATAAGCATGACTTTGTACACTTAATTATAAAATGTTTATACTCTGACATGAATGAAAATGTATTTAAATAATTATAAGTAATGGCTTCGGAGAACCCGTGTAGAAAAATAAACTAAGTCTGAAGTCAACTCGTTTATGATAGTAATGAGGTACTCGTTTGTTCTAAACAAGATTTTCTGAACTATAAAGTTGCTTATAATAAAATACTCAGTTTTCTTTGAGACTTCATGAATAAAATATGCAGTGTACTGGAGTTATAATCAGTATGTAATAGAATGATGACACACCAGGGGCAGTGCACTAAAGGATGACCTTGACCGCAGGTGATTGTGGCCCGAGCTGCAAAAGGCTATAAATATGCGATCTAAGGCATGGTATGTACATAAGTAATTTTACGTCACCTTGATAAATTTATTCGTACCAAGGATGCAGTTAACCGAGAAAATTGTATAGTTGGCCTCAAAAGCTGAGAATTATAATGATGCGACCAAAAACCGCTAACGTCGTTGTTAGTCCACATGCACTTTACTTACTGTGGTGTATTACAAAACTCGCAAATTTATCACAAGGTGTAACGTTAACCCATTATTTGAAATAATGACCTGTAACTCTTTCTCAGGTATCCTGGGTCCGACGGAGAGGCAGAGACGAGATGCCAGAACTCCTCACGGTAGGAGCCGTGACGTACGCAGCTGACGACCGGGTGTCAGTCGCGAAGCGGTACCCTGGGAACTGGAGACTCCTCATCAGGGAGGTGAAGCCAGCTGATGAGGGCGTCTATGAGTGCCAGATATCTACGCACCCTCCGAGGGTCAGCAGGACGTATTTACACGTGAATAGTAAGTATACATACAGCACACATATTTCGATACAGAGAAAGAGACTAGAGAGTAACATGATATAGTATGGCTGGTTAAGGTTAGTTAAGATCGCTTAAAGAGTTGGTCGTTGGTAAGTCAAGTGCGCCGAGCGGCTGCGCCTTTTTAGGCAAGACCCACCCACCTCTCCACTCAGCCAAAATTTTGGAGAAATGTACAAAAAAAAAGTTGTTGGCGGTAGCTAGTTGGTGTCATAGAGAGAGGGAGAGAGAAAAAGATCGGCCAAGGTCGCTGGAAGTTGGTGGATACAGATGTATGGAAGTCTCTAGGAAAGAGTTACTCTCGTCATTTCAATCTGGAGAGGAGACGTCCACTGCTGAACATGATACCCAAGAACTTCCACAACTAAGGTCGCTTCTTGCCTTCATCGACTTTCAGGGACCTTAACTTAACGTAGCGTCTTCCTGTTTGTGGTCCCCATTCGAGAATGTTACCGACCATCAGATTTTCTAGATATATTTCCAGGTTCAGTCAGTACTAAATTAATAAACAAACAGTAAAAACATATCAGGTATACCTACTTTGTACTTTCGTTTTAGGTTAGGGCGTTATTTGGGCGGTGGATGAAAAGAAACGTCGTGGTCGCTGATGAAACATTCCAGGTTATTCATACAAACGGATGTTAATAATTTGCTTAAACGACATCAATTTTAGTTGAGTTGTTTTATTTCATAGGTTGATACATAAATAGCAAAAAACAATATTTATTTGAAACAAAATAAAAATACCTAAAACACAGATTTACTATATTCTTCAATAGTGCAAAATGAGTAGGTATCCATAACAAATTTCCTGCATAATTCAAACAAAAAAAGGCAAAGGCTAAATTGCTTAAAATACTTGAAGTAAGTAAAATCTAAGTTCCAAATTATGCGAATATGTCCATGGCACTGACGTATTAGTGATAAATTACATTTTTTGTCGTTTTTGGGACTTTTATTTTTGTTTTGCGCAAACAAAATATTTCAAGCTAAAAGATTTAACAAACGTCGACTACATTTTATGTCATTAAAATAAATTATTTTTGTTAGTATGGACCGACTCAAATTACCTTAAGGCCTACAAAATAAAACGTCAAACCTGATAAAAGTAAACGGTTGACAGACTATCAAATAGCCGATGAATATTTCAACGACGAAAATATTTTCGACGTAGCTGATAACAATAACGCGAAATATTTCGCTTTTTCTCGACATATTTCTTTAACAATGATTGACGTTGACCTGCGAGGAAAATATTCGCGTCAAAACTGGAGCATTGGAGTCAGGCGTGACTCGAATTAAATGTTGGAGGAACAAGGTCTCTTGTGCTTATAAACCTCACTGTAACTTTGGACATTTTAGCACCAAAGATAAAATTTTACGATGCCCGAGTGAACTGAATACTAAAAAAGGTCGTAAAATGGTTTTCACTAAATGTCCGAATGAGGATAAGTACTAGGTTCCTTAAGAGGCTGCAATCCCGCACTTTACTGGCCGGATCCATTATATTTATACCTGAACCTTATGATATTACGAGTACCTACATATTACCGGGATCCCAGTTTAGCCCATATAAAAAAACGGTGTTCTTGTTAAATACGTACCTACCCGATCAAAACTTAAGGCGAGGTGAGACCAGAATCGGGCACGGAAGCCTAGTTTCCAAATCATTTTTAGAGCACTTATTTGACTCTTAGGTCACTGTAAAACATATATAATAATATTTAGAACTGTATCTAGGGCTTCCTCTCACTTAGAACACGATAGCGAACACTTCGCTCGATAGAAAAGTAGCGCGAAAACACTATAAAATAAAGTATTTTTTTCATTTTTTTTCATTTTGTTCATCACCAGTTTACCTTTTCTGACAAAATTAATACCTGACAATCATGATTTCACAGTCATGCAGGGCATCCTCTCATGTTTGGGTTGATAACGTATACTTTTATGTTAGAAATCGAAGATAATCTGCAATAATCTGCATTCCGCCCAACCCTAGTTTGTATGTGAAATGCGAGCCAGGTCCTACCGCGCCTTAACTGATGATAAAAAAAAATTACTTTATCTTATACAGAACTTAATCGCATAAAGATATTATATATTATTTACCTCGAGGTTTGAACGTATTGTAACCTGAATCAAGTCCAAGTGCGGGTATGTTGACACGCGCCTCTTCAGTCCAGGGTTCGGAACCGGTATTTTGCAAAAATTCCGAAATAGCTCAAAATTTTGAATTATTTTATGCTTTTTATGTAGGGCTCAATCATATAAGTAATGATTTCGTATTATTGGATTATCCGATTAAAAAATAAAATATTTTATTTTATAAAACAACGGAAAAGAATGGAAAAAATACCGGTATTTTCGTATGGAGAAATCCATACAAAAATACCGGTATTTTTTCCGTTCTTTTCGTTACTACTATCGACTTAATACAAGTCATGTTTTACGCGATTAACTAAGTCCCTTTGTGTTAGTGAAAAATCGTGAGACATTTAAATCAATAAAAAAATTAATAGCATAGTGTGGCAGGTATAGGTTAATATGTGTACAGTTTATTTATTAAATAAGTTACTAAATAAATACAATTAAATTTAAAATTACAGTAGGGTCATTATTTGAGCGATTCATCCGCGTCACTTTCGTGGACACTTTATGGGCGAAGTTGCCTGAGATTTTAGTACTCATATCGAGTTGATTGCTACATATCCGGGGTTTCTAAAAAATATTTTAAAATTTCATTAAAATCTGCAGGATTTCGACAAAAATATATTCACGAAAGTGCCGTGCGTGAGCCCCAAAATTGTCTCTTATTAGTCCATGTTCTTTGACATTATGACTCTTCAAATTCTAGAGCGTTTGTTTCACAAAAAATAATTGTAAAATATTCCTGTATCCCATTGATCATGCAAACTTCCATATTATTCAATTATTCATCGTTATAAAATTGGAATCCAACTACTTTCTCTAAAGAGAGACTAACGCATAGCGTACTCTTAAAGCAATCGCTCCAGTTTTCTGTAGCTCTTTTTGATATCACGTTTTCAATCTTGAGATGTTCACGTTGGTAATAAATGGAAGATGCAAGACACGTTGATGTGTCAGACAGTCAGAAGATTTTTAAGGCTGGAAAGTAGAAACGTGATATTTCAGGCCATTTGTCATAAAGGCCAAGAAATAACGTCCGACGGTTGAAAATGATAGACGTATTTCACTGGAGCATTTTCTTCTTGAATGAAATAAGTGTCGACGTATTGTTGTAGACTTTGAAAAGTATTTTCGTGTTCTAGTGAGGTGTTTTGCAAAATATCCAAAGATGCAGTTAGTAATGTATTAAGTATTGATAAATATTGTATTATTGTAACTTTATGAAAGAAAATATCAAATGTTTAATATTTTGTGAAATAGCCGTGCTCATTCATGTCTGTTGTAAAATAAAAGTAGTAAATAATGTTGAATTAAGCTATCCCAAAAATAATTTCAAAGAAACTTTACAAAAACTTCTGCAAAATCAGTCCTTTGAAATTATTTTTTCTAACTAAACAGTTATTATTTCGCAGTATCGGGCTTAAAACACTTTGCTTAACGGATTTTGAAAGTTCATATTTTTGTTTTGTTTATTTATGTACAGTGATTGAATTAATCATCATCATCAACATCGTCATCATTACTATCAATAAGTTGTACACTTTTATCAGTGGAGTAGTTTCCAATTTTGCATGCTGTACCCCAGCTCCTGACGTTTTAATTGAGACCTCTTGTCAAGTCAAGACTATTGGTGTAATGCGATTCACGAGCTTTCAACACACAAAATTGCTTTATCACAGCAGTACTCAAGTAATAATGAAGTAAGAAAAATTCAGGGATACATGTTAAGTACTGGGATCCCGTCGACAACAATCACTAGTTCACTAAACATTGTACGAACCAATTATAATTATTCAAGCTTATCCGTTTAGCTATGTCGGTGACCCTCGTTCTTCTACTTATCGGATAAGCTTGTTGAAGTGGCAATGGGCAGGGCATATAGCACGTCGAACAGATGGCCGTTGGGGCCGAAAGGTTCTCGAATGGAGACCACGAATCGGCAAGCGCAGCGTCGGACGTCCACCAACAAGATGGACAGATGATTTGGTTAAGGCTGCTGGCTCACGGTTGATGCAGGTTGCTTCCAACCGAATTAAGTGGAAATCTATGAGGGAGGCCTATGTCCAGCAGTGGACGTCCTATGGCTGAAATGATGATGATGATGATGAATCATCTACATACGTCCCTCTGCTGGACACAGGCCTACTCTCATAGATGAGAGTGAGTAGGCTGTAGTCCCCACGCTAGCCCACTGCGGATTGGGGACTTCAAATACACCTTTGAATTTCTTCGCGGTTGTAAATTGCTCACGATGGCATTTCCTTCACCAAAAAGTTAATGGTAAATACCTAATAATATTTTGTATATAAGTTCCGAAAAACTCATTCATATGAGTCAGGATTTGAACCCACGACGTCTGCTAGAAAGGCACTTGTCCGAACCACTCAGCTACCATAGCTTCTAAAATCAGATATGGAATCTAAAGTTCCTCTATCAGATTTTTAATTACTGGTACAATTGAATATTTATGTTGTTGTTATGGAAATCTATAAAATTCTCTGTCAAGTTATGTCACTGACGGAATTTTAAATAAAGAGCCATTTCAATCGCTAATGGAAGTTGATGATTTGAACATGGGTCGTTATTTAAGGTGGCCAATGGTGTTATTTTGCTATATTTCGGCATTACCATCAAAAATATATTTTCAGTGTTTTTTTCTTAAGCAAGCGTTATTGACCTTTAATTATATTAAAGCTATGATTAATAAAATAAATGTTTTAAAATTTTCAATATATCAAAAAATGAGATTTATTTATTGGTTCTAGTTTTAAGTACATCCACATCGTATATATTACGGCGTTGACATAGTATTACTTGCTACATGTATTTACATCTATTACGTATATATACCACGTAAATAGTGGAGCAATATCGATTTAGGTATTCATTTCATTACGTAACTGGTTATTATGACTATAGTGTTGTCCGTGAATATAAATTTCAAACGGGAGATACGCCAGGAAAACGCATTTCCTGTAGCGTAAAAATACAACCAAACTTTTCTGTTCGAGGCTTTTTATACATGACGAAGCGTGAATTTAATTTGTAGTCAAAATCCAATTTAAAATGGTAATCAATAATGGAAACATGTTTTAATCATTTGAGAGCGGGTAATTCAGTAGCCTGAATGGAGTTTTTCGTTGAACATTTGACAGTCGTTTGACAGCTAGAGAAAACGCGCGCGTACTTGGATATATGTGGGGATTGAGGCTGTGGTGTTCGCGAACTAAACCATTGGCTCTTAAACTTGTTTTAAAATCACAGTAATTAGTGGCAAGAGTGTTCACATGAACCCAAGTGATTAGTTGAGATAACGAAGTGTGTCCATTTCCGAGTGTTTCCTTGACATACGCGCCCAAATAGTAACAATGATTGAGACCGATCGGCTAAGCTATTTATTCACTTCGACATACATATACTTTATTTCATTAGGTAGCTACTATAAATATAAGACTCACAGGATGTAGAAGTTAAAGCTAAATGAAATAAATGTGCCAAAGGAATAAATAATAATATTCTTTCATAACCACAAATCAATTTTGTCAAAGCATGAACGCGGAAGGATCTTCAATGAATTCGGATTACGTCGTAAAATTATTACTTTTTAGGGTTCCGTATTCGAGTCCTGTCATATTCCGAATGGAGTCAGAATTTTTCCAATGGTAAACTGTTATTCACTACACCTGTATGTATATGTGACGTTCCGCGGGTAAACGTACCTTATGGACGCTGTCGCTTGCGTCGTATTCGACCCCGTTACTAAAGGAAGTATATAGGACATCAAGATATAAGGACGCAAGCACCTCTATAAGTGTACCTTAGCCCGCGGAATGACAGATATTATAACGAAAGCTGCAACCAAACCGTTGCTCAGAAGACGTTGACGCACCGTAAACGCACTGACGTTTGACGTCAACGTCTGTAGAGCAGCACTATGCAGAGCATGCTTTAAAAACATGACGCCCGAGGCATTTGAGCAACATGGAAAGGAGGCGTCATAAGGCACCTGTGTAAGGGAACGAGGTAACGCACACTTACTTGCACATGCGTACATGAAAAATCATACATCACTACGAAACTAACACGTAACAAGTAGAACAGCACATTGAATTCACAAAGATACATTTTGCATTCAAATAGTGTAATGACGTGACGCACAGCGATAAGTTTAGCAGAACACCATGGCAACGCGAGGTTGCTTGTTTGTCAACTAGTAAACAAACTTCAAATAATGTCCAATCAGATTTTAGTATTTTTTTATGTTTTAAAAGAAGTAAAGAATGATAATGTAATTCTAAATACTTTAGACGTGAAAGGAAACACCATATCTTTGTACGTTTGACGTGTTAGATCTCCTTTTTCAGCGAATTACGGAACAATTCGGCATATTCACGGAGATCTTTTCAGGTGAGTTACTCGATTTAGTCTGACGACTAATCCAATTGCAACTAGTTTTTTTAGAACGAATATGATCACTGGCGCAAATTGCTTGGCAGAGAGGACCAAGTAAGGCCACTCTCTACGAAGTTCGCGTTGCTCTAAGTCTGAGGTACGTCATTGCGTGTAAGGAACGTCAACTGATTTTGATCAGCTTTAGTCGCAGCTTAAACTAACTGAAACTCTTCAATTTCTGCAAGTAGGCCTCAAGGGCTCTTATACATGGCTGATTCTTCTTTGGGCGCTTCGGCAAATGACCTTATGGTGAGAAGAAGCGCCGGAAGAAACTCACCAGTATCTTATTTCAACAACATTATAACATTGTGACATTATTACATAAAATGACATTAATAAAATGCAACAAACAAATAACTGCGCACAGTTTTTTTTACCGAAAGATGTATATAATCTCAGGATCCATTACATTACAAAAACTTAAAATTACATTTTTAGAGATGTAAAGGGTCTCCAGTAGGCTTATGATAAAGCATCCACACCCCTACCCAGTCACTCTCACACACATATTGTCAGAACATGACGGGTGCTTTATCATTTATTTAATGCGTGACAAAGCGTAGCTTCATAAGCCTACAGGAGTCAAAACACGATAAAACAATATAGAAAATAAGCAAACATGGACTAAAATTAATGCAGGCTCCGTTGTCAAAAACATTATATTTTGGAGGTTTAAAGGACCCCCAGACGTCGAAATACAAAATGGGAAACGTATGTTTCGCTTCGAGAAATAGAATATTAAGCAACAGTCATTACAGCTAGCTACAGTACACATAACGGGTATGTAGTCAGTATGTCAAAATGCATATTGCATATTAAATTTATCAAACGAAGATCATGAAACGCAAAATTTATCTCTGTTTTCAACTTACATTTTACCTAAAATAAAATGAGTTAATCCAATCTAAAACGTGTAAAACGTCTGAATAAAACAGCCAATACAATTAAATACGTCAATTCATTCCGTAAATAAATTAACTATAGAACAAAATTTAATTACAGTAATTTGATAAGCCCTGTTCAGCCGACTGGATCCAGCCTTCGTCCCAAGAGGCACTATCTCCCGGACAAAAGGGCGTAACTCACGTACCCATTCTATGAAGTTACGGCATTTTGTGTCAATGTTAGTGAATATACTATTAATTGCTGATAATTGAGAAATCCGAATTTGATAAACCGATGACTGGACTAAAAGATGAATAGGTAAATGAGTTAGGAAATTTGTTAGACTTGTTTAAATCAAGGTAACCGACGAGCATACCATCCTTAATGTCAACATCCTCGAAAGGTTGAAAGTTTTGTAAGCATTTGGAGTATTACTCAATTTGGGAAATCATAGATAGATAGATAGACAGATTCAATTATTTATTTTTAAAAATTACGTGGTGTTTTAGACATTAAAACTAAAATGAATTCACAAAAAGATCTCGGGTATCGTTGAAATATATTTAGAACTTTGTATACAATGACTGTTCTTCTGTTAATATTTACGAATAGTCTTAGAAGCAAGAATAATTTAATTTAAAACAAATTAAATGAAATTATATTGCAAATAGTACAAAGCAAGGCGGACTAGTGAACTAATATAACCGACATAGTTACCAGAGTTAGCAAGTAAAAGTGACAATATGTCAAACTCGAAGGACTGATGACTGTCGAAGAAGGTTCTCGAATGTAGTTGATGAACCGGAAGACGCAGCATGGGTTGGCCCCCACAAGATGGTCTGACGATCTGGTTAAGGTCATCGGGAGACGATGGAGGCAAAAGTGTAGGGCCGTTCGTTATGGATGTCTTTAGGGAAGATTTATGTTTAGCAGTGGATTTTCAAGGTTAAAATTATCTCTACTTAGTCGTACACTCTTGTCAGAGTGTTTGTGGCTGTTCGGCCGTTGTATATGACTGAACTTCACTTCCGGTTTCTTGTTGGTGGACTTTCAAGCTTTCCTTCGCAATGTCTTTCCATTTCTGGCGTTTAAAAGTGTGTTCTCTCGACCACGGATGATTTGGTGAATGTTTTTAGCAGGTCTGTCCATCGGGTAGAAGATCGTCGTCTAGGTCTTTTCCCATCTATTCTACCTGAACCTGTACTACTAACCGCTCTATCAGTCCCTTATTTCTGCTTAAAATTATAAATGGTAATATTTTTTATTTTTAAGGTTTCGTACCAAAATGCCAAAAAAAGAACCCTTATGGTGCAACTCTGTCTCTCTGTCCGTCTATCACAGCCAAATATTTTTATGTAATAACTGGCAAACGAGCAGACGAGATGCACTAATGGATGCAATAAATAAAATGTATTATTGTCCAGCTCCGCAAGTCTGGGTGGTCGACGAGGCCGGCGCCCCACTTCTGGAGAAATACTACGAGGCCGAGTCCACGCTGGCGCTGGTCTGCCGAGCCAGGCACGTGGAGACCCCGACGGTGCTGACGTGGCTCCATGAGGGGCGGGCTCTAAACGCTGACACTACTCGAGGAGGGATCAGGTATGATATGTCTGCTACTGCTCATGTCTAGGTAGTGTACGAAGCCAGAGGCCTATTGTAGTAGATATACTATGAGGCCGACCACGCTGGCGCTGGTCTGCTGAGCCAGGCAGGTGGAGACTCCGACGGTTCTGACCTGGCTCCATGAGGGGCTAACACTACTCGAGGAGGGATCAGGTATGATATGCCTGCCACTCCCTAGTCTAGGTAATGTACGAGGCCAAAGGCCAAGTTGAGTTTAGTCCGATACTAACCGCTCTAAATTATAATACTTTACACATACGAGTATATGTTGTTTTTTTTATCAAGGTTACTTGACATTTATAGTTACAGAATTTTGCCACAATTTCATTATTCGCTATATTATAAAATACAAACCACTTATGAGCATGTATATTCTTCTTAAAATGTTTTTGTCCAGAACTAGGTACCTTTTTTGCATTGCAAGAATCTATAATGCTATGCTTAAGGCTGACATTGGACTTTTGTCCCTTTAGTTAAACACCTAACAGTATAACAAATATACTTTTTTATCTACACCCATATCACAAATCCTCTTTTACGCGTTCGAAAACCGTATATTTATAAATACAATTTCCTGTATATTTATTATACAACCACCATTATCTTATCTGTGCCAGTGTTGTTAAAATGCATAATAAATCATATTAACATTGAAATTGATACCATCGTGAAAATCTAGTTGGTTATGATTTGAAATCTAGTCGGCCATGGCCATGGCGGTCATTCTTCCCGGTTCCGGAGCACATCATTGAGGATTTCTTATCATCATCATCATGATGATAATAAATCCTTTAGTCAGTACCGGGGGGGTTCCCACGTTACTCGATTTCCACCGACTTGCCTATTATTTAACCGCGGTGCAACACATTTTAAAGCTAAAGACAGATCCGCGAAAATTCAGGGTTCTAGCTTTAGCCAGCACAAAATTACAGGAGGTTGAAAATGGTCTGAATGGCTTTGAGAAAAGGATGATATGGCCGTGCCTTTAATTTGCTCGACTTAGCGGGGGCACTGCCGTGCCCCATGATAATGTATGCAACTGAACATAATGAAGTCTTAAAACACTCGTGTTCTGAAGCCTTTATTTATGAATCAATTGCATAAACTACTATTCCAAGTCTCGGATTCTTTCTGAACCGAAATTAACCCATTACAGCAAAACCAATGTCGTCGCACTGCGCACTTTCTTCAACGCGACTCAACGTCCGACATTACGTGGTCCATTTAATGTTACAAATATTGAAAAATATCGGTCATAATCCCGTACACAAAAGATATCTGGCGTGGAGCCAATCTGTCTCCACTGTCGCATTAACCGTGGTTTATAGAGCGCAATGGAGTCGCGTGATATACGAATTCGCGGTTTCCTGTGGGATAAAATCAAGGTCTTTTGGGACAGATTTTTTTTTTTTAAATTGGAGCATTGATTATATGTCTAAAAGTGTGCATAATAAAAATTCTTGTGGATATCATAAAACTATGTGACAGTACCGTCAACACTAACCAAATCGTTACACAGACTCCGAAATTTACTAACTTACAGCTACAAGATATCTATCTTGCACTCTCTTGTTTAGTTATACAAAATTTTACTTATATACAGACAAATAAAAACAAAAGAACCTATCTTCTTGAAACCTGCTCGTGCATGGGACTAATTCACGAAGAAAATGGTTAATAAAATCCATTTTTCAGTCACAAAAACATTATATCATAATATTATTGCCTATTTATGATTGTAGTTTTACGTTTAAAAAACGGTTTAGCGTAAAAGAAGCCGTATTTTTACTACTATTATATTACATAGAGAAAGTTCTCTCGAATTGAAGACATTCAATCGCCATGTCATAGTAAACCACGCTGTAAAGAGCCCGAGAGGTTCCCCGAGGGGATTCTGTGTCTAGAAGCCGGGTATTGACCTTAGGTATCTTGCCAATACATTGGATATCTTGTGTTTACTATCTAAAATAAATTGAAAGATAATATTGCGTCTGAACTTGCCATTTCAATTGGAAACCGTCTGTGCAAATACAAAGAGCACAATGCAATACAATACAATATTCTTTACTGTGCACCAATACAAAAGATTACAAAAACTTAAATCTAAAACAGCATAAATGGTAAACAACAGGCGGCTTTATCGCTAATAAGCGATCTCTTCCAGACAACCTTAGGGTAGTAGAGTGGGCGCAAAATAAAATCAGAGGTGAGTAAGCACTTTAAACGCAAACGTCAATTTATGTTTGCACCTGGTGTTACATACAAAGTAGGTGCAAACTAGAGAGCTGAATTGTTAGGCGTTTTCGTTGTAACTAAACGTAAGAGCGCTTTTACATTATTCAATATAAAAGCGCTAAGGCCGATAGCCGATATCGTGTGACGTCTTCACATATCTCCGATTTAAAATCGTTCCAATTCAGCCGTTTTCGGAAGTTTTGTGTGGACAATAGCAGACTATAATACAAAATTTTATTTACTGTATGTGTATATTTGAGCCGCAAAAAAGATCTGTCCACACCTAATGACAGCTATTGGATACATTCCATCCCACACACACACACACAAATACAATGATAGCACACATAGAAACATTATCGTCCGAAAGCTCACGGGCGTCCGATAGTGCCACCAACATACCGGTGTCCTTTGCGATATCCGATATCGGAACGGACAATGTGAAAGGCAGGTACATATTTAATACATTTTACTTGCCCCGATATCGTATCCGTATCTCTGATACCGATATCGCATCGGATAATGTGAAAGCGCTCTAACAGTTTCTTTTTGACTATTAATGGCTAGTTTACACAGTGCGAGGTGCCGTGCGAGTCAGCCTGCCGAGTAGCTGCAGTGCAGTAACTCGCACAGTATGGACTTTTTTTTTCTCTTTGTTTTTACTCGCCTGCTTGCCTGACAGTAACTCACACACGGCAGCAGCTTGGACGTCACTCGCATCATTTGGACGCGTATGGCAGTACCTGGCCAATGTCAACCAGGCAGTTGTGAGCGGTACTTGAACTTTTGATGTGCCGCGCAACTCACAAGAGACTGGACAGCAACTATCATCGTGAAGACTGCTAAGGCGAGCCGAGCTACTAGCATACGAGTAGATAATCCAAGTAGCTATCTACTACTCTCGAGTGAGCAGATCGCACTGTGTAAACTTCACTCACAGGAGCAGTTTATTTGTTACACCTCGTAATGAAAACTTCGTAACTAGATGTAGGTAACTTTGAGTGTTGAAAACGTTTGATTTAAGAAACAGATATTCATAAAACGGTTATTGTGTAACCAATTTTAGACAAGAATCTGTAACTTGTTCCTCCGAGAGACTTAGTCTGTAGTATCGTTACATCGAGTCGCAATTGTTACGTGTTGTTACTAGTTATGCCAAGTTGTTACTTTATAAGACACGGTTTCTCGAAAAAAAATTAGGAAAAAAATACCCGCTTTAATGCTTATTTAGTTCAGCCAGAATATAAAATGTAGACGGTTTTTTTAACTGACGTAATGTATATCTAAAGTAGGTAGTCTTTTAATTTCAATTATGATAAAAAAATAGATCAAGTTATTTTTTTTCATATTCAATTCAGTCACATTCAAAGTCGTTCACTTTTAGTCAACAAGGTTCTTCGCACAATTTTTTCCATGGCATTTTTTATGTAGACGGGCAATATTGGGCACATTTTAATCATTTCCATTCTACAAAATATTTTATACACAAAACGAAGCTGCGTTGTGTTTGACATTTCCCCTAATAGGCTGCAAGAGTGACAGGTCAATCGTGTTCAATACATTTGACAGGCAGTGTTCCCAACTGCGCAAACTTAAATATTTATACTCCATTCTGCTACTTAAGGAATTTGAAATTGAGTATTTTTTATATTTATAGGAATTTCGTTTGGAGTTTCGTTTTGGGGTATTTTTTAGATGTGACGGCAGAATAATACACTTTAACTATGTAAACGGATATCAATCGAAATAAACCATTTGATGACACATGAGTAAAAGAAACCCATGAACCTTGAAAACATAAACTCGATTTTTTATGTCGTGTAAAAAACGGTTCAGATTTTTAGCAACCAAAGAGTGTAACACAACACTTAGAGCAGTGGTTCCGAACCTGGGGGTAATTACCCCTCCAAGTCCAGGGGTAAAACGAAGTTTTCTCAGACGCATGAATGTTAGCCGTTTTACTTTGAGCAGTTTCTTATAAGCTTATAGGTAATACCTATTTTTTTGGAAGGGTAATAATACAAATCTCGATGAGAATGTGGGTGATATGATAATAAAGGTTAGGAACCACTGACTAAGAGCAATGAGCGTTTCTTTCCACACCTTTTTTATTATATAAAAAAAACCGGTCAAGTGCGAGTCGGACTCGCGCACCGTGGGTTCCGTATAAACTAATAAGTAGACCAACCTTACGACTAACAGCAACCCTGCCTTAAGCCCGCTTTAGCTCTATTCAACCAGGAAAAATCTTAACAGCGCGATGCAGCGTATGCTACAGCGACATCTATTGATACTAAATAGCGCGTAAATTTTACTTGTAATTTAAATTTAAACGTTACTTTTTGTTATTGGCTGATTGAAATAATTGTTTGTCAACTAAGTTAGTTCTCATGTATCATTTTTAGCCACAAGCTACCTTATTTTAGATTTGTGTCCCTAGATGGCGCTAGTGGTATTTAATTTTTATGGTATTTACTAGTGTCAAATTTCCTAACATACTCCTATTATAGAGTTTTTAATAATTATTGTTAGTTTATGTTTTTTTCCCGATTCCTGATGAGTGATCATTGTATTTAATAGACATTTTTTATATAATCTGAAATAAATCATCGCTTAGTTTTGCTACTCTCCGCTAGATGGCTCTCGTAGGGAGGGTAGAACTCATATGTTAAGATTTTTGTAAATTTTTAAAAAGTATTCAAGTTAGGAGGGAAAATATAACGGTCTTCCTAAAAATAATAATAATCCTAATAAGTAGATACATGAACAGTTCAAGAAAAACTGTATGGCGATTAGTTTAGTAGGAGCAAATAAGTATGTGTTATGATTTTTGCAAATTTCTCAAAAACGGTGCAAGTGAGGAAAACCGTTATATTTTTCCTGTAATATTTAGGACAACATTAATAATTGGTAATTATGACACATTTTTCTGATCAGTAACTTCGGAGATAATAGGGGGTGAATGGTATTTTTTTAAACTTTTTTCGCCATAAATCAAAAACTATTTATTTAAGAAAAAAAATAAAAATGGTATTTTAATCTACAAATTAAGCTCTTTCATTTGATACCCCACTCGATATATAAGCCCTATCTAAGCTAAACCTAAGCCTTTTTTTTATGTCCAATAAGCTCGGGTTAGCTACTTTTAACACTATTCCAAATTTCAAACCGATAGCAGCAGTAGTTCCTGAGATATCTGGCTGTGACAGACGGACAGACAGACAGACAGACAGACAGACAGAGTCGCACCATAAGGGTTCCTTTTTTACCATTTTGGTACGGAACCCTAAAAAACGTGATTTGATCGAACCAATATATTTTCCTTAATATATTTTCCTATATATATTTTCCTGGAAATGTTTTGATTTTAAATTTAATGTGAAAATACCACAGTATTTATTATTGATAAAAAACATATTGAATAATCCGGCCAAGTGCGAACAAAAAACATGATTTTTGTAAGGGGACCCCCATTTATTTTTAATTTTATTAATATTATTATTTAATACACCCCGTCGCTAGGCCTGCTGCAGGCCGCCTGCAGGAGTCGCTATGTGATTTTTGGCGATTTATGGTTTTGGAACTTATATACCTACGTATGCTTCAGCGCAAAAAATAAACAAACAAACACGTAACACATAGTGACTTTGCAGGCTCAGCGACGACATTCTATAAAAATTTAAAGTCTCTACCCTTTACGGTTCAAAAGATGCCTGCCCTTTGACAGATGGACAGCGGAGTCTTAGTAATAGGGTTCCGTTGGCATCCTTTAGGTACGGAACCCTAATAAACGTCACCTACTGTAGTCAGGGGCAGATTTGAACCAGCGTCCTTATCCGGCGGGACATCGTGCCTAACTACTACACACCTAATCCCTTATTTACCAGCCACATTGAAATGTTCAATGACTTGTTTTCTAATTTTTTTTTTTATCAACAGCGTGAAGACGGAGCAGGTGCCGGGCGGAGCGGACAGTCTGCTCCGTCTAGCACGAGTGAACAGCAGCGACGCTGGCAACTACACTTGCGCCGTGCGGGGCGCGCGTGCGCACACCGTCTCAGTCCACGTGCTCAATGGTACGTGCTGTGTACAGAGTTAAGGACATCAACACGGCGAAGATACTTTAATATTTTATCTTAAGATAGGTACCTGGATATAAAATATTATAGTATCGGTTTCACACGGTTAAATTGCGATAATACAGGGTGACATTTTTTTCACCGTTCAAATTTTGACAGTGGATTCTTTAGCGAAAAACAGAAAATACGTAGTTTTTCAGTCAGTATCTTTCAGAAAAGATAATTAAAAGACTTTTGAAAGATATCCTAAAAAAACATACATTTGTGGATAGTGTGGTAGCGCACTGCACGGGAGACGGCAACGATCCCCTCCCCGCGACCCTTACCCCACTCCCGCGTTGGGTCGCCCAGGCAACTTACGCGTCGATACGCTAAATCCTCACGTTACTATTTTTTCTGACAGCACATTTTATGGTGAAAATTTTACCTACATTTTCTTCTTCAGAAATGACATCTTTTATTTATGCCTAATGCCTAGTAAAAAAATTGGACGGTCAATAAATGTTCATCCTGTATATCCGCTCGAGTCATTCTCTCTTATTATGCATCTTAAGACCACTGACCAGACACTGTACCTCGTCAACCGTTAATTTTACTCGGCGGTCCCACGCCGGCCCTAAACTAGGGCTACAGAAGAAGTTTATACGCACAAATACGGTGATGTCCGGTTCACTAATATGTTGCCGTAA
The DNA here is from genome assembly GCA_947034925.1 of Eudemis profundana. Taxonomy (NCBI): domain Eukaryota; kingdom Metazoa; phylum Arthropoda; class Insecta; order Lepidoptera; family Tortricidae; genus Eudemis; species Eudemis profundana. The sequence goes on from OX344809.1 coordinate 4,222,785, forward strand.
CTTTTTTAACATATTCAGGCAGAAATACCGAGCGGCAGAATTACCTTACGCATAATATTATTTAGAATACTATTACTTCGCAGATTTTTCTAATGCTGTAAGCTTATGATGCTATGCTTTGTCGCGCGATAAATAAATGATAAAGCATCCTTCACTCTCACACACACTTTGTCAGAACGACATGACAAATGCTTTATCATTTTTTTATCGCGCGACAAAGCGTAGCATCATAAGCCTACTGAACTATATTTTGGCATACTGTCGATGATCATAATAGTCTTGTAAACGAATATTGATTTCGCAGATGAATATTTTGCATAATATTACATTGCATTTTGCATGGTACAGGTTCGAATATGTTGAAATCGCAGTTTTTACCTAACCACTTTTATGCTAGCGGAAAAATCATTATGCCATTATGATTATACTGCAGGTTTATTATGGAACATAAAATTATGCTAAACGAAAGTCGGCAAAAGTAATCTGCTAAATATTATGCTGCAAAATGGATGGTATGCATAGTAATAGTAATGCCAACTATACCTTTATGCAAAATCATCATTCGACTAAAAATGTTTCTGCGATACATGTTATGCGAAGTGTATTTCTGTCAAATAATATTATTCTAGATGAGGGTAACCCGTGATGTCCACATAATAGTGTAATATATTCATATGCATATAGGAAGTCTCGTTAAATATTAAATCAGAAAAATCGTGAGTTATCCGTCATGCAATTTTAAGGAAAACCAATTTTAAACCAATAAATATGTAACGTGAATGAATATATGAAACGCAGAAACGTGGGAAAAAACACTATTAAAAATTACGAGTAAACAAGGTGCATCTAAATATTCGGTTTACAATTTTATTTGTTAGTTCATCTCAGTAATTTGGTAAGCCAAACTATAATTATCATTTTTATTCTTAGTCGTGATTTCAGCACAAAAGAAACTCTGATTTAACTTAATTAATGATATTTAACTTTGAACTTCGTAAAGTTCAACATAGTTGGAAACTTCATTAAATGAAGATTATTTATTAATTGTCTATATTCTATCTAGTATTATTTTATTGAAACCTTTAAAAGTCTTTTTCTTTAGTACGACGGTAATATTTTTCTTTTATTTGCAAAATGGAGTCTATAAAATACACAAATTTAATAAGTAAAATATTGTTTGCAATTAAAAACTCATCCTGTAGACCTGCAAATTGAAATAACTTCACACTGAATTTCTCATTTAATTCTAAATTTCCTCACTAAAACAACTGTAATGTGGAAACGATGTCGAAATCGCATTAACGGAGTTAGTATACGAACTCATTTCAACTTGCTAATGAGCTGTGCCTGTATTTAAACAAAATGGAGAACCCTCCTTTGTAAATGTATTTGAATTATTTTCTTTTATCCACAGACGTACTGTATTTAATTTACTCTAAATAACGATGCCTTAAATTTGAGATGAACATTTTTGTTATGTTACGAAGTAAATTTTATAGATAATATCGATACCTTTAGACTCAAAGGGCGTAAGCTCCATTAGAACCTTCGGGGTTTACGTCCTTTGAGACTAAAGGTATCGATATGTGACGTTTCGCGGCTAAAGGTACCTTATGGATATTGTCGCTAGTGTCCTTCTTTCTTGATTCTCCATAGTAACGGAGTCGGATGCGACGCAAGCGACATTATCTATAAGGTACTCGTACCTTACCCGTGGAACGTCACATATATAGAATTTCCGTCTTTTCAACTATTAGCCCTCATTCCTACTATGTAAATAATAAACAATCTCAAATCAAAAACTTATGTCTTCAATATCATAAACAATATCATAAGAACCACTAGATACCTTGTCATGTAAGACACCCAATATAAACTCTTTCACACACACACACACACACACTCACACACACACACACTCACACACACACACACACACACACACACACACACACACACACACACACACACACACACACACACACACACACACACACATACACATACACACGGGCAAGCTAATTTTGCAACTAGGTTGCAAGTATCATGTATTATTTTTAATTAAAATTTTCTTTGCTCCTTTTTACTTATACTCCGATTTTATTGTTCATATAGGTACCATAAGATATTATAGTTACAGACATCTGAGGTATGGAGACCTGGTGACCTGACATACAGGTTTCCCCTAGTTCAGGCACCAGTCTCCACCACACAAGTCTGTTTAGAATTGGATAACTTTAAAATGATTGTTTTACCCTGTAATTACTTTGTGGTGGAGTAAATAAACGCTTTTATTATTTATTATTATTATTTAATCTCTCAATAACGTTTAAGCTTTTAAATAAAATGGAAATTTATTTATTGTTTTTTACCAATTTTAACTTATTTTTACTTAGAAATACGAGTCCTTTATCCCAATAGAAGAAAACGAGTGTCCATAATTTTCTATACATTAATAAAACTTTCCTTTGTGTTACCGTTATAAAAAGTATATGAAAAAACGGTGACACAACAGGAAAAAACTGTTGGGACATTTTTTTCCCATTGGGATTGTAAAAGCCTGTAATTCTAAATAGAAATAATATAAAACTGGCAAACATTTTGAAATAATGCGTATTACGAATTTATTTCCAATTTCTAGCACACTTTAATTTGTTCCAGAAGAAAGCCTAGCCGAGCTGCACGCCGGGACAGCCCTCCACCCGCTCTCGAAAACCACCATAACTTCAGCGTTAATAGCGTTAACGCTTGTAACTCGTGACACAAAAGCGTTAACGCTAGCGTTGTTCGTCGCAACGCTAGTTTTCGCGGCCCAAGGCCCATCGTACGGACACTTTATAGTACTACCTACGTGATAAACGATATTGTAAATAATGTAAGAAATTATTGATGAAACATTATAAAATAACGGTTACGGGGAAATAAAATTTCATTATATATTATTTGTTGTTTTATTTTAGTGATAACCTGTTCATTTTATAAATGTCGGTTCACATTTATTTTATTCAGCAAATTGCATTTTTGCTGTTGTTGAATAGAGTTACATTACAGTACGGTTGTACAAGATCAGAAGTAAGACTCAACTAGCTTAGGTTTAAATGTTTAACTCCAGATATATTCGGACTGCAGTTTACATAATTCTCCATATACATACTGTCCCAAAACTCAACGATAAGCCGGCACCAGAGGATGGAGCTACTTATGATTAGTCGAGAAAAAATAAGGAAAAAAATATATATCTCAATTATTTTTTCTCGACTAATCATAAGTAGCTCCATCCTCTGGTGCCGGCTTATCGTTGAGTTTTGGGACACGTTGTATATGCACCGCAGCAATTTTTTCTGAGTGTAACGAAACGGTGTGTCAAATGTCACCCGCACAATGCTTAAGTGAAAATACTGTAATTTATTTTAAGTATTAAGAGATTGGTTAAATAAAGGCTGGCCGGAAGTCGATGGAGACAAAATTGAGCGACCGTTCGTCGTGGAATCCTTGGAGGGAGACCTATGTTCGGCAGCGGACGTATCCAGGTTGAAATTATGACGATTATATTAAACTAGCGACCCGCCCCGGCTTCGCACGGTGTTTCTCTATTATATTATGCATGTATTATACATATAAACCTTCCTTTTCAATCTCTCTATCTATTAAAAAAACCGCATCAAAATAGTTTGTTCCGTTGCGTAGTTTTAAATATTTAAGCATACATAGGGACATAGGGACAGAGAAAGTGACTTTGTTTTATACTATGTAGTGATAGTGATATTAGAATAAAATTTAATTATTTGATTACTAAATCTTCTTTAATTACTACATCTTTTTTATATGTATTTTAGAAGTAGGTACAATACAAATAAACTTTATAGAAAACAAAAAACACATTACAAGACTTGTATTGTTTACATAATTAAAACAATTTGAAAAGGTAGACAACAGTCACTTTTACGGCACGTAGCTTTTTACGGCATCATACATTACATAAATAAGGCCTCAGCGGTAAAATTTCATAAAATAAATTGAACAAATCCAGATTTTACCTTATAAGTTCTGCAATTGCTCGCTTACACCACTTTTCAAGCTAACCACTCGGCTCAATAGCTCAATGGCATACCCGGGCTAATTAAATTCAAAACGTTAATTAAATCCCAGTACTCTGATGCATAATTAACTGAGTTTTTACTGAAAAGTATTTGAGTTGCTATTTAAATGGAATTCAAAGAACGGTGTTAATGGTAAGCTTACTTATTCACGTTAAATAGGATATTAAAAGATGTTTGCTCGAAGAATGGTTCGATTTATAGATATTTTTTACATATAACTGTCGTTTAGCTTAGTGTTTTATACTTTTTTTAGCCGACTTCACACAAAATAAGCTTTTGAATTCAACTTTTTTTAGTAATTACATATTTGGCAAAATAATGTGGATTGGACATTAATTTGCCAAAGGCATCGCTACTAAAAAATAAAAGGAAATGTATGTATCATTTGTTCGACTGTATTGCTTTTACTATACAGATGAGTTAATATTCAGTTATAAAAAAAAATCAAATAAAAAACTATTTACATCTAATCTACGTAACTTTACATTGTTCAAATAACAAATGTTTTCCTTAACTCTCCACGTAATACGTGATACGTTAAAGAAAAAAACCTGTTCTCAAGTACATTTACATTATATGTAACATCAAAATTACAAAGTAAACTTTAAAGCAAGTCCTACTGAACACAAACAGTTGTTGTTCAGCAAAAAAGCTCCTAAGAATTCACATTTATTATTACTATGATGATGTCAGAAGAAAGGCTAGAAGTTTATAAAACAACAACAAGCTATATTAAAAAGAAACAAAGGACAAATACAAAGTAGGATTTTATTTTTTAATTCCCTTTGTAGCAAAAACTGGAAAGAGTTTATAAACACAGCCAAGCTACTGTCAAAGTGACACGTTGTTTAATCTTGGACTTGGGAAGGTTCTGGACACTGCAAAAAAAGAAAGGGAAGAAAATTAAAGTTAACCGCCTCTGGACAAAGCCGTTTTCTCTTGCTCATAATTTAAGCACGTGCTTACACACCTTATTATTACTGAGATAAACAGATTTAATTTATTTTTCATGAATAGACAGAGTTAGTTGCAAGCAAGCCCTCACCCTATAAAAAAATTACATTGCTCTAAATTTAAATTCATTAGTAGCCAGTGGAACTTTTGAATCGAACCTTTTTTTCTCTGTTCTTGACTCTAGTATTTTTCTTCCTTGTCTTAATTCCTGATTCCTTTAAACCTTTAGAGGCTTATCACACTTGCAATTTGCAAACGAGCTGAGGGCGAGTTAGAAGCGAAGTTCCATACAAATGTCGCTCGCAGCGAGTTCGCAGCGACTGGTTTGGTATGGAAACTCGCTCTCAGCTCACCCGCAAATGGCAAGCGTGATAAGGCCCTTAATACATAGATAACTTAGAAGTTCAAAAAAGTGAAAATTAAATGAAATGTCTCTACGAATAAAAATTAAATCCTAACAGCGCCATTTAAGGTTGTGTTTTCATTAGAGCAGCGGAGTGGTATGCGAGGAATAAATCCACCTATCAACGTACAGTCGAGTTCATCATTATCTGAGCAAAGAACGGATCGAAAATCTGATCTAATTCTTATGCTTCTGAAAATAGGGTCTTGTTTAGATGTTTTTGGTCCAGTCTTTGCTCAGATAAGGATGCATTCGACTGTACCTAGCCTCGCTCAACGCGGCCCGGAATGGATTTTTTTCTCCTCGCACAGCTCTAGTGGAAACGCATGCTTAAAGGAAGAAAATTTTAATATCACATATCGACATCATTTGAAATTTACATGAAAGCCTTTCATTAAAAAAAAAAATCGGTTGTCTGTAAAGTCGGTTTACTGACGATAGTCGAACGTGATAACGTTGACCCTGACTTTGACTTTGACTGAAATTGACATTGACTTTGACTTTGACTGACTTTGACTTTGACTGACTTTGACTTTGACTTTGACTTTGACTTTGTCTTTGACTTTGACTTTGACTTTGACTTTGACTTGGACTTGGACTTATTTTTATTAAGCTGCTACAATGACATTGACACGCTAAAATGATGGGAGTGGCCAGTGTAAATATCTGCCGTTCCACGAATATAATGTCAAAGATTTGTTTTAATAATTTTTAAACTACGATTAAAGCAGGCGTAAAACGGAACTGCCAAAGCAGCATCCACTATTTAAATTTAAAGATTTTTGCCAAACTCAGCAGTGTCTCTTGTCATTCAATAGAGATTTTGACAGCCGTATCTTAGGGAATAACGGCTAGGGGTGCTAGACAGGAAACCTCCCAGAGTGTCTGGATTCTTCTCATTCCTCTTGATCCGGTTGATCCGCAGGAAAGGGAAGCGCCTTGGCCGGTGCACCCCGGGAGCAACGGCAAGTGATTTCTTAGGGGCCCCTAATTGATCACTTGCCGATGCTGCGAATGAGCCTGTCAGGGGGGGTTGGGGGGTCCCGCACCGGGTTTCCTCTGTTAGAGGACTCTCCAGGTGCGGCACGCGAGGGCGGAGCGTCGGGCACGGGCAGCATCCCTCCGACGTCTCCTTTTGGGGGGCACTGCGGGCAGGCACCAGACGGGTGACCTGTGCCGCTGCGTGGTGGCGGTGGACTAGTCCTCTGCGTCCCGCGAACTCAGCCTTGCAGGCTGCCGCTACCTCATGTGCTGGGGGCGGGAGGCGGAGGACTGGCCCACCGCGGTCCGTAAGGACAGGCGGGAGTGTCTGCGGGGTAGGGGCGTTTGTCCTCCCGTGGACGGCTGCGGGGCAGGGGCGTTTGTCCTCCCGTGGCGGCGAGGGTGGGACTGGCGCCGGATACACGATTGGACCCCGTGTGTTCGGTGCCGGTTCCTGGTTTCCCCGGGGGACGGCCGTTGGTCGGGGGGAAGCAGGTGAGGGAAGGCACACTGGCCATGCTACAGTGTGCCTTTCTACGGAGAGGGTTCGCCCTAGGGCGAAGGTGCCGGTGATGTCGTGGTGGCTTGCTAGCGATCCCACGGCATCACCATGAAGGCACAGGGTGGAAGCATCCCTGAGTTTTAGTGGGTAGGCCAATCCCTTCTGGAGCGGAGAGCCCCACATAACCAATGCGTAACATCTGGCTGTCACCCCCGATGGCCTTAGGTTACGTAGTGGTATGCAGTTTCATGCATTTCTCCGGGTTAAAAAAAAAAAAAAAGGGAATAACGGCTAATTTATTAACAATTTGTAAGAAACTATCGTCTTAACGACTTTAGTGCTGGAATAATATAAAGTACCTATTTGACAGGTAACGGCCCTGCAAGGTAACGGCCCCGCAAGGTAACGGCAAATGACGTCACACTTTTTCGTGCGTGCAGACGGCTTCATCGAATTATAAGACGTTATCACGTCAAAAAATTAAATTCACTACACATACAAATTTAACAAACATTCGGATTACTTTGGTAAAAGTTCATTAACGGAAACTATTTTAAACAAGAAGGTCCCGTCACATTTTTAATCTCATAAATGCGCAGGTACACTGAAGGATTTTAATAAAACTACAACAAAACCTCAGGGTAACAACATTATTCCCCTAAATGAAGCTGCTTCAACTCCATTAAAACTGCATGTAAACTTGTTTCGTGCTAATAATATTCAACGTCGTACCAAGTTATGTCGCGATGTTAGTTTGAGATAGCAAACCGCTGCTTCATACAAACGGCTTAACTGGCTGATATTAAATTCTACGGTTTATAATAATGCAGTGAAATACACTAAATACAATAATCAAACAGCTAAATAAGTCCCATATGAGTAGGTACATAGAAATAAAATAGTATTTCGGCCATATAGATTACAAAAACGAATCTTCCTTCATATAGGAATTGCAATAGTTAACAGCACGGGTATTCATGCATTCACTATATTCTAGAAAAGGGCAAGGCATGTATACAGCCTGTAAATCTAATACGGGCGAATATTGAAACGGTAGTCAGCATAGGACCTAAGAAGCATATTTAGATAACTATTGCTTAAAACCACAAAGAAAATATTTACCATACAAAATAATTCGGGCCGCAATGTAACGCAACACATTCAAGTTGACAAACACGCTAGTAGGGCTCGCGCTCGTGTCCGGGTTTCGTGTAAACGTTTCTATTACCCGTTTCTGAGTAACACGGACACGGTTTTCTGGCCCGTTCCGCACGGGTAATTAGAAAACGTGTAATTAAGATCCGTTTCCACGGGTACACGGGTACCCGAAGAAACGGATCTTATCTACCCGTGTCTCCGGATTCGTCCTTAACGAGTAGCGAAGGTACAAATCGTGGTTCGAGCTACAAATTAATAGACACAATACGTATAAGTTTCGAGCATATCTTATTCCGTGGTGTATAATATGTAAAGCCGAAAGTCAATAAACAATCTATTGGGCTAAGGGTTCGGCCTTTTAAGAGCAGGTAGTTTTTGCATAGAGTACGAGTAGACATTTTTATATAAGACTTCGAAGTTCACATACTAGCACTTTTTAGGGTAAAAACGAGACCCTATTATTAAGAGTCCACTGTCTGTCTATCTGTCTGTCCCTAGGCTGTATCTCATGAACTGTGATAGCTAGACAGTTAAAATTTTCACAGATTATGTATTTCTGTAGCATCTATAACAACAGATACAGAAATGGTACGGAAACCCTTCGTGCGTGAATCCGACTCGCACTGGCTGGTTTATTTATTTATACAAAATAGAGTTACGTTTATATATTTTTTTACATAAATAAAATAGTTAAATAATTGTACTTACTCGGTGGTCGTCGGGTTTGTTGACTTATGGTGAATTGTTAATAAATGTATTCCAATCGCTCCTGTCGTCTATATAGTAGTCCTGATTAATATTACAAGAAATCTCGTTGTTTGTGCGATAGTTGAACAATGAGCAATAAGCTTTGTCATCGACTCTTGTGGCAAAATTCCACACCCAATTTCTTCTATTTTTTTAACATTTAATAACAATCTATCGCATTAACAGTATATAACAACAAAACCAAACACAACTAAACAAAAAAAAACGATTTTAAAATAACTTGCAACGAAACTGTATTACTCTGGAACTGGAATCATAGGTACTAAAAAACAACTAGACTAGGTACCTTATTTCCAAAATCTTACCCATTTCTTGTTCATTCTAATTGTTTTTGCTCTGCCTTTTTTCATAGTAAACTACTTGTTAGTGCGATGCGGCTCCAAATCAATAGAAAACATTTACTTATCTAATCTTTTAAGATTTTGCCGGGGTTTGTTGAAATTTTTGGTGCATAAGTTTTAACCTTATTGCTACGACATAAAGCTTATAATTGGAAGTCGTACTTGTGATGATGGTTTGGGAACCTGCTTCTTTGTTCGCTTCGTTTCGTCAGACAAAAAGGCGTTCGGCGTTCAAGTTTATTACCTTAATTCTATTGTGAAAGTCACTCAAGTAAACTTGAATGATTACCAATTTTAGGATTTATCTTAAAGAAATAAGCAATCTTATCGCAAGTTAACTAAGGTAACATGGACTTTTGTGGTTCTCGGGTGAAATTCAGTTATGAATAATCACATGATAATGGCGCTTATGTTTATCTTTTTTTCGCCATTGGCAGATGTTTGTTGTTTTTGCGAAGTAATTCATAATTATATTCTAAACTGTTATTTTTAATTGATATTTTAGTATATCTGCATGACGGCGCATTGCGCCTCTTTGATGCTATTTTGGAACGAGATTGACAAGCTGTCATGCTGGCAAAGCGTCGTATCGTTGGTTTGCTGTTTACGGATGACTTTTTCGTACGTCAACGGAAACGCACCACGAATCCAAGCGACGAATTGCCTCTGTTCCTGTTTCTCCGCTGCTAACTCCTCACGAAGCTACGGCTAACCCTGACGTCGGCGGTGATCCGCCTTCATCAGAAGTGTTGGAGTGTCCACTGGTCGAAAGGACACACCTGTCCGGTCCAAGCTGATGAGGCCGTATCGTCCGTGCCAGACCCTGCGGGGTTGATTGAGGGGACATACGAGTGCTTCCTTGAGATATTGATGATGCAACTGCGGTTGGTGTTACGGTTAGGTTACAATGATAACGACGCTATCACGTCAGCAACAGCTAACACTTTGTCAGGGTGGACGAGCGAGATTTTCAGCAAGTAGGATTGCTGATTCTTGTTCGATTGATTGTGTGATTGTTACAGGTCTGCAATCTAAAGCGCCCGAGGACGGTCGCATGTCAGTCTGGCCGTGACGGTGCATTGCGCCTCTTTGATGCTATTTTGGAACGAGATTGACAAGCTGTCATTCTGGCAAAGCGTCGTATCGTTGGTTTGCTGTTTACGGATGACTTTTTCGTACGTCAACGGAAACGCACCACGAATCCAAGCGACGAATTGCCTCTGTTCCTGTTTCCCCGCTGCTAACTCCTCACGAAGCTACGGCTAACCCTGACGTCGGCGGTGATCCGCCTTCATGCAAACCATATTCGTCACATATCTGATATGCCATTATAAATAAAATGTTGTTTTTAATTAATTGACTTAGATAAGACGCAATAGGTTTTAATTTTATTAAATCAAAACCTAACACATCAGAATAAAGTTTCTAAACTAAGTACGAGCAGATTTAGAATAAAATACAGCAGACAATGTAGAATAACGATGCCTACTTCGATTTATATAAAAAACATATTTTAAGTAGTTAGCTAAATATGATTTTCCAACACGGTTACAAACTATTATTAAACATTCGTACGCCAAAAGAGTTCATCTGAAGTCAGCATTAAATAGTAGATATTGTGTGCCTTGACTCCGACTGTTTCGGTTCGTTCGTACCCGTTCGGGCCGGTTTTAAATACACGTGTACCCGCCGACACGTAGAACGGGTACGGGTACCGGAAACGTTTCTGAGAAACGTTTTCGGTACCCGGCGGGTTTGTGTAATCCGGGTTCTTAGTACCGCCGGTCTTAAGAACACGGGTATCCGTTTCGGCGTGTAGCACGTGTAGCGGGAGCCCTACACGCTAGTTGACAGTTACTTTAAAAAAGCTCGTATCTCGCAATGTCATAACAAGTATGTATGCGGTACATTGCTGCTCGGTAAATTTTCAAAAATTAATTACGAGGTCATTATTAAGTGTAATTTAAAAAATCATATTAATTAATGATAACACTACTAAACGCTATATCTGGTTTAATTGTTCGCCCGTATTAGACTTACATGCTGTATACAAGCCCAATACATTGTATATACTTATAATCGTATACGGATCGTACACGGAGAGCAGCAATCCGTGAGGAGTGGCGTCGCATTGCGAAACAGGCCACTAACCACGACGTGACGGCCACGACCACTCTGCCAAGAGTGTGACGCCGAAAAAGAGATAATCATATAAGCATAATATGCTTATAAACGTTCAGCAAGATAATTAGGCTTTTGTTTCGGAGCCTTTAACTTTAGTGATGTCCACGTGAAAACCGCGAAAACTATACCATACCTATGGTACCCATACAGGTATGTTTTTATAATTTGTAGTTTAGTTCCTTTAAGAACCGACTTTTAAGCTCACCTTCAATTCAAACCTAAATGAAATAAGATGCCCATCGTTTTTGTGTAAAATTGGTTACCTTCCTTATTTTTCTCGACTGATAAATATGATTACCGAGCTCCTGACTAAAAAGGTTGTAACTCCAATGATCTCGAGAAGAAAAATGATCTTTAAGAATATAGAATAAGGTACTTTAAGATTGAAATTGTATTTCAATGATATACAGAGAGGTTCTCGAGTCCCGAGCTGTCAAGGAGAGACATGGGATGTGTTTGATCTCGTTGCGTGAAATCGTTTTGTGATATAACAAAATGTTCAAGTACGGTCCGCTCGACCTATTGTATTTAATCATACAATCTTTATCCGTATTGCAAGCTTATGATTTCATTAAGGGTAAAATGAAATCCCATCAAAAACATTACATGTAAAAACATGCAAGTCTCGCAACGCAGTTCTACAGCAAAAAAGTTTTGAAATTTAGCTAATGTTAAACCAAGTCAGTACTGGGAGAGAGCTTGAGAACTATAAAATGTGTTAAATAATAGGCAAGTCGGTGGAAATCGAGTTCTCTTGATACCCCCCTGGTACTGACTTGGTTTAACATTACACCTCAAAACTTTTTTGCTGTAGAAGAACTGCGTTGCGAGACTTGAAACAACAAAGCGTAAGAATGCTCCTGTATGGATCGCACTCACACGACGTGTTGTCGCGTGTCAGTGTGGTGTATCATGAGCTTCTAAACGGTCGAAGTTAGACTACAATATGTTCGTCTTTATACTTTGCCCCCGCTATAAGTAATTTCAAGAAAGTTGAGGCCACGCACACAACAATACTGTCTTACTTGACTTTTCGATCGGCGCTAGCGAGTATCGAGCGCTCGATGGCAGTCTATCTCTATCGTACTATCAGCGCGTGCGAGAGAGGCGCACTGACTCTCGATACGTTAAACTCGCTAGCGCCGATCGTACGCTCAACTCATGGTAGGCACACTGTCATGTAATGACAGCGGGATTTTGAAATTACTGTTCTTTTTTCGCACCGATAGCAGGTTCAACAGTAAATTGCAAGATAGACCAAAAAGATTGTTTAAACTTGTGTTTATTACTCACTTTTTTTGCAATGAGTACTTCATGTAGCTGTGTGTGTAATCATTCACCTCAACTCTCGTGAAATTACCTATACTCTACATTGCAGGTACTTATTTGTAAGCAAAACAAATTGCCTGAGTGATAATGTTTTTTGGGAAAGGCCTACGTCAGCAGTGGACGTGCTTTTGTCAATATTGTCTAGAAGTAAATAAGTAGTTGTATGTGTTATTTTCTCTTCATTCATGAATATCCTTAATACCGTCATTTTAACCCTTTTTGTTAAAATTTCTAGTTTTCATTCGTTTGTTATTTCTGTACAAAGCCTCAGTAAACGTCTTTGTTATTTCCTGCTACTTATTATAAGAATACGAATCTGTGCACCTTTGTATAGCCGTCGGAGCGAAACCTCTTATGATGGAGTCACGGTTCTGAAATCAAAGTGAAGAGGGGAATTATTGTGTTATGCCGCATTTGTATTCAGACCGGCGACACAGGTGACGCAGCGTGCTGTTTAATTTACACGGAGCTCTGACTACTTAGATCACAGTATTCATAATGTTATTACGGACATAATATCGCTTATTTTGTGAACGTTATTAGGAGCAGGGAGCGAATAGGGAATATGCATGATCTTTTTTTAACAGCTTTCTTAACAAAATATGAAAATACCGTAAAAAATATGGGGTCTATAATTGTCTTCCATAAAATTATTGTTCCGATTTTTGTTGCCCATAACGTTTTTCGTCATAATTTTTATTAGTCATATTATCGGAAGTCATACAATTTTGAATTATAACTTGGTATTACTATTTTCGGAAGTCATAATTATATTACTCCGAAAATTTCAAGTCATAACATTCATTATTGCCATAGTATAACGCTTCCGATTTTCAATGGTAATAAAATCACTTGGAATAATTATTGGAAGGCTTTTTTTCTCAGGTCATAATTATTGTTAGTCATACAATTAGTTATTCATACTATTCACGGTCATACTGGTATAAAACTTAATACTATTCAAAATAATAATATACTATTTAAAAAAATTGCAAGCACGTTTTGTCCTTATTCAAAAAATTATAGAATTAAGTGATAAATACAAATCACAGATAATAATATCACACTAATATTATGATTCAATACAACGCGTTCTTTATTTACGTGTGGCGCTAAATAATGTGGGTACCTGAGACCTGAGCACATATAAAAGTGGGTAAGTAGTAAAACTTAGCTTTCAATTCCAAATATTGAAAATCTATTGAAATGTTGAAAATCTCAATAACAATCAATCTAAATTAAGACAATTTAAATTAAGACACATTGCCAATCATTTGATTTTGAAACCGTAATTTGGCCATGAAACGGCTCCGGCGCTGCGGGCAGTGCAGCCCCACCGCCCTCCCTCCGCGCCTCCGGGTTTGCAAAAACACTCTAGGGGTAGGGCAGACAAGACCACGTGGGAGTGGGGTGCTCTGACTCGGTTTTCCATAGTTATGACTAACAATACAGTATGACTTATTACTTTATGGTTAACAAGTGGATCCCAATGAAACGATATGACGAACAACAATTATTACTTATAAATGTATGCCTTAAACTATTTCTGAATAATTACCGGTATGCCTTGCTAGGTTATGGATATCAATTTTATTACTTTTGTAATGTATGACGTATAACATTATAGATTGTGAAAGTTCGGATTATTAATCATTATACATATATATAAACAAAATAAATACATATATATACATAAACAAAATTATGACTAATGATATTTATGGACATATATATTATATAGAAATCAATTTCTGACTTTCAAAATTCGGAACAAGAAGTTTATGGGAAACAAAGGGATCCCAAAAAGATGACATACAGTCAAAATAAAATTGAAATCGACCGAGAAATACGGAAGATATAAACATTTTAAAGCACTAATCAGACAGCGATTAGAGAGAGAGATCCGATATGGACTATGACGTCATAGTACACGGCCGCCATACAATCTCCATACTATATTCTGTTTTGCGAGAAAGAGATAGAGATAAATCTTTGTTATGTAATATCTTGGTTATTTTTATAGTTATTCAAAAAATATTTTTTTCCTACTGTTTTTTATATGAATGAGCTTTTATTAAAGTAAATAAAAAATATCATGCATATTCCCTATTCTTTGCGTCGTTAAGCTACATCACAGAATAAGTAATAGTACTACGTATAGAAGTTTCTCTTTCTAACAAAACAGACGTTCGGGTCTATACTCTGTACTTTTAGGTATTAAAAAAAAGGTAAACAAAAAACCGGGTGCACTACGTAAAATACGAAAAACTTAATTCCGATATTCAGAATCCCGAATATCAAAATACCGATTTTTAAAATTCCGAATGGATTAAAATTCCTATTTATTAAAATTCCGATTTTTCATAACTCCGATTGTCAAAATGCCATAATGCCATAAACAAAAAAACCACGTGACACGGGTTGTTCAGCCAGTGGTAAGCCACAGATACAAAGCGTTACTTTGATTGGCTGAATGACCCGAGTCACGTGGTTTTTTTGTTTACCTTTTTTAAATACCTAAAAGTACAGAGCATAAGCACCGCACGGAACGCACCGCTGCCGACAGTTTCTGTCTATTGCATAACGCGTGCTCTTTCTGGTCGCTGGCTAAGCCCCTCCGGACGGGCAAAATTTGGTACTATAGCTTGGCAACTTCGTTGGTGACACTCACCTGTGTGCTCCTTGTTATGTGCAGCCGTAACTACTTACACAAGTTACCGCCAACACGAACGGCGACCGACGGAGGCAGCCTCCGGAGGCCCCCGTTCGCGCGGCGAAATCGCGGCGTGAGCCACTCCTGACTACATACAAATTATTTTTTGATGCTAGTTACATATTCTATCTTATTTGCTCGAAGGTTAGCTGAAAGGTATCCCTTAGTGTTAGCCTTCGTACATAACACATAACATTTAATTTCTAACATAGATAATATTGTCTTCGGTTTCCGCGATTATCACTCATAGTAATAAAACCACTTAAACGGATTAAATCGCGTATATTATTACATTTTAAGTTCCGACGTTTCGTAACCCTTTTCAGCGTTCGTGGTCGCGGGTAGACTAAGGAAACCATAAATTTCCTGTGTCACAATTACTGTTATGCAAACCTACCCGACTTGAAATGAGTCCAGGTGGCAGGAGCATGCATTAAACCGAGACGAGTGGCTGAAAAAAGGGGAAGCCTTTGCCCAGCAGTGAGACATACAAACAGGCTAATAAAAAAAAAAAAAAAACCTACCCACATTAAAAATACAAATTCAAAAAATGTTTAAGCCCTTCTGGCATGTGTGTAAACATCTTTACACATTAGACCCATCTGTCAAAACTAATTCTGTAGAAGCATCCATACAACTTTCGTGACTAATAAAAACGGACGACTATGAATATATGACGTTTGTAGTGTGTAGCGTAATACGCACACACTCTCACCTATCCTCCATTATATATGCCGTGTAACCTATTGTAATTGAGCCAGAATAAACCATATACTCAATCAAAGGACATCTTTTAATCTCCACATCACATGGCGATCCTGCCAGGATTCGAACCTGGAATCTTCTGATCCACAGTCAGAATCAGAGTCAGAGTTCTTATTTAAAAGGTTCTATGGATAAAGGTATTTACTTTTCTGAAGGTGATAAAGTTCTCAGGGGTTGCTGTGACTCGGATTTCGCCGGAGACCCAGATACTAGGCGTAGTACTTCTGGCTATGTGATTTGGCTGAACGGTGGACCAGTGGCATGGAGCTCAAGAAAGCAATCAGTTGTCGCGTTGAGCAGTGCAGAAGCGGAGTTCATAGCAGCGGCAGAATGCTGTAAGGAATTACTTTTCGTAAGAGACCTGATCTATGAAATAACCAAAGAGAAACTTCAAGTCGAAATGAGAGTGGATAATCAACCAGCAATTTGGCTAATGAAGAAAGGAATCATGAGTAAAAAAACTAAACACATATGTCAAATACTGTTTTCTCAAAGAAAAGATTGATGAAAACCAGATAACAGTATAAATAGTACATTACACAACTAGGGTGGTAATACAAAGAAAGGCAGAGATCGCAGATGTTTGCGGCCCGAGCCGTAGACGAGGGACGTAAATATCCGATCGAGGGATTTCTTTATTACCTCCCGTGTTGTGTACAGCATTTTATGTCTACATTTGGCCAGAAAGCGGCTTTTTCCGTGCGCGAAGCGTGTGGAAAAAGGCACTTTATGGCCAAGTGTGGCATAAATGTCTTAATGATCGTGTGGTCAGGTGATGAGTAAGTGTGGGCTAAAGTGAACTTAATGTTTGTCTCGGTTGATTTGGGGTTTTTTATATTATATTCTAGTATGTAAGGTTTGTAGGGTGTGTAAGGAAACGTTTTACATTCATTTTGATACGGCTTCCTTAAGTTATTTTTCTATTTCGAATTGTTTTTAATAGTTAGCTAATATTGTTTTGGTATATTTGTTGTGGTAGTGTTAATTTAAAATGTGTGAATGTATGAGTTGATTGAGAGAGTGTGTGAGAATAAATTGAAAACAGATTGAGTTGGAGGTATTGGTAATTTTAATGAAAGTTTAGTAGAATATTTTATGAAGTATTGGAAGTGGAAGAGTCGTAGAGGATGTGTTGATGTTTCGAGCAGGAGAAAAATAAATATGTCGAAGAATCAGATTTAATGTGGTGATGTGTCGAGAAGGAGATAGAAATATAAATATGTGTTGTAATGAGAGATGAGATATAATTTATTGTTGTGTCGAGTAGGAGTTAATAAATATGAGATGAGATTAGTAGATTAGTAGGATTAGTTAATAGTTTAATGAGGAGTCGAGTGGGAGTATTAAAAGGAACTTAGATATATTATTGTGATTGCTTATGGTTAATGAGAGTATTTGTTGAGTTGTGTCGAGAAGGAGTATGGGTTTTAAAGGAGTTTAGAACATAGGGTGTTCTGTGAGTCAGGAGGTGAAGTATACAGGGTGTATGTTATATAAAGGTGAAGGTGTGTTTGGATAATTTTGGCAAGATTGGATATATACAGGGTGGATAAAAATTGTGATAAGAATGTTCCGAAATTTTGTTTAGATATTTTTTTTGGATGTTGATAGTTGTTAGAAATTCAAGTGAATTAGTATTGAAGTGAGGAGTTGGAGTACCAGGCGGAGTTGATTGAGGGGGTGTGTTATTGTAATAAGGTTTAATTACAATCAACTCTGCCTGGCCGCATGGAATAGAATGATTGGATTCAAATTGAATGAAATAATGTATGTCGTTCGTTTGAATTGAACGACAAGCCACTCCAGTCTCGACTATCATGCAGTAAAGATAAATGTCATTAGTATAAAGATTTGTTGATAATAAGTATTGTGATTCTTCGAATAAATAAGTGTCAAAAGTCCCCTGAGTATCCTTCACAAATAGAATCCAGCAACCCATTCTACAATCTACACTGTGTACATATACGATACCAAATCGGTTCCAAATTATAGTGAAGTGCTAGCGATATCAAAACGCATCATCAATGTTCAATTGTTCAATAAAAAAACCCGACCGCGGTGCACTTTGAAACTGCATAAAATCCGCCATTTTGTTTTTTTTAACAAACTTCATACCCAGTGACCACCATCAAGACGAATCTAATGATGTATAATTTATCAAAATCGGATGTGCCGTTGAGTAGTTACGAGCGGACACAGGAACGGACATACATACATACAGGTCAAACACATAACCCTCCTTTGGGCTTCGCCGCAGTCGGGTAAAAAAAAATTATTCAAAGAAAAAATGAAAAATTATTCAAGCCAAAACTTTGCAATGTCAGTCAAAACTTTTGCACTAACCACAGAAATAGAGGATAATACCCTAGAGCAACTAACAATTACAGGAGGTGGGTTACTTGGCGAGCCATTCAGTCTGAAGCTATGGCAACTAAGTGGGCTGAACACAATGCTTTGATACTCACTCGCCTATATACCAGCGGCAGCTCCTAGGTATGAGGTGCAGTGCAAGTCATGAGCTACAACACAGTACAATATGGAAAATAGATTGGAGATTGATTAAATTGGGATATGCCATAATATATATAATCAATATTGCCCATAATGGCGTAGTTTAGTGGAATGGCCTGCCAAATAACTTTCAGTATGCCGCATATCTAAACGAGTAACCACAGACCAATCGTATGCAACATTTTTGCAACGTGACCGTGTTGCTTGAATAAAGGATTATAAAGAACAAAGGATTTATGACCCATAGTTATATTAACAGGACCATGAGATTGAGTCACTTCAATAACGCAAAAATAAGCAAGTTTCAAAGAAGCACCAGAATCAAATTGCTACTGACAACGACAAGGTATAAAATAAATTGAAGACAAATATGGGCATGATTGGGACGTGGTACTTATACCCAACCCCAAACTCAATCATAGAGAAACAGCACACACTATTGTTAAACTTAAGTAAAAAACAATAAATATGGGGCTAAAAGGCCTATGACTAACAGTCTATGCATATTTATTGGTTGGAGATAATGATGATAATACTGATGTATTTGGACTTATAGTAAAAAGCAATAGTAAAAACAACGATCTGACTAGAAACCAGAATACATTTTTTTTAAATAACCCTGCAGTAGTAGTTAGTAGTGTAGTAGGTAAATGGAAATCATCTGGAAATTGAACTGATGTGATCGCTTATTCTTTATACCACACCTATTTCTCTTCTACTGTGTACTTTACAGTAAATTTAAGGCTTACTCCACAGAACAAGGCAGACTCGGGTTTCGCTGTCAACATAAATTGGCTTTCTACTGATTTCGATTTAATAGTTTGGGATTTATACCAAGATTATCGTATTCGAGTCTCATCTAGGGTTCAAAGCGTTCATATTAGCTCTAGAAATTGCGTCGAAAATTGGAGCCGAAATAGGCTTAAGTAAGTGAATGTTGAAAATGGAATCATATTAGACAATGTTGATTATAATATATAAGCGTCAGGCTTAAATGAGAATTCTGGAACGTAACAGGAGGCATACATCGCAGTTAAGTATATAAGATAAAGACCAAAGTATAAAGACAGAGAAGTAGTCAAACTTCAGCCGTTTAGGAGCACACGATAAGTTCTCAAGGTCGAGGCGCAGACAGTAAAACTTTGCTTGTAGTGCGTTCGTTCGCGGCGCACACACATACAAGCTTTTCTAGAAAGAATAATTACTATTATGAAACAAATACGGAAGGATCAAACACCGAATATACTTAGTGAGAGAAAGATGCATAAATGCAGCCGTTCGACACTACTTATGCTGAAAGACTGCTGTAAATTTGAAAGACTGCTGAATGGGCGGTCAGCATGTACTTCCAGGCTTGCAGCGAGCATGCAATGAAAGGCATAACGTTGCATTGCATGTTACGTTGCACCAGTCAGGACGCAGCACAGCTGGACTCTAGCACTAATGGCCGCGACTTCGCTTATCGTGTGACGGTGACGTTTCGCACAATATTTAATGAAATTGAGTGAAAAATTTACCAGATTCTCTATTAAAAATTAAGCATACGATTATGTGACATGACTACATGAAAATTAATAGTAACATTCATTCTTCTGCCTGTGCCTTCGGAGCCGAAGAGCAAACTGTCCAACTCATCCATGACTGCCCCATAAAGCGCTTTGTTTGTCTTACTGAAGACCTCACCTCCCTGAGTGACGAAGCTAAATCAAATTTTAATTTGGATTAAACATTAATATACAGTAATTAAATTAAAAACCGGTTCAATACAGTCACCACACGGCAATGCTACGCCACTTACCACCGTTCTTAATTTAGCTAGTCTTAGTGTAGGTATTTATAATTCGTTATCAGTCGTGTGACTCATGTGCCCGAAGTACGTCCGATTTACATTACACGGCTAAATGAAGGGCAGTGGCAAGTGGCGTAGCATTGCCGTGTGGTGACTGTATTAAACCGGTTTTTAACTACTGTATATACCGTACGATTAATTAAAATAGTAATCTTAATGCAACATAAAAATAACGGGGCACAGTTTTTGTACTACGAGACGATGTATACCTAGTCTCCGTTATCATTAAATGAACTTAATCTACGCTTTCTGAAAATGTACCTAATGGCAGAGTGCAAAGCGGGTGGAGGGGGTAGCCAAAACGGTCACAGCGCTCGCTACGGCTAAAATTGACATTTTTGTCGCTGACTTTTCTCACTGAAAACTACAATTTTAATATTATTGGCAATAATGTTACTGACTACCATTGTCCAAAATTGTGTAATATAGTAAAATAACACAAGATTTCATTAATATTTTTCACAATATTTTCTTACTTCTTGTTTGACAGCGGTGACAATATTGTCCATAATGGCCTCCTATCACGTGGCGCTGTCGTCGCGCTCGGTCCCAAAAGCGTCACAACAAGAAAAACAAACAAAATCCAAAACGCATTACTTTTGTAACAGTAACATTCCGACGCATTGTTACGGGCCTATTATTAGATCTGTACTGCGATACTACTTAAAAGGCTTATGGTATGTGAAATCTCGGTGTACTTATGATATTATATTACTACAAGAGTGTAGAATCTGTCGGTAGCAGCCGGCGTAAGTCCCAACTCTTCAATAGACCTTAGAGTTCGCGTGCCACACGCCATACGTTCCACGCGTGGTGATACAGGGGTATAAAATACAAACGGCGCCATGGCGATCAAATTCTAACAGGCGTAAGTAACTCCGCTCGAATAATGGATCAAGCTTGGTCTGTGACTTTACCCCTGGGGTGGAGGGGGGCTTTGCAGATAGGCCGGTGCATTCGCACAAGGTGGTTGCTTCGCGTTATTTATTTTATCAAAATGAGTCGGCATACTCGGCATCAATGTTGAGTTGATAGGAGCTGAAATATGGAACAACAAAAGTATAATTTGTAAGTATGTAAAGACTTTATTGCACACTATAAAATTATACAGAAACAATACAAAGATCAATGGTTGTGTACAAAGGTGAACTTATTCCTGTAAGGGATCTCTTCCAGCTAATCTTTGAGCATATGAGACTTTCTTTGTCATTTTGGTAATTATCAAAAGATAGTTACAAGTGTTAGGTAATAAATTTCTATTCTGTGTTCTAACGTAAGAGGCTGCGACCATAGCGCAATGTTGTACATAAAAAAAATATAAACGAAAACAATAAATTGTACTTTAAGCTACGCTTAGTTTTTACAAATATGATTAGTAATTGTTATTAAATGAAAGTAATAAATATCTCACACTCTGGAACGGTCGAATCAAAGAGTATAATAAGTAATGAACAATTCGCCCTGACGTCGCTCTTGTCTGGTTCCACCGGAAGACCAGCGCCGGCTTTAGAGTTGGCATTACGCTGAGGTGGGACCTTTTAGTGGCAGCGAGATTTTTATTATTGTGTTTTCTTGTTTTTTATTTTTTTCTCTACTTTGTAACTTTTTGCTCTCATAAAAAATGTATTTTCTTTCTTTCTATAAAGCAAATATTCATTTTGAATTGAATAAGAAAATTAATACCCATATCTACTATCTGTTTCTAATCATTTGTTTTATTGGAAAAACCAATAAGAAAAACACAATCGGTAGACCCAATGTCTTAGCGCATTTATGATTTGTGTTACTCAATATTATCTGGCTTAACCACGAACTCTGGACTATCCAAACACACTCAACTCATTAGTTATGTGTGGCCGATTTCGATTACTCTTTCCCATTTTCCGTTTAAATAAATAAGTTAACACAGACAGATACTTCCTTATCTATAACATGTCTTCTCCCATAGGCACCAATGAAAGTAGTAATAGAATTAATTTTCAATTTTTAGTATACTAGTAATTTCCGGTAACGATAAATCAATGTAAAACTTACAGTGAATTATGCTGCACTAATGTGGCCTGACGTCATCTTCATCAGCACCAAAAGTACGCTCCCTGCGTACTTACATTAAATGTAAAACCACTAATTACTTGGAAACCTTATATTTATATTAAAAACACAACCGATCCAATCATTGCTTATCCTGTCCTAACCGCCATTCCGGCGTGAACCCCTCTTAGAAGCCTTGACCACGGTATACGGTAGTTTTTCTCCCAATAAAAGGTACATCGGGAGCGCGCATGTGTGCGCCCCGTGTACGGACGCACCACAGGCGAGCATTTGCGACTGCGCGCGACTGCCACAGTATGGCGTTCACTCACACAGACGCGCGTCGTGCGTCTGTGTAAATACGTGTCACGCGCTCCTAAACGCCCGAAGTCGTACTACTTGGTTGTCTTTATACTTTCCCTTGACTGTGCGCTAGCTAGCAAAGTCTAAAGACCGGCAAGTAGTTTCTCTTCGGCCGTTTAGGCACGCGATACCTATTCAAGGTCGAGGCGCATATGGTACAATCTGTACTGCAGCATTTTTACGCATTCTTAAAACTATACTTGTGGTTTGTAGTGAGTACAAACAGCAACACACTTAACTGCCCATTAAAGACAGAGCAGAGAGAAAATGATAACGATTGAAAGAGATATATATATTTGTATTATGTCAACTTCAAATCAAATAACGTTTGCGTATGTGTAATATGCTTTTGAGCTTTGTCATTGTAGTTGTTTGGGCAAAGTTTTTTTTTCCATACTGTAAATAAAGGTTTTATTTCAACAAGACAGGTGAATTTGTCAAAATTATGATTTAGCTTTCAGACGAACGTTGGGATGAAATAAACTAATTATATTGCTAATGCTTTTATTGGTGCTTCATATTTTTGATATGATGCACAAATATAATGTAGTTTATATATATATTATTCATTCTTTTCCACGAATTCAATAATATGGCATTAATGTCAATAATGACGTTGGATCAGCCATAAAAGAAAAATTATTGTTTCAAAACTCTTTTGAATAATAGCCAATTTATACTCATAGACACACGCACACATGCATAGCACGACGCCTTCAAGTGTGATTCTCTTTCTTGCAGTATTTCCCATTTTTGAAGTGTATAGTTAACTGTGTTGCTGTTTGTACGTTTACGGCGCGCACACATACAAGCCGCGCTATGTACCTTATGTAGGGAGAACCATTTCTGCTATTAGAGAGTAATTGACTGAGAGACTAATTGTCCATGATACTTGTTGCTGTGTCAACTACGTGCCCTGAGGCTCCACGGAAGACCAGCGCTGAGACATCATCACGATGCCGCAGCACATGCTGAGTGGTGTCCTTTTGCGGTCGACCTGGCAGCACCATTAGTTTTTGTAATTAGGGAAACTTGTATTACTTAGTTTTATTTATCTCTTCTTCTCCATGTTGTTTATTTTTTAAGATATCCTTTTGTATTGGTGCTGTTATCTCTTCCGTAATAAATGTGATTCTTTCTTTCTTTCTTTCTTTCTTTCCTTCTTTCTTTCTTTCTTTCTTTCTTTCTTTCTATTATACTGTGGCACTGGGTTGACAACGCCCTTTACAACTTAGGCCGCATTCAGAAATGCGGCTAACATTACTAATATATAGCAGCCCTGGCATCTAGGGGCGAACATAGGCAGAATACTAATCAGTATTCAAGTCACACGCTTGGGCGTGGAACCGACGCGGTCGCTAAACAGTCCCGTGTGTTTACAGAGCGTGCATGGGAACGGAATTTAGCAAAGCTCTCTAAGCCGAGCTTTTGTAGACCGTCACGACTATATTCTACGCCAAGGAACTTTGTACATACATGGTTATTAATAGAACCATACAATATAAGAAGTCACTAGATGCCACCCGCGAGTGATTCCCATTTGTTCCATGGAACTGTGACGACATGGTACAAACTGGGATTTATTTTGCCAAATTGTTCCATAGAACTACATACTAGCTTTTCACCCCGATTTTCTTGCCAGTGACGCACTGGAACAAAATTATACTACTCTTTTCCCATGCTGTTCCATTATGAAACAAAATAGTAATTAGTGTTCCCAAGTTGTTCTATAGAAATTCATACTACCCGATATATTACCCGACTTCACTACTATGCAGGTTACCTTATCACACCTCAGCCGAAGTAATTACTTTACTTACTTATCTAATCCGTGTTACAATAATTTTACTAACTTGAAATAAAAGTTACAAATCAAAATCGCAAAGACTAATCTAACTGACAGCAGTGTTTTCAAGTGGCCAGTTAGTGGAGATAAAGCATTTATTAGAATAGATAATCGTAAAGAACATTATTAGCTATTTCGTTCTAACCTGTCAGTTCCATGGAACAATTTTAAAAATCAAGTTTGCCATATGTTCTATAGAACAACTTTACAATACTAGCATATGAGTTTGTTCCATAGTATTCTAGTTCTATAGAACAAATAATATTAAGCAATCTTATATGTTCTATAGAACAAATAAAAATTAAAATATCACTTACTTCTATGACGTCACAGTTCCATGGAACAAATGGGAATCACTCCCACCCGCGATGTTGTCTGCGTGAATTTGCTACTTTTATAATACAATATTTCATCCCTCGTTTCAACTCTTCAGGGTTTAATTTTGGATAATCTTAAATAAATATTTTTTACACAATTTTTAGAGAAATTTGATAGTTATTTAAAAAAAATATATTTGGCCTAAAATTTTGAAAAAAAAATCGGAGAGGATATTTTAGGAATCGTGCATAGGTTTTTTCCAATAGATTATAAAAAACTTATAAGAAACTTTTAGTATTAATATAAATATATAAACAAACATACCTCTCCACACACGAGTTTAAGTTTGCACTCGTCCAATTTTTTTATTTAGAAAGTCGCTATGATTTTATTGCATGCGTAGAATAGACCGAATAAAACAGAGTAGTCGATTAAAAAGGTGGACCACTTACAGTTTAATGGAAAATATTCAGTTATGTTTTTTGTACGACATCCAGTCTAGTGCTTCAACAAGTTCAATTTGAATGTAAATCTGAACTTGACAGTTTTTTTAATTAGAGCACTTACACGATTTTGTATGTGAATGGTTTAAAAGCTGGAATGCTAAGTGGCTTTCATTTCGAGCACTTTCCAAAAAAATAGCATCAGTGGAGCGGAAAATTGATTTGTTCGCATAACATGAGCTAAGCAAAATGGGCTTTGAAGGCTTATCACAAATTTGCGTTAATTTATCTGTAAATCCGTTTGTGCCTAAAATACCGCAAAATACCATATTCCCGATAATGGTCACAACTCCTAAGCTTGAAATGCATAATGGTCAAAATATATAATGGGCTTTGAAACAAAAACAACACTGGTATATTAGGTTCATTGTAGCGCCACCTCCGAGCCTTTAAGTTTATACATGTTTGACTATTTTTGTAACGGCGAAATAAATCTTACTACCTACCTTGTTTGCATTCCTAATATTTATAGTATAAAATTAAAACAAAAAATCAACATTTTTCTTAATTTATTACATATGCTTTGCAAGGACAGTTTTCATAATTAATAATCAAATTGAAATTTGACGACCGCTTTAGCTTAGTTGGTAGTGCCCTGCCTACGAAACAGGAGGTCCTGGGTTCGAATCCCGGTAAGGACATTTACTTGTGTGATGAGCACGTATATTTGTTCCTGAGTCATGGATGTTTTCTGTATATTTAAATACCTATTTGTATCTATTAAATATATCGTCGTCTAGTATCCATAACACAAGCCTTATTAAGCTTACTATGGGGCTAGTTCGATTTGTGTAAGATTGTCCCCTAATAATATTTACTTATTTATTTAAATGGAGCCCATATACAGGGTGTCCCTAAAACCAACTTTTATACGATCAGGGCTGATAGACCAGCTCATAAGAACCTAGATTAAGCAAATTTGGCCTCAGTAAAAATCTCTTAGTTTTCGAGATATTGACGTTTTTGTAAAACTCGTGCTAAGTGATACCCTGACTCGGTGTTTTGAGTGTCATTGCTAAAATATCAAGTATTTTACAAATCTGTATTTTGCTATGTGTGGCCAAATAACTATGCTATTGAACGTATTTTCTATTTTTGCTAATTTATTCATGCTGTGGACACAGTACAATAACAAAAAAAAAATATTCGATTTTTTTCAAATTTCACCTCTGACTTCGAACTAGCGTGGTGAAAAAAAAATGTACCAACATAACCAGGCACTCAACGTAAAAAAATTGCGCATTTATTGTAGTTTCTAAAATGGTATAAAATTTACTAAACACTGTAATAATTTTTGAAATAATGATATTTTGTTACAAAATTAACTGTCTGCCGCCTTCATCTCATACGATCCGGTTGAACTAAGTTTGCACCTGGCGTGCTTGACATCACATACAAATTAGGTGCAAACTTCACGTAATCGTCAATATCTCGAAAACTAAGAAATTTTTGTGAGGTCGATTTTACTCAGTCTCGTTTTTTATGAGCTGGTTTATCAGCCCTGTTCGCCATTTTGTAAAAGTCGCGAATTTTGATAGCCTGGATCAGTCTTTCGAATGTCATGACTTCAAATTTCAGTATTTTCTTAATCTGCTTTTTGTTAAACATTACTTAATAATTATGCTATCATACCTTTTCTGTTCGAAATTCAAATTCTGGTACGAAATTTAACCAATGGAATATTGTAGTATAACCTCCTTTTGAATTAAAATGCTATTATCTTAAAAACTACGGTGTCTAGTGTGTAAAATCTTACTATTTTAAACTACATTATTTTTTTTTATTTTAGCATGGTAAATTTGTTTTAAGTACCTATTACGCGATTGAAATCCGAGGTCATATTTTGAATCACGTAAAATCTAATTTATTTTGATAAGGTATGATAGCATAATTATTAAGTAATGTTTAAAACAAAAAGCAGATTAAGAAAATACTGAAATTTGAAGTCATGACTTTCGAAAGACTGATCAAAATTCGCGACTTTTACAAAATGACGAACAGGGCTGATAAACCAGCTCATAAAAAACGAGACTGAGTAAAATTGACCTCATAAAAATTTCTTAGTTTTCGAGATATTGACGATTACGTGAAGTTTGCACCTAATTTGTATGTGATGTCAAGCACGCCAGGTGCAAACTTAGTTCAACCGGATCGTATGAGATGAAGGCGGCAGACAGTTAATTTTGTAACAAAATATCATTATTTCAAAAATTATTACAGTGTTTAGTAAATTTTATACCATTTTAGAAACTACAATAAATGCGCAATTTTTTTACGTTGAGTGCCTGGTTATGTTGGTACATTTTTTTTTCACCACGCTAGTTCGAAGTCAGAGGTGAAATTTGAAAAAAATCGAATAATTTTTTTTGTTATTGTACTGTGTCCACAGCATGAATAAATTAGCAAAAATAGAAAATACGTTCAATAGCATAGTTATTTGGCCACACATAGCAAAATACAGATTTGTAAAATACTTGATATTTTAGCAATGACACTCAAAACACCGAGTCAGGGTATCACTTAGCACGAGTTTTACAAAAACGTCAATATCTCGAAAACTAAGAGATTTTTACTGAGGTCAAATTTGCTTAATCTAGGTTCTTATGAGCTGGTCTATCAGCCCTGATCGTATAAAAGTTGGTTTTAGGGACACCCTGTATAATGTAATTCAGTTGTGGCGTGTGTTGATAGCAAGTGACTCTAACACAATTCCCCTCGCTTCGCTCGTCGATGTACCTAACTTTTGAGTTCAAATTACTCAAAAACTCAAATATTTTAAACCTTCAGATTACACGGAATCTTGAAATTTTAAAAATGTAGTCTGAGCACCCGGTTAGGTGCGACGACGAGCGAAGCGAGGAGGAGCGTGTTAGGATCACTTGCAACCATTAAACGTCGCCATAATTGAAAAGAACAAGTATTTAAGGAATAAATACTTAATTTTTCTAGTACACTGCTATTTATAGTCAAAATGTGTACAATTGTAAATTTCTTAAAGATATGATTATATTGTTTATAGTAAAACGTAAAGGTGATTATAGTATAGTAAAACGCTGTAATCGAACCACTTTTTTTGTCATGTTACTCTTACTTTTAACATTATCAATATTATAGGATAGCAGCCACAGCTCTTAAAAACTGTGTATACGTGTAATCAGTAATAGTATTTAGAATATTCTCGATTCTTATCAAATTCTGTTCTCGTGTAATTATACGAGTATAATCCTGGTCCCCCCCAATTATATAACGTCTTTCATCCCCCACACGTAAGTTCTGGATTTCGACCATCACTTCTTATAAACATTATAATTATCATTAGACTTCACATATTTTGAAGTTATGAGTTGTAAACATATGCATTTCGTCAGATATTTCGACCATAATGGACAACCTACATAATGGATTTTAACTGATTTTCAATCATTATTCATTTTGATTTCATATATTTTTAACATAATATGTGTTTTGAACTTATATATAATGACTGTATAAGTATATTATGATACGTACCCCTTCCAAAGTATAAGCGAAATATGTTTGCGATGCCAAAGCCAAAGAAAAATGTAGTACCTATTAGTAGTATGTCAGTAACGACATATCAAAGTAAATTTACTGTCGTAATTTGCACAAACTTTTTGTGAAACACCCACAAACCCACATATCATGGCGCCGACGTCATAATACAATTATGAACAAACTTGTATCCCTTTTTGCTAGTTACGAAGCCGGGCGGTAAATGACGTGTTAAACGACCTAAACAACACTCCTATTATCATTAAGCCGCGGACCGACGTACGAAACTCTAGCATTATTAGATATTTTCCACAAACTTTGAACGTTTTGTGTCTGTTAGCAATCTTTATTGTTCTAATAAAAACTTTTCTGGATATTCGATCGTAGATTGTTCAAATTGGTGTTCATTTTGTTTCAAGTTTTCATGCTTCAGGTATATATTCCGTGGGATTTTTGCTAAGGGTGAAAAACACAAAAATTTTGTCATAATAGATTTAATTGGGTGGAAAATAAATTGACTACCGAAAAACTCAGGTTTTTATGGTACAGTGTACATAACTGGGTTAATTGCAGAAAAAAATGTACCTTTTACTTTTTTTTGTCTGATCATGGTGTGTCTTATACCATTTTACTCAGAATCACGAGCACTTTTCATTTATGAAATAAAAAAGTAGTGCAAAATGTCCCAACTTTTCCGTAGAAATTTTGAATTTCTCAGTTTCGTTACGCCCAAACAAAATATAGGGGACATTCGTAACGTCTACGAGGGTGGGTTGATAAGTACCTGTCTTGAGGTATTTAGAGTAAAGATAGAAAAACCTTATGTTAATACAATTTGTAGCTAGGCTATTTACTAGCTCAATACACTAAGTATTATTGTTGTGGCATTATTTTTTTTCTTACAAATTACAAAATTGTAAAGTAGTCGCATGACAGGCTTCTGGGTATATTTACTAGGGTACAACTTTTTTTCTTTTTCTATTTTTTAACTTGGTGAATACAAATAACTTGCTAGAAATCCAGTGTAAACAATGGTGATAGATCAATAAATACTCGCTATCCTGTTTTTTTTCTGAACCCACTTCAAGTTGAGATCGTGATTCCATTTTTGGTGCTCATTTGGAGCCACACGCTGTTGCTTATCCCATTCTTGTGAATAATGTGTTTAAGTTTCTTAAAATCACCAACACGTAAGTCAAGGACTTTAGCTATCACCTAAATCTTCATCATTGATCACTAGACATGTGGTTTCCAATTTTTTATATGTTTTATTAGTCTGTGTCAATTTTGAGCCAATACTGTCAAGAATCGGCTCTTATTTAAAAAAAATATATATTCTAATAAAAACACTGTGAACTATAACAGTTAGAGAGTCTCCAAAAATAGAGATAATATTATTTTTTTCATTACCTATTAAATAAAAAAAATATGTGTGGATCTTGCGGCGAACTGTTTTAATTCTTTCATAGTTACGTCCACGTCGTCGTCGGAATCGTGCAGTTTGTGATCCATAATTCAAAGAATAAAGATGCGACTGTATTGAAATTTGGCCTAAATACTTCTAAATAATGTGTCATACAATAGCCGGAAACATGAGCATGTCAAGATTCTGGAAGTACTTAAAGACAGGAACTTATCAACCACCCTCGTATTCTAAAATGATTCAATTCTAACGTCAAAATGAATAAAATCTTCAACCCTCATTTTCAGTCTATTTCGAATCTAGTCCGCTGTCGTAAATCCATTTTTCTCTATATTTTTCTAATACCTAACACAAACCGAACGTTGAACAAATACCGCTTGTGGAAGTGCATTGCGGTATTGGTACCGGTTTTCCTTAAAATAATAGTTCACAAGATCAAGGAAGTTTTAGGTGAACATGTCTAAAAAAATGCCAATTTTTTCATTGTGGACCATGACCATTCATTAAGAGTGCACGACTAAGAAAAAGAGAGTTTCAAGAAAATCCATCTTGAAATCAGAAAAAAAATTGGTCGTACTATCTTTAACACTGAATGAAATAAACTACAGAAATAAGTAAACTTGGTATTGTTAGGGCCCATTTAGACGGGAAGAAAAATCGTATGCGATTTTCACTTCATTGCGGCGATTAATCGATCAACTGTACTCACCGTACCTAGGTAGCCCGCAATGTAATCAAACTCGCATATGAGTTCTCGCCCCGTCTAAATGGGGCTTTAGGCTAAGGTTCCACTAGCCCTGCAGTGCCTGCCAAAAGCACTCTGCAGCAGAGGGATGAGCAGAATGAATTGGACTGTAACTTGATTGAGAGCATTTTTTTTAATGAAATTCACTAAGTCAGTTTCACAACAAGACATCAACAACTACTAATACTACGAAAATTTACATAAATACAAAAAAAGTATAGAAAAACAACTTGTTAGAAAAAGTTCGCAACACACTTGATCACGGTCACAATGCAAAAAGCACAAGAACTAAGAAGAAGATAAATACAGGATAGCTAAGATAGATGTCCGAATGCTTGACACTGTCCTAGTAGTCGCCACTTTCGTACAAATAAAACACGCCAAATAGAGGGAAAACATCTTTAATGTTAACTCATAAGCAGACCTCGGAATTATACGCCTGACAAGTACTAAAGACAGACTTTTTTCGACATTTATGGATATTGATATTTTCGTTTTAGATTTTTTTCTTTCTTGTTTTTGCTTGTTTTTGCTTTCTTTCTTTTCTTCTTATATGTTCTACAATTCAATTGTCCTTGCAAGACATAAAAATGATACCTATAAAAAAATATGGAATGGTATATTTGTTTTAAAAAAAATCCGTGACAAAACAACACCAAAGAAATTCTTTAAAACCAATGATATTTTATAAGTAGATAGGTTACAAGCACTCCAAAAGTGAAGCACTGAAACCACGATAATTGTATTGGTGCCCTTTTTGTAGTGGGTAGTCACTCGCGGGTCGGTCAACGAAACGCACGACGATGTCAAGGGTGAATATTTACAAGATTCACAAAAAAAATGCCGTCGTGTGTGATCAGAAAGTGCACCAATCATAGCAAAAAGTGCAACAAAGCGCAAGGGATCACATATCACCTGTAAGTACGCTGAAATAATTTAATTTTATCATTTTTATTATTTTATTTTTCAAATACGACGCCATCTTACTACCATAGAGGTCATTTGAATGAAAGAGACAAACTTACGTCTTTGACAATGAGAGTGACAAGGATCGCCGAGCAGGCTCCGAGTCAATCCGAATCTAGCCGATGGGTTCACTCGGTGACGTTTAAAAATTAATCGCGCAAGTAACAAAAAGCTAGCTGTCTCTTTTTTTTGCATTATTGTAACTATGCCATCTCTTTTATGCAATCTGTTAATATGTGTGAGTATGTACACCGTACAGTGAGGTACCAATGTGTGCTGCTGCTTTCTTGGAAGCATATTTCTCAGCTGGCGAGTATGCGTATAACGTATCTTCTTATAAAATATCATTGTTTAAAACGAAACCTAGTAAATTTAACCATACTTAAAATATAACACAAAGCTGGGTACTTATGATTACTAATTTAGGTGAAAAACATCGTAGGTATACGATGTATCGATGAATAAGGATATGATAACTCTTTACTGGCCTTTCCATTTCGCACCTAAAACTTAAATATCTTAATGTCAAAAATTGGCTGCTCATTAGTAATAGAGGTGACATCAGGGTGTCAACTTTTGAGCATTAGCTTGTCAAACACTAGCACATTTACCTTGTTTCAGTGGAATTTTCTCGTGTCAATTTCCACTCTAAGGGTCAATCGCAGAAAATATGTACCTTTTACTTTCTGTCTGATCATGGTATGTCTTATACCATTTTACTCAGAATCATGAGCACTTTTCATTTATGAAATAAAAAAAAAATTGTCCCAATTGTCCAACTTTTCCGTATAAATTTGAATCTCAGTTTCGTTACTATTTTCCCCTATATTTAGTTTGGGCATAAAGAAACTGACATTCAAAAATTGTACGGAAAAGTTGAAACATTTTTTTATTTTTTTATTTCATAAATGAAACGTGCTCATGATTCTGAGTAAAATGTTATAAGACATACCATGATCAGACAAAAAGTAAAAGGTACATATTTTCTTTCTTTCTTTCTTCTGAGTAAAATGGTACCTATAAGACACACCACAAAAAAGTCTTTTTTTCTGCGATTGACCCCTAAACAACGACCAAAGGAACGAAGGACCCATCCAAGCAAAATTAAGTGCAGCTATTTGTTTTCCCACGAAGTTATTCCCAGCCCGGTCGATAGTACAGCAGGCTCAAAGTTTCAGGCACAAGCATGCATTATGCAACATGATATACGCGATATGCACAAAGCATACCGTGTAACTAATAGTATGTTGCTAATAACGTGGCATAAATCTTGTAGAAGCGATACTGTTTAAATAAATTAATAAAGTCTAGGTTGTTACTTTTATGATTTTGTTTTCGATTTCAGAATCAGTTCTTCTTAGTAATATTAGGTTAGGTTAGGTTACATATAAAATTGGCGTTTTACCTACATGGCAAATTGAAAACGATTTTTTTTTATGAAACTATATTTTTATTTAATCAAAGTAGGTACTATGGCTATCTATGCACTTTTGCCATCTTGAAGGTAGTTCATTGATTCCTTTACTAATAAAAATGGGTAAGCGAGAATCAATAAAATCTTTGAAGCCCGTTTGGACAGCCTCGTGGGAACTGAATTTTTTCCTCGCATGAAGTTATCCAAATTCCGAAAAAAATGGTAATCAGTTGGAGCAAGGTCCGGGGAGTATAACGGGTGTCGAAGACATTCCAGTCGCAGCTCCCTTAGTTTTGCGGCCGTCAGGCGTGCCGTGTGTGGTCGAGCGTTGTCCTGAAGCAGCAGTGTGCTAGATCGATTGATCAGTCTGAGTGGTTTAATGGATAGCTTTTCCATCATCGTTTGCAATTGTTGACAATACACGTCAGCCGTGATTGTTTGCCCAGATCTTAGGAATCTGTAATCTAGATTCTGCAGACTAGAGTCAATAGTAGTACACTGAATAAACAAAGATAGTTGAAAGTATTTATTTTTGCAACATATCGAAGTTTATTGTCGAAAGTTTTCATCATCATCATCACGTCTTTTGTTGTTGCTGGTCCGTGGAGTAATTTATAGCTTTATCTGCATTCTGCTATTTCCTTGATTTCATTATACCTTATACTTCACTTTAATTAAATTTCGCTGAATTATTATTTGCTCTAGGCTCGAAATTAACTTTGCCTTCGACGTACCTATATTAACTGTTCCACATACAATGTAAACCTTTTATTTTGTATATTTAGCTGAAACACTGCTGAGTGTAAGTATATAAACTTCTAAAGACTGCAACTCGCGCTCAGGCCGGCGCTGCGGCTGATCAGGGCCAAATTCTCAAGCGCCGCAAGTACTCTTGTTAATTAGAGAACTATGAATTTGCGGCACTTGCAGTGGAAACTCTGGGGTCTTGGTCAGCCATAGTGAAATTATTCATGAGGACCCTGTCATCCCGGCTGGTCCGCGCCTCGGGAGCCCCCAGGGCTGGCGCCTACCTGTCCCAGCGGATCGCTATCGCGGTCCAACGAGGAAACGCTGCCAGCGTCATGGGGTCGATGCCGCAGGCAGACCTTTTAGAAGGGGTTTTCTTTTTATAGTCTTATTTTATTAGTTTTAGTTTTAATTTTCTAGAATAGTTTTATAATGTTTAGTAAGTAGTTTTATTTAATTTAAATTGCATTGTTTAATAATTGATCTTGTAGCAACAATTAAAGTACACATTCTGTGACAATATCTAAAGTAGAAGAAACTTTTAGACCCCTTTGTTAAGTATAAACTTAACAAAGTAGCTTTTGAAGAATCATGAGTTTTGGTACGATATTGTCTCACTTTAGAAGTTTATATAATGTAAACTGTGATATGCAATAAAAATTTGAATTTGGCTTTTGGCGATGATAATAAATAATAATGTAGCCTTTTTATTTCCGATGAACCTTTTTACAATATTTTCTTATTGCTATTACCGAATCATAGTAAATGACTAGTGTTAGTACAATATTGCATTTTGATCCTTAATTTATTTAGTTTTTATTTGATTGTTTACAGGAATCACTTATTTAGGATATAGGCCTCCCCCAATTTACTCCATTGTTTGAAAAAAGAAAGCTGGCTCCTTCAACTGTTAGGTAGTCATAGCGTACCATGGTCCTACCATTAGACCTTTTATTGAATATAATTCAAGACTTATAGAAAGCCCTTGGTATTTTCTGTAGCACTTATTCAAATAAAATCAGTTGCCCAAAAAAACTATCAATACATTGATTAGAAACACGCCCAAAAACTATTGGTACCTACTATACATACAAGTAAAATAAAATAAAATAAATGTTATGACACTTCATGCCTGGGTCTGAATTAGTAAAAAACAATGGTACTATTGGTAGGACCATGGTTCACAGTCACTATAAGTACTCCGTTTTTTTTTTCAATGTGGAAATTTGGTAAACAAAACAATCAGTGGTCGTCAACAATCAATGAACAATTTAAAAGTACATGATATTTATTATGTCGATTTCACTGTTCGATATTAATTTATTAGTTATAAGTCTAAAGTACTCACTTAGTAGGCCAAGGTAAAGCATAATAATGTAATCATATACTTTAAAATATTTTCAATACTCTTGCTCATAAAGTGGTTCTAATTTCATTATTCTGACGGAACGTAGCTTATAGCACACGCGTACTTTTACTTTAATAAATCACAATAAATACAAAAACAGAGGTTATGTTTTATTAGCAAAGGTAAAGCATAATAATGTAATCATATACTTTAAAATATTTTCAATACACTTGCTCATAAAGTGGTTCTAATTTCATTATTCTGACGGAACGTAGCTTATAGCACACGCGTACTTTTACTTTAATAAATCACAATAAATACAAAAACAGAGGTTATGTTTTATTCGCAACCGTCTACAAAAACAGAGGTTATGTTTTATTAGCAACTGTCTTGAAAAACTGATCATAACGACAACGATGTTTAAAAACCTGACCATTGCTTCGAAACCTCTGCTTCTTTGGGTATTTTATTGTGCAACATTTTATAGCAATGATTACAATAATAGGCAAAAAATGAATTTGATTTTTGTTTATAGAATAATGTAAGTAAAATAAAAGAAATTTGTTTTATTGTAATTATGTCAATTGTTTACAAACAATTGACATAATTACAAATTGGTAAAAACCGGCCAAGTGCGAGTCGCACTCGCACACCGAGGGTTCCGTACAAACTAATAAGTACATGAATAGTTCAAGAAAAACTATATGGCGATTAGGAGCAAATAAGTATGTGTTAAGATTTTTGCAAATTTCTCAAAAACTGTGCAAGGAAAACCGTTATATTTTTCCTGTAATATATAGAACGACCCTAATAATTGGTAATTATTACAGATTTTTTCTGTTCAGTAACTTCGAAGATAATAGGGGGGAATGGTATTTTTTTTAACGTTTTTCGCCATAAATCAAAAACTACTTATTTAAAAAAAAATACAAAAATAGTTTTTTAATCTCTCAAATCAAGCCCTTTTATTTGATACCCCACTCGATATAATAGCCTTACTTTCAATTTTTAAAGTCCTTAAAGCCCCCTTTAAAAAAAGTTACAAGATTATTTTTACATCCCATAAGCTCGGGTTAGCGGTTCACGATTTGTTAGATGAGCTTGTTTTCCTTGCGGCAAATTTTCTTTTCGCGATTATTCCTAGTCTCATAATTTCCCATTTCTCTAATTTCCCTGTCTTACTATTTCTTAGTAGCGAGTTTTTTTAATCGCATTTGTTCACAAACGCAGCCAGCTACATGTCGCACTACACGATGCCAAGAATAGGCGTAGATGGCGAGACATCGTTAGAGAAAAGCTGATTCCACGGGGACTTCACGACCCTCAGCAATTTGGAATACGACGCGAGGAGGAAGGAGGTTCACAAACGCATTTTTTCACATTCGGTTTATTACTTAGTAGCATATTTTTTGCTCGCAATATTTCCCTAAAGCAATTATTAACATGCTTACAAATGCGTTTCTTCTCATTCGTTTTGTTACTTAGTTGTATATTTTTTTGCTCGCTATAATTCCCTAGAGCAAATATTAATTATTCTGGGTGTAAAATTATTTAGTAATTTTGGCTCCGGAACCTTAAGTCTGTGACTCTACTGAGGCGGAGACGAGCGGAGCGGAGAGGAGACAAGTAGGAATCGACCAATCACATCAGTTGAAATCCACATCTTCGCTTCTTCGCTTCATCTTCGCTTCAATGGAAACCGCGAAAACTAATGTGATTGGTCGATCGCTATACGACACTTCTCCGCTCCGCTTGTCTCTGGCATGGTGAAGCCGCAGCCTAATAGAATAGATCAGGTCCCCTGACTGCAAATAGCATAATATGTAGAGCTGAAAGTTATTTTCAACTTTTTACATTTGCATTTACATATCAGTAATCATACTTGGCAATAGTACATTGTGTATAAAAACTGGCTGCGGGAAAAAAGGAGACACAGAAAAAACACAACAAAGAAAAAAACGAATGTAGAAATTAACTGCAGGTTAAAATTGAGGCGGAAAAATATGATTAACGGAAACAAAGCGACTGTGAAAAAAAGGTGCAGAGGAAAAAAGTGAATGGTGATAATCGCTTTCGGGAAAAAATGCGAAAAGAAAAATTTCAGCAAGGAAAACCAGCGTTTGGGAACCTCATCTAACAAATCCGGACAGACAGAGTCGCACCATTAGGGTTCCTTTTTTACCATTTTGGTACGGAACCCTAAAAATCAAGTATTCACCGTCAAATAAAATTAATTACACAATGTTGCCGACTTGCCACACAATGTACTTGATAAAAAACCTCCAGCTGACAGATGTCAACTTTGTTTACTAAATTTCCACATTGAAAAAAAACGTTATTTTGCTTTGGGCCTTATCTAATCTTATTTGCTTTGGGCCTTAGGAGGATAGATATGATCCAAAAATTGATCCATTTGTTATTCATGAAAATTCACGGTATAAAAGAGACATTTGACGAAGCCGCGAGCGGATCCACTAGTTCAAAATATTACGTAAACTTGAACATGATTTTCGTGTCGTTTCATAAAGTGGAAAATCACAAATATTCGTAATGTAGATTTAAGCCACTATTAATGATGCACGTAATATACAGGACGTATGGCATAATCCGAAGCCTATTCGAGTGTATCGCAATAAACAAATTGCCGTCGATATCGAGTTACTGCGCCGCACCTGCGCCGGCAAAATGGCTTTTCTGGATGGAAATTTGTTGTATAACACGCTATTTGACATGTTAATAAAACAATTTATACGGATATTATGGATTAAATTTAGTCTACCCGTGACCACGAATAAAAGGTAACAAAAAGTTGAGATGTACAATTAAGTAATATACTCGTACCTACGTGATTTAATCCGTGAGTACGATGATAGATTTATTCCGTTTAAATTGGTGGCTAAATTTTCTTTAAACATCATTATCCTCAATGTATATGGCATCCTCTATGTGTGTGCATACCTAAAATTCATCTTATTTTTAACCGACTTCAAAAATTTTGTATTTTACGCGATTACCAACTCAAAGACTGCTGAAACAATTTAGATTTTTTTTGTTCTGTTTGAAAAGGTCCAGTTGATCCCCTTGCAACCAGGCCAGGATCTGATGATGGGATCGTGAAAAATTCGAAGGAAATCTTCGATTTTTTATAGTAACTCGTGCATTTGTCGTCGAATAGGTTCGTTTTAAGTCAGTTTACTTTGTGTAGTCTGTTTTTTAAAAGCCTTAGCTACTGGTAAACACAGACACAGCACTAATCTGTACTGAAGCGCATTTTGGGTATCGTACACATCCACACAGCACGAGCTCGATGCGTTTGATCCTTTGATCCCAAATTTGGGCGATTGGGGATCAAACGGGCAGAAATGGTCAGTTCACAAATCACCGGTTCACTCGGCAAATGCAATGAACACAAATGTTCTAAAAGCCATTATACTTTGACTAGGTGATTTCGAATTGTATGGCTGTGAGTAAATGAACCAGCAAACCATTCAGAGCACTAACTGTAAAAATTAATTTGTCTAAATCCAAAGCTGTAAACCAAATTTAATAAAAATGATGCGTGGACAACGTTAAGTTTAAATTAGTTAGAAGTATATTTTATTGGTTATAAAAAAAATACTCTCTCTGTAACATTTTCACATAGAAATCAGTTCAGCCACTGATCGAGATAAAATTAATAAGTAATAATGAAAGTGAAAGGACCCCCGCCTCTGGCTTGCATTAACCGGCCGTCCCAGAGTGGAGTCGCGAGAGCTATATTTTCCAGGCGTGGGAGTGTTAAAGGGCAGAAAGCAGCCCTCCGCACCGATAATGTTGCCCCTAGGCCATTTTAAATATAATGTCGCTATTTAAGAGGGGCCCATCTAGCGGAGGGCTAGTCACGGTCTGTCAGTGCCACGAAAGCCATGAGACAAAAATGACTGCTATTATACGGTGACTAAACGCCAGTAGCGTGGCGTCCAAAGAACTCGATTCCTACCGGCTTGCCTAATATCAGGCATTTGAGCACCTTATTCTACAGCTCTCGAGGAAAATGTACGCCAAATCTGCACCGGCTTGGCCAAGGATATCTTTTACGCCACGCCACTGCTAAACGCTGTCATGTCACTGTAAACAGTCGTGACAAACGACATTTCCCGCGATGACACCTTTCATGTAATTGGGAAACGCGGTGGAAAATTTGCGATAGCGGGCCTCTGGGAGGATTTAATCTCTTCAGACAAATAGTTTGATAATACGGCTTCATATAAAGTGAAAGAGTGAGATGAATGATGTAACATTTTAAGGAGGTATCATGACATTTTGAATGTTAAATAATAAGTAAACATGGTACTCAAATTTAAATACAGGGTGATTTTAAAATCATGAATCAAAATAATGTTTACTTAAGTACCTACATGGCGAGTACTTTTGCTGATAAGAAAGT
Source organism: Eudemis profundana (assembly GCA_947034925.1). NCBI lineage: Eukaryota > Metazoa > Arthropoda > Insecta > Lepidoptera > Tortricidae > Eudemis > Eudemis profundana. The sequence continues at coordinate 4,262,986 of OX344809.1, forward strand.
AACTGAAATTACTTTTTTTAATTTGATTTATTCTATTTCTTTTTAAACCCATGGATTTGTACTAGTCACAAAATCGAACAAACAAAAGGTATTTAAAATGTAAGCACCTCCCTCCAGCCATCAAGTTAAACATTTGTTAGGAGCATAAGTAATGTAAAATAGTAAAAAGTTTCAAGCCAAAACTACGGCTTAATTCTAAAAAAAAATTTTTATTATTGTAAAATGTAGATTACAGAAATCTCCCGTGGCTAGATTTTTAAACTGGAGTCTTTAACAAAAAATGTACTCCCAATAATATAAATTGGAATTTAAGACTTCATACCTGAGAAAAGCGTTCAAAATAAAGTACGCTTCACTATGACGTTACGACTTTTTAAACTTACTGTATTCGGTGTAGGTTTTAGGAACATATTTTTCTTCAACGACGCAAAAGACTTGACAGAAAAGGTGATAAATTTAAGTCCTTCTACGATCCTTGAGGGACGTGTTTTTGATTGAGGCGTATTTGTAAGATTAACTTTAGACGCTATTAATTTTGTATGAAAACGAATTAGAGACATGATAACTGTGGTAATATTTTTAACGGAGATTCGACCAGCGGTTTTTCATGCGAGCGTTTATAAGGACACGAGATAGTAGAATATAGGTCCGTCGTGGGCCTGCAAAAACGCATATCTTTTTAAATATTTATTGAGTGAGAAACATAGTAACATATATGTCGTATCGTGATACAATAACGTTACATTAGCCAAGAATATCCGATTATTGGCTTGGATAAGGTCGTAGAGAGGGCGTTAGTTATTACTCATCATCTAGAACTAGATCCTATTTGAGGTTGGTTATGAAATGCGGGCCATTGTAGATTAAAAAGAGGAAATATTATGAAGTTGATGGATGGTATATCATTCTTCTATGGAAAATGTCAGGAATTGGGCTGGTCTCTGGGAATTTATCATGTAACGTTTATTACTAACGCGATATTTAGACTGTGTAAAGAAACACGCCTAGTGCAATACGAATAAGTTTTCTTTTGTGCAATAAAGTTTAAATAAATAAATAAAGTCAGGCTAGACGAGCAAAGTCACGTTAAACTTACAGTGATCAAAACTTAATTGAAATATGAAAATTAATGGAAACTGTATGGAGCCCCTCGCAAATGCCGCGAGAGATCTGCAGGTTACTTCATAAGTTCACCGTCAACCACGTGCCACATACAATTGGACCCAACTTTGTAAATATACAATACAATATTCTTAATTGTACACCAAAACAAAAGATCATAAATGTGGTAAAAACACGTGGTCTTCTTTTTCGGTTATATATGTAGCCGCTTACCGCTAATATGTAGATCAAGTCGTCGCTTGGAGGCCTTAGCCAGAAAGTGCACGTGTTATGCGATAAATAGAGACGGTCGGATCCGGTACGTTCCGTCCTGTGGTCGGACCCGAACGACAGTTTATTTAAAGAGAGAGAAACTTCTGGGTGTAGTACTTGTACTTATTCTGTGTGTAAGTATGTTATTTATAACTGTTTGTAATAAAGCTATGGTAGCCCACCAGTTCAGACATGCGCATTTATAGCGGAGAGTTGGAATCCTAGCCCCAGCATATATAGCAGCAGCATTGGCACCAGCCAATGACAAGTTATGTACGAAATATGATTAGCTTTTCGGTGAAAGAAAAAATTTAAAAATTTAATATTGTAACTCCCTTTAGCTAAGAAAAATTGCAACGTCCTGACAGGGTTTATACTAAGTAGATCATAATTAACTTACAAGACCTAATGTAACCGTAATATACTGCAAATAAATGAAATGAAATTAAAAACGTCTTAAAGAAACCTGCATCAACGAAGAAATTCAATGGTGTTTGTGAACTTTGTGAAGTCCCCAACTCGCACTGAGCCAGGGTAGAGACCACTGCCGATTCATTTGTGCCCAGCTGTGGGATGAAATAAGCTGATGATGAAGAATAGCAGTTCGTTGTCGCAGGCTGCTATGATACGTCGGAGCGACGGCTCCCAATTAGCCTGCGTTTCCACCAGTGCTATGTGACGTAACGGAAGAACTGTGTGACGTAGCGGAATAGCTGTGTGATGAAGTGGAAGAGCTGTGTGACGTAGCGGAAGAGCTGTATGACGTCGCGGAAGAGCTGTGTGACGTAGCGGAGAGGTGTGCGAGGAAAAAATCCACCAATCAACGTGGCTAGCCTCGCTCAGAGCGGCTCAGTAAACACAGAGCATAAAGATTTAAAATAATTTGTATTGGTCTCACGCTCCCAAGTGTACTTCACTGCTGTTTTAAATAGGAAGTTCTTAAATCTATATGCCCTGTATTTCAATGTGAACCCTATTTCTCTCGACATAAAGATGTATTTAAAAGGTGTTTGCACTTATTAGGTTTTTTATTATATAGGAGCTTTGCGGATTAAGTAACAATGCGGATAATAGCATTGTTTGGCAGACTCGGCCTACAATAATTATTCCTACTATACCTAACACAGCTCTTGTGGAAACGCAGTATGAACTGTTATTAGTTCCCGGACAAAAATTATAATAAATTCAAATTCAAATTCAAAAACATTTATTACCAAAAACATCATTAAAATTACATACAAAACGATAGAAACTTATTTTACTAACTTAACATTTAGTAGATATTTTAGAAGGTATATAAAAAAAAAAAAAACTTAACTATGTTTGGTAATGGGTACCAGTCTCAGCATGTGCTAGGCTGAAGCCCAGCGCTGATTTTCAGACTAGCCCCTTCTATGGGGTTGGTCGTAACACTACGTACAAACAACAAATGAATTAAAACAAAAACAAAAAAACATGGATAGAGAAAAAAGAGAAGAAGAAGACAAAGGACAAGAATAGTCATAGTACTTACCTAATAGGTAGTAAGTATAATAGAGAATGTATGTTATTTTATATATATACATATTGTTACATAAGGGTGAGCAAGCACCTTAAAATAAATACCCGGACGGAACTTCACCAACAGATAACTGAAGCATTTCTAGTGGACCGGTTGCTTTGTACTTACGAGCCGCATGCACACATCAACAAGTTTCTTCCTACTACCGCACCTATTGACCTAACCAACCAGCGTTATAGAAACCGGCGGACTAGAGGTGCTTCAGTTCTTTGTTAGAGAGGTTACGCCCGGCTATTTATTTTGGGGTCATTGGGGATGAAAATGAAAACGAAAATGAAAAATGAAAATGAAAAATGTTTATTAGGTTACACAGCATAATAAAAATACATCATGGTTGGTGTCTCCTAGTAAGCACTAGATGTACTTGTGACAGGAGACGCCGCTCCTCCAATAATAGGTAAAATGTAACCAAATACTAACGTTACACAGAAAGGTATATTTATTTATTATTTACTTACTATTAGCTAGATCTATACTATTTTATTACTAAGTATTAGGCGTCACAGCGCTATCACTCCAGCATGAGCGATTTATATTACATTTAATGTAAACTGTAGGTAAACTCACTTTACACTATCGTAACAGTAATTCAGTCTCTTCATAGGTCAAGTTGTTTAGCCACTCAACGATTGTTTTTTTACAACTATAGGATTGTAGGGGATATATAGAGATTGATTTATTTATGTTATTATATAGTTGTGCAGATTGTGCAACAAACTGCTTTTTTGCAAAAGTTGATTTAAAGGTAGGTGTCGTAACTATTTTGTAATGTCTTCTCCGTTTTAATAGCGATGGTTTATATGTCAATGTCTTGTGTGTCTTTAACAATACATTCAAGATATAAAGTTTCCGCATGGTTAATAACCCACAGCCTCTGTAAAGTTCGGTGGTAGGGTATCTATAGGGTTTTGAATACATTACTTTCAGTAAGCATCTTTGTCCCCTTTCAACATCAATAAACTTAGTCTTACTCGCTCCACCCCAAATTGGAATACAATAACACATAATGGACTGTGCTAACGTAATGTATAATTGTTTAAGTAAAACCTGTGAAGTGATATGTTTTAATTTTTTAAATACCCATATTAGCTTTCGGATTCTATTATTTAAATATTCAATATGCCCGTGCCACGACAACCGTTGGTCAAGGATAATTCCAAGATATTTGGTTGAGGCAACCCTGTCAATTTTATCACAGTGACAATTCTGGGTATCTGACAGGTCGCATGCGTGAATTTTTATAGCTAGTGTGTCAGATGGTTGGGTACTTTTATATTTAGTAAAACATATGTAGTTGGTCTTTGCAATGTTAAGAGTTAAGAGGTTTGACTTTAGCCACATGGTTATTTTTTGGAGACCCATTTCTGCTATCTCAAAGACGGACTCCCAAGTTTTGCCACTAAAGACTACCACAGTGTCGTCAGCGTAAGAGAAAATTGAGCCTCCATCAACGGCCAGTTCAGTCAAGTCGTTTATGTATGCAAGAAAGAGGGTAGGTCCGAGAACACTCCCCTGGGGGACACCGAAGGTAATTTGTTCTTCCCCGCTAGTGTGGCTGCCAATTTTAACGACTTGACTGCGACCATGGAGATAATCAGCTAATAGATCAAGCGGTTTCCCTCTTATACCCATGACCTCAAGCTTGTGTACAAGAATGGAGAGAGAAACAGTATCAAAGGCTTTTTTTAAGTCTAAGAATATAGCTAAGGTTTTTTGTTTTTCATCCACTTGTTTGGTGATTAATGTGGTAAGTGCCAGCACAGCATCCTCCGTGCTTTTCCCTTGTCTAAATCCGTATTGCGAGTCAGAAAGTAGGTTAAATTTGTTTAGGTAATTAGTAAGCCGAATGTTGATTAGTTTTTCTATGATTTTTTAAATTGGCGATAACACTGAAATTGGTCTATAATTATTGATGTCGTCTCTCTCTCCACTCTTGTACACAGGCGTGACAATGATGTGAACAAGTGATGATCTTGACGTCAAAGTTGTGAGTACTGATTGTAGGTTAAACCTTTATCGACAAGACGTGACCTACGTCAAGGGCTGCCACAGATACGAAAACAGATGAATCAAATACAGTGACAGTTTAAAATCTCCGTCGGCCAACCGTATAATTTATTTCTCTGTGTTGTAGGTTCGGTTCATTGAGAGACGGGTATGCGAGAGTTAAGTAGGTAGAGTTTTTCACTAATGTGAAAATTTGGCAATATTAGAGACGCCTACATTTATAAACAGGCCCAAGACGTGTACGGTGGGACCTATAAAATGCTAGATGTTTTATAATAACCTAAATAAAGGTTGTCTGGAAGAGGTCGCTTACCAACGATAAGTCCAGCTGTTGTCTACCATTAGTTTTTAGTATCTTGTTTATTTAAGAATATCTGTAATTTTTTTGTGTGCAATAAAGAGTAATATATTGTATTGTTATAACCGTAATTTTGACGATTTCGGAGAAAGTGTTTGTTGTGAAACATTTTGTTGGTAATCAATTGAATTAATTTGTGATCGAATGCCTGGAGGGGTATGTGCAATACATTTCCACACCGTTAACAAAAAAAGCATACGAGTTCACGCCCCTTCTAAATGGAGCCTTACGGTATTTAATTTAATCACATAAAAGTGAATCAGCCATTTATTCCATGCCTGTGGCTTGTCAAAGTCTTCAAGTGAGATCTATTTCAACGGATTCATTATTTGGCTCGGAATAATTGAGTAGGTATTTAGAGTTGCGGTCTCAATTGACTTTAGTGTTTTAAATTTTAAATTGGACTGTTCGAAAATTCAAGACAAATTGAAGATTTAACATTCGCCTTTTTGTTAAATTCTCAGCTTAAAGTGAGTTTTCCATACAAACAAAAAGAGGGTCATCGTTCACTTTCACGGCATCAATTAGTTTGAGAGATGTTTTATTCTGTAACAGAGTACATCGAGCGCGTAAAATAAATTACTGTTTTAATTGTTATATTATGATTCCTTCTTTAATTTTTAATAATTTGAATCTTATTTATTTTGACACTGTATTCTTTGTTTCTTTATTCTTATGACATTGTGTTTTAGAAAGGAAAGTCATTTTTTGGTCACCCGTTATTAAAATTGATCCGCAAAAAAAAAATAAGCAGTTAAATCATTTGGGCAGCATACAAAGATTTGGCTGGCAATAAATAAAAATCGGGCGGCAACTCTTGTTCAGCAAATAATTTTATCGATTAAATGGTACCCTTTTAGAAACTTAATGACATTACTATACTCCGTTTTTTTTTATGTGGAAATTTGGTAAACAAACCTAACATTTGTCAACTTAAGGTTTTTTATCAGGTATATTGTGCGGTAACATTGTGTGATTAATTTCATTCGATAGTAAATACTTTCTTTTTATGTAGGTAAATTATTTTAATAGTTAAAAAATCAAAAAATAGCAAATTTCTTCTATATTACTTACATTATTCTATAAGCGAGAATCTAATTCATATTTTTGCCCATTATTTTAATAAAATAAAATGGTATAAAATGTTGCCCAATAAAACACCCAAAGAGGCAGAGGTTTTGAAGCAATGGTCAGGTTTTTAAACTCGTCGTTATGATCAGTTTTTCAATACAGTTGCGAATAAAAACTAATACTTATTACTTAAAACTTCTGTTTTTGTATTTATTTTGTAATTTATCAAAGTAAAAAGCACGCGTGTGTAATAAGCGGCGTCCCGCGCGTAAGTTTAATGAAATTAGAGCCACTTTATAAGCAAGTGTGTTGAAAATATTTTAAAGTATACATTATATTATTATGCCTTGGCATGGCCTACTAAGTGGACACTTTAGGATTGTAACTAATACATTATTATACTACAAAGAAAACGACATAATAAATATCAAGCACTTTTAAAGTATTCATTGATAAATATAAAATGTTTACCAAATCTCTACATTAAAAAAACTGAGTATACAATGTGTGGCCTGTAACCGGAGCTAATAATTAAAACGTAGATTCTACTCATCAAACAATAAAACTTTTGTTCGACAACTTTTAAAAATTATTTAATCTCTAGATTTTATCTTTTTCATACAAATTAAATAGTATTTTCAATGTACGTTAACATCAGTCTAATTGACGTCGCTTGTCACGCTACAAACATAAAAAACATCGCAATACATTGCGGCTTCAAATAAACGTAAGCATAAACATAAGTTATTTTTAAATGTGGCTGAACAAATGTTGTTCAGTTTGAGGAGTACAATCTTCGTTTTAATTATTAGCTCCAGTTACAGGCCACACCCTGCCCTTGATTACATATACCTACTGTATTTAGATATTAGTTATTTTAATTTTTTCATGTTTTTTTATTTTTGCTTTTTACATGTGTTTATTATTTTCCGTATACTGTTGACGATCTTATTGTGAATTTATTTGTATTTTAAACTCAAATATCAATGTAATTTTCATTAAGAAATAAATAAATCTAATCTTGAAACTATTTCATTGCTTTTGGTTTGTAATGTTGCAAATAGAATGGCGCTGAACTTAAAAGGCCGATTGTCTCACATTGTCGCGTAGACAAAATGCATCAGGCTATAAAATAAAAGTAAAAAAAATACTGAGAGACAATCTTACACAAATCTAACTAGTCCTAAACTAAGCAATGCTTGTACTATGGGTACTACACGACGATATACTTATATAGATAAATACAAACTTAAATATATAGAAAACATCCATGACTGAGGAACAAAATACTCGTGCTCATCACACTTAATATTTGTCTTTAACAGGATTTGAAACTGGGACCTCAAGCTTCTAGGCAATGTCACTCCCACTAAGCTTAAAGTGTCGTCAACACAGTTGTGTGTGTTGACAACATTTCAATCATGATTTATGTAGTGTAAGCGAATGATGACCCCCTTTGCATTTGTATGAAGAATCGACCGACTCGCATCAGCTAAAAAATAAGTCAATTTGATTTAAATTTATACTAAAACTTGAAATTGAAACCATTGGTACAATTTCAAGGGTACAGATTCATCATTTTACGGTTGAATAGTAAATCATTCAAATGACTTGCTTTTACAAGAAATCTTGACTTTCATTTTCCACTTTTTAAATGTAACTGTTATTAATATATCTTTCATTCCTCTTTGAATTGATTTTTTTCTGATATTATTTTTAGCTGTCATTGATTCTGTTTTGAAGCCTTTTCAAAAGAAGAAAGTCTTGTTTTCGTTTGAATATTCAGGAACTGATCATGGATTTTGAAGAAATCGAAAGATATCTTCAAATATTATAGTTCACCTTTAGTGATTTAGATATTTTTCACAATAATGCCGTACTCCGTATATGTGTGTGATGGCGCCGTCAAGTCCAAAGCGGAAATTACATTTTATTTTTTAGTTTATTGCGAGCGGGAACCACACCACACTACAATTTTAATTCCCATTTCTATCAAAATTCAGTACCGGCGATGATAATCATCCGTCAGAAATGCATGAGACACATTGTAGTTGGATATTTTTCTAGAAAAGTGTTCACATACCTACAATTTTCCGGGTAGAGTAGCAATGATAAAACGCAAATCATACAACTTTTAATCGCTCGCAAATGAAGGCTAATCCGTGATCCTATTTGTAGGTTCACGACCACAAATCAGGGATCCGCAGCTGAATCCGGGATCCCGGGATTACGGGATCACCTATTGAAGGTAAATATATTCAAATTGATACGTGAATTGGTCTGAATGTCTGTTTTTAGCTTAGAGCAACACGGAAGACAGGCGCTATAGCGAATTATTTCGATACAAAGCAGCCTGCAGTTTTTTTGTGGGGTAATCGGAGCAACACTTTTAGGGTTCCGTACCAAAATGGTAAAAAAGGAACCCTTATGGTGCGACTCTGTCTGTCTGTCTGTCTGTCTGTCTGTCTGTCTGTCCGTCTGTCACAGCAAGATATCTCAGGATCTACTGATGCTATCGACTTGAAATTTGGAATAGTGTTAAAAACCGCTAATTCGAGCCTATGGAACAGAATAAAAATCCTACACCTTTTTAACTTTTTTTTTAAAGGGGACCGAAATGGGATGTCGAAAATCAAAAGTTGAGCTAATATATCGAGTGGGATATCAAATGAAAGGGCTTAATATGAAGATTTCAAAACCGTTTTTATTTATTTTCTTATTTGTGTAGATTTTGATTTAAGACCGAAAACGTTAAAAAAAATACCATTCCCCCCCTATTATCTCCGAAGTTACTGAACAGAAAAATCTGTAATAATTACCGATTATTAATATTATCCTAAATATTACAGGAAAAATAAAACGGTTTTCCTAACTTGCAGCGTTTTTTAGAAATTCGCAAAAATCGTAAGACAACCTTATTTGCTCCTACTAATCTAACCGCGGCATATGTCGATGTATGGGGACAACAGTTTTACAAGAGCAAAGTTAAGGTTGTCCCACCGTATGGTGGGACAAACTTAACTTGTTTTTCTTGCATTATTCACGTATCTACTGACGATTTTGTACGGAACCCTCGGTGCGCGAGTCCGACTCGCACTTGACCGGTTTTTATTTTTATTGCCTTAGATTGGCAAACAGGCAGGCGGCCCACCTGCTGGAAAGTGGTCACCGCTACCTGTAGATATATACAACACTGGATGCATTGCCAATGCGTTGCCGGTCGCCTTTTAAGCCTTTTTAAAAAAACCCATATTGTACTGTACCGCAGCGGGAAAATTTTAGCAGGAAGTTTATAGTTAGGTACACACGCGTACATGAAAAATGGTCTAGAGTGCAACTACGCTTTTTTTGACCTTAGCGAACTTAGCATAGTCCGATTATATCACTACGAACACAACACGTGTGTCCGTAATGAGGGGTTGAGACGTCAGATATTTGATGACAGTTCCACTGGATTATGTAATACATACCTATCTTGTCCAATGTCTGATGAGGTCGGAAAGATATTAGACTTGGTTAAGTGTGGCCTGAAGGCTAGAGAAGTGAATAAGTACATAGAATTGTACATTGTTACGAGGACATTCGGAGCGGCATATTCGCATTAGCGAAAAAGCTCCTTAATAAAGAGAAAAAAAAAAAAAAACACAACACGTAACAAATACTACGCATTGATTTTACATCACAAGGATAGCAAGAGAAAGTTACCACCAATTAAGGCAAGCAAACGGTTTGGCAGCCAGACCTCGTCCTTGCGAATGAAAGATTAACACAAAATAGCTGTTCATCAACGTAAAATGGAGAGGAGCATGTTGGGCATTAAAGTAGATAATATTAAATTAAGTAATAATTTTATAATATGATAATATAATAGTAATTGTAATAGCTTATATAGTAGCCCTCTCGATTTGCTGTGCCCTTGCAGGGTGTCACACGTTCCTATACTTACTGTTCCACCTAAATTGTAAACTGTGATATGCAAATAAATATTTCAATTTGAATTTAGATAAAATTAAACTATACGGAATAGAACAAAAGTATTATAATTAACGTCTATTGATTGGGCTCGAGAGTTTTCCGAATACACTCTGGTTGATTGCCTTGATTTTACTAAGAAGTTCTTGTAAGAAGATGCACACGGAGCTTCATCCTTTCTGGTTCTCGGCCCGTTAAAAAAGTTATAAAAGAAAAGCATAAGTATCTGAATAAATATAAAAAATATATAAATAAATGTGACTTAATTTCGTTCAACGTTTTGAGAGACAGGGTCCGGAAACCTGAGCAGTAGTGTTTTGATGCGTACACACGTAAAAACCCGAAGCAATTTGGTCATTTATTAAATCGCGCTCTGGCTGTCACGGTACCCAGTAGCTTGAAATATAACAGTTAACTCCCCAAACTACCCTATTCTGACGTCAGAGCGACCAAAGTGTGGAGTCTAAGCATCATAAACCTTCATACATGATGCTACACTTTGTCGCACGATAAATAAATGATAAAGTATCCGTCAGTGGCGTGTATATACAGTGGCGTGGCGTACAAAGAACTCGATTCCTGCTGGCTTGCCTAATATCAGGCATTTGACCACCTTATTCTACTGCTCTTAAGGAAAATGTAAGTCAAATCTGCACCGGCTTGCCCAAGGATATCTTTTACGCCACGCCACTGATATGCATACTCATACGAGTGTGACGGATGCTTTATCATTTATTTATCGAGTGACAAAGCGTAGCATCATAAGCCTACTGATCTCGGAAAGAACGTAACCAGGTTTCTTGTACCATGATATCAGTATGACGTATTTAACAATTCCCTTTAATATTATGCGCGACAAGGTGTTCGGTTGTGTTCGTCGCTTCACGTAACATGCATAAATTTAAATAATATCCACCCACGTCGTATTTAGCTCCGAAGGGTACTTTATTGAAAAAAATGTGTGCTATTCTAGCTTTAAAAAGTAAATATATTATAGATATTTTAAGATAATACTTGAGTTCGAAGAAACCCTTTGTTTTGTTGAATTTTATATAAAATATTTTAAAACTAAATTTCAAAACGAATCCAGGAATTTTCATGCACCAATCGGAAAAGGTACAAAGGGATAAAGTCAGTGGTCGTCAACCTCTTCAATTACTTCAAACTTGTCAGATTAAAATTTCAATAAAAACGTCTTCGAACCCTCTATTCTATCAGATGGCATTAAAAGTTCATTAACCCCGGTGCAACCCTGCTGCTCACCCTAGACTAGACAGAATATTAAAGCACTAATTTCCAAAAGATCAGCATATTAATAAAAGATGTATAAAAATCTTGCCTCCAATTTTTTATCTATTTGTAATATTGCGATAAAAACTATTACTTAGACTGAATACAAATGTTTAATTTGGATGAAAAAAATGGTTATTGAATGTGTACAAAATTAATTATTTCTTATGAACTAGGCTTGTTTATTTTTTATTCAATAATGTAAGCTCACATGATCATCATCATCATCGGCCTGTATCAGTCCACTGCTGGACATAGGCCTCTCCCACGGCACGCCACTGAGCTCGATCTTCAGCTTTCCTTCTCCAGTCACCACCTTCTGCCCTTCGAATGTCGACACTCCACCTTGTTACAGGGCGCCCTACACAACGTTTTCCGATTCACGGCCTCCACTCTAGAGCTCGTCTGCCCCAGTGGTCGTCGCACTTAATAGAAACGTGCTACGTATATTATAATTATTATATGATTACACATATTCTCTGTATGAAACCAATTTTTGCAATGAAAAACATGCGTTTATTTAATGTGTTTAGTTATCAAGTTACAAAGGATCAAAATATTTCGGGTCGAATTGACATGTTTATTTTTATAGTTTTATTTAGGCCTCTAATCTGCTCTACGTAGCTAAATAAAAAAAACGGCAAATACGCGAACCTGGAACCAGTGTATGATTTCGTTTCGGTTGCTGTTGAGACTGCTGTCTATCGGATCTAATTTAGATAAGTATTTAGTTTTAGTTTAAAGTAGTCCATATAGTATATTTAATTTTAATGGTTTTTTATCTCCTAGGTTCTGTTTTTATGTAGATCCTTTTGTTTAATAAAGTTACTTAGTTAACTTTCTACTCTAAGCGTCCGTCTATAAAAAAAAATATAATTAATGAAATCGTAACAAGAATGTATAAAGGTCATTACCCGAAGCGCCAAAAGAAAAGAAAAGGAAAAAAAGAAGATAAAAGAATGTAAGAAAGACATGTAAAAGAGCCCTTGAGAGCCTACTTACAGAAATAAATTATTTTATTTTATTAAGACGTGAAATATTGTTTCTAAAAAGTAACTGGAGAGTATTAAAAAAAAGTTAAAGATCATAAATAAATTGTTTTCGAAAATTTTGTACTCGCACTACCCAAAACTATCAGACCGTTAAGCATAAAATTTAGTACACCGGTCGAATATGACCTAGGATACTATTTACCCAACTACGGTGAAGCAAAAAAGAGATTATAATTATAAATACATTGAGAAAATGCATTGAAAAACCAAATACGATTGGACTACAGCTAATGCCGGATTTGAACCCGCACCTCTGTCATTCCGGGATAGCGAGTTATCCAATTTCTCCAATTAGCTTCTGACGTCACCGCACGTAAGTTTTGAATGCATTCGTATCGGAGATATTAGCGCCCTCTGTACCATTTTGTGGTGTTTCCACATTAAGCTATGAGGATTCAAAATATTTCCAGTATGATGAATCCTTAAAATAGTGCATTAAAAAAGAGATTTTCAACTTATTTCACCCCCACGAACAAAGTTGCGGGCACCCTGTAGTAATAATATTAATAAACCATTTATTTTAGAAACAAGATCCATACAAAATGTTAGTAGGTATACATAATTAACTTAGAGCCTATGTTAGTAAAATAGTGAAAAATGACCACACAATAACCAAATACATGCTAGGCGCAGCGCAATTAATCATCTTACCATAAAATAATAACTGGCCAAGAACATGTCGTACCATGCTCAGTGTAGGGTTCCATAGCCGTAAATAAAAAATACGATGTAAAAAAGTACAACAACAAAAGAGCGTATCTTCATAGCAATTACGTCCTATTGTTGAGAAGCGCAGTTTATCAGCAATAACTCAAAAACGGTTAATCCGATCGTGTTGAAAATAATTTTCATTGAAAGTATTATTTGAACTTTACCTTCCTGATTTTTTTCTTATTTTTTGGACATACAGTTTAGTTTAGTTAGAGGGGGGGAACACAATTTTTGCAACTTTCGGAGCGATTATTTCCGAAAGTATTCACATAATCAAAAATATTACTTAACAACCGTAAAGTGATTTTAAAAGACCTGTCGAACCATGTACCACATGTTGATGTTTGTTGAAAAAATAAATCGTCTTCTGTTATATGTATGGAGTACCCCCCCTAGGAATATTTATTTTTGATATTTAACTACAAAACTAAGTAGCGGCTTATACAACACACCTACATTCCAAATTTCATCAATATACGTTATGTAGTTTTTGAGTACAATGCCTGTGACATACGGACGTACGGACATGACGAAACTAAAAGGGTTCCGTTTTTGCCATTTGGGCTACGGAACCATAAAAATTACTGAAAAAGTTTATTTTTAATCCGTATGACGTCACAACGTAAGGGTGACATAACAAAGGGTGTCAGTGCAAGCGAACGCTTTTATCAGCCCATTCAACAAACCATCACCGCGGTCTGACGTAAATACCCGAACTCAATCACGTATTTTTTTACTTTGGCATTTTATTTATGTAGACATCTTCTTCAATAAACCCCCTTTCCCAAGTAAGAGAAGTATACTTAATCCAAAACCAACTCATGTAACAGCAAACCAAAATATTAAAGTGAGATAAATTTCAAACCGCAAATGATGACTTGCCATCCGTCTCCCTTTACCTTTATTAATTCAAGTCATACGTCATTATTAGCTATCTCTATTCTGTCGTTCGATCAGTTATCAGTCCGTCAAATTCATTCATTGCTACATCTATATTTAAATGAACCTATGATGTAAAAATATAGTGTACAGAAAATGCTCAGTCCAAAAATATGAAAAAAAAAGTTGAATGTTACTTTACTTACTAAGAAAATTATAATGCTCCCTAAAGTATCCGAAAAGAAAAAAATACAGTTTTAAATACATTTTAATTTTGGAGATTTTTTATCATTTGTTAATTTCACAATTTGCTTTCAACTGTAAATCTTCGCATTCGTGTAAATCATAAATATTTCAATCAGCAAAAAAGGAGTTTCTTTGCAACGGCGAGCAAATAAAAGTCATCATAAATTCTTAAACCAACTGTTGTCTGCCGCTTCGCTTAAAAGAAATACTAAGAGCTAAGATAAAGAGCATTTTAAATGTTTTTATTATATTGACTCAATTTATGGGCCATTTCGCAAAGTGGCTGGTTTTTTGCCTTGAATTGGTTACATTTTACGTAATGTTTGAGTTAGTTAAGTTAAGTAACCACGCACAAAACAGTACTAATATTGACATTTTCGTTCTATGTAATTACATATTTAGATATGATGTAAGCGAAGCAAGAAGACTTATAGGTTGCCTTTTAAATGTGTAATTGATTGAATCAGGCGTCACTTAGCGGAAATCCATTTAATTAAAACAAAAATATTGCTTTGCTAATCCGCGATATGATAACGCGTTAGATACTTAGTGCTAACCCGTTATAATTAGTATTTTTTCATGCATTCACATGCAAAATAAAAAGAAACATGCAAATCAATATAACAAACCAACACTAATGATACAAAACTCGACACACTACGAGGCATCCTCAGGAGAAGCTGAAGATGTTGACCGTCCGGCGTCCATTGAATAAACTAATTGACTAACACGTTATGACGTATTAGCGTACACGTATTAGCAAAGCAATAGTTTTTTTTAATATGTTCAAATTGCTTCTTTACAGGCTGATTCGGGATACGTAAGTGGGATCAACTTTACGGGTTCAGTAAATTATAAGCTACTATTACGTACCAGTATAAAATGAGTATAACATTCGTTTTTTTGGTGTTTAAATTTTTTTTTCATTATTTACGATATTCATGGTCACTCTACAATTAGAATACTTTAGTCAAGTATCGATGCTCTTCAAACTCCAACTCATTTATTTCTGCAAGAAGGCCTCAAGAGCTCTTTTATATGTCTATTTTTTTTCTTTTGGCGCTTTGGTAAATGGTCTTCGGGTGAAAAGAAGCGCTGGAAGAAACTCACCAGTTTCTCTTTTCAAAAACATTACGACAAATGTAACATAATTACATAAAATTACATTTATAAAATACTTCGCTTTACCTGTGAATGTTTAAAAACGGTGATATTGCCAAAATGACAATGATACATCATTGTAATTTTGGCATCACAATATAAAACACACTCATACACACGTTGTGTCACTTTGTGCTGTGTGACAGCACTTTGTGTTATAATAGTCCAAGAGGTTCTATCTTTATTAATTAGTTGTTATTGGGTGGCCATGATTGCAGAAAATTAAATTTTATACTTAACAAAAAGATAAAAGGTGTGGGTGTTTCTCTTAAATAGCAGCAAAACATCCACTAACATTTACTGAATGAGATTTTAAATGAAAGGATCGTTTCTACTACTTCCGTTTTGCATTTTTTTTAAATCACGCCAAATGCTAATTTTTTTTTTCATACAAACATACGAAAAGTGAGATTTCTCTGCTTTCAGAATTGAACTTTGAAGATGAATTAATCTTAATTTAAGTTACATATTTGAAGATATTGCAAAACAAAAGTACTTATCTCAATTTAGCGAAGAGAATCGAGTTTTACATTTAAAGCCCCATTGCTAGAGCCAGCCTGTATACTGCTCTTTTCTTTTGGTGTGCAATAAAAAATATTGTATTGGAAACCTTTGAAATTAAGTCAATAATATCAAACGAAGGCAATGAACCGTAACTTTCGGAAACTCATATAATATTCCCGTGATTCTCTATAGTCCAAACTTTACATTCATGGATGAGGTTGCTTTTGCAACTTGCTAACTGAATTAAAATCAAATGGATGAGAGTTAGATTTGGTTCCAAATAGGTATGGGTCCTTTAATTAAAGCAGATTGGTTAATGGTTATCATCAATTCAAAACATGAGTTAATAGTTAATTACTGTTATGAGGAAATAATTGGGGCTTTATTGTATGATTTTCCGTAAACTGGCCCATAGTGTGTTCCGGACCTTTGAGAGCCATGCACGGAGCCTAAACCAACGTGTTGAGGCACCATAGACACTTGGGTAGGTACTTGAAATGTAACTGAATTTTGTAAAAAATACAGAATATCCTGTTAAAATAAGCAAATTAAGGAAATATGTTAAAGTTTCGAGTTTGATACCTAATGTATAACTTTTTATATGAGCCTGCAAAGTTGAGTGGAAAAGTCCATTTTAAAAGTATAAAATTATTAAAAACTATTAATACCATTAAATAACCCATAAAATTTATGGTAAGTTTTGTTATGAAACCATTGCGATAAACGCAAGTTTTAAAATAGTTGCAGAACAAAGTTCTTGATTTCCCCAAACAACGTATGACTCGTGACGTCACGTTGTAATGGGCTTCAGTAGGGAGCGTTTCGGCACGTATTTGGGAAAGTCTAAAAATGTGATTTTAACATTATAGTATCTCGGTGAGTTTTTATGATATTGTAGTTGTTTTTTCACTAATATTTATATTATTGAGAGATGTTTCTATAACGTAACCTAGAAAAAAATTGTCAAATAGCCAATTATTACATTTCATAATAGATTCATAGCACTAAACATCACTGCATTGACTGTATTTGTACAGTAGACGGAGCAATTAACTTGTTGACTTTATCCCAATGAAATAAGATCGAAAATCAGTGCCGTCGACTGTACATTAAAGATTTTTCAAAACAGACAGATACACGGGTAATCCTATACCGGGTGTGGCCTGTAATATGAGCAAAAAAGTTAAACGTAGGTTCTACTCCTCAAACTAGGCAACTTTTATTCAGCGACTTTTAAAAATAACTTGTGGTTTGATTTTTAGCACACTTTAAAATTTACCCGAACACGCAATGTATTGCGAAATTGATTACGTCTGTAGGGTGACAAGATTGACAAGCAATGTCAATTAGACGGATTTTGATGTACATTGAAAATACTAATTACTTTGTATGAAAAAGAGACAATCTAAGGACTAAATATTTTTAAAAAGTGGTTGAACAAAAGTTTTATTATTTGAGGAGTAGAATCTACGGTTTAATTTTTTGCTCGTATTACAGGCCACACCCGGTATGGCTACTATTAACAACGGGAGATTTACTATTTATGTTTGTTTTTATGATTTCCCGATCTGTCGGCACTGTTGCAAGCGCCATCATCACGGAGTTTCCATAAAAATATATCGGTATGTCGTACTTAAATTTAAAAAGTATGTCTCTTTGTTGGTTTTTCCACGCACCACCCCAAATCCTACGCATCAATTTCCATGGAAATTGGTGTACAGGTCGATGATGACCCCGGTTAAATAAAGGATACTTGTTACCGGTCGTATTATTGACGACTTGTTTAGCCTAGAGGTAGTGACACCGCCAACGATTCTAGAGGTTCCCGGGTTCAAATCCTGGTAAGAGTAAATATTTGTGTGATGAGCACGAGTATCTATAGTACAAGCATTGCTTAGTTTTGGTCTTTTATTTATTATTTATTTATAATATCTTACTTTAGGTCCGAAAATAAACAACTTAATAATTAGCAGATTGTGGGAAAGCTCATATTTATTTTACCATCATGTCAAATTTATGAGCTACATCTACATTAGATTTATATAGCAGCATTGATTCCCAATGCAAACAAATCATTATAAGTACATTAAAGTGTTTAAATCTCACTATTAATTACTTTATTGTTTTAAATAATCCAATTAAAAACTCCATTCAGATCTGCAGCCATTGAAATTTCACCGCAATCCATTTTCCCGATAAATTGTCGATGGTATCAAATTGTCGGTAGCCCCAAAGGTTCGCCAGGAGGCTAATAAAGTAGCTCACTTGGGAGCGAAGTTAATTGGGGGCCGGAACTCTAATTGGGGCTTCTTTAGTGTGTTATTAGACCGATAGATGGCGGGTTTCAAACTGGATATTACCGATTTTCAGAATCAGAATCAAAATATTTTTATTGTCATAAAAAGAATAGATTACAAAAAAATAAAATAGACAAAGAAACAAGGAATAAAAACAGCAGCAAATGCTGGGCGGGGAGGCAATATCAAGTAAGCTCAGTGTGGCATATCGTACACATAATACTGTCAGTTTTTTTTTTATTTAATTGCGATTATTTGTGTCCCCATAGAGCAGCTGTTCGTGCAGGGAAAAGTGGAGGGAACCAGACCGCGCGCCAGGTCCCCTAAGCGCTGGACTGATCAAGTGAAAGCCGCTGTAGGAAACCGCGTATCTGACTGTACCAGACAGTCTGCCAACAGGGGGAGATGGCGGGAGATCGTGCGGAGAGCTGTGTCTGCTTCTACCATCGATGTAGACGCCTCGGTGTGTCCAAGACCAAGAGCGAAACGAGAGAAAAGAGTTGAAGAGTGTATTTTTTTTTATACTGTGTGTTTTTCAAATTACTTACATAATTTTCAAGTTACAAGGACATTGCCTGGCGTGTAGCATATGATGCGGAGGGATGTTAGTTATGTGACAAGATGAGTGCTAGGTATGAATGTGGAAGATTCTGGAAGAAGAGGTAGATCAGGGAAGAGGTGGATGGATTGTGTGAGCCATGCATGATATGGCTAGTAAGGATGTAAACGCTAAAATAACGGGTGATAGAGAGGTATGGAAGAAGAAGACATGCTGCGCCGACCCCAAATGAATGGGACAAGGGCAAGCGAATGATGATCTATTCCATGACAGCCGACGAGTTCTCTGGTGACGACCACGTACTGGAAGGCGCAGCGTGGGCACTTTTGGACCTCCTGACCTACTGACAATGATATGAGACAATCTGGGATATAATACCCCTTCAAACAAGAATATAATTTTCCAAATCGATCTAGCCGCCTTCAATTCTAACAAACTGAGAACTTCGTCTTATTTTACATAAGTCTCAAGTGATATGTATTTAATTTCTTTCCTTTTCAATATTTACCATCATTCTAAAACCCCATTAGAGAATTTTCTAGAGCACACATAATATTCGTATGCTTATCTTAGATGTGCAGAAACCATTATCATACAGAATGTTCCCATCGAGCTCTGTGCTTGACATCAAAGCGCTTCCATTATAAGGGTCCACATGTTTAAAATTCGTTTTAAAAGTCTGTCAATTCTTAACATTTACTGAAGGAAAAATATATTTAAAAGTGACAGAAAGTTTTCCAATATGTGACAATATGGAGATTATTTTTCTGCTCTGTCATCCTAAAGGTGACATTAGAAATAAATGATTTATCAAACATGTAGAGATTAAACTGTAATGCACGAAAAGATTTTAGTAGTTCTCTGAAATTAAGAATTATAAAATACAGAGTTTTAATATGGACAGACTTGATCGCAGATGTTTGCGGCCCGAGCTGTAAACGATGGACCTAAATATGCTATCGAGGGCGGCGAAAGCGTTTTCCATACGCGTAGCGTGCGGTAAAAGCCACTTTATAGCCAGGTGTGGCATAAAATTTATTTTTTTAGCTTTTTGCGAGTTCACGTGTCATTTCGCGCAAACAAAATTTATCGCGCTGTAAAATAAAGCACAATTCGGACATAATTGATGCCGTGGAAGCAAACAATGACCCTCTTTCTGTTAGTATGGAAAACTGACCGACTCGAATCATCACAATTCTTAGAAAAACAATGCTTAAGTGATAAAGGTACCAACTATTGCCAGCATTCTTACTAAGTGGCTTTCCAGTAAAAATGTTTGAAGCAAACTTGCATAGTTTTCCAGGGAAATGCGAGTTTTTCAAGTGGTTTTCTTTGTGTTTGTCGCTGGCTTGGAAAATGCGGCTTCCACTCCTAGTGACGCAAAACTGAATACATTAAGGTGCCGAGCTTAAAGTAAAGGCTCTTTGAATATTTCTTGTACCTTTTTACCTGACGTAGTAACACGTTGGTATTTCAAAGTTAATGTTTACATAAAAATATACCGTAAGGTACCTACCATATGTAGGCTAACTTTACCTTTTGTAAATCACATAGATCTCAAATCTATAAGGTCTGATAATAAACATAAAAATATTTTTACTTAAAAAAAACCCAACCGCGGTGCACTTTAAAAGTGCATAAAATTTTGTTTATTTTAACGAACTTCATACCCAGTGACACTTGCGCCATCAAGACGAATCTAATGATGTATCATTTATCAAAATCGGTTGTGCCATTGAGTAGTTACGAGTGGACATAGAAACGGACCTACATACATACATACAGGTCAAACACATAACGCTCCTTTGGGCTTCGCCGCAGTGGGGTAAAAACATTACATGTAAAAAGATGCAAGTCTCGCAACGCAGTTCTTTTACAACAAAAATGTTTTGAGATATAATGTTAAACAAGTCAGTACCGGGGGGGGGGGGGTGTCCACAGAACTCGATTACCACCGACATACATAATTCTAAGGTACTTCACCTTAGAATTATGATGATCATCAGTCAGTGAGTCAGTCAGTGACAAAACTAAGGAACTTTGACGTGCAATCGTTCTTAAACTTCACGTTCAAATTGAATGTTATTGAGAATAGACTTCAGTCTTATTGTGCCCTATAAATCCCTGAAAATTCAGGGTTCTAGCTTTAGCCAGCACAAAATTACAGGAGGTTGAAAATGGCCTGAATGGCTTCGAGAAAAGAATGGTACGGCCGTGCCTTTGTTTTGCTCGACTTGGCGGGGGCACTGCCGTGCCCCCAGATAAATACATGATCGGTCAGCTCAAACCAACCACATGGCAATGTGCCGCAATTTAAATGTAATATTAAAACCAATCGAGTTAATTCCTATGGCCAAATTTACCCCCCAGGGCGAAGGTACCCCGACCTTACGGTAGTTATTTTTAATTTCAAATAGGTTACAATTTTTTTTATAAAATTCAAAAGGTATGTAAAGATCCCAAGTCAAAAATGCTATTTTACCGCTTGCCGTAAGGACGCATTGACAAGTAGGTAAGTGGTATGGAAATGCAAACGAATTTAGTCTTTTTAACAATGCGCCCTGCGTTTAATTATTATAATTATATGTTATCCTCAAGTTAAAATAAAATAGCGATTGGTACTTTTAGCTTATGAACAAGACATATAACAATCAAAGAAAAAAAAGTGTGTCTATCTCAATGTTGAAGAAAATCGGGCTTTAAAATATGACGCGTGTTTTTTTTGCAATATTTTCAAAAAATGAACCAATTTTGCAAACCCATTGCTTTTTAAAAGTGAAAACCTTAGAACAACACGGATAGGAGGCGTTATAAGGCACTTATCCGGTACACAAATTTCTGCCACATTTGGCGGGGGAGGGGGAACGCACACTTACACACGCGTACATAAAAAATCGTCGATCACTACGAAACTAGCACTTAGCAACTCATTGACCAATTCACATTCACAAAGATGCATTTACATTGAAATAGTGTAATTACATGACGCACAACATTGATAAGTTTAGCAGAACACCATGGCAACGGTTGCTTGTTTGTCAACTAGTAAACAAACTTCAAATCAGATTTTTGTATTTTTTATGTTTTAAAGGAAGTAAATAACGATAATGTGGTCTAAATACTTTTAATGTGAAAGGAAACACCATAATCTTTTGTACGTTTGACGTGTTAGATTTCCTTTTGCAGCGAAATACGGAACAATTCGGCATATTCGCAGAGATCTCTTCAGGTGAGTTACTAAATTTAGTCTGACGACTAATCCAATTGCAACTAGTTTTATAGAACGAATATGATCACTGGCACAAATTGCTTTGCAGAAGGAAAATACTAAGCAAGTCCACTCCCCACGAAGTCCGAGTTGCTCCAAAATGAAAACAAACTTAATGACTGTAATACAATAGTATTTTTTTGTTCTTAATAGAAAAGTATGTAGGAGTTCCGTAATCTCCCATTACAAAACAACAAGCAAACGCTAGTAAAAAACCTAAGCTAGACGTTTAAAACAGAAAAATAGTATAAATGAGATAGCTTCGATATTCAAAGTAAATAAGACATCAAATGGAAGGCTTTGAGGCACAAATCACATGCAAACAGCACCGAACGCTGCATAAACCGCATTTTATATCCGCCAAATACGAGGCTGTGGAGTGATGCAGTGATTTGATGTGTTCTTCATGGCACCTTGCTTTAAGATTGTGTTCTTAAAACCAACTCAAAATAAGTGGAAATAACATGAACTTGGCAGCAAAATTGCACAATAAAAAAAAGAGAAATGCTCAATTAGAGTTGGTTGTATCTTTTTTACCTTTTGCTATCTCAGAACTCCTTACTTTATGATTTAAAAAAAATGCAGTTTTGTTCCATTTCTGTTTCAAAGGTCATTGGGCATTTTGTTCGGACATATGAACCACGGCGTACACAAACGAAATAGGGCTAGGTTTGTAGGTATATGGGGTGCTAGACAGGAAACCTCCCAGAGTGTCTGGATTCTTCTCATTCCTCTTGATCCGGTTGATCCGCAGGAAAGGGAAGCGTCTTGGCCGGTGCACCCCGGGAGCAACGGCAAGTGATTTCTTAGGGGCCCCTAATTGATCACTTGCCGATGCTGCGAATGAGCCTGTCAGGGGGGGGTTGGGGGGTCCCGCACCGGGTTTCCTCTGTTCGAGGACTCTCCAGGTGCGGCACGCGAGGGTGGAGCGTCGGGCACGGGCAGCATCCCTCCGACGTCTCCTTTTGGGGGGCACTGCGGGCAGGCACCAGACGGGTGACCTGTGCCGCTGCGTGGTGGCGGTGGACTAGTCCCCTGCGTCCCGAGAGCTCAGCCTTGCAGGCTGCCGCTACCTCCTGTGCTGGGGGCGGGACGCGGAGGACTGGCCCACCGCGGTCCGTAAGGACAGGCGGGAGTGTCTGCGGGGTAGGGGCGTTTGTCCTCCCGTGGACGGCTGCGGGGCAGGGGCGTTTGTCCTCCCGTGGCGGCGAGGGAGGGACCGGGACACCGTGTGTCTGGTGCCGGTTCCTGCTTCCCCGGGGGACGGCCATTTGGTCGGGGGGGAGCTGGTGAGGGAAGGCACACTGGCCATGCTACAGTGTGCCTTTTTCGGAGAGGGTCCGCCCTAGGGCGGAGGTGCTGGTGATGGCGTGGCGTTAGTAGATTCCCATTCCATCACCGGGAAGGCACAGGTCGGTAGCATCCCTGGGTTTTAGTGGGTAGGCCAATCCCTTCAGGAGCGGAGAGCCCCACATAACCAATACGTAACATCTGGCTGTCACCCCCGATAGCCTTAGGTTACGTAGTGGTATGCAGTTTTATGCATTTCCCGGGGTCAAAAAAAAAAAAAAAAAAGGTTTGTAGGTATATGTATCTGCTACTCAGTGGTATGAGTCGCATTCTTGTAAACCATGGGAAAATTGAGAAAAAAATAAAAATCATTTGTTAATATTATAGCATTTTTCCAATGAATTAAGTCAGAACTATCACTACATCGTACACATACTGTTTGAATAACTTTTTTCTGCCGGTTGATACATAAAAAAAATACATATTTAGAAAAGTGAGATTAAATTCTCTATTTTAAAACTAATTTGGTCTCTGTACGCGAAATTTCGGAAAGCGGGTCAAAAACGCCCAATGACCTTTCAGTTCATATTTTTGTAGTGCAGATTCTAAGTTTAAATTCTGTTATTTTCTTTTACAAAGGTTATTGCAACTTTGTCTTCAACATTCGTAGCATTAACGTCAAAGTGAAATACAGCTAACAGTATTCCATTAACGAATCCAGTCTCCGATGGAAAAATCTCGAATATAAAACCGCAGCTATCTGTCGTCACATTTGGTATTTGCTTAAGAAAATGTGTTGCCAATATGCAGTATACCCATCGGGCGCGAAGGCCGTAAACAGGGATACGCATACCCCGTTTATACCCGGTGTACCCGGTATACCCAGATTGTGGTTTATCCGGGCTGTCTCTATTGTGATCGGAGATTTTGGGCTGTTGACTCTCGAGGGGATGTCAGACATTTTGTTTTTTCGGAGAATCGCTTTAGTGATACGACTACGGCCCTATGCACACGGTGTATAAACGCACTATCTCTATTTATTTTTAGATTATATAAAAGTGACAGCGCTACTAATCGCGCGGGGCGATTGAAATACGCCGTGTGCATACTATGCAGCCTGCATAGGCTAGGGCCTATGCAGGCTGCACTAGCCTATGCAGGCTGCATAGTATGCACACAAAATAAAAGAAATAAAAAAGCGTTAATGATAGGTCATTAAGACTTTTTATTTCTTTTATTTTGCTTATAACTTATGGAATAACATTAAACATACTACTCCAAGTAAGTAAAACATCAGGTATGTAAACTATAGGTTAAAGTCAAATTGTGTATATGTGCATAAATTGTGGTACATAAATTGATGTCGATATTAATAATAGTTGAACAGCACAATAATAACGTAAAAAAAGTAAATGTGATAAGAAAAACGCATTAATGAAAGTGCTAAGTGTTTATAACATACTTTTCAACAGTTTGTTAAATGTTAAGTTTTTATATGAAAGAAACATTTTTTGTCTCTTTATTGGTTTAATGCGGGTAATTTACACCACATTTCTATGTTACATATATAGATACAAGAAATCAAAGTACATAGAAAAATTAAATGGCACTCGCCATTTAATCGAGTCGAGTGCCATTTAATTTTTCTATGTACTTTGATTTCTTGTATCTATATATGTAAATGTTAAGTTTGTTATAGGTACAGTGTAGGCACATTTCTTGAAGAAATAAATACTAAATAGGTAAGAAAAGTGATATTGGACCACAACACATTAACAGAATTAAACAGCTAAATATTTATGAATAAAACCAGTCAAAATGTCAAAACTATTATAACTATGAAAACTTTATTTCCATCGAAAGCTTAATTACGTAATTAACGATCAATTTAAAGCTTTGGTACATTCCATCATTTTGTATTTTGCTCTTAATTTTTTACTCTTGTAATATTAAATAACGTAATAAAGAGAGATTACTCTTCAATTATTTCACTGTTCGATGTGGATAACTTGTTTGTAATTTGTACTTAATCATCATTATCTAGTTTTATGTGCAGTTTGTCTCAGAGGAACTTTATGAAATCAAGTAACCAAAGGTAGACACCCTTAGGCTAAGTTACGGCTGTTGACGGTATGTAACTTGTCTACAGCATTTTTTCCAAGATATTTGTTTTAGTATCCGTTCAAGAGTTTTTCTCCATTTTGCAATCGATATTTTCACAATCGACAACATTTTTTTAAACATTTTTATTTAGCTCTTATCCTGTTCTTTTTACCCGACTGCGGCGAAGCCCAAAGTAGGGTTATGTGTTTGACCTGTATGTATGTATGTCCGTTCCTATGTCCGCTCGTAACTACTCAACGGCACAACCGATTTTGATAAATGATACATCATTAGATTCGTCTTGATGGCGCGAGTGTCACAGGGTATGTAGTTTGTTAAAATAAACAAAATGCCAGATTTTATGCACTTTTAAGTTGCACCGCGGTCGGGTTTTTTTTAGTAAAAATATTTTTGTTTGTTTCAAATCTTGCGACGGCTTTTTACTACTTCTACGAAAATGATTCGTATGAAAATTTGACCACACATTAAATTTTATTGACAATAATGACAATACAATATTATAATAATTTCAACTTGATAACGGGGTCTGATGATGGTGTCAGGAATAGGCTAGTAAAACGGTTGATAATTTAAAACAAATCCGCTTAGCTTAGGTACAATTGGCTACTTGACAACTTTTTTCTGTGATATGTTATAGAAACACCTCTCAATAATAAAAACATTTGTGAAAAAACGACTACAATATCATAAAAACTCAGCGAGATACTGCAATGTTAAAATCACAATTTTAGACTTTCCCAAATACGTGCCGAAACGCTCCCTACTGAAGCCCGATATACAGTGACGTCACTACTCATACGTTGTTTGGGGAAATCAATAACTTTGTTGTGCAGCTATGTTAAAACTTGCGTTTATCGCAACGGTTTCATAATAATAGTTACTATAAATTTTATGGGTTATTTAATGGTACTAATAGTTTTTAATAATTTTATACTTTTAAAATGGACTTTCCCACCCAACTTTGGAGGCTCATAAAAAAATTTACACGTTAGGTATCAAACTCAAAACTTAAACATATTTCCTTATTATAATTATTTTAACAGGATCTTATATAATTTTTACAAATTTTAATTACAGTCAAGTACCCAATTAGATAACATATATAGATACAAGAAATCAAAGTACATAGAAAAATTAAATGGTATTCACCTGTGGTCCAGAGAGGGAATCGAACCCGGTACCTCTGGATTTCCGGCCCAGCGCCTTAACCACACCAACCAGCAAGCGCACTCAATCTTACCATCTACTTTGACTTTCGTATCAATCTAGTTTTTAATAGGTTTTTAACCTAAA
The DNA here is from genome assembly GCA_947034925.1 of Eudemis profundana. Taxonomy (NCBI): domain Eukaryota; kingdom Metazoa; phylum Arthropoda; class Insecta; order Lepidoptera; family Tortricidae; genus Eudemis; species Eudemis profundana. Next base: position 4,290,003 of record OX344809.1, read on the forward strand.
CGTCATCTATTCGAACACGTATTACACATGTATCCCACCTCAACGCATAAACTTTACAGCCATGACAATTGAGCGAGAGATGGCGCTAATATTAAAACTAGAATGATACGAAAGTCAAAGTAGATGGTAAGATTGAGGGCGCTTGCTGCGTGCTCCGGTGGGCAAGTGGTTAAGGCGCTGGGCCGGAAATCCAGAGGTACCGGGTTCGATTCCCGGTCTGGATCACAGGTGAGTAGGTACCATTAAATTTTTCTATATACTTCGATCTCTTGTATCTACTTATATATGTTACTTAAATGTGGTGTAATTTACCCGCATTAAAATCAAATAAAGAAACATCATCATGTTTCTTTCATATGTAGTACAATTAGATAAGTCAAATTGTTTCTAGTACAGTTACGTTTCATAATAATGTAAAGATTTGTATTTGACGTTCCTGTTTACTTTGTTTGCTTACACTGCCTAAATATAATGTTGAAAGTCATTACAGTGCAACTGCACTATATCGCGCGTTACGACATGCAAATCGTATGCAGCGTGCATGCAATATTTAATTAATCTTTTCATTTTAAAATTCACCAACAGGCTTTCTGTATTTTTTTCCTCATATTTAGTTCTGGTTTTGACATGGAGAAGAATAATAGACTCGCGAGTTAAATTGGCACAACCCATAAAATAACCGTTATAAACGTAGTAATAAAACTTTTCTGAAAAGAAGAATTTATATTACTATATATTCACATTCATTTATTTAGTAGCTTTAGCCAGCACAAAATTACAGGAGGTTGAAAATGGCCTGAATGGCTTCGAGAAAAGGATGGTACGGCCTTGCCTTTGTTTTGCTGGACTTGGTGGGGGCACTGCCGTGCCCCTAGATCACGAAGCATATAGTCACCATCATTATGATCGTCAACGCAGTATAAGTTGTAGTTTGTATCAAGAAAGATTCAGTCCCTGGTGAACCAGTTTGAAAACGGATCAATACCAGAAGGCTATATTAGACCTTAATTGCATACACACCTTAATTAAGCCACGTCAACCAATATAAAGGTTGATCAATATTCAGTCGTAGAGTGAAGACAGACTGAGTGTGTTCTGTTCTGAATCGACGAGACAATTGCTGTAACGATGGATGAGATAGTGTCGGAATCCAAGACGTCCCGTGGGAGCTGTGTCACGCTGCGCACCGTCCTCCAGACTCGCCTGCTCTTCGGGTTATATAGCAGCATCAGCCGCAAAACCATCCTTCGTTTCTTTGCTCGCATTTACTGCTTCTGTTTGGCGTGTGCAACCTCCGCCGTCGTTTATTGGGCCTTTGCCGAACTACCTATTGGATTATTTTTAATATATCCCATGATAATATTTTATAATTACAATTTGAATGTACTTATGCCTATGTTTACGGACGGAAAGGATTTTTTGAACTACTGCAAAGTTATCGAGCAAGTAGATGCACAAATGGGATATGGTCATCTGCTTTTAATTACTCCCGATGTGCAAATTTTATTTTTGTTACTTATTGCCTTCAAAGTTATATATACTGGTTTATTCGTATATATATTCAAATTAACAATCTTAAATGTCCTAATTCCTTTTGTATTTGCATTCATGGATGCTGCAGTGAATTTCAATAGTTTGATGAATGTGCTGTCATTTGATCTATTGCGTAATCGTTTATTTCTATTGCGTCATGTTTTGAAATCTCATTTAATACAAAATCGTTCAAATAATAATAGACATCACCAAATTGAAACTCTCTATAACAGCTTACAGCTTTATAAAACGTTAATAGATAATATGCACATCACATTGCCATGCGCAAAGTTACAGGTGAGGCAAAACTATACGTACAATATTTAATGCCAATTATAAATACAATTTAGTAAATACAAATTTTAAATTGTGTTGTTTGTTTCAGATATTTGCTAATTTCACTACAGCATTTATTGTTTTTGTCTTCCATGGCCAAAGACTTATTTTGGATTTCAAACATGGTGTATGTAACTTCCTATTTCATGTAGATCATTACCACACCTAGAATTGCTAATATTTATGTCCTTTTTTCAGGATTTTCTCAACGTAAAGAATATTTCGGACTTGATGAATGTTTTCGTGTTATCTGCGCTTGCTTGCTTGCCGAGTACGTTTGCCGAACTCGTAACTCGCGAAGTGGAAAACTTCAAAACAGACATCGGAGATGAACTTCTACATTGCGAGGGTACGAGTATGTAGATAGATAGATGATGTATTTGGTATGACGATCCTTATTGGGAGACATGATTTGATTATTATTTGCTAATTCGGTTTTTATTGTATTTTGAAATTGTGACATTTTTACTTTTATTAACTATTCTAATTTTGTATATTGACGATCATGACGTGAATGCTTGTAACTTTGTACTACAAATTTATACTGTTATTTTCTCATGAAATGAATGATCTATCTATTTAATAAGAAAATAACAGTATAGATTCGTGGTACAGACAAAGTTATAAATATTCGCGTGATAATCTTCAAAAACAAAAAAACGTTGACTTTGATTGATTAAAAAAAGTAAGAACCTAATATTTTAGTAAATCTCTATCTTCTTAGGTTTTATTCAGTATGGCAGCCTTCCGCAGACTTCTCCTCTATTTTGATTATCCTGGCCATCGTCATTCGATATCTGACCAGAGCCAAATATTTGTATTTGTCGTATAGCCGTCTCTTTTCGTAGCCAAGTAGCCATACCATAGCTGTAGCGGAATGTAAAAGCTATGGCATTCCGGGAGTGGGTTACCATAGCTTTTATCGGTGCTACACTTACACCTTATAGGCGATTTTGCGCACTTTTGTTCATCCTATCACGTATTCGTTGTGAATTCGTCATTATTTCAAGTACACGCCATTTTTGTCTGTTCTCGGGTATACATATATTTTGCTAAGACACGTTTTATTTTACTTGTGTTGTACTATAGTCCATACATGGTCTTACTTCCATTTTTTTCCTGGAAATGTTCTTTTCAAAGCTGTTTTAAAGGCAATGTCATGTCTTACCAAATAGCTTATCACTTTACTTCGTTTATTTTCCTATCCTAGAGTCATCCTTCTGATTTCCTCCACAAGTTGTAATATTTTTTATCGTTGATCTCTGGCATTCAGGGAGGTCTCTTTTAAGGAAATCGTCATTTGACCTATAATTTTATCTTGTCTGTTTTCTATGGTATTTATCAGATTTTATGTGTTTTCCACAATTTCTTTTCCTTTGTACTGCTGTATGCTTTTCATCATATCTTTGTTATTTTTTTTTTCTTTATTTATGTTTTTTTTTCATCTAGAGTGCGACTACAATAACTTCTTTTGGAGCTTATGGCATCATTTCCATTTAAAAGTCACTTTGTCACAGGAATTTTACTTTTAAATGGAGGTGTCGCCATATAATATTCTGCAGAGATATTGTAGTCGCACTCTATAAATGATGTTTTAAGCAACATTTATTAGGGTACGGCACCGGCGTGCATGACATGTAAGACCAATAACGGAGCTGCGACACTGGCCTCATTATTTGTATTTAATAATTATGATATCTGCATTTTCACAGATGACGAGCTCCGCGATGCGCTCGAGCTGGCCGCTGACTACCTGGAACTGCGCCCCTTCAGGATCACCTTCTGCCGCGTGTTCGCGCTTGACGCCTCGTTCGCTGTCTCTTTTGTTAGTCTTTGCACTAGTTCTTTGATTGTTCTCATCCAAATCACCGGAGTTATTTAATCGTGCTGCTTGTTGAGTTAAAATGTAAATGCCAATTATCAACGTGAATGAAATTTTTTAGTTGGTTGATTTACTCATTTAGATTACAATCGAATATCTAAAGTTGATCTGTAAATCTTATTTACGTTATTCAAATTTTTGTGATCGTTTCTTCTTCTTTTGATTCGTGAATTGCAGAGTGTTTGTATTTTATTACATACTGGTATTTACTCGCGGCTTTGCCCGCGTTGTTCCCGTTACTATCCTAAAGTAACACGATTGCGTGCCGACCAACCGAGATATAAAATATCCTATATTTCGATCCAAGACTTGGTTTACTTGCATACCAAATTTCACCTCAAGCCATCCAAATGACAGATGAAAAGGACCTGGGACGACATACAGTCAAAATTTCTGTACGATTCCCTGCTAAACCAGTCTACCGGTGCGTAACGTGCCCGGATGCGGGCACCAAAGAATCCGGTCAATGGCTACACGCCTTCCCTTCCACCAACACCGGAACATTCTTAGACCCAGACACCCTGCGTGTAGCAATCTGCCTACGTCTGGGGGTCCGGATTTGTGCCCCACATAGGTGGACCTGTGGCAGTGAGGTCAATGCGCTGGAACACCACGGGCTTGCCTGCTGGAAAAGTGCCGGCCGCTTCTCGAGGCAAGCCGCATTCAACGACATCATCCGCCGCTCTCTTGCCACCGTCAACGTACCAACCCTACTCGAGCCTGCCGACATTGCTAGGGACGATGGCAAGAGACCGGACGGGATGTCCCTGATTCCGTGGAGTTTGGGAAGGTTGATGGTGTGGGACGCTACCTGCATAGACACACTAGCCCCTTCTCATCTCCACGGAACCTGCAATAATGCAGGTGCGGCGGCCGAAGCAGCCGAAAAGCTAAAAATACATAAATACAGGAGTCTCGGCGCTGAGTACGACTTCGTACCGTTCGGCATCGAGACCCTTGGCCCGTGGGGCCCCAGCGCGCACCAGCTATTCAAAGAAATGGCCAAAAAGCTGGTTGACGTCACAAGGGATCGAAGAGCTGGCAGTTTCCTCGCTCAGCGCATAATTATAGCGATACAGCGAGGAAACGCTGCCAGTACCTGCGGCACCATGCCAAAGGGGCCGAATTTTTTAGATATATTGTAGTTTTAGGTAGTTACAATGAAATTATAATTTAGGCTTTTATTTTAGGTGTATATTGTTTCTACTTTAGGGTTTTAGATTAATATTAGTATGATGTGATAATAGTGTAAAAAAAAAACAACCAGTTGTTACCCCGTTATTTAGTAACAAACATCCCCACATCTAAACATCCAAACATCTTCACAAACTTTCATATTTATAATATTAGTGTGATGTGATGTTAATGATTTGGTATTAGTCAAGAGGTAAATACGCACGATATTATTTTTCATGATTTCATTACAAATGTATAGTTTTCAGATTTTTGCCGATACTTGTAATATAAAACGGTTTTACTTGCCAAACTTCATAGTTCTAGGTCAACGGAAGTTCCCTGTAAATTTTGGTTTCCTTGAGAGTGTCGAAATATACGTTTTTTGCGGCATAAGCGGCCATATCTTTTTTTATGTTAACCTAGAAATTTAATTTTTTCATAGCTTCGAGGGACTTGTGGTATGGTTTATAGTAAGAATTCCCGCGTTCCACGCGTTCCCGAGATAAGGAGTCTTGCTTGACAGACGGACAGATAGACGGACGAATGGACAGACAAAATGATATTATAAGGGTTCTGTTTTTTCCTTTTGAGGTAACGGAATCCTAAAAATGCATTTTTCTAGCTTAATAAATGTTATGGTAATTAGCTTAAAAAGTAAAGGTAAAAAGCAAAAGAGATGCTTGTATTGTAAGATTATTAGTCTAGAGGTAAATGGGCATTTTTATTTTAAAATCTACGGTTAGGCGAAACTTAAGCTATGTTCAAATACCGTCTAACCTGTCAGTCCGTGGCGAAATGTATGGAGTTTGACACTAATCGTCAGTTCTATGACGACCTGCTAACTGTCAGTTAAGAACGCACTTGAAATAAAAAAGCCCAAATAGGTACGATATACTCAGTAAAATTTATGAGGTGTTACATTTTACCACTCGCTAGGCACTGTGGTTAATTCACGTGCTAACTCGAGACAATGTGGCGACACTTATATCAGCGCGTAATATATCCACACATTTGTAGCACTTGGCATGGCGAGCCATTAGTGATATGATACGCAGAAAAGGCTGATGTTTAGGTATTACGGTTAATAAACATAACGTTTATTGCTCTAGTAGGGAGGGTTATTCTTCAGAAATATGTCTGCGACTTATTCCGCTGTCTCATACATTTAGTATGAAAAAGGGCCAGAGGAATAAGGTGACCCCAGACATATTTCTGAAGAATAACCCGGGAGTTACATGTGGAGACATAAGTCCATTCCCATCTCCATTAGGAGAGTAAAAATATCTTCTCAATATTTTCACTCAATCGCGAAAGGAATAGGGAACGTGCACGAACTATAGGTGGCAGCACTAAACGACAAAAGAGACACGGGCGGACAATAAAGGAAACTATCGCCCCTGTCAAATCAAGCTGTCAATGTCAATGATAATATGTAAGTGTCAATGTCAAATATAGTAAGTCGTAGCTACACTGACGTTAATCGCCCTTCAACGCGATAAATTAACGTTATTAACGACGTTTTCGTCAATGTGGCCACAGCATGAGAGGGTATATGATTTAGATTGGTGGCACCAGTTGGCAGCGCCTTCGTCGTGCACGTTCCCTATAGCTCTTATGTTCTATTATGACATTTTCTATTCGTTTTATAATTTTCAAAGTTGATTCAAGTTAATACAAAGAGACTTTAAAATAATAAATACAAATATTATAGATACCGAAGCTGTGTCTGTATATTATGCGTCTGGCATTATGTGTTTTGTTTTTTTTTTTTAATAGGAAGGTATGTGCGAGCGAAGCGAGGGATGTTTGTCATGAACCAATAGAATTAGCTCAGCGGAGCGAGGATAGGTAAATGAAGTGTTTCTATTGGTTCATGACAAACACATCTCTCGCTACGCTTCCTCGCACATCCCTCGTGGAAATGCAGCCTTAGGGACCATTGGAAATTTTACGTAGAATATTTTACATTATCGCGCTAAACTAGTACGACTATAATAGTACATTGTGTATCTAGGGCGGTAAGTAAGGAATTGCAAACGAGTGTTTGTTATAAGCCCGAGGTGAAATCGAGGGCTTTAAAAACACGAGTTTGTAATTCCTTTACCGCCCGTGGCACACACAATGTTTTTCATCACACTTGTGAGGAAATCTTAATAATATAACCTTACTAATCGCCCCAGTATGACAAGAAAATATTAAAACAGACAGTGACATAAGTGACATTTAAGTCCATAGACAATGCGAAGTCAAGTCACGTTCGGAAACCATAGCGGTAACGGCCATTTTAGTTGATTTTATATTTGCAAAATAAAGAAATACATTATTTAAACATTTAATTAATGCTACCGAAATATGTGTTTACATGTATTTGCAATAACAGTTATCTTTAAATAAATATTTCAGTGATAAAAGTTAAAAAAGTAAGTTGGCGTTTACTTTGAACATGACAAATAAGAGTGAAACAGAACCAGCGTTTCAAATTTAAAAAAAAAACCATTACGCCCTAGGGCGTAATATGCCATTTACGGCCCGCAGAACCTACGTGTAATGACACCATTTTCGAGCAAGTGTGATGAAAAGACCTTTATGCCACACCTGGCCATAAAGTGGCTTTTTTCGCACGCTGCGCGTACGGAAAAAGTCCCTTTCTGGCCAAGTGTTGACATAAAATAATGTACACAACACGGGAGGTAATAAAGAAAGCCCTCGATCGCATATTTACGTCCCTCGCTTGCAGCTCGGGCCGCAAACATCTGCATTCTCGGCCTTTCTTTGTATTACCACCCTAGTTGTGTAATGTACTAATGTAACTCAAGTGAAGCGTTGAAAAAAAGCTATTATTATTTTAAATCAAAACATGCTAACTACTCTTTCTTGATACTCGCTGATTAAATTTAAATAAATGCATATTTCAGATTGCTTGTCGTATGAAATGGAGATGAACAAGATTGCGAACAAAAAATATGTAAATCGTTGAATCAGCAACGAGTGTTTCGGAATCTGGCAACCTCTGTAGTTTAGCGAATACGTTTCTGCAATCGCTTGGAAAATCATGGGTTGTGCAGAAAATTAATTCACAAATTATAATGAAAAACGTGTGAAAACGTAACCAGTAGCATTGCATTTGTAAATGGCACGATTTATTAATGGCCATAGACAGGTGTCCCTAAAGCCAGTGTCAATACAAAAAGGGCAGATAAGTTACCAGATTAAGTAAATTGAACTTTAGTAACAATGTTCTAGTTCTCGAGATACTTATTGTAATTTTTGTAAAACTCTTGACTCAGTATTTTTGGTGTCATGATTGCAAATTTAAATATTTTACCCGACTGCGGCGAAGCCTTTGGGAGGGTTATGTGTTTGACCTGTATGTAGGTAGGTATGTATATATGTATATATGTCCGTTCCTACGTCCGGTACTCAACGGCACAACTGATTTTGATAAATGATACATCATTAGATTCGTCTTGATATCCGAGTGTCACTGGGTATGAAGTTCGTTAAAATAAACAAAGTGGCGGATTGTATCCACTTTTAAACTGCAGCGCGGTCGGGTTTTTTTTTTAGTAAAAATATTTATATGAAGGAAACATTTTCGTCTCTTCATAGGTTTTTTTAATGCGGGTAAATTACACCACATTTTATAGCGTTTAGGTTAAGTCCTATTAAAACAGAATGATACGGAAGTCAAAGTAGATGGCAAAGTTGAGGGCGCTTAGCGGGTGCTACGGTGGACGAGTGGTTGAGTCGCTGGGCCGGAAATCCAGAGGTACCGGGTTCGATTCCCGGTCTGTACACAGGTGAGTGCCATTTAATTTTTCTATGTACTTTGATTTCTTGTATCTATATATGTAAAAATATTTAGTTATTCAAGTCTGTTATTTGCTTTCGGTTGCCAAATAACTATCCTATTGCAAATATGTGAACACAAACTATTAGGAAAATAAATGTATTGAGCAAATATCAATAAGGTATTCGTCTGAGTACTCGACACTGTCCCAGCAGTCATTAGCAATAGAAGTGACACCAATATGTTGACTATTGAGCATTAGCGGGTCGAGTACTGGAAAGTTTACCTTATAATGTCGTTCAGGGCAATATAACGTCACAGAATATAAATAGTATGGAAGCTACGCTTACTTTTTGAAATAAATACCTACGCTCCGTTAGAGCGTTAGGGTTGTTTATAGTATTTTTCATCACACTTGCTCGAAAATGGTGTCATTACACGTAGGTTTTGCGGGCCGTAAATGCCCTATTACGCCCTAGGGCGTAATGGTTTTCTTTTTAAATTTGAAACGCTGGTTCTGTTTTACTCTTATTTGTCATGTTCAAAGAAAACGCCAACTTACTTTTTTAACTTTTATTACTGAAATATTTATTTAAAGAGGACTGTTATTGCAAATATATGTAAACACATATTTCTGTAACATTAATTAAATGTTTAAATAGTGTATTTCAGTATTTTGCAAATATAAAATCAACCATTTTAAGTCTTTACCGCTTTTGTTTCCGAACGTGACTTGTCGTCTTAATATATGTCACTAATGTCACTGTCAGTTTTACAATTTTATTTAGGTTAAGTAAAGTTATTTTAATCAGATTTCCTCACAAGTGTGATGAAAAACATTGTGTGTGCCACGGGCGGTAAAGGAATTACAAACTCGTGTTGTTAAAGCCCTCGGCTTCGCCTCGGCCTTGTAACAAACACTCGTTTGTAATTCCTTACTTACCGCCGTTGATACACAATGTACTATTATGCAACAGTTGTATAAGTGGGTTCAAAAAATGCGAATTGCGTGAGTTGCGATACGAGCCGCGATCGCAAATAGAGACGCAATGAGCGTTTTTTGACTTAATTATACAACGTTGCATACATACTTTTTCTACGACTAGGTTTTAAATTATTGAAATACAAAATTAATCATAACCTGGAAACAAGGCAAATATGACGTTTGACTGACAGTATGTGTCTATGGTAAACTTTTTTTTTTAATTTAAAATATACTTAAATTAAAAATACTTTTTTTATGTTGGCATCAATGAATTTAGTTCGGAAAGTTTTGTTTTTCTTAAAAACCGTAGGAATTTAATTGTTTGTTAAGTTGGTAGTTGTGCATTTTTACCGCAAAGTTAAAATTGAGCGCTTAATCCTTGACCTAAGTTTAACCTACAGTTAGAAGTCAGTGGCTGCTAGCAATAACGTAAAGTGACTATAACGACACTAGTGCTGTTATGGGGAATAGAGTATAGACTTCTCTGAACTCATATTATGTATGTTCTTATATTAGTGTTCGTGACCAAGTAAAAGACAGATAACAGTACAGGAGTAGAAAAAAATTAAAAGATCGCGGGCTGTCTGGGCGCGCGCACGTAACAAACGCAAAGCGCGGCCACTGGCCTCCATGCGCACTCGCGACTGACGGCACCGCGAGATTCCCTTAGGGGCCTTGTAAAAGCGCGCGTATATGTGTGCGTGCGTTTCGATCGTTTTGTTTGTAGCTTCCTTACTGCTTTAGCTTATATATATTCTGTGATAACGTGGTGTGCGTAACCACAGAAATATAGCTCGCGTGCTAAAAAGAAGCGACCAACTTTGCACAGGGTAAATTTCAGTGGCCGTCAATATTATTAACAGATTAGAAAATCTGATTACAATGGTATAATTAACTATTCAAATACCATCAAATGAAATGGAAAATGACTAAACACACCACTAAACACACATCACTTAATTACTCTTTTGGCTTCAAACACCAAGCGAAAAACGTTACACGCTTGTTCTCACACAAATCGACGAACCATTACCTCGATATATTTCTGTGTGCATAACTTTGATCCCTTTTGCGAAAAAACTTTTTCTGAAAGGAAGAACGGCTTTTCTGAGGTTTTTTTAGCTGTGAAAAGAAATATTTTAGTGAATTGTCATGCACAGAAAAGGAAACTTATAAGACCTATTTAATTTTAATAACATTTTCATAAACCAATTCCACAGCGTAATTTGTTTTTCATCAAAAATCATAAGTAAATCAAACTAACTTTAGCGTTACAAAGACGACAGTATGCATACTAATGCCCGATATCCCATAATCCAGCGGTCTAGCCGAAGTTCAGCCAACTCGGGACAAGTTATGAATAGTTTACACTGACACCAGACTCCGAAGTAATGCATTAGACTGCCGCCGATCGCCTAGGGGAGTTCTGAATTCTAGAATCAACCTCTAAGTTTGAGTTTAGTATGCCGACGCGTATATTTACGTACTTACGTATTTTTACCCGACTGCGGCGAAGCCCAAAGGAGGGTTATGTGTTTGACCTGTATGTATGTAAGTATGTATGTATGTCCGTTCCTGTGTCCGCTCGTAACTACTCAACGGCACATCCTATGATAAATGATACATCATTAGATTCGTCTTGATGGCGCGAGTATCACTGGGTATGAAGTTCGTTAAAATAAACAAAATGGCGGATTTTATGCAGTTTCAAAGTGCACCGCGGTCGGGTTTTTTGACGTGATAACGTCTTATAAATCGATGAAGCCGGCTGCACGCACGAAAAAGTGTCCCGTTACCTTGCAGGGTCGTTACCTGTCAAATAGGTACTTTATATTATTCCAGCACTAAAGTCGTTAAGACGATAGTTTCTTACAAATTGTTAATAAAATAGCCCTTATTCCCTAAGATACGGCTGTCAAAAATCTCTATTGAATGACAAGAGACCAGTGGCGGATTTGCCCTAAGGCCCAGTAGGCCCGGGCCTAGGGCGGCCAGATATTAGGGGCGGCCAATCGTGACAAAAAATCACTGCTGCTGCTGAGAAAAGGGCGGCTGGTACTCAAGTCAAAGTCAAAGTCAAAGTCAAAGTCAAAGTCAAAGTCAAAGTCAAAGTCAAAGTCAAAGTCAAAGTCAAAGTCAAAGTCAAAGTCAAAGTCAAAGTCAAAGTCAAAGTCAAAGTCAAAGTCAAAGTCAAAGTCAAAGTCAAAGTCAAAGTCAAAGTCAAAGTCAAAGTCAAAGTCAAAGTCAAAGTCAAAGTCAAAGTCAAAGTCAAAGTCAAAGTCAAAGTCAAAGTCAAAGTCAAAGTCAAAGTCAAAGTCAAAGTCAAAGTCAAAGTCAAAGTCAAAGTCAAAGTCAAAGTCAAAGTCAAAGTCAAAGTCAAAGTCAAAGTCAAAGTCAAAGTCAAAGTCAAAGTCAAAGTCAAAGTCAAAGTCAAAGTCAAAGTCAAAGTCAAAGTCAAAGTCAAAGTCAAAGTCAAAGTCAAAGTCAAAGTCAAAGTCAAAGTCAAAGTCAAAGTCAAAGTCAAGGTCAAGGTCAAGGTCAAAGTCAAGGTCAAGGTCAAGGTCAAGGTCAAGGTCAAGGTCAAGGTCAAGGTCAAGGTCAAGGTCAAGGTCAAAGTCAAAGTCAAGGTCAAGGTCAAGGTCAAGGTCAAGGTCAAGGTCAAGGTCAAGGTCAAAGTCAAAGTCAAAGTCAAAGTCAAAGTCAAAGTCAAAGTCAAAGTCAAAGTCAAAGTCAAAGTCAAAGTCAAAGTCAAAGTCAAAGTCAAAGTCAAAGTCAAAGTCAAAGTCAAAGTCAAAGTCAAAGTCAAAGTCAAAGTCAGGGTCAAGGTCAACGTTATCACGTTCGACTATCGTCAGTAAACCGACTTTACAGACAACCGATTTTTTTTTTAGTAAAAATGTGGTTATATAATAAGTACTAGAAGATGGCCCGTTGAGCGACTCTGAGCCTATTCGTAAGGCTTATAGTAAAGCACCACGTCTCGGATCCATATGTCATCACTGGCAACACACACTGATCGAAGCGCAGCGTCGGACGTCCACCAACAAGATGGACAGATGATCTGGTTAAGGCTGCTGGCTCACGGTGGATGCAGGTTGCTTCCAACCGAACTAATTGGAAATCTATGAGGGAGGCCTTTGTCCAGCAGTGGACGTCCTATGGCTGAAATGATGATGATGATGATTACTAAAAGATGGTCGCGAGTTCCTGAGGAGTTCCGGCCACTTCCGACGTGCAGCAACGGGTCGCGGATGCAGGCCCCGCTGCAGAGGCTCCATCACCGGTGTGGTTTTATTGGGTATATGCTTCGTCCTTCTGAGGGGTGAGCCTCACATAACCCTCCCAAAGGGTGCTTTTAAGGGCCTGGGAAAGGGCCTGGTAATGCCTGCGGGGTATGCATTTCCACACCGTTAACAAAAAAAAGAAGATGACCGCAACCTCGGGGAAAAGTCATAATTAATCCTTGTTGGATTCGTCGACCGCTGGGTCAACACTAGTCACCGTTCAGTAACACTAACACCACAGAATAAGTAACAGTTCTACATACCTACCTACCTACCTACCTACCTAGTCCGATCCTATCGAGGTGGACCGGAACAAGGCGACCTGGTTCGACCCCAGGCGCCTCCGGCATCCACCCAGTCCGATTCACTCGGGGTGATTCGGCTAGCGACCTGGTTCGTGCTTTTGCTACTAATTGCTACGCCCACTACGGTTGCAAGTTAGTCAGGCTTAAAAAAAAAGCATACAGAAGTCTCTGTAACAAAACTGACGTTCGGGTCCCACTGGACGGAACTCACCGGATCCGACCGTCTCTCTCTCTCTCTCCCTATCGCATAACGCGTGCTCTTTCTAGTGTCTGGATAAGCCCCTCCGCGCGGCGAAATCGAAGAGTGATCCACTCCTGGTAACACTAGAAATCAAAAAAAAAACCTCAATCTTCATTTCCGTGACTTTGATTGGCTCGCTGTGATGAACGCGTTCGATTTTGGCTGTGTGTTTTATTTCGTAGGTTAATGTAAAAACAACAAATAAATGCAACTGTTGCAACATCTATCTATTAGCATCACTCGAAACTAAATATTCGATTACGCAAAATACATTTTTTTTACGTCTCGTGTTGTTTTGCGCAAGCAAAAAGTATCAGTTTATGAAATAAAACACATTTCAACCAAAATGTATGTCATTAATAGTACCTACATCTACATTACAAAACTAGGGTGGTAAAACAAAGAAAGGCCGAGATCGCAGATGTTTGCGACCTGAGCTGCAAGCGAGCGAGCGGGCTTTTTTATTACCTCCCGTGTTGTGTACATCATTTTATGTCTACAATTACCCAGAAAGCGGCTTTTACCATACGCGTAGCGTGCGGTAAAAGCGACTTTATGACCAGGTGTGGCATAAAATAAATTTCATTAATCTTAAATCATATTTCGGAGTTAGGTACCTAAGAGCCGTCTTGATTGAACTAGTAGTAGACGGACGGAGCCTCGTCAACAGATAACTGAGGCATTTGTATTGGGCCTTGCTTTGTACTTACGAGCCGGACGCAAACATCAAAAAGTTTTTTCCTACTACCCGCAGCTCGCACACATTGACCTGACCAACCAGCTAAAGCTAAACTAAATCATATTGTGCAACTAGTATAGTCCGGTATGTAATTGCCTAAGGTTGCCATACGCGACAATCCATTCTTTTGCGAAACTAATTTTTCCACAAAACACCATTTACGTTCGCTATTCTACAATAATATTTTACGCCGACCTATATAAGTCAATGACAGGCAGGAGTTTCAAAGACACTGAAAAAGACTAAATCAGAGAGTGATGATCTAAATTAGGCGTGTTTTCTATGAAGTCATATTAAGACTTAAATAAAGATCAAAAGTACCTATTATTGCGGTTAAATAAGATATAAATTTAAGACTACAGTAATACACCGGTTTACGCGACCTCGCTTTACACGATTTGACTATAGGTACGCGCATTTCAAATTTTCGCGCTATATTGCCCCTGTTCAACCGTATGTTCTGTTTAGTTTAATGAGCGTTCTAGGGATGGCTCCGGTGGTTCTCATGTTATTTAGTTTAGTTCATAATGTCAGGGTAGATGTCACGAGTTGTGAGAGTAGTATTTGTTTCGTATCAATAGAGGCCTCCGGCTGTCCCTTTGTTGTAAAGATTAGTTCGTCGTCGGAATATAGATGGCGGTAAATGTCCGTGTTTTAACCATATAACTGTAAGGGAATTCCTACCTTCCGCAGAGCCCGATAGAGGGCGGTGTCACGTCTGGAAACTAGCGAACGGTTGTCTATTCAAAATTATATAAGGGTTTGGAATTTCCATTGCTAGACCAGTAACAAAAGGTAACCAACCAACCAACAAGTGTAAAGTAACAACAAGTGTAAAGTGTTAAAGTGAAATATACCCTACGAAGTACAAGTGACGTTTAGTTTCGTACATTTTGGTCCTTCGAGCCGGATTAATCAGCTGGGCCCTGAAGTGGTAGGCGCGAGTCTGTGCAGGCAGGCACCACCTTCAGGAGGAACCGGAGTTTTAGAGACTTGGTGCCGGTACCAAGCGGCGACACCAGTTAGCGGAGCTGTGGTCGCGAGTTGGAGCCAGGATTCGGCCCCAGACGACGTCCTGCAGCAGCAGCCATCAGCTTCCAAGGAGTGGAAGGAGGGGAGGTGCAGAGAGAGGACAGGTATCAGGTGCAGTGGACAAAAGTGAGTCTGTCAGTGTTCGATCATTAGTGCAGTGTGTCAAGGGAAATTGAACCCTATTTCAAGAAAAAGGTTTTTATATAGGATTTTGTCTATGTTCGAAAGGCATGGGAACTGAGTGCTTCAGACATCGGGAATCCTGACAACTTACCCACCTTTAACAAGTTTCGCGATTTCTTGACCAACCGTTTCCGCGCTTTAGAGTTTGTAGAAATCAACAGATCGGCTGGTAACCAATCTTCTAAACCAAATATACCACTTGTTTTACACGCCATAGTAAGCACTCAATGTCCCTGCTGCACCGATACCCATAAAATAACCTTTTGTAAACAGTTTACCACCTTAGATGTTAACGCACGTCGTAATCTCGTCCAGGAGAAAGGGCTCTGTTATAATTGTCTCTGCAGCAATCATTCTGTGAAATTCTGCCAGAAACCAACACCATGCAGAATTTGCAAACGCCGTCACCACACGTTGCTTCACCAAGAAAGGAGAAACATGAATTGGGAATCACACGAAGTCTCAGCAAGTAAGCAAGGACTATTGGCCAAGGAAGTGAAGCACGTTAAGATTTTGGTGCACCATACCCAGCAAAAAGAAATCGACCGCCGTTTCGAACCATCCACCTACAGCAATGACGGGATGTGCACGAATGAAAGTCAATGGCCTGGACGTCCCTGGTTGCTTGGCAGAGTAAAAGAGAAAGGACGAAATTACGCGTTTAGGCACAGATCACCGTATTAGTTGAGAAAAACTGGCCTTGACGGGTGTTCCTTGTAGCGGGATGAGTTTGAAACTTGTATTTTTGATAATTTCATTTTTTGTCAGATTCAAGACGAAGTTTGTGATTTAGGGTTTTATAATGTTTGCTTATAGGTAATTAGGTTTACAACCATGTTATGTTCAGGGTTGTTGTCATGGTGGGCGGTGTCTTAAGGACAGTAAAAAATTGTACGACCTTACCTGTGTCGCTATTCCACCGGAAAGTTTTGAACAGTTCTCGGACGACTATAAGGATTCATGGGTCTGTCCGGAGTGTGCCTGCTCAAAACCGAAGGGCGATAATTCCGACACACCCATCCGTAGCCCAGGAATCGCACTGAATAAGACCTACGTCACAAGCGCATTTGTAAACACCAAGCGCGGCAGCGGCAGCCGTCCACCATCACAAACATCAAGTCCGATGCCAGCTCGTAGTCACGATAAGGAGCTGCTTAGTGAACTACAAGGACTTCGGCGAGAAATTATCGCGCGTCTTGAAGACCAAGATAAGCAATTTAAACTTCTCAGTACACTTTTTTTAGATACTAAAAACGAGTTGCTGAAAGTTAATGAACAGATGAAAACGCTCGAGGAAAAGATTTCCAATATGAGTGTATCAGAACCGTTATCTCAACACGGAGAACTACAACAACACAGCGAGACTGTCGTCTGCGATAGCAAGAATACATTTGCCGCGGCGGTCACTAGTAACAAAAAACAAGGTAGCCGGCGTAAGAATGCTCCTGCGGTAGCAATATCGGGCATCACTGATAAGGGTGGGGCCACAAAAACAGCGATCTTACCGCCTCGTCAGGAAACCGTCACTATAGAAGACATGGATTTTCAAACTGTTAATAACGACCCTAAGAACACTACTGGCGAAAATCAGCCGAAAGCTATTATAAACAGGAAAAAAACATGTTTCAAGGGTGAAAACACAACATCAGGCCTTCAAGTTGCGGAACGTAAGAAGCATTTACACGTATGGAGATTAGCAGTCGAGACGACACCGGAACAAATTGAATCCCATGTAATAAATGAGTGCGGTTCGACCGTGTCTATTACTGTAAAGAAAATAAAGCATAAGGTAGATCGAGATTATGCATCATTTATTATAGGAGTGCCGGAATCTATGTTTAACACCTTAAGTCAACCAAGTGTGTGGCCTCGGGGGGCTGAATTTAGTGAATGGTTTTGGTTTCGTGGATCCACATATGAAACGGAGGGAAAGTAAGTCTTTGGTATTTTTTTACCAAAATGTAAGGGGATTAAGAACAAAAACATCAAATTTTTTATGTTTTTTACAAATGTCCTCATTTGATTTTTATGCGATAACCGAAACGGGATGTAATGAATCAATCCACGATTCCGAAATCATTCCACAAATGTTTCAAATTGTACGATGCGACCGAACAGACGGACGTAAACAAGGTGGCGTACTTTTCGTGGCCACACCGCGGTATGAACTGCGAGAAGTCAACATTAACGCTAACTTGAATAATTATGCATTTGAATTGGTGTGCGTTACCGTGCACTTACATAGTCATTTTTTGTTTGCTTGCTGCGTGGTTTACATCCCACCTCAAAGTAATGATAACGAATATTTTGTTATGTTTGAGTTAATTGAACGTATGTGTATAAAATACAAAGGTAATTTAATGGTTTTCGGCGATTTTAACTTGTTTTCGTGTAACAGTAACGTTTTAGCATATTATGAATACTTTGTTGCGTATTGTGAGTTCGTTCAGAGAAATCAAATACCTAACTGCAACGATAGGCAACTCGATCTTGTCCTGGCGGGCGCGGGCTTGCGCGGTGGCGTGCAGGTGCGCGCGGCCGACGACGACGACGGCGTGCGGCCGGCGGACGCCTACCACCCGCCGCTGGTCGTCGAGGTGGACGCCACCGCCTCCAGCGCCGGCGCCGCCCCGAGTGCGCCCCTAGCGTCATACCGGAACTCTAATTTAGACTTGCCTTGCCAAAAATGGAATTTTTACAAAGCCGATTTTAATAGTCTTTACCATTCTTTAGCGAGCCTGGATTGGAGTAATTTATATAGTATTAATGACCCTCACCTGGTGGTAGAATATTTTTATGATAAATTGAATAAAGTTATGGATGACTGCGTTCCGAGTAAAAAGCGAAATCGTGTAAACTCTAGGTACTCTTACCCCGAGTGGTACACGTCTGAGCTCATTCGCGACATTCAACACAAACATCAGTTGCATAAGCGGTATAAGATCACCAAGTCTGATGGCGATTATGAATTGTTTTCGACATGCAGAGCGGCCGTAAAGCGGGCGATCATAGCGGCGCACGACTCGTACACGGACCGTGTTCAGAATCACTTAGCTAGGGAACCTAAAGCATTTTGGGACTTTATAAGAAACAAAAGAGGTAATGTATCTAAGCAAAAGCTAGTGATTGACGGACGCGTGCTTTCGGAGCAAGAATGTGCCGATGAATTTGCCACTTATTTCCACTCGGTATATACTCCCAGCCCGGCGTTGTTGGACGTGGCGGCGGCGGACGCGGGCTCAACAGCGAGCGGCGCGCGCGTGCACGTGGCGCGCCTTGAGCCGGCGGAGGTGCGGCGCGCGCTCCGAGCGCTCAAGTCGAAGCGCTCCGCGGGCCCGGACGGGATTCCCCCTTACATTTTTAAGGATTGCCGCAGTGTTTTAGCCGAGCCGCTGTGTCATATCTTTAACACTTGTCTCAAATTTGCGGTCTTTCCTGAAAAGTGGAAACTGACTAGAGTAGTCCCGGTACCAAAGGGAAAGGGTGGACCTAGTACTGGTGATTATCGACCGGTGGCAGTACTGTGTACACCTGCTAAGGTATTCGAATCGGCGATGCATAAGTCGGTACAGGCGCAAGTGAGCTGCCAATTATCGGACGCCCAGTATGGCTTCAGGAATGCACGTAGTACTACGGGAAACCTACTGCATCTCATGGTCAACATAGTTCCAGCTGTAGATGCCAGAGACCAGGTTGATGTGGCATATTTCGACTTCCGGAAGGCGTTCGACACCGTCGACAATGATGTCCTTTTAGGTAAGTTGGCAAATGTAGGTTTTAGTCCACATACTCTTACATTCTTTGCCAACTATATGAGTAACCGGCGGCAGTATGTGGACTATGCTGGTCATCTATCGCAGCCATATTTTACGAGGTCTGGGGTAAGCCAGGGGAGTAACTTAGGGCCATTAGAATTTATTTTAATGGTCAATGACCTTCCCGAAGTCGTTCGAGACTCGGTTTGTTTACTCTTTGCTGATGACCTAAAGCTAGTTCGGAGAATAAACGACAGCTCAGACTGTCTAAAACTACAGGAGGACATCGATCGAGTGGTAGGCTGGAGTCAAGCGTATAAATTACGGTTTAACGCGTCTAAATGTACAGTAATTTCGTTTAGCAGATCACGGAACCCGCGTTGCTACCAGTACATGTTAGACGGCACCCAGATGCAGCGTGTCAACGAAATCAAGGATTTAGGAGTGCTATTTAAATCGGATCTTAGCTTTCGGGATCATATTATTAAGGTATCGAAAAAAGCTTTCCGGAATCTTGGTTTCGTTATGCGACAATCGCGTGCATTTACCAATATTAACGCGATTCGTGCGCTGTACGAGGCGATAGTTAAGAGCCATTTAGAATGTAATGCAGTCGTCTGGAGCCCGCATGAGACTAAATATAGGTTCATGTTGGAGCGTATACAAAATAAATTCGTTAGATTTTTATATTTAAAATTGTATGGTGTTTATCCATTCTATCCGCTAATGTATCCGACTTTGTTCGTCTTAGGGATGGTAGGATACAATAAGCTGGAAGTACGAAGGGAGTTGGCGCTCGCCTCGTATATATTTAAGTTGTTGCGGGGCAAGTTGTTCAACCCTGGAGTGCTGGCCGAAGTGCGACTGAACGTTCCGGAGCGGTACGTGTGGCGGCGCATTCGGCCGAGTCTATTGGCCGAGCCTCGCGCGCGCACGCAGCTGCTTCGTCAGGCCCCCGTCACCAGAGCAATACGGGCATTAAATAGAGTGGCAGATGAGGTAGACATCTTCTCTTGCTCTCTGAACGAATTCACAAAGGTCACGCTTTATGTTTTGTGTTATAATGTGTTGTAATATGTGATATGTGTATAAATTTTGTATTATTATAAGTCCGTAGATGTAAGTATTCCACACTGTCGCATTAGGATAAGCCTGTAATGATAGTTGTGTGATGTTTTTAAATAAATAAATAAAAACATAGTTGCCCTTGGTGGGCGGCATGTTAAACCGTATGTTCTGTTTAGTTTAATGAGCGTTCTAGGGATGGCTCCGGTGGTTCTCATGTTATTTAGTTTAGTTCATAATGTCAGGGTAGATGTCACGAGTTGTGAGAGTAGTATTTGTTTCGTATCAATAGAGGCCTCCGGCTGTCCCTTTGTTGTAAAGATTAGTTCGTCGTCGGAATATAGATGGCGGTAAATGTCCGTGTTTTAACTATATAACTGTAAGGGAATTCCTACCTTCCGCAGAGCCCGATAGAGGGCGGTGTCACGTCTGGAAACTAGCGAACGGTTGTCTATTCAAAATTATATAAGGGTTTGGAATTTCCATTGCTAGACCAGTAACAAAAGGTAACCAACCAACCAACAAGTGTAAAGTAACAACAAGTGTAAAGTGTTAAAGTGAAATATACCCTACGAAGTACAAGTGACGTTTAGTTTCGTACAGCCCCGCTTTACGCGCCCGCCCGGATTGGTCAAATAAAGTCAAATTTAAAAACAGCATGGTGAGGTGGCGTGAGGTATTTAGGCAAATCACTGCGATGTCGTGTCAAAGTTAGTTTCAATATTCGCTTCGTTTTTTCTTTGGCCCCGTTATACGCGAATTTCGCATAACGCGATTTTCTCCAACACGCATCTCTCACGTAAAGCGGGGTATTACTGTATATCGTCACGGTTGTCACAACAAATAAAATTATAACATGTTTTGACGATCCATATCTGTGCGAAACAACAGGGTTTATGACGGGGGGGGGGTTGACGTACACCGGCAATTGTACGGTGCTAACCTCATTGCTCTTACCAAAAAAAAAACGGAGGGGTGAGACCAATAGCCATTGGCTCAACACTTCGTAAACTTGCTTCCAAAATTGCAGTCCATATACACAACGTCCCAGAAATTTATAATTATTTACTTCATTGCTATCCAGACCTTACGAAACTCCTATACCGTACCAACGCATTATCATAAAAACTAATCAGAAGTCGATTGTCAGCAGGGCGATCCCCTCGGGCCAGCAATCTTTCATCATCATCATCAGCCCATTGCAGCCCACGGCTGGACACAGGCCTCTCCCAAGGTACGCCAGAGAGCCCGGTTTACTGCTTTTGCATCCAGTCGCTGCCGGCCACCTTATGCAAGTCGTCCAGCAATCTTTAATTTGGCTATAAACCCTATCATTCAATATTTCAAATCTAAATTCAACGTGTGGTATTTGGATGACAGAACACTGGGAGGTGACGTAGACACTGTTATTTTTGATCTCGCAACCATCCAAACAAAATTCAAGAACATCGGCCTTAAAATAAACTTCAGCAAATGAGAATAGTACATAAAAAAAATCGATAGCCTCACTCCCAACATTAAACTAGTCACCAGAAGCTCCCTTTACCTCAAGTCCTAAAAATGGGGGATATTTTTGAAGACTCCTTTCCAGACTATATACTATACACTTTTTTGGAACCGGCTACCTTACGCATAAATAGCAGCGTGTCTGTGGCTCGGGATCTGGGTATGCAGTTCACACAAGTGCCCCTGCGGCAGTGACGTCGACGCACAGGGACACCACGGCCTATCGTACCAGAAGAATGCTGGACGCTTCTCCAGGCATATCGCGCATTATCCGCCGTTCTCTTGCCACCTTCAATGTGCCGACCTTACTCGAGCCAGCTGACAATGCCAGCGACGACGGCAAGAGACCGTACGGAATATCCTTGGTTATATAGAAACTGGGAAGGGTGCTAGTTTGGGATGCCACCAGTTTAGACACACTAGCTCCCGCCCATCTCCACGGAACCAGAAACCATGCAGGCGCGGCGGCTGAGGCGACCGAAAAAAGCAAGGCAACTTGGGCGTCGCGACCCTTGGTCCGTGGGGTCCCAGTGCCCGGCAGTTCTTCAAGTAATTTTGTCGTAAATTTGCTTTGATTTCAGGTATTTTAGTTATAAGGAATAGATTTATTTTAGTTTTAGTTTATTTAGTTTTAATCTAGTTTATAGTATGTTTACTTTTATCTGTTTTATTACCAATAAATAATACATTTCCACCAAAGTTGATGTCGTTAACATGGATTCTTAACCTTTTTTATGTTTGTACAAATCGAGCGACACGATTCACCTGCACCAAGTCCAATTATGCGGGAAATGTTATCTAAAATAGTTGTAACTTCACCCGACGTCGACATAATTAGTCAGAGACTGACTAATTGTGGACAAAAGTTCTAACTATTGGCTTCGTCTCGCGAAATTAGCTAACCGACTCGAGGTTTATTTTCTGGAAGCCAAATATAACTTGTCACAAATTCAGGACTTCATTTCTTGCTTCGGAATAGTTGTGTAATGAAAGTTGGTAGGTTCCACAGAAATTGATTAGATTTTTAGATTAGATAGGATTCATTTATTTTTTATTGACAATTACATACTTAGTGTTTTACATATTAAAACTAAAATGAATTCACAAAAAGACCGTCTAAATAAAATGAAATAATTATGAAATAAAAAGTTAAAATCAAAATGTCAATTGGAAAAAATAACTAATATCTAATCTAAAGTATCGCAACGCCGATAGTTGTTGAAGAACTACCTACTGAACTAACAAATAACGTTAATATTAGGTAGCCCATCATCCTATATCATCATCGTCGTATAAGAAGTAATCTCCATTGTAAGTGATAGACTCCGTTATAACCCCGCTACACAGCATGGTTGCGGATAAACCCAAACAAACAAGTAGTAGCTGAGCCGACCACTAACTCTATTTCGGCAACCTCACAATATAGCAATACACACAGTCCATTGACATGCATCTGGGTCAATTAACTATTTTTGTTTTTAATTTTGTCCAGTTGTCTAAGAGACAACAGTGTCTGAGTGGCTTAAACAAAACTGTTATAATAAATGCTACTAATGTGTTTGTGTATAGGAGATGGTCCATAAGATAATGGGCTTATAACTATAACAAAAATGTACATTCAATGAATTTAACTGTAGTAATTATAGAAAATCATGTTTTAAAGAGTTGTCCAGGGGCTGTAACCATGGCAATGCGGTACAAAAAAATTTTGATCGATCCATCTGCAATCCTTAAATATACCAACCCAACACGATGTGATGCTGTTGATGTTACTGGACCTCCTATTACACTACCTAGCTCTCAAAATTACGTGTACTGGATGCTACTGGCATTATTATCCCGAAGGACAATGATAAGCGTTATAAGTTTGACACTTTTGACAGCTCTGTGACTCCACAGAATAAATAATAGTAATTACCCTGTCCCTGTCCTGGACCGGTCATGCGAGTTTTTCGTCATGACGTCGCCCCTACCTGGTTCCACCGGAAGACCAGCGCTGGCTCTAAGGTCGGCATTTTGCTGAGGTGGGACCGTTTTTGCGGCAACTTGAGATAAGTTTATTTTATATATGTTTTGTTGTTTTGATCTTGTGCTGTCATGAATGAATGCATTTTCTTTCTTTCTTTCTTTCTTTTTTTTCTTTCTTTCTTTCTTTCTTTCTTTCTTTCTTTCTTCCTTTCTTTCTTTCTTTCTTTCTTTTCTGTGACTGACTCAGTCACTTTATGTGGCGATAATCATTTCAGCAATAAATAATTTGGTGAAAGTAGAATAATGGATGAGCACTGTCGACTTCCAGTGTGTTTCTATCAAATTCAACGCTGTTTATCAACTCGTAAAATTAATTGGGCGTGGCATAAAAACGGCATTTGACATCCTAACAGCCGCCGCAGCAGCCCACGAAAAGCTGTTACATTATCAGTAACAAAACTCTCTTAGCACTTCTTTCTTAATATAGTACCTACATTACACAACTAGGGTGGTAATACAAAGAAAGGCCGAGATCGCAGAAGTTTGCGGCCTGAGCTGCAAGCGAGGGACGTAAATATGCGACCGAGGGCTTTATTACCTCCCGTGTTGTGTACATCATTCTATGTCTACACTTAGCTAGAAAGCGGCTTTTTCCAGCATGGCCAGGTGTGGCATAATAGTAGATTGTGTCACAAGGGAGCAAAATGATATATTTACGGCGAGGGCGTACATTGAATCCTGAACGAAGCGACGGATTCTACAATTGAATCCCGAGCGTAGCGAGGGATTCTAAAGTAGAATCCGGAGCGTAGTGAGGGATTCAAGTGTTAACGCCCGTGGTGAAAATAATTTTGCTACCTTGTGACACATACTGCTTTTCACACCGACTATGAGGAAAATTTAAATACAAACGCTACCTACCAAAATAACGAAAACGAAATATATAGTTAGTCAAAGAGCATCACACATTTTTAATAAAATGAAATGTGAAATTGTTAAATTTACAGTTCCTTATTATTTTATAAAACGTTTATTACTTTTTACGGACGGGACGAATTTACCACTTCCATATTATATTTATGGCCCTCGCCTGCGGCTCGGACCCCAAACACCTGTGGTCTGGGCCATTCCTTATTATCGACTTTATGTAGAGTCGATATGTAGAGTCCATGTAGAGTCGATATGGAGAGTCGATATGTAGAGTCGATATGTAGAGTTGATATGTAGAGTCGATATGTAGAGCAATAATGTAGAGTCGATAATGTAGAGTCGATAATGTAGAGTCGATATGGAGAGTCGATATGTCGAGTCGATATGTAGAGTGGATATGTAGAGTCGATATGTAGAATCGATATGTAGAATCGATATGTAGAGTCAATAATGTAGAGTCGATAATGTAGAGTCGATATGGAGAGTCGACATGTAGAGTCGATATGTAGAGTTGATATTTAGAGTCGATATGTAGAGTCAATAATGTAGAGTCGATAATGTAGAGTCGATATGGAGAGTCGATATGTAGAGTCGATATGTAGAGTTGATATGTAGAGTCGATATGTAGAATCGATATGTAGAGTCAATAATGTAGAGTCGATATGTAGAGTTGATATGTAGAGTCAATATGTAGAGTCTATAATGTATGGTATGGCAATGGCATATTCTAAGCAGGTTCAAACTAAAAATACCCTGTAGGTAGTCCTTGAACAGAAAAGTATCACTTTGATCCCTCTTATGAGGGATCAAAATACTTTTTTCTGAATAGGAGGTGTGAAAAATATTTTTTAGCCTCTACAATCCGGGACATTCCTTATTGTACTGCCCTAAACGTGAGTGCATCTTTGAAAAAGAAAAAAAATCATGTGTTACACTTTGATAGAAATAAGTTTGGCAAGTTTTTTTTTTGTTACAATATACGGGCTACAGCTTACACTGTAACAACACGGCCGGACCCTTTTTATCAATCCCTATTTGCCGTAGATTAAGTCTCGTGGAGTCCGTTTGTTCACCTGGGTCTGTGCGCCGTGTTTTATTTATCTTGGTGCAAATGTAAATAAATAAAAGAAAGGACCAATTTAAAGGCTTGCCTGTTTATTCACTTGTTTTTTGATGTACTCAAAACCGCATCTACATGGTTTGCGCGTGCGTACATGTTGGCCAGTGGTTTTTAGGGTTCCGTACCAAAATTTATGAGTTTACGAGTTTTTTAGGGAACCCTCGGTACGCAAGTCCAACTCACACTTGACCAGTTTTATTTTTAGGTACATCGTGGTAATTACGATCTTGGGTATTAGGGGTCCTTTCGGATATACTTCGACCCAATGGGATCTTTTGTGTAATTACCCCTTACCGCATCTATGCAGTGGCTTGCTCCACCTCCACAAATCGGGTGATGGAACCCAGTGGTAGTGGAATTCATTTGGCTCCGGATAGCCTGTGACAAATTCCTTCATTCTTTGTCTGGCGAGAGCGTGATATTCACAAAATAATATGTGTTTCATTGTCTGCCTACAGCCATCTGTGTTGTCAGAAAGTCCCAACTTGTCCAGGAGTCCTTTGACCCCGAAGGACCAATATTTGGGACCTAGGTTCCTTTGTAATACAGGTATCCGGGAATGGCCTAGGTAACTCTTCAATGAAGACTATATTTTTATATAATTACAATATTTTATTGCAAAGCAATTGAATTACAGATCTTTAGAAAAAATAGGTGTTGTCCTTTCCGCGATTTTTGGATGTTTTAACTGGCGGTTATTTCCGATAGCCTCTGATCTTCAAATTTGGGACCGCCAACGGCCGTCGATGACGTCAGTTTGGCTGCGTTCTGAACAGTATTTATGGTTATTAATACAAAGACCAAATACATTGAAAATGTTAAAGTGGCTTACTCTATGGTAGGTGACCTGGTCGTGTAGTGGTTAGCATATTGTCCAGACAAGACGACATTAGACCACGTTTATTTTTTTTTGTACCAAGTTTATATGAAGGGTACACGGAGGACACAAGAAGATGTCTAGTCACCTAAGTAACTTTCTGAGTTATAGCGGTTTGAAAGTTAGTTGTCGTGAACAATTTCTTTAAAAGTCAAAAACGTATAATATTATTTTGAGATGAGTTTTTTTATTATTATTTTGGATCATTATTTGTGCGTTTCACCCGTCTCACTTTCGTGGACATATTATTGGCGAAGTTCACTCAGATTTTAGTCTCATATCGAGGTATTCGGTACATAATCCGGGACTACTAACAAATACCTTAAAATGTATTTATTAAAAGGGTCATGTACAAATAAAATATAACTACTTAGTAAACTAAACTTAAGTAAGAATTAAACTAAACCTATTAAAATAAACCTAAATTAAAACTAAAAATTATCTAAAAAATTGGGCCCCCTTAAAATTATATTAAAATCTGCCGGAATCTCGACAATAATGTGTCCACGAAAGTGAGGCGGGTGAAACGCTCAAATAATGACCCTTTTACATTGAATGATATTATTGCTCTTAACGTCCATAGAACGTGATATATAATTAGGTTAGGACATTATAAAAAGCGTTTTTTTATCAATCATGAATAGATTGAGTTTTACAGTTTTTTTTCTGTTGAATACCATTTTGCATGGTATTAATTTTATCAAGCGCCATTTTACTCAAGTATTTTACAATGCTGAGTTACGTATTATATAAAATCGTGTGGGATTCACTACGGCATGCGGCAAGGACAGCAAGCAGCTCCCTTTGGGATCGAGGGACTTGGACATACTTCACTGCGGTACTTCGAAACTAGTTTAAACTCGATCGGACTCCATTTAACCGGACAAGTGTGGATTTTGTATCTGCTATATTTAACTATCTTTAGAGTTTAAATTGCAATTTCTATTCGTATCTACAGGCCTTAGAAGTTTAAAACACTCGTCGATTTTAGCATTTTAGGGCACGCTTTTCAATGCATCGCCACTCCTCTCTAAAAGCTGCTTTCCGGGTGCATTAGTGCAAGGAAACATCTACTGGAGCTTTACCCTGGTCTGTCCTCATAGGTGATCTTCCTCGTGGCGTGACCTTCAACCTTTCCTTTGAGTACGAAGCGTTCAATGGACATATCCCTCCGTCGACATGCGTGACCAAAGCAGTACGTCTAGCATAACTGGCCGTGACTTCGTTTCTCGCGCGACAGAGCATCACCTGTGACTGTCAGACTATATTGAGTGGATAGTGACAGTTAGCATTTGTCGCGCAACAAAGAGTCGCGTGTCACAGTTGTGCTAGAGGTACAGGTGATGATGCGGGATTGTACAATATATAGACGCTGCTTAATGCCGAGTTTACCGAGCATAGAGTCGTTGGTACGAAATGCCGTCCAAGACACCCCCAACAATCTTCTCCAGCACCACATTTCTAAGGCGTCTATCCTTCCATAGGTAGCCACGACTTATTTACTATACATGAAATTGGCATTTATAACCAGTTTGAAATTTTTTCAGGTCTGATAAGTTTCCTTTACTGTCTACCAAGGACCATTAAAACAAGAGGACTGTCATTTTCCATACAAAAAGCTGTTCCCCGAATTTACAACGCCATCTATGTATAAGCTTGGTAAAAGAATTATATTATTTACAATTATTCAACTTTGCAAACATGACACAGTATTTAAATGTTAGAATTTGTTTATTATTAGTTGTTTACCAACTAATTGTTACTATACTATGTTTCTTTGTTCAATTATAACATCGTTAAATGTTTAGTTTTTTAGCGCCATCTAGTTTTTGCCCGAAAATCCCCTAGCGGTCGGTTTACAATCCAAAGTATGGAGAATGACAGTCCTCTTGTTTTAATGGTCCTTGCTGTCTACATAGTGTCTCTTTTGCCGATTTACTGCTGCCTATAGTTCCTGCAAGTTCCCTATAAGCAAATGTATCCATTTCAGTCAGTACTCTATAAATAATTTTCCGTACTTTTGCTACTGTCGTAGATTTAGTGTTTCACGATGGTTATTTATTATTGGAGACTAACGATCCTATTCCATTTCTACGCCTACTTGGCCGTCCTGACGTCAAATAAATCAATATCAGATTACAGTTACCTATACCAGATGAAATTCTAATACAATACCGGTTCAAACCCAATACTGGGTCCCGATACAAAGCCCTCGATAACAAAAGACAAGCATCGAAAGGTTTTAATAAAATCGTATTGTTTCACTGTATCCAACTTTGAGAGACCTGTGAAACTCTCCCATGCTCGTATCTCAGTTAATACTGTCATTGTAATTGCAACTTTATTAGGAGGAAATAAAGTTTAAGTTTCATTGGTATGGTGTATTAAACAAAGGTTTGTGATCGGTGCCGTTGTGCCTGGATTGGATTGAAAGTTGTTCAATCAAATTGAGAAGTTGGACAAATATGTTTGGCATACTTTGCTGTAGTGTAGGGTTATGAGTTGTAAAGTTGGACAATGGTTTTTTTTCATATGCAAATTAATAAATGAAATGTTTCAAGTGTTATTGGTTGGTGGAATAAAAATAGTTTGACAAAAAATTTACAACAACGAAAAAAGAACGCATAATACATCAACTAAATGTGACGTCCTACGTGAAAAGGTACCTTATGAGGGTTTCTAGTTACGGAGATATGAACGGTTTTGTGAAATCCTTCAAAATCATCATTTTTTCTTTTATGCAAAATTGTAAAATATAGGAATAGACGTGTATTTGTAGCTTGGTTTCACTGCTGTACGTTAATTTTTTCTATATAAAAATTGGGTTCAAAGTTTAGTAGAAAAGGTACCTTATGGCGGATCACATACAAAAATGATAAAGCTGTCGATAAAATTAATTAATAAAATTTACTAGCAACTTTTGCTTATTTCTTTTTTATACCACGACGGCGGCAAACAAGCATGCGGCCTGCATAATGGTAAGCAAAAATTTTCGAAATGATCCTAGAAAGCTGAAAATTTGGAAGGAAAGGGCCACTGGGTGCCACAGATTCGGAATTAAAAAAAAATAAAAATAAAAATAAATACATTTGTATGACGTTTTTTTAAATTTTTAATAATTAAACATTTTTTTAAAACAGATAAAAAAGTGTTTTTGAGGAATCGTATAACTTTTTGACCATTTTTAGAAAGACCTTGTATTTTTAAAAAAAAATGACAAAAATAAAAAAAACACTGGCGAATGCCCATCATTTTTGACCATTTAAGAAAAAGTTTTTTAATTTTTTTTCAAAAAAACTTACAAAAATAGACTTTTTTTTGCGGTTTCTATAATTTTTTACCACTTTGTCATGTTTCCCTTTCAACCTTTTTAGAAAAAGTCTTAAAAACGTTTTTTTTTAAACATAAAAACGTGTTTTTGGCTAATCGTGAAACTATTTGACCATTTTAGAAAAACCTTGTTTTTTTTTCAAAAAAATTACAAAAATAAAAAAACACTTTTTGGCGAATGCCTATCATTTTGACCATTTTAGAAAAAGGTTTTTATTCATTTTTTCGAAAAATTTACGAAAAAAGACATTTTTTGGCGGTTTCTATAATTTTTGACTACTTAAGAAAAAGAATCTTTTTAATTTAAAACACGCTAAAATCCACGACGAACACTTCTCACAACTATTCGAACGAAAAGGTAAGCAAATCCTGCTCATGCCGGCCGGCTGAGACTCCGAGCGGCCAGCAAGACCGAGAGAGAACGATACGTAAAGTGTTGGTGAGAGTAGGACAGATGCGTGGCGGTACTGGCGGTGTAGCCAAAATAATACCACGGCACGGCGGTATGAAGGACAAAAACTGAGCAAGTTACGACAAGTATTTCTAACATTTTTAAATTACACCGCCATAAAGTACCTTTTGTACTAAACTGTAGAAGCATATTATTCATTCAGCCTTTAATTCGCCTATAACAAAAATAAAGATAGGCAAAGACGTGTCGTGACATATAATTTACTAAATGGAAATACATAATAAAAAAACACAATTTTTACACAACATTGAATATCTCCGTAACTAGAAACCCTCATAAGGTACCTTTTCACGTAAGACGTCACATTTGAGAATTACTCTTAATTGGTCAAGATTTGAAGTAAATTTCTAATAACCTTTTTTCTTCAGTTTTCTGTCTTAATACAAGATTTGTCAATAAATAATGTAAATATCGTGCCATACTGTAATTATCAATAATTTTTGCTTATGGCCCGCCATAAGGTACCTTTTCTCAAATGTATGGGAATAATTTGTGATTTTTACGTAACTTCAATCGTTTATAAATAAAAAAATACGACTTGTAGAATAATAATGACACTTTTGAGATACTTGTGTAGACTGATTAAATATAATTTAGTACTCATTATACGAAAATTGTGAATATTATAGGAATGATGAAACATATAATAAAAATGACATTTTAATTAAAATAAAAATATTTCGTTAACAATGTG
Organism: Eudemis profundana; assembly: GCA_947034925.1. Taxonomy (NCBI): domain Eukaryota; kingdom Metazoa; phylum Arthropoda; class Insecta; order Lepidoptera; family Tortricidae; genus Eudemis; species Eudemis profundana. The sequence continues at coordinate 4,321,206 of OX344809.1, forward strand.
ATTTTATTTCTATCCCAAAATGTGCAGTCTAATATCTCTAACTATATACAATGGTTCAGATTACAATATGTTAAAGAAAAGGCCGAATTTTTTTTTTTTTTAATTTCGTTCTCATAAGCGACTTGCTCTAATCACAGGCTGATTTTTCACGACCTGGAAGTCACATTAAAAAAACCATTACTGATTTCCAAAGAAAAATACCTCGAGATACATAATCAATCATCATCTCCATAACTTCCAACGGGAACATACTTAAAATTAGTTTTAAACTTCTTTTGACGATTTCTCAAAAGTGCAATTTTAGCATGTGCAGGTATGATGTTTTTTTAAAAAAAAAGTATGGGACTTAGGGTCGTGATTCTTTTTGTATTAGATAGCTTATTTAACACAAATTTAGGATCTGTGCTTAACTCAATACCAACCATAAGGTACCTTTTCCCGTGGAACGTCACAAATGAATTAACAAGGAACATACGTCTTGATATTATATAGTGTCTTACTCGTACCTGTAATGATATGGTTGACCAAAAGGTCTATAGGTAATGGATGTCTATATTGCGATGAATAAGTGCTATATCGATACCTTTAGACTCAAAGGGCGTACGCTCCATTAGAAACTACGGCGTTTACGTCCTTTGAGTCTAAAGGTTTCGATATGTGATTGGGTGTGACGTGATGAAAATAATCGAAAGTATATAATTGCGGTTTTTGAAAGTCTCTGTTTAGTAATTGCTGCAGTATATACTAGTACTATCTGTCCCGGCGAAATTCGTCCCACCTCAAGAAAACGCGATCACCGCGCCATCTACCGGGTCCAATTGTATTTACAAACTATCCAAGGACACACTCAAATATACACACAAAATATCATTCAAATCGGTCCAGCCGTTTAGGAGGAGTTAGGTGACAAGCACACTTAGGTACCGAAGCATTATTATACAGGGTATCCCATAACTGACACGTCACAGTGACACTGGAGGTAGACCAGGTCAAGAGGTACCAAACCAACTTAACATGACCCGCCGACCCTATTTTTTTTTTCACTAGTGGTGGTTAAAGTCGAAATTAATGTTTCGCTGTGAATTAATTCAAGATCAAACTAGTATTTTTTTAAATTTTACTTAGTTTTTGGATAAAATATCATTTCTGTAACCTTAATTAACAATTCATGTTACCGTACACATAAAAAAAACTAACCTTGACACCTTTCCGAGTGCACACTGGCACTAATAATGTTAAAAGCGGTCAAAATTCATGAAAAACTTTAATTCGACAATAACTCAAAAACCGTGCCACTTTTACTGGGTTCATGTTAAGTTGGTTTGGTACCTCTTGACCTGGTCTACCTCCAGTGTCACTGTGACGTGTCAGTTATGGGACACCATGTATAAAGTCAACAAAATCTCTCACAATGAAATTAGCTGAGTGCAAACTTTTTAATCACTAAAGTCTATATTTGTCTAGTCTAAATGTTTACGATTCAAGTAAAGTAGGCTCAAGGGATGTTTTCATAATGTTTTATTATTTTGCGCTCAAATGAATTAAACTTTTGTTGCGAATGTTTGCTGCGAGGTTTATTTAGGTTAGGAGTGGTTACCACATAGCTTTGAGTAAAGCATAACTGTTTGTTGATATGTGTGTTTCATTATTCAAGCAGATTAGTACTTAATTAAAATTGTTAATTTTAAATGCAATGGATCTGGTTATTTAATTTTGCTGTACCTGATGTTACTATATATTAGATATGATTTGTATTAAAGTTATCTGAATTTTTATAACACACCACACATAAAATACTAGGAATTCGTAAATTGCTACGTTTTTTTTATTATATTTTTATTTCCTACCTTTTGGTAAACATTGATGAAGCATATGATACGATTAGAGCTAGTGTACAGATGAACCTTATAATAACCGGATTAAATTTAAGAATAATTTATTACTCAAATCTATTTTTTTTTTAATTTCAGCGTATACAGTTCTGTGTATATTAACATGGATTTCCTTAAAGTAACGCCTGGTGCAATCAATTGCTAGGACATTTTCTCCACGAGTATTTCTTTGCAGAAATCTCAACAGCTTCAAATATCATTTAACTTTTTTTCAAATCTATATTTATATTTTATTTTAACTCAATCTTCCATTTTGGTCTTATAAAACCAAAGTGGGTAATATTTTTAAGTCGGAGGCAGATTTAATGAAAATTAAGTGAGCGATGGTACTAAGGGAACCCTAAGGGTGCTTTACTTTCCGGAGTTCCGTCACTAATTACTTGATCGTAAAAAGGATCGTTAACTTGATTGCTTGAACATACTTAGAAACATTCTGGATTGTTTTTAAGTGCTTAAAAATCGGATAAAGCTTAACTAAGCTATGCTTTGTACTCTTAAGGTGATTTCGCTCTAAACAAAAGTTAATGCGCATTCACGGGTTAAGGCACTTGTGCTACCGCCGGTGAGTAAGCGAGTGAAATTGGGCGAGTAGTGAGGGAAATATCGGTGTGGGTTTTAGTGGGTAGGCTCCTCTCCAAGTGGGAGAGAGTCCCCCTCCCCCCAATGGGCTTCCCCAGCCCCGGGGGTATGCGTAACGCATTTCCCACACCACAAAAAAAGGTAACGTTTGCTCTTATGTGGTGTGTTATATAAGTAGTTTGGGAAAGTAACATGTGCTTGCAAAGTGTTAAATTAATATATTTGACGAACCTTTTCATTCCGCGACTGTACAGGTCGATTCACAAGAGCTGGCACGAATAGATTGGATAATGACTGTCTATGTGTGCACCACAAAATTATTAAATATAGGTTGATTTAATAAGCGAGAATTGTGTTTTCAGTCAATCTTGTCTCAACTTCGTAATTCGTGCATATTATGAACAAAAAACCCTACCTATATAATCGCAACCTTGTTTGCACATTGACGCCGTGAACCGTGGAAGTTGCAGGAAAACATCTAAATTTCTAATGAGTTTCGTATATTTTTGCCAAGATTTCGCAGATTGCGGTGTCAAATAAAAACTCCATGAAACTAAAATATATGCAGCGGACCGTCAAATTTACCATTCTGCCATATTTTTTCTTGAAGGACGAAGATGTGTTACTATGTACATGTTTACAAAATATCTGGACCCTCCCGTACATCACTCAACAGTGACAAGTGACATTACTTTTGTTCAATCCATTCGTGCCAGCTCTTGTGAATCGACCTGCTTCCTGTTTAGCATAACAAATTTGAAAGTTTGTACATGTCACTAACACAAGCGTCTAAAACTTATACTACCAAATGCTACTCTTTGTATTCCTGATAGTACAAAAGCCTTATCTGTAAGTCCCAGCTTTAGGAACCGTTTTAAAAACATCCCCGCCGTTGCCAAGTTGGCACGGTCCGAGGAAGCGACTCTGCTTTAACTATGAAAAGTGCTAAAACACGAGTTTTTAAAAGGTCGTGTTTTGTTTCCTGGCCGTTTGGAGACAGTGATATACGAGTTGGTATTGTTTTTATGTAAATAGTGGAATGAGGGCTGTAGGATGATTCAAAAGTATGGCGTCAATTTCATCCTATCCTATATACAGACGAGCGGACCGAGATATTTTGACCCCCTATTACGAACTGTTATTTTATTAGATCCCGAGTCAAATTATATTATGAACATGATTGACGGTACAATTGTGAATAACCTTCTGGGCCAAACAGGTCTTTTTACACCATAGTTTATCTTTGTCTGGGTATTACTTCGCAAAATCTGTTTGACGTGGCTTACATGTACGAGTAGGTAGGTACAGAGCATTTTCCAGATTTTCATAGAGTGTTTAATCTTTTTAACAAAAGCGCCACCTGATGAGTTTAAAATTGTTCATCTCTGCTAGTGACTTTGTTTTGTGGAAATAAAAACATAAATCGGCATTTTTAATACCGTATTTGAACATTTTGGATGCAGCGCCGTCAAACACAGAGGATGTCACTCTGACGCGACGTCGACATCTCAAATCAAAGGCGAAGCTTACAATTTTATTATATGGGAGTTTTCGCTTCCTGACGAGTGAATCTGTCATTCACGTTGAACTCAGTGCGGTACAAAAATACAGCCTGTAAATCTAATACGGGCGAATATTGAAACGGTGGTCAGCATAGGACCTAAGAAGCATATTTAGATAACTATTGCTTAAAACCACAATGAAAATAATTACCATACAAAATAATTCGGGCCGCAATGTAACGCAACACATTCAAGTTGACAAACACGCTGGTTGACAGTTACTTTAAAAAAGCTCGTATCTCGCAATGTCATAACAAGCATGTATGCGGTACATTGCTGCTCAGTAAATTTTCAAAAATTAATTACGAGGTTACTATTAAGTGTGATTTAAAAAATCATATTAATTAATGATAATACTACTAAACGCTATATCTGGTTTAATTGTTCGCCCATATTAGACTTACACGCTGTATATCACCTTTGTATTGCGAATAAAAGAATATTGCCAGGTTTTTCTTAAAACCAAGAAAAGACTGAGAAAGAATTTCTGTATAATATAATTCGAGGAAAGGATGGTAAGGCCGTGCCTTTGTTTTGCTCGACTTGGCGCAGATAATCCAGGTTTTCTCATCGGTCGTCCAAAGAGTCTACAATACAATCTACCTAATGCAGTAATGTGCAAATGTTTTATGAAATATAAAAAAGTTTTGCCTTTAAAAGGTGACATATTTTTGGCTTGTATGGATATGGTACGAAAATGTCCGTCTTTGGCTCAAAAAATGTTAAAAAAGGTAAAAACTTTAGCCGGGTAACAACTGTACCGTACTGTACCTACTCAATATATTTCTACGAATGATACGCAAACCGATGATGTTGCGTATATCCCGCGATATACGAGATCATCATAGTCCCTTCTCGTAGGCTGCATGTATTAAATCTTTATGCCACACCTGACACCAAGTGTAGACATAAAATAACGTACACAACACTAGAGGTAATAAAGAAAGCCATCGATTGCAGCTCGGGCCGCAAACTTCTGCGATCTCGGCCTTTCTTTATATTACCTCCCTAGTTCTGTAATGTACTATAATGCTTCAGTGTTTTGAGGGACGTTCCATAATATCATTTTACGCATGCAAAACGTATCAAGCTATAAAATAAAACACATTTCAAACATAATTGATGCTGTGGAAGCGAATGACGACTCTTTCTGCTAGTATGAAAAACCACAGACTTGAATCACCTTATGATTCTTACGCTAAATAAACGACGCTATAATAGAAGCCTAAAACTTCGCACAAAGACAACTCGAAGAACCCCGAACAAGAAGAAATAAGAAAAGGGATAATATTCGCCGTACAATAAGAGTATCAATCACAAAGTTGACAAAAACATATCGGTTTGCTCAAGTTGGGCCCTTATCGGAGGTGTCGTGGCCGATTCATAAGTGCGAAGTGGAACGGTAGGTATAGAGGATGTTATTCAGACAGTTTATTAGATATTTCTAGCTCCGAAGGAGCAAAGTTTAAGGAAAGAAAACTAGCCACACTTAGCAATGCACCGACGAGAAGTTTCCAAAGTTGCGAAACTTTCAACATGAGAATTTTTCGGTAACTTCTGAGAATGTTCTCGAGAACGAGAATTTATCTCCTGACGTGTACTTCTTTATTTATTTTGACAATAATTATGTACACGAAATACAGTAAATTTATGTAAAATACAATAAAAAATAAAAAAATTGCTATAATTAACACGAAAATACAAAAACCGGCGTGACTTGACCTTTGTATAAAAAGAGTTACTATGGCAGAAGAGGTCAGATAAAATTTGTTATTTATTTTAACTGGTGCAAATGGCACCTAATAAAATAAGAATAGTAGAAATAAAAATACAAAATGATAGTTTAAGCGTTTCGTTATAAAGATATTACAAAGATACCTACATAACCAGTCGCATATCTACTCTTTGTCATTGTCAGAGTCATCAAAACTGGGCAAACTGATATTTCCCAAACTATCTTCACCACGTATTTTTCTCACAAAGTCCAGTATCTTACAATAACGTCATCGTGATTACAATTTATCTAAATACGAAATATACTGGTGCTGGAAATATATCTGTTTGCAACTTTCTCTTAAAAATATGAAAAATATTTTTCTGGATTATAGAAAGCAAAACGATAATAAAAAAAAATTAATACAAAAATCTTAAAAAAAAACAAAAAAATTATTGCGTTGTGGGGTTTGAACTCGCGTCTTGTGAAAATAGTCAACTACGGTTTCCACTCATCTACATGAGTCTTACTAGTACGGGTCGAAATTGTCAATCACAATACTGGTGCTTGATACATATCGGTTTGCAACTTTCGCTGTGAAATGTTCTCGGAAATTTAATGAGAATTTAAGCAAGTTATTGGTAATTTATCACTTATCAACAAAATAATTAACTTTATTACACTAAAACATGTACATAAACAATATAGAGTATTTATTATGCACATTTAAACTTTATTGTAAGAACATTTTCTTTTCTAATCAATAAGTTACATGTTGCAAGAATGTTCTCAGAACATTCCCGAGAATGTTTCCACGTTTTGAGAATGTTCTGCAACTTGTACATTGCTAGGCCACACTGCGGCCAAAGACAACGAAGTAGTTCGTCTTCGCCGTTTAGGAGCGCGCAACACGTAAGGCACAGGGCTGCCGCCCGTCGGTTCTGTAAAATACGAAAGTACAGAAACACAAAACTATCAAACAATCTATTAACGAATTAAAATATAACATTTATATAGATACTAATGAAATACTCACCTTTCGGGATCCTTAGGAATGTTGAAATATGATAATTATGGATTTTGCGCACTATTCCTCAAACATTCGAGCACACTGCAGTATATAGGACTTCGATACACTTTGTGCGCAGACATTTTGTGCGTTCGATCGCTCGCAGCGACGGCTCAGCCCTGGCTAAAGCAAACGCGCGCAATCGGAAATGCTTGCCTGTGGTGCGTCCGTACACGGCGCGCACACATGCGCGCTCCCGATGTACCTTTTGTTGGAAGAAAAACTATCGTATACCGTGCTGCGGCTCTTTAGGAGCGCGCGATAGCTATTCAAGGTCGAGGTGCAGGGCTACAGAAGCATTCCATGTAAACATCTACTGTTTGTCCCTTACGAAACGCTAAGGGCCGATACAGACGGACTGCAACCCAACTGCAACTCCCTACGATTTGTATGGGAACTGCATCACAACTGCGCAGTCGGCGTGCAGTTGTGATGCAGTTCCCATACAAATCGTAGGGAGTTGCAGTTGGGTTGCAGTCCGTCTGTATCGGCCCTAAGGTAGCTACCCTAATAAAACTTATTAGCTGCTAAGAAACACCACCCATCTTAAAGCCAAGTTATAATATTACTATACCGACTTTCAGATTCCTAATTTTACATGTCAAAAGTATTAAAAAGTTAGTGTCCCTTACGAAACGTTTTCGTGGAATGCGTCTACAGTCCGTAAATTTTTTCGCATATGGGCGTTTTTCCATTACCGGTCCGGCACCGGCACTGACGCCGGCGCCGGTGCCGTGCCGGTGCCGGGGAAGCAAAAATGTGTGAAAATGTATGGCTCGCTTTTTCACTTACCGGCGCCGCCGGCGCGAAATGACATGAGAAGTCTCCAAAACCCAGAATTAACGTGCTTTTGGAAAGTCAGCGCCATTTATTAGCATCAATGAGGGTATTTAGAAATCAGAAATCCACCATCAGCAAAATCAGGTGGTGTGATTGGTGGATCTTGACGCCTACTGTCAAAAAGACCTTTCGCCACCCTGCTGCCAGCTGGTGGGCTTATGATTTCTAAACACCCTCATTGAAACTAAACGTCTGCAAAATGTATTTATTTTTTTGGCTTTTAGAGAAGAAAATTTTAAACATAATAATTGATGCCGGGATAGAGTCTGGCTAATGAAAGATGAGACTAAAAAATAGCGGCAAATTTAAAAAAACAACGGGTTGCAACACTGTTTATAGGGTGACAAAAACGGTAATGATACTTGGGCGATTTTTGATTTGTTATCACTTTTTTAATTCTTCCGATTTTTGTGAAAATTAGTAAGTACATAGTTTTTATTAGAGTGTTAGTGTTTATTTATGATATATATTTACTCCCCACATTAGCCACGGAAAGAAAAGCAAAAACAATTCAGTAAGTATTTTCGGAAACTGTTACTTTCTTATGTTGCATATTGAGTATCAAAATCACCACGGCATACTATCCTCAGAAATCTAATGACGTTTGACACATTTGACGTTTGTATAATGTCGCCATTTAAAAAGTTTTGAATAAATGTCAGTCTCATCTTTCATTAGCCAGACTCTAGCAAACAATGACTATCTTTATGTTTTTATGGAAAACTGATCGACTGGGAATCACGGATTGGATTAAATCCATTTTCTTTCGTTTCGCTACGAGTATTTTTCTCAAGATAAACTGTACTAAATATACAACACAACTACCCACTTTTTCAGGCTAAGTGACTTGGCTGTTCTACTCTACAGTCTACCGGGTAGCAGCAGGTGTGAACTTTTATTGAGATGAATGGCCAGCGAAGTCTGCGGCTCCAGATAGCGAATAGCCAGGGACTTTGAAAGAATAGACTATCCATGTAACAACCCGGTTTAGATCTACGTGGGCTTGTTTTCCACAACTCGACGACAGCGCCAATTTTGCATAAACTAATATCAACATTTTCTTAGTTCCAAACAAAAATAAAATCAGATCCACGCGCCCTTAGAAACCACGTCCTTCAGTATCAGAAAAATATTTATTACCACATAAACTTATGGAGCATTCATTCCACGAAACCGTTTCGTAAGGGACAAACAGTAGATGTTTTCATGGAATGGGTCAAATTAAATAGGTATCTATGTTTTGCTTCGGCTTAATTGGGTAATTCTATTCTATGTGTTAGCTGCCGTCATAATCTGCTTGTATATAAAGTTTCATAAGAATTCGTCTCGTAATTTTTGCGTGATGCGTGCACAAACAAACAGGCAAACTGACAATAAATCCAAAAACTTTTTATTTATGTTGTATTTCTTATTTTTAACACTCCCCAGTTACTTTATTTGAAAAAATCTTGAATGTAAAACAGTCTCTACGATTATATTACATGTATAAATTCAGAATTCAGTAACATTTTGCCAGTTTTCAATTCAATTTTCGTTCGCTGAAAATTCTAATTGCTTCGCAGAATGCGGCGTCTCTTCGGTGGATATCTCAGTCGGCGACCTAGTTAACTTCGTTGGCGTTAAATGTGCGAAACTTTACCTTGTCCAGCGTTAATGACGCGTTTTGATGAATGAATGTGACGAAGTTGATGTAATCGTGTAGTTATGATCTTTGTTCGTAAGATTTTACTGTTATTCATCCATAATTTCATATACAGCCTGTAAATCTAATACGGGCGAATATTGAAACGATGGTCAGCATAGGACCTAAGAATCATATTTAGATAACTATTGCTTAAAACCACAATGAAAATATTTACCATACAAAATAATTCGGGCCGCAATGTAACGCAACACATTCAAGTTGACAAACACGCTAGTTGACAGTTACTTTAAAAAAGCTCGTATCTCGCAATGTCATAACAAGCATGTATGCGGTACATTGCTGCTCGGTAAATTTTCAAAAATTAATTACGAGGTCACTATTAAGTGTAATTTAAAAACACATATTAATTAATGATAACACTACTAAACGCTATATCTGGTTTAATTGTTCGCCCGTATTAGACTTACACGCTGTATTATATAAGGTGACATGATTTTTTTTGTTTTCCTTTACTTAACAAAACAATAAATTAAAGTTCCGTCTAAAAATAATCATTCTGTGCATTAACTGACAAGATGCTTAACACTTTCCTCCTTTTTACCTAACAAAACAATAAATTAAAGTTCCGTCTAAAAATAATCATTCTGTGCATTAACCGACAAGATGATTAACATTTTCTGTCAGTTACAATATGTTCGAGAAGGTGTACAAAGAAATCTTAATTAATTATCTCATTAACAGAGTGTTTTTACGTAGCGAATTTGTTTCCCAATTTTCTCCAAAACAACATCATAAAATAATTTATACTTAAATAATGTATTCCGAGAGCCGAATATTATCAGCTGTAATCGGTAGCTAATTTGTTAGCACCAGTACCTAGTGGGCATTTCTCCAGAAATATGTTTGCGGTCACCTCATTCATCTGGCCCTTTTCATACTAAATGTATGGAGACAGATGAATGAGCCGCAGACATATTTCTGGAGAAATGCCCTAGTATAGTCCATCGGTTTTAATAAAGGTGATTCTAAAAAATAAGGTTTTTTAGAGTGCGACTACGATAACTTTTACGGTAACGAATTCTGTTTTCTTCTATCATAGTCGATAGGTGCCTCCCAGTGATAGATCCTGATTCGAACACACTTAAATTTTTTAAAATATAAAACTAGTTAAATTAACAACGATTTTTTTAAATGCTCTTTTCCACGTTAACTTAGAAGCTTAAATTTTAAAGTAAACTCCTAGGTCTGAAATACTATATAATAATTTAGCCCTATCGCAAAGGCTTCTCTCTGCAGCTTACTTTACTACTACAAGAAGTGCTTAGGTACTAGTAGAAGCTTCAATACAACTCTCAGGATTGCATGCTGCATGTAATACTAGACTTACATCTGTACATAAATCCTAATTACATAAAGCTTTCAAGCGAGCTCATATCTAGGTGTCGGGTCATTAACCCCAAATGTGAGCGAGCATTAGTGCTATCAGAGCACGCTGAATAGTTGGCACACACGTACTCGTAAGTGTTAACAACCTGCGCGGTTAGTACAAGGCACTCTACAAGTCAGTACAGTGGCAGTGTCAGACACCAAGATGATCTGACGGCCTGTAGGCGTATGATGCTACGTTTTGTCGCGCGATAAATAAATGATAAAGCATCCGTCACGTTCTGACAATTTTTTTTAATCTTTATTTTTAGGGAGCTTTTGTCAGACTGACTATGCCAGCTCCGTTAAGCTTCTACCGTACAATCTTCAAAGCAAAAATACAATAAAAAATGTACATAAATACCTAAATTCTGACAAATAGTGTATGAGAGTGACGAATGCTTTATCATTTAATTATCGCGCAACAAAGCATCATAAGCAGTACTAGCATCATTACATAAGCCTAGGTCAATGGAGGCAAGAGCGTTCGTTGTGGAAGCTTTTGCGGGAAAGGATGAAATGCTCATGATGATATTATCAGCTGTTCTTAAGTAAGTATCTAGATACTCGTAATAGGGTATTTTACAACTTTTTTGAAATTAAATAAAGAATGAAATAATTAAAAGAAATGCCTCTCAACTCAATAATAGTAATATTAGTGAGAAAAAAAAATAAAAAAAATAATAATTTATTTCTGCAAGTAGGCCCTCAAGGGCTCTTTTACATGTCTCATCTCTTATTTTCTTCTGGCGCTTCGGGTAATGACCTTCTGGTGAGAAGAAGCGCCGGAAGAAACACACCAGTTTCTCTTTTCGACCATAACATAATAATAGTACATTACTGCAGAGGCCGGGAAGTAAAGGGTTGCCGGCCGAGTACATATAGCTGGCCGAGCGAAGCGAGGCCAGATAGTTACGAGACTGGCAACCCCATTTCACGCCGAGGTATGTATAGTGCTTTTCTCAAATATGCAATGAAATAAATAAACTTACATATTAGTACTTACTTAACCTGAATAATACTTTATAACACAAACTTTCTGTTAGAAAGTGTCGTTAGTGACATAGACAATGCAAATGTTCGGACGTTCGGTCCAAAAGCTGTTTCAGTTTACATTTTTACCGCGAATATTTAGATGAAATATTTTAAATATGTATTCGTGTAGTTACATTGCAATTTAAAATTGTTTATAGTGTGTTATTTGTTATGTTCATGTCAATAAATAAAACTGCAAAATGTAGCAAACATCGTTTTTTGTTTTTTTCATGGCTGAATGCCGTTATGCTGTGGCCCAAATAAATGTGCAATGGTAATTTAAAAAAAATACATTGCCGGCCTAGGCCGGCAATGTAAGTATGAAATTCCATTACGTGCCAAGTATCAAGCCGCACCGGAAACGAGGTACTTTGCGGCCTATTTTTAGGCACGTAATGTCAACATTTCATGCCATGTTTGAGAAAAGTCTATTTACACTAGGGATGTAACGATACCGATACCGATACCGATATATCGGCCGATATATCGGTAACGCCGATATATCGGTATCGCCGATAATATACAACCGATATTTGAAGAGCGTGAAAAGAATTCGTTGTATGAAAAAAATCTGAAAAAAGTAATTTCAACTACTGACTTAATTTATATATTGGTCTATTACCTTGTGCAATAATAATTACTATATTAATTATATATTTGGTTCATAATAATTAAAAAATAATTTTGCGTTGATAATTTATTATTTTTACTTTACACCTTCAAGGTTGACTCTCTGTTAAATAACTTAAATATAGCCAAGTTTTAGGTATAATAAGGAAATACAAATATTAAATCTGAAGTTCATACTTCATTAGTTAGCTAAGATATCGGTATCGGTATCGGTATCGCCGATAATTTACTACAAATATCGGTATCGGTATCGTATCGGCAAAATGATGTATCGTTACATCCCTAATTTACACATTATAAACCACTTCAATATTATAAAAACTCACCGAGATGTACAACAATGTTAAAATCTCATTTTTAGACTTCCCCAAAAACCGCTTCATACTTAACTAAAGCATACTAGCGTTGTAACGTCCCACGGTTAGACTTTGTATAGGAAAATCAAGAACATGCAGCTACGGTAAAACTTGCATAAATTCTAACAAAGTTACCATAAATTGTATGAACTATTCAATGATGTTAATACATACCTTTAAAATGGACTTTCCCGCCCAACCTTGCAGGCTCATAAAACAAGTTATGTACAACTTAATTAGGTATCGAATTCAAAACGATATGCTGAAACATATTTTCGTATTTTAATAGAATCTTATCTAACAAATTTAAGGTACAGTTAATTCATGACATGAACTTGCACAAAAATGTACCAAATGCTTCTATTTGCCTTCAACCGTTAAAAATGTTAAAATAGAACATTTCGGCTAATTATGTGTAACGTTACAAAGACGCGAACACGGGTAATTCAACCGAAACACGAATTGTTTGAAATCCTATTCGTCCCTCATTATTTATGCCTCTCTCTGTAATCTTGTGAATATAGCGCTGTCTATTTTTTGTCCTCGCTTGTTATTTTTGCATTTTAAGGAGTTGTGATAAAATAAATTATCCAAATTAGTTTTGGCCTTTGGCCGTCTGTCATCTGTTATACTACCAGGTGATAAACAAATAGATTATCAGGTATTTTCATTAAGAGGAAACAGGAGGGCAGTTTTTCCATACAAACGTAGTCCCCTGTTTCCTCCCTGGATAATGCCAGTAGAGCAATCAATATTTGTCCAAAAATCTATGGCTACTATTGATATGTTCCTATGTTTTCCTTTTTACGATAAATTGATTCTCAAAAGAGATATTAACCTTCAAAAACCTAAAAAAAATGCCAGATTTTCCGCTGTGTTCACACATCCAGAAAACAAATTTGACTAGATTATTAAAAAAAAGGAAAACATAGGAACACGGCCAAAGCCTTTTTTTAATGTTTAATGAAAAAATTAGTTAAATAGGTTAAGTTTTGGGGAAGAAATCAGGGCACTACGAAACGTTGTTTTCATGAAATTTTAAAATGTATTTTCGGTCCAAGCTGCAGTTGTCTCTATCGCGCTCTGCGGGTGAGAGGCGGGCAGTGCGGGATAGCGACACATTTTACAAATACCTAATTTTCAATTCTCTCGACCTTACTGTTTCCCCTTAAGTGTGCCGCTTGCCCACTTAATGAAAATATCTGACAATCTACTGAGTAAAGCAAAATGTTGCAGATGCGTACCACTCTTAGGACCAAGATGTAATAACAATTTACACTGGCTCGATATACACTTTTACAAAATTGTAGATGTCTCGTAATATTTTTAGTGCAGTTTTACGTTAGTTTTCAACCAGGCCCCAATGTTTACTATGTTTTTATTTTAATTTCTTACTTGAATTACCACTGCGTTACCAGTCCCCGTGTCGCCTTCAATTTAGTGTGTCCACTGCGTTACCAAAAAAATGAGTTTTTTTTTATTCTCCATTTAATTCTTATACGATTGGTTTACACTTACGACTTTACGACTTTTAGTCTAGCTAGACTGACGCCTGGTGTAAAGCACATGACAACCGTGTTCTCGTTAATTAAAACATCGGCTAAATACTGTGTTACCTTTGTATATCAGTGTTCGATTAATGTGTCTTTCGCTTCTGAATTGGATCAAGTGAACCCTAGACTTTTACCACTGAAGGAGCTCGCGGCTGCGGTTTCGTGAAGAGACGATTCAAGGCTACTAACGGTATTGTGCCCTTAAATTGTTACGACCAGAACGACAGACTAGTCCCTTTTAATACAAGATAGTATAGAAGATAGATAGAATAAAAGATAAAGATAGAAATTAAGATAATATCGTGAAGTATAACGCATGTGATTAAATTCAGTTGTGTGGAATTCATATTGTGCAGAATCATGAATAGGAAGAAACAAGATTGCATAGAAATAATGACTGTGAAGCATTACGCATGTGATTAAATTTAGTTGTGTGGAATTCATATTGTGCAGAATCATGAATAGCAAGAAACAATATTGCATAGAAATAATGACTGTGAAGCATTACGCATGTGATTAAATTCAGTTGCGTGGAATTCATATTGTGCAGAATCGCGAATAGGAAGAAACAATAATGGCATAAACCTAGTATAATCATATTGTGCCTGTTGCTAAATTCACCGAATCTGCCATATAAATGCACGCATTCTCAAAATACACGCAAATAAGTTCAGAGAGAAACAAGACTTTAGCATTTTCGCAAATAGTAGACAATGTAACACATGTCAGAGACTTTTACTCGCGAAAATGTACGATGTTCCTAGAAAGTTACTAAGCGCGATACTCTCAAACATTTACCTTATACTTACATAACATGCTAGCTAATCCAAGTCAGTGGTTCGTACCCACGCAGACTATTTCGAGACTTTAGGGACCCGTACCTCAGAAAGAAAAAAGAACCCTTAATAGTAGACGTGTGTAGCTTGCGAGTGAGTGATTCAGATGTCAGTTGGTCTAGCTCACCGGCTCACTAGTAGTGAGCCGAGTGTTTGAATCGGAACTGAGGTAGTGAGTCACTACCTCAGTTCCGATTCAAACAATTCAGTATACCTTTCAACTCACTCGTTCACCCGCTCTCAAGTAGCTCTATTGAGCCGTGAGCTGCAAGAAAAGACACGATCAACATGAACTTTTCGTCCTTGTCTTGTCACCGTATACCGTATACCTGTGCTCTCTTTCGTTCGGAAATATTCGCGTTCGGAAAGCTAAGCTAGAGCTAGTGAGCTGTTGGCACACCACAGAGCTACTGAGCTTATGAGAGCTAGTGAGCCGTTGTCACACCGCGGAGCTATTGATGTAATATTTATTATTGATGTTTTAAAGTTGATAAATGACTATCCTATTTAGGTATTTACGCTTCAAAAATATTGTTGAGTAATTTCGTTCTTTTTGACTTTCCCGTTGTGTAAAAAAAATTACACGTGATGACTTCTCGGACCCCCTGTCCCCCAACGTGATCATTCGTGATATTTTTCTGACCCCCCCCCCCATAGACGATCACATGATTTTTGGACGAGCCCTAACACATAGGATACTATTCACCCGACTACGGCGAAGCAAAAAGAGATATTAGCTTTTTTCACCTCTACGAACGAAGTAGCGGGCATACCCTAGTCTGAGAATAAAATGGAATAGTCTGTTGAACTACGTGACTCGCTCTTGGCCGATTTTGCGCCGCTCCCAGACTTTTTGCGCCGTTTTTGCGTCAGAAATCACGAGTCCTCCAGACGCGCACTTCTCCTGGGGGTTCTTTTTGTTGAAAAATGAAAGGTTAGGCATTCCGCAACTTTTTCACGTTTCCCTAAATATGTGGGAAATCCTCGGCTGTTCGGCATGATATATGATTATTACTTTTAGGAAACAAGTGTGATGCTAGCGGAATCTTGTGAATGTTTTTGGATTTCATGATTTTAAATAGGTACTTTAAATTGAAGCGACCGACGTAGAAACTTTTCATTAACGAAAGATTAATAAAAAAAGTGAAGACAACACATTTGACATCGAACATGTTTAATTGTTTATGGTACGAGTAGCAAGACGTAGGCACAGTAATTTTTCTTCTTACAAAAGGTACATCGCGCGCTTGAATGTGTATGCGCCGTGTACGAACACACTACAAGCAAAGATTTAAGAATGCGCAAGAATGCTCTAGTATGGATCGCACTCACACAGACGCGTGATCATGCGTGTCGCGTGCTCCTAAACGGTCGAAGTTGGACTACTTCTATGTCTTTATACTTCGAGGTAGGTCAAGAAGATCTTGGACGCACGTGTGGCCAAAATACTTGAACATAGTGGAAGACATAGTAATAAAACAACTTAAACGGATTAAATCGCGTATATTACTACATTTTAAGTCCCGACGTTTCGTAACCCTTATCAGCGTTCGTGGTCGCGGGTCTACCTGACGCAGCCGATTGGCTTAACAATCTCAAAGCCATACTTTGATTGCTTTATGTAATAATGCCATACGACTAAATAAATATTACTATGAGTGATAATCGCGGAAACCGAAGACAATATTATAGTGGAAGACCTTCAGAAAACAAGTTCGAATATTAATGAAAACCCGTGCTAACAGCCAAAATGGCACTCTTGATTAAGTACACTCACGGACAATAATAAATAAGGACACGGAGCATGTAAAATATCTGACTCGATTTTTCCCAATACAATGTGCCGTCTGTGACTGTATATTCATACATAATTATAGTACATTACACAACTAGGGTGGTAAAAAAGAAAGGCCGAGATCGCAGATGTTTGCGGCCCGAGCTCCAAGCGAGGGACGTAAATATGCGATCGAGGGCTTTCTTTATTACCTCCCGTGTTGTGTACGTCATTTTATGTCTATACTTGGCCAGAAAGCGGCTTTTTCCGTACTCGCAGCGAGCGGAAAAAGCCACTTTATGGCCAGGTGTGGCATAAAATATATAATTTCGTTGTAAGAAATAAAGCTACACCTTATAAGTACAATAATTTTCACATTTTTCCGGGTGGCCGACGCGAACTCTCAGGTAAGGACCATCGTGTCGAGAGTTCTCGTCTTCAAGAGATTGCAACTGGTAAGATCCTTGAAGGGCGCTTCAAGATGTACGCTTATATTACAGTAGGTAAAATACTTTTTTTTAACAGACTTCCAAAAGAGGAATGGTTCTCGTATGTATGTTAAGCGATTACTCGAGATTGGCCCGATTTGGATAATTATTTGTATGAAATAATATACCTCTCTGGTGGTCTCATTGCAACGCTGCCAGTGTAATGGGCACTTTTAAGCCAGCTACGATTCGGGGCAATCCTTTTTAACGTAGGCTTAATAGCAAAATAACGAAGCCTGTCGCGGATTACTTTTGTTGATAAGTATGATGTAGCCTGTTGCCGATTTAAAGTTATACCCACCTGACGAAGCCTGCGTTGCGGATTTCAGCTTATGTAGTGATTTTTCCTTTTATTATGTGTTCTTATTGAATAAGTGATTATTTGTTGATGTCCCAAAAAAAAAATAGTTATCTTTAGTTTAGTTTAGTATTAGAGTGCAGTACAACAACATACTTAGATTGCTGTTGAGGCTGCCAAAGCACTGTGTAGTGCGTCAGACATGTTCGCTGAGGCGCATACAGATGACTTCTTTGCCATCAGGTATAAAAGAGTAGCTTCGCTGCCAAGACGTGTGAGAAGCAGTGGCAACAGCCTTTTGAGGGTGTTGGCGAAGCGGCTCGACTGTCTTCTCTCTAAATATTGGGTTGAAGTCACAATAGGACGGGCGAAATAATTTTTTTTTTTAGTTTTTATATTTTCTAATTCTCCGTATTTTTGTATTATTGTGTTCTTTGTATACTTTCGTAATTGTCACTAATTGTTTTTAAGTCTTTTGTAACTAACACAATATGGATTGTGAAGGTCTGAAATAAAGATATTTTATTTTTAGTCGCATTCACAAAAATGTTACTAACAAATAGTCTATCCGTTCGTCCGTTTGTCACCGTATGTATCTTTTAATCCGTAACAGATTGACATTTTCACAGAGTATGTATCACTTTGCCCAGTTATTTACATTTGTATACATTTGTATTTGTTAATTATCGGTTTTACGTCTCTTCTTCTAATTGAGGCATGTAAAAAAGTTGGATATCTTTTACGACGATTTAGATACGAGTTTTTCTCAAAGTAGTGATGATATATCAACGCTTTTTTCTTCAGAAAACCCAAATCTCGTTTTCGTTCCAAGCACACGTTTCTACACGTAATTCTTTTCCCCACCGGGGCCGAATAAATATCTAAAAGCCCGAAAATACCTATTATTATGTTTTACTCAATTTTCCCTTACAAACCTCTAAATAGAATAGAAAACATCCTCTTTACAACCTTAACGATCGGAAAACCCCGCCTTTTCCTCGTTTCGAGGAGATTGTCAGTAAAAAATACTGAGTAAAATACTCTGTAAAAGGTATAGGTAAAACCCTTAGTAGATATAGCCCTTCTTGAATAGTTCAGTAGTCTATTTCTCGTTTCCCATTTTGTATTTTGACGTTTGGAGATCCTTTACACCTCCAAAACATGTTTTGAGAACGGAGGACCCTTACATCTCCATTAAATTTAGTATATGTCTTTTTATTTTTCTATTTTTCTTTGTAATTTATCTTGTTTTGACGCCTAGAAACCCTTTACATCTCTAAAATGTAGTTTTATGTTTATTGAAATGTATTTAGTTAAGTATTTGTTTGTGATATGTAATGTAATAGTGTCACAATTATTGTAATGTTTTTTTAAAAGACAAACTGGTGAGTTTCTTCCGGCGCTTCTTCTCACCAGAATGTCATCTTCCGAAGTGCCAAAAGAATCAGACAAGTGAAAGAGCCCTTGAGGCCCACTTGCAGAAATAAATTATTTCATTTCATTTCTTGCACCCACTTAGGTACCATTTGAGCGTTTTGATGTTGGATTCCTCTTTTTCCTTTTTCCGAACGCGTAGGCCAGGTGTGGCATAAATATATTTTATGCCACACCTGGCCGTAAAGTAGCGTTTACCACGCGCTACGCGTACGGAAAAAGCCGCTTTCTGGCAAAGTGTAAACAAAATCATATACACAACACGGGCAAACATCTGCGATCACGACCTTTCTTTGTTTTACTACCCCAGTTGTGTAATGTACTATTATGGTATTGTGAGTACACCTACTTTTTTAGGGTTCCGTAGCCAAAATGGCTAAAAAGGAACCCTTATAGTTTCGTCATGTATTGTCCGTCCGTCCGTCCGTCCGTCCGTATGTCACAGGCATTTTACTCAAAAACTATAAGACGTATACTGATGATATTTGGAATATAGATGTCTTCTAGATGCCGCTACTAAGCTTAGTAGTTAAATAATAAAAATAAAAAAATCTAGGGGGGGCACTCCATACATGTAACAGAAGCTAAAAAAATTTTTTTCAGCAAACATCAACGTGAGGTACATAATTCGATAGTTCTTTTAAAAACATTATAAGGCTTTTATGTACTTTTTTTTGATTAAGTGAATACTTTCGGAAATAATCGCTCCGAAAGTTGCATAAATTGTGTCCCCCCCTTTAACTTTTAAACCGTAAATCCAAAGAATATGAAAAAAATCAGGAAGGTAACGCTTAATAAATACATTCAACGAAAATTATTTTGAATAGTAACGAATAAACCGTTTTGAAGTTATTGCCGAAAAACTTCTCAACCAAAAGGTTTTAAGTGCCATTGATTTACACGGCATTTAAAACTTTATGCCAGTTGTTTATTTTTAGTTTTATTTCTATCTGTAGCATTCCCTTGTAGATACGGCTATGGAACCCTACACTGAGCATGGTCCGACATGCTCTTGACCAGTTTTTTTCTTAGTTTATTTAGGATGTTATTTTGAAACGAAGACACTTTTTCGAATCTCATACCAGAACTCCTTGTAACGTCCTCAAACTCAACAATGAGCTCAAACATTGTCTTCCATTCCGAGAGCTCAGTAGAGTAATTCATCATTTTGCCCTCAATCTGGTCCTTAATATAATTAGACCCATGAACGTAGTAATAACAGCACCACAGAATAAGTAATAGTGCTACGTACTGAAGTCTCTCTAACAAAACTGATGTTCGGGTGTCGCATTACACGTGCTCTTTCTGGTCGCTGGCTAAACCCCTCCGGAGCGGCCAAATTTGGTACGTGGAGCCGCGCTGCTGCAAATGCGTGTTTCCCATTTTGCTGTTACACTGTGTCGCAGCCAAGGACCCTTAAAAAATTGGCCCGACGGGACGGAGCCTTGCCAACAGACAACTAAAGCATTTCTAGTGCGCCGATATCCTTGTACTTACGAGCCGCACGCACACATCAAAAAAATCCCTAGTACGAGCAGCACGCACACATTGACCTGACCAACCAGCGTTAAAGAAACCGGCGGACTAGATGTGCTTCAGTTATTTACTAGCAAAGCCCCGTCCGGCTATTTACTTTAAGGTCCTTGATCACAGCCATATTGTGCCAGTTGCGCAGTTTGTAATTAGAGGTCATGCTTAGGGCGTGCAGAACCGGGAATTATTAGTATGGCAGTACCACGGAATTCATGGTTCCCTCATCATTAAAATTTTCTTGTTTTGCACGCCCTAGTCATGCTGCTCTGGTCCGTCAAAGTCGAAAAGGTAACTTTTGTTATGAAACAGTTCCGATACACGCAAGTTGCAGAACAAAGTTCTTGATTTCCCCAAAGTACCTATGTATCGTGAGGTCACGTTACAGTGGCATTTTTGGCACGTTTTTGGGAAAGTCTTAAATAGAATTTTAACATTAGTTTATATTGGTTTTTTATGATATTGAAGTAGTTTCACTAATATTTCTATTATTGAGAAGTCCTTCTATAACATAACACAGGAAAAAGTTGTCAAATTGCCTTATATTAAAGACGAAATTGACGAAGACGTTCTGAATAAGCCTCCAGCTCTTAAGAATCTTGAGGGGTGTGTAAATTTGCAAGGAATGTTAATAGAACCTGTGAAGCGCTGCTACACGTGTAAAATTTCACATAAACATAACATGTTTATGTGAAATTTTGATAAGAAAACGTCCTTGTGCTAACAATTTAACCGGTTGGGGTAAGTTTGCACCCGGCATCTTAAGGTTTACATGCAAATTCAGTGCAATCTTAACTCAACCGATAATCATAATTGTAGTATTCGTAGTCGTAGCACAACTTTGTCACGCGAAAAATGGGTATGTACTACCTACGCTTTTCCATTAATTTCACTACTGGATTTAGGATGCTGTTGGGGCTGCCACGCCACTGCAGCGCGTCGGGGATGTTTTGTGAGAAGCACACGGATGGCTTCCATCCCATAATACCTTTCTGAATGTACAATAAATAGTTTAAGCACCTTCGTAACTATAAACATTACAATAAGTCTTAAATTATTATTATTACTAACACAATGATCCTCGTTGGTCGACTATAAAACATTCTATATTCTATTCTAATAAACATATCCTGTACCTCAAGGACCTTAAAATAAATAGCCAGACGGAGCCTCGCCGACACAGAACTGAAGCCATTTTTATTAAGCCGTCGGCTTGTACTTACGAGCCGCACGCACACATCAACTAGTTTTTTTCCTATTGCGAGCAGCACGTACACATAGGAAGCCGGCTTATTAGACATGCCTCGCCTTTCCTGTTATGCGAGCTCGGCTTTCTTAATCATGAGGCGCCATTTGCTCCGCTGATGAGCATCGTCAACAGTTAGGCCAAGTTTCTTCATGTCGCTCTGGACTTTTTTCATCCAGGTAGTTGGCGGTCTACCTCTCCCTCTTTTCCTTGCAGCCATGGAAAGGCACTTCTTCACGACGTGGTCTTTGGGTCTTCGCATTATACGTGCTCTTTCTGGTCGCTGGCTAAACCCCTCCGGAGCGGCCAAATTTGGTACGTGGAGCCGCGCTGCTGCAAATGCGTGTTTCCCATTTTGCTGTTACACTGTGTCGCAGCCAAGGACCCTTAAAAAATTGGCCCGACGGGACGGAGCCTTGCCAACAGACAACTAAAGCATTTCTAGTGCGCCGATATCCTTGTACTTACGAGCCGCACGCACACATCAAAAAAATCCCTAGTACGAGCAGCACGCACACATTGACCTGACCAACCAGCGTTAAAGAAACCGGCGGACTAGATGTGCTTCAGTTATTTACTAGCAAAGCCCCGTCCGGCTATTTACTTTAAGGTCCTTGATCACAGCCATATTGTGCCAGTTGCGCAGTTTGTAATTAGAGGTCATGCTTAGGGCGTGCAGAACCGGGAATTATTAGTATGGCAGTACCACGGAATTCATGGTTCCCTCATCATTAAAATTTTCTTGTTTTGCACGCCCTAGTCATGCTGCTCTGGTCCGTCAAAGTCGAAAAGGTAACTTTTGTTATGAAACAGTTCCGATACACGCAAGTTGCAGAACAAAGTTCTTGATTTCCCCAAAGTACCTATGTATCGTGAGGTCACGTTACAGTGGCATTTTTGGCACGTTTTTGGGAAAGTCTTAAATAGAATTTTAACATTAGTTTATATTGGTTTTTTATGATATTGAAGTAGTTTCACTAATATTTCTATTATTGAGAAGTCCTTCTATAACATAACACAGGAAAAAGTTGTCAAATTGCCTTATATTAAAGACGAAATTGACGAAGACGTTCTGAATAAGCCTCCAGCTCTTAAGAATCTTGAGGGGTGTGTAAATTTGCAAGGAATGTTAATAGAACCTGTGAAGCGCTGCTACACGTGTAAAATTTCACATAAACGTAACATGTTTATGTGAAATTTTGATAAGAAAACGTCCTTGTGCTAACAATTTAACCGGTTGGGGTAAGTTTGCACCCGGCATCTTAAGGTTTACATGCAAATTCAGTGCAATCTTAACTCAACCGATAATCATAATTGTAGTATTCGTAGTCGTAGCACAACTTTGTCACGCGAAAAATGGGTATGTACTACCTACGCTTTTCCATTAATTTCACTACTGGATTTAGGATGCTGTTGGGGCTGCCACGCCACTGCAGCGCGTCGGGGATGTTTTGTGAGAAGCACACGGATGGCTTCCATCCCATAATACCTTTCTGAATGTACAATAAATAGTTTAAGCACCTTCGTAACTATAAACATTACAATAAGTCTTAAATTATTATTATTACTAACACAATGATCCTCGTTGGTCGACTATAAAACATTCTATATTCTATTCTAATAAACATATCCTGTACCTCAAGGACCTTAAAATAAATAGCCAGACGGAGCCTCGCCGACACAGAACTGAAGCCATTTTTATTAAGCCGTCGGCTTGTACTTACGAGCCGCACGCACACATCAACTAGTTTTTTTCCTATTGCGAGCAGCACGTACACATAGGAAGCCGGCTTATTAGACATGCCTCGCCTTTCCTGTTATGCGAGCTCGGCTTTCTTAATCATGAGGCGCCATTTGCTCCGCTGATGAGCATCGTCAACAGTTAGGCCAAGTTTCTTCATGTCGCTCTGGACTTTTTTCATCCAGGTAGTTGGCGGTCTACCTCTCCCTCTTTTCCTTGCAGCCATGGAAAGGCACTTCTTCACGACGTGGTCTTTGGGTCTTCGCATTATATGTCCGTACCACCTTAGCCTGGACTCGATCAGCTTCTTGGCGATTGGTCTTACTTTAAAACTTCGCCTTATGTGTTCATAACGCACTTTGTCTTTTAAAGTAACTCCCCCTGCGCACCGACCGTAGAATGCGCATTTCTGTGACGGGGAGCGGTGAATCTTCTTAGTAGCCCATGTTCCGCTACTGTAGAGTAAAACTGGTCTTACAGCTGTTCTGTAGACCTTGCCTTTCATTCTTAGTGGCATCTTTGGGTTGCATAATACCCTGTTAAAGTCCGCCATTTATTCCATCCCGAGGTGGTCCTGTGCGTTATATCAGCGTTTAGAGATCCATCTTCCGCGATTACTCATCCTAAGTATCTCAATTTATGCGCTCTAGGTAGCGCTAAACTGTCTAGTGTCACATCTTCGTTTGCTTGACTAGACTTATTGGGGTTAAAGTTGCATACCATGACCGACTTCATTCATCGCACATATTGTGCAGAATCGCTACTAGGAAGAAACAAGATTGCGTAGACATTACGACTGTGAAGCATTACGCATGTGATTAAATTCAGTTGTGTGGAATTCATATTGGGCAGAATCACGAACAGGAAGAAACAAGATTGCGTAGAAATAATGACTGTGAAGCATTACCCATGCGATTAAATTCAGTTGTGTGGAATTCATATTGTGCAGAATCACGAATAGGAAGAAACAACATTGCGTAGAAATAATGACTGTGAAGCATTACGCATGTGATCAAACTCAGCTGTGTGGAATTTATTTTGTTCAGAATTGCGAATAGGAAGAAACAATAATGGCATAAATAAACCTCGTATAATCCAATTAAAAATCTATATCTAAGCTCAGCATTTTGCTGAGGTGGGACTGTTTTGTGGCAGCGTATCTATTTTTAATTTAATTTGTAATACTCTTTTGTTTTTTATCTTGTGCTCTCATGAATAAATGTATTTTCTTTCTTTCTTTCAATTTGGTTTTGTATCTGCTGATGCGCAGTTTAACTGCTTACTAGAGTACAAAAAAAATACAATTAATTATAGGACACTGATGGATAAAATTAACCACACTTAATTGCAAAGTGATTGCGTACTACCTATCTAAGAAATAATTATAATATATTTCTATTAATTATAAAATATAAGCATCATGAAATAAAAATAGCCGAAAATATAATTTACCGAAAGACATTTGGGATCGTATAATAATAGCATTCACTTCTAAAAATATTTTCCGCAACATTCAAACGGGGAAAGCATTCTCATAACGCTAAGGTAAATACGTTGATAATAGCTTTGTGTTCCTACCCGCCCGGCGGTGTACGAATATATCGTGGAACCATTATAACAGATAGCCAAGAATAAGCGAGATTGTTTACAACACAATGTATTTGCCGCAGCTGCAGTGACAATATTTAAAACAGGAGTGCAAGCAAGGTAAACGTCCGAGTCAAAGTGTAAAGACGAACAAGTGGTCCAACGTCTGCCGTTTAGGAGCGCGTGACACGTATTCAATTCACACAGACGCGCGATAGCACACGCATTCTTAAAACTTTGCGTGTAGTGCGTTCGTATCGTACACGGCGCGCACACATTCAAGCGCGCGATGTACATTTTGTAGGAAGAAAAATTACTGTGTCCGAGTGCTCAACACGCTAATGCCTAATAATCGATATGCATGCGTGTCACCTCTATTCATCATCATCATCAGCCCGTATTAGTCCACTGCTGGACATAGGCCTCTCCCATGTCACGCCATCGAGCACGATCCGCGGCCACTCGCATCCAGCCTCTGCCAGCCACCTTGCGAAGATCGTCACTCTACCTTGTCTGAGGGCGCCCCACACTACGTAACCTCACCGTCGCCTCTATTGCAAATTACTTAACACACAAGATGGCTTCTACTGGGACAGTGTCGAGCACTCTGACGTTTACCTTACAAGTTTAGAAAAGAAAGAGATGACACGTACGGTCGTTCTTTTTGACACTGACTAGAACCGGCCCCTCGGTTGAACTGTTGGCCATCCTCATCCTAACTTTTGGAAACAGAGCAGTTCTGTAAAATAAATAGCCGGATGGAGCCCCGCTAACAAAAAACTCAAGCCATTTTTAATAAGCCGGCTGCTTGTACTTACGAGCCGCACGCACACATCAACTAGTTTTTTCCTATTGCTAGCAGCATGCACACATAGGTAGCCGGCTTATTAGACATGCTTTAGTTCTTTGTTAGCGAGACTCCGTTCGGCTATTTATTTTAAGGTCCTTGGTAAGAAGAGAACCTACCGCGGCCGCTAATGATATTGAGATTATTAAGGCACTAGTCCCACCAGCGGCGACCAACGAGCAGCGAGTAGCGATTGGCGAGTTTTTTCTTCGCGGGCGAGTGAATTCTCTTAGAAAATTTACTCGCCGGCAGTGTGAACAGCCAGCGATGAACTATTAATGTATGTGTCTCTTTTACTAACACAGGATCCTTATCTTTTGTTCGTTTCTTGGGCGAGAAAATCGCCGATAGCTAATCGCTTTCTCGCTCTTGGTGGGACCAGTGCCTAAGCGTTTATGTACCCGCCCCAGCGAGAAGGCCAAGCACCGCTTTGGACCAAAGGCACAAATAGTTATCTCACGCAAATCGTATATGAGTCTCATTTTTGGGAGCCCGAAGAACGAGCTTCAGGCTGCAGCCGAAGGCAAGCTAGAATCTTGTTTAAGTCTTTTTTGTAGTCAGGTTTTAATTTTTACCCGACTGCGGCGAAGCCCAAAGGAGGGTTATGTGTTTGAACTGTATGTATGTATGTCCGTTCCTGTGTCCGCTCGTAACTACTCAACGGCACATCCGATTTTGATAAATGATACATCATTAGATTCGTCTTGATGGTGCGAGTGTCACTGGGTATGAAGTTCGTTAAAATAAACAAAATGGCGGATTTTATGCAGTTTCAAAGTGCACCGCGGTCGGGTTTTTTTTAGTAAAAATGTGGTTATTAATTATATTTTAATCTGTAGCGCACCTACCTCCATTTAGTACCTAACGGTTACGGAACTCTACACTGAGCATGGTCCGACATGCTCTTGGCCAGTTATTTATATACCTTTATATAAAACTTTACCTTTATTTCCTTCGATTATTGTGTTATACTGTCCAAAATCTGTCCGCTATGTCCTAAGACCCACAAGCCCTGCGACACGTCAGGACAATACAAATTACAACCCTCGCACGTATATTGCTGACCCACGTCACTTGCACGTCACTTTTGACAGTTTCTTCGTCGTCAATATGACGACCTTTGTCTCTCTTACGCTTCCACCAATTTATCGCTACCGCTACAAAACTCTTAACAGTTTTAATTTTGTACGAACTGAAATTTGAGGTGACGGCATTGTTAAGTTTGTAGTGTATAATGATGATTTGCGACAAACGCGGGGCCCAAGACACTCAAAGTTTGACGAATGATAGGTTCCTTTAGTTTGCAATTTGTGCTGGGAAACTTTAATGGAAATTTTTACGGTTTTTTTTGCTCAGACTTGTGTTTTTGAACGAGATAGGCTGATTTTAAGTAAGTTTTTGTCAAAAAAATATTCTTGAGAGATGCTTTTTTGCTGAGTGTGCCTTTTTTACATTGTCACATACTGCATGTGAAAACAGAACTAAGCAAATGAGCCCAAAACGGTAGATTGTCTGTCTTATGTACCTTATTAAATGAGCCTACGCCATAGTGTCTTTGCACAAAAACATTTCAATAGAAATAATACTTTTAGATAATAAACAAAGATAAAAACACGTGGTCATTAATTCAGTTGAAGTATTTTTTATATGCAGTGAAATACCATTGCGTGAGTCGAATGAGTAGCTTTTTGTTAATTTTTTTTCAATGTGTAAATAAATGTTACAGAACAATTTCGCGCCATGCCCATTTGTAAACTATTTTCATTATTCAGTGCAATCTAACGAATAACGTTGATACGCATCATCGGACCGAGTAACAAAAAGCTATTGCCAGTTTACCTCCACAGTTCTAGCATTGTAATAAATCTAAAAAACTAAATCTGGCAAAAGTGAATCGGAATAACGGAGCGAGGGTCCCGTAAAAAGTGTTTATTCCCAATTATTTCGGTTCTAGTCCGATCCACTCAGGGTGGGCCGGCTAGCGACCTGGTTCGACCCCAGGGAACGCCACGGCCGACCCCTTTCGACGCATAGTACCAAATTCACAATTGGGGTACGAAATTGGGGTTTTGCGGAATTTGATATATGAGTATGTTGGCCGTTGCGTTTCTGGTACTATGCGTCTGAAAAGGCCGACCCGGTCAAAGTATCGCTGTGCTTTTGAACTAGAAAAAAACCTTAACATATAAGAAGAGTAGTGTCCTTTCTGAATCTGAAATTGCTACTCATAAACGTAATATTAACGATTTTAAAATGACCAAAAATAACAATGAACCATATTGAGCAGTGACGCCATAAACTGCTTTTCTTGGAAATTGCATGCTATCTGAGCGAAATGTAGAGTTTGCAAACCGGACTGATTACTATAATTTATTAATTTCTAGCATTTTCCCGCGGCTTCGCCCGCGTTGTTCCCGTTATTGTCCCAAAGGAACTCTTTACCGGGTTATAAAGTATCCTATGTTTCAGTTCAGGACTTGGTCTACTTACATGCCATATTTCAGCTTGATCCATCACTTGTTACCCCGTTATTAGGTAACAAACATTCAAACATCTTCACAAACTTTCACAATTACAATATATTATTGGGATAATTTGATACTACCCATGACAATCTTATGAACGGACAGATATCATAATGACAGCGAAAGACTTCTGTTTGTCCTTCTTACAGGACCCTAAAAGACATATAGTATATGTCATTTAGGATTACGTATTACGTAATTTAAACTTGTGAAAAGTGACGCTGTTTCAGTGCATTAGAAAATTGCAAAATCGACCTTATAGTATTCAGTTAAGGTTTAATTTTAGAGAGATTCTATAGTTTAATTAAATTTATTTAAAAACACCTAAAATAAAATTACACCCTAAATATAAAACAACTCCCCCATGTCTGTCCCGGGCGGCAGGGTGCCCAGAAGGCTGGCGGCATTACCACGCTGAATGGCAATGCCGATTATTTGAGCTAAGAAGTAGCCAGCCCTCTGGTCGCCAGAGACCCGATAAAGTCTGTGAGATTTGTTTATACAGTGCGAATGCAGATTCTATAGTTGAAGTAGAGTTCATGTATGTAGTATTTTTAGAAACATGTTATTTTCTATATGCTATATTCTAATTATAACTGCTGGTTTTTGATACACTTTGTAGGTTCATAAATAAATGATAAAGCATCCTTCGAGTTCTGATATAAAAGTGTGAGTGACAGATATTTTTACACAACTGCCCAAAAAAAGGAGTGTTATGTTTTATCATTTATTTATCTCTCCTCAAAACCTAACATCATAAGGCTGCAATGCTTAAATAACCCGTACAAATAATGTTTAAGAAGCATTACTTAATTATATTCAAAGAACAACAAAAATGACTACACTTTGTATAGACGTTCCACCTATATAAATATACAAAATACCTTATCAACTTGTCAAAAGGAACTTTACCAACTTCACTTATACTCTGTAGAATCTCCATTAAAATCTTAGAGCATTTAGACTGGAGAAGCCTTTCATATTATTTCCCCTCTGCCAAAGGTGCAAGCACAATGTGCATGCATGTTATAAAAACTACTTCAATTAATCGATTATACACAGTCTGGAAATCGTTCTCAGCGCATGACGAGCTCCGTGAAAATGCCGTTATGTGCTGTTTTTGGGTGCAAAAAACGTTCCACCACGTCAAATCTACAAAAAGATGGAATATCATTTCACATATAAGTAAATATTTGCTTTAACTTCACTATATTAACATTATTTTTGTATTAAACACTTTATTTCAAATTCGACGCCAAGTCGATTACATAAAATCGATTGGAAGACATTCATTTAGATCCTAACGGAAAGAATAAAATGGCATCTATTTTGACGTTTGACGTCTCACCGTATTTCAGGTAATAAGGACTACTGTCTTCAACATTTTATATGTAAACACAAGCAAATATGACACTTCGCAACATTTGTACGGGAGCCATTTCTTACTTAATTCGAAAATGAACCTTGTGTCTACGGCTGTAAGGTCGATAAGTTAATTATTATACCAAGTGTTTTAAAGTGTTCGTGCAGTCATAAATCTGCCACAGTAGTGCTACGCCATTTGTGTTATTTTATCGAATATTGTTTCGATAAAACGTGAATATTATTTATACAGTAAATTAAATTGTTACCACTGAACTTATTGAGATCGGGGTTTAATCGTAAAGTTTATCATAGTAGTGATGTTTATTGTTCTTACTGCCAAAAAACCATTTTTGTGATTGTACAAAGTAAAGATACATTTTTTTTGCAAAATATATAATACATTATAAATAACATAAAATGACATTGAAAAGTTTACAGATGGTATTAAGCTTGTCAACTAAAATCACCTTAATACTATTTAGACTCGGGTATGATTATGGTGCGTATGGTGTGTGGCTAGACATTAAAAATATATGGACTAAAGCTTGCAATCGACATGCAGAGCCGACACGTACCAGCAGCATTTGTTCCCGACATTTCACAGAATCCCAGTTTCAAGATTTGGCCAATAAAAAAAAGAAAACTAATCAATAACGCCATTCCCATTTTTTCACTTTTACATTTATTACTAGTTTGATGCAATTACGTTAAAGTATACTGCTCCAGCAGTCTATTCCTCGAAATAGTTTTCGAAATAGACCACATTGTAAAAAAATAACCAAACCTAATTGTGTAAGTATCCAAAAACATATTTTAAATTCTAATTCATTTTTATTATAACACGTTTTATTGGCATAATACTTCGACTTCGTTGCTTAAATTATAATGTTCACGTCTTAAATAGAAATTTGAGACATTCTAAGTAAAATAGAAAACGGTTTTAAATGCAGTACCTAGAAGCATATTATATTTATAGTAGTATAATTTTTATAATTCAGTAAATTATCCCATAATTGACGTAATAATTTTATACGTACACCAAGGTGCCATCTGCAACGTCTCGAAAAAATATCGATATCGATTTTCTCCAGCCACTTGGCAGCCCAATAATCGGTTCGAATTTTAGGCGATTACGCCTACATCCTATGAAGCAAATTGTGTATTTACTTGCTTTTTATTGCATTAGTGTGACAAGTTAAATTTGTGTTGTTGTATTTTTTTAGTATGAGTGCGTAGCAATGAGAGAGAGTTTTGCATTTGTGGGTAGTTTTTTTATATGTGTGTTACCCTGCCCCCCTCTGAACGCGGCAGACTTTTTTGTTCGGAAAGATGCGCTGAAGGCGCCTCCTGTCTAAATGCTCTAAGATTAAAATGTCTGCCAAAAATTAAATTTTATATTGTTTGCAAAAAACTTTATTTATTTTAAGCTTATACTTAAATACATATTGACTTTTGAAAGTTACGCAGTTTTAAGAAATCCTATTTAAATTTAGAAACTTTGTATTAATATTCTAGCTACAACGATAAACATAAGTTGTGTATGTTTTAGTCAGTGTTTTAATAACATTTAGTTTCACCCGCGCTCACTGTATTTGTCCTGTGCAACGTATTAAGTTTCATACAGTGTCGACCATTTAAGTGTATAAACCAAAATAATCCTTTGAATTAGCATTTTCCAAATAATGGCTTTCGATAGCAAATACTAAAATAAATTGAGCATTTTTAAAAAAGTTTTTACTTCAATTAACGAATCCTTAATTGATGATTGTTTCGTTACCAGTATTTTTGATGATTATTTATTATTTGTTGATGTTTTCTTGATTCATTTGGATATTTAGGAAAAAATATTTCTTAAATCTTAAATATGAAAAATAGTAGATAACAGTATTGTTTTTCATTAAAAAAAATGGTTACAAAATAAGTACTTTAACGACTTTTGTTACAGTTAACGTGTCCATACAAAATGTTGTACAAACTTTTATAGAAAGGCAACAAGGCGAGAAAAAGAGAGACGCTGGTCGTATCCGACCTTCATTTGAATGGTTCACGTTTCATTTTTCAATGTATTTGTAGCTTGTATCAATATTTATATATGCTCTTTTCGTTGCAAAGTTCTTCTCCATTCTCAGTAGTTGACTAAGCCAACTAACACTTCGTTGTTTAAAATTAACCGGCCAGTTTTTAGACTGATTAAAAAACTCTCATATATAGGTTGTATGGATGTACCGATTAGACGGCCTGTTGTTTACGCTTTAAATCATTTAATATGCAGTATTAAATTTACCTAAATATTTTTATGTACTCTTGTTTTGGTGCGCAAAAGAAAATATTGTACACTAGTGCCGGTGTTGTTATTTTTTTAGACGACCTATACATAAAATTGGACCTAAAAATAAAAAAATAAAACTACCGCTGCGTACATTTCAGTGCTCGCAAGTGTACAGCTGCGGTTTTTGCCGAGCAAATTACACGCAGACCGTTGCCAAACATTTTGAAACAAAATGGCCAGCTTTTGTGAACCTTTGAAGCTTAAGCTTCATCCGTGTCTGATGTTTTAACATTTTTGAATACCTAGTTACTTCCAAAAGTTTAGTTAGTTTACACTGACGTATACAAAGGACGGCTTAGCGAGCGCGCAGACGGTTCCAACGCTTTGACGGTAAAAATACCGCCAAATCAGTGCCAGTCGGTAGTGCGACGCGCGGCGCGTGCACTGCGCAGCTGGTCTTTATAGCAACATTTATATCCGACCGAAACAAGTTTTCACGGCTGAAACCGAAATCGGATTCGGCTTTGATCTCAGTTTCGGCCGAAACCAGAACTGAAACCGAAATTGCCATATCGATACCTTTAGACTCAAAGGGCGTAAACGCCATTAGAACCTACGGCGTTTACGCCCTTTGAGTCTAAAGGTATCGATATGAGATCATGTTTTCGTGGGAAGAAAAATTACTGCTACTATATTGTGGTCTTCTGGGGAGCTTAGTTTTCCGGTTTGTCGTCTTCATTCGAGAATCTTTCTCACCCCGTTGGCCATCGGTTCTTCGAGCTATAGGTACCTACAGTGGCATGCACTCCATAAAGACCTCTAATTTCTTCGCTACTAAGGGTAAGAGGGTAGTAAATAATAAATAAAATAAAAAAAATAAAAAGTTTTTATTTCGACCAACTGAGATCATAGCAATGAAAAAGAAAAATTAAACATTATAAATTAATATTAATGAGAACACGATATTATTGTATTATTTCAGTATTGAGAAAGGCTTGGTTGTCAGTACATGAATCAGATGACAATGATTCAGATACTGACAATCAAACCTTTCTGCAAATGCCCTCAGGATACCATTAGCACTGCCTCGCACCCTGCGCGCCAGAGATGTACACCGCTTGCGCATGGTTGTGTAGAAGCAATCCACCCTCGCGTCCGCGAACATCCCCGACGCACTACAGAAGCGCGGCAGTCCCATTAGCATCCTGAAGGCATTATTGTACTGCACACGAAGAGCATTGTATTGCTTTTGCGTGTAGGAGACCCACAGACTGCCCGTGTAAAAAGTGGTACAAAAAGCTCTAAAGAGAGTTATTTTTACCTCTGCAGAGCATCGAGCAAATCTACGGGCCACCATGTTCGCTCTAACAGCCAACGCCCTTCTCTCACGCTCAATGTCTGTATCGTCTTTCAAGTCAGGGGTTACCACGTGACCAAGATATTTAAAAGTACTGACCCTATTCAACGGCGTGCCGTAAAGACGAATAGGGGGTACGGGAGGCAGCTCTTTTCCTCTGACGTGAAAGACCATACATTCACTTTTCCTCACATTATATAGTAAGCCGTGACTAAGTGCAAACTTTTCACATATAGCTAACAGCTTTGCAAGGCCACAAGGCGAGGCACTCAACAGCACCATGTCGTCGGCGTAGCTAATGTTATTAAGACATATATCGTCGATATGACAGCCGACACGGGTACTGCTGAGCTCCTCTATTAACGCATTGACATACAGGTTGAAGAGCTTGGGTGAGGTTACACCCCCTTGCCTCACCCCGCACTCCAACCTGTACGGTTCCGAGTAGGCGTTCGACCATCTTACTACATTCACCTGGTTGAGATACCAAAACTTAAAAATATGGTACATTTCCGTTGGCATATTAGTATTTTTAAGTTTTTGCCATAAGATGTCATAATTTACCAGGTCGAATGCTTTAGATAGATCGAGAAAACAAGCATAGACAGCTGTTCTACGGTCCGTGTAGTACTTGATAGTCTGCTTCAGGCACAGGATGGCCGTTTCAGTCGACAGGCCCGGCCTGAAGCCGAACTGATTTTGATGAATGTTTAAGTATTTGTCCAGCTGTGAACTAAGCAGACTATCAAGCACCTTAGCGACCACGGTTGCCAGCGAGATAGGTCTATAGTTGTTTTTGTCCCCTACATCGCCACTTTTATTTTTAACTATTGGCACTACAACAGTTTGCATCAGTGCATCCGGCAAGCATGAGTGACTTATGCATAAATTAAATAACAAGGCGAGAACTCGAGGCAGATGTGGGCCCGCGTACTTGAGATGTTCTATACTAAGGGAATCGCAACCAGGAGATTTACCTCTCGACATAGATTTAACAGTTTTGTCAACATCTTTGGCAGTAAATCTAGTAGTAATTTTCTGCCCACTCGGTTTGTCGTCAAGTATACTGCGCGATAGTCCCAAAGGTGAAACAACAGTAAATTGTGTTTTAAATATACTAGCTATAGACTTATGATCACTAATGCCGTCAATACTTGCCGGTAGACTAAGCTTGCCATTTAGCTTTTTTGTTGTTTTCCAAAAGCTACGAAAGTCGTGTTTTCTATGATGAGATGCTAAGATGTCCATTTTTATTTGTTCACTGTGATTCTGACACCACTTAAGACGTGATTTAATAAGTAGTATACAGCCTGTAAATCTAATACGGGCGAATATTGAAACGGTGGTCAGCATAGGACCTAAAGGTATGCGTCGACAAGAGGCTGCCGCGACCCGGCAGTCGCTGCCCGGCAGTCGCTGCCCGGCAGTCGCCGCACTGCTTTATAGGGATTTGTATGACACACCGTCCGCAGCAGGCAGCTGAGCGGCGCGGCCGGGGGGCGTGGCATGCGCGCGACTTCGGCGGCGCCGCCGAGCCGCTCCTGTAGCAGTATGGCGGCGCTGCCCGTTCGCGCAGCAGTCGCAAAAATGGCGTCACATGAAGCAAACGACGAGTATTTAGTGGATCTGATAATTGCCTTCATCAACTCTGGACGTATATAATGAATCGATTCTACTCCTCTTTGATGAAAGTAAAATCATCATCATCATTTCATCATCTTCTTCTTCGTCCTGAAGCAGTTGCTCCAAAAGTTTTCGCTTTCGTGTATTTAAATTGTCAGACATCGTTATTTTTAATATACCCAACCGAATCGCACAACCGCTAAGCACTGACTCCTGTGTAAGTACTGGACGTGGCAGTGGCAGTCGGCAGTCGCCGCCAGGTCGCGCCTTGCGGAATGCTTACGGCGGCGCTGCCCAGCAGTCACGTTCGGCGGCGGCGGTCGGTCGCGGCTGCCGGGCGGCGGCAGCGTCTTGCCGAATGCTACCTTAAGAAGCATATTTAGATAACTATTGCTTAAAACCACAATGAAAATATTTACCATACAAAATAATTCGAGCCGCAATGTAACGCAACACATTCAAGTTGACAAACACGCTAGTTGACAGTTACTTTAAAAAAAGCTCGTATCTCGCAATGTCATAACAAGCATGTATGCGGTACATTGCTGCTCGGTAAATTTTCAAAAATTAATTACGAGGTCACTGTTAAGTGTAATTTAAAAAATCATATTAATTAATGATAACACTACTAAACGCTATATCTGGTTTAATTGTTCGCCCGTATTAGACTTACACGCTGTATAAAGGATGGTTCGGGAGACGTGAGCAAAACTGACCCTATGAATTCAGTAAATGTTAATGGATGGTTCACAATTGTATTTCAGTGAAGCACCCATTCTTTTTTCCCTTTTTGTACTTTTTTTTAAAGTACTTATCTTTTTTTTTACAATCGGAGTCGATCTACTTCAACTAATTAATAATCATAAAAAACCTCTTCAACTGTTATGAGAGCATTTTGATTATGAAGAAAATAATTTGTAATTTTTATTGTATTTTGGCAATGTCAAAGTTTACAAACATTCACAAAACGTAAAATGACGAGTATCGGTAGGTACTCCGCATTGCAAAATTCTGCCGCCCGATATCTAAAACTGGACTAACCCCTATACAACTCCATGGAGGCTAGTCTAGTTTTAGACATAGGACGGCAGAATTATTAGATCACTGATGTCGTAAATAATTGTTTTCAAGATAAAAAAAAATACGTTAATCTCACAAATAAATAATGATACGAAATAATGGCTCATAAGTTACTGAACGGACGTAGGGTCAGTTTCGATCACGTTTCCCTACCCTATTAATTTCTACCCTACTACCCTTTATAAGGTTGAAATACTGGGGTACACTGGGTACGTCTCTCGGGTTGGTCCCTAATGTCTGAGGATCGTGGTCAACATCAGGGTTGAATTTGGAGCGGATGATCTGCGTCCACCGGTTTCTGTCCAGGGCGTATTTTACAACCGAGTAGAATTTGAAGGATTTCGACTTCAATTTCTAACTCTGAAAAGAAACGGGTAATGCAGTAAGGTGAAATGTTTTTCTATAATATTTTATTTATGATGCCCATGCGTTACTGGACAACATACTGGATCTAACAGCTTATTCACCCTTTTACCCATGTCACACCCTTTAGACGTGAATACGAAATTTCGTATGCAACTAGTAGCGTTGACCGATTACATAATAAACCCATGAAAGGGATAGTTTGTGATGGATCTAAGAATCAAAGTAGCTTGATGGGAATTTGTTTCCCTCACATTTCTGAAATCTATATTTATATTTATTTTCTTTCTTGTTTCTTTTATGAGTGTCGCACTGTATATGTCAAAATGTTGATACTACCTGCATAGGTATATGTAATTCTGTCTTTTTGACTGCTACATATTCTCGCTTAAACCGCTGAACCGATTGTAATGAAATTGGTATACAGATAGTTTGAGATCCGAGGCAAAGTATGAGGAAAGAAAAATAGAATGTGACTACAATAATTTTGCAGAGTGGAACATGGCAACACCTCCGTTTAAAAGTCAAACTATGAAAATGCGACTTTTAAATGGAGATGTTGCCATGTTCCGTTCTGCAAAGTTAGGTATCGTAGTCGCACTCTAGGCACACTCAGGCCCTTAGCATGCGAATGCCAAGGTACTGTAGCGCCTCGAATATGTTCGCGGCGGCCAGGGTACCCGACTTTTTCGCTATCATAAGAGCGAGGGTGGCCTCATTCTGGGAAAATGTCAGAAGCTCCAATAATGAGATTTTAAAAGTCATAAGTGACAATTTAGACAGTCCTATTTTTAGGCATTGGCTGTCGGTGCATCACAACCAGAACCAGAAATAAGTTTTTATATTTCTGTGATATTTTTAAGTATGTTAATTGTAAGCTAGGTATAAGATTTATATGGGATGTTTTTTATGCCTGAAATAAAACTTTATTATTATTATTATTATTATTATTAGCGCGCGATACCTAGCCAAGGTCGAAGCGCCGAGCTGCCCTCTGTCAGTTTTTTTGCATCCGAACACGCTGTACCTATACCTTGGCAACGTCGTTGGTGACACTCACCTGTGTGCTTTTTGTTATGTGCAGCCGTAACTACTTACACAAGTTACCGCCAACATGAACGGCGACCGACCGAGGCAGCCTCCGTCGGTCACCGTTCATCACCAATGAAGTTGCCAAGCTATACACGTAAGTACACGATAAATTTCGTGGGAGCGAGTGACTTAAGCATTGCTACATATTACTAAAAGTTTCCTTGTAGTGCTTTCTTACACAGCACGTACACATATAAGTGGCGCGATGTACTTTTTGTTACAAGAAAAATTACTGCTATTCTGCCGTCGTAGTCTAAAAGGCGACTTTTTGATATGGAAGTTCATAGTAAAAAGTCGCCTTTTAGACTAAGACGACAGTATTATACTGTGTCCCACCTCTCCATTAAGTTATACACCTATACCTACAGCTTACAAGCATCTACGGCTAATTAAAATCAATGCCACAATTGCAATAAGATCGCTTCTAATTCTAAAGCATTTCATACAATCAGAGGAACTACGGTTAAAATGAAACTGCTGCCCAGAATTGCAAATTAAAACGACTCATCTCCTTTCAAAATCTGCATCAACATACGCTCTTTAAAAAGTGAACGTTGCAATTCTATGCTCCAGAAGTAAAAAGGCGTATGCGCCCTGAATTCAAAAGGAGATACGCCCATTCAGAGAGAAGCGATAGAATTGCAAGATGCCACAATCAAATTGAGAACACCTTTCAGTAGTTGAAATCACAATTAAGTCGCAATGTTAGGAAAGTTGGGTGTTGTTCAAATTTGAACTTTGTTCGTATTGGAGTAAGAGCAATAATTGAAGTTTCTGGCAAATTTCTAAGTTTGTATCAAACCGAGATTGAGGATTCCTCAGCAAGTTTCTAAAGTGAATTCGTTTTAGCTGGTAGTGGTTTGCCAGGTTTATTGTCATTGGTCGTACGATTCAGCAATTCTATTGAAAAGTGGTAGTATTTTGTGTATTTGGGATTGCCCCAAAATTATGATGTTTTAATTAATGATTATGAATTTTATTCAGTAAACTACCGTGAGACTCAAACATATTGAATCAAAAACGGATCCACTCACGTTGTAAAAAGATGAGACTTCCACTGGACATGTTTGTTTTATTACAACGTGTCGTGTTCAACTCCTTTAATGTGTTCTATCTACTATATAAATGAGCTGTGATATGAGTGATAATCGGCGAAATAGAAGAAAAACTAAACACATTTTATAAAAGAACAAAGACCGGAATTTTATTACCAAACAACAAAACCAACGAAAACAAGTACATTTAAACGTTAAATGGAATGTTTACTTAATCGAGTACTGTAGGATAATTCACAACTTTGCCGTCAAGCTCGTCGGTAATATAATTTGCGCCGTGAATTAGTACTGACAGTTCGTGATCGGAGGTCCCGCTACTGTGGTCCGTCAAAGTCTAAGCGACGAGCGAGCTAATCAGAGAAATATATGGAGGTAGATGGAAAAAGTGTGTGTACCTCACGTAGTAAAAAGAAGTAGCGGCGACCTACTTTGTACGCCGTTAACTTCAGTTGCTATCAATATTATTATCAGATTTGAAAATCTGATAATTATGGTATAATTTATTGTTCAAATACCACCAAATGAAATGGAAAATTTATGGTTTCCATCACTAAGTTATACTTTTGGCGTCAAACGCCAAGCGAAGAACGTTATCACGCTTGGTTGCCATACCATACAAATCAGCGAACTATTACCTTGTATTCGATATATTTCAGTGTAGCTAATATATTTTATTTCACGAGAAATGGTTCGGTTGACAAATGCGATCTATAGAGGAGAACAGCCGGACATCCGCTGGACAGACAGACATACGAAATCATTTTTGCCCAAGCTGATACGGAGACTTTTCGCCCGCTCGGTCTATTACTCATCTATGGGTCAATATTTGAAACGGGCGAGGTTGACGTGGAAATTGTGAAACATCCCTACTGGATGCAGTCGCAATATACCTTTAGACTTAAAGGGCGTAAACGCCATTAGCACCTACGGCGTTTACGCCCTTTGAACCTAAAGGTATCAATATTTAGTCGGGTTACGGACCGTGCCGTCATGCAATGATATTTTATAAGTAGATAGGTTACAAGCACTCCAAAAGTGAAGCACTGAAACCACGATAATTGTATTGGTGCCCTTTTTGTAGTGGGTAGTCACTCGCGGGTCGGTCAACGAAACGCACGACGATGTCAAGGGTGAATATTTACAAGATTCACAAAAAAAATGCCGTCGTGTGTGATCAGAAAGTGCACCAATCATAGCAAAAAGTGCAACAAAGCGCAAGGGATCACATATCACCTGTAAGTACGCTGAAATAATTTATTTTTATCATTTTTATTATTTTATTTTTCAAATACGACGCCATCTTACTACCATAGAGGTCATTTGAATGAAAGAGACAAACTTACGTCTTTGACAATGAGAGTGACAAGGATAGCCGAGCAGGCTCCGAGTCAATCCGAATCTAGCCGATGGGTTCACTCGGTTACGTTTAAAAATTAATCGCGCAAGTAACAAAAAGCTAGCTGTCTCTTTTTTTTGCATTATTGTAACTATGCCATCTCTTTTATGCAATCTGTTAATATGTATGAGTATGTACACCGTACAGTGAGGTACCAATGTGTGCTGCTGCTTTCTTGGAAGCATATTTCTCAGCTGGCGAGTATGCGTATAACGTATCTTCTTATAAAATATCATTGGCCGTCATGTAGCTGTCGACATAGGACGATCGCGATATTGTGGTGCGATTTCGACAGATAATTTGCCGGACGAATCGACGAAATTTTTAAGCGACGTTAATTTACATGATCATTAGAAGTTTGTATTCATTTATTTGTCATGAAATAAAATTGTTGATATTTCAGGTTTTGGGAAAAACCAAGAAAAACACGAAATAATAAAACTGAAAGCATAAAATGCGGCTAATTGAGACTCGGAAGGCTATTTGTCAATAAGAAAATATTTCTTAAAAGTCGATTTATTTTTTCCATGGCAGTGGCTATAAATAAGGTTTTTATTACTTTGAGTCATTTTTCCAAATAGCCTCGTGGGTCTTAAATAGCCCCGATTACGGAATTTAATTTTGTTACGTAATTGTTTTCCTCGGAATTCGGCAATTATGTAAAAAAATCCTAATTTTCCGATATCTCAGAAATGTATACTTTTTGGACAAGGTACTATAATTATAACCTTTTTTGTATCAAATAAGTTGTACTACAACCCCTTAAAAGGAATTAATTCACTGACCCATGAACCTGTATATCATTTAAGAAATAAAAATTATGTTAGAAATATACTGCACCTAAATAGTCCGATCGAACAGTAACAAGCAAATGCAGCACTAGGAAAT
Organism: Eudemis profundana; assembly: GCA_947034925.1. NCBI lineage: Eukaryota > Metazoa > Arthropoda > Insecta > Lepidoptera > Tortricidae > Eudemis > Eudemis profundana. The sequence continues at coordinate 4,362,300 of OX344809.1, forward strand.
GCATTCCGAAATAACTTACTGGAAACATTCGGACGAATCTCGCCCGGTCTATAATAGCATTCCTCCCAAAAAGGTCATAACCACCGGGGACGTCCTAGCAACTTGTTATATTTTGTACAAACAGGGCAAAGTGCCAGTATTTGAACTCGTAATGGTATCTCACGTGTTAACGAAACTGGAAAATTTAATCATCTAAACTTTTACTGGAGTGAAACGAGAGTCCATACTGTATGGTCCAGTCAAATTGAAGTTTAAATTCGCTCTGTATTATCTTTGTAGCTTATTTTGCGCTATGTAGATTGAAAACTTAATTGAAATTGTATTACTTTGGCCCAGCGGTTAACTGGTAGAGAATGCTTTATAAGATTAGTTCGCCGTTTGTACTTTCCTGTATGTTGCAATAAAGTCTAAAAATAAAAGTATGTCCAATAATTCCACTAATATTATAAATGCGAAAGTTTGTAAAGATGTTTGGATATTTTTGGATGTTTGTTACCTAATAACGGGATAACAACTAGATGGATCAAGCTGAAATTTGGCATGCAAGTAGATCAAGTCCTGGATTGAAACATAGGAACTTTATATCCAGGTAAAGAGTTCCTTTGGGACAATAACGGGAACAACGCGGGCGAAGCCGCGGGAAAATGCTAGTAAAAAATAAACAAACATACAAATAGATACTTAAGAGTGATCCACGTAAGGAAAAACTGAAACGCAATGAAAAATATTAATAAGATCACAAATTAAGATGTCTTTGACATGTTTGACCTCTGTGCTCCCGGTAAGTTTTATTTTCTTACAATTTAAACGGTATGTATTTTTTTTAGTGTCGGTCCCTAATTAGCCAAGATATCAACAACCACTATAAAAAAACAGGTCTAAAACAGTCAAAAAGTCGAATACTTTTTACCCGACTACGGTGAAGCAGAAATATAATATTTAGTTTATTTCACATCTGCGAACGAAGAAGTGGACTGCGGACATCCTCTAGTCGTCATTAAATAAATGGGCATTTCTCCAGAAATATGTCTGCGGTCACCTCATTCATCTGACCCTTTTTCATACTAAATGTATGGAGACAGATGAATGAGTCGCAGACATATTTCTGGAGAAATGCCAATTATAAGTTTCTGTCAAAATAAATTTTTTGAGACAAGCTTTTATTGCCGACTTTACTTTTTTATAATTATAATTGTAACCATAAAATCATCTCAATGACATACATGATCCTATGGTTACCATCCGGCTCCATCATCAGATCATCTTCATGTCTTAATAATGTTGCATCGTTTTCTCATTTACATACCTATCCCAGCAAAATTTCAATCGGAAATCGAGCAGTGGGTCAAATTTAACTTGCAAGATTTGATTTGAACACAGACACCGGGACTGCTGAAACTAAATTGTTAAAAGTTTGAAAAAATATGTATATTAAAATTTTGCTCCATCCCTGTTGGATAAAAAGTGTAAACACAAATCGTAAACAACTAAATCCCGACACCATGTAAATCAAATCTCCCATAAAACCGTTATCGTTAACGCATTAGCTCGCTGAAATAAAATAAAGCCAGTTGAGCAATTCACAAGTTAACTGTCCATCTCGCCATCAATATACCCGTGTTATAGTAATAACCCCTCGCACTGCTTTCCTCGAACATTTCCGACGTGCAGCAACGTGCCGCGGATTCAGACCCCGCTAGAGAGGCTACATCACCGGTGAGTTTTTAGTGGGTATGCTTCTTCCTTCTGAGGGATCAGTCCCACATAACCCACCTGAAGGGTCCTTTTAAGGGCCTGGGATAGGGTCTGGTAATGCCTAGGCCATAAATTTCCACACCGTTAACAAAAAAAGAACAAAAGAAAAACAAAATCTTCAACGAACATAGCACCGCTTTTGTGTCTCGCATGGCATTTCGCGCAGACAAAACGTATGGAGTTATAAAATAAGTTAATAAATAATGACCATCTTTATGTTCGTTTGACTGGAATCACCTTAATTTATATTCTACTGCTTCATCATTACTAATTCTCTCTCTCTCATTTCCTAGCTATTGTCCCACATGATGGTGATGTCAGTTTGCCGAACTTGTCTCCTTCACTTCGGTTTGTCTCCGACATCGTCCTCGGGTGCCTGACACTCACTCATGTCCTTTAGAACTACATCTTTCCACCTTTTTTGGGTCTGCCCTTGGATCTTCGACCGAAAATGAAGAGTTGTAGTGCCAAATTTACTACGTCGTTTAATTATTACCAGTTTACGTATCGAATTAGATCGCTATTGACGAGGAACTTGTGAATTACTCTACAGCAATTGCGACTGTATTTTAAAATTCTGTTGCAAATACGTTTTTCGGCCGTTAAATTTTTAACTTAAAGCTCTTCGCTTCCTCAAAAAAAGCCTAGTGAACTTTTGGGAAATTTATTCATGTGATACCTTCCTTGAATAATGAAAAGAGAGAAACACCTATTCAAATAGTTGGAACAGCGACTTTAATGAATTTTATGAGTAAACTGGTTTTTGTGTATGTTTTAAGTTATTTGTAAAAAACAATAATGTATATAAGTAACTTTGAATAAACATTAAATTCCCACACAACATTCCAAAATATGTATATATAAACCTTACTGCCGTAATAATAAGACTATATACATAGTTTTTGTTATGTATTCGATAGGGGGTAACTCTGAATATGATATTTGTATATGGGGGTAGGGTTTTTAGCTAGGCACGTCAGTCTGGAAATATACGTACTACGCACAACACCCCGGTCTTTGATTTATCAGTGGCGACGAGGATTTATTAGGATAAAATGTCTGTTAGATGAATTTGCGAGTTAACTCACACAGGTAACGAACTATGGGGCCTTTGACTGTGCAGATTTCGTAATAGGATCCTGATTTTTTTATTGTTTGTTTCACTCGTCAAGTTTGGCTAGATAATGGCTTAACATGACATTATAAAAGTCGCGTTAAAGCATCAAATAAACTCTTTAAAGTAAAAATTAGAGCCAAGCTCGAGTCCTTGGCGTTTATAATTTCGTTATTAATTCGTAACTCACGCGGGTAAAAGTTGGAGCTAAAAGTCTCGAGTGCGCGTCCTATCTCTGGAAGCACATTTTACAAGTGAGACGGCGATGTCGGAATCCGTTCGGATTGGATACGGCACTGATTTTAACCTTTAGGACGCCCAAGGGCGAAGGAAAACACGGCGTTTGACACTGACGCCACAGGGGTAAAATAAAGATAAGTAGAAAATTATGCCACCATAAAAAATGGGCTGTTTTTCAATAGGTTTTCATTAAAAGAAAGTTGACGGCCAGGGCCGTTACTGGCGTGACAGTCACGATTTTCCATTGACGGCTGTGCTGTGGCTGTCTGTGGCGGTCAAAGGGTTAAGATGGTTGTGACGAGTCTTTCTAGGAATTGACTTATCAATATTCAATTTACCACAGCCGAGTCAGTTAACTTCTGACATCTAACTCAATATATGTATGGTTAATACAGTACCTATCGCAATACTTGGTAGTATTAGCTTGGACATATTAGTTAGAAAAAATCGTGTAAACAACTTCATTTATCAAAAAAATAAACAATTATCCCGGCTATTTCGCCTAAGGAAAACTGTATTATATTTGTGCATGAATTAAGTATGGTTTTACTATCACACTTGCGATGTGCGAGCGAGCGGCGCGCGGCGGCCGAGTTAGAAGCAAAGTTCCGTACAAATGTCACTCGGGACGAGTTTCCATACAATCGTCGAATCATAATTTCTAGAAACGTGTCCAAGACCTGCGAAAAACGAGTGTCGGACCACTGGTCATACTTTAAAACAGTTTTTTTTTTAGGTAAGACAGGTTAATATATGTCAGCGTTAGGGCATAGGCGTCCTCAGGATTCCCTTCAGATTGCCGATAATTTGAAGTCGAGCGTAGCTTTCCATCGCTTGGAGCTCGAAGACATCAATTAGCTAGTAAATAAACGTTACGGGATGTGTCCCTTCGTCCAAAAGGCTCAATTCACCAATGGGGATGACGACTGGGTTAAAAATATATAATTCTATTCAGTCCATCAGTTAGATTATAAAAAAATATGGGACACGTATTTTTTGGTTTATCAAAATATTGAAAATCGACAAAGTTATAGATCATCAAACTTCTGGAGTGGGGGCTTGTGACGTCACTCCTAAGTGAAAATTGTACCTAGGAGTGACGTCACTCGAAACTTCTAAGCACTCTATCTTCGTCATTTTTTGTTTGTCAAACAAAAGAAAAAATACGTGTACAATATTTTTTAATAATCTAACTGACTGACTAAACAGTTTTTTTTGTCGTCTAGCGCATTTTCTGACATGCAAAAGATTGATAAACCAATAACAGAACTAAGTCAATTTTGAATAAACGTCATTTTATCGCAATCAAACACATTCAAGCATACACAAACTTGACATTCCTTCGTCGGGAGAACTCCGACACTGCGACGTATAGGTATAAAAATAAAAATTTGGAGCGAAAGCCTCTTAAAGTCAGACAGAAGACACAATTCGGGAAAGAAACACTGAAATTAAAAACAACATTAAACTCATCCATTGACAATGTAATTCCATGTTCCTTTACGTCACGCGAGACGAGAAACCTCGCAAGATAGATTGTGAATACCTACTGCAGTGAGATATAGGGTCGGTTGTCCAACAGTGAACCATCAAGATACACTGAACCACAGCCATATTGAAGAAACTGCGACGTTGCCAGTTTGACCGATCGTGCTAAAACATGCCGTCTAAGAACCCTTCCCCCCTCCCGTAGTGAGCCAGCGGCAGCGGCTTAGGCCGGACGTGTGATAGCACTTTGTTTAAATTTCGTCGAAAAAAGATACTTTTCACAAGTAAGTGCCTGGATTTTTGTATATTTTGTTATTTAACATATGACCAAACGCTGTATGGTGTTAAATTTGATGTAGTCTTAGTCATTGTATGAGCACATTGCGTTGTGACAATTCCGTTTATAACCTATCTTTTTTTCGTATTTTAAGTTGAATGGTGTGGTTGTTGAACAGTGAACCTGGTTCACATAGTACTCACTGAGCCGGCTCACTGTGTACCGCACGATATATAAAATATAATAACTTTTAGTTTTTGTAAGAAGAATACGTTTTTTATTACTTTATATTCATGTATATTAAAAATACAGATGATTACCAAGTATTGTGTTAGTTTTCTTTCATATTTCAGCTTTTTTTACTGGTAATGGCATTATGGTTCACTGTTGAAATAAGTGTGGTTCAATGTAAACTACCCATAGTATACAGTGAACCAAATATCTTTCCTTTTTTTTTAAACTAGAAGAATACGTTTTTATTTCTTTATATTCATGTATATTAAAAATACAGATGATTACCAAATATTGTGTTAGTTTTCTTTCACATTTCAGCATTTTTTACTGATAATGGCATTATGGTTCACTGTTGAAATAAGGGTGGTTTAATGTAAACTACCCATATTATACAGTGAACCAAATATCATTTTTTTTAAAAACTTACTTAATGGATGTTAGTTAGTCCAAAAAGCATTTTGTAACCTATACATAAGATACCTTATGAAATTACCTAAACAATGACATCAAAACCAAATTTCTAGCTTTATTTTCTAGCAAGTTCTGCGACTTCAAAAAAAAGGTGGTTCACTGTTGGACAACGCACCCTACCATAAATATTGTGATCCATCCAGCCATAGAGGTTTTGAGGAGAGTGTTTCCTGTAAGATTATGATGGTTACGTTTATCACGATAAATTCTGCTAACATTACAAATGGTCGCCTAAAGTCGCGAACCTCGTAACGATATATGGGAAACAATAGAAGTTAAGAGGTTTGCGACTTTAGCCGACAAAATGTAAGTAAAAGTTTATGAAGATGTTTAGATGCTTGTGACTAAACCAGTGGTTCTGTAAGCTTTAGACCTCGAGAATCTGTCCTACACAAATAGCTCTGCCATTTTTAAACATTTCAAAAAGCTGACTCAGCAATACTATCAAACTAGCTCACGAAATGTCGTGACCAGAGAAGAACAGCCGGACGTCACATTTTTGTCAAAGCTGAGACGGAAACGCTTCGCTCGTTCGGTCAATAACGCGGTTTTGTCGAATTACAAAGTATGTTGCAACACAGGACTTGGTCAATCATGAAATCAGGAGTGGCTCACTCCGCGATATCGCCGCGTGGCTACTATAGCTTGGCAACTTCGTTGGTGACACTCACCTGTGTGCTTTTTGTTCTGTGCAGCCGTGACTACTTACACAAATGACCGCCAACACGAACGGCGACCGACGGAGGGTGCCTCTGGAGGCCCCCGTTCGTGTTGGCGGTAATTTGTGTATGTAGTATCGACTGCACAGAACAAAAAGTACACAGGCGAGTGTCACCAACGAAGTTGCCAAGCTATAGTACCAAATGTTGCCCCTCTGGACGGATTTAGCCAGCGACTAGAAAGAGCACGCGTTATGTGATAGTGAGAGACGATTGGATGCGATGCGTTCCGTTCGGTGATCGGACCCGAACAGAGAACAAAATATCGGTATTTTTTCCGTTCTTTGATTTATTATTTCATTTTAAATCGGACAATCTAATAAAGCGAAGTCATTACTTAAATACATTAGTGAGCCATACATAAAAGGTATAAAATCATTCAAAATATTGGGCTATGTCGGGGTATTTGCAAAATACCGGTTCCGAGCTCCGCCCGAACGACAGTTTTGTCAGGACTGATTCACGCCGCGATTCGTGGGTGGTAATAGCAAGAGACTAGAAAGAGCTCGCATTAGTACGCGTTATGCGATAGAGAGACGGTCGGATACGTGTGAGCTCCTTTATAACAAGCATTTACCAGCGGCTTTGCCCGCGTTGTTCCTGTTCCTGTCCCAAGGGAAGTATTTACCGAGATATAAAGTATCCTATGTTTCAATCCGGGACTTGGTCTACTTGCATGCCTAATTTCAACTCAGTCTAATCAGTTGTTATTCCGTTATTAAGTAACAAACATCCATCTTCACAAACTTTCTCATGTATATAATATTAGTGTGATATTAAAATAATGGTATGAGTAACTTTGGTTACTATTAACCTTACAAAAGATGGTATACCCTAAAAAGCCTGCCTTAAAATACTAAATTAGCCTTACAAAAGGTGACTTGATTGATGAGTCTAAAGGATCGTCTGTCTGACATTGAGACCAGTCTAAATTTCGCGATACTTAAGTATAATAAACGTCTCATTTTGTTTTACCAGAGTTATACCGGAGGGGAATTCATATTAGGTATTTTACTTATTTGTGTTTTAGCATCGCACACTAATCGGCTTTGACAGGGGGTGGATAAACGAGTAGGTATATTTTTTATGCCACATATAAAAAAAAGTGTGTACCAACAACTAACTAATCTTTATTTTTTTACCAATATTTGTGATGATTATTTATTGATGCGTAGGGAAATTTTTTTGCTATAGAATTTTTATTTTATGAAAAACTAGCTGCCGGCAAACTTCGTTCAGCCGCATTTTTTTTTTATTTTAAGATTTTTCAATAGTTATTCGGCTATTAGGGGCAGAGACATACCCAAAAATAGAAAAGTTATCGACTTTTGTGACAGTTAAACATGTCCATACAAAATTATGTACACACTTTTTACCCGACTGCGGCGAAGCCCAAAGGAGGGTTATGTGTTTGACCTGTATGTATGTAAGTATGTATGTCCGTTCCTGTGTCCGCTCGTAACTGCTCAACGTCATATCCGATTTTGATAAATGATGATACATCATTAGATTCGTCTTGATGGTGCGAGTGTCACTGGGTATGAAGTTCGTTAAAATAAACAAAATGGCGGATTTTATGCAGTTTCAAAGTGCACCGCGGTCGGGTTTTTTTTAGTCAAAATGTGTTTATTTAGAAAATCTCTTACACTATTTACTTCTCCCCGCCACATAAGGTTACCTGGACTTTAAACGTTTAGGTAGTAAACCAGTTAAGTCTTGTAGAAATGTAATTTAAATTAGCGAGTCCAATATTGATATTTCATCTCTCCTAGTCGCTGGTAAGTCGCGTATGTCAACACACGATGTTTGCTTTCCACACCTGCGTCGCTCGAGCTGGCTCTAACTAATGATATAACTACCCGCATCTTAGAGTAAAATGTTTCTACTCTGGTAGCCTTTCTGCACCTTGTTTACCACACGCCTGGGCTGTGTTCTGCTTCATGATCGAACCAATATTTACTGGAAATTGTATGTTTACTAATAGATAGATTAAAATCGTCGGTCTCGACATTACTGTAAAGGAGTGCAGACAGGGAGAACTAAGTACGCATGTGCTCGTGTGAGCCTAAAGCAGAAATCATTTAAAACAAAAAAAACCGGACAAATGCGAGTCGGACTCGCCCACCGACGACATTACCGTACAAGTACTTTAAATAATGACGATATTTCTTATGATTTAATTACAAATGCATCGTTTTCAGATTTATCCCTATTCTTGCTAAATTTCATAGTTCTAGATGTTGATCTACTTTCCGTCGGGAAAGTACCCTATAAATGTTGGTTTCCTTGAGAGAGTCGAAATGTATGTTTTTTGTATATCTTTTATTATACGTTAACTTAGAAGTTTGATTTTTCTACAGCTTCAAGGGCTATAGACCTGAATATACCTATGGTTTTTATTTTAACTCGATACCTTCACGCGTTCCCGAGATAAAGGGTCTTGACAGAAAGACAGACGGACAACAAAGTGATCATATAAGAGTTCCGTTTTTTCCTTTTGAGGTTCGGAACCCTAAAAAGATGCAAAGGTTAGTTACATTGCTATAAATGCATCGAAATTTTCAAGGTTCATTTAAGTGGCCGGGTGGCATAGTGGTTAAGAAGTTGTCCCGGCAAGACAGAGATGCAGGTCCAAACCCGGCCTTGACTACAGTAGGTAACCGTTAATTGAGCAGAGTTTTGTTGAAACAGATCAGAGACAAGTTTCGTATTCGTATTTTACGCAGTTAAGTAGAAAGTTTAGTTTTATGCCTACAGTTTTTCAGCATTAGTCGGTTTCTGCATATCTACGGTAAAATGTTCAATGTATTTGGTCTTTGTATCAATAAATCACACTTACTCCCATCTTAGAGCAAAGTGCTTATTTATATAGCGAATTTCCTTCAGTTTTATTAGCGACCATTAGCTACGTGCGGCAGCACCCCGAATTTACTACCAAGTTCTTTAATGGTACAAAACACTGAATAGCCGCCCTAAAGATAAACGTAATATACAGAGAGACAACTGAGGACGTGATTAAAAGCAGTTTCTATTTCATTTGAAATATTAACAAACTCTCTTTATCGTCTTCTGTGTCCTCGTTCCAAGTTCCTCCATTTTCCTTATACAGTTACCACGAAACATTAGTATATTTGTACTAAGTAATGTACATAAAGTAGAAAACCTCATTGGTATGACCGCTGGCTTCGAAACAGCGCCTTACAATTTCAAACCTACTCTGCAGTCTTTTTAATACACATGTAACAGAAAAACAGTAAATATTACTAACCAATTACGTAATCAGTAATTCGTAAGTAATATTTATTGTTTTATTTTGTTCACATGGTAAGTTATAACACCAGTAGAGCTTCCTCATTCTTCCACAAAACTTTCTATTTTGTATGATCGTATAATATTTGCATTTGAAACTATGTAACTCGTTTTCTTGTTCGTATTTTACTTCAAATGAAACAGGGTGTACCAGTAAGCCATAAAAACGGAGAACACGGACTTCATTCCGCTGCAAAGCTAAGAAATCAAAACCGTTACAAGGCACCTAAATTGCGCAACGACATGACATTAGAACTACAGATAATTCACGGCTCGCGATTCGGATCTCCCGGGATTTATGCCTGCCGGTTTATGAGCAAATATTGGGATCTCGGGATCCTGGGGGATTATAAACACGCGAAGTTTATAGGGCTATTTACTTAAAGGTTATCGCGTTGTTTCAGATACAAATGGCGAAACATAATAAATAGACAATTTTGATTGCGGTATATATTTTAATAGCTGTGATCAACATTAAGTATCCGTTAGCAAGTTAATATGAAGGAGAAATTTTTCACAGTTGTAGTTTATGCATGACGCAAATGGACCGAGAGAGACTGGAAGCTTTTAAAATGTGGTGCTGGAGAAGGATGAACAGAATCAGTTGGACGATGAAAAGCAATGAAGAAGTTTTAAATGTGGTAAATGAAAAAAGAAATTTAATAAAGGATAGAAAATGGAAGACGAAAAATGTTAGGTCATCTCCGTCGCCACGACTACTGGATCAAAGTATGTACCTAATATTGGAAGGGAAGAAGAAATGCCTAAAATAACATACATGGAGCAAATAGAAGAAACAATAAATATTTCATCGTATAGAGAAGTGAAAGAAAATGCAGAATGTAAATGAAGCTCGAAATGACTCTACGGACAAGAGTAAAGCTCTTAAATATAATGATATGATGACTAGTTTATGCAACTGATAGCCACTATTCACTGTATCCACTTTGGCTGTTCTTAATCAAGAAAATGATAATGCAATAGCATTTTGCAAGTCCTAAATTTAATTACTAAGTTGTCAGAAAATGGCAGATTTATGAACGTTATGGTTGTTAAGCGCATAATTTACCCGGTTTATGCATAGTTTACACGGGCTTAGTTACTTGCTGCTTAGTGTCATACTAAAATCTTTGCAAACATAAACGGTTTTAATACATATGTCTCTAAACGTCCAGCATTAATCTCAAGTATACTAGGTATTAAGATCAAAGCTCGGAACCGGTATTTTGCAAAAACCCCGAAACAGCCCAATATTTTAAATTATTTAATGCTTTTTATGTAGGACTTAATAATGTATTATTATTAGATTGTTCGATTAAGAGTGAAATATTAAACCAAAGAACGAAAAGAACGGAAAAAATACATTGTTATTGTTTGCACAAAATACCGGTATCTGAGCCCTGATTAGGATACCTTATTATATTTTTGCGATCAGTACAAACATTAACGCACAATAATTGTTTTTTTTTTAATAACCTATTCGATAACAAATGCACGAAGTTACTATAAAGACATTAATACCCAAATCGCCTGAACCTGATCAGGTTGCAAATAGATCACCTGGAAAGTACCCATATAAACAAAAAGAAAGAATTTTCCAAATCGGTCCTGGGGTCTTCGAGTATTCGGGGAACAAAGGTACATAGAAGATAAAGCCACGGCTAATCAAAAATTCTTCCTTATTTTTTGAATTCGGTAAAAAATTGTATTCATCCAAACACTAAAACAATTACAGATATTTTAGTAACATACTGTATGCTTCGGAAACAGTAATACATTTTCAGGGATTCACGTATGGAATTTAAAATTTTGGGTTAAGCTTAAAGCAGATGCTGCAATATAACAATTAAATTGATGACCGACGCAAGTACGAAAAGGGAAACTCCACCTTTTAAAGGCATCAAAGAATAAAATGCTAAAGAAAAAAGAAAACCCCTAACCCGCAGATCCTTCGGGAATAGTGTCCAGCAGTGAAACATTAAACGACTGAGATAGAATTGATCGCACATTGTATTCAAAGTACACAGAGGACGTTTCGGTGGCAGTAATACAGAAGAGCAGGTAGTAAGAATAACCGTTGACATACACATTTTGTGAGTTAACCATTAACATTATTAAGTATGCTTAGTTCAGCTAGGAAAACCCACTGAAAATTTTTTTTTTAGAAAAGTCACTATTCCTGGTATATCTTTATTTTCTTAGATTAGGTCAGGGTTTCCCAAACTGTGCGTCGCGACGCCCTAGGGAGTCGCGACACTGTCCCAGGGGCGTCGCGACACGGGAGTTTCAAGTCGCCGTAAGTTAAACCTAGAACGACCCGCATGTGTCTTAGTTTACAAGGGCGTCGCAAAAAGTTTACAACCTGCCAAAGGAGTCTAAGTGTACATAAGTTTGGGAACCCCTGGATTAGGTTTTTTATAATACATATATAAAAAGTAAAATTCAAATACAAAACATAAACACATTATAAAAAGCTAACCTAGGGTGCCGCCGGCAACGGGCGGGGTCCAAACTACTGGAGTTTTTTTTTTTTTTACTACAGAGAGAGGAACCTTCTGACAATTCGCGCCGTATCCATAAGTGCCGCTTTTTGTATCTGGCCCTTGACCCAGCCATCTAGCGAGTCTCTTGAGATGGTGAACGAGACTCTTCACTATAAGCCCGTTCGCCGAAGCGACTATCGGAACAATGATCGTCGAATCAACATCCCACATGGCGGTAACCTCGTGAGCCAAGTCAAGGTACTTGCTGAGTTTGTCCTTCTTGGCCTTCACGAGGTTCTCGTCATGGGGAATGGTGATGTCGACGAGCACTGCCCGGCGCTTGGATCGATCTATTAACACGATATCGCTTTTTGGCTACTATAGTTCTATCCGAAAGTCACTATTTAGGTATTAATATACAGTAGGTGTATCCAGCAGTGAAGCATTAAACTACTGAGATAGAATTGGTGTTCACTTATCTGCTAGCAAGGCTACGTCCGGCTATTTATTTTAAGGTCCTTGGGTGCATATCATGCGTCGAATTGTGGAAAACTGGCCCTCAATAACCTGTAACTACTGTTTCTTTCGATTTACTGTACGGAACGTCTCTTACAAAGTGAAGTCGATGAATCACCCGTGAAATGCACATATTTTATTCTTTTGTGCGGCCAAAACCGCCTTTGTTGTATTACAGTAATGCCCGCGGGTATAGGACACACTGGATAGATGCTGTTTGACAGATCGAGATGTGTCGTGATTTTTTTTTCGGGTAATTCGTTTTGGTCTGGGCTTCTTTTATAATCTAGGGCATAAGCATAGGGCATGTCCACATATTAGTGTGATTGATGTGATTGAGGTTTAAATTGTGTTAACGATTTAGGTCATACTAATTGTATACTATACGATAACAAGCTAACATGGTCATTCACAAAATAACTACTATTAACAACGGGTTATTTTCCATGTATGTTTATTTTACCCGTAAGCTAAGAGGGTAAAAGGCTATGGTGTGAGGTAGTTATAAATTTATAAATCTAAGTAAATGTAAGTAAGGAATTAATGTATTGTTTTGGTTTTAAGTAAAAACCAAAACAAGGAAAAATATTTCATATCAAACAGTTTAGTCTAAAGCAAAATTAATTCTAGTACCTAACCCTAAACTTCTGTTAATGAACAGCAATGTTCATCGAATTGTAGTATTTCAAAAAAATCTCAATTTAAGCCTCACTTAAGTTTTTATCTCTATCTATATTCCATAATATAACTGACAATGTGTTAGGGATGCTATATTTCCTCTTTCTTTTCGGTATCACAAGAGATATGCAATGCAGTCCAAACGTCATTGTGACTAACATCAAAAGAAAGGGTTGCCATTCGAAGATATTTTTAATTTGCTACCATTTTCCACTGCGAAATAGTTAAGGTCACTGTGCTATGTGTTTAATGTAAGGAATATAACGAGATATTCGTCAATCTATTCAGTTATCTATCTATACAAATAAACACCAAATTTCATGGGTATCTGTTCAATAGTTTTTGCGTGATGCGTGCACAAACATAGTCTGCTTACGATTTTATTACATGAGCATTTTTATTTTAAAACAAAAATGCCCATGTAATAAATGAAACTTAAGCTATGTTCAAATCTCATCTAACCTGTCAGTCCGTGATGAAATGTATGGAGTTTGACACTATTCGTCAGTTCTGCGACGACCTGCTAACTGTCAGTTAAAAACGCACTTTAAATAAAAAAGCCCATATGTACGAATTAATGCAAAGTTCTCCACTATACACACACCCTTAGGTCACACATATGACCCGCTTCTCAAAGAAATGGCAAACGACGGTCCCAACAATAGTACGAAAAATATTCATACATCCTTTGAATTTGGAATAAACTACCTCCAATCCACAAAACGGGACGAAGGCCCGCATGAGTACAGAGGTTAGAAATGCGAAATAATATACGAGGTACAGCCATTTCTAGGATTTTTCAGGGTTGCCAACCTTAGAATTTACCTCGTATTTTGAATTTCAAACCTTATTCGCAAAAAGTGGCATACCTCGGCTGAAAACGACACGTATGTAACGCAATTTAGTGTGTGGAAATGTTAAAAAAATCTTCCTAATTTTCGTAGGAGCCTGATAGTGTCCTCGTCGTAGACCACAAATCTCGTATTTGTACGAGGAACCTCGTACGATTGGCAACCCTGATTTTTGTAAGCAATTCAAACTTACAACTTCGTTTTATTATAGGTTAGAGTACTCGTACTACCGAAAAGTTAAAAGGTCTACAGATTGAAAGAAATCCATACTTTACATTATAAATGTGAAAGTAACTTTGTCGGAGTTTGTTTTTTTAATATTTCTTATTTTTTATTCGGGTTCCTCAAAAGCAAGAAAAATACATCTTCCAAATGATAAATTGTTGTTATGACACAGTTCACAGTATAATAGCACTAATTTTTCTTGCTACAAAAGGTACATCGCGCGCTTGAATGTGTGCGCGCCGTGTACGAACGCACTACAAGCAAAGTTTTAACATGCGTATGCTTCAGTATCGATCGCACTCACACAGACGTGCTATCGCGCGTCTGTGTGAATACGTGTCGCTCGCTGTTAAACGGCCGAAGTTGTTCTACTTGATCGTCTTTATACTTTGGTTATGTAAAGGACTGACTGATATCATGATAACGGCCATTCTCACGAAGTATGACTACGTCTAATAGGCTAGATGACTAAAAAAAACTAATTAGTCCGTCTGTTACATTATGAAAAAATATTGTACACGTATTTTTTGTTTTGTTTGACAAACAAAAACTGACGAGGATAGAGTGCTTAGAAGTTTCGAGTGACGTCACTCTTGAGTACAAATTGTACTCCACACACAAGCCCCCACTCCAGAAGTTTGATGATCTATAACTTTGTCGATTTTTAATATTTTGATAAACCAAAAAATACGTGTCCCATATTTTTCCATAATCTAACTGACGGACTAAATAGAATTACTTTTTTTTAACCCAGTCATCATCCCTATTACCGCGTCTCCATACATTTAGTATGAAAACAGCGTCGCGGTAATTAGGTGACCGCAGACATACTTCGTGAGAATGGCCGATAAACTCAACGACTGTCAAACAACACAGGACTAACCGGCTAGTTTAACCGAAATCACCCTTTCGTCACGATAACAGGCATTGAAGCTGTTTCATAAAACACGCTAGATAGGACAACGAAATAAAAAATATGCTGTCTCTAGTAACAACGTAAAACACAACAGGCTGGACAACGACAAATGAATGGCTATTACGTAGCTAAAAGCCAATTTTTCATGGAAAAATTTAAACTCTATTTTTACTGAAACGTTATTTTCGTTCAACAAAGTGAATATCAAGTCTATAAATTAAATATAAATAGAGCAATGTACGTTAATTGTGGTATTTGTCTTGCATTTCATTTGGTATATTATCATGTACATATGTGATGTAGGTATTATGAGCAGGCATCGGAAATTTAGATGTTCATAACCTAAACTTTGGCGTCAGTGTCGGTGTTGATTAGCGTGGAGGCGGAATCAATTTAATTTTATTATTAAATTTCCCGGCATTTCTAAATGAACTTAATATTATAAAACTGTAATAAACGCATACTACCTATTTGAGTATTTAAATGAACTACTTATTTGAAGTTATTTTCCATGTACTCGTTCTTTGTAGTCTGGTTAAAATAGCCAAAATGAGGTGAGGGCGTCGCACACACACATTCGTATCATGTATGTACTAACATGCGAGTAATAAACGAGCATTCATCGGTATCGGTTGTTTCTCTAATTACCTACCTGCAGCCGGCATATATTTCACAAAACCTACACAGATTTGCGAGGTACTACATTATCGTGACGTATTGTACAATCGTCAATCAATCAAATTAAAATCAAAATTTTAAGAAGCCGATTCCATATTTGCTTAACTTTTTCCGAAATTTTTGCCAAGTTTAGGTGTAAAAGCATCTGAATTTCCGATGCCTGTATATCAGGAACAAGGCGGGGCTCGGCATTGAACATTGTGGTACTCCAACTACTAACTCAGATCAATTACATCGTTAATGACTCACCACTGCATGTCAATGCAAACAAGAAATTTCTCAACCTACAAAACTTTCCAGGTAAAAATCTCCGCGAGTTCAGAAATTTTCGTAGTATTTTTCCTTTGCTTAACGAGGACGTTTTGAGAATACTGCAATTTGCCCATTGGCATTTGCAAAACCTCAAAGAAAATCTTGTAGACATGAGAATCTGTAGAATCAGTGGCAAAGGCCCTCGTTTGCGTGATCCGCGCTATTCCGAGTTCCTCCACTTAACGACACTATTCTCTTGACCTCGCTCGTGGTTTTCATAGAATATTCCGTGAAGAGGGCACAGTCCTTTCGTGCAAATCCTAATATGCAGTGAATGCGTTTCTTGTAGAATTTACCTTACTTTTCAAATCACTTTCCTAATATCGGATTTTATTTAATATTGTCTTCAGTTTCCGCGATTACCACTCATACTAATAAAACAACTTAAACGGGTTAGATCGCGTATATTACTACATTTTAAGTCCCGACGTTTCGTAACCCTTTTCAGCGTTCGTGGTCGCGGGTAGACTGAGAAAATCATAAATTTCCTCTGTCAAAATTATTGTTGTGCAAACCTACCCACTTTAAAAAATACAAATTCAATATTAGTGTTGCCAGATGGGCCTAATGTGTAATCTGATTGTATTGTTCGTTGCAGTACCCATTCCATGTAATAGTTGATGTAAAACATCTGGGGGCACGGCAGTGCCCCGCCAAGTCGAGCAAAACAAAGGCACGGTCGTACCATCCTTTTCTCGAAGCCATTCATTCAGCAGCAGCAGACCTAACAGCTCCAAATTTTAATCAGTTAGTTTTTAGCCTATCAAGTCATACCTACTAAACCTAAAAATATTACAATTTCAATCAAAACTGCACACATAAGTTTGTAATCCTATACAAATACATGCGATTACAAAGTTAGTTTTGTAGTTCAAATTGGAAATATAAATGGATTGGAAAACTGCACACATAAGTTTGTAATCCTATACAAATACATGCGATTACAAAGTTAGTTTTGTAGTTCAAATTGGAAATATAAATGGATTGGAATGTAATGAATAAAGGAAGACCACTTACGTTACATGTAGAAAAATGCAAATCTCGCAACGCAGTTCTTCTACAACAAAAAAGTGTTGAGATGTAAATGTAATGTTAAACCAAGTCAGCACCGGAGGGTGTCCACAGAACTCGATTTCCACCGACTTGCCTATTATTTAACTGGGGAGACACATTTTATAGCTCTCAAACAAAGAACCCTCCACTTTATTTCCTCAACCCGCGGTCTACACAGCCTCATCTTTGCGTCCAAACGACGCTATTTGCTTCATGGTCGGCTCTCTAATGTTTTGTCACGGACCAAATTACTTTGTAATGAGCGTCGTTGATGCTTGTATCGCTTTCAAAGTCAAAAGACTTTGACTTTGAGTCTGATGAGAGGTCCGCTAACAAGCTCTAAGTAATTGCAGTGCATTAAGGAAATTATGACAACTGATGTTGAAGCGAAATTGTGGTTTGGTAAATAGTATCCACCTTATTTGCTTTGACTGACGAGAATTTGCTCTGTATAGAAGAAACCAAATTCATTACAGATTTTTAGGGTTTCGTACCCAAAGGGTGCCAACGGACCCTATTACTAAGCCTCCGCTGTCCGTCTGTCCGTCGACCACAGGGTTCTATCGTTAGAACCAAAAAAAAATTAACTAACAACAACAACGTAACTTGAAATTTTCACATAATGTGTATTTCTGTTGCCGCTATAACAAGTAATAAAATTAAAAATAAAAGGGGTTCCCATACAAGAAACGTGTTTTATCGTTTTTTATTTTATTTTAATAATGGTAATAGTTCGTTGCTTACCTAATATGTCCATAGAATAGAATATTGAGTTACGTCGTATTTAATCCTAATGAAATGTGTTTATTTGCCGAATATGGGTTACATAGGATTATGTAGAAAAAAGTCCACCATACTCTAGTTAGATAAGCATGCAAATATAAAATCTAAATTTTGATGCTCAAAGAGTCAAACAAAATATAGATGCCTTAAAATAAACTTAACAACAACGTAACTTGAAATTTTCACATAATGTGTATTTCTATGTGTGTATTGCCGCTATAACAACAAAACTAAAAACCAAATAAAGTTAAAAATAAAAAGGGGTCCTCATACAAGAAACGTGTCTTTTGGTGTCTTTTTATTTTTACCCGACTGCGGCGAAGCCCAAAGGAGGTATGGTATGTATGTATTTATGTATGTATGTCCGCTCGTAACTACTCAACGGCACAACCGATAGTTTGTTTAAATAAACAAAATGGCGGATTTTATGCACTTTTTAAGTGCACCGCGGTCGGGTTTTTTTTACCCGACTGCGGCGAAGCCCAAAGGAGGGTTATGTGTTTGACCTGTATGTATGTAAGTATGTCCGTTCCAATGTCCGCTCGTAACTACTCAACGGCACATCCGATTTTGATAAATGATACATCATTAGATTCGTCTTGATGGTGCGAGTGTCACTGGGCATGAAGTGCACTGCGGTCGGGTTTTTTTGTAATAAAAATGTAGTTATGTATTAAAAATATTCTTGACTGTGGTAGGGAACCTCTCGTGTTGTAACGTTCGAAGCCTTATTACATTTAATATATGACTAAAAGCCCACCCCAAAATAATAAGATTTTATTATACAAGTATATTTTATTGCACTTCAAAACCACATAGTAAGAAATTACAATTGCTTAAAAGCTATAACATAATAGTTTGCTTTGAATACAACTTATGGCCAATCTGTGATCTATAGAGTCAGGACAATCCGTTCTACGCTGTGTAATAATTACTAGTAACCCTGGATCTTTTCGATTAAGTGAGAGCATGGTATCAGAATCCCTCCCAAACTTTAAGATGCAATAAATGATGGCTTAGCAAGTGATGAAGATATTTTATTTAAAGATCTAATTTCTAGGATAAATGTATAAAACCACGAAGGATTCTAGACTGATATGGGATCACAAATTAGTGTAAAAAATGCAAAGTATGGTAATAACAAGTAAGTATAACATAATCATAAAGGTATGAAGTCAGGTTTTCTTCTACAGGCTGTGTAAGTTTAACGGTCATATCCGTCAGGGTCTGTCTGAATCTACCTAAATAAAATTAATGAACTCTAGAGTTTTCTGGGCCATTGGACGCCGTCACACTCCCCGGCGACGTCGACGGAATTTCGGCCTGATGCTTGGGTATTCCCTATCGCCCAGCCTAGAGGAGGCTATTAGAGTCCATTAATGACTAGCTCAAAAACTAGTCTTTCCTTGAGAGGAGATTTCGCAAAAGGGGTAACAACTTTGTAGCACCGTTCTGACAACACACTCCTGTACTTCAGGAAGACAGGGTATCCATCAAACCAGGCTATATTATGAGACAGCTAAAACAAAATATACTCTAGATGCGAGGTGCTAATATATAGCCCTTTTCCTCACATAATATAATTTACCACTGCATTCAAACCATGGGCAATATAGACAGAAAAATGCAGCTAAATATCTGTCCGCCGGTAGGCATTACTTTCGTATTGTCATGTCAAAACGTCTGTGTCTGAAAGTTGGATGAAATCCTCCTTTCTGAATACCTTGGAAAAAGATCATAAATCATCCCCTAAGCATGTTAACTCTCACGAGATGTTTTCACCGAGGAAGGCTCTTTCAAAATCTAATCAATTAGAAAACTAGTGAGATCCCGACAAGATCTGAATTCTTGATTCAATCTTACGTAAACCAGACTCTTGAGCCAGAGATACGTATCGGAAATCTTACTAAAAGTGAGTCCTTGGACCCGTGTATCTTCTGGCTAATTGGTCCAAATGCAGGGAACTAGCCTTGGCTATTGTACCCTCTGACGTATCAGGCAAGATCAAATCACCACAAGACACACGAACTTTTCAATTTTAGAGAAATAGAATTAAGCCATCTCAGATTAAACACCCATAAAAAATAATTAAATTATAACTATCCACAGTCTTTTATCGACTGTCAATGTCAAACTCTGTTCTATACATGAGTCCAAATTCATTTAAATAAAGTTAAGTTTCAAAACTTATTATGCAATTTTGTCTCTTAAGACAACTACGTAAGAATCAAATCAGATGTACTTTGTCAAACAATTTGAAGTTTATCAATAAAAGTTACAACTCTGAAAAGAATATTAGAATGTCGAAACAGAATGTTGCCAAGATAATGTTACTAATACATTTAATGCATGTTTTAATTCCCAACCCCAGAAATTACAGAAATATTTATTTAATCCAAATTCAATACAAAAATGTCAAAAAAATGACTAAGTTCCGTTCTGTATAAATTTTACAGAGCAATCTATCAAAACACTCATTATTTGCCATCGTAAAGAAAATACACACACATAAAAACAGAAATGAAATAAAATTCTGATCTTACCAACTCCATAAGTAAAACCTAGGATAAATAGAATTAGTATACACATTAACAAAGGAATCAGTCCTCCGTACGCGGATATAGAATGCTTCTTTATATTCGCGTAACGGTGAACTCTAATCTAAGACAATAAATCTATTTGCATTCATTTATATAAATATATATATACTGTTTTAGGCCAGTCGCTCAATCTATAAGCATTCGGGTAAGATTTATAGACACCGAAGCGTCTACTTGCCCCAAAAGCTAAAGGTTGGCTAAAGTCCCACTACAAATATATAACTAGCTACTTGGCCTGTAGGCTACTGCGAGCCCTCGAAACAGTTTATGTTGACACCGTAAGGTTTCCACTGTTTCGGTACCTAGTCTAAAAGAATAAAAGTTCTTACAAAAATCCACGATCTTCAGCAGACTTCCAGACAGCGAGTACTTCTGAACTCCACTTCGCCGTCCGTAGGATTTCTTCAGCCGTCTTCCAAGCGTTGAGATCTTCCAGGCGTAGAACTTTCTTCAGGGTCTTGTAGAATTTTCTGACTTCTTGATGTGTTCCTCGCGGCGGCTCCAGGGATAATAATCCCGACCTCGTTTTGTACTGCTTATATACCCCGAAACAAATGCGAATCGAAATTAATCGAACACATTTCAAATTATAACGGTTTTATTTTTCCGTTAAAAATACCTGCCAGTTTGATTCTTAATGTCAAGTCAACAAAAAGGTTTTATCTTAAAATTAATTTTATGACTACTGAATTTACACATTGCTTAAGAATTAATTAAAATAACATGATTTTATAATTTGCGTCCTCTAAATTAAAATTTGAAATAAAATTATTCAATCCTTTTGTAGGCCAAAAGGAATGAATATTTCTTCGTCTTGGTTCTGTCAACACTCGTTCGTAACAGATCTAATCTTATTCAAGACATATTTTTAAACGACTAAATGCCTATATTCTAAACTGTCAATTTTTCTATTTAACATAACCTTTAAGTTTCATATTCGCGAATTTTTATTTCGGAATTAACTTTTGTTAAATCCTCCAATTTATCTACGCCAAACCTTTGGATATTTAGTAAATGTATGATAGCCGGATAACGGATAGAGCAAGAACGCAAATTTCACATATAAAAATCATGACACCCTTCATTATTATTACCAATGCAGATCTCAGGTAAGCTTGTCATTTTTACGTCTTTAAACAACAATTTCTCTTAAAATAAACATATCTTAACTAAATTCCGATTTCAAAACACCATTCCTGTATTCCAATATCATCCTGTGGTTGATAATTTAAGCCTTCCAAAATCTCAATTCAATACATAATAAAATTCTATTCTAGTTAATAAAATTAACAGTTTCAGTGGAAATCACATAGTTAGATCCAAAGATCCATTTTATCTATAACTTTGACGAGACTGTGTCTAATATTCTTTCCAGAAAATCAACAATTACTGCGGTTCGTTACTTCAAGAAAGTCGCTGCATATGTTCCTGCTAACAGAGAGTATTATTAATAAACAACATAAATTAATCATTAAAACCACATTTGGCTTTCAATAAAATACCAGCGACAAACAATGAGTGAATGAATATATGCATATATTATTTTTGGTAAGCATTAATGTTTTAAATCATTTCCCCCTAGTCAGTGAGTACCGGCAATTACCCTATTTACCCGATAAAGAAATATCATGTTTCTTTCATGTTATAAATATAACATCTATAATTGTTCTTCTCCGCTTACGTCACTAAAATCAAACCAATTTGAACTAGTTATGATTATTCTTTATTTATATAAAGAATTACAAACATCTTAATAGTAAGATAACTATTTCAACTATACTGAAGAGACAATCATTTGAAAATAACACGGGGCACCTGCCCTTGGCGTCACAATCCCCCCCCTGTTTGTTCAAAGCTTCCAAAACGTAGAACAAACATAACCTTCTTTAACCTTCTGGGCGCCAACTCAAAACAAATTCCTAATATGAAAGTCAAAACTGAAGTATTTCAATATTCTTACTTTATAAATAAAGCTATAAACATTATTATACCCTCTCAAAGATCAAATAACATAGATCAGCAAACGCTGATTCAAATTTACAGTCAATAACCATCCAAAAGAACTCTACCGACTATGGCGGTCAAAAGGTTAAACCTAACCCAGTCCGTCTTATATTTTCACCTTGCAATGTAAGTGTGGTGTGTATTTCAACAATTACTCAACAGGAAACAGCCTCGCCTTATTAACCAAAGTGTCTCACCACTTATCAAAATGAGAATAGACTGTCCACGGCCACAGCATTCTGCCCCAACAGTCGTAAGGTTTTTACACCTCAGACCCCTGTGGATCCAGCCTGAGCCATACCTTTTGAATACTAGACCCTTCTGTTCATCTAGATTCTCAGTCGTAACCTTACAGATTTAGCACCTGCCCCTCCTATCAAGACGGAATAACTGCTTTGAAATAACCGCAAACGTTAAATTCCCAATCGTCAAAGCTAGTCTCAAAGATTAAACCACCAAAACTGCCCCTTGAATTTCTTTGTGCTTGTCCTCCTAACATCCAAACAAATGATTCAATCAAATCAACCAAGATTCTATCTTGTGATTTATTAATAAATACATTTTGCGACCCCCCCCCCCCAGGGACGAGCTCTTACAACCTGCGTTCCACAAGTACGTAGTACAGCTCTTTTGAATGAATCACATGCTGAACAGGCGGGTATGTACTTAGTTCGGGTTCCTAGCTTCTTGTGGAGTGTAGCACCATTTACTGACGCGCCAGTCAACAGCAAAAATTAAATCACCTAGCCTCACACCAACAGTCTGTAAATGGCACCATATTGTATTAGTTCGCAAGGCTAAATACAATTAGACTGGTGATCGCATACCGAGTCCGATTCAACCGAGGGAATCCTGCACACTCTAGCAAACCATCATCATCCAAACATCCTTTCAAGGTTCCTTTCCCTTTCATGCATCATCTAATAAACAAAGGCACTCTACCTTGCATTCTTTTTTATTTCTTCCAGCCCTCACAATTGCTTCCATACCATACTCTCTCATCTGACCCCGTTCAGTCGAATCAAACCCTTTCGATACACGATCAAATGAAAAAAACGAAATCATCCCCATGTTAGTCTCTTCAGCTTAAAGAGGTTAAAATAAAAAGACAAATATACATACATTTAAAACTAAAATTAAAATTAATAAACTAAATTTAAGAACTAAATCCTATAATAAAACAAAAGAAACCATTATGAACTAAGATTTGCCCCCCCCCCCCCCCATAATCTAATTGATGAAGATGATAAAGAAGTTATCGATGGCGATGAAAGCGATGATTTGTTAAAGAAGTTGATGATGATGATAGTGTAATTGAAGATAATGATAATGAAATTGATGATAATGATAATGAAATTGATGATGATGATATAACTAAAAATAAAAAATGATAATGATGAACAAGTTAAAATGAAAATAAGTTATACAATAACAACAATTCTAGGGAGCAAAACACAAATATAATGGAGGGAATCACACAATTGCTGCTAAGCATACAAGAAGAAATGAAACAGCTAAAAGCAGAAAACAGGGATATGGAAACCAGAATTACATCCACTTTAATAAAAAAATCGAAGAAAATAAAGTTAGGCCAATCGTTTTAACCCTCACGACGCTAGGTAAAAAGATTAAAATACTGAAAAAGGAAAAGCCTTAGACACCTCTCCCTACTACATAAAAGAGGATTCCCCCCCCCCCCCCCCGAAATTTTAGAAAAACGCAAACAATTGTCAGAGGAAGTGAAGAAATTAAGAGACGAAGGGAAAAATGCGGTTTTGAAGTACAACCAAATCGTCATCCTAAAAAACAAACCGGTCGCAAACACATACAACAAAAACCAAAACAATCAAAAACGCAACCTGTCTACGTCTCCTGGAGACACCAACATACACACTAGCTAATAATGACGCTACCAATAGAACAAGCAAGAAAAATAAAACCGGTCCGAATAGCACTCTTACTTCCTACTGGCCCCTCAAGTTCGCACCACCCCAAGGATCCGATTCAAATCTCGACAGTCAAGCGCAAGAATCGAAAAACAAATAGCAATTAAAATCACGGCCTCTCTCTAACCAACTTCCAACCCGGCTGGTCACCGTGGAAGAATACGACCACTACCCTCCATCAAACATATCAAAGATCGCGAAAGTAGATAAAAACGAATCATTAAAAATAGCAACATACAACGTCAGATCACCCTCTACCACTGAAAAGTAAAACAAAGAACCCTCCACTTTATTTCCTCAACCCGCGGTCTACACAGCCTCATCTTTGCGTCCAAACGACGCTATTTGCTTCATGGTCGGCTCTCTAATGTTTTGTCACGGACCAAATTACTTTGTAATGAGCGTCGTTGATGCTTGTATCGCTTTCAAAGTCAAAAGACTTTGACTTTGAGTCTGATGAGAGGTCCGCTAACAAGCTCTAAGTAATTGCAGTGCATTAAGGAAATTATGACAACTGATGTTGAAGCGAAATTGTGGTTTGGTAAATAGTATCCACCTTATTTGCTTTGACTGACGAGAATTTGCTCTGTATAGAAGAAACCAAATTCATTACAGATTTTTAGGGTTTCGTACCCAAAGGGTGCCAACGGACCCTATTACTAAGCCTCCGCTGTCCGTCTGTCCGTCGACCACAGGGTTCTATCGTTAGAACCAAAAAAAAATTAACTAACAACAACAACGTAACTTGAAATTTTCACATAATGTGTATTTCTGTTGCCGCTATAACAAGTAATAAAATTAAAAATAAAAGGGGTTCCCATACAAGAAACGTGTTTTATCGTTTTTTATTTTATTTTAATAATGGTAATAGTTCGTTGCTTACCTAATATGTCCATAGAATAGAATATTGAGTTACGTCGTATTTAATCCTAATGAAATGTGTTTATTTGCCGAATATGGGTTACATAGGATTATGTAGAAAAAAGTCCACCATACTCTAGTTAGATAAGCATGCAAATATAAAATCTAAATTTTGATGCTCAAAGAGTCAAACAAAATATAGATGCCTTAAAATAAACTTAACAACAACGTAACTTGAAATTTTCACATAATGTGTATTTCTATGTGTGTATTGCCGCTATAACAACAAAACTAAAAACCAAATAAAGTTAAAAATAAAAAGGGGTCCTCATACAAGAAACGTGTCTTTTGGTGTCTTTTTATTTTTACCCGACTGCGGCGAAGCCCAAAGGAGGTATGGTATGTATGTATTTATGTATGTATGTCCGCTCGTAACTACTCAACGGCACAACCGATAGTTTGTTTAAATAAACAAAATGGCGGATTTTATGCACTTTTTAAGTGCACCGCGGTCGGGTTTTTTTTACCCGACTGCGGCGAAGCCCAAAGGAGGGTTATGTGTTTGACCTGTATGTATGTAAGTATGTCCGTTCCAATGTCCGCTCGTAACTACTCAACGGCACATCCGATTTTGATAAATGATACATCATTAGATTCGTCTTGATGGTGCGAGTGTCACTGGGCATGAAGTGCACTGCGGTCGGGTTTTTTTGTAATAAAAATGTAGTTATGTATTAAAAATATTCTTGACTGTGGTAGGGAACCTCTCGTGTTGTAACGTTCGAAGCCTTATTACATTTAATATATGACTAAAAGCCCACCCCAAAATAATAAGATTTTATTATACAAGTATATTTTATTGCACTTCAAAACCACATAGTAAGAAATTACAATTGCTTAAAAGCTATAACATAATAGTTTGCTTTGAATACAACTTATGGCCAATCTGTGATCTATAGAGTCAGGACAATCCGTTCTACGCTGTGTAATAATTACTAGTAACCCTGGATCTTTTCGATTAAGTGAGAGCATGGTATCAGAATCCCTCCCAAACTTTAAGATGCAATAAATGATGGCTTAGCAAGTGATGAAGATATTTTATTTAAAGATCTAATTTCTAGGATAAATGTATAAAACCACGAAGGATTCTAGACTGATATGGGATCACAAATTAGTGTAAAAAATGCAAAGTATGGTAATAACAAGTAAGTATAACATAATCATAAAGGTATGAAGTCAGGTTTTCTTCTACAGGCTGTGTAAGTTTAACGGTCATATCCGTCAGGGTCTGTCTGAATCTACCTAAATAAAATTAATGAACTCTAGAGTTTTCTGGGCCATTGGACGCCGTCACACTCCCCGGCGACGTCGACGGAATTTCGGCCTGATGCTTGGGTATTCCCTATCGCCCAGCCTAGAGGAGGCTATTAGAGTCCATTAATGACTAGCTCAAAAACTAGTCTTTCCTTGAGAGGAGATTTCGCAAAAGGGGTAACAACTTTGTAGCACCGTTCTGACAACACACTCCTGTACTTCAGGAAGACAGGGTATCCATCAAACCAGGCTATATTATGAGACAGCTAAAACAAAATATACTCTAGATGCGAGGTGCTAATATATAGCCCTTTTCCTCACATAATATAATTTACCACTGCATTCAAACCATGGGCAATATAGACAGAAAAATGCAGCTAAATATCTGTCCGCCGGTAGGCATTACTTTCGTATTGTCATGTCAAAACGTCTGTGTCTGAAAGTTGGATGAAATCCTCCTTTCTGAATACCTTGGAAAAAGATCATAAATCATCCCCTAAGCATGTTAACTCTCACGAGATGTTTTCACCGAGGAAGGCTCTTTCAAAATCTAATCAATTAGAAAACTAGTGAGATCCCGACAAGATCTGAATTCTTGATTCAATCTTACGTAAACCAGACTCTTGAGCCAGAGATACGTATCGGAAATCTTACTAAAAGTGAGTCCTTGGACCCGTGTATCTTCTGGCTAATTGGTCCAAATGCAGGGAACTAGCCTTGGCTATTGTACCCTCTGACGTATCAGGCAAGATCAAATCACCACAAGACACACGAACTTTTCAATTTTAGAGAAATAGAATTAAGCCATCTCAGATTAAACACCCATAAAAAATAATTAAATTATAACTATCCACAGTCTTTTATCGACTGTCAATGTCAAACTCTGTTCTATACATGAGTCCAAATTCATTTAAATAAAGTTAAGTTTCAAAACTTATTATGCAATTTTGTCTCTTAAGACAACTACGTAAGAATCAAATCAGATGTACTTTGTCAAACAATTTGAAGTTTATCAATAAAAGTTACAACTCTGAAAAGAATATTAGAATGTCGAAACAGAATGTTGCCAAGATAATGTTACTAATACATTTAATGCATGTTTTAATTCCCAACCCCAGAAATTACAGAAATATTTATTTAATCCAAATTCAATACAAAAATGTCAAAAAAATGACTAAGTTCCGTTCTGTATAAATTTTACAGAGCAATCTATCAAAACACTCATTATTTGCCATCGTAAAGAAAATACACACACATAAAAACAGAAATGAAATAAAATTCTGATCTTACCAACTCCATAAGTAAAACCTAGGATAAATAGAATTAGTATACACATTAACAAAGGAATCAGTCCTCCGTACGCGGATATAGAATGCTTCTTTATATTCGCGTAACGGTGAACTCTAATCTAAGACAATAAATCTATTTGCATTCATTTATATAAATATATATATACTGTTTTAGGCCAGTCGCTCAATCTATAAGCATTCGGGTAAGATTTATAGACACCGAAGCGTCTACTTGCCCCAAAAGCTAAAGGTTGGCTAAAGTCCCACTACAAATATATAACTAGCTACTTGGCCTGTAGGCTACTGCGAGCCCTCGAAACAGTTTATGTTGACACCGTAAGGTTTCCACTGTTTCGGTACCTAGGCTAAAAGAATAAAAGTTCTTACAAAAATCCACGATCTTCAGCAGACTTCCAGACAGCGAGTACTTCTGAACTCCACTTCGCCGTCCGTAGGATTTCTTCAGCCGTCTTCCAAGCGTTGAGATCTTCCAGGCGTAGAACTTTCTTCAGGGTCTTGTAGAATTTTCTGACTTCTTGATGTGTTCCTCGCGGCGGCTCCAGGGATAATAATCCCGACCTCGTTTTGTACTGCTTATATACCCCGAAACAAATGCGAATCGAAATTAATCGAACACATTTCAAATTATAACGGTTTTATTTTTCCGTTAAAAATACCTGCCAGTTTGATTCTTAATGTCAAGTCAACAAAAAGGTTTTATCTTAAAATTAATTTTATGACTACTGAATTTACACATTGCTTAAGAATTAATTAAAATAACATGATTTTATAATTTGCGTCCTCTAAATTAAAATTTGAAATAAAATTATTCAATCCTTTTGTAGGCCAAAAGGAATGAATATTTCTTCGTCTTGGTTCTGTCAACACTCGTTCGTAACAGATCTAATCTTATTCAAGACATATTTTTAAACGACTAAATGCCTATATTCTAAACTGTCAATTTTTCTATTTAACATAACCTTTAAGTTTCATATTCGCGAATTTTTATTTCGGAATTAACTTTTGTTAAATCCTCCAATTTATCTACGCCAAACCTTTGGATATTTAGTAAATGTATGATAGCCGGATAACGGATAGAGCAAGAACGCAAATTTCACATATAAAAATCATGACACCCTTCATTATTATTACCAATGCAGATCTCAGGTAAGCTTGTCATTTTTACGTCTTTAAACAACAATTTCTCTTAAAATAAACATATCTTAACTAAATTCCGATTTCAAAACACCATTCCTGTATTCCAATATCATCCTGTGGTTGATAATTTAAGCCTTCCAAAATCTCAATTCAATACATAATAAAATTCTATTCTAGTTAATAAAATTAACAGTTTCAGTGGAAATCACATAGTTAGATCCAAAGATCCATTTTATCTATAACTTTGACGAGACTGTGTCTAATATTCTTTCCAGAAAATCAACAATTACTGCGGTTCGTTACTTCAAGAAAGTCGCTGCATATGTTCCTGCTAACAGAGAGTATTATTAATAAACAACATAAATTAATCATTAAAACCACATTTGGCTTTCAATAAAATACCAGCGACAAACAATGAGTGAATGAATATATGCATATATTATTTTTGGTAAGCATTAATGTTTTAAATCATTTCCCCCTAGTCAGTGAGTACCGGCAATTACCCTATTTACCCGATAAAGAAATATCATGTTTCTTTCATGTTATAAATATAACATCTATAATTGTTCTTCTCCGCTTACGTCACTAAAATCAAACCAATTTGAACTAGTTATGATTATTCTTTATTTATATAAAGAATTACAAACATCTTAATAGTAAGATAACTATTTCAACTATACTGAAGAGACAATCATTTGAAAATAACACGGGGCACCTGCCCTTGGCGTCACAATCCCCCCCCTGTTTGTTCAAAGCTTCCAAAACGTAGAACAAACATAACCTTCTTTAACCTTCTGGGCGCCAACTCAAAACAAATTCCTAATATGAAAGTCAAAACTGAAGTATTTCAATATTCTTACTTTATAAATAAAGCTATAAACATTATTATACCCTCTCAAAGATCAAATAACATAGATCAGCAAACGCTGATTCAAATTTACAGTCAATAACCATCCAAAAGAACTCTACCGACTATGGCGGTCAAAAGGTTAAACCTAACCCAGTCCGTCTTATATTTTCACCTTGCAATGTAAGTGTGGTGTGTATTTCAACAATTACTCAACAGGAAACAGCCTCGCCTTATTAACCAAAGTGTCTCACCACTTATCAAAATGAGAATAGACTGTCCACGGCCACAGCATTCTGCCCCAACAGTCGTAAGGTTTTTACACCTCAGACCCCTGTGGATCCAGCCTGAGCCATACCTTTTGAATACTAGACCCTTCTGTTCATCTAGATTCTCAGTCGTAACCTTACAGATTTAGCACCTGCCCCTCCTATCAAGACGGAATAACTGCTTTGAAATAACCGCAAACGTTAAATTCCCAATCGTCAAAGCTAGTCTCAAAGATTAAACCACCAAAACTGCCCCTTGAATTTCTTTGTGCTTGTCCTCCTAACATCCAAACAAATGATTCAATCAAATCAACCAAGATTCTATCTTGTGATTTATTAATAAATACATTTTGCGACCCCCCCCCCCAGGGACGAGCTCTTACAACCTGCGTTCCACAAGTACGTAGTACAGCTCTTTTGAATGAATCACATGCTGAACAGGCGGGTATGTACTTAGTTCGGGTTCCTAGCTTCTTGTGGAGTGTAGCACCATTTACTGACGCGCCAGTCAACAGCAAAAATTAAATCACCTAGCCTCACACCAACAGTCTGTAAATGGCACCATATTGTATTAGTTCGCAAGGCTAAATACAATTAGACTGGTGATCGCATACCGAGTCCGATTCAACCGAGGGAATCCTGCACACTCTAGCAAACCATCATCATCCAAACATCCTTTCAAGGTTCCTTTCCCTTTCATGCATCATCTAATAAACAAAGGCACTCTACCTTGCATTCTTTTTTATTTCTTCCAGCCCTCACAATTGCTTCCATACCATACTCTCTCATCTGACCCCGTTCAGTCGAATCAAACCCTTTCGATACACGATCAAATGAAAAAAACGAAATCATCCCCATGTTAGTCTCTTCAGCTTAAAGAGGTTAAAATAAAAAGACAAATATACATACATTTAAAACTAAAATTAAAATTAATAAACTAAATTTAAGAACTAAATCCTATAATAAAACAAAAGAAACCATTATGAACTAAGATTTGCCCCCCCCCCCCCCATAATCTAATTGATGAAGATGATAAAGAAGTTATCGATGGCGATGAAAGCGATGATTTGTTAAAGAAGTTGATGATGATGATAGTGTAATTGAAGATAATGATAATGAAATTGATGATAATGATAATGAAATTGATGATGATGATATAACTAAAAATAAAAAATGATAATGATGAACAAGTTAAAATGAAAATAAGTTATACAATAACAACAATTCTAGGGAGCAAAACACAAATATAATGGAGGGAATCACACAATTGCTGCTAAGCATACAAGAAGAAATGAAACAGCTAAAAGCAGAAAACAGGGATATGGAAACCAGAATTACATCCACTTTAATAAAAAAATCGAAGAAAATAAAGTTAGGCCAATCGTTTTAACCCTCACGACGCTAGGTAAAAAGATTAAAATACTGAAAAAGGAAAAGCCTTAGACACCTCTCCCTACTACATAAAAGAGGATTCCCCCCCCCCCCCCCGAAATTTTAGAAAAACGCAAACAATTGTCAGAGGAAGTGAAGAAATTAAGAGACGAAGGGAAAAATGCGGTTTTGAAGTACAACCAAATCGTCATCCTAAAAAACAAACCGGTCGCAAACACATACAACAAAAACCAAAACAATCAAAAACGCAACCTGTCTACGTCTCCTGGAGACACCAACATACACACTAGCTAATAATGACGCTACCAATAGAACAAGCAAGAAAAATAAAACCGGTCCGAATAGCACTCTTACTTCCTACTGGCCCCTCAAGTTCGCACCACCCCAAGGATCCGATTCAAATCTCGACAGTCAAGCGCAAGAATCGAAAAACAAATAGCAATTAAAATCACGGCCTCTCTCTAACCAACTTCCAACCCGGCTGGTCACCGTGGAAGAATACGACCACTACCCTCCATCAAACATATCAAAGATCGCGAAAGTAGATAAAAACGAATCATTAAAAATAGCAACATACAACGTCAGATCACCCTCTACCACTGAAAAGTACCTAGAACTAATGCACGCTATCCAAAATATCAACCTAGACATACTTGGTTTGTCAGAAGTTAGAAGAATGGGATGCAAAAATTGAAGAACATAAGGACCACATATTTTGCTATGTCGGCGAAACACCCGGTTTATACGGAGTGGGGTTTGTGATTAAAAAAGAGTTCAAGACCAATATTATCGATTTTCGTGGATTATCCGAAAAAGTCGCACTGCTCAAGCTAAAATTCAACGATATAGACTTATGTATAATCCAAGCATATGCCCCTACTCAAGAATCGAGCCAAGAAGACATCGAGACCTTTTACCAAACATTACAAAGAGCACATGAACTAACGGAAAATTGCACAAAAGTTTTGGTAATAGGAGATTTTAATGCCAAGATAGGTGTACGCAAAAGTAACGAAAATCTCATAATGGGAAAATATGGATACGGTAAAAGAAATAAGCGTGGAGAAGGGCTAGTCCAATACGCTTTTGAATATAAACTCTCCTTTATGAACACGTACTTCAAAAAGAAAAATAGTCGAAGGTGGACGTGGATTTCTCCGGATCAAAAACCCAGAAACGAAATAGATTTTATTTTATCCAATTTTCTAAAAAGCATAACAAACATTGAGGTATTGAGCAACGTAGAGTTCCCGTCAGACCACAGAATAGTAAGAGCAACGATAACAATAAAAAACCTGAAAAAGAGTAGGAAACAATACAAAAACTTGTAAACGGTACTCTAGACTGATGAAGAGACAAAATCATTTCCTTCCAACCTAGAAACAAACATCAATCGCATCTCAAACAACGACGGAAATGACATACAAAAGCTCTACAATGAACTTGAATAGTGCATAAAAAACAGCTTAAAACTGGAAACAACTACCAAATGCAAAGAAAATGTTGGACACTTCTTCAGCGGGCCAACAAGACTACCAATTAAAAGATGCACCGAGCTCTTAAAAACCAAAAACAAAACTCAAGATAAAAAAAAACTATCCAGTATATTTAAACAAACCAATAAAGCAATTAAACTCGATTACAAACAACACAAGAAAAAGACAATAGAAGCCAACCTTATACAGAACAGAAGTGCTAAACGAGCTTATAAACAGCTACTTACACACACCGATTGGATTCAGAGCTTAAACCAGGGATCATTGCAAACAAAATCAAGGAAAGACATAAGAAATAGGACGAAACTTACAGATGCACTCGACCAAGCGTTAAAACTAAAATGGAACTGAGCCGGACATGTGGCAAGATTCACCGACCAGTGCTGAACCCTCGCAACTACTAAATGGACTGGCCCACAAGGGAAAAGAAACGTAGGGCGACCACAAAAACGGTGGGTCGACGATATAACGAAGCTGGCAGGGAACAATTGGCTTGAAGTCGCACAAGAAAGGCAGAACTGAAAAAAAAATGGAGGAGGTCTATACCCTACAAAATGGGGTTCCTATAATATAAAACTTGGATATAGAAATTTATTATTATGTAAAATTGGTTATGGGAAAATAAAAGGCTTTATTATTATTAACAATTCTAACTACTAATTAAGTTTTCCTTCCGAAGACGCAGTCTCTCGGTTCCTTTTTCAGTTCCAAAAGATGTCGACTCTCGATGTACAATGTAGGGTCCTAACCACTAGACGATCACGGCCGCTGACTACTTTCCGATCGGTGTAGATGAGTCTTCCTCCTCTTCTCTCCTTTGATTCTCCACAGCTGATAGTCGGTGAAACTTCAGAAGTCACCACAAACAATTATCACAACACTCACTAAATACTTGAACACTTTCCGTTACTATTCTCAATTAACTAATTAAATTGAACTGAATTCCACACTATAATTCACTTAAAAAAAAACACTTCACTCGTTAAAACAAATAAACATTTCCGCAAAAGACTAAACCCGTCAAACACCGATTTATTGTGTTTTAAACCCGAAACACAATTATATTCTTAAATTTGCCGCCGCACCGAACGTTCACTCTAAACCCGGCTGTACACTCTCGTCTAGAATACCATAACTTATTCTATCAAAAGCTGTACACACTCGCAACGGAGATAAATGACAATTCGCGATGTATGACGTACTATCTGCATACTAAAACCGATAATGAACATTATAATTTAAACCGCACAAAATTACATTCGCATATCGTCGTGTCACGCCACTAGCGCCACCAGTGGAAGACTCGTGAACTATTGTGACAACTTAGTTAACGCATTGCTGCGCTTTTAATGTTTGCTATCCTTATAAACTAACTGACAGGTTAGGCAACGTCATGCAAAGAACTTGCGTGTTATCTGCGCGAGGGTGGCAGCAATATGGTTAAGTTGGTACTGAGATCGCCGGAAATAACCAAATTGATTTAACAACAAAAATGTTCTTCTTCAGTCTACATATCTCAACAGCTAGGATTCTGTAATTATGACAGTCACACAACTCGACATATATCTTATAATCATAATCTCGTGTTTTTTTTTTTCTTTTTAATTTTGTGTAAATAATCCTTTATCGAAAGAAGGTATACCAACCAAACAAAAACAATACAAATTCAAATTTCCTAAAACTAAATAAATCTAAAACCTAAATTAAACTATCTAATATACAAAAAAAAAATAATTGTTATAATGAAGAATGTTAACTAATTTTGATTATTAGCACTCCATATTCTCTGTCAAAAATAAAAAATACTAGTGAAAGAATTACTTCGATACGTCAATTAGTTTCCGATTTAGAAGTAAAACAAGTTGTAACCGTACGACGCGGGCCGCTGGTTACGGTGTGACGTCATCGCACAACACGCTCAGTCTGGCTCACTCAGTCCGCTTGCAGTCGCGCGCCCGTTCCACCGAAATTATACCTAAATACTTTTAAAAATGTCCAATCCAAATACTAGGAAATCATGTGTTGTGCCTAAATGTAAAAATACAACTACCAATTCGCCGGAAAAGTTGTTTTTTATAGTTCCAAAAGAGGTTAAAATGCGAAAAAAATGGATAAAAGCTATGAAGAGGTTAGATCCATTTGGAGATAAAAGTACAGTTTATTGTTGTGAAGACCATTTTGACGTAAGTATAGTGATCATATTTTATGTAGGTACAGAAGTAATAATTATTATTTTCATCTTATAATGAAACAATTTCTAACCGGATTGATAGCGTGTTTATTGATTTTACATTGGCAGGAAAAATGTAAAATCAATAAGTACGCGATTACTCCGGTTAAAAATAGTTTCATTATAAAATACAGTGATCGTCATACCTAAGACATTACTATTATAATATTTTGTAGTTTGGCAATATTGGGTACGGTAGTATTGGGATAGTTAGATAAATAGAATAAAAGTCCAGCCCGTCACCAGGCGACTGACTAGCCTTGGTGGATCGCCAAGCCGGATCGTTCCCACGTTGAACCTATTGTTCGAGCAGATGGGTCTAGCTAAACTACGATGTTATAAAAGAAATTACTTTACGACTAGGGGTAGAACAACGGCGCTGAGAAACAATAAAGTCGGTGTCTTTTACAGAACATTTTGGTCAATGTTGAACGGTATTTACCGTACCGTCAAGCTTAAATACTTAACGGTATTGAAAACTATGTCTTGAGAACAATGCAGCTGTTTTGCGTTATCCTTTGTTTTCAATACAAGTTTTCTATACTAGACTGTGCCTACTGCTCTGCTCGCGTCGGCTAGGTGTATATGGCTACTAAGATTTTTTCTTGTTTTAGATTGAAAATGATATGGAGAACTATACTAAATATAAGTTGGTCGGGGGAAGAATTAAACTAAAACAGGGTATAGTTCCACACAAATTCAAATGTCAACAGGAAAAGGAAGATAAACCTCAGAGATCTGCAGTGCAAAAACGTAATCGTATAGAATATTTTGAGAAACTATTAAATAAAGATGAAACTTCGACGTTAGAAAAACCTGAAGAGATATTTGTTGTTAGCTGTGAAGACGAAATAGTACTAGAAGATCCATTAAGTTTTGGAAATAATGATCAGTGTTTAGAAATATCAAAAAAAAGTAAGGGAGTGCAAGTAAATCTGAAAGCTAAAGGTGTCCATAAATCAACCATGACTGTTAACAAATGTTTAAAAAAAAAGAGGAAAATAATATTTTCACCAGATGCAGTATCTTTTGGTAGTATGAACGACACATCTTCAAACGCCTCTTCACATGAAATGTTTAACCTTGATCAAGAATCAAAGAACCCTAATGAAGATTCAGATTCGGAATCGGAATGCGAAACACTTTTTTTTAGAAACTATATGCAAAAGGCTGCTCTTTTATCCATATCTACAGAACCACAACTGTTGCTAGGTTTACCTAAAGAATGCTATTTTTGTATTAATATGTTATCTGAAACAACAAAATGTACTCCGCGAAATATAATGTTAACTTTAAAAAAAATACGCTTGTATCAACCTAATACTATTCTGGCCTTGGATTTTGGTTTGTCGACTAGTTCTGTTACTAAAATCATAAGGGTTACTGTTCCGGCTATAGCATCTGTACTTAAATCACTTGTATACTTTCCACCTTCATCCGATGTCCAGATGAATCTACCTATTCCATTTAGAAAAAAATACAATCAGGTTCAAAGCATTATCGACTGTTTTGAGATTCAAATTGAAAAGCCTGTTGATGCCGTAAAACAAGCTCTTACGTGGTCGGATTACAAAAACTGTAACACAATAAAATATTTAATATCAATAACACCCGACGGGTTAATAAATTTTATTTCACCAGGGTATGGCGGCAGAGCAACAGATTCATTAATTTTTGAAGATTGTGGTATTTTGCAAACTTTACCTGAAGGATCAGCAGTATTAGCAGACAGAGGTTTTAAAAATATTGCGCATTTGCTACAACAAAATGGACATACTCTGATCAGACCTCCTAGCGTGAGCACTAAAGTAAAACCGTCCAAAAAAGAAGTTTTGGAGACAAAAAAAATTGCAGCGTTACGGATACACGTAGAAAGAGCTATCGGCAGACTTAGATTCTTTGAGTTCATGTTGCCACACGCTTGTGTAGATCTAAAGCAAGTCGATCTGCTAGATTCAGTAGTGATTTCTGCATGTGGAATAGTTAATCTTCAAAGCAGTCTGTTTCATTTAAAGTAACTTCCTAGTGTTTTAAGCAAAATACATTTAAGTTTATTTTATTGTATTAAAAATATAAGATTTTGACGTAACTACGTACGTTCCGTTTTCCACCATTTTTTGTGTTATTTATAGAGTCTTAATAAAACTATATTACATAAGGATAATGTTATTTTATTAATTTGCCAAAAATATTTTCCTTCCAAAACTTTACACATTTTTCAAAAAGATCATCACAATATTTTTTATTATAAACTACTTCATGCACATCAACATTCCTTGAGGTTTCAAAGTCAACGTGTGCAATACAAAATAGGGCTTTTCTTTTTCCGGTCATTTCCATCTGTGTTTGTATCTGAGCATAATATTTTTTGCCTAGTTTACCTTTACTATAATACGTAATAAAAGTGTTTGCCTTGGTTGGACACTTTACTTCTATAACGCAGTCATCAGTAAGCCCGTCAGGCGAGGCACCAATCATAGGCCACTCATTCTTTAAAAAAAGACCAGATTCCATAATCTTTATATTGTGTATCTTCGCGACTTCCTTTATGACATCCTTTTCTAATAATTTTCCTCTTTTGATAGCATTCGTTTCATTAAAAGTTACAGCACCAAATATTTCTTCAACTAAAGAGCCATCTTTTGTTGTACACTGAGCAGCTTCGTGCATTTTTGAAGCTGTTATACGTCCGTAGCGCATCTCAAACCACAAATTTGAATCTGATTGAGCTATTGTACCCTCTTTTACTTGAAGACATCTTGATTCCGTCATTTCGTTCTTACAAAATGTTATAAAACTTTCGACGTCAAAATCAACACAGGATTTTTTGAAACAATTAATCAAATAATGAATAGACATCTTTTCAACTTCTTTTTTTTCACATATAAAATGTGAAAGAGAACACTGTATTTGAAGCTCTCTAAGTTTTAATGCTACTTTGTCAAAAAAAATATTTCCATTCTGACCGGCTATATGAAGTGTTATACAACTTGTACCAAAATCTTTAGCTTTAATCATTTTCAGTTTGGTACCAATACCTGAAAGCTTAGATTTTTTCCAATAACACTTGGTAGCAGTCGTTGAAGGCTCCTCGCTTCGACGATGTAGCCACATTAAAAATGCTATAGTATGTTTACAGCCACCTCTGCTGGCGGCACAATCTTCGCAGGTTACATTTAAAACTTCTTGATCCTTTTCATTGCATTCTAAACTGCAATGATAAGGTGTGGTACGTACGCGGTGTTCTGGCGTGATTCTACATTTAACCGTACATACATCACCTACTCTTTTTACTTGAACATAACCAATAGCATCATCGCCATAGCTGTCTCTTGCCGATCTGAAATAAGTTTCAAATAAAAATAAATGGCCTTATGTATTTTGTTAGTAAAAAAATACAAATAAATAAAAAAGGTTTAGTAAATCTGTTCAAACATCTATATTTGCAATAAAAATTAAATTAAGTTAAGTAAAATGGCCTTACGTATTTTGTAAGTAAACAAAATACAAATAAAAAAAAGGTTTAGTACATCTGTAACGTTCAACCCACTACATCTACATCCTAAGTACCTACCTATCAGTGGCGTGGCGTCCAAAGAACTCGATTCCTACCGGCTTGCCTAATATCAGGCATTTGAGCACCTTATTCTACAGCTCTTAAGGAAAATGTACGCCGAAATCTGCACCGGCTTGCCTGAGGATATCTTTTACGCCACGCCACTGCTACCTATCCTACTTCCTACTAATATTATAAATGCGAAAGTTTGTGAGCGTGTGTGTGTTTATTATCTTTCACGAAAAAACTACCGAACGGATCTGGACAAAGTCTGGAATAACACATAGGCTATTTTTAATCCTGGTAAAATGTACAGTTCCCGAGGGAAACGGGGGCGAAGCTGCTGGCGGAAGCTAGTTTGCAATAAATCAATGTATGTATTCATTTTAATTTACTAAGAAAAGCGGTACCTACCTATATATACAAACGTACCTACTAATAGCTACAAAACTATAATACATATTTGTTTCTTTAACGTAAAAATTTAATGGTAGGTAGGTACTTCTACTACTTGAGTTACATTCTTCCATTATGACATTAGTTGGGTATTTTGTTTTGATAAAACAATTTATAACAGATAAACTATTAAGCATAAGTAGTAGCACGGAAAGTTCACTCACCTTTGCATTTTTATTCCTCGCATTTCGGCGGCAACGAAATCACTATTTGTTGATAAATAATGCGCAACCATTAATCCATCTATTTTAGGTAGATTATCCGATTGCCCTTTTTCGAATCCTTCATCCATTTTATTAATCGAATAATATTTACTATTATTAGACTATTAACTTAATACGCGGACGAAAACACAACAAAATACTGCGCAAGCTAATTACACCTACTACTATTAACCGCTGGCGACTTAATACTAAGCGGGCCGCGGCCCGCGCGGCGCGTTGTGACATGACGTCACAAGCGGTCACGTGACTGTTAGCGGGACTCTATATTTTTCGAAACTTTGAATGCCTATAAAATCAAAACTACTAGGTATTTTTGACTACAACAAAAACTAGTGTATTTGTATACATACAGGCTTTACTGAGATAACATTTCAAGCGATTTGGCATACCTAGTAACATTCTCCATTATCAATATTTTTAGAATAATTGATTTATAGACAAATCATCCAACTACACCATCTGACTTAACCGTGTACGAAAAACGCCTCACAATGATTACTCAATTCAATTTTTGTTTTTAATGGCTACTGTCCAGTGGGACAATTCTGCCAGCAATGATTACTCGAACGCGTCAACCTTAAACGTCAAATTTGAAATTGGAGTCGTCTTGTCAAAAAAATGACAGCGACTTTTCATCAACGATAATTTTACCGCGATCCGTGAGTAAGTTTGTTTTGGAGATTTAAAATGTGTTGAAATCAAAACGAAATGTGAATAATTCACAATAAATATGTCTTAAAACAGGTAAGCTAACT
This sequence comes from Eudemis profundana, assembly GCA_947034925.1. NCBI lineage: Eukaryota > Metazoa > Arthropoda > Insecta > Lepidoptera > Tortricidae > Eudemis > Eudemis profundana. Next base: position 4,402,799 of record OX344809.1, read on the forward strand.
ACAATATACATCAAAAGTTACTATAAGCTATGATTGTCAATGTAAATCCTCGCAAGGGCGAATAACCTTTTCTCAAATATTCTTTACAGATTTCACGAGCTCACTACAACATTTCTTCATGGGAGCAAAGTTAAATAGTTATCTAATATCATAAGGATACTCAAAATTACTTCGGAAGGACCTATTTCGTTAAATTTTGCTGGGAAAACAAAAGATTCCACAAGTAAGTTCTGACATTTCTTTAGTACTACTTACTTATCCAATAAACTCCGTTAAAAAGTAAACTGGCGTATACGGTATTTGAAAATTCTAGAAAGCATAACTTTGAACGTAAACTTCTAGCCATTAAATGTAGATTTCTTTACAAACAAAGTGTTTGTGATGTCCGCAAAATGAACTTGAATCTGTTCTAAGTGTATAAGTGTGAAGTACCTTTTCACAGAGCTAGCCAACCAATTTCTATTTTAAGTGTATAGCCCTTTATGACAAAATACTAAGCTTACAAAATTTGAGATCCCCGGTACTACTTTATATTTTAAAACGCTAATAATTTAGAATGTCTCCGGCTCTATTTAATCCTTTCTATATTTTAACTTTGCTTCACTTAAACTTTTCAGTGAGAATGATTATCGGAGAATACTGAAAATGAACTATACTGCGGTTCCTGTATCAACATGGCATCTTAAATAGGAATATTGAAAAGAAAAGACAGAGGAAGTCCGGCACGAGCATTTATGGATCAAAGCAATGAAAGAATTATGGTGACATTACACCAGGAACTCAAGATGGTGGCCGATAAGGAAACGGGATGGCAACCATTTCTCTGACAAGAGCAGATTTCTCAATTTTTATATTGGGGATGATGGTGACATCATTAAAGAATTATTTGGTAACAGGGAAATGAAAATACCTAAGATTCTAAGCTGCGTTAAATTATAGCATTATCTACTCTATGAGTGATAATCGCGGAAATCGAGAACAATATTATGCACTATAATATTTCAGTATTCTCCATGGTCTGCGGTGCATAAGGATATGAATTCCAGAATGAAAAGGCTGTTGTTTGTGAATAAATCTCCTAAATTGTAAGTATGAATAATTATTAATTATTTTTATAAAAAGCAAGCATACATATGTGTCACTAAGCACATAAAATAATTTGGCACTGACAATAAATGCTGTAATCTGTATATAACGAACTATTAACAAATTATTTACTAAATAGTAAATACATTCCTATAGTGATGTTAAAATATTTTTTTATTTATAGCATAGGCTGTGAGTCTAGGCTTTGGGGTTGCAAGTTAAGCTAACATTAAGAGCTAGACTGTTTACTTTTGTCTACAAAATTTGTCTATAGTGCTCAGTAATATCTATGTGTAGGACTTCATTACTATTAACTATTTTAAATATGCCCTACCCGGCCATAAAGTGTCCCCCTGTGCACACTGCGCGTACGGAAAAAGCCAACTCCCGACCAACTGTAAAAATAAAATGATGTACACAACACGAGTTGCTACAAAGAAAGCCCTCAATCGCATATTTATGTCCCTCGCTTGCAGCTCGGGCCGCAAACTTCTGTGACGTTGAGCCCTCCCCGCATTTCGACTCTGGTTGATTAATGAACTATTTTTGTCTTCCACTCACTTTTATTATTTTGTGTTTAAAGTGTGCGAATTGACAATAGCTAGACTACAACATTTTTTTTCCTGTAGTCCTGTACATATATATTTTTTTTAATTTAAACTACTTATACTTTTTCAGAGTAAGAAGATTGCTGAATTTACTGAGAGTAGAGCTAGAAACAGCACACCTACCGACTATCCGGCTAGAACATGTCTCTTACTTTACAAAACAATGCCTGAAACTGTTTTCTTATATTTTGATACTATCAAAGAAAGGATTTTCTATTTGTAAGTATGCATAAATCTTTTTGGTCATACTATGGATACTTTTTTGTGTTTAGTACAAACGCTAACATATTTTTTTCACCGTTTTAAATGTATAGACTTTGTTTAACGCAAGAAAAAAACCATGCAAGTTAAACTGCAGTTAAATACTAGGCTACCTATCAAAGTTCAATGTTATTTTATAACTCAGATCAACACCCTTGTTCTGTCTACAAGTAAAAATAATATTTTGCATTCAAGAAATGTATTGTTGCACACTGAAAATGTGAGAGTTGCAAATTTTAAATTCTAACATTATTAGAAATCTTAAATTTTTGTTTTCTACCGCTATTATGATTCAACATTCCTAAATATATAAGGATTAGTTCACTTAAATAAGGAAGTCTACAAAAATATACTTGTATTTGTCTCTGAGAAAATGGGACTTTGTCCTGGCTTCAACTTTCATATTTTTTTGCTAATAATATTCTTTTCTTTTTTCTAGTGGGGAAGGAGCTGTTGGTTTCAAGCAACTAAAACTCCTGTCTCAACCACCTCATCAAGTTACTTCATCTAGTTCCAAGAAGATTTATCTCTAGCTCCGAGCTCCGTGCAACAAGAAAAAAAAACTGCTTTATGTTCATGAGAAATCAGCAATGAAACACTTCTCATCCCACACGAAGAAACCAGAAGTTTTTCTAGGCAGAATGAATTGACAGTCTTTTATAAGTTTATACTTGTTCTATAAAAATAATGTTTTATCCATTATTAACTATGACTCCGAAATGTTTACCGATTTTTATTCAAATCCAAAATGAAACAGGACCCTGTCAATTCCTCTGCCAATCAACTTCCAGTACCAATTAAGTTTATAATTAAAATAAGGCTTTAAATAAGATATTTTACTGTTAGGCTACCTAAAACAAAGATATTATGTAATGTCTGTTTGCAATCATCCATTTAAAATATCCTAGGCTATCTCGAGCAAGTAGTGTTTTGTAATTATCTAGATGTTCCCTATTTGCATTCCTATGTATAGGTCTGTATCTACGTAAAATAACTATGAAACAGCTCTCCATTCAACTCTTACCAGAGCAATAAGTGAACTCTAACTGATGCTTACTTCACATATTAATATATTAAACATTGACCGCCCTCAAAACACTATCTCTATCTTAATTTCAAAACCATTGATTCTATAGTACTGCTAGAACACAACCCTCGTTTGTAAAATGGCTTCGAATCACAACAAAATGCATTTCGTGGACTGTCTTATCAGTTCTAAACCATTCTAGTGTTTAATAGTAATTTTTCTTACAAGGGGTACCTCATTGCTATTAATCGCATGAAGGCATAAATAATTTTCGCATATTACTTGGTTGTCTTTTTACTTTGTTCCAAGTATATACTACTGTTTCTTATCTCTAATAGAATTAAAAGAAAGCTGCTCACAGTCAAGTTACAACTATCCTGGCAGTAAGGGCCACTACCAACCTATGCTGAAACGACTTTTATTTACCTAATCCCAATTCCCGACTTATCCGTAAAAATCTCTAAAGGTAAGATGCAACAGTATTGTTTTCAGAGTCGTTAGAATTCTATCAGAGTATTAAAATAAAACTAGTTCCATCTACCATCAGTAGACCCATTACATTGGACATTATTTTCTAAAATTTTTAAATCTGATTAAAATTTAAATCTCCTTAACCCTTCAATGATATGTACACTATAATGAACAAATTAGAATTGTAACTATTTTAGCGCAAGTGCAATACATCTCTGTTAAAATCATAAATACTCAAGAATCTATTAAAACCCGTCCCAACGAACCTCCCCCCCCCTGCTTTTTTGTCCATGCCGCTATCTTAAATTTTCCAAACCCGCCTAACTACGCTAGAGTGTGCATCGAGATTTTTTTTTTTCTGGTCGTAAATGTACACTAACGCAACGTTCCTGGCTTACTATCCATGTTTTTATTAGAATAGAAATCCAACCTACTTAACTACTAAATTAAAAGATATAGATAGTTTTATTTGCATTCCGCTTGTCAAAGTAATCACAAAATTGTGTAATTAAGAAACGTAAAGATTGTGCAAGTGATAACCGTATAAATTGAGTAATTGATGACTTTACAAATTCCCAATATGTTGCTGAAGTTGTCTGTTCACTCTTTGTGAAACTTATCTCAAAATAATTGTGCATTATATTGAACAAATTCTGTCTTAAACATTCTTGACATACACAGGGTTAAGTCACAGATAAATAAATGACAAAACCGATGCTTCTCAAAATGGCGTCTTATGTAAACAACTCGTAAATTATTTATTATGAAAACAATGAAATAAATTAAGTAAAACCCGTGTTTTAAAGTGGTAAATGACTACAAATATGTGCTGCATATAGGTTAGCGGTTCTGAACTGAAATGAACGGATTTCGTGTGCTAGTGTAACCGACTGTTCCTGCCGAAATAGTATTCGTATTATCAACAGGTTATTCACAAAATTAAAGAATTTACGCTTCCTCTGCTTTGTGTGTGAGATTAAAGACAAGAAGAAGATATTGTCAAGAACACCGAATGCTCGGCAATAAACTAAAGAAATTAACCTAACCTATACTGTAAACAAAACAGTTTTGATTACTCCAGATTCAAGAAGTGCCTATCTACCAGAGTTCAAAGAGTGTATAGTGATTCTATCCAGAAATCTATGAGAAAAGTGAAATAGTCCTACATCATAATCTATATTCTTATGAAGAATCCAACTTCATAACAAATGCTACTTGAATAACTTGAAACTGTTTAAGAAATTCACTATAATACCGACCAGCGCTGCATCCACCCTAAAATGATCTCATTAACTGAACTGCAAGACAATAAACTTCATAAAGTGATTACTTGCTGAAGCAATCTAATGAACTGAATTAAATCAAGTTCTGTGAAAAACTGGTTTTAAAGGTTTACAACAAAACTCTACTAGTATGCTCCTGAGTAATTTAAACATAAGATAATTAATCAAGATTATAACTTCTTGTCTTCCGAGAAGAAATCTTACTTCAAAAACATGATTCCAAAAGGAATGGAGAATCTATAAATACCTAAGGAAAATGCAACAAAGGTTAGTATTAAATGAGATAAACCCTTATCCTATGTTATCCTGCCTATCCTAAATTTACCTATTATTATTAAAATAATACATTACTACATATCCTGTAAATTCTTAAGCAGGGTACCTAAAACATATTAACTGTGAATGAACTAAAAATACCTTTTTTTTTTTTTCAGCTGTGACAAACAGGCAAGCTGCTTATTTTCTACAGCAAGAAGATAAAATGAAGCTTCTACTGGCTTCACAAGTAACCGTCAAGTTCAACAAGAAGCCCGCACAAGGCATTGAGAATGTTTCCTATACCAAGCTCTCACAATTAATCTATCGTTTTCACAACAACAATTCTGGCCTGCAAATACAGACCTAATTCAAAGCAAACTACCACAAGTATTGAAAACCTAAATTTTGCATATCACTAGCCGCAATCTACATGGGGAAAAGTGGTTCAAAGTGCAAAATATCCTGTTCACGGTACCCACCAATTCTGTAAGGTTCGAAGCCTTATTACATTTAATATATGACTAAAAGCCCACCCCAAAATAATAAGATTTTATTATACAAGTATATTTTATTGCACTTCAAAACCACATAGTAAGAAATTACAATTGCTTAAAAGCTATAACATAATAGTTTGCTTTGAATACAACTTATGGCCAATCTGTGATCTATAGAGTCAGGACAATCCGTTCTACGCTGTGTAATAATTACTAGTAACCCTGGATCTTTTCGATTAAGTGAGAGCATGGTATCAGAATCCCTCCCAAACTTTAAGATGCAATAAATGATGGCTTAGCAAGTGATGAAGATATTTTATTTAAAGATCTAATTTCTAGGATAAATGTATAAAACCACGAAGGATTCTAGACTGATATGGGATCACAAATTAGTGTAAAAAATGCAAAGTATGGTAATAACAAGTAAGTATAACATAATCATAAAGGTATGAAGTCAGGTTTTCTTCTACAGGCTGTGTAAGTTTAACGGTCATATCCGTCAGGGTCTGTCTGAATCTACCTAAATAAAATTAATGAACTCTAGAGTTTTCTGGGCCATTGGACGCCGTCACACTCCCCGGCGACGTCGACGGAATTTCGGCCTGATGCTTGGGTATTCCCTATCGCCCAGCCTAGAGGAGGCTATTAGAGTCCATTAATGACTAGCTCAAAAACTAGTCTTTCCTTGAGAGGAGATTTCGCAAAAGGGGTAACAACTTTGTAGCACCGTTCTGACAACACACTCCTGTACTTCAGGAAGACAGGGTATCCATCAAACCAGGCTATATTATGAGACAGCTAAAACAAAATATACTCTAGATGCGAGGTGCTAATATATAGCCCTTTTCCTCACATAATATAATTTACCACTGCATTCAAACCATGGGCAATATAGACAGAAAAATGCAGCTAAATATCTGTCCGCCGGTAGGCATTACTTTCGTATTGTCATGTCAAAACGTCTGTGTCTGAAAGTTGGATGAAATCCTCCTTTCTGAATACCTTGGAAAAAGATCATAAATCATCCCCTAAGCATGTTAACTCTCACGAGATGTTTTCACCGAGGAAGGCTCTTTCAAAATCTAATCAATTAGAAAACTAGTGAGATCCCGACAAGATCTGAATTCTTGATTCAATCTTACGTAAACCAGACTCTTGAGCCAGAGATACGTATCGGAAATCTTACTAAAAGTGAGTCCTTGGACCCGTGTATCTTCTGGCTAATTGGTCCAAATGCAGGGAACTAGCCTTGGCTATTGTACCCTCTGACGTATCAGGCAAGATCAAATCACCACAAGACACACGAACTTTTCAATTTTAGAGAAATAGAATTAAGCCATCTCAGATTAAACACCCATAAAAAATAATTAAATTATAACTATCCACAGTCTTTTATCGACTGTCAATGTCAAACTCTGTTCTATACATGAGTCCAAATTCATTTAAATAAAGTTAAGTTTCAAAACTTATTATGCAATTTTGTCTCTTAAGACAACTACGTAAGAATCAAATCAGATGTACTTTGTCAAACAATTTGAAGTTTATCAATAAAAGTTACAACTCTGAAAAGAATATTAGAATGTCGAAACAGAATGTTGCCAAGATAATGTTACTAATACATTTAATGCATGTTTTAATTCCCAACCCCAGAAATTACAGAAATATTTATTTAATCCAAATTCAATACAAAAATGTCAAAAAAATGACTAAGTTCCGTTCTGTATAAATTTTACAGAGCAATCTATCAAAACACTCATTATTTGCCATCGTAAAGAAAATACACACACATAAAAACAGAAATGAAATAAAATTCTGATCTTACCAACTCCATAAGTAAAACCTAGGATAAATAGAATTAGTATACACATTAACAAAGGAATCAGTCCTCCGTACGCGGATATAGAATGCTTCTTTATATTCGCGTAACGGTGAACTCTAATCTAAGACAATAAATCTATTTGCATTCATTTATATAAATATATATATACTGTTTTAGGCCAGTCGCTCAATCTATAAGCATTCGGGTAAGATTTATAGACACCGAAGCGTCTACTTGCCCCAAAAGCTAAAGGTTGGCTAAAGTCCCACTACAAATATATAACTAGCTACTTGGCCTGTAGGCTACTGCGAGCCCTCGAAACAGTTTATGTTGACACCGTAAGGTTTCCACTGTTTCGGTACCTAGGCTAAAAGAATAAAAGTTCTTACAAAAATCCACGATCTTCAGCAGACTTCCAGACAGCGAGTACTTCTGAACTCCACTTCGCCGTCCGTAGGATTTCTTCAGCCGTCTTCCAAGCGTTGAGATCTTCCAGGCGTAGAACTTTCTTCAGGGTCTTGTAGAATTTTCTGACTTCTTGATGTGTTCCTCGCGGCGGCTCCAGGGATAATAATCCCGACCTCGTTTTGTACTGCTTATATACCCCGAAACAAATGCGAATCGAAATTAATCGAACACATTTCAAATTATAACGGTTTTATTTTTCCGTTAAAAATACCTGCCAGTTTGATTCTTAATGTCAAGTCAACAAAAAGGTTTTATCTTAAAATTAATTTTATGACTACTGAATTTACACATTGCTTAAGAATTAATTAAAATAACATGATTTTATAATTTGCGTCCTCTAAATTAAAATTTGAAATAAAATTATTCAATCCTTTTGTAGGCCAAAAGGAATGAATATTTCTTCGTCTTGGTTCTGTCAACACTCGTTCGTAACAGATCTAATCTTATTCAAGACATATTTTTAAACGACTAAATGCCTATATTCTAAACTGTCAATTTTTCTATTTAACATAACCTTTAAGTTTCATATTCGCGAATTTTTATTTCGGAATTAACTTTTGTTAAATCCTCCAATTTATCTACGCCAAACCTTTGGATATTTAGTAAATGTATGATAGCCGGATAACGGATAGAGCAAGAACGCAAATTTCACATATAAAAATCATGACACCCTTCATTATTATTACCAATGCAGATCTCAGGTAAGCTTGTCATTTTTACGTCTTTAAACAACAATTTCTCTTAAAATAAACATATCTTAACTAAATTCCGATTTCAAAACACCATTCCTGTATTCCAATATCATCCTGTGGTTGATAATTTAAGCCTTCCAAAATCTCAATTCAATACATAATAAAATTCTATTCTAGTTAATAAAATTAACAGTTTCAGTGGAAATCACATAGTTAGATCCAAAGATCCATTTTATCTATAACTTTGACGAGACTGTGTCTAATATTCTTTCCAGAAAATCAACAATTACTGCGGTTCGTTACTTCAAGAAAGTCGCTGCATATGTTCCTGCTAACAGAGAGTATTATTAATAAACAACATAAATTAATCATTAAAACCACATTTGGCTTTCAATAAAATACCAGCGACAAACAATGAGTGAATGAATATATGCATATATTATTTTTGGTAAGCATTAATGTTTTAAATCATTTCCCCCTAGTCAGTGAGTACCGGCAATTACCCTATTTACCCGATAAAGAAATATCATGTTTCTTTCATGTTATAAATATAACATCTATAATTGTTCTTCTCCGCTTACGTCACTAAAATCAAACCAATTTGAACTAGTTATGATTATTCTTTATTTATATAAAGAATTACAAACATCTTAATAGTAAGATAACTATTTCAACTATACTGAAGAGACAATCATTTGAAAATAACACGGGGCACCTGCCCTTGGCGTCACAGTGTGCGAGCCCAACTCGCACTTGTTAGGTCATGCAGATAGCTGTAGACTGTTACCTTGTCTTGTACATGACTCTTTATTCATGCTACTTAATAAAAATGTCGAAGGTATAGTAATTATCCGTTCAACAGAGCTAATGCTGTTAAAGAATACAATACTATTGAGAGGTAAACCACAAATTAGGATAACAAGAATATAGTGTCAATAAAGTATAACTGCCTTGAAAGATCATTACATTATAGATTCTATTTACTAGACAGTAAAGTGTAAATGCAGTTATAGATAACTGCGATCTTAATTTGTTTTGCATTTCACATTCGCCCGACGGTCTGCAAGTGCGTATTCCGTATAGAAAAGACTTAGAGATACTATGAGCTTTCAACGGATTATCGGTTCTATGACCGTAATGATAAGGCGGCAAATGCTTTCAAACAAAAAAATAATAATGCGTTTTGCTTTTACAGATTCAACGGGGAGCCAGGTAGACCGCCCGGGTTTACTCGTGTTACGCATTGTTATTTTTTTTTGTGGTATTGTATTACCTCAATGGCATTGTTCGCTCAATGACATTGTATACTTTAACAGCATTAGCTCTCTTGAACGGATAATTTCTATACATCGCGTCACGTTTTCTTGTTATGTAGGTATCGTGCACCGTTCTAGGATAACTTAGCTATCCTTACTAGATCGTGATACACACATCCAAATAGGATAGGTGAGCATTTGGGTTATATTTCAGAAATATGTCTGCGGTCAACTTATTCCTCTGGCCCTTTTTCATACTAAATGTCCATACATTTAGTATGAAAAAGGGCCAGAGGAATAAGTTGACCGACAGAGACAGAGGAATAAATCGCGGACATATTTCTGAAGAACAACCCATTTCTCAAACAGATTTTTAATTGATTTTTATTGTTACCAACATTTTTGATGACTATTAATGATAATGGCTAGGGTACATTATGGATATTGTCGGTTGCGTCGTATCCGACTCCGTTACTATAGGAAATCAATTTATATAAGGACGTAAGCGACAATATACCCGCGGAATGATACATAATTATAATATATATGTCATGTGTGTTAACAGTACCTAACTGTAAAAGTGATGACACATCAACCAATTAGTTCACTTGAAAGTGGCAATGTACCATACTCTTTTTGAACGTACAATTTTGCAACTTATCAATTTTAACATATTCGGGCAACTTATGCTACATCTGCAATTTAGAGTTTTTTCTTAACATCGTGAAATGCGGTGAAATGATGGACAGAGGCCAAACATTTTTTTAATTAAATTCAACACTTCAAGACAAAACAGGATTGCTGACAATGTTAGAATTGTAGGGGTTATTCTCATTTTTGTGCACACGGTCACTACCGTTGGCCTTATTTCTATTTCAAACTGAAAAAAAAAATGTCGTGAATACACTCATCCATATCATAACAATAACTCATGATAATATGACGGTTAGGTCAAACGATTAGAAAAAGCAATTAAAAGCACGGTTGTGACACCCACGGACTGCGTGCACAAAAATGAGGAACACAGATACTTCAAACTAGGGACGTAACGATACCGATACCGATATTTGAAGAGAGAATTTGTTGTATGAAAAAAAACTACAAAAAGTTATTTCAATAGGCTACTTGACAGTGTGAAAAATAATGGAAGAATTATGGATATAATATATGTTTTAATTATAAGTATTAAAACCAATTTACGTCAATATTACTAAAAATAAATGGATAATTTATTTATAAAACTAGGATGAAAATTGATTATTTTTATCTGTCGCCGTTTTATCAAAAACGGTTTGGATTGGCCGATGACGTCACACCATAGTAAACAGCATCGACAGCATCTGTCAATCCTATTTTTAAAGGTAGAACGTTATGCGATCCTTGTTGACATTTGTCGGTTTACCATCATGTGTCGTCATAGACGCCATATTGTCCGAGAAACCGTTTTGTCGGTTAATTTTAAAAGTGCATTTTTATTTGCTTTTTTCGGAAAAAATACACAAAAGAATTAAAAATTACAACTTTCTGAGTGCTCAATAGACATCATTAAACAGTCGGATTGACTTTGCAGAAACCTGTCAAGTAGCCTATTATTGACTTAATTTATATATTGGTCTATTACTTTGTGCAATAATAATTACTATGTTAATTATATGTATATTTGGTTCAAAATAAAAAAAAAATGTATTGACAATTTATTTATTTTTACTTTACTCCTTCAAGGTGTCAACCTCTCAAAGGTGTCAGAGTCATCTCTGTTAAATATAGCCAAGTTTTAGGTATAATAAGGACATCCAAATAATAAATCTGAAGTTCATACTTCATTAGTTAGCTAAGATATCGGTATTCGGTATCGGTATCGCCGATAATTTACTACAAATATCGGTATCGGTATCGTATCGGCAAAATTATGTATCTTTACATTCCTATTTCAGACCTAAGCCTTTTAATCATAATCGCACTTAATTCGATGTTCATAATGCCTGTGTGTATGATTGTAAAGCTCGAAGCGTTGTGCTAAGATTTACCTACTCTAGTACTTTGCTTTGTGAAATACAAAATGCACAGAACCCACACATTCGCCCGTTATGAATAAAACGAGATAGAATTTAAATGAGTCGCTCAAATTGTAGACCGGGATGCAAGATAAGAGGGAAAGAGACAGAGATATTGTTTAATTTTGAGTGGAATCCTGTATTGTTTCCGAAACCGGTACTACTAGTATTAGAAACTGGAATTATATTGTATGTAAATGCTTTTATTGAAGCCATACTACTAGTTTTACGCTTAGATGATCGTGTAAAGTATTTCTGAATAATTGAAATGTGGAAATAATTAGTTATTTTACCAAAAACTTTAAATAAAAGGCAACAGACGACCCCTGCACAAGCATATTTATCGGGCTCGCCTTAGTGATCCAGCGCAAGAAGCGCAGCGCCATACACTCTACTACACAGAATACTACTACACAGATCACTACTACACAGAACTTTACTACCGTTAGGGTTGCCAGATGGTCGGGATTTGGCGGGATTCTCCCGAATGTCCTCCCGACTCCCGGCATAGAAGAAAATCTCCCGAAAAACGACTTCATTTTAAAAAACATAGGTACTCCGATCCACTCAAGGTGTCCGGCCAGCGAACATTTCTATTCTTTCAGGCTAAAATAAAAGAAGCTCGCGTCGAGCGCGGGCCATCTCCCGACTCCCGACCAAAGTCTCAAAATCCCGAAATATTGTTTTTTTCTCCCGATAATAGGGTCAGTCAATCTGGCAACCCTAACTACAGTGGCTCATTGTGCGATTTCGCCGCGCGGCTTTGAGGCCCCCGCGAGAGAGCTTTAGCCAGCGACTCTCACACACTATTTGCCAGAACGTGACGGATCGTAAACGGCTAACTGATTGTTTCCAAAGACCGATGTCACAGTATAATAGCAGTATTTTTTTTTACTCTAAAAGGTACATCGCGCGCTTGTATGTGTGCGCGCCGTGAACGAACGCACTACAAGCAAAGTTTTAATCAGGGCTCGAAACCGGTATTTTCCAAAAACCCCAAAATAGCCCAAAATTTTGAATTATTTTATGCTTTTTATGTAGAGCTCAGTAATGTATTGATTTCGTATTATTAGATTGTCTGGTTAAAAATAGTACATTGTGCACCGAGGGTAGTAAGAAGGGAATTACTAACGAGAGTCTGTTAGAAGCCCGACCGATTTTCATAATAAAATTTTAAAGTAAATTAATTTAATTGCATTAAAATAATTGCAAAAATTACTGAAATAATAGTAAAATATACCACATAATTATATATACACTAAAATTGGTTTTTTAGCCAAGTTTTGAAGATGTGAAATAAGCCTTGGCTGATTTGAAACCTCCTTAGTCTGAAATGACGTACGGTAGGTCCTATATTTTAAAACTAAACTCATAACTCCCACGGGAGTTATAGATTTTCATACAGTTTTTCCTCCCGTGGGAGTTATAGATTTTTATAACCCACGGGAGGTAAATCGGCTCGAGCTGATCTATAAGCCCGCGTGTTATAACACCCTTTACGAGCAAGTGTGATGAAAACGAAATAATAAACCAAAGAACGATAAGAACGGAAAGTATACCGGTATTTTTGTATGGAGCAAATACCGGTTTCCGAGCCCTGGTTTTAATAATACGTAATGCTCCTCGACCTTGAACACGTATCACGCGCTCTTTGCTGAAACTTTTGCCAATGTATTGTATGGCAACCGGATTTGGATGATCCAGTTATTCGTATGCTATAGCGCAAGCTGCGACTGCCTATGCTACAAATTCGGGTGATGAGTTTCTATAATAACGTTTCGCGTACTAAATTAAGCCGATTATATGATAATACGAGAATGCGCTTTTATGACGCAATCAACTTTTTAACATGTCATATCTAGACAGAAAGCGATTACGTGATTAACTTACCGTTAGGGGAGACCTATATTCAACAGTTGACGTATAAGGTGGAAATAATTATGATGATGATTAACGTCCCACCACACACAACGTCTGTAGGGGATATACAGGTGCTCTGAAGGGGTTAATACGGGGGATGAAAGTTTGCATTAAAAAATCGCGGGGTGACAACCAGTTGTGTGGGGTTGAACCCGAGATCTTCGTCGCAGGTTCAAATCTCAGCAGCTGTCAAAAGGCAATGCACGAAAAGTTATTCTAATTTACACACATTACCTGAATACAGTGTGTAACCAACGCTCGTAAAGTGAGGAAAAACGTCATGAAGATTCCTGGACATTGAGGTGATTGAATGTGTAACCAGACCTCCACTGAGGTCAGATATCACAGAATTCAATAGTTACTTAACTAATTAGTTAGCTGCGTTGATTTTAGCCGAGGCAACCGAATTGTAGGTGCCTATATTTCTATCCAGAATGAGATCTGAAGAAATTTCTAACATATTCTACGTTACGGCAACAAAATCCAGAAGCTAAGGATATAAACAATAAAGTAATTTCCTTCTAAAAATGCCTTCATTTTGTCAAATGAGTTTTATCTGAAAATGCAAAGGTAACATATAAAATTATCTTTTCCCGCCTCGGGCACCAGGTAACGGACCTTGAAGGGATGTAGGCCCTGTAGTTCGGGGTTTTTAGATTATATTTTGTAAAGTACCGAATATAATGTTATACACGGTGTCTATGAGATTACGATTATGGAATATATTTTTTTAGGCTTAGAGCGTGGTCCTTATTGCTTAAGTTAATCGTATTTTACTTTTTATGTACAATTATACTGTAAATATATTGTAAGTACCCTAAGAAAATAAAGAGATACGAAACTAAAAAGTGTATTTGGCATTTATATTTCTTCTTTTGAACTCTAAAACATATCTAAAACTATAGATTAAGTTTCTTACTTATAAAGGAATTTAGTCTGACACTACATACTTAAATATGTTCGCCACAGACAAATAACTGGGGCATACTTTTTATAATTAGATGCCGCTAGCGTGATTCGCCGAATTTTTAAACAACATTTTCATCCTCTGTGTCGACCGTATAAGGGTTGAGTTCTGGAATTCAACTCTATAAACGACGAATGACAGAACGGAAGAAAATACATGTTGTGTCGACCCCATGTAAAGTGGGATCAGGAGTCGTATACCAGGGCAGGGAGATGATGAAGGGTTGAATTTTGAAAACATTATTTTTCACCTTAAATGTTATGTATTCACTCGACATACCGTTAGTGGACAACTAACTCATTGGCCGTATAATCTGTGCCTTTTTGCAACCAATTTTTTCCCAATTGTAATCTGTGCCCTCAAAGACTTGTAATAGCTTTAACGAGGATTTTCCCCAAATTAAGCTGCCTAATGAGCCGTTACTTTTTAATATTCCGCCTCGATGACGATCTGATGGAAAAATCGGGGGAAAAATTATAGTAATTAACTGAGAAAATACTGTCTCTGAGAACAGTTTAAGGAAACGAGCCGGAATTCCTTTGGATGGGTATCTTTTGAGGATCTTTTGATTTTCGCTGTAAAGTGATTTTGTGAGATTCTATATCAAGGAAGAGGCAAAAATGTAAGTAATTTGGAGGCTTAAGATACTACGTTGAAATATTACGCTTCTCTTGAGTGTTATATGATTAATGGTGAGAAATACAGACACATTTAATCATAATCATTATCATTTATTTCATGCACAACATGGTTTTACATTTATAATATGATGGCATCGATAGTTACTTTTTTTGCGATTCATTTGTCTTAAACTCATGGGCATGGTTTAAATTAGAATAAGAAGGTATTTGACATCTTAGCATATTACTGCCTGGATATACAAATTATTGTTTTGGCATGAATGAGGGTATTTAGAAATCAGAAATCCACCAGCTGGCAGCAGGGTGGCGAAAGGTCTATTTGGCAGTAGATGTCAAAATCAAAAGGAGCTGTGTCTGCCGTAACTACTCAACGGCACAACCGAAGTTGATAAATGATACATCATTAGATTCGTCTTGATGGCGCGAGTGTCACTGGGTATGAAGTTCGTTTAAAAAAAACAAAGTGGCAGCTTTTATACACTTTTAAAATGCACAGCGGTCGGGTTTTTTTTAGTAACAAAAAGTTATTTATTCATAACTAGCTGTCCCGGAAAACTTCGTTCCGCCCCAATAATATTTGGACCGGAGAAATCCCCAACAAATCAAAGATCTTAAAAATCGGTCCACCCGTTCTTGAGTCATAAATGGTGTAACTAACCAGACTTTGTTTTATGTATATAAATAGAATAGAATAATAGATTCTGGTATCATTTATTCATGCGAAAAAAAATACAAATTGGTAGCCTAATAGATTAGGTTTTAGGTTAATGCAGTAATCGACGACAGATATTGTGTGTACAAAAAAATCACTTAGGTACAATGCAATCATTCTTTTTATAATGTCATAGTTATATTATTTCTTAAAAACTGCATACCTACTTGAGCGGTTTGATTTGGTTTGTCAACATAATAGCTTATTTTATTGGTAATTTTAACTAGTTTAATTTGCAAGTCTAGCTGTAATAACAATATTTAATCTATATCAAAACACAGTTTAGCGAGTCATTAATGGGCTCATTAGTGGGTGATTACCATTAGTTAGGTACTGCGGTGTTAGCCGTAAGTAGCTTTATAATGAACTCTGTTTTGATTCACGATACGAAATTCACCCTGTATTCAAATGCCCACACAGTTTGGAAATTCCACATTATATTATACGCTGAATAAATTATATACTCAGAAGTAATTTAAAGTTGTGTTGTGTTTAAGGGTACAGGTACCTCAGAAAATAATTCCAAGTTTCTTCAAAATTAGATTACTTAACTGTTTAAGAATAAGAACTTTTTGCTGTGCTTAACGAACAATATTCCTTGTATCAAAATAATGACTTTGATCTACACTCGTACATATAATACAATTGTAGAAAGACTGTGTTGATATATGGGTCCATACTGGCTCCCGTATATTTTTTTGTTCGAAAGTTTCTTGTAATACCGCTTTGTGACCATCATCACTCGTCATAATTTTTTTCTTCATTAATTTCTTTTTTCGATTATTTGTACTACTATTAATGTTGTTCATAACAATAGGCTATTTGACAGGTTTCTGAAGAGTAACTCAGATTGTTCAATAATGTCTATTGAGCACTCAGAAAGTGGTTATTTTTAATTCTTTTGTGTATTTTTTCTGAAAAAAGCAAATAAAAATGCACTTTTAAAATTAGGCGCCAAAACGCTTTCTCGGACAATATGGCGTCTATGACGTAACACGATAGTAAACCGACAAACGTCAACGAGGATCGCATAACGTTCTGAATGACAGAATTACGAACGAATAGGATTGACAGATGCTGTCGATGCCGTTTACAATGATGTGACGTCATCGGCCAATCCAAACCGTTTTCGATAAAATGGCGACAGATAAAAAATAATCAATTTTCATCCGGGTTTTATAAATAAATTACCCATTTATTTTTAGTAGTATTCGCGTAAATTGGTTTTAATACTTATAATTAATACATATATCCATAATTCTTCCATTATTTTTCGTACTGTCAAGTAGCCTATTAGTATTTCGATTCGACGGCGCGGCGCCGGATAAAAGCACGTTGCCACGTTGTGGTCGTGCAAATACACGGCGCCGCGCCGTGTCAATGTACCAAGCGGCGCCGGATCAAAACAAATTGCCGCTTCATGGATAGGGAACGTGCACAAACTATAGGTGGCAGCACTAAACGACAAAAGAGACACGGGCGGACAATAAAAGAAACTATCGCCCCTGTCAAATCAAGCTGCCAATGTCAAATATAGTAAGTCGTAGCTATACTGACGTTTATCGTCCTTCAGCGCGATAAATTAACGTTATTAACGGCGTTTTCGTCAATGTGGCCCCAGCATGAGAGGGTATATGATTTAGATTGGCGGCGCCAGTTGGCAGCACTTTCGTCGTACACGTTCCCTATATATCTCCGGTGCGGGATTGGCTAAAGCTAGACAAACAAGTGCGAGTTGGATTCACGCACGAAGGGTTCCGTACACAGACCACTAAACCTAAAGACGTCGCTTCATAGGATTGTTTCATTGAAACCGATTCTGCCAAAACTAAAGGGGCGCGGGAGACGCGACGAGCGCTTACCGCACTGTGATTTGCCGATTGAAGGTCAAGTGGGCGGGGAAACAAAATGTCTGCCGGCCGCTAGTGATGTGTCGATGATCGATGATTAGAGTACCTATAGTAGCTACTAGGTAATTGTAACGTGGTATGTCGGTCCCTTATTTGTAATATGTATATGTATATGATTGATACAAAATTACTCGGAATAGGTTAAATAAATAAGACAACCCCGAATTTCAAAGCCTTGTTTATCAAAATACAACTAGGTAACTAAATACAATAAAATTATCATTCAGTTAAACATACACCCGACTTACATATCCACTAAACTATACTATACTACCTCTTACAAGTTATACTATACGGGGTACTAGGTACAGTCGGCCTCAAAAGTAGCTGGACACTTTAGTACTACGCCATGTGTTCAGCAACTTATGAGGCCGACCGTACTAGACGTTATTGTTTATACATATGATATACCTACAGATATAAACAGTAACGGCTGGTAAGTACCAGGAGATAAGCAACTATTTATCTTATTGGCCCTTAAAATGTATTAGCTTGGTGAAAACTCGCCTAATCGGATTCTGACTTGGCTGTACCGTTTTTGTCATATAAGCTAATCGCACTTTTATATATTTTTCTATTACCGATTTAGTTAAGTCTATAACGTGGTTCGTATTTTCGAAATCAAATTGATGTCTTGTTAAATCGGGAAACACACTTTAATCACTTGATATCTCCCCAGGGACCTAAAAGAATTTAAGGCTTTAAAAATAATACGCTAAAATTAAAAAGTAAATATCTTTACTATAAATAAACACTCACATATACGGTGAAGTTGAAAAGTATATTTCTTTAAGTTATTAAAGCCAACAATACTAAAATATAGGCCATAAACGTGATACAAGTGAAGAATTGTATAAGATTGTAACTTCTACACTAATCTAATGTACTTATGCCTTTTTTAAAATAACAAAATGTCGCCAAAACACTTCACTGTTCTCAAACTATTGAGTAGGACATGATATTTAAATACTGAAAGCAAAACTCTACATCTCTTGATTGTTACTAGCATTATCATTAATTATATTGTTAATTCTCAAAAATAAAACTTGATTATAAATTGGCATTAATTTGAGCTTAATTGTAATAATAAATGCCACTATGATTTAAGGGCTTCAGTATGATAAGTTTGGGCATCGCAGTCACGACAATAAATTAGCTAATTTATTGTTTGTTATGCGAGCACTTGAGGCCAGACTAGTCGAGCACTTGAGGCAACAATTGTTTTTATAAGTCTGAGTGTGAACGAAATACGTTTACAATATTAACTTACTACACATAACTTTTATAACGGTAAACATTGCCTTTACACAACTCAGCTGATAATGAATAAACAACTAAAACAATAAACATATATACTCACCACAGTTGGTAAGTGAAGCGTAGGGACGGCATTAGAACTTAAAAGTCGCCTCTCCCCAGATTTTGTCAATCTAAAATATTCTGATTTAAAGTGCCGGGAACTTGCGGGAGGAAACCAATCATGTGATCGTTTTGTAGCATTAATCCATATTTCCTTTCTGATAGGACACTTCGAAAACCTTAATGAAATTAAACACATTTTAGTTAACATGCTTTGAATTTTTTATAATGCAACACTGCAGTCTTAAAATGTCTTTTAAGCACCACTTAAAATATATAAATAATAATTAGACACGGCTGCGCGCAAATACTTTGCCCATATATGATGGATAATATTTCAATATTTTTAAATTACTTGCGATGGATTGCATATTCTATGTTATCTGTTATCGATAGTAAACCAACACACACTATGGACATCACTAGTTCGCACTTAACGATAGACAAGGAAGGAGCGATTATTCGCACAGCGTGATAGAAAGAGACTTTGTTAAAAGACATCAACGAGCGACTACGGCAGTCTAGAGAACTTTATTTGATAATACGCATATTTAATTAGTAATTTTATTAAAATCTGCTTACCTGTGAAATGAAATTCCATCCTTTTGCACACCAGATGTTCTAGTGTTTTTGCCATACAATTTCACGCAACAATAATGCATTTTTCATGCCCAAATCACGTCAAAACTTTCCTGAACTGATCGTGTTACTGAGAAGTACGAAGGTTGGTAGCAATGAAACAAGTGCGCTAGACGAGAGCTCGTTTATTACTGATGCGGGGATCACGTTACATTGGTCTGGACGGTTCGATGACGTCATGCGTAGTTCGCGAACATACCATCTCCTCCCGACATAATTAAGGGAATCTGAGACCAAGGAAACACAACTTAATAAATTAAACCTTATAACTAATAGCCTTAGACCTAGGTCGCAATTGATGACGACCTTGGGGAGCGGGCGGCGTGTTACTCGCCGAGGCGACGTCGTTACGTTCGTTATCCGTTAACGGTGACTCATCTACTATCGTCGGTCGCTCATTCCCAATGTCCTCCTCCACTGCTTCGGCCTCACATCCCGCCTACGGAATCTGAGTTCAGTGCTATCGGGTTTTCTACTTCAACATCTATTTCTTGTTCTGGTGTACAAGAGGCTGAGGGGGAAGAATCCGTCCTTATAATAGGTGATGTGGACACTGCACAATCGTCATTATCAAAATCTCCGTTATTGTTCGTATATCGCAATATCTGGTCAACATGGCGTCTACAAGTTATATTTTGACCTTCCAAGCTGACCAGATACATTCTACAGCCAATTTTCTTTATAATTTTACCTTTGCTCCAATATGGCTTCCGGTTTTCAAAACATTTTGTCCAAACCTCATCATTTACATTAAATGTACGCGCTTCTTCATTCACTTGTGCGAGCGTCGAAGAATGCGCGCTGTGAGTGGTTTTATCTCGCGGCGGTACTATGAGATCTAATCTCGAACGCAACTCACGACCAAACATTAACTTAGCCGGAGTTACTCCCGTTGTACAATGTACCGTTGTGCGATATTCGAACAAATAACTTTGTAACTTATGATTTAAATTTCTTATACATTGCCGTTCTTGTTCAATTATTGACTTAATCATTTTTTTACAATTTCTTACTGCACATTCAGCTAACCCGTTACTAATCGGATGATATATAGGTGAAGTTACGTAATGAATACCACTCGTTTTACAAAACATCACGAATTCCTGTGATGCAATCTTAGAATCATTATCCGATACTATAGTCTCTGCCAAACCGAATCTCGAGAATAACAACAATAGTTCTATAATTAAATGTTTCGTAGTAGTACTGCCAGTCATATCTATGCATTCTACCCATTTGCTAAAAGCATCTACCACAATCAAATACGTCCTTTGAGCTACAGTCATGTAATCAATGTGAATACGATGCCACGGGCCGGGCGGGCGAGCCCAACTGGCCGGCGGCGCGCGCGGCGGCGCCGCTCGCAGCGCGCTGCATACGGCGCACGCGCCGATCAGCTGTTCGATGTCGCGATCAATGCCGGGCCACCACATGCGTGCTCGAGCATTGCTTTTAGTCTTAACTATGCCTAGGTGGGTTTTATGCAACTCGTTCAGTAACCTACTTCTTAACGACTTTGGTATGATAACTCGATGTCCCCTCATTAAACACCCCTTTTCCATTTCTATATCATTCCTACAACGAAAATAAGGAGCGGTGTTAGGACATTCTACTTTTCGCGGCCAGCCTTCTTGAACATATTTACTTATAGATATTAAGGTTTTATCCGTTGCCGTCGCATTTTGAATATCCTTGTAAGTAAGCGGGGTTAACTGTTCAAGTTGTAGTGCGTTGACCGTTAGTAGATTGCACTGTTTTACAGACGATGACGCCGAATCGTTATCAAACGGGCCCGCGCGCGAGAAGTAATCGGCGACAACATTATTCTTACCCGAAGTATATTGGATTACATAGTTATACGCCGATAGAAATATAGCGTATCGCACTAAACGAGAAGCTGTCATTACCGAAATACCATTCTTTTTCCCGAATATAGCCAATAACGGTTTGTGGTCACTTTTAAGTATAAAAGGCTCAGTGCGGCCATACAAATATTGGTGAAATCGCTTGACTCCAAACACAATCGCCGCCGCTTCCTTGTGCAATTGGCTATAGTTCCGCTCGCTACTTGACAGAGAGCGCGAGCCATAAGCGAGCGGGCGCTCGACTCCATCCGCACCTACCTGCGCGAGCACGGCCCCGAGCCCTGCTGGCCCCGCGTCCACGCTGAGCACCAGCCGCGCGCTGGGGTCAAAGTGCGCCAGCACGTGCTCGGATGCCAACTCTCGCTTCATCCGCTCGAAGGCGGCTTCGTGTCGCGGTGTCCACTCCCACCCCGCGTCCGCGCGCAATAGTTCGTGAAGTGGACTTAAAATACTAGACGCATTCGGTACGAAATTACGGTAATAGCCAGTTAAACCTAAAAAACTCTTAAGCTCCTTAATATTACAAGGCCGCGGCACTTTTAAAATAGCTTCTACTTTTTTAGGGCACTTATGTAGGCCTTTTTTACTGATAATGTGACCTAAATACGTAACGCTGTCTTGAAATAGTGCACATTTGCTCTTTTGTAGTCGCATTCCGGCGTCCTGGAACCTGTCAAGCACTAACTTTAACCTGCTCAAGTGTTCCTCTTTAGTTGCCCCGGTAATGCAAACATCATCTAAGAAAACGGCTACTCCCTCGATTCCTGCTAACAAGTTCTCGATTGTCCGTTGGAACAAGGCGGGCGCACTAGAAATGCCATAGACTAGTCTAGTATATACAAATAATCCTTTGGTTGTATTGATTGTGGTAAGCTTTTGCGATTCTTTCGTCAAAACTAATTGGTTATATGCCTGACTGCAGTCTAACTTCGAATAATGTTCTCCACCGCTCAATTTAGCAAAAAGGTCCTCTATACGGGGTAGAGGATATTTATCGACGTAAATATCGTTATTAACCGTTAAGGAGTAGTCTCCGCAAATCCGTACGCTGCCATTATTTTTCAAAACCGGCACTATAGGTGTTGCGTAATCAGAGTAATCAACCGGTACTAAAATACCTTCCCGCGTTAGTCGGGCGAGTTCATTTTCTACCTGAGGTTTTAACGCGAAGGGCAACGGCCTGGGTTTGAAAAATTTAGGTTGAGCGTCTTCCTTTAAATGAAGATTTACTTCGAACTTGTTAAAGCATCCAAGCTCGTCACGAAATAATGGTTCATACTTATCTAACAATGTTTTTATTTCCGAGTTAATACAATTACCAACAGCGATGTTATGATTTCCGACTATAAAACTTATTTGGAATTTAACCATAAATTCACGGCCCAGTAACGGATTCGCCCCGTTTTGAACGACGTAAAAAGTTAATTGCTTTGTCATGTTGCGATATGTTACATCTATCGCGAATCTACCCTCTGGTGTGATTTTATGGCCGTTATAGAAACACATTTGAATATTACATTTTTCTAACGGAATTCCTGCGAAATGTTCTGAATACAATGCGTGACTAATGACATTCGTACTTGAGCCTGAATCTAGTTCCATCTTCAATTTTACGTTCTTATTAAGAGCAACAGGAATTAAAATAGGATTATAATTGACGCACCTTAAATTGAAAAGCTGGCATTCCTCACAATCACTGCACTCCTCGGGCGTCTGTAATTGCGATGACGGCCCCATTTCGATATTATGCACCCGATTAGAACCGCACACCTTTTTAAGATGTCCTTTTTCGTGACACTTTTGACACCGGTAATTTCTAAACCTACACCGCTCCGCCGCATGATTACGAAGACCACAAACGTTACAGCTGGGCGCAGTACCCGCGCTGCCTGCCGGGCGGCTTCCGTGGCCGCCGCGGCCCCCGTTGCCTCTGTGACCTCCGCGGCCGCCACTGCCGCTCCTCGTCGTACTCGTCCTGAAGAGAGGTTCTTCTTTGAGCACCACAGGCGCCGCCCGTGCCTCTCGGGCACAAGCCGCCTGCTGAGCTAACTCCAACGCCTTAGCAAACGTCAGTTTATTGACGTCCTGCTCGCAGAGCCGGTCATGTTCTGGGCCCGCGTTGAATCCAAGAACAAACCGGTCGCGGAGCATCATGTCTAGAGCGGATCCAAACTCGCAGTAAACTGCAAGCCCACGTAGTCGAGCCGCCCAGTCTTCGACCCTCTCGCCTTCTGCTTTGACTGCGTTGTAAAATTTTGCCTTGTCCGTGAAGGTTGACCTTTTCGGTGTAAAATGACCGTTGAGTAATCCGATCAGCTCGTCGTACTTCGCTGTTTCTACGACCTTCGGGTGTGCGAGGTTGGTAAGTAGCCGATATGCGCCATCGGAGAGATGCGTTAATAACACTGCTTTCTTTTTTTTCTTCTGTGTCGATGGCATTTAACCCTATAAACTGCTTTAGTCGACTAGCAAATATTTGCCAATCCTGAGTATTAGGGTCAAAACTGGGAACACTGCCTAAATATCCCGACATTATTTAACCGCGCGCGGGTAAGACACAGCCTCGATCGCCAATGAGAAGTACGAAGGTTGGTAGCAATGAAACAAGTGCGCTAGACGAGAGCTCGTTTATTACTGATGCGGGGATCACGTTACATTGGTCTGGACGGTTCGATGACGTCATGCGTAGTTCGCGAACATACCAGTTACTTACGCAACTTCCGAGAACAGACTGGAGTTAGTAGCGGGGGCGTGTCTCGATCTTGTAGTAAATTTACCGTATGAGTGGCAGCGGGGGTCGCCCGACTATGCGACGTCTTTAGGTTTAGTGGTCTGTGGTTCTGTACCACCGCAGCAAAAAACGCCAATAAAACGCGTTTCCTGTATGTGGACCCCCTTTTATTTCTTAATTTAATTTTGTTTTTATTATTTGTTATTATAGCGGCAATACAAAACACATTTTGTGAAAATTTCAAGTCTCTACCTATTACGATTCAAAAGATACACCCCTGTGACGGATGGACAGACAAACGGATAGAGAAAGACTTAGTGACAGGGTTCCGTTTGCACCCGCAAACCCAAAGGGATACAAAACCTAAAGACTACGACGCGGCAACGTGTTTTTTCCGGCACCACGCCGTTTCACATTGGTGCCGCGCCATGGTGATGTAGCCAACCCCTTAGTGCTTCCCTCTCGATAAACGTAATTTTAAACGTTACTGATAAATCATATACCTTTTTATATATGTCTTTTTTCAATAAGGCGTAGTGCTGTAAAGAATAAAATTGCGTGTTAGAATTGTTGTTAAAGCTAGAAATAATTATTGCCTGGATGATTTTAAGGGCTTGTCGCATGGGACAACACCGCTATAACAGCCTATCTAGCACGACTAGCCGCAACTTCGCTAGTTGCGCGACAAAACAGTACGTCTAGCATAACTGCCGCGACTTCGTTTCTCGCGCGACAGAGCATCACCTATCACTGTCACACTATATTAAGTGGAAAGAGATAGGTAGCATTTGTCGCGCGATAAAGAGTCGCGTGTCACAGTTGTGCTAGAGGTACAGGACCTGTCTCTGTCACACTATATTGATTGAAAAGAGATAGGTAGGTATTTGTCGTGCGACTAATATTCGCGTATCACAGTTGTGCTAGATGTACAGGAGTGACTCAATCCGTGATTTCGCCGCAAATGTGGCCAGGCCCTAACGTGTAAAATTACGTTTGCCGAGAGGGAAGCCCTAAATCAGAGGTGTCTCGTTACCTTTGTTTTCGTTTCTTATTCCTACTTATTTCCACTTTTATATGGTAATGCGGGGTTGCTAAACTCTTATTAGATTAGCTTTTTATACGTCCGTATTTCCTTTAAAGATATGTTTCGAGATGGGATCCTCTCTGATGGCATAACAACTATTGTCATATTTTCGTTTGTCATAACTCATTTCGCATTATGTTCGTACTCATATGTAGTATTTGTCATTAATGATTATTTGCATAACAGATTGTTTGTCATAATTGCGTTTGCTCATAATTTTGATGGGCATAAACAGAATTCGCATAATATTTTAAGTAATATTGTTGCATATAATTCAACTCATTTCGCATAATGTTCTTACTCATATGTAGTATTTGTCATTAATGACTATTTGATGCTATTTGCATAACAGATTGTTTGTCATAATTGCGTTTGCTCATAATTTTGATGAGAAGGAACAGAATGCGCATAATATTTTAGGTAATCCATCATTTTACAGAAAATCATTTCACCGATTATCGTTTCCTATAACACTATTCGCAGAATTTTATTATCACATAAGAATCATTCATCGAACTCTGTTAAATCGCTCATACATTTGCTCGAATTACCTTTTACGGAAGAATCGATTTATCGAATTTTACTTCATTATTTTATTTGTTGATCGACATAGTAGTTCATCGAACCGCTTTTACTATAATTTTGGTCTAACTTAAGTTTCAGTACCCAAAAGTCTTATTACATAGAAAATCGTTTCACCTGTGTTACTATATTTGATAATACGTTTCAATAACAGTACATTTTAACGCCCTATTTGAAACGAACTGCTACCAGAAAAGTAGGTTAGGTTAGGTTTGAACTGCGACCCCAAACAAACCGAAATGCTGCCAAAAAGGTAGGTTAGGTTAGGTTAGGTTCTTATAGTAGGTTTAGGTCGACCCGGGTCAGTAGGTTAGGTTGGTTCATTAAAAAAAGGGGCCGTTTGGGGAAATAACTTCAATCAAAAACATACAGGGCCTGAGCGACAAAGGGGGGACGGGGGGGCGGAGCCCCCCACAAGGGGGGCTCGGGGGGCGAAGCCCCCCGCATTAAGAAAAACTCAAACCATAAGTTCAATTAGGTTAGGTTAGGTTAGGTTAGGGTTCGAACTGCGTCCCCCAACAAAACCGAACTGCTGTCATAAAAGTAGCTTAGGTTAAGTTGGAACTGCGACCCCAAACAAACCGAAATGCTGCCAGAAAGGTAGGTTAGGTTAGAGTAGGTTTAGGTTAGGTTTGAACTGCGACCCCAAAGAAACCGCGTCAGCGGGGCGTCGTCGACACGCTGGCGGGTCAAGAGACTGTCAAACAGTTAGGTACAAAAAAGAAAAATCCAGATTACAAATTAATAAACTAATATATGGAACGTACCATCTGTGAATCATGTTTCGATAAATTAATACTACGACTAACTAATTATTCTATGAATGGTAAATTCGATGAACAGTTAAGCTACGATTTGAGACAAATTCGAAACGATTTACGATGAATAGTTGATCGATTATTCGAAAAGAAATGAATTGATGATTATGTGATTAGAAAAAAATATGAAATGACATTCGTGGAATAGTTTTCGGTGATATGAAATTCGATGCCAGGAAATTCGATACAATGATAGACACCCAATATTTTAAGTAATATTGTTGCATATAATAGTAATTGTTGGCCATAAAAAGACAATGCATTAAATGTGCAAAATGAGTCGGCAATTAAGAGGTTAATGTTTCTTCTAGTGGTACAGACAAGGGTACCAATATGTATAAACATAGAGCCACACATGGGGGGACGGGGGGGGGTGGAGCCCCCCTCAAGGGGGGCTCGGGGGGCGAAGCCCCCCGCATGAAAAAAAATGGACAGAAAAAGTAGGTTATGTTACGTTAGGTTTAGGTTAGGTTTGAACTGCGTCCCCCAACAAAAACGAACTGCTGGCAGAAAAAGTAGGTTAGGTTAAGTTAGGTTTAGGTTAGGTTTGAACTCCATCCCCTATCAAAAACAAACTGCTGGCAGAAAAAGTAGGTTAGGTTAAGTTAGGTTTAGGTTAGGTTTGAACTGCATCCCCTATCAAAAACAAACTGCTGGCAGAAAAAGTAGGTTAGGTTAAGTTAGGTTTAGGTTAGGTTTGAACTGCATCCTTTATCAAAAACGAACTGCTGGAAGAAACAGTAGGTTACGTTAAGTTAGGTTTAGGTTAGGTTTGAACTGCGTTTCCTAACAAAAACGAACTGCTGGCAGAAAAACTTCACTTATAGACTGAGAATTTTATGAAGGAAACCATTCTGAAAAACAACATACATACACACATAACATACAGGTTTAATGGCATTTGATAATTATAATTTACGTTGATATGCGTAAAAACTATATGATAATAGTGATTAATGCGCACAAATATAATGATCATAATTTTTATGCCACCCGATAGAGAACCGTATAAAAATAATGCGGTACATTTTTAATGCATACAATTTTAATGCCATTTGATCATTATAAATTACGTTGATATGCGTCAAAACTATATGATAATAGTGATTAATGCGCACAAATATAATGACAATAATTTTTATGCCAATCACTGAATGACTAATACTATTTATGCGCAACGATTGTAATGACAAAAGTAGTAATGCTCTTCGAAAAAATGACTTTCACATTTATGCCCCCCGATAGAGAACCACATATTGCCTACTAGCATTTACCCGCGGCTTTGCCTACTTTTTTCGTTATTATACCAAGGGAACTTTTTACCGGGGTATAAAAAATACGAAATAATTTATTTTAACTCATACAATGGGGATGACGACTGGGTTAAAACTATATAATTCTATTTAGTCCGTCAGTTAGATTATGGAAAAATATGGGACACGTATTTTTTGGTTTATCAAAATATTAAGAATCGACAAAGTTATAGGTCATCAAACTTCTGGAGTGGGGGCTTGTGACGTCACTCCTAGGTGAAAATTGTACCTAGGAGTGACGTCACTCGAAACTTCTAAGCACTCTATCCTCGTCATTTTTTGTTTGTCAAACAAAAGAAAAAATACGTGTAGAATATTTTTTAATAATCTAACTGACGGACTAAACAGTTTTTTTTAGTCGTCTAGCCCATTTTACATGTTGTTTGACAATCAGTCAGTTACCAAACTAGGCTGAGTCTATATCTTGGCCATCTGCGAGTGCGGTTAACAAACATCGAATCGACAAAGTATTCTACACTCGCAGACGATGAATTCGGATCAGTGAAATACCGCCATACGATCTAAGATACTCCAGGGTTGTGAAATTATTGAATCCCGTTTTGAACTTTAATTGATTTTAGATATGATGTGCAAAAATAACACTGAAACTAAAAACCCATGAAAAATAATGACGTTAACGGAGTAAGATTGCTAATACAGCCAAGTATTGACGACCGCATTAGCTTAGTTGGTAGTGCCCCTGCCTACGAAGCACGAGGTCCTGGATTCGAATCCCGGTAAGGGCATTTATTTGTGTGATGAGCACGAATATTTGTTCCTGAGTCATGGATGTTTTCTATGTATTTAAGTATTTGTATCTATTAAATATATCGTCGTCTGGTATCCATAACACAAGCCTTATTGAGCTTACTATGGGACTAGTTCGATTTGTGTAAGATTGTCTCCTAATATTTATTTATTTATTTGATTTATTTATTGAAGAATAGTATATTATGTAAATTGAAAAACACCTAAACAATTAAAAATACGACTTAAAATCTAGTTCAAACACCTAGATGGTAATTTCTGCATTTAACAAGTTTGTCAAAAAATATTTGTGAAATAACTTTCTGTTATTAAATTAGGGCGACCCGAATTCTTTGACCGCGAGGGTATGTTTCAAGGGCATTCCTCCAGAAATATGTCTGCGTCTCATCCATCTGTCTCCATACATTTAGTATGAAAAAGGGCCAGATGAATGAGGTGACCGCAGACATATTTCTGGAGAAATGCCCTCAAGATAGAACTTGGTCTAATTGCATGCCAAATATCATCACGTTCCAGTTGTTACCGCGTTATTTTACTAACAAACTCCCAACATATAAATATTTGCACAATTTTTTCCATTATGATATTAGTAGGATTACCTACTTTTACGAGCGAAGGCTAATATCACAACTTAAAATTACTACAGATAATATATATAGATACAAGAAATCAAAGTACATAGAAAAATTTAATGGTACTCAACTCACCTGTGGTCCAGACCGTGAATCGAACCCGGTACCTCTGGATTTCCGGCCCAGCGCCTTAACCACTTGGCTGGCTTGGCTTGGCTTGGCTGGGCCGGAAATCCAGAGGTACCGGGTTCGATTCCCGGTCTGGAACACAGGTGAGTACCATTTAATTTTTCTTTGTACTTTGATTTCTTGTATCTATACAGTGCGTTACCAGCAAGCAGGCTTTTTTTAAAGTAGGGTAAAGTAACGTTGTTTCTTAACCTAACCGTGACCTTTATTTAATTCATCGACTAAAATTCCGATTTCATAAATTTTCTAACAAAAATTTAATTGCAAGCAATGTACAGCAAAGTACTAAATTGACAATTAGATGTAAATGCCAGCCCTTCATTCTTTGTTCATAACGAAGACATCAAGATAAATGCCTGCATTTACCTATTTCAACAGTTAGAGATACCAGAATTGCTACACTCAAGAAAACTACGGAAAAACAACACTTTATAGGTAACTAATAAAATAAAACTTAAAAGCAATACGAGTACTAGACATTTGGACCTGTTTGAAGTGATCGAGAATCCTTTCTTCAAGTTGTACGTGCACAATTCGGTTTAATAGCCCTTTCAGACTAACCAGATAGGACCATGCATTCTCTGGACCTCGCTGGACAGCCATTGTTATCAAACGAAGATTATGTGGATGCCGTTGATTTCGAAACCACTCTCGATAAAGTCTCAAGGCTTGAGGAACATTTCCACGTGTCGCACAAATCATGTCAGATAATTCTCATGTGTCTTTAGCCATTTTAACGCCAAAAAATATCAGTTTTGCAAATCAATGTTTGTTTTGTAATTTGACAAGCCAATGTCAATACTTTTGTAATTGTCATGTCAAATTTTAGAAAAAACTCTTTTAAGCTGTGTAAAAAACTCCATACATAAACGTAATGATAAGGACGGCATTAATTGTGGGATTGTTTTCTCAACTTTTCAGTCCCGTACCACGACATGCCTTGTACCAAGTGCATCAGCGATATGAATAACGATAATTACGCAGTACACCTACTACATTTAAAGTGCGGATTTAGGAAATTGAATTGTGCACTTAATTCGCATAATTATGATTTGCTAATACTTGCAAACGATTGCTAATGAAGCATATTATTATCAGTTTTAATAAAAGCCCGTATACCGGTAACACACTGTATATATAACTTAAAATGTAGTGTAATGTACCTGCATTAAAAACAAATAAAGAAACATCATCATCATTTGTGTAAGATTGTCCCCTAATATTTATTTATTTATTTATCATGTTTCTTTCATATGTAGTAGTTACTACAGATGATGTTAAGAGTTAACACCCCTCTCGGTTTTCTTATTAACGTTAGCCATTCAATGACCGCTATCAATTTAGGTCGTATCCACCGCCCTATAAAATGCTTCCTGGCTCGTACAGAGTAGGTACGGTTTTGAGATTTTTAATACACGACACGACTACAACCCATCTCCTAACCCTAGCATATAATTTTACGGAAAAACTTACTGACTATTATCCTCAATACCACCCAAAGAAAAGAGACAATAATGACATGACAAGCTGTTCATTTTGCTGAATGTACTTTTTTGTATAGTGTATAGTTATTGGAATGTAATAATTAAAGGAAGACCACTTACAAAAAGAAATGAGATTCCATCAAAAACATTACATGTAAAAAGATGCAAGTCTCGCAACGCAGTTCTCCTACAACAAAAAAGTTTTGAGATGTATGTTAAACCAAGTCAGTACCGGGGGGGTGTCCACAGAACTTGATTCCCACCGACTTGCCTATTATTTAACCGCGGAGGAACACATAATATAGATCTAATAATCTTTTTACATGTAATGTTTTTGATGGAATTACTTTTTTCCATACAGACTTCATACTATGTGAGCGTTTGGACACTTCATAAAAAGTGACTGATTTGATTTGTCAGGAAAGAACCCTATTACAGCACTTGTGCGGTAATGTAAAGTAAAAAGCACTTGTGTGTAATAAGCTGTGTTCCGCTCGTAAGAACCACGAAATCAGAGCGACTTCATGAGCAAGTGTGTTGAAATAGTACCTATATTACACAACTATAGGATACAAAGAAAGGCCGAGATTGCAGATGTTTGCGGCCTGAGCCGCAGGCGAGGGACGTTAATATGCGATCGAGGGCTTTTTTTATTACCTCCCGTGTTGTGTACAGTATTTTATGTCTACATTTGGCCAGAAAGTGACTTTTCCGTACGCGTAGCGTGCGGTAAAAGGCACTTTATGGCCAAGTGTGGCATAAAAAGCTTTTGAAATGCCGCTATGCGAAAATAGTACATATATATGAAAACCACTCTATATGTGGCAGGTTTCTTAAGTGCGTAAATGAATGTTAGTTGTCCTACGAAAAGCGCCGTAACGTATAAAAGAGCCTATGTTCACTTAACCGTCTAGTGCTATCAATGTTCTTAACTAAGTGGCTGTCGGGGCGGTATCTAGATAAAGTAAATTTTAACAAAAAATAAAAACCGACTTCCAAAAACTTAAACTAAAAACCAAAAAATAATATGTTAATCACCCCAAAGAAATGGATAATCAACGATTCATATATACATATACAGATATTTATAGTTTTTAACCTGTTATTTTTGAAGTCGGTGCCTTCCACTGCCACGCAAAGCTGGCTATGCTGAGCTCCTTAGCTGGCACCGACTTCAAAAATAACAGGTTAAAAACTATAAATATCTGTATATGTATATATGAGTCGTTGATTATCCATTTCTTTGGGGTGATTAACATATTATTTTTTGGTTTTTAGTTTAAGTTTTTGGAAGTCGGTTTTTATTTTTTGTTAAAATTTACTTTATTTTTTAATTTTTAGTGGTGCTGGAAAAATATTGTTTTGACCAAATAGACTTAAGTCTATTTAGGTAAAAGAAAATTTTTCCAAATCGGTCTAGCCGTTTTCAAGTAATCGGGGAACAAACCTACATAAAAATTGCTCTTTGCTTTGAAGTCGGTTAACACTAAAAACTTGTTGCTAATAAGAAATGGACGAGAAACTAAGAAAAATACCAAAATCGCTATATGTGTGCCTATGATATTTGAAGAGTTTCCTCGATTTCTCCAAGATCCCATCATCAGATCCTGATTTGGTTGCAATGGGACCACCTCGGAGGTATACCCTTTAAAACAAAATAAGAATTTTCCAAATAGGTTCAGCCATCTTCAAGTAATCGGGGAAGAAACCTAGATACAAATTTACCCTTTGTTTTGAAGTCGGTTAACACTAGAAACTCGTTGCTAATAAGAGATGGACGAGAAATTACGAAAAATACTGAAATCGCTATATGTGTGCCTATAATATTTGAAGAGTTCCCTCGATTTCTCCAAGATTCCATCATCAGATCCTGATTTGGTTACAATGGGACCACCTCGGAAGTCTACCCTTTCAAACAAAAAAAGAATTTTCCAAATCGGTCCAGCCGTCTTCAAGTAATCGGTGAACAAACACACAAAAAAAAAAATAAAAAAAAAAATAAAAAAAAACATACAGACGAATTGAGAACCGTCCTTCTTTTGGAAGTCGGTTAAAAAAAGTGGAACCCAAGGACAATGACCTCAACCTGAGTTTAGTCATACCAAGGACCATTAAAACAAGAGGACTGTCATTCTCTATACTTTGGACTGTAACCCGACTGCTAGGGGATTTCCGCTAAAAAACTTAACATTTAACTATGTTATAATTGAACAAAGAAACATAGTATAGTAACAATTAGTTCGTAAACAGCTAATAATAAATAAATTCTAATATTTAAATACCATGTCATGTCACGTTGGCAAAGTTGAGTAAATGTAAATAATATAATTATTTTACCAAGGTTATACATAGATGGCGTTGTAAATTCGGGGAACAGCTTTTTGTATGGAGAATGACAGTCCTCTTGTTTTAATGGTCCTTGGTGACACAATCGATTAAAAAGGTTTTGATACCTACCACAGTAGGTATTGGAATCCTGTAAAGATCCATACAATGTAGGCTTTCCGGTGGCGAATGCTCTAGTCTCAAAACGCACTATTAGTCAATACACTCTAATTTCGAAAGCCCCTCTTCTCATAAGAAACTAGGCCCAAAATACCATTTTTCCAAAAAGGCTCATTCTCGATTTACACGAGAACCATTGAGAACTAGTCCCAAAATACACCTTTCCCAAAATACCCCAAATTGTGTTCACCTGTGCGTGGCGTAATACTTTATTCTCATAATCGTATTTTGGAACTAGAGTGTTTTGAGACCTATGCATTATGAGAATAAAGTATTACGCCACGCACAGGTGAACACAATTTGGGGTATTTTGGGAAAGGTGTA
The DNA here is from genome assembly GCA_947034925.1 of Eudemis profundana. Classification (NCBI taxonomy): domain Eukaryota; kingdom Metazoa; phylum Arthropoda; class Insecta; order Lepidoptera; family Tortricidae; genus Eudemis; species Eudemis profundana. The sequence goes on from OX344809.1 coordinate 4,436,959, forward strand.
TTTTGGAACTAGTTCTCAATGGTTCTCGTGTAAATCGAGAATGAGCCTTTTTGGAAATATGATATTTTGGGCCTAGTTTCTTATGAGAAGAGGGGCTTCCGAAATTAGAGTGTATTGACTAATAGTGCGTTTTGAGATTAGTGCATTCGCCACCGGAAAGACTTTGGCACTGTAAGTAATAGGCTTGTGTACTACATTTTATTTCCGATGCAAATCGATTCTACTATTTGCTAGGAACAGATATATACCTATAACTGCTGCACTTGGATTACTATAATAGGCACAAATTGCAATCAAATGTAGCCGACCGCACCGAGCGTTGAAAACGCCCCACACAAAACGGACGCAGTCTGTGACGTCATCATGACTGTGTCCTCGCTGTGCCTACTAAGTCTGGATGAAAAAAATAGAACTTTGTCATTTTGAGCACGAAAAAGTACGTTTAAGCACATAGTTGCCGTAGATTTATTTTTCAGTGTTATTTAAGCATTCCGAAATTAACTTAATTTTTTCTTTAAGACGATACAAAAATATCAATGATTTCAATATAATATGTTATATACCATATGTTTTGTTTATTTATTCTGTGTTATGATAATGTAGTATTTTCCAATCTATGCGACAATATTGTTTTGTATTATTCAACATTAGTCCACATCCCCTTTGAAATAAGCCTCATTTTAGCCAAAAATATTGACGTTTTCATTATTGTGGTCTTTTCTTTCAAGGCGCTAGTAGATTCAGCTTAGCAAAAATATAATTTGTATAATCTGGCGTCTAGCATGCTATTGTATTATCTTACTAACTATTATTAGGACGAAACACATATGAATGTATAACTGAAATCCATTTTCTATTTAAGATTAAGTTATTACTATGTAACGCGGCATAATAAATAACTTTATACCACACTTGGCCATAAAGTGCCTTTTTCCGCACGCTACGCACACGGAAAAAGCCGCTTTCTGGCCAAATGTAGACATAAAATGCTGTACACAACACGGGAGGTAATAAAGAATGCCCTCGATTGCATATTTACGTCCCTCGCTTGCAGCTCGGGCCGCAAACTCCTGCGATCTCGGCCTTTCTTTGTATTACCACCCTAGTTGTGTAATATACTATTATGCCACACCTGGCCATAAAGTGACTTTTTCCGCATGCTGCGCGTACGGAAAAAGCCGCTTTCTGGCCAAGTGTAGACATAAAATTATGTACAATCGAACCAACTGAATCATGACCCACCATAAGCTTATTTTGCTAAACCCCTTAAATGCAAGTAGGTCGAAATTCGCTTGAAGAATTATTTCCTTGGTAACGAACTTGTTATCATTTGATTAGACACTGACATTTACTGAGTGCACTGTTAAATAAATCGGACAATATCGACTAAGCTCGTATATGAAAAAGAAGAGATGATGTTACTGTCTTTATCTGTATTACGTAGGTAAGTATAGGAAGTTTTCTACGAACGTAATGGTGCCACTTCACTTGGCCGTATTAAATTTGCTCAACTATGAGTCGCATTTATTTCTCTAGAATATAAAATCAAAAATAATGCAGTCATGTTTGGGCAAATACGGCCAAGTGAAGTGCCAGCATAAACTTTAGATTACAGGTTTCAATCACGTCATTCCTATAACTATTTTAAGGACAGAAACTTGCCATTGTTGGTCTTTCAAGCTATATAAGTAAAAAGAGTAATAAAATTTGTGAAATGAAAAAAAACTTTATTTAATCTTTAACAGATCTAATTTAAATTATAAAATTCAGTATCTAAAACCTAGTGTGTGCACCATGGTTATTGATAACGGCTTGTAATCGGTCACGCATTGACCCTATTAGACGACTGCAAATGTCGCTGTCTCTCAAGTCATCCCAAATTTCGTTACAATGTTGCTCAATTGCTTCCTTTGTTCTCTCGTTTCTGTTATCCCACATTTGGACCATCAAACCCCACAAATTTTCTATTGGGTTGAGGTCTGGAGATCTACTCGGCCATGGAATCAAAGTAACTTCATCATTATGCAGATCAAACCAATTTGAGACTACCCTGGCAGTATGCACTCGACAGTTGTCATGAACGCAGGAAAATACTGGCACATCTTCACGTGGGTAAACTGTTCGCACTGTCGGTAACATAGATTCTTCTAATAGATCGACATACTTCATTGCGTTTTGCCGAGAAGAAATATGGACAAGCTCACCTACTCCTCCGATACCCATCCACGCCCACATATTCGCTGAAATTCGACCGGATAATTGATTAGGCACGACGTGATCTTCTGTGTACCGGGTGTTATCGTAACGCCACAAAGTTAAGCGACCGTGTTGAGAAGATCGAAATGTTTTTTCGTCTGTAAATATAGTGTTAGTCCAGTCGTAGTCTAAATAAGCGTTTGCAAAATTCCTTCTCGCTGTTTTATGATCATCCGTTAAGGCTACTTTCTCAGCATAATGTCTGTAATGCAATCCAGTGCCGTGCAAATAATTTCTAATAGTTTGTAGACAGCGACAGACGTCATGTTGTGCCGCAAAATATCGGGTGGGAGTAAAAGGATGTTCTTCGTAATGGTGTTGCATGTCCACTCTTTGTTCGTTCGTGAGTCGGCGAACGCCGTGGTTATGGCGTCGTCTGTCCTCGAGGATGCCCTCTTCGGCGTGCCGTCTGATCCAGGTCCTCACTGTATTCCGAGAAATATTCAATTCGCGTGATATTTCCCGTATGCCATAGCCTTCCTCACTTAAGACTACAATCCGAGCTCTTTGTTCTTCTAAATTAGCCATTATTAAAAATTATTAAGCATTTAATTTCTATTTTTTCACATTGACTGACAACTTGACATAATATGACACACTTGTAGAACACCCCATTTTTTAAATTTATTTTTTCCATCATCAAAAAGTTTAGGTTGAATAAGCGAGAACTAGCTCGAAATTCAAACAATGACTGTATATGTGTGAAATGTGCTTTTATGGCAATGATAACAAAGGTTAAAATTGCATGGGTCTGCGACCTGTATTGACGTAATTTTATTAGTACCTAAAACGTCGTAAGTGCATTATAGGCGATAGATCTTACAAGTTTGAAAGTTTCACACGAATTATCAGGCAAGTGGGTCATGATTCAGTTGGTTCGATTGTACACAACACGGGCACGGGAGGTAATAAAGAAAGCCCTCGATCGCATATTTACGTCCCTCGCTTGCAGCTCGGGCCGCAAACTTCTGCGATCTCGGCCTTTCTTTGTATTACCACCCTAGTTATGTAATGTACTATAATCTTTGTCTTTTCGCTTTAACCACTTTAAAGAAGTACTAGCACCATATAGTTGTTGTATCTTTCCAATTATGTAACCTACTAACACGAATACTCAAAACTTTATCATACTTTTAATACGGCAAAGAGAGCTTAAAAATTCATATCATCATGACTGACATTGTAGCCCGAAGGCAGCCCTAGAGGGGAATTTCTAACTTACAAGTTAAATAAAATCTAGAAACTTCCATATTTCTCGATGGCCCGACCTTTCCAGTGACTTCGGTTCGACTTTATAGGTCCCATTTGTAGTTTCTAGTTGAATTAAAATTAAATTTTAAAACTGAACTTTCTGTAGATTGCACTCTTTTAGTTATTGATGCCGTAAAATAGCAATAATGGCATAGTCGTGTTCCGAATTAAATTGTAAGAGAACCAGTGTGAAAACGCATACAATAGACATTACATTTTAGTGCTAAAGGTGACGACGCCCCTAATTTTTATTTCAACTATATTCCTACTTTTCCGAATAGCCGGATAACACATAAGGGCAATTCTAATAGCGTTTCAACCGCTCTCACTTTCCTGGTAGAATTTTTGACTATTTTCCTGTAGGCTCGGATTACCATTTTCTGTTATTTTCTACAGGCACTGGTATTCTACAAAATAGCCTAAAATAGTAATCCGAGTCCACGGGGAAATGCTTCATAATTCTACCAGGAAAGTGAGAGCGATTGAAACGCTATTAGAACTACCGAACCTCCCTCGCCCGGCCTCGGTAACAGATAACTGAAAGAACTCTAGTAATCCGGTCGCTTTGTAATTACGAGCAGTACGCACACACCAGCGTTAATAGAGTCTGTGCGGAAAGAGAATAGGCGTGGCGAAAAACGGAACTAACCTAACCAGTATGGCATTTTTTTTTGCAAATACGGTAGAAAAGCATTACAGCGCCCCCCCATCTAAATCCTATTCTCTTTCCGCACAGACTCAAAGCGACCGGCTTACTAGATATGCTTCCGTTATCTGTTAGCGAGTCTACATTCGTCTATTTAGTTTTTGGTCCTTGGACGGAGTTCAGAAACATTGTCGGAAGAAAAGAATTCAGTTGGTATGATTTGCAGAAAGGGCAGATTAATGCGTCTCACTGCTGTGTAAAAAAGCGATGACACACAAACACAAGCTGGAAACTAGTAAAATATGGACCATTTTATATAATGTTGCATTTTATGTAGCAGAAATTATGAAAAAAATCTCAGATCTAAAAAAAGTTTTTGTACAACTTTTTATAAAATGGCCCAGATAAGAGTAAGTACAGTTTCTTCTGATTGTCATAAAGGCGACTAAAGGAAGTTATAGGTGTTACAAGTTCCTTAAGGTGGGGCCTCAGCGATCGGTTAAGAACTCTTGGAAAACCGAACAACGAGTCTGTCTTGACATGAACATAAAGCGAGGAGGACTGAAATTCATTTATCCTGAGATTATGAAGTCTTCCACGTATAGCAGCACAGAAAGATATGGGTACCGTAAAACCGTTTAAAAAGGTGGTCACTGTGATGTTTTCAGTGACCAGAAATAATTCATAACGGTAGCAAGTCCTCTCTAACGATATTTCAAATATAGAGGGTGGGAGGGACTATACCGACATACTTTAGCCATGAATTCCTCGTGGTGATTCATATCATCATGTCATCATATTGTCATTTTACATTAATAGTCTTATGAAACAAAATAAATCAATAAATTCAGCCCCTCGTTATAAACATGTCCTTACTGGAGGAAAAGTTATCAAAAAGAAAAAAAAAAGCTAAAATGGAAACGAAAGGTCAATTTTTTGGCCTCGTAGTCGCTTATCATCAAATACTGCGAAGGTTAATTGCTGTTTAGTTAAAGGATTTAAAAAAAATAGTAAAACTATCTTAGTCATATTTATTAGGGCTTGTTACACACTTGGGAGTTTTCATTTAAAAAATAATGAATATCTCTGAAAGTAAGCGTTTTTCGACTATACATCACGTAACATTTTTTACTCCTAATAGTTGTTAGAATCTATAGTTAAAGTTTGTCGGTATAGTCCCTCCCACCCTGTATAGTATAGACTCAAGTGTCAAAATTGATATTGGCTGAACGAAAAGCGTGCGCCGCTGGCGACACAAAAGAGAAAAAACTATGGCGATTCGGAATGCGAGATATCTTATAAATGTGTATAATAAAATAAAGAAGTGGTTTTTTTTTTATAAAGTAGGTATCCTAGCTTTCCATGCAAGAGCGGGTGTCTGTAAACATCAATTTTAGGGTTATTCTTCAGAAATATGTTTGAGGTCACCTTATTCCTCTGGCCCTTTTTCATACTAAATGTATGGAGACAGAGAAGTCGCAGACATATTTTATTTCTGAAGAATAACCCTTTAAGGTGTCTATGTGTAAAAGGAGGCCGTAAATACCCAATATTGTCGACACATGGTGGTGACAACTCGGATGAATAAGCACTCAAAATTGAGCGTTACATTTCGTATTCGGGATCGGTACATCACTCGGTGAGTGTCGTATTAATAAATCAAATGCTGTGTGGCGCACCAATCGATACGAGACATGTCTGGGCTTAGAAATTGTCCACGGATATTACTATATAAATGTTTCTGCTGATTCGCTAAAAAAAGCTTGTGTCGGAGATACAACGCAAATAATAAGTGGATACTTTTTACGTCATCTCTGTATGTTCAAGAATAAATCTCCTCAAATAATTACAAATTAATTTGAGAACAATCATTGTCTAGTCTCTGGCATACTAAAGAAGGGGGGAGGGGGGTATGCGAGTTTCGATATATTTCAAACTTCCTCCTTGATCAATTATATTTTATACATTAACTTGTAGCGAGGAAATAACTAGTAACTAATAAAGAACGATTAAAAATATAAAAAAGTATATCTTAAATTAAATAAATCGTATTTTGTAAAAGTGTTACTAGATGTGACGAACTAAGTTTTGAACTGTCCTGAAGAAGTCGTTGATTAAATGCAAAAGCGACACAAATAAAAAAAAGTCAAAATCAGTTTTATTGCAAAAACGACATTATAAACACCAATACTATTGCATGACACAAAGACATCTGTGGATTTATCGTTTGAAATGACTAAAATACGCAAGTGCCCGTTTTGCATTAACATGACTTCGTAGTTAACTTCAGTGCTAAACCGCCATATTTTTTGTTGCGACTTGCCAGTCGACCCAATCGCACGTCAGTTTGGTGAAAAAGGGCCATAAAACAAAAAAAGTTCCCATTTTCATAAATAATTTATATATAAAAGTGCCATATTTCTAAATGTTGCAGTCTTGAATAAAAAAAAACATGAAGCTGTTGTATTTTTGTATATACAAAGGAGCCATATTACAAAATGTGGCAGTTTTGATTTTAAAATATAGACTTGAATTGAACATTTTTATAAGCAAAGCTGCCGTAGTTGGCCTTGTGACTGTGTTGATTTTGAAATCAATGTTAATATTGTATTATTTTATATACAAAGGGGTCATATTACAAAATGTGCCAATTTTGATTGTAAAATGTACACTTAAATTGAACATTTTTAAAAGCAAAGCTGCCGTATTTACGTTTACGACCGCTTTGATTAAAACACATTTCTATTTGACGATAATTATTTTAATTCAATAATGCCGTAATGCATAAATGAGTGACTTTTTTTACTTAAATAAATGATATGGCTGTACATAAAAACGAATTTATTTGTGATGTGTTTGTTTTGCATGATAAATTTAATAGTGCACACACAAATCCGTTATATACAAAACTGAAATCATTAACTTCAATGGGTTAATTTGACTATTAAAAGATTTTGTTTGATATTCATTTATTTCACAATATGTTTAGAAAGTCAGTCACTAATGGTTTTATAGTTTTGTTCTAACAGAATGGATAGCAGGGCGAAAAGTAGTAGTTTTAGGAACGGTGATCAACGAAAATGTCACTAACACACGTTCTGATTTCGATTTAGATTAACGATTAACAAACTTGATACCTCCTCCTTCAGTCACCACCTACTGGCCTTCGAATGTCGTCACGTTGTTACAGGGCGCCCTACACTATATTTTCCGATTCGCGGCCCGCACTCTAGACCTCGTATCGTATGCGCCAGTTGTCGTCGGCTCTACGACAGATATGCCCAGCCCACTGCCACTTTAGGTTGCTGATTCGCTGAGCTATGGCGCTTGCGTATCTCTTAGGGATCTCTTAGCATAGCTCTTTCCATAGCTCGCTGAGCGACTTTAAATTGGTGAACCAGCAGACTCTTGAACAGACTAAGTTTCGATTGAGTCAAAGGCCTTTTCATAGTCCACGAAGACTAGACACAGGGAATTATACTCTACGGTCTTCTGTATAATCTGCCGCACTGTGTGAATGTGGTCTATAGTGCCATAACAACATATAGTGACAGAGGAGACAGCCCTTTGCAGATATATATATCGTGTCCAATGCGCGCAGCGACGTAGACGCATTGATGACTAATTAATTAATTAATTGCGGAATTAGCGCGGCACGGCCGCTGCTAATAGTTTTGAAACGATGAGTAAAACCGTCGTGAATAAGCTCCTCACCTTTCTGCTGCGGATACTGCGGGAAGATGAGTTGGACGCGGAGCAGGTGTGTTTGGCGAGCTTCAGTGCTACCGACATCTACGCAGCGAAGAAGGTGCTGTTCGAGTCCCTCGGGATCGCCGGCACAGTTATACCTCACCGGAGAGGAGACGAATCCGGAAAAAAATCCCTTAAGGACATCGTTGATGTTCTGAGGGAGCGAGAGAGCGACTTGCCTGAGTTCGTGGCGACGGAGGTCTCCAGATTGCCGTCCTGCATTCCAGAACATGTCGACGTGAGTGGCCTGCTGAAGGAAATCGTGGCCCTTAAAGCAGGCATGGCTGAAATTTTGAGAAAATTTGACGATTCACAGGCTACTATAGCCGAGTTACGCAAATAAATCATCAGTTTGCGTAATAGTGCCCCAGAAACTCGGTCACCAGTGACGTCAAATTCCAAGAGTAATGACCGGGCGTCAAGTGTCGACTCGGTCAGTTTGCATGTTGCTGACACTGCGCATGCCGTTCCACTGCCCGCGTGCCCCCTCCGCGCCGGGCCTCCCCCCGCCCCTTCGTCTAAATCACGTCATCGCTATGCTGATGCCGTAGCCGGTCGGTCTGTCGCAGCCAATCGGAGAGACGCGCCGTCAAGAGCGCGTGAAGTTCGGGTTCCTCCAAAGGAGAAGCCCCCGCGCACCGATGTGGATAAGGAGGGCTTCACAATGGTGTCGAGGAAGCGCAACCCGCGCAAGAGTCAGTGTGGTACTGCAGAACCGGTCGGTTCTGGTCTGCGGGTCGCCACACCGGGCAAGGCGCTATATGTATCGCGCCTACATTACACCGCCACGGCTGATGAGGTGGCGGAGTACGTTCGTCAGAAGACCGGCTTCTCGCTGAGGGTGTTCCAGCTGCGTTCGCGCCACTATGTGCACTTCAGCTCGTTTGTGGTGCGCGTGCCGCGGCCGCTGCAGGAAACCATCGCAAGTGCTGACTTCTGGCCGAAGGGTGTCGTGTTTCGACGGTTTCGGGGCAACCTGCCGAATCCTACACCAGAGACGACGATGCAACGGGGCCACGCCGTTTCGTCGCCTAAATAGTTATTTTATTTCTACGTTTCATGACGCATTGGTTTTTTTACTGTAATGTCATGTTAACATGTATTAATAAATAAATAAATAAATATACTGGATATATGTCGACGTTAATAAACCCTCACTCTGAGGACATTTATTTCGTCAATTAATATTTGTATATTAGATATTATAATTAATTAATAATTTAATCAACTAACCTAGCTACTTAAGTATTTACTAACAATATATTGGATCACTGTTGTCTTGAATAAATAATTTTGAATTTGAATTTGAATTTTGAATAACCATTTCGAAACCCGGCCCGCTCTGGAGGCTGGAACTCGTCCATTCTTCGTGCGAGGCGGTTCGTAATGACTCTTGAGAACAGCTTATATACGTGGCTCAGAAGCGTTATGGGTTGATAGTTTTTCAACAAGGTTGTATTGTATCCCCTTTCTTGAAAAACAGAACGACCACGCTTCTGTTCCACACTTGCGGATTTCTCCCATTGAAGAGGACAGTATTAAATAACTCCTGAAGCTCCCTCAGTATGGACCCCCATACTTCCCGGCTTCAGGAGTTTAGTCGTGATACCATCCTCCCCAGGAGCTTTCCATTTTTAAGCTGCCTAAGGACCAACACGACCTCGTCTTGGCTGATCTCAGGCAGGTCCTCTGTAAAGTGGCGTATGAGGGTGGATCTGGGATATTCATCCTTTGAGTCAGGTCGGGGTGCGTGCGAGGCGTAAAGCTGGCTGTAGAAGTCCTTAACTTGCGAGAGAATCTCCGGTATGAAGTGACCACTGTCCCCGTGCGCATGGTCAACTTCGTCAGGTGGCTTCTTTCGAGTGACTGGACGAATAATGTCGACCTCCGGTTCTGCTCAATTACTTTTTTAATCAAGAGCGTGTTGGAAGCTCGGAGGTTGCGTCGTACCAGTTTCGTTATTGTCTTGTTTAGAGCCCGGTGTTCTGACAAAGTTGACGTCACTTGGAGTTTCCAAGGCAGCGAATCGGTTTGCATCCTTCAGCGGTTTGGAGCAGATTTGGTTGGAGCCTGCACTTCATCAGGCGGACTCTCTCGCGTTTGAAATCGATATTCAGAGTGCCTCGAACAAGTCGGTGATCACTTCCGGTTTTTACCCTGGCGAGCACTGAGACATCGCTGAAAACGCGCCTTTTATCCGCCATGATGAAGTCGATCTCATTTGTTGTGACACCATCCAGGCTTTGCCACATCCTCTTCCTTTGGGGCTGATTTTTAGGGTTCCGTAGCCAAAATGGCTAAAAAGGAACCCTTATAGTTTCGTCATGTCCGTCCGTCCGTCCGTCCGTCCGTCCGTCCGTCCGTATGTCACAGGCATTTTACTCAAAAACTACAAGACCTATACTGATGAAATTTGGAATATAGATGTCTTGTAGATGCCGCAACTAAGTTTGGTAGTTAAATAATAAAAATAAAAAAATCTAGGGGGGGCACTCCATACATGTAACAGAAGCTAAAAAAAATTTTTTTCACAAAATGTCAACGTGTGGTACATAGTTCGACAGCTCTTTTGAAAACATTTTAAGGTTCTTAAGTAATGTTTTTGATTAAGTGAATACCTTTGGAAATAATCGCACCGAAAGTTGTGAAAATTGTGTCCCCCCCCCCTCTATCTTCTAAACCGTGTGTCCGAAAAATATAAAAAAAATTACAAAAATAACGCTCAATTAATACTTTCAACGAAAATTATTTTCAACAAGATCGGATTAACCGTTTTTGAGTTATTGCCGATAAACTGCGCTTCTCAACAAAAGGACGTAATTGCTATGAAGATACGCTCTTTTGTTGTTGTACTTTTTTTACATCGTATATTTTACCTTATAGTTACGGCTATGGAACCCTAAACTGAGCATGGTCCGACATGCTCTTGGCCAGTTTTGAAGAATGAGTTCATCATAAACAGTCCCTCTCTTTCGAGGAAGTTGACAAGCATTTGCCCCCTTTGATTTCTGGTGCCATAACCGTGTGGTCATGTGTTAACTCTTATGTTTAAAAGACTTATTAGATCTCACATGTTAATTAGTAATTTTATTAAGTTTTAAAGTTTATTAGCTTAAAGTTTTAAAGTTTATTTAAAGTTTAGCGACAAAAAAATAAGTTTTGTTTTATTTGTTGTAGCTAAGATTGCACGTTTTCTGATTATTACACAATTATCGTAACTATAAAGTACAATTAAAGCATTTTTTTCCCTATTGGTGGCCATTTTCTGTAAAAAAAACTGACCTTGGCTGTCTCATTTTTTTATGCAAAATGGACTTATGTGCTAATAAAAGATTCTACGAGTTAATTTACATTAAAGTCAAAATATATATCAAAAGATAATTTAAATACCTTCATTTTGATATATAACACATGTATATATTCATGTAGTAAATAACATGAATATAACAAAAAATATTTTAAAAGCTTTAATTTGCTCCCCTGTAAAAAAGAGTCATTTCGACTTGTGTCGCTTTTGCATTTAATCAACGGTGTCCACAATCTTGATTTTCTGCGACACTAAGTTATCCACAGATATTAAGTATTTATTAAGTGTCTTAAAGCAGTCGTCCAATTGTACTTTTTTTTATTATTGTGCAATAAAGTTTAACTAATTGAATAAGCACTACTCTCGAATAGATTTATTTGCTTCATAGGGAAACATTTGACTTGGATCTCTTCTGACAGGAAGCGGAAATGAATTCGATGTAGCATGCGTCCTTAGATAGTGCCCATTTGCCTATGTTTGACAAATAAATGATCTCTCTTTCTCTCTCTCTCTCTCTCCTACTTCAACTTAAAAAGATTCAAGCTATAATTTTCCGGATAAAGGTTTGCTGGAAGTGAATAAAGTTCCGCTCTTTAGCAGTTCTAATTAGGAAAGGAGAAGCAAAGCGTTTTGTTCTGCTTTGAATTCCAAAAAAAGTTGAAGTGTTTGGCCAGTGCCTGTTTATCTCTTGTTCAATTTTTTGAACTACAGATGACATAGATAGAGTGTGTGTGTGTCAACTATCAATATGGACGTGTTTTTGTTAGCTGAGCGTAGAAAATTGACTAAAATATGTTTTAAGGACTAAAAAAGAACCTTAAGTTTGTGCAAAACTTACAGTGGACTAAGAGTGGTGTGTTTAAGTATTTCTGGACTTCCCGGTGAGCTGCATTTACAAATTATCATCCAAAAACACAACCCGAGGATAACGGCACATTCGTAAACTTCACGCACACAGTGATACATTTTAAAATAACAGTTAATTATCTAGTAATTAAAACAAATAACAGCGGTAACCAACAGCTGAGTTTGGCATCCGTGACGCGCTGTCACTGTCATCCGGCAGGTAGCGTTCAAAAACCAGTAGGGAGAAAATCGCTTACCGAACTCACTGGACCAGAGGTCGTTCCAAAACGCGTAGCACTTGCATAAAATATTTAAGCCAACCATAATGTCATCCAAAATTAACTGTGCTACTTGCAAGAAGAAAATTCAGGATAAACATTATCTAGTTTGTTCTACCTGCAAGCTTTCCTACGACTTACCCTGCGCAAACTATGATAAGCTTTATGATTTAATGGACAAGCCGCGCAGAGCTGCATGGATCTGCGCTAAATGCCGGCAGCCAAAACCACAGCAAAATAAAACCAGCACGCCGCCTGCACAAAAAAAAAAGGACTCCTAAACCTACTAATACGGAACAAACCAGAACTACCGTATGTAGCAAGGGCAAAGTAATCACTCCTCCAATGCAAGCTGTACAAGCATCATGCCAACAATCTAGCACGGAACCAACTAACCGTACCAAAAATAGCACGGGCAAAGAACCAACTCCTGCCCCCGTACAATCCTTACAGGAAAACCCAGCTACAAAACAAAGTGTGAACATAGGCAGCGACGGTAATAAAATCGTTCCTGTTGATGATATCTCTCAAATTGGCCAGTACTCAACCTCACACAAATCACCCGACAAAGAGATTTCTCATAATAATCAATCTCCAATTAGAGATATCGCACAGTCACTGCCAAAATCCGATTTGAATGCAATAGTTTCTAGCGAACGAGAATTTGAGTACGTTACATTAAGGAAACCAAAAATTACTCGGCATCATTCCGAAGAAAATATCTCTAAAACTTTATTACACGATAACATTTGGAAATCATTAAATAGCGTGCCAAATATATCTATGCTGGATAACTCAGAGGTACATCAGCTTAGAGCGGAAATAGACCAACTAAAGATCCAATTATTGAGTGCCCATGAAGAAATCACTAAATTAAACAGTGAAGTTTCTGATTTAAAAGACGCAGTCGACACTCATCGGAAACAAATCACGTCATATAAGAAGATACTATTTGAAGAAGCTCCAAATAATAATACGCTATTAGGAACTAGCAAGAAACAACGACGGAAAAAGAGAGATGCGAAGAAAAGAATAATGAGTAAGAGTATAGACATAGGGACTCCTGATAAAGATATGTTACAAAAGCAGAAAAGACCAGTTTCAACACCACTTGTCGGTATCCAGCACACTGACTTACATTTTAAGCAAGATGAGACAAATGAGACCACCTCTTCAATCGATTTCGATATTCCGACACAAAAGGGTGATCAACAAATAAATGGAATCGATAAAGATGGTGAACAAAAAAATGGAACAAAGAATGATGAAGGAGAAAACAATGAAGCCAATAAAAACAATGTCATAATATTAAGCAGCAATAAAAAGAACCGTGTCCTACGTATTGGCAGTAACACTTTTTCTAATTCTAGAATATGCCATTATATGTACCCAAATTGTCATTTAAGAGAAATGCTTAAGAATATTTATTTAAAAACGAAAGATCTGACACTTAAAGACTACTGTATCATTTTTATTGGAGAGGAAGATTTCAAGTCCACCAGTAATTATTGTGACTTAGTAATTTATATGAAAGAAACTCTCCAAACACTGTGCCACACAAACGTCATAATATGTGCTCCAACATATAAATTCCACGCAAATAAAAGAGTCTATAACTGGCGCGTTGAAACATTCAATAACCTCCTATATCTGGACATATTAAACTACCAATATGCATACTTCCTTGACTCTAACCAAGAACTCTCCTATGACTATGACATGTTTAGCAGAATCACAGGCGACATAAATAACAACGGGCTGAAGAATATTTTTATGGCAGTACAATATACGATCTCAGAGATTGAACAGTATTATAGCACCGCAATCCAAACAGAAGGACTCCAAAACACTTATGATGAACAACAAGAGAAAGAGCTTTTTCGTCCCTAAAAACTTCAATATCTTGCATCAAAATATTGCTGGTCTCATAAATAAAACCGATTTTCTCGTTATTCACATAGATGACCTAAAGACGCAGAATATTAATGTTAATATAATATGCATAACAGAACACTTCATAATGAGCGGTCATGAAGAACTTCTGTCAGTACCAAACTACCGGTTAGCGGCATGCTATTCGCGTGAAAACAAACGCGGCGGAGCCTGTATACTAGTGAAGACGGGACATGAATTCAAGGAACTACCAGATGTCACGAAACACTCTATTTCAGGAATATTCGAGTGCTGCGCCATAGAACTAATAGTTCAAAAATTAGTCATTATTTGCATATACAGAACTCCGAGCTATAGTAATTTAAGTATATTCTATGAAAAATTGGACATTATTTTAAAAAAGGCGTGCATTTCTAATAATAAGAAAATTGTTATCTGTGGAGATTTTAATATTGACATTATGAAAAAGAACTGTATATCATCACAATTCGAATATTTTCTTTTAAGTTATAACCTAAGTTTAGAGATAAGACAACCTACGAGACTGACGAGCAATACATGTATCGACAATTTTGCTCATAATCTAAAAAGTATACACAGCAGTAAAGTTCTTGATCTTGGTTTATCGGATCATGCAGCACAAATTCTTACCTTTCCTGCTCTGCAGTCACGCAACATCAACTCTTGGCGTATAAAAAGGCGTGAATACTCCCGAGAAAATTTAACAAAGTTTAAACTGTATTTACAAAGCCTATCTTTTGCTGATATTTATGTAACTCAGGATCCAAATGTCGGCTACAATACCTTTTTAGATGATTTTTGTCTTCTATATGATCTGTGTTTCCCACTAAGGTTGGTTACAATAAGGACCAATACAGCAGTAAAGTGGTTAACGAGAGGTATAAAGGTATGTAGTAAAAAACAAAGGCAACTTCTTTGGAAATATAGACGTGTACCTTCAGAAGCCAATAAAACAGCATTCCAAAACTACTCAACAAGATATAGAACAATTATAAAATTGACTAAAAAAGCTCAAAACAGTCATACAATTGATGCTGCCCGTAATAAAATGAAAGCGGCCTGGCAGGTTATAAACTCCACCAAAGCTAACCATCCAAAAGATCAGATACTAAAATTAAAATCTGATGGTGGCGTTCTAACAGAGCCAAAGGAAATAGCTGACATGTTTAATGATCATTTTATTCAATCTGTACATAAGTTTCCGAAAAATAGTAACCTAAAATGCAATATTGATAATAGCGCTAAGTCTATATTTATGGCGCCGGCTACAGAACATGATATAATTTCAATAATAAGTTCTTTAAAAAACACAAAAAGTGTGGGCTACGACGGCATTTCTACTATTGTTATAAAATATGTTAATGACGTCATTGCTAAACACTTATGTCACATCATCAACCTTTGTATCACTGAAGGCATATATCCAGAGGGGTTGAAAACATCTATCGTCAAACCTTTATTTAAAAAAGGTGATAAGGAAAGCCCTCAGAACTACCGACCTATAGCTCTTGTTCCCATTTTTTCAAAAATATTTGAAAGATTTATATACAACCGCCTTTATGACTATTTAGATAAAAATGTTTTTTTATGTAAGGAACAGAAAGGTTTTAGAAAAAACATTAGTATAAACATGGCAATATATGATCTGGTTGATATTGTATTAAACAGTGTTGACAAAAAACTGCCAATATGTGCCATTTTTACGGACATGACAAAAGCCTTCGACTGTGTAGATCATAATATTTTACTGTATAAACTTAGTTGTTATGGAATCAGAGGTAACATCCTAAAACTCATGGAATCTTATCTCGCCAACCGGCTACAATTCACAGAAATAACTAGGATATGCCAAAACAGCAGAATGGCTGAAATATTTCAATCTGATTCACGATGTGTAAAGTATGGAGTGCCTCAAGGGAGTGTACTTGGTCCTCTGCTCTTCTTAATTTACATCAACGACCTGCCTAAAGCAGTTAGCCATCCCATGATCTTGTTTGCAGACGACAGTACATCTATTATAAAATGTAACAGCTTAGATAAGTATGAAAATGACATAAATGATACAATAACTGACATAATAATGTGGCTTAACAATAATAATTTAATAATTAATTTGACAAAAACCAATATAATGCATTTTTATCAGCGGATTCTATGCAAGAATCTAAATATTAATTATCAAGGAAATAACTTAGAAACTGTAGGAGTTACTAAATTCCTTGGCTTATGGATAGACAGTCAACTAACATGGAAGCATCAGATAAATGAAATATGTAGTAAATTAAGTAAATCAGCCTATGTTCTGTACAAACTCTCAAGAACAGTTCACAGCGACACGTTACTTACTGCATATCACGGTCTTGTTGCGTCAACCTTGAGATATGGTGTGATATTTTGGGGCAACGCAACTGACAAAGAAGCAGCATTCAAAGCCCAAAAAAGGTGCATAAGAGCCATGTGTGGCTTGAAAATAACAGACAGTTGTACTACATATTTCAAATCACTTAAGATCTTAACTTTGCCCTGTCTATATATTCTGGAAGTAGCAATTTTTGTCAAGTCTAATCTCAATTTATTTAATAGAGTTTCAGATACACGTAAACTCCCTACTCGATCACAGTATCAAAATATGTTGCGCAACAAGGCATCCCATACTGCTTTGGTACGTAAAAGCGTTTTGGGCATGGCACCCCAAATATATAACAAAATCCCAGCTGTCATAAGAGAATTAAAATTTAAGCAATTCAAAAATAAGTTAACAGAATTGCTAACAGAAAAATGTTATTATAGTACTAAACAATTTTTGAATGATATTGATTTGTAATGTAATAATATGATTATATTTATTGATAGGTATTCCATATTGACATTAAATTGTGATAAAAATAAGTATTTCGATAATTATAATTTATTTAATTTTATTTTCAGTAATGTTTTTAATTCTTACAATTTGTGACAGCTACTTAACTATTCATGTGTGTCACTGCTGGATGTCACATAAATAAATAACATGATACCTAGGCTAAGACCAAAACATTTGTACGCCTTCTGGCAAAACATAGCGATCTCACTATTATGTAAAACCATTTCTGTACCTATGTTTGACAAATAAAAGTATTCTTATTCTTATTCTTATTCTTATTCTCATACAAGCAGTTCACGTGATGGAAAGCAGAAATAGGCTAGACGACTAAAAAAACTGTTTTGTCACTCAGTTAGATTATTAAAAGGGTGGATTTTCGTCCGCAACATTTGTATGCCATACATTTAGTTTGGCATACAAATATCGCGGCCAAAAATTGACCCAAAAAATATTGTACACGTATTTTTTCTTTTGTTTGACAAACAAAACGTGACGAGGATACAGTGCTTAGAAGTTTCGAGTGACGTCACTCTTTGGTACAATTTTCACCTAGGAGTGACGTCACAAGCCCCCACTCCGGAAGTTTGATGATCTATACCTTTGTCGATTTTTAATAATTTGATCAGCCAAAAAATACATGTGATATATTTTGCCATAATCTAATTGACGGACTAAATAAAATGATATATTTTTAACCCAGTCATCGTCCCTATTTAGGCCACAAAAATATGTAACACCTCTTGTATTTCTGATAAATAAAGAACGAAGGAAGTAGACAAATAAAGGAGAAGGAATCAAATAGGAGAAGGAGATAAAGGTGGGGAAGTAGAAGAAAGAAAAAGAAGAAGAGACATGGCAATGATTCTTGTCTTATCCTAAATAAATTATTACCTTATTCCTATGGCAAGGAATCAAATTTAAATTATATTTATATATTCGGCAACTTTGTAACAGGTTGCAAGAGAATAAAGTGACTAATGGTTGATATTTCCATCGCGCTGTTGTCGATAAAACTCCTTTATTAAATTTCGGATCGCGTCTCAATCCTTACCGTTTCACAACCAATCGTAAATGCTGAAAACTCTTCGTGTTTATAGAAAGTTTGGTATAACATTTGAATCAAAATCTGTGAAATTAGCGCACACGAAAATATAAAAATATGTTTCATTCAGTAAAAAAGAATTTGCAATTATTTTCTTACAAGCATTTTTGTAGTTATATTAACAATAGAAATGTTTGTAATGCTTTTTAGTGATAAGACCGCCTGTTATTTACAATTTAATATACTGTATTAGATTTCATTATTTTCATGATCTTTTGTTTTGGTTCGCAATAAAGAATATTGTATTGTATATTTCTTCCGTTCCGTATTCTGAATGTCTGTCATGTTGAAGGTTTTTCTACGTTTGTTAATGAAATAAGCAATTTGAGGTTCCCTATTTTTTTGTTATTTTGGATATTTGTATCCAATAATTTTACCTAATTGACGATGGTGGATTTCAACCGTTTTTGGTACAGAGATAGCTGGCATATATTTATATTTATTTTTACACATATATATATTTTTTTTTTGACAATACGGGCTATATCTAAATCAATATTTATATTTTTCAAATCCCTGAAAAACTAGGTTTAATCGTGTAAACTAGATTTTTGAATTTAACACCATTTTAAGTCTTCGTGAATAAATTAACAAATTTAATTTTCACGGATCCACGAACCGGAACGGTCCGTAATCCGATGCATTAGTCAAATGAACATCTGTTTTAATCCCGGATTTTACATTTAATTCGATAAAATACCGCTTAGACTTGTACTGGTTTTACGAGTAATAATCTACTAGAGTGGAAGGAGCGGAGTCGCCTAGAATTCGAGATCACAAGGTACGTCTAAAATATAGATACAGTTTTGAACGTGTCTGTGGGATAAGATAAAAATCGTATACACATTTTTAAACTTGACTGTACCAGGTTCGAAATCTTCGAATCCCAGTCAGGGAGTATCAAACATTCGTTCTAACTTATGTATTTTATGTGCATTTCCTAGGTAGTAGTTTAATAACACTCGTACGATTTCATAAGACTTTGTGAAGCCTGAAAACCTGAACATTGAGGTTTAACTGACCCTATATCCATGATGTCGTCTTCCTAAAACCCCTACCTCAACGATTGTGGAGGTCAGATGATTGACTTTCTAAGATGATAAGCTGACCTACCTAATCTGGACTCATAATTAAAGCGTAATCCAAAAGAAATGACAAAACCACTAAGATGATAATAGCAGACCATATCCATAGCTAGTTATCTATTGTTGTCAAAGTCATATTACTAATATAATTACACCCAAATGTAAACGCAAGACCGATATACAGTTTTGACGTTAAACATATCAGTGTTGCCAGACTGAACAGCGTGGCAAACAAGCAATGTATCCATGTTGATTGCGGAATATCCGACAGTGTAAACCTCGCATTAATGCTCTGGATGCGAGTATTTGTTCTGTTCCGATCAATGCGCTAGCAAGCAGATGCGAGAGCAAAGATAGATCACTTGAAGTTTTTGTTTAGATGTTCGGCCCCACGTTTGGGCGCCAAATTATACAATTAAAATGTTAATTTATTTTGGACTCTGGATCTATATATGTTAGTGAGGATGTAGATCGAAGAGGTTTAGCTGCGGACGTATATTTGGCGGATTGCCGAGATAACATAGTAGGGATGTAACTATATCTCAGGGTTTTATCAATGCTACAAATTGGTCAACGGTAAATATTCAGAGACGTGTTGTTATTAATAACAGTAAAATCTCTTAAGCATATAACTATTATTTATGACAGTAGGCCCGTGCCCAGCTGTGAGGCGTATATAGGCTGATGAAGATGATTATATAACTAATAGTATAGTAGCCATATTTAATTACAGTGGTCTATATCCAAGCTAAAGTAAAACCGAAATAACTAAATATTTTTACTAAAAAAACCCGAGCGCGGTGCACTTTAAAAGTGCATAAAATCCGCCACTTTGTTTATTGTAACGAACTTCATACCCAGTGACACTCGCGCCATCAAGACGAATCCAATGATGTATCATTTATCAAAATCGGTTGTGCCGTTGAGTAGTTACGAGCGGACACAGGAACGGACATACATACATACATACAGGACAAACACATTACCCTCCTTTGGGCTTCGCCGCAGTCGGGTAAAAAACCCACTCCTTTTTGAGGAGATAGTAAAAACGAAACAAAGAACTGTCATGTCGCCTCTGTTATGTGCCAGTCTGTAATTAATTAGACTAATTACAAAGCCGGATCGATGTTCACAAAAGCTTTGTGGAGTACAAAATTGCATCGCTAGTCGTGTTAATCAGCCCGCCAATTGGTTTGCATGTTTGCACAAATATTAGTACGGTGGTTCCAATTAATTAAAACTTTAATTCATATGCATCATCATTCGTATGTGTTTATTCAAACATTCGGTGCCGAATTTGATTGCGTGATTAGACCATTTACATCTCTATAAATGTAGTTTTAAGTTTTATGTAGGTACTAGGGAATGCAGCCATAACCGAAAACCGAGTATCGGTTTTTCCACGGTTAAACCGAATTCGAATCGAATACTCGAATAATAACCGAGTATTTTTTACAGTAAGCAAAGTATTGAATAATCATAGGTTAACGTGGTTTTTATGATTTTTCATCACACTTGCTCGAAAATGGTGTTGTTACACGTAGGTTTTGCTGGCCGTATATGACCTATTACGCCCTAGGGCGTAATGTTTTTTTTTTAATTTGAATAAGTTTCAGTATTTTGAAAATGACACTCAAATACACTATTTAAACATTTATTTAATGTTACAGAAATATGTGTTTACATGGACTTATTTGCATTAACAGTTCTCTTTAAATAAACATTACAGAGATTAAAGTTAAAAAAGTAAGTTGGCGTTTCCTTTGAGCGTATTGAAATTAAAAAAAATTACACCCTCGGGCGTAATAGGTCATTTACGGCCCGCAGAGCTTGCGTGTAATAACACCATTTTCGAGCAAGTGCGATGAAAAATAACATCGAGTTACCTGAGTACCTGACGTACCTGGATTAGGGTAGGTAAAGGGATGAGCTGTATTGGCAAGATAAGAGTTATCTCGCGGTCTCTTTTGGTTTTGTGACCTTTTCTAGATAAGGACATACTCATTAACTTACTTATTTAGTATTAACATTAATAGTACATTGTGTTTCTAGGGCGGTAAGTACGGAATTACAAACGAGTGTTTGTTATAAGCCCGAGGTGAAGCCGAAGGCTTTAGTAACACGAATTTTTAATTCCTTTACCGCCCGTGGCACACACAATGTTTTTCATCACACTTGCTCGAAAATGGTGTCATTACACGTAGGTTCTGCGGGCCATAAATGACCTATGGCGCCCTAGGGCGTAATGGTTTTTTTTTTAAATTTGAAACGCTGGTTCTGTTTTACTCTTATTTGTCATGTTCAAAGGAAACGCCAACGTACTTTTTTAACTTTTATCACTCAAATATTTATTTTAAGATAGCTGTTATTGCAAATACATGTAAACACATATTTCGGTAACATTAATTAAATGTTTAAATAGTGTATTTCAGTATTTTGCAAATATAAAATCAACTAAAATGGCCGTTTTAGGTCTTTACTGCTATGGTTTCCGAACGAGACTTGACATTTCGCATTGTCTATGGACATATATCACTAATGTCACTTTCTATTTTAATATTTTCTTGTCATACTGGGACGATTAGTAAGGTTATATTAATCAGATTTCCTCACAAGTGTGATGAAAAACATTGTGTGTACGGTAAGGGAATTACAAACTCATGTTATTAAAGCACTCGGTTTCACCTCGGGCTTATAACAAACACTCGTTTGTAATTCCTTACTTACCGCCCTAGATACACAATGTACTATTACATCACACTTGTGAGGAAAACTTAATTAAACAACCTTACTAATTGACCCAGTATGACCAGAAAATATTAAAAGAGAAATTGACATTAGTGACATAAGTCCATAGACAATGCGAATGTCAAGTCACGTTCGGAAACCATAGCGGTAAAGACCTAAAACGATTTTATATTTGCAAAATACTGAAATACACTATTTAAACATTTAATTAATATTACCGAAATATGTGTTTACATGTATTTGCAATAACAGCTATCTTAAAATAAATATTTCAGTGATAAAAGTTAAAAAAGTAAGTTGGCGTTTCCTTTGAACATGACAAATAAGAGTAAAACAGAACCAGCGTTTCAAATTTAAAGAAAAAAACCATTACGCCCTAGGGCGCCATAGGTCATTTCACCATTTTCGAGCAAGTGTGATGAAAAATCATAAAAACCACGTTAACCTATCATTATTCAATACTTTGCTTACTGTAAAAAATACTCGGTTATTAACCGAGTAATATTCGAGTTTCAAATCGGTTAAAACCGGACGGTTAAAACCGATACTCGGTTTTTTCACTATTCGGTTGCATTCCCTAGTAGGTACTGTATTAATGAAACCATATCATATGTCATATTGTTGTAAAACTTGTAAAATGGTCGAAAAGAGAAACTGGTGAGTTTCTTCCGGCGCTTCTTGTCACCAGAAGGTCATTACGCAAAGCGCCAAAAGATAAGAAGAGAAAACAATATAATGAGACATGTAAAAGAGGGCCTACTTGCAGAAATAAATTATTTTATTTTTATTTTCTGTACTTTTCAATTTAATGTATGTTCTAGTTCGGATTACTTAAGTCTCTCTTTTATCGCGAGACAAAAGCTTCTAGTCCATTTCCATTATATGAGGAGTGTCTTTTCAAAAGGTCTTATTTCTCTATGAATACTATAGAAAAATAAGCCATTTTGAATAGGCACTCCTCATTTATAGTGTGCAAATGTGTCAAATCATGCCTTGTTGCGCAATAAGCAATGACGTAACCAATTTGCTAACCTGCCGGACAATCCTCTTCCGATACATGTATACTAGGGACCTTAAAATAAATAGCCGGACGGAGCCTCGCCAACAGATAACTGAAGCACTTCGAGTGGGCCGGTCGCTTTGTACTTACGAGCCGCACACACTTTTTCCTACTACCCGCAGCACACACACATTGGCTTATGATGCTACGCTTTGTCACGCGATAAATAAATGATAAAACATCCGTCGCGTTCTGACAAATAGTGTGTGAAAGTGACGGATGCTTTAGCATTGATTTATCGAATGACAAAGCGTAGCATCATAAGCCTACTGACCAACCAGCGTTAAAACGACCGGCTTACTAGAGATGCTTCAGTTATTTATTAGCGAGGCTACGCCCGGTTATTTATTGTAAGGTCCTTGATTTATTATACTCATAATGTCGAGGGTAAGAATAAACAGTCAGCTTTAGAGAAATGGAACTCTTCTTCGATTTCTATTAGGTGACCGTGCCGTTAAGCTAAAAGAGCCTTGACCTAGAAGTTAGAGTAAGAATTCGCCTTAAAATAACTTCGCGTCGCTCAATGAGGCAGATGGATACCTCAGACATAGTAGAACCTATGACTGCGGACGTCTTTCAACTGAGATAATGCATTAAGTCCACCAATTATACTTTTTACCCGACTGCGGCGAAGCCCAAAGGAAGGTTATGTGTTTGACCTGTATGTATGTATGTATGTCCGTTCCTGTGTCCGCTCGTAACTACTCAACGGCACATCCGATTTTGATAAATGAAACATCATTAGATTCGTGAAGTTCGTTCAAATAAACAAAATGGCGGATTTTATGCAGTTTCAAAGTACACCGCGGTTGGGTTTTTTTTGTAAAAATGTGGTTATTATTATTGTGCAATTAAATTAACCATTACATTTGGGTTCCGGATCACCTTTGGTCACCTTAGTGGTATGGTCCACTAATTATCCCATAATCCAGTATCCGCACAAGTTTGAGTACTGGTGTATTGCTGTTCATGTCTTCCTTTACACATTTTAAATGTCGCGTTGATAATAAAATAGGTTACACGATAAATTCACAGAGATGGGCACGATCGCTTACATTTTCCAAGAAGACTGACAATCCATCCGTCAACGACATATTTCCTCCTTTTAATCTGCCTGCATTACTCAAAAAGGATCTAATACTAGGTGGTTAGTCATAACTAGCGCCCTCTCTGCGACTTTATCCAAGCCAATAATCAGATATTTTGGCTAATTTAACGTTGTTATTTTATCACGATACGACAAATATCATCATAACCCTACGATAGCATTATCTCAAATTATAATCATAAGTTTTTGGATGGAAAAACAATTCTAATAGCCAATCTCAATCATTTTTATAGAAATACAATGAATTTTAATAGACCATATGTATAAGTTGTAGATTACATAATAAAGGCTCCATCATACTCATACTCTTTTATTCATAAGGTAAATAGTATTTATGTAACATAATTAAATTATGCATTATTATATTAATTACTGCAAATGTATGTAGGAATTCTAGATTAATTCAGATATTCTAATCCAAAACCTGCTAAAAGTGCAAATAAGCAATTATTAAAGGAAATATAGTATCTATGTTCAGTTTATAAAATTCAGATAATAGATACACGAACTCATGAAAAGAACACAGAAACCATTATAAAAACTAGCCAACAACAGAAAACGCCGTTAAAATTGTTTCGAATTAAAAACAAACGAGCAGTGACGGCCGCGTACTCATATGAGCGAAACGTGACCGGGCGCTTATTTTTGGCACATCAAACTATTCGAACAACTACAAATTCTGTGATAGAATTTTATATGGCAATCTGCGTAAGGTTGTCCAGTCAGGTTTCGTAGAATTTCACTAACATTTTTTTCTTCTAATTTGTAAAGTGGTTAGTTTCTACAATAACAATGTATCTCATCTCAGCACTAAATTGGATATTGCAGGCATTGTTTGGCACTCTCTCAAGTTATAGACAAAATGCATGACTTAGAGTACAGCCAACTTAACTTAGGATTTCTTAACTCAATGCTTTATGTTAGTTATATAAGCTAACCGATATACTTTAAGTTTATTTACCGTAAGTCTTATATTGTATTGTATTGTAAACTGATTTTCTATATTTACTTATTGTTTATGTAAACTGATTTTCTACTAGAAGTTTTCCCATCGAAACAAAACTGTTGCACACGTATCTTCCGTTTGTTAGCATCTATTCCGCTCCGTTTATATTAAAAAAAAATGTAAGTGCATAGAACGTCGCAGTGCAGATGTGATCTTTGGGTTATCAGTAATAGTAAGACATCTGTCTCTGTTTATATCTATAAAGGCGTAAACGCAAAGGAGGTTACAATGCTGAGGTGCCATTTGTATTACAGGGGTGGATAATGGACTGGGCATTGAACTGACCCTTGTCAATGATCGCGCTGGCCTGTGAAATCAGACCTTTCTTTATGCCTTTCTCTTGTTATGTGGGAACTGACAGCTCCACTATTCTAAGTTCCAAATCGAAACGGGCCATGCCCCTTTAAATACCATGGCGCTTAAGCTTATGTCGAGTGCTACTGTGTCGCTAACTACAATAGGAATGCTTTATTCCATGAATGAAGCGGGCCCGCGAAGTCAACGCCATGTTTAGAGAAAGAAAAGGATATTTTGTCAAAATAATGTCAGTGTCTTCATTATGTGCAATGATTGCAAAGTAACTTTTCATTGATAGCTGTCCCGTTTTACTTGAAATAGATCACTTTTTATAAGTAAAGTACACGCCAAAAATAGGCTATTTTCTTAGCTCAGGAATTTAGCCAGCGCGCTTAACTTCAGTATGCCACCGGGCGTGACTAAAGCAAGACTTGTGTCACTTTCACTGACGCGCTGCGTTGAAAATCCGCCGACCAGGCCGCCGGCATAGTATTTGGGAGCCTTTAAAGTTTCAATGTGGCATTTTGGCATAGGTTAGGATCAGCAGAGTTAATTTTTTGCGCGTCCGCGCGACTTGACGCCTACGAGTCTGTAAATTACTAGTGCGCTCGGTAAACCTGGCCTTAATACTATAAACAAAAAAAGAGTATATTCATAGTGTACATAAAACTTACTTTATTTAAGGACCATTAAAACAAGAGGACTGTCATTCTCCTTACAAAAAGCTGTTTCCCGATATTTACAACGCCATCTATGTATAAAATTGGTATAAGAATTATATTATTTACAATTATTCAACTTTGCAAGTGTGACACAGTTTTCAAATGTTAGAATTTATTTATTATTAGCTGTTTACGAACTAATTGTTACTATATTATGTTTCTTTGTTCAATTATAACGTCGTTAAATGTTTAGTTTTTTAGTGCCATCTAGATTTTGCCTGGATATCCCCTTGCGGTCGGAGCACGATCCAAAGTATGGAGAATGTCAGTCCTCTTGTTTTAATGGTCCTTGCTTTAACTGTAAATAAATTGTACGGCATGTTGTCTGTACAACCGTGTCATACTAAACCCTTCATACCGCCCGCAAAGCCGACCGCGACACAGATCTAGCACGCTCAGAGCCTTGGCCTGCCTACAATAGTTAAACTAAAACTAGCAAAATAATGTTGTTTATTTTTTAAAAACACTGGGTCATAAAGTGACTTTTATTCGATTGTTCCCGCAACTTATTGCATACCTACGCGTGCTTTTTACTTCACGTCACACCTGGCCATAAAGTAGCAATCACCGCCCGTTGCGCGTTCGGAAAATCCCACTTGTCATGGGAGGTAACAAAGAAAGCCTCAAATCGCATATTTATCGCCCTTACCTTCGGCTCGGGCTTTAAATACCTGCGATCTGAGATATTCTTTGTGTTACCGCACTAGGTGAGTAATGTACTATATTTATTCAAAACACTGGATCATAAAGTGACTCTTATTCCCTTACGGAACGCAACTTATAACACACGCGTGCTTTTTAATTTACATTACCGTAATAATAAGATTATCTGCTCTGCTTTGCCCTATGGTTAACTAGCAGAAAATGTATTGTGGTGTTAAGTTCGCATTTTGTACGATAAGTTTTCTTTTGTGCAATAAAATGCATAAAATTAAGATTGCGAATGCGACCGCTTTAGCTTAGTTGGTAGTGACCCTGCCTGCGAAGCAGGAGGTCCTGGGTTCGAATCCCGGTAAGGGCATTTTATTTGTGTGATGAGCACGAATATTTGTTCCTGAGTCATGGATGTTTTCTATGTATTTAAGTATTTGTAAATATATCGTCGTCTAGTATCCATAACACAAGCCTTATTGAGCTTACTATGGGGCTAGTTCGATTAATGTAAGATTGTCCCCTAATATTTATTTAATATTTATTTAATTTATTTAAGATTGTAAGAACATAACGTGTCGGTAACATATATAGTATTTTTTTTACGAAAATGCTCTACCTTTCTCTTGTTTCTGCGGTGTAACTGACAGTTATCCCCTAGGAAACCATTTTGAAATAGGTTTAAAGACTGCGCAGCAAAGTGTTCGCTTTGCTGAGCAGACCTGGATAAAGGAACTATAGATATTGGCACTTTTATAAAATTGAAGCTGCTGGTAAACTTTTTTGTCTGTTCGTTTATGCGCACTCACGCAAAAACTGCCGCACCGAATACCATAAAATTTTATGTACAAGTAGATTATGACTTCCGATTAATACGTGGGATACTTTTTGACCGACTACCAACTCGACTAAGAGAGAGATATTTAGCTAAAGCTAAAGTGACTCTTATTCTAGTCACAGTACAATAGCAGTATTTTTTCTTCCTGTAAAAGGTACATCACGCGCTATGTGTGCGCGACATGTACGAACGCACTACAAGATAACTTTTTAAGAATGCGTAAGAATGCTCCAGTATGGATCGCACTCACACAGACGCTGCTATTACGCGTCTGTGTGAATACGTGTCGCGCGCTCCTAAGCGGCCGAAGTTAGACTACATGTTCGTCTCTATATTTTGCTCTAGTGCAATGCTTGTATTACTGCCGCCATAACGTAAAAGGGCACAACTAACATTTTTTTTCGACACTGAGTTGTATACAGTCATATTCGGAATCAGTGAAATTTACTGATTCCGAATATGTATAGAACTCAGTGTCGAAAAAAATGTTAGCTGTGCCCTTTTGCGTTATGGCGGCAGATTAGCAAAGTATTAAGTAATAACTAAAACTAAAGTGAATTAAACTACAATATTTATATCTCACAAACGAATCTAATGGTATTTATACGTTCATAACTACACACACTTACACCGTTTCATGAACTTACTCAATTCGGATATTGACTAATGTTGAATTTTACTACATAATACAGTCACATGGATTGGAAAACACTAAATTATCATAACACAAAAGAAATAAACCAAAAATGAATAAAAAATATAAAGTTATAAGACCACAAAGTGTAAAAAAACGATATTTTTTTATCGTCTTAAAGAAAGATTAAAGTAAATATCGGAATGCTTAAATAACACTGAAAAAATAAATATACCACAACTATGCGCTTAAACGCACTTTTTCGTACTCAAAATGGCAAAATGCTATTTTTTTCATACAGCTTAGCACAGCGATCGAAGCGATGACGTCATAGGAAGACCCGTTTTGTATAGAGCGTTTTCATGCTCAGTGCGATCTACTACTTTTGATTACAATTTGTGTCTGTTATACTTATACAAATGTATGAGGTGTCATATAGATATTTGTTCCTCACAAATAGTAGAATCGATTTACGACAGAAAAAAAATCGAGTCAACAGGCGAATTTCTCGTGAGTGATTTAAACGCGAGTAATGCCTAGTACGCTCAACTCTTGACTCATTTGATGAAAATCAAACATCACGAAGATACTCGTCGTACTTCCAATTACCACGTATTTGCTTGTCCAAGTGCCTTCCCTGTTACAGCGAGTAAATCTAATTAAAATTTGCAATTCCCGCTTACTGTGTGCTTTTCTATTCTCCGTTCATTTTAGGCGAATATAAGTTATATATTTGGAGTTTGTAAGTGCAAAATGCTTCAGTTTTAATTTCGTCAGGGGATGTCGCCTTCGAGGCTAAGGCCCATTCACTCTCATCTATGAGAGTAAGCCTGTGTCCAGCATTGGGGTAAAGTATAAAGACAACCAAGTAGTTTTTTTTGTTTTTTTTAGCCTGACTAACTCGCAACCCTAGTGGGCGTAGCGATAATATGACCGGGTGGTCGGCCGCGGCGTTCCCTGGGGTCGAACCAGGTCGCTAGCCGAACCACCCCGAGTGAATCCAACTGGGTGGGTGCTGGAGGCGCCTGGGGGTCGAACCAGGTCGCCTTGTCCCGGTCCACCACGATAGGGTCGGACTAGGTGGGGGAACCAAGTAGTACGACTTCGGCCGTTTAAGAGCGCGCGGCACGTATTTACACAGACGCACGACGCACATCTGTGTGAGTGAACTCCATACTGTCGCAGGTCCGCGCAGGTCCAAATGCTTGCCAGTGGTGCGTCCGTACACGGCGCGCACACATGCGCGCTCCCGATGTACCTTTGTAGAAAGAAGAACTACCGCTTATACCGTGATTGGGGCGTGTATATAGACAGATAATGTAATATGTGGCATTAGGGCTTTATCACACTTGCGATTTGCGGGCGAGTTAGAAGCGAAGTTCCATACAAATGTCGCTAGCGAACTCGCCGCGAGTTCGCCGCGACTGATTTTGCATGGGAACTCGCCTGCACCTCGCCCGCAAATCGTAAATGTGATAAGGCACTTATTGGAAATTTACAATAAGTGCATTGTAAATATACAGTAAGTGTAAGTAAATATGCATACGTTTACGTTTACTGTTTCTGGCTAATAAGCCAGAAACAGTAAACGTTTCTTTGAATAAAACAATTTTAAGTGGCTAAGATCCTTCATTTACATGGATTGTTGACATACTACTGTTATGTATAAGAACATACACACATACTACTATTGTGTATTGTGTATAAGAATTATATGTACGATACGCGGGGTATGCCTAAAAAGCTGCTGAACATATTTGTATCTTGGCGTAGAGGTCCAGTCCGGCTAGCGATCTGGTTCGACCCCAGGGAACGCCACGGCCGACCACCCGGTCCGACAATCGCTACGCCCGTGTATGGGTTGCGAGTTTGTCAGCGTCAAAAAAAAAAGCGTAGAGGTACATAAGCGTCCATCAACTTTTGAGGCCGACTGTACCCACTCGTAAAAAATGGCGTTGTAAAGATTATTAATGGAACGTTAAAGAATCGGTTAAAAGCATTGGGTTTAAAAGGGTACTTTTTTAACCCAACTCACTCAGTATAACGCGACCGAATGTAGGAGAAACAGCCAAAAAAGATTACGCGGTCAACTGGCAAGTGAAAGGGGATGGAAGGGCGATAAAGAGAAGTGACGGACGCGCCGATATATTGCAGCAAAGGTGAGGGTGCAGGGTGGGGTGCCAGTTTAACTAAACTGAACTGGAGCAAAGAGCAGTGTACGCTCTGTTGTCTTCCAGTGTGGGGGTAAGACAGCCGGTGAAATGACTATAACTTCGTTGGTGACACTCACGTGTGTGCTTTTTGTTATGTGCTGCCCTAACGGGGGCCTCCGGAGGCTGCTTCCGTCGCTCGTCGTTCGTGTTGGCGGTAGCTTGTGTGAGTAGTTATGGCTGCACATAACAAAAAGCACACATGTGAGTGTCACCAACGAAGTTGCCAAGCTATAGCATAGAACCATTCTATCTTAGTCCTCAGGGTTGGCTATGCATTTGTAATATTAGGATTGCAAATGTCCAATGTCCAATGGACATTTGCAACATTGTCCATGGGCCTCAGAAGTCACTTACCATCAGGTGACCTGTGTGCTCGTTTGCCTTTCCCATGATATAAAAAAAAACTGAAATCATAGGTATACAGGATGTCCCTATTAGCCTCTGGACAAACCTGAAAGGTATATGCTGAGTAGGGTATTTCTAACTAATATACAAAGTATCATAACAATTAGAGCAGAACTTACGGAGATATTAACGAATTACTATTTTTGCTTTTGAACTTTCTGTATGAAGGCACATGGCAATCGAAACATTCCTGCGTGGGTAGCACTCCGACAGTCCGACATATAAAAATAAGTAATAATAAATCGTTCTAGGCTGAATAAGTACCAGATCAAGCCAGCGCGAGTCCTGTAGCATTTTTTGAGGAGGCTCTTGATGTGCTTAATACCGACTGATCGGTAATTTTATACGAGATGAAATGACGTAACGAAGGGAGTCCTCTTGTGCGAGTAAAATTGAACGAGTAATTGTTAATTGTGGGCTGGTGGGGTACAGTTTGATCGATCGACTTTTCCAGGTCCGCAATGTAATGCTTCTTGCCTAAGTTTTCTCGCTTACTCGCTGGCGGCAGGACAAGTGCTTGAGTGCGCGGCCCCCAAAGCGCGAGACCTGTAGCATTTGCTACGTGGGTGAATCAACTTTTCTGTGTCAACAAAATTTCACCTGCTCCGACTAAAATTGAAAGGAAATCTTTATTCGGACATTTTTTGAATAAAGTGTACGCTCATTTAAAAGACAGATAAAAAAGCTACGTAATGCAAATATTTTTTATTATATTTGTTTATTATAACTTGTTTATAAGCAGTGACCCAGCGGACATGGCTGTCCCCCACTTTTGTATGAAAATTAGGGTTTGTCCGCTGGGTCACCCTATTTATTTGTTAAAAACGAGTTTTATTTTTATTTTTACCTAATCTATCTAAAATGACGACTAACTTGACCTCATCTATCTTTAGATGTAAGATCTTGTTCCGTTTAAAACATGCAAAAGGTGACCAAATAAGGAGAAAGAGCAATCTTTGCATGAAGCAAAGAAAAGTTGATTCACCGACATCCGCTACGTGATTCTGCGAAGAAATTCAAAATTATGTGAAGACGGTAACCCGTACTGGGCCAAGGTGGGAACTACCCATTCACTTTCATCTACAAGAGTAGGCACTTAGAGCAACGCGGACTTCGTAGGGTCTTAGTTAGTATTTCCCCTCTGCCAAGTAATTTGAGCCAGTTATCGTATTCGTTCTATAAAACTAGTTGCAATTGAATTAGTCGTCAGACTAAAACAAGTAAATCACCTGAAGAGGTATCCGTGAATATGCTAAATTGTCCCTTATTTCGCATCTAAAGTATTTAGAATCACATTATCATTATTTACTTCCTTTAAAACATAAAAAATACAAAAATCTGATTTGACATTATTTTAAGTTTGTTTACTAATTGAGAAACACGCACGCACTCGTTGATATGGAGTTCTGCTAGACTTAACAATGTTGTGCGACACGTCTTTACACTATTTCAATGTAAAACGTATCTTTGCGAATGTGAATTGGTCAATGTGTTGTTCTATTTGATAAGTGTTAGTTTCGTAGTGACAGACGGATTTTCCCCTTATGTACGCATGTGTCACAGACCACTAAGTTTAGTGGTCTGTGGCGTGTGTAAATAAGCGCTGCGTCGATCACCCACCGCTAATAGTGACAGAGGGTAAAGAATTAGAAAAAATGCACTATGGCTAGTAGAATTGATGGATAATTGGACATGAAGATTCTCGAATAAGGGCCACGAAGCATAGGTTAAAGCCCTTGGAAGCCGGTGGGTACTGAAACCATTCGTAGTGAAAATCCTTGGGGGATACCTATGTTAAACTATGGACGTCCCTAGCTTGAAATTATGATAAGCATGAAAATAAATATTATCTCTCAGCTATAAAAAATAATACCACATACATTGGAGCTCCACCTCTTGAGAGCTTGGGGATTTAGGACGCTTTTAGCAAATGACAATTATTACGAGGTACTTTGATTCCAATGCCGCGGAAACGGGCGAGATTAATGCTGTCGGACGACGGATGTTTTAAACCTTTAACAGCTGTAAATACGGTCTTATATTTTGTATTTGTATCCCTTTCCAATAAAGAAGAAATATGTATTAAACAACCAATGATATCTAAAGACTAAGATAATATAATTAGAGAGTTGAACCTATGCCTGAACTAGGGTTCCCTGTATCTCAGGTAGAAGGGACTATCAAACATTTATATCTAATACTAAATATTTACATACCAAATATGCAATTTAACAAAATTCTAAACTTATTAACTAGTATTACTTTGAATCAATGTGAATAGTATGGCACCTGCGTCAGTAGAACTGTAAACTGGACCAAAATCGATGTTGCATTCTTCGAGTTTTTATTTCATTTAGAGTATTTGCCTAGTTTTTGAAAGGTCATCATATCATAATATTTAAGAGCTTGGCTCTTATCCGGGCAGTAATTGCCAGCTTAAACTAAATTCCTTACATTCCACGTCCATATTTTAATAGTAGATTGTGTCACAAGGGAGCAAAATGATGTATTTACGGCGAGGGCGTACATTGAATCCTGAACGAAGCGAAGGATTCTACAATTGAATCCCGAGCGTAGCGAGAGATTCTAAAGTAGAATCCGGAGCGTAGTGAGGCATTCAAGTGTTAACGCCCGTGGTGAAAATAATTTTGCTACCTTGTGACACATACTGCTTTCCACACCGACTATGAGGAAAATTCAAATATTTGTATTTGCTACCTACCAAAATAACGACATATATAGTTAATCAAAGATTACTATTAATATTAAAAACACACATTATTAATAAAAATTAAATGTTAAATTTATTGTATTAGTATTTTATAAAACGATTATTATCGTTTACCTACGTCACATATGGCATACCTATTCTAAATGGGTTCAAATAAAAAATTAACTGTAAAATATTTTTATCCAATTAACTAAACAAAAATAACAACAATAAATTGTTTTAAACTGTTTCGATAGCTCCGTGAATGAGCCTGGCCCCGTGGGGTCCATGAGCCGCCCAGCTCGTCGTCGTCGACCGCCCGGTGTCGACGCAAATTAAACAGTAGTCCTTGAACAGAAAAGTACCTCTTTGATCCCTCTTATGAGGGAGCAAAGTTCTTTTTTCTGAATAGGAGGTGTGAAAAAGGATTTCCCAGCATGTTGACCGGGTCAGCCTTGCTCATGACCCTACGGGACTCGGACCACCGCGGAATATTACATCTTGGAAGCCCGTTGTCAAGAACTACTTTTTTTGGTTGTACATTTCCATTACTCCTAGACAGGGAAAGTATAGTGTGGTGGTTTCCCCCTTGCCTTCCACACCGCAGTTCACAAACCGAAGCTGTCGCCCCGTGATGTCTGAATTAGAGCCCTACGAGACTAATCAGTACTAGTGCCACTGCTGTTTGACGCTAGAGAAGCTATGTCTCTCGCCATGTCACAAAATCGTCATCGGATATTACAGCTTCATAGAGAACCTCCTAAAAGACTTCCCACCACATCCTGATAATCCTGTCGCTGTGTGGTCGGGGACTGCTTATTCGATATATTCGCAGTTAACCAACATATCTGATGGCCAGTCCACTATTCGCCACCAGTGGACGGGTCCACTAGGTAGTAGCCTACAGCTCAGCCTTAACAAAGGTAATTAAACGAAAATAAAATATTGTTTTACCTAAATCGTACGGTAAGGCCTCACTGCCGCTCAACAACTCGTCACGTATGTCTTTACAAGTCGAAAAATATCACAGGACCTTCAAATGAAGTAAAGTTTTCGTACCACAATATACTGCGTTTCTTTTTCTGTTTCAATAATACTATACGCCTTTATTCGTACTACCTATATAATATATTTATAAATGAAATTAAAATACTAAAGTAAAACCCTAAAATAGAAACAATATACACCTCAAATAAAAGCCTAAAGTAAAAATTAAAATATACTTAGCTAAAGCTAAAGTATATCGAAAAAATTCGGCCCGTTGGCATTGTTCCGATATTAAATTGAAATAAAATCGTATTATCGTGTAGATAGTAAATTAAGCCAGAAGTGTTAAATATCCAGAACGCACCCAAACCGCATGCCAACGGCATTGCCAAACAATTAAGTGAAGAGCAAATGGAAAAATACATCGCTCCTTGAAAATCATAACGTCATTAAACGAAAAACACGATTTTTGGGTACGGGGCTTGAAAGTTTCCGAAATATTAAAACGTCTAAAACTACTTTATTTGTAATAAAAGTATCATTTTTATACTGTGTTTTGCTAAATACGTGACTATGCTTTTTACCGATAAGAGTAGATTCTGTCTTTTATGTTTTATTTATCTGATAATTGAATTTAAAGAAAATAATAATGTCACTTTTCCATTAATTTTTGCTTAATGTCACTTTTCAAGCCTGTGATTTCCTAAACTTTAATTTAGTTTAAGGAACAATGACACTATATCTGGTTATTTGGAAGAAAAATCCATGTTTTTGTATAAAAACTCTTAAAGAAAACTTGTTAAATGACATTTATTAACGCAAATGACTATCAGTCTCAAAAACAGTTAATAATTTTATTCATTACACACCGTGACATTATACAAGAAGTCACAAAGTAATCAAACAGCAGTAATGTTGGAAGCAGCTTCTAGCAGTTATAACGGCTTTAAACATAAATAGCATTTTTCAATTGACAAAACGAGTGAATTTATAGTAATTTGAGCTGGCAAAATTGACACTACATCGAAAATGACGATTAATAATGCTAAAAATCATTTTAGTTATTAAAACCACAATGTCATTTAACGTACTAAAAATACAGTACATCTTTATTATTAGCCTGCATCAAGACTCGAAATTCAAAATAAAACGGTCATAATTGATATACTGTCATTTTAACATTCTTAACACAAAGTATAACATTAAAAATTGCAAGAGGACAAGTGTCATCAAAGCGAAAATTACACTATTGCTTTGAATTGAGTCTTGATATTGATACTATATTAAAAGTTCGAACTGACGTATTACGAATACATACTGTATTCCATTGAAAAATGTTAGTACTTTCTGTTTAATATCACAGAATACCGTCATTAAGCAGAAAATGACAACCTTCTTCACAAAATCCACTGAATTTCACTGTATTTCTAATGATATTGACACTGTTCCAAAAAGGCGCGCGTCAATTTCCACTATTCGCCGTAATGACACTAGCGCCCCCTGCCGTTTTAAATAGAGCTAGAGCAATAGCTGTCTTTGTATGGCGTTCCTTACAATCACGTGAGTTAGACGGCGTTGTTAACTCAAAAACGTCATTTTTTGGATAGTGACGTTATGATTTTCAAGGAGCGACATGGCGTATTTAAATGTAGCGTTTTTAAACGGTGTCCAAATTGGATCGCTTCGCTATTTATTTTGTAAGGGAAATAGATTAAGGAATGGAGTGAAAATGCGTTTTTGATTTGTTTTTTTAAACAGGAGGTTTGGATGTTTGTTAATAAATAACGCAGTAGCGATGATGGTGTTTAGAAATCATAAACCCACCAGCTGGCAGCAGGGTGGCGAAAGGTCTTTTTGACAGTAGGCGTCAAGATCCACCAATCACACCACCTGATTTTGATATCTGCTGCCAAATAGACATTTCGCCACCCTGCTGCCAGCTGATGGATTTCGTATTTCTAAATACCCTCATTGATTGGATTGAGAAGCATTTTAAAAAGGTTTGTAACATCAATTGGCTGTTTGACAACTTTTTTCTGTGATATGTTATAGAAAGACTGAACAACTGGGTCCCAAAAAATGATACACTGTGCTCACTACAACAAATACACCGTGCCCCCGAATAACCCGAAAATTGTTAACCACGTATTCCTGATGGTATTACAAATAAATAACGTTATATCAACATAGGTCGAATTTAGTCATTTTACATTAATAGTCTTATGGAACAAAATAAGTCATTAAATTGAGCCCCTCCTTATAAACATGTCCTTAGGTGCTTGAGGAAAAGGTATCAAGCAGGAAAAAAACTAAAATGGAAACAAAAGGTAAATTGTTTGGACTCGTAATCACTTACCATCAAATACTGCGAAGGTTAATTGCTGTTTCGTTAAAAGATTTAACAAAAAATGTAAAAGTATCTTACTCACATTTATTAGGGCTTGTTACACACTTGGAAGTATTCATTTAAGAAAAAATGAATATCTCGGAAAGTAACCGTTTTTCGACTATACATCATATAACTGTTTTTACTCCTAATAGTTGTTAGAATCTATAGTTACAGTTTTTCGGCTTACTCGGGGGCACGGTGTATAATCGTAGCTTCAATGTACAACAAACAAATAATACCGCGCGGGGGTCATTCATTCCGGAAAAATCTTAACAGCGAGATGTAAAGTGCCGTCTACCGGGGTATCGTTATACTAAAGTTTATATAGAAAATTAAACTTCACTAAATTTTATACACAGTTAAACAAAGACCTCTCAATAATAATAACTATTAATGAAAAAAACTTCTTCGATATCATAAAATCACCGAGATACTACAATGTTAAAATGACATTTTTAGACTTTCCCAAAAACATACCGAAACGCTCCATACTGAAGCCCAATGTAACGTGACGTCACGAGACATACATTTGTTTGTGGAAATCAAGAACTTTGTTCTGCAACTATGTTAAAACTTGCGTTTATATATAATTTTATGGGTAATTTAATTATATTAATAGTCTTTAATATTTTTATTCTTTTAAAATGTACTTTCCTACCCTATTTGGTAGGCTCATAAAACTAGTTACACGTTAGGTATCAAACTCAAAACCTTAACATATTTCCTTATTTTGCTTATTTTAATAGGATCTTATATATTTTATACAAATTTCGGCAACAGACAAGTACCCAATTAAGGAATTCTTAATTAATTCCTATTTTGTTAACATTTTTTTTGATGATTATTTATTATTGGTTGATATTTGGATAATTACGGAAAAATATTTACGATATAATTTTTATGAAATGAAAACTAATCAATAACAGATTTTCTATTAATTCTATCGAAGGTCGGCGATCATTATTCATTATCATTGTTGTTCAATTGTTTATCATTGAATAAAATTGGTAACAAAATATTTAAATAAATTTGTGACAGTTAACAGGTTTTGATACAAAATGTTGTATAAACTTTTTTAGAAATGCATTGAGTTGAATTTTGACATACAAGGTGCCTGCATTGCAACACTATTTATCTCCGTAGAACGTTCCCTTGGGCAAATTATAAAGATGAACAAGTAGTCCAAATTTGGCCGTAGGAGAGCGCGACACGTATTCACACAGACGTGCGATCCATACTGGAGCATTCGTAAGCATTCTTATTTCTTTGCTTGTAGTGCGATCGTACACTACGTCTAAAGTAATATTACACTCACGGACAATGAATTCGGGTCATTTTCTATGTAATTTTTCATAGAAAATTACGCGAATTCATTGTCCGTGAGTGTACAACTGAGATAGTTTAATTACATTTTACCTCGACAGATGGCTCGACGTGTCTCTGTTTATGGAATTTTTAGTGTATCTATTGGATAATAGAGGTCGTACTGGGTATGGCATTTCTAGGTGACAGTAGGTATTATAATGTTTAACATGTAATGTTTAGTAAAGCTATTTGGCCACAGATGGTGCTTAGCTGTGTGAGAATAAAAGCTAGATCGCGCGGTAGAGATTTTTCTCGATTTATATAAGAAAGCTAGGAACCATTTGTGTACTTGAGAAATCCAAGGAGAAATCCAAACCCTCAATAAACCACTCGGGACGAACAGTTTGTTTGATTTGTTCAGTGAGTGTATCTGTATAGATAGCCTAATAACGAGAGTGTTGTAAGATTCTCACTGACCGGGCTGAGTCGGAGCGCATCTCGCAATGTGTTTATGGAAATTACAACATCAATATAGTAATTATAGTCCATTTTGGCACACGGCTCGGCACCCGGTCAGCTGCCGTCGATCTATATAATTTAGTATGGAACTGCGGCGCGCTCCGGCGCGGCCCGGTCAGTGAGGAATCGTACATTAACCTCTAACGATTCTTAAGTCTGCAATCAGTGTGTGTTGCCAGTGATGACATATGGATCCGAGACGTGGTGCTTCACTATAGGCCTTAGGAATAGGCTCAGAGTCGCTCAACGGGCTATGGGAAGGGCTACGCTCGGGGTTTCTCTGCGGGATCGAATCAGAAATGAGGAGATACGTAGAAGAACGAGGGTCACCGACATAGCCAAACGGATAAGCTTGTTGAAGTGGCAATGGGCAGGGCATATAGCACGTAGAACAGATGGCCGTTGGAGCCGAAAGGTTCTCGAATGGAGACCACGAATCGGCAAGCGCAGCGTCGGACGTCCACCAACAAGATGACAGATGATCTGGTTAAGGCTGCTGGCTCACGGTGGATGCAGATTGCTTCCAACCGAACTAATTGAAAATCTATGAGGGAGGCCTATGGCCAGCAGTGGACGTCCTATGGCTGAAATGATGATGATGATGATGATGATTCTTAAGCGCGCGTAGAGGTACCGTAATCAACCCTAAACAGTTTCCTCAAATAAGATAAGATAAGATAATTTATTCCCTTTCTATTCATTCCTCTGGCTCAGCCGGCTCATGCAACTATCATTAATCTGACTGCTTTGTACGCTTTTGTTATGTTATAATTATACGCAGGGTTAAAGTCAGATCCCTAGCTTAATCCTAATACTATTGCACAAGTGATCCTTAGTGATAGTTTCCGACTTTTAAATAAAGTAGTTTCCTGTAGTAATAATCTATAAATTAAAAATTCCTCGACCCAAATAAACCTAATCTCATAAACGGCCAAACTGATTTTGGTGAAATTTACCGCATCGAAATCGGAGAGGAAAATGGTAACAGACATACATACCGTCGCCGTTCCGTTGCTTTCGTCGTGGTTAGAAATAAATTAATCAACACTGATAATCAAATTCAGTCTACAAAACTTATCCCACATAAATTCAGATTCATTTATTTTTTTGCCTTTAACTTCTTGATTTTAAAATGACAAAAAATTATAATAAAGAGATATAGTGTCTAAACGTCTTGACACTTCTTAAGATAAAATTGATTGATTAAATATTGATTTGCGTCTCAAAATGTCATTTCGGCTTTAAATAATCCTGCCCCAACTAAAGTCTCTGTTTTATCCAATGGTTGACTGGTAGAGAATGCCTTAAGGCATTAAGTCCACCGATTGTACTTTATTTAGTTTACCTATCTGAGACACGTTTCGACAAAAGCTATTCGACAAATATCGTTTCAATTTTTTTTTCGTTTGTCCGAAAATTCATTTCAAATTCTTACTGCATTAACTGGTTCCGTTTTTTAATCATTCGGCAGATTATATTTTGGCCTAAATCTCATTTCACCGTAGTATTAGTTATCCGATGTAACGTTTCGGATTATTAATCATTCGATTTTTTTTTTATTAACTTTGATTTCGTTTGTCCGATGTAACGACCACCCGTACTTCGCTCCGCAGCTTCGACTTGTTGGTCGCCTTCAGCGACCAGCCTCAGCCGCTCCGCTTCGCACGCCTCCCGAGCTTTGTCACGGCGGGCGAAGGCTGCTCTCTCTCCGCGTCTCGGCTTTACAAAACACTCTAGAGTGCTCTGTGTCGGCACGCGTCCTACCCAGCGAGAGCCCTAGATTCGGACTTTCGCAGCCTAAAATATCGTATACCATGACATAAAGTTGTATCGCATTTGAATATAGGACATACGATATTATGGATCACAAATGAGATCCAGACAAACAATATTATAGGGAAAAGTACCTCTGTCGAAAAGTAACTTGGGACAACGTTAAAAGGTAAACTGAAAATTTGTCGAAACGTATGCAGTGCCAAAAGTATCATTGGGTAAACGAAAAACAACTTATAGGGCAAGTGAATGAGGAGGGAAACGTTTTTCGGACAAACGGTACTTTTACTAAACGTGAAATGGTTAACAGAAAAATTTGCGAAACCTGTCATCGGACAAACGATAATAATTCGAATAGTTTTTGGACAAATGAAATTTGGTGAAAGGTTTTTAGTGTTTTCAATAGGTTACCCTTTATTTATAAAGTTTAAATAAATAAAAAGAAGCTGGTTTGACCTGTTAGGAAACTATCACAATACAAAGAAAAGATACAACAATCATAATTAATGAAAAAGTTTTGAATATATGTTTAAATGCGAATAATTGAATATAAAATTAATAAATCGGTATATAAAAACAGGGCTTCATTTGTATACATAAGCAAATGATCGGTAGACAAGGATTTGGAGCGAGCGTGAATAGGTAACATCTTAGTAAACGTGCTCCATCGTCGGCTTTATCGTCACATACAACAGTTCTGTCAGTTATGTGGTGGAAGCCTAACAGGAATTATTATTATATAAAAATACATTTATATTTTGGTAGACGGTTTTATTCAATAACTAAACAATAAATAACAACAAAAATAAATAATCTTAAACTAAAATACTAAAGCTGAAAACTACCTATTAAATTATAACATAAAAAACTACCCCCTGTGGCATGGTGCCAAAAATGCTGGCGACATTTCCTCGCTGTATGGCAGTACTAATGCGCTGGGCGAGGAAGCTGCCAGCCCTTTGATCGCCTCAGGTGTCGACGAGCCGTTTCGAAAATGTTATTATGTTTGTCCAATAAATTTCACCCAACTGGTACCCAAACGGTAGCTGCTAAGGACGCGCAGCGCTGTGAATGCTATCAGCAAGGTTGACTGCGCACCAATAATATGTCCAATCATAAGTATAATTTAACGAGCATGATGCGGCCCCTATTCAATATATTCAGTGTTTATGATGATAATATTGCTATTAAGTAAATAAAAATACCGAGAAATAAAAAAGGGTGCCAAAAAAGGCTGAAGTAACACAAGAAATGAATCACGGCCAGATATTTTTTTTTCCATAAATATCACTCGCTGACAATTCTCGCAAAAACTTTCCTCCCACATTGGTGTCATAAAGTTTTGTATAACGTTATAAAACACGATAACATTCGCTAACACTTCATAACATATTTTGTTATACAGTGTTATACAACATGTTATGCATTTTTACCAGTGCATTTTTACGCCCCCAGCGTTTAAAACACCTAACAAGTTATCGTGTTTTGTAACGTTATACAACACTTTATAACACCAATAATATGGGAACAACATAAGACGGGTTTAAGACCCCAGATGTCATTCCGAGTGAAAACTTCCAAACTAAACTATATGGGTAAGAGTACCCTAAGGCTCCAGCGTTTATCTGCAACCAATTAGAGGCCGACTATTTAGCAGCAATCATCTGTAACGGAGCGCTGTGAATGCTATCAGCACGGCCGACTGCCCGCCGATTATGTGTCCAATCATTAGTGAAATGTAATTAGCAAGATGCACTAAACATGAAAGGGATATTTCAGGATTTCCATATCTCCATAGCAATAGTTATACGTATAAATAACACATTAATTATCGGCTCCACTCGTTGCTTTTGCACTTACTTTTTGGAACGTGGGTTGTACTTTATCAAGGCCAACTACCATAGTACAGAAATAGAATGTACCTAGAATTAGATGTGAATGGATATATAGATTGTACTTTCATGTAAGACTAAAACATATCAAACCCCACGAAAAGCAAACTTACTAATTACATAATAGAATAATAAACATCAGAGACTCAGTGAATAAACTATTAATTTTACCAAAATGAAACGACCAAATTTTAGCTAGCAACAAAATGGCATTCAAACTAAATATCTCTCGCTCGAAAACATTCCAGTTGCCTCGGATTGCTGGTTGTTGTCTTTAACTGAGAAATCATGTAAATTAAGGGCAGAATGCTGAATAAAATGCTTAGAGAGGAAATTAGATATGTAAGTGGTTTCGTCACGGTGGGTTTCATCGGGATTTGAAACATCGCATGAAAAGCAGATTACGGTTGTTCTGTAGTTCTTATCTTTGCTGGTTAGGCAAAATTAAATTTTAAAGTTAAGGGAATAAGACTATTTAGTCCATTTAGTAAGATGTGGTGAGTATTGTGTTTAGTATACTGCGTTGCTTGGACAACAGTTACATTTACAAGAATTTATGTCACTTGACCCACCACCGTCGCGGCGAGTTACCGAGTAAAATCGGGCGAGTAGCATAATATTGCGGATCTGGGAAGGAAGATCGATCACATGGTACCTCGTCAGCCAATGAACTGTTACTCGCCCAATTCAACTCTCTTACTTGCCGGAAGTGGGACAAGTCCTTATATTTCCGTTTGGGATGTATGAAAGAAAATGACGTTAAATCATGCATGAAGGTCTTAACTTAGATTGCCTTTAACTACGTCCGTCTATATTTTTATTGGTTTTCTATATCACTGAAAGTCTTTTTTAGTTTGAAAGGTATCAAGTTGCTTCCAATTTCTAACATAACAGTCATAATTTCAATCATTAAATACTTATTGCCAAATACTGCGGCCCTTTTATGATGGCTTTGTCGCGCGATAAATAAATGATAAAGCACATGTCACGTTCTAGCAAATATGTAATGAGTGACGGATGCTTTATAATTTATTTATTATTAGACAAAGCCTAGCATCAAAAGCCTGCAGAATATGTTAATGCAAAAATATTACTATAGCCATACAACTTAATAGGGAGATGAGTACGCGTAAATTACGAAGAGAGGGCAACGGCGCTGCGCCCCAAATTATAAAGACGGACAAAGGCGCAGTCGGTGCGATTCGTACTGGAGCATTCTTGCGCATTCGTAATACTTTGTATGTAGTGCATTCGTTCACGGTGCGTACAAGCCACACATACAAGCCGCGCGATATTCCTTTTGTAGGAAGAAAATTAAAAGAAGAAAGAAAGAAATAAGGAAAGAACGAAAAAAAGAAAGAAAG
The DNA here is from genome assembly GCA_947034925.1 of Eudemis profundana. NCBI lineage: Eukaryota > Metazoa > Arthropoda > Insecta > Lepidoptera > Tortricidae > Eudemis > Eudemis profundana. Next base: position 4,480,878 of record OX344809.1, read on the forward strand.
AAAGAAACAAAGAAAGAAAGAGAGAAAGAAAGAAAGAAAGAAAATACATTTATTTATTATAGTAAAAAGTTACAAAACAGGAAAAAATAAAAAACAAGAAAACAAAAAAAAAAAAAACCTCGCATCCACAAAAAGGTCCCAGCTCAGCATAATGCCAACTCCAGAGCTGGCGCTGGTCTTACTGCTATTATACTGTAGCTTTATGGTACCATAGCTCTCACGCATACTCCGACTCTCAATATAGCTATTCTGCTTTAGTACAGTTGTCTCTATCTCTTTATTACCTCAACTACGTGCACCTAGCCCGCCAAGACAACGGACTCAACCGCTGATAAAGGAGCGCAATTAAGTGGAATGGCCCCCGGCTGCAGCGGGCCTTCAATTACGCCAGGTTCTATCGCAGACATCGATTATTGCACAAAGGGACAGTCTTATATTAATGCTTTATTAAGTTTGGTTTGATGTATCAAACAAAATTACGTAAAACACACACAATTTCAACGCACTGATCACGTAATCTCTTTAAATTACATTGTTTCTTCAAACAATACAATAGTCTTTATGCCACATGTAGCCATAAAGTGGCTTTTTCCGCATTCTACGCGTACGGAAAAAGCCGCTTTCTGGCCAAGTATCGACATAAAATGATGTACACATCACGGGAGGTAATAAAGAAAGCCCTCGATCGCATATTTACGTCCCCCACCCTAGTTGTGTAATATACTATTATTTTGCACCAAAACAAAACATCATAAAACAACAACGACAATAACAACAGTATTTATAAAAGTGTATTTTTATTTGGATTATTCTTCGTTGTTTTCTACATTGCTGAAAGTCGTTTCCAGTATGGTCTTGACTAAATTTTTTCCAAATCTTATAGGTCTTTCCTGCGTCATGGTCAAAGAAACCAAGTTGAAGAATAGTAGTATTCTAGCTTTTCTAGCGATATTATACTAGTAGCTCTATTGCTACCTATCGCTATCCCATTACCTATCGCTTTAATACTTCAATTATGTACGAATGCACATAGCCCGCCAAGACAATGGACTCAAGTGCAATTAAGCGGAATGGCCCCCGGCTGCGGGGCTTCAGTTACGCCAGGTTCTATCGCGGACATCGATTATTGCACAAAGGGACAAGGTTACATTTATCTATACACTAGCGACCCGCCCCGGCTTCGCACGGTGTTTCTCTATTATATTATGCATGTATTATACATATAAACCTTCCTCTTCAATCACTCTATTTATTAAAAAAACCGCATCAAAATCCGTTGCGTAGTTTTAAAGATTTAAGCATACATAGGGACATAGGGACAGAGAAAGGGACTTTGTTTTATACTATGTAGTGATGACACAATATTTTTTGTTATTATACTGTGTCCACAACATGAAGAAATTGACAAAAATTGCAATTACGTCCAATAGCATAGTTATTTGGCAACCCGTAGCAAAAAACAGATTTGAAAAATACTCGATATTTTAGTCATGACACTCAAAAACACCGAGTCAGGGTATCACTTCGTCAAACGTCAATATCTCGAAACGTAGGTGATTTTTCTGAGGTCAAATTTACTTAATCTGATGTCTTATGAGCTGCAGCTGGACACCCTCTAAATTTCATGTTTGTTCGCGCATCCTGCAAAAAGTACCGGACCGATTTTTATGAAAATTCCAATTTCCCAATTTACAAAACCTAATTTAAAAATTGACACTATTCTGTATATACTCATAGTATCATCATCATTTCAACCTTGAGACGCTGCTGACCATAGGTCTCCCCTAAAATCTTCGACAATGAATGGTCGCACGCTTTGTGCCTCCATCGACTTCCACCGACCGTCTTGTGGGGAGCCGACCCACGCTGCATACAGTTCGTGGTCTCCATTCCAAAACCTTTAAGCCCCGTCGGCCATTGGTTATATAAATGTTGACCTTAAAGGACATGTATAAGTTTTTTTTCTGATTCGCTCTTTTTCAAACACTTAATTTATAGACTATCGATAGAACGAATATCAGCATAAATCTATTTCTTCTTAAACAGCCTTGTATACTAGTATTCCCGGGCTTGGCAAGTTGCTGTCCCGGGGGACTCCGCGTAAATTAGATGGCCGCGATCCTTCCCGGAGCGCAGCACAAGTAATTGCTAATTAGACGGTTGCTGAGAAATAAATAAATAGAAATACACATCACTTGCAAATTTTTAAATTAATTATGTAAATGATTTTAGTACCGACTAGACTCTGTGCGGAAACAGAATAGGATTTAGATGGGGGGGCGTTGTAATGCTTTTCTCCCGTATTTGCAAAAAAAAAATGCCATACTGGTTAGGTTAGGTCCGTTTTCCTATTCTCTTTCCGCACAGACTCTAACAGTAGTTTTAAGAATATAGCTAAAACCGTCGCGTTTTTTTAGGGTTCCGTAGCCAAAATGGCTAAAACGGAACCCTTATAGTTTCGTCATGTCCGTCCGTCCGTCCGTCCGTCCGTCCGTCCGTATGTCACAGGCATTTTACTCAAAAACTACAAGACCTATACTGATGAAATTTGGAATATAGATGTCTTGTAGATGCCGCAACTAAGTTTGGTAGTTAAATAATAAAAATAAAAAAATCTAGGGGGGGCACTCCATACATGTAACAGAAGCTAAAAAAAAATTTTTTCACAAAATGTCAACGTGTGGTACATAGTTCGACAGCTCTTTTGAAAACATTTTAAGGTTCTTAAGTAATGTTTTTGATTAAGTGAATACCTTTGGAAATAATCGTTCCGAAAGTTGTGAAAATTGTGTCCCCCCCCCTCTATCTTCTAAACCGTGTGTCCGAAAAATATAAAAAAAAATTACAAAGATAACGCTCAATTAATACTTTCAACGAAAATTATTTTCAACAAGATCGGATTAACCGTTTTTGAGTTATTGCCGATAAACCGCGCTTCTCAACAAAAGGACGTAATTGCTATGAAGATACGCTCTTTTGTTGTTGTACTTTTTTTACATCGTATTTTTGTACCTTATAGTTACGGCTATGGAACCCTACACTGAGCATGGTCCGACTTGCTCTTGGCCAGTTATTTAATGTATGTATGTAACTATATTTGTTCGGGTGGAACCATGCAACACAATTTTGAAGCAGATATCTTCAACCCATTGAGCTGAAATTTTGCAGAAATATGTAAATCAGATGACAATGCAATATTATAATAACACGGAGCTGATCTGATGATGGAATCAGATGGTAACCATAGGATCATTTAAATTACATAAGGTAAATTTACCGTGTTTGGGTCCATTTCATTAGTTGTGACGTGTAGTTTGCGATTACCTATACAAAAAAAGTACAGTCGGCAATAAAAGTTTGTCTAAAAAAAATATTTCTTGACAGAAACTTGCTATTTTTGTTTTCCCTATGATTCAAGAGCAGTGTTTATGTTTTTTCGACGTTACCGTTGAGTTCACGTCTGCTGTGGTTTTAGTAGCATCCAGTTATGATATTAACAAGAATACTTGCTGACAGAGAAGACAGCCCTTTGCAGATATACTGGATGTCGACGTTAATAAGCCCTCACTCTGAGGACATTTAATTCGTCAATTAATATTGATATATTAGACATTATAATTAATTAATAATTTAATCAACTAACCTAGCAACTTAAGTATTTACTAACAATATACGGTGTAACATGAGGAAACCGAATAATTATACGACATTTTTAACTTCAAATATGGTCATGAATACGCTGTTAAAGTTATTCGGTTTCCTCATGTTACACCGTGTATATGGATCTCTGTTGTCTTGAATAAATAATTTTGAATTTGAATTTGAATTTTATGTACCCAAGGAAACATGGTTTTCTTAAATCTAAAGTTTATTTATTTATCATTAAAAAATGTTCTTTCGAACTTAAACATCACTTTGATCTACTAAAATCAAAGTTGAAAATGCATTTTTTGTATATTACCTAATAACGAATAACAGGCATCGCGCTGATAATACTTTTCGTGGAACCACCACCTGAAGTTGTATGTATATTTTTTTATGAAAAATAGTACAATACTTACCCGGGGGGGTAAATCAAAGAATGTCTCAGATCGCAGGTATTTGACGCCCGAGCCGAAGACAAGGGCGATAAATATACGATCTGAGGCTTTCTTTATTACCTCCCATGGTAAGTACGAAATTGGACGTCGCCCCCATACCCCCGTCGTGGCGAACATAAAAATCTGGGTGAGGTCGCAAATAATCGCACAACGTTGAATATGTTGGGATGTTGTTAGGATACATATAAGTAGTGTAAACTCGATTTTGCAGTTTCGAAAAAGTTGTGCTAAATGTATGGTGGTCGCAAAACACCGAAATTTTCGGTCATTTTTCAGATTTTGGTCTGTACCTTCTAAAAACCGGATTTTTGGATAAAATTGTCTATGACACTATTAAAGAAGATAAAATTCCCTACAATATGAATTTACCATCAACTCTGCATGTTCAGAAAATGTTGAGATATAGCACTTCAAAAAATTGCAAATTTTCCTTAAAAGTTCGAAATTGCACTTTCAGCTACCTCTCAAGCTGAATAGCAGCTGAAATACTGATCTTACATTGACAATTAGATGTATGAAGTTATAGAGCAATTATTGAGCTTTATTTAAGGTATAATTTGAACCCTCTACTAGCGATAATTCTCTTGTTATCGAAAAAAACCAAATCATTAGAGAACTCAGATTTCTCAGGAAAGAGTGCTCCTAAAGCAAATTGTTAGTATATTGCGCAGTTATTCATAGGAAGTTTTAAAAATGACTTTATATTTCTAAACATCATTCATTTAAAAAGTTCTGAGAGACCATGATTATCGCGTACATCGCACATTATGTAAATGATAAAAGCATCGTCACATTTACTTTTACATACGTGCGTAAATTCGAGTGTGTTAAATACTTTATTATTTATTTATACTGTGATATGCGTAACCATCATATGCCCGCTAAATTAGTCTTAGATACACATCGTAAGTAGGGTTTGCAATTCGAATATTCGAAATATTCGAATATTCGCCGGAAATAATATTCGAATATTAAAGTATTCATTATTCGAATAAAACGAATATTTCAAATACTAAAAATGATGGATGAATTCATTAATTTTTCTTTGAAAATCGCCAGGGTTCATTATTCTTTACGTAAAGATTAAGCCCACCTGATTAGTTAGACAATAAAACAATATTATCGTGAAGTTTTAAGATCAATCTCGAACCGTTGGCAGTTCGTGGAGTAGAATTCGAAAGAGGCCTCAGGGAAAACCTTGACTTTGTCTAATCCGTAATTTAAAAGCTACTCAACAAACTAGGGTTCTGTACCTGTATAACAAACGCAGTTGCCCATGGTATCCATGGAGCAGGCCCACGGCCCAGCACTAGGAACATACAAAGGCGCAAATAGTGCAGTCTTAGCTCAAGCTATTATTAAAATTGCATTTTTGTGCCTAATTTAATTACTATTTGCTGGGTTTCGTAATTTTGTCATTAATTTTAACACGGAGGTGTCCACTGCTGAATATAAACATCGCCTAAAGACATTAACAATCAAATGGACGACGTTTATTGCCGCCATCAACTGCTGGTGATCCTAACCTGGACGTCATCTTGTGAGCACGCTGCGTTTTCCGGTTCATGATCTTCATTCAAGAACCTTTAGGTCCCATCGCGCATCGGTTTATCGAGTAATCTAGCTCGAAAAACCGGTGGCTTATGCTGAGCCCATTGTCACTTCAACTTTTTAACTCTGACCGCTTTATCGCTCACCTTAGTTCTTCTACAGATTTCTGATTTGACTACTTAAAAGGACTCCGATCAAGATTATAGTTCTCTCCATAGCACGTTGAGCTACTCTGAGACAGTTCATTATTGTTATTGTTGAAGGTTTTGGGCCTTTTATATGCCGCTTCGACCATTGCTGATCTATTGTGGCAGCCCTTTTGTTATATTTCACTGCAGAGGCCCGTTGAGTCTAGGAAATTCCAGATTCTTTGGGCAGTGAGTAGTTGTATCGCATCCGGAAACAAAATGTGTCGCCCTAGATGGATACTGCGTTTGCGCATGAGTAGTCCGCATGAGCAAAGGATGTGCATGGCAGTCTCCTCTGACTCTTGGCAGAACCTGCATGCTGGATCTTGTTTCATACCCATTTGAAACAGATGTTTGTTCAGTTTGCAGTGGCCAGTGAGGATTCTGGTCACTGAGCAAATTTTAAATCTTTTGTGTGATAATAACTCTGTAGATTTTTTGCTGTTGAACCCTTCAATAAAGGTTTTCGAGTGCTATTGTCCTTTTACGGACTTCCAGTGCTCGATTGCCCTACCTTTGTAAAGGTTGTGTAACAGAGAGTAGGCTTTTTGCTTGGTGGTACCATAAAACGGTTCCGGGCATCCTACGTCATCACATTTTTTTGAGCCATCCGTGAACCAGATTAGGCTGCGCTCTTCGAAGAACGTTTGTTCATTTGCCCATTCGTCCCTAGAGGGTATTTCCACCGAGTATATTTTTGTGAAGTTACATACAATATTCATCAGTGGGCATGCATAGGGAGGGTATTTCCACCGAGTATATTTTTGTGAAGTTACATACAATATTCATCAGTGGGCATGCATAGGGTGTTGTTTTTTAAACACTGAGCTGAGTTTTCAAACACAGCTTGGTCAGTGTTTGTGAGCGCCATGTGGTCCTCGTTTCATTATGCTCATAGTGAGAGACTACGCTTCTACTTCGTATATCGTCACTGGCTACAAACTAGTAGCGTGGCGTTAAATATATACTTAGTAAAGCCGGAGCAGATTTGGACTACTTTTTCTTCAGGAGTACTACTACTCCTGAAGAAAGAGTAATACAAATCTGCTCGTCATACTCCGGTCATATGCTTCAAAATGGGCAAACCGGTGGGAATCGGATTCTATGGCCGCCACGCCACTGCTACATACACTGAACAAAGATCTGTCACGACGCAAAGATCATTTTCAGTTTTCTAAACATACAGCGTCTCATTTTCACGGCGTCATTTGAAATTCCGGAATATCTCGAGCGAGACCAATGTGTTTGTTTTACCAGTTAGTAAGTATACCGAGTAGAAGAGTGATTTTTCGCTATGGGCCTTATGAATGGAATGTAACATGTAATGGAAACAGCTATTCTCTCTCCTTGAACTCTGTTTATTCATCGTAGATAACTTGCTAGTTTATTGTGATATTATTTACGTGATTCCAAACGCTCGCAATAAGTTTTTTGGTAAATATTCGAAAATATTCGAATTATTCGAATATTCGAATAATGGAAATGTAAGTATTCGTATTATTCGAATACTAAAAATCAACGAATATTGCAAACCCTAATCGTAAGATCTTAGTCATAAAATGTGAAAATCAACGTAAAGTGATGGCGAGTTCTCGGCTCCAGTGATAGAATTACAGGACGCAATGTAAATTAGTATTTAGCGCAATAACTTACACTAAAGAGTGGCTATGTAGTTACCCTTGAATCGCTGACATTTTACGGAATCCGGCAAAAAGTTATCTTCGATGACATAAAACATTAGATTCAACGTTTGTCAACGAAACGTCACGCAACCGGTAAGTTTGTGTAGTTATACGTGGTTATACGTTTACACCTACTAGTTTTTCGCGTCTAATTATGCTCCTATTTTGTGTAAGTAGGTACTTATAATATTAGGCTTGCTTTTACGCAATTGGCTAAATGGTCGCATTCTTCTGAATTACACCTAGAAAAGTGTCGTCAAAATCATGTTCATGGCTAAGTAGTCAAGCAGGGGCTTATTGCATAACAAAGTACGAGATAATATTATAAGTTTGTATGGATTTTTACTAATATTAGCTTGTCTTCTACTATGTACTCGTCTAATGAGTCTATTCTCGACGAGCTCAACATCAAAACGAGACACAATCTGTACACAACGTGTCCAAAGCTTCTTCGGGCATCTGGTCAGGTCAGGTCCGGATAGTCTGGAGAAGCTCCTAATTACTGGTCGCATGGCAGGAAAAAGGAGTAGGGGCCGTATCGTATGCCTATGCTGAATCGTGATGGGTAGGATGTAGCCAACAGTTGTGTGTAATACGTAAATTATATGCTAGATAAGCTAACAATATGCGTAACGTAGGCAAGATGACCAACCTAATGTTACAAAATACGTGTACGATCTTCTAACAGTGCCAAAGTCCATCATATAAATTTGGCTGGACAAGGAGCCCCACATGAGATCCTTATGAGTGGGGTAATAGTTAAGAAACGGGAAGCCGAGTCAAAGCTTTCCTCAGCTCAAAAAGGTGTTATCTCAAACACCGTAGGAGCATTCCACGGAAACGTTACGTCAGGGACACTACCTTTTTAATACTTTTTACAGGTAAAATTAAAATCTGAATATCGGTATGGTAATATCAAGACTTGGCTTTAAGATTGGTAGTGTTTCTTAGTAGTAACTAAAAGAATATTAGGGTTTGCTACTATAGCATTACGTAAGCGACAAAAAATATGTTTTCATGGAATGTTCCAATAGGAACTACATACTCACTTCTAAGTTGTAACTTATTACAATAAATACGAATTTACGAGGTGTCCTGTACACGTTGATTTTCACATTTTATGACCAAGATCATATAATGTGTATATAAGACTAATTTAGCGGGCATATGATGGTTGCACATATCACAGTATAAATAAATAATAATGTATTCAACACTCTCGAATTTACGCACGTATGTAAATGTGACGATGCTTTTGTCATTTATATAATGTGCGATGTACGCGATCATCATCGCCCCTCAGAACTTTTTAAATGAATGATGTTTAGAAATATAAAGTCATTTTTAAAACTTCCTATGAATAACTGCGCAATATACTAACAATTTGCTTTAGGAGCACTCTTGCCTGAGAAATCTGAGTTCTCTAATGATTTGGTTTTTTTCGATAACAAGAGAATTATCGCTAGTAGAGGGTTCAAATTATACCTTAAATAAAGCTCAATAATTGCTCTATAACTTCATACATCTAATTGTCATTGTAAGATCAGTATTTCAGCTGCTATTCAGCTTGAGAGGTAGCTGAAAGTGCAATTTCGAACTTTTAAGGAAAATTTGCAATTTTTTGAAGTGCTATATCTCAACATTTTCTGAACATGCAGAGTTGATGGTAAATTCATATTGTAGGGAATTTTATCTTCTTTAATAGTGTCATAGACAATTTTATCCAAAAATCCGATTTTTAGAAGATACAGACCAAAATCTGAAAAATGACCGAAAATTTCGGTGTTTTTCGAGCACCATAAATTTAGCACAACTTTTTCGAAACTGCAAAATCGAGTTTAAACTACTTATATGTATCCTAACAACATCCCAATATATTTAGCGTTGTGCGATTTTTTGCGACCTCGAATGTTCGAAATGACTGGGTCACCAGGCCAAGTGGGTTTTTCCGCACGCGTAGCGCGCGGTAATGGCCACTTTATAGCCAGGTGTGACGTAAAAAAGTACTATAAGTGTATATCAATGGTCTAGTTCACACTCGTACTAATTTCATTTCTTTTTGCAATGAAATTCTAACTTATAGATTTGTGTACTACCGTGCTAATTACGAAACTTTTTTCCTCGTAATTAGTACAAGTGTGAAATATAACATCGATATATGAGTATTTATTTATATGTGTGAAGTTTTCTTTTGCTAAATAAGACCCTTTGCAAAATCCAAGGCAGAGAGATTTTATCTCAGATCTTAACATTCGCTGATATATGAATATGGGAAACGACATAATAAGATTATAGACAGGTAATTCAATTTACTGTAGAGTATTCTGGATTTAAGCTCGTAATATCCTACTTCGTAAAGAAAGGAGCCAGCTTATCAAAAGATTAGTGAAACCTAAATATTTTCTTATCATACGTAGTTATATTTTTAACAGTCGCTGAGAAATAACATAGAATAAGGCGATGAGAATAGTAATGTGACATTTGCGAATAGCAATGTGGGAGTTTTGGGAATGAACAGTTGAAAAGATTTTCACTAAAATTCCTTGCAGAACGTCGTAGAAAGGAAGTAGTTTTCAAACTTTATTCTCTAGGGCAGTGTTTCTTAAGTTTTTTTAAAGGATGGACCACATTCATTTTAAAATTATTTCCGGGCCAACGAATTCTTGGATGGTGACCACTAGCGCTTCCAAACCTGGGGTTGTTTATATCGCGAAAACCGGGGTACCGAGATTGGCCATAGTGGCCACGCATCGGAAGACGCACCTTGAGTAGGTACCCCTCAAGGTAGATTAACGACATGGTGACTATGGTGAGGGATGCTGAATTCCAATGGATGCGGTATGGGGGGGGGGGGGTACAGAACCTCCAATCAGGCTACGTTTACTACGTTTCCACCAGAGCTGTGTGATGTAGCGGAGCGATAAGGAGACAAAATGAAAATGAAAATGAAAAAAAATGAAAATGAAAAATTACACACAACACACACTACACTATTATAACATGACTGTAACACCTGTAACCTGACCCTGTTCGAGCAAATAAATGATTAATGATATTCGAGGAAAAAATTGGTGGTTTTTAGAGTTCCGTACCTCAAAATGCGAAAACGGAACCCTTAGAGGATCACTTTGTTGTCCGTCTGCCTGTCTATCTGTCCGTCTGTCAAGACACGTTATCTCGGGAATGCGTGGAGGTATCGAGATTAAATTTAAACCATATACCTACTCAGATTTACGGTCCCTTGAAGCTGTGAAAAAAAGAAATTTCTAGATTAACGTAACAAAAAGATATGGCCGATAATACAGCAAAAATAGTACATTACACAACAAGGGTGGTAAAACAAAGAAAGGCCGAGATCGCAGATGTTTGCGGCTCGAGCTGCAAGCGAGGGACGTAAATATGCAATCGAGGGCTTTCTTTATTACCTCCCGTGTTGTGTACATCATTTTATGTCTACACTTGGCTTAGAAAGCAGCTTTTTCCGTACGCGCAGCGTGCGGAAAAAGCCACTTTATGGCCAGGTGTGGCATAAACGTATATTTCGACACACTCAAGAAAACCAAAATTTATAGGGTTTTTTCCTTTGACCTATAACTCTGAAATTTGGCCAGTAATACTGGCTTATGCTACAAATATAGGGAAAAGTCTGAAAACTATACATTTGTAGTTAAATCCTAAAAACTATAGTTTTTATTTAAAGTATTTTGTACTTTAAATAAAGCGACAGAGGCGACTAGCACTTGTCCGGTATTTTCCTCGCACCGCTACCTCACCAGGGCATTTCTCCAGAAATATGTCTGCGGTCACCTTTCATCTGGCCCTTTTTCATACTAAATGTATGGAGACAGATGAATGAGTCGCAGACATATTTCTGGAGAAATGCCCACCACCGCTCAGCACAACTGTGTTGGAAATACAAATGCAGCAATATGGTGTTCTTTGGGAGCCTAAGTCAAACAGTGAACGTCTATCAGGTCAATTACAATGAAGCGAAAGGATCGTGTCTGTCTTAACAACTAGGAGATAGTAGGTATTCTGGACTCTGCAATTACATCTAAACGCGTGGTCTTTGCAGCGTTCCATTATTATCTAGTTAAGACGAAGCGAAGTTTTTAACGAGTACGGGAAAAGTACAGTTGCGTTAAGTTTCCCTTATAAATGGGTTGTTCTTCAGAAATATGTCTGCGGTCACCTTATTCCTCTGGCCCTTTTTCATACTAAATGATGGAGACAGAGGAATAAGTCGCAGACATATTTCTGAAGAATAACCCAAATTCAGATTGAATGGAGCTGATAATAAAACATCATTTCTTTTTATACTTAGGATTAGGAAATTATTTTAACTACATTGAATTAATGGGTCAGGTGAAATTTTCAAATTTTTATCATAATACTCCTGTATCAATATGTTACATTTTTAACTGTGTAGTTTCTCATATAATCAAACTGAGTTCGTTTTTAAAATATTACTTGTGGCTAAGAAATAAAATAGATAAATATAAATAAGCCTCGGGAGACCCCAGGGCTACCGCCTACCTGTCCCAGCGGATCGCTATTGCGGTCCAACGTGGAAACGCTGCCAGCGTCATGGGGTCGATGCCGCAGGCGGACATGTTAGAAGGGGTATTCTTTTTATAGTTTTATTTTGTTTATTTTAATGCTCAATTAAATGTTTTTACATGAATAGAATAGAATAGAATCTTTATTTTGCAATAAACACTATCATACGAGATAGTTCCATCTATACATTATAATTGATATTTATATATCTTGAAATAAATAAGCTAATTAATATGGAAAACTCAAAATGTCTTCAGTAATTTACAGAAATTGACAGAAATAAGGGTTTTTAAGGGCGACTATCCTTTGACCTGAACATCACTCAAAAGTAAGTCTAATGTAAGTAAGCTGGCTCACTAATTAAATTTTTAGAGGCAATACTAAAAATAGTAATTTTTATTTGCAGACTTAGCTTGAAGGATTGCACGGTTGAATTGGCAGTGGCAAGACATATACCCCGGAGAACGGATAACCTTGCGGCAGAAAATTCCTGGAGTGCTGACTATACAAGCATACTATATTACAGCACACAAGACTACATGAATGATGAAACACCGTGGGATTAACTGCGACTGGAAATAGATATATTTTAAAAACAATGTTTGATTAGTTGTCTTTTTCTGTTTTTGTACTTGCCAATTGTTTTGACACTTAGAGACCATTTACATCTCTAAGAAAAAATGGACTTAATTTAGTAAATAAGTATTTTCAATTTGTATTTTGACGTTTGGAGATCCTTTACACCTCCAAAACATAATATTTTGACAACGGAGACTCTTTACATCTCCATTAATTCTAGTATCAATTTATTTTCTATTTTTTATTTGTCTTGTTTGAACGCATCTATAGAGAGACCCTTTACATCTCTATAAATGTAGTTTTTAAGGTAATGTAATGTATATTAAATTATTAAAAGAGAAACTGGTGAGTTTCTTCCGGCGCTTCTTCTCACCAGAAGGTCATTACCCGAAGCGCCAAAAAGAAAAGAAGACAAAGAATGTAAAACATGTAAAAGAGCCCTTGAGGGCCTACTTACAGAAATAAATTATTTTTATTTATATTTATTTATTTATTTATACGTAAGCGCAGCGTAGGACGGCCCTGGACTCGGTGAACAGACGACCCCGTGACAGTAGCGGTGAGTCGGTGGATGCGGTCTGCACACGACCGCACTCTGTGGCGATCTATGGGGGAGGTCTGCCCATCAGTGAGTGCCCATGGTTGATGGATTTGCGTTAGAGCTAGCTATTTATCTGTTCTTATATAGTTATAAATCTAAATATATTTATCTATGCTATGGAGAGGCTTGTACAGGGTAGAGTTAATGGCACAAGATTCAGAGATTCCTTTGCGACGGATGGACCAAGTGAAAGATCTAACGGAATCATCTCTAAACCTGTGCGTACGAAATGCGGGAGGTGAGGGAGAGATGGCTGGAGACAGTCAAAAAGGCCATGCTACGTCCCCCATAACCACAACTATTCTGCCGTCCAATCCTTAAACAACAGTAACTGGTATTTTTGCGACATTTTGTTTTTTTTTTGTGTTCTCGAATCAGCAGGTTAAGACGCTAATGTATATATAGTCCATATCAGTGGCGTGGCGTCCAAAGAACTCGATTCCTACCGGCTTGCCTAATATCAGGCGTTTGACCACATTTTTCTACAGCTCTTAAGGAAAATGAACGCCACATCTGCACCGGCTTGCTCAATATCTTTTACGCCACGCCACTGGTCCATATACGATTATGACAATTGGAACATTTAGAAACCCAAAAGCCTCCATGTTCAGTATTGTGCCAAGAGTATACGACTAAGAAGAGGTATATTTATTTGTCTAAGAAAGTAAAAGTTCACAGCGCCTCGCCTTAAGAAACTGCGAAGCACTTGGAGTCTCCTTTATCTAGTCGCTTAATGAACTTTGCTTAACCGCTAGACTGGTACAGTTAACGGGCAGAGTGCCTTATGTCGTGACCTAGTATTTGATACCTAGGTTTTGTTTCGATCTTAAGATGATTCGAGGTGGTCGGTTTTCCATACAAACATAAAGAGGGTCATTGTTTTGACGACCGGTTTAGCCTAGTGGTTAGCTGACGGTCCTGTAGTTAAGAGCAAATATTATTTGGATGTTTTCTATGTATTTTAATTTGTATCTATTAAATATGTCCTCGTCTAGTATCCATAACACAATCCTTATTTAGCTTACTATGGGACTAGTTTGATTTGTGTAAGATTGCCCGCTAATATTTATTTATTATTTCTTAAATAACAAAAAAAGTATATCCTACTTTGTTTTGTTTGAAATCATAAACCTTCTTTGGTCAAATTGCAACCAAGTAAAGATCTGATGATAGGATCTTGGCGAAATCGAGGGAATTCCTCGAACATTATCCATAAGAATTCTATACCTGCACAATTCTCGCTGACTGTACACTGTAATAGTAAGTGACACAAGTACTTTGACAATTAAGGTTAATTTTCTTTGTTACTTTGTAATTTAGTTCCAGTAAATTGTAATTGCAGTTCGTCATTGCGAGTTTGCGAATGAAAGTGGTTTTATTTAAGGCATTAATACTTATTCCTTTGTTTGAAGCTAAAGTTACTAGTGTCTGGTTTTAGGAGCTTTTGTTTTCGACGTACTTGAAGACGCCTTTGTTTATTCTTAACCGACTTCAAAAACTAAGGACGTCGGTTCATGGGATTTTTTATGTATGTTTCCCGATTATTCAAAGACATCTGAACCTGTTTGGAAAACTCATTTTTGTTTGAATACAGCTGCCAGTTGGTCCCATTGCAACCAAATCAAGATCTTTTTTTTATTGCCTTAGACTGGCAAACAGGCAGACGGCCCACCTGATGGAAAATGGTCACCGCCGCCTATAAACATTTGCAACACTAGATGCATTGCCAATGCGTTGCCAGTATCGAAGAAATTTGACAACACCCTTTTTAAAAAGCTCAAGAAAGGTTCTGATGCTTGCACGCATATTTGGATACCTATGTTAAATAGTAACGTTAATAACTCATTGTTCTTGTTATCGAGTAGGCTCGTGTAAAGTCGGTAATATTAACATTATAATTTTGTATTAATTAGAGTCAAATATAGTGACAATCTACTAGCGGTATCCGATACTTTGTTCGCTTGTATTTTAGTACGGAAAACTTCCTTTTTTCCGAAGAAACAATTAATAAGTATTAACCGGGGTTATAACACCGTAGCGAGCCGTAACTTCACCTGTACTTAGTTGATTTTCTTAATTATCTCTGGGCAACTTGCATGCAAGCAAACGTGGTACTGCAGGTGAAGTAACGGTATACCTGTAAATTTCAATGAAAACTTTCCAGGCTTATGATCCTAGGCCCAAATAGCCCAAAATCTTCTATGTCTGATCATTACACTTAGATATATGAGACAAAAAGAGTGAGGTTACTTAAATCGAATTGGGCAGGTCACATATGCAGAATGAGTAACAACAAATCAACAAATTTAATTACAGAATGGACCCAGAGAGACGAACCAAGAGCACAAGGTCGCCAAAAGAAATCGTGGGCTGGTATATTTATAAAAAAATTGGATCCGCATTGGATGGTCTAAGGTAGAGACCGGGAGCTGTGGAAAGAATTGGGGGAGACCTACGCCAAAGAGGCGACTACTACATAATTATTTAATGCAGTTTTTTTTATTTGTAGTAGAATGTTTTATTGATTTATATGATATACACAAAAAAGAAACAAAGCCAAACGTGCAACCGAAATGGTCTCCAATGTACTCGTAGTTAGCTGGACTACGCATAGCTCTGCCAACGGCACTGGTTTTCTGTGTATCCAGGGCGGATCGGTAGTGCGGGACAGCATACATCGATAACAACAACCGATTTAACCGTTCATTTCCCATTACAAAATCCGGTTAAACCGATTATACCAGGTGGAACGGAACGAGGGACTTTCATGCAAACGTGGCATTGTCTAACTTTAGTACATTATTTCCTCCAAATATACTATGTTAATATCTATCACCGTTTTCAAGTTACAGCTTGTTAAACTTTCATGCAAAAAACTGCGTGTTTCAACCCTATTTAGAGGCCATACGCGGACACGGGTGGCAGCGTGTAGCGCTAGCGGCGGCGAAATAGTAGGGTTGTAAAAACATTAAAAAGTAGTTACTATTTTGATAGTTTTTTTTTTCTTCATTATTACAAGCATTTGACTATTGCAATTCGATTCTACATCAAATATATGACACTATATTTTCAGGAAAGTCCCTCGTTGTATTCCACCCGTTATAAGACAAAATAACTGGCCAAGAGCATGTCGGACCATGCTCAGTGTAGGGTTCCATAGCCGTAACTATAAGGTAAAAAATACGATGTAAAAAAGTACAACAACAAAAGAGTGTATCTTCATAGCAATTACGTCCTTTTGTTGAGAAGCGCAGTTTAATTTTCGTTGAAAGTATTAATTAAGCGTTATCTTCGTGATTTTTTCATATTTTTCGGACCCACGGTTTAGAAAATAGAGGGGGGGGGACACAATTTACACAATTTCGGAGCGATTATTTCCAAATACATTCATTTAATCAAAAACATTACTTAGGAACCTATTAGTGTTTTTTAAAGAGCTGTCGAACTATGTACCACACAATGATATTTGCTGAAAAATTTTTTTTTACTGTCTTTAACATGTATGGAGTGCCCCCCCTAAAAATATTTATTTTAATTATTTATATACCAAACTAAGTAGCGGCTCATAAAACACACCTATATTCCAAATTTCATCAACATCCATCATGTAGTTTCTGAGTAAAATGCCTGTGACATACGGACAGACAGACAGACAGACAGACGGGCGGACATGACGAAACTATAAGGGTTCCGTTTTTGCCATTTTGGCAACGGAACCATAAAAACGATTTTTATTTTTTCCATCCCTAACGACTCCCGTGAACCTCCGCACAACTTCAGAGTATTAAACAACCAAGTATTCTTTTCATCTCGTCACTCTTCCTTAAATGAATTAACTTTAATGACGCTCGCGTTTCCTTTCATTCCCTATTTAATTGAGTTCGTTATTTTTTCCAGCTCCTTGTATTTTTATGAACTAGAAACATGTTTAAGAGATTCTTTTGATATTTGATTGAAATAAGTTTCGTATTCTTTTTAGTATTTAGTTGCTAAAGTTCCTAAGTCTTAAATGTCAAGGAGAAGAAATGAAGAAGTTAATAATTGATGCTGCATATTGTTTTCTTTATCCGTGGATCATGAATGGTGTAAATTGTTAGTATCTACAATTCCATTAACATAAAATAATTTGAAGACAAAGGAGCGAGGAAATAGAAATTAAAGGTCAAAAGATAGTATTAAGCATGAAAGGTGCGTTTCATAACTATATGTATAATTTCTGTACTAGAATTTTCGCGTGGTTTCGCCTCGTCTTTCCCGTTATTTTCTCAAATGGCCCGGCATTGGTGGATTTTTAGGGTTCCGTACCACAAAAGGAAAAAACGGAACCCTTAGTAAGATCACTTTGTTGTCCATCTGCCCGGCAGTCTGTCTGTCTGTCCGTCTGTCAAGACCCTTTATCTCAGGAACGCATGAGGTATCGAGTTGAAATAGGGATGACGACTGGGTTAAAACTATATACCTAATTCTATTTAGTCCGACAGTTAGATTATGGAAAAATATGGGACACGTATTTTTTGGTTTATCAAAATATTAAAAATCGACAAAGTTATAGATCATCAAACTTCTGGAGTGGGGGTTTGTGACGTCACCAGGTAAAAAATGTACCTAGGAGTGACGTCACTCGAAACACTCTATCCTCGTAATTTTTTGTTTGTCAAACAAAAGAAAGAATACGTGTACAATATTTTTTAATAATCTAACTGACGGACTAAACAGTTTTTTTAAGTCCTCTAGCCCATTATAACCACTCAGGTTTATGATCCCTTGAAGCTAGGAAAAAATCAAACTTCTAAGTTAACGTAAAAAAAAAGATATGGCCGTTTATGCCGCAAAAAACGTACATTTCGACTCTCTCAAGGAAAGCAATAGGGTACTTTCCGTTGACCTAGAACTATAAAGTATATCGTCTTATACTACAAGTACAATGAAATATCTGAAAACTATATATACATATAAATAAATAAATAAATATTAGGGGACAATCTTACACAAATCGAACTAGCCCCATAGTAAGCTCAATAAGGCTTGTGTTATGGATACTAGACGACAATATATTTAATAGATACAAATACATAGAAAACATCCATGACTCAAGAACAAATATTCGTGCTCATCACACAAATAAACGCCAAAAGAAAAGAAGAGAAAACAGTAAAATGAGACATGTAAAAGAGCCCTTGAGAGCCTACTTGCAGAAATCAATTATAGTATTTTATTTTATCTTACCGGGATTCGAACCCAGGACCTCCTGCTTCGTAGGCAGGGTCACTACCAACTAAGCTAAAGCGGTCGTCAATTTTGTAATTAAATTACAAAAAAATATAGTCTTTATTTAAAGTATTTGTACGGAACTCTCGGTGGGCGAGTCGTTTGCCCTTATCTGGTTTTTTCCTCGCACACCGCTCTGCTACCTCGCACAGTTTTGGTGGAGGCGCAGCCTTATTGCCCAATAATGACACGATATGCTATAACTAAAATTACTGCTTGCATAAAATTGATTGCACAAGTTGACTGCCACAGATTTTACTAAATATTATACGTTCGAAAAGTTTTGCAAATGGTCAGTGGGGTCACATTATCATGACAATATTGCAGTACCCAAGTTTCGCTCTTTAACTTACATATTTATATACATTTTAAGATGAAATAAACTAATATTTAATGAGTACTAGGTTTAAAATATGCACTAGTATCTATTGACTTGCAAAATAATTCCTAATAGAACGTTAATAAACAGTATTTGTTTTAAGCACCAAGCGCAAACTACCATAATAGGTGCTATGGAATGTATCATGGAATTTATTGTAAGTACAGCTCGATTTTGATAAAAAATATAGGATAGTTTATACCCGACTGCATGTAAAAATGAGGGTTAGTCTTAAGTATTGTTATTTTATTCATCCGTAGTATAAGAAAAATGTCAAAAATATCATACAAATAGTTCGGTGTAGGTATGGCACTGTATCTTTGTATGCGTTCTAAATAAAAAACAAACAAATAAAAAAAGAGAATTGTCATTTTCCGTCAGCTACTAATTTCGAAAGACCAAGAATAACATATAAAGCTACACAAACCAAATAAAAGAGAAAATAACCGTCTTGGCTTAGATAAATCTAAAAAGTAGCACTTTATATGGTCAGATGCAGAGGGGTGTATGTTCCATTATATTATTAAGACCAGCGCTGGCTCTAAGGTCGGCATTTTGCTGAGATGGGACCGTTTTGTGGCAGCGCATCTTTAATTTAATTTATAATATTTTTTTATTGCTTTTATCTTGTGCTGTCATGAATAAACGTATTCGCTTTCTTTCTTTCTTTCCATTAACTCCATCGACAAAGTCTAAGGGCACGTTTCCACTGACGGTAACCTGGGCGGAGTGGAACGACCGTAACTTGACCAATCCAAAGCAATAGCAAGAGTGGCATACTCCGCGATTTCGCCGCGCGGCCTTGAGGCCCGCGCCTTAGCCACCACCCAGAAAGAGCACGCGTTATGCGAAAGAGAGTCGGGCGGACCTGAACGTCAATTTTGGTTAAAAGATAAACGTCCGTACGTAGTACTATTACTTATTCCGCGACTCTGGTGAATACCTACTGGCTATTTCGCCTACTGACTGCAATACGGCCACATCTCAAAAAAAAATCCATTTTTTTTGACAAGTACCTGACGAAAAATATTAAAAAATACATTTTTTTTCCAGATGTGGCCGTATTGAAGTCAATAGGCGATTTAATTTATGATGAAGTAAATAGTGGGATACTGTTATTTACTAGTTTACTAGGGTCGGCAGACGACGCGGCGGCACCGCGTAAAGTTTTTACATTACGTCCGCTCCGCTGCCGATGGAACACGCGGTTTCCAATAAACTGGGCTACACTTCCGGACATATTAATTAATGCACCGATAAGTTCACTTTACTGCCTCCTGGGATGTTCTCGCTGCGCATGGGGCCTTGGGGTTCTTCAAAACGCAGGTATAGGGAACCTACAGGAACTATAGCTGGCAGCACTAAATCGACAAGAGACTATGCGGACAGTAAAGGAAACTTATCAGGCCTGAAAAAATACTTATGAATGTCAATGTCAGGTGTAGGGGAGACCGGGTATGGTTGTCCCACGGGTTGGTTGTCACAGCAGCCATTAAATAATACGAAACGAAGGAATAATTGCATCGCTCGGTGTTAAAAGATCGCAAGAGCTTCACCTCCTTCCCTACTTTACCAATCGATGCACTTATTCCTTCGTTTCGTATTATTTAATGGCTGCTGTGACAACCAACCCGTGAGACAACCATACCCGGTCTCCCCTAAGCCGTGATCACACTGAAGTTAAGCGTTCATCATCGTGATAATAACGGCGTTTCCCGTTCATGAGGTCCCTCATGGTCAACACCATTCTAAAAATGTTAGCGGGCAGGACAGACTGCAGATCGTCTGCTGACAAGCAAAAGTCACTAAAACATCTGTCACTGCTCTTTTAAAGGTCGTATCTAATTAGTAAATCAATACTGAGATACGAGCTTTACTTTAAGTACCTAGGTATTTGTCACTTAGCTTAGTGACTTTTGATTGTCAGCAGACGACATATTTGTCGCACTGTGGATGATTGCACTCCCCTACGAGTGCTGTAGTTTAGTAGGGTAGGCGGCCTATTTGTAAGTGTTCCCAGTATACTGGTGAGCAGGGGGTGTCGCGAACGGACAGCCTGCCCTAGTCATCTTAAATAAATTCTTACTATAATTAATTATACCTACTTACTACTTTTTTAATTTTAATCATTAAAAGAATCAAAACCTAAAAATAAGGAGATGATTTGACCGCTCTGAGTAAGATGACATCATATTACTCTTTTTCATAGAAACTT
Organism: Eudemis profundana; assembly: GCA_947034925.1. NCBI lineage: Eukaryota > Metazoa > Arthropoda > Insecta > Lepidoptera > Tortricidae > Eudemis > Eudemis profundana. The sequence goes on from OX344809.1 coordinate 4,502,001, forward strand.
CATACTTTAGGCAACCTTTACTGTAAAAGCATTCATATAATTTATGTAAGCTCTCACCTCACCTATAACTCTTAAAACGCATGGGCTAATGCTATCTCACCTGTGAGTTTTTATACAATTTTCTAGTTAATTTTTTTGGCTCGAAGTGTATTTGCAGATTAAGACCCAGATGTGTTTCAACATTGTTCAGCGGTATCTAAAATGAACCCGTAGTTTGTCTGTCAGTGTTTTAATTTGTACTCCAAAAGGTGATATTAACCATTAATTATCGTTTATTTATAGAATTTCATACACACCTTTTTCAGTCACGTAAATTTTTGCAATGTCATAAATATTTGATTGAATCAGGCGTTACTTTGCGAAAATCCATGTTAATTGTATGTTTCGTGGATTAGCAAAGCAATATTTTTGTTTTAATGTCATAAATTAACAAATACATTTCCCTTTAATCTCTAAAATGGTCTTGAAAACAGTGAGGCGTTTTATATAAAATAATTGTCTTTTTTTACATAATTTACGTAAAATGGTTCAACATGTTCTATGTAAAACACCTCACAGTTGATTCAAAGTATTCAAATTAATTGTTTTTCTAACAATATTGCTCTCTTTGTCCTCATATAAATAATCATAAAGTATATAAGGGATATTGACTTAAGATTTAAATAAGTATAGGCGATTGGCACCCAAAATAGGCAAGTTTCGAAAATTACCGTAACAGGACTAAATATTGAAGAAGTAATACATTTTAAAGACCCTACGAAGTTTAAGAGTTCAAAACTTTAAAGCATTGTTGACGACTTACGAATGTTCAAAATAAAATAAGTATAGGCAATTGGCGCCCAAAATTTACCGATATCAGAATAGTAATAAACGTTGCTTAAATAAATATTCCTATGTCACTACAATGTTTAATAGTCAATCAACAATAAATTTACACAATATCTGCACCCCTGAGTATATAATCTATGCCGATATAATTATATTAGATGCCCAAGACTCCAAGGCCGAATCCTCCCAATATATTTGCTTCGTTTGGATTTATGTCCTGCCACAATGCTTTACTGCTAAAAAGACGTATGTTTAGACGCATCTATGTAGTTAGGCCCTTTTGGTTAAGAAATCGTATAACCGCACTAACATAAACAATACACATAAGTCATACAGTGTCATTGACTATTGATATCCGGATCTAATGGGAAACAAGGGAATAAGGTGGTTCAGTGCTTAAATACCACTCAGAACCTGAGGTTTCAGGCTCTGGGTAGTACCATTTGTTACTAGAGCCAAAGGCGAGGGCAAACAACATGCTAACTGAAGATTTTCTCTTTGAAGATACTACAGACCTGTGCCTCAAGCACAACTATGACCCACGCCTTAGAACGTGACACATAGCTCCTTTTTGTGTCCATTGAATATACTGGGAAAAGTCGCGGCATTTTCATATTGAAAAAAAGTTAACGTGTTTTGACAAAAAAATTGTACCTCGTTTTGTTTTCGACTATAAAAATCTTGCGTTATCAGTCATGCTATTGCAGGAAAACCATCCTAAATATGCGTGATGCTATCCTTGAAACATAATAAGTTTTTAAAATAAGTGAACTAAGTATCCTTCCGATATCCTAGAGAATTACAGTTAAAATTCAAATCTAAAATGGAATTACAATTTTGTAGTGACACGGGTAATGGAATAGATAGGCATCCGAGTTCAAACGGGGTTCAAAACTTACATGACACTATGACATCAGCTTTAAGTCAAACTTTTGTCTATAGCCAAGTCACGTGATCAATAATTAATATCCCGTCCTTAATTGGAAACAATCCGGAAGCGATTAATCTATAGGATAAGTAAATCTCCAAAGTTGCTAGATAGAGCTCGCAACAATTGCTCACAACTTCCACTAACTGGATTTGTTGCTGAGTTTGTATGTACTAGTTAACTAAGTTACTGGTTTCAGTATTCTTTATGAGGACTGGGTTTCGTGTGAGTTTTAATTGCGGTTTAGTATTAATTATTTCAGCTTTACTAATGTTTCTGTGTTCATTGTTAAAGAGTTAGAGACTCTTAGCCCCTGTCTGGTTACAATGGCAGATCAGCGCCGGCTCTATAGTTGGCATTATGCTGAGAACCTTTTTATAGCAGCGAGATTTCTTCGTGTTTTCTTTTCTACTTATTCACTGTCTACCTTTTTGCTTTGTCATAAATAATAGTACATTGTGTATCTAGGGCGGTAAGTAAGGAATTACAAACGAGTGTTTCTTATAAGCCCGAGGTGAAACCGCTTTAATAACACGAGTTTGTAATTCCTTTACCGCCCGTGGCGCACACAATGTTTTTCATCACACTTGTGAGGAAATCTTAATAAAATAACCTTACTTTTCGACCCAGTATGACAAGAAAATATTAAAACAGACAGTGACATTTGTCACATATGTCCATAGATAATGCGAACGTCAAGTCACGTTCGGAAACCATAGCGGTAACGGCCATTTTAGTTGATTTTATATTTGCAAAATAAAGAAATACATTATTTAAACATTTAATTAATGTTACCGAAATATGTGTTTATATGTATTTGCAATAGGCTAGATGACTAAAAAAACTGTTTAGCCCGTCTGTTACATTATGAAAAAATATTGTACACATATTTTTTGATTTGTTTGACAAACAAAAACTGACGAGGATAGAGTGCTTAGAAGTTTCGAGTGACGTCACAAGCCCCCACTCCAGAAGTTTGATGATCTATAACTTTGTCAATTTTTAATATTTTGATAAACCAAAAAATACGTGTCCCATATTTTTCCATAATCTAACTGACGGACTAAATAGAATTACATATTTTTAACCCAGTCATCATCCCTATTACAGTTATCTTTAAATAAATATTTCAGTGATAAAAGTTAAAAAAGTAAGCTGGCGTTTCCTTTGAACATGACAAATAAGAGTAAAACAGAACCAGCGTTTCAAATTTAAAAAGAAAACCATTACGCCCTAGGGCGTAATAGATCATTTACGGCCCGCAGAACCTACGTGTAATGACACCATTTTCGAGCAAGTGTGATGAAATAGTACATTACTTACCTAGAGCATTAAAACAAAGAATACCTAAGATCGCAGGTATTTGACGCCCGAGCCGAAGGCAAGGGCAATAAATATGCGATCTGAGGCTTTCTTTATTACCGCCCGTGGTAAGTACAAAATTTTACGTCTCAGCACATTTATTTGGGCCACAGCCTCACGGCATTCAGCCATTAAAAAAACAAAAAACGATGTTTGCTATATTTTGCAGTTTTATTTATTTCAAATTGACATGAACATAACAAATAAAACATTATAAACAATTTTAAATTACAATTTTAACTACACGAATACACATTTAAAATATTTCATCTAAATATTCGCGGTAAAAATGTAAACTGAAACAGCTTTTGGACCGAACGTGACTTGACATTTGCATTGCCTGTGGATATAATATGTCACTAACATCACTTTCTGACAGAAAGTTTGTGTTATAAAATATTATTCAGGTAAAGTAAATACTAATAAGTAAGTTTATTTATTTCATTGCATATTTGAGAAAAGCATTATATATACCTCGGCGGGAAATGGGGTTGCCAGCCTCGTAACTATCTGGCCGAGCGAAATGTACTCGGCCGGCAACCCCTTACTTCCCGGCCTCTGCAGTAATGTACTATTCTATTACAGATAGGTACATGTTTTAAACTAATAACCATCTCAAAAGGAATAAACAATTAATGTTACACTAAATAATACCAGACTAAAAGCAGTTTTAAAGTTTGATGATAAGTATTTTCCTTACTTAAATTCAAAATTCAAGAATATTAAATACATTTTGTTTCGCCTTTTCTATCTTTCAAAATTACGTTTAAAACTTCAAGAATCCTTCGAAACCTAATCCCAGTAAGCTTTGTAAAATCTGCAGTTACCAAGTCTTTGCTTCTAAGTCATTAAAGGCAACAAATTTACATTAAATTTCGCTAATCTGTGGAAAGTTTAGTAGTTAGCTGTATCATTTGACGTCTAACTTAGTTAGATCTGGAGTTAGTCACTAATGAGCGCTAGACAAGAAATCGCCTCCAAAGAAGTTAAGCAATTAACGATGAAGTCACGACTTCTAGCGACAATGAGCTAATACAGGTTTTAAAACTTTTTGTTCTTAATTTTGAGTTAAATTTTACAGCAATGACTTGCTGTAAAATTTAACTCTACATACGCATAACGAATTTGAAGTAAATCATATAATAACTAAATATTATTACTAAAAAAAACCCGACCGCGGTGCACTTTAAAAATGCATAAAATCCGCCATTTTGTTTATTTTAACGAACTTCATACCCAGTGACACTCGCGCCATCAAGACGAATCTAATGATGTATCATTAATCAAAATCGGTTGCGCCGTTGAGTAGTTACAAGCGGACACAGGAACGGACATACATACATACAGGTCAAACACATAACCCTCCTTTGGGCTTCGCCGCAGTCGGGTAAAAATAAATGATAGTTCGGTCTTTTGCAAGTTATTAAAAAACGGATACAATGACCCGTGGAAAAAATGTGGTAAAGAAAAGAAGTCTAGTAACAAATATGGACGAGATGGATTTAAAGCGGTAATTTATTTCATTAAAATGATATTATGATACGTGACAATATACTTAATGTGTATCTATGAGTCTGTCGTTGCCACTGTTGTTGTTACTTCATTTTTATAAACGGTTCCGGTTTGTAAATACAAGTAGCAGTAAAATACCTAAAAGTGTATCTCCAGTAGGCTTATGATGCTACGCTTTGTCGCGCGATAAATAAACGATAAAGTATCCGTCGCTCTCACACGCTATTTGTGAAAACGTGACGGATGCTTTATCATTTATTTATCGTATGACAAAGCTTAGCATCATACGCTTACAGGTCGAAGAAACATCGCACATACATCTGCAAACAAGAGCAGCGTACCTACATAATTTTAAGCAACTGTCACGGAAAACGAACATAGAATTGTTGGAAGTCCTACGTGACCACGACTGCTCTGTCAAAAGTATCCGAGAAAGAAGTAAAAGAAGAAACCCAAGTTTAATCGTTTATCTGTCTCCCAGGATAGAGATCCCAATTATTCTAAGATAAAAAGTTCCCTACTGTAAAATAAAAACTGGTCTTGAGAAACGCCAGCGGCGACAAAGATTTTATCCATAGTTTTAAATGCAAAGAATCCAACAAACTTATCTTAAAAACTTTCACTGAAATAACAAAGGACGCGGAATTTTCAAATAGATTCGGTTTTATTTGAGAAAGTCGGAGTGCTCTAGAGGTAGCGTAATGACTTGTCCTAACTCTAAACTCCAGACCAGGAAGGAGTACGGATGCGCTTTTTTTAAGAATCGCATCTGCGGACGCGGATGTTAGTAAAGTCTATACATAATAGCAAAATCGTATTAAAACTGTGTTTGTACATGATTTTTCCAAAAACGTAACTGGGCACTGTTAAAAATAAGTAATAAAACGAAATCAAAAGTTTTTGAAATTATTGCATGTTACTTGGTTTGTTTGGTTGTTTGTGCGCGCATCATGCATAAACTAGTAGACTGATTTTCATGAAACTTGATACACCTAAGGGTAAATTATGATACTGGGTACGTTTTACCTGACTAAGTCTAAGCAAAAAAGAGATATTTAACTTTTTTCGCTTCACCCAAGGAAGCCACGACCGGGCCACTAGTTCTTAATAAAAGAGGTAGTTTTGGAAAATCGCATAAATAAATGGAAATGTATTGTAGTTTACTGGAGACAGTTCTTGTCCCTCGTGGAGAGAGACATATAAACAAAGCAAAACTGTTAATCGAATAATCAACAAAGTAAACAACGTAACACGCGCTCCTGCTGGGCCTCGTTCTTGCCGCAAATTGCACAGATCCGCATCCGCAAAAGCTCCGCATTGTTTCACTGCGGATACATATGAGAATACTTATTATTGCGGAAGGTCCGCAGATGCAGATGCGTATATCCGAAACGTCCCTACTCAAGACTTGGCGATCGGAAAATTTAACAGGGAACTGATTTTGTAATACAGACATAATAGTTTCATGTTGGCTCTATTAATTGAAAGTTTGAACTGGTATAATTGGTATGATTTAAGGAACTAACTGATTAATTGTCTTTCATTATTGGGGCTTATTGAAATCCTTTAAGTACTCACCTATGTACAATTATAACATTGACCGACAGTGATTTTGGTGCTAAGTTATATAATCGGTTTACGCGGCCTAGTGAGCCGCAACTCGACAAGTTATATGCGCCTATTTTAGTGTTGTTAAAATAACTTGGTAATAACAATAACGGACATGTAAAGAGTTTTTTTAAGATCAGCTCTAGTTTTTGATAAAATCGCCATGATCGTACTGCTACAGTCTTTAGAAAAGTTACTTTTGGCCTGGATTTACCAACAAAAATGTTTTTTTTTTATATCCAGTAGCCCGGGTTAGCGATTTTTAACACTGTTCCTAATTTCAAATCGATAGCAGCAGTTCCTGAGATATCTGGCTATGACAGATGGACAGACAGACATAGACAGAGTCGCACCATAAGGGTTCCTTTTTACCCGACTGCGGCGAAGCCCAAAGGAGGGTTATGTGTTTGGCCTGTATGTATGTATGTATGTCCGTTCCTGTGTCCGCTCGTAACTACTCAACGACACATCCGATTTTGATAAATGATACATCATTAGATTCGTCTTGATAGTGCGAGTGTCACTGGGCATGAAGTTCGTTAAAATAAACAAAATGGCGGATTTAATGCAGTTTCAAATTGCACCGCGGTCGGTTTTTTTTATAAAAATGTGGTTATTTACCTTTTGGTCTGGAATCCTAAAAATGAGCTGATCTGTTACGCGTTACTTCTCAACTCAAGTGCACCAAGTAACAATTATTGGGGCACCTAAAAAAGCTTTTTGTTGGGTCGTATTCGTAAACAGTTTTATTTAACTTGACCGTATAGTGGTTTGGTTCAAATCTTGCGACACGCTTTCGACTAATTCTACTTCACCGATTCTTATTAAACTGTGCACATCCTCTGGACAAGCTTGTTTGTCACTTTATGTTATCAAAGAGAAAATACTGGCCATAACCAGTTTCTTTACCCAAGTATGGATTAAAGTCATTTGATTTTGAACCTTATGTCAAGGCTCCTGGAGTAGTTTTTAAATGTGCTTGTCTTGGTATTCGAATTTTGCTGAATTTTTAAGAGAATCATGTCGATTGGAGCTTTAAAGCAAAGATCACAAACTAAAGCCTGTATACGGATATTGAGCATCAAATCCCATATTTTTAAGCGACCTCCAAAAAAGGAGGAAACATTTTATTTTATCGGAATCTTTTTTTTAAGTATTTCGCTGGACCGGTTTGGAAAAATATTTTTTGTTGGTACGGTATATATTTATCTTCCGGTTAGTTCCATTACTATCTATTTTAGGATGGTATATTGGAGAAATCGAGGGAACTCTTTAAATGTTATAGACAATATCAGTGTGTTTATAGTATACATATTTGTTACTGTCGTATATTCAATATTCAAAATTGGTTATTTTTTTATATTTTGAATAAAATAAATTGAAATGACAATGACTCGGTATACTACTATTGAACTACATGCTACAAGTATAAAACATTGCAAATTGAAAATAGAAATTCTAACTCCAAAAATTCAAAAACGGCGAAAACAAACCACATCGTTCTTTACCATTTCTGTGTCCAGATTATTAAGGCAGCTCAGCCTTAGCACAGCACTAAGCAGGTCGGAATCCACGTAAGCCGATTTAGGGAACAAATCACGGATTTCAACCACTTACTCTTGAACCCTCCTATCTCATCTCCTTTTCGATCCAAAAATCAACTGTACTCCTTTCAAAATAAGGTTCACATTTGTGTACCAGTAGTTTAAAGTTGTGAGGTCGGGAGGGCTGGGATCTCGCGGCAGATCTCGAGACTTAGCGAGATTCAACCTGTCACATTATCGTTAAAGGCCGCAGATAGAATGAGTGAAACGGGATTTGGCAACATCGTAAATGCAATTAAGGGCTACAGACAAAAATGTATCAGATTTCACTGGCTTGAAATTGTGTCTTGTGAAGCTACGTTTTTCTTTTGATACAGTCTAAATCTGTTAAATCTTGAAGTGCATTTTAAAAGGATGTCTACAAAAAAAAGATTCCAGCGAACTAACTGAGAACCTTTCTATTTTTTGATGTGGTTGACAAAGGTCAATTGGCCTATATCGGTTGGTATATTATTATATAATCAATATAGTCCTGAGTTTTTGGTCGAATTAACTATCGATTGCTACGAGTGTCTGTCAATGAACACATTACGATTTAACTGTCGATTTGTACTTGTGATCTTCCCAGTAAATTTTAACCCAGCTGGGCTTTTATTACGCAAAGACACTAAGATCGTTTTCCCCTGAAGCCCCCGTAATTATTGTAATTATGACAAAACCTTCCACGATAATTGCTCCAAGTTTGTACTTAAAAGGATTTGGGACGGTGTCCATTTCCCTTACTCATTTATTATCCGCAGGCAGATTTCGGTTTTACTTTAAATATTGATACGTTTTGTTTATTTGACCAAAATGTATTTTGATACTAGAGGATGCTCACAACTTAGTTCACGAAATTCACGAGAAAGAAAAAGATGAGTGACCAGAACGCTGGCTCATACCCATGCCAAAGGATAGCGTTAGCTATCCAACGAGGTAATGCGGCCAGCCTCCTGGGCACCCTCCCTCGTAGCACCGACCTGGAGCCCGTGCATTATTTATAGTTTATTTTCTATCATTTTATACCTTAATATTATTATGTCTAGTTTTAAGTCTTATTATTAAACAAATTACAATTAGTTCACGAAGTTGAAATAAGTTAAATGCCTCTTTAATATTTCGCTGTAATAGTCATAATTATATCATATTATGTTAGCTGGGGTTATAATCCACGTGTATACTAAATTTATTTCCATGAAATTTCGGTTCAGTAAGCATTTGCGAGATGCTCGGAAAAAAAAACGCAACAGACAAAACTTCCAAAAACTATTTATCAACGTTTTACAATTTATTTTTCACTGACTATTTAGGAAAAATATTAAATGTTAACACCGTCTGGCCACGATTGTGACATATGCATATAGACAGACTAAAACGTCAGATTTTTAGCACCGTTTCTAATGTTTTTTTTGGCAAAAAAAATTAATCCTGAAAATAATGACCGTAGTTGCGTTACTGTTATTTTAACATTGTTTTAATATTAAGTGGTTCATGTGACTGTTACATAATTAAAGATTAAACAAGGAGTCTAGGTTTATGAAACGAGCCCACAGCCGAGTTTTGTCACGACGTTCAAAAAACCAGTCTAACAAATAAATATTGCCTTTGATTTCCGCGAGGGTTACGATACGTCGGAACGTAAAAATTAAGTAATATAGGTACGCGATTTAATCCGTTAAAGGCAGAGCCACGCCGGCTGCGTGTGCACGCACTGTACGCTGCAGCTCCGTGACTTTGAGCGTGACTAGCCGCCGTTTTAAAAAACATTCATACTATACAACGCGTACGCCACGCGCACGCAGACGTGTACGCAGCCGGTGTGGCTCGGCCTTAATAGTACATTACTTACCTAGAGAGGTAAATCAAAGAATGTCTCAGATCGCAGGTATTTAACGCCCGAGCCAAAGGCAAGGGCGATAAACATGCGATCGGAGGCTTTATTACCTCTCGTGGTGAGTACAAAATTTTACGTCCCCCCAGGCCAGGAATTGCCACTTTATGGCCAGATGTGACGTAAAGTTGTTTTATTACAGTCTAACAAATTTCAAGACTGTCTCTATGACTTTAGCGAGCTTAATATCTACCTCCAAATTTAATTATCATATAATTTAGGCGTCGAGAACCACTTAATCTGGGACTGGGAGCTAACTAGCGAGAGATTTACCTATGCAGAACGGCGTTCTTATTAAACCTAGGTGTAACTCAATTCAGTTTAGTTTCTACTTGACTTGTTTAATTAAAAATTATTGCGTTTTAATTTATAAATTGACAGAGCACTCAACTCGTTAATCACTTTAAATATAGTATCTAGCAAGGACCTTAAAATAAATAGCCGGACGTAACATCGCTAACAAAGAACTGAAGCACCTCTAGTCCGCTGGTTGCTTAACGCTGGTTGGTCAGGTCAATGTGTGCGTGCTGCGGGTAGTAGGAAAAAACTTGTTGATGTGTGTGTGCGTGCGGCTCGTGAGTACAAAGCAGCCGGCGCACTAGAAATCAATCAGTTATCTGTTGGCGAGGCTCCGTCCGGCTATTTATTTTATGGTCCTTGATCCAGAGTTTGTAAGTTCGCGCGTATTCATTGGTTATTGTTAGTACTGACTGTGGCGCGCGTATTTTAGGGCCAGCAATTTAGGACATCCGCTAGCTGACGCGGACGCCAATAGGACGCCAATAGGTATGGACCCGCGCCCGCTTCACTTAGCGCTGTTCATACAATTTCTTATTAGACGGGCGTCCGTTCCGGATAATCCGCGTCAGCTAGCGGAGGCCCTTAGTGCTTAGCCACGCTGATTCCAGCATATAATTACTACTTAACACGTTCGCCGGTGGTACCCAAATTATAGAATGTACTAGAATGGCAGTAACATTTCTCCATACAATACCTATGATCCTATAAAATGACAACAACAAACGCCGTACTGCGTGTGTGTGTGTTGACATGACATACACAGATGCGTTGCATCGCCTTATAATTCGCCAAAAACTAACCAATAACAACCTGTCTCAAAGTCATAAGAAATTTGGTGTACTTCTTACGACATACCACGGTAACACTGACATTAGATGTAGTACAGTATCGCAACGTACTGACGCTTGATTAAATTGCTGAGCTGTGAACTGTCTCGTGTCACCGGCTTAATTTAGTGGGTTAATCCCGTGTGTCTCAATAGAATAACGTATGTAGCGCAGCACTGGCACCCTCAGTGGAAGAAAAGCGTAAGGTTGAAGGGCAAGGGGTATCCCAATTCCGAAAATTACCACATCATCATCATCAGCCTGCGGCAGTCCACTGCTGAATGTAGGCCTCTCCCAAGACGCGCCACTTTGCTCAATCATTAGCTATACTCATCCAGTTGCTGCTAGCCGCCCTGCGCAGATCGTCACTCCATCTAGCCGGAGGGCGACCCACACTGCGTTTACCTATACGCAGTAAATACGTGTTACCAAAAGCGATTTGTCACTTTTTGCATAAGAAATTTCTTTTGTTTGTCGCCATCTTATGTATCCGAATAAAATTTTATGCTCGGTTTCATGCGCACTTTTAGAAATAGCCTAAGACACAAAAATTACTATGAGAAAATGTTGTGGAAATAGTACATTACTACAGAAGCCGGAAAGTGAGGTGTTGCCGGCCGAGTACATATAGATGACCGAGCGAACGCGAGGCCATATAGTTACGAGGCTGGCAACCCCATTTCACGCTGCTTTCAATAGTGCTTTTCTCAAATATGCAATGAAATAAATTAGAACCACTCCCAAAAATCAACCTTTATTTTCTAGACACACTAAAAGTAAAGTAGACAAAAAATAGAATGACAGAATGAAAAATGTTCAATATCCTTTCCAAATACTGTTTCAGTATACGTTTTTACCGCGAATATTTAGATGAAATATTTTAAACGTGTATTTTTGTAGTTAAGTTTTACAATTTTAAATTATTGGAAATTGTTTATACTGTGTTATTTGTTCTTAATTTAAGTTGTAAATAAAACTGCAAAATATAGCAAACATCGTTTATTGTTTTTTTAATGGCTGAACGCCGTGATGCCGTGTCCTAAATAAATGTGGAATGGAAATTAAAAAAAAATACATTGCCGGCCTGGGCCAGCAATGCTGTATGAAATTCCATTATATGCCAAGTGTCAAGGCGCACCGGAAACGAGGTACTTTACGGCCTATTAAGGCACGTAATGTCAACATTTCATTGCATGTTTGAGAAAAAATTATTAGGGCACCAAATCAAAACTTTTCGTTCAGCTATTTAAATGGAGCAAGATATGAACCACGTCTTTTGGTATTTTTTTATAAATTAGGTATATTAAATAATCCCATAAAGTAAAGGGTATAAATTCAGGACCTCCCAACCTAAGAGATAATGCCGACAAAGGCAAATTTTCTTTTGTCATGTTAATTCAAAACGTAATAACGATAATTAAGAAACCCGGGTGCCTGGATGTAAAATATTATTGTTGTCATGAGAATAATATTTGTGCAACCACAACATTAAATGAAGAGAAAAAAAACAAAAGATATTTTTCTTTAAGATTACGTTAAGGTAAATAATTATTGGAGTTTACAATTAGATCTATATAAAAATCTCCTTTAGGGGTCCGTACCTCAAAAGGAAATAACGGAACCCTTACAAGATCACTTTGTTGTCCGTCCGTCCGTCCGTCTGTCTGTCTGTCCGTTTGTTAAGATCCTTTATCTCGGGAACGCGTGGAGCTATCGTGTTGAAACTAAAACCTACTCATGTCTATTCCTTGAAACTGTAAAAAATCGAACTACTAAGTTAACGTAAAGAAAAGATATGGCCAATAGGCTACTTGACAGGTTTTTGAAAAGTCAATCCGATTGTTTAATGATGTCTATAGAGCACTCAGAAAGTGGTAATTTTTAATTATTTTGTGTATTTTTTCCGAAAAAAGCAAATAAAAATGCACTTTTAAAATTAGCCGCCAAAACGGTTTCTCGGACAATATGGCGTCTATGACGACACATGATAGTAAACCGACAAATGTCAACGAGGATCGCATAACGTTCTACCTTTAAAAATAGGATTGACAGATGCTGTCGATGCTGTTTACTATGGTGTGACGTCATCGGCCAATCCAAACCGTTTTCGATAAAATGGCGACAGATAAAAAATAATCAATTTTCATCAGAGTTTTATAAATAAATTATCCATTTATTTTTAGTAATTTTGACGTAAATTGGTTTTAATACTTATAATTAATACATATATCCATAATTCTTCCATTATTTTTCACACTGTCAAGTAGCCTATTATGCCGCGAAGAACGTATATTTCGACTCTCTCAAGGAAACCAAAATTTATAGGGTACTTTCCGTTGACCTAGAACTGAAATTTGGCAAGTAATAACGTCTTATACTACAAACTACAAGTATAGGAAAAAATCTGAAAACTATACATTTGTAATTAATCATAAAAATATAGTCTTTACTTAAAGACTATAGTTTTAAATTTAAGTATTTGTACGGAACCCTCGGTGGGCGACTTCGACTCGCTCTTGTCCGATTTTTTTTCTTTGAAACTTTTTATTGTTATGTCGTGAATCTTTATATTTATAATATTCAATAAAAGCGCAAGACGGCTACCGGAATAGAGGCAGACCGAAAAGGAGATGGCGGGACGATTTGGACACATTTCGCAAGGAGTGGCGGGAGGATGCACTGAATAGGGACGACTGGCGGAGAAGAGGGGAGGCCATTGCCCAGCAGTGGGACACCTAGATAGCGCAGTGGAAGCGTGCTGGACCCATAACCTGTAATTAATACACAGGAGACTAGCACACTTATTTATTGAGCAGACACAATGTTTATATCACAATACATAGTATGAATATTTTGAAGTAAGTAATAAATAGATACAAGGAAATTATACAATGGATAAAAAATAAAAATGGATCAATTGAGCGTTCAATTTAGTTGTTGAGACTGAGCCGGAATCGTTATTCGGGATTACCCACTTTTAAGTGAATCGGTTATTTCCATAATCCCGTATAAATTTCTATCATCTGTGGTATTTTATGGCAGATTTATAAAGGTCGGAGATTTTCGACACAAATACCTTCTTTTTCTTTATCATCATCATCATTAACAGCCTGCAGCAGTCCACTGCTGGACGTAGGGCTCTCCCAAGATGCGTCACTTTGCCCGATCATCAGCTGTACTCGTCCAGTTGCTGCTAGCTGCCCTGCGCAGATCGTCGCTCCATCTAGCCGTGGGCAGCCATTAAACGCGACCACAAGTAGCTCAGAGCGACTGTACGTTGGGCCACTAGTGGCGGCCACAAGTGACAACAGCACTCAAGGGCCGCATTCCGACTTGCCCCAGGACCCTAATATTCTGCATTAACTTCACTCCGACCTTGCTCGGGCTCAGACAAGTTTCTTGCCGGAGTCTTCTTAGCTGGGCTAGGTTTAACGAACCGGGAAATAAAACTCCCATTAGTTCGATTTTCACACTCTACATAAGGACAGATTAATCCGCTTCAACCTTCCCGCTGGTCCACTGCTCGCTTTGAGATATCAGCGTAACTTCAAGGTGGCTTTGACTTAGCGTCCTGTTTCGATCCCAGGCGCTTCGGCCCCCACCTAATCCGATCCTCTCAAGGTGATCTGGGCTTAGCGACCTGGTTCGATCGCAGGCGTCCCGGCGCCCACCTAGTCCGACCCTCTCAAGGTGGTCCGGGCCAAGCGATCTGGTTCGTTTCCAGGAAATGCTACTTTTGCAACAGTCAGTAAGGCTTGCAAGTTTGTCAGGCTTAAAAAAAAAGGCGGCCACAAAGTAGCGTCACTCCTGCAGCTTGTGGTCCGAACGCGGCCACTTGAAGGCCCGGCGAGCACGGCGGCGAGGTGTAATTTACCCGTATTAAAAATAAATAAAGAAACATCATGTTTCTTTCATATGTAGTACTTATATTAGCGCCATCTCTCGCTCAATTGTCATGGCTGTAAAGTTAATGCGTTGAGGTGGGATACATGTGTAAAACGTGTTGTCATAGATGGCGTTTAGGTTAAAAACCTATTAAACTAGAATGATACGAAAAGTCAAAGTAGATGGTAAAATTGAGGGCGCTTGCTGCGCGCTCCGGTGGCCAAGTGGTTGAGTCGCTGGGCCGGAAATCCAGAGGTACCGGGTTCGATTCCCGGTCTGGACACAGGTGAGTGCCATTAAATTTTTCTATGTTATTTGAACTTGTTGAAAATATCCGGCGTTACCCTTTTTTAACAGATTTATACATTTAAAAAAAAACTGCTCAAAAACAGGACAGAAAGCATTGAGATTCTACAAATACAAACGAAGCCAAAGTTAACTGACCACACATAGATCTGTTTACAAATGTGCAGTTAACAGTGTGGTCGATTGTATGTAACCTCAATATTTCCATACGCCCCAAATTCTGCAACTTTTAATTAATGGAAACCCTTAAGGGATATACCAGTTATCTAATACAAAAGAGCTTATGCGCCGTGGTATTTCTCCGTACTATTTTCCTTTTGGGTTATGCACAGCCCTCGATCCGATCTTTTGACTGATCAGAAAGTTTAGCTTAAGTCAAAAGTAAGTCAATTACTCGAGCTTTGTACAGACATTAATCGTTTTAACTGAAGATGCGGTGGGAATTCAATTATTCAAAGAACTTTAACTGTAATTCTATCCCAATTCGGTTTGCTTCGTTGACTTATATAAAGGACAACTACCACCCATTAAGAAGAGTTCTTGGAACATTTGGAAATATTCTCGATCGACACTTTAACAAAAGAAGTAATAATGGGTATTTCTCCGGTGATTTCAGTGTTATTAATGTCGAAGTCTTAGGAGATTATTACCACATTTTCAAGTATTCTATATACAACCTCGACGTGTACCAAATATCTGAAAATATCATGCGAATCTCTCAGGACTTCGACCTTAATGATGCATGCGTGTAGTGGAATACAAGAGTTATAACTGGCCAAGAGCATGCCAGGCCATGCTCAGAGTAGGGATCCGTAGCCGTTACAATTAGGAAATGCGCTACATATATGACAATAAAGTTCAAAATTAAAACCTATATCTACGAAAAATACTAAAAACAAGAAACAAAAGAAGGCAAGCAAGAATGCTTGCCTACGACTTGGCACCCTGTAGCTCGTCCTTCGGGCTCCCGAAAATGAGACTCATCTTTGGACTCGTATTTGTTGGATGTTTTCTATCTATTTAATTATGTATTTATCTATATAAGTATGTGAGCGTTTTCCAAAAAAAATACCGGGGTAGCTACTTTCTCAAAATATGGACTTTTGAGGTTTTTCTGGCTCAGAATCGTTAGTACTTTCGAACCTTATACGCAAAAAATAATAATACATACATACATACGATTCTGAGCCAAGAAAACCTCAAAAGTCCATATTTTGAGAAAGTAGCTACCCCGGTATTTTTTTTGGAAAACGCTCATGTATATCGTCGTCGTAGCATCCATAGTACAAGCTTTGCTTAGTTTGGGACTAGGTCGGTTTGCGTAAGATTGTCCGCCAATGTTTATATATTATTTATATACGGTTTGCGTAAGATAACCAGGGACACTTCGAGTCTTTAGCCTAAAGCGATGCTCGTCCTTCGGCCTCCGTTGGACTTACTGCGGATATAGAGCGCTTGCAGAGAAGCTTGCCAGGCTTGCTAAAATTAGACTTACATAAAATAATCGGTCGCGCTTCTTCTGTTTGGCCTCTCTTGTAATTACTACGGTATCAGTATACAGAACGCTTGCAAAGGATTCCGGCCTTCGGCCTCGCAGCCTGAAGCTCGCCCATCGCGCTCGCGACTTGGGACGCTTCGGGCCTTCAGCCTCACTTTAAATTACTGCGGGATAACGGGCACTTGCTGACGAGCCTTAGACCTTGCAGCTTCAAACTTCCTTCACAAGTAGTGGTGAGCCGAGAAGTGATAGCGAAAGCACCCTTACTGGAAAACTATATTTTAATAGCAATTATCAACGTCCAGTTAATACACTTGTTCTTTTCATCGCACTATAGTGCTAGAAGTCCTTAATTTCCACAATTAGTTAAACTATTTGCCGCTGGGCTGCGTTATTGGTTTATCACTTTTTAGTTTAGGTAGCGTTTCTACTGACGCGGAGCTAGGTCTGTGGCTAGGTAGACCGAAAAAGAACTGACCGTAAGTTGACAAATTCTCCACTTTGTGTCCAGTAGAAACAGTGTAAATTGACAACCTTTCATTTTTTTGAGCCTTTAATTTTATTGGTTCTCTATATTTGGTTTGAAAAGACGAATACGCTGATGGTTTATTTGTTTCACCAGGATTTGTAATTAATTCATAATTAATACATTAATATTTACTTATTCTAAAAGGGCGTAACTACAGTTCTACGGTAGAATAAACCATTACTTTAGTCTTATCGCGATCGAAAAAAAGTAAGCGATCTGATAGTATGCATTGACAATGTCAAATTCTAAATTATGACAGCTTATTTTTTCTGTGGAAAAAGGCACTGGCATTTCATCTATTGTGCCGTAGAACTGGTAAAATGAGAACATATTTTTTATTAATTTGTATTTTTTATATTAAGCGATATAAAAAAATTATAAAAACAGTGTAGTATTCAGGAGAAAACATGCTTTCGAATCGTATATACATTTTAAAGTGTTCTTAAAATGAAATGTTGTCAATTGTACACCTCATAGAGAACGTGCACAACGAAAGTGCTGCCAACTGGAGCCGCCAATACGAATCTTTTACTCTATCATGCTTGGGCCACAATAACGGGAAACGCCGTTATTATCGTGATGAAGCATGATTAACGTTAGATTAGCCATGACTTACTATAACTAGACATTGACATTTATAACCCGTATGACATTTTTACAGGCCTGATAAGTTTCCTTTACCGTCCGCGTAGTGTCTCTTTTGTCGATTTATTGCTGCCACCGATTTAAGGAACTTATAGTTCCTGCAAGTTAACTATAGTTCGTTATTCTCCGCTCCGCTGGTCTCCGCGTGCGTGGAAACGCACCCTTAGCCACGTCCTTTGGTCTGGGCCCTTTATATCCGTCAATGGTTTAGCCTGTGTATGATAGAGCGCGGCGTAACTTGACTTAATTGCAATTTGAAATTTAAAATTGGCTTATGAATTTCGTAAGTGGGTAATTTGGAACATCGGGGAAGTAAGATGTTGGGTAAACAAAGTTAATGTACGAGCATGTTTGGGGATCAGATCGTAAACATTCTAGATATATTATTTACATAGCAAAGATATATCGCGATGATCGAGATGTGGTTAAAACCGCAAAGGAGATTGCAGATGGCGCCACGGTTCAAACGGAGTTGTACGGTTTTTGTCTTGTGGCTGATTTGGAAGAAGTTCAACACGCTGCAACTCATCAACGCTCATCCCCGATGCTCTATCCTGTCTCTCCCATTTTCCAATATTGGCTAAAGGTTGCATAATCGGTTGATTGTAGTCGACCGGCTGCGGCTAGTCGGCCTTCCCCTCCTATCTCAGAGCGTGTCACTCCCTACAAAATCTGTGCCCCCTGGTGTATCCGGCTAGTCCGGGTCAGGCAACGTCCTGGCTGGGTGTGGTACCTATGTTCATGTTCATGTTCAACTTGTGTAATTATAGCCACTGAAAAAATATACTGTAAATATAATTTAAAAAGCCAAAAGGTCAATAGATAGGTCAATAGATAGGTAGGACTAGGCAGTAGCGTGGCATCCAAAGAACTCGATTCCTACCGGCTTGCCTAATATCAGGCATTTACACCTTATTTTACAGCTCTTAAGGAAAATGTACGCCAAATCTGCACCGGCTTGTCCAAGGATATCTTTTACGCCACGCCACTGTAGGTGGGTACATACTATTTTTTACTTTTTACAGTTTTTTTAGTCGGGGGTTTTATTTAAGTTTTATTTCATGCTTTTGAAATGTTATTTTTGTACTAAAATTCAATTTTATGCCGACAATGCCTTACATCATTTTGAATAAGAGCTAATACCCTAGAGAGTTCGCCTTTTGTACGATAAGTTTTCTTTTGTGCAATAAAGTTTAAATAAATAAATAAATAATACTCTTCAAACTGCTGGATCGATTTTTACCAAACATAGCTAAGAGCAAACATAGCAAGAAAACCTGCTATCACGTAAAAAAACCGCATCGAAATCGGTCCATCCGTTCGAAAGCTACGATGCCACAGACAGACACACCGACAGACACACCGACAGACACACAGACAGACAGACATTGGCGTCTAACTTAAAATACCCCTCTCTTTGCGTCGGGGGTTAAAAATAAATAAATAGTAGTAATTTTATATGTCGATCTTCACACATACAATTTCTATTTATTTATTGGGTGTATTTTTAGTCAGTTGTAATCGATATTTTAATTTAGTTAACTAGTATTGTATCTTCTGTTCTGAGTGAGCCAAGCGAACATAGTGTCTCTGCTTCAGCTTAGGCAAAAATGCTTTCGTATGTCCGACCGGCGGATGTCTGTCTGTTCTCCTCTACAGGTCGCAGTTCTGAAACGATTCTCGTGAAATTTTGTAAGCATGTTCGCATTATCGATACAGTTTTTGGAATTATTTCCAAAATGGCTAAGCCATGAGGGTCGACAGACTCGCGAAGTCTGCAGCACGCCGAGCCAGTTTGTATAATGTTTGACAATTATTCCTCAAACAGCGTAGGCTACATCAAATAATAATAATAATAAAAGTTTATTGTACTTAACAATATACGTTACACATTTGTAAAACTGATTATTTGGTACAACAGAAACATAATCAATAGGTCGATTTTCCAACCTCTGAACTAGGTGGAAACCTGTGTCTCAGGAGATTAGGGTTCTTCGACTTACAATGTCTGAATAAAGAATGTACTTAGATTGGACAGTGTAACAGCGTAATTGACCTTATACAATAAGTTTTTTTATTTTTTTTGGACAACGATAAAGTTGTAATAAGAAAAATATGGCATGTAATGAAAAAGAAAAAAATATATAAATACTAGCTGATGCCCGCGACTTCGTCTGCGGTGTAAATTATAATTAGGCAATTAATCTTAATAGGCAATTAATAGTTTCTGATATTTGTTCATAAACTTTGTTGTAATTAAACAAAACCCTCAAATATTGGGCCCAAAACTGCACAATGCACATTTACCGTGAAAATCAATTCTTAAGTCCATTTAAGGATTATTACCAAAAAATTAAATGCACTTAATAAACCGCTTGTTACTTACACAAAAAAACAATCTACTAATTGCTATATGCTATGCATGGAGTTAAAAACCTTTTACTTTAAAAATTGTACGGGTCCCTAAAAAAACTTTCAACCCCTACTTACTCAACCCGTCTTCGAGATAAATTTTAATGAACCGTGAAATCATTTGAGTTCTATTCAGTTTAATCAGTTTTAGATACCCTACTTTAAAAATCATTTGGTCCCTTTATAAAGTTTTGGTCCCCATTTATAACCCTTGGAGATGAATTTCAAAAAATGGTTTAACATTTTTTCTGTACCCTTATTGAAGGATCTATGTACGAAGTGTCAGATTTCCTACTTCAAAAATCCTTTGGACCCTATACAGAGTTTCAACCCCCATTTAAACCCCTTTGGGGATAAATTTCAAAAAACTGCAATCACTTTTCTTTACTTTTTTAGATGAGTTCAAGATCTACTACAAAAATCGTTTGGTCCCTTTACAAAGTTTCAACCCCCTTTTGATCCCTTTTTAGGGATGAAAAAACGGTAAAACCACATTTCTTTTTTCTTATTAAGGAGTCTATGTACGATGTCCCAGATCGCCAACTTCAAAAATCTTTTGGTCCGTATACAAAGTTTCGACCCTCATTTAAACCCCTTTGGGGATGAATTTCAAAAAAACAGCAATCACTTTTCTTTACTCTCATGGATGAGTTTATGTAAGAAGTTTAAGATCTACTATAAATACCGTTTGGTCTCCATACAAAGTTTTGACCCCCGTTTGACCCCTTCTTAGGGATGAATTTAGAAAAACGAAAGATCACTTTTTCTACTCTTATTGAGGAGTTTATATACGATGTCTTAGAGCTCCAACTTCAAAAATCGTTTGTACCCTACACAAAGTTTCAACCCCCATTTTAACCCCTTTGGGGATGAATTCCAAAAAACAGCAATCACTTTTCTTTACTCTTATGGATGAGTCTATGAACGAAGTTCAAGATTTACTACAAAAATCGTTTGGTCCCCATACAAAGTTTCAACCCCCGTTTGACCCCTTTTTAGGAATGAATTTCGAAAAATGGTAAAACTACTTTTCTTTATTCTTATTGAGGAGTTTATGTACGATTTCTCAGAGCTCTAACTTCAAAGTTCAAATTTTCAACCCCCATCTAACCCCTTTTGGGGATGAATTTCAAAAAACCGTGAAATTACTTTCCTGTACTCATCTTGATGGGTCTATATGCGAAGTCTCAGATCTCCTACTTTAAAAATCGTGTGGTCTTCATATAAACTTTCAACCCCCATTTAACCCTCTTTGGGGATGAATTTCCAAAAACGGTGAAATTACTTTTTTTAAATTGTATTAAAGAGTCTATGTTCGAAGTCTCAGATCTCCTACTTTAAAAATCGTATGGTCCCCATATAAACTTTCAACCCCCATTTAACCCCCTTTGGGGATGAATTTCAAAAAATCCCTTCTTATCCCTTACTTACGTTATATAACCACCCTACTGTGAAAATTTCAAGTTCCTAACTTCAGTAGTTTCGGCTGTGCGTTGATCAGTAAGTCAGTCAGTCAGTCAGTCAGGACTTCTTCTTTTATATATTTAGATATGGCTATAATAAGTTGCAGTAAGTATTACACATAATGAGTATGTAGTGTATCTAAAGTATGTTGTCATAAGATGCTTATTTTTAAGAAAGGGTTTAACAAAAGATTTTCTGTTTGGTGATACGTTAGAGTTTGCAACCAATTTTGTAGCCTTTTTTAACTTCATATTTAGAAAGGGAAATAAGGATTTAGGTCTGCAAATTATTATCAATCTTGCACGGCCAGGCTATCGGTCTTGTCGGCATTATGTCGTCTGTGAAACATCTTACGGATGTCGCCGAGTCTCTGATAGATTAGGCCTTCATTCATGTTAATAACCTAGCTAGGCTGTGGCTCACTCCGCAATTTCGCCGCACGGCTACTTCATTCATAACCTAGGTATCAATACGCATCAAGCTAGTCTCATCGTCAGCAGCCCGATAATGTCCACTTTTCAGTGGTGTAGCTTAAAGACAAAAAGACAAAAGGGGGGCTGTAAAGGGGGTCTAGCTGAGAGTTATTTGAAGAGAAATACACTGTTAAAATTTTGGGTTTTATTGTGAGTGTCAGGATGGCGGGTGTACATCACCAAATGGAGCTGTGGTATACCTTAGGAGTTAGTGCTAGCAATGTGCCAAATGTGCGCCGAAATTGGAGCAATGTGCTCTTTAAACTCCAGAGATATTTAAGAAATAAATGAGCCCGCCATTCTGACGTCAGGTTGGTGGACTCATTTCCAGTTCTAGCTAATGGCTGCCTACTCAAGGGTGAAAGTAGTGCCCAGGGTTCGCAATGTGCTTCCACATGTATGAAGCACAATCAAATTCAGGGACCGGTTAAAGAGTAATATGGAATTGAATAAGTATATATATAGACGCCTGCTTATTTGAAATAGCAATATAACATCTTTACTGCAGGTAGTTGCTATTTCACGGCTAAGTTAAAATTTTGCTGCATAGTGCTATTAACGTTCTCATCAAAGTTAGCCAACTCATCTTCAAAACGAATTATGCCTAACCTTCACCTGATATAACCCACCTTTACGAGGGAATTCTTTACACGTATAAAATGATCCCAAATCCGGCGGGCCATCAATCTTGCTTTGTCGGCCGCAGGTGACAGACATTCGTGTGAATAGCGCGTTATCGACGTATAATGTCTTTAAATTTGGAACGGGAAATGTTAGGCAGATATATCGTATATAAAGTGTTTCCAAATTAAATGCCAATACTTTATGAGACGTTAACTTACATCAAAATAATTAACTTAAGTCTTAATAGCTTAATTATGCTTATGTCATTAACAGGGTCTTATAACTATATGTCTCTTATAACTGTATGTCATTAACAGGGTCTTATAACTATGTGTAGACCACTGTGTTACCACGGACGCTGGAATGAACACTATATCAAGCGTTACAGTGTTAAACGATGTTTTTTGGTCCGATCACTTCCCACTCGTTATTGAGTGCAACATTGGTAATGTTACTTCAAAATATTGTCACCCGTGTAGTAATCCAAACAAACCGCTGAATAAAGTTCTATGGGGAACGAGGGACATTAATCAAATTAATGAATACGCGAGAATTTGCTGTGATAATTTTAAGAACCTGCCTTATTCTAGTCATTGTGTTGAATGTAATGTTGATTGTACAAAGCATTTAGTTGGTATTGATAATTTATACACGAAGATTATTTCGTGTTTACAGCAGGCGGCTACATCTAGCGCTGGTTCTCGTTGTGATGCACGTAAGCGAAGGCAAGTCACGGGGTGGAATTACCACGTCAAAGATCTCCACGAGAGGGCGCGCTTATATTTTAAATGCTGGTTAGAATGTGGTAAACCCTCCTCGGGACTTTCTTACGACCAGATGAGCTGCAGTCGTAAACAATTTAAAAATAAGTTAAAGTGGTGTCTTGATAATGAAGACAGAATAAAATTAGATATATTAGCGACTCATAAGACCAACAAAAACTTTGCTAAATTCTGGGGATATATCAAAAAGTTAAATCCGAAAACCAATCTCCCCTCTAGCGTAGATTCTTGTACCGAGCCATCAGAAATAGCAAATTTATTTGCGCAACATTTTAAAACCAATCCGCTGCCTACATCTGGTGATGCGCCCTGCACTACAGACCATCTTTCGGGCGGTACTGAATTGACGTTTTCTCCAAAGCAAGTCCTTAAGACAGTGAGAGCAATGAAGCGTGGTAAATCGCCTGGATTTGATGGACTTAGTGTGGAGCACATTATCTACGCTGGGGATGATATATTTAATGTATTGTCGGTATTTTTCAACCTGTGTATTAAATATAGTTATTTACCAAAGCCATTAATGCGTACTGTTGTCACTCCAGTGCCTAAAAATAAGACTGGTGATCTGTCCAATCTCAATAATTATAGGCCAATTTCCCTTGGTACTGTCATGGGTAAGATATTGGAGAGACTATTGCAACCCGAACTGATGAGGAACGTACGTATCAATGATGCCCAGTTTGGTTTTCGGCCCCGGCTCTCGACAGACTCCGCCATCCTCTCGCTTAAACACTGTGTTAATTACTACACCAAAAGAAGCACCTCTGTGTATGCATGCTTCTTGGACCTAAGCAGGGCCTTTGACTTAGTTAATTATAAACTACTGTGGAAGAAACTGCTTGGGTCCGGGGTCACACCAGATGTTGTGAGTCTGTTGAGGTACTGGTACGAGAATCAAACGAACAATGTGAGATGGGGCGACGCAGTTTCTAATGATTACAGATTAGAATGTGGTGTTCGCCAAGGAGGATTGACCTCTCCGGACCTCTTCAACATCTATGTAAATGACTTGATCGTGGAGCTGAGAAGCGCCAGGATAGGGTGTCATATCGGAAATGTATGTTTAAATAACTTAAGCTACGCGGATGACATGGTGCTTCTCAGCCCCTCGATCCATGGTATTAGTGATTTACTAGCAATTTGTCAACGCTACGCAGCCAATCATGGGCTGCTTTATAACACCAAGAAGACAGAACTGCTGATCTTTAGATGTGGGAGAGGGCCGGATAGGGTGCCCCAGGTTTATTTGAATGGTGAATCGGTTCGGGTTGCAAAGTCGGTGAGGTACTTAGGTCATGTTGTGACGGAGGACCTAAATGACGACCAAGATATAGAGCGGGAAAGAAGGGCTCTGTCTGTTCGCTGTAACATGCTGGCACGTAAATTTGGCAAATGTTCTGATGATGTAAAAATTACATTATTCAGAGCATATTGCCAGAGCTTCTATACGTGTCAGCTTTGGACGCGATACACGAGGCGTGCGTACAGCAGCATCAGGGTGCAGTATAATGATGCATACCGCATTCTGATGCGAATGCCAAGGTACTGTAGCGCCTCGAATATGTTCGCGGCGGCCAGGGTACCCGACTTTTTCGCTATCATAAGAGCGAGGGTGGCCTCATTCTGGGAAAATGTCAGAAGCTCCAATAATGAGATTTTAAAAGTCATAAGTGACAATTTAGACAGTCCTATTTTTAGGCATTGGCTGTCGGTGCATCACAACCAGAACCAGAAATAAGTTTTTATATTTCTGTGATATTTTTAAGTATGTTAATTGTAAGCTAGGTATAAGATTTATATGGGATGCTTTTTATGCCTGAAATAAAACTTTATTATTATTATTATTATAACGTGGCACAGTTTATTTTCTAATTTTTTCCAATAACTAACATAAACTTTAAATTAGTTTCATACTTAAGTCTACTTCTAAGGACCAGTACTAACAGCTCGAAAAGTAATGGCATCTAATTTGGAAACACCTGTATAGTGGGGCTTGTAACCAGTGTTTTGGCGGTTGTAGTAAATTATGTCACAAGGCAACAAAATTTACTACGAATACCTATTTACGACGAGGGTGTACATTGAATCCTTAGCGAAACTTCTGTAATGTAATCCTGAATGCTACGAGAGTAGAATACTGAGTTTAAATTTAAGTGTGAACGCCCTAATAGAAACTTAGAAAGGTATTTACCTACCTAGATATCCTGTTATGTAATGAAGATTTGTAATATTGAACCTATAGATAGACTCACGGATCCCACAGTCAAACTGTGGAAACAGTTTTGTGGGACGATGTTCCTGTACTAATGTTTTTGTCATTTGAATAAATATATAAATAAATACTGTTGCTACCGTGACACGTATTGTTTTTCACACCAACAAGAAAAGGCAATCTGAATAAGTATGAAATAGTAGATATTGAGACACCTAGGGCTGTAAAATAGTGAATGAGCCAGATCGCAGCCGTTTGGGGAAGTTGCCGTACCGTGTCGTAATAGTTTATTACACACCTAGGGCGGTATAATAAGAAATGGCCCATATCACAGGTCTTTATGCGATCTGGGACTTTACTAATTACCTACCGCCCGTGGGGTGTGGATTATTTCTTTGAGAACCATAAAATGTGTTAAATAATAGACAAGTCTGTAGAAATCGAGTTCTGTGGACCCCCCGGTACTGACTTGGTTTAACATTACTTACATCGCAAAACCCTTTTGTGTTAGAAGAACTGCGTTGCGAGACTTACATCTTTTTACATGTAATGTTTTTGATGGGATCTCATTTATTTTTGTAAATGGTCTTCCTTTATTTATTACATTCCAATCCATTCTATTTCCAATTTGAAATACAAAACTAACTTTGTAATCACATGTATCTGTACAGGATTACAAACTTACATATGCAGTTTGTATTGAAATTGCAATATTTTATGTTTTGAATGACATGATAGGCTAACAGCTAATTATGATTAAAATGTGGAAGCTTGTGGGTCTGCTAGAAGTACCTTAGAATTATGATGATTATCAGTCAGTCAGTGACAAAACTAAGGCACTTTGACGTGCAATAGTACCTATACTCGTATAATAAAATTCATTACATTATTATTTGTTTGTAGTGTGTTCGTACACGGCACCCACACATTCAAGCGCGCGATGTACTTTTTGTATGAAGGAAAATTATTGCTATTATGTATACTGTGGTAATAACAACGTTATGACTGTTATGAGGCTGAAATAAAAAAGTTCTAGACCGTTGGTTTACCAAATTGGTACGTAAAGCAAAACTCCAGACGTTATCGATATTTCACATCATTTTCCTATATAACCCCGAAACGCAGCCGTGTTAAAGGGCACTTTGTTCCAAATATCGGGTCGGATGAAAAAAGGAGATGTCTGATATAACGACCAACTATAACTCTCAACATCCCTTTCGTATGTTATCCGTTTTATGTTATAGTTTATTTGGCAACAACGCCTAATATGTTCTGTAAAATAAAACCTTTGAGAGCCTTATATTTTGTGGTTTTATGGCGTTTGGGAAGTTATTTGTAACAAAAGACGTTTCATTTCCGTGCAATAAAGGATCATAAATAAAATTATTTTTCATCACACTTGCTCGAAAATGGTGTTGTTACACGTAGGTTTTGCGGGCCGTAAATGACCTATTACGCCCTAGGGCGTAATGGTTTTCTTTTTAAATTTGAAACGCTGGTTCTGTTTTACTCTTATTTGTCATGGTCAAAGGAAACGCCAACTTACTTTTTTAACTTTTATCACTGAAATATTTATTTAAATAATTATTGATAACTGTTATTGCAAATACATGTAAACACATATTTCGGTAACATTAATTAAATGTTTAAATAGTGTATTTCAGTATTTTGCAAGTATAAAATCAACCATTTTAGGTCTTTACTGCTATGGTTTCCAAACGTGACTTGACTTTCGCATTGTCTATGACATATGTCACTAATGTCACTTTGATGTTTTAATATTTTCTTGTCATACTGGGACGATTAGTAAGGTTATATTATTAATATTTCCTCACAAGTGTGATGAAAAACATTGTGTGTGCCACGGGCGGTAAAGGAATTACCCTTGCGGGCCATAAGTGGCATATCCTACTCGTAACACATAGAGAAATTCCCAGTTACTGACCTAAGAAAATCTAAAATTATGTATACACCCGACACTACGATTGGTAAAATAATTGATGACCTTTGCCTGAACTAGACTGATTAAGTAAAACCTGTCCGGCAAAATTTCAGTGTGCAAGTAAAATCGAATTTGCAAGACAAAGATATCCCATCAAAAACATTACATGTTAAAAGATGACTGACTTGGTTTAACATTACATCTCAAAACTTTTTTGTTGTAGATGAACTGCGTTGCTTGCGAGACTTGCATCTTTTTACATGTAATGTTTTTGATGGGATCTCACTTCTTTTTGGAAGTGGTCTTCCTTTATTTATTACATTCCAATCCAATCCCAATCCTATTTGAACTACAAAACTAATTTTGTAGTCGCAATTATTTGTATAGGACTACAAAATTACTTATGCAGTTTGTATTGAAATTGCAATATTTTTAGGTTTTGCATGACATGATAGGCTACCAGCTAAATTTGTTTAAAATTTGGAGCTTGTGGGTCTGCTAGAAGTACCTTAGAATAACGATGATCATCAGTCAGTCAGTCAGTGACAAAATTAAGGAACTTTGACATGCAATACTTCTTAAACTGCACGTTCAAATTGAATGTTATTGAGAATATATTTAATTCGGGTGGCCGTCTGGTTGCATAACAACTATTGTCATATTATTGATTGTCATAACAGTTTAATCATAAAGTTGATGCTCATTTTTTTTTCGGCATACATTGTCCTATGGCATAATTGTTCCGTGTCATAATTATACGGAGTCATAATTGGTTTAACCATAATGTAAATTGTCATACATTTATTTAGTCATAATATTGATGATTATAAGTTGTTTTAGTAATAATTGTAAATTTCATACATTTATTAAGCCATAATATTGATGATTATAACAATCGTATTGCATACATTTTGATAATGGATTTGCGATGGTTCTTCAAAAACGAAACGATTTATATTATTGAAGTATTCTTAATTTGTACTCTTTACACAATATGTATTAGTGAACTCAAACAGAACCAAATTGCTGCCAGAAAAGTAGGTTAGGTTAGGTTAGAACCGTTATCTCACACATAACCGAATCACTACCAGAAAAGTAGGTTAGGTTAGGTTAGAACTGTGACCTCACATAAAACCAAATCGCCGCCAGAAAAGTAGGTTAGGTTAGAACTGTTATCTCACACATAACCGAATCGCTGCCAGAAAAGTACGTTAGGTTAGAACTGTTATCTCACACATAACCGAATCGCTGCCAGAAAAGTAGGTTAGGTTAGGTTAGAACTGTTATCTCACACATAACCGAATCGCTGCCAGAAAAGTATATTAGGTTAGAACTGTGACCCAACATAAGAGAACTTTTAAAAAAACTTTTGAAATTAGGCTTATGCGTTTAGCAATTTATGCATTTACTTAGTATGGTTAAAGTGTTGTATGAGCAACCTATTTATGCGTTTAGCATTTTATGCATTTACTTAGTATGGTTAAAGTGTTGGATGAGCAACCCATGTATGCCCATTATAAAGTATGCTTGAATAAATGTATGCATATCAACTATATGCCCATTACACAGTATGTCCATGAACATTATGATTAAAATCGTTATGCGCATGAATGTATGATTACAGTTATGCGTAATGATATACTATTTACAGTTATGCGTAATGATGAGTATGACGAATCCTCGTATGCGTATCAAAAATATGACCTTAAACTTTATGCGACCCGACCCCTACCCATTTAATTCTTATTATTCCCTATATATCCCTGAAAATTCAGGGTTCTAGTTTAAGCCAGCACAAAATTACGGGAGGCTGAAAATGGCCTGAATGGCTTCGAGAAAAGGATGGTACGGCCGTGCCTTTGTTTTGCTCGACTTGGCGGGGGCACTGCCGTGCCCGCAGATACCTCGCAGGATTGGAAGGCTGAAGTGCCAGTGGGCACCACATAGCCCGGTCAACGGGTAACCATTGGGGCAGCAAAGTCCAGTAGGCTTATGATGCTACGCATCCGTCACTCTCACGCACCATTTGTCAGAACGTGTTTTACAAAATAATCCAAATATTAAAAAATATATTATTAACGTGACAGGAAAAAAATGGTTCCCTGCCAAACCCGGAAAGATTTGTTCGATACATTTTAGTAAAGATGATTTCTGTACAACTACCAAGCTACGCCGATTTATCTTGTTGCTTTGTACTATTTTCGCATTTTCAGGATAGGATATGGGAAATTTATTTCTATTAATGTCTATTACACATCGAAATATAATTTATTATATTTCGATTCTAAATCAAGAAAAAAGCAAACCGATTACTTTTAAATAATCGGTAATAGAATCGGTTTGCCGCGTGCTTATCGATGGCTTAGAATCGTATTTTGTTTCCCATCTTTAACCCTTAGGTGCATACAGTATCATAAATGATACTACTAAAATGACACAAATAGATATCAACTTAACGTTAATTTCTGACTTTGTCAAACTATTCACAAAATCTCAAATTGACATGAATTTGATTTTCACTTGATACATTTCAGAAGTAAAACGCACGGTATCGTATGCATCTAAGGACTAAGTTACGCTCTTGTCATCAAACGTCAACCGATAAGTCTTACACGCCCGGTTTTCATACAAATCGGCGCACATTTTCCTTCTACCTCGGTAACCGACTTGATTTAGAATCGGGTAATACCCGGGTTTCAAATTTGACTGGCTATTGCATTCCCTAGCAGGCAGGGTATTTTTGTTTTTTATGGCGTGCACGCCATTGCTGCCCGGCAGTGGACATTCGTGGATGATAGATAGAGTTAAAAGTATATTATACACTTTTTATACAAAATAGTACTTACATTGTGCGCCGAGAGTCGTTAGAAGGGGATTACTAACGAGAGTCTATTAGGAGGAAGTTAGAACCTATCCGTACGTCATTTCAGACTAAGGAGGTTTCAAATCAGCCAATGCTTATTTCCCATCTTCAAAACTTGGCTACCGAACCAATTTTAGTGTTTATAAAACTTATATGCTAGGTATATTTTACTATTATTTCAGGAATTTAAAAAAAAAAAATTTTTTAATTAATTGAGTTTAAAATTTTATTTTGAAAATCGGTTCAATCTGGCGGTATTGCCTGTCAAGTTTGAAAACAAAACGCAGTTCTTAGCATTATCTGTGGGTGACTAATTGACTATATCAAAAACTTTTTTACAGTAGGTAAACAATTAGATTTTTGTCTTTTTTCCTCGCAAATATTATGAAAAACATTGTGTGTATCACGGTCAGATTACAAACTCGAGTCATTAAAAGCCCTCCACCTACGGCGTCGGGCTCCTAATAGACTGTCGTTAGTAATCCCCTTCTTACTAGCCTCGGTGCACAGTGCACTATTAAAACTAAACTCATAACTCCCGAGGGAGTTATAGATTTTCATACAGTTTTTCGTCTCGTGGGAGTTATAGATTTTTAGATTTATAGAACCCACGGGAGGTAAATCGGCTCGAGCTGGTCTATAAACCCGCATGTAATAACACCCTTTACGAGCAAGTGTGATGAAAAAGTGTATAATTTACTTTAAACTCTTATCTAAGCCGGGACATTAGAAAAGTGAGAGAATTCTACATGTTTGTGCAAGCTACACCGTTGATTCGAGCGTGACTCTTATGCAAACTTCACGCGAACATCGCGCTGCGGGTTCCGGCGCAAGTAATCAGAGGTAGCGTCATCAAAAACAAGTCTAATAGGTATATGTAGTGGGTATGATTGGGCCAAATCGGAAAAAGGTGGTTTCCTTCAAACCAACAAACCATCATAATTATTGATTATTATAGCAAAACGGGACTTAATTACGTAAAAACATGCTATTACCTAGACGTTTCGGACGTGCCGTGACGTCCATGGTTGCGAAGGGACTATGACGGTGAAAATCGTGAAAGTTTATATCAATATCATAAGTTTTAGTAAATATTTTTTTCCGAAATCGATAATTATTATTATTATAATTATGTACTCCGTCCTAGATTTTGTTAAATCTTAAATTATAAATTTTAAATGAAATAACAATCCAATGAAATATGAAAACAGAGTAGCGTGATACCAGAATATAACGAAGTCCAGGTAGTAGGTAGCTCCCTAGATTATAATTATCTTCGCTAATTGAAAAGAAAATTTTCAAATTGTCTTATTGAAAATTTGTCCGTGCCAGTTCAAAATGATATGTCTCTACAAGTATTCCACACAGGTAAGATAACAAGCAGTCCATCTTTGCCTACTCTACTAGAGTTATTCCCGTGGAGTTCCTACCATGTTGCATGTAGATACTAAAACTTATACGTAGAACAGAAACAGGGCAAAGACAAAAATCTCTATTTTTAAATTGACAGGGGTAAAGGAATTCAAATAGTGAATGTCGCTCGTCACTCATGACTTGCGCTTATAAACTTTATCCCACAAAATAAAGCATAACAGTAACACGCTCCAGAACAAATCTTTGCGCCAAACTTACCGAGGTTTGTGCTTGTTCAGTGCAGCTCCGAGCTTTGTACAAATACCAATAGCTACTTAAGACTTCTAGGTAAAGAAGTGTTTTAAGCTATTACTTAACAATACAACAGTCCAGAGAAAACTACCAGAAAAACTACACATACATAGCTAATAAATGTTGACCTGAAGTAAGTTAAAGTAGTAGAGATACCACTGGTAATACTAGTAAAATTACTTGGGTCGGGCCGGGCCGGGAACTAGCAAGGGTCGAAAACACGCACGTAATGCCCTTGGCGTTACAAGCGTCCATAGACTACAGTAACTACTTACCAGCAGGCAGGCCGTACGCTTGTTTGCGACCCTAGAAGTGCAAGTCCACTTCAGTGTATCGATGGCTATTTCGAAGTCCACGAAGGTTAAATATAAATATTTCCCTCTGCCATTCTGATGCCTGCTCTAATATGATACGAAAAGTATTGATGGTCCGTACAGGATCGATTAATCGGAAACCGCCCTGCTCCTTTCGAAGGAGAGCTTCAACGGCCCCCGACATCCTATCTAAGATGATCTTGCAGAGCACCTTTGAAGGAGTCGAAAACAAAAGCAGAGTGCCTCTCCAATTGCTGCATTCACCGAGATCTCCCTTTTTTGGCACAGAAACAAGGAGGCCTTATCGAAAGGGAGCTTAGGGCGTTGGCGATTAGGAATAATATGTTGGTCCGTAGGTTTGCTAGGTGTAATAGAAACGTTAAGACCACATTGTTTAGAGCGTACTGCCAGTCTTTTTACACCTACAGCCTATGGATCAACTATGGTCAAAAAGTTATAAATGCCCTACGCGTCCAATATAACAACGCTTTCAGGATGCTGTTGGGGTTGCCAAGGCAATGTAGTGCGTCAGGAATGTTCGCGGAGGTGCGTACGGATGGCTTTCATGCTATAATGCGGGAACGTGTCGCGTCTCTGCTGCGGCGTCTCGGCAGTAGCTCCAACAGCCTCCTGGAAACTGTGGCAGGGCGAGAAGATGGCCCCTTTCGATATTACTGGAATAGACTCCATGTACTGCTCGTAGATAATTAATTAATGTAGTGTACTACTTACCTAGTGATAAGTATTAATGTAACTAACCAAATGTGGATTAATTCCGAAATAAACGTATTGAATTGAATTGAATTGAATAGGCGTACCTAGAGTTAGACAATTCTCAACCATGCCTTCAATCTCGTGTGTAATATATTTAAATTGACCCGTGATCTAGTAAAAATACCTAATTAGGGATTCGGTCCGCCAGCCGCTTCGACTTTGATGGACCACAGCAGCAAGGCTCTTATTCGCTCAATCAGTAAAGTTGATCCAATCAGATTTAGCTTAGCTCTGTGAGCTGTATAGCTCGCGAGTCTGTCAACCTGCATGGCTTTGTTGAAGTCAACAAATAAAATCTACATCATTATCGAACCTGCTCAGAAAACGTCACGAGAATCGGCTGAGAAATGCGATCTGTAACGGAGAACAGATATCCAGTGGCCGGACATAAGAAAGCATTTTTGCCTAATCTGAAACAGAGAGACTTCGTTCGCGTCACTCACTCGGTCAAATATGTCATCAATTAAAACTTCAAGGGAAAATACAAAGCTCCCATAAGGAAATTAAACGTACAAACGATCTGAAAAACTCCAGGATCTCCTTTACAAGACAGTCGTATTGATTCAACCGAAATTGCAAAGTAACTGTGACATTTAAACGCCTCGAAAATTCGCAAATATATACCCATCTAAGGCACTTGTCCCACCCCGAGTAAGCGAGTCAAATTGAGCGAGTAGCATTACATTGAGGATCTGGAAAGATCGATCGATCAAGCTGTACCTCGTCAGCCCGCAATGAACTGTTACTCGCCCAATTTTACTGGCTTACTCGCCGACAGTGCCTAAAGCTATTTAAAAAGGGAACATCTAACAGTTTTAATGAAAAGAATTTTCGCCTTTGATTGTCTTCGCCTTTGTCTACAAAAGGAAATGTATGGACTTGAGTCTGTTTATTTAGGTAATTATCTCCTGCCGCGGGGCCCGGCTTCAAATGAATCGAACTATACCGGTGGGGCTAAAGGATTCCATTTTGAATTAAAATTTTCTAGAATTCCCCACGGCTGTAGGTAGCAGTGAGTTTTTAATAGGTTTGGTTGTAATAGACAAAAACGAAAACGAAAATGATATGTATTTCATTTCATTTATTTCAAGATTATCGTGATCGAAAAGAAAGATCTGAAGGTGTTGCAAGAATATCGTGAATATGAGAGAAGTTGTTAATACATTTAAGGACATAAACTATCTATCAGAGCATGTATTTTTATTTATTTTTATACCATAATACATATTATAAACTACTATACTTACTATTACTATACTTAAATTTTTCATAAAACTCATATCACAAATTAAAAATCAAATTCACTCTATGTCACCAACTTTCACGGGAATATCATGTTTTATTGTAACAACATGTACCGTGGTCGCGGATGACTCAATGGCGGGTGCGTGTCCGGTTGCACAATTTTCCCTCCAAAGCCGCTGACGTTACAGTATTAATAAAAGTCATCCTGCAGAACCCATTAGATTAAGATATTTTTTTATATAACAATCCTGCTAAATCAACATAGTTGCGTGTTTTGGGGAAGCCTGTGTCCAGCAGTGGACAAATTTCAACTGATGATGATGAAAAGCGAGTAATAATTTTGCTTTCTGAAGTTGGTTGAGAAATATTATCATATTCCTAATTTGCAGTAATTTGCAAATGGTGTTCGAGAACCGCCCGGAGCGAAAGGGACCGAACCTAATGGAGCGTTGAATTTTTAAATAAAAACACATAACTTTACATTGCTTCCAGGATATAACAAAAGGAAACACGTTTACAAAACCGCAAACTTATATTTACCGTCAGCAGTAGCTGTTGCATCGAAGACTACCCTTAATTTTCTTACCCAAAGACGTTTCTACGAGTATTTCTCAACCGCAAAGTTAAATTGGTGGTACTTTATCAATTAATTCTACTGACGTAGGTTTCTTCCTGCCCCTTAGCTGTTATAATAATTCCCTTGAGAAATCCGACGGGTTTAGTCTTTTTCCAGATTTAAATGGATTTCATCCGTTAGTTCTTTTTATAAATACACAAGGATACTTTCTACGAATATATTTTAATAGCCTTAAGGTCTGATAAATACAATGTGAAGTTGTGATTACCTTTTTCAACGCTACTTGAACCTCCTACTTTTACCTCAAAGGTTGTATTAGCTTTCTTTTGTCGTATTGTGTGTCTGCTAGCCAAATCGGTAATTAATTTTCATCCACTTTTACTAGTTCGATTGATTTGATACGTGGATCTGATGACAAAAAATGAGATGGAATGAGAATAGTTCTGTTCTGATGAGATGATATCTGTAGAAATGAGACATGTTGGAATAAGATGAAATGAGATAACATAATAGCTATTGCAACCAAATACATCATGTAAATAATACAACATTGTCTGAAAACTTTACTTTTGTACCAGTATCAGGAGTAAGCACTCCGCGATTTTGCCGCGCGACTACTAGCACCAAAATGTGCCCATCCGGTGTGGCTTAGCCAGTGACTAAAAAGAGAACGCGTTATGCGATAAAGAGAGACGGTTGGATCCGGTGCGTTCCGTCCGGTGTAGTAGGACCCGACCGTCAGTTTTCTTAGAAAGCGACTTCTGTACATAGCAGTAGCGTGGCGTCCACAGAACTCGATTCCTACCGGCTTGCCTAATATCAGGCATTTGAGCACCTTATTCAACAGCTCTTAAGGAAAATGTCCATTAAATCTGCATCGGCTTGCCCAAGGATATCTTTTACGCCACGCCACTAGTACATAGTACAACTTATTCTGTGTCAGTATTATAAAAACTTACTCAGTTCTTTCAGCTTATTTTCCTTGTATTATAACTTGCCGTAGTATCGTTTCTTTTCTGCCAGTAAGTTGATATTACCCACTCTGTTAAAAGGGCCACATAAATTGCCCAAAATGTTCAATTCTCGCCTGTCACAAAAATTAATGTTTCCATTTGCCGCTGTTTCGTTTTGCCCGTCTGGGGATCACATAAATTGGTATAAACAGAGGATTTCGCACTTGAAAATAAATATTGAAGAGCGAAATATTTTATATCAACTCTGATACAAAAGAGATACATATTTTACTGTTTTATTTCATGGTGCCGTAATTTGTAGCATTGGTAGTGGTTGGGGAAATCTGCAAGGGATCCTTTAAAATCCTTTGCAGATTTCGTATTTTATACACGGATTTACGTATGACTTGGGCAAGCTATCGATATTTTTTGTATTATCACGGGCGCCTTCAGCGTCGGGCTTATTAGTAATCCCCTTCTTACTGCCCTTGGTGCACAATTTAGGTACTATAAATATAAATTGGTTGAGTGTGTGTAAAAATAAAAACGACGTAATTTCACCGGCATCATTTCATTTCCTTTTAATTAAGCAGTCTTGATTAAAAACAAACAAACGAATTTTTCCGTTTTACGCCCGACATTAAGACAACAATGCACGTTGATAACGGAGGACAAAAGTAATAACTTTGCGGCCTTCTTTTGTCTTTTCATGCACCAAAAGATGACAAAAAAGTCGGAGGTGGACTCGAAAAAGAATTCAAATGTTTAGGGTTCCGTACCAAAATGGTAAGAAAGGAACCCTACGGTGTGACTATGTCTGTCTGTCAGTGAAATGAAATAATTTATTTCTGCATGTAGGCCTCAATGGCTTTTCTTTTGACAGACTGTCTGTCAGTCTGTCTGTCTGTCCGTCTATGACAGATATCTCAGGAACTACTGCTGCTGTCGATTGGAAATTTGGAATAGTTTTAAAAATCACTGACCCGAGTCTACTGAATATAAAAAAACTTATAACTTCTTTACTTTTTTTTTTGAAGGGGGTCGAAATGAGAGGTCGAAAATTTAAAGATGGGCTATTACATCAAGTGGGGTATCAAATGAAAGGGCTTAATTTTTAGATTCTAAAACCATTTTTATTTTTTTTCTTAATCATGTACTTTTTAATGTAGGGCGAAAAACGTTAAAAAATACAATTCACTTCAAAGTTACGGGACAGGAAAATCTGTAATAATTACCAATTGTTAATATCATCTGAAATATTACAGGAAAAATATAACGGTTTTCCTAACTTGCATCGTTTTCTCAAAATTCGCAATAATCGAAACACATATTAAACTTATTTGGTGCTACTAAATTAACCGCAACCTATGTCGATGTATGGGTACAACAGTTTTTCAACAAGAATGTAAAGTTTGTCCCACCATACAATTTATCTTAAACTATTCATGTATCTACTTACGAGTTTGTACGGAACCCTCAGTGCGCGAGTCTGACTCGCACTTGACCGGCTTTTTTAAAACTAAGATGTATCGCGTTTACACGTTTCCCTGGGCACATAAAAATAGGAAAAAATAAAAAAAGAACATATACTTAAGAATCAATGTTATAGAAAACGATTTTGGTTAAAATGAAAGAATTCAAACTTCGTTTCATTTTATTGTTTGATACATATTGCCGTCGTAAAATTATATAATAAGTCTCAAAAAGCAATAAATAAAGATTTTTTGAACAAGGCCAGATTTCATCACTTACCTACCTATAGTATAGTAGCACCTATAAAACAAAGTCGCTTCCCGCCGTCTGTCCCTATGTATGCTTAGATCTTTAAAACTACGCAACCGATTTTGATGCGGTTTTTTTTAATAGATAGAGTGATTCAAGAGAAAGGTTTTTATGTATAAAACATGCATTTAGTATCAGCATTGCACCTGTGTGAAGCCGGGGCAGGTGGCTAGTATTAAAATAAATCGGATACGAAAAAACCACGTGACACGGGTCGCTCAGCCAGTGGTATTGTGCCACAGATACAAAACGTTACTTTGATTGGCGGAACGACCGACCCGAGTCACGTGGTTTTTTTGTTTACCTTTTTTTTTAAAACCTAAAAGTACATACTATAGTAATTTGACCGGTTATTTCCTACAAGGTATAATAGCTGAACACAAACTAGACCTAATCTGAACAAACTGAAAATGGTGTTGTAATGACAGATTCAAAATTAGTAAGGTCAACCGGGGCAATTGCGCTTTTTAAAGATTCCGTTAAATCCGAACGCTAAAACCTACCTCTGACCTACTAGTTTTAAGGAGTTTTTTTTTAGTTTTTTCTTTTTTTTTTTTTTGGTTGGTCTGTCTCCCGTTTGGTCAATTTACCGGCCACTTGGGGAAATCTGTAATTGTGCCTCTCTCCGAAAAAGAGTTCGGATTTAATGGAATCTTTAAAAGAGGCATTTTCCCCCTAGACGCAATTGCCCCGGTTGCCCTTAACTATTGTATAATCGTATTTGTGTAAAAAATAATCCCGTACGGTCTCCCAAACCTTAATCTGCGCTTGTAATTAATGCTGCGGTCGGACCTAAAGTGAATCAAATTGGTGCACATTACCACGTAATGAGGTATTGTGTATACCTCATAGAATTATATACAAGGAGACGGCCAACAGACGCTATTAGGTATCAGCGCGTTGACTCTAAAATTCAGTTTATCCCATGTTTCTTCTATTCTTCTTACCATTATAAGTTAATAAATCGATTAAAAGTAAGTATCTTATTTTTCATCACACTTGCTCGAAAATGGTGTCATTACACGTAGGTTTTGCGGGCCGTAAATGACCTGTAATGGTTTTCTTTTTAAATTTGAAACGCTGGTTCTGTTTTACTCTTATTTGTCATGTTCAAAGAAAACGCCAACTTACTTTTTTAACTTTTATTACTGAAATATTTATTTAAAGAGGACTGTTATTTCAAATACATGTAAACACATATTTCTGTAACATTAATTAATAATAATAATAAATAAATATTAGGGGACAATCTTACACAAATCGTACTATTTAAACATTTAAATGTTTAAATAGTGTATTTCAGTATTTTGCAAATATAAATTAAGTCTTTACCGCTATGGTTTCCGAACGTGACTTGTCGTCTTGATATATGTCACTAATGTCACTGTCAGTTTTACAATTTTATTTAGGTTAAGTAAGGTTATTTTAATCAGATTTCCTCACAAGTGTGATGAAAAACATTGTGTGTGCCACGGGCGGTAAAGGAATTACAAAGTCGTGTTATTAAAGCCCTCGGCTTCGCCTCGGCCTTGTAACAAACACTCGTTTGTAATTCCTTACTTACCGCCCTTGATACACAATGTACTATTATACCTACGTTGACCCGGGGTATAATAATTTTGAATACCACATGAAAGTCAGTCCTGTAGTTTTTGCATTGAGGCGCGCACAATCATAGGTTAGTTACGATTTTATTATATAAATAGATTCGTTGACCGAGCGAGGGAATCGAGCGAAGCTTCTCCATTTCAGCTTGGGCATAAATGCTTCCGTAAGTCTATTTGCCCTCTTCTCGCATTTCTCAACCTATTCTCGTGATATTTTGTGAGCAGGTTTGATAATTATAAAGATTTTTTTGTTGATTCAGTTTAAATAACCACATTTTTACTAAAAAAAACCCGACTGCGGTGCACTTTGAAACTGCATACAATCCGCCATTTTGTTTATTTTAACGAACTTCATACCCAGTGACACTCGCACCATCAAGACGAATCTAATGATGTATCATTTATCAAAATCGGATGTGCCGTTGAGTAGTTACGAGCGGACACAGGAACGGACATACCTACATACATACATACAGGTCAAACACATAACCCTCCTTTGGGCTTCGCCGCAGTCGGGTAAAAATAAATAAATTGGGGAGTTATAGGAGCTGACAGATTTGCGAGGTCTACAGCTCATAGAGCCACTAGCAAATATTACGTTATTCAGACATTATTTCATATAAAAGAAGAATGAAAATAATTATGTAGAAACACTTAAATTAAGGTTACTTTTAGTGATTAAGTGTTTCTTTAACCATAACGCAATAATCACATAAAATATAAGTTTTTAAGTGTGGAAAAGCTTATAATACTTAATTAATATACATTCTGACAACGCAGGTTGCATCCCGCCGCTGATTGAGGTTACAACGGCCTTGAAACTCATTATCTCATTTCTCAATTAAGGGCAGCGCGTTGGGTTGGCGCGACTAATGAGTTGCGCTCTTTGGCCGGGTTCTTATATATAAGTCCATGGTATATCTATTATATTTGGAACAATTTGCGGGCAACAATTAGAAGGGTTGGCATGATTTAGGAAATCGTTAATTTTAATCTTGCTAATGAGTGTGGCCAGGGATGTGTGGGTGATGAATGGGAGCTGGCAAATTGACGTCGTTACTGAAGGCTTGACCTACAAAACAATTTTATTTTAACCTACAAACACACAAAAATAAAGAATCGAATATAGAGTGCGACTACTTACGCTGAGTTTGAGTTTGCAGAGGTCAAAAAAAGGTTTTATTAAAGAAAATGAATATGGCAACATCACAAGAAAGAGGATTTATTAGTCTTGATACTTGGCAAATATATTTCCATTTAATAAGTACCTATATAATAATCATGATTTTTTTATTTTAATTTTTTTTTGTTAGTAGCACCGCCCACAAGTTATCTGCTTTGCCCTAAGGTTAACTGGTAGAGAATTCCTTGTGGCATTAAGTTCGCCTTTTGTACGATAAGTTTTATTTTGTGCAATAAAGTTTAAATAAATAACTAAATATTTTTACTAAAAAAAACCCGACCGCGTTGCACTTTAAAAGTGCATAAAATCCGCCATTTTGTTTATTTTAACAAAATTCATACCCAGTGACACTCGCGCCATCAAGACGAATCCAATGATGTATCATTTATCAAAATCGGTTGTGCCGTTGAGTAGTTACGACCGGACACAGGAACGGACATACATACATACATACAGGTCAAACACATTACCCTCCTTTGGGCTTCGCCGCAGTCGGGTAAAAATAAATAATGTTTCTACATACCGACTGAAATAAATATTCAGGACAGTCTTGCGCAAATCGATCTAGTCCTAACCACTCTAAGCGATACTTTATACATGTGCATATCTATATTAATAATTTAGCCAGGCCCTACGGTAACCCAGAACGAAAAGAGTCTCAAAAAATAGAGCGTAAAAAAATAACATTTTCGAATCGACAACTTATATCGGCAAAATTCGTATAACGGAGATATTAGCGTATAAAGATGTAAAATAATTCGAATAATGCCAAAAACAGTCGGCCATGTTTCTTTGCTGCGTATAGCGAAGCGCGCGTAATGTGTGCTTTTAATTGAAACTGTACACACTCGGCGAGAACGGAGTAAAATAAACTGATGACATAAATATGAAAATCGTTTTTTATGTGTAATATTTAATGTTTAAAAGGTAATAAAAGTTTAAATACGATGATTATCTCGTTGTTTCATTTACCTTATAATTGATATCATTAATTTCTATGCGGGATCCCGCAAATACGGGGATCCCGCAGGATCGAAAATGTGCAATCCCGCAGGTACCGAGATTAAAGATAGGTTGCGGGATTGGAAGCCCTTCACACTTCGGTCGTTTAGGAGCGCGCGATACCTATTCAAGATCGTGCGATCCGTACTGGAGCATTCTTACGCATTCGTGAAACTTTGCTTGTAGTGCGTTCGTTCACAGCGCGCACACATACCAGCCGCGCGATATATCTTTTGTAGGGAGAATATGTTGTATTGTCACTGCAGTTTGTGTGTTTCAGCTATTAACGATACCGATACCGATCTTCTTCTTCATCGTTCCCTCATTGCTGAGGATCGCGACCACACATTGCTGATCTCCAAAGAGAGCG
Source organism: Eudemis profundana (assembly GCA_947034925.1). Lineage (NCBI taxonomy): Eukaryota > Metazoa > Arthropoda > Insecta > Lepidoptera > Tortricidae > Eudemis > Eudemis profundana. The sequence continues at coordinate 4,543,947 of OX344809.1, forward strand.
GTCATAGGCCGTATGGACCGCGTTCTGCATGCTGCCGCCAGCCAACTTCTTAATGGAGTCAGACCATCTTGCTGGTGCTCTTCCTTGAGCACGCCTGCCATTTATTTGGCCTAAAATTATTTGTTTCTCCAGATCATGCATTGGGGACCGCATTATGTGTCCGAAGAAACTAAGGGCTCTATTATGGCATGTTGTGGAGAGCCGTGTAATGATATTGAGCTCTTTTAATATGGATTGGTTTGTTCTTCTGGCCGTCCAAGGTATGCGCAGCAATCTTCGCCAACACCACATCTCAAAAGCGTCGATCTTCGCTACATCGCGACTTCTCAGGCTCCATGTTTCGGCACCGTACAGAAGTACCGATACCGATACCGATATATCGGTATCGCCGATTATATACAACCGTATTTGAAGAGCGCGAAAAGAATTTGTTGTATGAAAAAAAATCTGCAGAAAGTAATTTCAATTACTGACTTAATTTATATATTGGTCTATTACCTTGTGCAATAATAATTACTATGTTAATTATATATTTGGTTCATAATAAAATAAAATAAAATTGTGTTGACAATTTATTTATTTTACACCTCCAAGGTTGACTCTCTGTTAAATATAGCCAAGTTTTAGGTATAATAAGGACATACAAATAATAAATCTGAAGTTCATAATTCATTAGTTAGCTAAGATATCGGTATCGGTATCGCCGATAATTTACTACAAATATCGGTATCGGTATCTTGTCGGGAAAATTATGTATCGTTACATCCCTACTATTAATTAACCCTTGTAGGAAATCACCGGTCAAATTACTAGAACGGTACAAAAAAAAATCGTATCCTATTTATTTTAATATGAAATCTGCCTTGTTCAAAAAAATCTTTATTTATTGCTTTAATTTGAGACTTCGTATGTAATTTTACGACGGCAATATTGTATGAAACAATAAAATGAAACTTATTTTGAATTCTTTAATTTCAACCAAAATCATTTTCTATAACATGGATTCTTAAGTATATTTTCTGTATCGTATTTTTGTTTTTTTACACGATATAATATATTTTGTAACTAAGTGGCCCTGTAAGGACCAGGTGGTCACTACAGGGCCATTGGGACTATCTCTGATCCATCTCGCCTGTCAATATCCAGCTCATGACACCTGCGTCTTTAAGTCCCATTAGGGACTAAAAAGAAACAGAGACATACTTATTTTCTATTCGCATTACGGGGCATCTATCAAATTGCGTCTCTGAAATCCATCACTGTCAATAATGCTTAGCAACTTTGTGGAGACGATGCCATTTTAATATAATTTTACTTAAGGCGATTCGAATCTGTTAGTTTTCCATACAAACATAACCACACATTAAAAAAAAATCTAAATAACCAACTTTTAATGAATCTAATTTATAAAAAAATGCCCGAGTGACTATGAACAATGCCCGAGTGACTATGAACAATGCCCGAGTGACTATGAACAATGCCCGAGTGACTATGAACAATACACGAAACCACAGAAATATATCGAGGTAGAAGGAAAAGGTGTATCTACCTCGCGTGCTAAAAAGAAGTGGTAACGACCTACTTTGCACGCCTTTAACTTCACCACACACCACTACTAATACCACATACCACTAATATATGTATATATAATCTGGTAATAACCGGATTTGAATATCTGATAATAATGGTATAATTCAGTGGTGGGCAAAGTACGGCCCGCGGGAGGGTTTAAGAGGAAACAAGAGGGCAGTTTTTCCATACAAACGTGGGGACTACGTTTGTATGTATGTAATGTATGTATGTATGTATTGTTTCCTCCCTGGATAATGCCAGTAGAGTAATAATTTTTCGTCCAAAAATCTATGGCTACTATTGATATGTTCCTATGTTTTCCTTTTTACGATAAATTGATTCTCAAAAGAGATATTAACCTTCAAAAACCTAAAAAAAATGCCAGATTTTCCGCTGTATTCACACATCCAGAAAACAAATTTGACTAGATTATTAAAAAAGGAAAACATAGGAACACGGCCAAAGCCTTTCTTTAATGTTTAATGAAAAAAATTGTTAAATAGGTTAAGTTTTGGGGAAGAAATCAGGGGACTACGAAACGTTGTTTTCATGAAATTTTAAAAGGTATTTTCGGTCCAAGCTGCAGTTGTCTCTATCGCGCTCTGCGGGGGAGAGGCGGGCAGTGCGGGACAGCGACACATTTTACAAATACCTAATTTTCAATTCTCTCCACCTTACTGTTTCCTCTTAATCCGGCCCGCCGGCGGTCCTTCGAAATAATTAGTACTTATATGGCCCCTGATAAAAGAAAATTGATTTTTGCTACAGTTCTGGCCCTCCTCTGAAATTTCTTATATTTTCTGGCCAGCCATGAAAAAACTTTGCCCATCACATAATTAATTGATCAAATACCCCCAAATGAAATGGAAAATTTACGTTTTCCATCACTAAATTACACTTTTGGCGTCAAACGCCAAGCTAAACGTTACACGCTTGGTTTCCATACATATCGACGAAGGAACTAATTCCTTCTAACTCCGATATATTTCTGTGCCCAAAACGCTATATATCTGTCTGTCTATAATATTTGAAGAGTGCCCTCGATTTCTCCAAGATCCCCTCGTTTTGGGAGGAGCTATAAAATAAAACACATTTCAAACATAAATCATGCCGTGGAAGCCAACGATGACCCTCTTTATGTGTTTATGGAAACCGACCGACTTAACCACCGCCAACTTAACCGACTAGACTGGTTGATCCTTATAGAGAAACATTTTTAAATGACAGTAGCTTAGTTATGTGGTTTTTTTTTTGTGGTATATAATGATTTATTAAAAATATAATAATAATAATGTACAGCAAAATAATAATAGTAAAATAATTCACATCTCTCCAATGCACAGTCAGGTGTTATTTAGGGCTGGGAATGGCTGCTCCGTCGTCAAACCCCAACAGTATCGCTGCGGGTTTGAATTTGTGACGTGTGCCACGTATACACATACTGGTGGCTCGTCGTTTTTGTAAACATCCTTTCATATAAGGACTTTAAAATAAATAGCCGGACGGAGCCCCGCCAACAAAGAACTGAAGCTATTTTTAATAAGCCGCCTGCTTGGTACTTAGAAGCCGCACGCACACATCAACTAGTTTTTTCCTATTGTACATAGGTGGCAGTAGCGTGGTGTCCAAAGAACTTGATTCCTACCGGCTTGCCTAATATCAGGCATTTTGAGCACCTTATTCTACCTACAGCTCTTAAGGAAAATGTACGCCAAATCTGCACCGGCTTGCCCAAGGATATCTTTTACGCCACGCCACTGATAGGTAGCCGGCTTATTAGACATGCTTCAGTTCTTTGTTAGAGAGGCTCCGTCCGGCAATTTATTTTAAGGTCCCAGTTCATATATATCTTGGTCACATAATCACAGACAACCTGTGTGATGACCAAGATATTGAAAGAGAGCGTAGGGCGTTATCAGTGAGGAGCAATATGCTGGCCCGCAGGTTCGCGAAATGCTCCACACCCGTTAAAATTGCGCTATTTAAAGCCTACAGCCAATCTTTTTACACGAGCGGCCTGTGGGTAAAGTACACTAAACGAGCATGTAACGCCCTACGCATTCAATATAACAATGCTTTTAGGATGCTGTTGGGTCTGCCGAGATGGTGCAGTGCCTCGGGTATGTTTGCCGAGGCACGCACGGACGGGTTTCCAGCAATCATGCGGAAAAAAATTGCTTCACTTATGAACCGTGTTAGGAAAAGCCGCAACAGCATCCTAAAATCAATTGCAGGCAGATTTGACTGCCCGATCATTATCTACTGGGTGGGGCAGGTCAAACCTGTATCTGTATATATTAAGTAGGTTAGGTTAGATAGGAAGTTTTACTAATAATAGTTTGTAAGTAACTTGTATAAGTAATTAACAATTTATATGGGTTTTACCTGAAATAAAGATTTTCATTCATTCATTCATATCTACAATATTAGCAGGATTGATTTGTGTCGGGTGTAAAAATTAGACTGGAATTCATTAATTTCCCAAATATACATGTCGATGTCGCTTTGATCGCGCTAGATCATATAAGGGCCTTGTCACACTTGCGATTTGGGGGCGTGCTGCGGGCGAGTTTCCATACAAAACCAGTCGCGGCGAACTCACGGCGAGTTCGCCGCGAGCAGGCATGTCTCACTCCGCGATATTGTCGCGGTAATTATTATTATTCCTTGCCTAATGCATTAGGCAAGCTCAGGACTGCGCCAAGTCGCCGACACCCGGCAGCGCCTGTGTGCGAAACCTCTGAAGCCCAAAGGAAGGTTATGTGCTTGACCGGTATGTATGTATGTATGTACGTAAGTGTGTATTTTACCCGACTGCGGCGAAGCCCAAAGGAGGGTTATGTGTTTAACCTGTATGTATGTATGTATGTAAGTATGTATGACCACGTGTATCAAAACAGTTATATAACGTCACGCAAATGTTTTTTTTAACTACCTCCAATTCATTAGGAAATTCAAGCTATAATAATAATTTTATTTTTGTCGACAACCCTAGCGGTGGGCGTGGCGACCAGAAAGAGCGCGCGTTATGAGTTAGAGCGAGAAGGTAGGATTCGGCGCATTTTTGTGACTCGAACGTGGGTTTTGTAAGACAGTGCGACTTCTGTACAAAGTACTATAGGTACTTATTCTGTGCCGCGAGGGACATTTGTACGCAACTTCGCTTCTAACTCGACCGCAGCTCGCTCGCAGATCACAAGTGTGATAATGCTCTTAAAAGATAATTTGCGCAGACGCCAAATATTACCGATCATTCAGTTTCAAACGACTTGATTGGATGCGGGCTTACTGGTTATTTAGTCTAAACACTCCAATGGAAAATATGCCTTAACGTTTCATGTTTAAACACATTATGGGCCCAGTGTCCGAAATAAAGTGATATTTAATTTAATTTAATTTAAAGTCGAAATTTCTGATGTCTAATGTTTGAAGTTGAGACGGTTTTACATCGGGATGCGCGGCTAAATTAGATGATCTGACATGCAGTGGTATCGATAGAAGTGTGCAGGGTAATTCGCAACTTGACTGTCAATATCGTGCTTAACATAATTTAACAAGAGGACTAGTACTTAATTTTACTGGTTAATCGTCTACGCTTTGTACTTATTAAGGCACGTATTTAAATGATCTTTTTATTTTTTAAATGATCGTTTTAATTTTGCAGAAACGTTAAGCAAAAACATCTAAATGGGTATATTGATTAAGAATTCGGCTAACCGTTTTCGGACAAGTGAAAATCGGACAAATTTTCGAAACATCGATAGGTTACCCAAAATATTGTCAGTCCGCTCGTCCCTTCCACTTTTTTAGGGTTCCGTACCAAAATGGTAAAAAAGGAACCCTTATGGTGCAACTCTGTCTGTCTGTCTGTCCGTTTGTCACAGCAAGATATCTCAGGATCTACTGATGCTATCAACTTGGAATAGTGTTAACAGTCGCTTACTCGAACCTATTGGATAGAAAAAAAATCTTACACCTTTTTTACTTTTTTTTAAAGGGGTCCGAAATGGGATGTGGAAAAACAAAAGTAGAGCTATTATATCGAGTGAGATATCAAATGAAAGGGCTTAATTTGTATATTCCAAAACCATTTTTGTTTTTTTTCTTAAATTTGTACTTTTTGATTTATGACCAAAAACGTTCAAAAAAACACCATTCCCCCCCTATTATCTTCGAAGTTACTGAACAGAAAAATCTGTAATAATTACCAATTATTAATATCATCCTAAATATTACCGGAAAAATAAAACGGTTTTCCTAAATTGCATCGTTTTTTAGAAATTTTCAAAAATCGTACACATACTTATTTGCTCCTACTAAGCTAACCGCCATACAGTTTTTCTTGAACTATTCACGTATCTACTTACGAGTTTGTACGGAACCCTCGGTGCGCGAGTCCGACTCGCACTTGACCGGTTTTATTTTAATTTATTTCTCACAAACGCAGTACATAGTTACACGTTTCATGTCTTCGCCAAACTGCGGAACAGTTTGTTGGCGAAGAACTTAGGATGACCATAGCAACGTGACCTACGATCATGAATTGCTGTTACTAGTTCACAGATTAGAGACACACTGACAGTAAAGTTGTGAACACCTACCTACTGGTTATAGGCTTGGTTAGTTAAGTGTCTCGTTATAATGGCATTGAGTTAATTTGATTTCAAGCACATCGTGTTCTGTGGATATGGACTTGCCTTGGAAATTTTTAAATGTTTAAGGTAAAATTTTATATGTATAGAAATCAATACTATGACAAAAAAACCGGTCAAGTGCGAGTCAACCTCGCCCACCGAGGGTTCCGTACAAATTTGTTGGTGCATAATATATTAAAGTAAGCCTATAATTTTTGATTGCCTTAGTAGTCTTTTTTTATGATTTAGTTAAAAATATACACCGTGGGCCCGTATAACCCAACCAACTTTAACCATAGATTCTAACAACTATTAGAAGTAAAAAAAGTAATGTGACGTATAGTCGATTAACGCTTACTTTCCGAGATATTCATAATTTTTTAAATAAAAACTCCCAAGTGTGTAACAAGCCCTAATAAATGTGAACTCTGTGCATTCCCAAAATAAAGGGTTTTGACAGACAGACAGACGGACGGACGGACGGACAGACAGACGGACAACGAAGTAATCCTATAAGGGTTCCGTTTTTCCTTTTGAGATACGGAACCCTAAAATAAGTAAACAAGAGCGTGACTGTAACATCGGTCGCGGAAGTGAAACAAGTTAACACTTTCACGACCCGCCCAGTAGGCGCCCGCAACTTTTGCTTGCTTGCTTACTTGCAAAAAAAATCATTTCATTTCTAACAATTTATAATACGCCTAGAAATCGTTGCGCATATCTAATCGTGGGTTTGTGAGGCCATTACATAATGGCCTTTTTTGCAAGTAAGCTTTAAGGGCTCTTTCACATGTCTGATTTTTTTGGTTCTTTGGGCGCTTCGGCAAATGACATTCTGGTGAGAAAAAGCGCCGGAAAAAACTCACCAATTTCTCTTTTCAAAAACATTGAGCATTACCATAATTGTGAAAAGTGTTAGATTTTAGGTTTTACTAGTTGTTTGCAGTAGTGTGTTAGGTTTTACTAGCTGAAAAATAAATGCAAATTTATATACCTACCTATCTTCTTTAATCATTTCAACCCGAAGACCACCGCTAAACATAAGCCTCCCTCAAAGACTTCCACAATGAACGTGCACGTTTTTGCCACAGTGTAGCAATAATTTTTCTTCCTACAAAAAGTACATCGCGCGCTTGAATGTGTGTACGAACGCACTACAAGCAAAGAAATAAGAATGCTTTGTTTGTAAAAGCTGGGCGGACCACCTTGAGTGGATCGGACTAACTGGGGGCCGGGGGCGCCTGGGGTCGAACCAGGTCACTAGTCCCGGTCCCCTTAACAGGGTCGGAATACGTGGGGGCCAAACCGCCTGGGGTCGAACCAGGTCGCTAGGCCAGGGCCACCTTAAAGTTATGCTGATTGCTCAGAGTGAGCAGCGGACCAGCGAGAAGGTTCAAGCGGATCAACCTGTCCTTATGTGTCCGTGTGTAAATCGAACGAATGGCAATTTTAGTTGCCGGTTCGCTAAACCTAGCCCAGCTAAGAAGACTCCGGCAAGAAACTTAGCTGACCCCGAGCAAGGTCGGAGTGAAGTTAAACCAGGACATTCGGGTCCTGGGGCAAATCGGGACGCGGCCCTTGTGTGCTGTTGTCGCGAGGAGGTCGACCCCGCCGGCGGGGACGACGCTGTGTGCATCGGACTCCGTTCGACGACCTCACAGCGATGATTCTTTCGAATCCTGCTGAGATGTCGTCATCCGGGTCAATGAGGAAGCTGCTAGGCCACCGGGTAAAGCGGCCTCTGATGAGGCTGGACCGGCTGAGCTCGTCGTCAGGACCTGGAACAGAGTGGCTCGCACTCACACAGACTACTTTTTCGTCTTTATACTTTGCTTTCACCTCCATCAACTCACGACTTAACCATTCTTTTATATTTCCGCAAATTTAATTTCATGCTTAGTTTCATAATTAATCTCGACTACGGGCCAGCATCGTAATACCAGTGCTGAGCGGAGCCTTTTGTTAGAGCATTTCAAGTCCTTTGTGGCCCGAACGGGGTCGTAATAAAAACGAACATTTTTTGCCCACATTTGCGAGTGTCACTTGTTTTTATTGGGTCTCCAGTGTAGTGTATTCTTTTAATTTTGCAATTCGCGTTTTTGTTTCACGGCAACGCTGTTTTTAAAACGTAACGGGTCGATTTCAGAGCGTTTCGATCGCGACAGTTTTATTCATTCGTGTTTCAGAGTCGATCAACTTTTTCTTGTACCGCATTGCCATGGTTACGTCCCCTGGGCAACTCTTTAAAAACATGATTTTCTGTAAGTTTTCTACAGTTAGAATTCATCAAACGTGCATATTTGTCATAGTTGTAAGCCCATTATGTGCGGATTATTAGAATACATTAAAACAGTTTTTGTAAGAAACTCAGACACAGTTGTCTCTTGGACAACGGGGCAAAATAACAGACACGAAAAAGTTGATTGACCTCCAGCAAGTATAGCAGCAAACGGTGGTGACCACAGTCATCTTTTATTATAAACGATAGGCGATGATAGTGCCGGATTAAGACTACTTGATGCCCTATTAAACAATCCACGCATGTGGGTCTCCCCCACCTATCTAAATATTTTTTTAAGCTGTTTCTGATGCCCGCTGAAACGTGATGCTTTAAGCAATTTTTGCTTAATTTGCCTTCGTTCGATACACACGCTCACATAAGGACAGGTTGATCCGCTTCATCCTTCCCGCTGGTCCGCTGCTCACTTTGAGCAATCAGCGAAAAGTCAAGGTGGCCCTGGCCAAACGACCTGGTTCGACCCCAGGCGTTCAGGCCCCCACCTACTCCGACCTTATCTAGGTGGCCCGGGACAAACGACCTGGTTCGACCCCAGGCCAAGACTAAAGGTTTTTCGAATCTCAATAAATTTACAAGGGCCCTTGCCTTTAAATATGTAAGCATTTTAATAAGGCTAAAGCTCCCAGAGTCTTGGTTCTTAAATAACAAATATTAAGCTCTTTAGCCTCCAGACTAAAGAGCTTAATAGGCTTTTAGCTCTTCAGGCGTCGAGATTCAAGGTAAACCTTGAAAAGAAAAGCTAAGCTCGAGTCTTTTGAAACACTACATGCAAGCGGCGCGATGATGTCTGATTCCATGCTTTTCTTTTTAGGCGCTTCGGGTAATGACATTCTGGTGAGAAGAAGCGCCGGAATAAGCTCACCAGTTTCACTTTTCAAAAATATCTAATATCTTAAAACTTAATTTTTAGAGATGTAAAGGGGCACAACAAGACAAATAAAAATAATAGAAAATAAATAGTGTGATGTCAGTCGAGACTGAAAAGCTGATTCCACTCGGATTTTATTTGATACCCAGTTCTTATTTTAAATCAATATACCTACTTGCTGCACTTGTACGAGTATGGATTTGATACACCATCCTAGTTCAACAATTTTTTACTCCGTGTTCCACACGTTTTTCCGATTAATTTCTAGCGCTATCCGAGCCCGTCTGCTATTTTTGATCGGATTCATTGGCTTTTGACGTGACCGGTCACTATGATTGCCAATATTTGGTTGCACACGGCTTGTTTGATGTGACTAGTATGAAAATTCTACAATAGCTAAACTCTCTGCCCCGTTTCAAGAAGCTACACGTAATCGGCCATTGTTAAATATCTGAAAGTAAATGCATTTAAACGCCACCAACGATAGCGTAAAATGAGACTACTGTACGTCTAGCCAAGGACCATTAAAACAAGAGGACTGTCATTCTCCATACAAAAGCTGTTCCCCGATTTTACAACGCCATCTATGGGTAAGCTTGGTATAAGAATGACATTATTTACAATTATTCAACTTTGCAAGCGTGACATAGTATTTAAATGTTAGAATTTATTTATTATTAGCTGTTTACGAACTAATTGTTATTGTACTATGTTTCTTTGTTTAATATAACATCGTTAAAATGTTTAGTTTTTAGCGCCATCTAGTTTTTGCTTGGATATCCCCTTGTGGTCGGGTTACGATCCAAAGTATGGAGAATGACAGTCCTCTTGTTTTAAATGGTCCTTGGTCTAGCATAACTGGCCGCGACTTCGTTTCTCGCGCGATAGAGCATCACCTGTCACTGTCACATGATATTGAGTGGAAAGAGATGGGTAGCATTTGTCGCGCGACAAAGAGTCGCGTGTCACAGTTGTGCTAGAGGTACTGGTAGAAAATTTGGGTGACTTGGACATCGCTTCGGTGAGACAATTCGGAGTGCGCTTGTTTTGCCCCGAAGAATCGTTGGAGACGTAGGTTGGAATCCTACCCGCGGCATACTATTTTTCAATTTTAGCTTCTATTCAAAATTTAAAAAAAAAATAATTTAAATTTGATTAGGTAGAATGCGACGACGATAACTTTGCAGAGCGGAACATGGCAACACCTCCGTTTAAAAGTAAAGAGTCTATGAAAATGTGACGTTTAAATAGAGATGTTGCCATGTTCCGCTCTGCTAAATTATCGTAGTAACACTCTATAGTGTGTGAGTTTTAGACGGTAGTAGGGCTAGTATTATTTCTGCCGTCCTATGTCTAAAACTGGACTAACCTCTATGGAGAATTGGAGATGTATAGGGGTTAGTCCAGTTTTAGGTATCGGACGGCAGATTTAGGTTTATTGCGTGTGGTGTAATACAGCGTGCGACGACCCTCGAGAATTATGCCACCGAAATCAATGCCAAGTAAATCACCAGAGAAAATGCTCTCAAGGACGTTTCGACAAGGAATATATTCTATACTTCTCTATATAGATACATACAACGTTATCCAAATCACCTCTTGATACCCGGCAAAGGTCAGCCAGTAGGAGTCTTTTGACTGGACAAATTGTTAGATCATTAATCAAGTTTTTGCGAGACGCTGCTTATCTGAATGGGATGATCGATAACGGGCCAGGGTACTTGTAAGGCTGATTAGTCTGACATTGATTGTTCCGAAATAAACTTTATGCTACAGGCCTTAAGATCGGTCTTGTTATAATAAAGAATAAAAAAAAACAAAATCATAATATTCTGAAGTTCAAATATATGTATAGCGGAATTTCATTGGAACTAATTTCTTACGCTGGCAACAATTTTGTGTCTGTCAATGTCATCAATGTTGTTCAATGATGCCATTGCCAACGCACATTTGGTGCTAAATTAAACACAATTTCGGCCAATGATTTGTTTGTAACATAATGACGTACCGTTGTTAACAAATTACCTTTAAACATCCGTAAAAAATGATACATCTTTATGTTTGGTAAAAAACGTAAAAGTTAATTTTTTTCGCAGCTATTTATGTTTTTTTTTTTCAAATGAATGAAATGAATTTCTGTATGTAGGTACGCTGTTCCGATGATTTGAACACCAAAGTCCCGATTTTTATTGCAAAGAGCCCCGTTTTTGGTAAACTAGACTTGACAACACTAGTGATGACATGACCCCCTGTATGCGCCGTTTGTTCTATTTTTTTTTGTTGGACCTATTTTGAGTTTGTTCGCGAAGTAGGTACGAGTCGAAGACACACTTAACTTATGGTACCTACAAGTATAACAGGTACCTATGTTCTTACCGAAATCTGACATGCTGATATCACGGTAACGTTGCCATTGATTAAAAACTACAATAATAAAAAAAAAAACATAATCAATTGTGAAATAAATTAGCGGCCCGCGAAAATATTTGTTTCTAAATGGTATTTGTTTATTCGGGTCAAAATGAAACTATCTAATGTAATCTATGTGAAGGCATTTTAATCGGATAATTTCCTTTCACAAAATGACATCATATCAATCTTGTGACGTCAGCATGTCCCAGGTCAATTGAGGTCATCATTGTCAGTCTCGGGAACTTGGTTTTCTTGTACCTACTATGACTTAACTGTCCATTTGCAAACCTTAATAGTCTTAATACAATGTCTACTAATAGTCACTTAATAATAGCTTAGTCAGTACGTATTTTAATTCTATTTATATATTATATATCTAGCTGTCCCGCCGAACTTCGTTCAGCCTCAGAAATTTATATTTTTTAGATGTTTTATTCTATTATTCGGGGCTGAGACAAGCCAAAATTTCTCTTTCTCAAGTTATAAATGATGTAAATAACCCGACTTTGTTTTATGTAGGTATCACTACATAGTATAAAACAAAGTCGCTTTCTCTGTCCCTCTGTCCCTATGTATGCTTTAAAACTACGCAACGGATTTTGATGCGGTTTTTTTTAATAGATAGAGTGATTGAAGAGGAAGGTTTATATGTATAATACATGCATAACATAATAGAGAAACACCGTGCGAAGCCGGGGCGGGTCGCTAGTAGATTATAATAATGTATTGCTAATATGGCACGGCACTAAACCTTCTATCGATAAACCTAAATCTGAGCTGTACCAAGTTTGTTATATAAGAGTGTAATCAGAAAACATGCTCTTTACACGTGCTCTCTGAGATCCAATGTGAAATACGAAGGGAATCCTTCGTGATGGCCGACATTTAACAAGTCGGCGTGCGGGTAATTTTTCTTGTAACACGTACGAAAAAACCGAGGGAAATGCTCTCAAAACAAAATGGCGTAACTCACGTAATGTGGTAGTAAGAAACGGAACAAATTGAGTGCATCAAAAATCAACCTTTTCTAATCAAACGTCCTACCCTACCTACTAATATTCTAAAATCTGAAAGTTTGTGAAGATTTTTGGATGTTTATTGGGTTGCATTTGGATGTTAGTTGGGTCAATCAACTTTTTCGTATTTATTTTGTCCCGTTATCCAGGAGACAACTGTGTCTGAGTTTCTTACAAAAACTATTATAATGTATGCTACTGATGTGCATACGAGATGGTCCATAAAATAATGGGCTTACAACTACGACAAAAATGAACGTTGGATAAATTTTAACTGTAGAAAACTTACAGAAAATCATGTTTTTAAGGAGTTGTCCAGGGGACGTAACCATGGCAATACGCTACAAGAAAAAGTTGATCGACCCAGTTACTATAAATATAACGCAGTAACAAGTGAATGGATTGAGATGAAATTTAGCATGCAAGTCCAAGTGCTGGATTTAAACATATGGTATAGGTATTCCGGTAAAGAGTTCCCTTGGCATGGTAAAGTAACAGGAATAACGCACGCAAAGTCGCGGGTAAATGATAAGGTATTCACGGGTAAGATCCGATGGAAGGTAAGAGGATGATCGCAATGAGGGCTGCCGTTTTTGTGTTCATCCAGGGCCGTCTTTAACCTATTGGAGGCCCTGGGCAATCTGGACTAGGATAATGGGGCCCCTATGACTTTGTATTTAATCTGAGGGGGGCCCTTGCCCAAAGTGCCCACTGGGAAAGAGGGGTCTGTGCTCATCAGTTGGCGCCATTAGAGTAGGGTCAAACAGGGCCGTATTTGGGGGAGGGCAGGCGGGGCTACTGCCCCGGGCCTCCACAACACTTGCCTCCTCTAGTCTATTAGCGGCCTCCGCTCCTTCGTTGCCCCAGGTCCTTCACACCTCCAAATCCGGCCCTGGGGTCAAAGTATAAAGACAACCAAGTAAGTAGTACGACTTCGGATGTTTAGGAGCGCGCGACACGTATATACACAGACCCACGATCGCGCGTCTGTGTGAGTGCACTCCATACTGTGGCATGAGCGCGCATGGGCAAATGCTTGCCTGTGGTGTGTCCGTACACGGCGCGCACACATGCGCGCTCCCGATGTACCTTTTGCTGGAAGAAAAACTACTGCTTATAGGTACTGTGGTTGGTAGGGTCTTGAAGTATAGCTGTCAGTTTGTTATTACCGGGGTTTCAATATTTTCAATCGTATCTAATGCCATAAAACCGTACCCTAAAAATATTGAGCATGCCGCAGTATTGCGTTTAGTTGGGAAAAAAGAGGACATAAGCTTCCGAATTATGAAACTGTCTCAAAGCAAAATGCAAAATATAGATAACATTATTCTAATAACAAATAAATAACAAATAAAACCGTGTAGCGCCCCACTAACAGTGACATACGACTAGCACCTCTAGCGGTCGCCAGTTGAAATGTAGGTATAGTGATGTACTAAATATCTACCCGTTTCGTAGAAATTGCGATCATCCGATCTTATCCGGGATATACCTTATAGGTACACATATATTTGAGGAGTATATTTTCAAAAGGGCTTATGTTTCTATGGTTTTCATAGAGAAATAAGCCCTTTTGAAAAGACATTCCTCATTTATAGATCGTTTCAAATAGATAGATAAGAGAATCGTCCGTTACGCGATTTCAAGGAAATGTAATCTTGAAATCGAAAAGTCGGAGTCGTGTTCTTACAACTTACAACGCAATAAGATACTAGAATAAGTGAACTTGGTACTACAATATTACGTACCCTCCCATATATAAGGAAACGTGCGTAAAAATTATCGTTAAAATTCTAATCCAAAATTAAACGAAGTATAAAGACACTTATCAAGACTAACAATATCCATTAATATTATACTTTAAGCATTCATATATTACCTATATACATAAAAGTACCAGACTGTTCCATTGAGCAGTCAGTTAAGAGGAAACAGTAAGGTGGAGAGAATTGAAAATTAGGTATTTGTAAAATGTGTCGCTGTCCCGCACTGCCCGCCTCTCCCGCGCAGAGCGCGATAGAGACAACTGCAGCTTGGACCGAAAATACCTTTTAAAATTTCATGAAAACAACGTTTCGTAGTCCCCTGATTTCTTCCCCAAAACTTAACCTATTTAACTATTTTTTTCATTAAACATTAAAAAAAGGCTTTGGCCGTGTTCCTATGTTTTCCTTTTTTTTAATAATCTAGTCAAATTTGTTTTCTGGATGTGTGAACACAGCGGAAAATCTGGCATTTTTTTTTAGGTTTTTGAAGGTTAATATCTCTTTTGAGAATCAATTTATCGTAAAAAGGAAAACATAGGAACATATCAATAGTAGCCATAGATTTTTGGACAAAAAATTATTGCTCTACTGGCATTATCCAGGGAGGAAACAGGGGACTACGTTTGTATGGAAAAACTGCCCTCCTGTTTCCTCTTAAGTTAAGTGCAAAGATAGAGCGACGACCGACAGAGACAGATGAGCTCGCTCTCGGCACTTGTCGCGTCGTGTACGTGACAACTGAGAGGCTTGGCAGGTACAAGTACCCTAGGTACACTATACCTTAAACCAATCCAACAAATATATGCGTGTGGGTCTGTGGGTACCGGGTAATTCCATGAAAATGTAACACAAGTTACCATTTCGTCGCGTGTTTATTTATTTATGGCGTAAATATAAGTATTCATATTTATCTAGATAAGTATAACTTTAATCCCTAGATATATTGTCACCTGAATTTGCACCATCATCAATACAAAGACACGCGAAAAATTGGTAACATCGGTTCAGCCGTTTGGAAGCTACGATACCACAGGCAGACCCGCAAAGTCACAAAAACTTATATCACCCTTCGTTTTTCGCCGGGGGTTAACGCGTTCACTGTTCCAATACAAAACCATCGGACAATGTCACAAGTCCCAATTGTGCAATCAGTATGGGGAAGTGACCCCATAGTGGAGGCACGGATTCCTGAAAAAACCTTCATGACCCCGAGGGCATCAGGGGCACCGGGACAAGCCTGGAACGTGGTAAAGAAAGATCAGTCTAGCGTCTGCCTCAACACCACCTTTGTTCCTTTGAAAGTTTGACTCTTATCACCATTATTTAAGTAAGTATAAAGTTATTTGCTGATCGGCTTGATCGGTAATGATAATAAATTTTCAGCGTACAGCGTATATAGATAGTTCCAGCAGAGTTGAGGCCACGCACACAACAACATGTCGATGCAACAGGGCCACGCCGTTTCGTCGCCTAAATAGATATTTTATTTCTATGTTTCATGACGCATTGGTTTTTTTTACTGTAATGTCATGTTAATATGTATTAATAAATAAATAAATAAATGTAATGACAGCGGGATTTTGAAATTACAGTTCCTTTTTCGTACCGATAGCAAGTTCAACAGTGAATTGCAAGATAGACCAAAAAGTGTCTTTAAACTATAGCCTTTTACTTTTTAACTTTTTTTGCAATGAGTAGGTAGGTGTACTTCATGTAGCTGTGTGTAATCAATTCACCACAACTCTCCTTTTAATTTTAATTTACCACCCACGTCGAAAACTCGCTTTTTCCGTTCCTCGCTATTATAATAAAATCAGTATTTTTGAGTTGCGATTCATTATATTCCATAGGTTTAAAGGATAATCAAATGGGCCACAATTGGGAAATCCGACCCGGATTAACACTTAACCCTTTTTCCCATTATGCCACTCCTGAATTGTGGACACGAAGCATTGTGCGTCCATGAAATTGGTCTTAATTTGCTGTTAGATTGAGTGCTTTTGACCCGTTTAGAGCGAAACAAATCAATGCTTCGAGAACCAATTTAAAAACATTACCTATTATAACGAAATGGTACTTGATCGCGTAAATAAATAATATATTTATTTACCTCGACGTTTAGTGACGTACATGGTCGTGAAGGGGCTCAAAACAAGAATTTTGTTTGCACCACGGACGTTACGACACGTCAAAAATAAAATTAATTATCTTTCATATGGTAAAAAAGTATGTATGTATGTAGGTATGTTTATTTATTGCAAGTTCAAATTTTTCGCTAATTTGTGTTTAGATTTGTTGGACTTATGTGACAAAAACAAGAAAAATCACCCATGATCCCATAGTACAGATACCTAGAGGTGTTTAAGATTAGTAAAGATATGTAGCATTTTATCTAATAGGCTAGCCGTCCGTAAACTCAAAGAGGCGTAAATGGATCAATAAAACAACCATTTTCTGAAATTTAATGAGCTTTAATTAAAGATTATGACGATCCATATATGTCGTACACATGCAGCTACAGACATAAAACTAAGTAATCTTCTATTTTTACTTCTTACAACCGTTTTAATTACTGTATGTGTAATGTTGTCTTATTTTGTGCAATAAAAAGTATTCTTATTCTATATGTATTTCTGCATTACTCCAACAAAGTGCATACTAAAATTTGCTATTTTTGAAACTGAAATAGTGAATCGCTTCATCAATGTTTTTACGCGCACCGGATAATGGGAGTAAATTCCATTCCTTGGTAATTCGCTTTCGTTGTCTGTATTTCCTGAATATAACTGAGGACTCTTCAAGACACGTGCGAATAGACTGTTACTGAACCAGCGGGTAGTAGCTCAGCGCTACTGAGACCAATCACAGATCAAGTTAAAGAATTAAAAAAAGGCCTGTAACTACAATAATTATTCAATTACGAAACATTTATTAATATTCATTACACTTATTAATTAATGCCTAGAATAAAGGAAACACTTAGAAGCTCACTTTTATCACTTACTTAATCAAAATTTACAGGTAATTATTAGTAAAAAAACCAAAGCAGCTAGCAATCGCTTGGACAATTAAAAAGATATTAAAATAAGTACTTTCAACATAAGACTAAAGGTATTTACTTATAATTTTTATAAACTAAGCGCAGTAAAATGTGATAAAATGTAGGTACTTTATGTAAATTTGGTTAATTATACTTACAGTAAATAATTTTAACTTACTCAAACAGAAATTCATTTCAAAACCGATCAAAAGTATGATGACTCGTAAAGAAAGATATTTCACGATCATTGAATGAATTAACAAAAAAGTAATACGAATTAGAATTTGTCAATGAACTAAATGTTTAAGATTTCACATACTAAGTATCAATGCGACGCGACGTCACTATTATATTATTTAATACAACTCCATACTAGCTATATATATAGCCTACTGGCACTATGATAGTTTTGACATTTCATGAAAAGCATTTGATTTAATCTGACAGTGAAATACCGTATTACTTATACAGTGTGTTACCGGTATGCGGGCTTTTATTAAAACTGATAATAATATGCTTCATTAGCAATCGTTTGCAAGTATTAGCAAATCCTAATTATGCGAATTAACTGCACAATTCAATTTCCTAAATCCGCACTTTAAATGTAGTAGGTGTACTACGTAATTATCGTTATTCATATCGCTGATGCACTTGGTACAAGGCATGTCGTGGTACGGAGGTGAAAATTTGAGAAAAACAATCCCACAATTAATGCCGTCCTTATCATTACGTTTATGTATGGAGTTTTTTACACAGCTTAAAGAGTTTTTTCTAAAATTTGACATGCCAATTACAAAAGTGTTGACATTGGCTTGTCAAATTACAAAACAAACATTTTTTTGCAAAACTGATATTTTTTTGCGTTAAAATGGCTAAAGACACATGTGAATTATCTGACATGATTTGTGCGACACGTGGAAATGTTCCTCAAGCCTTGAGACTTTATCGAGAGTGGTTTCGAAATCAGCGGCATCCACATAATCTTCGTTTGATAACAATGGTTGCCCAGCGAGGTCCAGAGAATGCATGGTCCTATCTGGTTAGTCTGAAAGGGCTATAAACGGAATTGTGCACGTACAACTTGAAGAAAGGATTCTCGATCACTTCAAACAGGTCCAAATGTCTAGTACTCGTATTGCTTTTTAAGTTTTATTTTATTAGTGTTGTTTTTCCGTAGTTTTCTTAAGTGTAGCAATCCTGGTATCTCTAATTGTTGAAATAGGTAGATGCAGGCATTTATCTTGATGTCTTCATTATAAACAAAGAATGAAGGGCTGGCATTTACATCTAATTGTCAATTTAGTACTTTTCTGTACATTGCTTGCAATTAAAATTTTGTTAGAAAATTTATGAAATCGGAATTTTAGTCGATGAATTAAATGAAGGTCATGGTTAGGTTAAGAAACAACGTTACTTTACCCTACTTTAAAAAAAGCCTGCTTGCTGGTAACGCACTGTATAAGTACAAATAGCCCTAAATAAAATGTACTAGAAATAAATGACAATGACTCATATTCATCTTGCTATGATCTACCTACACATTTAAGAAATATTACTTACAACTAAGTAACTCGAAAAAACTATAAAAAGCAGCTGTCAAATAACCTAGAATGGAAATTAAAATTACCTCTTATGGTTTAAGCTAAAACATAAAGTATAATTAATACCAGAAACTAAGCGACTGTAGGATATTTCAACACTTAATTAAACTTAAATTATACTACTTTGTATTTACGTTCAAGGTAAAATTATAATAGTAAATGTAAATAAGGAAAATTTTAATAATTCTGGGTCGAGAACTATATAGTAAAACTAATTACATAATCACAAATCAAGAACTTTGCTCTTGTCAATGGCGTAGGCGCCACGAAATTCGGTCCTCGACCAGGCATTTGCAACCCTTGTACCGATACAGCAATACCGGGATCCCGGTATTTACCATCCAAAAATACGGGTATTACATACCCTAGACACAATTTTCGCATTTTCTTCTTCGTTTTATCACACTACACATAAAAGTACATTACTCGCTATAAACTAGTTGTTTTTTAGCTTTTTTAACAAGTTTAGTATCTTACATGCTAATATATATTATAGTAGGTAATAATATAACTTAAAAAGTAATGTTCATTTAGGAATAGGAAATATTGTTTTGGATAATTAGTACAGTCGACTACAAAAAGATATATCTATGTTATAAAGTTATATACAGGGTGTCCCTAAAACCAACTTTGATACGATCAGGGCTGATAGACCAGCTCATAAGAACCTAGATTATGCAAATTTGACCTCAGTAAAAATCTCTTAGTTTTCGAGATATTGACGTTTTTGTAAAACTCGTGCTAAGTGATACCCTGACTCGGTGTTTTGAGTGTCATTGCTAAAATATCAAGTATTTTACAAATCTGTTTTTTGCTATGTGTTGCCAAATAACTATGCTATTGAACGTATTTTCTATTTTTGCTAATTTATTCATGCTGTGGACACAGTACAATAACAAAAAAAAATTATTCGATTTTTTTCAAATTTCACCTCTCTCTTCGAACTAGCGTGGTGAAAAAAAAATGAACCAACATAACCTGGCACTCAACGTAAAAAAATTGCGCATTTATTGTAGTTTCTAAAATGGTATAAAATTTACTAAACACTGTAATAATTTTTGAAATAATGATATTTTGTTACAAAATTAACTGTCTGCCGCCTTCATCTCATACGATCCGGTTGAACTAAGTTTGCACCTGGTGTGCTTGACATCACATACAAATTAGGTGCAAACTTCACGTAATCGTCAATATCTCGAAAACTAAGAAATTTTTATGAGGTCGATTTTACTCATTCTCGTTTTTTATGAGCTGATTTATCAGCCCTGTTCGCCATTTTGTAAAAGTCGCTAATTTTGATAGCCTGGATCAGTCTTTCGAATGTCATGACTTCAAATTTCAGTATTTTCTTAATCTGCTTTTTGTTTTAAATATTACTTAATAATTATGCTATCATACCTTATCAAAATAAATTACATTTTACGTGATTCAAAATATGACCTCGGATTTGAATCGCGTAATACTTAAAACAAATTTACCATGCTAAAATAAAAAAAAATAATGTAGTTTAAAATAGTAAGAATTTACACTAGACACCGTAGTTTTTAAGATAATAGCATTTTAATTCAAAAGGAGTTTATACTACAATATTCCATTGGTTAAATTTCGTACCAGAATTTGAATTTCGAACAGAAAAGGTATGATAGCATAATTATTAAGTAATGTTTACCAAAAAGCAGATTAAGAAAATACTGAAATTTGAAGTCATGACATTCGAAAGACTGATCCAGGCTATCAAAATTCGCGACTTTTACAAAATGGTGAACAGGGCTGATAAACCAGCTCATAAAATACGAGAATGAGTAAAATCGACCTCATAAAAATTTCTTAGTTTTCGAGATATTGACGATTACGTGAAGTTTGCACCTAATTTGTATGTGATGTCAAGCACGCCAGGTGCAAACTTAGTTCAACCGGATCGTATGAGATGACGGCGGCAGACAGTTAATTTTGTAACAAAATATTATTTCAAAAATTATTACAGTGTTTAGTAAATTTTATACCGTTTTAAAAACTACAATAAATGCGCAATTTTTTTACGTTGAGTGCCAGGTTATGTTGGTACATTTTTTTTTCACCACGCTAGTTCGAAGACAGAGGTGAAATTTGAAAAAAATCGAATAATTTTTTTTGTTATTGTACTGTGTCCACAGCATGAATAAATTAGCAAAAATAGAAAATACGTTCAATAGCATAGTTATTTGGCAACACATAGCAAAAAACAGATTTGTAAAATACTTGATATTTTAGCAATGACACTCAAAACACCGAGTCAGGGTATCACTTAGCACGAGTTTTACAAAAACGTCAATATCTCGAAAACTAAGAGATTTTTACTGAGGTCAAATTTGCATAATCTAGGTTCTTATGAGCTGGTCTATCAGCCCTGATCGTATCAAAGTTGGTTTTAGGGACACCCTGTATATACACTTACTGACTTATTGACTTAACATTAAGGCTAAGGATGTGTATACATATGTATATTTTGTAACTTTGACGGTGTCGATCTCTCTGTAGTGGACTGTACTAATAACAGCAGCCTCTCCCGATTATTTAACACTAATTAGACAATAACATGCTCTTAAAAAAATGGTACATTTAATTTTAGTAATTTGGATTAAACTAAATAAGGATGTGATGTCCTATGATAAAGCCTTTAGGAATCTTCATGAGATTGTGAATATTATAACATCAGTGAGGGATGGAATTATTTATAATGCGAGTATGAGCATTATACTGCCCCGAAAAACAGGTGCTGGCATTTGGGCTGCTATTTGGGTCAACTGCAGAAAAAAAATTACCTTTTACTTTTTTTGTCTAATCATGGTGTGTCTTATACAATTTTACTCAGAATCACGAGCACTTTTCATTTATGAAATAAAAAAGTAGTGCAAAATGTCCCAACTTTTCCGTACAAATTTTGAATTTCTCAGTTTCGTTACGTCGAAACTAAATATAGGGGAAAATCGAAACGAAACTGAGATTTAATTTTTTCTGTTTCGTTACGATTTTCCCCTATATTTCATAAATGAAAAGTGCTCGTGATTCTGAGTAAAATGGTAAAAGACACACCATGATCAGACAAAAAAAGTAAAAGCTATTTTTTTCCTGCAGTTGACCCATTTATAAGATTACCGGGTAGTTACAGTACCTAATAATAAACATACCGGTAAAAGTCTCTTCGTGATCTGGCAATATTTTTGTGCTTGATTTTAGTGCCAAAGTTATGCTTTTATTTTACGATTGGTACTTACAGTTATTAGATGAACTTCACGGTGACCAGGTTTCCCTCCAGAAGTGACTTGTCATATTGTTCTGTGTGAATAAGTTAAGGAACACTAAAACATACATGTTATAAAAAAACTTGTTTCATGTTCAAATAAGCACTAATGAGCACTGAAAATTAAAAATTGCATTTGTAATGGAAACTTATCGCAAACAGGGGGATAAGTAGCTGGTGACAGACGGACAAACATTACTCTTCTATATCCTAAATCCAAAAATAAATGTAAAGAATTCTAGCTCAGCATTTTAAAGGAAAACTGCAGTTCAAATACAGGGTGGGAGGGACTATACCGACATACTTTAGCCATGAATTCCTGGTGGTGTTGTTAAAATAACTTTAAATTTGGAATTTCGCGCCTTTTTGTGCTAGCTCACACTTGACCGTTTTTTCGTCCCCGCCATTTTTCTCTCTCAATTTCTATCTCAGTGACAGCTACATTAACGAGTGTATTTTTAACTAAAATAAAGCAATCTGCTGTTGATAACAAATTGTTTTCATTTAGTTCATCAGGTATAGGGCCCAGTAAAGCCCAGAAATAAAGTCAGTGCACAAACTCTCAGTGTTAAAGTGAAAATAAAACTTACATGTGAACATAACCTCAACTACGGACAGTGATCGTGACTTTGAACTTTTGTATAGTGTATTCGTGTGTTTACCCAGAAAACTCGTTGAAAATGTCTGCAAATAACCAAATGGCATTTATTGAAAAATTAACCGGCCGCGACAACTACGCAACTTGGCGCTTTGCAGTAAAAACATATCTGCAACATGAGGAACTCTGGGACTGTATTGAACCTGCCGAAAACGCTACAATCGACAAGAAGCGGGACACGAAAGCTAAAACGAAGATAATTCTCTTAGTTGATCCAACAAATTATGTGCACATACAAGAGGCCGGCACTGCCAAAGAAGTATGGGATAAGTTGTCATGCGCGTTTGACGACTCCGGGCTGACACGCCGGGTTGGTCTGCTGCGTGACCTCTGCAATACCTCGTTAACAGGATGTCTAAATATAGAACAGTATGTGAGCAAAATAATGAATACTGCACATAAGCTCAGAAACATAGGCTTTGCCGTAGACGATGAGTGGCTCGGCACCATGCTGCTCTCCGGTCTACCCGAGTCATACCAGCCTATGATAATAGCTATTGAAAGCTCTGGCATGAAAATCACTTCAGATTCTGTAAAAGCAAAACTATTACAAGATGTTAGACACTCCGAGATGGATTCTTCAGCGTTCGCTGCTAACAAGAAGTTTCACAAATATCACAAGAAACAATCCAAAGGTCCCAGGTGCTACACTTGTAATAAATATGGTCATAAGAGTCCGGAATGCAAATCAAGTAAGAACAAGGACACACAACAAAAGTCCAGCAGTTCGTCATATGCTGCTGTCTTCATTGCAACATCGACTAATGATGATTCCTGGTATATTGATTCTGGCGCATCGTCCCACCTAACGAAACACAGAAGTTTGCTACAGAATGAGACAACTCCCATTACCAGAAATATAAGAGTTGCAGACAATAAAATGCTTACAGTACAAAGCATGGGGCAAGTAAGTCTAGACACATACAATGGCGAAGGTAAAGTAAACAAAGTACTATTCTCAAATGTAATGTATGTGCCCGATCTAGCAACCAATCTGCTGTCAGTGAGCCAGATTATTAAAAGTGGTGGCCAGGTGCAGTTTGATCAAACAGGCTGTGTTATTATAAACAATAAAAGTCAGATAGTAGCGACAGCAAGTCTCATAAACAACATGTACCGGCTAGATATGCCTGGAGAAGGCTATGCATGCATGTCTGATGTAAATGAGCAAGATACTTACCTGTGGCATCAAAGGATGGGCCACTTGAATTTTCAAAGCCTGAAGAAAATGACTGAAAACACGGAACATGTAATTTTGTCTACAAAAACAGAAAATCTGACATGTATAACGTGCAAAGAAGGTAAACAGACTAGACTACCTTTTAAAGCTGAAGGCTCAAAGGCTAAAAAGGTCCTGGAAGTAGTGCATTCTGATTTATGTGGCCCGATGGAGACGGCAACCCTTGGAGGGAATAGATACTTCATGACATTTGTTGACGGCTACTCAAAGAAAGTGTATGTGTACTTTCTCCGAAACAAATCAGATGCCCTGAACTGTTTTAAAGAATTTAAACATGAAGTAGAGAATCAGCTTGAAGCCAAGATAAAAATTCTTCGCTCTGATAACGGATTGGAATACGTCAACAAGAATTTCTCTGACTTCTTGAAAGGTGCTGGTATTATACACCAGACGACCACGCCCTACTCACCACAATCGAATGGAACTGCAGAACGCATGAATAGAAGTCTTGTTGAAAGAGCGAAATGTATGCTCCTAAATGCAAACTTACCAAAACTATATTGGGCTAACGCAATACATACCGCTGCCTATGTCATTAATCGTTCTCCAACACAGTCCTTGGCGTTCAAAACACCTGAAGAAATGTGGTCCGGGAAAAAGCCAGATGTGAAACACATGCGCGTATTTGGTTGTGAAGCTATGGTCCATCTGCCCAAAGAAAAACGCAGAAAATGGGATCCTAAAGCGCAGAAGATGATCTTCATTGGATACTGCGACCACACCAAAGGCTACCGATTTATAATACCTAATACCCGAACAGTAATTAAAAGTAGAGATGCTGTGTTTCTAGAGTCTACTGTGAAGAGAGACTACGTACCTGTAGAACTGTCAGCGAGTGAATATGTAACAAGTGAAGAAGACCACGGGGCAGAATCAGAAGAGACTGTCAACGATGAAACAAGCTCGGACAGCTCTTATGACACTGTATGTGGAACCAGATCTGCATCCGACAGTGACTTTGTCCCTGATAAAAGTCTGGATACTACTCCTACAGAAAGAACCATCACGCTGAGACCTAGAAAGAAAAAGGAAGGAATTATAAATATAGAAAATGAAGAAAACACTTACCTGTGTCACCATGAAGAGTCACAGCTGGATACTCCTGTAACATATGAGGAAGCTATTAATTCAATAAATAAAGAGAAGTGGAAGAAATCTATCCTAGAAGAATTAGAAGCTCATCAGAAAAATAATACCTGGACATTGGTTGAAAAACCCCCAAATGCAAAAGTCATAGGATGCAAATGGGTGTTCCGTATAAAAGAAGAACCAACAGGTCCACGCTACAAGTCACGTCTCTGTGCTAAAGGATACGCACAGAAAGCAGGCATAGATTATCAAGAAACCTTTGCACCAACAGTGAGATATGACTCCATACGGTTGTTACTATCTGTGGCTGTTCAACAAAACCTCAAGATAATCCAGCTAGACGTCAAGACAGCCTTCCTCTACGGCGAGCTCGAGGAAACCATATTCATGACTCCGCCAGAAGGTCTACCCCATGAAGAAAATATGGTATGTAAACTTAACAAGTCATTATATGGGCTCAAACAGGCCCCGCGCTGTTGGAACAGTAAATTTGATTCAGTATTGAAAAAGTTTGGATTTGTCAATAGTAAAGCTGACCAGTGTGTCTATGTTGGGCAAGTTAATGAACACAAATGCTATTTATGCCTTTATGTTGACGACGGATTAATATTCTCAAAAGATGACTTAGCGTTAAAAGTAATAACGGAAGAACTACAAACTGTATTTGAAATAAAAGTATTAGACACACCAAGCAACTTTGTTGGAATGCAAATAGACAGATTTAGTAACTGTATATTCATACATCAGACTAGATACATAGAACAAATGTTGAATAAATTCAATATGACTGATGCTAACCCTAACAGTGTTCCAGTCGACCCTCACACGAAGCTGCAAAAAGGAGAAGGAGAGCCTGAGAAAAACATTCCATATAGAGAAGCGGTGGGCTCCCTCATGCACCTCGCCATTGTGAGTCGACCAGATATAATGTTCGCAGTCAGTCTGGTGAGTCGATTTCTTAATTGTTACACACAAACACACTGGAATGCAGTTAAGAAAATCTTCAAATATTTGAAAGACTCAAAAGATTATGGACTATGTTATAAAAACACCACACAACCATCAGAAGTGATTGGCTACAGCGATGCTGATTTTGCAAATGATCTTGACACACGCCGCTCAGTTACTGGATATGTCTTTATCAATAGCGAAGCCGCTGTAACTTGGTCCAGCCAAAAACAACAAACTGTCGCCCTCTCAACGACAGAGGCTGAGTTTATGGCAGCTTGTGCCACCACTAAAGAGGCCATGTGGGTGAAATTATTGCTGAGTGATATTGGTGAATACAAACAGAATACATTGTGCCTTCATCTAGACAATCAAAGTGCCATCAGTGTCATTAAAAATGTAAACTTTCATAAAAGATGTAAACACATTGAAATAAAATATCACTTTATTAAAGAAAAATATCATCAAAAGATAATAGCATTAAAGTTTGTTAGTAGTGAAAACCAATTTGCTGATATATTCACCAAACCTTTGTCAAAAGAAAAATTTAACTTTCTAAGATCTAAACTTGGAATGTGTTCATATAGTTCTTTATAACTTTTATAAGTAAAATATTGTAAAAGTAAAAGTAGCTGCTCTGATGCAATTGTTTGTTAAACTGTTTTTTGTTACTTTTTGATTCTGTAATAAGGCTTGAATTCAGGGGGAATGTTAAAATAACTTTAAATTTGGAATTTCGCGCCTTTTTGTGCTAGCTCACACTTGACCGTTTTTTCGTCCCCGCCATTTTTCTCTCTCAATTTCTATCTCAGTGACAGCTACATTAACGAGTGTATTTTTAACTAAAATAAAGCAATCTGCTGTTGATAACAAATTGTTTTCATTTAGTTCATCAGGTGTGACGAGTAAATAATGTTATATCAACATGGGTCGAATATTGTCATTTTACATTAATAGTCTTATGGAACCAGGGCTGGGCAGTATTTGAAATATTTGTAATTGAAATACGTATTTGAAATACAAATACGTATTTGGTATTTGTATTTCAATTGCTTCCTAAGAATGTAATTTGTAATTGGTATTTCAAATACCTGATGTTGAGGTATTTTGTAATTAGTATTTCAAATAATCTATGGCTTCAAAATACATTCGAACAAAATACATTGCAATTGGACAGTCATCAATAATATTGAATGATTAAACACCAAATGAGTGTCGTTTTATTATCAACTAATATTTTGCCATGGCGTCTCTCGTAGTTAAAAATAAAGAGGTATACCTATGAAAAGTTTACAATAGGCTACTTGATGACAGTTCTAATCAGCTTCTTTTTATGAAGTGTCAAAACGCTCCGAAAGTATGCAGTTTAGTATGAAATACTATCTTGTGACGTCATGCTCAACATGGTGCCTTATTTTTAGTTTTCGTCATTGTAAAATCGTTGATGGCACGAAAATAAGTTTGAATGATTTTATCCGGGCTGTTTTGGAAGCGTAAATTGCTGGTTAGAGTTAATGAATTTATTTTGATTGTTGTCAAAAACCCTATTCTTGTGGATTTATTGCTTTATTCCACTTTTAGGGTTCCGTAACTCAAAAGGAAAACACGGAGCCTCTATATAATCACTTTGTTGTCCTTCTGTTTATCTGTCTTTCAAGACTCTTTATCTCGGGAACGCGTAGAGGTATTGAGTTGAAAATAAAAACATTGAGGTATACTCTGGTCGCCAGTTCTTCGAAGCTGTGAAAAAGCAAACTACTAAGGTAACGTAAAAAAAGATATAGCCGTTTATGTCACAAAAAAAAACGTATATTTCGACACCTTCAAGGAAACCAAAATTTATAGGGTAGGGTATTTACCGTTGACCTATAGCTATGAAATTTGGCAAGTCATACCGTCTTATACTACAAATATAGGGAAAAATCTGTAAACTATACATTTGTAATTGAATCATAAAACATATAGTATATATTTAAAGACTTTATTTTTAAATTCAAGTATTTGTAAGGAACCCTCGGTGGGCGAGTCCGAATCGCACTTGTCTGGTTTTTATATGAAAATGTTGAGTGTTAGTGGCAGAAAAAAAAATCGCCATGTCTTAATGGTTTGTATGTATGTAAACACTTTATTGCAAAAAATAAGACAAAGTACAGGGTTTGCCAATGTCCTTCTACGATTTTCGCTGGCATACATAGTTTTGGAGTAAAATTGCTTAAAAAATATCGCGCGTCGGACTCGCCCGAGGGTTCCATACAAATTTGTAGGTACCTACATATATTAAAGTACCCTATACATTTTGATTCCCTTAGTAAATTCTTATTTTTTTTATTTAATTATAAATTTAGTTTTCAGATTTTCCCTATACTTGTAGTAAGACGGTCAAAACCGTCTTAAATACTACAAGTATAGGGAAAAATGTATTACTTGCCAAATTTCATAGTTCTAAGTCAACGGAAAGTACCCTTTAAATTTTGGTTTCCAGAGTGTCGAAATTTACGTTCTTTGTGGCATATACGGCCGTATCTTTTTTTCACGTTAACTTAGAAGTTAGATTTTTCACAGTTTCAAGGGACTGTAGACCTGAGTATATGGTTTTATTTTCAGCTCGATACCTTCAGATGTTCCCGAGATAAAGGGTCTTAAAAGACGGACAGACAGACAACAGTGATCCTATAAGAGTTCCGTTTTTTCTTTTTGAGGTACGGAACCCTAAAAAGTGTTGAATCCAAACTTCTCACCTCACCCACTACTACTCGCGCAAGGCTTCTTGATATATTGATGGTTCTCAATGTCAAAGCACTCAAGACTATCCAAGGAACAACTGTGCCGAGAATCAGCTCGGAATATAAATGGGCAAGGTGGACACAAAGTTTGAAAGAGCATATCTACTTTTTGGAGTTTCTTGAAATTCAAAACCTTAATTCTCGGTACCTATCACACTTACAGTAAAAATTAAAAGAATCTAATTTATAGCAAATTTAATGTAGTTAATTTGTGCTAAAGATGTTACTGTGAAAAATGCTTATAGCACGAATCGAAAAAAAATCAAAAATGGCGTAGGTGTAAATTTGGATTGGATTCACTTCAGTCACAGTCATACCAACAAATTAGAACTACATCATGCTTTGCGATTTTAGCATTTTAACGCGTCGATTTCCACTGCCCTCAATGTATTTTGTAATTTGTATTTTGTATTTCAATTAAAACTAATCAAAATACTATATTTTGTATTTTGTATTTCAACTACACGACCTCAAAGTATTTTGTATTTCGTATTTCAAATACCTGTGGAAAAGTATTTTGTAATTTGTATTTCAACTAAATCAAATCATGTATTTTGCCCAGCCCTGTATGGAACAAAATAAATCAGTAAATTAAGCCCCTCGTTATAAACATGTCCTTACTGGCTGAAAAGTTATCAAAAAGAAAAAAAAAACCAAAATGGAAACGAAAGGTCAATTTTTTGGCCTCGTAGTCGCTTACCATCAAATACTGCGAAGGTTAATTCCTGTTTAGTTAAAGGATTAAAAAAAAATAGTAAAGGTATCTTAGTCACATCTATTAAGGCTTGTTACACACTTGGGATTTTTCATTTACAAAATAATGGATATCTCGGAAAGTAAGCGTTTTTCGACTATACATCACATAACATTTTTTTACTCCCTATAAGTTGTTAGAATCTATAGTTAAAGTTTGTCGGTATAGTCCCTCCCACGCTGTATAAAGACAGACAAATACACTCGCGGTCAATGAATTCGGGTCACCCTAATTTAAATAATAGAAATAGGTGTTTTTCAATATTTAACACTTGTTTCATTTACATAATATACTATTCTTCAATACCTGGCTGTATTAGCAATATCCGCTAACCCATCATAAAAATATTATTAACAAAAATGGTGATTTTTGCGATATCTCACTCCGTTAACGTCATTATTTTCATGGGTTTTTACGAGTTCGATCTAAACCTGAAATTGCTATTATTTTCAGTGTTATTTTTGTAGATAATATCTAAAATTAATTAAAGATCAAAACGGGATACAATAATTTCACAACCCTGGAGTGTTTTAGAAAATATGGCGGTATTTCACCGACCCGAATTCATCGTGCGCGAATGTAGTAAAAATTCGGCCGTTTAGGAGCCCGCTATACATATACAGGGTGTCCCTAAAACCAACTTTGATACGAAAAGGGCTGATAGACCAGCTCATCAGACACCAGATTAAGTAAATTTGACCTCAGTAAACATTTCTTAGGTTTCGAGATATTGACGTTTTTGCAAAACTCGTGCTAAGTGAAACCCTGACTCGGTTATTTGAGTGTCATGACTAAAATATGAAGTATTTTTCAAATCTGTTTTTTAATATGGGTAGCCAGATAACTATGCTATTGAACCTAATTCCTATTTTTGTTAATTTTTTCATGGTGTGGCCACAGTAGAATATCAAAAAATAATTTTCAGATTTTTCCAAATTTCACGTCTGATTTCGAACGAAGGTGATGAAAAAAAAATGTACCAACACAACCTGGCACATGACGTAAAAAAATGGCGCATTTTTTGTAGTTTCTAAAATGGTATAACGTTTACTAAATACTGTAATAGTTTTTGAGATAATGATATTTTGTTACAAAAATAACTTGTACTGTAGTTACACTTAATCTTAAATTTCTCATACGATCCGGTTGAACTAAGTTTGCACATGGCGTCCTAGACAATACTTACAAATTAGGTGCAAACTTAACGTAATCATCGGTCAAAGTAGGTCCGTTATTTAGCACCAAAAATAGCCATTAATCAATAAACTGTATTGAATTAGGTTACTAACGAAAAGACGATCAAAGGGCTTTTTATTTGGAATGAAATAGTCAAACATTTAGGTCAATTTTTGGTCGACTGGTTGAGCGCCAAGTTAATGGAATAGTAACTTCAGTACAGGTTATTTATGTAAAAAAATATCATTATCTCAAAAACTATTACAATATTTAGTAAATGTTATACGATTTTAGAAACTACAAAAAATGCGCCATTTTTTTACGTCATGTGCCAGGTTGTGTTGGTACATTTTTTTTTCACCACCTTCGTTCGAAATCAGACCTGAAATTTGGAAAAATCTGAAAATTATTTTTTGATATTCTACTGTGGCCACACCATGAAGAAATTAACAGAAATAGGAATTACGTTCAATAGCATAGTTATCTGGCTACCCATATCAAAAACCAGATTTGAAAAATACTTGATATTTTAGTCATGACACTCAAATAACCGAGGCAGGGTATCAATTAGCACGAGTTTTGCAAAAACGTCAATATCTCGAAAACTAAGAAAATTTTACTGAGGTCAAATTTACTTAATCTGGTGTCTGATGAGCTGGTCTATCAGCCCTTTTCGTATCAAAGTTGGTTTTAGGGACACCCTGTATAAGGAAGCATGCGCAGATTTAAGGTACATCGCGAGGTGCAAACAGTGCGATCCGTACTGGGGCATTCTTACGCATTCATAAAACCTTGCTTGTAGTACGTTCGTTCACGGTGCGCAACCATATAGGTTATTTCACGAGAGTTGAGGTGAATGATTACACACACAGCTACATAAAGTACTCATTGCAAAAAAAGTGAATGAATGAAGTGAATGAGTGAGTAAATAAACACAAGGCTATAGTTTAAACAAACTTTTTGGTCTATCTTGCAATTCACAGTTGAACCTGCTATAGGTACGAAAAAAGAACAGTAATTTCAAAATCCCGCTGTCATTACATGACAGTGTTGTTGTGTGCGTGGCCTCAACTCTCGTGAAACTACCTATACAAGCGATTTACCTTTTGTAGAGAGAAAAACTGATACTGTGCGGCGGTCAAACGCATTTTAACTGATAAAGATAACGCGGTTGGTATTTTACGGTATGCCAGAGACAGATGTGTTGACTAGTTCTTAACAGTATTTTTATAAGCAATACTGGTTATACTGGGGTACTAAAAATACCATCCAATGATGGCCAATTCTTAGCCTTTTTAAAGGATACGTATACACCTCTCCGCTTGTGTGCGATGACCGAATTTCACAACCACGCACCCTGGCGTTGTAAACTGTATGGAGACCAACTGCCCAACTTTGGAGAGAGTATCGCTTAACAATGCGAAGGTGGTTGTCGGGGGCAACTGAAAACAGTTGGGTTACATTAGATAAGTTCCATTCCTGTAACTATGAAGACCTAAAACATGAGGACTGTCATTCTCCATACAATAAGCTGTTCCCCTATATTTACAACGCCATCTATGTATAAGCTTGGTATAAGAATTATATTATTTACAATTATTCAACTTTGCAAGCCTGACACAGTATTTAAATGTTAGAATTTATTTATTATTAGCTGTTTACGAACTAATTGTTACTGTACTATGTTTCTTTGTTCAATTATAACATCGTTAAATGTTTAGTTTTTTAGCGCCATCTAGTTTTTGCCTGGATATCCCCTTACGGTCGGGGTACGATCCAAAGTATGGAGAATGACAGTCCTCTTGTTTTAATGGTCCTTGCTATTGTCGACTGCAGCCTATTGCTAGTACAGCTTCCAATAGCGGGAATACCGCCTAGAATACCGCGATTCCGGTAGGGTATCATCCGTACCGGTATTGGCAGACCTAATAAAATTGCTGCCTGACTGTTACCCTAACGTCGAACAAACGACTGACTCATTGAGGGTAGGCTCTGGAATTAGAATTCGAACTATATTTTCAGTCCATTTGCATTTCCCCTTACTTTTTAGTCATCTGTGTCTTCTTAACAACCTAAGATAGTATTTTGAAAAAAAATGGGACAATAGTAGGAACAAGGTTTTGATTCCAAGAGTTTACATATAAATGGAACTAAAGGGTGTTTGGATATTGAATACGTTACTTTTAAGGGGTTATAGTAAAACTTATTTGCAACAAAAAAAGTCATATAGATAGTAACCCTGTCCGAAAATTATTAGTTTCTGAGATATTAGCGTTATTGAATAGTTTTATATAGGGATGTAACGATACACAGTTTTGCCGATACGATACTGATACCGATATATAGTAGTTAATATCGGCGATACCGATATCTTAGCTAAATAATGAAGTATGAATTTCAGATATTTTTATGTCCTTATTATAACTAATGGCAATGACTACTGGTTATATTTACCAGAGAGTCAACCTTGAAAGTGTAAAGTAAAAATAATAAATTGTCTACTCAAAATTCTCTTTTTTTATTAAGAACCAAAGATTTAATTAACATAGTAATTATCATTGCACAAGGTAATAGAATAGACCAATACATAAATTAAGTCAGAAATTGAAATTACTTTTTGCAGATTTTTTTCATACAGCAAATTCTTCAAATATCGGTTGTATAATATCGGCGATACCGATATATCGGTATCGGTATCGTTACATCCCTAGTTTTATATTCAAAATTGCCGAATTTCTTTGAAAATAACATGTAATTATTTTAATGACTTTAATTGTTTTTGTAAAGTTTGTAGCCTCATTAGAAAGCTAATTAATCAAGGATGTTTTTTTTAGTAATTTGTCCGCTGGGAGTGGGGCTACATTTTTTTACTTAATCACCGTCTCGCAATGGAGTGATAAATTTTGAGTATTTTTTATGCGAAATTTATCAATTTACATAAATTTTGAAGTATTTCATGAATATTTGTCATGAAATAAAATGGTTTACATCTTGAATTTTAGAAAATACCAAAAAAAAATCACAAAATAACTGAAATTGAATTTTTAACACAATTTTTTTCAATGAAATTCGGCAAACTGAATTCGCCAATATCTCAGAAACTAATAATTTTCGGACAGAGTACTATATGACTTTTTTTGTTGCAAATGATTTGTACTATAACCCCTTAAAAAGAATGTATTCAATATCCAAACACCCTGTATGACCATGATGATGTGTGGGGACGCCCGTCGATTACGAAGCGTATTCATTCAGCACGTGTTAACTATAATACTTACATTGCTAAACAGCACCGAAGCTTCTGGTCCCGACGTTGTATTAACAGTAGGGCCAAATGGAGGATGGGTATTAGGGCCCGGCATCGAGAAATTGGGGCCAGCAATCGGGCCCGACATTGGGCCAGCAGGACCCGTCGGCCGTCCAGATGGCATTGGGCCATTAGGTCCTGAATTAGGGCCAGACATTCCCGACATAGGTGTAGGCATTCGCACAGATATCGAATTTGGCCTTGGGCCACACATTGGACCCGACATTGGGCCGGCCATTGGTCCCGACATTGGACCAGTCATTGAGCCTGACATGGAACCTGGCCTTGGTCCCGACATTCCACCGGACGTCGGTCCAGACATTGGACGCGGCATTGGACCCATCATAGGCCCGGTCATAGCTGATGTTGGTCTCGGCATTGATCCGGCTGGGCCGACCATTCCTCGTGAATTAGCCGGGCCAGCCATAGGTCCAGATGGGCCAGGCCCTATAGGTCTCGATGGGCCAGGCCCCATAGGTCTCGATGGGCCAGGCCCCATAGGTCTCGATGGGCCAGGCCCCATAGGTCTCGATGGGCCAGGCCCCATAGGTCTCGATGGGCCAGGCCCCATAGGTCTCGATGGGCCAGGGCCCATAGGCCGTGGGCCTCCTACACCTTGGTAATTACTTGTAGGTGCAGATACAGGAGCGACTGGCCGGATCTGTGGCGGTTTAGGCCAATTCGATTCTGAAGTCCTATTCGAGGAAATAGTGGCTATGTGATGCGAGTTCTGAGAGGATTCTTTTGTAGTTTTACTGTTATCCGGACTAGCTATAGCGGATTTAACAGAGGACTTCGAATTTACGGGACTCGATCGAACATTCTCATTTTCATCTCTAGACGCATTCCGAATACTGCTTGTACCCGGTGGCGGCGGGTTATTTCCATCATGATTAGATTCAACATCAGATGTATCAAGTTCCTTAATAAGCTGATCTATTGAGTTTTTATTATCAGCTTTGATTGCTCTAAGCTCTAACAACAAATCTTGTACTTTTACGCCTTGAGCGACTAGATTTACTAAAGTTTCTAACGCTTCTTTGGCCTTTTTTTCATTATCGTTACATTCTTCTGAATAATCATCATCGTCATTCGAGCATTGCTCTTGTGGCGTCCGGAATATGTTGGTGTTCAGTCCATTGTCGTGTCCTTTGATATACCATTCGTAGTGTCTCACGACGTCTCTTAATGGTCTTCCGTACTTAGCCAAACCGGGACCCACGTTCTGTAGACCTTTTGGCAGAATTACTCCGGTTATTTTAATTATTTTGACAGTTAGAGGTCTGCCGTAAAACATTTGACCGTTAAGCATGGAGACAGCCTGAAACGAAATAATTTAGCGAATGACAAAGCGTCGATCATTTTGTGCTTACTTTTAGTAATAGTTGCATTCCTATTTTGATTTGCCTGAAGCGAATAAAGTGCGATTTAACCCGTTGTATGCCGGAACGTGGCGTACGAGGAGACTATTAGAAAAAAATATACGCGGCATACTAGAGGTTAAACCATGTATTGGCCCAAATAAATGAGCTTTTGGTCACAGGTAGAACTGATAACCAATTTCGGCGTTGTGGTTTAAGAAAAAGCGACTAATGTTTGATTTCTTTATAGTGACGTGTGTACCATAAGGCTTCCATTACCGGGTTGTATTCAAGCCATAGCGGGATTCCGGTACTAACCATACTAAATATACCGGAATTGAAGGGTTTAATATCCAACCGTTCATTATGATGCATTAACAGTACTGATCTGACGTGGGGGTTCGTAGGGACTGGAAATTAAATGGAAAATGGTGGAACAACCTAAAGTAGGCAATTATGTTTATTAACATCATCACCAGGGAATGCCTCCGGGTGTTATCCGACTCTAAATCAAGTTGAATTCCCTAATGAATATATTCTATTACGATTAGGGCATGAAATACCGGTATTATACAAAATGATTTTTTTTTGACCGTTCAATTTTCGACAGTGGATTCTTAAATGAAAAATAGAAAATACGTGTTTTTTCAGTTGGTATCTTTCAGTACTAAAATATTGAGAAACAGCAGCTGAAAGATATCCTAAAAAACATACGTTTGTGGATAGCGCGGTAGCGCACTGCGCGGGAGACGGCAACGGTCTCCTCCCGCGACCCCTACCCCGCTCCCGCGTTGCGTCGCCCAAGCATTTTACGCGTCGATACGCGTAATCCGGACGATACGAGCCCGAGAAAGACAAACGATCGATGCATTCGAGATGTGGTGCTGGAGGCGCATGTTGAGGATACCCTGGACCGCCATGCGCACCAATGTATCGATCCTTTCACAGCTTCGTGTAAGAACCCGCTTATCCACAATTTGTCAACAGAGGATTTTGACCTACTTTGGCCACATAATGAGAAGGGGAGATGAAAGCCTTGAAAAGCTGATCATTGTTGGAAACACGGAGGGTAAACGAGCCCGGGGTCGGTCTCCAACCAGATGGAGTGATCAAGTGAAAGGCCCATCCTCAACCAAGTTCTGCTCGGTTGTCAGAGACGCGATGAACAGGCACCGGTGGAGGCAGATCATAAAAACTAGGCGTAGACCATCCACATCCACCGATGACCACGATCCTCAGTCATGAGGGAGCGACCAGAGAGAGAGACGCGTAATCCTCACGTTACTAATTATTTTTTCGGACAGTAGATTTTATGGTGAAAATTTTAGCTACATTTTTTTCTTCAAAAATGGCCTCTTTTATTGATAAGTAATGTAACCTAATGCCAAGGCAAAATTTGAACGGTCAATAAAAAATCAGCCTGCATTACTCGTATGGACCAATACCAGGATCCCGCTATTTGTCATACAATATATATATATATTTTAGTTTATTATCCGAAATAACTTCCTTGTGCCAAGTCCAAGGCTAGGGATAAAATTAACTAACCTGTAAGGCTTCCAGAGGGTGTCTGTACATGACGTTGGCATAACGGTGAGACGTAGAAAGGCTGTGAAGGGAACATACAACCACATCCCCAGCCAGCTCCATCACATCTTTTAGTTCATCTCTGCCGCATCGGAACTTAAAAATGATAATAATGACAGACAGTAACAGCCACCCAAGGTCAGACTAGACCTGAATTTATGAGCTCCCCACATGCCTGGTATAAGGGGAGATGTATACTATGAGATAAATAGGGTATCTCTATCATATATATATATATATATATTTCTAGCCCTACTCCCATACTAGCTTAGAATACTGTAAGGTCGGGGTACTTTGACCTACTAGTAGTACTAGTAACTTTGCTTACCTATAAGGACCCATTTTACTGAACTAATACACACCTAAAAATGGCATTATGTGATTTATCCGCTTTTGCGAAATGTATGTATATGTATATATGTAAAGATGTAAACACTTTATTGCACATAAAATCATACAGAAACAGTACAAAGATCAATAGTTATGTACAAAGGCGAATTTATCCCTGTAAAGGATCTCTTCCAGCTAAGTTTGGTATAATTTTTAATGATTTATTAAATTAATAAAATTATTTTTTATGGCTGGGTGGCAAAAAACCTTATAAAGTCAAAGTCCTCCGACTTTACGCTAACGGTATTTTTAATGAGCGTTACCGAAATCTCGGTATAGTTAATAAAAAATACTGGTACCTATTAGAGCCATAGTTATTCGATTAGCATAAATATGATTAGCAGTATATAAAAAATATGTATAGAGAACCGTACTTATTTGAAAGTCGGTTATAATCTTATAATTATATAGAGAAATGGTATATGGTCAAGAAGTCATGTTACCTGTGCCTGTTAATTTTTCGTTTTCAAACCTAACCGTTGACTCTATGGTATTTTAACTGATTTAATAATCAAAAATTATACCTATTCATCTATTTATATAGTGATTCTTACATTTGTTTATATTTCAGCGACTGAAGTCATTTTTTTAATTAATTCTTTTCTAAGTAGATAATAGATATAATAATGTAGTGTACTTACATTTTGGACTAACACCCAATTCTGCAGTGGGTTTTTTATGCCCAAGGTAGCTAAATAATGTGGTTTAACTCCGTACCAGCCTTTTGGGTCAGTTCGCCATACATCCGCATCCATCCCCCATGGTACGTCATCTCTCTCCTTTTTCCTTTTAAACATTAAAGAAAAAAACGTGCGTTTCCGTTGGAAAAAATAATTAGCTATTGCTTTCTTACTCACAGTATGATTATAAAGTTCTCGATTTTTTTATTATTGTTGTGGATCCTCATAAAATAGGATGATATGACAGTACAAAAATTAAGCGATTACCATTACTAAAAGCCTGATGAAACTGGCACAGAGAATTACGTAATTAAATTGTTTAACAGAACTTATCACTTTTTAAAAAAAATCTCGAGATTAAGAAATGGGAACTAGTTAAAGAATATATATTTCCACAATGTACATACCTTTTAGCCCGGGGCCCATCACACTCGGACTCTGTGTCCGAATAACCTGTATGAAAAAACCTTTAAATTGAAGGATGATCTAAACTTTGTCTAATAAAATAATACATTACAAGTGCTAATAATTTTGTGTCTATGACTCAGAATAAGTAATAATACTATATACAGAGGTAACTCTTTCTAACAAAGCTGACGTTCAGGTCCAACGCTTATGTGAGTTTTTGTCATTTTAAAATTTGGTACATAAATGAGTGTTGCAAAATTTTTCTTGAAGCAGTTTTAGAAGCATAAATTGATTGTTAGTATGCATGTAAACACTTTATTGCACATAAACTCATACAGAAGCAGTACAAAAGTCAATGGTTATATTATATACAAAGGTGAGCTTATCCCTATAAGGGATCTCTTCCAGCTAACCTTTGAGCAGATGAGAAAGAATAACTAATACCACAGAAGATAGACAAACTAACAAACGTGATTCATTTACTTACACAAAGAAAACAGGGCAAGTTTTGAATACA
This sequence comes from Eudemis profundana, assembly GCA_947034925.1. NCBI lineage: Eukaryota > Metazoa > Arthropoda > Insecta > Lepidoptera > Tortricidae > Eudemis > Eudemis profundana. The sequence continues at coordinate 4,583,333 of OX344809.1, forward strand.
CATAAAAACCTGACATAAATACCTGACCAATTCAACATATTAGATATAATCTAACTACATATATAAACATATACTACTAAATAAATAAATATATATACATATAATATATACACACAATCAAGTATTCAACCGTTTCAGAAAAAATGAAAATAAATAAATAAAAACCTTTTTTGTCAGTAGTCTGAGAGCTTAGCTTTTTTAACTTCTCCTTAAGTTAGTGTTAATTTATTCTAAACGTCTGGGCATATTTACCCGACTGCGGCGAAGCCCAAAGGAGGGTTATGTGTTTGATCTGTTATGTAAGTATGTATGTCCGTTCCTATGTCCGCTCGTAACTACTCAACGGCACATCCGATTTTGATAAATGTTACATCATTAGATTCGTCTTGATGGTGCGAGTGTCACTGGGTATGAAGTTCGTTAAAATAAACTAAATGGCGGATTTTATGTAGTTTCAAAGTGCACTGCGGTCGGGGTTTTTGTTAATAAAAATGTGGTTATTTGAAATTTTGCACACCAAGCCAATAAAATTTGGCACCAAACCAAGAGGCGCCACATTAATGCCTGGTAAAGTACCTGGTGATGCTGCCCTTATTTTCACCTCATCAATAGTGTGAGAATTCAATATCTTTTTAGCATCTGTCCGCTGAAATTCACTTTTAAATATGGCCTTAAAAACTTTACTACCATTTCCATTCTTAGAAATGTTGACGGAACATGGCCCACACTGAAAAAAACATAATGTTGATTGAGTGAATGCAATATTTTTACCAGCAATAAACCAACGCATACAATCTGGGTGAATCAATTTTTAGACCCACACTTTTAACGTCTCACACAGTCACTGGAGTTATCGAGAAATCGAACTTCTAATAGGATATTTTTCTATTTATCAGGTTTATCAGATGGGGCATTCAACGTTCTAACATAGAGCAAAAATTTAAACATACACAAACCATTATTTAACAATGAAAATTTAAAGTTGCAGAAAGCATTGTGTGGGTAAAAAAGTTGATTGACCCATTTACTTTGGCACATTTCAGGCATCCCAGATAAGTTAAAAATTGAAAAAGATGCATGTTTGATCCCATATTTCTATTGGAGTTGCTGCGTTGGCACCTGCTAGTACTAGGCCTAGGCACTTTAGTTGCACACCCAGAGCGCACCACCTTAAAACCAGCCCTACATATCCTGGCTGTATAGTCCAACGCATGCAACAATATGACGAACAATTATACGCTATCATCATAATCTCCCAAGGCCCGCAGTTTCAACCTGTAGTATACATGAAAAGGATTTTGAATTCTTTAAGTATGAATGAAGGTTCCAATTTCAAAAACAGAAGAATTTCTCCGGGCCTTGGGAGGATAAAATAATGCTAAATAACACATAATAAAATCATCATGATAACCTAATTCTCTTATTATAATTTCTATGTGTTGTTGCACAAAACTAAAAATATATTATGGTTACAACAATTACCAATTTTTCCAAGTAATCTGCTACATCTTGCAAGCTATAATGTTCCGGTAAATTTGTCACTAATAGCGGAGGTAAATCTTGTTTTCTTTTCGCCGCCGAATTTAATTTTTCGCTCTCTGACGCTTCATCTAAATTTAATGATGATGTTTCTGAAATGCTGTCCATTGATTCTTCGTCTTTCAATTTAAATTCCTCATCTGCTTCGATTTTTGGACTTATTATATCACATTTTTCATCGGACACTGGGTTACGAATTTCAATAGTGTTTTCACTCATTCTTGGGCCGCTTTTGACCGTTATTTATTAATAGTATTATAAAAAAATTAAGCTTATTAGATTAGCCACAAAATGTAAGGTGATAATTTTATAATTGCCACTAAAATTACAAATTGAAAACTTGCGAAATTTCCATCAATTTGACATTTGCGTTGTTTTGCTTCGCTTCGTCGCTGACGTGACGTATATGAGGCGTATTTCTTCTGTTTTCAAGTCTATCAATCAACGTTCGGTTAAGGTACTGATACATTTGCTATTAGTAGAAATAGAAATATCGTTTATTGCACCATGGGCCCTGTACAGTAGCATGAAAGCATGCCACTAATGAGCACTTGCTACCACTAATAAGCATGCATAATTCGATCTTGCTTAAAAATCAACCGCTGTTTGACTTGTAAGCATGCTACCTGAGGCGCGGGTGGAAGGGAGCATGCTTCAAGCTCGTCTGAACAGGCTTGCTTATTAGCATGCTAGTGTCATTGATTCTTTAGCGGGAATTTTAAATGAAAGGGCGAAGAATTTTGAATTTTATCAAAATAGTTTAAATTTCATTATGGTTATATAAAGTGGGTATTTGATTATGTTTTTGAATTATTTTCGTATAGAACTGGTGCTGTAATACCACAGAAAACCAGTCCATCTTGGCCGGAAACCTGTGCTTATTAGCAAGTGTGGTCAATCGTTTGCTTTGAGCATGCTTATTTGGACGCATGCTCAAAAGTAGCGTGCTTATTTCTGGCAAATCTGGACAGCTGCAGAGCAAGCTGATTTTAAGCAAGCTTAAATGCATGCTTATTTTTAAGCAACTGTGTCAGTACCTTTACACTGGTAACCACACCAAATACCACACATTCTCGCCGAGTGTGTATATCCAGGGTACTGACCCTGGATATACACACTCGGCGAGAATGTGTGGTATACAGAGTGATTGGTAATTTCGTAACAATGGGTTGATTTCGGAAGGTCAGGTCTGAAACGCAATTTGACTAGTTGTTGTTTTGCCTACATCGCAATATGACAACCGCGTAATACGTCAAAAACTTAAAGCGACTCGAACGCAATACACCCTAAGGGCCGATACAAACGGACTGCAACCCAACTGCAACTCCCTACGATTTATATGGGAACTGCATCACAACTGCACGCCAACGCGTCGCATCGCCCGCACAAATCGTAGGGAGTTGCAGTTGGGTTGCAGTCCGTCTGTATCGGCCCTAAACGCAAAATGGCAAAGACGTATTTTGCCTACTTTTGGTTTTTGCTGGTAACGATGTATAGAGCAGGGTTTCCCAAACTGTGCGTCGCGACGCCCTAGGGAGTTGCGACACTGTCCCAGGGGCGTCGCGACACGGGAGTTTCAAGTCGCCGTAAGTTAAACCTAGAACGACCCGCACGTGTCTTAGTTTACAAGGGCGTCGCAAAAAGTTTACAACCTGCCAAAGGAGTCGAAGTGTAAATAAGTTTGGGAACCCCTGGTATAGAGGAAGAGAGTTTTGTAGTCAACTGTCCCGGCATTTTGCGTTTATGTCGTTATACTATTATAGGAAGTATGCAAACCAGATGCAAACTAGTCATTTCGCGTTTTAGCCATTATAATATTCAGGCATATTATACGGTTGTCTTGTAATGCTGAGATACTAACTAGTCATATTGCGTTCTAGCCTGTCTGACACTAAACCTTTGCAATGATTTAAGGCCAAACAACCTGGGGTCAAAACTCAATGGTTATCAAGTTATTTGAATTTTAACATTTTTTTTACTGCCTCGAAATAGAGTCTGTGCGGAAAGAGAATAGGCGTGGCGAAAAACGGAACTAACCTAACCAGTATGGCCACAGAACAGAAAATACGGCACATACGGTACAAAAGCATTACAGTGCCCCTCAAAATTAATCCTATTCTCTTTCCGCACAGACTCTAATGCCTTGAAAAATTACAAAATTTTGAACAAAACCCATAAACTTTTGACTTCAAATCCTTTTAGTGGTAAAATTTTAAAGGTTTTGGCATGTTTTTGGGAGTTTTCTTAACCAGCCGTTTATTCACTATTAGATGATGGTTTTTTTTTTCCATTCCTAATTTAAGTAGTTTTTTTCACAATTACCATCGAAAGGCGGATTTAAAAAAAAAATCAAACTCAAATAACTTGATAGGGGCAAGTGCTCAACCTGTGGACACTTTCCAGAATTTGACTTTTAATCAGTTGTTAGACAAAAACTACGCGTATTATAAATGAATTCTTTATTTTGTTTTAATCACAATTAAACAATCTTCAAAGTCCACATATGTTTTCTACGCTAGCTATCCGCAGATGGCGGATAGAAGCATTTTAAAAAAAACACTCATTTTGTCCATAGGTACATCTACTGTCTGTACCTATGGACTCCAAAAACGTACCTATGGACGGTAACGTACCTACGGACATTAATCAACAACATACTTTTAAACAGAATAAACTTCTAGAATAACGTAATTAACAACATACAATTAAACAACATGTAATTATATGTTGCTCTGCATATCACAGTTACTTTTTTTCTTCTTGAAATCTAATATTCTTAGCAAAATCTCAAGTATAATTATGGGATTTTAAAATGCCTCCATTGTCAGCAGAAGAATATGCTGTGTGTAGTAATGCTGCTTTTTTAAGTAATCATATATCTGTTGCTCCTCAGTATCGCTAAATATCCTCCTGACATCATTTTTTAGGAGTTCTAAGCCTTCTTCACCAATATTTTGACAGTGATTTAATTTTATGTTTTTAAAGATTGTCGATTTTGGGATTTTAAACTTCTCTGCGGCTTTCCTTACTGAACTTCCATTTTCTACTTCCCAAACAGCTGCAGTCAGAGTGTCTAGGCATATCTTGTCTCTATTTTTCCCAGCTTTACTACGAGGCACTAAAACAAACAAAAATATTGTATATTAATTTTACTGTCCACAGGAACATTCAGTATAACTGTACCTATGGACAGTCCACAGGTACATTCACGGAGGTATCCACAGGTACAATTTCGGCGGTTTTTATTTTGAATTCATACCGGTCACTATAAATGCTACCTACGATTAACGAAATCTTGTAGAAATAACGTTTACATCATATAAATTAATATGCCATTGCAAAGACACCCGCAACATTTAGAGATTTTACATAAAACATGCTTTAAAAGAAGGTAAAAAATTACTTTTTGTCACAAAAACTTTCGGCAGCCTCAAAACACACAGTTTCTGTAATCAGTAAAGATGGCGATTAGCTAGTGTTGCCATATGAAAAAAATACTTTTCAAATAAGTGATTGGTATTTGACTATGGTTATTCGTTTTCTCTGTATGAGTAGTGTCCACAGGTAAAACCGTCCACACGTACAGCACTTGCCCCTAACCATTGAGTTTTGTTTGACCCCCGGTTAATTTTATTTAAATCATTGCAAATAATCTCTAGAATAACCCCTTTCAAGGAATAGGTCGAATTACCAGTCACCCTGTATGCATTTTGTACTCTTTTCAATAATTATGATTCTATGTATAAGATGATAATAGGTCTCTTTGGAGGAAATTCTTTGGAGGAGACTTATGCTCAGCAGTGGACTCCTTCCCAGTGGACTCTTTCAGTGGGTGGTTGAAATGATGATGATGATTGTTTAGTACTTCGAACTCTGGTTAACACATTTTCAATTCAAACATTCAATTAATCATCATACATTTAATAACTGGTCTCTTGTTGGTGTCCATGAACTTCTATCTTCGGCTTTCTTCTTGACCTCCTGATACGACACGATGTTTACTTTTTCTTTAACTTGACCCATTTAAGGTCTTCTTGGCCTGCCTCTCTTCTTCTTTCCTTTAATCTTCCCTTCTATGATAGTCTTGATGCAATCATCGTGTCGTAGGGCCGGATTTGGGAGAGGGCAAGCGGGGCTACTGCCCCGGGCCTCCACAACACTTCCCTAATAAGTAGGCGCCTCCCCTTCGTTGCTCCAGGGCCTTCACATCTCCAAATCCGGCCCTGGTCGTGCCTAAAAGGTATTCAAACATCCTTCGTCTTCTATTTTCAATTATTTTTATCAACGTTCAAAAGCAGCCGTAAAATCCGATTATTAAATTATTAAACTCTACTCTCTACATACTTTCTGCCAAATCATTAAAGCAATTTATTACTTAGAAGCGGAACATTTGTCAAAAATCCCGTGACTCAATTTATTCCGATCGTGATTGCGAAGGGAATCGGAGAATTAATCTTGTCCCCCTTCGGTTTTATGTTCCTGGCACGGATTTTACAACGCGTCCAAAATTACAGCATTTTATAATACTTAACTGGTCCATTTTAAAGGAAAATATCATGCGTTACCTATAGGGTACAAGGAAGGTGCTGCCAATTGGTTTGCATGCCGTTAATTAAGGCGATATTGCGATGAAGGACGATACTTGACATTCATAACCAGTTTTTTTTTTCAGGTCTGATAATCTAAGCTTCTTTTACTGTCCGTTTCATGTCTGTTGTGTCGATTTAGTGCTGCCTAAGCCTATAGATCCTGCACGTTCCCTATCCGTTGTGCGATTTGCCGTCACATTTTTAACAATAATTTTGCCCGCTTTTCTTGATTACCTTAGAATATCAGAATACTTACAAGAATACTTAATGTAGATACTAACTGCACTTATTTTAGTAGGTACCTTATTGCATTTTAAAGATACGTGGCAGCCTATTTTCGGGTTTTAAGATGGTTTTCGTCTCCATATGACGGATAACGATTTTTTTAAATCTAAAATGAATCTAACATTTAAACTACACGTCACGTCTAATAATAAGTACCGTACCAATACAAATCTCGTAACTTCCATCTGCGGAATAAAAATCAATATTTTAAACATACGTAAGTAACACATTAAAAAGGCGGTCATCTGTGTATGTATTTATGTAATGGGGATCACTAGTGACCCCCGGCGGCTAAATTTTTGTTTATAAACACAGTTTCAGAAACAAAATCCACGTGTTTCTGAAACACTATAAATTGTTGCACTGATTATTGGTTTATTGTTTCTGTAAACATCTGCAAAGTGTTTCACAAACAGTGAATCCCAAACATTGCTTATAGTGAGCATTGTGTAGCTTTATTTATTTTTAAGCCCATATATTATATCGACTGTCGTCATAGTCTAAAATACGACCCTTTACTATGTTGTTCGCATTAAAAAAAATCGTCTTTTAGCTTTTAGAATATGATGGCAACTACATTACGACTACTTACTTTGTTCTTGATTATCTTAATATCTTTAGTGAAAATTCCAATCTCACATCATAAAACGCCATAAAACAGTTCGCAAACAAACCTTACTTTTACGAGTGGCATTATCGCTTTATTTTTCCCTTGGAACATTTAGGAAGCCATCTCGCGAACATATTCAGAGCATCAGTTAATGTTCTCCCGGGCAGTAAAACGTAATGAGATCTTTATTACGAACGTGCGGTAGAACATTCATACTACGTAAGTTAAAGGCCGAGCCACACCGGCTGCGTACACGTCTGCGTGCGCGTGGCGTACGCGTTGTATAGTATGAATGTTTTTCAAAATGGCGGCTAGTCACGCTCAAAGTCAAGGAGCAGCAGCGTACAGTGCGTGCACACGCAGTCGGTGTGGCTCGTCCTTTAGGGTTGTGCACACTTAAGGTAAGACGACATAGGCGTAATTACACGGCAGCGATGCGACATGCATGAGACGACGGAGCGACGATCTGCGCAGGGCGGCTAGCAGCAACTGGATGAGTAGGTACTTATAGCTGATGATCGAGCAAAGTGGCGCGTTTTGGGAGAGGCCTAGGTCTAGCAGTGGACTGCCGCAGGCTGATGATGATGCGACATGACGCGACGCTGTGTGCGTCGGACTCGGGCCCTCGACATCTTAAGCCGGGTCCAGAGAGTCCGGGTCCTATAATACCGCATTGGCGCGTATAAGAATCATTCCATTTTCATACAAAGATTTTTTGTGGCTCAATGGCCGCCTATAGCTTGGCAACTTCGTTGGTGACACTCACCTGTGTGCTTTTTACCCGACTGCGGCGAAGCCCAAAGGAGGGTTATGGGTTTGACCTGAATGTATGTATGTATGTCCGTTCCTAAGTCCGCGCGTAACTTCTCAACGGCAAAACCGATTTTGTTAAACGATACATCATTAGATTAGTCTAATATGCTAATTATGGCGTTTACTTTAAGTTGTAAGTACCTACGCTTTATATCAGGTGTTGTTCCTTTATCGTATTAAATATCTTCGCTACGCTAGTACTGGTTGCAAGGGGCTCCAATAAAATATTGTAAAGACCTGGCTCCCAGTTTTACCGTAAAGCTAAAGGGTATGTTTTCTTTCTTCCCATTTGCAATGTGATTGGAGCTCGTTATTGTTGACACTGTTGTTCTACGAAGTCAACTCTATATAAGTAGGTAAAAAACATGTAAAAAACTTTAGTAAAGCCCATCTTTGCTTGTGAGTGAAATGTTCGGGGGTAGATGTTCGGCATACAAATTTGTATGCCATACATTTAGTTTGGCATACAAATGTTGCGGACGAAAATCCACCCTCGGATAGACATTTCATTTGGAAAGTAATTTTTTGGTCAGCCGTTATTAAAATTGATCCGCAAAAAAAAATAAGCAGTTAAATCATTTGTTTCGTCATTCGGTGATTGTCAGCTGTCAGTGTCAAGTAGTGTTTTTATAGAGCCGGAGGCGCGGAGGGAGAGCAGCCCTCGGCCGCCATGGCGAAGCGCGGGAACGAGTGAGGCGAGCTGCGGAGCCAAGCGTAGTGACCGTGCATCGTCATGCAAGGGCGGAAGGGCTGCTGTTCCCGCAGCGCCGGAGATACGGAAAGACAACTTTTTCAACTTTGAAGTCGAATATCTCGGTTATTTTTGATTTCAGAGAAAAGTTTTTTCCATAAAACATGCTTATTTTAGCGAATTCTATACGATAAAACAATAATAAATAGGTGTTATAATGACACCAACATCCATCGAAATTTTTACGTCTTAAAAATTTGTCAACTTTGAAGTCGAATATCTCGGACATTTTTTATTTTAGAAATAGAAGTTTTTTTAATAAAATATGCTTATTTTATTGTTAACTCGAAAATTTTATTTTGATGTGCCCTTTTGCGTTATTGCGGCAGAGTAGTTGCGCCCATTTTGTGCATGCCAATTAGGTTTTATTGCACCTTTCATTTTGATGAACAAAATGAAATATTTTGCGTACCTACTGATTGCTTACCAACATTTGATTAACCGTAGATCGCTTAATGCAGCTCAAATATTTAATTTGCTGACCAAAATAATTTAGAGCAGTTCAGTATATCATTAATTGCAGTCTGATTTATAAATGTTTGCTGACCATAAGTTGCTTACCAACTAGCTATTTTGGCTGACCAAATACATATTTCTGCTGACTAAAATATGAATATTTTGCTTATCGATTAAATGATACCCATTTCATTTTTGAAACTTGTAATATGACGTACCTACCGTTTAAAAACTCATTACTTGCTTAGCTTACAAGTTTGATTAAGAATTCCGTGCACTTAAGGTTTAATTAGCTTTAGTGATTAATTAGGTTTACAAAATAAAAAATAACGTTTAAAGTTGGCCTAATTATTTTTGTTTTCGTGTACTTGAATAAACAATTTCTGAACGGCTTCTAAAATAATCTCACAACCTTTTATAAGACAAAAATTTCGAACTTTGACCCATTAGGTAAGTAACGAAAATGCCCCCGATCAATGATATTAATAATCCTTTGATTAGGTACATTAGTATAACCGAGCTCCATTACAAAGTAAATTTGCTAATGACTGCTAATATCCATCATTACGTTTGTATAGCTGACGGGTCCGCCGGGCCCTGCAGTTCGGGTCTGGGTGTAATGTAAGGGACACCGTTAGATCGTCCTGATTAGAAATCTGGACGTTTAACGGCAATTGAGTCGCTTGGTTCTCCAAGAGGGCTAAAAATCTGTTTAGGTACACGAGTTAGAACGGTGTTTGTACCGTACCTGGGTAGTTCTCTGCGACTAAACAGTCGCACCAATCGCATCATTACCATCGCCACATTATGGATGAGCTCCGTATAAACTGTGGAGTCGTGTTTATCTTGTAGAAGTCGCGTGCCTCTGCTATTTTTACCCGACTGCGGCGAAGCCCAACGGAGGGTTATGTGTTTGACCTGTATGTATGTATGTCCGTTCCTGTGTCCGCTCGTAACTACTTAACGGCACATCCGATTTTGATAAATGATACATCATTAGATTCGTCTTGATGGTGCGAGTGTCACTGGGTGTCAAGTTCGTTAAAATAAACAAAATGGCGGATTTTATGCAGTTTCAAAGTGCACCGCGGTCGGGTTTTTTTAGTAAAAATGTGGTTATTATCATAATGATCCTGATTGCTTTTATAAAACGGCCAATTCTAATAGTGGCGATGGTAATGAAGCAAGCAAAACGGTATAACAGCAGAGAACTACACCCACCTACGAGCAAAGTATAAAGACGAACAAGTAGTCCAACTTCGATAGGCTTAGGAGCGCGCGATACGTAATTACACACACAGACGCGCGTTTGCACATCTGTGTGAGTGCGATCCACACTTGCTTGTAGTGCGTTCGTACACGGCGCGCACACATTCAAGCGCGCGATGTACCTTTTGTAGGAAAAAAAATTACTGCTCTTATACTATACTTACGGCCTCCTAGAATATTACCAACGCACCGAGGACTGTTACATAAAGAACGACACGGAACGCAAGTGAAAACAAGGCGTGAAAAATGCGATCTGCTCTTTTTAATTACCGCCCGTGGTTTATACACTATTTTTCGTCTTGCCTTAGCCAGGGGTGGCCCACTCCGCGATTTCGCCGCGTGGCCTTGAGGCCCCCGCGAGGTGGCGGTAGAGAAAGGCGGTCGGAGTCGGTGCGTTCCGTCCGGTGGTCGGACTCGAACAACAGTTTTGTTAGAGAAAGAGAGACTATACGTAGTACTATTACTTATTCTGTGCCTTGGCCAGGAAGTGGGATTTTCTTCCAGCGAGCAGAAAATGCGACTTACGGCCTCGGTGACGTACATACGAGTAAAAGCTCTTATATAGCTTGAATGGTCTCGCTAGCTACAATAGGAAATATTTAAATGCGCGAGCTCTGTAGAGCGCACATTTCGGGCACGGGCTCTGCAATAGAGTCGATAATGGCTAATATGGGACAGGGCAGGACTCAGGTGTGTCGGTGGCATACGTTAAAGTTTCATGTAACGACAAAGAGTTAAAAGTCAGATAGTACATTTTTTAGATTTTTTAACACAACAAAATAAATAGTCACAACCTTAAAATTTGTTCAGTAGTAGGCTTATGATGCCACGCTTTGTCGCGAAATAAATAAATGATAAAGCATCCCTCACTCTCACACACATTTTGTCAGAACGTGACGGATGCTTTATCATTTATTTATAACGCGACAAAGCGTAGCATCATAAGCCTACAGGAGGTTAACGTTGTATTTTGCTATAGTAAGCGAGCTTTAGTTATATATTGTCCAAGTAGAGTTTCGACTACTTGTTCATTTCACGACCTAGACGTCATGCTAAGTAAGTCTTAATAAAACTAAGACTATTTCCATATAAATAAAAATAAATAATAAAATAAATAAATATTAGGGGACAATCTTACACAAATCGAACTAGCCTCATAGTAAGCTCAATAAGGCTTGTGTTATGGATACTAGACGACGATATATTTAATAGATACAATAAATACTTAAATACATAGAAAACATCCATGACTCAGGAACAAATCATGGCAGAATAAAACTTTAAACTCCTGAAACGAACCCGAACCCCTTAAAACAATTTCTACAGTAACAGAACGGGGACTCCAAGCTCCTCACCATCTCCGCCTTTGTAAAGAATCTCTCAGAGGGATTCTTCACAAAAGCGACATCCCATCCCCTCCATCCATCCATCCTCTCATACGGGAAGCTGCGGACCAACTGCGGGCACCCACGTGGGCCTGTGTCCGCTGGGCATATCACCTACAGCGGGCTAGGACGGCAGCTGTGGTTTTCATCTCATCTTTAACACTTTGAGTCATCCCATCCCAGGACGCGAGGCTCATTCATTTAGTGCTTCATTTTTAGACACCCCATGAAGGGGAATTATCGTACACCTTATTTACTTGATACTCTTTGACACACATACACACTTACACAGCAGTGTTACCGTAAAACGGAACAACGTAGTTTAAGCACGAGATCGGATTAACGGACCTTAATCCTAATAATACATGGACCCGGTGGTGTAGTCATATTTGTTTACTTAACATACATTTTTTATACATGTATGGCTACTTACAACTATGCATGACCTTTTCTATGTATAGATTAGGAAATTTGCATATATAACCTACCACTTAATAAATAGTAAACACTGTGTTTTAATATATAATAACTATTACAGCAAACTGTCTTCTATGAATTCATCAATTGAGTAATGGCATTCATCTACCTATCTAACGTCCCCCAAATAACAGAAAGGCGCATGTCCGAACCATTTGGCTACCACAGCTTATTAACAAATTTAATACATTGCTAATTGAATAAATAGGTTAATACCATAATAAGTGACCCCTAACCCAAAATTGCGGTGCTCTCTAACCCAAAATTTACTAATTTTAAGGCTAAATACAACTCGAAAGAGGTTTTCCGTTAATAATGATTTGAAATAATTATTAATTGGAACTCGGAACTTTTAACTCATTAATTACAAAGTTCAAGATAATATTAAAGTGATTATTTAACTTAAGAACTTTTACCGTATTCGGAAAGCATGTTGAAGTTGTAAATTTCTTACTTGGTATAAATGGATTTTTGCAAAAATAGGGCGCGTATCACAAATACTTTTTTAGGGCAGAGAGGGTAAGTGCCCGGGCGATTCTCAGAGCGTTTTGACCGCGCGGTTTGACAATCATTGTTGTCCGACGATTATTTACTATAACGAAAGGACAAATCGTGACAATTTTGATAAAACTAGACTTAACCTCGGGACTGTTTTTCGGTTTCATAAAAAGTTAACTCTAGGCATCGTTTTCTTGAACAATATTTACTGAGACAATAATGACGAAAATAAAACGCCGTAAAAACGCTGAATATTGGCCCGCCTACTGTGGGTCGCTACATGCGTCAGCACTTTTACTGCCTCGCATATTGGTCGTACCACCAGGCTAGTAAAAAACGGGATAAGTACTCGGTACTTACGGACTATATGGTGTAGGGGGGCTGGTGGGGACGGCCCCGGGGGCCGTTTTTGGGGGCTTGGTCACTCTCTACGCAACCTGGACTCCTAACCTAATGTCGCCCTTACAGCTACTCCCGTTACCACTGAGGAGCCGACTTTGAACCTGGACCATTTGACTTCGGAGTCGGACCTTTTGACTTCGAACTCGGAGCCGGAGACTACGGCTCCTGTGCGAACTTCGGTTGCGACAACTCGAGCTAAATGAAAGCTGCAAAATGATTCCGATTCGATTATGATTCGTAAGTATCTCATATTTAAATTAGCTAGTTACCGCATGAGTCAGTTACCACTTTTTTTTTTTTTTTATGAAATAGGGGGCAAACGAGCAGACGGGTCGCCTGATGGTAAGCAATCACCGCCGTCGCCCATAGACACCTGCAACACCAAAAGAGTCACAGGTGCGTTGCCGGCCTTTCAGGTGGGAGTACGCTCTTTTCTTGAAGGTTTGAAGGTCGAATCGGTCCGGAAACACTGCAGGCGACAATTTATTCCACAGTTCAGTCGTGCGAGGCAGGAAGTTTCTAGCAAAACGCACAGTTGTGGACTGCCAACCACTACACTAGGGTTGCCAGATGGCCGGGAAATACGGGATTGTCCCGGAATTACCGTTCTTGTCCCGTGTCCAGGAATTACACTGTATACACTGTGTAGATATTTGTAATCCGGAAGGATTACAAATATCTACCTACTAATAGTTTTTTTTTCATTATGTTACCTACGAGTAGGGGGTCATCCATATAGAGTCTGTGCAGAAAGAGAGAGATTTAAATTGGGGGGGGGGCGCTTTTTCTACCGTATGTGCCGTATTTTCTGTTCTGTGGCCATACTGGTTAGGTTAGTTCCGTTTTTCGATAGTTTAAAATTCACACCGTGTTAGAGACGAGTCAGTCAGTTGGCATGGCAAAACTGTGACGCCGATTGGAGTAATCAATGTAAGTCAAAGGATCGATTATCATTATAGAACTCTCGGAAGCAACATGCGTTGATTTGGATGTTATTTCCAAACCTTCGCTAGTTTCAAAATGATTTCCTTGAAAATTAGTCAGTGTCTCCATTTTTTTCGAGATTATCGAATCTCTACATTTTAATTCGTAGGTATGCAAAAAAATCTAAAATCTAAACTGAAAAGCGTCGCTTTCTGCAGTATCGATTTATGTAACTAAGGCTTTGTTTAGCTACCATTGCATTGTACTCGTATATACACTCGGCGTCAAAAAAATCGCACATCCACAGAGTTGAGCAAGAGAGCATTCTAGTTGGTCTCTCAATTAACCGGGCAAAAACAAAGGTTATGGTCGTGGACCGAGCTGAACAACTCACACGGACAGGAGAACTCTCTGACTCTCTGACTTACAGTTTGTCAGTGAATTTGTATATCTGAGGCTACCTAACCTAACCAAGGGGGAAGCGAGAGGGAAATTCGAAGAACTCAAATGGCCAAATCTGCCAATGAGTAAGATGACGCGAATATGGCAAGATCGGAAAGTCTCCAACAACACCAAAATGAGAATTGTGAGAACTCTGGTCTTTTCGATTTTTCTCTACGGCTCGGAATCGTGGACAATCCGGTCAGCAGAACGCTGACCGGATTGTCATACAGGCTTTTGAAATGTGGGTGTGCTGGAGACGAATGTTACGCATCCCATGGACAGCCAAGAGAACGAACGTCTCCATCCTTCAGCAGCTTGGGTTTCGGACAAGGCTGTCTACGATTTGCTACCAAAGGATTCTTGGTTATTTTGGACACATTGCCCGCCGTGAACCTGACAACTTAGAGAAACTTGTGGTTGTTGGGAAGAAGCACCTCTAGGATGAACTGAAACGATGAGTAAGGTTACGGGATCCCGTTCGCAGTCAACGTTTAAGTTGCCGTAATGTAAGAGTGAGGGAACATTCCTTACGAATGTATCACCAAAGAATAATTCCTTGCGTATTCACTTCAGGTGTAATCTTTAACAAGATAGCGATTGAGGCACGATTGGCCAATAAAAAATTGTTTAAACGTGTGGCAAGGAGCAGTTCGCAGCGAGCGATATTTGTATGGAACTTCGCTTTTAACTCGCCCGCAGCTCGCCTGCAAGTGTGATAAGGCCCTTAATATTGAAAGCGATACCTATTTACAAAGTCGAAAAATCTCACGCCGCCACCGATGTCTGTGAAGTTAGCAGATCAAGTTCCAGCAGATCACGAAAAAGTTGGAGTTCTATTCGCTTGCCACATAGTTCTATAGTTCCTGATACTTTTTAGACATAGTTCTATTGAATTTACGAAAATATCTCAATCTATTGTTTTCAACCAAATGATCTGCTAACTAATTTCACATAGCAGATCAATTTTCTCCAAACTAAACGAAACGAGGTTATTTCGTCTCAGCAATGACTATACTAGAGTTCCTAGTACTTAAAAATAATACTACTCTACTTTTAATTCGTAAAAAATGAGCAAGTTTAAAAAAAATAATGTAGAATAAAAATTGAAATCAATCATAAAATATTTAAAAAAAGGTCTAGCTCTACAAATTTGGTGCAAAATCATTAATATATTATACAGCTACAAGAAACCGAAGAGTTCCCGGCTCTGGTGTCTCAAGAAACTTTTTGAGTAATTTTGAAATCAAAGATGGCCAAATCAGCACTTTGTCTATATAAAGGTATGATCTGCTGAAAGATTTCGACGAGTTCTGGACACGGTTTTGATGTTAAATGATAGCTCTATTATACAGCTACTAGAAACCGAAGAGTTCCCGGCTCTGGTGTCTCAAGAAACTTTTTGAGTAATTTTGAAATCAAAAATTTTGAAATCAAAGATGGCCAAAATCAGCACTTTGTCTGTATACAGGTATGATCTGCTGAAAGATTTCGACGAGTTCTGGACACGGTTTTGATGTTAAATGATAGCTCTATTATACAGCTACTAGAAACCGAAGAGTTCCCGGCTCTGGTGTCTCAAGAAACTTTTTGAGTTACTTTGAAATCAAAGATGGCCAAAATCAGCACTTTGTCTAGATAGAGGTATGATCTGCTGAAAGATTTCGACGAGTTCTGGACACGGTTTTGATGTTAAATGATAGCTCTATTATACAGCTACTAGAAACCGAAGAGTTCCCGGCTCTCGTGTCTCAAGAAACTTTTTGAGTAATTTTGAAATCAAAGATGGCCAAAATCAGCACTTTGTCTACATAGAGGTATGATCTGCTGAAAGATTTCGACAAGTTCTGGACACGGTTTTGATGTTAAATGATAGCTCTATTATACAGCTACTAGAAACCGAAGAGTTCCCGGCTCTGGTGTCTCAAGAAACTTTTTGAGTAATTTTGAAATCAAAGATGGCCAAAATCAGCACTTTGTCTACATACAGGTATGATCTGCTGAAAGATTTCGACGAGTTCTGGACACGGTTTTGATGTTAAATGATAGCTCTATTATACAGCTACTAGAAACCGAAGAGTTCCCGGCTCTGGTGTCTCAACAAACTTTTTGAGTAATTTTGAAATCAAAGATGGCCGAAATCAGCACTTTGTCTACATAGAGGTATGATCTGCTGAAAGATTTCGACGAGTTCTGGACACGGTTTTGATATTAAATAATAGCTCTATTATACAGCTACTAGAAACCGAAGAGTTCCCGGCTCTGGTGTCTCAAGAAACTTTTTGAGTAATTTTGAAATCAAAGATGGCCAAAATCAGCACTTTGTCTACATAGAGGTATGATCTGCTGAAAGATTTCGACGAGTTCTGGACACGGTTTTGATGTTAAATGATAGCTCTATTATACAGCTACTAGAAACCGAAGAGTTCCCGGCTCTGGTGTCTCAAGAAACTTTTTGAGTAATTTTGAAATCAAAGAGGGCCGAAATCAGCACTTTGTCTACATACAAGTATGATCTGCTGGAAGATTTCGACGAGTTCTGGACACGGTTTTGATGTAAAATGATAGCTCTATTATACAGCTACTAGAAACCGAAGAGTTCCCGGCTCTGGTGTCTCAAGAAACTTTTTGAGTAATTTTGAAATCAAAGATGGCCGAAATCAGCACTTTGTCTACATACAGGTATGATCTGCTGAAAGATTTCGACGAGTTCTGGACACGCTTTTGATGTTAAATGATAGCTCTATTATACAGCTACTAGAAACCGCAGAGTTCCCGGCTCTGGTGTCTCAAGAAACTTTTTGAGTAATTTTGAAATCAAAGATGGCCAAAATCAGCACTTTGTCTATATACAGGTATGATCTGCTGAAAGATTTCGACGAGTTCTGGACACGGTTTTGATGTTAAATGATAGCTCTATTATACAGCTACTAGAAACCGAAGAGTTCCCGGCTCTGGTGTCTCAAGAAACTTTTTGAGTAATTTTGAAATCAAAGATGGCCAAAATCAGCACTTTGTCTATATACAGGTATGATCTGCTGAAAGATTTCGACGAGTTCTGGACACGGTTTTGATGTTAAATGATAGCTCTATTATACAGCTACTAGAAACCGAAGAGTTCCCGGCTCTGGTGTCTCAAGAAACTTTTTGAGTAATTTTGAAATCAAAGATGGCCAAAATCAGCACTTTGTCTACATAGAGGTATGATCTGCTGAATGATTTCGACGAGTTCTGGACACGGTTTTGATGTTAAATGATAGCTCTATTATACAGCTACTAGAAACCGAAGAGTTCCCGGCTCTGGTGTCTCAAGAAATTTTTTGAGTAATTTTGAAATCAAAGATGGCCAAAATCAGCACTTTGTCTACATACAGGTATGATCTGCTGAAAGATTTCGACGAGTTCTGGACACGGTTTTGATGTTAAATGATAGCTCTATTATACAGCTACTAGAAACCGAAGAGTTCCCGGCTCTGGTGTCTCAAGAAACTTTTTGAGTAATTTTGAAATCAAAGATGGCCAAAATCAGCACTTTGTCTACATAGAGGTATGATCTGCTGAAAGATTTCGACGAGTTCTGGACACAGTTTTGATGTTAAATGATAGCTCTATTATACAGCTACTAGAAACCGAAGAGTTCCCGGCTCTGGTGTCTCAAGAAACTTTTTGAGTAATTTTGAAATCAAAGATGGCCGAAATCAGCACTTTGTCTACATACAGGTATGATCTGCTGAAAGATTTCGACGAGTTCTGGACACGGTTTTGATGTTAAATGATAGCTCTATTATACAGCTACTAGAAACCGAAGAGTTCCCGGCTCTGGTGACTCAAGAAACTTTTTAAGTAATTTTGGAACGAAAGATGGCCAAAATCAGCACTTTGTCTGTATACAGGTATGATCTGCTGAAAGATTTCGACGAGTTCTGGACACGGTTTTGATGTTAAATGATAGCTCTATTATACAGCTACTAGAAACCGTCGAGTTCCTGGCTCTGGTGTCTCAAGAAACTTTTTGAGTTACTTTGAAATCAAAGATGGCCAAAATCAGCACTTTGTCTAGATAGAGGTATGATCTGCTGAAAGATTTCGACGAGTTCTGGACACATTTTTGATGGTAAATGATAGCCCTATTATACAGCTATTAGAAACCGAAGAGTTCCCGGCTCTCGTGTCTCAAGAAACTTTTTGAGTAATTTTGAAATCAAAGATGGCCAAAATCAGCACTTTGTCTACATAGAGGTATGATCTGCTGAAAGATTTCGACGAGTTCTGGACACGGTTTTGATGTTAAATGATAGCTCTATTATACAGCTACTAGAAACCGAAGAGTTCCCGGCTCTGGTGTCTCAAGAAACTTTTTGAGTAATTTTGAAATCAAAGATGGCCAAAATCAGCACTTTGTCTACATAGAGGTATGATCTGCTGAATGATTTCGACGAGTTCTGGACACGGTTTTGATGTTAAATGATAGCTCTATTATACAGCTACTAGAAACCGAAGAGTTCCCGGCTCTGGTGTCTCAAGAAACTTTTTGAGTCATTTTGAAATCAAAGATGGCCGAAATCAGCACTTTGTCTACATAGAGGTATGATCTGCTGAAAGATTTCGACGAGTTCTGGACACGGTTTTGATATTAAATAATAGCTCTATTATACAGCTACTAGAAACCGAAGAGTTCCCGGCTCTGGTGTCTCAAGAAACTTTTTGAGTAATTTTGAAATCAAAGATGGCCGAAATCAGCACTTTGTCTACATACAGGTATGATCTGCTGAAAGATTTCGACGAGTTCTGGACACGCTTTTGAAGTTAAATGATAGCTCTATTATACAGCTACTAGAAACCGCAGAGTTCCCGGCTCTGGTGTCTCAAGAAACTTTTTGAGTAATTTTATGTATAAAAAAAGTTTCTTGAGA
Organism: Eudemis profundana; assembly: GCA_947034925.1. Classification (NCBI taxonomy): domain Eukaryota; kingdom Metazoa; phylum Arthropoda; class Insecta; order Lepidoptera; family Tortricidae; genus Eudemis; species Eudemis profundana. The sequence goes on from OX344809.1 coordinate 4,602,685, forward strand.
CACCAGAGCCGGGAACTCTTCGGTTTCTAGTAGCTGTATAATAGAGCTATTTCTTAATATCAAAACCGTGTCCAGAACTCGTCGAAATCTTTCAGCAGATCATACCTCTATGTAGACAAAGTGCTGATTTCGGCCATCTTTGATTTCAAAATGACTCAAAAAGTTTCTTGAGACACCAGAGCCGAGAACTCTTCGGTTTCTAGTAGCTGTATAATAGAGCTATCATTTAACATCAAAACCGTGTCCAGAACTCGTCGAAATCTTTCAGCAGATCATACCTGTATGTAGACAAAGTGCTGATTTTGGCCATCTTTGATTTCAAAATTACTCAAAAAGTTTCTTGAGACACCAGAGCCGGGAACTCTTCGGTTTCTAGTAGCTGTATAATAGAGCTATCATTTAACATCAAAACCGTGTCCAGAACTCGTCGAAATCTTTCAGCAGATCATACCTCTATGTAGACAAAGTGCTGATTTTGGCCATCTTTGATTTCAAAATTACTCAAAAAGTTTCTTGAGACACGAGAGCCGGGAACTCTTCGGTTTCTAGTAGCTGTATAATAGGGCTATCATTTACCATCAAAAATGTGTCCAGAACTCGTCGAAATCTTTCAGCAGATCATACCTCTATCTAGACAAAGTGCTGATTTTGGCCATCTTTGATTTCAAAGTAACTCAAAAAGTTTCTTGAGACACCAGAGCCAGGAACTCGACGGTTTCTAGTAGCTGTATAATAGAGCTATCATTTAACATCAAAACCGTGTCCAGAACTCGTCGAAATCTTTCAGCAGATCATACCTGTATGTAGACAAAGTGCTGATTTTGGCCATCTTTCGTTCCAAAATTACTTAAAAAGTTTCTTGAGTCACCAGAGCCGGGAACTCTTCGGTTTCTAGTAGCTGTATAATAGAGCTATCATTTAACATCAAAACCGTGTCCAGAACTCGTCGAAATCTTTCAGCAGATCATACCTGTATGTAGACAAAGTGCTGATTTCGGCCATCTTTGATTTCAAAATTACTCAAAAAGTTTCTTGAGACACCAGAGCCGGGAACTCTTCGGTTTCTAGTAGCTGTATAATAGAGCTATCATTAAACATCAAAACTGTGTCCAGAACTCGTCGAAATCTTTCAGCAGATCATACCTCTATGTAGACAAAGTGCTGATTTTGGCCATCTTTGATTTCAAAATTACTCAAAAAGTTTCTTGAGACACCAGAGCCGGGAACTCTTCGGTTTCTAGTAGCTGTATAATAGAGCTATCATTTAACATCAAAACCGTGTCCAGAACTCGTCGAAATCTTTCAGCAGATCATACCTGTATGTAGACAAAGTGCTGATTTTGGCCATCTTTGATTTCAAAATTACTCAAAAAATTTCTTGAGACACCAGAGCCGGGAACTCTTCGGTTTCTAGTAGCTGTATAATAGAGCTATCATTTAACATCAAAACCGTGTCCAGAACTCGTCGAAATCATTCAGCAGATCATACCTCTATGTAGACAAAGTGCTGATTTTGGCCATCTTTGATTTCAAAATTACTCAAAAAGTTTCTTGAGACACCAGAGCCGGGAACTCTTCGGTTTCTAGTAGCTGTATAATAGAGCTATCATTTAACATCAAAACCGTGTCCAGAACTCGTCGAAATCTTTCAGCAGATCATACCTGTATATAGACAAAGTGCTGATTTTGGCCATCTTTGATTTCAAAATTACTCAAAAAGTTTCTTGAGACACCAGAGCCGGGAACTCTTCGGTTTCTAGTAGCTGTATAATAGAGTTATCATTTAACATCAAAAATGTGTCCAGAACTCGTCGAAATCTTTCAGCAGATCATACCTCTATCTAGACAAAGTGCTGATTTTGGCCATCTTTGATTTCAAAGTAACTCAAAAAGTTTCTTGAGACAGCAGAACCAGGAACTCGACGGTTTCTAGTAGCTGTATAATAGAGCTATCATTTAACATCAAAACCGTGTCCAGAACTCGTCGAAATCTTTCAGCAGATCATACCTGTATGTAGACAAAGTGCTGATTTCGGCCATCTTTGATTTCAAAATTACTCAAAAAGTTTCTTGAGACACCAGAGCCGGGAACTCTTCGGTTTCTAGTAGCTGTATAATAGAGCTATTTCTTAATATCAAAACCGTGTCCAGAACTCGTCGAAATCTTTCAGCAGATCATACCTCTATGTAGACAAAGTGCTGATTTCGGCCATCTTTCGTTCCAAAATTACTTAAAAAGTTTCTTGAGTCACCAGAGCCGGGAACTCTTCGGTTTCTAGTAGCTGTATAATAGAGCTATCATTTAAAATCAAAACCGTGTCCAGAACTCGTCGAAATCTTTCAGCAGATCATACCTGTATGTAGACAAAGTGCTGATTTCGGCCATCTTTGATTTCAAAATTACTCAAAAAGTTTCTTGAGACACCAGAGCCGGGAACTCTTCGGTTTCTAGTAGCTGTATAATAGAGCTATCATTAAACATCAAAACTGTGTCCAGAACTCGTCGAAATCTTTCAGCAGATCATACCTCTATGTAGACAAAGTGCTGATTTTGGCCATCTTTGATTTCAAAATTACTCAAAAAGTTTCTTGAGACACCAGAGCCGGGAACTCTTCGGTTTCTAGTAGCTGTATAATAGAGCTATCATTTAACATCAAAACCGTGTCCAGAACTCGTCGAAATCTTTCAGCAGATCATACCTGTATGTAGACAAAGTGCTGATTTTGGCCATCTTTGATTTCAAAATTACTCAAAAAATTTCTTGAGACACCAGAGCCGGGAACTCTTCGGTTTCTAGTAGCTGTATAATAGAGCTATCATTTAACATCAAAACCGTGTCCAGAACTCGTCGAAATCATTCAGCAGATCATACCTCTATGTAGACAAAGTGCTGATTTTGGCCATCTTTGATTTCAAAATTACTCAAAAAGTTTCTTGAGACACCAGAGCCGGGAACTCTTCGGTTTCTAGTAGCTGTATAATAAAGCTATCATTTAACATCAAAACCGTGTCCAGAACTCGTCGAAATCTTTCAGCAGATCATACCTGTATATAGACAAAGTGCTGATTTTGGCCATCTTTGATTTCAAAATTACTCAAAAAGTTTCTTGAGACACCAGAGCCGGGAACTCTTCGGTTTCTAGTAGCTGTATAATAGAGCTATCATTTAACATCAAAACCGTGTCCAGAACTCGTCGAAATCTTTCAGCAGATCATACCTGTATATAGACAAAGTGCTGATTTTGGCCATCTTTGATTTCAAAATTACTCAAAAAGTTTCTTGAGACACCAGAGCCGGGAACTCTGCGGTTTCTAGTAGCTGTATAATAGAGCTATCATTTAACATCAAAACCGTGTCCAGAACTCGTCGAAATCATTCAGCAGATCATACCTGTATGTAGACAAAGTGCTGATTTCGGCCATCTTTGATTTCAAAATTACTCAAAAAGTTTCTTGAGACACCAGAGCCGGGAACTCTTCGGTTTCTAGTAGCTGTATAATAGAGCTATCATTTTACATCAAAACCGTGTCCAGAACTCGTCGAAATCTTTCAGCAGATCATACCTCTATGTAGACAAAGTGCTGATTTCGGCCATCTTTGATTTCAAAATGACTCAAAAAGTTTCTTGAGACACCAGAGCCGGGAACTCTTCGGTTTCTAGTAGCTGTATAATAGAGCTATCATTTAACATCAAAACCGTGTCCAGAACTCGTCGAAATCTTTCAGCAGATCATACCTGTATGTAGACAAAGTGCTGATTTTGGCCATCTTTGATTTCAAAATGACTCAAAAAGTTTCTTGAGACACCAGAGCCGGGAACTCTTCGGTTTCTAGTAGCTGTATAATAGAGCTATCATTTAACATCAAAACCGTGTCCAGAACTCGTCGAAATCTTTCAGCAGATCATACCTCTATGTAGACAAAGTGCTGATTTTGGCCATCTTTGATTTCAAAATTACTCAAAAAGTTTCTTGAGACACGAGAGCCGGGAACTCTTCGGTTTCTAGTAGCTGTATAATAGAGCTATCATTAAACATCAAAACCGTGTCCAGAACTCGTCGAAATCTTTCAGCAGATCATACCTCTATCTAGACAAAGTGCTGATTTTGGCCATCTTTGATTTCAAAGTAACTCAAAAAGTTTCTTGAGACACCAGAGCCAGGAACTCGACGGTTTCTAGTAGCTGTATAATAGAGCTATCATTTAACATCAAAACCGTGTCCAGAACTCGTCGAAATCTTTCAGCAGATCATACCTGTATACAGACAAAGTGCTGATTTTGGCCATCTTTCGTTCCAAAATTACTTAAAAAGTTTCTTGAGTCACCAGAGCCGGGAACTCTTCGGTTTCTAGTAGCTGTATAATAGAGCTATCATTTAACATCAAAACCGTGTCCAGAACTCGTCGAAATCTTTCAGCAGATCATACCTGTATGTAGACAAAGTGCTGATTTTGGCCATCTTTGATTTCAAAATTACTCAAAAAATTTCTTGAGACACCAGAGCCGGGAACTCTTCGGTTTCTAGTAGCTGTATAATAGAGCTATCATTTAACATCAAAACCGTGTCCAGAACTCGTCGAAATCATTCAGCAGATCATACCTCTATGTAGACAAAGTGCTGATTTTGGCCATCTTTGATTTCAAAATTACTCAAAAAGTTTCTTGAGACACCAGAGCCGGGAACTCTTCGGTTTCTAGTAGCTGTATAATAGAGCTATCATTTAACATCAAAACCGTGTCCAGAACTCGTCGAAATCTTTCAGCAGATCATACCTGTATGTAGACAAAGTGCTGATTTTGGCCATCTTTGATTTCAAAATTACTCAAAAAGTTTCTTGAGACACCAGAGCCGGGAACTCTTCGGTTTCTTGTAGCTGTATAATATAGCTATGATTTTGCACCAAATTTGTAGACCTAGACCTGTTTTTAAATATTTTATGATTGATTTCAATTTTTATTCTACATTATTTTTTTTTAAACTTGCTCATTTTTTACGAATTAAAAGTAGAGTAGTATTATTTTTAAGTACTAGGAACTCTAGTATAGTCATTGCTGAGACGAAATAACCTCGTTTCGTTTAGTTTGGAGAAAATTGATCTGCTATGTGAAATTAGTTAGCAGATCATTTGGTTGAAAACAATAGATTGAGATATTTTCGTAAATTCAATAGAACTATGTCTTAAAAGTATCAGGAACTATAGAACTATGTGGCAAGCGAATAGAACTCCAACTTTTTCGTGATCTGCTGGAACTTGATCTGCTAACTTCACAGACATCCGCCACCGTGGATTTTTTCGCGACGCGCCGTCGCTGAATTTTTTTGAAATTGCATTTGTAGTGGTTGTGCCATTCGCATGAAAAGGAGAATAATTTAAGTATTTTCTGTTAATTTAATGAGATTACATAACCTTAAAAGGGGATATATTTTCCCTGTAGTAATAAGTAATTAAAAAAATAACATTTAAAATTTCACACTTTTGGTGTTTACTTTTTCAATATACACGGTGGGCCCGATTAACCCGAAAAACTAACTTATAGATTCTAAGAACTATTAGGAGTAAAAAAAGTTATATGATGGATAGTCGAAAAACGGTTACTTTCCGAGATATTCATTATTTTTTAAATGAAAACCCCCAATTCGGGCCCACGGTGTATAACAAATCTCTTTTTATGCTGATAGTATGGACAAAAAGAGAATTCAAAATATAGAATGCCTGTAAAAACACAATACCACTACATTGACGACCGCTTTAGCTTAGTTGGTAGTGACCCTGCCTACGAAGCAAGTGGTCCTGGGTTCGAATCCCGGTAAGGACATTTATTTGTGTGATGAGCACGAATTTTGTTCCTGAGTCATAGATGTTTTCTATCTATTTAAGTATTTGTATCTACTAAATATATCTATTAAATATATCGTCGTCTAGTATCCATAACACAAGCCTTATTGAGCTTACTATGGAGCTAGTTCGATTTGTGTAAGATTGTCCCCTAATATTTATTTATTTTATTTATTTATATGCAATTCCATGCTCTCGGTAATTTATCTATTTATATCTCTAACAGAGTAGTCAATTTATATCTCCATCTCAAAAACAGTATACACGAATGCCTAGTCTATATTATATACTGTGCCTAAGTAGTAGAGTCTGTGCGGAAAGAGAATAGGCGTGGCGAAAAACGGAACTACCCTAACCAGTATGGCAAATACGGTAGAAAAGCATTACAGCGCCCTCAAATCTAAACCCCATTCTCTTTCTGCACAGACTTTATCTATAGCATAGATTATCTATGGTAGTGGCAATCTGGCAATGGCAACACTTTCTATTCCTACCGCGAAACGTCCCGCCTCGGTTGTCAGTCGTATGTAGCACTAGCATAATGGCGGCAAATTCAACATAATGTCTTAAACTGTACGCCAGTGGTCCGTTACGCCAGTGGTCCGTTTCACGAAGCTACTGACAACAATTTTGTTAGAATGGTGTACCTTTAGTCACAATTTTACTAGTGTAAACTAGCAACATCGGTCAAATACAACAACATCATTGGTTGGTTCCATCAATGTTGCTAATTTAGAGCTAGACTTGAAACATTGTAACTTTCGTGAAACGGGCCACAGAAATTCGAAGTACTTACAAGAACTATCGCCATTTTTTAAATTTGTTAAATTTTTCCTTTAGCATATAAAATTTCGAACGTAATTATGTTTTGTGTGGGTTGGTACTTCTTTGCAGATTAAACGCGTAAAAGAAATTTTCCTTACCATATTAAAAAAAAAATTGTTAGCCTATTCTCATTTGCTTTTCCTTCATATCTGCACATTATCCTTTTGGTGTTCCAATCGATCTTCGTTTCACCTAATTTAATTTGTCAAAATTGTATCGTTTGCCATGACATGATGTTCAGCTCCTAAAGTTTTTTTTTTTCAGAAATCAAATATTCTTCAGAATTATTATCAAACAAACGCAATCTAACCCAATGAATAGCGTGCGATAATAAGGCGATAATGTTGATGATAGTATGCAGTTTACAGGAAAAACTGAATTGTGACGTCACTGCTTAACATAGTCAATTAAATTTAGTGCCTTATTTTAGTTTTTGTCATTTTGAAATCGTTGACAACAGGAAAATGTGCTAAGCTACATTTTTGGAAACACAATTTATCGTTAATTTATTTATTTTGATCTCCGAAATATACCCCCCCCCCCCCATATTTCCTATCCCTACTGTGCTAAATGGAAGGCCACCGGTGCCGTGCGCAAGCGCACTTAGTGCATGCCTCTGCGCATATAAGCCCCGTCTGCACGAATGTAGTTTTTGACACGCATCGTCGGATGTGTCCCAGGTTTTACTATAAGTCCTAAGTCCAGTCTGCATCTAACTGTCAGTGAGTAGGGCGCGCCGGCCAGCGCTCGCATCGAACAAAGGAATAATATTGTGAAACCAACGTTTCTTTTTAGGTAAGTTAACTTAACTACCAAGGATATTTTCACTGTGAAATTGGTTATTGGAAATTATGGCGTTACCGAGATTTAAAATAGGTACCTTATGGTCTCCATTTTGGAAAATAACCTCTAACTGACGTACAAGTCGCATGGTCTGTCGGTGTTTTCGTCATACACGCAAGATTAAGTCGACTGCTTAAATAATAATTGATAACACAAATATAAATTACTTGGATCGAACATTTTTCACGAAGTAACTGGGTATCACTTGGAATAACATCTGATCGTCAGCGACTACGGGGCCAAAGATGTAGCGCGCTAGTACAGTAACAGCATTATGATTCACCCTTGCCTTGTAAATACTTAAGCTATTTGTCAGAGAATACAGAGGACTGGGGCGAGTTCCAGTCTTTAGCGTACTTACATATGCCGGTACGAACGTACGTACAGAAGTCTCTCTTTTCCTAACAAAACTGTCGTTCGGGTCCGACCACCGGACGGAGCGCACCGCATTCGACCGTCTCTCTGTATCGCATAATGCCCCCCACAGGGGCTTCAGGAGGCCTCAAGGTCTCGCGAAATCGCGGAGTGAGTCACTCCTGGCACATCTTAGCCGTCGGCGTGCAGTTGTGATGCAGTTCCCATACAAATCGTAGGGAGTTGTCTTGGAAATTAAGTAAATTGCAGTGGAATAATATGTGTATAAATATATTTAAATTACTATCGTAAGCATTTACCTATGACATTGCGAACATTTTTCACCAGACAGTTTTCTACTTGACAGCTATTCAAAAAGCATGATCTGTTGCTGCCAGTGTTATATTCCAACACCCCCCCATAACTCGGGCATCAACAGTTAGGCTATACTATACCAAGCTGCCGGCTAAAGCTCTGATGCTTAATGCAGCCCAGCGGCTTGGTGAATACGTCTGCAATCATTGCATCTGTAGGAACGTACAATATCTTAACATTGAACCTATCGACCATATCCCTAACATAATGGAATCGTATTTCAATATGCTTGCTTCTCTTATGATGCACCCTATTAACAGCAAGTTGCATAGCGGACTGGTTGTCACAATACATCACAATATCGCAATTAGATATCATCAGCAGTTCCTTAACCAATGCTTGTAGAAACACCGCCTCTCTACTAGCTTCGCTCAAGCTAATATACTCCGCCTCGGTGGACGACAACGAAATACACGACTGTTTGTAACTGCCCCATGATATCGAATTACCGCCGTATTTAAATACATAGCCCGTGTACGACTTTCGATCGGAATCTGAAGCCCAGTCTGCATCCGAATATCCCTCCAAGAAGGGTTTTTCATTTGATTTCTCAAATATCAGAGCTTTTTGTTTCGTACCTTTAAGATACCGTAATATACGCTTCGCTTGGTTCCAATGGAATTCCGTATAACAACTGTTATATTTACTTAAATATGACACAGCAAACGAAATGTCGGGTCGCGTAGTAACGCACAGATACATTAGGCTACCAATTAGTTCTTGGTATGGAAACTTGCTTACATTGTTAATCGTAGCATTATCAGTACTCTCACTTACAGAACTAATATTAGTTATCATGGGAGACTTTACAGACTTGCAGTCTGTCATGCCGAAGCGATCTAACAACTTGTCAATTCTGTTTTCCTGACTAAGTTTGATAGAAGTAGCATCACGTTCTACTTTTATACCCAGCATATTCCTTACCGGACCCAAGTCTTTTATCTTAAAATACTTTAACAAAGAACTTTTCAACGTCTGTGCTAGACGTTCGTCATTGTAAAACACGAAGAAATCATCAACATACAAAGCAATAAAGACAATCGACTCACCAGATCTCCTAGTGAAGATACAGTCCTCTTGTTTGCATTGCTTGTATCCCACAGAAAGTAAGACATCTTTTACCTTTTGATACCAGGATCGCGAAGCTTGTTTCAGCCCGTAAACAGCCTTTCGCAGTCTATAGACTTTGTTTTCACTCCCAGGGCATATGAAACCTTCCGGTTGTTGCATAAAAATTTCCTCATGCAAATCACCATTGAGGAATGCTGTCTGGACATCCAGGTGATCAATCTTTAGGTTCATTTCTACAGCCAGAGATAATAACAATCTAATAGAGCAGTGTCGAACGACCGGTGAAAATGTTTCATGGAAATCTTCACCATATTTTTGGGTAAAACCCTTCGCTACCAACCTCGCTTTGTAACGTGTTATATTTCCATCCGAGTCCCGCTTCAGTGTAAAAATCCACTTGTTTTTAACAATATTTTTGTCAACTGGTTTGTCAGTAAGCTCCCAAGCTCCGTGTAAGACAAAAGAATCGATTTCTTCCTGCATGGCTTTCTGCCACAACTCTTTATCTTCACAACTTAAAGCTTCTTTGACAGTTCGCGGCTCTATAGGTTCTGTTACATTACAAACGTTGGTTATATTGCAGGTTGGTTTAGGTACACGTGGACGTAGGTTATATCGTTGGCTAGTAGACTCAGATGCCGATTCAGGCGCTTTTGCAGAGTCTTCACTAGGCACGTGCTCACACTCTATCTCAACAGGGTTGTTAGGTAACTCGATGCGATCTGGCTGCCGCTCCGCCTCAACAGGATAATCTGATCCCTCGACGAAGTCAGGTTCCTGCTCCGCCTCAACCGGCACAGTCTTCAGATTCTCCTCATTACCACCTCCTGTAAGATAAATGGGTTCAAACACATGTTTTGGACCAACTTTTGAGTGCCTACCTGGAAACACAGTTTCGTTGAAAACCACATCACGCGACACAACGATCTTATTGTTATCAGGGTTGAACAAACGATATCCTTTGACGTTTTCACAGTAGCCTAAAAATATCAGTCTTTTACTTTTGGGGTCTAACTTTTTCCGTTTGCAGTCATCAATGTGTACGAATGCCTCACAACCAAAGACACGCAGATTTTTAAGACTCACTCGCTTACCACTCCACACCTCTTCTGGTAATTTACCAGAAAGTCGTGAGCTTGGTGATCGATTGATGAGATACGCCGCAGTATTCGCAGCTTCTGCCCACATCTTGCTGTCTAGATTGGCATTATACAGAAGACATCTGACTTTTTCAAGCAAACTACGGTTAAATCGTTCTGCAGAACCATTTTGCTGAGGGCTGTATGGTACAGTCAGCTGATGGACAATACCCTTCTTTTTGAGAAAGTTTGTTAACTCAGTGTTTACGTACTCAGTGCCATTATCTGAACGTAATACTTTAACTTTAGTATCACACTGATTCTCAACAAGGTTTATAAAATCCATAGTGTACTTACATACGTCACTTTTCTTCGCAATGGGGTACACGAACACTTTCCTGGAGTAGTCGTCTAGGAAAGTGAGGATGTAACGCTTCCCTCCGAGAGAAGGAGTCGGCAGGGGGCCCAAAACATCGCTGTGAAGGAGCGCCAGCCGTGCGTCAGCTACCTGTTTGTCAGGGTTAGTCACAAAGGGTGCGCGGGATTGCTTACCCTTAAGACACACATCACAAACTTGCTTCTGAGTAGTAACCTGAAAATCAAAATCATTAGCAACCTTCCTAAGCGATGCCAAGCTATCAAAATTAAGGTGCCCTATTCTTTGATGCCATAACATCATGTCTTTTGAAGTAGCTGATGTTGTTATGTTAGCTCTACCAACAGTGACAAGTCTGTAAATTCTCCCATACTTCCTAGCTCTTAAAACTACCTTTCCAGCTTTCAATAAACTACAATCCGTATTATTGAAACTAAATGTAAAACCTTTTGCGGTAAGAGTAGACACTGAAATCAAATTGACAGTGAGACCAGGTACAAACATTACATCTTTTAAAGTTATATCTATCGTATTACCATTAAAAGTCACTGTAAAATGTACGTCTCCTTTTCCCTGTACTACCAGCTTCTTACCGTCGGCAACACATACCTCCTTCGTCGATGACTGATTAAGGAATTTGAACCATTCTCGACATCCTGACATATTGTCCGTCGCCCCAGAATCAATAATCCAAGAACTGTCATTCTCAACCGTGTTAAGTGCCGTCAACACCATAGAAGTCGATACGTCATTCTGTTGAGGACAGTCCTTCTTGACGTGACCTTTAGATCGACACTTCCAACACCACAGTTTCTTATTCGAATCTGACGACAAGCTAGCATGTTTCGATGTACTTGAGGCGTGCTTCTTGTCACCTCGGGAACTAGTCTTGTTATTCCCACGATTCCGTGTAAACAAGCAGTCATCTAGACCACCAGTGCTCCCTTTCCATCGCTTGTCCTGAAGGAGTTTAGTTTTTACCATGTCCGTCGTAATGTCCACGCCAGAGTGCTCCAAAGCCATAATCATGGGCGCATAGTCCTGCGGCAACCCTTGAAGCATTATAGCTGCGAGAAATTCATCATCCAGAGGCTTCTTCATGTTACTCAGTTGATCAGCAAGTGACAAGATCTCATTTACATAAATCTCCATGCTATCAAACTGTTCCAGCTTTATCGAACATAAAGCCCGAAGACATGACAACCTTCTGTGCAAACCGGTGTCGTCATACGCCTTTTTCAAAGCACCCCATACATCTTTAGCCGTCCCGGCGTTCACAATGTGAGGATAACATGACTTGTCAACACTTAAACATAGTCTCGCCCGAGCCTTCTCCTCTTTACGAGCTATAAGTTCAGCGTTCTCACCTTCTGCGGTTACAGGACTCCCGGTAATGCAATGCCACAAATTTTCGAAAACGAGAATATTCTGCATTTGGAATGTCCAATCCCGGTAATTAATGGTGCCTTTTAGCTTTTCCATCGTAATTGCCGAACTTGAATATTCACCCATATTTCGACGTAAAAATATATTTACACAATATTTACATGATGCGGCACATAACCTCTTGGAAATTAAGTAAATTGCAGTGGAATAATATGTGTATAAATATATTTAAATTACTATCGTAAGCATTTACCTATGACATTGCGAACATTTTTCACCAGACAGTTTTCTACTTGACAGCTATTCAAAAAGCATGATCTGTTGCTGCCAGTGTTATATTCCAACAAGTTGCAGTTGGGTTGCAGTCCGTCTGTATCGGCCCTTAAAAGGCACGGGGTCAGTTGCAGATTAAGCTAGTCGAGTACCCGGGGCGGCTTGAGTAAAGGTCTGCTTCTTGATTTTTTCGCCGGAGGAGGGGGGGAGTTGCCTCAGTGCCTGACACCCGTGGCGGTACCTCCCCCCCCATCTTATGCCGCCAGAGCACAGAGCTAAATAGTAGTTGGTCTGCATGCAATTTATAAGGCAAATGCAATGCATAGCGGGATGATCTAGATCTAGATCTAGATCTATTCTTGAAAGACTGGTCAACACTAAATCGGGATTAGTTCAAAAACGCAAGAAGCCTATGCCCAGTAGTGAGACAGGTATAGGCTTAATATAATACAAGAAAAATAGCTTCCGTGCATGTAAGATGTCTGTGTTTAAATTAAAGAAGTACACACATATCTTCACAACCCGGTCATCGACACTAATCTACCTACCTTATACAAGTATGCCGATGTGTGACTCATGCGTTGATACGTAATTGTTTATATTATTTACGAGCACACATGTGTGTGAGTGGAGTGTGCGAATCGAATAGGTTAATATGTTAAGTGATTATTTTTGCACGCATTTTTGTCGATTACGTATTTGGATTTGTGCGTTTTATCAGAGATAATGAATGTTGATGAAACGAAATATCGTCACTAGGTACTTTGAAAAAAAAAACTCGTATCTAAAAACGTGGTAGAAAAAAACGTCAAAAGTTACATACGAACTTCACATACACTTACTGCGTTTTTACCTGAGTCAGTATCAGATACGTGTTTTTTTTAAGTAATGACGATATGTATACCAGGACCGTAGCGAATGCAAGGATGTAGGTAGGTAGTCTCTGAGTATTAAGTTTTCAATCCTCTCCTCGCGCATCGCGCAACTTGATACAATTTTCAATTCAATCCTCGTCTTGTTTCGTCTCGCCCTGCCGGTGGAAAACCACCTTTAGCCAGCGTTATGCGATAGAGAGACAGTCGGATGCGGTTTGCGTCGGATGCGTGTCGTCCGGTGGTCGGAACTGAACGCCAATTTTGTTAGAAAGAGAAACTTCTGTATGTAGTACATTGCTTATTCTGTGTCGAGTGTTATTATTAGGTACATATTGTTCTTTTAACGCGAAATTGGCTCACGATCAGACGGTGTATAATATGGGTGGCTATTTATTACAAACACTTGTTCCACGCTTAATATAATTGAAAAACGCAACGATGATTTCAATGAATGTTTGCGTTTGGCCCAGCGGCGTAGTGTGGTGTGAGTTTGCGGTGCTGACCAGAATTTTGCCACCCCCTGTTATTATACTGCGGCAGGCAGGAATAGTTTATTACATACCTAGACCAGTAAAGTAAGAAATAGATCACATGCAATTGTCGGCCGACAATTACATGTGATCTGGGGCTTTCTTATTTACTGTCCAAGATTTGTATACAATTTTTCTGTTCGACGGAGCCATAAAGCGGCCAACTTCGTTTAGCACAGCTGCCCGCAAGTTGACGCTTTCCGGCCGGAGGAGAGATAAGGTTTTTTTTGACAGCAGGTGCCAAAAACCACAAGATTTTCCACCAGTTACCCAAAAGAGGTATTTTGAAAAGCCCTCTCGACGACTGGTGGAGTTATGATCACTAAAAACCTCATTGAATTAATTTTTTACCCGACTGCGGCGAAGCCCAAAGGAGGGTTATGTGTTTGGCCTGTATGTAAGTATGTATGTCCGTTCCTGTGTCCGCTCGTAACTACTCAACGACACATCCGATTTTGATAAATGATACATCATTAGATTCGTCTTGATGGTGCGAGTGTCACTGGGCATGAAGTTCGTTAAAATAAACAAAATGGCGGATTTAATGCAGTTTCAAACTGCACCGCGGTCGGGTTTTTTTTTAATAAAAATGTGGTTATTTCAGCAATGGGTAAGAAGCGTAAGGGTAAGAAGATGCACCCGATTGGAAAGGCTTGCGTGGTGGTCACAGGCACCGCTACTGGTGCCGTCACCGGTGCTGCTACCGGTAAAAACCAGTTCCATAATTCCCTTTTTACAAGCTTTTATTTAGTTTCACCTGTCCCGGTGTCTGTGTGTTTGTAATCAAATTTTTCCTGTTAAATTTGACCCACTTCCCGTTTTCCGATTGAGCTGAAATTTTGCAAGGATAGGTATATCAAATCAGGGCCTCGTTTCACAAGTTACAATTTTACAAGTCTACACTAGCAACATTGGTTAAATACAGCAACGCCATTGGTTGATTTGGCCAATGTTGCTAGTTTAGACTTGTAAAAAACTTGTAGCTTCGTGAAACGGGGCCCAGATGACAATGTAATATTATAATGACATGAAGCTGATCTGATGGTGGAGCCGGATGGTAGCCATAGGATCATCTAAATTACACAAGATAAATTCACTGCATTTGGGCTCATTTGATTATTGTTGACGTGCATGCGATTATACACACAAAAAAGTACCTATATCCAGTCGGTAATAAAAGCTTATCTCAAAAAACATTGTTTTTGATTAACTTATTATTTGTATAAAGAACCTACCGATTCGAATTACCTTAAAATACATATATAGATACAAGAAACTACAATACAATACAGGTATACTTTATTGCACACCAGAAAAACACATTACAAGAGGTACTTACATAATTAGAACAATTTAAAAAGGTAGGCTATTCTTTATTTAACCCGCATTAAAAAACTAATAAAGAAACATCATGTTTCTTTATTAGTTTTTTACATATCCCTACCCTACATAGAACCCTATAGTACATTACACAACTAGGGTGGTAATACAAAAAAAGGCCGAGATCGCAGATGTTTGCGGCACGAGCTGCAAGCGAGGGACGTAAATATGCGATCGAGGGCTTTCTTTATTACCTCCCGTGATGTGTACATCATTTTATGTCTACACTTAGCCAGAAAGCGGTTTTTTCCGTACGCGCAGCTTGCGGAAAAAGCCACTTTATGACCAGGTGTGGCATAAAAATTGTTAATACATATTGCACGCAAGTTCCAGTGAAGAAATAAAACTCTTTTTTAATTGACAGGGGCCAAGATTGGAACATTCTGCGGAACAGTGTGCTTTTGCGGTGTAGGGGCACCGATTGGGGCGACCACTGGGGCCGTCATCGGGGGTGTAGCTGGGCTAGCCACCAGCTTACTCGTCGTTGACAGCTCGTAAGTTTTTCAGTTCAGCAGGCGTATGATGGTAGCTTTATCGAGCGATAAGTAAATGATAAAGCACCCGTCACGTTCTGATAAGTAAGTGTGAGAGAGACGGTTGCTTTATTTATTTATCGCTCGATGAAGCCTAGCATTATAAGCCTGCAGATCTTTCTTACATAGTCTTTATTGAGTTCTTCGAAAAAATCGCTCATTTCCAAAATACCGCATTCCTAAAATACCAGATTTTTAAAATACCTGATTCTCGATACACCAGATTCTCCGTATACAAGATTCCCAAAATAACACACCCAACAAAGTGATTTAGATCCTTGAGTAACTTACGATTTTATAATCTAGTGTAACGGGAATGTGGTAAGACAGGAATCCCATAAATGGAAAATCAGGTATTTGAAAAATCTGGTATTTCAGGAATGCGGTATTTTGGACACGAGCGGAAAAAATACCTCTCCATTCTTTTCTGACGCCTGGGAAGGATGGGCAAGTTGGCCTCTATATCCAATACAAATCTCATGCATATCACGTGAAAGCTAGTTACGTAAGATTAATTTTCTAATATGAGGACAAACTCTAAAAGCCCCGGAGAAGAGTTATCACTTATCAGCCTTCAAATACTGGATGTCAAGAGTTAATTGGTACTTAATTGATAGTTAAGAATCAATGAACTCATAATTAAGAGATTTTTTAGTCTTAGTGACTAGTGGTCTTAATGACAATTACCTACAGCAAATGCTGTTGTCAATAAATCTACATCCGTTATAATTGTATTGTATTAGTGATGAGGCTGGGTGCCATACATTTCTGCCCATCATTCAATGAGGGTGTTTAGAAATCATAAACCCACCAGCTGGCAGCAGGGTGGCGAAAGGTCTTTTTGACAGTAGGCGTCAAGATCTACCAATCACACCACCTGATTTTGACATCTACTGCCAAATAGACCTTTCGCCACCCTGCTGCCGGCTGGTGGATTTCTGATTTCTAAATACCCTCATTATACGAGATATCAAAAAATACTGAAATTGCTATACACGTCGTGCCTATAATATCGTTGCCATGGTCTAGTTCGCACTTGTACATTTTTTTTCGTCCTTATTATGGTTGATTATGAAACTTATTTTATCGTAATTAGTCGAGTGTGAACTAGACCATCGATATTTGAGTTTCCCAAAATAGAATTTGAAAAAAGTGGTGCCAATCTGGAAGTAACCTAACTTACAATGTTTATTTTTTTTCTACCTAATCGGCTCATAAACGACGGAGTTCTGAACGGGATGCAACCGACTAAAGAACTTCCTTCTTTTGCGAAGTCGATTAGAAATGAAGTACTCACCTGTTAATAAATACCTAGTAGTAACAGTCTTCCATTTTGAATTATTCGACCTCAGCAGCTTCAAGTCATCCGCGGCGCGCGCTGTGATCGCGTACACACTGCTGTATGGGGATTATTTTTATGCACTAGTGACTAGTGCATAAAAAGCTGTTTTATTCTGCCTACGCCGGGCATAAACAAGAGCATTAAGGTATTTTTCTCAGCAAAAACTCATACTCCTAGTCTAATTTTAGCGATTTTTTTATTGATAAAGCAATCTAATTTTAGCTATTTTTTTTTGATAAAGCAATTTTTTTATTGTTACAGGGATGACGACGATTAGACTGCCAAGAAATGAAATTTATATTTTTGCTTAATGTAGACCTGTATATCGTTGTTTTCATATTACTGTACCTACTGTTTTTAATTTTGCAATTTTAACTCCTCCACGGTATACGACTGTACATAATTTGGCATTAAAATACTCGTGTGATCTTATTATGAACTCTCGTGTATTAATGCCTCTTATTATGCACCAGTCACATAAATAATTATTTTCAGTGCAAAATCGAACACTCGTTTTCATTAATTTATGATGTAAATGCATGATCAAAAATACTGTACGTGAGTTTTAATTATTGAAATAAATAGACACAGATTAGTACTTGCATTTTTATTATAAAATCCAAAATATTATCATGCTTACAGATATGGTATGCTTACAAATTATAGTGGTGTAAATAAGCATTAATTAAATTAATAATTTTAAAATAGAATAATAATTATAATACTGGTCACAGTGATTATAGTAAAGTTGTGATGTATTATCACAGATAAAGATATTATTATATTATTTGCATGTACTTATGAATGATGTCATGTAGCTGCACTATGTACCTAATGTTTAGGTACATAGTACAGCTTTTTACTTCAAATATCCCTTCTTAGTCACAACTCTTCAAACAACGTTATATAAAACTTAGTGCTACTTCATCGCGCTACGTGATAATATTTGTGAAATAATGTTTCAAATGACTGAACTTTATATCATTATTTCAACCCGGAGACGTCTAACTACACCAGTACAGTTTCAAAACAACCTTCACGACGAAGTGAGACTTTAATATGGTTACATTTATTGGTGGCCCGCACACTTCATATATTCCATTTGTCAGTCTTCGTATATTAATCTTAATCGTATGAAAAATGGTTACTGACGAATATTCAAACTTGAAATATCCTGGTCACGGGAGCAATGTATAAACCATTCAACTCAATGATTAAACATGGAACCACTACATAGTAGGCAGCATTTTCTAGTTCCGCTGCCACAAATAGCAGAATGAAAGTTCTTAAGGTACCAACTACGCGTCGAGACGCGACACTTCTAGTTAACATAGTAATATACTGCAGTGGCCTGTTGTTTCACTTTACCGTCATATTCAAAAGCTTCTATAGTAAAAAGCCCCCTTTTAAACTATGGTAGTCTAACACTGCCGCGTAGTGCGTTATACCTCATACAAAGAAGATTATGCCACTTTATATAATTTATAATTCATCCTGGTCTCGACACCGATAGTAACAACTTACCTTGCTAAGACACAAATTCGTCATGAGTAAGTTTAGTAGCTAGCTTCCTTGTTCAGGCAGGTAATTATGTATGGCACGCGCATGAAACTATTGGTCAGACCAAACGCTTTGCTGATTACCTTATGGTGCCAATCATACGCAACATTAATATACTAGCGAAGCATAACTTTAAGAAATCTGGTCACAGCGCCATTACTAGCCTACTGAGTGCTGACAGCCAAATTTTGAGTGACTAATTTGTCACAGGCTAGTCTAGTAGCAGACGCCGGTTCTTAGCGCGGCTGACGTACGGCGCGGGCTACCGGAGGTGCGCTGTCCGCACGTGAAGTTTTCTGCTATTGGACTGACCGAACGTCTTGCACATTCCTTCCAAGGAACCAATATAATGCATTACTAATACGCTAGCGTAATTATCTTACAAACTTAAAATATCCTGGTCACGGCACCGATAGTAACATTCTAGCCTACTAAGTCACAAATCAGTCACGCTAGTCTAGTAGCGGGCGCCGATTCCTAGCACGCCTGACGTACGGTGCGGGCTGTCGGAGGTGAACTGTACGCACGTGAAGTTTTCTGCTGTTGGATTGACCGAAAGCTTTCCCACACACTTCACACTCGTATGGCTTCACACCGGTATGACTCTGCAAATGGCATACAAGTATCAGTTAGTCCATTTATGCGTGAAGTAAAATAAAATCAATAAGCTTAACACAGAAAGTAGATTATAAAAGAAGAGATGTAACTGTACATGGGTAAAGTAACGCTAAACCAGTTAAAAATTCGAAGATTTTTTAATCTAGCAAAAAGAAACACTCTCAACGCGGCACTGTGCACTATCTAACCATTTCATTGTTTTTAATTACAGAGCTGTGGTAATCTGTGCATTGAAAAGGGGCCTTAAAATTTAGGAAAACTTACCCTAAAGTGGCGATCCAGCGCCCCCTTGCACTTGAAAGCCTTGAAGCACACAGAGCAAGGGTAGGGGCGGGCATCGGAGTGGGTTTTCTCGTGCATCTGTAGGTTGGTCCGGTTGTGGAATGCCTTAGGGCATTGCGCACATTTATATGCTCGCTCCTCGAAATGTGTTCGCTTGTGGTACACCAGGAACGCGTTGCCCTGCGTAAAGGTGAAAATTAAAATAATTTTAGGTTTTTTATTGCATTTCAATTCTCTATGTTGAATGTAGTGGCTCTAGGGATGTGATGACATAGCAATAAAAAGCACCGAAAGCAAAAAAGAGAATCTTCAAAGGATTTCCAATAAAAATACCATTTATTATTGGAAGTTGACACCAAAAAGTTATTACAACAAGAAAGGATATAATCGCGTAAATCATGTTATATTTACCTCGACGTTTCGGACGAGCGCGTTTGGTCGCCAAGGAATCAAGGAAAGGGAAAAGGAAAAAAACGAAGGGAATGTTTTTAAACATTACATCCCACTTTATAATAATAATTTCTTGTTGTTAAGTTCCATTATCAAAGTAATTCTTATTTTTATTAAAAAAGTCTATCCCACTTCTGAAGTTGGATGCTCATCGACTTACAAGATATTTCTAACATTGTGATAAAATGAAACGACGTGTAAAATCTACAATAAATTTGATGTTAGACTGACCCGGAAACTTTTTCCACATATATCGCAGATGTAGTTCTTCTGTATAGGGTATGGCTTGTCGGGGTGCGCGCGGCGGAAGTGCGTCCAGTATTCCCGCGCATTCGGGATCTCTTCAGAGCACTGCAAACAATTGTGCGATTATGTTAAACTGATTCGAGTCGGTTCTCCATCCAACAAAAGAGGATTTACCCTTTCACGCCGAAAAATGTGTCCCCCAAATGTCCATGGCCCTCAGAAAGCCGCAGCCCGACGCGTCATCCCCTTCCCAAGCTCTCACTATCCCCAAGTATCTAAAAGCGAGGCCGAAGGCCCGAATCGTCCCAACCGTCCCTATCTTCACTATATCCAAGTAACTTTAAGCTCGCCCGAGGGCCGCAGGCGGGGGGAGCGGTAGCAACGCGAGGCCGAAGGCCGAGCTTCCGCATAGCACCGAAGGTGCGGAGCGTCACAGTGCCGCTCCCACTTACGCGAGCCCAAGGGCCGCAGGCCCGAAGGGCGAGCCTACCTAGATCCTTATTACTCCCTAAGTATCTTTCAGCACACCCGAGGGCCGAGCTTCCGCGTAGCACCGAAGGTGCGGGAGCGTCACAGTGCCGCTCCCAGGCGAGCCCACCCAGATCCTTGCTACAGCCTAAGTATCTTTCAGCACACTAGGCCCTCGGGGGAGCGGCAGTGACGCATAGCACCGAAGGTGCGGAGCGTCACAGTGCCGCTCCCACTTACGCGGACCCAAGGGCCGCAGGCCCGAATGGCGAGCCTACCTAGATCCTTGCTACTGCCTAAGTATCTTTCAGTACTCTAGGCCTTCGAGGGAGCGGCAGTGACGCGCAGCTCGGAAGATGCGGAGTTATAATTGATTTTTTATTTTGTTTTATTATTATTTCAGTATGTCTTTATTTTCTTAGCTTAGGTTTTTTACAATATATACATAAAAAGTAAAATACAAAATGAAATTACAAAATATAAACACATTATAAAAAACCTAACCTAGGGTGCCGCCGGCAGCGGGGCGGGGCCCAAGCTACCGGTGGTTAGGGCCGCAGAGAGAGGAACCTCCTGACGATGCGCGCCGTGTCCAGAAGTACCGCCTTCTGTATCTGACCCTTGATCCAGCCATCTAGCGAGAGTCTCTTGAGATGGTGATCGAGACTCTTCGCTATAAGTCCGTTCGCCGAAACGACTATCGGAACAATGATCGTCGAATCAACATCCCACATGGCGGTAACCTCGTGAGCCAAGTCAAGGTACTTGCTGAGCTTGTCCTTCTCGGCCTTCACGAGGTTCTCGTCATGGGGGATGGTGATGTCGACGAGCACTGCACGGCGCTTGGATCGATCTATTAACACGATATCAGGCTTATTGGCTACAATAGTCCTGTCCGTGATGATAGATCGATCCCAATAGAGCGTGGCACGGCCATTTTCAAGAACTGGCATTGGTGCGTACTGATAGTACGGCACCTCAGACCCCACAAGACCATATCGAACAGCAAGTTGCTGGTGAATGATCCTGGTTATGCTGGTGAATGATAATGGATACTTGATTATGTCTGTGCAAGTACTCGCCGTTAGCTAGATGGGAACAACCGGAGATAATATGCCTGATAGACTCTCCGGGACGGCGGCATGCCCGACAGATGTCGGCCGTACCGTCCTTCAGGATATATCTCCGGTAGTTGTTCGTCATCATAACTTCGTCCGCAATAGCACAGACAAAACCTTCAGTTTCCCCGAAGAGATCACCGAAGCGTAGCCAGTTCACCGACGCGAGCAGGTCTACATCGGGCCCCGTGAGGGCCTTGTAGAACCGCCCGTGTAGCTCCTTACTCTTCCATATGTCCTTGCGGTCGTCGGTGCTAAGCACCTTAGGTCTACGCCAGTTCTCGTTTGCCAAGGAAAGAGGGGTAAGGCTTTTGTCTACTGCTACTACATCGCGATGTATCCCACACTCGTTGTTTCGGAAGTACTCCCTGAGGCTGTACACCTCGCGGTTATGGAGGTCCTTGGCGTTTAAAAAGCCACGGCCGCCACACTTACGCGGGAGTATTATTATTATTTTCATTGTATAATTTGATTTTGTAAATTGTTTATTCCATTTAACTATCCCTGTTTTGACATATTCTTTGTGCTCAATTTATTTTGACATTTAATGTGTATTTTGACCTTGCTAATTGATGTTTTATTATGTTTTTATTATTTTTTTATTTTATTTTTCATTGTATAATTTGGTTTATTCCAATTAATTGACGATCTCGCTTTAAATTCTTATAACTTGACATGCAATGCAACTTATAATGTAATTTTAAAATGAGAAATAATAGTGTTTTATGCAACAGTTGTATAAGTGGGTTCAAAAAATGCGAATTGCGTGAGTTGCGATACGAGCTGCGAATGCGGCGAGTATCGCAAATAGAGACGCAATGAGCGTTTTTTGACTTAATTATACAACGTTGCATACAATACTTTTTCTACGCCTAGGTTTTAAAATATAAAATACAAAATTAAAAGCCTAACCTGCAAATAAGGCAAATATGACGTATGACAGTATGTGTCTATGGCAAACTTTTTTTTTAATTACTGACTGACGTGACGTGACTATATTAAAAATACTTTTTTTATGTTGGCATCAATGAATTTAGTTCGGAAAGTTTTGTTTCTCTTAAAAACCGTAGGAATTTAATTGTTTGTTAAGTTGGTAGTTGTGAATTTTTATCGTGAAGTTAGAATTGAGCGCTTAATCCTTGACCTAAGCTTAGATTTAGAAGTCTGTGGCTGCTAGCAATAACGTAAAGTGATTATAACGACACTAGTGCTGTTATGGGGAATAGAGTATAGACTTCTCTGAACTCATATTATGTATGTTCTTATATCAGTGTTCGTGACCAAGTAAAATACAGATAACAGTACAGGAGTAGAAAAATAATGTAATGTAATGTATACTGACGTGTTCGCAGACGGCCGGCCAGGCTTGCTCTCGCTTCTTGCCGTAGTTCTTGGGGCGGCGGCGCGCGTGCTCGGCGCGGTGGTGCAGCCGCAGCTCCTCGCCCGTCGCGAACACGCTGCCGCACGCCCGGCACCCGTTCCTCAAATTGGGATGTTGAATAATGTTGAATGTTACAACATAATATCGTCACATAGATTGCAAAATACTAAATTATCATAACACAAAAGAAATAAACAAAAAATGTATAAAAAATATAAAGTTATGAGACCACAAAGTTTAAAAAAAACGATATTTTTTTTATCGTCTTTAAGAAAAATTGAAGTCAATTTCGGAATACTTAAATTATATTAAATAACACTGAAAAAATAAATGTATGACAACTATGTGCTTAAACGCACTTCTTCGTGCTCAAAATGGCAAAATGCTATTTTTTTCATACAAACTTAGTACAGCGATGCAACGGATGACGTCATAATGTCCTACCGTTTTGTATAGAGCGTTTTCAATGCTCAGTCCGATCTGCTACTTTCGATTACAATTTGTGGCTGTTATACTTATACCAATATATTAGGTGTCATATAGATATTTGTTCCTCAGAAATAGTGGAATCGATGTAGGACAGAAAAAAAATCGATTCAACAGGCTAATTATAATTTGGGGTTTTGCTGTAATAGGAGTGGGGCCAGGGGACACTGCGTTCGCGCATGTCTTAGAGTGGTGCTAAGGCGATAAGCCTTTCAAACAAAATGGTACAGAGGGCGCTAGTATCTCCGTTACGAATGCATTCAAAACTTACGTGCGGTGACGTCATAAGCTAATTGGAGAAATTGGATAACTCGCTGTCCCGGAATGACAGAGGTGCGGGTTCAAATCCGGCATTAGCTGTAGTCGATCGTATTTGATTTTTCAATGCATTTGCTCAATGTATATATAATTATAATAAAATTGTGGTGTTTCCACATTAAGCTATGAGGATTCAAAATATTTCCAGTAAATATGATGATTCCTTAAAATAGTGCATTTATTAACCGAGTTCAAAAAAAAAGATTATCAATTCGACCGTATGTAGTATTGTCAGAATTGCACAGTTTTTAGATATGTCACTGTATATCGTCTTCTAAACGTGTGTGCCAAATTTCGTACGTGTATGTATGTTTGTATGTTTGTCCGCGCATATTTCAAAAACTATGTCGGATTGTAATTTTTTTTTAGTTCGACTATGTATAGTCTAACTTAGGGAACTGCAAATCTACTGCACATCTCGTCAATGTCGATGGAAATAGCGAATACTAATGTGATTGGTCGATCTCTGCACGTTTCCTCTCCGCTCCGATCGTCTCCGCCTCAGTGGAGCCGCAGCCTAAAACTTTGCTTGTAGTGCGTTGGTTCACGGCGCGCACGCATACAAACCGCGCGAAGTACCTTTTGTAGGAATAAAAAATACTACTATTATACTGTGACGGGGTGTACTAGGTCATCATCCAAGAGACTTCCAATGTCGCGGATGATGATGATGACACTCACTTGAAGTCGTTAGTGGGCGCATGCTTGGCGGAGGTGACCATGTGCCGCTTCCATGCTTCGGCGGACACGAACTGCACGTCGCATTCCTGGCAGTACGGACCGGCCTCTTTGTCTGGCTCCGGTTCAGTCTTTTCCTGAAATTACACCCCAGAGAATAGGCTAGACGACTAAAAAAGACTTTTATGCCACACCTGGCCAGAAAGCGGCTTTTTCCGTACGCGCAGCCGAATTAAATGTAGACAAAATGATGTACACAACATGGGAGGTAATAAAGAAAGCCCTCGATCGCATATTTACGTCCCTCGCTTGCAGCTCGGGCCGCAAACTTCTGCGATCTCGGCCTTTCTTTGTATTACCACCCTAGTTGTGTTATGTACTAATTAGTCCGTCAGTTACATTATTAAAAAATATTGTACACGTATTTTTTTCTTTTATTCGACAAACAAGAAATGACGAGGATAGAGTGCTTAGAAGTTTCGAGTGACGTCACTACTTTGTACAAATTTCACCTAGGAGTGACGTCACAAGCCCCCACTTTCATTTTTTATATTTTGATAAACCAAAATTTCCATAACTTAAATAAAGGACTAAATAGAATTATATATTTTTAACCCAGTCGTCATCCCTATTATAAACTTATAATAATTACATCGACGTTTACATTAATATTTTATCGACATGCCCACCACCCCTACTTTAACTGACTTTTATTGCCCGACTCGCCACTTAGTTTCGCGGATTGTATAGTAACGATGACTATTCTCTCGTCACTAAGACGGCGCTATTTTAGAAAATCTCATCCTTGTCGCTATTGAATAAGAACCTTAGCGACGGAACGCAGTTTCACCTACAAATTAAAATCTTTCTGTAAGAAAAAAGCATATTACTCCGTCAAAGAGTTCCTATACGAGTGAGTGAATATGTTTACAAAACCAAAACTTTATACTTTTATACTTTAGTTGTTTCTTAACCCCTTACTGCGTAATAGAAACCAATGAACTCACCATGAAGTCTTTATGCATCATGGTTTTATGCATCGC
Organism: Eudemis profundana; assembly: GCA_947034925.1. Taxonomy (NCBI): domain Eukaryota; kingdom Metazoa; phylum Arthropoda; class Insecta; order Lepidoptera; family Tortricidae; genus Eudemis; species Eudemis profundana. The sequence continues at coordinate 4,628,415 of OX344809.1, forward strand.
CAGCCAGAGCTTGCTGGCCTAGGAATATCCGCACACGCCGCATATGAACTCCGATAAGTGCTTGATGAACCCTCGACTCAGGTGCAATGTACTTACCACGTAGTCTTTATGCATCATGGTTTTATGCACCGCCAGCCCGAGTTTGCTGGCCTAGGAATATCCGCACACGCCGCATATGAACTCCGATAAGTGCTTGATGAACCCTTGACTCAAGTGCAATGTACTTACCACGTAGTCTTTATGCATCATGGTTTTATGCACCGCCAGCCCGAGTTTGCTGGCCTAGGAATATCCGCACACGCCGCATATGAACTCCGATAAGTGCTTGATGAACCCTTGACTCAAGTGCAATGTACTTACCACGTAGTCTTTATGCATCATGGTTTTATGCACCGCCAGCCCGAGTTTGCTGGCCTAGGAATATCCGCACACGCCGCATATGAACTCCGATAAGTGCTTGATGAACCCTGGACTCAAGTGCAATGTACTTACCACGTAGTCTTTATGCATCATGGTTTTATGCATCGCCAGCCCGAGCTTGCTGACATAGGAATATCCGCACACGCTGCATATGAACTCCGATAAATACTTGATGAACCCTTGACTCAAGTGCAATGTACTTACCACGTAGTCTTTATGCATCGCCAGCCCGAGCTTGCTGACATAGGAATATCCGCACACGCCGCATATGAACTCCGATAAGTGCTTGATGAACCCTTGACTCAAGTGCAATGTACTTACCACGTAGTCTTTATGCATCATGGTTTTATGCACCGCCAGCCCGAGTTTGCTGGCCTAGGAATATCCGCACACGCCGCATATGAACTCCGATAAGTGCTTGATGAACCCTGGACTCAAGTGCAATGTACTTACCACGTAGTCTTTATGCATCATGGTTTTATGCATCGCCAGCCCGAGCTTGCTGACATAGGAATATCCGCACACGCCACATATGAACTCCGACGAGTCCTTGACACGCCCTTAACTTGGGTTCAGTGTACTCAGAGTTGGGCAAAAATTTAGTTGACTAAGAATAAGAATAAAATTCCAAATTTTATTCTCAATCAAAATATTTGAGTAAGATTGAAAATCATGAGCAAGTTATTCTGATTTGATTTAAAATGATTAAATCATTTCATTTTTATTCTGATTTGATTTAAAATGATTAAATCATTTCATTTTTATTCTAAATGACGAATCAAATTTTGATTAATTTATTCTGACAGACTATTAGTTAAAGTAACGTTTTAGTTGACTCATTGATAATTAGAATAAGGTTAATTTTATTTAGGTTCTTATACATTTACATTTTATTATGAATTCAGTCGCAGTCTGGGTTTGCGGCCGATGGGAACCCGCGGTACTGCTGGTTGTGGTGATTTTGGTAAAATTTGGTATGCAATGACCCCCCCCCCCCCCCCCCCCCGGTCGGTCAGTCCATCATCATCGTCATCATTTTTACATTCATCATCATCCTTTTTAGTCCCATTCATCATCAATTTCATCATTTTGGTCTCATTCATCATCATCATCATCAATTTTTTTTAGTCCCATTCATCATCATCATCATCATTATTTTAGTCTAATTCGTCATCATCTTACTTAATACTTATAATACGGGTAGGTGGCAGTGGCGTGGCGTCCTAAGAACTCGATTCCCACCGGCTTGCCTAATTTTTAAAGCATATGACCGGAGTATCTATCACTCCCAAAGAAAAAGTAATCCAAATCTGCTCCGGCTTTACTAAGAATATATTTGACACCACGCCACTGGTAGGTGGGTAAGTGGGTAAATGGGTACCTAGATGGGTAAATGGGTAGATAGGTAAGTGGGTGGGAGGGTAAAAGGATGGCAGGGTAAGTGGGTGGGAGGGTAAGCGGGTAGGAGGGTAGGTGGGTATAAGGGTACCAGGGTATCCGGGTAAAAGGGTATCAGGGTATCCGTATATCCGGGTATATGGATATCAGATATAAGGGTATCAGGGTATAAGGGTATCCGGGTATAATGGTATCCGGGTATAAAAGGTATCCGGGTTTAAGGGTATCCGGGTATAAGCATATCCGGGTATACGGGTATCCGCGTATGCAGGTGTCCAGGTATAGGGATATCCGGGTATAAGGGTAAGCGGGTATACGGGTAAGATCATCATCATCATCATCATCATTATCATAACTCTTAGTCTCATTCATCATCATCGTCATCACGAACGAACCAAAAAGCCTAAAGGCTTCGAGCCTAAAAGTCTTTTAAAAAGGCTCCGAGCCCGAGTCTTGGCTTTAAATAAGCCTAGCCTAAAAGCCTAAAGGACTTTTTAGCCCTTTAGGCGTCGCGATTCGAGGCGAGCCTTTTTAAAAAGAGCTAAAAGGCTCGAGTCCTTTGGATCACTATAGCTTGGCAACTTCGTTGGTGATACTCACCTGTGTGCTTTTTGTTATGTGCAGCCGTAACTACTTACACAAGTTACCGCCAACACGAACGGCTGCTTGCGGAGGCTGCCTCCGTCGGTCGCCGTTTGTGTTGGCGGTAACTTGTGTAAGTAGTTACGGCTGCACATAACAAAAAGCACACAGGTGAGTATCACCAACGAAGTTTCCAAACTATAGCTACCCACCGTTTGGTTCCACCATCAGAACTCTATTATTAAGAAAAATGCATAGAACTCATTAAAACGAGCCCACTTTCATGTTCCATCATCAGTTCAGTTCAGCTTGTTGATGTGATGCCTGTGTGCAGGAGTGAGTACTAAGCCTATAGACGGGATAACAATTTCAATTTCGATAAATAAATCAATCAGAGGAATTCATTTTAACTAAAAAAATCATGATTGAATTTATTTGATTGGTGATTAAGTTAGTTTAACTCAAATTTTTGAGTGAGAATAAATCTTAAGTGATTTAATCATTTCAAATTTATTCTGATTGAAACTGAAGTGATTTAATCATTTCAAATTTATTCTGATTGAAACCGAAATGATTTATTCTCACGATTTTTTATTCTGATTGACGATATTAGTCATGAGTGCCCAACACTGAGTGTACTTACCACGAAATCTTTATGCATCATGGTTTTATGCATCGCCAGCCCGAGCTTGCTGACGTAGGAATATCCGCACACGCCGCATATGAACTCCGATGGATGTTTGATGCGCACGTGACTCAAATACGAAGTCCATTTACTGCAAACAGTAGATTGATGCAAAAGGGAGCAAAATGGCATATTCACGTATTTACATTGAATGCTCAGTGTAGGAATGGATTTAAAGTTAACGCTCAAGTTCAAAATAATTTAACTAGGGATGTAACGATACCGATACCGATATATCGATATCGCCGATTATATACAACCGATATTTGAAGAGCGCGAAAAGAATTTGCTGTATGAAAAAAAATCTGCAAAAAGTAATTTCAATTACTGACTTAATTTATATATTGGTCTTTGGTCTATTACCTTGTGCAATAATAATTACTATCTTAATTACCTATAGATTTGGTTCATAATAAAAAAAAAATTGTGTTGACAATTTATTTATTTTTACTTTACACCTTCAAGGTTGACTCTCTGTTAAATATAGCCAAGTTTTAGGTATAATAAGGACATACAAATAATAAATCTGAAGTTCATATTTCGTTAGTTAGCTAAGATATCGGTATAGGTATCGTATCGGCAAAATTATGTATCGTTAAATCCCTAAATTTAACTACCACATTTAACTTATTAATTACTAGCATTTACCTTCGTCTCCGCCCGCGTTATTCCCGTTATAATGTACCAAGAGAACTCTTTACCGGGAGGTCTACTCGCATGCCAAATTTCATCTCAATATATCCAGTATTTAAGTATAGAACGTGTTGTTAGATAATAGGCAAGTCGGTGGAAATCGAGTTCTGGGGAGAGAAACACAATAAGGGCAAATAAAATAATACTTACGTAGATACCTCGTCGCAGTACTGACATTTGTATGTAACTCCCTTATGCCATCTCTGGTGCTGCTTCGCCTGAGTTCTGACACAAAACGAGACAATCAAACCTTGTACAGATGTAGTGCAAAATGATTTTCCATCGTACTTTATCGGAAAAGATCGTATTTATCGTGCTCTCTCAATTAGCTTTAGTACCCATCTTACAGCCGCCATTTTTCACTTTGACATTTGACACTAAACAATTAAGTTCCATATTAATGGATACGAAAACGTCACTCATTTAATGCAATCGTTGATTGACAGTTCGGGTGCCATCGTATTCCAATTGAGATCCGAGTTTTCCAGATGGAAAATCATTTTGCACTACATCTGTATCTGAATAAATACATTATACAGGATGGAACGGAACGAGGAACTTTCCTGCAAATGTGGTATTGTTTAACCTTAGTACATTATTTTCTCCAAATAAACTATGTTAATATCTGTTACCATTTTCAAGTTTAGCTTGATAAGCTTTCATACAAAAAACCGCGTGTTTCAACCCTCCTAAAAATATTACTTTGGTAGTTTTGTTTTTCTTTGCATTTAACTATTGTAGGTCGATACTATATCAAACATATCACACTATAATTATTTTCAGGAAAGTTCCTCGTTTCATTCTACCCGGTATAATACACTGAAAATTCAGAGGACTTATTTTATTCAAGTCAGGGGACTCAGATAGATAAGCATCTCAATCTTCAGAGATTAGACGTAAAGAGAACTCTCAAATGAGGGATCAGTTGAAAAAGTGTCCAGCTAAAAGCACTAAATAACAGTTCAAAATCTCCTCAGAACGGCGCGAGCGTTGCATGAGAGTATGAAATGGAGTTAGCAGTTGTAGACGGAGTGAAGTGCGCCGAGTTGAAAATTGAATATTTTAGGTGACTAAAGCTCAGATTAATGGCCGATAAGGTATGTGGTAGGCGGGCTGTCTTACTCGTAAATAGATATACGTACGTGGTCTTGGAGACGTAAGGGCAGGACTTGCAGGCGTACTTCTTCTCGTGGTTGGCGGCGTGCTTCTGCAGCGCGCGCCGCGACCGGAACCGGAACTTGCACACGCCGCACTCCACCTCGCCCGCGCTCTACAATCACACACTGTATAATTGCCATACGTGTGCTAACTCGGGGCATGCATTTAAAGTGATATAGCAAAATATTTTATCGACAAAAAATTATATCGATGTTACTGTCAAGATCAAGAATATCACGATGTTATCCTACAATAATAAATACATATAATGGGCTAGACGACAAAAAAAACTGTTCAGTCCGTCAGTTAGATTATTAAAAAATATTGTACACGTATTTTTTCTTTTGTATGACAAACAAAAAATGACGAAGATAGAGTGGTTAGAAGTTTCGAGTGACGTCACTCCTAGGTACAATTTTCACCTAGGAGTGACGTCACAAGCCCCCACTCCAGAAGTTTGATGATCTATAACTTTGTCGATTTTTAATATTTTGATAAACCAAAAAATACGTGTCCCATATTTTTCCAAAATCTAACTGACGGACTAAATAGAATTATATATTTTTAACCCAGTCGTCATCCCCATTCATTATATATACATTTTAAAATACTTACAATAAACAAATTAAAAAAAGAAACATTTAGAGCCAATTGACTTTGCTTCACGTATTTGTATATCAGGATATTCACCAATCCATGAGTTAATGCAATATTCATGTCACATTCGAGTTTTATTTTTGGGCAACATAATTGACACAATATTCGATATTATATCGAGGGCTTCATGCTAAAGGGGCGTATAAGCAAGCGTTTTGCTTTGCGTATACGCCCTTTGGCCTGAAACCCTCGATATTAGGCGACATATCGATACCTTTAGACTCAAAGGACGTAAACGCCGTAGGTTCTAATGGAGCTTACGCCCTTTGAGTCTAAAGGTATCGATATATACTAGTATAATAAAATCGTAGACTGACCGGGTCGTGTTTCCCGACATGGTGCTTCCACGCATGCGTATCGATAAAGCCTTTGTAACACAAGTTACACTGGAACGGGGCGTTCAGATAGTTAGAAGACTGTTGCCGCTTATTTATCTCTGCCAATTGCTCTTCGGTCTGTAAATATAAAATCAAATCACACTAATAATATGAACATGAAAGTTTGTGAGGGGCGATTCCGCTAGAGACGAACCTTGACATCAATTTTCAAGTCCCAAAATTTATTATTTTTTTTTGATACCATCGTGTAGGGTGAGGTCTTAAATTAATTGTTATGGACTTAACTTCATATTCAGGATGTTAAAGCGCTTGAAAACCTTAGCATTCTAAGATTTAGGACCAACTGCGAATCATACGATGTTGCACCCGCGATCGTTTTAACAGTGAATAATTTATTGATAGTTTCAGTTTTTAATACTTTTTTATGTTTCTACAGTTGATTGTTTATTGTCTTTCAATATAAATAGGCAAAACATTTTAAATATTTGACAATTAAAAGATATTTCTGTTTTTATACTGTGATCCGGAGAGGTGGGCCGATTTGGTTGCACCCGCGATAGCACTTTAACCCTCTCTTGTGGCTATTTAAACATTTATTTTAAATTCTTATACACAAATCTGTAGAAAAGAGGTTAAAATGTAATCCATAAAACAATATTTTTATAATAAATGTTTTTCGTTTTATTAGGATGATAGGCCTTGAATGTGTCAAAATGACCCGCGATAATGGAATCGCCCTGAGGATGTTTGGATATTATGATAACGGGGTACCAACTGGATGGATTGAGCTGAAATTTAGCATGCAAGTAGACCAAGTCCTGGATTGAAATATAGGATACTTTATATCCCGGCAAAGAGTTAGGCGGGCGAAACCGCGGGTAAATGCTAGTCCTACTATAGTACATTACACAACTAGGGTGGTAATACAAAGAAAGGCCGAGATCGCAGAAGTTTGCGGCCCGAGCTGCAAGCGAGGGACGTAAATATGCGATCGAGGGCTATCTTTATTACCTCCCGTGTTGTGTACATCATGTTATGTCTACACTTGGCCAGAAAGCGGCTTTTTCCGTACGCGCAGCGTGCGGAAAAAGTCACTTTATGTCCAGGTGTGGCATAAATATACTTACGGTCAATTTCACAACAGTGACATACTCCTCCAAGTCAATATCATCGACCCCCACACCACCGGTATTCCTGGTTCTTCTAGTCTTTTGCTTGGCCTCCTCTTTGGGTTCAGTGATGCGAGGCCGGCCTCGCTTCCTTTTTGGGCCCTCTTGGGGCAGTGAGGCCTTTGTAAGCCCTTGTGCTTCAGTTGGCATTTCGGTTGCCTGTGGTAATTAACAGATTAAAAAAAACCGCTGAGTCCAAAAATACCAGATTTTTAAAATGCCAGATTCTCGATGTATCAGATTCTCTGTGTGCCAGATTTCCAAAATAGTATATCCAACAAAATCATTTAGATCCTTGAGTAACTTAGGATTTTATAATCTCATTCTAGTGTACCGGGAATGTGGTAAGACCGGAATCTGATTAATCGAAAATCTGGTATTTTAGGAATGCGGTATTTTAGGCATGAGCGAAAAAAACGAGGTTATCAATTCGACTGGTATGTATGTCATATTATATTGTCAGAAATGCAGTTTTTAACTATTTTTGTCTACTTATATTAGGTTCTAAACTTGTGTGCGAAATTTCGCAAGTGTATGTATGTATGGTTGTATGTTTATCCGCGCATATCTCAAAAACTATAAGTCGGGTTGCAAAAATTATTTTTTAGTTGGATGCCCTTGCCTTCGGCTCGGGCGTCAAATACCTGCGATCTGAGACATTCTTTGTCTTACCGCCCTAGATAAGTAATGTACTATAATTTACCTCAATAGCCTGCATCTCCCCGTTACACTCCAAACTAACTTCTCCCACTTCCTTTTTCTTCCTTCCTCGCTTCTCTTTTTTCCTCTCAGACTTCTTCTTTTCTTTATGGCTCTTACGCAAAGCAAGCGGTTCATCATCACTGGATATATTGCCTGTTAAAAAATCATCATACTCTTCTTGCTTAATGCAGTCTATTTCTATGAGATAATTGTCATCTGGTTGTGCTTTAGGTGATTCCACTTTAATTTTCACCGTGTCAGTGTCATCATATACATGGGATATAATATTATTGTCATGGTTGATCGTCAAATTTGAGGTTAGATGTAACTGTTCACGGTTTATACTATTTACGGCGTCGGTTGTAATCTGCAAATAGTATTCAAAAAATTTAATTATAGTTTTATGCTACAGTCGAGTTCATCATTATCTGAGCAAAGAACGGTTCAAAAATATCTGACCTAGTTCTTATGCTTCTGACAATAGTCTTGTTCAGATGTTTTTCGTCCAATCTTTGCTCAGATAATGATGAACTCGACTGTATTAGGATAAAATCAAACTAAATATAACTTATACTTATAGTATTTTTTTAATAGTAGCAGTGGCAGCGTAAGGCAGTCAGGTACCCGGGACGGAAAGGTCTCAAGGGCGGAGGGGGGTGTCTCAGTGCTTGGCACCAGGGGCGGCCTGCCCCTCGCCACCCCCTTACGCTGCCACTGAATGGTATGAATATGAAACATTCTTGGGACAGGAAATCAGGTTAAATTCAGTTATTTCATTAGTTCTTAAATTACTTAATTTAAGGTGTTTCGAGTCGATTGGTTTTCTATACAAATAAAATGAGGGTCATCCTTCGTTTCCATGGCAACAATTATGTGAGATTGTGTTTTATTTCGTAGCTTGATATATTTTGTCTGAGCGAAATGATGTCATTCTTCTGATGTCAGAAGTCTCAAAAAGCCAGAAAATTATATATTTTTAGCAAAGAATGTTTAGTTTCAAATGATGCTAATAGGTGGCACTGACATTAAGTGGAAAATTGCATGTTAATTTTGGTTTTTTGAGACTTCTCATGTTCCGCACAGACAAGATGTACCAAGTAATAAAATGAAACAATATTCAACCACAACTGATATTGTGGAAGCAAAAGATCTTTGTATTTGTATAGAGAACCGACAAACTCAACTCACCTTAAGCTTTCTTACGAAGAATGAATGGTGAACTTCATGCCAATAGGCATTCTCTACCAGCCAACCGTGTAGCCAAATAGAGACACATAAAGTGAAGTGATTCAGGGTCAAATTGAGTCTAGAAAATTATACCTTCCCAGTAGCCTGCAATATGGCATACAGCTCAGATTGCCCGGTGAGACATTTTTCCCTGAAGTGGTAAAATTTCTTCACCATAGTGGTGCATTCATAACATCCATACGGAGGCAGATCCATCAAGCTTAACGGCTGGAAAGAAAATTTAAAAAATGAATGATATGGCACACAATTTATTTATTGTTAAATTGTCTTCAAGATGGGAGTGAATAGGTTTTTAAAGGGTCAGCAACACGCATGTAATGCCACTGGTGTTGCAAGCGTCCATAGGATGCGGTGACTGCTTACCATCAGGCAAGCCTTATGCTTGTTTGCCACCCTAGTATGAATAAAAATTTAAATATAGGAAAGTATGACAATTATAAAGTTTGATATAAAGAATAACAGTGATATTTTATATACAGAATAATAATAACATATTAAATATACTAATTTTCACTTGGCTTGTAATCTTTTGTTTTAAACAAATTATACATTGTAAACCATTAGTTTTAAGAAAATAAAATTTCATTGTCTATTGTCTATATATTATAAAATGGTAAAAAAGGTGCCCTTATTTTTTTTTACTGCTTTCTGATTCAGTAAAGGGTATTTTACCAATGTCGTCGCGTATATATTTAAGCGAGAAGAGTATCCGGTAAAAAAAATTAGAGGTACCTATTGTTTGTTTTACTTACGTTGATTCCAATAAGGGATTCAAAATATTGATACAATGGATAAGAATGCAGGTTGTCCATCTTTACACCCATCACAAGGCATATTCGACACACTTTCAAGTCCTCCATCGCGTTAAACAATATATTTAATTCATAAAAACTATTATAACAACATAATTTACGAATACTTCGTAGTTCGCGGTATGATAGAGTTATAAAATATTAGAACTCTCTCAAGAGATGACATGAGCGGAAACAATAATACTGTGATAAGAATCACTGCCATGCTCTAAACTTATCACATTATTGAAATGCAGTAAGTAATTTGTGTATGCCAAAAGCAAATCGTGAATTATTTCCGGATTAACTCATAATTACAAAAGGAAAGAATGTCTAATTTTACACAAGACGCCAAATCGCTGCCATATTCGTTGTTGACGTTTGAAGCGTTTTAATTAGGGTTGCCAGGGTAAATCTTCACTCTCTATTTTTTTTTATGAAACTGATTTTTTTGTTTGTTTTTAACTTTCACTTTGTTTTATGACATCAAACGCAATAAATATAATCTTTTCTGATAGTGGAATTTTATTACGGAGAGTGAATCGTCTCCACTTACCTTGGCAATAAAAGCACCTCACGATAGGTGGAACTTAATGTTGCTACCCTAAAAATTGGCTGTCAGACTGTCAGTGTCAAATTGTCAATGTCAATCGAAAAATCGGAAACCGCTTTATTTATGGAGCGTGTTGAAAATTAAAAAAAAATTGAAAAATTCCAAAAAATTAAAGTGTTTGTTGAAAGAACTGTGAAATAAATCACTTAACTATGTCGGCCAACAAGACTCTCTTTGAAAGAGGAACACGTAGAGGGGTTGGTTCACAAATATTTTTTCTTTATTGTACTACAGTTTTCGTTGCTGTTTTAATGAAAAATTTGTTTACTTACGTTTCAGTCTGAATCTCAGCATGATGAAGGGGTTGAAGAAGATGTCTGGGACGATAGAAAGCTCAATGATGCGTACGATAAAGCGTTGAAAATAGCTAATGCCGAGGTAGCGAAACGAGTAGCAATGTCCACAAACACTCAGCCTGAAAGTCGCCAAGGTAAGCTTTAAAAACATCTAGTTATCAACTTATTGGAGGAATTTTAATGGACTTTCTCGTCATCGAACCATTATTTGTTCTTTTGTCAGATTTTTTTAACGATTTCCCGAAAAACTTGGCCATGAGTAGGGCCGGATGGAGGTTTGAGACCCTGGGGCAACGAAAGACCGGAGGCCCCTAAAGGACTCGTAGACACTCCTGCTTATTAGGGAAGTGTTGTGGAGGCCCGGGAAGGTAGCCCGCCTGCCCTCCCCCAAATAGGGTAGGCCCTGGCCATGAGTTACAAATATGTTTTGTGGATTCATCATTATGTTAGATTCTTATTAAGTATCCAGGATAGAGTCTGTGCGGAATGAGAATAGGATTTGATTGGGGGGCGCTGTAATGCTTTTCTACCATATGTGCCATATTTTCTGTTCTGTGGCCATACTGGTTAGATTAGTTCCAGTTTTTAGCCATGCCTATTCTCTTTCCGCACAGACTCTATCTGAAATATCAGCTTGTTCGTCATTGCTGCATTTAATTTATTAAATGTTTAAGAAATATTCAGCTGTTAACATAAGTGATCCTTTTAATTTCATTATAATTATATTGGTTGTATTGTATCTGATGGTAAGACACTATGGGGCCGTAATCAGTAGTGCCTGATGGTAAGATACTATGAGGCCAAATATATAGCTTGCTGGTTCTAGAACAGCCTATACACTCTTGTAAGACAAGAGTGAATATGCTGTTATAGAAACATAAGAAAGAGTCCTAATTTCTAAAATCTAACAATCTAGATATATTTTATCTTATAAATTATAGGCTCTAAACAGGCACAGAAGAATAAAAAAGGCAAGCATGCTGTAGCCAGTTGCTCAAAGTCTCACACGGAGTGGAAGGAAGGCATGGCCTGCAGAGCGGTGTTTGAGGAAGATGGTTTGGAGTACGAGGCGTTTGTGCTCCGCATTATAAATGACACCGAGTGCATTGTACGATTCATAGGTATGTGGAAGTAGGCTTAAATTTCAGGTCTTTAACACATTCCGTGCCAAGAGTTTATTTTGTATGAAAATTGGCACTGAAAGTGTTAATGCTGAAAATTGGATTTATGGTGATTTACTCTTTACTCTTGCTACTTTCATCTATGTTTAACGTAGTTAAAAGGTGCCAGCCCACTACAAAGTTTTCAATGAAGTTCCTACCTTCAATGTTATCTATTCATTTAAACTTTATTACATACAAAATGTACATTAAAGGTGAACTTAATACCATAACACATTCTCTACCAGTTAATCTCAGGGTAAAGACTTGTTGGTTTTAGATTTGAAGGTTATGACAGAGATACTTTTCATGCTTGAAAATATTTATATGTGCTTGTTGATAATTTTAAAACCTATATTTTTGTTGTTTTTTTTTGTCAGTTGGGTTTTTTATGCCATAGCATGCCAAATTTATAAAAAGATATCCTTGGACCTTGTCACCAAGAAGGTAAATGAACCAAGATAGACAATAAAAAAGAAGCTTTTATTTACGTATAAAAGGAACAGACAAACTAACCCAGCCGGTACCATTAAAAACCCATATTTCGACTTGACTGTACTAAGTAGAAAACAAGTTTCTATTCTTAAGATGAGTACATTTTTGCTGAAAACCTTTCCGCGCAACGCGTAAATAATGCGATACGACAATTTAAACATTTGCCAATTGTTAACTTAGGGTCGGTTTATTCAAGAGAAAACACTTGTTTTCTACAAAAAAAGTTACATTTTGATGGTAATAGCTGGTTTACTAAAAAACAGCTTTCAGAATTATATGGGTCTAGTGAAAAGGGGTACAAGTCACATATAACGTAGGAGCAAAAGAGCCTAAGTCATACAATAGAATTGTGACCTTTTGTTCCTGGTATAAATGTGACTTGTGCTCTTTTTCAATAGACCCACAGACTTGTTTTCTACAAAAAAGGTACATTTTGATAGTGAGAACTGGTTTAGTACTAAAGACAGGTTTGAGAATTATGCTGTAACAAAGCACCACTCAACATGGACACTCCTGCACATTCCAGGCTACGAGAATTGCGAAATAGTCAAATTGAACAGTCTACTACCAAGTCTTGGAAAGAGTGAACGACAGGAACAGATAGAACAAGCGTCAATGGAGAATGATGAGCCCAACTTGGAGTGGAAGGAAGTCGAGAGTGACGGAGGGCCAAGTCCTGGAAGCACAGGTAATATACTTATTTTTAAAATTTATGAGATAATCGCACTGAACAGTCTAGCAACCTCATCTTTGCAAGAGTGAACAACAGGAACAGATTGAGCAAGCGTCAATGGAGAATGATGAGCCCAACTTGGAGTGGAAGGAAGTCGAGAGTGACGGAGGGCCAAGTCCTGGAAGCACAGGTAATATACTTATTTTTAAAATTTATGAGATAATCGCACTGAACAGTCTAGCAACCTCATCTTTGCAAGAGTGAACAACAGGAACAGATTGAGCAAGCGTCAATGGAGAATGATGAGCCCAACTTGGAGTGGAAGGAAGTCGAGAGTGACGGAGGGCCAAGTCCTGGAAGCACAGGTAATATACTTATTTTTAAAATTTATGAGATAATCGCACTGAACAGTCTAGCAACCTCATCTTTGCAAGAGTGAACAACAGGAACAGATTGAGCAAGCGTCAATGGAGAATGATGAGCCCAACTTGGAGTGGAAGGAAGTCGAGAGTGACGGAGGGCCAAGTCCTGGAAGCACAGGTAATATACTTATTTTTAAAATTTATGAGATAATCGCACTGAACAGTCTAGCAACCTCATCTTTGCAAGAGTGAACAACAGGAACAGATTGAGCAAGCGTCAATGGAGAATGATGAGCCCAACTTGGAGTGGAAGGAAGTCGAGAGTGACGGGGTGCCAAGTCCTGAAAGCGCAGATAATATACTTATCCCATCAAAAACATTAATTACATGTAAAAAGATGCAAGTCTCGCAACGCAGTTCTTCTACAACAAAAAAGTTTTGAGATGTAATGTTGAACCAAGTCAGTACCGCGGGGGGATGTCCACAGAACTCGATTTCCTCCGACTTGCCTATTATTTACCTGCGGAGGATTCTTATCCGTACTGCAGCATTCTTAAAATGTTGCTACCTATGTTCGTTTACGACGCCTACAAGCAAAATTTTAAGAATGCTTACCTTTAGCTGCTTATAATAAAAATTACTGCCATTGGAGCATTACATGAAAACATTTACTTTTTGTCCCTTATGAAACGCTATGGTAGCTACCCTAATAATACTTATTAGCTGCTAAAAAACACCCATCTTAATGCCAAGTTATAATATTACTATACCGACATTCAGCTTCCTAATCTTACATGTCAAAAGTATTAAAAAGGTAGTGTCCCTTACGAAACGTTTTCGTGGAATGCTGCTATTATCCTGTGGTTGTGGATGTTTCAGAGTTTTCTTATGGGAGAACACAAAAATCTCCCAAAAAGAAGAAGAGCCAAAAACACGCAAACTTCGATCACATGCCAGAAATGCCGTTCCAAATGCCAAACCTGAGCATGTTGCCAAATGTAAGTAGTTATCTTTAAGACAGACTACAGACTTTTTATCGGCCGATAGTTTAATCGGTCCATTAATATTAATACCAATGATGTATGATCATTGGTATCATCATGTATGAAAGTGCGCACATTACACCGGCTACATTTTCATACTGGTTAACAGCCAAACTCTCTGTATAAAAAGTCTGTAGTCTGCGGGCTGTCTAAATCTAGTCTATGACGGTTGCATTTATCACTGTAAAAAGCACTCGTCTGTCTATAAATAATACGTCTTTTGCAATTCTTCCCTACCCTTGTATTTTCCCCTTGCTACGTTCAGGATTCCTACATTCAAGAATCCGTATTTTGGATGTGGATTCAGTGCTCGCCCTCGCCGTAATTGTACATTACACAACTAGGGTGGTAATACAAAGAAAGGCCGAGATCGCAGATGTTTGTGGCCCGAGCTGAAAGCGAGGGACGTAAATATGCGATCGAGGGCTTTCTTTATTACCTCCCGTGTTGTGTACATCATTTTATGTCTACACTTGGCCAGAAAGCGGCTTTTTCCGTACGCGCAGCGCTTTATGGCCAGGTGTGGCATAAATACATTATCTAGCTCCCTTATGAAACTATCTACTATTCCATGACGACCGGTTCAGCCTAGTAGTTAGTGACACTGCCTACGAAGCTGACGGTCCTGGGTTCGAATCCCGGTAAGAGCAAATATTATTTGTGTGATTGTATTTGTTTCTGAGTCTTGGATGTTTTCTATGTACCTATATAAGCATTTGTCTTTATTAAATATATCGTCGTCGAGTATCCATAACACAAGCCTTATTGAGCTTACTATGGGACTAGTTCGATTTGTGTAAGATTGCCCCCTAATATTTTTTTTTTACTAGCGACCCGGCCCGTATTCGCACGGTGTTTCTCTATTATGTTATGCATGTATTATACATATAAACCTTCCTCTTCAATCACTCTATCTATTAAAAAAACTGGTCAAGAGCATGTCGGACCATGCTCAGTGTAGGGTTCCATAGCCGTATCTATAAGGAAATGTGCTACAGATAAAAATAAAGCTAAAAATAAACAACTGGCAAAAGGTCTTAAATGCCGTGGAATTCGATGGCACTTAATACCTTTTGGTCGAGAAGTTTTACGGCAATAGCTTCAAAACGGTTTATTCGTTACTATTCAAAATAATTTTCGTTGAATGTATTTATTAAGCGTTACCTTCCTGATTTTTTTCATATTTTTTGGATTTACGGTTTAAAAGTTAAAGGGGGGGACACAATTTATGCAACTTTAGGGGCGATTATTTCCGAAAGTATTCACTTAATCAAAAAAAGGTACATAAAAACCTTCTAATGTTTTTAAAAGAACTATCGAATTATGTACATCACGTTGACGTTTGCTGAAAAAATGTTTTTTAGCTTCTGTTACATGTATGGAGTGCCCCCCCTAGATTTTTTTATTTTTATTATTTAACTAGCAAACTTAGTAGCGGCATCTACAAGACATCTATATTCCAAATTTCATCAGTATACGTCTTGTAGTTTTTGAGTAAAATGCCTGTGACATACGGACGGACGGACATGACGAAACTATAAGGGTTCCTTTTTAGCCATTTTGGCTACGGTACCCTAAAAAACCGCATCAAAATCCGTTGCTTAGTTTTAAAGATTTAAGCATACATTGGGACATATGGACAGAGAAAGCGACTTTGTTGTATACTATGTAGTGATTTATTATTCCAGCTGGGGTCCCTGGACCTACCGATGCCACCGCCGCCCCCTATGGCGCTGCCTTCAGACCGCATCAACTCTGAGGACCAGGCCATTTCTTCCATGCTACTCAGCTGGTATATGAGCGGCTACTACACCGGATTGTATCAAGGAATGAAACGGTATATTCGATTTTTAAGAATCAATACTGTCTAAGTAACAAAAATACAATTTTACAGATAGAATGGGCTAGACGACAAAAAAAAACTGTTAAGTCCCTCAGTTAGATTTAAAAAAAATATTGTACACGTATTTTTTCTTTTGTTCGACAAACAAAAAATGACGAGGATAGAGTGCTTAGAAGTTTCGAGTGACGTCACTCCTAGGTACAATTTTCACCTACGAGTGACGTCACAAGCCCCAACTCCAGAAGTTTGATGATCTATAACTTTGTCGATTTTTAATATTTTGATAAACCAAAAAATACGTGTCACATATTTTTCCATAATCTAACTGACGGACTAAATAGAATTATATATGTAGTTTTGACCCAGTCATCATCCCTATTAGCATGCTATTCGGTTTTTTTCTAAACCGAAAAGAACACGATCGAAAGAAATAGTTCGTTGATTTGTATGGAAATCAAGCGTGTAACGTTTTTCGTTTGGCGCTTGACGCCAAAAGTGTAATTTAGTGATAGAAATCATAAATTTTCTATTTAATTTGGTGGTATTTGGACAATGAATTATACCATTATTATCAGATTATTTGAGGCCGCAATAAAGAAAGCCTCAGATCGCATATTTATCGCCGTTGCCTTCGGCTCGGGCGTCAAATACCTGCGATCTGAGACGTTTTTTGTTTTACCACGATTTAGGTAAGTAATGTAGGTACTATTGCCGTCGTTGTGTATATTAAAATAATAGGTACTAATTGGGACCCTTATCTTGTTTCAGAGCAAAGCAGGGCCGCAAACGTGTATGATTTCTGCTAATCGGCGAAAAATAGTTTTAATAAAAAAAAAGTCATTTTCAAAAATAATGTATTTTTAGTTTCACATAACATGAGCTTAAAATAAAAATACAAATGCTGTTAATTTAATAATAAATTAAATTATGCCTCCGGATTTAAGTGTAATTATATACAAATATACATTTTCGATAAGTTTTAGTGTTACATAATTTTTTTTATGCCACACCTGGCCATAAAGTGACTTTTTCCGCACGCTGCGCGTACGGAAAAAGCCGCTTTCTGGCCAAGTGTAGACATAAAATGATGTACACAACACGGGAGGTAATAAAAAAAGCCCTCGATCGCACATTTACGTCCCTCGCTTGCAGCTCGGGCCGCAAACTTCTGCGATCTCGGCCTTTCTTTATATTACCACCCTAGTTATGTAATGTACTATTATAAACTCCTTTGCAAATAACTAGATTCTATGCAGTTTATAATCGCTATGAAATATAATTGGATATTTTTAACGTGAAAAATGAAATACTAAATGACTGGTGGGCGCGAACCCGCATCTCTAACAAGCGCACTTCCATTTGTGCCACCGAGACTGGTGGCCAAGTCAATCCATTTTTCGACCAATCACAGAACAATACATGTAATAGCGACTACTGTATACGTGTATGTTACCAATACTGTCATTCAAACCACCTCGATATTGCACATAAGTTGTATACGGAGATCAATGGCCGTACGAAGTGATAATGTTATGCCACACCTAGCCACGTAGCCGTACGGAAAAAGCCGCTTTCTGGCCAAGCGTAGACATAAAATTATGTACACAACACGGGAGGTAATAAAGAAAGCCCTCGATCGCATATTTACGTCCCCCGCTTGCAGCTCGGGCCGAAAACATCTGCGATCTCGACCTTTCTTTGTTTTACCACCCTAGTTGTGTAATGTACTGTTACAAGATGCCAATAGAAATAATACATAGGTATTTAGAATCAGACTTGTTAAAGAGCCCTTGAGCCTACTTGCAGAAATAAACTATTATATTTTATTTATTTTTTACAAGTCTAAACTAGCAACATTGGCCAAAAACAACACCATTCTGGCCTCGTTTCACGAAGCTACAAGTTACAATTTTACAAATCTACACTTGCAACATTGGTCAAATACAGCAACGCCATTGGTTGATTTGGCCAATGTTGCTAGTTTAGACTTGTAAAATTGTAACTTGTATTTTCGAACGAACTGAATGGACCACAAAGTTTCTACGGTCGATTGCAGAAAACGGTTCTTTGCAAAGGAGCGAGAAAAAGAGAGTGAGAGGAAAGATGATAGTTTGGTGGGATTCCATGTAACCAATTCTAAGTTAGTATCATTAAGATATAATCTCTAGTACATAAGTAGGTATTTAATTGTGGACGCGTTGAAAGATTCCATATCTTTAAATTTAAGGATGACTTCGTTCACAATCTTGTTTCATGATTTCTGATAAAATAAAAATATGTACAAAGTCGTATCAAAAGTTAACATTTATCAATTTGTAAGGTATCTACTAAAAAGAGCACTTTTCAGTAAAATTGGGCGAGTAGCATTACATTGCGGATCTGAAAAGGTCCAACGATCTCACTATACTTCGTCAACCCGCAATGAACTGATACTCGTTCAATTTTGCTCGCTTACTCACCGATGGTGGGATAAGTGCCCTAGACGAGAAATACTTAGGCGATGTATCAGTCTCTTTCTAGCTAGTGTAGCCAGATTATAGTTGTGTGACTTAGTTTTCAACTGTCATTGGCGTGGATCCAGTGAGCTAAGGGACCCGCAGTTTGGGGGAGACCTATGTCCAACAGTGAGTTTGGCCGATGATGGCAAAGTCTCTTGATGATGATGTTGTGTGGGGACGCCCAGCCGGTGTCAGGCGGGCTGTCGATCACTTGTGCGTGTTCATTCAGCCCAATTCCCCGTTGTTGGAGCCAGCGGTTACTGTCCCGGCGGTGCTCCTAAAAAAAGTCTCTTAGGGGGTGGAGCAACTTTTAATTCCCTTTTGTAGCGAAAAGCCCGCATACCCAACTATCGGTTTCAGACCTCCCCTTCCCACACTTTCCTGAGGGCCGATACAGACTGCAAGCCAACCGCGATTTGTATGGGAACTGCACGCTGACTGTACAGTTTCTGTACAAGGTACTGGAACCTTTCTGGCGCATACAATAGGGATCTGGAATGAACTTCCTGCTAAGATTTTCCTACTGCGCTACAATATGGGATCTTTTTAAAAAGGGTGCGATCAAATTTCTTCTATAACGGCAACGCATTGGCAATGCATTTAGTGTTGCAAATGTCTATAAGCGGGGGTGACCACTTTCCATCAGGTGGGCCGTCTGTCTGTTCGCGAGTCTAAGGCAATAAAAAAGGCGCAGCTGGGATGGAGGTCTAATATCGCCCCTGACTTTTTCCATATTTTTACCCGACTGCGGCGAAGCCCAAAGGAGGATTATGTGTTTGACCTGTATGTATGTATGTCCGTTTATATGATTTTGATAAATGATACATCATTAGATTCGTCTTGATGGTGCGAGTGTCACTGGGTATGAAGTTTGTTAAAATAAACAAAATGGCGGATTTTATGCAGTTTCTAAGTGCACCGCGGTCGGGTTTTTTTTTATAAAAATGTCTGATATAGGTCGTCATATTTCGCTAGGCCACTTAGTCGTGTAACATACCTAATATATGGATGACGATCGATGGCCCAAAATACTGAGTAAAGAGTTTTTAATATTAGTTGCGTACTTTTCTAAATCCACGACTGGCCTACAGTGCCA
Source organism: Eudemis profundana (assembly GCA_947034925.1). NCBI lineage: Eukaryota > Metazoa > Arthropoda > Insecta > Lepidoptera > Tortricidae > Eudemis > Eudemis profundana. The sequence continues at coordinate 4,648,335 of OX344809.1, forward strand.
AACAGAAAAAAAACAAACGTCATTTTAACGTTTAGCATTTTCTAGTACGCAAATATTTAATTTTAGCGTTATTTTTTATTACACAAACATTTTCTATAATGGAGATCGTAATAGAGAATCCTGTGTCCTTAGAGATGCCACCAGTGGCCCCCACAGATTTAGCTCCCGAGGCTAAAGAAGACAATGAACCAGGGCCCAGCAAGCAGGAAATTACTAAAGTTACTAAACCTCAAAAGAGCAGACAGAAATATCTCGATCTGCCACGACGTCAACTTCTAACAAGAAAATCCAAGGAGCGAGCGAAACTGAGGATATCCAGAGTCATCAACAGAAAGAGGCTGAATTTCATCTACATAGCGCCTCTGAAAAAGAGGGTTCAATCGCGTAAGATTATAAAGAAGAGGGCTAAGAGAGTTTATAAGAAAAGGCCAACGAAAAAGGCTAAGAAACTCTCAAGAGCGTCTCTTTATAGTTTTGATCGCTGTGATTGTAGTAGTGATAGCTACACTTCCTAACACTTGGGATATGTACAATCTAAATACGCCGTACCATGTAGAAGTAGGTAGGTCTTCTTAGGCATTAAATTATAAATAATATTGGGGCTCATTCTCATAAATACGAGTTGTTTCGGCAAAAGTCCTATGAGTTTTATCCCGAGATATCTTTCAGACTTTTCATACAAATATAAAAATATTCTTCGAACAACATGACGATTTTGAAAAATATTTACTCCAAGCGAGTCTAAATCTTGTATTCCGTATTGCCTTTTATAAGATTTTTACCTAGGTTTTGTTATAAAATTGTAGGTACTTCTATGTTAATAAATGTGAGTTTTATTCTTATTTGTTTGTTTTATTAGACACCGTAGACAGCATCAACCATGTTTATACAATAATCTAAATACCACAACATGTTTTTCAATAAATTACTCTGTCGGTTTTTACCCACTAGTCGCCCAAAACAAAAACTTAAAATGCATATAATTGTCCATAGTTTAAAGTATAAAGTTAATCATCATTATGGGTCATTCCTTTAACTATAGCCCCATCTGTCTGGTTTCCCTATCGCAAGGGTTTCAGAGGCCAAATGGCAGTCACTTCATCGTACCAACCACACTAGTCAAATCGTGAGTTCATAGCCGGGAATCGCTAGAACACAATACCTAGGAAATACAATACCTTATGTTATTTATTGTACACTATTTTCAGTGATTATGACGGTAGGATTCGAACTTGGGAAATGAATACGAAGTAGACCCTTTGAGTGGTTGTATTTACTTTTCCTGTAAGGTTCATGGTGACAATAGTATCCATAGACACTAATGGGCAATAAAATTAAATAATACACTGAAAATATCTTAACATTAATATATTATTAGTAATCTCAATCCACACACGAAACTTTTCAGTCATTCAATGAGACCAAGGACCTTAAAATAAATAGCCGGACGTAGCCTCGCTAGCAGATAACCGAAGCACCTTAAGCAAGCCGGTCGCTTAATGCTGGTTGATGTGTGCTGCTCGGAGTAGGCCACTGGGCATTTCTCCAGAAATATGTCAGCGGTCACCTCATTCGTCTGGCCCTTTTTCATACTAAATGTATAGAGATAGATGAATGAGTCGCAGACATATTTCTGGAGAAATGCCCCACTACGCTGTTAGATGTGTGCGTGCTGCTAGTATGTACAAAGCGACCAGCTTACTGGAGGTGCTTCAGTTATCTGTAAGCGAGGCTACGTCCGGCTATTGATTTCAAGGTCCTTGAATGATACTAAAAGATTGAAAGCTCAAAACATGGCGAATCACAATTGTGATTAATTATATTTACAACTACCACAAATATACAAATAATATAACTTATTTCCCAAGGCACACAACACACGGAAATACATGGCAATATTGCTATGTTTCGTCTCACTCTTACTTTCCATTATACAACTGCCACTGTTAACTGACCACCCATACCTATACTTTAACATGTTACGATAAAGTTGACATTCGTTTACAAAGGTAAGTACAGTTAACAGTGTGTTCGATTGTACACTTGGGCGGCCTGCCTACAATATTATTGCACAATATTTTCTGCCTATTACATTTTGTTAAAATACAATGTGTCGAAACCAAAATGGGACAGTAGATAATATTGACAATAATATTGTAAGTGTTTAGGCCGCCTTATGTACGAAATATTACAGGCCATATTTTCACACGCGCGTAGTTTCAACGTACAAGCCACACACACATAGGCTTGCGTTAAAATATGCAAGTGAGGGTTCAAGAGAGACGCACATAATGTAGGTCAAGGCACAATGTATCTAAACTTGTTCGATAGTTTTCTAACCCGATCACACCGAAGCTTAAAATACGCTAACGGTGTGTTTATGCAGAGTTGTTTACGTCACGTCACATTTGCGTCTGCGTATTTTAATTGGCGGTGTGGTCGGTCCTTAATAGTTGAAAAATACCTTACGTCTAAATATCTCAAACTCATTAGAGATAGAGTCTATGCGGAAAGAGAATAGGCGTGGCGAAAAACGGAACTAACCTAACCAGTATGGCCACAGAACAGAAAATACGGTACAAAAGCATTACAGTGCCCCCCAAAATTAATCCTATTCTCTTTCCGCACAGACTCTAGATAGATTTTTCCAGTCAAAAGTAGCACGAATTGTGTTTATTACGCATAGGACATAATTTCCATAAATCTCATGCATAAATCTTGAAATAGTTCCAAATGAACAGTCAGATCAATAATAAATACAGAATGTACAGAAGTAATGGGAAATACCCTACTTTGTAGGGATTTCGGTCCCTACTCCGTCGTTTCGATTTTTTTAGGTCTGATAAGTTTACTTTACTTTCCGCATAGTGTCTCTTGTTGGTTTAGTGCTGCCACCTATAGTTCCTGCACGTTCCCTATAAACAGATTAGTTGTATGTATCTATTATTCAGCTAGGTACACTGACCTTGGTTCGAGTGCCCTAGCACGCCAACGTTTTACTCCCATGGAGCTGAGGTTCAGCTGCGGCCACCTACCTCCATGCAGTCCGACTATTGTTACAGCCTTAAAGGCTAGCAGTGTACAAGAATAAAAAAAAAAAAAAAAAAAAAAAAAAAAAAAAAAAAAAAAAAAAAATTGTATGTATCTAGGGGAGATTACACCGAGGTGAATGATTTGCGCTTTCGTTTTTAACTAACGTTCAAGCAAATATATTTGCAATAAAGATCAGTTTCATTTCAAAGAATGGTGAACGGTGTTTTAAAGGAAAGAAAGGCGGTAGGGTAATGGCACCAATCATGGACATGTTTAGCACAGTAGTACCCAGTAATGGACAGCAAACTTAAGGGCTTATAGCCGACTATTCATGGACTTTACCAGTTATGACCGTATTGTGTCAGTTACTTAAAATGTGGGTTTTACGAGAAAAAAATCGCTGCTTATCATGAACAACGGTCCAATCCAAGATAATTCTACGTTTTGGATTGCGCCGTTGTTAAAAATAAATAAATAAATAAATATTAGGGGACAATCTTACACAAATCGAACTAGCCCCATAGTAAGCTCAATAAGGCTTGTGTTATGGATACTAGACGACGATATATTTAATAGATACAAATACTTAAATACATAGAAAACATCCATGACTCAGGAACAAATATTCGTGCTCATCACACAAATAAATGCCCTTACCGGGATTCGAACCCAGGACCTCTTGCTTCGTAGGCAGTGTCACTACCAACTAAGCAAAAGCGGTCGTCATAGTTGTTCATGATGAAATGTCCATAATTGGTCCTGTCTATTACTGGTGCCGTCAAATTCTGTCCCTATAGAGATGGAATTTGATTTTATCAATTGCCCTCGTCATGCCTTTACATATAACTGAGAGTATTCACGCCTAACGATAATTACACCGAAATGTCATCAAAAAAGCTAACTCTGTTCCGTGTCTACTCTGATTTAAGTCCCAAAACGACAGTTATCTGTTCAGAACTTCTGGTACTGTCTATTCTCATTTCTCAGTCTTGCTGAACACAGGACGTCTTAGACCAAAATGCTACAGATACGCACACAGACACACGCTGCAATAGTCTACCTATCGGCACAGTTGTGTGAATCTTAAACTCTGTTGAGTTTCGTTTCTACTCATGTAGTCCCGAAAGGGCAATTATTTCTACAACGGCTGGTACTGTCCATTCTCAGTCTTGCTAAACACAGCAGGTCTCAGACTAAAGTGCTGAGTTCGTGTGTGTCGTGACTAAGGTCGATCGTCGCTGCCGGGACTCCAGGTGTCGCCGCACCTTCACCAGGTGGCGTGCTCGTCGGTGGCCTGAAATTAAGAAGAATATCAGTGAGACGGCAGATGGTCAAACGTGATTACAGAGTAGTGGTCACCCCACACATCGCTTTACTTCAAAATATCTAAATTATCTAGAATCACACCAAAACATCCGCACTGGCATGCTGGCTGCAAGAATACGGGACATATGGGATACTTTAGGCCTTTTCCGGGACATTTTTAATCAATATTTAAATGCGGGACAGAAGCATAGATTCCGGAGTGTCCTGCGGGACGGTTGGCCGCCTTATCGTTGGTCAAGTGATGTCTGGACGTCAGCAGGGAAATTGTGGATTAGACTAGCACAGGTCACAGGACCGGGCAAAGTGGCGGTGAAAGTGAAATGCCTCTTCACTTTCACACTCAGCAGTGGACCCCACATCCATGTGGGCTGAATCCTTTATGATGCAACATTGCTCATTGGTGATCGCATCTTCATATCACCTAGATATCAAAGTCCTTTTTGCAACAGAAGGATTATGCAAGAACAAAATTCGTACTCCATGGTTTCTTCTCGGCCGATGAAGCGCCTGATTTGATTAAGTAAATCAATTGATTAAAACTCACCTAATAATGTAAGGCCCCTGTTGCAACAGCGTGATGGGATGCGAATAAGGAGCCGGCCTGTGGAAGCTCAGGTTCCCCGCTGCGCTGTTGTTGAGGTGCCCGTTTAGCAGCACCCCGTTGGACGTCGGATTCTGGGACGCGTTCATGTCCGAACGAAACGCCTTTAAAAGAATACGAAATTGGTAAAAATTTATGAATAATCTGTAACGTATCGCAACGTACGCGCGCTGTCATTGGCTGTTATATAATATGTCATGTACGGGATATGTCGCGGCTATCTTGTGCTTGTGTTGATGGATTTAACCGTATAACTTAATACCTTTTAAATAACCTTCTACAAACGAATCTATTCAATAACAAATGCACGATTTACCACCCGGGGAGGTACCCTTTCACACTAAAAAATAATTTTCCAAATCAGTTCAGCCGTTTTGGAGTAATCTGGGAACATAGGTAATATAAGGTAAACATCCCGAGCGGTTTTTGAAGCTGGTTAAAAATAAATTACGCGATTGTGCCGACCCTTCTGCGGACGCCCCCCTGGGGGTTAAGTCACTGACCGAGCTCATCCATTTTTCGAGCGGAGTTACTTACGCCTGGCTAAGCCTCAGTGGCGTGGCGTCCATAAAACTCGATTCCCACTGGCTTGCCTAACATTAGGTGCTGAACCACTTAATTCTAGTGCTCTTAAAGAAAACTGAAGCCAAAGCTGCTCCGGCTTGCCCAAGGATTTCTTGAACGCCACGCCACTGCTAAGCCTAAAAGTGCACCCACCTTGACTAGGTTGGTTTTCTCCTTCTGCCACACGAACACATTGTGCACCATGGCGCAGCCGCAGAACACGATGCCCACGCCGATGAACACTGACGTCACGATCGCCGGCGTCGAATGGAACTGGATGAACGTGTACAGGATTATTCCTGAAACACAAAGTTTAGTTTTTTTTAGCATAATGCATATGCTAAAAAAAACTATTTATATAGTATATATAGTATATGTATTATTTGCAAAAATATTTTAAGTATTTACCAACATGTCTGAACAATCTGATCTGTCTGGGGAATGATATTATTTTTAAGAATAACTCTTATTCTAGAAACTGACCTGTTAAAAACACTGGTATTGATATGAAGAATCCCCCCACAGCGCACACCCTGGTTATCGCTGACTTTTGCAGGTATTTATTCGACCTGAAAAGAAGAAAACGAAGCAATTAGATACCGCTATAAATTAATAAAATTGGTCCTTCGAGCCGGATTCAATTTCATTTATTTATTTTGCAAATAGGCCTCAAGGGCTCTTTTATTTACCGGTCTGATCTGATTCTACCTGTCCTTCAGAAAATTACCGCATAGACGAGTCTATGCGGTAATTTACTTAATCTTCTTAAAGTAATGTTTCCCGTTACATTCCCTTAGGCGCATTATTAATCGCCATTTATCGCTCTCCCATGGAAACTTCTTCCATGTGGGTACATATCACAATATTCCGGGATAAACAGTGTTCTATGTCCATTCTCGAATTTGAAACTTGTCAAATTTCTATTATTTTTTATTTCTATTTAATATAAAACTAGCTGTCCTGGCGAACTTCGTTTCGCCTTAGAATTTTTAATTTTTAGATGTTTTAATAGTCATTCTGCTATTCGGGGCGGAGACAATCCCAGCAAATCAAAAATCGTAAAAATCGGTCCACCCGTTCTTGAGTTAATATAATGGTGTAAAAAACCCGACTTTGGTTTATGTATACAAGGTGAAATCTTACACGTAATACAAGACAATTAAACCCCAATCTATTCATGGTTTTGGACAACTTTTACTCGTACTATGGGGTCAACTTTGTAAATGCAAAAAAATACAACTCTCTCATACATTTTGGTCTACCTATTCATGACCTTTTCTATGAAACGGTAAATTTTTTGCATTTACAAAGTTGACCCCATAGGTATTAAAAGTTGCTCAAAATCATGGATAGAGTGAGGTTTAACTATCTTAAAAGATTTTACCTTGTATAGCGCGCCAAATACTTGGTCAAGATAGATATTACCTATATAGAGAATGGGGCAATAATAATATTATAATATTACCACAGTTTGGAGTAGTACATTGTGTATCTAGGGCGGTAAGTAAGGAATTACGAGGTGAAACCGAGGGCTTTAATAACACGAGTTTGTTATTCCTTTACCGTCCGTGGCACACACAATGTTTTTCATCACACTTGTGAGGAAATCTTAATAAAATAACCTTACTAATCGGCCCAGTATGACAAGAAAATATTAAAACAAAAAGTGACATTAGTGACATATGTCCATAGACAATGCGAATGTCAAGTCACGTTCGGAAACCATAGCGGTAAAGACCTAAAACGGCCATTTTAGTTGATTTTATATTTGCAAAATACTGAAATACACTATTTAAACATTTAATTAATGTTACCGAAATATGTGTTTACATGTATTTGCAATAACAGTTCTCTTTAAATAAATATTTCAGTGATAAAAAATAAGTTCGCGTTTCGTTTGAACATGACAAATAAGAGTAAAACAGAACCAGCGTTTCAAATTTAAAAAGAAAACCATTACGTCCTAGGGTGTAATAGGTCATTTACGGCCCGCAGAACCTACGTGTAATGACACCATTTTCGAGCAAGTGTGATGAAAAATATATCATATTCTCCAAACTGTGGTAATATTTAACAACTACGGCAACTACGTCTGTAGTTTATGCACACATAAAAGTGAAACCTTATGCAAACTTTACACTTAGCGAGTGCCGAAGGTTGGCAAACAGAGATTTCTTCCTAACAAGCGTTGTAAAGAGATGCAGCGAATATTCGGCCACTATTCGGTATTCGGCCTATTCGGCCACATTTTGACTATTCGGCCGAAGCCGAATAATGGCATAGTATTCGGCCGAATACCGAATAGTAAATTAACACAAAGTCGAAGGAAAAAGAAGGATGAATAAATATTTTATGCCACACCTGGCCATAAAGTGGCTTTTTCCGCACGCTGCGCGTACGGAAAAAGCCGCTTTCTGGCCAAGTGTAGACATAAAATGATGTACACAACACGGGAGATAATAAAGAAAGCCCTCGATCGCATATTTACGTCCCTCGCTTGCAGCTCGGGCCGCAAACTTCTGCGATCTCGGCCTTTCTTTGTATTACCACCCTAGCTGTGTAATGTACTATTAATAACAAATTATAAACAGTAATCAATATTAAATATTGGGTTAATCATCTTTCACATCAATTTCAAACATATATAGAACAGTAGCATAAACAACGAATTAGAAATTAAACTACAAATGAAATTAAATTTTTCAATGGCGCATTTTTCTATCATAGGCTGCCTACGACGAGTAACAAGTTGCAACCTGTACAGAGATTCACGGCGCCGCTCACCCGGGCGTTCGAATTTACTTCATTTTAGGTAAAACCATTGGCCGAATATTCGGCCGCCGAATATTCGGCTATTCGGCCGTCGACTCCGCCGAATATTCGGTATTCGGTATTCGGCCAAATTACTATTCGCTGCATCTCTAGTTGTAAGAATAACTTTAGCAAACAATGTAAGACCGGCTTGGTTGCTTAAAGCTTTGCACACACGCAATGTGTACAAACATGAATATTTGTCGTGTTTTGATCACAGACACAGAATACCCCCCCCCCAAAGATGCTGTCCCATTTACCTTAGATATTGTTGGTTTGTCTACGCCTACCCCCCCCCCCCCCCCTCCCCCCTTACAAAATCCTGGCTACGCCCTTGACAGAATAAGAATCAGTACTACGTACAGACGCCTCTCCCAGGCCATTTCTCCAGAAATATGTCTGCGACTCATTCATCTGTCTCCATACATTTAGTATGAAAAATAGCCAGATGAATGAGGTGACCACAGACATATTTCTGGAGAATTTCCCCCTAACAAAACTGCCGTTCCACTTGTTCTCCATAGATAACTAAGTTTGATAATTCTACAAGGAAAATCATTCTTCCTAGCTAACCCGGTCAACGAATGGGATTTTATTTTCCTCGTAGAAAACCGTTATTTTATTTGGTTGTCTATGAGATGTATTCTTCGTAGCTAATTCGGTTATCAAACCTGGTTATATAAGGGGAACAAGTGTGCCGTTCGCGTCGGATGACCGGACGGGGCTGACCCGCATCGGACCGTCTCTCTTTATCGCATAACGCGTGCTCTTTTTTCCACCCTAGAGTGGCGATATTTAATAATAATTACCGCTCAACGGAATCGTGGAGTGAGTCAGTCCTGCCCCTGACGGAAAAAGAGGGGTGTTATAACTTATAAGTTGGCCGTATGTATCGGTGTATCAGTGTATTTGTGGCTTTGTGTGTCTGTCTACGGCATCGTAGCTCCCAAACGGATAAACCGATTTTAATTTAAGTAGTTTTTATACAGAGATAATTATTTTTAGGAATCATCGACCATTATAATATCGTATAAACGGTAGCATTGAGACACGCTATAATTTTGCGTGAGAAATCCAATTTCTAACTGTTCAGCTTACAATTTTATTATAATTTCCAACACGCACAACATATTATGGGGTGTGATTCGTACGTTTGCGTTCGACGCTGGGCCAAGCTGAATCGCACCGTTTTCTGAAAATCCAACGAGAAAATGCTGGAGATAAAAAAAACTTGATTATTTTATTCATTAACGCAAAAGGTGTTTTTATGTATTGGAAAAATTAAGTAATATTTAGGCCAGCAAAACAATTACATTGGTGTTTTTGGAGCGTAGGTAAGGTTAGGTTAGATTTTTCTCAGCAAATACAATACATTGCCTCTCAAAAGCTTTTGATCGAATAACTCACCTAAATAAATGTGCCACGAAACAAACGGGGTGACATAATAGCTATAATAGGAAACGTACACGAACTATAGATGGCAGCACTAAACGACAAAAGAGACACGGGTGGACAATAATAAAGGAAACTATCACCCCTGTCAAATTAAGCTGTCAATGTCAATGACAATATGTAAGTGTCAATGTCAAATATAGTAAGTCGTAGCTACACTGACGTTAACCGTCCTTCATCGCAATAAATTACGGCGTTTCCGTCAATGTTGCCCCAGCATGAGACGGTACTTGATTTAGATTGGCGGCACCAGTTGGCAGCACCTTCGTCGTGCACGTTCCCTATACTTCAAAGGTTCCGAATTAATTTATTATAATATAAATACATATAATAAAGTAAGTAATTATAATAAAGTTATTTCTTGAGCACTTAGTTTCGTATTTTATTAAGTTATTTAAAAATTATCCTATCCCAAGTAAAACCAGGAGCTCGCCTACGACCTATGACTGTATTCTGAATAGCATAGCTCGCGCCAGGGGGAAATGAACCAGAACTCGTTTAACGCTTATTGTAACGGACCCCACACCTGTTCTTCGCCATACTCTGTACAGTCACCTGATATAATTGGTGATAGGACTAAAGTATCTGACAAGTCCTAATTGCTAGGGACTAGTGGTGTGTCAGATTTTTTATTTATTTTTGCGCTCGTTTTCTAAATGCGTGTGACTGAGACTGAAATTTATTACTCTATACAGTGTCTTTCAAAGTGTGGGTCGCGACTCCCTGGGGGGTCGTAGAGCCTCTAGAAGGGGGTCGCGAGGGTCGAGAAACGTCAGGCAAAAAGGAAAACAAAAAACTCAAAAGTGTAACGGAATAAAATTCAGGTTCGTGGAGGATAGTCGCGAAATATATTCGCTAGGTACAAAGGGGGTCGTGCCGCGAAATAGTTTGAAAACCCCTGCTCTAGTGTTGTATAACATTGGCAAGCCCCTTTCTTACTGTTGCAATGCATAATTATTACTATAAACACAAACATTACGAAAAGTAAAGTAAAAGTGGACACTGCAAAAATCTTTGAAAACATGGCTGGATCTTATGTTTTGTACGTAGAAACGAGAGGGTTTACGATGGAAAAACGCGAAATCGTTGATTTGCCATGATTTTGCGCATAGTTTTCGTGGTAACGTTAACAGTTTCCACCAAAAATATCACACCAACATAATAGGCAACTCATTAGTTTTGGGGTCAATTGACTAAATTTTGTATATTCTTATGTTTTATTACGATTGTGGGCACTTCTTTCATGCACGTTTTCAAAATTTGCCAAAACATGCTGTCATTTTCGGCATTTAAAGCCTAAACTGTCTGAAGTTATGAAACATGATGTACATTTTTAGAAACGTAATAAAATGTTCTATTTCCTCAGTTGACCAAATTTGCGATTTTTTATGTTTTCTTCAACTAATTTGATTGATGAAAACTACTTACTTTTCGTTAACTTTATGGCACGTTTTGGCTAACTAATTGCTAAACAAAAGGTCTGTTTATACATGAATATGACAAAACAACTTATCCTGTATCATAATCAATCAAAAAAAGTAACAATAAATTTAATAAAATATGTATTTAGATTCATTCAAAACTACCTATAAAACGTGACGCGTGCGCCTCGGCTCGTCATTCCGAGCCGCGGCTCTTTAGAGAACGGACGTATCGCCGATTTTAAAAAAATATTTACGTCGTGTCGAGCTTGAAGGTCGAAGAACTACAGAAAACTTTAAACTCAAAAGTCGTAAATGCCATTGTAGCCACTGGCATTTACGCCCGATTAGTCTACAGGTTTCGATATAGTATCTAAAGTTTTGGTGTATGAACGACTGTGATACTTGGTTACTGGTAATTATGAAATTATTCATTCAAGTAGATATGCTCAAGTAGATAGATGTTCGTAGGAATCGTAGGCATGTATTTGTTAGTGTAGCTAGATTATCAAGGCCTGACGCTGCACTTGGAAGGTAGTGACAGAAACCAAGTAACGGCTTACAGTAGATCCCCGTGTTTGGGCTCAAACGTATTGTCTAGTCGAGCCCTCTTTGTCTAGCTGATGGTCATGACCTGATGCTGCATTTGGAAGGTAGTGACAGGAACCAAGTAACGGCTTACTGTAGATCCCCGTGTTTGGGCTCAAACGTATTGTCTAGTCGAGCCCTCTTTGTCTAGCTGATGGTCATGACCTGATGCTGCATTTGGAAGGTAGTGACAGGAACCAAGTAACGGCTTACTGTAGATCCCCCGTGTTTGGGCTCAAACGTATTGTCTAGTCGAGCCCTCTTTGTCTAGCTGATGGTCATGACCTGATGCTGCATTTGGAAGGTAGTGACAGGAACCAAGTAACGGCTTACTGTAGATCCCCCGTGTTTGGGCTCAAACGTATTGTCTAGTCGAGCCCTCTTTGTCTAGCTGATGGTCATGACCTGATGCTGCATTTGGAAGGTAGTGACAGGAACCAAGTAACGGCTTACTGTAGATCCCCCGTGTTTGGGCTCAAACGTATTGTCTAGTCGAGCCCTCTTTGTCTAGCTGATGGTCATGACCTGATGCTGCATTTGGAAGGTAGTGACAGGAACCAAGTAACGGCTTACTGTAGATCCCCCGTGTTTGGGCTCAAACGTATTGTCTAGTCGAGCCCTCTTTGTCTAGCTGATGGTCATGACCTGATGCTGCATTTGGAAGGTAGTGACAGGAACCAAGTAACGGCTTACTGTAGATCCCCCGTGTTTGGGCTCAAACGTATTGTCTAGTCGAGCCCTCTTTGTCAGCCGATGGTCATGACCTGATGCTGCATTTGGAAGGTAGTGACAAGAACCAAGTAACGGCTTGCAGTAGATCCCTCGCGTTTGGGTAGAAAGTAATGTTTATGATTTTTTTATACTTCATTAAGAAACGTTTTACGGTTCAGCTATATAATTGTTTTAGATCAAGTAAAATGGGTAATAAAAAAGAATCATCACGATCAAAAAGAAAAAGAGATCATAAGGGCAACATGGAAAAAGCCAGAGAAGCTAAGAGGTAAAAAGTCTAAATGGTTTTGAAATTTGTCGCCATTTAATTTTTTGTGGTTTTGTGAGATTTTAATTTTTAAGTTTTATGCGAATAGTTATTGAATATGTCCACGTGCGTATTCATTGAATAAGTCCACGTGCGTGCCAGTTCATTTATTAATTTGGTATTTGTGCCATTCAAAAAAGGTATTTAATATTTATTTATAAAATTGTGAGACCATTGTTGTAGATTATAATTAGCGACATTATGAGCAATGGCCCAGGGGCAACACCGCTGCCGAGGGCTGCAGGGTGTCGAGAGGTGTGCTGCGCTTTCTCCGAGGGTACTCGCGGCGTTATGCCCTTTAACACTTCCACGCCTGGAGCATATAGCGCTTATTATTATTAGAATGAAAAATTCGAAATATGTAAAAAGCCCTAATAAATGCGACTACGATACGTTTACTTATTTTTTATTTCCTTAATTAAACAAAAAATAACCTTCGTAGCATTTGATGGTAAGCGACTCCGAGCCCAAAAAATTTACCGTTTGGTTACATTGAACTTTTTTCTTTCTTCCTCCAGTAAGGACTATTACAAGTAAATAATATTTTATCAACATAGGACGAATTATTTAATTTTACATTACTATTTTTTGTGAAACAGAACATATAAAAAAATCAGCAACATCCTGCAAACGTGTCATTGCCATAGTTAGCACATCAAAAATGCAAAAAAAAACTGATTTACCATCAAGAGGTAAGCTTTTTAAACAAAAATAAGTTTCTGTCAATAAATGTTTTGTTGAGACAAGCTTGTATTGCCGACTGTACTTTTTTGTATAATCGCAAACTGCACGTCACAACTAATCAAATGAACTCAAACATGGTGAATAAACACGGTAGATGATCCTATGGCTCCATCATCAGATCACCTTCATCTTATAATAATATTGCATTGTCATCTAATTTACATATTCTTGCAAAATTTCAGCTGAATCGGTTGAAAATACCTATCTGCTTTAAAACTGAGTTGCAGTATTCCAGCCGAACAAACAGAGTTACATAAATACATTGCAAAATAAATAAAAGCGTTTAAGAAAATGATTTTCCGTCTTCGAGTAATTGTAAATGCATACTTGCATATAAAAAAATCCCGTTGAATTGAGAACTTCTTTTTTTGAAGTCGGCTAAAATCGTACCAAAGGCTTGAAGTCACGCGAAACTTCGACACTGTAGGTATCATTGAATTTTTTTTATTCGTTAAATTAATGAACAAATACGTATTAAATATTTGTTAATAACGTAACTGGAACATTTAAATGAAAGAGTTTTTAGTGACTACAAGTCAATCAACATACAGCAATAACATTTTAGCCGCTTTACCGCTGCACTTTATTTGATTCAAGTATCAAAATGTCATAATCGCGCTATACTCCCGGGCGGCTACGCAACTTACGCACACATAGACTGCGCGCGCTTGTGTGACGCTATTGCTGACGGCTATCGCCGATCTAGTGGCCGATATTGAGTTACGCGCTGCATCGTAAACGCTCTTTAGGATGTAAACACCCAAGGACCGGAAGGGCTTAAGTGACGTCAATTTTCTATTCATTTACGCTCTACTGTTAAATAAATTACAAGGTATCGATACCTTTAGACTCAAAGGGCGTAAACGCCACAGGTTCTAATGGCGTTTACGCCCTTTGAGTCTAAAGGTATCGGTATAAGTAATCCAGTTACTATGAGACGGGAAATCCGTTCGCAGACGTAACGGTACTCAAGATCACGGTACAATAGAGTCTATAGGCCCTGTTACAGTTGAATAGTCTATCCATCTTTACTTCTAACGTTACATTTAATACAACATTAAAAATCTAAAATGACACGCTACAAGATTTACTACAAAAATACTTTAAAAATACCTATGACATTTGAACGGTTCCGTTAATTTTTCCAAGTTCCCATTGCATCAAATCCAGACAAGCCAAATTCCAAATTTGATATTAATTAGCTTTTATACATAATATTTTAAATTGACCAGCGTGTGTTATGTACTATATAACTGTGTCCGAAATGCATAGGTACTAACATTTAGTTTTTTAGGCCATGTACTAACACAATATATGGATCTTAGTTATCTGGAAATAAACGATTATTATTATTATTAAAATAAAACCACCTGGGTCCAGCCATCTTTGAGTAATAGGGGAACATACCAAAAAAAACCGACGAACTGAAATCCTCCTATTTTTAAAAGTCGCTTAAAGAATAACTTTTCTACGTACAGTTGGCATAATGTCGGCATGTTTTGAAAGATACACATAACATGGGTGGACGACGTTGGAAACCTGCAAATTCGTTCGTAAACATCCCAGTCTTCATTCCCAAGTCAAAGAACACAGGACACCATAATTTACGACACCATAATAAATTAGTAAGTAGTAGTAGCGTGGCGTAAAAGATATCCTTGGGCAAGCCGGTGCAGATTCGGCCAACATTTTTCTTAAGAGCTGTAGAATAAGGTACTCAAATGCCTGATATTAGGCAAGCTGGTAGGAATCGAGTTCTTTGGACGCCACGCCACTGGTAAGTAGATACTGCTTCATTAATTTAAAAAAAATCGGGGTAAAGGATCCTCATTCAATGTAGTGGGAATATGTAACAAATTAAAGGTTAAAGTTTTCCACATTTTGTGAGGAACTTGAATAAGCCTAATTAGTAGTGCTTCAATTTTATTAAACAAATGCTTATTGCAGGACACTAATACTTTTAAACTCTGATTCGAACTCTGAAACGTGCACAATGAAGGTGCTGGCAACTGGTGCCGCTAGCCAATCCAAATTTTGTACTCTATCGTGCCGTTAATATCCACCCGTGGTGCTGAGGTTTTGCTGAGACAGCCTACCACCCCGAAGTCAGATAGTTGTGACAGCTTCTAGACCTAGCACCTGTTTAAGCACAAAAAAAACCGTTAATATCGCGATGATGGAAGATTAACTTTAAATGGCCACGATACTATACTTGACATAGAGACAGTTTTTTTTCAGGCCTGATAAGTTTCCTTTACTGTCCGCATAGTGTCTCTTGTGTCGATTTAGTGCTGCCACCTATAGTTCCTGCACGTTCCCTATATGAGTTGTGTCCTTGAGAAATAAATTGTAATATTAAGATATGCCACTCTTCATCTTTTAAGTGTTACTATATGAAAGTTTTTAATGCGGGTAATTTACACCACATTTTAAGTTACATATATAGATACAAGAAATCAAAGTACATAGAAAAATTAAATGGCACTCACCTATAGTCCAGAACGGGAATCGAACCCGGTACCTCTGGATTTCTGGCCCAGCGTCTGATGCGAAATTTCTCTATGTACTTTAATTTCTTGTATCTATATATGTACTTTTAAGTGTTCCTAAAAGGTCATCAGCCGAAGCTCTATAGTGTAGGGTTGCACATGCAAACTTGCACCAGCTGCAACCAACGGTCTTACAACGGACCGTCGCGCTCCGGTGCGCGGGCGCCGCTTCTACTGATCCCTGCGATTGACACACAAACACAATTATACAAGTCTGGTCTAATATTCATATATGTACATGTAGATAAACTTGTATGTTATAGTTTACTAACATATGTTATGATAACGGTGCACGTGAAAAAATCTAACACGACTTGATCGTTATAGCAAAAGGAATAGAGACAGGCCTGTCAGCGTATTCAGTAGGTAAATAAGTTTGAGACGAGCTTTTATGGCTGACTGTACTTTTTTCGTACAATTGCCAATTGCATGTCAAAACCAATTAAATGAGTCCACCAAACACAGTGGGTTTATTTTAAGTAATTTTGAGAATCCTGTGGCCACTTTCCGGCTGCATTATCATAATACTGCATTGACATCCAGTTTATGTACCTATATATATGTAAACACTTTATTGCACATAAAATCATACAGAAACAGTACAAAAAGCAATGGTTATGTACAAAGGCGAAATTATCCCTGTAAGGGGTCTCTCCCAGCTATCCTAACATATGGATTCAAAATTTCATACCGGGAAGAGCTTACATTTTTACTTTTAATATTTGATTACAGTCAGACAGACACCTGGACTGCTGAAACTAAATAAAAG
Source organism: Eudemis profundana (assembly GCA_947034925.1). Classification (NCBI taxonomy): domain Eukaryota; kingdom Metazoa; phylum Arthropoda; class Insecta; order Lepidoptera; family Tortricidae; genus Eudemis; species Eudemis profundana. Next base: position 4,665,232 of record OX344809.1, read on the forward strand.
TTTGTAAAATAAAAATACTTCAAAGTATTGCAGTCAGATTGCAGTACCTATATATTGTTCTGTATACATATGAAAAAGTAGGTACAAATATTATGTTACGACGCCTAAGACACCCCCACCCTGATATCATACTAACCAAGAAGGTATAGCGCTTTTTGGACCCCCTCCACCCCCCTTAACTCGTGACGTAATAAAATAACACCCCTAACCCCCAATTAATAGTATTTTATGCAACAGTTGTATAAGTGGGTTCAAAAAATGCGAATTGCGTGAGTTGCGATACGAGCCGCGAATGCGACGAGTATCGCAAATAGAGACGCAATGAGCGTTTTTTGACTTACTTATACAACGTTGCATACAATACTTTTTCTACGACTAGGTTTTAAATTATAAAATACAAAATTAATCATAACCTGGAAACAAGGCAAATATGACGTTGGACTGACAGTATGTGTCTATGGTAAACTTTTTTTTTTATTTAAAATATACTTAAATTAAAAATACTTTTTTTATGTTGGCATCAATGAATTTAGTTCGGAAAGTTTTGTTTTTCTTAAAAACCGTAGGAATTTAATTGTTTGTTAAGTTGGTAGTTGTGCATTTTTACCGTAAAGTTAAAATTGAGCGCTTAAGAGGAAACAGGATGGCAGTTTTTCCATACAAACGTAGTCCCCTGTTTCCTCCCTGGATAATGCCAGTAGAGCAATAATTTTTTGTCCAAAAATCTATGACTATTATTATATGTTATTATCTCTTATTATTGATATGTTCCTATGTTTTCCTTTTTACGATAAATTGATTCTCAAAAGAGATATTAACTTTAAAAACCTAAAAAAATGCCAGATTTTCCACTGTGTTAACACATCCAGAAAACAAATTTGAAAAGATTATGAAAAAAAAGGAAAACATAGGAACACGGCCAAAGCCTTTCTTTAATGTTTAATGAAAAAAAATAGTTAAATAGGTTAAGTTTTGGGGAAGAAATCAGGGGACTACGAAACGTTGTTTTCATGAAATTTTAAAAGGTATTTTCGGTCCAAGCTGCAGTTGTCTCTATCGCGCTCTGCGCGGGAGAGGCGGGCAGTGCGGGACAGCGACACATTTTACAAATACCTAATTTTCAATTCTCTCGACCTTACTGTTTCCTCTTAATCCTTGACCTAAGTTTAACCTAGATTTAGAAGTCTGTGGCTGCTAGCAATAATGTAAAGTGACTATAACGACACTAGTGCTGTTATGGGGAATAGAGTATAGACTTCTCTGAACTCATATTATGTATGTTCTTATATTAGTGTTCGTGACCAAGTAAAAGACAGATAACAGTACAGGAGTAGAAAAAATTAGTAAAAACGTGCGTACACAAAATTAAGTTATAATATGCGATAAAATCGATTACAATATTTGTTTTTTATGAATCACATGTGTTCAACCACAGTATCTTCATTATAAAAATATAAGCTGTTAGATTTCCTTAATTATCTCACACATGGTGACATTTGCCATGACGATATGGTAATCCAGTCGGTCTCTAGGTCACTGCCGAATATAGAAACACGAATTAAATAACAATAACGTACGCTTTTAGAAGGACCAAAGTTTTTGTAGTCATCGATACGTCGAAAATATGACTTATTCTTATATGGATTTGTACATTTTGTAGGAACTTTGCCTTGCTGAAAATAAGAACAATGCCTTTTATGGTAATGGGAATATTATTACCAGCTACCGGCAATAATATGTGACGGAACGGACTAATATAAATATCTGACACGTCCTTATATCGCTATCTATAGGATATGGACATGGTGTCAGATAAACTGTGTGTAATTTCTTAATGTTAGTTGAATTACAACACATTGTTGTAGAAGCCCAATGTGGCTGTGCCCTTACAGGGTTGATGTTGAAGCTGTAAATAGTTTTAAGACCTCATATGTACAACATGAAATGCAAAAGAATCTGAATTGTGCAGTAAAAGGAATTTAATATAGTGAGTATTTACAATGTTTGTTTTTAGGTAGTTTAATTTAGTGTTCATGTTTATTTAGTTTTAGGTTCTTACATGTTATCATTATTTTGTCCCGTATTATTGTGCCCTAATGCCCGTAAGTTTTACTTTACCTTATAAAATATCGTGTTCAAAATGTTTATACTTTAACATTCTTACGCATGAAATCACATTAAGCAATTTTGATGGCAACACTAAAATGAATCTGGTAACATCTTTATCAGTTACATCACAACTAAACAAAATAAATAGTTCCGGACAAGATTGCGTTATCAACGCAGCTGGCGACCGGTTTCCGATCGCAGACGTACAGGTATGTGCTTACTATACTTATTTGTACGTACTTATATGTATACGAAATCGGTTTGTATTATATTTGATACAGGAAAATACTCAAAAAGTATCTGACAGGCTCCAACGACTCATGAAATAGAGTTATGTCAGATATATGCAAACATACTTATTATTGTAGATATTAGTAAATACAGGTGCAAGTGGAAGTTCTTTATCCACAGCTTTAAAGACTACTCAATTTTTAATCTCCAAAGCTCAAACTTTACAAGAAAAAAAATGTCACTAGACTGCGAAATAAGACAAACCCAAATCGTAACTTTCTTGTTGAAGTGAGATATACTTATATTCATCAGATTATATTTCTAGGGCAGTACATGCTCTATGGTCTATCCTAACAGTCCATAAAATGACGTAAAATAAAAAATAATATCGTAGTGAATTTAAATTTGCAATATGGCGTCGTATACACGTACAGAGCGTTATCGGCGACCCAATTATCAATGATTAGCAGCGATAAGAACGACTCTCAATTCCTTTAAATACATGAATCGTAATAAACGTGGCGACGACCGCGACGAAATGAAAATTGTAGAAAATTCAGTATGCTATGACGTACAAAAGAAAGTTCGTATAAATTACAATTGTATTGCTTTCTATATTGCTGGTACAATCGGTGCGGTTATTAATAAATTACCGTGACTTCAGAAGCCATTTTTAAGCGAGCTTAATTTTCTTTGTCATCATTTACTGGTACTTAGAACGCTTTCCATTAATTTATATGCTCGGTTTTTTTACCTCCTGATTTTGGATACAATAATTATAAATTTACAATACACTTTTTAATACAAATTTACTATACTACAAGTTAGGTGAGGTTACTGACAATAATATTATGATGAAAAGGGGCACAGTGCACACATAAATAAATATCTGCCACGACTAGCTGACGTTATAGTAATACGATAGACAGGTCATAATATTGGCAAGATGAACATTTGTCAATAATTTTTTGGTCAAACATTAGTGAACCATATTCGGAAGATAAATGTAGGTTATAAGTTTTCGAAGGCTACTTTTCCGAAACGCGACGTCTTAGGGCCGATACAGACGGACTGCAATCCAACTGCAACTCCCTACGATTTGTACGGCGCGTCGGCGTGCAGTCGTGATGCAGTTCCCATACAAATCGTAGGGAGTTGCAGTTGGGTTGCAGTCCGTCTGTATCGGCCCTTACCTATATTGCGCCTATTTAGCGTGACATAACTGTTCTATTAAAATTGTAACCCTCTTTAAAAATTCATTCAACCTGTAGGTACGTTCTTTTTTTATTGCATTCCCCTTTTGATTGGTATCGTCTATTAGATACCTGCGCGAGTCAAGGTCGCAAGCTGCGACTCTTGTGGCTATTCAGCGAAAATATACCCTATTCGTAAAAGAATAAGAGCGTTGATATACAATGAATGTAACAACAATACGGTAGCATTTGGGAGTCTCAAACGAAAGTGCTGTCTATAAAGGTTCCATAGATTAGAGACAAACTTCCGTACTATTTCTATAATGCGTTTGTATGTAAGTACCTATAAGGACTAAGTACCAGTGTTTTTTTGCGTCCGTAGCGACACCAATGTAAGACACCAGTTAATTAAAAAAATACACAAGTACAGATACAAATACTTTGCAAGATAAATTTCATAGACAACATAGTAAATCAGTAATTTAGTCTCATCGACTAAAGCAACATCTGTTGACCTAAAAAAAACGCCTTGGCTATCAATCAAGCTAACATTAAATCATAATGTTGTGTTTCATGGAAACTCAATTCGTAGCAAAGTTTCATAGGAATCGTTTTAAGTAGTAAAAGTCTATACCCTTCCCATACAACAATTTTTGGTAACATTCCGTAACAGTGTGCACACCTTGTCACAATTTGGTCGCGGTTCCGTCGCGTCGACCAAAAGTGGGGAAGATTTGACACACGGACCAGAAATGGTTGTATGGGTTATCGGTGAAGTAATCGGCTGTTCCCATTTTGTGCCAATTCTTTAATCTCCTGGTGAAAAAACCAATCCATTAATTTAATTTTTTTTTCACTCACAAGGACAAAGTCACACGAAAATTCTATCTAGTCATACTCCTCACACGAGTCATTCTCTGTACCTAATAAGCTTAGACGAGTAAGGCTTCCCTTCCAAGGTGCGATTTTATGCAGGAGACAAGGTGAACGGAAAAGTGAATGTTTCGCATTGTCGTTCAAAATAAGATTGCATTCAGCTTAAATGTTTTTTTTATTGAAAATATATATTTGTTTCGCCGGTCTCAGTGGATCAATTGGAAAATGTCTGTGTTTATTTTAAATTTTCTCTTCAGTAAAAAAACATTTCGTCAGCAGACGTTTCTGTTTTCTTTTAACTTATTCCATACGAATTTTGTATGTAAAGCGACAGAGAAAGCAATTAAATAAATTCGACACACATTCATGCAATTTACAAGTATATTTTATTATAGATGACATGTATCAAATGCATTTTGGCATTAAGTACGCCAATTGCACCAACTTTATGTAACATGCAATAAAGTTTAATTAATCGAGGACTTCTTTCTTACTAATGCCCAGTTTACACGAGTCTAGTTGCTGGAGTACAGTTACCGGCCACAATATATGACCCGCATAAATATCTGACACAACGTAATTACTAAGGAATTGAGTGTCAGATATTTTAGCATGCCCCGTTACATCTTAGATATTATTGCCGGCGACTGTACCTACATAATATTGATTTTCCGCTTATTACTGCTCTGCAGATGACATTGTGAGTAGATATTTATCTTTTTTGTAACAAAATTTGCAAAAACAAACCAAATGTTGAAGAAGCCCTTTCGATTTCATATTTTCTCACGAGCTCTTAAGCACTATAATACCATATGAATTTAACTGCCTGTTTATATTGCGTCCTTTGCCCGCACATTATGCAAGAGCAGGACGGAAGACGTGCGTGTGAATATACATTTTTTCCAATACCTGACTAGCGAATGCTCGATCAGAAAGAGGGCAAAAAACGCCCTAAGGAATGTTATTGTAAAAAGGCGAATTGGAATTCGCTAGCCTTTCTTAACTTTGCGGTTAGTGCCTTCGAAGTCTCTATAATCGCTGCATAAGTACGCATTTAGTAAATTGTGTTCCTTTTACCAATATTTAGTGGGATAGGTACATTTACATTCTTGGCGCGGGAGCCCTGGCGGCATAAAAGCCAGGGCAGCCGGGGGGCACACATGGTAGGCCATAGTGCCCCCAAAACGGCAGTGCGGGGAAACGCCGGCGGGTTTTTAGTGGGTAGGCTCCTCCCCCCCTCTGACTAGCAGAGGGTGCGCGAGAGGAGAGAGCCCCACATAACCCCCCCCAACCAACACCTGGCCTCCCTAGGCCCGGGGAGGTATGCGTAATGCATTTTCCCACCGCAAAAAAGTACATTTACATTAGACCACAGTTTTACAGTTTTACAAAAGTTTCTCTTTCTAACAATACTGACGTTCGGGTCCAACTACCGGACGGAACGCACCTGACCGTCCTGACCGCGACCGTCTCTCTCTATCGCATAACGCGTGCTCTTTCCGCACAGACTCTATAGCTTGACAACTTCATTGGTGACACCGTAACTACTTATACATATACAAGTTACCGCCAATACGAACGGCCTCTGGAGGCTGCCTTCATCGGTCGCCATTCGTGTTGGCGGTAACTTGTGAAATTAGTTACGGCTGCACGTAACAAAAAGCACTCAGGTGAGTGTCACCAACGAAGCTGTCAAGTTATAAGTGAGCGGGTACCGATGGTGTAAATGTGCTTAAGGCCCTTATCACACTGGCGATGGCGATTTGCGAGCGTGTTTTCATACAGATTTAGATTGTGGCGAGCGTCGCGACAAAGTTTTGTATGGAAACACACTCGCAACTCGCTCGCAAATCAACATCATCATTTCAGCCACAGGACGTCCACTGCTGGACATAGGCCTCCCTCATAGATTTCCAATTAGTTAGTTAGTTAGCAGTTAGCAACATCCACCGTGAGCCAGCAGCCTTAACCAGATCATCTATCCATCTTGTTGGTGGACGTCCGACAAAACGACGACCGTCTCGCAAATCGCTAGTGTGATAAGCCTAAGGAATCTGAATTCTAAAAAGTTGAGTTGATAATTTTATAACATTAAAGATGTGGTTAGAGAATATCAATAACTTGTTAATTTCTCGTGACAAAAGACGACCATGATCCCTTGTTCAATATCACATAAGCATGCTCGTTAATTTTCTAAGACAAGTTTACTCATTTGTACGATTTCTTTGCTTGACTTGCTTTTAGCTATACCACTAAACCTATTGGTTTACCTAGTGTAATTTCAGCCTTATTGTCATAGATATAGACAGCATTTTACAGAGTTAATGTAAGTTTGTCAAGAGAGTATCAGCTTACTTTCTTAGCGAGTGCTAAGTCAGCTATCTTTATGGGATTTAATTCATTAAGGCACTGAAGAGGTTTCCTTACTGACACAATAACCACAATTTCAAATACCTAAGCTCTATTGGATAAAAGTATCCACTTGTTTTCGTACAGTTTCCAGGAGGTAAGTATTCCATCAAGATGCACAGCGGCAAAGTTTCCTAAAAAACTTATTTACAATAAGAAATTCTTGGAATTTTTCCTTATGTAAATTAAGCTTTTATAATGACCATCATTCATTCATCTTAATCCACAGCGACTATAATACCCACAGAATAAAGTAATAGTAGGTGTAGGTACAAGTGAAGCCACTGTTTACCACCCATAGACTTTAACGCGTTGCAATAAAGTTGACATTCATTTACAAATGTACAGTTAATAGTGCGTTTGATTGTACTACGTACAGACGTCTCTCTCTAACATAACTGCATGACGTTCGGCTTCGGCTCCGACGATCTCTCTCTATCACACAACACGTGCTTTTTCTGGTCGCAAATTAAGAAGATAGATAAAATAAAAGATAAAGATAGTATCGTGAAGTATAACGCATGTGATTAAATTCAGTTCTGTGGAATTCATATTGTGCAGAATCGCTACTAGGAAGAAACAAGATTGCGTAGAAATAACGACTGTGAAGCATTACGCATGTGATTAAATTCAGTTGTGTGGAATTTATTTTGTGCTGAATCGCGAATAGGAAGAAACAACAATGGCATAAACCTAATATAATCCCAAATATGGATTTGCGTTTGATGGTTGTATTAAGGTTCACTTTTGTATACGGCAATTTTTTACTATTAATTATTATATTAATTTAAATAAATAAGAAATGCGTGTGATCTTGTACGAGTTTATTAGGCGACTAAACGGGACAGACACATATTAGAAAGAGATGATGGGGCGTATGCTTTAGCATGCATTACGGTACAATTTATAAAGAACAGCGTTTTATTGCTTATTATTATCTCTCCCCAATTTTTGGTAAAATCGTAACTGTACTTACAAACATACTGCGATTTTATTAATAGGATAATTAGATATCGCTAGATGAGCGATTTATAAAAACGTACCTACATGTTTTGAACAGTTAAGGACCATGACGAAACTGAAAGTTAATGTCTTATCAATACATTGTCGTGACGTAACGTAACGGACAGTGAGACAGTATTTAAACAATATTTTAATTTTTAAGTAACGTTGAATTTTACACTTCTTTTGTAAAACGCTCAGATAAGATCTCAGCAGTCTATGGACGTAGGTACAATTTATTTTTATTGACGATTTTTATTGGAGTATTTGTATCTATTAAATATATCGTCGTCTAGTATCCATAACACAAGCCTTATTGAGCTTACTATGAGGCTTGTTCGATTTGTGTAAGATTGTCCCCTAATATTTATTTATTTATTGACAAACATTATTTGTCTGAAAACGTCGCATACGTTAAATAACTATGAGGCAAGGGCTCGCACGCGCTCTAACCCATTAGTAACAATCTTCCAAACTACGTGTACTTCGTTATCGGCGTGGTTATCACCCAATAAGCAACGTTTAACATGGTTTAACCAAGTATGGGCATTCGTTGGCGCCGCGTGGGCTTGACCCCGCACCCACGCAAACATGTCAATGAGACATTGACAGTCCTACTATTTGTGTTCGATGAACACGCCAGTAGCATTATTAGGCAGGAGTGGCTCAATCAGCGATGTCGCTAGACGGCAGTAGCGTGGCGTCCAAGGAACTCGATTCCTACCGGCTTGCCTAATATCAGGGATTTGAGCACTTTATTCCACAGTTCTTATGAAAAATGTACGCCAAATCTGCACCGGCTTGCCCTAGGATATCTTTTACGTCACGCCACTGCTAGACGGCTACCAGTACCAAATGTTGCCTCTCCGCGGCCAAACCTTAAAATTGCGGCAACCCTAAATTGTCATGTTCTGAGTAGGCTACTATAGAAAAAAAATATTGGAAAAAGTACATTTTGCGTCCGGCAGTAGCTAGGAATAACATGAAGAAAAGAAACATACAAAAATATCTGACACCACTCTATTACTATAAGTACTGTAACAATAAGTCAGTGTCAGATATTTATACGTGCCAAATCTTATAAAATATTGTTGCCGCTGACTGTACAATATATGGTTGGTTTTATGGAAAGCCTTCCTGAAAAGACTCGAGTAGCGAGGCTGTCATGACGATCCAACCTCGCATAGAGGTAACTCTACCTAGCTGCAAGATAGAGTTACCTTTCACAAGCTATTCAGTGTTCTTTTGTCGGCAATCAGACCGTGCATTCGTATTATGTTAAGATAAAATACCCTAAGTACCTTAAATAAGCAAAGACTTTACTCCTTTTTGCTTTGCAACCATCACGGCTAGGGTTACCACACCGCCCTGGGTCCATGAGAGGTAACACAGCACAGCGAACCGCATATGATATGCTGGTGAGGGCGCCCATGCACCCCAAGGTGAAAAATCAAAAGGTCTCTGCCTACTACACCGTACCATACCATGACCGTACTATGAACGTTTCAGGCAAAATAAATATACTTTGTATTGAAAAGTATGAGACTATGCCCACTAGCGCGTTCCGTCACCGACCGGCATTTGTCATACCGTGTCTGATACGTTCATAGTACGGTTATGGCATGATACTTTGTAGTGGGCAGAGACGTTAAAAGTAGACCTTTTTTACAAACGCCGCTTCGGGTGTCCCGACTGGCTTAAACCGCTCTACTGCATGGCCGGCCCTGTGCCGCCAGCATGCATTGGACTCTAGCAAACTTCACCAGATCCACTAGGTAGCTTAGGGCCTTTCAGTTTGTGTTGACACTGCCACCTAGCTAGACACTCGTTGAAACAAGAGCACAGTGCAATTCAACGACAGATGGCGCTTACTTCAACGCCAACACTACATAATATAGCACTTCTAACCTCGGTCCCCAGGTACAACACCCGCCTCGAAAGAGACCTCTCTATTGTCCTCTCTTCCAAAAGTCCACCTTGTGGGAGGCCTTGAAACGATTTGTCACCACCGCTGGGATCGACAAGTTCTTGAGGGCCAAATTGGCAATCATGTACCGGAATCCTAACAAAACACTAAAAATCTAGATACAATAATATGTCATATTCATATCGTAAGATATGGCAACCCTGGTCACGGCACCAAACGGGTTGGTCAACTCGTCAAGTCTTCTGTTTACGTGCAGCATTCTTGTATATCAAATGTTTTATGTGCTCTGAAAAGTACTATCACTTAAGCCTTTTTGGTACTCCATGGTCGCTTGTTAACGGTTAGGTTCGAAATTTTTCAAATTCTTCAACCGTCAAGGTCGAGCGTGACGAATTCATTCATATTATGGGATTTTTGTTTCAGGTCATTTACTAATGCTTTATTGTTATTGAAAAATAAACTTTGCTAGAATGGATTAAGGTTTCTTTTACAGGAAAATGCAGCAGCATTTTAAGTTAGTAACCGTAGGTAGTAGAATGCTTATAGAGATCTCAATCCTTTTTGGTTTATAATGTACAGTTTTTAACTCACTTTGTATTCATATCATATTTAAGTATTTCATTTTAGGTTTATGTTTGTTTACAATATTTTTTAGCTCTAAATATGGTTGCATTCGACAAAAAGCGTAAAAGTTGACATAAGTAAAACTTTCATTTGGGTACTTTAATTTCCATGTGAAATGAGTTGAGAAATGATTTCTTTAAAAACTACATCGTATTTTCTGTCAAAAATATTGTTTTTGAGTCAAACTGTTTATTACCGACTGTACTTTTTTTGTACAGTCACATGCATGTCAAAACCAATAAAATGAGCCCAAACAATGAACCCAAACAGGTGATCCTTACGACTACCTTTTTACAAAGTGCTCTTGAACTTACAAGATGTTAAAAGGTGTATAGTTTTTTTTTTCAAGAAAAGTACTCGTATATCTTTTTTGCCTGAGCGACCAACCGTAGATTTTTATGCAAGATGGATAATTTTCGAGATTACGCGTGAATTCATAACCATCTTCCTGCATTAAGTAATCAATATTACGATCATGATTATTTTTAAGACTAACGGGACCTAGCTCTAAGAAAATGACGACTTAAGTACCTACGTTTTTCCCGTACCTATTACGAAAGTACATAATTGAACAAAACGTCTCAAGCGGGTCTTGAACCTACGTCTTCAACGGCAGTAAGTAAGAAGAATGCACGATATAGTCCGTTTAAGCTAAGTCTGAGAGGTTGAAAAATTCTTCCGTTTATTATACCTAATATTATGTGTACCAGTAGGTTACCTATCTGAAACACTAAAAACGTTAGTCCGAATTTCGTTTCGGCAAAAACTATTCGACAAATATCGTTTCAATTTTTTTTCGTTTGTCCGAATTTTCATTTCGAATTATTACGATTCGGCATTTATTGGTTCGGTTTTTTAATCATTCGACAAATTATGGTTTGCCCTAAATCTCATTTCACCGTAATATCAGTTACCCGAAGTAACGTTTCGATTTATTCACCATTCGACTTTTTTCGATTGACTTTGATTTCATTTGTCCGATGTAACGATTCGATTTTTAACTATTCGACATGTGTAAAGCTGGCGTTACAATTTACAATTATTTCTTTTTATACCTGGCAAACTAGTCTGCAAGAATCTACCCGCTTTGTACTTTGATAAAGATAACCTTACCCGCCACATAAAACTTGTTATAGTGTCTTATTAAAGCTATACTGAGTAGTACAGTGCGATAGTGAAAACTTATTTAAATATGTCTGACCTAACCTACTTTTTTCGTAGCAGTTCGTTTTTGTTGGGGGACGCAGTTCAAACCTAACCTAACCTATTTTTCTGGTAGCAGTTCGTTTTTGTTGAGGGACGCAGTTCAAACCTAACCTAACCTATTTTTCTGGTAGCAGTTCGTTTTTGTTGGGGGACGCAGTTCAAACCTAACCTAACCTACTTTTTTACCTAATTGAACCTTTGTTTTGAGTTTTTTTTCCATGCGGGGGGCTTCGCCCCCCGAGCCCCCCTTGTGCGGGGCTCCACCCCCCCGTCCCCCCTTTGTCCTTCTGCGTATATAAGTTTTCTGTGAAAGTCACTTCCCCAAACGGCCACTTTTTTATGAACCAACCTAACCTTTTTCTTTTCTAAAATAACATTTATTTTAGATTTAGGGAAACATACCTCTGCCGAGAAATAACTTGGGATATCGTTAAAAGGTAAACTGAAAATATGTCTAAACGTATCCAGTGCGAAAAGTATCATTGGGTAAATGAAAAATGGGCAACGAAACAAAATACGTAACAATTCATAGGGCAAGTGAATGAGATGGGAAACGTTTTTCGGACAAACGAAACTTTTACTAAACGTGAAATGGTGAACAGAAAAAAATACGAAACCTGTCATCGGACAAACGATAATAATTCGAATAGTTTTTGGCCAAATGAAATTCGGTGAATGGTTTTTAGTGTTTGCGATAGGTTACCGTACCGGTAGCATGAGCATGGCATCCAAAGAACTCGATTCCTACCGGCTTGCCTAATATCAGTCATTTGAGCACCTTATTCTACAGCTCTTAAGGAAAATGTACGCCAAATCTGCACGGGCTTGCCTAGGGATATCTTTTACGCCACGCCCTAGTGTTTTTCTTCATACCTACTAAAATAAATATCCGGGCCAGTCTTGCACAAATCGATATAGTTCTAACCAAACTAAGGGATTCGTTCCAGGGTCTTGAATAATTCCTATGTATTTGTAAACACTGCTTAGTTTAGTTGGGATTAGATCGGTTTGTACAAGATTGTCCTGAATATTTGTTTCAGTAGGTATATAGACACATTATATACTTATTAAACGGAAAGATATTTGCCAAGTAGGTATAAGGACTTATTAATCCTCTTGATTGTGATGTTGCCATATTATGTATTACATATTTTGAAATAAAATATTTTTTCGATCTCTGCTGCCTTTTGCTCAGGCGATACACGATATTACTACCATCAGTACCATCAGTAAATAGCTGCAGTAAAATTTAATACCTCTCAACATAACGTAACCCATTCTTAGGCAATTAGTCACAAATATACTTAAAATTCAACATGTCTTACAACCAAACATACAAATCAGTTTTTGCCCCAAGCATCACATTATCCAACCCAATCAAAATTAGACTCTACAACTCTTCAATAAAGTGTATTATTGCATGTACTGGTTTTCTAAGAAAGTAGTCACCGGAAATAATTGGGATCCATTCAATGCGGCCTTGTCCAAGGATCTTCGATTTCAGTAAAAAGAAAGACATAACTCAAATACATCTTTTAATCTAATTCCAACTCTATTTTCTTATAGAATGAGTTCAGATTTGTATGACGTGAAGAGATGAGGCACTGAAAGCGGATTTTGTTCACGTTTGGATGAGTTAATGTATTTATAGCGATGTTTTAAATTTTGAGCGTCGTGTGTGGTCTGATTATAGAATTACCAATAAAATATTAATTGATAATTTCATACGTTGATTTTAGGGATGTAACGACACATAGTTTTGCCGATACGATACCGATACATTGAAGTTAATAATCGGCGATACCAATACCGAAATCTTAGCTACATAATGAAGTATAAACTTCAGATATTTGTATGTCCTTATTATAACTAAAACTTGGCTATATTTAACAGAGAGTCAACCTTGAAAGTGTAATGTAAAAATAAATAAATTATCAACTCAACATTATTTTTTTTTTTATTAAGAACCAGAGATAATAAACATAGTAATTATCATTGCACAAGGTAATAGACCAATACATAAATTAAGTCAGAAATTGAAATTACTTTTTGCAGATTTTTTTCATACAGCAAATTCTTTCCGCGCTCTTCAAATATCGGTTGTATATAATCGGCGATACCGATATATCGGTATCGGTATCGGTATCGTTACATCCCTAGTTGATTTTATTAGTACCAATTTTACAAGCTTTTATTTAGTTTCACTTGTCCCGGTGTATGTGTGTCTGTTATCAAATCTTGCAAGTTAAATTTGACCCACTTGAACTAAAATTTTGCCAGGATATGTAAATCAGATGACAATGCAATATTATTATGGCATGAAGATGATATGCTGATGGGGCCGGATGGTAGCCAATTAATAGGGTCATCTAAATGACATACGATAAATCCCACCGTGTTTGGGCTTATTGCATTACTTCCGACGTGCAGTTTGCGATTATATAAAAAAGACCAGTCGGCAATAAATGATTGTCATTTTTTTTTACACAATCTACTACTAAATTATATCGTAAAAAACTAAACTTCTAAAGATATATCTTAAAAAAACTTAAACATTAACTGTTCCATTGGTCACCTCGTAAGTCCATCCCCAACCAAATCCAGATTACGGACACTCGATGTGTGTGCAAAGTTTCATACAAAAATCAATAAAATATAGTAGTTAAAAAAGCTGTCGCAAGTTCAAGCTCAATTCGTCATGGACCTCATCATCCGAACTGAATTCTGAAAAAATAGGACGTCTGGAAATTTACTATTTCACGGAATTTAACGGAATTCTATCTAAGGTAAATAAATTTAAAAATTAATAGGTACAACCTAATTCAGAACCTCTTTTTTGAAGTCGGTTAAAAAGAAAGTCTCCACCATAAAGATAAAGTCAATACTTTGAAGAGAAGGTACAAAATAACGTTTTAAATACAACATTAAAACGGAGAATCCGGCAAAACGCAGCATTCCTAAAGTAAGTGCCGTATTAAGATCACGATAGCCACCATTTGTTTAATAAATAAGAAGGTTTCTGTGTGTTTCCATTGCCAGCGAGTCCGTTTCGAGAATAGAGTATTTTTACCCGACTGCGGCGAAGCCCAAAGGAGGGTAATGTGTTTGACCTGTATGTATGTATGTATGTCCGTTCCTGTGTCCGCTCGTAACTACTCAACGGCACAACCGATTTTGATAAATGATACATCATTGGATTCGTCTTGATGGCGCGAGTGTCACTGGGTATGAAGTTCGTTAAAATAAACAGAATGGCGGATTTTATGCACTTTTAAAGTGCACCGCGGTCGGGTTTTTTTTAGTAAAAATATTTTTACAAGCTTTTATTTAGTTTCACCTGTCCCGGTGTCAGTGTGCGTGTGATCAAATCTTGCAAGTTAAAGGAGATTGCCGACGCGTCTATGGGGCCTCGTACCTGTAGGAATAGAGTAAACATACTCCTTGCTAAATAGAAACTTGACCACTTGTCACGTTCAAAAAATAACTCTGTGTCATCTATCGTTCCTAATGTCTGTATTGTATTTTCCGTTTCTTGATATTGCTTCTACATTATATTTGCATATTTACTACTAACGGGTATTATTTCCCTCAGGTTATGGTCCTATCTACGCTTAAAGCCATTTACTTATTATAGTCACGCAAAAGTACAAAGCGCAATTCCGTTTATTCCGAAAAATATTTGAAAACTTCACTTCGTTCCGCTCGGCCATTTTTTTTGTTCTTGAATTCGAAACAAGAAAATATGCAGAAAAATGTCATTCGCAAATAATATGACTCTGATTGAAAGACTGCAGGGCAGAGAAAATTTTGCGAGCTGGAAATTTGCGGTTAAATCTTACCTCGAACTGGAGGAATTGTGGGATTTCGTGGATCCGTCCAAAACCGACACCGATTCCAAGAAAAATATAAAGGCCAAGTCCAAAATCATTTTATTGGTGGATCCTATAAACTACGTACACATTGAGACAGCCGAGACGGCTCGTGAAGTTTGGATTAACTTACAAAATGCTTTCGAGGACTCCGGGTTGTCAAGAAGAGTCGGCCTTCTGAAGGATTTGATTAATACGTCGCTGGACAGTTGCTCAAGCGTTGAAGATTACGTGAATAAAATATTGAGCACCGCACACAAATTGAGGAACATTGGGTTCACAGTAGACGACGAGTGGTTGGGAACGCTCATGCTGGCAGGTTTACCGGACACATATAAACCGATGATCATGGGCCTGGAAAGTTCCGGAATGAAAATCTCGTCAGATTTTGTCAAGACAAAACTTTTACAGGAAGTTAAAGTTTCCGAGTCTTCCGCATTCTTTACGAAGCACAAAGGTTCATCTAGCCATCATGCTAAGCCTAAAAGGAAAGAAGAGTCGAAAGGCCCCAGATGCTTCAATTGTAACAAATATGGACATTTCAAAAATCAATGCACTGAAAAGAAAACCACTAACAATGTCTTTTCTGCCATTTTTTCAGCTTACAGCTCAGTGGACCAGGATGTTTGGTTTATCGACTCGGGCGCGACAATGAATATGTCCAGGCGCTCCGATTGGATGTATGAGCTGGAACCACCTCCGATTCAAAGAATAATGGTGGCGAACAACGATGCCGTCTCCGTTAAGAATATGGGTAAAGTAGACATCCATACCGTCTTAAACAACAACGACGAACATCGGATCCAGGTGAGAAACGTTCTTTATATTCCTGAGCTCAGCGCGAACTTGCTATCGGTTAGTCAACTCACTAAGAATGGCTGCAAAGTCGAGTTCACCGATACTGGTTGTCAGATATACAACTCCCAAAACAACCTTGTTGCGACAGCGAGTCTAACCAATAACATGTACAAGCTGAATGTTGTTACTGGCAATGCTTACGCGGCTCCCGCAAGCGAGAGTAAGGCAGACATTGTAACTTGGCATAAAAGAATGGGGCATTTAAATATGGCAGATGTAAAGAGACTAGAGTCATGTGCTGACGGTATACAAATTACCGGTAAAGATGAACATACTGTGTGTGTACCCTGTTGTGAAGCGAAACAAACCAGATATCCGTTTCCAAACTCCGGTTCAAGGGCGAAGGCATTGCTGGAAATAGTCAGCTCGGATTTATGCGGTCCGATGGAGATACCTTCCATGGGTGGTGCAAGGTACTTCATAACCTTCATAGATGACTATTCGCGAAGAGTGTATGTCTATTTTTTGAAGAACAAGTTGGATATAAAATCTGTGTTTGAGAAATTCAAAAATGAGGTCGAAAACGAATTAGATAAGAAAATTAAAATATTCCGGAGTGACAATGGAAAAGAATATTGCAATAAAGCGTTCTCTGACTTTCTAGCAGCTTCCGGCATCAAACACCAGACCAGCGCACCGTACACGCCTGAACAAAACGGCCTTGCGGAGCGTATGAATCGCAGTCTGGTCGAGCGCGCCAAATGCATGCTGTTTGAGGCAAAACTGCAGAAATCATTTTGGGCAGAATCTGTAGCTGCTGCGGCGTACGTCATCAATAGATCGCCGTCACGAGTTTTGGCTGAGGTAACACCATTTGAGATGTGGACCGGAAATAAACCCAACATTTCAAACCTGAAAATCTTTGGCTCGAAAGCCATGGTCCACGTTCCGAAGCAAAAACGCTTAAAATGGGATGCAAAGTCACGTGAGCTACTTTTCGTGGGTTATTGCGAAAACACGAAGGGTTATAGGCTGTACGACTCGAAAACCAAACAAGTGGTGGTTAGCAGGGATGTGATTTTTATGGAGGACTGCATGAGTGCAAATAAAATCACACCGACCCCTGATCCAGTATCACGGCTTACCAGCATACCCCTGACCTCACAGACTGAGAGCACAGATACAGATGTGAGTGCTGAGGAAAGGGAGGAGACCAATAACCCACAAAATGAGATGCGTAATATATCATTACCATCCCGAAGTGCAGACATTGAGATCAACAATAGTGATGCACCGATTGAGAGGCCAGATGTCACTTTATCACCCCCGAGTGCTGACACCTCTTTTGACAGTTGTGTGAACGGAGCTAGTCACGATGAAACTTACGTTCCCGATACGAGTGATGATTACGACAGTAACGAAAGTTTCGAGCAAACTATGACTTTGAGATCGCACCAGAGAGGGAATAATTTCATGTGCGTCAAAGAAATTACGGACCCGCTGACTGTTAAAGAGGCCCTATCCAGCAGTAACTCCCGGAATTGGAAAGAAGCGATGGATGAGGAGTACCAGTCCCTAATGTCTAACAACACTTGGGAAGTTACGACTCTACCCGCTAATAAACGCGCCTTACCATGCAAATGGGTTTTTAAGACGAAAACCAATGAAAAGGGTGACGTAGTAAAGTATAAAGCACGGCTGGTAATAAAGGGATGTTCGCAAAGAAAAGGAATCGACTACAATGAAGTTTATTTACCGGTTATCAGACTTGCGTCGTTGCGATACTTGTTTGCCCTAGCGGTAAAACACGACTTGGACATATGTCAAATGGACGCTGTATCAGCTTTTCTCCAAGGTGACATAGATGAGGAGATTTACATGGTCCAGCCTGAGATGTATGCAACAGGTGAACAAGTATGCCTTTTGAAAAAATCTCTGTACGGGTTGAAACAAGCAAGCAGACAGTGGAATAAGAAGCTTGACTTTTCACTAAAAAGCATGGGACTTCTACAGTCGAAATTAGATCCCTGCATTTACCACAAGGTTGAAGACAAGGACAACATGATATTTGTGGCTATATACGTGGATGACTTGTTGATATTTACGAATAATCAGACATCAAAATGCTTCATCAAAGAACAGCTGAACAAATGTTTTAAAATGAAGGATCTTGGCGATGTGTGTTACTGTCTTGGCATACATGTGGAAAGAGATAGAAAAAAAGGCGTGATATATTTGGACCAAGAAAAGTACATACAAGAAGTACTACAAAAGTATGGCATGTCAGAGTGCAAAACAGTGAAGACTCCTATTGATATGGGCACAAAGATAGTGGAAAGTAGTGAAGAAACAAAGAAAGTGTTACGTGATATTCCCTATCAAGAAATTATAGGTTGCTTACTGTATGTCTCGCAAGTGACACGGCCAGACATAAGTTTTGTGATCAACTTGTTAAGCAAGTTTAATAACAAGCCTGAAATGCAACACTGGGTTGCCTTGAAGCGTGTGATGCGATACCTGAAAGGTACACAGGATTACAGGCTCTGTTACAAGAACAGTCCTGATGAAACCATGACGCATGGTTACTGCGATGCCGACTGGGCGAGTTCGGAAATTGACCGACGCTCTTGCACTGCTTACACTTTTTTGTTTCAGGGAGGAGCAATCAGTTGGAACTCAAAACGCCAGCCAACCGTGGCCCTGTCTACAACAGAGGCAGAATACATGGCACTGTCGTCATGTGTTCAGGAAGCTTTGTGGTTGAAGCAACTGCAAGAGGGTTTTTGGCCAGAGCTGAAAAACGAAGCTATGATTATATACAGCGATAATCAGAGTAGCATAAAACTTGCTGGCTCAGATGGCTATCATTCGAGAACCAAGCACATCGACGTGCGGCACCATTTTGTCCGGGACAAAGTACACGCAGGCGTCGTTGATGTGCGCTACGTACAGACAGACGTGATGGTAGCAGATGCGCTCACCAAGGCTACGTCGCATCCGAAGCTACTCTTCTGTGCGAAGATGATGGGGTTATGTTTAAGGGAGGATGTAGGAATAGAGTAAACATACTCCTTGCTAAATAGAAACTTGACCACTTGTCACGTTCAAAAAATAACTCTGTGTCATCTATCGTTCCTAATGTCTGTATTGTATTTTCCGTTTCTTGATATTGCTTCTACATTATATTTGCATATTTACTACTAACGGGTATTATTTCCCTCAGTACCAAATCAAAAGTCATTGTGTCAACACGAAACCGACTGTATCTTAAAGAACAAGAAACTGCCTTTCCTAATCACTAAATCCCATTAAAATCGTATTCGGGGATCCATAGGAAATTGAGATTGATTTCCAGATTTCGAAGTGAGTTTTTGCGTAGCAAATTGTCAAAGTATTTGTCAACCGGCCAAATACAAAATCACCTAATAACTTTAATTCCTGACATTGACGAGACTTCACTTAACTTAGTCGTATGACATGCCATTTCGGATACCTGTTTTAGGTTTTTTATTGTGCCTATTCAGATTGTTAAAATATTATTATAAAAAAAGTTATTTGAAACTATTTTGATACATCGTGAGATAACAAATATTGTAACATTACATTTACGCTCAATGTCTCGTATAGTGAAGTATCAGCGAAATATCACTAGTTATTTGTACCAAATAAAGAATTTAAAATGATTTACGACCTTGGACACAAAATTGTGAAAAGACGTGTCTTATAAAGTACCTTATATTTAAACTTAGAATGAGACAGAATGTCAAGCTGTCAATTTTCGTGCTAAGATCAAGAAAACTACATACATAATTAATTGTATTAAGACGTATCTATGACGTTAGCTTTGTCTTTTACACTCATGTGAGAAGTAGTCTTAAGAAAGAACGAGACAAACATGTTACTTTCCTGGGTATAGGACAGCTGGATGCAGTTCGTATAGGAAAGAACCGCGAAGTTTTATGGAATTAAAATTTTTGTATACATTTGTGTAGACGGTGGTGCCACTGTCATAGGCCTTTTAGATTTTGACCGATTTTGTCTGTCAAATACAGTTTTAAGGAAATCATACATTTTTCATGGTGGCGGCGGAAATCGTACAACACATTCTTATTTAATTGATCTCAGATTTCCCATTTTAAATTCAGTAATAAAAAAATCCCTCTGGTTAAAAAAATAAAACTAAGTTTTTGGTATAGTTTTGGTTGTGACACAATTTAATGACGATATTGGTACCAAAAGTCGGCAATCTCCTTTGACCTCTTCCCAGTTTCCGATGAAGGTGAAATTTTGCAAGAATATGTAAATTACATATATGACAATGCAATAGGGAACGTGCACGAACTATAGGTAGCAGCACTAAACGACAAAAGAGACACGGACAGACAATAAAGGAAACTATCGCCTCTGTCAAATCAAGCTGTTAATGTCAATGATAATATGTAAGTGTCAATGTCAAATATAATAAGTCGTAGGTACACTGATGTTAAGCGTCCTTCAACGCGATAAATTAACGTCATTAACGGCGTTTTCGTCAATGTGGCCCCAGCATGAGAGGGTATATGATTTAGATTGGCCGCACTAGTTGGCAGCACCTTCATCGTGCACGTTCCTTTGCTGATCTGATTATAGAGCCGGGAGCCATAGGATCATCTAAATTACATAAGATAAATTGTGTTTCAGCTCATTTGATTAGTGTAGACGTGTAGCTAGCGATGATACAAAAAAGTACAGTCGGTCGGTAATAAAATCTAGTCTCAAAAGTCATTTTTTGACTGAAACTTATTTTTGTGTAAAGTTGGGAAACAGCCTAAATTACCGCCTAACAACGGCCTTCCCTCACTATTTGTCCTAAAGAAACATAATCAGCATGAAAGAGCATGCATCGACAAACACAATGCGCTAGGGTTGCTATCCATATCTCGACAAGGGCCTTATTATCACACTTATGATTTGCGAGCGAGCTGCAGGTGAGTTTCTATACTAAACCAGTCGCGGCCAACTTCGCCGAGCGACATTTGTATGGAACTTCGCTTCTAACTAGCGTGATAAGGCACCAAGTGTACCCTTGTTGTTACATGTATGGTCAGGTTTGGTTTTAGCTAACTATACGTTTTTTTTTCGCAAAATTAGGTCGTCATTTTTCCCTAAAATTCTGGTAAGTACTTACGTATAAGTAGTAGTAAGTTTTCTTTTGTGCAATTAAGTCTAAATTAATAATTATTCTTTTCGTTTCCCTACATAAAAGTATCAGCTCGCCAGAGATAGGGGAGACCGGGCATGGTTGTCTCACGGGTTGGTTGTCACAGCAGCCATTAAATAATACGAAACGAAGGAATAAGTGCATCGATTGGTGAAGTAGGGAAGGGGGTGAAGCTCTTGCGATCTTTTAACACCGAGCGATGCAATTATTCCTTCGTTTCGTATTATTTAATGGCTGCTGTGACAACCAACCCGTGAGACAACCATACCCGGTCTCCCCTACAAGATTTTTGTAAAAGTTATCAGGTAGGTATATTGATACAAAATATAACAATACAATACAAATATTCTTTATTGCACATTGCACACCAGAAAACACATTACAAAAGTACATATACTCCACCGTATAGTTAGCTAAAACCAAACATGACAGTATATGTAACAACAAAGTCATATGTTAACTTTAAATATTCAATTCAATTGCAATAAAACCACCACCAAGGCACCAATACCAACAATCATATTACTGAGATATTATCCGAAAGTAAACCTAATTGCAATAGTAATAGAAGTTATATTAGGGAATCGAAATAATCTCGTGTCGTATGAACGTGAGAATAGAGCGCACCGGCAGATTGTCACAGCATCGGTTAAAACAGTAAGCTAGGGTAAAATCAGATGTGCAAGAATTCTTCTTCTTACTCGGTCCGTCATGGCTGAGGATCGTGATCGAATGCAAATGCCCTCGATGCAGTCCAATTGTACCGGAGCATTCTTATCCATTCTTAAAACTTTGCTTGTGCTTGAAAGAAAAATTACTGCTCCTACACTGTGACGATAACAAGAGAGCAACAATGAACTTCGAACGAAGCTTGGCAAACATTTCATAATAACTAACTACTTTGTTGTCACCACTCAAAAAGCACGCTCATGAGCCTCTCGAACGCGAGCGGTAATAGTACCTAAATCACACAACTAGGGTGGTAAAACAAAGAAAGGCCACGGTCACAGATGCTTGCGGCCCGAGCTGCAAGCGAGGGACGTAAATATGCGATCGAAGGCTTTCTTTATTACCTCCCGTGTTGTGTACAGAATTTTATGTCTACACTTGGCCAGAAAGCGGCTTTTTCCTTACGCGTAGCTTTCACTTTATGGCCAAGTGTGGCATAAAATTCATAAAGACTGCTAAAATCATAACCCAATCTTCTGGCTTTACCGTAGTCGGCTAAAGATCCCCTCGTCGTTATTGTCGCGTGCGTTTACTGTGCCGGCGTATACTAGAGAACCGGTCTGAAATATTTGCCGACGACCTCGTGCGGTTCATTCAATACGGACGGACGGACGCTCCCACCTCGACGTTACTGCATGTTAGTGTATTGTGAGTTACTTGACATTTTTTTGTTGAATTCAATGTTATAACCCAGAATTAATCATCATCATGTAATAGGCTAGACGACTAAAAAAACTGTTTAGTCCGTCAGTTAGATTATTAATAGTACATTACACAACAAGGGTGGTAAAACATAGAAAGGCCGAGATCGCAGATGTTTGCGGCCCGAGCTACAAGTGAGGGACGTAATGTGCGATCGAGGGCTTTCTTTATTACCTCCCGTGTTGTGTACATCATTTTATGTCTACACTTGGTTAGAAAGCGGCTTTTTCGTACTTTTTTTTTTTAATGTAGAGCTGAGCGAATACCCCTGCTTCGAATCTGTTGCAATTTGAGTGAGAATCGATCAAAATAAAAATCGTACCTCGAATTTAGATAACAACTTATTATGTCATTAGAAATCAAAATCAAATACGTTGAAAACAATAGTCGAAGAATTATGAGTTAGTAACAAGTCGAGTTTGTATTTCATGAATTTAGTATAGATTTCTAACCATACAATATATTCATCAATCGTAATCGCTTATTTTAACAATCGATTTAGGTTAGTTTTATCTCCAAATACGCCATCGACGATGTGTCAAAAGATCAACCTAATATATCCCCCAATAGAACTGCAGTTAAAATTGGTTCACGACTCACGAGTTTCACGACCGAAAAAAAAACATACATATTAACATAATAAAGTAACATATATTTATAAAAGAATCAAGATTCTCCTTCTTTTATGAAATCGTTGACAACACCTTCAAATGTTCTCGAAAAAGACAGACAGCATAAAACACGATTCTTGAATGCTTTTTGTCAATACATTATACAAAAAAACTTTCTCACGATCAAAGGAAGGGATGTTTTCTCAAAGACACGACAAAAGACATGGATATTTTTAAAAACTCGCGGTGGGAAATCTGTAACGATTTTATTTATATGAAGGGTGACGATTAAATACAAGTAAATAGGTTTATTTGAGAAATGGAGATTTTTTGATCAGTGTTTTAGTTTATTTATCTTGCCCCGTACATTTGGCTGTATTCAAATCGTGCGACAGCTTTTTGAACTACATCTACTAAACCAATTTTTACGAAGCTTTGCAGGCACATTATATGGAATTTTTGATAACTATATAGTTGCGACCAAGCTCTACAAATTAGCAAAAACTTAATATTTAAGGCTAGCAACTATAGTTGCTAGATTGCAGCGAGCTTTGGACTCCGTCCCCGATCAGTAGGTATTTAAATGAAAAGTAAAAAAAAAATGTTTCATATGATCTTACTACAGTTATGTTAAACTGACTCAGCACAGCACAATATATTCCCGTCACAGTAATGGAATAGTTTCACACTTAATTAACTCAACAGCTAGATCAAATAACAATGGGTGAAATTCCCATGCGCCTTGCACCTCGAGATAGCTCAATTTCATGATATTTGAGATTTACGTAAATACTAAAATTAAGTACTTACCTAATAGAAAGACTTTTCTATTTTTAATTTTATTACTCACTAGAGTATGTGCGGAAAGAGAATAGGCATGGCGAAAACCGGAACTTAACCTAACCAGTATGGCAAATACGGTAGAAAAGCATTACAGCGCCCTCAAATCTAAATCCCATTCTCTTTCCGCACAGACTCTAGCATTGCGGTATTTAGTTTCCCTTTTAAGAACTATTTTTTCTGATTAAATTTCGTTTAGTGTTTTTTTTACCTGGCCGTACTTTGTCATTTAATACAACTTTCCACGGCGAAATTACAAAACCCTGCGACGTACACTGATAAAGAAGACTCCACCATCAAGCGACGAGATATTTTTTCAATAGATTAGAAAATCCGCACAATTTTCCAGCCTGCATAGTGAGTGGCCAGAGATGACCTTTCAAATGAACTGGTTTGAAATTTGCAGTTCTTTAATTACCTAATGTAGCTACGAAGTTAAGAACGCAATCTAAAAGGGATCAAAGCCTTCTTATACCTTTTTTCTCCAGCCCTATAAAATGGCCCCCACATTGTTTCTAGTTCTATAATTGAAGTTTATCTGCCTAGTCTTAGATGAAATGCCTGGAAACCAGTTCTCGGCCGATGCCACAAGTTATGGCGAGGGGCCAGGTGCTAGGCCAGGAAAAACTAGTCAGCCTGGGCTTGGTCACTTGGCTAGTTCATTAAAAAACATCTAGATTTAGATAGATAATGTAAACGCGATGGCTGTCGTCTTTTTTAACCGACCGCGCGGCGTAAAGGGTGTTTCGTTACAGAACTTTTGACGAGCGACTATGTAGTCTAATTTGCATTTCTATGTTAGGCAGTGGCTATATGGATATTGAGTATGAGTAAATATAACAAATAAATAGATGTACGCAATAAATAAATATCTGATTATCGCAAAAGATATGGTCTTTCGTATATTTTTTAACTGAAACGGATAATATTTCGGAACGCGTTGATCAAGTTACGTTAGGTTTATTTTGCTTTGCCTGAAAATTCTATGGTTTGCTTGTGGCGATTGTGTGAAGAGAACCAATTTTAAATTGGTGTAATCGAATATTATGCGGTCCAAAACGAATAAATTGTTGAATTGATGTGGTTTTTTGTATCATTTGAATTTAGTTTAATTCTTTTCCTAATAAATACTTTTACTTTTAACTGTCTAGATTAGTTTTGTAACGTTTTAAATTGTTTATATTTTATTATTGAATCAAATTTAATTCTAATTTATCGTTTGTGAAATAATGAACTAATCATTTATCCACGAGCAGGTAAAAAGGGGAAATAATTCTTAAAACATGCTACGGAACCCAAAGCCAGTCGGTGGGAAAAAACTGGCTCCACGGTGCAGTTGCATAAGGCAAGGTTAGTGCCCCACTCAACGTGCGCCATCAGTTCACATCATACGTGATAGGCATTCAATATTCCTCAAATTGTTGCCATGAATAAAGTAATTTGGGAAGTATTAAGCATTCTACAACCGTAGATAATCATACATAACTGGGGCCCGTTTCACGAAACTACAAGTTACAAATTACAAGCGGAAGTCTCTTTCTATCAAAAGGTATTGAAAATAGACTTCCGCTTGTAATTTGTAACTTGTAGCTTCGTGAAACGGGCCCCTTATGAAAAATCCACACATTAAGGTAGTGCATCGACCCCACAGTATAAATAACATGTATTGTACATTTTCACAGGATTGAGCACCTCATTCTATTTTTTTTTGAGGAAAAATACGCCAACTTTGCTGCGGTTTGCCCAGGGATAAGTTTTCACACCAACCGCTGCTACATATACCATACCAATACCTATCGTAAGTAGGGCTCGGAACCGGTGTTTTGCAAAAACCTCGAAATAGCCCAATATTTTGAATTATTTTATGCTTTTTATGTAGGGCTCACTGTCGATTCGCAGCTAAACCACACTCTGCGATTAATAACCGGATGTCTCAAGCCTACTCCCACTCACTGGCTCCCTGTACTCAGTAACATAGCACCAGCTCACCTGAGAAGAAAAAGATGCCTGCACCAAGAAGCCACTAAAACTCGCTGCAATCAAAACCTACCCATCCACGTAGATCTTGACAACTTTGGGCCCAAAAGATTGAAATCTAGGAATCCTCGTGTCCGTCAAGATAGCGTACACCGTAAAGATATTCAGAATCTGATGCAGCCAATAAATAGTACCGACGAAATACCTAGGTGAAAAAAATAGTACCTTTAAACTTTTCGAAATATAAGGCCTGTTCACGGTGTACGCTACCGGGCGTCAAGCTGGCGTACACCGTTTGTATCTCTGGAACGGCTTTGTTTTTGGAAACGCTTTATATCTCAAAAAATAGTACCCAAATAGTACCCTAGGGCCCTAAAATTTCATCGCTCTAGCTATCGTAGAAGCCGAGATATTCCATGACTTAACGGTGTACAAAATTTCACACCGTCAAGCTGGCGTACCCGGGAATTTCTTATGGAAAGAGCTCACTATATCTCGGCTTCTACGATAGCTAGAGAAATGAAATTGTAGGGCCCTAGGGTACTATTTGGGTACTATTTGTTAAGATATAAAGCGTTTCCAAAAACAAAGCCGTTCCAGAGATACAAACGGTGTACGCCAGCTTGACGCCCGGTAGCGTACACCGTGAACAGGCCTTATATTTCAGAAAGTTTAAGGGTACTATTTTTTTCACCTAGGTATTTCGTCGGTACTATTTGGGTACTATTTATTGGCTGCATCAGATTCGGAATATCTTTACGGTGTACGCTATCTTGACGGACACGAATCCTCCTGCCATGACGATTCCTGATCAGCGGGGTGACTTTAACATAAATGAGGCTTGGATCGAGGAATGGCAACCTTACAAAGACCCTCCAAACCCCTACTTCTCATTCTCTCCTCAAAGCCTCCCTGCTGGATTCACGAAACCCCGCCGCGTCTGGACCGCTTTGAACCGCCTGGGAACGGGTATAGGAAACTGCGCTTATAATTGGCACAGATGGGGTTGGAGCATGTCACCCGCTTGCAACTGCGGACATCCAGTTCAGACCATCGAACACATAGTCTTGGAGTGCCCTCTTACAAGATTCAAAGGTCACATAGACCACATCACAAATATCTCGGAGGAAGCGGTTTCGTACTTGAAACGGGCAAAATTTTAGTTATAGTTCTAGAATATCATTATCCAGTGACTTGTAATGATGCCATACGATAAATAAATAAATGTAGGGCTCAATTAGTACATTGTGTATCAAGGGCGGTAAGTAAGGAATTACAAACGAGTGTTTGTTACAAGGCCGAGGCGAAGCCGAGGGCTTTAATAACACGAGTTTTTAATTCCTTTACCGCCCGTGGCACAAACAATGTTTTTCATCACACTTGTGAGGAAATCTGATTAAAATAACCTTACTTAACCTAAATAAAATTGTAAAACTGACAGTGACATTAGTGACATATCCACCGACAATGCGAATCTCAAGTCCCGTTCGGAAACCATAGCGGTAAAGACTTAAAATGATTGATTTTATATTTTCAAAATACTGAAATACACTATTTAAACATTTAATTAATGTTACCGAAATATGTGTTTATATATTTCAGTGATAAAAGTTAAAAAAGTAAGTTGGCGTTTTCTTTGAAGATGACAAATAAGAGTAAAACAGAACAAGCGTTTCAAATTTAAAAAGAAAACCTAGGGCATAATAGGTCATTTACGGCCCACAAAACCTACGTGTAATGACACCATTTTCGAGCAAGTGTGATGAAAAATGTATTTAAGTAACTAATGACTTCGAATTAGAAGATAGTCCGATTAAAAAGTGAAATAATAAAAATAAACCAAAGAACGAAAAGAACAGAATAAATACCGGTATTTTTGTATGGAGAAAATACCGGTTTCCGGGCCCTGATCGTAAGCAATTCTCTTCTTCTTACAATTAGTCATGCACTCTTGGCAGAGTGGTCGTGGTCAGCTCGGTCGAGTCTTGCGCCACCACTTCTCTTGTGATGCGACGCCATGTATCTCCATGTTTGGCGGAGTGAGAGTTAACTTAATTTATGCTGGAATGTGTCACAGATTTTGATGAGGTCTGTCCACCGTGTTGGAGACCGCCCTCGAGATGTTTTGCCCTCGACTTTCCCTTGCACCACGAATCGTTCCATGGGGTCCTCGCTACGGGTGATATGCCCGAAGAATGTAAGGATTCGTATTTGCACAGACGAGACGACGATAATCTCTTTTTAATGTTGAGTTCTTTCAGGATCGAATCGTTGGTATTTCAACGTACGTTGGTACCCTACTCAGCTGAAATATGATAAGTAATAGAATTTGAACATTACCGATAGTTATGCATGACTAAAGGTCAAGCTTCAATTAAAAAATATACTTAGCGTAAATAATACATAAAATAAGTTTAAAGTAGATTGAAAAGAATACCACGGCACACTAAATACTACAATAACCAACATGACCTTTTAAATGATCTGGTTTGAAATTTGCATAAGTTCTTTATTTCAAGGTCGGTTACTAGTGTAATACAAGTGTATGCGGAAGAAATTATATATTTTAATGAATAATTAAAAATAGATTATTTTTTATCTAAACGATACATAATTTCGGTATTAAACTGTTACGACGATACGAGCTTAGAGAGCGTTGGATAAGCGAGTGGTAAAACAAAGAAAGGCCGAGATTGCAAATGTTTGCGGCCCGAGCTGCAGGCGAGGGATCGAAGGCTATCTTTATTACCTCCCGTGAAAGAAAGCGGTTTTTTCCGTACGCGTAGCGTGCGGTAAAAGTCACTTTATGGTCAGATGTGGCATAAAAAACATAAGACATCCACTGCTGAATGTAGATTATATATATACAACTACCAAAACATATACAGGCTGCCTCCAACGATGGGGCTTTACATAAGTTCGATTCTTTTCGCTAACCATAGATACTTTTGTTTTGCAATATCTCTTCATATAAATTAAGATAGTTCAATTCTGAGAGCAGTGAAATCTCACTTAATCGTACGTTTGTATGAAAAAAATAAATTAGTATTTCGCGTATTTTTAAAAAGTTGTAAAACGAAAGTAGCTTAAAATAAGGAGTAAAAACGACCCTTTCTTTTTAAAGCCCCATTGTTATAGGGTTATTCTTCAGAAATATGTCTGCGGTCACCTTATTCCTCTGGCCTCTTTTCATACTAAATGTATGGAGACAGAGGAATAAGTCGCAGACATATTTCTGAAGAATAACCCTAGAAGAACCCTATATAGACCTTGTCCAGCTTGGTTTTTTTGAACCTGACTTATCCTATAAGTCCTAATGACTCTTTGATAGAAATCCTGACCAAGTGAGGGCTTACAAACCTGCAAAGCAAGTTCGCTAGCCGCGACCACCGTGTCTTTTCGCTGATCGCTCAAAGTGAGCAACGAA
Source organism: Eudemis profundana (assembly GCA_947034925.1). NCBI lineage: Eukaryota > Metazoa > Arthropoda > Insecta > Lepidoptera > Tortricidae > Eudemis > Eudemis profundana. The sequence goes on from OX344809.1 coordinate 4,694,962, forward strand.
CCAGCGTGATTTGTTGAAACCAGCGGTCGGATACCGGTATTTTCTCCATGCAAAATTACCGGTATTTTTTCCGTTCTTTGGTTTATTATTTAATTTTTTAATCGGACAATCTAATAATCTAATAATAATTAATTAAATACATCATTGAGCCCTACATAAAAACATAAAATAATTCAAAATATCGGGCTATTTCGGGGTTTTTGCAAAATACCGGTTCCGAGCCATAGTTGAAACGGTTCAAATGTTTCAAATGTAGTGTGTGCTCAAGCTAATGGGAGTTTTAGCTGTCGGTTTGTTGGGTGTGCTTCATAAGAATCATCAAAAGCAATGATATTATGGGAACCGTTCAAGACCCAGAAATAACGAGTCACTTCCGTTTTCAACTTTTTCGAATGCACCCCTTCTGAATAATCAAAGGGTTTTTTACAAAATACAACTTAAACGACTAATCTGGATGACACCTGTAGTCAGTGTAAATGTTCTTCTAGAAGGCTCACCCAGTCTTGTCAGTTAAGTTGTTTTTGAAACCTTACTTCAATGTTAACTTTCGGCCATATTTTTAGACCTTCGTCATTATAACTAGGGATGTAACGATACCGATACCGATACCGATATATCGGCCGATATATCGGTATCGCCGATATATCGGTATCGCCGATATTATACAACCGATATTTGAAGAATTTGCTGTATGAAAAAAAAATCTCCAAAAAGTAATTTCAATTTCTGACTTAATTTATGTATTGGTCTATTCTATTACCTTGTGCAATGATAATTACTATGTTAATTACATCTTTGGTTCTTAATAAAAAAAAAGAATTTTGAGTTGACAATTTATTATTTTTACTTTACACTTTCAAGGTTGACTCTCTGGTAAATATAACCAGTAGTCATTGCCATTAGTTATAATAAGGACATAAAAATATCTGAAATTCATACTTCATTATTTAGCTAAGATATCGGTATCGGTATCGGTATCGCCGATATTAACTACTATATATCGGTATCGGTATCGTATCGGCAAAACTGTGTATCGTTACATCCCTAATTATAACCCCTTTTGGAGTTTGTTGGATCGAACATACAAGTCACCAAGGACCGATCGATTGGGGCAGTACGTATACGTGACGCTACTTACTGTGCATGATTTTTTTAAAGGGGTTCTTAGATGCCCATTGTTATGTTCCTTTTACCCCTTATTTTTAAAAAGCCTTAAAAACTGTGATCCTCTAACCTCCACGGAACTTAGGTATAATTTTAAGAGCATTTTATCCGCTGTGGATGATGTTTCTGGACATATTAAATTCAACACTTCGCCAAGTCTTTGAACTTGGTTAAAATGGTAGTTGTCTGAACAATACCTAAATTCTGACAGTAGAGTCATTTCAGTTAATTGCTGAATTGTAGATACGTACTTTCTTACTGCACAGTCACGTAATATGGTACATTGTGTATTAAGGGAAGTAAAACGGGAATTACTAACGAGAGTCTATCAGAACTGTTCTTAGTACCTAGAACCTGTTCTTAGAACTGCCCGTGAAGCACACAATGTTGTTCATCACATTTGCAAGGAAAAATAGTACATTACACAAATAGGGTGGTAAAACAAAGAAAGTCCGAGATCGCAGATGTTTTCGGCCCGAGCTGCAAGTGAGGGACCTAAATATGCGATCGAGGGCTTTCTTTATTACCTCCCGTGTTGTGTACATCATTTTATGTGTACACTTGGCCAGAAAGCGCCACTTAATGGCCAGGTGTGGCATAAAGAAAATTAAGTATCTATCACCTATCTAGTCTTACTGCTTCCGATGCCTATAAATAATTTAAATGATTACAAAGACCACTCGTAAACAATGTCTTTCTAAATATATCCAGCAACTACGAAATATAGCGCTGGGCGTGTTCCAGTGCTCTCTCAAGTATGCGGTCAGACAGACATACATACACGTTACATACCTACCTATAGCAATGCGGAAGACGGCTCGCTTCGTTTGTAAGAGAATGGTTCTAACTTCTGGCTTTAGCGCTTCTTAACAAATTGTCGGCTTTATGAGTGGTCTCAATAAGAACATGTCATTTGACTTTTTCTTTCAGGTTGATTTCAATCATTTTTGGTTGTTAGAAGTTTTGCGTTTTGATTAATAGAACTCCCAAATACTTAGTAAAAAAACTTTGAATTATGATTCCCGACACCATATTGTTTCCTGATTGATCTGATGCAGGGGTCGGATACCGGTATTTTCTGCATACAAAAATACCGGTATTTTTTCCGTTCTTTGGTTGATTATTTCGTTTTTTAATCGGACAATCTAATAATACGAAATCATTACTTAAATACATGATTGAGTCCTACATAAACCCGCCGCCGCCCGGCGCCGTTTCGTCGCCAAAATAGATATATTATTCTTACGTTTCATGACGCATTGGTTTTTTTACTGTAATGTCATGTTAACATGTATTTATAAATAAATAAACAAATAAATAAAAAGCATAAACTAATTCAAAATATGTATTCGGTGAGCCCTGATCTGATGATTGTTTTTAGATAAATTAGAATAGAATGATAATTTATTTGCAGAAACACACACAATGGTTATAAAACAGTAAACATGAATAATAGATATTGTGTGTACGCAAAAAGGTGTAAGCTCAGCATGTGCTGCAGCCGGGGGGCAACAGCGCTGATTTTCAGCTTAAACCTTGTTGGTGACATTCGACCACGCACACAGGATATCAGCAGTCTACAAAAATTGAACAACAAAAAAAATAGAAAAAGAGGCCAGCGTACAAAAAAGGATCAAAATATAAAACTACTTTACCCTAATACTAAAAATAAAAATAAAAAACATAACAAAAAAGAATGAACAATGAGATTACGTTACTAACTTACTTGTAAGAATAATTCGTACTACTATAAAAAGAACGAAAGAAAGAACTTCGTAACTTTCGTTGACTGTATAATAATTAACACTATCTTCAACCTAATTCCACTGTCACATTCTTATTAGTTGCCAATAGAACCAATGGCAGTAATGAAATCTGTCATTTAGTTAGAGAATTCCGTGGCGGCTGTAAGACCGGTTACCCATCCGAGCTTTAACAGGTTCTGAGTTACTTGTAATGATAAGGAAATGCCAAATAAAACAAATTAACGACAGTGTCATGTCATTTATGAATGAGTTTTGGTTTACCGTGGATTTGTAGATTGCCGTGTGACGGGAACACCCGAAAATTCACATTTCTAAATGCTACTTTTTGCTGAACGATCATTTTACTGTAGACGGTATAATAGATAATAGAAAATACAATGAACGTTCAATTACGTTCGGTTAGTGGTTTATTATGCAAAAATAACATTTCTTTTAGCTTAATAGGGTTTCGGAGTTGTGAAATCCGGAATTATGATGTTTTCGGAATAATTAATCTTAGGAATGAAGTAGTGTACCTATGTGTGTGTAATATCTCTGATAGGATTGAGAAACGCTAGGATGTGTGAAATTATTAAATTAATGACAATAAATTTAGTAATATTGTGCAGTTTGGGAATATCCGAACATAATACATAACCGTTCCATTTATCAGCTATTCCTCTGTCTCTCTAACTCTGTACGTCTCTTTATCAATGATACATAATGTAAAATGGGATGCCAAGACTAATTTCTTTCTTTTGATATCTTATTAATGCTTATGTTAAAAAGTTTCAGGTATCATGTAGAGCGAAGCTTCTAACTATACAATTTCTACAAGCCTTAACTCTACCAATCCTACGTCTTGGTCAAATGACAAATTTAAGTACGGTTTTATCCTGCAGACTATTTCTAGTATCTAGTGTATTGTATTACAGTATTTACGGTGTTAGGGCCACTATGCACATTGCACATACTTTGTGGTATATTACTTTGAGCTTTTTAGTTTATTTTTTAGGTTAATACTACAGGCTTAGGTTATCATCGATCACTTGGTCTAACAAATAATAATCCGAGATAAATGGTAAAAAAGCTTCGAACTTATGGCCTATGCGATTTACCGCGTAGACGGCCGTTTGAACCAGCACTTTTTGCGGTCCCATTCAATAACCGCCAAAAGCAACCGTTAAACACCTGCCGTAACCAGCCAAGGGAAACGTCGGCGTCCATTAACACAGATCATAACATAACATAAAAAAATAAAAAAATGAAAAAAAAACAGCAGTTTATGTGTAAGAATCCGACTACAGTTACGTCTAACGAACTTTAATTAATTATACGAAATCTCAAACCATAAAGTCGAAAAGCACCACGTTTTCGTACAGTTATATGTTGTGCAAGATAACCAGAATCGAGATAAGACTGTTTGCTTTTGGCTATCCGACGTGCCGTGGCAAGTCCGAACGTAATCTTTATACGAGTTAACGTGAATATAACCAGTTTCCGAGCGTTCTTAACGGTTAAGGCGCTCCGGCCTGATTGATTGAACATTTTTGTGACAACGCGAAACTTGACTTGGCTTACCTTCCGTTGGGAGCTGACGGGGAATGCACCAGCTTCACTGCAAACAGGAACTGAATAGCACACACGAGAAGACAGCACAGGTTGAGGGAGAGAGTTAAGGCACACAGGGCTAACGTCACTTCGTACACTACAGCGAACTCTTCAGGAGCACTAGTCGCCGGCGCGGAGATTTTGAGGAGGAACAACAGCGCCAGCAATGCGAGTAATAAACTGACAAGGCAGAGAAGAGCTAAGGATGTTAACGCTTCTTCGGTCGCCGCTCGGATGCTCCTCGACCTCGCTGGTGTTCTGGCTCCATTCACGTTCCCATTGGCTATCTTTGGCGGAGACGCGACCGGTACCGGCGAGAGGACCGACACGTTAGTCGGGTTGGCCGGCTGCCCGCCAGGACTTACGCTGGCCGACGTCCCTCCAACGGAATGCTTGGAGGAATCCAAGGTGGACACGTTGAGGGGTAAATGATGGTGCGGCCGCCGAGGCATGTTCTGATAGCGTTGGTCGGCATCGTTTGCCGCCGGCGGCCGCTGAGCATGCTTCAACATGTCTGTCTCAAGCCGCGGACAGCCATACCGCGGACCTGTTTTCTTGCATCGAGTCTCGAGCAACGCGTGCGGCGGTCGGCGGTCGCGGGCTTACTGAAGTTACTGCAAGCCCCCCTTCTCTTACCTGCGGTAGTAATTATGTCAGTCTCAGGGTGCAGGCTCGAGCGCATACAATCGTGCGTGCATAGATCGTCGCCAAAACAAACTTTCAATGGACGTTGTTTGGTTTAGTAACGCTCATTGTTTTTAATAAATGCGGATTGTTTGAAGTTTATAATAACGGAATACAAACATACAGAAACGAATGGTGCGTTTGTTTATGAAATACCCATTGTGGATAGTTTTATCAAATCGTTTTTAGGAAGTTTACTAGAACAGATAACTAAATTGATTTCCGTTAATATTTTGAAATTAGGAAATAGTGCTCAATAAAATTGTCTTCACTGTTTAGGTAGAGGTATACAATATGGGATAAACAATATCATAGTAATAAGTACAATTTTCACAAAAAAAACTTACCGCGTTGCATTTCTTTCGGTGTTTTTTCTCGACAATACCTAATATCCTCTTAGGAAACGCTGGTAGACTTTGATTTAAAAAAAACCCTCTAATAAATAATTAGCTCACAGAGACGATTGCTTTTAAAATACAATAAAACTAAACCCGAAGACTTTAGGCCACAAGTAATCATAAGCCAGATATAAAAAAAGTTTCTGTCAAAAAAAAATTATTTGGGACAAGCTTTTATTGCCGTACTTTCTATAATCGCAAACTGCACGTCAAACCTAATCAAATGAGCCCAAACACGGTGAATTTATCTTGTGTAATTTAGATGATGCTTGCTATGGCTAGGCTACCATCCGGCCCCATCATCAGATCAGTTCCATATCATAACAATATTGCATTTACATCTGATTTCCTACATAGGTATTCATGCAAAATTTCAGCTCAATCGGAAATTGAACTTGCGAGATTTGATTACAGACAGACATACAGATACCGGGACAGGTGAAACTACATTAAAGCTTGTAATAAGTTTCTATCAAAAAAATGTTTTGTTGAGATAAGCTTTTATTGCCGATTGTACTTTCTTATATAATCGCAAACTGAACGTCAAAACTAATCAAATGAGCCCAAATACGGTGAATTTATCTTGTGTAATTTAGATGATACTATGGCTACCAGTGGCGCGGCGTCCAAAGAACTCGATTCCTACCGGCTTGCCTAATATCAGACATTTGAGCACCTTATTCTACAGCTCTTAAGGAAAATGTACGCCAAATCTGCACCGGCTTGCCCAAGGATATATTTTACGCCGCGCCACTGATGGCTACCATCCGGCCCCGTCATCAGATCAGCTTCATGTCACAATAATATTGCATTGTCATCTGATTTAGATATGCATGCAAAATGTCAGCCGGGAAGTGGGTTAAATTGGACTTGCAAGATTTGAATAAAAGCTTGTAAAAACGATATCAGAGAAAAATACTTTCGATGAATTATCTCAATGAAATGAATCACTTGACGTTTGTCGGAAATTCAATGGTCAATTATATTCTAGAACTAGTGTCATTAGACCCATTCCTCAATCAGGAAGACAGTTCTGTGACTTTTCAAAACGACCTATTTCATTTACAAAGTTATTTGGAAGTAATCTTTGTGAGCTTAAACTTAGGGTAGAAATTAGCAGAGAGAGACGCTAGGGTAAAGTTAACTCATTTACAAGACATTCAGTTGGCGCCATTTCAAGCTATCGCCACGTCAATCACACGAAATGATAAGACAGGAATTTACTCCAGTGTACTGTAAAAAGGATCAACTTTGTGCGAAGCTAAAGTTTTTAGGGTTTCGTGCCCAAGTGTGCCAACGGAACCCTATTACTAAGCATTCGATGTCCATATGTCTGTCCGTATGTTACAGGGCTGTATCTTTTAAAACGTTATAGGTAGATACTTGAAATTTTCACAGAACGTATATTTCTTATGCCGCTATAACAACAAATAATAAAAATAATATAAAAATAAAAGGATGCACAACGGTGGTACAAAACCCTTCGTGCGCGAATCCGACTCGCATATGGCCAGTTTTTTTACCTACATATCGCCGACCATAGGTCCAATTCCGGTAAGGGACAGGCAAAGTAACGCGCCTTACGCCAATTGTATTTGTCGTCTATGTGGCCAACAAGCAAGCAGACTACTTGATAGAAACGAAAGCAGAAACTACAGCTGTGTACCTAGCTTGATAGCACATGGCGTCCATGGAAATTGATATCCGACCGCTTCACTATTTTTACCCGACGTCAAAGAGGAGAGGAGTTCTCAGTTCGTTGGAATCTTTGTCGAATTAGGAAGAGGATAATCGGAGCAAAATTTCGACGTGTAATAGGGAATATGCATTAATTTTTTTTAACACATATCTTAACAAAATTTGAAAATACCGTAAAAAAGATGACATAATGTCAAAAAAAAATTAAAATCGACCGAGAAATACGGAAGATATAAACATTTTAAAGCAGTAATCAGATAGCGATTAGACAGAGAGATCCGATATGGACTATGACGTCATAGCACATAGCCGCCATACAATCTCTATACTATATTCTGTTTTGCTAGAAAGAGATAGAGATAAATCTTTGTTGTCTTATATCTTGGTTATTTTTAGAGTTATTCGAAAAATATTTTTTTCCTGCGGTTTCTTATATGAATGAACTTTTATTAAAGTTTATAAAAAATATCATGCATATTCCCTATTAAAAACCATAAACTCAAACTCAAAAAACTCAAAATAACCCGAAAGTTTGGTCGGACTCTACTTTTCAGTGCCAAAGCGAAGGCGACGCTGACACCGACGCTCGAAAGGGAACGTGCACAACGAAGGCACAGTCAGTATAATAGCAGTAATTTATTTTCCTACAAAAGGTACATCGCGCGCTTGAATGTGTGCGCGCCGTGTACGAACGCACTACAAGCAACGTCTTAAGAATGCGTAAGAATGCTCCAGTATGGATCGCACTCACACAAGCGTGCTATCGCGCGGTGTGAATACGTGTCGCGCGCTCCTAAACGTCTGAAGTTGTTCATACTGTTTCGTCTTTATACTTTGACAACGTTGCATTGTCGCTGCGCGGGCGCTGACAAGTCGACGACCCCTAAAAGCGCTAGTGTGGGGTACCTCATAATTAGACTGTAACGCTCATGTACCTAGGATGCTGTTATTAAACTTGTAGGCATCCCCATCTGCCAACATTTCGACTGACATTTCAAAAAGGATCGAAGCCACACTATAATCACACAGGATGTGACCGGGTGTTAGCTACTTGGCGCGTGCACTACACAGCACCTGTCGCAGGTGTTCGTATTAAATATTCAATAAAAAGTGTCCCATACGGACGATGAACATTCGCTGTAAGATAAGATAAGACATTAGAAGCTAAACGCTAATGTCTCCATATAAAAGTTACGTTCTTATTTTAAGGTGATTCCAGTCGGTCGGTTCCCCATACACACAAAGAGTCGACATCAGTTGAGGTTGAAATGTGTTTCATTTTACAGCTTGATATATTTTGGCTGGGCGAAATGAAATAGAATAGTACCTACTTTTTGATGTAAGTGCGGAAAGTATGTCATTTTTCACCAGTCCCGGGGTGTATTGGCCCGAGTCGCCAGGCGAGGGTAAATACTCGGGACGGTTTTGTTTTATATTTTAAATTAATTTACAAGCAGGAGCGACGTGCATGGCTCAAACGCCATGATGAGAGAGAGAGACGGCAATAGCTTCCGTCCTATTCGGAACAGAGCTCACTGTGAGAATCTCAATTTTTTTTATAATCTCTATATAAATAGTTTTGAAGTTATTTAAGAAAATAGGCAAAAATATACCATTCCCGCCCCTTATCTCCGAAACTATCGGGCCTAAAGTTTTGAAAAAAATACGAAAAATAGTCCTACAACTATAGAATACCTACAACAAAAGTATAATTGTGTTGTATTGTTTTGAACGTACGGAACCCTCTCCACGCGAGTCTAACTCGCACTTGTCCGGTTTTTAAATAACGCCCATCAACTCGTGTGTGGCTGTATAGGATGGAAGCCACACGATGCCTTAGCTAAGGTACGAGGATATCCGCCCAAACTTGCTCAAAACCACATAACTTGAGACGGTGCTCTGTAATCGACACAGTAGCAAATTAAAAAAAAAAGTTTATTTCGGTCAATTAAAAATCCATATTTTGTTAGTAACAAACAAGCGCTTGCGCAGCGCATTAAGCCTGCGCGGGGCCTGTAGCATTTCTTTAAAGCTTGGTGTATCTCAGTTATGCTTAATACCGACTGACCGGTAATTTTATACTTGACGAAATGTCATAAAGAGGGGGGTCCCCTTTTGCGAGTGGGCGCGGGGCCCCCCAATGCGCGGGGCCCGTAGCATTTACTACTCTTGCTACGTGGCTAATCCGGCACTGAATCGACACAACATCGTCTCTTGTTTCACGGTCAGGGAAAAGCATTGTGAGGAAACCTTTTTTTTTTTTTTTTTGACCCCGGGAAATGCATAAAACTGCATACCACTACGTAACCTAAGGCCATGGGGGGTGACAGCCAGATGTTACGTATTGGTTATGTGGGGCTCTCCGCTCCTGAAGGGATTGGCCTACCCACTAAAACCCAGGGATGCTACCAACCTGTGCCTTGACGGTGATGCCGTGGGATCGCTATCAAGCCACCACAACATCACCAGCACCTCCGCCCTAGGGCGGACCCTCTCCGAAAAAGGCACACTGTAGCATGGCCAGTGTGCCTTCCCCACCTGCTTCCCTCCGACCAACCGGGCCGTCCCCCAGGGAAGCCAGGAACCAACACCAGACACACAGGGTCCGCATGTGTATCCGGTGTCAGTCCCTCCCTCGCCGCCACGGGAGGACAAACGCCCCTGCCCCGCAGCCGTCTACGGGAGGACAAACGTCCCTACCCCGCAGACACTCCCGCCTGTCCTTACGGACCGCGGTGGGCCAGTCCTCCGCCTCCCGCCCCCAGCACATGAGGTAGCGGCAGCCTGCAAGGCTGAGTTCTCGGGACGCAGAGGACTAGTCCACCGCCACCACGCAGCGGCACAGGTCACCCGTCTGGTGCCTGCCCGCAGTGCCCCCCAAAAGGAGACGTCGGAGGGATGCTGCCCGTGCCCGACGCTCCGCCCTCGCGTGCCGCACCTGGAGAGTCCTCTAACAGAGGAAACCCGGTGCGAGACCCCCCAACCCCCCCTGACAGGCTCATTCGCAGCATCGGCAAGTGATCAATTAGGGGCCCCTAAGAAATCACTTGCCGTTGCTCCCGGGGTGCACCGGCCAAGACGCTTCCCTTTCCTGCGGATCAACCGGATCAAGAGGAATGAGAAGAATCCAGACACTCTGGGAGGTTTCCTGTCTAGCACCCCATTGTGAGGAAACCTGCACATTGAGTACTTGTAATCGAAACTTCACTCAAGACTATAATTTCACAGTGAACAACATTGGACCTGCACATTGATCATGTGTGATCAAAGTGTCTGAATGAAACGGACAAAAGCGCTGGGGTGATGATGTTTTTTCATGTTTATGTGTATGGTATAAACATGTTCTAAGACGTCTTCTAAAGTAACCAAGAGCTTGTCTGGTGATTGAAAAACTTGCATCTGTTGTAGGGTGACCATGAGTTATTGTTACGGTCAATATTATATTATTTTTCTTTAATATTATTGCTATTTTGAGTTCCAACATTGACACCCATTTTACAAGCTTTTATTTAATTTCACATGTCCCGGTGTCTGTAATCAAATCTTGAAAGTTTCTGACCCTCTTCCCGGTTTTAAAATTTGCAAGGATACGTTCATTTAAATTGATTACTGTCGAGGTATTTACCTACCTAGTTTGTAATATTGTACCTATAGGTAGATAGATAGACTCACGGATCCCACAGTCAAACTGTGGAAACAGTTTTGTGGGACGATGTACCTTTGCTAATGTTTTTGTCATTTGAATAAATATATAAATAACACATGGTTACAAAATTTTAATTTTAAAAATTTTCCGGAAGTTTTTTTCACTTTTTTTTTATCTTTTGATACAGTGAATTTAAATCTACCAGCCGTTTCTATCTATCAGCTTTTATTTTCCGTATATCTTTTTGGTATTTTATGTGAGGGTAGGCATATTACAAACATGTCATATCTCAAAAACTAAAGCTGATAGATGAAAACGATTTTTATTTTCAGAATCAGGATGCCATAAGTCTACATGAAAGCTAATTAACGGTCCGGAAAAAAATCATTGTAATTACGTGTAATAATAATAAAATAAGATGACAATACAATATTATGATGACATGACGCTGTTCTGATGATGGAGCCGGATGGTAGCCATAGGATCATCTAAATTGCATAAGATAAATCCACCGTGTTTGGGCTCATTTGATGACGTAGCGTGTTGTCAGACTTAATTAATGAAACAATCGGCCAGAGTTCATCATCACTTGTATCCGTGTTTCCGTGTTCAAAATTACAAATAGCAGAAGAATCCGGCAATATCCGGTTAGGATAGTTTATGGTCACCCGCGGCGAACCGTTGCGCGCAAGAATGTTGCGAATCTAGTCGATGCCCGCGCACACCATGGACTTGGATAATTTTGATATCAGTAATTTATTAATTAGGTTTTATTTTTGCTTTTGACATTTGTTTATTATTATTTTTTATACATTTGACGATCTCTTTGTGGATTTATTTGAATTTTAAACTCTAAAATCAATGTAATTTTCATTAAGAAATAAATAAATCTAATATAATCTTTGGATTATTTGAGCATTTATAAAAAAGTTTTTGTAGATCAATTAACGAATCCTTAATTTAATTTCTTAGTCTTTAATTGAGCATTTTCATTGTTACATAATATCTTTTCAGATTGCCAACGAATTTTAGAACTAACCAATCCTACTAATATTACTTATTATATTATAATCAATGAGCTAGAATTATTTATTCGTAGTATCCCTAATTGGTTCCTATTTCATTACCAATATTTTTGATGATTACTTATTATTGGTTGATGTTTTGTAGATTCATTTGGATAATTAGGGAAAAAAATCACGATAGACCCTTAGTAATTAAAAATAAACAATAACAGTACCTATTGATTATCAATAAAAACATTTAACAGGTTGAGGTGGGACCGTTTTGTGGCAGCGTATCTATTTTTAATTTAATTTGTAATACTCTTTTGTTTTTTATCTTGTGCTGCCATGAATAAATGTATTTTCTTTCTTTCTTCTAACAAAATAGGAAAGTAACGACTTTTACGACAGTTTACGGTTCTCCTAAATTGTCGACAGAAAAGAGAATTTCATCGAGCAGTGTGTGAGGCCCTGAAATCAAAATTCCTCAAAGCACAAGTTCGCAGTTTATGCAGAAATTTCTTGGTAGAGGCTAACCGCAAGTTCTTAGTATAGGTTACATACTTTTATTTTAATTAACCGTGGAAAATAACGACCTTTAGAAGGCAAGTTTGAGGTTTCAACAGGTTTATTACATTTACCACCGATACAAACAACGTAGTGTTTCCATCTCTTTCTAGCTAGTACTAAATCTGAGGGAGAGATGGTTACAAAGCTACGCCGACGGTAGACTATGTAAACAAACTAAGCATATGCATATATTATCAATTACCATAGTTTTGCATTTGAACCACCTGTTGTTTCTAATGTCTTTTCTGCTACCAAAAGGTTGTCTGGAAGATTTCGCCTCTTAAGACTGGCCTGTTGTTTAGCATTGGTTTTTTTAATTAGTAATTTTAATTTAAGGATCTCTTTTAATATTTGGAGTGCAATAAAGAGTAATTATTGTATTGTAGATGAACCTAAAATGCAATGAACCTAAATTAGGTAGGATAGCGTATAGGGCTCAAAAACGTTTTAATCCTAGCTACTCGTATGGTGGTAGTTAAGCTGTTCTTTAACCATGTATATATGTGAATAAAACCCTCTACATCTTCATGTTTTCATCACACACTATCAAGTTATTGTCTCAATATTGACTTTCGATAATTAGTTAGGTATCTGACCCGGTCACGCGAGATAAACCACGGATCATACGTGTTTTGTCAGTCCCACTGCGCGGTATACTCGAGAATATGTCGTAAGTTATTAGGAATAAATAGAATCTTATGTGGTGATCTTTTATTTTTTCAATTTATTACGTGCTGATTAAATCCCTTCGGCCGCCATCGCAACCATGTTTCGCAACCAGTTGCAAAGGAAGAATTTTCCTCCTTTGTTGGCAACTAGTTGTGAATGAAGTACATTTTACATTAATACACAACCAGTTGCCAACTAAGAATATTTTTAACAATATAGTTGCGACAAAATGTTTTTCTTTCTTAATACGCAACCAGACTGAATAAAATATTTGAGCGGTAATAAATAATGCAAGGAACATAGGTATCTCTTGCACATAAGAACATTGTCAGAAACTTAGGTAACCTTTTTGAACGTTACGATACAACGATTTGGTTTGTCCTAATAGTGTCACAATAAAAAGTAATATGTCAAAGTAGTTCCGATAAGCTTTCTAAAATAAAACATGGATTTCCCAAGGTTGAAAAAGTTTTTATACCTCATCTACTTTATATATCATATAACTTCTTCGTTGCGTAGCCAGAAAAGAAAAATATGTTTAGCAACTGGTTGCGAAACTTAGTTGCCATGATGGAAAATGTATAACATCTTCGCAACTGGTTGCGTATTAAGACAAAATATTCGGCTAACGCAACTAGTTGCCAACAAAGGAGGAAAATTCTTCCATTGCAACTGGTTGTGAAACATGGTTGCGATGGCGGCCGAAGGGGATTAAATGAGTGTTTTTATAAAAAAAAAGAATAATAGAAATATGTGCTGTTTTAAATTGATAAAATAAATGATTTAAGTGCACCCGTTAATAAAATATAGACGATAAAATTTAAGAGAAGGATAAAATTAAAGTCACTTAAACACCGCTATAATATAAATTAAAACACATTTCAAACATTCATTGATGCTGTAGATTCTGTAGAGGCAAACAATGACCCTCTTGGTGACAAAATGGCTAGGTGGTGTAGGTAGTGTTGCACGTTGTCTGGGCGACAGAGACGCTACTTCGATTCAGCCTTGACAGTAGGTTAATTAAACGTGTAATTTTGTATTTGGTCTTTTAACAATAATCGTAAATTGACTCATCTTCACTCGTTGACTCATCACTACACAATTAAATAAATGAATAAACTTACATTTTTAAACGTGTGTGTAAATGGTTCTACGGTTTACCTCTGTCATTCGTCTAAGTGAAGAATTATGCCGAAAACTTCATCCTTAGAATTGCCTTAGAACGTCTACTGGTTTTCTTGATATCTGTCACTCGTCTTTATTATATACTAGCTCTATACTACTTCAATCTGCCCCAGATTTTTTTAGATGTTTTAATAGTAATTCTGCTATTCGGTCGGAGACAAACCCAACAAATCAAAGATCATAAAAATCGGTCCACCCGTTTTTGTGTCATAAAATGGTATTTAGCTCTGAAAATGACAGAAGTTCAGCTTTCAATGGTTTCAATTAACTATGATACCATGATGTAAATAAAACTCGTTTGTCTGTGGTTTAGAGACCTTGGCATTGAATTAGTTTGGTTGGCGTTATTTTTAGGTTATGTTGTTTATCGGATTCGGAAGGCAAATATTTTAGATCTTCGTCTCTTTTAAATGTAAGTGTCCGTGTTTCTACCATTTTATTCGTATTTGTTGTAATAATTTCAATAAATTAACATAGTTAAAATATAATTAGAAGAAATAAGTAATGTAACAATGATGTTATACCGTAAATAATTATCACGGTAATGCAACTGTGTCACCATCCTAAACAACTCTATCAGTACTATATGAAAGAAACATGACGTTTCTTTATTCGTTTTTTAATGCGGGTAAATTATACCACATTTTTATAAATATAAATAGGTAGATTCAAGAAATCAAAGTACACAGAAAAATTAAATAGCACTCACCTATAGTCCAGACTGGGAATCGAATCCAGAGGTACCGGGTTCGATTCCCACTCTGGACCATAAGCGAGTGCCATTTAATTTTTCTGTGTAGGTACCTACTTTGATTTCTAGTATCTATTTATATTTAAATCTATCAGTGCAAGTATTAATGTGCCCGAACCGATATATTTACTCAAATGATGCTAATAGATGGCGCTGATCTTAAATTGCCGATTGCGTGTAAATTCCAAGGACCTTAATATAAATGGTCGGACGGAGCCTCGCTAACAAAGAACTGAAGAATGTCTAGTCCGCCGGCTACCTATGTGTGCGTGCTGCTCGCAATAGGAAAAACCGGTTAAGTGCGAGTTGGACTCGCGCGCCGAGGGTTACGTAAAAACTTGCAAGTAGAACGGAGAGTAGAGTAGTACGGAGATACCTACTTGAATATTTGAAGAAAAACTGTATGACGATTAGTTCAGTAAGGTGCAAATAACTTATGTGTTATGATTTTTGCAAGTTTAAAAAAACTTTGCAAGTTAGGCAAACTGTTATATTTTTCCTGTACCTAATATTTAGGTAATCCGCTATATGATAACGTGTTAGACAATTACCTAGTGCTAGCCAGTTATAATTACTTGCGTATTTTTTCATGCAGTTACATGCTACACGAAAATACATACAAATAATATAAGTGTGGCGACGCTCCTGTCATCTGTCAATTCTGACATTGTTCTGCAACGCGCTATCGAAGTTTTCTAAGTCGGTTGCATAAATGCAACTTCCGACTAGCTCTCATTGGACTTCGGTCCCCAGGCACAACACCCACCTAGAGTGAGAACTCTCTATTGTCCTCTCTTATCACATAAGAAACCACCACCAAAAATACAAATCTCGACACGTGTTTTTGCCTCTCTACGAGTAATTATAACGGCCTAGCAGTACTGCCGTCCTAGTCTAAAAGGCGACTTTTTACCCGACTGCGGCGAAGCCCAAAGGAGGGTTATGTGTTTGACCTGTATGTATGTATGTATGTCCGTTCCTGTGTCCGCTCGTAACTACTCAACGGCACATCCGATTTTGATAAATGACACATCATTAGATTCGTCTTGATGGTGCGAGTGTCACTGGGTCTGAAATTCGTTAAAATAAACAAAATGGCGGATTTTATGCAGTTTCAAAGTGCACCGCGGTCGGGTTTTTTTTAATAAAAATGTGGTTATTGCTATGGAAGTTCATAGTAAAAAGTCGCCTTTTAGACTAGGACGGCAGAGTAATTGTCTAACCTAACACGACATATCGCGGATTAACAAAGCAATATTATTGTTTTAATTATCAGAAACAAAATTTAGTGAACAAGCACGTTAATTCTGTGTTTTTGGGATTTATGACTGTATGGAAAACCAATCGACTCAAATCACGATAATCCGTTTATTATTTTATTTTTAATGTTAATTCTGAATATCATTAGGCTTTAATAATTTTCATTTGTGTTAAACTTTATTATTTTAATTTGAATTGAATTGAATTTATTTTTTACTTAACTTTTGTGATAACTAATAACTATTTACTAACAATATCTCGCCGGTCCCAAGTAAAAAAGTCGGATCTGCAAAATGGCGACTTTACAGGAGGAGCAATCAAAGTTCGCCAAACACGTTTTTGTGTATAGATTTGTCAAATTATGGAATATTGTTATGAAATTTGAAGTGAGTGACTATTTTTTAATACTCTTTACAACTGCATAATCAAAAATATAAATAAGTTCTTAAAAGTGCCAAAAAACGAACATGTCACATTTTTAAGCGGAGTTGGATATAAGCCAACTGTCGGAAGTGTCACATACGACTTTATTTTCTGGACATGAGCTACTGTCGTTAGTCGGATGTGTCACTTAGGACATTTTTAATTGGACGTTATATTTTTATTTTTGTCTCAAGTGCCACTTAAGACATTAATATTTGGAATATAATGATGACGATGAGATAGTTATGACAATTGAATAGCTTTTATAAGAAAGTGAATTTAATGAAATAATAAGGCAATGTTCTTCATGAAATACTTTTTATTATCCTGTAATAAAAACAAATAGGTAACACAATTGGAATGGCGCAAACACACACTTTGTTGAACAGTAGTTACCATAAAATAACATTAAACTTAAAACATGTACTTTTCAAAGTTTACTCTTGCAATTAAATTTTCTTATTCTAATTAGCGTCTCGTAAATTAACAAAACGCAAAAAAAACATTTATTTTACTGTAAGATTTAATCAGTCTCAAAAGATATGTAACTACTAAAAAAACGGATATAAAACGTTATTAAGCCTTATTATGAAATTTAACAAACCTTTCTTAATAAAAATCTTTCAATTTAACACTAATCAGTCTCAACAGTTAGGTACTAAGAGTCTAGGCGGTGGATAGGTTGGAATATTCATTTCCGGAGATGTGCCAGCTGTTCTTTCTGGAATTGCTGGAGAAGTATATTCGACCGTATTATTTGTTTACCGGTAACTGGTAGAATGTCCAAGTTGTCCATTAAGTTGTCGCAGTCACCATATTTATTTTCATCATGAAAAACATCTCCCAATAATTCTTGCAGTTGAATTAATTTTGTCTCATACTCAGAGTGTTCTGGAATTAGTGATTCCGCGGCACCTTAGAAAGGAGAATAAAAAACTACAATTATCATGCATAAAACCATAACCAGTAACCCACACGTAGTATGCAATACTATAAATATAGCGTAAATTTCTTACTGGTAAGTATTATTAATATTATATCCCCTTAAAATTACCGATAATAGCACTTAAAGCAAAGTAAGCTAGTGGTCCCGATGGCATTCCAGCAATTGTCTTGCGTAACTGTGCCGCCGAATTGTCTCCAGTTTTAACTCGTCTGTATCGCCTCTCTCTAGATACTGAAGCAGTTCCCTCGTGTTGGAAGCTTGCTAATGTGCAGTCTATGCCTAAAAAGAGCAGCCGAGCAGACCCAGCCAACTACCGACCGATCTCTGTCACCTCCATACTTTGCAAGACTATGGAGCGTGTACTGAACAAACGACTCCTAACATACCTAAAAGATAATGACTTGCTCAGCGATCACCAGTTTGGTTTCCGCCCAAGGCGATCGACTGGGGATCTTCTCTAGTGTGTCTTTAGACATTTCGAAAGCCTTTGACAGGGTCTGGCACGCAAGTCTAGTTGGTAAGCTTCCTACGTACGGCATACCGATTGGCCTTTGCAACTGGACCGCAGATTTCCTGAGGAACCGATCGATTCGTGTAGTTCTCGATAGCTACACCTCCGATCAAAGGGCTACTGATGCCGTTGTTCCTCAGAGATCTGTTCTGTCTGCAACTCTATTCTTGCTGCACATCAATGTCATGCTAATGCCCAGAACCTTTGGTTATGCTGATGACAGCACAGTTGTAGATAGATACCTATCCAGTGCAAGAGCCAAACGTGACGAAATCCAGTCTAGTAGGGAGGCGATGGTGGATCGCTTGAATTCGACTCTCAAGGCAGTATCCGATGGGGGTGAAGCCAACTTAGTCAAGTTCAACGCCACCAAGACACAGGCGTGTTTGTTCTGCACAAAACGGGGTCATTTTGACCTGACTCCGACTTTCCGTGATGTACCCATGCCAATATCAGATCGTCTGGAAATTCTTGGCATGAACTTATCGTCCAATCTGAACTTCGGGTTGTATATTGAATCTTTGGCCAAAACTGCAGCCAAGAAGCTTGGGATCCTCTCCAAGGTTAGGCGGTACTTCACACCAGGACAACTGCTCCAGTTATACCAAGCACAGGCCCGGTAGTGTATGGAGTACTGCTGCCACCTTTGGGATGGGTCCGCCAAGTACCAGCTAGCCGCCTTGGATTCAGTCGATAAGCGTGCCAAGAAGCTCATAGGTGATCCTGACCTGGTGAAGCAAAAGCTGCAAAGCCTTGAACACTGCAGAAAGGTCGCCAGTTTATCGGTATTTTACAGGATACATTTCGGCAAGTGTGCGTTGGGATTGCATGAACTGATTCCGCCATCTCCATTTCGTCATTATGGGACTAGGCGTGGACTTGGGTTGTCGATTTACCAACGACTCGCACGAAGCGCTTTGCTTCAACTTTCCTTATTAGGACAGCTAAGGAGTGGAACTCTCTTCCAGCAGACCTCTTCCCGGAAAAATATAACTTGGATCTCTTCAAGTCGAGAATGAATAGGCACTATCTAGGTAAGCATGCTCCATCATCGACTTCGTCTTGACTTACCAACAGGTGAGATCAAAGTCAAATGCTAACCTAACGTGAATAAAAAAAAAAACAAAAAAGTAAATGTATAATAATATCCACACAAAACTGTCGGAAGTGTACCTTTTGACATATAAAAAGCTATGTCAGTTCCGTAAAAAAATGTCGGTTGTATTAGTTACGACTTAAGCCTATATGTCATTCGCGTAAAAAAAAGTCGCATGTGCCTGTTACAACATAAGCCAATATTTCATTTCCATATAAAAATGTCGAATGTGTTACTTACGACAATATCACTTAAGTTGCTTCCACAAAAAAAAGTCGGATGTGGTACATCCAACTTAAAAGAATATTGTGAAGACAATTAAAACTGTCGTAACTACCACATTCCACATTATTGCACGGACCACCAAACTTGCTTATAAAAATAAACCCACACAATATACCCTTTTAAATGTATCAAAATAAAAATCATAAACTCATAAATGAAATGAAGCGGCCGTTCCTCCGTACAACATAGCGGTAACTGCCACATCCGACCGCGTCGCTTCCCCCCTCGCCCCGTAAACACTGTCGCAACGCAACATACGACGTTATTAATTGGACCTTGTACAAGATCCGACATTTTTAAATTGAATATCTCAGAAAATTACGTAAAAAGTATAAATTTTAATTGTAATAATAAAAATATAGTGTTTTTTATTGACTTTGACGCAATAAAACAAAAATGACGTTTTTGTAGATCCGACTTTTTTACTTGGGACCGGCGATCTATAAGCAGTCGATTTAACTAACAGCAATGGATCTTGTTATCTGAAAAATAAATGATTTGTATTTGTATTACAGACAAATCATGGACGTGGTGGTAGTCGGCTGCGGGGCGTCGGGAATAGCTGCCGTTCGGCGGTTGCACGACGCTGGCCTGAAGGTCTTGGGGTTGGAAGGTGCTGACAGGATCGGTGGCAGGATCAACTCTGTTGAGTTTGGAGCGGGAAAAGTCGACTTGGGAGCTGCTTGGTAAGTACGCTACACAACACACAATAGAGTAGAGCCGTTCTCGGGAATCATCG
The DNA here is from genome assembly GCA_947034925.1 of Eudemis profundana. Taxonomy (NCBI): domain Eukaryota; kingdom Metazoa; phylum Arthropoda; class Insecta; order Lepidoptera; family Tortricidae; genus Eudemis; species Eudemis profundana. The sequence continues at coordinate 4,715,350 of OX344809.1, forward strand.
GAAACGTTCTCAATTTTGTCAGGGTGGCTCACTTCGCGATTTCGCCGCGCGGCCCTTTGCCCTTCCAGAGGGGTTTAGCCAGCGACCAGAAAGAGCACACGTTATGCGATAGAGCAGTGGTTCCTAACCTTTATTACTACATCACCCACAGACCCCATCGAGATTTATGTGGTTAACCCTGCAAAAAATAGCTAATACGGGCAATTACATGAAAGTACTCAAGGAAAAACGACTTAATATGAGTATTACCCCTGAGAAAACTTAATTTTACCCCTAAAGGGGTAATTACCGCCAGGTTCGGAACCACTGCGATAGAGAGATGATCGGATACGGAGCGCTCCAGTCCGGTAGTTGGACCCAAACGTCAGTTTTGTTAGAAAGATAAACTTCTGTACGTTACTATTTATTGTGATTTTGTATCGGAATGGCTCTCAAGAACGATCTTACTCCATACAAAACAGTAAACGTTTCCGAGAATCACACATCTCTACTTCACGATTAGCCCAAGATAATCACGCCATAATTTCAACCTTGAGACGTCATCGATGAACACAGGTCTCCCCCTTATCAAAACGTCTGTGTGAGTGCGATCCATACTGGAGCATTCTTACGCATTCATAAATCTTTGCTTGTAGTGCGTTCGTTCACGACGCGCACACAAACAAGCGTGCGATGTACCCTTTGTTGGAATAAAAAAAAAATCTATTATACTGTGTTGTAGTAGCACTTTAACCACAAAAACCATGTGCTTTACAGATCGATAAAATTCAGCACTCACTCTAAAATTTTATGTAATTTTCCAGGTGCCACGGCGAGAAAGACAACATAGTCTTCGAGCTAGCCAACCCCCTAGGTCTGCTGGGCAGGCCGGAGCCAGACAACAAATGGTACATGCTGTCTAATGGAGACCTGGTGCCCAACGACACGGGGGAAGGCATCGTCGACGCGTTTAACGATGAAGTGGCTAAAGCGGACAAGAACAGCAAGAAGGGGATAGCTGAATGCGTGAGGAATGCGTAAGTTGGTAATATGTATTAAAATCCCTTGACACGTAGCCTGGGTGCCCCCAATGTGGGGTCATCAAGGTTTTTTTCAGGAGTACGTGCTTCCACGGGCATCTGTGAAGCCACTTCCCCATACTGATTAGTGTTTACACCGTTGGGACTTGTGATGTGACACTGTCCGATAATTTTGTATGGGGACGGTGAACGTGTGAACTGTTTATAGTTGTGATTTTTCACGTAAGGCTCCTCTGAGGTGGAGATGAGCGGAGCGGAGAAGAGACGTCTAGATGTAGGGGTCGACCAATCACATTCGTTGAAATCCACTGCTCATCAATGGAAACAGCAAACCAATGTCATTGGTCGATTCCTACACGTCTGCGCTCCGCTCGTCTCCACCTCAGTGGAGCCGCAGCCTTATGGACTAACTCTGCATCTCCATTGCATATCTCAGCAGCTCCGCGTTAGTGAAAACGCATCCTTTGGACTGTTGTAGATGCTAACGCTCATACCGTAATAAATAGACGCATAGAGCGAAACCCTGTAAACTAAACTGACTGTGTACCACTCACCACTATCCCCCGCCGATCTTTTTTCCCTGTCACAGGGGAAGTCAGATACTTAGCAGTTTAAATTTTCTTGTACAACTTCCGCAGCACCAAATCAAACGCTACCCTTAAGAAGGACCCCAAACTAACCAGCATGTTCCTAGAGTGGTACGAAAGGAACAGCCACTTGGGAGGACAGAAGGACCCAAAGGAGGGAAAGTCGCTTAAGGGGCTGGAGGAGTTTTGGAACTGCGAAGGAGAATTCATGCTTCATTGGAAGGGGAGAGGATATGCGACCATTTTGGATGTGCTTTTGGTAAGTTTTGTATTGTTTTTGTAAACTGCAATTGTTATGTACTTCAATACTACAGATGGCATTGAAATTGTTATCTTATTTGAAAAAAAATGAATCATTCAATAGATAATTAGAAGAGTTTCTGCAATGTACGGTCCAGGCAATCTTAAAACAACAAAGCTTTTCTAAAGGTTGCAAAAGCACTAGAATTCCCTAATACAACTGAATGCCTCTTATCCACCCTCGATAAACACACAACAGTCCATAAAATGCTGTTTGGCAGCATTAGTGCCTATGGATATCATTCCAGCCTTATCACGAATCCAAGGCCCCCCACTGAAAAAAAAACAACATTTTTCAGAATAAATACCCAGACCCGTCCAAGGCGATTCCCGCGAACATCCTCTTGAACAAAGAGGTGGAGAGCATCAAGTGGAGCAGCAGCCAGCCGGGACTGGACCCTGGCAACCCACTGGTCCACGTCAAGTGTAAAGATGGCAGCCTTTATGCGGCCAAGAGCGTGATCGTTACTGTGTCTATTGGGGTACTCAAGGAGAGGTGAGCAATCCATCCTACAATATTAAAAACTGGCGTTTACCCGCAGCTTCGCCCGCGTTGTTCCCGTTACTGTACCAAGGTAACTCTTTACAGGTATATAAGGTAGGTATCCTATGTTTCAATAAAGGACTTGGTCTACTTACCTACATGCTAAATTCAGCCCAATCCATTCAGTTGTTAGCCTGTTATTTACTAACAAACATCCAAAACTCCAAACATCTTCACAAACTTTCACATTTATAATATTAGTGTGATGTTTGAGTTTGTGAAAATGTTTGGATGTTTGTTACTAAATAACGGGGTAACAACGGGATGGATCGAGCTGAAATTTGGCATGTGAGTAGACCAAGTCCTGGATTGAATTTGTGTCCCGGTAAAGAGTGTTCCTTTGGGACAGTAACGGGAACAGCGCGGGCGAAGTCACGGGTAAATGCTAATATTATAAAGTAACTCAGTCTATCTGTCTGACCTTTTCACGCTTATACCGCGCAACCAATTAAGTCCGCCAATTGTACTTTTTTATTATTGTGCAATAAAGTTTAAATAAATAAATAAATAAACCAATTTAGATGAAATTTGGAATAAAGATAGTTTTATATCTTAGCAAGGACATAGGACAGTTTATATGCCGGAAATCATCCCTTGGGGAGGTCATAAGTAGGGTAGAATTTTTTATAGGGTATCGATCAATTCTCAAGTAATGAATGCGAATCCGACTCTCACTTGGTAGTGAAATAATCATTGAAGACGGTATTTTTTTACAAATTATATTAAACTTACCTCTAAATTTGTATCTTACAGGCACTCCCAGCTCTTCAATCCCCCACTCCCCACCGACAAAATAAACACGATCAACAACCTACAATTCTGCAAACTCGGCAAAATCTACATCGAGTTCGAAAAACCATGGTGGCCTAAAACACCAGCTAACTTCACACTCCTCTGGCAAGAGGAAGACAAAGCGAAACTATCCAAAGAAGATCAGTGGATCTCTGAGATATTTGGTTTTATGACAGTGGAGGGCCAGCCAAATGTGCTGTTGGCGTGGATATATGGAGAAGGTGCGGAGAAAATGGAGAAAGTCAGTCTGGAAGGGATCAGAGCGGGCGTGGAGCAGATTTTGGATATTGTGAGGAGTAAGTTTGATGTGACGCCGGTGAAGAATATTGTAAGGTGAGATAATTACACCTTCGTGATTAAAATAAATAAATAAATAAATATTAGGGGACAATCTTACACAAATCGAACTAGCCCCATAGTAAGCTCAATAAGGCTTGTGTTATGGATACTAGACGACGATATATTTAATAGATACAAATACTTAAATACATAGAAAACATCCATGACTCAGGAACAAATATTAGTGCTCATCGCACAAATAAATGCCCTTACCGGGATTCGAACCCAGGACCCCTTGCTTCGTAGGCAGGGGCTTGGTTCGTAGGGTGGGTAGGGATTTAACACGTTCCCTGTCCCGGTGCCCCCAATGTGGGGTCATGAGGGTTTTTTCAGAAGTTTGAGCTTCCACTATGGGGTCACTTCCTCATACTGATTGCACAGTTGGGAGTTGTGACATTGTACAATAGTTTTGTGCGGAGACATTGAACGTGTTAAGGTAGGCGTCTTGATTGCTTCATTCTGTTCCAGTAGTTGTCATCTTGAATGTAAAGGCATTAGCAATAGAGCTGGCAACAGGGTGATAAGTATTGCGCTATTAATTATTATAGCATGACAAATATTAGGAAGTTCACCTTAATCTCGATTGATAAATATCGGAAATATCCATAGGTACTAATGACGAATTAATGCGTCACGTCATCATCATCTCATCAGTCTATATAGGACCTACTAGACCAGTGGTTCCTAACCTTTATTGCCACATCAGCACATCACCCACCCCCCCACGGAGTTCTGTGTCGTTACCCCTCCAAAAAATATGTAATACAGACAAGTATATGAAAGTACTCAAAGAAAAACGACTTAATATGAGTATTACCCCTGAGAAAACTTAATTTTAACCCTAAAGGGGTTCGGAACCATTGTACTAAACGCATAGATGAGAATGCATCAAGTAGCGCAAAGCAATACCAACCGTTGCTATTAACTACGTCGTAATTGGTTTTTGAGTGGCAATAATTCGTCGTTAGAGTACATTTTTACTGACGCTAAGCTGGGCGGAGCGGAGCGGAACGGACCGTGAGTTGACCAGTCATAGTCCTCGACATCTCCACTCCACGCATCAATGGAAACAGTGTAATTACACTGTTTCAACTAATGCGGCAATTATTGATCAACCCACCTTTTGCTCCGCTCCGTGCAGCTCCGTGTCAGTGGAAACGCACTCTTAGGGCCGCAGCTAACTGTTAAAATGCGAAATGAATACGCACTGTTTTTGACGGATAGCTACGTCGTTATCGGCTTTTGCTAATCTATAAGTAGCTTGGCAACTTCGTTGGTGACACTCCTATGTGTGCTTTTTGTTATGTGCAGCCGTAACTACATACACAAGTTACATAAAAAGCACACATGGGAGTGTCAACAACGAAGTTGCCAAGTTATAACTAGGATCGACACTTCGGCTCACTCAAATATTCTATAGCAAAACTGAGAAGGACGTACGACCTTCAAATGAAGACAATGCTTATGCGACTTTAATAAGTATCGACTTATTCTCATAAAAAAATATAAATGTTTATTTACTTACCTTTTACAGGACGCAATGGTCTTCAAATCCGCTAGCAAGAGGCGCGTACGCATACCGCAGTGTTGCCAACGAAGAAAATGGCGGAAGCGCCATAATATTAAGTGAACCTCTTTACCATGGCAACACTTTTCCTATAGTATGTTTCGCGGGCGAAGCGACATCGCACCATAGACACACGGCGGTCCATGGCGCCATAGAGGCAGGGTTCAGAGAGGCTGATAGGTTAATCGAAAGTTTTAAAAAGCTATAGTCTATGGTTTAAGAAATAAAAACGTTTTTCTAAATGCTTTTTATTGACTTATAAATTCTTATATAACTAGAAATATGACATCAGTGGTATGGGTAAACAGTGTAAAATTGGTGACTACAAAAATACTACCACTAGTTGTATTTATTAATTTCCATACTTAACCAGAAGTATATGTGACAAGACTATCTCCAAAAAACATATTATACAAAACATTTTAAGGTATAAAGAGTAAGGGGTCATCCACAAAGTACGTCACACGATTTTTCAGACATTTAGACACCCCCCCCCCCCCCCCACTTCCTCCTCGTGTTACACTTTTTCCTAACATATTTCATATTTTTAATAGAGGCTGCAGCTAATAGGGAGTTGTGGGGATCCAATGGAGAGGCCTTTGCCCAGCAGTGGGACACACTAATAGGCTAGGTAAAAAAAAAAAAAAAAAAATGGAGACTGTCACATTTGGCTAGTCCCCCCTCTGCCCCCATGGGTGTGACATACTATGTGGATGACTCCTGAGGTTATAGATGATTAGATAAAATCTTAAGTTGTTGATTAGATAAAATCTAAAGGGGCACTTCACGTTGGGGGGCGTGGAAAAGGGGGGGGGGGCTTAATAGGTACAATACGTACGTAAGAAAAAAAATATTTAACACGTAGGTAAATTAACTGTTCCGAATTGCCATTCAATCGCTGCTATACAAGTTTCGACAAGTCATAGTGTCATAATTAATGATTAAGAGGAAACAGGAGGGCAGTTTTTCCATACAAACGTAGTCCCCTGTTTCCTCCCTGGATAATGCCAGTAGAGCAATAATTTTTTGTCCAAAAATCTATGGCTACTATTGATATGTTCCTATGTTTTCTTTTTTACGATAAATTGATTCTCAAAAGAGATATTAACCTTCAAAAACCTAAAAAAAAATGCCAGATTTTCCGCTGTGTTCACACATCCGGAAAACAAATTAGACTAGATTATTAAAAAAAAGGAAAACATAGGAACACGGCCAAAGCCTTTCTTTAATGTTTAATGAAAAAAATAGTTAAATAGGTTAAGTTTTGGGGAAGAAATCAGGGGACTACGAAACGTTGTTTTCATGAAATTTTAATAGGTATTTTCGGTCCAAGCTGCAGTTGTCTCTATCGCGCTCTGCGCGGGAGAGGCGGGCAGTGCGGGACAGCGACACATTTTACAAATACCTAATTTTCAATTCTCTCGACCTGTTTCCTCTTAAACGAACTTACCTGTAAGTGAAGTCCTATCATAATTATACTCGTGTTTCGTCCTCGATATTAGTAACTTGAAGTTATAATAATACACAATGTAGTAACGCATAGTGTTACCACTTCGTCACTTGTTAGGGGAGAGATAGTTGCCGTTTCTGACAACAATTTCTTTTTAGGTTTCCGTACCAAAATGGTAAAAAAGGAACCCTTATGGTCAGGGACCGTTTTCGTTACGATATAAGCGGTACGGTACCGCTATAGAATATCGGTACCGTAATGATATAAAGGTAGACTATACCGGTTGAAATATTTTGTTACTGTACCGCTTTATACCGGTACGTACCGCTAATGTTGAAAGCGGTACTTATACCTTTATTATTACGGTACCCAACCTATATTTTTTCAGTACCGAAATTTTTCGCTCGCATATTGTGGCTTTCCATAAGAAAAGGGACCTTATGGCAGTTTCTAGTTACGGAGATATGGACGTTTTTGTGAAATCCTTCAAAATCATCATTTTTTTCTTTTATGCAAAATTGTAAAATATAGGAATAGACGTGTATTTGTAGCTTCGTTTCACTGCTGTACGTTAATTTTTTCTATATAAGAATTGGGTTCAAAGTTTAGGAGAAAAGGGTCCTTATGGCAGACTTCATACAAAAATGAGAAATCTATTGATAAAATTGTTTAATAAAATTTACTTGCAACTTTTGCTTATTTGTATTTCTTTTTTATACCACGACGGTGGCAAACAAGCACGCGGCCTGCATAATGGTAAGCAAAATTTTCAAAATGATCCCAGAAAGTTGAAAATTTGGAAGGAAAGGGTTTGGGGGCCACAGATTCGGAATTAAAAAAAATTGAAAATAAAAATTAATACATTTGTATGTCGTTTTTTTAAAGCTTATTTAGGAAAAAGTTTTTAAACATTTTTTAAAAAGTGTTTTTGGCAAATCGTATAACTTTTTGACCATTTTAGAAAAACCTTGTTTTTTTTTTCAAAAATTACACAAAAAAAAACACTGGCGAATGCCTATCATTTTTGAACATTTTAGAAAAATTTTTTAGTTTTTTTTTGGATGTTTCTACAATTTTAGATCACTTTGTCATGTTTAAAAACCTTTTCAGAAAAAGATTTATAAACATTTTTTTTAAACATGAAAAAGTGTTTTTGGCGAATCGTAAAACTTTTTGACCATTTTAGAAAAACCTTGATTTTTGTTCACAAATTTTACAAAAATTAAAAAAAAAACACTTTCTGGCGAATGCCTATAATTTTTGACCGTTTTAGAAAAAGTTTTTTTTCGAAATACTTACGAAAAAGGTTAGTTTTTTGGCGGTTTCTATAATTTTTGACCACTTTTTAATACAAGTTTAGTAAATAAATAATGTTAATATCGTGCGTGCCATACTGTAATTATCAATAAGTTTTACCTGTGATTGGTCATAAGGTCATAATATCCCATACATTTGGGAAAAGGGACCTTATGACTAATCACTTAAATTCAACAACGTTATTTGAGAATTACTCTTAATTGATCAAAATTAGAAGTAAATTTCTAATAACCTTTTTTCTTTAGTTTTCTGTTTTAATACAAGATTAGTAAATAAATAATTTAAATATCGTGCCATACTGTAATTATCAATAATTTTTGCTCATGGCTGGTCATAAGGTCCCTTTTCTCAAATGTATGGGAGTAAATTTGTGATTTTTACGTAACTTCAATGGTTTATAAATAAAAAAATAAGACTTGTAGAATAATAATGACACTTTTGTGATACTTGTGTAGACTGATTAAATATGATTTAGAACTCACTATACGAAAATTGTGTATATTATAGGGATGATGAAAAATATAATAAAAATGACATTTTAATAAAAATAAAAATATTTCGTTAACTATGTGATTGTATTTCTATCCCAAAATGTAAATTCAAATATCTTCAACTACATTATATACCTACAATGATTCAGATTACAATATATTAAAGAACAGGCCGATTTTTTTTTTAATTTTGTTCTCAAGAGCGACTTCCTCTAATCAAAGGCTGATTTTTCACGACCTGGAAGTCACATTAAAAAAACCATTACTGATTTCCAAAGAAAAACAGCTTGAGATACATAATCAATCATCATCTTCATAACTTCCATAATTTGTTTTATTTCTGTTTTTTACCTTTTTTGTTTTTAGTTTGTGTTTATTGTTATTTTTCATTTATTTTTTATTTCTTTAATTTTTTTGTTTTTATTTTGAATTATTTACTTTATTTGTTTTTAGTTTGTGTTGATTGTTATTTATTGTTTTTATCTTTAATTTTTTTAGTATGTGTTGTTTAGGTATTTTTTAAAAACAAATTAAAGTAAAAAAACAGAAAATACCTAATCATCACAAACTAAAAACAAATATAAGGTAAAAAAACAAATAAAAGAAAAAATAGCAATCAACGCAAACTTAACTACTAATACACATACTAATAAAAATAAAATAAATAAACAAACAAACAAAAAATACCTAATCAGCAGAAACTAAAAACAAAACTAAGGTATTGTAACGCGGCAAACCTCCTTGGCGCAGTACTGGCCGGTTAGAAACTTTTACGAACGTACAGCATTTACGATCGTCTTTTTTTTCACGGAGACATTTTCGGTCGCTTTTATGTTCTTTTTGTAACTTTCAAACTCAATCCAAGTCTTATTAATTAAATGTTCACTGGTCTTGGCAAAGAATAAATGAGACTTGGATTGGTTTGAGACAAACGCTAACGGGAGGATTGTTCCAGCCCTTTTTACTGGATTGAAGTTGTGTGAAGTCGCTTCCGTTTATCGTATCGACTGATGCAGAATAGCGCTTCTGAACTGGTCTGGAGCTGGCTTCGAACTAGGAACTGAAAACCTATACCTACCTATCCTGAAGTCCCGACTCTTCACCGCCATCCAGTCTCCCAGCACCGTTAAGGCCAGTGACCTTCCTTTGTACATACCTACTGCGTACTGACGGAATGCCGTCTCACCTTAATTTTATTGTATATAGTTTTATTATTTAATTTTATTACATTTTTTTATAACCACGGCTCGAGTTTTACTCCCGACTCTAGCCGGGCTACAGTATAAAAAAAACAAAACAATACAAAAGAAAACAAATAAAAGGTAAAAAAAACAAAAAATAACAATCAACACAAACTAAAAACCAAAAGGTAGAAAATTTTAAAATATAACCAAAAAATTAAAAACACCAAATGAAAGAAAACAGTAACTCAAAATTAAAACAAACAAGGTACAAAAAAAAACAAATTTAAGATAATATAAAAAGTACCTAATCAACACAAACTAAAAACAAAAACAGGTAGAAAATACAAAGTAAATCCAGTACATCTAACATAAAAAAGCATAAAATACCTAATCAACACTAACTAAAAACAAGAATAAGATAAAAAAACAAATAAAAGAAGAAAAAAAAAACAAAAAATAACAATCAACGCAAACTTACAACAAAAATAGGTAAAAAAAAAACAATAAAATACAAAAATAACACAAATTAAAGATAAAAAAGACAAAAACACCTAATCCACACAAACTTAAAACAAAAATAAGGTAAAAAAACAAATAAAAGAAAAAAAAAACAAAAAATTACGATCAACGCAAACTTTAAACAAAAAATGTAAAAAAAACCAAAAAATATAAAACAAGTTAAAGATAAAAAAACACCTAATCCACACAAAGTAAAAACAAAAAAGGTATAAAATACAAAGTAAAACACATTAAAGATAAAGAAACATAAAATACCTAATCAACACAAACTAAAAACAAAAAATAAGGTAATAAAAAACAAATAAAAGAAAAAAAATAGCAATCAACGCAAACTTAAAACAAAAAAGGTAAAAAATACAAAGTAAAACAAACCAAAGATAAAAAACAAACAAGAAATACCTAATCAACTCAAACTAAAAACAAATAAGGTAAAAAATACAAAAATAAAACAAATTAAAGTCTTCGGGGAAGACCTATGTTTGGGTGTATTTTCGCTTGCGTAATTTCTCTGGCCACCAATATTTAAAAGATTCCTCCTCACTGGACTGGCATTCGTTGGTTACTTGTTAGAACTTGACTGATTCTACGTTGTAACCAAAAGTCCAATTCTAATAAGGCAGAATCTTCTCAGTATTCGCCAATATGTCATGACAGCGAAATTACGTTTTTGAAAATACACCCGTTTAGTAGTGAACGTCTTAACGTTGAAATGATAATGATGCTCAAGGCTAAAGACGACGCGATTGAAACTTGACGACGCGACGACGCTCGGCGCACACACATAAACCTCAAACGGTACCTTTTTAAAACGGTTAAGGTTACCGAAAAATAATTACGGTACCGTTCAATTTCGATACCGTTTCATTTCGGTTGCGCTACCGAAATCATACCGAAACAAACGGTATGACGTCATACCGCTTTAAAACGCTACCTTCATTTTTCGGTTATGCAGTCCCTGCTTATGGTGCGACTCTGTCTGTCCGTCTGTCACAGCAAGATATCTCAGGATCTACTGATGCTATCGACTTGAAATTTGGAATAGTGTTAAAAACCGCTAATCCGAGGCTATGGGACAGAAAAAAAATCTTATAACATTTTTACTTTTTTTTAAAGGGATGAAATGGGATGTCGAAAATCAAAAGTTGAGCTAATATATCGAGTAGGATATCAAATGAAAGGGCTTAATATATAGATTCCAAAACCGTTTTTATTTTATTCTTTCTTAGACATGTAGTTTTTGATTTAAGAGAAAAAACGTTAAAAAAAATACCATTCCCCCCTATTATCTCCGAAGTTACTGAACAGAAAAATCTGTAATTATTACCGATTATTAATATCATCCTAAATATTACAGGAAAAATAAAACGGTTTTCCTAACTTGTAGCGTTTTTAGAACCTTGTTTGCTCCTACTAAACTAACCGCGGCATGTATGGGGACAACAGTTTTACAAGAGCAAAGTTAAGTTTGTCCCACCATACAGTTTTTCTTGAATTATTCACGTATCTACTGACGAGTTTGTACGGAGCCCTCGGTGCGCGAGTCCGACTCGCACTTGACCGGTTTTTTTTTAATACCTTCCCGCTAACCGCAATCTGACCATCTTCATTTAGTTTAGAGCCTATCAAGAATTATGATTGAATTATGAATTTCCAACTGGGCCAGGGCGGGTGGGAGTACGTTACGTTACTAATATCTTCGCACGAAACCCTTCGTATAATATATCCGGTTATGTAGGAAACCGCCGTGGTGTTGTCGACTTGTAAAAGTATTTGGCATCTATTCCGGTAGTTGAAGCGTCAGAAAAGTTCAATTGAGAAATGATCATCTCTTATACGGTGGTCTGAATGACGTATTGCATTAGTCCACCAGTTAAAATCAGGCAGGAGAGAATCGGGAATATGCATATATCGATCATAATCATCATGATCTCGTAGATTTAAATATTAAATCGTTCTATTTGTTTCGTATACATCCAACCATGTTCTACGGCCGGACATGCAGATATTAAGACCAATCAGGTGTGCAAATTAGGGAATGCAAACCGGTTAACCGGTTAACCGAAAAACCGGTTAACCGTCTGTATTTGGCAACGGTTAATAACCGGTTATCGAGCCCAGAAACCGGTTTTTAACCGAAATGTAAAAAACTGTAGTAAATTGACAAAAATTCTGTAATTTTACCGTATTCCTTTCCGATTACTCATTTGTTTTACTCTGCGAGTTCAGAAACCTTTAAAAATCAATCACATTGGTACTTTTATTATGTTCCTTTAAGTTTTTCTGCAGATTGAAGCGATTTGAACATTACACACTAATTTACACACATTACTTGTATTAATTAAGAAACTCTCATCATCTTACTTTTTCCTTTGTGTTTTTTCTTCTTACCTGTTATTTTTTTTTTATTAGTAAGTGGAGTTTTCTATAGTCAACAGTCAAGTCAGCCTGATTCAATCAATAGGGATGATGACTGGGTTAAAAATATGTAATTCTATTTAGTCCGTCAGTTAGATTATGGAAAAATATGGGACACGTATTTTTTGGTTTATCAAAATATTAAAAATCGACAAAGTTATAGATCATCAAACTTCTGGAGTGGGGGCTTGTGACGTCACTCTTGAGTACAATTTGTACTCAAGAGTGACGTCACTCGAAACTTCTAAGCACTCTATCCTCGTCAGTTTTTGTTTGTCAAACAAAACAAAAAATACGTGTACAATATTTTTTCATAATGTAACAGACGGACTAAACAGTTTTTTTTAGTCATGTAGTCTATTATAGTTAATAGTCTACATCTTTTCCTTGTGTCCCTTTTAGGTCTTAACGTCTGATTCGTAACGGGTTCGCCAAATTAAGAGTTTTTTTATATTATTCCAAACATACTTTATTTATAAACACCACCATAGGAAACACCATAGTCACAAATGATTTCTACAAAAACTTGATACTTTGTGGCAAAACCTGCGTAAAACTGATTCCCTACGCAACCTGTTAACCTATATTACTTATACCATTTCTGAAAGAAAATTTCTTCACTTTGTCTATAATATGATGGGAATGTAGAAGTGTCTGCAAATATATAGTGTAGCAGGTACTTTAGCAAAGTGATGTTCGCAACCGAGTGTTGGTTACCATTCGATAAAGCAATATTACGTCAATAATACCATACCTACCACTAATATTATTGATGTGTGTGACAATATTTGGAGGTTTAGATGTTCGGATGTTTCTTACTTAATAACGCAGTATCAACTGAATGGATTGAGATGAAATTTGGCATGGAAGTAGACTAAGTCCTGGATAAGGACACTTTATATCCTGGTAAGGATTTCCCTTGACATAATAACGGGAATAACGCAGGTGAAGCTACGGGTAAAAGCTAACAAAAAATGGCTCACAGTTTTAGTTAAATAATACGCTTTTCCAGCATTGATTTGACCGTAGTTGGGGTTGAGCCACGATGATAAAGAGCAAGAGAAAATTGAACTTAAAGACTTGATCCAACGAAGTCTAGCAGTATTGACATATTGAACAGTATTGGGTTCTGTGGCCAAGGGAGTCGCCATCTATGAGAACACGTGTTACACATGTACCCACCTCGATGCAAATACTTTACAGCTTTGACGATCGAGCGAGAATAAACGGTGTTAAGTTAAAAAAAAAACCTATTAAACCAGAATGATACAAAAGTCAAACTAGATGGCAAAATTTAAGGCACTTGCTGGGTGCCCTGGTGGTCGAAGACCAGAGGCACTAGGTTAGATTCTTGGTCAGGACCATAGGAGAGCGCCATTTAATTTTTCAATGTAGTTTGATTTCTTCGATTTTACGAGTACTATGTAACACAAAAATGTGGTGTAATTTATCCGCATTAAAAAGCTAATAAAAAAAACATCATGTTCATTTCATATTGTAAATCTAGGTAGTGAATTCGTTTCAAAACAGGCCTTACTTTTTATTTTCCGTCTGGCCAAATTATCACGATATACTGTCAGTAAAGTTCCCATTATTATTGTTTGTTATTTAAGTTGATTTTGTTTAATAATCGACTAAGCAATATTTTAAAGTAGTTCTTATTATCATACACTCACAAAAACGACAAAAATGGATGAAAATAAATTAACCGGTTATTAACCGGTTAACCGGTTTTTTCGGCATCACAACGGTTAATAACCGGTTAAAAAATTTGGCCGGTTATTGCATTCCCTAGTGCAAATCTTCTAATTTTGCAACGTGTTAATTTTTTGAACTTATCTAATTCGTCTAATATTCGATATCTTTCTTCAACTGGTAAGCTTACTTGCCGTTTACGGGAATCTATTATATAACCGAGGTACTTGCAAAAAGTAGCAGGAGTGCGATTGCTTTTTTGTTCATTTATAATAAACCCAAGGGACTTGAATAGTTTTTCGGTTATTTGTATATAATTTACACATTCTTCGTATGAATCGCCTATACGGACGATATCGTCAAGATATATAGACGGTATGAAACCGCATGAACGCAATAATTTGATAATGGGTTTCATTAATTTGTTAAATATATAAGGCGCAGTACAGAGACCAAAAGGAAGGACATTAAACTGATATAATTTAGAATCCAAAATGAATCTTAGGTATTTTCTAGAGTCCGTATAAATTTTTACTAAAAAATATGCATATTTTAAATCTAGTGTCGCCAGAAAGCAACCTTTAGATACTAATTTCAAAACCGTTCTTAAATCTTCCAATTTAAAGCGCTGGGTCGGAATGAATTTATTTAATTCTTTTAAATTGAGAATAAATCTCATAGTCCCGTTAGGTATCAAGAAAACCTTTGAGATAAATTGGTCCGAACTAGGTTCGCATTCCGTGATAGAGCCTATGGACAGTAGATTATTTATCGTATCAGTGAAGTTATGTAGTTCGGAATCCGAGTTACTTGTGACTGTGGGACAGCGGGATTGAAATACCGGTCTATCAAAAGTTAATTCATAGCCGTATATCCAAGATAATACGGTTTGGTCCCGAGTTAGAGACCATTGCTTATAAAAACTAGCAAGTCGACCGGCATAACATACCGAGTCTAGCGGTTTCGAGTGTGCCTGGCCGGATCCCGATGCGATGACTTGTTCGACGAGGTCCCGTGACGCCGACTGCTGGATGCTGCAGGCTGCTGTTTCTGCGCCGGAGTCTTCTGCTGACTGCGAGCTGAAGCTCCCGCTTTCCAGATTAAATTTTTCGATATTTCAGATGTTTGTTTTGGTTTCTATCTTTATATCTGTACCAGATTTGGATACAGCTTTAGCTGTTTTAAGTGTTTCTGGCAAATCTGTGCCAAAAAGATACTTATCTATCTTTGTAATTGCTAATTGTTCTCTGAACTCCTTTTTTAGTGAGGACAGAGCGAAATTTCTGCGAGTTGATGAATCATTGTGTTGTATGTCACAAAGTATACGTCCCACCTCCATTAACTGCTTTGAAGTGTTGCTGTTCTTCCCTTTAGACTTTAATTGAGACGTCAACAAACGTCCTATACCTGTAATGGCTGCAGCCATCTGTTTTTGTCTAAATTCAATGGATTCATCTCTTTTTACCACATTTTCATTCGACGCCGCTTTTATTTCAGCGTTAAGTTGAGGAGCCGCAATTTTTTGGCAATTAGAGGGTACTAAATATTTTTCCAGCAGATCTTGCCTCGCTTGTTTTTCTAACCCCAAAGTGGCTATATGCTCAAATCTACTGGCGACATCTTTGTTAATTTCTTCGCCAAATTCTTGGGCTTGAGTAGGATCGGAGCCCAAGATTTCTATTAAATCCGCCAGGCAGATCCCATCTTCGTCGTTCTCCACAGCATAAGGTGCATCACACTGTTGCGTAGAATTCGACGGGCCGGGAATCGGCTCGGTGTCCAAGGGCTGGGCGGCCACTGAATGTTCTACAGGCTGGTTGTCGGCAGCTGGCGCGGTTGCATTCCGGTCTGGAGGCAATATATATACAGTTATATATATATATGTCGGCGTCAGG
Organism: Eudemis profundana; assembly: GCA_947034925.1. Taxonomy (NCBI): domain Eukaryota; kingdom Metazoa; phylum Arthropoda; class Insecta; order Lepidoptera; family Tortricidae; genus Eudemis; species Eudemis profundana. The sequence continues at coordinate 4,731,464 of OX344809.1, forward strand.
GGTAGGAGTCGTCAGGATGTCCATCAAATTGCCTTAATCCGCAGTCGAGTGTACGTTTCCATCGGTTGGAGCTCGATAGTATCACTAACTAATCACAATAAACGAAGAAATGCAGTGAGGTTGGTTGCGGGACGTGTTCCTTCGCCCAAATACTTAGATCTACCATCACTGACTCTGATTCCCTCTCTAATACTATTCACCAATCTTCTGACATGCAAAAGATTAACAACCATGACAGAACTAAGTCAATTTTGAATAAACGTCATTGTACCGCAACCAAAGACACTCAAGCATAAACAAACTTTATATTCCTTCGTGGGGAGAACTCCGACACTGCGACATATATATATTTTCGACGTTTAGATGTAATGCGGCGAAATGGCCCTATAGACCACTCTGAATGCACTACGTTTCTTGTGACAAAAGGTAATAAGCCCTGTGGCGAAACAGTCCCGCAGACTGCTCTGAGTACAAGGGTTTTTATTACGGTGCGCGGAATAGCCCTATGAGCTGCCCTGAATGCATTATTGTTCAAAAAATCACGTAATCCATTTTTTGTAAAAAAAAATTGGGTAGTTTTAAGTACTAACCATTTGGGTTATTCCGATATATCGGCGAGGCCTGCGACGACGAGCTGGACACCGAACGTTGAGAACACGAAGAACCGTTAGAACATGATGATGATGAGGAAACATGTCGGTTACGACGTGTTTCTTTAATTTCTTTTTCCAACTGCTCCAGTCGTTTCGTGAGCATCTCGATTTCTTCCTCGTTTGTGGAGTGGTTGAGCACTAAATAGGGATGACGACTGGGTTAAAACTATATAATTCTATTTAGTCCGTCAGTTAGATTATGGAAAAATATGGGTCACGTATTTTTTGGTTTATCAAAATATTAAAAATCGACAATGTTATAGATCATCAAACTTCTGGAGTGGGGGCTTGTGACGTCACTCTTAGGTGAAAATTGTACCTAGGAGTGACGTCACTCGAAACTTCTAAGCACTCCATCCTCGTCATTTTTTGTTTGTCAAACAAAAGTAAAAATACGTGTACAATATTTTTAGAAAGAAAGAAAATACATTTATTCATGACAGCACAAGATAAAAAACAAAAGAGTATTACAAATTAAATTAAAAATAGATACGCTGCCACAAAACGGTCCCACCTCAGCAAAATGCTGACCTGAGAGCCAGCGCTGGTCTTCCGGTGGAACCAGGTAGGGTCGTCATCATACCGAGAAACTCACATGACCGGTCCAAGACAGACAGTTTTTCTGACTTGGTCGGCTAGGTCCACTTATAGTGAACGCGACCATTACAGCTCCGACCAATGGTGCCAACCGACCAAATCAAACCCCACTGTCTTGTCTGTGGTCACGGCCTTACGTCAAACAAAATAAAACCCAAGATAAAAAATAAACAAAGCACATGCCAATTAAATACTACATTATACAAGTTAAAATAAAATTTAAAACAGAACAAACGGTTTTTTTATAGCATTTTGATATATATGAGTATCAGTCTCAAGGACGAACGGGACAAAACAAAACAGTGAATTACATGTGAAATTAGTGACATTAGCGGAACGTGTCCGTCTCCGCTCTGCAAACAATATTATGGACTAATTAAGTTTAAAAATAAATAAAATAATCAAATGGTACATAGGTACTTAATCTACTCTCACAATAATCTAACTGACGGACTAAACAGTTTTTTTTTTAGTCGTCTAGCCCATTGCTAATGAAGATGTTCAGATTGCGGTTAGCGGGAAGGTATTAACCCTTAAATGCATGATTTTTTGTGTAACTTTTTAATAAATTGAAATAGATGTGTCATGTATAGATTGAGGGAAAAATAAAGAAAAAAAATCATAGTAATTAAAAAACATATTATTTCCCAAAAAAGGCTTGATGCAGATATACATCACTATGCATTAGCGTCTTAATGCGACATTAATTAACCTATCTTCCTAAGTAGATACCTAATTATGATTCCACTATGAAATTATTAATGTAAATTAAATATACTATGTATATGTACTTTAAAAGGACTTTTTACTTTTAGGCCACGGATGCCAATTTATAAGAAAATAATATCTAAAACTTCTCAATGACTATACAAATAACGAAATAATAAAGTAAATTCTAATACTAGTTTACAACTGATTTTGCATGGTGATGTATTTATGCATCACAAACAAAACACAAATTTTCGGAAAACAATACTATTATGATCAAACCTGTTAATAATATACATTAAACTTACCTTTTACACTTTTCAGAAACAATTTTTGCTTATAGTTTTTTTTTAATTGTTATCAATAAAATTCGAACTTGTAAATTTCGCGGCGGCCAGTGAGTGTAGCGACTTACGCGCCAAAATTTGAAAATATGACACTACAGAAAAAAAATACTGTCAAAAGTTTATGGATGATTTCAGAAAAGGAAGTGTTAGAACACGTAAATGTCACATTTAGTAAAAAAAGTAATAAATGTGATTTTGGATAGCTGCGTATTGCTGCACTGGCCATCAAATATACGATGCAGATATACATCATTATGCATTTAAGGGTTAAAAAAAAAATGTTGCCAGAAACGGCAACTATTTCTCCCCTAACAAGTGACGGAGTGGTAACACTATGCGTTACTACATTGTGTATTATAACTTCAAGTTACTAATATCGAGGACGAAACACGACTATAATGTGTTTCTTATTTTTGTTGAAATAAGTTTATGAAATAGTACATTACACAACTAGGGTGGTAATACAAAGAAAGGCCGGGATCGCAGAAGTTAGCTGCCCGAGCTGCAAGCGACGGACATAAATATGCGATCGAGGGCTTTCTTTATTACCTCCCGTGTTGTGTACACCATTTTATGTCTTCACTTGGCCAGAAAGCGGCTTTTTCCGTACGCGCAGCGTGCGGAAAAAGCCACTTTATGGCCAGGTGTGGCATAAATATTATTTTTTATTCGAGGAGGCCCGTGGAAATAAAGGTTAGGAAACCCTGCTCTAAGTCTTGTACTTATATTTTCGACTTCTTTGTCGTGCCTCATATTATGGGACACGGACTTATTGTCGTGCTCCTTATATGGGACACGGGCATTTCAGCGAATATATCACGTAATTTTTTTATATGTATCACTTTTGGTTAGCATAATGGCCATTTTGGGCAATCGGAATTGGTGACGATTGCGAATACTGGTATATCACGCAACAATCATGCACTACTTAAAGATGATTAATGAATAGAATAAAACTTAAAAATAGTATCACTTTGAGTGCTCCGATTTTTTTCTAGATCGCAATCCCAATATCTTATTATCACTACATAGTATAAAACAAAGTCGCTTTCTCTGTCCCTATGTCCCTATGTATGCTTAAATCTTTAAAACTACGCAACGGATTTTGATGCGGTTTTTTTTTAATAGAGTGATTGAATAGGAAGGTTTATATGTATAATACATGCATAATATAATAGAGAAACACCGTGCGAAGCCGGGGCGGGTCGCTAGTCAATATTAAAAGCGGAAAAAGTAATCGCCAAAGGAAACGATGCCGGTTACTACGTTTCCGCTTTTTGCCATCATTGTAGAAGACGCAGTGAGATGCAGTCTGAACCGACTGTTTTATAGTGGATTTTCGCCATACAAATTTGTATGCCATACATTTAGTTTGGCATACAAATGTCGCGGACGAAAATCCACCCTTATATGCATAGATTTCTGATGAAAATATGATAGTGGAATATCCTGACCTATTATCACGTATAAACCACATCAGACTTAATAACCTCCGAGCAAATAATGTTACCTTCGTCGTCGACATCGCACATCGTAATTTCGACCCTATTTTCATCCTGTTTAGGTTCTTTTTTCAAGTCTTCACTACTTTTTAGTGTAATCTCGAAGCGAGTTGGCGTGGTAGAGGTTGCCTTTGCCTTCTCCTCTAAATTAAACTCGAAAGTGTTTGATAGGGAGTCTTTTGGACCGCTGTAGCCGTCGACGATCTTTTTGGAGACCTCTAATATCTCGTACCGGGTTGTTGTGAGGCGGTACATGCCATCTTCGCTTATTTGGTACCTGAAAAAACAATCATATTTATATTAGGGTCAATTGCAGAAAAAATGTACCGTTTACTTTTTTTGTCAGATCATGGTGTGTCTTATACCATTTTACTCAGAATCTTGAGCACTTTTCATTTATGAAATAAAAAAAAAGTTGTCCTAAATATCCCAACTTTTCCATACAAATTTTGAAACTCGGTTTCGTTACGCCTAAACTTTTTGAAGGAACTGATATTCTTGTGCGTATGTATTATCACGTCTAATATGTACTGTGAAGCCACTGTATTTCCTTAAAACGTTCTTTCAGCGAATGTCTAGATCCTAAGTTATATATGGATCGAATCGCTCTTTTTTGTAGAACAAAGATGGTGTCTATGTCTGCTACTTTACCCCAGATCAGTATGCCATAAGACATAATACTATGGAAGTAACTGAAAAAACAAGACGAGCGGTTTCCACATTAGTGAATTGCCTTATTCGTCTTATAGCAAAAGCGGCAGAGCTCAGCCGGTTAGCCAAAGTAGATATATGAGGCGCCCATTGCAAGTTGTGATCCAGGGTAAGCACATTGTGTTGTTAACAAATCAAGTTTCTCACTGTTTAAAGATATAGATGTTTCAACCTCTCTTACATTTGGCAAAGAGAATTTCACGCACTTTGTCTTCTTTGCATTCAGAACCAGGTTATTTGCTGTGAACCACTCTAGCACTAATTTTAAAGTCTCGTTGATGTGACTATCTATAGTCATCTAGTTGTCTATCAACTTTGAAAATCAATGAGGTGTCATCAGCAAATAAAACTATTTTACAATTTTGTTCTATGTGGTAAGGCAGGTCGGTCATTTATATACACAAGAAAGAGAAACGGACCTAAATCGAGCCTTGCGGTACTCTGAGCTTCACAGTCGAACCACTAGACTCAATTCGGTTAACAACCACTTTCTGAATTCTTTGGCTAAGGTAAGACATGACAAGGTTTAAGGCCTCGGTCGACAGGCCGTAGTGCTTTAGTTTGTGAACCAGTGTCTCATGCTCCACGCAGTCAAACGCCTTGGAAAGATTCCTATCGCATCTTGCGACACTTCCCACGCATCATAGATGTGTTTAATAAGCACCGTGGCGGCATCCATCGTCGAGCGGCCTTTTGCAAAGCCAAATTGCTGATCGTGCAGTAGTTCATACTTATTAAAATGACGAAGCAATTGGTTTAGTATGACTTTTTCAAATGTGACACAACATTTTCACGCGCCGGATTTTTGTTCTTTCAATATTTTTGAACACAAAAAGGATCGCAAGTAACCAGTCGTGTGGCGTATAAGATACCCTTGGGCAAACCGGTGCAGATTTGGCGTACATTTTCCTTAAGAGTTTTTTGGACGCCACGCCACTGCAAGTAACTCACCAGGTGGCACTGGCCAAACATCCTGGTTCGACCGCAGGCGTTCAGGCCCCCACCTAGTCCGACCAAATCGAGCTGGACCGGGGACAAGCGACCTGGTTCGACCCCAGGCGCCCCCGGCCCCCACCCAGTCCGATCCACTCAGGGTAGGCCGGCTAGCGACGTGGTTCGACCCCAGGGACCGCCACGGCCGACCACCCGGTCATACGATCGCTATGCCCAATAAGGGTTGCGAGTTTGTCAGTCTTCAAAAAAAAAAAAAACATATATATATAAAAAAGGAACTCACCTAAACCTACTATGTCCGAACGGCCACTGTGCGCCATGCACTTTCACTAGATGAGAAGTGAGCAGGCTTCCTCTAGAAAACACCTTTGTTTCCTTCTCCGCACACATGTGACACGCGTACCTTTTTTTCACCTGAAATTTATGAAGATGTTTGTATGTTTAGTTACATGTTTGGAGGTTTGGATGTATGAACGATAGAGTCCGACCGAAATTTCTGGTTCGGCTAAAAAACGGGTTTCGGGTGCCATCCGGCCGAAACTACGGCCGAAACCGAAACTGAATTTGATTGGTTTCGAACTGCGATTGTATAGTCTTTTTTTTTTCAAAAAGCACAGACAAACTATTTGAAATAAGAAATTATAATACGTTACTTTAAATAACAGAGACTCAATAATTAATATGTTCAATAATAATGAATATGTGTCAATTCTATTCTATTGTTATGTTACAAATAGTACTCTAGTTACGTAGATATTGTTGTAGAATTTAAGGATAGTTAGGCTTAAATATGTACTTAATTAGTAATATACAATTAATTAAAAGAATGTATAAATTACATGTTGCAGTGCCCTGCAGGGTTTCATAGCTGAGCTATTAGAAATGTTAGACCAGCGGTCGGCAACTCGCGGCCCGCGGGCCGCATGCGGCCCGCGAACAGCTCACTTGCGGCCCGCGAGCCTCCCTGGCTATTTTGTATATAAATGTCGTTATATTCAGAATCGTATAAAGTAACAAATTATTAACAAAGTGCGGCCCGCGTCAATTTCGATAGCTACTATGTGGCCCTTGGCTGCTAAAAGGTTGCCGACCGCTGTGTTAGACCTATGGAAACCTATGAAAGCAATAAACGAAATGATAACTGATATGTTATTTAAAAATGAATACTGACTGATTATGATTGTCATTTTTGTTATCTTCCCACGAAAACATGACTTTATATAGAAGTTTCGGATTCGGTTCTGGTTTCGGCCGATACTGAGATCAAAGCCGAAATTCGGTTTCGGTTTCAGCCATGAAAAAGTTTCGGTCGAACACTATTGCACGAGCTCAGGTCGATATACTCAAATTCCCTATTATTTTTTACACTCTCCGATTGTTTTAACCATAATTAATGTAAATCCTTTGTTCTTCCTATTTAATATTGTGAAATAAACCATATGTAAATCAGTATATAAACGCATGTAAGATTCTAATAAACAATCATTATTCCTACGCATCTCGTGTTGTCAATATACCTACCAACACCTAACACTTCAACACTTATTTTTACATATTTTTTTATTTTTCAAGATGGCAGTCTTTTCTAGACTTTTAGCATGTCAACAAGATACAAAGAACTAAAAAAATCGAACCCCATCTTTGTGGGAATTATTATGACCACAAAGGATATAGTATCAACATCTTCCCATCGACATACGTATCCGAGGGTCCCCCAATAAGTAACCCCCCTGTCATACATTCGTAGTATGGCAGGGGATATACTTATCTCTGCAGCTGACTGTACATTAATTGATAGACGCTGTTTAATGCCAAGTTTCCGCAGCACAGTCGAAATTCTCTAAATAGGGCGTGTGAAAATAATTTTCCTTCTCACCGACTTTTTCTTCTTCGGGTTATCGTCGGAGTCTTCTGCAGAGAAGTCGCTGTCTTCTTTCCGTTTCCTTTTACGGTCGTGCGTCTTCATGTGTTTGCGGAGATCAGATTTAGTTATGGCTCTGAAATTGAAAGATTTTCTTGTCAATTCGGACAAAGGCGTCAGCGTACTGTATTGGAAATAGGGTTGCCAGATTGAATTACCGTATTATCGGGAGCAGGAAACAATATAAATAAATAAATAAATATTAGGGGACAATCTTACACAAATCGAACTAGCCCCATAGTAAGCTCAATAAGGCTTGTGTTATGGATACTAGACGACGATATATTTAATAGATACAAATACTTAAATACATAGAAAACATCCATGACTCACGAACAAATATTCGTGCTCATCACACAAATAAATGCCCTTACCGGGATTCGAACCCAGGACCTCTTGCTTCGTAGGCAGGGTCACTACCAACTAAGCTAAAGCGGTCGTCAAAAAATATGTCGGGATTTTGAGGCTTTGGTCGGGAGATGCCCCGCGCGCTCTACGCGCGAGTCTTTTTAACCCCCGACGCAAAAACGACGGGGTGTTATAAGTTTGACGTGTCTGTGTGTGTAAATGTCCTTGTGGCATCGTAGCTCCCAAACGGATGATCCGATTTTAATGCGGTTTTTTTTGTTTGAAAGGTATATCATTTTAGCCTGATATAGCAGAAATTTTCGCTGGCAGGACCACCTTGAGTGGATCGGACTAAGTTTTAAAATGAAGTCGTTTGTCGGGAGATTTTCTTCTTTGTCGGGAGGGCATACAAAAAATCGGGAGAATCCCGCCAATTCCCGATCAACCCTAATTGGAAGTTAGACTTGAGATCACAGAAATATACGAGATAGAAGGACAAAGGAGAAGGGTATAAGGAGATAGGAGGAATCGTTCGTCGATTTGTACGGGAACCAAGCGTGTAAGATTTTGAGTTTGACGTTAATGTAATTTAGTGATGGAAAACATAAATGTTGCATTTGATTTGGTGGTATTTGAACACACAGATTTTTCGAATCTTTCAAGCGTGCACGCGTGCTGGGAGACATGTTGGCGGAGCAGGTACCCGCACTATACTCACTTGTAGTCGCAGCGGTGGCACTGGTGGGCGCGGCAGTGCTCCGGCAAGTGCCTGTAGCGCACGTGCTGGGAGACATGCTGGCGAGCATGTTGGCGGAGCGGGTACTCGCACTATACTCACTTGTAGTCGCAGCGGTGGCACTGGTGGGCGCGGCAGTGCTCCGGCAAGTGCCTGTAGCGCACGTGCTGGGAGACATGCTGGCGAGCATGTTGGCGGAGCGGGTACTCGCACTATACTCACTTGTAGTCGCAGCGGTGGCACTGGTGGGCGCGGCAGTGCTCCGGCAAGTGCCTGTAGCGCACGTGCTGGGAGACATGCTGGCGAGCATGTTGGCGGAGCGGGTACCCGCACTATACTCACTTGTAGTCGCAGCGGTGGCACTGGTGGGCGCGGCAGTGCTCCGGCAAGTGCCTGTAGCGCACGTGCTGGGAGACATGCTGGCGAGCATGTTGGCGGAGCGGGTACTCGCACTATACTCACTTGTAGTCGCAGCGGTGGCACTGGTGGGCGCGGCAGTGCTCCGGCAAGTGCCTGTAGCGCACGTGCTGGGAGACATGCTGGCGAGCATGTTGGCGGAGCGGGTACTCGCACTATACTCACTTGTAGTCGCAGCGGTGGCACTGGTGGGCGCGGCAGTGCTCCGGCAAGTGCCTGTAGCGCACGTGCTGGGAGACATGCTGGCGAGCATGTTGGCGGAGCGGGTACTCGCACTATACTCACTTGTAGTCGCAGCGGTGGCACTGGTGGGTGCGGCAGTGCTCCGGCAAGTGCCTGTAGCGCACGTGCTGGGAGACATGCTGGCGAGCATGTTGGCGGAGCGGGTACTCGCACTATACTCACTTGTAGTCGCAGCAGTGGCACTGGTGGGCGCGGCAGTGCTCCGGCAAGTGCCTGTAGCGCACGTGCTGGGAGACATGCTGGCGAGCATGTTGGCGGAGCGGGTACTCGCACTATACTCACTTGTAGTCGCAGCGGTGGCACTGGTGGGTGCGGCAGTGCTCCGGCAAGTGCCTGTAGCGCACGTGCTGGGAGACATGCTGGCGAGCATGTTGGCGGAGCGGGTACTCGCACTATACTCACTTGTAGTCGCAGCGGTGGCACTGGTGGGTGCGGCAGTGCTCCGGCAAGTGCCTGTAGCGCACGTGCTGGGAGACATGCTGGCGAGCATGTTGGCGGAGCGGGTACTCGCACTATACTCACTTGTAGTCGCAGCAGTGGCACTGGTGGGCGCGGCAGTGCTCCGGCAAGTGCCTGTAGCGCACGTGCTGGGAGACATGCTGGCGAGCATGTTGGCGGAGCGGGTACTCGCACTATACTCACTTGTAGTCGCAGCGGTGGCACTGGTGGGTGCGGCAGTGCTCCGGCAAGTGCCTGTAGCGCACGTGCTGGGAGACATGCTGGCGAGCATGTTGGCGGAGCGGGTACTCGCACTATACTCACTTGTAGTCGCAGCGGTGGCACTGGTGGGTGCGGCAGTGCTCCGGCAAGTGCCTGTAGCGCACGTGCTGCGCGAGCGTTGCCAGCGTGGGCGCCGACATGTCGCACAGCGTGCACGCGTGCTGGGAGACATGCTGGCGAGCATGCTGGCGGAGCAGGTACTCCGTGCCGTACGAGAAGCCGCAGACGGAACACGTGTTCTCGTTAGATGGGACGACGTTCTGGAGAAATAACTTTTCTATTAAGTATTGTCAATAAGATAGAGAATTTACTGCGTTGTTTTTCAGAAAATTCGTTCGAACCCTCTGTTTTGTCGTCTTTAAAATACTCCAAATCTACCTAGATTACTCGACGACCGTCCTTAGAGACTTACTCGTACACTCCTAGAGCATAAACTCCTTGTAATAGAGAATATGTATGAATTTTTTAACACATTTCTTATCAAAATATGAAAATACCGTAAAAGACGACATAAAGTCAAAATAAAATTAAAATCGACCGAGAAATACGGAAGATATAAACATTCTAAAGCACTAATTATACCGCGATTAGACTGGAGTACTTCGGTAAAGTGAGGTTTGAAGTGTCATATAACGGAGGTTTGACATTGAAGGGTTAGGAAGTATCCCACGCAAGGTTCTAGACTGGAAAGAATTTCTTAGAATGTGTTGCGTTGGAAGGTTTGGAGTGTCGATCTTTAGAACGCTAGAGTATCGCACCGACCTGTCAGCCCGCCCACGACCACGGCCGGGGGGAGAAGTATACGTGCAGCGTTACGTGGTCCAAAAACGCCCATAAAGTTTGGTGCACAGCATAGTCCAAAAGGTAGTCTCTGAAATTGATATCGACCTGTCTCTGTAAATCGGCGCACAGCTTCTTGTTGCTGGCAAAGTGTTGCTCGCAGTGGCGATCGGCTTCACACCAACCTGGCTCTAGAGAGGCGGTAAGACCTTTTTGTTGAGAATTTACCACGGTCACAGTTTGGAGTGCTTCCGGAAAGTAAGGTTCATAGGTTCGATATGAAGGGTTAGGTTAGGAAGTATCTCACGGAAGGTTCTACTACTAGGCTGACTTATATGTTGTGTTGAAAGGTTAGGACTGTTGGGAGTGTTGACCTTTAGAACGCTATATAGTATATTTTTATTTCCGTAGACAAATATGACAGCTACAAATGTCAAACGTAAAGGAGGATCGGACAAAACGGTCCCAAGAACCAATAGCGATGTGACATATATCATTAGAAAGGTGTTTCAATATACTACAATAGTTACTATGGGAGCTTATTTCAAATCACTGTGTGAAAAAAGTTATGGCAATATAAAAAAACTTATTTTCATAGACGATTTTAAACAATAAAAATGAATTATTTCGTATTCCGTGACGTTACAGTCCACCTGTCATGCATCCCCGGCCCCTCAGGCTCCTCCTGCCCCCCAGGCTGCCGCTAGCAGGGCACCGAAGGCACCCCCGCACCGTTGACGGGACTTGAGCTGGAGGCCAGCAAGGCGAAAGCCTGAAAGGCCCGATGCAAACACGCCACTAAGGCAACCCCTGCCCACCCCGCCCCTCCGGCCGCGGATTCATTTAAGAAGCCGCCAGTCCCCGTGAAGGCGGCCGCGTCCGTCTAGCCACCCCGGCCTCTAATGAGACCCGCTCTCGCTCCCGTTCGGGTCCCCGTAAGTCTCGCCCACGCTCTACATACATTTTTGCCGGTTCTCCTTTAATGTGGCCAGCTTTTAAGAAACAGTGCAGTCCTTTGTTTCGGTTCGTGGTGTAATTATTAATAACCGATATAATAAAAATTACTATTTACGTTAAAACATATATTTTTAGGTACTTATCGAAAATTAATTACATATAATAACTACATTTGTATTAAACCTTTAACCTACTATTGGATAATTAGTGCCTACGTATGCGATTCCGTTGCTTGAAATTAAATAAAGCGGGTTTGGCGTATTTTCAGCTTTGTAAGATAAGTAATGAGTTTGGAATCAAATAAAATGTACCTTTAAATACTAGAAATATGGTGTATTTACAAATATTCTATGTCTCCAAAAGAGTGGAATTTTTACCAAAAGTATTGTATCATTTTGGAACTTCGCGGATTATGCAGTCATTGTGTTACAGACACTTTAATATCAATAAACATAAGTACCTGCCTAATTTTTTGTCGGCAAGTACCGGTTGTATCACATCACTATTTATGAGTTGTAAAAAACAGGCAACACATGAAATGTCATTTTTGTCCTCGGAAATAAAAAAAAAACAGACTTTAGTGTCGTACCGACCTGTCTCTGCAAATGGTCACGCAGCTTCCTATTGCTAGCGAAGTGGTGTCCGCAATGGTAGCACGCGACGATGCGCTCGCCGGTGTGCGCGCGCACGTGCACGGCGAGCAGCGCGCGCCGCGGGAACGAGGCGCCGCAGCCCGCCCAAGAGCACAGCCAGGGCGGGTAGCATATGTGGACTGGGACGTGGTCTAAAAATGCCTGAAACGGTTTTCAACTAGGGCTGGGATTGGGACATACTTTCTGACCAATAGGCTACTTTCCTGACAGATCAAATCAGTTACTTTTTATGAAGTGTCAAAACGCTCAGATAGTATGAAGTTTGTATGGAATAAAAGTGAAATGACGTCATTTTACTCAAACATCAAATCATCTTCTTATTTATAGGTTTTGATCTTTTAAAAATCGTTTAAAACGCTAAATAGGTGATGTTTAGTTTAGTTTTGCAAATTTTCGATAGCTGATTTAATGGCTAGCGTGTAGTAATTTATATTGACTACAGGCAAATACCCTATTGATGGACCGATTTTGGCCACAGCAGCTTGGAATTTTTGTTACACAGAGTGAAGATCCTGTGTGGTCACAATCCCTAAGTTTTAAGATAACAATTCATTTGCTATCAGTCTAAACTTGCAACTTTGGTCAAAACCTACCAGATTTGGTACTTTGCAAAAACTCCGAAATAGCTCAATATATTGAATTATTTAATGCTTTTTATGTAGGGTTTAGCAATGTATTAAAGTAATAACTTCGTATTATTAGATTGTTCGTTTAAAAAATGAAATAATAAACCAAAGAACGAAGGGAAGAGCAAAAATACCGGTATTTTTGTATGGAGCAATTACCAGTATCCGAGCCCTGACAACACCATTGTTTAGGATTGACCTTTATTGCTAGTTTTGAATTTAGGTAAAAAAAAATAATGTGACTAAAATTGTTAAAATTGTTAAAAACTTATACTTAACCTATAAATACAGAGACGTACCTGCATGGACTTAAACTTCACATCACACCCGACCCACAAGCAGCAAAAATCCGTATTCAACAATGGCAGCTTGTTTCTATTTGTAGAGTCCTTCTTACACCGAGCTAGATTCATAGTCGCTCGTGCGTTGAACCCAATGCAGAGTAGTCTGGCGTGGTATGAATGGTAGTTCACGTGGCGGCAGATCTCGTCAAAGTCAGAGTTATTATGCTTACAGGCGTCCCAAAGACAGGTGTAGATAACTGAAAATGTAAGTCATGAAACATAAAAGAGCCGGCCAAGTGCGAGGATGACTCGCACGCGCAGGGTTCGATACCATCGTACAATATTTAACTAGAAACTTATTGAATTCGCCTGTTGACTCGATTTTTTTTTCTGTCGTAAATCGATTCTACTATTTGTGAGGAACAAATATCTATATGACACCTAATACATTTGTATAAGTATAACAGCCACAAATTGTAATCGAAAGTAGCAGATCGCACTGAGCATTGAAAACGCTCTATATAAAACGGGAGGAACCTATGACATCATCGGCTCCATCGCTATACTAAGTTGTATGAAAAAAATAACATTTTGCCATTTTGAGCACGAAAAAGTGCGTTTAAACACATTATTTCTTCTGTGTTATGATAATTTAGTATTTTCCAATCCATGTGATTATATTATGTTGTAAAATTCAACATTGGTCAGCATCCGAATTGGCAAAAATGTCAATAAAAACGTGTTCCATGCAAGAAACTTCATCGCCGCATCCAGGAAACTCTTTAATAGACATGGTAAATTTATGAACATATTCAGTGCAGGCATCTTCGCAGAGTGCCATAGAAGTAAAAATACTCTATTTTGACGATTTATTAGCTAATAATGATTGATATTACTGTCTGTTTGTCTCTTGTGATTATCTCATCATGACGTCGCCCCTGTCTGGTTCCACTGGCTCTTAGGTCGGCATTTTGCTGAAGTGGCATTTTGTGGCAGCATTCAACTTTTACTTTATATTTTTTTTTTATTGCTGTATTTTCTTTCTTGCTTTCTTCCTATAAAATCTGTTTAATCATTTCGATTGTAATTTCTCACTCCTATGGGGCTAACGCTCTACCATGATACCTGCACTGAAAATGTTATCTAATTTACGATTTATGCTCCAACATAGCCGGAATATTTTATTTGAGTAAGAGACAGTAGAAACTACACCAGCCATAATATCCAAAGAGTTAGCGATGGAAATGCGAACTTTTGTTTGGTTTCATATAGATTCTATTAAGCATTTCCATATGGTGCAACATACAAGTAATACATATGTCCAAATAGAGCTAGTCATTTGCAGGTTATTTATATCTGCCATACTATATCTAAAACTAGACTAACCTCTACACAACTCCATAGAGGTTAGTCCAGTTTTAGTCATAGGACGGCAGATATCAGGATTCTACTCTTCTACTGTATGGTATTCCAGCATGATTTTGCCATCACCTTATAGACTATACGAGGAGTGGCTCACTCTGCGATTTCACCGCATGGCTATAACTTTCACCCTTCCGGAGGGGTTTAGGCAGCAACCAGAAAGAGCATGCATTATGCGATAGACACAATTGGATGCGGTGCATTCTGTCCAGTGGTCAGACCCGAATGTCAGTTTTTTTAGAAAGACCAACTTCTGTACGTAGTACTATTACTTATTCTGTGACTATACTTACTTTTCCCTTCTTCATCAGTGACCTGTAAGTCAGAGATGTGGTTCCGGCAGTGGGTTTGGAACTCCCGGTAGTCCTCAAAGGCCAGGTTGCATGACAACCATTCACATTCCATGCGCACATCTTTGCGAAGCATTTGCAACTTCTGAAACAATACAACATTGTTAGAAATATTAGTTATATCCAGTAAAAATTTTCATCACCCATTTTATCACATTCTGAGGAAGCGGACAAAAAGTATCCTGTTTTAACCGGGGTCCTAATCTACCTGTATACTAATACTAAATGCCATGGAAACCTGTCTAATAGTTTTTACATGAGTGCACAAACAAACAAACAGATAAACAGACTAACAGACAATAATTTCAAAAAGAATTTATTTATGTTATATTATTAATTTTTAACAGTCAATTACTTTTTCGGAAAAAAAAATTAAAGTACAAACACAGTAAAGTTCATCTACGATTTTAACATATGTAAATAGAGATAAGTAGATTAACAAATGACATAATAAAGTAGTGTAATCTCCATATCTTCTGTATTCAACATACAGTAATGGACTTACAGTAAAGGCGATTAAAAGAGGTGATTAATAAAACAATACACATAGCATTCAACAATTAAAGAAGGAATAAAATTAGATGGAAACAATCAATCTAGATAGTTCCTGACAATTTCTAGGACTAAATTACGGCACTTCAGAAATTGCCTTGCTGGCTTGCTAAAATTTGCTACAAACAAAATGTGAATCTTATAAAAAAAAATACCACAGCTTTAGGCTCCACCGAAGATTCTCCTACGCCTACTGGCACAGTAGCCTCGTCCTCCGCGGCCGACAGCAGAAACTTCTTACGATCCGCGTTAGTTTGGATAATAAACTGGATGTCATTCTTATTCTGCTGCGACAGCTTCTTCGAGCCTTCGCGATTCTGCTTCTCCACCCAGGCCTTGCAGAAGCTGTATCGCACATCTGCGATTGGCTCCTCCTTTACTGTTTCACTGGTCGTGTCCGTCTCGTCCATTGTTGTCATTGTTACTTGAGCTTGAGATCAGTATTACGACAAATCGGAGTTAAATCGAAGTGTGCTGTCGGAGGACACTTTGTCTGAGCAAAAGGTGTGGTTAATATTAATAAGACCATTTATTCAGGAGGGTTGGGTATAGCAACAGAGGCCCGATTATTCACTTTTTATAAATAAACAACACGCCAAGAAGAAAATCATTTGTGTTGAAAAGAAAATAGCAAAGCAAAGCAACTGTCACTGTCACTGTCAAAATCATAACTAGACACGCGGCAGCGTGTCAAGCCAAGTTCAAAGCAAAACTGGCTAGCCAGCGCCAAGTGTAATATTACACGAACCACTTGGTGGCTCTTTTCACCCTTCTATAACTCAAAACCTCTTTAACGTAAACACATAAAACTACGTGTGTTTAATCATATCCATAAAAACATCTAGAAGCCCAAATTTCATGAAGCTAGCTCAAACGTTATAAAGATATGAAGGTCAAAAAGTCGTAAATTTTAGCACTGACTGACTGATTCATATTTAGTACCTAAACCTAACCTTCTTCCAGATGACCTAGAAGGATGAAATTTGGAATGCAGCTCGGTAATTGTATGTAAGCGTACGAAAAAATCTAAAAATAAAAAAAAGTTAAAAAATAGGGGGGGGGGTCCCCATACAATTTTATTTTTTATAATTGTGTCGTTGGAACCGTCAATGAAATTTGGAATCTAGCTCGGTAATTGTGTGTAAGCGTAGAAAAAAATTTAAAAATAAAAAAAAGTTAAAAAATAGGGGGGTCCCCGTACAATTTTTTTTTATTGTATCGTTGGAACCGCTACAAGCATTAAATCTCAATACCTGTCTAGTTTTCTTTACAAAAAGTAATGATATCCCACCAAAAACATAAATGTAAAAAAGGAGCCAAGTCAAATCCGACCTACTTTAAGATCTCACATTTTTAAAAAACAGCAATTGTTATTGGTATCCAATAAAGCAAAAAAATAGAGTTTAATACTTATTCATAATGTTATTTTGTTCTTATAAATACATATTTGGATTTTGCATAGGACTTGGCACTCATTTAGATCTCCATTCTTTTTGCGGCGAAGCCCACAGCCTAGCATAATTTTTGTATTGAACTTGGCTCTCCTTTTTACATTTATGTTTTTGGTGGGATTGTCATTTTACGAGAATGAATGACGCACCCATGGATGAATAAAATGACGCACCAATGACGCTTCAGCCCTTCAGCGCAGCGCCAAATGGTTTTGTGGACATTCGGATAAACGCTTTAACAGAAAAGTCTTGTAATTCTGGTTATATACCATGTTAATGAAAGTGTTATTCTTGTAAATAAATGTTTTAGAATAATGCAGAAATTATAGTTAAACAGTATTTAATTACGTCGATATGATTTTTAATTATTGACACGTATTTATGAAAAAGTAAGCTACTTCCGGAACAGCCTATAAAAAGCTGGTCACACCACTTTTTGTCTGTCAAGTTAATAAAAAAAACTTGCGAAGAAACGAGCTAGGCTAGCGCGGGTGCGTGCGGTGCGGCGTATTTACGGGACGAAGTGGCAAGTCCCCACGTTGCCTCATACATCTCTTATCGTTAATTAGTCGTTCATATATAGTTCATCTGTTTATTCGCGTAGCACATATCGTGGGCGACGGTCGAGAGGTCATTTCAGTACGGAGCTGATGCCATCAACTGCATCGCACGAAGAACAATTAGTTAACAAGTTAGACAACCTTGTTTTGCCATTAACCACAAGAATGCCGAACATCAAAGTGTTCAGCGGGAGCTCCCACCCGGATTTGGCGCAGAAGATCGTCGATCGGCTGGGAATCGACCTAGGAAAAGTCGTAACCAAGAAATTTAGTAATATGGAAACGTGTGTTGAGATCGGGGAGTCTGTTCGCGGGGAAGATGTTTATATCGTGCAGAGCGGCAGTGGGGAGATCAATGACAATCTAATGGAGCTCCTAATTATGATCAACGCGTGTAAAATAGCTTCCGCGTCTCGCGTAACCGCCGTGATCCCGTGTTTTCCGTACGCCCGGCAGGATAAAAAAGACAAAAGCCGAGCGCCGATAACCGCCAAACTCGTCGCCAACATCCTGTCCGTCTCCGGCGCCGATCACATCATCACTATGGACCTCCATGCGTCTCAAATACAAGGATTCTTCGACATACCTGTAGATAACCTCTTTGCTGAGCCTGCTGTCTTGAAGTGGATCAAAGAGAACATTCCTGACTGGAAGACCAGTATTGTGGTGTCGCCTGATGCTGGTGGCGCTAAGAGAGTTACTTCTATTGCTGATCGCCTGAACGTAGAGTTCGCTTTGATTCACAAAGAGAGGAAGAAGGCTAATGAAGTTGCTTCCATGGTGTTAGTAGGTGATGTTAAGGACCGCACAGCCATTCTGGTGGATGACATGGCTGATACTTGCGGAACCGTGTGCCACGCAGCAGAGAAACTGATTGAAGCAGGCGCTATCAAAGTTTACGCTATACTTACACACGGAATCTTCTCAGGCCCTGCTATTTCACGGATAAATAATGCTTGCTTAGAAGCTGTGGTCGTCACAAATACTATCCCTCAGGACAAGCATATGCAGGACTGCCCTAAGATCCAGTGCATTGATGTATCCATGATGCTAGCGGAGGCGGTGCGGCGTACACACAATGGGGAATCAGTGTCATACCTATTCTCGAATGTTCCATACTAGATTAATTTCCTTTTGTTATAATTTTAAGGACCTCTAACATGTCTTAAAAGGTTATATGTAATGCTTACATACATACTGTTTATCTCGTGATAGTTTTCCCCTTTGACAGCCATAGTTGTTAGTGTATTTTCATGTTTCAGGCATAAAGTTAAAGCCAAAAGGGCCATGGCCTCAGTGGCAAATCACCAGGGGCAGCAAACTTTTTTGCCTGCCTGCTAAATTACAAAACATATCTAACTTGGTGTCCGTGATATGAATGTATGCTGTTGTCTTGATAACTGTGGAAGACAAAGGTCAATGTTTGGGGTCAATTAGTTTTAACTATAATCTCACTAAGTTAAAATAGGACCTTCCAGTTTTTTTAGTTGCTATCTGATACTGTTGTGAAATAGTTCCAGTGATTAGTATATTCAATTTACATTTTACTAAAGTTGGTATTTAGGAAGTTGTTTGCATTTAAGAAGGAACTTGATATGTTGATATTGATGTAAATAAATTGCGTGAAAATTGACATGATTTTGTTTCCAATTTGAAAAATAATACCAATGCATTATTCTTCAAATGAAAATATTGGCACAATCCTGTTATATTTCTAGATTGCCTATCAAAACTAGTGAATCCTTTCTGCATTTACCTATATTCATCTAAAAGTATTCAACATAACATTACATTCATTGTTTTTATTTTGGGTAGTTTGTTTAAAGACATTTTAGGTATATTATTGTATACTTTTGACACATTTTGATAAACTGTTTCATTGATTTTTTTGGTTTATTTTACTTTTTAATGCTTTGGTCATGTGTAAAAAATTAGTAACATCATTATGTATAAAATTGGCCTTAAATTTTGTGATTAAGCTTCCTTTGTATAGGAACAATTATGTTTTAAAATGAATATATTCTTGTTATTTGATAAAGATCAAGCATAACATTTTATAACCATTGTAAATCGGCTTTGAAATGGCGATAAATGTAGTTGGTATTAAATTGTAATGAGAGATTTTCTAAATTTATAGAATATGAATGTATATTTGGTCTATAGAACATCAAATCGCTAAGTTACTATAAGATAAATATTAATAAAATACTTTATCAAAATTGGTGTATTTTATTAAAGTTTTGTTGGACTCTTACACTGTATAACTACGGCTAAAAGTTTGTAGAAAAAATCCTATTTTTTTTTATTTATATTTGGGGCCATCCATAACGTTACATTCGTTGAGACAAGTCTAGAAATCTGCAAAATCGTGTAACAATGTGCGATTATACCTATACCTCGTTCTATTCAAGGACCTTAAAATAAATAGCCGGACGGAGCCTCGCTAACAAAGAACTGAAGCATGTCTAATAAGCCGGCTACCTGTGTGCGTGCTGCCCACGACAGGAAAAAAATAGTTGATGTGTGCGTGTTGCTCGTAAGTACAAGCAGCGAGCTTATTAAAAAAGTTCTCTGTTGGCGAAGCTCCGTCCGGCTATTTATTTTAAGGTCCTTGGTTCTATTATAAAATAACAATTTGAAGGGTAATTTTTGTCCAGGATTTTTCGATTCCCTAGGACAATGGTGGGCAAAGTAGAAGGTTTAATCCGGCCCGCTGACGGTTGAAATAAGTAGTATATGGCCCGTGATCGTGATGAAACAAAGACTATAACCGTGTAAGGGAACAAAATATGCCCCTGACGTTATTAGCCAATGAATACATCCTATGTATTGCTAATAATGCTGGTTATTAATCTGCCAAGTTTTATGTCATGATTATTGACAGTTTCCCTGCAATGTCACTTGAAAGTTTTTTTTACTTTTTTAAATATCTTTAAAACTACTGGTCCGTTTCTTTTCTGATTAACGTATGTTGTTAATGGCTTGAAGGGGAATAAATTCGCAAAAAACAAGACATCTCTAGGTCAACATTAACTTGGTCATTTTTGATGTCAAATATTTCAAACTTTTTTTTTGACACTTGTAACTCAGCGACACCCACCATTTTTTTTACACTGATGTGACATCTCTTTCCGTACAAATATATATTGGTCTGAAATCAATCGGCTTGGAGCAACATGGTGATTTTTTAATTTTGAGTATACCGGCATAGTACATCACCAAGGTATACACGTACAATTATAGCAAAACTTAAAGGCTATAACAGTGTACTGTTATATAGCCTTTAAGTTTTGCTATAATCCAGGCCCTCTGAATTTTTTTTATCCACCACTGCCCTAGGATAACAGAGAGTAATATTAAGTTCATTTATTTCAGGACCATATTACGTTTTAAAGATAAGACATTTTCCAATTCCAAGATTGTTTTCCTTGAAATCGCGTGACGGATAACGGTCGATTTTTGTCTTCTAAAATGAAACGAGATTTACTTTAATTGTAACCACCATGTTGCCATGGAGATGTTTTATCTATTCCATTTTATCTTGTTATTGATATAACAAGTTTAAAAATCGTAGCGAGTAGTTAGTTACGGAAAGTAAATTTTTGGTCAGCCGTTATTAAAATTGATCCGCAAAAAAAAATAAGCAGTTAAATCATTTGGGCAGCATACAAAGATTTGGCTCGCAATAAATAAAATCGGGCGGCAACTCTTGTTCAGCAAACAGTTTAAAAACGGTTAACATTTTAACCAATATTAATCTGCTTTTTTTATCATTAGGCTGCCTAATAAACAGTCGAGCTGCAAAATAATTACTTGGGTAGCAAGATTTTACAATTGGTCAGCAGAGAGTTTAATTGAGATATACAGGGTGTCACTGTGATATATACTGGGTATCACTGTGATATATACAGGGTGTCACTGTGTTATATACAGGGTGTCACTGTGATAGATACAGGATGTCACTGTGATATATACAGGGTGTCACTGTGCTATATACAGGGTGTCACTGTAATGTATACAGGGTGTCACTGTGATAGATACAGGATGTCACTGTGATATATACAGGGTGTCACTGTGTTATATGCATACAGGGTGTCACTGTAATGTATACAGGATGTTACTGTGATATATACAGAATGTCATTGTGATATATACAGGGTGCCATTGTGTTATATACAGGGTGTCACTGTGATAGATACAGGATGTCACTGTCAGCAGAGAAAACATGTCTGTAAGCAGTTTAATTGAAATATACAGGGTGTCACTGTGATATATACAGGGTGTCACTATGTTATATACAGGGTGTCACTGTGATAGATACAGGATGCCACTGTGATATATACAGGGTGTCACTGTGTTATATACAGGGTGTCACTGTAATGTATACAGGGTGTCACTCTAAAAACGAAACAGCTCCCAAAAATAGGTAGGTTAGGGTTATTTTTTTTTTGATGACCCTAAAAACGAAACGGCTCTCAAAAATAGGTAGGTTAGGGTTATTTTTTTTGCTGACCCTAAAAACGAAACGATACGCGTTGTGAATAAATAATATAACTTCTAAACATTATGAGATGTATAAAAAATCGAAATACCAATTTTATATGAGCCCATCACAGTGACACCCTGTATACATTACAGTGACAACCTGTATATAACACAGTGACACTATGTATATATCACAGTGACACCCTGTATATATCACAGTGACATCCTGTCCTGTATCTATCACAGTGACACCCTGTATATATCACAGTATCACTCTGTATCTATCACAGTGACACCCTGTATATATCACAGTTACATCCTGTATCTATCACAGTTACACCCTGTATATAACACAGTGACACCCTGTATATATCACAGTGACACCCTGTATATATCACAGTGACACCTGCTACTTGACAGCTGACAATTACCGAATGACAAAATGCGCACACGATTGGCGGCTCAACTTTACAATAACTGACATCGAGTTCGGGGTTCATATTTTTTTTACAGATAGAGCTCACAATAAGAAGTCTTTTCACCAAATCTGAAGTTGCGGAAACCCATAGTTTTCGAGAAAAAAAATATCAAAGTTTCCATACAAACTCGCAATTTTTGGCGTTGATAGGCGTAATTAGCCGATTTTTTGACGGATTTGAGAGCGTTCCGTTACACGCGTAAATTTAAGCTGTCACATGGTGACGAATTATAGCTTATGTTTTGTTATTATGAATTCATAATTTATAAGGATACTTGTGTATGCAAAGAATTTAGTTTTTTTGTTAATTTTTAAGTGTCATTTGTTGTTAATATGTTAACATTTGCTAAATATTAATGGTTGCAATATACTACAATGTGACGAACGGAACGCAATAGGGGCAAGGGGAAAGAGGGGAAGGACGCCATTAGACGCTGCCGTATCGGGAACCACGTCTGTTTTGTTTGTCTTGTCAGTTGTTATCTATTTTAGACCTCACAAGGGGGGACGGGGGGGCGGAGCCCCCCAACAAGGGGGGCTCGGGGGGCGAAGCCCCCCGCATGGAAAAAGATAGACAAAACTAACCCCTTTTTTCGGTTAGGTTCGTTAGTCAGCTTACGTCCCTTAGAGCAGAAATAGAAGCCCCGCGAAGCGGGGATTCGTCGACCTGCTGTCGGGTCATAGTTGTTTACAAAGAAATCCCTAAGCAAAGCCCATTTTCAGTCCATCGCGTCGGTCAGACTCCAAAATAACCTCAAAAAAATGCTCATTTTCGGTTTTTTTTTTCAAATTTTTAACTTTTTTCCTATGATTTTCCGCAACTTCTCGATTTCAAAAATACACTTGGGATACCTTAATCTACTCCCAAAAAAAAATTGGCATGTTTTGGCCATGTCAGACATTGTAAATTTCTTCCCGATTGGCGGCAGAATAGTTGCGCCCAGTTAGGTTTTATTGCCCCCTTTTTTTTGATGAACAAAATGAAATATTTTGCTTACCTACTGATTGCTTACCAAAATTTGATTTACCGTAGATCGCTTAATGCAGCTCAAATATTTAATTTGCTGACCAAAATAATTTAGAGCAGATCAGTATATCATTAATTGCAGCCTGATTTATAAATGTTTGCTTACCATAAGTTGCTTGCCAACTAGCTATTTTGGCTGACCAAATACATATTTCTGCTGACCAAAATATGAATATTTTGCTGATCGATTAAATGATACCCGTTAGTTACTTGTGTTGTGTTGCTTTACTTATAACAATAGGTACAGTCGGCTACAATAATATTTTACCCTTGAGTCACTGAGAAACGTTTCGTTCAGTATTTCATTTCGAAAACATTTTTCTGCGATTTTTTATTTTTTTTTCTTGAAATCTATAAGGATAAGGTGTTCTAAGTAGGTATAATATGACGACCATTATACGCTCTCAGGGAACAAAAGTTGTCGATGAAATGATAATTCTGATAAAAAGGCAAGCACCTGTAGCAATTATTATAATTATATTATTATAATATACCTAACTATGTAGATGGTAGCGGTAAAGATTACTAAAATATACCGTTATAAGAGGTCAGCGTTTGATCGCGTATTGATACAATTGCTGACCCAGATTCCTAGCCTCACGTCACGGTATAGGTAATACGGTCTAAAATTATAAAAAAATTGTATTGGCAGTATTCCTCGACTTTAAAAATGCGTTCGATACTACGACTCCAACACCTTGTTAAAGGCGATGAACGAGTGCAGTGGTGTGAGTGAGCCGCTGAACGGTTGGTTTCACGACAACCTTCAAGAACTTTCAAAGTTTAAAATTGAAAACATAGTCGCGAGTGTGACGCAGGTGCGGCGTGCCGCAGGGGTCGGGCTGCGGACCCCTCTGCTACTTGATTCACGTGAACAGCCTGTGTGGAGTGATGCAGCACTGTTCAGCACACATGTTCGCAGACGAGCTCTGCGCACTACGTGCCGGCACGGATCTCGCCGAGACCTTCCCTCTCGTACAGGAAGACGTGGACTCAGTCGTTAAGTGGTCTCACGACAATGGGATAGTTCTCAACACCGACAAAACTAAATTACTGTTAATTCACTCGCCATTTACCACTTACAAACGTATCTCCTAATATTTTTGCTTATACATTCTCAGGCTTACGTAAAAATAAGAACTATTGTAATTGTAGTGCAATAGAAAAAGTTAAATGTATTACTTACCTTGGAATGAAAGTAGATGAACACTTCTCCTTGTCACCTCACACAGATTTCATATACGATAAATTAAGAGTACCTACTGCTAGGCAAATTTGTTCATTTAAGTCATGGAGTCAGCACCTTAAGATGTTTATATATGTCACTATAGCTTGGCAACTTCGTTGGTGACACTGACACTCACCTGTGTGCTTTTTGTTCTGTGCAGCCGTAACTACTTATACAAGTTACCGCCAACACGAACGGCGACCGACGGAGGCTGCCCCCGGACGCCCCCGTTCGTTTCAGCGGTAACTTGAGTAAGTAGTTACGGCTGCACAGAACAAAAAGCACACAGGTGAGTGTCACCAACGAAGTTGCCAAGCTATAGGTAGAACATGTATACAACACCGAATCTATTGCTACTAGCAAACTATTGGTACCAAGGGTTAATAATTATTATAGGTTTTGTGGGACACTGTTCCTAAATGTATGTTAAACTGTATGTTTTAATTAATAAATAAACATTACGAGTGGGCACAGTTACCTACCTCCTATGGTCGCCCAAAAATATATTTTGTGAAACGGTGCTCAAAAATATCTGAATGCTAAATCTAAAACTGTATTCACACGTTCCAAATATTTCTGAGCGCCCCGTTTTTCACCCGGTAACTTTTTAAAGTTTTTAATTTTAAGTAATAGGTACAAACTAAAATAATCAGTATTACATCAATGATGAGACCCTACCTACTGTACACTAGAACCTACCTATCTATTTAAAAAAATAATACCTAGTCACTTACTCAAAATCAATATTAGTTTACCTAAGTATCCTTGGTACTTAGGTATGTTTTCGCAGAGATTATACGAAGATTATCGAGGATTTTGATAAAGCTAGTTACTTATCTATATTTATCAAAATCTTATAAAAGATTCGCTTGAGAAAACCAAGTCATCTTTAATCTTATGTTAATGTACGTCGATGTCAGAAATATGATTACACATTTCGATCTTATTCCAAGTAACTAAGGTTGACAAGTGTAAACATATTTCTAACCTCGACTGTACAACCTACTCTACACCCGTTCTTTCTCTCAAAAGTACATAACCAGCAGTGACGTGGCGTAAAAGATATCCTTGGGCAAGCCGGTGCAGATTTGCCTTGAGATCTACAGATCAAGGTGGTCAAATGCCTGATATCAGGCAAGCCGGTAGGAATCGAGTTCCTTGAACGCCACGACACTGCTAACCAGAAACTAGAAAGTTTACAATACATTAAAGATTACGATTTTATTTTTTGTCTATCTAGCCAAAAAATAAAATCGTAATCTTTAAACATAGATATCAGTCACGTAATGTTCGCTGCTGGACATAAGCCTAGGCCTCCCTCAAGATCGTCATAGAGTGTGGTCCTGCGCATATCGCATCCTCCGACTCCCGACAGACAAGTAAGTAGGTAGTCACTTTTCGGCCCTTTAGCGCGCGATAGCAATTCAAAGGCGAGGCGCCGACGGTGCGATCTGGACTAGAGCCTTCTTACGCATTCGTAAAATTTCGTTTTGCTTAAGTACCCTTATGTAGGAAGAAAAATTACTGCTATTATAGGTACCCCTCCCTCAAGATTGTCTCCTACTACCCTCACGAGGTCGTCTGTCCACCGAGTCTGCAGAGGCCTGAGGATTTTTGTCATTTAAGGTCAATGTGGCTAATTCCGTCTGGTAGGGCAATTCCGTACAGCGGTTTTTGCGGCGAAACAAACAATAGTATGCACTTGATGACTCGACTGGCACAGGAGCGAAACTTTTCACACTAACTGACGAAATTAGAAGTTAGAATTAGAATGTTAGAATTATAGTTTAGCCGTAAAAACCGCTGTACGGAATTGCCCCACCAGACGGAATTAGCCACATTGACTTAGCTATTATTCAAATGAATGGGTAAATTAAGTATCAACGAACTATGCACGCACCGCAAATCAAGGTAAACGGCAAATACCTACATATGATAATTCTAATTAAGTCTATGCCGTATACTTGATTTATAAGTTCTAGAAATAGAATCATAAAAAATTGTTACAAAAACGTGATTTTCCATCTTCATCATCAATCGTATGCTAATTCACGTCTTCGCCGTCAACCACGACCCTAAAGTAATTTGACCCATAGTAAAAATAATTTGTAAATTTGTCACGCTACTGCAGGAGTCGGATACCGGTATTTTCTCCATACAAAAATACCGGTATTTTTCAGTTTGGTTTATTATTAAAAATTTTAATAGGACAATCTAATATTACAAAGTCATTAGGTACTTAAATACATTAATGAGCCCTAAATAAAAAAGCATACTTAAAATAATTCAAAATATTGGGCTATTTCGGGGTTTTTTATGTTAGTCAAAAAGAAAATTGCAGTATCCTTAGGGGTCGTGCATAAAGTACGTCACACGATTTTTCAGACTTTTAGACCTCCCCCATGTCTCACTTTTCCCTAACATACCTATTTGATGTATAGACCAGTGGTTCCTAACCTTTATTACTACATCATCCACAGGACAGGCCCCATCGAGATTTATGTCGTTACCCCTTCAAAAAATAGGTAATACAGGCAATTACATGAACGTACTCAAGGAAAAACGACTTAATATTTGATTTGGTCGGTTGGCACCATTGGTCGGAGCTGTAATGGTCGCGTTCACTATAAGTGGACCTAGCCGACCAAGTCAGACGAACTGTCTGTCCTGGACCGGTCATGCGAGTTTCTCGGTATGACGTCGCCCCTACCTGGTTCCACCGGAAGACCAGCGCTGGCTCTCAGGTCAGCATTTTGCTGAGGTGGGACCGTTTTGTGGCAGCGTATCTATTTTTAATTTAATGTGTATACTCTTTTGTTTTTTATCTTGTGCTGTCATGAATAAATGAATAAATGTAAAAATGTAAAATGAGTACCTATTACCCCTGAGAAAATTAAATGTTACCCCTAAAGGGGTAATTACCCCCAGGTTCGTGACCACTGGTATAGACGATATTGACTGTGCAGTTGTGAACAAGCTTTCTGTGATCTAATAAAATAAAGCGTTGACGTTACATCATAGCCCTGCAATCATTGGGACGATATCAGTATGAAAACTTGGCCTCTCCGAGGTCAGACGACCAATGATGTAAATTGTTTGTTAGCGACCGCGCCTTTTCGCTTTCGCGTAAATAATTAAATAACAAAAACAATATTTATTATGTGGGAATTTTTAGGTACCTACGTCACTCTATGCCGTAAGTGGCATTTTTCGCCCGCAAAACCTAAAATTCTACCTATGTACCTAGATACTCTCCACGAGTGATAATAATTAATAAAGAAAGCCCCTGATGAAATTATTTATTTATGCCACGTCTGGCCAGAAAGTAAAAAGCCACAGTATACCTAGACATAATAGTACATTGTGTATCAAGGGCGGTAAGTAAGGAATTACAAACGAGTGTTTGTTACAAGGCCGAGGCGAAGCCGAGGGCTTTAATAACACGAGTTTGTAATTCCTTTACCACCCGTGGCACACACAATGTTTTTCATCACACTTGTGAGGAAATCTGATTAAAATAACCTTACTTAACCTAAATAAAATTGTAAAACTGACAGTGACATTAGTGACATATATCAAGACGACAAGTCACGTTCGGAAACCATAGCGGTAAAGACTTAAAATGGTTGATTTTATATTTGCAAAATACTGAAATACACTATTTAAACATTTAATTAATGTTACAGAACTATGTGTTTACATGTATTTGCAATAACAGTTCACTTTAAATAAATATTTCAGTAATAAAAGTTAAAAAAGTAAGTTGGCGTTTTCTTTGAACATGACAAATAAGAGTAAAACAGAACCAGCGTTTCAAATTTAAAAAGAAAACCATTACGCCCTAGGGCGTAATAGGTCATTTACGGCCCGCAAAACCTACGTGTAATGACACCATTTTCGAGCAAGTGTGATGAAAAATGATGTACACAACACGAGAGGTAATAAAGAAAGCCCTCGCTCGCCTATTTACTTCCCTCGCCTGCAGTTTGGGCCGCAAACATCTGCGATCTCGGCCTTTCTTTGTTTTACCACCCTAGTTGTGTAATGTTCTATTCTGCAAGTAGGCCTCAAGGGCTTTTTCACGAGAGGGAGGGTAATCTCCTCCACTCTCTTCGAACTCGACGAATAATGAAATTCTTGGTTTTTTTTTTATTGCTATAGACTGGCAAACAGGCAGACGGCCCACCTGATGGAAAGCGGTCACCGTCGCCTATAGACATTTGCAACACTAGATGCATTGCCAATGCGTTGCCGGTCTCGAAGAAATTTGATGACACCCTTTTTAAAAAAATCCCATATTGTAGCACAGTGGGAAAATCTTAGCAGGAAGTTCATTCCAGATCCTTATTGTACGCGCTAGAAAGGTTCTAGAGAACCGGCGCGTTGTTGATTGTAATGATTCAAGGAAATGGGGATGAACCGCCTGCCGATGACGAGTAGTGCGATGGTAGAATGATGCGGTAGGCACCAATCCAAACAGTTCCTTGGAACGCTTGCTGCGCTCGCGTTTTCATTTAGTTTTGTTAGGTATATCCCATTCCCCCTTAGACTTTCTACGTGATTGAAACAATCCCTGCAATCTAGAATTTTATTACCGCCCCGAGGTACGTAATATTAATACCTATACACAGTACAAGTACCTAAGTGCGCAGGAGTCTACTTCTAAGAAACTTGTATACCGCGGCTTAATTATTTCTGTGTTGTTCAAGTTACGAGTCAAATTACGCATTGTGGTTGCACATATACAGCATAGCAGTGGCGTGGCGTAAAAGATATCCTTGGGCAAGCCGGTGCAGATGTGCGCGTACATTTTCCTTAAGAGCTGTAGAATAAGGTGCTCAAATGCCGGACATTAAGCAAGCCGGTAGGAATCGAGTTCTTTGGACGCCACGCTACTGCATAGTAAGTGGGTTATTACAGTACAGTACTAGGTTCTGCGCTACTTTTTTTTAGAACCTGAGTTGACCTATGAGTCCTACAGATTCTTGGATGGGAATCCTGATCAAGTGGGGGCTTATACAATACAAACCAAGCAGGTTGGCTATCCGTGAACCGAACACCGAGAACGTCCCTCACACACACACACGGCCACGCGTACCTATTTGGATAGAAATTTAGGTAGGGTAGACCGGGGACAACTGAAACAATTTATGTTTAATCGCCTGCAAAATTTTTATTTTTATATTTAGAAAGGTGTGCAACTAATTTTTATTAAGGAAATTTATGTAGTTTTTAAATAAAATTAGTTTTAAAGGTCTATTGCCCATGATTATTTTATAATAGGGAATTAAAGAGGAAGTGGGAGAGTGGTTCAATTGACCCCACATGAGTGTCAATTGAAACACTATGCGGGGTCATTTGAAACACCTTAATAAGTTTGTGAAAAATAAATAAAATTTATTATTTTTATCTTTATTATTGACTGTCATGTTATACAAAGAGATCACCAAAAGATCACTATCGTAGTACCAAAATTACAAAATTTATCATCGTCTGAAGATCGCGATTAAAGAAACGGATGTAAAAAAAAAGATACACGACTTCTAGTATACTTTGTTGCGGTTACCTCTTACATTTAGCTTTATCATGGTAGTTTTAATACAACAATAAGATTTGCTTATATGGAATAGTGGTAAAAAACCATAAATGTGTCTCATACAAAATGGTTGTTTCAATTATAACCATGTTTCAATCATAACGAGTCTATAGGCCAACAAGATAGACGTACCTACGCCATATAAAATATAAAAACAAAACTTTAACCATAGCCGCATAAAATATATTTTCGAAATAACTATCATAATAATCAACTTGTTGCAGAATTAAAAAAAAAACATTATTTTACGTTTAACGAACGTAGAAACTTAGGTAGTTTACAGATAAAATATATTAATAATAGGTAATTGCTCGTAACTTATAAAATAATGAGATATTATGTCAACGATTCGCCGGGTCAAAGGCAAAACCACCTATCTGCCAATCATTAATTGTAAGAGGAGATAGTTGGTTTTTCCTTTGACCAGGTGAATTATTGGTAAACCATAAATAACAGAAATAAAAACATTATCAGAGAAAGAGTTCTCAAAATCAGAACCCCATTTTATTTATTGTCGGTTACTTGTGGGGACGGTTAAAACATGGGGACGTTTGAAACGTTTCAATCGTCCACAAGCTCGTTGTTTCTATCGTCCCCAAAGCACATATTTAACTTCAAGGTCAAATATTAACCTATTAATAACACTCCATCACTGTTTAATGGCACTTAGAATATTCTATAATTCACACTCAAAACACTTAATAAGTTCAATATGTCAAACTACACAAGAACACAAAATTATATGAAAATATATGAGAGCACAGATACTTACTTTTTTGGTCAAAATTTTTCAACGGCTCCCTGACATGGCCTCGCCAGTCGGGCGCTCGAGCGTTACTGGTTCAAACTTGTAAAATGGCCGCCCGCGTGGCGTGAGTATTGCCTCATCGGCGTAGGTATTGTGGTTTTCGAGAAATTTAACTTGTTTCATTCATAACGTGTTTCAATTGTCCCCGGTCTACCCTACCTAGGTATGTTGCTCATAAACATTTTTTTTTCATCACACTTGCTCGAAAATGGTGTCATTACACGTAGGTTTTGCGGGCCGTAAATGACCTATTACGCCCTAGGGCGCAATGGTTTTCTTTTTAAATTTGAAACGCTGGTTCTGTTTTACTCTTATTTGTCATGTTCAAAGGAAACGCCAACTTACTTTTTAACTTTTATCACAGAAATATTTATTTAAAGATAACTGATATTGCAAATACATGTAAACACATATTTCGGTAACATTAATTAAATGTTTAAATAGTGTATTTCAGTATTTTGCAAATATAAAATCAACCGTTTTAGGTCTTTACCGCTATGGTTTCCTAACGTGACTTGACATTCGTACCTATTGTCTATGGACATTATCATAACATATGTCACTGTCTGTGTTAATATTTTGCTTGTCATACTGGGGCAATTAGTAAAGGTTATATTATTAAGATTTCCTCACAAGTGTTATGAAAAACATTGTGTGTGCCACGGGCGGTAAAGGAATTACAAACTCGTGTTATTAAAGCCCTCGGCTTCGCCTCGGCCTTGTAACAAACACTCGTTTGTAATTCCTTACTTACCGCCCTAGATACACAATGTACTAATAGCGCTTCAATGTCAGTTTTGTTCATAGTAGGTAGGTAGGTTATGTATTGCAGAGATGGATTGATTATTTCTTAGACACCTTGTTGTTTTCGCAAGACTAGGACATGATGGATCGCTCAATAGTTTACTTTGGCGGCAATATCCGTTAATTACTTATTACCACTTAGCTTAGGAGCAAGTAGATGTCTAAATACTGTAGATACTATCTTACAGGTCTGTCTCAGAGATCCACTAATAGGAACTGTATTACCTAGATTGTGACAAATCGCAAAACCACAGTCTAATAGCAGTAATTTTACTTCCTACAAAATGTACATCGCGCGCTTGAATGTGTGCGCGCCGTGTACGATACGAACGCACTACAAGCAAAGTAATAAGAATGCGTAAGATTGCTCCAGTATGGATCGCATTCACACAGACGTGCTAGCCGTGTCGCGCGCTCTTAAACGGCCGAAGTTGGACCATCTATTTGTTCCTCTTTATACTTTGGCAAAACGGCGTATTTACGGCGAGGGCCTGCATGAATAAAGCGAAACGAAGCATTTTGAGTGTAGCGACGGGTTTCAAGTGTAACGCCCAAGACGTTTTACTACTGCAACACATTCTTGTAGGTAAGTAGACACCAGGGGCCCGTTTCACGAAGCTACAAGTTACAAGCGGAAGTCTCTTTCTATCAAAAGGTATTGAAAAGAGACTTCCGTTTGTAATTTGTAACTTGTAGCTTCGTGAAACGGGCCCCAGATAATTATAAAAGTTTGCAATTTAAAACTAGTACCTAGACTAGACATCTGTGGCCCGATTCGCGAAGCTATAAGTTACAATTTTTATGCCACACCTGGTCATAAAGAGGGTTTTTCCGCATGCTGCGCGTACGGAAAAAGCCGCTTTCTGGTCAAGTGTAGACATAAAATGATGTACACAACACGGGAGGTAATAAAGAAAGCCCTCGATCGCATATTTACGTCCCTCGCTTGCAGCTCGGGCCGCAAACTTCTGCGATCTCGGCCTTTCTTTGTATTACCACCCTAGTTGTCTAATATACTAATAAACTAGCAACATTGGCCCAAAACAACGACACCATTGGTTGGTTTGACCCGATGTTGCTAATTTAGACTTGTAAAATTGTAACTCCTTACTTCGTGCGACCGTTCGTTGTGGTGTTGTCTCTGGGGGAGACCTATGTTCAGCAGTGGGCGTCTCAAGGTTGAAATGATGATGAGACTAGACATGGCGGGCTGGACCACACTCGGACCTACCTATTAGGTATAGTAAAATACATACACTTAGATACAATGTACCTATAGTCACGATATTGTTAAAGTAAGCAAGCAAAGATACAAGGTTCTTGACGTGTACTGATAAGTGGATAACCTTTATGCCAGACCCCCCTATTGCAATACGTCAAGCGTGTTTACGAAAACATTGCGGATTTAAGTAACTAATATTATTGTGGCTGTATGACGATTATTCTGAGCTATTTCTAGAATAATCAGTTTTCAGACTGAACAGACAAGTACGTAATAAAGATTTAGGTACTCACTGTCACTGGCAATAATATGACGAAACGAGGCACACATAAATATCTGACATGACCTTGTTACCTCCTATGGGAATGGAGTGGCGTCAGATATTTTTGCACGCCCACCACATTCTGTGGTCCCTATTAACGTTACCGCGTCGTATACTACGGTACAAAATAGATTTTTGTGACTGCGGTAAGTAGCCGACACGACAACGATAAGTATTTAAGTAGGTATTTTAGGTAAACATTTGATTGCATACCTATTAACAGAAATAATACAAAAAGCAATAGCTATGTAGTTTCAGTTTGTACAAAGTAGTTTTTACATAGGCCTACATACTTTAATTAAACTCGGTCCGGATCCGGAAGACACACGATAACCCAAGTTTAGCATGCGCGTCTTCGAGAATGTTAATGCAGAGGCCATAACGTCGAACTACCTTAGGTTAGTTCGGAATTTGTCCGATTTGGGTGACCAATTTGACCCTGTCGCATGAAACTAAACGATGGCGTTTCTATGGTTATTTTTCAGGATCAGGATGTCCTGAGATGCCATTATTTAGGTGTCCATTTTAGGTTTTCTAATCGGAAATGCTACATCCAGTGGGCACTAGACCTTACTAGGCCGAGTACGGCTTACCTGCCTTAATATACCTACGCCTACAACCGGCAACTACAAATTGGAACTACTGGGAAGAATAGTTCAGTCTTAACCCTTTGACCGCCACAGACGTCAACGGAAAATCGTGACTGTTACGCCAGTGACGGCCCTGGCCGTCGTTTTTTTAATGAAAAACAGCCCACTTTTATGTTGGCATTATTTCTTTACCCATCTTTATTTTACCCCTGTCGCGTCAGTGGCACGGCGTATTGCTTCGCCCTTGAGCGTTCAAAAGGCAAGTACCTAGTCACTTTTCGGCGCGACGGCACTACTGCTATTCACGGTTGAGGCGCAGACGGCGCGATCCGTTCTGGCTCATTCGTAAACTTTTGCACCTATTTCGTGCGTTCGTTCACGACACGCACACATACGCAATGTACCTTATTGTAGGAAGTAAAATTACTACTATTTATTATACTGTAGTTCAGTGCAATAAAACTATTTGGCCTCCAGTTTGCTATAATGGATTTTTTTAGGATGGACCTTGGGCCCGTTTATGGCAATTGGATGTGTTTATGCAAACAAAAACCAACCCGAAAATAGTACATTACACAACTAGGGTGGTAATACAAAGAAAGGCCGAGATCGCAGAAGTTTGCGGCCCGAGCTGCAAGCGAGGGACGTAAATATGAGATCGAGGGCTTCATTACCTCCCGTGTTGTGTACATCATTTTATGTCT
The DNA here is from genome assembly GCA_947034925.1 of Eudemis profundana. NCBI lineage: Eukaryota > Metazoa > Arthropoda > Insecta > Lepidoptera > Tortricidae > Eudemis > Eudemis profundana. The sequence continues at coordinate 4,766,220 of OX344809.1, forward strand.
ACACTTGGCCAGAAAGCGGCCAGGTGTGGCATAAAGGTAATTATCATATTAAATTCTTCTTGGATTTTTTTTTCACGATAGGTAAGCATTTGACTTTGATCTCACCTGTTGGTAAGTGAAGATGTAATCGATGATGGAGCATGCTTACCTAGATAGTGCCTATTCACTCTCGAATTTACTACTTTGAAGAGATCCAAGTTATATTTTTCCGGGAAGAGGTCTGCTGGATGTGGATATAGTTGAAATGAAAAGCCAACGAATATTTTAAAGTGTATTGGTTAGTGATGGGCGTGGGCGGCCTTCCTCATCTGCGTGAGCACGTTGCTGAGCTCCTCGCGCTTCCTCTTGGCGCGGATGTGCGTGCCCAGGCGACGCTTCAGGAACTTCAGGGCGCGCTTGTCCTTTGACACCTGAAAGTTAGACGAATAAAGGGTATAACCGTGTTTGTATGGGGGATTGGCCCCAGACGCCAAATTGATTGTAGCTTTGCTGATTTATTTTCCTAAGCATAAAATGCTATTTCACCAAGTATTGAGCATAAAGTGCCACAGGTTTCCGAGAAAATAAAAAAACTACTGAACCGATTTTTTTGTAACTTAAATATGGTATACTGTATACTATACCAGTAATTTTGATGTACATATTTATAAAAGAAATGAAGCCCCAAATGCATTTGTCAATAGTGAAATTTTTACTTTATTCTTTATTTTATTTGTTCCTAGATAGGGACACCCACCAATTTGCACCACGTCCGTCCACCCACGAATCCGAATACTTTTCTCTTCTGGTTATTGCATCAAGTTTTTGGAAATAAATTGGTTTAGTACAAACAAAATGATTAGCCGAAAAACGCCTACTCACTCAGGACCATGACGCCCGCGTTTAGTTGACGGGCAGGCAAATGGCGAAAAAGAAAAAAACGGATTTAATATACTTTAGTATTATTGTTTTCGAACAAGCGAGCGAAGCGAGTGAGGTCGAAGAGTCGAAAAGGGGCGCGCTTTGTCTTACGAGACAGTATGGGTTAAAATGTTTGTGTTACGAATAAAAGAAGAAACCATCATTTTATTTGGGCAGGTTTTCTCATCGGTCGTCCAAGGAGTCTACATTAACTGCGGGGACAGTCCCGGATTTCATGCTTCTGTCTCGCATTTAAATATTGTCCCAGAAAAGGCCTAGTGTCGCGCATTTTCGCAGCTGTCATGTCCAGTGTGGTGTGGGTCGATCGTAAGATAATATCAAGAGGGAAACCCCCCAGGCTAAAACACGCCTAGTTTTGGCTTCACGTGAAGTAAGCCACCTTAGTCTACCTGGGGACCCATCCACTTTCGTCTATGAGAGCAAATAATGTATAAATAGGCAAACAATGTTAATAAGATCATATTTCAGCGAGTTTAGTCTAATGTCTCTATGTTATGCATTTTTCAACACCTAGGTCCTGTACCCAATGTTGATACAGCTGGTATGCATTAATATTTGATGATACAAAGCCCTGAAACGAACCTAAGTATCCCTTACTTTGAGACATCAGTCTAAAATTGAAGAGTATAGAATTTAAAACCTCTATACTAAACACGTTGGACAGAGCACAGAGGCATAATTTCTTCTATACTCCCATAATATAAGTGGCTGTATCGTAATATCGACAAAATAAGTAGAACTAGATAATATGCATAAATAATTACCTTCAGCAACTCCATAGCCCTCTTCTCATACTGTGCATGTCCCACAACCTCACGGACGAGGTCACGCACAAACTTAGAGTGCTTGGTCTGCAGCTGAAAGGACAAGGAAAACAATATTAATACATAGTTATCATAACGTAAAAAAGGGTGCATATAGAGCATGTCGAGCTGCGAAAATTAGTTCAGCATTATAACTAGTTTGAATCATGAAAAACATGCAATAAAATCGTGATCATTACATCTTACTGTGGAATGACCCTTTGGCACTTAACATGTTCAAGGCAAATAATAGCCTGCATAACCAGGGGCGTATTTACCCTAGGGCCATCCGGGCCATGGCCCGGGGCGCCAATCGGCTAGGGGCGCCAATCGGCCACGAGCCGATTGCCTTTAATTCTGGTTTTGGCACCATTCAACTGACTTTTACTTCTCACCTTTTTTAACCGGCTTTCAAAAGAACGATGGTTCTCAATTCGTCTGTATGTTTTTTTTATTATTATTTTTTTTTTGTGTGTTTGTTCACCGATTACTCGAAGACGGCTAAACCGATTTTGAAAATTCTTTTTTTGTTTGAAAGGGTATATTTCAGAGGTGGTCCCATTGCAACCAAATCAGGATCTGATGATGGGATCTTGGAGAAATCGAGGGAACTCTTCAAATATTATAGGCACATATAGAGATTTTGGTATTTTTCATAGTTTCTTGAGCATTTCTTATGAGGAATGAGTTTCTAGAGTTAACCGACTTCAAAACAAAGAAACATTTTTATGTAGGTTTATTCTTCGATTACTTGAAGACGGCTAGACCGATTTAGAAAATTCTTTTTTTGTTTGAAAGGGTATATTTCAGAGGTGGTCCCATTGCAACCAAATCAGGATCTGATGATGGAATCTTAGAGAAATCGAGGGAACTCTTCAAATATTATAGGCACACATATAGCGATTTTGGTATTTTTCATAGTTTCTCGAGCATTTCTTATTAGAAATGAGTTTCTAGAGTTAACCGACTTCAAAACAAAGAGAAAATTTTATGTAGGTTTGTTCTTCGATTACTTGAAGACGGCTAGACCGATTTAGAAAATTCTTTTTTTGTTTGAAAGGGTATAAGTCAGAGGTGGTCTCATTGCAACCAAATCAGGATCTGATGATGGGATCATGGAGAAATCGAGGGAACTCTTCAAATATTATAGTCACACATATGGTGATTTGGGTATTTTTATAGAGTCTCATGTGTGTTTATGTTAACTGACCTCCGCAAAGGAAAAACGGCATTCAATTTATACGTTTGTTACTCGATTACTCGAACATGGCTGAACATTATTTTCCCATTGCAACCAAATCACGAGCTGATGATGGGATCTTACAGTTATTGAGAGAACTTTTAAAATATTATAGGCGACGAGTTGGTTATTTTACATAGTCTCGGCATTTATTATCGAAATTAGCTTATTGAAAGCCGGTTGTTTTAATTTTTTTAATTTTGTGGTTAATTATTATTTTATCGAATATACGGTCGTCTATTATTAAAAACATACGGCGTGGTAAGTACAATAAGTACCTATAGGTATGCTCCAAAAAGTGCGCGGTCGGGCGGGGCGCAGAGTGAAGAGAAGGCGGTTTCTCAATATTTAAGCCTGTTTTGCAAAACAACGCAAGTATCCAGTAACCTTGTCACCTGAAAGTACGGGGTACTTTGCGAAAATCCAGTAGTTCTGATTTTTTGCAAACTTGTTTATGATGTTGAATGAATAATCTAAGTTAGTGACCTCGAGCGCCAAACGCAACTTTGTCAAAAATCTGAAAAATCGCGAAAATTTCGGTTTTCAGAATTTGGTGATTATAACCCTAAAGGACTAATTTTTGATAGTACCTACCTTCTCAAGACATTTTTAAAATACACTAAATTTTCTACAATATGAAATAATAAAATTATCTCTATAGACCCAATAGTTTCCGAGATAAAGGTTTTCAAAATTTGTAATTTGCAATTTTGGTGAGGACATTGACATGCTGATCATCCTCACTGCGATCGGTGCCGCCCTTCCAAGAGGGCTAAAATAACTAAACTTATTGATTTTGAACAACTCAATTTACTAACTAATAAACGTATAACTTTTTTTGTCCTTACCTTTTTTTATTTCATTATTCGTAGCTTAGCTTGTCATTAAACATCATCGTTCACACTTCTCATTTTCTTTGTTAACATCCCATAACGTACAAGGCTTCGATAGTATAACAGGGGTTACAAAGAATCAGGGTCAAAATTCATTCAGAACGACAGAATATTGCAAAAAAATGCGAAGTTCGAAAAAATTATAAACTTTGAAAGGCTTTATCTCGGAAACTATTGGGTCTACAGAGACAATTCTAGTCTCATGGGTATTGTAAATTTAGTCTACCTTAAAAACGTCATGAAAAGGTAGTTTCCCAATTTTTTACGGTTTTTTCGATTTTTGACAAAGTTAAGTTCCGCTCTCGAGGCAAAGTATAAACTGTATACAGACGAACAAGTAGTCTAACTTCGGCCGTTTAGGAGCGCGCGACACTTATTCACAAAGACGCGCGATAGCTCGTTTGTGTGAGTGCGCTCGATACTGGAGCATTCTTATTTCTTTGCTTATTATACATATTATACCTACTGTACCAACTGGATTATTATAAGTCTGCAAAATATCAGTACTACCAGATTTGTCCCAAGCTCTGATGTATAAAGTTACTGAATTATAAGTAATTAAATCATCATTAATGGCTTTGCAAACAAATTAGTACACCGCAAAAAAAAAGTAGACGTAGAGTGTTTTTTTATTTAAATATTTTTTTTCCTTGACTTCTGGGGCGGCGAAACATTATTGGCCCGGGGCGCCAAATTTCAAAATACGCCCCTGTGCATAACGAATATGATGGTTGATACAAATGAAGGGATGTTTATACTACATGACTGACCAAACATTCACTGTCAAAATCTGACTATCAGGTTAATTTTGTATGAAAACTGAAAGTGTTAAAGACATGTAACACTCCCCACATTGTAGCCTTAACCTACTCACAGAAGTTATCTTAAAACTAAACCAAGGGCCTATAAAGAAATTGCTGTTCTATGATAGCTTTGTCTCACACTGGATAATACTGGCCAGCTAAGTTTTAAATAACCTCTTTAATGAAATGTAGGCATATCACTATCCTTAACTTGCTTTTACGTGATAAAAACATACAGATAAAACTAAATATGTGCACATACGTTAATAATACTGTTACTGCGAGAATTACTATGAATCAATCAATGGCTAGCAGACTAACAGAGGTTAGAAATGTTAGAATCCATAAACTGTCGGTTAAATGAGTATTAATCGTATCATCAATGCTAACAAAATGTGAATGCAGCTAGAGACTCTTCGGCCAAGTTAGAACATAAGTACCTAATACATTGACTTAACATAAAATGCAAGGTTGAGGATACATTTAAGTTTCCGTTGACATACAAACATAACCTGCAGTAAATAAATTATAGAAATGAATAGTAAACTTACCCCCTTTAGCCTTGCTGGGCGGATTTTAATGGCTTTGTCTGTAATGCCTTTCCTGCCGGCAGAGATTTTAGTGGTTTTGTGGCCTTTTCGCAGACCAACCGCGATTTCGAACCGGGGAGCCATGCTGAAAAACCAGATAACGTGAACTGTTAGCACTAAAATATAAAACGTTTTATATCACCACAATAACGAGTAAACGAGATTTCGAGTCAGAAAAGAGAAATATCACAGGATTTAACTAATAAAATACAATTTAATTTCACAAAAAATATTTACGTACTTTACGGATTGACAGATCCGACGAAAGAAATTCTATGCGTTCAGAAACCAGTCCAGTAACACAGAACACATCCATACACATTGAAAAACGGTTTCGGGCGAGTTTGATACAATTTACTAATATTATAAATCTACTGATTTTAGAGAAATAACAACATAGCTTAGCAGTAACATTCCAAATATTCTTTAAAGTAAGTAAGTAATATAAGGTCTTATATTATAAAAATATATTTGCGTTCTAGTTTCCGAACGAAAGTCCATCGGTGGGTATCATCAAGACATTAATTAAAACGCGGACGTATGAAATCGATTATTAAGAAAACATTAGAACATAAAAATTTTGTTTATAAATATTAAAATATCTTGCTATTTCTATTCAAGTATTTAAGTAAAAAAAATTGCTACAAATAAAAGGAGTTTTTTTTATGATTTTTAGAACATAATAAATAATAGCTTGAATAGTTCTAATTGTTGTTGCCAGTAGTGTAATAATTATGCTAAATTTAGCATATTTGTGACGGTTTTTAGTAAAAGGTCCCACTTTGTCGATATGGAGTTAAGAGTAGTTCCTAATACTACAGATCCTACGCTATCTTTTGGTGAAAGATTCATGTCTCTAGGTCCTATAGTTATTTTTTAAAAATTCTGCAAAGTTGCAGAAGTGAAAAAGCGACAATTGAGAAAACGTTGGTTAAAGTTTGGGATGGCAGAAAACACACTTCTACTTTGAAGTTATGGAGTGGTTGGTATTAAATGAATGGGCATACTTTAGGGATTTTAAATTAGTTAAAATCATATATGTAACCTTAGTATTTTGAATGTTATGGAGGCTTGAACATAAAAACAGGACGAAAATATGTAAATCCTGAATATGGGTTTATTTCTATATTCTATTATAAGGCACGCATATTTATCATTAAAGTTGTATTTATAAATGGTTTCTCATGCTAAAAAAGACAGAAATAATTCTGTGGATCCTTTTATTTAGTTATTATGTCAAAAAGTTAATAACAAATGATTTGAAGAGTGCCATGCATAAAAATTAAAATACATGTGTCTCTTAATATATAACATGAGATTACTTAAAAAACATACTTATCAAGCATAGAAAGTATGTAAAATATCAAATTATAAGTACTTTTTGTGTGTATAAAGTTTAGTGATTTTATATAGGGAGTAGGGAATGCAAACCGGTATACCGGTTTACCGGTTTACCGGTAAACCGGTCAAAAATGAAGCCGGTAAATTACCGGTAATTATAACCCCAAACCGGTTTTTTACCGAAACATATAAAAATAGATAAATATTGGTTTACGCTGATGTTTATAAATTTATGTACTACGAAACGCCTGTACTTTATCGAAATCCAATGATTTTATGTGATTTAACGATTTAATTAACTTTTTTTTGCTTCAAAAATGTTGAATACGTTTTTTTATTCCTGTCTTTCCATATCTTGTCTCCTTCTGCCTTTCCGATCCTTCTGCGAATTTCCGTCTCGCAAGAGCCATTATTGCTTATGCTGGAACCCAGGTATACAAAGTTGTCTGTAGTTTCTAAATTGAGCGTTCCGCTGAGCTAGCTTGCCTGAGCGATCCACGATCATGACTTTAGTCTTGGATCTGTTAATTGCGAGGCCAAGTTCTTCGCTAACCCATCCCATTCTATCCAAAAAACTGCCCGTCTCAGCTTCATTTGCTGCTAAAAGGGTGGTGTCGTCAGCATATCGCAAATTAGAGATCTGAGCAGTGCTGCCACCATTCCGACCTCCAGCAGTGCTGCCACCATTCCAGCCGTCACATATTTTCCGTACAATGTACTCGCCGTATGTATTGAATAGGATGGGTGAGAGGATGCAGCCTTGTCGGACGCTCTTACGAAAGCTGAACGGATTCGATGTACTCTTGTCGACTCTCAGTCACTATTCCCTGGCTGTTGTAATATTGCGACTGAAGTAGTGCTGTGAGGTGTCGAGGTACACCCAAATCCGTCAGAACCTCCCATAAACAGCCCCAGTCGATACAGTCAAAAGCCTTACTGTACTTAGTCGACGAAGTACATGATGACTGGCGTGTCGAACTAGTAACATTTTTCCACAATTTGTCTGATATTCAGTATTTGCTCCCTAGTACCTACCTTTACCCTTCACAAAACCCGCTTGCTCTTGCGGGATTTGTCAGTCTAGATAATGACGGATCCTGCTGTTCATCACGTGAAGTAGGACTTTACTGGCATGGGAGATCAGAGCAAGGGTACGGTAGTTATCGCTCTTTTTAGTCGAACCTTTTTTGTGCAGCGGGATGATTACTGATTGGGTCCAGTTTTTCGGCCACTTGCCTTGTGCCAAATGTGGTTGCAGATCTTGTGCAAAAGGTCAATTCCCCTGTCACCTAGGGCCTTGAGAATTTCGGACGGGGTATTATCCTGTCCTGGGGCCATCTTAGTTTTAAGACGATCAATTGCTGCCACTATCTCGGACTTAAGAATACCAGGTTCCAGGTCCATGAGATTCCAAACCATTCAGGGTTCGATTATTGTTGAGGACTTCTCATACAGCTGCTCACAATATTCACGCCAGCGCTCTGCAATTTTGTCAAGTTCGTGCAAAAGTTGCCCATCGGAGTTTTCTATGACCCAAGATTCGGGCTTAAACTTTTTGCTGAGCAGCTGGGCTTTCTTGAAGAGATCTGATGTTCATCTTCATGGCGTGAGACTCAACCTCGCGACAGATGTCCATGATGAAGTTGTTTTTGTCTCTGCGGCATTCCCTTCTGGATCACTTTTGATAGACTGGAATATTCCTTCATCCTCTTAGGATCTTGGAGGCTTTTGGCTTTCATGTCTTTCCTGTGTTGGACTAGGTTCCACGTTTTTTCAGTAATCCATGTGGATCTTTTACGGTTCTTTTCTCTTTTAGAAACGATGTCATCCAAAGCCTCGTTTACTTGGGCTTCGAAGTGCTTCCACAAACACATATTCATATATGGAAAAGGGGGATAAATGAGTGTATTTTTTGGCGTATTTTTGCTCGACAATGGTACGGAACCCTTCGTGTGCGAATCCGACTCGCACCTGGCTTGATTTCTTTTAGTTTATGGATGGTTATCATACAGAAATCTTAAATTAAACAACATTTTCGCAGCTTTTTACTTCAAATCACCAATACCGGTAATTTACCGGTTTACCGGTTTTGAAGTACCGAAGTCGGTAAATTACCGGTTTCAAAATTTTCCCGGTAATTGCATTCCCTAGCGTCCCACTTCGTCGCTTTACTAAACTTTAGTGCTTCTTCATTGAAAGTGTTTGTGTTTGGTATATTTTTCAGTTTTATGTATGAGATAATGGTTTGTTATTGTTAATCTAAGAGTCTTTGATACTAACGTCGCTTGTTTAAACTTTTTTAACGTAATTGAACGAAATTTCTATTCGACTCAAGTTTAGTGACCCACTTTGACGGTTTGGTGGATCATACGCTAAAAAATTACTGATCATAATTTATAAACATAGGTGTAATTTGCTGAACCAAAAACAGTATAATTACAAACCAAAAATGGTGTACGTATTGAACCTATGAGATGTAGCAAACGGATCGAACTCATCGCAACGTTTATAAAAGTCGCCGCGCCGCCTCGTCGGCGACATCAAAAGCACCGCTGCCGCTAAGCGCTTTGTGTAGAGCCGACGTGGGTATTAATTAATAAAAAGTAATTGTTAATTGCAATTAACGATAACGTAATTGTTAATCGTTAATTGAGATTAACAATTGATTTAGCTACGCATCATAAGTAGGCAAGACATCTTTTTGAAAAATAGGAACGGCAGAGCTCACATCCACTTACATGTGTCTTAGATGATGATCAGGGTCTGATGATGGAGCCGGAAGGTATCTATGGGAACTGCGTAAAAAAACGACGCAACCCCATCGTGTTTGGGCTCATTTGTTTTGCCTTGACGAGTACTCTGAACCGAGATGATATCCAGGCTGTGATGATGGAGCCAGCAGGTGGCCATGGGAACTGCGTAATAAAACGTCGGAACGCCAAACACGATGGGGTTGCGTCGTTTTATTACGGAGTTCCTATGGCCACCTTCCGGCTTCATCATCAGACCCTGGATATCAACTCGGTTCAGAGTACTCGTCAAGACGAAACAAATGTGCCCAAACACGATGGGGTTGCGTCGTTTTATTACGGAGTTCCTATGGTCACTTTCCGGCTTCATCATCAGACCCTGCATATCATCTCGGTTCAGAGTACTCGTCAAGGCGAAACAAATGAGTCCAAACACGATGGGGTTGCGTCGTTTTTTTACGTAGTTCCCATAGACACCTTCAGGCTCCATCATCAGACCCTGGATATCATTTCGGTTCAGAGTACCGTCAAGACGAAACAAATGAGCCCAAACACGATGGTGTTGCGTCGTTTCATTACTGAGTTCCCATAGACACCTGCTGGCTCCATCATCAGATCCTGGATATCATCTTGGTTCAGAGTACTCGTCAAGACGAAACAAATGAGCCCAAACACGATGGGGTTCCGACGTTTTATTACGAAGTTCCTATGGCCACCTTCCGGCTCCATCATCAGACCCTGGAGACCTTGTATGAAAACATTGAAAGGCACCCTCGATATAACCGTCATACCAAAGTAATTGAAAACACTGGTACAAATATGATATCGACGATTTTTTCTGTATGCGACAAAGTGGGTCGCTGGGCACTAAACTTTGAGGCCCTAAAAAGGTGCTTAAAATGGAGATTTATGCGTCGTCATCAAAATCATAGGTTTATTACAGTATGTTCTATCAGTTTTCATCGAAAGTTGATTTTCGGTAAGTTTTGCCATATTTCACTAAACTGCCCGTAACTCCGTAACTAGAATCGACAAAGTGGGACGTTTTACTAAAAACCGTCACATTTGGTAGCTATAAAATCTAAGCTTAATGTATAGCATCTCAAGGTGATTAAAGTCGGTCGGTGTTCCATACAAACATTAAGACTCCCTTTGATGTGCTGCCGAAAAACCGACACCGTCGCCATTCCACCTCCATCGCACGCGCCATAAGCGATCCGTCACCACTATGTCCTCTACACGCTGGCCCATCATAGTGGGCCATCACGATGGGCCATCGAGTAGAGGCAGCATTAGGGTTCTATGGAAACTGTATCTTGCTATTTTAGCACTAAGTGAATTCCAGGACTAGCAACACGAGTTTTATAGCTCCTCTACACGATGGGCCATCGCTGGCCCAGTGAGATGGCCATGCGATGGTTGATACGCAACTACACGATGGGCCATCGCTGGCCCAGCGAGATGGCCATGCGATATTTGACGTCCACACTATGTAATGGGCCATCGTGTAGATGCGTACCGCCATTGCTGGCCCACTCCCTTTGATGTGCGGCCGAAAAACCGACACCGTCGCCATTCCACGGCCATCGCACGCGCCATAAGCCATCCGTCACCACTATGCCCTCCACACGCTGGCCCATCATAGTGGGCCATCACGAAGGGCCATCGTGTAGAGGCACCATTAAGCAACTGCCAACTGTCACTGTCAGTGACGAAATGTCAATGCGGTATGGTATGGATTTTTACGTGTGCTTCGTGTGTATTAGTTAAACATTTTTGCAGTAAATCATATGAAAACCTTTTATGAAAAAGTATTGACGACATTGCCTTCTTCAAGTTCACAGTGTTAAGGCCTATGAGCTTAACTTTTACCGTCATAATACATAGATATTTCGTTATAACCTATATCCTGTAAACATTCTGTATTTGTAAGCTATAATGGAGGTGGGAGCGGTTAAACAAGCGTTTAACAATGAGGTTAGTATTGCTTTTCCTCAATTAACTGCATATTATATCACTGGGCTTCTATTTAGTTGAGAAAAAACGGCTTATAATATACATGTTTCTAAGGTTCTAGTTTAGAGTGTAATCTACTATTAACTTTTCAAAAAGTGTCGATTTACCTAATATGACGATAAAATAGATAATACCTATATTTGTCATTAATATTTCTACACAGTGTTTTTTTAATAAATGTATTAAAATCTTTAATATTACTTTTCCAGGTTATTCAGCTGAAGAAAAGTGTGAATCAGGCTAAGATACAAACCATACACAAGCTCACGAGAAAGGCGAAGACATTTGCTGAAAAGAAGGCTCCTGATAAGCTGAAAGAGAAATTAAAAAGAAAAGCAGAATGTGCCGTTAATGAGGTCCTGATTATAAAGGTATTTATATTTTCAGGAAAATTATCACTAAACTATTAATTTGATCCAACATAGGCGCCAGCAGGATGATTTTCACACTGTCCTATTGAGTATAGTTATTTCTTTAGCGTATTCTTTTTCTTTGATAGCGGCATGCAAATGCACCCCTTGCACCCTACTGATGGCGCCCATGTGATCCAAGAAAGATTTAGATTTATTTATTTCGTAATGGAAGTTACACAATATGATTCTCAAATTAACATAAAAGTACAATCATAATAAAAAGCTTCAATGTTGAAAATACAACTTTATTACAAAATAAATTCTAAATCAAGTTTTATCTTCTAATAAGGAATTAAAAAGACACAATAGGAACCAAAAGATTGTTGGGCAGATGTAAAAAACGCGATTTTAGCAATCAAGTCATGTTTAACACTGCATGCCTTAATAAAAAAACAATAAAATATTTACTATCCTGAATTTAATGATAACATCCAAAGACCATCTTGAAATAAACGGTAATACTTCTAAAATTCTTTAAGTGTCTTTATAATATGACAGCAGCAGTGGCGTGCACTCCATACAGATAAAATGGCACTGCTTACTCTCTAATTTCTTCCCTAAAAAGGGTAGGAGGGTAGAAATTAATAGGGTAGGAGGCAGTAGCGTGGCGTCCAAAGAACTCTAATCCTACGGGCTTGCCTAATATCGGGCAGTTGAGCACCTTATCCTACAGCTCTTAAGAAAAATGTACACTGGATCTGCATCGGCTTGCCCAAGGATGTCTTTTACGCCACGGCACGGCACGGTGGTATCTTAACATGTAACCTATCTTACTTATTTCTACCTTCCTACGCTTAGTAGGGAATAACTTATAGGGCAAGCAGTGTCTTTTTGTCTTTATTGAGTGCCCGTCACTGGACAGCAAAGATATTCTGGTTACACAGGGTGTCCCTAAAACCAGCATACTGTGATGGTGAACAGACTGAATTCTATCTAATCAATTCAAAATAATGAATAGTTCCAAAAGCTGCCAGCCTGTCCCGCTGATAATGAGGTTTGTAAGGGTACAAACCTCACAGTACATATGAAAAGGGCTGATAAACCAGCTCGTAAGACACTAGATTAAGTAAATTTGACCTCAGTAAAAATAAAAATGTCTTAGTTTTCGAGATATACTGTGCTACTCTATCGAGTTGGGTTTCTGTAATGATAGATGTAATGTGAATATAAATAAATAATATATAAATATTGACGATTACGTTAAGTTTGCACCTAATTTGTAAGTGACGTCTAGCACGCCAGATGCAAATTTAGTTCAACCAGATCGTATGAGAATTTTTAGAATGTAGACTGCAGGGAATCCCGTTTACAGAATTTACTAATTGTTAGTTTGGGGGGTATCTTAAAAAACGTTATCAGCAGGTATGCATTGCACAGTTAACATATTTGAAAAGTACCGAAAACACCGAGTCATATCACTTAGCACGAATTTTGCAAAACCGTCAATATCTCGAAAACTAAGAGATTTTTACTAAGGTCGAATTTACTTAATATGGTCTCTTGTGAGCTAGTCTATCAGCCCTTTTCGTATGTACGTTGGTTTTAGGCACAACCTGTATATCGTGTTTTCTAATCACATTGACTTGTGCTATTGAAATCACTTTCAAAATAAATGCTCACACCAAACCACATTATATTTCAGAAAATCAAACCCAGAGATGTTGCCAGGTTCACAGTCACACATACCGGTAACCTCCAAGATTACTTAAACAAGCCGACGGTAGACCAAGACAAGGCGTGCGCCCGGCTGCTCCTCCACAAGAGTCTACAGGAAAAATATAAGGTTATTAGGACCACATTCTCTGGTATACCTATCAAGGATCTGTTAATGTCTCGGCAGGAACGGAGGAAGTTGAAGAGAGAGGCTCTGCTGGATAAGAAAATGAAAAAAGGTACTTATTATTTAGTATTGTATTGGTGTAATTATTATTATAGTCTAGTTGATGTATTAACAGGAGGCCTTTAAGTTCACTTAAATCGCGCGAAAAATTAATGATAGAGTACCCATGGAATTCCACATTCAAGTATGTTCAAGTGTGATGCTTTATGATTTATTCATCTCGCGATAAAAAAATTATCATGGGCCTGCAGAACAAAATGGTGGCATTTACACCCATGGATAAATCATGTTTCTCTCACACTTATAAACTTGTCAGAAATTGATATAGACGAACATAATAGACTGTAAATGTGTTGTGGTGTGCAGTAAATGGAAGCTTTCATTAATATTTTTTGTGTATTTTTAGATAAAAAACAAAAAGTAGTCAATGCAGTAGGAGAATGGGATGTAGAAACAGTAAAAACTGATAAGGTAAAAGATGTTAGCAAGAACAACATTAAAAAATTAGATGAAACTGACTTATCTGGTGATGACGAAGAAATGGAACTTGATGAAAAGGCTGTTTCAAATAATTCCGATGAGGAAGAAGCTAACTCAGATGAAGAAAAAGCTGATTCTGATGCTGAAAATGCTAATTCAGATATCGAACAGGATGTCGAGGATAAGGGATCAGAATCAGATGAGAATGAACAAAGAGAAGAAAAAGGTCAGTCTGACGAAAGTAGTGCAAGTGGTGGTGGAAGTGAAGCTGAAATGGAAACTGACCAGTCAGATGACAACATGGTAGAAGAAAGTGACAACGACGGCAATATTGGCAAGTTTGTAAAACCTAGTCCAGTTAAGCTTGAAGATAAACAAATAAAGAATCCAGCATTAACATTTGAACAATTAGGTAAAAACAGAAAACCAGAAATCAAAAAAGCTTCAAAACCGAAAGACATGCATAAAAATAAGAACTTAAAAGAAAAGTTACAGTCAAGGAAGTTTAAGAAAGAGTCACATGAGGAGGTTAAAGATGCTAAAATTGCTGATCCATTCTTTATAACGTCAACAGGCGAAAACTACATGTCAGTGGCAGAGCCAAGACAACCGGATGAAGTTAAAGAAATACATAAACAAGGGAATAGAAGAGAAAGGAGATCGGCCATGTTTGGACATGCTCCGAGAGTCAAACCTAGACAAGATTTCAGAGAGAACAACTTTAATAGACAAAGTGACTCAAATAGGTTTAGAAACAAATTTAATCAGTCAGATGAAGGTAGTTATAATAATAATTCTAAAGGAAATGATGGATTTAGAAATAGGAATGATTCGAAATTTAGTGGCAAAAATGATAAATTCAGGGGACGAAATGATAATCAATTTGAAGGGAGCAATAATCAGTTTAAAGGTCGAAATGATAACCAATTTGAGGGTAGGAATAATCAGTTTAAAGGACGAAGTGATAATCAATTTAAAGGAAGAAATGACAAGGCAGTTGAGGGAAGAAATGATAGATTTACGGGTAGAAATGATTCTAAGTTCAAAGGAAGAAATAATGAAGCTGTAGAGCCTAAATTAGAGAAATTGCATCCGTCGTGGGAGGCAAAGAAGAAACAGTCGGGTATTTTACCATTCCAGGGCAAAAAGATTGTGTTTGATGAGGGTTGATAAATAAAATGTACCTATTAAAAAAATTATCTTATTTATTTTAACTAGAAAACCTTACTTTTGTCTTTCCGATAAGGAATGTGCAAGTTAATGTTGTGGCAACACTAAATCGACAAAAGAGACTATGCGGACGGTAAAGGAAACTTATACGACCTAAAAAAACTGGTTATAAATGTCAATGTCATGTCTAAGTCGTGGCTACACTAACGTTAATCGTCGTTCATCGCGATAATTAACGGCGTTTCCGTTAATGTGGCCCCAGCATTATAGAGTACAAGATTCGGATTGACGGCACCAGATGGCAGCACCTTCGTTGTGCACGTTCCCTATTAGAGCGATATACATCGAGTTTTATTTTTACCCGACTGCGGCGAAGCCCAAAGGTGGGTTATGTGTTTGACCTGTATGTGTGTATGTATGTATGTCCGTTCCTATGTCCGCTCGTAACTACTCAACGGCACAACCGATTTTAATACATCATTTTGATACATCATTAGATTGGCATTGATAGCGCGAATGTCACTCACTGGGTATGAAGTTCGTGAAAATAAACAAAATAGCGGATTTTATGCACTTTTAAAGTGTACCGCGGGTACAGAGTTTTTTTTAAGTAAAAATTGAAACTATAACTATATTGAAACTAGAGGATGCCATGCCCGCAATACCGTAAGGTCAGGGTATTTTGGCAAAATGTAGGGTAACTTTGCCCACCTTGTAAATTACATATCGTCACTACTTTGAGAAAAACTCGTATCTGAAAACGTAGAGAAGAACGTCAATAGTTACATACGAACTTCATATACACTTACTGCGTTTTTACTTCGAGTCAGTATCAGATACGCGTTTTTTTTTTTAAGTAATGACGATATCTCAAATGTATAAGGTCTCTGATAATAGGCAAGCATAAAAACGTGAACGGTCAGCTAAAACCAACCACATGGCAATGCGCCGTAATTCAAATGCAATAATAAAACCTGAATCGAGTTAATCCCTATGGCCAAAGTTATCCCCTAGCCCGACACAGAGCACCCTAGTGTTTTTGTAAAGCCGGAGGCGCGTAGGGAAAGCAGTGCTTCTGCTTTGTCACGCAAGGGCAGAAGGGTTGCTCTCCCCGCAGCGCCGGAGCTAATGCATAAGTACTTTGTACTCTGTATCCTATGTTCCACTCAATTGGGACGTAAGCCATGCAATATTTTGGGAAGAGTACCTATGTTATGCCAAACGATTTATTATTATTTAGGAATATTTGGTAAAATAAGACACGACCAAATATTTATTTGCTAAGCAATAATTTGCCAAAGAAAAATATGCTAACTCGAAAATTGCAAAGAGCCGTTTTGATTTTGTTTGACTAATGATTTTTTGCCAAATGATAATTTGAGAAAAATTGTTTGCGATGTGATACTTTGGGAAAAGATTTTTGCCCAAACAGTGCTTAATGAGTCATTTTCAAAAAAAATGTACACAGTTAAGGGCCTAACAAAAACAAAATCACGATCGCTTCCTCTGTGCTACGAAAGTTAGGCATACAAACTACCTATATGGGTAACTTTCGTAACACAAAGGAATAAATTAAGTTTTGTTTTAATTAATTCCCTTAATTGTGTATTTTTTTTTTGAAAATGACTCTAATCCCTTTTTGTTTATATGGAGTGCACGCCACTGCAAGATATCACGATTAGATCCTAACCTGGCCTGATCCTAACCATGGGACCACCTAGAAGGTATTGCAATTTGCATATTTTTTATAGTAACTTGTATTTTTCAATTGAGTACACGATTGAAGTCGGTTTTATTTATTATCAAAACTAAGTGTTTAAAAAAAACAGTAATTTTACAACTGAAACTAATTAGAGCCAGGCGGTTATACTTTAATAAAGATGTTTATGAGCTCTAATTTACAACCAGAGATTATTAAATATTGTTCAAAATTCGCGGCCTTAGTCTTTGTATTTGCTACAAAATAGAGGCTTTGTTTATGCGAAGCGAACCGAAAACCGTGACAAATTAATTTAATAAACGACTTGCTTTGAGCCTCGTCCCGCCTTCCTCGTGAGGTACCTAAACAAAAATTTAACACTGATTCTGCTTTTATCCATCTTGGATCTTGATGCTATCCACGGTAGTAAACAAAGGCATGAGGATTAAAACGTTCACTGTCCTCATATAAAACTATCGGACAATGTCACAAGTCCCAACTGTGCAATCAGTATGGGGAAGTGACCCCATAGTGGAAGCACGGACTCCAGAAAAAAACCTTCACGACCCCACATTGGGGGCACCGGGACAGGGAGCATGTTTAAGGAATGTTAGTGCAATGTGCGAACTAAAGTTTCGTTATAAATATTTGAAGAGCATATAGTCGTAAAACACTAGCTTTTGGCCGCGACTTCGTCTGCATACCGTCATTACTTAAAAAAAAATCGAACCTAAAACATCGTAGAGAAAACCGTCAAAAGTTACATACGAACACGAACTTCATCTATACTTACCTGGAGTCAGTATCAGATACGTGTTTTTTAAAGTAAAGACGAAGTATCTCTTACTTCCGAAATCATATAAATTTCCACCCCCCTTTCACCCCCTTAAGTGTGGTCTTTCCAGGGTTTCTAACAAATTCCAAACCAAACCTCGTGCCGGCAAAGAAAAAAAACGCAACTTCAGCTAAACGCTCAATGTGCAATATAATAGCCATTAAGAGGAAACAGTAAGGTGGAGAGAATTGAAAATTAGGTATTTGTAAAATGTGTCGCTGTCCCGCACTGCCCGCCTCTCCCGCGCAGAGCGCGATAGAGACAGCTGCAGCTTGGACCGAAAATGCCTTTTAAAATTTCATGAAAACAACGTTTCGTAGTCCCCTGATTTCTTCCCCAAAACTTAACCTATTTAACTAATTTTTTCATTAAACATTAAAGAAAGGCTTTGGCCGTGTTCCTATGTTTTCCTTTTTTTAAATAATCTAGTCAAATTTGTTTTCTGGATGTGTGAACACAGCGGAAAATCTGGCATTTTTTTTAGGTTTTTGAAGGTTAATATCTCTTTTGAGAATCAATTTATCGTAAAAAGGAAAACATAGGAACATATCAATAGTAGCCATAGATTTTTGGACAAAAAATGATTGCTCTACTGGCATTATCCAGGGAGGAAACAGGGGACTACGTTTGTATGGAAAAACTGCCCTCCTGTTTCCTCTTAAATTTTCACTTCCAAACTGCTCTCAACTCAAGGCATGGTTTTGTACACGGCGCGTTTAACTAATTTTTTTTGAGCGTGGGCGTTAACCTTTTCGACGCGTTAACCCTTTCAGAAAAGTAGCAAACCAGACGCCACGACATAATAGTGTCAAAACCGAAATAAAAGTTTATGCTGGTGCATGTAGGTTTATATCGCCCTGCGTTATGTGACAGATTAATCCGCCGTTGGCGTTGAACCTGTGGTGCGGATATATCCTTCGTTGGTGTCTGAAAGGTTAATTATGAATATCCCTTTGTACAATGTACTGTACAGTGTGAGGTTAAGCGTCAAAGGGTAACAGATAGCCAGAGTTAGGTACTTTGACATTTATAATGTTATGTTTGGATAAGTACTTACCTATCTAATCTACTAGGTACATAACATAATATTAAATTAGAAGACGTTGTTTGATACCTAGCTATAGATATTGGAGCTAAGCCAGCCAGGGAATCTCTAGATTTATTTGAACGATAAAACTGCAGTCCGACTGTACTCAGGGGCGTATTTACCCTAGGGCCATCCGGGCCATGGCCCGGGGCGCCAATCGGCTAGGGGCGCCAATCGGCCACGAGCCGATTGCCTTTAATTCTGGTTTTGGCACCATTCAACTGACTTTTACTTCTCACCTTTTTTAACCGGCTTTCAAAAGAACGATGGTTCTCAATTCGTCTGTATGTTTTTTTTATTATTATTTTTTTTTTGTGTGTTTGTTCACCGATTACTCGAAGACGGCTAAACCGATTTTGAAAATTCTTTTTTTGTTTGAAAGGGTATATTTCAGAGGTGGTCCCATTGCAACCAAATCAGGATCTGATGATGGGATCTTGGAGAAATCGAGGGAACTCTTCAAATATTATAGGCACATATAGAGATTTTGGTATTTTTCATAGTTTCTTGAGCATTTCTTATGAGGAATGAGTTTCTAGAGTTAACCGACTTCAAAACAAAGAAACATTTTTATGTAGGTTTATTCTTCGATTACTTGAAGACGGCTAGACCGATTTAGAAAATTCTTTTTTTGTTTGAAAGGGTATATTTCAGAGGTGGTCCCATTGCAACCAAATCAGGATCTGATGATGGAATCTTAGAGAAATCGAGGGAACTCTTCAAATATTATAGGCACACATATAGCGATTTTGGTATTTTTCATAGTTTCTCGAGCATTTCTTATTAGAAATGAGTTTCTAGAGTTAACCGACTTCAAAACAAAGAGAAAATTTTATGTAGGTTTGTTCTTCGATTACTTGAAGACGGCTAGACCGATTTAGAAAATTCTTTTTTTGTTTGAAAGGGTATAAGTCAGAGGTGGTCTCATTGCAACCAAATCAGGATCTGATGATGGGATCATGGAGAAATCGAGGGAACTCTTCAAATATTATAGTCACACATATGGTGATTTGGGTATTTTTATAGAGTCTCATGTGTGTTTATGTTAACTGACCTCCGCAAAGGAAAAACGGCATTCAATTTATACGTTTGTTACTCGATTACTCGAACATGGCTGAACATTATTTTCCCATTGCAACCAAATCACGAGCTGATGATGGGATCTTACAGTTATTGAGAGAACTTTTAAAATATTATAGGCGACGAGTTGGTTATTTTACATAGTCTCGGCATTTATTATCGAAATTAGCTTATTGAAAGCCGGTTGTTTTAATTTTTTTAATTTTGTGGTTAATTATTATTTTATCGAATATACGGTCGTCTATTATTAAAAACATACGGCGTGGTAAGTACAATAAGTACCTATAGGTATGCTCCAAAAAGTGCGCGGTCGGGCGGGGCGCAGAGTGAAGAGAAGGCGGTTTCTCAATATTTAAGCCTGTTTTGCAAAACAACGCAAGTATCCAGTAACCTTGTCACCTGAAAGTACGGGGTACTTTGCGAAAATCCAGTAGTTCTGATTTTTTGCAAACTTGTTTATGATGTTGAATGAATAATCTAAGTTAGTGACCTCGAGCGCCAAACGCAACTTTGTCAAAAATCTGAAAAATCGCGAAAATTTCGGTTTTCAGAATTTGGTGATTATAACCCTAAAGGACTAATTTTTGATAGTACCTACCTTCTCAAGACATTTTTAAAATACACTAAATTTTCTACAATATGAAATAATAAAATTATCTCTATAGACCCAATAGTTTCCGAGATAAAGGTTTTCAAAATTTGTAATTTGCAATTTTGGTGAGGACATTGACATGCTGATCATCCTCACTGCGATCGGTGCCGCCCTTCCAAGAGGGCTAAAATAACTAAACTTATTGATTTTGAACAACTCAATTTACTAACTAATAAACGTATAACTTTTTTTGTCCTTACCTTTTTTTATTTCATTATTCGTAGCTTAGCTTGTCATTAAACATCATCGTTCACACTTCTCATTTTCTTTGTTAACATCCCATAACGTACAAGGCTTCGATAGTATAACAGGGGTTACAAAGAATCAGGGTCAAAATTCATTCAGAACGACAGAATATTGCAAAAAAATGCGAAGTTCGAAAAAATTATAAACTTTGAAAGGCTTTATCTCGGAAACTATTGGGTCTACAGAGACAATTCTAGTCTCATGGGTATTGTAAATTTAGTCTACCTTAAAAACGTCATGAAAAGGTAGTTTCCCAATTTTTTACGGTTTTTTCGATTTTTGACAAAGTTAAGTTCCGCTCTCGAGGCAAAGTATAAACTGTATACAGACGAACAAGTAGTCTAACTTCGGCCGTTTAGGAGCGCGCGACACTTATTCACAAAGACGCGCGATAGCTCGTTTGTGTGAGTGCGCTCGATACTGGAGCATTCTTATTTCTTTGCTTATTATACATATTATACCTACTGTACCAACTGGATTATTATAAGTCTGCAAAATATCAGTACTACCAGATTTGTCCCAAGCTCTGATGTATAAAGTTACTGAATTATAAGTAATTAAATCATCATTAATGGCTTTGCAAACAAATTAGTACACCGCAAAAAAAAAGTAGACGTAGAGTGTTTTTTTATTTAAATATTTTTTTTCCTTGACTTCTGGGGCGGCGAAACATTATTGGCCCGGGGCGCCAAATTTCAAAATACGCCCCTGACTGTACTTAAACTGAAGGATAAAACTAAAGATTTAGAGACGGGGAGAAAATGTATGTAAAGTTCTCTCAAAAACACTTCGTAGACTAGCTGTTTGTTACTGCCACATACGTACTTTACTGTTTTAGGGTTCCTTATTTTTAATTTTTCCGAAATTTGTCAATTTTGACACATACGACTACGACTACTAGGGTTGCCAGATTTTTTTGATCCTGTAAGGGACAAATGCGCATTTTGGCAAAAAAACAGGATTTTGACAAATGAAAAACATGTATTTTACTTTGTTTTTATTGCTAGTTAGTAGTTATATTTTAAAGAAGATTTTTAACATATCTTTGTTTGATTTCACATATTTGTAAAATTAGATGCAGCTACTTATAACCATAGTTGAAAGCGGTCATTATTCGCTTTTTATCAAATCCGGAGTTAATTTTTTGCGCAAATCAGTCCATTTTAATGCCATCTGCGGCAAAATCCTCTCTACGAAGCAGTTGGGACTAGGGATACTAGGAACAATGTTGAAATACGGGACCCGGCAGGACGTTTAAAATTATGCCTGAAATACGGGACGTCTGGCAACGCTACTTACTACCTACCTACGTTAGAGTACCTAAGTTATCAGGCTAGCCTGCTCATGTCCAAACCTGACCTTGGCCTGATAATTTGGACTCTCTGGAGATTGTTATCCAGACTCAAGTTGGAATGAGGGTTTGAAAAATAGCAAAACGCTTCGAGAAAAGGGAAGTAATCCCTGCTTGCCGTTGGCTGTTCTTGACGGGAAACTGTCGTGCCGCCGAATTTATTTGTATTAGGCACTGGTCTCACCGCCGCCGCCCAATAATGAAATATATGTACATGCGACTGAATGGAAAATATGCTCTCTTACCTGTAGTATCAAAATCCATCACGATATTTTTCAAAATATAAACACAAAATAATATTGAGCCCCAAACAAACTACGTTTTCACGAATAACGAAAATAATTGATGCACTTGGGATGATAATCAAATTCCAACTGACGTACCGATAAAAGTACTTGGATAAGAGGTATGGAAGGGGTTGTTTAAGGTTCTAGGGTTATTCAACCTTATCAGGAAGGTATAATATTTCATGTAGGATTAAATTTTGAAAATCGTTTATTGGCCGCCTAAATATATGTTTCACCCCTATGTGCGCCGGCGAGTAGTTAAGTGAGTAAAGTTGGGTGAGTAACAAATCATTGCGGGCTGGCCAGTCACAGTGTGATCAATCGACCTTTCCAGATCCGCAATGTAATGCTACTCGCCCAACTTTACTCGCTTACTCGCCGGTGGTGGGACCAGTGACTAAGGTATCCATTTTCATAGAACGGTGGTCCTACTTTAAATATTCCCGTGTACCATAAATATACATATTTTCGCCGGTTTTGTATGAAAAGGTTACTAGAAGTTTGAACTTAATTTTTTTTACGGATTCAATAATGCTATGACATCAAATGAAATATTGGAAACGTTATCTCATTTGCTTAGGAAAGAGCTAGTTTGATACCTCTTTGACGCAAAAGCTTAGCAATTTTATAGTTTACCCAACTCTAAAACGATTCACCTGGTCTGTCTTTTATCTGTGTTCAAAATCAAAAGCAATAACGCGAAGAACAGAGATCTCGTGGAATTGCTCACTACACAAACGCCAGTCTTCTTGAGCACTTGAAAACTTTTCTTCAAGCATCCCCTTTAAAAGCGTATATTCCGAGAGACTGGGCAACGTCGTTTTTGTGATTTTTCATCATTACTTTTCGAAATTTGAATGGAAATAACTGCATCTTTAGGTACTATCTAAATAGCCTTTTAATACCGATTTTTATGATCTTAATATTAGGTATTATATTTTGTTTGGGTAAATAATCGGCAGTTTAGTTCAGCATATTCCTACCGGATTTCTTTATATTACTATCTTGAAATCGTAATGATAGATTAATCGTTAATGCCTGTAACCTTATTTTAGGAAAGAAAAACAACAATGATTTCTTGCATATAAAACACAGGCATACTATAGGTATATTTGTATAGATTATATATACGTTACAAGGTGTCCCGTGAGGAACAAGAAAGATTTTAACCACGTATCCCTGAGGTCATCAGGAATAAAAAATGTTTTATAACATAATGTCGAATTCGGCAAAAAAAATCTTGTATAAATGATATTGATTTATGTACAAAAAAAATGTCATTAGGTTATATAACATTTTTTATTCCTAATGACTACAGGAATGCGTAGTTAAAATCTTTTGGCTTCCTCACGAGACGCCTTGTACTTAAATTTCTCAAAAAATTGCACAAGAATGTCAAAAAACGCGACGCTGCCAAATCTCACAAACAAAACGCTCTTAACGGGATTTTCAATCAACTCTCCCTCCGCTCTGTCCTTTATCCATCAGTCGGCAAAAAATCTGCCTTTACCAGCCCATGTATACTGTCTCAATCATTTCCCTATCGAACCTTTAAACCTATCCAGATAAAGTCGAGTTTCGTGTCTCAAGACTTTGGCGGAAAAATTGCCAAGGTGAAATCGGGAACGCCGTAAAGGCAGTGAGTCGGAGAGCGTTTCGTCAGTTTACAATCTCGCTGTAATAAGATATCGAACGCTCTATCACCCTAGAAAATGTCTTTATTATGCTCCTGAAACAAAGCTGCCGCGAGCGTTGACGGAAATATAAGACGCCCCGCCATTTATAACGCCTAGATTACCAGATATTCAATACCGTCATTCATCAGGATGGGGGCTTGTTTTGTAATATACGAGTAAACTAGTTATGTTTTGCACTGCAGGAAATAAAATTGGCACACATGAACATCACATTACACACATTTCAAATTAGCCAACACGATAAATTCTTTAGACACAACAAACTGTGCTTCCAACAACTTTTGTTGGAAGCACGAACGCTTGTCATATCCTTGTTTCGACAAATGCTTGTTTCGTCAAATGCTTATTTCGTTAAATGCTAGTTTTGTCTAATCCTCTGTTCGTCAATCCCTTGTAGACATGCGCGCCGATCGAAAAAAAACCGGCGGCGGCGCGCCGCGAAAAACTCCACGGCGGCGGCGTAACGCCGGCGGCGTGAGATTTTTCAACTTTGCAAATAGGTATCGCTTTCAATATTAAGGGCTTTATCACACTTGCAGGCGAGCTGCGGGCGAGTTAGAAGCAAAGTTCCGTACAAATGTCGCTCGCGGCGAACTGCCCCTTGCCACACGTTCAAACAAATTTTAATTGGCCAATCGTGTCTCAATCGCTATCCAAACTTCACTTTATTCTTTGGTGATACATTCCTGAGGAATGTCCCCTCACTCGTACATTACGGCAACTTAAACGTTGACTGCTAACGGGATCTCGTAACCTTACTAACTAGAGGTTCAAGACTGGATTTCTTGCTGGCCAATGCAAAAAAGGAATCCTGAACTCCTCCAGTAAGCCGCTGACAATTAATACACTGTGTGTGCGGGCGTTAGCGTGCGTGAAACTCGTGAAAGTGAACCCACGAATGATAAAAGCTATATAAGATACCACTTGATTTTTTAGGATCACCATAATGAATCATCGAGCAGTCAGGGCTCCCTGGCGGTGATCTTCACCTGACTAAGAAACTCACACAAGCTCAGTTTTTCCTGCGCTTGACATGCCGCCCCAGGACATGCACGAGTCACCGCCGCAGTTCACGATGTTTTCGGTGCATGCTTGTGTCCTGCGATGCTGTGTGTGTGTGACTTGCGGCAGCTCTATGAGATAAGATGTTCTTCTCTTGTTGGCTTCTTCCAACCCTAGAGCTGCTAATCGATGTCCTGCGAGCTTTTAGAAGCTGCTGTAAGAGCCGGACAGTTGTAAAACCGATTCAGCAGGGACGTTAAAACGATGAAGCGGTCGTCTCTCTCAGAAATGCACTGTCATCGTCAGAATCTTTGTCTTCTGGTTAAGCCTCTTAGTGTCTTCAAACCATTGGAACACTCGTGGAACAGTGTAATAGCTTAGATTGTGTTGCCAGGCAACATTACCCTGCTGTACTCCTGCTTGAAGTAGTGCTACGACAAGATCGGCGTCATCAGCAGAAGCATCATCTGCAAAGAATAATTCCTTGATTTTTCTCTTCAGGTGTAATTGTTAACAAACCTGAATAGCGATTGAGGCACGATTGACCAATAAACACTTGTTTAAACGTGTGGAAAGAGGCAGAAATCGTGAGCCCGTACTCCTCCCACTTTTTTTAGAATCCCTCTACATAATCCACGAGTTTTCATAAAATGAAACTTATTATTGTTAATTGAAAGAGCATTAAACAAGCTTTCAGTGATATCGATATTCTCTCTCTAGTCGTTGACTTCATTGCTGAAGGTCGTGTCCGTCTTGAAATTTTTAGGATGACCTGTGTCACCAATCGCTTCCATCCCATCCTGTCCTCGGCCTTTTTCATGGCGGTCGTCACTGTAAGGCCTGTGAGAGCGGAAACCTGATCTGACCATCGTGTAGGAGACCTGCCACGTCACCGCTTGCCGTCTATCTTCCCAACAACCACAAGTTTCTCCAAGTTGTCAGGGTCACGGCGGGCAAAGTGTCCAAAATAACCAAGAATCCTTTGCTAGCAAGTGGTAGATAGCCTTGTCCGGATCCCAAGCTGCTGAAGGATGGAGACGTTCGTTTTCTTGGCTGTCCATGGGATGCGTAACATTCGTCTCCAGCACCACATTTCAAATGCCTCTATTTTCTTGCGTTCTGCTGACCGGATTGTCCAAGATTCCGAGCCGTAGAGAAAAATCGAAGAGACCAGAGTTCTCACAATACTCATTTTGGTGTTGTTGGAGACATTCTTTTTTATGGCAGATTTGGCCATTTGAGTTCTCCTTCGAATTTCCCTCTCGCTTCCTCCTTGGTTAGGTGAGGTTAGGTAGCCCCCCAGATATACAAATTCACTGACAAATTGTAAGTTAGAGAGTTCTCCTGTCCGTGTGAGTTGTTCAGCTCGGTCCACGACCATAACCTTTGTTTTTGCCCGGTTAATTGAGAGGCCAACTATAATGCTCCCTTGCTCAACTCTGTGGATGTGCGATTTTTTTGACGCCGAGTGTATATATAATGCTATGGTAGCTAAACAAAACCTTAATTACATAAATGGATACTGCAGAAAGCGACGCCTTTCAAATTGGATTTTAGATTTTTTTACGTACCTACAAATTAAAGTTTAGAGATTCGATAATCTCGAAAAAAAAAGGAGGCATTCATTAATTTTCAAGGAAATCATTTTGAAACTAACGAAGGTTTGGAAATAACATCCAAATCAACGCATGTTGCTTCCGAGAATTCTATAATGACGATCGATTCTTTGATTTACATTGATTACTCCAATCGGCGTCACAGTTTTGCCATGCCAACTGACTGACTCGTCTCTAACTCGGCGCGAATTTTAAACTACCGGCGGCGGCGGCGGCGCGCCGGCTCCTTATGGCGGCGGCGCACCGCGGCGGCGCGCACGTCTAATCCCTTGTATTGTCCAGTCCTTGAATCGTGATAAATTTGTTCTGTCACATACTTGTTTTGTCTAATTGTAGTTACGTCCAATCTTTATTTAGTCGGATCCTTTTTTCGTCAAATAATTGTCTCGTCTAATGCTTGGTGAGTCAAATCATTTTCTCGTCACAACCTTATTTTGTAAATAACGCATTTAAGTCAGGTAACGGTACAATCAAATAGTAAAATGTATTACAACAAAAATACATAAGTTAAAATTAAGAAGTAGGTATTCTAAAAAAGCTAAATAAATAAGTAAAATG
Organism: Eudemis profundana; assembly: GCA_947034925.1. Taxonomy (NCBI): domain Eukaryota; kingdom Metazoa; phylum Arthropoda; class Insecta; order Lepidoptera; family Tortricidae; genus Eudemis; species Eudemis profundana. The sequence goes on from OX344809.1 coordinate 4,793,590, forward strand.
AAATGTGTAATGTGTATAAAATAAGCAACGGATATATACATACATACCTGTACATTTATCTACTTAATAATGTACGAAAAAACGAAGCATAATTAACCAATGTAGCATTTATTTATACCTATTACAAATTATAACTATATAATTTATTTATTAATTTTAAATACAAAGAATAACACTATTTCTAAATACCTTACCTATTTAGGAACCCATAATTAATAATTTTATCATAAAATAAATTAAGTATAAAAATTATAAATGTTTTGGTTGTACATGTACACGTAAAATTGATAAAAAGACGATCGATACGAAACCAGACTTTGACTCACCAAGCATTAGACGAGATAATGATTTGACGAAACCAGGATTTGACAAGCGTTCGTGCTTCCAACAAAAGTAAAGGAAAACGCTCAGCAAATTGACATTTACGAAATGGGACATTCTCAATTTACTCATACATGTAATAACGACAATTCTTGATAACATAAACGTTTGCGAATTTTAGCAAGAGCAATTGAACACACCACAAAAATAAGAATGGCCTAATATTTTAGGGCATTCTACCAGAATGGCAACTTTGTCGGGGACTTGACGGCTATGGCCCCTTGCTTGTAACCCTAAAGGAAGTTTTGGAAAACACTAATTGATTGAATCAGGCCTTACATTGCGGAAATCCATGTTAATTAAAACAAAAATATTGCTTTGCTCATCCGCTATATGACAGCGTATTAGTCAGTTAGTGCAAGCCCGATATACTGACTTGCGTATTTTATCATGCATTCACATGCAAAATAAATAAACTTGCACAAACCACCACTAAAAATACAAAACTCGACATGTGTTTCGCCTCTCTACGAGGCATCCTCAGGAGAGATGCTGGAGATGTTGACACTCCGGCGTCCGTTGATGGAATGTTGCGTTGTGTCATTGATGGAATGTGATGGAATGACAAACTTCCTAACTTTGGTAGAAGTTTGAAAAGAACGGTGTCACGTGCCCGACATTCTAGTGGAATGCTCCTTTTATATTCGTCACTGTTTACCTGTGTGGCAACAGTTTTCATCCGTGTTCCTCCCGCCAAAAACCGTTGAACTTCAGTTGCCTTTCAATTTTTGAACAGTGTACGATATGTCGTTTCGTCGCAATTCTCAGAAAAGTGATCTAAAGCTACCATTACTTTGTAGTCCCAGTATTTTTAAGCAAGTGTGTTGGAGGCTGCCAACGAGATCTTGGCGTAAAATTGAAGCTGAGTAGCGGCGCTTCAAGGAAAAGTCAACAGCTGATCTAGTCTAAGGACGTTGAAGGCTGCACTGACGGCGTGTTGCTGCTACAACCCGAATCCTACTCCGCAGAACCAGGAATCACAGGTTAGACCACCTAACACCACTTCATTCCATTTTTAGTTTAGATATTTCAATCACCCTTTTGCCAAGATCGATTCCATAAAACCCTTGTCGCTTTTTTCGGCAAACATACAGTCCATTTCTTCGTTAATCGCACAGTTACTGAAACTTGCTTTCGCCCTCTTTACTCCAAATTAAAGCATTTTAAAGGTAAGAAAAACAAAAAAGTGTTGAGATTTAAGATACATAGGTAGGTATCGAAGTGCGCAAACTACAAGCCGGATAAACCTCCTAGGAGCTAGTCCATAGCTTTACGGGCTCTTTGGGAAATTGCTTCTGAACCTTTGTTTGCATCCGTGCCAAACGCTTCGGTGACGTATTCTTTTTCCACTAGTTCCCAACTTCCCCAAAAGGGCGAGACGTGTTCAGGCACGGTAATTTGTCGCTAAAATCCTTATTTATTGCCACAGCCAAGTTGGATCGGCCTCGGGGGCGAATTCGGAAACTTTACTCCTTTAACTTTGGTTCAGTGAATACGGACACACTTGAGCACATATTGAGGTTGAATCCTATTCTTGTTTCAGTTGAATTATGGGAGAATAGTTTAATACAATTCTGGTGAAAGTCGGTCGTCATATGGAGCCATTGTGTGGGTCAGAACTATTGATTCAAGGCCGCTCGTAACTGCGTTTATAACATTGTGTGATGCAATTGAAGACTAGTTGGGTTTGCAGTTCCGTTCGAAATTTCTCGAAGTAACCACCCACATGGGCAAACGTCGGACGGAAGATTTCGCCAAAGTTTCATGTTTGCTATTCGATTTTATGTACTAGTAATACGGTTACCCCGGTCCTACACACATGCATCCGTATACCAGTGGCGTAGCGACGTAAAACGGTGCCCAGGGCACGCATCCAAACTGCGCCCCTTTGTTTCTTGGTGACACCCGGGGCGGATAATCCATGTGAAATTGCGTTCAAGCCTTTAATTTTTTTATTTCGCCATGTTTGCGAATTTGAATTGATGGTATTTTTTGTATAGGTAGTTAGTAAAAATCGTTTTTGTGCCCCCCTCTTTGTTGGCGCCCAGGGCACGTGCCCTGCCTACTCCACCCTTGATACGCCACTGCCGTATACCAACCGTACCTAATGCATAGGTATGCCAACATTTTAGTCCCACATTCAAGTAAAGTACCTATACATTTTCCATTTTCATAGCCCTATCGGTTTTCACGGACGTCAATGAAATACTCCATTGATGTACGTCTTCAGATTTTAATCCTAATCAACAGTAGGAAAATTATTAATTCGATGAAAAATAAAATAAATTAGGACCATCGCAGTATTCGCAGTAGTAAAACCCTTGCCATTATGCATAATTATCAAAACGTTACAAATGCTGAATCAGAATATAATACTTAATTAAATTAGTGACCAAGTGTAGGGGAACATCTTAAGTAGCAGACAAGCAGTGGCGGATTAGCCATATAGCAAGAGTAGCAAATGCTACGGGCCCCGCGCATTGTCGGGCCCCGCGCCCACTCGCAAAAGGGGACCCCCCCCTCGTTATGTCATTTCGTCACGTATAAAATTACCGGTCAGTCGGTATTTAAGCAGCAACCAAGGGCCTCTTTGAAGAAATGCTACTACAGGCCTCGTGCTGCCTTAATCCGGCACTGCAGACAAGCTGAATAAACACTCAAATTCGAGGTATAATGGCTATATAAGATTTTATATAGCTTATGTGTTACTTGGGTATGCATGTGTGTGAGACCGGGGTTAGTCTAGAGTTCCCAGAACCTAGACCAAGGTTGTGGTTCGGGAAGAGTACAGGCTAGCCTAAATTGCGGCGGCGGGCACTTTGCTCTGTTACGGTGGGCCGGAATCGTGTAAAGATCCGGATAAAATGCGCGCTTCCTTTGTTGCTTTCCTGAAGCGAAATTGGAGGTCGTGTTGGTCCATAGTCCATAGCTTTGAAAGCAATTACGGTTATAGATACACTCGCGGTCAAAGAATTCGGGTCACCGTAATTTAAATAATAGAAATAGGTGTTTTTCAATATTTGACACTTATATACATAATATACTATTTTTCAATACCTGGCTGTATTAGTAATATCCGCTAGCTCATCATAAAAATATTATTATCCAAAAATGGTGATTTTTGGGATATTTCATTCCGATAGGGTCATTATTTTTCATGGGTTTTTAGTTCGATCTAAACCTGAAATTGCTATTATTTTCAGTGTCATTTTTGCAGATAATATCTAAAATTTAATAGAGATCAAAACGGGATTCAATAATTTCACAAGCCTGGAGTATTTTAGGAAATATGGCGGTATTTCACTGACCCGAATTCATTGTCCGTCAGTGTAGATTACCTAGTCGGTACTTGCACCGACGAACTGCATTGTTAAATATGTATCGACTTAATAAAATTTGTTTCCATATCAACTGTAAATTTACATTTCGGTTCGGTTGGACTGAATACTGTACAAACATATTGCAATAAGGCCTTGTATCTGACATAACAAGGTAAGTATTCTGCAGTGGCGTGGCGTAAAAGATATCCTTGGGCAAGCCGGCGCAGATTTGGCGTAAATTTTCCTTAAGAGCTGTAGAATAAGATGCTCAAATGTCTGATATTAGGCAAGCCGGTAGGCATCGAGTTCTTTTGGCGCGGGAGCCCTGGCGTCGTAAAAGCCAGGGCAGCCGGGGGGCACACATGGTAGAAATGCTACGATCCCATAGTGCCCCCAAAACGGCAGTGCGGAGAAACGCCGGTGGGTTTTTAGTGGGTATGCTCCTCCCCCCCTCTGATTAGCAGAGGGTGAGCGAGAGGAGTGAGTCCCACATAACCCCCCCAACCAACATCGGGCCTCCCTAGGCCCCGGGGGGGTATGCGTAATGCATTTTCCCACCGTCAAAAAAAAAAAAAAAAAGGCATCGAGTTCTTTGGATGCCACGCTACTGGTATTCTGGCACATAACCTATTCTATTATATTCTTCATCATCATCAGCCTTTATACGTCCCATTGCTGGGTCTCATAGATGAGAGTGAATGTGCTGTAGTCCCCAAGCTCGCCCGAAGCGGTTTGGAGATTCACATACATCTTTGAATTTCTTTCGGATTGGAACCCACCTCTGCTTGCAAACTGCATGCCCGAACCACACGGCTACCATAGCTTTATTATTGTATTCTTAGAAAAAATATTTCGGTTTACGATTTAAAATTCAACCTGTACACTCAGTACTTCAATTACGGGTTAGAAGGTATGTAATTAGACTTATTAAACGTGTTCCCTCAGCAGGTCGATGAGTGTGCATAATAGCAAGACCCAATTAACTTGACGGGGGGAAATTCGGGCTTCGTTCGGCGAATTTAGCGCAAGATCAAACCATTAAGTACTCGTGATGTATTCTGGCTATTGTTAACATGGCGAATGAACGGTACAAAGTGAGGTATGCGTAAAATTTAAAAATCTTGAGAATAAAGCCGATTTTGTCGAAAAAGTCCCGAGATTTGGTCACGACGCGTACGAGTACTATGTGATATTATTTGAAGATGATTGTTTATGTTCATTGTAACTTTTTTAATTATAATTATACAAACAAACTAATTGAAAAATCGAAAATCCTTAGGTTATCATCGTCCCTGCCATGACTCCAAAAAATCTGAAATTTCGGAACTAATCCTGAAATATGGTAACGTGGGGTAAGATCGCAGGGTTTTTCGACAAGTTAGGAAACCTACATCTATGACTTTAGCTTTAGTAGCACACCTTGGCACTTTAACACTGTTGACTGAAATGTGGGGCGCAACAAGATTAGGGGAGACCGGGTATGGTTTTCTCACGGGTTGGTTGTCACAGCAGTTAAATAATACGAAACGAAGGAATAAGTGCATCGATTGGTGAAGTAGGGAAGGAGGTGAAGCTCTTGCGATCTTTTAACACCGAGCGATGCAATAATTTTTTCGTTTCGTATTATTTAATGGCTGCTGTGATAACCAACCCGTGAGACAACCATACCCGGTCTCCCCTACCTAGACCTACGTAGTCGGGTACATAACCCATTATCGTCTGAACGTCTAGCATAACTTTACTGCGCTGCACGATACTTTGTTGCCCAACTAAAACTAGGCACTTTTATCCCTTTTCATTCAACATTAAAACGAAAGTGCCCGATACCAGGACCACATTTTGACCCTTCGGAGGGGATTAGGCAGCGACCAAAAAGAGCACGCGTTTTGCGATAGAGAGAGTCCATCTGATGCGGTACATTCCGTCCAGTGGTTAGACCCCAACGTCAGTTTTGTTAGAAAGATACACTTCTGTACCCCTTCGGCCACTTTGTGTAGTAGGTACTATTACTTATTCTGTGACGTGACAGAGTATGTTCTGTCACTCGACAAGCGAAGTTATAGGCAGTTGTGTTAACCTGACAGCAATGCTTAGTTTATTAGTAAACTAGCATTCATCCAGGGCTTCGACTGCGTTAACTATACCGGTTATCATCCGAAGGGAACTGCTTAGATAAGAAGTATCCTCTGTTTCAATCCCGGAGTTGGTCTACCTACTTGTACGCTGAATTACATTTTAATCCATCCAATTGTTACCGTCTCATTTAGTAACCAATATCTAAATATCCAAATGTCCAAATCTCCAAACATTTTCGGCATCCCCTTGTTCCCCATAAAGTTATAAGTCATACTGTATTGTTAGTCATACTCATAATTATCGATAGTCATAAAGTATTGGTTTCTCTAAAACGGTAATATTTTTAGGATATTTTCAAACGTTAGCATATAGAAAACAATAGGTTACGTTAGGTTTGTTTTATAATAATTCTGAAAACTTAAATGTTTCGTAGAAAATAGGTTGTATGACTTTCGATAATTATGACTAACCATACAGTATGACTTTAAAAAATTATGGGAGACAATATAGAATAGACCCAAAATTTTCACAGTTATAATAATAGTAAGCAGTAAGTAGGATTGTTATATCCGATCTCACCCCTATCCGATCTTACCCTAATATAGATTAATAACAGCTAATTTTTCTTATTAATAAGCTTGTAATCATGGCAATCAAACGCTCTGATTAACAACTAATATGCTCGACTTTTCAATTATTTATTTTAATTATAAATTGATTTACAATTTCAGTGGGTATCAAAACGTCGGATTTAAAGCTTAAGTAAATTGGTAATATAAATTACAGTAGATCCTGAATTCATTGTTGAAATAAACCCAATTATGACATTGCATAGATTATTAACGTCGGGACATTTCGTGATTTATTCCCATTAAAATTGTTACGTGTCGCTATTTACAGAATTTAATTAATTTAATGCAGTTTGATAAATTGAATTTTTGAACAAAACAGTTCATGGGATTGACTCGATAGTGTTGTTAAGTTATTGCGTTTGACAATCATTTTGTTTATTAGGGCCTCGTGGCTCCTGGTACAGGACTGAGGGAAAATTATATGAAAGACACTACAAAACAAAGTAGCTCCCCCACGACTCCGCCAAATTTCCAAAAACGGGATCTAAAAAATAAATCAAACCTGCTCATAACATCGAGTCTCGAGACTGACTCGATACACGGTTGAGAGAAAATTCACGGGAATCGGTTGAGACATGCAACCTGTAAAACAGCCGGACTTCCGGACAGATAGACATACTAAAGTATTTTTGCCCAAGCTAACACGGAGACGCTTCACTCGCGCTTTGCGGTCGCTCGGTCAACTAAGTGTTAATAATGCTCACATTTTTAATTAAGCTGCGATTCTTAGAAAATTTTAAGTCTGCTTCTAGACCATTGTTAAAAGTTAGTTTGTTAGTGAAATATTATAGTAAATAGAGAACCGTCCTTCTTTTGAAAGCCGGTTAAAAGTATAAAGACAAAGGGATTATATTCAAAGGGCATGACACAAATAAAAGAGCGACCAAGGTAAGAGATCAGTTGCGATATAATCTTGCTTAGTTTCTTTTAGATTAACACTTCAAACTTTTTATACCACTTTTATTAAAATTTGACATTCATAGACCCTTTTCCATCAGTTGCCAAGTTGTACCAAAATTAAACATTTTTTTCACGTTATTAAAATGATTAAAAATAATTAAAAGACTGGACCTTAATTACACGTTGAAAGTTTATTTCTTTTAATGTACGAGTACAAAGGTATTAGTTGTGAAGATGACACGGCTATCTTCCCAAATAGATCTGTATTCAACGCCTGGCATTATTGTGATTGTTTTCTTTTTGTAAGTAAGACGCAATTCTTGCGACTATCGAATGCCGTCCCTAACACTAGTAGTGTTGGTATACTAGAATAACGACGCAAATCCACTGCTAGTCATTACTAGAGACGGGTCGACTATGGACTTGGTCGGCTAGCCGACTAGCCGATGAATCAGCCCTGAAATAGTCATCTAGTCGGAATTTCTCAAAATTAAAACTTTCAAAATGAAAATGCTTTTGAAAGTTTCCAGAAATTTCTGAGAACTTTACCGTCATATCATCATTTCCGTCCAACTGATTCTCTTCATCTTTCTCCAGCACTACATCTCAAACGCTTCCAGTCTTTCTCGGTCCCTTTGCGTCATGGCTCATGGTCCACGTTTTGCAGCCATACATGGCTATATTCCAGATGTACACCATAACATAACCAGTTTCTTCTTGGTACAACTTGATATTCTAGCTGTAAGCAACTGTTTTTTAGAATTGTAAGCTTTCTTCGCCATGGCTATCCTGGCAATAATATTAGGTGTATGTAGAACTTTCCCATCCTTTGGAAATGTTCCGTATCTTGCACATTTCCGTACCCGAGAGGCTGAAAAGCATAACAGTAAGTAAGTATGGAAAACAATAGGACTTACAGTTTTATGCTTCTCAGGTACCTACGGCTTTGTAGTTCTAACCCCACATGTACGTCATTTACAAAGGCTGCGAGTTATTGCCCCAGCCGTGTAACCCAGCCGCAGTGTTAATGGCAATGGACACGGCGGCTGATAAATCGATTAATTTGTCAAGCACTGATTAGAGCCACATTTATGGTACTAAGGATATTTGACAATGACCGTGTAATGTTGACTTAGGTAAACATCCTAGTGTTTGATTCGCTAATGTCTAAAAGTTGACCCTGCTGTCACCTCTATTGGTAATGACTTAACATTCAAGATGGTAATTACTGGGACAGTATCAAGCATTTATCTAAATTCTAAAATAAGGTAGACGTCAGACTTGTAATATCAGTCGATCCGTAAGGGAATCATCCGTGTGTGAGAGCAAGAGCTCTCACACACGGATCACACAGTTGTTCAGCAGGTTAAGTAAGAACTTAACCTGCTGAACAACTGTGATGTCCATTAGGTATCGAAATATTCGTTGTAATGCCGGACCTAATAATAAATGCCCGCCCGTGTTATTTGTTGCAGCAGGCGTGAACTCTGTCAGTGTTAATGCGACGTGTACCGGTCATTACCTCGCCGGCCGGTGTGATTGCTGTCAGGAATAAATCGATTAGTTTATCGTGCTCCTCTTTACTATTTAGCTGGTTAATTAACATTTGCTTATTGAAATTAATTCAAAAATGGAAACAAATAGCCACTAGTCTAGTGGGTATTGTGACTGTCTTTTTGACTAGACATTTGTCAACTTTGCGGTAGCTGTCGCAGCGTGTCGTTAACTGTCGGTGACACTCAACGACACCTGCAGTGAGCACTGTCGTTGCTGTCGTTGGTAAACAGCATCCGTATGTGAGAGCTCTTATTCGACTTGTTAGACAACTGTGTAGTCCATTACGTACCGTAATATTCGTTGCAATGCCGGCCCTAATTCTTATTGCCGGCCCGTGTTATTTGTTGCCGTGTACTCGGTCAGTGTTAATGCGACGTGTACTGTATTGCCTGGCCGATGTGATTGCTGTCAGGAATAACGATTAGTTTATTGTGCTACACTTAAACACAATTTTGCTGGTTAGTTAACGTTTGCTTGTGAATTTATATTGACTGCCTGTGTGGCGAGGAGGCAGAGACAATGAAATACATATTGTGTGAATGTCACGCGCTCGCCAGACAAAGAATGAAGGAATTTGACACGGACTATCCGGAGCCAAACGAATTCCAGGCACTACCACTGGGCTCCATCACCCTATTTATGGAGGTGGTGGAGCAAGCCACAGCGTAGATGCGGTAAGGGGTAATTACACAAATGATCCCATTGGGTCGAAGTGTATCCGAAAGGACCCCTAATATCAAGATAAGATAAGATAAGAAGACTATCGATTGCTTCAAAAGTTAGCCTTTTCCGTGACCGTTACCAGATTTGTCACGAACTCCTAATCTATTAATTACGTTTATAAACCGTGGGGGTTTAATGTGTTAATCTATTAATTTATGACACAACTAGGCATTTAATTAGTAGCTGCGTTTGTGGTAAGCCAGATTAACCGATAAAATTGAATTCCGATACTGTGTCGAACTGTTTTGTAATCACACGAATAGGTCAGATAGGTTTTTTTGCCAACGTTTATTACGTTTTTCTAGGATGTAAGAAAATAATATTGAATTAAGATTGCTTATTATGTTTTAAAGATAGCATGCCTCATACCCTATTTATTTATTTTGTAACCCTATGCTTTGTATTATTTTGTGCAATAAAGAGTTTACATACACACATATTTTTCGTTTTACGATAGTTTTCCTTGAAATCGTATGACAGATAACGCACGATTTTTCTAATCTTCAATAAAAACGAGGTAACGGGAAAGACAATGATTCTCAAGTGAGATAATTTTGATTAACGGGTAAGCAAGAACGATGGTGGGTATACTTTCACTTAAAGCTTTAAAAATTATTACAAGAGTTTTTTGACATACTTTCAATAAAATTTAACACACCATATAACAAATTCAGCATTGTATCGCATAGCTATCGTCAAATTTCTATCATCATTTACTTCATGTTACGAAAAATGTCATTTGCATAGGCACCAGTGGTGTGGCGTCCAAAGAACTCGATTCCTACCGGCTTGTCTAATATCAGGCATTTGACCACCTTATTCTACAGCTCTTAAGGAAAATGTACGCCCAATCGGCACCGGCTTGCCCAAGGATATCTTTTACGCCACGCCACTGATAGGTACTATAATTGTGTTCACAGTATGCGGCTTTAGGTAATTTGATTCGCTGGTTATTTACATCCGGAAGCTACATTTCCTAGTATTTATAGACGTAATATTGTTTATCCTACAAATCACTGCATCAAGCCAGTATTGTCTGTACTGCCTGACCGCGTAATTAGGCGTAATTACGCTGGCGATTATTTGCGCGATGCAGCGGCCGTGTTAATTATTGGCAGTGTACTCGCGAAGTGCAAAACAAATAAACACATTTATAAATCTTATTCAACTTTAAAGTTTATAATACAATAGCAACTATTTTGATACTTCTCTTTTTTGTTAAAATCATTTGTTGACTACAATCGAAAGCCACGGGTGCGTATCGGGTCGCATAAATTTGAAAGACATAATTCATCATTCGGCATAATGCATTTTTTTCTTAAACTATAGAATTTTCAGGACTCTTTAAATAGGTTAGGTTAGTGTTATAATAATCCTGAAAAGTTTACGTGTTAAAAAAAAAGCATTATGCCAAATGATGAATTATGCGAAATGATGAATTATGCCTTTCAAATTTATGCGACCCGACAGTGAACCCAAAAGCCACATTTCTCAATCATCCGTTGACCACCTTTTGTAAGCATAATAATGCTCTAATGGCAGGAAAAATAAATGTATCATTTCCTTGTATTATTATTTATTGACTCTGGCATTTCTCGGAATACCGGGAAATGCAGGAGTTGCTGCTGTTTATTCTTCAAATCACTGCATCAAGCCAGTGCGGCCGTATTATTTACTGACACGTGTACTCACGCTTTGCACAGAAATGTGATTTTAAAGCCTATAAGTTAATCAGTCATATAAAACTGTCGTTTATAATAAAATTGTAGCTGTTTTATCACTTCTTAATATGTAAAATTATTTATTGACTCCTACAATCCTATCCAATCTAAAATCAAAAGCTACATTTTTAAATTTTTGTAACCATATTCAAAGCGAATACATTATCTTATTCATTCCAAATGTATATTTATAGACGTAATATAGTTCACCCTACAAATCACTGCATCAAGCCTGTATTGTCTGTACAGGCAGTATAGACAATACAGGCTTGATGCAGTGATTTGTAGGCCGACCGCATAACTAGGCGTAATTACTCTGCGCGATTATTTGTGCGACGCAGCGGCTGTGTTAATTATTGACGCGTGTACTCGCGACTTGTGCAGAAATGTGATTGCAAATCAAATAGGTACATGTATTACAGGAAACTTTTAATTTTTACTGTTAAGAAAATGGCAACTTTCTAAGTCATACGCTTTATACAAAGATGATGTTCACCGCAGAAATTTTCGACACATTATTTACGGTACCAAATTCACAGATAAAATTATGTCTACAATCTATATTCGGAAGCTACTTTACCTAGTGTTTATGGACGTATTATCGTTTAGCGTATAAATCACTGCATCAAGCCAGTATTGTCTGTACTGCCTGACCGCATAATTAGGCGTAATTGCCCTGGCGATTATTTGCGCGACGCAGCGCAGCGCCCGTGTTCATTATTGACCCTTGTACTGGCGACGTGTGTGAACAAGTTAATCAAATAATAGACATTTTCTCAAACACGTAATGAAATATTGACATTACGTGCCTTATAATAGGCCGCAAAGCACCTCGTTTCCGGTGTGGCTTTTCATACAACTTTGCCGGCCTAGGCCTGCAAGATGTATTTTTTTAATTTCCATTACACATTTATTAGTGATAGATGATGATAGCATCACGGCGTTGAACCATTGAAAAAACAATAAACGATGATTGCTATATTTTGCAGTTTTATTTATATAAATTCGACATGACCATAACAAATACCACATTATAAACAATTTCCAATAATTTTAAATTGCAAATTTAAGCAACTACACGAATACACATTAAAGTATTTCATTAAAATATTTCATCTAAATATTGGCGGTAAAAATGTGGACTGAAACAGTTTTTGGAAAAGAAATTGTCTTGTACTTACTTTGCTTTTAATGTCTTTTTAAAATAAAGTTTGATTTTTTGGAGTGTTTTTAATTTATTTCATAGCATATTTGAGAAAAGCACTACACATACCTCGACGTGAAAAGGGGTTGCCAGCCTCGTAACTATCTATATGTACTCGGCCGGCAACCCCTTACTTCCCGGCCTCTGCAGTAATGTACTATTTAGTATGAGTTGGTTCGCAGTCTTTTCTGTAGACATCACTGAAATTAAGGGCTTTAAAAGTCTAATTTTCTTGCTGGGCCCTTGTAGGCATGACGATACTATTTGTAGTACTACTAGACCTTTAAGATAAAAACCCAATGATACCGCCGTCACCGCCGTTAACTATGGTGCCTATAGGTACAATTAGGGCTTGCAAATATTCGACTTTTTCAAATATTCGAATATGATTTTGTAGATATTCGATTAATTCGAATATTATTCGAATACTACCAAAAACTATAAAAAAATCGTTTTTCTTAGTATTTTTTGTGAAAAACATGTTAGAAGAGATATTTTTTACGCTGCGATTACCTTTAGACTAATCAAACTTAATTAGTCTTACTCAAAACCTATTACATTAAAAAAGCGACCGCTCAAACCCATCCAACTACAGGCCGATACCCATAACCTCTCTGTTCTCGAAGATAATGGGAGTCCATTATCAACTGCCTGCTCCTTCGGTACCTAGAGGACCACCAGTTGCTTAGTGACCCCCAATACGGTTTCCGTAAAGGCCGCTCAGCTGGTGATCTTCTGGTCTACCTAACACATCGTTGGACACAGGCGATCGAGACTAAGGGTGAAGCATTGGCCGTTAGTTTGGACATGGCGAAGGCTTTTGATTGGGTTTGGCACAAAGCACTTCTTTCGAAGTTTCCATCTTATGGGCTTTCCGAGAAATTATGCGAATGGGTCAGTAGCTTTCTAGCAACCAGATGCATAAAGGTCGTAGTTGACGGTGAGTGCTCTGAATCCATGTCTGTGAATGCTGGTGTCCCGCAAGGCTGTGTGCTATCGCCTATGTTGTTCCTTCTGCATATCAACGACATGCTGCAAATCTGTGGCATTCACTGTTATGCAGATGACAGCACGGGTGATGCCTCCTACACCGGCCGCGCCAATATTTCTCGGGATAACGTCATCGAGAGCCGTAACAGACTTGTGTCTGAAATTGAAACTTCCCTAAAAGAAGTTTCAGAATGGGGTCTACTTAATCTAGTCCGTTTTAACCCTACGAAGACACAGGTTTGCGCTTTCACCGCTAAAAAGCTTACGTTTGTTGCATCACCTCGTTTTGAGAGCACCCCCACCTAACTGCCACAGCCACTATTGCAATCCTTGGTGTCGACATATCGAGTGAAGTCTAGTTCCGCGGCCATTTAGAGGGTAAGGCTAAATTAGCCTCTAAGAAGAAGAGAAGTGCTCAACAGATCGAGACAGTATTTCACTCCGGCCCACCGCCTACAGCTTTATAAGCCGCAGGTCCGTCCACATATGGAATACTGTTCTCATCTGTGGGCTGGGGCTCCCCAGTACCAGCTTCTCCCTCTAGACCGCATTCAGCGGAGAGCGACTCGTATCGTCGGCTGCCAAGATATTTCAGATCGGCTCGACTCCTTGGCACTGTGTAGAGATGTAGCCTCGCTCTGCATCTTCTATCGTCTCTATAACGGGGTGTGCTCCGAGGAATAGTTCGAATTGATCCCTGCCGCATCTTTCCGCCATCGTCCTACGTGACAATACTTCCATCCTCACCACTTAGATGGTTGGCAGTCAACAACTGAGCGTTTTGCTAGAAACTTCCTGCCTCGCACGACTGAACTGTGGAATAAATTGTCGCCTGCAGTGTTTCCGGACCGATTTCTCGTTTGCCCCCTATTTCATAAAAAAAAATCCTTTGGGGGAGTTATGTCGGACTCACCCCCTCAGAAGAAGAAGACATACCCCCCACTAAAACCACCTGGACCCGAGTTACATGAGAATAGCAATCTGTCTAAGAGTTCCCCACACATGCTCTGAAGGTCATGCTGTGGTGGCATGGACGTTAATCAGGTGGGCGACACGGCCTTTCATGCAACAGAAGCGCCGGCCACATGGAAGCTCCGTAGAGCCCTGGTGCACATGCTGGTGCAACGTGTCCACAAGCCCTGGTGGGTAGTTAGTTGGCTGCATTCCGCATTCAGGCAACCTTTAACAGGCCGGTTCAGCGTATCAGTCCCAAATCATAAAGCTGTCCCGTCACCGCTTTTTTGTACTTTAACTAAATTGGTAGGTTTATCCTCGTCAAACCCGTTTCCTAAATTTAGGATATTTTGCTGAAGTAATTTTCGAGTTTATTAAGATGAGAATAGAATTCTAATTTCATAAATGCTCCCCTGCTCCATCACCCCCTCATGGGTCTCACGAGGATATTAGTTTTAGAAATTTTAACTAACTGGTCCATGCTTCGAGAGATCCCAGAGCTGGCGCATACTTCTCCCAAAAAATTGTCCTTGCGATTAAGAAAGTTAATGACGCATGCAAAAAGAACACCATACCACAGGCTGCAGCTCAGCCTAGTGGATATTCTATTTTTTAATTTAATCATTGTTTTTTATAGCGTAAAAAGTTACGCTGCGCTATTTGAGGTATATTTAGTTCGAAAAAATTTAATTAATTACTTTATCCTTCTTTATTATGTCCTTTGTTAGCATTTTAATTAAAATTCCGTTTAATTTAAATAGGTAGTAAAATTATTCGAATATTCGAATACCTTACCAGGTATTATTCGAATAGCAAAATTAGCCGAATATTCGAAGAATTCGAATATTCGAATTAGGTACAATAGTGAGCGTCTTTCATCATCTTTCATAGATTGTCCATATGAAAGACGCTCATTTTTTAAAAGTGTGACCCCTCTATGAAACAGATACTTGTTATCGAATAAACTGATTATTGGCACGTATTTGCGACGATTGCATACAGCACCTCATTATCTCAATATTTGATTTCAGAACGAATAATTTGTTACAGTTTTATTTAAACTTATGATTGGCGGTTTTGCGTGGCTGAATGTGGAGAAATGGCGGACGCGTTTTAAACCACTTTATAATAATTTGACTGAGTCAACATTTGTGTTATCGTAATCTGACGTCTGATTGACCAGGAATACCCGTGGAGTGGAACACCTTAAATAAATATTGTACGTTATATTTTTACTTTTCATAAATTATGAGACCTCATTTCGAGTATATAAATACGTAATGGGGGAGAAAGTTTTATTCAAACATACTTACATAGGATATATTATCTTCTTTTTCGTTGGTATCACTCTTGACAGAGTGGTCGTGATCGTCATTTCAGCCACTGATGCAGCCCCCCCATTTCTATCACTACGACATTCGACCATTGTAGCTAGCTAGTAAAACGAAGTGGCGTAAAGAGAAACCAAATCTTTTCTAGTCAATGTTTTATTCTTCTTGACAGCAATTATTTCGACAATCCAAACTATAAGATAGGTCAATCATTTTCGCGCCATCGCGTCTGTAGTTGTCACTTGTCTTTTTTCACTCCAGTGTTGCCACCATAATAAAATGTGGGAAAACAGCACAGAGGTCGACTTATGTCTGGCTGATTGGCGAGGCTGGCAAGCCTGGCGGAATGCGGCGGCATTCAGCGGAGCTACGGCAGAGCTCGGCAGGCATTGGCGGAGCCCTGGCGGACAGCGGCAGCCAGTCCGGCAGAAAGGCGAACAAGGCAGCTTTTATGACAGGCGGGCGCCGGCATACGTTACACTAGCCTATACACCACTGACTGTGTGCCCGTGCCAGAATATAAAGACAGACAAGTAGTCACTATTCGGCCGTTTAGGAGCGCGCATAGACAACGGCCATTCTCACGAAGTATGTCTGCGGTCACCTAATTACCGCGACGCTGTTTTCATACTAAATGTATGGAGACGCGGTAATTAGACGCAGTGATAATTCGTGAGAATGGCCGACAACCTGATCTGTGGGAGCGCGCGATACGTATTCAAGGTCGCACAGACAGTGCGATCCGCACTGGCGCATTCTCACGCATTCGTAAAACTGCTTGGAGTGCGTTCGTTCACGGCGCGCACACGTTTAAGCCGCGCAATGTACC
Organism: Eudemis profundana; assembly: GCA_947034925.1. Classification (NCBI taxonomy): domain Eukaryota; kingdom Metazoa; phylum Arthropoda; class Insecta; order Lepidoptera; family Tortricidae; genus Eudemis; species Eudemis profundana. Next base: position 4,810,208 of record OX344809.1, read on the forward strand.
TTTTGTGGGAGCCGTGGCGTTCCCTGCGGTCTGGGGGGGCCGGGGGGCACCTGGGGTCGAACCAGGTCGCCAGTCTCGGTCCCCTTTAGAAAGAGGGTCGGACTAGGTATCGGCCAAAGCGCCTGGGGTCGAACCGGGTCGCATGGCCAGAGCCACGTTGAATTTACGCTAATTGCTCAAAGTGAGCAACGGACCAGCGAGAAGGTCGAAGCGGATCAACCTGTCCTTATGTGAGTGTGTGAATCGAACTAAGGGAGTTTTAGTTGCCGGTTCGCTAAACCTAGCCCAGCTAAGCAGACTCCGGCAAGAAACTTAGCTGAGCCCGAGCAAGGTCGGAGTGAAGTTAAACCAGGACATTCGGGTCCTGGGGCAAATCGGGACGCGGCCCTTTTGTAATCGGGACGCGGCCCTTGTGTGTGTGGCACCAATATATCTACACCACATAGTTTCAAAAATATGTAATTGTATACAGGTCTTATTGTTATGGCAGTAAGGTTTATGTATGCATATTTTGAAACTTTGTGTGGATACTTATCTTTGCCCTTGGCTTTACTCGTTCGCCGTTTTGTATGTTAACCAAGCGTGTAAGATTTTGCAGTAAATGTTTGACGTCAAGAGTGTAGTTTAGTGACGGAAAACATAACTTTCCCATTTCATTTGGTGGTATTTGAACAATTAATTAAGGTCGACCGGGCAAAATGGCCTACCCTTCCTACCGGTAAAGTACAGCGTATACTACAGCCAGGTAGGGTAGGGGTAGTTTAAAATAGTTCGGATTTAATGGAATCTTTAAAAGACGCTTGCTCCCAGAGATCCAATTACCCCAGTTAACTTTATATCGTTATTATTAGATTTCAAATCTGATAAAAATGTTGACGATGACTCAAGTTGGTTCTTTTTAGCACACACTCTTTCCTTCATATTTCTGTGTAAGAATCAATTTTTTTTTATATAACTAGGGTTGCAAACAAGCATACGGCCCGCCTGATGGTAAGCAGTCACCGAGGCCTATGGACGCTTGCAGCACCAGGGGAATTACATGCGTGTTGCCGACCCCTTAAAAAACCCGACCCTTTTTTGCTGTTAAAGCTAGCTACTTTAGCTATGTTTTTCTTCGAAAGAGATACAGAACCGCCCAAAACAGAAAACTATTATACCTAACTAACTGTACACCGATTTCGCTGTACAACTCTAACAATAGAATTAAAGTTGCGACACAAAAGATATCTGCTTTGTAGTATTTGACGTTCAAACTTTGAAACATTTTTGAATATTTTGCGTCGCTAAAGTTGCTTGGATACGGACATAGACCTATATCAAGATAGACACTGTAAAACACGGTGAAATGTATGAGTTTGAGTAAATACCAAGGGTGTACATCAATATTTCGTAAATGAATAATGATATAATGTATGAGTTTATTAAATATTTAAACGTCTGTTTAGAAATGCATTAAGTACACTCAATAAATTTGTTTTTCAAACAATTTTGCGGGATTATATAAGTTTATTATAACGATCTGCTTTGTAGTATTTGACGTTCAAACTTTGAAACATTTTTGAATATTTTGCGTCGCTAAAGTTGCTTGGATACGGACATAGACCTATATCAAGATAGACACTGTAAAACACGGTGAAATGTATGAGTTTGAGTAAATACCAAGGGTGTACATCAATATTTCGTAAATGAATAATGATATAATGTATGAGTTTATTAAATATTTAAACGTCTGTTTAGAAATGCATTAAGTACACTCAATAAATTTGTTTTTCAAACAATTTTGCGGGATTATATAAGTTTATTATAACGTATTAATGAAATCGAATGTAATAATGTCATACCTGTTGTTAAAAAAGAGAAACTGGTGAGTTTCTTCCGGCGCTTCTTCTCACCAGAAGGTCACTACCCGAAGCGCCAAAAGAAAAGAAATGAAATAATACATACATATTTAGACTCAGACTTGTAAAAGAGCCCTTGAGGGCCTACTTGCAAAAATAAACTATTTTATTTTTTTATAATCATGTTCGTGCGTGGTGTTCAACTCTGATAATGCATAGTAACAGAATTGTAACAAAACGTAACCATTGTTCAGGATGTAACCCTTCTAAGTGACATCGAGCTTGTGAAGTTTCTTGTGGTCGAAACGACACAAATTCGGCTTGGTATTAAACAAACAGTATTTACACTTGTTATAATAGTACTAAAATATCGCCATTGGCCGTTAGCAATCTGGGTTTGGTAGGACATAGTCCATGAGGTAACAAACATAGGAAAAAATACAACCAACCTTAAAATAAGTAGCCGGACGTAGCCGCGCTAACCAATAACTGAAGCACAGAGGTGCTTCAGTTATTGGTTAGCGCGGCTACGTCGGGCTAGAGAGTCCGCCGGTTGCTTTAATGCTGGTTGGTCAGGTTAATGTGTGCGTGTTGCTCGTAGTAGGAAAAAAACTTGTTGATGTGTGCGTGCGGCCCGTAAGTACAAGTGACCGGCCCTACTAAAAATGTTTCAGTTTGTTGGCGAGGCTAAGTCCGGCTATTTATTTTAAGGTCCTTGCAACCGACTAGAAAACCTACTTTTTGTGACGTCGGTTAAAATGACACTCAACGTGAGCCTTTGCGACATCTACTCCAGTATAAGTCTATGGATACGGGATTGGTGGCAACCCTGAGAAATGGGAGGTTGGAATTGGAAAAGTTGAGGTTGGGTGGGAGGGATTACCGACGGAGGTTCGAGTGAAACAGGCGTACAGGCATATGGGGCAATGTTGACTTGGGACCTTTGCTCACTGCTGCGTGTACAAATTGATTCCATGGCATTGAAGTGTAAGTGCCATTTTGCTTTGTTTTTGAATAGGGAAAGTTTTGGAAAACGTTTAATACGATCTGTCACTACAAAAGTTCGTATAGTTCGAAATGAGGCAACACTAACCACAATTCGTGTGTGAGTTGTTATACGCTTGTGGTCAAAAATGTCGGGTCAGTGAAATACCGCTGTATTTCCTAGAATATTCCAGGGTTGTGAAATTATTGAATCCCGTTTTGATCTTTAATTAATTTTAGATATTATCTCTAAAAATAACACTGAAAATAATAGCAATTTCAGGTTTAGATCGAACTCGTAAAAACAATGAAAAATAAAGACGTTAACGGAGTTTGCAAAAATCACAATTTTTGGATAATAATATTTTTATAATGGGTTTGCGGATATTACTAATGCAGCCAGGTATTATGAAGAATAGCATATTATGTAAATGAAACAAGTGTCAAATAATGAATAACATCTACCTATTTCTAGTATTTAAATGATGGCGGCCCGAAACTTTTGCTCTTGAATGTATTTTACTAGAATTTAGTAAATATTTACCCACGGCTTCGCCTGTGCTATTCGCATAATCATCCCAAGGGAACTTCTCGATAAATATAAAGTATCCCAAGGACCTTAAAATAAATACCTAGCCGGATGGAGCCTCGCTAACAAAGAACTGAGGCATGTCTAATCCGCCGGCTACCTATGTGTGCGTGCTGCTCGCAATATGAAAAAAACTAGTTGGTGTGTGCGTGCGGCTCGTAAGTATTAAAAATGGCTTCAGTTCTCTGTTGGCGAGGGCACATCCTTAGATTTCCCAAAGTGGTCAGAATTGACCAAACGGGACACAGACCATCCAAAAAAAATTAAACCGGTCAAGTGCGAGTCGGACTCGCACACCGAGGGTTCCGTACAAACTCGTCAGTAGATACGTAAATAATTCAAGAAAAACTGTATGGTGGCAGAAACTTAACTTTGCTCTTGTAAAACTGTTGTCCCCATACATCGACATATGCCGCGGTTAGTTTAGTAGGAGCAAATAAGGTTGTTTTACGATTTTTGCGAATTTCTAAAAAACGCTGCAAGTTAGGAAAACCGTTTTGTTTTTCCTGTAATATTTAGGATAACATTAATAATTGGTAAATATTACAAATTTTTCGGTTCAGTAACTTCGGAGATAATAGGGGGGGAATGGTATTTTTTTCAACGTTTTTTATCTTAAATCAAAAACAACATGTCAAAGAAAAAAAATAAAAATGGTTTTGGGATCTACATATTAAGTCCTTTCATTTGATATCCCACTCGATATATTAGCTCAACTTTTGATTTTCGCCATCCCATTTCGGTCCCCTTTAAAAAAAAAGTAAAACAGGTATAAGATTTTTTTTCTGTCCCATAGACTCGGATTAGCGGTTTTTAACCCTATTCCAAATTTCAAGTCGATAGCATCAGTAAATCCTGAGATATCTTGCTGTGACAGACGGACAGACAGACAGACAGACAGAGTCGCACCATAAGGGTTCCTTTTTTACCATTTTGGTACGGAACCCTAAAAACTGTTTATGTTAAGGTCCTTGAAGTATCCTATGTTTCGATCCAGGACTTAGTGGTTTGTGTGTGCGCACGTCACGCAAACACTATCGGACAGATTTCCGTGAAATTTGGAGAATAGGTAGATTATGAACCCGATTAACGCACATGATACTTTTCACACGACTACGACGAAGCAAAAAGGGACATTTAACTTATTTTATCCCCATGAAAGTTACGGGCATCCACTAGAATTTTTTTGTGCACGAACGGTTGCTATCTCTAGGAGCTGTCACAACTATCGGACTTCGTGGCGGTAGGCTGCCTCAGCAAAACCTCAGCACCACGGGTGTGTGAAACAGTGGCGTTCACGGGCACAGACCACAGTGAAAAGTGTACCTAGACTGTTGAGATTGCAGTGATTTATCTTGTAAGTTGTTGCGTACCAACTACAGGCTATATGTATACGGATTTTGCCATGTTATCGGTTGCGTGCGTGTAGTGGTTGCGAAAGTGTTAATAACAAAATACTAAATTATAACATCGATAATCGATAATAACTGGCCAAGAGCATGTCGGACCATGCTCAGTGTATAGGGTTCCATAGCCGTAACTATATGGTAAAAAATACGATGTAAAAAAAAGTACAACAACAAAAAAGCGTATCTTCATAGCAATTACGTCCTTTTGTTGAGAAGCGCAGTTTATCGGCAATAACTCAAAAACGGTACATTCGATCTTGTTGAAAATAATTTTCGTTGAAAGTATTAATTAAGCGTTACCTTTGTGATTTTTTTCATATTTTTCGGACGCACGGTTTAGAAAATAGAGGGGGGGGGGACACAATTTACACAACTTTCGGAGTGATTATTTCCAAATACATTCACTTAATTAAAAACATTACTTAGGATACTGTGGTCTGCACAGGGCCCTTAGTAAGCGCCTGAGGGAGGCAACGGGGGACCCTCGTGCGGGCAGCTTTCTCGCGCAAAGACTCGCCATAGCGATACAGCGCGGGAATGCTGCCTGCGTGATGGGCACTCTGCCGAGGGGGCCAAACCTTAGTTTGTAATGTTTTCTTTTATTTTTATTATAGGATTTAGTTTATTAATTTTAGTTTTAGTTTTAAATGTATTTTCCTTAACTTATGTTTATTAGTTTTTTATGTTTTACTTAGGAACCTTATAGTGTTTTTTAAAGAGCTGTCGAACTATGTACCACACGTTGATATTTGCTGAAAAATTTTTTTTTACTGTCTTTAACATGTATGGAGTGCCCCCCCTAAAAATATTTATTTTAATTATTTATATACCAAACTAAGTTGCGGCTCATAAAAGACACCTATATTCCAAATTTCATCAATATCCATCATGTAGTTTTTGAGTAAAATGCCTGTGACATACGGGCAGACACACAGACAGACAGACGGACGTACATGACGAAACTATAAGGGTTCCGTTTTTGCCATTTTGGCTACGGAACCCTAAAAATTTAAGACTAGCTGCGTCGCGAGTAAGTTCTACTCACAGAAATATATTGAGATACAAGGAAATACTCGTAGTTCGTCGATTTGTATGTTATGAGAACCAAGCGTGTAACGTTTTTCGCTTTGACGCCAAAAGTGTAATTTAGTGATGGAAAACATAAATTTTCCATTTCATTTGGTGGTATTTGAACAATTAAAAATTAGTTTAAATTGTAGGTTTTTGTAGTTTGTTTTAATGTATTTTTGTAATTAAGTTAGTTTTTTTTTATTTTGTTGTATAAGTCTGACATTGTGTTTTTTTTTGTTTAATAATAAGAAGATTGATTTGGTAATTTGATACGTTTTGACTGTGTATTGTAATTTTGTGTATTTGTGTATTTGAAATTGTAGACATGTTGAAAGTGTAAATTATCTACTAGTTAACCAGCATAAAAGTTCAATAAATATTTAATTAATTAAAGTTTAAATTAGAATTTTAAATTAGATATTCAAATCTGATAATAATATTGACGGAAACTGAAGTTGACGGCGTGCAAAGTAGGTAGTCGCCACTTCTTTTTAGCACGCGAGGTACGTATACGCTTTCCTTCTAACCTCGATATATTTCGGTGGTTCTGCTTCTACTTGTGTTGAAAGGACCTCGCAAAACTAACGAGAAAATAAGTCCCAAAATCCTTAAGCAAGTTCGCACAGTAATAAGTAACTATAACAAAAGTTGTAATAATGCCCCATAATATAAGTTGTAACACAATCTTCCGTAAACGTCGAAGGCCCGTTTATCTCATCCCGGCATAATGGGCGCCATTTGTCTTCCTTGGTATATTGCCTCATAATTCCACGGAATCGTATTCGTCTTCATCTATCAGTGGCATTAGAAAAACATAGATAAGGAAATATTTTGTTCGGGAAATTCTTGATTAAATTCGAAGCACCTGAGCTGCTGAAATCTACGTATCTATACAACATAGATGTATAGCGTATTAAATACACATTTCACGTGTACGTATCTTTTAGGATCGTGAACATAGGACAGGGCTAAGCTAGCGCGCAGACGGTTCCAACGCTTTAGCGGTAAAAATACCGCCAAACCAGTGCCAGTCGGCAGTGCGACACGCGGCGTGTGCACTGCGCAGCTGGTCTTTAAGCTGCGTTTTTTGTTACGGGGAAAATAGTTCCGAACTGTTCGGATGGGCCTATCCTTACTTTTGAAATCGTTGATCGTGAATGTTAATGTCTGCGTAAGAGCGTCGTTGCACCTACTGTACGACGATCTAGCTATCCTTTTCTATAAAAAAAAAAAAAAAAAATTTAAAATTTAATCTGTTTATTTTCGTAAATGGCATATTTTTACAAAAATAGACTTAAATCTTATACTTAAAAGATTTTAATTAAGTCTACTCATTTAACTATATGACAGTTTGGTATGCTATATTGTTAATACTAATCGGGAAGGGTATCAATTAACATTTTTTTGAATGAACCCACTACATGTTTATCAGTTTTATTAATAGAGTCATATGGAAGTCTATTCAAGGCACGAGGCAGGAAGTGTGTCCACACTCTCCTGCCATACTCGTTATTGCTGGATGGCAGGGTGAATGTTGGCAGGTATGTTAGATTGCGAAGATTTTTTGGTCTATGTCTTTTACTTAACTGTTGTATTCTATCACTATATTGGGTCACTATTGCTAGTTCCACTTTTTCAAAAACCGGCAATACCCTGCAATATTTGAATAGACTTACATAGTTATTTCTATACATATATTTTATTTTTAAGGGTACAATTGTTTTTAGCAGTCTTATTTGTAGTTTATATATATTATTTAGATATGTCTTATATGTTCTACCATAACTAGACAAACCATAACTTATGACGGAGTCAGCCAGTGACATGTAAAGCAATCTTAACGTTCTATAAGGCAATTTGGTCTTTAGTATAGATAATTTAGATAAAATAGATCTAAGTTTATTACACACATGATCCACATGACAGGCCCAATTAAACTTATTATCAATTTTTAGTCCGAGGTAAGTATGTTCTGTTACAATATCTAGGCTATCACAACAGCAAGAGGCATTATTTAAGTGCATACATTTGTGGTTGTGGGCCACGATCTTAGGAGTGGTAGTTGTTTTGAGATATGGCGAGTGTATATGCATTAGCTTGGTTTTTTGATAGTTAATTGACAGTCCCACATCATGTGCCCATTTACACAACAGGTCGAAGTTATGTTGCATTATGCCTTGAGCAGTTTCCATGTCCTTATGAGCTACCAACAGGCAGGTATCGTCAGCAAACTGGTACACAGAGCCCCGCTGAAATATATTACACATGTCATTCACATACAGTAGGTACAAGGATGGAGAGAAAGAGACAGAGAATGTCAGCGACGACATATCGATGATGTGAAAACGGCCTACAGTCTGTTCAGTATAGGAATAGACAGAAGAAAAAAAAACACGTGACTCGGGTCGTTCAGCCAATGGTATTATGTCACACATATAAAACGTCAGTTTGATTGGCTGAACACGTTTGTACTTAAAAATACTGACTATAGTGGTATCTACTTATTCAGGATATTTTTCGCACGTCACTTCTAACAGTGACATTTTCAGGCAAACGCTTCGCTCACATTGCTGCTTGCCAGTAAGGAGGATTTTTATTACATCTTCATAATAGTAGCATATTGCTTGGATCCTTTCCCTGAGAACGACTCAATTTATGACTGTGCCAAGGAACGAGATGTTTGTTGGTTGCTATCATATTTCTATCTATTTGTCTATAAATCTATTTTATTATATTATTATGTATACATAAAACAAAGTCGGGTTAGTTACACCATTTATAATTCGTGGACGGGTGGCCCGATTTTTATGATTTTTGATTTTTTGGGTTTGTCTCTGCCCTGAATAACTATTAAAACATCAAAAAAATTATACAAAGTGGATTTTCTCAAGTAGAAGACGTAGGCTAACTTCTAAAACTTAGAACAAATATTGTTTATCACGAATCCTATATTACGCGAATCCTATTTTCACGACTCGTACGGGAAAAACAGCCGGAGGGCATTTCTCCAGAAATATGTCTGCGACTCATTCATCTGTCTTCATTTAGTATCAAAAAAGGGCCAGATGAATGAGGTGACCGCAGACATATCGATACCTTTAGACTCAAAGTGTACGAACTGAGTGGACGCTCGAGCGGGGCGTGCAGCGGGGCGTTCATGTTAAACATAAACAAATGTATGTGAGCGTCCTGAGTGCACGCTGCACGAAACCCATACACGCTGCCCGTCACGCCGGACGCGACACTGGACGCGACGCTCGACGCTCGCTACTCAGGCCGTATAGTAATTGTCCGTTCAACTGGGCTAATGCTGTTAACGAAAACAATGCCATTGAGAGGTAAACCATAAATTAGGATAACGAGAATATAGTGTCAAAAAAGTATAACTGCCTTGAAAGATCATTAGATTTTAGATTCTATTTACTAGACAGTAAAGTGTAAATGCAGTTATAGATAAGTGCGATCTTAATTTGTTTTGCATTTCACATTCGCCCGACGGTCTGCAAGTGCGTATTCCGAAGAGAAAAGACTTAGAGATACTATGAGCTTTCAACGGATTATCGGTTCTATGACCGTAATGATAAGGCGGCAAATGCTTTCAAACAAAAAAATTCAACGGGGAGCCAGGTAGACCGCCCGGGTTTACTCGTGTTACGCATTGTTATTTTTTTTGTGGTATTGTATTCTCTCAATGGCATTGTTCGCTCAATGGCATTGTATTCGTTAACAGCATTAGCCCAGTTGAACGGACAATTACTATACACAAAGGGTGTAAACGCCATTAGAACCTACGGCGTTTACGCCCTTTGAGTCTAAAGGTATCGATATTTCTGGAGAAATGCCCCGAAGCTGGCTCTCCAATGAACTCCGCCCCACCACGAGGCTGAAAAAAGATTCCGTGGTCGACCATGTCGTGTAGCCCATGCGAGATTTTCAAAGGTGCACTGTGGTACTTTGCTAAATAAGTTTCCAGGCCCCTGATCTAGGATACCGGAGAGTAATATTGTAAAATATTTTTTATTTATATTTGTACGATCCACTTAAAGGAAAGCTATTGTTTGTAAACCTCAAAAACACCAAGATGACGTTATCGTAAAAAGTCGTCACAACCACCTCACAATTGATTATCAACTCTATCTCCATGAACCATAGTTTACAACTGCATTAGTAGAATAATGGCGTTCCAGCTGCCTTCGCTTTGTTCGGATCTCAGGTAGTCAGGTAAATGCCAGGAGTGTGAAGTGCATAATACGTCTAAAGTCACATTTCTATTAAAGAAATTTTAACTCTCGGCAAAGGCCTTAGAGTTGATAATCCACTAAAATGACAATGCACGAAGTCTTTATCTGTGAAGCACGCTTCTCTTTTATGACGGACGATAATGAGGTACAAAACCACACAACAGTATTGTTTCCTTTAAGTGGATCGTACAAATATAAATAAAAAATACTATACTAAGTTCACTTATTTCAGTACTTTATTACCTGTAAAAATAACAACTCATGTTTTCAAGACGGTTTTCCTTGAAAGCGCATGACATGATTATTCTAAATTAAAATGAAATGAGGTATAGGTTAATGAAATAACATAAATCGCAATAATATATCAAGTGCACTTATACATGCTAGAGACTATTTCAAAGCATGTTTATCGTTCCCGCACGATCGACTGATCAAGAGACTTCACAGCGAGTATGAGAGTCCTTCACATCAATATAGATGCGATATTTGCTTCGAGGAGGTTTTTTTTCTTTCCTTCCTACTTCATTAAAATGTTGCTTTCTATAGATTTAAAAAAGAAGAGTACTCTATTCTATTTTGTTATGTTTGTTACCTATTCTAGTCGAAGAAATTGAGGAATGAAAAGATTTCGAAGAATTTTCTATTTGAAATAGAATAGTACCAGAGTGTACCCATTAGTTAGGTACGTCTAACTTTAAGCTGGATTGATGGGCCTACTTAAAAAAAAATATGTTTAGGTACTTACTTACAAGTAAAAACTTTATTATATTGTACTACAGTATCATCTCGTAAGAAACATTTGGCGAAGTAAAACTAATGGTGAAAACCATACATATTGTTAGTTTCCTAGTTTGTGGACTAATTTATTTTTAACCCCCGACGCAAAAACGACGGGGTGTTATAAGTTTGACGTGTCTGTGTGTGTAAATGTGTAAATGTCCTTGTGGCATCGTAGCTCCCAAACGGATGATCCGATTTTAATGCGTTTTTTTTTGTTTGAAAGGTATATCAGTCGAGAGTGTTCTTAGCTATGTTTGGTGGAAATCGGTTCAGGTCTTCAAGGTCATCAGGTCGTTTGTTATGTTTGGTCGGGGGTTTTTAAATTTTTAATTTAGGTTAGGTTATTTATAAAGTTGATCAAGGTCTGACGATGGGATCTATGAGTAAAGGATCGCTTATTATAAACGAAACCTGAAGCAAAATTCTGGGTTATAATTTGTGAACAAAAGTAGTTTCCTTAGTTTTAAAATCGACATGGTTTCTTAGAAACGAATTTATCTTTGTAATAAAAGCTAAGCTACTTGAGATATTGATATAAATTGTATGTAAAAGATGAATGAGTGATTAGACGTAGTTCTTAGGTAAGCACCAGTGTATACAATACGTCGATAGGAAAGTCAATGTTATGTTATATTACAGTCATCTCTAGGTAGATTAGTCTGAGTGTATCATTAAAGCACGGGCTTCCATAAACTCCTCGTATTGTCTGACCCTACAACAGGGTACCTAGTTCTGTTCTTACAGTGGTTTAACCGGTCGCATTCTTTGGCATTTTCCTGTAGTTTCAGATTTCCATTTTCAATTATTTTCCAGAGGCCCAGGTATTCTATCTATATATATTCCAGGTATATATACACTAGCTGGAAATAGTAACCGCAACCTACAGGGAAACGTTTCATAATTCGAACAGAAAAATGCGGTTGAAACGCTGTAAGTCCTAACCCAAGAACCATCACAGATACTACCAGGCGGTGGTCCATATCGTCACCAACTTGGGCCAGGTAAATATGTTAATTTAAACAAACACGACTCGCAAATTTCTATAGAACACCGACTTTACTGCGATCTTTTACGGCCGCCATTACCGTACCCACGTAAATTAAACGGAATCGCCTTACATTCCAATACGAGCGAACACGGTACCCTGTTGACATTCGAAGGTAAGCATATAAAGTCGATATCGAAACCCGCGAATAAATGGAACATAATGAAAATATATTACGGGCCCTGCCCTCGTAAACGACTGGCAGGCGAATGTTATTCAAATAAACATTACCATGAGCGGAGTTCAAGAAATCGTAAAATTTATAACTATGTTCATGCAAAATTATGCCCGCACGGAGCGGGAAAGGTCAGAGCAGAGTTGGAAAGCACTAGAAAATAATGAAAGCATTAAGAGCCCTTCAGATCGTTTTGTCCTTTCAAATGGCGCCTTTTCTTTGAATTGGCGTGGACTAAGCGTAACCGGACCCGTTCACCGAGGAGTCACAGTTCCACAGCGTTTGAATTGTAATAGCTTCATTTGACGTGTCTGTCTCTAATCTGTTAAGGTGTTTCGAGTCGCTCGAACTCCATACGAATTGGGGGATGATGTTTTCATCACTACATCAATTTTGGTTGAAATATTCCTTTTTTTATAGCTTGAAACATTATGTTTCTGTGAAACAACGTGAAAAGTCTAAAGAAATAGTGGTTAAAAGTTCAGTTTCGAATGATGCTAATTAATAGCGCTAACGCATCATTGACCGAAAGGGTTGCATGTTTTTGTGTTTTTTTTGTGACTTCTCGTGTTGTTTTGAGCCGACAAATGAATCGAGCTATGCAACAAATCACATTTCAACCAAAATTATTGTAGTTAAATTAATTTTAATCCTGTTTTCGTTTTATGTAAGACCGCACTAACGGGTATTTGACACAAAAACCTGGCCAAAAGTCGAAATAGTTAATTATTTTTATATATTTTAGAATATTATATATTTTTAGTTTGTGTCGCAATTTTGCTGTGTTGTAGCAAGTTTATTAATGTAATAGTTAGATAGTTAGGTACTGAAATTTGGTATCAGAGGGATTTTGGCAACACTACAAGGCCGAATCTGTAGATTAATAATTAAATATGTGTAATTTTTAAATTATTTTTGATTACAATTTAAAAAAATTTTTTTTTCAAATTTTTAAAATATTGTGATAATCGATAAGATGACATTTGGAAATGCTTAACAATATTCTTCTCAAGATTATTGCTTCTCAATATTTATCAACAATAAATTAATTTTGGCCAGGGTTTTATGTCTAGGGTTGGGACTCCTCGTGGCATTTTGGAAACAAAGGGCAGTGGAGTCGTTGTTACCTAGTTAGTTTTTATGATTGAATGAATAAATTATTTTCAATGTTCTAAAGTAGGTACCTACTTACTTAGCTAAATACAATTATATGATATTTAGATGGATTATATGTATGTTTTATCTTGTTTTTGTAATCCCCTCAGAGTATCGATATAAATATTTAATCTTACGCAATATTTGTTCCTACCCAAAAAGTTTTTGACTAATAGTTTTATAATATGGCATATTGACACGATACAAGTCATGTCCAAATTGTCAAATTTAGACAACTGCTTAATTTATCGCATTTGTATGAATGAATTCAATTTCGTTGTAGATGACTGTTGGTAAGTACTTACTGAAGTATTTTTAATAGCACTTAGTGTTAACAAAATATAAAAATGCCAAGAAATATTAATCATTCAATCATTATTCATTCAATCAAAAAAAATTAGGTAGCGACTGCATTGCACTCTGTGTCCAAATTGCCACGAGAATCCTAACCCTATATGTCAAATACCCCTATGTGGACCGGGGGGTTTGGATCACCTCAAGAACCGGTGAATATAGTTTGTGCTCGTGCCAAGTTCTCGCAAACTAATCCGAATGATTGATCAAGAGCGACGCTTGGTGATCCATCAACCGCAGTGCGCCATACATCCACCGATTAATAAGGACACATCTACATACCTCGCTGAGCCTAACTTAATTAATTTATGGGTATGGATACTCTCGTAATTGGAACGTACGTAGGATCCGTGAGACGCCAGTCATATACGTCGCAAAGTTATTAGTTTGCGACTTGATTGAACATTCGTTCGGGTGAGTTGGTTGGGATTTGAATGTTTTGTTATTGAGGGCTTATTGTTATATTGTGTCAGTGATGTTTGGGGACTACGAGACAAAGTATTGAACACTTAACGTTTGATCTCATTTTGTTACTGTCAATTACTGTTTCATTATTACTTTATATGAAAGAATAGTACATTACACAACCAGGGAGGTAAAACAAAGAAAGGCCGAGATCGCAGATGTTTGCGGCCCGAGCTGCAAGCGAGGGACGTAAATATGCGATCGAGGGCTTTCTTTATTACCTCCCGTGTTGTGTACATCATTTTATGTCTACACTTGGCCAGAAAGCGGCTTTTTCCGTACGCGCAGCAAACTTCTGCGATCCTCGCTTGCAGCTCGGGCCGCAAACTTCTGCGATCTCGGCCTTTCTTTGTATTACCACCCTAGTTATGTAATGTACTATTACGTCTATACTTGGAAAAAGCCACTTTATGGCCAGGTGTTGCATAAACATTTTTGTCTCTTCATTGGTTTTTTTAATGCGGGTAAATTACACCACATTTCCTTGTATCTATATAAGGTTCTAATTTATTAGTTCCAGATATTTTTACAGCTGATAGTACTCGGTCTCTGGAGTATATTAAAGCATGAAACATTATAGTTTTTACGATGTTTTTTTGGAGAAAAAGGAAAAACAAATTTGCTACGTAATAACACCCTGTTAATGTGATTACTAAATGAAAACTCATTTTACGTACCACTTAACTGTAGGTAACTGGCCACTTCACGTCGATAAATGACATTTGCAGTTTTTCCGCCGAACCGTTACGACAAACAATTGTTGACATGACAGATAGTGTTATTGTGACATGTGTTAATGCACATGGTGATTTTTTTTAGACGAAATTAAAATTAATTTTTTTGTTAGGTAAATGAAATCAAAAAAGTTATATGAAAATATTTCTTAATTTCTATTAAAGTTAATTATTTTAATGTAAAGTATAATGTGTTAAAATATCTGCAACTAATAAATTAGGACCTTATATATGTTTCATTATTACCAGTTGAGTTGAGACCCTATTACTGGACAGGCTTCCTCGAAAGATTGCCACTATGACCGTTGCTGTACGTAGTAGGTACCTTGTGCATGCGGTGGATTTTCACAACCTTCAACAGGTTATCAATCCACTTTCTGGGAGTCCTACATTACTTGGTCACAAATTATGAACTTGCTAGGCCTTATTCTGCCGCCATAACACAAAAGGGCACATCTAACTTTTTTTCGACACCGAGTTCTATCCATATCCGCAATCAGTAAATTTCACTGATTCCGAATATGTATACAACTCAGTGTCGAAAAAAAGTTAGTTGTGCCCTTTTGCGGCAGTATTGGTCATCGACCGTCCGTGCTACTGCCATTTATGTCCAAGCCAACCTTATGGAGAGCTTTTAGGCATTGCGTAGTGGCCGCTTAAAACTCAGCCCCATCAGTCATAGGTTTTACCAGCAATATGCTCGCCCTCTGCCACTCAAGTTTAGTAGCTCTTCTAGCTATATCAGTAGTGTTGCCAGATGTACTGATTAGATCTTGACGTCGAAATTTCAATGGCCTATAGACACGCCCGATTGACCGATCATCGGCACTGCAAATATCAAGGTTTTCACTCGGTTTTAGTATTTTTTAAAGTATAAAAAAAAGATTAATTAGATTTCAAAGAGGCTCTCAGTTGACAAATCCAATTTGACACAAACACATTTCGATTACGTGCCTGACACACGTCATTAAATACTCCATTTCGTTTCGCTTCTACCAAATGAATAGAGTAATTAATTCGCTTAACGAACTACAAATGGACGTTTCGCATGACGGTTTGTTTTAGGACGGTTAAAATATGTATAAATATGCAAAGGACATGGAAAACATTTAGCACATATAACTTGGGCGTGAATAAATCGTCCGTGTGAGTGAGATCCGGACTGGAGCATTCTTACGCATTCTTATTTCTTTGCTTGTAGTGCGTTCGTACACGGCGCGCACACATTCAAGCGCGCGATGTACCTTTTGTACGAAGAAAAATTACTTCTATTATACTGTAACACTACTGCTCAAAAGACGTTAACGCACCGTACAAACGCAGTGACGTGACTAATGCATCACGTGTACCTCTCAGACCGGTGCTTATAATAAGTAGTGTTCATGTCCTATCGTTTTGAAAGCGCGCGTCATAAATGTGACGCATGAGTCACGTCACTGCGTTTACGGTACGTCAACGTATTTTGCGCAACGGTCTGGCCGGCATGCTTTAAATACGTGACGCATGAGGGACGTCACAGCGTTACGTCAACATCTTTTGAGCAGCGACTTATTCACACCTAAATTATACAGCGTGAGCTTAGCCTTTGGACATAGCCTGAAATCCCCCGTAGAATTACTTGTCAGGAATGCTCTGCAAAGCACACTCTTTAAATTAGGAGCTTAGATAAAATATTTAAATTTTCTAACAAAGTTTTAGAATTAAAAAATCAACAAAAAAGTAGCATGCCGTATCACATTATACGTAATAACGACATTAATTGGACGGACATTTTCTGTTTTCTCCGTATCTCTCTCCGTAACTCCTTAATGCAAGGTTGGCATTCTGGTGACACTCTCCGTAAATTAAAATCATATGTACGTAATTCTCAGCAGAATAACTGTTTTCCATTACTACAGTACATTTCAAACTACCTCCTCCCTCATTAATACATTTGATATGACATTCTTTTGCGAGTGTAACTTTTCAAGTAGTAGATAACGTTAAAATTTCAAGCGAAAAACCTCTGCTAGCCTAAACTATTGCCTGCACAATTTACGAGCTCAATTAACCACCCCTATTTACCCAACAAGTTAACCAATGAATAAGTAAGCAAAAAGATATATAACGGACTCGGGCAATCCTTAAAGATTTCCGCGGATTTCTCACAGCGTAAATTAGGGATGTTGTAGTCATCCGCATCCGGAACTTCCGCATTTGAGAATCCGGATCGAAGGGCCAGCCACCCGTAGTCAGGATTCTGTTAAGGGACCCCTCTCTTCCCGTGGTGTAGTTTTTTTGAAGCCTGACAAACTTGCAAGCCTTGGTTGTTGCAAAAGTCGGACCCGTAGGGGGTTAGTAATCAGCTCCATCCGCTGGGGTGGGGCGTTTTCTAGTAATCGACTCCATCCTCTAGCGGGGTTAGCCCATGTCCGGATCCGGAATAATGTTGCGGACCTTATGCGGATGTGGAGCTGTGCAAGGCACTGCAAGAACGAGGCCAAGCGGGAGGCCGTGCTACGCGTATGTAGGTACGTGTTACTCGTAGTTTTGTTGGCAAGTCCAACAATAATTTAGTTTTAGTATGCGTAGTGTTAAGTTGGCATGGCACTATTGATTTTTATTTCCGTTTATGCTATATTTTTTATCTATGGTAAGCGTCGCTTGCCACGGTCTTCTTGTATGATCCACGGTCGCAAATACACGGTTTACAATAATCAAGTCTTTAGTCTTTCACTGCTGTTGCAATCCATCTTCCCACAATAACTCGTGCAAACAGTCTACCAAATAGTTTAATACTTTCATCGATTAACCAATTAAGTCTTTGCTTCGAATATGGCTCGCCATACCTGTGACAAAAACTGACTCCACTTGACTGACTGTTTTATTTCATTTATCTATATAATTTTCCTAAATTATCTAAGAACTTTTTGATGTTTATGGATTTTCACTATTATGTTCTAATAATAGCTCGCAGTCAATTGTATTATAAATATATTCATAGAGAAATATTGTGTGAAAATACTCTGAACTACCAAAATTCAAGCCGAGAGTTTTTTCAATATGGGATGTAAAAGTCAGACAAAGTCACGAGCAGGCGTTAGTTAACCAGAAACAAAAAAAACAGAATTTTAGCAACATCCATGTGAGTCTTAAAATATTCGCATCCGCGTACCTATTTCAACAATCTGTCTTAGTCATGCTGGATTAGAAAACTGGTCAATAATTAATTGACTAAAAAAATACAGAGTGAACAAAAAAAACAAGAATCTTAAAAGCGAGCTAGTTTAAATAGTTTTGCTTTTTACATACTACATCATTTTGCTTGTTAATCCTTTCTATCATACGCTTAGGTACGGAAAAAGCCGTTTTCTGGCCAAGTGTAGACATAAAATGATATACATAACATGGGAGGTAATACAGAAAGCCCTCGATCGCATATTCACGTCCCTCGCTTGCAGCTCCGGCCAAACATCTGCGATCTCGTCGGCCTTTATTTGTTTTACCACCCTAGTCGTGTAATGTACTATTTCATCCGCTTGAAATTTTTATCAACATCCATGTGAGCCTCAAAATACTCGCATCGTATGTCAAAAAAACTGCCTTGGTACATCCCTGGTTCAAATGTCCCGTGGTTATGCGAGTCACGTCGCCTCTCGGCGTTCTGAACACGTCTGAGAAAGGGTGGAAGAGAATTTGGTGTTCTCGTAATAGCCGTCATCAGACCGTCAGGCTCGGACGTTGATCACTTCATTATGATTCACGCCGTGTAGGCGCGCTAATACATTATTGAGGATCAATGGCGAGTGGTTAACGACTCGAATTTTGGAAATAGTATAGAACTAGAGGAACCCCCACTCCTCTAGACATTACAGAATAAAAAAATAAAGAATAAACTACATAATTAAACTAAACTAGATTAAAACTAATTGATGTCCCCCAAAACCGGCCACTGCAGAATAACCCCATGAGGCTGATGCGTTCCCCCTCTGGATCGCTATGCTGATCCATTGACTGAGGAAGGAGCCAGCTCTGTGGTCCCCAGTGGTCTGCACGGGATGTTGTTGCTTTATTGAGAGTAATCCTCGTTCTCAAAATACCATAATTTTATAATATAAGCTGTTCAAACAGAATAATGAATCAACTATAGGTGACCGACAGAGGCAGCCTCCGTCGGTCGCTGTTCATGTTGGTGGTAACTTGTGTAAATAGTTACGGCTGCACATAACTAAAAGCACACAGGTGAGTTTCACCAACGAAGTGGCCAAGCTATAAAACTATACGGGTTGGTAAAAAGTGGTGGTCTGCGGGTTGCCACATCGAGCAAGGCGCTATATGTATCGCGCCTACATTACACCGCCACGGCTGATAAGGTGGCGGAGTACGTTCGTCAGAAGACCGGCTTCTCGCTGAGGGTGTTCCAGCTGCGTTCGCGCCACTATGTGCACTTCAGCTCGTTTGTGGTGCGCGTGCCGCGGCCGCTGTAAGAAACCATCGCATGTGCTGTCTTCTAGCCAAAGGGTGTCGTGTTTCGACGGTTCCGGGGCAACCTGCCGAATCCTACACCGGAGACGTCGATGCAACGGGGCCACGCTGTTTCGTCGCCTAAATAGACATTTTATTCCTACGTTTCATGACGCATTGGTTTTTTTACTGTAATGTCATGTTAACATGTATTAATAAATAAAAAAATAAAAAAAAATAAGGGCGTATTGTAACTTGTCGTATAAGAGACAAAATTCTTTTAGTGCCTAATATGAGGATTTTATTGACATTTTTACTAAAGTGCAGTTTTACGTTAGTTCTTAACCAGCCCTCAATGTTTATTACGAATTATTTCGATATTTAGGGCTTTTTATAGCAAAAAAGTATTTTATATATTTATTGTTTTTTATATTCATAGCCCACATGTTTCGACAAACGTTATCATTCAGGGTGAGCGTATGAATAATATGTTTTTTGGATATCATACCAACGGGTAAGAAATTATGCGTTTAAATGTAAAAGGGACGTGTTATTAGGCATCAAAAAGAATTTTGGCCCATAAATCAATTTGTGTGCCTTGCCATATTTTTAGGAATAAGTATAATTTATTTTCATCCGCCTCCGACCAAAGTCGACGAGTTTATCCGAATTTTGAATAAGAATGTAATGACATTCACGCGTTTCCATTTTCGCGAATCTTCATTATGAACATTCAGAGACTTAGGACTGAGATATATAGAGACATTCAGAGGGTTTTAGGATTCCATTCATACTACCTAATTAAATTTACTCAATCGTATCACTATCTTAATACACGTATTTGACTCTTCAGACTAGCGGCACTAAGTAACCAGTCCGCACGTGTAGGTTAGGTACTATATATGTGACGTTCCGCAGGTAAAGGTACCTTATGGCGGGTAGGCGCTTACGCTGTTATTAACGGCACTCCTATATTAATTTGATGCTACACGACGTAAGTGCCGACCCTCCATAAGGTACCTTTTCCTGCGGAACGTCACATATGAATAAGTAGATATAGTCGTATAATTTTATTTAGAGCCGGGCAGTTGGCATGCACTTCATAACCTCATAACACACACTTCATAACTTTCGGCCGTTTCCTCGCCTAAATAGATATTTTATTTCTAGGTTTCATGACGCATTGGTTTCTTTTACTGTAATGTCATGTTAACATGTATTAAATAAACAAATAAAGACAAAAAGACACTGCTTACCAGTGGTGTGGCGTTCATAGAACCCGAACACCGGCTTGCCTATTTTAAAGCATATGACCGGAGTATCTATTACTTCTGAAGAAAAAGTAACCCAAATCTGCTCCGGCTTTACTAACAATATATTTGACGCCAGACCACTCCTGCCCACCCTCTAATTTCGTCCCTATTAAAGGTAGTAGGAGCAAAGTATAAAGATGAACAAGTAGTTCAACTTTCGCCGTTTAGGAGCGCGCGACACGTATTCACACAGACGCGTTTTTTTGTGCTTGAACAAATGCTAGCTTTTTGAGCTGTTGCAACTATCGGTCTTCGTGGCGGTAGGCATGCCTCGGCAAAACCTCGGCACCACGGGAAGTACACAGACGCGCGATAGCACTAAACGACATAAAAGGGCCACCAGGCGCCTCTTTATATACCGTGCCTCTCTCCTTCGTAATGTGCCTCTTTCGATTGCCTAAAGTGGCCAATTTTTGACCAAACGGGACACAGGCAAATAAAAAAAGCCCCTTTATATCCTCTCTCTCCGTGAGCGTGGCCTACTTAATCGTGAATTCCCAAAATTTTTAAATCTCGTCCAGGGCGCTGGTAGTGTAAGTATTTGAGGGAGACCTATGTTCAGCAATGGACGTCTCAAGGTTGAAATTATGAAGTATGAGCTACAGGGGCTCGTTAGATATGACTAAGTTCGATTAATTAACGTTATTTTTCCCCACACCTAATACTATACACCAACTGTCAAGCAGTTGTATGCCTTATAAAACCTATGCCTAAATGTTGAACTGGAATATATATGCTGGAAAATTCTTTAAGTCATTATTAGCAATGAATATCATTTATAATGATTTATGATAAATAAGTTTTAAATAAGATACCAGTATAAATAACACGTTTTCATTCTATGCGACAGCATAATGCAAACATAAAATAAAATGATACTTCAAGTACTTCAACTGATATAACAATCATAAAAATGTTTTTTATCACTGGAACTAAGTATTCCTTAGGGACATTAAAGACACGTTATTTTAGCATAAACATTATTATGGAGCATATATCATAAAAGTAATTTTTGTTCCTCTAAGCCTATTGCATTATAAATTACGATTCAGACGTATTTGGGTTATTCTTCAGAAATATCTCGGCGGTCACCTTATTCCTCTGGCCCTTTTTCATACTAAATGTATGGAGACAGAGGAATAAGTCGCAGACATATTTCTGAAGAATAACCCATTTGACTCGAGTAATATTTCCCTTTCAATAGTAATTTAGTTTTCTTTTTGCTCTGATAAACCTTGGACAAGGAATATACAGCGTGTTACCGGCATGTGGGCGAACCTTTTAGTGACGTCAAGAAACGTAATTCGTTGTTGAGATTATGGCTATATCAATAATTAATCATCTATACCAAAAACCATATTTCAGACTTCATTCAATATATCACAAAATTAAAATGGAAAGCTATATACAAGCAAAGTGCCGTAAGTTCAAATGTCAGCCTTTCGTAATTGATATATTACTAGTTGCCAACTCGCGACTTCGTCCGAGTAAATTTCATCCCCCAAATGCTACTATTTTCACCTCCCTATCCATAGTAATTTGGGGTGTGCGTTGTCTGTCATACTTTAGTTACGGAACTATTTTATAAATATATAGACAATGTCGTCATAAAAGATAGCTCTCTTACCCAGTACCACGATTTGTCTCCTCTTAAAATTACAGTTACCCATCTAAGACATACATATACTTATAATAATACATTAAGAAATTGATTGTGCAGTTATTTTGAATAATAATGGTACATACTTACAGGCAATTGCTATTGCAAAATATCATCACTCTTCGTAAATGCCTTCAAGCCGTACCAAAGTATAAAGACAGACACGTAGTCATTCTTCGGCTGTTTAGGAGCACGCGATACCTATTCAAGGCCGAGGCGCATGCTGTGCGATCCGTACCGGAGCATTTTTACGCATTCGTAAAACTTTGCTTGTAGTGCGTTTTGTAGGGAGAAAAAATAGGTACTGCTTTTATATTGTGACCATACTGTATGAATGAGTAATACGATTATTACAGTAAAGTAGCGAGACGAGATACGGCTTACAAACACGTTGACCTTTCCTACAGCAGGTTGACTGACCGGCTCTTCTGAAAATTTCATTTCGCTTTTCGCATAAATTAGAATCAGAATCGGTGAAAAACAAAGTAGAAAAATATTTCCAAAAGTACTCGTACATTTAACATTTTGTTTACACATTAATGAACTTCGTTTAATAGGTAATATAGAAAAGCAGCCTTCGGGTATTTAACTTTTAACCTTTGCCTTTGTTGGGTCATTATCTCAGCTGAACGATCCTATATCCGATATAATATTTATGGTAAACTAGTGGCAGGACTGATTTACTCAACGCCACCCTAGGGTGAAAAAAAGAGCACGCGTTATGCGATAGAGAGACCCCCATTTCACCTCAAACTCATAGTTTCCTAAAATAAACACTCTTCAAAGTTTGAGCCCTTTGAGGGTGTTTTTTTTTAGGAAAATATGAGTTTGAGGTAAAATGACAAAACACGTGTCTATTCTTTTTTCATGTTCTCCAACATATAGGTAATGAAACCAGTAATTAACTACAAACTTGCTAAACATTTTTTTCTGTAGAAGTTGGAGGGTTTAGTCACTTTTCAGTACTTTGAAGGACAATATCCCCTAAAAAGTTGAACTTGGGCAGCTAAAAAAAAATACGTGTCTACTATTTTAGACTACTCTATAACATATATCAAAATGAATCAAATCGGAGTCGGACAGTGGGTACCCTTCCTTGTGAGTAACTGGTCAACTCACGGTCCGTTCAGCTCCGTTCCGCCTTGTGTCAGTGGGAACGCATCCTAAACCAGGAGTGGCTCACGCCGCGATTTCGCCGCGCTGCTACTAGGACCAAATTTTGCCCCCGCGGAAGGCGTTATGCGATGGAGAGAGACGGTCGGATGCGGTGGGTTTCGTCCGGTGGTCGGACCCGAATTTCAGTTTTATTAGAAAGAGAGACTTCTGTACGTTAAATAAATAATATAATAATATTATGGGATTTTTTAAAAAGGGTGTCATCAAATTTCTTCGAGACCGGCAACGCATTGGCAATGCATCTAGTGGTGCGAATGTCTATAGGCGGCGGTGACCGCTTTCCATCAGGTGGGCCGTCTGCCTGTTTGCCAGTCTATGGCAATAAAAAAAACGTAGTACTTATTCTGTGTTAAATCGTCTTCGCCGGTCGACTACCTATGTTCCTTAGACTATGACATGCCTCTGAGCGTTTACATAGGTATACATATAATATTGTATGCCCTTGAGTCTTAGACATAAATAATTTGGTTCCCGCTGGATCTAGACGTCACGAGCGCAAATATTAGCTCTATAACAGCAAGTTAAGGGGCTAAGGAATAAGAGGTAGGCACTAGTTGTATTTATGTATATTGGTGGTATTATATCATACTAGTAAATATAGGGTGATTTCGGGGTCGTGATCCCAACCATTTTTTTCTGACTCAGTAAATGATTGCGATGCTACCTGTATTTATTTTAATTGAAACAAAGATGATTCGTTATTAACGTATTTTTATTTAAAAATTATTATTGACTCAAAATGCGTGGTCACCCTACTTTTAATATTACACCTTTTTATAAAAAAAAACTCTGATAGAATACTTAATAATTTATGAGTAATAATGTCACAACACGTAGGGTGACCATGATCTCGAATTATCGCAGTTTTTTTTGCTGACTAAAATAAGTCGCTGGTGTACTGTTAGTCCTAACCTATCGTGATCCTTAGGAGAAAGTAAGTTAAATGCTTCTTTCTTGCTCCACGACCCCGTAATCACCCTGTATAATGTGAAGGTAAGTTGGAAGAGATCCCTAACAGAAATACGTTCCCCTTTGTTATGGATTGATTTTTGTATTGCATATTTTTGATTTTATGTGCACAAGGTCTGACCAGTTGAAGTAAATAATACTGATAGAATTTGAATATAATTAATATAAAAGTATAGGTGCATTTTTATTGATTTTGACGACATGAACTTTGATTGTATTGTATCTTTATCGTAGCGATAGTACTGCTGGTTCAAATTAGTAATTATGAATCTGCCCATAATCTCCTAGTATTTTTTTTATGGTCCGTATTATGAGGTGTACAATAAAGATCATTTATACTATTTTAATTTTATTACAGTGCGACTATATAACTTTGCAGAGCCGAACATAGAGAGGAAACAGTAAGGTCGAGAAAAATGAAAATTAGGTATTTGTAAAATGTGTCGCTATCCCGCACTGCCGCCTCTCACCCGCAGAGCGCGATAGAGACAACTGCAGCTTGGACCGAAAATACCTTTTAAAATTTCATGAAAACAACGTTTCGTAGTCCCCTGATTTCTTCCCCAAAACTTAACCTATTTAACTAATTTTTTCATTAAACATTAAAGAAAGGCTTTGGTCGTGTTCCTATGTTTTTCTTTTTCTTAATAATCTAGTCAAATTTGTTTTCTGGATGTGTGAACACAGCGGAAAATCTGGCATTTTTTA
Organism: Eudemis profundana; assembly: GCA_947034925.1. Classification (NCBI taxonomy): domain Eukaryota; kingdom Metazoa; phylum Arthropoda; class Insecta; order Lepidoptera; family Tortricidae; genus Eudemis; species Eudemis profundana. The sequence goes on from OX344809.1 coordinate 4,835,317, forward strand.
GGGTTCCGTAGCCAAAATGGAAAAAACGGAACCCTTATAGTTTCGTCATGTCCGTCCGTCTGTCTGTCTGTCTGTCCGTATGTCACAGGCATTTTTCTCAGAAACTACATGATGGATATTGATGAAATTTTGAATATAGGTGTGTTTTATGAGTCGCTACTTAGTTTAGTATATAAATAATTAAAATAAATATTTTTAGGGGGGGCACTCCATACATGTTAAAGACAGTAAAAAAAATTTTTTTCAGCAAATATCAACGTGTGGTACATAGTTCGACAGCTCTTTAAAAAACACTATAAGGTTCCTAAGTAATGTTTTTGATTAAGTGAATGTATTTGGAAATAATCGCTCCGAAAGTTGTGTAAATTGTGTCCCCCCCCCCCTCTATTTTCTAAACCGTGCGTCTGAAAAATATGAAAAAAATCACGAAGGTAACGCTTAATTAATACTTTCAACGAAAATAATTTTCAACAAGATCGTATGTACCGTTTTTGAGTTATTGCCGATAAACTGCGCTTCTCAACAAAAAGACGTAATTGCTATGAAGATACGCTCTTTTGTTGTTGTACTTTTTTTTTACATCGTATTTTTTACCATATAGTTACGGCTATGGAACCCTACACTGAGCATGGTCCGACATGCTCTTGGCCAGTTATTTTAGGTTTTTGAAGGTTAATATCTCTTTTGAGAGTCAATTTATCGTAAAAAGGAAAACATAGGAACATATCTATAGTAGCCATAGATTTTTGGACAAAACATGATTGCTCTACTGGCATTATCCAGGGAGGAAACAGGGGACTACGTTTGTATGGAAAAACTGCCCTCCTGTTTCCTCTTAAACGGAGGTGTTGCAACGGAGTAGTAGAAAAACACTTAAATAGAATTCAAACATCTCTCCATAGCGGTAAAACGACGTAGATAACATTTGATCTACAGGATTTTATCTTAACACAAAATAAAAGCTTGTAACGTGGCGGGACTAATCGCAAAATTAGAGAGAATTTTCCATGTAGGTATATGGGCTCTTAAAGACGAACCCTAGCTCTATATAGTGTTTGCGTAGCTGAGTAAGATATTACACGGGGTCGGCTAAGGTGCTTAATAAGCGTGGGCTTAGTGACGTTCCAATTAAGGCCCAACTATCCACTTTAGGCCGGCCTCCATTTGAATGGGCCTCATTAAAATATTCATCAACACTTGGAGAGCGCATGAAAAGTGGGCGTGGATTATGTTGGCCCACTTCTTTGTGTTTTATTTAAGTTCGTTTGTTATAGTCGATATAAATGGTTACTTTTTTAGCTTCCAAGGTTAAAGGAAAAAAACTGTTTTTCTGCAGGATTACATTGTTCGTTTGCCTGTCTCTCTATCTATTCATGCTTGCGTTTGTTATTTATAATATAACTAATCATTCATGTGTTTCTAGACTCGCCAGCATAACAGACTGTTAGATCAATCTTCCAACTTTCTCAAGAGCTCTTCGTGTCCGCCTGTCTGTTAATCGTATGGTCTGTTTGTTTATTTTTGTTACTCTGTCTATTTATTTACCTTTCTCCCTAAATATTCTACATCTCTTTATCTTTCAGTTTTCCCACCTGATTCTCAGTCAGTTTGTCTATATCTCATTATATCTGTATGGACTCGTGTAAATATTCATCAACACTCGAGAGCGCATAAAAAGTGGGCGTGGATTATGTTGGCCCACTTCTTTGTGCCGGAGGTTTTATTTGAGTTTTACCGGGACATAATTATCTATGTAAATGGCTACTTTTAAAGGTTCCGCGAATGAAAAGGGAAATAACTGTTCTTTTGTTGGATTAGATTGTTTGTTTGCTTGCGTTTGTTAATTATATCTAATCTACCATCTATCTCAGGCAAGCTTGAATAGATGATTGAAACACAAACCAAGCTATGCCGACCTATTGTTTAGATTTATGATGAAATAAAAACCGCTGCATATTTAAACAATTTGTAGTAAAATACTCGCGTATTGAATGATCACAATTAAAAAGGGATAAATTGTTTTGAATCAGTTAGGCCTTACCTTTTGTGATACGACCTCGTAATTGTAGGTCAAGAGGGCATAACTCTGCCACGGAGTCCCAATATTAACTCTACTCCACGATTACTCGACCTTACTTTGGACTTTGGTAGCAATAATATTACTAACAACTTTTTTCATCGTGAGTTATTATAGTTGTAATTCTCACATTATTTCAATAATAGTTTATGATTTAATCTTTAGATTTTATTTGTTATGTAGGTAATCGTTTGTGACTGACTGGAAATCTAGACCAGTTGTTTTTAGCGTTCTGTACCTCAAAAGGAAAAAACGGAACCCTTATAAGATCACTTGGTTGTCCGTCTGTCTGTCAGTCTGTCTGTCAAGACCCTTTATCTCGGGTACGCGTGGATGTATCGAGTTGAAATTGAAGTCTGTATACTGAAGTCCCTTAAAGCTGTGAAAAAATCAAGCTTCTAAGTTAACGTAAAAAAAGATACGGCCGTTTATGCCGCAAAAAACGTACATTTCAACACTCTCAAAGGAAACCAAAATTCAAAGGGTACTTTCCGTTGCGTTTGCGCCAGTGATCATATTCGTTCTATAAAACTAGTTTTGCAATTGGATTAGTTGTCAGACTACAATCTAGTAACTTACCTGAAGAGATCTCCGTGAATATGCCGAATTGTTCCGTATTTAGCTGCAAAAGTAACACCATTTCTTTGTACGTTTGACGTGTTCGAAACGTCAAACGTACAAAGAAAAGGCACGCATGTGTAAGTAAATGTGCGTTACCTCGTTACCCTCTCGCCAAATATCATAGTGTGTACTGGACAAGCGCGTCGTGTCGCCTCCTTTCCGTGTTGCTCTAAGACACGAGAGCGCACCATAGTTTGGGCTATAGTTGTGTGCAATGGGCCATAAAAACTTGAGGTTATAGTACCAAAAACACTCAGATTAATCAACTTCCCAAACTGAACCTCCAATCCAACAATTGAAACGGAGCATTTACACTGAACTTAGTAGTTAATTCACTTCAATTGCTCCACGTTATCAAACTTTGACGGCTGACTGGTTGCAATAAAAACTTTTGGGTTGCCCGTTTATCCATACGAAATACACGTAATAAAATATTAACAAGCGTTCTGTTGGAGCCGTTTTGCCAATTGTCACAGTGTTGTGCTTACTACGGAGTTTACACACTGCGTGTTGTTCCGGCGCGTTTGATGAACGTTTTGTGTGAAAGGAAACGTTTCTTTGCCCAAGTGAGTTGCGCGCTTTTTTATTTTAAAACAAGTACTATAGTTATAAAGATTTTTATGGGTAGGAAATACGAGTAGATGTAAGTAGGTACTATCATTATTTTAGAACAAAGTTACGAAGTATTTCGTTGCTGAAACAAAGAGCAAAACGCAGTGGGTTTGATGGTGTAACGCTATATCTTTTTATCTTTATATATTTTTTTTAGAGCTGAAGGTCAAAAAAGAATTTGTCCTAGACATAGGTAAACTGGTTGCAATAGGAACGCCATTGGTAGCAAGCCCAAATTCGAGCCAGAATTCCACCAAGCAAAAAGCCTATTCTCGGCTACACAACCTTTACAAAGGTAGGGCAATCAAGCAATGGAAATCAGTCACTGGTTCAGTCTAAAGCCGTCTATTCACTGTTGTCTGGGAGACGATAGAATAAGAGAAAACCAGTCCGTATAAACCTACATCCTATAACTGCATATATTCAAGTTATGGCTTTATTCGGGACGGCAGCCGAGCTCCAGTCTTAATACTAATGTACCGAACGCTTAAATATTGAATGACGTCAGGTGACGTACGAACATGGCGGTTTGGTGTTGACGTAGCTAACGTATTCGTCTAGAGTTCAGTAGGCTAATTTGTAACTTCACTGTCAACATCATCCCAAATATAATTTGATTTTGAACTTTTTTTATACAACTAGGTTGGCAGACGAGCATACGGCCTGCCTGATGGTAAGCAGTCACCGCAGCCTATGGACGTTTGCAACACCAAGGGCATTACGTGCGTGTTGCCGACCCTTTAAAAACCTTTTCACTCCCCTCTTGAAGAATTCCATACTGTAGCCTTCCGGGAAAACTGCGGCAGCTCATTCCACATTCGGATTGTGCGCTGTAGGAAATTTCTTTGGAACCGCACGGTGCACGACCTCTTTGGTTCCAACATGTGAGAATGAATACCCTGCCGAGGGCGAGGGGAGCGGTGGTAGAAGGTAGCCGTAGACATTATGAAAACTAGTAATAACAGTAATCAGGGTCAAATTTGTTGGTACGCTCGTCATTTCGATTTTGACAGACCACAGCAGCATGATCACCATTTAGGAATTCTTTGTGTTAGTTCACTTAGTTCACGAGCCAAATTACATTTCCAATCCAATCAGATTGACAGCAAAGTTCCGAATTATCCTACTGAACTCTATTGACGGCAAATTTCTGCAGGGAGTGGGTGGGTGCCTAATGGGCTTTATAATATTTCCTTTTCTTTGTCCTAGTCTAGTACTTCGAAGTAGTGTTGCCAGGACTAGTTTACCAAAAACCGGAGCGGCGTGCAATAAGAATCGGAAATTTGGTGTTAAGATCGTGACAGCATACATAAACTCGAAATTTGAATCTTTAAATTACTTGCAATAACTCAACATCAACGCTATAGGAGTAAAGGTGCGGTTATGTCTCAGACACCATCAGTCTGAGTCATAAATTCTTCTGGCGTTTCGCTAGAAACTACTTTATAAAACTCCCTAGGAAACAAATACGAGGGCCGTCTGAAAATCAGGACCTTTATTTATTTATCGTTTGGCAAATAATAATACTCTGCATGCTTATAATCTAAATTTGCAGTAAGTAAATCTTCGCTCGTGGGGTTTTCAAATCCTGTTTTTGGCCATTGTATTTTGTTAATGGCCATTTGGCGTTCCGATCAAAGGTTAATTCACGGAGTCGGTGTGGCGTGTATTTGGATAAATACCAATATATAAAAACAATGAATAACTCTGAATAAATCAGTGTTTACTCGATCATTGACTTGTTTGATTGTCTCACCTGCAACCCTCATGGCGACCCTGCCGAGTTTGGAGGAACGGGTGTCGGTAGATAGGAAAATTAATTTTACGATTTCTTTATCCGCATCTAGTAACTCTACTTACAGGAGCGCTCTCCAGAGGGTTGGCATGATACGTACCTACTTCTCATGCCATCCCTCTCGTTCATCAAGACACCTGGGGAAAAAGAGTAACAGTACAGTCACAATATTAAATTTGTGACTCATTTCCCAAGAGTGTTCTTTGGAATCGCATAAGGCGGTTTGTAAAAAAGCACAGGTGATACTTAAAGTAGAGGTATACATTTTGATGTGTGAGATTCGACCTTACGTGGGTCACATTTTAAATCTCGAAAATTTCTTACATTTCAAATTTCTGTTTTTGTCTGAGCGCGACAGAAGTAATGTTGGTCGCAAAATGAATTAATTTTCTATTCACATCTTTCTGTACTGATTTAACAATATGCGAGTATTTTTAGATTTTCAGCACCACCTGCACATTATTAGGCCGTTTAAAACTAGTTTGCAGACTAAATAGCCGTTGATTGGATATAATGGAAAATGTATGTTAAGGTTACAAGTCATTATTAATGTACTTTAATAGAAGTAAATCGAATACGAACTGTATTGTATGTACAAAGGTGCACAAAACCAAAAAGTAAAGACCGTGTAAGTTGAACAAAAGAACGCTCAAGAATTAGGCCGTTTAAAACTAGTTTGCAAGCCAAATAGCGGCTGATTGGATAGAAGCTTCTACAGGCGGTGTCCATTCCCCAAATCCGCAGCGGCAATAAAGTGGTGCGCAATAAATAACTGATACAACGCGGGCAAGTGGTCTGCAGTTTGCTGCGCCGCTACGGAGCGGTAAGTGGCTGGTTTGGAGGGGGCATATAAACCATGAAAATGTATTTTTGGTGCGCTATGAGGAGTATTGTATTATGTACCTTAGTAGTTTCTTACGTACATACCACTGCGTGATCTTGTGGTTCAAGTAACTTTCCTTTGTATTACCGTTGTACAAAGTATACCTATATGGAATAAAAACCGGTCAAGTGCGAGTCGGACTCGCGCACCGAGGGTTCCGTACAAACTCATAAGTAGATACGCGAATAGTTCAAGAAAAACTGTATGTCGATTTGTTTAGTAGAAGCAAATAAGTATATGTTATGATTTTTGCAAATTTCTAAAAATCAGTGCAAGTTAGGAAAACAGTTATATTTTCCCTGTAATATTTAGAACCTGACGTGTAATGATTCTATTTAATAGCAAGGACCATTAAATCAAGAGGACTGTTATTCTCCATACAAAATGCTGTTCCCGGAATTTACAACGCCATCTATGTATAAGCTTGGTAAAATAATTATAATATTATTTACAATTATTTAACTTTGCAAACGTGACACAGTATTTAAATTTATTTATTATTAGCTGTTTACGAACTAATTGTTACTATACTATGTTTCTTTGTTCAATTATAACATCGTTAAATGTTTAGTGTTTTAGCGCCATCTAGTTTTTTTCCCGGAAATCCCCTAGCGTGAAAGAGGCCATCGCTTAGTTTTGCTACTCTCCGCTAGATGGATTAATGGATGGATTAGGTTTTTGTAAATTTCTAAAAAAGTATTAAAGTTAGGAAGACCGTTCTATTTTTCCTGTAATGTTCAGGTTCATATTGATAATCAGTAATTATGATACATTTTTCTGATCAGTAACTTCGGAGATAATAGGGGGGGAATGGTACATAAAAATGTATAAATTAAAAACTACTTATTTAAGAAAAAAAATAAAAATAGTGTTTTAATCTACAAATTAAGCCCTTTCATTTGATACCCCACTCAATATAATAGCCCTACTTTCAATTTTCAAAGTCCCATTACGGAGCCTTTTAAAAAAAAAGTAAAAAAGTTACAAGATATTTTTTATGTCCAATAGGATCGGGTTAGCTACTTTTAACACTATTCCAAATTTCAAATCGATAGCATCAGTAGTTCCTGAGATATCTGGCTGTGACAGACGGACAGACAGACAGACAGACAGACAGACAGAGTCGCACCATAAGGGTTCCTTTTTTACCATTTTGGTACGGAACCCTAAAAATGGTAAAAAAAAATATGTTTGGACTATTTTTGTCCCATTGGCATTGTAAAAAAGTAGCAAACATTTTGAAAAATGCTCAATTATAGGTAGGTAAGTTAAGCGCAATCCTATTTTATGTGGACTGGGCAGTCTTTTACACTAACAAGTCGATTTTTCGAGAACTGAAGACTAAGCTGCGTCTTTTTTCCATGTTAAAGTTTCGGATCCTGACCTTCTTTGAACATGTTTCCCAACGTTGGGCACCTTTCTATAGAACGCCTGGTAGTTCGGAGTAGAGTTGAGGAACTATGGTGTAATAAAACAATACAAAACAATAATACTTTATAAAAAAATTACAATACAAAGTTTTAAAAAAACAGTGGTAAACAATAGGTGGTTTTATCGCTAAAGAGCGATCTTTTCCATCCAATCTTTACGGTAATGGATTGCTTGCAAGAGAACACCAGACTCATGAGAGAGGAATGGTGCCGGTCACCAATGGTGACTCACCACATCCACAACATTTTTTAAAAATCTTTATTTTAAGGAGCTTTTCTCAGACTGACTATGCTAGCTCCGTTAAGCCTCTACTATACAACTTTCAATCCACAACATGACGACCACGACCACTCTGGCTAAAGTGTAACGACCATGAATAAGTCCAGGATTTATTCTTAAAACCTCTAGCTTCGTCAGCGGTGTTACTCCCATTAGCACGCGTTTCCATTTACAAGGAACTCAGCGGCATCAAGAGACGGACTGACTCGATGTCAGCTTCGCTGCGAGATTTCAAGCATTGTGGTTGGTCAATTCATGATCCTCTCCGCTTCGCCAATCTCCGCGTAAGTGAAAACGCACTCTCATGGTACGGCTACACATATCGCGATAACGCGAAGATTCGTGTTGGCGTCTCTTTCTCTGACATACAAAAAGAACGAGACATCAACACGTGTCACATGATCACATCGCGACGTGTGTAGCTATACTATCAGGCTAAAGGAGTTTTCAAGAAGCAATGCAGTCGACTGCGATTGAGTTTCTTTGTGCCAATATTGCATATCTCATCCAATTTGTTCACGTCTCCATGTAAAAGGGAGTCTGGCCAGCCGCCAGCGACTGCGGCGGCGGACGACACAAATTGTGGACAACCTAATATCGTTCACGACTCATTTCAATAATATTAAAAGTCACATAATTCTCAATCTTCCTTTTATACTTGAGGTTCGTTTTGCTGGAAAACTCTGGGAATTTATTGGGGTTTCCGTTATGTTGCGAAGAAGTCGTTTGTAAGTGTTGAATTTAAATGGGTTTCAAGTTGACTGAGGCGAGAGTATTGATTATTACTTGGTTTATTACATTTATTTATGATGAAGACGATTCATCATCATCGTCCGTTCAACCCGGACACGGTTACTGCTGAACACAGGTCTCTCCCAAAGATATCTACAATAAATGGTCGCGCGCTGTTTGTCTCCATTAACTGCCAGCGATCTTAATTAGGTCATCAGACCATTTTGGGGGAGGCCGACCCACGCTGCGTCTTCCGGTTTGAGAAGTTTACACGTCAGCGGCCATGGCTACTTTGAGCTATAAATGCCAAGCATAAACCACAAAAGAAAACAATACTCTTTATTCCACACTTTGAAACAATAAGACACAAATATCAAAGAAACAATAGTAAACGATCGCTAAAATGCGACCCTGACAACCTTTGATCATACAGTATTACAAGTTAAATAAACGCTTCCAATAAACTAACATAAAACAATTCTCTGTACGTTATTAGTCACGTAAAACTTTCACACTTATCGTGTCATTTGAGCCACTTGATACGAGAAACTTTTCTAGAAAATGACTTTGATTATTACCGCCCAATGTCGTTTGTGGAAAAGGTTTTGTTGGGTTCTGCGCATAACAGTGGCGTGGCGTCCATAGAACTCGATTCCCATCGGCTTGCCTAATATTAGGCAGTTCAGCACTTAATTCTAGAGCTCTTAAAGAAAATTGAAGCCAAATCTGCTCCGGCTTGCCCAAGGATTTCTTTAACGCCACGCCACTGGTGCATAATAATGTTCTGTGCTGGATAATTACACATAATACAATCGTAAATCAACATTCAAACACATAAACCTAGTTTATTTAAATTAAAGTGCGGTTTTATTGTCTACGAGCGGCTATATTAGCCTGGAAACTAGGCGGCCATTTTATTACCTTGGTCACTTCTACTGTTGTCGCACATTCAAATTGTCGCATTACTGTTACTGCGACACAGTGTTGGAATAACCAGCTACTTTCGAGACTGTCTTTAGTCCGTTTCAACCTTTACAGCAAATTTACAAAAAATGGTCAAGGGACCAACATATTCGGTTATATAATCACCAGATAAGGTACTCGGCATTTTCATATTATTTAAACTAACTAAATGGAAATACACACGAGAAAAGAAGAATCTTATTCTTATTCTTATTGACACCCGTACAGAGCAAGGTTAAATGTAAAGCCTGTTTTAGTTTTCATTATTGATAATGCCGTGTAAGCGTAGTTATTAAGCCCTTCTATGTGAGTTATAAGGATTCCAAAATATTACTTATACTGCTCCACGAGTCGTAAAATAATAATTATCACTGTGACTGCAAAGCAAATGCCTACTTCCTTGAATTACATAAACATTTTTAATAAAGTTGTACACATCTACTTGACACGCAAACATTGTAAGCGTACTAAGTATTGTAGGTTTTCTCTAATAGTGTATAGCAATCGATGGTTTTTATATGATTCACTAAGGGCCCTAAAACTTGCATCATGGCGGAAACAGCAGTCGAGTAATATTAGTAAATTGGTACTCCAACATGACTTTATGTCACATACTGGTTGCTTAAGTCAAACGAGAGTGCTTAATGTCGGTTACTGATCTATTTTTCTCGCCGTGGAAAAAATAAATTAAATAATTTTTAGTTAAAACTTAAATCACGAAGGAGTTCCTTAAATTATATACTAATTATCTTGGCAAAATGTTCAAACATAACAAGTCTTATAATTACACAACACTCTACTTTCCTCAAAATTAATATTATTTGCCACTATCACTTCCTGAACACTTTTTTATTAGTGCAATGAAGAAAAAAAACGTGTAAACTGCGCTATAGAACCAAATAATCGCTTAATAGTATTCTCATCACATTGACTCCACTTTTAAGTCGTGTAATCGTTGCGGTGGCAACCGCTACTGCATGAAATCAGAAATATCGCGACCGGTATATCACTTTTACGCTACATATCTGTTCTATAAAGCTGCTTTCGATTGACTTTTACTCCACTTAATTGCAATATAACTGTGCCCAAACAACGTCGAATAAACGTTGACTCGACTGTTATACGACTATAAGCTAGCACTAAGTGGTAACGCAGAAATGTCGCCGGGTTGCTTATACGACCTGATTTTGCTAGTTGGGTGGTTGTTACAGTCTCGGCTATTACAGCAGTGCAATACAGCCTCGACTGTAATGACCAACATAGCCCACTCGTATCATAATGTACTATGTATGAGTAGCATTATAACTATTAGTAAAATCTATTGCAATAAAAAAAAAACAAAATTCGTTCCACAGTGCGTCGTGAAGATACAGTGCGCGAGGTGCCGTATAATCTTAGAAAAAGAGGTCTTCTACTATTTTCCATAAAAAAAATCATCTTTTTATCAGTTTTTCTGACAGTTAAACCACAATAAAACGATTGTTTGTAATTAGACCGCCTATTGTTAAGAATTGTTTATACAATACAATACAATCATACTTTATTTTAAAAGGTATTATTATTTTGTATTGATTGTCTTTTTGTGCCAAAATTAATATTGAAACGTCTAAAACTACTTGGATCTCTTCAATTGGATAATACACCAATTGACATAAATGTCTCATTACCAAACTTTATAATGTCCTGAATATCAGGCAATTCATACTTACCACGAATTGCTTATTCATTAGTTCACCACGTCTTTTGAACAAGAAACGTCGTCAAGTTCGAAATTTCAGACTATCAAAATGAAAAACTACGACGTCTTAAAAAACGTTTGTAGGAAAATTTACTTAGCGGGTGCAGGGGACTTTTGGTTCGAAGAAGGAGAAATCGGCAACGATAGAAGAATTATTTACAAATTTCTAAGCACAATTTTGTTTTTCGTTTACCTTTTCATAATTATATTGGAAATCATGGCTGTGGCCATCGGAGATTTGCCGAAGGATGAAAAAAGTGACTGTGTCACGTTCGCCGTGAGTCATACCATTGTGATGATCAAGATATTTTCAGTAATGGCCAATAGAAAAGATATCAAGGAGTTGAACAATAAAATGGTGGAGATTTGCAAGGATTATGAAGATGAGGAGCGAACGGCGAAGAATCACAGAATTATAAAAATTAATGTCACTGCATATTTCGTGTCTGTTTACGGTTCACTAGTCTGTTTTGTAATAGAAGGCATTAGGAAGATGCTTACTGGTAAATTATTTAATGAATCTAAATATCTATTAAAGTAAAATAGTACAGTCATACCGAGGCCAGGAAAGTAAGAAATGTCTCTCGGCTTCGCCTCGGCCGACAATTACATGTGATCTGAGGCTTGCTTATTTACTGGCCAAGATGATAGTAAGTCTATTTTTCTGTTCTACGGAGCCAGAAAGCGGCATCTTCGTTTAGCTGACGCTTTCCGGCCGGAGGACAGAAAAATAGACTTACTATCATCTTTATTGATACACTTACATTTTAAGTTCATTATCATGTGTAAACGTGTAGTTTTTTTCGCCCTCTGGCTTGACACTTGTATTCTTGCTATAATGTTTGTTTTTATGAAAAATGAATTTATTAATGTACCTTAATTAATTCATTAATTCATTATTACTTTAATTATTATACGTAAGTAGAAGTGATACATTATTGTTTCAGGATCTCATTTCATAACTGTCGTGACATACTGGCCGTTTTTTGAAGACGATTCCATCGCAGCTGTCGCCTTTAGATTCTTCACGACAGGAGTACTTTGTGTTATGATGGCCACCATGATACCAGTTGACTCCTTCGCTATGGTCACTTTGATCATGTATAAGTATAAACTGGTCACATTGAGATATTATTTAGAAGGTTTGAGGGCACAGTTTGATAGAAATAATTATGGTGGCAATGAGGAATATGCAGCAGATCAGTTGCATGCCGGGTTGATTAAAGGAATCGTGATGCATCGGGATCTTATAAGGTAAACGGTTACGTGAATGAGGGCGTGTCCACTCAGGACGACTTTGTCATTTCCTTAAACTTGACACTTTCCCAACTTGTCTCTTTTTTAACTCGGCATTATCTTATTTGGTCTCTTTCTTAAACTTGACTCTTTCCTAACTTGTCTTTTTTTTAACTCGGCATTATCTTATTTGGTCTCTTTCTTAAACCTGACTCTTTCCTAACTTGTCTCTTTTTCAAGTCAGAATTTTCTTGACACTCACTAACATCCCTTTGTACTACTTACATCTTTCCACCTCGTTTTGGGTCTGCCTCTAGATCTTCGACAACTCTTAGTGATTCCATTCGTACTATTTATAGTCGAACTACGCCAAGTTTGCAGAGGTCGAAAAAAGGTATTATTAAAAAAAAAAATATATATATGTCGGATACCACGCGTGTGAACTGACTATTGACTGTCTGTCAGGATGGGTTAGCTGCAGAATCCTGGCCGTTGAGGTATGTTGGTTAAAGAAGTGGATTCATGTCAGATCAAATCATTTATTCGTCAGATTCTTTTGGCCGCTTCGGTAAATGACATTCTGGTGAGAAGAAGGGCCGAAGAAACTCACCAGGTTCTCTTTTCAATCATCAGGCATTACAATAGTTGTTACAATATTATGGCGTAGATACTCAAGAGAGCAAATAGACAATTACGTTACACAATATGATTCTTTTCACTATTAATCGACAGAATTACAATTATCAAGTAGCAACTTTAACTACTGGCAGACGAACTGACAGAATCGTAAGACAAGTGTTGTCGCCACGACAGTCAGAAAGAGAATCGACACTCTTGCCCAACGAGTCAGTCTACGTGCACCGCAACCGGTCGTTACGTCACACGGCGTTCGCGCCATTTTAAATCTACTTAGTACTACAGTAGTCAATTGACAGTCTTGGATTTCTTGAATTATCGCTGCTGTCCCCGACACGGCCATCCTGCGGAGCACACGTCCTCGTGTGTCTATCCTGAAACAAGCAAAAAAACAACACAGTACGCCATTCGGTCATTCCTGACTTTATCTCTAATTTCGTAAGTGACACTTTCTTACTCAAATTCTTCGTTTAATTCATTTCAAACATTCAACTATGCTCGAAATAGTTGAGTCAAAAGAGTCCACAAAATTACACGTGCTGGAAATGCGACTAAATTGTGATAATTTCTTTTTTCAAGTTACAGCTTAAGTTAAATCAGATAAAAAAAACTATTCTAAATGCAAGAGCAGCCAAGTACCATTATTCGACTGCCTTTTATGGCCTCATCACAATCATGAAAACTCTATAAGACAACAAAACAGGTATCTCATTTCGTGGCCTAAGGCTTAACAAGCCACCCACATTACGCGCATCCCCACGGGATCGCCGAGTCTACCCTAAGACTCTACGGTCTCCACGAGACCCGACCTCCGCCGGAGCTCCCCGCGCACCGCGCACCCACGGACTACTCAGAGCAGATACCGACTTCTAACGGGCTACGGCTACGGCGAAGCCTCCGGTTCGGTCGACCAGCCGAACTAAGAACCTCATTTTATGTCTCGCTAACATCCTCATTTAACTCAAAAATGGTACGTGAGTCTCTGGCATTTTCCTCAACCTGTCATAGTGTGTTTAGAGTTTAGTACTTTCAAAACAAAACACCACTTTGTGATATCAAATGGACCTTTGAATTTGGGGTGAACTTTATCTAGTTCCTTTCTTATTTCCTAAATCAGAATAAAATTTAAAGTTAGAGTTCAAGTACCCATTACAACCAAACATTAATCAAAAACTAAAATTTAAAGAAAACTACCTCTTTTGTCCGGCTATATTCATAGCGTTACAACCATCTCCGTGGTTACTCGACATTAAAGCAACCCCGTGGTCCTATGCGACACATCCGATCACCACTGAGATCATTATGACTCCATAGGACATTTATCTTGATTACCAAATTTAAAAATCAAACAAACTGTACTATACGGGAACTTACGAGTTACTAAAATTAACGGGTATTTGTCTCAAGATAATTTTTAGGACATCGCAATATTTTCAATCACTAGAAATCATAGAACCGCGCTTTTTCTCACATCAGTAAACTTTACATTACTTCCAAACACAATACGTAACTAGGTATTTGTAAAAATCATTAAATTTAAAGGTAGTTGAAAACAACTATTGACAACATTTATTTTCCTTTCGAGAAACGTAGTCTTGATTCGGTTTTATGAACGGAGAAAATCATATCCAAAACAGCTCGAACGATTACAATATCGTAATTCGAACAACTGTCGGGTAGAACGTAAAAATAAGTGACTGTCATAAACAGTTACTTAGTAATCTTCGTTTGTTACTGTTAACTTTTTCATTGTTAATCTTAAATGGCAAACTAAAGTTTTTCTGACAATTTAAAAGTAAAGTTTCGCTTTGTGAGAAAATACTCGGGTCAAAAATCGTTATAAAATGGATACGACTCACCAGATCGTATTGGATTTCCACACACTCCGTAAACATCGCGGACATCAACGAGCCATTGCAGTTCTACCGCGCCTGAAGCGCCGTTGCCGCCTATGTCACCTTGTAGTGGCATCCGTGGCTGGTAGTGTGTCGTGATGTAGTCCAAAACGAGGAATCTTCTTTTGCTCGCGGCAGCAGATCAAAATGATGATATTTGTTGTGGCTTCAAACCGTACTTCTTGAAGGAATCTTCATTGTCTTCGCTTCGACTGTATTTCACGGTGTTGACTGTTGTGCAGTGCAAGTGCCTCTTTATTTTCGGAGATCACAATTAATGATGTTGCGGTCACACTTTCTTCAGAGATTCCATTTAAACAAAACCGACAGTGTTGGATATTCTGAATACATTAACGTTGGCTGCGCTGTAGTTGCTCGACTTGCTTTGTAGGTAAGAAATTGACTTCTTTACTAGTAAAACCATTTTTGTTTTGTCACAATGATTCTACACGCAGTAAGTGCATCCGTTCGGTTGATTATCATTGACTCACATGTCCACTGTTGAGATCCAAGCATTTGCAAAGCATGTGTAATTTGCTAGACACAAAATCTCGTAAGTGCCTTTCACTGGATATTGACGAAGATGTGGAATGCCTCAAACACTGGAAATCATTCACATCCTGTGGGCGCTGATTACATCCCACGCCTGATGTCAGGATCTCACGTGTGACCGACTGTCTGTCAGGTCAGGATGGGTTAGCTGCAGAATCCTGGCCGTTGAGGTATGTTGGTTAAAGAAGTGGATTCATGTCAGATCAAATCATTTATTCGTCAGATTCTTTTGGCCGCTTCGGTAAATGACATTCTGGTGAGAAGAAGGGCCGAAGAAACTCACCAGGTTCTCTTTTCAATCATCAGGCATTACAATAGTTGTTACAATATTATGGCGTAGATACTCAAGAGAGCAAATAGACAATTACGTTACACAATATGATTCTTTTCACTATTAATCGACAGAATTACAATTATCAAGTAGCAACTTTAACTACTGGCAGACGAACTGACAGAATCGTAAGACAAGTGTTGTCGCCACGACAGTCAGAAAGAGAATCGACACTCTTGCCCAACGAGTCAGTCTACGTGCACCGCAACCGGTCGTTACGTCACACGGCGTTCGCGCCATTTTAAATCTACTTAGTACTACAGTAGTCAATTGACAGTCTTGGATTTCTTGAATTATCGCTGCTGTCCCCGACATATATAATGGCAACATGCGGAAACTACAGAAAGAGGATTATTTAATCTTGGTCCTTGGCAATAATTCTTCCGTTTATTACAAAATGTGTCTACATACCTACTAAAAAAAAGATCAGGGTAAATCTAGTTTCAACCAAACTAACCGATTTGTTCTAGGGTCTTAGATAATTTCAATGTATTTAAATATTATATTTAAATATGTACATGTAATACAAGCATTGCTTAGTTTGGTTGGAACTAGATCAATTTGTGCAAGACTGTCCCGAATATTTATTTCAATAGGTATGTACACATTATATACTTATTTAACGGAAAGAAATTTGCCAAGAAACAAGAGTAATTAATCGTCTTGCTTGTGATGTTGCCATGTGTGTTTTTTGCAAAAAAACTTTTTTTCGACCTCTGCAGGCTTAGCGTAGTCTGAGTCTATCCTTCAATTGTTATTGTTGTTAGGTTATTAAAAGACATCGACGGCTCGTTCGGAATCGTCCTGGCGTTACAGGTGTGCTTGAGTTCCGGGTCCGCCGTATCGCTGTTGCTTCAGTTGGCCGTAAGTTGCCATTTACATTTCAAATGATAGCAGTAATTTTTAGGGCGTACCTCAAAAGGAAAAAAGGGATCCTTATAAGACCTCTTTGTTGTCCGTCCGTCTGTCTGTCAAGACCCCTTATTCCGGGAACGCCTGAAAGTATCGTATTGAAATTTAAAACATATATTTAGGTCTGCAGTCCCTTGAAGCTGTGAAAAAATCATACTTCTACATTGACGTAAAAAAAAGATATGGCCGTTTATGCCGCAAAAAACGTATATTTCGACACTCTCACGGAAACCAAAATTCATAAGGCACTTTCCGTTTACCTAGAACAATGAAATTTGGCAAGTAATACCGTCTTATACTACAAGTATTGGGAAAAATCTAAAAACTGTACATTTGTTAATTACAAATGTACTCATATTTTTTTGTCTTTATTTAAAGCAGCGGTCGGCAACCCGCGGCCCGCGAACAGCTCACTTGCGGCCCGCGAGCCTCCCTGGCTATTTTGTATGTAAAGGTTGTTGTATTCAGAATCGCATAAAATCACAAATTATTAACAAAGTGCGGCCCGCGTCAATTGCGTTAGCTACTATGTGGCCCAAAAGGTTGCCAACCGCTGATTTAAAGTATTTGTATGGAACCCTCGGTGAGTGAGTTCGACTCGCACTTGTCCGGTTTCTGATACTTCGTAACAATACTAAAAGCACTTTGTTCGTATTTATCGTTTAATAACATTAAGCTGTAATTTATTTTTACCACTTTTTTCAGCTTTCGAAGGACTTGTCAGTGGGCGCTACAATGAAAATCGTCTTATTTATAGCTGCTCTATTTTTTCTGCTTGCTCTGTTTCTGTGCAACGCAGGTGAAATCACACATCAGGTAAGTCTTCTTTCGTTCGGAAATGTTTAAGGCTACTGAGGTACAAGAGCTAATGAGCTGTTGACACGTGTACCGCGGATCTACTGAGCTGAAAGACTGATACATATCTTTGAGAGCTTTAGATTCATATAACTCTTTTCAATTTAGTGATACATTTTGCGCATGTCTATTATAGATGAGTTTGTTTTCAGGCATCGTTACTCTCGGACTCGATCTTCTACTGCGGCTGGCACTTGTGCCCGATGCGCGGGGACCTGCGCAGAGTGGTGCTGCTGGCGTGTGCGTCGGCGCAGCGCCCGTTGGTCATGAAGGCCTTTAAGATGTTGGAGCTTACTTATGGCACCTTCATACAGGTTTGTTTGGTGCTGTGATTTTAATCACTGTTTTGTCTTCATAGCAATTACGTCCTTTTGTTGAGAAGCGCAGTTTATCGGCAATAACTCAAAAACGGTTAATTCGATCTTGTTGAAAATAATTTTCGTTGAAAGTATTAATTAAGCGTTACCTTCGTGATTTTTTTTCATATTTTTCGGACACACGGTTTAGAAGATAGAGGGGGGGGGGGGGGGGGGACACAATTTTCACAACTTTCGGAGCGATTATTTCCAAAGGTATTCAATTTACTCAATCAAAAACATTACTTAAGAACCTTAAAATGTTTTCAAAAGAGCTGTCGAACTATGTACCACACGTTGACATTTTGTAAAAAAAAATTTTTTTAGCTTCTGTTACATGTATGGAGTGCCCCCTCTAGATTTTTTTATTTTTATTATTTAACTACCAAACTTAGTTGCGGCATCTACAAGACATCTATATTCCAAATTTCATCAGTATAGGTCTTGTAGTTTATGAGTAAAATGCCTGTGACATACGGACGGACGGACATGACGAAACTACAAGGGTTCCTTTTTAGCCATTTTGGCTACGGAACCCGAAAAATGGAGTCGTTCGACATAGACAACGTTGTCTCCACGGAATCCATTTTTCAACTGTAGCGTCTACATACATTCTACAGCCCACGACTGCATCGATCGCGTCTGAATAAATTCTACATCGCAACTGTATCGATACTGTATCGCGGATATTTATTTATTTATATATATTACAATGTCACTTACAGTTAAATATACTAGGCATGACACTACAAACCATGAGGATACATGACCAGCGACAGCATCGCGACTATTTTGCGACTGCATCGCTATTGAACTGCTGCAAAAAGATTCCTTAGGTGTGAAAAACTTGTTTTTTTTACATTTCAGGTAGTCAGAAGCACATATTCAGTATTTGCATTGTTTCACGCACAAAACAAGTGAAATTGGAATACCTAATTAACTATTAAGTGTAGATTGTAGAGCTTCAGTTATTTTTGTGAATTGAAAATTAAAACGACGTTAAATTAAACACTAAGTTACTGTGTTTTGTTTTATTTGCCAAATGTAAGTTACCCTGTAGCTTTTTTTCGTCACTGTAAGCATTATTAAATATTTAAAAAATACATTTCGCCACTTATGATTATCGATGTATTAAATTTATTATCTTTGAATATCTTTATTTTCTTACGTGATGTTTTATACAATATAAAATATAAAAAGTACAATACAACATGCACATACAAGCGGGGCGGGGTCCAGGCTACCGGTGGTTAGG
The DNA here is from genome assembly GCA_947034925.1 of Eudemis profundana. NCBI lineage: Eukaryota > Metazoa > Arthropoda > Insecta > Lepidoptera > Tortricidae > Eudemis > Eudemis profundana. Next base: position 4,854,476 of record OX344809.1, read on the forward strand.
GCTGCAGAGAGAGGAACCTCCTGACTATGCGCGCCGTTTCCAGAAGTACCTCCTTCTGTGTCTGACCCTTGATCCAGCCATCTAGCGAGTCTCTTGCGATGGTGCGATTACGATCGAACGGGTGTCTCGATAGACTGTTCACTTGAGCCAAGTCAAAGTACTTGCTGAGTTTGTCGTTCTTGGCCTTCACGAGATTCTCGTCATGGGGGCAAGTGATGTCGACGAGCACTGCCCGGCGCTTGGATCGATCTACTAACACGATATCAGGCTAAATGGCTACAAGAAAATTTATTTATCATTAAAATAGTTGTTTTTTTTTCCAAAAACATTGCCGTTTAAATATGCACAGACCCCTTTAACGAAAATAGATAAAACACCGTTTAACTAAATAAAGGGCTTGTTATCCAACTTTATAAAGCCTGCATGCACAGTCACGCCTATTGAGACTGTTTACACGTTTTCGCGCAATGAATTTTTTTTAATACTATTAGGGTGGCAAACCAGCATACGGCCTGCCTGATGGTAAGCAGTCACCGCAGCTTAAGGAAGTTTGCAACACCAGGGGCATCACGTGCGTGTTGCCGACCCTTTAAAAACCTATTCACACTCCTCTTGAAGAACTCTATACTGTAGCCCTCCGGGAAAACCGCGGCGGGGTGCTCATTCCACATTCGGATAGTGCGCGGTAGGAAATTTCCTCAGAACCGCACGGTGCGCGCAAACTAATTAGAAAATGCCTGCAAAATACGCAAAAATGTGTGAAAAATAGCCCGTAACATTTACTAAATACGTCTGATCAACATATATGTGTCAGCACAGCATATTTGAAAATGTATAGTCACCAGCTATTCTATTATTATTGAATTGACGCCAAAATTAATGATCAAAATTTTACATTTCAGGTTGTCAGGAGCACGTATTCAGTGTTCGCTTTATTCTATGCACAAAACGAGTGAATTTGGGATTCAATATTATTATACAGCAATCGCTTTTAGGAGTTTGTTTGTTAGAAGACATAATGGCACTATAAGAACTGTAGGTTGACTTTAATCTAAAAATTACAGGTAATAAAATATCACAATAGGGACTTTTCTTTATGGAAACCCTAAAGGTGAGCCAAAACGGGCGTAATCTTTCAAGTTGCGTAAAAGGAGTTGCGTAATTTACGTTGCATTCGTTTTCATCAACTTGTTTGTGCCACACGACTACGCACAATGATCAGAGTATCTGTTAAAGGTAGATTACGCGACTACGTATCAGCTCAAAGGACACGATCGTTTGGTTTGAGAGATGAGTATGATAATTCCGTACCTGAGAAGCATAACACATATGGAAAATAATAGGACTTACAGTGTATGCTTCTCAGGTACAGAATTTGGTTTAAGAGACAATAATGTACCTTATTGTCTTCTCAAACTGAATTATACATGCTGAAATTTGAGCCCGAGCCCTCTAACTTCGTAGGCAAGTGTCTACTTAACTAAACATATCTCATTGCCGCGTACTGTCCACAACGTAGCATAATGATAAAGTTATTTTAGGTTTATGTTAAGGTTAACTACAGATAAAAGTAACCTCCTTGCCTTACTATGAATATAATTATGGCAGGGGCTTCCCTTTTTCTGCGGCTGGCTGTACCTACTCTCATAGATTAGAACGGTCAGTTCTCACGAAGTACGACAGCGTCTAATTACCGCGTCTCCATACATTTGGTATGAAAACAGCGTCGCGGTAATTAGGTGACCGCAGACATACTTCGTGAAAATGGCCGAGAAAGAATGGGTTATAGTCCCTATGCTGGCCCAGTGCGTTCTCAATGTTTGTGCGTGCTTATTATAAAACCAGTTAAAGTATAACTTGAATTTTCTTCTTGAACCACAAATTGCCAGAAATACCTTCGTACACCACTCGTCTTCACCATTACTCGTACTACGCAATACTCCGCAAAACGGCAAGATTAAAGTTACCCGTGATATATTAGGTGCGGTGTGTCGCACATTCGCTATTCGGGTCCGGTCTAGTATTATTCTCCCTTTCTGGAGGCCAAATAAATTTTCTCAACCGACGGAAATATAAGAAAATGCGGAAAGGCCTCGGGAATAACCGTGACACAACTTATATGGGGCCATTCTTTAATTTCCATGCATGAAACGGTTTTCGTGTCAAGGACAAGCTTTTACTTCGGTAAGTTTTATACTGGGATTTTGTTTGCGAATCGTCCGAGAGGTGGCGTTGTTAGTTACGACGGAAGTCCTACATCGCGCTAATAAGATCTATTGACAGTCATTACCTCGGCCGCTGGTAATCTAATCTCAAGGGTATCTCCATGGCAGAGAGTAACGTTAGTTACCAATTCTCCGCGTGTTCTTTTATTAATGGGGCAAATTTAAATGTCAATAGGGATTAAATAAGCACGCAAGAGTAGTTCTATGAAAATGTAACTTGCGTTACATTTTCATAGACCTACTCTTTGCAAAATTTTACGAGTTTAGGAAATTAAATGGTTTGAATAAAAAGGATATATTTTTTCTAAAAAGATTATATCAAAATCTCAGAAGGTTTAATATTTATAGTGTTGCATAAAATTTTTCGTCATATTTGTATTGCATAATGTTATTTGGTGGAAATATATAAACCTCTCAATGCCATAACTTACATACGTTATGTACCTGTTCGTAATTTTTTTTTTGTGTATACTATAAAGTATATTTTTTATTGTACTGTATTGTAAACTATCTAAGTCAACTTTTTTGCTAAAATAGAAGTATGCAAAATTTCAGTAGTATGATCATTATCATAGGTACTACTGAAATTTCAGAAAGTCAGTATCATGCCAGATAAGAGTAAATCTTCTCTGAAATGATTTATTTGTATGTGATTGTGAAATATATATCTGTGTGTGAAAATTTTGGCATAACGACCCATGAATGTTACGGACCGCCATAATCCACAGCCTTACGTCATTTAACGTCACGCCAAGTCAGTGAGTGCAGTAGGCTAGTTCAGAATTTCGCTGTAAATGTCGGCTTTACTACAGTAGAACCCATTGACGTATACAAAGGACAGGGCTAAGCGAGCGCGCAGATGGTTCCAACGCTTTGGCGGTAAAATACCGCCAAATCAGTACCAGCCGGCAGTGCGACACGCGGCGCTTGCACTGCGCAGCTGGTCTTTATAGCTGATTTTTTTGTTTGGGGAAAATAGTTCCGAACTGTTCGGATGGGCCTATCCATACTTTTGAAATCATTGGTAGAATCTCGATAAGTCGAAACTCAAGGGAACGCAAAAAAATCGTGTTAACGAGGTTTCGACTTATGGCAGTCTTCGACCTATAGAGGTTTTCATAGGCCTATGTTCGATCTTATTGTACTTTTAGAGCTTAGTACATTTTAAGTTCGAGTTACGGAGGTAATATAGATAAAAATCGAGTTATAGAGGTAATATTTACTATAGACCATATAAACGAACATACGGTACGGACTAAATTCTCGACGCGACTGAGCAAGCAAACGCGGGCGGGCTACGGGTGCGAACGCAAAAGCAAAGCCACAATTTGTTGCGGCGGCGCGCCGGCGCGGCGCTAATATCAAATACAGGTAGATTATGACTCCGCTTAACACATACAATACTTTTTACTACCTACACTTATTTCGATTCTGCATACGAAGTTGCTGGTTTTCTCTTGTCTATAATATTAGTAAAATAGCTTTGTACCATGGCTATAAAAATACGCTGTTAAACCTACAACTATACCTTATAGATACATATAATATTTCAGGCGCCCACGTCCATACGTGAGAGGTTAGTGAATCGCGAATCCCTTTTCTTTTGCCGTGAATAAAAAACTTTCGACGTCATAAAAGTATATGGGTTCGTCCCAATACTGCGCCGATGACTTCCAATCTCTCGTACCGTGTCCCGACCCAGCCCTGGAGATTACTTTTTCTCCCTCATCCAGTAAATTGAATTAAAATGAGAAGCAAACGGATAAAGAAAGGGTGTTCGGCGATTTTCGCGGGAGTTTTGCACTCCGCGTGACGTGTAGGAAGGATTGGAAAAAGTCGCAGAATATACTTTTCGAATTTTAAATCCAGATTATTTTTTATTTCATTAAAAATCAACCATTTCCGTTTAATATGCTGTTTTAGATTTGTATGACCTTTTGTTTTAGTGCGCAATAAATATTATTGTATTGTAAAAATAAGGAATTTTGTTAATATTTTCGATGATAAGCAACAACATAACAGTAGGTACCTCTTATTAACCTAATTAGGCTAAAGCTACCAATTGCTCACTGCAGACGTCGCCAAGGTTCGAAGCACCATGGCCATTTGGAAATAAAAGCTATACTGCTATGATTTAAGATTTCAATTGCAATATTAGGATCGAAAATATTACAACAACTAAATAGAAATTACGTCTGAATAAAATATTACCGTCTCCTCAGATATAATATTGTTTTATTTTATTTTTTAATATTTTCGGCTTCATAATTCAATGTAAATCTTTTTCGATGTCAATAGTTGCACATTGCACAAGATAGTTCTGTTTGAATTGATTTCAAACGTTTCTTTTTCAAAATAGCTATGTCCGTCCGTAGTTAGAGTTAGGGCTTAATTTAACTAAATGTTAATATTTCTCCTTTGCGTAACAAAAGTGAACCATATAAATTGTATGGTAACTTTCGTGTCACAAAGGAACAAGATTAACATTTAGCTAAATTAATTCTTTCTTTGAAAATGACCTAAATGGCATTAAATTGGTTTCGAACCATGACGCCATCTGCAATCAGATATGTGTTTTACCTAAACCTAATTATAGTAGGTAAAGGTATATAATGCGCCGTTTGGCGGCAGCTGGAAGAGTGGCTGAACACTGGTGCACACTCGGAAAAACCTATGTCTAGAAGTAGATTACGACATGCTGATGATGATATAATGCACCAAAGATTTAGAAACTATGCTAGAGGTTGACTACGATAACTCTGCAGTGGGGTACATAGTGACACCTCCATTTGAAAGTCAAATTGCAGATGCAGAGTTATCGTAGTCGCTCTCTTGTTCCGAAACAACAAATGCATGCCCGGATTGCCTGGAGAAGGAGCGCGGTCCTAAAATCTAATATAAGTCTAAAACGTTCCAATCAACGATTTTTTTCTCATCTTTTTCTCATGAATCTAATATCCTTCCTATTAATATTATAAATGCCAAAGTTTGTGATGTTTGGATGTTTGTCACTAAATAACGGGGTATCAATGGATTGAGATGAAATTTGGCATGGAAATAGACCAAGTCCTGGATGAAACATAGTATACTTTAAATATCGGTAAAGAATTCCCTTGGGGTAACGGTAATAACGCGGGTGAAGCCGCGGGTAAAAAGCTAGGAAAATAATAAAAGTAGGCACAATGTGCTAGGTTGGCTGCCCTACATTTTGGCAAGGATATTTGTATAAAAACTGCCAGTTCATCTTCTACCCTCTGACATTGTGTTTATTTTTACCTCTTATCTAACACAAAGTTGTATAATTAAGAAAAGGAATGAAGAAGGGCCGGCAAAGGGCGGAGTCTTGTACTTAATAATCTTGCCAAAAATACATATGAAACTTGTTTAATTAGCCAGCAATTTTCAGTTTAAATCCTGTCAAATATTATATACGCTCGACTGTACTTAAAAGCTATTATCGATAATACAAAATGCCTAATGAGCGTGGAATGGGCTATTTTCTGTATGCTATGAACAAAGTCGATTAATCTACCTCATTTAATTAATTTAAAATCTTTTTTCAATATGGCTGAGATATCGGACTTTCGATTAAATAAAATAATGGGATTAGTACAATGTCTGTATTGACTAAACATTCAGGAGTTATTGAAATGATTTATTGAATATTGATATTAATTTCGGAGATTAATCTCGATGTGTAAACACTCGAAGATTGTTTAATTTATATTGTTTGTTCAAAGACTGAGTTTGTGGAATTTCAATTTACTTTTCGCCGAGTTAGTGTTTTGGTGCTCCAGTCTTTTTTATAAGCTTTGATTTTTTGGTATTTTGAGGTCAAATCTTGCACGTTTTCACACATTTATTTATGATAATGCTTTTAGGGGTTATAGTGTCACAAAAAAGGTAAACAGTATTGAGTGTAGAGATACTCTATCTGAAACCCTTGCAAAGCCTTCGCATGTCACTACAGAAATAATGTACGTGGTCAGACACTGTAAGTACGGGTTACAGCCCGGAGGCTAATACTGTTGGACCCAAAAAAGAGTTTTAGCTTTTTTACGTCTAAAATGGATCAAATGACCCTAATATGGGTACTCTAAAGAATAACATGTTTATGTAAAATTGTAAAATATTGCAACTATGGAGGCGGACCGTGTTACCCCGAGGGCTACACTAACGTGCACTTATGATACTCGTACATATAACAAGAATGATATACATAAAAAATGGACAAATTGAAAACAACCGCTTTTGTGAAGTCGGTTAAAAAAAATCAAGCCTCTAATTATTACGGTTCAACAGATACAGTCCTGTGACAGACGGTCTAACGGACAGGGTGTAATTAGTAATATGGTCCTGTTGGCTTCCCGTGGGTACGGAACCCTAAAAAAAGAGTTCCTAAGTAACAAAACTTTATTCTGTGCTACGACAAAAATGTCGCTCAGTATCACTGGCACATATCGATGCATCGCTTAGTCAATGTCAAATGGACGGCTCGCGAGCAATTTGCTTGTCCACGTCAGCGAACTGGGAACTGCCTTAAGGCGGATCTCACACTGCAGCGCGAATCGCAGCGACACGCGACTCAGCGATTTTCAACTTTGTATGTAGAATCATCGATTTGTATAGAAAAATCGCGGGGAGGCGCACACTGGCGCGTAAATCGCGGCGACTCCCAGCGACTCGCTACGAATCGCCGCGACTCGCTGCGAGTCGCCGCGAATCGCAGCTACTATGCGCAGCTACACGGAAAAAATCGCGGTGAGAATCGCTCGTTAAAGCGAGTCGCGCCTGCGATGTCGCCGGCGACTCGCGTCGTCACGTCGCGACTCGCCCGTCGTGGCGACGGGCGATTTCAGTGTGTTCTTCGCCTAAAATGAAGAGTGCTACAATAATAAAGTTATATTCTGCGCTACGACAAAAATGTCGCTCAGTATCACTAGCACATATCGATGCATCGCTTAGTCAATGTCAAATGGACGGCTCGCGAGCAATTTGCTTGTCCGCGTCAGCGAACCGGGGAGTGCCTTAAAATAACAAGACTGTTTCGGGTTGTACATCTCATTTGGCCGAATGGGCGTTCCTCTCGGGTTGTCTCCGCTTAAAAGGAACTATTAAATTGTTTACGGTTTGGCGTAAGGCTAAGGAATATATTAAGCTTTTGGTATAAGTGTAATTATATTAAAGTATGAAAATAATAAAATAAATATTGTGGAGACAATATTATACAAATCGATCCAGTCCCAAACTAAGCAATTTGTATCATGGGTACTAGACGACGATATACACTTAGGTATATAGATAAATATATACTTAAATAGATAAAAAAACATTCAAGACTCAGGGATAAGCATACGTTCAAGTTCTCGACACTGTCCCAGCAGTTGCCCAATAGGGGTCACAGTGGAGTATCAATTATTGGGTATTAGCGTGTCAAACACTAGGAAGTTTATCTTATTTGCTACGTTTTAGCTTATTTTTAACCACCGACGCAAAACGAGGAGTGTTAAGTTTGACGCCCGTGTCTTTTTACCCGACTGCGGCGAAGCCCAAAGGAGGGTTATGTGTTTGACCTGTATGTATGTATGTCCGTTCCTATGTCCGCTCGTAACTGCTCAACACCAAAACCGATTTTGATAAATGACACATCATTAGATTCGTCTTGATTGCGCGAGTGTCACTGGGTATGAAGTTTGTTAAAATAAATAAAATGGCGGCACTTTTAAAGTGCACCGCGGTCGGGTTTTTTTTTAGTAAAAATATTTAGTTATTGTTTGTCGGTGGCATCGTAGCTCTCGAACGGATGGATCGATTTCGATGCGGTTTTTTTACGTGAAAGCAGATTTCCTTGCGGGTGTTCTTAGCTATGTTCCGTAAAAATCGATCCAGCAGTTTGAAGAGTATCAGCTCTTTCCCAAAATGATGTAAGGCATTTCCAGCATAAAATGAAATTTTAGTACAAAAATTACATTTAAAAAACATGAAATAAAACTTAAATTAAAAACTCCCGATGAAAAATAACTCTAAAAAGTAAAACATAATATAGACCTACACCTACCTATCTATTGGCCTTTTATATATTAATATAAGTTGTTGTCGGGGGACCTATTTACATGCAGTACTAAAACAGAAGGTTCCTCGACAGCAACTTATCTTAAAACATAAAAGGCCAACAGATAGGTCGGTAGGTACATATTGTTTATTACTTTTTAAAGTTTTTTTCGTCGTGGGTTTTTCTAAATTTTTAATTTAAGTTGTATAATGCTATACTGAGACCTAAGGTTGCTTTCAAAATAGTTAGAGAAATTAAAGTATACTCGTATAAACATAAACACATTTTTACCTAAAAAAAACCCGACCGCGGTACTCATTAAAAGGGCATAAAATCCGCCATTTTGTTTATTTTAGCGAACTTCATACCCAGTGACACTCGTGTCATCACGACACAAGATGCAAGAATCTAATGATAATCATTTATCACAATCGGTTGTGCCGTGGAGTAGTTATGAGTGGAAATAGGAACGGACATACATACAGGTCAAACACATAACCCTCCTTTTGGGCTTCGCCGCAATCGGGTAAAAATTAAGACATTCAGTTATTACTCCACTGGTTGAATGGTTGAGACGCTAGGCTAGAAATCTAGAGGTGTTACGTTGGATACCTCAGTATGAAATAGGCGTGGGCATTTTCGTTGTTCCGTGTTTTACATCTCATTTGGCCGAACGGTGTTCCTCTCGGTTTGCCTCTGCTTAAATGGAACTATAAAACTGTTTGCGGTCTGGGGTAAGGCTAAACGGGATATATTAAGCTTTTGGAATAAGCGTAATTGTACTATTTGCTGCGTTTTAGCTTATTTAAATGTTTTACTTAGGCTTTCGTTTTCAAAATGATTACAGAAATCAAAGTACACTTATAGTAAAGTTGAAGGCGTTCAGTGGCAGTTGTGCTGCTACTAATTGCTGCGATTTAGCTTATTTTAGCACTTTCACAACCAGGCAAAGAATCGAACATTACCCCAGCAACCGACAGAGCCTGCTGGTGAGTTTGAGGCCCCAAAATAATGTGTGTGCGGGTTGTTGAACATGAAAGTGTTAATGTTGTATAGCGAACTAAGGTTGTAGCTTTCAGATTAGTTACAGAAATCAAAATATAGAGCAAAATTACTCCTTCATCTCCTGCTGCGTTTGTCGAATAGCTGAGGCACTAGGCTGGGAATCCAGAGGCTGTTAGGTATTAGATACTCTTTGCTGTGTTTTAGCTTATTTTAGTGTTATGCTAAACTCGGTCGAGATCGGTCGGAGTATTCTCGTTTATTTTACAGTTATGAAACTTTTTGGCGACGGATGGTGGCCCTTACTGCACTATTAAGTAACAAACATTCGAAAATCTGCATAAACTTTCACAATTATAATATTAGTAAGGTTTTGATTTTGAAACTTTTTTCGAGCGTTGAACTCTACAGTGAACGCGAGAAGAATACGAAAAAATAATAGAAGGTTAGTATCGACGAGATTTTATCGAGTAGGTATCGATATTTATTTTTATTTTGAATGTCAAGTTTCAAAAGATTTAGTTCATCTGTGCACTCTAAAATAAAATTGGTTGCTCCTAACAAGATTGTGATAGTTATAATCAAGCATCTTGATTCCATACAAGCCTAACAAGACGTTAGATGCACCAACTAAGATGATATTGATTGTTTATCATAGTTCAATTAACCATGTTCTGATTTGATTCAACAAACGTTTATGTATAAGGTAACTAATCAAACATGATCGAATCATACCAAGAAGAAAATAATGATAGAAACAAGGAATATATTTGTTAAAATTATCAAGATTCTAGATTGTTGTATTAATCACTAATGAACTTACTGTTTTAATTAATCAGCTTTCGTTGATACGTTTAATATCTTGTTTGTTTTATTTAAGTTAACGCCAACAAAGAGAAAATCTCTCTTAGTTGGCTCAAATTTTTCAGAGTGTGAGCAGCTGCCTCCATAATGGACTGTCCGGACAGAAGCTAATGTGGTCAGATTGCCCATCTGGTCTCTTTGTCTTCGTAGGTTGGTTAACGAAATTGGCTTGCTTCGGAAAAATACTTCGCAAAATGATCCCTAAGAACAAGCACTGGTAAACTGTCTGTTTTCTTAGAATTTGCAAAGTATAAAGACGAGCAAGTAGTCCAACTTCGGTGAACGCGCGATAGCATGTCTGTGTGAGTGCTATCCATACTAGAGTATTCTTACGCATTCTTATTTCTTTGCCTGTAGTGCGTCCGTACACGGCGCGCACACATTCAAGCGCGCGATGTACTTTTTGTAAGAAGAAAAATTACTGCTCTTATACTGTGGTATTTGTCTCTTTTTGTAACGTCATGGTGGTAAAAATATATGGTAGCTTTCATTCAACAGTTCAATGGAGCGCATTAGGGATGTAACGATACATAATTTTGCCGATACGATACCGATATTTGTAGTTAATTATCGGCGATACCGATACCAATATCTTAGCTAACTAATGAAGTATGAACTTCAGATGTATTATTTGTATGTCCTTATTATACCTAAAACTTGGCTCTATTTAACAGAGAGTCAACCTTGAAGGTGTAAAGTAAAAATAAAGAAATTGTCAACACAAAATATATTTTTTTATTATGAACCAAATATATAATTAACATAGTAATTATTATTGCACAAGGTAATAGACCAATATATAAATTAAGTCAGTAATCGAAATTACTTCTTACAATTTTTTTTCATACAACAAATTCTTTTCGCGCTCTTCAAATATCGGTTGTATATTATCGGCGATACCGATATATCGGTATCGGTATCGGTATCGTTACATCCCTAGAGCGCATAAATCACCCCAACTTAACTTCAAAAATCGACACATTAATCAATAGAACCGCTAAGTTTCGTGTTGCGATCAAACGGGAGTTCATTAGTGTTCCGAACAATCCGAAAAAGTTAGTTCATAAAACTGGCCACGAACTATTAATTGCTCTGTCTAAGCTCGCTGATCGAATATCAACTTCGAACGCGTTCTACCATTTTATTGTTGGTTTTGTATAAACGAAACGAAACAGTGTAGAGAAAATGTTATTGTTCCATTAATATGTTGAAGTTACGAGTAGTTCACTAGTTAAAGATCTGAGTAATGCTTTTATTATGGAATTTGTAAAAACAGTCATATGGAAATAATAATAGCGAAAATGGCGGGACCGCAGCATGTAAAATTTCTTTTATTTTCAAATATATTTCTAGTCCCTTCCATTTAGTACTTTAATCTGGGTTTTAAGATACCGAAAGCATCACTTTTCCAAATTTCATTATACAGAAATCGGAAATTATTTATTTGCATAGGCACAGTTTGTGAGATTGCGTGCAAGCGTGCAAATATTCTGAGTTTATGTGTTTTCAGAATACAACACTAATCTAACGTAACCTTGTTATATTTTCTATTATGCAATCTCAAAAGGCAAAATGGTGGTTTAGTTAGAGGAAAATGGCTCTCTGAATTTGGAAAATTTCACAAGAATGATTCATCCGAAATTATGACTTCCGTTCTTTGTCTGTTCCCGTTACGGACATCTATTCCTTTGGTAACGAAAGTTAACCATGTAAATTGTATGGTTAACCTTTGTTATACAAAGGAACAATATTAACAGTTTGTTAAATTAAACCCTTAACCATGGATCTTTTTTTATTAAACGACGCATATACCAATTGTGTATTTCGGGGAAAATAAATAAGTAGTAACTCGAAACAGTAATGGCGAACATTTACGTCCAAATTGGTAATTAACACAGTTATTTGCCAGATTTTCACTTACCGTGGAAAATATTGTTGTATTTGCAGTTTAATATTCAATATCCCGAATACTTTCATAATTGCAAATTTTACAAGTAACATTTAATTCGAAATTACGTTTAAAATACCATAGTTTACCAATAAAATATCTGAATATGAATCTGTTATTGTTGACACTAAACCCAAACGACAATGTATCAATACAATCACGGTACGCCACTAGCAATAACATTATGATGAAACGGTGCAAGCAGAAATATCTGGTCAGGTACCACATTTTATTGCAATTGCCATAAGGTCGTGTCAGATATGTATGCAATTTCAATAATGCCGTGTCAGATATTTATGTAATTGCACTAATGCCGTGTCAGATATTTATGTAATTGCTATAATGACGTGTCAGATATTTATGTAATTGTAAAAATGCCGTGTCACATATTTATGTAATTGCAATAAGGTCGTGTCAGATATTTATGCAATTCACCTCCGGTGGCGCTACAACCCTTTGTGGGTGTTGGCCATGCAATTAAAATAAGGCTGCAAATACCGCTGGAAAGACTTGATTGAAGCAGATATACGTGATCTTGGAGGTGGTGTAAGCTGGCGAGAAACTGCGTAAGTCCGAGTGAAGTGGCGTGTTCTTATATCGGAGCCGAGACTCATTTTGGTTGGTTGTGCCAGCCTAGGTAGGTAGGTAGGCAATAAGGTTATGTCAGATATTATATGCAAAGATTCATAATATACACTCACGAACTCACGAACTATGAATTCGGGTATTTTTCTATGAACAATGATATAGAAAATGACCCGATTTCATTGTCCGTGAGTGTATTATTACCGATTACTGTACAAAGCATTTGTGCAAATGATTGTTAAGTTATTATCTCGGTAAATAATACAAGCGTTTGAAATTGTTGAAAATCAAATGGCGTTTGATATGACAATTGAAACGTTTATTTATTCGTGTACACTGATTTAAATCACTTGAGCCGATTGCAGTAGCTATAAATATTCAATAGCGCAACTAACGTTCAAATGCTGGAATCCCGTAGCACGATAATTAATCGAATAACGTTTAACTAATGCCAGGAGTGGCTCACTCCGCGATTTCGCCGCGAGGCTACTAGTACAGTCGAGTTCATTTACATCTACACATATAAGAGAACATAAATACACGCTTTTATGCTCCTGACAAATAGGGTTGTGTTCAGATATTTTTGTTCCCGTAAGTGTGTAAATGAACTCGACTGTACCAAATGTTGCCCCTTCGCGGGCGGGAGCACGCTTTATTTGATAGAGAGAGAAGCGGTGCGTTCCGTCCGGTGGTCGGACCTGAACGTCAGTTTTGTTAGAGAGAGAGACTTCGTTTGTAGTATTATTATTTACCTACTTATTCTGTGCTTATAATAATAAATAAATAATAAATATTAGGGGACAATCTTACACAAATCGAACTAGCCCCATAGTAAGCTCAATAAGGCTTGTGTTATGGATACTAGACGACGATATATTTAATAGATACAAATACTTAAATACATAGAAAACATCCATGACTCAGGAACAAATATTCGTGCTCATCACACAAATAAATGCCCTTACCGGGATTCGAACCCAGGACCTCGTGCTTCGTAGACAGGGTCACTACCAACTAAGCTAGAGGGGGCTTATGTGTATTCAAATTGAAACTTTCAAATATCTATATATCTAATTCGAATATCCATATCCAAATATAATCCAAACTAATTGACCGAGCGAGCACGAATCGCGACCAAAGCGTCCCCGTTTCAGCTTGGGCAAAAATGCTTTCTTAGGTCTGTCTGTCCGGCTATCTGCTCTACAGGTCGCATTTCTCGTGAAATTTTGTTAGCAGGTTTGATAAGTTTTTGTCGATTCAGGTTTTGGAAATTTTTCAAAATGGCGGAATCATGAGGGTTGACGTCCGCGTCCCGAGGTCTACCTGTTCACAGACCCAATATAGTATCAATAAAATGCGATAGTAACTCTGTTTGTCATTTGTCTGTCTGTTTGTTATCTTTTCACGCTTAAACTAGACCGGCTGTGATGATAACGTTTGGTATTATTATGTAGAGACTTTGAGATTTGGGAAACGAATTACCTAAATTTTCAGTATTGTGGCTAATTAGCGTTTGTTTGTGCATATTAAACCCAACTACTTATTTTAGTCTAAAACACTGTTATGTTCCTGCTCAATTTTCACAACAAACGTTTTACATGTAATTACTAGAAGCACACGTTGTTTCCCTTAACTATTCGTCTTCCCCCATACTTCACTTGACGGTGTTACCCCAAAAATAAAAGACAGTAACGCACTAAGTTTACACGGAGTAAGTGCCTTTTATTACTAGGACGGTAAAGTAGGCGCGGTGCATAGTGTTGCCAGATGTCGCGATGTGACGGGATGTATTGATTTTCAGGGTCTGTGGTTACGTCCCGATTTACACTTGATCGGGACACCAATATCCCGATTTTTAAGATGTCAAGTTTTGGGTCAGTCAAAGAGGGCAGGGTTCCACATATAATACAACAAATCGCAATATCATCCCAGGCTACGGCAAGTCACCTATGCGCTGGATTGACCAAGTGAAAGCTGCTGTTGGATAACGCATAGGTACGCATCATATAGAACAGAAGATTACACAGAAGGATGAACATCCCAAGTAGCACACAAGCTGTATAAAAGCTTATACAGCTATTATACCTCCACTTTAGGCGCTATAAGAGCTGTATAAGCTTTTATACAGCTTGTGTGCTACTTGGGATGGTATACTTACCAACCTTACTTCCGTACCATGCCGCAGGGGCCATTTTTAAATTTATATTAGTTTTAGTTTATAGTATATCTAATTTTAACTTAGTTTTAGTCCCTTTGTAATGTTATTATTTGAAATAATTGAGTAGTCAAAAAATATAATTTGGTTGCAATTAGAATACATATCTCATATCCACACACAACACGAACACTCTCATTTTCACTATACATAATCGTAAGAAACAAAATAGTCAACAACAAAATGAAAATCGGCCCTCAAATAGTTTCAGATCTGGCAACACCAGCGGTGCATAAGGTACCAACTGACAAGTGCAATTGCCGAGATACGAGATAGCGCAGGCACGCCCCGCTGTTAACACTTCCCTGGCACGCCAGGGGGCACGACCTCGCAGATAACACTTTACGATTTTTAACCGAGGCTCCAGTGCAGTAGGTTTTAGACGGTTTTAGACGCGCCTTAGTAAGGGTGAATATAATCATAAGTCCCACTTTGCTACATACCATTAAAATAAATGTGAACCTCGACTCAAACTGTGGAATAAGTTGTCGCCTGCAGTGTTTCAAGACCGATTCGACCTTCAAACCTTCAAGAAAAGAGGGTACTCCCACCTGAAAGGCTGGCAACGCACTTGTGACTCTTTTGGTGTTGCAGGTGTCTATATATGCTATGGGCGACGGTGATTGCTTACCATCAGGCGACCCGACGGCTCATTTGCCCCCAATTTCATAAAAAAAGAATCATTCGTTGACAATCTCAACACATACATACTTTGAAAGCATAGTGTAAGTGTTAACATTGTACCCAAAGTTATTACTTATGTAATATTATCAGGAGTAGGTCACTCCGCGATTTCGTCGCGCGGCTGCGAGTAGGTACCAAATGTTGCCTCTTCGGAGAGGCTTAGAAGAGAAAGAGCTCGTGTTATGCTATGGAGAGAGACGATCGGGTGCGCTGCGTTCCGCCCGGTGGTCTGAACTTCAGTTTTGTTAGAAAGATTAACCTCTGTACGTAGTAGGTACTAGTACTTATTAATACTAAGGGCAGTTAAATAAATAATGTCTCACATCGCAAGTGTCTGTGGTAAGAATATGTGTTTCAAATTTTATGACCGAATTTGTTGACCACATAAAGTCGTTGAAATTTCAACTTTTAACTTTAGAGAATCCTACCTAGCCGATGACTTTTGTGTGAGTAGGTTTCCGTTTGCAGAATTGCGTCCATTAAATCCCTCTATCTACAGTGGTTGGGGCTCTACGTTCTCTGTCAGTACCATAATCACGGAACTATTATCTATGTATAGTTACAAGTCATGCCAATGTAGAGTCGACAATCTGGAACGTCGACTCAGTGGCTCCACACGTTCGTTTATAAAGCAATTATATTGATGGCGTGTAGGGCTCCTATAGAGTATTATTGCCAGCAACGCGGGATCCACAGAACTTCAATACTCTACTTTTTTACTAATGTAAATGTTTGTTAAGATGCTTGTTATTAAATAATACGGTAACAATCGATTGGATTGAGATTAAAGGCATACAACTAGACCAAATACTGAATTGAAACCTTGAACGGTCGTTGTCGATTGACCAACGACTGGCACAAAGCGCTTTGCTTCCGCTTTCATTATTAGGAGCTAGAGAGTAGAACTCTTTTCCGGCAGACCTTTTCCCGGAAAAATATAACTTAATTGGATCCCTTGAGGTCGAGAGTGAATAGGCACTATCTAGGTAAGCATGCTCCATCATCGACTTTATCTTCACTTACCAACAGGTGAGATCAAAGTCAAATGCTTGTTACTCATCGCGAAAAAAATCTTTTTATTGCAGTAGGGATCTCCCTACTTTTTTGTTACTTCATTAACCCAAAGGATCTCCTTTGGGTTAATAAAGTAAATTACGCGGGCCAAATCGTAGGAAAATTCTGTAAATAATAAATCGCCCGTCACGTTAAACGAGTAGGTATCGAGTGAAAAAAGTAATATGTCTCTTTGTTTCGGCTTAAGGTGGGTAAAAATTATCTTATTCGTTAATCGGAGTCATAATCTACTTGTATACCAAATTTTATGGACATTGGTCTGATAGTTTATACGTGATGCACGCACAAACAAGCAGACACACAGACAAAAAATTTAAAACAATTTATTTATTTACCTTTTATTACTGACTTTTTACATTTTCCAGTTACTTTTTTGAAATAATCTTTAGGGCATTTCTCCAGAAATATGTCTGCGACTCATTCATCTGTATCCATATATTTAGTATAAAAAAGGGCCAGATGAATGAGGTGACCGCAGACATATTTCTGGAGAAATGCCCTTTAATGTACAAACACGGTCTTTCAAAGATTTTATTATATAAGGATACACGGAAATAACATGTCTAGTCACCTTTATTTGAAAATGAGATTTTAATCTCGAAATCTAGAGCTCGCAATATAACTGACCACTTGATTACAGGCGAATATCTCAATTATTTTTTTTTTTCACTTTAAAAGAGATGGTTACAATAGTAATAGTTCCCGATGATTAACTTTCAAACCACTATAACTCAAAAAGTTACTTAGATGACTAGACATGTTCTTTCAGTGTAGGTACCCTTCATATGTAAGTAATGCAAGTACAAAGTC
Source organism: Eudemis profundana (assembly GCA_947034925.1). Taxonomy (NCBI): domain Eukaryota; kingdom Metazoa; phylum Arthropoda; class Insecta; order Lepidoptera; family Tortricidae; genus Eudemis; species Eudemis profundana. Next base: position 4,871,935 of record OX344809.1, read on the forward strand.
TAATATCAAAGGCCTGCAAGAGAAAACACATTTTTTTTACAATAACTCCCCTTTTCACGCTCCGTGATTCCTCCGCGTTACTGCAGCAATAACTTTCCCTAACACAATTTGACTGAGCAAGTACAATGTACTCGTACATAGTTAAGCGAGCCTTCTACGTGATAGATGTGACACTTAAATTTGAGTGTTACGATTACGACATGTCGTTAACTCTGTGTATCTCGGCTTACACCTGACTATCTCCCGCCAGTACTAAACTTGGAAATTTATTATGTTTAATTATTAAGGTATTACATTAAATTTATTAAGCTCTGCGGAACATAGTAAGGCCATATTTCGTCCATATTTGAGCTGTATAGTGCTAGGTAGATGTAATTTTTATTTATGAATAAAACAAACAAAATCCAGTGAACTAGAGTGCGACTACGCTAAGTTTGCAGAGGTAAAAAAAGGTTTTATTTAAAAAAAATCATATGGCAACATCACAAGAAAGGGGTAATCCTTTTTTACTATAATGTGTCTACAATCTACATACATACCTACTGAAATAAATATTCAGGATAGTCTTGCACAAATCGATCTAGTCCCAACAACAAAAAAGCATAACAAAGTATAACAAAGGCTTTGTAAATCTTGATGCCATTGATTCTGCGATTGATCATCAACATTTTTATTTCAACCCAGAGATATTCACTGATGAACACAGGGTTCCGCCAAAGATTTCTACTCCTACAACGAACGATTGTACGTTTATTGCCTCCATCGACTTCCGGCGACCTCAACTGGGATACACGCTGTGTCATCTGACTCGTACAAGTAGGCTGCATTCAAGAATGTTTACTCTTACTCATAGCCGATGGGATGGCTATGAGTTCTTCAGCTATATGCCCAGACCATTTCCACTTCAACGCGCTAGTATGTCAATCAATATATACATTTTATATATAATGTCATAACTTATGATTTTATATGCAATTTCCTAATTGAAATTCATTGTAAAAATTGAGCTCGATTAGAGTTGATCAAAAGCTCCTGGAACGCCCATAATCAACAAATACGTAGGTAACTTAAAGTTCCTATCATTTTATCTGAACAAAGGCATTGCCTGCCATTGTCGATACAAAAACTTGTTTCAATTCAGCTCCATTTAAAATTTCCTGTTAAATATTAAAAGGAATCACTATTTTTACGAATTTCTAGGTAGATATAAAAATAAATTTATTTCCTGTGTTACTGAACAAACAATGGCTACTTACTTTATTTACAATTACTTAAGTACTTAAAAAGCCTAATTCCGTAATTGTGGTTTACGCGGTCTAGACGGTAAGCGTTTCAGTGTAATTGGATCAAAATGGTTAGGTCTCTGTCACAATAAAATTGTCAAGGGGCTTGTTTTTCGCCTTTTTTAGACAGTTTATTGTATTGAATGTTTTTATCTGGACTTAAATATTGGAGCTATTATAGTACCGACCTTGAAGGACCAAACTTTTTAAAATATCAAAGTGAGTTTTGAACTTTTATTTATTCACACGGAACCTTTTGTAAATAGGGTCAAAAAATTTTTAATTTGCACACATTGGGACTTAGCCTCCTGAATCCAGGAATATAATTTCCTTTGATATCTAAAACGGAATTATGATAATTAAGAATCCAACAATCAATCAACTAAGACACAACAACGCGATTTTTTTATACATTTTTTGTCTAATGGTTTTGGGTTGCATTTCGAGGTGTTCTAAGTAGCTAATTCTCAGGAACTGTTTAATAAAGACATGCTCATCAACGAAAATGTATCTATTTTAAAAAAAAATCTTTTCTTTTATATGTATAAATTGCTACAACGACCACAGTGTGACGTATGCATTACACTAAAAATATTTCTCCATTTAGTTTTACAAGTAAGACACAAAAAAGAGCAAGGGCAGGCACAGGCAGATTTACGAGGCTTAACCTAAGTCCCTGCCTGTACTTATTTGTACCTACTGCTTATACGAATGCCAGGTTTAGCTCGCGGTCGTACCGGGTTAGAACTTTCGGCATACATTTTATGTATTGCTTGGTAATTGGTTTTGTATTATGTATGAGGCATCATTACTAGTTGGAAAATATATAGGAAAGAAAAACAAGTTTTAGGCTACATATGTACTTGTGTGTGTATGTGTGTATTATTGTAAGTAACTGTCAGTGTAAGAAATTAATTTGAACATAATTATTATCTTTTTATTATTGTAATTTAATTCAATTAATCTTATTGTTAAATTTTTTTTGACAGGTGAAATTGAAAAACATTTTACGAATAAATGAGTATGACTATGTGTATGAAAGAAACATGAAGTGTTGATGTTGATGATACGAAAGTCAAAGTAGATAGTAAGATTGAGGGCGCTTGCTGTGTGCTCCGGTGGGCAAGTGGTTAAGGCGCTGGGCCGGAAATCCAGAGGTACCGGGTTCGATTCTCGGTCTGGACCACAGGCGAGTACCATTTAATTTTTCTATATACTTTGATTTCTTGTATCAATATATGCAAGTTTTGTCTGTTAGTTTACGCCACGGTATGAAATGTAAATAAGGAAAAAGTAATTGAAACAAATTACTGCAAAAGAGTTAGGTAGTTACTTCTATAAAAGCAAATACTTTGATAATGACTATGTCAAGTATTGGTACTAAGATTGTTCCCACAGGAAAGGTAGATCGCTTTCTTTTAAATTTTCTCAAGTAAACTAATCGAACTCAAAAATAAAATCTCAAGGATTATTTCTAGCAGTGCACTTAGAAAACGTACCAAAAAAAATCTAATTTTTGGACAATAAAATTGTTATTTATTTATTACATAAAAGCACTGGCAGATATTGTACAGCCTAAAGTCACGGCAGGTAGCGGGATACACTTTTATAACATATTATTTAAGGAGCACGGAAGTGCGCTAAGAAAGGATTTTTCCGAATTTAACCCTTAGACTCCTTAGGGGGTTGAAATGGGGCAGATAGTTTGTATAAAAAAGTAGTAAATTGACGCTAACGCAATGATCCCTTTGAGGTTTTGTCAATGACTAGATACCCTAGTTATTGACAAAACCTCAAAGGGATCATCGAAATAAAAATCAAACTTGAGATAGAACTTTTTAACCCTTTTTTATGAAATTCCCATTACTTCTATCCCACATTAAATTCGCACGTGAGAGCACTGATTTATGTCACTATCCAAAAGCCAAACCTTACAAACTTTTGATCAGTGATCACTGAGTCTGATTTATCGTTTCTCGCATGATATATGCACGCTACCGGTTTCCCATTCGCAAAAAAGGCTACCTATTCCGTTACTGTCTAAAAAAAGCCAAACTGGCGATCCTTATTGGGTTGAGTTTTATTTTGTTCAAGGTTCGTCATAAATATGTTTACACACAAATTTATGACGTTTATTTTTACAGTTTTTGAGGTTGTTACCGGTTTGTAACATAATATAATATTTTGGACGTCGTAACGCCCATGGTAAACACATGTTACGACACATCTGAAATGGCGTGTTAAAAATATCCTGTTTTTATGCTATTAAGTTCCACTTTGTTATAATAATGAGTGAAATGAAATGAAATTTCATTTCACTATAATAATGAGTGAAAGCTTAAGCCATTTTTGTTTTAAAAAATTACTATAAAATCAGGTTTTCTTATGTTTCTTTAAACAATCACACTAAAATTGCTTTCCTGAAAAAAAAAATTGGAGAAAGTTATAAGTACCTAGCAATAAAACAACTTTTAACGTATTAAATCGCGTATATTACTACATTTTAAGTCCCGACGTTTACTATGAGTGATAATCGCGGAAACCGGAGACAATATTAACGTTATAAGTAGTTTTTAGGGTTCCGTACCAAAATGGTAAAAAAGGAACCCTTATGGTGCGACTCTGTCTGTCTGTCTGTCTGTCTGTCTGTCTGTCCGTCTGTCACAGCAAGATATCTCAGGATCTACTGATGCTATCGACTTGAAATTTGGAATAGTGTTAAGAACCGCTAACTCGAGCTTATAGGATGTAAAAAAATTCTTGTAACTTTTTTACTTTTTTTTTAAAGGGGTCCGTAATGAGACTTTGCAAATTGAAAGTAGGGCTATTATATCGAGTGAGGTATCAAATGAAAGGGCTTAATTTGTAGATTAAAACAGTATTTTTGTAATTTTTTTTAAATAATTAGTTTTTGATTTATGGCGTAAAACGTTAAAAAAATACCGTTCCCCCCCTATTATCTTCGAAGTTACTGAACAGAAAAATCTGTAATAATTACCAATTATTAATGTCATCCTATATATTACAGGAAAAATATAACGGTTTTCCTAACTTGCACTGTTTTTGAGAAATTTGCAAAAATCTTAACACATACTTATTTGCTCCTACTAAACTAATCGCCATATAGTTTTTCTTGAACTATTCATGTATCTTATGAGTTTGTACGGAACCCTCGGTGCGCGAGTCCGACTCGCACTTGGCCGGTTTTTTTTTAAACGATAATGATTGTCTATTTAATATAAAATAACGCTTTAATTGACCTTAAAAAAACAAAATCAACTACGAAATTAGAAAAAAATCCGATATGCTTGCGTGGCGATGGAAGAGCAATGGAAAATAATAAAGAAAGTCCTGAAAATAAGGACCGCCCTAGTAACAGCGGTATATTTTCAGCAACACGAAACTTTTCTTATTTGTGTAAATGATATCCCCCGGTCACTCAGGCTAGTGAATTACAATAAATCATTAAGCTGACGACCGCTTTAGCTTAGTTGGTAGTGACCCTGCCTATGAAGCAAGAGGTCCTGGGTTCGAATCCCGGTAAGGGCATTTATTTGTGTGATGAGCACGAATATTTGTTCCTGAGTCATGGATGTTTTCTATGTATTTAAGTATTTGTATGTATGTATCTATTAAATATATCGTCGTCTAGTATCCATAACACAAGCCTTATTGAGCTTACTATGGGACTAGTTCGATTTGTGTAAGATTGTCCCCTAATATTATTATTATTATATTATTATTATTATATTATTATTAAGCTCATAACTTTTGTAAAAAAAAATGTATTGTTTGAACAGGATAAAGGGCGGTGGACAAAAGCTGTGGAAAAAACGTGGTCTCCAGAGAGACGCCATCGCGGTCAGACCAGTGATTAATTACTGCCGAGATTTATGATGAAGAAGACCGATTATTCTTGTCGATAACATAACAGACAGCTTAGGTTGTGTGTAGAGATATAACTGTAAGACTGATGGCGATAGGTACGGGTAATAAATTCAATTTACTTTACCCGAGGCCATAAGTGGCCTTTTTCTGTCCCTTACATGGAGAGAAAATCCCATTTCCTGGCTGGGTATTAAAAAACCCCAGGATGCATATTTATGACCTTCACTTATGGTTCGGGGTTGTTTACTTTATTGTAACAGTAAGACTAATAAAATGAAACATTCCCAAGGTGAACTCCCTGCTAAGATTTTTCCATCGCGCTACAATACGGGATTTTTTAAAAAGGGCGTCGTCAAATTTCTTCGAGACCTGCCGGTCTCACGTCTGCAGTCACGGTCTGTGTTGCCACGCATTGGTAACCCATCTAGTGCAAACGTCTATAGGCGACGATGACCGTTCCATCAGGTGGACCGTCTGCCTGTTTGCCAGTCTAAGGCAATAAAATCAGATAACAGTAGCGGATATCTTCTGATTGTAAAAACGTATGTAAATTACCTTTAAATAATAAGTAAGCTTTAAGTACGTTTCTAGATTTACGCGGGCTAGTGTTTTGCAATTCGACGTCTGATATTTTGCCTATTTTGCGTGAATGGGTTGAAATCACTACCCTTGCCCACCCAGGTATAAGTAAGCCATTGATTTGCAATTTGCCTTTCTTAGTTACCTATATTTAAAGGAATTTTGGGAAAAAGTTTCATAGTTGATAATTATTTTTTCTACAAAATAAATATTTCATAGAAAATATAATTGTAAAATAATCTCAAGAGAGTAACGCAAAATCTATCAAGTTTGTCTTTTAATGAAATCTCATTGAAATGCAATCTCAATAGATTTAGTTCGTAAGAAACATTTTAAAATTAAACTTTAAATCATGACGAAAATTTTATGAAATTCCAGTGTGGGGGCAAAGATAAATTAAATTTGTTACAAAAGTCCCATTGGACGGCTACGGTCACGATATTAAATTTATGCCATCAAGTGGCATTCAATGGAAGGCATTTAACTTAAATTTTCAATCGCGGAATTCAATAATACCTGGAATGTACCTACGTTTACCTACAATCGAAATTTCGCTTCGCTTCGCTCCGAAATGTGTTCAATTATAATTTATACTGCCAAATATAAATTAATATCTGCCTTCGAGTTAACGAGCGCGAATTGATACTGGTTTTAATTAAATCACATAAATTAGGAGTCCATATTCGTTACAGATTTTACCGCTGCCGCTATTGTAATAAAGTAACGGTTTTTTATCTGTTGGCATTATCGATTGGATGATATTGCATATTTGAAAAATATTGCATATCAATTTAAATAATACATTTAATTTCACTTTTAAAAAGACAATGCAATAATAAAATAACTTTCTTGTGAACAAAGGCTTTGTACGATGTTAAGGCGACAAGGTCAAGCGTTATAATTAAAAACATAATTAACAAATACGTAGCTTTTAGATGTACAATATTATTTTAAGTAAATCTAGTTTTTAGTCAGTGTCTAACCCACATGTTTGGTAAGTAAAAACTAAATAAACGGTCTCAGTCATAGAAACGGAACCCTACAAAAAAAAGAAAACAGCATTTCGGGGTTTTATATATTTTTTACATAAAATTATTTATGAATTTCGGGGAAGTAGTAAAACAAACGGATATGTGGATTTTTGGTTATTAAATTTATTCCCGCGTAATAGTTGTAACGAACTAAAAAATGGACGGTTCAGATCTACTAATTCATCATTAGGTTTTAATTATAATGTGTAAATGTGACATATTAATCCTAATTGAAATGTCTTAGACGTTTAAAACGCTCTTCAATTTAGGTTTTTTTTTCTGATTCAAAGCATTGAACATTTTCTTATAGCCACATTAAAGGATATTTTGTAAAATGATCCGTCAGGGCCACCTGCCATTATAATCTATATCAACTTAGTTTTAAATCGAAGTAAAATCTCAGTTAATTGATAATATATCCTGAAAGTACTTAACAAAACGTAAACAACTTATTATCCACACATAACCCACATATTTGACAATTATCATATACCATCTCAGTCGTATAGGTATGCAGGTAGTTAAAATGAAATGCTAGACTGGGTCGTGAGCCGCTCACCTTACATAATACTACCTAATTTACTTAAAAAAAGCTTATCTTTATAAAAGACAGGCGACAGGTAAGACGTTTTAGATTTAGAGAGCATAGCAGGGATAAGAGTTTTACGGAGCATAAAAGAGACATGTCGAAAATCTGCCGCCGTAAAACATGGCGTCCGGGCCGCGTACAGTCGGCGAAAATATTCGTTTAGTAGGTACAGTCAACATTAAAAGCGCGGTATTCGTTTTTTAGTTAAATTAGCGAGCTGCTCAGCTCAAAATAAGAAGCAAGATAAAATTATTTTTATTAAAGGGTCGGTGGAAAAAAAGTTTTAAATATACTGTTTAAAAACGATGATCAATCAATTACAATTTAGGGTTAAGATATTTTTTAATACATTTAATGTATGCCACACCTGGCCATAAAGCGGCTTTTACCGCTAGCAACGCGTACGGAAAAAGCCGTTTTCTGGCCAAGTGTAGACATAAAATTATGTACACAACACGGGAGGTAATAAAGAAAGCCCTCGATCGCATATTTAGTATTAGAGGATTCTTACATATTACACTAGTGGCTCTGTGAGCTGTAGACCTCGTGAGTCTATCAATCCCCATGACGCCGCCATTTTGAAAAAAAAATCAAAAAACTCAGTCGACAAAAAAAACTACAGAATTACAGGGCCAGCTTTAAAATTTTCACGAGATTGGTTGAGAAATGCAACCGGTAGAGGAGAATAGTCAGACAGACATCTGACGGACATAGGTGTGATAGCATTTTAGCCCAAATTGAAACGGAGATCTTCGCTCGCTTCGCTCACTCGTTCAAAAATGAGGATAGATGTGTACCTTTTCAATGTAAAGTCTCTGAAATGATCACGTCCACACTCGTTAGGATAATTATCGCCACGCATTATTACCACTCTGTTAATTCTGTGATCCCTTTGATGATTTCGTATAGTGGTCCATTAATTAGGGTTCCGTACCAAAATCGTAAAAAAGGAACCCTTATGGTGCGTCTCTGTCTGTCTGTCTGTCCGTCTGTCACAGCAAGATATTTCAGGATCTACTGATGTTATCGACTTGAAATTTGAAATAGTGTTAAGAACCGCTAGCCCGAGCTTATGGGATGTAAAAAAAATCTTGTAACTTTTTTTACTTTTTTGACGTGATAACGTCTTATAAATCGATGAAGCCGGCTGCACGCACGAAAAAGTGTCCGGTTACCTTGCAGGGTCGTTACCTGTCAAATAGGTACTTTATATTATTCCAGCACTAAAGTCGTTAAGACGATAGTTTCTTACAAATTGTTAATAAAATAGCCCTTATTCCCTAAGATACGGCTGTCAAAAATCTCTATTGAATGACAAGAGACCAGTGGCGGATTTGCCCTAAGGCCCAGTAGGCCCGGGCCTAGGGCGGCCAGATATTAGGGGCGGCCAATCGTGACAAAAAATCACTGCTGCTGCTGAGAAAAGGGCGGCTGGTACTCAAGTCAAAGTCAAAGTCAAAGTCAAAGTCAAAGTCAAAGTCAAAGTCAAAGTCAAAGTCAAAGTCAAAGTCAAAGTCAAAGTCAAAGTCAAAGTCAAAGTCAAAGTCAAAGTCAAAGTCAAAGTCAAAGTCAAAGTCAAAGTCAAAGTCAAAGTCAAAGTCAAAGTCAAAGTCAAAGTCAAAGTCAAAGTCAAAGTCAAAGTCAAAGTCAAAGTCAAAGTCAAAGTCAAAGTCAAAGTCAAAGTCAAAGTCAAAGTCAAAGTCAAAGTCAAAGTCAAAGTCAAAGTCAAGGTCAAGGTCAAGGTCAAGGTCAAAGTCAAGGTCAAGGTCAAGGTCAAGGTCAAGGTCAAGGTCAAGGTCAAGGTCAAGGTCAAGGTCAAAGTCAAGGTCAAGGTCAAGGTCAAGGTCAAGGTCAAGGTCAAGGTCAAGGTCAAGGTCAAGGTCAAGGTCAAGGTCAAGGTCAAGGTCAAGGTCAAGGTCAAAGTCAAAGTCAAAGTCAAAGTCAAAGTCAAAGTCAAAGTCAAAGTCAAAGTCAAAGTCAAAGTCAAAGTCAAAGTCAAAGTCAAAGTCAAAGTCAAAGTCAAAGTCAAAGTCAAAGTCAGGGTCAAGGTCAACGTTATCACGTTCGACTATCGTCAGTAAACCGACTTTACAGACAACCGATTTTTTTTAAAGGGGTCTGTAATGAGACTTTGAAAATTAAAAGTAGGGCTATTATATCGAGTGGGGTATCAAATGAAAGGGCTTGATTTGTAAATTAAAACACTATTTTGTATTTTTTTTAAATAAGTAGTTTTTGATTTATGTCGAAAAACGTTAAAAAATTACCATTCCTCACACACCATTATCTTCGAAGTTACTGAACAGAAAAATCTGTAATAATTACCAATTATTAATGTCGTCCTATATATTTCAGGAAAAATATAACGGTTTCCTAACTTGCACCGTTTTTGAGAAATTTGCAAAAATCTTAACACATACTTATTTGCTCATACTAAACTAATCGCCATATAGTTTTTCTTGAACTATTCATGTATCTACTTATGAGTTTATACGGAACCCTCGGTGCTCGAGTCCGACTCGCACTTGGCCGGTTTTTTTATTATGGCAAAGACAAGGTATCAATGTCAAAATTAGCTAAGTACTTAAATTTATGTATGTGAACACTTCATTGCAAATAAAATCATGGTTCACTATTATCTGGCAGAAACTTTTTTGACATATATTTGGTTCGCATAATAATACTTAGCAGAAGTATTGTTTGGCAGAAACACCTTACGCAGAATTTTTTTTAGCAGAAATCATTTCGCAGAATTTTATAATCCCGAATCATATGTTGGCATAATGTTGATGGTCATAACAGTCTTCTAAACGAATAGTCATTTCGTAGATAATATTTTTGCATAATATTTAGGTGGCATAAAATTGTTTGGGTTGCAGTTCAAACCTAACCTAACCGAGTTTTTTTAAAAGCAGTTAGTTTTTGTTGGGGGATGCAGTTCAAACCTAACCTAACCTACTTTTTCTGTGTAGTATATTTTTTTTCATGCGGGGGGCTTCGCCCCCCGAGCCCCCCTTGTGGGGGGCTCTCCCCCCCGTCCCTCCTTTTTTGGCCTTTCCATAGCTCCGCCCCCCCGTCCCCCCGTTTTCTTCGTTATCCTTATAATTTACTAAACTAACCTAACCTACTTTTCTAACAGCCGTTCGTTTTTGTAAGAGGCTGCAGTTCTAACCTAACCTAACCTACTTTTCTAACAGCCGTTCATTTTTGTAAGAGGCCGCAGTTCTAACCTAACCTAACCTACTTTTCTAACAGCCGTTCGTTTTTGTAAGAGGCCGCAGTTCTAACCTAACCTAACCTACTTTTCTAACAGCCGTTCGTTTTTGTAAGAGGCCGCAGTTCTAACCTAACCTAACCTACTTTTCTAACAGCCGTTCGTTTTTGTAAGAGGCCGTAGTTCTAACCTAACCTACCTACTTTTCTAACAGCCGTTGCAGTTCAAACCTAACCAAGTTTTTTTAAAAGCAGTTAGTTTTTGTTGGGGGACGCAGTTCATACCTAACCTAACCTACTTTTTCTGTGTAATCTTTTTTTTCATGCGGCCCGCGGAGCCCCCCGTTTTCTTCGTTATCCTTATAATTTACTAAACTAACCTAACCTACTTTTATAACAGCCGTTCGTTTTTGTACGAGGCTGCAGTTCTAACCTAACCTAACCTACTTTTCTGCAAGCAGAAAAATCATTATGCCATAATAGAAGTATGCTACAGGACTATTATGCTACAAAAAATTATGCTAAAAAAAAACTGCGAAAGTCATTATCTGCAAAATGATATGCTACAAAATGTATTGTATGCCTAGAAATAATAATGCCAAATAAAGTTTATGCAAAACTACCATTCGACTAAATGTGTTTCTGCGAAACATGTTCTGTGGAGTGTATTTCTGACCAATATTATTCTGCCAGATGAGGGTAACCCTAAAATCATACAAAAACAGAAATCCAGAGTATTTATATAATTTATTTCACGAGTGATATAATGAGAAAGATCTCGTTTAAGAACACAATAAACACAAATCTTGACACAAGTAACTTCTTTTCATACTTAAAGGGCACAGATGTGTGTACTACTCAAAGAAGCGGGCTCTAATACTTTCTTCGAAGCACCAATTGCGGCATAACGATTTCCTGGAACACGTGAAAAGACGCTATATATTAACAATTTGGTTCTCTTCAGAGCTGTCAATGCTCCTCCAAATACGAAAAGGCAAGCGTCTGTTCGTGTAAGACAAAAATACACGATACGTTTAACTTAGTGGTAGTGATACTGCCTACGAAGCTAAGAGGTCTCGGGTTCAAATCCTGGTAAGGGCAAATATTTGTGTGATGTAATTTTTAGAAAATCTTTGAATGCAGTATTAATTACTTTTAAAAATTTAATAAAAGTATCCTTTCAGCAAAATATCCTATCAGAGTAGTTCTCTGCGATATTTACCGGTATGCTTGCTTCATTACCATCGCCACTATTATTGGCAGTTTTATAAAAGCAATGAGGATCATTATGATAAATATAGCAGAGGCACGCGACTTCTACAAGATAACCGAAAACGACTCCGTAGTTTACAGGGAGCTCATCCATAATGTGGCGATGGTAATGATACGATTGGTGCGACTGTTTAGTCGCAGAGAACTACCAATCTACAACATTTGAGGTACCTTCCCATCATGTCGCATAGTCTTAGGACGTATTGTATATAATCACGGTGTTAACTTTTGTATTGTCCACGGAATTAGGAATCTGTACATATAAGGCCGAAATAAGTAAAATAGTGGGGCTTACCCGGGCATACAAGAGCCCTTCCACCAAAATCACTAAAAGCTATAAGTATACCAAACCATTGGTATATATGTGTGGAGGGATTGCAATCCTTCCCTACAGTAATCGCATACAGATTTGTAAAGCGAGATTAATATGCGTCGCCACGTCGGGTCGGGTGCTGTTTCGTATAGAATCCGCCCGGAAATCGCGTCCCGCTCATTTGATCGCGGGAAATAGATTTGCGAACATACACGCCAAAGGACCAGTTCAAATGCATCTAGCCTCAGAGCCTGTCGCGGGAATCAAGCGTCATGGAATATGCTTAACTAAGCTGTAGACCACGGCAGTGAAAAATGAAAAAATACCAGAAATGGGAACTGTAGAGTAGTACTTTCGTATGACAATACGAAAGCACTGAAGCAGCTGGAACGGAGACGCTTAGCTCGCGTCGCTCGCTCGGTCAGTTTTTAACTGTCCTCCTCGTAAAATATGTCTATGCATGCAACGCTAGATTAAGTTCGTAGTTTTAACCCCTAGAGTAACAATTTAATCATTATATGGAGCTTATTCTCCAGAGACGAGCGCGTTTTGAGACAGTCTAGAAGGACACATATATATATATATAATATATATATATATATGAAGGCGCGTGGGATTTTTTATTTGCATCCGGGGCTCACTACAAAGAGTGTGTAAGGTGTTAATACAAGAATGAACTATATGCTCAACTGAAAGAGAGAAGGAAGGAAAAATTTCGCGCAATAAATAAAACAATAAATGTAAACAATATGCTTTGTTATGCGGGTACCTTCACTAATAAATGCCCTCGGTAGGTATATTTCCACGGCAAGTCGTGACGCTGATTTTCGGTGACTGGCGATATTTTCCTTCTCTGCAGGCACTCTTTTGCCGAGTGGCCGTGGTCATGGTTTGTGCGGTCTGATTTTAGTCGCTGCTTTCGCTTCTTCAACTATCTCTGTTAGTGGAATTCCGGAAACATTTCGTCGCTGGACATCCATATAGAATATTTTCCTAGTCAGGGTGAAAATTTTGAAAAACTGACTGCTAACTGACTAGCAACTAAAACAATAATATAATATACATAAATGTAAATAGCCAATGATACTACAAAATTAACGAAATAAACCAATAGTTATATTTGATTGGGACCTACTAATGGTATCAACGAGATTATAATCTGGAATCATAATTTAATTTATTACTTCAATATACAATTAAATTGAATTGCATTACATTTGTACTTGATTTACTGCAAGCTAATATTCATCGAGTTGGCATTTCGCGATGGCCTTTCATAGTATCCCATTCAACAGCTTTTATTTGCAAAATCGAGGTGAATTGATTTGCGCAACGCTAGGTCTGCAGATATTTGCGTAAATTACAAAAGGTTGTCACAGACAGCTGACTTTGGCAGATCAGGTTATTATCAGGTCAAGTTATCCTTGGTGTACCAGCTGGCAGTGATTTTTTTTTAACATTGATACTAACATTAACCAAGCGCTCGGCTCTTATTTAAGGAGCTTTCAAAACGGCTCGTCGACACCTCTCTGCGATCAAAGGGCTGGCAGCTTCCTCGCCCAGCGCATTAGTATTGCCATACAGCGAGGAAACGCTGCCAGCATCTTTGGCACCTTGGCCCTTTTTAGATATAATTTAATAGGTAGTTTTAGCTTTAGTTTTAGGTTTAGTACGGTTATTTTAGTGTAGGATAACTTATTGTTATTTTATTGTTTATTTAGATACTAACATAGTTTATTTAGAATTTCAAATTGTTTTCTTACATCCTATGGACCATAAAAGTTCTTTGAAAATAAAGATTTTTTTTATTGTCTTCTCTTCGTCTTCCGTGATTATCACTCATTGTAATAAAACAACTAAAACTTATGAAATCGCGTATATTACTACAATTTTTATGTCCCGACGTTTCGTAACTCTTTTCAGCGTTCGTGGTCGCGGGTAGACTGAGAAAATTATAAATTTTCCCTGTCAAAATAACCGTTGTGCAAACCTACCCACTTTAAAAAAAGCAAATAAAAAAATTGTGCTGCACGAACGCTGAAAAGGGTTACTAAACGCCGGGATGTAAAAAATGTAGTAATAGACGCGATTTAATCCGTGTAAGTTGTTTTTTATTTGCTTATTTCCTATTCCTTTCCTTACCCCTTGTAACTAAGGAAACCAGACTGACAATGGGGTTATGCTTAATTTTTTTTTAAATACCTAGGTGGTAAACCTTCAGCAGATCGTTAGTTACCTGGGATGTTCTTCTTTTTTACCTACAATGGAATTGTCTCTCAAAGATGACTTGATCATAACTTATTAATTTTACATTTATATTCGAAACACTTTGTTTTTCTGTAGCGTTATTCTGTAAAATTGTTTTCATAATTTAATTACAATTTTACAGAAAAAAACCGTTACAGAGCGGTAAAATACCACTCCGTCACAAATAATTAGTATGGAGCAATTGTAGGTTAAAAAGAAGAACGTCCCACCTACCCACGCCGTGTTATTCGATGCGTAGTCAATCGCATTACAACGAGGTAAGGATTTTGGATCGCCTCTTACACTATTCCACTCAACAGCTTTTTATTTTCAAAATCGACGAGGTGAATTGATTTGAACGTACGGTCTGCAGACATTTGCGTAAATTACAAAAGGCTGTCACAAACGGACGGACCACAAACAGAAATTCAATTCCAACAACAGTTTCGTTACTCGATGTTTATCTGGCTTAAGCACTAGACCAGCGGTTCCCAAACTGCGAGCTTTGGGGGCGTCGCGGCGGGGTCTCAGCGGCGTCGCGAAACTGTAAACTCTGGGCAAATGACCGCGATTTCACTTATCGAGCGGGGCGTGAGCGAGCACAACCGTCTCTTTACAGTCCTGTGTAGTAGACAAAGTTTCAAGATGAACCTTTTTCTTCTAAATCTTTACTCGTGAATAAAGTTTGTCTGGAAGAGATCGCTTGTTTAACGATAAAGGCGCTTGTTGTCTAGCATTCACTTTTATTGTTTGTTTTATTGAAGAATCTCTAAAAAAAAATTTGGTGTGCAATAAAGCGTAAGTTAAACGTACTAGTGCTCATCACGTTAATGCCTAATAGTAATAGTCAATACCTCTATTGCTAATGACATAACATTCAAGATGGCGATTACTCGGACAGTGTCGAGCGCTCGCACGTTTACCTTATCGTATTGTAAGAGTATTCTCACCAATCCGGCCGCGTCGTGAATACAGTAATGAAATTTTCTATTAACACGGCTTGGCATCAGGTCGGCTCCTTGTGGATGCGACAACTGCGGTCGGCTATCGTCTTTCCATTTAATTTAGCAGTTAGCACGCTGTAGGTACAAGTCCAAGATGGGATGCAGACCGCGAACTGCAACCGCAAACTGCCCGCAAAACAGTGGTGTCGCACTGGTTTTTATGAATCTTTATGAAATCGAATTCGAAGCCGCGGTGAGCAAGTTGCGGCCGCGGCGCGCAGCGACTGCAGACTGCAGCGCCAATGTATACAAGCAACCGCGACCGCAGCAGCACTGCGGTCAACCGCAGTCGCCGACCGCAGTGTCGCCTGCGGTTGCAGTCTGCAGCCCATCTTGGAAATGTACCTTAATGCGCTGCGGCGCGCTTCGGCGCGGCCTGGTCAGTGAAAATCGTGCATGAACCTATAACTTGTAAAGGGAGTCCTAGAATAAAAAGTTTGGGAACCCAAGCACTGGCCTGTATCATACCCTCGTCAAACCGTTTCGTTTAGCAGTATTTAACTCAGTGCTTAAGGGGAAAATGGCTACGGTTTAGTTCATTCTATTTCGAATTTCTGGAAAAAATGTTTGTTGTGGGTTGTGGGTAGCATCGGGTGTTAAGTGTACTTTATAATTTCTATCCTTTTTTTTAACTGACTTCAAAAAAGGAGGTTATCAATTCTTGGTGGTCTTTCTTAATGAGAATTATGAAGCGGCTCACAGTGGCTCAACGTGTGGCTCTACTAGCTATGCTCGGAGTCTTCACGTGATCTAATCAGAAACACTGTAGCAGCATTACGGCATTTTTCGGTTAGGTGAAACTTAAGCTATGTTCAAATACCGTCTAACCTGTCAGTCCGTGACGAAATGTATGGAGTTTGACACTAATCGTCAGTTCTGTGACGACCTGCTAACTGTCAGTTAAGAACGCACTTTAAATAAAAAAGCCCACTAAGGGAACCGACATTGACATAGCTGCCAGAGTCAGAGAGTTGATGTGGCAAAATCTCACGAGCCACCATGGAAAGTTGTCATCGTCGGCGATACATACCTATATGCAACGCCTAGGAGTGACTTATATATAGGTAACCTTCGATCTTAGCTATTTATGTGGGGTTTTACATTCAAACCTCAATTTTACGTCCAAGAAAAAACACAACATAAGCTAAACGCTTAATGTGCAATATAATTGCCATTCTATTATTACGTCCAAAGTGATCACGGGGCATCGCATTGTACACGGGACGGGACGTTTAACTCGTAATCTTAGTTTTTCAAGTGTGGGCGGTAATGTTAAATGTCGCTCTGTACAATGTACTGTACAGTGGGAGGCACGAGACAGGACCGAAAATTGATAAACTGATATTAAAATCTTGTTCCTAGTGTTTTTACTTGTTTTGTAGCTAATACATCGTTAGGGTGGGAAGTCATTCACTAATTAAACAAAGCAAATAAGTAAGGATAGATGGACAATAGGTACAGAAAACCATAATGATATAATCTTACCAATGCAACTTCTAAACCACCTCATAGACTTTTTATACAAGCCAAAAAAGCAATATGAAAATACCCTAAAAATATAAGATACTAGATATGTAGTTACTACATTTTATGCCGGGCAATGCGGAAAAGATACTTCGCAGTTGGGTGAATCAACTTTTTTTTGCTTTGTGCAAAGATTGCCCTTTCTCCTTATTTGTTCACCTTTTGTATGTTTTAACATGATTTAAATCGAACAAGATCTTACATCTAGAGATAGATTAGGTAAAAATAAAACTCGTTTTTAACAGATAAACAGCGTGACCCAGCGGACGAACCCTTATTTTCATACAAAAGTGGGGGACAGCTATGTCCGCTGGGTCACTGCTTGTAAACAGGTTATAATAAACAAATTACAAGAAGAAATATTTTCATTACGTAGCTTTATTGTCTGTCTTTTAAATGAGCATACACTTTATTCAAAAAATATCCGAATAAAGATTTACTTTCAATTTTAGTCGGAGAAGGTGAAATTTTGTTGACAAAGAAAAGTTGATTCACCCAGTTACGTTTCGCCATATATTTGTACATGTGTTACGACATGGTAAAAGTGATGGACAACGTTCCTAACATAAATTGAAGGGATGTTTACAAAAACAACATAGCCTGTTTGATACTTATTGAGAAACATTTTAATGACAGTAGGTGTCAAGCAGCTTCGTCAGTCATGTTGTTTATGTAAACATACCTTCATCTGAGCAAGCAAATAAACAACTTGTGTACAGAGCGTCCTGACTGAGAGCATTCGCGCGTTATGAGCATTTGGCGTCGAATATTCTAGTAGAGTGGACATTGAGTGATGTTAGTAAAGACTAACCCAACATTATTTAAAAAGAATAATACCACGGGTAGAAGACTAAGGCGCAAAGTGGATATTTATACAACAATCTCAAAAACAGCACTAATGCACAAAATTTTCAGTTCTGTAGCAATTAGAGTGTATAATAAATTATAAATTACCAATGGAATTGAAACAATTACTAATGCCATATTTTAAGCGAAAATTATTGACTTATAAACAATTGCTATTATTCTATTTTCAATTATTTAAATAATGACATAAATTTCAATAAGCCTATTATTATTATGTTAAAATTTGACATACCAATTTTGCACTTCACAGTTTTTCCATTAATTAACATTGTTTATGCTTTAGTTTTGATTTAGTCTAATGGTTTGGCTTTGGCTAAAACGAAACGTTTTTGTACGTTCATCGGAAAAATATAGCGGATCATATATACTTTTTAACAGCTTTGTAAGTTTCAGATTCACCCAGGTTTCACAAATAAAACACTTAGACTTTGAGCCGAGCGTTGGTTGGTACGATTGCTCGTTTACAAATGCTCGGGAAAGAATGCTCTCAGTTCAGTGGGGACGCTTCTTATAACTATGTCTATTTACAGGCTCCTAAACTAAGACGGCCATTTTTTTTTAAGTTGTACTTACACTTAACTTTTTTTTTAGATTTTACATCATTTTTACTCAGAATCACGCGTACTATCGTCTCTGATAGGAGAAAAAAAGTGTCCCAAAAAAAATTCGTTACTTTTCCATATACACTTGTATGGGCGGTAACGGAACGGAAGAGCGATATTTGTATGAAAAATTTAGGACACTTTTTCTCTTCTATCTTCTATATTAAGTGTACAACTTAAAAAAATGGCCCAAGACCGTCTGGTAAGGTTGTCTACCGTATCAATTGTTTTGAATTTGTTATGTACCTTTTGTAATGTGTTTTTCTTGTGTGCAATAAAGTATATTGACTGGTAATTATTATTAGCTTTCGTAATCTTTTGTTTTGGTACACAATAAAGAATATTGTATTGTATTTTATTATACCAATGATTATGACTAAATTTGTTAAAGTTGCTAATCCTTCGCAGAATTAGCTAACTACATAACCTAAGCGTTCTTCAGGAAAGTTGATTCTTATAACGGTTTATTTATTAAATACTGTATTTGTAATACAACTAATACAATAAAATCAATACTTAAAAGTGTAAACAATTTAAAATATCGTGTCTACAGCTAGGTGTGTCTATGCTAATCTAAATAGCCATTCCAAGGTAATCGCTAAAACAAAACTGCCACGTAGTTCGTTAAAGTTGCTAATCGCTCGCAGAATTAGCTCTCGAATGTCCCTCGTAACGACACGCGTTAGCGTAATGGCCTGACCCCCATTGATTTACTGTATTTTTGTCATAAAATAAATAGAGGCCGATGAGTACTGCAGGCTCATTCACAATTTAGTCGTCACTCTTCTATCTAAAGATAGTACATATAATAAAATCGTAGCAAGACCATGAAGGGGAGAACGGGTACCTACGATTGTCTGAGAGGCTGGTTGTCACAGCGACTATAAAATAATACGAAACGAAGGAATAAATGCATAAATAACCGGACGTAGCCTCGCTAACAGATTGAAGCATCTCTAGTAAGCCGGTCACTTTGTACTTACGAGCACACATCAATCAGCGTAAGTAGCCTACTACGATCTGCACGCACACGTCAAGCGACCGGCTTACTACGGCCATTCTCACGAAGTATGTCTGCGGTCACCTAATTACCGCGACGCGGTTTTCATACTAAATGTATGGATACGCGGTAATTAGACGCAGTCATACTTCGTGAGAATGGCCGACTAGAGGTAAATAGCACGTGATATTTATTTTAAGGTAATTAGTGACGAGTTTGAAAGCATCGTTTTGAATATCCCTACTGTCCTAATTTACTGGGCGGATCGAACGTTCGAGTTTAATATGCTTTTACAAACGATTATTTTGTTATTCAAACGGTGACGAATAATTGACAAATAATTGTCCAACGTCCATTGTAGTTTGCAGACATAGAAGTTTTTGTGGCACGAATAAAATTGTCCTAGGGACTTCCCAACGATATTATTAATCGATAAATTGTACTTTCTTATGACAGTTATGACTATGAGATAAGGTATAATATGAATATGTCGTATCGTGATAAAATAACAACGTTACATTAGCCAAAAATATCTGATTATTGGCTTGGATAAAGTCGCAGAGAGGGCGCTAGTTATGACTGACCATTTAGTATTAGATCCTTTTTGAGTAATGCAGGCAGTTTAGATTAAAAGGCGGAAATATGACGTTGACCGATGGATTGTCAGTCTTCTTGGGAAATATAAGCGATTGAGTCTATTTCTGCGAATTTATCGTGTAACTTCGTTTATTATCAACGCGACATTTAGATTGTGTAAAGAAAGACATAAAGAGCAATACACCAGTACTCAAACTGGTGCGGATACTGGATTATTGGATGATTATTGGACCATACCACTAGGGTGGCCAAAGGTGATCCGGAACCCAAAGGTATGGTTGTAGGCCTTCCTCGTCATCAGAAGTGGGATACGGAGCTACTTGCCCCACATAAATTTGAAGATTTGGTATGTCATAATTTTCATGTAATCTTAAATGCGACGGTCTAGGAAAAGACACTACGTGTCATAGTTTACGAGCACGGAGAACACAGTTTACGAGCACGGAGAACGCAGGCAAGGGTAGCATGTCAAACTAACCCAGCAACGTAGCAAATGTAGAGTAAACGCACCTATGGGAGTCATGTTGTAATTCAACGAGTAATGTCCGTTTCTTTGTGTATCGGAAACGTATACAGTTTGTACTTAAATAACAAAAAAACATAGACACGCGTTTGGAGCACCTTAGTGCCATATCCCTCTCTCCAGAGGATGACAGTTGGAGCACTTCGGTGCCATATCCCTCTATTTCAGAGGACGACGATTGGAGCACCTCGGTGCCAAATCCCTCTATTTCAGAGGACGACGATTGGAGCACCTCGGTGCCATATCCCTCTATTTCAGAGGACGACGATTGGAGCACCTCGGTGCCATATCCCTCTATTTCAGAGGACGACGGTTGGAGCACCTCAGTGCCATATCCCTCTATTTCAGAGGACGACGATTGGAGCACCTCGGTGCCATATCCCTCTATTTCGGAGGATGACAGTTGGAGCACCTCGGTGCCATATCCCTCTATTTCAGAGGATGACGGTTGGAGCACCTCGGTGCCATATCCCTCTATTCAGAGGACGACAATTGGAGCACCTCGGTGCCATAACCCTCTGCTTATTCCAGAGGACGATGTTCATATCACACTCAGTAGACACAACACATGCCAAACCGTATCCGATTCCGTTTTCTTTTGTTATAATGACAGTAGTTATTGTTGCTAAAGTTTAATTAAGTAGTGAAGTACAAATTGTGGTCAGGAAACGGCCGAGTCGGTTAATAGAGGTTCTGTCCTTTCGCTGTCTCATGTTACAGAAGAGTCACAATGTCACACGAGGACGTGTGACTGGTCAGGACGGCCGTGTCGTATCGTGATAAAATAACAACGTTACATTAGCCAAAAATATCTGATTATTGGCTTGGATAAAGTCGCAGAGAGGGCGCTAGTTATGACTGACCATTTAGTATTAGATCCTTTTTGAGTAATGCAGGCAGTTTAGATTAAAAGGCGGAAATATGACGTTGACCGATGGATTGTCAGTCTTCTTGGGAAATATAAGCGATTGAGTCTATTTCTGCGAATTTATCGTGTAACTTCGTTTATTATCAACGCGACATTTAGATTGTGTAAAGAAAGACATAAAGAGCAATACACCAGTACTCAAACTGGTGCGGATACTGGATTATTGGATGATTATTGGACCATACCACTAGGGTGGCCAAAGGTGATCCGGAACCCAAAGGTATGGTTGTAGGCCTTCCTCGTCAAATATATAACTTGCATACCTATTATACAGTATAAAATACTGTTATGTTACTCAATGTCGTGCAATTTACCTAAATTGGCCTTTATTGCAAGGCACTCTAAATAACAGTTAACTTTGTATGGAATTCGATCGATTAGTATTAAAAGAAGTTAAGTTGTGTAAGAAACACGTTAATAATAAATTTTTTGATGCTGTAATTAATGTTTATCTTAATTTTCAAATCCCTAAAAAGTATGCCATTAATTGCTTAGGTAAATTGCATAATTATCATTTTATAACATCGATGGGTAGTGAATTTTAGTTAATTTCTATTTTATCCAATGAACTTAATATGAAATGTCACTTCGAAATAAGATTTTGAAACAGTTATCGATAAATTTAATACCGGAAGGAAGTCCCTAGTTAATTAACGGTTATGCCAGAGAAATTTCTATGCCTGGTAATTTGTTACAGAATTGTTTAATTACGAAACGGCCTACTTTTATTCGTTTTCGTTTAACTTCCATTGTTTGTTATTGATTGACTGAGTAAATATTGGCCGGATTTAAAACTTCGATTTTAGTATCTCCTTTATAATGTAAATGTGAAAATTTGCACGTTCGATGAAAGGCTAATCCTGGACTCGAGAATCTGTGTAAATTTGTTTTAGTTGTCTTTATTAAGTAATTTAGGTCTTTCCGGAACGGTGGCGGTTCAGCTCGAGCCGCTCAGTACAGTATTGTTTTTAGGGTTCCGTACCAAAATGGTAAAAAAGGAACCCTTATGGTGCGACTCTGTCTGTCTGTCTGTCTGTCCGTCTGTCACAGCAAGATATCTCAGGATCTACTGATGCTATCGACTTGAAATTTGGAATAGTGTTAAAAACCGCTAATCTGAGCCTATGGTATAGAAAAAAAATCTTATAGCTGTTTTACTTTTTTTTTTAAAAGGGACTGAAATGGGATGTCGAAAATCAAAAGTTGAGCTAATATATCGAGTGGAATATCAAATGAAAGGGCTTAACATGTACATTCCAAAACCGTTTTTATTTATTTTCTTAGACATGTAGTTTTTGATTTAAGACAAAAAACGTTGAAAAAAATACCATTCCCCCCTATTATCTTCGAAGTTACTGAACAAAAAAATCTGTAATAATTACCGATTATGAATATTAACCTAAATATTACAGGAAAAATAAAACGGTTTTCCTAACTTGCAACGTTTTATAGAAATTCGCAAGAATCGTAAGACAACCTATGCTCCTACTAAACTAACCGCGGCATATGTCGATGTATGGGAACAACAGTTTTACAAGAGCAAAGTTAAGTTTGTGCCACCATACAGTTTTTCTTGAATTATTCACGTATCTACTGACGAGTTTGTACGGAACCCTCGGTGTGCGAGTCTGACTCGCACTTGACCGGTTTTTTTTTGTTTTTTGTCATTGTTTTTTTTAGAAGCTGATTAACTCGCGACTTTTATTGGGCATAGCGATCGTTTGACCGGGTGGTCGACCGTGGCGTTCCCTGGGGTCGACCCAGGTCGCTAGCCGGCCCACCCAGACTGGATAGGACTGGGTGGGGGCCGGGGGCGCCTGGGGAGTATTCTTTGTAAGACCATACTGTAATGAACACTTATCAGAATCGCTGCCGCCACCGCTTGCGGTTCATTGGCGT
Source organism: Eudemis profundana (assembly GCA_947034925.1). NCBI lineage: Eukaryota > Metazoa > Arthropoda > Insecta > Lepidoptera > Tortricidae > Eudemis > Eudemis profundana. The sequence continues at coordinate 4,895,294 of OX344809.1, forward strand.
GTATCGAGGCAAGTTGTCGCCTCGGGCAGGGTGCACTTCACTCGATTTTGGCCTCCCGCGCGGTGGGCGCAGCCGATCCAGTCGCCGGCAACCGAAACGTCACTGTGGCACAATATAATTATCTGGACAGTACGCAAACGTATAACAGGGAGGCTACTTATCTCTGCAGCTGGCTGTACTATTTTTCAAGTCTTATTACTCGTACTATTGCATGTGTATTATCACTCGTGTCAGAGATGCTCTGGATAAGTATAAAGTAAAACAATTCAGCAGACAAAGTTGCACTTCCATACATTATACACTCCCCATTATATTTCCGTATCCTCCACTGCAGGTTATTTCAAGGCTTCCATTCTAGTAAGCGTAATATATTGAAATGACAACGCTGCTCTATCCCACGCATACTCCAGTCAAGTTAAATTTAAATCAAGAAGCTTTTAACAATTTCAAAATCTTTCGTGGTTGTTCAGTGGATGAATAATATTCGTTTGGAGACGGTCAAACGGCTAATAAACATTGGGCACAATCCTTAATCTAAATCTTCTAATCGTTAAAAAAATTCAATTTAGGTCTCAGGTGTGTGTTTTGTCACGAGAAGAAAAATAGACTAAAACTTTAGAGGGAACTTCGAGCGAGGTATTAAGGTTCTGAGTTTTTGAATATAGCTCTCATTTGGCTTTATTTGTGCACCGATTTAAAATCAAAAACTATAAAGATATCGAAGGCTCCAAGGTTCATAAATTTTTTGGAGCTTTTACTTTTATTTGAATGGGCTATACGAGCGGTGGTCGCGTGCATCAGTGAAGTAATTGGGTCACAACCGCACATTATGCGGGTCACTCCTGAACTTCGAGTTGACCTCACGCCAGGCAATAGGTACAGAGAGGGTGGGAGGAGTAAAAACGCACTAGAAATAAGTTGTATAGCAAAGATCTTAATTGGCGTTATTCCAGCACTTTGCAACAATTAAAGACCTTTTGCTACACTTGGAGGTGAGCGGGAGCGCAGTTAAGGCAGCTTCCTCCTGAAAGAGAATTATGACAAGAATGACAAATATTTTAGTTTATTTCGACTCAGCTATACGCTTACATAGTTCAGTCAAATTAACGAAAATCCACTTTTTTATATGTGTGTCCGCTAAGGAAAGAAAGGGAGAGAGGTGAAACTACTTACATCTATATTTTTAACATGTCTTTACGCTGGTACCGAGCGGGAGGGCCATTAAAAACAGTTCCCCCCATTTCTTCTTGTGCATAAATATTCTGAATGTGAATTGCCAAAAAAATATATTTTTTACTTTAATTTGACTGGGCTACACCAGCAATGGCCGCCTGCATTATAGCTTGGCAACTTCGTTGGTGACACTCACATGTGTGCTTTTTGTTATGTGCAGCCGTATCTACTCACACAAGTTACCGCCAACACGAATGACGACCGATGGGAGCAGCCTCCGGAGACCCCCGTTCGTGTTGGCGGTAACTTGTGTGAGTAGTTACGGCTGCAAATAAGAAAAAGCACACATGTGAGTGTCACCAACGAAGTTGCGAAGCTATAGTGAAGTAATCGAGTGTGCGCCGCCTATTCCGCGGGACACTCCTGCGATGTGCCACGATTACTCACAGCCTCGCCAAAAACAAACGTTGTTTTTCTTAAGTTCCACAAGTGTTACCCATTAGCTACCTCTGTAGGTTAGCAAAAGTGCATTGGAGCATGTTGCTTTACCCAGATAAATCCTGAACGGTAATTGCAGAAAATGAGTATTTTTGTGTGATTTGACAGAGCTATGCTCTGGCATAGTTCAATCAAATTAAAGCAGAATAAAAATGAAAAAGGTTTATTTGGTTACAAAAGAAGGTTTTACAATATTCAAGGTTGGAGCCTCCTATTAATAATTTTGCGTGTTTCAGGAGACGCCGCTCTTCCAAAATACACATGTTGAAATCGTGACAAGGAAAGGTTATATTTTTGTTTTTTTTTTTTGCATAGCTCTTCGAAAACCAATTGCCTAAAAATGTGGTTTTTACTCTAATTTGACTGGGCTAGACCAGCAATGGCCGCCTGCATTAGTGAAGTAATCGAGTGTGCGCCGCCCATTCCGCGGGACACTCTGCGATGTGCCGCGATTACTCACAGCCAAACATAGTTTTTCTTAAGCTCAACAAGTGTTGCCCATTTGTCACTTTCTTGCGTAAATCTACGAGTTTGCGGGATAAATATTACATCATTATACTAGCTGTTATCGTGAACACCTGTGAGAAAGTAGTACGTTTCGTTGATTAAGAATTTCAATTGACATTAGGGCGTGCAGAATCGGGAAATTGTTGTATGTGAGAACCGGGAATTCCCGGTACTGCTATATTAAAATTTCTCGGTTCTACAGACCCTAACTGAGATGAGATGAGGCGATTTCTCATAGTGCATTCAAAGAAAATTCAAATAAATGATAGTTTTGGGCGATTCTTTTTACCGTTAGCTAGAAATATTTTTTGATCTAGATGATTCCTGAAATAAGTTAAAGCCCTCTTTTTTGCTTCGCCGTTGTGCGCTAAAAAGTATTCTCTATTGTCAGTGGCAGAAGGGAGGTCTCCCAATCACACCGGGCCTGTTCAACTGCGGCAACCCCCCGTCAAAAAAAACAAAAGCAGACTGTGGACCTCCTATAGGTACTACTACGCCACCCCGGGCCTACGACTGGCTTGTTCCGCCACTATGTATTGTATTCTAGAGGTTTCAAACTTGCTGCGTTGGGTGTCAAAAGCAGTTTTTATATTGCTTATTCTGCATGATAGTAAACGGGCATTAAAGTGCCGACCGCTCAGCAAATTGGACGAATGCAAAAATATCGCATCATCAATGCATCTGCTGAATTGTGATTGTTTATGATAATGCGGCACTCGGCGATACGGGAAATATTCAGCTATATTTACGCAGACGATTGGAATGAGCTATTAATGGTCGTACTACATTTTTAATTTATAGTATCGGTTAAGTAGGTACGTGCTTTACTGGCATTAATGGCTGAATTGACGTTCAAGTGCCGTTCATCGACCATCTTTTATCTGGGGGCATGGCAGTGCCACCAAGTCGAGCAAAACATAGGCACGGCCGTACCTTCCTTTTCTCAAAGCCATTCAGGCCGTTTTCAACCTCCTGTAATTTTGTGCACGGTAAAGCTAGAACCCTGAATTTTAAGTATATTCTCAATAACATTCAATTTAAACGTGGAGTTTAAGAACTATTGTGCGTCTAAGTTCCTTAGTTTTGTCACTGACTCACTGATTGACTGATGATCATCATAATTCTAAGGTACTGCTAGTAAACCCACAAGCTCCAAATACATAGTTCGTTTTAGCCTATAAACTCCTACAAAACCTAAAAATATTGCAATTTTCAGTCACAACTGGACACATAAGTTTGTAATCCTATACAAATACATGCGATTACAAAGTTAGTTTTGCAGTTCAAAATGAAAAGAATGGATTAGAATGTAATAAATAAAGGAAGACCACTTACAAAAAGAAATGAGATCCCATCAATAACATTACATGTAAAAAGATGCAAGTCTCGTAACACAGTTCTTTTACAACAAAAAAGTTTCGAGATGTAATGTTAAACCAAGTCAGTACCGGGGGTCCACAGAACTCGATTCCCACCGACTTGCCTATTATTTAACCGTGGAGGAACATTTAATACTTCTCAAATAAAGAATCTTCCCTCCACGGGTAAATGCTTTTTAATGGTCCTGTTGTAGCTTCGGTGGGTAAGTACTTGTTTTCTGGCGTATAATTAAAATATAACAATTTATTGCGCCATAAAAATGCTGCGAATTAATTTCTTATGATGCCGTAATATAATATTTTTTTAATATCGTCTTTATTTTTGCTGTTTTATAGTTATAGCGCAATGCGACATCGTCAGCTTTGAATTTCAGACCTTTTCTTGCAAAAAAAATTTAAATTTAAACTGTTTATTTTAGAGAAATAGGTACAATTTTTTCATGCACAGGTTAGAGTAAATCTTTATATATTTAAGATTGTGTTACTAAACGTATGTTTCTAGTTCTATGTAAGCGCATTGCTTTAATTAAGCGTTACCTTCGTGATTATTTTCATATTTTTCGGACACTCGGCTTCGACTCGGCCTTGTAACAAACACTCGTTTGTAATTCCTCACTTACCGCCCTTGATACACAATGTACTATAGAAACCTGCAAGTCGCAGTTAACTAGAAATCCCGTAGCAGTATATTAGCAAAGTTAACAAGACTTATAGTGGTAATATCGCGCTCTCAAGTGCAGGCCGCTCACGTCCGTCTATATATCAGTATCAACCTAATATACACTCAAGAGTAAAAGTTTCGGGCCACCGTAATTTAAATAATAGAAATAGATGTTTTTCAATATTTCACACTTGTTTCATTTACATAATATACCTGGCTGTATTAGCAAAATCCGTTAACCAATCATAAAAATATTATTAAATATTTTTACGTTTAGACGTTTCGTAACCCTTTTCAGGGGTGGGGTGCGGTTGTATTTTTTATTTTTGTTAGGTACCTTAGAATTCCGTCGTGTATGACCCGATTTGATTTTTTTAAGAAAGTAGACTTATATGTTAAGATAATGACTGTTAACTGACTGACTGTCATTTAAAAAAATCAACATTTTCGTACTGCTGCAGTTCATAGAGAAGTTGAGTTTGTTTAAATACAAGAAAATGTTAAAAATGTCTGAGATTTCTGGATTTGTTTATTCTATGTACTACAAAAAAAGATAAAAATAATTAGGCCACCAAAAACAAATACTTTTTTACATATATAGATACAAGAAATCAAAGTACATAGAAAAATTAAATGGCACTCACCTGTGTCCATGGGGATCGCTGTTACTCCACGTCCGTAGGAATTTCTTAACCTACACGTGATCCCTGGGTGGTGCTAAAAGAGTAACAAACCCGGCAGCTGCACTGTCCCTCCCGGACCTCGCAGCGCTCACTGGATTACCAACAGAATTTTGCTTATACGAAATGCCCACGAATATCTCGGAGGAAGCGGTTTCGTACTTGAAACGGGCAAAATTTTAGTTATAGTTCTAGAATATGATTATCCAGTGACTTGTAATGATGCCATACGATAAATAAATAACCTGTGTCCAGACCGGAAATCGAACCGGGTATCTCTGAATTTCCGGCCCAGCGACTCAACCACTCGTCCACCGGAGCACCCAGTAAGTGCGTTCAATTTTGCCATCTACTTTGACTTTCGTATCATTCTGTTTTAATAGGATTTAATTGAATTTTTCTGTTTTGTTTCTTGTATCTATAGATGATATATGTAACATAAAATGTGGTATAATTTACCCGCATTAAAAAAAACAATGGAGAGACAAAATGTTTCTTTCATATAAAATACTTTTTTGTTGGGCTGTGTAGTTAATTTACTGAACGTCTCTCATAGGCATAATTTTCAGTAACTTACCAATCTTTCTCCATGTAATAAAATAAGAACAGGTTTGAAAACAATCAGGCACCCTAGCTTCGTAGCCCACCACAATGAAACCACAAAGAGGGCGGCGAACCGAGCTAAAAACGAAACATTTCGCACGGGTTGGATAAGAATCGCTCGTAAAAAGTAAGTAAATACAGAGAAAGCCGGCTTTTGAGTGTGCAATGCATAAATTGCCCGATATCTGACCATCGCCTGACCCCTAATGGTGAGGTGGGACAGATCTTATCGCGAAAAAAGGAAATTCCGTCGGCCACTTTGTCGATACAAATTTCGTCGCTCGTTTGCGGACTTACACCGCAGTTTATTAACATACAGTTGATCAACGCTTGTACAATTTAGCTGGTAGGTACATTCTCATTTAGATTTCTGACTTGTCACAGCCATGTGCAGAAAGTTATTGTTGCTAATACTTAATTTTTCCTTTTTTAAATACGAACCGAGAGCTTTGACAACGGGACTAATTTAAGTATAAGTATTAGAATATTTAACTTTCTGGAAACCTTTCTTTTGCATATGGTTGTGACACAGCTGTCAAACTGTATGAGAATGACCCAGCTGAAATAGTTATTTATACGTTACAATTTAAGCCGATTAAAACTTAAGTATATTACTTTATTTTGTATCACGACGTTTCGTTACCCTTTACAGCGTTCACACGTTGACTTTAGGGTACAAATTGAGTGGGCTAGTACTAAGTGTACGAACTGAGTGGAGCTCGAGCGGGGCGTGCAGCGGGGCGTTCATGTTAAACATAAACAAATGTATGTAAGCGTCCTGAGTGCACGCTGCGGCGTGGCGGGCAGCGTGTAAGTGTACGAACTGAGTGAACGCTCGAGCGCGGGGTTCATGTTAAACATAAACAAATGTATGTGAGCGTCCTGAGTGCACGCTGCACAAAACCCATACACGCTGCCCGCCACGCCGGACGCGACGCTGGACGCGACGCTCGACGCTCGCCACTCAGGCCGTACACTAAGGGTTTTAAGCGTGCACTCAGGACGCTCACATACATTTGTTCATGTTTAATATGAACGCCCCGCTGCACGCCCCGCTCGAGCGTCCACTCAGTTCGTACACTAAGTATACAACCTCGGTGGACGCTCGAGCGGGGCGCGCAGCGGGGCGTGCAGCGGGGCGGGGCTTGCGGCGTTCAAGTTAAAGTCTCTAAGGCGAAGAACACACTGAAATCGCCAGTCGCCGCGACGGGCGAGTCGCCGCGATTTTTTCCGTGTAGCACGCCCGCGAGTCGCTGCGAGTCGCCGCGATTTACGCGCCTACGCGCGAGTCGCGACTTCAGTGTGCGCCACCCCGCGATTTTTCTATACAAATCGATGATTCTACATACAAAGTTGAAAATCGCTGAGTCGCGTGTCGCCGCGATTCGCGCTGCAGTGTGAGATCCGCCTAAGGTCCTTGGCTATATTGTGGCTCGGCCCCGCACGACTACTCGTCGCTGCGTCGACCGACTGTGTGTTCCGTAGACTGTGCTAATGCTGTAAGAATGTATTTGTCGTGACAAACGATTTTATTCGGTCGCCGTTGAGTACATTTTAATGGGTGTGTAAGTCAAAATTGATTAAGTTTGGCAGAGTTCGCCAACAAGGCAAGAAAGCGCACGAATTTATGCGCGAAAGGGGATTCCATTACAGACAATGCGAGCGACATTGCTACTTTGATAATATTGTCATTAAAGGTTACAATTGGACGGAGTTATGCAATATCGAATTACTAGCGACCCGCCCCGGCTTCGCACGGTGTTTCTCTATTATATTATGCATGTATTATACATATAAACCTTCCACTTTAATCACTCTATCTATTAAAAAAAACCGCATCAAAATCGGTTGCGTAGTTTTAAAGATTTAAGCATACATAGGGACATAGGGACAGAGAAAGCGACTTTGTTTTATACATGTAGTGAAGTGCTATGTAAATCCTTAGTACTTACTTAATTCGTGTGGACGTCTTTCCTGTGGATGAAACAATAGTTAAAGGCGTCGGTACATACCATTATGGTTTTATCTTAAAAGTCTAGTAGTACTACATGGTATGTAGGTACATGCCAACAAGGGTCCAGCAAGAAAATTAGACTTTTAAAGCCCTTAATTTTGGTGACGTCTACAGGAAAGATGTGAAAACTAGCTACATTTATTTATGTATTAAGGTCTTTATTGCACAATACAAATAGTACACATGGCCTTAATGCCTTAAAGCAGTCTCTACCAGACATTATGTTGTAAATGATTCGTTATCGTAAAGCTTCGATTATATTAGTGAAAAGGCAAGTAAGAAGAAGATTGAACGCAGAGCTAAGCGCCCGCTATAGAGACTAAAGGTGGTTTTCCACCGCGAGACGAGACGAGGATTCAATTGAAATTTGTATGAAGTTTCCAATCCTCTCCTCGCGCATCGCGCAACTTGACACAAATTTCAATTCAATCCTCGTCTCGTCTCGTCTCGCCCTGCCGGTGGAAAACCACCTTAATTATCAAGGCCACTGAAAATATGACATCGTTGGATATGGCCCGGTAAATAGGTACCTACTCTTGGATTTCTTTGGGATTTATATGTGTTAAGAGGAAACAGTAAGGTGGAGAGAATTGAAAATTAGGTATTTGTAAAATGTGTCGCTGTCCCGCACTGCCCGCCTCTACCGCGCAGAGCGCGATAGAGACAACTGCAGCTTGGACTGAAAATACCTTTTAAAATTTCATGAAAACAACGTTTCGTAGTCCCCTGATTTCTTCCCCAAAACTTAACCTATTTAACTATTTTTTTCATAAAACATTAAAGAAAGGCTTTGGCCGTGTTCCTATGTTTTCCTTTTTTTTAATAATCTAGTCAAATTTGTTTTCTGGATGTGTGAACACAGCGGAAAATCTGGCATTTTTTTAGGTTTTTGAAGGTTAATATCTCTTTTCAGAATCAATTTATCGTAAAAAGGAAAACATAGGAACATATCAATAGTAGCCATAGATTATTGGACAAAAAATTATTGCTCTACTGGCATTATCCAGGGAGGAAACAGGGGACTACGTTTGTATGGAAAAATTGCCCTCCTGTTTCCTCTTAATCTATATGTAATAAAATACATGCCAAGCAAAATTGTTGACGTTAATCTGAATTCTTAACCCTCTTTTTACCCGACTGCGGCGAAGCCCAGAGGAGGTTTATGTGTTTGACCTGTATGTATGTATGTATGTATGTGTGTCCGTTCCTATGTCCGCTCGTAACTACTCAACGGCACATCCGATTTTGATAAATGATACATCATTAGATTCGTCTTGATGGTGCGAGTGTTACTGGGCATGAAGTTCGTTAAAATAAACAAAATGGCGGATTTTATGCAGTTTCAAAGTGCACCGCGGTCGGGTTTTTTTAAATAATTATTCGTGAGGTGAATAAGCGATTCGAATCACGTTTACGTTTTAAACGACCCTTCAATTTCCAAAGAAGACTCTGGAAGTTTCGAAGCACTTAAGGCACACAATATTAATTGCAATATAATTAATTATTGCGAGCGTCTAACCTAGTTAGCTGGCACGCCATCTTTTCAACATCCTGCCAGACGTGAACATCGTTTTATAACAAGTCACGCAACAGACTAACAGTTCAACAACATTGCTTACTGCATATAAACATCACGGTTAGGGTATAGACAGGAGTGGCTCACTCTGCGATTTCGCCGTGCGGCTATTAGTTCCAAATCTTGCCCCTCCGCGGGGGCTTAGTCAGCGAACAGAAAGAGCTCGCGTTATGCGATAGAGAGAGACCAGTCAGTCGACAGCGTCCTCCTCCCCGCTCCTACATCGGTTTCGTCATTACTGAGGGTCGCGGTCATTTCTTCGGACCAGTTTATCTCGGTTGATGTTCCGCCATCTCATTCTAGGCATTCAGTTGGCAGCATGGCCTCTATAAAGCTTGGTTATCCCACTATCCCACTAATATTATAAATGCGAAAGTTTGTGAGGATGCTTGGATGTTTAGATGTTTGTTACCTAATAACGGGATAACAACTGGATGGATCAAGCTGAAATTTGGCATGTAAGTAGTCCAAGTCCTGGATTGAAACATAGGATACTTTATATCCCGATAAAGAGTTCCTTTTGGACAATAACGGGAACAACGCGGGCGAAGCCGCGGGAAAATGCTAGTCGATAATATAAATTAGGTAGTCACTACACGTTTTAAAAAGTCTTCATCCTTATTTTATCTGGTTATAATGATTTCTTAATATAAATAAAGATATGGACGACACGTTTAACCCAGTGGGAGTGACACCGCCTTCGAAGCCAGAGGTCCCGGGTTCAAATCCTGGTAAGGGCAAATATTTGTGTGATGAACACGAGCATTTGTTCCTGGGTCATGGATGCTTCCTATCTATTTAAGTATGTATTTATCTATATAAGTATGTATATAGTCGTCTAGTACCCATAATATAAGCATTGCTGAGTTTGGGACTAGATCGATTTGTGTAAGATATATTATTAAAACAGCGTAATTGTTTTTTTTTTGTGAAAAACTGACCTGCGATTAATCTCAGTAGCGCCTGATCGTAAGCAACTATGAGGCCGAAGATGTAGCTCGCTGGTTCAGTAGATGCCTGTTTACTCGTGTCTTGAAGAATCCTAAATTGTATTTGTCAGGATATACGGACGCCGGGAGGGTCATTCCGTGAAAATGTAACGCGAGTCACGATTTCATTGCGTGTTTTTTGCATTAATGATACAAATTTTAGTGTTAATATATCTAGGAATGATAAGTAACACTTCTTTAGAGATATAATAACACTTTGATTTGCATCATGATAATTTAAAACTTAATGAAAATTGTGACTCACTTTACCTCTTACCGTGGAATGACCCGGGACCGGGTTGGAATAGGGTATTTGACAACAATCAAAATAAATTCATTAACTCTAACCAGCAAATTACGCTTCCAAAACAGCCCGGATAAAATCATTCAAACTTATTTTCGTGCCATCAACGATTTTACAATGACGAAAACTAAAAATAAGGCACCATGTTGAGCATGACGTCACAAGCACGTCACAAGATAGTATTTCATACTAAACTGCATACTTTCGGAGCGTTTTGACACTTCATAAAAAGAAGCTGATTTGAACTGTCATCAAGTAGCCTATTGGTTTCTATAATTGGACGTAGTTATGCAATAACGTTCCAACCCACAAAACAAAGTATCAACCTTCTGTCTTTAAAAACAAAGTCCATAATCCAATAAATTTTGCATGTGGAATGGAACGTTATTGCGTAACTACGTCCAATTATGATACGGCAGCCATTTTGATGTAATACTCTGTTTGGTTTACAGAGTAATGTTATATCATCATCTTTTTAACTAGGTCCACTGCTGATAGGTCTCCCCCAAATGGTCGCACGCTTTTTGGCTCCATCGACTTACGGCGACCTTAACCAGGTCAGACCATCTAAGTACACGACGTAAAGTTTTTTATGCCACACCTGGCCATAAAGTGGCTTTTACCGCACGCTACGCGTACGGAAAAAGCCGCTTTCTGGCCAAGTGTAGACATAATAGTACTTTACTACAGAGGCCGGCAACCCCATTTCCCGCCGAGGTATGTATAGTGCTTTTCTCAAATATGCAATGAAATAAATAAACTTACTAATATCCTTACTTACAGAAACTTTCTATCAGAAAGTGACGTTAGTGACATTATATCCATAGACAATGCAAATGTCAGGTCACGTTCGGAAACCATATACCAAAAGCTGTTTCAGTTTACATTTTTACCGCGAATATTTAGATGAAATATTTTAAATGTGTATTCTTGCGGTTTAGTTTGCAATTTATAATCATTGGAAATTGTTTATAATGTGTTATTTGTTATGTTCATGTCAATTTTAAATAAATAAAACTAAAATATAGCAAAAATCGTTTTTTGTTTTTTTAATGGCTGAATGCCGTGATGCTTTGGCCAAAATAAATGTGGAATGGAAATTAAAAAAAAATACATTGCCGGCCTAGGCCGTATGAAATTCCATTACGTGCCAAGTGTCAAGCCGCACCGGAAACGAGATACTTTGCGGCCTATTTTTAGGCACGTAATGTCAACATTTCATGCCATGTTTGAGAAAAATTATGTACACAACTCGGGAGGTAATAAAGAAAGCCCCCGATCGCATATTTAATCGCTCGCTTGTAGCTCGGACCGCAAACATCTACGATCTTGGCCTTTCTTTGTTTTATCACCCTAGTTGTGTAATGTAGTACTAATAGGTATTCAAAACCTGCCTTATTTTCTTTGTGTAAGTAGATGAATTACATTGTTAGTTTGTCTACCTTCTTTGATGTTATTCTTTCTCATTTGCTCAAAGGTTAGCTGGAAGAGATCCCTTACAGGGATAAGTTCGCCTTCATACATAACCATTGTTCTGTATGATTTTATGAGCAATAAAGTGTTTACATCCACAAGTACACATCTGACTAATACTGTATTTAGAAATAAAGCTCTCTTTCACGTTGATGCTTAATAACATAATCTGCTGGATTAACTTAGAAAATGGGATTCTAGTATTTCCCCGACACGAGTTAGGTACGTTTTACCCGGATTTAATACTGTGAGCACTCTTAAAGTCTCTGGAGCCCGCATAAATTAGCCGCCATGTTTTTTCTGACTCAAAAAAACAAAGCACATTAAGACAACCCCGTTATGCTAATTGCGACCTCAGTGATAACGTTTTGAATAAAAATGTAGGTCACGTTTTATTTCCTAAGACGACTTACTCGCGTTAATTGAGGCGTTGCTATAAAATATTCAAACGGTTAATTCTTACGTACAGAAGACGAAAGGTTAATGAACTACGATCCGCAAGAAGAGTAAGGTAAATATTAATCAGAATATTCTAGAAACATGCTCTAATGAACCCGGGCCGCCGGAGGGCAAGGCAAACATTTTTAATCCGCGGCGCATCTCATAAATTTCAACCGGGGATGGAGTCTCCTTTGTTTTTCTTCTCGAAAGAAATATTTTTCGCTAAATTTACAGTGCTTAGTTGCGGTGTTCAGCTGTCGTTGTGTTGCCAACTTTAAACTGCGTAGGAAAAAGTACTAAGCTTTATGAATATGTGCTAAAAAGTGCTAAATTAAATCTGCATTATTAAGCTACAATACATAAATGGTGATTTGAAGGGAATTTGATTTGTATTGAAACTTATTGTGCTGCCAAAAATATTCAAAAGCAATCTTATATTTAAATATTCAGATTTATTTTTAATGAAAACAACGTTAAGGACTATTTTACTACATGATCATCTTACGGCTTTAAACTCCATAAGTGAAAAAAATAATGTTAAAATAGAAAATTAAAATTATGACCTGAGAATATGCTAAAATGTTATGCACAGTAAAAAACGTAAAAGGGAATAAATCGATTGAGTTTGGCCTAATTTGGCCGTAAACGTGCTAAAATTGGTTGAATATGTGCAAAATTAGCCCTAAATGTACTAAATTGGCAATACTGGTCGCCAGTTGCGGTTTGCACTTAAGATTTTTCTCTTATTGTCGGTGCATTGTTAGAGCATGTGTGCTTGTGGAGGGCAAATAATTATTAAAGTCACGTAGATATAACTCGGTTTCTATTTGGCACGCCGCTAGATGGCAGCATTAAGGAATGAGTGCCTCTGAATAGGGTTACGTGTGAATTTCATTAGTGATGAAAGTAAGTTTTGTTTTCTATACCTACAATTCAAATATGGGCAATAAAAAACTTACTGTTAGCGAATAATTCAGAAAACGAGAGCGGCTACAAACTAGAGTCCGACCGAAATTTCGGTTTCGATTTCGGCCTAGTTTCGGCAAAAAAACGGGTTTCGGTTTAGTTTCGGTTTCGGCTGATATCCGGCCGAAACTACGGCCGAAACCGAAACTGAATTTGAGGGGTTTCGTGCTGCGATCGGACAGTCTTTTATTTCAAAAAGCACAGATAAAATTTATTTGAAATAAGAAGTTATAATTTATGTTATAATTAACGATTATGCTAAACGTCAAAGACTAAATGATTAATATGTTATTTAAAAATGAAGACTGACTGATTATGATTGTCATTTTTATCTCCCCACGAACCACCACCATGACCTTTATCTATAATATAATAAATAAATAATAAATATTAGGGGACAATCTTACACAAATCGAACTAGCCCCATAGTAAGCTCAATAAGGCTTGTGTTATGGATACTAGACGACGATATATTTAATAGATACAAATACTTAAATACATAGAAAACATCCATGACTCAGGAACAAATATTCGTGCTCATCACACAAATAAATGCCCTTACCGGGATTCGAACCCAGGACCTTCTGCTTCGTAGGCAGGGTCACTACCAACTAATCTAAAGCGGTCGTCAAGTTATCTTATATGGAAGTTTCGGTTTCGGTTCTGGTTTCGGCCGAAACTGAGATCAAAGCCGGAATTCGGTTTCGGTTTCGGCCGTGAAAACTATTTTCGATCGGACACTACTTCAAACATGATGTTAACACCCGCCTCTTCAGTCCCTTCGTGGACAATATAATAGCAGTAATTTTTCTTCTTACAAAAGGTACATCGCGCGCTTGAATGTGTGAGCGCAGTGTACGAACGCACTACAAGCAAAGAAATGAGAATGCGTAAGAATGTTCCAATATGGACCGCACTCACACAGACGCGCGATAGCACGTCTGTGTGAATACGTGTCGTGCGCTTCTAAACGACCGACGTTGGACTACTTGTTCGTCTTTATACTTTGCTTCGTGGCCCTGGACGTTAAGAGGAACGCATACCTGCGATTTTCCCATACAAACGCTCTCGACTGTTTCCTCTCTGGTTTTTGAACATAGAGCAATGAATTTTTCAAATAAGATCAATATCATCAATATCTATGCCGCTATGTTTTGCTTGTATGGATATTTTTATTTTAAAGAAACTTACAGCGGCTTGAATATAACAAAAACGGCTTAATTGAATTGGCTGCCAAAAAAGTCGCAGTATACAAATATGACAACAAATATCAAAAAAAAACCTCGATTTTTGAGTTTTTTGCGTGGGATTTTTAGTCCGAGCTGCAGTTGTCCTTATCGCACGAATTGGAATCCCGCTCACAGCAGCACGACAGAAACATTGCGTCAAAAATTCGAGATTTGAAAAGTTGCTCAGCTAGGCATTGCTCTTAAGACACGTCCGAAACGTTGATGTAATTAAGCATACTTTTTGCGCGATTATAGGTCCCATTTTGTTATAATATGAAGGGTACACGGAAAGAACATGTCTACTTTTTTGAAAATGTGATTTTAATCTTAAAATTGAGAGCTCGCAATGAACTATAACTTACTTCTTAATTACAGGTGGATATCTTAAAATAATATATATTTTTTCCACTTTTAAAGAAATGGTTACCATTAATTGTTGACGATGACTAACTTTTAAACCGCTATAACTCAAAAAGTAAATTTTTAAAACAAAAAATAAAAACCGACTTCCAAAAACTTCAACTAAAAAGCAGAAAATAATATGTTAATTACCCGAAAGAAATGGATAATCAACGATTCATATATACATATACAGATATTTATAGTTTTTAACCTGTTTTTTTGAAGTCGGTGCCTGCCACGCAAAGCTGGCTATGCTGAGCTCCTTTTATCCTTAGCTGGCACCGACTTCAAAAAAGCAGGTTAAAAACTATAAATATCTGTATATGTATATATGAATCGTTGATTATCCATTTCTTTCGGGTAATTAACATATTATTTTCTGCTTTTTAGTTGAAGTTTTTGGAAGTCGGTTTTTATTTTTTGTTTTAAAAATTTACTTTATTTTTAAATTTTTAGTGGCGCTGTAAAAATACTATTTTAACCAAATAGACTAAAGTCTATTTAGTTAAAAGAAAATTTTTCCAAATCGGTCTAGCCTCAAGTAATCGGGGAACAAACCTACATAAAAATTGATCTTTGTTTTGAAGTCGGTTAAGACTGGAAACTTATATCTAATAAGAAGTGCACGAGAAACTAAGAAAAATACCAAAATCGCTATATGTGTGCCTCTAATATTTGAAGAGTTCCCTCGATTTCTCCAAGATCCCATCATCAGATCCTGATTTGGTTGCAATGGAATCACCTCGGAAGTATACCCTTTCAAACAAAAAAATAATATTCCAAATCGGTCCAGCTGTTTTTAAGTAATCGGGGAAGAAACCTACATAAACATTTGTTCCTTTTTTGAAGTCGGTTAACACTAAAAACTTATTGCTAGTAAGAAATGGACAAGAAACTACGAAAAATACCGAAATCGCTATATGTGTGCCTCTAATATTTGAAGAGTTCCCTCGGTTTCTCCAGGATCCCATCATCAGATCCTGATTTGGTTGCAATGGGACCATTTCGGAAGTATACCCTTTCAAACAAAAAAAGAATTTTTCAAATCGGTCCAGCCGTCTTCGAGTAATCGCGTAACAAACATACAAAAAAAAAAAAAAAAAAAACATTCAGACGAATAGAGAACCGGCCTTCTTTTGGAAGTCGGTTAAAAAGATGCTTAGGTGACTAGACATGTTCTTTCCGTGTACCCTTCATATTGTATGACTTACTCTCTCATTCTATACCTAAATTTGTTTACCCACTGAAAGTAACGGTTCTCCCAGGTGTTCCTCTCCAACTTTACTAATAATTTTGACATATTGGCGCTCTAGTTCCCCGAGTGGATGCAAAAGTTCTCCTTTTACAAACCGGTTTCAGTTTAAACTACCCGTCTTGAAAATTAGTTCAAAAGAAGTTCAAGATGATAAACCTAGCTAGCTAAATAATGCCATTTTATGCATTTATGAATGTCAAAAAGTAGCTTGGGTCGCTTCTAGGTTTTTCTTTTTTATAAAATTGTCACTTACATCTATATAATAACAGTTTCAACTTACATGATTACCTGTTATAATATAAGTCAGACATTATTTTTAGCAAACGCCACATAACACTACCTGTTCTTGAGAACTTTTCACATATATACATAGAAAACTCCTGACTAAAAGAATCTCTAAAATGTGAAATTACTGTTTTTAAATTTAAGTTTGATTTCATGCTTTTTAAATGTTATTTTTGTACTAAAATTCCATTTTATGCCGAAAATACTTTACATCATTTTGGAAAAGAGCTGACTAACTCTTCAAACTGCTGGATCGATTTTGACCAAACATAGCTAAGAACACCTGCTTGTAAAAATACCGCATCGAAATCGGTCCATCCTTTAGAGAGCTACGTAGGGTTGCCAACCGTACTATAAAATATAGTATTGTACTATATTTTGACTTTGTGTACTATATACTGTTGAATACATATATAGTACGCAAAAATACTATATTTCGACCAGTCCTTACAAATGGGGCCGATATTACTCCATATACGAAGTTTTTTTCATTAAATGTCAACATCTATGGACGTTTGGTTAGAAACGGGCTTTCTCAGCTCATATAGTTGCCCCACCCAATTGGAAATGTAGATGGAATGTTTGTAATCAATTAATTTACACTCTTCAAAGTATCCTATAATTATTTTCTCTTCAGTGTACTATATTTTTTAAGCCTTGGACTGGAAAATACTATATTTGTCCAAGAAAAAGTTGGCAACCCTAGAGCTACGATGCTACAGACAGACACACCGACAGACAGACATTGGCGTCAAACATGTAACACCCCTCTTTTTGCGCATGGGGTTTACGACGGAACGCGCCTCCTTTTCCTTTTTCAACCTTCAAACTGGACTTAATATTATTTTCAAAATCGACGAAACATCCATCTTCTAGAGAGCTGTGGCTCGGAATGGCGAGTTTTGAATGAATCTAAGTACATATATTTTTAAATGTATTGTTACTTTTTTTAGATACATACATTTTTGAATGTATTGTTACTTCACCACTAACCAACCAATGGTGGAGCCATTGGTTTACTAATGGTTAATCTTTTTTCTTTCATTTTATGCTTTGTTTAAACAAAGATTTATGATAAAATGTTTAAATGAAGCAAACTAAATTGAAAATAGTTTTAAAAGTCCATAACCCGAGTCTACTGGACATAAAAAAAAATCTTACAGGTATCTTTCTTACTTTTTTGTAAAGGGGGCTGAAACGGTGAGTCGGAAATTTAAAGTAAGGCTATTATATCAAGTGGGGTATGAAATGAAAGGGCTTAGTTTGTAGATTCTAAAACCATTTTTGTTTTTTTTTCTTAATTGTGTACTTTTTGATTTAGGACGAAAAACATTCAATAAAATACCTTTCCCCCCGTATTATCTGCGAAGTTACAGAATCAATAAATCTGTAATAATTACCGATTATTAATATAATCCTAAATATTACAGGAGAAATATAACGGTTTTCCTAACTTGCATAGTTTTTTTAGAAATTCGCAAAATTTGTAACACAAACTTATTTGCTTCTACTAAACTAACCGTGACCTATGTCGATGTACGGGGACAACCGTTTTTCAACAGCAAAGTTAAGTTTGTCCCACCATACAGTTTTTCTCGAACTATTCACGTATTTACTTACGAGATTGTACGGAACTAGGTTTGCCAGATTTTTTTTTGATTCTGTAAGGGACAAATGCTCATTTTGGCAAAAAAACGAGATTTTAATTTTTCTCCGGGACAAACGAAAAACATGTATTTTACGTTGTTTTTATTGCTAGTTAATAGTTATATTTTAAAGAAAATCGTGTACGTTTTAACATATCTTTGTTTGATTTTACATAATTGTAAAATTCAATGGAGTTGAAAACGGTCATTAATTCGCTCTTTATCAAATACGGAGTACATTTTGTTGCGCACATCAGTCCATTTCAATGCCAACTGCGCAAAAATCCTCTCTGCAAAGCAGTTGGAACTTGGGATACGAGGAATAATCTTGAAATACGGAACAGGTTCTGTCCCGGCGGGACGTTTAAAATTATGCCTGAAATACGGGACGGCCCGGAAAATACGGGACGTCTGGCAACGCTATACGGAACACTCGGAGCGCGAGTCTGACTCGCACTTGACCGGCTTTTTTCTATTGGCCAGTATGTCCACCCGGAATTAGCCTATCGAAACTCAGATTTTTCGTGCTACACGCGGTTGTATTACCAAAGTTGCGGAGCAAGTTTCCGCGTCTGTTCCCTTACACACAACAGACGTGTAGTGGAATTAACGGAACAACTTGCCCCAGTGTTGCTCAAGGTAGTTCCCAACTTACAGTTATCTCCAAGTTAAACTGAATAGTCAGACTGCGTGTTACAGTATAATTAATCTCTGTTCATGTTGCATCAGGCACAGTGGAGGTATCGTTGGCCACAGGTTATGTTGTGGTGCCTTTGTTTTAACTGTGAAACGCCGATAAGAGTTAAATCGAAAAAAAATCTCTTATACAGTATTTTTCTGAGGATTGGCGTACCTTACCTAATCTAAGCGTTACTATATGATGGCTCGTGAAATGAAATTCGATAAGATGTAACATGCGATGAAACTTTAGTATGTAAAACGAGAGGCACCCATTAATTTTATCTTCATATGCGTGTTATCTCCAAGTTGAACTGAATAGTGAGACTAGTGTTACAGTATAATTAATCTCTGTTCATCAGGAACAGTGGAGGTATCGTCGGTCACAGGATATATTGTGATGCCTTTGTATTAACTGTGAAACGCCGATGGGTGGATTTCAGAGCGTTTCAACCGCCGTCATCACCAATCCCGAAATTTCGACGATTCTCTTTAAGAATGTGTCCCATTATTTTGAAAAAATCCGAAAGTGGTACTACTTTTTTCATGATCAAAAATTAAGGAATTTTTGGAAATATGTCATCATAATATTGGGATTGGTGATGACGGCGTTTGAAACGCTGTGAAATCCACCCCGATAAGCGTAAAATCGAAAACATGTATTATGGTGACTCCCCTTTTATTATTGCCTGTGTGTTACAGTATAATTACTTTCTCATTATATCACATCAGGCACATTTGAGGAACCTATAGTCGGTTTCAGGCTGTGTTGTGATTTTGTGATGTGATTCCTTTGTTTTATTTGGTTTATCCTCGAAACGCGGACAAAGGTTTAATTTCATTCAAAGCATTATGTTTCATTTTTAAACATTTTTTTGGGACTAATATAAAACACACCCAATCTAATGGATACTATAATAAACGGTTATGGAACGTCAGGATACAAAATTAAGTAATTACGCGATTTAATTCGTTGAAACTTTTTTATTACTATGAGTGACAATCGCGGAAACCAAAGACAATCATATTATGACCGCCATCTTTAAAAAACTATGTCACGCTATACGCTAATGCAGGAATATAAATACGTTAATAGGACACATCACACAATAAATGCAATGAAACAACCGTGAAAAACAAAGACAATATTAAAAAGCAATAAATTTACTATTCAGTACGAAAATAACAGACACTGCACACTATGTAACATCATCTAGTATAGTTGGCGAAAATGGCGACTGTATAATTTCAGCGGTGAGACTCTCCAACTAGCAACGAAACTTAACCGCACCCTAAACTTACTCTCTGTGTAGTTAAGATACTGGCTATGCTTTTACTGGGCAGCTGGGAGTGACATACATTTTAATTAAATGGTGTAGTAGGTCAATAACTCACGGAGATTTGTTAATATTCCTTGCTTTACATGCGATTCGGGTTAACGAGGAAAGAATAGAGATTTAGCGCTTGCACACCGCACACACCCCAGTTTAAGTAAGCTAAGAGAAAATGGTCCGAAGAAATATGAGCGGAGGTACCTACACTGTTGTCACAGTTTAATAGCAGTGATTTTTATTTCTACTAAAGGTGCCTCGCGTGCTTGTATGTGTACGTGCCGTGAATGAACGTACCTACAAGCAGAGTTTTAAGGATGCGTACGAATGCTCCCGTACGGATCGCAATGTCTACGCTTCGACTTCTGGACCGATATTAACCGGCAGCTGGACCAATATTAAGGCCAGGGTTTCCCAAATCGACCTCCGGGAATATCAAAATTAATCAACGAAATATTCATATTTTTGGATTGAAAAAGATATATATTATTATAGTTCAAGAGTGCTTCTGTGTTGCTGTGTGGTTCAAAACACGATGCATACAACTTCGCTCGATCATAAATCGTCACGAAAACAGGTAATTTTTCAACTGTTTTTCCAGTTAACTCGAGTTCTATCACACTTTTACCATATAAAAATATGTCAAAAATAATCGCACAGGTCCCGGTAAAATGTCATTATCTATATAATGACATTTTACCGGGACCTGTGCGATAATTTTTTCTTTAAATAACTTATTTTTTAGTAACTCAGTAGTATATTATAACAACGTAGCCCACGCGCTGTAGCTTCATTCAGATGCTCGCCGGGCTTGTCCGAGGCCGGACCTGTGTCGCGAAGTACTTATTCTGTGGCGAAGTTTACCGTGCTGTGGCTGCGGTGGTGGGGATCTATTATTTCGGCGCGAGCGTGGGCATTCTTGTTTTTTATATAGAAACGCGCGACAATGAGATATCTGTTTATATTCTCTAATCTGTGACGTGAGGTATAGTACTAATTCTTATTCTGTGCTTTGGTCTAATAAGTGATTAGCATATCACCGAGAGTAGCGATGGCGGCGCGTAGCGTGTTCATTATCTGGCCGCCGCTCGCAACCGAGAATAAACACCATTATATTATCTCTATGCAGGGCTATCCACGGGTTAGTGTATAACTCACAGGTAATTCTAACTTTGTTTTTAACTGACTTCATTAAAAAGAGGTTCTCTGGTTTTATTTTTGAACCGGCTTGAAAGGGGTCTTCCAGATTGGTCAGACTTTTTCCAAAATCCAGTTTTGATAATGAGATGCTTGTGAAATTGAGGGAACTTTGAAGTCAGTAATTCTTTTGAGATTTTTGTTTTGATTAATGATGACGAGACTTGGTCAGGTTATACATAAAGGTAGGCAGAGGTTATACAGGTTTATACCCTCCGCATCTCCATATCATCATCATTTGAAAAAAATGTACTGGACATAGTCCTTCCCCAAAGAACGCCACTATGGCTGATCCTGTGCCGAACGAATGCATCTGACTCCAGCAACCATCACCATGCTTCCTCGATCGATAAATAAATGATAAAGCATCCGTCACGTTCTGACAAGTACGTAAGTGTGAGAGTGACGGATTTTTTCCGTACCCCCGCCAAGTCGAGCAAAATAAAGACACGCCCGATCCATTTCTCGAAGCCATTCAGGCCATTTTCAGCCTCCCGTTATTTTGTAATGGCTAAAGCTAGAACCCTGAATTTTTGATATATGTCATGCAAAACCTAAGAATACTGCAATCTCAATACAAATTGCATAAGTAAGTTTGTCCGATAGGACAAAGACATGCGACATTTGTTTACAAATACATGCAATTACAAAGTTACTTTTGCAGTTCCAATGGGTAATAGAATGCATTGGAATGTAATAAATAAAGGAAGACCACTTACAAAAAGAAATGAGATCCCATCAAAAACATTACATGTAAAAATATGCAAGTCTCGCAACGCAGTTCTTCTGTAAAAGAACTGCGTTGCGTTCTTCTACAACAAAAAGTTTGAGATGTAATGTTAAACCAAGTCAGTACCGGGGGGTGTCCACAGAACTCGATTTCCACCGACTCTTTCGACATATTTTTGCATTTAATGTTTTTGATGGGATAATTTATTTATCTATCGAAAACTCGTTGTACCCAGCGGCCGTCGGTTCAACGAGTATGATCTCTCTCTCTCTGGTCGCTCTCCCATGTCTGAGGATCGTGGTCATCGGTGGATGTGAATGGTCTACACCTAGTTTTTATGATCTGCCTCCATCGGTGCCTGTTCATCGCGTCTCTGACGACCGAGCAAAACTTGGCTGAGGATGGGCCTTTCACTTGATCGCTCCATCTGGTTGGAGACCGACCCCGGGCTCGTTTACCCTCCGTGTTTCCAACAATGATCAGCTTTTCAAGGTTTTCATCTCTCCTTCTCATTACGAGTATGATATATCCTGGCAATAAAACATTACATTGAAGCACTGCCGTAGTATATAGAAATTCATAACCGGGCTAACTCGAGGCTATTATAACTCGAAAGTCCAATTTAAACGACGGTGCAAATTTTACTACACTATAAACTGAAATTTTGTTAAATTGGACCGAGTAAACGAGGGACACAGTAATTACTAGCCGGTATAGTGCCTTGACGTTTTTGTTAAAAGGTTTTTGTTAATACGATATTAAGTGAGCATTTAAAAACTATTTTTCTCAAACATGCAATGAAATGTTGACATTACGTGCCTTATAATAGGCCGCAAAGTACCTCGTTTCCGGTGTGGCTTGACACTTGGCATTTAATGTAATTTCATACAACATCGCCGGCCTAGGCCTGCAATGTTCTTTTTTTTTTAATTTCCATTCTACATTTATTTGTGACACGGCATCACGGCGTTCAGCCATTAAAAAAAACAATAAACGATGTTTGCTATATTCTGCAATTTTATATTTATATAAAATCAACATCAACATAACAAATAACACATTTTAAACAATTTTAAATTGCAAACTTAACTACAAGAATACACACATTTAAAATATTTCATCTAAATATTCGCGTTAAAAATGTGTACTGAAACAGTTTTTGGAAAGGAAATAGAAAATTTTCAAATCTGTACCTATTTAAATTTTTTGTCTACTTTTCTTTTAGTGTCTCTAGAAAATAAAGTTGAATTTTTGAGTGTTTTTAATTTATTTCATTGCATACCTACTTAAGAAAAGCACTATACATACGTGAAAAGGGGTTGCCAGCCTCGTAACTATCTGGCCTATATGTAATCGGCCGGCGACCCCTTACTTACCGGCCTCTGAAGTAATGTAAGTATTTAAACTCTCTGTAACGCTATTGATTTCATCGATAATAGTTCTAGCCACTCGTCATTTCCCTGCACCAACATTATGTAGTAATGACATTTTAGTGAGCGACTAAAACTCGAAAATTCACATAAACCTGCAAGATATTATACGGCTATGGTAAATGGCTTAATGATCACGGTGTCTGTATACTACATACAAAATTCTACAGATTCAATCGTACAAAGTAATATATCCAACATTTCCCTTATATTCACAAATACATTCCAAGTTTTACAACTCTGCCAGCAGGCGCCGAAGCCTAGCCGAGCGAACTAACTCGGGATCCGGACCAAAATATTAGTATTAGAGGGGATAACAATCCCCTTTTTCGGTAGATACGTGAGGTATATCCTCAGATTGACGAATGAATGAAAATTCACGTGAAATTTCACGTCTATTCTGAGCTGGTGCATGCGCGCGCCTAATTTATACCAGAGGATAATCCTACAACGTATGGACTATGCTAAAACAAAACTAAAAGGACGTATATCTAGGTTTATCCATGTTTTTACGTCGTTTTTGATGTTAACACAGCGCAGTGTTCCATTTTATAAACTAAAATGTTTTCATTTGTTTTATTGTTTTCGCCACGGACATGCGTGACGTGTCACCACGCTCGAAAAACGAAATGCCGGCTAGAATGTTCCAATTTGGAATATTGCTCTTATGTAGACCGCTTGTTTAGTCTGTGGGATATTCGAAACGAAATAGACTCGCGTAGGATGTGCGTTGTGTATGTGCTACGGCTACACACGTCGCGATAACGCGAAAATTCGTGTTGTCGTCTCGTTCTTTTAAGTTCTCGTTAAAGAGTTGCTGTCTTTTACAAGATTATTAAGGTGATTCAAGGCGCCTGGTTCACCACACAAACTACGGCCCCATTAAGCGTGAACTCGTATG
This sequence comes from Eudemis profundana, assembly GCA_947034925.1. Classification (NCBI taxonomy): domain Eukaryota; kingdom Metazoa; phylum Arthropoda; class Insecta; order Lepidoptera; family Tortricidae; genus Eudemis; species Eudemis profundana. The sequence goes on from OX344809.1 coordinate 4,919,642, forward strand.
CGATGATTTTCATTTCATTGCGGCGATTGATCAATTGTACTCAACGTAAGTACCTAGATAACCAGAAACTACCCAACTAGCAAAATTACCTTATAACGAAAGGCCTATATGGCCATAACTCTTTTAGTCGTAATTTAAAGGCATTGTTTATGTCAAAATATCGTATAAATGCACTTTACAGGAGGATTTTTTTATCACAGCTAAACAAAATGGAATCATAACAAATAATTATTCTGCGACCCGTCACAAAGGGCATTAAATATTTCATCAGAAAGAACGAGCTGTTTAAAACGGCTTGGGACGCCAGACATGTCCTCATTTAACGAACGATCGTAAACATCCCCATCTTCTCTATTTATATGCTTTTTTATTATCCGGGAGCGTCGTCTATTTAAGCCCGCAATTTTGACTATTTGCCCAAAAATATCTTGTCAGTTGTTTTATTTTAACAAATCTACCTTCAGCCATAATCAGAACTGGTTTGTTAAGTAATATGAAATGGTGGAAGCAAATCTGTTTATGTGACAGCCTTATATTTTTTTTGCCACACCTGGCCATAAAGTGGCTTTTACCGCACGCTACGCGTACGACAAAAGCCGCTTCCTGGCCAAGTGCAGACATAAAATGATGTACACAACACGGGAGGTAATAAAGAAAACCCTCGATCGCATATTTACGGCCCTCGCTTGCAGCTCGGGCCGCAAACATCTGCGATCTCGGCCTTTCTTTGTATTACTACCCTAGTTTTAGTTAGCTTGGGCATATTTCCGGCAATTCCTGAAGGCACTAGTAACAGTCACATAACTTGAGGCGGAATTAAATTTAAAACATTAGCCAACTGTGCGACTATTCGCACATACTTAAATATTACTTAAATTTTCTATCGCAATTAGTAGAAAGGTGCTTAAAAGTTTAAGCACCTAAAATTAAGTTGGGAGTTTATTATTACTTCTTTAATATAGAACTTCTGAGGAACGCTTGAAATAGTTTTAAAGCCGAATATAGCAGCTATTTTAATACGACTTTTACACAATGCACTCCTGGGCAGAGATCAGGCAATATAACCTCAAATAATATGTGAAACTAGAGAACCCGCCTATAACTTCGTTCAAAGAGGTGAAGTAAGTTCCATGTCTCTTTACTTCGCCATAGTCATAGTGTATATATATAATTTAAATGGAAGATCACCGACCCGATGCCGTAATTATATGATAGGGGGCAAACGAGCACACGGATCGCCTAATGGTAAGCGATTACTGCCGCGCATAGACACCTGAAATACCAGAGGAGTCAAGTGCGTTGAAAACATCTCAGGGAACTGTAGAGGCGTCGATCCGGAAGGCAGAAAACCGTGTGGAGTGCTTTGCTGCATAGAGCAACGGCCTCATGAGGTTACGATCCTCCGTCATGAAGATCGATGATGATAATTGACCATAATCCACAGCACATTTCAACTCACAATGTGAATTGTTAGATATGCTAGCTATTAAATTTATATGCACAGATTGAGCTGCATTTTCTCGAAATGGAACAAAGTAGAAGGATTGTAAAGTTCCATCAGTATGCAAATTTGTGTAGATTGTTATATTAGCCCTGTCCTCGACATATAAGAAAATGAGGAACAAAATTTTCTCTGTAATAATAAGTAATAAGTAGGCAGAGCATTTGCACTACCATTATGTTTAACGTATTCATCATTTCTCGTATTTATTTAATCAAAAGTAATATTATAAAAGTGACAGTAAATATGTATAGTCTGACCGCTGGCTTAAGGGCAAAGAGTCATAAAAATGAGCTAATTGGTTATCTATTATAGAAAGAGCGTAAGTGATTTCTTACGTGTACAAAAAGCTAACGTAATAGTTAGTACTAAGGTACAATATCAAATGACAGCGCAAAAATTGCAAATGCAATAAAAAACATTGGAGGGTAGGGTTGCAACTACTTATCAGGAATTACTACGAGAATTATTCCAACTAGTATTCCGTTGCATCTGGTTTAGTGGTTACGTGTATACGCAATTTACTTGTTTTGTTAAAAAAATATGTTTCGTCCGTGGCCAGATAACAGGAACCCGACTGTACTCGTGTTCGGACTCGTTTAAATAGCGAGAGTAAGCAAATTGTTAAAAATGTGTACAATGGACTTTTTAGAGAAATAGGGCTCATAACATTAAAAAAAACTGCTGAACTTACTCAGGTGCCATATTTAAATATATCTTTGAATTATTTATGTTGTATTATTTTACTAACTTATTACAGTTTTGACAACCCTATGCAGGTGTGAAGATATCTTTTGTATTTGAAACATAAAAAGCATTTTAAACTTTAATAGAACAGTTTTTAGGTCGAAATTCACTTGTTCGTATTACGACTTGTCACCTTTCGAACTAAACATGCTATTGTCATCAAGTTTTATGGCTTTTCACTCTTACGCAGCCGGATAGACTATATATCTATCTATCGGTTTGTTAATTTTTACGTTCAATCCGCTGAATCGATTTTGATAAAATGTGGTATGGAGATTGGACCTTATTAGATATGGTCCTTAGAAAGTACATAGGACAGTTTTTATCCCAGAAATCAACTCTGTAAGGGACTGAAAAGGGGGAAGATTTTTTGTATGGCGATTCAATATTCATTCAGTAAGGGATTAATTCTGTTAGTAACTCATATATGATGCACAATGATTTGTACATATAACTTTAAGTCGAGACCGACACTGACAGTACCCATAACGCGTCATAAATTTCAACGTAAGTAAAATATATTTCCAAAAATAAATAACATCACAGCGTACATTCACCATAATATCTTCAAAAACTTTATTTGTGTTCGATAACTTTGCTATCTCATACCCACAAAGTCCTATGTTATCCATATAATCACTGCCCATAAGTCCCATTTGCTACGGCCCATAGAACTAGCAAAGTTTTGGTAATAAATTACGAGTTGAAAGAAGTTCTGAAAGAAGTGAGTGGTTGCGGCACCTCATAAGATAGACGAGATTATCTTTGCTGGAGATGAAATAATAATGGTCTAATGGTCCGTGATATGTTTAGTTAAGTTTCATTCGTCATACTTTTTCTTTGCGGGATTTTGTGTAGGGTTTCCATCCAGCTAGTCCTTCTTAACTTTGATATCGAGGGTTTCAGGCCAAAGGGGCGTATACGCAATGGTAGGACTATTGCGTATACGCCCTTTAGACCTGAAACCCTCGATATGATCACTGACCAATTTCAATATTCCTATAGCTAATCTATATCACTCCACCGAACCAAAGTATAAAGACAAACAAGTTGACAACCGCTTTAGCTTAGTTGGTAGTGACCCTGCCTACGAAGCAGGAGGTCCTGGCTTCAAATCCCGGTAAGGGCATTTTGGTCCTGAGTCATGGATGTTTTCTATGTATTTAAGTATTTGTATCTATTAAATATATCGTCGTCTAGTATCCATAACACAAGCCTTATTGAGCTTACTATGGGGCTAGTTCGATTTGTGTAAGATTGTCCCCTAATATTTATTTATTTATTTAAGTAGTCCAACTTCGGCCGTTTAGGAGCGCACGACACGTATTCACACAGACGCACCATCGCGCATCTGTGTGAGTGCAATCCATACTGGAGTATTCTTATGCATACTTAAATCTTGTCTTGTAGTGCGTTCGTACACGGCGCACACACATTCAAGCGCGCGATGTACCTTTTGTAGTAAGAAAAATTACTGCTATTATACTGTGGCCGAACTGAGATTCAGCGCTTCTGCAGTCTCGGCGGAGGGCCTCGATTGGCGCAAGTAGGCAGCCATAGGCAGTGGCTACATATTTGAGCCATTTGGAGTCATGGGGATCCAGTGCTTTGGCACTTTATAAACAAAATGCCCACAGGCTTTATCGGGTGATCAGAGGGCTGGGTCATTCCTAGCACAGTGAAACGGTATAGACATTCAGCGTGGCAATGGCCAGCCTACTGGACACCCTACCGCCCGTACTGTAGTTTAAATTTATTGTAATTGAATATTAGCCATCAAAATTAAAACTTTTATAAAAATAGCTCCGTATAGGTAAAAGAACACAAATCATAGTAAGTTTAAAAATTGCAAAAGTTAGTATAAAGTAACTATACTTGTGTTTTTATGCCTGAAACACAGGGAATCCTAGTTTAGGTATTAGTTATTCTTCGGTTACTAATAATAAGTTTCAGTTTATAGTTGGAATCGCTGTAAATTGTATGAAATCGCACTGAGCACGATCCTCAGCTATTCTTTTCCGTCTGCTGTCTGCCACTCTGTGAACATCATCACTGTTGGATCCTCTACAGTTATAAGTCTTGTCATACTGTATTGTTAGTCATAATTATCAAAAGTCATACCATATTTGTTTTTCTATAACAGTCATATTTCAAAACGCAAGCGTATGGAAATGTTATGTTATAGAGGTAGGTTTGGTTAGGTTTGTTGCATAACAGTTCTGAAAACTTTACGATTTCATAGAAAATAGGTTGTATGACTTTCGATCATTATGACTATTAAAAATTATAGGAAATAATACAGACCCCATCACTGCACCTTGTCTAAAAACGTCCTATGATACTTTTGCCGTGACGCGGTCTCCACACGAGAAAACATCTACCTCAGTGGTTACAAGCTCTTCGGCATATGACCAGTTCTTTACCCCACCTCATTTAAACACATATAGCGATATTACCCTCTCGTACACTCTACTCACACATGAAGAGTCAAACTCAATATAGTGGCATCTTAGCGTGTGTAGAATTGCGCCCGATATTGAATTGAGCATTATGGCAAAGCCGCCTAAATATGCATGTATCTTGTCTGAATAAGATAGCATGCCGCAATGTAACATCGATTTAGAATGTTTAGACACCGGAATTACATGTGCGTTACGGGTCATAAATCAAGCGTTTAAACAGCCTCACTTCTATGGACGCATGTTTGTCGGAATTCCTACTGATACAATGTAATATCAGACTATTTATTAGAAGTCTGAGATCACTACTAAATAGATTGAAACGACACAAACATTTGCAGGGATCTCGACAAAAATGCGTCCACAGAAGTGAGGCGGTTTAAACGCTCGATTTTTGACCCATACCTAATTCCATGTCATCATCATCGTTTTAAACTTGAGATATACACTACTGAACATAGGTCTTCCCCAAAGACTTCCATAACCAGGTCGTCAGACCACCTGGTGGAGGGCCGATCCACGCTGCGTCTTCCTATTCATGGTTTCTTTTCGACAACCTTTACGCTCCATTAGCCATCGATTCTTCGAGGTATATGCCAAATTGCCCAGCCTATTATAATTTTTAACTAAGTGGCTAACTCTGGCAGTAATATCATGATTTTAATTAATACAATAATATTTAAATAAAAAAATATCAATAGGAACTAAAACTATAAATTAAATACAAACTAGAGATTATTTTGTTCCAAATCGCTGCCATTAGGGAGTGCGCCCAAAAGGCTGGCCGTATTGCCACGCTGGATGGCAAAGCTGATTTACTGACCGATACTGGCCAGCCCTCTGGTCCCCAGTGGCCTCCACTAGACGCGCCGACAGGTCCTTGAATAGCCGGCGCGCAGTTGGTCCTCAGAGTCCTAGCGTCTCGACTCCAAACGCCTCAAATATGTAGCTGCTACCGAGGTCGCCATATTTGCGGCGTTTGAGGTCTTCTGCTGAGGATGCGGTAGCCAGCGTTTCTTCTGGAGCTTGGAAGATGGAACGGAGCGAGAGTATCCACTAATACATATATGGCGATATTACGTTCCCTTTCATACACACTCTACTTACACCCTAGAAGAGTCAAACGCAATATAGTAGCGTCTTAGGGTGTGTGGAATTGCGGGCAATATTGGATTGAACGCAATGTGGCCCGGCTGCCTACATAGCGCAAGATGCATGCATGCCGCAATGTAACAATGGAATCAGATTCATAGATATTCTTCCTTCTATTCATAGATATAGATATCAGATATGTATAATCGAAAAGATTGTCTGGATAGGGGATGTATTGACCGAAAATATTGTTAATTTAAAAAATAATTCAACAATATAACAGTTGATTATTATGTATTCACCGGTATTCTTTGTAAAACTTATTCAATTATCACAGTAACTACTAACTTAAAAGGAGCCATTTTTTTTATTTATCTATTTAATTCATCACAAACGACTGTATTTGGAGAAATTATTTTAATTTTTTATCTTTGTTTACTTACTTTTTAAGTTTGTTTAAGTTAGGTATGCCTAATTGTGTCCTTACCGAGGGAAGACGGTGAAATTACGAAAATATAGTTTATTCTTTGGCTGTATCAGAAAATGGAACCACTTTTAATATAACTATAATAATAATAATACCAAATTTGGATTGATAGACAATGCAACGCATTAAGTCCGACATTTGATCTATTTCACTATGAAATGAAATTCTAGGAACATCACAATTGCATCAATCAGTTGCTAATCAACGCAAATAACTCTCGATACAAGTATATGAAGTTCTGCTCTAATGAGGACATACCTTTGCTGGCAGTAATTTCCATAAGCTAACCAGATATTGGCGCAACTACAATTTATATTAAATTTCTCGTGCACACGTCTCTCCGGAACTTAGAAACTCTGACAATGAAGTTATCTGTCTCTCATGATTGTAGACTAGCGTCCCATCGCAAGAGGCGTACGTCATTGATTACATGATTGTGTAGGTATTTATGAAAAAATGTTTATTTGACCATGTTGCTTACTTGATTATAGTCACTCATTAGCTTGCTGTTTTCTGTTTAACTCTATTGATACAGACTTAAGTGTTGACAGGTAGGTAGCTTTAGCTACCAAAAACAAGTGAGTGGATAAGCCGCTATGATTTAAAACAAACTTATGTTTAAAATAACGATTACAAACTATAAGATTATTTTGTAAACAGACCACAAGGGTTTTTTACCGGTATGATTTTATCAGAGCTTCTGAAAATATGACCTCTAAAACTTAGTATAGTGATGAATGTTTTTGCTTTAAAAGAAAGAAGTAAAAATTTACTTTCTATCGCCCTAAAAATCTAGATCCATTTGGTACAAAATAGCAATAGAATCGATGTCGAGTTTGTAAAAGATATTACTAGGAATTTTGAACTAAAGATACGAATGTAACTTTGTAACATTTAATTATCATCCAAATCTTGTTGGATTCTAAATTTCAAAGGGTTCTTCGTCTGGAAACTTGTAGGAGAAAGTTGTATAATCAAGATTCACTAACTTCAACTCTTCATACTTTTTGGTTTTCCAAAATCTCTATTTAAAACACTCTAGGAACACAGTTTTTGTAAAACTTAAGCTTTTTTATGAACTTAATGTGCAAAACAAGCATGCTAGTGAAAATACAGGCTTTTCACATTTGTAGCGTGTCGAATACACTTCTGGTGTTATATAGTATAGGTATTTGAAAAAAAATGAAATGGATCATAAATATGATATTGTCTTTGGTTTCCACGAAGGATGGGTGAATGTATTGCGATGTAAAATTAAGAAATAAACTTGATTAAAAACGTTTAAGCGTTTTTATTGGATGAATGGCTCGGGACCCTGAATATGGATCTATAGTTTTCCTATTTTTATAATGGAATATTTATGTAATATGACGGCATACGATGAAATAAATAAATGGATGAATACCTAAATATGAACTAAGAGGTAAGCTCTAAGTCACTGACTGACTCACCGGTGATGACTAGCCCTAACCTACACAGAGAACTGTTTTTTTGCACAACATTTTCCTTTATGTTAGATATAGATTAACACAGTACAACATTTTTTGTCTCCCCCAGGCCATGAAGTGGGATTTTCCGCACGCGTAGCGGGCGGTTATTACCACTTTATGGCCAGGTGTGACGTACAAATAATAAAAACCGTAGAAAAAAGGGCCGTAACATATAAAATGACACTAACTTGCAGGGTTAAACACGTATTAGACGACGTGAGCTTCACGACCACGGGATCTATGCCTGCGGCTGTTCCCAAGTTTATTTCCGGGCCAAACATAAAGTTGTTAAATCGCGCTAATATTGCGTTTACGCGAGAAACCGCCTGTTTCCCACGCCACAACATGTTTAGAGCAATTACTTACTTGGAGAGTAACTTTCATTGACAATTTAAAGTTTTAAACGGAATATTAAAGCCATATTTAAAAATAGTGTAAAGAAGTATAACTTAAACATGCGTGGTAAGTTGTTACGACTTCCTATTTTTCATATGAACAGCCCGTTTCACGAAACTACACGTTACAATTTTACATTTGTAACAATTTTACAAAATTAAACAAGCAACTTTGATACGTTTGGTTTAAATTGCCATTATTAGCGCTGTGTTACGTCCCGACACGAATCGGAACGCGGCCTTTGTAAACGACACTTGTCTATGTCAAAAGAATTAAAAAAAAAGAAACGTGGGGTTTTGACAGATTCACTTCTCGTATGTAATTAGACGGCTCAACAGCGTGGTGTTGTTTTTTTGTGAGTTTTTGTGTACCAGAAGGCGACTTGAACGTTATTTGTGTTTGTTGGTGTTCACGAACGTTTTGGTGCGAATTTTGATGTGCGAGGACTGCATTTCGCGACGTGAACCGCACAGATTTTTGGAAGTGCCGGAGCAGCATTGTTCGCCTCGGGGCGACGCCCGGCCCATTGAAGAACCTTGACTTGACTCCTGACTGATATAGACTTGACTGCCCGACTTGACTGCCCGACTTTGACCCGACAAAATTAAGCCCGCAGCAACGGTCACAGAGGTACGTACAGTCAGAGAACCGAACTTAGTATAAGTTTTTTGCACCCTGAAACGGGGTTAATTCTAGTCGGAGACACCCGGGTCCCGTCTGGAACACGCTGTATAATGTTAATGTTATGTTTCCAAGAAATTTCTATATTACAATACAATACAGTAATACTTTATTGCACACCAAATGAAAATTACAATGCAAACTTATAATTATATGTATAAATGATGGTAAACAATAGGCGGTCTTATCACTTCCAGGACAACCTTTGGGTAGAAGAGTTGGTGCAAAATAAACAAAAATAAATTAGTGATAGGAGTAGTTTTTTTTTCTAACGCGCTATCTTATGTTATCGTATCGTTTATGTTAAGTTTGATTCATGAAAATGCTGAAAAACTACGGTTTCAGGCAGTATAACTTTAAAAAAAAATATATTAATGGCTCAGAATGGCTTAAAAACTATGAGAGAAAACACAGACCCAATATTATCTACAAGAAACAAGCATTACAAGAAAATTCTTTAGTCGTGTCACTTTGCACGTTTCAAGAAGCTTACAACTAGGCGGAAGTGTCTCTACGAATTCGATTGAAGTTACTTTTCCGTAGATACATTCCATAAACAACTCCATTCCATGAACATACATTCCCTCTTTACGATGTAGTGGTTGGCGTTACCATTAGGTACAAAAACTGGCCAAGAGCATGTCGGACCATGCTCAGTGTAGGGTTCTATAGCCGTAACTGTAAGGTAAAAATACGATGTAAAAAAAGTATAACAACAAAAGAGCGTATCTTCATAGCAATTACGTCCTTTTGTTGAGAAGCGCAGTTTATCGGCAATAACTCAAAAACGGTTAATCCGATCTTGTTGAAAATAATTTTCGTTGAAAGTATTAATTAGGCGTTATCTTTGTAATTTTTTTTATATTTTTCGGATACACGGTTTAGAAGATAGAGGCGATTATTTCCAAAGCTATTCATTTAATCAAAAACATTACTTAAGAACCTTAAAATGTTTTTGAAAGAGCTGTCGAACTATGTACCCCACGTTGATATTTTCTGAAAACAATTTTTTTTAGCTTCTGTAACATATATGGAGTGCCCCGCCTAAAAATACTTATTTTAATTATTTAACTACCAAACTAAGTAGTGGCTCGTACAAGAAATCTATATTCCAAATTTCATCAATATCCATCGTGCAGTTTTTGAGTAAAATGCCTGTGACATACGGACAGACGGACAGACGGACGGACGGACATGACGAAACTATAAGGGTTCCGTTTTTGCCATTTTGGCTACGGAACCCTGTCAGGTGTGTATTAGCTATAGCTTTTGAATGTGTATGTAGACATTGAAATATTATACAGAGATGGATTGCTACCTTGATACAAACCATGAGATATAGTCGGACTACGCTAAGTTTGGAGAGGTCGAAAAAAGGTTTTATTAAAAAATATATTTATGGCAACATGCGGAAACTACAGCAAGAGGATTATTTAATCTTGGTCCTTGGCAATAATTCTTCCGTTTATTACAAAATGTGTCTGCATACCTATTAAAAAAATATCTGGGTACATCTTGCACACATCGATCTAGTTTCAAACAAACTAAGCGATTAGTTCCAGGGTCTTAGATAATTTCAATGTATTTAAATATGTACATGTATAAAAGCATTACTTAGTTTGGTTGGAACTAGATCAATGTGTGCGAGACTGTGCCGAATATTAATTTCAGTAGGTATGTACACATTATATACTTATTGTGATGTTGCCATGTGTGTATTTTGTAATAAAACCTTTTTTCGACGTCTGCAAACTTAGCGTAGTCTGACTCTACCATCGTGTTATTTTGTAACAAATTATTGTATGTATTGTTAGCCGGATTTCACCGTGTTGCCTCACTTCGCTAAATTGAGAAAACACTACTGACGCTGTCAAAGAGGGATGCGCAGCTAGTTTCAGGAAACGGCAAAAATTGTGGTTATGCGTTGAAAATGCGATCTCATATTTAGGAGTCCCTGTGATTAAGTCTGTAAAAGTATCCATGAAAGTAAGTAAGTAGTCTGTAAAAGTGTAAGTGTGTCGCCTAAATAGATATTTTATTTTCTACGTTTCATGACACATTGGTTTTTTTTTACTGTAATGTCATGTTAACATGTATTAATAAATAAATAAATAAATTGAGGCACGATTTAGTCAATGAGAATTTTTCATCTTCTTAGCCATATATTAGGTTAGTGGTCACCGTTCTGGCACGAATACCCGCCATCGACTCCGGTCCATCGCGTTCCTCACTAAATAATATAATTTTTTAGATGGTTCCTCGCCTTTAAGCTGGTCGGCCGATCGGACGAATCGAATCACCTGCACGATGGTGCGGGTGATCGGCCATGTGAAGTTTCTCATAGTTGTGTAAAAAGCAGTGTCACATTATAGCAAAATTACTTCCATCTTCGGCGTTAACAGTTGAATCCCTTTCCAGAGAATCTTCTTTAGAATCCCGCGCTACGCTTATTATATTGTAGAATCCTTCATTTCCCCCTGGATTTAACGTACACCCCCCGTAAATACATAATTTGGCTCCCTTGTGACACAATCTACTATTATATCACCGTTGCAGGGAAATTCAGGTGAATTAATAATAACCGATGTTCGCTCAAAACTGCTGCAATTAGAGCATACCTGACTGTACCTGGCGAAATAATGAGGGCGCAGTCTGAAATGTTCTATAATACAAGATTTTCTTCGCGACTTCGTTCGAATAGACTCTTTAATCGCCTTAATGTGATTCAAGTCGGTTGGTTTTCCATAATAAACAAAAATAGCCTCCCAATCTCAAAAAGCCAAAAAACGTTTGGTGTCAAAGGATGCTAATATATGCCGCTGACTTTAAATGGCCAATTGCACGTTCATTCTGGTTATTTGAGAATTCTATCGTTGTTTCGGTGATGCAAAGTGTATCATATACATCAAACTACATCTTTCGAAAAACATTTTTATTATAGTGATCAATATTACTCCTATAAGTCCTTTAGGTTTAGGTTTCCTTTGGATTTCCCGTAAATCTCTTAGAAATTTTATTATGACATCCTTTGGTTCACTCTGGAGTCAATATATTCGCGGCACAATATTGGATTCTGGGACCTTGTAACACAATCTCCTATTTCTCGTGAATTGTCGGAAATATTGTAGATACTGCATCCGAATACGTAAAGATTGATTCAGAATTCAAACGCGGGCTTTGCAAGGATTGTCCTAGGATGTTGGACTATTGGCATAGAAAAACAAAATAGTATTAGATAGGAATCTCCAAAGAACATTTCTAAAATGGTGGATTATAGGTGGGTGATTATTTGGATGACATCATTTCTCTGGTTAAAAATAGTTCTAAGATTCCTCCTTACCAGAATGGATTCTTTGGTTACTTGAGAGGTTCTACTCAGTAACTGAAAATGCCACTCTAATGAGGCAGGATGCTCCAAGTATTCACCAACCTGTATGAACAGGGCAGCATTATTTTAGAAGAATAACCCAAATATCTCCTCTCTTTAAAAAAACTCTTAACAATCTGAAGGTATGTCAAAGAGGAATAGAGAGAAGCTATCTTAGACTTAAACTTAGAGATAGAGTCAAAACAAGATGATAAGGGAAGTCACCAAAGCCACAGATGTACTTAAACAAGCAATAAGCCTCAAATGGAAATGGGCAGGACATACATAAAGAGTGAAAGATGAAAGATGGACAAAGGCAATAATGGACCCCATGGATAGCACAAGACAGAAGGGTAGACCACTCACACGAAGATAGCAGGTCGCTGCTGGATCAGAATTGCAAGAAACAGGGAAACCTGGAAAGCTTTGGAGGAGGCTTTCACCGCTTTAGGCGATCCTTATGCAGAGGAAGGTGTTGAGATATAATAAAAAAATAACATGTAAAGTGTAAAAAAAAAAACTCTGAATTAAAGGAAATAAAAGCTTATCTTATCTTACCTAAATATCTAATTCTCCGTGAGGTTGCCATGGATATGTTGCCGTATTTCATTTATGATTTTGGCAAGTTAACTGATATTTTCTTTTTAATTTGATGATGTGCACACACTCATTGAAATGATGAATGATAGGACAGGGTGAACCGTTCCGGATGGAAACCGGACACAGACCAAATACAAAACCAAGATACTATTTTTGCCATACGGGCTATACTTCCAGATTGGTCCTATGCTTTTCAAAATTCAGTTTTGACGATGGGATTCCTGAGGTGTTGAGGGAACTCCTTAAATATTATAGGCATAGAGAGCATCAATATCTTGTTAATTTGGTAGTACCGTAGATTCAATGTTCGAAGGTGTTTTTTTAATAAAAAAGTTCTTAGCATTGACACTCCTTAATACATTAACTAAATAAGATGTCATCAAATAAAGTGTACCGGGTTGCTCTTAACTAATAACTCCAATAAAGATCGTCCGTATATAACTAAAACTATCGACCTATTCATAAATGACTATGTGATATCTCCTGCCTGATAATAACACAAATAGTAGTGGAATAAAAAAGAAAAAATACAAAAAGAATGGCACAGATAATAAACTTCATACGACTCTTCGCAACAAGGAGTAACTTACAAATTATGTTTCTACGTAAACCTCGGTAATAATAACTAGATTTGTGTTTGAGCAGAGGCAAGTAATTAAATCAGTCGAGACGAGCGGGCGTTCATTAAAACAGCCAAACCCGGGGCTGGATGCTGTATTATTTACATTTACCTCGGACAATGGGGAAAGAAAATTAACCAAAGTAAGTTGTGTAGGATTAAAGCGAAGTGCAAATGATACTTCCATTTGTATAAAGGATTTCTATTATATGGAAATGAAAATACATCTACGTATATTTGCCTACAAATTTAGTATTCAACTCTAAAGCTCCACGCAGTTATGGTATAATGCATACTACTATCGCTTGAAATTTAGGAGCTAAACGCATTATAAAGGTTTACTCCGTACTATACTGAAATACAATAGAGAGCAGTGTTTTTCAAACTAAATATTTTATGGCGCGACCCCCTTTGTATGCGAAAATATTTCGCTCGTATCCTGCACGATTTCTAACCTGAATTGTATTCCGTTACACTTTTGAGCTTTTCTGTTTTTTTTTTACTGAGGTTTCTCGACCCTTGTGACCCCCTTCTAGAGGCTCTGCGGCCCCCCAGGGGGTCGCGACCCACACTTGGGAAAACACTGATATAGTTATGATTAAGAGCGCACTCGAAATATGTCGAGAAATTGTCGGCTACTTGCAACGTGAGTACATACAATATCATACACTTATTAATGTTTTCTCTTAATATTCGAGGGCTTTTCAAATAATAAAAATTAATCCCCGTGTTTACGACTTCGATTGAGTGTTGACATTTAAAAGTCCATATACTTCTTTATTCATTGACTAATTAATTCAGTAGCACCGGACGGTAAGTGACTGCGATGGCAAATGTAGCTGCCTAGTTCAGTAATAGTATATTCACTCTTGTTTTGAGGAGAGACAATGATAGTGGGAATGTTTCTTGATTTTCGAAGGCTAATCACATAAGGTCAACTGAAGTAATGGCGTCTATGGGGACAAATGCGTCTTTTAAGGATTTCATTAAATCCGAACCCTTTAAAATTATTTCTACCGTACCTGCCTGTAGTGTACCTACGCTGTACTTTACAGGCAGGTTAGGTAGGAATCATTTTAAAGAGTTCAGATTAATAGGAATCGTTAAAAGACGTATTTGCCCCCATAGACGTAATTACCTCAGCTGACCTTGGTAAAGATTTAACTCATATGTTTTGACTACGATTCTAGTATTAACACTTAAAGCACCATACAGTCATGATCCGAGTGCTAATCATATAAAATATGGCAAGGAAGACCTAAAACATTACCTACGGGTCCCAATTACCTTTGGTCGACGATTATTATACCTTGGCAACTTCGTTGGTGACACTCACATGTGTGCTTTTTGTTATGTGCAGCCGTAACTATTTACACAAGTTACTGCCAACACGAACGGCGACCGACGGAGGCAGCTTCTGCAGGCAGCCGTTCGTGTTGGCGGTAACTTGTGTAAGTAGTTACTGCTGCACACAACAAAAAGCACACATGTGAGTGTCACCAACGAAGTTGCCAAGCTATAGCAATGATTCCGCGTTACATGATAAATTCGCAGAGACTAGTACAATTCGTTACGTTTCCAACTTCATATTTCCTCTTTTTAATCTACAACTGCCTGCATTTCATATCATCATCATTATCATCAGCTTATATACGTCCCACTGCTGGGCACAGGCCTACTCTCATAGGCCAGAGTGAATGGGCTGCATTTCATAACCGACCTCAAAAAGGTTCTAGTACTAGATGGTAAGTAATAACTAGCGCCCTCTCTGCGACCCTGTCTAATCCAATAATCAGATATTGTTGGCAAATGTAATGTTGCTATTTTATCATGATTCGACATATAGGTAGATTTATGTCTTAAACCCACACGCACATTCGATTGAGTTTTAACTTTTATAACTCCAGTATGAAGAGTAGGGTGTCAGAAAGCAAATCTCCATACAAACTTTGAAGCCAAGTCGGCACAGAGAACTGAAATTTTATATACCATAATATTTTAGTAGTTACAACTTTTTTAGCGGGTATGCATTACAAAAACAAACACTTGCCCATACAACAATCATATTTTTACCCGACTGCGGCGAAGCCCAAAGGAGGGTAATGTGTTTGACCTGTATGTATGTATGTATGTCCGTTCCTGTGTCCGCTCGTAACTACTCAACGGCACAACCGATTTTGATAAATGATACATCATTGGATTCGTCATGGCGCGAGTGTCACTGGCTAAAAAGTTCGTTAAAATAAACAAAATGGCGGATTTTATGCACTTTTAAAGTGCGCCGCGGTCGGGTTTTTTTTAGTAAAAATATTTTTTTACTTATTTTGTAATGCATACCCCTCAAATATTTTTTAACTACTCAAATATACTGGTATATAAAATTTCAGCTCTCTCTCGAAATCGACAAATACATTCGATTGAGTTTGAACGTATAAAATTCTATAAAATCACGATGTTATTCATAATATCTCTTAATACTCGAAGGCTAACCACATATAAAGAATTTATCTTCTCTCTAGTCGATTAAAACATTGTGTCTTAACTTATAAAACTCCATAAAATCATTCCATCTCTTAATACTTGAGGGCTAACCACATAATAAAGATCCATCTCCGTCGCTCGCAAAATTGTAAGAATTGTAAGATGGGCGCGGATAGCGCGCCGGGAACATTTTACTGCCCATAACCATTTCCGACACGTCCCGCAAACCGGTCAGAGTGCGCTATTAAATCATTTGTGTTTCACAGAAACTTTACAGTCTAGCATTATCATTATTACAACCTTGAGACGTCTACTGCTGAACACATGTCTGCCCAAAGGCTTCCACGACGAACAGTCATGCGGTTTTGGCCTCTATCGAATTGTGGTCTTAGCACAGCCACATCCAAGAGTCCTTTTTTTTGGAAGCTGACAAACTCGCAACCCTTATGGGCCCTTATGGGCCTTATGGGCCCTTAGCGATTGTTGGACTGGGTGGTCGGCCGTGGCGTTCCCTGGGGTCGAACCAGGTCGCTAGCCGGACCACCCCGAGGAGTCGGACTGGGTGGGTGCCGAGGGTGCCTGGGGTTGAACCAGGTCACGTAATCCCGGTCCACCTCGATAGGGTCGGACTAGGTGGGGGCCTGAACGCCTGGAGTCAAACCAGGTCGTTTGGCCATGCCAAGCATTGTGTGCTACGTTAATTCCCATACGCAGCGAATATCGTTCGAGTAGACGTTGAACCGACTATCGGGTCGGTAGCACTCAAAGTGTTACAATACAATACTCTTTACTTTATTGCACACCAAAAAATTACAGAGATCCTTAAACAAGATACCAAAAATGGTAGACAACTAATGGTAGGTGTTAGCGAGGTCTTTAGACCTTCTTGTGTAGGGCTGATCCACGCTGCGTCTTCCAGTTCGTAGTGTCCATTTGTAGTTTTAAGTTTAATGTAATTGTTGACGATAGCCCCACCGAACCCCGACCCAACTGAACATCGTCTAACTAAGACCCTGAACATGTTTTGTAAGTAGCTATAAGCCCTAGGACTACTTCCTAGAACCATGTTTTATAGTTAGTATGTAAGTGAAATATTTAAGTATTTTACGAGTTTTTGCCCGTACAAGAGGCCATATGTGTAGTGTAACGACTCATTAGCACTTGTGTAAACCTTAGAACCCGATCCCCCTATCTAGAACTGAGATAAAGACTCGTAACGAATGTGTAAATCGAGTGTACCCAGACTTCACTGGCAACTAGTGCTAGGAGCGGCCAGTGAACGATTTGGTAGGAGATCTCGACACACCCACTCGAGGCTTCTACCGGTCAGAGCCAGCTTACCATGAGGATTGTGAGGCGATGCATATAGCACGCCCATAATTACCATGAGGATTGTGTAGTCGAGTATATAGTACGTTAGTCGTTACCATAACGTAAAACGGCAAAGAGCGAAAGTTTTCGAACAACTTTGTGTATCGATGCCCTATAATTTCTCGGTCTGACCACGAGAATTCAGCGTAGGATGGTATCATTCTGAACGGAATTTTCCATCACGCAATATGTTGTAAGTATTGCGCAACAATCGCTTGCTTAAATACGCCGGGAGCTCATTCGGAGACCAGTTGGCGTCGTGAACCCAAGTTGTAAACTCATAGTGAGAAACAGAACCGAACCAGTAGTGAACCGATCCGAACATAGTGAACCTAGAACCTAGATCCCTAGCCTATGACCTAAGTGAAGTCTAGGTAGGACTTAAAGTCAGTGAAACAGTATTTCTTTATTACGTGTTGCGGCCCGAGCCGCCCAACTAAGAACAAGTATTCCTTTAATAGTGTTTAGCGTGTAAATAGCTTATAGGGAAGTATGAACATTATTAACTATTTGATACTGATTCGCTGATTGATTTTTGTGTGACTATTCCTGTGTTATATCCCGTGTAATAGATTTAAGTGTTTGTGTGTTGTGATCGGAGCGTGGCAAGTTTGTTTGGTGGTTTCTTCTTGCTATTGGCCGTAGGAAACGCAACCATTAGAGTCAGTTTTAAAAACAATATAAGTGTTAAATCTGAACCTTTGTTTTGAGCCAATCGATCCCTTAGTAATTAAAACTCCAGGAGCCTTACAACCTCCTGTGTATGAACCTGAAGAGCTATCGTAGCTGTATCAGCTGTTAACTTCGGGACCTCACGAGATCCGTGAGTGCGTCGTTAACAGTTTTTGGTCCTTCGAACCGGATATAGAATCAGTGAGTGAACATCATCAGACCCTGAGTTGGTCTTCAGATCCTTGAACCTGGGAAAGCCCGGAATACGAACCCCTGATCCATTTCACGTATAGACGTGAAGTTCCGGGATTTTTAAAATCATTTTTTACGATTTTATCGAATTGTTTCTGTTTTTCCAAATTTTTTGTGAGTGCTCTAACTTAGTCAATTCTCGTGATAATCACGAAATTCGACCTGATCCTGAACCGCGTACTCTAGGAGTACTGCTAGTGTAAATTGTAGATTTTTCCCGAATATTTTTGCGCAACGACGCAATTTATTTTTGGAATTTCCAAGTGCTCCAAAACGGTCAAATATTGTGCGAATCACAAATTTCGACCAGAACCCGAACCCTGAACCTGTGGAGCACCGATCCTGTGACTTTTAGAATTTTTGGAATTATTTAATTTTTAAATATTTTACGCCGCGACGTAATTTCAATTAAAAATTCATTTGGCTCAAAACTCAACCAAAATCAACCAAATTTAAAACATAGTTTGCAAAGTGAGTAAAAGTAATTTAGAGCCACTCGTGACCAGCAAACTTGAACAACAAGCATCCGATCCAGTTGTTGCAAGTCGTTCGCTAGGCACGAACGAACCTGTATAGATAGAACCTGACCGATCAGCTGTTTCTGTCTCGCGTGTAGATTGTTCGCGTAACAATATCGCGTGTGAACCATGGTGCTGACTAGGAGCCAGTCAGACCCCCAGGAGGCGGACGCCCGCCGCCGCCAGCTGCAAGCGCAGTCAGGCGAGCAGAGCGGGGCGCCCCTTCGCAATCCCCGGCTGCAAATGCAGTCAGAACCGAGGGACTCACCGGAGTCACCTCCAACCGACACCACCGAGCAGCGGGAAGAGCTGGAGGAGCTACTTCGCCGCAACGAAGAGCGTCGCGCTAAGCGCCACGCCGAGGAGCGCGCCGAGGCGGAGCGCGCTGCGCGCGCAGCAGTGACGCATGCGCAGGCCGTGCGTGCGCAGGCCGCGCATGCGCAGGCCGCGCATGAACGAACCACCAATCAACAGCTTGCAGAGCCAGGAAACCGTGAGCTGTCGAACCCTTATTTATTCTCAAGTGATCAACCTATCCCGCGTGTGAACCCGAACTTAGAAATGCGTGCGCGTGTGCCGGAGCGAGTCGTTTTCGCAGATCAAGTGCCATCGACGTCGCGGGCACCGCCGACGATCCGATCCCAATGTAGTAGTAATACAGAACTACGTAAACGCGAGGCGCAGCTACTGGCCGACCAGGAACTGGCCGCGTTGCGTAGGCGCGAGATAGAATTAGAGAAAGAATTAGTGCATAAACGCTTAGCCGTTACTATGGAGCGCATCGATGCCGAGGGATCCCGCGACGGTGACTACCGTGCCGGGGGCTCGATGGCCGCTTCCGTCCACCGGGTGGACCAGTGGTTGAACGATGTCAACCACCCGAACAATAGCCGTCGTATGCGATCCACGTCGCCGCCGCCGCCGGCGTTGCGCCGTCCGGTACAGTCGACGCCGATCCACGACCGCTCTACGAGCCGAACCAGGAGCCAGGGTATCGAGCGTCTTGCCGAGACACTAGAGTCCATGATGCGCCCTCCTCCACGTCAAGTCTATGAGCTTCCTGCGTACGCCGGTGAAATTAGTGAATGGCAGACATTTCTCACCGCGTACCAGCAATCGTCGTCGCGTTATAAATTCTCGGCGTACGAAAATGTTGCACGCTTGCGACAATGCTTGAAAGGGGAGGCTAGGCAATGTGTGCAACACATGCTAGCCTCATCCGCGAACCCTGATCTTATCGTACGACTTTTGAAAAAGAATTTCGGTCGTACCGATTTGTTAATTGATCGCGCATTAGAAGATTTGAAGAGGCTTCCGTCGGTAGGGCCAAGTGCGACGGATTTAAATTCTTTTGCGATCAAAGTTATTAATATAGCTTCAACGTTAGTGGACTTAGATAACAAGAGTTATGGAGCGAATCCACTTCTGAGCCGAGAAATTACGGAAAGGTTAAGCCCGCATCTACGATCGCGATGGTGCGCGTACGCTAGAGCTAACGGTTCGCGGCGCGATAGCGAGTTGATGCTGATGGCCGAATTTCTCATGGACGAGAGCGATCAAGAGCTTGAGTTCTCGCATGCACGTGCGCCGCCGAGGCGTAACGTGATTTCAGAGGATGTCCGACGATCCCGTGCGGGGCCGCGGCCGCCGCCGGCCCGCACCGGCGCTCGGCCACAACCGACCCGCGTGCAGACATATGCGACGGAACGAGTCAGCGTGTGTTTGTGCTGCGGCGGGTCGCACCGCACTCCAGAGTGCAAGAAGGTTTGCGCGATGAACATCGCCGCCCGTTGGTCATGGGCCAAGGGCAATAGAATATGTTTTAAATGTTTTGATAGTAAACACAGGAGGGACGAGTGCCGAGCGAGGGGCTGCGGCGTTAACGGCTGCCCCCACGCCCATCATCGTCTTCTCCACGATCCCCCGTATGAACCACGAACCGAACCAAGATACGAACCACGACCTGACCCACACTATGAACCACGTAATGAACCACGGTTTGAACCACGATCCCCTCCTGTCATGTCTCGGCGTGAGCCCGTGAGCGGGCCCCGCGGGCCACGGCGGGAACCCGTCGTCTACCACCGTACGCCCGTTGACGGGGCGCGTGGTGGGCGACTCGAGCCTGTGTCGCCGCAGCGGGGGCCCTCGGATAGGGCACGCTGGGCGGACCACGAACCAGTCTCTCATCTGCGTGCGCCCGCGAGTGGGACGCGCTGGGCGGATGAGGAACCCGCTCCTCCCCGGCGTGCGCCCGCAAGCGGTGCGCGCGGGTACGAGCACGAACCTGAAACTCGCCGGACGGAGCCGCCGCGTTCGCCGGCCGGAGCCCGCGAGTTTACTTCGAACATAGCTAGCATAGGTACCTCCCGTACGTCGGTGTTGCTGCGTGTGGTACCCATCGTCATCAAGGGGCCCAGGGGTGAGGCTGAGACATACGCCCTTCTGGATTCAGGATCAACAATAAGCCTTATTGATGCCGATCTAGCGAACGACGTAGGTGCCGTCGGACCTGCCACGGACCTATGCATTCAAGGCGTGGGAGATATGGAGACCACGCAGCGAAGCCGGAAGGTACAAGTCGCGTTAAAGGGACGCGACGAAGAGTCAATACATTCCGTCATTTTTAGAACCGTTCACCAATTGGGACTGCGTGAACAACGAATGAACATGAACGAGATGCTGCGCTACAAGCACCTCGCCGACCTGCAAGAAGCCTGCTACGACGTCGCGACGCCGCGGGTATTGTTGGGGGTCGACCAGTGGCACCTGATGATGCCACTGGAGGCACGGACTGGCCGCAATAACGAGCCTGCCGCTATCCGTTGCCAACTAGGATGGGCGATATTCGGTATTGCGCCTCGCCTAGTACGAACCGATGATCATGTTAGGGCATATCATTGCCACGAACCAGACCTCGAATTGCATCAGTTATTGAAACAGCACTTCGATGTCGACGCTTTAGGTATTAAGCACGTGAACAAGGTGAACCCGGCAGAGCAACGAGCGATCGACGTCTTCAATGCGACGGTCCGTAGGGTAAACGGACCAAAGTATGAGGTCGGTCAATTGTGGCGGGAAAATGACCCGCAACTGCCGCCAAGTTTCGGCATGGCGTTCAATCGGCTGCGCGGCATCGAACGTAAGATGGACCGCGATCCCGACTTCGCCGCCGAGTATACTGCACAAATAAACAATTTAGTGCAGAAAGAATATGCGAAGAAAATTTCAAGTAGTGAAAATAGTAACGTAGCATGGTATTTGCCGCACTTCGCAGTGAAGAACCCGAATAAAAATAAAATTCGTCTCGTGTTCGATGCCGCAGCGATTTCGTCGCAGCGGAGCTTGAACGACCATGTCCTAGAAGGACCCGATTTGTTGCAAGAGTTGTATGCAATTTTATTTAGGTTTAGGGAAGGTGCAGTCGCCGTGACGGCCGATATATGCGAAATGTTTCTTCAAGTGAAGATTAGGCCGGCGGATCAACCTTCACAGATGTTTTTATGGCGGGGCGCAAACCGAACCGACCCCCCAGACATCTACAAAATGACGTCTATGATATTTGGCGCAGCAAGTTCTCCTTTTTTAGCACACAGTGTGCGGAACAGGAACGCCGCGGACAACGCTGACAAATATCCCGACGCCGTGTATGAAATACAATCGAACCACTATATGGATGATTTTGTGTCTAGTTTTAGAAACGAGGATGACGCAGTCCATGTAGCCGAGCAAGTGGCATGTAACAATGTGTGTCGGATAATGGGAAATGAAGGATTGTGGGGTGTACTCACGGCAGATTCCAACGGCTCCGGGTGCGCAGCTTCTCGGGAGCAGTCCGGGGTCCTGGAGAGGGTTGTCGCTCGTTCTTCACCCACGAAATCCACACAACACAATTCGTTCACCTTGGTCTCGTCACGCGCGCGTTTATGCTCGGAATCGGAATCGTCATGGCGCCGGCGCGGCCGTTATCGAGTACCGGGAAGTTGGGGGTAGGTTTATTACAAGGAAGAGGGTAGCGGAGAGCCACACATTGTTACATCCCCCCCCACTAATCTTGAACGATATGGTTTTAGTTGTGAAATATTTGCCTTTTTAATTATATCAGAATTCGGCTTAAGCAATACTGCTTGACCCTGTTTTAAGCTTTTTATTATAAACGGACCGGACCACCTGGGGCTGAACACGGCATATACACCCCGATCGACATTGGTGCTCGGAAAGTTTTTTACTAGAACGCTCTGGTTGATTTGAAAATCATTAGGTCGCCTATTTTTGTTAAAATAACGTTTCTGACGCTCGTGTGCTTTTGATAAATTTAGTGCAACCTCATTCGAATCATATCCGTCAACCTGGTCGTTAATGTCATCCAACACCTGATCTAGTTCCCACCTATTTTCCAACGGGTTCCTAATCTCTCTGCCCATGAATACGCGCGCCGGAGTCCTCGCAGAGCTTTCGTGGACTGATGAATTTAGTGCCAACTGAAAATTTGGAAGCAATGTATCCCAATTCGACTTAACTTTTCTGCAATATATATTTAACATCATGCTTAAATTACGATTAACGCGTTCCACGGCGTTAGCCATTGGATAATATGGTGATATTTTTATATCCTTTATCCCCCATACACGGCACATTTCCTTATAAACATGGGCGGTGAAATGAGTCCCGTTATCAGAGGCCAGCCTGCACGTGGGTCCATAACGCCCCCAGACGTGGCGCTCGAGCGCCCGGACGGTGTTGGCGGCGGTTGCCGCGCGTACGGCTATTAATTCAACCCATTTTGAGAAAGCATCCATTACCACCAAAATATATTTATTTCCGCTTTTAGATGTGGGCAACGGACCTTTGTAATCAATATAAGCGGTCTGCCATACCTCTCCAGGTATTTCAGACGACATTAACCCGGCTGGCTTCCTATTTGAGGGCTTGGAAGTTTGACACAGTAAACAAGAATTTACGTAATCTCTCACATCTTGATATAGTGATTTCCACCAAAATATTTTTTTAATTCTATTCACTGTTTTAGTGATGCCTAAATGGCCCGATACTTCCTGATCGTGGTAATAGTTTAAAATTGTATTTTTTATGTGTTTCGGAAGAACTATACGCCATTTATTTCCTTTACCTACGAGTGTACATAATATATCGTTTTTAATTTTATACTTCGGTAATTTACTCCCATTCTTAATCCGTATTATCAATTCGTTGCAAAATTCGTCGTTTATCTGATGGTGCTGTAACGAACGTGTAGTCACGGGATCGTCTCGGAGCGCGGAGCATTGGACCTCTTCCGTGGGGTCATACATCCTACTTAGACTATCGGCCACATTATTGTTGGATCCCTTGATATGCTTAATATCCATTTTGAACCTCGAAAGTAACAAAATCCATCGACCTAATTTCCCTATTTGTTTGGGATGCTGGAAAAGCCAGGATAATGCGGCGTTATCCGTCTGTAGTTCGAAAGGTGCGACTTCTAAATACTGTTTGAACTTAGTCACTCCAAATACGGCGGCCGCGCACTCAAGCTCATAGACGGTGAGCCGACGCTCAGGTGGGGTGAGGAGGCGGCTTGCAAAGCACACCGGCGCCAGCGTACCGTCCACCTCCTGCTGCAGGACCGCCCCCAACGCGTGCCCGGAAGCGTCAGTTTGCAAGATAAATTTTTTATCGAAATCTGGGAATCTCAAGACATTCGGTGAAACTAATTCTTGTTTCAGACGCCTGAACGCTTCGTCTTGAGCGGTTCCCCACGTGAACTGCACGTCTTTCTTCTTGAGGTAGTTTAACGGTTCCGCGATTTCGGCATGTTGTGGGATAAACTTGGCATAGAAACTTGTCATACCCAGAAAGGTCTTTAACTGTTTAAGATTTTTCGGCCGAGGATAATCTATGATTGCGCTGACTTTATCTGTGTCCACGGACAAACCATTTGGACTAATGTTGTACCCCAGAAAACGGACCGATTCCTGGCATAATTTAATTTTTTTCGGGTTTACCGTGAGTCCAGCTTTACCTAATCTAGTCAGAACCTCATCCAAATGTCGAAAGTGTGACTCTTTGTCTTTCGAAAAAACGCAAATATCGTCCACGAACGGAATTATGTACTTATATTTAATATCCCCGAAAACTAAATCGACCACTCTGTTAAGTGCCTGCGGACTGACACAAAGACCAAATGGAACGTATTTATATTGGTATAAACCAAACGGCGTGATAAAGGCTGTTACGCTTTTTGCCTCTTCTGCGAGCGGGATCTGATTAAACGAACTATTTAAGTCGATTATAGAAAAATATTTAGCTCCGCCTAAATACTGAAACACTGACTCAATAGAGGGCATCGGATAACTGTCGTAAATAATTTTTTTATTAATTGCTCTGTAATCACAACAGAGACGTTTCCCGCCACTCGCTTTATCGATTAAAAAGGCCGGCGACGCGTATGGTGACATTGATTTTTCGATAATGCCTTTCTCTAACAACTGGGCTATATGACTTTCCATCTCTGCAGCCTTTGGCGGTGATAATGGGTAGAATCGGGAACGAACCGGAATATTATCGGTAAGTTTTATTTCGTAACTTAAAATATTTGTCTTTCCCAATCTCTCCGTAACGACGTCCTGATGCTTATCGAATAATTGTTTAACATTCTCCGAACCCGGGTTGTCTACGTTCAGATTATTTAAGGAATTTCCCTTAGCATCCGCGCAACCGATTAAGCTAATGGTGATATTCTACTCAAAATGGTTTGAATCATAGCCTCTTCCGACCAACCTAAATTGAGTGCCTTCGCAACTGCATCTATGGAATGCGCGAATTCTAATAGTGTTTCGCACTCGCCCTGATAGCGGAGGCACATCTCATTTTTTAAGGTTTCGATATGCACCGGCGACAAAATTTCTTTTAACATAAGCGACTTAACGCCTTCCCAATCAACCATCGACGAGGCTCTCTGGAACCACCAATTTGCGAGAAAACCAGAAGTTCTGGTCATAATCCACGTAACATATTCTATATCTGAAACTAGTTTTAGACGCACTAATTTGTCGATTTCAATGATAAACTTAATTAACTGTTTCGCGATCTTGCCGTCACAAAGTGGTATTTCCAACAACATTTTTTGCATCAATTTAGATCTACTCTTATCTACGGATGCAGCCTCGGTAGCATTTATAGGTAGTAACGGAATATCTTTTTTTGAAACGTCTACCGCGGTAGGCATACTTGTCGATCGTGAATGTGCCGATGAGCTAGTTTCCAAAGAGACGATTCGGCCCTGTAAATCGCTTATTTGCGTGCTTTGCGCTTCAAACTGATCTCGTAGCAAAGTTAAAGTCGGATTTATACTTTCTAGATTTAGACTTCTGAAATACTTGTACATTTCGGCTACCCGAGTAACGGATTTTTCTTCGGAATCTGACATCGTAACTTTTAATGAAAACTTAACAAAACCTACGCTTCAATCCCTTGATCAGAGTTAACCTAATAATGAATGGGGCTTTAGCACCTCCACCAAATTTGTAACAATGTGTGTCGGATAATGGGAAATGAAGGATTGTGGGGTGTACTCACGGCAGATTCCAACGGCTCCGGGTGCGCAGCTTCTCGGGAGCAGTCCGGGGTCCTGGAGAGGGTTGTCGCTCGTTCTTCACCCACGAAATCCACACAACACAATTCGTTCACCTTGGTCTCGTCACGCGCGCGTTTATGCTCGGAATCGGAATCGTCATGGCGCCGGCGCGGCCGTTATCGAGTACCGGGAAGTTGGGGGTAGGTTTATTACAAGGAAGAGGGTAGCGGAGAGCCACACATTGTTACAGGCAGCATCACACGCACTGGGCGGATTCACGCTGCGAGGCTGGTCGTCGAACTCGCGACGGCTGCTCGAGCGTATCCCGCCGGAGCAACGTGCGGAGGAACCGGCGCAGCTAGGCGCCAAAGAACAGAAAATTCTCGGTATGTACTGGAATGCTACTACCGACGATTTAGGATTCAACACGAAGATGCTGCGGGTCCCAGCCGAGGTACGAGTCGGCGAGAGGAGCCCAACCAAGCGCGAGGCGCTAAGTACAGTGATGAGTATATACGATCCCTTAGGTCTCATATCACATTACGCAATCACAGCAAAAATACAGATCCAGAGATTGTGGTTGCTGAAACTCGGCTGGGACGAAGAGCTGCCAACCGAAGAGGCAGACTTATTCGCTGAATGGCTGCAAGAGTTGCAGTCGGTAGCGACGCTGAGAATACCACGAAGATATTTTCAGACGGGGGGAGCCTCCCGCATCGAGCTGCATGTGTTCGTAGACGCGAGCACGCAGGCTTATGCGGCGGCAGCCTATTGGCGAGTGGAAAGCCCCGAACGAGCAAAGCCTGAGATAACGTTAGCTGCGGCTAAAGCAAAGGTATGTCCACTCAAACCCCTCAGCGTGCCCAGACTGGAGTTGCAGGCGGCCTTGATAGGCGCGCGACTGCAGAAAGCCATCGTCGATGGCCACAGAATAACACCCGACGAAGTAGTGTTATGGTCAGACAGCCAAACCGTGCTGCAATGGGTGCGAGATGACGCACGAAGGTACCCCGTATACGTTGCTCACCGCTTAGGAGAGATAGCGGAGCTGACGTCACCGAACCAATGGCGATGGGTACCCACTAAATTAAATCCTGCAGATATCCCTACCCGATCCGATCCCAAACGAACCGTGGACATTAATAGTGTGTGGTTTAATGGTCCCCAATTTTTATATGAACATCCGAACGAATGGCCAGCCGAACCCGAGCCGCCGACGGGGCCGCCGCCCGAATTGAAGGCGACGTGTCACGCGTCGACGGAGTTCGTCTCGCCGTTGCCGGACGTTCATCGCTTCTCGAACTATGATCGACTGATTGGAGCAACTGCGCGTGTGCTTCAGTTCGTCGAGATAATGAAGACTAGATCCCGTGTACCCCTCTTGTTGAAACATATACTGTCCGCCGAACATCTCTATTTCCAGTGGTCACAGAGAAGAACCTTCCCAGAAGAGCTGCGCTGCCTGTCACGGGGGGAGCCCGTGCCCCGTGGAAGCCGTCTCTACGAACTGGACCCGGTGCTGAGCGAGGATGGTGTCATCCAGATGCGCGGCCGCATCGACGCCACGCCAGCCCCCATCAACAAGAGGCCAGCCATCCTGGACGGGCGCTGCCCGTTCGTGCGGCTGCTGATCCTGCGTGCGCACAAGCGCGCACACCACCAGGGCAACGAGAGCGTCGTGAATGCCCTGCGATCCGAGTATTGGATACTCCACCTGCGACCAACAGTGCGCCTAGTCGGCCTCAACTGCCGCTACTGCGCACTGCGCCGAGCCAGACCCCGCGTGCCAGCGATGGGAAATTTGCCGCTGGCCCGCATCGAACCACACGTACGTTCTTTTGAGAACTGCGCACAAGATTACTTCGGCCCGATTACCGTCACGATAGGACGAAGACGGTAAAAGAGATGGGTGGCCCTCTTCACCTGTCTCACTACCCGTGCCGTGCATCTGGAACTCGTGCACACCCTAAACACGAGTTCCGCGATCATGGCGTTGCGCCGCATGGCCGCGCGACGCGGATGGCCGGCCCTGATGTACTCCGACAACGCAACATGCTTCCGGAGTGCTGACGCCGAACTGAAAGCAGCCTATGCCGAGTGGCTGCCCGAACTGCAAGCCTACGGCCTGCAGCGCCGGATGCGATGGCGCTATATCCCGCCCGGCGCACCGAACCAAGGAGGCGCCTGGGAGCGCATGGTCCGCTCAATAAAAGAAGCCCTGAAGACCACACTGAAGACGCGAGCGCTCAAGGAAGAGGTGCTTGCGACTCTCCTTGCCGAGGCCGAGTATACAGTCAATGCTCGGCCCCTCACCCACGTCTCCGTCAGCCACCATGACGAGGAGGCGCTAACACCGAACCACTTCCTGCTGGGAGGCCCCGCGAAGGTCCCACTCACTGGCCTTTGCGAGGAGGCCGACCGCAGGGCCTGGCGCGCCAGCCAAGCGCTCGCTGACCGCTTCTGGACCCGCTGGGTCCGAGAATACCTGCCGACGCTCGCGCCGCGCCGCTCCTCTGCGCTGGGCGAGCGTCCACTCACGGTCGGCGACTATGTCATAGTCGTAGACCCGAACCTGCCACGCAACGTGTGGCCCCGGGGAATCGTCGAGGCCGTCTTCCCCGGCCCTGACGGCAGCGTCCGAAGTGCTGACGTCCGCACCGTCGGCGGCATGTTCCGGCGCCCCGTCTCCAAGCTGGCTATCGTCTCCCTACACCCTGAGACTGCCGCGACGCAGCAGCGGGGGGAGGATGTTGACGATAGCCCCACCGAACCCCGACCCAACTGAACATCGTCTAACTAAGACCCTGAACATGTTTTGTAAGTAGCTATAAGCCCTAGGACTACTTCCTAGAACCATGTTTTATAGTTAGTATGTAAGTGAAATATTTAAGTATTTTACGAGTTTTTGCCCGTACAAGAGGCCATATGTGTAGTGTAACGACTCATTAGCACTTGTGTAAACCTTAGAACCCGATCCCCCTATCTAGAACTGAGATAAAGACTCGTAACGAATGTGTAAATCGAGTGTACCCAGACTTCACTGGCAACTAGTGCTAGGAGCGGCCAGTGAACGATTTGGTAGGAGATCTCGACACACCCACTCGAGGCTTCTACCGGTCAGAGCCAGCTTACCATGAGGATTGTGAGGCGATGCATATAGCACGCCCATAATTACCATGAGGATTGTGTAGTCGAGTATATAGTACGTTAGTCGTTACCATAACGTAAAACGGCAAAGAGCGAAAGTTTTCGAACAACTTTGTGTATCGATGCCCTATAATTTCTCGGTCTGACCACGAGAATTCAGCGTAGGATGGTATCATTCTGAACGGAATTTTCCATCACGCAATATGTTGTAAGTATTGCGCAACAATCGCTTGCTTAAATACGCCGGGAGCTCATTCGGAGACCAGTTGGCGTCGTGAACCCAAGTTGTAAACTCATAGTGAGAAACAGAACCGAACCAGTAGTGAACCGATCCGAACATAGTGAACCTAGAACCTAGATCCCTAGCCTATGACCTAAGTGAAGTCTAGGTAGGACTTAAAGTCAGTGAAACAGTATTTCTTTATTACGTGTTGCGGCCCGAGCCGCCCAACTAAGAACAAGTATTCCTTTAATAGTGTTTAGCGTGTAAATAGCTTATAGGGAAGTATGAACATTATTAACTATTTGATACTGATTCGCTGATTGATTTTTGTGTGACTATTCCTGTGTTATATCCCGTGTAATAGATTTAAGTGTTTGTGTGTTGTGATCGGAGCGTGGCAAGTTTGTTTGGTGGTTTCTTCTTGCTATTGGCCGTAGGAAACGCAACCATTAGAGTCAGTTTTAAAAACAATATAAGTGTTAAATCTGAACCTTTGTTTTGAGCCAATCGATCCCTTAGTAATTAAAACTCCAGGAGCCTTACAACCTCCTGTGTATGAACCTGAAGAGCTATCGTAGCTGTATCAGCTGTTAACTTCGGGACCTCACGAGATCCGTGAGTGCGTCGTTAACAGTAATGTATTACTTAATGTCATAATTATTGTAATATTTAATATTTTTGAAAAGAGAAACTGATGAGTTCCGGCGTTTTTTCTTAACAGAAGGTCATTACCCAAAGCGCCAAAAGAAAATAATATAATTAGACTAGACATGTAAAAGAGTCCTTGAGGGCCTACTTGCAGAAATAAATAATTTTGAATATATGAATTTTAATGGTGGATGGTCTTATTGCGAAAGAACGCTCTTCTAGATAACCTTTGTTTCATTTCTTTTAAGTTAATTTAATTTTTATATATGTATGTCTTACCGGCAATAGAAATATGTACAAACTCTGTGAAAATATCAACTGTTTATCTATCAGGTACGAGAGAGATACAAACCGCTGACAAATAGACGGTCACACAGGGGAGGTTTACCATATGGCTCCCAATTGCACTACCCGGGAATCCCAAACATCCAATCCGTGTCAAAGGCTATCTAGTTCCATCATAACATGAAAACTGGAAGTAAAAGTTTCTCCGACGACAGCAAATTTAATACAGACACCAACAGACCGACAAAACACACTTGGGGATTTGTTCCGACTTTTGAATATCATATGGCGCGAGTTCATATTCTGTTACAAGCCATTGCATACAGCTTATATTATGAGGTTGTGTTCAGGGTTTTCTGACGTCATGAGCGTCATAGCATAGCATAATATAATTGGCTATACGACAACTTTTTCTCTGATATGTTATAGTAAAACCTCTGAATAATAGAAATGAAAAACAAAAACCACTTTAATATCATAAAAAACTCACCGAGATATTACAATGTTAAAATCACATGTTTAGACTTTGATGTGCCGAAACGCTCCATACTGAAGCCCATTGCAACGTGATGTCACGCAACATACCGACGGTTCCTACATAAGCGTTATGTTGGAATACATGGTTTTCAGGGGAGCTAAATGGTGAGTGGCAGGATGGCGGGTGTACATCAACAAATGCATACCAAAATTGGTATACCTCAGGAGTTAGTGTTAGCAATGTGCCAAATGTGCGCCAAAATTGGAGCAATGTGCTCTTTAAACTCCGGATATATTTGAGCAATAAATGGTGCCCGCCATTCTGACGTCAGGTTGGCGGGTGCGTTTCCAGTTCTAGCTAATGGCTGCTTACTCAAGGGTGAAAGTACTGCCTAAGGTTAGTGCTCGCAATGTGCTTCCATATGTATGAAGCACAATCAAATTCAGAGAGCGGTTAAAGAGGTCAAATGCAGAAAATATATACCTTTTACTTTTTTTACGCATTCATAGTTATGTGTAGGTAAATGACCGCATGCACAACAGCATGCAGTGAAGTTATCGGGAATTTCAGGAACCAACCCAACTAAAAATAAAAACATACACTCGCTATTTTATTCCAATAATCTCTAGCATTATTGTTCAGGATAAAACCTCTATAATAAACATTTGGTCTTAGAATTAAAAGAATATCGTGAAATCGCTCATTAATTTTATTTTATTATCAACTCTCATACAAAAGACAAGCGAATTTTAGATAATTCAAAATAAAAGAATGCTTCCTTTAAGTATAATGAGTTAACGTCAGGATTAAAGGCAGTTTCCCTCCAGGGCCCATCTATTTTTTCCACCCTGTATGCGTCCCACTGCTGGGCACAGGCCTACTCTCATATATGAGAGTGAAGGGCTGTAGTCCCCACGCACACTGCGGATTGGGGACTTCGCATAAACCTTTGAATATCTTCGCACATGAATGCAGGTTTTCTCACGATGTTTTTCCTTCACCAAATAGCTGATTATTTTATTCCAATGTAATTACGAACTTTGCAGTGACAGAAGCACAATTATGGTAAAAACAAAAGCACGGCCGTACCATCCTTTTCTCAAAGCTATTCAGGCCATTTTCAGCCTCCTGTAATTTTGTGCTGGCTAACGCTAGAACCCTGATTTTCCAGCGATATATATAGGTCATATTAAGACTTAAATATATTCTCAAAAAAATTCAATTTGAACGTGTAGTTTAAGAACTATTGCACGTCAAAGTTCCTTAATTTTGTCACTGACTGACTGACTAATGATCATCAATTCTAAGGTACTTCTAGCAGACCCACAAGCTTTAATTTTGAAACATAATTAGCTGTTAGCCTATCATGTTATGCAAAACCTAAAAATGTTGCAATATCGAAACAAACTGCATAAGTAAGTTTGTAATCTTATACAAATACATGCGATTACAAAGTTAGTTTTGTAGTTCAAATTGGAAATAGAATGGATTGGAATGTAATAAATAAAGGAAGACCACTTATAAAAAGAAATGAGATCCCATCAAAAACATGACATGTAAAAAACAGAAAGTCTCGCTTTCTCCTATAACAAAAAAGTTTTGACATGTAATGTTAAACCAAGTCAGTAACCATAGAACTCGATTTCCACCGGTTTGCCTATTATTTATCCGGGGAGGAACACATTTTATAGTTCTCAAATGAAGAATCCTCCATGGGTAACGCCTCCCCTGTACTGACTTGGTTTAACATTACATCTCAAAATTATTTTGTTGTAGGAGAACTGCGTTGCGAGACTTGCATCTTTTTACCCGACTGCGGCGAAGTCCAAAGGAGGGTTATGTGTTTGACCTGTATGTATGTATGTATGTCCGTTCCTGTGTCCGCTCGTAACTACTCAACGGCACATCCGAGTTTGATAAATGATACATCATTAGACTCGTCTTGATGGTGCGAGTGTCACTGGGTATAAAGTTCGTTAAAATAAACAAAATGGCGGATTTTATGCAGTTTCAAAGTGCACCGCGGTCGGGTTTTTAGGGTTCCGTAGCCAAAATGGCAAAAACGGAACCCTTATAGTTTCGTCATGTCCGTCCGTCTGTCTGTCTGTCTGTCTGTCCGTATGTCACAGGCATTTTACTCAGAAACTACATGATGGATATTGATGAAATTTGGAATATAGGTGTGTTTTATGAGCCGCTACTTAGTTTGGTATATAAATAATTAAAATAAATATTTTTAGGGGGGGCACTCCATACATGTTAAAGACAGTAAAAAAAAAATTTTTCAGCAAATATCAACGTGTGGTACATAGTTCGACAGCTCTTTAAAAAACACTATAAGGTTCCTAAGTAATGTTTTTGATTAAGTGAATGTCTTTGGAAATAATCGCTCCGAAAGTTGAGTAAATTGTGCCCCCCCCCCTCTATTTTCTAAACCGTGCGTCCGAAAAATATGAAAAAAATCACGAAAGTAACGCTTAATTAATACTTTCAACGAAAATTATTTTCAACAAGATCGAATGTACCGTTTTTGAGTTATTGCCGATAAACTGCGCTTCTCAACAAAAGGACGTAATTGCTATGAAGATACGCTCTTTTGTTGTTGTACTTTTTTTTTACATCGTATTTTTTACCTTACAGTTACGGCTATGGAACCCTACACTGAGCATGGTCCGACATGCTCTTGGCCAGTTATTTTTAGTAAAAATGTGGTTATTACATGTAATGTTTTTGATGGGTTATATTCATCTCGTAATATCGACTGTGGGTTCTTCGTCTTATTGTAATTTTTCTTGACATGTGTAATTGAAAAATATTTCATAAATAAATGCGTAGGTATAATAAATAGAGATCCCTATTAAAGATAAGGGCTACTTATAAAAGGATGGTTTGTACGAGTATTGTACGTACCGCCTAAAGCTAAGGACAAAGCAAAGCTCTATAAAATATTTGGCGCAGCTTTAGGTACAGTGTTATAGATATTTTAAGCTCTATATTCGTAGCTCGTTAGATATTATTGCACGCGGTTTCCACGCGCGCTTAATCAAGTCTTAATTAAATAAGTGCGAAATAAAATTCCCGTTTCAACAGGCATATTTGTTAAAAAGTAATTTAGTTAATTTTTCTGCAGCGCTCGTAATTTATTAGTTCCCGCCATGATTGATCGTCGTTCCAATTCCCCGAGTGTCACCAGCCTTATACAAAAACTGACGGAAATTAATAATCGCAATTACGGGTCTAAGGCAGTTGTACCACTGCCGGCAAGTAAGCGAGTAACTCATTGCCGGCTGACGAGGTACAGTGTGGTCGATCCTTTCCAGATCCGCAATGTAACGCTACTCGCCCAATTTTACTCGGCCACTTGACGGCGGTAAGACAAGTGCTAAAGTTATTTTTACACTTTGATAAGTCGCAAGTGCAGGTGAGGAGTGATTAGTTAACATGTTTTTAGGATGATAAGTGTTAAGTCTTAAGAATTCGTTTACACATTGTTTAGTTGTACTTCGTGCAGGCCCAAAGTAACAAAATGGACGAACAACGATTGGAATTACGAAATATTTTAAAAAGGATAGTCGCGGTCATTGTTTCAGAAATCGTAAATGAGGTATTAAATTCAACGTTTGCTCCTCAGTCCACCTCATTTTTTACCCGACTACGTGTACCGTTCGTGTCCATACTATGCACTTAACCCGCCGTGACTGCGAGCGCGGGGAGTATGCGGGTGTGAGGGGGTAGCTACTCGACAGCCAAAATAGACCGAGCGTCTATTCACTTTACTTCGCACTCGCACTTGAAACTTAACAGAGTGACCGCTTACACGTTGTTTTTACTAATCACTTTACACCTGCACTTCATACCTGCACTTGTGACTTAACAAAGTGTAAACATAACTTAAGGCAGTTGTCTGAAAGCGGGCACATGGAGATCGCAGCGGTTGGTGATTAAGGGCAAGTACAGACGGGCTGACAGTTCACTCCCGTCCATGAGAGGAGACCTGTGTGTTCCCCGAGTATCGTCATCCTTATACAAAAACTGACAGAAATTAATATTCTCAACTATGTGTCTAAAGGTTTGTCTCAATGCGGGCATTTGGTGATTGCAGCGGTTTAAAGGCAAGTACAGACGGTCTGACGGTTCACTCTCGTCCATAAGAGTAGAACTATGTATTTTCTGAATGTCGCCAGCCTTATAGAAAAACTGACGGAAATAAATATGCTAAATTAAGGCTCTACGGCAGTTGTAGCACCGGCGGCAAGTAAGCGAGTAAAATTGGGCGAGTAATGTTCATTGCGGGTGGACAAGGCTGTGGTCGATCGCCCTTTCTAGGTCCGCAATGTAATGCTATTCGCCCAATTTTACTCGCTTACTCAACGTTGGGACAAGTGAATAAGGCAGCTGTCTCAACGCGGGAGCTTGGTGATCGCAGTGCTTTAAACTGTCGGCAATATGACTGTAGTGACGTAACTTGTTTTGCACGGCTAAATATCCCTCTTATATCGAAGTGTGATCAATAAGTAATAGTTTATTACACTTTGAGGGCGGTAAAATAAGGAATGGGCCCTATTGCAGGTGTTTGTGGGCTGAACCGTAGGTGAGGTGGTGAAGTACACTTCATTTCCTGACTGAAGTTAGAATTTTTCGCTGAGCGAAAATCCACGATCACATTCGCTGATGTCACTCGCTTGCCAATGGTGTATCAGACGCCTAAACCTTCAAGGCTTTGTTAACTCGGTGCTTATAATATAATATTGATTGTATCTCAGGGATTATCCGACTACACGCGCATGACAGATTATGTCGATGTTAATCTTTAATAATCCTAACTTCAATCATCAGGGTATTATGTATGTATATCTAGCACTGTGAGCTACCTACTTAATGTTGGTTGTGGTTGACAAGTCAATACAGCTTTGGCGAAATTTAAGCGTAGATTAGTGCTGATCCCGCCGCAAAAACCGACATTAGGTATGTATAACCTGTACCTCCAGCACAACTGTGACGCGCGACTCTTTGTCACGCGACAAATACTACCTATCTTTATCCACTCAATATAGTGTGGCAGTGATAGGTGATGCTCTGTCGCGCGAGAAACGAAGTCGCGGCCAGTTATGCTAGACGTACTGGTCTATTTCTCTCCTACAAGACGAGAAAGCTATTTGTGTATAAATATATAAACAGCAAAGCATAGACTTAAGGTATTAAGTATAAATACCTAGGCACTCTATATTTCGACTAAGTATAACATAAAGTAGTTTAGTGATCAATTTACCTTAAACTGAACTAAAATGTTATAAAATGAAAGACATTCTACCATATTTGATGTTCTTAAAGTCGATTATTAATCAATTTTCGTTTGTATGAAGAACTGGGTGACTCGGTTTACCTTAAGACTCGTTTTTTAAAATCGTAGAAAGACTCTGTTTGTACATTAAAGTTTTGTTTCAAAAAAGTACCTTGGGAGTGTTAAAAATAAGTAATAAAACGTAAATACATAGTTTTGATATTATTGTCGTTTTGTCTGTTTTTTCACACAACGCGCAATAACGATGAGGCCGATTTTCACGAAATTTGGTACACAGATAGATTATGACCCCGGTTATCACATAACATACTTTTTATCCACCTAAGCCTAGGCAAAAACTATATATTTAACTTATTTCAGCTCTGCGAATGAAGTCGCCAGCGTACAAAATAATCCTCACGACCCAACCTTAATTTCTAGAATGCATTTCCACCAGACAGCTTACCCCTAATCAGGAAGAAGTAGTTCTTAATGATATTAAGAATATATTATGATTTTCACAGAACCCATTTAACGTACCCGTGCACCCCTTTCCCAGGAGCGCATATACCCCATTGAGTGAAAATGAACGTAAGAATGACGAATGAAAAGTGAAAAGAGATAGCATGATGCGGCCTGAAAGAGTGCGAACGAGATAGTATCAATGACTTAAGCTTATTTAGTTATAAGACGTTGTGGCGAGCTCTGATTGGAGAATCGGAATCGATGTAACGGGTGAAAGACGTGCTGTAATTGTTATTTGGTTTTATTAAAATATAAAGTTTTAAATTGTGAAATGGTTTCCTTTTATCGATTTACCAATCCCACATACATACCTCGACATACGAGTATGCCGCATTGCCGTCCATGATCGCTTTGTGCTTGTGAAATTGTTCAAGGATTACTTTTACTCTATATAGGTCTTTTAGATATTAGGTCGTATTAAGTATTGGTGTATTTTGAGTTTAGTGCCGAATGTCCCGGAAGGATAAGCTAAAAAATTTGCTACCGATATTTTTCCAGTTGCTAGTATTCAGCCGTCTGACTACATTTAAGTATAAAACATTATAGGTTTTATGATATTTTTTTAGAGAAAACCGGGGAAAAAAATGCCACGTAAAAACACCCTGTTATAGTACATTACACAGCTAGGGTGGTAATAAAAATAAAGGCCGAGATCGCAGAAGTTTGCGTCCCGAGCTGCAAGCGAGGGACGTAAATATACGATCGAGGGCTTTCTTTATTACCTCCCGTGTTGTGTATATCATTTTATGTCTACACTTGGCCAGACTACGCGTAGCGTGCGGAAAAAGTCACTAAATTAAGTTTATGTCACACCTGGCCATAAAGTGACTTTTTCCGCAAAAATCACTTTAGGGCCAGGTGTGGCATAAATGATATAATTAAATGAGCCCAATGTCATTTGTTCTCTGGTTGTGTTGGTTGCAAATCAAGCACGATAATTATTTTTAGACAGAATTATAATTTATTTTATTTGTTCGGTAAACGAAAACCAAAAAAAATATGAAAAGTTTTCTCAATTTCTAGTGAATGTTAATTAATTATAACGTAAAGTACCTCGTCTTAACATATCGGTAGCTAATTTGTTGCACCTTATATAGTGTGACGCAGATAGAGTTCTTAATATGATTTTCACAGAACCCATCTAACGTACCCATCCACCCTTTTCCTAGGAGCCCATAAAGCCCATTTATGGTCCAGAAAGACCGCATTTGATCCCGTTTTCACTTCATTACTGCGCGACGGGGACAGCGGCCATGGCTGAATACGTGATGAGCATAATGACATGAAACGGAAGTTTTACGACGGGTTTCCATTAAACTTGGGCATAAATTTGGCAGGCAACTGTACTTGGAGCTAGTATGCAGACAGTAGGATACTTAAAAGGTATTTTAAAAGGTTTAGTTCTAGCAGTCGAAGTAGCATAACTGGCCGCGTTTTCGCTTGTCGCGCCACAGAACATAACCTATCACTTTCACACGATATAGATAATTTCACGAGAGTTGAGGTGAATGATTAGACACACAGCTACATGAAGTACTCATTGCAAAAAAGGTGAATGAATGAAATGAATGAGTGAGTAAATAAACACAAGGCTATAGTTTAAACAAACTTTTTGGTCTATCTTGCAATTCACTGTTGAACCTGCTATCGGTACGAAAAAAGAACAGTAATTTAAAATCCCGCTGTCAATACATGATAGTGATGTTGTGTGCGTGGCCTCAACTCTCGTGAAATTACCTTATACTGAACGGAAAGGAATGTGTAGTGCTTGTGCTGCGACAAAGAGTCGCGCGTCACAGTTGTGCTAGAATCCCCTTTTTCCCATTAGGCATGCTGGCTAAAAAAACCTTTATCGACTAATCCAAAATATTTGACTTTTAGTCGCAAAACGTTCAACGTTTGTTGAACGTTGTCCAAGAACTTGTATCTTTTTCAATTACGTCAGGCTTTGCGGCACTATTTCGAAGCGATATCACTTATGTTCCCCGATTACTTGAAGACGGCTGTACCGATTTATAATTTTTTTTTAAACGCTGCCAGGATCTGATGATTGGATTTTGGAGAATTCAAGGGAACTTTTAAAATACTAATCGCTATAGGTGTGTTATATTGCATTTGTTAATTGAATAAACTAGTTTAGAAGTCAACATTATTTATTCTTCAATGCGTATTAAAATGGGCGAGGTATACTTTTTTCAAAAGAGTCATTCAATATCATAACTTAATTACTACTTCACAGCTTCTTTTTTTGCACAGTAGGTACCCAGTAGTAGGTTCAAAATAAATGAAGTCGCTTATTAAAAAAAAAATTAGTATTTTTTTAAGTAAGTATTACATGTTTTATAAATTTACTTCGAGATACTAACTTATCGAAAGTGCACTAGAGCTAAATACTGGATTTAGTGCGAGTGCAGTCCCGCAAAGGAGTGCACGTCCCATTTATATTGTTTTATGGTTTCTTTCCTTCCCAAAGAACTTCGAGCAGTACCCTAAAATGGGAAAAGTTCTTTAAAGTATTCTATTCGCACAAATCGATATACTTTAAGCTTTCCCACGCTACGTCGAACATGAGAGTCGCAAAACAGACGCCATGTCATAACAGAGTCAGACCGGAATTGAACTTTATGTGGGTGCAAGTAGGTCAATAAGGAACGTGCAGGATCTGATCGTGATTAATCTGGCCCAGCATGATAGAGTACTGGATTTGGATTAGCGGCACCAGTTGGCAGCACCTTCGTAGTGCACGTTCCCTATATCGCTCTGTGCTCTGTGACGGATTAATCCTTTTTGGCGTTGAACCTGCGGTGCGGAGTGCTTTTTGCCGTTTCCTACAGGGTAAGTTTGAAGTCCAGATTTGACATTTAATAGCAGATTTGTTTGGTCACATAAGTAACGTAAAACGTCAGAATATTTATTGAAACTTTCACGATCCGAAAACTGGGCTCGATCGAGTAAAAACATGATATTTTTACCTCATTAAATTGTCAAAATTTCACAAGAAACGGTATCAAAAAACTTGTTATTAGGATGTAAAGTAATATTGAGAATGTTAATCGGATTTATGTCGGCGACATTTTGCATAATGCGGTTAGAGGGTCCTGGATTGCCTTGTCACTAAGAAGGCTCTCAGAACAGTGCACATAATTTTCCAAGCTAAATTTCTTTCACGAGATTATAAAATCAAAATCAAAATATTTATTTGTCCAACATACATATAAATTGCATGGTGTTATATTCTAACGAAAAGGCATCTCTATGAACAAATTATTTTTTGCATGCAGGTTACATAATACAGACATAAGATTTAATAGGTACCTACATAACATTGTCATGCATTAAATGCCATCTATAACTAAATATACTATAAATAACCTAAATACAATAAAATTTCTAGAAACATTAATTAAGAGGAAATAGTATGGTCGAGAGAATTGAAAATTAGGTATTTGTAAAATGTGTCGCTATCCCGCACTGCCCGCCTCTCACCCGCAGAGCGCGATAGAGACAACTGCAGCTTGGACCGAAAATACCTTTTAAAATTTCATGAAAACAACGTTTCGTAGTCCCCTGATTTCTTCCCCAAAACTTAACCTATTTAACTAATTTTTTCATTAAACATTAAAAAAAGACTTTGGGCGTGTTCCTATGTTTTCCTTTTTTTTAATAATCTAGTCAAATTTGTTTTCTGGATGTGTGAACACAGCGGAAAATCTGGCATTTTTTTTAGGTTTTTGAAGGTTAATATCTCTTTTGAGAATCAATTTATCGTAAAAAGGAAAACATAGGAACATATCAATAGTAGCCATAGATTTTTGGACAAAAAATGATTGCTCTACTGGCATTATCCAGGGAGGAAACAGGGGACTACGTTTGTATGGAAAAACTGCCCTCCTGTTTCCTCTTAAGTACAGGTCTCGTCACGTAAAAAGAACGCTGGTGGTGGGGCTGCGCAGTAGGCAATTTATCGGTCTATTTGGTGGTATGAGGTGCGGCGCGGGGAGGGCGGGTGCCGCGCCGCATCATTGCCGGGGCGCTATTGGTTCGTCAGTCGACCTTTGCTTTCCGCACTGTGTTCACGTCACGTTCGTTCTCAAAATACTGTCGCGCACAAAAGTGTCTTGTTTATTACAAAATGGTTTTACATAGAAAAATGTATTATGATGTATATTGTTTTTTTATTCCATTCTACACAGAAACATGTTTTTAATTCCATTTAATAATATATCAACTAATAATACTCAAGGATCCCACAGTCAAACTGTGTAAACAGTTATGGGGGACGACGTTTTACTATTAAGCGTCATACCAAAAAGAAAATTAGGTTCATGAGACGGGACTTTCAACGTTTTAACATACAATATAAATTTAAATATAGACAGACCATTTTTTAAGGGCGTTATATTTCAACGAAGATTAAAAGTTGCGGACAGCTTTGTGTGGGTTAAAAAGTTGATTCACCCTATTAATAAATAAATAATAGATAATAATACATATACTTTTTAATCGAACCGCGCCGCGAGCGAAAGGCTAGTTCAAAAATAAAACAATAAACATAGTACTTTCGTGCGCGAGTGTACCAATGCGCAAACATACCCCCTCCACTTTCTTCCAGCGTTCTTTTTACGTGACGCGACCTGTAAAAGATATTTATGAAATGTGATGATGTCCAAATAAATGTCAAGTCGAATTACAGATAAATATTGTACAATTTTAATAATAGTATAAATATAATAGTACAATAAACGAACACTCATACAGAAATCACACTTAGATCACGATGTGTAACACAGATCACGATTAGATAACGCTGTATAACAAAGTAAATATAAAGATATTGTCAGTATTTTATTAATAATATCAAA
Source organism: Eudemis profundana (assembly GCA_947034925.1). NCBI lineage: Eukaryota > Metazoa > Arthropoda > Insecta > Lepidoptera > Tortricidae > Eudemis > Eudemis profundana. The sequence continues at coordinate 4,961,397 of OX344809.1, forward strand.
AGAACGCCATCAAAAACTTCTTATTCGGTTGTTAAATAAATATTGACAATGCTAATGAGATTTGTGTCGGCGACATTTTGCATAATGCGGTTAGCCGGCCTCGCTGGCTTGTTACTGAGAGCCTAGTAGCGCGCATAATCGTCTTAGCTGAATTTGTTTCTCAAGATTATGAAAGAGATATAGGTACTGTCTTATCTTCCTATCATCACACTAATATTATAAACGTGAAAGTTTGTGTAGATGTTTCGATGTTTAGATGTTTGGATGTTTGTTTCTAAATAACGGGGTACCAATTGGATGGCTTAAGATGAAATTTAGCATGCAAATAATTTTAATCCTGAATTGAAACAAAGGATACTTTATATCCCGGTACAGAGTTCCCCTGGGACTATAGTGGGAATAACGCAGGTGAAGTCACAGGCAAATACTTGTGACCTAATAAAGCTCTTCTATGCATAAACACATTCAGTGCCACCGACCCGATAGTCGGATTTTTTGCTACAAATGGGAATTAACGTGCTACGGACTACGGCGTAGCACACGTAGCGATCGTAGGCACGGAAAGTGTAAGGGCCTTATCACACTTGCGATTTGCAGGCGAGCTGCGGGCGAGTTTCGATACAAAACCAGTCGCGGCGAACTCGCAGCGAGTTCGCCGCGAGCGACATTTGCATGGAACTTCGCTTCTAACTCGCCCGCAAGTGTGATAAGGCTCTAAAACTACAACACACCTACACAGATCGGCGTAGATCAGGCTGTGAAAAAAAAATATAAAGATATTTTTTTTATATTAATGTAACGGCATCAAACAACTCCTTATAGTGTAAGTCACCATTTTTAACTCCCGACATAATAGTACATTACATACCGAGGCCAGTAAAGTAAGAAATCTCTCAGATCACATGTAATTGTCGGCCGTGGTGAAGCCGAGGACGACAAACATGTAATATGAGACTATCTGTGACGTTCCACGGGAAAAGGTACCTTATGGTTGGTATTGAGTTAAGCACATATCCTAAATCTGTGTTAAATAAGCTATCTAATACAAAAAGAATCACGACCCTAAGTCCCATACTTTTTTTTTAAAAAAACATCAAACCTGCACATGCTAAAATTGCACTTTTGAGAAATCGTCAAAAGAAGTTTAAAACTAATTTTAAGTATGTTCCCGTTGGAAGTTATGGAGATGATGATTGATTATGTATCTCAATGTAATTTTCTTTGGAAATCAGTAATGGTTTTATTAATGTGACTTCCAGGTCGTGAAAAATCAGCCTTTGATTAGAGCAAGTCGCTTATGAGAACGAAATTAAAAAAAAAAAAATTAGGCCTGTTCTTTAACATATTGTAATCTGAACCATTGTATATAGTTAGAGATATTAGACTGCACATTTTGGGATAGAAATAAAATCACATTGTTAACGAAATATTTTTATTTTAATTAAAATGTAATTTTTATTATATGTTTCATCATTCCTATAATATTCACAATTTTCGTATAATGAGTTCTAAATTATATTTAATCAGTCTACACAAGTATCTCAAAAGTGTCATTATTATTCTACAAGTCGTATTTTTTTATTTATAAACGATTGAAGTTACGTAAAAATCACAAATTATTCCCATACATTTGAGAAAAGGTACCTTATGGCGGGCCATAAGCATAAATTATTGATAATTACAGAATGGCACGATATTTACATTATTTATTGACAAATCTTGTATTAAGACAGAAAACTGAAGAAAAAAGGTTATTAGAAATTTACTTAAAATCTTGACCAATTAAGAGTAATCCTCAAATGTGACGTCTTACGTGAAAAGGTACCTTATGAGGGTTTCTAGTTACGGAGATATTCAATGTTGTGTAAAAATTGTGTTTTTTTTATTATGTATTTCCATTTAGTAAATTATATGTTACGACACGTCTTTGCCTATCTTTATTTTTGTTATAGGCGAATTAAAGGCTGAATAATATGCTTCTACAGTTTAGTACAAAAGGTACTTTATGGCGGTGTAATTTAAAAATGTTAGAAATAGGTACTTGTCGGAACTTGCTCAGTTTTTGTCCTTCATACCGCCGTGCCGTGGTATTATTTTGGCTACACCGCCAGTACCGCCACGCATCTGTCCTACTCTCACCAACACTTTACGTATCGTTCTCTCTCGGTCTTGCTGGCCGCTCGGAGTCTCAGCCCGCCGGCATGAGCAGTATTTGCTTACCTTTTCGTTCAAATAGTTGTGAGAAGTGTTCGTCGTAGATTTTAGCGCGTTTTAAATTAAAAAGATTCTTTTTCTTAAGTGGTCAAAAATGATAGAAACCGCCAAAAAATGTCTTTTTTCGTAATTTTTTCGAAAAAATGAATAAAAACCTTTTTCTAAAATGGTCAAAATGATAGGCATTCGCCAGTGTTTTTTTATTTTTGTAATTTTTTTGAAAAAAACAAGGTTTTTCTAAAATGGTTAAAAAGTTTCACGATTCGCCAAAACACGTTTTTATGTTTAAAAAAAAATGTTTTTAAGACTTTTTCTAAAAAGGTTGAAAGGGAAACATGACAAAGTGGTAAAAAATTATAGAAACCGCAAAAAAAAGTCTACTTTTGTAAGTTTTTTGAAAAAAAAATTAAAAAACTTTTTCTTAAATGGTCAAAAATGATGGGCATTCGCCAGTGTGTTTTTTTATTTTTGTCAATTTTTAAAAAAAAAACAGTCTTTCTAAAAATGGTCAAAAAGTTATACGATTCGTCAAAAACACTTTTTTATCTGTTTTAAAAAAATGTTTAATAATTAAAAATTTAAAAAAACGACATACAAATGTATTTATTTTTATTTTTTTTTCAATTCCGAATCTGTGGCACCCAGTGGCTCTTTCCTTCCAAATTTTCAGCTTTCTAGGATCATTTCGAAAATTTTTGCTTACCATTATGCAGGCCGCATGCTTGTTTGCCACCGTCGTGTTATAAAAAAGAAATAAGCAAAAGTTGCTAGTAAATTTTATTAATGAATTTTATCAACAGCTTTATCATTTTTGTATGTGATCCGCCATAAGGTACCTTTTCTACTAAACTTTGAACCCAATTTTTATATAGAAAAAAATAACGTACAGCAGTGAAACCAAGCTACAAATACACGTCTATTCCTATATTTTACAATTTTGCATAAAAGAAAAAAATGATGATTTTGAAGGATTTCACAAAACCGTTCATATCTCCGTTACTAGAAACCCTCATAAGGTACCTTTTCACGTAGGACGTCACATCTTATTTACTGGCCAAGGTTTGTATACTATTTTTCTGTTCGACGGGGCCAGAAAGCAGCGTCTTCGTTTAGCGCAGCGGCCGACAACGTGACGCTTTCCGGCCGGACGGCAGAAAAATTAGGAATGATAAGTTCGAGGTTTATTCCTCTAGCCGCCGACCATACATTCAAAACTGAGAATGAAATTCGAACCTTGTTGACATGGAAAAGAATTAAATTTATAATTTTTTAGTTTGAAAAGAAACATAGAAATGCAAGTTTATTCCTTTTAATAAAGTTTTAAATTATGTTTAAGTATATAATTATGTACTTTTTATAGGCATCGGCGGCAAGAGCTTATATGTTGTGTCTGTCTGTGAGATTATAGTGTTTAAAGGCGTGAACCGATTTCAATGTGGTTGTGTTAGGTAGCTGGGCTATCCTTAGTGTAGTTATTAGCTGTGTTTGAATAACCACATTTTTACTAAAAAAAAACCCGACCGCGGTGCACTTCAAAACTGCATAAAATCCGCCATTTTGTTTATTTTAACGAACTTCATACCCAGTGACACTCGCACCATCAAGACAAATCTAATGATGTATCATTTATCAAAATCGGATGTGCCGTTGAGTAGTTACGAGCGGACACAGGAACGGACATACATACATACATACATACAGGTCAAACACGTAACCCTCCTTTGGGCTTCGCCGCAGTCGGGTAATAAAATCATGTCAGCCAATCGGATGGTATCGGATTTTATAAACTTAGCTTCTCCAACTTGACTGACTGCCGCGTAGGTATTAAAACCAGCACAGTGGTAACATTTACTAAGTGAAGATTAATACCCACGGGGCAAAGTAAAAGATAAAACGAAATGATAAATTGTCTCACCGGCCATTCCTGACGCGACGCCCACCGCTTGTAGGGTGATTCATAACTTCATCGGCAATCTCTTCCATAGGAGCATTCCACAAAAACATTGCGTACGGGACACTATCTTTATAATATATGTCGTATCGTGATAAAATAACAACGTTACATTAGCCAAAAATATCGGATTATTATGACGCGCTAGTTATGACTGACCATCTAGTATTAGATCCTTTTTGAGTAATGCAGGCAGTTTAGATTAAAAGGAGGAAATATGACGTTGACGGATGAATTGTGAGTCTTCTTTGGAAAATGTAAGTGATTGTGCCTATCTCCGTGAATTTATCGTGTAACTTATTTTATTATCAACGCGACATTTAAAGTGTGTAAAGAAAGACATGAAGAGCATACACCAGTAGGTACTCAAACTGGTGCGAATACTGGATTATTGGATAATTAGTGGACCATACCACTAAGGTGACCAAAGGTGATCTGGAACCCAAAGGTAATGGTTGTAGGCCTTCCTCGTCAAATGTATAATTTTTTTTGTTAGTATGTGGAAATGCATTACGCATACCCCCCAGGTATTACCAAAGGGCCTGGTAATACCTGGGGGGCCCTTAAAAGGACCCTTCAGGGAGGTTTTGTGAGGCTCACTCCCTCAGAAGGAGGAAGCATACCCACTAAGACCACACCGGTGATGGAGCCTCTGCAGCGGGGCCTGCATCCGGGGCCCGTTGCTGCACATCGGAAATGGCCGGAACTCCTCAGGAGCTCGCGGCCGGGGACTCAGGAGCTCGCGGGCGGGAATTATCGTTATAATAATTTTGATATGTAAAATTAGGAAGCTGAATATCGATATAGTAATATTATGCATTACCTCCTATTACGAACTCTTACTCTCCGTAACCATTCAGGGCCCATGCAGGCTGTTGGGACTTATCATGTACCTACTTACAAAAACTTTTGTGCACAACTCTGATAATAAACGCTTATCTTATCTTATTACTAGTCCATGAGCCAAATTGTATTAAAATTTGGCCATGAAGCAGTAAGAAGTAGAGCTCTACGGAGTAGTTATGAATTAACTTACTGGGAGAAGTCGAGGGTCGATTAACACAAAGGATAACTTCTTTCATAGCTTTATTTTTTACTAGCAGTTTCCCGCAGCATCGTCAGCGGAGTAGAAAAATAAAATATAATCGTCGTTTTGCGTAGTCGGATAAAAAGTATCTATAATCTTCCTTGGTTGACCAGTTATCTCTGCACAAGAGAGGTTGAAATCCATCAAGCTATTTTGACGTGCTTTGGCTACTAAAATACTCGTAAAATGTAAGTACTTATGAGGTAATTTTTAAAAAAATATGCTGATGATAAATTGAATAACAATAAAATTAAGGTAATTTTTTTTGTGTTATTTCACTATATTTATATAATATAGCAAAAACAAAAAACAACGAAAACGAAATTTAACTAAACCCTATTTCATTTACTACAATTGCACCCTGTATACCTACCGGTACTCAACTCCTATAAAACTTAAGCCAACAATTAACGTTTACGTCTCGAACGAGTACAAGTTTAACGTTTTGTCTTTCTAACTCGAATTGATTTTAGATAAAACACGTTAGATCGGCATCGCACCGAGTTTGAGAACTTTGTAAAAGTTGGAGTGAGCTTGCGGTTCGGAAATAGATTTAGGTACCTAACCAACGGCTGAAGAAGTAGTTTTGAACAGGAATCGTTCTTACGGAAGTTGGGTTATGGAATATGACAGAGCGGCGCTCTCAGCAGAATAAAAATGGATCGGGTACAGTTAGCGTTAAAAATACGTGAGAAAATAAAACTTTACTTGACACCACTTCTTGTGACACTCTGTATAAGGTAGTGGCTACAGACCCGAGCTGCTTATATTAATTTTGTCAACGTCGGTTGAGATTTAAAAATGAAACGAAATAAAAAATGATTTATTGCCACAAGAAACACAAACAATTACATAGTATTAAATATTGAAGCTAGCTTAAACTTAATTACATTGTTAATAAGTAGGTACTATGGCAGCAGGCTCAGGCTCAGCGTATGCTGTGAGCGTGTTGGGCTGCACAGCGCTGTTTTTCAGCCTGCACCTTACTCGGGCTATTTGCTTTGCTATTGAGGAGGGAACATTCGTCCTTTACATTATAAAAGAAGACGTGATATTTTATTTAAAATACTAATCTAAACGGCTTAAATATTGGTTATGTGCGAAGTATATGAAAGGGATACTGTAGAAAATGTGAAGTAGGTACCGTGTTCTTCAACACGAAAGTAAATCCTATCATATCCTATCCTACTAACATTACAATTGTAAAAGTTTGTGAAAATGATTGGAGGTTAGGATGTTTGTTACCAAATGACGCGGTAACAATTGAATGAATTGGGATTAAATTTGCCATACAACTGAACCAAGTCCTGGAATAAAGCATAGGATAATTTATAACCCAGTAGGGAGTTTCTTTGGGATGATAATGGTAATGAATGACGCAGGCAAAGCCGTGGGTAAAACGGTTTAAAAAGGGCCATCATAGCCCTAGGAGCTTCCTCACTGGCCCGGACGACGATATCTCAACAGGATTCGAAAGAATCATCGCTGCGAGGTCATCGGACGGAGTCCGATGCATACACCGTCGTCCCCACCGGCGGGGCCGACCTCTTCGCGACAACAGCACACAAGGGCTGCGTCCTAATTTGCCTCAGGATCCGAATATCCAGGATTAACGTAACTCCGACATTATCGGGCTCAACTAAGTTTCTTGCAGGAGGCTTCTTAGCTGGCCTAGGTTTTAGGAAACTGGCAACCAAAACTCGCATTAGTTCGATTTACACTCTCTACATAAGGACAGGTTGATCCGCTACAACCTCTCCATACAACAAAACATACTTAAAACGATTTCACATAACACAAAACGATTTCTGCCCATGCGACAATACCACTCCACAATCTATCGAACACCTACTCAAACACTGCCCAAGATATGCATCAAAAAGATGCGATCATGAATTTGTATGCAGTATCCACAATATAGACCCGTACAATATAATAGAAACTCTTGATAAAGAAGAAACCACAAAATCGTTCACAAAATACATTGAATATATCATAAATACCTACACTAAAAGCATTTAATAATACCTAAGAAAAACAACAACAGCTAAACTACAATAGTAAATTAATCTACAGACTACTACTAAACATACTCGTATCTATATATATATCGCTGACCTCATCCCTACGCCTTAGGGATGACATCGGCATCTAACACAACACAGTAAAGTAACCAAAACTAGACTACAATCTACAGAAATAGAAGTAAAGACACTGGTCGCCCGTATTTCTAGCGAGGACCAGCTGTCATAAAAAACAGCAAGATTATAAAAAAAAAACCTCTCCCGCTGGTCCGTTGCTCACTTTGAGCAACCAGTGAAACTTCCGAGGTGGTCCGCAGTGGTCTGTGTCCGCGGCTAAGCGACCTGGTTCGATTCCAGGGAACGCCCCAAGCTCCCCTGCTCGATTTTTGCAACAGCCAGTAAGGCTTGTAAGTATTTTCAGTTTAAAAAAAATAGGTTAAAAAAACTTTTTAAGTTAAACGGTTTTATCTTATGTTAAAAAATGTACCAAAAAGTAGAAAATAAATTTAGGACACAAAACTGGATCTTTTCGAGATTTTGACATCTGTTAGGTGGAAAATCGTCCAATAAGCGGAATAACTAATAATCTGGGACTTAACATACTAAATAAAAACGTGGGGCGCATTTTATTTGCATCTATCTACATATTATGAAACATATATCTGCCCGCATCTGTTTGTCTGTCCGTATAAACATGAAGACTGCTGAACTACGTTGATGCGGTTTGCACTAACTGCTTAATACTTTGAGTTGAGATGCTTTTAGAACATAGGTGCTTACTGTGTATATTATCTGTGTGTTATAATCCGGGTAAGGCATGATGCGGATGTTATTAATTATGTAAGTAGGAAAACTCATCATGTATTTGAAAGCCCGTCCAAAGGAATATTATTTAAAAATTGCGCCCCACGTTTTTATTTAGTATGTTAAGTCCCAGATTATTAGTTATTCCGCTTATTGGACGATTTTCCACCTAACAGATGTCAAAATCTCGAAAAGATCCAGTTTTGTGTCCTAAATTTATTTTCTACTTTTTGGTACATTTTTTAACATAAGATAAAACCGTTTAACTTAAAAAGTTTTTTTAACCTATTTTTATTTTCTAGTTTTTAGTTTAATATTCAACTTTTGACTAAAAACCATTACGCAAACTATTTCTTATTTTGAACTATCCTCATTTCATTTTTGTGAGCCCGAAGAAAGTCAGGAGCTGGACAGGAGAATTTTTCAAACATTAGGTACTAGTAACCCTCTCTAGTTTGGTTGAACTCATTTGGTTGGCATTGATGAGCTGAATATAGATAGAACTGATGATTGACTTAGAAAGCGAATAAACTAATCAATTTTAAAGGTAAAGTCTCATCTAATTTTTGCGAGTACCAATGACGAGTTTCAGAGTGCAAAACCGATGATTGCACGTTCAATACAGCAGAGCTGAAGAGTAACTTTCTGCGTATCACCAACTACGCATATTATCCCAATGTAGTTCGCACCTACGCAAGCATATGGACTAGGGATTGCAAACGAGTTACTCGAAACTCGGTTAACCGAGTAACTCGATCGAGTTTTAATCGAAATAGAACTCGGTTAATAACCGCGGTTTTTCGAGTTTTTTTGCGTCCTTATAATATTACGGATTTTTATATTTTTACTTAAGTAAACCTTAAAAATAGGTTTTTAAGTTTCGTAACACGGAAGTAATCGACGTAATAACTGACTACTGCATAAAAAAATGCCTTTAATTCAATAAAGACATATTCTGACTTCGCAAAATGACACACACGCGAAACGACAGAAAAGCAAAATGACAGAAATACGTTGTGTATACGCACCACCATCATTATCATCAACCCGTATTAGTCGACTGCTCGACATAGGCCTCTCCCATGTCATGCCATCGAGCACGATCCGCGGCCACTGGCATCCAACCTCTGCCAGCCATCTTGCGAAGATCATCACTCCATCTTGTCTGAGGGCGCCCCACACTACGTTTGCCGATCCGTAGTCTCCACTCGAGAACACGCTTGCTTCAGCGCTTGTTGGTTCTGCGGCAGATATGGCCAGCCCACTGCCACTTCAGCTTGCTAATCCTTTGGGCTATGTCGACGATTTTAGTTCTCTGTCGGATCACATCATTACGGATACGATCCTTCTGAAATACTCCCAACATGGCCCTTTCCATAGCTTGCTGAGTGACCTTAAATTTACGTAGGTACTCAGCCTTCCCGTGAGCGACAACGTTTCGGCTCCGTATGTCAAGACTGGTAGGTAGGATGCACTGATCGAAAACCCTTGTCTTCAGACATTGTGGAATGGACGACGAGAAGACTCGACGTAATTTCCCATACGCAGCCCAACCCAGCTGTATTCTTCTATTAACCTCTTTTACAAAGTTATTTTTACCTAACTGCAGAACTTGCCCGAGGTAAACGTACTCCTGAACAACTTCGAGAAGGGCGTCCTGCACTGCAGTCAGTTTCGGTAAAACAATATCGTTGAACATAACCTTGGTTTCGTCCAAGTTCATCCTAAGACCGGCGTGTTGAGAAAAAGCAGCTAGACCGTTCAGCATGTATTCTAAATCCTGCAAAGTTCAAGCCAAAATGACGGGATCGTCTGCAAATCGCAAGTGTGAAATGTACTCGTCGTTTATATTAATGCCACGACCCTCCCAAGCTAGCGTCATAAACACATCCTTCAGTGCATTCGTGAACAATTTGGGGGAAATGACATCCCCTTGTCTCACACTCCGCTGCAGGAGAATGGGCTTAGTCTGCTGGTTCTGTACTTGGACGGCGTAGAGACATCTCAGCACTTGGATGTATCGCCAGTCTATTTGGCAACGTTGCAAGGATTCCAGAACTAGACAGAATCAAAAGCTTTCTCATAGTCCACAAATGCTAAGCACAGGGGCTGATTTTACTCCTCAGTCTTCTGTATTATCTGCCTCACTGTGTATGTGGTCTATGGTGCCATATCCTCTAGGAAATCCGACAGATTGTAAACTCTTTGTCGGTAAGTGCAAGGTCGTTCACAATTTGACGGTTTCTGATGGATAGATTAAAAACCGGTCAAGTGCGAGTCGGACTCGCGTACCGAGGGTTCCGTACAAACTCAAGTAGCTACATAGATAGTTCAAGAAAAACTGTATGGCGATTAGTTTAGTAAGAGCAAATAAGTATGTGTTACGATTTTTGCGAATTTCTAAAAAACGGTGCAACTTAGGAAAACCGTTATGATTTTTCCTGTAATATTTAGGACGACATTAACAATTGGTAAGTATTACAGATTTTTCTGTTCAGTAACTTCGAAGATAATAGGGGGGAATGGTATTTTTTTAACGTTTGGCATTATTAAATCAAATACTACTTATTTAAGAAAAAGAAATAAACACGGTGTTTTAATCTACAAATCAAGCCCTTTCATTTGATACCCCGTTCAATATAATAGCCCTACTTTCAATTTTCAAAGTCCCATTTCGGTCCCCTTTAAAAAAAAAAGGAAAAAGGTATAAGATTTTTTTACTGTCCAATAGCCTCGGGCTAGCGATTTTTAACACTATTCCAAATTTCAAGTCGATAGCATTAGTAGATCCTGAGATATCTTGCTGTGACAGACAGATGGAGTCGCACCATAAGGGTTCCTTTTTTACCATTTTGGTACGGAACCCTAAAAACTACCCTAGTACCCTACTTAATCCCGAGTTTACAAACTAATTTAATCATTATCATTACAAAAAAAAATTAAAACTACTTCAGACAGTTTCGAGTAAAAATCGAAACCGAACTCGGTTTTCGAGTTTAATCGAAAAGTACTCGTTTTTCGGTTTTCGAGTCTGGCTGCAATCCCTAATATGGACCGAGTTAAAGGCATTTGGGTGTTTGTAAATACCTGAATGGGCTCGCCTTGCCACACTGTGACAGTGTACGCCTACGGTTTGGGGTAACTAGTAACAGTTCAATATTTTTAATTTCCGTTTTCTCACACCGTCATCAGGCCCTTGGGACTAAGTATAACTTACCAGACTTGTCAATACAAACCGAATTACACAAAACTCGTTGGGATTAAGTAACGTCAAAATACTTCCATTTTCTGCCTCCAAACTCCCTCATAAAACCTTCATCGCCAAACCGCTGCGCCGCCTCGCTGTTCAATGTAAAGGAATCATCAATACCAACCAAATGAGCCTAAACACGAGGGAGGAGGGAACGATTGCAAATACATGAACATTGCTACACCCTATCTGGCTACCTATATCTAGGGAAGAGCCACAATCATCGAGCCCTTGTTAGCAAGCATAACGTGTTGGGCTCGTCAGTACCAAACAAAGAGCTCAAACTCGAATGCTTTGTTAGTAACAGTTGAAGATTTCCACATTTTACCTCCTGATTCCATCAGCCGACCGTCAATATCATCCAAAAAACCTAAACTCGAAAGGGTTAATAGTAACGGTTGAGGATTTCGACTTTCCACCTCGTGACTCATCATCATTGCCTTCGTTAGCAAGCGTAATTTGGACTCATCAATACCAGCCAAATGAGGCTGAATTCGAAGGGGTTACTAAAAACGGTTGACGAGTTAAACTCTCTAGCTCCTGACTCTATCATCAGACCCTTGTCACCATGTATAACGTATTGGGTCCGTCAATACCAAACGACCAAGGGTTTGGTTGAAGAGATTAGGTACTTTAAACGGTTGAAGATTATCTTTTCTTCATATCCTGAGTCCATCTTCAGACCCAAGACACCAACTTTAACGTATAGGGCTCGTGAATACTAATTAAATGAGACCAAACTTTAAGGGCTTGTTAGCAACGGTTGAAGAGTTCCACTCTCTACCTCCTGACTCCAGCATCAGACTGTCGCCATCAAATATAACGCATTGAGCTCAACAGTACCAAGCGAATGAGCCCACACTTGGAGGAGTAGCTAGTAACGGTTGAAGAGTTCCACTCTCTACCTCCTGACTCCATCATCAGACCCTCGCCATCAAATTTATCGTAACGGGCTTGTCAATACGAAAAAAATGAGTCCACACTCGAAGAAGTTACTAATAACGGTGAAAGAGATGCATTATCCAGCTCCTGGCTCCATAATCAGACCGTTGTCATTAAGCTCAATATTATTGAGCTCAATAGTACCAATCGAATGAGCCCACAATCAAAGGAATTACCAGTAACGGTTGAAGAGTTCCACTCTCTACCTCCTGACTCCATCATGAGATCCTAGCCATCAAGTTTAACGTAACGCGCTCGTCAATATCAACCAATTAAGACCAAAGTCGAAGGGGTAACGGGAAGAACGGGTAACAGTTAAAGAGTTCCACTCTGTACATCCTGACTCCATCATCAGACCCTTGTCACCAGGTTTAATGAATCGGGCTCGTCAATACCAAGCGAATGAGCCCACGCTCGATGGAGTTAGTAGTAACGGTTGAAGAGTTCCACTCTCTACCTCCTGACTCCATCATCAGACCCTCGTCACCAGGTTTAACGAATCGGACTCGTCAATACCAAGCGAATGAGCCCACGCTCGATGGAGTTAGTAGTAACGGTTGAAGAGTTCCACTCTCTACCTCCTGACTCCATCATCAGACCCTCGTCACCAGGTTTAACGAATCGTGCTCGTCAATACCAAGCGAATGAGCCCACGCTCGATGGAGTTAGTAGTAACAGTTGAAGAGTTCCACTCTCTACCTCCTGACTCCATCATGAGACCCTCGTCACCAGGCTTAACGAATCGTGCTCGTCAATACCAAGCGAATGAGCCCACTCTCGATGGAGTTAGTAGTAACGGTTGAAGAGTTCCACTCTCTACCTCCTGACTCCATCATCAGACCCTCGTCACCAAATTTAACAAATCGTGCTCGTCAATACCAAGCGAATGAGCCCACGCTCGATAAGAGTTAGTAGTAATGGTTGAAGAGTTCCACTCTCTACCTCCTGACTCCATCATGAGACCCTCGTCACCAGGCTTAACGAATCGTGCTCGTCAATACCAGGCGAATGAGCCCACACTCGATGGAGTTAGTAGTAACGGTTGAAGAGTTCCACTCTCTACCTCCTGACTCCATCATCAGACCCTCGTCACCAGGTTTAACGAATCGTGCTCGTCAATACCAAGCGAATGAGCCCACGCTCGATGGAGTTAGTAGTCACGGTTGAAGAGTTCCACTCTCTACCTCCTGACTCCATCATCAGACCCTCGTCACCAAATTTAACAAATCGTGCTCGTCAATACCAAGCGAATGAGCCCACGCTCGATAGAGTTAGTAGTAACGGTTGAAGAGTTCCACTCTCTACCTCCTGACTCCATCATCAGACCCTCGTCACCAGGCTTAACGAATCGTGCTCGTCAATACCAAGCGAATGAGCCCACACTCGATGGAGTTAGTAGTAACGGTTGAAGAGTTCCACTCTCTACCTCCTGACTCCATCATCAGACCCTCGTCACCAGGTTTAACGAATCGTGCTCGTCAATACCAAGCGAATGAGCCCACGCTCGATGGAGTTAGTAGTAACGGTTGAAGAGTTCCACTCTCTACCTCCTGACTCCATCATCAGACCCTCGTCACCAGGTTTAACGAATCGGGCTCGTCAATACCAAGCGAATGAGCCCACGCTCGATGGAGTTAGTAGTAACGGTTGAAGAGTTCCACTCTCCAGGTCCTGACTCCATCATCAGACCACCTTGAATTTATCATAATGTTTTATTGTCACGGAAACAGAATCTGTGTGCAAAGTTTCATAAAAATCGGTTTAGTAGAAGTAGTTGAAAAAGCTGCTGCAAGATTTGACCCAAACAAACCTGACACAAACACGGTAAGCTAAATAAAACCGTTTAATAATAATAAAAAAGATCCGACAACTCGCACCTAATGCTCCTGGCATTGCAAGCGTCCTTAGGCTACGGTGACTGCTTATAACATCAGGCAGGCGCGAGGCGGTCCGCTTGTTTGAGTTCGACACCCTATTCGCGACTACATTTCAAACATGTTTAAGTTTAAGAGCAGCAGTGACCCTTTGTATTCGGCGGGCCGTCTGACTGTTTGCCAGTCTAAGGCAATAAAAAAAAGTCATAACGTATAAACGTTCCACTGCTGGGCACAGGCCTACTCTCATAGATGAGAGTGAATGGGCTGTAGCGACTACGCTATTTTTTAGCTGTTAGTTTGGGAACTTCACATACATCTTTAAATTTTTTTGTGGATGAATGCCAGTATCCACAGGATATTTTTCCTTCACCGAAAAGCTAATGATAAATGATCAATTTATATTTCGTACGTAAGTTCCAAAAAACTCATCGACATGAGCCAAGATTCGAACCCACAACCTCTGCTTGAGAGGCGCATGTCCAAACCACTCTACCATAGTTTAAAAAAAAACAAATATATTTCATGGTTCACTAATGTTTGACCAAAAAATTATTGACAAATGGTCATTTGACAAACAACGTTTCACCAAATAATAATTTGGCAAACGAGACATTTGACAAAAGTATCATCTTACAAAAACTCACTTAGCAAATGATTAATTAGCAAACACTACACTTGGCAAATGTGTTAAACAATAAAATTTCAATTGACCTTTTTTCATTTCACCTAATAATATGTTTCGCAAATTAAGCATTTGTCCAAATGTCATTTAACAAAATGTTATTTCATAAAAAGTACTTCTTTTTTCAAACATTATGATTTAGTCTGTTGGGTAATTTATTCTGCTACCCTCTTATCGCCATAAGTTACAAGATTATATAGAAGGCAAGCAATCATGCATTATGGCTATTGGTGGTCATAATACAAACCTAACCTAACCGACAACCTAGGTTTTTTCCATGATTAGTCTAAATACATCAGTTCGTTTTTGTTGGGGGACGCAGTTCAAACCCTAACCTAACCTAACAACCTAGTCTTTCTGGCAGCAGTTCGTTTTTGTTGGGGGACGCAGTTTAAACCCTAACCTAACCTAACTACCAAATTTTTCTGTCAGTAGTTCGTTTTTGTTGGGGGACGCAGTTCAAACCCTAACCTAACCTAACAAGCTACTCTTTTTCCAAATACTGTGTATTAATTTGACCCATACCATATCTATTATTAGATTTATTAATAAACGAAACACTTGTCAAATAATACATTGTACCAAACGTTTTTAGACCAAGAGTAATTTTGTCTGATAACTCAGTTGCTAAATGTTCATTTTGTCAAATGATTATTTATAAAATGTAAATTTAACTGTTGATCATTTGGAAAAGTGAGTCATTTGTAAAATGACTAGTAGTAAAATGATCAATTGGCGAAACATTTTTTTGCAAAACGTTGTTTGTCAAGTGTAATTTTGCCAAATGACTTTTGGTCAAACGGCAGGACACCATATTTCATACAGTTGCCTGCGCCTGTACTGCAGTATGAAACCAATGTAGAAACAATGCGTTAAAAGATCTATCAAATATAAAGATTTCAGTAGACTCGGCGATCCACCGGCAAGTCAAAAACGGCCGGATCTTTGTTTTTGCCCAAAAAAGTAAACTTTCTTTTCTATTTTCGGCCCCATGTGCGGGGAACTATAAATCAAAGGTCTCTCAATAAATCTCGACTCGCTAAGAATCTGGCCGGGACGTAATGTATTTTCCCCGTTTATCATACTTAATATTAGAGTTTCTGTGAATAAGATTACTCCTTCATCGTAAGGCTTTTTCCTATCACGGAGTACACTTTTAACCATGCTTTCTGGCACAACATTTGTATTGTTATTGTACGTTTGGTAAAAAAAGCTATTTTAAGATGAAATACAATTTACATATTTATAGTCACAACAAGAAATAACTAACAAAACTTAACGTATTAGGACCTAAACTATAAGTGCAAATGTCGCCTATGTCGCCTCCTGTGGATAAGGTGCTCATATGGCTGACCTGGCCCAGTGTGATCAATCGACCTTCCCAGATCCGCAATGTAACTACTCGCCCAACGTTACTCGCTTGCTCGCTGGCGGTGGGACCACTGCCTAAGGTTGGCTGCATTGCAATGCCAATCAACTGAGCGAGGAACGCGTCAGCCCTATGATCTAACAGAATATACAAAACATTAAGAGGAAACAGGAGGGCAGTTTTTCCATACAAACGTAGTCCCCTGTTTCCTCCCTGGATGATGCCAGTAGAGCAATATTTTTTTGTCCAAAAATCTATGGCTACTATTGATATGTTCCTATGTTTTCCTTTTTACGATAAATTGATTCTCAAAAGAGATTAATATCTCTTTTGAGAATCAATTTATCGTAATTCCTTTCAAAAACCTAAAAAAAAATCCAGATTTTCCGCTATGTTCACACATCCAGAAAACAAATTTGACTAGATTATTAAAAAAAAGGAAAACATAGAAACACGGCCAAAGCCTTCCTTTATTGTTTAATGAAAAAATTAGTTAAATAGGTTAAGTTTTGGGGAAGAAATCAGGGGACTACGAAACGTTGTTTTCATGAAATTTTAAAAGGTATTTTCGGTCCAAGCTGCAGTTGTCTCTATCGCGCTCTGCGCGGGAGAGGCGGGCAGTGCGGGACAGCGACATATTTTACAAATACCTAATTTTCAATTCTCTCCACCTTACTGTTTCCTCTTACTACTGTCGTATTAAAAATGACGACAAATAGCACAAATTAGGTATCATTTGTGCTATTAATATGCCACTGTTCTTAATTTACCCGTGTAATGCAAATCGGGCGTACTTCGGGCACACGACTGATAGCGAATCATGATTACACGGCAAAATTGAGAACGGGGGCAAGTGGCGTAATATTCCCGTGTGATGATTGTACCTTTAGTGGGCTTCGAACCCGGGAGCTTGCTATCCCATGTCCACGTGCCATCTAATTAGGCCACCAATATAATACTGATAACGATCATTCTCACGAATTGTGTTTCAACCTAAACTCCTCTACTTTTGATATTGTAGCAAATAGTGAAAAATCATGCCTCTAGAAACATTCCAGTTATTTTTATTCCCTTAATGTTATAAATAGTTTGTAAATAATTTAACCCATACTCATAAGATTAAATCCGCAACGCAGGCTTCGTCAGGTGGGTACAACTTCAAATCGGCAACAATTTGTAAATTATTACATTAGAAACCAAAACGAAGTTTAAGCTGACAATTTTCCTTGAGAATGACCGGCGACCGTTAAATTTTTAATATTTATTCAAATGTCAAAAATATTAGAATAGGTACATCGTCCCACAAAACTGTTTTCATAGTTTGACTGTGGGATCCGTGAGTCTATCTTAATTAATAACAGGGTATAGGAAGGTACTAGGTAAATATCTAGACTGTAATCAACTTTAAATTAAATACTGTCAAGGTAGTTTTAACAAAGGCTTTTTTAAATTACTTTTACTTTTCTCCGCCCTAATAGTCACAGGTCACAGGTAAGGCGTTAAGTAAGTATGGTAAACGCTTTTCGATGAGCCTGTCCCCATAGTTATTGCTTATTCAGGGAACATCATACTTACCTGCAGCTACAGACTTGGTGCCATGTTTGGTGCGATTTGAGATAAGTTACTCTCTTGATTGCCGTGCCGTATTAGTTGATAGTAAGTATTTGTGTCTTAGGGTTGCCGGAAGAATTTGACATACTTTAAATAACTTGTAATAATCATTTCTATATTTATTTTTAGTTTATTGTTTACTAATAGCTTGAGGAATCTAATTTGCAGTTAAGTATTCTATTTTCTCCAAATTCGTTTTAAAAATAAAATTGCGTGTGATTGCTTCAAAGGGCGATCCAATTTCCTTCGGTTCCAATTCTTTCGCACCGAAATTAAACCGTTTACAAATGGGGGAGTAAATCAATCCAAACATGGAATTAGTTGATGTTGAGCGGGCGATTTTGGCAATATTTTAGAGGCGATTGGGTATTTTGCAACCGTGCCACGTTCTGGCCTATTCATCACGCCGGCGCCATTACGCTCCGCCACCTGCAGGGTCCGTATTATGCTGTAAGTATTCTCGCGTTCGGCGCGTTCCATTCACTGGCTAATAACTTATTGAATTAGTGACGCGAATGTGATTCGGTTATTTCTGGGTAACACTTACCAATAAGTGTTTCCCTTTCATGCAGTAAACTAAGTAACTAAGGTTGTAGTAAATGCGGTAAACTAAGGAAGCTATGGTAGCCGAGTGGTTCGGACATGCGCCTTTCAAGCAGAGGTAGTGGGTTCGAAGCCTGGCTTGTACCGATAAGGTTTTCGGATCTCATGTTCGAAATATAGGTATGACCATTAGCTTTTCGGTGAAGGAAAAACAGCCGCGAAGCAATTCAGAGGTGTATGTGATCCCAATCCGTAGTGAGCTAGCGTAGAGACTACAGTCCATTCACTCTCGTCTATGAGAATAGGCCTGCTGGCAGTGGGACGTATATACGCCCAACTGCTGGGCCCAGACCTACTCTACGCTGATGATAATGATGAAGATGTCCCTTGAATCCGCGATACTTGTTTTGTTCCATCGATTTATCGAACCCAAGCAATTTTTCCCTGAAACATTTTTTTCTTGAGATAGATAATACACTCACGGACGATGAATTCGGGTCAGTGAAATACCGCCATATTTCTTAAAATACTCCGGGGTTGTGAAATTATAGAATCCCGTTTTGATCTTTAGTTAATTTAAGATTATTATCTGTAAAAATAACACTGAAAATAATAGCAATCGAACTCGTAAAAACCCATGAAAAATAAAGACGTTAACGGAGTGAGATATCGCAAAAATCACCATTTTTGGAAAATAATATTTTTATGATGGGTTAGCGGATATTGCTAATACAGCCAGGTGTTGAAGAATAGTATATTATGTAAATGAAACAAAACAAGTGTCAAATATTGACACCGACGAGTGTATATAAACCAAACATAAACTAACATAGGTAAAGATGAAATTTTCAAAAATATTCAGCTCAAAGATATTTTAAAAATGGGTTCGGAGAAAAAGTTGTCAACGCAATGAATATTTAATGAAATATTTGCCGATAAAACAGCAGGCATCCGTGAACTATAAACTTGATACATTAATGTGGTAATTCGGAATGTTTTTTAAGAGGAATAGAAAGGTTCTTGTCCAAATAACCAAGAGATTAATCAAAAATTCTGTGAACGTGGGTTATGCATTTAAAACGAACATTATAACCAAGTAATACATTTGCTCATACAAAGAAAAAATTGACCAAGTACTAATAAAACTTGCACTTGAAGGATTTCGTACCACGGTGCGTACAAAATTTAAAATATTATATTATGTGTTGTTACAGCAGTCACAATAATTGTCTACACGATATGTCTAGGCCCCGAACAACAGAATAGCTATTAAAAAATCTAAAGAAATAAAATTTGTAGGGCGGAACGAAGTCTGCCGGGACAGCTAGTTGTATAATAAAAGGAAGGGGATAATATTCCTTGTTTCTCACATAAATGTGACATACAGGGTGTAATATTGAACGTAATACAAATTAAGCAATTCCGGCTCAGTTAACGACAGAACAAATTAATTTATTGAAATTCGTCATAATTAACTTTCGCTAGTTTGCTAACAAAATTAAGAAATTAAAATCTAGGGGTGTTGTCACCCCTCATGACGTCACGCTTACGTGACCTGTTTGTCTGTTATGACAAATAACTTCAATAATCTGTCAGAATGCATGCATTTTATTTATAAATTATCGGCCTAGATAAGCAAAAAGGTAAGTGTTCACTACAAAATTAGATTCAAACATTTTTCTCTCAAGTTTCTCTTTTAAGTAGGGTAACCACGACGAGACCGAAAAAGTTGAATAATTAAAACAGTGATATTAATTAATCCATCTTAATTAACAACACGAGACCTAGCAGAGGGATTGAGCACCAGGGAGAGGAGTTTAAAAAGCATGAGTTGTATTACGTTCAATGAAACACCTTGTATAATAACAACTCATAAACGTGATAGATAACTAATATTTCATTCTCTCGCCAGGCGTAACGTAACGAGCCATTATTTGTCAGATGAATAAATACAAAACCAATGAAGATAAATCAGTGTCCTCACTTCCTTTCTCCAAAGGACCATTCCCTGTGAGTTACAGGCATATCTAAGAGGCTCAAAACACTTTCATCGTCAACTTAGGCTAACCACCTTGTAAATACCAAGTAATGCCTTAAGGTCTTAAGTCCGCCTATTGTATTTTTATTATTGAGCGATTAGTTAGCGAATGTGCTTTTCACATAGGGTTTTCCGAGGGCGCTCAAAAAACCCTATGTGAAATATGCTCTGCAAGCAGAATAAACCAAGCATCACATAGTTTTTTCTGAGTAATCATGTTCATTTCAAAGGCCCAAAATTGCTAAGTGGGTAGTTCTCTGCGATTTTATACCGTTTTGCTTGCTTCATTACCATCGCCACTATTATTGGCCATTTTATAAAAGCAATCAGCATCATAATGATAAAAATAGCAGAGGCACGCGACTTCTACAAGATAACCGAAAACGACTCCATAGTTTATAGGGAGCTCATCCATAATGTGGCGATGGTAATGATGCGATTGGTATGACTGTTTAGTCGCAGAGAACTACCAAAGTAGTCCCTCCACGGCTAAGATTAGAAGCCAGTTAAAAGCGTGTATCATTTATTTTTCTGAGTGCCAATCATGTGCACTGCACAGACCCAAAATCGCTATGTAGCCCCTCCATCGATCATCAACAATAAAACTTTAAATAAAAAAAAAACTCGCGACTCGAATTTCAAATTAGAATATCGTAGTCGCTTACCATCAGGCGCAGCCGGTCAATCACGAGTCAGTTAAAGAATGAAAGAAGCAAATTAAATCGCTCGCATCACATAGGTTTTTCTGATCACCAACATGTAATCATGTGCTCTGCACTGGCCCTAAATCGCTAAGTACATGCACAACGTCACGTGCACCTGCCCAT
The DNA here is from genome assembly GCA_947034925.1 of Eudemis profundana. NCBI lineage: Eukaryota > Metazoa > Arthropoda > Insecta > Lepidoptera > Tortricidae > Eudemis > Eudemis profundana. The sequence goes on from OX344809.1 coordinate 4,982,616, forward strand.
AGATCATGGCTCGCAATAGAATGCCCCGTGCATCCGGCCGGGGGCCATTTATCAAGCCGGGGCCCATTAGCGGGCCCCAACACGCCAGATTAAAATGTTAACCAACCACCCTTTGTCTTCGCTGCATTTACAATGGGTTAGGTAAGTTAGGGGCGATTTTATCTGATGGCCGCTTGAGTAAACAGAAATCATTACGTAGGTAGATTGATGTTGAGATTTCTGTGTAAGCGGTTAAAGCTTGGTCAGAAATCAAGGTGCTCTTTTAGAGATTAATGTGGCAGTATCAATGTTAGCAAACTCTAGAATTCATTTAGCGCCAAAATTGTGCAAGAAAAAGCGCTAAAATTCATCAATAATTATAAACTTACCGCGGTGCAAAAAATACCGCGCATTATACTACATTACACAACTAGGGTGGTAATATAAAGAAAGGCCGAGATCGCAGATGTTTGCGGCCCGAGCTGCAAGCGAGGGACGTAAATATGCGATCGAGGGCTTTCTTTATTACCTCCCGTGTTGTGTACATCATTTTATGTCTGCATTTGGTTAGAAAGCGGCTTTATCCGTACGCGCAGCGTGCGGTTAAAATAATTAAATGTGTGGCATAAAATAATTAAATGATTTAGGTACGTTAAATAGCCTACTCCAGTAATTTTCGACAAAATATCTTCTTCTCTAATGAAATATCTTATTTATAATAACGTAGCATAACATAATAAATTATAAATAAATATTATATTATTGACAATTATGGAAATATCGAATTCAAATAAGCTTGTGTACATTAGTTAAATATTTAGAACAGCATGTTCAATTAGCTACTCCGAAAACCAATATTGGTAATGGTAATAAGTATTTGTTTGTGAAAACGTGTGGAAGTGGAAATTTCATAAGTAAATTCATTAATCCGCGGACTGTTGTACTTTTGGCATTTTCTAATTATTTTAGATTACACAAAAAGTAAAAAAAAAATGCATCACACATTTTCTTCTTCTGAATCGTTTCCCCAGTATTGGGGATCGTGACTCCTTTTCAGGCGATCAGCGGTCTGTCTCCAACTGATGCGGTCAGTCGCCTGGTGCAGGGCGGCGCTGATGGGTAGCTCCAGCTGTTCGGAGATCTGGTCTCTGGATCTTTTGCCTTCGACTTTTCCCGTCACTATCAGTCTTTCCAGGTTGTTACAGATTGCATCTCACATTATGGAACGATTGGAAAGGTAATGGCTCTGGAGCCTTATATTTTACATTGAAGTACACTATACCTTTCTTACTATAACTTTACTGTAAGTATCTTGCATTGGCTCAGAGTTGGTCATAGTGCTATGGGGAGATCTATATTATTTACAAAAGGTCTGAAATGAGGAAATCCTTAGAAGAACTAAAGTAACCGACATAGCTGCCAGAGATAGCAAATTAAAGTTGCAATGGGTAAGGCATATAGCTCAAAGAACCGATAGCCAATGGGGCGTAAAGGTTCTCGAGTGATGATCACAAGATGGACTTGGACTGACGATTTAGTTAACATCGAAGGAAGTCGATGGAGCCAGAAGGCGTGCAAGCGTAGTTTAAGTCTTTGGGGAGCCCTATTTTCAACAGTGGACGTCTCAAGGTCGAAGTGATGATGACAATTATGATGTTTTTTATTATTACTGAAGAAGCCGATGTAGGTATCTAAATTTCAAAATGATAATGAAAAACGGCACCTAAGTAGAGAAAGAGATTAATGAAAATAAAATAAAAAATCTTTATTTTCAGACAATTTTGGACCGGAGGATGTTGGTCAACAAATTGAAAACTTAATAAACTATGTTAGTATCCACATTAAGGAATGACATTAAATTAATAAGGACATTAAATTAAATTTGAATGCTTTAAAGCCTTATCAATGTATTAAAGTCTTTTATTTGGTAATACGGAAGCTCAAAAAGCAGAACTGTTGCAAATATTATGACTTTTGAAAGTTATTAATGTAAAATTCATAAATCCAACGAGTTTTTTTGCGGCGGCAGTATTGCCTTCGTATCCGAGCGGTATTAAATTTTGTATTTTTTTAGCATACTGTCTGTTTAATCTTCCACGCATAATACTTCATAAATTCACTATGATATACAAACTTTCAACTTTATTGCTCTTTCTGCGGCAGTTACAAATCGATTTGGCTTAAAGCCAATCGCATCATTTTAAAAGTTCCTCTGAGCCGGCCAGCCTTTCACACATTTTACGCTTAAGTGTGAACATTTTATTTGCATTCGTAATATAATTATCTTTATTCTCCATGCTGGTATTAATTGGAGCGATCTGCTGGGAAATCATTGCAGATCTCAGATTAATTTCATTTTGATGCCTTGCATTTATTCGAATTATTTATAGCATAATCAAACTGTATATCGTCGACCGTAGGCTCAATTGGCGTAAGGGACATCGATTCGCCTGCCCATTACTCCAATTGAGCCTACGATCGACGATATGGAGTCTACACCGGTTAGTGTTTGTCGTAATGTAAAGTTTTCGTGAATTATCGTGTGGTCGAAAATTTATCACACTAGGTAACACATACCTAATCCTAACTTATATATCATCGGGCTATAAGTAATTATACGTCCCACTGCTGGGCACAGGTCTACTCTCATAGATGAGAGTGAATGAGCTCTAGTCCCCACGCTAGCCCACTGAGCATTGGGATAACCTAACCTATTAAGCGGCAATTGTTTTTGTTTGAGTTTTTGTGGTAATTTTAGTTTTTAAGTTATTATATTTCATTTCCTTTTGTAAGTGGCCTTCCTTTATTTATTACATTCCAATCCATTCTATTTTCTATTTGAACTACAAAAGTAATTGCATGTATTTGTATAGGATGACGAACTTACTTATGCAGTTCGTATATCTTTGAAAGGTTTTTTAGGTATGACATGATAGGCTAAAAACTAATTATGTTTAAAATTTGGAGCTTATGGATCTGCTAGAAGTACCTAAGAATTAACTATGACGTGCAATAGTTCTGAAACTGCAAGTTCAAATTGAATGCTGTTGAAAATATATCTAAGTCATATTAGTCCCTATATATTCCTGGAAATTCAGGGTTCTAGATTTAGTCAGCACAAAATAACAGGAGGTTGAAAATGGCCTGAATGGCTTCGAGAAAAGGATGGTACGGCCGTGCCTTTGTTTTGCTCGACTTGGCGGTGGCACCGTCGTACCCCCAGATGATCGTTTCGCATTTTGTATTTTGTCGTTTGGAGATCCTTTACACCTCCAAAACATAATGTTTCGACAACGGAGACTTGGTTACATCTCCATTAATTTCAATCGCTCGTATCCAAAATACCGCATTCCCGAAATACCAGATTTTTCAAAAAACCAAATTTTCGATTTATGAGATTCCTGTCTTACCACATTCCCGTTACACTAGACTATAAAATCGTAAGTTACTCAAGGATCTAAATCACTTTATTGGGTGTGTTATTTTGGGAATCTTGTATACGGAGAATCTGGTGTATCGGGAATTCGGTATTTTAAAAATCTGGTATTTTAGGAATGCGGTATTTTAGGAATGAGCGATTTCAGTATATGTCTATTTGTTGAGTTTTTTCCGACGCTTATTCTCACCAAAAGGTCATTTCCCGAAGCGCCAAAGGAATCAGACATGTAAAAGAGCCCTTGAGGCCTACTTACAGAAGTAAATGATATGATTTGATTTGAATTGATTGAAAAATAAGTGAAGTAAATATATTCGGGTTTAGTCGATTTTTTTTAACAATAACGATAATTCGAACTAAAATTACAATAGGACAATACATAATTACATTAAAGACAAACAATTTTGGTAGTCGTTATTATTTCTATTAAGATCGCATGTCATACAGTCGTATTTATAGTTTGTTATTTTATATTTTCATACAATAATCAAAATAAAATCGATCATATCTCAATACATTATCGTACATAGTCGTTTGTACTCCTTCAAAGTACTTAGATGCTCTAAATGGTGTTATTGCAGAAATGTCTCGAACCCTTGAAATATATTAAAGACTCGTATATGTACGTAATTTTATGATACCCGAAACGAGTAAAGAAAAAGTAATAAATGTTTCATGGAGAATAATACGTAACTACACATAACACAGGTATACGCTAACAGTCTAACAAATAATGTATTTTTGGACAGGTAAAAAAATGTCTCAATATGATTGCTCGTCTTTTTCATGAAAATCATAGTGTCGTTTTTTCCTGGAAATATTCCATCTTAGTGCGTATATTGCTACAAAGATTGAGCACAAAGAAACATTTTGATTTGTTAGCTACGAGTAACAGAGCTTCCCTACGACATACTAACTTCACTTGAAAAAACCTGACAAGTGCGAGTCGAACTCATTCATCGAGAGTTCCGTACAAATTTGTAGGTACATACATTAAGGTACCCTATAAATTTTGATTAGGTATATTTTTTATGATTTAATAAAAGTGTAAGTAAAGTTTTCAGATTTTTCCCTATACTTGTAGTATAAGAAGGTGCTTGCCAAATTTCATAGTTCTAGGTCAACGGAAAGTACCCTTTGAATTTTGGCTTCCTTGTGAGTGTCGAAATTAATACGCTTTACGATACGACCTGGACTCATTTCAAGTAATGAGCATGCATTAAACCGAGACGGGTGGTGAAAAAAGGGGAGGCCTTTGCCCAGCAGTGGGACACACAAACAGGCTAGAGAAAAAAAATGACCGCATCTTTTTTTCACGTTAACTTAGAAGTTTGACTTTTTTCACAGCTTCAAGGGACCGTAAACCTGAGTATATTGGTTTTATTTTCAACTCGAATACCTCAACGTTTTCTCGAGATAAAGGGTCTTGACAGACAAAGAGACAGACGGACGGACGGATAACAAAGTGATCCTATAAGGGTTCCTTTTTTTTCTTTTGTGGTACGGAACCGTAAAAAACGAAATATTGAATGTTTTCCTATATAGCTTATAAAGTCTGCAATAAACTTCCTCATTTTTTTTTTAAATTGTGCTGAAGCAAAAAGAGTAATCAACATTAAACTATCGCGGCATGACTACAGAGAGAATAGGGAATATGCATGATATTTTTTGTTTACTTTAATAAAAGCTCATTCATATAAGAAACCGTAGGAAAAAAATATTTTTCGAATAACTATAAAAATAACCAAGAAATAAGGCATCAAAGTTTTATCTCTATCTCTTTCTAGCAAAACAGAATATAGTATGGAGCTTGTAGTGCGGCCGTGTACTATGACGTCGTAGTCCATATCGGATCTCTCCGTCTAATCGCTGTCTAATTAGGGTTTTAAAATGTTTCTATCTTCCGTATTTCTCTGTCGATTTTAATTTAATTATCACTTTATGTCATCTTTTTTACGGCATTTTCATATTTTGTTAAGAAATGGGATAAGCAAAATTCATGCATATTCCCTATTGTGTTAACTAGAATACCTATCAACTATCAAGCTCAATTTATGCCAAGAAACTGCATTTTTCACCGCCTCGCGCCGCAAGTTCATTATTTAATATCACAGAACTACGCAAGCTTAAGATTCTATAGAATATTGCATTATAATATTTTCTCTTTCAGAATTTTACGGTAAGTGGAGGAGAAACGGTGAAATTGCAAGAAAGGATACAATAAGGGGAAAAAAGGTCTTTCACGATATCATCTCTATTCATTGCTATAATCGCGGAATATTTTTTTGAGATCGTACCCGGTAATGTTTTAATAAAATTTGTTACAGAGTTTCAGTATTCACAATACCGTTTTCAATCTCGTGCGCAATATAATTTGACCCCATTGATTGAATCAAATCAGGCGTTGCTTTGCGGAAATCCATGTTAATTAAAACAAAAATATTGCTTTGCTTATCCGCGACATGATAACGTGTTAGTCAATTAGTGCTAACCCTAAAATTACTTGCATATTTTTTCATGCATTCACATGCAAAATAAAAAAGACATGCGATTGAATACAACAGCCCACCACCAAAAATACAAATCTCGACACGTGTTTCGTCTATCTTCCAGGCATCCTCAGGAGAAGCTGGAGATGTTGACTGACAGTCCGGCGCCCGTTGATGGAATGGGGTCATGCATGTGAACGCATGAAAACACATGCAAGTAATTATAACGGGCTAGCAATGAATATTTTATTAGAAGAGAAAAATTATATGTCTCGGGCAGGATTCGAACCTGCATCTCCTCGGCTATCCGGGCCAACAGGCGCCTTAACCAACTAGGCTACCGAAACTCTGTCCAAGTCATCGAATCTTTCAACCAGTCCCTTCATTTGTGACGTCATTCTGGGTGACGTATGTAGCACCATCTACCATTGAGTCCTTACAACCCATATGTATGGCACTATGGTCCCAACTCGTATTGAGAAATCCATAGTAACGATGTACTACACCCCAAACATGACACGAATTCTAAATATTTTATTAGAAGAGAAAAATTGAAAAATTATATGTATCGGGCAGAATTCGAACCTGCATCTCCTCGGCTATCCGGGCCAACAGGCGCCGTAACCAACTAGGCTACCGAAACTCTGTCCAAGTCATCGAATCTTTCAACCAGTCCCTTCATTTGTGACGTCATTCTGGGTGGGTGGGTATTTAGAATTCGTTGGCAGTCGTTAATGCTTTAATAAAAAATCGGGCTAGCAATAATTAACTAAAACTTTATCATTTCGCGGATTAGCAAAGCAATATTTTTGTTTTAATAATTTGACCCGTCAACAATAATTCCTAATCGGAGATTGCCGTCAAACTCGAAGCAACGAGCGGATTGATATATTTTGACGCCCGTTTATGAATTGTTATCGTGTCTCTGTTATCACGGGTTAAATTATACAGGGTGATTCGGAAAACGTGAGCAGGACCAACTTTATAGATTCAGTAAACGTTAATGGATGGTTCACCACCGTATGTAAGTGAAATATCCAAACCCTTCGTTTTCTATAACCGTGGTCACTACACTACAACTAAGTTATAAAGAAATAAAAAATACGATGTAAAAAAAGTACAACAACAAAAGAGCATATCTTCATAGCAATTACGTCTTTGTTGAGAAGCGCAGTTTATCGGCAATAACTCAAAAACGCTTAATTCGATCTTGTTGAAAATAATTTTCGTTGAAAGTATTAATTAAGCGTCACGTTCGTGATTTTTTTCATATTTTTGGGACACACGGTTTAGAAAATAGAGGGGGGGGGGGACACACAATTTACACAACTTTCGGAGCGATTATTTCAAAATATATTCACTTAATCAAAAACATTACTTTGAAACCTTATAGGTAATGTTTTTTAAAGAGCTGTCGAACTATGTACCACACGTTGATATTTGCTGAAATTTTTTTTTTTAGTGTCTGTAACATGTACGGAGTGCCCCTCCTAAAAATATTTATTTTAGCTGTTTAACTATCAAACTAAGTAGCGGCTCATACAAGACACCTATATTCCAAATTCTATCAATATCCATCATGTAGTGTTTGAGTAAAATGCCTGTGACATACGGACAGACGGACAGACGGACAGACGGACGGACAGACATGACGAAACTATAAGGTGTTATGTTAGTTTTAAGTTAGCAAATCAGCAATTTATTGTAGAATAAACGTTAGGGTTCAAATAAAATTACATTCAAAAAAACACCTTATGTCATGATCATAAAGTCAGTTTTACTGTGTAGGTCATTTATTGTGGTTTGTTGCTGCAACCGGTCACCTATTTCGGCCACACAGCTATGTGCTCTCGTGGCGCAGCGGTTGGCGCTTGGACATGCAAGACGATGTGCCAGGGTTCGATCCTTAGCCCAAGTTATTCTTTTTCTTTCTTATTTTTCTGTGTCAAATCAAAACATTATGCGGGGTCATGACGGGTATATGAGAAATGAGCATTGGAGCTCAGTACGGCGACCTGTAGACATCCTCCACTTGTGTAGTGAATAGGGAATATTTGTTCGTTATAAATAAGTGCTTGAAATTATAGAAATTAGTGGACATTATACCTGGACTTCCCACTTGTGGCAGTGATGCAGTTTATTGTTTTTGTGTCGTCATGATTCAGCAAGGGGTAAGCTACTAATTATAGACAGTTATTATAACCAAGTTGTTTAGTGAGACATTGAATAGTAAAGTAATGCATTTTGGTATTCTATTGTAGCTTACCGATACGCCCTTTAACGGCGGTTTGAATTGGAAGCTGAGCTGAGCCGTAGGCGAGGGATAGGCAAGAGTTCCCAGACATTACGGTCTAAAATCTTCCTGGCGCCCCGGATAGTTTAAGATAGGTATAAGTAGGTTTAATACACTTAGGATAGGTAAACTTAATAATAAACGGCCGTTGTAATATTTGAATTGTGTTCGTTATTGAAGTCTCCCTGATAACCCGTAACAAAATGGCGCCCAACGTAAAAACGGTTTGTGGTTATCAGGCGGTGACTAGGTAAATTTTGATTGTTCTTTTGTATGAGTTTTTTTTGTACATTCGGAAAAGTATATTGGGAAGTTCAATAAATGTTTTTAGGTAGGTTAAATTATTAGTATTTAAATAGCTAACTGTTTTGTATATATAAAGTCATCGGATTTTTAGTAGGTTAATTCAACTTAGGTTAGTTTTTTTTTATCATTTCGTTGTGATTAAGGGTCGGAACGTTGTAAGACGAGTATTTTGGTTAGAATACTGTTTGTTTTTTTTGTGGTGGTTAGTTGTCGGGGTATATATAGTGTTTTTTTTTTGTTAACTAGATAGTGTTATCCAAGTGTCGCTTCATTTAAAATTGTAGTACGTGACTTAAGTGTGTTGTTTTTTTTGTATAATTATCGTTGGATTGGAACGTATTTTTAGGTTACTTTACATGACTCTACATTGTTAGAAGCAAATTTATTTTCCATAACCTGCTTAATTGTTTTTCTTCGTCATTTAGATTTTAGTTGCTTGATAAAAATGGATCCCAGGTTTTTGTTAAAAGATGAGTTGGAGTATGAACTCGCTTGCCGCGGGGTAAATTTAAGATCCACGGTGCCAGTAATGAAAAAATTGTTGACAGAGTTAATGCTGTCAGAACACCCAGTTGTTTCCGGGCAAGAAATTAAGGCACCACAGTCAGTAAATGTTAAGTTTGAGCTGGGAATATGTTCTGCGAAGATAAATGTACTTACAAATTATATTTCCGAATTAAGCGGTAAGCCAGATAGCGTTTTGTTCAAAAGGTTGGTTTCCAGATTGTATCATGTACAAAACAGGATTGTTTTATTAAAACACGAGGAGGAAGACGACAAAATTCAAAAAGAGAGGTTATTGCAGCTATGTCAGGAATTGCTTGATAAGTTAGAGAGGCAGGATGACATGGTGGAAGATGAGAATTTATCGGCTAGTGACAAGCATATTTTAGAGAATACGTTAGGGGACTTAGGACGTAAAATAATAGAGAAATTGGAAAATAAGACCAGCATTTCTGAGAATCTAGGCAACAATTCAAGAGTTAGTACCGATAAGTTAGCTGATGGGTTAGAAAAATCAGTGTCGTTTGCGGCTAGCCAGTGGGAGCAGCACAGGGGTAGTGGCTCAAGGTTAGGTCGTACTTCAACAGTGGATGAAGAGCTTCCCAAACGCAAACTAGTACCTATACATCAGTGGGGTCTGAAGTTCGCGGGAGGAAATAATATGAGCATAAATGCATTTTTGGAACGAGTAGTAGAGTTGAAGGAGGCAAGAAATGCGACGGATAGTGACTTGTGGCGTTACGCTATTGACTTTTTCGAAGGTGACGCGTTAATCTGGTTCCGAGCTAATAAGGAATATGCCAATGATTGGGATGAGCTGGTGATTTTGCTGAGACGTGCGTTCCAAAAACCTTATTACCAGGAGGAGTTGTTGGCAGAGATTAGGGCTAGGACTCAGGGGAAGGACGAGTCGGTGTTAATTTATATCTCGGTAATGCAAAATATGTTCAACAGGTTGCCAAATAAGATTACAGAGAATGAGAAGGTGTCAGTCGTTCTGAGGAATTTGCAGCCATATTACCAGCAAGCAGTTTGTAGGGATAGTTTTGGTTGTATTCCTGAATTGATGAATGTTCTGAGGATTGTTGAAAGAACGAAGGTTAACTGTGACAGGTTTCAGCAGCCCAAGACCACTAAGGATATCTTGGAACCGGACTTGGCATATAGAACGGTGTCGGAATGCACAAGTAATGAAATAAGTGTGGTAGCAGAACTGACAAACGAGACTGCTACTGTTGCTAGGGAACAGCCGTCGCAAAGGCGCTGCTGGAATTGTCGCGAAGGCGGACATATCTTTAGGGAATGTTCGGTCCCAAAACAACGTCTTTTTTGTTTTAAGTGTGGTAAGTTTGGATTGACGTCGAAAGAGTGTGAGTGTAAGGGAAACGCTCAAGGGAGAAATTCGAAGCCTGCCAGCTAAATTTCTCCCTTGTTCGTGAAAGTGATGAATGGCAGGCGTGGTTGGGTACTGTAAGAATGTTTTTTAGTCCTAACGATGATCAAGTGTGTCCTGTAGTAGTAAAAAAGGTTAATGATAACAGGCCATACGTGAAGTTGAGTGTCTTAGATTATAAGTGTGAAGGCTTGTTGGATTCGGGAGCAAATCGTTCAGTCATCAACGCTTATTTTGCGGACGTTTTGTATAGACTCGGTCTCAGAGCTACAGGTACGAGACCGATAGAAGTGGCTATGGCGGATGGGGTGACGCACAATATTAAGGAAATGATTGACGTACCCATCTCCTTTGATAACCAATTTAGGGTAATTCCGGTTATGGTTATGCCCGCTTTGACACAGCAGTTAATCTTGGGTAAGGATTTTTTTGATGAGTTCGGGGTAGAACTGCAGTTTAAGGGTGATAGGACATGTAGTGAGGCAGAGATTAATGCGATAGAGACAAACTGTCAAGCAATAATAGCTAGGGAGGACCTGACTTCAATTCAGCAGGAAACATTAGATAGTCTTATTAAAGAAATGAGACAGAATATTGGTAGTGGATTAGGAAGGACAGAAATGTTAAGGCACAATATAGACACAGCAGATAGTAAGCCAATCCATCAAAGGCAGTACAACTTTTCGCCAGTGGTTAAGAAAGCAATTGAAAAAGAGTTAGATGAAATGTTAGCTATGGATGTAGTGGAGCCATCTTACAGTTCTTGGTGCTCACCAGTGCTGATTGTTAAGAAGCCCAATGGGGATAATAGGCTGTGTTTGGATAGCAGACAGCTCAACCGTACTACAAAACGGGACACTTACCCTTTGCCTAGAGTGGCCAATGTCATCGACAATTTGCGCAACGCTAAGTTTTTAACTACTCTCGATCTCAAGTCAGCTTTTTGGCAGATACAGTTAGAGGACAGTAGTAAAGAGAAGACGGCATTTGCGGTTCCAGGTAGAGGTCTTTTTCAGTTCAAAGTCATGCCATTTGGATTGGTGAACGCATCGCAAACCCAGCAGAGATTAATGGACATTTTGTTCCACGCAGAAGAGGACAAGGTCTGGGCATATCTAGACGATATTGTTATCTGTTCTGCAGATTTTGACGAGCACATCCGTCTGTTAAATAAGGTAATGGCAATTTTGAGGAGGGCTAATCTAACTATCAACATTGATAAGTGCAAATTCGCAAGACCTAGTCTAAGATACCTAGGATATATTGTTGATAAAGATGGACTCAGAACAGACCCAGACAAAGTGGAGGCGATTATAAACTTTCCAAGGCCTAAGACATTTACGGAATTGAAACGGTTCATAGGACTCGCAAGTTGGTACAGAAGGTTTGTAAAGGACTTCTCAATCGTTGCCGCGCCGTTGCACGATTTAACCAAGGGTAAAAAGACCAAGAAGTTTGTTTGGACAAACGATGCTGAAGTAGCTTGGTTAAAACTGAAAACCCTGCTTACGTCGACGCCGGTGGTAACGTGTCCGGATTATACAAAAGGATTTATCATCCAGTGTGATGCCTCAAATACGGGAATTGGAGCAGTGCTCTGTCAGAAGGTTGGTGACGGAGAGCAGCCCGTGGCTTACTTGAGTCGAAAATTGAGTGATCGAGAAATGAAGTTCTCAGCTTCAGAACGTGAACTATTAAGCGTGGTTTATGCAGTAGAGAAGTTTAGACCATATGTGGACGGAGCTCATTTTACGATTGTAACAGATCATAGTGCATTACTTTGGCTTCACAAAATGAAGGATCCTCATGGCAGACTTGCACGCTGGGCTATGAAGTTACAGCAATTTGACTTCGATATTGTTCATAGACCTGGTAAGAGTCATACAGTACCTGACGCTTTGTCTAGAAGTGTATCTCAACGTAATTGTGAAGTTGGCGCAATTGAAATTCTAGATCACCATAAGGACAACTGGTATAAAAGTAAGGTTGAAAAGTTATCCTCCGACAATCATGATTCTGAGTGGGCAGTTTTCGAGGGAAGGCTTTTTAAGAAAGTCCCAATGAAGCAGTTTCCGAATGAAGAAGACTTGTGGAAACTATTTGTCCCCGAACCCTTACGCAATAAGGTTCTACAGGAATGTCATGACAGTCCTACCTCAGGCCATTTAGGTATTCGGAAAACTTATTTTAGGATTAAGCAAAAGTTTTATTGGCACAGTATGTTAAGAGATGTAAAAAAGTATGTGAATGAATGCGAATGTTGTGCTAGTCGTAAGGTCTCACAGAAGTTGCCAATGGGTCACATGGGGAAACACAGAGAAGTGTCGGAACCTTGGCAAGCAATAGCGTTAGATTTTATGGGTCCCTTTCCTAAAAGTAAAAGGTGTAACACTATGTTGTTAGTAATAACATGCTTATTTAGTAAATTTACCGTGTTGTTTCCTCTCCGGACGGGCAAAGCTGATAAAATGTGTGAGGTGGTAGAAAAACAGTTTTTGCTATATGGAGCTCCAAAGGTAATAGTTTGCGACAACGGGAAACAGTTTGTGTCTCACATGTTTAAGGAGTTAGCTGCAAAATACAAGTCGGAAATTATGTTCACTCCATATTATACAGCTCAGTGCAATCCAGCAGAACGCGTTAACAGGGTCATTGGGACTATGATATCCGCGTATATTAAAACCAAGAAGCATAACGAATGGGATTGCAATCTAGATGAAATAGGTCATGCTATTAGGACTGCAGTACACGAGTCTACAGGGTATACGCCATCGTACTTATTTTTTGGTAGGGAAACTACGGTTTCTAATATAACATCATCTGCAGTTGGGCAATCGGTAGTAATTCCGGCAGACAATAATGTAGTAAATACCTCATATTACCTTGAAAAGCTAAAAGAAAGGAAGGCCATTTATAATAAAGTGCAAGATAAAATTAGAAACGCGCATTTTCGAAGTAGTGTGCATTATAACCATAAAACAAGACCTGGAACATTCCAGTTAGGTGATACAGTCTGGAAAAGAACCAAATATTTGTCAAATGCTAATAATAAGTTCATGGCTAAGCTGGCACCTAAATTTGAAAGAGCAATTATCGTCGAGAAATTGTCAGATATTGTTTTTAGGCTGAATAATGTATATGGTAAAGATATAGGCGTCTGGCACATTAAGGATTTGAAACCCTGTATCGTAAAAATAAATAAATGAGATTTATTTATTTTAATGAGGGAGGGGGCATGTTATGTTAGTTTTAAGTTAGCAAATCAGCAATTTATTGTAGAATAAACGTTAGGGTTCAAATAAAATTACATTCAAAAAAACACCTTATGTCATGATCATAAAGTCAGTTTTACTGTGTAGGTCATTTATTGTGGTTTGTTGCTGCAACCGGTCACCTATTTCGGCCACACAGCTATGTGCTCTCGTGGCGCAGCGGTTGGCGCTTGGACATGCAAGACGATGTGCCAGGGTTCGATCCTTAGCCCAAGTTATTCTTTTTCTTTCTTATTTTTCTGTGTCAAATCAAAACATTATGCGGGGTCATGACGGGTATATGAGAAATGAGCATTGGAGCTCAGTACGGCGACCTGTAGACATCCTCCACTTGTGTAGTGAATAGGGAATATTTGTTCGTTATAAATAAGTGCTTGAAATTATAGAAATTAGTGGACATTATACCTGGACTTCCCACTTGTGGCAGTGATGCAGTTTATTGTTTTTGTGTCGTCATGATTCAGCAAGGGGTAAGCTACTAATTATAGACAGTTATTATAACCAAGTTGTTTAGTGAGACATTGAATAGTAAAGTAATGCATTTTGGTATTCTATTGTAGCTTACCGATACGCCCTTTAACGGCGGTTTGAATTGGAAGCTGAGCTGAGCCGTAGGCGAGGGATAGGCAAGAGTTCCCAGACATTACGGTCTAAAATCTTCCTGGCGCCCCGGATAGTTTAAGATAGGTATAAGTAGGTTTAATACACTTAGGATAGGTAAACTTAATAATAAACGGCCGTTGTAATATTTGAATTGTGTTCGTTATTGAAGTCTCCCTGATAACCCGTAACGTTCCGTTTTTGCCATTTTGGCTATGGAACCCTAAAATCCTCTTGAACTGTTATGACAGCATTTTTATCACGAACAAAGTAAATTTTCATTGTATTGTACCTAATGTTGGCAATGTCAACGTTTACAAACAATCACAAGTAAAGCGAAGAGTACCGGTACTTGACGAAAGTATTCTAATTGTAGAGTAACCACGAATGTCGTAAATAATTTGATACTTTTTATTTACAACACTAAAAACAAAATGAACGTTAATATTACTAATTAATACTGCTTTAAAACGGTTACTTATACTTTACTATATCCGTAGAATTAGTCCTTCTCTCGTCTCCCGAATCATTCTGTATTAGGGACGAATTTGACCGTGAATTTATGAATAACCCCCAAGAACATTTGAGATCACGATATTGTGATTATGTTTATTCCTTTTGGGATCGCTGCCGTTATTACGTCATGGTCTAGAAAATTGCGACGGAAAACGACCACATAAAGTAATTCGGTACGTGAGTCTATTAAGAGGTTCCAAAGGTAATATAAGGCTTTACCACAGACTAAGTAATTGCACGGTATACGGTAGTTTGTCTTCCTACAAAAGGTACATCGGGAGCGCGCATGTGTGCGCGCCGTGTACGGACGCACCACAGGCAAGGATTTGAGTATGCGCGAGCATGCCACAGTATGGCGTTCACTCACACAGACGCGCGTCGTGCGCCTGTGTAAATACGTGTCGCGCGCTCCTAAACAGCCGTACGACTTCGGCTACTTGGTTGTCTTTATACTTTGGTAATTGTACTACGTATAAAAGTTTCTCTTTGTAACAAAACTGACGTTCGGATCCGACCACTGAACGGAACGCACCGGTTCCGACCGTCTCTCTCTATCGCATAACGCGTGCTCTTTCTGGTCGTTGGCTAAGCCCCTACGGAGCAAAATTTGGTACTAGTAGCTGCGCGGCGAAATCGCGGAGTGAGCCACTGGTTTTACTACGAGAAAGTCGCTAAAGGCACTGGTCCCGCCGCCGGCAAGTAAGCGAGTAAAGTTGGGCGAGTAAGTTAATTGCGGGCTGACCAGGTGCAATGTGATCAATCGACCTTTCCAGATCCGCAATGTAATGTAGGCTTGGGACTTTTGGGTGCATACCGTGGTTCTAGAATCCACGAAGTTGCCATTATGTTAAAATATTTTTGTCAAAGTCAAAGTGTAAAAAATAAACGTTATATTAGAAATCATGATTTATGTTGTTACGTCGTTAATAAACACATTGTAATAGAGGGCAATCATTTTACGAAGTTCGTTAGCTTAAAGTTACGAATTATGAATATAAAGCCAGTGTACCCAGTAGGTACCTCATCTGACATTTACGAGTAGAAGTTACGAGTAATATTTCTGTTACTGTCACTAAAAGTATTTGTTTTAGTGTAATTCAATTTTTGTTTACTAACAGTAGCATGTTTTTGTAAATATATTATACGTTAAATTTGTTATTATATACTTTGACTTTGACTTCGAAAAATTGATTTTAACATAATGACGACTCCATGGATTCTAGAACCACGGTAAGCACCCTAAAATCCCAAGCCTGCTACTCGCCCAACTTTACTCGCTTACTCGCCGGTGGTGCGACCAGTTCCTAAGTGCAGTATTCTCGTTCCTCTGCCGGCGATAGTTCGAGTAATATATACAGAGTCCTTCAATTTATGGAGGGTACGGTCGGCACATAAAATTGAAATCGTATAAGATGAAGTATGACCCTCGAAGATACAATTTTGAGCTTTGGATGTTGAATTAAATTACCATTTTATGTGTTTAGGAATAAGTGAATATATTGCTAGATAATTGAACTAGCTTTGTGTGTTATATTAGTACATACTTCAATCTTAACTACTTTAAAAAATACTCTTAATTGTAAAAGTTTCGTGGTTTTGCTGAAGATAATTGCAGCGCTTGGTTTTTAACGTTGTTTTTGAGCCTTATCAACTCAATATTGCCTAAACACATGTTTTACGTTTCATCATCATCGTCAGCCCGTTAATAGTCCACTGCTGGACACAGGCCTCTCCCATGTTTTGCGTTTGCGTAGGAACAAATATGATTTAGATAAAAAATTAAATGATTTTTTTACGTTACTTTTCAACATAATTGTCACTTTCTAGAATTTTCCCAATGTCAATGAGACTGCGAGAATAATAATTATTTTTTAAAGAACGAATTCAACTTCATTTATTCTAAACTAGAGGGTATTTTTGTCGTCCCCTAGTTGGGTAAAAAGAACCTTATACTGTTAAACAAGGTCAAAATTTATCTGTACACCAAATTGTATGGAAATCGGCCTGATAGTTTTTGTGTCATGCAAGCACAAACAGACACTTCCCAGTATTATTTCTTCGCAAAGATCGATCATAAGAATATGAAGGTATAGTAGCCGAGTGGTTCGAAAGTACGCCTTTCAAGCAGAAGTCGTGGGTTTGAATGCTGGCTTATGTATGAAATATTATTAGATACTTACCTATTTATCATTATAAAATAAAAAATAAAATAAAAAATTGTTTATTTTGCCGAAAGTGTACCTACATAAAATAAAATAATGTTTACCTGTGACTGCCACACTAGGCTAGGCCTGTCTCGTGGCGTCAATTTAAAAATTACCATTGACTAAATTTGCTGATTTCTACGCTGAAGTATTGAATTTGTAACTAAAATTAATTTTCAAAAATTATTTTTTTATAGTTTTTTTTTTTTTTTGTAAACTGACTATCTTGCAACCCTTATTGGGCGTGGCAAAAGTCGTACCAGGTAGAGGCCGTGGCGTTCCCGGGTCGAACCAGGTCGCTCCTCGGGCCACCTTGGGGGAGCCGGGCTCACCAGTCCCGGTCCCCTTTGGTCGGACTAGGTGGCGGCCATAGCGCCTGGGGTCGAACCAGGTCGCTAGGCCAGAGCCACCTTGAAGTTACACTGGTTGCTCAAAGTGAGCAACGGACCAGCGAGATGGTTGAAGCGGATCAACCTGTCGTTTTGTGAGTGTGTGAATATGACTAATACATTCGTGAAGAAATTCAAAGGTGTATGTGAAGTCCCCAATACGCAGTGTGCTAGCGTGGGGACTACAGCCCATTCACTCTCGTCTATGAGGGTAGGCCTGTGTCCTGCAGTGGGACGTATCTATATACGTCCCACTATGCCTACACTACGCCTACTGCATGCTGATGATGATGATGACCCTTGATCATGACGATCCCAATAGTTGTTTTCATACCGACACTTTCCTAGCTCACTGGTATCACAGCGATTTGGTTCGTTTAACTTAATCGTTTACTACTTAAAGGTTCCTCAATAAAAACATCTAGTTTCTGTTCATAGTTTAACTAAGTATTTATTTTTCACAATACGTTTGACAATGACAATACGTTTTTTAATAGACTATTGTATGGTAAAAGTGATTAAAAAAGGTTTGCGTTAAAGGCGTCCGTAACATGTTTTGTTTCATCGATTTAGCGAAAGCAAGCTATTTTTCTCTGAAACAGTTTTTCTCTTGAGATATGGTGATGTACAAACATATCTTGCTACGATTTTATTATAACAACACAGTTGTAATTGTAAGATTAGAACCAAAGCATCAAGCAATTCTAGCTCAGTCGGGTTGATGCGTATTTTCAGTGAGCTCTGAAGAATGTCTGCGGTCAAAGGTCAAAGGGCTCATTGCTGCTCATTGGCTCGGCTCAAAGAGGGCAAGGATCGCGTCGGCTGGATACGTTTCAGGTTCGTGTGCTCGTGTATAGACAATAGACTGAAGCCGTTTATACTACTGGATTCTTGGATAGTTCGCTGTGAAGTGGCCTATCTGTGCGTGAATAGTTTTACTGGCCGATGAGAACTAAGTGTTTTAAGCATCGAAATATAATGTACCTATGTAACGATAACGCCTAACAAAAATGACGTTGAAATGCCCCATAACGCTCACTTTTTAAAATCAATACCTCTCATGTATCAGTGGGGCTGATAACCAACTTAATGTTTACTATGTTTGAGTCTAAAGTCATTTATGACAAATATTTATATTAAGTTTGAGTAGACGCAATTTCAAAAAGGTTGCATATCGTTTAAAATACAAAAATTGTGATTGGTTACAAACCTATTGACGTGAGAAATTCATTTGATGCTATAGTTTTTTCTCGACCAAGTACTAGCTCCGACCCTTTGGTAGGGGCAAGTGCTGTACGTGTGGACGGTTTTACCTGTGGACACTACTCATACAGAGAAAACGAATAACCATAGTCAAATACCAATCACTTATTTGAAAAGTATTTTTTTCATATGGCAACACTAGCTAATCGCCATCTTTACTGATTACAGAAACTGTGTGTTTTGAGGCTGCCGAAAGTTTTTGTGACAAAAAGTAATTTTTTACCTTCTTTTAAAGCATGTTTTATGTAAAATCTCTAAATGTTGCGGGTGTCTTTGCAATGGCATATTAATTTATATGATGTAAACGTTATTTCTACAAGATTTCGTTAATCGTAGGTAGCATTTATAGTGACCGGTATGAATTCAAAATAAAAACCGCCGAAATTGTACCTGTGGATACCTCCGTGAATGTACCTGTGGACTGTCCATAGGTACAGTTATACTGAATGTTCCTGTGGACAGTAAAATTAATATACAATATTTTTGTTTGTTTTAGTGCCTCGTAGTAAAGCTGGGAAAAATAGAGACAAGATATGCCTAGACACTCTGACTGCAGCTGTTTGGGAAGTAGAAAATGGAAGTTCAGTAAGGAAAGCCGCAGAGAAGTTTAAAATCCCAAAATCGACAATCTTTAAAAACATAAAATTAAATCACTGTCAAAATATTGGTGAAGAAGGCTTAGAACTCCTAAAAAATGATGTCAGGAGGATATTTAGCGATACTGAGGAGCAACAGATATATGATTACTTAAAAAAGCAGCATTACTACACACAGCATATTCTTCTGCTGACAATGGAGGCATTTTAAAATCCCATAATTATACTTGAGATTTTGCTAAGAATATTAGATTTCAAGAAGAAAAAAAGTAACTGTGATATGCAGAGCAACATATAATTACATGTTGTTTAATTGTATGTTGTTAATTACGTTATTCTAGAAGTTTATTCTGTTTAAAAGTATGTTGTTGATTAATGTCCGTAGGTACGTTACCGTCCATAGGTACGTTTTTGGAGTCCATAGGTACAGACAGTAGATGTACCTATGGACAAAATGAGTGTTTTTTTTAAAATGCTTCTATCCGCCATCTGCGGATAGCTAGCGTAGAAAACATATGTGGACTTTGAAGATTGTTTAATTGTGATTAAAACAAAATAAAGAATTCATTTATAATACGCGTAGTTTTTGTCTAACAACTGATTAAAAGTCAAATTCTGGAAAGTGTCCACAGGTTGAGCACTTGCCCCTACGTATTTCGTAGGGGCCATTTTTAGCTTCAGTTACTCTTCCATACTTATTATACTTCGATGGTTTTAAGCTTGTTAGTAAACTTCTGTTTTCCGTCCGACACACTCCGAAACACTCCGAAAACACACATAGTGTTTCTTCGGGTCAAATCTTGCATGATAAATTAGAACCATTTGTGCATTTAAAACACATTACCTATCACAAAAGTCACATATAATACAAGAAATCTAAGTACATAGAAAAATTTAATTGGAGTCACCTATGGTCCAGACCAGGAATGGAACCCGGTAACTCCCGGTGCTCCGGTGGTCGAAGGGTAAAGACGCTGGGCCGGATATCCAGAGGTACCGGGTTCATATCACGTGATGTGGAGGACCAGGACATTAAAAATATAAATATTTTTAATTTTAAGGCCGTGTCCGGATTCTGCTCGGTTTTTCCCGATCTTGGCTATATTTGGTATAAGTAGTTTCACGAGAGTTGAGGCCATACCTGTCATGTAATGACAGCGAGGTTTTGAAATTACTGTTCTTTTTTCGTACCGATAGCAAGTTCAGCAGTGAATTGCAAGATAGACCAAAAATATTCTTTAAAACCTTGTGTTTATTTATTCACTCATTCATTTCATTCATTCACTTTTTTTGAAATAAGTACTTCATGTAGCTGTGTGTGTAATCATTCACCTCAACTCCCGTGGAACTACCTACAGGGTGATTGATAATTCGACCTATACCTTGAAGGGGGTTATACTAGAGCTCATTTGCAATAAATTTAGCCCAGTAAACTAGGGGTCTAAATTTGATAGTTATCAAGTTATTTAAGTTTTACGTTTTTTTAGAAAAAACCCGCCTTTCGGACTAAAAGTGATAATTATGAAAAAAGTACTTCCATTTGGCTGGTATAAACTTTGTTTTCTAAAAGCCAATGAACCAATGACTACTTCAAATAAAAATCTGTGTCAAAATTTCAGAATTATCTTAGAAATAAACGGTCATAAAAACCAAAGTCATAATTTTTTTTTTTCGATTTTGTTACAACTGATGAGAATTACTTGAAAAAAATGTACGGCACTTGATGTAAAAACTACAGAAATAAGTTCCTCAATTAATAAGCTTTCCAAAAAAGTACAAATGTTGTCAACTTTTTCAAAAATCTTGAAAATAATAATAATAATTCCAGAGCAGGTAGCGGTTTCGCAAAAGGCGTACCTGGCCCGGAGCCGCGTTGTTTGTGTCACCTTTATTTTTCTGAGAGCTTCAATTGACCTGCCTCGGTATCTTATCTTATCTAATTAGGGGTGAGATCTGGGTACATTGCGTTCGGTTCGTGTTCGGGCATGTTCGTGACTAACCGAGGTTTAATTATCTTCATTCAGTAAGTGATCAATCAATTACTTTTGACCTTCTTTCCAACTCGGACGTACTAATTTCTTAAAAAAAATGGCTGCTTATCAAAATGAAGAATACGCGGATATCCTGTACTGTTACGGGTTTTGTGATGGCGGCTCCGCTGCGGCTCGCAGAGAATATCAACGACGCTTCCCCAACCGCCGTTTACCTGATGTAAGTGTGTTTGGTGCGACGTATCGACGTATTCGAGAAACTGGATCGGTTCAACGTCGTCAAGCTGATGCTGGAAGACCTCCAGTCCATGATCCGGTTGAAGAGGAACAAATCCTGGAGTGTTTCCGCGCGGATGGCACTACATCAACAAGGATTGTGGCTAACCAGCTTGGGATAACTCAGTGGAAGGTTTGGTTCACATTACATTCAGCACGGCAGTATCCATACCACTACACTCCAGTACACGCTATCGAGGAGGGAGATCCTGCAAGAAGAATCGATTTCTGCAGATTTTTGTTGAATGCTGACATCGAAGACCCGGAGTACCTGAAGAACATTTTGTGGACAGATGAGTCCAACTTCGACCGCGACGGAATAACTAACTACCACAATCTGCATTTTTGGGCCCCCAAACATCAAAACCCACGGAGGTCCAGAGAAGGAGCTCACCAGCACAGATTCTCACTAAATGTCTGGATGGGTATTGTGCACGACAATTTGATCGGGCCATTCTTTCTGCCGGCACGATTAACCGGTGACGCGTACGAGAACTTTTTGAGGGACGAACTACCTATGCTGCTGGAGGATGTGCCGCTTGCCAGAAGGATAGCCATGGTGTATCAACACGATGGCTGACCAGCTCACTATTATCTGCGTGTGCGACATTGGTTGGATGTGAATTATCCAGAAAAATGGATTGGTCGAGGTGGTCCGATCCCTTGGCCAGCGAGAAGTCCCGACTTAACTCCATGCGACTTCTACATTTGGGGTCACATGAAGGCATTAGTCTACGACAGGCCAATTCGTGATGTAGAAGATTTACGAGAAAAAATTGTAGCAGCTGCCCAAACTATTAAAGAAAGTCTGTCGACGCGGGTTACAGTCAGTGAAGTACGTACAAGACTTCGTGCTTGCATTCGCAACCGAGGCAGGCAATTCGAACAAGATTTGTAGTTGTAATTGTAATTTATTTTAATTATTTATTTATCGTATGGCGAAACATTACCCTGCGTGCTTCTTTTTGTGTTTAGTAATAATTTAATTATTTTAAAATAAAATTTTATTTAGAAACTGGTTATTTTACTGCTTTTGCAATCTTATTCCTACCAACAAGCATTTGATGTAAATAAATTAATATCGTGCTTTCTGCATGAAGAAACACAAAGTAAGCAGACTGGCTTCAGGTCCGGTATGCTTATTTCTGTCAGTCATTAGGTATCATTATTACTTTCAATAATTAACTAATTGGTCACCTCATTACTGAAAAAAATAATTAAGCCTGGGTTACTTAGTTAATGATTTGTAAAATAATTAGTTAACAACGATACGTCCAATTGGAAAGACGGTTGACAGTAATTGATTGATTACTTATTGAATGAAGATAATTTAGCCTCGGTTAGTTCGTTGGATTATACGAGGTTCATGCTATTATTCTTTGTTTTGATAAACAATAATTCATTTCATTTGTAAAATAAATAAGTTAACAACGATACGTCTGAATTGGAATGAAGGTCGAAGGCAGATAATTGATCACTTACTGAATGAAGATAATTAAACCTCGGTTAGTCACGAACATGCCTGAACGCAATCTACCCTGATCTCACCCCTAATAAGGTAAGATAAGATACCGAGGCAGGTCAATTGAAGCCCTCAGAAAAATAAAGGTGACACAAACAACGCGGCTCCGGGCCAGGTACGCCTTTTGCGAAACCGCTACCTGCTCTGGAATTATTATTATTATTTTCAAGATTTTTGAAAAAGTTGCCAACATTTGTACTTTTTTGGAAAGCTTATTAATTGAGGAACTTATTTCTGTAGTTTTTACATCAAGTGCCGTACATTTTTTTCAAGTAATTCTCATCAGTTGTAACAAAATCGAAAAAAAAAATTATGACTTTGGTTTTCATGACCGTTTATTTCTAAGATAATTCTGAAATGTTGACACAAATTTTTATTTGAAGTAGTCATTGGTTCATTGGCTTTTAGAAAACAAAGTTTATACCAGCCAAATGGAAGTACTTTTTTCATATTTATCATTTTTAGTCCGAAAAGCGGGCTTTTTCTAAAAAAACGTAAAACTCAAATAACTTGATAACCATCAAATTTAGACCCCTAGTTTACTGAGCTAAATTTATTGCAAATGAGCTCTAGTATAACCCCTTTCAAAGTATAGGTCGAATTATCAATCACCCTGTATATCAATGTGACGATTGTCAATTGTCATTTCAAAACAAGCACCTAATAACGTTGAACTTTTCTGAATCTTTTGTTAGATGCTAATAAGCATACTAGCATTTACCCGTTATTCCCGTATTTCTCGCGTTATTCCCGTTAATACCCCAAGGGAACTCTTTACCGGGATAAAAAGTATTCTATGTTTTTATTCAGGACCTGGTCTACTTGCTTGCCAAATTTCTGCTCAATCCATTCAGTTGGTATTGCGTTATTTAGTAACAAACATCTAAACCTCGAAACATCCAAACATCTTCACAAACTTTCATATTTATAATATTAGTGAGATTTTAATGCTAACGAGCATAAGCATTGCAACAAATCATTGCATCGCAAATGCCATTACGCTCAAGAAGGAGAAAATATATTTTCTTTCCTTTTATTTGTCCCTCGTATCATATATCATAGGTGCCTTGTTTACGTAATAACAACCGTTTAACTGCCCATAAAGAGCAATTTATTGCGAAGGCAACATATGCAATATCTTACGTACCTACTCGTTTTTAAGACTCATTTACTGCAGTATATCACCAGTAGTCCAACTCCGTACATTTGGGAGAATAACGCAAGTGGGTTGTTAGATTTTTTTACCGATAATGGCTCCTTACTAAAAGGTGTGGCGGAGGTGTAGATGATGCCTCTGTCACGCTAATTGTGAGAACGAGTTAAATGTAAGTGCGAAGCAAAGTTACGGTATCGTATTAAATATTGTAATGATAATTTAATATTTAAAATACATCAAGAACTGAGTTATTGGTACCCTAATTAAGATGGTTATAGGGAGGACTGATTCTTTGTCAGCAAAAAAGAAAAACGACCCAAGAACATACCAACGTACGCCCTGTGAAGGTTGCATATTGCTATAGCTTGGCAACTTCGTTGGTGACACTCACCTGTGTGCTTTTTGGTCTGTGCAGCCGTAACTACTTACACAAATTACCGTCAACACGAACGGGGGCCTCCGGAGGCAGCCTCCGTCGGTCGTCGTTCGTGTTGGGGGTAATTTGTGTAAGTAGTTACGGCTGCACAGAACAAAAAGCACACAGGTGAGTGTCACCAACGAAGTTGCCAAGCTATATGCAACCTCGACAGTATTGCCGAGACATTTGGCAGCTTGTAAAGAATAAGTCGGATAGTTTAAATGAAAGGAATGCAGCCTATCAGTAGTTTAGTCGCATTAAAGAATAGCACATGAATGAAAAGTTTTATTTACTTAGCTCTAGTCCCCCTTTCTGACAGTACACAAAGAGGGTCTGGCGATCACGGTGCTATGGCATAAGCTGAACTATGTCGCCATAGTTAGCCTGTGATGTGTGCGTGTTGCGATGCGCTGCTTTGGTGCGCTATGCCACACATGGATTCAAGTCGTGTACTTTTCGATGAAGTTAAACTACTGGTTATACAGTGCATTTACGATCTTATTGAAATGTTATGTCGTCAAGGTACGTTTTATACCGTCTGGAGCGTTCGTTTTACTTTCTTAGTTTTAATGTTTGTATTTTCAGTGTTTTACGTTTTAAATGTATGAAGAAAGGAGACTGCTTTTAATGGAATTTACTGGACTATAGTTATATGCGTTGGTGGCATAGTGGCATGGGGGGCGTACTCAAAGTCGTGAGGACCCGGGTTCAAAACTCAGCAATCACTTTAGCGATGTTTTTTAAGGTTCTGTACCCAAAGGGTGCCAAGCCAACGGAATCCTATTACTAAGCCAACACACAGCGGAGTCTGTCCGTCTGTCCGTCTGTGACAGGACTCTATCTTTTGAACCGTAATAGGTAGCCAGGACGACTACGACTTGCCCACTTTGTCAAGAGTTAAACTGAAAAATAAAAGTTACAACAAGATGGCTTCTTGTGAATGCCCTGTAACGGAATGTTCCCGGAATGCCACAAACAGAGACAAATGGATATACATCGTAAAAACAACAGCTTAGACTGTACCGGAAAATAGTCTACGACCACGACAAAGATTCCGTTGAGACGAGAGAAAATGTGAAATAAAAAGACAGATGCAAAAAAAAAGTTTTATAACTCAAGCGTGGTATTAAATCGAATTACATTGAAGTTCAGTGAGTAATATAGATTCGAGTGCAGAATAGGTAACGTATTGGTGGCACGTAATTTGTCACACCGTACAGTCAAGGGCAAAGTTTCAAAGATATGTATACAGGTCTTATTGTTATGGCAATAAGGTTTATTTATACATATTTTGAAACTTTATGTGGATATTTATCTTTGCCCTTGATTGTATCAAGACGCAAAATGCTATTTTGCTAAAAAGGCTTCTAATAGGGAAGTTGACTAATGTTGAATTTTACAACATAATATAGTCACATGGATTGGAAAATACTAAATTATCATAACACAAAGAAATAAACAAAAAATGTATAAAAAATATCCACACCACCACCACAAAGTTCCACACCACCACAAAGTTTAAAAAAAAACTATATTTTTTATGCCACACCTGGCCATAAAGTGACTTTTTCCGCACGCTGCGCGTACGGAAAAAGCCGCTTTCTGGCCAAATGTAGACATAAAATGATGTACACAATACGGGAGGAATAAAGAAAGCCCTCGATCGCATACTTACGTCCCTCGCTTGCAGCTCGGGTCGCAAACTTCTGCGATCTTGGCCTCTCTTTGTATTACCACCCTAGTTGCGTAATGTACTATTTATCGTGTTAAAGAAAAATTAAAGTCAATTTCGGAATGATTAAATAACACTGAAAAAATAAATGTATGACAACTATGTGCTTAAACGCACTTTTTCGTGCCCAAAATGGCAAAATGCTATTTTTTTTCGTACAGACTTAGTACAGCGACGGAACAGATGACGTCATAAGTTCCTACCGTTTTGTCTAAAGCGTTTTCAATGCTCAGTGCGATCTGCTACTTTTGATTACAATTTGTGGCTGTTATACTTATACAAATGTATTAGGTGTCATATAGATATTTGTTCCTCACAAATAGTAGAATCTATTTACGACAGAAAAAAATCGAGTCAACAGGCGAATTGACATACCAAACTTGAAGAGTAAGACGACTTTGATATTTATTGTACCCCGCACCTCCACCATCTAAAGGGGGTCGTAGATAAAACATTTAAATTATTTGTCTGTTATTTGATGTACTGTTTGCTTATACGTCTAGACTAAGACTAAAAAAGGTTTATCTTTAGTCAGAGCGAGACAGAAGGCAATCTATTAATACAAAAACATCTCTTTTACTTCTTTCAGCTTGCTCCGCCTCCCTCAATCAATGTGTAGGTAGGTAGCATACGCAATATGTAAACTTCACAGTATCTACAGATTCGTCTAACATATACAAATATACATACAGGCTGGCTCCAGCGATGGAGCTTTAAATCTAAAGTTCAATTATTATCGCTAAACTGAGATGTCTACTTTTGTTTTGCAATATCTTCAAATAACTTAAATTAAGATAGGTAATTATATTCAAAGTTCAATTCCGAAAGCGGTGTAATCTCACTTTTCGTGAAAACAATGAAATTAGGATTTGGCGTGTTTTTAAAAAGTTACAAAACGAAAGTAGCTCAGAACAATCTCGTTTCTCCTCCATAAGGCGACCCATTCATTTAAATCCCTATTTTTACAGGCACCTTTTGTAAGTCAGCCAGCACCAGATAATCAATGCAACCAGCAAGAAGTCGATTAAGAAAACACCCCGAGCTCCCTTATAACAGTAGGTATGTCGTTAATAGAATTAGTCCACAGTTACAGGTATGCAAAGCTGGGGTGAGAATGTGGAAGCACCTGCGATCCTCGACTGGAGCGCCCGTGGCCATGAATATTAAACCGCATGCATATTCCAACTATGTTTGCGCATTTCTTGCGTGTAGTCGCACTTTCGATGCCGCTGCATTAAGCGCTGCCATTGTTCTTCGCAGATTCAAAGTATCTGTGTGCTGTGTGAAACAAGTGCAGAGTACCTGAGAAGGGTGAATAATGTAGACTGTAGGGATAGGTACAGTTTCGTATTAAACTTGTCGTCATATTCGCTTTGTGTAAAA
The DNA here is from genome assembly GCA_947034925.1 of Eudemis profundana. Classification (NCBI taxonomy): domain Eukaryota; kingdom Metazoa; phylum Arthropoda; class Insecta; order Lepidoptera; family Tortricidae; genus Eudemis; species Eudemis profundana. The sequence continues at coordinate 5,010,334 of OX344809.1, forward strand.
CTATAAATGCATAATATGCATATTACCAGCAAAAAAATTAAAGAGTGTGTTCACTTGAGTCTAGTTTAGTTTTAACCCTCACAAAAAGGAGGTTATTTTTATTTATTTTTAACTAACTACTATTATTAACTTGTTGAAAAACTTGACTGTTGACTCGGGCAATCGCTTCGATGGCACAATTGGTAGTGCGCCTATATTGGCCCGGAGACCCGTTTGAGACGCAGGTTCTAATCCTGAAGAAAGAAGGAGGTTTTCTAGTCGGTTGTATTTTATTTTTTGAATATTCGTTTCCTTAGAAGTCTGACATCTTTTATGAACGGATGTGATCAAATCTTTTTGAAAAAAAAAATGCAAAATGAAAGGCGGGGGTTTTCTTTAAGATAAAATAAGTTGCGATTATAAGAATCTTAAATATAATATTTAAAACGAAGAGACATTTGAAGTCAGTAACAGGATGAATAAAATACAATCTCGCATTCACGTAAGTACGTTAACTGGATACATTTAAAACTCGCTCAAAAACTAAATTAGCATGCAAACTAACTCCACTGCACCCGCGGTTAGCAACTTTAAATTTTACATTGAATAAAATTACACTTACCCGCGAATGTCGTGACCTAGACTTGTAATCTCAAGCGGGAGGTCAAAGTTAAAGTATCTCAGGGGTCACTCAATTATTTTAATGCAAATTTTATATATTTTGTTCTATAACAACTGATCAACGATCGACTTCTCGATGATCGATGGCTGCATTTCCACCTGACCCGTGCGAGCTAGCAGAGCGAAGTGCGGGAAGAAATCCACCAGTGCCGGGTCGAGTTGAGCGAGGCTAGGCGCGTAGATTGGTGGATTTTTTCCTTGCACACCGCTCCACTACCTTGCACTGTTCCGGTGGAAACGCAGCCTAAAGTTCTCGAATGGAGACCACGGGCTGGAAGACGCAGCGTGGGTCGGCCTCCCACAATACGGTCTGATGACCTGGTACCAAAAGCGTATGACCGTGCGCTGTGAAAGTAATTGCGAGAGAACTACATATATTTAGAAGTGGACCGTTTCAAGCTGGAATGATGATGATGACGATCGACCTCGTTAGCTTTTGATAGTAAGCGACTATGAGACCAATGTAGCTCTCTACTTTAGTAACAGACTTGAAGAAACCTAAGTTATTTTTAAGGAAATTGGTGGTCTGAATCAGTCTGTGTCAAACTCGAGAAGTGTGGAGGGCGCCATCTGATTCATCATTAACATCATCATCAGCCTACTTCCGTCCACTGCTTTACAAAACCCTCTTCCATGGTACGCCACTTAACTCGGTTTTGAGCTTTTTGTTTTCAATCGCTGCCGGCCACTTTCCGTATATCATCGCTCCACCTAGCAGGAGGTCGTTCTACACTACGTTTGCCAAGCCGTGGTCTCTACTCAAGAACACGCCTACCCCAACGGTTGTCGGTTCTGCGGCAGATGTGACCGGCCAACTGGCTCTTTAGCTTGCTGATCCTTTGGGCTATATCGTTGATTTTGGTTCTCTGTCAGATCACATCATCATCGCCGTTTGATTGGCCAATTTAAAGGCCACAAGCGATCACGTGATCGTTACGTGGCACGCGTTAGCTCCTGATTGGCTTATTCAAATGGCGGCGCCGTAAGATGGTAGTATGCTTGGCTCAAGAAGGCGCTTTGCTATGCAAAGCCTATTAGGACTTAAAGTCATTGAAACCAGTACCTGCAGCACAACTGAGCTGCACTACTGTTTTTCACGCGATTACAACTACATAAAAAATAAAATAGTGATTTCACACTTACTTTTGTAAGAAGTCTTTCTTTGTCGCACGACTAACAAACTCACGACGAGTTGGGTAAGAGTACAATTTACATGTAAGGGCATTCAAACGATCCTTCCAAGCAACGGTTCCTTTCAAATAACTTCCACATATACAAAGTGAGTTTACTCTATCACTTGCAAGTAAGTAATGCGTATGCCTAGAGCAAGGCAATGCTGGTAAGTCTCTGTCAAGAGAAACTTAGCTCAGAAGTACTTAAAACTTGAATACAGTTCGTCGTTAGTGCACATACATTATGCAGTCCTCCCGTAGGCATGCGGCAGCCGGCATTTGTTCGTCTAACACGGATTAGCCTTTTTGCGGCGAGCGAGTAGGGTTGCCATGTAAAAATGAAAGATACAGAAAAAGAGAGATAATGAGGCTTTTCGGATATCGTAATAGGCTACTTTCCTGACAGATCAAATCAGTTACTTTTTATGAAGTGTCAAAACGCTCAGATAGTATGAAGTTTGTATGGAATAAAAGTGAAATGACGTCATTTTACTCAAACATCAAATCATCTCATTTATAGGTTTTGATCTTTTAAAAATCATTTAATAATAGGTGATGTTTAGTTCATTTTTGCAAATTTTCGAAAGGTGCTTTAATGGCTAGCGTGTAGTAATTTATGTTGACTATCAGGCAAATATCCTATTGCATTAGCTAGCATTGTGATGTGAGATCTTTTGCCAGAGTGTGTCAAATGCTTGTTTCTAATTTGGAGGTATAACTAAACTAAGAATCTATTAAAAATCACTGACATATAACTAAATCGTCTAACGTTAACCTAAAAGGTATTTATGTAGGTTATTCTAGTTTCATTGGATCCTGGGTCCAACTAATCAATATTGTAAGTAAAAGTTTCTTACACATATATAAAGGTGACGTAATACTATCGAAAGTGTTAAAATCCTGATATGTCAAGATCCTGATATGTGGCAACACTACGTGAGCCCCTCTGCCGAAGGAAAACGGGGGAACTATGTATGGGGCCCAGATTTAAAACGGTGCTCACAAAAACCTCGAAGTGTGATATGCGGTTTAGTATAACTTCTTTTAATAGTTTAATTCTATGGAATAAATATCACTAGAAGACAAAATTGTGTACCAAAAAAGGCGGTTACTGATTTTGAATTATTTACTTACTCTCATTACAATACAACGTCGCGTCAACCGATTCGGAATTTCGGGTTTGAAGTAAAGATCCTCCATGGTGATAGACGTCGTATTCAGTATCGTACAAGTATAAGTAAGCAAGCAAGAGCAAGATGTATCTTCAGGCTAATTATATCTATTTATAATAATATAATTATGCTTATTTACTTGCTAATTATAAACCAAATCCATGCGTCATATCACATGTTGCAAACAGTAACGAAGAGTCACTGTTAATTCATCAAATTACACTGCTATACTCGTACTATTATCAAACCGCGATTAGAATACGATTCCGAAGTAGCACAAAAGTACATACAATGAATAAATATAATTAAAAGTCTATCTAAGATATCTTCATAGTTTAGAAGTGCAGACACTTATAGATTTACAACGTATGCTTCATCATAATTATTGACTACATATTACAACTCTACCTATTCTTGGTAAATACTGTGTCATTTTGTTTTATAAAAAAATACTAAAGTCGACAGTATTTGACAAACCTGTCATTATTTGTCACATAATTTTCATGTTATTGAATAGCTGACGATGATAGTGTTACTAGGGAAGAATTTTTGATGGTGTTCTAAAATTATAGTTATTACATTTTTTCTATTTTATTTAAGTAGGTAATATAATTTATGTTTTTTCTTGAGTTTAGAACTTTTTCGTACTGAAATAAGTATTTTCATTTATCTACACACTCAACCATTGACAATGTCATTTCATATAGGTATTAATGCAAACACGACTTATGTGCTGAATCGTATTCTAATGGCGGTTTAATAATAACCGTTCGAGGGAAACACCGATGAAATGATTATAGCTGTAAAAACAATCTTATACGAAATGTTTTAATACCATAAAACTCCCCGAGACGATATTATTATAATTTTTAAATTCTAAAAGCGTTTGTTTTCATCGGATCTCATACTTTCCAAAGTGCTGCTGGAGTCAAACCTGTTTATTTGCAAAATGCAAATTGTTTGCTTTCATAGTCGGTATACTGAAGCTCAAAAAAATTGGTTGATTGATCACAGTTGTGTCATTGCAAGGGTTCTTCAAAAAGCGAGGGCACAGAACCCTCAAATGTCGGCATCGTATAGGCAGCGCCTCTCGTGTTGTACATAATATATACGGGCGGGACATGGGCGGCGATGACCACTTTTTATCAGGTGGTTCGTTTGCTAGTTTGTTGCTTGTAGCATAAAGTCTTTACGTCACACCGGGCCATAAATATGCAATTACCGCACGCTCCGGTGCGGAAAATCCCACTGCCTGGCCTGGGAGAGACATAATAGTATCAAGGGCGGTAAGTAAGGAATTACAAACGAGTGTTTGTTACAAGGCCGAGGCAAAGCCGAGGGCTTTAATAACACGAGTTTTTAATTCCTTTATCGCCCATGGCACACACAATGTTTTTCATCACACTTGTGAGGAAATCTAATTAAAATAACCCTACTTGACCTAAATAAAATTGTAAAACAGAAAGTGACACTAGTGACATATATCAATAGACAATGCGAATGTCAAGTCACGTTCGGAAACCATTAAATTAATATAAATTAAATGTTTAAATAGTGTATTTCAGTATTTTGTAAATATAAAGTCAACCGTTTTAGGTCTTTACCGCTATGGTTTCGGTATGGTGAAGGAGAATGTATGCGCTGTATCAGGAGACCAAAAGGCAGGCAGAGAATAAAATAGAGTGGCAATTAGGTACTCCACCGACATTAAGTTTAATGAAAAACAATGCAATGTTCCATTTCTTCTGGATGCTTATCGAGTTACGGTTAAATTGATGTCCATGTTGCGTGAAAATCCTCCGACAAAATAATTACGACAGTTAATAACGTTTCATTGCAATTTAATTCCGATTCGAGCAACTGCAGCAATAAACGTTGCCTTTTTAAATCGGGTTTCATCCATTCTTGATAAGTTTCGGCTCAGAACGATTCATTTGTTCGGAATGAAAACGTTATCGAATTATTTTCGAATGGCGTACATTCTTATGGGGGCAATTATCATTAAATAGCAGTTGTTCATAAAACTGACGATTAGTGTCACAAAGCGTACGTTTTGTCACGATTTTGATAGCAGACCGCAATCGTAGGCGACACTGCGGCTGGCGGCTGCGCTTGACCGCAGTGCTGCTGCGGTCGCGGTTGCTTCTATACACTGGCGCTGCAGTCTGCGATTGCTGCGCGCTGCGGCCGCAGTGTTGCCGCGCTGGAATCAATTTTATAGAAATTCATTGAAACCAGTGGTGTGTCTTGCAGTTTGCGGTCTGCAACCCATCTCGGACTTGTACCTTAAACAAAACTTAACATTAGTAGTTTTACGATTCATAAATCGGCCAATTGCGAGTCGGATTCGCATACGAAGGGTTCCTTACCGAGCAAAAAACGCCAAAAATACGTTTATTGTATGGGTGATCTCTTTAACTCTATTTATTATTTCTTGTTATAGCGATAATAATTTTCTACCTATTACGGTTGAAAAGATACAGCCGTGTGACAGACGGGCGGCTGAACGGACAGACGGACAGCGGAGGCTTAGTCAACCTTTTGGATACTGAACTTTAATAAAAAAATGCTCTTATTTGTGTTGACAGAATATCAATATTTCCCAAAGTTCAAAATAATTAGACATGGAATTTGGATTGAAAAACCAACATACAATGATTTCAAAAGTAAGGATAGGGCGATCCGTACAGTTCGGGTGGGTCGATTTTCGGCCGCGACATTTGTATGCCAAACTAAATGTATGGCATACAGATGTCGCGGACGAAAATCCACCCGGGTCTATATTTCCCGTAACAGTAAATAGAGCCTTTTACCACGCAATTAGGCATTTTTATAACGTCTGGCTGCGCTGTGCGTTGCGCGTCCCATTGCCGCGTTGGTCTTAAAACTGATTTTTAGGACCAACGCGTTGGAACTGTCTGCGCGCTCGTTAGCCCTGTCCTTTATATACATCAATGCCAACATAGGAATAAAAACATCTAAAACCTTCAAATTTGGAATGTAAATACCAAATTTCGATATATTAAGCCAAAAAATATATCTATGATTATTGTTTCTTTATACAGGGTGCTACTGAATTTTGAATTAAGTAACTCAATGCTGATCTTCCTAGACACCCAAAATCGCAAAAATTCAGATTTTTAGTTACTGAAGGATCGAAAGTAATATACCTAGTAATAATAATATTTTGTAATTTCGTGTAAGTTAATGAAATAGTAATACCCACTGCTGGTGTGTCGCACTTTTGCTTGGCGAACTTGGCTGAGTCACTGATGCGTCTAGATATCTCGCTTGATCGTACTAATTAGGCCGCTTGTCAGTAATGATTTACCCTGGGGCAATATGACGTGACCTAACGTACCGACGTCAATGACTTTCCATGGTCGCGCAGACTTGACAAGGTGACATTGATGTTCACATGATATCGAATATACACGGTGGGAGTGAGTAACCCGACAAACTTTAACTATAGAATCTAACGATTATTGGGAGTAAAAAAAGTTATATAATGTATACTCGACAAACGCTTACTTTCCAAGATATTCATCATTTTTAAAATGAAAACTCCCAAGTGTGTAACAAGCCATAATAATCCATTTTCTCAGTTCATTGACAGACGATCAGACAAAAAAAGTAAAAGGTACATTTTTTCTGCAATTGACCCATTAACCAAAATACTATTTTAGTAAGGCGGAATATGTGTGGAGAGAAGAATCAAGTTTTCGAAGAATAATAAATAATAATAATAAATAGTTTTATTTTCGACCAACTAGGATCATTGCCTTGTGTTAGTAACAATTTGGGTCTTATGCTAGAGTGTTAGTAGTAATGCAGAGATACAATACATTCTAATACATATATAAATACCTACTAAAAATATACAAAAGGCTTATTATTCCCTGAGAAGCCCACTGCTGAACATAGGTCTTCCTCATAGGCTTCCACAACGAACTGTCGTACACTTTTGGTCTGTGTAACAAATAAACCCGTGTAGCCCCCCACTAATTGTGACATTTGACACTAGCGCATCTAGCGGTGAAATTAATTATTAATTAATATTTATAATAATAATTAATAAATAAGTATAACACTAGACGCATGCTGAGTGTAGCATCACCTTAATTTTCCGAATATTTTAGTGGCCTTATTCTAACGTTTTATGATCTATTTTCGTGTAGCGCTAATTAGACTAAGCGTACCTGGGTTATTCTTCAGAAATATGTCTGCGACTTATTCCTCTGTCTCCATACATTTAGTATGAAAAAGGGCCAGCGGAATAAGGTATATTTCTGAAGAATAACCCTGAATGTTTACAGCACAAGAACAAACGTACGATACGGTCACCTTGATAATAAATTTAATATCTACTTAGACATAATGATACCTAAATTTACTATTTTGGTAACTATCACTTGAAATTAAGCGTTTTATGACTGAGAAAATTATCAATTGACATATTATACAAGTACTTTTAGGGTTCCGTACCTCAAAAGGAAAAAAACGGAACTCTTATAAAATATTTAGTGTAAAAACATACAAAAACTAAATAAAAAATTACAAGCTAAAGTTGGGTCCCCTCGGCAGAGTGCCCATCACGCAGGCAGCATTCCCGCGCTGTATCTCTATGGACAGTCTTTGCGCAAGAAAGCTGCCCGCACGAGGGTTCCCCGTTGCCTCCCTCAGGCGCCTACTCAGCGCCCTGTGCAGGCCACGCGCACCCTGACCCCACGGACCGAGTGTCTCGACGCCAAAATATGCGACAAATTCATATTGGGCGCCAATGGGCACGCATGAAACATATTTTTTCAAAAAAATACGTGTAAATTGTACTTTTTCTCTATTTATTTTTTAGGTTGTAAAAGCGACAGCGCTACAAAATGCGCGTAAAAAACCATCCGTAAAAATAATCAGTTTAATTTTTTTCTTTATTTTATTACTTTGACTTTGACTTACATTAGTTTGTTTTAATTCTTAGAAGTGTTCGCTTTGTATTGCAAAATGCTCGTACATTATTTTACAAAATCATACGTCTTCTGATCATACTTAATTAATTTAATTAAATTTACCAAAGTAACATTGACTAATGAACCAATTAATATCGTGCTTTAGATACCAAGTAATATCATAATAAATTAATAACCGCGCGACTTTGTACGTATCGTTATTTTTTGCTGTGAAATTAATTGAAATTTTATACAGAGAGGTACACACTTGATTAATTTAAGATATCTTCACTATCTATAAGTTTTATCAGCTTTAAATAAAATGAGTTCACATCGATGCGAGACGAACTCCCACAAAATAATCACTAAGCAAGGTATAATCACAAGTGACGAACAACTGACTTGTAATAAAATTATATCCGTAGCAAGATGTGTACGTATTTAATAATGTCTAATTTATGCAGCGAGCTACACACTAAATATTTTTTTTCTACTCCTGTACTTTTATCTGTATTTTACTTGGTCACGAACACTAATATAAGAACATACATAATATGAGTTCAGAGAAGTCTATACTCTATTCCCCATAACAGCACTAGTGTCGTTATTATAGTCACTTTACGTTATTGCTAGCAGCCACAGACTTCTAAATCTAGGTTAAGCTTAGGTCAAGGATTAAGCGCTCAATTCTAACTTTACGATAAAAATGCACAACTATCAACTTAACAAACAATTAAATTCCTACGGCTTTTAAGAAAAACAAATCTTTCCGAACTAAATTCATTGATGCCAACATAAAAAAAAGTATTTTTAATATATTCACTGCGTGTCAATCCCACTAATATTATAAATGCGAAAGTTTGTCTATGTTTGGATATTTGGATGTTTGGATGTTTGTCACCTTATAACGGGGTAACAACTGAATGGATCAAGCTGAAATTTGGCATGCAAGTAGGTAGACCAAGTCCTGGATTGAACATAGGATACATTATATCCCGGTAAAGAGTTCCTTTGGGACAATAACGGGAACAACGCGGGCGAAGCCGCGGGAAAATGCTAGTTTAAAATAAAAAAAAGTTTACCGTAGACACATACTGTGTTACTGTCAGTCATACTCATACGTCATATTTGCCTTGTTTGCAGGTTATGCCTTGTTTGTATTTTATATTTTAAAAAACCTAGTCGTAGAAAAAGTATTGTATGCAACGTTGTATAATTAAGTTAAAAAATGCGAATTGCGTGAGTTGCGATACTCGCCGCATTTGCGGCTCGTATCGCAACTCACGCAATTCGCATTTTTTGAACCTTCTTATACAACTGTTGCATAAAATACTATTTTGTCAAATAATCTCCCTCCACTGTCTTCTTCAATTCACTGTTTTCTTCTGTCATTCTTCGCAACGATGCAATGCAAGACGGGCCTCCATAAAATAATCAGACAGCGAGATAATCACAAGCGACGAACGACTTACTCAAAATTATTATCCATAGCAAAGACGTGTAGTACACGTCTTTTAGGTCATCCATATAGTACGTCACACCCCCATGGGGGGGGGGGGGGAGTCTAGCCAAATGTGACAGCCAACAAGGTCAAATATGTTAGGAAAAGTGCGACATTTCTAAAAGTCTGAAAATTCGTGTGCCGTACTTTGAATTGCTACGGATATCATTTTGATTACATATTATTAATAATGTACACGTCGTGTACATAATTAATAATATCTAATCTAAGTAGCGTGCCCCACTCTAAACCAATAATTCATCGCAACGATGCACGACGAACCCCCATAAAATAATCACGCAGCAAGATATAATCGCAAGCGACGAACGACTAAATTATAATTATATCCGTAGCAAAGATGTGTACGTAATTAATAATGTCAAATTTATGTGGCGGGGAGCACATTTGTTGTCGCGGGGTAATCTGCGCGGCCCGAGGTGCTCGCTAAACTGATTACGAGTTCAAATTAAGTCGTAAAGTCGTAACACTCAAATTACAACGCATTAACGTAGACATTGTTTTTCAGACCGACTTTAATCTCTCGAGCGGAATTTCGCGCATTTGATTAATTTTACTTGAGTAGGTGAATGTTGGTAATTTGTGACATTATGGTTTACTTGTTGTGTTTTGTGATGTACGAATAGAAGTAACAATATAGGGGAGGTGTGTTCTCGTAGCATTTGAATACACAACGTATATATTTTAGTTAGGGAGTAGATACCGGCTGGCTGTAGTTTCTCTTTTCAATCAGATGGGCTATTTGACGGGAGGCAGTTAGGTACAGTCGCCATCAGATATATCTGAGCTGTCAGTGTACTCATAAATATCTGAACACGGCTCTAATGCTATGAAAATAGAGCCGTGTTCAGATATTTATGAGTACACTGACAGCTCAGATATATCTGATGGCGACTGTAGTTAAGTTTCCATTTCTGCCTATCAAATAAGTCTAACGTAACAGGACTGATGTTTGTTTCTCGTTAAGTGTTATGTAATAAAACTGCCCTAAATATTGTAATTAGCCTATTACTAGCATTTTCCCGCGGCTTCGCCCGCGTTGTTTCCGTTATCGTCCCAAAGGAACTCTTTACCGGGATATAATGTATCCTATGTTTCAATCCAGGACTTGGTCTACTTGCATGCCAAATTTCAGCTTGATCCATCCAGTTGTTACCCCGTTATAAGGTAACAAACATCCAAACATCTTTACAAACTTTCGCATCCCATCCCATTCATCAACGAAATTCATCATCGTTTGGCGCAGGTCTGAAGGAAAACACCAAACATAATTGTTTATATAGACTGTATTTCCACTTTCCTCAATCTGGTTACTTAATTTAATGTGCTGCGAGTGACGGTTAGCTTACGACTAATTAATGGCACTTACGCTATTCTATATGAGTAATCTACCCACCTACATACATACATGTATTGTAAATGTCAACTTGCTTGTACGGTATCGTACATATTCCGCAGCAAGGCAAAGGAAAACTAAATTTATAAATTATTCTACATATGTGCTAAGAAGATTTGCTAACCAGCTGATGTTCTTAGCTGTAACTTACAATATTTTTGTGTTTTATTAACCCATAACCCATACTTATTTTATGTAATTAACCTAATCAGTCTCAATTGGGAGAACAGATATCTTATGAATACTAGTTCTTACAACAGAACCTTTAGCGGTTCTGATGGAAAGTGCTCTCACTTTTCCATCCGGCCCGGGAAAAACATCTACCACCCTGGCCATCGGCCACCTGAGGGGAGTCATATTGTCATCCCTGAACAAAACCAATGCACCAACTTTTATATTAATAGTTTCATTACGCCATTTTGGCCGACTCTGTAACTGGACAAGGTATTGCTTGCTCCACTGCTTCCAAAAGTTCTGAACCATTTGTGTACATTTTTGCCAAAATTTCAAACGATTAGTTGGTACATGAGTATAATCATATTCTGGATAAGAAATGAGCGAGTCACCCGTCAAGAAATGCCCCGGGGTTAAATAAGGCATCTCAGTGGGGTCGGTTGTAGGCAGAGCTGTCAATGGACGTGAGTTTAGTATACCCTCTATTTGTATTACGACAGTGTTTAACTCTTCATACGTCAAGACAGTTGTGCCAACAACGCGTTTCAAGTGATGCTTGACACTTTTAATTCCAGCCTCCCACAGACCGCCAAATATCGGGCTGTAGCTTGGCACGAACTTAAAATCTATTCCTAGTTCGGCAGCGTTATTTATTACTGTTTTTTGGTGGTCTGCAGCAGACTGCAATTTGTACAATTCAACCAATTGGTTGCTGGCCCCTTTAAACGTGCTTGCATTGTCACAGTATACGACTGCTGGCTTGTTCCTACGCGCTATGAATCTCTTAAAGGCATTTAGGAACGACTCAGTGGTCAAATCCGACACTAACTCGATGTGAAGTGCCTTAGTAGCAAAACATACGAACAATGCAATATACACTTTATATAACACGGGCTTTCTTACGCGATACATTTTGACAGTGAAGGGGCCCCCGTAATCCGTTCCTACGCTCTGGAAGGCCCGGCAAGGGGTTACCCTATCGGCAGGAAGTGAGCCCATCAGCTGTTGGGCTTGCCTTGCCTTTAACTTGAAACAAGTTATACATTTATACAAGACATGGTTTACTTCCCTTATGCCGTTTATTATACGATATGTTTGGCTTAAACTGTTTAAGACAAGTTTCGCTCCAGAATGCAGTAATACTCTGTGCTCATTCTCAATAATATGACGAGTAATTTTAGCCCCTTTAGGCAAAATAATCGGATGCTGTTGCGAGTACGGAAGATCTGCATGCTGGAGCCTACCACCTACACGGAGCAGGTTCATTGAACACAAAAAAGGATTTAATTCACTGAGTTTAGATTTAACATGTTTGTTTGCCCTTAAGGCTCTAATTTCTTCACAAAAATATTTGCTTTGCTCATGTCTAATAATTACATGTAAGGCATGTTTCAATTCAATGGGTGTTAAATATCCCACCTTTTTATCATCATTACTTTTTGCAACACTTTTTTTGCAATTATCTATGAACCTATAACACCATGCTATGCTTCGCTTTATTTTTGTTATATTAGAACAATTATTCAACAATGCTATGTCCTCATTCGGAGTAGCAGAGATGACAAGAGCAGTTTTAATTTCGGGAACTTTTTCTTCTGGCATTATGTTGTCATTTGGTTGCGGCCTAAAGTCTTGGCTCTGCAAGGTGGCGGGCCCTTGGAACCACAACGCATTCTGCTGCAATAGGTGCGGCTCCACCCCACGTGAGAGGCAATCCGCCGGGTTTACCGTGGTGTTTATATAATGCCAGGAGAAACTCTCTGTCAAGTCATGTATCGCCTTAACCCTATTTGCTACGTAAACAGCAAGCTTTACAGGATTAATTTTTAACCAGGCAAGTACTACTTGCGAGTCGAGATACAGATACACGTTTGCGTTAAATTTTAACTTTATTATATCGTACACCTTGTGCGCCAGCATTGCTAATAACAAAGCGCTATTGAGTTCTGCGCGTGGTGTAGATAGCCTTTTAACTGGGTTGACACGTGACTTTGAACAAAGCAAATTCACGGTAACTCTGCCTTCACCATCTACAATTCTCAAATATAGGCAGCACCCATAAGCGAGATTTGACGCGTCGGCAAATCCGTAAATGTCAATAGACTTTGCATTCCGTGTATCTATATTTCGCGGCGCTACAATATCCGACATGTTAACCAAGCTCTTTGCAAAAGCTTTAAACTGTTCGTTGAGCTCGGCAGGCAAGGTTGAATCCCAATCTACATTCGCTAGCCATATTTGCTGCATTAAAACCTTTGCCTTTACCACAATCGGACCTGCCAAGCCCAGCGGATCAAACATTTTACTTATAAAGCTTAAAGCCTTTCGCTTCGTATAGTTTTCAAGTACCTCCTGCTGGGGAGAACTTATTATTAAAGTATCATTAGTTAGGTTACATTTAAGGCCTAGCGTTCTCACAAAGTCTGTATCTTTGTTTTCGGAGAAATTAACTTCTTGGCCCTCCATCTTAAATTCAGATGGTATGTCGCATAAAAGCGATTCATCATTGGCACACCATTTGTGCAGGCTAAAACCCCCTAACTTTAACAAGCTAATTAACTCGTCGCGAGTTTTTATTACACTTTCTTTATCATTACAAGCTATGTTTGCGTCATCAACATAGGTGTTATGAAGCAATACGTCTGCAGCTAAGGGAAAATCTTCTCTATACCTATCAACTAACTCCCTCAAACACCGGGTTGCGAGATACGAGGAGCTTTTGAGACCATATGTCACAGTTTGTAATTGCAAACACTCAATTTCCTTATCAGGAGAATCTCTCCATAGTATATTCTGCAATGGGCGGTGTGATGGCTGCAGCAAAATTTGTCTAAACATTTTTTGAATGTCACAATTCAAAATGTACTTAAATAATCTAAAGTGAATTAGTATGTTGAACAAATCGTTTTGCACAACAGGCCCATTGAGAAGGACATCATTTAAGGAAACCTTACTCAAACTATTCATTCCTGCATCAAAAACCACACGAAAACGCGTGGTAGAGCTGTTCTCATTAATAACAGGGTGATGTGGCAAGAAAAATGTTGCCTGCCTATTTAACTCATATTGAGAGATAGGAATGCGAACCGCGTGACCTAAGTCTTTATATTCATCAATAAACCTTTTATATTTTTCAAGTAAACCGGGATGCCTTGCTAATCTGGTTTCCAAATTTTTAAACCTTTTCAACGCACATGTAAACGAATCACCTAAATCTAATTCTTTGATATCCTGTTTTAACGGTAAAGCTACCTGAAATTTATTGTTTGTAAGCACAACTGATTCCTTAAATATTTGTTCTGCTAATTCATGTTCAGAATTGGCTTCAGTATAAACTTCAGGCACCTTTTCCGTTTGCCAGAATTGTGCAATTGATTGATCTAAATTGTTACCGACAGATTTGCAACAAAAGGCCGAGGTAAGATGAGAAGCGGCATGTCCGCTGTTACTCGTCACCCTTCCGGCTACAATGTGTCCAAACCGTGTGCTGTGGAGATACAGTCCGGTGCCAGGATGCACCGGAAGCTGATCCCGAAGCAACACCTGAAAGAATATGTCACAGCCTAAGAGTATGCTGATCTTGTCACTGACATGAAAATCTTTGTCAGCTAATCTGATATATGAAGGCAAATTAATCTCCTCCCTATTAATTGCAAATTGTGGCATCTTGCTAGTGATATTATTAACCACATGGCACGTTATTGACGTGCAGTAATCATTTGCCGTCGAATGTACTACAAAAGTGGCTTGATGTGTTGTTTTTGTTGCCCCATCACACACTCCGCTTATAATAGTATCACACTGGTGCAAAGTACAACCAATTTCTTTTGCTAAATCGGTCCGTACAAAGGACAGCTGGCTGGCCGAATCTAAAATCGCCCTGGCATAAATAGGATTGCCTTGCTTATTAATTAATTTTACCCTAACCGTGGGCAATAATACATTGTCGCTAACCTTTGATAATAAACTTACGTGGTTTGAACTTTTGCTGGGAACACTGTCCTCATGCAATAAAGAATTATGCTTTTCTTTACAAACCGAACATCTAAAGCCAAACATGCATTTTTTACCAGAATGTTCATTCAAGCAAATGCTGCATAATTTATTAATATCAATAAAGTCCCGACGCTGTGCGGAGTCAAGTAACTTAAAACCTGGGCATTGGTGCAGCTTGTGCAGTTGAGAATTACAATACTTACATTTTATAATTTTAGAAGGCGTTTTATTTATAGCACTAGAAGTAGTAGCTATTAAGCTGCTCCTCCGGCCAGCAGACTGGGTTTGCCCGAGAGTTTCAAGGGCGGCCGCTCGCTCCTCTAAAAATTTGAACAAATCAGTCAATTGTGGTAAACTCAAGCCTTGATTTTCCAAATGAAATGACCTAAGTGTGTATTGATCAAGCTTGCGTTGAAGTATTGTTAAAACAATTAAATCCCAGTGTTGCACAGGTACATTCATATTTTTAAGCGCACTCAAATGTTGTTTAGTATTGGTTACCAAGTCCCGAATAGCGGGCGCTGACATCCTATTAATGCACGGCAAGTCGAGGATAGATGTAACATGATAATTGATCACTTGCTGCTTATTATCATAACGTTCAGCAAGGAGGTTGAGAGCAATGTCGTAATTTGCATCGTTTAATGGCAAATGCTTAATAATATTTAATGCTTCACCGCTTAAAAGTGACCTTAAATAATAAAATTTGTCGCACTGCGACAGATTGGGGTCTTTTTTAATTACATTATTATATAAGGTGATAAAGTCATGGTATTGACCTACCTCACCACCAAACTTGTCAATCTGAATCCTGGGCAAGCGCTGGCAGCCCGCCGATATTGTCTGCGCAGGTTGCGCAGGCTGCCCGGGCGAAGAAGCCACCGGCTCAACAATGGGTGAAAGCTTAGAATTGAGGAACGCGGACATTTCGAAATATGCGGTCTCAGTCATGTCAATATTTTCCTTGTCGTCCGAGTCTACAAGAGAAATTTCGAGGTTTAACTCCATGTATTCGGAAAAAACTTTTTCCAAACGATCCCGTTTTTCACGTAGTATACATAGATCGTAATTACCTGGCTCTAAATCCCTAATGTAGGCCTTCAATCTCGTCATGAAACCCTTACATTGTCCCCTGGCTGCAATCAATCTTTTCAAATCTTCACCCATGTTAATGACGCCGTTCACAACTATATTAAACTCTATGTACAAACTTCGTACAATTATATCGTGGCACTGCCACTTAAAAACAGGAAACGAACACCGTTTATAGTAATTTACGCTTATTTACAATCGTAATTTGCAGTAATTTAACAAATATGGATGACGGAATAACAAATTAGACGCTATTGCTAGAACGAATCACAGGTAATCGTATCGATCAAATAATCCAATAATTTCCATCGGCTATCACGCAGCGTAGTCCGGCGCAGCTAATAACAGCCAATCGCTGCCTCCGCCGTGCTGCAGCGCGCTCCGATTGGCCCGTTCAGATTGTCCGCGGCTATGATTGGCGCGCGTAGCCGTGTGCAGCACAGAGACACTGTGTAATTGGATATAACGTCCTGAGGCGTCTTTTTCCTTGCAATAATGAATTGCAGTAAATGAAATAATTCGAAATATGCTAAATCACTGAGTACAAATTTGCAAACTAGTCTTTTAAACACCTTTTTTTGCACTTGATTAATGAGGGTGTTTAAAAATCATAAATCCACCAGGTGGCAGCAGGGTGGCGAATGGTCTTTTTGACAGTAGGTGTCAAAATCCACCAATCACATCACCTGATTTTGACATCTACTGCCAAATAGACCATTCGCCACCCTGCTGCCACCTGGTGGATTTATGATTTTTAAACACCCTCATTGGATGGATATTTTAAGACGTACAATGTTCAGCGAAAATCGTAATGTTCCCAAATAAATCACGAAAGCACATAAAACGTTTGTCGAAAAGAAACAACCTTACGTGCACTGCACGTAGCTATAAACAGTTATCTTGTAGGCACTAAAATACTTAGCGAATAGACTGCTAATGTTAGTACACAAATTTTTATCCCTAAACGAAGGGGTTTTAAACACGTTCGGTCGCACTGCACACCGAAATTTGGTCACACGGTGACTGCGTGGATGCTGTAACTGCTTCCACTCTCGAAGTTGGTTTGAAGGGGTCGCAGTAAACTGGACGACTCGCACGCACTGCGCGCTCTCCCAATGTCGAGGCTTGAATAAGATGAGCCGTAGGCCCACGGGTGACGACAACTTGCCGATCGCGAAGCTCACTGAGGCCTTCACACCCGCGCCAATGCACTGCATTAATACCGCACTCACTAATTAGTTTTTACTACGAAGGACCAATGTTTGGCGCAGGTCTGAAGGAAAACACCAAACATAATTGTTTATATAGACTGTATTTCCACTTTCCTCAATCTGGTTACTTAATTTAATGTGCTGCGAGTGACGGTTAGCTTACGACTAATTAATGGCACTTACGCTATTCTATATGAGTAATCTACCCACCTACATACATACATGTATTGTAAATGTCAACTTGCTTGTACGGTATCGTACACTGATATTATAAATGCGAAAGTTTGTGAAGATGTTTGGATGTTTGGATGAACATGATTGCAATGGAATAAATGATTATGATTAAACACAAGAACATTTACCTTACATTGCAACCTTTCACATAATCATAAAACTATTCACAAACCATGGATATCATTTATTAACTGGTATGTTACTTTGATGGTGTTGGTAATATACAATAAGGGATGCGATTTCATACCAATTGTTTTTTTTTTGTACCGAGTTACGAGCCACTGATTTCAGTAGTCCAAATAAACTTAATTCATTTTATGACGCCTGTTCCAAAATCAACTAACTAAAAACCAATTACGCGGGTAAAAATCCAAACCATATTAAAGGCCGTGAAATAGAAAAGAGGCGATTTATCGGAGGAGTCTCTAATAAAATCCTGTTTATAGGGAACAATGGCACTGGCAGCATTGTGCCGCCGGCAGACGCCCCGACGATCCGCGGCGCGGGAACTATTCTACGTGCCCATATTAAAAAGTGTTTATTACCGACCCGCTCCGTTTTTGCATTGCTTCACAAGGACGTAGAATATTATTCAAAAATTAAGGATCGAACAATTGAACGCGATTAAGGAAAAATAATCACACCCACACGAACCAATTTTAGAATTATGGAAGCATTGTGTATTAGTGTGCTTAGGGCCTTATCACACTAGCGATTTGCGGTCGAGCTGCGAGCGAGTTTCCATACAAAACCACTCACCGCGAGCGACACTTGTATGGAACAAAAGGTTGACATTTCATTGTGATAACTTTTTGTGGGTTGGACCCTTTTTAACCGACTTCCAAAAGAAGGACGGTTCTCAATTCGTCTGTATGTTTTTTTTTTATTTTTTTTATTTTTTTTTTTGTGTGTTTGTTCACCGATTACTTGAAGACGGCTGGACCGATTTGGAAAATTTCTTTTTTGTTTAAAAGGGTATATTTCAGAGGTGGTCCCATTGCAACCAAGTCAGGATCTGATGATGGAATCTTGGAGAAATCGAGGGAACTCTTCAAATATTATAGGCACACATATAGCGATTTCGGTATTTTTCGTAATTTCTCATCCATCTCTTATTAGCAACAAGTTTTTAGTGTTAACCGACTTCAAAACAAAGAGTAAATTTGTATCTAGGTTTCTTCCCCGATTACTTGGAGACGGCTGAACCTATTTGGAAAATTCTTTTTTTGTTTAATTCTTTTTTTGTCCTCCGAGGTGGACCCATTGCAACCAAATCAGGATCTGATGATGGGATCTTGGAGAAATCGAGGGAACTCTTCAAATATCATAGGCACACATATGCGATTTTGGTATTTTTCTTACTTTCTCGTGCATTTCTTATTAGAAATAAGTTCCCAGTCTTAACCGACTTCAAAACAAAGAGCAATTTTTATGTAGGCTTGTTCCTCGGTTACTTAAAAACGTCTAGACCGATTTGGAATTTTTTTCTTTTAACTAAATAGACTTAAGTCTATTTGGTTAAAATAATATTTTTCCAGCGCCACTAAAAATTTAAAAATAAAGTAAATTTTTAAAACAAAAAATAAAAGCCGACTTCCAAAAACTTAAACTAAAAACCAAAAAATAATATGTTAATTACCCCAAAGAAATGGATACCGTAAGGTCGGGTTACTTTCGCCCTGGGGGGTAACTTTGACCAATAGGGATTAACTCAATTCAGGTTTTATTATTGCATTTAAATTACGGCACATTGCCATGTGGTTGGTTTTAGCTGACCGTTCATGTTTTTATGTTTATTATCAGACGTTATAGATCTGAGATATGTAAGTTGTAAGGTGGGCAAAGTTACCCTATATTTGGCCAAAGTAACCCGACCTTACGGTAATCAACGATTCATATATACATATACAGATATTTATACCTTTTAACCTGTTATTTTTGAAGTCGGTGCCAGCTAAGGAGCTCAACACAGCCAGCTTTACGTGGCAGGCACCAACTTCAAAAATAACAGGTTAAAAAGTATAAATATCTGTATATGTATATATGAATCTTTGATTATCCATTTCTTTGGTGTAATTAACATATTATTTTTTGGTTTTTAGTTTAAGTTTTTGGAAGTCGGTTTTTATTTTTTGTTTTATTATCACATACGTCCAACTGACGCTTGACGCTGCGTATACGCTGTCTCGCGTCGGTCGCGTCACGTTTTCTACATAGGTACATTTGGTTGCGTACACGCACTGACAGCGTATTTTGAGCAGCTGAAAAAAAATAATAATAATAATAATTCACGATATTTTTATTCGCGGATAAATCATCCGCGAATAAATCATTCCACGACTTTTCAAATGACGGATGATTTATTCGTTATTTTATTTGAATAAATCCTAGAAAAATATTCAATTCGTGTTGTAACACGAATAATGACTTGTTTTTACTGTACTTATATTTGTTCTAACACATAATGTGTTCCTAAAGGCTCAGGCTTCCTAAAGGCAGTTTAAATAATAGAAGTAAGTTTTATAATAATATAAGTATAAGTAAGGCAAAAATCTTAGTTCGTTCCGTTAGTACAAAAACAGTCTTTCAGTTCTGTTTAGTTATTATTTTTTCGAGAAAAGTCAATATGGTATTCTAATAATTATTCGTGGCAATTCATTCGCGAATAAATCATCCGCGAATAAATTATTCCAAGAATAATTTATTTGAATACGAATAAACATCCGCCAATTTTATTCGTCATTCGCGAATAATTTGGTTATTCTTATTCGTTATTCGTCATTAGAATAAATTTTGCCCATCTCTGGGTGCATTTATGTTAATAAGCCAGTACTTAACTTGGTTCCTGGGGCCTTTGACGTCAGTGGGAAAACTTAAAATAAATTTGCAAATATACCTACCATTTATAGGTATGTACATATACTTACATATAATAATAGATTAGATTAGATTAGATTATTTATTTCTCGTTTTAAAATTACATTATAAGTTGCATTGCATGTCAAGTTACAAGAATTTAAAGCGAGATCGTCAATTAAATGGAATCAATCAAATTATACAATGAAAAAATAAAAATAAATAATAAAAACAAAATAAAACATCAATTAGCAAGGTCAAGATACACATTAAATGTCAAAATAAATTAAGCACAAAGAATATACAATATAATAATATAATATACCTACATATACTACTACGTAAGTACCTAGTGAAAAACCTTATGTCGATAATACTTTTGGAACGTATAGAAAAGATGCTTGCGCAATATGCGCTTGAATGTGAACTTGCTTTGTGCTTGCCTGATGGACAGTGGGAGATCATTCCAAATCCTAATTAGTTGACCAGTAAAGGAATCTGAAATGTTGTTACCGAGTATAAAAAATATCCAAGATAAGCATCCCAAAATAAAAAATAATCTACTGACGGAGAAAAACTATGAAAATCGACCAACTTTAACATAATAATAAATAAAAAGTGAAGTTGAACACTTGTAAAAGTGCGCGAACGTGGCGTAAAGGGGCGTCAACACATTTCAGAGTGGCGTAAGGGGCGTAAACAACATTTCAACGGTTCTAAAGCGCGGGCTCGTTCGGCAGTGCACTTAATTACCGCGGCTCACCCGCAATTACATCGACTGGCCGCTTAAAAGATTTAGCTCGTTTCTGCCTTATTGCGTACTTAAAACTTGTATAGTTCTTTTACTAACCCTTAAATGTTAAATCTTTTCAGTTATAGACTTTTTAGTTCAATCGACAATGCTATGAAAGATTTATTGATTTTAACTTTTACAATTTTCGCTCATTATTATAAGAAAACGGGGATTAATTGCGTAAAACATGCTATTACCTCGACGTTTCGAACGTGCCGTGACGAAGTAATAGCATGTTTTTACGCGGCTATGAAAGATTTGTTCGATATTCTAATTGAAATTTGACATAAATAAACCACTGTTTTGTCTTTTAAACTATATCCAATGTCGTGGCTTTCATCTTTTTACAATTCGTAAGAATACAATTTTTTGTTATTTTGCTTTGGGCCTCAGCATGATAGAGAATTGAGCAAAGCTATCAAGTACTTTTTTCCTTACGGTGACTGAAGTCGGTGGGTCTTCCATACAAACATAAAGAGGGTCATTGTTTGCTTCTGCGGCATTAATTATGTTTAAGAAGATTCCCGGAGTCGGTCGGTTTTACATCAGATGATGTAGAATTTCTTAAGCTACATGGAATGACCCAAACTGACTTATAAGAGGAATTCCTCTTATATAGGAAAAAAATGTCAATAAAAGTAGAAAAGAAAAAAAAAATTGTGTAGCAATTATGCCCTCACTGCCTGTATTATCATATAGATTACCTCGAATCGCCCTTAACGAATACAAACACCCAGCCAGCCGCGTTCGTCGATTGTAATGCATCCTTCCAGGTTAAGCCGTTTTTGCGGCGTACCTTTTCATATAAATTTTCATTTGGTTTGCATTTCCGGCCGTTTCAGATGCAAAATGTAGCATTTTTTATTTTTTTTTATTTCAGGTGATTAGAGTCGATCGGTCTTCCATACATACATACTCGTAAAGAGGGTCGTTTAGAAATGCGTTTTATTTTATAGTTGGATACATTTTATATGCGCATAATGACATAAGAAGTCTCTACAACCTGGAATTGAGGTATAGTTGGGCCTTTAAGGTTAGCGCCATATATTAGTAATTTGAAAGTAAACGTTTTCTGAGACTTTGTGTAGTAATTTGGCGCATCTTGAAACATCACGATTATTACTCTACAACAACTTTGTCTATGACCTCGTTGTTTTTCGGATAGATGTTGCAACGGAACATCATTCAGCTTACCTGGAAAGCTTATACCCATAGCTTTAGAATCTAGTTCCCACATTGTAAAGTGTATTCGAAGCAATCTTTGTTCACAAACACACCGTATTTTACGCTAGAAGCCGGGATCGCGGGAATATCCAAAATCCCTGGTTGGAAATTCCATACCTACTAGTAAAATCGGCCATACTAGTAACATTGGTATTTATACTAGGATGATACAGGAGACGTAAGCAGAACCAATCCTACAGATTGAGTAAAAGGTGATAGCTGGTTAACCATCGTATTTAATTTAAAAAAAAAAATTAAAATTTAAAATTCATTTATTTCGAGTATCACAAGACTCATAATTAAACACTTAAATAAAATATTCACATTACACACACTCACATTAACATTAAAATTACAATTAGGTACATATGTGCATTACAACATTAAGGCAACCGTGGCTAACACATAGACAACCTTTACCTTCATCGACTATTGCTCAATGTGCAACTCATACTCGTGTTATTAAAGCCCTCGGCTTCGCCTCAGCCTTGTAACAAACACTCGTTTGTAATTCCTTACTTACCGCCCTTGATACACAATGTACTAGTACTTAGGCGGTAATAAAGAAAGCCTCAGATCGCATATTTATCACCCTTGGCCCCGGCTGGGGCGTCAAATACCTACGATCTGAGACTTTCTTTGTTTTACCGCCCTAGGTGAGTAATGTACTATAACATATTTTTTATACTTAAAACAAATCTATACACGTAAATAACGTGTGTTGTGTATTAGGAACACGGAAAAAACATGCTATGTCAACCAAAGCAATATAGAGAAATATTTCATTTAGTACTACTCGTATTATTTGACGTTACAAAATGAGAATGAATGAATATTCAAGACAGTACAAAGTAGGGTACAAAAGCGACGTGAACTAAAGTTATAAAAATCATATTGTGACCAAAAAATAACGTTATAAAATTCAACCTGTATATTATAATATTAGCTATATAATCTCAAACATGCAATTAAATGTTTATTATAAATAAACTTAAAAAACTATTTGATCATATTGTGCTATGTAATAGGGATGATGACTGGGTTAAAAATATGTAATTCTATTTAGTCCGTCAGTTAGATTATGGAAAAATATGGGACACGTATTTTTTGGTTTATCAAAATATTAAAAATCGACAAAGTTATAGATCATCAAACTTCTGGAGTGGGGGCTTGTGACGTCACTCTTGAGTACAATTTGTACTCAAGAGTGACGTCACTCGAAACTTCTAAGCACTCTATCCTCGTCAGTTTTTGTTTGTCAAACAAAACAAAAAATACGTGTACAATATTTTTTCATAATGTAACAGACGAACTAAACAGTTTTTTTTAGTCATCTAGCCTATTGTGTGTGTGCGAAAGAGATAAGTAATGGCACGTCAATCAATGTACGGAATTATTTGTGCTTAGTCTCCTTACTTTAGTTTAGTGTATCAGCTGCCTTAGCCCTGCCCTTGAAGGGTCAAAACAAAATATCTGTAAAGTAATCGTTCTTTTGCCCTCGTTAAATCCTATGCTGCAATTAAGAAGGGCATTACTGAGTAGCCTCGTAAACTGATTACTTGAAATGAAGCGGTAACACCCGGCATTACCGTCCAAATTTGCATAAATAAATGTTATTTTGGAACGGGCGGACGCTTATTTTCTCTCAGTAGTACAGGATACTGTGTAGCGTCGACCTTTCCTTATTCTTTTCTATTGGAATAATTTTTATTTAAGGTACAGCGACAGTGGGATTAAGTTTGAAAACATGTTCTACAGGGGACTTTGAGGAGCACTAAGTACCTAATGTATTTTGAATGAAGAATTGAAATTCATTTTCGAAAGGGAAACGGGGGATGATACAGTTTGTGTGAAACATTCAAAAATGGTTGTATGTCACAGCGGCCATAAAAGGACATTAAACGAAGAAATACGTGTGCGGAAAGATCGCAAGAGATCCGTACTTCAGTTCAATCGATTATGACCGCGTATGATTTTATGGCCGCTACGATAACCAACTCGTGAGATATTTTTTTTGAAGCCTGAATAACTTGCTGGCCGTACTGATTGTCGCAAAAATCAGACCAGGTGGCTGGGATCGAACCAGGTCGCTAATCCCGGACCACCTTGAGAGGGTCGATATAATAATGAAATGTAACCTACATTTCACCGAGTAAACGAAGTGAACAAAGTGTCTCTGCTTCTGCTTAGGCGAAAATGCTTTCGCCAACGGATGTCCGTTCTCCTCTAAATATTTCTCTACCGATTTTCGTAAATTTTTGTGAGCAGGTACGATGAT
Source organism: Eudemis profundana (assembly GCA_947034925.1). NCBI lineage: Eukaryota > Metazoa > Arthropoda > Insecta > Lepidoptera > Tortricidae > Eudemis > Eudemis profundana. Next base: position 5,035,054 of record OX344809.1, read on the forward strand.
TTTTTGTCGCTTTATTTGTGGATTTTTTCAAAGGGGGTTGACAGGCTGGCGAGGACAGACTACAGCTCACAGAGCCATTACTTTTATAACAAACGCGATGGTATTTCTAGAAAACGGCCTTGTAGGTTTATGTACATCCTTCCAGTGTCCAATCCAAAATGTAAATGAAGTAATTTACAATTACATATAGCTACATAATTTCTCGAATTCATATTCAGGCAACAATATCAAAATATTTTATTTATTACCTCAGGCAAATCTAGAAGGAGATACATGGAGCAAATGAAGGAAGGAAATGGCAGAATAGATTGAGTTGTAAATCACTCTATGGACAAGAGCTAATCTTCTTCGTCAATCAATTAAATATATGATGATGATTATGTAAAAAATATTTAACCAAAAAAAACAGCCAGGAAAGGTGGATATTAGGCGGGATCTTATGCTACGCGGCCAAGAAACCCAATGTTACCATTATAACATTTTCTTTTCACTTTGATGTTTAACAGCGGGTCGTGCAACGGGCTTCAACTGGCGTGCGAGCGAAATTCACCACTTTCATGTTACCGTGTTCGCGCTTTGGAATACCTTTTCCAGTCAGTTTTTCAGTCTTATTCAAATCATCAATTACTTTTAATAACAGCTAATGTGTGGTTGTTTTTCGTATTAATGTTACACTTACATACGTGTACTTCCATGATTAAAATCCTGGTCATGGCACATAATTGTAGTGAACCCGAATATTTTGTACACGAGTTATTAATGTTTCTTATTTATTTAAGCATTGTATTTCATTCCCGTACACGAGACAATAGTGTCCCGGCCCTTTGGGAGGCGCGGAGCCGAAGCCAACACGTAGAGGCCCTTTCGACAATTTAATGAGAGTCGAGTCCAATGCGCGCAGCGACGTAGACGCATTGATGACTAATTAATTAATTAATTGCGAAATTAGCGCGGCTCGTGCAGTTCCAGTCCCTCGTGATCGCCGGCACAGTTATACCTCACCGGAGAGGAGACGAAACCGGAAAAAAATCCCTTAAGGACATCGTCGATGTTCTGAGGGAGCGAGAGAGCGACTTGCCTGAGTTCGTGGCGACGGAGGTCTCCAGATTGCCGTCCTGCATTCGAGAAAATGTCGACGTGAGTGGCCTGCTGAAGGAAATCGTGGCTCTTAAAGCAGGCATGGCTGAAATTTTGAGAAAGTTTGACGATTCGCAAGCTACTATTGCCGAGTTACGCAAAGAAATTATCAGTTTGCGTAATAGTGCCCCGGAAACTCGGTCACCAGCGGCGTCAAATTTCAAGAGTAATGACCGGGCGTCAAGTGTCGACTCGGTCAGTTTGCATGTTGCTGACACTGCGCATGCCGTTCCACGGCCCGCGTGCCCCCTCCGCGCCGGGCCTCCCCCCGTCCCATCCTCTAAATCACGTCATCGCTATGCTGATGCCGTAGCTGGTCGGTCTGTCGCAGCCAACCGGAGAGACGCGCCCTCAAGAGCGCGTGAAGTTCGGGTTCCTCCAAAGGAGAAGCCCCCACGCACCGATGTGGATAAGGAGGGCTTCACAATGGTGTCGAGGAAGCGCAAGCCGCGCAAGAGTCAGTGTGGTACTGCAGAACCGGTTGGTTCTGGTCTGCGGGTCGCCACACCGAGCAAGGCGCTATATGTATCGCGCCTACATTACACCGCCACGGCTGATGAGGTGGCGGAGTACGTTCGTCAGAAGACCGGCTTCTCGCTGAGGGTGTTCCAGCTGCGTTCGCGCCACTATGTGCACTTCAGCTCGTTTGTGGTGCGCGTGCCGCGGCCGCTGCAAGAGACCATCGCATGTGCTGAGTTCTGGCCGAAGGGTGTCGTGTTTCGACGGTTCCGGGGCAACCTGCCGAATCCTACACCGGAGACGACGATGCAACGGGGCCACGCCGTTTCGTCGCCAAAATAGATATATTATTCTTACGTTTCATGACGCATTGGTTTTTTTACTGTAATGTCATGTTAACATGTATTTATAAATAAATAAAATAAAAAAATAAAAATAAAATAAAATGAAAGGCAACGTGTACACCCAGCGGATGCTGTCCCTGCCCGTGGGACGCACGCAGAGACAACCCCCGCCAGATTCAAGGACTATTGTTGATTGATGGAATCTAAATTTACTGGGTTATGGTGATGGAAGTATGGACTAGATACTGGCCTATGGATTGAGACATGACGGCGCCTGTCAGGAAAAGTGTCTCATGGCTTTCGCGGCACTGACAGACCGTGACTTGCCCTCCGCTGATGGGCCCCTGTTAAATAGCGACATTATGAGCAATGGCCCAGGGGCAACACCGCTGCCGAGGGCTGCAGGGTGTTGAGAGGTGTGCTGCGCTTTCTCCGAGGGTACTCGCGGCGTTATGCCTTTTATCACTTCCACGCCTGGAGCATATAGCTCTCGCGACTCCACTCTGGACGGCCGGTTAAGGCAAGCCAGAGGCGGAGGTCCTTGCAAGCATTGCATTTATCATTAGTAAATCGCTATTTAATAGCATGCACACTTCGCTTCGGTTTAAATTGTAAAAATTTCGGGTCACCGTAATTTAAATAATAGAAATAGGTGTTTTTCAATATTTGACACTTGCTTCATTTACAATATATACTATTCTTCAATACCTGGCTGTATTACCAACATCCGCGAACCCAACATAAAAATATTATTATTCAAAAATAATGATGATTATTGCGATATTTCACTCCGTTAACGTCTTTATTTTTCCTGCGTTTTTAAGAGTTCAATCTAAACCTGAAATTGCTATTATTTTCAGTGTTATTTTTGCAGATAATATCTAAAATTAATTAAAGATCAAAACTGGCTTCAATAATTTCACAACCCCAAAGTATTTTAGGAAATATGGCGGTATTTCACTGATCTGAAATTTTTCACCGCGAGTGTATATGTCGCCGCCAACTAGCTTAATTAGCCATTTAGTTAACTGCCTAGCCTTTTCATTTGAATTTTAGGTTTGGTTTGTAAGTTCGCTTGTGTCCCTCAGAGCAGAAATAGAAGCCCCGCGTAGCGGGGCTTCGTCGACCTGCTGGCGGGTCATAATTTATTGAAAGTGCTAACTAACTTAAACTTATCCGGCAAAGAACACAGGGCGTTCACATATAATTGCTAATGTACGATAGGTACGTATTTTCTTCGCTCTAGGTTCAAGGTACGCCTTCGTCGGAAATACATAATTTAAGTCCCTTGTGCCACAAACTACTAAACACTAATATTCTAACGGAATTTCCCACAAAAACTAGGTAATTTCAGACGCGGTACTGTAGCTTTTATTACATAAGGGTTCGCGAACCTTACAAGAAAATAATCTTAATTATGAAACTGTTGGTCCAATTAGCCACAAAAGCTAGAGCGTGTCCTCGGGGCGACCGAAAAACATCGCGGCACCTTCAAAGGTTGCAAAAACAATGAAGAGGGAGCAATTTGTAAGTGCTTCCTATGTATAAAGACCTAATTGATATTTTGGAAATTATATCCAGTTTATTTAGTTTAACTTACCACTACATACAACTAAACACAGCTGGTAACATAACCTCATTTTGAAGTCGGTTAGTAACGCATAAAATATAACATCTTTTGCCTGTGAAATTGCTACCTAAGCTATCAACAATAGTTATATTTTTTATGCCACACCTGGCCATAAAGTGACTTTTTCCGCACGCTGCGCGTACGGAAAAAGCCGCTTTCTGGGCAAGTGCAGACATAAAATGATGTACACAATTCGGGAGGTAATAAAGAAAGCCCTCGATCGCATATTTACATCCCTCGCTTGTAGCTCGAGCCGCAAACTTCTGCGATCTCGGCCTTTCTTTGTATAACCACCCTAGTTATGTAATGTACTATAATTATTTCAAAATTAACGTGGTAAATATAATCAAAATTCAATCATCATCAAATTTTGTTAACGTATGTACCCCGACTTTTTCTCATACACCTGTCAAATTTTCGTTTGTTCAGAAGGCAAAAATGCACGTTACAGATTTGTAATAAAAAATGTTTTATCTAACCTAATGGATTCTATAAAAAATACGATTACAGAATAAAATTCGTTTATGATGATGTGCAAAACACGGGAGGTAATAAAGAAAACCCTCGATCGCATATTTACGTCCCTCGCTTGCAGCTCGGGCCGCAAACATCTGCGATCTCGGCCTTTCTTTATATTACCACCCTAGTTGTGTAATGTACTATTTTGTTTGTTAGAAATGCAATTTGTTCTGAAATCGTATTGTGTAACTAGTTAAACAAAGTTATAAAAATCACACTTAGGGTTTTTTAGTTTAGAGCCGTTGTAGAGCATTATAAGTGTAAAATAGGTTTTTAATAAAGGCTTGCCGGCGACGGCCCGCGGCCGCATTGTTCCCGTGGCTCCCCTTAACCTTTTATTTTGCTCTGTTTGTATCAATCTTTCCCTGGGTTACCGCATTTTATAGAAAATTCATTCATAAACATCGCATGCTGGAGATCTGCCAACGGACCAATATTATTCTTAAAGTTGCAGAAACAGAGCGAAAGTAAGGATATAAATGTGTTAGTTCTTTGACTTTTGGTTCCAGATAATACGTTGAAAAGCCTCTAGGCATTTCAACGTATAAGTCTGAGGGCAAACTACTTAGAGATAGAGGCCCCGTATAGCGGGGCTAAAGTTTAATATCGCACAAACTGTGCGTCTGTGCATGCAACTATGCTGAGCCAATACTCATGTTGTTATGTTATTACTCGTAGATGACACTAGTAGCTGTGTTATTAAGTACAGAGATGATACAACTCGGGCTCGCTTCACTTGCGTTTCACCCCTTGCTCTCCGCATGGTTGCGTTGGTCAAATGTCTTCTTTGGTATGTTCTTATATAGACAGAGTGCAAATTGACTAATTTAGAAGTGTCTAAAGTCGTCATAGGTCATTTTCCTTTTACCAATGATATGATGATAATAATGTGTAACTACTTGTAAAATACCATCATTATTTTATCAATAAATAATCTGAATCTGAATCCTCGATTCAACCAGTTGAACGTAGCGTTGTACTGCAGTCGGAGAGAGGTAATTATCCGGGTTTATGTCCAATGTTAATGCTAACAAAATCGAGGTAGAACGGTGTATTAGCTACAAAAGCTGCGTGCGTTTATAAAATCGTTAGAGCCGACGAACGGGCGTAATGTCCAAACCGCGGAATGTAGCAGGCGTAAGCGGATTGCAGTGTATGTATATGTAAAGGATGGGATAAGGTACCACAGGCGGAAAGCGATTTCTACCCTTTGGGCGCCAAGAGTACCTAAAGGTGTCGTGTGCTGTCGTGCCTACCACGCCAACTACTACCAAAGAGCGCAAAGCGATAAAGACCTACATGCACCAGCATAACGTTCAATTTCGGTTGTGACAGTGTTATGATTATGAGTTGGCGTCTGTTTGCAACTTTTAAGTTCGAAGTAGCGTCGAATAGGTTAAACTTGGTATGGTCATGAGTAATACACAATGCCTATCGAAGATGGGTCATTCTCATTTTTGTACACATAGTCACTACCGTGGGCGTTATTACTCTTTCTAATTGATAAAAATAATCATGAGTTCACTCATAATTCATGATAATATTAGGACGGTTAGGTTGGACGTTTAGAAAGACCAATTAAAGCCACGGTAGTGACATCCACGGTAATGACTGTATGCACAAAGATGAGAATGACCCAGATACAGGCACCTTTGTGGGACTAGTATAAATTAGCCGCGACATATTTTGCGCACGCACGACACAGCATTTGTACGGTACGATTCTCATTGACCGGGCCAGACTGGAGCGCATTAAGCAAACTGGAGCATTAAAAGAGTAATTAAAGTTCGTTTTTGCATGGGTATCCTGTCGGCTACTCGCGGACACGGTCGACAACGCTCGGCTGCCGTTAATCCATTTAATTTAGCACGGATCTCCAGCCCAGCCCGGTTCATAAGAATTGTATATAACACTCAATGGGAACCCGCAACTGTACCATAGTTAAACGTACGCGCGTCCTCATTGCCTTTTAGCTATTATAGAGTTATGCTATCGCTTACGCTTGTATATGTGTGCTCTGCTTTAGCTTAAATGGTCTCTCACTTTCAGATTAGGGCAATTTAATGATAGCAGGTGTTTTTACATTTTAACGCTTCAGAAAAATGTATGTTATACAAAAAGGTAAATTTCCTAGCAGTAGAGTGCACTATGCGTGGGACATACTAGGCGCTTTAATAAATAAAACGAAGTAATTAGTAATTACCTACATGGCTACTTACCAGTGGCGTGGCGTAAAAGATATCCTTGGGCAAGCCGGTGCAGATTTGGCGTTCATTTTCCTTAAGAGCTGTAGAAAAAGGTGGTAAAATGCCTGATATTAGGCAAGCCGGTAGGAATCGAGTTCTTTGGTCGCCACGCTACTGGTACTTGCCATAGGTATTTTTGAAAAAGCTGGGTTGGGAAGTCCATTTTAAAAATATGAAAATATTAAAAAGTATTAATACTAATTGAATAAGCTACAAAATGTATGGTAGGTAACTTTCGTTATGAGACAGTTATGATAAACGCAAGTTTTAAAATAGTTGCAGAACAAAGTTATTGGTTTCCCCAAACAAAGTATTATGTCGTGACGTCAACCACGAAGCACGAGTATGAAGTGTTTTTAGCTCGTTTTGGGAGTCTATAAGTGTGATTTTAACATTTTTGTATCTCGGTGAGTTTGTAGGATATTCAAGTAGTTTTTTCAATAATATTTTTATTATTGAGAGGTTTTTCTGTAACATAATTATCACAAAAAAGTGGTCAAATAGCCAATTGCATGTTATATAAAAATACCCAAATTTTTAAAGAGTTCCGTCGATTTCTTCAAGATCTCATCATCGGATCCTGTGCAGGTAGCTATTGTAGCAACCCTTTCAAAAAACAATCTAACGAACTGAAAAATACCTTCTTTTTGACATCGGTTAAAAATAATATTTAAAAACTGCCCAGCATAAGATATCGCGTAAAAATTATTCAAAACAATTTATTCACAAAATTCACGTTTACAAGTCATTAGAAAATAAAATATTTACTTGGTAATTTCGATTGAAGTCAGATTTACATACCACGTCAAAAGCCACGTTTTGATGTGCTTTCAAAGAGATATTTTATATTCAAGTAAACAAATACTAGAATTATTAACGTTCAATACCGTCTTAGAATTTTCATTAAACCGTACTTTGAGACGTATATCGTCATGAAAAGAAAATGGAAACGCACGATTGGGTAAAAATCGTGGTAAGTAGAAGGAAAATGACGTATGTGGTGTAGGATTTGTATGAAGTTGTGACCATTGAGTGTAACAAGGTAGCATAGGGCCACACCGTTCAATCGAAAAATTGCTTTCTTTATAGCTTTGACTGTTCCAGTGTACATCCGCCTCAAAGACCTTTAAAGAAAAAACCTTTAATTAAATCTCGCATGAGAAAGTTCGACAAGTGCCGACGGGTTATGTGTAAAAGGAACGAAAGAATGTAGTGTAGTGAAGCTCAAATTGCTTAGTATTTGCAGAGTACACAGAGTAAGTTCTCTCCGAACAAAGGTACATCTAACTTCAGATAAAACCGCAGTAAGTATATGAAGTTGGTATGTAATTTTGACGTTTTTCTTAACGACGTTATTAGACTCATGGTGATAAAACAACTTAAACGGATTAAATCGCGTATATTACTATACTACATTTAACCTAGCCACTCAATCAAGTTTGATGATGCTTTGATCCTGGCTAAGGAGAAGCGCTATTTTCCAAGGATGCTTCGCGAGGCTATTGAAATCAAGAAGTATCCTAATTTCAATAGAGAAGATAGGGTGTCTCTACCACCTGCCTGGGATCCTGTATTACATCTCATCAAGGGACGGGCGAGACACAGCACTGTAAAACCTTAACACTGAACTGTGTTTGTTTCTTCTAAAAATAACATACCTAGAGTCTTTTGCTTAAACTATTTTCTTTTTTGCATAAGGCGTGGCTGATACGTTTCCTTGGCCTTCTTTCTTATCAAGTATGCCTTTTGGAAGCGCCGCTAGTTTTTTCTAAAGTTAGATTTTTAAGCCCTTCTGGCATGTGTGTGAACATCTTTACACATTAGGCCCATCTGGCAACACAAATATTGAATTTGTATTTTTTAAAGTGGGTAGGTTTGCACAACAGTAATTTTGACACAGGAAATTTATGATTTTCTCAGTCTACCCGCGACCACGAACGCTGAAAAGGGTTACGAAACGTCGGAACTTAAGTAATATACGCGATTTAATCCGTGTGAGTAAATTTAGATATTTCTAGAATGGGCTGCAGCGAAGCATATATGTAAATTTAGGGACGAAAAGTATTTTTTATGTGGTCCTATTATTAATTATTAAAATAAAATTAATTAAATAAAAAAAAATCCTAACTTGCATACTTTTTTGGAAATTCGCAATAATTGTAACGCAACCTTATTAGCTGCTAACTATTAAACTAACCACGACCTATGTTAATGTATGGGGACAACAGTTTTAAAACAGCAAAGTTAAGTCTGTCCCACCATACAGTTTATCTTGAACTATTCACCTATCTACTTACGGGTTTGTACGGAACCCTCGGAGCGCAAGTCCAACTCGCACTAGACCATTTTTTTTAATTCGGTGCGTGGCACAAAGAGTGTCAGCACGAGTTATATGCCAAAGCTAAGCTTGTTGAATGCCGTAATTGACTTAAAAGGCTTATTTGGTATCCAATATGGCCGGGCTCCCGAAGGAAATTTCTCGGAGGGTGATATAGTTCCTGCGAGGATACTTAAGTGGAAAGGATCATTCGAGTGTTTTCCGGCCTAAATTCGGAAAAAGCTTCTGAGAATCATTTGATTTTGATTTTATGTATATCACCAGGAAAAATCCTTGCGTCGACTGGATATTATAAATATACAAATAGGCGGGAATACGATGGATCGTTATATATATTTAAAACTATTGCATGCTCTGATGGGTAAATTATGCGCTCTTGAAATAATTTTAACATCTTCATATTATTTACTCACCATAATCTTGCAATAAAGATCAATTGTATTTCATTTCAAACAATTTTTGGTTGAGAAATGCAACCTGCAGATGAGAATAGCCGGACATCCAGACATACGAAAGCATTTTTGCGTAAGATGAAACGAAGATGCATCGCGGTTGCTTGGTCAAAAAAACTTCAAGTTTAATCAGGAACTATTTCCTTATGTATACCTTGGCATTCCTTCGTGCTTGAATTATAACATTCAAACAGATGTAAATTGCTCTATAATGCCCACTTCATGACAACAAACACTTAAACGTTACGAAGTGCTGATTTAGGTACATGTTCAGCCTTAAATACTGTAATTATGACAATTATGTTTCTTTACACAAATGTACAAACGTCAAGCTTTAGCAATTAGTCCGTGAATTACATTATGCCACGCGACAGGAATATCAGTTGTATGAAATAATAATTTAATGTATCACAATTAATAGTAGATTTTGTCACAAAGGAGCAAAAAGCGTAGCGAGGGATTCCAAAGTAGAATCTTGAGTGTAGCGAGGGTTACAAGTGTTGACGCTGAAAATATAAATAATTTGGCTACCGTGTGACGAATACTATTTTTTACGCGAAATAAGAGAAATATATGTAGGTAATGCGCAAATACAAATCGTACAAGGGAATTAATTATCTCTTTTTGAAGGGTGTCCCGTATTAGGTATAATTTAAAATTCCTATTATGAAAACGCATAATAGGCTAGGCAAACGATGATTGAGCATACCGCTTAATTGGCTTAATAATAAAAACGCGTACAAGTTAAATGGCATACTTACCGATTGATTTGACATATCTGAAATTGAAAATGAGCATTTTTACTTTGTTATATTTCGTGAAAAGTAATAAAAATAACATCAACGTGGAAAACGTATGTTTATTTTCATCTTTGAGCATTATATTTCCCACTATCTCTCATCGAAATATAATGTGTGGAACAAAAACGTCTATCAAAATTGACGTTGAAACCCCACAACACCCATTTTTTTACATCAATACGTCTCACGTGTCAAATGGTATTGATAACCAACTTAATGTTTAGGTACCATGTGTGCGTCTTAAATAATTTATGACAAATATTAGTATTAAGTTTGAGAAGTCTTCATTTTTGGATAGGTTGCATATCATTTAAAATACAATAATCTGTGATTAGTTACAAAGCCTATTGACATGAGAATTTCATTTGCCGCTACAGTGATTTCCGCCCCGTTAGTACAAACGAAGACACAGTTAAGTGACCATCAGTAGACCTTAATACATTGTAATAAGGGTGAAAAGTAGTCAGTTAGATCTCTTCGATTGTACTTATTCCGTGGGGCCGCTTTTGAGCTTCAGTTACACTTCCATACTTATTGTATTTCGAAGCTATCCCTTCAGTATTAGAGTTTCAGGCCGTCTTTACACATCAGCCAAATTAGTCTTTGGCTATCGATCGCTTTAATAACGCAGTGACTCGGAGGCATTCGTCTCTCACAAAGGTTAATCTATATGATAATGGCAGCGTCGAGTTAGGCTGCCGTTATTGTATCGCGGCGGTCAAAGGTGAATAATCTCCTTTATTTTTTATGTTCTCAGTATGCACATATTCAACGATATGCAATGAGATGATCGTGGTGAATTAATGTCACACTTGGTTATTAAAGCTTTTGATGCTGTGATTTGATTTATAGACAATTGAATTGATTCGAATTGTTTCTGATAAAGGGTTAGGAAAACGATTGGTAAGTATTAGAAACTTTTCATAAGTATTGCGATTTTAGGATTTCTTACTTCAAAAGGAAAAACGGTCAATTAGAAAATTAAAAATAAAGAGTTAGCAAACTATATCGTGTGACATATCAAATAAAAGAGCTCACTGTGAGAATCTCAAATATATATTATATATAATATTTATATATAGGTAAATAGTTTTGAAGTTATTAAAGAAAATAGGCAAAAAATTACATTAAAATTCTGAAAAAAAATACGAAAAATAATCCTACAACTATGATTACAGGAAAACCAATAAGAAGTCTGTGTAATAAAGTATAATTGTGTTGTATTGTTTTGAACGTACGGAATCCTCTCCACGCGAGTCTAACTCGCACTTGTCTAGTTTTTATTTTTGGAGAATGAATGAATAAACAAGAGAGCGAAAGATTTCCGAGAACATTGAAGGAAACGAGAACACTTCAAACGAATGTCACGAGATAAGCAAATAATTTCTGTCAAATAAAATCTTCTAAAACAAAACAACACGATTTTGTTCTTATTGTTATTAGTGTTATTCGCAATATTCGATTTGTACGCACCTTGGGAGTAACCATTCATCGTTTTAACGTTTCTGATCTTCAAATTATTAGATGTTAATCTGTTTTTGATGTTACAATATTTGGGTTTCAAAATGAAAATGTGCCACACGGGCCCTTATATCGCCCTAACAAGTATAAGTTTGATTCGCTCATCAAAATCGAAAGGGTGTATGTGAATTCCCCAATCTGCAGTGCAGTGCACTGGGTCAACGTAGGGGAGCATTTCTTTTTTTCCTTGTACAATACAATAAATAAAGATTGCGTGTAACGTTGCACGTACATTTATTACTATTATTATTAAAAACAATGTACTTATTGTCAAAAAACCTAATTTACATCCTTAAAAATAAAAACTAATCTAAAAAGATTAAAAATTAAAAACCAGTAAACACTAACTTTAACTAAACACGAATAAAATAGCTACTACTAATAACAAATAATTATAAATAACAAATATAGTAACATCAAACTGGAAATAAGAAAATATTCACAAAACGTTTAACACTTGCGTGCGCGACGATAAACAACTTTAGTTAGAGATAAGCGCATAGCGCGCTGATTGGCCGTCGACTATTCCTTTTGTTCTGCATCGAGTGTTCTGGATGATTTTCTAACCGTCATTGCGACTCGTTACTTCCCGCAGTACACCTGTGCCGGTCGTTCACTAGAACGTATTTCTGTGTCCTCGTACGAGCCGGTACAATTTATATTTAATTAATAATTTTCATCCTTCCGACATATTCGGATATATTAATATCAACCAGTTAAATTCAGTGTTGTGTCCGCACCCCAATCGGGTAAGTTAAATGTTGAACAAGTATCATTTCTAAGTAGTGCTTAGCCTTAAGTTAGTGTTTGTGTTAAAGCCTAGTGCGCACAGTGTCCTAATACACTGTTTTCTCGCTATAGACTTGCACCTTGTGAAAAAGAACGTAACCGCCGTACGTTCCGTATGAACTTACGACCTTCTGTACCGATAAGGCGGAATTTCGAAATTACTTTTTATATTTGCAAGTATCTTAATACTGTGATTCTTCTAGTCTAAATTATTATTAAAAACGTAACTTTAAAACCATCTTTGTCACAAAAAGTTGACCGTTAAAATATTTATCGGCATACCCTTTTCTAAATTTGTTAAATAGTAACTGTAATCCTTTGTGCTTCCTTGCTTTTTTGTGACTCCGTTCTGATAGTGAACACCCACACCAACTGCTCTCGGCTTCTCCATCTTATTAGGCAAATAAAAGAAAGGGCTTTCACTATCAGAGGAGGAAATCGAGCCGATTATAACCCGGACGTTTTAATATTCCAGGGTGCGTAGTACCGATTTAAAACCGACCTTACGGCCCAAGGGATAGGGTCGAGGGATTCCGGCAGCGCCTTATCTGCCGCGAAATACACATCACCAGCTACCTCGGTGCGCCCGGTCTACCACCAGCTCCACGACCGGTCAACTCCTCGCAGCCGCCTTTGCTGACTCCGATCGCCTTTTAAGGAGAGTACCGAACTACGGAATAAAACCAGACGGGCTTCACCCACGACCTATTTTTTTTAAATAAATTATTTTATCGTTGATGACGTTGCTGTTTATTTTTATTAATTTAAGAACCACATCCTGGGGAACAGAGCGTATCACTGGCGCCCTCTAACGTGGTCAAAGGTCTGGTTTTACACCGTAGTAGTTGTGTGTTGCGTGTTTTTTTTATTTTTGTGAACGTTTTTTTGTTTTTTCTTTTTGGTTGCCCGTAGCTAGAGTGTATACCCTGTTCATATAATCTTGTTGTGTTTTTTTTTGTGAAGTAGAATATTATATTTTGGTCTATTAATTGTCTTTGCATCTTTGTTCGTTTATTCCGCCGAAGTTATTGCACTTGGACAGTCGAGCACAAAAGTGTTAAGTTTATTAAATAAATTGTATGGGTATATACACTAGTTGCAAATTGTTAATGCTTATTTTTTCTTTTGGTTTTGTGATTGTTTCTTTTGATTTTTTTTTTCCCTTGCTTTCATTTTTTCTTTTTGTTGTGTGATTTGTCAACCATAAACGTATTTCTGTAGAATATTTTGTAACAGAACGGAGCTTTATTACAATACTTGTTCAACATCTTTCTTATTGCGGTGTACTTAAGGTTTTTTTTTTTTTGGAAATTATTGATTTCGGATATTTAATTTAATTATGGAATTTCCCGTGAAATTTTTGTCGCTTCAAAAGGCTGAACTGGAGTACGAGGTGCACATTAGGGGCACTACACCTGCAGCTACTGTTCAGGATTTGCGGAAGCAAATTGCCAAATTAGGGCCGTTTTTTCCTTCCGAGGATATTTTAGAAAGTCCATTTAAAATAGAGGATGACTTGAATGGAGCCAACGAAGTCCTAGGCAAGATCAAGTCTCTCCTTGATTCTTCATTAGACAGGAATGCCTTGCTGCGAGTGCAGAACTATTTGCACCACCTTTATCACCGACTTAAGCGGATGGGGGTGGATGAAGCATCGCTACAGGCACATGAGGCCTGTGTGGACGAATTTCAAGCTTTGTTTGAGCGGTTCAATTCCGTTAAGGACGATGTTGTGGTGGACAAATTGGTGGCCCCTATTGCTCACAGCAATCCTGAACAGCAGCCAGCTGTGCCTCCTTTAAATATTAATGTGTCATGCGACCGAGGTGTAACTAGTGAACTGCCTAAGATCAAATTTGACGGTAAAACATGCGTCCGAGCATTCATACAGCGCGTTACCGAATTTAGCAAAGCTAGGAACATCTCATCATCCAAACTGCTGTCTTTCGCCACGGAAATATTTACCGGTGACGCATTACACTGGTTTCGCGGTGTCCAGGGGCAGGTTTCTGATTGGAACGAATTAATTGTACTCCTTAAGAGTGATTTCGACCAAGCGGACTTTGAGTATCGGTTGCTCGCGGAAATACGTGCAAGAACTCAAGGGGAGACCGAAAATATAACCATCTATTTGGCTATTATGACGGGACTTTTTGCGCGTCTATCTAAATCTTTGTCAGAAGAGGATAAGCTGGAGATTCTCCTCCACAACATCAGGCCTTGCTACGCGAGCACATTGGCTTCTGCCACCAACATTGCTGATATTGACACTCTTAAATCGCTGTGTCGTAATTATGAAAACATCCAGGCACGTCTTGCTGGTTTTCGTGAACCTCCCAAACAGACATCTGACACTATGGCACCCGAATTTGCATATTGTGGTCATTCATCACATAAAACTAATAATAATAATAACACAAATCACAGTCAACAAAATTTTAATCAAAATTCAAATTATAACTACAGTAAAAATAAAAGTTATCCTAATTATAAATCTAATAATAGTAATAAATATGTACATGCGATGCATACTTCAACCCCCAGATCATTGTTTTGCCCAAGGTGTCGTGTTAACACACATAACTTGCGCCAGTGTCAAGCGAATAAGGATAGGATAGTTTGTTTTGTATGTGGGCGAGAAGGTGTTAAAACACCTGAATGTCCAAATTGCAACAAGAATCAGCCAGGATCGTCAAAAAACTAGAGAGCCTGCAGGATTGTGATAAGGCTGTACAAAATAGTCATTTTGATAACGATGATTGGGTTAAATGGTTACAAACAGTAAATTTCTATTTTAATTCGTACAAAATCGACACAATCCTGCAAAATCAACCGGTTAACGACCCTCGGCCTTATGCATCTATACGGATTTACAACTTGACGTTGTTAGGCTTATTAGACTCTGGCTCAGCTGTCACAATAGTTGGTAATAATATTCATCATAGTTTGGAGCACCAGGGTATTCAGCTTCAACAAGGTCCAAATATAACCGTCACCGCTGCTGGAGGTCAATCCATGAAAAGTATAGGTTTCATGCACTTGCCAGTTAATTTTGAAGACACTTTTCATGTTGTCAAGGCTTTTGTTGTGCCAGACATTAACATAGACCTCGTTTTAGGTATTGACTTTTGGCACAAATTTAATATTTTTCCAAAGCATTTAACTAGCATTACTTTTTCTAGTGACTATGTTTCAAATGCTAGCCTTGATGTGGATCGACCTTCCTTTTTACAACCCTACGATCATCTATCTGATACTGAAAGGTCCGTGGCTGACAACATAATTGCTCAGTTTAACGATATCTCTGCCGAATCCAAGGGGTTGGGTGAGACTCGGTTGATAACTCACCGAATTGATACGGGAGATGCGCAGCCTATTCGACAGCGTTACTACAGGATGTCCCCGGAAAAGCAGCGCATCTTAACCGAACAGGTAGACGAAATGTTAGCACTCGACGTAATCGAGAGCTGTGAAAGTGCTTGGTCTTCACCGGTTCTCGTTGTGACCAAAAAGAATGGACAGCCCCGTTTTTGTCTTGATAGCCGGAAATTGAACTCTGTCACGAAACGCGACGCGTACAATTTGCCGTACGTGTCTGAAATCTTGGACAATCTTCGTGACGCTCGCTACCTTACCAGCATAGATTTGTCCAAGGCGTTTTGGCAGATTCCAATTGCACCGGAGGACAGGGACAAGACGGCATTCTACATTCCGGGCCGTGGTTCCCTAAGATTTAAACGAACTGCGTTCGGCTTGACCAATGCACCAGCAACCCAGCAACGTCTGGTTGACCTGCTTTTTAAGGACTTCGAGCTCAAGGTGTTCGCGTACCTCGATGACATCATCATCGTCTCGAGTGATTTTAATTCTCATGTCTCCCTTTTGCTTCGCGTGCTAGAGAAATTAAAGCAGGCCAACCTGACGGTGAACCTCGAAAAGTGCCAGTTCTTTCGAAGTCAACTTAGATACTTGGGCTATGTTGTTGACAGTAGTGGGCTACGTACCGATCCTGAGAAAGTGCAGGCCATCCTCAATTACCCGACACCTACTTGTCGGAAGGACATCAAGCGCTTCCTCGGGACCGCTACATGGTACCGTCGTTTTGTCCCCAACTTCAGCACCATAGCCGGGCCTCTCAATAGGTTGACATCAAGCAAGAAGGGTGGTCCACCGTTCGTCTGGACTCCCGAAGCCGATGCAGCTTTTCAAAAGCTTAAGGAGTGTCTCGTTTCCGCTCCCGTTCTTTCCTGCCCTGCCTACGACAAGCCATTTGAAGTGCACACCGATGCCAGCAACTACGGTGTGGGTGCTATGTTAACCCAGACCGTGAATGGTAAGGAGCACCCTATTGCTTATATGAGCAGGTCGTTGTCAGCAGCAGAAAGAAATTTTAGCATCACAGAGCGCGAGACGCTGGCTGTAGTTGTAGCCTTGGAGCATTGGAGGTGTTATTTAGAGAATGGAAAGCCTTTCACCGTTTATACTGACCATAGTGCTTTAAAGTGGTTCCTTTCTCTAAATAACCCTACCGGTAGGTTGGCTCGCTGGGGTGTCAGGCTGTCCGCTTTTCATTTCGAACTGAAACATCGTCGCGGTGTCGATAACGTCATTCCGGATGCACTTTCAAGAGCAGTTCCAGTTAGCGCGATAAGTACATCAGGATCATTTTCGACGACTACCGACCCGTGGTACAAAAATATATACAACTCGTGCTTAACAAAACCGCAGAATTTCTCCAATTTTCTAATAAAAAATAATACTTTATTTAGACTTTCGAAGAATAAGCACGATCTAACTGATTTAGCCTCGGAGTTTTCTTGGAAGGAGGTTGTTCCGCGCGAGATGCGTGACCAGGTCATCCACGAAAATCACGCAGAGCCCACTGCCGGACATTTAGGCGTTTTTAAAACGTACCGTCGTCTTGCATTGCATTACTTCTGGCCAGGCATGCACCAAGACGTCGTGAAGTTTGTTGGTTCCTGCGCAAAGTGTCTTGCATACAAGGCCCAGAACCATCCGACCTTGGGTGAAATGGGACGTCCTAAAAAATGTAGCCGTCCATTTCAGGTCATATCCATAGATCTGATGGGCCCCCTGCCCGTCACGCGGAAACAAAACAGCTACATATTAGTTGTTACATGTTGTTTTAGCAAATTCTGCCTCGTAACTTCTTTGCGAGCGGCTACTGCAGTTACAGTATGTAAATTTCTGGAAGACAGCGTTTTTCTCGTTCACGGAGTCGCTCAGACTATTTATTTAGACAATGGGAGTCAATTTATTAGTAAGGTCACGGAATCTCTTTTCAAGCAGTACAAGGTGCCTAACGTAAACTTCACCCCAAAATATAGCCCGCAAATAAATCTTGTCGAAAGGTACAATCGCACAATTATTACATGCTTATCAACGTATGTAGAGGATGATCATCGTTCGTGGGATGTTTTCATTCCAAAGGTGCAGTTCGCAATAAACAATTCGGTGAATGAAGCAACTGGGTTCACTCCTTCATTCTTGGTATACGGTAGAGAGATCGTTACTTGCGGCTCACATTATATAGATCATGATGATGATCAAGGTGATGAGCTCCTATTCCTTCCACGTGACATATATGCCGAAAATTTAGGTTGCCTTTCCGATATATTCGATAAGGTCCAAAGTAAACTTTGGCAAGCTCATATTAAAAACACGTCTCATTACAATCTGCGTCGCAAACCCATGGAGTTCAAGGTGGGCGACGTCGTAATGAAGCGTGCGTATGTCCTCAGCAACAAAGACAAATTTTTTAGTAAGAAACTGGCACCGAAATTCTTAAAAAGTCGCATTATAGAGAAAAAGTCTCCTTTAGTTTATGTACTCGAAGATATGTCAGGAAAGAATATTGGCACTTGGCATATAAAGGATTTGAAGATGATTGGTTTAAATAAATAATTACATTTAAAATTGGCTAAAATAAATAATTAAGTAATATGGCAAACTTATAGAATTAAAAAAAAAATACAGTCCATGTTATGACTGACGTGCATTACTTACCTCAGTTCATTATATACCTACCACCTAGAATACTTATAACTCTCGTATGGGTTACTGTTTTTTTTATGGTAAAATAGTAACCTCAATTAATTGAATGGCCGCATTAGTAACCTTTTATATGGTAACTATAGCTAGTTTGCAAGCGCGATGTATGAAGTTTGAATTTTGTATGAGTAAATACGTTAGTTAGCCTTAAAAGTACGGATTTTATTTTTTTCAGTATAATAAAATCCTTGCCTGACACGCGGGGTAATGTAACGTTGCACGTACATTTATTACTATTATTATTAAAAACAATGTACTTATTGTCAAAAAACCTAATTTACATCCTTAAAAATAAAAACTAATCTAAAAAGATTAAAAATTAAAAACCAGTAAACACTAACTTTAACTAAACACGAATAAAATAGCTACTACTAATAACAAATAATTATAAATAACAAATATAGTAACATCAAACTGGAAATAAGAAAATATTCACAAAACGTTTAACACTTGCGTGCGCGACGATAAACAACTTTAGTTAGAGATAAGCGCATAGCGCGCTGATTGGCCGTCGACTATTCCTTTTGTTCTGCATCGAGTGTTCTGGATGATTTTCTAACCGTCATTGCGACTCGTTACTTCCCGCAGTACACCTGTGCCGGTCGTTCACTAGAACGTATTTCTGTGTCCTCGTACGAGCCGGTACAATTTATATTTAATTAATAATTTTCATCCTTCCGACATATTCGGATATATTAATATCAACCAGTTAAATTCAGTGTTGTGTCCGCACCCCAATCGGGTAAGTTAAATGTTGAACAAGTATCATTTCTAAGTAGTGCTTAGCCTTAAGTTAGTGTTTGTGTTAAAGCCTAGTGCGCACAGTGTCCTAATACACTGTTTTCTCGCTATAGACTTGCACCTTGTGAAAAAGAACGTAACCGCCGTACGTTCCGTATGAACTTACGACCTTCTGTACCGATAAGGCGGAATTTCGAAATTACTTTTTATATTTGCAAGTATCTTAATACTGTGATTCTTCTAGTCTAAATTATTATTAAAAACGTAACTTTAAAACCATCTTTGTCACAAAAAGTTGACCGTTAAAATATTTATCGGCATACCCTTTTCTAAATTTGTTAAATAGTAACTGTAATCCTTTGTGCTTCCTTGCTTTTTTGTGACTCCGTTCTGATAGTGAACACCCACACCAACTGCTCTCGGCTTCTCCATCTTATTAGGCAAATAAAAGAAAGGGCTTTCACTATCAGAGGAGGAAATCGAGCCGATTATAACCCGGACGTTTTAATATTCCAGGGTGCGTAGTACCGATTTAAAACCGACCTTACGGCCCAAGGGATAGGGTCGAGGGATTCCGGCAGCGCCTTATCTGCCGCGAAATACACATCACCAGCTACCTCGGTGCGCCCGGTCTACCACCAGCTCCACGACCGGTCAACTCCTCGCAGCCGCCTTTGCTGACTCCGATCGCCTTTTAAGGAGAGTACCGAACTACGGAATAAAACCAGACGGGCTTCACCCACGACCTATTTTTTTTAAATAAATTATTTTATCGTTGATGACGTTGCTGTTTATTTTTATTAATTTAAGAACCACATCCTGGGGAACAGAGCGTATCATGCGTGATATCTTACACAAATCGACCTAGTCCGAAACTAAGCAATGCTTGTATTATGGGTACTAAATAATATAACATTATTTATTGTGCACCAAAACAAAACATACCATAAAACGATAAAACCAACCACACCATACCATAGAATTTAAAAAAATATTTTTCATCACACTTGCTCGAAAATGGTGTCATTACACGTAGGTTTTGCGGGCCGTAAATGACCTATTACGCCCTAGGGCGTAATGGTATTTTTTTTTAATTTGAAACGCTGGTTCTGTTTTAGTCTTATTTGTCATTTTCAAAGGAAACGCCAACTTACTTTTTTAACTTTTATTACTGAAATATTTATTTAAAGAGAACTGTTATTGCAAATACATGTAAACACATATTTCTGTAACATTAATTAAATGTTTAAATATAGTATTTCAGTATTTTGCAAATATAAAATAAACCATTTTTAGTCTTTACCGCTATGGTTTCCGAACGTGACTTGACGTTCGCATTGTCTATGGAATATGTCACTAATGTCACTGTCAGTTTGACAATTTTATTTAGGTTAAGTAAGGTTATTTTAATCAGATTTCCTCACAAGTGTGATGAAAAACATTGTGTGTGCCACGGGCGGTAAAGGAATTACAAACTCGTGTTATTAAAGCCCTCGGCTTCGCCTCGGTCTTGTAACAAACACTCGTTTGTAATTCTTTACTTACCGCCCTTGATACACAATGTACTATTTTCTACTCCTGCACTTTTTTATCTTTCTTTTACTTGGTCACGAACACTAAATACGAGTAAGAACGTACATAATTATGAGCGTAGAAGAGTCTATACTCTATTTCTCGTAACAGCACTTGTGTCGTTATATCGCAAAACGATACTGCTAGCAGCCACAGACTTCTAAATCTAGATTAAACTTAAGTCAAGGGTTACGCGATCAATACTAACTTTACAATAAAAATGCACAACTACCAACTTAACAAACAAATAAATTCATGCGGTTTTTATGAAAAACAAAACTTTCCGAACTAAATTCTTTGATGCTAACATAAGAATAACTGGCCAAGAGTATGTCGGGCCATGCTCAGTGTAGGGTTCCATAACCGTAACTATAACGTAAAAAATACGATGTAAAAAAAGTAGAACAGCAAAAGAGCGTATCTTCATAGCAATGACGTCCTTTTGTTGAGAAGCGCAGTTTATCAGCAATAACTCGATTTGTTAGACAGCTTTCGCGGAATCGTTTTTCCGTGCAGTGAGTTTCAGCAGTCGCGTTTTTCCGCTATTTCTTTTTTTCAACTAGTAAAATTTCTTGGTCTTACTTATGTTGTTGAAAATAATTTTCGTTGAAAGTATTAATTAAGCGTTATCTTTGTAATTTTTTTTTATATTATTCGGACATACGGACACAATTTTCACAACTTTCAGAGCGATTATTTCCAAAGGTATTCACTTAATCAAAAACATTACTTAAGAACCTTAATTTTTTTTTTAAAGAGCTGTCGAACACGGGAGGTAACAAAGCAAGGCCGGGATCGCAGATGTTTGCGGCCCGAGCTGCAAGCGAGGGACGTAAATATGCGATCGCGAGCCCACCCTAGTTGTGTAATGTATTATTTTAACCTAATCGCGGATTATAATCATGTCCATATTAAAATTCCCCGCGATGTTGCACCATCCGTCCCAGTCACTTTATGATAATGATAATGTTTCGCAAGATAGTTTTATTGTTTACACCTTACAGCTTATGCTCATAGCGTCATCTACCGTAATTACTGAGTAAACAAGTATACGGGTAAACAAACACGCTTAAATGCTAAGGTAAGTAAAGGATCCCTGAGGAGTGTTCCCTAGTATGACCGCTCGAGGCTAATTCGGAGGACCGGGTAGCTTTTCACTTGGTTTGCTATACTTATTTACTCAATGTTTATCGGGTCAATAATTGTAGTGACTCAACGCTTCAACGTGGAGCGTAAATAAAGGGTCAGGTCAGAATATTATGCTATATTATATAAGGTGCTAACAAATTAGATACCAATATTTTAAGAAATGTTATCTTACATAAACGAAATTAACTTTTTATAGAAATTAAGAAAACTTTTTATATGATATTTTTAGTTTTAATTTCCCGATCAAAATAAATAAATTAAAATTCTACCCAAACTTAATCATACTGTTAATTTGACTGACAATAACATTTTCTGTCAAGTGGACGTCGTTTTCTGTTAAGTGGCCACTGATTATTGTTTACCTCATTAACAGAGTGCTTTACGTAGCAAACTTATTTGCCTAATTTTCTAAAAAACATACATAATTTGTTTATTGTTTTATACATAAATAAACTCAGAAATCTTAGTACTAACAGTCCTAATAACTAAATATTTTTACTAAAAAAAACCCAACCGCGGTGCACTTTAAAAGTGCATAAAATCCGCCATTTTGTTTATTTTAACAAACTTCATACCCAGTGACACTCGCGCCATCAAGACGAATCCAATGATGTATCATTTATCAAAATCGGTTGTGCCGTTGAGTAGTAAAAGTTCGCCGCAGTCGGGTAAAAATAGACTCGGGTAGCTTAAAACTCACAGACCTACTAGAAAAATAGTAAAAGCATCTTTCCGTACTGTGTCATGATCAGGGAGTGAACTCTTGATTCATCGTTACCGTAAATTACCGGTACCGTAAAAGTCATGAATTTCGCGTATTTACGTAAACAGGCTTGCGTCTTTACAAAGGCACTGTCCGCCATTTTAACTATGATGGAAAAGCACTAAGAAAACATTCGCATTTTCAACGTTTTATATTCACTTTGCAAAGTAACATGATGTGACTTTGGATGTCTAGAAGAGGTCGCTCTTTAGGTATAAGATCACCGATTAATTACCATTGTTTTCAAGTAAATATGCATTTTAGTAGCATGCGCTGAAAAGTACTGTTGCATTGTATTACGTACAACTAAAGTAATCGTCCAGTGTTTGACACGCTATGCCCACTTAACATTCAATATGGCGACTACTGGGACACCTTATCGTATACATTGTATCTGGTATAAGTTTTTTCACACCTCCTATTCAGAAAAAAGTATTTTGCTCCCTCATAAGAGGGATCAAAGTAGCACTTTTCTGTTCAAGGACAACAGGGTATTTTTAGTTTGAACCCACTTAGAATATGCCATACCATAGACAGCTTTATTCGTATATTACACACAGAGGGCGGTATAATAAGGAATGGCCCAGCTCACAGACGTTTGCGGTCCGAGCCGCAGGCGAGGGCCATAAATATAATATAGAAGTGGTACTTTCATCCCGGCCGTAAAAAAATATTATCGTTTTATAAAATAATAATGGCCTATAAATATAACAATTTAACATTTCATTTTTAATAATAATGTGTGATGCTCTTTTTTTAACTAAATATTTCGTTATTTTGGTAGGTAGCGTTTGTAAGTATTTGAATTTTCCTCATAGTTGGTGTGAAAAGCAGTATGTGTCACAAGGTAGCAAAATTATTTTCACCACGGGCGTTAACACTTGAATCCCTCACTACGCTCCGGATTCTACTTTAGAATCCCTCGCCCAGGGACCGTTTTCGTTACGATATAAGCGGTACGGTACCGCTATAGAATATCGGTACCGTAATGATATAAAGGTAGACTATACCGGTTGAAATATTTTGTTACTGTACCGCTTTATACCGGTATGTACCGCTAATGTTGAAAGCGGTACTTATACCTTTATTATTACGGTACCCAACCTATATTTTTTCAGTACCGAAATTTTTCGCTCGCATATTGTGGCTTTCCATAAGAAAAGGGACCTTATGGCAGTTTCTAGTTACGGAGATATGGACGTTTTTGTGAAATCCTTCAAAATCATCATTTTTTTCTTTTATGCAAAATTGTAAAATATAGGAATAGACGTGTATTTGTAGCTTCGTTTCACTGCTGTACGTTAATTTTTTCTATATAAGAATTGGGTTCAAAGTTTAGGAGAAAAGGGTCCTTATGGCAGACTTCATACAAAAATGATAAATCTATTGATAAAATTGTTTAATAAAATTTACTTGCAACTTTTGCTTATTTGTATTTCTTTTTTATACCACGACGGTGGCAAACAAGCACGCGGCCTGCATAATGGTAAGCAAAATTTTCAAAATGATCCCAGAAAGTTGAAAATTTGGAAAGAAAGGGTTTGGGGGCCACAGATTCGGAATTAAAAAAAATTGAAAATAAAAATAAATACATTTGTATGTCGTTTTTTTAAAGCTTATTTAGGAAAAAGTTTTTAAACATTTTTAAAAAGTGTTTTTGGCGAATCGTATAACTTTTTGACCATTTTAGAAAAACCTTGTTTTTTTTTTCAAAAAAAACACGCGAATGCCTATCATTTTTGAACATTTTAGAAAAAGTTTTTTTTTTTTTAAAAAGATTTTTTTTTGGATGTTTCTACAATTTTAGATCACTTTGTCATGTTTAAAAACCTTTTCAGAAAAAGATTTATAAACATTTTTTTTAAACATGAAAACGTGTTTTTGGCGAATTGTAAAACTTTTTGACCATTTTAGAAAAACCTTGATTTTTGTTCACAAATTTTACAAAAATGAAAAAAAAAAAACACTGGCGAATGCCTATAATTTTTGACCGTTTTAGAAAAAGTTTTTTAATTTTATTTTCGAAAAACTTACGAAAAAAGTTAGTGTTTTGGCGGTTTCTATAATTTTTGACCACTTAAGAAAAATAATCCTTTTAATTTTTTTTCAAAAGATCAAAAACAAAAAATTTTTTTTGGCGAATCCTATCCTACCATTATTATTTTTTTTATAAAACTCGGTAATTTTTGGTTTTATAGAAAAGTCGTCGATACAAAACACATTTATTTTAGCGTATTTTATATGATAGCATCACAAAGCATAGGTCATCATAACACCATGGTGTGAATTATTCAACATAGTGTTATAATTATGAGAATAACTCTTAATTGAGCAAGATTTGAAGTAAATTTCTAAAAACCTTTTTTCTTCGGTATTCTGTTTTAATACAAGTTTAGTAAATAAATAATGTTAATATCGTGCGTGCCATACTGTAATTATCAATAATTTTTGCTCATGGCTGGTCGAAAGGTCCCTTTTCTCAAATGTATGGGAGTAAATTTGTGATTTTTACGTAACTTCAATGGTTTATAAATAAAAAAATAAGACTTGTAGAATAATAATGACACTTTTGTGATACTTGTGTAGACTGATTAAATATGATTCACTATATGAAAATTGTAAATATTATAGGGATGATGAAAAATATAATAAAAATGACATTTTAATAAAAATAAAAATATTTCGTTAACTATGTGATTGTATTTCTATCTCAAAATGTAAATTCAAATATCTTCAACTACATTATATACAATGATTCAGATTACAATATATTAAAGAACAGGCCAATTTTTTTTTTAAATTTCGTTCTCATGAGCGACTTCCTCTAATCAAAGGCTGATTTTTCACGACCTGGAAGTCACATTAAAAAAACCATTACTGATTTCCAAAGAAAAACAGCTTGAGATACATAATCAATCATCATCTTCATAACTTCCATAATTTGTTTTATTTCTGTTTTTTACCATTTTTGTTTTTAGTTTGTGTTTATTGTTATTTTTCATTTATTTTTTATTTCTTTAATTTTTTTGTTTTTATTTTGTATTTACTTTATTTGTTTTTAGTTTGTGTTGATTGTTATTTATTGTTTTTATCTTAAATTTTTTAGTATGTTGTTTAGGTATTTTTTAAAAACAAATTAAAGTAAAAAAACAGAAAATACCTAATCATCACAAACTAAAAACAAATATAAGGTAGAAAAACAAATAAAAGAAAAAATAGCAATCAACGCAAACTTAACTACTAATACAAATACTAATAAAAATAAAATAAATAAACAAACAAACAAAAAATACCTAATCAGCAGAAACTAAAAACAAAACTAAGGTATAAAAAAACAAAACAATACAAAAGAAAACAAATAAAAGGTAAAAAAAAACAAAAAATAACAATCAACACAAACTAAAAACAATAAGGTAGAAAATTTTAAAATAAAACAAAAAAATTAAAAACACCAACTAAAAGAAAACAGTAACTCAAAATTAAAACAAACAAGGTACAAAAAAAAACAAATTTAAGATAATAAATATAAAAAGTACCTAATCAACACAAACTAAAAACAAAAACAGGTAGAAAATACAAAGTAAATCCAGTACATCTAACATAAAAAAGCATAAAATACCTAATCAACACTAACTAAAAACAAAAATAAGATAAAAGAAGAAAAAAAAACAAAAAATAACAATCAACGCAAACTTACAACAAAAATAGGTAAAAAAAAACAATAAAATACAAGAATAACACAAATTAAAGATAAAAAAAAACAAAAACACCTAATCCACACAAACTTAAAACAAAAATAAGGTAAGAAAACAAATAAAAGAAAAAAAAAGAAAAAATTACAATCAACGCAAATTTTAAACAAAAAATGTAAAAAAAATAAAACAAATTAAAGATAAAAAAACACCTAATCCACACAAACTAAAAACAAAAAAGGTATAAAATACAAAGTAAAACACATTAAAGATAAAAAAAAACATAAAATACCTAATCAACACAAACTAAAAACAAAAAATAAGGTAAAAAAAACAAATGAAAGAAAAAAAATAGCAATCAACGCAAACTTAAAATAAAAAAGGTAAAAAATACAAAGTAAAACAAACCAAAGATAAAAAACAAACAAGAAACACCTAATCAACTCAAACTAAAAACAAATAAGGTAAAAAATACAAAAATAAAACAAATTGAAGTCTTCGGGGAAGACCTATGTTTAGTAGTGAACGTCTTAACGTTGAAATGATAATGATGCTCAAAGCTAAAGACGACGCGATTGAAACTTGACGACGCGACGACGCTCGGCGCACACACATAAACCTCAAACGGTACCTTTTTAAAACGGTTAAGGTTACCGAAAAAAAATTACGGTACCGTTCAATTTCGATACCATTTCATTTCGGTTGCGCTACCGAAATCATACCGAAACAAACGGTATGACGTCATACCGCTTTAAAACGCTACCTTCATTTTTCGGTTATGCAGTCCCTGCCCTCGCCACGCTCGGGATTCAATTGTAGAATCCTTTGCTGCGTTCAGAATTCAATGTACGCCCTCGCCGTAAATACATCATTTTGCTCCCTTTTGACACAATCTACTATTTATTCCTTTCAAACGATAACTCAAGTAATATCGGAGCTATATCGCTTGGCGCGTGTTCAATAGGGCCTCGAGAGCTTGCCCCCATTTATGCACATATGGACTTAATTCCAATTTGTGATAGTTAACGGACTCAGAGATGTGTAATGGAACCTATGGACTTGATTGGGAGTAGACCACTTGAGATACATATATTGGAGATATTCGGGTCACATGAATAGGTGATGCGTTAAAGGAATGTGTTAATTTCAAACAGTTTGAGTTAGAATCTCAGCAGCATTTGGCAGTAGAAATAGGGGTGATGCATGGGTTGAGAAGATAATTATCATTCTATTTAGTAGGCCAGTTAGATTATTGAAAATATTGGACGTGTCACACAAGTGCTTATCCAATTAATCAAAGTTCACATAGATAATAGACCATCAAAGTTTCGGAGTGTGGGCTTGTGACGTCACTCCTAGGTGAAAATTATACCATCATGTGACGTCACGCGAAAAGCAAAATAGGTATACAGATGTCACCTATATTGGTACATATATCCAAATCTGGAAAATCATAAGGGGCCCAAGTGAAAACATGTATTTCAAAACGCGCGACTCACAACATAATGTATGAATCCAAAAATGTCCCTTTATATTTTCAATCGTATATCTGTTTAATTAGGATTGAATTTCCAGCACAGTGTTTTTCGAGTTACATCTTTGTATTATTTACGAGTAGCAATTGAAAAGTTGAAAGCCAGAGTGCCTAACGCAAAAGAATTCGGCAGCAAAGCCTTGAACTTCTTTGAACCACCGTGGAGTATTTAAGTGGGCCCTTGAGTGAGTGCGCCTCTCTTGAAGGCTTTTTTAAGCAATTGAACACGATTAAGCATCCCATTGGTGTTTCTCAAAGATGTATAACAGTGCTTGAGATAGGTCTTTGAGCCGATTCCTTGTTGGCTTCCGTTTGTTGTGCTGAGTGGACTGGGACTTGGGTGATATGTGAAATGCTCGTTATTTAGGTCAAAAACTGACGTAAGATCGAAATATCGAATAAAATACAATGAAATACTGTTTTTTTTCTGTTTTTCCTTCAGTTAATTCAGTCAGCTTATCCAATGACAACAAGAACGTTTTATTACACTAGTTATTTTGTACAATAGTTATATTTAATTGCTGCAAATTGAAGTGGCATGGCCTGGATCACAGAAATATAATTTATGCCAGCGCGCGCTGCGCGTACGGAAAAAGCCGCTTTCTGGCCAAGTGCAGACATCAAATGAAGTACACAACACGGGAGGTAATAAAGAAAGCCCTCGATCGCATATTTACGTCCCTCGCTTGCAGCTCGGGCCGCAAACTTCTGCGATCTCGGCCTTTCTTTGTATTACCACCCTAGTTATGTAATGTACTATATCGAGATAGAAGGTAATAGTTCGTCGATTTGTATGGGAGCCAAGCGTGTAACGGTTTTCGCTGAAAACACAAATTTTCCATTTCATTTGGTGGTGTTTGAACAATTAATTATACCATTACTATCAGACTTTCAAATCTGATAATAATATTGACGGCAACTCAAGTTAACGGCGTGCAAATTAGGTCGTTGCCACATCTTTTTAGAACGCGAGGTACATACACTTTTTCCTTCTACCTCTTCTGGGGCCTGGACGTCTTGCTCAAAGACCCGACGGTCGATGGAGTGTAATAGTACATTACATAACTAGGGTGGTAATACAAAGAAAGGCCGAGATCGCAGATTTTTGCGGCTCGAGCTGTAAGCGAGGGACGTAAATATGCGATCGAGGACCTCCCGTGTTGTGTACATAATTTTATGTCTACACTTGGCCAGAAAGCGGCTTTTTCCGTACGCGCAGCGGGGCCACTTTAAAGCCAGGTGTGGCATAAAGGTTCTTAATGAGTATGTGTAACCGTTGATCATGAAACGCTTTTGGAGCCACATACATCGAAATAAGAGTATAATGTACGGAACGATAACGTCTACCAAAATTAACGTTGAAAGTTGCTCCCTAACGCCCACTTTTTAAAATCAATACGTCTTATGTATCAAGTGGTATTGATAACCAACTTAATGTTTACTATGTGCGAGTCTAAAATCATATGACAAATATTAGTATTAAGTTTGGAAAGTCTTAATTTTTGGATAGCTTGCATATCGTTTAAAAGACAAAAATCTGTGATTGGTTACAAAGCCTATTGACGTGAGAATTTCATTTGCCGCTACAGTTTTCTCTTCAGTAATAAGTGCTAGCTCCGCCCCGTTAGTACTAAAAACTTATTCCGTGGGCCCGATTTTGAGCTTCAGTTACGCTTCCGTACTTATTATATTTCGATGGATATAAGAGTAAAGCTGGATATAACCATAAGGTCAGCAATGAACGTCTCCGGGTTGAAAATGATGATGATGATTTCAATCATATTTACCAGTACGAATACAACTCACTTCAAAAAGGAATGGGCTAGACGACTAAAAAAACTGTTTAGTCCGTCAGTTAGATTATTAAAAAATATTTTACACGTATTTTTTCTTTTGTTTGACAAACAAAAAATGACGAGGATAGAGTGCTTAGAAGTTTCGAGTGACGTCACTCCTAGGTACAATTTTCACCTAGGAGTGACGTCACAAGCCCCCACTCCAGAAGTTTGATGATCTATAACTTTGTCAATTTTCAATATTTTAACAAACCAAAAAATTCGTGTCCCATATTTTTCCATAATCCAACTGACGGACTAAATAGAATTATATAGTTTCAACCCAGTCGTCATCCCTATTCAATCCTAATTCAGTTACACAAAATCAGTATTGACGTACGGTTGAAAATAAATGTGTCTATTCTATCACTTCATAACATTAAAGCTCCCAATGGATCTCCACACTTTTCAAACTACGAGTACTAACGACGTGTCATGGAACCGTTTGCGAACAAAATCGTAATCACCGTCTCTGAATGAATAATGCTCGGGGTTAGTTTAAGCCTATCGGTCCAAATCGCACTCGGCTAATCCTTCATCAATTATGGACCGAAACGCGCCGACAGCCGCCGAAAACAGCCGAACATTAAGGTGATTCGAGTCTATCGACTTCCCATACAAACTGAAAGAGGGTCATCATCAGTGGTCGGAATTAGGTGAGCTAAAATATACAGTGGTTATATCATGATTCGCTTGCCCTTTTCCCATTCATTTGGGGTCGGCGCAGCATGTCCTCTTCTTCCATACCTCTATCACCCGTCATCTCAGCGTTTACATCCTTCCTAGCCATATCATCTCTCACACAATCCATCCACCCGGTTACAACCGAGTAAAAAAATGTTTTTTCTTGAATACCGGGTATTCGATATTTATTCGGGTACTTGTCGTAATATTAAACATGACATGTTTTTGTGTACAGTACGGGATGTTTAATGTTAGTTTTAGTGTTCGTTAATCTTAAAAACTAACATTAAACATCCCGTACTGTAAACAAAAACATGTCATGTCACGTTATTTCACCCGGTTGTAACCACTCCATATTATGTCTTCTCGTGAAGAATAGGTATTTTATCTCACCTAATTCCGAAGACTGGTCATCATTCGCTTCCACGACATCAATCATGATTGAAATATGACATATATATTGATTTTTATATATATTGACGACCGCTTTAGCTTAGTTGGTAGTGACCCTGCCTACGAAGCAAGAGGTCCTGGGTTCGAATCCCGGTAAGGGCATTTATTTGTGTGATGAGCACGAATATTTGTTCCTGAGTCATGGATGTTTTCTATGTATTTAAGTATTTGTATCTATTAAATATATCGTCGTCTAGTATCCATAACACAAGCCTTATTGAGCTTACTATGGGGCTAGTTCGATTTGTGTAAGATTGTCCCCTAATATTTATTTATTTATTTATGTTCCGTTTTATACCTGCATACATTTTGTCTGCGCGAAACTACACGAGAAGTCTTACAAAAACCAGAATAACCGTGCAAGCAGCCATTGAAGGTCCGATAAATATGGTCCGGACCTTCAATGGCTGATTGATGATTGCACGTTTGCATAATGCATTATTTTAAATCAACCATGTTTCGCTAAAAATACATATGTTTTGCTTTTAGAGAGTTCTCATGTCGTTTCATGCAGACAAAATGTATCAAATGAAGCTATAAAACAAAACACAATTCAAACATAATTGTTGATGTAGACGCGAATGATGACCCTCTTTTTGATTGTGTGGTGTACCGGCCGTCTCGAACCACATTAAAATGCGGGTTCGCATTGGAGATCCATCACGAATTAATATCCGACGTGTCACCTGGCACCTGGAGAGTCTATAACGCCTTTATAATCTATCGATTTGTGAACTTATTAGGATTGGGGTTATTCTGATCGTGAGATTTACGGTGGTTGCATTTTTTAAAATACGTTTATCATCATAAAAATATGTTGATGGTAAAAAGATTAACACGCAATAAACGTTTCAATCTTTAATCACAATTACAATCATAAATTCGGTGCTTAACCTCTTAAGATACTAATAAAAACACTACTAAAGATGTATTGTATTAAAAATGCATACATATTTAAAATGTAGTTTTTAAAAAAATCGCACATAAACTAGGGGAAATAATGAATGAAAATTACAAAAACGCGACGTTGTCAAATTTCTCAGAATTAACACTCTCAAACGACAATTTTGTGTGAAACATTTGATCTGATTGAGTTAATGTACCATTCAATGTCGTACGTTCGGGTAAATCACTTCACATTGACTAAGGATCGGGGTCATCGAAATTTTAATTTTTAACGCGTTACAAAAATGACATTGAAATTTGCCCCATAACGCCCACATTTTAAAATCAATACGTCTTATGTATCAAACGTAGTCCGTAGGGCCGATTTTGAGCCTCAGTTACGCTTTCATACTTATTATATTTTGCTGGGCGGCTCCGCTCTGGCTCCACAGAAAACCAGCGCCGTTGGCAGAGTTATGCCTAGCCCAGCCAGCTGCATTGCTGAGACCTTTGCATTCATTCATCAGTCGGTTACACATCTGTTTTTGTGTTCCTTTTTAGGGTTCCGTAGCCAAAATGGCTAAAAAGGAACCCTTATCGTTTCGTCATGTCCGTCCGTCCGTCCGTCCGTATGTCACAGGCATTTTACTCAAAAACTACAAGACGTATACTGATGAAATTTGGAATATAGATGTCTTGTAGATGCCGCTACTAAGTTTGGTAGTTAAATAATAAAAATAAAGAAATCTAGGGGGGGGGGGCACTCCATACATGTTACAGCAGCTAAAATTATTTTTTTTCAGCAATTATCAACGTGAGGTACATAATTCGATAGTTCTTTTAATAACATTATAAGGCTTTTATGTACTTTTTTTTGATTAAGTGAATACTTTCGGAAATAATCGCTCCGAAAGTTGCATAAATTGTGTCCCCCCCCTTTAACTTTTAAACCGTACGTCCAAAAAATATGAAAAAAATCAGGAAGGTAACGCTTAATAAATACATTCAACGAAAATTATTTTGAATAGTAAGGAATAAACCGTTTTGAAGTTATTGCTGAAAAACTTCCCAGCCAAAAGGTTTTAAGTGCCATTGATTTACACGGCATTTAAGACTTTTTGTCAGTTGTTTATTTTTAGCTTTATTTTTATCTGTAGCACATTTCCTTATAGATACGGCTATGGAACCCTACACTGAGCATGATCCGACATGCTCTTGACCAGTTATTTGTTTCATATATGTAACTGTACCTAATTATGTGTTATCCAAATAAATACTTTTCTTTCTTTTTACCTATAATATCATCTGCTTCTATCCATTGCATTACCTACTTACAGCTGATTGAAATTGATACTGCATCATCTTCGTCGGTATCATCCAACTCTACTACCTTTTGTACCAACTCTGCTGTCCTAAGTATTTCTGTAAGAGATCGCTTATTTTCTTAGAGATAAGAACGGCCTTTAATATGCTGTTTCATATTTAAGTTTCTTATGATATTTTGATTTGATGTGCAATCAAGAATATTGGATTTGGTTACGCCGCCAAGCAGCTTCTGTTTGGTGTAGATTTTCATATATATCGAGTGGGAGCCTGCTTGATGACGTTTAAACAAAAAAAACTCTATTATGTCAGAGTATATGTCAAGCGCTCTTGTCAGCATAACGTTCATCTTGTTATATTGTGCTTCAAATAATTGTGACCCGCTCCGCACCACCGCATCGACCAGCCGCACCATCGCCCTGGGCCCAGGCATGTCTTCTGCTCCATAGTCCAAAAGTCTCCCAGGGCAAAATTATTCGTAAGCTTATTCTTTTTCCTATTTAGCGACGTAACCTCGCTCTTAAACCATCGCAACGCATTGAACTACAGATGTAAGACTATAATAATCTATGCTCTGAGCATAGAATTTATTTTTCTATTTACACGGTCTGCCCATCCAGTATTATATCACTCTTGAGAGAGTAGTCTTCGCTTGTCACGTGACAGAACATGACCTGCCACTTTGCCACAATTTTAAATGGAAGGGTATGGAGGGTAGAAGTAAGGAGAATAGTCATGAGGGATCAATGAGGACTACCGTGAATGAATTTTGCCGATAGAGGCGCTAGTGTTGCGTGTGGTCTCCGAAATGTCAATCAAATATTACTGTTTGTGGGGGGCTACACGAGTTTATTTGTTATTAGAATAATTTGCAATATCTGAGATTATTTACAGCAAATACGAGGTACGAATTAACGAATGTCACTAGTTTGAGACAGTTTCGTCATACGGAAACCTATGTCCTCTTTTTTTCAGAATTAAACGCAATACTGTGGCATGTTCGATATTTTTATGGTACGGTTTTAAGGCATTAAATACGATTGAAATGTATACTTCGTTTTCACACCCGTAATAACAAACTGACAGCTATACTTCAGGAAATCAGGACCCTACTCGACAGTGGCGCCAACTGGTGCAGATTGGCGCTATCGTTGAAGGAGAGTATGAAATGAATTCGGCACTTTTAGCCGTTGTAAACGGAGTGAAGTGTGCTGATATGGAGGGTAGAGGTGAGGTTTAATATTTTTTGATGACTACGGTAGGTATTTAATAAAGCGGCAGTATACCCCTTTAAAAAATGCGAGCTTGGATAATGAACTATTTATTTAGTGTCAATAAATTTAAAATTTAATTGTAATTCCTCACGATCGTATCAGCCCGGGTGTAAAAGAATACCAAATGATACCCATCTGCAATAGTAGCGCCACCACTATTTAGCACATTTCGACAGACACTTTTCGATACTCAGAGACGACCCTCCTTACTTCTACCCTCCATTTACGGAAAAGGGTAGGTAGTATTCTTCTTAGTAGGTATCTAGGTAGTATTCTCGCGTGACAGAGAGTCGCGCGGCACAGTTGTGATATAAGTACTGCTATAGAATACGAGCCACAGACAAAACCTCTTTCACGTCGAGTTAAAAATAAAGTGCTGAATTATGTAGAAAAATAGCTCGAAGCATTTTGTCAGGCTCTTACTGAGCGGTTTGCGACCCATAGTACAATAAAGACACATTTCTGTGAGTACTTCAGTCAGATACGCCCTTATTTCTCCCAGAAGAGACAGTTCCTTGCAAAAACCGCCCGCGGCCTTTAGAAATGCAAGGCGCGAACTTTAAGAAATTGCTTAATTATTTTATTTTAAAGTAAAATACAGACTGAATTGTTGTCAAAGAAACTTCAATTGTCTGCTATTCTTAAAGTATTTAGCACACTTAGAAACTTTGCCCTTGGAAAAAACATTTAAAAGGATTTTGATTCAGGGTCCAGATTATTTATTAAACTTCACGCATTGTCGATAACTTTCCACTTTAAGATTCGTGACTGAGTTTTAATTTCAGTAACAGGAATTTGAAATAATTTCAGCCGACTCGAAGAGTTTTCTGATTATAAGTTGGCTAGCTTTTGCTTGTGGCCTTAATCCGGCTTTATTGTTTAAAAGGAAACTCTTTACAAAATTTCAAGTCCAATATCGTGCCGCCTTAGTAGACACCAAATACGCGCTTCGCTCGCTATCGTACTTATATTTGGCTGTAGGGATTATTATTATGAGCTTCGTATTAATACTAACCGAGGCCGAAGTCAAAAATTGTATTTTATGCCACACCTGGCCATAAAGTGGCTTTTCCCGCACGCTACGCGTACGGAATAAGCCGCTTTCTAGTCAAGTGTAGACACAAAATTATGTACATAGCACGGGAGGTAATAAAGAAAGCCCTCGATCGCATATTTACGTCCCTCGCTTGCAGCTTGGGCCGCAAACATCTGCGATCTCGGTTTTTCTTCGTTTTACCACCCTAGTTTTGTAATGTACTATTATGCAACATTATGAAAAAAATAGCATTTTCTCATTTTGAGCACGCAAAACTGCGTTTAAGCACTTAGGTGCCTTACATTTATTGTTTCAGTGTTATGTAAGCATTCCAAAATTAACTTTAATTTTTCTTTAAAACGATAACATATATCAAACAATTTTCAAGCTTTGTGATCTCATAACTTGATAACTTTTATATATTTTTTGTTTATTTATTCTGTGTTACGGTAATTTTGTATTTTCCGATCCATGTGACTATATTATATTGTAAAATTCAACATTAGTCCACATCCCCATTGACTGTCAATGTCATCAGCTGAAAAGGCATCCACTGTTAGACATAAGCCTCCACCAAAAGCCACCATGATTGCTCCTGAGTCGCCCGCTTTCATTGGGATCCAGCGACCTTCACCAGGTCATCAGTCAACCTTGTGGGGGGCTCACCCACTGTGCAAAATCGATTGTACTTAGAGTTTTCTAAAAACGTTTAAAGTCATATCTTTGCACTGACTGAGACGTTATAAAATTTCTTAACATTTATTTTTGAACATCTTGTAAGATGTCACGTCATAATCCCATATCCAGTTAGAAAGATAAAAATGGCAAGTTAATGAAAGCACCCGACGGGTTAACAAGGTAACTTGGTTCGTGTTCAAAAAGTCGTAGCTCACCGGAATTTCCTACTAAGCTACGTCCTTTCAACAAGAATCTTCAACTGCCGTTCAGTTGTATACGGCATAAGTGCCTACGCTATCTTACGAAGAAAAGTCCTTTTGGAAACTTTCACTGCCATTTATCAGAAAGGCATAAATGACAACCATAATGTTACATACATAAGGCGTTTTAGAACTACGATAATGGAATTGTCTGTAGAATCGTGAGTTGCCTTTTGTAGAAACTGCCAAGAGGCTGTTTGTTCAGGGCCCGAGTGGAGCATGTTACCTGCACGAATTTGCGGCAAGCTCTGTACATAAGAACTGGTATACATCAGTTTAATCTTGGGTTTAGCTGAGCGGGTATGCAGACGCTTCGTGCTTAAAATTGCGGGAATACATTCTTCTCTTAGCCTGTGTTCGTCATTCCTGATTCACTAACGGAAACGTTAGCGACTTCGCTTATAGTATTTTATACAACAGCTGTATAAGTAGGCTCAAAAAATACGAATGGTGCGAGTTGCGATACGAGTCGCCGTGGCGGCGAGTATGGCAAATAGAGACGCCATTAGTGTTTTTTGACTTAATTATACAACGTTACATACAATACTTTTTCTACGACTAGGTTTTAAAATATAAAATACGTAATTAAACATAGCTCGCAAACAAGGCAAATATGACATATGACTGACAGATATGTGTCTATGGTAAACGGTTGCGTTCATATTCCATCAATACGCCTACTGTTCATCATTTCTACTCTTGATCAGATTTGTTTATCCAAATCTTTACATCATAACAACGTATCAAAGGCAGTCGAGAGGCGTAGGCATAACCTACCCTCATGAATATTCGTTTACATGCGTCTTCATTACCATATTCGTAATGAATGCATGTTAAGCTTGTTTAACTGCAGTGTACCTTTGTAAAACCTTCCATTAAAATTAAATAGAACATTTTCATATTTATCATCGGAGGTCGAATGTTTGGTGTTGATGCCAAGCTAAATGCAGAATGATTCAGTTTAGGTTTTACATTGATTTACCGATACCGTAAATTACCGGTATTGTAAAAGTTATGAATTAATTCGGCCACTACTTTCATTGGTTGCCCTCAATGGTGGAACACACACTAATTCATTACTTCAAACTGTTATACAGTCAGGCAGATGATAATATTTATATTGCTTAGCTTGGGACTAGGTTGATTTGTGTGAGATTGTAAAATAAAATAAAAAAACTTCTATTTTTGTATTTATTTTGTGGGTTATTTAACAGCACCTCTAGCCGTGGTGCAGGGCGCGCGCCATGTACGCGACCTGGGCGCTAAGCGGTGCGGGCATATAATTATCTGCCGGTCGAGCCCCCGGCGTGCTCTCATTGGTCAATTTGCGGTAATTACAACACTAGTGCGGTAATGTAAAGTAAAAAGCACTCGTGTGTAATAAGCTGCGTTCCGCGCGTAAGGATCATGAAATAAGAGCCATTTATGAGCAAGTGTGTTGAAATAGTACATTACATAACTAGGGTCGTAATACAAAGGCCGAGATCGCAGAAGTTTGCGGCCCGAACTGCAACCGAGGGACGTAAATATGCGATCGAGGGCTCTCTTTATTACCTCCCGTGTCGTGTAGGTAAGTACATCATTTTATGTCTACACTTGGCCAGAAAGCGGCTTTTTCCGTACGCGCAGCGTGCCAGGTGTGGCATAAAGTACATTTGTATTATATTGTATCTATCTCTCCAGCCTGTATTCAATCGCTGTTGGGTATCGACTTTTTTATTACCTAAACCTCTTTTCTCGGATATCCACCAGCCTAATACAAAGTAAAGTTGGTAGTTTTATAATATAGTAGATATCCAACCATACTCGTATAGGTTTCATTACTTCGGAAGTAGAGATTAGTGTACCAAGATATTATGACTGGCCTGCTCGCCGCTAGTAGTAAATCAGCAATTAAGATACTAGCACCGATAGCAGCCCCAATACATTAATTATTGTCTTTAACTGCCTATAATTGCAAATAGCCCCATTATATGAGCTTTGCGGGAAAAATATAACGCTACTCCGAAATACCGCTTTTGTTACTAGCTACTGATAAAGGTTTTGCATTAAGTAAGGATTCATTGTTCTTATGAAAGGAATATATTTTGATACTAGACTTTACTATAATAAATTAAGTCTTTTAAGTTTATTTTGCGGTACAATAAAAGCGGAGAATTATGTTAATCTCTAGCTGTCTTCGTTGAAGTAAATTTAAGGTTTCTCTTCTTAAAGTAAACTGGTTTTGTAACACGTCTTATAAATATAGAATACATTATTATCAAAGTACAGATATCACTACAGTCACTTTACTTGATGTCAGATCTTGTACGATTTTTTTTGTCTAGTGCGTTGTTTTTATTTTATTTATTGAAATGTATAACAACTATAACAAGCATAAATAATCAAACAGATAACAATTTAGGCTTGCACTTGGGTCATTATTTGAGAACATTTACTTTCGTGGACTTATTAGTGTCAACATTCCTCGAGGTTTTATTCTCATACTCAAGCTCGATATGAGACTTTTTGGTATATAAATTTCATTAAAATCTGCGGAGATTTCAACAACAATATGTCCACGGAACTGACGCGCGTGAAACGCTCAAATAATGACATTAATTACCCACTTACTTCCTAAAACGCTCTCAGTGAGACATACATATAGGTAGGGGAGACCGGGTATGGTTGTCTCGCGGGTTGGTTGTCACAGCGGCCATAAAATAATACTAAACGAAACATTAAGTACATCGATCGGTGCTAAAAGATCGCAAGAGCTGTACATCCTTCCGTACTTCACCAATCGATTCACTTATTCCTTCGTTTAGTATTATTTTATGGCCGCTGTGACAACCAACCCGCGAGACAACCATACCCGGACAATTTAACAATTTTGATACAAGAGGAAGTACAAAGAACATGCCTAGAAATAAATCTGGGGGTACGGCAGTGCCCCCGCCAAGTCGTGTAAAATAAAGGCACGGCCGTACCATCCTTTTCTCGAAGCTATTGAGGCCATATTCAACCTCCTGTAATTTTGCGCTGGCTAAAGCTAGAACTCTGAATTTTCAGGGATATATAGGGCATAATATGACTTAGATATACAGCCTGTAAATCTAATACGGGCGAATATTGAAACGGTGGTCAGCATAGGACCTAAGAAGCATATTTAGATAACTATTGCTTAAAACCACAATGAAAATATTTACCATACAATATAATTCGGGCCGCAATGTAACGCAACACATTCAAGTTGACAAACACGCTAGTTGACAGTTACTTTAAAAAAGCTCGTATCTCGCAATGTCATAACAAGCATGTATGCGGTACATTGCTGCTCGGTAAATTTTCAAAAATTAATTGCGAGGTCACTATTAAGTGTAATTTAAAAAATCATATTAATTAATGATAACACTACTAAACGCTATATCTGGTTTAATTGTTCGCCCGTATTAGACTTACACGCTGTATTTTCAATAACATTAAATTTGAACTAGTAGTTTAAGAAGAGGAGTTGACTCACTTACTAATGATCATCATAATTCTAAGGTACTTCTAGCAGACTCACAAGCTTTAAATTTTAAACATATGTAATTAGTTTCAAGCCTATAAAGTCAAGAAAACTTAAATAAATTGCAATTTCAGTCACCATTCAAAAATATACGAACTGCATAATGTAATCCTATACTCCTAACATTACATCTGAAAAGTTTTTTGTTGTAGAAGAACTGCGTTGCGAGACTTACACCTTTTTACGTTTAATGTTTTTGCTGGAATAGGTACATTTCTCTTCTGTCCGACGACATGGAGACATGACACGTGACTGAGGGAAAACATTTTGTTACCGTGTCATTGTTTTGATATTGTAAATATTCCTTCAATTTCCTGACCACTTAAAAACAACACAACCCACCGTTCCTTGTTCTCGTAATAAATAACCGTACCTGATATTTTATAGATATAACACCGATCAGGCGCACAAAAGAAGTGCCAAATACAATAGACCTTTTCCCCGTCAGGGCGGCAATCGGCTTTGTGCCCGTGCTTTGTAGGTTTGTACACAGTTGGCAATGGCATATTGGTTTATTGTGAAAGATAATCCGGATCTACGGTACTGCAGCTTTGAGTTACATTTTTTATAGACAAAGTGACTTACAGAGCAGTTTCCTTTGAACTTAAGCAGGTAAAACTGGAACTATTGGAACGTTCAAATATTCTGAAGAGACATGTATTCCGGAATTTCATGATTTTGAACAATATTTTCTGCGTAACGATAATTTTGCCGTAGACAGTGTAGTAATAATAGAAATTAAAATGTGGGTACGTTAGTGTTAT
Organism: Eudemis profundana; assembly: GCA_947034925.1. NCBI lineage: Eukaryota > Metazoa > Arthropoda > Insecta > Lepidoptera > Tortricidae > Eudemis > Eudemis profundana. Next base: position 5,075,554 of record OX344809.1, read on the forward strand.
CCTAAAAGAAAGCAGAAATCTTCCAGATAAAATAGTGATTTTCACCTGGCCATAAGATTTGAAGATTACGAATATAAATTAATGAAGATTGAATCAAATCAAGCTGGCATTCCGCAGGAAAATTTATAAAAAATATACAATTTCTTGCAAGAGAGACTGAAGGGACTCTAGTCTTATTTCATTATCTTCCAGGGATTTGTCAAATAATCCCAGGAAGTGTTAATAATGCGTCAGATCACTCTGGAAACAATTTTACTTGAGCATATTTAATTTATCCGCGAACCAATTGATGACTTTCAGCCATCAGACCTTGATGCTGATAATGAATATAAAATAAATGAAGATTGAAGCAAAGCAATTCTACAATATATATTCATACAATCAATCCATGTTCACCTCTCTGTTCCGTAGTTAATATTCTAAATGCGAAAGTAACTTTGTCTGTCTGACTATAGTTGCCTTTTCACGCTAAAACTTGAACTATAATTGTGATGATGGTGACATTTGGGTATGCAGATAGTTTGAGATCTGAGAATGGACATAGCACTTGAAGAATGAGATGAGTAAAGTCCGTGCAGATAAAGTTATAAGCAATAGCTAGTTGTTTAAAAAGTTATCCTTCAAGTGAGACTACAGATTTAGTGATTCAAGGAAAGAGGGCGCAACTTTTCTTCCAAAATTGTCCACCAAATTGTCAAAAAGGCGCAAGAAGTGTTAATAATGCGTCAGATGACTCCGGAAACAATTTCACTTGGGCACGTGTTTTATTCATTCGCGAGCCACTTCCGCTGTTAAATATAGCACAAATGGCAAATGGACTCGCAATTTTAAATTGCTGTCTGTTTTGGTGACGGCATTAAAGGGATGCGTTCGCTCGTTTAAACCGTTTAGCGAAAATTACTCTGCCAAAGATATACAAGTATCTGTCGGCCACAGACGTCCACTGGTGGACATAGGCCTCCCGCATAGATCGCCACTGGGTCTGCTGTGCAGACTACAACCACCGACCCCCCGCTACTGTCACGAGGTCGTCGGCAAAGTTAAAAACAAGCTTGTTAAATCAATTCTCTCTGTGTAGTCATTCCCTCATGACTCGATCGTGGTCATCGAGGAATATAGATGGTCTACTTGTTTATGGTCTGACAACCGAGTAAAACTTGGTTGAGGATGGGAAAATCAATTATGTTTTCTTTTATTAGATGTCAATTGCAAAAACAATAAGTTTAACAAACGTTATAATAACCAGCGAAACTCTACCGTGTCCTATCTTGCTAACGACGGAGTGATCTCCTTTAAACTAAAGGACGTAATTTATTAACAGTACTCCTTAACTTAAGACCTTTTCAGTAAAGATAACAGAGTCACACCCTTATTGGAACAAAGGCGTATTTGAGTACGTTGCTCAGTAAGATGAGTCTTTGTCTAACCAAGCAAGTAAGTGTTTATCTCAGGATCTGTTTCTATGTAACTAAGGGTGACCCGAATAAAAGGGTCCAAAGGTGTCCTACTAAGCAGATTGAGCAATACGTGACAGGATAGCCTAATGCCTCGGGCTCCACTAATCATTGGATTAAGTTTCTCTTACGTGATATTTACCTGTGCCTCTGAAGAAATCACACGAAGTGCGTAATGAAGCAATCGGGAGAGCAAATCGGTGATAGAAGCCTGATGTTGTTATCGAGTTAGGCTTCGTTGGTAAATTGATAGTTAATTTGTATTGAATACGACGTTTGCGCGCGAAATACAGATTTACCACAATGATTATCCGGTTTTAATGCCTATTATGTAGTAATAGATTTGCCGGTAATTTAGTTTGGATAGAATTGGAGTTTTATATCGTTAAAAAATGATTGTTTCCTCATATAAATATCTATCCCACTTTCAACCTCATTGGTCCTTCTCAACCTATCTCCATAGCAAATTTCTTCTAAATAGGTCCAAGGCTTTAAGCACGTTTTAAGTGTGAAAAGATAGCATGTCTGCTATCTTCGACCTTAATCGGTTTAAGGGAGGTTTGTTAGATTGTCTTAAGCGTAGTAGAGTTACCATCAAATATGGCAGTCCATCTAAAGGGTCCTTATGGCGTTGGCGTACCTTACGCTAACGCCCTTTTCTGATGGGCAGCCACAAATACATAGAGAGAGAGAGAGAGAGAGAGAGAGAAAGAGAGAGAGAGAGAGAGAGAGAGCATTTATTTGCATAAACATGAGTATACACATCAGGGGATCAGCCCAAAAATATCTGACCATACACTACAGAGTACTCGTACCTTGACAACAGAGTCGTGTTCAGATGTTCGTGAGCAACTTGTTTGCTGCGATATCTGATGGCGGCTGTATTTATTATGACACTCATAAACAAACTCCCCTTCCCCCCTTTACACACTGTTCCGGGACAAAAAGTATAATACATATGTTCATTCTCAGATCTCCAACTATCTGCGTAAATTTCATCACAATTTGTCTAGCCGTTTAAGTGTCAAAAGGCGACAAATTGATTTAGTTAAGAACTTTCGCAATTATAATATTACGAGTAGTATGGATATAGATTGGATTAGTTTCGATTTGACCTCGATCTCACTTGAGCTTAATATCATAAGAAAATTGAAGATAAGTAATTCGTGTAGTTTTGAAAATGGATACAGGGCTTCCTTAAGGCTTTATCACACTGGCGATTTGCGAGCGAGTTGCGAGCGTGTTTTCATACAAAACTTGTCGCAGCGAGCTCGCGGCGAGTTTGCAAAATCTGTAAGGAAACACGCTCGCAACTCGTTCGAAAATCGCCAGTGTGATAAAGATCTTAGGCTGTCAAGATAAAGGCACTAATAATTCTCGGGTTTAGGCAGGATTGACATTTTTAAATGACAATCCTGCCTAAACCTTTTGACACTTTTTGCAGACTTTTGCTTTTAACTCAGAAACGAATGGAAATATTGGAATAGTTGTTTCAGAACAAATTAACTACTTACGTTAAATTTTCTATAAATTAGGTTCTTTTCATTTTTACTGTAGATATATGACTCATGATATCTCTACATATTAACTTATTACTAGTATATACTATATTTGATATTGATTATTTATTAACTTGACCCGGTATGATCTTATTACTTTTTTCCAGGCCACTAATTTAACTACTAGCAACTCATTTTCACATATCATTACTAATGGCAGATTTCACGGCAACTAGACATAATTAGTTGGTGACGAGCAGTGGCGTGGCATTGAAGAAATTCATTAAGTTCACCTTTTGTGCAATAAAGATTAAATAAATATATAAATTGGACCAATGAATGTCGTACTATCAATATATGAGTAAGATGTACATAAATATTTTTTAATTAAAGTAACAACTGTCTTTGCTAGGTTGTTTGGTGGTTGATTTACACCTCCGTGCGCCTAGGTTATTTATAATTAAATAGGAATTCTGTGAAACTTGTGTAATAATCTAAGATGCCATATTTGGATTCTTTATCTGCTGGTTATCCTAAATAAATAAAAGTAAAACTAGAATTTAGATTGTTAAATTTAGTCCCAACGGTATTATAAAATTCATTATAATATTAAGTTGATAACACAAACAAATTATGAGTCCTAAATATACTATAAAGTTAGCGACTTTGTATCAATATACTGCCTATTCTACCAATATGAATATCTGTTGATTTGTAGCGCACATACGAGTACATTAGGATAAGGATCTGACCCATTTCCACTAGAAAAACACATTGCAAGCAAACACAGTTGAATGTTCGCAGTATTCTCAAGCCAAAACAAGTTTACTGGATGTAAATTTGAAGCGTTAATTTAGTGGAGTATTGTCCTGGGTGTTAGGGAAGCCAACTTTTGGATTGGATCGTACAAGACGAGTACGCTGGCACGTGTATATCCCAAGTCTAGATTATACAGAGTGGAAATAGTCTGGATTATATGGGCTCTAGTCTAGTAGATAACCTAAATCGTCAAGATAGAATTTCGCTCACAAAAACTTTCTTTTTCTTAAAATTTATTCGTCTGCATTCATAGTTTTTTTATACAATATTAAAGTTTTCTTATACCCTTTTATAAACAGGTAAATATGTTTATTAAAAACTTCTCTCGTGCTAAATTCTAGTACATATATGCCATAATAACTGTAGCAATCAACCGAAAATCTATACCCGCAAATTATAATCCCTAAAATTTTTAATACCGCCCGCTCAAATGAATGTCACGAGTGTTTGCTTAAATTTGTTTGTTTAAATGCTGGCGCAGAGTATAGGATATTAAATTTTGTTTTCCTACGCAAACAAGATGGACCCTTGTCATACGCGGTCTCATGTGTACACACCGACACTCGGTTAAATAAAGCTTTATTTAAATGTTATTTATGTAGGCACCAATTCGCAAACAAAGTTAGTAGTTGCGAAACTAAGGTCTGATGCGGCTGTGACAGTTTAGATTTGACACATCTTCTGTCGAATTGAGGACACCACAGATACCTAAATATCAGGAAAATCTTACATTTCAACCAATTTTCAGCTTCTTCGTCTGTAGATGTGTACTGTCTTTAATCTGTCTGTGTTCTGTCTGTAATCTATTTTGTTTTCATCAATATCTTTTCTCAAAACAACTTGAGACGACACCGTAGTATATGAAGTCAAGAGAATTTTCAGTAGATGGCGCTGCAAGCTTAGCTAATATGAACCCACTAGTATTGAACCCTTCTCTAGTATGAACCCGGAGAGAGAATAGAGATACAGGTTCGAGCTCCACCCAGGATAGAATACATTTTCAATTTTCACTTCAAGACAAACATCTACATTTTGTCTGCCCTTCACAAAACTTCTTGCTTTTTTGGACCCCGAGACGTTCTCTCGTTGTACATAGGTATTCATAAAAGTACCACAATTAGTGGTTGCGCGCTTTCTGTACTATCAGCTTTCGACGACCTAAATCAGGTCATCACTATCTTCGCGGAGAGTTAACCCTCGCTGCGTCTACCAGTCCGTGGTCTTTATTTGAGAACCTGTACGCCTGTTTTTCTATAGCCGACGAGGAGCAATAATATCCATAAAGGAGGACCGGACAAAACGGTCCTAAGAACCAATAGCGACGTGACATATATCATTAGAAAGGTGATTCAATATACTACAATAGTTACTATGGGAGCTCATTTCAAATCACTGTGTGAAAAAAGTTATGGCGATATAAAAAACTTATTTTCATAGACGATTTTAAGCAATAAAAATGAATTATTTCGTATTCCTTGACGTTACAGTCCACCTGTCAGGCCTCCCCGGCCGCTCAGGCTCCCCCGGCCCCTCCGGCCCCCAGGCTGCCGCTAGCAGGGCACCAAAGGCCCTTAAGGCACCCCCCGCACCGTTGACGGGACTTGAGCTGCAGGCCAGCAAGGGGAAAGCCCGAAAGGCCCGAAGCTAACACGCCACTAAGGCAACCGACGCCCACCGCGCCCCTCCGGCCGCGGATTCATTTAAGAAGCCGCCAGTCCCCGTAAAGGCGGCCGCGTCCGTCTCAACCACCCCGGCCTCTACTGAGGCCCGCTCTCGCTGCCGTTCGGGTCCCCGTAAGTCTCGCCCACGCTCTGCGTGCAGCGACGCTGACGGGGACAGGAAAAGGAGTCGGTCCCCGGTACGGGTAAAAACGCCGGTGCCCACCTTGCGATCGCCTCCTGCAGCCATTGAGCGTTGGTGCGTAAGAGTGTGTTAGCTGGGGGCAAATATACTGACGCGATCGTTACCGGGTGGTGAACGTTACATGGTGGAAGCTACGGCGGTAGAAAATCGCAGTTCCTTCCGCGGGTCTATCTACCCTATCGTTACTAACCATTTCGTAGCCCGGGATTCGGAAAATTCTGTGTAACGGTTTGTAAAAGGTCTCTTGGACCAATAGAATATCGACCGCGTGTTCCCTAATGAACTCGACTAACTCTTCCTTTTCGCCTCGTAGGCCATTGTCGTTCCAAAAGCCTAAGATAAGCGAGCGTGGTTTGATCTTGAGACTAGTACTATCCATATTAGTTAGAGATCAAACCGCTCTGAGAAGCGACTAACTGTCCTACTTCACGCATGATGAGCGTGGCAAGAGCTCCGTTAAGAGCAGCAAGGCGTTCACTATACGAACGCACTTGCCTTGAGGGCGTTGAGGACGCCGGGCGCGCAAATTGCGCGGAGGGCGTGGAAGACACGGGAGCAGGGAAAGCGCCCGCCGCAGACGGTGGTAGGTATTTCCCCTTTTGCGGGGCTGATGCAATTGCCGGGAAGTTGCGCGAATTGCGCTCGGGGACCACTCGGCCTTTGTTGCGGTTGTCAAGAGCTCCAGGCTGTGCCTCCTTAGTCTTAGCAATCTGCTTTGGGGCCTTAAGGCAACCCTGCCAGTTGGCAGTGTGGCCAATAAGACCGCAAACTACGCAAGACGGCGGCACATCTTTCGACTTTTTGCAATCGCGGGTCAAGTGGTCGCCCATGCATTTCACGCAACGAGGGCGCAGGAAACAGCCCGTTTGGCTGTGACCGTAATACTGGCAGTTGTGACACTGCCTAGTGTATTCTAGGCGATGCAGTTTTTCGACCGGGAAACCCGTCAGCAAGCAGATCTCCTTCTACTTCCAAATCGTGTGGGCTGACGGGTGATTCGAGTCAATTTTGGCGACGACAATATCGAACTTTTTGCCATCGTTTTTGCGATAGCAGCGGTGAACTTCGTGAACTGCTATCCCCTGTCTAACCAACCAGGTCCTCCTTGACCTCTGATTCGGCGAACTCCTTCGGAATTCCCCGGATCATAAGGCGCAGAGACTTCTCATCGTCGAACTGGTTCCGCTTATAGCCTTAGTGGCGTGTTTGCTTCGGGCCTTTAGGGCTTTCGCCTTGCTGGCCTCCAGCTCAAGTCCCGTCAACGGTGCGGGGGGTGCCTTCGGTATCATGCTAGCGGCAGCCTGGGGGGCCGGAGGGGCTGGAGGAGCCTGAGGGGCCGGGGAGGCCTGACAGGTGGACTGTAACGTCATGGAATACGAAATAATTCATTTTTATTGCTTAAAATCGTCTATAAAAATAAGTTTTTTTATATTGCCATAACTTCTTTCACACAGTGATTTGAAATGAGCTCCCATAGTAACTATTGTAACATATTGAAACACCTTTCTAATGATATATGTCACGTCGCTATTGGTTCTTGGACCAGCCTCCATACATTTTTGCCGGTTCTCCTTTCAATTCTAATAAAAAGTAAAATCGTATTAACGTTCTCGTTTCAGACTGCATCCAGTTATAGAGTCTGGCTTAAATATAATGATACACTATCATGTTGTCAGAATTAAACACAAGTAAAATTTTAAATTATGAACCAAAACTTTTATCGCAAGTAAAAAAATAAATAGTAAAAAAGTCAAACAATAAACCCCATTTGAAAGGGTGCTATTTGAATTTTAAAGCTGACACTTCATCATGATTACGCCGCACTGCCCTACTAAGACACGATTCAGAGATTGCCAGAGGTCTCCTTCAACTTTGCGAAAGTGAAATAGGATTTGGTGTTTTCTTTTTAACTAATTGTTTACCACCGTACCGTTTGCCATCGGTATTCATTTACAATCCGTTAGAACCAAAATGGTCGCGCACCGTGCGGTTCCAAAGAAATTTCCTACCGCGCACTATCCGAATGTGGAATGAGATCACAGCCGCAGTTTTCCCAGGAGGCTACAGTATGGAGTCCTTCAAGAGGAAAGTGAATAGGTTTTTAAAGGTTCGGCAATACGCACGTAATGCCTCTTGTGTTGCAACCCAGCCAGCACAAACCTTCTGAGTAAGTTTTTTTTAACAGCAGTCATAGAAACTAATTGCTGAATATGACTACCGTAATTAGCTGATTAAGCGCTTACCCAGATGTTATTCAAGCAGTTTGGGCACAAAATTATACTGCTAATAGCTGTGTAATAGCAATTTAACAGATTAATAAGTTTTGAATAATTGTACGACAAGCTGAGTATCTTCTGCATAACAGCATTTTTGTTCTTTTATGCAAGTATTACAGCTCTGTTATTCAGACGATGAATGAATGATGAATGAACTGTGAACTGTATGCTTATGTCCTTCACAGCGTTTTTATCAAGAAATTAGTCAAGTTAAGTTGAAGTTGACAGATTCGAAGTCGAAGTCGAAATAAATGGCCGAATTATTAATGTCCCGGTAAATAAATTATTTTACCCTTATTAAATGCTTGAAGTGATAAATTGTAGGTGCGCATGCAACTTTACCGTGTATTTATATATACATTTCGTGTAAAATTTTCACGCGCTCACCTGATAAGCCGGGTTTTTAAGAAATAAACAATATTTCGTCTATTGGTTAGTTTTTACGAGTGAAATATTTTTTATTTTGTATGCAATTTAAGGGTTCAAAGATAACCTTGGTATACGTTTTACAAGAATATTATACCGATTTCGTTATTATAATTGATTATTCGAGTATAAAATTTCACATCAATTAATAGGTTATGTTATTCATTATGGCGAAGCGTCTATAGGCTGCGGTGACTGCTTACCATCAGGCAGGCCGTATGTTTGTTTGCCAGCCTAGTAGTATAAAAAAAGGTTAATAAGATTATTGATACGAACCCCGCTACTCTCACGAGGTCGTCTGTCATCGAGGTTTGGGCCGTCCCACGATCTCATCCTCGAGTAGCGGGGAGGCGGTGGAGGCTGTCTGCACAGGATCGCACTCTGTGGCGTTGCGATCTATGGGGGAGGCCTATGGACATAGGCCTCCTCCATAGATCGTAACGCCACAGCTACTGCTGGACAGCAGCGGATGTCCGTGGGTGATAGATAGAAAGATTGATACAAGAACATTGAATAATTAAACGTGGCCTACTGCAATCAATTCGGATTTCGGTCACACAATGTGCAGAGGCGACGAAAATGTAGAAAAACGAATTGTGATTTTTTAATTTGCGTTTGTGAATTTGCGTTTACCAACAAAATGGACCGATCAAGTGAAAGACACGTCATCTTCCATTTTCTTCACGGTTGTAAGAGACGCGCTGGACAGAAACCGGTGGAGGCAGATCATCCAATCCAGATGCAACCCTGATGCTGACCACCATCCTCTGACATAAGGGACTGAACTCAAAAAGAGAGACTGTAATCCAGGCCGGTTTTGAACCACGTGTCTGTCTTGCGTGGACAGTGTGCTAACCCCGATCTCCACCGATCCTTTACACTTCCAAAACATAATATTTTGACAACGGAGACTCTTTACATCTTCATTAATTTTACTATCAATTTATTTGTCTTGTTTTTTGTCTCTTTACATCTCTATAAATGTAGTTTTAGGCTTAATGAAATGTCATATATTAAAGTCATATTGTTGTAATACACCACCGACAAGAGCAAAGCTCTTAAATTATAATGATGATGATGTATGAAACTAAAAATAATATGGTCGTGACGTAGATTATGTTCGCAAAAAATGACAAATAGTAGCTAATAAGAAAACTGTAACTACCCCATTTTCGCATATACCTTGTCCTACGCATATCGTAATAATTCACTCGGCCAGCCTCGGTTTGACGAAGTTAACAGATGGCCGCCCCGAACGACTAAACCGTATTAAGCCTTGTAAAATATTACTGAAATTTATTAGAATTACTTAAAGGGCGGGCATTGAATCAATCACGAATATGCAGTAACTTTAAACTACACTGTATTTAATAAAATCTGATTGGAAGCTTATAGCAGGTTTTGTGATTTTAATAATGAGGTTTTGGACTGATTTGAAATAGTACATTTTGCAGAGGTTGGGAAGTGAGGGGTTGCCTTGTTTGAGAATTGAGGCAACATGTTTACTTCATTACATTCCAAGCTAACGGAAACTATAACTTAAACAGTTTAAAATTAGTTCAACAAAAGTCCGACAAGTTTCAGAAATAAAACCTCTAGAAAGTAAAATAAAAATCCTTCAAAATCGCTGCTATGGGTAAGTATTAATTATTCAGTGGGATCGTACTACGGTACTATCCTTAAATTTGTTTTAATATTCATGAGACTTGGCTATAAGTCGACCCTTACTAGGCGTAAACGAAAGTTGAGTAGTAACTACACCGTTGTAAACTAAACGACGTAACTGACATTGAATTTTTTGAAAAAAATCCCTTTTTTTTCTAAGCTGGGTGTTTCTGGTGGCTGGCTCGTTTGGCCATATCGATACCTTTAGACTCAAAGGGCGTAAACGCCGCAGGTTCTAATGGCGTTTACGCCCTTTGAGTCTAAAGGTATCGATATAACGCTGTTCCGTTCCATGGAAAAGGTAGTAACTACGTAAGAGTGACAAGTTGACTTACTACCTTTTTTGTTTAAGCAGCAAAAAACATCGGCTGCCATTTCACTGTTGTTTTTTTAGTTCAGTACCCAAAGGGTGTCAACGGGTTCTAATACTACGTCTACCTTGTTTGTTTATCTGTTCTTTAAGCATAGTTTTAATTTTATCAATTGTATGTACAAACCAATCCACAGTTAACTGAACACCCATAGACTTTAATACGTTGCAATAAAGTTGACATCCGTTTAAAGATGTATAGTTAACAGTGTGTTCGATTGTACTTGTATGTGTTTACATACAAGTACAATGGAACACGTGATGAGTAATAATTGAATATGTACTTTACATCATATCGCTTTAGTTAAACATAATGTGAAATTGTTTCCACGAGAGAGCAGGACAGTCTGGATCATGGTTGTGTACATTCGACTATAAAAACCCGAGTTCAAAAAACATGATTTTTAAACCAGTTATTGGCAAACCAGCATGCAGCCCACTTGGAGGAAAGTAGAAATAAATTCAGATAGGTATATAATTTTATCTCAAGGATACCGGAAATCCTGGTGCGTTTCAAAATAATTTGAGTTGACTCGCCTTGTCTCAAAACTTTCAGAGTCGACAAATTAAATTTGTACTAAAGTGGAAGGTTTATTTCGTTAGGTAAAACATCAGTGTCGTTTTGTTCAATGTTCAAGAATTTTATATGTACAGTCAGCACGAAAAAGTCTGTAATATCCAAAAAAAGAAAAGAAAGAAAATACATCTATGCCACACCACAGAATAAGTAATAGTACTTTGTACAGAAGTCGCAGTGTCTAACAAAACACACGTTCGAGTCACAAAAATGCGCCTAATCCTACCTTATCGCTCTAACTCATAACGCGCGCTCTTTCTGGTCGCCACGCCCACCGCTAGGGTTGTCGACAAAAATAAAATAATTATTGTAGCTTGAATTTCAGTAAGATAGATAGATCATTTATTTATTTCACGACAAAATAACAGTCTAAGTTTGTAGTACTTACATAAAATGAGGATAAAGATAACATTCTCAAACGATTTAAAAAATTGAATTAATAATCAAATCATGTCTCCCAATAAGGATCGTCATAATAATTTTTAAAAATAAAACAATAAAAGTACTGTAGTCGTGTTTTTAATTTTTATAATTTATTTGGTGCTACTACATAATTAATTTTTGTAAACCTTATTGCACAACAATGAAATTTTTCATCACACTTGCTGGAAAATGGTGTCATACACGTAGGTTCTGCGGGCCGTAAATGACCTATTACGCCCTAGGGCGTAATGGTTTTCTTTTTAAATTTGAAACGCTGGTTCGGTTTTACTCTTATTTGTGATGTTCAAAGGAAACGCCAACTTACTTTTTTAACTTTAATCACTGAAATATTTATTTAAAGATAACTGTTATTGCAAATACATGTAAACACATATTTCGGTAACATTAATTAAATGTTTAAATAGTGTATTTCAGTATTTTGCAAATATAAAATCAACCATTTTAAGTCTTTACCGCTATGGTTTCCGAACGTGACTTGACATTCGCATTGTCTATGGACATATGTCACTAATGTCACTTTCTGTTTTAATATTTTCTTGTCATACTGGGGCGATTAGTAAGGTTATATTATTAAGATTTCCTCGAAAGTGTGATGAAAAACATTGTGTGTGCCACGATACACAATGTACTAATAATTGGCTACTTAACAACTTTTTTCTGTCACATGTTATAGAAACACCTCTCAATAATAGAAATATTAGTGAAAAAATCACTTCAATATAATAAAAACTCACCGAGATACTACAATGTTAAAATCACATTTTTAGACTTTCCCAAATACGTGCCGAAACGAAACGCTCCCTACTGAAGCCCGTTATACAGTGACGTCACTGCTCATACGTTGTTTTGGGAAATCAATAACTTTGTTCTGCAACTTTGTTAAAACTTGCGTTTATCGTAACGGTCTCATAACAAAAGTTACTATAATTTTTATGGGTTATTTAATGATGTTAATATTTTTTAATAAGTTTATACTTTTAAAATGGACTTTCCCACCCAACTTTGGAGGCTCATAAAAAAAGTTACACGTTCAAACTCAAAACTTGAACATATTTCCTTATTATGCTTATTTTAACAGGATCTTATATAATTTTTACAAATTTCAGTTACAGTCAAGTACCCAATTGGCGGACACTCGACACTCTCAAGGAAACCAAAATTCATAGGGTACTTTCCGTTGACCTAGAACTGTGAAATTTGGCAAGTAATACCGTCGTATACTACAAGTATAGCGAAAAATCTGAAAACTATACATTTTTAATTAAATCATTACAAGAAATAGACTTTACTAAGGGAATCAAAATTTATAGGGTACTTATTACATGCACCTACAAATTTGTACGGAACCCTCGGTGGGCGAGTTTGGCTCGCACTTGTCCGGTTTTTCTCTATAGCTTTCAGATGAAACAATTTGTAACTCATTTTTTTATGAAATAAACCGGAATATTTCTATGCCGGTAAAGAAAAACAATGGAAGCTGTAGCTGCAAGGAAATGGAATCGGAAAACGATTTCACTGACATACGCTACCGACTTTTCTATTTTAGTGTACATCCGGTGCGGACTCCCAAATACCGAATACGGATCAGCAAGTCTATGCTACCAAGATCGAATGCCCTTTTTTAGGCAAAAAGTAATACTTACCATAAAATTACGTTTTCAAAACTGCCCGGATAAAATCAAATAATCTCATTTTCGTGCCACCAATGATTTTAAATTTAAATAAGGAACCATGTTGAGCATGATGTCACAAGTCAGCATTTCATACTAAACTGAATACTTTCTGAGCGTTTTGACGCTTCATAAAAAGAAGCTAGTTTGAGCTGTCATCAAATAGTATTTTTTTCCTCAATATTCACAAAAACGAAACTTTTCTCTCCGAACACTCTCTTCTAAAAAAAAAACATATTTTTATTGCATTTTCATAGCAGTCATCTATTGTTTAGGGTCTTCAAAACAATAAGCATGGAAGTGGCGCCTTTTGTGTGTGAAGTTGCGAATGACCTAGATATTAATACTGCATAAAGTGTGAGAATAAGTCGAACACTCGTCGAGTTAACGAAACTCAACAAAATTATATTAATTTCAAATAACATCCACAAAGATGTGATAAAAACGCCGCTCAAAATACGTTGACGCGTCGTAAAAGCAGTAAACCTGGGACCAAACCGCGGCTCAAAAGACGCCGCACGCTGACTTGCCATATACGCGGTGACGCGCCTTCAGGCGTCAAGTTTTTGATGCATGCTGTGCACACTGCTGCTCAAAAGACTTTGACGCGCCGTAAACGCAGTGATGCTGTCAATCCCAGTGCTCAAAATACGCAAGGAAATGTATGTGAACACTGCGTATTTTAAGCACCGGTTTGGCAGGTGTGCTTTTGAGGCCCGTTACTGCGTACCTATACGGCGCGTCAACGTCTTTTTAACGGCGGTGTGCACAGCATGCGATAAAAACGTGATACCTGAGGCGCGTCAGCGTCTTTTGAGCCGTGGTTTGATCGCAGCTTGTGACTCATGCGTCACCACCCACACGTTCCGACCGCACCGCTGCTGAAAAAACGGTGATGCAGCGTAAACGCAGTGACGTGACGTTTGAAATAATTTTTCGACGCGTACCTTTTAAACCGGTGCGTAAAATGCGCAGTATTCATGTGCTATCCATGCGTGATTGCACTTTAAAAAGTAAAGAAATCTCATCTGATTTAAAAAATATAATAGAGTTGAATCCTTCTATCCACCGTACGGAACAGATGCGATAAATATCTTATGCATGATATGTTTTATTTTAAGGCATTTTAAAATTGTTCACTATTAAAACTAAAAAAAATATCCTCCATAAGAACACATAAAACTCATCACAATCACAACTTATCTGGAAAACTAATTGAATCCATCCGTCTACCGTAATTCATCGCACGACACGATAAATGCCCCATCCAGCTAACTGAATAAAACGAGGATTGGGCGCACGTCGCGCAAAGGCTATCGGACGAAACATTTTCCTCGGCCAAGTTTCCTTTCATAAATCAGGGCACGTGACGCCACGTCCAGCAGTCGATGTGTCCGGGATAGACGTGATAAAACACTTATGCACGGTTGTGGTATCGTAAGGATCTTTAATTAGGAGTAAATGTAACGTAGGGTTGGTGTAAAGCTTTGTAAGCTGACATACAAATGGTGTCATCATTGTCGTTGTTTCAACCTTGAGACGCCCACTGCTGAGCGTAGGTTTTCCTAAAGACTTCCACAACAAATGATCGTACACAAGGACCTTAAAATAAATAGCCGGGACGGAGCCTCGCTAACCTATCAATATTAATATATTATTAGTTTCCTAAGAAACGTTTTAAGTGGCTCATTCCACGTACTCTGGCAACATTTTTGTCATTGGTTGTTATTGTTCTATTGGGAAAAAAAATCACTCTATCGATAGCTAATTCTATAACTGTTTAGTATCGGGCTTGTTTGAAGTCAAGAGCATTTCCATTTACATATTGTAAAATTAAACTTTCACTTAAAGTTCCAGCAACAATGGTTTATGATCCGTGTCTGAAATAATAACAAACTTACCAACAATACATGTTTCCTAAGGAACGTTTCAAGTGGCTCGTTCCACGTCCTCTGGAGGTTATCATTGTTATATTTCGCTCGTAAATCAGCGGCGGCCTGCGGTCACGTAGCGCCTAACGATTGCGAATTGTTACCTTTGTTTTAACGCTCGGAATTTACGCAAAAACCGGCTTAAAGCGGCCTCTAAATGCCTGTGTAAGCGAAGATTTTACGAAGTAATAGAGCCGAATTACCACATGTAGGCCTATGTAAAGAAATTTGGTGTTATTAGAGTGTATTTCCTCGAATAAGGTAGGTTTTATTATAAGAATATGGTATTACTTCTGTTATATGTCAAAAGGGAGGTAATATGGAGTTTTGTATGAAACATCGTAATATTATAGCGAATAATCGCAACATTATGGGACATTTTGTTCAATTAATTTAAAAATCGTATCGATTGCCAGTTTAATGTGTTGCTTATCTATTTACTCGTATGTGTAAAGTTCTATTAAAATCTTTACTGTAGCGATACGGTACATAGCATTTTCATATTATACACCAACTGCTTTCATTCCTTTGTGAGCTTTTCTGCCTTTTTTACTGAATTTATGCGCAAACCAGTAAAAGTGTGCAGTAGGTACGACCTCTGCTCGCAAATTGCCGTATAGTCGTCAAAAGCGCCGGTTGAATTATGTAAAGTACGACCAGGGAAAATTGATACAAAAATTGCTCATAAAGCATAAAATTAAAACGCGGATCGCGGCGGACGGTGTTGCAACACGCTAAATACCTGTCGTATTTCAGGCGCCATCTGTCGGCGACGGCACCGAGACTACCGCTTTTAATTTATTAACCAATTTGCTGAACGCCCGCTCCCGCTATTTTGTTTCTTGACTTAATAAATCTGAACTCATAATCCGTGAAACGTTGCCATGATGAAGTTTAATAGCATATCTATAATTTAGGGCGTTAGAGTGAGATGTAATTCTCGTTGGTTTATGGAGGTTCGAGACAAAATTTGCGAGGGGATTACATTAAATCCGTGAAGTGGTTTTCAAATAGGAACACGCCATATGCGGTAATCTCTCAGATTTAACTTCGTTGTTTTTTTTTATCATGGAGTAGATTTTACAAGGAATACTTACAGGAAGATATTGTTTGGGCACTTCACACAGGAATAATTTTAAATAATTCCAGTAATTTAGAATGTTATAAATAAATGTACTTAATGTAGTGACAACTTGAATATAATTAAGTTCATAGTAATAAAACAACTTAAACGGATTAAATCGCGTATATTACTACCTTTTACTTAAAATGTAATATACGCGATTTAATTCGTTTAAGTTGTTTTATTACTATGAGTGATAATCGTGGAAACCGAAGAAAATATTATATAATTAAGATATTATTTGATTCAGGCGTTTGTTCGTCGAAATCCATATTAATATTTACAAAATAATCATATTTACTTATATGTTTTCAACGAAGGTAAATTCTTCGTTAACATTACGTTTTGCTGTTGTACGTAGGGCATTTGGAATTGTAGCAAATGACGTTTGGCGTTAAAAATTCAACTTCAACAATGAGAAAGATATTGTACATATCATTGTGCATTGATGAAACCAAAAAATGTTTTCAAATCTATTCCGGTTATAACACAATTGGCTACTTGACAACTTTTATTCTGTGATATGTTATAGAAAGACCTCTCCATAATAGATAAATTTGTAAAAAAACCTCTTCAATATCATAAAAACTCACAGAGATACAAAAATGTTAAAATCACATTTTTAGACTTTCCCAAAAACGTGCCAAAAACGCTTCTCACTGCAGCTTACTATAACGTGACGTCACGATACAAACTTTGTTTGGGAAAATCAAGAACGTTGTTCTACAACTATGTTAAAACTTGCGTTTATCGTAACGGTTTATAACAAAAGTTACCAAACATAATTATGATTTTTTCAATGATATTAATAGTTTTTAATATTTCCATACTTTTAAAATGGCCTTTCCCACCCAGCTTGGCAGGGTCATAAAAAAGTTGCACGTTAGGTAACTCCAAACATCAACATATTTCCTTATTTTGCTTATTTTAACAGGATTTTATATATTTTATAGAAATTTCGGTTACAGTGATGTAGGTACCAAATAGACTAGATACCATGTAGATTGGTGTAGTTTACCGACTTGGTTCAATATTTCAATTTTACTATTACAATATTGAAACACTTTACGAGATTGGTATTTTCTGATTGAGCTACCGTAAGGTCGGGTTACTTTCGCCCTGGGGGGTAACTTTGACCAATAGGGATTAACTCAATTCAGGTTTTATTATTGCATTTAAATTACGGCACATTGCCATGTGGTTGGTTTTAGCTGACCGTTCATGTTTTTATGTTTATTATCAGACGTTATAGATCTGAGATATGTAAATTGTAAGGTGGGCAAAGTTACCCTATATTTGGCCAAAGTACCCCGACCTTACGGTATCTGATCGGGTTCTCTTTATTTGAATTTCCATTCATATTAACTGTTTTTTGAAGAAAAAAATTGAATGTTTGTTGACGAAGCTAATATTAAGTGTTTTTTCATGAACGAAGAGTAAAATCTTATGATGAGAAACACTTGATGACAGTTCAAATCAGCTTCTTTTTATGAAGTGTCAAAACGCTCCAAAAGTATGCAGTTTATAGTATGAAATACTATCTTGTGACGTCATGCTCAACATGGTGCCTTATTTTTAGTTTTTGTCATTGTAAAATCGTTGATGGCACGAAAATAAGTTTGAATAATTTTATCCGGGCTGTTTTGGAAGCGTAATTTGCTGGTTAGAGTTAATAAATTTATTTTGATTGTTGTCAAATACCCTATTATGTAAAAAGTAACAGCTCAAATTGTCATGTTCGAATATTAAGTCATTTTAGAGCTTAAGTTAAACTTTTAATTTTAGAGCTAGTTTAATATATTTTAATTTATTACCAGATAAGTATCTGACGCTGATTCACAGAAGTTTTTTAAAGCCGTTTACGTTCCCTGCGTATACGAAAAGAGGTATATTATTTAGCACCTATAGTATACCTTTCGACATACTAAAATAGGGACAAGCCCTCATGAAGAATTCCACAGACGAAGGCCCCTGAGAGAGATACGAGAAAACTTCACCACTTATTCCCACATCAGTACGCCGCTCAGACACAGAAGGGACGCCAGTCAGCTGAACTGGTTAATACTCGTATCATATATTATTTATAATGTACGGCTAATCCTTTCTGAACGCCTGGTAGGCATAAATGCGCTCTTTCGACGCGACTGGCTTTCAGCCAATACTTCCAGAGTCTATAGGTACTTAAAAGAACGACCTTGGTGGTTTTTATGACATTTTCTTTGATATGTTAAAATAGGGATACCAAAAAAATGGCGATATAAAAAGATGTTTCATTTCAAGAGAAGCTTAACAGTTTAGAGTGCGGTTAATGGAATTAGCCAAGTGCTAGCCCGGCTCGCACGTGTAAGGTCTACCACAGAACAGATTTTTTCTTTAATACATAATAGTAACCAATATTATATTCTGTAAACATCTCAAGTGGCCATTACGATGCAAAAGATGACATGTGACAGGCGGACATATAGATTGACAGGCAGTGGAGTTTTAGTAAGCCCTTGACATGAACCTTTCTTTTTAGATTACGCAACCCTGGAAACTGTGCCTGTCCGTTTTTATCACTACTGTATATTACTTACTATGTTTATTTACGACTCCAATATGTATATCCCGAATATTTGATGACGTGAAAATATGCAAAATTAAACATTTTTCTTTTTCACCAAAGAAAATGTCTAATAATCTCCAATCGAGGTAACTTAGGTACTTTGACAACAAAAAACCGGTCAAGTGCGAGTCAGACTCGCGCACCGAGTGTTCCGTTCAAATTGCAAATTGCAAATTTCTAAAAAATTGTGCAAATTAGGAAAACCGTTATATTTTTCCTGTGATATTCAGGAATACATTAATAATTGGTAATTATTACAGATTTTCTGTTCAGTAACTTCGAAGGTAATAGGGGAATGGTATTTTTTTTAACGTTTTTCATCATAAATCAAAAACTATCTACTTATTGAAGAAAAAATACTAAAACGGTGGTTTAATCTACAAATCAAACCCTTTCATTTAATACCCTACTCGATATGATAGCCCTACTATCAATTTTCAAAGTCACATTACGGACCCCATTAAAAAAAAAGTAAAAAAGGTACAAGAGTTATTTTTATGTCCAATAGGCTCGGGATAGCTACTTGTAACACTATTCCAAACTACAAATCGATAGCAGCAGTGGTTCCTGAGATATCTGGCTGTGACAGACGGACGGACAAACGGACAGAGTCGCACCATAAGGGTTCCTTTTTTACCATTTTGGTACGGAACCCTAACAAGGTAATATATATCAAAATGTATCACAACGATTATTAAATTCGTTAAATTACAATTGAAATTAATTAAAACTTCGTTCAAACTTAATCCACGTAAGATGAAAGGAGACCTCGAGTTGTCATTTGAAGCAAATTGGTACCTCAAAAGGCATTAAGTGAGTCAGAAAACAACATTAGCATTCATGTCGTTACATTTTAATTTATGTGGGAGTTTTCGGCGAGGCGGTGAAATTTATTAAACGTATCCCTAATATTACAAGTCGTAAAACGGCAAACGCGTCTCGGCTTTGATGTGCAAAGGTACAGAGGAGGGAAAATTATGATTTTTTGCTTCGCCTGGTTTCGTTTAGCCATTATTGTTATTAATTTTTGTTGCTAGCTTTAGGTTAGCTTTAATAACGTGTACTTCAACATTGTGGGTTACTAATGATAGATTTGATTTTTTGTCTTTATCAGAATATATAAAATATGGTAATTTTTTATTTTTCTTCCATATTTAAGAGCTTTGCCAGTAGTAGAAACCGCTTGGTGTTGTTTCGCCTGTATTAATTGTACCTATTTAACTTTGATTCTTTATTTGAGAACTAAAAAATGTCGTCGCTGGAAAGCAATAATGCTGTAACCCGCACCACCATCGAAAATGCTTTTTTTGCATATTCTTATTTAGTTTTTTTTTCTGCATCGACTAGTATAGTTTTTATTTTTCTGTAATGATAAATAAAATCTATACTGCATATTTTTATAGTCATTATTTAGAAATCATAGAACGTAAAAACGTAGTAAACTACATCAAAAACCGTAATTTTAAGTGAATCTCAGTTTACAGCAAAAGCGGATCGGCTATTTTTTCTCAGCCGCCGTGTACAGCATTATTGCTTTCCGTAAATTTCAAGTTCTGTCTTGTACAGCATTTTAAAGGTGTCATCAATTAATACTTACGACGGTAACGTCGTTTTAAACAGGTGTGTAGATTTACAATGTCGGGTAGTTATAACATTCTATATTGTCCGTCATTTAGTATTTCGCGCATCTTACCGCAATTCATATTGACTGTGAACGTGGTGATGAGAGTATTTCTCCTTGTGGTTCATAGTTTTGAAGATCGGAAACGTAAGTATCTTAGGGTTTTACATTGAATATACGTATTGTTTACAATTATTTTGTACCAAAAAACGAATCTGAATGAACTTAAATATTTTAATAATCAAATTTAATGCAAAAAGCTAATATCGTGTAAGATGTTTTTAATCGTTATAAATGATGAAAAACAATACTAGAATGTTTTGGATTATGACGCTTAAAGGTGTAGGTAAACATAATTATTCCTGTGATTGTTTTGGTTATGTATGACGATTCAAATGGAAAATATAGGTATACGTTATTAAAATGTTATTATACGATATTAAATTTAATGTCTTTTATTTTCTGTAAGAATTTAATTAATGTATGATTGCTTAATAACTTGAAAAAAGTTAAAATGCATGTTGTTTATTTATGTACTTCCGTTATCTGTTGGTTGATAATCTGACTTTGTATCGGGTAATTAAACGTCACAGCTACCGAACATAATTTGATCCTTGTACTTAACATAATTTTACCCAGTTTATGGTTTGTCAAATGTGTCAATGCAGTTTAATTAGGTATTCGTGAGATGAATATTTTCACTTGTAGCAAAATACTTGATACAAAATTGTAGAAACATAAAAATCTTAATTAAACGTGACATGTTCGATTCAAATTTTTTAACCAACGTCAATACCTTTTGTGTGCAAGAGTTACTTTCGTCAATTTTAACGTTCATTTTCTTAAATCTCGTCATTTGCGGCTGAATTTTGTTATATTACATTTATCAAGTTACAGTTATAAATGGATCCGATTTCAACTCTTATAATACTATTGTAAATAAGACATTTAAAAAAAGTCTTAAATTGGAAACTTCTAAACTTAAGATTGTTACATTTAAGAAGAAACAACCAAACAGAATGCAAGTTAAATACAGCTTCTCAAAGATGACAACCTATACAGAAATTCAATTATTAAATGCGAGCGCGGCAACCTTAAAAACAAATGTTTATCCTCATGTTTTGCCCATATCACAAGCCAAATACAATGATTTAAAAAAATTAGTTGATAAGAATATAATACCCAAACGTTACTCTAGTGAATATTTAAGTTTTGACTTTAATGGTAAAGTCTTTGATTGTCTTAATGACACTGATGAAGAAGATACTTAGGTATAATTGATTTGATGACTTCCTATTGTTAAGTGTTAGGATATAGTACATTACACAACTAGGGTGGTAATACAAAGAAAGCCCGAGATCGCAGGTGTTTGCGGCCCGAGCTGCAAGCGAGGGACGTAAATATTCGATCAAGGGCTTTCTTTTTTACCTCCCGTATTGTGTACATCATTTTATGTCCACACTTGGCCAGAAAGCGGCTTTTTCCGTACGCGCAGCGTGCGGAAAAAGCCACTTTATGGCCAGGTGTGGCATAAATAAATTATAAAAATAGTCGAAAGAGTAGAAATAATTATCGACATGGCTAAATCTTACTTTTTTTTCGGGATCAAATCATGTTTTCAGACAACAGATGTTTTTTGTTGGAAATAATAATTATTATATTATGTTTTTGAACCAGTTTAAATAAATGTTGATTATAACAAGTTGGACTATTTTTTTCTATCATTAACATTTTAAAAGTACTGTACCTAAAATACCATGTACCGTTTACACCATTTCATCAGTACCTGGTTTGCTTTTTATACATTCGATTACAGCTATATTGCAGTGCAAAAATGTCGACAAATTTAGTTTTCTTGAACCAAAAATGTATTATGGACAATTATTTCATTTACAGCATTTTAAAACGTCTGCCTGTTTTGGTAAACGGTAGTGTCGCCATACAAAACTCTCGCGGGTTACAGCGTTATTGCGTACCACGATAAGAAAAATCAAACTGCTGTAAACGACCAAACTCATATTAAAAACAAGTTCATATCAATTTTACCACCATACTAATAAACTTTGATTTTCTTTTTAATGTAAGTATCAAAGGGGGTTAAATAATCTCTTTTAGTTTGGGAGTTATGATTTTTTTTTTAAAAGTGCGGATGTTTTTTGCCTCTAGTGAAAAGTTTACTTTTTGTGGGTTACAGCATTATTGCTTTCCAGCGACGAATTGTGTTCTTTCACGGTTAAAGTCGGTGGAAATCGAGTTCCGTGGGTATACTGACTTGGTTTAACATTACATCTCGAAACTGTATTGTTTTAGAAGAACTGCGTTGCGAGACTTGCGTATTTTACATGTAATGTATTTGATGGGATGTCATTTCTTTTTGTAAAAGGTCTTCCTTTATTTCTTACATTCCAATCCATTCTATTTCCCATTTAAACTACAAAAGTAACTTTGCAATCGCATGTATTTGTATAGGATGTCACAAGGCTCCCTACCGGGACTGGATTTAAACCAACGAATAGTTTAATACATTTATTTAACAGAACCGATAGGCTTGTGTACGTTAGGGTAAAATAGGTGTCGTGAGTTCGTTGATTGGAAACTGGGGTAGGCCACTGGAACTCCCCTGACTCTGTCGATCTGGTATCAGGCCGGTGATGTGGGCGCGTGGGGCGCGTGGTGGTGTCGGCGCGACGCTGGCCGGGGACGTCCAAGGGCTCTGGTCTCCGTGGAGGCGATCACGGCCTGCTTTGGCTGCGGCAGTCCTTGAAGGGCAGCTCCTTCAAGGTGACGGGCTCAGCTTCCCGACAGATTGCAGCCCAGGCCGTGCGCGGTAGCGTAGAGATGGGACCTCTCAAGCCCAAACGTAGCACCCTGGAAATTCCGTCCGAGGCGTGAGTAAGGAAACTCCAGATCGTAGCCTTGCACCCAGCAAACACCTAGTTCCGACCAGATAATTAAGAGCAGGGGAGTGGTCTGAATCTAGTGTTTGTGGCACAAGGCTAGGTCATACAGTAATTACAAGCAGGTTAGGAAAAGAACGTTAAAATGATATTTGAATTAGATACGTTACTATTATGGAAAACAATAGACAAATTAATGCATTAGAACACTAGGGTACGTCCAGCTATTCAGTTATAGAAACTGGAAGCTGCTAACAATTAAAACTGGAAGGAATACAATTAATTACACAATATCAAGGTAATATTTTGAGGTTAGAATTTGCACTTAGGTCGTAATTATAGTGAACTTACCGAATTACGGGCTAGAAACAATACGGCCACTTAGGCTGATTGTTTTGAGTAGAAAGAGGCCGGTTCCTTTGTTTCAAGCCGTTTTATAGGCTTTTTGAAACAAAAAATAACCGTCACAAACGGTCATAACATAACTTGCCAGTGCGTACTAATTAATATCGCTGCTCATTGCTTATGGCAGGTATTGTCTATGGTACAAGAGACATAATTATTTATTTATAAAAAACCAAGAAGTAGCTATATATCTACTAATAAAAATACCTAACATATATTTAAAACGTTTTGGAAAAATAATTAAATCGAAAACTAGTGGCTCGACTAGCGCCATCTATTGGCAACTTCTCGAACTAAGAAGTCACATCGTGACAAGGATTACAAACTTACTTATGCAGTTCGCATATCTTTGAAAGGTGACTGAAATAGCAATTTGCAATATTAAAATAAAAACTAACTATGCTAATTATGATCAACTTGAAATACTTTAGAATTACGATGATCTATCATCAGTGAGTAAGTGAGTCAGTGAGTTAGTGACAAAACTAAGGAACTTTGACGTGAGTTCTTAAACTATAAGTTCAAATTGAATGTTATTGAGAATATATAATACTAGCGACCCGCCCCGGCTTCGCACGGTGTTTCTCTATTATATTATGCATGTATTATACATATAAACCTTCCTCTTCAATCACTCTATCTATTAAAAAAACCGCGTCAAAATCTATTGCGTAGTTTTAAAGATTTAAGCATACATAGAGACAGAGAAAGCGACTTTGTTTTATACTATGTAATGATGTAATGATGATGACTTAGATATTATCTAAGCCATATTATCGTATTATTAGTATGGCCTATATATCCCTGAAAATTCAGGGTTCTAGCTTTAGCCAGCCCACCATTAGGTACCTTTGTTTTGCTCGACTGCACTGCCGTGCCCCCAGACCGGCACGGATACCGGTATTTTCTCCATACAAAAATACCGGTGTATTTCCGTTCTTTGGTTTATTATTGGGACAATCTAATAATACGAAGTCATTACTTAAATACGTTATTGAGCCTTACATAAAAAGCATAAAATAATTCAAAATATTGGGTTATTTCGGGGTTTTTGCAAAATACCGGTTCCGAGCCATGCCCCCAGATAAAATATATGATTTCGAATTATTAGAAAGCAGCGGTGTCTCGCTCTAATAAATGATAAAATGCTTAGTCTTAGCCTCGACAATTGCAATAAAATAATTCTAAATTGAAATTTTCCTCTTCAATCCGCCCCTTTGACAGTATCTATCAAATATGACGTATTATGTTTAATGTTTATCTTCGTAAATGAATGTCGGCGGCATTTCGGACATGAAACACGTCATTTGATCTTGTAATCGCTTTCTAAAAGTTTAAATGTATTACTCCATACATTTTCGTTTCTTTGAGAAGTCGTCTCATAACCAATTTTCTTTCATGACATCAGGACTGAGATCTTTGCAACTTGAAATTAATGTTGAATGTCCAAAAAACGTTCGATAAAGTCACTAAGGTCTCTGTAACTTTTCAATTAGTATTGAGAACGATATAAGTGTTATCTGACTAAAACTTCGTAAAGTGTCTTTTCAATTAAATTGGGCATTAAAAGTCTGATCAGTAGACTGCAAAAATAATTTCTAAAAAACCACTTTTGAAATATTTTTTTTAGTTTTCAAACATTTATCGGCAATGTGTTATTGAAATCAGAGTTTTTGAATGTAATTAATTCAGTTATTGAAAATATGAGGGATTTTTAGTATGCAAACTTAATTTATTTTCACAGACCGGTTTTAAACCACAACTGTGATGGATGACTGATTCTTAGTACTTTGCTGTTTAATTTAAAGTTATTCCAGAGATACATAAGTATATTTAAACGAATAGGTAGACCCTAATAGTTCTACTTTGAATGCATAATAATTAACGAATGAAGAACGACGAGCGCTTTAGTTGGTAGTGACCCTGCATACAAAGCAGGAGGTCCTGGGTTCGAATCCCGGTAAGGGCATTTATATGTGTGATGAGCAAGAATATTTGTTCCTGAGTCATGGATGTTTTCTATGTATTTAAGTATTTGTATCTATTAAATATATCGTCGTCTAGTATCCATAACTCAAGCCGTATTAAGCTTACTATGGGGCTAGTTCGATTTGTGTAAGATTGTCCCCTAATATTTATTTATTTATTTATTATTTATGTAGTATAATATTACAGGAAAGAAAAACATACATCGGCAATGTTTATTTAGATATAAATAATTATTACAACAAGAACTGATACTAGAAAATTATAATATCTTAAATAACACTAAAACTTAAATTAAAAGCTTCGGAACCTCACTGGCAGGGTCAAAGTAGAAAGACGGACCAACTTCGGCCTTTTTTGAGCACGCGACGCGTGATTCGGAGTGCGATCCATACCGGAGCATTCTTACGCATTCTTAAATCTTTGCTTGTAGTGCGTTCGTTCACGGCGCGCACACATACGAGGGGTGGCTGAAAAGTAATCTACCTCACTATGAAAGAAAAGACATAACTGGTTAGTTATTTTTTATTTTTCTATTTAATCCCCATCTACCAAGGTGCATTTATTACATTTGTCAAATAATGACATTAGGCCAATAAAAAAAAATCTTTCGGTTTGTCGTCAAAATACTCGTTCACCGCGGCTATCATCTCATTATCCGTTGAAAATCTTCGCCCCCTGAGATCTTCCTTCAGAAGTCTGAACAGGAAATAATCACAGGGGGCTAAATCTGGGTTGTAGGGGGGATGGTCGACGACTTCGAAGCCATTTCTGGCCATGGCTAGCTGTGTGGTGCGGGCCGTATGCACAGGTGCATTGTCGTGCAATATCAAAACTCCTTTGTCGAGTTTGCCCCTTCTTTTTTCTTTTATGTTATCCCGAAGCTGGCAAAGTAAATTTGCATAATAATTAGCATTCATTGTAGAATTTTTTGGCAAATAATCTATTAGTAAAATGCCTTCAGCATCCCAAAAAATTGTCGCCATAAGTTTGCCAGCTCATGGGCGAATCTTGTACTTCCGAGGAGGCTTTTCGTCCTGGAATTTCCATTGTAGTGACTCTTGTTTACTTTCCAGATCCCATTGTCTAATCCAAGTCTCGGCACATGTCACGACGCTGGAAATAATTTCTTCCTCTTTCCCGCGACTCATGTCTAAAAACTCCTGACAACATTTGACACGCCTGTCCTTGTCTAACGCAGTCAGCATTTTAGGGACTCAACGTGCACTGACCTTAGACATATTCAAATGGCCATGAACTATTTCATTTACCCATTCTTTACTAATGCCCATATCTTTAGCTATCTCCCACTGTTTCACTCGACGGTCTTCTAAAATGATTTTTTTCACCTTGGTGACATTTTCACGAGTGACAGCAGAAATTGGCCGCCCACTACGAGGGTCATCTTCTAGACTGTCACGGCCCGATTTAAACTGCTTAGACACGAATCACCAAACACGGGCAACATGCGCTGTTTAATCTGTGAAGGCGTATTTCCTTCTATAGGAGGGATTTAATCACTACACGCTGTTCAATTTTGGTCAAATTATTTTTTTCTACCGACATGCTGCAAGCGTTCAAGCGCCAAAAACAAATGAAGAGCAAGGAACAAATGAATGTTCGAAATTTTGAAAAAAGAATAGTCAATGAAAACGAATTCATACCGGTCAGTGTTTTTTTTAAACTATTTCTAGCCAAGGTAGATTACTTTTCAGCCACCCCTCGTACAAGCGCGCGATGAACATTTGTAGGAAGACAAATTACCTACCGTAAAACCGTGCTACTTTGCTCCTATTACGGGGAAAATTATGCTCGAACGCCGAAAACATATTTCTAGCTCTGTTATTTGTTTCGATTACAGTTCCCATTTTAGGAGCAAATTTGGTCTAACTTAGCACCAGAAACGTTTAGTATTTAGGAGCAAAGTTTTGCCGCGTCAATGGGTAACTTTGCTCCGAATTTATTGTTTCTATATATTTGACGAAATAGATAGTGGCGTATTTTTTTATTTATAACGCATTAAGAAATACAATTATTCTTGTTATACAGGATGACTGGAAATATCGCCATATTCCTTGGTAGGGGTTTTTCTACAGCTCATTTGCAATGATTTAGGCCCAGTCAACTAGGGGTCAAAACTCCTTGGTTTTCGAGATATTCAAGTTTTTTGGTTTTCTTTTTAAATACCCACCTCTTGACATAAATTTGTAATAATAAACATCAATTTGTAATAAAAAAAAAACATGTTTTGAATAGCTAATAAACTACTGATTACATTACAATAGTAAAAAGTGCCAAAACATTACAACAATTGCACAATCACCAGTTTTATGTGAAGAGGCGGGTATTTAAAAAGAAAACCAAAAAACTTGAATATCTCGAAAACCAAGGAGTTTTGACCCCTAGTTGACTGGGCCTAAATCATTGCAAATGAGCTGTAGAAAAAACCCCTATCAAGAAATACGGCGAATTTCCCGTCACCCTGTATATAAAACCAGTATGTCTTAAAATTAAACATTGACACAATTATTTTGAATTTTCTAATTTTGGAGCAAAGTAGGACCGTTTTACGGTACTTAAAAGTGTTTATACTTAAGGAGCAGAATAAGAATATAATATTTCTGTTCACCATTTAGGAATCGCCCTGTATGTAATCGAATGATTTATTTTCTAGTTATTAGTTATGGTGGAATAAATGACGTGATAACGACTTATTAATATAACAATAGATCAACTCGGCTCAAACAGAATTGATTACCGGCACATGTCTCGGCGTCAGTTAATCCGCCATTAGGACAAGGTATCACTAAATAATGACCGTAAATCATTGGATATCCATTAAACTCTTAAGAGTATGTGCAAGTCAAGAAGTTACTACTGGATCATTTGTAAGAAAGAAGAAACATCAAAATAAATGTAGATAATTATGTGTACATATTCGTATAGGTAATTTCACGAGAGTTGAGGTGAATGATTACACACATAGCTACATGAAGTACTCATTGCAAAAAAAAGTGAATGAATAAAATGAATGAGTGAGTAATAAATACAAGGCTATAGTGTAAACAAACCTTTTGGTCTATCTTGCAATTCACTGTTGAACCTGCTATCGGTACGAAAAAAGAACAGTAATTTCAAAATCCCGCAGTCATTACATGACAGTGTTGTTGTGTGCGTGGCCTCAACTTTCGTGAAATTACCTATAATTGGCGAAACATTCCGTCCCCATACGGAAAAATTGCGCCACTTATCACTATTCTTAATTTAGCCGTGTAATCATAATTCGTCAGCAGTCGTGTGCCGTACGCATCTATATTGAATTGTGGTCTAAATATACAGAAGTTGCTCACCTAGAAAAGAGAAATGGATTATTTTTAATTTTTATGTTCATTCTGTAATATTTATTTGATTACAGACATACACCGGGACAAGTAAAATTAAATAAAAGCTTGTAAACTAGGAACAAGTGATTCCTAAAATATTCTTTTATTATTTTGTAGCTGGAAACCTGGTTTTTAAGCTTCTTTATTGGAAACTACTGACAAAGCACAAACGAGATCATTTTAATATCTCCCGACTTATAACGGCTTCTAGAATCTAAAATTACAATAGTAATTCCACAATTCCGCCAAACGATTAAGACTTTAATAAGAAGGTATAAGTCGAACCCCGGTTATCTCGGTGCCAAGCAATAATAGTCTCTATTTCAACACAACAAAGTCTATCGTCACGATCTCATTTCTGTGGTTTTGTTGGCTCAGAAAGACCGCCGGAAAAGTTAGTCAAATGATTCTAATTCAACGGTTTGAGGTGAGGAACGACGCACACTGGTCTCGAATCTAGTAAAGTGAGGTGTTGCTTACTTACTTCATTGCCAGTTTTTTTTTAATCATCCTCTACGTATACCTATGCCTCACGTATATAGCTGGAGCTCCCCAGGAGCTCACGGCCGGGACATTATTGGCTTTTTATTTAAAGTGCGTTCTTAACTGACAGTTGGCAGGTCGTCACAGAACTGACGATTAGTGTCAAACCCCATACATTTCGTCACGGACTGACAGGTTAGACGGTATTTGAACATAGCTTAAGTTTCGCCTAACCGTAGATTTTAAAATAAAAATGCCCTTATACTACAAAAAAACCGGACAAGTGCGAGTCGGACTCGCCCACCGAGGGTTCCGTTCAAATTTGTAGGTACATATATTAAAGTACCCTATAAATTTTGATTCCCTTAGTAAAGTCTATTTTTTTATGATTTAATTAAAAATGCATAGTTTTCTGATTTTCCCCTATATTTGTAATACCTATAAGACAGTATTACTTGCCAAATGTCATAATCCTAGGTCAACGGAAAGTATCCTTTGAATTTTGGTTTCCTTGAGAGTGTTGAAATTTACGTTTTGTGCGGCATAGACCGCCTTATTTTTTTCACGTTAACTTGGAAGTTTGGGTTTTTCACAGCTTCAAAGGACCATAGAGGAGTATATCGATACCTTTGGGTTCAATTGGCGTAAAGGACAAAACGCTGGTTTTGAGGAGAAGCAAAAAACCATTTTATTTTACAAAAAATGGCTATAGTTTTTTTGTTTCTCGACCTATATTTTCGACATGTATATGAAAAATATTTGAAATGCCCGTATCTTTAACCTGTGATGGTAGTTCTAGCTGTAAACAATGTATTATGGAAGTTAGATGTCCTTTACAACTGGTAAAAATGTTATCAATGTCATTTACACCCGTGACTTTTTTGGGCATTTGAAAATGATGGGGTTGTAAATGACAATCTCAGATGACTTTGTTCCAATTTTGGGGCGTAAAGTTAACAGCTATGTAATAAAAATTGTCAGTTTTCAACTTAGTTTACCTTAAAGAGACTTGAAAAATGTATAAAAAGATGATGAATTCAGCTAGGCATAATAACTACTATTAACGACGGGATATTTACCATCTATGTTTGTTTTTGTGAGTTCCCAATATTTCGGCACTGTTGCAAGCGCCATTATCACGGAGTAACTGACATGCAGCGAGTTTTTAGTTGTAGTCTACCCGCACACCATAGCGATCTACCCTCTTTCGGGTTCGCTTCGTCCGCGCATTATTCATACTACTACCGTCGGCATTCTCACTTGGAACTCGATCACGTTCACGACACACAACACTTACAGTATCACTTCGCGTATTTATTCCTGAACATGTCTTTTTTCCCTTGGAGAACTTACGGATCTCTGGATACCAGACGCTCGACAGTTGAAACCCGTCTTCCCGGTTTAAATTTTTATGCTTGAGGATTTTGAGAGCTTCCTTAACCATTCTGGGTATATAGTGTTTTTCTGTCGAGAGGATCTGTGGGTTATGCAACTCAATCCAATGATTTGTTTCCGCGTTCAGAAGATGTTCAGCGATTGCCGATTTCCGAGGTTCGTTGTTTTTAAACGCTCGGATGTGCTCCTTAATACGGCATGAGATAGTGCGCTTAGTTTGACCTATGTGAGAGCTACCACAGCTGCAGTCAATTTTGTAAACACCTGGGCATGAGAGGGTAGATCACTATGGTGTGTGGGTAGACTACAACTAAAAACTCGCTGCACGTCAGTTACTCCGTGATGATGGCGCTTGCAACAGTGCCGAAATATCGGGAACTCACAAAAACAAACATACATGGTAAATATCCCGTCGTTAATAGTAGTTATTATGTGAATGACCATGTTAGCTTAAAATCGTATATTCAGCTAGGCATGTCCAGATTACATTTAAAATTAATATTTTTTGGAGAACGCAATAATAACTATGAAAGAACTATTTTATAACCAGATTTGAAAAAAAATATATATAAACTATTCATAAACTGACTAAATTGCGGGAACAAGGGTGGAAATAATAATAATAATAATTCTTATTTATTTATTTCGAGTATCGCAAATAAAAACGCAATGAGCGTTTTTTGACTTAATAATACAACGTTGCTTACAATACTTTTTCTACGACTAGGTTTTAAAATATAAAATACAAAATTAAGCATGACCTGCAAACAAGGCAAATATGACGTATGACTGACAGTGTGTGTCTATGGTGAACTATTTTTTTAATTTTAAATATACCCGCTAGTGACACGCAGTGACTATATTAAAAATACTTTTTTTTATGTTGGCATCAATGAATTTAGTTCGGAAAGTTTTGTTTTTCTTAAAAACCGTAGGAATTTAATTGTTTGTTAAGTTGGTAGTTATGCATTTTTATCGTAAAGTTCGAATTGAGCGCTTAATCCTTGACCTAAGTTTAACCTAGATTTAGAAGTCTGAGGCTGCTAGCAGTATCGTAATGAGACTATAACGACACTAGTGTTGTTATGGGGTATAGATTATAGACTTCTCTGAACTCATATTATGTATGTTCTTATATTAGTGTTCGTGACCAAGTAAAAGACATATAAAAGTACAGGAGTAGAAAAAATACTATTAAAGTTTTATTGGGTGAAATAAGCAATGTTTCTTTCCTCGATTCGCTTTCATAGTGCGTCGCACCGGCGCTTTGTCTCTTGGTTTCATTTAAATCTGTTGGAGCGAGGGCGCTTAAGGAATACCTGATTGTGTACAAACAACATTAAGCTTAAGCGTGGTGGCGAAATATCAAGTGAGCCATTTTCAGTAATAAGATTTTTTATATTATAATCATTTTTATCTATATGTCGTATCGTGATAAAATATCAACGTTACATTAGCCAAAAATATCTGATTATTGGCTTGGATAAAGTCGCAGAGAGGGCGCTAGTTATGACTGACCATTTAGTATTAGATCCTTTTTGAGTAATGCAGGCAGTTTAGATTAAAAGGAGGGAATATGACTTTGATGGATGAATTGTCGGTCATCTTTAGAGAATGTACGGAATTACGTGGCTCTTTGGGAATTTATCGTGTAACTTCGTTTATTATCACTGCGACATTTAGATTGTGTAAAGAAAGACATGAAGAGCAATACACCAGTACTCAAACTGGTACGGATACTGGATTATTGGATGATTATTGGACCATACCACTAGGGTGGCCAAAGGTGATCCGGAACCCAAAGGTATGGTTGTAGGCCTTCCTCGTCATATATAAGTATCGTAGTCTAGTACCCATAGTACAAGCATTGCTTAGTTTGGGACTAGCTCGATTTGTGTAATATTGCCCCCCCGATATCTATTTATTTGTTGGTTGGACGAAGACTGATTATTAGCTGTTGAATAATGTTAGTTTCCTTTCATCAAATTGCCTGACTCCTAATTAAAAAAAAACGTGATTTTAAAATCTTTAAACTTATCCTTTCAAACAAAGAAAAAATCTAATCGGTGTGTCTAACCGATCTTCGACTAATCGGAAAACATAAAAAATGCGGCGAACTGAGCCTTCCTTTTTTAAGTCGGTTTAAAACTGTTGGTGTTTCTAATTCACCTGGTAGCCAGACAGTCTAACGAGGTAAACAGCTACCAAGCGAGGCATCTCAATCATAAACTAGCGTATTTCCTTGGCGACAAAATGCACTGGTGTAAGAGTTTATTAAGGCGCCTTAAGCCTCCGCGCGACGGCTAAAGGAATGCTTTGGAACGTGCCAGGAGACTGGTGATAAGACTCAAGCTCGACTATTTCACAGCTGAGTATTTCATTGTTAGTTGGGTCAGAGTTACATTAGGACAGATGAGTTTCATACGCTCTATAGAAATAGTTATCAAAAGTTCTTAAGGATACAACGATTGCCAAAATAATGTTTGAGACGTGCCAAGAGACTGTTTAATAGTTGAGCCAGAGTTACATAAAAATAAATCAGTTTCATACGCTCTATAGAAACACGTATCAATTTTTTTCCAATGTATTTGTGAAATGAAACTAACTTGAGGTAGGCATAGTAACTATAGTGAATGCTGATAAGACTCAAGCCTGACCATTTTATAGCTGAGTATTTTATTGTTAGCAGAGTCAGTTACATTAGTACTAATGAGTTTCACGTTCTGTTGAAATAAGCATCATGTTAACATATTTACAGGTCAAAACTAATTTATATAGCCACCAGGAAGGCTATTATGATATATTAAAATGAATCTTACATAAAGCATTTTTACCCGACTGCAGCGAAGCCCAAAGGAGGGTAATGTGTTTGACCTGTATGTATGTATGTATCCGCTCGTAACTACTCAACGGCACAACCGATTTTGATAAATGATACACCATTGGATTCGTCTTGATGGCGCGAGTGTCACTGGGTTATGAAGTTCGTTAAAATAAACAGAATGGCGGATTTTATGCACTTTTAAAGTGCACCGCGGTTGGTTTATTTTTAGTAAAAATATTTATTACTAGGTAAGTACGAACACTAAAGGAATGCTTTAGAACGTGCCAGGAGACTCGTGATAAGACTTAAGCTCAACTGTTTCATTGTTGGTCGAGTCAGAGCTACATTAAAACTCGTTTCATAGAAATTGCGAAGAAATAATGTAACTTCTTTCTATCTAAGTGTCTCACAAAAATTTAATTATATTAGTTTATTACAAAGAATGACATTTGCAATAAGACTCAAATTCATTTATTTAATTGTTAATTATTCGTATTTGTTATCTTATTCTGAGTTTAAATTACAAAGCATAAATAGTATGCGTTTTACAGAACTCAAGGATTTTGTTTAAGTTACAATCAACTTAAGTTTTGACTGCATGATTTAAATTTCATCATATCAACATTTTTGTAAGTAATTTATTGGAAGGATAATTTTGATTAGTGCTTATACTTTCTTAAATTTTAACAACTTTGTTTTAATTTTTACTTTAAACAATGTGACTGATATTTGATTATGGGGAATAAAGGCTATTTTATTTATTTATTATTAATTTATTTCAGTCGTCTTATCATTAGATTCAAGCTCAAATTTTACATTGTTAAGTATTTGTAATCTGAGTTAGAGTTGTACGTTTAGTTAGAGAGACGTTTTAAAAAAAAATCGGTTGTCTGTAAAGTCGGTTTACTGACGATAGTCGAACGTGATAACGTTGACCCTGACTTTGACTTTGACTGAAATTGACACTGACTTTGACTTTGACTGACTTTGACTTTGACTTTGACTTTGACTTTGACTTTGACTTTGACTTTGACTTTGACTTGGACTTGGACTTCGACTTCGACTTTTTTCCCAATAAGCTGCTACAATGACATTGACACGCTAAAATGATGGCTAAGTGGCCAGTGTAAATATCTGCCGTTCCACGAATATAATGTCAAAGATTTGTTTTAATAATTTTTAAACTACGATTAAAGCAGGCGTAAAACGGAACTGCCAAAGCAGCATCCACTATTTAAATTTAAAGATTTTTGCCAAACTCAGCAGTGTCTCTTGTCATTCAATAGAGATTTTGACAGCAGTATCTTAGGGAATAAGGGCTAATTTATTAACAATTTGTAAGAAACTATCGTCTTAACGACTTTAGTGCTGGAATAATATAAAGTACCTATTTGACAGGTAACGGCCCTGCAAGGTAACGGCCCCGCAAGGTAACGGCAAATGACGTCACACTTTTTCGTGCGTGCAGCCGGCTTCATCGAATTATAAGACGTTATCACGTCAAAAGATATCCGTGCTTAAGGTGTAACTTAACACATTGTTCCTTTGTCGACCCGTTTAGCTCAGTGGGAGTGCTACCGCCAACGAAGTTAGAGGACCCGGGTTCAAATCCTGGTAAAGGCAAATATTTGTGTGATGAGCGTGTGTTCCTGAGACATGGGTGTTTTCTATCTATTTAAGTATGTATTATCTATATAAGTATGTATATCGTCGTCTAGTACCCATAGTATAAGCATTGCTTAGTTCGGGAATAGCTCGATTTGTGTCAGATTGTCCCCCGATATTTATTTTATTATTTGTGTAACGGAACTTCCATAAAATTTATAGGGTGCTAATTAAACAGACTTCTTTTTAATAGCATTATTCGCCTCTAAAAATCTACATTGCCATCTAAATTACTAAGTCAGCCACAATTACCGAGCGTCTGAATTATACTATCTTAGCCACTACTTATCTTCTATGTAGGCCACTCTAAATACAACTCAGCATGGTGGTTATTTTTTAGCATCTAAACTTGTAACATGCATTCAAGCAGTAGACATCTAAAATCTTAATATATGCCATCAAAAAAGATATGCTATTAGCTTCTAATTTTTTAACTCAGTACGCTTAAAATATAACTCAACCCACATTAATTAATCGTCAAAATTTAGCTAAAATTGTCATCTAATAGTAAATTTTGGCCACTAATATTACCTAGAAACTGTTGAGGAGAGACATAAAATTAGTCCATTACACAACTAGGGTAGTAATACAAAGAAAGGCCGAGATCGCAGAAGTGTGCGGCCCGTGCTGCAAGCGAGGGACGTAAATATGCGATCAAGGGCTTTCTTTAGTACCTCCCGTGTTGTGTACATCATTTTATGTCTATACTTGGCTAGAAAGCGGCTTTTTCCGTACGCGCAGCGTGCGGAAAAAGTCACTTTATTGCCAGGTGTGGCATAAAGTAATTTAAAAAATTAAACCGTCTCCAAAAAAGGTTAACATAAAAGTTTTATGGTCCCCCAACGGCCCCTTTGTTATAAACCAACCAAATTTCTAGCACTTGTAAAATTTTCGACGAATGACTTTAAATCGGAGCGCATAACACATCCGCACACCACAGTTTTCTGGTAGCAGCTCGTTTTTAATGTCAATAGTGACTTTCCGTATCTCCGGCGCTGCGGGAACAGCAGCCCTTCCGCCCTTGCATGACGGCGCACGGTCACTTCGCTCGGCTCTGCAGCTTCGGCTTGTTGGTCGCCTTCGGCGACCAGCCTCAGCCGCTCGCCTCACTCGTTCCCGCGCTTCGTCATGGCGGGCGAGGGCTGCTCTCCCTCCACGCCTCCGGCTTTATAAAAACACTCTAGGGCGCGCTGTGTCGGCACGCGTCCTAACCAGCGAGAGCCCTAGATTCGGATTTTCGCAGGCTAATATCGTATACATAATATTCCATCATTGAAAATTTTACATTTTACAATCCGTCATTTATCTTGGTAATTATCAAATTTAGAGAAAAATTACTCATACAAAACACGCTTATTTTAGACAAAAAAAATTTAGTTAAAATGATATTCGGCTATATAATGATTAGTTAAAATAAGAATCGACAAAGTGAGTTTTAGATAAAATAATATTCGACAAAACAAGAGTTATGCAAATGATAATTTAGGTAAAACGAGTTTCGACAAAACAATAATTATGAAAAATGAATTTATACATATTGACTTTAGACAAAAAATTCATTATAGTAAAAGTTGTTAGACAAACTGAAATTAGACAAAAAAAATTTAGACAAGTCAAGGGAATACCTAGAAAAGCATTACAGCGCCCCCCAATCTAAATCCTATTCTCTTTCCGCACAGAGTCTAACGAAATTTTGTATGTGGAAATGGTAAAAAAGCTCCCTAACCCAGAACCTCGTACAATTTCGTACGAGCCTAATAGTGTCCTCGTACCTCGTACAGCAGACCACAAATCTCGTATTTGTACAAGGAACCTCGTACGTCTGGCAACCCTGGTGACTAACTCGTCGGTACATGAATGGCGCTCTCTGATTGGTGCAAATGGCCGGTCACTGTCGTCTCGCGCACTCGCGCCAAATTTTGAAGTGGCTATTTTCTCGATAACAGAATATGATGTATTATTTTACATGCTAAGTTATAATAAATGATGTTGTCAGTGGAAGCTTGAATTATATTTTTTTGAGGACTTTGTGTTGAAGCCGTAAAACGTAAAATGGTGATGAAATGTAAAATCCATGGCTGAGTTAGTAAATTAGGTGGCAATATATAAACAAGAAGGCAAGTTAAGATAATTGTTGATCTTTGTTTGACGCTTTCTAAAGAATATTTAGTTGGCGTTGTAAAAGAGACGAATTAATTTATTAGAGGCTATCTCATTTTCCCGTTGCTTAGTTATAAAATGAGAAGTTTGAGCACGTGGCCAAGAAATAAATCTGCGGCTTGACTTATAATTTCCCAAATTTATATGGTTAACTTTCGTTACATAAAGAAACAAGCTTAACATTTTGTTTAATTAAGCCCTTACTATAACTACAGACATCTTTTAGTGAACATGACCCACAAACTACACGGATTTTATGTCATAATTTAAACTATCAAGGTTGGTACACATAATAATAACAAAATACCATATTTAATCACAGGTATACAGCTGTAGCCGTGATAGACCTGTAAAAAGTATTTAAATAATTATTCATTGACAATTCAATTTGTTGTACTGAACTTGTTTATGTGAATTACATTTTTACGTTAAAAACGCATCCATAGATTTATTTAACTACAATCATCGATTTGTATTAAATTAAATAAAGCAATTATACGACCGCTTTAGCTTAGTTGGTAGTGATCCTGCCTACGAAGCAGGAGGTCCTGGGTTCGAATCCCGGTAAGGGCATTTATTTGTGTGATGAGCACGAATATTTGTTCTTGAGTCATGGATGTTTTCTATGTATTTAAGTATTTGTATCTAATAAATATATCGTCGTCTAGTATCCATAACACAAGGCTTATTGAGCTTACTATGGGACTAGTTCGATTTGTGTAAGATTGTCCCCTAATATTTATTATTATTATTATTTAATTATAAATTTAATTGAAGTACAGTGCAACAATGTTAATAATTTTAAGCCACACCTGGCCGTAATTTGGCTTTTTCCGCACGCTGCGAAAGCCAAGTGTAGACATAAAATGATGTACACAACACGGGAGGTAATAAAGAAAGCCCTCGATCGCATATTTACGTCCCTGGCTTTCAGCTGGGGCCACAAACTTCTGCGATCTCGGCTTGTCTTTGTATTACCACCCTAGTTGTGTAATGTACTATTATGAGTGGAGGTCTAGTTATACGTTCTAATCTCCCCATGAGCTCATTAATAATAAACGCTGGCACCAGGCTCGCGTAATTCCAAATTCAATCTTCGACGGCTCCGCGAGTCGGTAAACACTCGGAGACACGGGTAAATAACTGAGGGCGTCGCGAGTGCAGAGCGTCGAACTCGACTTTTTAAACTGATGCCATTTTTTATGTTTTATGCCCTTGGAAAACTCATCTTTGGATAAAGGCTTATTTTTTTCGGGGTACCTATACAGTCTTCTGTAATATGTAAGATGAAACACATTTATGCTTAATTCTATAGATTTTTGTTATTGTAAGGAATGTTTTAGCGTAAAATTTAAGTAAGTTAAGGTACACACAAAGCTTAATATACCAATGAGCTCATTTTACAACTAGCAACGTTCGAAATTCAATCGTCACGGTTCCGGGGGTCCGTAAACACTCGGAGTCACGGGTAAATAACTGAGAGCGTCGCGAGTGCAGAGCGTCAAACTCGACTTTTAAACTGATGCCATTTTTTATGTTTATGCCCTTGGAAAACTCATCTTTGGATAAAAGCGTATTCTTTCGGGGTACCTATACAGTCTTCTGAAATATGTAAGATGAAACACATTTATGCTTAATGCGATAGATTTTTGTTATTGTAAGGAATGTTTTTAGCGTAAAATTTAAGTAAGTTAAGGTACATACACGCAAAGCTCAATATACCAATGAGCTCATTTTACAACTAGCAAAGTTCATTCCCAATCGTCACGGTTCCGGGGGTCCGGAAACAAAACACTCGGAGACACGGGTAAATAACTGAGAGCGTCACGAGTGCAGAGCGTCGAGCTCGACTTTTTAAACTGATGCCAATTTTTAAGTTTTATGCCCTTGGAAAACTCATCTTTGGATAAAGGCTTATTTTTTTCGGGGTACCTATACAGTCTTCTGAAATATGTAAGATGAAACAGATTTAGGTATGCTTAATTCTATACGTTTTTGTTATTGTAAGGAATGTTTTTAGCGAAAAATTTAAGTAAGTTAAGGTACACACAAAGCTTAATATACCAATGGGCTCGTTTTACAACTAGCAAAGTTCGAAATTCAATCGTCACAGTTCCGGGGGTCCATAAACAAAACACTCGGAGACACGGGTAAATAACTGAGAGCGTCACGAGTGCAGAGCGTCGAGCTCGACTTTTTAAACTGATGCCAATTTTTAAGTTTTATGCCCTTGGAAAACTCATCTTTGGATAAAAGCTTATTTTTTCGGGGTACCTATACAGTCTTCTGTAATAAGTAAGATGAAACACATTTATGCTTAATTCGATAGATTTTTGTTATTGTAAGGAATGTTTTAGCGTAAAAATTAAGTAAGTTAAGGTACACACAAAGCTTAATATACCGATGGGCTCATTTTACAACTAGCAAAGTTCGAAATTCAATCGTCACGGTTCCGGGGGTCCGTAAACAAAACACTCGGAGACACGGGTAAATAACTGAGAGCATTGCGAGTGCAGAGCGTCGAGCTCGACTTTTTTAACTGATGCCATTTTTTTATGTTTTATGCATTTGGAGGCCTCATCCTTGGACAAAGGCTTATTTTTTTTCCAAAATATAGTTTTTTTTAAATAAAGGTAAATCCTCATTTGTTTCGTGTATAGCGTCTAGTTTAAAGTATAAATCATACCTAATGCGATTGATTTTCGCTGTTATAAAAAGTTTTTGTTTGAAGGAAAATTGTCTGCAAACCAACATCAAGTCGGTTATAAAGTATTGCACTTATTGTGTAATGCGTCTGTACTAGTTACCCATGCAATTAATAATAAATGCGCACATAGATAAGAAGATTTCCTTTCAAAGATATTATAATCAGCAGATTTACAAATAATGCATTAATGACATTTCAAATGATAGATCTAGAAACCCAGCGAGTTTATGTGACGGCTCGTTGAAGAAAAAAAGTGTAAAGCACTTGTTCTTTAAATAATGTAGGTAATTAAAGATCTTCTGCTAGTCAGTCTGAGTATTTTGTGCAAAAGTCTGTCTAAATGAGAAATAGTTACAGCAAGTTAGTTAAAGCAAGGTAGTTACACCTTTTTGTAATAATCAGTTGTCGGCGATTTGGTGCCACCAGAGGTTCTAGTTCAGTTAGGTCTTCTTTGTTTTGCAGTTAGGTTTTGATTTAATAAAAATACCAATAACGTAATAGTCAAATATCATGATTTGCGCCAAGCTTAAATCTTATAAAACATTAGACGTCACGGTAATTAAGTCTATCGGTGAACAAATGTGAAGGGGATCTGCGGATAGGAAACGTGCAGGAACTATAGGCGGCAGCCGACAAAAAAAACAAGGCTGGAAACAGTGCTCGACCGACAGTCAGCGCTGACCGTCGGTCGACGAAGCTATATCTATGCAAGTCTATGAACGCGCACAGAGCTACGCTGACGGTACGCGCGTACGGTCGGTTGAGCCGTCGGTCCGGCTCGTCGGTTGCGCGTACGTCGGTCGAGCGACGAGCTATGAGATTTAGGAGCACGTTCAGTTCTTCGCTGACGGAGCGACCGACCGAACGCGCGTACGGACATATTTGAACAATAACCCGTCCCTACGATCCTTATATTATTTTCTGCGCAATTAAGTTCACCGCTTGAGCTTGACTTATATGCCGCAGTCTGTAACATGGTTTAAAAACGCTGAGCTTTGTTAAAAACAACATTCAGTTGGAATCGATATTGAATTTTATTTGAATAAATCCAAGCTGTCACAACACTAGGGTAGGCAAAGCTAGTTACACAGTGAAAGAAACTGAAACAGTACGCTGATTTTAACAAATATGACTATTCTTGAGTTTCTAGTTTACCTAGATTTTCTTAGTACGAAGTACGGTTGAAAGAAGTGCGAAAAAGTGCTTTACGATTACTAAATAAATACCCCATTACAAAAAAATAGGCGCATATCAGACAGAGAGTTACGGAAAAGTAGCCTGTATGTCATTGATAATGCAAAGGATGCGTTAGAAATAGTGCATACTGAAAACTAAGACACTACTTACTTTGTTCCTAAAATTAAATTTAGTGATTTTTCCGGAAACCCTAAAACGATATTTTTCTTGATAAATAATTCGGTCAGTAACGGGTACGTTAGTCATTTCCTGCAATCGAATATATTCAGATATTTTTAAGTGGCCAGTGGCAGAGTAAGTAAGGATCGAAATATTTTTTCCAGCGGAAAAATAAAATATAAATCCTTTGAGGAAAATTTTCTTTCGTTCGTTTGATACTAGAGTTTTAAGTTCGGTGAAGTGTCTCTGACGCCTTTCTAATCGTAATTGCTTAGTTTTACCATACTGACTTTATCACCCCTACTGTTGTAAACACGAGTCCGGATCTCCTTTGCATGCCGTCTTTATTTATTCCCCGCCGTTCTCACTAACTTGAGCTTTTGCCGTCATTTACATTCTTAAAAAATACACGTATTTTGACGTGACAACGTCTTATAAATTGGTTTGCCGGGTGACACTTCAAGAAACTGCGTTACGCTCCGCTCACGTTATGCGCTCACAATGAGAGCGAGTGAGAGGCACGCGTCCCTTCCACTCGGGCATGGTTAGTCGTTGTCACGTAAAACTTTCGCCCGTATACCGACTTTACAGGCAACCAATTTTTTCTTTTGTTTGACGAACAAAAAATGACGAGGATACAGTGCTTAGAAGTTTCGATTGGCGTCACTCTTTGGTACAATTTTCACCTAGGAGTGACGTCACAAGTCCCCACTCCGGAAGTTTGATCATCTATACCTTTGTCGATTTTTAATAATTTGATATACCATAAAATACGTGTCCCATATTTAACCATAATCTAACTGACGGACTAAATAGAATGAAATATTTTTAACATCCCTATTACATGGTAACTTTCGTTATTACACAGAGTAACAAGATTAACAGTTTGTTAAATTATTTAATCCCTTAGCTACGAACATCTTTTTAGGGTTCCGTGCCCAAAGGGTGCCAATGGAACCCTATTACTAAGCCTCCGCTGTCCGTCTGTTCATTCATCCGTCTGTCACAGGGCTATATCTTTTGAATCGTAATAATTAGAGACCGGATCTGATGTAGCGATCTCAATATTAATATGGATATGACTGGTATAATTTATTATTTTTTCTACACACAAAAACAATGTAAGTTATCGTAACTTCTTCTTTAATATTTCTTCTTCACAATGCACAGTAAAAATTAAGACCTTATATAACCAACATGACATGTATTTAACGAATTGCATTAGTCATATCCATATTAATATTGAGATCGCTACATCATACCCGGTCTCTAGTAATAATGTACAGACTTGAAATTTTCACTGAATGTGGTGTATTTCTATTGCCGTTATAACAACAAATAATAAAAACAAATAAACGTGTGTTACGTGTAACGTTTTTTGCTCGACGGTGATATGGGACCCTTCGTGTGCGAATCCGACTCCCCGAGTTTTATTTTGAAAACGTCATATATGAGGCGTACCTACTATTAACGAGGGCCAGAGTATCTGTAGGGGTTAACGTTTTCGTACCTCACCAGTAGGCTTATGGTGGTACGCTTAGTCGAGCGATAAATAAATGATTAAGCATCCGTCACATTCTGACAAGTCGCAGCTTTAGAATTAAACCGTCATAACTCAAAAAACGTGAATTGTGGCAAATCGAGTTTAAAGTTAGAGCAATTGGTATGATTTACTTTTGAATATATTTTTTTTGTATGAAATTGTGTTAGATTGATATTTTATCATATCTATTACATAGATTATAGTGTCTATTTTTAGACTCTGTTACAAGTAAAACAATGTCAATGTGATAAAGGTAGTAAATGGAGCTTTTAAAAAAACCTTAGCGACATATGCCGTTTTATGATGAAATAAAAATTCAAAATTAGTTTTAATAATGAAACAAGTCATAAAAATACGTTATTTTATAAATTTTATGAAACTAGCTTTGTCTCTAACTCGTGTTATTGCAGTATAATACTTAATATTGTAATTATTTATGCAGGGTATCTGGGAATATCACTATTTAGCAATAGTTAATGTAAAAATATGGAAATTGAAATGAAATTAACTTTGAATACGATGCCTCAATTTTCATAATCGAGAATGAAAAGGTAAGTAATTTACACTTTATCCGCGTAGCTATAAGTAGAGCTTGTATGTAATAAATGAAATAGACATGAAGTGAGTATTTATTAATTATTTTAATGACTATAAGGCACTTTTTCCTTATAAT
The DNA here is from genome assembly GCA_947034925.1 of Eudemis profundana. NCBI lineage: Eukaryota > Metazoa > Arthropoda > Insecta > Lepidoptera > Tortricidae > Eudemis > Eudemis profundana. The sequence continues at coordinate 5,119,374 of OX344809.1, forward strand.
AATCTTACAAAATTCTGCTTAATCAGCCTTAATAAAATCACAATAAAGAGATCAAGATACATTCTTATCAGCTTATATTTCTTTCTTAAAATAATTATCAACTTGACGATACGATTAATTTTACATCGAGATCGATCAACGCACTTTTCCTTATAATATCATCATGTAACTAAAATACTGACGGCATCAATTGACTTTCTTATCTAAATAAAGTAAACAGAAACTTTCTTCAAAATAAAAACTTGACACAGAACAAAAACGAAATGCTTACGATTAAGTACTTAATTCGACATCGAGATCAATCAAAACTGTTACTATCTACGTATAGGTATGTAACATTAACAACACGTATTATAAAAATTATCACAGCGTAGCAAACATAAAAAAACAGGTGGCACCTCTTCGCAAGTTATCGATACCGCGCCTGGAGTTGTTGGCTGCGGTGCTGCTCTCAGACCTCGTGTCTTCCGTCGTGGAAGCTCTAAGCCCTTTCCACGCCGTTGACCAAATTTTCGCATGGTCCGACTCGAGTGTCGCATTGGCTTGGATCAAGTCTTGTCCCTCCAAGTGAAAGACATTCGTGGCCAATCGGGTGAGCCACATACAAGACACGATTCCTCCTGATTGCTGGCGACACGTGAGGACTGCAGACAATCTAGCTGATTGTGGATCGCGAGGCCTCTTACCTGACGACTTGGTCAACCAGAGTAGCTGGTGGGAAGGACCTTCGTGGCTCTCACTGGCGTCTGACGATTGGCCTAAGTCAATGTTGGCGGTAGACGTAGACGTCCTGAATGAAGAGCGCAGGGTAACTGTTCTTGTGACATCTCTTCAACACAACTTGGTGGAGAACCTGTTGCTCGAATTCTCGTCATTCAGAACTCTCCAGCATGTTTTGGCGTATTGTTTCCGCTTCATGCACAATGCCAGGAATTATAAAACAACCCTCCGGGTAGCCCACATTTTTCAGGTCTGGCTGAAGCTGGAATCAAGGCTGTGAAAACACACTTGTCGCGTGTCGTTGGAACCCAAAGGTTAACTTATGAGGAGTTTTCCACAGTCTTGACTCAGGTTAAAGCCCTCCTGAACTCGAGGCCACTCACTGCCCTAAGCGCCGATCCCAACGACCTCTCGGCTTTGACTCCTGGCCATTTTTTGACCATGGAGCCTCTATCGGTTGTGCCTCACGAAGACTTGACCGACGCGAAAGTCAGTGTCGTTCAGCGTTGGAAGCTGCTGCAGAAGATGCATCAGGACTTCTGGCGAAAATGGTCTCAGGAGTATATGCATACTCTGCAGCAGCGCATGAAGTGGCACGACCAACAATCCAACGTGGAGAAAGGTCGCCTAGTGCTCATCATCAATGAGCAGACTAATCCCACGAAGTGGCCGCTTGGTCGCATCATCGATACCCATCCTGGGTCTGATGGCGTATGTCGTGTTGTCTCTGTACGCACGGCATCCGGCATATACAAGCGACCTGTGGTCAAGCTGTGTCCACTTCCACTGTAAATGCTCTTTCGTCTTTTTTCGTAACTTGTGTCGTCTTGTTTTTTTTTTTGTTTTATCTTAGTTAAAATACTAATGTATTTTGGTGTTTGCTTGAACACGTTTACTACGTACCTACGATAAGCGTGTACCTACATCGTCGGTGGGTGACTACTTAATGAAGAAAAATGGCTTTCATAGTTAAAATTTTAAAGAAATAAACAGAAATAATTCTCAAAAACGGCGTGTTGTTGTCGAGAGAAACTACTTAACTCGAAATAAATAATAGTGTTCTACCGTTCCTTTTACAATAAAGCGTGTCATCTAGAAATACTACTCTAAATGTGTATTTTTGCTAGTACTAAACTGATTTATATCTAAATAGTTCAAAATATTTCGATGAGTATTATTACTTAAACGACATAACCCGAATTGCATCACTTACTTTCTTCAAATATTTTGCTCTAAAGTGAATCAACTCGAAATATGCCTATCTTGTAATGAAAGAACTCAAACAAACATACCTTATATTTTATACAGCACAGCGATATCTCGTAATGTGCCCGAACAGCGACGTCCTGCTTATTTGCTTGTCGGATCATAACTGAAGTTAGCCACTTTAGCACACATTGAAACGCGTGATTTGAGTAAAAGTGAAACGCACTAAATCATGCTATCTCTCTTGTTTACGTTATTTTCGCGGGTCTGAGAAAGAGACCGGGTAAAGCTATCAGAATTAAAGCGTTTTAAGACAAAAACTCAATTTTCGGCAATTTTGAGTTATGACGGTTTAATTCTAAAGCTGCGAAGTATGTCAATGTGAGAGTGACGGATGCTTTATCATTTATTTATAGATTGACAAAGCCTAGCATCATAAGCGTCGTGTTGTTAAGTAATTAAGATTGGAAGCTTAATAATTAAATTTTGTTTCATTTTACCCCTAACTAAATGATATCTCATTGTCAAGGTCCGGCGCCTAACTAATAAAATAACCAGCCATGACTCGAAAGGCCCAAATCGCAGCGTGGTTAATGTATAAGTTAACCTAATAGCCGAAAGCACTCTATGCTTACAAAGTCGCGCGGCCGCTTTATGGGGGCACTAACTGTTAATTCCCGACAAGGGATGGTCCGGCTGCGGATGTGGAGTTTTTGATGTGTATGTCAAAAATCCGCATCCGCAACTGCACATGCAGATGTGAAATTAATAGTTAGTATCCCTATAAATATATGGGGGAACTAATTGTTACTTCCCTATTGAATGCATCCCCCCAACTTCGGGTGAAAAAATCAGAAGTAGATATTTTTTACTTACACCGCCCCGGGTATAAACCCGACTGGCTTAAGCGGCCACTGCGCTTAAGAACTGGTGTCAGCAATTGTACTTACCTCTGGCACAATTGGGGGTAGCACAGACCATACTCTACATGCTACATGGTATTTTTTCAGTGGCCCATCACCAGATACAATGGACCAGCCGAAGATTTAAAAAATCTGCGGAATTGTAAATTTTGAGCTTTGACTTTAAGTGTAAATTAATTTAACAAGCGTGGAATTGTTATACGATAAATAAATAAGTGCGAATGCGGATTCTTAAATGCATGCGGAAGATTCCGCAGATGCGGATATCCGTTACATCCCTGTTCCCTTCGTAGGAAATTCGTGTGTAAGAAAAATATTACCCCATTTCGTATTGTTTTGTTTACTCTCGTTCGCGCTCTATTCCGTTTTCATTGTTCAATAATAGTTCCTTTGTAGGCTTTGGCTTTTAATAAATACGGCTTTTAACACGCCGTGAGTCGACGATTGCGATTATTTCAAAAGCGTTTGGTTATTGCTGTATGTGTACAGTTAGCGGTTAAATTAAGTGGGACGAAAAATGTATATTTTTGTGTCCATGACTTCATTTCATTTTACGTGACTGTATTTAACTGTAGATCATTAGTGTTCGTTGGTTTGGTTGTTGGCTTTTATTTTAGTGTGTTAAGCTTTTGATAGGTTAATGGTTATAGTGGTGGTGGTCTCTAGTTAGGTGCATTTTTAAATAGTAGATATTGTAAAAAAGATATTAAAGATAAAATCGACATTTATTTAAAAAAAATAATCACCGAAATCATTTGTGAAAAGCAAGTGATCGGTTATCATGCCGTTTGTTTTTTATTTGTATAATTATGTAGATTGTAAAGTGAGGTAGAGTGCACCTCTTTAACTCGAGAGTTTATACCTATGCACCATTTAAGTAAGCATGTTAGGTACTATAAAAAAATATATTTGAATAAAAATACCTATAACACAGATTTGCTATATCCACAACGCAGGTTTCATCAAAGGTACAAAATGAGTATCCATAACAAATGTCTTCCATATTTGCTTGCTACTTCAGTGACAATGAAGTCGCTAGGTCAACGTTGACAAGTAATATCAAAGTCAAATGCTTGCTTAAGTATGGATAGGTATATAACTTCATACAAAATATAATTATAACCGAGATCAGACGCATCGATTACTTAAATGCACGAGTTACAATAAAATATTCAAATTGCTATAAGTATCAAGTGTCCAGTCAAAAATACAAAATGCTATATGGTTTTTTTTTTATTAGTTAATTTATTCGAATAACACATCATTACAGTTATTATAAATTGCAAACTAAACTACAAGAATACACATTTAAAATTAAATATACTAAAAACTAAAACTAAATTAAAATTAAATAAGTTAAAACTAAAATAAATCTAAAAACGGCCCCTGCGGCATGGTGCCGAAGATGCTGGCAGCATTTCCTCGCTGTATTGTTAGGCTGATGCGTTGTGCGAGGAAGCTGCCAGCTCTATATGGTTTAGGCTTCTAACTTCTACTGAAATAATTAACGCAAGTGTTGTTCTAAATACATCCAAATCGCTGTAGGTGTGTCTATAATATTATTATGAAGGGCTCCCCCGATTTCTGCAAGATCCCATCTCCAGATCCTGATTAAGGGATAATAGAACCACGTGGGAATATAATTTCAAATAAGATATCATTTTTCAAATGGGTCCAGTCCAACATATTGTAAACTCATTGTAACGGCCTGAGAACCTTTTGAAAAAACTTTTATTTAGGAACATGAAATAATTTTAAGTATCTAAACACTCAAACTTCATATTTATGGATCTTATTAAAATTTACGTAGCGGTTTATGTAAATGGGTCATGCAAGTATCAAATCAACAAGCCATGTGTGTTATTACCATTGGATTCATAGGTTATATTGATTATTAATTATGCATTTATGGGTCAATTTATTAATTATGAATACTGCGTAAGTAGCTATATTCCCATTCAATTAGTTGCATAATTTATTGTCTCGTATATTACCCGACTACGTAATTAATAACTAGTTTCCTGACGCACGGCTAGCATAATGTACGGTTCTCACTGACCGAGGGGGGCCGGGCCGCGCCGGAGCGCGCCGCAGCTCCATCATCATCATCATTTCAGCGCTTTGGGCTTAAAATCACTAAATCTCATAATACCTTATTTGCCAATACACCCTATTTTCAAATTACCATGAGCTCATAAAACCTAAATGTCAAATTGTAACATTCTTAAAATGAACGAAATTCATTATGACTTTGACTTAAAACGGCATATTCTCTAAATGCCTGAAGAGTGAAATGCACAATCCTTCAATTACCGAATGACACAAATGACAAAATATCAAAACAACTCAACCTCAAAATACCTAAATTGAGGCATTTTTCCTACCTACCTTTCCTAAAATACCTAATTTTTTTTACGTGTGTTTATTTGATAATATAAATTTAGGTATTTTGAGGTTTGGTTGTTTTAAGCATATGTTGTTTTGCCATAATGCTGTTTTGAAGTTTAGGTATTATGAGCCTAAGGTATTTTGAACATCGGCGATATTAAGGTTTCGGTTGATTGTGAAAAAAATTTAGGCATTCTGCAATTTAGGTATTTTGAGGCCATGAAGTTTTGAGATCTGGGAATATTGATAATGAGGTAAAATGAAATTTAGTGATTTTAAGCCCAAAGCATTTCAGCCATAGGACGTCCACTGCTGGACATAGGCCTCCCTCATAGATTTCCACTTAATTCGGTTGGAAGCAACCAGCATCCACCGTGAGCCAGCAGCCTTAACCAGATCATACTAAATTATAATATGGATTAACCGCAGCCGACCGGCCACCGGGAAACGCTTTTTTTTTACATTGACTCTTCAATTTCCTTAAGCACTATAGTGAAATGCGCGCTGAAAAGTAGGCAAACTCTGGCCCTTTAAGAGTGCCTTCTTTTCTTTCATTATACTTTGCCATCAGTATTCAGCCTGATAATGCCGGCGATACCCGCGCAGTAAAAAACCGCCGGCATAGCGTCCAGTACACTTAACAAACAATGGAAACGCACATCTGTAACTGATTGACTGTTACATCATAGTAAAATAGGAGAAGTAACGGCACTAGAACCCTTAAGGAGACTTAATAAGACTTGTTTATACACACGCATCGCGGTCACGATGGCTTGGCCCCTACTCAAATCCGGTTAACCGTAAATACAATGAGTGGCGCGGGCTGTGAAGCGGAGCGGAGCTAAGGCCACGCAATGTTCGTAGTGACGCTACTCGGTGTACAGTCGCCATCAGATATATCTGAGCTCTCAGTGTACTCATAAATATCTGAACACGGCTCTATTTTCATAGCATTAGAGCCGTGTTCAGATATTTATGAGTACACTGACAGCTCAGATATATCTGATGGCGACTGTACTCTGCCAAGCTAGTACAACTGGCTACGAATTCGCTTGTCGCCCGACAGAGAATGACGTCACTTGGTCGCGCGACAAAGAGTCGCGTGTCATAGTTGTGCTAGAGGTACTGTTACATGCTGTGTCGCACGCGAGACATGACGAAGCCGTCTTGTGCTAGCCGTATACCTACTAGTACACTCACGGACTTTAATTGTTGAGCCGTTTAGGGTTCACCATACATAAGTCGTTTCATAGATTGTGTATTAAACGACCAAATTAGTTTGAGCCCTAAATGGCTCAACAATTAAAGTCCGTGACCGTGCATAAGAGTAACCTACCTGTTGAGTTTCAGTTTTAGCTGTCCATGTTAGTCTAGCTAGCAGCTCTATCACAATCGACAGCTAAAATAGCGTTTTTATTTATTTTATGCCGCACCTGGCCATAAAGTGACTTTTTCCGCACGCTGCGCGTACGGAAAAAGCCGCTTTATGGCCAAGTGTAAACATAAAATGATGTACACTACACGGGAGGTAATAAAGAAAGCCCTCGATCGCACATTTACGTCCCTCGCTTGCAGCTCGGGCCGCAAACTTCTGCGATCTCGGCCTTTCTTTGTATTACCACCCTAGTTGTGTAATATACTATATCAAACTTTCAATTATTTCATCCCTACGTTAAAAGTTCATTTCAATTGCGTATATCCTCTTGAACCACTTTCTGTGCAACATAACCTTGGAGGGCGAGGCGGAAAATGGAGGCAGCGGTAGCGCTGTGTCGGAAAATCCCTCAATCCGCTCGGAGCGTGACAGTGCAAGCACCTCTGTCGCGCTAAGCCCTGAATTTAGAACACACTGTAGCAATTTCGCATCACTAAAACAATTGCGTTGCGGATTTTCGAACCATCGTATGGAAACCATTTTAAGGCCCCATAGAGGGGGCGAGAACTCGTATGCGAGTTTGATTACGTTGCGGGCTACCCAGGTAAGATGAGTATAGATGATCGATTAGTCGCCGCAATGAAATGAAAATTGCATACAAGTTCTTGCCCTGTCTAAATGGGGCCTAATAATTCTTGACATTCATTTGTTCTAATTTGATTTGCCATAATTTTAATTGGCCCTAACAGCTTTTTTGTAGAAACAGGAGTTTTCGAATTGTTACAGAACAAACCCAACGTACCGTAACGTAACGCAACGTAACGTATACCTTTGGCTTTCGGTTTTGTGCGAGTCAGACATCAGTTTAAAATATCCTTATATTAAAAGAGAGAGAAGAGACAGACGGTTTCAGAAAAAATGGGTTTCGGGCAAACCAATTCGGGTAGACCTACGTTTAAAATTTCAGTATTTTTTATAGTAACTGCAAATGTTTGATGTTTAAAGCAAATACCTATAGTAATATTTATAGAAATGAAAATAGGTACTTTTGTAAAGGATTGTAAACGTTTACCTCTAATTAACTAATACAACTTAACATTTCTGTCTGGCCGATGGCCTAGCGGTTAGCGGTTTGGTAGAGAATGCCTTATGGCATTAAGTTCGTCGTTTGTACTTTCGTGTATTGTACAAGAAAGTCTAATTAAATATTACACTCACGGTTAATGAATTCGGGTCACTTCCTATGAACAATTATAATCGAAAACGACCCGAATTCATTGTCTGTGAGTGTATATAAATAACTGCTTAGAGATATTACTACTTTGGCTGCAAGTTTTTTAAAGCAGGACAATCAATATCATACTCGTAGAAATAAATATGAGCAAAGGTAAATTTTCTGATACCAAAATTATCCGGCTATCCATATTTTCTGTAATATTTTGAGGTAATATTTTAGAATGCTGTTCTAGTACGTCTATTTCCGACATGTTGACCTAGTTAGAAGTAATTATTTTGTGACTAACGATCTCAGCTTCGCTGTAGTTATATAAAATTACATAAAAAATGTGTAGTATGTGTAGAAGGAGCATTCCATGAAAACATGTACTTTTTGTCCCTTACGAAACGCTATGGTAGCTACCCTAATAAAACTTATTCGCGGCTAAAAAACACTAACTATCTTAAAGCCAAGTTATAATATTACTATACCGACATTCAGCTTCCTAATTTTACCAACATGTGTCCCTAAGGCGAAGAACACACTGAAATCGCCCGTCGCCGCGATTTTTTCCGTGTAGCTGCGCATAGTACGCAACTACTATGCGCAGCTACACGGAAAAAATCGCCGCGATTTACGCGCCAGTGTGCGCCACCCGACGATTTTTCTATACAAATCGATGATTCTACATACAAAGTTGAAAATCGCTGAGTCGCGTGTCGCCGCGATTTTCGCTGCAGTGTGAGATCCGCCTTACTAAACGTTTTCGTGGCATGCTTCAGAACTAGAAAAAGATCTTATAATGAATCTTCTATTAAAATCTAAAGCTCAACCCTATTATACTCGTATTGATACTGTTTTATGGATTTGTAGATTAATAAAGTTTTATTTTATTTGAGTTTCCTCAACTTAATCATAACAGGCATATTAAAGTAAGAACCCTCTTAAATAATTTATAAGACTCACAAATTTAGTAAAAATATCCTCGTTTTATTTAAATAAATTGCATATTTTCAATTTAATTAAAATAAAGTTGACGACCGCTTTAGCTTAGTTGGTAGTGACCCTGCCTACGAAGCAGGAGGTCCTGGGTTCGAATCCCGGTAAGGGCATTTATTTGTGTGATGAGCACGAATATTTGTTCCTGAGTCATGGATGTTTTCTATGTATTTAAGTATTTGTATCTATTAAATATATCGTCGTCTAGTATCCATAACACAAGCCTTATTGAGCTTACTATGGGGCTAGCTCGATTTGTGTAAGATTGTCCCCTAATATTTATTTATTAAATATCTTATTAATAAATATCGGGGGACAATCTTACACAAATCGAGCTAGTCCCAAACTAAGCAATGCTTGTACTATGGGTATAATGGGTAATAGACGACGATATAGGTACATACTTATATAGGTAAATACATACTTGAATAGATAGAAAACATCCATGACTCAGGAACAAATACTCGTGCTCATCACACAAATATTTGCCCTTAAAATACCAGGATTTGAAGCCGGGACCTCTAGCTTCGTAGGCATATAGCGTAGACATACAGGAAAAAATACTTAAAATATGTTAGAAGTTGAATATTTAAACATCTATTAGCGCTTGAGGCATCAGTAATTATCTCATTTATTTATTTATCGTATGGCATCATTACAAGTCACTGGATAATGATATTCTAGAACTATAACTAAAATTTTGCCCGTTTCAAGTACGAAACCGCTTCCTCCGAGATATCTCATGAAAGGTAAGCATGAATTTAATAAATTTTCTAAATTAAATACGTACCTACTTATCCTAAAATTACGAACTCAATAGCCGAAAAAAAAAGTACACGCACCCGCGCCGAATACGTCAATAAAAAGGGTTGCGGCGCTTTTTGGATAGGAGGGTTTATTAGCCTTTGTCAAAAGCTATATAAAACTGTTTTCAAAGAACAATCATTGCTCGCAATCGTCAATTCTGCCATCTCAATAACCATTCTAAAAAATGCAGTTTAAACATTCAATCGACGACATTAGCATAATGTCGAACAAAACTGGAGCATTTTTTTAGAAAATATATACAGAGACATTTTTAGAGTTCCTTACTGCAAAAGGCAAAAAAAACGGAACCCTTATCTCTTTGTTAGCCGTCTACCCGCCCGTCCGTCCGTCTCTCTGTCTATGTCCGTCTGTCAAGATCCTTTACCTCAGAAACGCGTGAAGGTATCGAGATGAAATTTAAACTATATACTTAGGTCTACAGTCCTTTAAAGCTGTGAAAAAAATCAAACTTCTAAGTTAACGTGAAAAAAAGATACGGTCGTTTATGCCACAAAAAACGTAAACCTGCTATCGGTACGAAAAAAGAACAGTAATTTCAAAATCGCGCTGTCATTACATGACAGTGTTGTTGTGTGCGTGGCCTCAACTCTCGTGAAACTACCTATACCTATAAAGTTGTACGGAACCTTCGGTGGGCGAGTCCGACTCGCACTTGTCCGGTTCTTTTTTATTTTTTTTTTTTTGATTTTGCACACAGGTTGTCTTTTGTGTAACATGACTTCTGTCCTTTGGGACAGAAGTCATGTTACCCAAAAGACAGGGGTATGAAACTGCTTAATAGTTAATAAATGATGTGCAGTCATTAATAAAATTCTGTTATCACAATAACTATTCTAAAAAGAACCGACTTCAATCATTGTATCTGAGACACTATCAAATTCACTTGATACTTAAATACTGAAATCGATATAGGTACCTAATATTTGAAGATTCTCTCAAATCTCCCATCATCAGTGATGGGATTCATGATGAGTTGAGAGAATCTTGAGCTGGATGACAACATCATAAATGATTTAAATAAAAGGAGATCTATTTAGAAACAAAATCGGTCCTTAATTGACGGAGGTCTGATGTAACAGACATTAAAAAAATACAATTTATTAGAAAGCCTCCTTTTAGTCGCTTAAAACCCCAACCAGGATGTTAAATAAAATGAACAGATGAATGAGAAGAAACATGACGAACGGTTTTTTACAAAATACTCGTACATTTTTAACTTATTTACCATTCACCGCACAGGTTGTCTTTGATGTTTCTGTGATGTCCATGCGTTAAATATTAAACGCTGTTTCGCTTACGGGGCTTGTGTCGACTTGTTTTCAAGTTTTTGTTTGTGTTAAAAATGGGAGTGTTTTTGTGAGGGTTTACAGAATTTATCCTTTAATGGAATATTGAATTACACACGTCGATAGTATTGCTTCGGATACCTATTATAATATGAGCAATACCATGGTACCAGAAAACTAGGTATTTTCGTCACGAAATCTGACATTTTGTTGACTCATTATTATAACAAAACGGGACTTAATCGCGTAAAAACATGCTATTACCTCGACGTTTCGGACGTGCCGTGACGTCCATGGTCGCGAAGGGACTGGCGAGGCGGGTGTCAACATCTTCTAGCCGCGCGGGTTTTCCGAACTACCCGCACTTGGTCTTGATTAATACTTGGCATATTAGGGTTGTCACTCGACCGACAGTGTCTTCCGGCAAATCGCCTGATGTTGTTAGTGTTGTGAACAACATCAGGCGATTTGCCGGAAGACACTTGCTGATATTTACACATGCTGATGACTGGATTCCACGACGAAGAAGCCGTTCCGTTCCGTTCGACCGTTTTGTTATAATAATAAGTGAAAATCGTAAAAGTTTAAATCAATATTTTGTTTACTCATTAATTTTTTTTATGTTATAAGTGGCAAACAAGCAGACGAGCTGCCTGATGGAAAGCAGTCAACGTCGCCCATGGATATCTGCAACACCAAGGGTGTTACGTATACGTTGCCGATCTTAACGTTCGTTCGTTCTTCGTTCGTTGTTCGTTGTCTTTCTTGTTTTCATTAATGTTGCTATTGATTAAGAACCTCCATTATTAAAAAATATATATAAATATTATATTTAACTCGGCGTTTGGGAAACTGCAAAGTGTCTTCTCGTCCAAGATACCTCAGTGCTTGAAGAGGAAAGTCTTCAACTAGTGCGTATTGCCATGACCTACAGAAGCGACCTCTACCTATGGGCCTCTTAAGGAAGCTCAGAGTCACTCAGCGAGCGATGGAAAGGGCTATGCTCGGGATCTCTCTGCGGGATCGAATTAGAAATAAGGAAATTTGTAGATGAACCAAGTTCACCTACATAGCAAACCGGGTAAGCAAACTAAAGTAGCAATGGGGTACATAGCTCGAAGAACCGATGGCCGTTGGGGCAGAAAGGTTCTCGAGTAGAGACCACGTACTGGCAAGCGCAGCGTGGGACGGCCATCTGCAAGGTGGTCGGATGTCCTGGTTAGGGTTGCGGGGACTCGCTGGATGCGGGTCGCTTCTATCTGGCCCATGTGGAATTCTATTGAGGAAGCCTGTGTCCAGCAGTGGACGTCCTATGGTTGAAATGATGATGATGATAATTATACCCATTATCTATTATGAAATATATTACCAGCCCGCGAAAATATTTGTTTTAAATATTATTTGTTTATTCGGGTGAAATAAAAACTATGTTACTTAATATTCCTTTTCTTTAGAAGCAAATAAATGAAAAAAGGCATTGTACATGGATAAATTATTTTCATAAAATGGCAACATATCAGGCTTGTGACGTCACCATGTCTGAGGTTAAAAGAGGTCATCAATGTCAGTCTCGGGAAGAACATGGTTTTCTTGTAACATGAGCAATACCATATATTTGTATGGGTAATACTAGTAAAAATATAAATAACCACATTTTTATAAAAAAAAACCCGACCGCGGTGCACTTTGAAACTGCATTAAATCCGCTATTTTGTTTATTTTAACGAACTTCATGCTCAGTGACACTCGCACTATCAAGACGAATCTAATGATGTATCATTTATCAAAATCGGATGTGTCGTTGAGTAGTTACGAGCGGACACAGGAACGGACATACATACATAAATACAGGCCAAACACATAACCCTCCTTGGGCTTCGCCTCAGTCGGGTAAAAAAAATACCAATATTGGAAGCTTCTTGGCAGGCTAATGTAGGTTTAATAAGTGATTTCAATTTATTTAACTGTACATACATGTCTTTGTCTCTAATTATACATTGCACGACGAATGTGACCGATGCTCAATGAGGGCTATCACTTGCCATGCCACACGGGCGGTGTTACTGAGAATAAGACTATCACTATCATAGAAATATATCGGAAGGATAAAGTTTATGTACCTCTCGGGCTAAAAAGAAGTGGCGGCGACCTACGTTGCACGCCGTTAACTTCAGTTGTCGACAATATTATTTTCAGATTTGTTTACCATCACTAAATTACACATTTGGCGTCAAACGCCAAGCGAAAAACCTTACACGCTTGGTTGCCTCACAAATCGACGAACTTTTTCTTTATATCTCGATATATTTCTGTGACCACTATATGAACCTATTGGATCGCAGAAATTTAAAAGGCATAATCCATCATTTGGCATAATTCATCATTCGGCATAATGCATTTTTTTCTTAAACTGTGGAATTTTCAGGACTCTTTAAGGCCTCATCCTGTTAAATAGTTCAGGTTAGGTTAGGTTTGCGTTATAATAATCCTGAAAAGATTACGTGTTCAGAAAAAAAGCATTATGCCAAATGATGAATTATGCGAAATGATGCATTATGCCTTTTAAATTTATGCGATCCAATAGTAAACCGTTTAGATCGTAGTAGTGTTGCAGGTAAGTGAAGGTACTACGAGCAGTGAAGACATTAAAGTTACAATATCTCGGGCATATTTTGAGTATTACCGAACAGCTTTCCCAGACATCTAATTATTTAAGGCAAGATACAAGGATAACGCAATGTCGGGAGAAGGCGAACATCCTGGTTTATGAACTGAAATATGACTAAAATAATTAGTGGTGTATGCTCCCACAAGGTGGACCGACGATCTGGTGAAAACCGCGGGAAGCCGCTGGATAATAGCAGCACAAAGCCGACAATCGTGGAGATCCTTGGGGAAGGCCTATGTCCAGCAGTGGACGTCTTTTGGCTGAAAATGATGATGATGATGATGTATGCCAATGCTGTAGTGCCAATAAAAGCACTAGTTCGCTGTTCTGATCTTATGTGCCCAGGAGGTCGCCTTAATGACCGCCAACCTTCAATTGAAGATGGCATCCCAAGAACAAGATAGATAATTACTTTGACAGACAATTTTGCGGTATTACATAGACAGCAAAGAACGTCCACTTCAACTGAAGCATCTGGTGGCTTGAAAATTGTTAGCCCGCATGGACAATTTGAGCCCCCAATGATATAATATGAATGACAGTCGGGCCGTCTGGGAGTAGACGGCGTCTCGCAGGAGATTAGGCCGGATACGGTCGGACGGTCGGACGGACGGGGTCGCGTGCACGCCGCTTATCTTGTTACAGCCGTCGCTGTCAACCCGACGTGGTCCCAGATTTGTTTGTAAGCTAGGACCGAAACAAAGCACAAAGACTAAGAGGTATTTAGTACATTATAGCATTGCCTTCAGCTTTGCCTGCGTTATTCGCGCTAGCCCAAAGAAATTTCCTGATGAGATTTTATTATTATTTTTTAGATCTGAGAAATTTTACATCAAATCACGCGTACTATCGTCTCTGATAGAAGAAAAAAAGTGTCCCAAATTTTTCACACAAATATCGCTATTCCGTTCCGTTACCGCCATACAAGTGTGGGGTTGCGATCATAACGACTACAATTTCAAGACGACCAAATCATCATAAGGTCCAGATCTCTAAAGGACCATCTCTTTAGAACGCCCATAACTCCGAATGACTAGGTAGCAAAACGACTACTTCTCGAGAAGACCACATCGTTAATAGTCCACATATCACAAAGATAAGGGAGCAAAACGACTAGTTCGTGAAAAGACTATTTCGTTAATAGACAACATCTCAATAAGACGAGGTGGTAAAACGACTTACTGAATTTATGTCAGTGCTAGTACAGTTTATTGCATATTTTTTATTCATAACATAAAAACGCAGAAAAACAGTAAAATTAAATAGACTTTATCTATTCATTTATATAAACTTACAGGTAAATTAAATTATACCTATATATTCTTAATTTAACGTATATGGGTAACCGTTATCACCCAAATAATAACTAATATGCAAACTAAAATTAAACTTAACACAAAGTTTTACGTTGGTTTATCATTTAGAACTTTCGAATCATATTTTATAGAGGAAATCTGTTAGGTAAAAGTATATTATAAAATTTATAAAACTAGGTATTCAAAATAAATAAATAGTTAGGTACAATTACAAGATGTAATGTAATAGGCATGAGGTTTATTTCAACAATGTCCAAAATGACCACAATTAAATGAAATAAGAAAATCTAAATACATAAAATGGGCATGATTATACCAACATTTTGCTATCTAGTCGTTTTGCTACCTCGTCTTATTGAGATTTTGTCTATTAACGAAATAGTCTTTTCACGAACTAGTCGTTTTGCTCCCTGGTCTTTGTGATATGTGGACTATTAACGATGTGGTCTTCTCAAGAAGTAGTCGTGTTGATACCTAGTCATTCGGAGATATGGGCTTTCTAAAGAGATGGTCCTTTAGAGATCTGGACCTTATGATGATTTGGTCGTTTTGAAATTGTAGTCGTTATGATCCCAACCCCAAGTGTGGGTTGTATGGAAAAGTAACGGAAAAAATTTGGGCAACTTTTTTTTCTCATATCAGAGACGATAGTACGCGTGATTCTGAGTAGAAATGACGTAAAATTTCTCAGATCTACAAAAAAAGCTAAGTGTACATCTTTAAAAAAATGGCCCATAAATTCCTTGTTTCAATCCTGGAATTAGTTTATTTGTATGCCGAATTTTATCTTAATTCATTTAACGCATTATTTAGTAGGCCATTCTTCAGAAATATGTCTGCGACTCATTATACGAAACGAATATAATTATGTGAGCTGCTAGGCTTAAATAGCGGTAATTTTCTGATGAATCAAGATTCAATGTTTAATAGGTAGTACATTTTTGTTGTGGAATATTAAAAATTAATCCCATTTGTTGCTGTAATTCGCATGATTTAAAAGTAAATAGAATCGCAATTTAGTGTCCAACTGAAACTAGTTTTTACCAGCCAAAACCGAAACCGAATTTCGGCTTCGGTTTTAGTTTCGGCAGAAACCGAATCTTCCATTATAAGGTCATGTTTTCGTGGGAAGGAATAAAAATATGCCAGTCAGTCTTTAATATTTAAGATTATGTTCTATAATTATATAATTTATAAAATCATTCAGTCTCTGATAATATGAAACAATATATCATATTAATAGATATAACATATTATTACGATCACTTCTTATTTCAAATAAATTTTATTTTTGCTTTTTTAAATAAAGAGCCTCCCTAGCAGTAGTGTGGCGTCCAAAGAACTCGTGTCCTACCGGCTTGCCTAATATCAGGCATTTGAGCACCTTATTGTACAGTTCTTAAGGAAAATGTACGCCAAATCTGCACCGGCTTGCCCAAGGATATCTTTTACGCCACACCACTGCTCCCAAGACTCTAGTTAAAAAGTAAACATAAGGAACCGAGATAGAGTCCGACCGCGAAAGATACCGGTTTTGGCCTAGTTTCGATTAAAAAGGGGATGACGACTGGGTTAAAACTATATAATTCTATTTAGTCCGTCAGTTAGATTATGGAAAAATATGGGACACGTATTTTTTGGTTTATCAAAATATTAAAAATCGACAAAGTTATAGATCATCAAACTTCTGGAGTGGGGGCTTGTGACGTCACTCCTAGGTGAAAATTGTACCTAGGAGTAACGTCACTCGAAACTTCTAAGCACTCTATCTTCGTCATTTTTTGTTCGTCAAACAAAAGAAAAAATACGTGTACAATATTTTTTTCATCACACTTGCTCGAAAATAGTGTCATTACACGTAGGTTTTGCGGGTCGTAAATGACCTATTACGCCCTAGGGCGTAATGGTTTTCTTTTTAAATTTGAAACGCTGGTTCTGTTTTACTCTTATTTGTCATTTTCAAAGGAAACGCCAACTTACTTTTTTAACTTTTATCACTGAAATATTTATTTAAAGAGAACTGTTATTGCAAATAGATGTAAACACATATTTCTGTAACATTAATTAAATGTTTAAATATAGTATTTCAGAATTTTGCAAATGTAAAATAAACCATTTTTAGTCTTTACCGCTATGGTTTCCGAACGTGACTTGACGTTCGCATTGTCTATGGAATATGTCACTAATGTCACTGTCAGTTTTACAATTTTATTTAGGTTAAGTAAGGTTATTTTAATCAGATTTCCTCACAAGTGTGATGAAAAACATTGTGTGTGCCACGGGCGGTAAAGGAATTACAAACTCGTGTTATTAAAGCCCTCGGCTTCGCCTCGGCCTTGTAACAAACACTCGTTTGTAATTCCTTACTTACCGCCCTTGATACACAATGTACTATTAATAATCTAACTGACGGACTAAATAGTTTTTTTTGTCGTCTAGCCCATTCTAGAGGTTTCACGCTGCGATCGGACAGCCGTCTATGTCTCCCATATTTCTTAAAACTCATACTGTAATGTTAGTCATAATTAACGAAAGACATACAACCTAAGTTCTAATAAACCGTTAAGTTTTCAGAATATTATAAAACAAATCTAACTTAACCTATTGTTTTCCATACGCCAAACGTTTTAAAATATCCTGAAAATATTAATACCGTCTTCGGTTTCCGCGATTATCACTCATGGGTCATTCTCAAAAAATGATGTCCGTAGTTTATAAACAAAGTGTTAACTTTAATTTTTGTGTAACGAAAGTTAACCATATCAATTGTATGGTAAGTTTCGTTACACAAAGGAACAAGATTAAGAGGTTGTTATATAAAGCCCTAAGTACGGACATCATTTTTTGAGAATGACCAAGATTAAGAGGTTGTTATATAAAGCCCTAAGTACGGACATCATTTTTTGAGAATGACCCTCATAGTAATAAAACAACTGAAACGGATTAAATCGCGTATATTACTACATTTTAAGTCCCGACGTTTCGTAACCCTTTTCAGCGTTCGTGATCGCGGGTAGACTGAGAAAATCATAAATTTCCTCTGTCATAATTACTGTTGTGCAAACCTACCCACTTTAAAAAAATACAAATTCAATATTAGCGTTGCCAGATGTGCCTGATGTGTAAAGATGTTCACACACATGCCAGAAGGGCTTAAAAACCTAACTTTAGAAAAAACTAGCGGCGCTTCCAAAAGGTATACTTGATAGGAAAGAACGTCGGGACTTAAAATATAGTAATATACGCGATTTAATCCGTTTAAGTTGTTTTATTACTATGAATATTAATACCGTTTTAGAAAAACAGGTAAGTACTGTATGCCTTTCGATTATTTTGTCTAACAATACAGTATGACGTATAACTTAATGTGAAACAAGGAGATCTCGTCTAAGGTGTGTATCTATATACACACCTTGTAATGCAATATTTTAGATTACCTAATTTTCGTCGGTGCTAATAGTAGCACCGATATTTAGCTATAAAAACGATAAAACCTAATACGTCTACGTTCTTTAAATATCCGCTTTTTCCTATTGCGTTTATAGTTCAAAAGGCAAGTAAAAAGGTACATAAGTATGTAAATGAGAGGTAAATTGATGTTAAACTGTTGCAAAATGAACCAGACTGTTAAATGAGCAACTTCTGACTTCTTAAGCCCTAATAGGCTATGGAGTAGCAGAGAATTAGCTCAGTTTACCACTTAATCTAGATCTAAGGAAGGCTGTAGGAAAAACAATTTTCTCGGCTAATGACAGAGGAACTTGCGGCAAATAGGGTTTTTGCTTTGTTGAGGGAATGGGAAGTCATTTATGGCAACGCGACCGCGCCAGTGCCATGCAACTGACTTAAGTATACAATTCATAGACGATTTAGATTCACCAGTCTAAATGTTTTTTCCTTGAATGTCAATAATCATACGTTGAAACTAAATGTTTATATTAAATGGCTGTCATTTAATTTTAAGAGATGATAGCTGTTTTTGGTGGGTGATTTTATGTTGTATTTCATAAAAGGAAAATTTTACGATAGCAAAATGCTAAAAATATAGATTAATCAGTTTTGCTCTTCTTCTTTCATTTTGTTTTGTTCTCTTTGCGAGGAATGAAAGAACGTAGTAATATCAAGGTAATTAACAGCTTCGCATGAGATGAGCATCTTGAAGCTTGCTTCATTCCAAAACTGGAAAAAGTCCTTTAATATACCTATAACCAATGAAAACTTTGACTTTGGTTTTTCAGACACTACAAACTAAAATATGTATAATATCTTTCCACCACTTTAGGATATCCTCCGCTAAACGAACACTTATATCGATTCACGGTTTCAACTCTAAAGTTTATTTAGGTGATCCTCGTAAGTGACCGCTGTTAGCTACATCGGTCACTTTGATTTTTTGGTAATGTTCTTTGGTCTGCAATAGTACATTACTTATCTAGGGCAGTTCAACGAAGAATGTCTCAGATCACAGGTATTTGACGCCCAAGCCGAAGGCAAGGGTGATGAATATGAGATCTGATGCTTTCTTTATTCCCGCCCGTGGTAAGTACAAAATTTTACGTCCCCCCCAGGCCATGAAGTGGGATTTTCCGCACGTGTAGCGGGCGGTTATTGCCACTTTATGGCCAGGTGTGACGTAAAATATAAAGTCCAAGCATTAAACATGCTTACATTTCTTAAATAGCAAATTTAAATTAACTTATCAATGCAAATGTGTAGCTTAATGAAAGCGTTCAATTGTATATGACTATAATGATTTTATTTTAATTAAATTGAGGATTTGTGTTACAAAGCCTTAATTGAAATAGTTGTCAAATCATGAGTTAGTTAAATTTCATTAAAATCGGTTAATTAAATGGTTTAGTGATTGCGATCATGTGTGGATGAAAGTTAGATTACATTTTGTTGGATAAATTGGAGCTATCGAATTCAAAGGAATAAGATAGTGAATATCTGTAATAATAACAGACGTTATCGATGTAAGTTATTTTAGTCTCTATTTTTGTCACCATAGCTTCTTTGTTAATTTATCTCAGATTTCCCATTTTAAATGCAGTAATCAAAACTACTTTAAAAAAATATGTGATTTGTTTCCAATAAAAATATAATATTTATGTGATACCAAATAATTATTTTAAATTTTGATGCAGAAAAAGAGGTGTAAATATGTGTATGTAATAACAGTATATAAATCTATCTTAACTCATTTTATGCTACACCTGGCCATAAAGTGGCTTTTTCCGCACGCTGCGCGTACGGAAAAAGCCGCTTTCTGGCCAAGTGTAGACATAAAATGATGTACACACCACGGGAGGTAATAAAGAAAGTTCTCGATCGCATATTTACGTCCCTCGCTTGCAGCTCGGGCCGCAAACATCTGCGATCTTGGCCTTTCTTTGTATTACCACCCTAGTTGTGTAATGTACTATATTATGTTCCATATCACACGACCAAAATGCAATACGTTACTGAAATTATGAAAATCTAAAAATAACATCTTGTATGTTTTTCATTCAAATGTGATTTTGGTCACTTAACCAATAAAATTTCATTTATAATACAAATATATAATAAATTTGATGAACAATGCAATGTGTTGCCTAATAGAAGTTAAAATGTAATTTCTCTTATTAAGGCTTTTAAGGGAACTTCTTAAAACGACGAAATCACCTTTCATAAATGTTTATGAATGGAGCATATAGTCTATGCATATAGTTTAAATTACTTACTAAAATTCATAGCCACCGACGTATTAATTAAAACGTACATTATTTTTTTCCGAATCATTGAAGAGAATACCGTTTTTCACTACAGTGGAATTCATAATTAGGCGAACTAGTTTGACAGATATGAATGTTGCCTGGCTCACAGAAAATTAAATAATCATAGGTAAATATCGATAAAATTTTATCGACAATAATTTGCACGCATCATGATAGGTCTAAAAAGACAAAATAAATTCATGAAACGTGTAATCCTTAAATATTTTCAAGAATTTATTGTGTCATGTTATCGCGGTACGTTTTAAAACCAAATTCTTTAATAATAAACTAATAATTTTATTTACACAAGACAAATGGGATTTATCACGAAAAAAATACATAGCTTATAAAATATTACAACTTCAATTGATACCACTCGAATCTAACGCATTATATCGATATATTCTTTATTTTCCTTATATCGATAAAACATCACTGGCCTAACTCTGGTAACATTTGTGCTTGTAGAACTGTCAATCTAGTTCGCCTAATTATGAATTCTACTGTAAACAAGTAACAGTATGGACACATAACAATTTCGTATTATGACAGGTACAACCGCAGAACTAAATGAACGTGTTTGCTCACTGATTGTGTTCGCAGAAGTTGGACCGTGACGTGGGTGAGACGTTTCCTAATGTGAAACCCATATTTACAAGCACTTGTAGCGGTTATGTGGCCTAACAGAGCTCTTTGAAATTGTAAGTGGACTCTTACTAAATTTAGGTTACAGGTGGGTTTATTGAATCTGTGAGAGAAACCGAAAGACTATTTCTGATGCCTCTTTGTAGATTATGTCACAAGGAACTAAAATTGTCTATTCACGGCGAGGGCGCACATTGAACTTCAGAGCGTAGTGAATAATTCTAAAGTAGAATCGAAGTGAGTAGAAGACAGAGGAAATCGAGTGTCAACGCCCGAGAATAATTTGGCTATCGTGTGGGTCACACACGGTATGAGAATTATTAAAGAAAGTTAGTTTAAATTATTTAAGTGAGTTTCACTTCTTATAGGTAATTTCACGAGAGTTGAGGCCACGCACACAACAACACTGTCATGTAATGACAGCGGGATTTTAAATTACTGTTCTTTTTTCGTACCGATAGCAGGTTCAACAGTGAATTGCGAGATAGACCAAAAAGTTTGTTTAAACTATAGCCTTGTGTTTATTTACTCACTCATTCATTTCATTCATTCACTTTTTTTGCAATGAGTACTTCATGTACATAGCTGTGTGTGTAATCATTCACCTCAACTCTCGTGAAATTACTTATAGCTTTCCTAATAATGAAAGTCGAAAAAAGCGCTTTGTGTGAGTCGTTAGGATATCGACGAAGTCGTTTATCGAGGTAATAGTTTATGTCACACGTGACATAAACTATTTCCTCACCAACTATGGGGAAAAAACCCAACAGTGACCTATCCTCGTCCTTTTTCTTGATAATATAAATTCTGTTCTACCCTAGTCTTGTCGATATACATACTAACGACTCGCACAAAGTGCTTGTTGCGACTTTCATTATTAGGAAAGCTAAGGAGTTAAACTCTCTTCCAGTAAGCCCGGAACGTATAACTTGGACTTCTTCAAGTCGAGAGTGAATAGGCACTATCTAGGTAAGCATGCTAAATCATCGATTTCACCGTCACTACCTATTATAATTAAAAAATAATAGAGAAGCTAGCGCAGTTCAAAATTAATGTCAGCCTTTTACCCGAAACGATAGAATTTTAGCAAAGGTCGTACTTAGGTTAGATTAGGTTAGCATTCATAATGTCTTAAGAGTTTACGGTTTAAGGAAAATAATACTTTTCGGTTAAAGGGCGACAATGTCTTAGACTTAAAATACGTAACCTTTAAGATACCCTAACTAAATGTTTCACAAATGGAACATTTTTGCACTATTAAAATAGTCAAACTCAAATTAAACTCAACATTATTCTAAAAGTAACTAGATTCAAATTACACTACCAATATTAAAAAAAAAATAATTGGCTTCAAGAGATTATAAGTCACTAGTATCATTGACTTAATTATTTGTTCACGATGTTATTTTGACATTTAATTCGACATCAAAGGGAACTCTAACATATATTAGGCAAATTTATACGAACTGCCGTAGGGCAATACTCGTGGCATTTTCGTTTCTGATCGACTTTTAAGATATTCAAAATGGAAACAAGGCTATCAGAGTTGACACAAGTTCGTGTGAGCCAAACAATACGCTCACGGATACATGTTACGACACGCATGGCCGAGCAATACTCTGCCACCATTACTTAAAAGGGCACATCTTATTCAGATTTCCTTTTTAGTTGTGCCCTTTCAACTACCGGGGGCAGTACTGTCCGATATGGTGCAGCTGTAAGGGTTACACACAGAGCGGATACGCTCTCTATAGCGGACTCGACAGATTACCTACAACACAAAATTAGCCTGATTGTTCTGAATTGCTTTAGTAAAAAAAAAACCGGTCAAGTGCGAGTCGGACTCGCTCACCGAGGGTTCCGTACAAACTCGTAAGTAGATTCGTGAATAGTTCAAGAAAAACTGTATGGCGGTTAGCTTAGTAGGAGCAAATAAGTATGTGTTACGATCTTTGAATTTTTTTAAAAGACGATGCAATTTAGGAAAACCGTTTTATTTTTCCTGTAATATTTAGGATGATATTAATAATCGGTAATTATTACAGATTTTTCTGTTCAGTAACTTCAAAGATAATTTAGGGGGGGAATGGTATTTTTTTTAACGTTTTTGGTCATAAATCAAAAAGTACAAAATTTAAAAAAAAATTAAAAATGGGTTTGGAATCTACAAATTAAGCCCTTTCATTTAATATCCCATTCGATATAATAGCTCTACTTTTGTTTTTCCACATCCCATTTCGGACCCCTTTAAAAAAAGTAAAAAAGGCATAAGATTTTTTTTCTATCCAATAGGGTTGAGTTAGCGACTTTTAACACTATTCCAAATTTCAAGTCGATAGGATCAGTAGATCTTGCTGTGACAGACGGACAGACAGACAGAGTCGCACCATAAGGGTTACTTTTTTACCATTTTGGTACGGAACCCTAAAAAGAGTTCCTATATTACCTACTTTAAATTAACGCGGTTTTGGACACATTGAGATAGTTTTACAGGTCTACATACACAGACATGGGTACGTGCAACTGTGTCAAAACGTCTAAAAAGAAAAGATAAAATTATAATTGCATTAGACTTGTGCTTTCTCTTAAATAAAGTATAGGTCAACAATTGGCAAAATAATGTTCGCTCATAGAGAAAACGGCTTAAAATAGCGTTTTTGCCCAAAGCTTCTTAATCCGCTCGACCCCCGTGTGTAACCCCCATAAGCTACGTGTCATAAACCCACGCGAAATGAAGCCACGTACAGACCGCGAAACTTCGTTTACTCGCTGGTGGGCATGGGCCCTAATTTAGTTGTTGTTACCTACATCTAGTTTATTTTTGTACGGGTAGATTTTTATCATATTTGTGTTCGTTGTTTTAATAAAAGTATGCTTGTATCCGCTACCCAAATCCTGATAAAGGTCGTGGGTCCTGTTAAAGCAGCAGCTGCTCATCTGTTTATTGCGTCTCTGACGACCGAGCAAAACTTGCCTGAGGATGGGCCTTTCACTTGATCGCTTCATCTGGTCGGGGATCGTTCCCGTGCTCATTCGCTAACAATGTCCAGCTTTTCATGCCTTTTAAATAACCTTCTTCAAATTTCTATTCAATTCACAAATCAAGAATTACTATACAAGATAGCCCTATAGGTGCACCTTTAAAAGTTGAAGAGTTCCATCAGTTTCCCCAAAGTGCCATCATCAGATAATACTTAGTTGCAATGTAAAAAACTGGAAGGTGTACCGTACCCTTTAAAAAAAAATCTAATCGGTCGAGCCAGCGTCCAATAATCAGGGAAAATACATAAAGAAAAATCCCAACACATAGAGAACCAACTATTATTTTTTTTTATTAAGGCGACTCGAATCGGTCGATTTTCCATATAAACCAAAAGACATGCATTGTTTGCTTCTAAGGGATCAATTATGTTTAAAATGTGTTTTGTTTTATAGCTCTCTTCGCCGTATGGAAAACCGATCGACTCCAATCACCATCCTTAACTTGACAATGTGCACCACAGTTCACAAACCCTTTGGCCATCTTTTGTATTTTTTTTCCAACTGCTATCGCACGTTACTGTTGAATCCCGGCGAGGCTTGAATTGTGAACCTTCTGTATTTTTTGCGAAGTTAAGGGTTTAACAATCATTACACGTCAAACCGTCCCGAATAACAACATCACATTACTCGCAACACATGTAACTAAAAACCTTACATGACAAACTTCACGGCAGCAGACGCTGCGGCTTTCATCACGAAAAGTTTTAACCGTCTGCCGTTTACTCAAAATGCAAATTACAGGCTCCAAAGCGAGGAGTTAGCGCCTCCCAGGATGTGATACAACGGAACCCAGTATTAAACCGCACGATTACGCTATAAATTTCAGCGTGGCTAGCGTATGTTTCGTGTACTATGTTTACACGTTTTTAAGTGCCTGTGTTCAGGTATGGTGTAAATTACACTGCAGTAATCTATCTTCTAGATAGTATCGTTAAGTTAAAATAAAATTTACTACATCTAGTATTGTGATGCAGGGCTTCATAGTTGAGTTAATAAAAGTGCAACATCTGTAAAAGCAATAGAATGAACTGATGAGTTTAGTGTAGTCAAATGTTGACCGTAGCAAAGTTCAATTGAGGTAGAGACTAAGTGCGTCATTTTAGAAAATACCAACAAAGATCTTTTGCGGACACAATCAGTTGGGCTTTTGTATTGAAGTCTTTGCGGATCAATTTACTCAAAAAAGGCTAGGTTTTTTGGATTTTCACTATGTAAAACATAATATTTTATATTTATTTTAAATTTTGCTAGTGGCTCTGTGAGCTGTTTATTAACATGTATCCGCCATTCTAAAAAAAAAACTAACCAAAATATTTGTATAATTATCAAACTAGCTTACAAACTTTTACGAGAATCAGTTGACAAATGCGACCTAATAGAGAAGAATAGCCAGATATGCGCCGCACAGACAGACATTCGAAACCATATTTGACCAAGCTAAAACGGAGACGCTTTACTCGCTCGGTCAATTAGTATATTTACGAAATGGACTTCAGCATTTTTAATATGGATGAACTAAACACTGATAGTAAACAGAGTAGGTATTGTAACTTTACGACGTACATACATTGTAGGAAGTCATTACCGTATATTGGATAAAGACAATAAATAAACTAAACAAATATACGCAAACTACTCAGGGCTAAAGCGTTACACAATATAAAGCATACAAAGTTCCCGTCTTCATTACGGAGGGAAAGTTAGAAAAGTTTTGATGGACGGAGTATTAATGTTGTTCAAGACTTGCCAACAAATTAGGCACACGTGTTGCGATTCCCTTGTTATCATAGTGGGTAGGCTATTGACAGCAGTTATCGCGACTGAAGCATTCTTATACATACTTACCAGTTTGCTTGAAGGTGCGTACGTACACAGCGCGCACACATGCAAGCTGCGCGATGTTATTTTGTACCAAGATTTATTGCTGTATTATCTGTGGTTCCGCTGCGCTTACCTCCGCATCAGTGGAAACGCACTCTAAGGGGTACACATGATCTGACTACTTTGACTAGTCAAGACTAAACAAATTATCTATGATCTACATACATTATATATTTACATTTAGTAAATGAGTCATTTTCAAAAAAATTGTACATAGTTAAGGGCCTAATAAAAACAACATCACGATCGCTTCCTTTGTGTTACGAAAGTTAGGCATACAAACTATATGGGTAACTTTCGTAACACAGAGGAAAAAATTAAGTTTTGTTTTAATTAAATCAAGTAGATTCAATAAAATCGTAGCACGGCAATATTTGTACATTAACCAGTGTTTTTCAACGTGTGGGTCGCGTACCTCTAGGGGGTTGCGAGGCTTCTTTAGGGGGGTCGCAAGAGGACGAGAGCACTACTTCAGTAAAAGAACGATAATGTTTAAAAATATAGATTTCATGTATTTATGTCATACATGATCAGAAAGCGAAGGGTCGGGGGGTCGCGATTTTTTTTTCAGACCAGTCAAACTAGCACAAGTAGCAGCGACTTCATTTGTCATGCGACAGAGCATAACCTGTCACTGTCACACTAAATTGAATGGAAAGAGATAGGTAGTATTTGTCGCGCGGCAAAGAGTCGCGCGTTACAGTGGTGCTAGAGGTACAGGGGGGTTATGTCATGAAAAAGGTTGAAAAACACTGCATTAAACAATCATCCGCAAAAGTAACTGGGGAGTTTGAAAAATAAGTCATAAAATGCTAATAAATAGTTTCTGATTGTTGGTTTATCTATTTGTCTGTTTGTGTGTGCGCATCACGCAATAACGTACGTAATATAAAGCATACAAAGCAAATTCCCGTCTTCATTTCATTACCGAAGGAAAGTAACATAAGTTTTGATGGATGGAGTATTAATATTGTTCAAGACTTGCCAACAAATTAGGCACACGTGCTGCGATTCCTTGTTATCATGGTGGGAACTCAACCGACAGCAGTGCAGTTATCGCGACTAGAGCATTTTTACGAATACTTACACTTAAAAGTTTGCTTGAATGTGCGTAAGTGTACGGCGCGCACACATGCAAACTGCGCGATGTAACTTTGTAGGAAGAGTTTTGCTGTATTGTCTATGGTTCCGCTGCGCTTAGCCTAAGGGAACGCACTCTAAGGGAGATACACATGATCCACCTACTTTGACTAGTCAAGTCAAAGTAGATGATATACGATGGATACCTTAGTACACAAACACACAGTAACACAAACTTTTACTATTAATAGGTTGGGATTAGTAGGATTTACTAATTAGCTAAGTAAATATATTTCTATGTCAGTATAGTAAACATTTCCATTGCCGAAATAGGATTTAGAATTCGCCTGTTGACTCGATTTTATTTCTGTCGTAAATCGATTCTACTATTTGTGAGGAACAAATATCTATATGACATCTAATACACTTGTATAAGTATAACAGCCACAAATTGTAATCAAAAGTAGCAGATCGCACTGAGCATTGAAAACGCTCTATACAAAACAGGAGGAACGTATGACGTCATCGGTTCCATCGCTGTACTAAGTTGTATGAAAAAAATAGCATTTTGCCATTTTGAGCATGAAAAAGTGCGTTTAAGCACATAGTTGTCGTACATTTATTTTTCAGTGTTATTTAAGCATTCCGAAATTGACTTTAATTTTTCTTTAAGATGATAAAAAAAAATATCGTGTTTTTTTAAACTTTGTGGTCTCATAACTTTATATTTTTTATGCATTTTTGGTTTATTTCTTTTGTGTTATGATAATTTAGTATTTTCCAATCCATGTGACCATATTATGTTGTAAAATTCAACATTAGTCAACATCTGAATTTATTGTTTTTCCGTACACTTTGGTAAGTTTGGGTGGGCTTGAGGATTTCTTAACTGGTTTAATTTATACTTAAATCATTCATCAAATCCAAAGTTCTGGAGCGGAGAGGTAAGCTATGGCGATAAATTAATAAACTTCTAGTGGACTTTTGAGATTGAGATGTTCACCTAGCAATTTGTCTTCAGGGAGCCCATGTTTGGATATAGAATAGAATAGAATAGAATAGAATATTTTATTTGCATAGAATATATAAATATAAATATATATACTTATATATATATATATCGCATAATCCTGCTATCCTACTAATATTATAAACGAGCATTTTCTCGCGGCTTCGCCCGCGTTGTTCCCGTTACTGTCCCAAGGGAACTTTTTACCGGGATATAAAGTATCCTCAGTTTCAATTCAGGACTAAGACTTGGTCTACTTATATACCAAATGTCATCTCAATTAATTCAATTGTTACCGCGTTATTTAGTAACAAACATACAAACCTCCAAACACTCCAAATTTGCTCTCCTAGACCCGCTGTGATTAAGAATAACTCAAAAAAAGATTTTTTTCTCCTCAATTTTCCGAAAAGCTAAATAATGTAAGAAAAAGGAAACAAACTCAAACAATGCTACACATGTAAAATAAATGACAAAGCAAATAGTAAAAGGTAGGATAGTAACGAGTGTCAAAAGATTTTTATTTGAACGCTCGTTTTTAAAACGAAATGTTCAACTTGAACTTATTCCAACAAAATTAAAATTAAAACGCAGTAACGAAAACTTTTTTGTTGGAAAATTCGTAACATAAATAAGTTTCGTTGGTTTATTCTATTACAGTAGCCTCCGCGGTCGCGGACGATTCTGGTAAAAGTTTAGAAGGACAAGTTTCAGACAGGTTGGAGATAGATAACTAGGTATTGCTGCAAACTCGTTTAGCACTTTATTTTTCTGCTAGATGCCCGCTTCGTTCAATTCGGGTAAAGAGTCTACTACATAATGTACTACGTAAGATTATAACTCCGGTTAACACATAGGGTACCTACTCTTTGGTATACAGGTATAACTGTATAACAAATGTCTTATCGTGATGCGTGCACAAATGATTTGTTAATGTTTTGTAAAAATTTCTTGCAGCATTTCACCTAACCACACTATCTCGGTAGAACAAAATCTCTACACATTTTTTTACCTGAAGCAATTTTTTGTGTGTCTTTTAACATTAGTATATTCATTTATTGCATTTTATTTTCCATGTAGTATTTCACCTTAGACGTATTTCGCCGTGTTCGATGTTTGTTTAGGACTCTATTTAATTCGATATTGACACGTTATGCGTTTGTTCCTGCAGTTTCATGATTTAGGGGCTATGAAACTAGTTAAAACATTATTTTTGTGATTAATTGTATAGGTAATTAGTCACAAAATTAGACCGAACCCTAAATGGCTTAGTAATTAAAGTACGTAACCGTACCTTCCGATTGGTTTTATTGATACCAAATCAGGATCTGATTATTGGATATTGTTGAAATCGAGGGCACTCTTCAAATACATTAAGTATATAGCGATTAGGGTAACACGTACATTTGTTATTAAATAGGTTAATTTGAAGTAAGTTATTTTAAAATTTTCAAGTTTATCACGCTTTCATCTCATTATTCAGACGTCTGAAATGTGGTTAAAAGTTATCATCATAGTAGCTTGCTTAACACTTCGTAAAACAAATAAAATGAGATAGCCAGTAATAAAACTCGGGGCTCGGAGAAACATCTGATTCGCATTATACTTAGGAAGGGAAATTAAAAGTATCCTCGGATTCGGAATGCCAGCGTTATAAATGCGAAAAGTTGCCGGCTTATCGACTCGCGGGCTTTATGCATGTATACTCCGATCAAAAATAGGTATTGTGACTAAATACTTATCATGTACCGTAAAACGTTCCTACTTTGCTCCAAAATTTGCTCCAAAATTAGAAACTCCGAAATAAATCTGTCAATTTTTAATTTTAAGACAAACTTGTTTTATACATATAACATGTTTTGTATAACAAGAAAAATGTATTTTCTAACGCGTTATAAATTGAAAAATACGCCACTATCTATTTCGTCAAATATATAGAAACAATAAATTCGGAGCAAAGTTACCCATTGACGCGGCAAATCTTTTCTCCTAAGTTAGACCAAATTTGCTCATAAAATGGGTACCGTAATAGAAACAAATAACAACCTGTTAAATATGTTTTCGGGTATGGAGCATAGTTATCCCTGTAGGAGCAAAGTAGGACCGTTTTACGGTAAGCTACTAGATAGTGTAGCTTGCGAGTAATTCAAAAGAGCTACAATAGGTTGGTCTAGCTCGGTGTGCCTACCATGAGTTGACTTTTCGATCGGCGCTAGCGAGTATCGAGCGCTCGATGACAGTCTATCTCTTTCGTACTATTGGCGCGTGGGAGAGAGGTGCACTGACTCTCGATACGAGAACCTCGCTAGCGCCGATCGTACACTCAACTCATGGTAGGCACACGGCTTACTAGCTCCGTTGCGATTTAGACAAATCAGTGTACTTTTAGCTCACTCGCTTACTCGCTCTCAAACAGCTCTATTGAGCCGTGAGCCGCGAGTCAGGACGCGATCAAAACGAGCTTTTCCTCCCTGTCTTGTCACCGTATACCCATTACTGCTCTCTCTTTCGTTCGGAAATATTCGGATTTGAAGCTACTGAACTAAAAGAGCTAGTGCGCCGTTGATACACCACGGTGCTAAAGGAGTTAGTGAGCTAAAAGAGTAATTAAAACATATCTCGGAGAGCTAAAGATTCATATCACTACTTTAGTAGCCATATTTTGCGCACAGCAACCTACATAAGGAATATACGGAACTGAGACATAGTCGTTCACAACAAGACTAATAAGACAGCTTAGGGTCGCGCAACGTGCAAGTGTTAAGTGTGACTGCAGTGTTGAATGTGAAGTCAACGTGACATGACGATGCATCGTTACTTGGTAGATTTCCACGACACAGCGTCGCATCGTCAACGACGTCTCATCGTACCACGACGCGATGTCGTATGTGTAATTATGTTTTGGCCCTTAGAAGTATTTGTTGCAGAGCAAGTGAAACACATAACACAAGAGTCCAAACAATGGAAATTAAGGGTAGAAATTATGATGAGGAATGTTATGTATCGTCACCGCGGAGCCTTTTAGGCTGCGTTTCTTCCAGAGTTGTGCGAGGTAGCGATAGCGGAGCGATGTGCGATGAAAAGATTCACCAATCAACGTGCCTAGCCTCGCTCGACGCGGCCCGGCATTGATGGATTTTTTCCTCGCTCACCGCTCCGCTTCCTGGCACAGCTCCGCTTCCTGGCACAGCTCCGCTCCCTGGCACAGCTCCGCTACCTGGCACAGCTCCGCTCCCTGGCACAGCTCCGCTACCTGGCACAGCTCCGCTACCTGGCACAGCTCCGGTTGAAACGCAGCCTCAGTCTGTAACAGACAATTTGACATCCTTTAGTATGTGAGACGCCGTTTCTGATGGTTTCATTCCACGTAAAAGTAACGCGAGTCACGATTTCATTGCGTGTTTTTTCATTAAAGATACAAATTTAAGTGTCAATATATCAAGGGATGTTAAGTATATTAGGAATTATCTAAGGTGTCCGAATGTTTGTAAAGAGAATGAACAAACATTCGAACACCTTAGATAGTTCTTACTATAACACTTCTTTAGAGATAAATTAACACTTACATTTGGGTTATGATGGTTAAATAGGTCGATAGGAAATCAGTATTTTTTACGCGTGATGTATAAATAAATAATGATTTATCATAGTAGGTATACATACTAAATGCACAAACAGCATTTTAAGACATAAAGTACAAGTATTTACCAAACTAACGAGCACTTTCATTTGAGCTTTACTCGCAAAATGTTTCCATCTTCGTTGATTGGTATAGTACTAGACACACTTTGCGAGTATTTTTTATAATTGCCTTTCTCTTTGTTCCAAGTTTGAGACGTCTCGTGGGTTTAGTGGCGGCTATTTAATAGCCTGAACTGTCGGCAAGTGCGGTAAATATCACATTAAACTACAGTTATTTATAGATTATAGATCAAATGTTACTAGTCTTGGTAATGAACAGCTACAATTTATTTCTGTCTGCTGTTACAAAATTGGAAAAAACCCACTCTACCACCCAGGGTTTTAATTGTAAGAATGTTAACAACGTTACGTCAAAGCATAAAGACAGGCAAGAAGTTACTCTTCGGCCGGGGGCAAAGGACTCCTGACCAAGCTGGGACTATCAGACAATGCTGAATGCAGAAAGTGCGGCGAGGAAACAGACACAATGAAACACATTATTCTGCGAATGTCATGCCCTCGCCAGAACCAGAGTGAAAGAATTTGGCACTGGTTACCCAGAGCCAGATGAATTCCAGGCACTACCAATGGGGTCCATCATCCGATTTATGGAGATGGTGGAGCAGGCCATGGCGTAGATGCGGTAAGGGGTATTTACACTAAAGATCCCATTGGGTCGAAGTGTACCTTTCCGTAAGGACCCCTATTACCAAGATAAGATATTCTTCGGCCGCTTAGGAGCGCGCGAAACCTATTCAACGTCGAGATGCAAACGGTGCGATTCGTACCGGAGCGTTCTTGGGCATTTCTCCAGAAATATGTCTGCGGTCACCTCATTCATCTGGCCATTTTTCATACTAAATGTATGGAGACAGATGAATGAGTCGCAGACATATTTCTGGAGAAATGTCCCCTTATGCATTCGTAAAACTTTGCTTGTAGTGCGTTTGTCCACGGCGCGCACACATACACGCCGCGCGATGTACCTTTTGCAGGAAGAAAAATTACTGCTGTTTTTTGTGGTTATGTTTAGTTTGCTTTAAAAACCTTAAAAAAAAACACAATTTCTTTACTTCACGCTCATATTCATTTATTCATAATAAGTCATATTACAGTCAGTCACCCCCGCACCCTTGGCGGTAGTGTACCACTAAAAGCTCGCTCCGCGAATTTTTACTCACGATTAGTGTAAAATGGCCACAAAAAGTCTAGAAAGTGTTGTCCATAATCTCTCAGAGTCCGTGAGTGCACTAGTAACTAAAGTTAGTGAATTAGAATGTAAAATCAGTGAACAAAATGCATTAATTATATCTCAAAGTCAGTTGATTGAGCAGTTGAAAGATAAATCAGTTTCGCGAGTGTCTACCCCCAAGTTGAAACCACCTCAACCGAGCACCACTGCCCCAGCAGCGCCAGCAGCGCTGCAGAGGCCGGTACGACAAGCGCGCATAAAAGCAGCCGAAGCGACTGCAAACCAATGTGCTACCAAAAAGCGTAGCGCTGTTAGCGCTAACCGACCGGAAACCGTAAGATCACCAATAAACGCACAGCCGAGAACTCCCGACACCGGCCGCCAAGTACCGAACAGTGCATCTGAGTGTGTGGCCACGAAATCTGCTGTAGCGGAACTACGCAATGTCAAAGAACCACAAGAATCAGCATCGTCAATGACCGCGAGTACAGACGATAATGAATCGGAAGACTCGGATAAAAATCCCTGGCAGAAGGTTGCCCGAAAGGGAAACAAAAAGCCACGACAGACGGTGTCCGTAGGCTCCGGAACATCAAATGTCCTGGAGGCCGTCGAACGATTAAAATTCCTTCAAGCTTGGTTGTTCAGACCGGACACTACTGACGAACAAATCTTGGAATTCCTAAACGGTATAATAAAATCGGAGAAATACTTTGTTGAAAAACGAAGCATAAGAACAGACAAGCATTCGTCATTCATCATAGGGATACCGGAAACCCTCTTTGATACTTTCGACTCGCCGACGGTGTGGCCCAAAGGCGTCCGATACAGTAACTGGTTTCTTGCGAGACCCCGCCGTGAGCAGCGGGGTAAGCCCAACGAGTGCGATAAGGACGACGCAGCCGGCAACGCCGCTTGTGCGCACTGAACGCGCTGGGACCGCCCGCGCACATCAAACGTCTACAACAGCTGATCCCGGCCGTATGTTGCAGAATCAATGTAAACAATTACGAATCGTTCAACAAAATGTCCAGTGCTTGCGGAATAAAGTATGCAGCATTGAATCTCTATTAAAATCTGACTTAAAATGTGATCTCCTTTTAATGACGGAACATTGGTTAGTAGCCGACGAAATAAGTGTAACAAATATTATGAATTACAATCTTATCTCTTCATACTCACGTGCCGTTCGTTGCCATGGCGGAACGTGTATTTATGCGCATAATAGTGTAACTTTAGTTGAAAGAAGTGATTTATGTAGTTTTTCGGTAGAAATGCATATTGAAATAGCCGCTGCGCAACTTATAGAAATTAATTTAATTGTACTGTGTATTTATCGCTCGAATACTGAGGGAGACTTAAATGTATTCCTAAATCAATTAGAATTGTTACTCAATAAAGTAGTTAATGAGGACTCTTATATCCTGATAATGGGTGACATGAATGTCGATCTTTTGCAAAGATCTAAACATAAGCGTCAACTAATAGGCCTTTTAGAGTTATTTAATATCCGTTCAATTGTCAGTTTTCCTACCCGGATACAGGGCACTTCCAAGACATGCCTGGATCATGTTTATACCGATTTAATCAGAGACTCAGTGAAACCGTTTCCGTTGGACCTTGACGTAAGCGACCACCGCGCCGTGTGTGTCGAGGTATCCATCGAAAGCGGCAAACGCGCTACCCGACATGTTAAAAAAAAGTTGACCTCACATTCAAGAATGCACGATTTCATAAAGTCAATTGAGAAACATGACTGGTCCATTTTCATAGAAGGGGATGACTTAAATTTCAATTGTCTAATGACCAATACTTTGAAAATTTTTGACACTAATTGTCCAATTAAAAAAGTACCTGTATTGAATATTGATAAATCATGGTGTAATAGTGTGACAGACGACAGTAACAATTTTTTACAGCTTTTAGTTATGTTACAAAAGTTCCATCCCGGCAATAAAGATCTTAATAACTTTGTCTTGGCCTACAAGTGCAAGCATAACGGTCTGCTTAGGAGGACAAAGAGGGAATTCCTCAATAAATCAGTAGCACTAGGCACAAACACCTCGAAATCCTTATGGCGCATGATACAATCGCAGACAAATAAAAGCATCCAGGGTGGAGACCGGCTCGCTGTGCTTCGGCACGCCGTGTGCGGCGCGAGCGGCGCCGGCGCTGCCGGGGACGCGCAGCTTGCCGACTCGCTCAATGCCTACTACTTGTCCGTGGTTCGTGACACCACTCAAAGACCTGACATTGCAAAAGCGATGCAAATCCTGCGGTGTAGTATACCGTCGGTAGCACAAGGCATGTTCTTTGTACCTTTTACGGTTGATGAACTAGTAAGGCTAATTAAACAAATTAAGCCCAAAGGTACAAGGGACATCTTTGGCCTGCCGACTTATACACTTCGAAAATTACCGGTGAATTTCTTGCAAGCTCTCTGTTATCAATTTAATAACTCCGCATGCCGTGGGATATACCCGAAATCATTAAAACAAATAAAAGTTACACCTGTTTACAAGGGGAAAGGCAGTAAATCCGAACTGAAAAGCTATAGGCCCATCTCACTAGTCCCTGCAGTTTCGAAAGTGTTCGAAATGGGACTTTGTAATCGTGTAATGCACTTTTTAAGAAAAAATGATTCATTATGTAAACAACAATATGCATACCAAGCCGGAAGGTCAACGTCAGGGGCTGCACGTCTCTTGCTGCGTACAGTGCTGGATCATCTGGAATGTAAACGACGGGTGGCTGCCGTATTTTTCGACCTATCGCGCGCATTTGACCTTGTAGATCATAGCCTCATTACCAACAAACTAGAACACTATGGCGTTCGTGGTGTTCCACTTGAGCTCATCTCATCTTTCTTGTCGGATCGGTACCAGGCGACTGAGGTGAACAGTGAACGGTCAGAGCCGCAACCTATTGGTGATAGATCAGTGCCACAGGGGTCTAATGTGGGCAATAACTTATTTGTGTTGCTCATGAACGACCTTCCTTATGACTCACCTATAGTTGACTTCGTTATGTACGCGGATGATATTTGTGCAATAGTTAACGCGGAAAACAAAGTGCAACTACACGAAAACGTGCAATCTATCATCAGCAAACTCTCGGGGTGGTTCTGTGCAAATGGGATGATATTAAACTTAGACAAGACGAAACTGCTAGAGTTCGACCTTAAACAATCCACTATAACACAACCCATTTCGGTAAAAGTAGAAAACGTGCAACTACCTACAACAAACCAAGTCTGCTTCGTCGGATTTACTTTCGACAGCGGCTTGCAGTGGCAAGGGCACATTGATAAGGTATGCGCCAAATTGAACTCTGCACATTTCGTTTTATCCCGCCTAGCACCAAACCTATCATGGCCCAACCTCCTCAAGGCCTATTACGGGTATGTCCATCCAGTGCTATCATACGGACTGGACGTATGGGGGTTGGCTGCGGACAGGGATCGACCATTCGTAGTACAAAAAAAAATCATCAGAATGATGGCAAAAGTCGCCCCGGACACACCGGCCCGCCAACTCTTCATAGACTTCCGTATTTTAACACTCCCATCCCTTTTTATACTGGAGGTGGCAAAGTATGTTCGAGCAAACTTGGCTTCGTTCCCCAAGAAACGTTGGAACAGCAACAGATTCCTAGAAAGCCGGCAACATGACTTGGAAACACCCACACACCGGCTTAGGAAAACTGGCAACTGTATACATATAGTTGGAACTAAAATTTATAATAAAATTCCATATGAAATTAAAAACTACAAAACGATTCCTGGTTTCAACTCGCGACTTAAAAAACTGCTGCTTCAAAAGGCCTATTACTCAATAAATGAGTTCCTGACTGAAATTTGAATAATATTAGTTTTAATTTATATGTAGTACCTAATTTATTGACATTATTGAAATCTGTATTGTGATTACCTATTTGATTAATTAATTGTATTCTGCCGTGTGACTATATTGACCTATAGTGGCATGTTGCATGTACTCGTATTTACTTCTGACGATGTATGAATATTACAAAATAAACGAATATGAATATGAAATATGAATACATGTCAAATTCATATACTGTACAAGTAAAATTACAAACTACAACCATATGTAGGATATCCGGGTGTAAATTACGTTTAACAGCGGATAGCAGAGCTGGATGTTTATGTAAAATAAATATTATTTTTTAATAAAATCATACAAACACGCAACATTTAATAACGTTTTTATGAATCAAGGAAATTTTCTTCAATCTTTGAGCCTGGGAGTAGATAGAAAAAAGAGTAAAGAGAAAAAAAAAACACTTCTCCTTCCGAGTGAGCTACTGCAAATTTTATTTATGTAATTTAAAAAGAACAAAAAAATAAAAGCTTCTTTAAAAAAAATTCAAATTCTTAGTGCCTTTGCGGGCGAGTTTCCATACAAAACCAGTCGCGGCGGGCGACATTTGTACTGAACTTCGCTTCTAACTCGCCCGCACAGCGCAAGTGTGATAAGAGGTCATCCATATAGTACGTCCCACCCATGGGGGGGGGGGTCTAGCCAAATGTGACAACCTATACTAACAAGGTGGAAAAAGTGTGACATGGTGTGACGTACTTTGTGGATGACCCTTAAGGCCCTTATTAGAAAAACAAAAAATCTCAATCAAATGTTCGACTTTTGTATGAAAAATACACGGGTGCTCAGTACTTTTGGCCAAGGCTGTACGTTTTACCCGACTACGGCTAAGGCAAAACAATTCCGCTACCACTAAATAACCACATTTTTACTAAAAAAAACCCGACCGCTGTGCACTTTGAAACTGCAGAAAATCCGCCATTTTGTTTATTTTAACGAACTTCATACCCAGTGACACTCGCACCATCAAGACGAATCTAATGATGTATCATTTATCAAAATCGGATGTGCCGTTGAGTAGTTACGAGCGGACACAGGAACGGACATACATACATACATGTCAAACACATAACCCTCCTTTGGGCTTCGCCGCAGTCGGGTAAAAAGGGTGACGGCGGAAGCGTGACGTCATCACATATCCTACTTATTAATAAACTTAGCTGTCAATCTTATCAAAGTATACAATTAAAATAATTATTATTTTACTATCTACAGTTAAGTACTGTACTGGTTTAATAATTTACTTTAAATACCTCACAGCCTAAAATTACATTACATTAGTATTTCAAGAGCACGATATTTAAAACAGGGATCGGAAACCGTTCCGAGTAGAATACCGGTTTTGTTCATTGACACGAGAACGGAAAGGTTCTGGTTTTTGTTTGTGATCACCGGTTAAAGAACCGTTCTTTTGCGATACCGTTTTTTACTAAGTTCCGTTTCTGTGGAACGAAATTAAACGTTTTTCTCGTTGCGTAACAAGATAGAACGAGTTGCTATTTCTAATTTTACCTTGAGT
Source organism: Eudemis profundana (assembly GCA_947034925.1). Lineage (NCBI taxonomy): Eukaryota > Metazoa > Arthropoda > Insecta > Lepidoptera > Tortricidae > Eudemis > Eudemis profundana. The sequence continues at coordinate 5,158,009 of OX344809.1, forward strand.
TTGCCTGCGGGATATTTTGTTTTTCGGTATGCTGCGCACAATGATTTTGTATTTTTTGCTTTTGTGCGTTGCTTAGGTTGTTGTGTTGTTTTGTTACGGATTCATTCGGATTATAAAAGTAGTTTCGGACAATTAACCATTTTTCGTAGATAATTTAGTTAGCAAGTGTCTAGCGCGATGTATTTGGTATATGGTATACATATAACGAGATTAATTACACTCACGGTCAATTAATTCGGGTCATTTTCTAAGGACAATTATAATAGGAAATGACCAGAATTCATTGTTCGTGAGTGTATTTAATTATTTGTAGGTATAATTTTAATTTATATTACCTACCGAGTGAAAAACAAGCATTCTGTCGACCTGATAGAACAAATTAACGTTCAAACTGTTCAAAGCAAAAGATTACACATGGGTGGTCAGTCTGGGGACTAAGATGTAGTGTCTGATGCACTGTTATACCTAATATATACTTATATTTAATTTGGATAAATTTAATGATTAGAGGCAGGTACATTTGTTTCTTCTTGACGAGTACTCTGTACCGAAATAATATCCAGGGTCTGATGATGGAGCCGGAAGGTCGGCATGGGAATTCCGTAATAAAACGTCGGAACCCCATCGTGTCTGGGCTCATTTGTTTTGTCTTGACGAGTACTCTAAACCGAAATGATATCCAGGGTCTGATGATGGAGCCGGAAGGTGGGCAAGGGAACTCCGTAATAAAACGTCGGAACCCCATCGTGTTTGGGCTCATTTGTTTTGTCTTGACGAGTACTCTAAACCGAAATGATATCCAGGGTCTGATGATGGAGCCGGAAGGTGGGCATGGGAACTCCGTAATAAAACGTCAGAACCCCATCGTGTATGGGCTCATTTGTTTTGTCTTGACGAGTACTCTGAACCGAAATGATATCCAGGGTCTGATGATGGAGCCGGAAGGTGGGCAAGGGAACTCCGTAATAAAACGTCGGAACCCCATCGTGTTTGGGCTCATTTGTTTTGTCTTGACGAATACTTTGAACCGAAATGATATCCAGGGTCTGATGATGGAGCCGGAAGGTGGCCATGGGAACTCCGTAATAAAATGTCGGAACCCCATCGTGTTTGGGCTCCATCATCAGACCCTGGATATCATCTCACTTTAGAGTACTCGTCAAGACAAAACAAATGAGCCCAAACACGAAGGGGTTCCGACATTTTATTACGGAGTTCCCATGCACACCTTCCGGCTCCATCATCAGACCCTGGATATCATTTCGGTTCAAAGTATTCGTCAAGACAAAACAAATGAGCCCAAACACGAAGGGGTTCCGACATTTTATTACGGAGTTCCCATGGCCACCTTCCGGCTCCATCATCAGACCCTGGATATCATTTCACTTTAGAGTACTCGTCAAGGCAAAACAAATGAGCCCAAACACGATGGGGTTCCGACGTTTAATTACGGAGTTCCCATGCCCACCTTCCGGCTCCATCATCAGACCCTGGATATCATTTCGGTTCAAAGTATTCGTCAAGACAAAACAAATGAGCCCAAACACGATGGGGTTCCGACGCTTTATTACGGAGTTCCCATGCCCACCTTCCGGCTCCATCATCAGACCCTGGATATCATTTCGGTTCAGAGTATTCGTCAAGACAAAACAAATGAGCCCAAACACGATGGGGTTCCGACGCTTTATTACGGAGTTCCCATGCCCACCTTCCGGCTCCATCATCAGACCCTGGATATCATTTCGGTTCAGAGTACTCGTCAAGACAAAACAAATGAGCCCAAACACGATGGGGTTCCGACGTTTAATTACGGAGTTCCCATGCCCACCTTCCGGCTCCATCATCAGACCCTGGATATCATTTCGGTTCAAAGTATTCGTCAAGACAAAACAAATGAGCCCAAACACGATGGGGTTCCGACGCTTTATTACGGAGTTCCCATGCCCACCTTCCGGCTCCATCATCAGACCCTGGATATCATTTCGGTTCAGAGTATTCGTCAAGACAAAACAAATGAGCCCAAACACGATGGGGTTCCGACGCTTTATTACGGAGTTCCCATGCCCACCTTCCGGCTCCATCATCAGACCCTAGATATCATTCTGGTTCCGAGTACTCGTCAAGACAAAATAAATGAGCTCAAACACGATGGGGTTCCGTCGTTTTATTACGGAGTTCCCATGGCCACATTCCGGCTCCATCATCAGACCCTAGATATCATTTCGATTCAGAGTACTCGTCAAGACAAAACAAATGAGCCCAAACACGATGGGGTTCCGACGTTTTATTACGGAGTTCCCATGCCCACCTTCCGGCTCCATCATCAGACCCTGGATATCATTCTGGTTCAGAGTACTTGTCAAGACAAAATAAATGAGCTCAAACACGATGGGGTTCCGACGTTTTATTACGGAATTCCCATGGCCACATTCCGGCTCCATCATCAGAACCTGGATATTATTTCAGTTCAGAGTACTCGTCAAGACGAAATAAATGTACTTGCCTCTAATCATTAAATTTATCCAAATTAAATATAAGTATGTATTAGGTAGGTATACCAGTGCATCAGACACTACATCTTTGTCCCTAGACTGACTTTTGCTTTGAAGAGTTTGAACGTTAATTAAACAAAAATATCAATAACGCGGTAATAATATAAGTAACGCCTGACTCAATCAATCAGTTTGATTGAACGTTTTTTTTTTTGACAGTGACTTCTTTATTGAAAGAAAGTACAGTAAACTAACAAATACATAGAAGATAAAATTTAAATTTCCTAAAACTAAATAAACCTAAAAACTAAATTAAACTACCTAAATTAAAATACCTAAAATACAATAAAAATATTGCAAAAAGAAGAACGTTATTTGTATTATTTAATTTTGCATTCAGTTTGTTCTGTCAGGTAGACAGAATGCTTGTTTGTCACTCGGTAGTATAGAAATACCTGCAAATAATTAATCTAGTTAAAAAATTACTATGTATCATCTTTAAAAACTTAATATCACAAAACAAACAATATTATAATAAAGAGCGTGCGCGCTTCAACACTCAGAATTTAAACTTTCCCGACAAAATTGAAAATAAATACATCGCGCTATGCGACGCGCTACAAAACACGGAATTTGACCTTGTAAATGCCGGCGCACATCGTCACCACCCCTGCGAGCCCCTCGGCGAGCTCGGCTCGTCGAGAATACCGGTTTTTATTCTCATCAGGAACGTTATCATTTCGTTCTTCATCACTTAGCGATCACCGAAATATTCCGTTCCGTTCCATCAAAATACCGGTTGTAGCACGAACGGAGTAAAATAACGGTACTTCAACGAAATAAAACGGTAATTCGATACCGGTTCCGATCCCTGATTTAAAATACCCATATTATAATACCCCATAACAGGCTACCAACCGTCAATGACATTTGTTGACCATGGTTAACAATTCAACAAAATATGAACCAATTATAGACGACAATCGTCGACGTCAAAATCTATTTTTAACCTTTTCCCCGACCTTTTATTGCTAAGCTCGTTTTTGTCTTCAGTGAAATGTCTTCTAGATTCTTTCATAAATTCAATACATTATTTTGAACGCCTCAAAGTTTCCACCATTGTGATTCTTTTGAATAAGATTGAAAGGCGAATCTCGAGAATAAATTGAGTGGGAGCATTGGTGATGTTTAAATGTGAACCTTAGAAGCACTTGAAAATACTGTCCTGCCGATTTTTAGGGTTCTACTATACTTAGAAGTTAATTGTAAGATAAGTAGCCGGCTTCGTAAAATTTTAGGTCTGATTATAATATTTTTTTCTGCTGCAAAGGACTTTCTTACCTACCTGTATTTGACGACCGCTTTAGCTTAGTTGGTAGTGACCCTGCCTACGAAGCAAGAGGTCCTGGGTTCGAATCCCGGCAAGGGCATTTATTTCTGTGATGAGCACGAATATTTGTTCCTGAGTCATGGTTGTTTTCTATGTATTTAAGTATTTGTATCTGTTAAATATATCATCGTCTAGTATCCATAACACAAGCCTTATTGAGCTTACTATGGGGCTAGTTCGATTTGTGTAAGATTGTCCCCTAATATTTATTTATTTATTATTTATTTATATATTATAAATCAGAAAGTGTAATTATGTTAGTTTTTCGGTAGACGTAATTTTTTGCGCAAATAATGCCAAGTGGGATATCAAAAATACGTTTATTTATGTATATATTGTGTGTTGTTGTATATTCATTATATTCAAAATTTTGTTTGGTTTGAGAGATCCAACTCGTAATAAATATTTATCATACATTTCAAATGTATCTTTGCTATATTTTCAGATAGTAGGACTAATTTTATAACATATTTTTAGAAGTGTACTAAGAAATGATTCTCTCAATTCAATTTTCAAAATATTTAATTTTTTAAAGAAAAACGGCAGAATATTTAATGTAGGCGAAGCCCCTGTCTGGCATCTAGTCTTTTATATAAATACGAGTACCTACTTTAGAAAAAAAACCTTCCGTGATGACACAGTGCTTTAGGGTTATTCTTCAGAAATATGTCTGCGGTCACCTTATGCCTCTGGCCCTTTTTCATACTAAATGTATGGAGACAGAGGAATAAGTCGCAGACATATTTCTGAAGAATAACCCTTTAAAATATTTCAAAATCCTCAACATATGGGCCTTATCACCCTGGCGAGTTGCGAGCGAGTTGCGAGCCTGTTTTCATACAAAACTTTACGCGGTGAGTTCGCCGCGATAGAAAACTGTATGAAAACACGATCGCAACTCGCTCGCAAAATGGCCAAAGTGACAAAGCCCTAAGAGATTTCAAACCCTTATGTCATAAACCCAATGTTCTCTACATTCAAAACACACGCAACGAAAACATTAAGCGACTCCAGCGCACCACAATTGCATTATAAAATTAACTCTATCCAATTTGGCCCCGGAGTTTTCTTATCTGAACTCTAATTAGCGAGCGCAAATAATCTCTACCCACTTCCGTAGAGACAAGAGAAACAATATATGCAATTATATATTCCGGCAATGCGGGGCAATTAACATGGAAATTCTCGTTAGCGTTTCGCAAAAGGGAAACTTTTGATGTTCAAGGAAGAGGGAAAAAATTCAAGAGCGGCTCCCGGCCTCATTAACGGCCTTTAACACTAGCGCGATGCTTCCGGGAAGTGGCTACGTAAGAATTTTAAACTGGTTGCTGTGAAAAAATGGGTTTATATTAACCGTTGGTGCTATTGTTTTTGCAAATTACCAGCAAAATTATAAATCATGTTCAAAGTATTGTGCTCAATTTAGAATACGGTATTTGAAAGATCATTTCCGGAGGATGTATATTTTTTTAAGTTGACTGCTGAAGATGGCTACGTAAGAATTTTAAACCAGTCGCTGTGAAAAAATCGGTATATATTGGCCGTTAGTGCTATTGTTTTTACAAATTACCAGCAAAATGGCCGTTGGTGCTATTGTTTTTACAAATTACCAGCAAAATTATAAAACATGTTCAAAGTATTGTGCTCAATTTAGAATACGGTATTTGAAAGAACATTTCCGGAGGATGTATATTTTTTAACTTGACTGCCGAAGATGGCTACGTAAGAATTTTAAACCAGTCGCTGTGAAAAAATCGGTATATATTAGCGTTGGTGCTATCAAATTACTAGTAAAATAATTATAGTATAGAACATGTTCAAAAAATTGTGTTTAATTTAGAATATCGTATTTAAAAGAAAATTGCTTAAAAATGTACTTTAAGATATTGAAGATAGTTGTCGATGATGGCCACGTAAGAACTTGTAACCGGTTGCTGTAAAAAAAACCTGGTAGCAGCAATGCCGGCTAATAGCCAACTAACTACCCATGTTTTCTGGGTTTTCCTTTCCTCATTTTCCCACAATATTCCCTTTTGTCTTGAGAAAATGGTTGTGTCGTAACAGTTGCTCATCATGATCACCAGCCCTCTTCTATTGTCTTCCTTTATCACATTTAACACTTCCAATAAATAACACATCAATTATTTAATAAAACTTTCCAGGGTATTTCTTCAGAAATATGCCTGCGATCACCTCATTCATCTGGTCCTTTTTCATACTAAATGTATGGAGAGAGATGAATGAGTCGAAGACATATTTCTGGAGAATAGCCTTACAACCGATATTAAATTAACACAAGCTCCAAATTATTGAATACTACCACGTTTACCTTCGACACATACTACAAACCGCACGAATCCAATTAATAATACCACCAGGCAATTAAGTGCTCTAAGTTTAACAGAAAAAGCCGAGCGAAATCAATTCAAAGGCGCGGTTTAAAAGGGTTCCGCCCGAGGCTGAATTTCTCGGCAGATCCATTGAATGCAATAAAATTTTCTGCACAATTGAAACCATTAAAAGCCGACGCCGCGTTGAATGTTAATCATGGACTAGTGTGAATAGAACAATCACAATGTGGAAAGAATCTCATTTCTGCCTTTTAGCGCATAAGTTTATAAAACAAAAGGATTTTACGCAGTCTGAGGCTTATAGAATATACACTTATGGGGTTTTCTTTACTCTCTCGATGTTTTGTATTAATTACAAACATTTATGTATCCTCGTCAGGGGTCATCAGGATGTCCATCAGATTGCCAGTCGAGCGTAGGTTTCCATCGGTTGGAGCAGGTAGTATCACTATGTAGTCATAATATACGAAGTAAATGCTGCGAGTTTAACTGCGTCACTAAGTTCTGCGTCACAATTCCTTATCCCAAACTATTCACCATTTTCCTGACATGCAAAAGATTGATAAGTCAACAACAGAACTAAGTCAATTTTGAATAACCGTCATTGAGTCGCTGTCAAAGACACTCGAGCATAGACAAACTTGACATTCCTTCGTGGGCAGAAGTCCGACACTGCGACATATGGAATAAAAATTATATTATGTATTTGTATAGTAATTTCATTATTTTTTGCAGTAAATCCTGCATTTTTTTGTTAATTCAGCTCTGATGATGAAATCCTCGAGCAGCTGAGAAAAATACTGCAATTGCAATAATATTATAGTCACATGTAGGTATTGCAATTGCAGAATTTTTTATAGTGTCTCGAGGATTCGCTATGATCAGAATTCAATGTTTGAATTTAGTGTTTTTTAAGTAAAGCTATTCCCTGCATTTTTAACGCTTAAACTTTCAGTATATTTGTTAGCCTGTGAAAGTGCACTAGATGCTACATGGAAATTCATACACTTTAATACTTCCATAAACCCAGGGTAAGCTCTAAGCCATAGAGTCTAAAGCTTACCGCGTATTAGTTTCCGAACGTAGGTACCTTCAAATCATATTCGGACGAACCAACCCTGAAACCTCATTAGGGTTGGCACGTCATGTCCACAAAATCCAAAATGGCGGATGCCGCAGACGTATATTGTAATAGACGGCGTAAGGTCTTGCGGGTCATTTTTGTGGCAGCGAGATTTCTTTGTGTTTTCTTTTCTACTTTCTTACTGTGTACCTTTTGTGCTATCATAAATAAATGTATTTCCTTCTTTCTTCTTCAAATACATATCGGTAACGGTATCGGTAGGTAAGTACTAATCACACAAAATTGAATCAAATAAAACAATGGTGATATTTACTATCACATCTCAGAATTTTGAAGGTGGAACTGTTTAAATAATGCTAAGCCAAATTAATTTGTGTAGTTTCGACTACAATATACGTAACAGTGGGCGAAAAGTTTTTGTGCCTAAACTCAGTTTTGATTTTAAAACTAATCATTTATAAAGTATTTGTGGAGACAAAAAGTACTGAAATAATTCTTGAATTGATTTCAAATGGTAAAAATAATCCCGATTCGAAGCTGGCTACGAAATGGGAATTCTTAAATCTCATCTCGTAGCCAGGGTTGCCAGATTTCGTTACTAGTTTTGCAAAAGGATTCAACATTTTACAGCATCTCAATTACAGATATGAACAGCAATTTTTATACGAACAAAAAGAATAAAAACTACATGTAGTCCGAGGCGAGAACGATTTTATTTAATTTCACAATCGCAGTCAATGCGACCAGGAAAGTGAAAGTGGTTGAAACTCTAGTAGAACTACCCAAACCTATAATTTAAAATCAGAAAGGAGTTTAGGCCAGTATTCCTTTCGTGAGAATAAATAAATATATAAATATTAGGGTACAATCTTACACAAAAACCGAACCAGTTCCATAGTAAGCTCAATAAGGCTTGTGTTATGGATACTGGACGACGATATATTTAATAAATACAAATACTTAAATTCATAGAAAATATCTAAGACTCACAATCTCACTCTCGACTCAGAATACACGACATTACTCAGATACTGATATGGTCGGTCGGGCTGTGAACTTCTCATATATTTCACCATGTATACAGCGTCTATTTTGATATAGGTCTGTGGCCAGCGCAGTAAAACTTGAAAAGAGCCTATTGAAGCATCTCTCCGAGTTGTGACAGCGGTGTCCCGAGCAGACGAGGCCAACTTTGCCGAAACTTTGGAGCAGACATCATAATATATTTCAGGGCCACTTTACTGAAATTTATGTCATTCTAAACTTGCCACGGTAACTATGTGAAACTTGAAATACGTAGCATCTGTTTATAGTTGAAATGGTTAAGGTAAGGTAAGTAATACTTCCTTCATGCATAATATTCTCGTTGGTTTTCGAGATGTTCTCGCGCATACTATTTAATTTTACCTATGTACAGAAGAAAAGATAATGTGCTGCCAACTGATGCCGATAATCCGAATCTTGTACCCTATCATGCTGGGGCCACATTAACGGGAAACATCGTTAATATCGCGATGATGGATGATTAACGTTAGTGTTGCCAGAACTATACTTGACATAGACATTTACAACCAGTTTTTTTAGGCAAGTTTCCTATACTGTCCACATAGTGTCTCTTTTGTCGATTTAGTTCTACTACTTAGCTCCTATACGTTCGCTATAACCTACCTAAGAACAATCCCTTTTTTAAAGCACAGTCTTGGTAGCAAAAAAGTATGAATGAAGGCAAAAATACGGTCCGGGCGACCTGCTCCAGGACAAAGTATAAAGACAACCAAGTAGTACGACTTTGGCTGTTTAGGAGTGCGCGACACGTATTTACACAGACGCACGACGCGCGTTTGTGTGAGTGAACTCCATTCTGTGGCAGGCCCGCGCAGGTCCAAATGCTTGCCTGTGGTGCGTCCGTACACGACGCGCACACATGCGCGCTCCTGATGTACATTTTGTAGGAAGAAAAACTACCGTATACCTTTCCGCCCCAACGATTATCTGTTTTCTGAGCTATGTAACATATTTTTCATCACACTTGCTCGAAAATGGTGTCATTACACGTAGGTTATGCGGGCCGTAAATGACCTATTACGCCCTAGGGCGTAATGGTTTTCTTTTTAAATTTGAAACGCTAGTTCTGTTTTACTCTTATTTGTCATTTTCAAAGGAAACGCCAACTTACTTTTTTAACTTTTATTACTGAAATATTTATTTAAAGAGAACTGTTATTGCAAATACATGTAAAAACATATTTCTGTAACATTAATTAAATGTTTAAATATAGTATTTCAGTATTTTGCAAATATAAAATAAACTATTTTTAGTCTTTACCGCTATGGTTTCCGAACGTGACTTGACGTTCGCATTGTCTATGGAATATGTCACTAATGTCACTGTCAGTTTTACAATTTTATTTAGGTTAAGTAAGGTTATTTTAATCAGATTTCCTCACAAGTGTGATGAAAAACATTGTGTGTGCCACGGGCGGTAAAGGAATTACAAACTCGTGTTATTAAAGCCCTCGGCTTCGCCTCGGCCTTGTAACAAACACTCGTTTGTAATTCTTTACTTACCGCCCTTGATACACAATGTACTATGGCATAAGTCTGTCATCGCAGAGCAGATTGTTGTCTTTATCGTAATGTAGGTAATTCTATAGAACTTGTGCTGGAATAAATTATATTCATTTCATAAAATACATTAGCTTTCATTAAATCGTATGTCTATAGCATATATTAGTCATCCTAGACGCCACTATCCCACCGGGCCCGTGTTCTACCATTCGCAATGAGGTTAATGAAAATGAAATTATAATTTTCATTACCGCAAATTGCTGTTACGTTTATTTCACTTCATGATTCACGTTTCGCAGACTCCGGGACTAATCATCCAAGTCGACATGAAATATTCAGCGATTCAGAACGTTATCCAATTTAACTTTGTTAATCCATTTAATTTTACTTAATAGTAATCTGATTAATTTTAGTTAAAGTTGGTCAAATAGTTAATTGACTGATATTAATTGAATACACCGCTTTGTGTTATGGATATCCTAATATTTTAAATGTAAGTTTGTGAAGATGTTTGTTACTAAATAACGCGGTAACAATTGAATAGGATGAGATGAAATTTAGCATACAAGTAGACTAAGTCCTGGATTTAGACAGACTTTATATCCCTGTTTAAAGTTTTCTTGGGATAATAACAGGAATAATGAAGGCGAAGCCCCGGATAAAAGCTATTTTAACACGTTCGTAAAATGTATACATATATTTTAGTATACATTTTTAATTATTTGAATAATAATTAATTTATTTTGGTATTTGGTATGGGACGCTACCTGTGTAGACACACTATCCCCTTCTCGTCTCCACGGAACCTGCAATCGTGCAGGTGCGGCGGCCGAAGCGGCCGAAAAGCTCAAAACCCATAAATACCGGGGTCTCGGCGCCGAATACAACTTCGTGCCGTTCGGCGTCGAGACCCTCGGCCCGTGGGGCCCCAGCGCCCACCAGCTGTTCAAAGAAATGGCCAAAAAGCTGGTTGACGTCACAAGGGACCGAAGAGCTGGCAGCTTCCTCGCTCAACGCATAAGTAAAGCGATACAGCGAGGAAACGCTGCCAGTATCTTCGGAACCAAGCCAAGGGGGCCGAATTTTCTAGATATACTTGCTAGGTATTTTTTAATTTTTACTTTAGGCTTTTATTTTAGGTGTATATTGTTTCTACTTTAGGGTTTTAATTTAGTATTTAGTTTTTAATTCGTTGTTTATGCTGCTGTTCAACATTTTATTATACTTGCCCATATATACAGTATTTATTTTGTAGTAACCAACACTAAAAATTTAAGAAGAGACAGACATTTTGAATTTCGTGTTTATTATGATGTCATGCCCTAGAATCAATCCATTATCATAATAGTCACATGGTACTTCTTCCATAATGAGTATATATTTTAGGCATTTTAAGACAAAGACATTTTGATTTTCAATTGTTTTGAAGTCGAGCCTATTAGATTTAGGCGTATAAGTATTTAGCCTTTCTGGGAATCGTTCGTTTCAGGTCTGTCTTTATAAAATTGATGTTGTTTTGAGAATGAGATAATTAGACATTTTAGCTTTATGCGACCAAGTGAATTTTGAATTTAGGCCGATTAATAAATAAGTCATAATGAAATGGAGCCGTAAAGAACCGGTAACAACAAAAAATATCCCTTTTCATTTCTCGCCGTCGACTACACAGGCCGGCAGGTACGCACGCTGCTATGGGGGCAATTACACACATTTTTCCTAATAAACATAACCGCGTGGCTTACGGGAGTTACGGGCGATGTTTTATAAATCCAGCGCAGGACTAAATGGGCCATTGCGGCGCGCGGGAATCCAACTGAATTAGCTTAATAGCGCCCACTTCTTTAATTCACATTTTATTCACATTTTTCGGTTAACTTTTATTGACGATCAATTTTGTTAATACTCGCTAACGACGTCATCATCATCATCAGCCCTTAGTCGTTTAAGCTGCCATACCCAGTTCTAACTTCTCCGCATCCGCTTTCCGCCACTCTCTTCAGGTCTCCTGGCGGGGGTTCGTCCCACTGGCAGGGCTGTGTCACTCTGCGATTCTGTTGCACGGTAATTATTATTAAATCTTGCCTAATGCATTACGTAAGTCAATGGTTGTCACGCGCCGATTCGAAGCGCTGCGCCGAGTCGCTCGCGTATTATGAATACGACTCGACCAAAATGAATAACGTGAAATAATATGCAAAAAAATATTGCATTGTGGAAGGTTGCCGCTGTATGGACTTAAATTCAGATCACTAACTTTTCTGGCTTCCGCGTTATCTGTAGGTATTATACATATAGGTATAGATAGAGTTTGTCTTTTTACTTTGTTATGCAAATTAGACTAATTCTGTCAAGTTTATTGTGTTAATTACTAGAGGATGCGAATAATTGATAAATCTGGTTAATTGACGTTATATCACATTACCCACAGTACCGTTATATTTGATCCTGTTACAGGAAACACCCGGTATATGTCGTCGTTAAGGAAAGGGCCATCAGGAACTCAACCATAACTGGTAATTCGCAGTCGAGCGTAAATTTCCATCGGTTCGTGCATGGTAATAGTAATTGCGACTAGTTATAACAAACGAGGAAATGCATCACTGCATTACTGCATTGGATGCATTTCCTCTAGATACTGGATACAAGACATCTCCTTTCGCCCAAAAGACTCAGCTCAACCACCACTGGCTCCAATTCCTTGTCTGATGTTTCTCAATTTATAATTTTTCTGACATGCCAAAGAATGACAAATCAAAAACATAAAGAAAATTTCGACAAACGTCATTGTAATGCAACCAAAGACACTCAAGCTTAAACATCCCTCCCACTAATATTATAAATGCGAAAGTTTGTGAAGATGTTTGGATGTTTGGATATTTGGATGTTTGGATGTTTGGATGTTTGTTACCTAATAACCGGATAGCAACTAGATGGATCAAGCTGAAATTTGGCATGTAAGTAGACCATTTCCTGGATTGAAACATAGGATACTTTATATCCCGGTAAAGAGTTCCTTTGGGACAATAACGGGAACAACGCTGGCGAAGCCGCGGGAAATGCTAGTACTTAATATTCCTTTCTGGGCAGAACTCCGATACTCCGAAAACGTATTCTGAGTTTTCATTTTGACAGTTCACTAAACGGCCCCTAAACGGCGGAAGTGTGACTACTTGTCTATATTTATACTTTGGTAATAGTTTCCTCATTAGTCTAGCCGTTTTTGCGTAATTAAGGAACACGCAATAAAAAAAACGCTAAGATTTCGTCGACCTGAAACTGTTTCCTTTTCTAAGTTAATAGTACATTACACAACTAGAGTGGTAAAACAAAGAAAGGCCGAGATCGCAGATGTTTGCGGCCCGAACTGCAAACGAGGGACCTAAATATGCGATCGAGGGCTTTCTTTATTACCTCCCGTGTTGTGTACATCATTTTATGTCTGCACATGGCCAGAAACCAGCTTTTTCCGTACGCGTAGCGTGCGGTAAATACAACTTTATGGCCAGGTGTGGCATAAAAAAAATCAACCCAGGTTTCACGTTACATAAGATATTTCGGTCGTGCCCCGAAGGCGGATCCGCTTGGCTTCGTGTTCGTACACTTAAAAAATCAATACGTATTATCCCACGATATAATGGGCTGCTTTTTACACATGTGTTGTTTTTTTGGTAGCTTGTATACATTGATGTATATTTTAAGGAGAGCTGCAGGTAAATACCGTAGGTTCAGATGGTAAATAAATACGTTAAGCTGTTTAGTACCATGTCATACTCATAACACACATCATAATACTCGTAGAATAGTGGGAGGTTAAATCTAATCCTGGACAACTATCAAGTGACAAGGTTCTGAGTATGTTGAATAATTTAATGAGTGCTGCCGTTTTTGTGCTCACCAGTTGGCGCTACTGTTGAGTGGGGTCCTGAAGTATAGCTGTCAGTTTGTTATTACGGGTGTGAAAACGAAGTTTACATTTCAAATCAAATCAAATGTCTTTATTTGCTTAAAATGTGGTACAATCTTACAAATATTGTAAAGTAGTCTCAAACTGAAGGAGTTTTGGAGTTGCAAATAACATCTTTACTTACGGTTCTTGGTTAAACGAATACGAGAATTAACACAGCCATTGCGTGCGTCATTATTTTACTAAACCACTTCATGTTTGGGACTAGGATATTAGTAATTTTGGAAGTAAACACGCAGAGTTCGATTATTTCGTCATACAATTGAGTTCACAGAGGTCAGACTGTGACTGACAGCTGTCAAGTTGAAAGAGTGTTCGGGACACGGGGTTGTAGCGCGATCCGGACGCAGAACCGCACTCGTGTATTGGCGTTTTTTTATGGAACTGCTTCCGCAGCGGAATTGTCTATTAGGATTTTTTATTTGTGGAAATAAATGGAAATTATGTCGAGGGGCTAGTTTTCATTGCTTTTTAAGAGTTGGTCTCGCGTTTTAATCGCTCATTATTGATTGTCATCCAACAAAGTTTATTTTTTTTTTTTTTTTTTTTTTTACCTAGCCTATTGGTGTGTCCCACTGCTGGGCAAAGGCCTCTCCATTGGGTCCCCACAACTCCCTATTAGCCGCAGCCTCCGGCCAATCGGCTGCGAAAGCGTCTAAGTCATCCCGCCATCTCCGTTTTGGCCGGCCCTGCCGTCGCCGCCCATCCTGTGGCACCCAATTTGTGACTATATGGGCCCATCTATCCGGATGCATGCGGCTAACGTGCCCGGCCCAGTCCCATTTGAGCCTGGCAGTTTTCGCTCCAACATCAGCTATACGTGTTTTGGAACGCAGCGTAGTGTTTCGGACGCGATCTGTCCTTTTAACACCTAGAATGCTACGCTCCATCGCACGTTGGCAAACCTTCAGTTTGGACTTCTGACTCTCGGTGAGTGACCATGTTTGAGCACCGTAGGTTAGGATAGGCAGAATGCACATGTCGACGAGTTTACGCTTGAGTGTCAGTGGAAGGGTTCCCTTCATTAGCGTTTTCATGGACCAGTAGCTCTTCCAGGCGTTACCAGTTCGTCTTTCGATTTCTTTGTCTTGCCTATTGCTGAAAGAGACTATCTGGCCCAAGTAGATATACTCGTCGACGTATTGCATAGTCTGCCCATCTACCTCGACCCTACGTTTTGTGCTATTAGTCATGATTTGAGTCTTTAGGCGATTCATTTGAAGTCCAACTTGAAGGCTTGCGATACTCAGATCTTGGAGCATTTGCTGGAGCTCCAGTGCCGTTGAGGCGAAGAGGAGGATGTCGTCGGCGAAACGAAGATTTGATAACCTTCTTTCGCCGACGACTATTCCCCTCTCCTGCCAGGAAACCGCCAGGGACCTGAAGACTTCTTCAAGCGTGCTGGTAAATAATTTCGGAGACAACGGGTCCCCTTGCTTCACGCCTCGCTCTATTGGAAACGACGGACCGGAAGACTGAAGTTTTATGTCTGCTGTGCTGTTCTGATAGATGGTTTTTATTAGACTAATGTATGTAGGCTCGACATTTTGAGTTTTAAGTGCAGTCTCGATGGCAGAATGGGTGATACTATCAAAAGCCTTTGAATAGTCTACGAATGCTATGTAGAGGGGGCGTTGAAATTCAGTAAATTTTTCTATGATTTGATTGATGGTGTGAAGGTGGTCAGTTGTGGAAAAACCTGGACGGAAGCCAGCTTGTTCGGGAGGTTGGTGCTGATCGAGTTGCCCAGCAATGCGACCTTCTATTACTTTTATAAAAGCCTTGTAGAGATGAGACACCAGGCTAATTGGACGATAATTACTTATATCGCTCTTGTCGCCTTTCTTGTGCAGTAAGATTATATTTGAATGTAATAATTTTGAGGGGATATTACCAGTTTTTAAAATATCATTAAATAGTTTTGTTAGCGGGGCTAAGAGATTTGGTTTTCCTAATATTAGTGCCTCTGTGCTTACTCCATCTACTCCTGGGCTTTTGTCGAATTTCATAGTAGAAAGAACTTTTTCTACTTCCTCGCATATGATAGGAGTAATGTTGTCGGCACAGAAGTATTCCTCTTTGTCCTGTATTTTAAGCGGATCAGAATATAATTCTGTATAAAACTGTGTAGATATTTCCAATATTTTATTCCTGTTACTCTGCTTTATACCATCTTTGTCTCTCAAGTTAGTGATCCACGTTTTGCATTTGGTTATTCCTTCTCTTGCTGCTCTAAGTGACCTATTATTGATTAAAGCGGATTGAACTAACTTTGTGTTATACGTCCGAATATCTGTTCTAATGCTGCGCTTGGTTATTTTGTCTATTTCACGGTATTCTGCGGAGCCAAAGGGCAAACAACATCGTTTTTCAATTAGTTTTACCGTTGTCTGGGATAACTTGTTCTGCTGTCTTTTTTTGAATGTAGTTCGTTTACTAGCTGTCTGAATTGCGTCGAGTATATTATTATATTGCGTTTCTGTATCCGTCACATCAGTACTTAATTGGGCAAAACGGTTTTTCAGCTCCAAGTTGAAATTATCATAATTGGCTGTTAATTCAGAGCGATCAAGTTTTTTGTACCTGTTTGAGAAGATATTTTTTCGGTGTAATTTAAAGTTGAATGTTACTGTTGCTCGAAGTGGCCTGTGATCGGAACTAAATTTGAATTTGTTTAAAATTCCCACGTTTTTGATGATATCAATATTTGTTGATAATATATGATCTATTTCGTTCCTTGTTTGCCCATCAGGTGATACCCAGGTCCAACGACGTTGTGGTTTTTTGTGGAAGAAGCTGTTACAAAGCTTTAGGCTTTGGCCAAACGCGAACTGGATTAAACGTGACCCTCGTATATTTCGGTCGCCTGACCCATGAGGTCCAAGAATTTCATCGTTGTCCAGCTCTTGTCTGGTGCCCGCTTTGGCGTTAAAATCACCGAGGACTATGTTAAAAGACCCTCGGTGTTCATCGCAAGCTTTGTTCAGTAGATCGTAGAAGTCTTCCACATCGTCGTCAGAGTGTGCGGATGTTGGAGCATAGACCTGGATCACAGTTAGAGTTTGTTTCTTTGCAAGTTGAAATTTAAGAACAGCGATCCTATCAGAATAGCTACAAAATTCGGTAATGTTATTTTTCCACTTTTTAGCCACCAGAAAGCCTACACCGTATCGCCCGCTGGTGGATCCAAAGTGGTAGAATACACAATCTTCTCTTTCTTGTGTCTCTTCGCCCTGACGTCTCACCTCTGACAAACCTATAATGTCCCATTTGATGTCTTTGATCGCGTTTTCTAATTCAATTAGTCTTTCATCTTTTAGTAAAGTTCGGACATTATACGTTAACACATTTAGGGTCTCAGTGTCCATTTTGCATGCCGTAGTCGTTTGACGGGAGATCAGTCCAGTCGCTCGGGGATTCTTAGCACCCCTGGTACCAGGGATGCTCCGACTACCGTCATCGCCGGAATCCCCAGCACCGCCGGGCACTCGGGGCCTAATCGGGGAGTTGTACATTTCATGTGGAGGTTTGGACCTTGATCCCACCACGCTGGTCCAGTGCGGGTTGGTGAGTCGCCATTTGCCTCGTCTGTTTATTAGCAGGGTGCACCACGTGCAGGTGAGGTTGGCTTGGGTCCCAAAACAAAAACAAAGTTTATAGCCATAGATAATCTAGACGTCGTGACGAAGCTGGGGAGGCGTCGTTGTCGATGGACACATTCCTTTCCCTGATGAGTCCGCGGTGGTCGATTAATTAATCTCTCTTGATTTCTTTGGTAAGTTTTACCCATGTCTATACACGTAACGAGTAGAATAATCGTTACGTTCGTTGCGTAAGTGTTTGTAGTAATTACAATTGTTTGGTTTTAGCATGTGATGAAGGGGCGCTCTCTCGCATTGTGCGGGCCGTAGGCGGCGTTCATGTTATATTGGTGAACCGGAATCCCTCTCGGATTGACATTGCCACACCTAGCGGAATAAGTAGGCGGCACATTCTCCCAGGGTGCGTATCAAATATTTAACCTTTCTTACTCAGGCGCTCGGCAATCAATTTGGTAGAAAGTCGAGTTGGTATTAATGTCTTGTTGTTTGCAATTCTAGGGGATTTTCGGTGTATGAAGTTTCTGAAGTTGTGGTTCGCGTGAAGCGGGTTTCCGGCCAAGGCGCACGAGGATGTCGAGCTTGTGGATGTGCTGCGCGGCGTGGCAGCGGCGGTCGTGCGCCGGAGCGGTCACGAGACGCTCCTAGTGCCGACCGTGGCGGCCCGCGGGGCTAGCCATCAGGTATTGCCTGTGGCTCGGAGGTCAGTGTGGACAGTTAACGTTAGAAACTATTGACCAAATGCAGTTACCCCATGAACGTGTAGATTAGTTAAGTTAAATCAGGATTTTAAACGGGGCTTGTCACTAGCCGATTGTGGAGGACAATAAACATTTGCTGCAGAACCTGTTGTTTAAATTGACACCCCGATAAATCCATTACATCGGCGCCCGAACAGATTTTGGACAGTAACTGCATGTCATTTGACGCTGTAAGTAGTCCACGGCTTGCCCGCAGCTTGGTCAGTAGTTTTCTATATGAACAATATTAAAACTGAAGTGTGCGGTGTGTGATAAACAATTTAAAAAGTGATATTGACTTATTGTGGTGCGGCTTTAAAATAAGAATTTAAATTTGGTACTGTGGTGTTTGAGGAAACTTAAATTTAATATTGTTGTACTATAGGGGATTGAAATAAGAACTATATACCTTAAATTGCAACCATTCTTAAACATTTAAATTTCACGGGATTATGGAAAATAAAACATAACTTTAGCAACGTTGTATCTTGTAACAAAATATACATAATATAATTAAGTGATAGCATAATTAGTACATTTGTAAGTAATTGCACTTGGTCATAATGGAGGAACATCCAATTACTTTTCATTTGCTCCACAAGGACGAGTTGGTGTATGAGGCACGAATTAGGGGCCATGATCCAGCCGAACAATATCCGGATTTAAAAAAACAGGTCCGCGAATTGGCATTACTTTTTCCTTCGGATGAAATTGATAGCTTTGACAGTGATGTGTCGGAGGAACTCAGATTAGTCACAGCGAAAGTTGGTGAACTGGTACAATTGACATCAGGGTCTCGGTTAGCTCTGAAAAATTTGAATAGGATACGCGCTTTGACAAATCATTTGTTCCACCGGCTAGGTCGGATTCAGCCAACTTCGGACGAAGACATCCGGTCTTATGAGACAGTCATGGACACCTATCAGGCCGTCCAACAAAAAGTAGATAGCTTGTTTAAAACATTTAAAAGCAGTCAGGAGCCCGAAGTTGAACCTGCATCCGCGCCTCACCGCGGACCAGCGACTACAGCCGCGCCCGCGCCCGCCTTGCTGCCGGCGGTGGGTCAGCCGCAGGAAATTAAGGTGACTTGTAGTAAATATAAGGGTCTTCACACACTGAATTTGAAATATTCAGGTAATTCATGCGTTATCGCTTTCATACAGAAATTGGAGGAGTTATGTCAGAGTAGGCAAATTACTGATCATGACTTGTTTGTGTCGGCAGTAGAATTGTTTGTGGATGGAGCCGCTTTCTGGTACCGTAGTGTATGTGATGAGGTTAATAGTTGGGATGAATTAAAGGCATTATTATTGGGGGAATACTTACCTGTAGATTTTGATTATCGCTTAATGCAAGAGATAAGGGCGAGGACACAAGGGCCAAGTGAGACTATAGGTACATATCTCAGCATTTTAAAAAATTACTTCAGCCGTCTCAGGAAACCCATTACGGAGGAGGAGCAGTTGACAATTGCGAAATATGGTATTAGGCCGTTTTACACTTCACAACTGGCGCTCGTGCACATCAAAACTTGGGCTGAACTTAAAAGCCACTGTAAATTGTTGGAACACGCATATTGCCGCGCAACCGCGTTTACTGAGCCGCCGCGTTGCTCGAGTAGCATATTGTGTCCGGATTTGTCATGTAAGTGGACCCAGCCGCCCAACACTAGTAACACTACAACTAGAGATGTGAATATAGTAGCTAATGGAAATGATTTGTTTTGTGTGCAGTGTCGGGAGGTTGGTCACTTATTGAAAAATTGCCCCGCTCCTAAGGAAATAGTTTGCTACCGTTGTGGTGAGAAGGGAGTTACTATGCGGAACTGCCCACGTTGTATTCAGAATCAACGGGGTATTTCAAAAAACGAGTAGGAGCGAGCCGAGAGCTCGTCTCTTCTGATAACCGACCTCGGGGTATACAACGAATAAAAACCCAATATTTTTACAACACAACGAAGCGACACGGTGTCAGAAGAGACAAGCCCTTGGTTCATGTTATTGGTGGTGTGGACTGTCGACCGTTTATGCCGGTTTCGATCTATGGCACTGTGCATGACGGCCTGCTGGATTCTGGCGCGGAAATCTCGATAATTAATGATGACTTGTTGAAAGCGTTACCCAGCAGTGTGGTGGTGCATAGGTCATTTGACTTGGATGAAATCAAGACTGCGAATGGTTCGACCTCTCCCGTCACTGGTTATGTATTTCTGCCAGTAACGGTTGGGGAAAGGACAATTTCAGTACAGTTTTATGTCATTCCCGGCGTGACCACGGCATTATTGTTAGGTATAAATTTTTGGAGAGCATTTGGCCTTGCGCCTGAGATTCTAGGGATGTGTAGGGTTCCGAGCGACAGCCGGAATGTGAAGTGTGGTGTTTCTGAGGTACATTTAAGTAATTTTGATTCTCTTACTGAGACTCAGAAAATTGAAGCTGAGGTAATAATGAGGGAATTTGAAGATATTGCGGCAGAAAATAAGGGATTAGGACGTACTAACCTTATTACACATACTATTGACACTGGGGATGCCATTCCCATCAAACAACGATATTATAGGATGTCTCCGGAACGTCTTAAAGAACTTAACCGTCAGTTGGACGAGATGCTTCGTGATGATGTAGTGGAACCTAGTTCCAGTCCATGGAATAGTCCGGTGACTTTAGCTCCGAAGGCGGATGGATCCCTTCGTTTTTGTTTGGACAGTAGGAAACTCAACGAGGTCTCTAAACATGATTCATATCCATTACCGTATATAGCTCATATATTGGACAGTCTGAAAGAGGCTAAGTACTTAACATCCATAGATTTGAAATCCGCCTTTCACCAGATTCCGCTGGATCCTTCCTCAAAGGAAAAGACAGCTTTCACTATACCTGGTAGGGGTCTCTACCATTACAAAGTTATGAGTTTCGGTTTGACCTCGGCTCCTGCGACCCAGCAGCGGCTGATGGATAGGTTGTTTGGACCGGAATTTGAGGGAAAAGTATGGTGTTATTTAGATGATTTAATTTGTGTCACACCAACTTTCGAGGAGCATCTTGCCCTATTACGTACTGTTGTGGAGCGTTTTCGTCAAGCTAACTTAACTATTAACTTGTCTAAATCAAAGTTCTTTCGTAGCCAGTTGAAGTACCTGGGTTATGTCGTGGATGAGCATGGTTTGAGGACAGATCCAGATAAAATTAGCGCCATTAACGATTTCCCTATACCAACTTGTAGAAAAGACGTCAAACGATTCTTAGGTACAGCATCCTATTATAGAAGGTTCATAAAAAACTTTAGTAACATTGCCGGGCCTTTAAACGTGCTCACCTCTACACGGAAGAATGCACCTCCGTTCGAGTGGTCCGCTGAGGCGAACAAGGCTTTTGAAGATCTAAAAAGTTCATTAACCAGTGCGCCAGTCCTGGCTTGCCCTGATTTCGAGCAACCATTTGCTGTTCATTGCGATGCTTCAGATTTCGGGATCGGAGGTACGCTCACACAGGTATTGCGGGGTGATGAGCACCCAATAGCTTTCTGTAGTCGTTCTTTAACTCCTAGTGAGCGCAACTTTTCCGCTACCGAAAGAGAAGCATTAGCAGTGGTGTTCGTAGTGGAACATTTTCGACCTTACCTCGAGGGAAGCAAGCCTTTTAAAATATATACGGACCACGCTAGTTTAAAATGGTTTATGAACCTAAAAAACCCGAGCGGACGACTCGAAAGGTGGGGCTGTAGACTATCGCCTTATAACTTCACCATTGAACACCGCCGCGGTGTGGACAATGTGGTGCCTGACGCGCTCTCAAGAGCTGTGCCAGTATCCTCTGTGGAACTCACCACGACGGACCAGTGGTTTTCGGAATTGTATAAGCGTTGTCGCGAGAAGCCAAATAGTTGTCCCAATTTCCAAATAACGAACGATAGGTTACTTCGGTATACTAAGTCACAAGGTAAGCTGAGATCAGACTATAGTTGGAAAGAGGTCGTTCCTCGTGACTCGATAGATACAATCTTAGCAGCAAACCATTCGGACCCCATGGCAGCGCACTTAGGTACGGCCAAGACGTATCAACGTCTCAAGCTCCGTTATTATTGGCCAGGGATGTACAAGGATACTGTTAAGTTTGTCTCAGAATGTGATACGTGTAACGCTTATAAAATTCCGAACGTGAAGACCCCTGGACTAATGGGAAGTGCCAGAGTTTGTTCTCGTCCCTTCCAAACTATAAGTATTGATTTAGTCGGGCCTTTGCCCATGTCGAGGCTGCAGAATACTTTTTTGCTTGTAGTGATGTGTTACTTTACTAAATATTGCTTGCTTTTTCCATTGCGTCGTGCCACCGGCAAGGTGATAGCACAACGTTTAGAGGATCACGTGTTCTTAGAGCACGGGATTCCACAAACGATTCTTTCAGATAACGGCTCGCAATTTTGCAGTAGGGACCTTGTATCCATGTTTGAAAAGTATCATGTCCCAAACATAAATTTTGGTCCAGTATATTGCCCACAGGTTAACCCAGTAGAGAGGCAAAATAGGACTATTATGACGGCAATATCTAGTCTGGTTGGAACGGACCATCGTACGTGGGATGTGAACATACATAAAATCCGGTTTGCAATAAATACGTCGATTAGCGCTGCCACTAAGTATAGCCCGTTTTTCTTAAACCACGGTCGCGAAGCGATCGCGGATGGCGATAGCTATCGCGATTTCGAAGACCTCGATGAGATAATTTTCTCTTCACGACAAGACCTCTACGCTAACCTAGGGGAGTTAAAATTAATTTTTGCTGATGTTAAAAAAGAATTGGAAAAGGCGCATGAAGTTAACGCGAAATATTATAATAAAAAACGTAGGGAATTAGAATTTGAGATTGGAGATGTTGTGTGGAAACGCACGTATAAACAAAGCGATGCGTCTAAGTATTTTGCAGCTAAATTGGCACCAAAATACGAAAAATGTGTAGTTGTAAGAAAACTTTCTAATTTAGTGTATGAGTTGGAGGATGGAAATGGCAAGTCCATTGGTAAGTGGCATGTAAAGGACATGAAGACGGTACCGGAAAGGGGTTAAATTCACAAACAACTTCGGTTAGGAAAACTTTGTCTAGATGGTTCGCCACAAACTGTTTCTTCGCCGTATGCAGAGATGTCGAGAGAAAGAGAGATGTGTTGGGGAAGGGAATAGTTTTAGTCTTTTTACATGGTGTTTAGGTTTACAACTTTTACAATTTTTTTTTACATGTTTACAATTTACACTGTTGGACGATGAAGTGGTAGGGTGAGGTGATCGTCGGACGCACAGCCCGCGTGTTGACCACCGCGCTCGTTGTGCCGCCGACGTTGACCCCCTGGGGCTGCTGTGTCAGGCCGTGTGAGTTGAGGTGACGTTTTCGACCTGGAAGGCCTTTCTTTGAAATGGTCCTCTGGAGGATTGTTGGTGTTGGGTGTCTTTTATTTGACGACACGTTGTGTCGGTGGAGTTGGTGGATGGCGAACGCGCGGTCTGAGTTATCCGCTTGCTCCCACCGCGCCGTCGTCATCGACCACTTTTAGCCTTAGTCTTTATTTCTTTTTATATGGGATTTTTCTGCAGCATTTGTTCCGTTTTCACAGCTGGGGGCCAGCTGGAATTTCCCGTTAAATCGGAAAATTCTTCTGGCAGGAGGGGTGTAAAGTAGTCTCAAACTGAAGGAGTTTTGGAGTTGCAAATAACATCTTTACTTACGGTTCTTGGTTAAACGAATACGAGAATTAACACAGCCATTGCGTGCGTCATTATTTTACTAAACCACTTCATGTTTGGGACTAGGATATTAGTAATTTTGGAAGTAAACACGCAGAGTTCGATTATTTCGTCATACAATTGAGTTCACAGAGGTCAGACTGTGACTGACAGCTGTCAAGTTGAAAGAGTGTTCGGGACACGGGGTTGTAGCGCGATCCGGACGCAGAACCGCACTCGTGTATTGGCGTTTTTTTATGGAACTGCTTCCGCAGCGGAATTGTCTATTAGGATTTTTTATTTGTGGAAATAAATGGAAATTATGTCGAGGGGCTAGTTTTCATTGCTTTTTAAGAGTTGGTCTCGCGTTTTAATCGCTCATTATTGATTGTCATCCAACAAAGTTTATAGCCATAGATAATCTAGACGTCGTGACGAAGCTGGGGAGGCGTCGTTGTCGATGGACACATTCCTTTCCCTGATGAGTCCGCGGTGGTCGATTAATTAATCTCTCTTGATTTCTTTGGTAAGTTTTACCCATGTCTATACACGTAACGAGTAGAATAATCGTTACGTTCGTTGCGTAAGTGTTTGTAGTAATTACAATTGTTTGGTTTTAGCATGTGATGAAGGGGCGCTCTCTCGCATTGTGCGGGCCGTAGGCGGCGTTCATGTTATATTGGTGAACCGGAATCCCTCTCGGATTGACATTGCCACACCTAGCGGAATAAGTAGGCGGCACATTCTCCCAGGGTGCGTATCAAATATTTAACCTTTCTTACTCAGGCGCTCGGCAATCAATTTGGTAGAAAGTCGAGTTGGTATTAATGTCTTGTTGTTTGCAATTCTAGGGGATTTTCGGTGTATGAAGTTTCTGAAGTTGTGGTTCGCGTGAAGCGGGTTTCCGGCCAAGGCGCACGAGGATGTCGAGCTTGTGGATGTGCTGCGCGGCGTGGCAGCGGCGGTCGTGCGCCGGAGCGGTCACGAGACGCTCCTAGTGCCGACCGTGGCGGCCCGCGGGGCTAGCCATCAGGTATTGCCTGTGGCTCGGAGGTCAGTGTGGACAGTTAACGTTAGAAACTATTGACCAAATGCAGTTACCCCATGAACGTGTAGATTAGTTAAGTTAAATCAGGATTTTAAACGGGGCTTGTCACTAGCCGATTGTGGAGGACAATAAACATTTGCTGCAGAACCTGTTGTTTAAATTGACACCCCGATAAATCCATTACAATATATAATCGTGAACACGCACATTTCACCAGCAGCTGGCATGCAAAACATAAAATAAAATATAATGGTTCCTGTAACAGACAAAACCAACATAGTAATAAATAATAATGAGTAACAATGTCAAAACCATTAGGCGAAGAACACACTGAAATCGCCCGTCGCCGCGATTTTTTCGTACTATGCGCAGCTACACGGAAAAAATCGCCGCGATTTACGCGCCAGTGTGCGCCACCCCGCGATTTTTCCATACAAATCGATGATTCTACATACAAATTTGAAAATCGCTGAGTCGCGTGTCGCCGCGATTTTCGCTGCAGTGTGAGATCCGCCTTAAATAATTAAAATGTCAACTGTAACAATACAATCATGGTTCAATGTTTGATTTCTCTTAATTAACTAAAATACAATAAATACAGTGACACTATTCTACATGATCAGTATAAATTCAATGTCAGATAAATGTAAAATGCCAGGATTATAAATATTAAATGTCAGAACTATCCCGAATCAAAATTGGCTAAAGCTACTTAAATCTAATAATCAGTCAGTCTTTATAATAATTGAAATATTCGTCAATACAATAAAAACATTGTTCAATTAACCATTTTTTAAGCGGTATACTGCGGCAGCGAGATCCAAGTCTTGGTTTGGCAAATCTTTTACATAAAAAGTGTCCTTGTCAGGTAAAAGGTCACTTATCTAAGCATAAACATGCAATTAAAAGCCGTCCTTATTGGCAAGCGGTAAAGGTTGCAAGCATTACTCTCAAACCTATTAGCTGAAAACCTATCAATTATTTTCATTGCTTTATTTATTCGTATTGCGTTATGATTTAAATTGTACTGTCAAATGGGGAAACGGCTCAATTTCCGAAATGCTGCTGTCACCACTGTACACTTTATAGTGGTAGCTTATTGGACTACCAATCTCATAGTCCCACCGGCGGGGTCGACCTCCTCGCGACAACATCACACAAGGGCCGCGTCCCGATTTGCCCCAGGACCCGAATGTCCTGGTTTAACTTCACTCCGACCTTGCTCGGGCTCAGCTAAGTTTCTCACCTGGGCTAGGTTTAGCGAACCGGCAACTAAAACTCCCACTAGTTCGATACACACGTTCACATAAGGACAGGTTGATCCGCACTTTGAGCAATCAGTGAAAAGTCAAGGTGGCCCTGGCCAAACGACCTGGTTCGACTCCGGGTGCCCCCGGCACCCACCCAGTCCGATTCACTCGGGGTGGTCCGGCTAGCGACCTGGTTCGACCCCAGGGAACACCACGGCCGACCACCCGGTCATATAATCGCTACGCCCACTAGGGTTGCGAGTTAGTCAGGCTTTAAAAAAAAAGTGTCATAGTTCTTCAACCACCTACAATAGTACTTTGTAAAACTGTTGTTTATAGTTTCCCCGCGTATCCTAAGTTTCGCCATTTTGATAGTAGGTATATTTTTTTCTGTTAAGGCGTTTTAATTGATACCTAATGCTGCATCGTCAGACTATGTCTACGTAAGTCTATTAAAAATCCGTAGACTTGAAAACTCAAGCAACGTTCTTGGTGACGCACTAAGCTTTCAGTGCAACACTAACAAGCGCTCAGCGCATCATTAGACGAGCACTAATGAGGCATGGTCGGCCCCGCTCAAACTGTCTGCTGTTTTTCCGTTTCCTTGATATTTAGTTCTTAGTTTATTTCCTTTATTTATTTGATGTTGCAGTATCAAGTGTAAAATAAACACAACACATTTCTAGTAGCTTAATTTCCAATTAAAAACCAAAACTTTATACTTACACCACATTTTTAATAAATAACATCAGTTTATCTCATTTTGACGTAGGAATGAGTACGATTTTCATGTGAGTCTGACGTATAACCACTTCCGGCTGTAGGTATTTGAAATTTTGCCCTATGTATGAAGCCGGTACCTAAAGGTATATTATCTTATATTTTTATATAAAAAAATATAAAGGTACATTGTTCATTTGATTATTCTCCACGGAAAGGCAACACAAGCCTTTTTATAATTCATAAAAAATGTCATCCCATTTGTGTTGGGCGCAAGTCTCTTGGTGACGCACTAAGTTTTGTGAGTGCAAAGCTAAGAAACGCGTCATTAGACAGAGCATTTGCTAAATGTCCGGTGTTTTTCCACTGTCTTGATATTCTGTTCTCAGTAAATTTACTTTATTTACATGATATTTCAGTAATAACAGAAATAGCAATAATAAAGAAACAGCAATATATTCACAGTGAAATAAATTATATATACTTAAGTAATTAAAAAGTAACTGCGTCCCATAGGCATATGATTTTGTAATAACTCCCTATCCTAGCACCTCAATACTACTCTCGCTACTCTACATCTTCTTTCCCGCCCTAGAAATTCGCCCTAGAAAATCTGCCCTACTGAAATTACATGACGATGAATTTTGTAGCTGAAACTATACTACTGAAATTTAGTACTGAATGAAAATCTAAAGAATCTGAAACTACTGGTAATTTTCTCTGACTCTAGTGTAGGTACTGAAGGCTGTTAATACTGAACTATTCCTATAATACTTATTACTGGATGGTTGATGTGCTATACCTACATTAATAATCTAAACTTGTCTTTGGCCATGGCGTGATCGTTCTAGTATTGGTAGGACCCTTCGTTGTGATGTAGATAACCCAGAACTCTTTTCGATAAGACAGGGACTCCGCAGGAATATTTGACTTGATTGAAGGAAATGTAAGTATGGTAGATATAAAATATATGAGTTAACTTTTTATTATCTTATGTAAGAAAGGCGTAATGTTAATAAGAGATGATATCATGTTAGAGTTCTATATTCTAGACTATATAGAAGGTTCTAGAGAGGCGGGAAGGCAGTCATGAGTCATTCTATACAAAATTGTCTGTCAATTGAAGTAGTCTTTTTGTATGATTATAGTCGTTGATATTATAGTATAAAAAAGGTATTAGAGATGTGGCAAGGGTGGCGCTCCTACCTCCGCAACCACCAGTAGCTCCGGCCATAGACGATAAGCCCCCTCCACAAAAAAGCCAGGAGGCATATAACATTTATGGGAAATTCTTGTATCGGCTCAGATGCCAATATTACTGAGAGGACAGCAAATAGGGAGGTTATAACGTAGTGTTATAACTAAGGTGCTGTATCTATAGCATATGTCAGTCCCAGCTCCCCACATGCAGGACAACATAAGCTAAGATACAGGCTTATCTATAGACTGATTCTGCTCTAATACCTGGCAAGAAGAATTGTGAAAGATGGATTATTTTATGGAATTTGCTCAATCTTCACAATTCATGAAACTACCAACGTTTTGTAAGGTAGGGCATTGCGAATGGTAAAAAACGTCGCAAAATAACCATCCACCGGTCAGTTAACCTACCAGTACAGTCGCTGTATGTAGAGGGTCTAGTCATAGTATTCAGTCTAGTAGTCTTGTCAAAGGCAGGATGTCAGTAACCCTATAACGGTCAAGTATCTTGGCCTAGCTATACTAAGATGTCAGTCAGTCAAACCTATTTCATAATATGATAAAGAACAAATCAAAAGTAAGTAGTCAATAAAGCCTAAATCATAATGTGATATGTATTAAGTGTGACTTTAATGTCTTAAAGGTCGGTATATGGGAACCTAGGATTAAACCAGTGTACCTAAATCCCTACTCGAATAGCTACCAAGGGTCCTCCCAGAGCTGGTTCTTATTGACGAATAAGAGTGGTGTATCAAGTGTTCAAACTTGTTATGTAATTGAGAATAAACTCTCCCTAAGCCAATTATAATACAGCTCCCAAAGCACTCACGCTAAAGAGTTCAAAATCACATACTCAACAGACACCGGTCGTAACCTGCATGACTCCCACTAACATTTGCGGGGATATGGACCTTGACCTCCCCGGGATTGCATAATAATGTGGCGTAAGAAATGGTAATACTACAACTCAACTCTGGTCGGTATGATCCTTAGGACTAAGCTCCCCCTACAAGATACCCATGGGTCACTAATAGCAAAGGGTCAAACAAATCGCGAACTAAGCTCGAGTATACAACAGGGGTATGACTGCATTTCGGATTTCCCGCTAGGCAGGGCTCAACTCTCCGAGGAGAGGCCAACAATCCTCCATCAGCCAAATGCTCGGCAAAGCCGGACAAGCAAGCTTGTTTGTATGGCATGCGTCGGTGAAGAACACATAACCACACTAGGGTTTCCCACAGTCACACGGTCATTAGGGGGAAGTACAGTAGACACTCACGTCAGCCTGAGTTACCCATGGGTCCACAAACGGCGTGACTATGCTTGGATGAGCTATATAAACTACGGATCAATATTAATGACAATAACCTCTACTATCAGTAACCCCTAAGGAACTGCAACCTTGCCGGCATGACTCATGTCAGCATGAGTACAATTCTGAAACCTATCCCCAGAACTACTAGCCTATCTCGTAAGTACAGTCAGCCCGGAGGCAGAGACCGCCCCCCTGTCACATTACGGCAATATGGCAGACAAACCGTCTCCCCCCGATTACCACGGCACTTACCTAATATCATATAGTAATGATATATCTATTGCTAACTATACACCCCCTATCCACCTATTAAATTGACCTCATTTTCCCCCCTTTTAAGATCAATTTACTACCTACTCGGTTCCCAAAAGAATGCTTGAAGTTGTCTATAAGTAATAAATAAATTTATGACTATCAGCTGCTAACTTACCCTATACTAAATTAATGTGCAAGTATGTGTGACTGAGTGTGTAAAGTTTATGTAAACATGAATAAACATCGGGTAATAATTGCCTGAACACGGGTTTATCATCATAAAATATAAAAGCATCCACTCATAGAAATGCAATAAGTAACAAAACCAACCCAATAAATTACATGCAAGTATCCGACAATAGATTCGTCTCATCACATTCACAACACATAAATGCATAATAATAAAAATAAATAAATCTCGGTGAAACCAACAAAAGGTCTCGGTGTTTTGAATATGTTCCAATTCGTACTCTTAAAGATTCGTAAATAAAACTTCCTAGGAAGTAAGTTGCATACATAACTCAGTATAGTAAAGATTGAGGGTATGATTGCACACGCAAATACGCAGCAGAAAATATGTATGTTCAGATAAATGAACACTTATAAAATTCATGAGAAACCGCACATTCACACCTCGATACGATAACGTACCACCTGGCTTAAATCTAACCGTACCTGTACGAAACTCATAAACTCATTATTCATAAACAAATGGTAGTTTATGCATCAATTAAACGCAAGCTTACAACTATGTAAAACCGTGAGGTAAAACGTAAAACCCGACTTAATTCTAATCATACGTGTACGAAACTCATAAACTCATAATTCATAAAACAAAATTATAGTTCAACGCAATGGTTGAGGTATTCCGTACGAATTTGAGGGTAGGCGCCCAATCGCATACACTTAATGACGAATTAACACACATCCGTGTGTTCGCACAAATATTTAAGTATCACACATTATTCATAAACCAAATTTATAGTTTAACGCAAATGTCGAAATATTCCGCACAAAACAAAATATCCAAGTAACACACAAGAAAGAAAAGTCAACTAAAATAAAACCCTTGCAAAAATGTACATTATTACAAAAAGCACTTCAAATTTGCCTGCCTATGCTCGTTCAAAAAAATATGCTAACAATTTCGCTTGACGTCTCAACCGAAATTGTTGCTATCTTTGACTCAAAATGCATTTAATATGATACTAACTTTAGTAAACTTTAGACAATTCTAGGACCAAACAGGCCTATGACTTTCAGATTCATATACAACCTCCCAAAACAAAGCAACCCCCACACGAATAGCCCTACCAGTGATAAAATAAAACACTTACCCCTCGATGTCTTCAAACCTCTACGAACAGGAACCGGGTCTTGCCCCAGGACGACGCGCCCGCCGCCGACCCGCACGGCCGCCGATAGTCACGATTCCCTCCGCTGCAAGGACAGGAACACGCCGCCGCCGTGGTCTGCACGTTCACCGCCAGCCAGCCCTCCGCGGCGCCGTTGCTCGTTTGTCTTTGTTATCTTCAATCTAGGACCAGGTGCACGCCGTCGAGCACGCAGCGGACGGCTTCCTCCCCGTGCCCGCTGTCCCGCCGTTGACAATTGACGATTCCCTCCGCTGTAACGTGGATTTAAGTTTCATATTATGGTTCAAACTATGATCGCAGGATTCTTCCCGACTGTCGGCCTAAATTAAACGTAGGTTTCCCCTAAATTTTGACTAGAACTCCTTGTATGCAAGACAGAACTTCTGAAAATGGACATAAATCTTTCCTATTTAAAACATAACCCTTTTGTAGGTAGGCCTGGACTAACTTAATGAACATAGGACCTGTTGACTGAAATGTGACTAAACTATGACTAAAATCTGCCTAAAATCTGACTAAAAATGGGCATGGCTCCCGCGTAGGCCCAGCCTGGACTAATTAATGGATGTAGGCCTTCCCCAATTTGGTCATAAACCCTCGACTAAGATGTGACTAAAATGTGCCTAAAACCTGACTTAATTTGGGCATAGCTTCCGCGTCGGCAAGCCGCAAATGAGAATAATTGAAGAAGTCCCTAACTCTGGCTAAAAATGGCGATAACCCCCCCGTCGGCAAGCCGCAGAAGAGAATAATTGAAGAAGTCCCAAATTCTGGCTGAAAATGGGCAGGGCTCCGCCGTCGGCAAGCCGCAGATGAGAATAATTGAAGAGATCCCTAATCTGACTAATAACTGAACATAATCCCGAAAGATTTTCGCAAAGGTTCAGTTATTTCCTAACACTAGACATAGCCTGTACCGGCCTGTACAGCTTTCGCAGAGATCTAGTATCGGCGACTAAATGTTGGCAGCCTCCAGGGCTGGTTTGACGACGTAGACTATTGATGGCAGCTCGCGAGAGCTGAGGTTGGTTCCAGTGTCGCCGAGGCGAGACTGAACGCTGAAATACTGGTTACATCGGGTTTTATAGACGTTTCTCCCGGTTTTTCGTATGTACATGATTTTCAACCTTATGTCGATCCTTCGATATCTCAGTCTCATTATGCACGATTCTTCATCAGGGTAAATTTCACACATTCATAGTTCCGGGACATCCTCTGATTGGAAGAAGCAAGATCACGCCACTTTCTCATTTGGCTGAATATCGCCCTTATGACTAAAGACATACAGCCTATTTCTTTGTTTGATTTGAGGAATTTTATTCCGAGGGTAGTCCGTATAACCGTCCGTTTCGTAAGCGGTGATCCCAATTATTGAAACATAAATTCCCGAATGTTTCCCATTTATGCTAAAATACTGTTGTCCTAACGTATAATAACACATAAATAAATTATCCTTTTAATGTCCTTTTCTAATTACTAGAAAGCTTAATTATAGTCTACCTATTTTATTATCTAATCATACAATTATTCTCCAATCCAATTTGCTCCTCCAGTAATTGGCAACATTTTTCGATAATCCAACAGTCCAAAAATACTGCACACATATGCATATCATTGGGACGTTTTGTGATTGGTCCATAAAAAGGCGCCAATATTTTACGGTTTGCCCAAAATCAACCTTATGTCTAAGAGCAAAAGGTCTATTCCTTAGGAATCTTATCTACGGGTACTTTCGATTATTTATCTTTGCCATAGACAATCAGTTCTGTATTAACTAAGTTTTCCCATTTGAACCCGCAAATAATATTATTAATTTAGCTATCACAAATCACTTTCATAAACTCACCAATAATTTTCTCTTAATTTTCTAATCTATATAATATAATTAATCTAAATTAAAACATTATCTTAATTCCGATAATTTTCCCTAAACCATAACTTACGCGATTGTATTTGTGACATCACTTCAAATACATTCGGTCAGTTTCGATATCATTCCTTGTTTACGTTCACGTGGCGAAGAAAATTAATTAAGTATTGGAATAATCTGCAACTGTCCTATGTTATGTTTATAAGTGCCAGGGTTGTAAATATACCCTTCCTTGGGTGCTTTCGTCACCAACGTCCATGGATAATTATACTAGGTAAGATTGCAAATCTTTCATATCTTTTCCTAATATAATGTTTATCCAAACGCCTAACGTAATTGTTTGAGCAATGTTAGGATTTTATCCATTACTCTGCATTTCTTAGGAGCTTCAGTTCGGTCGGTTGAACTGGTAAGCCTTACAATTTTTCCAGCTCTGAAACCCGTAACTGAAGTTTGCAACTGAAGTTTCAAATTCTGAATAAACTCAATTATTTTAATCCGTGGGCGATACTAAGGATCGTCACAGCCGGCCCCAACTATTATGCGCAGTCGCCTTCGGCTCTAACGTAGAATAATAGTTCCTCTTAAATAAATAAAAATCTTATCTTATAATAATAGTTAAACAGCAAGGCCTTGTCCGGTTGAAGAAACCCATTTAACCAAATGCAATCTTCACTGTCTCATCACTATTATACACCACTTAACATACATCACATAGACATTCATCTCATATCAAAACCCGGGTGTCCCCTCCCCCCTCTTATTCGCTTACAGACATTTATACATTCTTCCTCAATTGCATCTTCTTAAATTAATACAATTCACACTATCTATCTCTCATTGTGCGCGCAAGTTCATTCCGTTTCATACATCCAAACAAGGTATTACCAGTAAAACTAAAAAATTAAAAAATATTCATAAAAAATTTTTCAGCACAGACTGTCCTTAGCCCAAAATAAAAAAATATATCTATCATACCTTTGTATGTTGTGATATACCTTAAAAGATACATAATACCGGTTCCTCAAGACTTAAAACTATAATGATAGAGTTATAATGCCACCACCGCTTATGATAAAAGTAAAACATTTTTCCAAATTGGAACCTTTAATTTTAATTCCATAGTTATGATTTTTAACCCCTATATTTGCAATATTCAGAGTCATCCTGTATATCAATAAATATATAATATATAATGTCTACATTGTAAAATGGAAATTAATGAATACCCTTTTAAAACCCCTATTAATCGCTCAAGGTTTAACATGGATTACTTCTTCTTTAACTTATCTTAACATAGTACATATCCGTTTACTTTGTTCCATTTCATGGCATAGCATCAAATTAATTAAGCAAATATGTAGCTCATAAAATGCAGCGAAATTCAAAAGATAATAAACTTCCAAAAGTTATACTATGAACTAATCATAAAAGTATAGGCATGACCTTGATTTGAATAGCTTATAAATGACTAGCAGTCTAAAATATGGAAAATAATCATTGGTAGTTATTGAGTTAATAATATCATAAATACCCTAATCACTTTTTTTTTCCTCTGCTAACGATTAATGTCCTATTTTTGTTTTCATTTTGTAACAGTTTAACTACCCTTATACGGAAAAAGAAAAATGAAGCGCCTTTAAAGGTTAATGGTGATGATGATGGGTGAAAACTTCCCTACTATAACATTCTAACAGGTAACATCAAAATGTATACCGCAACGGCAGGAACCCTGGTGTAGAGAACGAGTGACCAAAGGACTTCATTACGACTGAACCCTAAAACTACATTAATAATTTTAATAACAAACAAGGCCCTAGCCCTAAGCTACCCTAGGCCAACAAGACCAGTTGATACCTCTACTAGGTACTAACTTCGATTGGCTAACTAGTTTTTCTCCTAAGGCTTCTTAAATACGGCTCCGTACTAACCTGAGCTACTGAAATTAATTTGCACACATATGAAGTCGCCAGTTGAGATTTGATATAGAACAAAATTACTTAAACCTTATTTACGAATTCCAAGTTAAACAAACGAAAATGAGATCTATCTTGATGTTGCCGCCATTTAATGGTTTATGAGATTAAACAACATAATACTTGAATTTTCAAATTGGTATTTCTGGGTTGTACTTGAAAACGCGCGATCTATTTCAACGCCAGCGCCATCTACAATTTAACGGGTTACCTAAGATAGCCCTAGTACCCGTTACTGGACGGAGCGAGTTGTATTAGTTTTTAACAATAATTCGTCTAGCCTACTATAGATATCTATGTGATTGCGTACATTGTTGTGGGTGTTTGAGATAAATACTCGATCGCTGCTAGTTGCTACCTGCGATAATAAATTAAGAACTTCATCAAGATATCCCATGATGGTATATATCTACCTTATTTAATTCATTGATCTTCATTAAAAGAGCTCCTACAGGCGTAAATGTGGGTTTGACCTATGAGCGAGATGACATTATTTAAAATCCACCCGTCATACTTGAAGGCAATATTCACTTCTAACAGCCTACTTTGTACTCATACCCTGTATGCTTCTATATTTGTGACTAAGCAAAAGACTAGCCTAAATTATAGGAAGAGAAAGTAGAATTTAAATGTCCTCGGATGTTTGTAATTTTGAACCACCTATACTCTCATAATTATTGACCTGAGAAAGAAAGTTTATATAACAAAACATGCTTATTTTATCATGTTCTATAAGATTCTTTAACAAAAATGTAGGGTTTTATAGACATTAAAATTTACCCTCAAAAATTTTCTAAGTCTTAGGTTCATATAAATTTCATAACGTTTGAACCCCAATATCTCATTAAATACTAATCTGAGGGGAAAAGTTTATATAATAAAACATGCTTATTTTATCATGTTTTATAAGATTTAGTGACAATAGTAGAGGGTTATACTATAAAAAAAAACCAAAAATTTTCTAAGTTTAAGATTTGCTCAGGCTCGCTCGGTCTGAATTTTAATAGCTCGGTAAATTTTGATTTTAGGGAAAAGTGGTCCGTATAAAAGATGTTTATCTTAGTTACCTCTATGCGATGTCATCATATGTAGAATAAAAATGTTATAATGACACAAACATTTATAGGTACTGTATTTATTGATATTCCGGAATGTTTCGCAGAGGAAACTTAAACACATGAAGGATTCCTCGACAAAATTAGTGTGTAAATTTACTATTTTAATTGTAAACCGTTTATCTAGATGGTAAAATGTTTATATCAACTAGATCTGATATTAATTGTCAACTATTGTCAAATCTCTTTTCAATCATTATAACATTCATTCTTGATAAGGCCGCATCTTTTATTGAATGTATCCTATGGACGCGATGTTTCTACCTAATTTTCAACAGTCTATTTATCAGAATGTATGATTATGACAAAATTATACTAACCTTTAGGGTGTTATATTTTCGAGTCGGATCGGATTGTTATTACTAACTTCATATTCACGAAAATGAACTCATCACTCTGGTTCTCACTTTTCAACTTGAACACCCTCCTAACACAAACTATAATCACCATTAATTTTACTGATAAAACTTTTATGTTTCTTTGCAAACATGATTCAACCAACATAATATTTTTTTTTTTTTTTTTTTTGCGGTTACATCTGACAATGACAATGACAATTATCTTTCAGTGTTGCTTGCGTCATTTAAATTTAGCCAAACAGACTGTGTTGCACTACTTTGAATACTTAACACCGTTCTATAAAATTATTCTAATAGTATCTAGTCCATATTAATTAATTACTATCTCAATGGTTTCGCAAGTAAATTCTGCCAACAAACCGTCTCAAAATATGTCAAATTCCGATTAATTCGTCAATCTCATCATAAGTATAACTGTTAACTCTTAAAATTGTTCTGTCATTTTGACATGTGAAAATGTTACTACCAAAATATCCTATTCAGCTCAAACTATATTACATTGGCAACTCCGGCTAAACTCTAGGTACGTTCAGAAACACTTCTTCTATACAATCATAAGGTGTCAAATGGTGGACTCTGTGAGTACAATTTATAGTTTCTTATTAATTCAAAGTTGGTCAACCTGGTAGAATGTCAAATTCAATCATGATGCTAAACTTATTGCCCACGTCTGACACCCGATTTGGTCGGTTATTAATTTTCCCTTAATCTCAGCTTATAAATTTTTACCGTAATATATGGCAACACTTAGGGTCCCAATTTTTTTCAAATATGGTAACTATTAATATTCACAGACAATCAAAATATATTTTGTCAATGGCTAGAGGGATCTCACATGCCCCGACCTGATATTGGTTCCGACCCCCGATACGATTCTAGCCAGGTACTTAAAATGTATGAGTTGTATCCGACTTCCTGTTCCGATATTGGATACAATGTGAAATATTCCTAATGCTTTGATTATTTCCGAAAATCCTTAAATTATTTAAACGTTTCAACCACGCGACTTGACAATCTCTATTGTCCGACGATTATTTGTTATAACGAAACAACAAATCGTGACAACTTTGATAATACTTATCTCGGGACTGTTTTTCGGTTTCATAAAAAAAGTCAATTCCAGTCATTGATTTTGAACATTTTTTCTGAGTAGTAATGATAAAAATAAAACGACATAAAAAAAAACGCTGAATATGGATTTTTAGTGCCATAATTTTGTAATTGTGATTCGTTTTTAACCTGTCATAAATGTTAAAATCTAAAACGTGAAATATATATATTTAATTGGCAATTCAAAGAATAACAAGATCATAGAAAACGTAGAATGACTTAAAATTTATCCTAAACTGATACAATTAAACTACGTATAAGACTAAACTAAACCTCGATAGTTCTAATCTACCTAAAAGTAATAAATCTAAAATGATTTGCATTCAAAAGACCTTTACGATAATACGTGATCGTAATTATTTTCATTTTCTTAAGTTGGATAAAAAGCCATAAGGTATGCAAAATTCCATGCGTTCAAGTGTGTAAACACCTTTACGTTTATTCTCTATGGTAATGGATTAATCCGACCAAATTTGATAGGATAATACCAGTGTTAAAGTTCGCTACCTGCGTGTGATATCTAATTCTGTCGCTTTACTCAGCCGCGATTCCATAGTTCCATTTGACATCTCTAGTAGTCGGCTGTCTGTTAGCTCTTTTGAAAATGTTCATAATATTCCACAAGAAGAATATAACTAACTTTTTACCAATGGATTCGTGGTATATTATAGTAATTAGTGGATGAATTGACTATGACGTATAAAAGAGTAAGTATGTGTGTAATGCCTATCTTCTATATTTGTTCATGAAACTACACCAGCAGACTGACTTTGTAATCATCGTTAAAATCTTTCACAGGAAGCAAAGGACATATCTTAAGAGAACTTACAATGAAGGGATAATTTAGTTAACTACTTAGTATGCAAATAGTATATGTGATACAAGTAAGTTAATGTTAGACACATAATATAATGGAAACGCCAAAGGATTCTATGGCACCGAAATTCTAAGTAAGTTTTATAATACTACCTTTGTTAGGCCACATTTAAATGTTGCTACCAGTGATATAATATAAAATATTTCCTACTGAGCTTAACGTGTAATTTTGTATCTTTACAGGTTTTCAACGTTACCAGACTTCTTTGTGACTCTTTAAAAAGTAATACTCATAACGTTGCTTATTATATATTATGTCGATTTAATAATCGGAACATGAGTAAATGGAATCTAAACAAAATAAATGGTTAAAAAGCTATGCCAGATGTCGGACCCGGTTTATTGAATAGCATGATTGTAAGTATTATTTCTCCTGTCTGCTAATCCTAATTCAGTCTATAAGTATAATAATGCCTATGCATTATTCCACCAATTGACTGGATAAAATGACCACTGCCTAACACACACCCTATCTGGTCTTAACTTGGTTATAATTTATCTACGGAGAGTCGAGCAATGGGCAAATGCGCTAACGGTCGTCCATACTGCCTATATGTGTAGAATGGTTGTTATAATGGGAGATAGTGGTGATGGGTAATATCTTGTTATGCAAGAGCTTATTGCTATAAACTATCATTTTTGGTTCGGAGACAGCGATCATTGTTAGTATTATAAGTAAGGAACCATAATAACATACTATAAGGTGTCAGAACTTTCTCTTTTCTGTTTCCTAGTTTTAACCCGTGCCACAGTCTACCTATGTAACGTTCCCTATTTTTTTTTTTGTTGTTTAACTATTTTTACCAAATTTAATTTTAAACTTTTCAGGCGGCCCCCGGACCCTCTAACTGTTGAACTCGAGAACCACTTCCCGGACTCATTGAAATTTCCTACTGCTGTCAACTACCAAATGAAACCTTGCGGACAAATCATAGTACCATCAATTAGAACCTTTCAGTATTGCAACTAATATCCAATACTAATTATGTTTTTAATTTTATATTTCTTGGTCGAAAAGAGAAACTGGTGAGTTTCTTCCGGCGCTTATTCTCACCAGAAGGTCAATTACCCGAGGCGCCAAAGAAAAGAATTAGAGATAAGGCATGTAAAAGAGCCCCCGAGGACCCACTTACAGAAACAAATGTTTTATTTTTTTTTTCTCTTGATTTTTATGAGTCATATCCGGTACTATACTACATGCGTCACAACTTAGTGTTTAGTAAGTAAGCTACACTTAAAAGAATCATAGTCGTAAGACCCTACTAGAATGTTTATTTTTTTAAGCAATTTGATCTGGACAAATACGTTTATAAATAAGTTCCTTCTCAATAGTCTACCCGTCATTTGTGTAACTTGCAGCTGCTAAAATACTTTGGTGTAATTGTTGATTCAATTTTATTGAGGTTTGGTTAAACTATCCTAAATCCACTGGTTGGTTCCTTAAAATAAAGTTTAGTTGTAAAGCAGGTCTGCGCTAAAGATGTAATTTGTTCCATAGAAGTTACTAGCTAATAAAATGTTTATATTCTTGAAGTAATGTCTTGAAATAATGGCTATTTAATTTTTGATTGTCTCATGACTTTGTCCTAATTGTCTAGATGTAGAATTCAAACAATAAATCTCAATGTTTTAACCGCAATTATCTAAGCAAATATTCTATTAATAATAAAGTATCATGTTGTTGGTTTCCCTTTTATTTTCTAGAAATATCCGTATAAAAAAAAAACAATTTTACTTTTGACTACATAACTTTCCTTTACTATAGGGACCTAGAAGCAATATCAATGGTCTATACGAATGGAAAAGGCAACTTAGCAGGCCTGAATAATCATAAACCATCTACAATTGTCAATTCCAAATACAGTAAGTCGTGGTCATACCAATACAAGTCATATTATTGACACTTTATATCAATGTGACCTTAATATAACAATGTACAAGATTTGGATTGGCGGTGTATTCGCCGTGCACGCTCCCTACTGCTTGGCTGTTAAATAATTTGATCTGACAATTTTAACTAAACAGGTCTTGGGGATAACCTATCTAATATAGGAGAATTAATTTGTGACGAAAATGGCACATGAGCGCCCACAAAATTGCTTGAAGTACGATGACATAACTCAAACAATTTTCAACCCTTCATCTGCCTAATACATAATTTTCACTTTTGACCTAAACCTTCCTATGACTATAACCTGTCACCTTACCTAGGGATGTACTGACTGCAATTTTAGTAATGTCACTTCATATTCAAAAATGTAATATCACGATTTTACTAGGCTCCGATTTAAATAAAATTTTGCGTTCTGTATGCTGTTTGTAATTTTTTTTTGTCATAAAGGTAAGTATTGTATTATAAAATTACTACTGGACAATTAAAGCTATCAATAATTTACTTATGTTTTATGAAAGTAGCTATAGTTATGTCATAAAGGAAGGATGCACAAGAAATACTATTACGTTAAGAAATTCCCGTAATATAATTAATCGACTACCTATATGTTCCTGTAAGGTGGACATAATTACGGCTAACCTAATATTTCATCATTACGAACTTTCTCAACATAAATGCCCTAATAGTGCCAAATATATCTTTATAATTATGTGTCACGAATGGAATAAATACAATCTATTTTTGTACCGCACGAGATATAGTTTGTTACTCAAACTAAGCTTATATTTCTCGCTACTGAACGACGTGTAATGCCATCACGCGGCCGGATGACATTCTAATAGGGTACTTGCCTGTAGTCAATAATGTACTGTAATCAACAAGTAATTTATTACTTCACGCTAACCTTGAAATCTGCTTTCGAAAATTTGCAAAAATCAACTAAAATTCACCTATTTAACGTTTTATACGATTTTTAAAAGACCAAAAAGCTATAAATGAGGAGATTATTTGATGTTTGAGCACAATGACGTCATTATGCTTTTTCTCATAGAAACTTCATACTATCCGAGCGTTTTGATAATTCATAAAAAATGACTGATTTGATCTGTCAGGAAAGTACCCTATTGTGATGACACTGACATGACGTTTCTCATCACTATCGCTATCAAAGTCATTCATTGCTACAGCGATGTTTTCTTAGAACGACAAACCCTCCTAATTTATGACAACGCGTCGGGAGTGTTAAATTCGTCACAAGTGCCATAACCTATCTTCCTTGTTGCCTGACTATTGTGTAGTAAAAATACATAACGCTACCTAGGTTTTTCTCAAGTGTGATAAATAAAGACTGGGCATGTATCCTAACAGGTTACCGGTATCAATTTGTAAATGCTAAACAATGAATCATATAATACAAAGCAAATATAACCTAGTGAGTGTATATAAAAAAAAAAATGTTAAAATTTTAAGCATATTGGAGTGTGAAAATGTACACCAATGAACTGTTTTGTGAGTTAATTATGTTAGTGTACAAACAGCAAGCTTTACATTACTGCAAACCATGATAATATTTTTTGGAAACATAACCTATGAAAGTGGTTTCTTTAATTATGAAAACATGTCCTTTAATTTGAAAAATAGTTTGAAATCTGGCTTTCAACTATCATTGTACACGAAGAGTTGCAGTGCCCGGTTGGAATCACCAAGCAAACCCAAACTTTTCTAATGATTAAGTGATGTCGGTGACCGTCGGCCCCGGCCTCCCCCTCCTTCATAAAGCAAAGATAAGTGCTACAAAGTCCTTGGGAGCCTATTTGTAGATTTTATTATCTACTAATCATAATTAGCCCAGCTTAATGATGAGTCTACTACAACATAACTACATCTCAGAATACAATTCAATTAGAAATCATAATTTGTCTTCTGAGAGTCTCCGGAGAAAATTTCCAAACATGAATTTTTCGTTCTACAGTGATGAATATTGATAAAACAAGGTTGGTATAGTCCCTAATTGATAATTTAATTGCACGTTTCTGCTTTATTATTTATATTCATATTAATTTCTCAATTTCTTACTTGAGTCATAAAGCAAATAATTATTGTTGGTATTTTTGAGAAATGATTTTCTGATTATTTCCTAACTATAAACTATTGTCATGGTTTAAGGTAACCACCTGTTTAGTAAGATAAACTGTAAATTTTTAAAAATAATTCTGTGGTTTTAATTGAAAATGAAATTAATAAAAAATAAATTATTCTATTGTTTCAGATTAACAGTGGAGTGAAAAGATAATACATGATAATGAAGTATTGGCAAAAGGATAATAATGTTGTTTCTGCTTGGTAATAAACAGTTATGCAGTTATTTTAATAGAAGTGATACCTGCCCTGTGCTCATGACTAAATTTTGGTTTAATTATTAATGAAGACTTTGAAATACACATAATTTAATCAATAAATCCCTGCGGCCCCCCGTCTTTCTATCCATTAACGACAACAAATTGTAACCCATTGTTGGGTTACTACAGACAAGCTTATGATAATAAATGTAACTTTTCTGATTAAACTAGCTTTTAACTAATCCTGGTATCACGGCATCACATATTGTAATAACTCCCTATCCTAGCACCTCAATACTACTCTCGCTACTCTACATCTTCTTTCCCGCCCTAGAAATTCGCCCTAGAAAATCTGCCCTACTGAAATTACATGACGATGAATTTTGTAGCTGAAACTATACTACTGAAATTTAGTACTGAATGAAAATCTAAAGAATCTGAAACTACTGGTAATTTTCTCTGACTCTAGTGTAGGTACTGAAGGCTGTTAATACTGAACTATTCCTATAATACTTATTACTGGATGGTTGATGTGCTATACCTACATTAATAATCTAAACTTGTCTTTGGCCATGGCGTGATCGTTCTAGTATTGGTAGGACCCTTCGTTGTGATGTAGATAACCCAGAACTCTTTTCGATAAGACAGGGACTCCGCAGGAATATTTGACTTGATTGAAGGAAATGTAAGTATGGTAGATATAAAATATATGAGTTAACTTTT
This sequence comes from Eudemis profundana, assembly GCA_947034925.1. NCBI lineage: Eukaryota > Metazoa > Arthropoda > Insecta > Lepidoptera > Tortricidae > Eudemis > Eudemis profundana. Next base: position 5,201,335 of record OX344809.1, read on the forward strand.
TATTATCTTATGTAAGAAAGGCGTAATGTTAATAAGAGATGATATCATGTTAGAGTTCTATATTCTAGACTATATAGAAGGTTCTAGAGAGGCGGGAAGGCAGTCATGAGTCATTCTATACAAAATTGTCTGTCAATTGAAGTAGTCTTTTTGTATGATTATAGTCGTTGATATTATAGTATAAAAAAGGTATTAGAGATGTGGCAAGGGTGGCGCTCCTACCTCCGCAACCACCAGTAGCTCCGGCCATAGACGATAAGCCCCCTCCACAAAAAAGCCAGGAGGCATATAACATTTATGGGAAATTCTTGTATCGGCTCAGATGCCAATATTACTGAGAGGACAGCAAATAGGGAGGTTATAACGTAGTGTTATAACTAAGGTGCTGTATCTATAGCATATGTCAGTCCCAGCTCCCCACATGCAGGACAACATAAGCTAAGATACAGGCTTATCTATAGACTGATTCTGCTCTAATACCTGGCAAGAAGAATTGTGAAAGATGGATTATTTTATGGAATTTGCTCAATCTTCACAATTCATGAAACTACCAACGTTTTGTAAGGTAGGGCATTGCGAATGGTAAAAAACGTCGCAAAATAACCATCCACCGGTCAGTTAACCTACCAGTACAGTCGCTGTATGTAGAGGGTCTAGTCATAGTATTCAGTCTAGTAGTCTTGTCAAAGGCAGGATGTCAGTAACCCTATAACGGTCAAGTATCTTGGCCTAGCTATACTAAGATGTCAGTCAGTCAAACCTATTTCATAATATGATAAAGAACAAATCAAAAGTAAGTAGTCAATAAAGCCTAAATCATAATGTGATATGTATTAAGTGTGACTTTAATGTCTTAAAGGTCGGTATATGGGAACCTAGGATTAAACCAGTGTACCTAAATCCCTACTCGAATAGCTACCAAGGGTCCTCCCAGAGCTGGTTCTTATTGACGAATAAGAGTGGTGTATCAAGTGTTCAAACTTGTTATGTAATTGAGAATAAACTCTCCCTAAGCCAATTATAATACAGCTCCCAAAGCACTCACGCTAAAGAGTTCAAAATCACATACTCAACAGACACCGGTCGTAACCTGCATGACTCCCACTAACATTTGCGGGGATATGGACCTTGACCTCCCCGGGATTGCATAATAATGTGGCGTAAGAAATGGTAATACTACAACTCAACTCTGGTCGGTATGATCCTTAGGACTAAGCTCCCCCTACAAGATACCCATGGGTCACTAATAGCAAAGGGTCAAACAAATCGCGAACTAAGCTCGAGTATACAACAGGGGTATGACTGCATTTCGGATTTCCCGCTAGGCAGGGCTCAACTCTCCGAGGAGAGGCCAACAATCCTCCATCAGCCAAATGCTCGGCAAAGCCGGACAAGCAAGCTTGTTTGTATGGCATGCGTCGGTGAAGAACACATAACCACACTAGGGTTTCCCACAGTCACACGGTCATTAGGGGGAAGTACAGTAGACACTCACGTCAGCCTGAGTTACCCATGGGTCCACAAACGGCGTGACTATGCTTGGATGAGCTATATAAACTACGGATCAATATTAATGACAATAACCTCTACTATCAGTAACCCCTAAGGAACTGCAACCTTGCCGGCATGACTCATGTCAGCATGAGTACAATTCTGAAACCTATCCCCAGAACTACTAGCCTATCTCGTAAGTACAGTCAGCCCGGAGGCAGAGACCGCCCCCCTGTCACATTACGGCAATATGGCAGACAAACCGTCTCCCCCCGATTACCACGGCACTTACCTAATATCATATAGTAATGATATATCTATTGCTAACTATACACCCCCTATCCACCTATTAAATTGACCTCATTTTCCCCCCTTTTAAGATCAATTTACTACCTACTCGGTTCCCAAAAGAATGCTTGAAGTTGTCTATAAGTAATAAATAAATTTATGACTATCAGCTGCTAACTTACCCTATACTAAATTAATGTGCAAGTATGTGTGACTGAGTGTGTAAAGTTTATGTAAACATGAATAAACATCGGGTAATAATTGCCTGAACACGGGTTTATCATCATAAAATATAAAAGCATCCACTCATAGAAATGCAATAAGTAACAAAACCAACCCAATAAATTACATGCAAGTATCCGACAATAGATTCGTCTCATCACATTCACAACACATAAATGCATAATAATAAAAATAAATAAATCTCGGTGAAACCAACAAAAGGTCTCGGTGTTTTGAATATGTTCCAATTCGTACTCTTAAAGATTCGTAAATAAAACTTCCTAGGAAGTAAGTTGCATACATAACTCAGTATAGTAAAGATTGAGGGTATGATTGCACACGCAAATACGCAGCAGAAAATATGTATGTTCAGATAAATGAACACTTATAAAATTCATGAGAAACCGCACATTCACACCTCGATACGATAACGTACCACCTGGCTTAAATCTAACCGTACCTGTACGAAACTCATAAACTCATTATTCATAAACAAATGGTAGTTTATGCATCAATTAAACGCAAGCTTACAACTATGTAAAACCGTGAGGTAAAACGTAAAACCCGACTTAATTCTAATCATACGTGTACGAAACTCATAAACTCATAATTCATAAAACAAAATTATAGTTCAACGCAATGGTTGAGGTATTCCGTACGAATTTGAGGGTAGGCGCCCAATCGCATACACTTAATGACGAATTAACACACATCCGTGTGTTCGCACAAATATTTAAGTATCACACATTATTCATAAACCAAATTTATAGTTTAACGCAAATGTCGAAATATTCCGCACAAAACAAAATATCCAAGTAACACACAAGAAAGAAAAGTCAACTAAAATAAAACCCTTGCAAAAATGTACATTATTACAAAAAGCACTTCAAATTTGCCTGCCTATGCTCGTTCAAAAAAATATGCTAACAATTTCGCTTGACGTCTCAACCGAAATTGTTGCTATCTTTGACTCAAAATGCATTTAATATGATACTAACTTTAGTAAACTTTAGACAATTCTAGGACCAAACAGGCCTATGACTTTCAGATTCATATACAACCTCCCAAAACAAAGCAACCCCCACACGAATAGCCCTACCAGTGATAAAATAAAACACTTACCCCTCGATGTCTTCAAACCTCTACGAACAGGAACCGGGTCTTGCCCCAGGACGACGCGCCCGCCGCCGACCCGCACGGCCGCCGATAGTCACGATTCCCTCCGCTGCAAGGACAGGAACACGCCGCCGCCGTGGTCTGCACGTTCACCGCCAGCCAGCCCTCCGCGGCGCCGTTGCTCGTTTGTCTTTGTTATCTTCAATCTAGGACCAGGTGCACGCCGTCGAGCACGCAGCGGACGGCTTCCTCCCCGTGCCCGCTGTCCCGCCGTTGACAATTGACGATTCCCTCCGCTGTAACGTGGATTTAAGTTTCATATTATGGTTCAAACTATGATCGCAGGATTCTTCCCGACTGTCGGCCTAAATTAAACGTAGGTTTCCCCTAAATTTTGACTAGAACTCCTTGTATGCAAGACAGAACTTCTGAAAATGGACATAAATCTTTCCTATTTAAAACATAACCCTTTTGTAGGTAGGCCTGGACTAACTTAATGAACATAGGACCTGTTGACTGAAATGTGACTAAACTATGACTAAAATCTGCCTAAAATCTGACTAAAAATGGGCATGGCTCCCGCGTAGGCCCAGCCTGGACTAATTAATGGATGTAGGCCTTCCCCAATTTGGTCATAAACCCTCGACTAAGATGTGACTAAAATGTGCCTAAAACCTGACTTAATTTGGGCATAGCTTCCGCGTCGGCAAGCCGCAAATGAGAATAATTGAAGAAGTCCCTAACTCTGGCTAAAAATGGCGATAACCCCCCCGTCGGCAAGCCGCAGAAGAGAATAATTGAAGAAGTCCCAAATTCTGGCTGAAAATGGGCAGGGCTCCGCCGTCGGCAAGCCGCAGATGAGAATAATTGAAGAGATCCCTAATCTGACTAATAACTGAACATAATCCCGAAAGATTTTCGCAAAGGTTCAGTTATTTCCTAACACTAGACATAGCCTGTACCGGCCTGTACAGCTTTCGCAGAGATCTAGTATCGGCGACTAAATGTTGGCAGCCTCCAGGGCTGGTTTGACGACGTAGACTATTGATGGCAGCTCGCGAGAGCTGAGGTTGGTTCCAGTGTCGCCGAGGCGAGACTGAACGCTGAAATACTGGTTACATCGGGTTTTATAGACGTTTCTCCCGGTTTTTCGTATGTACATGATTTTCAACCTTATGTCGATCCTTCGATATCTCAGTCTCATTATGCACGATTCTTCATCAGGGTAAATTTCACACATTCATAGTTCCGGGACATCCTCTGATTGGAAGAAGCAAGATCACGCCACTTTCTCATTTGGCTGAATATCGCCCTTATGACTAAAGACATACAGCCTATTTCTTTGTTTGATTTGAGGAATTTTATTCCGAGGGTAGTCCGTATAACCGTCCGTTTCGTAAGCGGTGATCCCAATTATTGAAACATAAATTCCCGAATGTTTCCCATTTATGCTAAAATACTGTTGTCCTAACGTATAATAACACATAAATAAATTATCCTTTTAATGTCCTTTTCTAATTACTAGAAAGCTTAATTATAGTCTACCTATTTTATTATCTAATCATACAATTATTCTCCAATCCAATTTGCTCCTCCAGTAATTGGCAACATTTTTCGATAATCCAACAGTCCAAAAATACTGCACACATATGCATATCATTGGGACGTTTTGTGATTGGTCCATAAAAAGGCGCCAATATTTTACGGTTTGCCCAAAATCAACCTTATGTCTAAGAGCAAAAGGTCTATTCCTTAGGAATCTTATCTACGGGTACTTTCGATTATTTATCTTTGCCATAGACAATCAGTTCTGTATTAACTAAGTTTTCCCATTTGAACCCGCAAATAATATTATTAATTTAGCTATCACAAATCACTTTCATAAACTCACCAATAATTTTCTCTTAATTTTCTAATCTATATAATATAATTAATCTAAATTAAAACATTATCTTAATTCCGATAATTTTCCCTAAACCATAACTTACGCGATTGTATTTGTGACATCACTTCAAATACATTCGGTCAGTTTCGATATCATTCCTTGTTTACGTTCACGTGGCGAAGAAAATTAATTAAGTATTGGAATAATCTGCAACTGTCCTATGTTATGTTTATAAGTGCCAGGGTTGTAAATATACCCTTCCTTGGGTGCTTTCGTCACCAACGTCCATGGATAATTATACTAGGTAAGATTGCAAATCTTTCATATCTTTTCCTAATATAATGTTTATCCAAACGCCTAACGTAATTGTTTGAGCAATGTTAGGATTTTATCCATTACTCTGCATTTCTTAGGAGCTTCAGTTCGGTCGGTTGAACTGGTAAGCCTTACAATTTTTCCAGCTCTGAAACCCGTAACTGAAGTTTGCAACTGAAGTTTCAAATTCTGAATAAACTCAATTATTTTAATCCGTGGGCGATACTAAGGATCGTCACAATTTGTCTAACTCATACCAGCAAAGGTATATAATAATTTTATTTAAAAAAATGCATTTTTCGAGTATCATCTTCGATACATGTGACAAAGTAATCATAAGAGCTTTACCAGACGGAACACCATCAACCAACCACCAACAACCGCTTGCTTATCTCGCAACAAAGAGCCGCGTGTCGTGGTTAGAGAGTAGAACTAGAGGTTCGCAGATACAGCTTATAGGTATATTATATTATTCATGATACTGTCATACCGTTGACAGTGTTGCGCAAGTCTCTTGGTGACGCACTAAGCTTTGTGAGTGCAAGGCTAACAAGCGCGTCATTAGACTGAGCACTAATGAGGGGCCTGACCCTCTCGCCTTTGCTAACCAGCCGCGTAGCTCTTTGTTTTAAAAACTTTTTTGACTGGATCATCGGTGTGACTTTACAACAGCCTGAGTTTGTTTTTAGATTTTTTAATGTTTCATAATTAACATATTAAATAATACTCTAAAATGTGGGATTCCATCACAGTAAAATAACAGAAACAATTCTTACTAAGAGTCATCGAGCATCACAGGAAACACGTTACAAGCGAACCACAGATAAGGTTCCAGATTTATAGCATTTAGTCATTTCTGTTGATAATTAGAACACACAAATAACTAACGTTGTTATATTCTGAATGTGATTAGGTTTAACTAAATTACTGTATACCAAATTCAACTATTTTGAAATATATAAAATATGCGTTTCAGTACATTTACTGTCTTTCTGATCATTTTGTGCAACCCGTAAATATGTTTCTATCACCTTGAAATTTTAGATATACAGATATATAAAAGAAATCCAAAGAATGACAAAATGTACACATTTTTTTTACCTAAACAAATATGAAACGGCCTAATATATATAGATCCAAAAAATAAATTACATTATCGATACCTTTAGACTCAAAGGGCGTAAACGCCATTAGAACCTGCGGCGTTTACGCCCTTTGAGTCTAAAGGTATCGATATAGGTAGAAAAATTAAACGGCGTCTTGCAAGACACATTGAGTAAATTATATAATAAACAATCCCGAAGTTTCAAGCTGTTAGTGAAAACCGCATCAAAGTAGTCCAGCAGTTTTCATGTTTATACGGACAAACAAACAGATGCGATAAGATAAAATATAGATAAATGCAAAAGTTATACTGATGCTTATTGCGCCCTACTTTTTTATTTAGTCTGTTAATGCCCAGATTATTACTTATTATGCTTATTGGACGATTTCTCACCTAACAGATATCAAAATCTCGAGAAAATCTTGTATTAAATTGATTTTCTAGTTTTTGGTACAATTTCATAACATAAAATAAAACCGTTTAACTTAAACAGTTCTTTACCTGTTTTTATTTTCTAGTTTTTAGTTTAATATTCAATTTTTGATTCAATTCATTGTGCAAGCTACTCTTTATTTCGAACTATCCTCATTTCATTTTTGTGAGCCCGAAGGAAGTCAGGAGCTGATCAGTGGAAATTTTAAACCATTACTAGTGCTTTAGTTTGGGCTCATTTGGTCAATGGTATTGATAAAACTAATACTTTATACTTGCCACCGACGATTTCTTCTTTCCATCATCAGTCGATGAAGTTAGAAAGCGAAAACTACTCATATTTTCAAAGTCTTATCTCATTTTCCGAGACCCAATGGTGAGTTCCAGGATGCAACCGATGATGGCGAGAGGCCGCGGGCCCGGAGCGTTTTAGGTACTTAAAAAAGGTAAATAAAAAAACCCCTTGGCTCGGGTCGTTCAGCCAGTGGTATTGTGCCACAGATACAAAACTTTACTTTGATTGGCTGAACGACCCGAGTCACGTGGTTGTTTTGTTTACCTTTTTTTAATTACCTAAAAGTACAGAGTATAAAGTTCAACTCTACCATCAAGTGTCATTCACGCTCTAAAGAATCGCAGTTTTTGGGTGATTTTTAAATCTTTTGTTCTCCACTTGACTAAAACCTAATATATGTCGCTACGTAGTCTAAGTCGCACATTGTATAAAAAGCCATCCATAATTAGGAAATTACCATTATAGATTTATCGCTGTTGAACTAATCCGTATTAGGCCTAAAACTGTTTAAGCTATATCGCGTTAAGACTCACGCAATAGGACTACGTTGTGAAATGCAATAGAAACGCTAATTGGACCAACATTTCATACTTCGTGAGAATGGCCGCAAACTATGACTCCATGACACAGGCATCGTTTCCTCGTTGTATCACTATCATTCAAAATATTGTATCTCGCTGCGCTACACATTTATTAATAATTAATAAAAAAATATCGTTCACTAAATATAAGTATTGAGTGCTCCATTTCATATGAGTTATAAATTAACTCAAAATGTGACTATTTATTTGGCACACACACTGCGCAACAATATTCCACTGCTATTAAAATACGTTCCAAATGTTACGCCACGGTGAGCATAAATTTAAAATTAAAAGTTTCCCGGCTAGGTAATATAAGTGAAATTCCCCGAAACCTTGACACCACAGATAACCCAGGATTAAGTGTTGTTGATAGCACCCAAGGGTCCCATTGCAAGTTCCCGTCTAAAACTCGCTCTATGAAAACGGGGCTTCCATATATTTTGCACCATATTAGAAACTAGATATAGTCCAGTAAATTCAGTATCTGTTGTGTGGGAAATTAGTAATTTTGATATAAGGGATCATTTGTTGTTTAATAATTGATAAACAGATGGAAGAATAAAAATAAAAACAGTACAGAGTAATATTGTCTTCGGTTTCCGCGATTATCACTCATAGAAATAAAACAACTTAAACGGATTAAATCGCGTATATTACTACATTTTAAGTCCCGACGTTTACAACAGTAATTTTGACAGAGGAAATTTATGATTTTCTCAGTCTACCCGCGACCACGAACGCTGAAAAGGGTTACGAAACATCGGGACTTAAAATGTAGTAATATACGCGATTTAATCCTTTTAAGTTGTTTTATTAGTACAGAGGAACTAAAACTAAAGTAAAATTAAATATACTATAAACGTTTTGGTTTGGGACGCAACGTGTGTCGACACGTTTGCGCAGTCCCATATCCATCGGGGGACCCCAGGGCTGGCGCTTACCTCTCTCAAAAAATCGCTCTCGCGATACAGGGAGGTAACGCCGCCAGCGTAATGGGGACTATGCCGCAGGCAGACCTGCTGGACGGGGTATTCTTTTTAAAATTGTTTTTTTTTATGTTTATTTAGTTTTAAGTTTTGATTACATTTTTACTTTCTATATTTTTTACATTTCCTATTTGCTCTTATATTTAAAAATAAATAATCTCATACTATAAACTAAAATAAATCTAAAATGACCCCTGCGGCATGTTACCGAAGATGCTGGCAGCATTTCCTCGCCGGACATACAAAACAATGATTTTTTGTTTGTATCAAACATTACTCTAAAGTTCAAGCAGAAATTTAAATTTAATAAATCAGTAGGAGTTGGATATTAGAGCAGTTCTAAAATGTTTGCACATCAATTAACGATTTTTTTTTTATTTTTTTTTTTTTTATCTATTTATTTACACAATAAATTTAACAAAATAGGAAAATTAACGACTTTTGTGACAGTTTACGTATCCATACGAAATGTGTACAAACTTTTTTGAAATGCTCGATATCAATATTTTTTCATGGTCTCGTTTGAAAACATTTAAAATTTACAAAGGTCAGTAAATGCGCCTTTCTTCTTTAAATGACTGTACTATACCTCACCTATACTAAAATATGAAAGTTTGTACGCAGGGCGCTCGGTAATTGTGGTATAAGTTAGGCAACTTTGACTGTAACTTTTGGACTGTCGTTAATTGTGGAAGTTGGAAATTTGATTTTATATCAGTTTAACAATGTAACCTTCTTCTACCTCATGACCAGTGTGAAAGTCAAAGTCAAGCCAAAGTCAAAATATTATTTATTCAAGGCCTAGCACAGAAGAACAAGCACTTCCGAATCGTCTGTTTTGTAACTCATAAGCTAATTTATTTAGAGCAATTTATTGATGAAATTATTATTTGTAGAAAATATAAAGAAATGTTAAAAAATAGTAATAATACGACTTCGCAATAAGATCATCTAAATATTTAAAAAAATACCAAATGTTAATTCTGCAATAAATCTAAATGTGAAAAAAAAACAACAACGAGAATAATAATCATTTAAAATGCTAATAACATTTACCCCACGGTATTCCATCATTCATGTAGTCTTGTATGCTGTAATACGCTTTAGAAATCAGGTTAAGTTTTACATAATTCTTGAATTTGTTAATAGATAATTCAGTTTATATTCCTTGGAAGTTTATTATTTTCATTTAATGGAGCCGAGTGGCGGGCACTCCGAGCTTATGTTTATTTCTAGTTTAAATGTGATGTATATTTTTGTATGTTTATCTATTTCTGCTCTGAGGGACACAAGCTGACTAACAAACCTAACCTAAAACAACCGGGCAAGTGCGAGTCGGACTCGCGCATCGAGGGTTCCATACAAACTCGTCAGTAGATAAATAAATAAATAAATATTAGGAGACAATCTTACACAAATCGAACTAGCCCCATAGTAAGCTCAAGGCTTGTGTTATGGATACTAGACGACGATATATTTAATAGATACAAATACTTAAATACATAGAAAACATGCATGACTCAGGAACAAATATTCGTGCTCATCACACAAATACATGCCCTTACCGGGATTCGAACCCAGGACCTCCAGCTTCGTAGGCAGGGTCACTACCAACTAAGCTAAAGCGGTCGTCAGAGCGGTATAAGTGGATAATTCAAGATAAACTGTAAAGGAATTACAAACGAGTGTTTGTTACAAGGTCGAGGCGAAGCCGAGGGCTTTAATAACACAAGCTTACCGCCCTTGATACACAATGTACTATTTGATACGAGTTTTTGTTTTTTGGAAATGCTAAATCAATGTACAATCGAACCAACTGAATCATGACCCACTTGCCTGATAATTCGTGTGAAACTTTCAAACTTGTAAGATCTATCGCGTATAATGCACTTACGACGTTTTAGGTACTAATAAAATTACGTCAATACAGGTCGCAGACCTATGCAATTTTAACCTTTGTTATCATTGCCATAAAACCACATTTCACACATATACAGTCATTGTTTGAATCTCGAGCTAGTTCTCGCTTATTTAAGCTAAACTTTTTGATGATGGAAAAAATAAATTTAAAAAATGGGGTGTTCTACAAGTGTGTCATATTATGTCAAGTTGTCAGTCAATGTGAAAAAATAGAAATTAAATGCTTAATAATTTTTAATAATGGCTAATTTAGAAGAACAAAGAGCTCGGATTGTAGTCTTAAGTGAGGAAGGCTATGGCATACGGGAAATATCACGCGAATTGAATATTTCTCGGAATACAGTGAGGACCTGGATCAGACGGCACGCCGAAGAGGACAGCCTCGAGGACAGACGACGCCATAACCACGGCGTTCGCCGACTCACGAACGAACAAAGAGTGGACATGCAACACCATTACGAAGAACATCCTTTTAACTCCCACCCGATATTTTGCGGCACAACATGACGTCTGTCTACAAACTGTTAGAAATTATTTGCACGGCACTGGACTGCATTACAGACATTATGCTGAGAAAGTAGCCTTAACGGATGATCATAAAACAGCGAGAAGGAATTTTGCAAACGCTTATTTAGACTACGACTGGACTAACACTATATTTACAGACGAAAAAACATTTCGATCTTCTCAACACGGTCGCTTAACTTTGTAGCGTTACGATAACACCCGGTACACAGAAGATCACGTCGTGCCTAATCAGTTATCCGGTCGAATTTCAGCGAATATGTGGGCGTGGATGGGTATCGGAGGAGTAGGTGAGCTTGTCCATATTTCTTCTCGGCAAAACGCAATGAAGTATGTCGATCTATTAGAAGAATCTATGTTACCGACAGTGCGAACAGTTTACCTGCGTGAAGATGTGCCAGAATTTTCCTACGTTCATGACAACTGTCGAGTGCATACTGCCAGGGTAGTCTCAAATTGGTTTGATCTGCATAATGATGAAGTTACTTTGATTCCATGGCCGAGTAGATCCCTAGACCTCAACCCAATAGAAAATTTGTGGGGTTTGATGGTCCAAATGTGGGATAACGGAAACGAGAGAACAAAGGAAGCAATTGAGCAACATTGTAACGAAATTTGGGATTACTTGAGAGACAGCGACATTTGCAGTCGTCTAATAGGGTCAATGCGTGACCGATTACAAGCCGTTATCGATAACCATGGTGCACACACTAGGTTTTAGATGGTACTGAATCTTATAATTTAAATTAGTTTTGTTAAAGATTAAATAAAGTTTTTTTCATTTCACAAATTTTATTACTCTTTTTACTTATATAGCTTGAAAGACCAACAATGGCAAGTTTCTGTCCTTAAAATAGTTATAGGAATGACGTGATTGAAACCTGTAATCTAAAGTTTATGCTGGCACTTCACTTGGCCGTATTTGCCCAAACATGACTGCATTATTTTTGATTTTATATTCTAGAGAAATAAATGCGACTAATAGTTGAGCAAATTTAATACGGCCAAGTGAAGTGGCACCATTACGTTCGTAGAAAACTTCCTATACTTACCTACGTAATACAGATAAAGACAGTAACATCATCTCTTCTTTTTCATATACGAGCTTAGTCGATATTGTCCGATTTATTTAACAGTGCACTCAGTAAATGTCAGTGTCTAATCAAATGATAACAAGTTCGTTACCAAGGAAATAATTCTTCAAGCGAATTTCGACCTACTTGCATTTAAGGGGTTTAGCAAAATAAGCTTATGGTGGGTCATGATTCAGTTGGTTCGATTGTAAAACCTAGACTGATTCATGCTTTATGTAGCTTGACGTCATTTGTCTGTCATGAAAGTTTATTTTATTATTTTAAAAAGACACACAAATTTTATTTATATTACTTTGGACTTAGGTGATTTTAAATAGCCAAATAAATCGATCCCACTTCTGAGATTACATTGTTGTTGCGCCAATATGATGACCATACTACTAATTTAATTCCCTATTCTAAGCTTTTAAGGTGTTTATTATTAGATATACCTTATTCATACATATAAAGGACTAGAAAAGTTATGTTAAATTTTGTTAAAAAAACAAGTTTTTGAAAAGCAACGCGGTCGATGACATATCGTCACATCTCACGTAGCTTCACGAAGTAACACTTACCCACTATCGCCACGTATTAAAGTGCATCTGCCGCATATTAGATTACCGGGTGCACGTGTAGTTTGACGTAATCCGGTTTGGATAGCAGCTGCCAAATTTGCGAGCAGACCGTCCCCGATCGGTGTCGCCACAATGTGCTACTGATGCATATATCGATCACACTTCTGAGTTCTATACGTATATGCGATTTTTGTATCGGGCTTCCTCTTTAACTCGGCGGGAGTGTGGTGCCGTAATGTTACTTAGAGTGTGTGGTGGGGTGTGACATACCCCAGGACAAAAACCCATGGTAACTTAATTTCCCACCAAAATGATGTTAAATTACAATGTATGGGGATTGGGTTAGTATAAAAAATATAATAATGATTAAAACTCTTACTAAAGAGATGTGAAACACTAGTTTCGGTAACAAAAATAAACGTACTCATTTGTAATATTAAAAAAAAATATCAAATATTTTTGAAATTAAAAAAAAAAAAAAAATTTCAAAGAATAAGGGATTCAATGAAATAAAAATATACAAACTTAGATAGTAACATAGGAACATCTTAGTTACTTGCGTTACATTATAGTACATTACACAACTAGGGTGGTAATACAAAGAAAGGCCGAGATCGCAGAAGTTTGCGCCCCGAGCTGCAAGCGAGGGACGTAAATATGCGATCGAGGGCTTTCTTTATTACCTCCCGTGTTGTGTACATCATTTTATGTCTACACTTGGCCAGAAGGCGGCTTGGCGGAAAATTATGGCCAGGTGTGGCATAAATACATTTTTTTCTAGGAGAATTGGCATGTTCTTAATTTATCTGATGAGTAATTTAGACCTTATCAAACATTCTCTCATGTCGTTTTTCATCAGATTTTAGGGAAAATTTATATGAAACCTAAAAAATAATCATAATTAGTTAAAAAAAACCGGACAAGTGCGAGTTAGACTCGCGTGGAAAGGGTTCCGTACATTCAAAACAACATAAAACAATTATACTTTATTGCACAGACTTCTTATAGGTTTTCCTGTAATCTATAAGTATTAGACTATTACCCATATTTTTAATATTCTATATCCAATAGTTTCGAACATAAGGGGGGGAGGGTAAAATTTTGCTTATTTTCTTAAATTACTTCAAAATTATTGATAAAAAAAATATATTTGAGATTCTCAGTGAGCCCTTTCATTTAATATGTCACACGATATAGTTTGCTAACTTTTATTTTCTTGTTGACCCCCAAAAGTGGCCCCCATGATTAAAATTCATATATTTTCGTGACATGTCCGTGTTTGGGTTATTAACCTTAATATATGTACCAAATTTCAACTCAATCGGACCAGTACTTTCGGAGCAAATTGGCTGTGGCAAACAGACAGACCTGACACACGAGTGATCCTATAAAGGTTCCGTTTTTTTCCTTTTGAGGTACGGAAGCCTAATAAGAAGAAAAACAATAAAAAAAGTATACATGGACTATGTGGCGGGGTATGACATAGCCCACGGATGTTTGAGCGCGTGTATTTCAAATGCTGACCAGCGCAAAACTGAGATCACGTCCTTTTCCCTCCTGCAACCCTTTAACTCCAGCTACACGAAGTTGCGAAATTGTAGCGTTAACGTACAAAAAACCTAAGTAACTATTGTTGGGGTATGCTACACCCCACCACACTCCCGCCGGGTTAAGGATCGAAATTCGGGGAGTAAATTGAAAGCTAATTTTATTTTGAAAATATACAATTTATATTACTAATTAGGGTGGACCTAAACAATTTTGATATGTATGAACTCTTTTACGAAATACATTGAATTTTTTGTATATCAATCCCACTTCTGAGTGATTCTTGTTTTACAAGTTTATATGCGGTTTTTATGCGGTATTCGTCTTCGCGGGGATTGAAATTGAGTAAGTCAATAGGAAATTTATTCTTATTAAGGACAAAAATTCCATTACCTAACCTTTGACTTAAGCGATTTTCATATATAGATCCCACATCTGAAGTATTATCGTTACGAGTATACGCGCCAAAGCCATCGTTGTACCTACTGCCACAATGTGCTACTTATGCATATATCGATCCCACTTCTGAGCGATTAGTGTTTACAGGCCGATGCTATTCCCATATCATAATTCCGAGGAGTACATTCTCAGAAATCCTTTATTGGAGAACTATACAAAGTTTCATTAGTGCTACTAATATTTGTAAAACTTTAATAGAAAAAACAAAATTGTTGTTGACAGAAGCGGATAATTTTTGCCCCACCCAAAAAATCCTGGGTCCGCCCTAGCAAACTATTATGCGCTATTGTGTAGACAGTTGCATATTATTTTTAACTATAGTTACATGATGCAGTTATTGTTCATGATTCACAGGACTATAGCCAAACTTGAGGCATCATAATACACAAAAGGATAACCGAAAAGTTTGAATAGTTGGGTGTTGAGTTTTGATGACCGCTTTAGCTTAGTTGGTAGTGACCCTGCCTACGAAGCAAGAGGTCCTGGGTTCGAATCTCGGTAAGGGCATTTATTTGTGTGATGAGCACGAATATTTGTTCCTGAGTCATGGATGTTTTCTATGTATTTAAGTATTTGTATCTATTAAATATATCGTCGTCTAGTATCCATAATACAAGCCTTATTGAGCTTACTATGGGGCTAGTTCGATTTGTGTAAGACTGTCCCCCACAATATTGGACCATAAAAGCCTGAGTTTGCGTTACTCATAGTATATGCATGTATGGCATCAAAAAGTCTACGTCCAAAGAACGCGATTCCTACCGGCTTGCCTAATATCACGAATTTGAGCACCTTATTCCACACCTCTTAAGGAAAATGTACGCCACATCTGCACTGGCTTGCCCAAGGATATCTTTTACGCCACGCCACTGCTATATAGTCTATACTGACCTAGCTCCCACAGTCTCTTATTCATCATAATATTTTTGTTAAAAATAGTCAACTAAGCATTTATTTTCTGATTGCTGCAACTGACGTACCGACCGACGCAAATGAGCGAGCAACACCATAGACTCCAGTAATCTTGGGTACAAAGGGGACAGGTTTTCAAATGACACTTTGTCAGTTCGTATCGTGTGTCCACACGTCCAGGATTTAGGCAATCCTCACAACTCCCTTTGAAGTCGCCGACTGACGATATAAATACACGGCTTTGCAAGTGACATACAACTTACATTGCACTTCTATGAAATATATACAGGATGATTTTTTTTTCATCTTTCATATTTTGACAGTGGACTCTTTAGCGAAAAATAGAAAAATAGACTTGGACCGGCACCTCTGTCGTCCGGCGAAAGGACTTTTTTTTAATTTATTTATTTACCAAATATAAGTTTACATTTACATATATATAATATCTGCCAAACTGTATAACAATTTGTTGGCACTAAACTCACGTGAAAACAAACAAAAGTAATAAGAAATAAAATAGTGTTTATCCTTATTGTCAACATCTTCAAAGATTTAACCCTTTCCTTTGAATTATAGATTGGCTCGAACACACAAGAAATACGGTGAAAACATTATAACCCACGCAAGTCGAGTACCTATCAAACACGCTGTCATATATCTAGACATCTAATATACAGTATGTATCTGATCGTAAAGCAAAGCTGTAAGCTGGCCAACGTCGGTATGAAGTATAGTGTAAGTAATGGCATAGTTTGTATCACCGTTGCAGCAGTTTTTTTTTTTAAATTGAATAAAAGAAAAATTGTTAATTTGTTATTTGCAGATGATTTTGAAACAGTCTGTGGATGTTAACAATCTAAACGTCATTGTCTTATCGTCAGGGAGCGTAAGTTTCGTGCCGATGACAGGCAAATGACGTCAACCTACATACAGGCTGATTTAGTTAAGGTTGTACATTGATTTACCGTTACCGTAAATTACCGGTATCGTTTAAGTTATGAATTAATTATAATCTACTTCTTTTTTTATTGATTGGCTTCAATGGTAGAAGACATTTTGTAAGTAAAAATGGGTACGTTGTTTTTTTTATTTTAACGGAAAATCGGAAATATTAATCGAATATGCGATTTGACATATTATACTTATCCGAATGTATTATATTCATGCGGTCCCTTCTATATCAAAATGCGTTTCTGATTTCTTTTCAAATTTCCCGTTTCTATAAATAAGATAACACAGGCTGACATATCTCGATTTATAAAATGGCTTCTACCATTAACACCAACTAATTAAGGTAGTGATAAAATTAATTCATAGCTTTTACGATACCGGTAATTTCCGGTAACGATAAATCAATCTAAAACCTAAAGTGAATCATGTTGTATGTACCTTGACGTAATTTTTACGTAATCGGCACGAAACTTATGCTCCCTGCTTATCGTAAACCAACTAAACATAACAAACATATCATCACAACGTACTTCAGATTATCGCATTTCAACTATGATGTCGTTAATTTCTGTTTATTTTAAGCATAAATGCTGTACTTACTGAATGAATACAAGAGTTTACACAAAATGATTTGATATTGATTTTTTTTTCTAACGGAAAAAATTACTGCATGTCAATAAATCCTGATAAAGGTACGTTTTACTTACTAGACAATCCCAGCCTAGTACCTAAGCTGTAGATGTAGATCTACAAATCGATACCTTTAGACTCAAAGGGCGTAAACACCGCAGATTCTAATGGCGTTTACGCCCTTTGAGTCTAAAGGTATCGATATGTCGTTTAACCTAACGATCTTTTCGATTTTCTTTTGACAAATTAATTACACTTTTAATCGTTTTTTCATACTAGAATTTACATGTGGTTTCGCCTGCATCATTCCTGTTATTATCCTCAGGGATCTCTCTACTATAGGATACAAACTCGTGTTTCAATCTAAAATAATCTTGTTAAGTTGTGTGCCAAATTTCATCTCACTGCGTCCAATTTTTACCGCGTTATTTGGTTACAAATATCTAAACCTCCAAATATCTTCACAATCTTTTACAATTATCTGGGGGCACGACAATGCCCCCGCCAAGTCGAGCAAAACAAAGGCACGGCCGTACCATCTTTTTCTCAAGCCATTCATGCCATTTTTAACCTCCTATAATTGTGTGCTGGCTAAAACGAGAACACTGAATTTTCAGGGATATATAAAAAATAATAAGACTTAGATATATTATTGATAACATTCAATTTAAATTTTGAAGTTTAAGAACTATTTCACGTCAAAGTTCCTTAGTTTTTTCACTGACTGACTCACTCACTGACTGATGATCATTTTAATTCTAGGATACTTCTAGCAGACCTACAAGCTCCAAATTTTAAACATAATTAGTTTTTAGCCTATCAAGTCATGCAAAACCTCAGGAAGGGAGATTCTAAAACTAAAATTGACCTGTTACAAGCGCTGAATAAAAGATAACCACTTCATCAGCCGATGCTAACCGAAGCATTAAAATATTCACGTACACTCCCTTCGGAACTCAAGCGTAAATCTTTGACTCGATCGTAAAAACTGTTCCCAGGAGCGGAAAGTAACTCTGTTACATTGGATTCGATCGACATTGTCCTCATACGCACTCCGAGAAAAAGACCAATTTCTAAGATTTCCGAAGGGCTTAGCTTCATTTCCTTTTATATCTCCCCAGATACTAAATTCGTTCAGCCAATAATAAAAAATCGTCGGGGACAGTCGGAATGGACTTGCCGTTGAATTTACTCCGTCCTGGGAGCAAATTGGACATTACAACGCACTTAAATCTCGTATTTCGTTCAGGTAGACTATTACATAGCTATTACTGAGCGCTTAAGCCCTCCGTAACCATGATTTTTATGAGGAAAATGAAATGGTAGAACGCATCTT
Source organism: Eudemis profundana (assembly GCA_947034925.1). Lineage (NCBI taxonomy): Eukaryota > Metazoa > Arthropoda > Insecta > Lepidoptera > Tortricidae > Eudemis > Eudemis profundana. The sequence goes on from OX344809.1 coordinate 5,219,986, forward strand.
TCAGCAACACGTTAGATAGACTTATACTCGTTTATTTCAAATAAATTGAATATAAACCAGCCAATTGAATCTCAGCTCATTTAATTACAAAAATCGTTATCTAGTCACAATGTTAATAAATCGCACACCTAGATAAAGGGTCGCACAACTCAAAATAATCCAAAGTTGAGTTATTGCGATTATCGAAATCTGCGTCAAAAATTACACTTACGTCAAAGACACCTGTGTTACAATTTCCAAAAATAATATTTTGAGTTGTGCTACTCTTTATCTAGGTGTGCGAAATGGATCTTAGGTACCTACGTCGTAATAATTCATTCCCATGAAGAAAGTAACTATACATTGGGGTTTAATAAAAATTAAAATTAGGTGTGCTGATAGTGTGATCTATTCGGATGTCAATGTATCACCGAAAAAATCCTCCAGGGAGTATTTATCTCACATTATACCTCCTGTGATCATGGGTATCTAGTAATTAAATTCAATTCGATATTTTAAAACTGAAGTAACCAATTTGAATGTTAATCCAAGCTTATCTTACCCGTGATTGGGATAAGTAACAAAAATACAATATTTATTTTTCTATAATTATATGTATTTATAATACGTAATGGTAAAGTTTTTTTATTAAACCAATTTTAAGGAAATATATGCAAAACGTTGGTGTATTTTTAAAGCTTCTTTAGAAAAAAATTGCTGTATAAAGCAATTCTTCCTAACAGTCAACGAATTATAAATGTTACCAGACCGATTTATACATGTCTAAAAATCATGATGTTAAAAATTGAACAGAAAACTATAATATTTTTAACGGATCCCGCCTCTGCCCACTTAAATAAGTTTGAAAGAAGTATTTTTCTTTCAAACAATCAAAGTCAATATTGCACTATTTCTTTTAAGTTCACTTGTAAATCTTCATTAGCACTCAAATATTACAGTTGACAGAAAGTCTAAGACTAAAACACACAAGATTAACTATTTAAAGTCAACTAGATCCAGAGAGATAAAAAAGTTGAACAAATCGCATACCTATTTCTTATATTCTTTTTAGTTATTAGGTACAAACTTTTGTCCGTGACTTTTTTATAATATGAAAACTGACCTGCGATTGACCGCAATAGCGCCTGAAGGTAAGCTACTACGAGGCCGAAGATGTAGCTCGCCGGTTTAGTAGATGCATATTTACTCGTGTCTCGAAGATTCCTAAGTTGTATTTGCCAGGAAATACAGACGTTGGGAGCGAGTCCCATTCCTTGGCAGTACGCATTATAAACGATGAAGCAAATCGCTTCGTGCGAATAAATGAAATGTCAACAACAAAGGCATGACATCGCTCCCCACGCCTGGATGTCCGTCGATGAAACGGCGCACACTCCCCAAAATGTATGACTTCGGGCTCTTACTCGTACACATTGTCCCAGATTTTGCGAAAATCCAAACTGAGTAACGCGTTAAGTTTGCACCTGGTTGGTATGTGATGCCAAGGAAACCAGGTGCAAGCTTAGCTCAACCGGTTAATATGAAAAATTTAGGATGAAGTCGGCACGGGTTCCCATACACAGAAATAGTTGATTTTTGGTTTAGGGGCATTTTAGCACATAACAAAAACATAATTAGAGTGAGTAACGCATGCCTTACTCAGTTTGGATTTTCGCAAAATCTGGGACACCCTTTTTTGTACGTTGCTCGTCGTAGTTTTCCACGACACGACGGCGCAACGTGAAACGATGCCGTGACGTGGCACGGCGCGATATCGTAACGTGTTTATGTGGAAGAGACCTTCGTCTGTGTGGCATTAGAGTTTTAAATATGCTTTACTTTGTAAATTACTGATTAAAAACTATTCTTTGTCCTTCTCAGGGTTTCAAATTATCGAGGTTCAGCAGTTTAAGCATGAAGGTACCAGACGAGTAGTTACTTTCGCATTTATATTATTAGGTCAAAATAAAGATTAAAAATAACATTAAAAATGTGCGCACAGATTCTTGAACGCCCAAAGTCAAGAGCTATCTTAGAAACTATTTAAGTACTCACAGGGATCGAAAAGTAAAAGTTCCAGCCATTAAAAGTAACGTAAATGCCTCTTCACTTTTAGATAAGAGCCTTCATTGTAACCCAAAATGACGTAAGCGACAAGGTTTTTCTTCCAAATACACTCGTTACTATGAATGTCCTAAAACTACTTTCCAGTGAGCTGGATACTGCTTAAAACTTTACTAATGTCGCTAACTCTGTTTCACATACAAAAAAGTGGAATTTTCTTAGAAAATTCGAGTCGCTTATTACCTAATGTAAAGAGACGACTCGATTTCTTTGTTTTTCACTTTGCCTTCGAATAATAGCGTGCATTATCACTGTTATTTTCAGTTTAAGTCTAAAACTAACAATGTACGCGTATAACTGTATAAATATTTAATAACGTTTGATTTCACTTACCGTTAAATAAACTTATTTCAAGGTCAAGGTCACTTAATGTACAGTCGAGTTCATCATTATCTGTGCAAAGATTAGACCAAAAATATCTGAACAGGACCTTATTGTCAGAAGCATAAGAATTAGATCAGATATTTTTGATCCGTTTTTTGCTCAGATAATGATGAACTCGACTGTACAACAAAAAAAGAGGTGTAATGAAAAAAAAAACAGCATTGACTGATACACAATGCACGGCAATAGATTGTCAAGATTTTAGGAAAAAATCATTACCTATAAAGAGATGGAAGTTTATATAGACCACACAAAAGAAGTGGCGGCGACCTATGCACGACGTTAACTTCAGTCACCGTGAATATTATTATCCGATTTGATAATAAAGGTATAATTAATTGTTCAAATACCACCGAATGAAGTGGAAAATTTATGTTTTCCATCACTAAATTACACTTTTGGCGTCAAACGCCAAGCGGAAAACGTTACACGCTTGATTCCCATACAAATCGACAAACTATTTCCTTCTAATCTCGATATATTTCTGTGATATAGACACAGTTCATAAATTGTATCAATCTACGTACAGTCACCATCAGATATATCTGAGCTGTCAGTGTACTCATAAATATCTGAACACGGCTCTATTTTCATAGCATTAGAGCCGTGTTCAGATATTTATGAGTACACTGACAGCTCAGATATATCTGATGGTGACTGTATATAGTAACACTTCCAAGACCACCAACCCACCTAGTAGGCGGAAGTAGGCTGTAGTCGTTTCGTTGCACATTATTGGCCTCACAAACCCACCTAGCGGGCTCCATTGGTTTTTGGGGTGTTGTTAATTTTTTTGTCTGGAAGTGGTAATACTAATAAAACAAGAAATAACTAAATATTTTTCCTAAAAAAAATACCGACCGCGGTGCACTTTAAAAGTGCTTAAAATCCGCCATTTTGTTTATTTTACCCAGTGACACTCGCGCCATCAAGACGAATCTAATGATGTATCATTTAACAAAATCGGTTGTGCCGTTGAGCAGTTACGAGCGGACACAGGAACGGACATTCATACATACATACAGGTCAAACACATAACCCTCCTTTGGGCTTCGCCGCAGTCGGGTAAAAATAGTTTTTACTGCAAAAACGACGAGCTCCGTAATATTATAATGGTACGGGTTTTGATCGGCAAGCAACGTACTGAATTATAGGCAATCATGTGCAAATACTACATTAGCCGTACCGTCATATAGCGTGGTTAGAGATTACACTCTGTTTCGGCGGTGGGTAGTGTCATCGTTGTTGTCCCCACATGATAGTAAAAATTTGCTCCGTAATAATGGTATGGGTTTTGATCGGCAAGCACCGTACTGACTTATAGGCAATCGCGAATAAATACGGCGTTAGCCGTACCGTCATATAGCGTGGTTCACATTTTATATTTATACCCGTTACCGTTGGCGAACGTGTTAACTAAATTAAATACAGTCATTACCTACTCTGTACGCTCTGCAATTCAAATAGAAACACTCGAGAATTAATTCCCTCTGAAAATACTCCAATTACTTTATACGCACTTTTTCTAAATTGCATTTTGTTAAATTTCAGTCTGCGAAATCGCGCGATATTTTTCAGCATATTAAGGCCAGAGCTTTCATGTAAAAGGGCTTAAGCGCCATCTTTTTTGTATAAATATATGCCGTTTTTATGAAGTCTGTCTGGAGGCGTTAGAGTTAATACGCATGAGCGCGGGGGAGTGATTTTCTAAGCGCTCAACCTTTATCTTTTCAACGAAGATACTCTATTTATACATACGAAAATATAGTAAGATTAAGGTGATACAAGTAGCGTTCTCAATACAAAACGAAAAAACTGGAGCACCGGGAGTTTCGTACATATAGGTACATATATTAAAGTACCTTATACATTTCGATTCCCTTAGTAAATACTATATTTCATGATTTAATTACAGATGTGTGGTTTTCAAATTGTTTTCCATGTTTGTAGTATAAGACGGTATTACTTGCCAAATTTCATAGTTCTAGGTTAACGCAAAGTGACCTATAAATTTTGGTTTCCTTGTGACTGTCAAAATATACCTACGTTTTTTATAGTATAAACGGTCGTATCTTTTTTACGTTACTTAGAAGTTTGATTTTCTCAGCTTCAAGGGACCTTAGACCTGAGAATATGGTTTTAATTTCAGCTCAATACCATCACGCATTCCCGAGATAAAGGGTCTTGACAGACGGACAACAAAGTGATCTTATAAGGGTTCCGTTTTCCCTTTTGAGGTACGGAACCTTAAAAAGGGTTAATATTCCCCTTTAACCTTTGATGTCGTTAACAATATCGCCTGAGTTCAGACTTCTATATTTTTTGAATTTAACAAACTCAAATTTTGACCAATTTTCACTTTAATAACCATGGCGAAATTCTTAAATGTAGGTATTTGCTGAAAGGAATATCTAAAAGACAAGTCGAAGACCATACAAAAATTCCACAAACGATATGTTTCCTACTTCATTACTTATTATTCCCAGCTGTTTAGTTATTTTCTATCTTTATATAAGGATAAAATGGTAGCTAGAATAATATGTTCGTACAGTCACCACACCGGAATGTTACGCCACTTGCCATTGTTCTTAGTTTAGCCGTGTATTGCGGGCAAATCGGGCATACCTGGGTCGATTTCAGAGCGTTTCAACCGCGGCGGTTTTTTCATTCGTGTTCCAGCAAATATACCAGCAAGCGGTGGTGATCACGGTTAACTTTTACTATAAACGATAGACTGTATCGAGGCTCCACGTGATTTAATCAAAAGTTGTCGTCACTCGATAGTCCTTCACGGTAAAACTCCAGGGACACTAATGAAGTTACAAAAAACGCTGGAAAAACGCCTGAAATCGACCCACCTACTTCGGGAACACGACTGATAACGAATTATGATTAGGTTCTTTTTTGCCAAGAACAGGCAGGATGTGAAATGAACTCCGACCCGAGGTATTCCCAGCGCGCTGTGACATGGGGTATTTCAAGAAACAAGTAAACAGGGCTCTCAAAGATCGGCAACGTATAGGTAACACCTCTGGTGTTGCAGATATCCATGGGCGACGTTGACTGCTTTCCATCAGGCAGCTCGTCTGCTCGTTTGCCACTTATAACATAAAAAAGGTACACGGCTAAGTGACGTAGCATTCCTGTGTGGTGACTGTACGAATATATTATTCTATCTACTATTTTACCATATGTAAAGGTAGAAAACTAAACGGAATGGAAACACTTACTAAAATAAGCGTAGAAAGAGTTAATCAAAGGACATTATAGAAATCCTCTTAGACACAGTATCGGTGTAATATCGAAAATGAAATGGAAGAATCAGGCAAATACGAAAACAATATTGCTTAATACATATTTAATTACCGCGGTGTCTTTGCTCCTCTGTCTTTTGTAATAACTTTGCTAGGTACCTGTAGGTAACTAACAACTTCGTCATAAACGACGTCCGTAATATAATTTGATAAGTGAACTATTTTACTTAAAACTTTACTTTTTACTTAGCCATAATAACTCATCTGTTTTTTTAACAAATACAAATTCTTAAATACATAGAAAACATCCAAGACTCAGAAACAAATATCATCACACTAATAATATTTGCTCTAACCGGGATTCGAGCCCGGGACCTTCAGCTTCGTAGGCAGGGTCACTAACCTCTTGGCTAAACCGGTCGTCAAAATGCTTGTACTATGGGTACTAGACGACGATATACATACTCATATTACTCATATAGATAAATACATACATATAAAACGTCCATGGCTCAGGAATAACATTCGTGTTCATCACACAAATATTTGCCCATACCAGGATTTGAACCCGGGACCTCCAGCTTCATAGGCGGTGTCCTCTAAGCCAAACGTATAATCAAAGAATAATACTAATTACTGATGTACACACGCTGTAGATCAGTGGTTCTTAACCGGTGGTCCCTGGAAGCACCCAAAGTGGTCCGCGAACCCATCCGAAAAAATATTATATTGCACCCACCTATTGCTTTCAAACAGTTGGTGGTCCGTGGCAAGACACAGTTTTGACAAATGGTCCCTCATCAATAAAAGGTTAAGAACCACTGCTGTAGATAGGCAGACGAGTTTGACGATGAATTTGTGTAGCCCACTGGTTACATAAGTTGATACCCCGTAAACAGATTAATGCCTCCCCCCCCTTACCAGCTTGAGTTAGTTCTAATGAAAATAGCAACCCACCCACCCTCGTTTATATTGCCATAAGGGTTTCATTGCTTCTTACTCGTAAGGCGTGATAAATGTGTCTTATAAGTTATAATATCGCGGAGGATTTGAAGTATTGCTACGTTGTTATTATTTCATTTCTTGTTGACACGGTAATTATGACAGATTATGTAGCACTTTCTCCGCTGCCGTTTGTTAAGTAAACTGTATAAACTACAAGGGTATTCTATCTTTAGATTTCTGGCTTAGTGTCTACAGTGTAGAAAATTGAACCAATGTGCCCCTGCACATGTTTCAATTTTCTACACTGTAGACATGATGTGTATAAAATGTATATCGACTCATAATATTCATTTTGTAATTCGATACAATCAATCAATTGATTCTTGATGAATTGATTCTTTCGATTAATTTTGTTGTATGTATTTCGAACTTTATAGGTAACGTTAAAAGTTTTTCACATTCTAGACGTATCAAGCTTAGAACATTAGAGTTTTGATATTTTGCTACGTAACCTTATATGTAATAGAAAGTGATCTCAATATAAGTAGCCATTTTTTTTTTGCATATTATAATCAATATCCATAACTAACATACAGGATGAATTTGATATCGTGAATCATAACCATGTTTTCTGGTACAATACTTAAAATTTACTGTGAGCACTAGTGTTTTAATTACTATCTATGGTATTATATTTTCACTGGATATAGGGCCGTCTAACAAAATACACAAGCCATACTTTTATGACTTAAGAGGAAACAGTAAGGTCGAGAGAATTGAAAATTAGGTATTTGTAAAATGTGTCGCTATCCCGCACTGCCCGCCTCTCACCCGCAGAGCGCGATAGAGACAACTGCAGCTTGGACCGAAAATACCTTTTAAAATTTCATGAAAACAACGTTTCGTAGTCCCTTGATTTCTTTTCTAAAACTTAACCTATTTAACTATTTTTTTCATTAAACATTAAAGAAAGGCTTTGGCCGTGTTCCTATGTTTTCCTTTTTTTTAATAATCTAGTCAAATTTGTTTTCTGGATGTGTGAACACAGCGGAAAATCTGGCATTTTTTTAGGTTTTTGAAGGTTAATATCTCTTTTGAGAATCAATTTATCGTAAAAAGGAAAACATAGGAACATATCAATAGTAGCCATAGATTTTTGGACAAAAAATGATTGCTCTACTGGCATTATCCAGGGAGGAAACAGGGGACTACGTTTGTATGGAAAAACTGCCCTCCTGTTTCCTCTTAACATTTTTTTTCCGACGATGCAGTGGCCTGTTTGAAGATGATCAACCTTTATATCTTAATTACACCACCAATGGTAATCACAATTAATAAGCAGCTTAATTAATCGTTAATAAAAAAGAAATTCATCACTCACCATTAGTATATTTCAAATTTTGTCGATTTTTAGGGTTCCGTTCCTCAAAAGGAAAAACGGAACCCTTATAGGATCACTTTGTTATCCATCCGTCTGTCCGTCCGTCCGCCTGTCAAGACTCTTTATCTCGGGAACGCGTGAAGTTATCGAGTTGAAAATAAAACCATATACTAAGGACCGGTCCCTTAAAGTTGTCAAAAAGTTAACGCGAAAAAAGATACGCCCCTTTAAGCCGCAAAAAATGTAAATTTCGACGATCTCTCAAGGAATTCAAAATTCATAGGGTACTTTCCATTGACGTATAACTATGAATTTTGGCAAGTAATACCGTCTTATGCTACAAGTATATGGAAAAAAAATCACAGAAAAATAGACTTCACTAAGGTAATCAACATTTATAGGGTACTTTGATATATGTACCAACAAATGTGTACGGAACCCTCGATGGGCGAGTTCGACTCGCTCTTGTCCGGTTTTTAGTCATGTCTGGACTTAATATATCGGTTCACCGTATAAAATACATCGTGTATGAAACACACAAATAAAACTGCTAATTAGTTTGACGCCTTTTTGTACAGTTAATCAGTTTTTTTCCTGCTTCATACATAGAATAAAGACAGCCGTTTTCACAACCTAACGTATATTGTTATATCCATAATATTTTAATTTCATTTGACAGTCTGAAGGTGCAACATAAACTAAAGACAAAAGGCAAGTTGCTATTGTCTCAGTGTGTAAACTTCGCTGCTCATTCGTGTATAAAACGTAGAATTGACAGGTCCTTTGTAGAACATATATCACTTATCGTCGATGTCTAACCTATTGTAGTTGCCATTTCATACTAGCGTCCCAAAAAGACGTGGCCTTTGAAATGAGTACGGCATAAGGCTGCGTTTGTACAGTCGAGTACATTACACATATAAGAGAACAAAAATATCTAAACACGCGCTTTTATGCTTCTGACAATCTGAACCACGACCTTCGTGTTCAGATATTTTTGTTTCCGTAAGTGTGTTAATGTAAATGACTCGACTGTACCAGAGCTTTGCGAGGTAAATAGTGGGGTAGAGGCCGACTAAACTTTTGGTTTCGGCCTAGTTTCGGCAAAAAAACCGGTTACGGCCAAAACCGAGACGAAACTGGAGGTGGTTCGCGCTGCGATCGGACGGTCTTTATTTCAAAAAGCACTGATAATTTATTTGAAATAAGAAGTAGTAATATATAACAATATATTAATGATTACTTCAAATATCAGAGAGTAAATGATTAATATGTTATTTAAAAATGAAGACTAGCTGATTATGATTGACATTCTTTTTTCTTAATTATAGATACATCGAGCAAATGCATTGAAAAATCAAATACGATCGACTACAGCTAATGCCGGATTTGAACCCGCACCTCTGTCATACCGGGACACCGAGTTATCCAATTTCTCCAATTAGCTTATGACGTCATCGCACGTAAGTTTTGAATGCATTCGTATCGATCGAGATACTAGCGCCCTCTGTACCATTTAAATGTATTTTGTTAAAATAGTGCATTAACTTGTGCACAGCGCCATCTTTCTCGCTGGCTTGTCACTGCTGTAATAGGAGTGGAGCCAGGGGACACTGCGTTCGCGCATGTCTTAGAGTGGTGCTAAGGCGCTAAGCCTTTCAAACAAAATGGTACAGAAGGCGCTAGTATCTCGATCGATACGAATGCATTCAAACTTACGTGCGATGACGTCATAAGCTAATTGGAGAAATTGGATAACTCGGTGTCCCGGTATGACAGAGGTGCGGGTTCAAATCCGGCATTAGCTGTAGTCGATCGTATTTGATTTTTCAATGCATTTGCTCGATGTATCTATAATTATAATAAAATTGTGGTGTTTCCACATTAAGCTGTGAGGATTTAAAATATTTCCAGTAAATATGATGATTCCTTAAAATAGTGCATTCTTTTTTCTTCCCACGACCGCATGACCTTATACGGAAGTTTCGGTTTCCGCTGGAACTGAGATAAAAGCAGAAATACGGTTTCGGTTCCGGCCGTGAAAACTAGTTTCGGCCGGACACTATAGCGGAGCGGTGTGCGAGGAAATCATTCACCAGTCAACACGCCTAGGCCCACTATAGTCTGAACTTTTAGGTATTTAAAAAAATGTAAACAAAAAACCACGTGACTCGGGTCATTCGGCCAATGGTATTGTGCCACAGATACAAAACATTGCTTTGATTGGCTGAACGACCCGAGTCAGGTGGTTTTTTTTGTTTAGGTACCTTTTTACAGTACAATCGAAGACACTGCTAACTGACCACTTGTCACCCTTATTACAATGTATTAAGGTCTACTGATGGTCACTTAACTGTGTCTTCGTTTGTACAGTACAGTACAGACTATAAACACGGCCCGATATTGGTGGATTTTTTCCTCACGCACGATCCACCACGTCGCACAGCTCATGGTGGAATCGCAGCCTAATAGATGTTTGTCCATCTTCTAGACACCTACCTACAATAAACCAAGGTATGATCTTCTTGAGAGTGAATTGCCTCCGTCACGAGAATGTTGCCGTCATGGTAGGTATGTTCTTCCCGAGATCAGACATCGCTACGTCACGTTACGACAGCTGACGGCTTTCTGCCACATCTACGTCAAACGCGTCATTTATTTGATGTTTTTTGACAGTTAGATAACAAGAAAATTACTGAATAAGTTTCATGTTCTTTAAGATAAGGAATATTTAAAAAATATTTACATTGACGGTGGCAAGTCAATTGTAGCTCGACTTGGCTGGGGGCACGGCAGTGACCAAAGCGCCAAAGAATTCCATTGGCGCTTAAGCAAAATTGCCTTTCCACCGTCGCCTCTGTTACATTCAAAAAATAAGTTCCAGCTTATTCATTGTAAATAACTACTAACTTCCTTAATTCTTAGAATACCTGTTAATTATATTTCTAAAAAAGTTGTTTTTGATGTAATGGAGCTTCTAGTTTCATTGGGAAAGAATCCTGGCAAAGTCCAATATAATCGACGTAGTCAATTATTTTAATTGACTTAGTAACCGGTTCAGGTAACTAGGCTTTAATAGCTACTTGCTTTCTTAGTTCTTCAAAAGTAATTAAATTACTTTGCAAATTATTTAGAGTATTTAGTAACTTGAGGGGTCTTGGGAAGTCTTACTCTTCTGCTTCAGTATAAGGAGTATGTTAAATTCCACTAGAGTGCGACTAAGATAAATTTGCAGAGCGGAACATGACAACACCTTCATTGAAAAGTCAAATTTTCATAGAAATTTGACTTCTAAACCAAAGTGTTGCCATGTTCCATTCTGCAAGTTATCGTAGGTAGTCGTACTCTCGGGTGGTTTGATTTTTTTTTTTTTTCTCAGCTTTAGTCTGCGTTTCCACTAGAGCAGCGGTCGGCAACCTGCGGCCCGCGGGCCGCATTCAGCCCTTGAACCGCTCACTTGCGGCCCTATATTCCGGTCTGTATTGCCGTCGCTTTATTCCGAATAGTATAAAATCACAAATGGTTAACAAAATGCGGCCCGCGTCAATTCCTTAGCTACTATATGGCCCTTGGCTGCTAAGCGGTTGCCGACCGCTGCACTAGAGCTACGCGAGGAAGCGGAGGGAATGCGAGGAAAAACCCCATCAATCAACATGCCTAGCAGTAGCGTGGCATCCAAAGCACTCGATTCCTACCGGCTTGCCTAATATCAGGCATTTGAACACCGTATTCTACAGCTCTTAAGGAAAATGAACGCCAAGTCTGGACAAACGATACTTTTACTAAACGTGAAATGATAAACAGAAAAAGTTACGAAACCGAACGGTTTTTGGCCAAATGAAATTTGGTGAATGATTTTTAGTGTTTGCGATAGGTTACCATGCAGAAGTGCTCCTAATATGGGTATTTTTCGTTTGACTAGGGATCCCCTTGCTACCCATAAAATTACGAGTCATACTGTATTGAAAGTCATAATTATCGAAAGTCGTACAGTCAAACCCGTCAACCTTTCTTTGCCACCTTTCTTCCTGGGCAAAGATTGGACGGTGGGCAAAGTTGGAGGGTTTGACGGTATCGTATTTGTTTTTCTAGAACAGTAATAATTTCCGGGTATTTTAAAATGCTAGGGTATAGAAATCAAAAGGTTATGTTAGGTTTGTTTGTTCTGAAAAACTAAACGGTTTCATATAAAAGAGGTTGTATAACTTTCGATAGTTATGTTATGACTATAATAAATACAGTATGACTTTTAAATAATATGGGAGATAATATAGACCCGTTTCACTAACGGTATTTTTAGTACCTAAGGTCAATACTGGTGTAGTCACAATACTAAAAAATACCGGTATTGAACCGGTATTGGTAAGAAATGGGGGGAAAGAAGAGTGTAGTGGCAGTGTAGAGTCTATACTCACAGACGAACAGATGAACTAAATTAAAACTTGTAAAAATGTGAATGCTAAAAGTCAGTCGTGAAACTTATCTCTTAAACCGTTTTTATTGACCGTCGACTTTACTATAAAAATGGCGTAAGTTATTTGAAAAGCCAGCGATATTATTACTATTTTTTAGAACAATTTTTAGTAGTGACTGTGCAGTGGCGCGATGTCAAATAATTCGGTATAAAGGAACAGCAAATATGGCTCATTTTTAGGGTTCCGTACCTCAAAAGCAAAAAACGAAACCCTTTTATAGGATCACTCGTGTGTCTGTCTGTCTGTCTGTCACAGCCAATTTGCTCCGAAAGTACTGATCCGATTGAGTTGAATTTTGGTACATATATTAAAGTTAATGACCTAAACACGGACATATAACGAAAATATATGAATTTTAATCATGGAGGCCATTTTTGGATGGGGTCAACAAGAAAATAAAAATAAAAGTTACCAAACTATATCATGTGACATATTAAGTGAAAGGGCTCTATGTGAGAATTTTAAATATATATATATATATATATTAATTTTTATACAATAGTTTTGAAGTTATTTAAGATAAAGTAAATTTTTAAAACAAAAAATAAAAACCGACTTCCAAAAAACTAAACTAAAAACCAAAAAATAATATGTTCATTACCCCAAAGAAATGGATAATCAACGATTCATATATACATATACAGATATTTATACTTTTTAACCTGTTATTTTTGAAGTCGGTGCCAGCTAAGGAGCTCAGCACAGCCAGCTTTACGTGGCAGGCACCAACTTCAAAAATAACAGGTTAAAAACTATAAATATCTGTATATGTATATATGAATCGTTGATTATCCATTTCTTTGGGGTAGTTAACATATTATTTTCTGGTTTTTAGTTTAAGTTTTTGGAAGTCGGTTTTTATTTTTTGTTTTAAAAATTTACTTTATTTTTTAATTTTTAGTGGCGCGGGAAAAATATTGTTAAGTCTATTTAGTTAAAAAAAAAATCCAAATCGATCTAGCCGTTTTTAAGTAATCGGGGAACAAATCTACATAAAAATTGCTCTTTGTTTTGAAGTCGGTTAAGACTGGAAACTTATTTCTAATAAGAAATGGACGAGAAACTAAGAAAAATACTAAAATCGCTACATGTGTTTGCCTATGATATTTGAAGAGTTCCCTCGGTTTCTCCAAGATCCCATCATCAGATCCTGATTTGGTTGCAATGGGACCACCTCTGAGGTATACCCTTTAAAACAAAAAAATAATTTTCCAAATAGGTTCAGCTGTCTTCAAGTAATCGGGGAAGAAACCTAGATACAAATTTACCCTTTGTTTTGAAGTCGGTTAACACTAGAAACTCATTTCTAATAAGAGATGGACAAGAAATTACGAAAAATACTGAAATCGCTATATGTGTGCCTATAATATTTGAAGAGTTCCCTCGATTTCTCCAAGATTCCATCATCAGATCCTGATTTGGTTACAATGGGACCACCTCGGAAGTCTACCCTTTCAAAGAAAAAAATAATTTTCCAAATCAGCCCAGCCGTTTTCAAGTAATCGGTGAACAGACACACAAAACAAAATAAAAAAAAAATAACAAAAAAACATACAGACGAATTGAGAACCGTCCTTCTTTTGGAAGTCGGTTAGAAAAAAACATACAGACGAATTGAGAACCGTCCTTCTTTTGGAAGTCGGTTAAAAATAGGCAAAAATTTACCATTCCCCTCCTCTTATCTCCGAAACTATTGTACGTAGAATTAAAAAAAAAAAAAAAATAGTCCTACACCTATAGATTACAGAAAAACCTATAATAAGTCTGTGCAATAAAGTATAATTGTTTTATATAGTTTTGAACGCACGGAAACGGAACCCTCTCCACGCGAGTCTAACTCGCACATTTCCGGTTTTTTAGTCTTTTTAAGCACATCGATTTAAACGTTCTCATTGGACGCAGAAATAATAAAATTAATAGGAATCCTCTTAGAAAGATTTGATCAAAAATATTTTAAACACTATTTTGGGAAGCGTTAATAATGAGGACGTGAGTAGGGGATGCAATATCGGTATTACTTGTACGGGCCAATACCGGGAATCCGGTATTGGCCATACAAAGAATACCGGTATGCATGCAATACCATAAGAGTATGCTCTAGACATGACATATTCAGTGACTTACGTAAAATTGAGATGTGTCTTCTCTTATATCGTGAAGTGCTTACGAAATGTCAATGTTATTTCTATGAAATCGAATAGAGATTTTCCCCAGATAATCTTAAGGCCAGTGTCTTAAAGTCTTTCAGATATACTGGGCATAATTTTCTCCATGTTTGAAATGATCCAACCTATAAATAACCCATTGGAAAGTGTATTTAAAGTCTCAGGCGAGGGATTAATGGGTAACGCAGCTGGAAGAGGTGCTTTTGGTGCAAAATCAAGATTATATTAGATAATACACCGTGTGGCTTGTACTAGGAGCAACTAATTAAAATGTAGGTTGTACAGAGTTGTACTCCTGAATCTGAATTTAAGTCTGCGATATTTAAAAATAGCTCATGTATCTTTATTGAAATGTAGATGAATTAAGTAGGTATTTGTTGTACAAAGTAACTATGATTAATCTAAAACTAAAACCTTAAAGTAAAAACAATTAAAATTACTATTAAACGTCAATTTGCAACATGGCATGTGGCATTGTGTCGAGAATGCTGGCAGCATTTCCTTGCTGAATCGCGATTCTTATACGCTGAGCGAAAAAACCACCAGCACTCATATATTGATTTTTAGTACACTTTAAAGTTTATTTTTAGTCGCAATGTGTAGCGATTTTTTATATCAAATTATATCTTGCTGGTGTGAGAGCTTTTGAGTTTTTTAACGTTTTTTTTTTTATTTATATTTACAATTTGATTATTAGAAACGTTTCAGAAAGGTATAAAATGAAATGGGTTTCGATTTATCATACCTAAATAAAAATGGACTGTCCCAATTCTAGCAAGGACATGTCTCAGCGACCTTTTCTGTTAGGCTTAACTAAACAGACCCAATGTTGTTTTTCTAGTAAATAAAATGTAGGCTTCATTTAACGGGGTGTGTCAAAGGCTTTTAGACAGTCAACGGGAGACAATTTATAAGTAGGTAAGTGTCAATCGAATTGAATTGAAATAGCAAACACCTCTGAATGTAGGTTGTGTGTGAAGCCACAGAACGGTTTCTAAATTGCTATACTCTATTTACATACAGGGTGTCCAAACTAATGTACATACGAAAAGGGCTGATAAACCTGCTCATAAGACACCAGATTAAGTAAATTTGACCTCAGTAAAAATATCTTAGTTTTCGAGATATTGACGTTTTTGTAAAACTCGTGCTAAGTTATATCCTGACTCGATGTTTTGAGTGTCATGACTATATCAAGTATTTTTCAAATTTGTTTATTGTTATAGATTGCCAAATAAATAGGCCACAGTAGAATAACAAAAACAATGTTTCAGATTTTTCCAAATTTCACCTCTGATTTCGAACTAGAGTGGTGGAAAAGAAAATGTACCAATTTAACCTGACACATGACGTAGAAAATAGCGCATTTATTGTAGTTTTTGTAGTTTTTAAATTGGTAACACTTACTAAATGCTGTAATAGATATTGAGATAATGATATTTTGTTACAAAAATGACTTGTACTGAAGTTTTAACTTAAATTAAAAAAATTTAGAAAACACCCCCACTAAATAAAAAGAAACCTAAAGAGTAAATAATAATTATATACCCACCTATCTATTGGCTTTTTATGTTTTAAGATAAGTTGTTGTCAGGGGACCTATTACATGTTATTTTTGTACTAAAATTCCATTTTATGCCAAAAATGCTTTACCTAATTTTGAAAAAGAGCTGTTACTCTTCAAACTGCTGGGTCGATTTTTACCAAACATAGCTAAGAACACGCGCAAGAAAACCTGTTTTCACGTAAAAATAAACTACATTGAAATCGGTCCATCTTCAATAGCGTGCCACAGACAGACACACAGAGTGACAGACATTAGCGTCAAACTTATAACAGGGGCATTCCAGGAAAACATCTACCTTTTGTTCCTTACAAAACGCTTTGGTACCTACCCTAATAAAACTAATTAGCTGCTAAAAACACTACCTAATTTAAAGCCAAGTTATAATATTACTATACCGACATTGAGCTTCCTAATTAAAAAAAAAAAAATGTTTATTTTGCCGAAAGTGTACATAAAATAATGTTTACCTGTGACCGCCACACTAGGCTAGGCCTGTCTCGTGGGGTCAATTTAAAAATTACCATTGACTAAATTTGCTGATTTCTACGCTGAAGTATTGAATTTGTAACTACAATTAATTTTCAAAAACCTAGAGTATACATTGTTAGAAATAAACTTAACATAGAAAGACAATAACAATACTACTTGACAACTTTTTCCTGTGATATGTTATAGAAACACCTCTCAATAATAGAAATATTAGTGAAATTTTACATGTCAAAAGTATTAAAAAGGTAGTGTCACTTACGAAACGTTTTCGTGGAATGTTCCAACACCCCTCTTTTTGCGTCAGGGGTTAAAAACATATGTTAGGTAGCGGGTCTAGCGGCTATGCTATCGCGAGCTAGTCAAGCTAGTAACGTACCCAAAACGCCTTTAGGCTGCGTAGGGGAGACCGGGTATGGTTGTCTCACGGGTTAGTTGTCACAGCAGCCATTAAATAATACGAAACGAAGGAATAATTGCATCGCTCGGTGTTAAAAGATCGCAAGAGCTTCACCTCCTTCCCTACTTCACCAATCGATGCACTTATTCCTTCGTTTCGTATTATTTAATGGCTGCTGTGACAACCAACCCGTGAGACAACCATACCCGGTGTAGGGACACATTACATGTAACGCGGCGATATAGGGGCGGTTGCACCGCCGCATAAGTTAGTATAAGTATTTAGTCTGGAATAAACCATCTTCCTGTTAACACGCTTTCTCATTTTACGCAACCTATAATTTAGTCTATCAAGGACTTAAACCGTAACAACATATAACCCTGCATTGGTGACCCGAAAACTTTGAACTTTTGTGAGAAGACTTTTGTGTTTTTTGAGTGCGTGTAAAAATGAGTCATACCCAAAATGCGCCAGCGCCCGGACTTGCGCAAGGGCCCGTGTCGGTTTCAGGGCCAACGGCGGCCCAAGGTAAAAGTGCCCCGCAGCCAGCATCGCGAAGTGAGGAGCCCAGCAGAGAAAATGATACTGCTTTGGCGAGCATCACGGTGTCCTCGAGGGTGCCTGAGTTTTGGAGCGACATGCCAAGACTCTGGTTTCTTCAGTTCGAGGTGGCGGTGGAAAACCAGAGGTTAGCTGACACAGCGAAGCAGAATTTGGTGATGACGAAATTGAGTAAGCAGGCCATACAGCAGGTGAGCGACTTATTATTATCACCGCCTGAGAATAACAAATATCAGGCTCTCAAAGATCGGTTGCTGCAGATTTATGAAGAGTCTGATACGAGGCAGACTCAAAAGCTACTGGGTGAAATGGAATTAGGCAGTCAAAAGCCGTCCCAACTACTCAGGCGTATGCGTGACCTTGGGAGAGGTAAGATTCTTGACCAGACACTGGTAATAATGTGGAATGGTCATCTCCCATCGGCAGTGCAGGCAGTCTTAGCCGCATCCCAGGTCACCGACATGGAGAAATTGGCGAGTATTGCAGATAAGGTCATGGAGGCGACTCGTCGAATGGAAGTGGCGGAGATAGCTGGCGGAAAGTATCGCAACAAGGATACCGATTTGGCAGCCAAGTTGGATAAGCTTTCAATGGAGGTAGCTGAGTTACGGCGTTCGCGGAAGCCGTTCAAGGACAACACCTCAAGGAAACATCAGCAGTCAAGGTCACGATCGAAATCTCGCTCGCGAGATGCCAGTAAGAATGGTCGTAAGGCAGGATGGTTATGTTTTTACCACTTTAGGTATGGAAAGAAAGCCGCGAAATGCATCAAACCGTGCAACTGGAAGGACGTGCCCGAAACGGAAAACTAGGCACGATACAGTCGGAGGCGGAGATGTGTATCGGGTTATCAAATAACCGCCTATGTGTTACGGACCAAAATAGTCGTTTAAAATTTCTAATAGACACAGGTGCCCACGTATCGGTTTTACCCGCGTCAAAAAAGTGCGCGACACCCAATTCAGTGAGTGATAAATATAAGTTATATGCCGCGAACGGCAGTGAGATAAAAACTTATGGTGTTCGTAGTTTAGTTTTAGATTTAAATCTCAGGAGAACATTTAGATGGATTTTTATCGTTGCGGACGTTAAACAGCCAATAATTGGAGCTGATTTTCTAAGCCATTATAAGCTGTTAGTTGATTTAAGCGCGCGGAAATTGAGGGATCAAGTTACAAATTTAAATGTTCTCACTGCAGTTGTTAGCCATGATAATACTGACATGTCAATTAAGTCAATAGATGTAAATAATCCTTGGCATGAAATGTTGTTGGAATTCCCGGATTTGACAAAACCAGTGTCTTACAAGGACACTCCGAAACATTCCGTGGTTCATTATATTGAAACTACGGGACCCCCGGTATATGCTAAAGCTCGTCCTTTGCCACCAGACCGATATCAGAAAGTAAAAGAGGAATTCAGATTAATGGTAGAGCTCGGAATATGTAGGCCCTCGAAAAGTGCGTGGGCTAGCCCATTGCACGTGGTGCCTAAGAAAAATGGCGATTTGCGACCTTGTGGTGACTATAGAAGGCTTAATGCAATTACTAAGCCAGACCGCTATCCGATTCCTCGTTTACAGGACTTTACGTATCTGTTGGCGGGTAAAAAGAAAATATTTACCCGGTTAGACTTAAACAGAGCTTATCACTTTATACCGGTGGCCCCGGAGGACATTGAAAAGACTGCTATAATAACGCCCTTCGGGTTGTTCGAATTTACCAGACTTGGATTTGGATTTCGCAATAGTTCGCAGAGTTTTCAGCGTTTTATGGATACTGTAGTATTACGAAATTTTGATTTTTTGTTTGCGTATATAGATGATGTAATTATCGCAAGCGAAACGGAAGAACAACACAAAGAGCAGTTAAGAAAGGTCTTTGAAAGATTTAATCAATATGGCATAACAATTAACGTGTCTAAATGTGAGTTTGGCAAGTCTAAACTTAACTTTTTAGGTTACGAGGTGTCGACAAGTGGAATTCGACCTTTAGACGACAAAGTGCAAGCAATAGTTAATTTCCCGAAACCAGAAACCGTCGAGCAACTACGCCGATTTCTAGGTATGTTGAATTTTTATCGTTTGCATATTCCTAGGGCTGTCGATTACCAATCGGAATTAAATAATTATTTACATAATGCTAAGAAGCGCGATAAGACAGTTATTCAATGGACGGAGAAGGCTATAGAGTCATTTGAGAAGTGTAAGGAAAGCTTAAAAAGCGCCGCTACGCTTGCTCATCCTTTACCTAACGTGAAACTGGCCTTGATGACGGATGCGTCTGAGGTTAGTGTAGGTGCTGTTTTGCAACAAAATGTTGACAACGTTTGGCAACCATTAGGCTATTTTTCCCGGAAGTTAACTGATACACAAGTTAAATATTCGACATATGATAGGGAAATGTTAGGTATATATATGGCTATTAGGTATTTTAGGAGTTTAATAGAGGGACGTGACCTTAGGGTCTACACGGATCACATGCCCTTGACCTTCGTTTATTCTAAGGTAAACAGTGACAAAGAGAGTCCTAGAAGGATTCGTTATCTGTCGTACATCAGTGAGTTTACCACAGATATACAACATATCAGTGGTGTGCAAAATGTAGTCGCTGATGCTCTCTCACGGATAGACGCTATTTACTGTCCCACGGGAATTAATTACGACGAATTAGCAGAAAAACAGGCTAGTGACGATTATTTGCAACAGAGTGTG
The DNA here is from genome assembly GCA_947034925.1 of Eudemis profundana. Lineage (NCBI taxonomy): Eukaryota > Metazoa > Arthropoda > Insecta > Lepidoptera > Tortricidae > Eudemis > Eudemis profundana. The sequence continues at coordinate 5,240,420 of OX344809.1, forward strand.
CGCGCGTCACCTGATATCTTGCAATTCAAGCGAATAAGCTTACCGGACTGTGAGAAAACAATTTACTGTGAGGTTTCTACGAATAATATTCGACCTTATTTACCTGAGGATTTTAGAAAGCGAGCATGGCAACAAATACATAATCTAAGTCATCCTGGCATCAGAACTACTAAACGTTTAATTACCGAGAAATTCTTTTGGCCGAAAATGAACGCGGATGTTGTTAAATGGACTAGATCATGTATTCAGTGCCAAAAAGCAAAAGTTATAAGACATACAGTTTCAGGACTAGAACAATTTGCGGAATCTGATCGTTTTAGTCATGTCCACATCGACCTCACGGGACCTTTAGCTACTACCAGCGATGGTTATCGTTATTGCGTAACAATGATAGATAGATTTTCAGGTTGGCCGGAAGCATATCCAGTTCATGACATTACGGCAGAAACAGTCGCCAGAGTATTATATGAAGGATGGATAGTTCGTTTTGGATGTCCTTCAAGGCTTACTAGTGACTGTGGTCGTCAATTTGAAAGCGATTTATTTCAGCAATTAATGAGGTACCTAGGTGTACATAAATTGCGTACGACGCCGTATCATCCTGAAAGTAATGGTCTAGTTGAGCGTTTCCATAGAGTTATGAAAACGGCCCTTAAGGCACGATTAAAGGATAATACGTCATGGGTAGAGGAACTTCCAACAGTGATGTTAGGCGTGCGCGCCGCTCCTAGAAGTGACACTGGAGTGAGCGCAGCCGAGTTAACCTATGGCAAAACTATTCGGTTACCTGGTGAATTTTATGACCAAGTTAAAGTTAAGGTTTCAGATTCGGAATATTTGCAAAAGCTTAGAGACTCCATAAGTAAGTTGAAACCTAGACCACCAAGTCATGGAAAGTCACGTTCATTGTTTGTCCATAATGATTTAAAGACATGTAAATATGTATTTTTACGGAACGATTTAGTTCGTAAATCCCTTCAACCTCCTTATGATGGCCCTTACAGCGTCATAAGTAGGAGAGGAAAAACATTTGTAATTCAATTAGAAAATAGGCAAACAACTGTATCTATAGATAGGTTAAAACCTGCATATATAATAGATGATAGTTATGGTAGTGAGGAAAATCCTGTAGATAGTTTACCAAATAAGTGTATACAGGATAAACCGATAAACAACAATGTCACTTCTAGTAACCATATACCGCGAACGACGCGCAGTGGACGTGCCATAAAGGCGCCGATCCGTTTTGCAAGCTAGGTGATATGATATTATAATTACTAGCAACAATAACAATAACATCGTAAGATTTAATTAGTGTATGGTTACACGGAGAAATATGTCTTGGTTGTATAAGAATAAGACATATAATTAGAAGTAGTTATGTTAGTGCAAGTGTTAAGAGTTAAGATGTGCTAAAAAATATCTGGGGCAAATGCAGTTTTACTTAGTTGTAAAAATCTAGATAATTAGCATATAAAAAAGATGTTTTCTAAATATTGTACATTAAAATTGTTATTTTGATCGAGACACGTACCGTTTGTTGCTCGGACTCTATATTGTATTTTTGTGTATAACCTCGTAAATATGGGGTGGGGACAGAGCAAGGAAGGAGACAAGAGCGTTATTACGCAAACGCAAACAGTCACGAATCAGCAGTTCCATGAGAAGTTGAGTACAATCAGTATGGTACTGATTGCAGTAACAATAATGTTTTGCGTCGTCCTGATTGGTCTAATGTGGAACCAATGTAGAAGAGCGGCCAGGACATGGGTGAGGAAACAGATCCCCAACCCAACACCAGCGCCACAGCAGAGTGCGCCGGTGGCCGGCTACGTGTAGTGATAACCTAGTGATTAGTGATAACCCTCAGTGTACCTAATCTTCAGTGTGTGTTAATTAAGATTAAAGGGGGGGAATACTGTAGGGACACATTACATGTAACGCGGCGATATAGGGGCGGTTGCACCGCCGCATAAGTTAGTATAAGTATTTAGTCTGGAATAAACCATCTTCCTGTTAACACGCTTTCTCATTTTACGCAACCTATAATTTAGTCTATCAAGGACTTAACCCGTAGGACAGTTAACCCTACACCCGGTCTCCTCTATCCACCGAAGCAGCTATGCGAGGATGCGTTGCGAGGCATGTGTTTGTCATGAACCAATAGAAACACTTCATTCTATCCTCGCTTAGCTCAGCTCTGGTGGAAACAGCTCAGCGGAGCGAAGTTTTTGTACATACAAAAGAAGGGAAAGATGTGTGCGCGGAATGTGTGCGAGGAATATGTTGTGAGGGATGTGTTGCAAGGCGGCGTCTGGCTGGCGGACGCGAGCTCAGTCACTTGAAAGTTAGGTACTCAGTTATTTGAAAAGAGCCCGCTACACATCCTCGCTACGCATCCTCACACCACTTAGCTACCTCGCATATCTTTGGTGGAAACATTCACACCGTTACACATGCTCGTTACACAGCCTCGCACCGCTTAGCTACCTCGCACAGCTCTGGTGGAAATGCAGCCTTACTCACTCCAGTTATTTACACCGTGAACAAACATACGAGACTAACTGGTGCATCAAGTTTGAGCTTACTGCTCGAGTAGCTTGTGCATTTACTTACTCTAGCTACATGCAGTTTAAATAGGCCAGCTACTTGTGAAGCTATTTTAGCTACTGTACCTACCAGTGGCGTGGCGTAAAATATATCCTTGGGCAAGCCGGTGCATATTTGGCGTACATATTCCTTAAGAGCTGTAGAATAAGGTGCTCAAATGCCTGATATTAGGTAAGCCGGTAGGACTCGAGTTCTTTGGACGCCACGCTACTGGTACCTACTGATCCCGTCCAACTGTCAGACTGACCGTGTTACACTGATTAGGTACATATCGAAGTATAAACTGGACGTGGGTGAATCAACTTTTCTTTGTCAACAAAATTTCACCTTCTCCGACTAAAATTGAAAGGAAATCCTTATTTGGATATTTTTGGAATATGTATGCTTATTTAAAAGACAGATAACAAAGCTACGTAATGCAAATATTTTTTTATTATAATTTGTTTATTATAACTTGTTTGTAAGGAGTGACCCAGCTGACATAGCTGTCCCCCACTTTTGTATGAAAATAAGGGTTCGTTCGCTGCGTACGCTATTTATTTGTTAAAAACGAGTTTTATTTTTACCTAATCTATCTCTAGATGTAAGATCTTGTTCCATTTAAATCATGTTAAAACATGCAAAAGATGAACAAATAAGGAGAAAGGGCAATCTCTGCATGAACCAAAAAAAGTTGATTCACCTACTTGTAATTCACTGTGTCTAGTTTCAATTTCAGGTGCCGTCTAACTTAATACAATTCTGATGCTATGTTTATTGTGCAAATGAATAATTACAGGCCAGAAGAGGTTCTCGGTAGGGTAACGTAGAAATAAAAATAAATAAATATTGTGGGGACAGTCTTACACAAAGTCTTCGGTTTCCGCGATTGTCACTCATTGTAATAAAACAACTTAAACGGATGAAATCGCGTATATTAGGTACTACATTTTCTAAGTCCCGACGTTTTGTAACCCTTTTCAGCGATCGTGGTCGCGGGTAGACTGAAAAGGGTTATGAAACGTCGGGACTTAGAAAATGTAGTAATATAAGAGATTTAATCCGTTTAAGTTATTTTATTACAATGAGTCTTACACAATACCCAAATCGACGTAGTCCCAAACTAAGCAATGCTTGTATTATGGGAAGGGGTAAATCTAGGGGAAGGCAGTGCTCGGAACCGGTATTTTGCAAGAACCCCGAAATAGCGAAACAGGTATTTTTTCCGTTGTTTGGTTTATTATTTCATTTTAATCGGACAATCTAATAATACGAAGTACAAAATACATTGAAACACATTGAAATACATTGTTAAACGCTACATAAAAAACATAATATAATTAAAAATATTGGGCTATTGCGGGGTTTTTGAAAAAATAGCGTCTCCAAGCCCTGGATCAAATACTCGGAGTGCAAGCACAGGGCAACGGTAACCGTCGACCTTAGTACTTCTCTCTGTCTGTCAGTCTTCCCCTCCCCACCCCTTCCTTCCCTATTTATTTGCTTTCATTTCAAGAAATAGGTCTTGAAACTTTGATTGTAGAATCACCAGCTGCGTTTCACTATTGTCCCAAGAGATTTAAAGCATTCCACTGAATTTCGCAAACATTTCATTTCCAATTTGATGCTTTAAATATAAAGTCTTACTGTGAGATTTCAACGCCAATTTAAATAGTTTTTTGGAATTTCAATCTCAGGAATTTCATTAAGCCTAAAATAAAAGGCTAGCCGCATTCAGCGCAAAGTACGTTACTCGCTACCAAATATAATTTCAGACCTTTATCTTATTAGTTCGCACTGACGATTGACCTAAGTCTGCACCTGGTGCCTTCATCGCCGCCTACAAACGAGGTGCAAACTTAGCCGGGATAACATACGTATCACAATGGTCGTAAGAGATTGTTACCAAGGCGCATGCACGGCCCGCCGCGGCGGTGAGCCGGCAGTTCGTCTGCGGAGCGCACCGCCTGCGCCACGCCTCCTCGCCGCGCGATGTAAACAGTTTAACCTAAAAGTGCGAAGTGACTGTGGTGATAAAGTTTAAAAAGGAGCAAACGGTGCGTAAGGTTTATGTAAACCGTGTTTTTGGACGTTTTTAAATTATTTTCGTGTTGCGCGAATACAGGTGATTTTATACAGGTTAATTTGGGAAATTTATTGTTTTGAAAAGATGAGATTTAGATAATGGGTAGTAAATTGTTTTTTTTTTTAACAATAGAAATTAATTTTCTTTAATTAACATTGGAAAAAATTTGATTGTAAAGTAAGATTTATGATTGCATTTGTCCTTAAAACAAAATTTTCTTGAAGCCCACTGCGAACAGTACAGACAATGCTGTTGTAGTGTAAAATAAATAAGAGAATAATATTATTTTATTTTTTCCAATCGGTATTTAATAAATTGAAATAAATGGATGTCTGTTCCGTTTGCAAAAAAATCAAACAACCGCTTCATGTTTATTAAACATTTAATATGAATACTTTGTCCACACTGAGGCATTTAACGACGAAAACATTGCACAAAAATTGTTAAAAGCGAAATAAACTAAAATTTTGTACATTAAGCTCCGCGAAATACAATACTATTCTTTTCATTCACATTGAAATGGCCAAGAACCGGAGAATAAACCGAATAATAAGTGGAATATAATGGAAAGGCAACATTAATCAGCAGTTATCACGCGAGCTTGTTCTTCATAGCTGTGATGGCTCGTTTGTTAATTTTATCGCGTTTGTCACTGGCTCTGAAACATTAATAGGAGTAGCGTATTTTTATCGCCACTGGCTATAAATCCTGGTTTATTACACGTTAAGATAACGCTTCCAAGGCACGATACTTACACCGCTAGTATTGTAGGGGTATGCCGGTTTGATACTTCCGCGTGTTTAATTCTATGGATTATGTAAAGGTACAAAAATAAATAGAAACATGCTACCGTTACTTATAAGAGTCGCTTTTGTTAATTATTTTATACTAAAGAGTATTTGAAGCAGAAATTCTCAAAATCGACCCCACGAAATACGTGCCACGGGGGCGGAGCTCAAAGGGCTCAAACTTTGAAGGGTGTCTTTTTTAGGAAAATATGAGTTTGAGGTGAAATGACAAAACACGTGTCTATTCTTTTTTAATGTTCTCCAACATATAATGAAACCAGTAATTAACTAGAAACTTGCTTGATTTTTTTTTCTGTTGGAGCGTTTATTCACTTTTCAGTGCTTTGAAGGACAATATCTCCTAAAAAGTTGAACTTGGGCAGCTAAAAAAAATACGTTTATGCTATTTTAGACTACTCTATAACATATATCAAAAAGACAGTTGGGTACCTTTCCTTGTTAGTCTTGAAGAAAAAAAATGAATTTGTCACATCAATGGGATTGTAACCAATCACATTTTTTATCTTTTAAACGATATGCAACCTATTTGAAATTGCCGTCTTCTCAAACTTAATATTTGTCATAAATTTATACTAAAAAAATGTAAAAATTAAGTTTGTTATCAGCACCACTGATAAATAATAAAACGTATCAATTTTAAAAAGTGGGCGTTATGGGACAAATTTCAACGACATTTTACTCGGCGTTATCGTTCCATACATTATATTTCGATGGCTATAATATAATTAAAAAAGATATATTTTATACTTACTTAAAAATAAACAAAAAATAGTTTGACATATTTGTTTTTAGTATGTTTAAGACAAATATTGCAAGTTAATTTTTTCGTTGTGTTGAATTGATTTGAATCGGGGAGTAATCTTATTCAATATAGCCACAAAAAAAACTTGGTGCTCTAGCACTCACTTAAGCGTTAGTATTAGAAAAACTAAATAATATACGAAAATTATCAAATTAGTATAAAAAAGATGGTTTCGACTAGATGATACTCTGTTAAATCAGATTAAAAATATTTAATTAAAACATTGGCAAGCAATGCCATAAATCTGCCGTTCTATGATTGAAACCCGACTAACTGCTATAGAGTTGTAAAGTAGTCAGCCTAGTTTAAGACATAGGACGACAGAAATATCAATAGGTATTTCATTCCTAGCCGATTCACCGATTTGCCAGACCAAACAATAACGATAATTCTACACAATTGGTCCTAAACTCCATCGCGTCGAAACGCCAACGTGAGCAGTATCGGCAAAATGATTTATAAACCGCATAGAGCCAAACTACTGCCTTTAAGCCGAGCCTACCGAACGTGAGTTGAAAAAGGCAAAGGAAAATATTGAAAGGCATTCTCAAGGCATTTCGGGCCCGCAACGTGGTATAATTTTGACTAAAACGCCAACGTTTACCCAGACATTCTTTTATGTTTTACGAATAAGTTAGTCTATGAAACTTTTCTTTTTTAAGTGTTAACGTTTTCTGTTAGTCCCGAGTGCTATAGAATTGACTGTCTATTGAATTTATTGAAAAAAGCATCGATGTTTTTTTTTACATTTAATGAAGCCGAAGCTTGACAGCTTTGATGTTTTTTGATACAAAAAATTATTGGATCGCGCCTCGTTTCAATAAGTATAAGCATATACCTACGTATCTGTCACTTACTTGTCTTTCATTGACGGTGAGGGAGAAATTCGACGAGGTATATTTGAAATCTTTTATTTTAATTCTTCCGCTTTACTCGACTCTTCCGTTTTCCTTCAGGAAAATTTCGTCGTAACTTGAGAGAGCAGAGATGAAAAATAAATTGTCTTTTTACTTGGATGTTATTGTCAAGGTGTTAGTATAATTCTACACGAGGAGCTGAAAGGAAGATAATAAGGACGCTTTTCTGGGAGATTTAGCAACGTCGCATTTTTGTCGTTTTTCTTCATTGTTTTATAAAATTTGAATTTATAACATTAATAAATACATATCTTCGACCGTAGGTTCAATTGGCGTAAAGGACATTGATTTGCCTGTCGCTTACCCCTATTGATAATTAGGGCCGACCAATCACATTAGTTGAAATCTACCCATCTCGTCAAAGTCAATGGAAACAGCGAACACTAAATGTGATTGGTCGCACCCCATACACTTCTCGGCTCCGCTTGTTTCCTAAAAATGACCTAATCCCAAACTAAGCAATGTTTGTATAATGGTTACCAGACGATTACTAGATGACAATATAGGTGCTTACAGATGTAGTGCAAAATGATTTTCCATCGGGAAAACTCGGATCTCAATTGGAATACGATGGCACCCGAACTGTCAATCAATGATTGTATTAAATGAGTGACGTTTTCATATCCATTAATATGGAACTTTATTGTTTAGCTAGCCTAGGCCGGCACATGTATTTTTTTTAATATCCAGTCCAGATCTATTTGGGCCACAGCATCACGGCATTCAGCCATTAAAAAAACAAAAAACGATGTTTGCTATATTTTGCAGTTTTATTTATTTCAAATTGACATGAACATAACAAATAACAAATTATAAACAATTTTAAATTGCAATTTTAACTACACGAATACACATTTAAAATATTTCATCTAAATATTCGCGGTAAAAATGTGAACTGAAACAGCTTTTGCATTGTCTATGGATATAATATTTCACTTTCTGACAGAAAGTTTGTGTTATAAAATATTAAAAAGGTTATTATAGTAAGTTTATTTATTTCATTGCATATTTGAGAAAAGCACTATACATACCTCGGCGGGAAATGGGGTTGCCAGCCTCGTAACTTTCTGGCTAGCTATATGTACTCAGCCGGCAACTCCTTACTTCCCGGCCTCTGCAGTAATGTACTATTGTACGTAAATTTATAGATAAATACTTGTTGCATAAAAAGTTCGTTTATACTAAAATTATCTATAAGTTTTATTCAGATTTCACAAATAACGAAGAAAATTGGCAAAAATTGCGATGTCACCAAATCTCAGAATCGACGCTCTTAAGTGAACCTTTCAAGATCTTATTTGAAGCCTGTTCGGCTGCGGCGCCTCTTCGTTTATAAAATATTCCCAATATCACGATTCTCGTAATAGACTGTTGCTCATTGAACCGCCACGCCCGGTGTAATATTATTGACTGGAATACAGATTCAATCGGTGAGCATCTTATTGAAAAGAATTATGACTGAGCAACATGGAGAGAAATTGCCATTTTACATGCCAAAGACCCAAGTCGCAAGGTTCTTAGACAAATTGGCACATTGTTCTCGAGTTTCTTTACTCACGAGCAAGAAAAAACTGTCTAGGTACCAAATAAAAAAAAATATACAACATTTTCCATGAGGTTTGTGTAAAATTATATAGAGATTGAAGCAATTTGAATTATCTCTTTATTTTTATTTTTTGAGATGACATTAATTTAATTTATAATATAATTTAATTTAATTTAAATGCACTACTAACATAGTTCTAAGTACTTACTAACAAATGTTTGGATCATTGGTTATCTGATTAAATAAATAAATAATAATTTCGTTTCGGCGAACGGACTTATAGCGAAGAGTCTCGATCACCATCTCAAGAGACTCTCGCTAGATGGCTGGATCAAGGGTCAGAAACAGAAAGCGGTTCTTCTGGACACGGCGCGCATCGTCAGGAGGTTCCTCTCTTTGCGGCCCTAACCACCGGTAGCCTGGGCCCCGCCCCGCTGCCGGCGGCACCCTAGGTTAGGTTTTTTATAATATGTTTATATTTTGTAATCTCATTTTGTATTTTACTTTTTATGTATATATTGTAAAAAACCTAAGCTGAGAAAATAAAGACATACCGAAATAATAATAATAATTTCTTCTTCAAAATCCACGTCAGTACACACGGCAGCACATGATATTGTATTTGGTTTGTGATAGTGATAGGAGTAGACAATCATTAATTTCTCAACATTCTCTGTTTCATATAAATTTATGTATACTAAATAAACGTTCAACTTCACTCGACGTCAAGGGACTGAATTTATAAAACTCATTCTAATTGTAAGGTTTTGTAAGATTTCCAGAAAAATCTTTCAAAAAGTCTTTTCTTACACAACTATCGATATCGATAAAAAAATTCTAACACTAGTTTGATTGCGACAGTTTTTTGTTTTGCCGTGAAAATTCCGGCCTCTGTTAATGAGGAAATAGTCGCTTTCGACAAACGAGCGCATTTTGAGGGGGAGGGAAATTTTAATTGATGGCTGCAAATTTGCTAGTGATCCAAAATGATGTCCGTTCGAGATTTCCTAAAAAAGACTTTGACACATTAAACCTTGCAATCGACCAAATCGAGATTTCAGTCGATCCAAAACTTAAGATGTTACTAAATGTTGCACATTTAATATCATTCAATCTTTCTTTCCTGAAAAGCGAATGTTTCCACGCGCCGTGACATTATTCCACAAACCAGAACAAATTGGCTGAGCGGTCGCAGAATCAAGAGGTTTTCTGATGTGACTCGAGTCGCCGGTGCACCATACAAACGAAAAGACGGTTAGCATTCCATTATCACGGTATCAACTATGGATAAAATGTAATTTCATTACTTGATACATTTTAATAATAATAAATTAATAAATATTGCCGGACATCTTACACAAATTGATTTAGTCCTAATCTAAGCAATGATACGAGATGACGATATACAAATATAGATAAATACATACTTAAATACATATTTAGAAAACATCCATGACTCAGGAACAAACTCGTTGTTCATCACACAAATCGCCTACACACTCAAAGAAAAATATTTTTTTTGTCAGGTTTCACTTGTACTTAACAAAAAAAAAATGAAAATAAATTGCATGTTTTTTTAGATGTGGCCGTATTGCAGTCAGTAGGATATTTGCCCGCACCAGGATATGAAACCGGGACCTTTAGCTTCGTAGGTGGTGTCACTTCCACTAAGCTGAACGTGTCGTCAATTTTATCTGCGCAAACCAACATGACAAGTTTCAAAGAGCTACAAAAACGTGTATTTTGAGTAACTTAGTTTCCAATGCTCACGGTTTTGAGCTTCGTTTTGCCAGTTCTTCAGAAATGAGTCTAAGTCATCTCGCCATCGCCGGCGAGGTCTGCCGCGACTCCGCTTTGAATTTTTTTTTTGAGGGGGGAGGCCTTTGCCCAGCAGTGGGACACCGCAGGCTCATAATAATAATAATAATAATAGTTTCCAATGAGCCTCCTCATGTTGTCGTGGATTTTTGCGCCTTGTTGTTTTAGTTGTTTAGATGTAACAAAATGTATAAAACTTTAAAATGAAATACATTTCAAACAAATTAGACGTTACATTATATGGATACAAGAAATCAAAGTACACAGAAAAATTAAATGGTACTTACCTATGGTCCAGAATGGGAATCGAACCCGGTGCCTCTGGATTTCTTTCTTGACCACTTCGGCCACCGGAGCACCCAGCAACTGCCCTCAATTTAGCCATCTACTTTGACTTCTGTATCATTCTGGTTTAATAAGATTTTAACCTAAAATCTAAGGTGCATTGGGGTAATAAGCCCGCATTAAAAAACATAATGTTTCTTTCATATATAAATTAGACGATGGCAGTTAAAATGGATTTTTAACCGCGTTTTCGTTTGTATAAGGAACCGGGGATCGTATCACCCTAATATTTGATTTATCTTTGCTCCACTACTTTTGTTTTGAGCCTAATAGGAAGGCTCGGGGCTTATATGGTCCTTTACGATTTATTTCCGTGCCCCTGTCTCTTTGGGACGCGAATTTGTCTTACTTCTGAGCAAGTTTATGTTGGTTGTCCGTTTGACCTTTTGGATGATAACTGTAAAAACTATGTTGGATAAATAAATGTTTGCGTTTTTTCCAGTTTTGTTAGGGCACACACAATGAATTATATTTGTATATTTTTAGAAATATAGTACATTACATAACTAGGGTGGTAATACAAAGAAAGGCTGAGATCGCAGAAGTTTGCGGCCCGAGCTGCAAGCGAGGGACGTAAATATGCGATCGAGGGCTTTCTTTGTTACCTCCCGTGTTGTGTACATTATTTTATGTCTACACTTGGCCAGAAAGCGACTTTTTCCGTACGCGCCTCGATTGCATATTTACGTCCCTCGCTTGCAGCTCGGGCCGCAAACTTCTGCGATCTCGGCCTTTCTTTGTATTACCACCCTAGTAGTGTGTCTATTATGTCTACATTTGGCCAGAAAGCGGCTTTTTCCGTACGCGCAGCGTGCGGAAAAAGTCACTTTATGGCCAGGTGTGGCATAAATTTTATTTGAACTATATTTCGTAAGCTGGATATAAAACGAGTTAAGATTCTAATTGTACACAATTACTACGCGTAAACTAACTAGGAAACTAATTAAACATGGTTTTGTCAACACGAAAATACAAATGTTCATATCGCCATATCTTAATACAATAATTTTATTTTAAAGTTAACTACTTACGAAATAACTTAAATGTAAAAATGTGTGCTATAAACATATGACGTTTGTTAATAGCGTGGTATTTTATTGGAACTATTTAATTTCCTACACTAAAAACAATTTTAAAATTATCAATGTCACGTCAAGTTAGCATAAAGTGCATTGGGGTAAATTCGAACATCGGATAATTCATAAATATACGAGTTTCCCGTAATCCACGCAACATATATTTACTTGTAAAATGTTAACACTATACTAGGCACGCCAATAGTGCTTCAACTAATTGCACACTTGAAAAATCTTGCATGGTTTAGTAGAAATTCCTAATGTTCAAAATTACCCCACGTTGAAATTACCCATGCAGTGCTGAATCAAAGGAATTTCCGACTAATTACACAATGCGTCATGTTTGCTAAATGACCTCTATAAGTAAATTTCTGTAACAATTATATCACTTATTATTGCTAAATAACGCATCATTTAACTTGATTTTTTGCAGCTCTTTATGACATTTAGCACTATTTCTTGCACAATTTTAGCCGTAAATAAGATCTAGAGTTGCTATTGCCATATCAATCTCACAAAGAGCGCCGTCTTGTTAAAAATCATTATTATTTATGGACTTTAAAAAATGGCCCATATATTTATTATAATTTAATCGGATACACAATGGAGTTGTGCAATAAGTTTATGTACCGCTTGGTAATGTATTGTACCGCACATCTCTCATTGCGTACATAGGCAATATTCTTGCATTATTTTAAATTTACCTGGTTGCCCAAGATACAGGCTGAGCCTAGTTTGGGAACCCCTGTTTAAGACTTGCCACTATAAGGCCTGTTTTGTACATGCATCTCCTACAGTTATATATTTCTCTTATGTATGTGTACTATGTGTGTGCAAATAAAGTTACTTTTTACTTTACTTTGAGAGGTGGACCGGGACAAGGTGACCTGGTTCGACCCCAGGCGCCCCCGGCACCCACCCAGTCCGACCCCTCGGGTTGGTCCGGCTAGCGACCTGGTTCGACCCCAGCGAACGCCACGGCCAACCACCCGGTCCGACAATCGCTATGCCCATAAGGGTTGCGAGTTTGTAAGTTAAAAAAAAACTGGTAGCCGAGTGGTTCAGATGTGCGCCTTTCAAGTAGAAACTTCCAAAATCCTGGCTCGCACCAATCAGTTTTTCGGAACTTATGTACGGAATATGATTAGATATTCACCATTAGGTTTTGCTGAAGGAAAAACATCGTGAGGAAACCTGCATACATCCGTGAAGGAATTCAAAGTTGTATGTGAAGTTCCCAAACCGCAGTGGGCTAGCGTGGTGACTACAGTTCATTCACTCTCAGAGTAGGTCTGTGCTAAGGCATGCAATATCGGTTTTACTTGTATGGGGCCAATGCCGAAAAACCGGTTTTTCGGTATTGGCCCCATACAAGTAAAACCAGTATTGCATGCCCTAGTCTGTGCCCAGCAGTGGGACTATATAGGCATGATGAAGACCTTTTTCCGATAAACAGCCAAACACAAAAAATCCACTCCTCAGTTTTTTTTTTTCGGAAAAATCAATACCTACATAGAATCTTTCTACGATTTAATTATATGTACTTATAGGTAAATAAACTAAGTTTAGAACGTGAATCCCTATAAAAAGGTCACTATGTGTAATTTACGTAACAATTCGTTCAAGAACTAATTATGTTATTCGTCTATGTCATTACGGCGTTACCCTGGGAATCTAAATGCAAATGATTTATCTTTAAATGATTCAATCAATAATAAATTTAGATTGAAACCGACCGCTTAAGTTATTTAATAACTTCCGCCTCTGGGATATACAATTTCAGAAACAAGCATTTGGTAGCAAATTGCAATCCAGTACAACTTAATTAATTGCTCTTATAATATTCGGGCGTTTAAGGTTAATAATCTGTATCTATATTTTAGGGTTCGGTTCAGGAGGTCGAAGTTGTATTTCGCCGTGGTACGCAAAAAGTCTTTGTTTTATAAAGACTTAGCAAAACGTCTAGAATAGAACGACTTAGTTGTCTGATCGTCAGAATGACGTCTTAGTTACAAAATGTCCAAGTAAGTAAAATGTCGTAGATACAAAATGTCTAGATTGTACGAATAATGAAATATGTATTCAATCTATCTTGGATAGATCGATTTAAAAAATATTGACAAATAATAAATATAAATAAATAAATATTAGGGGACAATCTTACACAAATCGAACTAGCCCCATAGTAAGCTCAATAAGGCTTGTGTTATGGATACTAGACGACGATATATTTAATAGATACAAATACTTAAATACATAGAAAACATCCATGACTCAGGAACTAATATTCGTGCTCATCACACAAATAAATGCCCTTACCGGGATTCGAACCCAGGACCTCCTGCTTCGTAGGCAGGGTCACCAACTAAGCTAAAGTGGTCGTCGAATAATGTATTGTTGGATGGAAGCATTAAGTAAGGATAAAGATTTCGCGGTACAGGTGAGGTAATAATGAAATTATGTATTGTCGTTATACAATCTAGACGTTCTACCGCATTGGTCGTGATGGTCATCTGGCCCATTTGCCTATAGAACATTAAGATATTGTATTACAACCAAGCCCTTTCGCCTACAATGGAATATTGCAATGAGAAAGTTTTACACATTGAGACATCTTTCTACCCGGACAATATACAACTAAGACGTTTCGCTTACTATCGCCAAATACAGTTTGGACCTCCTGAACCTAACCTAATATAGGTAGTTACATAAAATAAAATCGTATGAGTGTGCTTTTTACCCGACTGCGGCGAAGCCCAAAGGAGGGTTATGTGTTTGACCTGTATGTATGTATATATGTATGTATGTATGTCCCTTCTTATGTCCGCTCGTAACTACTCCACGGTACAACAGATTCACGAAGGCACATCAAAAAATATAACCATAACCTAACTGAAATACTGACTTGCACATCAAAAATACCAAAACAAACATCAAAACATAGCTCTGTTATTTCATGTAACTCTTTAGTATAACGACTGCGTAATAATACTTCTATTACGTCGTTTTTTTTCAAAATCCCAGCTTCTAGTAAGTGCTTAATCAAATTATAGTGTTCAGCGTCCATACAATCCTGAAGTTCTTTTATTTGAAAAAAACCTGATAAATTAAATTATGAAACCTTTTGCAAGGTAAAATTAAAACACGTTTTTTCACTCGTTGACCATTACTACAATCCGTGATTATTTGCGTCCCGAGAGAGGGAGAAAAATTGTTCAATTTTATAAAAGTCGTACATATTTTAAATAAAACCGTTTTACTCCGGTAAATCCTTTCAATTTGATGTCATTTTTTATTTCAGTCGCAATGGCAATCCATAATCAAATTGATTATCTTATTCGCCTTTTAACAGAGTTTCAATTTGTATACAGGGTGAATTTTAAATGGTAAATAGGTTTGCGGATAAAGCTGCTTAAAATGTGTTTTTATAGCTTGAGACATTTTGTCAAATAAAATGTCTATAGCGCAAGTAAAATGTCTATAGCGCAATTAAACTGTCTATAGCGCAAGTAAAATATCTATAGCGCAAAAAAAATGTCTATAGATAAAAACACATTTAACAATACGGAACACACGCACACACGGAAAACTAGTGTTCAGCACAAATAATAACCTCATTCATTAATTATAAATTTAAAAAGTTTCGATGTAATTACAAGCATTACCTACTGCATTTAATATATTTTTTATTTGCATCACACTTGCTCGAAAATGGTGTTGTTACACGTAGGTTTTGCGGGCCGTAAATGACCTATTACGCCCTAAGGGCGTAATGGTTTTCTTTTTAAATTTGAAACGCTGGTTCTGTTTTACTCTTATTTGTCATGTTCAAAGGAAACTCCAACTTACTTTTTTAACTTTTATTACTGAAATATTTATTTAAAGAGAACTGTTATTGCAAATACATGTAAACACATATTTCTGTAACATTAATTAAATGTTTAAATAGTGTATTTCATTATTTTGCAAATATAAAATCAACCATTTTAAGTCTACCGCTATTGTTTCCGAACGTGACTTGACATTCGCATTGTCTATGGATAATGTCACTAATGTCACTGTCAGTTTTACAATTTTATTTAGGTTAGGTAAGGTTATTTTAATCAGATTTCCTTACAAGTGTGATGAAAGCATTGTGTGTGCCACGGGCGGTAAAGGAATTACAAACTCATGTTATTAAAGCCTTCGGCTTCGCCTCTGCCTTGTAACAAACACTCGTTTGTAATTCCTTACTTACCGCCCTTGATACACAATGTACTATTACTTCATACCTGGCTGTAAAGTAGCAATAACCGCCCGCTACGCGTGTGGAAAATCAATATCCCATCAAAAACATTACATGTAAAAAGATGCAAGTCTCGCAACGCAAACTGCAAAACTAACTTTGTAATCGCATGTATTTGTATAGGATTACAAACTTATGTGTGCAGTTGTGACTGAAATTACAACATATTTAGATCTTTAAGGACTTGATAGGCTAAAAACTAACTATGTTTAAAATTTGGAGCTTGTAGGTCTGCTAGAAGTACCTTAGAATTATGATGATCAGTGAGTCAGTGAATCAGTGAGTCAGTGACAAAACTAAGGAACTTTGACATGCAATAGTTCTTAAACTACACGTTCAAATTGAATGATATTGAGAATATATATATATAAATCTTATTGTGCCCTATATATCCCTGAAATGTTAGGGTTCTAGCTTTAGCCAGTACAAAATTAGGGGAGGCTGAAAATGGCCTGAATGGCTTCGAGAAAAGGATGGTACGGCCGTGCCTTTGTTTTGCTCGACTTGGCGGGGGCACGGCCGTGCCCCCAGATTTTATATTAAAACATGACGTTAGACTGACAGATATTTGAATATATTTATAATTATTCTGTAGAGGCGGCCAGGTCTCTACAGTACCTATACAAACATTGCTTAGTTTGGGACTAAGTCTATTTGTGTAAGATTGTCCCAACGATATTTATTTAATTTATAGATTCTGGCTATCCCTCTCCCTAACGATAGCTATGAACATGACTCACTACACAGTTTCACAATTACCCGCTTTCATTTCATTAACAATGAACTATTTCAGCCCAAATCATTTAACGTCCATGTCATTCTACACAGCTAATTCAATTACCAAATTAATATACGTCACGGATATACACGGAACGTCCACGTCACCACGTCACGTTTGAGTTATGACCGCACTATCTACTTATCAAGTTATTTTATCGTCAAAGCAAGGACCATTAAAACAAGAGGACTGTCATTCTCCATACTTTGGATCGTGCCCCGACCGCAAGGGATATCCAGGCAAAAACTAGATGGCACTAAAAAACTAAACATTTAACGATGTTATAATTGAACAAAGAAATATAGTGCAGTAACCATTAGTTCGTAAATAGCTAATAATAAATTCTAACATTTCAATACTCACGCTTGCAAAGTTGAATAATTGTAAATAATATAATTCTTATACCAAGCTTATACATAGATGGCGTTGTAAATATCGGAGAACAGCTTTTTATAGGGAGAATGACAGTCCTCATGTTTTAATGGTCCTTGGTCAAAGTAATGATTATATTTTAGTATTTGTGGATATGGGGTCGACAGAAATAAACCATTAGCAAGGCGATAGAAATATTTGATTATTCTTGAGTACTCATTTATTTCCTGGCCATTCGGTTACCTTTTTAACCCCCGACGCAAAAACGACGGGGTGTTATAAGTTTGACGTGTCTGTGTGTGTAAATGTCCTTGTGGCATCGTAGCTCCCAAACGGATGATCCGATTATAATGCGGTTTTTTTTGTTTGAAAGGTATATCAGTCGAGAGTGTTCTTAGCTATGTTTGGTGGAAATCGGTTCAGGTCTTCAAGGTCATCAGGTCGTTTGTTATGTTTGGTCGGGGGTTTTTAAATTTTTGAATTTAGGTTATTTATGAATTATTATTCCCCCTTAATTTGAATCCTTAATTTTACGTTTGACTATGAAGCCGATGGTGTATAATGCTTACTTTGACAATGCCTAGATAATGTACTTTTAAAAAAATACTTGAGTACGCACCTAAACTGAATAAAAAACTTCAGTGCCAATTTTAATATTTCTAGACCAGTGTTTTAGAATGAAAGAACACGACGAAATGATACTACTTAACTAGCAATAAGAACATAATGATTGAAACAAATAAAAATGGAAAGGTGATACTTTACCAGACGTTTTAAAATGAACCTCCAAATATATGTTCAAAAAGCTTACTTATACGTAAGCAGTACCTAAGGTGTTTGAAAAATTGTCCACTGTAGACATAATAAATAAACATCATAGTTTATTATTTTTTTTTACTATGGTGCTTACGTGTTTTTTTTATTTATCTGATTTATCTGAATTAGAAGTTTGCTGCCCCACTGAGAGGGACCTTCCTGCATTAATTTGAACATGAACAACAAGCTGCAAGCTACCACCCGGGCCATGGCCCTTTTAATCCTTTGGTAAACATACCGTGGCGTTATTTTAAATAACTTATTTAGAATTATCATTCCATCTTGTCTAAACTCAAAGCTAAATTTCACTAACCAACATTTTCCATCGCTTTCTACGTTATAAGTACAAATATTCGTGTTTAAAACAGCTTAAAACTTATCAAAGATCTCGACCGCAGCTCACAGAATGACTTTAAAATGTTTAAGACGTGGAAAACGCGTCACGTGTCAAACAAATGGGACTTTTCGTTACAAATCGTTCTTCCGTGACCTCATTTAAAAGTCAGCGACGGCTAAGCGCCAAGTCACTTCTTGACTTGAATGCGACTTGTATTTCTTAATAAGTCGAGACAGTTGAATGAGACTTAATTCGTGGTCCGAGTCTATAAATATGCTTAGCAAGTACGCGTGTTAGTAAAGCAACTTAGATAATATACTTCAGCCACCCTTTTGAGATCTTGCATCGTTGCCATAAGTTGCAAGCAGCATGCAGGCTGTATAAGAGCTCCTTTGATGTTCAAACTAGAGTAAAACAGGCTGAATAAGGTAAGCTGTCAGTCAGCGACGGCTTAGTGCCAAGTCGCTTCTTGACTTGAATGGGACTTGTATTTCTAAATAAATCGAGACAGTTGAATGAGACTTGGTTAGTGGACACACTTCAGTCTCAGTTTTTAGTCGTTAGATTAGAAGCAGTTAGAGTTTTACCCGACTGCGGCGAAGACCAAAAGGAGGGTGTTTGAGTTGTATGTAAGTATGTAGGTTTGTATGTCCGTTCCTATGTCCGCTCGTAACTACTCAACGACACACCCGATTTTGATAAATTAAACATCATTAGAGTCGTCTTCATGGCGCGATTGTCACTGGGTACAAAAAAGTCGTAAAAAAGCGAAATGGCGGATTTATGCAGTTTAATGCGTGGTATTTTTTACCGCAGTCAGGTTTTTTGTCGTTGCAATAAGGTATTACAAGCAGCACACCGGCTGTATAAGGGTGTATATCATCATTAATGCTGAAACTTAAGTAAAACTGCCTGAATAAGTTGTAAGCTTGTATTTTTGGTATGAGTGAATAAGCTGCTACTAAACCAGCGAGATAAATGCTTGGCCTCGTAGTCGCCAACTAACAGATCCCTGTTAGATCAATCCCTAGACAGTTATTGAATAAAAAATATACTGAAAATGTTTACTGCACTTTCGCATGTTTACTACGCATTTATTACCTACTGGTTTTATAGCCAATATTTTCATTTATAACCTCCATTGTCTAGCTAATGTGTAAACTAGGTGGAATTAAGTTGTTTTGTCACCGAATTACTTTTTATTAAATACTCCACAAACTTACTCCGATTTAAGTATTTGTAGCTAAGTACAATTTAGAAAAATAACTTAAAAAGGCAGTTGCAAAGTTCAGGTATTCTAACAGCCCAAAATTAGTGGTTTAGAATGCAAACAGGTAACTGAAAGCGGTTGAAACAATGGTGAACATGAAAGAGTAGTTACCAAGAAATACTATTCGGTATTTACGTCTTTTTGTAATTTGCTAACTGGTTTTCTTAAAAAAAAACAACCATGAAGAAAATATTGGCATAATAGCTGCTCGCGCATACTCGCCATAATTCCCCGTCTGCACTCACGTGACTGATAATGATTACTTTTTCATTCCACAAAAAGGCATATTTTTACGGCCGCCCATAAAAAGGCTCGATTATGCACGACCCCATTTCGATATAATTATATTTACATAATAGATTTTCTTGCCGAAAAGTGTTTAATTTTTATGCGTGCGTGTTTCTCTTAACCATTACTTTCGTATTGAAATTAGAAATGCTCATGACTTGCTTGACCTTGCGTTCTCTAGATATCAGTGGCGTGGCGTCCAAAGAACTCGATTCCTACCGGCTTGCCTAATATCAGGCATTTGACCACCTTATTCTACAGCTCTTAAGGAAAATGTACTCCAAGTCTGCACCGGCTTGCCCAAGGATATATTTTACATTTACTTGCCAAATTTCATAGTTCTAGGTCAACAGAAAATACCCTTAGAATTTTGGTTCCCTTGAGAAATTTGTCGAAATTTACGTTTTTTGCGGCATAAACGGGCCGCGTCTTTTTTTAACGTTAACTTAGAAGTTTGAAAGCTTCAACAGGGACCGTAGACCTAAGTATAATGATTTTATTTTCAACTCGATACCTCCACGCGTTCCCGAGATAAAGGGTCTTGACAGACGGATGGACGGACGGACAGACGCACAACAAAGTGATCCTACAACGGTTCCCTTTTTTCCTTTTGCGGTGCGGATCCCTAAAAAGGTCCTAAATGACAGGGACTCTTAATCTTATGCAATCTTCGTGTTTGATTTCACTTCAAGACTTCCCAATCTTCTTCGCCTGTCAAGTATGTACCCTGATTCACCAAGTTTGCTTGGGATGGCCGTGGTTTCACTTTCCTTACGGGTCCCCGTCCATGGCCTCTTTAGGTTTATTCAGAACCTCTTCGGAGAGTTTGGAAAATCCAGTTCCACAGGCGGCCGTCGAATCTAATAGAATTTCTCTTTCAATTCGCCCAGACGTATTTTATAGCCCGATTCCATCAAAGCCAAAATAGGTTAAGAGAAAATAACACACAAGTTCATGCTGGCTCAAATCTAGACTGAAAGTAATGGCATCCAAACGCATAAAGCGGTTCATATCATTTCCAATATTTTCCCTCCGCCCTTTGGAGCGGGCATCATATATGTAAAGTACGTTTTCATATCGCATAAGCATGCGAGATGTCAGGGTCTTTATAAAAGGTTCACTAGGTTTATGATTTAGCTGTCAGGATTACACATGGAAACGAAAGAGTACCGTCAAATGGAGGAACTTGGGACACACGGGGTGGGTAAATAAAACTGTTTTTACAAAGAACTAATTCAGGTAATTATATGAAATCCTCATAGTAATAAAACAACTTAAACGGATTAAACCGCGTATATTACTACATTTTAAAAGGGTTACGAAACGTCGGGACTTAAAATGTAGTAATATACGCGATTTAATGCGTTTAAGTTGTTTTATTACTATGAGTGATAATCGCGGAAACCGAAGACAATATTATATATGAAAGGTTAAAATAAGCAAAATCAGGAAATATGTTAAGGTTTTGAGTTTCATACGTAATGTGTAACTTTTTTGATGAGTTGTGGGCTCATGCACAAGCTGGGTGGGAAAGTCCATTTTAAAAGTATGAAAATATTAAAAATGATGGTACCTATCACTAAATAACCCATAAAACGTACAGTAACTTATGTTGTGAAACCGTTACGATAAACGCAAGTTTTAACATAGCTGTAGAACAAAGTTCTTGATTTCCCCAAATAAAGGAAGTAATGTGACGTCACGTTACAGTAGGCTTTAGAATGAAACGTTTTGGTACGTTTTTGGGAAAGTATTAAAATGTGATTTTAACATTGTCGTATCTCGGTGAGTTTTTATAAGATTGAAGTAGTTTTTTCACTAATATTTATATTATTGAGAAGTATGTCTATCACAGAAAAAAGTTTTCAACTAGTCAATTGAAGGAATGACCAGAGGACTGGTAGTCCAATATGCAAAGATTATAAACAGTCAGCATTTCTGAAATTGGGCAGTATTTTCATTGTCTAATGTTACCCCGCGTGTTCTTAGTTCCGCACTTTGACGGTACAGTCGCCATCAGATATATCTGAGCTGTCAGTGTACTCATAAATATCTGAACACGGCTCTATTTTCATTACATTAGAGCCGTGTTCAGGTATTTATGTGTACACTGACAGCTCAGATATATCTGATGGTGACTGTACAGTTGATGGTATTTTTCTAAACCATCTAGCGAGGGAAACAAATACATTAAAACCTGACAATAAGTAGAGTAAGGTTCCTAAATAATGCAATAATTTGGGATTTCATGGTTTGCCACAAAGCATTTTAAGTAGCAAATGCGCCATCCTTACTAAGATGGAATGCCCTGTTTATCTATTTGTCGTGTAATTTCCACTGTCAATTTAGTCGTAAATGTGCTCAAGTATATTATGTACGAGATTTTTGTATATATGTTAGATATAAATATAATGATCTAACCTACATGTAAAATACGTTACATTCTATAGTGGCCGTCTTCAAAAATATCTAAAAGTTTTTAAGATTGATGAACAATATACTAAAATACGGTCAGAAATTTTGGATAAACAAATTCTTCTTTAAGAATTTCTTATTTGTGATTGTGTTTGCTGAGATCTTAGAGTTTTTCACTAGGTTTTAGAGTTTACAAGTATAATAATATTTTATAGATATTTCACTTAGAAAGATAAATATAAAATATTCTCAGACTTTCTAGAATGAGACTCTAAAAATCTTCTTTAAATAGGAAGAAACATGCAAAGGCATTATAAGTAAACATTATTCATATTTTCATGCTGAAATAAACCAAAATAAATGCTCCGTAATAACAAATAAACCAAAATTCAAACTAATAAAGGAAAAAAGAACGAACAAGTGGGAACATTGCAAACTTTTTCACGCGGCCTACGAATGAAAATTCAAACCGAGCGAGTTATTATAACCCAGTTTAAGTTTGAATAACTAGGCATAGTATCTGTATAGAGATTTTCATTCAACAACTAGTTTAGCTTCATGCCCTAAATAGGGCTGGCTGGAACTACATAATACCCAAAAATGCCATTCTAAATATTCGCCGTATATTCCGATTCCGAATATTCGCCAATATGAGTGCATAGGAAATGATAATTTTCAAAATGACCCACATACAATAATTGCACATTAATAATAAATAACTGGCCAAGAGCATGTCGGACCATGCTCAGTGTAGGGTTCCATAGCCGTAACTATAAGGTAAAAAATACGATGTAAAAAAAGTACAACAACAAAAGAGCGCATCTTCATAGCAATTACGTCCTTTTGTTGAGAAGCGCAGTTTATCGGCAATAACTCAAAAACGGTTAATCCGATCTTGTTGAAAATAATTTTCGTTGAAAGTATTATTTGAGCGTTATCTTTGTAATTTTTTTTATATTTTTCGGACACACGGTTTAGAAGATAGAGGGGGGGGGACACAATTTTCACAACTTTCGGAGCGATTATTTCCAAAGGTATTCACTTGATCACAAACATTACTTAAGAACCTTAAAATGTTTTCAAAAGAGCTGTCGAACTATGTACCACACGTTGACATTTTGTGAAAAAAAATTGTTTTAGCTTCTGTTCCATGTATGGAGTGCCCCCCCTAGATTTTTTTATTTTTATTATTTAACTACCAAACTTAGTTGCGGCATCTACAAGACATCTATATTCCAAATTTCATCAGTATAGGTCTTGTAGTTTTTGAGTAAAATGCCTGTGACATACGGACGGACGGACGGACGGACGGACGGACGGACGGACGGACGGACGGACATGACGAAACTATAAGGGTTCCTTTTTAGCCATTTTGGCTACGGAACCCTAAAAAGCTTGGAAAATCGGCCCTAAGCCTAGTACTTTTAAATCATTAAAAATAACTCAACAGTAATTATTATTTATGATTGTTTTCAGCGTGATAAGTGAACCACAAGTGAGAACCGCACGCAAACCAATTAATTGCATTTAATTATCATGCATACGGGCGGAACTCACAATTAACCTCCCCTTAATTGGCCCGTGCAAATGTAAGTGAGACACAATTATTATGTTTAACCGTTTTTACTGCAAATATACAACCATTTACTATAGCAACATTGATCTGGTGCTATTAAAGTAAAAAATAAATAAAAAATCTAAAAAACTAGCCCAATTCAATTTAATTCTTGTGGCTCCATCGATACTATCGATGATTCCGCCAACGACAAAGTTAAAAAAAACTGGTCAAGAGCATGTCGGATCATGCTCAGTGTAGGGTTCCATAGCCGTATCTATAAGGAAATGAGCTACAGATAAAAATAAAGCTAAAAATAAACAACTGGCAAAAGGTCTTAAAGGCCGTGTAATTCGATGGCACTTAATACCTTTTGGTCGAGAAGTTTTACGGCAATAACTTCAAAACGGTTTATTCGTTACTATTCAAAATAATTTTCGTTGAATGTATTTATTAAGCGTTACCTTCCTGATTTTTTTCATATTTTTTGGATTTACGGTTTAAAAGTTAAAGGGGGGGGGACACAATTTATGCAACTTTAGGGGCGATTATTTCCGAAAGTATTCACTTAATAAAAAAAAAGTACATAAAAACCTTCTAATGTTTTTAAAAGAACTATCGAATTATGTACATCACGTTGACGTTTGCTGAAAAAAAAATTTTTTAGCTTCTGTTACAAGTATGGAGTGCCCCCCCTAGATTTTTTATTTTTATTATTTAACTAGCAAACTTAGTAGCGGCATCTACAAGACATCTATATTCCAAATTTCATCAGTATACGTCTTGTAGTTTTTGAGTAAAATGCCTGTGACATACGGACGGACGGACGGACGGACGGACGGACATGACGAAACTATAAGGGTTCCTTTTTAGCCATTTTGGCTACGGAACCCTAAAAAGGCACGTGGTTTTATCCAGAATTTGACCGGTAAATCTCGATAGCTGGCTCACTCAGAAGAGAATCTACGACAAAAGACAACACATACAATTATTGTTAATTCTAACTACTAGGTACAAGAACAAATCGTTAACTTTTATGAATTGACTAAGGACAAATACAAAGGCGAGAAGACTCATGGGTAATCAAATGACACTAATGAAATGTGATGTACTGTATAAATAATGTATTATTAGGATAAAATTCCAATGTACTAGTTTGCAATGAATAAATTACTAAATTAAATAAAAAAAACACTGGAAAAACGCTTGAAATCGATCCAGATACTTTAGGAAATACTGAAATTGCCAAACATAATGCCAACAATGTTTGAAGACTTCCCTCGATTTCTAATGGATCTCATATCAGAACTGGATTTTAGAAAAACAAAAATTGGATCAATCTGGGAGTGGCGTGGCATTGAAGAAATCCTTGGTCAGGCTGGAACAGTTTTGGCGTCAATTTTCTTTAAAAGCACTAGATAAAGTGCTAAACTGCCTAATATAAGGCAAGCCGATGGGAATCGAGTTCTATGGACGCCACGCCACTGAAATCTGGAAGAATACCATCTTAATTAAAACAAAAATTGAAATCGGTTCAGAAACGACAGAGCTCTGACGTAACAAACATTTTAAGAAATACAACCGATTAGAAAACCTCCTTTTTTATGAAGTCAAATAAAAAACTAACAGATTGTTTATTTTAAAAAAGTAATAATTCAATTATATTTCGTGGCATGTAATCATGCAGTGGGCCCTTAAAGGTCGGCAACGTAAAGGCTCCTCCGGTGTTGCATAATATTCACACACCATAGACGTATAAGATAGAAACAAAGAAAAGAAAGAAAATACATATTTATGACAGCAAAAAGTTACAAAAAATAAACAAGAAAACACAAAAAAAAATTCTCACTGCCACAAAAAAGTCCCACCTCAGCATAATACCAACTCCAGAGCTGGCGCTGAGATGTATGATGGTACATTTTGTCACGCGATAAAATATAAATCATTTGTCACGTTCTGACAAATACAAGTTCACACGTGACGGATGCTTTGTCATTTATTTATCACGCGACAAAACGTAGCATCATACACTGTTGGTTTGCCGCTTACATATAACATTAAATAACAACGCTAAGGCATTTTATATACACACAAACCACGGTTCAGACCAAGTATAAAGATAGACAAGTAGACACACTTCGGCCGT
Organism: Eudemis profundana; assembly: GCA_947034925.1. Lineage (NCBI taxonomy): Eukaryota > Metazoa > Arthropoda > Insecta > Lepidoptera > Tortricidae > Eudemis > Eudemis profundana. The sequence continues at coordinate 5,266,670 of OX344809.1, forward strand.
TTACGAGCGCGCGATACCTATCCAAGGTCAAGGCGCAGACGGTGCGATCCGTACTGGAGCATTCTTAGCGCATTAGTAAAACCGTGCTTGTAGTGCATTCGTCCACGGCGCGCACACACACAAGCCGCGCGATGTACCTTTTGCAGGAAGAAAAATTACTGCTATTGTACTGGGGTTCAGATTCCGAAAAGGCGGTATTGCCTTAGCCAATATAAACCGCAACCACTAATCCATCCGTGTCACCCACATAGTTACTAGTTAGTAGAAAGGCCAACCGATGAGATTTCCCAAACCTCCGCATGCTTACACTTAAGTATGTTGACTGCCGACCGCGGTCGCTTCGCTCCGTTGCCCGCAAAATATTTGCACACGACCCCCCAATCCATCTCTGTAATGATTTTTAGCGTTCCGCGACAAACTTCGAAAAGAACGCTTACTTTTTAAATTACTTGGAAGTACCTACAGAAGTATCAAATTAATCTAAGTAATATGGAAACTGTTCAGTTGTTTCAAACTAAATTAATGTACGTATACTTGTATTTACAAATGTTGAGTACTTACGTTCAAAAACTTTTAAAATAGCTTCTTAACTGTAAACATTTTTTATATCACTAGAGTGGCAAACTAGCCTATGATTCCCTGTAGTAAGTAAGTTGTATCTTTGAATTTAAACACGATCTAATTAATTAATAATGTGGTTTTTATTCTCCGACACACAAATCTACACCGCCATCTTGGAAACAATAGAGCAGTACATTGTGTGAAAGAGATATATAGATAGTTTACAGAAATAGATAAGATATACCACACTCTTCACCGGCAGTACAGAGCGATTCACACGTAACGTGGAAGTGAACTGAGAGTGAAGGAGATATCCTTCACTGTTAAAAAAAATCAAAGTTTACTCTTGGCATTGCACTTGAATTGTCCACAGCAATCCATACACTGTGCGAAAGAGAAAGACAGTTTACAGTGGTGAATAAGATATACCACAAAGTATTTTTCATCACACTTGCTCGAAAATGGTGTCATTACACGTAGGTTCTGCGGGCCGTAAATGGCCTATTACGCCCTAGGGTGTAATGGTTTTCTTTTTAAATTTGAAACGCTGGTTCTGTTTTACTCTTATTTGTCGTGTTCAAAGGAAACGCCAACTTACTTTTTTAACTTTTGTCACTGAAATATTTACCTATTTAAGGATAACTGTAATTGCAAATACATATAAACACATATTTCGGTAACATTAATTAAATGTTTAACCCCTCAACTGTGGCAAATAAATATGGCAGTACCCCCTCATCTGTGGAAGCCCGTGGGGCCTGCTCCACAGACAGGCCTTCAAAGTGCACATCCAGGTGGAAAATTACGTTTTACTCAGCTTTTTACGGAGTTACAGTTTATAATTTGAAATAAATCTGCTCTCTATTAAATTACCTTACTGCCAGTGTAAAATACCATATCAACATTGAGGTGTGATATCTGAACAGATGATGTAATTATAGGGGTACCTAAATTTCTACCATATTTTTTGATTTTAAATAAATAAAAACAGATTTCCGGCTACGTTGGTGCTTTCATTATGTAATTCAATATAAAATACACATAATACAGTCATAAAATGGCAGGCTTTAGACTAAAAATTTGCAATAAACACCATTTCAAAACTTCACCAAAATGCTGTCAACCCTAGAAATGGTGTTGTAAGGGGGCTTTGAATTACATACATTGTGGCGGGGTACTACCACCTAGTTATTAAATTCATGTTTAAACAAGGAATTAAAGTCATGAACTAGCCGTCACCAATGCAATACTATTGTAGGTGCAGTAGATATCAAGTAAAAAACGATTTAAAAAAGGCCTTTTTTTTCATGCAAAATGACTGCTCCCGAAATATTGAAAAATCACAGCAACCAGCAAGTTTAACCCAGAGAAATTTAATTTCCCGGCATATTCATTAACTAAGCTTTAATATAAAACAATAATAAGTTCTCTCATTGAACAAAAAACATGTAAAAACTTAATCTAAAACAGTACAAATATAATCGAAGTAACAAATATATGGTTAGACTAATATGGACATACCCAGACCATGGCTGAGTTAAAGGGAGATATTCCCGGGATTCGAATCAGCGCACAGTAAGCAGGGTTACAACCACTGAGCTAAACGTGTCATCAAACTTGAAAACACGATTTATAAAAATATTTGGCAATATAAAGGTTAGTCCATTCGGCAGTAGTTAGTCCATGGTGTATCCATGTTATGCAAACGTGCGTTAATGCGCTATCTGTGGGGCGGCCCGGCGGGCCGTCGCCAAGAGTCTGTGACGAAGCCCGAGGGGCTTGTACCGACCGTTAATTTGTTTTGTGAGCTATTTATCACTTTTAAGAGATTTAATCTTATTTAAATGCATTTAATAAAACACATGATAACTAAGACGTATGTTAATGGCTTTGCAAAATAGTAAAACATTAGAAAAGACTAAGAAATCGTACATGAAAGTTTAGGCTATTAGTTGGCATGTTGTTTTTTTCACAATTTTAACACAGATTATAGTTAAAAACCACACCCAAACTTTTTAAAAACAAAATATGACTTACATGGCATCAGATTTCCGATTCTTTTTTCATAAAATTGTTTCACTTTAATCGTAATTAACGTACAACACCACAACACACCCGCGTCAGCTTCGGTTTTTGACTGCCAATATTTACGACTTTTTTCAACCGTTGCACATTCAAATGTTAGCTTGCTAGCCGTCTTGCTTCGTTCACATGACGATTTAACGAGTTAAAGAGAGACAAATATGGGTTTCTCCGAAATATAGCAATAAATATAAACACATACGGAGAAAGCCCGTCGGGACATGCCACAGATGCGCCGAAGTTTTTGCCAAGGCCCGAGGGGCCTTCCCACAGCGGAGGGGTTAAATAATGTATTTCTTTATTTTGCAAATATAAAATCAACTAAAATGGCCGTTACCGCTATGGTTTCCGAACGTGACTTGACGTTCGCATTGTCTTTGGATATATGTGACAAATGTCACTGTCTGTTTTAATATTTTCTTGTCATACTGGGTGGAAAAGTAAGGTTATTTTATTAAGATTTCCTCACAAGTGTGATGAAAAACATTTTGTGTGCCACGCGCGGTAAAGGAATTACAAACTCGTGTTATTAAAGCCCTCGGTTTCACCTCGGGCTTATAACAAACACTCGTTTGTAATTCCTTACTTACCGCCCTAGATACACAATGTACTATTTCATCACACTTGCTCGAAAATGGTATCATTACATGTAGGTTTTGCGGGCCGTAAATGACCTATTACGCCCTAGGGCGTAATGGTTTTCTTTTTAAATTTGAAACGCTATTTCTGTTTTACTCTTATTTGTCATGATCAAAGGAAACGCCAACTTACTTTTTTAACTTTTATTACTGAAATATTTATTTAAAGAGAACTGTTATTGCAAATACATGTAAACACATATTTCTGTAACATTAATCAAATGTTTAAATAGTGTATTTCAGTACTTTGCAAATATAAAATCAACCATTTTAAGTCTTTACCGCTATGGTTTCCGAACGTGATTTGTCGTCTTGATATATGTCATTAATGTCACTGTCAGTTTTACAATTTTATTTAGGTTAAGTAAGGTTATTTTAATCAGATTTCCTCACAAGTGTGATGAAAAACATTGTGTGTGCCACGGGCGGTAAAGGAATTACAAACTCGTGTTGTTAAAGCCCTCGGCTTCGCCTCGGCCTTGTAACAAACACTCGTTTGTAATTCCTTACTTACCGCCCTTGATACACAATGTACTATTATGCCACATCTGGCCATAAGTGACTTTTACCGCACTAAAACGTCGTAAAAACAAACATAGGTAAATATCCCAGAGTGAATAGGAATTACTAGAATTTTCCCGCGGCTTCGCCCGCGTTGTTCCCGCTACTGTCCCAAGGGAACTCTTCACCGGGATAAAAAGTATCCTATGTTTCAATCCAGGGCTTGGTCTACTTCCATGCCAAATTTCAGCTCAATCCATCCAGTCGGTACCCCGTTATTAAGTAACAAACATCTAAACATCCAAACATCTAAACATCCAAATATCCAAACATCTTCAGAAACTTTCGCATTTATAATATTAGTGGGATTATTCTGACCAGATTTATAAAACAAACTTTTTATTTTTTTTCAGCTATTTTGAATTGCTTATTTTGCGGTCACAAAAGTAGCGATTCGTAACAACGTTTTATTTCTATCCTTTTGCCCTGAACGAGATTTTATCTAACAGGCTTATGTGGTTCGATTTCAAATTACTTTCCGCCCTAGGGTTTTAAGTGGCACTTTCCACCCGGCTGTTTGGATAAGCAGTTTACTTTCTGAGAATGAGCGAAGGACGTGGACGTGTCGGGGGTAAATGGGAATCTAAATGGAAAAACCGGTCAAGTGCGAGTCGGACTCGCACACCGAGGGTTCCGTACAAACTCAGAAGTAGATATATTCATAGTTCAAGAAAAACTGTAAGTAGGTATGGCGATTAGTTAAGTAGGAGCAAATAAGTATGTGTTACAATTTTTGCAAATTTCTAAAAAACGGTGCAAGTTAGGAAAACCGTTATATTTTCCTGTAATATTTCGAATGACATTAATAATTGGGAATTATTACAGATTTTTTTGTTCAGTAACTTCGAATATAATAAGGGGAATGGTATTTTTTTAACGTTTTTTATCATAACTCAAAAACTATTGAAGAAAAAAAATAAAACCAGTGTTTTAATTTACAAATTAAGCCCTTTCATTTGATACCCCACTTGATTTAACAGCTCTACTTTTGATTTTCGACATCCCATCCCCTTTAAAAAAAAGTAAAAAAGGTATAAGATTTTTTTTTCTATCCAATAGGCTCTGGTTAGCGGTTTTTAACAATATTTCAAATTTCAAGTCGATAGCATCAGTAGATCCTGAGATATCTTGCTGCGACAGACAGACAGAGACGGACAGATGGACAGACAGACAGAGTCGCACCATAAGGGTTCCTCTTTTACCATTTTGGTACGGAACCCTAAAAATGCATGATTTCAATTTACTGACTCTTTTACACTTTTGGTAACTTATCTTTATAGAAAACTAGGTAGATGCAACTCGAGACTCCGCCTGCGTGAAACTCCGGGAAAAAAGTAATAAGTACCTAAGTAAAGTAAACATTTTTTCAGGCAATTTTTTTAATTTTTTCGTTTCATAAAAAGCGTTCTCGAATTTCAAAGAAATTTAAAAATTTGTATATTGGCTAAATTGGTCTAGCCCTTGTCGAGTTTCGCGCTTAACAACACAGTCGGTTCACGTGCAATTATTGCCATCGTTAATACAAAATAGTATTGAAATGACATCCGAGGTAAGTATTTTATATATTATCTAAATAAAAATATTCACCTCGTCACAGATAAAATTTATGAATATCGTATGACTGTTATGAAACAAATTTATTACAATAATACACACAACAATAACATAACTTAAACTAAACAAAAACAATAGTAAAACTATAAAATAAGGCTTAAAGATAAAAAAATTGCTCCAAGTCGCCGTCAGCGGGTAGCGTGCCCAGAAGGCTGGCTGCATTGCCACGTTGGATGGTAATAGTTATCCTTTGAGCAAAATAAAGGCCAGCCCTCTGTTCACCAGTGGTGTCTATTAGGCGCGCCGACAAATCTTTATAGAGTCGGCGCGCACTTGGTCCCCATGGTCCAAGTGTTTCGACCCCAAACGCCTCAAATAGGTAGCCAGCTAGCCACTCCCTAGGGAGGCATATTTGCGGCGCTTGAGGTCTTCAGCTGAGGACGCAGCAGTGCCGGCACTGATTTTGGTGCCTGGAAGATGGGTTGGCGCGAGCGTGTCCACACAGTCAGTCAGTAAACCAACAAATTACATATCGCTGAGATTCTTCTCGAGGCAGAGGTTTCACCTCGAAACTGGAGGTAAATTATGATATTCATAGGCACCTTTTACCATGCCTCAATTAAAGCATAAAGAGCTTTGACTAAAAGACTAATAAAATCAAAAAGTTACCTACACAAACCTAGGTAAAAACAAAAAATCAATCGCCGTTAAAAAGTGAATCATGTTCCTAAAACAAAGAAAAACAGAACGATACATAAAACAAAATATCCGAGTTATTTTCCATATGACACGAGAATAAATAGGTTAACGGATCTATCGAACGTTTGCTTTATTTTCCCTTTAAAGGATTGGACGAGTTATTGAAATTTCCCGTACTATATATACACAAGAGAACAAACGGTTTACATCACATGTAACTGTAGGGTTCCTAACGTAGCAGTTGACCTCGTCTTCTTTATAATAAAATGGGGATGTGGACTAATGCTGAATGCAATGAATAAATGAATTTTACAATATAATATAGCACATGGATTGGAAAATACTACATTATCATAAACACAGTAAACGTTACGTTATAAAGTTATGAGATCACAAAGTTTGAATTTTTTTTATCTTCTTAAAGAAAAATGAAAGTTAATTTCGGAATGCTTAAAATATAAGACTGAAAAAATAAATGTATTGCGACTAAGTGCATAATAGTACATTACTGCAGAGGCCGGGAAGTAAGGAATTGCCGGCCGAGTACATATAGATAGTTACGGGGCCGGCAACCCCATTTCCCGCCGAGGTATGTATAGTGCTTTTCTCAAACATGCAATGAAATAAATAAACTGACTATAATATTTTATAACACAAACAAACTGGCTGTCAGAAAGTGACATTAGTGACATTATATCCATAGACAATGCAAATTCACAAAAGCTGTTTCAGTTCACATTTTTACCGCGAATATTTAGATGAAATATTTTAAATGTGTATTCCTGTGGTTTAGTTTGCAATTTATAATAATTGGAAATTGTTTATAATGTGTTATTTGTTATGTTCATGTCAATTTTAAATAAATAAAACTGCAAAATATAGCAAAAATTGTTTTTTGTTCTTTTAATGGCTGAATGCCGTGATGCTGTGGCCCAAATAAATGTGGAATGGAAATTAAAAAAAAATACATTGCCGGCCTAGGCCGGCAATGTAAGTATGAAATTCCATTCCGTGCCGTGTGTCAAGCCGCAAAGGAAACGAGGTACTTTGTGGCCTATTTTTAGGCACGTAATGTCAACATTTCATGCCATGTTTGAGAAAATGCATTTTTTTTTTCATACAGACATAGTACAGCGAGGACCCAAAGATGACGTCACTGTCGGCGTCCATTTTGTATGGCGCGTTTACAACGCTTGGTGCGGTCGGTTACATTTGATTGCAATTAGTGGCTGTTATAGTATTCCAAGTGTAGTTATAGGTATATATTTGTTCCTCACAAATAGTAGAATCGATTTACATCAGAAACAAAGTTTAGTGCATAAGCCTATTATGGTAAAAATGTGTGTGTACTGTGAGGTCTACAGTCGACGTCAGGAATGTTTCAGATTTCATTTGTTTCACCATAAAGTAACATGGTTAAAGTACAATGTAGTTGAGCTAAGAATTATCATTAAAACTTATTTACTTTCGACCTTATTTCCTTGGAATAAGTGCGAAAAGTGTAAACTTTTCTGAGGTCGATTGTACACTTAAGGAATTGAATTGTTTAGCAGGTTAACATGATTGTAATAAATTAACCTTAACAGATTAAAGAGCGGAGACCACGAACGCGGAAAGGGTTACGAAACGTCGGGACGTAAAAATGCAGTAATATACGCGATTCAACCCGTTTAAGTAGTTTTATTACAATGAGTGATAATCGCAGGAAACCGAAGGCAGCATTATAGCTTGGCAACTTCGTTGGTGACACTCCCATGTGTGCTTTTTGTTATGTGCAGCCGTAACTACCAACGTAACGGTTGCACATAACAAAAAGCACACATGGGAGTGTCACCAATGAAGTTGCCAAGCTATAGGTTAACATGATTCTCAAATTTGTCTGGTTACTATTTTCCGACGCGACGCCAAACAACGGCCGCTTAGGAGCTCGCGATACGTATTCAAGGTCGAGGCGCAGATAGTGCGATCGGTACGGGGGCATTCTTACACATCCGTAAAACTTTGCTTCTAGTGCAGGGCTTCCCAATCTTTTTCAGCCCGTGGCGCACTTACTAATTTAGTACTTCGTTACGGCGCCCTACCCTAGTTCGCTCAAATTGGTATTGTTCCTTTGTTTATAGTTACCCGCGAATATTTGTGGTTTTAGATAATGATAGAGGATCGACTCACGGCGCCCCTCTTTACTTTCTACGGCGCACCAGGGCGCCGCGGTGCACACTTTGGGAACCCCTGTTCTAGTGCGTTTGTTCAAGGCGCGCACACATACAAGCCGCGCGATGTACCTTTTGTATGGAGGAAAATTACTGCTATTATATTGCGACGACGCGACGTGACGAATAACAAAAGAACCAATACGAACAAATTACGAAGACGATTAATCTGAGAACCGTTCAATTTCCTTGAGCGTGTACATTCGAGACTCAAAGTTTTTAAAAGGAAGTGAGAAGTGCAAACAGTTATGAAACACAAATAAATGGTTTTTAAAATTTGGCTCGGTTTGTTCGTTTACTCGTCTCGAAAAAATTACCGGACTGATTTTGATGTAATTTCATATACAGGGCGACGATGTGATGTCGGTTATAGTACATTAATTACTTAGGACGGTAAAACAATGAATGTCTCCGATCGCAGGTATTTATGGCCCAAGCCGAAGGTTTAGTTTCAAATGATGCTATGATTGGCAACGTCGTTGGTGACACTCACATGTGTGCTTTTTGTTATGTGCAGCCGTAACTAATCACACAAGTTACCGCCGACACGATCGGAGGCCTCCGGAGGCTGCTTCCGTCGGTCGTCGTAACTTGTGTGAGTAGTTACGGCTGCACATAATAAAAAGCACACGTGTGAGTGCCACCAACGAAGTTGCCAAGCTATAATAGATGACACTGACCTTTCGGACCCAATAACACGTTAATTCTCTTTGTTACTGCGCCATGTAGTATTCTTCAATTAAAGGCACATAAGGAGGCAAACATTTTATTATAATGTTTCTTATTATAATTTTACAAACCGTCTGTGTTAATAGTTAAGCAGGCGAGGAGCAAGAGAGATCAAGTAGGAACATTATTAATTATCTGTGGGCTACGTTCGGAGACGTTCTTGACAACTAAATAACAATCGGATACAACATCCACAGATACTACAATTTCAAATTCTCATGTCATTTCGCGCAGACGAGCTATAAAATAAAACAAAATTCAAACATAATTGATGCCTTGGAAATAAACAATGATACTCTTTATGCTTGTATGGAAAACTACAACTCAAATCACCTCAACTTCTATTTTTATTTCTTGAATTAACTATGCGACTTAAAAAAGCTTAGCTTTTTAAGTAGCAGTAAAACTGTTTACCTTTATTTAAAACATATTTTGCTAGCTAAGCTATAAAAATAGCTTTCCACGTTACCGGTTTTTTACCGGAAAGTTCCTGGCTTGCTCTAATTGGATAATCCCCATACAGGATATTTGCATTTAGCTCCGCTTTGATTTCGCGAAAAGGCTCAATAAGTCGTGAAAGGAGATTAAATATGCTTTCGCATTTTTAAAAATAAAATTAAGAGTTTCACTACTATTTCCTTTGATCTAGGAATACAGTATGTTAACAATTATTTCTGCATACAATTCGCGACAGAACCCACCGTATTAAAAAATAACATATTCAACAGTACCCACAATTACATCCGTACTATGCCGCGAGCTATAATTTAGAAATGGAATATGTTTTAGAGAAATATTTCAATCAACCTTCGTTTTCCACGCTTTGCACTCGTCGCGTTTCTATTGTGGCAGTAAGTTATTTTCCACGTTATTTTATGTAAAAAAAATCTTGTTTCAATATTTTATTATTTAAATTGAAAAATAATGAAAAAAGTTTTCAACGGGTTTCTACGCCGCATTAAACACGCCAATTGTTATTCATACAATTATGTGTATGTAACATAATGCTGCTACTGCGCGGGAAGAAAATACCACTTCCTGGCTAAGGAAAGACCTAAAATTGTGAACACACCACGGGCGGTAATTAGTAAAGCCTCAGATCACATTATAAATCTACGATCTGGACCATTCCTTATTATACCGCCCTAGGCGTGTAATATACTAAGGTGAGGAGGGGCGTTTTAGTTAAAACATGAAGTGTAAAGCTGCGTTTCAAGCAGAGCTGTTCGAGGACTTCGAGGTAGAGGAGCGGTGTGCGAGGAAAAAATCCACCAATGGGTTATTCTTCAGAAATATGTCTGCGGTCACCTTATTCCTCTGGCCCTTTTTCATACTAAATGTACGGAGACAAAGGAATAAGTCGCAGACATATTTCTGAAGAATAACCCCAATGCGGGGCAGCGCTGAGCGAGGCCAGACGCGTTGATTGGTGGATTTTTCCGCGCACACCGCTGCGCTACCTCGCTCTCGTGGAAACGGAGCTATCAACTGTGCTACAATCACCGTGGTCTTTGACAGAAAGTACACTCGAGGGTGGTCCGGCTAGCGACCTGGATCGACCCCAGGTGACGCCACGGCCGACCACCCGGTCCGACAATCGCTATGCCCGGGAATGGGTTGCGAGTTTGTCAGTTTAAAAAAAAATAAAAATAAAAAAAATAAAATAAAAAAAATTGCAGAAAGTGAGAACGTTGTGGTGTGCTTTGTAATTCAGAACCCTCATTGTTTAAGTCATATTGCATTTTACTCAGAAAACTACCATGAGACTCGAACATATTGATTTAAAAACGGATCACTCATGTTGTAAAAAACCGTAATCTACTAATCACGTTGTAATCGACGGGCAACGTTCGCGAGTAGGTCGGCTGCCTCATATCATAACCTAGTAAGTGCTCCAGATCAAATTTAAAAAAGGGCGTAAAAACATAAACGTAAAAATGTTGTTAAGCTCTTTCTCAAAATTTGTCTGGAGCACTTACTAGGTTTTGATATGCGGCAGCCGAGGTTCTCTCTACTCATGAGTGAATGCCGAATGTTCCCGAATCATATCGAGTGGAAGTCTCGTTTTTTACAACGTTAGTGGTTCGTTTTTAATTCACATTGCATTGATTTGAAATGCCTTGGATTGCAGCCATTACAGTCACGCGTTACTAGTAGTTATTCAGAACTTAGCTTTCAATCTCGTTGCTAATATAAATTATATTGTGTTCAATGTTCGTAATCTGGGGTCATTTATAATTCATGTATGTTTATGCTTAACATTATGTTTGTTTATTCAATAACTAAACAATAAATATACTATGTACCAGGATATAACTAACCTAAAAGTAAAACCTTAAACCAAAAACAACTGCTAAGAATCTATTTCTAAAATGGGTTCTGTGGCCAATGCCACAATGCTCAATGCACAATGCTCGGCACAATTGCCGAGAATGCTGGCAACATTTCCTCGCTGAATTGCTATGCTTATACGCTGAGCGAGGAAACTGCCAGCTCTCTCTCAGCCCCGTGGTGTCAAACAACTGCTTCAAACTTTCTTTAAAAAGGGCCTAGATACTAACGCAATAAAAATATATTTAGGAGAAGCAATTACAGTAAACTGCAGAAATCACACATTTTTAGGGTTCCGTAGCCAAAATGGCAAAAACGGAATCGAAGGACGAGATAGAGGCTGCAAAGTCGAAGACCGAAGCTCCTCTGCAAGAACGCTATATTTTGAAGTAATAGGCAAAATTCATGGTTTCATGACTTAGGCAGGAATCTTGTCATACATAGTCTTTTGCGTAGTCAGGTTTTTAATTTTTAACTTTATTTTCGTTTGTAGCGCATTTCCTTATAGTACAGTAACGGCTATGGAACCCTACACTGAGCATGGTCCAACATGCTCTTGGCCAGTTATTAAGTATTATTTTTATTAATTGTCCATATAATGGAACTAATTTGAGTAACCAATCCCTCTCTAGAAATTGTGTCACGTAACAAGCCCTAGCACAGGCCTTGGTATTTTTGGGCTGTTACTGCACACTATGTCTCTAGGTCTCTGCCCATTACGCCGTATCATACCATGACCGTACTATGAACGTATCAGGTACGGTATGACAATGCTGGTCGGTGCCGGAACGTGCCAGTGGGCATAGTCTCATACTTTACAATACAAAGTATATTTATTTAGCCTGACACGTTCATACTTCGGTCATGGTATGATACGGTATAGTGGGTAGAGACCTAAACGTTTGACTGGACAATTATAACCTTAGTAATAGTGAATACATGCTAAAATCTCGCTTCGACTTTGATGGACCATAACTGCATGACCTCCGCTTATTATTGTCAAATAAGGAAAGAAAATCTCTGTTTTACCCGATGGTTGACTGGTAGAGAATGCCTTAAGGCATTAAGTTCGCCGATTGTACTTTTTTATTATTGTGCAATAAAGCTTAAATAAATAAATAAAATCCGAACACTCCGCACGCGGTGACTGTGCGATCCCGACTGAAGCATTGCTACGCATTGCTAATTTGCTTGTAGTGTACATGGCGCGCACACATTCAAGCGGCTCGATGTACCTTTTGACGGAAGTCAAATTACTTGATGTTATACTGTACTATTATTATTGGTTCATGGATTAAATTAATGACACAATTGGCGGAAAAGCTCTGCATTACCCTACTGAACGAAATGGGACAATCGATATTATATCCGTTTAAAACTTCTATTGACGTTGAATGTCGACAGGCTATCATTAATAATTCCAATATCGCATCATAGATTAAATATGGAAAAGGTTTTTAATACGGACCATCGGATTGAGCAGTATTTCTCGATAAAATTAATGATTAAGTAATCATTCACATTCATTGGTAATAAAAAAATATTTAAAAAGGTTATTTGAAAAATTTAATACAGGGTGAAATTGTTATCATAAATCGAAATTTTTCGTTGTGATGTTAACGTTAGCCTTAACGTTTTGTAACAACACTTTGCATAGAACTATAATCGTAGAAACCGACTTCGGTGGAACATAGATTCATGTAATAATAAGACAATGTTTTGATTTAACATAGATTTATGTTAATAAACTCGAGGCTTTTGGGTATTTAACATTAGTCTTTTTGCTTCCAATTAAATTATACAAACTCCTTAGATTTGAAACATAATAACACCTTTTGTTAGTTACAAAGTGGAAGCTTAAAAAAATAAATTTTTAAACATTGATATTCACTGAAAGCGAAAACATAAGTGCCAATACACAGCGGAATATGAGTCGAGTGAATGCTGCATTTGGCTGCGAAGTGGATGCTGAACATGATATGAGGGAATAAAATTTTATACAGGCTGAAATTTCAGTCGCGGCCCAAAATATTCTATATTTCCTAAGACCTTACCTACCATATTATTAGGAGCATATTTTTGACAATTTTACCTATTTGCCCTAGTTATTGAAACATCATGTATTCGTAGAAAAGTGGCTACTTACGTACGGTGTTTCAAATTCGCTGGCAATGGTCTGGGCTATCAAACCAGAATAAATAAACTAGCTATTTGCAATTTTAATTAAACAGGTTTACCAGCTCCTATAATTTACTTTAATTGATGTTCGCCGTATCAGCACTGTAAAGGTATCTTTTTTACAATGATTATTATAACAGTTGTTTGTGGATACATTTTTTAATATTTAATGGCATATTTAGCTCCCGATTGCTAAATGAATTTTCCTTGATACTTTGCAAACGGAATATGATAGTTAAAAACGAGCAACTGGCTCAACGGAAGACCTGTACAAGTCAACACCCGACGCCATCTCGTGGCTCGGGATTCTGAATGTGGTTCTATACCTTTTCTATATTTGTAATAAAATGCTCATGTAATATGACGCTATACAAATAACTAACAAACAACTGGTAGACGACTATGCAAAAAATTTAGATAAAAAATAATATGAAAATCAGCTACTAACAACACAGAATTGCAGCATTGCCCTTTATAATTTAACTCCCTGTATTAAATTAAATTTCCATTTGTTTCAGAATGTACATTTCGAGAGCTTCAAAAGTTTGTTAACACCTCGTTAACTGACTGAGCGAATCGTTGCAATGTGCGGACACAGAGTGAAGTGGATGAGTGTCGGGTAGTGTGTGCAGTGAGCTGCAGTGGGTCGGTGGAACATGATGTGAACACGAGCACGATGTGGGCGGCTGAGCTTAGCTGCATTATCATATTGTTTGGTAAGTTAGCACCTTAATCCCGCAGAATTTCCCACAGAAGGTCAAAGCGCAAAATATGGTTTATTATATTTTACGTTCTCGTGAAGATAGACTACAGGATGAATTTTAAATGGTGAATCTAAACCACATCTCGCGATAAGCTAGTTAGATTAATAGCACTATTGATAATCACAATCATTAGGCTTGTTTATTAATTATGAATCAATAAATAATGTTGATTTCTACTTGTTCATATTATTTGGTAAGTTTGCACCTTACATTAATCCTGTAGCATTTCCCATAGAAGGTTCTAAGTGCAAAATATGGTATTTTATATTCTTCTCTTCTTCTTCTTAGTCGTATACTCTTGGCAGAGTAGTCGTGGTCATGGGGGTCGTAACACGGCCTTTTTGACTATCTCCCGCCATCTCTCCCTCACCGACGCGTTTCGTACGCACAGATTTAGGGATGATTTTATATTCAGTCCTCTCGTAAAGATAGACTAAAATTAATCTCTTTACATCGTGACATACGTAACTTAATACTTTTTAGCCGTTTTGATATTTAGGTGTTCAGCTTTATGGCCGTCATTAGGTAATTTGTGTTTTGGACGTTTTAAATAATTCACATTTTACGTACTAAGACGTGTTGTTATCTAGCCGTGTCGCCTTATGGACTATTATGCTAATTGTGTATTTTACGATTTCGGCATCTTCACAAAATGGCCAATTTACATAATCGACTTTTCGACGGTCAATTTGCGTCACTGGACATTTTGCTACGTAGACGATTCGGTACTAACCCGTCTATCCTCGGCCTTGATACGTATCGCGTGCTCCTAAGAGCCTTACCACACTAGCGATTTGCGAGCGAGCTGCGGGCGAGTTTCCATACAAATGTCGCCCGCGGCGAACGAGCTGCGAGTTCTCCGCGACTGGTTTTGTATGGGAACTCGCTGGCGGCTCGCCCGCAAATCGCTACTGTGATAAGGCCCTAAATGGCCGAAGTTGACTACTTTTCTATCTTTGTACTTTGCCCGGGACCTCTAGCTTCGTAGGTTTTATTTACTTATTTAAGCTTTATTGCACAAAAGAAAAACTTATCGTACAAAAGGCGAACTTAATGCCATAAGGCATTCTCTACCAGTTAACCTTAGGGCAAAGCAGATAGCTTGTGGGCGGTGCTACTAACAAAAAGGAACTAGGTTGTCACTACGCTAAACCTGTCTTCAGTATAAAGTAAATTTGATGTTTCGTGTGCCGTGCTGTTATGGCGCCTAGACTATCGTTTCAAAGAAATGCTTCATTTCGTTAAAGCAACATTAGTCAAAAACATTTTACCCCGGAACTGGTTTGGCTGATTTTAAAACTTATGGTTTGCTTTGTTATAATTTCAAAAATGCTATCGATGTTATTAAGTAATTCAACGAAAAACCATTCAATTTAAATAACTCTATTTACACCCACTTGGGTGAATATTCGGCGTTTGACAGCTTTTTTTTCGTCATCATCAATTCGGCAAATAATATAGAAATAGGTAATGAAGTCTCATTTGATCAAAATGATGGCGTCTTCCTCTTCCATTACATAATAATGCCTTTTGCCGCGCGGTCCAAACGCTCGCATATTCACCCACTTGCACAATTGTTTGTTAGTGATAATGGCCCATTAATTTGTGGCCAGCTTCTGATTTAATTTATAGTGTCAGCAAGCAATTTATTATTTCAACCGCCATAGTCTGATTTATGTGACAGCACATAGTCGAAGTATAAATACGAACAAGTAGTCCAACTTCGGCCGTTTAGGAGCGCGCGACACGTATTCACACAGACGCACGATAGCACGTCTGTGTGAGTGCGATCCATACTGGAGCATTCTTACGCATTCTTAAAACTTTGCTTGTAATGCGTTCGTACACCGCGCGCACACATTCAAGCGCGCGATGTACCTTTTGTAGGAAAAAAAAATTACTGCTATTATAGTGTGACAGTTATAGTAGATAAGAACCTACTCATAGTTAAAAGTTACATTGATTGAAGTTTGTGCAATACGGATGTTGTTAATGTTCAGTTTTATTTAAAGTTTAGATACCTGGATTAAAAAGTATCAATTTACCATACCAATGACATAAATAAAAGAATGTATAAAAGTTGTTGTAGTTGTAGGTGTAAATATAAACGTTGTTATCAGAGTATGTTAAATAAAAACACATTTCGTCAAGGCAAGACAATAGGTTTATGTCCATCAGCAAGATTATGAAAAAATATTGGTCACGTATTTTTTCTTTGGTAAATTTAACAAAATATAATGAAGAAATTGCCCGATAAAGTTCCGCGTGACGTCTTTTTTTTTCAGCCTGACTAACTTGCAATCCTTACTGAATGTAGCATAAATCGGACCCGTCTTACTGGATGTAGCAAAAATTGGACCCGTTAGCGTGACGTCACGTCGTAGCTCAATTTTTACCACGTGATAGCGTCACGAGCCCCCACTCCCGAAATTTAACCCGCTTTATCTTGGTATTTTTTTGTTTGATTAACAAAAGAAAAAAACGTGTTCAACACTTTTTGATAATCCAACTTACTTATAACATTTTTTTTTACCTAGGAAACAAGCCCTTTTTTGTTAAATTATTCTCTTCGACATCATTTTTAACAGAGTTAAAAAAAACGAAGATATCAATTCGACCCGTATGTATGTAATATTGCCAGAATAGCATAGTTTTTAGATAATTATGTTACTCTATACCAGCTTCTAAGCGTGTGTGCCAAATTTCGTAAGTGTATGAATGTATGTATATTTGTATGTTTGTCCGCGCATATCTCAAAAACTATAGCTCGGATTGCAAAAATTATTATTTAGTTATACTAGGTATAGTCTAACTAAGGGAACTGTGCAAGTTTCATCAAAATCGGTTCAGTAGTTTTTGAGATAGAGAGTTATGTGTGTATCAGTCACTAGGAAAACGTGTAAGTACACGTTTTCCGGCAACAGCGTAATTCGATTACTATTGAAAAATTTAAGAAAATTTCGAAAAAAAAAGTAATTTAAAAAAATTAAACCCACCTCCCAGCTAGCCTTAATATTTGGAATAATGGTACAAGACTGGCACCGACCTCAACAAAATAGTTGGCATAAAACTGTTATTCTTCCTTTTTTGAAGTCGGTTTAATTTTTTTTTTAATAACTTTCTTATATTCTCATTTCCTTCCATTGACGTCGAAGGGGCATTACACGAAAAACTGAATGAATAATTTCGTCCGATAAAATTAAAATGTCTGCAGAAAATCTCTTACGAAAGCGCTCGATTTCTTATTCTTCTCGGAGTACCTCTTCAATCCCTTCAGTTTTGCCTGTCTTAAAAATTATTTCCGATTTTGCACCTAACGAAAACACGTTTCAGTGTTCGAAGATAATGGTTAAAATAGGAAAATAATAGAAGAATGATCCCTTTAAGTTCATTAAAATATGTTTTCACGTCTTGACAGATCCAATGACAATCCTAATCCATGTAGTTTGTGTGCTAGTTTTTTTTTGTCTGTGTCCCGTTTGGTCAAATACTGGCCACTTTGGGCAATCGAGAGTTGTGGCACAGTAGATATTAACTATGTAAAAACTGCCCAGGGCCCTGAGGGTGTCGCGGGATTCCCTGGTTTTAGCATAATTTTGTTGGTCCGAATGTTCTATTTGTCCGAATACTCATTACGCATAATTGTTATTATATAGATACCATTGACTTTTTAGAATACCTAATTATAAACCTTTTTTATAGTCTTCTTTATTTTTATTTAAAAAGTTCAATTCGTATTAAGGCATATTTAGGCGTAGGTATTTTTAGTTCACTTGTATTTGTACACCTGATTCCGAAAATGATAAGCAAAAGTTATTTGTTTCATATTATAATTACTGAAATTTGATGTTATATGTAAATGTACGTGCTATACTTCCGAATAATGTCTACAAACCGTTTAAAAATGACAGCGACGCCATTACAAAAGTATGGAGAAAGAACTGTCATAGGGATCATGATTCGGCGCAAGGAGTTTACTCTCACATATTATTGACCATGACCAGTTCTTTCAAACGTCAGCATGACTTTTTATTTAACGCACTTTGATTTCAGCCATCTTTATCATTTGAAGCAATTTACGCCACCAATTGTCAGGTGGAATCCATTTTGAACTTCAAAGGTTTGCCTTGAAAAGGGTCGGCTTGGAGAGGTATACCTTTCAAAAGGGTTTACTGAAGCCAATCGCTTCTATTCTGCTGTAGCACGAAAAGGTGGAATTAACTTACTTTTCCTAATAGTATGAATTATTAAATATACCTATAACATTGTATCATCGCGTCTGGACGGAATCCATTACTACTAGCTAGCCTCTAAAATGAATGCACTCTAAAACGACCTCTCGCTTTTTCAATGCGTTTAGTAGTATTAGTTAGTGTATCCTCATACAAATGGAAAAACATGTATCGTATTACACCCACAAACCACAAATTCGGTCTTTTATTTACACACAGACATGATAAATATTGCAGATTGGAGCAATCAAGTAAAATAAATAACATTGTTTAACTAAATCTTTCAAATCTCATAAAGCGGACAGTTGTTCAAATATTTGTATTTGTTCTATATTCAAACTATGTAATTTCAAGAAGATTGTATGCATATAACATTACTCTCAAGATTCATAAAGAAAGGTAAAACAAATAATCCCACCCACCTTCGCAATGAATAAAGGATACAAAAAAAAATTAAGCTCGTTTAGGCGAAACATCGGTGAATATCAGTGCAGTTAGAAAAGGGTTTATGCCCCTTTCGCCCCAAAGGCATTAAACCCTTTCAGCTTCATTCTTGACATGAAAACCAGCCCATTTACAAAGGGTGTGTTAATCACGCCAATACCATTGTTCTTCAACCAACAGTCATGCCTAAACGCAATTTCACTACAAATCCAGACAAATGAAACTCTTTTATCTCGTAACAAAAAGTTCCTTTTCAATAAGCTGAATGCAGAATGAAATATTTACAAAACGGCCCGGTTAATGTCCAAAAAGTGGGGTATAAAAAATAACGGGACGTGACGGCAAACAAAGTGTACGTTTTTATCGTGGGAGGGATCGGTCTAATGGAAGCTGTGTTTGGACGTAATCGGACGAAATCGGAACGGATCGGGCGTCGTCGGGATACTTCTGAAATTGGATAATAGCCACATAGCCCTTCGTTCTTTCTGGTTATCAGGAATGCTGTATGTTTTTATTTGTTAACTCTCGTGGACACAGCTGACATCTTCTTGGCGGATAATTACTGTA
This sequence comes from Eudemis profundana, assembly GCA_947034925.1. Taxonomy (NCBI): domain Eukaryota; kingdom Metazoa; phylum Arthropoda; class Insecta; order Lepidoptera; family Tortricidae; genus Eudemis; species Eudemis profundana. The sequence continues at coordinate 5,286,220 of OX344809.1, forward strand.
ATGTAAGAACTCAATGACACTTAACTGATGACAGATGGAGTCAGCAAGCCCTAAACTGGAGACCTCGAACGGGTGGCAGAAGCGTTGGAAGACCGCAAGCCAGATGGTCGGACGACATCAAAAAAACGGCAGGGCTGACCTGGAGTAGAATCGCCGCATCAAAAACTAATTGGGAATCCATGTCAGAGGCATATATGTCCAGCAGTGGACACAAATATGCTAAGAAGAAGAAGAGAAGAATACAATGTTTGAAACTAATATCCTTTTACGTCTAGGATTTTAAATACGGCCGGGAAACTCCCTTGGTTGGTTATCAGCAGAAAACCTAACTGAAAAAGGGAAAAAAGTTAAGTATACAAAATAATGAACAGCCTGACCGGAACTCGAAAGTTTTTGCGCACTGAATGAAAACGGTAAAAACAACACACGCTGAAAATAAATAAAATGGAAACTCACTCCTTTATATAGTTGCTATACAAATGTAAATGTTTTAATACTGTAAATATTAAGGCGAGGGTAAAATTTATTATTAAATTGGTTCTTGGAAGATTGGAGCTGGGTTGGTAGAAAATCAAATTTACCCAAAGATGAGATCGGGTCAATCAAATTTTAAGATCCAGAAAGCACAATATTTTTTTATTAAGTAAGTAATTAGTAAATTTTCTAGTGAAAAGAGTTGTTAATTTATCTAAAACTAAAAATTAAGTAGTATAGATGTTCAGTTATGTTATCAAGTTATCATACTAAGATAAGATTAAGAAAATTTGGGCTGATTGAGTTCTGGGACAGAACAATTGACTAACTTATGTCGATAGCTACACTTTTCAGGGGATCCGTACCACAAAAAGAAAAAACGGAACCCTTATTTATAGGATCAATCGTGTGTCTGTCAGTCTATCTGTCTGTCACAGCCAATTTGCTCCGAAAGTACTGGACCGATTGAGTTGAAATTGAGTACATATATTAAGGTCGATGACCCAAAGACGTACGTGTAACGGAAATATATGAATTTTAAACACGGGGGGCACTTTTGGGGAGTAAACGAAAAAATAAAAAAAAAGTTAGTAAACTATATGTATGGTGGGACATAATATCTAATGAATGGGCTCGCTGTGAGAACCTCACACATGTTTGAATATTTTTTATATAAATAGTTTTCAAATGATTTAAGAAATTAGGTGAAATTTCTGATTTTTTCTTCCTTTCAAATTTTTTTTTTATAATATGAAAAATAGTCTTTTACCTGTAAATTACAGGAAAATCTATGAGAAGTCTATGGAATTTAAAGTAACATACGAAATGTCTCTCTATTTGTGTGCGTGACGGAACCTTCTCCACGCGAGTCTAACTCGCTCTTGTCCGGTTTTTTCAAAACATTGGCTGCCTGTATCCCCATGTCAAGGGGCTCCAACAGGCTTTCTCTAATGGGACGGATTCTAGGCCTCCGCTCACACGAACACAATATAATTATGTAAGTCGGTAAAATTTTGTAAATTAAGATGACATAGGAATGTATTAAGATCGTTTAACTACGCATATATCATAAATCCTCTATTCCAGTTCCAAAAACCACTAGTTATGACCAGCAAAGAGATAAACTGTTTTGTTAGAACAATTTCTTACACGTGAAAATGTTATTATTGCTTCATAATAACATCGCATTCGAAAAACAAAGCAATTTGGTTCGACCTCAATTCTAATATCAGTCGAAATGACGTTTTATTCGAAATTAAATGTCAATTGCAAACAAATTTGACAGATTTCTCACGTTACTTGATATCGAACAATATGATAGTTGAGGCAGACTCTATTCTCTGAATAAAAAAAGTTACCTACGGTGCGTGAAGTTTTCATTTGCCGCCATTTGGCATTTTTAATTTGCGGTTTTTGAACACATCATAGAGAACTTATTATATGTGTGTACATAAAGCAGTGTATGTAACTGTGCATAATTAGGCATTAAAACACTGGCGTGATGTAACTATGAAACCCACTCTCGTATTTTAATGCCGTTCATTATGTAACAGTCACATAAACTACTGTTGAAGGACTGCTTGCCGCACGTGTTTAGCAGAGCATTTCTCAAAAAGTTTGTACATAAATTTGTATGGACGCGTTAACTGTCAAAAACATCTTTAACTTTCCTATATTCTTACCAATTTATTTTAATAATAAACAAAAATTTTATTCATTATTTTGCATGATTAAGATTATATTAAGAATGTTTTACCGTAATTGTATCATTATCACAATTAATAATCATCAAAAATATTGGTAAGAAAATATAATTCAATTAAGGATCTGTTAATTGATGTACGATTTTTTTTGAGAAATGCACAGCAAGTGTTCTCAAAGAATTTACTTACCATACGACTAAATCCTATTGTTATTGCTAATGACGGTCTCAAATCGAGAGACGCCTGACAATATTGAATGCAAATAAGTTTCATCTATTCACAGGGGCATCAGCGGATGGCGGGGGATGGGAGCCACTCGGCCAGCCGTACTTCGACAACAGCACGAAGCGAGAGGCCACGGCAGCAGTTGGCCAGCCGGCCTACCTGCACTGCCGAGTGAGGAACCTGGCTGATAGAGCGGTGAGTTCCATCACTACAGTAGGACGAAGTGAACCCACTACCGGTGTACAACGGCACGAAGCGAGAGGCCACGGCAGCAGTCGGCCAGCCGGCCTACCTGCACTGCCGAGTGAGGAACCTGGCTGATAGAGCGGTGAGTGCCATCACTACAGCAGGACGAAGTGAACCCACTACCGTTGTACAACGGCACGAAGCGAGAGGCCACGGCAGCAGTCGGCCAGCCGGCCTACCTGCACTGCCGAGTGAGGAACCTGGCTGATAGAGCGGTGAGTGCCATCACTACAGCAGGACGAAGTGAACCCACTACCGTTGTACAACAGCACGAAGCGAGAGGCCACGGCAGCAGTCGGCCAGCCGGCCTACCTGCACTGCCGAGTGAGGAACCTGGCTGATAGAGCGGTGAGTGCCATTACTACAGCAGGACGAAGTGAACCCACTACCGTTGTACAACGGCACGAAGCGAGAGGCCACGGCAGCAGTCGGCCAGCCGGCCTGCCTGCACTGCCAAGTGGAGAACCTGGCTGATAGAGCGGTGAATCCCATCACTACAGTAGGACAAACTCGAAAGACATCATCATCATCAACTCGCAGTCACGCCACTCTCTTCAGGTTGTCGGTCCATCTACCTAGGATCGTCCCACAGGGCGAGTCGTTCGCGGTCTCTCCTCCAGAACCCAGAAAGAACGACATAAAGAAACATGTAACTAAAGTTAAACTAATTAATATCTCGTGATCTGGATTTTTTCGGAATTATCAAATTAGTCCCGTTATTTCGTGAATATTTAGTTTCTACATGCATTATAATATGATTTATCGGACTAAATTCATATATAGCTACAGAAATGCTAAATATAGATAATACTTCACAATTGAACTCAGAATCATCTCATCAGTTCAACCTTGAGACATTCACTCCTCAACATAGGTTCTTCAAAGACTTTTCCAACGCATCCACAACGACCGGTCGCACGCTTTTTGTCTCCATCGACATCCAGATAATACACCATCAAATATTTAACAAAAACATACAGTGCGTACTCAAAACCAGGCCGAGCTTGGGTCGTAATTTTTGGGCGGCCCGTATATATCTCTTCTAGAAAATGGAACGTCTCATATATCATTAATAATGCAATGAGAGTACAACCGCGACTCCCGCGGGCGTTGTGACTCGAGCTCTCGCCAAACATAGGCGAATTGGTTCAAGAGACATTCGCAGTTTCATAGCCGTTTTTTTAATATAGTTCTAAGCTTACGTAATAGATGGCGTTATACTGTTCGATAAATTATGCTGACGACTTTATTTTATAGGCTTATAGCTACTCTCTTATGAAATTTCGAACGTGGGACGATACTCGAGTTATCGTTGAACAAATAAAGATATAAACGTAATTTATACCTCAAACCGATCCCAGTCCCTAGCATAAATATATGACGATGAGCATCCCAGCAAAAATATCTGATCAATGATTAATATCACTGGCGATACTAACTTGGCTAAAATATTTGATGATTTGTGTGCGCCATATATAATCGTTTTGTTGTAAAAGCATAAATCGGCCAAGCCGTTTAAAATTAACAAAAAAATTTAATCATTTATTTTTGCAAGGGCTCTTTAACAGGTCTGATTCTATTGGCGCTTCACTTCTGGTGAAAAGAAGCGCCGGAAGAAACTGACCAGTTTCTCTTTTCAAAAATATGAAGCATTAGAAAATAAACAAAAACCTTAAAACTATTTTTAAATGTAAAAGGCAGCAAAAACAAAGTAGAAAAAAACCTATATTATAGATATTATACTTAAATTAATGGAGCCATCCATTGTCACCTTTTTGTACCTATGTTAGTATGAAAGAAGCGTAGTGGAAAAATATTTTTCCATACAACTTTTTTTTCGAAAGTACCTACCGAAGTAGGTATTTCGCACGCCTTCTGCTTTCATTGAATTCTGGCGACCCTAACCAGGTCGTCAAACGCTTTTGTGGGCTCCCACGGTGTGTTCTATCCCTTTTCATCTAATACAGTACGAAAGTGACAGGTTATGCTCTGACGCGTGATATGCGAAGTCACAGCTAGTTAAACTAGCCCAACGAATCTCACTCCTCGCTAACTCCGTCAATAATTCCACTTCGATATCAAACATACATACCAAAATAGTCTCATCCGTCATTTACTATTCAGTGTCAGGATTTATGTCATCCTAACCTAACATGCCTGTGTATCGTTACAGACAAACCGGGCTGCCTTGAATAATAAAATATGGCTCGGTAACATAGGGTTGTTTCAAATTGTAAGGGTAAAGGTCACTTACATGTTTTGGTACCTACGAAATATGGAACCTAACTATATTCGTTTTGGAAAGGTCAATCGATGCTATCTAATTTTACTCCTCAAACAAATTAGAAAATTTTAGCGTACGTGTCCTTGTGACCCAACTGTGACGCACGACAATTTGTCGGGCACAAACATGAATGACCCCTTTCCATTATAGGCAACGTGCATGAACAGGCAGCGCTAAATCATCAAAAGAAACCCAAAGGAGGGTTATGTGTTTGACCTGCATGTATGTATGTATGTACGTCCGTTCCTATGTCCGCTCGTAACTACGCAACGGCTCAACCGATTTTGATATATGATACATTCATCACATTAGATTCGTCTTCATCGCGCGAGTGTCACCGGGTATGAAGTTCGTTAAAATAAACAAAATGGCGGATTTTATGCATTTTTAAATTTAACCGCGGTCGGGTTTTGTTAAGTAAAAATGCCGTTATTACTTGTGTCATTTCGTTAGTATCGTTTTTGATTTTTTATGCATCTAAGGGTTAAAGACAAGTTTTCTTTAAATATCAAAACTTGATAGTAATGACAAATTGACAATAACAGCCAAACTAGCTCCAGCTTTAGCTGAAATCAAAATTCTTAAGCGGCTTTTTCCATACGGGTGGAGCTATTACTCGATTTATCTATAATTATTTAATTGCCATCAGCCATTAAACGGTAATGTTACCTTTTCGTTATTGCGTAGTAAATAACAGACAAAATTATTTAATAACTCCTACAAAAATATTTAAATTGAGGAGTAGGGTATGTACAGGGCTCCTGATATCCGTGATACACGCCGAACCGTAGCTACGTGTTCTTAACCCCGGCGGTACTTAGATCACGGATTTCACGGACACGGCCAGATACGTAGCCCGTATCTGCGTTCGTGTCCCGATACACGTGACACGCCAAGATACGTACCTCGGCGTGTCACGTGGATCCGGCCCGTGTGCGGGCGGAACGGCGGGTCTCGGCTACGCTCGGGTAGCACACGTCTCGTCGGTTCGACGACACACTGGGCCGGTTGGAGTTAAAATAAATAAGTTAACTATTATTGAATTAACTACGAATTATTTCTTAGTATACTGAGTACGGGACGAACGGGGGCTTTTTTAAATTCAAAAGTAATGAAACGGAATAAAGAGCTACGAATAAAAAATCACGATACATTTTTATTCGTAGCTCTTAGAAACAAACACCGCATCTTATCTTCACTCAACGTCACGAGCGGACCGGATCTGCGTGTACTTAAGATACGTGAACCCGTGAACACGGACTTCACGGGTACACGTGACTTAATTACACGTAGCCAAATTTCACGTGCCGAACGGGCCATAAAACCGTTGCCGCGTAACACGGAAACGGGGGCACGGCTACGGGTTCACGAAACACGGACACGACCCCGAGCCCTAGTATGTACGTATGAATGGATTAAAAGAAAAGATTAAACTAGTCGCTCTGTAAGCTGTAGACCTCACGAGTCTGTCAACACCCATAGTTCCGCCATTTTGAAAAAATCCAAAAATTATATATAAGATATTGTTGCGCCGGTGGTATAGGTCAAAACTTTAAACGTGATTTTCCGTGCTTTAGAAGCGTTTTCAGCAGGCTGAAAAGTGATTTCAGGCCGTTTCAGAGGTGGCTCTTTCACATACTAGAAGATTGAAAATTCACCCTAGTTGCCGTTGTTTTCAGGCGCCTGAAACATGTTTTCAGTCCGTTTCAGGGCACCCTCTATCAGATGACGCAATAACCTGAAAACCCGTTTTCAGGCGTTTTCAGGACCCCTTATGGGCCTTTGAAGTACACTTCAGTATATGGCGAAATTTCACGAAGGAGTGAAAGAGATAGCACTATTAGAGAGAGACAGCTATATTGAGAAGGTTCGAGAAGTGTGTGAAAGAGACAGAACTAGAAAGGGATAGCAATAGTCGGGAATGTTCCAGCCGAATCGAACATCGAACAATCTAGATTGCCTAGAACACTCGCGATGCGTCATTGACCGAGGGGTCACCGACCGCCCTTGGACTTTGGACCGAACATTCGCGATGGGATTTCTCTGGAACATTGTGGAGCAAGGGCCTCCGGATATATAAGCCGCGCGCCCACGACCCCACAGTCAGTTTTGAACTAACGGCGATACAGTGCGAATCTCGAAGCGAACCTAAGCGAAAAGTTAATAAGTGCGTTATAGTGAAGTGATTTAGTACAGTGTTTTATTAAGTAAGTAAGACTTGTTAATTAGTAATTCTGTAATAAAGTTTGCATTTTTAATTAGTGGTTAATTAGTGTATTTTCTATCACGTTACCTACCCCACGGACGTAACATTTGGTGTCAGAAGTGAAGATAGAAAATGCCGTTTACACCACGTGAGAACGAGCCGAAGGGAGTGCAGACCAGGAGCCAAGCCGCAGCAGGTGAGGACCCTGTGCCGGAGGCTGGTTCATCAGACTCACCAGGCCCGAGTAAGCAAGAGATGGATTGTAACGCGATACTAGTTCTCTTAAAAGAGCAAGCTCGTCAACAACAAGAGCAAGCTCGTCAACAACAAGAGCAAGCTCGTCAAATCCAAGAGGGGCTTCGCAAACAGGAAGAACAGTCTCGAATCCTCCGGAAAGAGCTCAGGGAGAAGCAAGAGGAACAATCACGGATTCTCCAGGAGGAGCTACGAGGACAGTCCAGGAAACATGAAGAACGAATCGAGGAACAGTCTCGAATGCTTCGAGAAGTGCATGAGACCACGACTGAATGGAAGCGAGAAATGTGCGAGGTCCAGGAGAAACTGGCAGACATGGACATTAAATTTGACACTCGTCTTCATGACGTTAACGCAAAAGTTGAGACCTATAAGAACCGTCTCCAGAAGCTCGAAATAAAAGTGGCCAGCAGTACGAGTACCTGTGCAGCCGAGGTACCCGTGTCGGGAGGTGGACGATTCAAGGTACCTCCCTTCGATGGTACATCGTCGTGGACAGCTTATAAGCTACAGTTCGAGTCCGTTTCCCAGGCTAACGGCTGGAGTAAGGAGCAGGCCAGGACAGCCCTAACCTTAGCGCTACGTGACGAGGCGCTCACCATACTGGAAGCCCTAGGAGAAGAGAGAAGTTACGACCGGCTTCTAGAGGCATTGGAAGCCCGTTATGGTGACAGACACCTGGAGCACGTTTACCGAGCTCAGTTAAAGGACAGGACGCAGGGGCGTAGTGAGACCTTGCAGCAGTGGGCCCTTGAAATTGAGAAGTTGGTCAGGAAGGCGTACCAGCGTACATCCGCCTCTTTTGTAGACACCACGTTGGTACAGGCCTTCGTTGATGGAATACGGGATTTGGAGGTACGGGCTGCAGTGCGACTAGGGCACCATGGGACCCTGAAGGATGCAGTAGCTCACGCCCTAGAGGTAGAAGCTGTGCGCCAGGACCCGTCAAGGCCTTATAGGGTACGTGAAGTGTCTGTCAGGGAGCCGATTGCTCCCCGTCGTGAGTTTGGGCCACGATGTTACCATTGTGGAGAACGTGGCCACATACAGACTAGTTGCCCGAAAAGGAGCAGGAGAGAACGCGATCTGACTCCAGTGGCAAGGGCAACAGGCGCTGTGGCATCCGGGCCGCAGCAGGGAAACGAGTAAAAGCCAGGACTAAGGGACGAGTGCTGGCTGGTGGTCGAAATGTCCCAGTTATGATCTCACAGGCCAACGACGGGAATAGCCTGGTCGTCAAAGGAGAAATTGGTGGAATACCATGTCACCTTACTATAGACACCGGAGCTTCTCGGACGGTGATCAGTTCTCGGCTACTGAAGCACCAGACCAGAGATCATCTAGTCCGACCTACGCATCTCCAGCTGCAAACCGCTACCGGCCAGTACATTCCCATACAGGGGGAGCGAGAGGTAACTTTAAAAATTGGTGATAAGAGCTACTGGCATAAAGTGATCGTCGCTAACATCATCGACGACTGCATCATTGGGCTGGATTTTATGAGAGCCCATGGCTGTAAAATTGACTTGAAGGTTGGAGTACTGAAATTTGGGCCTGATGAGGTGCCTATGGAGGGTGGAGTAAATGGGAATGTTTACTGTGCTAGAAGAACTATCCTCCAACCAAGGGCGCAGGTTCTAGTTCCAATGCGATTGCCGTACAACACGAAACAAGGATGTCATCGTTGTGTTGTAGTGGAAAAGGTCAATGATGGTAAACCATGGATGACAGCCCACACTGTGGTAACAACATCGCCTACAGCATTCGTGAGAGTTCTTAACTTAAGTGACACTGAGTGCGTCCTAAGTAAAGGAGCTCGGGTCGGGTCATGTGAGGAAATCACTTGGATACGTAGCTGTCAAGGTCTCATGGAGAGCGAGAAACCTGGGTGTTCTGCACCTCCAATGGACATTGAAAGGTTATTAGATGGCTCCAGAAACGATCTTACCAGGGAAGAGCTCATTAAGGCACGTAAATTGCTGTCGCGATACAGCAATGTCTTCTCTGCGCACGACAGTGACATCGGAAGAACTGGAGTAGTACAGCATGAGATAGACACTGGTGAAGTCGTGCCTATCCGACAGCGACCTCGGCGAGTTCCGGTAGCTCGGGAGAAGGAGGTAGAAGACATGATCGAGGAAATGAAGAAGGGTGGCGTTATTGAACCTTCAACAAGCCCGTGGTGTTCCCCCGTAGTTTTGGTAAAGAAGAAGGACGGGACCATGAGATTCTGCGTCGACTACCGCCGACTGAATGATGCCACTAAGAAAGACAGCTATCCATTGCCTCGAATCGACGACACCTTAGACACTTTGAATGGAATGAAATGGTTTTCTACGTTGGATTTGAAAAGTGGCTATTGGCAAGTAGAAATCAAGGATAGAGATAAGGAGAAAACGGCTTTCTCAACCGGAAAGGGGCTCTGGCAGTTTAATGTTATGCCGTTTGGATTATGCAATGCACCAGCGACATTTGAAAGATTGATGGAACAAATACTAGCTGGATTGTTGGGAGATACTTGTTTGGTCTATTTGGATGACATTATCATCGTTGGTAGAGACTTCGATGATCACCTCAGCAAATTGGAGCAAGTATTGTCTAAGTTACGAGAGGCAAACCTTAAACTGAGTCCAAAGAAATGTTCAATTTTCAAACGAAAAGTCAATTACTTGGGACATGTGATTTCGAAGGATGGTATCCAGACAGATCCTGAGAAGATAAGTGCCGTGAAGGATTGGCCGATACCGAGGGACAAAACTGCAGTACGTGCATTCTTAGGACTTTGCTCATACTACAGGCGGTTTGTGAAGAACTTCTCGGATATAGCAAAGCCATTGCACGAGCTGACGGAAGAAAAGCGACAGTTTGATTGGACCGATCGGTGTACGACGAGTTTCAACGACCTCAAGCAAAGACTCTGCGAAACACCAATACTGGGGTATCCAGATCCAGCAGTAGATTTTATTGTTGACACGGACGCCAGTAATACTGGTATTGGAGGAGTGTTGTCACAAATGAAGGGAGACAATGAAGTTGTAATCGCTTACTTTAGCAAGTCGTTGTCGAAGCCAGAAAGAAATTACTGCGTCACTCGAAGGGAACTGCTGGCAGTTGTCAAGACGTTACAGCATTTCAGTAAATACCTGCTTGGGCGGAAGTTCCGTATCAGGACTGATCATGCTGCTCTGAAGTGGTTGTTGGAGTTTAAAAATCCCGAGGGCCAGGTGGCACGCTGGATTGAACAACTGCAGGAGTATGACTTCGTCATCGAACACCGTAGTGGGAAATCACACGGAAATGCGGACGCCCTTTCTCGAAGACCTTGTCCGGACGACTGTAAGCATTGTCTTAGACAAGAGGGCAAGGAATGTCTTAGGATGTTGAGAACTGACACTGTTAGTGAAGATTGGAGCGATGATGCCATGCAACTAGCTCAGCAAGAGGATCCTGACGTGAAGCCCATTTTCGACTGGATCAATGCGGGAGTACCTAAACCAAGGTGGTGTGAAGTAGCTCCGATGAGTACGGCAACAAAAAGCTACTGGGCACAGTGGGACAGCTTGGTTATGCATAATGGTGTACTATGCAGAAAATGGGAATCGGCAAATGGGAAGGATGCTCATCTACAAGTGGTCGTTCCAAGGAAAAGAGTGAAAGATGTTTTGAAAAGTTTCCACGACGGTACTTCTGGTGGACATCTTGGAGTGAAAAGGACCTTGATGAAAATCCGACAACGTTTTTATTGGATCCACTGCCGTGAAGATGTCGAGAATTGGTGCAAGAAGTGCGTTAACTGTTCATCAGTTAAAGGACCGCACACCCGTAGTAGAGGAGCACTCAAAGTGTACAATGTTGGTGCACCTTGGGAAAGAATTGCGCTAGACGTCGCGGGCCCGTTCCCGACATCTGACTCTGGAAACAAGTACATTCTTGTCGTGATGGATTACTTTACCAAATGGCCTGAAGCATTTGCCATCCCTAATCAGGAAGCAGTTACTATAGCGGAGAAGTTAGTGAATGAAGTTTGCTGTCGATTTGGAGTGCCTCTGGAGATTCACAGTGATCAAGGCCGGAACTTTGAATCTGCGGTTTTTCAAGAGACTTGTCGAATCATGGGGATGCATAAGACGAGGACTACGGCATATCACCCACAATCAGATGGAATGGTCGAGAGGTTCAATCAGACTCTGGAGAGACATCTGGCCAAGGTTGTTGAGAGTCATCAAAAGGATTGGGATCGGCATATTCCTCTCTTTTTGATGTCATATAGGTCAGCAACCCATGAAAGTACGGCGGTTACTCCAGCGTATGCTAATTTTGGAAGAGAGCTTCGTTTACCAGCAGATCTTCTAACTGGACGTCCTCCTGATACTCCGAGGTCCATCACAGAGTATGCGAGTGATTTAAGGGATCGGATTGATGACGTTCACAGTCTTGTTCGTGAACACGGGCTTCAAGCTAGCACGAGAATGAAGACCCGATACGACAGGAAGGCTAACCAAATTGGGTTCGAGGAAGGATCGTGGGTGTGGCTACATAACCCGATGCGAAAGAAAGGAAAATCCCCAAAACTGTCCCCAAACTGGGAAGGGCCATATAGGGTAGTCACGAAGATCAACAACGTCACGTATCGGATACAGCGAAACCCTCGTAGTCCATCGAAGATTGTTCACGTTGACCGACTGGCGAGGTACCACGGAAATAATGATGCTCGGGACGAGCATGTCTTAGGAGGGGGTAGTGTTGCGCCGGTGGTATAGGTCAAAACTTTAAACGTGATTTTCCGTGCTTTAGAAGCGTTTTCAGCAGGCTGAAAAGTGATTTCAGGCCGTTTCAGAGGTGGCTCTTTCACATACTAGAAGATTGAAAATTCACCCTAGTTGCCGTTGTTTTCAGGCGCCTGAAACATGTTTTCAGTCCGTTTCAGGGCACCCTCTATCAGATGACGCAATAACCTGAAAACCCGTTTTCAGGCGTTTTCAGGACCCCTTATGGGCCTTTGAAGTACACTTCAGTATATGGCGAAATTTCACGAAGGAGTGAAAGAGATAGCACTATTAGAGAGAGACAGCTATATTGAGAAGGTTCGAGAAGTGTGTGAAAGAGACAGAACTAGAAAGGGATAGCAATAGTCGGGAATGTTCCAGCCGAATCGAACATCGAACAATCTAGATTGCCTAGAACACTCGCGATGCGTCATTGACCGAGGGGTCACCGACCGCCCTTGGACTTTGGACCGAACATTCGCGATGGGATTTCTCTGGAACATTGTGGAGCAAGGGCCTCCGGATATATAAGCCGCGCGCCCACGACCCCACAGTCAGTTTTGAACTAACGGCGATACAGTGCGAATCTCGAAGCGAACCTAAGCGAAAAGTTAATAAGTGCGTTATAGTGAAGTGATTTAGTACAGTGTTTTATTAAGTAAGTAAGACTTGTTAATTAGTAATTCTGTAATAAAGTTTGCATTTTTAATTAGTGGTTAATTAGTGTATTTTCTATCACGTTACCTACCCCACGGACGTAACAATATAACTATCGTCTTAAGGCACTGAGGTATTTTGGACGAAAAGACGTTGCGGAGTTTCCCGAACGCTGCCCATCCGAGTTGGATTCGACGATTGATCTCCTTCTTGAAGTTGGACCTACCTAGTAGGACAGATCCTAGGTATACGTACGCGTCAACAACTTCAAGATTTGATCTGGTTAAGGCTGCTGGCTCACGGTGGATGCAGGTTGCTTCCAACCGAACTAATTGGAAATCTATGAGGGAGGCCTATGTCCAGCAGTGGACGACCTATGTCTGAAATGATGATGATAATGAACTATCTAACCTGCTCACAAAATTTCGCGAGAATCGTTTTGAGGAATGCGACCTGTAGAGGAGAGCAAATAATAGAAGGATGGAAAGATTAAAACTCAATGTTTTTATTCGATTCTAGAATACAAAGTATAATTATAGCGCGCTTTAATACAATTTTGAAAGCTTCCGTAATAATTGTGAATCCATTAACGTCCGGTAGTGTATTTCTGCACAAAATAATGCAATTTCATAACATTGGAATGCTGTTAAGCAATCTCGAGTTATTTTACATTATTAACTAAGTTATTTTAGTTATTTTGAAGCGAAATCTTTTCAAAATTAGGTTATTTGTAAGGAAATGTCTTAAGGTATTATTAAGTTTGCCTTTCGTCCCTAAAAAAGAGCACTGTTCAGAAGTGAGCAACTGTTTATGTGGCTTCTAATGCGTGTGGTGAATAGTAGAAAATATCACAAATAAACGAAAAAATTACATAGCTTCCGAAAAATAAGCATTCGCCAATCGAACGAAGCCCCAATAGCAAAATTCTAGATTTTGAATTTGAATTCTTGAAATGACGGTGAGATAAAAGTTTTTTTAGCAGCCATGTACTATTCAGGAGTAAAGAAATCTTTTATGAGGTTTCCGATGCGACTGTTAATAAAGGGAAATTCATCAAACACAGAGAAAGAAAAATACGTAGTCTCCAAAAAATGAGCAAACTGAATTGCCAATAGAACAAAGCTATAACGACCTGCATCGAGCCACAGCGGCCAGCCACAGCAAAGGGAGCAGCGTCACAGCGTGACGTCACCGCATCGCGTCATCGGAGCGCGGACGCAGCCACCGGCGCGGCAGCGGCGTTCACCCCGCGCCTCACCGCAACCCCGCTCCGCTATATAAGGCCCCGCGCGCATACCAAAAGGCGGCGGTGTCTTGTCATTGCTCCAGTGGGCTAGTCGCATCGGCGGCCTCGTTCACGAGTAATCACAATACGCAGCTATTAAGGACCGTAGGACTGTTCCGGTAGCGGCGTGGGCATACCGCGTCTCCTCAGCTCTGGAAGAGTCTTCCCGTCTTACCGCGAATCCGTAGTGTTCGGTCTAGCATCTAGACTTGGGGGACAAGCATTGGTTACCCGGAGCGGCGTGGGCATACCGCGTCTTCCAGCTCCTTGGGTCGCTAAAGCTTGCTACCTAAAGTCGGGATCCCTTCACGAAGCGGCGTGGGCTTACCGCGTCTGGAGCTAGGAAGGGAATCCCTTATCCTGTGTCCCGAGCGGTTTGGGCATACCGCATCGGCTTGGGGACAGGATAAAACCGCCGATACTTAGACCAAACTCTGCGCCGTCACATTATAGACCGCTAAAACGCTACGGGAGCGATTAAGCCCGCCCGGCCTACGCGTTCGTTACAATAAAAAACCCTAGATTGCCCTCTTCTAGGGCACCTAGATCCCGTCTAGACCGCAAGTAGAATCCGTGAACGCTTATACTTAAATAAACGGGCATAAAAGACCCCCGTATTTGTATTGTAATATAAAACGTTCGTTTTCATTATCGCCTATACCCGATTCCCATATCTGAGTTAGTCCAGGAAACCCTTCAGTTCCCATCAGGAACAAGGGAATGTACCAGTAGCCATCCCGCTACGTCACATTTGGCGCCCAACTTAAAAACTCGCATAAAGAGTCGTCTAGCTCGGGACAATCCGGGAGAGCGATAAGCATTAGGATCTTACGTAGATTTGATATAACTTAGAGTCAAAATATCGCTAAATCTTAAAATTATAAAGAAAAACCATTGGTTTACCTACAAATATTTAATATCGTTTTAAGGAGCCCCCAGGAAACTGCCCATGCCCACCGCCTGGATTTACCGCCTGAAAAAGCCTGAATTAATGAAGGAAGCCGAAGAAAGAGGTTTGCCGACCGAAAATCTGAACGTGGAGCAGGTAAGGAAGCTGTTAGCTGAGAATATTAAAGAAACCGAAGAATTCCAAACCCCGCCGAAGGACAACACGTCCAGACGAAAGATGTCGGACACCGAACAGGAGAGGAACCCGAAAATGGTATCGAAACTAATCAAGGAGTGGAATTTATCTTTTAAAGGCACCGACAACGCTATCGAATTCATCGAGAGATTAGAGGAACTCATCGAGGCGAGCGAGGTTGATCATGATGAGATACTACGAGCCATGCCAAGGATATTACAAGGAAAACCCTTAATGTGGTATAGGAACAACGCCGGATCATGCAGGACATGGGACAAATTTATACAGTTGTTTAAACTATATTACTTCCCCAGCAACTATGAAGAGGATTTAATTGTACGAATAGTGGCAAGAAAGCAAAGATATCATGAAAAATTTACAGACTATGTGACGGACCTTCAAACGTTGATGCGCCGGTATACCAAGCTATCAGAGGCAGAGCAGCTGCATCGCATCCACGAGAACATGTTGAGAAGTTATAAACTGTATATCCAAAAACAGGACTATAACGATCTCGCCGGCTTACTTAGGTTAACCGCGGAATATGAAAACATCACGGGGACACAAGATGGCGGCCAGTACCCCCGCAGCACACAGGATGCAGGCACGGCACAAGCAGGGGACACCAGGTACGTCCAGAGGCAGAACTTTCAACCCCAGCCGGGACCCAGTGACGACAGGCGACGGGGAACGGAAAGATATGCACCGAGGGAGAAGCCGTGTAGTGAAGGAACCGCGAAAATAAACCCAAGGTACAACCCCGCGACATGCTGTTGGTCGTGTGGACAACCGGGACACGATTCAAGGACATGCCGAGGAAGGAAGCAGATCTTTTGCAGCAAGTGCGGCAGGAGAGGAGTCCTCAGCAAGAATTGTTGCAAGAAAGACGAATGGGCGAAGCGAGAGGCCTTAGGCTCTGTAAACGAGCAGTCGAGAGAGGACAACCGCATATATACCGAACTGTACATAATGGGAGACAGGTACGACGCTCTCATAGATACCGGCTCGACGAATACCTATATCAATGAAGAAGTATACAGCAAATGCATGGCAAAAGCAGCAAACGAGGCAATTAAACCGCGGAATATTATCCTAGCAGACGGGACACAGACCCAGATAGAAAAGTGCGTTATGGTGGACATCGAGATGAAACAAGTAGGGATACGGCATTGGGTCCGGGTGCTTCCGGCTGCGACGCGCATCATAGTCGGTATGGATGTGTTACGAAGAGTCGGGATGAAGATATCGTGGAAAGGGGAAAGGGAGATCCCCGACGAAGCCGAAAAGGAGACACAGGAACTCGAGGCACCAAGGTTGAGTACACCGGAACGAAAGCCGACTGAATCCAAGGAGAAACAGCAAGCCGACACGTTGCAAAGAGAGTTTGAGTTATGCGAGAAGAGCCCGAAGGGGAATAAAGGGGCGCAACACAAAAGAAGAATGAAGCACAGCGAACCTGTAAAGCAGAAATATTATCCGCACAATCCGAAGCAGCAACAAATAATCGACGAGCATGTGAAAGACATGCGGAAGCAAGGTTTCGTCGAAAAAGCAAGCAGTCCGTACAGGCCACCGATAAGACTAGTAAAGAAACCGCCAAATATTACATGTGTCCAGAAACCGAAACCGAAACCGGAAGGAAAAGAAAAACATCCTCGAAGTCGCGACCGTAACCGAAATGCGCGTACGCGACCGCCATACCAGATCCACCAATTCGACCAGAAATATACCGACCGGCCCCTATACACCGCAACAGCCCGTGAAATGACAAAACCGGTTAAGAAACCCATGTCAACATTAACACGCCCTCGCTCCCGTGTCCCGCAGGCGTCCGAAACACAGAAGAGGTACTACGACAACCAGAGAAAGAGATGGGACCCACAGGTGGGTGACCTAGTACTCAAGGAAAACCAGATATTATTTGAGGCTAACACATATAATTGTCAACCGAAAAGAAACCACAACCACCAGGCAATAAGGATCAAGCACCGAAACTCCGATAAGAAATACCGGAACAAAGAATAAGCGTCGTCTGAACGCGCATGCTCCGCAGACAATTAATGTGTCGATAATTAATAACCGCTGCCGTCGCCGTGTGGTACCGGCGTAGAATAGTACTACCCCGTATCTTCCCGCGGGTATCGTAAGAGGCGATTAAGGGATAAACCAACGGCGAGGCAACAACCCGCCGTAAAACAGCAACCCGCCGAGATCACCAACCCGCCTACCAATCCGTCGTAAACATCAACCCGCCGCCAACCCGTTCCCGATAGAAAAATACCGCAAACCGAACGCATGACGCACGCACAGCAAGGAAGTACCTAAGACACTCAGAACCCCGTAAATAACCCAACATGCAAATTTCACACTACACCGAAGGGTTAGCCAGAAGAAATTCCCTCAAGATATAAGTCCGCCGCACGTAGTATAACATTACATAAAAAGGAATACATCAATACCGCATAAGGAAAAAAATACAAGCAAGTTTCAACCTTAATCACACGCCGGAAGGTTGACTAGAAGAAATCCCTTACGGATATAAGTGCGCCGCACGTAACTCAGCATTAAAAACGGAAAGATACATCGATACCGCACAAAAGGAAAATTTCAAGCGAATTTCAACCTTAACAACACACCGAAAGGTTAGCTAGAAGAAATCCCACAAGGATATAAGTCCGCCGCACTCAATACAGCGCTATAAACAAGAAGGAGTACCTCAATTCCGAGTCCAGATAAAAAGCCAATCGGATTTCAACCGTAATAAAACAACAAAAGGTTAGCTAGAAGATATTCCTTACAGGGATAAGCGCGCCTTAGTACATAACCAGTAAGCCCTGTACTGTACTCTTCCTGTATTATTTTACATACACTAAAGTGTTTACGTACATAAAGTGTGTACATACGTACAGATATCAAGAATAAATCGTATAAATCCCGTAAATTACAGTATACATATAAACCCCGTAAGTAATTGAATAAAGCTACAAAATGCATATCATAAAGTAATGCAAATAAAGTTAAATAATAGTCAACGTGAACAGAGAAGAAACGCTTAGTACGAAAACCAAGAACGATCCAAAATAGACCATATCGCCATACGTACACAGCCCGTATTCCCATGCGCACAGGAACCAATGCTTTGGAATGCAACAATATTACGATGATAGTTAAAACTCGCTCAGAAGTGACCAGAGCGCACGGTCGCAGCGGCGCGAGCGAGGAGTACCCGCTTCTAGTGTATAAAAACGGATTGTTCACTACCGCGCTCCGCCAACGAGTATTCAGTTGAATGTAAACAACAAATACTTACCGAAATGTATGCAAATGACATGGGATACTATAGGTATCATCAATTCATGTTTATTAACGTATATTTTTTAAGGCGGAGGAAAAAAAGAATAATTAAATGAATATGTAAGGAAATACTTTGATTTCTCAATAGAAAGTACTATAGAAATATGTGTTTTCTGTAACAAGAGAACAGCGCTGCGTCGGACATGTTTTTTTTTTCCGAGTTGGATAGACGAAAAGGTATTGATGCACGTCACATCGAAAATACCGGGATCCGAACCTGAGGAATTGAAAACCTCCTCCTTCATTTGAAGCGTAAATAGTAATCGTTAGTCAATTCGAGACAGAATACTAACGTTATCCGCCACAACTACAACATACATAGATGTGTCAGTAGTAAAGCAAGAGCAAATCCGACCGAACCGAAACAATCCGCACCGACTAGGCTAAACTAGAGAAGCGATAGAAACGCACCAGGCGGGTGGCATAAAAAGTGGACTGGGGTTAAATAAATAAAATATACCTATAATATATAGTTACACAGACAGTAGCATAAATAAATACCGCATATTTTCCGTTTTGTTTAAGTAAAATAAGTAGTCCTTCACGCGTAATAATATTTCACTAGTATCAATAAAGTATTAATTACCGATAGTAAATACCAGAAATAAACCTTATTAGCAGTTCCGTTAAAGGTTACAATAAAGTACAGTAACAAAATATCGCAGCTCGTTATAAGAGCGTAGACACGCTCGTTGGAATAGGACGACTTGCCCCCTGCCGCCATACCGTACCAGCCAGAACTGAACGGTGATTTTTACAGGTAAAAATCTCCTGAGGTGGGAAGGGTGTATAACGACCTGCATCGAGCCACAGCGGCCAGCCACAGCAAAGGGAGCAGCGTCACAGCGTGACGTCACCGCATCGCGTCATCGGAGCGCGGACGCAGCCACCGGCGCGGCAGCGGCGTTCACCCCGCGCCTCACCGCAACCCCGCTCCGCTATATAAGGCCCCGCGCGCATACCAAAAGGCGGCGGTGTCTTGTCATTGCTCCAGTGGGCTAGTCGCATCGGCGGCCTCGTTCACGAGTAATCACAATACGCAGCTATTAAGGACCGTAGGACTGTTCCGGTAGCGGCGTGGGCATACCGCGTCTCCTCAGCTCTGGAAGAGTCTTCCCGTCTTACCGCGAATCCGTAGTGTTCGGTCTAGCATCTAGACTTGGGGGACAAGCATTGGTTACCCGGAGCGGCGTGGGCATACCGCGTCTTCCAGCTCCTTGGGTCGCTAAAGCTTGCTACCTAAAGTCGGGATCCCTTCACGAAGCGGCGTGGGCTTACCGCGTCTGGAGCTAGGAAGGGAATCCCTTATCCTGTGTCCCGAGCGGTTTGGGCATACCGCATCGGCTTGGGGACAGGATAAAACCGCCGATACTTAGACCAAACTCTGCGCCGTCACATTATAGACCGCTAAAACGCTACGGGAGCGATTAAGCCCGCCCGGCCTACGCGTTCGTTACAATAAAAAACCCTAGATTGCCCTCTTCTAGGGCACCTAGATCCCGTCTAGACCGCAAGTAGAATCCGTGAACGCTTATACTTAAATAAACGGGCATAAAAGACCCCCGTATTTGTATTGTAATATAAAACGTTCGTTTTCATTATCGCCTATACCCGATTCCCATATCTGAGTTAGTCCAGGAAACCCTTCAGTTCCCATCAGGAACAAGGGAATGTACCAGTAGCCATCCCGCTACGTCACAAAGCAGTAGAAAAAATCTAGGACTTTTAAAACCATTTCAAATATAACGCTTTCATTATAAATAACGGTGAGATAAAAAGGATTGGCTTTTTAGCAGCAAGGCACTATTCAGGAGTGGGAAACCTTTTATGTGGCTTCCGATGTGAGGGGACTGAATAGTGGCCAAATTGCTAGTGAAGAGCCCGACTCATTCCCTCTAGATTGCGCCGATTCACCTTTGACCCGCCGATTTCATTTACCGCGACAAAAAATCACATAAAAAGCATTCCGCTATTTTTAGCAAACCTATCAATTTAGGTGATCGAAGAATGGTAAGTGCGGGTATTGATGGGAAAATGGACGGTAGTCCGATCTAGGAAAAATACGCCATATCTGTTTTAGTTCCCCACTTGATTTTGTAACATATTCACCTGCATTCGTTCAAACAAAGCCTCGAAGATTGTTTTTCATTTACCTATTCTTAGTACAGTTAGTTCTGTTTTCTTTCTACAACTAGGGTGACAAATAAGCATACGACCTGCCTGATGGTAAGCAGTCACCGCAGCCTATGGACGCGTGCAACACCTTTACGTGCGTGTTGCCGATACTTTAAAAATCTACTCACACTTCTCTTGAAGAACTCCATACTAGCCTTCCGAGGAACCGCGGCAGGGAGCTCATTCCACCTTCGGATTGTTTGGAAATTTCTTTGGAGCCACATTTTGGTTCCAACGTGAGTGAATGAGCATCCTGCCGATAACGGTGGTGCGGTGGTAGAGGGTGGCCTAATATAAAAGGTAGAACACACATAAGTAGGCTAAGTCTCTCCAGACTTAAGGGTTCAATACCGCTGTTGTTGCAGGTACATATAAAAGGCAAACCACGTTGCCTTTAACTACTCCTTTTATTTTTAGTAATATTGCCATAAAAAATAATTAATAAATTTAACTGCTTATATTATTAATAGCGCATATTTCACGTGGAACTGACGGCGCAATTCCGGTCTTTACAATGATATTTTATAAGAAGATACGTTATACGCATACTCGCCAGCTGAGAAATATGCTTCCAAGAAAGCAGCAGCACACATTGGTACCTCACTGTACGGTGTACATACTCACACATATTAACAGATTGCATAAAAGAGATGGCATAGTTACAATAATGCAAAAAAAAGAGACAGCTAGCTTTTTGTTACTTGCGCGATTAATTTTTAAACGTAACCGAGTGAACCCATCGGCTAGATTCGGATTGACTCGGAGCCTGCTCGGCGCTCGCAGATTAAGCACGCAGAAGGTTGGTTATCCTTGTCACTCTCATTGTCAAAGACGTAAGTTTGTCTCTTTCATTCAAATGACCTCTATGGTAGTAAGATGGCGTCGTATTTGAAAAATAAAATAATAAAAATGATAAAATTAAATTATTTCAGCGTACTTACAGGTGATATGTGATCCCTTGCGCTTTGTTGCACTTTTTGCTATGATTGGTGCACTTTCTGATCACACACGACGGCATTTTTTTTGTGAATCTTGTAAATATTCACCCTTGACATCGTCGTGCGTTTCGTTGACCGACCCGCGAGTGACTACCCACTACAAAAAGGGCACCAATACATTTATCGTGGTTTCAGTGCTTCACTTTTGGAGTGCTTGTAACCTATCTACTTATAAAATATCATTCCATGGGTCTTTACTACTTTCTTTGGGGGAGACCTATGTCCAGTAGTCAACGTTTCTCGGCTGATGATGATGATTATACCAACCACGGATGCGCCGTGAACGTTAACTAAACTTTTATCAAACTGTCATTTTCAGAAACGTTGATTGGTGTCGAAACCATCGTTGCCGAGTCAAAATTAAATAGTGACGTCTCCATTTCATTTTATTTCACAATGAATCCAATCCGGCTTGAGCTGGGCTTGACCCATAAAAACTTGAGCGCCGAGAAAGAATGGGATATCCGGTTATATCCAGTTAGTTCCACTTTAAACCGTGGCAGAAGAAAGTTTTAAAACCCCGAACGAAACGGCCTGAATACAAATTCGGATAGAACTCGTGATCCGGCCACATTAAATGTAAGTGTCAAAGTATACGCTCTCTTTGTAATGCAACTCGATCGTAAATTAAAAATGGCGTCTTTTATGGATCGTTTTACCGCTGTCACTCGAGTAATTTGTAACTGTGATACAATGATAAAGAACAAAGAAGTATTCAATGAGGCGAACCAGCCTTTTGGGTACCAGGATGGCAGAAATGTATCTTAGACTGATTGTATGCAGGCGTGGCGTAGAGTAATATAGGTACAGAAATAAACTTAAAAGTGATACCTGTTGTCAATATTCTTCAGGCTAAAAGCAACTTGACAACGGCTTCATAATTTTGCATGAAAAGATTGACCTATAATATGAACATTGCATGTTTAAGGAGGTACAGCTTATAGTACATTACACAACTAGGGTGGTAATACAAAGAATGAAGAATGGCATAAAATATTTTATCTTTTTGTGCCACACCTGGCCATAAAGTGGATTTTTCCGCACGCTGCAAAAGCCGCTTTCTGGCCAAGTGTAGACATAAAATGATGTACTGTAAAACGGGGTGAGTTGGCTGGAAATCGAAGTTCAAACCTGGATAAAAGTTTATTTTTATATGTGGCACATTGATTTATATACACAAAAAGTGTTCCGGAGGTAAGAATTTCAGTTTGTCAATGATAGTTTGTTGCTTCATTGCATAGTTTCAACGAAAAATTCATAATAGTAGGCAAAGCCAGCTCACCCCGTCGTTGGGGTGAGAAGGCCTAGCGATTTTATATTTTGACAATATAGCCTCGTTTTCTATGTTAAAACCATTATAAATAAAGAGAATATAACTTAAGTTTTTCTGTTTCCAATAAGCCATGTAAGTATATAAACGATATCCGAAAGGTGGATGAACACTTACTTTGGTAAACATCACTTAAAAACAAAGTTTTTTCAACTAAAAATCCACCGATTTCGAGCATCAACTTTGACAGTGAATTTGTGTTTCAAAATTGTATGATTTGGCAGCTTAATGTTGCGAAAAGAAGAAAAAATATGTCTAAAAATATAATCAAATTACTTTGAGAGCAACCTAAGCCCAAAAATTAAAGTAACTACTCAAAAATGAAATTCTGGATTCGCAAGCCAACTCCCCCCGTGAAGCCTACTCACCCCATTCTACGGTACTGTCATATAGCGTGGTGCAAATTTTACGGTGACACCCGTTACCGCCGGCCAACGCGTTAACTAGCCTGTGGCACTATGATTTCAGAAGAACCTCATAGGTTATAGTTTTACGCGAGCTATTATTGGGTAAGCCATGGTAGCCGCGTGGTTCAGACATGTGTTTTTCAGGAAAGGGTCGGGTTCGAATCCTGTCGTACAAACGAAGACACAGTTAAGTGACCATCAGTAGACCTTAATACATTGTAATAAGGGTGACAAGTGGTCAGTTAGTAGTGTCTTCGATTGTACTAATGAGTTTTTCGGTACTGGGACTGATGTATAAAATATTATTAGACTACTATTAGCTTTCCGGTGCAGGAAAAACGGGAAACCTGCATACATCCGCGAAGAAATTCAAAGATGTAAGGAAGACCCCAGTCCGCAGTAGGCCAGCTGGCGACTACAGCCCATTCACTCTCATCTATGAGACGCATATAGACTAGGCTGATGATGATTTTTGCGTCTGATAATGCGCCCATTTTGCATGATTAAAGGCACTACTCTTCACTTCTGTGAGGCTCGCATAAAGTTATAAGATCTTATTCGTATTTTCTATAATATTGTCACTGATTCTTAAAATTGGAACGCGCTTCAAGTATCAACTACCTTCCAACTGGCCAAATATAAGAAATAAGCAAAGAGTACCATCAAGTTATAACTTCGCTGGTATGTTTTCCAATAAACCCTTTGTATTCAAATATATACCTAAATAAAAGTAGAGGCTCAGTGAGCTGTATACCTCACAAGCTTTGTCAACTCCCATGGCTTTGCTATGTAGAAAAAAATTTAACACTAAATTGACAAACAAATCTTTGTAATTACGAACCTGCCTCACAAAATTTCACGAGGATCGATTGAAAAATGCGACCTATATGCGATATTTCTTACTCAGAATCGTTTATACTTTCGAACCCAATACAAGAAAACGTATGTCTAAAAATTCCATTCCAGATCATCACGTTTTTGTATGGAAAGTTTTTTATTTATTTCTATAGATATGACATGACACACTGGAAACAATGTGCCATACAAAAATGTGGGACACAAGTGTTCGTGTATTAGGTTCAAAATTAAAAATGTTTTTGTAAATATTTTGTTTATGAACTACCTGAGGTTTGTTCCTAGTGCGAAACTTCAAGAAACGAGTAAACAGGGCTCTCAAAGATTGCCAACGTATAGATAACTCCTCTGGTGTTGCAGATATCCGACGGGCGACGTTGGCTGCTTTCTATCAGGCAGCTCGTCCGCCCAGTTGCCACTTGCCTATAACATTTAAAAAAAACTTAGAAAAATAAAAACACATTTTTTTTAATGCACACATACGAAAGCATTTTTGCCCTAGCTAAAACGGAGACGGTGCTCTCGCTCGGTCAATAAAATAATTTATGTTTGTACTGCAAATTACACCTTGCGCAACATTTATCGCAAGCAATATCCCAAACGAATAGACGCCGAGTGCTCGAACAAATCAAACATGCACGCATACGCCAACAACCATTTCCGAGTTTCCGTCACATTCAACATAACTCGAGGATATTTGCCAAATGTTTGGCAAACACGAACGTTGTGTAAACGTCGAATACGTCGATGCACGTTAATCGAATGTATTGCTAGCGAACTTCACTTAATCAAGCACCAAATTTTGGCAAAACAACGTTTACTGGTTTAGCTGTGGGTTGGTGCTCAGGCGTGCCTTGCAGGAAATAAAGCCCTGACTACATTAGACCAATACAGCAGTTTTAGCCGGTATAGGTCCCTTGTAAACCGTTATAGCTTCACATTATGAAATCGAATCGATTTATCTAACCTCGCTTAAATTATTACACAATCATATTATTGATAGTACATTTTCACCCTTTTCTGTTCACAACAGCTGTCGTAAAGATTATACTCTTTCATTAAATTTAGAGATTTTGACATCATATAATAGTAAAACGCAAAATTTCAAGTAAACAATATAGAAATAAAACCAACTGTATAATTTTTGACCTGTTTCTCTTTGTTTTGTGTTCTCTTTTAAACCTCAAAACTCCGTCATATGTAAACGATTTGAAAAATTATTTTTTCAGCACCAACCAAAACTACTTTTACTGGTTTAGTTGTGAGTTGGTGCTGAGGCGGACCTTGCAACAAATAAAGCCCTGACTACATTAGACCAGTACAGCAGTTTTATCCAGTATAGGTTCCTCGTGGATAGTTTTAGCTTGACAGCATGAAATTGAATTGATTTATCTAACCTCGCCAATCCTATATACATTATTACGTCATTTTTTTTTTTTCACTTTTTATCTTCATCTAAATTCAGATCCCGTAATTCATAGTCAAGATCCAAATTATTGAGTAAAACACTGCGATCCTATTAATTAATGTATCTTCTTTGTACATACAAATAAAATAGCTATAGATAAATACCGGGAGCGCAGAATTGCATATGTAGTGGTAATGTGTGTTTACAGGCATTCTATATTTGAATTTTCCCGTGCTATCAGCATAAAAAGAGGTTTGTTGTATTTTAAAGAAGTAAACACCAAAATTATGTCAGTGTCAAATTCTAAAATATATTTAAATTAAGAGAAATACTTAAATTATTCACCTTTCACGCGAACGGCACAACCACTACACAATTCCAAGCTCTCGATAATTAATGTACAATACTGTTTAACAAATTGTTATAAATAGGTTGGTTATTAAGCTCTAACATAGTTTATAATATAAATCTTGAGACTATTGCAAATTTTCAGGTCTCGTATAAAAGACTAACCTCGTGTAATCGAGGCATTAAGTCAATTAACATTTCAGCTAGACGACGACGTCGCCGCAACCACACGTAAAGCTTAGTCGGGTACTTCAGAACATTTCCGTCAATATCGTCCTCAATACAATTCGACCCGTGATTTAGTAGAAATAGTTCGTAAACGCTGCTGTGGTCCGGCAAAGTCGAAGCGGCTATCTTCACTACTTCGAAAAAAACTCGTATCTATACAATGTCGTAGAGAAAAACGTCACAAGCTACATACGAACACCACACACATATACACTTACAGCGTTTTAAGCTGGAACCCGTATCAACACGTGTTTTTAAAGTAATGATGATGTGTTCTTGTTAACGTTCACATCAATATTTTGTGATGCGGAGGTGAACATTTAATTACGATCAATTACTATTAGTTCGTGGATTAAATTATTTTCGGGACAGGGTATACGGTGAGGTTGTGAACTACTCAAAGCTGGGAAAGCTTTCACACTCTCTCGTCACTTTGCACTAATTAGTTTCACTTAATCCTGTAAAATATTATTCAATTTGAGAAATCGCGTGCTGCTTGTTGTGATAACTAGAGACTGCTTGGTTTGATTTATTATTTATTTATAGCTATGAGAAATACAACACCAACATGAAATTACTCGTACATGAAGTGAACAAATAGCATGCATTTTCTTTTTTTTGTTAAAGCCTTACTAACTTGCAACTCTAGTGGGCGTAGCGATAGTATGACCGGGTGGTCGGCCGTGGCGTTCCCTGGGGACGGGTGAATCGGACTGGGTGGGTGCCGAGGGCGCCTGGGGTCGAGCCAGGTTGCCTTGTCCCGGTCCACCTCGATAGGGTCGGATTAGGTGGAAGCCTGAACGCCTGTCGAACTGTCGAACCAGGTCGAACCTACATCGCGCGATTTATATGCGTGCACGCGGCGTGAACTCACGCACTACAAGCAAAGTTTTACGAATGCGTAATAATGCCCCAGTACTGGCGAGTAGAATCGGCAAATAAAAAGCTTGTCTTAACTTGACAATAACTTATTCTTACCCAGGTATCCTGGATCCGCAAACGCGACTTGCACATCCTCACCGTGGGGGTCCATACGTACAGCAGCGACGCGCGGTTCGCGGCTCTCCACGCGGACGGCTCTGACGAGTGGACGCTGCGGGTAGCGCCGGCGCAGCCTCGGGACTCCGGCGCCTACGAGTGCCAAGTCTCCACGGAGCCGAAGATCAGTTTGTCGTTTCGGCTTACTGTCGTAGGTAAGACACCTGTTTCTTTTTAGAGTCATCATCAACCGACGTCTAACTACTGGATAGGAGTCACCCCTAAAGACCCTTGGTTGGTGGTCCTCCACACAGATAGCTCTGACGAGTGGGGCTCGATTTCAGAGCTTTTCGACCGCGGCGGTTTTTTCCATTCATGTTCCAGCAAATATAGCAGCAAGTGGTGGTGATCACGGTTATTTTCATTATATACGATAGACAGTGTTGAAGCTACACATGATTTAATCAAAAGTTGTCGTCATTCGATAGTCCTTCGCGATAAAAATCGAGTGACACTGATTAAGTTTAAAAAAAACACTGAAAAACGCATGAAATCGACAGGTGGAAGCTACGGGTGGCGCCGGCACAGCCTCGGAATCTTTAAAAGACGCATTTACCCCCATATACTCAACTAACCCAGGTTTACCTTATGTCTAGCCCATTGCCACTTCAACGTGAAAAATAAATTGTTCAAGGAAACAAATTTATTTAGGTAAAAGAGTGTAACTACCTTAAAGCCACCGTATTCCCAGGAGAATCCCTTACTTTAGGTAAGTGCCTACATAAATATTACAACTTCCGAATTATCCGTAATGGACTCGCGAAAAGATGTATTAAACATTTAGAGATTTCATATATTTTATTGGCTATATTGCTTTATGAATAAATTGTGACAATCATTCGAACTTTTTGATGCGGGCTAAATCGTATTACCTACCGTTATACAGATTTTTTTTTTAAGATTGATCAAGTTACAATATTACGAGATAGCACATATTTTTCTAGCAAAGCCGTTGCAATAGAAAGAAGCAAGATGGCTTCTTAAGATTATGAATTACTAGCATTTACGCGCGGCTTAGCCTGCGTTGTGCTCGGTATTGTCCCAAGGGAACTCTTTACCGGGATATAAAGTATCCTATGTTTCAATCCAGGACTTGGTCTACTTGCATGCTAAATGTCAGCTCAATCCATTCAGTTGCTATCCCGTTAATTAGTAACAAACATCCAAACATCTTCACAATCTTTCACATTTATAATATTAGTATGATTGAAGTAAGGTTAGGTAGTTACGTAATTTCAAGATTTCAAAAAAAATCCAGTATTGGAATTTTCAGGTTTTTTTTATAAACATAAAAATAAAAATTACTATTATAACTCTCCTTCAAAGAATTGCACTCGCAATCCAGAGAGGTAATGCCGCCAGCGTAATGGGGACCATGCCGGAGACCGAATTGCTTGAAGGGGTATTCTTTTTGAAATTTTCCTTTTTTTTTGTGTATAGCTTAACTCCTTTTTAGGTATATTTAGGTTTTAGTTTATAGTGTAATTCTTTACTTTTGTTTGTTTTATTACCGTTTATAATTATTACTTGTCTTATAACTTTTTTAAGGCGTCATATATATCAGAAAAACCGTATATTTCACATTCCCTTGAAGCCGTCTTCATTTTATATTACAAACTAGCTGTCCCTGCGAACTTCGTTCCGCCTCCGACTTTTTAATTTTACAGAATTTTTAATAGTTATTCTGCTATACGGGTCGGAGACGAACCCAGCAAAGTCGTCCAGCCAACTTGCTCAGGATGCCGTTTACGTTTTTCCTAATGCGTCTTAGCAACGAAGCGACCCTTTTGCGCCGAATTACATGAAAGCCGTCAGTCTATGCCTACGCACATATAAATCTGATCGACTGTATTATGAAACGATTTGCTTAATAACCTTTGTTCGACTAGAAGTATGCAGTCTCTAGAGACGGTTTGATTGCTTCCTTGATACGAGGCTCCCTCCAATTTCAAAATGCAAAGTATGCATACAGCAATTAACTGCAAGAACGGTCTACCAGCGCCATGTTAATTATAACTTCAACTAGATGGAATATTTAATGCCTCGGATTAAATTTCCGGTAATTAAATTTTCAATGATTTGTAAACGGTCGCTTCTGTACGTGTTTAGGAGTATTACGATATAATGGACGGTATGTGCATTAATGACGTTGTGACATTTCATAATGTACTTTGTGATCAGCGTACTTTTGGTGCCAATGACGATAAAATAAACCGGTCAAGAGCGAGTCAGACTCGCGCACCGAGGGTTCCGTACAAACTCGTCAGTAGATACGTGAATAATTCAAAATAAAAAGTATGGTGGGACAAACTTAACTTTGCTCTTGAAACACTGTTGTTCCCATACATCAATATAGGTCGCAGTTAGTTTAGTAGCAGCAAATAAATTTGTGTTACGATTTTTAAGAATTTATAGAAACGAAGTAAGTTAGGAAATCCGTTAAATTTTACCTGTAATATTTAGGATGATATTAAAATTGGTAATTATTACTGATTTTCTGTTCAGTAACTTTGACGATAATAGGGGGAATGGTATTTTTTTTAACCTAAATCAAAAAACACATTATGGAGAAAAAAGATAAAAATGATTTTAGAATCTACAAATTAAGCCCTTTCGTTGGATATTCCATTTGATACAATTTTCGACCTCCCATTTCAGCCCGTTTAAGAAAAAGTAATAAATGTTTTTTTATGTCCAGTAGGCTCGGGTTAATGACTTTTAAAACTATTCCAAATTTCAAAACGATAGCAGTAGTAGTTCCTGTGATATCTGGCTATGACAGACTGCCAGACAGGCAGACAGACAGACTGACGGGCAGACAACAAACAGAGTCCCACCATAAGGGTACGTATTTTACCACTTTAGTACGGAACTGTAAAAATTATGTAATGTGTGTTACTTTGCTATTCTTTTTTCAAATTCTTTATTCATGTATCTTTTGTTTCAAGCGAGATCCTTGTTTTCAATTAGACACTGACAGTTATAAACATCTGACATCTAAAATGAAATTTACAAGCGAAGCTTTCGTCCGGAGCAAAAATAAGGTCGCAATTGAAATTCTTGACCCAAATGTTTCATTCAAATTACTCTGCAGGACCGAATTTTACAAAGCATTTTATTAGTTAAAACGTCAGAACCAATGGCGAAAAACTAATTCAAGACTGTTTTATCCCTCTTTGCTCCTTTGGCTGTGCTTAGTTGTAGATTTATGTTATTTTACACGTTTTATTATACACCGTGGGCCCGTACAACCCGACCAACTTTAAACACGTATTCCTGATGGTATTACAAGTAAATAACGTTACATCAACATAGGTCGAATTTTGTCATTTTACATTAATAGTCTTATGGAACAAAACAAATTAATAAATTCAGTCCCTCGTTATAAACATGTCCTTACTGGAGGAAAAGTTATTAAAAAGGAAAAAAAAAGCTAAAATGGAAACGAAAGGTCAGTATTTTGGCTTTGTAATCGCTTACCATAATACTGCAAAGGTTAATCGCTGTTTAGTTAAAGGATTTTAAAAAATCAGTAAAAGTGTCTTAGTCACATTTATTAGGGCATAAATATTACAACTTACACACTTGGGAGTATTTATTTTAAAAATTATGAATATCTCGGAAAGTAAGCGTTAATCGACTATACGTCACATAACTTTTTTTACTTCTAATAGTTGTTAGAATCTATGGTTAAAGTTGGTCGGGTTATAGAGGCCCACGGTGTATAAGTACTAGCATTTACCCGCGGCTTTGCCCGTTTTATTCTTGTTACTGGCCCAAAGGTCCATTGGCCTCTTTACCGGGATATAAAGTATCCTACGTTTCAATTCAGGACAAGTCCTGCAAATAGACCAAGGTCTACTTGCATGCCAAATTTCAGCTTAATCCATACAGTTGTTACCTCGTTATTTAGTAACCAACATCCAAATATCCAAACATCTAAACATCCAAACATCTTCACAAACTTTCACATTTATAATATTAGTGTGATGTGATAATTTGTTGTTAGTTATACTAATGAGTTTGCTCATGTCAAAGTTTCAACACACTTACTCCTAAAGTGGCTCTTATTTCATGGTTTTTACGTCAGTAACGTAGCTTATCACACACGTGTGCTTTTTATAGGGTTCCGTAAAAGAGTTGGCACCCTATTACTAAGCTCCGCTGTCCGTCTGTCCGTCAGTCAAAAGGCTCTATCGCTTGAACCGCAACCGCTAGTTTGCTTTAGTTATCTATTGCAGAAATAGAACGGAGCATCTCTATTGTACCTAGTTTACAATTAAACATAGGTACGTACTCTATAGTTGATAATCATACCATTGGACGACTGATTTAGCCTAGTGGTTAATGGCTCTGCCTACGAAGCGGACGGTCCTAGGTTCGAATCCCGGTAAGAGCAAATATATTATTTGTGTGATGATATTTGTTTCTGAGTCTTGGATGTTTTCTATGTGTGATATGTATTAATTAAACACTGTTGATTCCACACGGTTTTTATTTATAACCATTACAACTAAGATTACAAGCAATCGCCATTGTTCCTGTATCGCGAAGGAGAGTTGTAGAGGGCGCTATACCGGGACGTTCGGAAACCGAACGTATAGCGGCCTACCACACTCTCCCCCACTATTCCAACCTACTCACCTAAGCTATTGCTACACTGTAGCATTTGGTTGACATGTCTGCGCCAATTAGCACCATCCACATCAATGGTATAGGTTACACCAGGTGTCGACTCGTCTACCACTATGCCCAAGGTCCAAGGTTTGTGTCCCCTGCGATAGTCCCTGACCATTACTTTTTGACCCACTGTGAAGCTAATTGTTCTGTTACCTCTATAATGTCTTTTCTGTTGTTCTTGACTTTCCCATAATTTATCCGATACTGGCGGAGGACGCCACAAAGAGAATCGGTTCCTGAGTTCCCTTTTTAACATTAGCTTTGCTGGCGTCACCCCCGTTGAGCGATGCGGCGTAGTCCTATAATCTAATAAAAATAAATTGATCGCTGCTGAGAGAGTTGCACCACTCTCTAGAATTTTTGTAATATGTGTTTTAAAAGTATCCACAAATCTCTCAGCGGCGCCGTTAGTTGCTGGAGAATAGGGAGGCGAAAACGTATGTTTAATGTGAGCTGCTTTGCAAAACGCTGAAAACTCTGAACTAGTGAAGGTCGGGCCGTTATCCGTCACCAGCTGTATTGGAAAACCATAACTTGCACAAAGTCGTTTAAATATCTCTATAGTGGCGTTAGCAGTAATGTTGGTCATTGGATAAGCTTCCACCCATTTAGAAAAACTGTCGACTATCACCAAGAACATTTTTCCTCGGAATGGACCTAAGAAATCCGCATGTAACCGATACCACTCACAAGGAGCCACTGGCCACGTGTGTAAGGTGCTTTTTGGCGGATTTTTATGATTATTTAAACATATCATACAATTCAAGGTTACATTTTCAATATCATTATCAAGACCGGGCCACCATACATATGACCTTGCTATCTCCTTCATGCGAACAATCCCGAAATGGCTTTTGTGAAGATCATTTAATACCAATTCTTTTAATACGCTGGGTACAATTATTCGATATCCCCAGAATAAACATCCCCTATCCGTACTAATTTCATGTTGTCTATGATAAAAAGGTAACAACTCTTTATCAATCGTTTTTTTATCTGGCCAACCGTCAGCACAATATCTGTATACTTTAGTGAGAACCGCGTCACGTTCAGTTTCCTTGCGTGAAACATTTTCAATACAAGTTTTATGCTCTTGTTTAGATTCAACATTTTTTGTGTCAAATGATGGTGGCCACAATTGAAACGCGTCCAACCAGTCCCTTCCAATTATTGGAGGACACTCAATTTTGGATACAAACACATTTAATTTCTTAACAGTATTATTGTATTGTACTAAAATATTCCTAATAATACCTAAGGGCTGCGACAATGTTTGATCAAAATTTCTGAATATTACATTGCATTGTTCAAGTTGTTTGTCACAAAGAATACTGTTTGTCATACTCAATGGAATGACCGAAACATCAGAACCAGTATCTAACTGAAATGAACTTTCTTTACCTTCAATATTTAATGTAACATAATGAGGTGGTATTCTACTCACTTTATACAGGTCATGATTTACTGAATAAACTTCAAACTCATTGTACACCTCATTAGGCAGCTGCTCCACTTCATTAATTGTAGATTTCTTTAAGTTGACATCCTCTGTATCTTCAGCAGCAACAAAATGAGTTCTGCGTACTTGTTGATTTCGTTTGCTGCATACTCGGAAGATATGTCCTTGTTGCCCACATTCCGAGCAGTATTTTTTTAAGAGAGAGCACTCCGCTTTCACATGATTGTCTTTTCCACAACAAAAACACTTTATTTTTCGTAATCCAGGCTTATTGTTGTAGCTGGTGGTGCTGGTTGGTCTGTTGAAGTTGTTTTGTGTGTCTCGACGAGGCCTGTTATTTTTTTCTTGAAAATAAAAAGTTTCCGATACCTCACTTTCCTTACTGGTATTGTGACTGCACTGATAAGCACCTTCCACCAATTTAGCCTGCGCGATAACTTCATCCAGTGATGACGTGCCAGTCATTTTTAATAATTCGAATTTTAAAATCTTTGAGGTTATGCCATCAATAAATTTTTCCTTGATTTGGTCTTCTAAGTCTCGAAAATTGCATTTGGTGCCTAATTTTTTAAGGGCGAGTACATAATCCTCGATCGATTCGTTATGATGTTGGTTTCGTTTCCTGAACGTCGCCCGCTCCAAGATGGATGACTGGCTAGTTTCGTATTTCGATCTTAGTTTCTTGCACAATTCTTCGAATGAAATTTTACCTGGTTTAGTCGGCGCACAGATGTTACACAAAGTTTCGAACACTTTTGGTGATAGTTTGGTGATTAATAGTGCTACTTTCTTATCGTCCGTTATATTATTAAGTGTTATCAGACACTCAAGCTGTTGCTCAAACACGGACCAATTGTCGCCGTCAAATGGTTTTACATCATTTGCCATGATGATAGTGACGGTTTGGTTTTCTGGGGGTGTATGATAACCTTCTTCACTCTCACTTGCCTTTTGAATTGCTTTTTGATGTTCTGACAACAATTTTCGTAGATCGTCCACCCTTGCCGACGCCTCGAAGGTTATGTTCAACTCGGTTAATTTTTCATGGAGTTGTTCTTTTGATAATTTGTAGATCCACGCCGTGGACATCCCATCCTCGTCGCCAATTGTGATATGTATTAATTAAACACTGTTGATTCCACACGGTTTTTATTTATAACCATTACAACTAAGATTACAAGCAATCGCCATTGTTCCTGTATCGCGAAGGAGAGTTGTAGAGGGCGCTATACCGGGACGTTCGGAAACCGAACGTATAGCGGCCTACCACACTATGTATTTAAGTATTTGTATCTATTAAATATATCATCGTCTAGTATCCATAACACAAGCCTTATTGAGCTTACTATGGGATTTGTTCGATTTGTGTACGATTATCGATGGGATTTGTTCGATTTATTTATTGTGCTAAAGGGTAACGGCGGGTGACTTTGTACGTGGGTCGATTCCAGGCGTTTTTCCAGCGTTTTTTTTTTCATTAGTGTCACTTCCATTTTTATTGCAAAGGACTATTGAGTGAAGACAGCTTTTGATTTAATGCGAAATATGAATATTAAAAGTTAACTGTGATCACGACCGCTTTCCGCTATATTTGCTGGAACATGAATGAAAATAACCGCCGTGGACGAAACGCTCTGAAATCGACTCACGTACGCTGTACGGGGTGAAGATAAGTAAATTCCATTGATAAATCCATTCTAAAATCAAAGGGTATAAACGTATATAAATAAGAATAAACTCATCCCGTTTTTCACTCAAGCACACTTACCTTTTTACAAATAGGTGTACCTACTTGTATCGCTTATTTGTTACAAAGGGCAGGAAAAATACAAAACTGATAGGGATATATTCAACATGATATCGAGCAAAAGGGAAAGGCAAGGTTGAAGGGATCGGCCGAACATTATTTTGTATTGTTTTTACACAGCTTTTATTAAATTCCAGATATGAAATTCAATACTCACTGAATCGGGCATTAATGTGAATTTGTGCGGAATTGATTTTACTGGTAAATATACTTGTGACTGGGCTAAACTTTCCTGGTTTATTATTGATTGCATACCGCATGCTACACGTACGGAAAAAGCCGCTTTCTGGCCAAGTGTAGACATAAAATTATGTACACGGGCTTTTTTATTTAAAGTGCGTTCTTAACTGACAGTTAGCAGGTCGTCACAGAACTGACGATTAGTGTCAAACTCCATACATTTCGTCACGGACTGACAGGTTAGATGGTATTTGAACATAGCTTAAGTTTCGCCTAACCGTAGATTTTAAAATAAAAATGCCCACACAACACGGGAGGTAATAAAGAAAACCCTCGATCGCATATTTACGTTCCTCGCTTGAAGTTGGAGCCGCAAACATCTGCGATCTCGGCCTCTCTTTGTTTTACCACCCTAGTTGTGTAATGTACTATAATGAACTCAAACGCTGTTTGCTGTTTGATTCCTTTAGGCACAGTTTTAACCCATTCATTGCCGACGCTTCATATTCCTACTTTCCCCGTAGTGCCGGCGCCTTGCAAGCGACGACGCGAATTCGCGTCCACGTCATACAGATAAAGTTGTTAACGCCGCGAATTCGCGGCCGCGGCACACAGATAAAGTTTTAAACGACGCGAATTCGTGTCCGCGGCATTACGATTTACAAATAGAGTGACGCGAATTCGCGTCTTCAGCAATGAATGTGTTATGACGCCCCCATAGAAATTGCTGCAGCCAACCAACTTCTTGATGGAGTCAGACCATTTTGCTGGTGCTCTTCCCTTCATCTTGATTCTTTCGTACTAATGCTATAAATGTTTGGATATTTACATGTTTGTAACTAAATAGCGCGGTAACAATGGAATTGATTGAGGTGAAGATTAGATAGATAGATTCAAACAAAGGACACTATCTCGGTGAGGAGTTTCTGTAATCTGTAATAATTACCAATTATTAATATAATTCTAAATATTACAGGAAAATTATAACGGTTTTCCTAACTTCCATAGTTTTTTATAAATTAGCAAAAATTGTAACACAAACTTATTTTCTGCTACTAAACTAGCCGTGACCTATATCGATGTATGGGGACAACAGTTTTTCAACAGCAAAGTTAAGTTTGTCCCTCCATACAGTTTATGTTTAGCTATTGACATAAGTCACTTACGAGTTTTTACGGAACCCTCGGTGTGCAAGTCCGACTCATACTTGACCGGTTATTTTTTTTTAAGTTTGCATCGCCTCCGCTACCTAAAGGTTGTTTGGAAGAGATCGCCTTCAGCGATCAAGCCGAGTTTGCATTGTAATTTTTCTTTTGGTGTGGAATAAAGTATGACTGTATTGTATTGTTCATGTTTGTCGAGAAATTTTCGCATTAGTATAGTTTACGACCATGCAAACGTTTTATCGTTGTACTGAGGTATCCAACGCTAAAAAAAAGAAATTTCGATACACAATAGAAAAAACTATCTTATCGATAATTTTACGGTCTTACTAAGTTACGACCCTATCAAACATAAAAGTCAAAGAACTTGTATCACGATACCCCAATCACTAAGGCCGTCGACGTGTTATCACTATTGTTTCATAATGTCTTGGTAGAATAACGACGCATCTGCTACTGTTTCTTATTAGATAAAGGCTATAAGTATAATGTAACTTGTATGAGACTTTTACTTTTTGCCAAAGCAATATCTATGTCTTTACACGGCAGTTACGTCGTTTTTGTACCAAGAAGCAATTTATTACCTTTACCTCTGATAACCGTAGCTTGCTACGCAAACCGCTACGAGAGTTACGAGCTCGTAGAGGCTCTACGATACATGCTACGAGACTCGTACAACAGAATATTATTGTGCTGTTAAATTTATGGGCCGTATAATCTAAGTATGAACACAAGGATTATTAAGGGTAGGTTTAGACTAACGAAAACCGTGCTGATTTCCGTAATATATTATTTGACAAAAAGTTGGTAACGCTTTAATTTTTTTACAGTCTGTAAAAAAAATCCTGCATAAATTTCAATGTAAATAAACTTGAATGAGGTTGCCATATTCAACCATAAATAAAAACAAAAATTTAATATTTTTATGCCACTCCTGGCCATAAAGTGGCTTTTTCTGCACGCTGCGCGTACGGAAAAAGCCGCTTTCTGGCCAAATGTAGACATAAAATGCTGTACACAACACGGGAGGTAATAAAGAAAGCCCTTGATCGCATATTTACGTCCCTCGCTTGCAGCTCGGGCCGCAAACTTCTGCGATCTCGGCCTTTCTTTGTATTACCACCCTAGTTGTGTAATGTACTATTGTCGTTTTCCGAGATTATCACTCAGTAATAAAACCCGCGACCACGAACGCCCTAAGGGTTTACAAAGCGTCGGAATGTGTAGCTAACCATAAGTAATATATGCGATGAAATCAATTTCAATTATCTTATTAAAAAGAAAGAAAGAAAGTACATTTATGATAGCAAAAGTTACACAGTAAGTAAAAAATAAAACACAAAAACTTAAAATCTCGCTGCCACAAAAAGGTTCCACCTCAGCATAATGCCAACTCTAGAGCCGGCGCTGGTCTTCCGGTGGAACCAGACAGGGGCGACGACACAGCAAATTATTCATTCGACCGTTCCAGAATGTGAGATATTACTAAGAAGCAAAATGTATTTGAAAAATCTGAGGGGGCGGACGCCCCCCAAAAAATAATACCCTTTCCCAGTACGGTCTAGTTTCTTCAACTATCTATTCTTGTGGCGACGAACGAGCATTCTAGGAACATTCTTTTGAACTCTAACAACAAAAGAATGCTCAGAGGCATACATCTATCCCTAGAGAATTTAAAAAGAACGCGCAGAATGCTCGCCCGCCAGTCTAAACCCACCTTTAGGAGGTTAACTAAATTGTTATTAGATAATGTTCTTTAAAAGGTTTTGTGGAGTATCCTTTAAATGGAGTTTCTATTACAGTTTAAGCTCGCCCAAAGTTCCTAATGGGGGTTATATCGGTGTATAAAATTTTATTGATGTTTTAGATACAGAGAAGGGTTTGGTTCCTGCCCGGTAACTTAATTTGGTTAAAATCTTCGTTCTTTGACAAAATTTCACCATTTGAGTAATTATTAACATATATATATATATATATAATAATTTATAATAACCGACTCCAAATAAAGGTATTAAATGAAAAAAAAACTATTTAAAAAACTGTTTACAAAAGGCAAAAATAAGAGTAATTCAAAATGTTGTGTCATGAATTACAAACAATATAACACTTTAAACTGTTACGGTTTGAAAACAAAACACAAAACCAAACAGAATAGAAAACAAAGGAAAGAAAGGTAAACAGATATAACCTCTAAAACTATTTAAATATGAATTATTAACAAGTTTAAAATGAAGCGTGTTCCGTGAGAACTAACACACGTGCTTGTATTTCTCGCAATGTGTTTGGTCAGTTAGGGGTCTAAATTGGTTGCGGTTCCGTACCCAAAGGGTACCAACGGGACCTTATTACGAGTACTAAGCCTCCGCTTTCGTCTGTCCGTCTATCGCAGGGCTATTATTTTGAACCCTTTAAAAAAGAGACTTGATATTTTCATAAAATATCGATGGCAAAAAGTGGAAGCGTAGTGACCGCCATTGTTTCCTTTGGCGGTTACTACATTTCCGCTTTTTGCTATCGATGTGTATTTTTATTGCCACTACAACAACAAATAATAAAAACAAAATAAAATTAAATAACCACATTTTTACTTTAAAAGAAAAACCGACCGCGGTGCACTTTAAACGTGCATACAAGCCCGCCATTTTGTTTATTTTAACGAACTTCGTACCCAGTGACACTTGCACCGTCATCGTCAAGACGAATCTAATGATGTATCATTTATCAAGAACGGGTGTGCCATTTAGTAGTTATGAACGGACATAGGAACGGACATACATACATGCATACATACATACAGGTCAAACACATAAACCTCCTTTGGGCTTCGCCGCAGTCGGGTAAAAATGTAAGGGGTTTCCGATACAAAAAAACAGGGGAAACCGATTCGCACTAGACCGGTTTTTTTTTTGTAACATGTGGCCGAATTGTCGTTTGTTCGAAAATGATTCACACTGGAACCATAGAATTTTCAGGAATGTTATAACCTGGGGTCGAACTTTTGGTGCCGATGACGTCAAGCTATATACAGATTGATTAAATTCAGGTTTTACATTGATTTACCGTTACCTATTACCGGTATCGTAAAATAAATTAATTAATTGTCACTACGTGGTCGGTGTTAATAGTAGAACACGCATACTAGAATTAATTCATAACTTTTACGATACCGGTAAATTCCGGTAAAGATTAATTCAAAACTTGGAATGAATCATGCTGCTACATACAGAGTGATTCAGTTTAGGTTTTACATTGATTTATCGCTACCGTAAATTACTGGTATCGTAAAATTTGTAAATTAATTCTCTCACTAAATTCATTGGTTGGTGTTAATGGTAGAACACGCATACTAGAATTAATTCATAACTTTTACGATAACTGCCGGTAAAGTCCGGAAAAGATGAATCAATTGAAAACCTGGAATGAATCATGCTGTATGCACCTTGATGTCATTTTGACGTCATCGGCATCAAAAGTTCGAGCCCTCTAGTTATAACACAAAATATATAATAAATATATTCAGATAGATAGATTCATTTATTTCTTATTGAAAATAACATTATATTTAAGAGATTAAAACTAAACTGAACTGAATTCACAAAAAGATCGTCAAAAAATAAATAATTACATAATAAATTACATCATTTTCAGCGGCAATTTTTCTTCGATCAAGCATTACGTTAGGAGAAACAATTTTAGAGCGTGTGACAGGCTTCCGTCAGTTAGACATGCGACCGCTCAATTAACATCGCTTTGTCACTGTCGAATGGGGCCCCTGGGAATAATATACATATACGGGATATTCGCTGAAACGGAGTTGGACCGGGCGTATTCCACTCAATCGCATTGTCGAAGTATAAAGACGAATAAGTAGTTCATCTTCGGCGTTTAGGAGCGCGCGACACGTATTCAAAGTCGGCGCAGGGCTGCCGCCCGTCGGTTCTGTAAAATATCTACTTACTACGCGCAAATGAACGGTGCGTAGGTAAACAACAAAATAAACAAATTCTAAATATAAATAGGTTATCACTGTTTTTTGTGTAAATAAATTTAAACTACCTATTGGTGATAAATTAAAATATCCATCGCAATATTATAAGAACTATGTATATTCAATTTATCAGATGTAGGTACTTCTACGGAAGTAATAAAACTATTGTGTAACCAATTTAGAACCAAAAACGCTACTAGGGTTGGCATTCTCAGTTTTTCAGTGGGTCTGACATGATTATTTTTTGCAGTGTCAAAAGCGGAGATACTGTCAGGTCCGGAGCTGTTCGTGCGCGCCGGCTCCGACATCAACCTGACCTGCGTCGCAAAGTATGCGCCCGATCCTCCCAGGTAAGCTCACAATATTATTTGGGTCTAACATTAAACGCTACTGGGTACATTTTGAGCGTATTTTCCGCGGCGTTTATTGTCATTTCCTACCATTCAAACGAATAACTCTAAAACGAATGATGATAAGAGTTGAGTTTTCAAAGGAACAAAGGCGGGTTCGAGACAGAAACTGGTTTTATCATTAAATCTCGCTTCTTAACATTTCTTTGCATCAATATAATATTTTGTAACGGCAAAGACATTTCAATGAGCAGTTAAAAAAATTCACCCAACTTAAATAGCATAGAATGAAACTGGATGAAGATAGTTGAATGTAGGAGCTTAAAAATGCATGAATAACTCAAATGGGTCTAACATAACTATAGATATGTAATATTGTTATAGTATGTATACGTAATATTATTATAGTCGTAGTCGCGGTTATCATAGTAGTCACTTAAGGCCAACATAATATTGTTAGATCCGTTATACGGATCACGCTAGTGATGACCATAAGTAACATAACGTCTTTGTCGCTATAGGTCATCTTCGGTTGTCCAAATACGTAAACTCAAGTTTCTATGGTCCAATGCACTCAACTGGGCTATTCTTCAGAAATATGTCTGCGGTCACCTCATTCATCTGGCCCTTTTTCATACTAAATGTATGGAGACAGAGGAATGAGTCGCAGAAATATTTCTGAAGAATAGCCCAACTATAGTCCAAACTACGGAGAATCCCCATGTGTAGGTATAGTCCGTACAGACTCTTAAGACCAAATGCTGTCAAACGAACGCAAGCCAAAAACTACCTTATAATCAGATCATAACGTAGTTTTTGGCTTGCGTTCGTGCGCCAACTTCGGCTATAGTCGTGTGAATCATGAGCAATAATTTAATATAATCATAATCATGTATTCCATTGCAATCATGTTAATAATTATAATTTATGGTGCTACAGTTATTTAAGTAGGTACATGATGGGGGCGCACAATATAGGTCCTTAATCAAAGTATAAAATTGAATACAAATAACAATAAATACAATTAATTAATACTAAATTTGAATTTCAAATGAGATAATACAATGCAGTTCTATGAATATTCAATTAAGCAAGTACAAAAATTATTTATTTAATATCTACATACATATGATTTGTCATTGAAAAATGTTGTCACAAATAAAGGTATTTTATTTCCAATACGTATGCATCGACAGTAGGGACC
Organism: Eudemis profundana; assembly: GCA_947034925.1. Classification (NCBI taxonomy): domain Eukaryota; kingdom Metazoa; phylum Arthropoda; class Insecta; order Lepidoptera; family Tortricidae; genus Eudemis; species Eudemis profundana. The sequence goes on from OX344809.1 coordinate 5,328,377, forward strand.
ATTTTTGACGATAGCGAGTTTGGTGCAAGGTAGTTTTAGTTTTAGTACATATATTGCATCATGTAACTGTGGCCGAAAATCAACACCACACACAGCCTACACGGGAGTGCATAACAGTTTAGACTATACAAGGTGTTTCATTGAACGTAATTCAACTCATGCTTTTTAAGCTCCTCTCCCTGGTGATAAAACCCTCGTGTTGTTAGTCATCATAATTAATTAATATACCTGTTTTAATTATTCATATCTTTTTGGTCTCAACATGTTTACGCTACTTAGAGTTAAAAGAAAAAAGTTTGAATCTAATTTTGTAGTGAACACATACCTTTTTACTTATCTAGGCCGAAAATGTATGAATAAAATGCATGCATTCTGACACATTATTGAAGTTATTTGTCATAACAAACAAACAGGTCACGTAAGCGTGACGTCACGAGGGGTGCCCACACTACGAGATTTTAATTTCTTATTTCTGTTAGCAAACTAGCAAAAATTAATTATGACGTATTTTAATAAATTAATTTATGCATTTTGTTCTCGGTCGTTAACTGAGCCGGAATTGATTAATTTGTATTACGTTCAATGAACCCCCTGTAGTTGTGTGCACTAGACCATAAAACCTGAGTTTGCGGTATCGTAACCCGTCCATCACACAAAATAGGCGCCTATCAGACTTCGAGTTGCGGAATACTAGCCCACGTGAGCTATGACACCCCGTATCAAGTAATAGTTTTGGTTTTATGTCGTATATAAACGAGACCTTGTCTGCGACATCGTCAGATATCGAGGTCGCGAGTGTATAGGACCGATATATGACGAGTTACCGATGAACTCATGGCCACAGATTTAGGGTTAATAGATACCGCAAGACTTGTAGTGAGAAAACACAACGCTGGGCGAAAACTCACTCAGAGAATATTCTTAGAACATTGTCTAGCTGTAAAAGTTTATAAGTGCAAAATACTCGGTAATATTCTTAAAACTGTTTTAAAAACTTTTCAAACTTTTCCATTTTATTTTCTGGAAAAAACAACCTTATAAAATGCAAATTACAAATCCCTCCAAAACAGTTAAATTGCTTTTATATGCCAAATAAATTGTTGCCATGCGTATTATAATGTATGACTGTTTCCATTTTCCTAAAAAACTACTAAACCGATTTCGATGCCATTTTTTTGTTTGAAAGTTGACTTGACCGAGAGTGATCTTTGCTAGTTTTCATGAAAATCGGCTTATGAGATATCTCATAAGCCGATTCTATTTTGGAAGGAACATTCCGGAGAAGTATTTTTGAGCCGCGGGCATTTCAAATTTAAGTTTTCATTTTAAAGTGTCTTATTTATCAGTTACTGCTCTATTCATAAATTGCATTGAGAAACGTTAAAAAATTGTATAATTTTTAATCTTTAATCTATCCAACAGAGTTTTGTCGGTCAAGATAATTTTATAATGTATTAGTAATTTAAAACACTGTCAAATTTATTTATTCTTACAATAATTACTGCAATTGCATATTTTATTTATAAAATATTCATTTTGTGTTTGTAATAAATAAATATTTGAAAAAGTAATATATACCCAAATAATCAATGTCAAAATAATATCGAGTCACAATTTGTTATTTTATACATGGGCACACTATGGATTCAAAAACGTCCGTTTTAATATAATTTAATTGTCATTCTTACCTACTTTTCACGGCAACGGCTCAAACTTTTTTTTCTATTTAAACCTTTTATTTTTGTACTATACTTACCAGTTCAAATTTACAGCCCACTTTTTATTCCACCACCATCAAAGATCCAGATCCTGTATTACTCGAGGAGTAGCGGATTTTATAAGCCTCTAAAGTGGAACAATTGTATTTAATTGCCACAATTAAGAACGTGTTATTCGTATTTACGTTTTTTTTGTGTTTTAATATTTTTTTCCACGCTGTGTAATAACGCAACTACAGTAATACATACATATCAAAAATATATATGTTATACACTGTTTTTATAATTATGACATTAAAGATGGTTAGTGGTTTTCACAACTTTTAGCGGATTATTAATTGTTCCAGACAATATGTTTTCTGGTTCTCGTGCCCGGAACAAAAACAACTCTTTTAAAACTCACTAATTATATTTATGTAGGAATGGAACGTTAGGAGATTGAGTGAAACGGAACGGATGTGTGAGACAAGGATGGAGAGAGGTGCGAGAGGGACGGGGAGAACGGTAGAAGGTTTGAAAGCGTGAACGTGCAAAAAAGTTATTTAATTCATTTTAATTGGTTTTGGGGTAATAAATTAAAGTCAGTGCTTCATAATTTATTGTTTTATTTAGAGGCAACTCAAAATCCCATATAATTTTGGTGTCGAAGTGGGATTGCCTCTAAAATAAGTAACGACGAGATACGACGGCACGTGGTCGCGCGAAAAGTACCGGTGAAAGACGGCAGCGGTGCTACACGCAGGAAAGAAGAGGGCTGTTCTCCATTCCAAATAATAAAGAAGACGTGTAAAGAAGTACATGAACGACGATCAAGACGAAGAAAGCATTTTCAACATTCTCCAGGTGAATTTGCAAGACGAGTGTGACTCAGTGTCATGACGGACTGTATTGCGAGGTTTAGCGGAGAAGACAAGGCGTACACGGCGGCTAAATGGGCGCAAGATATCGAAGATAATGCCGAGATCTTCGGTTGGACCGATACGCAGAAGCTCGTGGTGGCGCGCAGGTCGTTGACCGGCACGGCGGCATTATGGCTACAATCGGAAAGAACATTCAGGAAATATGACGAACTTAAGGCGGCATTACTTAAAGAGTTTCCAGATTGTATAAATAGCAAGGAGATGCACGAATTAATGGGAAGTAGAAAGAAGAAGAAAGATGAATCATACTACCAGTACATGTTGGTTATGAAAGAGATGGGAAAACGTGCAAAGTTCCCAGACTACGTCTCTATTCAATACATAATAGACGGCATCCAAGATTATGAACTAAGTAAGGCGATTTTGTACGGCGCAGTCACTTATTCGACGTTCAAGGAAAAATTACTTTTATACGAAAAGATGAAACTGAAAACGAAGAAAGAAGAAAAGGAGGTGAAACCTAAAGAAACGAGGCATCATTCATCGTCAACAGCAACATCATCGCAATCATACAGCAGTCGGAAACGTTGTTTTAAATGTGGTGAAGACGGTCATCTCGCCATAGCATGTACCAAGGGCGTGAAGTGTTTTCGATGTAACGGATATGGGCACATCGGAAGTCAGTGTTCGAACGAGCGCAGCGCTAGCGCCGTTGATTCAACGATGAGACAGATGCACGACATTCGCATAAGCGGCTCCGGAGAGAAAGCGAGACAGCTAGCGTCGGGGTCGGTAAAGCAGTCTGCGGCGGCGTCGGAAACTCGGCGGCAGTCGGCCATGTTCGGGCTATCGGCCAATGAAGAGGCGCGGAGCGATGACAGCGGCAATATGGCGGAGAATGGCGGCCGGCAAGATGTAAACAAACGCGAAAATACGACGGAAATTACAACAAATAAGCCGATGAAGTTAATTAACTTGTGCGGAATTGATATCGACTCTTTAATTGACTCTGGAAGTGATTTAAATCTAATAAGAAGTGACATATTCGACGGACTAAACGTAGGAACGTGCGATGATAACACGGCGTTATCAGGACTCGGTATGTCAAAGATAAGATCTCGCGGCAAGTTTTATGAAAATGTGAACATTGACGGGAAGTGCTACAATGGTGTTATATTCCACGTTGTACCTAATGACTGTATGCCGTATAATGTGATTATAGGCCAGGAATTTCTTAATAATGTAGTGATGGTTATGCGCGAGGGTTCCGTAACGTTTGTAACTGAGGATGAGGGATGGTTGGCGAGGGTGAATTGTGTGAATGAGGTTAACGTTTCAGATCACATCCGCGATACTGGTGTTAAGGAAGAGGTGGAGCGGCTGGTGGCTGAATACGAACCTAACCAAACAAAGGAGGCGCCGATCGAACTTAGAATCATTTTGAAGGATGACATCCCTGTTGCACAACGACCGAGAAGACTTTCCTTGGCAGAACAGAAGTTAGTGGAAGACCAGGTAGATGAATGGATACTCAAAGGAATTGTACAGGTGAGTTTTTCCGAATATACAAGCCCGTTAGTTCTTGTCAAAAAGAAAGACGGTTCCACCAGGGTGTGCGTTGACTATAGATTGCTGAACAAGAAAATGGTAAAAGATGAGTTTCCCTTACCACTGATCGAGGACCTAATCGATAAATTGAAAGATGCTAAGGTGTACAGTGTGCTAGATCTCAAAAATGGGTTCTTTCATTTAAGAATTAGTAAGGAGTCAGTGCCATATACCTCATTTGTGACCCATCATGGGCAGTGGGAGTTTCTTAAGGCCCCATTCGGTCTGTCAGTCTCGCCGAAGTACTTTATGAGATTCATAACAATAATATTCAAAGATTTAGTGCAAGAAGGTGTTATGATGGTTTTTGTAGATGATATTATAATTCCAGCGGAGACGGAGCAAGAGGCACTACTGAGACTGCAACGGGTGTTGAAGGTGGCTGCAGAATATGGGCTCGAAATTAACTGGAGAAAGGCCAAGCTGATATGCCGAGAGATTGAATACCTGGGACATCTGGTTAAGGAGGGGCAGGTACAGCCAAGTCCAGAAAAGGTGGAAGCAGTAGCCCGATACCCCGAGCCTACAAACATGAAGCAGGTCCAAAGCTTCATTGGACTAACCTCATACTTCAGGAAGTATATACAAGACTATGCCCAGATAGCAAGACCGCTTACAGACTTAATGAAGAAAGATGCAAAGTTTATATTTGGCCATGGACAACAAGAAGCGTTCAACATTTTGAAGCAGAAGTTGATAAGCGAACCAGTGCTTAAGATTTTCAACCCGAGGTTACATACAGAGCTTCACACAGATGCGTCGAGCCAGGCTCTGGCAGGTATACTACTGCAGAAAGGTCTAGACGGAGAACTGCACCCTGTATACTACAGAAGTAGACGTACAAGTGAAGCGGAAAGCCGATACTCTAGCTATGAGCTCGAAGCGCTCGCAGTGGTAGAATCTGTACGAAAGTTTCACCACTACCTGTTTGGTATGCATTTCAAGATAGTGACAGATTGTCAGGCTTTTGAGCTCACTCTGAAGAAGAAGGAATTAACACCTAAAGTGGCTAGATGGGTACTACTACTGGACCAGTATGACTATGAGGTGGAACACAGACCAGGTGCCAAGTTGCCACATGCAGACGCGCTTACCAGGCAACCATACGTGGCAGTGGTAACCCTACATGACAAGATAAGCGCAGCGCAAGAGAGAGATGAAGAGCTCAATGCCATTAAACAGCTGATTTTGAAGGATGGACAATATAATGACTTTTATGTGGAGAATGACATAATATACAAAGGAGACCAGCGGCAGCTGGTGGTACCCAAGACGATGGAGAAAGAGGTACTGAAACAAGTACATAGTAACGGCCATTTTGCTATGAGAAAGATGAAAGAAGCCATAAGCAAAGATTACTATATAAGAAACATGGATAAGAAAATTGAAGAAGTGGTTGCAGGTTGCATACCATGTCTGTTAGCTACCCGAAAGGAAGGTAAACAAGAAGGCTTTTTGAATCCGATTGGAAAAGAAGGAACTCCACTGCAAACATGGCATTTGGATCACATCGGACCGTTAACAGAAACAAAGAAGCTTTACAATCACATACTTACAGTCGTCGATGCCTTCACAAAGTTTGTGTGGCTCTATCCCACGAAGTCAACATCCAGCGCAGAGGTGCTCAACAAGCTACAGTTACAGCAGCAGACGTTTGTATCCATGTATCCTGTACGTATTATCACTGACAGAGGCACGGCATTCACTAGTGGAGCCTTCAAGAAGTATTGCGAAGACGAGGGGATCCAGCATGTGACGATTACCACCGGTGTAGCAAGAGCCAACGGTCAGGTGGAAAGGATCCATCGCATAATGATACCGATGTTAACTAAGCTATGCATAGAAGACCAGACTACATGGTACAAGCAGGTTGGACGAGTACAGCGGGCCATAAACAGTACCTACCAGAGAAGCATTGATACCTCGCCTTTCCAGCTATTGACCGGCACCAAGATGAACAGCAAGGAAGATGTAGAAATCTTGAACCTATTACAACAAGAAACCTTAGCTCAGTTTGATGAAGATAGAGAAAATCTAAGGCAGAAGGCCAAAGAACAAATCCAGAAGATCCAGGAGGAAAACAGAAAAAGTTACAATAAGAAGAGGAAGGAGAGCTCGAAGTATGCGGTCGGGGACCTCGTCGCTGTGAAGAGGACACAGTTCGGGCCAGGGCTTAAACTTAAGCCTAAGTTTCTCGGACCCTACAAGGTTATCAAGGTGAAGCGCAACGACCGTTACGACGTAGAAAAGTTATACCACGATACTGAGGGCCCGATCAAGACAGCCAGCTCAGCGGACTTTATGAAGAGGTGGCCTGAATGAATGAATGAATGAATGAATGAATGAATGAATGAATGAATAATGTTTATTTCAGATTTTGAATCCATATTTTTGTTAGTAGGTTACACGATTTATATTGGTTAGTAAACAATTTTATTTAAATAATAATTATTATAATCTAGCCTATAATAATATTTTCGGGGTGAAGCGACATAAATAATGTGACGTGTGCGTCTTCACCCAGAAAAACAGGATAGGGTTGTCCCATCTCTCAGCAATTGCTTTCAGGAAGCTGTTGGTACTGTTCCACACCCTGTGCATCAGGGAAGCGACTCGTTTGCGGATTATTGTATAAAAACAATCTGTTCGAGCTTCCGCGAACATCCCTGATGCACTGCAATGTTTCCTCAGTCCCAGCAGCACCCTGAAAGCATTGTTATACTGGACCCTGAGAGCCTGGTACGATTTCTGCTTATATCTGGTCCACAGGGCGCAAGTGTACATGGACTGACAGTAGGCTTTAAACAATGTTATTTTAACGTCGCCAGTACACTTAGCGAACCTACGTGCCAGCATATGGAAGCAGCAGCCTGAGGAAGACAGCGAATGATACAGGTAATATTGCTACTTACTCTAATCTGAATTGTTGGTGATGAATGATGTTGAGAGAAACCCTAATACTCAGTTACCTATTGTTATTTATTGTGTATTTTGAGAAACGGAACTTTGGCGTATTAACCTGATCTCATACCTATCTATAAAAGATTTTTATTGCCTAGAAGTTAAGGTGCATATTTGAAGATGCAATGTTTTGTTTGTATGTCATATGATTATGTTTTGTTTTTAAAGTCAGCTACAATACTAGATATCTTTAACAAAGAGTGTTTATAAAAGTTGGATATTTTCTATAAGCTGTCAGCTATGTTGAGTATGTTTCATAAATAGAGTTACGAATTGATGATGATGATATTGTTAACTAAATTTCTGTAACTACACAATGTGCCATAGGTACTAAGTGTAATAATAACTTATGCCTATGATGTTAAATATTCAGTACAGCATACCTAAAGAAAGTGTGTTTTCAGATTAAAAATCATGGCACATAGCCTGTGTAATGTCATATATAGTAGATATGTACTTACCTTAAGATGTAGAGTATAGAATATGAAGATGAATGAATGAGCAGGAGTGTGAGAGCTGTATCTGAGGGCAGATACTCAGAGCAGGACGGCCGAGAATGTAGGAATGGAACGTTAGGAGATTGAGTGAAACGGAACGGATGTGTGAGACAAGGATGGAGAGAGGTGCGAGAGGGACGGGGAGAACGGTAGAAGGTTTGAAAGCGTGAACGTGCAAAAAAGTTATTTAATTCATTTTAATTGGTTTTGGGGTAATAAATTAAAGTCAGTGCTTCATATAATGAATTAAAGTCAGTGCTTCATAATTTATTGTTTTATTTAGAGGCAACTCAAAATCCCATATTTATTTAAACTCAGCAACTCCCTACTATAACCGACTCAACTCCACATCATTTTTCTTCTACCTACTTTTTTCTATACGGCGATAGCCAATTGAGGTTCAACTTTAACATGCACCAAAAAGTATTTACTATATAATATATATTTTGTTTGGTTCTGAATATAATTATAAATGTATCGCATCGATCTGTCTATGCGCAATAAGTCATTGCTCGGATACCTCCCAACTGCGACAGTACATTCCATAATGGAAGTATGTTATCGTACCTCTACGTATGCATTTAACCTCGCATCCATAAACATGATAAGCTTATTTCCAGATAAAAGGGTCGGCGGGGTCTAAGTGAGGCATTCTTTGCCTATCACCGTATAATGGTGTTCTGTGTCTGAGATCTTTCAGCGGGAACCTTCAATTTGAATATTGATAGGGTGATACGCGCCTTGCGGTTCACCCTGGTCGATGAGGGTTTTATGGGCACCCTGTCAATAATGGTTCGATGGGGATATTGTTAAGGTCAACGCTCTTGTGGATTGGTATAGGGACCAATTGCGTACTTAAAAGTTGCTTAAAAGGTACGTAGGAAAGTTTTTTTAGCCATAGAGGGCTCGCGATCTGAGTATAAAATTTAGTAATGTTTTTTTTAAACTGAGTTCAAAAAAGAACGAAGTTATCAATTCAACCCGAATTGTACATGTTACGGTATACTAGCTTCTAAACGTGTGTGCCAAATTTCGTAAGTGTATGTGTGTTTGTATGTTTCGCGCATATTTCGGAAACTGTAAGTCGGATTGCAAAAATCTTTTTTAGTTGGAATAGGTATCAGTGGCGTGGCGTTCAAAGAACTCGATTCCTACCGGCTTGCCTAATTATCAGGCATTTGACCACCTTATTCTACCGGTCTTAAGAAAACGTACGCCAAATCTGCACCGGCTTGCCCAGGGATACCTTTTACGCCACGCCACTGATAGGTATAGTCTAACTGAAGAGAAACTGGTGAGTTTCTTCCGTTTCTTAAAAGAGAAACTGGTGAGTTTCTTCCGGCGCTTCTTCTCACCAGAAGGTCAGTACTCGAAGCGCCAAAAGAAATAATACATATTTAGAAACAGACTTGTAAAAGAGCCCTTGAGGGCCTACTTACAGAAATAAATTATTTTATTTTATTTTATTTTTTAACTTAGGGAACAGTGTGAGTTTCATCAACATATAGTTGGCATAAAACTTTTATTTCTTCCTTTTTTGAAGTCGGTTTTATTTTCTTATATTACTTTTATGTGAATTAAAAATTTGGCATCTCACTCAGCTGCTTGTTGCTTTATTTAATCTTCCCGTGTCATAACTTTGAAGAAAATTGGTCCATGACATATTACATTTAACATTTCTTATTGTGACAAAACGGGAGTATTCGCGTGAAACGTGATTTATTTACCTTGACATTTCGGATATGTCGTAAAGTCTACGGTCGCCAAGAGTTGTCGACATATTTAAATAGTTTTTTTGGGTGACTGTTATAGAAATAACCTAATGCAAAAAAATAATAATAACCAACCACACGCGTTAATACAATTTGAGTATGACTATTTAGTGTGCTTTGCAATTTTATTACTATTTTTTATGACTAATTTAGTATTTAGGGATATCAAATTTTAAATAATATGTGACAATTGTTGCTTTACTCGTATTGTGTATTTGCCTGTTTATATTTGGAATTAATTTATTTTTATTTCAATGAGTTAAAAACAATTAAAACGATTAAAAAGTCTCGTCAGTAATTAAATGATAGGAAGAAATGCAATGTATGGTAGCAATAAAGCAAGATTATTGTAAAATCCTGGATGAAAATGCTGAATCGTTATAAATATGCATACCGCAGCAATAAATGAAAAAGCAATATTTCCACTATTGCAATCGGATTACAGATATTGATAACTAAGTTATCACTGTAGCACGTTTTATATTTTTAGCCGAATGTGAAAAGAGAAGGTTCTCGGGTCGACTATATTAACCCCCAACGGAAAAGGGGTGTTATGAGTTTGAAGTGTGTATGTGGCTTTGTGTCTCTTTGTGGCGTCGTAGCTCCCAAACGGATATACCAATTTTGGTTTCGTGTTTTTTGTCTGAAAGAAGGCCCCCGACTACAAACAATATTGAGACTGATAACAATATTGCAATAAAAGGCTAATAATACGTACATTTTATGTTTCACTTTTTAGGGGGTTTTAGTGGTTTATTTTTTCATTAATTCGCCTGTTGATTCGATTTTTTTTATGTCGTTAATCGATTCTACTATTTGTGAGGAACAAATATATGACACTTAATACATTTGTAGTATAACAGCCACAAATTGTAATCAAAAGTAGCAGATCGATGACGTCATCGCTTCTATCGCTGTACAAGTTGTATGAAAAAAATAGTATTTTGCCATTTTGAGCACGAAAAAAATCGTTTAAGCACATAGTTGTCTTACATTTATTTTTTCAGTGTTATGTAAGAATTCCGAAATTGACTTTAATTTTTCTTTAAGACGATACGTTTTTTTTCAAACTTTGTGGTCTCATAACTTTATATTTTTTATACATTTTTGGTTTATTTCTTTTGTGTTATGATCATTTAGTATTTTTCAATCCATGTGACTATATTATGTTGTAAAATTCAACATTAGTCAACATCCGAATTGCGCAATAAGTATCATCGACAAATTGTGAAGCGATCCTAATAATATATTTCTAGTACAGCTTTTTAGCTTGTTAAAGACGGTTGTTATACGTTTGTATGGTTGTGACATTTTTTGTACTAAATGTTTTCTATTTATAACAAATATTATATAAATAAAGTATTACAGCTATACAAAAAAAATATCTTTTTAATTTATTATTTTCTTGTCCTGTATTTTTTTTTTCATTTCCAATATCTCCAGAATAATCAAAGAATTCCTGGTAGTATTTTAATATTAAGGATCCATTTATTTATAAAACACCCATTGAACAAAGCTACTCGAAGTAAAATAACGCCATTAGAATTATGCCTTATTAATGAAATCGTAAAGCTTTATTTGCCACTTAATCTAACGTACCTGGATTGACGTCAGAGCAAATCGCTTTAGCGCAACACGCCTCCAGTTAATTTATCCCGGTTTATTCTTACACCAGAAAATACTCTTAACGCGAGCCTGTTTTCCACAAAAAGTACGATAAATTTTGTATGTACATAATTTTCTTCCGCTCGAAAAAAGTGAACTCAAGTTCCAGGCAGTTGTTTACGATACGAAAGCTTATTCCGAATAAAAAGTTAACAAGATTGAACTTCTTAGATTAAGGTATTCCGTTTTAATTTGTTATCTTAATAATAAATTTGATAAAGTTCGGATAGAGCGGCGTATCAGCACGTTTAGAACTGTCATTGCAAAGCTGATCTGCTTCAGCGGATTGTTTAACGCCCCTAAGTTGTGAGTTTCGTGACACAGGCCCTCGCAGGGGCTGACATCAGACCCCGCAACGACATGGCATGTGTCACAGAGCGTATAGATTTCCTGAAGGAGAAAGTCGTAGGCGTAGGTCGTAGTCGCAGGCGTGGGCAAGCCGTATTCGCCGCTATAAAGAGCATGTGGATCGATTCCAGCAGAATCGTGTTTTCCGGAGTGACCACAGGAAGCTATACCGAAAGTGGGAGGGAGCCGATCAACGCGTGGCCGACGGGCAACTACGAGATCCTTGCGCCATGATTAACTTCTGGCGTATCTGGTCGGTGCTAGTTGAGCACGCCGAGGGCGACTGGATGACTGTTGTCGATCGTGAATGTGAGCCCATTAAAACCACGACAGCTGTTACCATCAGCACCGATGACGTGAGTTGAGCGGCTCATGCAAACCAGAACTGAAAAAACCCTGAGCCGGACGGGTTGCACAAATTCTCACATGAACGCTTACACCATTTCAACAAGCCTTCGAACTTGGCTCCCTATCATATTGCCTAACGACAGGTGTTACCTTCCTGCTCTACAAGTCCGGTAGTACCACGGAAGTGAAGAATTGGCCCATCACGTACTTGCCTACACTATACAAGCTCCTAACGTCCATTTTGAGATCAAAAATGCGAACAATGTAGGGTTAGGTTACGTGGTACTAAAGAGCTCCTCGTCATTGACACGGCCATTTGCCAACATGTTAGGCGGGACAGGGGGTCTCTCTCGACTGCTTAGATTGGCTACAAAAAGGCCTATGATTCGGTGTCTCATTCATGGCTAGAGAGTCCCTCGTCAATGAGGTGGCGGAGATGGCCCCTCTGGCCCGCAGGACTTTATAAGGATTGAGACAGGTATTTTCCAGGGTGACAGTTAGAACTCCTTGTGGTTCTGCCTTGCTCGGAATCCACTCAACACTTTGTTGAGTCATGGATGTTTTCTATGTATTTAAGTATTTGTATCTATTAAATATATCGTCGTCTAGTATCCATAACACAAGCCTTATTGAGCTTACTATGGGGCTAGTTCGATTTGTGTAAGATTGTCCCCTGATATTTATTTATTTATTTATTTATTCAGGACTGGGCTGCAGGCTTCGGAGGGGGGTGAGGTCATTTCTCACCTGCTGTAGTGCTCACACATGGACGACCTCAAACTATTTGCTCTCAAACACCCAGACTTGCTGGAGCTACTGAACGTCACAGACAGTTTCAGTATCGCCAACAATATGGAATTTGGTGTAGATAAGTGTGCGGTCATGTACAGCAGGGGAACGTCGTAAATTCCCCAAATTGGCAACTTTCCGAGACAGTGCCTGTCAGGTCTATTTCCGAGGCTGAAACCTATAAGTACCTCGGTATGTCACAGTCGTTGAGTATTGCGGACGGGGACACTAGGCAGACAGGCGGGTCTGTCTGCTACTCACTACACACCGCATGCTACACCTACGCTCGTCAGTTATGAGACTACATCTCGCGTAAGTATGGGAGCCGTGGCTTTTTAAAGGTCTCAGGGAGTATTTCCTAAACAACGAATGTGGGATACATTGTGATGTAGTAGCAGTAGACAGGACCCTCACCCCTAATGTAGCCAGGATCTTTCACCGGCAACTTGCTCTTCGATAAGGTCTTATGGAGTCTGAGGTACCTTCTTATAAGTACGCTACGCACCGATGCCGGTTCTCGAAAATGGCCATGCCATGCTTCATTGGGATCAATTTATCATCCCGGACAGGAATATTGTACCCAATAACCCTGATATCATGTTAATAGATCAATCCAAGCGCCCGGCAGCGCTCATCGACATCACCATCCCCCATGATGAGAGTCTCGATCACCATCTCAAGAGACTCTCACTAGATGGCTAGAACAAGGAACAGCATTCTCATGAGGTTTCCCTCTTTGCAACCCTAACCATCGGTAGCTTGGGTCCCGCTACCGATGGTTAGGGCTGCCCCGCTGCCGGCGGCACCCTATGTTGGGTTTTTATAATGTATTTGCATTTTGTACTCCACTTTTTATATAGTATGTATTAAAGCAATAATCTCTTAAAAGAAAATTTATAATATTTATAGCAAATAAAATAGTCTCATTGAATGTTTATTTTCTTTGAACCACATTATATGAAATAGACTGGAGTTCAATAAACATTTCATAATTTCCTATTTGTGCTTGTGTGCTACTCTAGAACGTCTTTACATAAATATAATGTACAACATAATAACTTGTAATTTAACGAAAATTAAAAATAGCTTTGTGTGTGGGCGTGACAAACAAGGTATAAGTATTTGTTATTCCATGGCTTAACTTGCAAAGAACGCTAATTTATCGAAGACGCCTTGAATTACCAACGCGTGTTTGGCCTACCAAGAGACCCCAAATTGACTGAATACACAGTATCTTCACGAGGCCGTTCTGGGCAAATTAGATGATCACATTTATCCTTTCTGATTAGTTGCCGAACAATGAGTCATTTCTATCCACTCGTGCACTCCGCCGGATTCGTAACACAATATTTGGGATGATATTGGAGCTCTTTTTCCTTAAAACTTGTTTGTTTACTAAAATAAACTCGCATTATGATGATGGGGTTTCCTTAGTATTAAAATACGAGGATTTCTTTGGGCCTTATGACGCAATGCGATTGGTGGGCCAGCTGCACGGGTATTAGAAGCGAAGTTCCATACAAGGTTCGCCGCGACTGATTTTGTATGGAAACTCGCTAGCAAACCGCAAGTGTGATAAGGCTCTTTCACGTTACTACGATTTGTATGTCTTATATTATTAAAGTATTATCCTATTGACAATTAAGAAATCTTGGTTATTACTGAAAAGTATTAATAAATTCTTTTACACAATTACGTGGCTACTTTGTCCCTTTACGTATTTTCCTTGTCTTAATGATTTTTATAGTTACTATTTACATTTTTCGTAATAACTGCTGATACAGTGTTATCAGCTTTATTGTGTTAATTTTGTTAATGTTAGACACGTAATCTGCCGAATCTCTGCTTGATTTTCATTCGTTATATTTTTAAGGGAAAATCAAATTTGTCGTCTTTGTTTGGTGTGCTTAACTGCCAAACTAATTGTCTATATAAAGAATTTGATATTTACCTTTTAACACGTTCGCCGGCGGTACCCAAATTATAGAATGTACTAGAATGACAGTAAAATTTCTCCATACAATACCTATGATCTTATAAAACGACAGCGGCAAGCGCCGTACTGCGTGTGCGTGTGTGTGTTGACTTACACAGATGCGTTGCATACATATGTAGATCTCATACAGATGAGTCAGGGTCAAACTCGAGTTTTAGATTAGGTACACTCTGTTGCGACGGTAGTGTCATCGTTGTTGTGCCCCACATGACAGTAAAAATTTGCACCATAATAATGGTATGGGATTTTCTCAGCAAGCACCGTACTGACTTATAGGCAATCGCGAATAAATACTGCGTTAGTCGTACTGTCATATAGCGTGGTTCACACATTACAGTGATACCCGTTACCGTCGGCGAACGTGTTAATTACATATTTGAAACAAATTTTGTTTTCAAAGTTTTACTATAATAACCGTTCAACCGAAAGGAAAATTTCTATTATTTTATAATTAGAAATTAATTTCCCCAAGCAAGAGAATAGTAATTCTAAAGTCGAAACCATTACCCACGTTTGGTTTATATTTTAACTTTACAGCCGTAATGGAAACACAAAAAAGGTACCTTACGAATTGCACACTTCGTAAAATGAACATGAAAGCCTTGAGTCAAGGCTCTCATGTTGTGGAACACAGTGAAAGGACTTACAGTCATAACCCTTGACTGTAAGTCTTTTCACTGTGTTCCAATATATCGGATTTGTATTTCTTACGTATACTCGTATATTGAATAAAACCAGTTATCGAGCGGGAGACAGCAATGCGCTCCGATATTGACATGAATGTGACGTAAACACTGCGACGGCCCCTGTCCCGAAGAAAAGCTTACACGAGCCACTTCTCAAAAGGTTTATTTCTTTTGTTACTACAAACGGAATAAGACCTTACATCTCAAGACATTAGGTCCTCTTTCAAAGAAACAACAAAATTGAAATAGCTCTTTTGATACATCGTTGTGTGCCAAGTGCAAACAAACCATTCTTGTTATTAACTAACCTCGTTCTTGAGCGAAATTAAGTCCTAGGTTTTGGGATGTTAGTGTTTGGTACATACGAGTAACATGAAACATATTAACGTGAACAGAAGCTTAGTAAATTTATTACATTTTAATTAATATAATAGATGATTTGCCAGAGGGTTGTTAATACGTTATTTTGTAATCAGAATGAAATGAAATTGAGAGTTTTTCAACCCAAAAGGCAATAATGTATATTCATACGGACTCCAAAACGGTAAAATGTATTTAACACAGACTTACCGAGTATGAGGTATGAGATCTATTTAAGTGACTCAATAAACGTAGTTTTATTTTAGTATTTTAAATATTCTAATCATACTACTTGTGTAATATAAATTAAATTAACATAACAATAGTAAAATGCAATACTAACTAAGAATGCCTAAGGCTAAATATTACTAAAAACTAATTAAACTACATACAAAAAGGAATAAGATTACAAAAAGAATACCCCTTCTAGCAATTCAGTCTGCGGCATGGTCCCCATTACGCTGGCGGCATTACCTCTCTGGACTGCGAGTGCAATTCCCTAAGTCTTAGGGATTTGCACTCGCAGAGCTGGCGCTTACATCTCTTAGGGCCTAAGAGATGTAAGCGCCAGCTCTGGGATCTCTCGAGGCATGGACCAGCCGCGGCTACAGGGCCCTCATGAAGGCTTTCATGTCGGTCGACCAGGGTCCCAGTCATACTACTTAAAAAAATAATGAGTTTGAAGTTAGCATAAAAACTGCAAGCTATCTCTGCTTCTTCTCTGGTTTATTATTAACGTTAAAATTGGGTTTTAAATTGTGAAGATATTTATGCCTATAATTTTGCCATATTATGTGAAATGGATTTTTCCGTTAGCAGCCTCTAAATTTTCTTTTATGCGGCTATTCTCAGTACAGCAGGAGATTGCCAAGTTTTTACCTCGCTAGTCAGCAATTGCAATGTTCGTGCACCCACTCTCATTATTTTCTCCGTAAAAGGGCATTTGGGGAGCATTGTGGCTAAGTTATATTCGAGTTTTGAAGTTAAATTACGGGCAAACTCTGAATAAATGTGACACTTTAAAGCATTAATGTTTTGTGAAAGGTGAATTGGTTGGTCGTTTCAAACCATTTAGAATCACAAATTATGTTCGTGAAAGTCTGACAGGGAAACTAATATTCTGTTCATTCATCCACCGTTATTGTAAACTTTTGTTTTGTTTGTGAAATAATCATAGATGATGGTACCTTTTTTACTATGTTGAATTAATTTATAATTTATTCATAAATTGGCAACGAATTAGACTTTTATAATCATATGAGTTTATACTCATCAAGATAATTGAAGTTTTAAGAAGGATTTTTTATCACTAACTGTTCATACAATTCATTCGTATACTTTTGAGTTAGATCCTACCGACATATTGATAAATTTGAAATTTGATGGAATTTGTTTTATAAATGAATAGATACTAACAAAAAAATAAACTCAAGCATAACGCTTGATTTATGCACTACTGCCTAATGAGAAGTCTAAAAATAAGAATAATTTTATTGTACAAAAATAAGACGACATTACACTTACAGTAATTAAAATGGTTGTAAGTAGTACAGTGCACTCCAATTATCCTTCACAAAAATAACCAGGGGACCCTGCACTATGCTAAGCCTGTATCACCGAGATCCAAATTTCCAATTAAAACTCATGCGTGTCAGTCAGTCAGTGACAAACCATGCCAAGACCAAAATCTAAATGTAGTTTATTTTTTTATAGTATCAAAATAAAATTATTTAAATTCGATATTTTCCAAATATTTTTAATACTAATCAAACATAATCTAGCATAACTATAAGCAAATAAATGGTTTAGACATGTTACTTAATTGAGAACTGGGGTATTTGTGAGGTGCAGAAAAACGGGAACAGTGACTAGTCCAATTTTATCGTAATACCTACCTCACGTTCGTACATCAACCTCGGCTTTTGAACTTTTCACCTATAATACCGCTTACCAATATTTTTGTCTGCTACTTCCCATTAGTTACATGGAACTGTGAGGTCGTAGAATTGTTGAATTGTGCACAAGGCAACGAATTTAGTTCAATAGTTCTACATCATCATCATTAATCTTAAAAGCAAGCTAGGCTCTTGTAGTGATTGCTAAACTACTGTATTCTGGCTGGCTGGCTGAGAGTTGAACAATAGGTCAACTCACAACACGGTGTGGACATTTTCCTTCACTTAATTGAAGTATGTATCTTGGTCTATCTCTGCTTCTCCTGCCCTCAATTTTCCCTTCCAAAATAATGTTATTCATAAAAAAATCTTGTTTCAGTTTCATCTATTGGTACCGAGGCGATCAGGTGGTGAACTACGCGCAACGTGGCGGCATCAGCGTGGAGACGGAACAGCGCACACGCACCAGCCGGCTGCTCATCGCACGCGCCGCACCCCACGACTCGGGCAACTATACTTGCGCGCCCAGCAGCTCCGGTCAGTAATCATTCCTAAGGTTACTGGTAGCACCAGTGTGGAGACGGGACAATGCACGCGCACCATTCGATTGCTAATTGCACGCCCCGCGTCACACGACTCGGGGAACTATACCTGTGCGCCCAGCAGCTTTGGTTAGTAATGGTTTCTATGGTTACTGGTAGGGGACATCATCAGCGTGGAGACACAGTGCACGTGGACTAGCAGGCTGATAATTGCTCACGCCGCGCCCCACTACTCGAGCAACTATATCTGTGCACCCAGGAGCTCTTGTTATCTTTAATTTTCGGTAGTGGTTAAAGCCCTCTTATATACGACTTTCAAACAACTCTCATCAGACTTCAGTCCGTAAGTGTCTGATACTATGGATAATTACTTGTACAAGCACTAGCGGCTAGTATCTAGATACGGTTTCAAAATAAATATAGGCAACCTTTCTTCTAATAAGCGTGAGCCACGGTTAGTTTACCCTTAGAGGCAGAACATAGCGAGCGGAATGGCTTGCTATCGCATCTGAGACTTTATTCAATTGTACCATTTTCTACGACGCCTGGCTTATCAGGAAGACAGTTCATAGTGTTCATTTTTTTCCTGTTCCCGTGGCCTCTATACAATAAATTCACCCGGCAGACTACATCGGAGTGAAAATATTGTAGGGGCTCGCGAAATTGTGAATATTTTTCCGATATGATAGTTTGGGGCGCGTCACGTATCGAGTGTGCCTGAATAACAGTACCATCTATCTATACGGAAAAGGACGTAACTAACATGCTTTTAGTACGAAAATTCGTCTGTTTCGAGGAGAAAATTTAGATACTCGATTTTATGATTTTTATCTATTTACTCAATAGACAGCTCGGCTATCGAAAAGTCTCAAAGTGATTTAATTATCATAACAATGCAGAAGCGATTATAGTCTGCGAAGTGACAAACTTATTTTTTGAACCTTCTTTTAGAAAAAAAAGCTGTTTCTACTCTCATGAGGCATTAAAGTGATATGTTTCCGTTCAAGGACACTGTTATATTATAAAAAATTGGTTATTATCTTGATTTTACAGACTGTTTGTACACATTTTATATTTGCTCAATACAGTTGGAGTGTAAAGCAGTGTGTACTCACGGTAGCAAACTTGTTTTCAACTTGGGCGTGAACACTTGGATCCCTCGCTGTGTTCACTACTGAGCAATCTCTTTTTTTGCTCTGGGATAGGCCAAGAAAGTGGTCACCACTTTTGAACACTCACTCAATAAAGTCGTAAAAAGGTAGACTACTTTCTTAGCTGACGGTACGTCCTCGCTGTAAATACATCATTTTGCTTTCTTGCCCAATCTGCTACCTATTTTTTACCCGACTGCGGCGAAGCCCAAAGGAGGGTTATGTGTTTGCCCTGTATGTATGTATGTCCGTTCCTGTGTCCGCTCGTAACTACTCAACGGCACATCCGATTTTGATAAATGATACATCATTAGATTCGTCTTGATGGTGCGAGTGTCACTGGGTATGAAGTTCGTTAAAATAAACAAAATGGCGGATTTTATGCAGTTTCAAAGTGCACCGCGGTCGGGTTTTTTTTAGTAAAAATGTGGTTATTATTCGTTACGGTGACGGCACCAGTAATGGACAATCATGAACATTTTTTTCTCGTAAAACCCAAATTTTAAGAAACGGCCACTACATTTTCAATCTAACAGCACTTTGTTCAGATAACTTATGGTCATAACTGCTAAAGTTGTTGAATGGTGGGCTATAAGGCATTGAATCTTTGCTGTCCATTACTGGGTACTACAGTGCTTAACATGTCCATGATCGGTGCCGTCATCTTACCTCTATATGTGCGATATCTAGAATTTTGGATGCAATAGGTATCACTTATGGCTTTTCGAGTGCCAAAGAGTTTTAGTATTTCTATTTTCACGTGTACTTTTTCTTTACTAAATTTGTTTTGTCCAATTTCACGCGAGGATGCCTGGCTGAATCCAACGGATTATTTGTACCGATACCGCGTATAGGGACAACCTATAAATAGTGCATATGGGATTTTTTAGGACTTTTGTCATAGATTACTAGAACTATTTACACGCAAACGTTATTTTACCTGTTTTATTTAAATAAGCATAATCAAAAACTACAAGACGTATACTGATGAAATTTGGAATATAGATGTCTTGTACATGCCGCTACTAAGTTTGGTAGTTAAATAATAAAAATAAAAAAATCTAGGGGGGGGGGCACTCCATACATGCAACAGAAGCTAAAAAATTTTTTTTTCAGCAAACATCAACGTGAGGTACATAATTCGATAGTTCTTTTATTAACATTATAAGGCTTTTACGTACTTTTTTGATTAAGTGAATACTTTCGGAAATAATCGCTCCGAAAGTTGCATAAATTATGCCCCCCCCCCCCCTTTAACTTTTAAACAGTCAATTCAAAAAATATAAAAAACCAGGAAAGTAAGGCTTAATATATACATTAATCGAACATTATTTTGAATAGTAACGAATAAACCGTTTTGATGTTATTGCCGAAAAACTTCTCAACCAAAAGGTTTTAAGTGCCATTGATTTACACGGCATTTAAGACCTTTTGCCAGTTGTTTATTACGACATTTTTTGTACGGTGGGACCCTTCGTATGTGAGTCCGACTCGCACTTGGCCGGTTTTTGATATCTCTTCCCTCAGTAAAGACATGTTTACAAGGAGGGGCTGAATTTACTGATTTATTTGTTATAAGACTAAAAGGACGAAATTCAACCTTTTTTAATACAACGTTATTTATTTGTAAAGTCGGGTTACTGGTTCCCACCATACCGTGTATTAAAGACAAACACTAAACCTACATGTTCAATAAATTGTATGTACCAAATTTTAAAACAATTTAATAATCTAAGATAAATGAACCAATATGGTTATTGTAATTATTATTAACCTAACAGAATATTTCGTTTAACATTTATTTGTGACACGTATAAACCGAAATAATCAACCGAATTAAAATGTTAACATCGGGAAACAAACCCATAAATAATGAAAACAACGCCATAACCGGCCAGAGACCTATCATCAACGTTTTTCGCCAAAGCATTCCACTGTTTGAAACTGCCGATTGTAAAGCTATCCATTCATTTTGGTTATAAATCAGCAGCGACTGCGGTTTGCAGACAGTGCGTTAACAAATCGGCTGAATAACGCATTTGTAGACATCATCTGCATGCCGGCATACATTTGCCTAACTAAATTACCACAACTGAATCACCTAGCAAGCGGATACTAGTAAAAAACCAATTAAGTAGGTAGGTATTGTTGCTTTTACCAGTATGCCGAAATAGCTACATATAAAAAGTAGTTTTAAAACCTAAAGCTATTTTCTATACATGCCCATAGTTAAGGTGAAAAAAGTATCTTTTTTAGGGTTCAGTTGTAAATACGAACCCCTATTTTTTAGTATCTTTGTGCATCATCAACCCAGAGACTACTGGACTAAGTCTCTGGGTTGATGATGCACAAATATACTAAGAAAATGGGGCTCTCACTGCGTGGTTAAGAGCTCCCTTCTCCGCTTTTCACTCCTTTCTAAGCAATAATATGGTTGTATAACTTTTATAGTTATACAACCATATTATTGCTTTCCTTTCATCAAACACGTTATGGTGCATAAAGTAAAATATTTTCGTAACAATGTCCGGACCCTAAAGTTAGGGGTGAGTTAAGGACTCTGAGACCTAGTTTTGGGTTTAACCCTAATTCCGTGCAGCCAGATATAGGGCTCACACCATAAAAATATGCCTAGCTGTTGGCTGTTGTTACACTGTTAACTAAAATCCGCACAGTAATAAATATAGCATTCACAAAACCATAAAATAGAAAAAAAGTAGAGTGCCATTAAACTTTCAGGTACATAGGTATTTAAGATCAAAAACGGCACAGAAGTTAGTTAATCCTGTATGTTATTCATGAAAATACTTTTAGGTACCTATTGTTTTTTATTAAAGTCCATAATTATTTTATTACTCACGACATAATGTTGAGTACCACTTAATTAATTTCGAGTTAAAATAAAAATTCTAAATAACATAACGTGGGTTGCCATTTGGGAAAAATGTAAAAAATATTAAATTCGTTATGTAGCCGGCTCGCTGCAGAAACGGGTCGGGCCTCGCTTAGCATTACATTCGGTCACGTACTCGTCTTGAATGGCCTCATTTTTGTTACAGAGTCCGCATCGGTAATAGTGCACGTGCTCAGCGGAGAGCGGCCGGCGGCCATGCAGAGCTCCGGATCCTCCCCACCCAGGCTCAACCGCGCGATTCTGGCCGGCCTCGCCACCGCCACCACGGTCTCTAGGCCTCGCGTCTGGCTACTAATCGGACTCCCCGCCATCGCTAACTACGTCACCACGCTCACCCTATTGGCCGCTATCGCGCTAGTTAGCCCGGCCTTGGACCTCGTCACCTACATAGTAACCCGACAGACTCATTCGAGATGACCAATTTTCTTCCCAAATCCCAGTTTAAAATATTGAGGGCATGTATTTAGTCGTATTAAGTGGTTTAACTATACGTTTATATTATTATTCGATTCCAACCATTGTAATTTACTGTTCGATGTATTTAAATACAACGACTATAAAGTAGATAATTTTTCGTGTTGTTGAAACGATTAAATCTTTATTGTCAAAATATTATCGTCAATTTTAATGGTAATTCTATAAACTTTGTTGATAGAAACCCTGAGCCTGTTGAATTATTGAACATTTTAGGCTTTCATTGTAAACGCTACAATAGCGACTTGTGATCGGTTATTAAAACAAAAATGTTATCATACACCCATTCGTTCATATCAATTCGAAATAAAACTAATTGTATAGGGCAAGTTGACTTGGCTTACATAGTTTCATACTTATAAGTATAGTCTTAATATGCTAAAGCATAATGTACAGTAACATTAACGGTTTTATAATCTAAAATTTTAACGTAAATAAGCTTAAAATGAAGGTAAACTTTGTGATGGAATCTGTTAAAACAGATTAACGTAAAGGAACATTTCTGGACAGTTGATTTTCTGGCTTATCCGTAACTCGCTTTCCTGTTCTTTTGTTTTTCCTACTAACAACGTCGCCTTAATCTGAAGTAAGATTACAAGCAAATCGATTCTGTTATTCGGATCCGAGATGAACCGAGATTCAATGCGATGAAGCTTATCTGTGTAACGTCTCTAAGCCGTTAGTTGTTAGTGGTGCCACGTTCAGGACAAAGGCTATTGGTTACCGTATTGAGCTAATCTGTGAATATGTTAGACGTATATTGCCTGTTCTGGTGGTGGTATTACAGTCTTAGTACAGACAGTGGGCCGACAAAGCCTTTTTTAGACAAAGTAATCGTGCGGGGAGTAAGGCACGACGCGGGAGTGAGATGAACCCGAGTTGCATAAATAATCCTCGTTAGTAACTGGGGGCCTTACTTTTAGAGGCCTATTTTACGTTACGCGTAAAAGTTTTTGTCGTGATTTTGTATTGCATAACGTTATTTGGCAGAAATGTGTTTTAGAAAAATTACATTTGTAGACATAAAAATTATGTACACAACACGGGAGGTAATAAAGAAAGCCCTCGATCGCTTTCTTTGTTTTACCACCCTAGTTGTATTCGCACGTTTTCCTTTAGAATACATTTTTGGCACGGATGCGTTTTTATTAAGGTTGCAATACTAGCTTAACCTGTTTTTCTGGAAAAACAAAAAGAATCAAAGATTTTTACCCTTTATCTTAAAGCCCTATGTGCCTAGTCTTTAATGTTTATTTTTATCTGTCCTTTGTTATTAATTAAAGTTATATTTAAGTCAAACTAAAAAACATGGTCCGTGCTTAGTCCACGGACATTTCCCTCATTATTTTGTTGAAGGAACGGCAAGACATCATTACCTAGTCTTTGCTCTCAAGGTACCTAATGGCAAACTATATTAAACTGGTTTTATTCCTTTGTGCTCCAGTCAGCTAGTTTTTCTTCGTTTGAACTCGTCCCAGTGGCACTTTTCAACTATAAGAATCACCTGCATAATACGGCTCTTTATTCTTGGATTTTTTTGAAGCGCGATTAAAATATTTCTGTTTTCTAGCTTTGTTGTCTAGTTTAAGTTTTGTTTATATATTACACAGCTCTACAAAAACTTTTCTTTAGGGTGCCTAAATTATTTTTACTTTTTTGTTACAAGCTTTTATTTAGTTTCACCTGTCTTGGTGTATGTCTATCTATATGTCTGTAACCAAATCTTGCAAGTTATTTGACCCACTTCCCGGTTTCTGATTGAGCTGGAATTTTTAATGGCAACGCATTGTGATTAACATGAAGTTGATCAGATGAGATGAGCCGGAAAATGACCATGTGATCATGTAAATCACATAAAATAAACCTATGTTATTTGGGCTCATTAGATTGGTTTTAACATGCAGTTTGCAATTATATAATTACCCTCCTTTGGGCTTCGCCGCAGTCGGGTAAAAAGTACAGTCGAGAATAAAAGCTTGTCTCAAAAATATATATTTTTTCCAAAAACCCATGTTCTTGACACATTCAGAATCAAATGTATTAGCTTAGCATATTTTTAGTGAGCCGATGAAGACCAAACTAAGTTGATAATTTGCTGAAAAACGCATGTGCGTGTATTTTTAGCGCATTTAACATTTATGACTTTCCTTATAATGCTGCTGATAATTTTAAAAATCCATCTGAAGTCTTAGAGAAATCCTGCAATAGTGGTTGCTTAATGAGAGGTTTTAAAACACTAATGAGGTTTTATGGAACCAGCGAAGCGAGTTATGTAACATAATATTATTTATGTAAAATAATGTTATTTCTAGTACTATAATGACTAAGATATCAATAACTGTATCATATGTATAAGCTTAACCGTCTATCGCCCTTACAACATTAATATGCATAAGACAATACAATTTAATTGTTAAGGAAAATAAAGGGTTCCGCAGGTTTGGGAATAAATGGTGACACGCAAGAATGCTGCAAAACGTTAATTTTATTTTTGTATAATTATGCATCCATATACACGGATTAAAAAGGAATAAGCGCCATGAAAATAATATACAATACTATCATACTTTATTGCATACCAAAAGGAAAATCACAATGCAAATACAAACTTATTTAAAACCAGTAAAACAATATTATAATATTTACGGAACCCTGTGTACGCGGGTCAGTGCACGTAATGTACGATTCTCACTGACCGGGCCGGGCCGGAGCGCATTTTAAAATTTGTTAAAGGGAGTTGAAGCGCAAACACAATAATTAAAGTTTATATTTGCATATAATAGAGCAGCCTTTCGACTCCTCGCGGACGCGGTCGGCTACGCCCGGCTGCCGTCATTCTATTTATATAAATTAGTACGGAGCTTTGCTGTGCTCCGGCCTGACCCGGTCGGTGAGAATCGTACATAATGATATGTTTTTTTTATTCTGTAATCCTGGTAATAATGGCCGTCAGCGCCTTTATAGAATAAATCGCGTTTTCGTTGCACAATTAACGTTCATTAGAATAATGTTTCTGATGTTAATCGATTCTACTATTGTGAGTGTCAAATATATAACTATAACTACTCCACTTGGATTACTATAACAGCCACAAATTGTAATCAAAAATAGCCGACCACACTGAGCGTTGAAAACGCCCCATACAAGACGGACGCACTCTGTGCTTGCTGTACAAAGTCTGTATGAAAAAAATGGTAATTTGTCATTTTGAGCATGATAAATGTATGTTCCTGTACATTTATTTTTTCATTGTTGTTTAAGCGTTAAACTTTTATTTTTCATTAGGACGATAAAAAATATCGGAAAAATTTAAACAATTTTTTTGTTTATTTCTTCTGTGTTATGATAATTTAGTATTTTCGAAACCTTATTTACGACTATATTATTTTTTAGAATTCAACATTATTCCACATCCCCAATAATATCTCGGTTTGGTTAACATTTGTTATTGACTAAAATATGTAACTTTTTGTTCAATTCTTCTAACACTATGCAAAGATTATTCGGTTTCAGGAATCCTTTGAACGTTTCTGCAGGGCCTAAAGCTTTATTCACTGGGAATGGGGATGTTGACTAATTTTGAATTTTACAACATAATATAGTCACATGGATTGGAAAATACTAAATTATCACAACACAGAAGAAATAAACAAAAAATCTATAACAAATATAAAGTTATGAGACCACAAAAATTAAAAAAAAATCGAAATTTTTTTATCGTCTTAAAGAAAAATTAAAGCCAATTTCGGAATGCTTAAATAACACTGAAAAAATAAATGTAAGACAACTATGGGCTTAAACGCACTTTTTCGTGCTCAAAATGGCAAAATGCTATTTTTTTCATACAGACTTAGTACAGCGAGGACAAGAGATGACGTCACAGGGTGCGTCCATTTTGTATGGGCCGTTTTCAACGCTCGGTGCGGTCGGCTACTTTTGATTGCAATTTGTGGCTGTTGTAGTAATCCAAGTGTAGAATCCATTTACATCAGAAACAAAATTTAGGACACAAGCCTATTCAATGTCCCTAGCACAACTGTATCATGCGACTCTTTGTCGCACCGCATGAGAAATAATTCTACCGCCATAACGCAAAAGGGCACAACTAACATTATTTTTGGACACTGAGTTATATACATATTCGGAATCAGCGAAATTTACTGATTCCGAATACTTATGTAAAAATCTTGGTGTCGAAGAAAAATGTTAGATGTGCCCTTTTCCGTTATGGCGGCAGAATACCTTTCCATTCAATTAATGGAACGTGCACAACGAAGTGCTGCCAACTGGTGTCGCCAATCTGAATCTTGTACTCTATCACGCTGGGGCCACATTAACGGGAAACGGCGTTAATATCGTCATGATAATCGTAACGTTAGTGTGGCCACGGCTTACTAATCTTACTATACTTGACATTGACATTTATAACCATTTTTTGATATCTTACATACCGAGGCCAGTAAAGTAGGAAATGGCTCAGATCACATGTAATTGTCGGCCGAGGAGAAGCCAATGACGATCAACATATGATCTGAGGCTTTCTTATTTACTGCCAAGGTTTGTAAACTATTTTTCAGTTCGACGGAGCCAGAAAACGGCATCTTCGTTTAGCGCAGCGGCCGGCAAGATGACGCTTTCCGGCCAGAGGGCAGAAATTTCCTTTACTGTCTGCATAGTGTCTCTTTTATCGATTTAGGGCTTCCTGCACGTTTCCTATAGTGCAAGAGTGACAAGTCATATTGTCGCGCGACAAACGAAATTGCCGCCAGTTGTACTAGCGTGTTTGAGCCGTATTTTGTTTTTAAAAAAGTTTGCAAATTAAAATTGGCCTAATGAATAAACTGCCGCAATTTTAGCGTTCCAGGTTTTAATTTTAGCTCTCAGTTTTGTTTTGCGCTGCCTGTTTTTTCAATTTGTGAATTAATTTTATCTGACAAATTTAGCTCTGATTTTTTTTACAAACAGTATATTTCTTATCCCCCATTAAAGAATTTAGACTTGAGCAAAAATAGTATTTTAGAAATCGTGATGTAAATAATTGTACAAATACATAAAATTAGCAGTAAGTTGTATATAGAGTGTAAAATTATAGAATAATAATTGAAAATTATTTGTAATTTCGTGACAGCCAAATATAATTTTGTGTATTTATTTTAATTGAAACTTAGCGATAGTTTGAAACGTCGCTGTCGGTTAAAGTAGTTAATGAAATTGGTTGTGTAATAAATTATCAAAGTGTAGTTGTATTTCAAAAATGTTATTTAATGATTTATAAGGATAATAACAGACTAGTCATAAATTATTCAAAAGCATATCTTGTTTTATTTCCAAACTTATATTCCACTAGCATAAACCCTTCGAATGTGTCATTTCGAAAAAATCGCGGAATCAAGCCTCATATGCGCTGTATTGAGCAAAAATAATTATATTATTTATGTAAAAACACACGATAAAATGTCTGAATATGTGGTCAGGATCCTATCCAAACACAGACTAGGGGTTAAAACCAAAAAGCTGTACTTTAATTAGTAACTCCATTGGAACCATAATATTTATTTAAGAGGTCTAACTCAGGGAGGTTATATAAATAGACAAAGGTCATTGGGCATTTTGTTCGGACATATGACCCACAGCGTACACAAACGAAATAGGGCTAGGTATGTAGGTAAATGTATATGCTACTCAGTGCTATGAGTCGCATTCTTGTAAACCATGCGAAAATTGAGAAAAAAATAAAAATCATTTCTTATCATTGTAGCATTTTTGCAATGAATTAAGTCAGAACTCGCCTAGTGATTGCAACTTTTTTGAGATGTGGCCGTCGCAAAAAAAAAATTTTGAGATTATTGTCGATTACTGTCACGTACTTAATACGTGACAGTAATCAACAATAATCTAAAAAAAAAATTGAGATGTGGCCGTATTGCAGTCCCTAGGCGAACTATCACTACATCGTACACATACTGTTGAATAACTTTTTTCTGCCGGTTGATACATAAAAAAAATTACATATTTAGAAAATTGAGATTAAATTCTCTATTTTAAAACTAATTTGGTCTCTGTACGCGAAATTTCGGAAAGCGGGTTGTACTGTATCCTACCTAACTATAGCTAAACCTAAAGCTGACCTAAATATGCTACCCTAAGCCTACCTATCTAACTCTCAAACTACTCATCCTACCTACTGCTCTAATCTGACCTGATACTCTACTAATCTACAAATACTAATCATAATCAAATATCTAAATCCTACCTAACGTTAGCACACCTAAACCTAGCTATGACCTAACAAAGACCTAGATAAAATTCTAATAAGATTATTGGTAACCTAACATAAATTTTGCTTTGTTTGGATCGTTGATTTGGCCAAGTAATCGTCTAGTGATCTAAAAGGAACCCACGTTATGTCCGGAGCTAGTAACCGTAAGTTCTTTTCACATAATAGGATGGAATTATTTGTCTTTCTAAACTTATACTAAAATAAACTAACATCTAAAATATATAACTATGTCTATAATATAAGTAACTATTACAGACAAGATTACCTACTGCTAAGTTTAAAGTTTTCTAATTGGAATCTTACTAACCGACTTCATAAAAGGTGAAAGTAATAAAAATATGTTTTATATACCAAACGTTTTTGTTTTTGGGGTTAAAGTGCACGCCCCGCCCCGCGTGGCACAGTAGATCTCGTCTCCTGACTGGGCATCTCCCTCCCCATAGTTCAGAAGGAACTTTCTTCTTTTTTTTTTTATATTCTTTTGGTCATCAGTCTTAATATAGCCTTGCAACGCTATTGCTGGAATCGTGAGAGGACATGTTTGCAAAGGGATATCTTTACATTTAATATCAGGTATATGAATACCTCACAAATATCAAAATACTAATAGCTGTATAAAATAACATTCCAGTTCTCTCAGTTCCTTTTATTCCACGCTAGGGTCTTCTAGCCAAATTATACGGAATAACAATGAAACAATATCGTCCAGACTTAGGTGATAGGTATTTTGGATTCGCCTTGATATACCAAAGATCGTGCTTTGCTTTGATCAAGCCTGTCCAATAAGGTCACTGTCAACCGATAATTGAGGTGGATTCTTTTGAACCAAGACAACAGAATACTATTGTATAAAGCTCACAAAAGAGAAAGCTAATGCAAATATTTTCTTTTCGTTAATTGTGAATAGCTATTTTTAGTCTAGTCCACAATTGTCTGATTCTACCAACGTTTCGGATATTCGACCCGGATAATATGATGGAAAGAAACGCCAAGTATCCACCGTGGGTCGGGAAGTACTTAATATGTAAATATGTCTGTAAGTCATTTAGTCAGTAGTCATATCTAGTAAGTCATACAGTCAGTATTAATGTCTAATAAGTCATTCAGTCAGTAATCCTACCTAACCTACTTCATCTACTATAAAATCTATACTCTATCCTACTTCAGTACCAATAACTAACAAGAAAAGCAGTACACTTACTCATACTACTCTTCACTAATCATTACCTATCAAAATATAAAACAAATCTGACTAAAACGCTTTGAAGAAAAGCAGTACACTTACTCATACCACTCATCTTCAGTAACTATTACCTACCTAAATATGAAACAAATCAAACTAGCTACCTTGAAGTAAAGCAGTACACTTACTATACCACTCAACCTCACTAACCAAAATAACCTAGTCCTATCAGCTATACTAACCAACTACTCTGTACGATAATGCAAACTAGAGACCCGGATCTCACATTTAAATTACTCGCGATGTTTTCCGATTGTGCAATGGAAAACTCCTAAGCTAAAGCTACATAAGTCGGGTAAGGAATCCCTTAGACCTAACACCTATTCCTTGTGTGCGTAGCTATGTCTCGCGATAGGGATTGGGACAGCGAGGACATAGCCAAAATAAAAGTGAATATATAAATATATAGATGCACTAGGTCAAGACAATGGTCACTTTGAATAGCCTGGTGTAGCTATCCAAACCGACAAATGTCCAGGGAGCTAAAGGTTTGTGCTTGAATATAAACAAACCCTGCCGTCACTCCAAACAGACAGAAAAACGCCGACCGCCGAACTAAATACGCTTTCTAGAAACAAAAGTCTGTCAGTTAACACCGCGAGGTGACCTGCCTTGAGTTCTAGAAATCCAACCCGACTCTGGCTGGAACTTGGATTAGGTCCTCAAAGAAAACACACACCCACAAACTATTATTAAACTAATAAAATACTAAAACTGCAAAACCCCACTAACACAAAACAAACAACTAAAAGAAATATTAAAACTACAAAACCCCACTAATAAATGAATGCGGAACCCCACTCTAGCCATTAAAATGCACCATTCACCATCACAGCCAATACCATTACTTTAGAAATAATAGCACTAACCATGTCGGAGAACAAAGCACTCCACAACTAAAGTAAACTACACTACCCCAATTGAATACTAAACAAAACTCAAATCCGCAAACTGTAATTTTAAAATAAGCTAAAACTGCTAACCCCACATTATTTATTAAAATATATTATCTACCGAAATAAATCATACTAGTATTATAAAACACCAGCACAATCCACACCAGCAAAGAATACACTCAATAAATAAAGTAAACTACACTACTATTTTATTACAAAATTAAAAGAATTACACTTTTACAAACACTATAAAACGCTCACTATAATTTAAGAAAACCCCTCACTAAACTGAATTAAATACTATAAGGCCCAAAACTAGATGTAATGCATTATTTCCCAACTCAGGTCATACTAGCGGTCTAGACTTCTAGCAGAACCTAAGCTAGCAAACAATACGTCACAGCGCAACGCCTAACCAGAGAACCTTCCTCCAAATCCGTAACAAAATGAATGTCCAAAAAAAATAAACGCTCCCGCTTTTATGCCTAAAGAAGTCATCAAAAACTTCCTCCGACACCTCAACATTATCTAGCATCTTAAAATCCTATGCATCCTGTGCCTCGTGTGAAATCTGGCATTTAACGTGCTAGTCCGACTTATTAACGCTTTCTGTAACCTCTTCCAAGTTGTCTTCATTTGTCTAACCGTAAACTAAACTGGAACTAATTCTATCAATAATAAAGTATAAATTTGGATACAGTTTTCAGGACAAACTACCTTTCAAGTCACTATTTTAACTAGTCATTCGACCTGTCAGCGTCCAAAGTTGAAATACGCATCTCGGACTTGTTAGGCCCAATACAAACTCTCGACACCTTGTCAATTTTGTCTTCATTTGACTGACCACACACTAAACTAGAACTAATACTGTCAATAATAGAGTTCAAATTTGTATGCTCCTTTTTAGAAAAAGTTGCTGTTTACAGCAATAAATTAACTGAACACTTATGTTCAAATCTGAAGTGTTTGTGTTTCGTTGTTTTAGGATTGACTTACATCCATTCGCTTGTTAACTTTCTTAAACCTTAACTTGCTAATAATACGGACCAATATTAGTTGAAATGAATGATTTACTTTAGACTTTATTAGGTTTAAATAATTTTGTACATGTTTAATTTATAACTCCGTCGTTTGTTTACATTTTTTTCTTAGGCAGCGAGAAATATTACACTCGATGAAATTAAAAGGAATTAAAATAATTATTATGTTTACATAGCAGAGACATTGCAGATATAAGTAAGTACATATCTGATATGTCACAGGGTCAAAAACGCCCAAGGACCTTTGTAGATTTAAATAAATTTTACGTCACACCTGGCCATAAAGTGGCAATAACCGCCCGCTACGCATGCGGAAAATCCAGTTAAGTTGTTGCACCAGGGCATTAAAAGGACACTTTGGAGGGGTTATCTGGGAGTCACCCCTCAGGTGGAGGAGGCCTAGGTATGCCTCCTAAAACCATGCCGTACTAAAACCACACTGGCGATGGAGCCTCTGCCGCGGGGCCAGCATCCGCGGTCCGTTGCTGCACGTCGGAAGTGACCGGAACTCCTCAGGAGCTCACGGCCGGGACGCTCAGTGAGCATCTAAATACCAAATTTCATCAAAATTTCGAAAACCTATTATTACCAGAAACTTACGCAAAATATCAAATATTATACCTACAGGTATTATACTTGTAATATAAAAATATTATGTTTGAAGTCGGTAGTAGGATATCTTGAAAGACCTCATACCTGACTGATAATGCTGTAGGCCTGTGGATTTCTTCTAATAGGTACCTTGAGTTTGGAGACTCGTCGTAACACGCGCACACTTTGGCTCGAGTCGAAACGTGACTACTACCTACTTACTACTTTGATGCTTTCCTAAGAGTGTTGCAGTGCTTGTATTTACAAACGGCAATGTGTCTTGGCCACAGATTAGATAATTTTTGGCTTCGTCTCCAAACTTCCCAACCCAAGTCACTCGTCGGTACGGTCAGTAATCGTCTCTCGGTATCGAATAGTGTCCGTTGAATTGCGCTATTTGTATAAAAAGAGATTATATTTACAATATTATTTCGGACTACGTAAATAGTTGAGGTTTTAATATTCTTGGTATATTTCCGCTTTACTGAACCGACCGCTTTATTTTAATCACCAAAAATATTAAACCATGCCTCTACGCTCCATATCAGCGCACTTCACTCCGTCTACAACTGCTAAATTCAGTTCATACGGCTACGTCAGCGCTACTGTGGAAGAATTTCGAACGATGTATTTTGATGTTATAATATAATTACTTTACTACACTTTTTTTACTGATCCCCCATTTAAGAAATCACACCTTATATCGGTATCTAGTTTCCACGGTAGCTAATTGGCGAAGCCATTTAGCTGACAGTAAAAATTGTATTTTTGAAGTCTTAGAACAGTCCTCTTATTTGGTAACTAAAAAGTTGAGAGCTAAAGACAAGATAGCATTCTCGTATCGGAGGAAATATGGGGTGGTACAGAAAATAAGATATAATCATATTACACGTGTAACTTTATGGGAACTTTAATTCCTTTTACAATTAAGGGGAGCAAATCCAGTTTAACTAAACAAACAAAAATGTACCAAAAACGCCAAGCGAGTTAAAAAGAAAAAAAAAATCATTGTATTAAGTAATGCGGTCGACTTAAACTTCCCAGAAGCCAAACGTAGTATAACCGCAGGGACCGTGTTAGTGCATTATTCTTTCGGATTCAGTAAAAATGAAGGCATTGACGGAGGGGATAAAAGGCCGAAACGGAGCGTATCTAAATGAAAAGGAGAGGAAACTCGGGTTTCTACACTGCTTTTATAATATGTCGTATGTTATTAGGTAAATTCTGTCGCTTAAGACTTTTAGTATAAAGGTATTGTCAGCCTATCGCCCCAGATATATGTGCGCCGTGGAATCATTTAACTTGATATATACGCTAGGGGTGCTCATATTGACTGAACACTTCATCAACTACTATTTTCTCTTTGATTCTGTACCGTGACGCGCAATGATAAAAGAAAGGGAAGGAAAGATGGTATATTTACATTCGGATACTTAGTTAATGTCAACAGTATAAAAGGGAATAGGTAAATAATAAAAGTCTTAGACAATTGAAACACAGGTGCGTGTCTGAGTGCATAATTGTATTTGTATTAATTATTTAAAGTCACAATCAGAGGTCGGAATTTTCTTAGCAAAACAAAAGACTGTCGCAATCAAACTAGTTTTAGAATATATTTTTTATCGATATCAATAGTTGCGTAATAGTAAAAAAAAGGTCCAGCAAATAAAATAATATTGAATACAACATTTTACGTGAGGTTTGTGAAAAAATATATAGAGACTATAGAGACTGACGTAATTCTTTCCTCGAAATACACGTCAGTACACACAGCAGCACATGACATTTGGTTTCTGGTAGTGATAGGAGTAAAAAATCATACTTCTCAACATTCTCTCTGTTTCGTTTATAACTATAAAGCCATTTTATGTATACTTAATGAACGTTCAACTGCACTCGACGTCCAGGGAGCAAATTTATAAAACTCATTGTAATTGGTGTGATGGCTTATGATGCTACGCCTTGTCACGCGATTGATCAAACATCCGTCACTCTCACACACTGTTTGTCAGAACGTGATAGATGCTTTATCATTTATTTATCGCGCGGCAAAGCGTAGCATTATATGCTACAGGTTTGGTAAGATTTTGATACGTAAAATATCGTATTAAAAGTTTCTAAAACTGGTTTGCCAAGAAAATTCTGACCTCTGGTCATAATGTATTGTTTGTTATATTTTTTCCGTGCAGTGTTCCATGCGGAACAGTTAATTTTTCAGGATATTTGAAAATATCGTTCTGTAAAAAGATTACAGAATGATATTTTCAAATATCACAACATTTAAGATGAATCACTTTATTTGCTCTTATATTCCACTACATGCAATGAAACAAATCTTAGCCCCTTCACACATTATTCCTCCGATTTTATTTTTTTCTTAACACTAAGTGACACACAAGCATACAGCCTATTTGTTGAAAAGCAAAAATCGTAACTATTATCACATTCCTCATTTGCCAAACTGAGCTATTCAAAAGTCTGTCCAAAAAAATTAAAAACTTTTAGGCCGGTTTGTGCTATCCTTCAAAACTTTTACTTGAGTGTTTTTGAAAAATACCCTGTTTTATTTAACAAATCGAAAAGAATAAATCCTTAAGAAAACGATGATTGTGGCTTGAAAATGGGCTGATCTAAGTATGGAGAGGAGAGGTAAGGAGAACAATCGTATAAAAGGGATCAGTTGAAAAAGTGTCCAGCAAAAAGCAGTAAATAATAGTTCAAAATCTCTACGGGCGCTAGGGCTGCAAGAGAGTATGGAATGAATTTAACAGTCGTAGACGGAGTGAAGAGTTACCAAATTTAATATTTTTTATTGCTAAAGTAGACATTTAATAAACGGCAGTATATCAAATTTTACCCATCTGCCCATGTTAGTACACTTTTCCATACACAGAGACGGTTCGATTAGTTTTTAGGCTTCCGTATCCAAAGAGTGCCAATGGAACCTATAACTAAAAATTCCGCAGTTCGTGTATTTGCCATCCGTCTGGCTGTGTCTTTTGAACCGTAACAGGTAGAGACTTGACATGTTCACAGAACATATATATCTATCGCCACTATAGCAGCAAATAATCAAAACAAAGTAAAATTAAAAATTAAATGGGATCCCCATACAATAAACGTGTTTTGTGGTGATTTTGTTTCACGGTGAGATACCAAATCGCCAACCATCCATTCAATATCGTAATTAGATTGAGTATGTTTAAAGTAATGGAAACTTAGGAGATTTAATTTGAAATACACACGAGTGAAATACTTTGCAAGATAATTAGATAACTCTCCAGACCCTCGAGATGAAAGAGCAAGAAAATATGTGAACTGTATTTGGATATACAACTCACAACTTAATTAATTTTAGACTGGATTTGTTCGACTTTGATCAGTTTCGGAATCTAATCACAAAGAAGATTACGCAAGTGAGATTTGAAACGTAAAGCTTACTTAAATACTACTACATTAACTCAAAGACACAAAAAGGATCTTGGCATCATCTACTCGTATCTATTC
The DNA here is from genome assembly GCA_947034925.1 of Eudemis profundana. NCBI lineage: Eukaryota > Metazoa > Arthropoda > Insecta > Lepidoptera > Tortricidae > Eudemis > Eudemis profundana. The sequence goes on from OX344809.1 coordinate 5,364,518, forward strand.
TATTTAACGTGAAAGTTCACGACCCAACTAAAAATTGAACCAGCTAGGTGAGTTCTTGAGGCCAATAATGAACAACATAAAACTGGACCCACTGGACGAAGTCACATGGTACGCGAGCGGCCTATGAAAAATAAATACTTAAATAAAATTAAAACTAGTAATATGCCTCCCAATGTATATTATCATATTATGAATGGTTTACCGTTACAAAAAACATTTCACAAAATGATCATTTAACAAATAACGATTCACAAACTATTCATTTCACAAACATACCATTTCTCAAAATCCTCATTTTATAAATGATTAGCCGACGCTTGTTGTGGAGGTAGTTTGAGACCATGTTAATAATACCTTTAGGGGGTGACAAGGGGTGGAAGAAAGCATTGGGAAATCATAATTTCCCGAGTAAGGGGTTTAAAACTCATCATAAAAATAGTATATCCGAAGTATTACTTCTAGGCGGCCAACGTCGCGGGCTAAAACTAGTCCAAGATAAAACAAGGTAGTGAAGTAGCAACCACTGCTAACCGATTGTTTCCGGGAAACGTGCGACGGCCACGATAGACCATTGTTTACATCATCGAGTAATATAAATATATACCGCAAACAACCTGAGGGGCTTAAACAACGATTCGAATCAAAAGTCATCCATCAAGAAGTTGCGGATGTTTGCGCTGATCGATTTTGGGTTATTCTTCAGACTTATTCCATTGTTTCCATACATTTAGTATGAAAAAGGGCCAGAGGAATAAGGTGACCGCAGACATATTTCAGAAGAATAGCCCTTTTACCGCCTTTGTCCGTTATTTTACTCCAAAGCGACAGACAACACTTTAGAGTACATACTTTAAGATCGAGTATTCAATGTTTTTCATCGAAATTATCACAACAGTATACATAAATTGATGATATCAGCTAATTGACATTACTTTAACAGGTGCTTAATGTTAACAGATGCTGACAGAGCTGATATTTAATTTTATGGCGTATAGCGGAATATAGTGTAAGGCAAAGGCTAGACGTACAATAAATACTGTGATTGAATGATATTTATCAAATATTGTGATAGTTATTGATCGTCTAGTCTAGTATATTGGTGGATGACAATATTTATGACGGAATTCTATAGATTTATGGATTTCGCAATGGCAATTTGTGATAAATATTGACATCCGTCAATATACTAAACTACACGTACAGTAAATAGTGCGATGTGTCATTACGCATCGCGACAGCAATGGAGACTGACGTGCTGCCGACATCGCCATCGCCGCCAGCTACGATGGCGAGTGCGACTAAATGAACAAATTATTTTAAAGGCCATTATGCAGTTTAATTTCAGCCAATAGATTCAAATGTGTGTATTTATTTTTTTGTTGAAGCCAATGTTTAGTCTACTGCTGTCTTTTAATTTTTTTTAACCAAATGCCATAATAGCCAGACATGCTTTAGTGTTTGCCTCCATATCTATTACACGACTGAACTCTACGAAATACATTACATACATTACTGACGTGATAATTATTGCACGTGTAGCCTTGCCGTTGTATTACGCGAACATAATGTGTTCCATCAGTATTTACCATATTGATGGATCAAAGTATGTATTGCACGTCTAGCCTTCGCTTTAACAGAGTCATAGTTACGAAATAAGTTTGGTAGCTTATATGATTTAACTTAAAGATAGTTCAGTATGCCAATCAAAAATGCCATTCTAGTGTGAAAGAATCTTCTGAGTATTTGCGGCCAGGGGAATGATCTTCCAAGAATAATACAGTAAAGAAACAATACAGTGACCAAGAGGAACTAACTCGTATGTATTATTTACTCCGACGTGCTGCAACCCATAGCACTGAAGGGACTGACCCTCGATCCTCTTGAGACCATGGACGTTGTATCACGTCCGAAGCGTCGGCATAAATAAAAAATTTATACGCGATTAGCTTGGTGTTCGATGAGCTTTCAATACTTACTTTCATACCCTATTTAGCAGATTTAAGCAATGAATATTCAAAAACCCTTTCTTGAAGTACAGTTACTCTATAAAGACTGAAAAAGACACAATATGCTTGTTTACTGGGTAAAAAATAACATAATTTTAATTAGTCCGCAATTTAGATTTTCGAAAAATATTAGATACGTATTTTTTCTTTTGTCAATCAGACAAAAAATAACCAAGTTAAATTCCGGGCTAAAGTTCTTTCAACGCAGAATTTTAAGCAACAGTTTGAAAGGTGCACGTCAAAAACGTGACGCATGAGTCACGTCACTGCGCTTACGGTGCGTCAATGTCTTTTGAGCAGCGGTGTGGTCGTAGCTTAAAGGTGCTATTTTGTCAAACAATATGGTTAGAACAGTCACAGGCTATTGAAAGTGACAGATCCTATGTGGCAGGATAATAGTTCTCACAAAGAGGTACAACCTTTACTAAAGCATTCTAGACTCGACGCTTGACAGCTTCGGCTGTATAGTCAAAGGACCTACAAGCGCAGATATGCACTATCTGTATGTAGCAGACACTCCATTACCTATCAAAGATACCTACTGGGTAACCATGGCAGGGAGTAACGACAGTTACCAATTCTTCGCAGTTTATTGATGGTGCACATTTAAGTGTAAGATAATATATTCACACTTAAAAGTAATGCTTATCTAGAGTGAAATTAACAATTAAATTTGCGGCTTGAATAAATAAACACGCGATGAAATAGTATCTTGCGTTACATTCATGGAATTACCCTGCTGGTTGCGTTGGATCCGGGTAAGACCACAGATTATTTAATAGTTCTTCGAACAGATACGACACTCTGGATAGAAAGCATCCATGACTCAGGAACAAATACTTGTGCTCATCACACAAATATTTGCCCATACCAGGATTTGAACCCGGGACCTCAAGCTTCGTAGGTGGTCTCACTAAGCTAAACGTGTCGTCATATCATATTTATATTGCATATTTACAAAGACTTGCATCCAGGGTCATTTTCTTACTTTTCAATAGTTTTTATTTTTTTATATTTTTCCGTTACTATGTGAATGAAATTAAATCAGAATTAGAATTGTAGTAAGCCGTATATTTAGTATGTAATTATTCAATATTAGATATACTAGTATGTTAGTCCCCGTTGCCTATAATACAGGGAATCCGTTATTCTATAAGTGTCATTATTGTACTCTTCTATTATACCTACCTATCAGTGGCGTGGCGTCCAAAGAACTCGATTCCTACCGGCTTGCCTAATATCAGGCATTTGGCCGCCTTATTCTACAGCTCTTAAAGAAAATGTACGCCAAATCTGCACCGGCTTGCTCAAGGATATCTTTTACGCCACACCACTGCTACCTATGTAAATAATCTGGGGGCACGGCAGTGCCCCCGCCAAGTCGAGCAAAACAAAGGCACGGCCGTACCATCCTTTTCTCGAAGCTATTCAGGCCATTTTCAGCCTCCCGTAATTCTGTGCTGGCTAAAGCTAGAACCCTGAAATTTCACGGATATAAAAACAATAAGACATATATATTCTCAATATCATTCAATTTGAACGTGTAGTTTAAGAACTATTGCATGTCAAAGTTTTTAGTTTTGTCACTGACTGATGACCTACAATTATGATGATCATCAGTCAGTACGTACCGGGGGGGTATCAACAGAACTCGATTTCCACCGACTTGCCTATTATTTAACCGTGGAGGAACACATTTTATAGATCTAATAATAGGCAAGTCGGTGGAAATCGAGTTCTGTTGATACCCCCCCCCGGTACTGACTTGGTTTAACTTTACATCTCAAAACTTTTTTGTTGTAGGAGAACTGCGTTGCGAGACTTGCATTACTTTACATGTAATGTTTTTGATGGGATATTTTTTACTTACCAAAAAGGTATATTTTAGGGGCAAAAACTTGTTTTTAGAGTTCCGTACCTGAAAGGAAAAAAGGAATCCTTATAAAATCATTTTCTTGTCCGTCTGTTTGTCTGTCAAGACTCTTTATCTCGGGAACGCGTGGAGGTATTAAGTTGGAAATAAAATCATATATTTAATCAGGTCTACGGTCTACGGTTCCGTGAAGCTGTGAAAAAATAAAATTTAAGTTTACTTAAAAAAAAAATGGCCGTTTAAGGCCGAGCCACACCGGCTGCGTGTGCACGCACTGTACGCTGCAGCTCCTTGACTTTGAGCGTGACTAGCCGCCATTTTGAAAAACATTCATACTATAGAACGCGTACGCCACGCGCACGCAAACGTGTACGCAGCCGGTGTGGCTCGGCTTTGCTGCCACAAAAAACATATATTTCGATTCTCTCAATAAAACAAACATTTATACGGAACTTTCTGTTGACCTAGAACTATGAAATTTGGCAAGTAATACCGCTTTATACTACATCTATAGGGAAAAACCTGAAGATTACATTTCTAATTAAATTACTTAGAGAAGAGATAAGGAGAATGGACTTTATCGGCTGCGTATACAGTATGTACAGTGATCCGCGGCAGTGAATGCTTAAACTCGTTCCTGTAACGGATACACTGTCGCATAACTCGTTGTTTTGGCGCCGGTCTCTATCGGTTGTGTGTGACAGCTGTATTTGTTCACTACCAAACAGCAGCATGCGTGTGTTTCTGACGAACAAATCTGACACGGACAGAGTCACAGTGACTTTCAATGTAGATATCTAAATCTAGGTCTGTGGATTTTATGTGTACTCTGGTAACGTCAACAAAATAAATAAGCAAGGAGGTCTCATGAAATTATTTTTACCTAGGTACTTAATTGCGTTACCGGTTTGTTAGAACCGAATTTCACAATACATTATTGCCAATATATCCAGATCTCAAAAAACGCTGGTATCAAACACATTATTCTCATAATGACTGTTTTTTTCTCAAAACATTTAAAGTTTAATCTGTACGAAGTTTAAATTGACGTTGTCATATAAAGACTCATCAGAGAGAGAGATTATCATGGTCTAAATGCATGAATACCATAGTGAATTCTTGGAACACCTAAAAGTTAATATCTCCTCCGAAAAAATATATTGAATTCATACGTCAGGCATTTTTAATCCTGTGTTTATTACGATATCGTATGCTCTAAAATCAATCCATATAATACTTCCACAAGACATTATGAAATTAATACATATATTTAGACGTATATACATTTTGCTGATCTGGTACTATAATGTGCTTTATAAATACAACACTACAATAACTTTGAAAAGTAGACGTGCAATCAACTAGATCTTAAATAATAATCTACTCTTTCTTAATGATACCTATTATTAATGATCAAAACTTATTTCTGATCAAATTTCTACCATCGAAAACTACTTTTTACTAAAATATAAGCCAGCGCAAAATATATACGCTATACGGGATGTCCTAACTGTATGGAAACATTATTTTAAATTGAGAAGTAAATTAGACTACATTCTAGACTTTCTATAAATTGGTTGCCTCATTCGCAAGCCGAACACACTAAATGTGAAAAAAAATCTATTTTTATGATGTTAATCACAAGTATACATTATGAGAAATAATTAATCTTAAGTACTTGTTTTATAATTACGGAATACAGTGAAAATGTAGTTTACTGTCGATATTCGTGCCTCTAAAAAAGTTAATGATTTCTTGAAACTTGAGTGCAAAATTACAAAGTGTTTCTTAAGAAAAAAAGAAACAATTTCTTACCACTTAGCCTTTTCATTCACATCATAATCATCAAACAGGATGTAATTTTTACATAAGGTGGGATTCAGATTAGGCAATTAGATTTAAAAAAACTTTAAAATGCAGTTTTGTCTATATTTAAAATAAATAATTATGGCAGATTGAATGTTAGCTCAATAGCTAACACTATTTACCCTTCAACGCATCGGCATAAGACACCCTGTATACTTGGCTATAGAAATAGGCATTTTCGTTGGTAAGCGCCATGTCATGTCCGGGCTCCCCCGAGCCCGCAAAGTTACCGGCACGTTTAGGGAATGTATGTATTTCTGCCATCCGTTTTGCGACCTCCCATTCCCGGCCTTTCTTGCCAAATTGGAAAAATCTTTTACGTTCGTATCACTGAATACTGGGTAAATAAGCAGTCAGAGATAGCTACGTCAAAGAATATTAATGGGGGAGAGACGTGACACTCGTGAAACGTTTCGCTGATTGTATAGTTATACTTGTCATCAGAATAGATATCGCACTGTTTTAAGATCGCTTGGGACCAGACATTTGTAACGAATATCGAATATCAATGTAGTAAGTTGTAATAACACAAATTGCAAAAGAAACCTCATGTTAATTACTGTGCGTTTTGGAAAAAAACAATGTCAAAGTTGCTACTTCGGAGGCTGTAACACAAATCTTCGTCTTTTATTTTTCAATTTTTTATTTTCGTAGTGTCCGCTTTCAATTTTTTCACAAGTGGTAGCTGACCTTATAATCTATGTATCATAAAAAAATCGGCCATTTAGTGTAAGGTTCCGCGAAATTATTCATCACGATAACTTTTCTTTTGTGCTTCAAAGTTTAAATAAATATACGCAAAGTAAAGATTGAATAAGTACATAGTGATTCATATAGACGGATGGTAGCTACAAGGACAAGGTGACCAGAATAAAGAACGACAAACAAGTACTCCAACGTCAGCCGTTTAGGAGCGCGCGACACGTATTCACACAGTCTAATGTATCACACTCACAGTCTATATGAGTGCGATCCATACTGAAGCATTCTTACGCATTCTTAAATCTTTGCTTGTAGTGCGTTCGTACACGGCGCGCACACATTCAAGCGCGCGATGTACCTTTTGTATGAAAAATAATTACTGCTATTAAACTGTATCCTAAAAGACACCTAGTATTATACGGTCAGTTACATCAAGAAGGAACCCCCCCTGTAATACTTGACCCCCTAACTGTTCATGAATTAAGAGCCGAATTAGGCTAGTTTGTCTATAATTCAAGATAAACCATAATATTTTTGTTTAATATCATCCAGTTGACATAACTGTATTTTAATTATTACTAGCTTATACCCGCGGCTTTGCCCGCATTGTTCCCGTTACTATCCCAAGGCAACTATTTACCGGGATATAATATATATCCTATGTTTCAATCCAGGACTTGATCTACTTGCATGCCAAATTTCAGCTCAATCTATCCAGTTGTTACCACGTTATTTAGTGACAAACATCCAAATATCCAAACATCTAAACATCTCACAAACTTTCGCGTTTATAATATTAGTAGGAAGGATTTTTTCTGATCTTGCTTCCACCCTGTTGTTAGTATTTTTAAATTAAGCACATCGTGAACCCTGTTAGCTCTTCAAGGAACAGTTGATTTAATTTGACACTCATTCTATTCAAAGCACCAAACGTTACAAAATGCTCTTAATACCTATAATCGTCGCTCACCCAAGCCTCCATGACAAAATATTTTATTTTCACTTTATTATTTTCGTGAAAAATCTAATTCATCTGAACATTCAATCCCTCAAGACGATTTAGAAAAATATCAAAGTCAAATATTTCTCTGGAGGAATCATTCTCAATATAACGTTTATTGTGATTTGAAAAGTTTGTTTCACATCGACTTTAAAACCCTTAGGTACTTATACATTATCTTGATTCATGAGCTTATAGCAACAATTTTTAATGGAAGACGCAGAAAAAGTAAAATAAATGTAGGTATCTTTATCTGCTTTATATAGGGTCCTAATTTATTAGTTGCAGATATTTTAACACATTATACTTTATATTAAAATAATTAACTTTAAATAGAAATTAAGAAATCTTTTAATATATAACTTTTTTGATTTCATTTACCTAAGAAAAAAATTAATTATAATTTCGTCTAAAAAAAATCAGCATGTCGAATATCACATGTCACAATAACACTATCTGTCATGTCAACAATTGTTCGTCGTAAATGTCGTAACGGTTCGGCGGGAAAACTGCAAATGTCATTGTGAAGTGGCCAGTTACAGTTGTTAAGTGGTACATAAAAGAGCTACTAGAATCTGTTCAATGAGTTTTCATTTAGTAATCACATTAACAAGGTGTTATTACGTAGCAAATTTGTTTTTCCTTTTTCTCCAAAAAAACATCGTAAAAGCTATAATGTTTCATGATTAAATATACTCCAGAGACCGAGTACTATCAGCTGTAAAAATATCTGCAACTAATAAAGTAGGACCATGGATATAATACAATTGGTTTTTTATCACACTTGCTCGAAAATGGTGTCATTACACGTAGGTTCTGCGGGCCATAAATGTCCTATTACGCCCTAGGGCGTAATAGTTTTCTTTTTAAATTTGAAACGCTGGTTCTGTTTTACTCTTATTTGTCATGTTCAAAGGAAACGCCAACTTACTTTTTTAACTTTTATCACTGAAATATTTATTTAAAGATAACTGTTATTGCAAATATATGTAAACACATATTTCGGTAACATGAATTAAATGTTTAAATAGTGTATTTCAGTAATTTGCAAACATAAAATCAACTAAAATGGCCGTTTTAGGTCTTTACCGCTATGGTTTCCGAACGTGACTTGACATTCGCGTTGTCTATGGACATATGTCACTAATGACACTTTCTGTTTTAATATTTTCTTGTCATACCGGGTCAATTAGTAAGGTTATATTATTAAAATTTCCTCAAAAGTGTGATGAAAAACATTGTGTGTGCCACGGGCGGTAAGTTATTCCTTTACATACACAATGTACTATTAAGTGTTTATTCTTATCTATCCTCTGTTAAGATGCGACCAAACCGCTGCTCAAAAGACGATGACGCACCGTAAACGCAGTGACGTGCCTCAGGCGTCACGTTTTTTACGCATGCTGTGTACATCACTGCTCAAAAGACGTAAACGCATTGATGTGACACTACAACATGTGCCTTGTTTTTGACGCGTACCGTCTAAACTATAGGCACAAAAACTTACGATATATATGGCGCTTTGGATGCTGCAGAATATTTCACGCTGACTGTACCTGATTAATTTGCTTTGAGAATAAGAAACAATAAAGGTCGGATACCGGTATTTTTCCGTTCTTTTCGTTCTTTGGTATATGATTTCATTTTTAATCGGACAATCTAATAATACGAAGCCATACTTCAATACATTATTGAACCCTACATAAAAAGCATAAAATTATTCAAAATATTTGGCTACTTCAGGGTGTTTGCTAAATACCGTTTCCGAGCCCTGATCCCCCTTGCTTCTTACATCACCTATGCTTAACTGTATCGCAAAAACATCCTCCACTCACCCATTTAATTTTGCTTCATTTTGTCAAGAAAATCACCTTCAAAGGATCCCTTGTATTGCGTCTGTATTACCAGAACTTAAAACGAAAAATCACAACAGCACAAATGTTTTAAAGCAAAATCAACTCTACACCAACGTTCATAAGGTTCAGATTATGACCTCCGATAATTATTATGTAGAATCTTATTGTTCAAAGATGAAAGAGCTACTCCGCTTACATAAAGGCGTATTAAAATATGTAATTCGTGTCAGTTAAAACATTTTGTGTCCAAAGGGTTTCGGTTCAGCTAGTCACCAACCCGCTCGTTTGTCAAGCTCCTCTATTGACGAAATTTCAGTGACCTCTTATAATCCTGATATTTTCATAACATCCTTTATGTGAAGTTTGATATCTTAGTAGCTTATACATGTCAGATTGTATTGATATTTGTTTAGGGTATGTAAACAGTAAGCAATATTGATTGGGTTAGTTAAATATGTTGGTAGTACTCTAGTTTCCCGTTTAATATTAATGTATGTAAAGGTAGCATCAGAAGTTACTCGAAATTGTGCTTCCTTTTTTTTTCTTTGCTATCGAATCACTCTTGCTGTGGCGTAGCGTCCGTAGAACCCAATTATCATTATAGCTTGGCAAATTCGTTGGTGACACTCCTATGGTCCGCGGGCGACGGGAGACGAAGTACAGCGGGCGGTATGAAGTATGGACGTGGCGGGGGCCGTGTGACAAGAGCCTCAGTCGGCTGTCGGTCGTGTTGACGATAATGGTCTAGGAGGCAGGGTCGAAATGTTCATCTTATTTCCTCATGAAAATGCTCTGTTTCTCCCTTATTTCGGTCTACTTCCGGTCACAAATCTCAACGTCTGGCACCTCGGAGTGGTTGCGTTTGCCTGTTTGTGGGGAGACCCGTAAACATGCAAAAAAATCTGGAAAAATATCTTATCGCCTCAAGGATTGTTTTGGGTTTAATCTATAGTTTTTTATGCTGGTAATCTCGAGGTATCATTACCAGAACAGTAGAGCGTTGCTAAATACCTGCCAGACGGTCCTGAAGTTGCAAGATTAGGGTCAAATTTATCTTATAGCCTCAAGGCTGATTCTTGCATATGTTGAAAGTGTTTGGGATTACATGCACAGGGCAACCTCTATGATCCTTGAGCGCCTCATGTGAAGGAACATCACAAGTAGTCACAATTCTCCACACATCGAACGACACATCGGACGAAAATGTTTAGTTCAAGCAATTATTTGACCATCAATAAAACCTTCCTTAATTGGAGTAGCTCTCTGCTGAAGTCAATAATAAATACAGGACACACACGTTTCCTAGTAAATATTTGCTCAGTCAACAGAAAAGATAATTGTGCTAGTAATTCTTTGCCTAGAAAGGCTGGAATTGAAGATATTGTTAACACAACAATTGTTGCTTAAACTAATTTGCACAATATTCACAACACTAAACGCACGACTTGAGGACGGTCATTATCCGAAAACAATGGGGCAAGGAGTCCACGGGTCGCCATTCAGACAGGCATAATGCCGCGTTGTCGTATGACAAATTGTGTAGGTAGTCCGCTGCGAACACGGCGGTGGACAATCGCTTTAACAACGTTGTCGGCACTGAAGCAAAGCACAATGCACACGTTTGTATGGCAATGCCTATGGACGATTGGAAATTCAGTAATTAGTCCAATATAGTTTTAAGTCGTAAATTTTTGATCGTAGAACATACATTGAATTTACCCATTTATTCTTAAGTAAAGTGATATTTATATTTATTTATAAAAAAATAAAATAAATACCGCGGGACAATCTTACACAAATCAAGGCAGTCCTATTCAATGCTTGTACTATAGTTGTAGTTATGTCATAGGTCGATAAGTAATAAAATTGGTGAAATTGAACAAATGCTTCATTTTTTTAAACAAAAAAACATCCACCTAACTAGAAACAGCAGAGAAATTGCACTTATAATCCTTTACTTAGAGGTGAAGACAATGTCAACCCAACGATTGTTGCTTAAACTAATTTGCACAATATTCGCGACACTAATCGCGCGAGTTGAGGACGGGCATTATCCGGAGACAATGGGGTAATGAGTCCACGGGTCGCTATTCAGACAGGAATAATGCCGCGTTGCCGTATGACAAATTGTGTAGGTACGCTGCGGACACGGTGGTGGACAATCGCTTTAACAACGTTGTCGGCCGGCACCAAAGCAAAGCACAATGCACGCGTTTGTTTCGGCAATGCCTATGAACATTCAATTAGTACTCACATAATCGAATGCATCGAAGGATGTCGATTTGTTAAATCGAACTATTTTCTTGTCATATGACATCCCATCAAAAACATTACATGTAAAAAGATGCAAGTCTCGCAACGCACAAAAACTTACGCGCACAAAAATTTCACGCTGACTGTACCTGATTAATTTGCTTTGAGAATAAGAAACAATAAATGTTATTGTAGAAAGTCTCCCTCAGGGGTCGGATACCGGTATTTTTCCGTTCTTTTTGTTCTTTGGTATATGATTTCATTTTTTAATCGGACAATCTAACCCATCAAAAACATTACATGTAAAAAGATGCAAGTCTCGCAACGCAGTTCTGCTACAACAATAAAGTTTTGAGATGTAAAGTTAAACCAAGTCAGTACCGGGGGGGTATCAACAGGACTCGATTTCCACCGACTTGCCTATTATTAGATCTATAAAACGTGTCCCTCCACGGTTAAATAATAGGCAAGTCGGTGCAAATCGAGTTCTGTTGATACCCCCCCCCCCCCCCCCTTGGTGTAGGAGAACTGCGTTGCGAGACTTGCATCTTTTTACATGTAATGTTTTTGATAGGATCTCATTTCTTTTTGTAAGTGGTCTTCCTTTAATTATTTCATTCCAATCCATTCTTTTCAATTTGAACTGCAAAACTAACTTTGTAATTGCATGTATTTGTATAGGATTAAAAACTTATGTGTGCAGTTGTGACTGAAATTACAACATATTTAGATTTTCAAGGACTTGATAGGCTAAAAACTAGCTATGTTTAAAATTTGGAGCTTGTAGGTCTGCTAGAAGTACTTTAGAATTATGATGATCAGTGAGTCAGTCAGTGACAAAACTAAGGAACTTTGACATGCAATAGTTCTTAAACTAGGTACACTTTCAAATTGAATGATATTGAGAATATAAGTCTTATTGAGTCCTATATATCCCCGAAATTTCAGGGTTCTAGCTTTAGCCAGTACAAAATTACGGGAGGCTGAAAATGGCCTGAATGGCTTCGATAAAAGGATGGTACGGCCGTGCCTTTGTTTTGCTCGACTTGGCGGGGACACTGCCGTGCCCCCAGATAATTCATTTTGGATTTCACCTCGAAAAATGATCTGTCAGAACAGACAAAGTTTTTTTTAAGAAATACGTATAAATAGTCCTTTTCTCAGTACCTAACGCGCTGTTGGTTAATTGTGAATTGGAACAATGTTCATTCTGTGTTGGGTAGACTGTAGCACTAGTTGTTGTTAGAAGATGGTTTTCATCACACTTGCTCGAAAATGGTGCATTACACGTAGGTTTTGCGGGCCGTAAATGAGCTATTACGCCCTAGGCCATAATGGTTTTCTTTTTAAATTTGAAACGCTGGTTCTGTTTTACTCTTATTTGTCATGTTCAAAGGAAACGCCAACTTACTTTTTTAACTTTTATCACTGAAATATGTATTTAAAGATAACTGTTATTGCAAATACATGTAAACACATATTTCGGTAACATTAATTAAATGTTTTAATAGTGTATTTCAGTATTTTGCAAATATAAAATTAACCATTTTAGGTCTTTACCGCTATGGTTTCCGAACGTGACTTGAAATTCGCATTGTCTATGGACATATCATGACATATGTCAATAACGTCACTGTCTGTGTTAATATTTTCTTGTAATACTGGTACGATTAGTAAGGTTATATTATTAAGATTTCCTCACAAGTGTGATGAAAAACATTGTGTGTGCTCGGGCGGTAAAGGTTTCACCTCGGGCTTATAACAAACACTCGTTTGTAATTCCTTACTTACCGCTCTAGTTACACAGTGTACTATTGCAGCAGCAGTCAAAAAACTTGATTACTTGTAAACCGTGTATTCGCGACCGTGGTGTATCGTACAAGAGACAGTTGCAAGGGGACGCTTCCCATAGACAAAAAATAGATAAAAACTGGCCAAGAGCATGTCGGACCATGCTCAGTGTAGGGTTCCATAACCGTAACTATAAGGTAAAAAATACGATGTAAAAAAAATTACAACAACAAAAAAGCGTATCATAGCAATTACGTCCTTTTGTTGAGAAGCGCAGTTTATCGGCAATAACTCAAAAACGGTACATTCGATCTTGTTGAAAATAATTTTCGTTGAAAGTATTAATTAAGCGTTACCTTTGTGATTTTTTTCATATTTTTCGGACGCACGGTTTAGAAAATAGAGGGGGGGACAGATTTTACACAACTTTCGGAGCGATTATTTCCAAATACATTCACTTAAGAGGAAACAGGAGGGCAGTTTTTCCATACAAAGGTAGTTCCCTGTTTCCTCCCTGGATAATGCCAGTAGAGCAATCATTTTTTGTCCAAAAATCTTAGTCCGCTTTGTATTGTCATCCAATGTATGGGGAGGTCGCCAACTGGTACAGGAAGGATTCCCTTGGTACAGTTGTATATTGGGTCAATTTGAGCTGATTTAGCCCGGTAGCCATGGACCCCCCCCCTGGTGGGTAGGGAGGGGGGGCACTCAAAGTGACGCTTTACCTTGCTTCGGACAAAAAATTCTATTGTCCTCAATTTGCCTACCACCTTGTGTTTGGTATCATTTTCGTATAAATCAAGGACGAGGGATTCAATTCCGATATAATATGTATGAAGTTTCATACAAAAAAACTGAAATATTGAAGAAAGTATGAAAATCACACTTCACAGTTTTGAACAAAAAGGTGTATATTTAGAAAAATATGAAGGTTTTTGAGCGTAAAAAAATACTGCTAGACGGGAAATTTTATCAGCTTTTACACAATATAAATTTTATTTAACCTTATCACACAACCTCTACCTGGAAAAAAATCGAACATGGTACGCGACAGTCTCAAGATTATTTTTTCAATCCGTCCGTCTCACAGAAGGTCACATAATACATATGTAGTACTGGCATCATATTTCAGAAGAGCACAAGTAAGCATAAAAAAATAAAAATAAAAAAAAATTGTACTTACTTTTCGAAAAAACTTAACTTATATGATAAGTTGGTTTTTCATATAAAATACTTGATTACCCAACTTAACTTTGCAGATGACCCGCGATCATAGTGTGATAAATCATGAAAGTTGTATATTGGGTCAACCTGAGCTGATTTAGCCCGATAGTCATGGACCTCCCCCTGGTGGATAGGGAGGGGGGGCACTCAAAGTGACGTTTTACCTTGCTTCGAACATAAAATTCTATTGACTTCAATTTGCTTACCATCTCATGTTTGGTATCGTTTTCATATAAATCAAGGACGAGGAATTCGATTCCGATATAATATGTATGAAGTTTCATACAAAAAAACTGAAATATTGAAGAAAGTATGAAAATCACACTTCACAGTTTTGAACAAAAAGGTGTATATTTAGAAAAATATGAAGGTTTTTGAGCGTAAAAAAATACTGCTAGACGGAAAATTTTATCAGCTTTTACACAATATACATTTTATGTAACCTTATCACACAACCTCTACCTGGAAAAAAATCGAACATGGTACGCGACAGTCTCAAGATTATTTTTTCAATCCGTCCGTCTCACAGAAGGTCACATAATACATAATGTAGTACTGGCATCATATTTCAGAAGAGCACAAGTAAGCATAAAAAAATAAAAATAAAAAAAATTGTACTTACTTTCCGAAAAAACTTAACTTATATGATAAGTTGGTTTTTCATATAAAATACTTGATTACCCAACTTAACTTTGCTGATGACCCGCGCTCATAGTGTGAAAAATCATGAAAATATATTTGCTTTATATCTAAACTCAAAAAATACTTAAAATTATACTATAGTTGGGTACAAAAAAAGTGCTTTATAATATATTATAGAATTATATCATTTTGTGTATTGAAATAAAATGTAATGCCTGAAGAAAATCATATTTTTTTATTTCATTTACTACTCGAGGTGGCATTTCCCACCACAATTGCATGGATCAGTGCACTTTAATTACCGTTTTTGGCAGTTGCACCTACCACTGCACCGTGTCTTCTTACACTTGCACCTAACGAGTTCTAGGCAAGCGGTTGAGGCAACGGGTGCAGTTGTCCACTTAGGTGTCCAGTTGTTGTCATGGGGATCTATCTACCATCCCATCCCCAATCCTCTGGACTTGCCAAATTTTGAATAGGCACCATAGTTTGGCCCCATACGTGTACACCCTAGTAAACGGCTCTTAAGAGATGCTGCCAAAAACTGGCTTCTGTTGGCGCGCGCCCTGCATCCTCTCCTCCACGTCCTCCAGGAGCTTGAAGGAGCTCATGTCCACCCCGGAGTACAGTTGGTAGTTGGCCTCCTTAATCACGTCCGCCGACTGCCGGTCCATCAGGATGATTCGCCGGCTGTTGGTTTCTGAGACCACGGTGTCCACCACCTTCCACTGCTCAGTGCGCAGCGCAGGGTAGAAGATTTGCAGGACGCTGAGCATGAGCTTGATGTCCTGCGGGCCAATGATCTTCGTCTTCCAGGCCATCTTCACTGGCTTTGGAAGATCCTTGGCATCCACTATTTTGAGGTGCAGCCCGCCAATCTCCACCCCCCCGATTGCCGAGCTGAACCATGCGGAGGCCCCCCTCCCTTGGCAATTGATGTGGAGGGCGCCCCCCACTATGTTGCCGAGCATGATCCTGTACGAGGGATCCGGTATGCCCTTCATCAGTGCAAGAACTGCACTCTGAATGGCATACAGGTGCCCAGGCAGAATCTTGTCGGCAGGGTAGCCCACTGGGATAATGGCCATTCTCTCCGCAGCCACCGCCTCCGCATACGACCCTACCCTCGTCCTTTTGGGGGCGCTAGCTATTAGGGTCGAATCACCACTCGATCCCAGTGACCTCTTGTTTTGCCCTATATGGGCCGCGTTTGCAAATGTGACCGGTGCCACGTTTGCGCCCGACTCTGCTTGGAGTCGGGCTCTCGCACGAGCATTGAATCGCCGCTTCTGCCTCTGGGTCATGACGTACCCGCTTCCCGCCTGTGCAGCCTCACCATGGGGTACCGGCGCACTTTGACGTTCAGCGGGCGCGTCACAGCCCAGATTTGGAAGTGGCACGCTCTTGGGGTTCGGCTCTGGTACACCTCTGCCGTCCACATCTCCAGTACGCGGTGCAGCAGGTCTCCTTGCGGGTCCTTTCTGCACGTGTCCCTTCTTCACACCTTGGGGTAAAGTTGGGACGGTACTTTTGAAGTGGACAGCTCCGGTATGTCCTCCGCTGCCACCCCGACTAACTATTCTACCTACTTTGCTGGGACCAGCTCCCGCATCTCCGCCAGAGGCAGTGTTGCGGCCCGCTGTGGCACCCAGTTTTGCGCTCCGCGCACAAGCCACCTCTGCATTGGATCTGGCTTCTCCCTTTCTCGTCGTTTTTGGTCTTGAGTTATCCATTTAATAACACATATAAGGCTTCATCGTACTGGCGCCCCACCCTCCTTGGAGCCCTCCTACTGGGGATGCTTTGACGCATCAGGGCTACCAGTCCGATATAGCGTCCCGACGTGCGCTGTCTGTGAGTCCGCACGGTGCCAACACCCTCGTCACCTCCACAGGCGACTCGGGTGCCGTGCTCCGCCGACTACAGACCCCATCACGCCCGAACACTCGCCCGCGGCCATCTGACTGGACGCGACAGCCGATTGATCATGCCTGGCTAGGACATGACCGCCCGTGTAAGATGAATCCTGAGCCAAAGTGGCGTGTTGTCTTCCAGGGATAACGACTCCGACCCCTGTCGGACTCAGCCTACCAGGTCCTCGTTCTCCATCCGTACGGGTCCCCGCGCACGGCACAAACACGCGGGTGGCATTTTACCGCTAGCCATCCTTCTTGGTGGATGGCAAGCCCGCAGCGACATGCCACATCATCGCTTGCAGCTGACTATGTGGGAAAAGGCGGGATAAGGAGGGTTGGGATTTCTGGAGGCTCAGCTGGTTGTTTTCGTTCTACCTGTTACAGCGGTTGCACCAGGTAGTTAACAGGCAGTAACCACGGGAAGGAGAACAACCAGCTTTGTCTCGAGGATCGAGGCAACTGTGAGCTCCCCCCGAGGCCCTTTACCATGCTAACTACCGGGCAGGCAGTTAACATAGGGACAGACCCAATGCAAGATAGCGAACCGGTCGCAAATTCTGGCTTACATAGGACCCGCCCCCGCCCTACTATGGGGCTAGTTCGATTTGTGTAAGATTGTCCCCTAATATTTATTATTATTATATTATTTATTAAAAAAAATCTTGCCTTAATAGATATTTGAAATTTGAATATGAAAATTTTGTTATTAATTAGCTACCTACTTAACTTACGTAGGTACTAAAAATATAAAGTCCTCAAGGCATTTAATTCAGTATAATGAATTTCACGAAAGCGGATTTCAAAAGAAAACAGCTGTAGGTAAAGTTTTTGGGACTTCACAGTCAATTTGAGATATTAAGGCGATTTTCTTAAAATAAACATTTAAATTTTTCTGTAAAACAATTGTAGGTATCGTGTTTTGCCGTTACAACAATTCGTATTGAAACATGACGGTTTTAACGTCAATCGTGGGCCGTGCCGCGTTGGGTTTCTGACTTTTTTTTACTTAATGTGACTAACGAATGCATTGTTTTTCCATTCGAATTTATTTCTGTTTTTAACAGGAATTTAATATTCCGCGAACATTGAGGTATCGCTTTTTATAAAATTACAGGAGTCTGGGATAAAAAAAACAAATATAAGAGAGATAAAAGGTACAAAAGAGAGATTAAAGAGATAAAAGGAAAAATATGTAGCCGACAAAAATTGTTCAAGATGGAGAATATTTTAAAGGATACATTTGATAATCACCATCACTTGAGCGTTTCGCATGTCACATAAAATTATGTTGCAAAAGACCACTCATTTGAGGTATTTGTAGACAGCCTGCTGCGAAAACAACACGATGATCTTTCATATTTTCGGTATTTTATAATTTAATTTAATTCAGAATGTTGGCAAGTCCAACAATAATTTAGTAGTAGTATGTGCGTATGTATACTTTTGATTTTGTTTCAGTTTTAGGGTTCCGTAGCCAAAATGGCAAAAACGGAACCCTTATAGTTTCGTCATGTCCGTCCGTCTGTCTGTCTGTCTGTCTGTCTGTCTGTCTGTCTGTCTGTCTGTCCGTATGTCACAGGCATTTTACTCAATGTGTAATGTTTTTTAATAAGAGGAAACAGTAAGGTCGAGAGAATTGAAAATTAGGTATTTGTAAAATGTGTCGCTATCCCGCACTGCCCGCCTCTCACTTGCAGAGCGCGATAGAGACAACTGCAGCTTGGACCGAAAATACCTTTTAAAATTTCATGAAAACAACGTTTCGTAGTCCCCTGATTTCTTCCCCAAAACTTAACCTATTTTACTAATTTTTTCATGAAACATTAAAAAAAGGCTTTGGCCGTGTTCCTATGTTTTCCTTTTTTTTAATAATCTAGTCAAATTTGTTTTCTGGATGTGTGAACACAGCGGAAAATCTGGCATTTTTTTAGGTTTTTGAAGGTTAAAATCTCTTTTGAGAATCAATTTATCGTAAAAAGGAAAACATAGGAACATATCAATAGTAGCCATAGATAGCCCACTTTGTATTGTCCTCGAGGTCGCCAACTGGTACAGGAAGGATTCCCTTGGTACAATTGTATATTGGATCAATCTGAGCTGATTTAGCCCGGTAGCCATGGACCCCCCCCCTGGTGGGTAGGGAGGGGGGGCACTCAAAGTGACGCTTTACCTTGCATCGGACAAAAAATTCTATTGTCCTCAATTTGCCTACCACCTTGTGTTTGGTATCATTTTCGTATAAATCAAGGACGAGGGATTCAATTTCGATATAATATGTATGAAGTTTCATACAAAAAAACTGAAATATTGAAGAAAGTATTAAAATCACGCTTCACAGTTTTGAACAAAAAGGTGTATATTTAGAAAAATATGAAGGTTTTTGAGCGTAAAAAAATACTGCTAGACGGAAAATTTTATCAGCTTTTACACAATATACATTTTATGTAACCTTATCACACAACCTCTACCTGGAAAAAAATCGAACATGGTACGCGACAGTCTCAAGATTATTTTTTCAATCCGTCCGTCTCACAGAAGGTCACATAATACATATGTAGTACTGGCATCATATTTCAGAAGAGCACAAGTAAGCATAAAAAAATAAAAATAAAAAAAATTGTACTTACTTTTCGAAAAAACTTAACTTATATGATAAGTTGGTTTTTCATATAAAATACTTGATTACCCAACTTAACTTTGCAGATGACCCGCGATCATAGTGTGATAAATCATGAAAGTTGTATATTGGGTCAACCTGAGCTGATTTAGCCCGGTAGTCATGGACCTCCCCCTGGTGGATAGGGAGGGGGGGCACTCAAAGTGACGTTTTACCTTGCTTCGAACATAAAATTCTATTGACTTCAATTTGCTTACCATCTCATGTTTGGTATCGTGTTCATATAAATCAAGGACGACGAATTCAATTCCGATATAATATGTATGAAGTTTCATACAAAAAAACTGAAATATTGAAGAAAGTATGAAAATCACACTTCACAGTTTTGAACAAAAAGGTGTATATTTAGAAAAATATGAAGGTTTTTGAGCGTAAAAAAATACTGCTAGACGGAAAATTTTATCAGCTTTTACACAATATACATTTTATGTAACCTTATCACACAACCTCTACCTGGAAAAAAATCGAACGTGGTACGCGACAGTCTCAAGATTATTTTTTCTATCCGTCCGTCTCACAGACGGTCACATAATACATATGTAGTACTGGCATCATATTTCAGAAGAGCACAAGTAAGCATAAAAAAATAAAAATAAAAAAAATTGTACTTACTTTTCGAAAAAACTTAACTTATATGATAAGTTGGTTTTTCATATAAAATACTTGATTACCCAACTTAACTTTGCAGATGACCCGCGCTCATTGTGACGCGCGGCAGGAGAGGCCGGACGTCCATCCTAAAGCGTCCACGAGCACGGCAGGAGACGAGGCGATCCCCGAAAGGGCAGAGGTGCCGGACTCAGCCGATGATGCTGATGGCGGCGAAACCAATGACGCATTATCCGAGGACGATGCGGAGGTGGAGCCGGCCAAGATGGCAGAGGAGGACTTGGAGGAGGACGCGACAGTGGTGGAGCTTGGGCCCAAGGTGGAGCAGGATGGGGAGCGCATGGGCCGTGAGTCATCGCCGATCTCGACGGTGGACTCAGTGGACCTGCGGAACCTAGCCGAGCTCTACCTGGAAGGTGCCCACTCACCAATGTCCTGCGGGGAGGCGCAGGACGAGGCGGCTGATCTCAGCCTGCCCAAACAGCTGCCCTAGACTTACAATGGAGGGTATAAGGTGTGTACAAATTAATTTACAACACAACAAAGCAGCTACAGCCTTTCTGGCGAAGCAGCTAATTAGCGGAAATTTCGATATAGCTCTGATACAGGAACCCTACATTTACAAGGGGGAGATCAGGGGATTAGGCGGTACTAAGGGTACTATAATATACCACTGTTCCGATGATAATATGAGGACTTGCATATACGTCAGAAATGGCCTTGATGCTATGCCCTTACATGCTTTTTGTTCCAGGGATCTTACAACAGCTAAGATCCAGAGTAGGGGAGAGGGTAAGGCTCTTATCATCGCGTCAGCCTACCTCCCCTACGAGGCGACGGACCCAATCACACAGCAACTGCGGGACCTCGTCGCAGAAGGCAGCAAGGCGAACACCGACCTCATCATCGGCTGCGACGCAAATGCTCACCACGTCATCTGGGGCAGCTCGGATGTCAACCGGAGAGGGGAGAAGGTACTGGAATTTCTGGTAAGCTCTTCTTTACAACTATTAAATAAAGGCAAAGAACCAACCTTTGTCAACGCTAGACGAGGTGAGGTAATTGACATTACACTAGCTTCCAATAACACTAGTAAAAGCATTAGCTCATGGCATGTATCTGGTGACATCTCCCTATCGGATCACAGATACATATGTTTCAAGTACAAAACTAAAATAAAAATAGAGACCGTACGTAAACGAAACCCTAGGAACACGGACTGGGCAGCTTACAGAGCTGACTTGAAAGTAGAACTAGGGGATCCAAAAGGTAAGCTAAATTCCATAATTGACATAGAATTTGAAGCGGACAAAATAGTGCAAGCAGTCTATACAGCTTGGACCAACAACTGCCCGGAAAAGAAAACCCTGGCTAAAAAGATACCATGGTGGAATCCGGAGATCACAAGACTCAGGAAAGACACCAGGGCAATCTTCAATGATGCTAAAGCCTCAAATAATTTTGAGGAATATGCACATAAGCTCACAGAGCTCAACAAAGCTGTGAGAAAAGCAAAAAGGAGATCGTGGAGGAATCACTGCGATCAAATAATTGGGTCCATACCGGAAGGGATGAGACTCACAAAGGCACTAGCAACGACAAAATCCGTCCCACTAACGACCGTCAAGAACAAAGACGGGAGGATGACGGAGTCAGGGCTAGAAACCCTTAGAGTAATGTGTGCTACACACTTCCCAGACTCAGTAATACACCAGAGTCCAGAGGATGATCCAACAATAAGTACCATGGAGCAATCCATAAGGACAACCAGGTACAACTGGGACACATCCAAAAAAGTAGTAGATGATAGCAAGATAAGGTGGGCACTGTCCACCTTCCAGCCGTTCAAGGCACCAGGGCCAGACGGTATCTATCCCATACTACTACAAGAAGGCGCCAATGTACTCGTCCCACACCTGTGCAGACTGTACAGAGCGTGCATAGCCTTCGGACACGTCCCGCGGACCTGGAGGATGGTAAAAGTAATCTACCTACCCAAGCCAGGCAAGGCAGACTACAGAGAGGCCAAATCATACAGGCCCATAAGTCTTTCATCATTTCTCCTCAAAACACTGGAGAAATTGGTAGACAGACACATAAGAGATGGCCCATTAAAAAGGCATCCACTGCACAAACTACAGTGCGCATATCAACCAGGCAAGTCAACCGAAACGGCACTGCACCTGGTAACCACTAGAGCTGAACAGGCGATAGAGAATAAAGAGCTATGCCTGGCAGCTTTTCTCGACGTGGAGGGGGCGTTTGATCGAACCACGTACCAAGCCATTAGCGAGGCAGCAGCAAGACATGGTATAGAACCTACCATTTGCAGGTGGATAGGCTACATGTTAGAAGGCAGGCTAATAAAATCCACCCTGATGGGAGATGAAATAATAGCAACGGCCACAAAGGGATGTCTTCAAGGTGGAGTACTATCACCCACTCTTTGGAGTTTGGTGGTGAACTCACTACTGGAGGAACTGAACATAGGGCCCACCTACACGGTAGGGTATGCAGATGATCTGGTGATACTTGTAAATGGGAAGTTTCCCAATACGGTATCAGGAATCATGAATGAAGCGCTGAAGAAGGTGGAGACATGGTGCGATAGTCATCACCTCTCCATCAACCCGGGCAAAACAGTGGTAATACCATTTACCAGGAAAAGAGTACTCAAGAATATGCAGCAAATCAAGCTATATGGAAGAGTGCTCGAACTTTCCAACGACGTCAAATATCTAGGAATAACGCTAGATAAAGAACTTAATTGGAAAAAGCATGTTGACAATACCACGACCAAAGCTCTACGAGTTTTTGGGATGTGCAGATCAGCATACGGGAAGACATGGGGGCTAAACCCTGAAGTACTCAGATGGATCTACACCATGATGGTTAGACCCATCATTTTGTACGGCAGCCTTGTCTGGTGGCCGAGGACACTGAAGGGCGCATGCAAAGACGCTCTGACGAAAGTACAGAGAACGGCATGCATGGCTCTAACAGGGGCGTTCAGAACCACGCCAACGGCGGCACTGGAGGTAATGTTAAACCTACCCCCGCTACATATAGTGATTCAGTCAGAGGCGCGCAAATCCCTTCACAGACTAAAAACAATGGGTCTGTGGAGCTATTGCGCGCCTAAAACGAAACACACAAACATGGAAACAAACGACTTCCTAGATCGAATAACGGCCATGGGTGGCGATAAGATGCTGCCAAGGCACATATTCCAAAGGAACTTCAAGGTTCAAATACCGACAAGGGCAGAATGGGCTGAAGGTCGCACACCACCAACCGATGATAGCAGCGACAATATATGGTACACAGACGGATCCAAAATGGATTCCGGTACGGGAGCAGGCGTACATGCAATAGACTACAATGTCAGTATTAAGATGGGAGGTTATGCTACTGTCTTCCAAGCGGAGACATATGCAATAATCGCCTGTGCCCAGGAGAATATAGACAGGCATACCAAAGGGAAAAACATCTATATACTCAGCGACAGTCAAGCGGCACTTAAAGCACTTATGGCGCCGAAAGTGGACTCTAGACTGGTATACAATGGCATCCAAGCCCTGAACAAACTTGGAAGGCATAACAAAGTGAAACTAACGTGGATCCCAGGGCACGAAGGCTTCATCGGCAACGAAAAAGCAGATGAGCTAGCCAGAAAGGGCTCGGAGGGCACACTCATTGGGCCGGAACCATATGTGGGTCTCTCACAGGGGACCATAACAACAGCCATAAAGGACCACGCCAAACACCAACACCAACTAGAGTGGAAGAACATGGCGGGCCTGAGGCACTCGAAGCTCTTTATGGAAAGAGTCAACACACGCTGGACAAATAAACAAAGAAAGTACAGCAGAAGACAGCTCAGAATCATAGCGGGGGTGTTTACAGGTCACTTCGGGGTCAAAGGACTCCTGACCAAGATGGGACTATCAGATAATGCTGAATGCAGAATGTGCGGCGAGGAAACAGAGACAATGAAACACATACTGTGCGAATGTCATGCCCTCGCCAGAACTAGAATGAAGGAATTTGGCACTGGCTACCCAGAGCCAGATGAATTCCAGGCACTACCAATGGGGTCCATCATCCGATTTATGGAGATGGTGGAACAGGCCATGGCGTAGATGCGGTAAGGGGTAATTACACAAAAGATCCCATTGGGTCGAAGTGTATCCGCAAGGACCCCTATTACCAAGATAAGATAAGAAGCCCCATAGTAAGCTCAATAAGGCTTGTGTTATGGATACTAGACGACTATATATTTAATAGATACAAATACTTAAATACATAGAAAACATCCATGACTCAGGAACAAGTATTCGTGCTCATCACACAAATAAATGCCTTTACCGGGATTCGAACCCAGGACCTCCTGCTTTGTAGGCAGGGTCACTACCAACTAAGCTAAAGCGGTCGTCTAAAATCGTCGTTTTTAAATACACGGACAATGAATTTGGGTCATTTTCTATATAATTCTTAATAGAAAATGACCCGATTTCATTGTCCGTGAGTGAGTTTACTTGGAGCATAGCTCTATAAGACAGTAAAACATAAAAAGAGACAGAGAAACGTTTAGGCTTTTAAGATGATTATGGTGCTGGAGAAAAAGGGAGGGGTTCATGCGGGGGAGAAAGGATATCGAATGTAGACATTTTAATGACGTTAAAATAAATGAAGACTAGTAATAGAATCGCCATTTTTCATTATATATTTTTTTAATCTTAGGAGACAATAGTAAATCATCGTTCCAACAACTATCGAATAGTCGACACTAGAGTCGCACCAAATCATGGACAGCTGAGATAGAGTGGTTCTCGACACGCTACCGCCAGGGATTAGTCAATAGACGTGACGCGAATAATGATCGACTCGTTATGATTATTATTACTCGAGTGTACCAACCGAGAGAAAATCTAGGTGTCAGAAATTGCTGAATAACGCTTACATACATATTTTACTTTGAATTACGAGCCCCGGGGCCCCGATGCAAAAGATCTCGTCTATTAAGAGCATTCTGTTAGGCTCTACAATTAAAAATATGTTTGAGATAAAAAATGTAAACTGTGTAATATACTAAAGTGCTCTAATCGCACAATTTTAAAATACAGAAAATACCAATTATACAGCGTGTAAGTCTAATACGGGCGATAAATTAAATCGGACATAGTATTCATTAGTGTAATCATGAAGTAAAAGGTTTTTTTAAGTTGCAGTTCATTACAATTATAATTAATTTTTTTTTAAATTTCTCAGCAGCAATGTACTGTAAATATGGTTGCGGTACCGAAATGTCAACGTAACTGTCAACGAGCGTTTAACGTGAGTGTGTTTGCATTACGTTGCGGGCTGAATTATTTTGTATGGACAAAATGATTGTTGCAACTTTAAGTAAATGTTGTCTAATTACCTTTTCTTTGTCCTATACTAACCACCGTTAAGAGATTCGCCCGTATTAGACTTACACACTGTATGATGAGTATTTTTTTTTTCATTTTCTAATTCAAATAATTTTTTTCATGAGCTCGAAAGGTGTAAGAAGGCTCATTACTAAGGAAAACAGCACCGTACAGCGATATACCGACAATTTTATATAGCAACAACAACAACAATTTTGCTGCTAACAAATCTTACAAATGATTCCCAGCAAGCGGTTCTCCTTTTGGTGGTTGGCTTTTTCGGAATATTTTCCGTTTCAAAACCCATCCGGGCTTACCGCGAATAATACCGAAGGGAGAAATACCCGATCCGTACGGTTTATCGACGGTCGCGACGTATTGTGATGCAAACCACAAATTGACAATTTCAGTTGTTCTGCGTGGGATTTAAAATAAAATATGCCATACAGTCAGCGTAGGTTCCTTTGAGGTATGCAGTTAATTTATTATGATAAAATGCGGAAGTATTGAAATAACTGGTTATGCTCCCTGTTATTACCCACGATGGAATGGAACTGAACGGAGGCGATGTATATTTTTGGGTTTAGAGGTGGTTTGTGTGTATGTATGTATGTCTGTTTGAGGTGACATGAGTGAGAGTGTTCTGAGCAAAATTTCACCAACATTTTCTAATTTGAATTCCGCGGGTAAATGCTAATGCAACACTTAAAATTGGATAATTTTTATACTATTTTAAAAATCATACAATACAATACAATATTCTTTATTGTGCACCAAAACAAAAGATTATAAAATAATAATAAACTCGCAGATCACAGGATGTACGCAATAACAGTCAGCACCGTGTCTAACATGGCACTACTGAAGCATTATAAAACGGACGACAGCTATTGAAGATTGTTATAATTTTGTTATTTCCTCACACTCAAAGTTAAAATTTAGAGTGTTTAACATGAGATTAAAACCCATTTCAACACTCGGATTCTATTTGTCTTAAAATAGCTTACATATGTATATAGATACAGGAAATCAAAGTACACAGAAAAATTAAATGGCACTCGCCTGTGTACAGACCGAGAATCGAACCCGGTACCTCTAGATTTCCGGCCCAGTGACGAATGGTTGAGTCACTGGGCCGGAAATCCAGAGGTACCGGGTTCGATTCTCGGTCTGTACACAGGCGAGTGCCATTTAATTTTTCTGTGTACTTTGATTTCCTGTATCTATATATGTAACATAAAAATGTGGTGTAAAATTTCCCGCATTAAAAACCAATGAAGAGACAAAAAATGTTTCTTTCATATAAAGTGTTAAAATAGCTTTTTTTGTCCCTTGTTTAACAATATATACTATTACAAAATAATATACAACGTAGGCCCAAAAGGAGGATTGTTTGAGGAATAATAATTAATTGTTTATAGTATATAACGTTCGCCTTCGTACAACAAAGGCGGCACTGTAATTCATCAGAACGTAATTAAAATGAAGATAAAAGAGGCCCCCAATAAAATAGGCCATTGGACGCAGTATAACCCAGTAGATTAACTAAACAGAATGGTACCATCGCAATTCGTATCTTCACCGCTACGGCATCTAGAGGAAGACAGGCAGCAAAGGCGACCTTATTTCTGTGGGTCTAATAAAACTTCACATATAACCTAGAAGTAAAAGAGCTTAAGTCATACAATAGAGTTGTCACCTTTTGTTCCTGGTATAAATGTGACTTGTACCCCTTTTCACTAGACCGTCAGATTTGGTCGCCACGGCACACAATAAGAATTACATAGTACTAACAAAAACTATGCAGGGTGTTTTTTTAGGAAAATTTAACTTTGAGCCTGTATAACGAAACACGTGCTTATTATTTTTTTCATTTTCTCAAACATAATTACTGGTTTGATACCAGTAATTAACTAGCAACTTGCTTAATTTTTTTTTCTGCGTGGGATTTAAAATAAAATATGTCATACAGTCAGGGAGGGTTGGAGGGTTTAGTCACTTTTCAGTACTTTGGAGGTCAGTTTGCCCCAATACGTTGAGATTGGGCAGCTAAAAAAAATACGTGTCTGTTATTTTAGACTACTCTCTAACTAAATCTCAAAATAAATCAAATTGGAGCCGGGCAGTTGGGTACCTTTCCTTGTAAGTACCTACTTACAGAAGTCTCTCTCCCTAACAAAACTGCCTCTCGCGTCGGATAGCCGGACGGAGCTGACCCGAATCCAACCGTCTCTCTTTTAGTTATCGCATAGCGCGTGTTCTTTTTCCACTCTAGAGTGGCGAGATTTAATAATAATTATCGCGAAATGGAATGACGCAGTGAGTCCTAGCGACGGTAAATTGTGTCAATTGTGTGACATGATTTTGTCCGTAGCACAGCGCACCAATAGGAGCTCAGCTTTTTGGCGATGTATGGCCCGTTAATAAGAATTGCGCCGTAGTGCCACGCCCACCGTACACAAAGTGACGTTACTTGCGTAATTCTCTTACGCTCGGAGTGTACATCATAGTTAGCCATAATGTGAGTGCTGCGATGCGCTCCTATTGGCGCGCTGTGCGACACACACATTCAAGTCGCGCGATGGATATTTCTATGAAGCTAAACTACTGGGTTTACCGTACTCTCGTTTACTACGAAATTAGCCTGATTAAGTTGTACGCAATTGGAAATTTGTACGTAAACACGCAAACAGTTTGCGGTTTCGGTGGACGGTGCAATATGCCTGTACAATACGAATGTCTAGTTTTGTAATTAACAAGTACGATAACTACAAAAATTAAGTAATTTTAAATTTAAGTTTTCTTTAGTAAATACTAGCATTTACCCGCGGCTTCAACCGCGTTATATCAGTTAATGTGCCAAGGGAACTCTTTACTGTGATATAAACTAAAGTACCCTATGTTTCAATCCAGGACTTGTTCTACTCGTACTTGCGTACCAAATTTCATTTCAATCCATCCAGTTGTTGTTGTTACCCTGTTAATTAGTAACAAAACATCCAAATATCCAAACAAAAAACCAACTTTCTCATATACAGGGCATTTTTGGGGTCATGTAGCAGGAGTGAACGGGGTAGGTACTGGGGAGGGTCACACTGAGCAACTTTCTCAAATCGAGAAAAAAAATCTCTTAATTGTGAGTTAATTGATACTTAACTATCAACCCTCCCCAGTACCCCGTTCACTCCTGCTACATGACCCCGAAAATGCTCTGTATAATACTAGCATTTGCGCGCGGCTTCGCCTGCGTCATTCCCGTTACCATCCCAAGGGAGCTTCCTACCACGATATAAAGTAACCTGTGCTTTAATCTTGGACGTGGTCCACTTGTATACACATTCACTTGTTACCGCGTTATTTAGTATTATACATACAAACATCTAAACATCCAAACATCTAAACATCCAAACATCTAATATTATAAATGTGAAAGTAGTGAACTTTCACATTTATAATATTAGTTGGATTAGTATGAAGTAGGATAGGATAGGAGGATGTTCTAATATCAAAATATTTGGATATACTTCGATATCACAAGGCAATAGAAGTTAAACCCGTTTAAAAAAAAAAACAAATAATGGTATATTACATAATCCAAGGCGATAATAGTAGTTTTCTCAAACATGGCATGAAATGTTGACATTACGTGCCCAAAAATAGGCCGCAAAGTACCTCGTTTCCGATGCGGCTTGACACTTGGCACGGAATGGAATTTCATACTTACATTGCCGGCCTAGGCCAGCAATGTATTTTTTTTTAATTTCCATTCCACATTTGTTTGGGCCACAGCATCACGGCATTCAGCCATTAAAAAAACAAAAAACGATTTTTGCTATATTTTGCAGTTTTATTTGTTTAAAATTGACATGAACATAACAAGTAACACATTATATTATTATAAATTGCAGACTACACCACAAGGATACACAATTAAAATATTTCATCTAAATATTCGCGGTAAAAATGTAAACTGAAACAGCTTTTGGTTTCCGAACGTGACATTTGCATTGTCTGTGGATATAATATGTCAGTGTCACTAACGTCACTTTCTGATAGAAAGTTTCTGATTAAAATAATATTTAGGGTAAGTAAGGATATTAGTAAGTTTATTTATTTCATTGCATATTTGAGAAAAGCACTATACATACCTCGGCGGGAAATGGGATTGCCGGCCTCTGCAGTAATGTACTATTATGCAACTGATACATAATGTGAGGCCATAAAACACGAGTGTGGTTTTATGAATAAGTTCACACGAGCATGTAAGCTTAATTTTGTACAGTTGTGTGTGTGATGTGTTCGGGAACCGTAAGAACGCTGCCGCCAGATTTCAAATCATGACCAACTAGATTTTCATAATAGCATTGATTTAGATATTATTATGATTTTTTATACATTATAATAACACTGGCACAAATAACACACAGATGTTCCATTACTGGTTACAATAGGGTATTTGACAACAATCAAAATAAATTCATTAACTCTAACCAGCAAATTACGCTTCCAAAACAGCCCGGATAAAATCATTCAAACTTATTTTCGTGCCATCAACGATTTTACAAAGACGAAAACTAAAAATAAGGCACCATGTTGAGCATGACGTCACAAGCACGTCACAAGATAGTATTTCATACTAAACTGCATACTTTCGGAGCGTTTTGACACTTCATAAAAAGAAGCTGATTTCAACTGTCATCAAGTAGCCTATCATGGTGAGGATTTATGAAATGGGTATACTTAAAATATAGAATGATCCAGGTGCTTTATTAAATGCGATATTGTGCTGTCTTTATTATCACCATAATAATTATACAATTTTACAACTTCCGCCTTGCCAATATGTAACTTACTACTCGGGGTAGCGTAAAATGAGTATCTCAAATTAACCTATATTTTTATAATAAAAAAAATCTAGTCATCATCATCATTCAACCGATTTCGGTTATGGCGACTGCTATCAACTCCGAGTTATTGCCGCCGCTGGTGAGCATTTACGTGACTGATGTACCCAATCTTCGACGCAAAAGTTCGCGTGCATTGGGGACATGTGAGCACACCATTGACGTAATTATACGCGATGTTCGCCCGTGGTCGTGCCTTCTGCATGTCGCGTTTATTGTCCAGCTCCCTCTTACGTCGCTCTTCAAACTCAGTTACTTTATCATTTACGAGCTTTCTCCACTCTGGCCGATTTTTTGCCAAACGCTCCCAGTGCAGAGTGTCCACGTCGCACTGCCGCATTTCTCTTTTAATGACATCCTTGTACCTAAGCAGCTGAACACCAGATTTCCTTTTGCCCTCCTCTAGCTCGGAGTAGAAATTTCTTTTGCCAATCCTGTCATCGGACATTCTTAACACATGTCCGCACCACGTGTACAAACGCAATAACGCGTAAAATGTATGGTAACTTTTATAATGAAACCGTTACGGTAAATGCAAGTTTTAACATAGTTGCAGAACAAAGTTCTTGATTTCCCCAAACAAAGCATGTATCGTGACGTCACGTTACAAAAGTTAGTATGAAGCGTTTATGATACGTTTTTAGGAAAGTCTAAAAATTAGATATTAACATTGTTGTATCTCG
Organism: Eudemis profundana; assembly: GCA_947034925.1. Lineage (NCBI taxonomy): Eukaryota > Metazoa > Arthropoda > Insecta > Lepidoptera > Tortricidae > Eudemis > Eudemis profundana. Next base: position 5,395,934 of record OX344809.1, read on the forward strand.
GCGAGTTTTTATAATTTTGAATATTGCATCTTTTTCACTAATATTTCTATGATTGAGAGGGTTTTTTATAACAGAAAACAGTTGTCAAATATCCAATAATGTTGCGCACATGCATTTCTCACTCTTGACCGGGTTTTTATTGCCCACATTCGAGCAAAATATTTCAGTTATAATCCCAGCGCAGGTGTCTATTTTATTTATATTTACGATTCAACTATTAAAAGGCGGAATGAAATGGACATAAAAATATTTCTAAAGTGAAAATTCACTAGCTTTATTTATTAAAGGTCATAAAAATTGACCATTAAAGTCGGTAAAACACTAATTATTCACTTTTAATGTTTTACGGTATATTCATGTCGAAATTTCTAGTTTTCTGTTTCTTATTCAAGCAGATGAGTATTCTTGCCTCGTCTGAGCAATTTTACGGTACGCAAAATTCACATTTTCTGCCTTATACGAATAAATTTCTAGCTCAGGTTTATAAAATTTAATGAAACGCAATTTAACACAACATGGCGCGACCTTATTTTCTACTCGAGGTTTATAATTTGAGAAGAATTGGTGATAAGCGTGCAAAATAAAGTGTTTGCGTTTACAATTTGCATTACAAATAAGAAGGAATTTATTTTTGTGTTACGTGATTGCATCAATATTATCACGACAGAGCGTCGCGCTAACGACGAACTGAAGCATCAATAGTCCGCCGGCTAACTTAAAGCTGATTGGTCAGGTCAATGTGTGCGCGCTGCGGGTAGTAGGAAAAAACTAGTTGATGTGTGCGTGCGGGCTCGTAAGTACAAGCAGCCGGCCGAGTAAAATGCTTCAGTTCTCTGTTGGCGACGCTCCGTCCGGCTATTTATTTAAAGGTCCTTGATCACATCAGTAGAAAAATAAATAAATATCGGACAATCTAACACAGATCAAGCTAGTCCCAAAGTAAGCAATATTTGTACGTCGAGTTCTTATATTATTGAGCAAAAATTTTATCAAAATTATGTGAACACGAAGAAGCGTATTCAGATGAAGGGTACACGGAAAGAACATGTCTAGCCGCCTAAGTGACTTTTGGAGTTATAGCGGTTTGAAAGTTAGTCGTCGGGAACAACTACGATGGCAAACATCTCTTTAAAAGTGAAAAATATAATATATTATTTTAAGATATTCACCTGTAATCGAGTGGTACGTTATAGTTTATTGCGAGCTCTACATTTTGAGATTAAAAAAAAAAGTGACTAGACATGTTCTTTCCGCGGACCCTTCAGATATGTTTGATTAATTAACCTTGTATAAGAACTCGACTGTACTAAAAGTACTAAATGACGATATTCGTACCTATATAGAGAAATACATAAGGTCACCCGGGGCAAAAGTAACTATGAGGCAAAAGTAACTAATTGATTTTTTTCTGAATCTAATGGCCTTTAAAATATGATTGAGAGACAAACGAAGAAAGACTAACAACAAATTCAAGTTTCTCTCAATCTAATGGTTTGAAAATCATTAAGATGAGAGTAACATCAAGTAGTTGCCTTGTCCTCGTAATTGCGTTTGCCCGGGTTTGCACTGAAATAAATAGAAAACATCCATGACTTCGGAACAAATATGATCACAAGCTCATCACACAAATCTGTGGGTCTAGTGAAAAAGGGTGCAAGTCACATTTAACCTAGGAGCAAAAGAGCTTAAGTCATGCTTTAGAGTTGTGACCTTTTGGTCCTGGTTTAAATTTGACTTGGACTACTCGCTAGACCCACAGAAATATTTTCCGTAGGTGGTGTCACTCCCACTAAGCCAAACGTGTCATCAATTAAGTCTTATAAATCGTCAGATAAATCTTAGTTCAATATGTCAATTATTTGAAAATAACTAAATCAACAGGCTTATATTATGGTAGTATTGTTAGTAGAGTCCCACTCTAGTTTGTCTCTGAATTTAAAAATAAAAACTACGGTTGCGTGGTATGCGTGAGATTTTTACATTTGACATTTTTAATTTGCGGTTTTAGAAGACACCAGCTTATAATATGTATGTAGATAAAACAGTGTACATAATTAAGCCTAAAAACACTAGTGTGACTCGGTTTCGTCTCGTTTCATAAAACCACACTCGTGTTTTAATGCCTTTCATTATGTATCAGTTGCATAAACTACTATCAAAAATCGGTCCAGTCTTTTTCAGTTAATCGGGACACATATGAACATAAGAAAAGATTCCGACGAACTGAATACCTTCTCTTTTATTGAATCCAGTTAAAAAAACTTTAGTTTTTGGAAGAGACTTACTTATAAAAACGGTTTTTTTGTGGCAAGTGCGCGTCGCACTCGCCCACCGAGGGTTCCGTACTGCCCATGGTCCTTTTGATTCACTTAGTAAAGTCTATTTTTTTACGATTCAATTAAAATGTATTGTTTTCAGATTGTTCTCTATACTTGTCCTATAAGACGGTATTACTTGCCAAATTTCATAGTTCTAGGTCAACGGAAAGTACCCTTTGAATTTTGATTTCCTTGAGAGTGTCGAAATTTACGTTTTATGCGGCATAAACGGCCGTATCTTTTTTCACGTTAACTTAGCAGTTTGATTATTTTACAGCTTCAATAAGCCATAGCCTGGGCTCGAACCAGTTCGCTTGGCCAGATCACCCAAGGGCGTTCGACCGTGTGCCTTACACACGGCCGACATCGGACTGGGTATGTGCCGGGGGGTGCCTGGAGTCGAACCAGGTCACCGGTCCCGGCTTACCACGATAGGAGTCGGGCTAGGTGGGGGCTTCACGCCTGGAGTCGAACCAGGTCGTTTGGCCAGGGCCACCTTGACTTTACGCTGATTGCTCAGAGTGAGCAACGGACCAGCGGGAAGGACAGACAGACGGACAACAAAGTGATCTTATAAGGGTTCCGTTTTTTTCCTTTTAAAAAACGAAGATACCTACGCAAACATAAGCTCAATCTTCAAAAACCAGCATGTTTCCCTAAACACGTACGAGTAGGTACATTGTGTAAGCTCCTAGAGGCCGTCCTTATCAGTACAAAAGCAGTGTACCAAAAGGTATGAAAGAAAGTTCATTCTCTTTAAGTGTGAGATATTTCTTATACATGTTAGTAGGTTACTAGGTTAAATGTAAGGTGAATCTTCAGTTCGTATTTTATGGTCCAATATGGATAAGAATAATGTTAAGAGAATAATGTTATTCTTAAAGATAATAAAGCGTATGTTAAATGTAGCGTAATGTGATATTCTATAACACAAATTACTTTCTCTACTCTTGTACTTTTATCTGTCTTTTATCTGTCTTTCGTGATCAAGATCACGAACCCTAACATAAGAACATACATAATTTGAGTTCAGAGAAGTCTATACTCTATTCCCCATAACAGCACTAGTGTCATTATAGTCACATTACGATACTGCTAGCAGTTAAACAAAACTTTCCGAAATAAATTCATTGATGCCTACATAAAAAAGTATTTATGTCACACCTGGCCATAATGTGACTTTTTCCGCACGCTGCGCGTACGGAAAAAGCCGCTTTCTGGCCAAGTGTAGACATAAAATGATGTACACAACACGGGAGGTAATAAAGAAAGCCCTGGATCACATATTTACGTCCCTCGCTTGCAGCTCGGGCCGCAAACTTCTGCGATCTCGGCCTGTCTTTGTATTACCACCCTAGTTATGTAATGTACTATTTTAATATTGTCACTGCGTGTCACTAGCGAGTATACGTCAGATTAAAAAAAAGTTTACCATAGACACATACTTATTATATTGTCAGTCATATGTCATATTTGCCTTGTTTGCGAGCTATGTTTAATGTTGTATTTTATATTTTAAAACCTAGTCGTAGAAAAATTATTGTATGCAACGCAACGTTGTATAATTAAGTCAAAAAACGCTCATGGCGTCTCCATTTGCGATACTCGCCGGCGCGGCGGCTCGTATCGCAACTCGCGCCATTCGCATTTTTTGAGCCTACTTATACAAGTGTTGCATAAAATACTATTAAAAGATTTCAACCTTTATAGTAGATCGTTATACTAATGGAACAAAAAAGAAAATCATAGTCAGGTCTCATTTTACTGAGATATAGCTAACTTTTAAAAAAGTCATTAAAAAATTACAGGTGACCTGTATATTAAACGATATTTTCTGGCACCTGATATCTTAGTTTGACGTCTTTAAATGTAAGTCATGGAAGTTAAGCACCAACTAAATTGTATATTTATAAGTCGAAACCAATCCAAGCAAATATATGATATCATTTTCAAAATAAATAAGGCACTTACATTAATTAGACAATATAAAAAGAATAGTGAAATTTTCTGCTAATTTTATATTATAAATTTCTTCTTAGAATTACGAGCTCTTCAATCTCAAAAAAAATAAAAGAAGAAAAGTATCCCAAAATTTCAATAAATTAATGAAACTTTCCTTTTTGTAACCGTTATACAAAGTGGAAAAAACAGTAACACAATGGGAAAAAAAGGTTGACACATTTTTTTTCCTCATTGAAATTCTAAGAGCGCATAATTATAAGAAGAAATATCATAAAATTAGCAGAAAATCCCACAATAAAAAACAACATTTTTTTTGAAATGCTTTTTAAGTTCATTTTTTGACATCTGATACTTGTCTGGGGCTTAAAAATGTAAATCTAAGTCTCTATAAGTACTTTCTTTCATTTTACATAAGAAAAATCGTGCATTATCTGTCATGCAATATCAATAAAAACCATCAAGATATCGTAAAACAAGAGTTTTGCGATCTTTGACACATAATAAGAGACTTTTTTGTATGATGTATCCGTTCTAGGCATGATTTTTCTAATCTAAAGTAAAATGCAAAAAAAGAAAAATGCAAAAGCAGCGGGACATTATAGGCTCCAAATATTAATAATGAATTAGAATGGGATATAATATTTGTTATATTACTTACCGTAGAAGCAGCCTCTTTGTAAAGTTTCTCTGTAGCCTTATCGCGACACGTCTCTGGATGCTGAAACCCTCTCCGATGATAAATGGATGCCCTACGTGATTCACTGCTATTGTACAAAAAAAAACTGCCCGCCCGTTGGGCCTTTGAATTATTTTAATGCATTAAAAGAAAAGAAGGTCGACTTTGATTTATCGACTAGAAAATAACGAGTATCACCCCTTTACAAATATCGCTGTCATGTGTTTATAACTATAACAAATTACTTTTCGCCCTAGAAATTTAAGTTGTATCGTCTTGGGTTTTTGAGATCAATCAAGCAAGCTTAGACGTGACGTTTTAATAAAGTCGTGATTCAGCATCTAGTAAATAAATGAGCGTAATGTGGGAAAATAAATGTTTAAAAATTCACTTAAAAATTGCGAACCCTTGTCAACCTTTGTCTGCTTATAAAGAGATTAAGTGACGTTCATGAGTAATTTATGTGTTTGTTTGTTCAACGAAATGGAAGCTTGATCAGTTTGAAATTAAATTCTACCTATGCTCCACGCACGTTTTAATGAAAAAAGTTAGTCTTAAAATTTCCCAAAAGATGGCCCAGCCCTGGAAACGACATTTTAAATTCATGATTTTTTTTCCACTTTTGTTTAGTTTAAATTTTCATGTCATCTTTTTAGCACATTTACAAAAAATACTTATCAATATTTAAACCTAATATTTATACATTATAAATAAAAATCTGAACAATATGCGAAAAAAAAAAACAAGTAGGTTAACTACTTACAAAAACATGCCTATATTAAAAAAAAAATAAGACGTTTTTTTTATTTGCGATACGTAAGCATTTGACTTCGATCTCACCTGTTGGAAAGTGAAGATGAAGTCGATGATGGAGCATGTTTACCTAGATAATGCCTATTCACTTGACTTGAAGCGATCCAAGTTATATTTTTCCGGGAAAAGTTCTGCTAGAAAAGAGTTCCACTCCTTAGCTGTCCTAATAAGGAAAGTGGAAGCACAGCGCTTTGTGCGAGTCGTTGGTATATCGACAACGTAAGGATGAAACCCAAGTCCACGCCTAGTCCCATAATGACGAAATGGAGATGGCGGAATCAATTCATGCAATTCCAACCCACACTCGCCGAAATCTATCCTGTAAAAGACCGATAAGATAACATAACAAACAAATATTAAAGTCAGATTTAGAAATATACGAGATAAATGCACGAGTCACTAAAAAAATAAACTGACTGGAAATTTTCCTTTTTGCAAGTTAGTTAGAACGAGTCCTTAGCATTCCTGAAAACTCCACCATTTCTCCACTAAGGCTTCAAAACTATTTTCCAATGAAAGCCTAAGAGAATACCTAACCACAAAAAAGTGCCCACTAAACAGTAGATAAATGAAATTGCTCAAAAACCTCGAGAAACTTTTCACAAATGCTAACAAAATGTTCTTGTCTTATTGCCTCTGAGAGTTATTTCTCAACTTTTCAATCCTCCCCGTACTTATAACTTTTCCCATCACAATGACTTCACTTAAGGAGATACAAATAACAGAAGTCTCGTAAATGAATCTTTAAATACATTTAGTAAGTTTTTAAATAAGTTATGCTTCATCATCATCATTTCAGCCATAGGACGTCCACTGCTGGACACAGGCCTTCTCAATAGACTTCCACATGGGCCGGATAGAAGCGACCCGCATCCAACGAGCTTGCAGTCCCCGCAACCCTAACCAGGCCATCCGACTAGACATGCGCGAAACGGTGCTTCAAAAAGTAATGCTATATCACATCACTTTTCCGAAAACGTAATATCACACTGAGATATCACATCACTCGAAACATCACCCGTTCATAGTCGATGACGATACGCATTACGCAGCAGCGCGGGCGGGCGCGAGATAGCAACATCACTGCTATCACCTACATTACGCAGCGCGTGTTCCCTGGACTCTAGGGCGTCTTTTGAAACTATTACGCTCGCTTCACTCGGTCGCTCGCTCTCACTCGCGCTCGGGCAATGTTATTTCAAGTGATGTTTGGAGTGATGCTTTATTTCTCGAAGTGATGCGTAATGCAACATCACGCGTTCGAGTGATATCTCACTTGTGATATTACGCGCATTACTTACACATGTCTACATCCGACCACCTTGCAGGTGGCCGTCCCACGCTGCGCTTGCCAGTACGTGGTCTCCACTCGAGAACCTTTCTGCCCTGACAGCCATCGGTTCTTCGAGCTATGTGCCCTGCCATTGCCACTTCAGTTTTCTTACCCGGTTTGCTATGTCGGTGACCTTGGTTCGTCTTCGAATCTCCTCATTTCTGATCCAATCTCGCAGAGAGATCCCGAGCATATTGCCCTTTCCGTAGCTTGCTGATGTGAGCTTCCTTAAGAGGCTTATAGTTAGAGACCACGTCTCGGCTCCAAATGATAAGTTTAAGTATACACAACAACTTAACATTTTAGGTACTATTTATTTAATGGGTATGCTTAATTTTTTGTCACAAATACCTAAAGTCCGAACAAAAATTTTATTAAGGCGAGGCTAGACCAGAATCGGGCACGGAAGCCTAGTTTCCAAATCATTTTTAGAGCACTTATTTGACTCGTAGGTCACTGTAAAACATATATAATAATATTCAGAACTGTATCTAGGGCTTCCTCTCACTTAGAACACGATAGCGAACACTTCGCTCGATAGAAAAGTAGCGCGAAAACACTATAAAATAAAGTATTTTTTTCATTTTGTTCATTACCAGTTACCTTTTCTGACAAAATTAATACCTGACAATCATGATTTTACAGTCATGCAGGGCATCCTCTCATGTTTGGGTTGATAACGTATACTTTTATGTTAGAAATCGAAGATAATCTGCAATAATCTGCATTCCGCCCGACCCTAGTTGTTTGTGAAATGCAAGCCAGGTCCTACCGGGCCTTAAGTACTTAGCCATCCCAAGTAATAATCCAAACTAATAAAAAAAAAAAGGGAGTGGAAATTGTATTGGGAATCAATAATTTCGCAAGTAAGGGACATTAGAGTACAGTATACAGGGTGTCCCTAAAACCAACTTTTATACGATCAGGGCTGATAGACCAGCTCATAAGAACCTAGATTAAGCAAATTTGACCTCAGTAAAAATCTCTTAGTTTTCGAGATATTGACGTTTTTGTAAAACTCGTGCTAAGTGATACCCTGACTCGGTGTTTTGAGTGTCATTGCTAAAATATCAAGTATTTTACAAATCTGTATTTTGCTATGTGTGGCCAAATAACTATGCTATTGAACGTATTTTCTATTTTTGCTAATTTATTCATGCTGTGGACACAGTACAATAACAAAAAAAAATTATTCGATTTTTTTCAAATTTCACCTCTGACTTCCAACTAGCGTGGTGAAAAAAAAATGTAGCAACATAACCAGGCATTCAACGTAAAAAAATTACGCATTTATTGTAGTTTCTAAAATGGTATAAAATTTACTAAACACTGTAATAATTTTTGAAATAATGATATTTTGTTACAAAATTAACTGTCTACCGCCTTCATCTCATACGATCCGGTTGAACTAAGTTTGCACCTGGCGTGCTTGACATCACATACAAATTAGGTGCAAACTTCACGTAATCGTCAATATCTCGAAAACTAAGAAATTTTTATGAGGTCGATTTTACTCAGTCTCGTTTCTTATGAGCTGGTTTATCAGCCCTGTTCGCCATTTTGTAAAAGTCGCGAATTTTGATAGCCTGGATCAGTCTTTCGAATGTCATGACTTCAAATTTCAGTATTTTCTTAATCTGCTTTTTGTTAAACATTACTTAATAATTATGCTTAGCTTAGTTCAACCGGATCGTATGAGATGAAGGCGGTAGACAGTTAATTTTGTAACAAAATATCATTATTTCAAAAATTATTACAGTGTTTAGTAAATTTTATACCATTTTAGAAACTACAATTAATGCGCAATTTTTTTACGTTGAGTGCCTGGTTATGTTGGTACATTTTTTTTTCACCACGCTAGTTCGAAGTCAGAGGTGAAATTTGAAAAAAATCGAATAATTTTTTTTTGTTATTGTACTGTGTCCACAGCATGAATAAATTAGCAAAAATAGAAAATACGTTCAATAGCATAGTTATTTGGCCACACATAGCAAAAAACAGATTTGTAAAATACTTGATATTTTAGCAATGACACTCAAAACACCGAGTCAGGGTATCACTTAGCACGAGTTTTACAAAAACGTCAATATCTCGAAAACTAAGAGATTTTTACTGAGGTCAAATTTGCTTAATCTAGGTTCTTATGAGCTGGTCTATCAGCCCTGATCGTATAAAAGTTGGTTTTAGGGACACCCTGTATAATAACAATAATTTTTCTCCCTACAAAAGCTACATTGCGCGCTTGAATGTGTGCGCGCCGTGTACAAACGCGCTACTGCACCATGCTCCAGTATGGATCGCACTCACACAAACGTGCTATCGCGCTTCTGTGTGAATACGTATTGCACACACCTAAACGGCCGAAGTTGGAGTACTTGTTCGTCTTTGTACTTTGATAAAAGTACACGAGACTTCGTCGCGAGCAGAGCTAGTACGCAAATAAATGAGAGTCAAGAAAGCGAAAATGATACAAATTTAGAGTGTTTTATATTTACTTACGTCAGTTAAACTAATTGTTTCATGGAAATAGTCTATGAATTATAAGACAGAAACGTTTGAACGGAGACGCAATTAGACAGAAACTTTGAGAAATTATTTACCGTAATAAACACGACTCCGAATCTTTTGACAAAATAAATCAACGATTCAGAAAAACATTTGCTAATCTATAATGCTTCATCTTTATATATAATTATGTATAAATACAGCTTAAAGTTCTCATTTCTCATTTCTTTTGATATTCTGGCGTATCGTATTTTTTTCAAAATTCTATCTAATTTCCCAGGAAAATGTTCTATTTTATCGTAGTGTAATTAAAATGAGTCAGATTTTGTGTTTACGTACCAATTATTAATAATACGGCGCTATCATACAGTGGTTCAGATATTTTTTTTGTCAGCCTGACTGTCCCACGACTGCTATAATTTAGAATAAAACAACAATACTTAAAAGTATTGTTATAGTCACTTGGGTTGGAAAATACTAAGTTATCATTACACAGAATAAATAAACAAAAAATATAATTTGTGGTTTCGTTACTATTATAGTAACGAAACCACAAAGTTTTAATTTTTTTTTATGTTTTTTTATCTTCTTAAAGAAAAATTAAAGTTAATTTCGGAATGCTTAAATTACACTGAAAAATAAATGTATGGCAAAACTAAATGCACTTTTTCGTGCTTAAAATGAGAAAGTGCTATTTTTTCATAACATTACAGAGTTTACAGACTTAGTACAGCCACAGAATAAGTAATAGTACTTCGTACAGAACTCGCACTGTCTAACAAAACCCACGTTCGAGTCACAAAAATGCGCCGAATCCTACCTTCTCGCTCTAACTCATAACGCGCGCTCTTTCTGGTCACCACGCCCACCGCTAGGGTTGTCGACAAAAATAAAATGATTATTATAGCTTGAATTTCCTAGTGAACTAGGGATAGTTAAAAAAATATTTGCGTGACGTTATATAATTGTTTTGATACACGTCGTCATACATATTTAGGTACACACATACATACATAGGTACATACATACTGGTCAAACACAACCTTCCTTTGGGCTTCGCCGCAGTCGGGTAACATACATACTTACATACATATCTGTCAAACACATAACCCTCCATTGGGCTTCGCCACAGTCGGGTAACTTACATACGTACATACATACCGGTTAATCACATAACCCTCCTTTGGGCTTCATAGGTTTCACACACAGGCGCTGCCGGTTGACAGCGCAGCCCTGGGCTTGCCTAAAGCATTAGGCAAGGAATAATAATAATTACCGCGAAACAAAATCGCGGTGTGAGACACGCCTGGTACAGCGAGCACGCAACGATGACGTCACCGTCGGCGTCCGTTTTGTATGGGGCGTTGGGGCGTTTTCAACGCTCGGTGCGGTCGGCTACTTTTGATTGCAATTAGTGACTGCTATTTATATTAATAGTAATCCAAATGTAGTAGTTATAGAGTGTTCCTCACAAATAGTAGAATCGATTTACATCAGAAACAAAATTTAGTGCGCAAGCTTATTGCGTTACAATATTTGTGCACAATAATTATATTGTAGGTGGATTGCCAATATGTGACTCTGCGATTCAAGGGGCCTATAAATTAAATTGTTGAAAATACTCGCTCGGACCCAATTGTAATTTAGTGTGATCGTTAAAAGTTTTACGACCAATCTTCGGCCCTCCTGCCATAATCTGTTTTAGTCGCCACCATTAAACTTGCCTATCAGATTTCCTCGAGACGACTGATGGCTTCATTTACGTTGTTATCTGTTTCTGTAATGTTTGTAATAATGTTATATTTCCGCCCTAGGGCTTATTTTTCCATGTGCGGTAAAGAAGCGTAATGCTAATGTACACTTATGGAAATTTATTGATTTGCAGGTTAATCGTCTTCTTAATTTGTCCAATGTATGACCAATGTCAGGCTGTCCAGCACAACTGTCACGTGTTACAGTTGAGTTACAGGTAAAGAATTATGTTTATGCCACACCTGGCCATAAAGTGGCTTTTCCGCACGCTGCGCGGAAAAGCCGCTTTCTGGCCAAGTGTAGACATAAAATGATGTACACAACACGGGAGGTAATAAAGAAAGCCCTCTATCGCATATTTACGTCCCTCGGTTGCAGCTCGGGCCGCAAACTTCTGCGATCTCGGCCTTTCTTTGTATTACCACCCTAGTTGTGTAATGTACTACAACCTGCTAAACATTAAAATCTAAGTGTACATATCGAACGCGCTGCATCAAAGTCGCAGATAAGAATTAATTTATTATTTTCAACACACTTGCTCATAAAGTGGCTCTTATTTTAAGGTTCTTACGCGCGGAACGGAGTTTATTACACACAAGTGTTTTTTACTTTACATTTCCGTAATAGTGATGTAATTACCGCAAATTGACCAATGAGAGCACGCCATTATTCCCGCGCCGCCGCTCAGCGCCATGTACGCGTATATGGCGCGCGCCCCGCACCACACCATGCCTAGAGGTGTTGTTAGATAACCCACAAAATAAATACAAAAATATAAATTTCAAATGATAAGTATTGTTTTTTTATTCACTGGCACAAATACAGATTGCCCAAAGTGGTCAGCAATATTGACCAAACGGGACACAGACCAACCAAAAAAAATTGTTTTTTTATTCGCAAATGTGTTGAAAAACGTCGTATGATACTCGTGGGCATTGGGATTACAGCCCTCGCCTGACGGCTCGGGCTGTGCAACACAGCCTCGCTTGTAATGACCAACATAGCCCACTGGTATCATAATGACTCACTATTTTTTTGTAGTCTATTTATTATCTACTTTATTTTTCTTTCTGACGAGTTTCTTCTCTTCAGAATGCCACTATCCGAAGCGCTGGCTAGATTCGGATTTGTAAAGTTCATCTGTTTGGAATTATATTAATTTGGATATACACCGTGGGCCCGTATAACCCGACCAACTTTAACCATAGATTCTAACAACTATTAGAAGTAAAAAAAGTTATGTGACGTATAGTCGATTAACGCTTACTTTCCGAGATATTCATATTTTTTTAAATAAAAACTCCCAAGTGTGTAACAAGCCCTAATAAATGTGACTAAGATACTTTTACTGATTTTTCAAAATCCTTTAACTACACAGCAATTAACCTGCGCAGTATTAGATGGTAAGCGATTACAAAGCCAAAATATTGACCTTTCGCTTCCATTTTAGCTTTTTCTTTCCTTTTTAATAACTTTTCCTCCAGTAAGGATATGTTTATAAAGAGGGACTGAATTTATTGATTTGTTTTGTTCCATAAGACTATTAATGTAAAAATTCGACCTATGTTGATATAACGTTATTTACTTGTAATACCATCAATACGTGGTTAAAGTTGGTCGGGTTGTACGGGCCCACGGTGTATATTAGATAAATGCTCGGATTTTTTAATGAATATCATTAATATATGGTTTTTTAACACGCCAGCATTACAGCCGAGTGTATCAATCAGGGCTCGGAAACGGTATTCTAGTTATGACACTGCAAAAACTGTAACATCAAAATGCTGGAAGTATCAATACAATAGTAGATTGTGTCACAAGGGAGCAAAATGATGTATTTACGGTGAGGGCGTATATTGAATCCTGAACGAAGCGAAGGATTATACAATAGAATCCCGAGCGTAGCGAGGGATTCTAAAGTATAATCCGGAGCGTAGTGAGGGATTCAAGTGTTAACGCCCGAGGTGAAAATAGTTTTGCTACCGAGTGACACATACTGCTTTTCACACCGACTATGAGGAAAATTCAAATACAAACGCTACCTACCAAAATAACGAAATATATAGTTACTCAAAGAGCATCACACATTATTATTAAAAATTAAATGTTAAATTGTCAAATGTATAGTCTATTATTATTTTATAAAACAATTATTAATTTTTATGGACGAGACGAAAATATCACTTCCAAATTATATTTATGGCCCTCGCCTGCGGCTCGGACCACAAACACCTGTGATCTGGGCCATTCCTTATTATACCGCCCTCGGTGTGTAATTTAAGTCTATGTATGGCATATTCTAAGTGGGTTCAAACTAAAAATACCCTGTTGTCCTTGAACAGAAAAGTGCTACTTTGATCCCTCTTATGAGGGAGCAAAATACTTTTTTCTGAATAGGAGGTGTGAAAAGTATTGTTATGCATTAACCATCCCTGGAGGTTTGGATGTTTTACTAGTTTGAAATTTCCTAAAAGATACATTTTATCCTGGTAAGGAGCTTTCTTGGGTTTAATAACGGAAATAACGCAGGCAAAACCTCGGGTAAATGCTAGACTAATAATTAACAAGCTCAGACATATGTCGACAGTATATGGACTAGCGATTACTTTTAACTTTTTTCTTTAAAATAACTTTCTTAAGAAAACTGTGTGAGACGGAAATTGGTCCCTTGCCAATGGTTTCCCACCTCTGCCCCGGGGGAGTAGTGGAGCTATTAGAGGATAACAGTGCAGGCATTCCGTGCACTTTATAATTTATCACGTCTTTATTATTATTAAATGAATACGGGACTCAATCGCGTAAAAACATGATACATTTACCTCAACGTTTCGGACGTGCCGTGACGTCCATGGTCGAAGGGACTGAAGAGTCGAAGGGGCGCGTCCGAAACGTCGAGGTAAGTATATCATATTTTTACGCGATTAAGTCCCGTTTTCTTATAATTATGAGAGAAAACCGTGAAAAACAGAAATAATAAATCCAGCACGGTGGCGAATGATCATTTTGTCAGTAGATGCAGCACTCTAAGATTTCACATTCACTATCCTTTTTTGCAACTAATCTGAATATAATATTGATTTAAACTTTCACGATTTTCACTCATTATTATAACAAAACGGGACCATAGCGGAAAGGGTCAAAGAACACATCGCGGCTGTTAGAAAACTCCAAGTAGACAAATCGGCTATAGCGAAGCATGTGTTGGAGTCTGGATCAAACCACTGGATGGAGTTTCATAATACCAAGGTCCTGTCTACAGAACGCAATTACTATAGTAGAATTGTCCGTGAAGCGGTTGAAATCAAAAAACGCCGCAATTTCAATCGGGAAGATGGGTTAAAGCTTTCTTCGTCGTGGAATCCAGTCATCAGCATGTGTCAATATCATCAAGTGTCTTCCGGCAAATCGCCTGATGTTGTTAGTGTAGTGTGACAACCCTGATATGCAAAGTATTAATCAAGACCAAGTGCGGGTAGTTCGGAAAACCCGCGCGGCTAGAATATGTTGACACCCGCCTCGCCAGTCCCTTCGCGACCATGGACGTCACGGCACGTCCGAAACGTCGAGGTAATATCATGTTTTTACGCGATTAAGTCCCGTTTTGTTATAATAATAATCTGAATATAGCTGGGTCGATTTCAGAGCGTGTCAACCGCCGTCATCACCAATCCCGAAATTTCGACGATTCTTTTTAAGAATGTATCCCATTGTTTTGATAAAATCCGAAATAGGTACCTACTCACTTTTTTCATGTTTTGTACAAACATTATAAATTTTTTTTTCTACTCCTGTACTGTTATCTGTGTTTTACTTGGTCACGAACACTAATATAAGAACATACATAATATGAGTTCAGAGAAGTCTATACTCTATTCCCCATAACAGCACTAGTGTCGTTATAGTCACTTTACGTTATTGCTAGCAGCCACAGACTTCTAAATCTAGGTTAAACTTAGGTCAAGGATTAAGCGCTCAATTTTAACTTTACGGTAAAAATGCACAACTACCAACTTAACAAACAATTAAATTCCTACGGTTTTTAAGAAAAACAAAACTTTCCGAACTAAATTAATTGATGCCAACATAAAAAAGTATTTTTAATTTAAGTATATTTTAAATTAAAAAAAAAGTTTACCATAGACACATAACATGTCAGTCAAACGTCATATTTGCCTTGTTTCCAGGTTATTATTAATTTTGTATTTTATAATTTAAAACCTCGTCGTAGAAAAAGTATTGTATGCAACGTTGTATAATTAAGTCAAAAAACGCTCATTGCGTCTCTATTTGCGATACTCGCCGCGTTCGCGGCTCGTATCGCAACTCACGCAATTCGCATTTTTTGAACCCACTTATACAACTGTTGCATAAAATACTATAAAAAGATGTCATCATAATATCGAGGTTGGTGATGACGGTGGTTGAAACGCTGTGAAATCCACCCAGCTATATCTGTAATCATTCACCTAAACTCTCCTGCCGACATCTATACAATACTCTATCCAAGTATAATGACAGACAAGTACCTAGTCACATTTCGGCCTTTTAGGAGCGCCCCATACCTATTCAAGGTCGAGTCGCAGACAGTACGAACCGTACTTGCGCATTCTTACGCATTCGTAAAACTTTGCCTGTAGTGCGTTCGTTCACGGCGCGCACACATGCAAGCGCGCGATGTGCCTTTTGTAAGAAGAAAAATTACTGTTATTATATCTTTAATTATATTATACCTTCACTTCAAAAAGTTCAATAAGTACAGTAAATATTGGGCTGATCGAGTAAATAAAACCTCTTCTGACAAAAAAAGATAGTGGCCAGTCTTTGCAATTTACGAGGGTCGAAAAATAAAAAATCCCGATGATAAAAGTAAAAGTTACTTACGAGGTTGGTTTTAGTTGAAATGGAACCTTTTCACACATAAAACCACTGGATTTGGAAGAGAAAATTGGAGCGATGATTCAACAGTTTGAAAGCGGCAAGGGCGTAACTAAGAAAAGTAATGACAGCGAAATTATATGTATGACGAAGTGAACAAATAGCTTAGCCGGTCTCAATCATTGTTACTATTTGGGCGCGTATATCAAGGAAACATTCGGAAATGGACACACTCCGCTACTTCAATTAATCACTTAGTCATAAAAGATGTATTATTATAAAAAAAAGAATTTTGAAATTTGTTTTTTTTTTTTATTTTTCGACTTAGTTCATGTGAACACACTTGCCACTAAATTACTGTGATTTAAAACAAGTTTAAGAGCCAATGGATTAGTTCGCGAACACAACAACATCCATTCGGCACATACCGCGCCAAGTACGCGCGCGTATCTCCAGCTGTCAACCACTGTCAAATCCTTCAGTTGACATTGTCTCTATGTTCAACGAAAAACTCCATTCGGGATACTGAATTTCCCGTTCTCAAATCATTAAAACATAATTATAGAAATATTGAGCAAATGCATTGAAAAATCAAATACGATCGACTACAGCTAATGCCGGATTTGAACCCGCACCTCTGTCATTCCGGGACAGCGAGTTATCCAATTTCTCCAATTAGCTTCTGACGTCACCGCACGTAAGTTTTGAATGTGTGATAAGGGGGTTAGTCTCATCTCGTCTAAAAAAGCAGCTGGTCTAAGCAGTAACTAGTCTAAAAAGCAACTGGTCTAATTAGCAACTCGTCTAAAAAGTAACTGGTCTAAGTAGCAACTTCTCTTTGAAAAAATAAATGTATTACAACTATGTGCTTAAACGCACTTTTTCGTGCTCAAAATGGCAAAATGCTATTTTTTTATACAACTTAACCGATGACGTCATAGGTTCCTCCCGTTTTGTATAGAGCGTTTTCAATGCTCAGTGCGATGAAAATGGAATTGTTAAACAAAGCGCAGATAATTCCCAATTCGTCTGTACCCACACCGATAACCGAATGAAACAACACGGTCTCACCAGGGGCGTATTTTGAAATTTGGCGCCCCGGGCCAATAATGTTTCGCCGCCCCAGAAGTCAAGGAAAAAAAATATTTAAATAAAAAAACACTCTACGTCTACTTTTTTTTTGCGGTGTACTAATTTGTTTGCAAAGCCATTAATGATGATTTAATTACTTATAATTCAGTAACTTTATACATCAGAGCTTGGGACAAATCTGGTAGTACTGATATTTTGCAGACTTATAATAATCCAGTTGGTACAGTAGGTATAATATGTATAATAAGCAAAGAAATAAGAATGCTCCAGTATCGAGCGCACTCACACAAACGAGCTATCGCGCGTCTTTGTGAATAAGTGTCGCGCGCTCCTAAACGGCCGAAGTTAGACTACTTGTTCGTCTGTATACAGTTTATACTTTGCCTCGAGAGCGGAACTTAACTTTGTCAAAAATCGAAAAAACCGTAAAAAATTGGGAAACTACCTTTTCATGACGTTTTTAAGGTAGACTAAATTTACAATACCCATGAGACTAGAATTGTCTCTGTAGACCCAATAGTTTCCGAGATAAAGCCTTTCAAAGTTTATAATTTTTTCGAACTTCGCATTTTTTTGCAATATTCTGTCGTTCTGAATGAATTTTGACCCTGATTCTTTGTAACCCCTGTTATACTATCGAAGCCTTGTACGTTATGGGATGTTAACAAAGAAAATGAGAAGTGTGAACGATGATGTTTAATGACAAGCTAAGCTACGAATAATGAAATAAAAAAAGGTAAGGACAAAAAAAGTTATACGTTTATTAGTTAGTAAATTGAGTTGTTCAAAATCAATAAGTTTAGTTATTTTAGCCCTCTTGGAAGGGCGGCACCGATCGCAGTGAGGATGATCAGCATGTCAATGTCCTCACCAAAATTGCAAATTACAAATTTTGAAAACCTTTATCTCGGAAACTATTGGGTCTATAGAGATAATTTTATTATTTCATATTGTAGAAAATTTAGTGTATTTTAAAAATGTCTTGAGAAGGTAGGTACTATCAAAAATTAGTCCTTTAGGGTTATAATCACCAAATTCTGAAAACCGAAATTTTCGCGATTTTTCAGATTTTTGACAAAGTTGCGTTTGGCGCTCGAGGTCACTAACTTAGATTATTCATTCAACATCATAAACAAGTTTGCAAAAAATCAGAACTACTGGATTTTCGCAAAGTACCCCGTACTTTCAGGTGACAAGGTTACTGGATACTTGCGTTGTTTTGCAAAACAGGCTTAAATATTGAGAAACCGCCTTCTCTTCACTCTGCGCCCCGCCCGACCGCGCACTTTTTGGAGCATACCTATAGGTACTTATTGTACTTACCACGCCGTATGTTTTTAATAATAGACGACCGTATATTCGATAAAATAATAATTAACCACAAAATTAAAAAAATTAAAACAACCGGCTTTCAATAAGCTAATTTCGATAATAAATGCCGAGACTATGTAAAATAACCAACTCGTCGCCTATAATATTTTAAAAGTTCTCTCAATAACTGTAAGATCCCATCATCAGCTCGTGATTTGGTTGCAATGGGAAAATAATGTTCAGCCATGTTCGAGTAATCGAGTAACAAACGTATAAATTGAATGCCGTTTTTCCTTTGCGGAGGTCAGTTAACATAAACACACATGAGACTCTATAAAAATACCCAAATCACCATATGTGTGACTATAATATTTGAAGAGTTCCCTCGATTTCTCCATGATCCCATCATCAGATCCTGATTTGGTTGCAATGAGACCACCTCTGACTTATACCCTTTCAAACAAAAAAAGAATTTTCTAAATCGGTCTAGCCGTCTTCAAGTAATCGAAGAACAAACCTACATAAAATTTTCTCTTTGTTTTGAAGTCGGTTAACTCTAGAAACTCATTTCTAATAAGAAATGCTCGAGAAACTATGAAAAATACCAAAATCGCTATATGTGTGCCTATAATATTTGAAGAGTTCCCTCGATTTCTCTAAGATTCCATCATCAGATCCTGATTTGGTTGCAATGGGACCACCTCTGAAATATACCCTTTCAAACAAAAAAAGAATTTTCTAAATCGGTCTAGCCGTCTTCAAGTAATCGAAGAATAAACCTACATAAAAATGTTTCTTTGTTTTGAAGTCGGTTAACTCTAGAAACTCATTCCTCATAAGAAATGCTCAAGAAACTATGAAAAATACCAAAATCTCTATATGTGCCTATAATATTTGAAGAGTTCCCTCGATTTCTCCAAGATCCCATCATCAGATCCTGATTTGGTTGCAATGGGACCACCTCTGAAATATACCCTTTCAAACAAAAAAAGAATTTTCAAAATCGGTTTAGCCGTCTTCGAGTAATCGGTGAACAAACACACAAAAAAAAAATAATAATAAAAAAAACATACAGACGAATTGAGAACCATCGTTCTTTTGAAAGCCGGTTAAAAAAGGTGAGAAGTAAAAGTCAGTTGAATGGTGCCAAAACCAGAATTAAAGGCAATCGGCTCGTGGCCGATTGGCGCCCCTAGCCGATTGGCGCCCCGGGCCATGGCCCGGATGGCCCTAGGGTAAATACGCCCCTGGGTCTCACCTTACCCAACGTTCACAATACGCATGTGGACTGGATTTGGTTTCTGATGTAAATTAATTCTACTATTTGTGAGGAACAAATATTTATATCCCATGAAAAACATAACATATAAAAAATTGCAAGTCCGCAACCTCTACTGTACTTTACCGTAAAAAATTGTGAGATAATTATAATATAAAACCAAGTCGGGTAATTTATGACCGTAACGATATTACACATCTTCATATTTTTAATAAATACATAGATTGACTTGACCATCGCCCATGGCAATAGAATCTACATGCAACAAAACCATTGCAAACGCCGCATACAAATCGGTAGCATTCTGTGACGTCATAATGCGCCCTCGCTGTATTAAGTTTGTATAAGGAAAATTTGCAATTTGTCATTTTGTGCCCTACCTACCTGCTTCGCCGCCGCTTCCACCGTATCTTACTATACACGCGCCGCCCGTACCACCGTATGATAACTAAATAGGGTTCAACCCACAAATACACATAGTTTTTTTCATCACACTTGCTCGAAAATGGTGTCATCACACGTAGGTTATGCGGGCCGTAAATGACCTATTACGCCCTAGGGCGTAATGGTTTTCTTTTTAAATTTGAAACGCTAGTTCTGTTTTACTCTTATTTGTCATTTTCAAAGGAAACGCCAACTAACTTTTATTACTGAAATATTTATTTAAAGAGAACTGTTATTGCAAATACATGTAAAAACATATTTCTGTAACATTAATTAAATGTTTAAATATAGTATTTCAGTATTTTGCAAATATAAAATAAACTATTTTTAGTCTTTACCGCTATGGTTTCCGAACGTGACTTGACGTTCGCATTGTCTATGGAATATGTCACTAATGTCACTGTCAGTTTTACAATTTTATTTAGGTTAAGTAAGGTTATTTTAATCAGATTTCCTCACAAGTGTGATGAAAAACATTGTGTGTGCCACGGGCGGTAAAGGAATTACAAACTCGTGTTATTAAAGCCCTCGGCTTCGCCTCGGCCTTGTAACAAACACTCGTTTGTAATTCTTTACTTACCGCCCTTGATACACAATGTACTATTTCATCACACTTGCTCGAAAATGGTGTCATTACACGTAGGTTTTGCGGGCCGTAAATGACCTATTACGCCCTAGGGCGTAATGGTTTTCTTTTTAAATTTGAAACGCTGGTTCTGTTTTACTCTTATTTGTCATTTTCATAGGAAACGCCAACTTACTTTTTTAACTTTTATTACTGAAATATTTATTTAAAGTGAACTGTTATTGCAAATACATGTAAACACATATTTCTGTAACATTAATTAAATGTTTAAATATAGTATTTCAGTATTTTGCAAATATAAAATAAAACATTTTTAGTCTTTACCGCTATGGTTTCCGAACGTAACTTGACGTTCGCATTGTCTATGGAATATGTCACTAATGTCACTGTCAGTTTTACAATTTTATTTAGGCCGGCTTTACACCTGTAAGTTTTACTTACGTAAGTAAGGACGCAGCTATACGTTAGACTGAGATAGCTGACTGACTATCTCAGTCTAACGTATAGCTGCGTCCTTACTTACGTAAGTAAAACTTACAGGTGTAAAGCCGGCCTTAGGTTAAGTAAGGTTATTTTAATCAGATTTCCTCACAAGTGTGATGAAAAACATTGTGTGTGCCACGGGCGGTAACGGAATTACAAACTCGTGTTATTAAAGCCCTCGGCTTCGCCTCGGCTTTGTAACAAACACTCGTTTGTAATTCTTTACTTACCGCCCTTGATACACAATGTACTATTGCACGAAAGTTTATCAAGCTATAGCTTGAAAACGGTGATAGATATCAACATAGTTTATTTGGGGAAAATAATGTATTAAAGTTAAACAATGCCATATTTGCAGGAAAGTCCCTCGTTCCGTTCCACCCTGTATGTTTGTCAGGGCTCGTAAACCGGTATTTGCTCCATACAAAAATACCTTTACCGGTATTTTTATATGAAGAAAATACCAGTTTGAGCCTTGATTTCAATGCATCGCCGCTTAGATAACAAACAAGTTCAAATGGGTGTTCACGAGTTTCGAAGAAGGCAACATGGATGGATGCGGTATATTAGCCGCGCGTAGTACAAACATTATTGAAAACAGTGTTTTGTTTATATTTTTAACAAATTCATGTATGTCTTGTGTTGATATTTATTAATAAGATAAAAGAGTGTTAACATGTTTAATATTTATTATGAATTTAAGGAAATATTAATATATTTTTATTTTATTTTTAATTTCTTGTATTTTTTTGTAATTATTATACTTAGCTATATAACAATTTCATTTTATTGTATTAGATTAATGTTCCCCGTTCGGAGGTATGCCATCAATTTTGTTGGTGAGCTGTTGGTGCTACGCAGGGGTCAATCCACCCAGCCTATGGGTTGCGTCCACAAAACACCGAAGGCAAAATACTGAACAAAGATACTTTCGGATAAATAAAGTTGTGCCAAATAGAGGGAACCCTTAAAAATGCTACAGAGCAAACCATGACGACCGCTTTAGCTTAGTTGGTAGTGACCCTGCCTACGAAGCAGGGGGTCCTGGGTTCGAATCCCGGTAAGGGCATTTATTTGTGTGATGAGCACGAATATTTTTTCTCGAGTCATGGATGTTATCTATGTATTTAAGTATTTGTATCTATTAAATATATCGTCGTTTAGTATCCATAACACAAGCCTTATTGAGCTTACTATGGGACTAGTTCGATTGTCCCCTAATATTTATTTATTTATTTGGACTGAAATTACTGCAATGTAGACGAATCGCTCGACCAGAATTGTGTCTGACGGTAATTTCCATTTGGCTATCCTTTCAAGTATGCAATCCACTATCTCCGTAAATAGTACATATGCCTGTAAAGCATAAAGTGGCCGGCGAGGTAAACTTAAAAAATAATTGCACACGGGTTTAGAACGTGCAGTTTGCAACCACTTACGTATGTGTATTGTGTTGCGGGCATTTTAAATTTAGACTCTAATTTTTCAGTTTAGAAACGGCTAAAAATGCTTGGCGTAGAAAGCAACGGAAAACTGAGCTGCATTCTTTTTTTATGGGAGATTTTGGTTCTATTACTGTATATGATTCGAGAAGTTGTAAGGCTAATATTTAATAATAGTACATTACCAACGAGGGTGGTAAAGCCTTGCCCAGCCCTCGATCGCATATTTACGTCCCTCGCTTGCAGCTCGGATCGCAAAGATCTGCGATCTCAGCCTTTCTTTATTACCTCCCGTGTTGTGTACATCATTTTATGTCCACACTTGGCCAGAAAGCGGCTTTTATCATACGCATAGTGTGGCACAAAAGTGTTTATTTAGTTATTTTGATCAATGGCTTAATTATTATACAAGTTATTTTTGCGAAAATGAGGTTTGTGGATAACAGCGTCAGACCTGTAATGCAATTAATTAGGTCGCCGACGATTTATTCATTTATCGTACACATACAGTACTATAAATGCTAATGTATGTGTGTAACAGTATGTAGCTTCGGGCTATTGGAAATTATCGGGTTTGCAATTATCCCGTATTAAACATGCCGCATGTGAAATTGCGATGACAAATACGAGTAGAATTTTTATTAAACCGGAAACACGGCTGACGAAACAATAATAAGTTTATGTCAAAAAATATTTTTTTGACACAGGCTTTTATTGTCGACTGTACTTTTTTGAATAATCGCAAATTGCACATCATAACTAATCAATGAACCCAAACACGGGAAATTTATCTTATGTCATTTAGATTATCCTATGGTTACCATCCGCCTCCATCATCAGATCAGCTCCATGTCATAATAAAATTTCAGCTCAATCGATTGAAGATGTCTGCTTCAAAGTTAAGTTGCAAGATTCCATCCGAACAAACATAGTTACATACATACATTCCAACATTGCAAGTTAAATAAAAGCTAAAATAATTAAGTACATTACACAACTAGGGTGGTGAAATAAAGAAAGGCCGAGATCGCAGATGTTTGCGGCCCGAGCTGCAAGCGAGGGACGTAAATATGCGATCGAGGGCTTTCTTTATTACCTTCCGCGTTGTGTACATAATTTTATGTCTACACTTGGCTTGGATTGCTTGGCTTTTTCCGAACGCGTAGCGTGCGGAAAAAGTCACTTTATGGCCAGGCAGGTGTGGCATAAAAACTAATATGAGTACTTACCTACGAAAATGAAATCACATCGTATTACTAGATGCTACCCCGTGACTTCGTCACAAATTTTGAACTTGTAAGACATTACAAAATTTCTTATCCCGTGCAATCCTCGAGTTCAATTTGATCAATATTTTTTCTACTGTATTTACGAGAACTTATTTTTCATAGGCATTTTTTTTTGCAAATGCGTTGTACTATAAACCCCTAAAAGAAATGTATTTAATCAGGCAGGCTGTACGCTAGTTTGCCACCCTAGTTGTATAAAAAAAAACCAATCAACCCGTATAATTATATTTTTAGAAGCCCTAGTTGATAGTTTATCGCTATCCTTGTTATTGGTTCGCGCGCCGACTGAATACGAAAGGCTGCAAAGAGCTATGCTGTCATAAAAATGCTGAAAGGCTTTTAGTGCAGAACTCTTTAAAATTATGTAAAGTATACGCGCGTGTACAGACTCCGCAAGCGATCAAAGTTAAATTTCAATTTTGGATTCTTGCGTTGTTTATTTGAAGTAACTTTCTTTATTCGAGCGAAATAAAATATGCTCACTAGTTACTTCGTACCTTGTACTGAAAATTCTTTATTCTACGGTTTTTCTCGTTTTGTCTTTTTTACCCGACTGCGGCGAAGCCCAAAGGAGGGTTGTGTGTTTGACCTGTATGTATGTATTTATGCATTTATGTATGTATGTCCGTTCCTATGTCCGCTCGTAACTACTCAACGGCAGCACAACCGATTTAATTAGATAAATTACACGTCATTAGATTCGTCTTGATGGCGCCAGTGTCACTGGGGACGAAGTTTGTTAAAATAAACAAATGGTTGATATTATGCACTTTTAAAGTGCACCGCGGTTGGGTTTTTTAAAGTAAAAATGTAGTTATTACCTTATTTAACACTAGTTATTTACTTAAAATATATCGTCAGACGTAATCCAACAACCTAATTACCTACGTTAGATTATACAGGGTGTTCTACGACTAAGGCAATTGTTATTTAATAGGTATGAGTGTTTAACCGCGGCTTCTAGGGTTGCCAGATTGAATGACCCTATTATCGGGAGAAAAAAAAACAAAATATCGGGATTTTGAGACTTTGGTCGAGAGATGCCCCGCGCGCTCGACGCGAGCATTTTTAGGGTTCCGTAGCCAAAATGGCTAAAAAGGAACCCTTATAGTTTCGTCATGTCCGTCCGTCCGTCCGTCCGTATGTCACAGACATTTTACTGAAAAACTACAAGACGTATACTGATGAAATTTGGAATATAGATGTCTTGTAGATGCCGCTACTAAGTTTGCTAGTTAAATAATAAAAATAAAAAAATCTAGGGGGGCACTCCATACATGTAACAGAAGCTAAAAATTTTTTTTTCAGCAAACGTCAACGTGCAAATTCGATAGTTCTTTTAAAAACATTAGACAGTTTTTATGTACTTTTTTTTTATTAAGTGAATACTTTCGGAAATAATCGCCCCTAAAGTTGCATAAATTGTGTCCCCCCCCCTTTAACTTTTAAACCGTAAATCCAAAAAGTATGAAAAAAATCAGGAAGGTAACGCTTAATAAATACATTCAACAAAAATTATTTTGAATAGTAACGAATAAACCGTTTTGCAGTTATTGCCGTAAAACTTCTCGACCAAAAGGTATTAAGTGCCATCGAATTACACGGCATTTAAGACCTTTTGCCAGTTGTTTATTTTTAGCTTTATTTTTATAGCACATTTTCTTATAGATACGGCTATGGAACCCTACACTGAGCATGGTCCGACATGCTCTTGACCAGTTTTTTTAGCCTGAAAGAGCAGAAATTTTCGCTGGCCGGACCACTTTGAGTGGATTGGACTAAGTTTTAAAGGGAAGTCGTTTGTCGGGAGATTTTCTTCTTTGTCGGGAGTCGGGAGGACATACAAAAAATCGGGAGAATCCCGCCAAATCCCGTGCATCTGGCAACCCCAGCTTCACCTGCGTTATTCCCGCTATTATCCCAAGGGCACTGACTACTGGTATAAAAAGTATCCTACGTTTCTCTCTCATCTCAATTTATTCGATTACCTATTACCGCGTTATTTAGTAACAAACACTCAAACATCTCAACCTCTGAACATCCAAACATCTTCACAGACTTTCATTTTTATAATATTTGAAAGTAATATGATAAAGTTTAGTAATGCA
This sequence comes from Eudemis profundana, assembly GCA_947034925.1. NCBI lineage: Eukaryota > Metazoa > Arthropoda > Insecta > Lepidoptera > Tortricidae > Eudemis > Eudemis profundana. Next base: position 5,422,202 of record OX344809.1, read on the forward strand.
CACGGATTATTTTAATTTGACCCATCTACATGAAAACTGGAACATTTCATGCTTCTCGGTTTACCGATTTAGTTTATGAGTTATTCCGACTACTGATCATATTACGGCCATTCTCCAGAAATATGTCTGCGGTCTCTTAATTACTGCGTCGCTGTTTTCATACTAAATGTATGGAGACGCGTGAATTAGACGCAGACATATTTCTGGAGAATGGCCGATTTAATTCATTATCTCTTTCCCACAATTTTACTCGTGCAGGATTATTAAGCTTACTCAGTGAACTTCACTTCGGTCTGCTGTAACTTGATTCATGCAGTGCTCAATGCGAATTGATTGTTCCCTTTGATTCGACTAAAAGCCGACTACGAATTGCGAGCCAAAGCGGACTTATAAACCCCACATACGTACATTTATAGCAATGGAGTTGTGTTTAGATTATTATGAAGGCTTGATCGGCTTAGCTGGTTCTGGAGTGGTGACAGTATTTGATAAATTTTGTAAGCTGATCAATTATCACCAACCTTTACTTAACACTCTTTCCAAATCCTAAGTACATTTGAGCAACACTGTAGTAACTAAATCTAATACAGTGTGGAAAAATATCGTGATAAATCTGTGAGATGGTGGCCATATTTCCAGCCACACTGTTCATCATTATCACAGGGCGTTGTAAATTTTGTCAGAAGATCCTTTAAAAGCAGCGAGCGTCGCAACGCTGCGACGAAAGGCCCTTCTCCTACCGACGCGTCGGTATGAGAAGGGCCTTTCGTTACCAAATACAACTCGGGAATGACAGATCTGTTCTCATTTATGGCACGTGAATCGAGAATCACGTACACAGATGATAGTTACTTTTATAGTTAAGTATTCGAAAAATAAAAAAATATTTTTGGAATACTTAACTATAAACGTAACAAAGATACAGCCATCAATAGTACATTGTGTATCAAGGGCGGTAAGTAAGGAATTACAAACGAGTGTTTGTTACAAGGCCGAGGCGAAGCCGAGGGCTTTAATAACACGAGTTTGTAATTCCTTTACCGCCCGTGGCACACACAATGTTTTTCATCACACTTGTGAGGAAATCTAATTAAAATAACCTTACTTAACCTAAATAAAATTGTAAAACTGACAGTGACATTAGTGACATCCATAGACAATGCGAATACTTATCAAGTCACGTTCGGAAACCATAACGGTAAAGACCTAAAACGGTTGGTTTTATAATTGCAAAATACTGAAATACACTATTTAAACATTAAAGTAATGTAACAGAAATATGTGTTTATATGTATTTGCAATAACAGTTCTCTTTAAATAAATATTTCAGTGATAAAAGTTAAAAAAGTAAATTGGCATTTCCTTTGAACACGACGAATAAGAGTAAAACAAAACCATCGTTTCAAATTTAAAAAGAAACCCATTACGCCCTAGGGCGTAATAGGTAATTTACGGCCCGCAGAACCTACGTGTAATGACACCATTTTCGAGCAAGTGTGATGAAAAGATTTATTTGTATCTCTTTCAGCCATCAAAGATTATCTCTATCTCTTTCTAGCAAAACAGAGTATAGTATGGAGTTTTTATGGCGGCCGTATACTATGACGTCATAGTCCATATCGGACCTCTCCTGTCTAATTAGTGCTTTAAAATGTTTATATCTTCCGTATTTCTCGGTCGATTTTAATTTAATCGTCACTTTTTGTCATCTTTTTACGGTATTTTCATATTTGGTTAAGAAATGGGATAAACAATATTCATGATTATTCCCTATTGCTAAAAGGATAAAACGCATGAAATCCTTTATAAAAATGTAAACTTTTAAACTCAGACAAAGTTGCCGGTCGGAATTGAGTAAAAATATAAAAATCGTAATATGTCCACGTATTAATTTGTCACCGCCGTTACAAAAATCCACGCTCAGTCGCTCTCTGCCGGTCTGCAGGTGTCTAATAATGATCACAAAATTTTATTTTACGCTCACAAAAATAATGAAGGTCGAAATGGTCCGCCTTTTATAAAACGTGAATTTTGTAACATTGGAGCAAAAAATTCGTCTGGCTAAAACAAGGGATTATTTGGATAAATTTTAGTAAGCCATTGTTTGGGTAGCTACGTTGGGGTTTTTTATTACCAGCGTGCGCTTGTAATACAAACATTTTAGCTAACTGGATTCAAAAAATGTTCTATGTGAGGTTTTTATATTATATAGGGTGTTACCATGGATACAAGGCGTGGTGGAAATTATCCCGCGAGTCATTATAGCATGCGTAATGGCCATTATTGATCTAAAATTATATTTTAGTACACGTTTGTTAGTACAAAAAATTGACAAGGTCAAGGCCTACTTATACATAAATTAAATCTAAGTAGGCACCCTTTTGACTTTTAGAGATATTGAAGAAAGTATTTATAAAGGCAGAAAATAACAAAGAAACTCAGACGATATCATATCTCATATGTGATAACTTTCAAATCCAATAATCTGTTACTACGTTTGATACAAGATATCTCAATAGGAGACAATATTTATTCAACCTTAAACAAAATATTGGGTACCTAAATTAAGTACTGAAAAATTCTTTCTATTTTATTGGTGCCTAATGAGCAACAATAGGATTTAATATTAAAATAAAGCATTGTCTTTGTTTCTTGAAAGTACTTTGGATATCTCATCATCAGAAAATAAATAAAAATAGAAATATTAAGGTTGGGGAACCACCGCCTACTGCGACGTCCCACCGACCTACAATATAATTGCACAATATCGCATATTACGTGTTATTATTGGCCGTGTGTGGTTTATATTATCCAACGATTGCGTAAAGCATCGTCCTATCGAACAGCGAATACGCGATTATCGCGCGAACACGCGCTTGTGACCATACAAGTAAGTAGGTAGTATGCCTAACGATAGAACGAGTTTAAATTTTATTGTACGATCTCGCATTATTGTGCCATGTGTAAAGTTAAGGTCCATAATCATGTGCTTTAAACTATTCCCCTCCTCAAAAATATTTATAGAGCACGAATGAGTATCTTCTAATAATGCATTTAAATTCATGTTTCCCGAAATTTCAGAATTCATCGCCAAATCAAGGTTCTAATTTGAAAAATGAAATCACTTATTTATACAGCGAACGCCACTTCTGACACGGCCGGACTCCAAATGGAGAGGAGCCGACAATCATTATTTTTAATCACACTGAGCTTTGCCCTCGTTCTCTTGATTAGGTTTTCATTAATTATGTTTCTTTAATTCAAATTTATTACTTTGAACTTCTAATGTTTGTGATTGTAATTTTAGTGAGTTTTAACGTCTAACTAACAACAAAACGCTGGTAATTAATTATACATACATCATCATCATCATTTCAACCTTGAGACGTCCACTAACAAACGGTGAAATCACTTCTCTCTAGTCTCATTGAAAGGACTACATACGAAGTCTAAGATCGACTTCAGAAACCGTACGCATGGAGCGTACAAAATTTCAACCCCCATTTAAACCCCTTTGGGGATGAATTTCCTCAAATCACTTCTTATCCCTTACTTACTTTATACAACAACCCTACTGCGAAAATGTCAAGTTCCTAACTTCAGTAGTTTCGGCTGTGTGTTGATGAGCCAGTCAGTCAGGACTTCTTTTATATATAATAGAATATTATAAGCAGTCGTATAAAAAGAATATGAGGTACCAACCCGTCGTTTTATAAAAAGAAAAAATATAAGTATGTAGATAAAGTTTTTCGAGGATTTTTCCAATTAGGCGAAAAAGCGCTAAGAGGGGACCGCCAAGATACTTCCTGATATGGAGTTTTCTTAGGAATCCAGGCCAAAATCTTATTGACAAAGTTTGTCGTACAAATACGCATTTCTCCCAATATTTATACAAGTTGACAGTCTATTTGTGTCGACACGTGTAACCTTCACGTCTAAGGCCGAAACATGACTCCTATTATAGTTTATTCTCTCCATTTATATTCTTTCATTAATTCTAAAAATAAATACCAACACTTGTTCGTAACTTATTTGTTACTTTAACTGACTGACTGGGTGACTTGAAATGTGTTAAAACAACGTATTTTTTATGAACTATAGAGATGCATCATGCATCTCGAACAAATCAATTTGGCAAATTTAATTTACAATAACATTATCATTATTTTATTTATCCATTCATTATGAACATTCTAATCCAACTCTTTAGATATAAAATTGTCCAACTGATCAAAATACAAAACGAAACATTAATAAAAGAAAATTTTGTCCTTTTAATAACTTGTTCGGTTCAATAAGCTATTGCGAACGCCAAACTTTTCGAAAGACATGCCTACTTTTAATTTAGGGAGGAAAGTTTTTAGGGTTCCGTATCCAAGGGTACTAATTAGTAGGGTAGCTTATTATTCAAGGCAAGATACAAGGAAAACGTAATTTTGGGAGAAGAAGAACATCCTGCCTTGGAACGTGCGCCAGTGGTACAATAAAAGCACCCGTTCGTTGTTCAGATTTGTTGTGTCGCGAGTACAAGTTGCCTTAATGATCGCCCACCTTTGATAGAAGATGGCACTCCAAGAAGAAGAGACCAAGGTTACCAACGGAACCCTATTGCAAAGCCTCCGCTGTGCATCTGTTATTATGTCTGTCTGTCCGTCTGTCACAGGACTGTACCTTTTGAACGATAATAGGTAAAGACTTGAAATTTTCACAAAATGTGAATTTTTATTGCCGCTATAATAACAACTGATTAAAATTAAATTAAGACTCACCATACAAGAAACGTGGTTTTTGGCGTTTTTTGCTGGACGTTGGCAGGGCGGCAGGGAATCCTTCGTGTGCGAATCCTTTTTTTTATTCGTTAATGGTGCTCCCACACTGGCTGTTATAAATGATTTATAACGTTATAAAACATTTGTTATGGGTATCATTTAATCGATCAGCAAAATATTCATATTTTGGTCAGCAGAAATATGTATTTGGTCAGCCAAAATAGCTAGTTGGTAAGCAACTTATGGTAAGCAAACATTTATAAATCAGGCTGCAATTAATGATATACTGATCTGCTCTAAATTATTTTGGTCAGCAAATTAAATATTTGAGCTGCATTAAGCGATCTACGGTTAATCAAATTTTGGTAAGCAATCAGTAGGTAAGCAAAATATTTCATTTTGTTCATCAAAAAAAAGGGGGCAATAAAACCTAACTGGGCGCAACTATTCTGCCGCCAATCGTGTGCGCATTTTGTCATTCGGTAATTGTCAGCTGTCAAGTAGCAGGTGTCACTGTGATATATACAGGGTGTCACTGTGATATATTCAGGGTGTCACTGTGTTATATACAGGGTGTAACTGTGATAGATACAGGATGTAACTGTGATATATACAGGGTGTCACTGTGATAGATACAGAGTGATACTGTGATATATACAGGGTGTCACTGTGATAGATACAAGATGTCACTGTGATATATACAGGGTGTCACTATGATATATACATAGTGTCACTGTGTTATATACAGGATGTCACTGTAATGTATACAGGGTGTCACTGTGATGGGCTCATATAAAATTGGTATTTCGATTTTTTATACATCTCATAATGTTTAGAAGTTATATTATTTATTCACAACGTGTATCGTTTCGTTTTTAGGGTCAGCAAAAAAATAACCCTAACCTACCTATTTTTGAGAGCCGTTTCGTTTTTAGGGTCATCAAAAAAAAATAACCCTAACCTACCTATTTTCGGGAGCCGTTTCGTTTTTAGGGTCATCAAAAAAAATAACCCTAACCTACCTATTTTTGGGAACCGTTTTGTTTTTAGGGTCATCAAAAAAAATAACCCTAGCCTACCTATTTTTGGGAGCCGTTTCGTTTTTAGGGCCATTAAAAAAAATAACCCTAACCTACCTATTTTTGGGAGCCGTTTCGTTTTTAGGGTCATCAAAAAAAAATAACCCTTACCTACCTATTTTGGGAGCCGTTTCGTTTTTAGGGTCATCAAAAAAAATAACCCTAACCTACCTATTTTTGGGAGCCGTTTCGTTTTAGGGTCATCAAAAAAAAATAACTCTAACCTACCTATTTTTGGGAGCTGTTTCGTTTTTAGAGTGACACCCTGTATACATTACAGTGACACCCTGTATATATCACAGTGACATCCTGTATATCTCAATTAAACTGCTTACAGATATGTTTTCTCTGCTGACAGTGACATCCTGTATCTATCACAGTGACACCCTGTATATAACACAATGGTACCCTGTATATATCACAATTACATTCTGTATATATCACAGTAACATCCTGTATACATTACAGTGACACCCTGTATATAACACAGTGACACCCTGTATATATCACAGTGACATCCTGTATCTATCACAGTGACACCCTGTATACATTACAGTGACACCCTGTATATAACACAATGGCACCCTGTATATATCACAATGACATTCTGTATATATCACAGTGACATCCTGTATCTATCACAGTGACAACCTGTATATAACACAGTGACACCCTGTATATATCACAGTGACACCCAGTATATATCACAGTTACACCCTGTATATCTCAATTGAACTGCTTACAGACATATTTTCTCTGCTGACAGTGACATCCTGTATCTATCACAGTGACACCCTGTATATAACACAATGGCACCCTGTATATATCACAATGACATTCTGTATATATCACAGTAACATCCTGTATACATTACAGTGACACCCTGTATATAACACAGTGACACTCTGTATATAACACAGTGACACCCTGTATATATCACAGTGACATCCTGTATCTATCACAGTGACACCCTGTATATAACACAATGGCACCCTGTATATATCACAATGACATTCTGTATATATCACAGTAACATCCTGTATACATTACAGTGACACCCTGTATATAACACAGTGACATCCTGTATCTATCACAGTGACATCCTGTATCTATCACAGTGACACCCTGTATATAACACAGTGACACCCTGTATATATCACAGCGACATCCTGTATCTATCACAGTGACACCCTGTATATATCACAGTGACACCCTGTATATCTCAATTAAACTCTCTGCTGACCAATTGTAAAATCTTGCTGCCCAAGTTATTATTTTGCAGCTCGACTGGTTATTAGGCAGCCAAATGATAAAAAAAGCAGATTAATATTGGTTAAAATGTTAACCGTTTTTAAATTGTTTGCTGAACAAGAGTTGCCGCCCGATTTTATTTATTGCCAGCCAAATCTTTGTATGCTGCCCAAATGATTTAACTGCTTATTTTTTTTTGCGGATCAATTTTAATAACGGCTGACCAAAAATTTACTTTCCATTTGTTATTGAACATGTTATACCTAATTACTATGAGTTTTATGAAATGTTAGTGAATGTTATCTTGTTTTACAACGTTATATAACATTCATAACAGCCAATGTAAAATCACCATAACCAGCAATTGACCTCAGTAGCGCCTGATGGTAAATGGCTACGAGGCCTAAGATGTATCTCGCCGGTTCAGTAAATGCCTATTTAATCGTGATTTGAAAAGTCCTGAGTTGTATTTGTCAGGAAATACAGACGCTGGCAGCGAATTCCATTCCTTGGCATTACGCATCAAACACGATGAAGCAACTCGCTTCGTGCGAATAAATGGAATATCGACAACAAAAGAATGAAGTCTCTCCTCAAGCCTGGATGTCCGTTGATGAAACGGCGATAGTTGAAACAATTCGTGTAATTCCTGCAAAAACTCTCCAAAATATATCCAATAGGCGACAGATAAGGTAGCGACTTTGCAACGATACTTGAGGCTCAGAAGATTCACCTCAATCGACGAATCATTTCATCACCAATCACAAGTTCACCTCAATCGACGGATCATCTCCAATAAGTCGACGGGCACGGCCACAGAAATATTTCGAGCTAGAAGGAAAAAGTGTATATACCTGGCGTGCTAAAAAGAAGTGCCGGCGACCTACTTTGCACGCCGTTAACATCAGTTGCCGTAATCTTTCGATTTGAAAATCTGATAATAATGGTACAATTTATTGTTCAAATACCAACAAATGAAATGAAAAATTTATGTTTTCCATCACTAAATTACACTTTTGTTTGGCTTGGTTTCCATACAAATCGATGAACTATTTCCTTCTATCTCGATATATTTCTATGCTAGCGACTTTGCAACGATGCCCGAGGCTCTGGAAGTTTACCTCAATTGACGGATCATTTCATCACCAATCTCAAGTTCACCTCAATCGACGGATCATTTCATCACCAATCACAAGTTCACCTCAATCGACGGATCATTTCATCACCAATCTCAAGTTCACCTCAATCGACGGATCATTTCATCACCAATCACAAGTTCACCTCAATCGACGAATCATTTTCAATGAGTCTACGGGCTCAGCGCTCTATTGATCCGACTCGCACTTGGCCGGTTTTTCAAATATTCCCGCGGAGAAGACTGCCGGACACTAAGTTGAATATTAAATATTTCGTCTCACTTCTCTGCTCGTTTGTCATTGCAAAGTGAGTGTCGTATAAGGTAGATCGGGGTAAGATCGAATGGTTTTTAAACAACTTAAGTAACTTTTCATGAAAAATTGATTGAATCAGGCGTTACTTTGCGTAAATCCATGTTAATTAAAACAAAAATATTGCTTTGCTATTCCGTGATAAGATAACGTGTTAGGCAATTAGTGCCCGTTATAATTACTTGTGTATTTTTTCATGCATTCACATGTAAAGGCACATTGTTTTTTTACTTTCCATGGTTTAGGTGTTTTATACTCGTCTCTTGGGAGGATTGCGTGACTTCTCGTTATAATTAATACACATAATATGAAAAGTATTTTGATATTTTTCCGATATGTATATTGACTTTTAACTATCTAAATATTACACGCCCAGGAAGTGAAACTGAACTATGGTCTTAGATCAACTTCAGGTCCAATTCATTTAAAAAAAAAACCCTTTTATTTTTCAATAGAAAATGCACAACCCTCTTTTTTGAAAAGTCGGGTCGGGGAAAAAAGTAGCGTAAATATTTTTACCGGTTATAACGCAATTGTACGCCAATTTTCAAGAAACACATTACTTTTTATCACATACATACTAGTTTTTACCCGCGAATTTGTCTGCGTAAAATTGTAGTTTTACAACCGTTACCTGACAAATGATCGATTTCCCATACAAAACTTCACCCCATCTTTCACCCCTTAAGGGATGATTTCCGGGATAAAAATTATCTAATGTCCTTTCCTGGTTCTTAAAGTATCTCCTTATTAAATTTTATCTAAATCCATTCAGCGGTTTAATCGTAAAAAGGTATTAGACAAACGGAGTTACTATTACAGTCAACGTCAAGGACCTTAAAATAAATAGCCTCACCAACATAGAACTAAAGGCATTTTTAATAAGCCGGCTGCTTATACTTACGAGCCGCACGCACACATCAACTAGTTTATTCCTATTGCGAGCAGCACGCACACATAGGTAGCCGGCGGATTAGACATGCTTCAGTTCTTTGCTAGCGAGGCTCCGTCCGGCTATTTATTTTAAGGTCCTTGTTCAGCGTCATTTGTTTGTAGCATCCAATTCGGATGTTGACTAATGTTGAATTTTACAACATAATATAGTCACATGGATTGGAAATATATATATAAATACTAAATTATCATAACAAAATGTATAAAAAATATAGAGTTATGAGACTACAAAGTTTAAAAAAACGATTTTTTTTTATCGTCTTAAAGAAAAATTAAAGTCAATTTCGGAATGCTTAAATAACACTGAAAAAATAAATGTATAACAATTATATGCTTAAACACACTTTTTCGTGCTCAAAATGGCAAAATGCTATTTTTTTCCATACAGACTTAGTACAGCGATGGAGCAGATGACGTCATAAGTTCCTGCCGTTTTGTATAGAGCGTTTTCAATGCTCAGTGCGATCTGCTACTTTTGATTACAATTTGTGGCTGTTATACTTATACAAATGTATTAGGTGTCATATAGATATTTGTTCCTCACAAATAGTAGAATCGATTTACGACAGAAAAAAAATCGAGTCAACAGGCGAATTCGCCATTAATTTATTTTATTTATTGGAGAAACAACAGAAGTAAATGTATAACAGACATAATTAATCAAGCAGATAACAATTTTAGGCATGCACTTACTTCCTAAAATATATGGATCGTAAAGCGTCTCTATTAGACACAAAGACGTTTTGAGATAGATATGGCGCTTTAGATACTACAGACTGTTTGATACTGACATTTATGATAATCAGTTTGGATGTAAGATACCTTTGAATTATTCGATTTTTCCCCGATCCAATTTTACCCCAACTCACCTTACTTGGCCGGTATCCGAACGGGGCTTGCGAACTGCCAGAGAAATTATCACGGCTTTGGAGAGATATTTAAACGTGGAATACATTTGCATTTCGTACTTTGAAACACAATCGGTGGCGGTAAAATGACGTTTTAAGGTCTCTGCCCACCACCATGACCGTACTATAAATGGGCATTTCTCCAGAAATATGTCTGCGGTCACCTCATTCATCTGGCCCTTTCTCATACTAAATGTATGGAGACAGGTGAATGAGTCGCAGACATATTTCTGGAGAAACGTCCAAATGTGTCAGGCACAGTATGATAAATGCTGGTCGGTAAAGGAACGTGCTAATGGGCAGTCTCATACTTTTCAATATAAAAAAAAATAATTATTTACCTGACATCAGGCGTGTCTCACTCCGCGATTTTGTTTCGATAATTATTATTATTACTTGCCTAATGTATTAGGCAGGCCCAGGACTGCGCCGAGACCCCGCAGCGCCTGTGTGCGAAACCTACGAGTATGAAGCCCAAATGTATGTTACCCGACTGCGACGAAGCTGATGATGTTTGTAAGGGTCTATATTGTCGCCCAAAGTCATATTGTAATCATACAACCTATATTTACGAACCCGTTATAGAGGACATGGTAGAGACCGTTAAGTTCCAAAATTGTTATAAAACAATCCTAACCTATTGTTTTCTATATGCTATAAAATGTCCTAATATGACTTTTGATAATTATAACTAACAATACAGTACTTATGACTTATAACTTTATGTGAAACAAAGGGATCCACCACACCCGTGTGTTGATTTTTTTACCCTACTGTGGCGAAGCCCAAAGGAGGGTTATGTTTTTGGCCAGTATGTATGTATGTATGTATGTATGTATGTATGTATGTATGTATGTGTGCATGTATGTATGTCAGTATGTAAGTATGACGACGTGTATCAAAACAGTTATATAAGATCAAGCAAATATTTTTTTAACAAGCTCTAATTCACTAGGAAATTCAAGCTATAATAATGATTTTTAATTTTTGTCGACAACCCTAGCGGTGGACGTGGCGACCAGAAAGAGCGCGCGTTATGAGTTAGAGCGAGAAGGTAGGGTTCGGCGCATTTTTGTGACTCGAACGTGGATTTTGTTAGACAGTGCGACTTCTGTACGAAGTACTATTACTTATTCTGTGCTGACACGTTCATGGTATGATACGGTGTAGTAGGTAGAGACCTTTAAGCGCTTAAAATAATATCGGAATAGCACTACGGATGCTATCAGGACGTAAAGTGAGTGAGGGTGTTTACATTTTTAATTTCGGCGTGGTCGTTTAATATTTACCGTTGTAGGGATATTTCTGGGTTATTCTTCAGAAATATGTCTGCGATTTCTTCCTCTGTCTCCATACATTTAGTATGAAAAAGGGCCAGAGGAATAAGGTGACAGCAGACATATTTCTGAAGAATAACCCTTCTGCCATCCTATGACTAAAACCCGGCTAACCTGTATGGAGTTGTCAAAGACCTTCAAAAAAATAGCCGGACGTAGACTCGCTAGCAAATAACTGAAGCACCTCTAGTGCGCCGGTTACTTTGACGTTGGTTGATAAGGTCAATGTGTGCGTGCTGCTCGTACTAGGAAAAAACTTGTTGATGTGTGCGTGCGGCTCGGAAGTATAAAGTGACCGGCTCACTAAAAGTGCTTCAGTTATTTGTAGGCCCGCTATTTATTTTCAGGTCATTGGGAGTTTTATAGAGGCCAGAGTTTAGCCAGATTTTAGATATAGGATGGAAGCTTTGTGAGAAAAATGGGAAAAATAACCGTTAAAATTCGAATCTAAATAAAAAAGGTCTAAGCTTTAAGCAAAATCAAAAGAGAGTGCTCGTTCTAGGTATTACCTTACTTTGACTATCTAGGCCACAGCTGCCACTTTTAAACACCTAAATAAATACATAAATATACCTCGGAACCCGAAGTTTCCCGGACTTGGGCAAATAAACGTTGTTTAAAGTTGTTCCCGTTGTTTGCTGGATTACGATTAGCAATTTCAGGACTGCCCCAACCGATATTTCCGGGCCGGATCCCCGTTATCGCTTCCTATTACTCGCGTATTCAACCCCAAGATTGCTAATCGGTTATTTATTGTTGTTTTTTAATTTTGAAATTCGGTTGGAATTTTTTGGTGAATTCTGAAATGAAAGCAGCAATAAAGGGAAGTAGTTCTTGATACATGAAGCATCGCAAACACACATCGCGACCAGTGTTTAGTTTTTTATGCAGCATTTGTATGCTAAAAGTAGAAAAAAAAGAGAAACATGTCCTATGTAATAGGCTACTTGACCCCTTTTTACCCGACTGCGGCAAAGCCCGAAGGAAGGTTATGTGTTTGACCTGTATGTATGTATGTATGTCCGTTCCTGTGTCCGCTCGTAACTACTCAACGGCACATCCGATTTTGATAAATTATACATCATTAGATTCGTCTTGATGGTGCGAGTGTCACTGGATAATTGGCTGATTGAAATAATTGTTTGTCAACTAAGTTAGTTGTCATGTATCATTTTTCATGAAGGAATCATGTTTTGAAGCACACTTTTGTGTATTAAATTAATATTGCTGCCACAAGCTACCTTATTTTAGATTTGTGTCCCTAGATGGCGCTAGTGAAGTTCGTTAAAATAAACAAAATGGCGGATTTTATGCAGTTTCAAAGTGCACCGCGGTCGGGTTTTTTTTTGTAAAAATGTGGTTATTAAAGTTTGTCTTATATTATTTAAAATTTAAACTTTCGTAACTACTAGCTATGTTAATCTTTAGATTATCTGTGGTGTGACGTCATTCAAGCCGAAAACCAGCATTTGACATTTATCCAGCGTTTACAGGGAATGCTAATAGTAATCAATCAATCAAAACGAAACGATTACGATCACAACCTCAAAAAACCACCAAGTGACTTATGTCAATGTCACAGCAAAGCAAAGCTACATGGCGAGTTTCACTCGTATAATTTTCGACAAATTAATAACTACTATTGACAACGGGATATTTGTCAATAGTAGTTATTATGTGAATGACCATGTTAGCTTAAAATCGTATTTCGACAAATTTTCAATTAAAAATATGTAGCCTTCAAACACTTTTAATAAACAGTAATCGAAAAATATTGATTTCTTAAATAAATACTACAGAAAATAATCATTTATTGCACTAAATTTGATATGAGTCTAGTAGCCTCTTTGACTTATGGTAAGTCCACTACTAGACATAATGCCACTTGCATGAATTTCATTTTGGATCTCACTCCGGTGCTTCTAGGGACGAGTATCTCGCCAAACAAATCGGCATACAAATGTTAATTTCTTATAATCTAATCACGTTAAATTATTTACGTCACACCTGGCCATAAAGTGGCAATAACCGCTCGCTACGCGTAAGGAAAATCCCACTTTATGACCTGGGAGAGACGTAAAATTTTGTACGTACCACGGGCGGTAATAAAGAAAGCCTCAGATCGCAAATTTGTGACGGTTTTTGGAAAAACGTCCCACTTCGTCGATATGGAGTTAAGAGTAGTTCCTAATACTACAGATCATACGCTATCTTTTGGTGAAAGATTCATGTCTCTAGGTGCTATAGTTATTTTTTAAAAATTCTGCAAAGTTGCAGAAGTGAAAAAGCGACAATTGAGAAAACGTTGGTTAAAGTTTGGGATGGCAGAAAACACACTTCTACATTGAAGTTATGGAGTGGTTGGTATTAAATGAATAGGCATACTTTAGGAATTTTAAATTAGTTAAAATCATGTATGTAACCATAGTATATAACATAAAAACAGGACGAAAATATGTAAATCCTGAATATGGGTTTATTTCTATATTCTATTATACGGCACGCAGATTTATCATTAAAGTTGTATTTATAAATGGTTTCCCATGCTAAAAAAGACAGAAATAAGTCTATGGATCCTTTTATTTAGTTACCTATTATGTCAAAAAGTTAATAACAAATGATTTGAAGAGTGCCATGCATCAAAATTAAAATACATGTGGCTCTTAATATATAACATGAGATTACTTAAAAAACATACTTATCAAGCATAGAAAGTATGTAAAATATCAAATTATAAGTACTTTTTGTGTGTATAAAGTTTAGTGACTTTATATAGGGAGCGTCCCACTTGGTCGGTTTACTAAACTTTAGTGCTTCTTCATTGAAAGTGTTAGTGTTTGGTATATTTTTCAGTTTTATGTATGAGATAATGATTTGTTATTGTTAATCTAAGAGTCTTTGATACTAACGTCGTTTGTTTAAACTTTTTTAACGTAGCTGAACGAAATTTCTTTTCGACTCAAGTTTAGTGACCCACTTTGACGGTTTGGTGGATCATACTCTAAAAAATTACTACAAGTATAAAATCATAATTTATGAACATAGGTGTAATTTGCTGAACCAAATTATAAACCAATATATAATTACAAACCAAAAATGGTGTACGTATTGAACCTATGAGATGTAGCAAACGGATCGAACTCATCGCAACGTTTATATAAGTCGCCGCGCCGCCTCGTCGGCGACATCAAAGGCACCGCCGCCGCTAAGCGCTTTTATATAAACTGTTTTAAAAATGCTCTTATAACTTTCTTTCACATTTAAATGACACCGAAAATCATAGAAATCATTGAGCGAAAATTTTCTCGTGTTTAATTCATGCTGACGTGACAAAGCCAATTTTCAATTTTAAAAATATACTCAGTTATAATGGGAGAGTTATGTTTGCAAAATTGAACTTACTTTTTTATTAAATCATTTACAAATGGCCAGTTCTAAAAACTTTCAGTGCCACCCCTCCATAACTGCAAACAACAAAATGTGTTTTTTGCGGCCCCAAATTGTAATCAACGTCTTCTCAATTGTCGCTTTTCACAATTGCAAGTTTAAAGAATTTTCAATAAATAACTATAGCTCAAAGAGATTGTGTTATATGTGGTAATCCAAAACGAAAGGAACCTTCTGCAGCTTCGGCAGGTGCTTACAAAGTTAATGCCTTATCTTTAATGCAGAAATCGAATGAAATTGCGTGTGTGTCTGCGGCCAGAAGGTCCCTTTCATTTTGGATGACCACATATTACAAATTACTCATAACGCCATATCGGCAAAGTAGAAATTGTTCTCTAATAACAGGTACAAATATGATATCGACGATTTTTTCTGTATGCGACAAAGTGGGTCGCTGGGCACTAAACTTTGAGGCCCTAAAAAGGTGCTTAAAATGGAGATTTATGCGTCGTCATCAGAATCATAGGTTTATTACAGTATGTTCTATCAGTTTTCAGCGAAAGTTGATTTTCGGTAAGTTTTGCCATATTTCACTAAACTGCCCGTAACTCCGTAACTAGAATCGACGTTTTACTAAAAACCGTCACATTTATCGCCCTTGCCGTCGGCTCGGGCGTCAAATACCTGCGATCTGAGACATTCATTGTTTTACCACCCCAGGTAAGTAATGTACTATTATAATATATCATATCAATGTCGTTATATAAAATTGTAATAACATTGTAATAATAGGAATTATAATTAAGCTTACCGAAAACCGACCGACCAAGGTCATCTAAACATAAATTGCTGACATTTTTTTAGTGCTTTTTTACTCTTTATAATATTCTTACAGGTGACGGTCAGATACTGTTCATTTCCACCTGGCAATATTAGCGGTTGCCGCCGCATCTGGCAGCAAACATATCTAACGCAACTACTTAAATATGCAATCTAAAGTGGACTTTTTATCGCGCCTCTACCACGCTCTTGAATACCGTCCAGTCGAATAATACACAATTTAGATGACTTGTCACATATTCAGTGGTCTCTACTGTCAGATATTCTTACAGATGCCTGTCAGATACAGTCAATCTCTAACCCATAATGCCACGGGTAGCTACCTTATCCAAAAGCAAACATACCTAACACAGCTGCTTTAATATGCGGGATTAAAAATCGTCAATGAGTGGACTTTTTATCGCGCCTCTACCACGCTCTTGAATACCGTCCAATCACCATACGCCATATATATTGATATTGTCACATTTTCAGTAGTCTCTACTGTCAGATATTCTTACAGATTCTGTCAATTTCTATTCCGTAATGCCACGGGTACCTACCTTATCCAAAAGCAAACACACGTAACACAGCTGCTTTAGTATGCGGGCTAAAAATCGTCAATGAGTGGACTTTTTATCGCGCATCTACCACGCTCTTGAATACCGTCCAACAATACGCTATAAGAATTGCCATCTTTACAGTGGTCTCTACTGTCAGATATTCTTACAGATGCCTGTCAGATACAGTCAACTTCTAACCCATAATGGCATGGGTACCTACCTTATCCAAAAGCAAACACACGTAACACAGCTGCTTTAGTATGCGGGTTAAAACTCGTCAATGAGTGAACTTTTTATCGCGCCTCCAACACACGCGTGAATACCGTCCGACAATAAAAGCAATTTATTTTTTCCCGCACTTTTTTCATTAGCAAACAAGAATGACGTGTAAAACAAGCGGCCATGACGAGGGTCTCCGTAAATAACCGAAGGGAAGTAATTATCCTGCCGTTTGTATGTAAACATTAAAAATCTAAAGAATTTCGCGACAATTTGGCCGTACATTGTTTTTGCATGGCGGTACCGAAATCCCTAATTTGAAAACTCTGGCTTTGAAAATAAGTATTTTCCAGATATAATTTACCAAATATTCCAGCTTAAGTATTATTTGTAACCCAGTTGTACTTCACTGTTGCTAATATCTCTTTAGTAATGTCTTTTTAACAATATGGACATAATTACAAACGATAGGTTAGGTACTTAAAGAAAAAAACGAGCAAGTGCGAGGCTGACTCGCCCTTCGAGACTTCCGTACAAACATTACATGGTACATGTATTAAAGTATCCTATAAATTTTGATTACCTTAGTAAAGTCTATTTTTTATGATTTAATAAAAAATGCATAGTTTTTAGATGATTCCCTATACTTGTAGTATAAGACGGTATTTCTTGCCAAATTTCAAAGTTCTAGGTCAAAGGAAAGTACCCTTTGAATTTCGGTTTTCGTGAGAGTGTCGAAATTTATGTTTTTTGCGGCAAACGGCCGTATCTTTTTTTTCAAGTTAACTTACAAGTTTGATTTTTTCACAGCTTCATGGGACCGTAGACCTTTCAACTCGATACCTCCATGCGTTTCCGAGATAAAGGGTCTTGACAGACGGACAGATAGACGGACAGACAGACGGACAACAAAGTGATCCTATTAGGGTTCCGTTTTTTCCTTTTGAGATACGGAACCCTAAGAATAGTGCTTTTGCGAGTGGGCACAATTTTTATTATTCAGTGACACTACCACACTTTCTAAATATTCCTCTTAACTATTTACTAGATACAATAAAATACAGGGTGAAATCATTTTTTCAGGCTCAGTAATTGATTGCCAGCGAACACTATTTATACCTACCTACTTCCACAAAACAATACAACTTATTTTTCATCACACTTGCTCGAAAATGGTGTCATTACATGTAGGTTCTGCGGTCCGTAAATGACCTATTACGCCCTAGGGCGTAATGGTTTTCTTTTTAAATTTGTAACGATGGTTCTGTTTTACACTTATTTGACGTGTTCAAAGGAAACGCAACGTACTTTTTTAACTTTTATTACTGAAATATTTATTTAAAGAGAACTGTTATTGCAAATACATGTAAACACATATTTCTGTAATGAAATGAAATGAAATGAAATGAAGTTTATTTACGCAAATATGGTACACGGATATAAGATGTTGGATACAATTTAGTCTCGCATATTTGGCCGCTGATGCGACGTGTAAATATTAACATTTTAAAATTATAGAAAATAGACAGTGAAATGTCTTTCGTACATTTAAATAATTTACAATACAGGATTAAAATATATTACAATCAAATTCAAATTACCAAAATGTCAATAATAATAGAAATAACAAAATTAAATTACAAAATATCACTTAATACGTACATTAATATTTCATGGACATGTCACGCAATAAATACTACCAGGTTTCAATTGACTTAAATAAATATATATAATTGCATTAATTAATTATTATCCAAGTGAGTCAAGTACTCTTGAACTGAATAAAAGCAATTGTCCGTAAGATAATTATTAATTTTTCGTTTAAATTGATTAATGTCACACTGTTTAATAGTATCTGGTAATTTGTTGTATATTTTTATAACCGAGTGAAAAGCATTCCGTTTAACAAGTAAGAGGCTGGCTTTTGGTAGGTACAAATTTTGCGCCCCTCTAGTACGTAAGTTAAATACGTCAGCATTTGTTCGGAATGTATTGAGATGCTGTTTTACAAATATACAAGCTTCTTTAATATATAAGCATGGGAGGGGTAAAATACGTAACGCTTTAAATAATGGCTTACACGAGTCCCTATATCCAGCTCGACACAAAGTTCTGATACATTTTTTCTGGGCTTTAAAGGCTCGGTCTACATCTATGGAGTTACCCCAGAGCAGAAGACCGTAACGCAGACTTGAAGATACGTAGGCATGGTATGCAGTGATAGCCGCCTCTTGGGACGCTACGCGCATTGTCCTTGCTAGCGCATATATAAATTTATTCGTTTTACTACATACAAGGTCTACGTGTTCTTTCCAATTTAAATGCTTATCCAATGTCATACCCAAAAACTTTGTACTATTAACTTCATGAACCGATTGCCCTTCGTAGTTAACATTGGTAAGATTTTTTAAGTTGGCTCTACATGACTGAAATTTAATGAGGTTGGTTTTGCTGAAGTTTATTTTTAAATTATTTACTGTCACCCGTCTATTACCCGCCTCAAGGCATAATTCACATCCCGTTCAAAGTGCTCTTTGTCATGACTTTGAACTACTATGGTCGTGTCGTCGGCGAACAATATGCAAGGATTACTAATGCAATCAGGAAGATCAATAATATAGGTTAGAAACAGAAGTGGTCCCAAAATACTGCCTTGTGGCACACCGCAGCGGTTATACCTATATTCTGATCTAAATACCCGTTTTTCATGTTTCTGTATTGTTGTTATTTCTGTACATTGTTGCCTATCCTTAAGGTAGCTTTCAATCCATTTAATTGCATTACCTCTTATTCCATAGTGCTCTAGCTTATTCAGAAGAGTTTTATGACATACAAAATCAAAGGCCTTGCTCATGTAGCATTAATTAAATGTTTAAATAGTGAATTTCAGTATTTTGCAAAAATAAAAACACACATTTTAAGTCTTTACCGCTATGGTTTCCGAACGTGAGTTGACATTCGCATTGTCTATGGATAATGTCACTAATGTCACTGTCAGTTTTACAATTTAACTTAGGTTAAGTAAGGTTATTTTATTCAGATTTCCTCACAAGTGTGATGAAAAACTTTGTGTGTGCCACGGGCGGTAAAGGAATTACAAACTCGTGTTATTAAAGGCTCTCTCGGCTTCGCCTCGGCTTCGCCTCGGCCTTGTAACAAACACTCGTTTGTAATTCCTTACTTACCGCCCTTGATACACAATGTACTATTTGTTAATTTTTTCCTTGTATCTATACCAGCTAACAAAATCATACGACGTAATAAAAGTAGATTTACTTCGATACTAACCCATATTTTTCCTTTACACGTAAGTGACTGCAATTTACTTTGGAACGGCGGCATGTGTGAAGTGAAGCGGAAAATCGGCAAAAGCATAAAACAGCTATTGCCCTATGAAATTGAAAAAATGCGAGTCCTTACGACCGTCTAACGAGGCTTTCATAGCGAATCGCATACACAAGGCATACAGTGGGTCAGTTTTTACCCGACTGCGGCGAAGCCCAAAGGAGGGTTATGTGTTTGACCTGTATGTATGTATGTATGTCCGTTCCTTTGTCCGCTCGTAACGTAACTACTCAACGGCACAACCGATTTTGATAAATGATACATCATTAGATTCGTCTTGATAGCACGTCACTGTCACTGGGTGTGAAGATCGTTAAAATAAACAAAATGGCGGATTTTATGCACTTTTAAAGTGCACCGCGGTCGGGTTTTTTTTAGTAAAAATATTTAACATTTAACATTTTCTATGCTTTAATTAAGATATCATCACCTATTTTTTGACACGTCTTTTGCTAATAAAAGTGTGATATACATTTGCCAGTTTTGGTGATTTTTTTATGAACAAGTGAACAAGAACATACATTTTATTCCGATCAAAAAAATTACAATTTCATTATTTACCATTGATTCTCCCAGAGGTTTTTTTTTTTTTTTTTTTTTTTATTCACGATAGGTAAGCATTTGACTTTGATCTCACCTGATGGTAAGTGAAGATAAAGTCGATGATGGAGCATGCTTACCTAGATAGTGCCTATTCACTCTCGACTTGAAGAGATCCAAGTTATATTTTTCCGGGAAGAGGTCTGCTGGAAGAGAGTTCCACTCCTTAGCTGTCCTAATAAGGAAAGTGGAAGCAAAGCGCTTTGTGCGAGTCGTTGGTATATCGACAACGTAAGGGTGAAACCCAAGTCCACGCCTAGTCCCATAATGACGAAATGGAGATGGCGGAATCAGTCTAATTCAAAATCAAAAATCCAATAATCAAAATAAATTAAACAACGCTAAGCCCCCAAATATGTTTCCAAGATTGCTTATTGTTAGTAAAAATCTATCTACACTAGGTAATTGTCGTATCATTACGTTTCGTAATGACATAAAAAATAAGGCTCCAATTCGATCATATGAACAACTGACGTGACAAGTCAGCTTCTTAGAAACATGCCTGGCTATCTGAGCATTTTGATATTTCATGAAAAGGAGCTGATTTGATTTGTCAGCAATATTCGGATTAGTCCAGCTATACTCTTCTACAATAAGCTGGAGCGTCAAACTCACAATCATAATTGAATAGCACTAACACGTTTGAATTATGTTATATTATATTTAAAAACGTGTCTTTCGGACTACAGTGTGTCATGGTTAAAAGTGTTCAAAAGGTGAATAATTATGAACCATTCCTGAAGCAAAAATATCTAGTTAGTTCAAAGAATGAAATGGATCATAAAAAATAAGATATATGAATATTTTTGTATGATTTTTTTTATTCGACTGCTAGTAGAGGGCTTAAAGTCTATAGCTGGATTTTTTGAATTATTTTTTCCCTAATTCTACATAAAATTGTGCAGCTTTTTAGTGCTATTCAATTATGATATTGAGAAAATCCGGTTTGTTTGACGCTCCACCCTATTCTACAATCCTGCCACAGCCGCACGCTTTGGGCCGTGAACGAACGCACTGCAAGCAAAGTTTTAAGAATGCGTAAGAATGCTCCAGTACGGATCGGACTCACACACACGCGCGATACAATACGTATCGCCAAAGTATAAAGACAAACAAGTAGCTCAACTTCGACCGTCTAGGAGCGTGCGAGCACGTCTGTGTGAATGCGATCCATACTGGATCATTCTTAAGCATTCTTAAAACTTTGCTTGTAGTGCGTTCGTACACAGCGCGCACACATTCAAGCGCGCGATCTACTTTTTTGTGGGAACAAAAATTACTGCTATTATACTGAGGTATCAGACAAATAGTCCAACGTCATTCCATTCCACATTATTATTATAAGAAATTAATCTTTTTTAAGAAGATTTTTTAAGGATAAAATATTGTCTCGTGTAAAACGTTGCCGCGCCTTGGACGGTCGTTGCATACTTATTATTATACAGGGTGGGAGGGACTATACCGACATACTTTAACCATGAATTCCTGGTGGTGTGACGAGTAAATAAAGTTATGTGATGTATAGTCGAAAAACGCTTATTTTCAGAGATATTCATTATTTTTTAAATGAAAACTCCCAAGCCCTAATAAATGTGACTAAGATAGTTTTACTATTTTTTTTAAATCCTTTAACTAAACTGCAATTAACCTTCGCAGTATTTGATGGTAAGCGACTACGAGGCCAAAAAAATTACCTTTCGTTTCCATTTTAGCTTTTTTTTTCTTTTTGATAACTTTTCCTCCAGTAAGGACATGTTTATAACGAGGGGCTAAATTTTCTGATTTAATTTGTTCCATAAGACTATTAATGTAAAATGACAATATTCGACCCATGTTGATATAACATTATTTACTCGTCACACCACCAGGAATTCATGGCTAAAGTGTGTCGGTATAGTCCCTCCCACCCTGTATAGACTTCGGCCCTTTAGGAGCACGATACCTCTATATAAAATCAGTAATTTTTGTTCCTGCAAAAAAGTAGATCGCGCGCTTGAATGTGTGCGCGCTGTGTACGAACGCACTACATGCAAAGTTTTAAGAATGCTTAAGAATGATCCAGTCACACAAACGTGCTCGCACGTGTTGCGCAATCCTAAACGGCCGAAGTTGGACTATTTGTCTGTCTGTATACTTTGATCCTGCTGTTCCCCTGATCCAGTGCACCGCACCTCGGACACCGGGGGACTCCCTGCGCATTACATCACGTACGAGATACATTTATCATCCGAAATCCGCGGCGGGCAGGGACATGTCGTATTGCCCTTATTAAACATGTCCAACTTATAATTGCATTTTATACGACGGCTTCCTAAATCGTAAAAGGTTAACAGCGATACTGTTGTCACAAATATGTATTTAATAAATGCTCTTTATGGAAGTCTTCTAACTTAAAACTTAGGTGTTTTTGTATTTATTTAGCTTTATTTGTAACAAGTTAACTGTAATAAAGTTCTTTAAAAATTAATATAATATGAAAATGAAATGAATGAAAAATAAAAAAGTTTAATGTAATTCAAAAATCGTGGCGTAAGACCCATCCGGATCTGTCATCAAAATCAGCTCTTTAGCACCGTTGTACTGCATTGTCATCTAATTAAACGTCTATGCAAGATTTCAGCCCAATTGGTTGAAAAAAAAATCCTAACTATAAAATTCAGTTGCAAGATGACATCCAATTTACTTATCTAGCCACTCACTTTATTTGGGTCATTCTCTTTTTTGTGCACACAGTCACTACGCTGGGCGTTAATACTCTTTCTAATTGATTAATAGTATTTTATGCAACAGTTGTATAAGTGGGGTCAAAAAATGCGAGTATTGCAAATAGAGACGCCATGAGCGATTTTTGACTTAATTATACAACGTTGCATACAATACTTTTTCTACGACTAGGCTTTAAAATATAAAATACAAAATTAAACACAGCGCGCAAACAAGGCAAATAGGTATGACATATGACTGACAATATAATAAATATGTGTCTATGGTAAACTTTGTTTTTAATCTGACGTATTATACTCGCTAGTGACACGCAGTGACGATATTAAAAATATATTTTTTTGTGTTGGCATCAAAGAATTTAGTTCGGAAAGTTTTGTTTTTCTTAAAAACAACAGGAATTTATTTGTCTCTTAAGTTGGTAGTTGTGCATTTTTATTGTAAACTTAGTATTGAACGCGTAATCCTTGACCTAAGTTTAACCTAGATTTAGAAGCCTAGCAGCCACATAGCAGTAATTTTTTGCGACTATAAAGACACAAGTGCTTTTTATGGGAAATAGAATAAAGACTTCTCTGAACTCATATTATTATGTATGTGCTTATATAAGTGTTCGTTACCAAGTAAAATACAGATAAAAGTACAGGAGTAGAATTTTTTTAAATATTAACATGAATTCACTCATCCATAAAAAGAATTTATGATATTACGACAGTTAGGTCGAACGTTTAGTAAGAGCAATTAAAGCCACGGCACGGTAGTGACATCCACGGTAATGGCTGTGTGCATAAAATATAGAATGAGACATTTTCCGTTCAATTCTATTGTGTAACGCGCGCGGCAAACCTCCTTGGCGCAGTACTGGCCGGTTAGAAACCTTTTTCGAATGTACAGCATTTACGATCGTCTTTTTTTTGGAGACATTTTTCGGTCGCTTTTCATATTGCCGTGATATCTTGTTATTTGCTAAATAGACTGACATATGGTATTTTAAACTGCTTAAATATTAATTACTGTGTATATAAATACGGTTAGGGCGCATAAGGTCCCACTCGCAAAATGTCCCTTGGTCCCTTTAGCAGAACTTCCCTTTTATAAATGTCCCGTTCCTAAAACGGCCCTTCCGCATAATATCCCGTTCTCAAAATGTCCCTTGACATAAAATACGTCCCTTACGCAGAACGTCCCTTTCGCAAAACGTCCCGTTCTCAATACATTCCTTTCGCAAAATGTCCCGTTTACAAAACGTTCCTTTCGCAAAATGTCCCGTTCGCAAAACGTACCTTTTGCAAACTTTGCTGTTAATCGCTTAGTTTTTAACCGACTTCAATAAAGAGGGGCAGTTAGAAAGGGACGTTTTGCGAATGGGGGGGTATTTTGCACAAGGGGCCATTTGCAAAGAAGACGTTTTGCTCATGGGACGTTATTTTGGTGGAGGGACATTTTGCGTGGGGGACCTTATGCGCCCTAACCATAAATACTCGTAAGGGATGCCACTTTGTAGGTACTTTTTGTTTTTATATGTTTTACTTTGT
The DNA here is from genome assembly GCA_947034925.1 of Eudemis profundana. Lineage (NCBI taxonomy): Eukaryota > Metazoa > Arthropoda > Insecta > Lepidoptera > Tortricidae > Eudemis > Eudemis profundana. The sequence continues at coordinate 5,447,137 of OX344809.1, forward strand.
TTTTTGTAACTTCAAACTCAATCCAAGTCTTTTCAATTTTCACTGGTCTTGACAAAGAAGAAATGAGACTTGGATTGGGTTGAGACAAAACCTAACGGGAGTATTGTTGTTGTTTGTTGTTGTTGTATTGCATGCAGAATAGCGCTGGTTCTGAACTGTTCTGGAGCTGACTTAGAACTAGCAACTGAAAACCCATACCTATCCTGAAGTCTTGACCATTCACCGCCGTCCAGTTCCCCAGCACCGTTAAGGTCAGTGACCATCCTTTGTACATACTGCGTACTGACTGAATGCCGTTTCACCTTTATTTTATTGTATACTAGCTTTTACCCGCGGCTTCGCCCGCGTGGCAATAGTAATTGTGTCACAAGGGGGGAGAATGATGTATGTACAACCCAAAAAATGTATGGAGATTTTTTCAAATTGATCCGAGGAGGCCAAAATTCGGTATTAGGGGGTTTTTGGGGCCTTCAAGTCCTAATCTGAAATCAGAAATTTTCTGTACATACAAAAAATATATTTTTCCATACAACTAATAAAAGTAAACTGCGAGCCCGAAGGGCGAGCTTTTGCGACCCTACGCGTCATTGGTGGAAATAGTCCTTTAATTGGTAACTTCAGTTGCAAGATTTGATCCTCTTATGTAAGCGGCGCCAATACAGAAGTGAGGTCCGTGGCATTTTGCCGTTCCTGTCACTCTATTATAACACTTCTGGCTCCGATCATAAACACCTCCAAACTCAACCATTTGTTATTTTACCGCCCTAGGTATGTAAAAGATATCTTGCCGTATTATATACACCAAAAGGTTCGCATAACTGCGAACATGACTAAAACGACTGGGTGGACAGATGATCTCGTGAGAGTAGTGAAGAGTTGGTGGATGCGATCTGCACCGGACCACACTCTGTGACGATTTATAAAGAGTAAGAATAAGAAACAGTTATATAAATGCTAGCACCGAATAATTAATACTAATTCCGTGTGACAAAAGAAACGGACTCAGCGCTTGCGACAGCCTTGCGCAAAGCTGGTTTTCAGTTTGGCCCTTTCCCATTCTGGATTAAATTTTTTGGTGTTTATGGGGGAGGCCTATGTCCATAAGTGGATGGCCATGCTTGATAGGTAGATAGACTACAGCGGCAAACTAAGCAGAAATTAGGAAAATGCGAGCAAACATTTATTCACCTGAACACCTAATAGTTACTAGACGAAAGCACAATTTAATCATATTTAATTCTTTATATCCTCCGCTACCAATCTCGCTCCCGAAACCTTAGCAACACGTTAACAAAGGAACATTTTCTATTGCGCAAGTTCTTTGTATAGTAGAATAAAATGATCTGAGAAAAAGGAGGTAAGAGCAATAGGTAAGTCTCGTACAAATGTGTTCTTTTTGGTCGCTAGCTAAGGCCCTCCTGATGGGCAAAATTTGGTGCTAGTAGCCGCGTGGAAAAATCGCGGAGAGAGCCACTCCTGACACGGCTCGGAAACCGGTATTTGCTCCATACAAAAATACCGGTATTTTTTCCGTTCTTATCGTTCTTTGGTTTATTATTTCGTTTTTTAACCAGACAATCTAATAATACGAAATCATGACTTAAATACATTACTGAGCTCTACATAAAAAGCATAAAATAATTCAAAATATTGGGCTATTTCGGGGTTTTTGCAAAATACCGGTTTCGAGTCCTGGGTCTAGTACCACAAACCATGTATTAAAGTAGACCCAACAAATGCTTATAGTTCGCGTGCCATGACTTTTGCGCTTTGCGCAAATTACCTCATAGTTGCACTCGGGCTGTTCAAACTGGCAGACGCAAAAATCTGACATGCAACGTTCTCATACAAATCGAGGAACTTTTTCCTTCTATAAATCCTCGGTATATTTCTGTGTCTAGTACAGCTTAGCAGTACCTCTAGCTAGCATAACTGTGACACGCGACTCTTTATCACGCAACAAATGCTACCTATCTTTATCTACTCAATGTAGTGTGACAGTGACAGGTGATGCTCTGTCGCGCGAGAAACGAAGTCGCGGCCAGTTATGCTAGACGTGCAAGGCTCGGAACCGGTATTTTGCAAAAACCCCGAAAAAGCCCCATACTTTGAAATATTTTATGCTTTTTAGGTGGGGCTCAATCATGTATTTAAGACTTTTTCTACTCCTGTACTTTTATCTGTCTTTTACTTGGTCACGAACACTAATATAAGAACATACATAATATGAGGTCATAGAAGTCTATAATCTATTCCGCATAACAGCACTAGTGTCGTTATAGTCACAAAACGATATTGCTAGCAGCCACAGACTTCTAAATCTAGTTTAAACTTAGGTCAAGGATTAAGCGCTCAATTGTAACTTAACGATAAAAATGCACAACTACCAACTTAACAAACAATTAAATTCCTACGGTTTTTAAGAAAAACAAAACTTTCCGAACCAAATTCATTGATGCCAACATAAAAAAAGTATTTTTAATATCGTCACTGTGTCACTAGCGAGTATACGTCAAATTAACAAAAAAAGTTTACCATAGACACATACCGTCAGTCATAATCATAAGTCATACTTGCCTTGTTTGCGCGCTATGTTGAATGTTGTATTTTATATTTTAAAACCTAGTCGTAGAAAAACTGTTGTATGCAACGTTGTATAATTAAGTCAAAAAATGCTCATGGCGTCTCTATTTGCGATACTCGCCGCCGCTGCGGCTCGTATTGCAACTCGCGCCACTCGCATTTTTTGAGCCTACTTATACAACTATTGCATATAATACTATACTTTATAGATTGCCCGATTAAAAAATGAAATAATAAACCTAAGAACGAAAAGAACGGTAAAAATACCGGTATTTTTGTATGGAGAGAATACCGGTATCCAACCCCTGGCTTAGCCACTGGTGATAGTAATTGTATTACATTCGCACCGTGGGCGCTCGCATATGTCACAACTTGTGATAAAATATGAATGTGGTTCCCAGAATACACCGTCATTGTTTACCTTCGCGGAAACGGAAGCTACTCCATCTTCAGTAACTCACTCGGATATAGTTAGGCGGATAGTTTTTATAAGGAAGTGGTGTAGTGTAGCTACATTAAATAATGTAGGTACTAATTTGTCTGCCATAATAGTACATTGTGTATCAAGGGCGGTAATTCCTTTACCGCCCGTGGCACACACAATGTTTTTCATCACACTTGTGAGGAAATCTGATTAAAATAACCTTACTTAACCTAAATAAAATTGTAAAACTGACAGTGACATTAGTGACATATATCCATAGACAATGCGAATGTCAAGTCACGTTCGGAAACCATAGCCGTAAAGACTTAAAATGGTTGATTTTATGTTAGCAAAATACTGAAATACACTATTTAAACATTTTTTCTACTCCTGTACTGTTATCTGTCTTTTACTTGGTCACGAACACTAATATAAGAACATATATAATATGAGTTCAGAGAAGTCTATACTCTATTCCCCATAACAGCACTAGTGTCGTTATAGCCACTTTACGTTATTGCTAACAACCACAGACTTCTAAATCTAGGTTAAACTGAGGTCAAGGATTAAGCGCTCAATTTTAACTTTACGGTAAAAATGCACAACTACCAACTTAACAAACAATTAAAATCCTACGGCTTTTAAGAAAAACAAAACTTTCTGAACTAAATTCATTGATGCCAACATAAAAACAAAAGTATTTTTAATATATTCACTGCGTGTCAACTTCATTTAAAAAATAAAAAGTTTACCATAGACACATACTGACAGTCATACGTCATATTTGCCTTCTTTGCAGGTTATGCCTTGTTTGTATTTTATAATTTTAAAACCTGTCGTAGAAAAAGTATTGTATGCAACGTTGTATAATTAAGTCAAAAAACGCTCATTGCGTCTCTATTTGCGATACTCGCCGCATTCGCGGCTCGTATCGCAACTCACGCAATTCGCATTTTTTGAACCTTCTTATACAACTGTTGCATAAAATACTATAATGAATGTTACAGAAATATGTGTTTACATGTATTTGCAATAACAGTTTTCTTTATGTACAAAGTGCCTTCTGAATAGGATCACTTGATTAATAGCGGATACTTTGGAGTCCCGAGGCGTCATAGTTTTCGGTGTACTAACTAAAAAAATACACACATATTTGTAACTTTTTCACAACAGTACATTACTTACCTAGGGCGGTAAAACAAAGAATGTCTCAGATTACATGCATTTGACGTTCGAGCCAAAGGCAAGGGCGATAAATATGCGATCTGAAGCTTTTTTTATAACCGCCCGTGGTACGTACAAAATTTTACGTCTCCCCAGGCCATGAACTGGAATGTTCCGCACGCGTAGCGGGCGGTAATTGCCACTTTATGGCCAAGTGTGACGTAAATATTATATATTGTCCGTGCAGGCAAAGAGACATGTGTAGAACACGTAAACTAATGGTATTATAAATTCACCAACACTCTAAAAATTATTTTCATCACACTTGCTCGAAAATGGTGTTGTTACACGTAGGTTTTGCGGGCCGTAAATGACCTATTACGCCCTAGGGCGTAATGGTTTTCTTTTTAAATTTGAAACGCTGGTTCTGTTTTACTCTTATTTGTCATGTTCAAAGGAAACGCCAACTTACTTTTTTAACTTTTATTACTGAAATATTGAAAATACATGTAAACACATATTTCTGTAACATTAATTAAATGTTTAAATACTGAAGTATTTTGCAAATATAAAATCAACAATTTTAAGTTTTTACCGCTATGGTTTCCGAACGTGACTCGACTTTCGCACTGTCTGTGGATATGTCACTAATGTCACTGTCAGTTTTACAATTTTATTTAGGTTAAGTAAGGTTATTTTAATCAGATTTCCTCACAAGTCTAATGAAAAACATTGTGTGTGCCACGGGCGGTAAAGGAATTACAAACTCGTGTTATTAAAGCCCTCGGCTTCGCCTCGGCCTCGGTTTGTTACAACAAACGCTCGTTTGTAATTCCTTACCTACCGCCCTTGATACACAATGTACTATTGAAGTCAATCGCACAATGGAAAGTGTAATAAACTTAATTTTTACCAAAGTCCATTTACTAATTAAAAAACAAAATACATAAAAGCCTATGAACGTTGCTGTGAAAGTTTCGTAACTTAGGTATACTTACGTTATATTCAGAGCTGCAGGATGTTTTACATTTCTGACTAGTTGTAAAACAAAGTTTTTTAGTCTTGCTACTGCTACGGTAAAAAGTAAGTTTTCCAACTCGGTTATTTTCATATCCGTAAAAATAGCGAGTGTTAAACAATTCAACTGAACCTGATTTCAACAAAACAGATACTGCTACATTATCACCTTTCCATACTTTCATATTTTCAATTACAAAGCACATGCTGACAAAGAGATTTGTTTTCATAAAGCCTTTGTTCCGTGAGTAATTTATCTCTCCGACTATCAAAGGCAAATGAGAGGCATGAATGTGACAACAATACTTCTACACTACTCTAAAACCACGTAATTCCATCGGTGTTCAATGGCGCATAAGTCATTTTTGAGTTTAAGTAACGGATTTGACTCGGAAAGGTCAGAGACCATGTTTCCTGGTAACGGATTGTGAATTATTACAGCTATTTGTCTGGGGTTTTAAAGGGTAATTCTGAAAGCACATAACTCCCCGATTAACGTTTTTTTATAACTGACCAGCGATTGACCCAGTCAACGAATTTATGATTTTGGTTTGGGAAGGGCTTAACCCAGATAAAGTGGAGTTAGAACACCTTTATGGAAACATTGTTGAGGAACTCGACTCAGTATCATCGCCATTTCAACCCCGTGACACACACTGCTGAACATCGGTCTCTCCAAAGACTCCCACAACGAACGGCCGCGCGTTTTTTGTCTCAATCGAGTTCCGTCAACTCTAACTAACTCGTCAGTCTATTTTGTAGGAGGACCCACGCTACGTCTTCCAGTTCACGGTCTCCATACGAGAACCTTTACGCCATCGGGTCAGAATTACACCGCCGAAGAGTAGTCGCCGGGCAGCGTTCGCGAATATTTATAATTAAGAGAATACCGAATGCATTTCATTTCATTTTCCAAACGCAGCTAAATATGATCTCAAACCTACAACTTAGATTAATTAAAAAGCTAGTCGATAAACAAACTAAAGAAAAATGTAACAAAGACTACAATAAGTTATTTAAAAAATGTAAAATATTACCTGTACAGGATAAGTTTAAATATTTATTAGCTGTAGATCAATACCAGTCCTCGGAGTTTAAAACACTTACAGTATATAATAGAAGCCTTAGAAGTACAGTACGTAAGAAATATGATGAGCCGAGAGCGTGTAATTACTACGGTCAAAGGACACGAAAGTACCTAATACCGCGAATATTCAATCGCATACCCTCAGAAAACGACTGTCCATCCAAATCAATATTTAAAAAGAAATTAAAAGCGTCATTATTAGAAAATTCATAGTTAAGTTTAGTTTTTTTGATAAGTAATGTAATTTCTGGTACCATTAGTAGTAGTAGTATAGTAATGTTACAGTGCACAGTGTAGGTTAAGTAACGAGTGCTATATTCGCCAACAAACTGTTCCGCAGTTTGGCGAAGACATGAAAAGTGTAACTATGTACTGTGTTTGTGAGAAATAAATTAAAAAAAAAAAAAAAAAAATTATTTATTTCATTTATTTATTGCACCATGGTGTTTAAAATAAGCTGTTACAATTGTTTATGTCCTTTACATGGGCCCTTTTCAGGCATTGCAATATCTTAATAACTAAGGCTTACCTAAGGTTTACAGACTATACATTTTATATAAAAGACAAAGTACTTTAACATTGGTTAAGTTAGGTTCTAAACAAAGTTAAACAACAATAATAATAATGACACATATAAAGACATAATGTTATACTAGCAATCATATTAATTACTAATTATAGATAAACAATTTTAAAATAATAATGTTAAATAAGAAATTAAAAATATTTGAGCACATTTCAATTAAAATCACTATCTGTAAGAAACTGAGTAACAGAGTAATAACATTTATTAGTAAGTAAACTCTTCCATTTTTGTATAAAAACATCATCCTTTACCTGCTCTTTAATTATGTTTGGGATTTTATTGTAGATTATATGCTCCCGACACATGTCGAGTTGTAGTCTTTTTACAACGTGAGTGATTCGTTTTCTAATGCAATATAATTGAGGGCCTCCTTTTTTAAGTCTGTTACAAATAATGTTTAACAGAAAACACGGACGTCCATGCAGACTCATTGTAGAATTTACAGAAGTGACTTAAATAGGCCTTACGCAAATAAAACAGACCTCGCGACTCTTCGTTCGAAAGGACGTAACTGACAAAGTTTTCAATTAAAGTAAGCCTTTTGTAAGATCTGGACAGCTGTACAATAACCGCTCAAAGAGAAAAGAAATGCGAAGCAGCTCTCTGCACCTGCTCGCTCTTGATCTCAGTTTTAGGGTTCCTTGTTCCTTGTAAGAAATAATTGAACTTGTAAAAGACAACATCCATGGTTATTATTTGAGCGCATGTCAGACGTGACATGATTACCAAAAACATGTGAACACTTATTGTAAAAGGCGCTGAGATATTCTTGTTGCCTTGGTAACATGTACCCACTAATATTTTTTTCGAGACTGAATTGTATATACATTCGGATCCAGTAAATTTTACTGAATCCGAATACCTATATACATCACCAGACAGAAGTTTTTGTGGCACGAATAAAATTGTCATAGGGACTTCCCAGCGATATTAATTTATCGATAAATGTTCTTTCTTCTGACAGTTATGACTATGAGATAACTTATAATATGAATATGCAATGTGCATATCTATTATACAGTATCAAGTACTATTATGCTGCACAATGTCATACAATTTACCAAAATTGGCTTTTGTTGCAAGGCCCGCCTTGTTTTAGTTTACTTTGTATAGAAATCGATTTAATAGCATTAGAATTTATGATTCTACACGTTAATAAAAAAAATGTTGTTGAAATTTATGTTTATTTGAATTTTAAAATCCCTAAAAAGTATACTTAAATGTAATATTATTATTATAATATATAACATCGGTGGATAGTGATCAGCATTTTAGTTAATTTCTATATTATACGGTGAACTTAATATCTACAATGAAATGTCTCTTCAAAATAAGTATTTAAAACAGTTATCGATAAATTTAATATCGGAATGAAGTCCCTAGTTAATTGACGTTTTTGCCACCAAAACTTCTATGTCTGTACATCACAGTTTCGAAACGAATGTCCTTTTGCCTTATGGTGGCAGTATAAATTTATCATTATCATTTAACACATTCCCTGTCTCGGTGCCCCCAATGGGGGTCATGAAGTTTTTTTCAGAAGTCCGTTCTTCTAATGGGATCACTTCCCCATACTGATTGCGCAGTTGGGACTTGTGACATTGTCCGATAGTTTTGTATGGGGACAGTGTACGTGTTAATGGGGCTGACGACTGGGTTAAAACTATAATTATAATTCTATTAAGTCCGTCAGTTAGATTATGGAAAAATATGGGACACGTATTTTTTGGTTTATCAAAATATTAAAAATCGACAAAGTTTTAGGTTATCAAACTTCTGGAGAGGGGGTTGTGGGGTTCCCTTTATTTGGCATAATTTTATTTGTCCGAATATATTGTTAGCCCGAATTTTATTTCGCATAATTTTTCTCTAGCTTTGACGGAAAATATTTTGCAAAATCTTTTACATTAGCCATTTAGAACATATTAGGTTAGGTTTCTTTTATAATTATTCTGAAAAGTCAATATTGTCCGTAAAATAACTATTATGCGTAAATAGTATTCGGGCGAATAGAACATTCGGACAAATAAAATTATGCCAAAACAAGGTGAACCGGGGTTGTGACGTCACTCGTAGGTGAAAATTGTACCTAGGAGTGACGCCACTCGAAACTTCTAAGCACTCTATCCTCGTCGTTTTTTGTTTATCAAACAAAAGAAAAAATACGTGTACAATATTTTTTAATACTCTAACTGACGGACTAAACAGTTTTTCTTTAGTCGTCTACCCCATTGTAGCTAAAAGATTCGTTGGAAGCATGGAATAACAATTTAGTTCCGTTAGCTAGGAATAGGATCGACATTTCGACTTCAACAATTAGTCACCGACCTTCATAGTAACATGGAAAAGAAATATCGTACCTGAACTCTGTGCTTTACGTGTCAAGATTAGGCACAATTGAATTTTTCAAGCGTAAGATCACTTTGACCAGCTAATAGCACCATCTCTAGAATTTTGTTTTTAAATCAAGTCAAAATACTTAACCGGTTATGTATTTTGACTTGATTCACCACCACTGCATTTCGCCACTATCATTTGGGCACTTTCGTCTCTAAAAAAGAAAAAAAAATTGTCACGGAACCATCAAGTGATTCAGTCCCATTCTTGAGCAATTGTTTATTTAAATCCACCAGAATTTGTCAAACGTAGGAGGGCAATTTGACGAAGACGTCACACTTTCTTAGATGAAACGTCTCCGATGTTATTAAATAAGAGAGTGTTGAAATTAAGCCGCGCTTACACGGGTAAAGTAAACGGTATTATAATGTAGCCTGCTGCCTACATAAATATTAAGTCCTTTGAAAAATACATACGTAATTCAATGCAATTTATTTTTTAATACACTTGCTCAAAAAGTGGTACTTTTCGTAGCTGTAAATCGTGCGCAAAGTTGTATTTTGCGCACTAGTGCTTTTTACTTTCCAACTAATTTTTGAACACTTAATAACACATTTATTTGCAAAAAGTAAAGTACAAAGTAAAAATAAATATATATCTTGCTTTTTCATGTTTAAATTTAATTAAATTCTGTATGTTTCTTTCCAAAATAATTTCTTTTGATTAGGCTGAATGGTGACAGCCGGTGCCATGTTTTTGTTTCATCGACGTTTTTTCGCAAATGTATTAAAAAACGTCGTTTGATACACGTGCGGAAGTGTCATTTCCACTCGTCCCGAGTATTTACCCTCGCCTAGCGGCTCGGGCCAATACACCTCGGGACTCGTGAATGACATACTTTCCGCACTTATATCAAAAAGTACTATTATACCACACCTGGCCATAAAGTGACTTTTTCCGCACGCTGCGCGTACGGAAAAAGCCGCTTTCTGGCCAAGTGCAGACATACAATTGCGTTTTCTCATTTTGAGCACGAAAAAGTGCTACTGTTGCAGTGCAGTGTTATTTAAGCATTCCGAAATTAACTTAAGTTTTTCTTTAAGACGATAAAAAAATATCAAAAAGATTTCAAACTTTGTGATCTCATAACTTTAATATACATATTTTTTGTTTATTTATTCTGTGTTATGATAATTAACTTAGTATTTTCCATCTAATCCATGTTACTATATATTATATTGTAAAATTCAGCATTTATTCATCATCCCCATTGGCCTCGGAGCGGGCCACTCATCATCACCCCCCAGGGTCCAGAAAGGACGCCCATTTAGGTGTTCTGCCGTTTGACCAAAAGTCATTTGGCAAAATTACACTTGACAAATAACGTTTTGCAAAAAAATGTTTCGCCAATTGATCATTTTACTACTAGTCATTTTACAAATGACTCACTTTTCCAAATTATCAATAGTTAAATTTACATTTTATAAATAATTATTTGACAAAATGAACATTTAGCAACTGAGTTATCAGACAAAACTACTCTAGGCCTAAAAACGTTTGGTACAATGTATTATTTGACAAGTGTTTCGTTTATTAATAAATCTAATAATAGATATGGTATGGGTCAGATTAATACACAGTATTTGGAAAAAGAGTAGGTTGTTAGGTTAGGTTAGGGTTTGAACTGCGTCCCCCAACAAAAACGATCTGCTGGCAGGAAAATTAGGTTGTTAGGTTAGGGTTTAAACTGCGTCCCCCAACAAAAACGAACTGCTGCCAGAAAGACTAGCTTCTTAGGTTAGGGTTTGAACTGCGTCCCCCGACAAAAACGAACTGATGCATTTAGACTAATCATGGAAAAAACCTAGGTCGTCGGTTAGGTTAGGTATATATTATGACCACCAATAGCGGAGCGAGCGAAGCGTCATAATGCGTGATTGCTTGCATTCTATATAATCTTGTAACTTATGGCGATAAGAGGGTAGCGGAATAAATTACCCAACAGACTAAATCGTAATGTTTGGAAAAAGAAGTACTTTTTATGAAATAACATTTTGTTAAATGACATTTGGATAAATGCTACATTTGCGAAACATATTATTTGGTGAAATGAAAAAAGGTCATTTGATATTTTATTATTTAACACATTTACCAAGTGTAGTGTTTGCTAATTAATCATTTGCTAAGTGAGTTTTTGTAAGATGATACTTTTGTCAAATGTCTCGTTTGCCAAATGATTATTTAGTGAAACGTTGTTTGTCAAATGACCATTTGTCAATAATTTTTTGGTCAAACATTAGTGAACCGCCCATTTAGCTACCATCATCGACGGCCCGGGAACGAGTGTCATATTCACAACCTTAGGGGACGGAGGACCTCATTTATATATTTAATTTTTGTAGCAGCCCCGGAGGACATTATTTATCTTTCACCAGTTGATTCCACTGTTTATTCTTCCAGTGTGTTCGCGCCTTTATTGCTAGAGCTCGCCTACTTGGCATTATTTAAAATTCTATATACGAAATATGCTTTCCTTATTAAGGTGTGTTTCATACCTAAGTTAATAAGGTACCTACCTTTGTGATTACACAACCAACCTTTGACATTCATTTTCATTAACTACATCTCATCTGAGGTTTGTGATTTTAAGCCATGTGCTATGTACTTCCAATTTCAAGATACCTAATAATACATAAAGTCGTTAAGTAAGAGTTACAAAGAGCGGGAATAATAAGAAATACCGGGTGTGGCCTGTAATACGAGCAACACTACATTTCCACTACATTTCTGCAAATAAATGATCTTTTATCTTTTTATCTTTTTTAACCGGCTTTCAAAAGAACGACGGTTCTCAATTCGTCTGTATGTTTTTATTTATTTTTTTGTGTGTTTGTTCACCGATTACTCGAAGACGGCTAGACCGATTTTGAAAATTCTTTTTTTGTTTGAAAGGGTATATTTCAGAGGTGGTCCCATTGCAACCAAATCAGGATCTGATGATGGGATCTTGGAGAAATCGAGGGAACTCTTCAAATATTATAGGCACACATATAGAGATTTTGGTATTTTTCATAGTTTCTCGAGCATTTCTTATGAGAAATGAGTTTCTAGAGTTAATCGACTTCAAAACAAAGAGAAAATTTTATGTAGGTTTGTTCTTCGATTACTTGAAGACGGCTAGACCGATTTAGAAAAATCTTTTTTTGTTTGAAAGGGTATAAGTCAGAGGTGGTCTCATTGCAACCAAATCAGGATCTGATGATGGGATCATGGAGAAATCGAGGGAACTCTTCAAATATTATAGTCACACATATGGTGATTTGGGTATTTTTATAGAGTCTCATGTGTGTTTATGTTAACTGACCTCCGCAAAGGAAAAACGGCATTCAATTTATACGTTTGTTTCTCGATTACTCGAACATGGCTGAACATTATTTTCCCATTGCAACCAAATCACGAGCTGATGATGGGATCTTACAGTTATTGAGAGAACTTTTAAAATATTATAGGCACACATACGGCGAGTTGGTTCTTTTACATAGTCTCGGCATTTATTATCGAAATTAGCTTATTGAAAGCCGGTTGTTTTAAAAAATTTAATTTTGTGGTGAATTATTTATCAAAAAATTAAACCGTAGATTCTATTCCTCAAATAAAAAAAACTTTTGTTCAACCATTTTTTAAAAATATGTAGTCCTTAGATTGTCTCTTTTTCATTCAAAATAATTAGTATTTTCAATGTACATCAAAATCCGTTTAATTGACATTGCTTGTCAATCTTGTCACCCTACAGACGTAATCAATTTCGCAACACATTGCGTGTTCGGATAAACTTTAAAGTGTGCTAAAAATCAAACCACAAGTCATTTTTAAAAGTCGCCGAATAAAAGTTGTCTAGTTTGAGTAGAACCTACGGTTTAATTTTTTGCTCGTATTACAGGCCACACCCGGTATAATGTTCAACTAACATATATTTCTTCTAGTAATAAAACAACTTAAACGGATTAAATCGCGTATATTACTACATCCGTCCATTTAAGTTGTTTTATTACTATGAGTGATAATCGCGGAAACCGAAGACAATATTATATATTTCTTCTGTTCATCTATGGGAGGGGCCTATGCTCAGTAATCAGACGTGAACATAGGTAAATAAAAAAATGTACCCAAAATGTATGATGATCATGAAGATTTTTTAAACTTATTTAGCTTGACCCTTCGGGGTATTTGTATTGAAATTACGCGGCACCTTTTTCAACTTCTTCTACTGAATCGGTTTAATGAAACTTTGCACACACATAGAATTCCCGTGACAATAGAATGAAAATATTAACAAGCAAGTTATAAGTCATACTGTATTGTTAGTCATAATTATCAAAAGTCATATAAGTGTCGGCGTCAGGGCGTAAGAGTCGTCAGAGTGGTCAGGCTGTCCATCAAATTGCCAATAATCCGCAGAGTTGCGGATTGTTTTCCTTCGTCCAAAGGGCTCAGGTCAACCATCACTGACTATGATTCCTTGTCCAGCGCCATTCACCAATTTTCTGACATGCAAAAGATTAACAACCATGACCGAACTAAGTCAATTTTGAATAAACGTCATTGTACCGCAACCAAAGACACTCAAGCATAAACAAATTTGACATACCTTCGTGGGGAGAACTCCGACACTGCGACATAAGGATATTTTAAAACGCTAGCGTATATAGAAAACAATAAGTTAGGTATCGTTTATAACAATTCTGGAAACTTAACAGTTTCATAAATATAGGTTGTATGACTACAGTATGACTTTGGGCGACAATATTGACCCTTACAAACATCGTGGTACGGAATTCTCAGATCGAATTCTTTTTACACTTGACCGTGTCGGACGGTAGTGATTTACAACAACCAAAGACGGCTACGCTCACAAAGGACGCCAACTTTCCTTTAAGAATGGTAATTTTTCACGTTGTTTCCATTGCTTGTATCTGGGGGCACGGCAGTGTCACCACCAAGTCGAGCAAAACAAAGGCACGGCGGTACCATCCTTTTCTCAAAGCCATTTAGGTGATTTACAACCTCCTTTAATTTTGTGGTGGCTAAAGCTAGAACCCTAAATTTTCAGGTATATAATAGGGCATAATATGACTTAGGTATATTCTCAATAACATTCCATTTTAACTTGTAGTTTAAGAACTATTTCACGTCAAATTTCCTTAGTTTTGTCACTGACTCACTCACACACTCACTCACTGATCATCATAATTCTAAGGTACTTTCAGCAGACCCACAAGGAGGAACACATTTTATAGTTCTTAAATAAATAATCCACCACGGTTCAATAATAGGCAAGTCGGTGGAATTCTAGTTCTGTGGACACCCCCCCGGTACTGACTTCGTTTAACTCAAAACTTTTTTGTTGTAGAAGAACTGCGTTACAAGACTTGCAGTTTTTTACATGTAATATTTTTGATGGCATATATTAAATAAACGGCCCGTTATTACTTAGGTATATTCTCAATAACATTCAATTTTAACTTTAAGAACTATTTCACGTCAAAGTTCCTTAGTTTTGTCACTGACTCACTGACACACTCACTCGCTGATCATCATAATTCTAAGGTCTAGCAGACCCACAAGGAGGAACACATTTTATAGTTCTCAAATAAATAATCCTCCACGGTTAAATAGTAGGCAAGTCGGTGGAATTCGAGTTCTGTGGACACCCCGGTACTGACTTCGTTTAACTCAAAACTTTTTTGTTGTAGAAGAACTGCGTTACAAGACTTGCAGTTTTTTACATGTAATATTTTTGATGGCATATATTAAATAAACGGCCCGTTATTACTTAGGTATATTCTCAATAACATTCAATTTTAACTTTAAGAACTATTTCACGTCAAAGTTCCTTAGTTTTGTCACTGACTCACTGACACACTCACTCGCTGATCATCATAATTCTAAGGTCTAGCAGACCCACAAGGAGGAA
Source organism: Eudemis profundana (assembly GCA_947034925.1). Lineage (NCBI taxonomy): Eukaryota > Metazoa > Arthropoda > Insecta > Lepidoptera > Tortricidae > Eudemis > Eudemis profundana. Next base: position 5,462,309 of record OX344809.1, read on the forward strand.
CACATTTTATAGTTCTCAAATAAATAATCCTCCACGGTTAAATAGTAGGCAAGTCGGTGGAATTCGAGTTCTGTGGACACCCCGGTACTGACTTCGTTTAACTCAAAACTTTTTTGTTGTAGAAGAACTGCGTTACAAGACTTGCAGTTTTTTACATGTAATATTTTTGATGGCATATATTAAATAAACGGCCCGTTATTACTTAGGTATATTCTCAATAACATTCAATTTTAACTTTAAGAACTATTTCACGTCAAAGTTCCTTAGTTTTGTCACTGACTCACTGACACACTCACTCGCTGATCATCATAATTCTAAGGTCTAGCAGACCCACAAGGAGGAACACATTTTATAGTTCTCAAATAAATAATCCTCCACGGTTAAATAGTAGGCAAGTCGGTGGAATTCGAGTTCTGTGGACACCCCGGTACTGACTTCGTTTAACTCAAAACTTTTTTGTTGTAGAAGAACTGCGTTACAAGACTTGCAGTTTTTTACATGTAATATTTTTGATGGCATATATTAAATAAACGGCCCGTTATTACTTAGGTATATTCTCAATAACATTCAATTTTAACTTTAAGAACTATTTCACGTCAAAGTTCCTTAGTTTTGTCACTGACTCACTGACACACTCACTCGCTGATCATCATAATTCTAAGGTCTAGCAGACCCACAAGGAGGAACACATTTTATAGTTCTCAAATAAATAATCCTCCACGGTTAAATAGTAGGCAAGTCGGTGGAATTCGAGTTCTGTGGACACCCCGGTACTGACTTCGTTTAACTCAAAACTTTTTTGTTGTAGAAGAACTGCGTTACGAGACTTGCAGTTTTTTACATGTAATGTTTTTGATGGGATATATTTAATAAACGGCCCGTTATTTAGGAACTTCAACTTCACAATATGGAGTCACAAATCACGTGAACAAATCGGGTTCGGGCCGGAATCGTATTGCGTACGACGTTAATGGGATACGAGTCATTCCTCACATCTCGGCTTTATTGGACCATACATCAGCAGCTGTCATTGCGTCAACGTATGAATTTTGAGGGTTAAAAGTTTTAGATATAGGTCCAATATCGCATAGAATAGGTACTGTCATCATAAGAGCTAGCTAGAGTACGACGTTACTTTGACATATCACACGCATTGTTTTGTGAAAGTAACTAGGTAACAGATTAACAACGTGGACATGGTGAACTGAAATTTGTAACGTCAAGGCACTACCAAAAAAGGACGACAACCGCGAAATCGAAATTCGAAGAAAGTCCATCTTTCTCGCTCTTGCAATATTCGAAGGAAAGGAACACAGTTATCGACGTTTGCGGTAGACGGAGTCTGGATTCGGAATTATTTTAAAATTTTCTCGATTGACACTGATACCAACTGACAGGTATCCGTAATTAGATGAGCAAATGACTTCGCAAAGAGGTTATCTGTAATGTGCAGTGACAAATAATACCTATTGACATTTAAGGCTCGGTAGGACCTGGCTCGCATTTCACATACAACTAGGGTCGGGCGGAATGCAGATTATTGCAAATTATCTTCGATTTCTAACATAAAAGTATACGTTATCAACCCAAACATGAGAGGATGCCCTGCATGACTGTGAAATCATGATTGTCAGGTATTAATTTTGTCAGAAAAGGTAACTGGTAATGAACAAAATGAGAAAAATACTTTATTTTATAGTGTTTTCGCGCTACTTTTCTATCGAGCGAAGTGTTCGCTATCGTGTTCTAAGTGAAAAAAAGCCCTAGATACAGTTCTGAATATTATTATATATGTTTTACAGTGACCTACGAGTCAAATAAGTGCTCTAAAAATGATTTGGAAACTAGGCTTCCGTGCCCGATTCTGGTCTGGCCTCGCCTTAAACAGTATTACTGAAATAGGAATTTCGACCTTAATGCACCGTGTATGCTTAACAACATTTCAATGAAACGGGTAGGAAATTAAATTCTTTGACTGTACTATTAGGCTCTCCCTATCTCGGTCTTCCAATGACGACCTTGTAATAAATACGGACAGCCTGCTGTACCATTGCAAACTTAATCAAAGAAAAGCCCACGCACTTTCGCATTGGCACTGGCAAATTAGGCATTTGAATTCTATGGAATAGGGACTACTTAAATTGCGACACCAAATCGCAACGAGCAAGTTTATTATCAGCACTGTCAGAAGCGACTGAATCAAGACCGGCCTGAGAGGCTGGAATGAACAACGTACTAGCATTATACGTGGAGACGAAACTTGAAATAACTTTACACCCCTTGCATAGCAAATGCGTGCAGCCTCGCGTTGCACTATTGTTTGGTTAAAACGTCGGTGACTGTATGTGCTTAAATTTTGATGTTATCTATGTAGGGTGAATAATACGGGCTAGGTATGCGCAGTAACTACGGTTCCTAATATCAGTAATAATTGAAGCGCTGACGGCGGTTGGAGATGATTAGTTTGACCGAGAAGAAAACAAATGAGGAAGTTCTTTATATGGTAAAATAGAAAAGAACTTTACTAAAAATAATTGAAAATTAAAGGGGAAGGATCTTTGGATACCTCTAACAGATTACACCAAGATCATCCTAGAAGGGAAGATTGAAGGAAAGAGGAAAAGAAGCACGCCAAGAACATGGACCAAGTGCAGGAAAAAGTAAACGTCGTTTCGTATCAGGAGGTTAAGAAGATCATCGGCAGGCGGTTCATCCCCATTTCCTTGAAACATTACACTCAACAACGCGCCGGTTCTCTAGAACCATTCTAGCGTGTATAATAAGGATCTGGAATGAACTTCCTGCTAAGATTTTCCCACTGCGCTACAATATGGGATTTTTTAAAAAGGGTGTCATCAAATTTCCTCGAGACCGGCAACGCATTGGCAATGCATCTAGTGTTGCAAATGTCTATGGGCGGCGGTGACCGCTTTCCATCAGGTGGGCCGTCTGCCTGTTTGCCAGTCTATAGCAATAAAAAAAAGATAGAAGTTCATGGAAATTGCTCCACCGACAAGAGGCCAGCTCTTAAGTGTATAATGATGATTACGAAATATCGGTATTGGGACCATATTTACGAGGCTAATTTGCGTTGATCTTTCTTTTCTTTAGTTTGATATGGAGCAGGCTATCACTAAGACTTACAATATTGGGTTTTTTTGTATGGTTAATATCGGTATTATGTTTCAACCCAGGGCTTGGTTTCGTAGTTATGTCAGATTTCATATAAATACGTTTAATTGTTACCGCGTCAATTAGTACCAAACATTCAAACACACGCAAACTTTCACTTTTACAGTATTAGTAGGATACACATTAGGATAGGATTAGAAATAATAATTTTGTCATTTTTTATAATACCAACCGACCGGTTTAGTCTAGTGGTTAGTGACTCTGCCTACGAAGCTGACGGTCCTGGGTTCGAATCCCGGTAAGAGCCAATATTATTTATGTGATGATATCTGTTTCTGAGTTTTGGATGTGATCTATGAATTTAAGTATTTGTATTTATTAAATATATCGTCGTCTAGTATCCATAACACTTGAGCTTACTATGGGACTAGTCCGATTTGTGTAAGATTGTCCCCTAATATTTATTTATTTATAAGAGGGTGGGTTCCCGTACGCGACATTTGTACGTCATACATTTAGTTTGGCATATAAATGTCGCGGACGAAAATCCACCCAATAGTGATCACTTATGCCCAAACATATCCAGCTAACTAAATGAAAAGAGGTCGAATACATTCTTGTTCAATTTTGTAATAAGTGCAAAATGTAATGAAAGGTAACCAACAATTTAAATCAATAAATGAGAAATCTTAGGGTTAAAACAATTTAAAAAAGTTAAGTTGACTACTAGTATAAAATATAAGACTTTCTCTAATACGTCTTGTGCAGACCCCATTCATCAACTCCCTGCTGCCCTCACGAGGTCAGGAAAGGCTTACTCCCCGATTCCATCGGTTTGAAAAGAGAAACTGGTGAGTTTCTACCGACGCTTCTTCTCACCAGAATGTCATTTGCCGAAGCGCCAAAAGAAAGAATCAGACATGTGAAAGAGCCCTTGAGGTCTACTTGCAGAAATAAATTATTTCATTTCCGGAGGGGCTTAGCCAGCGACCAGAATAACGTTATGTGATAAAAAGGGACGGTCGGACCTGGTGCGTTACGTCCATTGGTCGGACCCGAACGTCAGTTGTGTTGGAAGGAGATTTCTGTACTTAGTACTATTACTTATTCTGTGGCGAGATCATCTATCAATGGAGGTGAATCCGATGCTGCACTTACCTATGGTTGTCACTCCAGGACTTTACTGCCCCAATGACTGCTGTGCATAAAGGTGAAACATAAAATCCATTTTAAGTCCAACTTTTTCCGCAATAAAAATTAATACAAACAGAAAAAAACAGAACTAGAAGCTTATTCACACCTGGCTAACAAGATCTGAAAGGCAGAAAAAGGCTGCGAGAAACAAACCATTTATATTCCTAAAAGAAATCTCCTGGAGGTAGCAACTCGTAAGTTAAAATGTTGCGAAACTGAAAAACGCAGCACTATTTGTCACAGCGACTTTGCGTCGTGGACAATAACTTCACGTTGAAAAATCCCGCACCACCCCTTTGTCACATTTTGCAAAGAAAAGTATTCTCTTTTATTCATTTGGTCGCTTGCTCTTTACTTGGATTATGGAAAACCAGACAGTTTTATGAATGTGAGGATCAGATGAGGGGGTAATCCCGTTAAAACAAGCTCTTGTTCAAAAAACTTTGCCGTTATAAGGCAAGCTATAGAAAATCGTAACGCATTTGTTTATTAATTACTTGACATGTGCTTAGAATATGGATCAGTCTTAGCAATGAAAAGCACCATAAGGGTTCCTTGTTAACCATTTTGGTACGGAACCCTAAAAAGGTATATTTTAATGTTTGAAATGTGTTATACGTATACAAACTTAAAACTAATTAATCAGTAATTAACTAAATTTAAATATAAATATTATTCACATTAAAAATGCTAAAATCAATATTACATATCTATAGTGACAAATAAACTTTATAAAAAAAAAATTTAATACCTTTAGAGTACCTACAAATTAAAGGTATGGTGGTCACCAAGTATTGACAATTTTTTATTTTTTTTATTTAGGTAAACAAACAATCACTACAAAGTAACTTAATTATTAACTTAAGGGTCGGCTAGATGCTGGAAAGTAAAGCATGCGACACTAGTTCGCCACCAGGTGGCGCCTGAGGCGCCTCGTTATCGAAATTTACCCCATTCACGCACACACACATACTGGGTCATTGACCGCTATTTTTTTAATTGGTAGCATATTGCGTTTTGCACTTCTAACAGACCTCCTCGGTGAAACCGCTTTAAGTCAAAACATCATATTCTGGAGTGAAAGAGATAAATTGTCACCTGTCCTTGTAATTTCGGTTATGACGTAATTGATGTGTCAATTGTTTCTCGTAGAAATGAATTTCAAACTAAAACGGAATATTGTTGGTCAGATTTCGGAAGCTTCAATGCAAATTGCTTTTTTATCTAGTAGGGTAGGTATAATCCGCACAAATTTAAAAACCTTTAGGTGGGTATGTCAACCTGGAAATTTAGTTCTATTCACGTTATCATTAGGGTCTAAAATCAAAATTGTTATGACAAATTTATATCACATTATTAGCGAATGTGCTTGCCTGTGTAAATATAAACCTATCATATAACTATATGAAATCTAATTGTAATATCGCTACTTAATCGACTTCGTATGAAAAATAGATCCCATCAAAAACATTACACGTAAAAAGATGCAAGTCTCGCAACGCAGTTCTTTTACAACAAAAAAGTTTTGAGATATAATGTTAAACCAAGTCAGTGCCGGGGGGTCCACAGTACTCGATTCTCACCGACTTGCCTATTATTAGATCTATAAAATGTGTTCCTCCACGGTCAAATAATAGGCAAGTCGGTGGGAATCGAGTACTGTGGACACCCCCCCCCCCCCCCCGTACTGACTTGGTTTAACATTATATGTCAAAACTTTTTTGTTGTAAAAGAACTGCGGTGCGAGACTTGCATCTTTTTACATCTTAATGTTTTTGATGGGATCTCCTTTCTTTTTATAAGTGATCTTCCTTTATTTATTACATTCCAATCCATTCTTTTTTAAATTTGAACTGCAAAAGTAAATTTGTAATCGCATGTATTTGTATAGGATTACAAACTTATGTGTGCAGTTGTGACTGAAGTTGCAATATTTGGAGGTTTTTTAGGACTTTATAGGCTAAAAACTAACTATGTTTAAAATTTGGAGCCTGTGAGTCTGCAAGAAGTACCTTAGAATTATGATGATCATCAGTCAGTGAGTCAGTGACAAAACTAAGGAACCTTGACATGCAATAGTTCTCAAACTACACGTTCAAATTGAATGATATTGAGAATATATATGTCTTATTGTGCCCTATATATCCCTGAAATTTCAGGGTTCTAGCTTTAGCCAGTACAAAATTACGGGAGGCTGAAAATGGCCTGAATGGCTTCGAGAAAAGGATGGTACGGTCGTGCCTTTGTTTTGCTCGACTTGGCGGGGGCACTGCCGTGCCCCCAGATTGTAGGTAGTAGGTACCGATCAACTAGCTTATTAAAGCAAGTTATTAAATAAATAACTTTATAAGCTAAAATGTATGTGTCATGCGTTTATAAATCCAAAACTTTATAAAATATGATCGTCTTGCAAATCAACTTGATGTATATCTAAAGCATGCTTTTGTTCCATATTATCAATTAAGATTTTTTAGTACAGTCAAGGTCAAAGATATGTATACACCCACAGAGTGACAAAAAGCGTAGTCATCTAAATGGTCATAAATTCAGCTACATATAAATATACATAAATTAGTATACATAGTTTGAGAGATAACTATGTATACAACAGTTTCAATAATATGTCCTCATTTATTAAGCCATTGACTAAGAAACACCATAAAGTTCAGAAATATAATATACACTATTAACCATAATTATATATCTAACATGATAATCAAAATTATGTAAGCAATCCAAATTACATAAACACAACTCTATTGTCAGCGGCATATGAATGTATTTGCGTTAAATTTATGAAAAAAAATGGGAAATCCTTTTGCGGAAATAAATGTTAATTGTGTTTTATTTATCGTCGTAATTTGGAAGTATTTAAAGAATATATTTTATAAGTAGCTGTTGTAATATAACATCATGGTCTGTAATCAATATTAAACAGAAATGCAAAAAAACATCTAGCTGCAGGATTGGAACGCGGGACAACAAGTAACTGAATTACACCTAAATTGCTGAGCCACAGGACTACGGTAACTGACGTCTGCATGGACGAAATATTGAAACGCATTACCTATTTTAAGTTGGCAGCTTCAATATTGCAAAATCTCAATTACTTGACTAACATAGTTTAGTTCCAATAACGACGTGACAGGTCAAACAAAACATGAGACAAACATATACAATGACAAGTCTGCACTGTTTTCGTGAATTGTCAAAACATTCTATTCAAATTAGTTTCGTGTGTCAAGACCGTAAAGTTGATTTTCGCACGTTTATATTTTGTATACATATTTCTGTAGCAGTTACTGAATCTATATTGAATTGAATGACATAAATATAAGCACATACAATATATTGCATCATTTGTAGGTTACTGATTATGTAACTTTCATACAAGTTTTTGAACTTGCCTTATACATATTTATGTGGCCATTGAAGTTCTTGAAGATCTTTTGAACTTTTTATGATTACCTGTTTTCTTTCACATTACTTGCATATATATCTTTGACCTTGACGTACCTGCACATAAATTATGGGGATGTCCGTTTATCACATGAGATTTTATCTATTCTCATTTTTAATTATAAAATTCAAACCTTATTGAAATAGTAAATGTATTGCCTTCGTATTTAAAAACTGTGTACTTAAATGTCCACCTTAATTAATACTAATTTAAAATCACATCTTATCTAGCAAATAGGGAGGGATGAATCAATTTTGCGAGTTTTTCTAGTATTACTATTGTATTGTACTGTACCTTTCTTTCCTATTGCTTCTCTCCGCTCTCTCAAGAAACATGTGTTCCAAACTGCATACTGCTATCTGCGGCCACTTAATCTAAATTACGCGTTGTCTGACAGTTATTATTTTAATCAAGCTTTTATATATGTCGGGGACAGCAGCAATAATTCATGAAATCCAAGACTACTGTAGTACTTAGTAGATTTGAAATGGCGGCGAACGCCGTGTGACGTAACATCCGGTTGCGCTGCACGTAGACGGGCTCGTTGGGCAAGAGTGTCAATTCTCTTTCTGACTGTGTCGTGGCGACAACACTTGTCTTACGATTCTGTCAGTTCGTCTGCCAGTAGTTAAAGTTGCTATTTGATAATTGTAATTCTGTCGATTAATAGTGAAATGAATCATACTGTGTAACGAAATTGTCTATTTGCTCACTCGAGTACCTATGCCATAATATTGTAACAACTATTGTAATGCCTGATGATTGAAAAGAGAACCTGGTGAGTTTCTTCCGGCGCTTCTTCTCACCAGAATGTCATTTACCGAAGCGGCCAAAAGAATCAGACGAATAAACGATTTGATCTGGCATGAATCCACTTCTTTAACCAACATACCTCAACGGCCAGGCTTCTGCAGCTAACCCTTCCTGACTGACAGTCACGAGAGAGTATCCGACATATATCAATATATTTTTATATATAAATGTTTACATTTATAGTTAACCGGATTAACTTCAACTACGTAATTTTGTCGGTAACACGACACGAGTAAATATGACGTTTTCACGCAAAAAATATTACCATGTCGCCAGTGTATAAGAACGGTTTTGAATTCAAATCGAATATCTTTGCTTTAAAATCGGAGTACCTTTACTCGGGATAGTAATGCTCGGGCTACACGAGGCTAGTTTTTCAAGCTTGCTTCGGCTTAACCAACGCTGTGAGACTAGTTAATGATAGATCTAGCAAAAAAAAACATTTTTTTTTCATTTGGAAAAATTAAATCGGTTTGGTATGTAATTCGTTGTAAAACTATTAATCAAAATCAAATGTGTGCTGTGTGCGAAACCTATGAAGCCCAAGGGAGGGTTATGTTTATGTGTTTGACCGGTATGTATGTATGTACATAAGTATTTATGTTAGGTACCCGACTGCGGCGAAGCCTAAAGGAGGGTTATGTGTTTAACCTGTATGTAAGTATGTATGTATGTTCGTTCCTATATCCACTCGTAACTACTGAACGGGGCACACCAGATTTTGATAAAGGATACATCATTAAATTCATCTTGATAGCGCGAGTGTCATTGGGTATGAAGTTTGTTAAAATAAACAAAATTTAATTTAATTCAAATATTCTGGGTACTAGCTCCTGTACTACTCACAATACATGAAGCGACTATCGGCAAGAGTGCCACGCCACGAGTGTCCTTTGAGTATACAAATATACGTAAAATAAAAATTAACGGTTAAGAATGTATATTTTTAATACCATGTATGATGTCATACCATAGCAGTAGAAAAAACAATAAATAATATTTTACATGCTTTGTATCAACTTGATGACGTGTATAACAAAAAAGTTATATATAACGTCACGCAAATATTTTTAACCTTTTGAACGCTCAAGGGCAAAGCAATAGGTACGCCGTGCCACTGACGCCACAGGGGTAAAGAAATAATGGCAACATAAAAGTGGGCTGTTTTTTATAAAAAAAAACCCCGACCGCGGTGCACTTTGAAACTGCATAAAATCCGCCATTTTGTTTATTTTAACGAACTTCATACCCAATGACACTCGCACCATCAAGACGAATCTAATGATGTATCATTTATCAAAATCGGATGTGCCGTTGAGTAGTTACGTACGATCGGACATAGGAACGGACATACGTACATACTTACATACATACATACAGGTCAAACACATAACCCTCCTTTGGGCTTCGCCGCAGTCGCGTACAAAAACGTTGACGGCTAGGGCCATCATTGGCGTGACAGTCACGATTTTTCGTTGACGGCGGTGGCCGTCTGTGGCGGTCAAAGGGTTAATTACTTCTAATTCACCAGGAAATTTAAGCTATACTAATAATTTTATTTTTATCGAAAACCCTAGCGGTGGGCGTGGCGACCAGAAAAAGCGCGCGTTATGAGTTAGAGCGAGAAGGTAGGATTCGGCGCATTTTTGTGACTCGAACGTGGGTTTTGTTATATAGTGCGACTTCTACGAAGTACTATTACTTATTCTGTGCCTTTACTCCAAAACAGTCAGATTGGAATTGCCACCCTGCCGGACACCGCCACGTATCACCCACCAGGCTTGATAGCCTTGCCAGCAAGCCAGCCCTTCTAGATAATAGTTAGAAAATACATAACTACATATATTCTTCAAAAGAAGGGCAATTCCACGGCAGAGAGTAACCCAAGTTACCAATTTTTTGCAAGTCCTTATATTGAGGGCGCAAATTCAGGTGTCAATATATCTAGAGAATAACGTTATACTTATTTAGATTAAAATTAATACTTAAGTTTGCGTCATAAATAATCTCAAAAAATACTAAACCGATTTTGATAAAATTTGCATAGATCCCTAAGTTGGACTTTACCTGGTTGAACTAGAAAAAAAAATTGTAATCCGATTTATAGACTGAGATGAAAACCGTTGCATGAGTTAAATTAAACAGCAAAATTGCTACGTGTTTCATATTTGTGATTTTTTTTTCTATTCAATTCAACTGGATTTTGAAATAATAAATTAATAATAAAATGTGTTTATTTTCACCTCATAAAGGATATTTTTACAAGCTAAATTCGCAAATTTGTTTTTAACACTAGTATAATAATAAATAATGGAACCAATCTGAAAGTAGAGCCTCTTAATTAAAAATAGTTTTCTTTAATCAGTATATAAACGATGTACTTATAAGGTAACAAACATAAAAAATACAACAAGCTAAAAAAACCTCTTTTTTTTGTGAAACTAGTTAAAAATATTGGTACTTAAATAATTTGTAAAACTTTTAATCTCATATGTGCTACATTTGAACGTATTTTTTAGTAATATTTTGTAATGATAATTAGATAATTTATAATCTATGACTATATTTTTCTGTAAAATTCAAGACCGGTTAGCATTCATATTATTTTAAAATTGCGAATTTGAGCCTCCTGTGATTGATGAACGCCCCAAAGAATGTTTATTTTATTATCTTTTATAAAATTGGAAATTCTAGATTTGTGTGATTAATGAACGATCCCTTAGCTATATCATAGATATGTTAAAATTACCCTATTTTAATACTGTCTGTAACAAAAAATTATCTATGTAGAAACTGATTTTGTGAAATTTCTCTCAAATGAAATTGCATACAGCCACAGAAACTAGTACTAGAAATCTCTCTCTGACAAAACTGTTGTTTGGGTCCGACCACCACACAGAATGTACCCTTTGGGTATGTTGCCATATACACCATAATAAAACTTGTACATTATTTATTACTTTCCATATACCACTAGAGTTAAAATTACATACATTTACTCAACTATTTCTGTCTCCATATACATATGCATTTTGTAAAAAATACTTACTTCCCAACCAACCGACAGGCCAATCAACTGACTTTATGTATTTTATAATAGTATATTTATATTTTATAGGTTTATAATATCACATATAACATTATACTTATACTCAATGAACAGAACATAGTTTATCTTGTGATCTTGTACTTTAGATAAAAACTCCAGAGGTCTGATACACATTATCTTCATTGTAGATTTGTAGAGATATTGGTCCCTGGAAATTGTTGTAATGATTTGGGCATCTGAAAAAAATAAAATAAATTAATTTTCTTTGTACAAAGTATACTTTATTCAGGGGATAGGTTGTATAAAATACAATACGAAGTAATACAGTAGAAATTAAATAACTAAATATCGGATACTACAAAATAACTATGATAATGATAGTCAGTCTGTCAGTCGTGGTGTGGAAGAGCGGCGCCATCACCGAAACGAAACAACTTCACTGCTGGCTTCCATTTGTGGCAGGTGCCTCGGATGCACATGCTGGTCGCTCTTATTATTGAGGTTATTATACGAGCTCTCAGCCAGCCCAAAACGCAAGACAAGGATCTGTCCCAGCGAGATGCAAGTGCTTCCCCGAGGTGCTTAACAAAGGTAGCTAATTGTGGTGCAAAAACTCCATCCACGGAGGTGACGAGGGGTGTAAAAGTGGCATAACACAACTCCCAGGCGTTGGCATATTTGTTTTGCTTTACTGACTCGGCAGATTTCAGGACAGAAACAACAGGGCAGTACAGTGAGATGTAAGAGGGAGCGTCGGTGTCTACAACATGAATGTCGAATAACGCCTCCCTCTGTGCAATCCACACGCCACGGCATGCTAGATCTCCTCGTAGGCCAGTGTCACCTTCGGTGATAATGGGTTCTTTGATTACATTTCCCCACGCTTGTTGGCATAATTCACAAAAGAGATCCCTTATTTTAATATGACGTCTCGTGACCGCCAGTTTTGCAACAGAGGGCATGATAAACATCCACACCAATTGAAACAGTATTTTATATGTTCATAATACATTACATATTAGGATTAAAGATACGATTTTATATTAGCTGGATTTCTGTACCTGCGTTTGACGAGGACGTAGATCGCTTTCATTCCTGGCTCCAAATTACATCGCTTATCAATCTTATCATCGAATAAAACTGACCTGCTACACTGTTTATCACTATTAAACGTTCACTGGGTACATCAATATATAAAATAATAGCTAATAAGCGAATTTTGGTGAACATTGAAACAAAAACATTACTCGAATTTCATAAACTGACTGACAGATAGTGAGTGACATTGACTGACAATCTAATTTCTTTGATAGTGTGCGTCCAGTTCACACGGTCGGTGATACCAAATAATTGTCAAAACATTCCCTTCCGTTTAATGTTATTGAAAATAGGTTTTTGTATTTCAATGGCATTTTAATAATAAAACCAGGAAATGTTCTTTAACTTCTATTTTTCGTTAACTTGGTATTATATTTTCTCCGATATTATGAAGAATAATATCAAAATATCATTAATAAGTCCCCGTAGTTTTTCCTACTTATTTTTTACAATCTAGTTACTGGTATCATTAGTGTATGTGTAAATGCCTGTCAAATTGGGAATTTTTGCGATACGTCCGCTCTGTAAGAGCCGCTCGCGGCATCTGAATACAAGGAATACGCGACGTCATGGGAGAACTGTATGAAAATTTTCTGTAAGTTTAGATATACCAGTTAAATTCTCCCGTATCTTTACGAGTAAAAATTTGAAACTGCCCTGAGGCCCTAGATGAATAAAGTAGCTTTTAGGAAAAAGTGTTAAACTATTACGCCTCAAAGACAAATGTTCATTTATGCTTCGTCAAAATGCCGGCCGTGTTTTGATTTTTCCGTACTTTTTGAGTCAATTATGGTGAAATCTAGGGCAACAAAAAATCTGTATCCGCCCGGATGCCCTTGACAGTTTCTTTGTGAACACATTCATATAGTAATAAATACAAATATCAATAATTCCTTGAACAAATTCTTTGTTCAATCAGAGCTCTAAAATGACATTTTTGGGAACCCGCCCCTTAAAGTAGAACTGTATACAGTATGTGTGACCAACATCGTTCACCACTGATTAATTATAAACATGTTGATCATTCGGAGCTAGGACAAATTCCCAGAATCATAGGGATTCTGGAAAACGATAAAGTGAATGTTAGTGTAACAGAGTATTCATATAAAGAAAAAAAAATCGTTTTTTGTTACATTACTGATATAAAACACATTTATTTTTATTTTATTTAGCTTTGGAGAGTTTTATTATTCGTATAAAGTGGGAGTTTAGAAGCTCTAGACATACTTATCATCTGCAAGAGACGTTTAAAAAATCTCGATTTTTCCAAATATTAACAATGACAGCGGACAATGAATCAATTTATTTTATTCACTTTAAAAATTATTTCATCATCATTTGAGCGGAGATAAATGTTCAGTTAATAGATGAATGATTTATAAATTTAAAACAATTTCGAATTTTCGCTTAAAAATTACAAATGAAATAAGAAAACAACTTTCTCGCTCAGAAAGACAAACATTTATTTTGTACAGTGCATGCCCATTTATCGATGCTCTTTGTTTGATTGCTCCCCCGATGGGGCGCTCATCAACAACATAAATACACAACAAAACCCTTAAAACATTTATTTATTCGCACCAATCAATAAAATCACTTTCGTTTTTCATTCAATACATTCACTGGATAAAAGAAAAGTAATCTCGCGGATTGGGCTCGAACACGCGAAAAAGATATTCGAAGCCATCCGAGAAATAAGAACAAGTCGCCTTTATACTGTCAGAGATTATCTTGGGCAAGTATATTTAGATACATTTGGGAACTTCGGACTCAGAAACTTTCTGGAGAAGATACGTGGCGTAGACTGTGGCTTAAAAGTTAAATGCGTGCTTTTTACTCGATATTTTCTTTTCTCGGTTTCTAATTTGTCTGTTTAGCTGTGGTGAAAGATCCATGGGACAGAACTTCGAACGGCATTTATAATTCCTGGCTGTAAACAATATCCTGAAACTGTGCTCAATTTTTACCAACCTTACAATACTATCACAACAAGCTCACATAGTACAAAACTGACAGTTTTCTGAAACAATATTTTGAAGAAAATTTTAATAAAACCGTTCAGTTAAACTAGTCGCTCTGTGAGCTGCAGACCTTGCGAGCCAGTCAACCATTTTGAAAAGGATTCAACAAAAACAGATACAGAATCGACAAAAAATATCGATAGAATTTTTTTTTTTCTATTGAACCTGCTAACATAATTGCATGAGAATCGGTTGAAAAATGCACCATGTAGTGAGGAACTGCTGCTGATCAGACATACGAGTACGAAAGCATTTTTGCCCAAACGTAAATATTTTAAGAGTTACTTCAATTTTCCCCAAGATCTTCTCAATATCAATTCCTAGGCTGTTAACAATCGCCAGGAGACATAACTTAGCCAGGAGATAAGTATATCCTTTCAAACAAAAAATAATAATTTTCCAAATCGGTTCAATTATTTTTAAGTAATTAGGGAAGATATATAAAAAGATTACGAACGAACTGTGAACCACGTGTTGAAGTAGGATAACAGAAAGCGAGCAAAACACTCACCAGAAAATGAATCATTACCGTCCGCAGATCCCGCTCAAAACATCTTCATTAAACTCATCTGTTTTAATGCTCTCTAACAGTGGAAAATACAGCCTGCGGGACGGACGGGACATGCCTCCTGTGGAGTGAAATATGAATCGCATTACGTCAAAGCCGTTGTTGTGTTTTTATCGTGGCTCGATAGACCTGTGTATGAGCCTCAAAAACGGGATATTTATGGGGTAATTATTTCTGTACTTGTGTACCGTTTTTAATGATGAGAATCCAATGATGTGAATTTATCTGTTGCTAAGTCTTAAATGTTTTTTGTGTATGTTTATTTACCTATAGGTTACAGGTTACTGGTTTCAATGTTCTCTAACATTTGAAAATACAGCCTGGAGGACGAACGGTTATGCCTCCTGTGGAGTGAAGTACCTATGAATCGCATTACCTCAAAGCCGTTGTTGTGTTTTTATCCAGTAGGCTTATGATGCTACGTTTTGTCACGCGATAAATAAATGATAAAGCATCTGTCACTCTCACACACTATTTGTCAGAACGTGACGGATGCTTTATCATTGATTTATCGCGTGACAAAGCGTAGCATCATAAGTATCATAACATAAGCCTACTGGCCCGTGTTAAGTTAAGAGATCCAGAGCCCCTAGGCAAGTGCGTAAAGCAAAGCTTGCCTTCTCAATACCAAGTGGTATACAGAGAGTGGTACAGAGAAGTGGTGGCTTTTGGGCTTATATGAAGGGTCGTCCGCTGGGGCCCCTCTAGGCTGGCCGGGCCCCTAGGCCGGGGCCTTATTAACCTAGGCGAAAATCCAGCGCTGATTTCAACGTGACTCGATGAACTTGTACAAGCCTCAAAAACGGGAAATTTGTGGGGTATTTATTTTCGTATTTGTACCTATGCCGTTTTAATCATGTTTATTTTTTAGTTTTTTTTTTAATTAATATCAGCCCCTGAGTGTTTGCTCCAGGAAACAAATGAAAAAAGAGCCGTCATATCGTGTAGAGAAGTCAAGGACGTGGCTCTCGATAATCAAATGTTTAATTAATGATAAAGATGTGTGTTTGTCTTAGTTCGTGAATATTTAATTTTTCTGTATATCTGCCTATTTACTAATACATAAGTCTAAATAAATAAGTCTAGTGAAACCAAAATCGGCCTGTTTTCGTGATTTTTTTATAATCGAACGAAATTGTAAGCTGGGTGTTCTGAATTGTAGCATTAAATAGAACGTCATATTTTTTCAAATAAAAAATTAGTATTTATTTTTTTACCGTTGCTTCTCCCTAAGGTCGATTTCGAAGATCCCCCCCTTAAGTGAGTTAGGGGTAAATAAATACGTATTTACGTATATATCATTTTTCTACCACGTCTTCAATATGAGGAATATGGTCATTGATAGTCAATTTTCGTTCAATATTTTCATTCGATTCACCTATTTGTATTCATAGGGAATTTCTTTGAATAGATAAACGGATAAAAAGGGTTCTTCCGTATTAAATTTGCGAGGGTCTGACGAATTGAAAACAAACCTAAATATTATATCGTAAGTTCTACTATATACAAGCACAATAATTATCAAGTCTTTAATCGCAGAAACACTTAGGCGAATTATCATATCGCAGAAAATTATCTAATTATTAACAAAAATTTAAAATTGCAATATGTTTTTTTTTTTCATTGTTAATATTAAAAACAATATGTGCTGTGATAATTAATTCATCATCATCATCATCATATCAGCTAAAACACGTCCAATGCTAGACATAAGCCTTCCCCAAGGATCTCCAGCACTGTCGGCATTGTCTGCTCGCATTCAATTTCTCTCGATAATTAATTATATTTGCGTATTTAGATGTTCAATGTCTTAACTGTTAAAAACAATATTTGCAATGATAGTTAATTATATTTGAGTAGATAATTAATTTACCAATATTTATGATCCGGTAATAGGCTAGATGACAAAAAAAACTGTTTAGTCCGTCTGTTACATTATGAAAAAATATTGTACACGTATTTTTTGTTTTGTTTGACAAACAAAAACTGACGAGGATAGAGTGCTTAGAAGTTTCGAGTGACGTCACTCTTGAGTACAAATTGTACTCAAGAGTGACGTCACAAGCCCCCACTCCAGAAGTTTGATGATCTATAACTTTGTCGATTTTTAATATTTTGATAAACCAAAAAATACGTATCCCATTTTTTTCCGTAATCTAACTGACGGACTAAATAGAATTACATATTTTTAACCCAGTCATCATCCCTATTATATTTAAAAATACTCATCTTGAATATTAATAGAAGAAAAGTGCCACGGTAATTATATTAGCGAAATGGATTCCTATTGCTTTGTGCGCTGAAATAATTTAAAGCGCTGTGCGCGGTAATTCGGTTAACATGAAAAAAAACAAGTATAAATTTGTTTTTTTTTTAAATGTTAACCGAAAAGTTTTGGAAAAATGTGTAAATATATAAAAATTTAAAAAAAGGATAGCACTTTACTTGTTTGTATTTCTTTTTCATTTTATCGTAACTACCGCATCATGAAAATAGTGATTTAAATTATTTCAGTGCAAAAGGGAATCTATTGTAGTGTTGCATGTACACAGTCCAGCGACTATTATTGTATGTTTTATAAATAGCAAGGAATATCGGAAGCCTTTGCAGCAAAACTAAATTCAGTGATGGACCTCTGCGGCTGTAAATGATAATTGATAACTGTGGTAATTAGAGAAAACTGCAAGCAGATTTGAAACGTTCAATTTAAATAAATACGTACGACTGTTTTCGAGTTAACTATTTCTAACAGTTGTTTAATTACACGCTTACTATCGATAATTAGTTATTTTAAAGTTTGCAGAAAATTATAAAATAACACTGTTATTAAACAGTTTATCAGTTACACACCAAGGCACTGGAATTCATACAATACATAACAATAATAAGTATAACATGTACAACAACGTAACAATCATATTTACGAAGGTACAATTAACAGAAGATGGGCGATCATCCATTCGCCTCACATAACCTCATACATTCCGCACACAGTACTCCAGCTGCTGTTAGTTCGATATGCACACTCTACATAAGGACAGGTTGATCCGCTTCAACCTTCCCGCTGGTCCCTTGCTCACTTTGAGTAATCAGCGAAACTTCAAGGTGGTCCGGGTTAATCGATCTGGTTCGATACCAGGCGCTTCAGCACCCACCTAGTCCGACCCTCTCAAGGTGGTCCGGGCCAAGTGACCTGGTTCGATCTCAGGGAACGCCACGGCCACCTGGTCCGATTTTTGCAAAAATCCGCAAGACTTAAAGTTTGTGAACTTCCAAAAACTCTTGCAAAAATATCATGCTGATGCAATATGCAAGACCTACTTAAATAGAGATTCATATCCGTATGTGTATCATTTTTTATTTAGATAGAATATAATAATTACTATGATTTTTCTTACAACTTATTTTAATGTCACAATGTATTGCTCTTTCTAATTAAGAACAATAAGTTATGATACTCATAACATCAACAATATAACTTTAATGCCCTAAGGCATTCTCTACCAGTCAACCACTGGACTAAACAAAAACATAAACTTGGTGCAGGGTCTTTAAAGTCAGAAAGAAAACTGAGGATAAGTTTACAAGTGTGCCTATGATATATACGTACATATACTTACAAAAATACAATATAATATAATAAACCTACATATACTACTTTACGCACCTAGTGAAAAACCTCATGCCGATAGTTAATTTTAGAGCGTATTGAAGAGATGCTTGCGCAACATGCGCTTGAATGTAAACTTACTTTGTGTTTGTCTGATGGACAGTGGGAGATCATTCCAAAGCCTAATTGCTTGAACAGTAAATGAATCCGACATAAAGCCGGCACGGTGAGGAGGAACATTGAGCTTAAGAGCTCGAGATGACCGGAGAGTACAGCCAGGTCGAGAAGTTGTGAAATGAAATTTGGATCTAAGGTAATCGGGCGCAGCTGGATCGAATAAGATACACACACGAGAGACACTTTAATTGATATCGAACGATATGTAAGTCCAGTCTAGTTTTTCTCTGAATTTAAAAATAAAAACTATGATTGCGTGGCATGCGTGGAAAGTACTCATCTACCGCCATTTGACATTTTTAATTTGCGACTTTTGAACACATCATACAGAGCTATGATATATATGTGAAAGATATGGTTTTAGATAAACCAGTGTATGTAACTGTACATAACTCTCATGTGATGTTATTATGAAACACGTCTGTCAACTCATTTCATAAGCCCACACTCGTATTTTAATGCATTTCGTTATGTAACAGCCACCTAAACTACTAAATGTTCTGCTTACTATTTTTTCAATAAATGTTTTTCCTTTATTTAAACTACAAAGCACATTTCCAGCATAACTTCATTAGAAGAAACCATTATACCCTCCCAGTTGAACCAAATACTTCGTTGGTGCATAATATATTCACTTAAAACAACTTTATCTAGTAATTATCTTGTTCAAACAACAAAAATAACTGCTTTTTACTGCCTAGAGTGATTCGCGGTCGTCGAGAGCCGCGAAGAATTTATATTCCGCAGTGCGACTCATAAATTTGAGCGGCGTCCTCGGCACTGTTAGTTCGTACAGCAATTTATGATGTACTGTTTAAGATTTCACAACTAATAAGCAAAGTAGTCAACGCCTTGAGAACGGCGACGTTCCATTGTTTATTATTGAGGCGGTAGTCTTCGGAAGTTTTTGATAGAACTAGAATTAATTGCAACTTTATCCACGAGGGTTATATTACAACTCAAGGTTGGTTACAACGAGTGGTATGTGTTTTATTTTATAGCTTGATACCTTTTATTTGTGGGAAATGACACGAGAACTCTCAAAAGGCCAAAAAACTATATAATTTTATCAAAAAACGTTTAGTTTCAAATTATGCTGTTAGACTGCGCTGACCTTTTAGTTTAAGGCCCAATTGCATAAACAGAAAAATCTGTAGTAATTGCCAATTATCAATATCATCCTAAATATTATTACAGGAAAAATTAACGGTTTTCCTAACTTGCACCGTGTTTTAGAAATTTGCAAAAATTCTAAAACAAACTTATTTGCTCCTACTAAACTAACCGCCATACAATTTTTCTTGAACTATTCACGTATCTACTACCGAGTTTGTACGGAACCGTCGGTGCGCGAGTTCAACTGGCACTTGACCAGAGTAAAACGAAAAACAAAGATACGCCACCACAGTAGGTATATTTAAGAAAGCAAGTTGGTAGTATAGCTTCATCAATCTAATGCTACATTTACACGCTTGTCAAGGCTTGGCAAGCGCCTACAACCTCCAAGCCTCTACAAACGCTCGAATGCCATTTACACGCTTGCGAGTGCGTTAGTCTGTTCCGGACAGGCAAGCCTGGCAGACGTGGACTACATCAACTAAAAACTCCTACGTATGGCTGTTTGTGTGAAAAATGAATTAAAACGTGACAAGTACAACAACGACGATCAATGATTTACACCATCACTATTAATTCAATCCTTAGTTACTTAATGAGGCGCGAGATCGTGAGCAATACTAAACGCCAGCGTGTAAATACGTAGCAAGCACTTGCCGCAAGCTTCCTTTGATCGGTGTTCAAAAACCGACACTAGTCCGGATTAGGACTTATTTTATTTATACAAAATATGAAAATTAATCCTTGACATCGTCTTCGCTCCGTATTAATCGATCTGATCAGCATAAAGGGTCGGCAACGCGCACGTAATGCCCCTGGTGTTGCAAATGTCTATAGGCTGCGGTGACTGCTTACCATCAGGCAGGCCGTACGCTTGTTTGCCACCCTAGTTGTATAAAAAAAAAATAATGAACATCAAATGTAAACTACATATTATAGTAACCATAGTTAATTAACACAACCGTTCCAGTTTACGCAATAATTACTTTACAGTATTTCGTGGATAATGTTGTTAACTGTACATTAAGTAACACTAACTGTAACATAGATCGTAATATATATTGTATAAATTGTTTGTTACCCCTAAAATAAATAAATAAAACAAAATAAAATCAGCGACCAGCTCTTACAAGCTCATGCAAGCCAAGCCAAACACCCCTTTCGCACGCTTGTGCTTGTGGAAGTTGGTCGAAGCTTGGCAAGCGGGTAAACGTACCATAAGCAAACGTGGAAAGCAAAACATTATTTGCTTCCAAAACATGATAAGTTACCAATACCAATTAGTCCTTCAGAAACACGATAATAACAGTTAATAAATACAACAAATAGGTTATAGAAATACAAAGGCTCAATTATTGTCTACCAATAAATACAAAAGTAAATAGATAGCAATGAATATCCGAATAGTTTGTCGTTTGTGACATTAAACAAACACAAATAATGGAGGTAAATAACGTTCATGTTTTTGATAGTCGTGTGATTATTTTATCGTAAGATATAGCTAATAAAAAAATACAGATGTTTACTTAATAATAAATAATAAAAGTGTATCAAAACTAATCAAAAGGTTAGGAGTCTAGCGTCATATTAAATGCCAAGGAAATAAAGACCGAATAATCTTGGACTAAATTCCGATGTCCGTAAAAGAAATTTAATTTGGATGAACAGTAACAATATTAAATTCAACTCGCATTTACCTAGGTCGAGGAAAATGTGTACAAATTTGAGATTTGGCCTAAAAGGATACCACGGCATGTTTCAGGTAACACAGCGCCGGCTGCGCCGATTTTCAGTGGATCCACCGGGAACCCGTTCTGCAGGCGCTGGGCTCGTAGCACATTTTCGCTACATTTTCTTATGTTATCGGCATCGAAATAATAATGTATTGAAAGTTGTCCCACAACGCCCACTTTTTCAAATCAATACGTCTTATGTGTCAAGTGATATCAAAGAGTATAATAAGTTAAGTATAAGTGATATTGACAACCAACTTAATGTTAACAATGTGTGAGTCTAAAATCATTTATGACAGATATTAGTATTAAGTCTGAGAAGTCTTCATTTTTGGATAGGTTGCATATCGTTTAAAATACAAAAATCTGTGATTGGTTACAAAGCCTACTGAGTGAGAATTTCTTTTGCCGCTACAGTTTTTTCTTCAGTACTAAGTGCTAGCTCGGCCCAATTAGTACTTATTCCGTGGGGCCGATTTTGAGCTTCAGTTACGCTTCCATACTTATCATTTCGATGGTTAAGCGTAGCACTACAAAATTTTTGGTTGCAAGTGTAGTGAACACTTTCGCAACCAAAAATTTCGTAGTTTGTATTTACAAAAGATATAAATGAACCTATCAGCAGAGAAGAGAGGCAAAAAACGACAGTACAGTTTTATACGTTTGCCAGCGGTAACCCAACAAGAATATCAGTATTTAAGTTGGGTGATTAAGATAAAATAAGTATTTTTATTCACTAGAACACAAATGGACACCAAACTACGCCTTCTACCGGCACTTACAGCGCAGCGTCATTTTAAGGTAGTAACTACCTATTCAATAAAAGAAGAAATACTTATATTTATAAAAAAATGTACTTTCAGTAACGGGGTCAGGTCGGCCAATTACAAGGTTTTATTTTTGTAACACGAGCAACCAAAAGAATATGCAGAAAATATCACTTTTAAAAACACAAACAGCCAATAGACAAAACGCGCGTTCAATATTCAATCGTAAACTGATGTACATCCATGGCTGAAAACTAGACCAATATCGAAATCACACGTTATTAGGCGCTCGTTTTGACACATCCCGAAACACGTTCCCTAAGCCGCTGGTAATTACTCGAATCTCACATTTGCAGAATACCCTTACATTCGTACAATGGTGCTAAAAAAAACTTGTTTCGTTAGAGCAGTTCATTAAGAGGGCGACGCTGGCTAGAGCTCGCGCTTGACCTAATTACAACTCCAGTGTCACTCTGATGAGATTTTTTGTAATGTACCTATTTATTTGCTAGTCCGTGACAGGGGTGTTTCTTTTCGTTAATTCTTATTTTTAGATGTCAGCCACTTTTAGTAAATGGCCGAGATATAAAAATGTTTCTAAAATTTGACGAACATTTTTGCCCAATTATTTCGTTTATCATAAGTTCATAAGTTTGCCTTTTTTATTTAACTCTTTCAGTGCTTGTGTTACATTAAGAGTTAAGAATAATATAGATTATTTCATGTGATTTTGGCTCCACTAACAATTCCTTAGTGGACATCTGTAATTGGCTTTGTATTTTATTAATTTTCTTTATGCCGCACCTGGCCATAAAGTGGCATTTACTGCACGCTATGCGTACGGAAAAAGCCGCTTTCTGGCCAAGTCTACACATAAAATGATGTACACAACACGGTAGGTAATAAAGAAAGCCCTCGATCGCATATTTACGTCCCTCGTTTGCAGGTCGGGCCGCAAACATCTGCGATCTCGGCCTTTCTTTGTTTTACCACCCTAATTGTTGATGTGCCAAATAAATAAAGTAATAATAATAATATCAGAGTAGGTAGATAAAGATGTTTAAAGAGATCTTTATTTACTATGAGTGTGCGCGGGCGGCAGAGCGTGACGACCTGCGCGCCGCGCGATGCACCTTTGTTCGGAGTGAACTTACTCTGGTGATAATGGTACTAAGTTCACTTATTCCAGTACTTAATTGCGTTTTTAAAGATAGCACGACTCATATTTTTCGGTTTCAAGAAGTTTCTCCTTGGAATCGGTTTTTTCAGTTGTAAAATAAAACAATGGGCTCACTCCGCCATTTCGCCGCGTGGCCCTGAGGCCTTAGCGACCAGAAAGAGCACGCGTTATGCGATAGAGAGAGACGGTCGGATCCGGTGCGTTCCGTCTGGTGGTCGGGCCCGAACGACAGTTTAGTTAGAGAGAGACTTCTGTACTACGTAGTACAATTACTTGTGGTACCTATGGGTGATTTTCATGTTGTATTTTTTGTTTCACATTTGAATAGTAAGTAGATTTTAGCCGCTTTTAGTAAATGGCTGAAATGTAAAATGTTACGTGAATTTCATTTTGTATTTTTTTGTTTCGCATTTGAGTCGCGATGTACAGTAAACACACATCACAACTCTCTGTGAGCTGTAAAATATTTATTACTGGTTACAATTGTTACTAAGCAGACAATTTGATAAAAGCAACGTCAATTTGTGGGAATATAAATTCGTACCTACGTTATATTGGTTATATTTTTTTAAGTGAAGCATGCCCATAATTAGTTCACATTTTGTTTATTTAGCATGATATTATAAGCAAAATCGTTCGATATGCCAGTGTTCATTTTGAAACTATTGCATGGGACGGCCCGCTTTGTATGCGAAAATATTTCGCGACCACGACGATTTCTAACCCGAATTTTATTCCGTTACTTTTTGTTTTTTTTCCTTTTTACCTGAGGTTTCTCGACCCTCGCGACCCCTTCTAGAGGCTCTGCGACCCCCCAGGGGGTCGCGACCCACACCATGAAAAACACTGATGTGCTATCTAGTACTTCTCTCAAACTATAAGTCTAAAATATCGTGCATGTGAAGTCCTTCTGTAAAGAATAACAATAATATAACTTAAACATAAGCTGATCATGTAATAAAATAAGTAGGTAACATAAATTATCGCATAAAAACATGTTATTACCTCGATGTTTTTGACACGTCCCGTTTTGTTATAATAATAGGGGAAAATCATGAAAGTTTAAATCAATATACATATGTATGACATTGCTTATCGTTGAAGGCCCAAATAAATAAAATCAAAAATTAAATAAATATTTCAAAATTGTAATTTAGTATGAATAGCATCTTATTTTAAAATTTGCAGGCATAGCTTGCATAAACGCATTATTTCTTCCTAATGTTAAACTTTTATATTAGTCCCTTAAGGTCAGTCATAACTGTTGTAGAACAATTGTACTCCAAATACCTTCTCAATAAAACCTTGAAAATTATGCCCTGAAGTATAATAAAGAAGGTGAATTATATTCGTGTTCAAAGTTTACTAACACATAAAACTTTGGATTTTCTACTAAAAAATACGGAAACAAGAAAGTGACTTAAATTACAAAGCGGTCTTTTCTTTGTAATGTACCGTTGTAATTTATTCAGGACGGTTACCGAGAACAACCGTAGAACGTTAGGCCGGACGGATTATTGAGCACGAATCGATAAAAACGCAGTGATATATCAAAAACTAGGATTATAATAAGTTTTTGTTAAATATCGGCAAAATTAATATTGGGACAAGCGTTTTATTGCCTACTGAGTACTCAGTATACTTTTCTATAATCGCAAAATCAACCAAGCCTAAACACAGTGGGTTTATTTTATATTTATATGAGCTATGGCCTCTTTCCAACTCCATCATCATCAGGTCAGCTCTATATACCATATTATTGCAATATCACCCACTATTTCATTTCATTTATTAAGTACAATAATTATTGTGTTATTATTCGCAAGTATACCTGAGCCCAACCAAACGAACGTCAGAAACTGGTTCTTTTTTAGCTTCCATAATTTTACCCACACAAACATACACATACACTAACACGGCAAGCCAAATAAAAAAAACCGGTCAAGTGTGAGTCGGACTCGCACACCGAGGGTTCCGTACAAACTCGTAAGTAGATACGGGAATAGTTTAAGTAAAACTGTATGGTGGCTAGTTTAGTAGGAGCATGTGTTACGATTTTTGAAAATTTCTAAATAACTGGCCAAAAGCATGTCGGACCATGCTCAGTGTAGGATTCCATAGCCGTATAAGTATAAGGTAAATAAAAAATACGATGTACAAAAGTACAACAACAAAAGAGTGTATCTTCATAGCAATTACGTCCTTTTGTTGAGAAGCGCAGTTTATCAGCAATAACTCAAAAACGGTTACTCCGATCTTGTTGAAAATAATTTTCGTTGAAAGTATTAATTGAGCTTTACCTTCCTCATTTTTTCATATTTTTTGGACATACGGTCTAAAAGATAGAAGGGGGGGGACAATTTTTGCAACTTTCGGAGCGATTATTTCCGAAAGTATTCACATAATCAATAATATTACTTAAGAACCTTAAAGTGATTTTAAAAGACCTGTCGAAATATGTATGTAACACATGTTGATGTTTGATGAAAAAAAAAATTTCGTCTTCTGTTATATGTATGGAGAACCCCCCCTCACCCCTAGAAATATTTATTGTTGATATTTAACTACAAAATTAAGTAGCGGCTTATACAACACACGTACATTCCAAATTTCATCAATATACGTTATGTAGTTTTTGAGTAAAATGCCTGTGACATACGGATGGACGGACGGACATGACGAAACTATAAGGGTTCCGTTTTTGCCATTTTGGCTACGGAACCCTAAAAACGGTGCAAGTTAGGAAAACCGTTATATTTTTCTTGTAATATTTAGGATGATATTAATAATTGGTAATTATTACAGATTTTTCTGTTCAGTAACTTCGAAGATAATACGCCCCCGTATTATCTTCGAAGTTCGAATGGTATTTTTTGAACTAAATCAAAAAATAAAAAGTTTATTTTAAAAAAGAATGAAAATGGTTTTGGCAATAGCACAACTTAAAATTTTTGACCTCCCATTTTAGCCCCTTTAAAAAAAAGTAAAAAGGTATAAGATTTTGTATATATCCAATAGACTCGGGTTAGCGACCTTTAAAACTATTCTTAATTTCAAATCGATAGCAATACTAGTTCCTGAGATATCTGACTGCGACAGACGGACAGACAGACGGGCAGACAGACAGACGGACAGACAGACAGAGTCGCACCATAAGCGTTCCTTTTTTACCATTTTGGTACGGAACCCTAAAACTGGGTTCGGTTCAGGAGGTCAGTTTTATTTTGACACGGTATGCAAAGTCTTAGTTGTAATGTAGACTTACTTAGCAAAACGTCTAGGTCGTGAAATTCACAAGTAGAACGACTTAATTGCGTAATGTCTTAATTGTGTAAGGACTATGTTTAGCAAAATGTCTCGTTCGTCAAAGTGTCTTAGTTGTAAAATATCTAAATGGGTGAAACGTTATAGTTGCAAAACTACTACAGATAGTTGTATGAATAATAAAATATCCTTAATAGATGGATATATTAAAGCTGAATCGTTAAATCATGTAATTTGACAAATGATGTATCGTTTGAAGCATAAAGTAAGGATAATTATTTAGGAGTACTGGTGAAGTGATAATAAAATGAAGCATTGTCGTTATACAACCTAGACGTTCAGCAACATTGGCTGTAATGATCATCAGGACCATTTGCCTATAAAAACTTTATAACATTGAGACGTTTTACAACCTAGTCCTTTCGTCTACTATGGAATATTGCAATAAGGACGTTTTGCACATTGAGACATCTCACAACATAGACAATATAAAATCTTACGCTTACTATGGCAAAATACAATTTTAACCTCCTGGACCGAACCCTTAAAAAATGTTAGTCAAATACCTTCATTATTTACGAGTACGATGTAAATTATGGTCTTTTTAATTAGATTGAAGGTGAGTCCTCTAATGAGCGGCAATATTTGGGCAGTTTATAATACATTACGTTGGGATTAAAAGGAAAATGCTATGGTAATTATATTGAGAAAAGTACGGTAATTATGTTTAGCACAGAAGATTGTGAGAATGGCCATTCCTTAAATCAGTTTAGTACCTAAGACTGACTGCAATCAGATCTTCATAACTTCTGTGGCTGGGGTTTTTTGATATGCCTCAATGTGCTGATTTTCTTTAGGGCATTTCTCCAGAAATATGTCTGCGCTCACCTCATTCATCTGGCCCGTTTTCATACTAAACAGAGATGAATGAGTCGCAGACATATTTCTGGAGAAATGCCCTTTACCAAGTTTAGGCATTAAACAAGCAAACTAGCTGATGTTGTAACTGCTCAATTCCCAAAATAAATCCCATTGTCAGTGGTGGTTTAGAACCAACAACAACAAAGCCGTACTGATGACTGGTAATGTGGTCCCTTTTTACAGAGAAGGCACAAATACCTACTTAAGTCCTACCTCTCTTGTCTCATCACTCAGTTGAGGTAACTGGAAGAGATCCCTTAAATGGATAAGTTCGCCTTTGTACATAAATATACCTACCTTTATTTTGTAACCCTGTACGTTGTCGTATCTTGTGTAATACATGCATACATGTATGATCAGTGAACTTTGACGTTGTGTAGCACAAAAGCTTGCCAAACGAAAGGCTCAGGAAATACCAATATTACTTTCTATAACAAAATGACATGGAAATTAAATTGCTTCGTGTTTGTAAAACGCGAGCCGTCAACGCAGTGGAAAAGTGTGGAGGAAACCGTATTGGCGGAAATTGAAATCTCACTCGGGAGCGCGAGCGGTGCGTTTGTGAAGTGTTGTTTAACAACTGGTATACAGCGTGTAAGTCTGATACGGGCGAACAATTAAACCAGATATAGCGTTTAGTAGTGTTATCATTAATTAATATGATTTTTTAAATTACACTTAATAGTGACCTCGTAATTAATTTTTGAAAATTTACCGAGCAGCAATGTACCGCATACATGCTTGTTATGACATTGCGAGATACGAGCTTTTTTAAAGTAACTGTCTACTAGCGTGTTTGTCAACTTGAATGTGTTGCGTTACATTGCGGCCCAAATTATTTTGTATGGTAAATATTTTCATTGTGGTTTAAAGCAATAGTTATCTAAATATGCTTCTTAGGTCCTATGCTGACCACCGTTTCAATATTCGCCCGTATTAGATTTACAGGCTGTATAATGTGGAAACATTTTTCTGGCGTCGAATGTTGGGCGAAACGTCAAGGGGAAAACAATCTGAATGGTTCATTAACTCATTCATGTACGGACTAGCAAAGAGGAAGTATGAATCCTGACATACATATTTGAAAGGCACGATGGCCTTTGTTTGATTATATATGCCGAATTCACAAAGCGGATTTCATCCAAAAACTACGTATAGAATATCCGTAACGATATCAAATTTTCACAGTGTGCAACGAGTCTCATTGAAATTGACATTTGAGAAACGTACACGATATTACTGAATATGTAACCGCATCAATCGGTCTGATTTTGTCGTCACAGGAGTTACAGATCTGCCGTCCGTCCTATATCTAAATCACGGCTAACCTCTATACAACTCCATAGAAGTTAGCTGTATTTTAGTCATAGGATGGCAGAAATATTATTTAGCAGTGTCCTGTAAATAAACATGATAAATAAATGGGAAAAAATAAGGAAATTATGCGTGCATTGAGTAACGATTTCTCATGTGTACCTAAACTTCCGATGTTTATGCGGAAGGAAACGCACAGGACGAAAAGTTTCGATAAGATGCGATCAGCACGATTGCAAAATGCTGTCTTGCTTGTTCAGATAACAAAATATCGAACTGCACGAAAGGCATTTTTTTATGTAAGAAGTGGTAAACGAGCCGCCTGATGGAAAGCAGTCATAGTTGTCCATGAATATCTGCAACACCAGAAGAATCACCTATACGTTGCCGACCGTTACCCCTGTTCTGCGACGACGTCCGACGACGAAATGACCGTGAAGATGAAATTCCGATCAAAGGAGAAAAAATGTTTGTAGTGGCGTGATTATTTAGCCTTTAAAGTAGAAGTTTCTATAAAGAAAAGCCAATTTTCGGACGTGTAACTTTCAGTGCCAACGTAGTAGATGCGCTAGATAAAGAAATTTGTTAACATCGCCATCGTCATCATTGTTTTAACCCAGAGACGTCCACCGCTGAACATAGGTCACCCTTAAAGACTTCCACAACGAACAGTAGCACGCTTGTCTTTCCGCGACCTTGACCAGATCCGCGACTGTCTTGTGGGTCGGCCCCCGCTTCGTCTTTTGGTTCATGGTCTCCATTAGAAAACCTTTACGCTCTTTCGGCTATCGGTTCTTTAAGCTATATGCCTAGCCCATTGCGTGCGACTTCAACTTACTAACTCTGACAGTTACACATTTCTGACGTTTCGTGGTTAAAGGTACCTTATGGATATTGTCGCTCGCGTCCTTTTATCTTGATATCCTATAGAACGGTGTCGGATACGACGCAAGCGATAATATCCATACCTTAAACCGCGGAACGTCACATTTATGTCGGTGAACGTAACATTTAAAGAATAAGGACTCTGCTAGTAGATGGTATGGCAAACACTCTTTATACGCTCAGAAATTCAGCTTGAACCAGCCGTCTTCGGACTATGTGTCGTACAAGTTTAATGAACGCGGAGCTAAGTGCAGTGAGCCCAATCAATTTCCTTTATCGATCCCCTTTGTAGAATCTATACCAATTTCTTATATCTATTTCTAGTTGATTACTTTAGTGCGATCATATAGAACAGCGGTCGGCAACCACCGGCCCGCGGGCCGCATGCGGCCCGTGAACCACTCACTTGCGGCCCGCGAGCCTTCCTGGCTATTTTGTATGTATAGGTCGATATATTCAGATATGTATAAAATCACCAATTATTAACATGGTGCGGCCCGCGTCAATTTCGTTAGCTACTATGTGGCCCTTGGCTGCTAAAAGGTTGCCGACCGCTGATATAGAAGAGTAATCGCAGAAATGTTTCGAGGTAGAAGGAAATAGTTCGACGATGTGTATGGGAACCAAGCGTGTAACGTTCTTTGCTTGGCGTTTGACACCAAAAGTGTAATTTAGTGATGGAAAACATAAATTTTTCATTTTTAGTGGTATTTGAACAATTAATTATACCATTTTTATCAGATTTTCAAATCTGATATTTGTTTACAGTTAGTGAGTTACTTCAAATTCTCTTTGTGTATAAATTATAGTCAAAAAGTAGCAGTAGCTCTAACCACATAGGACTGCTATTTATAAAATATATATTGTTTTATAATAACGAAGTATTAAAAAAACAAGCAATTAGGGTTAAAACTAAAATAATTAAAATAAAACCATAAAAAGAAGACCCCTCCTAACTTTTTAATTATTACTTTTGTATTTGTGAGCAGAAATCAATATTATATATAGAATAATATACTATGTATAAGGATACAATTTCATATAGCTAATTTACAACGAAATCCTAAATGTATAGCAAAAAATGTTTTGCACGGTAAGAACATATTTGACTCACGTTTTGAATTAATTTACTAAACGTATATGTTACCAATTCAAGTAAATAACTGCCGAGACACCATCACTCTTCATTTCAGCCCAAATTAACACCAGAAAAACGTTAACTCAACAGAAATCCCTCCAATTATCAAAAAACCGAAGCGATTTGAAATAAAACCTACGATTGATGATCTGACCGTTCGATCTTAAAGCGTTTTAATTAAAAAAAAAGTTAATTATCTCCCCGTCAGTGATCCCGATACCCGATTTGTTTTACATTCCAAAACAGAGTCTTCTCACCAGTTTTAACGAGTGAATTTTATTCTCAAATCGTGGAAGTTTCGAAGAACTTTGCCATCAGCCTGCGGGGAGCAACTTCCCACTTAATGTCTACTTAGTAAAGGAACAAAATATTCCGCTCATTGGACCCGCGGCGCACTCGCCAATTATTTTATTTCGCAAACACAATTAAGCAGGTTTGTACTTTAATTTTTAAGCGTGTAATTTTATTGTTGTTTTTGGATATTAATTATGTCTGCTTGTGCCAACAATCCGGCGTAACAGTCAACATGTTCGCGGAAGAATTAATAACTAACATGGACAAAATGAAACAACAGTATCAATTACCACGCCTTTTATGGTGTGATGGGAAAAAACGCAATAAACAATTACGCAATACTCACAACACGGTAATGCGACATGGTAATTATGCATAATTGTTACCGTAGAATTATTTTACATCGTTTTCTTACAAGAAAAAAATACTCATGTAATTAGATTGAGACCGGGACGGTAATTAAATTAAAAGCGACATATTGTAAGAGTGACCTACCGCTCGCAATTTCAATCTATTATTTTTTGAGACTATAATGAGTTTCAAAGATGTCATAAATAGACATAATTATCGAAAGTCATATTACCTGTTTCTCTGGAACCATTAACTTTTCAACATTATTACAAAAATACCTTATCCTATGCTACTAGTTTCCACAATAGCGTTTCAAAATATCCTTAAAATACTAGTAATATTATCAAGGTAATCTAGTAACACGGTATAAAAAATAGGTAGAGTCGAGTTCATTACGTCTACACACTTACGGGAACAAAAATATCTGGACACGACCCTATTGTCAGTAGCATAAAAGCGTGTTCAGATATTTTTGTTCTCTTATATGTATTAGATATAAATGAACTCGACTGTACGTTGTGACCCACAATTTTTCATGGTGTTTGGCAATTGCATCACTATAACAACACACCAGTGGACTGTGCAACCTGTAGGCTTATGATACTACGCTTTGTCACGCGATAAATAAATAATAAAGTATCCGCCACTCTCACACACCATTTGTCAGAACGTGACGGACGCTTTATCATTTATTTATCGCGCGATAAAACGTAGTATCACACGCCTACTGACATCCTAGATTTGACACGCTAATACCTAATTAACACCCTAATCAAGCATTGAAATAATGTGTAACCAAATGACAAAATTTAACAGCACGTTAACAATTTCTTAACTGGGTACAAGGAAAAATAGGTATATCCACCAAGCACACGTCTAACTCGCAAATTTCTTCACCGTTTTCATAGGAATAACATGAAAAATGCAATCTTAAATGTGGACTGCGAATAAAATTCACAATCGCCCGGCCCGTCTAGGCCTGCCCATATATCAGGCGCTTTTAATCTCAGCAGCCCTATTTATTTACATTTATTTCAAAGATATTTCCCCACCGGAATTTCCCCCTTGGAATTGGTGGCATTTCCCTCGCTTAGCTGATTTGTATGGCCGCTGTTGTTATTGTTTATTTGCAAAGCTAAACAGTTTGTTTATTAGAGCCTTAGGGCCGTAACAATCGTTGGCGTTTTTAATGCTATTTACAGCTTATTTTGGTCGTTCCCACGCAAAAAGTACCAATCGCCGGTGGTCAGTAAGGACGAAATTAATTTGCTTTTTACTATAGAATATAATATAAAAGTATTTATTTGGACATCACAGTTACTCGTACATATGAAACAATACACAAAAAAGAAACACAAAGACATGTGGAACCAAATCTAAATCAGTCTCCACTACAGAAATATAATCAAGGTAGAGGGAAAAGTGTATGTTCAGCTGCAGAGATAAGTATACCCCATGCCATACTACGAATGTATGACAGGGGGTATACTTATGTCTGAAGCTGACTGTACATACCTCGCGTGCTAAAAAGAAGCGGCGGCGACCTACTTTACACGCCGCCAACTTCAGTTGCTGTCAATATTATTATCACATTTGAAAATCTGATAATAATGGTATAATTAATTGTTGAAATACCACCAAATGAATTGGAAGATGTATGTTTTCCATCACTAAATTACACTTTTGGCGTCAAACGCCAAATCGAAAAACGGTACACGCTTGGTTTCCATACAAATCGACGAACTATTTCTTCTATCTCCATACATTTCTGTGGTCTCTACTCAGCAAGTAGCAATGCAGTTTGCTGGTAGTGGCGTGCACTCCATAGAGACAAAGATATTTTTACTAAAAAACCCGACCGCGGTGCACTTTAAAAGTGCATAAAATCCGGCATTTTCTTTATTTTAACGAACTTCATGCCCAGTGACACTCGCGCCATCAAGACGAATCTAATGATGTATCATTTATCAAAATCGGCTGTGCCGTTGAGTAGTTACGAGCGGACATACATACATAAATACATATATACATACATACTTACAGGTCAAACACACAACCCTACTTTGGGCTTCGCCGCAGTCGGGTAAAAAGACACTGCTTACCCTTTAATTTCTTCCCTCCTAAGGGTAGAAAGGCAGAAATTATGAGGTAAACTAGATCTTAATATATATAGATAAAAAAACCTAGCCTAACGTATTCTAAGTAACATACGTCAAAGATTTTCCAAAATATTTTCCGTTAAAGCTATGGAAAAATTATGCGTAATAAAATTCAGACTAACAAAACTTTCAGATAAATAGTCTGCCAAATAGAGATAGTCCTTCTTAATGTGTCCGTGTGGCCAGGCATCGGCTATAGCTTGGCAACTTTGTTGGTGACACTCATCTGTGTGCTTTTTGTTCTGTGCAGCCGCAACTACTTACACAAGTTACCGCCAACACAAACGGCGACCGACGGAGGATGCCTCCGGAGGCCCCCGTTCGTGTTGGCGGTAATTTGTGTAAGTAGTTACGGCTGCACAGTACAAAAAGCACATAGGTGAGTGTCACCAACGAAGTTGCCAAGCTATAGTTGTTTTCTTTTACTTGGGAACGTCATGTTCACGTTTAGTTTTTAGTTCGAGTATTTGAACACATAGGTATCGTAAACAGCCATTCAAATATTCACAAAGAAGACTACATTGTAATGAGTTAATAAGTATTTTTGTACAGTAAAAAAGTGACTTTGACACATTAATTTAGGTACCTACCTATATAGTTAATCTCATCATAGATAACAGAGTCACATACAAAACTACATTTGGTGAGTTGAAAATTGTTACTTCATTACAAAGATGATCTGATACTCTATTGGATAAATTTACCCGGAATCCATTTTTTCAAAAGTTGGTACTTATGTAAAACAAACGGGTACGAAAAATTCTTCATTCCCTCATCTATCAGTATTATAAAATTGTTACTAAATCTCTAAAGATAAAAACAAGCGACTAAAATTTGTCACCAGGTGACGTTCCTCAGACCTGCCAGGGAGATCGGAGTCATAACTCACTTTATACGTCTGAAAGTCAAGAGCGAATTTCTTTACTTCATAATGGAATTAGCTAACTCAAGATCCTCTGGATTAAATATCTCATAAAATCCGTTTTATTAGTCTAGTGTTATTACTAACGTTTAAAAATACTTTACGTGCTTTTTAAACTTAAATTTATGCTTTCGTGATACATATTTTTATCTTGTCTCGTTTAACTGTAAGCTGAAACCATTCTTTTTTCTTTTTTTTCGGAAACTGACAAACTCGCAACCCTTATGGGCATAGCGATTGTCGGATCGGGTGGTCGGCCGTGGCGTTCCCTAGGGTCGAACCAGGTCGCTAGCCGGACCACCCCGAGGGGTCGGACTGGGTGGGTGCCGGGGGCGCCTGGGGTCGAAACCGCTGAAACCATAATAAAGTTATAGGTTAACGCGGGCTAATGAGGGCTACGGCTATCCGTGTAGCCCCCGACAAACAGTGACATTTTACATTTCGGAGACCTCATGCTACACTAGCGCCTCTAGCGGTGAAATTCATTCGCGGTCGCCTTTATTTTCCGCAACTCGATGACAGATATTCGCCTGAAACCATATATTAGTGTGTTATTTTTTTCATCACACTTGCTCGAAAATGGTGTCATTACACGTAGGTTCTGCGGGCCGTAAATGGCCTATTACGCCCTAGGGCGTAATGGTTTTCTTTTTAAATTTGAAACGCTGGTTCTGTTTTACTCTTATTTGTCATGTTCAAAGGAAACGCCAACTTACTTTTTTAACTATTATCACTGAAATATTTATTTAAAGATAACTGTTATTGCAAATATATGTAAACACATATTTCGGTAACATTAATGAAACGTTTAAATATTGTATTTCAGTATTTTGCAAATATAAAATCAACTAAAATGGCCGTTACCGCTATGGTTTCCGAACGTGACTTGACATTCGCATTGTCTATGACATATGTCACTAACGTCACTGTCTGTTTTAATATTTTCTTGTCATACTGGGTGGATTAGTAAGGTTATTTTTATTTAAGATTTCCTCACAAGTGTGATGAAAAACTTTGTGTGTGTCACGGGCGGTAAAGGAATTACAAACTCGTGTTATTAAAGCCCTTGGCTTCGCCGCGGGCTTGTAACAAACACTCGTTTGCAATTCCTTCGTTACCGCCCTAGATTCACAATGTACTATTTACTACCTCACAGTGGCGTGGCGTAAAAGATATCCTTAGGCAAGCCGGTGCAGATTTCGCGTACATTTTCTTTAAGAGCTGTAGAATAATGTGCTCAAATGCCTCATATTAGGCAAGCCGGTAGGAATCGAGTTCTTTGGACACCACGCTACTGCTACCTCATCAAATTAAGAGTACTTGCACATTTTCGGGATATGATATGTACCCACCCTCATTAGGTACAGTCGAGTTCATCATTATCTGAGCAAAGATTGGACCAAAAACATCTGAACAAGACTGTATTGTCAGGAGCATAACGAACTAGATCAGATATTTTTGATCCATTATTTGCTCAGATAACGATGAACTCGACTGCTATGTAGCGAAGTACAAGCAGACAGAACGGTAAAAAAGTGTTAAGTTATTTATCTTGAGAAAATGAAACCTCTTGTTAAGTTTTTGCCTACTTTTTAAGATTAAAAGATCCCAGAAAGGGATAAGTTCGTCTTTGTACATATATCTTTATCTTTTAACCCTGTACTTTGTCTTGGTTCCACCGGAAGACCAGCGCTGGTCTTTTAGGTCGGCATTATGCTGAGGTGGGACCGTTTTGTGGCAGCGTTTTCTGGCAATCTTTACTTTATAATATATATATATATATTTTTTATATGTTGTTTTTATGCTGTCATGAATAAATGTATTTTCTTTCTTTCTTTCAATAAAATGTTTACATACATACATAAGACTCTAAGAAAAACTATTGCATAGAACTGAATCAATGAATTGTATGTACGGTTTCATTAACTATCCTGCATCTTTTGTCCATTTTGTCTTTATCTCTTTCCTTAGTGTTTCAGCTCAAAGGAATAGTACCTAGTGTTATACTTAGTAATTAGCCAGTGACCCGAAAGAGCACACGTTATGCTATAGAGAGAGACAGTCGGATCCAGAGCGTTCCGTCCGGTGGTCGGACCCGAACGACAGTTTTGTTAGATCTCTCTGTAACAAAACTGTCGTTGGAGATTGTATTATCTGGCTTTATCGAAAAACAAGCTTAAACGAAAGGCGCTGGGAACCTGTTGCATGGTCTAAAAATGTTGATCCTAACTGACCGAGCAAGCGCGAAGCGCGAGCGAAGCGTTTCCGTTTCAGCTTGGGCAAAATGCGTAAAATCTTATATCGATAAGGCTATTTTTTTATCTGCAGGTCATAATTTTTCTACCGATTCTCGTCAAATTCTGTGAGCAGGTATAATATAAGAGTAATTGCATAGAATTTATGTCGATTCAGATTTTGGATTATTTCCAAAATGGCGGAGCATTGTCAAATTATCACTTGGTCGATAATGTCTCCGTTGAAACTGGAGATTTTTCAAGTTTTTTTACAACAGCCACTTGGTTTTTAGTTTGTTTTATAAGCTGCCTTAAACTTCCCTAGAAATAGGGCTGCCATCTCCAAAATTTGACACCTAGGACAAAAAGCGTAAATCCCCGGATTTTGTAGCTTAAAACCAGGACATCTCAACAGCAACGCAGTTTTTTTTCGCTTCCGAGGAGGGGGGGGGGGGGGGGGGTGCATTAGCTCTCGCGAGCCGGAGTAGCAAATCCGGACTACAAATAAAACGATCCCCGGACGTTCCCCGGACGCTCTCTAAACTAGGACAAATCCGGGGAAACCCGGACGGATGGCAGCCCTACCTAGAAAGTCTATGGTTTCAGCATGACAAATTTCCGACCAAACGATACTACATAACATTAAAACAAGCAACAGCTATATATTCTAACCGATATAGACCCCTTCTAGTTTCAGAGGGTTCTTCATAATTTATTCCACGAACCGCGACTCGTCAGCGAACAATAGTTGGAGCGGTGATTTTTCTAACGCGCCGAACAATGGCGGCGCGGATTTGTCACGGCGACGCAACAAGGGGAAAGTTTCCAGAAACGTCGCCCGCAGCTGCGGCCGATCTGTATTATTCACAATTTGCGTAACTAGTAGCGGTAGCCTCTTTTTTACCGACTAGCTGCAGGTGTAGCAAATAGTGGATTAGTATCAAGTAGTCTAAAACGCAAGTGGTCCACCGCGTGAACTCACCCAAAAATCACTTGGGCAAATCTGCAGACCGTCAAATACGCAATCAGTCTATGAAGCAACTAATCACAAAATCAACTGGTCAAATAAGTGGTTTGACCGGAGATGTAACAGCCACTTGTCTTAAGATCATCTAGACGAAATCGCATATCGGCTAAAAAGTAATTGGCCAATAAAGGAACTCGTCTAAAAATGTATAAAGCGTTTAACACTTAATAGAGGTTTGTTATCTGGGATTTAAGACGAGGTGCTTCGTGAGCGACCAGCTATTTAATCGACATGAATTTTGACGAATTGCTTTATCGGCGATCAGCTATTTAGACCACATGCATTTAAGACGAGTTGATAATATGACAGTATACGAAATGATTTTGTGACGAGTTGCTTCATAGACCGATTGCGTATTCGACGATCTGCAGATTTGCCCAAGTGATTTTTCTAACAGGTATAAGTCAGTTAATATAAGTCACAACGTTAACACACGGCATGATATGTCTCTATTGCTAATGTAAGTGATGTTTCTAACGCGCCGAACAATGGCGGCGCGGATTTGTCACGGCGACGCAACAAGAGAAAAGTTTCGAGAAATGTCGCCCGCAGCTGCGGCCGATCTGTATTATTCACAATTTGCGTAATTAGCAGCGATAGCAGACCCACAATAGGTCTACCACTATTGCGCGCACACATACTTACACAGACACATACTCCTCAACGCCAATGTACACAGGCTAACTCACATTCGAAGTTGGTACTTCGAATGAAAGTTAGCCTGTGTGTTATATGGTTATAATTATAATGTATTTTTTTAGGTTAGTCTTCTAATTGTTTGTATTGATAAATGTTATTGTTTGTTTAGATATTAGATTGAATTATTTGCTACTGTGTGCCGACAGGAGTCACTGAAAATCAGCGTCGCGAAGTAAGAACATTTACTTTGTGGCGTTAGGCTGCGTGGGGACCTTTTTAGCATTTCTTATATATTAATTTTGTTAATGTTTTACTAAGTTTGTGCTAAATAAACTTATATCTTTCTTCTTTCTTTCTATTGGTCCAGTCGAGTGGTGTTGAGCTTTTTACCGACAAACTACAGGTGAAGCATATACAATTCCAGAAACCAAGATTATGATTATAATGTCCAAAATTTGTGTAACTAGCAGCTGTACTCGTAGTGTTGTGTTTTCACTGTCAAAGTACAGGTGTTGCAGAAAGTCATTTAGGCATTTTTATTTTAAAGTGTACGGCTAGGCGAAACTTAAGCTATGTTCAAATACCGTCTAACCTGCCAGTTGGTGACGAAATATATAGAGTTTGACAATAATCGTCAATTTTGTGATGACCTGTTAATTGCCAGCTAAGGGGTCATTTTAAATAAAAAAGCCCATTTGGTGGAAAAATATTTTGCGATACAAAATTTTACTATTATGTACCACGGTATATAATAGTAAAATGTTGTATTTTTGTTGGATTCTACTCATCAAACAATAAAACTTTCGTTCCACAACTTAAAAAAATTATGTAATCTTTAGATTTTATCTTTTTCAAACAAATTAAATAGTATTTTCAATGTGCGTTAACATCAGTCTAATTGACGTTACTTGTCACGCTACAAACATAAAACACATCGCAATACATTGCGGTTTCAAATTGAAACACTATTAAAAATGAAAACGGAAGTTATTTTTAAATGTTGACGCTGGCTTGGGTGAGTTGGAATGAAAAGTTGATGGTCTCTCCAGTCACTGGACGGGAATGCTCACTGGAATGGGTACATTCCAGTGTATTCCAGTGCCGGTTCACATTATTCCAGTAGCATTCCATCACTGGATTGGATTGCTGGACTGGAATGCTACTGGAATAATGTGAACTGGCCATGAAAAGTAGACCGTCATTCCAGTCACTGGACTGGAACTGGAATGCTCACTGGAATGAGTATATTCCAGT
The DNA here is from genome assembly GCA_947034925.1 of Eudemis profundana. NCBI lineage: Eukaryota > Metazoa > Arthropoda > Insecta > Lepidoptera > Tortricidae > Eudemis > Eudemis profundana. The sequence continues at coordinate 5,502,629 of OX344809.1, forward strand.
AGCATTCAAGTGCTGGATTCGATTGCTGGACTGGTATGCTACTGAAATAGTTGTGAACTGGGCATAAGGTTCGAAAGTACTAACAGTTCTGAGCCAGAAAAACCTCATAAGTCCACATTCTGAGAAAGTAGCTACCACAGAATTAACAAAAACGCTCAAGTACTCGGTCTAGTCGTAAGCCAAAACTCATCCATCCATTCAATTGTCAGATAGATAGATATTCAGTGATAGTATGTTTATTGTATCTGCTATCTTCTCCTTTTGCATTAATAGACCATGAAAACGTATACACATTTATCACCCGTTGGGCGTTTCTATATTTGCAGTGCCGCGGAATAAGGATACGCCCGTTGTGTATATCTAAATCTTTTGTAAATAAAGTGCAGAAGAACCCTCTTGAAATAGAACTAACATGGCAAGCACTTAGCTCGCATCTGTGTCAAGGGGCGCGTAGATACGCCCCAACTTTATACTAAGTAAAAATACTAACTGTTTAAGTACTTTTTATTGCTATGTATTTGTGAACAGTTATTCAATATCTGAATGCCGTAAACCTCTTGTAATGTGATTTTCTGGTGTGCAATATGGAATATTTGTATTGTATTACCATTAATCGTCGGGATCTCCGAAATCCACCTCTAAAAAATCAACATAAAATAATGACATTTTCAATATTGAATTAAAAACAATATATATATGCTTCGATGCCCCTTCTGTGTCATTCTATGGTTCAAATTACGATACTTATAACTTCGTTCGATCTTAAAAAAAATGTAAAAACAGGTAACTCTTAATAACTTCTCAGGTTCTAGATGACATAAATCTTTTATCAGCAAAAATTATATATATAGATACAGGAAATCAAAGTACACAGAAAAACTAAATGGCACTCGCCTGTGTACAGCTACAGACCGAGAATCGAACCCGGTACCTCTGTAACATAAAATGTGGTGTAAAATTTCCCGCATTAAAAACCGATGAAGAGACAAAAATGTTTCTTTCATATAAAGCAAAAATTATGTCAAAAAATAGTTAATAACTTTTTAAACGAATTAACATGGATTTTTTTATAAATAATTTCCTTTTTCTTAGCCCATAACTAACAAAGTAACTCATGCGCTTGACTTCAAAAGCCTGCCGGGGAAGGTGCGACCTACGTCACTTTAACTAATGCACTGCATCAAGGACCTTTAAATAAACAGCCAGCGGAGGCTCGCCAACAGAGAACTGAAGCCATTTCTAATACGCCGGCTGCTTGTACTTACGAGCCGCACGCACACATCAACTCGTTTTTTCCTATTGCGAGCAGCACACACAGATTGGTAGTCGGCCGATTAGACTTGCTTCAGTTCTTTGTTAGTGATGCTCCGTCTGGTTATTTATTTTAAGGTCCTTGCGCTGCATCAAAAGCCCTCCAGCAGGAATGGGTCACTACGAAATTGCGCCGCGCGACTATTAGTACCAAATTTGCCCGTCCGCGCGCGCCATAGAAACTGTATGGCGAGCGCGGTGCCGTTTCACGGCGTACGGCGCCGTGCCGTGGACATGGGTCCGCGCCCTCAGCCAGTGACCAGGAAGAGCACGCGTTATGCGATAGAGAGAGACGGTCGGACCCGCTGCGTTCCATCGGATGGTCGAACCGTACGTCAGTTTTGTAGAAACTTCTGTACGTAATTCTTACGTTATGCACGTACTTATTCTGTACCTCCCTCCAGCCAGGCTGCCGGCATAGTGGTGCGGTCCATCAGTGACCCGCTCAAAAGTGGCAGACAAATTTTCCGCCCACACGGCGGGCGGAACTGCCACTTACGGCCTTAATGACGTAATAGTATTATTGTACACCTAGGGCGGTATAACAAAGAATAGCCCAGGCCAGAGTTTGGGCATAAGTATGCAATCTCGGGTTTTCTCTATGACCCATGGTGTGAACACAATTTTACGGCCTATAACTTACAATAACTGACAAGTTGTTAAGTTTTTTTACCTAAGACCTACAGTAGGTCTTAGGTAAAATTTCGGAATACCAGAGATACGATTAGCTACCTATTTACTATATCAATGTAGGTATACAAAAATACTCAATACACTTCAGAGTAGGTACACATAAATGGATTTGAATGAAAATAAACCCAACGTACCTAAATCCGCTCCTATATTCTTGTTAATGGACTTTCGAGTTTGTTTTTTAAAAGTTGCTTTTGTTACCAAAATGTTCATTCAATTAAATTAGCTACGCACGGGTATTTACTTCGGGTTTTGGTTATATTGTGGTTGCAAGAATTATAAAGGACATCGAGGGACATTTTGATTCGAATTATTTCTTAACCTCTGATACGGATAGAGGTGGCCATTCTCGCAAACGTTTTCATTTTTGAATAGAGCGAAAACTCGCGAAGATTTTGAAAAAATTATTATTTTGATCCGATTAGGCTAGATTTGGTTTATTCTATAACAATCATGGTAAGGTAACATTTTCAGAGAAAAACGAGTTATGACACTTCGCGTAAAAATTATAGAAATTACTTATTTTCTCAATTCATATGCTTTCTAGAAGTAAGTTCCCGGTTGCGTTAAGTTTGCACCTGGTTACCTTGGCGTCACTTACAAATTAGGTGCAAACTTAACGCAACCGGGAACTTACTTCTAGAAAGCATATGAATTGAGAAAATAAGTAATTTCTATAATTTTTACGCGAAGTGTCGTAACTTTTTTTTAAGTAATGCCTCAAAGAATTACAAAATTTTGACCAAAATCCAAAAACTTTTGACTTCAAATCCTTTTATTGGTAACATTTTGGAAGGTTTTGACATGTTTTTTAAATTTTTCGTAATCAGCCGTTTATTGGCTATTGGATAATGCATTTTTTTATTCCTATTTTGTGTAGTTTTTTCACAATTAACAGTTTTAGATCGAAAGGCGGGCTTTAAAAAAAAAGTTAAAACTCAAATAACTTGATAACCATTAAGTTTTGACCCCCGGTTGATTGGACTTAAATCATTGCAAATGAGGTATAAAATAACCCCTTTCAAGGAATGCATCGAATTTCAAATCACCCTGTATATTTGGAGAGAACAACTAATAATCATATTAAATGAGACACGTTTGAAGACTACAGCACGTTTTCTGGCATTCTTTACTTTATAATATATATATATATATATATATATATATATATATATATATATATATATATATATATATATTTTTTTTTGTTTTTATCTTGTGCTGTCATGAATAAATGTATTTTCTTTTCTTTCTTTCTTAAAAAGATAAAGTACCTAGTATAAATACCCGTTCCATAATTTTCTCATCTCCGGCTGTGTACATAGCTCGGGTGCATCGCTGGCTGACTGATCACACTGCCCTTTGTCGTATATTGACGACAAACTCATACTATAGCAGATCAAACAGCGCTTGGTTCAATCCGGTATCAACCACCCTTTTAGTGAAAGTATGCATGCAAACCGTATGATGACCGAATTTATTTTATAAAGAAAGTAATAACCGAACTCAACGTGTCAGTTTTTCTCAAGATACAAATAGGTGAACGACCATAGGTAGGGTTATTCTTCAGAAATGTGTCCGCGGTCACCTTATTCCTCTGGCCATTTTCATACTAAATGTACGGAGACAGAGGAATAAGTCGCAGACATATTTCTGAGGAATAACCCAGGTAAAGAAAAGCAGAGACCAAAGGCAAAGAATGTGTGGAATAATGTAGTAGAGTAAAAAAAATAATATTCTGAAAAAAAAAACAGATGAACACTTCGTTTGAAAAATGCTCAACAAACAATTACATCGAATAAATATTTCTGTATTTTTCTTAAATCTTATTTTAACTACCCTGAAAATGTAACCCCCTACACTGTAATATTAGATAATTTAAATTATATTAGACACCGGATTGACAGATAAGTTGTGAATTGGCCGACAAAGTCGCCAGAGGGTGGATTTCAGAGCGTTTCAACCGCCGTCATCACCAATCCCGAAATTTCGGCGACTCTCTTTAAGAATGAGTCCCATTATTTTGATAAAATCCGAAAATGGTACTAATGTTTTTCATGATTTGATCAAAAATTAAGGACTATTGGAGCACTATTAGAAAGAGACAGCTATACTGAGAATGTTCGAGAAATGTGCGAAAGAATACCATTAATATACATTTTTAGTAAGATTCCGGGACTTAAGTCGCGGAAAAAAATTTGGTCGTAAGGGAGTCTCCACTTTTCGACTATGTTCTTCGAAGTTTAAGTAAATATACTCTACCTATTCCGATCACTGGTCATCATAATATCGGGATTGGTGATGACGGCGTTTGAAACGCTGTGAAATCCACCCCGGAACTCAATGGAGGTAAAAAAACATGAGACTGTTTGTTGTGGAAATTTGGAGGGGGTTATGTGCGGCTGAAATTATTATAAAACGAGCTTTGAAATTAATCCAAAAACAATAACCTGGTACCTAACAGATGATTTAAATAATTGCTTGTAAAACGAAACAAAACGGAAAACATAATGATAACAGAGGAGAATATTGAAAGATAATACCCCAGTGAATAGCGATATCGCCGGGATGATAGGTGTGTTTGTACGAGTAGGCCGCGGAATCCACCATTTTTCCACGCAATTAACTTTCACGAAGCATTTGATAATACTGGTAAGGTGTGTTGGGGTAACGTCGAACGGTTTTTCGAAAAATAACTATTTAAACGATACGTATACAGATTGATTGGGCTTTTTCATTTTTAAATAGCATTTAGCCGCTGCTGTATCCAAATATTGATATACCTAGATATAATATAAAAAAATATTGCTCCACTCTTAACAAATATTTGTACATCCGTTCACTGTTGTACATACATTATCTACAAAAGTACATTGATTTCCAAGCATCACGTGACGCTGATACTTGTAATAGAAGTACCTTAGTTGCAAGTCAATATAAGCAAGCAAGCAAGTATTCATAGGTCCATTTTAATATGCCTAAATGTAAGAATTTTGACATTGAAGTATCAGCTACCTTCCATCTGACTAATGACTGATTAATGGAGCAGGAAACTAAAAGTGTTACTTAATAATGATGTTAAGAGATAATTTATAGTTAAAGTGAATATAGCGATAACGCGTGGCCGTCAAGATGGCGTACATCGTAAAGATATCCAAAATCTGATGCTGCCTATAAATAGTACCCAAATAGTACCGACGAAATACCTAGGTGAAAAAAATAGTACGGTAGACTGGGGTTACTCTGATTCACGGGGTAACATTGATCATCGAATTTTCTACTATAAGAAGTTTTTGAATGCATTCAGAACAGTTTATTATTAAGGTAGGCTACCTCAATAAAAATACTTAATAAACGTGTTCAAAATCAAAGGTATTTAGGTTTAAGAATCGATGATAAATGTTACCCCATTTTTCAGATGCGAGATGAAATTTCGAACACATTTTTCGTAAAGGGCAGATAGTAACACTACGAAGTGAATAGGTGCTATGAATCCTAAAATCAACTCTTAAGGATCTGTAACAGTAACAGGTAAACGGGCACTATCTCGGTAAACACAAAAATAAACCCATAAACAATAATGCTTGCGTTTATTGTTTATGGGTTTATTTTTGTGTTATATACCTACATAGGTTAACGCGGGCTTATTTTCCGCAACTCGAGGACAAACATGCGCCTAGTTTGCGTGTGTGTGTTATAAACATAAACCCATAAAGAGTAATCTCTTGTAAACGTTCAAATACCTGGCTAAACGAGATACCAATAAAAAGGTGTAAAAGGAAAGATGACATTATTTATAAAAAAAATAGAAAACTTGCGGAGCGGCGCTTTAGACGCTTAATAACGCTATCCGATCTTACCCCAAGCTACCCAGTGTATGTAGAAGAGTTGTATTTATATCTCGCAGTAATGGTCCGTTATTCCCGCTCTTCCTCACCCTTGATTTACCTAGCGGGGAATAAAACCGGGCGACATTTATCGGCGTAACAGTGTTAAAAGTAATTGAATTGGCGGCGCAGTTTTTAGGTATTTGGCTTGACAATACGCGAAAATATAGTTAGGCTAAAACGGGTTATGTTGCTATAAAATGTAAACACATTCGAAAATATTCGCCAAAAATCTGTTACAAACAAAAATATTTTATTTTATCGGTGAACCTGCGTTGTTTCGTTACTGTCCCAATAAAACTGCTTATCAGGATGAAATGTGTGTGTCTCATGTTTAGGCCCAGGACTTGGTTCAAATTTTATCTCGATTCATTCATTGGCGACCGCATTATTTTGTAACAAACACCTAAGTTTCCAGGAATCCAAACTTCCAAACGTCAAAACGAAGTTTCACATCCCACTAAATCCCACTAATATTATAAAAGGGAAAGTTTGTGAAGATGTTTGGATGTTTAGAAGTTTGTTACTAAATAACGCAGTGACAACTGAATAGATTGAGCTGAGATTTGGCATGCAAGTAGACCTGAGACCAAGATAAGATAGGAAGGATTGGCAGATAACAGATGCTTTGCTTTGCTTAAGGTTTTCCTATTTTAAGTATCAGTTCACTTAGTTTTAAAAATTATCTCTAAGTCTCTTGGTAATCACTTTTGAACGAAATAAACCATTATTATTATTATTTCATAACTTTGATGACCGAAAGGGGCCAATCAATATAGATATACCTATCCATATTTTTTTCAATATCACAACAGTAAATAGAGTTTTGCTTTATCTTCTTCGGCCACGTATTTAACAGCTAATTCCTACTGAGACATACTGAGAATCACTGGTATAATAATCACAAGAAAAAAATACAAAGAAACGTGTAGAATAAAAAAATCCTTCCTTCATGTCGTCCAAAAATTAATGTCAAGAGGCAATAATTTAGGCCTAAGTAAGTGATTGTCATTACGGAAGGTGAATATTTGTTCCTCCCCGTCATTTTATTCTACATTTTCACACTCTGAAACACCTCCACATTAACGTAGTCGAGTGAAATGCGTCCTTACCGCTTAATGAAGATTGATGACCAGGCCTTTGTGACGTCACACCCTCCTTGTCTCTTTTCTACTTAAAATTCCAATTCCACGAAGAAACGTGAAAAAACCCATTTGGTAACGTTCGCTTCCAGATAAAATGTCGAAACAAATTATGAAACGAGAGCAAGATTATACGCACGGAAAAACTGTTAAAAAACCGGTCAAATTAAAACATTTTGGTAGCTAGTTTCTAGTATTTTCTGACTATGATTTGATATACGGTTGATAGCTTTTTTATTGTGTCAGAAAATAGTTTTCCGCTTTAGGCAAAACGTGAAATCAAATCCATTGAAGCCATGCAAAAATAATGGTTAATCCCGCTAAATTGAATGCGTATACTCGGAATCGGAACCCATTTTAATATTAAATATAATGTCCAATATAGCCCATTTCAATCGAGTTAAACACACAAACTTAGGGTACTGTAAAGAGGTGTTTATAAGATGTTTCTATGGCGGCGCTCAGATGAGAACTGAATCAATAATATTTTATTTTTTTAAACATTATCTTACATCGACAGATATTTGAAAGGGATTAAGAGGCAGCCAGCCTCTACAGTACCCAAAAAGCTAACAGCATTGCTACGTTGAAAGGCAATGTTGATTCTTTGCGCCCCAGAAAGAAGCCAGCGCTCTGGTCACCTAAGGCCTCGCGGAACTTACATACGATCTATTAATAGAAACCTCTCGGGAATGAACTAGCAAACATGTCGACAGTCAATTAACAAGTAGTAGGATGGACTAACGTAACAAGTAAGTTAATAGATAAACAGACATAAAGAAACATGCTGACAGAAATGAATTATTATTCACAAGATAATAGAGAGATGAAGAGAGAGATAGACACGGACAGACTTGTAGACGTGTAGTGACGTTAACGTTCACACAACACAAGAACATTAAGTTTTCCGGCTGGCTTAGGATGAGTAAAATAACCAATGTAAAGATGATTGTCAGACGAATAGACATTGAGACGGGCAGGAGAATTAACAGTTGAAAGGAAAATTAACAGACGAGTTCGAAAGGCATACAGATAAACAAGCAAACGCCTTCAGATAGACAGACAGATGAATGATAATGAAACAGCGCAAGAAAACACACAATACCAGGAGTGACTCACTCCGCAATTTTGCCGCGTGACCTTAAGCCCCCCACCCCCCATTTGGGACACTAACCTTAGCCAGCGACCAGAAAGAGCACGCATTGTTACGCGTTATACGATAGAGAGAGATGGTCGGATGCGGTGCGTTCCCTCCGGTGATCGGACCTGAACGACAGTTTTGTTAGAGAGAGAGAGATTTCTGTACGTCGTACTTATTCTGTGACAATACTAAGTTTTCCGGTCTGGCTTAAACCCCTAAGTTCAACTGGCAAAGAACAAAGTGAGCTCGGCAGAATGAATTGAGCTGTAAATAAAGGTCGTATGTATGAGGTTACTGCACAAGCAAGGAAAACTTTCGGAGCTACGCCAACTCCAACATATCTGACGTCGAGAAGTAACCAGCATACATGCCGACTGGCAATCAGATAATAAATAACACAAATCAACAAGTTGACGAACTGATAATAGTAATATTAATAAAAGGAAGGAAGTCAGACAGACAAATAGATGAACCGGAGAACTAACAAATGAAAGGAAGACTGAAAAATCAACAGGCAGAAAATCAAGTAGGTGAGATCGAATAGCATAGGCCTTCAGATAAACAAACGGACAGATAAATAACAATGTGAATGCGTAAGAAAACGCACAATATTATGCCGGCTGAAACCTCCAAGTTCAAATGGCAACAAACAAAGTGTGCCCAGCAGAATGAAACTGAGCTGTAAATAAAGGTCATATCTATAGGGTTGCTACTCAAGCGAGGAAAACTTCCGGAGTTACGCCAACTCCGCTATATCCGATCTCGGGAAGTAACTAGCCCGTTTCATTATTTCTTTTCCGTATTCTTCCTGCTGCATTATTTACTGGGTGTTGAGTTTAGTAGCGAAGTTTACAGAAGTTTCGCTCGATATTTTTGGCGGTGAAATAGGAGATAAATATCGTTAGTTTTTTTTGTAACTCTACACCTAAATAAATGTTATCTACAGCTAAGTTAGAAAGTAAACAGTGTAGTATTATATAAGTATTTTACTGATACCTCATCGATATTAAGAGTCGTCAATGAGCTGGGTTCTCCTCACAAATGTAGATTAGTATTTATTTTAAAGCATATTTTTAAAAAAATCCTCATTGTATTAAATATGCCATATGTCGGAATTTTTTGTCTAATACTTGTTTGATTTTGGTTTCGTAAAAAAAATCACTTATATGAAATATTTTTTCCTAGAATATCAATCAATCATTGGCGTCTTACATCTATAAAAGGTGATAGTAGCGTTTACGAGTATGGAGGTACGGCACGCATACGTGGCTTGCAAGACCGATACGGGAGCGGCAACGCCGGCCGCACAAGTTTTTTTTTATACTGTAATTAAACCTACTTATTAAAAAAAATAGTACCTACTCATCGCTAGAAATACGGGCGACCTGAAGTCTTTTTAGTCGGACTACGCTAAGTTTGCAGAGGTCGAAAAAAGATTTTATTAAAAAAAACTGGCCAAGAGCATGTCGGACCATGCTCAGTGTAGGGTTCCATAGCCGTAACTATAAGGTAAAAAATACGATGTAAAAAAAGTACAACAACAAAAGAGCGTATCTTCATAGCAATTACGTCCTTTTGTTGAGAAGCGCAGTTTATCGGCAATAACTCAAAAACGGTTAATTCGATCTTGTTGAAAATAATTTTCGTTGAAAGTATTAATTAAGCGTTACCTTCGTGATTTTTTTCATATTTTTCGGACGCACGGTTTAGAAAATAGAGGGGGGGGGACACAATTTACACAACTTTCGGAGCGATTATTTCCAAATAAATTTACTTAATCAAAAACATTACTTAGGAACCTTATAGTGTTTTTTAAAGAGCTGTCGAACTATGTACCACACGTTGATATTTGCTGAAAAAAAATTTTTTTACTGTCTTTAACATGTATGGAGTGCCCCCCCTAAAAATATTTATTTTAATTATTTATATACCAAACTAAGTAGCGGCTCATAAAAGACACCTATATTCCAAATTTCATCAATACCCATCATGTAGTTTCTGAGTAAAATGCCTGTGACATACGGACAGACAGACGGACGGACAGGACGAAACTATAAGGGTTCCGTTTTTGCCATTTTGGCTACGGAACCCTAAAAATACATATGGCAACATGAAGAATTTACAGCAAGGGGATTATTTAATCTTGTTACTTGAAATAGATATCTGGGTCAGTCTTGCACACATCCATTTAGTTCCAACCAAACTAAGCGATTTGTTCCAGGGTCTTGGATAATTTCTATGTATTATACACAATACTGTAAAATGAGGTAAGAAAGGATTGCGAGGACAGTTGGGTTACGAATGGGGAGAGTAGGGATGACAGAAGGGTGAGGTGGTTTTTAAAGGCTACTGCTCGGATGAAATCCCTTCTCACCCCAACTACGAGGGACTACGGGGTGAGGAGAGATTTTGTGTTTATTGTCAAAGTTATGAATTGGAACTACCGAGGTTTGAATGTCAGTTTTGTCCCTACTCTCCCCGTTTTACGGTAATTCATGTTCTGTTCTTTTTTGCAGCTATCGTGGGCAGCGCTTGAACAGGTGTTCTATGAAAACCACCGTAAGACTCAAACATATTGAAATAAATCCGTTCTATCCAAAAGGTTCTGGTATATATGCCGTACCATAATTTTCTCAAAGCCATTCAGGCCATTTCCAAGCTCCTGTAATTTTTTCAGGTATATATAGGGCATAATATGACTGAGAATATTCTCAATAACATTCAATTTGAACTTGTAGTTTCAGAACGACAAAGTTTCTTAATATTGTCACTGACTCACTCACTGATCATCATAATTCTAAGTTACTTCTAGCAGACTCACAAGATCCAACTTTTAAACATAATTAGCTTTTAGCCTATAAAGTCATACAAAACCTAAAAATACTGCAATTTATAGGTCTCAAATAAAGAATCCTCCACGGTTAAATAACAGGCAAGTCTGTGGAACCCCCCGATACTGACTCAAATAACCGACTTGGTTTAACACTATCTCAAAACTTATTTGCTGTAGAAGAACTTCGTTGTGAGACTTGCATCTATTTACATGTGATGTTTTTGATGGGATATTCGTATATCCTAACCTATTCACAGAAAACTGACACGGGACAGACAGCGGCCATTCTCACGATGTATGTCTGCGGTCACCTAATTACCGCGACGCTGTTTTCATACTAAATGTATGGAGACGCGGTAATTAGACGCAGTCATACTTCGTGAGAATGGCCGACAGAGTCCCCAGGGCACCGCGATGCATCACTAATGCGACTCTTCTATTAGCCGGGGCTAATCACAAAAGTTTGTAATTACTTCACTGGTTTTGGCACTTTCTGTATGAATAAAAGTACGACGTGTTGGAGTATGTTTAGGGCGAGTTTCAACCCGTCTTGTCGATAATTGTAGAGATATTAGTATAAACAACTGCCAAATAACTGTTGTCATCATTTTGTTGTGCGCTGACGGTGCGAAGCAGTTTAAAATATAATATAAAAAAAAATCATATAGTAACTACTTTGACAACGGGATATTTACCATGTTTGTTTGTTTTTACAAGTTCCCGATATTTCGGCACGCAAGCTCCATCATCACGGAGTAACTCACACTCACATACCCCTTACTCGCACAATGACTCATTTAGGTAGCGAAACACACAATGACACATACATGGTAAATATCCCGGTGTATAGTAGTTATTATGTGAATGACCATGTTAGCTTAAAATCGTATAATAATTACGAGTAATAGGTACTTAATTAAAAACTAACCAATGACTACATTCCAGAATTACTATAAAATACACAAATTGTTACAGATGTGCGTAGGTACAAAATATTTATTTTTTATTTTTTTGCACTTATTTAACTATATGTTGTGATATCCACGTTTAACGATTTAATTATAACAAAAGATCTTAAAAATAAGATTTTTCAAATCGTTCTAAGGCAGCATTCCCACCAGAGCTGTGCGAGGTAGCGCAGCGGTGTGCGAGGAAAAAATCCACCAATCAACGTGCCTAGCCCCGCTCAGCGCGGCCTGGCATTCTGGTGGAAATTCAGCCTAATCGTCGTAGTTAAGTAATCGAGGAAATTGGCGAAGTGAGAACGTCCTCTTTAAGTCGGTTAAAAATAACACAATAACTTGATTTTTAAACTGCAATTTTCAATAAAAACCTACGTAGGTACATTATGGAAGTAGGTACGGATGCGTGCGCTGCCAGTGACAATTTTAACGTCAGTAATCTGTTCGGTTAATGTGGTTGAGGCCTGGCGGATTTTAAACTACGAAATACGAGCTGCGCCCAGGGCTCGTAACCGGTATTTTGCAAGAACCCTGAAATAGCCCAATATTTTGAATAATTTTATGCTTTTTATGTAGAGCTCAATAATATATTTAAGTCATGAGTTCGTATTATTAGATTGTCCGGTTAAAAATTGAAATAATAAACCAAAGAACGAAAAGAACGGAAAGAATACCGGTATTTTTGTATGGAGCAAATACCGGTTTCCGAGCCCTGGCTGCGCCCAAACTGCGCCCCTTTGTTAGCGGATATGATGTCCATGTGTATTTTCCCGCGAGGGAGGAGACTTTATTTGCCCCCCCTCCCCCCTGTTGGCGCTCAGGGCACGTGCCCTGCCTGCACCACCCTAGAATGAAGCAATTTTTAATCGACTTCAAACAAAGGAAAAGCTTAAGGTTTTTTAGGGTTCCGAACCCGGAGGATGCCAACGGAACCCATAACTAAGCCTCCGCTGTCCGTCTGTCTATCTGTCCGTCCGTCCGTCTGTCACCTGGTAATCCTGGTATTAGCTTAGGTCAACTTACTGTTATCAAAGTTTTACTCAAATAAATCTACACTCGCTAAAATACTCCAGAGTTGTGAAATTATTGAATCCCGTTTTGATCTTTAATTAATTTTAGATATTATCTGCAAAAATAACACTAAAAATAATAGTAATTGCTGGTTTTGATCGAACTCTTAAAAACCTCATGAAAAATATTGACGTTTAACGGAGTGAAATATCGCAAAAATCACAAGTTTTGGGTTAGCCAGTACAGCCAGGGATTATGAAAAATAGTATATTATGTCAATGAAACAAGTGTCATAATTATATTAAAAAACACCTATTTCTATTATTTAAATTACAGTGACCCGAAATGTTTGACCGCGAGTGTACTTCATGTTAGGTTGCTTCACTTAGGTTTGCTAAAACTTTTTAATATTTTTTTGCCTACTATAAAAGGCTAGATTCCTAACAGATCAAATCATTTTTTTTAATGAAGTGGTAAAACGCTGACGTAATATCGATACCTTTAGACTCAAAGGAAATAGGTAAACGCCGTAGGTTCTAATGGAGCTTATGCCCTTTGAGTCTAAAGGTATCGATATACACTTTTATAGAAAATACGAACAAACTGGTTCACTGGTTCTTATGGTCAAATTGTTTCCTTATTTAAATTCTTTGTCATTTTAAAATCATTAAAGGCATGAAATTTAAACGTAACTGGCACGTTTTGGAAACCTTATTTGATAGTTTTGAATACCTAGTTTATTTTGAATATAGGAAACTACGCTATTTAATCCTAACCTCTAACTATCTTAGTCCCTGTCGCATCGTGCATATTGCCATCCAAGTTACTCTGCACGTAAGTAATTAACCGTGTAGTGCAGTTACTAAGATTAAGTATTGAGCTGAGAGCCCCGTCATCAATCTCCGGTAATTATGTGACTCGGGCACTAATGAGGACATTGGGCGGTGGAAGTGTTGGAGCCAGCTGTTATGTGACGTAATGACCGCGTGGGCGGATTTATCATTGTTAGTAGGATTGGTGACTTTTAGTGGAAAGTAGTGCTAGTTAGCATTTTCTTGCGACTTCGCTCAGATAGCTTAAGATTACGATTATGGTTAGAAGATTTGGTTATGATCGGACTTGTACCTAAGATCAGTATTGAGCTGAAAGGTCGCGTCATCAATCTCCGGTAATTATGAGACTCGGGCACTAATGAGGACATTGGGCGGTGGAAGTGGTGTTGGAGTCAACTGTTATACGACGTAATGACCGCGTGGACGAATTTATAATTGTTAATAGGATTGGTGACGCTTAGTGGAGAGTACTAGTCAGCATTTTCTTGCGACTTCGCTGAGAAAGTTTAAGATACTTAAGGTTACGATTACAATCAGAAGATTAGATTATGATCGGGCTTGTACTGTACATAAGATCAGTATTGAGCTGAAAGGTCGCGTCATCAAGCTCCGGTAATTATGAGACTCGGGCACTAATGAGGACATTGGGCGGTGGAAGTGTTGGAGTCAACTGTTATACGACGTAATGACCGCGTGGACGAATTTATAATTGTTAATAGGATTGGTGACGCTTAGTGGAGAGTACTAGTCAGCATTTTCTTGCGACTTCGCTGAGAAAGTTTAAGATACTTAAGGTTACGATTACAATCTGAAGATTAGATTATGATCGGGCTTGTACATAAGATCAGTATAGAGCTGAAAGGTCGCGTCATCAATCTCCGGTAATTATGAGACTCGGGGACTAATGAGGACATTGGGCGGTGGAAGTGTTGGAGCCAGCTGTTATGTGACGTAATGACTGCGTGGGCGGATTTATCATTGTTAGTAGGATTGGTGACTTTTAGTGGAAAGTAGTGCTAGTTAGCATTTTCTTGCGACTTTGATCAAATAGATTAATATTATACACTTTTGCCTACTAGGATTAAGTATTGGGCTTAGAACTCCCGTCGTCGATCTCCTGTAATTATGTGATTGGGGAACTAATGAGGACATTGGGCGGTGGAAGTGTTATACGAATACGACATAATGGCCGCGCGGATGGATAAGCCATAGTTAGTGACGTTTAGTGAAAAGTAGTACTATAGCTTGGCAACTTTGTTGGTGACACTCACCACCGCAGCCTCCGTCGGTCGCCGTTCATGTTGGCGGTAACTTCTGTAAGTAGTTACGGCTGCATATAACAAAAAGCACACAGGTGAGTGTCACCAACGACGTTGCCAAGCTATATTTAGCATTTTATTACAACGTTTTCTTCATGGGTTCAATACTTGTACCAAATATGGGACCATAAATTATGTAAGTTTCAAATGGGACAATATTATGTTTTACAACGAGATAGCGTTCCTATTCGCACGAATGAATAGTGCTTTCCCTTTCTTTCTGAAACTACGATGTTATCGACGTTATCGCGTTCTAGGTTATGCAACCTAGAATTGTGCGCTTAACTCATTATTTAGTGCAATATTCGTTAAATCTGATTTTTCAACAAGAAAATACGGAAAACACTATCCTACGGCAACTTAATTTAGCAAACACATAAATAAAATGCTGATAAGCCAGTTTAAGGTCAGACATTTTGGGATTTCTACAAACTTTGCAACCAACACCGTACTTTTAAACTTTCGCTATTTTCGGTCATATTTATCGAAGAGACTACTAACCTCCCTTTGTTGATGTACGTTTAGTCGTGACTTGAGATCTTTAAATTTTGCTAAATTATAACCCCTTCTAGATGTCTCATTCTTACCTCGACTGATATTGAAACATATGCATGAAACTCATTTAGGAGCACTCCATATAATCGTTACCTTTGTAAAACTTTTGTTAAGTAAAGTTCGGAAGCTGAAAATCAGTATTAGTAATATCATAACTTGGCTTTAAGATTTGTAGTGTCTCTTAGCTAATATGTTTTAAATAAGGGTACGCGTTGCTTATGTAACAAAAGTAGATACCTAATATTTTCATGCAAAGTTCCGCCGATTCTCGAACTCGATTCCTACCGGCTTGCCTGATATCAGACATTTGAGCACCTTGTTGTACAGCTCTTAAGGAAAATGTACGCCAAATCTGCACCGGCTTGCCCAAGCTTATCTTTTACGGCACGCCACTGGTACATACGCCAATTTCAGTACAGGCAGCCTCAAATGGTCTGTAACATCCAAAGCGCCATATCGTCGGGGATAGTGCAATACCGCGTAAGTAGCATATGTCGATAAGGTTCAGTTACAAGCAAATTTGTTAGAACTTGAAACCTTATCTACATGTGCTACTTACGCGGTATTGCACTATCCCCGACGATATATATCGTCACACATATTTGTGCCCATAGTAACAGATTTTTGCTCTGGATATTACAGACTATTTGATGCCGACTGTACCACATACAAAATGCTACCTTCGCATATAAGTGGGACTGGAGTAACTAGGTTTCGCAATATATTGGATATTTACGAGTATTTTAGCCTACAAGTTCCCTGCTATATGAGTGACACATATTCAGTTCAGTCTTATTGGAACTTGGCGGTAGACATGTGTAGCTCGCGAGTGAGTGATTCAAAAGAGCTATATTAGTTGGTCTAGCTCACCGGCTCACAAGCTTAGTTCTGATTCAGAAAACAACTCAGTACTAGGCTTGTGCGCGCTCGTTTATTGAACGGATCGCTCCGGACTAGCACAATCGTGCTAATGTACTACGGACAATGAATTCGGGCCATTTTCTATGAACAATTATATGTATATGACCCGAATTAATTGTCCGTGAGTGTAGTTTGGTCTTTTAGTTCACTAGAACACTACTGTTTCTACATAAGCGTTGTTCCCGTTTCGTTCATACTGTTCCGACCTGTCCGATCAGGATCAGACCGACCGATATCTATTCCAGCACTGTGCTGTTGCGTTCCATTTTCTCTTTCATTCAGACCTGTTTAGAGATGGTCCATTCCCGGGAATATTCCCCGTTTGTATGGGGAACGGCCCATCTCTAGACCTGTTTCATGTTGGATGTCGGTCGGCGGTTGATCGGACTTGAGCGCTTAATGTACTAATCGTACTAAAAAGCGGAAGCGAAACGGAATAGTTCGTTCTAGTACAGTGAGCGGAATTCTTTAGTACTTAGTACATGTACTACACAGGCCTACTCAGTACATCTTTCAACTCACTCGTTCACTCGCTCTCATCTCAAGTAGCTCTATTGAGCCGTGAGCTGCGAGAAAAGATACGATCAACACCAACTTTTCGTCCCTGTCTTGTCACCGTATACCTAAATGCTCTCTCTTTTGTTCGGAAATATTCTGATTTGGAGCTACTGAGCTGCTAATGAGCTGTTGACACACCGCGGAGCTACTTAACTAAAAGAGTGAATATCTTTAAGAGCTACAGATTCATATAACTCTTTTCACTTTAGTAACACATTTTGCGCATGTCCACCAGCAATAAGCAATCTGAACTGAAGGGCTGCTGTTTATAATTTGGACACTTGACTTGTATAAACATGTCAATTTGGGAAGTTAAATCATTTGTCTTAAGGTGGGTTTAGACCAAACGAAAGAATGCACATTCACATTTGTGTACACACAAAGAATTTGGTAGAGTGGGGTTAGAATGTGCATTCTTTCGTTTGGTCTAAACCCACCTTTAGAAATGTTGACCTCCGGTTTCACACACCTACCTATTTATTTAAACTTGCGCAAAACAAAATCGTACAAACCGCGACCTTACTGGGCTTAACCTCAGGGCAAAAAACCAGATATACTTAGGTACTTATATCTGATATAAGCATTGTTCGGATTAGGTAGTGCCATTTCGGGTGAATGACCTTAAACATTGAACATAACATGGATAAGACTTGGGATTCCGGGACTCGAAATTTTTCACACAAAATATTATTAACATAATATTTACTGTGCAAATTTAAAGAAGACGCAAAAATAAACTTTAAACTTTTCATATGAAATCCCGGGGTTAAAAGGTACATCCATATTAAGCTTACGCACCGAAGTTCCGCGAAATGGCACTACCTAATCCGACCACTGGATATAAGTTACGTCTGTTATACGTTTTTAGATTAAAATTGTAAAGTTCATTTCAACCCACGTTTTAATTTAATTGCCTAGGATCTCAAAGTGCTTTATATTACTATAAATATAGAACACAGAGCACAAAGATCACTTGTCTCAGTACTTTATTACAAATACAGATAGCACAGCATGGCTTATATTTTGCGGACGGAAAACGTACGATTTTTCTAATCTAAAATGAAAAGATGCATATGTAGTAGTTAGTCCAAGATCAAAAACATAATGGTCCTTCAATTGACGTAGCGTGGAACGCAAAAAGTGTGAATTACACCTCAGTGCACTCACACAAAGACAAACGCTACGCAGCGCATCTATTTGCAAAATCGCTGACGCTACAAACAAAGGCAAACCGCCGGGTATAGACGGCTTTGCGTTAGCACGCTTTCCATAGTATTGTGTATGTATTTTCCTACCGGTACTAACTCTTAGGAGCCATTCATTTATTACGTAAGACGATTTAGGGAGGGAGGGGGGTCGACCATGTCTTATTTTTTCTTACAAGGGGGTGGGAGGGAATTTTGATAGTTCTCACGTAAGATCATAAAAATGCGCAAAGTTAAGATTATACTTTTAATAACCACATTTTTACTAAAAAAAAACCGACCGCGGTGCACTTTGAAACTGCATAAAATCTGCCATTTTGTTTATTTTAACGAATTTCATACCCTGTGAAACTCGCACCATCAAGACGAATCTAATGATGTATCATTTATCAAAATCGGATGTGCCGTTGAGTAGTTACGAGCGGACACAGGAACGGACATACATACAAACATACATACATACATACATACTTACATACATACATACATGCAGGTCAAACACATAACCCTCCTTTGGGCTTCGCCGCAGTCGGGTAAAAAAGCGCATGAAACCGCGCGAGAGCGTAGGCGTTGCGTATAAGTAGGCATTTTACCAAAAAATTAAAAACTCAAAATTAACCCTTTTTCTCGCAATGGTAAGTATACTCAACATCCAAAACAAAAAAATCCTGTCATGTTATTGTCAATTATTTTTACGATTTGTTTTAATAAAACAGTTATTTATATCCAAACCTATCCTTACCGTATCAATTAATAACTCAGGTGCAGGTATTTTGATTTTTAGAGGTACAGTAAAGTGGAGACTACCACTAACCGCTAGACGCAAGTTCGAAATAAATTTGGTAAAAATATTATTTCTTATAATATTAATTTAACTACCGATGGTACAAGTTTTTGAAGATGTCTGCTTGATATTTTTGTGTATTTATAGCAAATTAGAAGAAAATCCAACATTCTACAGGGTTACGAATATGCATGTTGAGTATTCTCAACATTGCGCAACATTCTACAATCTACTCTGAACCAAACCTGTTGAGTATTCTCAACATTGCGAAGTTAAGGTTATAAATGATAATATTTGCAGCACAATAAAATGTTCACTATCACCGTACTAAAGCACCTTTTTTGTCATTCAATTTCGGTTTTTAAACTAACTGTACACATAGGTAAAGGTCATATTTGCTAGGTTAGTTTCTTTTCGTTTACTTACTCGATGAAACGGGATTATATCGGTCAATTTAAGTTATGGTACTAAATATTGTCAGGAAATACTGATTCTTCTGACAGCAACCAAGAAATACGATCAATTATGGCACAAACATAACACTGGCACTCTTGGGTATGAGCTCATAATCACGTTTCATGTCATCTTAGTTCAGACAATGAAGCTTGATCTGGCAATATTGAAGGAGTATAATATACCTTAACAGTTATATAGTCCATATATATAGATTAATTTAATGTTATTTTTACCATCTGATTCTGCCATAAACTAAAGAAGTGAATTATTTATGTGTTTCTTACCAAAAAATATAAAAATCAAGGTAAAATTTACTCTAAATAGTCAAACAAAGTTGTTAGACATATCAATAAACGAATAACTAACGCAGCTTTATAGCAAAGTTTTGAGCATTCCAACAAGTAAAGTTTCTGTATATGGCTTGTTCAATAGATTTATAGATTTTAAACAACCAAAAATTTTCAGTAATTTCTAATCATAATGATCTCAAGTTCACTAAAAAACTTTGTAAGCGTCTTCCAGTATTTCAGCGATGTGCTACAGAAGAAAGATGACAACTACTTAAACAAGAAGGAGACTGAGACAGTTCTGCGGATAATGATTTTCTTAATCATGATCCGCAGGACTGTCTCAGTCTGCAATGGAGGTTTTTAACATGGTTAATTAGTATAAAGTACAATAATATGAGGCACGTTGCTAGACTGGGCTGATACAGACTTGAGGAGTTGAACTGGGGAAACGGGATTAGAGAGGTTGAAAACTAATCTGAAGAGGACATTTAGGGCAAGAAACCGTTGGAGAGAGTTCGTGATCATCAGAAACCATGGATAACGTTCATAGACACCTTTATTGCAAGAGTAGTGCTCAGTATCCTGTAATAAATGGCACAAAAAGAGGAGGAATCGCTTCAATAAACTTTTTATCAAAGTTATTTGCACAAAACATACATTGAAATTGTTTGTAGTGTGAAAGAAGTTAGTTATACTCTATTTACGACATTAATTAAATAAAATTATTTTAAAGAAAGTAGTATTTTTATATAAACTTAAATCCCTACAAAATGCGCAGTGTTGAGTATGCTCAACGTCTATTAAGTTAACTGAATTGTTCAATGTTGGACAATGTTGAGTATTCTCAACATATATTTTCTAAAAAGTTATTTATGTATGATTTTTTTTATTATTTTTCTCAGCCTCATGAGACCCCTAATTACGCATTTCAATGCCTAGAACAAAAGAAAATTAGAAAGAAATATCTTGAGCGTTAAAGGGTTAAAATCATGTTTGGGTGTAGCACATCGTTACTGTGGATTTCTCAATACGAATTGGGACCACAGTGCCATGCTTATGGGTTGTAAGGACTCAATGGTAGATGGTGCTAGGTACATACGTTACCCAGGATGACGTCACAAAGGAAGAGACTGGTTGAAAAATTGGATAACTTGAGCAACGTTACAGTGGCGTAGTTTGTAGCGCGTGTAGGCCCGGATAGCCGTAGGAAATGCAGGTTCAAATCCAGCTCGAGACACATTATATTTTTTCAATTTTCTCTTCTAATAAAATATTTAAATTAAAATGATTAGTATCTGATCTGCAAATAAACGTCCCTACAAATACGTTTCTTTGAAAAATTAAAACTAAAACAGCCCAAACATAAAATCCCTTTTCCTTTAAATTCTTACCAAATATTAATTAGGGGTCATCCATACAGTACGTCACACGCATAAGAGGGGGGGACTAGCCAAATGTGACACCCTTTACTAAAAATATGGACTTTTTTAGAAAAAAGTGTAACATGGGGTTGAGGAGTTCTAAAAACCTGAAAAATCGTGTGACGTACTTTGTGGATGACCCCTTAGGGGGGAAGGGGGTCAGCCGATTCATATTTTTTGAGACTTGTCAGACTTCCCCCGGCATTGGATTGACAAACGAAAAAGTGTTTTTTTGGCCTTTTGAGCCATTGCGTGTATTGTTTTGCGCAGTCAAAATGTTTATAAAATAAACCACATTTCAACCAAATTGTGTGTCGGTAACGTCGAATATTCACCCCCTTTTTTGTTTGGAAATCGAGCTACTTGAACCACCTTAACTCTATTCCGTTTCTCAGACACATGATCAGTCATTTTGAAAGCTCGTCTCACTTCATCTATGCCGTGGTTCCACGTTGTACTGTACCTGACATATCGGGATCCGCGGGGATTTGCGGGTGGCCCGGACCCAATTGGGCTAGTTGGTTGTTTGGGTTACGTGTCAGCTAGCTGAATTATTAATAGTATATTACACAACTAGGGTGGTAATACAAAGAAAGGCCGAGATCGCAGAAGTTTGCGGCCCGAGCTGAAAGCGAGGGACGTAAATATGCGATCGAGGGCTTTCTTTATTACCTCCCGTGTTGTGTACATAATTTTATGTCTACACTTGGCCAAAAAGCGGCTATTTCCGTACGCGCAGCGTGCGGAAAAAGTCACTTTATGGCCAGGTGTGGCATAAAAGCTTTTATTTACTCCACTTAGGTAGCGTTCAACAGTTTTATTCGCCGGAATAAAGCCTAACAAAACGTAACATGCCCCAGAATTGATAAAGTTCACAAAGTAGGTATACGCATAATTCTGACGTTAAGAAAAGTACCTAATAAATAGATGTCTAAAATCACATTGTCCTTTAAAAAAAGCGCCCCTGCATGTTGTAATAGTGTATACGTACGTTTATGAATGAATTTCAAATATGGAACGGCAATATAGGTACAAAAAGTTGAATGGAAAAGGCTGCATGCTTTTTTATGTTGATTTTTTTCTATCTTAATCTCGTATCTGCTATATCCGCGGGATAAACGTATTTTGGCTTAAGAAAAAAAAAACACACCTCCTATTCAGAAAAAAGCCTTTTCCCCCGAAGGAGGTATCAAAGCCGTACTTTTCTGTTCATGGAATTTAGCATTCTTTTAATTACCCCAGTGGTTCTTAACCGGTGGTCCGCGGACCACTGGTGGTCCCTGGAATCACCCGAAGTGGTCAGCGAAGCCATCCGAAAAAATACTGTATTACCTTCAACCGTATTTATTTTACATTACCTCCAAACAGTTGTTGGTCCGTGGCAAGACACAATTTTTGCCAAATTCTCCCTCATCGCTAAAAGGTTAAGAACACTAAATTACCCCAATCCACCACAACTTTCGTTGACATTGTATCAATTAAAATGTTTGCTAACGTTATGTATACATCCTCGTAGCGACACGGAATGAGTACATATTTTTTCTCTCTTTTGACACATTCTACTATTATATCTCAGTATAAAGTCCCCTTCGGATAATATAACGTGTTTGCTAAGGCGAAACCGCGGGTAAAAGCTAATAGATTCCTAAAATAACCTTAAAACACTCTTACTAAGCGAAAAACCGCAAGGAAAAGTTAATAAAACAATATTTTACGCGATTAATCCCTTTTCGTTTTTACCCCATTCTTTTACGGGTATCGTTTCACATTTAACTTAATTAAGGGCCCTGTTAATCTTAATCCAGTGGAGCCAGAGTTAGGCAGCTACCGACAATATTACCATCAAAAACATTACATGTAAAAAGATGCAAGTCTCGCAACGCAGTTCTCTTACAACAAAAAAGTTTTGAGATGTAATGTTTTGAGATGGAGGGAGGATTCTTTATTTGAGAAGTATTAATTGTTCCTCCACGGGTAAATAATAGGCAAGTCTGTGGGAATCGATTTCTGTAAACACCCCCTCGGTACTGACTTGGTTTAACATTACATCTCAAAACTTTTTTGTTGTAAGAGAACTGCGTTGCGAGACTTGCATCTTTTTACGTATAATGTTTTTGATGGGATCTCATTTCTTTTTGTAAGTGGTCTTCCTTTATTTATTAAGGCGCGGTAGGACCTGGCTTGCAATTCACATACAAACTAGGGTCGGGCGGAATGCCGATTATTGCAGATTATCTTCGATTTCTAACATAAAAGTATACGTTATCAACCCAAACATGAGAGGATGCCCTGCATGACTGTGAAATCATGATTGTCAGGTATTAATTTTGTCAGAAAAGGTAACTGGTGATGAACAAAATGAAAAAAAATGAAAAAAATACTTTATTTTATAGTGTTTTCGCGCTACTTTTCTATCGAGCGAAGTGTTCGCTATCGTGTTCTAAGTGAGAGGAAGCCCTAGATACAGTTCTGAATATTATTATATATGTTTTATAGTGACCTAAGAGTCAAATAAGTGCTCTAAAAATGATTTGGAAACTAGGCTTCCGTGCCCGATTCTGGTCTCACCTCGCCTTAAATTCCAATCCATTCTTTTCAATTTGAACTGCAAAACGAGCGACAGTGGCTATCGCGCGTCTGTGTGAGTGCAATCCATGCTGGAGCCTTCTTACGCATTCCTAAAACTTTGCTTGTAGTGCGAAACCAGTATCGCACAATAAATAATACTACGTACAGAAGTCTCTCTTTCTGATCAAACTGAAGTTTGGGTCCGACCACTGGACGGAACGCATCGGATCCGACCGTCTCTCTCTATCGCATAGCGCGTGCTCTTTCTGGTCGCTGCAAAATTTGGTACTGCGAGTACCTATAACCAAAGTATATAGACAACCAAAAGTAGTACGACTTCGACCGTTTAGGAGCACGCGACACGTACTTACACAAACGCACGACGCGCGTCTGTGTGAGTGAACGCCATGCCAGCCATACTGCGGCATGCTCGCGCATGCTCAAATCCTTGCCTGTGGTGCGTCCGTACACGGCGCGCACACATGCGCGCTCCCGATGTACCTTTTGTAGGGAGACTAACTACCGTATACCGTGCTATAACTGTATTTTTTTCATATTGGCAACATCGTCAGTTAAACTAGTTCGCCTAATTCGCTGTAGATGGGCGGGCAATGTTGGAAGATGTTTTGTCGGGGGGCACGACACGATCAGATGGATGCGATCAATCTTCATTAATCAGGGCGATTGGCGTTCACGACTCTTAATGACCCGTTATTAGGTCGACAGAGGAGAGACTACGGGTATCAATTTTAAGCGAATCTGTGATAGTATTGAGCCTAGATTGTTCCCTGTAATTAAACGTTCAAATGATTCGTTGGTACGAATATACATTTTATAATAACTGACTTCAAATGAACACAACAATAAATGCATGAGTCACTATGAAAAATACCCAAATTGCTATATGTATGCCTATAATATTTGAAGAATTTCCTCGGTTTCTGCAAGATCCCATCATTAGATCCTGATTTGGTTGCAATGAGACCATCTCGAAGGAATTTTCCAAATTGACCCAGCTAATTTCAAGTACCTATCCTTAACAAACATTAAAAAAAACATACAGGCGAATTGAGAACCCGTCCTTCTTTTGAAAGTCGGTTTACTTTACTATCATCACAACGGGTGTATTTTGAAAATTAGTGCCCAGGCTTATAGGAAATTGTCGTCGACTTGCTTTAGGCCCTAAAGCAAGTTGCGGACCTATAAGCCTGGGCACACAACAGGGTCTTAGTTTAGTGCCCTAAAGTTTAGGGCACTAAACTAAGACCCTGTTTAGCGACCTCGTAAAATAACTAGTGGCAGTGTGAGCTGTAGAACTTAATCCCCATACATACTATAAAGTAGTCGTTTAACATAATTTTTGGCGGGAAACTAAGTTACCATGGGTTTTTATCCTGGGGTATGTATGTGGGGCGACACTGCCACCTAGCGACACTCGTTGGAAGAAGAAGACAGTTGACAGCAATTCCACGACAGATGGCGCTTACATCAACGCCCATACAAAGACTGTCATCTACATACAGTTCTACAACCCGCTATCGAAGTTTCTAAACCCACTTCCAATATATAACACTTCCAACCATCTTCCTCCGGACTTCGGTCCTCAGGCACAACACCCGCCTGGAGAGAGATCTCTCTATGTCCTCTCTTCCACATATGTATACCCCACCACACACTCTAAGTAACTTTACGGCACCACACTCCCGCCGGGTTAATAGGGATGATGACTGGGTTAAAAATATGTAATTCTATTTAGTCCGTCAGTTAGATTATGAAAAAATATGGGACACGTATTTTTTGGTTTATCAAAATATTAAAAATCGACAAAGTTATAGATCATCAAACTTCTGGAGTGGGGGCTTGTGACGTCACTCTTGAGTACAATTTGTACTCAAGAGTGACGTCACTCGAAACTTCTAAGCACTCTATCCTCGTCAGTTTTTGTTTGTCAAACAAAACAAAAAATACGACGACAGACGGACTAAACCGTTTTTAGGGTTCCGTAGCCAAAATGGCAAAAACGGAACCCTTATAGTTTCGTCATGTCCGTCCGTCTGTCTGTCTGTCTGTCTGTCCGTATGTCACAGGCATTTTACTCAAAAACTACATGATGGATATTGATGAAATTTGGAATATAGGTGTCTTTTATGAGCCGCTACTTAGTTTTGTATATAAATAATTAAAATAAATATTTTTAGGGGGGGCACTCCATACATGTTAAAGACAGTAAAAAAATTTTTTTTCAGCAAATATCAACGTGTGGTACATAGTTCGACAGCTCTTTAAAAAACACTTTAAGGTTCGTAAGTAATGTTTTTGATTAAGTGAATGTATTTGGAAATAATCGCTCCGAAAGTTGTGTAAATTGTGTCCCCCCCCCCTCTATTTTCTAAACCGTGCGCCCGAAAAATATGAAAAAAATCACGAAGGTAACGCTTAATTAATACTTTCAACGAAAATTATTTTCAACAAGATCGAATTAACCGTTTTTGAGTTATTGCCGATAAACTGCGTTTCTCAACAAAAGGACGTAATTGCTATGAAGATACGCTCTTTTGTTGTTGTACTTTTTTTACATCGTATTTTTTACCTTATAGTTACGGCTATGGAACCCTACACTGAGCATGGTCCGACATGCTCTTGGCCAGTTATTTTTTAGTCATCTAGCCTATTATTGAACCTGGTCACAAAAATTAACGAGAATCGCTTGAGAAATGCGACCTGTACAGAACAACCAGACATCCGGACATACGAAGCTGAAACGGAGATGCTTCGCGCGCGCTCTGTCAATTATTATTTTCGAACTTAAGTTGTAAATCCGGGTATCTAAATACCTAAATCCTTATAAAAAGTCATAAATATCGTTCCAACAGTAATCTTATTAATGCTAGGAATCTCATCGTATATTAAATGGAGAATACAGAATTATTAAACCAACGGGCTGGAAGCGACGACTTCCCACTTAATATTTTGCCGCAATTCCAATTACGAAGATTTTGAATTATTAAAATTCTAGGTTTATTATTAAATTTGAATTAACGCAATATAATAAAAAGTCTATATAAGCCTGAATATTATACGGGTACAGACACCATCAGATACTCGTACGAGTACATCGGAGCAAACAAAGCGCTCAAAACATCTCAACACGATTCTATTTGTCAAGGCGTTAAAGTGCAAGTTCAGATATTTTAGAACACCCTGACGTGTAGAGGGCTGCAGCTCATGCACTCTCGTCTATGAGAGTAACCCTTTTGCCCAACAATGGGACGTTTATATGCTGATCATGTTGTTGTTATTGTTATTATAGAGATATAGAAGGTCTCTAGGCGTCAAACAAATTACTACAACACTTAGCAAATACACGCTTATTTGTCTACTCCACGACATTGTCATTACGCCAACACTTGGCAAATCCTGGCACAATTGGAAGTGCAGCAAAGCTTTGCTTTAGCGTCTCGAAGTTTATCTGTAAGTCGGCTTGCGAGCGAATTTAATTCTACTTTGTAACGCGTTCAGTCAGACACGCTCGCATGTGCAGCTTAACTAGGGTTGGCGTAATTTAAAAATTAAGTCATGACATCAAGAGTGTTTAATTTAATCTATCCGCGCGAGAGGTTAGTTTAGGTTAGGTTAGCATCAAGAAGCATGACGGAATCAAAGTTTTATATACAAGTAAGCAAACAAACGAACGATAATAGTAGACCTGAAAGCCCTGTGCCTTAGGAGTTGTTTAGTTCTTCAAAAAGCGAGTAAACAGTTACTCGTTTTCTGAAGAACTCCTCACCATACCATAAAGGAAACACCTCAGGAAGTTCCTCGCTCAT
Source organism: Eudemis profundana (assembly GCA_947034925.1). Lineage (NCBI taxonomy): Eukaryota > Metazoa > Arthropoda > Insecta > Lepidoptera > Tortricidae > Eudemis > Eudemis profundana. Next base: position 5,530,346 of record OX344809.1, read on the forward strand.
CCTTCCATGGGAAGACAACTGCTTACGTTTGGTAACTCTAAAGATACGTACATTTGGTTAAATGGTGACATTCAGTGAATGTTTTGTACACTGAGGTTCTATCTAACGGTCAGTTGAAGAGCCATTTTAGTTGTATTGTACTTTATTTAGATTTCGTAGTTTCTTAAAAATGAAAACGACTTTTATAAATTTAAAGCCCAGATAAAGGAGTACTTGCTTGCCAAATGTTACTACTCCACGCAAGACTTCTTGACTGAGGTATAGTTCGTAAGCATTCGTTTATATTTGTAAAATTTATGCCTAGTTTTAAGATTGCTGTGCCCTAGCAGCGTTCATGTTTTTGCACTTGTTTAGCACGTTTAAGATCCTTTTATAGAACATGATTTGCAATAAACGATTTGAATTTTACGCAACCCTAAGCTAGCGAGCTCGCGTCAAATGCGAGCAGGTGAGATATTTCGAGTGCATTTTAGTTCTTGAGCTGTTAGTGAAGTAGTATTGGTTTCAATCATACAACATGCATGGTCTTGTTATTGCGCCACAGTATAGATAATAATCTGATTACTATAAAACACTAAAATATATGAAACACAGGGCTGTTTGGTTTCTTTGTAATTCTGTTCTCGTAGAACAATCGGCCACTGGGACCGTCGAGTTCTTGTCGGTCCCAGCGCAAAACGCAGCGTTAGGGGGTGTCGAACCGGAAAGTTTAGTATGGCAGTGTCGAGAATTACCGGTTCTCCCATAATAAAATTTCCCGGTTCTGCACACCCTACGCTACGTGGGTGGTGTATAAGATGGCCTGATGATCTGGTAAAGATCTGGAGTCCGATGGATACGGGTGGCACAAGATCGGTCATGGTGGCGTTTTTTAGGGGAGGCCTATGTCCAGGAATGGACACTGAGACAACGGAGAACAAGAACTAAACTAAGTGACATCCTGGAAACAGTGAGAATACTGAGATGGAACTGGGCTGGGCATATTTGTAGAATGGATCCAACCATCTGGTTCTGGAGATTAAAAAAGTTACAGAGTGGATATCAAGACGATTGAAAAGGAAACGTGGACGTCAAAGGAAAAGATGGCGCGATATTTTTTCTAAAAGGGCTGGCCTGAATGCAAAAGGCCAGAGATAGACGACTGTGGAAGGAAATAAAGGTCTATGCCGCAGAGGCGACTTTTAACTACTTATTTAAGAAAAGTTAGTTGTAAGGTTAAGGTAATAGAATAAAGGCTTTTTTATTTTATAATGTCCAGCAGTGGACATCTTTCGGATGATGATGATAATGATATCAAATAGGAAAGTTATTATTTTATCATGAAATTGGGGACCGTTTGATATTGGTAAATATTACAGTCTAGCGTAAAAACGCGTTAACAGAGGATCAACATTTGACACTTTATTGACGAGACTTAACGATACATTTATTCTATAAAACAGGAAAGAAATAAGACAACCGTCCACGCCCCGCTGCCAACGGAAAATAAGCATACTTACTCACCAACCACGAAAAGTAGCTTATCTTTTTTAAAGCCTGACCAGAAATATATGAGCTTCGGCCATATTGCGGATACGGAATTTCGATGAAATTAATTTCTTACATTGGCAACAATAGGATACTTACCTGACAGATCAAATCGATAGAAAAAAAAAGTAATATAACTTCATTTTACCCAGTGACTTATTAATCGTCTCTTTATTTTCTTAGTTTATGTTCCTTTAAATTATTATTTTCTAATAGCTATTTATGAATTTTAACATTATCTCTTGCACAATTTTGATCTGAAATACAATCTAGACTTGCCATATCAATTTCAAAACTGCGCCCAAGACGAAGTTCATATATTTCTGGTCAGGCTTTTATACCGAAAGTCGGCTGCAAAGTAATAAACATAAAAACGCCATAAATTCACAGCACTACCACGCTCCGTGTAGTCAGACCGTTGTAATCAAACTGGGCCATTGCACTGTCCTAAATACTCCATCCCCGAGCAAATAATCTTTTGCATAATAATATTTGCTTTGCAAACTCGTAAGTCAAGTGTTGGGTTTACGGGTCCTGTAAATAATGTTGCCAGCGCCAAATTACAAAACCGGGATCCGCCAAATTGGGACAGCGTAAATAAAACTAAGTCACAATGTAATAGCAGTAATTTTTCTTCCTACAAAAGTGAACGAACGCACTACAAGCAAAGTTTTATTCTCACTCATTGCAAGAAAAGTAAATGAATGAAATTAATGAGTGAGCAAATAAACACAAGGCTATAAGTTTAAAGAAACTTTTTAGTCTTTTGCAATTCACTGTTGAACTTGCTATCGGTACGAAAAAAGAACAGTAATTTCAAAATCCCGCTGTCATTACATCGCGTATGGAAAAAATAACCGCCTACCACAATCTTGCAAACTGTCGACCTGCGACCGCTATACTACATATTGGTGGCAAAATTGCAAAATGTGTAGAGGCCAATAACAATGACGCCTCCGTACCGTACCGACCAAGTAAAAATCGCCTGTAAAAAACCCCTGAAAATCGGGACGCCCTCTAAAATCGGGACAACTTGCAACACTAAATAAACAACATCATGTACCATAATTCGGTGGCCGCAGCGGAGAATGTCTGTTAATAAAATCGGTTGGTTATTGTACGTTCGCACCTTGTGCTGACACATATTGCAGCGGCAATAAAAACGAAAATAAGTTCTTACACAAGTAGGACTTTGTTGGTGCGAGGTTCATATTTTTAGTGTTTAGGGCCGGTATTGGAGACTAAACATTTTGGTATCGACTGAATATAAATTCTCTAGTGGTGAAAATGAGCTAATCTTCTCACCCTATAGGGTTCAGTCTGTTACTTACTTTTTCTTTGGATATGTTATTATGTCATTTTCCAAAACGTTGGTAGTACCTACAGATTTATAAAAGCGCCCCTGTGATTCATTTGCAGAGCAAATGCCTAGATTTTGTTTTACTTACGAAAATTTGTGTTTTATGGCATTTGAAATCAAATATTTCATATTGTATGCTTTTTTCTGCAACCTACTAAATTGACTTAGGTACGAGTATATTTTCGAACTTAGTGTCATCAGCCTATATCTGGGTCACTAATGGGTATAGGACTACTCTCAACTCAATAGATGAAAGTGAAAAGACTGCAGTCCCTATGCTGGCAGTGCGGTTTGGGGACTTCAAAGACGTTTTTGAATGTCTTCGAAAAATTTCAAAGAAGCTCATTGGTACAAGCCAGAATTCGAACCCACAGCCTCCGTTTAAAAGGTGCGCTTTTGAACCACTGACCCGTTACTTGGCAATCAGGATATCGGTCATTTACAAATCACTAATCACAAGCCAAATCCGCGGATACTGTGACTTTAATGAGGGTGTTTAGAAATCATAAACCCACCAGCTGGCAGTAGGGTGGCGAAAGGTCTTTTTGACAGAAGGCGTCAAGCAAGATCCACCAATCACACCACCTGATTTTGACATCTACTGCCAAATAGACCTTTCGCCACCCTGCTGCCAGCTGGTGGATTTCTGGTTTTTAAATACCCTCATTAATCGAGTCTGCAGTTATTTGTTTAAGAGCGGTATCTCTATGCAGTGCAGCAGAGTTTAGCTGAGCCGAGCTTATGACTGTAGGTTCTTTCACACGGTAAATAAGTGACAAAGCATATATCTCCATCAGCACGGCCCGCGATATGTCACGACATGTCTTGCACGAGACGCGACATGTAATAGCCAATAAGAACGCGCGTACATTACGCTGCATTAATAGATTCGGGTTCCTATTGGTCGTTACATGTTGCGTCGTGAGTCGTGCGAAACATGTCGCATCTAACTTGTGTGTCAATAAGTAGGCCTTTGTATTAATAAGTAAGCCTTTTATAACAATAAGGACGTATTTGTATTAATAAAGAGGTCTTTGTATAAATAATTAAGTCTTTGTACCAATAAGTAAGTCGCTGTATCAATAAGTAGGCCTTTGTATCAATAACTAGTAGGCCTTTGCATCAATTAGTAAGTCCTTCTATTAATAAACAATGATATTTTATAAGAAGATACGTTATACGCATACTCGCCAGCTGAGAAATATGCTTCCAAGAAAGCAGCAGCACACATTGGTACCTCACTGTACGGTGTACATACTCACACATATTAACAGATTGCATAAAAGAGATGGCATAGTTACAATAATGCAAAAAAAAGAGACAGCTAGCTTTTTGTTACTTGCGCGATTAATTTTTAAACGTAACCGAGTGAACCCATCGGCTAGATTCGGATTGACTCGGAGCCTGCTCGGCGCTCGCAGATTAAGCACGCAGAAGGTTGGTTATCCTTGTCACTCTCATTGTCAAAGACGTAAGTTTGTCTCTTTCATTCAAATGACCTCTATGGTAGTAAGATGGCGTCGTACTTGAAAAATAAAATAATAAAAATGATAAAATTAAATTATTTCAGCGTACTTACAGGTGATATGTGATCCCTTGCGCTTTGTTGCACTTTTTGCTATGATTGGTGCACTTTCTGATCACACACGACGGCATTTTTTTTGTGAATCTTGTAAATATTCACCCTTGACATCGTCGTGCGTTTCGTTGACCGACCCGCGAGTGACTACCCACTACAAAAAGGGCACCAATACATTTATCGTGGTTTCAGTGCTTCACTTTTGGAGTGCTTGTAACCTATCTACTTATAAAATATCATTGTTAATAAACAAGTCTTTGTATCAATAAGTAGATATTTCTATCAATAAGTAAGTCTTTGCTTCAATAAGTAGGCCTGCGCATCGATAAGTATCTGTTTACTGTTCGTTAAGGCAGGGTGGCGAGAGGTTGCACTCGCGTGCGAACTGACAGATAGCAATCAAACCGAGGGGCACGCGTTATTTCTAATTAATGGCGGCAGATCGCGTGGAAACCAGCCATTTGTCTGCCCGGAGTCGGATGTTCACAGAAGAATTGTAAGCGATACAAATACCTTAAATGTTCTCCAACACTTACGCCGGCGGAGTTTCCTTTCGCAATCTGCAATTATAATAAACGGGCGCCAGATTACATAACTACTTGTACGCTAAGGGGAAAATTCAATAGAATAGAGGCTATCAGAGCTTTTTCCACTAGGCTACAGCGTCTCAACCGAGAGTGAGATTCTAAATAAATACTATTCAATAATAAAAATAAAACACTTTGACAGGCAATAATATTTTCATAGACAAAAAAATGTTCAATCCGTTGAACTAAAGCAATAGGTACCTATCTCTGGAGAGTTTAAAATTGTTAGCTCTCGTCGTTTTCATTTAATTAGCTTGACCTGTTAATATAAATAGCCACCGTTTGTAGTCAAAGTATCTGGGGGAAACTTATGTTCAGCAGTGTTAGGTACATTACACAAATAGGGTGGTAAAACATGGAAAGGCCGAGAACGCAGAAGCTTGCGGCCCGAGCTGCAAGCAAGGGACGCAAATATACGATCGAGGGCTGTCTTTATTATCTCCCGTGTTGTGTACATCATTTTATGTCTACACTTGGCCAGAAAGCGGCTTTTTCCGTACGCGTAGCATGCAGTAAAAGCCACTCTATGGCCAGGTGTGGCATAAAAATAATAAAATAGCCAGGCAGACAAATGAAGGTCATAAACAACACACATAGGTATAAGGTTTTTGCGCAACATAACCGTGAAAGATCATATTCCCCTGCTACGTCTACACACATCTCGACAATGCGAAGATTCGTGTTGGCATCTCTTTCTCTGACATACAAAAAGAACGAGACATCAACACGAATCTTCACGATAACGCGTGTGTAGCCGTAGCATTCGCAACAACACATGCCGAAGTAATAAAAACTAAGGCCAGTCACAGCGAAACAAGTCATGAATTTCGTAGAACTATGACTATAAAACTGATTACTTCAAATATGACAGAGCAGCGGTTGGTAACCTTTTCGCAGCCAAGGGCCACCACCACATAATAAAATAACCAAATTAGATAAAGGCGAACCTCGGGTCGCTCTAGTAGGTATAACGCGAACTTCGTAGGGAGTCTTGCCCAGACGTTCTCCTCTACTAAGTAATAGGGCCAGTTGGTCTTGGAATGCATCTTTGTGGTCGTGATTTGTCAGTGTGTTGTTTGATTCATTGTGTTAGTATCGTAGTGGCACACGATTTTATGCATGTGTGTGTACGTTACGCGCATACTATGAAGCCGATGACTTGTGAGACTAAAGGTAAACATCCACCAGAGATAGTAGCATAGCGGCGCGCGAGGAAAAAATCCACATACCCGGGTGCGCTGAGGCAAAGGTGCGTGGATTGGTGGATCCACGGATCAGTTTGACATTTCAATTAGACCACGGACACTACACGACGTTCCTATTAACATTTGTTTGTAAACAGAAGAATACCCAACGCAATCCGGCAGCGCAAAATCGTACGAATACCAGCTTTAATTCCACGAATGCTTGTATTTGTTGGGTTCTGTAATAGATAAAAGAAAACATGGCCGATCCGGGGCGTTCGGGCTAGGTGTTTTATCACGAGTAACAAACAGCAGTGCAGTGTTATAGCTCGCAAGCTACAAACACTAAAACGTGGAGTTAAAAATGCGACACGTTTTTCACTCAGAGTAGGGTAATTTTGGTTTTTTTTTTACTTTTACAGAACAACGCTATACTTGACAGTGCAGAGGAACTATTCGACCCAAGGACCTTAAAATAAATAGCCTGACGGAGCCTGGCAAACATCTATCTAATAAGCCGGCTACTTATGTGTGCGTGCTGCTCGCAATAGGAAAAAACTAGTTGATTGTTTATTTTACCTGACATTTATGTTTATAGTACGGGCATGGTATGATACGGTGTAGTAGACAAAGACCTTTATGCGATAGAGAGAGACGGTGGGTATCCAGTGCGTGCCGTCCGAAGGTCGGACCCGACGACAGTTTTGTTCGAGAAAGAGTCTGGACGATATTTTTAACCATCAAGCTACGTGCGTCAGTAACGAATAGCATTTCCACTTGTTTCTAGTTGAGCATTGTTTGTCGGAGATCACGTATTTCATTTCTGAGCCGCCCGGTGATTATGCTAATTTCGCCGCCCCTGTGTGAATCACATAAATCGTCTCATATTTTATCACTTTTTTGCATTTTGTGTGAGCCGGCGATTCGTCAGCGTCTGTCAGCGAGTCCTCATTTTGATGCGTGATTTTCTGGCTTACATTTTGATGTCTAGATTTTACTCATCATTCGGTAAAACGATAGGAAAAACATTAAGAGCAAGACTTGTCTTAAATCATGAATAACGAATAAAATAGCCTAAATCAATGAGCGCTCAAAACGTTTAAGGCCTCTTAATAAGATCCTTTCTGATTCGCTTTACTTGATTGGAATTGCTTTCTGGCGTGTCTGTTTCCGTTGACTTGCGACTTAGATGTTTTCAAGGCACATGTAAATAGTTTGTGCTCAAAAATAAATAGATTTGTGTTTGCTTTGAGAAAAATACGTCAAACAGTGACTCTACAAGCAGCTCTGATGGCATATGATGGGTATGTTAAATCCGCATTGCAATATGGTATAGTTATCTGGGGATATTCTACTATAAACGATAGTGTATTTCTGATCCAAAAGCGTTGCATTAGGGCTATTTTTGGACTTAAACAATCTGATTCCTGTCGTCCATTTTTCAGAAAATATAATATTCTGACAGTGCCAAGTCTGTACATCCTAGAGGTATGTTTATTTGTGTTTAAATATAAAAATATTTTCTTCCAACAAACACAGGAACTTTCGTCTAGGAATGTCAGGTGTCAATATTTACACAAATTATATAAACCTCCAGTGAGATTAGCAGTATCGAATAAAAATGCATTCATGATGTGCCTAAAAATCTATAATAAACTACCTGACAGTTTCAAAGCAAATAATATTAAGGATTTCAAAAATTTGACAAAGAAGTGGCTAATTGACAAGGGGTTTTATAGTATTAAGGATTTTTTAGAATAATGTGAATCTGTTATTTATGACTATTGTTTATGGTTTATTTTTATTTTTTCCGTTTTACTGTAGCAATTTTGACAACTACTTAGTTTTGAATTATGACATTGTAATAGTACATTGTGTATCTAGGGCGGTAAGTAAAGAATTACAAACGAGTGTTTGTTATAAGCCCGAGGTGAAACCGAGGGCTTTAATAACACGAGTTTGTAATTCCTTTACCGCCCGTGGCACACACAATGTTTTTCATCACACTTGTGAGGAAATCTTAATAAAATAACCTTACTTTTCGACCCAGTATGACAAGAAAATATTAAAACAGACAGTGACATTTGTCACATATGTCCATAGATAATGCGAACGTCAAGTCACGTTCGGAAACCATAGCGGTAACGGCCATTTTAGTTGATTTTATATTTGCAAAATAAAGAAATACATTATTTAAACATTTAATTAATGTTACCGAAATATGTGTTTATATGTATTTGCAATTACAGTTATCTTTTAATTAATATTTCAGTGATAAAAGTTAAAAAAGTAAGTTGGCGTTTCCTTTGAACATGACAAATAAGAGTAAAACAGAACCAGCGTTTCAAATTTAAAAAGAAAACCATTACGCCCTAGGGCGTAATAGGCCATTTACGGCCCGCAGAACCTACGTGTAATGACACCATTTTCGAGCAAGTGTGATGAAAAAAATATTAATTATTGTGTTTCGTTTATTTAAATTTTTATATCGCATTTTAATACAGAGATACTGCTATTTTGGTCGCCGAAATAGATTTTAGTTGTAATAAATGTAATAATTATTCTGGTTATTCTAATATTATGACAAATGCGTGTACGCCTGCAAAGGTAGATGTTGGTGAAACTAAGTGTTATTATATTATCCATCTGTAATGTAACCCAAATATCAATACGCAATAAATTTCATTCATTCATTCAAAACAAAAGTGAATCCTGTCATCTGAGTATGCATGTCCCACCTTAACGGATACCTACCCTTGTTTTGGCATAATTTTATTTGTTCGAATGTTTTATTTTTCCGAATACTCATTACCATTACGCGCATATTACTATATTACTTTTTAGCGCTTGCCATTGTTATTTTGTCATAGATTAAGTATATTATCATTATATAATTACTATATTATTGAATTAACGAGCATTTAAAAAAAGATTAATGTATGACGAGGAAAGCCTACAAACATTACCTTCGGGTTCCGGGTCACATTTTGGTTACCTTGGTTGTTATGGGATTTAATAACCCGCGTCACCAGTTTAAGTGTTAATAATACACTTTGTGTGTTACAGGATACGCAAACTCAAATCTTTTAAGTATAAGATTTAAGTCTATTTTTTGTAAAAATATGCCATTTACGAAAATAAACAGATTAAATTTTTTTTTTTTTTTAAACAGGAACGCACTAGAAGCATAGTTTTACGAATGCGTAAGTATAGTCCAGTACGGATCGTCTGCGCCTCGATCTTCAATATGTATCGCGCGCTCCTAAACGGCTGAAGTGTGACTACTTTTCCGTCTTTATACTTTGATATTGTTGTTTACCTCTTCTCATAATCTCCCATGATTATTATAATTCGGTAGTTCTAATAGCGTTTCAACCGCTCTCACTTTCTTGGTAGAATTATGAAGCATTTCCCCGTAGACTCGGATTAGTAGAAAATAACAGAAAATGGTAATCCGAGCCCACAAGAAAATAGTCAAAAATTCTACCAGGAAAGTGAGAGCGGTTGAAACGCTATTATAGAATTGCCCAATTAGAGACCGGATCTGATATAGCGATCTCAATATGAATATGGATATGACTGGTATAATTTATTATTTTTTCTACACACAAAAACAATGTAACTTATCGTAACTTCTTCTTTATTATTTCTTCTGCACAATACACAGTAAAAAACCTTATATAACCAACATGACATGTATTTAACGAATTGCCCTAGTCATATCCATATTAATATTGAGATCGCTACATCAGATCCGGTCATAGGCAAGTACTTTACATAAACTAGAATCAAACTATTGTTGTCTACTACTAATCATAATCTTCTACCTAATCGTTTATAATGTTTTATAATTTAAAATGCGCAACAAAGTTGTATGTTGTCTTATCATATCGTATCAAAAGCCTCTTACTTGTTTATATATAAAATCGACGGTTTCCAAAATACGAATTAGTATTTCTAGCATTTGGTATTAGATAAGAGGTCCTTTCGGATACACTTGGACCCAATGGGATCTTTTGTGTAAAAAGCTAGCATTTGAAACCTCATATTTGAACAGTTCCTTTTATTTATCTATACTTCAGCCAACAACATCTATTTTAAAACTGAAAGCAATACATTTCGTCTCTGTAACTGATTCCCAACTATCAGCGATATTGAAAAAACTAATATTGACAAGCACTATCTATCGTTCACTCTTTGCAATCAACTGCAGCACTATTAAATACAACTTCACTACCTATGCGCCTTTTTATAGACTTTTATATAGCCCCAGATGCGATCGATGGTAATCCTACCTAATCTAGAACCAGGATAACCTACGTTACGTGAAATAGGATAAAATGTATGTAAAAAAGGGTGTGTTTGCGGCCTTTGCCAGGAAGGAATATAAGGGTGCGTTTTCATGAAGAAAAATAGACCGTGAGTTGCCCAATCTCACTGTTTCCCTTGCGCGGAGTGGTGATTTCACAGACCACTAAAGGGTTATTCTTCAGAAATATGTTTGCGACTTATTCCTCTGTCTCCATACATTTAGTACAAAAAAGGGCCAGAGGAATAAGGTGACTGCAGACATATTTCTGAAGAATAACCCTAAGTGGTCTGTGGCTGATTTCGATCACTGTTATTGGTCAAAGGTCCGTTTCTCTTTTCCCCGCCCAGCTGGGTCAGAGGAAACGTGCCCTAAAAATTCGATCTTGATCCTTTTTTATTACCGCCCGTGATGTGTACATAATTTTACATCTTACCTTGGCCAGAAAGGATTATCTCTGTGATTTTAACTCTCATGGCTTTATTTTGAGCCCCAGATGCGAGCAGTGCGACCATAGTTTGACGCCAATGTCTGTGTGTCTGTGTGTTTGTCTGTCTGTCTGTGGCATCGTAGCTCTGGAACGGATGGACTGATTTCGATGCGGTTTTTTTTTTAGGTTAAAGCAGGTTTCCTTGCTGGTATTGCTAGCTATATTTGGTAAAAATCCATTATTAGTAGTTTGAAGATTATCGACTCTTTTCCAAAATTATGTAAGGCATTTCGGCATAAAATACGGCATAATATTTTAGTAGGTACAAAAATAACATTTAAAAAGCATGAAATAAAACATAAATTAAAAATTAAAAAACCCCCGACTAAAAAATACTCTAAAAAGTAAAAAAATAATATTACCTACCTAACTACCTATCTAATGGCCTTTTATGTTTTAAGATAAGTTGTTGTCGGGGCACCTATTACATGCTGTACTAGAACAGAAGGTCCTTCCTGTGACAGCTTTTTACATAAAATTTCCTTCCTTTCACATGGTGTAATTTTTATCCTAGTATAACACCATGTATGTTTACCAACGGTTGCATCTAGGCCTATATTAAAAACAACTTCACTACACCCGCCTTATAGACTTGTATAGGTAATGTGATTGATAGGAAGGAAAGGGTAACAAGGGGAAACGTGCCGTATCGGGACACCTAGAAAAGGTCGCGTCGTGCGGGCTTATAATGAAACAAAGTGAGCCGCTAAGTGACAGCTAAAGTAGGGTTGCCATAAATGTGGAAACGTCGGGACAATTGAAGCAAAAGTAATACGATTTTTTTTTTTCTTAATTTATTTCTTGACCATGGAAAAGTAATACGATTCCATCAATGCTTACCAGGCATGATCTGAGTCAAGAGCAAGCCTATTTAATGTAAAAAGTGGCATAAGTAAAGGTTAAAAGTGTACTTTTATTAGAATAACTAGCATTTATCCACGACTTCGCCTGCGTTACGAGTATTACCGTGTCTATTTTAGCGGAATAAAAGTATCCCTGCATTGAACCATCGGATACTTTTGAAACTTGACTTGACTTTACTTTTGAAATTTGGCATGCACGCAGACCAAGCCCTGGCAATATTTCGCTTGTTTTCGTATTGATGGTGCAAAGTTTCCATTTCATTTGGTTTGGTATTTGAACAATTAATTATACCATTACTATCAGATTTTCAAATCCGCTAATAATATTGACGTAAACTGAAGTTCCGACGATCTGGTGAAAACCGCGGGAAGCCGCTGGATAACAGCAGCACAAAGCCGACAATCGTGGAGATCCTCGGGGAAGGCCTATGTCTAGCAGTGGACGTCTTTTAGCTGAAACAGTGATGATGATGATGAAACTGAAGTTAACGGCGTGCAAAGTAGGGCGCAGCCACATCTTTTAAGCACGCGAGGTACATACACTTTCCCCGTCTACCTCGATATATTCCACTCCGTAAAGACAAAAGTTGATGCCTACCTCGACAGAGAACTAAAGTTACCGACATAGCTCAGCGAATCAGTACGTCTAGCATAACTGGCCGCGACTTCGTGTCTCACGCGACAGAGCATCACCTCTCACTGTCACACTATATTGAGTGGAAAGAGTTAGGTCGCATTTGTCGCGCGACAAAGAGTCGCGTGTCTCAGTTGTGCTAGAGGTACAGCTGCCTAAAGTGGCAGTGGGCTGGGCATATCTGTCGTAGAGCCGACAACCACTGGGGTAGACGAGCTCTGGAGTGGAGGCCGCGAATTAAAAACCTAGTATAGGGCGCCCTGTAACACGGTGGAGTGACGACATACGAAGGCCAGTAGGTGGTGACTGGAGGAGGAGAGCTGAAGATCGAGCTCAGTGGCGTGCCATGGGAGAGGCCTATGTCTAGCAGTGGACTGATACAGGCTGATGATAATGATGATGATGATGCTTACCTACCCATTAATTTCTTCCCTACTTCTCTTTGAAGGGTGGAAATTAGAGATTAGGCAATGTATTTTTGTCTTTATGGAGATTTGTTAGACAGCTTTCGCGAAATCGTTTTTCCGTGCAGTAAGTTTCAGCAGTCGCGTTTTTCCGCGATTTCTTTTTTTCAACTAGTAAAATTTCTTGGTCTTACTTTTATGTAGTAGCGTAAATTTTTAATCGTTCTTGTCCTCGATAGGAGGGTTTTTAATAGCAAATTTTCTCAAAATCATTTTTTTATAGTCAGACATATTCGAATTCATATATTTTCACAGGCGTATTTATTTCTAAATGCATAATTCCTTAATAACATTTTTATACCGGAATATTTCTCCTTACTTTTGCTAGATATTTAATTTTTTTTACTGAAAACAAATTTTAAATACCTATAATACGTGAATCGGGTTTCTTTGCTGAACGTAACAATTAATCACTTAATTTTTAGGGTTCCGTACCAAAAATGGTGAAAAAGGAACCCTTATGGTGCGACTCTGTCTGTCTGTCCGTCTGTCACAGCCAGATATCTCAGGAACTACTGCTGCTAACGATATGAAGTTTGGAATAGTTTTAAAAGTCGCTAACCCGACCCTGTCTGATATAAAAAAAATCTTGTACCTTTTTAGGGTTCCGTAGCCAAAATGGCTAAAAAGGAACCCTTATAGTTTCGTCACGTCCGTCCGTCCGTCCGTCCGTCCGTCCGTCCGTATGTCACAGGCATTCATCAAATAATAAAAATAAAAAAATCTAGGGGGGGCACTCCATACATGTAACAGAAGCTAAAAAATTTTTTTTTCACAAAATGTCAACGTGTGGTACATAGTTCGACAGCTCTTTTGAAAATATTTTAAGGTTCTTAAGTAATGTTTTTGATTAAGTGAATACCTTTGGAAATAATCGCTCCGAAAGTTGTGAAAATTGTGTCCCTCCCCCCCCCTCTATCTTCTAAACCGTGTGTCCGAAAAATTAAAAAAAAATTACAAAGATAACGCTTAATTAATACTTTCAACGAAAATTATTTTCAACACGATCGGATTAACCGTTTTTGAGTTATTGCCGATAAACTGCGCTTCTCAACAAAAGGACGTAATTGCTATGAAGATACGCTCTTTTGTTGTTGTACTTTTTTTACATCGTATTTTTTACCGTATAGTTACGGCTATGGAACCCTAAACTGAGCATGGTCCGACATGCTCTTGGCCAGTCATTTTTTACTTTTTTTTAAAGGGGGCCGAAAAAGTAGGTAGAAAATTTAATGTTGTGCTATTGTATCAAATAAAAGAGCTTACTTTGTAAATTCCAAAACCTTTTTTATTTTTTTTTAGAAATTTGCAAAAATCGAAACACATACTTATTTGCTCCTACTAAGCCAACCGCCATACAGTTTTTCTTGAACTATTCACGTATCTACTTACGAGTTTGTACGGAACCCTCGGTGCGCGAGTCCAACTCGCACTTGACCGGACTTTTTATTTTTTATTTTATTAAAACAATCGTATTTGAAGAAATGTGTAGTTTTCGTGAAGCGTCAAATCGTTCTTTCATACATAAACCCTATCTGGCAGATAATCTGGGGGGCACTTGCTTAAGTAGGTAGGAAGATACAAGATAAATAATATAACTATGAGATATAAATAATATCAAGGCAAATTATTTACATGAACGTTTTCAAAAGAAAAACTATTCTATTAAGAAACATAGCGAGTTCTAAAAACTTCTTGTGTGTAATTTAACGATTTGAAATAACACGATTGTGAAAACCTCCTACAGAGGACAAAAACGATTAAAAATTTACGCTACTACATAAAAGTAAGACCAAGAAATTTTACTAGTTAAAAAAAAGAAATCGCGGAAAAACGCGACTGCTAAAACTCACTGCACGGAAAAACGATTTCGCGAAAGCTGTCTAACAAATCGTAAATTACCAATATTTCGCTTGTTTTCGAATTGATGGTGCAAATTTAAGTGTCAATATATTTAGGGATCAAAGTAATACTTATCTAGAGCAAAATTAACACTTACATTTGCATCATAAATAAATAAACTAAGCTGAAGTGACGAAGCCTGTTGCGGATTACTTTTGTTGGTAAGTGTGACGAAGCCTGTTGCCGATTTGATGTTGTACCCACCTGATGAAGCCTGCGTTGCGGATTTAATCTTATGTGGTGATATTAAATGAGTGATTACATTTAATAAATAAACACGCGATGAAATGGTAACTTTTGTTACATTTTCATGGAATTACCCAGACATTTCCCGGTATAACGGGACGTGTGGCGAACCTAAGCCAAAGGGATCCCTTCCTCACCTCCATAAGTCAGCGGGCACTTATTATCACAGGTAAAATGAAATACGCGTTTTGGATTAAGTTTTGCACTCGTATTACTTGAACGTTTCATTTCGACAATTTTTTACATTGAAGTAGTTGTTTGTAAATTGTAACATTAACGTCATATTGATATGTTTAAAATGTTTAGTGATATCTCATTTTTACATTAAGTTATGATCGCACCAAAAGTGAGGTATTAAAATGGTAAATAGAAGTATATTATAAAACTACGGATTTATACATGCATTTTATTTAATTGTAGAGATAAAAAATAGATACCGCATATTTTTTCAATATATAAATTTCGACTTATCTCTTATAATTAAGGATATTTGTTTTGGTAGAAATAAAGTTACCTATTTTTGTGACATTTTTCATTGTTCATTTTGTCACCTCCATGCATGCAATCCGGGGTAGAATACAGGAAGATATTCCTGTGGATTCTTTCACTAAACCTGAATAAAAGAGCATAAAAAATATGCAATAATCTTCGTCTGTAATTTCACTTTAAACTTTTTTAATACAAAGAAGTCGGTTCAGTTTACCCCCGTATACTCTATTTCATTTAATATGCACAATTAAAAAACCTTTTTGAATAGTCGGTACCATCCACTCTTTGCTCAAATATTCGCAAAGAACTCTTTCAACCTAGAAATATAAATATAATCCGACTCACTTTGAAAACAATTATGCGCTGTTAGAAGTGGGATCCTCTTTAGACGTAATTACTTTGTCGTCATTATTGTAATTGCTATAGTGATATATTAAACAAACACTTAAGGGAAAGCTGTGGTTGTGACCTGGTTTGACTTTTAACCCGTTCAGTAGATATTTTTTTTTACTTTAACGTTTTAGGTTAGGTATATGACATTGTATTCTTATACAAAGTACCTAGGTATATTCAATAAAAAAATCCTGTACAAAAAAATACATTTGATGTTTTCAGGTTAATCCTCTTTGATGCTAGTTAGTATGATTATCGATAGCATCTTTAAAGCTGTGGCAACAGGACCTTGTTGACAAACGAGATGGTAATTTTTGGCTGCGAGCGACACAAATACTTACTGAGACACAAATATCCATGTTTTCGAGCATTTTGGTAATCAAAAGACCTGCAAAGTGGCTTGCTTGATTTGTCAACTCAAAAGTAGTTTCCTTATTTTTTCAGATTTGTAATACTTCTGGGATATTTACATTTCAACATATCAAAATAGGACCCCTTCATTACTCACAGTTTTTATTTTTGCCAGGAATTGATAAGACATAGGAGCTTGTTTGGCATAGTCGTAAGCCATGTTAACTTTTAACAGGATGGACCTTAGGTTTTTGATTGTTTTTCTGGGTCATACCGTCATTTTGCTTGCCCCTTTATTAATGTCATCACAGTTAGTTATTTTAATATTACACCAAGACATCCTATTAATGGTAATGGTACCTATTAAAATGCCAATGTTTATATCTAGTATGTTGGATTCGCGCCATGACTGTCTGTCAGGAAGGGTTAACTGCAGAATCCTCGCCGTTGAGGTATGGTGGTTAAAGAAGAGGATTCATGTCAGATCAAATCGTTTATTCGTCTGATTCTTTTGGCGACTTCGGTAGTGACATTCTGGTGAAAAGAAGCGCCGGAAGAAACTCACCAGTTTCTCTTTTCAATCATCAGGCATTACAATAGTTGTTACAATATTATGGCATAGGTACTTGAGTGAGCAAATCTAGACAATTACGTTACACAGTATGATTCGTTTCACTATTAATCGATAGAATGACAATTATCAAGTAGCAACTTTAACTACTGGCAGACGAACCGACCGCTACGACAGTCAGAAAGAGAATGACACTCTTGCCAAACAAGCCCGTCCACGTGCACCGCATCCGGTCGTTACGTCACACGGCGTTCGCCGCCATTTTAAATCTACTTAGTACTACAGTAGTCAATTGACGATCTTGGATTTCTTGAATTATCGCTGCTGTCCACGACAAGTACATTTATTTGTACACTTGTTTCTGTTTGTACATACGGTACTCCAGTAAGTAAAACAAAATGTTTGCTCAAATATTTCCTAAATCCACTCCAAAAGCAAATACTCGCCAAGTATTCTTGAATTATGTTATCATATTTTGAGATAATGATTTTGTTCCCCAGAAAAATCAACGAGATATTTACTTCCTCTTAACAAATGTATTTCTGCTTACAAAATAATGTATAATACCCACTTAATGTCGCTCGCTCTTAGCGTTACGAAAGCATTTGAAGCGTTTCAAGAGACATTCTTTAATTACCCATGTAAGGCGCTGGTTGTTTTAAAATAAACGGAATAATGAAATTTCTAAAGGAATATATGAAGAGAGATTTTCTCCGCCGCTTTCTACCGTACGGCGTTCTGGATTCATGGGAGGACCTTAATCCTCGACTGTATCATGGAGTACACATTTATTGGTTGAAATTTTACGGGCTCTGGTATAATATGCATCCTACGAGTAGTATTCTCTTCTGGGTGCATTTAATTTACGCTATTGTAGTGCTTTGCCTCGTGTGCTTTTTGCCTGGGATAGGCGAGGTCGTTTATTTGCTTAGACGACGGGACAACATCGGGGAAATCGCAGAAGGGTAATATTTTCCTCATTTTCCTATAGTTCTCAACGCCTTATTTCAGTAGGACAAATGACGTCTCTTGTGTCTTTTTACACGAGAGCGTAATATGTTTGGTAAGCTCGTTGATTGAGCAAAATATACAATATAGATGTGTTTACAGATTGTATTTGTTTCTAAGTGAAATGTATACGTACATCAAGTTGTCGGCGTTTTGGCTGAAAAGAAAGGAAATAATGGGTCTGTTGGAGTTTCTTCACCGTGATGAGTTCAAGGCTAAAGAGGTGGAGCATAAAGAGATTTTGCGAAAGAGTATAAAGACGGCTCGATTCGTGATGACGTATTATTCCACCATGTGTGTGGGCGCTGTCAGTGGTAATATAGCACTTTTTATCATTTTATTTAAAGGAAAAGCGCTAGAATGACGATAGAAATGACATATGTGTAGGAAACTACAGCCGAGACTACCCGCCAAAGACCAAGCACTGACCACTCCCAAACGATGTTTTGGTAGATGACAGATGACCTTGCTTGACGTTTCGTTCGATCTCCAACGTCATAAAACAGCGGGGCAGATATTAACCCAGAAAAGCGTTGGATTTAAAATGTTCAAAATTAACTCTGAACATTTCATATCTTATTCGTTTGTATAAGTTCTCTTTAAGTTTACAGTCAGTTTTATTTATCTCACCTAACATTTAATAGCCACTCATTTATACCGTTGAAAAATCCTTTTAAAACTTTTATTTCTCTCTTAGTCGCTCTATGAAATGGAACCTTATTTCCAAGCTTTAAGGACGAATTTACAGATACATTTTGGGAAGAAATTAGTCCTTATGAATCTCAGTTTAGTTGCAGCTGCTGTCGATCAAGTGTCAAAACGTAATATTCAGTATACAGGGCGTCCCAAGACTATACGACATGGAGGAAAAGTACCTCAAATATTGTAGATAAGCAAAAACATTTCCTAGACAAGCAGATCACACTTTAATCTAACCTTAAACAACACATTTTGCCTCACTCTTACACACACACACTCACATACACACAAATGACACTCTACGTACTGATCACTGGCACTTTTTTTAACTCTTTCTCTCATTTGCATGCTCCTAAAGAATGTATAATTCTTTTTATACATGTATAATTATTTTTTTCTTTTTTTAATCTTGTAAAATGCGACACTTAGAAATAAGCTCTATTTTAACATTGTTTGCGATCAACAACACTTTTAGAGTAAGGAAGGGGGTCTATCCGAAACTAGGGCTGAGCTGAGACCCATTGCCTCATTATAGTTAGTTAGTTTAATACTTAAAGAGTTTTTATTTAGTTTGTTCTTTTTTTTGTAACTTGTAGTGTGTATTTTAGTATAAGCTTCTGTGGCAATTAATGTTTTTTTGATTCTAGGAAATTTTGCTGAAAGAAGACTTTATTTTATTTTTAAAAGTAAGTAAATACTGCATTCGAAGATTTTTCAAGAAAAATACTTGCTTCGCATGGGAAATAATTTTCTTAAAATGTTAATCAAATATTTTACGTTATGTATCCCTTCTTTTGAATACACGAAGCAAGTAATTTTTAAAAATGTTTTGAATGTACTTTTAAAAATAAAATAAAGTCTCCTTGTAGCAAAATATTCTATTTACAATATTTGAGGTACTTTGCTTTCATGTCCCATAGTCTTAGGACGCCCTGTATAGAACGGCAAGCTGTGGCTAATCCCACTCAATTCCAAAATGTTATAACAACCAAAGACATGTATAGGTACATTGATCCGACGTTTTATTGATCTGTGTGGCAGCAATAGTAGTCGTTAAAATGAAATTACCTACCTAATTCTCAAAACTGGTCATAAAAATATGGCATTTAGAGAATTCATTGCGAAACTGATGCACGATTTAAATCAAATATCTGAATATGAGTTTTCTTGGGATTTTACTAATATAAACCTGAATTTACAAAGAATTATGGAGCGTTAGTAGTACGTTATATAATTTGAACTGTGAACTAGAAACAGTTCGTTCGGAGGTCACGCTGCTATGGTCCCTCAAAGCCGAAGCGAGGTGTGACACAATTGACTATTTGACAACTTTTTTCTGTGATATGTTATAGAAAGATCTCTCAATAATAGAAATATAAGTTAAAAAACCACTTCAATATCATTAAAACTCACCCAGATGCTACCATGTTAAAATTACATTTTTAAACTGTACCAAAAACGTACCGAAATGCTCCATACTGGAATCCCATTGTAACGTGACGTCACGAGACATACGTTTTTTGGGAAAACATGGCAATGAAAACATGTCTCCGGATGGGTTATTTAATGGTATAAATAGTTTTTAATATTTTTAAAATACACTTTTCTATCCAACTTTGCAGGCTCATAAAAAAGTTACACGTTATCAAACTCGAAACTTCAACATATTTCCTTATTTTGCTTATTTTAACAGTAGGTATCTTATATAAGTTTTACAAATTTCGGTTACAGTCAAGTACCCAATTTGACCTCCGATTACTAACAAATATTACTAGTTAACGAACTAAGTAGCATACAAGCTGAATAAAAGCTTATATTTACATACATTATATCTCCAGAACGAGCGTTATAAAGGTTGTATCAGCTGTTATACAACTTATTTGCGAGGATGGACAAGATTCGTGGTGAAATTGCCACTTACCTGATCACAATGCTTCGATCACGTATAGGAACGTTTGTACTGCAAAGACTTCTTGGAAATTTGGAAATAAACAAATAATAAACATTTGCAGTTGGAATACTGATGCCCCTCGCCGAGCAGTTTGAGGTGCTGCCAACGAACGTTGAGTACCCATATTTGGATGTGTACAAATCGCCGGCCTACGGTATCATCTACATACACCACGTAAGTTTTTGAAAATCGAATAAAGCAGATTTAGTCCTACGTTGCGCATTTATGGGCTTTTCATTTTAAAACTAGCATTTACCGGTGGCTTCACCCGCGTTGTTCCCGTTACTGTCCCAAGGCAACTATTTAACGGGATAAAAAGTATCCTGTGTTTCAATCCAGGACGTGGTCTACGTGCATGCCAAATTTCAGCTCAATCCATCCAGTTATTCTTCTGTTATTTTGTAACAAATATCCAAACCTCCAAACATCTTCACAAACTTTCACATTTCGGTCATTATTTGGGAGTTTCACGCGCGCCACTTTCGTGGACACATTTTTGTCGAGATTCCGGTAGATTTTAATGTACCAAATAGTTCGATATAAGACTAAAATTTGACGGAACTTCAACAAAAACGTGTCCATGAAAGTGATGCGGGTGAAACGCTCACATAATTTATAATATTAGTGTGAAGTGTGATGTACGGTTAGGCGAAACTCCTCCTCCTCTCCTCTGAAAGATACCAGGAGCATTTGCCATGCCGTACACGAGGCGGGAATATTTGAAAAGCCCCCGCGACGTGTTAATGGTGGTGAGCTCCTGCGAGTCCTCGTCGATGGGGAACTGGTTATAAGCGTCGCTGAGATCGATTTTAGTATATGACTGGCCGCCCCCTATTTTTGCAAAGACTTCCTCAATACGGGGCATTGGATATCGGTCTACGAGCATATCTTTATTCAGCGTAACAGAATAATCCCCAGCTATTCTAACTTTACCGTTAGCCTTCAAGACGGGGACTATTGGCGTGGCGTACTTTGAAAAATTTACTGGTACCAAAATACCTAAGTTAGTTAACCGCTCAATCTCTTCTTCTACCTTATTTTTTATAGCGAAGGGTACCGTTCGAGCCTTAAAAAACTTCGGTTCAGCATTTTCTTTGAGCCTCAACTTAATTTTAAATTTATTAAACGTACCTATACCATCCTTCCATAATTCGGCATACTCATCCATCAGACTTTTTACATATTTGTCATCACAATGTATGGACAAATTATTATTATTGACGGAACAAATTTCTAACCCAAACTTGGACATAAAATCACGACCCAAAAGCGGTGGCCCACCATTTTCAATTACGTATATTTTAATATCATTCGTAATACCTTGATAATTAACATTAGTTGTAAAATATCCCCGGGGAATGATTTTGTGTCCATTATACACACATAATTTAATAAAACTCTTTACTAAGGGTAGTTTAGAAAATTGTTTTATATAGAGGCTTTCCGAAATAACCGAAATGCCAGAACCCGAGTCTAGCTCCATGCACACATCCTTATTATTTATATTCACTGTAATAGTAATAGGAGCATAGTTTTCGTACCTTAAATTAAAGAATTCGCATTCCTTACAGTCCTGACAGGTCGATTCTGAGCCATCATCCTGAACATCCATATTATTCACCCGAACCTTACACACTTTTTTTAAGTGTCCTTTTTCACCGCACTTTTGACAACGAAAACCTTTGTAACGACACTTATCACCACTATGATTTTTCATGCCACATACGGAGCAACGAGAAACACTGTTATCGCGCTGACATCTGGAGCCGGCGCCGGCGTTCGCGCGGCCAACGGGGCGGCGGCCGGGACCGTCGCTGCCTACACGATACACCGGCTCCTGCTTCACTTTCACATCAGTGCCTGATGAATCCATCTTCCTTGCTTCTCGCGCACTCTCTGCCTGCTCCGCAATTTCCAGTGCCTTTGCGAAGGTCAAAGTCTTGCAATTCTGCTCAAAGAGCTTGTCTCGCTCGGGACCAGCGCCCAGGCCGAGGACGAAACGGTCACGAAGCACCATCTCCAAGGCGGGGCCAAAATCGTAGTAACACGCGAGACCTCTTAGCCGCGCCGCCCAATCCCATCCTCGTCGCCAATGAAGTGTACGGAGCTAATGAAACGACCGGCTTGTACTACAACTGGTTTATTACTGACTATGCACATACATGACACATTTAAATACCATCTAACCTGTCAGTTGGAGTGACACTAATCGTCAGTTTTGTGACGCCGTAATAACTGCTAGTTAAGGGGACATTTTAAAAAAATGCTCTTATTTCTTACAAGTGTACCGGGCCGTAACTTTCTTGAAATAAGTTAATAGTACATTGTGTATCAAGGGCGGTAAGTAAAGAATTACAAACGAGTGTTTGTTACAAGGCCGAGGCGAAGCCGAGGGCTTTAATAACACTAGTTTGTAATTCCTTTACCGCCCGTGGCACACACAATGTTTTTCATCACACTTGTGAGGAAATCTGATTAAAATAACCTTACTTAACCTAAATAAAATTGTAAAACTGACAGTGACATTAGTGACATATTCCATAGACAATGCGTACGTCAAGTCACGTTCGGAAACCATAGCGGTAAAGACTAAAAATGGTTTATTTTATATTTGCAAAATACTGAAATACTATATTTAAACATTTAATTAATGTTACAGAAATATGTTTTTACATGTATTTGCAATAACAGTTCTCTTTAAATAAATATTTCAGTAATAAAAGTTAACAAAGTAAGTTGGCGTTTCCTTTGAAAATGACAAATAAGAGTAAAACAGAACTAGCGTTTCGAATTTAAAAAGAAAACCATTACGCCCTAGGGCGTAATAGGTCATTTACGGCCCGCAAAACCTACGTGTAATGACACCATTTCCGAGCAAGTGTGATGAAAATGTATATTTGTTCTTCCGGCGTAGTCGGGTAAAAAGTATCTTATGACTTAACCGAGGTCATACCTACCTATACACCAAATTTTATGGAAATCGGTCCTGCAGCTTTTACGTGTTGCGCGCACAAACATATAGACAAAAAAAAACCATTTATTTACGTTTCATTACTTACCGTAGAATGGGGTGAGTAGGCTTCGCGGGGGGAGTTGGCTTGCGAATCCAGAATTTCATTTTTGAGTAGTTACTTTAATTTTTGGGCTTAGGTTGCTTTCAAAGTAATTTGATTATATTTTTAGACATATTTTTTCTTCTTTTCGCAACATTAAGCTGCCAAATCATACAATTTTGAAACACAAATTCACTGTCAAAGTTGATGCTCGAAATCGGCGGATTTTTAGTTGAATTTAACTTTGTTTTTAAGTGATGTTTACCAAAGTAAGTGTTCATCCACCTTTCGGATATCGTTTATATACTTACATGGCTTATTGGAAACAGAAAAACTTAAGTTATATTTTCTTTATTTATAATGGTTTTAACATAGAAAACGATCCAACCCCATTTGACGATTTTAATGGGGTGAGCAGGCTTGTACTGAGGGGTGAGTTGGCTCGACAACGGGGACAGTTGGCTCATGAATGGGGAGAGTTGGTGTTACGAACGGGGTGTGCTGGTTTGATAGAGGGGGGAGTTGGTGTTCGTAGTTCAGGGTTGTCGATTTACATAAGTAGTCAAAAGTGTCTTACATTATGATAAAATGGTAAATATTAGTGTTTTTGATGGGATTCACCTTACTAATTCCATATAGATCAAAATATATTTTTATAAATTGATCTAAAAAACTATTTATACGTCATAAAATAAGGATCACTACTTAAAGAAAACATTAAACCGGTTTAAGTAGGAGCATAAATAAAACGTAATTTTGCTACGTTAATAAAAAAATCTCTTGACAAGTCGAGCTATTGTCTTGATCCGAAAGTGTCAACCCTAGCAATTTTTCCATCTCACCCCATTGCTAGGCCTTCTCACCCCAACTATGGGGTGAGCTGGCTTTGCCTACTATTATGAATTTTTCGTTGAAACTATGCAATGAAGCAACAAACTATCATTGACAAACTGAAATTCTTACCTCCGGAACACTTTTTTTGTATATAAATCAATGTGCCACATATAAAAATAAACTTTTATCCAGGTTTGAACTTCGATTTCCAGCCAACTCACCCCGTTTTACGGTACTAGCTGTCCCAGCGAACTTCGTTCCACCTCAGATTTTTTCATTTTTAGATGGTTTAATGTTATTCTGTTATTAGGGGCAGAAACAAACCCTAAAAATCAAAGATCATAAAAATTGCTCCACCCGTTCTTCCTCGATGGTGTAACTAACCCGACTTTGTTTTATATAATATTGATTTTTAACACTTTCAGGTACTTTTTTATCCTTACCCCAACTTACCCTTACAATTATGACCTTCAATTTTATATTCGTAATAGCCAAAGCTTGTTCTATTCTTTTTTCCTGTATTCATATTCATACCCGTAAAAATATCATATTTTCATTTTCTACCTCATTCTTAAAGCTTCCAGCATTATGAAATGTTGAACACGTTTAAGAAAACCGCTCCAAATCTTTCCAGATATATTACAAGCCAGCGACCTGCATTATTGACGGCGTAATGGATACCATATTGGCCGCTTTCATCGCCTCAGCCAGTAAGATAAAGCTCTCCATATCGTCCCTTTACGTTCCCAACCTAATATCTTATCAAACATGTTGATAGAAAACTATTCTTTATGCTTTTGGGAATAGAAGTGATTTTCCCGTCAATATTGTATCAGATACGAGATTGGGAAAGGCATCTATATATCGCGATGGGGAAGTTCCCTGGAGCGTCGCGCTCCCGCCGATCTCAGGGGGCCAACATGTCCGGAATATGCATCCAACCAATGTGTTAATATTTTCAAATTCGAATGGAGTTAAACGTCTTCAAATATCAGCACAATTTCAATAAAAAAGAACAAACTACGAACGAAAAAAGATAAGTCATGCTGTTGCAAATACAGGGTGAATTTTAAATCGTGAATCGTAACCACGTTTACCGGTAAAGCTACTTAAGACTAATACAGAGCACTAGTGTTAATTACAATTAAAGACCTGTTTAATTAATTATGAACAAAACGGTGGAGGTGGTTATACCATTAATCGTAATAAAACTGAATTATTTTATGACTAAATACGATTTAAATACTTATGTTGACAATGTCGACGATGTTGACATTATTGATAATACGTGCCAAAATTCTATGCAGTTGGATATCTAATGTTGAAATTTTCATGACAAGTACGAAACATGAATGTAGGGTGACCACGAGATTTAAAAAATTAGGATAAATCAAATTAACCCTTAATTTGGCAGAGTCCAATATACTGTACAGTTACTTTGAAAAAATTTAGGTACGTATTTTTCTAGTAAATTCTCCGTATTTTAAATCTTATTTCATTCTTTGTATAATTACGAATAAGGGAAAAAATACTTACTGAGCTACAAACTGGCATTTGTCAGTTTTGAACAAAAAGAGTGAGCAAACGATCGACGTTACGTCGTGTTCAGGTATTTGATGTTATTATTTACATTTTTTTGGTTAAAATTAAATGTCTGATCAGCATTATCTTATAATGTGATACCATAACTAATATTTTATATATCATAAAAAATCGTCAAATCAAATATTCTATATGTGATAGGGACGTAAACACATATGTACAGTATTTTGGACAAAACTTTATATCTAGCATACTGATATTTGAAAGACTAGTACAGTATTTTTGACAATAATCGATACTGAGGATCTAATATTTTTGTGTATTTGTTAGGTTTCTATAATAATTTTCCATATTTAATGAGTGAAAAGGTCAGTGTTTCACTGCTAGCACGTATTTACTTTGCCTTTTTCATATTTAAAGTAGAAAGTAGTTTAAAACTCAACTGACCTAAGTAGTGACTCGTCAAAAACGCAGATAGGCTACGTAGTTCCTTGTCTAGGAGCGACTTTTCTTTTACATCCACTATTCGGGTTAGTACCAACTCGTCTAAAGCATCATTTTATAGTTTGATACATTTTTTTCTGAACGAAAGAACATATGAGCAGTCTCAAAAAACCAAAAGACACGCCAAGCACGAAACACCAAACAAACCCGTTTCTTGTATTGAACCCCCTTCAATTTTAACCTTATTTCATTATCATTATTTGCTGTTATAGCGGCAATAGCAATATACATTCTGTGAAAATTTCAAGTCTTTACCTATTACGGATAAAAAGATACAAAGATACAACTCTGTGACTAACGGAGAGACGGGCAGCCGGACAGCAGAGTTTTAGTAACTAGTCGGTTTCCGTTGACATCCTAATTAGTTTTGAATAATGCTAATTAATGGCGCTGACATCGATGGCCGATTGTATGATATTGTATTTACTGGGATTTCTCATATAGTTATTTAGGCCAGATGCATTTTAGACTAGATAAAACCGAAGACCAGTTGCATTTTAAATGAGTTGATAGGTTGATGAATTGATAGGGACCCGACAATTTGCCGAACTTTTTGAACATAATAGCCACTGTTCATGCTGCATTTTACCATGATTTTGTATAAAAGCGTAAAAAAAAATTTTTTTTTACTCTTTGTATTGTCCTGTTAAGCAATTTGAGAAGTATAATTGACACTTTTAGCTATAAGAGCATTGGTTTTTGTCAAATATACTGTACAAACGATTTTCAGAAAATCCTTCAGTCAATATTTTTTTAAATATTTTTTTGGGGCATCTTTGAGACTAAAATAATAAATGAAAATAAATAAAACTTGTGAAATCAAACATTTGGTTCTCTGCCAAATTAAGGGTTAAAAGTGGACGAAATAAAAAGGTACTTAATTTAGGTTTAAAAGCATTGTAAGTTATTGTTAACTATGTATAAACTTCAAAAAAAATATTACGATTCACGATGTACCCTGTAGGTATATCAGAAATTTTAACGTGACTAGAAAGAAAGTGAGGGATATAGTGATTAAATTGAGGTGCTTGCTTATCCGGGCCTCTGGTGATCATGGGACTGGCTCGTTCCTCGCTCAGCGGATAGGCATTGCCATCCAGCGAAGCAACGCAGCCAGGCTTATGGTCACCCTACCCACAGGAGATGCTTTAGCGGAAAAATGTTTTTCTTATCTTATATTTATGTGGTTTAAATAAAAGTTTCGAGTGGTTAGCGTTATTCTGGCAAGACAGGGATTTTGGTTTGAGCATGACTGTCACGTTTAATTTTTCAATTCAAATGTTTTGTATCAATAATCATTAAACAAAAAATAAACTAAAAGCAAAAATAAAAGCAAAGCTATACATTCTTATTTTCTCATTATTTTGTGTAATTCTAGATTGTATCATATTTAAAATGTAACCACGATAACAATTAAATAAGCTGTGTATTATCTAAACAAAGTAAACTTAACAGGTAACCTTCAAATTCCTAATGATTATTCGAATAGGTATCTTACAAAGTGTTTGTAAATTTTAATTTAAATAATACTACTTAACTTTACTACTTTGTTACGTTTTGTAGTAAAATATAACGAAATAGCAAGCAGATATATTTCGAGAATACTCGTCTGTTACTTGTTTATCTTCAAACGAAATCATACCAATTACATAGTGAATTTTGCTCGCTTTGTTTTAAGTCGCTCATACTCATAATATTCGTGTTATTGAGGTGACAGGCTAACTACACGGATATTTAACGAAAATTAGTCACGCCATTGTAATATAGAAATAGACTACATAAGTTATATTTTCCATCCTACCTATCAGCAAACTTTAAAATGGTCTAAGCCATTTCCGTGTTTTTAAAATTGGAATTTTGTCTCGTTCAATAAAAGTTCAAAATTCACTTTTAAGCATATCCTTAATTTATAACGCTAAAAGTTACCAGCTAATATTCATAGTAACTTGTAGGAGGTTGAAATACTTTAAGACTTTAACACAGGATAAGTTTTGATAGTAAATAACTTAGAGGAACAAAGTTACGTAGTTGATAATAATGAATGGGGAGTTTCAAAATTATGAGAATAAGTAAAAAAATGGCGGCGGCCGGATGCAGATGGAAGAGAAAGGGCTCAGTGGTGTACCCTTGGAAGACCCTATGTTCAGTAGTGAACGACGACAAGTTGATGATGATGATGATAATGATGCATAAAAAAAATTATGATTAACGCTTAATTTGGCAGAGAACCAAATGTTTGATTTCACAAGTTTTATTTATTTTCATTTATTATTTTAGTCTCAAAGATGCCCCAAAAAATATTTAAAAAAATATTGACTGAAGGATTTTCTGAAAATCGTTTGTACAGTATATTTGACAAAAACCAATGCTCTTATAGCTAAAAGTGTCAATTATACTTCTCAAATTGCTCAACAGGACAATACAAAGAGTAAAAAAAAAATTTTTTTTTACGCTTTTATACAAAATCATGGTAAAATGCAGCATGAACAGTGGCTATTATGTTCAAAAAGTTCGGCAAATTGTCGGGTCCCTATCAATTCATCAACCTATCAACTCATTTAAAATGCAACTGGTCTTCGGTTTTATCTAGTCTAAAATGCATCTGGCCTAAATAACTATATGAGAAATCCCAGTAAATACAATATCATACAATCGGCCATCGATGTCAGCGCCATTAATTAGCATTATTCAAAACTAATTAGGATGTCAACGGAAACCGACTAGTTACTAAAACTCTGCTGTCCGGCTGCCCGTCTCTCCGTTAGTCACAGAGTTGTATCTTTGTATCTTTTTATCCGTAATAGGTAAAGACTTGAAATTTTCACAGAATGTATATTGCTATTGCCGCTATAACAGCAAATAATGATAATGAAATAAGGTTAAAATTGAAGGGGGTTCAATACAAGAAACGTGTTTGTTTGGTGTTTCGTGCTTGGCGTGTCTTTTGGTTTTTTGAGACTGCTCATATGTTCTTTCGTTCAGAAAAAAATGTATCAAACTATAAAATGATGCTTTAGACGAGTTGGTACTAACCCGAATAGTGGATGTAAAAGAAAAGTCGCTCCTAGACAAGGAACTACGTAGCCTATCTGCGTTTTTGACGAGTCACTACTTAGGTCAGTTGAGTTTTAAACTACTTTCTACTTTAAATATGAAAAAGGCAAAGTAAATACGTGCTAGCAGTGAAACACTGACCTTTTCACTCATTAAATATGGAAAATTATTATAGAAACCTAACAAATACACAAAAATATTAGATCCTCAGTATCGATTTTTGTCAAAAATACTGTACTAGTCTTTCGAAGATCAGTATGCTAGATATAAAGTTTTGTCCAAAATACTGTACATATGTGTTTACATCCCTATCACATATAGAATATTTGATTTGACGATTTTTTATGATATATAAAATATTAGTTATGGTATCACATTATAAGATAATGCTGATCAGACATTTAATTTTAACCAAAAAAAATGTAAAGAATAACATCAAATACCTGAACACGACGTAACGTCGATCGTTTGCTCACTCTTTTTGTTCAAAACTGACAAATGCCAGTTTGTAGCTCAGTAAGTATTTTTTCCCTTATTCGTAATTATACAAAGAATGAAATAATATTTAAAATACGGGGAATTTACTAGAAAAATACGTACCTAAATTTTTTCAAAGTAACTGTACAGTATATTGGACTCTGCCAAATTAAGGGTAAATCAATCAATAATGAAACAGTGGGCCATAAATATGACAATAGAAAGTTTCAATTATAAATTTTAACTGGCACCTTCTTGACACACTAACTAACTTATTTTCAGTTGGTCAAATAAACGTCCTATCATTCAACCTCAAAAATTTCAATCTGCTCGCCGAACGACGGCACAAGAAGCTACCATACATGGGTATGAACATGAACACAATTATGAAAATGAACATGAACCACGACGAGTCGATGCAGTACTGCGTGCGCGCCGTGTTTAAAGATATCATCAAGCATCACAATAGCATTATAAGGTATGTAATGACATAAATCCGTACCTATGAGGAGTAGGTCCTAATGTGTTCCATACTTACTTACAGTGTTATACTTCTCAGGTACGAAAATATACTACTGCAAAATAAGCGTAAATATATAAACCAAATTATGAAAATGAACATAAACCAAACGGAGTCGATCGGGCTGAACATGTTGTTCAATGTTCATACCTATAAATAGTCTAGCTTCAAAATTATAAGCCAACTGTATTCTAATATTAGTAAGTCGTAACGCGCATAATACGATTGATACGAGTATGTCCTACGGATAGATGCTCAAAGACCAACCTTCCACGATCTATTCCATCGCAAAAGCCAACATTTTAAAAACATCACGTATCGAACGTAAGAATAACGATATTATGCTCGCATACTTTATCGGTCGACCACATTTCACCGAAGCCCCGCGGGACAGCTTACTCACCTGCTGGTTTATTTTTGATTTCAGATATGTGTCCCTGAACGAGCGCGTTCAGTCTGGCTTCAGTTTTGCAATTAATGTTAAACGCTCCGTTTGATGTTTATGCTTCGACCAGATTTTGTTTTTGAGTCGAGGAAAACTTTATGCAGTTGTTTTTATTCTCATGAAACCCACCAATACAACATGAATTCAAAATCACTTTGAAACTGTATTGATGTCGCGTCGTGTAATTATGTGTTGGTCCTTAAAGCTTTCAAAACCGGTATTTTTTGTATGGCTAAAAGC
This sequence comes from Eudemis profundana, assembly GCA_947034925.1. Lineage (NCBI taxonomy): Eukaryota > Metazoa > Arthropoda > Insecta > Lepidoptera > Tortricidae > Eudemis > Eudemis profundana. The sequence continues at coordinate 5,561,622 of OX344809.1, forward strand.
AGGATGCCGGTGTTGGCCATGCAAGTAATACCGTTGGAAGCCCTACTCCTGAGGTACGAGAGGGATCCCTTGGTTTTCGCATAATTTTATTTTTCCGAATGTTCTATTTCTTCGAATACTCATTACGCATAATTGTTATTTTACAGATACCATTGACTTTTCAGAATAATTATAAAAGAAGCCTAACCTAACCCAACCTATTCTTAGTGACTTATGTAAAATATTTTCCAAAATATTTTCCGTTAAAGCTGGAGAAAACTATGCGAAACGAAATTCGAGCTAATAATACTTCCGGAGAAATAAAACATAATTATGCCAAATAGAAGGAGATACGGCTCTTCGGGGCAACACAGGCTCATAATGCGAGATAAGGCATATCATTTTTCAATTTTTCTCTTCTAATAAAATATTTAAATCCTGCCAAATTCTGTAAAGTAACCTAAAATCCGAACCTAATGAGCTAATCTTCTGAGTATTTGTGGCCACAATAATGTCTTCAAAGAACCATTACATAACCCGATTTTCAATAAAGTTATAGGCCGGTAATATGATGTAATCTTCAATACTTAAATACCAGGGTCTCGGCTCGCAATACCATATCATGCCATTCGGCGTTGAGACTAGGTTTTGCAGTACCGAATTCCCGGTTCTCTCATATAAAAAATTCCCTGTACTGCAAACCCTAGTTGAGACTAGGGCATGCAGTACCGGGAAATTTTAGTATGGCAGTACCGGGAATTCCCGGTACTGCCATACTAAAATTTCCCGGTACTGCATGCCCTAGTTGAGACCCTGAGCCCGTGGAGTCCAAACGCTCGGCTCTTATTTAAGGACATTTCAAAACGGCTCATCGACATCTCTGGTGATCAAAGGGTCCTTGCCCAGCGCATTAGTATTGCCATACAGCCAGGAAATGCTGCCAGCATCTTTGGCACCATGCCGCGGCGGCCCTTTTTATTAGATATAATTTAATAGGTAGTTTTAGCTTTAGTCTTAGGTTTAGTAATAGTATGATTATTTTAGTTTAGGATAATTTATTGTTATTGTTAATTGAGTTATTGAATCAATTATTATTTTCATTTCAGATACGTATCACAAATCGAGCGAGCTTTCAGCCTGGCCTCGGCCCTGCAATTAATGCTAAGCGCCATGGTGCTCTGTTTGGTCGGGATACAATTCCTCTCGGTAAAACAGTGTTTACTAAATATGTGTTTGTGGCATTTTTCATGTTGCGATGTGCGCTGCATAATGAGGGCCATTTGGGGATGCGAAATGTTCGTCGTTCAGAAGTGGCTGTACTTAGAGGAACTTCGGTAAGTCGAAACACAATAGAATTGCCAAAAAGTGTATGTTAAAGACGTTTCGACTTACGGAGGTTTTCGAATTACAGTGTTCATAAAGATATTTTTAGGGTTCCGTACCAAAATGGTAAAAAAGGAACCCTTATGGTGCGACTCTGTCTGTCTGTCTGTCTGTCTGTCTGTCCGTCTGTCACAGCCAGATATCTCAGGAACTACTGATGCTATCGATTTGAAATTTGGAATAGTGTTAAAAGTAGCTAACTCGAGCCTATTGGACATAAAAAATATCTTGTACCTTTTTTACTTTTTTTTTTAAAGGCTCCGTAATGGGACTTTGAAAATTGAAAGTAGGGCTATTAAATTGAGTGGGGTATCAAATGAAAGGGCTTAATTTGTAGATTAAAACACAATTTTTATTTTTTTTCTTAAATAAGTAGTTTTTGATTTATACATTTTTATGTACCATTCCCCCCCTATTATCTCCGAAGTTACTGATCAGAAAAATGTGTCATAATTACTAATTATAAATATCAACCTGAATATTACAGGAAAAATAGAACGGTCTTGCTAACTTTAATACCTTTTTAGAAATTTACAAAACTTGGAATCCCTAGCGGCGAGTAGCAAAACTAAGCGATGGCATGTTTCACGCTAGGGGATTTCCGGGCAAAACTAGATGGCGCTAAAACACTAAACATTTAACGATGTTATAATTGAACAAAGAAACATAGTATAGTAACAATTAGTTCATAAACAGCTAATAATAAATAAATTTAAATACATTTAAATACTGTGTTACGTTTGCAAAGTTAAATAATTGTAAATAATATTATAATTATTTTACCAAGCTTATACATAGATGGCGTTGTAAATTCGGGGAACAGCTTTTTGTATGGAGAATGACAGTCCTCTTGATTTAATGGTCCTTGCTATTAAATAGAATCATTACACGTCAGGTTCTAAATATTACAGGGAAAATCTAACTGTTTTCCTAACTTGCACTGTTTTTTAGAAATTTGCAAAAATCATAACATATACTTATTTGCTTCTACTAAACAAATCGACATACAGTTTTTCTTGAACTATTCGCGTATCTACTTATGTGTTTGTACGGAACCCTCGGTGCGCGAGTCCGACTCGCACTTGACCGGTTTTTTAAGTAAGTCTAAATAGGTAACAGTGTTCATGAAGATATTTTTTTTAAGTAAGTCCAAATAGGTATTAGTCTAAAGTCTGAGTTGAAAATAAGAGAACAAAAATGTCAAGCGGCTATTCTTAAAGCGAAACTAATTCATACCTGTTATTTTACTTTGTTCTGTTTACTTTCTTTGTGTTTTCTTATTAATTTTTTGTGTTTATTTGCAGTTAGGTAGAAAATAATTTTAAAAGAAAAACTGTTATAGGTACATGAATTATTTATGAATGGGTTTTTTATCTACTTAATTCTGTCAGGTAATTATGAATGGGTTTTTTATCTACTTAATTCTGTAGTAGTTAAGTTTGCAGTAGCAAACTTAACTACTACATAGTATAGGCGGATGCCATCTAAAATTATACCTCTTAATTTTTGGAATTTCTAAATTTCAAATGTCATAAGCGACATTTTGGTCGTAAGTACACTAAATTATGTCATTGAAATCAGTATTTTTTGTATCGATCTGTTCTAAAAAAGTTAGGAGATGATTAAATTTTGTTGTAACTTCGTAAAATTTTAAGTTAACCCATACAATTAGTGGCCCATACGGTCACTGTGTTGTGTGGGTCAATTTAGTATGCAAATTTATATTTTCATTTATTTTATGGTTACTTACTTCATTAACCTGGAAACCATAACTATGACTTACAACAGAAATTCGCAATGTACCAATACCCTTTTGGTAGTTACGTTACGATAATATTTTTAATTGACTACACAGCAATTCGCAATGTTCAATACTATTTTGGTAGTTACGACAATATGATAATTTTTAATTCTAGGGCGTAAGGGATTTTACCAAAAAAATGATTTATATTTTAAAGTTGTAACGGACATGTTCTTTTTAAATTTACTGCGTAAGGAACATAATTTCCTAAACTATTGAGTTTATAGATTTCCAATAATTAGTGCGATGTAGATGAAATTATTTGATAAGTATTAATCTGGGAATCATCTTAATCGGTTAAGAATTTACTGAGTTAAGATTTTTTTTTAATTGAATTTTGTTTTTGGCTCTCCTGAAAAGTAGACCTTTGTCCCTTACGTCATTTGAAATTTCCACTGTATATATAGTTAGTAAAGCTTCCATAGTTAGCTGACAGAATTAATTTTTGGATGTCATCCGCCTACACTATAACTACGAAGATACGTTTGCTCATCCAGATAGAAGAGCCAAGTAGCCACCCCATTCAGATCGCGTGGATGGCTATATATCTCACCTGCATGCTCATCGAAGTTTTCATCATTTGCTGGTTCGGTGACGAGCTCATATGGAAGGTACTTATTATACTTAGTATCACATTAAAGATAAGACAAATTACTGCGTAACAGATACAACGAATGTTTGAAACGGGGCGGAGCCGTCAATATGAACGCCGCCACCAGCGCATTGGTCGCGGCGTCGAGCATTGTCCCATAAGGCACAGACATAACTGCTAGTTGAAATATAGATTTAATTAGTATAAGTTGGATCAGTGATAAGACTTAATGCATAGATAGGCACCGGTGTACTTATACAGGGTGTATTCGTTAAGTGTAGCCAGGCGATTATTACGTAAATGTAACAGATATCAGAAAACGTTAAACTAATATCGAAAGTACGTTATCCAATGAGTAAAATCACATTAATAAGTTTATTTTAATAAAACCAGCAATATCCCAATTACGGTTGGCAAATTAGAGCCTCAAGGAACGTGGTACTAAATGTATGGGAGCGTTTAAACATAATATTTTTAATATAACTACCTACTATTATTTAAGACAAGTTATTAATGTGATTTTACTCATTGGGTAACGTACTTTGGATATCAGTTTAAAGTTTTCTGATATCTGTTATATTTACAAAATAATCGCCTGGCTACACTTAACGATTACACCTTGTATAAGTCAATAGAAAAATCAATCAAAAAAAAGAAGAAGAAGAAAAGTCAATAGTATCATCTTAGTTGGTGCATCTAACGTCTTGTTAGGCTCGTATGGAATCGAGATGCTTGATTATAACCATCATGATCTTGGTTGCAGCAACACATTTTTTTTTAGAGTGTAGTTGCCACGAGCTATACCACGTTTCTAAACGGCACCGTGGCTGGCTCTCAAGTAGTTTTTATAAGTGAAATGTGGCTCTTAGAAACTCTACGTTTCCAGAGCTGGGAGCTTCGCCAAGCCGCATTCGACGCGCCGTGGCCGACGACCGACCCTAAAACCGCCATGTTCATCATAATCTTCATGGAGCGCTGCAGGCGACCGCTACGGGTCACCGCCGGCAAGATCTTCACCCTATCATTAGACACATACACTAATGTACGTGTACTTTGTTTATTTACAATAACTACTAAGTTTATATGACCCCCGATAACTACAGATTCACTGGCTCAATCTTCTTCAAACACAGCTAAGAATCGCTGCTAGGGATGCAGCTATCTAATAAAATGAGCTTTAGAGACAAAAAGCACCGCATCGCCCGAATATCTGTGACAGCTACCTATCTCTACGAAAAAAGTGTCATGTGGTATAATTGGTGGATTTTGACATATGCACCGCTACCACAAACCAGTGCGACATGGCTCTCGCGCGTTATAAAAACGGCTAATGCATCTGAAACGCAGCACAATACATGCACGGTTTCATTGGCTGTTATATGACCAGTGATCGGATCTTTGATTTTGGGGTATATGATTTGAAACGTTATACAGAAACATGGATGTGCCTTAGGATTCGGGAAATGAATGCATCTATAGTCATAATTTATAGCTGTAGATGCATATAACAAATAAATATGCATCTACAATCCGAGGCACATCCATGTTTCTGTATAACGTTTGAAGTCATATATCTCAAATTGCACCCAAGATCCGATCATTGTATACCGGGTGTAGCCTGTAACAGGAGCAAATAATTAAAACGTAATACTACTCATCAGATAATAAAACATTTGTTCAATAACTTTTAAAAATTATGTAATCTTGAGACATTCTCTTTTTCATACCAAATTAAATAGTATTTTTAATGTACGTTAACATCAATCTAATTGACGTCGCTTGTAACGCTACAAACATAAAAAAACATCGCTATACATTGCGGCATCAAATAAACTTTAAAGTGTACTAAAAACCAAAACAACAATAAATGTTGTTCAGTCTGAGGAGTACAGCCTACGTTTTAATTATTTGTTCCTAGTACAGGCAACACTTTGTATAACGCAGCCGTTTTACCGTAACCGTGCCGCCGTCAAACAGGCCTTCCACAGTAATGTCAGCCGGTATTTCGATTTGAAAACCCCCATTAACACCGACTTACACTAATGTAAAGCGTTTTACTCGTCCACTTTAGATAATGGCTCGTGAAAACTTTGAGCAAACTTTTTGAGCAACAGCCGTTTTGTTTCGTTGTTAGCAAATCTTCGAGTTTATTTCGCTGAGTTCTTTTGTTTTGCCTGAAAAATGCAGAATTGTTAACATTCCCCCCTTTGAGACTCTGTGGCCCGTTTTACGAAGCTACAAGTTAAAATTTTACAAGTCTAAACTAGCAACATTGGTCAAACCAAACAAAAATAACTACTATTAACACCGGGATATTTACCATGTATGTTTGTTTTTATGAGTTCCCGATATTTCGGCACTGCTGCAAGCGCCATCATCACGCAGTAACATAAAAGAAAAACTCAGGATATAAAGTATCCTACGTTTCAACCCAGGACTTAGTCCACTTGTATGCTACATTTCAGCTGAATTCATTCAGTTGTTGTCTCGTTATTAAGTAACAAACATCCAAACATCTAAACATCTTCACAAACTGTCACATTTATAATATTAGTGTGATAGTGTGAGTTTGTGCCACCGAAGTGGAATGTCGCCTTCTTACTGTGTAATAAATTCAAGTTTTTTTTATGGGTCTGTGTCCCGTTTGGTCAAAAATTTGCCACTTTGGGTAATCGAGAGTCGAGTCCGCCGGAGGGAGGCACAGTAGGCGAGAGGCACAATGAGATCGAGTCCTGGTCAAGGAAATTTAATAAATGAAATGCCGGACGACGACATCTCAGCAGGATTCGAACGAATCATTGCTGCGGCATCGTCGGACGGAGTCCGACGCACACAGCGTCGGCTCCGCCGGCGGGGACGACCTCCTCGCGACAACAGCACACAACAAGGCCCGCGTGCCGATTTTCCCCAGGACTCGAATGTCCTGGATTAACTTCACTCTGACCTCGCTCGGACTCAGCTAAGTTTCTTACCGAACCGACAACTAACAAAAAAACTCCCAATAGATTGATTTACACACTCTATATAAGGATAGGTTGATCCGCTTCAACCTTCCCGCTCTGGTCCGCTGCTCACTTTGAGCAATCAGCGTAACTTCAAGGTGGCCCGCCAAGCGACCTGGTTCGATCCCAGGCACTTCAGCCCCCATCTAGTCCGACCCTCTCCAGGTGGTCCGGGCCAAGCGACCTGGTTCGATCCCAGGGAAAGCCACGCCCTCACCTGGTCCGATTTTTGCAACATTCAGTAAAAAAATAATAATAAATGAAATTTTCTTCATTTATCTTATCTTGCCTTTGGTGCAATAGCATACAGGCACTTTCCATCTGTTCAAATCGCTGTCGTTAGCTAGGAAGCGTTGTTAAAATTTTAGGATCATTATGGACCACATTTCTGCTAACCTCGCTATTCGTTACGACAACCGGTATAAAAATAAAATTACAGGAACTTACGTTCAGGAAGTCTACTAGTAACTGGAAAAGAATAGCATCAGAAGTCTTTAATAACATATTTAAAATTGCATTACTTGTCAAGTCGTGTCCAATGCGCGCAGCGACGTAGACGCATTGATGACTAATTAATTAATTAATTGCGGAATTAGCGCGGCACGGCCGCTGCTAATAGTTTTGAAACGATGAGTAAAACCGTCGTGAATAAGCTCCTCACCTTTCTGCTGCGGATACTGCGGGAAGATGAGTTGGACGCGGAGCAGGTGTGTTTGGCGAGCTTCAGTGCTACCGACATCTACGCAGCGAAGAAGGTGCTGTTCGAGTCCCTCGGGATCGCCGGCACAGTTATACCTCACCGGAGAGGAGACGAATCCGGAAAAAAATCCCTTAAGGACATCGTTGATGTTCTGAGGGAGCGAGAGAGCGACTTGCCTGAGTTCGTGGCGACGGAGGTCTCCAGATTGCCGTCCTGCATTCCAGAACATGTCGACGTGAGTGGCCTGCTGAAGGAAATCGTGGCCCTTAAAGCAGGCATGGCTGAAATTTTGAGAAAATTTGACGATTCACAGGCTACTATAGCCGAGTTACGCAAAGAAATCATCAGTTTGCGTAATAGTGCCCCAGAAACTCGGTCACCAGTGACGTCAAATTCCAAGAGTAATGACCGGGCGTCAAGTGTCGACTCGGTCAGTTTGCATGTTGCTGACACTGCGCATGCCGTTCCACTGCCCGCGTGCCCCCTCCGCGCCGGGCCTCCCCCCGCCCCTTCGTCTAAATCACGTCATCGCTATGCTGATGCCGTAGCCGGTCGGTCTGTCGCAGCCAATCGGAGAGACGCGCCCTCAAGAGCGCGTGAAGTTCGGGTTCCTCCAAAGGAGAAGCCCCCGCGCACCGATGTGGATAAGGAGGGCTTCACAATGGTGTCGAGGAAGCGCAACCCGCGCAAGAGTCAGTGTGGTACTGCAGAACCGGTCGGTTCTGGTCTGCGGGTCGCCACACCGGGCAAGGCGCTATATGTATCGCGCCTACATTACACCGCCACGGCTGATGAGGTGGCGGAGTACGTTCGTCAGAAGACCGGCTTCTCGCTGAGGGTGTTCCAGCTGCGTTCGCGCCACTATGTGCACTTCAGCTCGTTTGTGGTGCGCGTGCCGCGGCCGCTGCAGGAAACCATCGCAAGTGCTGACTTCTGGCCGAAGGGTGTCGTGTTTCGACGGTTTCGGGGCAACCTGCCGAATCCTACACCAGAGACGACGATGCAACGGGGCCACGCCGTTTCGTCGCCTAAATAGTTATTTTATTTCTACGTTTCATGACGCATTGGTTTTTTTTACTGTAATGTCATGTTAACATGTATTAATAAATAAATAAATAAATAAATAAATTACAGATCGGCCTAATTTTTAATCATTTCATTGTGCACTTGCAGCATAACAGTATTATTTGAAGTGGATAAACAATCTCAGTGTATTTTATATGATTGCCCCAGTTTCAAACGTTTCCTTAAGATAGCAATTATAAAGTCTTCGAGAACTCTTGGAGCGTGCAGCATGGGTAGTGTTGTATCGCAATTACCCACACTTTCCTTTCCAACAAAACGTCTTAACTGATAAGACTTTGCAAACACATACACCATCTCAGAAGCGGGATAGAGTAGCGCGTCTAGCACCTAAAAAGCCTTAATCACTCCACCGCTGCTAAGTTCCAAAAAGCAGTAAGATTGTATGAAATATGTGTGTTTTACTTTGTTCTTCCTTTGTATTGCTGTTAGAAAAACTTCATCTTAATCATTCTGCCTGCAAGCAGTTGTTTCTCTTTATTGTAATTTTGAAATATATTCATGTAGATAATGCTGTAGCACCATATAACCGATATGTACAGTCGACGATACAAATATATTTACAATTTTCCACCTTATTTAATTGGAATAAGGTCGAAAAGTGTAATAGTACATTACTGCAGGAGCCGGGAATTAAGGAGTTGCCGACCGAGCTATAGCGAGGCCAGATAGTTACGAGGCTGGCAACCCATTTTCCCGCCGAGGTATGTACAAGGTGTAATCGTTAAGTGTATCCAGGCGATTATTTTGTAAATATAACAGATATTGGAAGACTTTAAACTGATATCAAAAGTATGTTATACAATGCGTAAAATCACATTAATAACTTTTTTAAATAAAAGTAGTAATTTTAAAAATATTAAGATTAAACGCGCCCATACATTTAGCCAGGTGATTGGCTACACTTAACGATTACACCCTGTATAGTGCATTTCTCAAATATGCAAAACACTCCATAAATTCAAACTTTATTTTCTACACACACTAAAAGTAAAGTAGACAAAAGAAATACAGAATGAAAAATATTCTATACCTTTCCAAAAGCTGTTTCAGTACACATTTTTACCGCGAATATTTAGATGAAATATTTTTAATGTGTATTTGTGTAGTTTTTGCAATTTAAAATTATTGAAAATTGTTTATAATGTGTTATTTGATATGTTCATGTCGATTTTACATGTAAATACACCTGTTTGTTGTTAACATCGTTTATTGTTTTTTTAATGGCTGACCGTCGTGATGCTGTTACACAAATAAATGTGGAATTGAAATTTAAAAAGTCTTCCAGGCCCAGGCCGGCCATGTTGGCACGTGATGTCAATATTGCATTGCACGTTAAAAAAGATATTTGTGCCGTTGATTGTACGTGTCTTATCCGTTGATAGTAAATAAAAGACATTGAGTCATTCGTAAAAAAACATAAGTTAAAAATGTATACATTTGCATGTGCAATTCAGGCTTTGTAATTTTCCTAAAATAACAACTACAGGGTGAAAAGTGAAACGGGTACAGAAAGGCAGCTAGTTCCCATTACATAACGTAGGTAACATTCCGAACGGTATTGGATTAATGTATTTTTCTTTATCGTAGAAGGAAATTTTGCCATTATTTTTGTAATGGCCACAAAGTGCACTTCGAGCGCTTAATGAAAATTGATTATTGCTTCAGTCGAGTACATATGTAATATTCGTCACGCAATAACTTTATTGTAGTCGATAGATCCAGAATGGCTATAAATATCTTGAGAGCAGTAACCTATTCTAAGGTCCTTATCGACAACTATGTTATTGGTACTGTTTGCTTGAGAACGCCACATTTATCGTTCATTAACATTTTTTTGCAGCTCATCAATTGGGCTTACAAAGCGTTTGCAGTTATGCGGAAAATGAAGAAATAAGAAATCACAAACGCTCTATTGTTTTCATATTATAGAATATAGAATAAAGTAATAGTATAATAGGAAGCGTTTAAGATTGTCAGTGCCTTAAAGAATAAAGCTGCTATTGTAATATTGCACAAGTATGCCATGTAATAAGTAGTTTTTTTTATAGTAACGGAGTTCATTACAAAATTTTACTCATAATCTTTTAGCATAAAGTAAGGTGGGGTAAGAAGAACATAGTTTATTTTGCCCGGGGTAAGACAGACACTATGAAAATTCCTTACAAGTGTTCGTCTTTCCCGGACCTGAACTTAGCATTTTAATCACCCTGTATACCTAAATAATTTATTAATTCACAGAAATATCAAATTTGGCTCGTTATGAGATGACTCATCGCTAATTTTAGTGATTTCTAGTTTAGAAATGGCGTCGGAATAATAAAGGCGTCCGTTATAGCTCACTAATAGGAATAATTGACGGCGATGCTAATGTGAATCAAACATGCAACAGTGCCTAATGCTCAGGCACCTTCAGCGATCGATTGTGGTACAAATTTAGTTGTATATCAGTTCATTTAATTAAATAAATATGCTTAATTGTAGTTGTTGTTTTATTTGACTCATTACGCTGCTTCGATGAGCACAACTAGCATATAATCGGCTACTCCAAATCAACCTAGCCAGGGTTTTTTATTCCTCCTCATTAAACAAAATCTAATACATAACATTTTTGTCTGACACACATTTAACTCTCTATCTCAAAAACTACTGAACTAATCTTGATGAAACTTGCACAGTTCCCTAAGTTGGACTATACCTAATTCAACTAAAAAAGATTTTTTGGAATCCGACTTATAGTTTTTGAGTTACACGCGGACAAATGTACATACTTACGGGTGCACTTGTTTTAAAGCTGGTATAGATTAACATATAGACAAACTGTGCGATTCTGACAATATTACATACATACGGGTCGAATTGATAACCTCATTTTTTTAAGTCGGTTAAAAATGGATTAATCATTCGGTCGGTTGATTTGCTTAACAAACATATAACAACAACCCAGTAAATAACTCTTCAAAGGCATAACATAACTCAAATTTTATCAAAAATCGCAACCTTTAGATAACCGAAGAGATACTTCAAACATCATTATAACTCGACATGCCTCAAATCCTTTGATATCTTGGTAAACAAAAGAAATGTGAATTGATTACATTCCTATGCAAATCGTCGGCCGTCGGGATGACGTAGGTCGAAGCACCCGATAAATTTCAGCCGGTTTTATAGGAATTCCTTTTGCTTCAATGAAACGTAAAAGCAAAAACAATCAATTTGAGAGATGCTAATTTGGAGGCCATCCATTGGACGTAATCAAATTGATGAGACCCTACGTGCCTCGGTTTAAATGCAGGCGATTCTGCGTGCTACCTCTTTTTGAAACACTTTAGCTGCGAATTTAATAGATCGAATTATCTGAACGAAATATCTGAAAAAAGGTGGACAGTTGTGCTAAAGGAAATGAGTTTTTTTTTTTTGAAGACTGACTAACTTGCGACCCTTATTGGGCATAGCAATCGTATGACCGGGTGGTCGGCCGTGGCGTTCCCTGGGGTCGAACCAGGTCGCTAGCCAGCCCACCCTGAGTGGATCGGACTGGGTGGGGGCTAGGGGTGCCTAGGGTCGAACCAGGTCGCTTGTCCCGGGTCCACCTCGATTTGGTCGGACTAGGTGAGGGCCTGATAGAGATGTGCCATTCTCGGAAACGTTCTCCGTTTTGTATGGAGAGAGAACGTTCTCGAGAACATTTCTCATACAAAACTGAGAACGTTTCCGAGAATAGGCTACTTGACAGGTTTCTGAAAAGTCAATCCGATTGTTTAATGATGTCTATTGAGCACTCAGAAAGTGGTAATTTTTAATTCTTTTGTGTATTTTTTCCGAAAAAAGCAAATAACAATACACTTTTAAAATTAGCCGCCAAAACGGTTTCTCGGACAATATGGCGTATATGACGACACATGATAGTAAACCGACAAATGTAAACAAGGATCGCATAATGTTCTACCTTTAAAAATAGGATTGACAGATGCTGTCGATGCTGTTTACTATGGTGTGACGTCATCGGCCAATCCAAACCGTTTTCGATAAAATGGCGACAGATAAAAAATAATCAATTTTCATCCGAGTTTTATAAATAAATTATCCATTTATTTTTGGTAATATTGACGTAAATTGGTTTTAATACTTATAATTAATACATATATCCATAATTCTTCCATTATTTTTCACACTGTCAAGTAGCCTATTCTCGAGAACGGCACAACTCTAGGGCCTGATCGCCTGGGGTCGAACCAGGACGTTTGGCCACGGCCACTTTGACTTTTCACTGATTGCTCAAAGTGAGCAGCGCACCAGCACGAAGGATGAAGCGGATCATCCTATCCTTATGTGAACGCGTGTGTATCGAAGGAAGGGACATGAGTGAGTGTCCGGTATCCGAAGACGATGTCAGAGACAGAGCGAAGTGGCGGAGACAAGTTCCGAAAGCTGACCCCACCACCATGTGGCATAATGGCTAGGAAGAGAGAGAAAGAGAACGGGAACAACTTAATTGAGAGCTGGGAGGGCATTTCTCCAAAAATATGTCTGCGGTCACCTCATTAATCTGGCCCTTCTTCATACTAAATGTATGGAAACAGATGAATGAGTCGCAGACATATTTCTGGAGAAATGCCCGGGACGCAGACTAACCCTTGGACTCTGCAAAACATACCAGCGACATTAAAATAAATATTGTAACATTGCTAATAGATAACTGAAGCACCTCTACTCTACAGTGATCGTAACCGGATGGCTAACAGAAGCAACTTTTTAGCATAAATGTCTTCTGTATTTCGGTTAAAACAATTATAATAGTAAATTCAGTAACGAGCACGTCTTTCGTCTTACAATCAAACTGACTCATCTCGCATTTACACCTTCATTCATTCGATTCTATCATAATCTCTTTCGATCACCAGCCAGTCATCACTTCCAGTCCTACAGTCGGCCATCCTGCATCCGGCAAGGGTCTGCCCTCAGGCATCCATGAGTATCCTCTACGTCAGAGGTTCTTAAACTTTTTTTGGTTACGGACCCCCTACATTATTTGGAAAACTTTACGGACCCTTTCAGAATACAATCAGAGAAAAAGAAAATCAAGGCCACATGAAAGTGCGTGTTGTATGCATAGCCATGGACCCCAGCTCTCGTATCACGGACCCCTAAGGGGTCCATGGACCACAGTTTAAGAAACCCTGCACGTCGAGTCAATAGCCTGGCTGAGACAGCTATCAGATGCTCCAACTTAAATAACACACACAAACACCTACATCTGGAACATAACATCATAAAATAAACACCTTAAAACACACACACACACACACATCTAAACAATACTCTACTCACTTTGGATAGTTCTACCAGCGTCTCATTCACAGTAAAATATCGAGGTAGCAGGAAAAAGTGGATGCACCTCGCGTGCTAAAAAGAAGTGGCGACGGCCTACTTTGCATGCCGTCAACTTCAGTTTCCGTCAATATTATTATGAGATTTGAAAATCTGATAACATTGGTACTTATACTTAATTGTTCAAATACCACCAAATGAAATGGAAAAAATATGTTTTCCATCACAAAATGACACTTTTAGCGCTGAACGCCAAGCGAAAAACGAGACGAACTATCCTTCTATATCGATATATTTCTGTGGTCTCATTCAGTTGCTCTCAATACCATAATAAAGAAGAAATAAATAAATATATTTGAAATTAATAAACCTATGAGACCTCGAAGTTTAAAAAAAATGTTATCGTCCAAGAGAAAATCTAAAGTTATTTTCACAATGCTTGAGTATCTATGAAAAAAGATTGTATAGCAACTATGTGCTGAAACGCACATTTTCATGCTTAAAATGGCAAAGTACTAATTTTCTCATATAAAATTAGTACAGCGACGGAACGGATGACGTCATAAGTTCCTACCGTTTTGTATAGAGCGTTTTCAATGCTCGGTGCGATCTGCTACTTTTGATTACAATTTGTGGCTATTATACTTATACAAATGTATTAGGTGTCATATAGATATTTATTCCACACAAATAGTAGAATCGATTTACGACAGAAAAAAAATCGAGTCAACAGGCGAATTGGTAGTGCGCCTGTGTTGGCCCGGAAAGCCGTTGGAGCCGCAGGTTCGAATCCGGCCCGAGGAATTTTTTTTTTCAACTATTCTCTTCTAATAAAATATTTCATTTGGGATATATTTTCAGAGGTTACGTGACAGAGCTCTCAGTTGAATTATTCGTTTATCTATACCACAACCGTGTCTTCGCTTGTCACCCGTCTTTGAATGAAAAGCGATAGATGCAGCGCGACGAAAAATCGTATACATAAATACATCGCTTTATTCCACAATCTTCATTTCATCAACGGACATCCAAGCGTGAAAGCGACTTCATCCCTATGTTGTCGATATTCCATTCACTCGCACTAAGCGATTCGGTTCATCGTTTTAATGCGGATCGCCAAGGAATGGAATTTGCTCACGTCGTCTGTATTTCCTGGCAAATTTAATATAACTCTAAGAGTCTTCAGGAGTCAATACGTGAATCACTGAACTCCGAGGTTTATTTATTTATTTATTTAAACTTCATTGCACAATACAAGAAAGTACAAATGGTGGACTTAATGCCGTAAGGCATTCTCCACTAGTCAACCATCAGGGTAAACAGAGACATTATAGGTATAGGTTTCGGGGCGCTGAGGTTTTGCTGAGGCATGCCTACCGCTACGCAGTTTGATAGTTGTAACAGCTTATGAAACTAACATTTGTACCAACTATATGAAAGAAACATGATGTTTCTTTATTAGTTTTTAATGTAGGTAAATTACACCACATTTTTTATGTTACATAGATATAAGAAATCGAAGTACATAGAAAAATTAAATGGCGCTCACCTATGGTCCAGACCAGGAATCGAACCCGGTACCTCTGGATTTCCGGCCCAGCGTCTGAAATCACTCGACCACCGGAGCACCCAGCAAGTGCCTTCAACTTTGCCATCTACTTTGACTTGTGTATCATTCTGTTTTAAAAGGTTTTTAACCTAAACGTCATTTATGAGAACACGTGTTACACATCTATCCTACCTATACGCTAACCGAGTTATGCTTACCTATAGGCTAACCGAGTTAGCGCGGAACGTCTCTGTTTCAGCTTGGACAAAAATGCTTTCGTATGTCTGTCCGGCTGTTCTCCTCTACAGGTCGCATTTCTCGATCGATTCTCGTGAAATTTTGTAAGCAGGTTCGATAATTATAAACATTTTTTGACAATTCAGTTATTATTATAAAAAAACCGAAGTGCGAGTAGGGCTTCCAATCCCGCAGCTTATCTTTAATCTCTTTGGGATTGCACATTTTCGATCCCGCGGGATCCCGCATAGAACTTAATGATATCAATTATAATAAGGTAAATGAAACATCGAAATAATCAACGTATTTAAACTTTTATAAGAGTTTACCTTTTACATTAAATATTACACATAAAAAATAGTACATTACACAACTAGGGTGGTAATACAAAGAAAGGCCGAGATCGCAGATGATTGCGGCCCGAGGTGCAAGCGAGGGACGTAAATATGCGATCGAGGGCTTTCTTTATTACCTCCCGTGTTGCGTACATCATTTTATGTTTACACTTGGCCAGAAAGCGGCTTATTCCGTACGCGCAGCGTGCGGAAAAAGCCACTTTATGGCCAGGTGTGGCATAAATAACATTACACTTTTGTTCTATTGAGACCAAAATTAAAATCGACCTCTGTTAAACAAGCTCTAAGGAACTCAATTATAATTTAAGACAAATTATTAAAATATTAAATGTATGTATGGATGTAAACACTTTATTGCACATAAATTCAAATAGAAACAATACTAAAAATAATGGATCTGTACAAAGGCGAACTTATCCCTATAAGAGGTCTCTTCCAGTTAACCTTTGAGTTGAGGAAACGAGAAAGAACAACTAACATCAAAGACGATAGACAAATTATCATACTAACTTACTTACACAAAGAAAAGGCCAAGTTTTACCTCTATTACTATTTATTAGTATTCATTATTCGCTTCTGTCAATATTTTGTTGAAAATGTCCCGCAGTCCCGCAAATCCCGCGGGATCCCGCGCTCGTAATCCCGCTATGAGCGGGACTGAAAAAAGCGCGGGATCCCGGAATACCGGGATTGGAAGCCATAAGTGCGAGTTAGACTCGCGTGATCGGATTAAATTGCGTATATTACTTCATTTTTACGTCCCGTTCGTGGTTGTCCGGGCTTTTTTCCAGAAATATATCTGCGGTCACCTCATTCATCTGGCCCTTTTTCATACTAAATGTATGGAGACAGGTGAATGAGTCGCAGACATATTTCTGGAGAAATGCCCGATGCTCGGTCTACCAGCGACCACGAAAATAAATTAATCCGTTTAAGTTGTTTTTAGGGTTCCGTACCTCAAAAGGAAAAACGGAACCCTTATAGGATCACTCGTGTGTCTGTCTGTCTGTCGCAGCCAATTCGCTGCGAAAGTACTGGATCGACCGAGTTGAAATTTGGTACATATATTAACGTCAATAACCCAAACACGGACGTGTAACGGAAATATACGAATTTTAAACACTTGGGGGGTCAACTAGAAAATTTAAAAAAGTTAGCAAATTATATCGTGTGATATATCAAATAAAAGAGCTCACTGTGAGAATCTCAAATATATACTTTTTATAATTTTTCTATAATTCTTTAAGAAAATAGGCAGACATTTACCAATCCCCCCCCCCCCCCTCCCTATCTCGGAAACTATTGGACCTAAAATTTTGAAAAGAAAATACGAAAAATAGTCCTATAGATTACAGAAAACCTATAAGAAGTCTGTGCAATAATAGTACATTACTGCAGAGGCCGGGAAGTAAGGAATTGCCGGCCGAGTACATATAGCTGGCCGAGCGAAGCGAGGCCAGATAGTTACGAGGCCGGCAACCCCATTTCCCGCCGAGGTATGTATAGTGCTTTTCTCAAACATGCAATGAAATAAATAAACTTACTATAATAACCTTACTTAATATTTTATAACACAAACTGGCTGTCAGAAAGTGACATTAGTGACATTATATCCATAGACAATGCAAATTCGGCCAAAAGCTGTTTCAGTTCACATTTTTACCGCGAATATTTAGATGAAATATTTTAAATGTGTATTCTTGTTGTTTAGTTTGCAATTCCACTAATATTATAAATGCGAAAGTTTGTGAAGATGTTTGGATGTTTGTTACCTTATAACGGGGTAACAACTGGATGGATCAAGCTGAAATTTGGCATGCAAGTAGACCAAGTCCTGGATTGACACATAGGATACATTATATCCCGGTAAAGAGTTCCTTTGGGACAATAACGGGAACAACGCGGGCGAAGCCGCGGGAAAATGCTAGTTTATAATAATTGGAAATTGTTTATAATGTGTCATTTGTTATGTTCATGTCAATTTTAAATAAATAAAACTGCAAAATATAGCAAAAATCGTTTTTTGTTTTTTTAATGTTTGAGAAAAGTATAATTGTGTTGTATTGTTTTGAACGTACGGAACCCTCTCCACGCGAGTCTAACTCGCACTTGTCCGGTTTATATCATATGGATGAGTAAATTCATGATAGTATTTTTTTTCTTTTAATCAGATACAGCAATAACGTCGATGGTAGTGACATCCACGGTAGTGACTTTGTGCACAAAAATGAGAACGACCCATAAATTGTAACATCATTCCACTTTTTATAGAAACTTGGCACATTCTGAGCCTTTTTGAACATAACTTACTATATAGCATACGTTAAGAGACCTGTCGCTTATCAACAGCACAACAAAACTTTCCTTTGCACATCTAAACGTTCAACTCACGGTATTACAAACGGGCCATACAACTGGAGACAGCTCATCAAAGTTAGCCCACACAACTTTGCCCTAATGAATGAAGACTTGGCGAACTAATTTGCCTCGACGCCGCAATGACAGGCTGCCCTAAAATTAATTAATACAGCTCGTCCATACTCGCGTTTACTGTTAACGGAATTAGATTGAAGTCTTTGACTGTAATAAATACAAACGGATTGCTATTGTCAAATAATGAACATCACAATTAAAGACAATGTAATTGTCTATATATTTTCACGAAAAAACCGTGTTAATATCGCTTATAGTTTAAATGCTTTCGGTAGTTTACGTCAGATTCCGATTTCGTCAGATGACATGTAGGTCAGATTCCGATTTCGTCAGGTGCCACATATGTCTGATTCCGATTTCGACAGATTCCGTCAGATTCCTAGTAGGTCAGATTTCATTTTCGCCAGATTCCTAGTAGGTTGGACAGTTTCCTAGTAGGTCAGATTTCGAATACGTCAGTTTCCTATTTCGTCAGATTCCGAATAGATCAGTTTCCTATTTCGTCAGATTTAAACATCTCTAGAGTTTTGGCTGTGGTGATGTCAAAAATGGCGTGCATTTCAAACTACAAGATGGTAGACGTCATTTCACATCACGTCACAAATCAGCGCTATAAACCTAGAGATATTTAAATCTGACGAAATAGAAACTGACGTATTCGAAATCTAACCTACTAGGAAACTGACCACCTCGGAATCTGACCTACTAAGAATCTCTCGAAAATGGATTCTGACCTACTAGGACCCTGACGAAAATGCTATCTGACCTATTAGGAATCTGTCGACGGAATCAGACATATGTGGCACCTGACCAAATCGGAATCTGACCTCCATGGAATCTGCCGAAAACGAAATCTGACCTAGGTACATATCATCTGACGAAATCGAAATCCGACGTACACTGCCGAAAGCGTTTAAATGTTGGGCTAGAAGGATAACTGAGTACCCAAGGACGGTTGAAAATAGAATACATTTTATCCGACTACTATGAGGCGAAAAAGAGGGTTATGAATACCAATCAATATAATAAAAGTACCAATCTATACCATAGTGTTTTGTATATATACGTCTATCTCTGTTTGTTCTCCAAATAAATAAAATAATCTTTTCACCTTGAACTTGAGGGTATTTTCTGGTCAATCTTAAAACCCTTATTTTGAGAAACCGCTTCAAGTTAATTCATAACTAAATTTTTGTTAGCATTCTCTCAACTTTGTAAAATTTTCTGGACAAAGTGCCAACTGCTAAGTAAAGACTTTTATCGCACCAAATTACTGTATTCTCATTCAGATTCGTGGTAAACTTGAACGCGAATCTGCAAGTTTCGGAATAAGCTATTTGCCTGACAATGACAGATCGAATCAGCTGCTTTCCAACTACAGTAAATAGAATACGTGTAAATATTTAATATCAAGCAACGGTCGGATATACCCATATTACCCATCTACGTATACTTTTTTTAGACTAGAAAAATTGAGTGTTATCCGTCATGCTATTTCAAGAAAATCAATCTTGAAATAGGATGATATTATGTGTCGTCTTATCTTTCAAACGTAATAGGTAAGTCACTGGAATAAGTGAAATGAGTAAGTACAATCACCATTATATTCGTGTCAAAGCGCCATATACAGATTGGCTCTAACGATGGGGCTTTAAATGTAAAGTTCGATTATTTTCGCTAAACTGAGATACTTTTGTTTTGCAATATCTTCAAATAACTTAAATTAAGATAGTTAATACATTTTCAAAGTTCAAATAAATAAATTCTGAAAGCAATGAAATCTCACTTTTCTTGTTTGTATGAAAAAAAAATTAGAATTTGACGCGTTTTTAAAAAGTTGCAAAACCAAAGTAGCTCAGATTAAAGAGTAGAAAACCCCCTATCATTGATATATTGTTAGAGGCACCCTGTATATTCTTTACTCACAAAGACGTGTTACGATTTATATGGCGCTTTAGATGCTACAGACTATTCGGGACTGACTGTATAAAGAAAAATCATCCTCTCATACCCCATTAAAAAGAAGAAACGTGGCCGAAAGCGGTCGTTAAATTTACTATCTAAAAAAAACAAAAAAAAATTATCATCGTTTAAGTCAGTTGATGATAATTTTTGAATTGACGACAGAGGCAGCCTCCGACGGAACGCAACATTCAGATCCATACATGACGACGGGTCTTATTAGGTTTTTATAAATTTTGCCCTTAAGCCGAAGGGGCATTCGGTGGTCTCATATTGCCCCCGTGACCTGTCGCCATTTCATCCATCTTGCGCTAATCCAGTCTTGTATATCACGATCAATGCCACCTATTTTCTGTATAAGCGAACCCTAACGTCTACACACACACACACACACAGCCCGAGCATTTCTACTCTATTTATCCATTAGTAGCTAAGGACAACTAGGAAAACGGGCCGAATATCGAATATTGACCAGTCGATATAATGAATACATGTGTCAGGTTATTTGCAGGCACCTATAATTGTAATTTTGCCAACAAAGAGCTACAAACTACCGTATACAGATCTAGAAGAAATCCCCGCCATTTTCACATAGGTAATTCGATCCGGCTTGAGGTGGAGCGATCTGAATAATTTGGCATAGATTGATGTGTTCCTATGCTTAGAGCGCCGGTATTGGCTTTTACGGAAGGAAAAACCTTGAGGAAATAACTTCGTAGGGTAAATACAAAGCGTTTACTCAGATAACAACCTTCCATGATGTGATGGAATAATCGAATGGGTGAAAATATATGGCATAGTGGGATCGATCTATCTACAAGCCACGGATATCTACTGCTGGACATAGGCCTTCCCTCAGATCGCCTCAGAGTGCAGTCCTGGGCTAATCGCATTCACCGAGATAAAAAAATATTGTGGGTGGCCAAATGATAACGCTTGATGATGATGATTATGAAATAATAATTTAAACTCACGATTTTCGCTAGATAATATAATAAAACGGGACTTCATCGCTTAAATATATGATATATTTATGTGCCTCGACGTTGCGGACGTGCGTAACGTTCATGATCGCTAAAGGACTGAAAAAGCGGGTGCCAGGATCTTCTAGGCTTGCGCGTGGGTTTTCAGAATTTTTTCAAACTACCCGCACTTGGTCTTGATTATCCAAGGTATGTACAGGTATGTACATAAATATTTGGGTCGTGGAGTGTACATAATAATATTTACAGATTTCACCTATTTTATGATGTTCTACGAATCTCACATCAAAGTTTATATTGCAAGATTAAAGTTAATACTGCCAGATCAAAGTGAACTCACATTGTGTAATCCTTTATGCATTTCACTTTAATATTATCTGACAAGACGTTAAGCACCCCCAATCCCTGTGAGAATTGACATTAATGATAATCTCTAATCTTTACTTATACATATACATACACCATATACAACAGACCCTTGAATTTCGACTTTAAGAAAAGGTGTTAAGATATAATTTCCAACAGCCCCTTACATTGCCTTCGTGCGTTATCCGGCGAATCTCATCTTTATTTAAAAACAAAAGGGAATCGAATCAGTATTGACCTTTGTAGGGTTCTCGATTTTATCGTAAGGCTTTAAAGTATAATTTACAATAGTTCGCTTTTAGGACTTAGTACTTTTCATTATGAAACTGCGTACCTACCTGCCATAGTTATAGAAGCACAATCACATAAGTTCTCTTTAATGAATGGAAGTTCCTGCTTGTCACTCGAGGCGGCGACTAATGAAATAACTCCGTGTTATCAAGCCCTATACAGGGTGTCCCTAAAACCAACTTTGATACGAAAAGGGCTGATAGACCAGCTCATCAGACACCAGATTAAGTAAATTTGACCTCAGTAAAAATTTCTTAGTTTTCGAGATATTGACGTTTTTGCAAAACTCGTGCTAAGTGATACCCTGACTCGGTTATTTGAGTGTCATGACTAAAATATCAAGTATTTTTCAAATCTGGTTTTTGATATGGGTAGCCAGATAACTATGCTATTGAACGTAATTCCTATTTCTGTTAATTTCTTCATGGTGTGGCCACAGTAGAATATCAAAAAAATATTTTCAGATTTTTCCAAATTTCACGTCTGATTTCGAACGAAGGTGGTGAAAAAAAAATGTACCAACACAACCTGGCAGATGACGTAAAAAACGGCGCATTTTTGTAGTTTTGTAGTAGTGACACTCAAATAACCGAGTCAGGGTATCTATATAGGGTCAAATGACCATATCGATAGTGGAAATATCAAATGTCGTAAGGGAAATTTTGTCGTAAGTACTTTAAATATACCATTGAAATCAGTATTTTTACTCTATCGATCTGTTCTATTGAAATATAATAAACCTTCAAATAAAAAAGTTAGGAGATGATTAAAATTTGTCGTTACTTCCTAAATTTTAAAATTGGCCCATACGGTCACTATATTGTATGGGCAAATTTAGTAAACAAATCTATATTTATATTTATGCCACAGCTGGCCATAAAGTGGCTTTTTCCGCACGCTGCGCGTACGGATAAAGCCGCTTTCTGGCCAAGTGTAGACATAAAATGATGTACACAACACGGGTGGTAATAATGAAAGCTCTTGATCGCATATTTACGCCCCTCGCTTGCAGCTCGGGCCGCAAACTTCTGCGATCTCGGCCTTTCTTTGTATTACCACCCTAGTTGTGTAATATACTATTTTATATATTTTATGGTTACTTACTTCATTAACCGAGAAACTAAGTATATCTGTGACTTTACAACAGTAATTCGCTATGTACCAAATATTCTTTTGATAGTTACGACAATATGATAATATTTTTATTCGATTTTACTACATATAAATTCCTAAATGTACAACACTATTTTGGTAGTTACGACAAAATGATTAAATAATTATAATTATAGATTGAGCAAATGCATTGAAAAATCAAATACGATCGACTACAGCTAATGTCAGATTTGAACCCGCACCTCTATCATTCCGGGACAGCGAGTTATCCAATTTCTCCAATTAGCTTCTGACGTCACCGCACGTAAGTTTTGAATGCATTCGTATCGGAGATACTAGCGCCCTCTGTACCATTTTGTTTGAAAGGCTTAGCGCCTTAATTAATTGTGGTGTTTCCACATTAAGCTATGAAGATTCAAAATATCGTAACGCACATTTTCTTCTGAATTGTAGTGGCGTAAAGGACACTATTTCCTAAAATATTGAGTTTAGAGATTTCCATTTATTAGCCAGGTGTAGATTAGGTTATTTGAAAAGTATATATTATCAAACCGCGTTGAGAAAGGGATTCGAGTGTACCGTTAGCACAAGTGTACTTAATAAATGATTAAATATAATCATAAACCAATCTTTGATATCTTCATAATTGCAGACCCTTATAAATAATAGAATTAATAGCTAAATATGATTTGCATATTTAAACTCTATTCTCGGTAAATATTGTCATTTGTTTAATAAAAAATAGTATTATCATATTTGACAAATCTGTCACCAGTCACATTATTTCGCTTTATCAAATTGCCGTAGCTTTTCAAAAATACGTTTGTATACAATATGAATCGCGGTAAAGTATTAAACGGTCGATGCCGAGAAATATCAAATTTACATTATAGAATCTACTCGTATCAAACACTAACTTATCCATTTTTTTGTTCATACAGGTGATGATACTGAGATCTCTGATGACGATAGCTTTATGACTGAATAATTTTTATGGTTCTTAAAGTAATTATTTACAACATTTGTATTTTATTTAAGTAATACACCGTGTTTTTTTATTTACGATTAATTCGACACGTCGCTTAGTACTTTAACAGCAATCAACTTGTATATGGGTTTCTTTTAAATTCAAAATGAGACTTGTTTTTACTTTTTCATACAAACTAAATCAGAATCGTGTTGATCACAAGTGTGACCTCTCACTTCCACCTCCTTTAGCGTAAATGTAAAATTGCAATTGTGACAGTTTTGACTTTACATCAATGACAACACTTACCAATTGTACATAAATTATAAAATCATACTTAAAATACTTCAAAAACGGTGTTTAAGAAAGTAACTCTATTTGATCTGAAGAACTATCTCTTAATGCTATCGGAAATCAATAAAAACACGCTGTATAATTTGATATTTTTTCCATGCTTTAGAACTTCATTGTACCAAAATAACAATTTAATTTATCTGCATACTCTACCACTGACAATGTCATATCATGCATTAGTTCAAAAATGACATATGAGCTCAATCCCTTTCTAAACGCGGTTTGATAATATCTAAGAATCATCCCAGTCGGTTAAGAATTTACCGAGTTACGATTTTTTTAAAATGGAATATTGTTTTTTGGCTCTCCTGAAAAGTAGACCTTTGTCGCTTACGACATTTGAAATTTCCACTGTCGATATGTATTTTCGGAAGTTAGGAACAAATTTTAAAATCAGCTTTGTCGTTATTCTGTGAGGGTGGTTCGTAATTCGAGGCGATCCAATCATGCAAAACCCGATAGTTGGCTAACGGGATATCTCTACCTCGTAATCCTAAAGCCTCGATCACACGGTGCGAGTTGGCCTAATCAGTTTAGTTACTGGCAATACAGTTGCAGGCTGAGTAGCCCACCTGTAGGCTATTTTGATTTTATAGGTTTATAGGTGTACTGCCATCTGGCCGAAATATTTTTCGCCTAATTTCACTTCCCAACCAACTTATTGCAGTACTTTTAGTTGGCAAACCAATGCTTAGCATAGTATTATTTCGCATACTTTTTATTTGATCACAATAATATTTAGCAGATATTCATTTTACCAAGATTTATTTAGAAAAATAGTCACTAAGCAAATGTTTTATTAAAGCTAACTATTTATTGTCAAATAACGTTTGCCCAAATTTAAACTTCGCATACTTTTTATTAAAACTGGATTATCTAAAATTGGAAAAGACGACAACTCCGAGGGAAACGAGTTGGTATAAAGCGAAAAAGGGGGGACGGGGGGGCGAAGCCCCCCAGATATGGAAAAAACCTTTAAAACCATATCTGGTTTAATTTAGGTAGGTTGGTTAGGTCGCTTGCGTCCCTTAGAAAGAAATAGAAGCCCCGCGCAGCGGGGCTTCGTCGACTTGGTCACAGCCCTTTCAGGTTGAAACGGTGACGCTAAGGAAAATTAACCACAGCCCAGTTAGGTTAATAGGTCAGTTTAGCTAAATCTAAGGCCTATTCTCCCACTTTTATTGAGTCGGAAATTTTATTGTTCGGTGTATTGAATTTCGGAATTTTAAAAATCGGTACATTGATTATCGGAATTCGTCTTTTTGATGTATCGGGTTATCATAGATTCGGACTTTTCATTGTTCGGTGTATAGGTTGGGTGCGTAACGGTCGATATAAAAACTAATGGTATATTATTGGTCAATATAACGATTAAGGGATGTAATGAACTTTTAGAATAACAACATTTTGTATATTTTGATAGGATCTAACTATTATCCGGCATAATGAACATGTAATATAACAATAATTAATATAATAGTAATGTGGTATAAAGTACATGTGATATAATTTTGTTCGATATAACGTTCAGTGGGTATAATGAAGTATTGGTATAATGTATAACTGTCTCCAGAAAGGTTGGTTAGGTTAATTAGTTATTAGGGCATAGAAGGAAAAGGGGGGACGGGGGGGCGGAGCCCCCCACAAGGGGGGCTCGGGGGGCGAAGCCCCCCGCATTAAAAAAAACTCATACCATAAGTTCAATTAGGTTAGGTTAGGTTAGGTTAGGGTTCGAACTGCGTCCCCCAACAAAACCGAACTGCTGTCAGAAAAGTAGGTTAGGTTAGGTTTGAACTGCGTCCCCTAACAAAAACGAACTGCTGTCAGAAAAGTAGGTTAGGTTAGGTTTGAACTGCGTCCCTCAACAAAAACGAACTGCTGGCAGAAAAGTAGGTTAGGTTAGGTTTGAACTGCGTCCCTCAACAAAAACGAACTGCTGGCAGAAAAAATAGGTTAGGTTAGTTTAGGTAACCGTGACCCTAACATAAACGATACTGCCCAAAAAATAGGTTAGGTTATATTAGAACCGTGAAAATGAAAATAACAGAACAGTTTATATCTCAAGTCACATTATACCAATAATATTTATTGCATATGTTCATTATATTAGATAAACGTTATATTAAACAACTATTATACTTATTGAACATTATACACTCTGAAATTATCTACTTAGTTGTTATATCAAAAGTTTATTATGCCTCTTAAGTGATTATATACTATGAAATTATATCAAATGTTGATATATTCAGTGAAAATATATCAAAAGTAGTTATACCGATCATTACACACCCGTATAGGTTAGGTTAGAACTGCGACCTGCGACAAGATGGAATGAACAGCCTTATAACAGCGTATATTAGTATTATGCGTCATAATATTATGAGTAAAATAACTTATGCCATTCAATACATTCGACAAAACAATTAAAGACATTTTGAAACATGACCAACTAAATATTTTGCTAACTAATAATATTCTAAAAAATAATTTGCGATATATTATATATGCGAAGCATTGGTTTGCCATCAGATGATTCTGCGAAATGAAACTATGGGAAAAATAGTTTGCGAAGTGATAATTTGCCTTATAATTTTCGGCCACATATTAGTAAACCGATTTTATAAGATAATTGTGATTTATATATCGTGATATGTTGACTGAATTTATAACATAGCTAAGTAAGTTTGTAATACTAACAACATTTTGGGCTCCGCCGGAAATAAAGAATTTGAATGAAAGAATGAATGAATAATTCACAACCTTGACTCATAAACAGGCGACGATTTTTAAAATTCCCGGCTATCCCGGTCGTTTTCCCGCCCGTGAGATCCTGAGGAGCTCACTATGTGCAGCAACGAGCCGCTCATGCAAAGAAATCCTGCATTCATGTCAAAAAAAGTCATGGTCCCCTTATCGCTTTGACTTTCATATATTGCACCCCCGAATTAAATTATATTAAGGGTTAACATGCTGGCAAAGTTGTATATTAACCTACTTTTATGACTATATGAAAGAAACATGAAGTTTCTTTGTTTTTGATGCGGGTGCTCCGATGGTCGAGTGGTTTGAGACGCTGGGCTCGGAAATCCAGAGGTACCGGGTTCGATTCCCGATGTGGACCATATGTGAGTACATGTTGTCACACCGCAAATCATACCTTTACCGCCATCTGTGCGATATTAGTGCAAACTGTTGGGAATGTTAGGCACACAATAAAACCCGCTCAGTTGTCACTGCAAATTAAATAAAGTGTTCGGAACGATCCCAACAAATGTCAACATGACAACTGCTGTCAACGTCAGACCCCATCGAGATGGAGGCAGGAATAGACTTGCGAAGGCGCAGGAGTGAAATCTGGGCCCATCGGTGGCGAGAGGCGCCCGATTGAGGGAGTAGCCTCCAGGACAGACGACAGAGGTATAGTGTAACATAGAAGGCAAGATATTTAATGGAAAAATGAAGAAGTGAAATAACCTCGTGGTTTGTTGCAGGACGACAGCGGAGACTTCATGTAACTTAATATAGAATTTAATATAGGCCTGGTTAAGAGAGGAACACCTGGACGTAAGTTGACGGCTCATCCTTAAAGCCATGGAATATCGGCGGAACCGTCAGTAATAAAAAAAAATGTTACAGGTAGCGCGGATCATCTTCACACGTTGGCACATTATATGGGAGGACAGCAGAAGTATCGCTGGCAGTGGGTCAGTAGAGTGATCATAATGTTGTCCAGACTGATTTGATGAAGATGGAAATAACCACTAACTAAGGTTCCTCTTTTTACTTTCAGGTGGGATAAATATAAACATAAATATAAAGATAAATATAAATATTAATATAAAGATAAATAGATACGTATCTAGTGATCTATTGATTGATTTAACGGTATAGTTTCATACCGAGAACGCTATACCTGTCACGTGTGCGACGAGGTAATTTCAAGCCAGCCAAGCCCTCTACAGATACCGGCGCGTGAACACCGGTATATGAAGACAAGCTTGGATGCCCTGAACGGCCTCCATTCTAGGCGGGAGCCCGGCAAGCTGCGGACTCACGAATAGCCTTCTCCGGGAGACCTCAGTGCTGATAGAGAAACTGGACCCGTTGTCCCAGGAGCCTCGGCACTTCAGTGTCTCTGCAGGGAGTAACCGCCTGAGGGCGCTTCCGTCTGAGTGAGTTCGTCTTAGTTTGTATTAGCCCTTCTGGCAACTAAATCGTTTCTTATCACCAACGGACTTACATAAAGCGACCCGAGAGTTGTTGTGGTATTCCCTATTTACACTGCGCTGGTAGTAAGGGTCCTGAGACCTGAATGTACCCTAATCTAGGAGCGGAGTGTGTCTGGGTAATACACATTTGTGATACTAGAGTCCTTGTTTCATTTATTTAACCCTGGTATACTTACTACACAAGCTCAGCCAATTAGTAAGCTGACAATGTACTTTGATTTCTTGTATCTATATATGCTACTTTTATGAGTTTCACCTTTACATTTATGCAAGTTAGCGTTTTAATAAAAAAAATATATATTATAAAAATAAATTCTAAGAATATTAACTTTATGACTTTAATCTTACTCGGAGACCATTGTACTTTCGAACATAAAAAAAAAAATATCTCAAATGTTCACTGTGGAAAAATATGTTTCCAGTGCGTCACGGTCAGAAAAATAAAAAAATCATTGATATAAAAAACGTAACGATCTGAAATGGAAATTTTGGGGCACAATTTTTCGTGTAATATTTAGATTTTGACTCTTAATGAGTTTTTGAACATTCAAATATTCGCACTGATTTTGTAATTCCATTTATAATGATATTTTGGGTTATGCACCACAACTTGCCTTTGGTTAAGTCAGTACGAGCAAGGAAAGGACCATTAAAACAAGAGGACTGTCATCCTCCATACTTTGGATTGTAACCCTAGGGGATTTCCGGGCAAAAACTAGATGGCGCTAAAAAATTAAACATTTAACGATGTTATAATTGAACAAAGAAACATAGTATAGTAACAATTAGTTCGTAAACAGCTAATAATAGATAAATTCTAACATTTAAATACTGTGTCACGTTTGCAAACTTGAATAATTGTAAATAATATAATTATTTTACCAAGCTTATACATAGATGGCGTTGTAAATTCGGGGAACTACTTTTTGTATGGAGAATATCAGTCCTCTTGTTTTAATGGTCCTTGGTACGAGTAACTCTCACTGTATAACGCAGCCTCTTCTACAGTTTACCTATAGGCGGGATCGGCACGCCAGCGGCGAGATTGTTTTAGTTTTATTTCTAGAAAAAAAAGTCAGACGTTCATTTCTATTTGTTTAGGAACAGGGTACACTGCTCCCCTCCTTAAACGTAAGGGCGTATTTAGCAATAAAGTCCTCTTCGTTACGTCCTTCTGAAGAAAGGTGCGTATTCGCGAAGCTTTTTTGTCTCGATACTTTTAACTCTGAGCGATACGATGTTGAAAGACGCGTATTTCGATTTCCCTGCGGGGATGGAATGTTGACATTCATTCTCATGATATTCAAGCTAAGGCAGGTTATTCACATTAAAAGACGAATTCTTAAGTGAGCACTGCGTAGTTCGGACATGCACCTTTCAAGTTGATGTCATGGGTTCGAATTAGGGAATGCAACCGAATAGTGAAAAAACCGAGTATCGGTTTTAACCGTCCGGTTTTAACCGATTTGAAACTCGAATATTACTCGGTTAATAACCGAGTATTTTTTACAGTAAGCAAAGTATTGAATAATGATAGGTTAACGTGGTTTTTATGATTTTTCATCACACTTGCTCGAAAATGGTGAAATGACCTATGGCGCCCTAGGGCGTAATGGTTTTTTTCTTTAAATTTGAAACGCTGGTTCTGTTTTACTCTTATTTGTCATGTTCAAAGGAGACGCCAACTTACTTTTTTAACTTTTATCACTGAAATATTTATTTTAAGATAGCTGTTATTGCAAATACATGTAAACACATATTTCGGTAACATTAATTAAATGTTTAAATAGTGTATTTCAGTATTTTGCAAATATAAAATCATTTTAGGTCTTTACCGCTATGGTTTCCGAACGTGACTTGACATTCGCATTGTCTATGGAATTATGTCACTAATGTCAATTTCTCTTTTAATATTTTCTGGTCATACTGGGTCGATTAGTAAGGTTGTTTAATTAAGATTTCCTCAAAAGTGTGATGTAATAGTACATTGTGTATCTAGGGCGGTAAGTAAGGAATTACAAACGAGTGTTTGTTATAAGCCCGAGGTGAAACCGAGTGCTTTAATAACACGAGTTTGTAATTCCCTTACCGCCCGTGGCACACACAATGTTTTTCATCACACTTGTGAGGAAATCTGATTAATATAACCTTACTAATCGTCCCAGTATGACAAGAAAATATTAAAATAGAAAGTGACATTAGTGATATATGTCCATAGACAATGCGAAATGTCAAGTCTCGTTCGGAAACCATAGCAGTAAAGACCTAAAACGGCCATTTTAGTTGATTTTATATTTGCAAAATACTGAAATACACTATTTAAACATTTAATTAATGTTACCGAAATATGTGTTTACATGTATTTGCAATAACAGCTATCTTAAAATAAATATTTCAGTGATAAAAGTTAAAAAAGTACGTTGGCGTTTCCTTTGAACATGACAAATAAGAGTAAAACAGAACCAGCGTTTCAAATTTAAAAAAAAAACCATTACGCCCTAGGGCGCCATAGGTCATTTATGGCCCGCAGAACCTACGTGTAATGACACCATTTTCGAGCAAGTGTGATGAAAAACATTGTGTGTGCCACGGGCGGTAAAGAAATTAAAAATTCGTGTTATTAAAGCCTTCGGCTTCACCTCGGGCTTATAACAAACACTCGTTTGTAATTCCGTACTTAACGCCCTAGAAACACAATGTACTATTAATGTTAATACTAAATAAGTAATTTAATGAGTATGTCCTTATCTAGAAAAGGTCACAAAACCAAAAGAGACCGCGAGATAACTCTTATCTTGCCAATACAGCTCATCCCTTTACCTACCCTAATCCAGGTACGTCAGGTACTCAGGTAACTCGATGTTATTTTTCATCACACTTGCTCGAAAATGGTGTCATTACACGTAGGTTTTGCGGGCCGTAAATGACCTATTACGCCCTAGGGCGTAATGGTTTTCTTTTTAAATTTGAAACGCTGGTTCTGTTTTACTCTTATTTGTCATGATCAAAGGAAACGCCAACTTACTTTTTTAACTTTTATTACTGAAATATTTATTTAAAGAGAACTGTTATTGCAAATACATGTAAACACATATTTCTGTGACATTAATTAAATGTTTAAATAGTGTATTTCAGTATTTTGCAAATATAAAATCAACCATTTTAAGTCTTTACCGCTATGGTTTCCGAACGTGACTTGTCGTCTTGATATATGTCACTAATGTCACTGTCAGTTTTACAATTTTATTTAGGTTAAGTAAGGTTATTTTAATCAGATTTCCTCACAAGTGTGATGAAAAACATTGTGTGTGCCACGGGCGGTAAAGGAATTACAAACGAGTGTTTGTTACAAGGCCGAGGCGAAGCCGAGGGCTTTAACAACACGAGTTTGTAATTCCTTACTTACCGCCCTTGATACACAATGTACTATTTCATCGCACTTGCTCGAAAATGGTGTTATTACACGCAAGCTCTGCGGGCCGTAAATGACCTATTACGCCCGAGGGTGTAATTTTTTTTAATTTCAATACGCTGGTTCTGTTTTACTCTTATTTGTCATGTTCAAAGGAAACGCCAACTTACTTTTTTAACTTTAATCTCTGTAATGTTTATTTAAAGAGAACTGTTAATGCAAATAAGTCCATGTAAACACATATTTCTGTAACATTAAATAAATGTTTAAATAGTGTATTTGAGTGTCATTTTCAAAATACTGAAACTTATTCAAATTAAAAAAAAAACATTACGCCCTAGGGCGTAATAGGTCATATACGGCCAGCAAAACCTACGTGTAACAACACCATTTTCGAGCAAGTGTGATGAAAAATCATAAAAACCACGTTAACCTATCATTATTCAATACTTTGCTTACTGTAAAAAATACTCGGTTATTATTCGAGTATTCGATTCGAATTCGAGTTTAACCGTGGAAAAACCGATACTCGGTTTTCGGTTATGGCTGCATTCCCTAGTTCGAATCCTGGCCCAGACATTGTACCAATAAGCTGTTTTCCGGAACTTACGTCCAAGATATGATTCGTGCAGAAACCTACATACATCCGCGGAGAAATTCAAAGGGCGTAAAACAGCTGACATCAAAGGAGTCGTATACGTAAAAAAAAATATTTGTGCGCTGAGCATAAACATTAATTTGTTCCTGAGTCTTAGATGTGTTTATCTATTTTTAAGTTATGTATATTATATATCGATGTATCCATATTATAAGCTTGCCAGTTTGGAAATAGAATGATTTGTGGACGATTACCTCCAGTACAGGAAACAGTATAAATATCTTTACACTTTTCGACATTTTTTTCATCGGAATAAGGTCCAAAAGTGTTAAAATACTTGCTCCGTCAACGGTACAATAGGTAGGTACCTAATTATAAAAAAAATCGTCCATGTATGTAGTACTAGTAAAACAATTACAGTTATCTCTTTCCATTCAATATAGTACTAGTATCATCTTTGCATATCGTCGAGATACAAACAACTATAGATTAAACCCAAAACTACCCTTGAGGCGACCCGATATTTTTCCAAAGTTTACAGTCCTCTCCTAGGCAAACGCTACCACTCCGGGGTGCCAGACGTTGAGATTTGTGATTGAGCATTTTCATGAAGAACTCAGATGACCATTTCGCCCGTGCCTCCTAGACCAAATATATTTATCGCAGTGTCGGAGTTCTGCCCACGAAGGAATGTCAACTTTGTCTATGCTTGAGTGACTTTGGTTGCGATACAATGGCGTTTATTCAAAATTGAAGTTTTGTTATGGATTCGTCAATCTTTTGCATGCCAGGGAAATAGTGAATTGTTCTGGACAAGGAATTTGGAGCCAGTGATGGTTGACCTGAGCCTTTTGGTCGAAAGGACACACCCGGCAACGCAACCAACCTCACTGCATTCCCTCGTTTATTATTGCTAGCTAGTTGATACCATCGAACTCCAACCTATGCTACGCTCGACTGCGAATTATCGGCAATCTGATGGACATCCTGACGACCCCTACCCCCTAACGCCGACATATCTATCCATCCTCTTCGAGCTATGGTCATAAGGACCAGGTTTCAGAATGACTATCCAAGTAAAAGGCCTAATTTGCATCTGGAGTAAAATGACAGGGTAACATAAACATAAGACCGAATATGTACAAATTCTTAGTTGCAAAACCACTAAAATTATCGAATGACAAGGGAATGTCAAATAGGAATTTATTAATAGTTAAAACCTTGTCATTATGCCACCACGACGTTTTGCTACCTAGATTAAATTCAAGACGTAGTAACTATTTAGACAAAATACATAATGTGTCGTTTTACAACCAAGTCGTAATAAAACCTAATCTTAAATCAATTAGTCATTATTCAACTACGGCATTTTGTTATAATGACGTTCGTGCATCTAAAACATATTGCTCACCAGTAACTCTAGCACAACTGTGACACACGACTTTGTCGCGCGACAAATGCTACTACCTATCTCTTTCCACTCGATGTAGTGTGACAGTGACAGGTGATGATGCTCTGTCGCGCGAGAAACGAAGTCGCGGCCAGTTATGCTAGACGTACAGGTGATTGTTCAAAACAGTAATTTTGTTTATTGAGTAATGATGCAATTAGGACGTTTTGTTTACTTAGTCTATATGCAATATAGTGCTTGTGAGCCCAACCCTCATCTTCAGTTCACACTCGTTCCCACGTCTAGTGCTTAAGGAGCGTAGAATTTATCTAGCTGAAATAATCGCAGGCAGACGGCAACTCGTTACGGCCGGCTAGACGCCAGGCACGCATCGCCTATTGCCAAATATCACAGTTTTACGCTTAATGTGCATTTAGGTATACGCCATGCCTGCGGGTGAGTTCATTTATTTCACACAAATTAAATAGCAAAAGAATCAACTTATTTGTATGGACAAATTAGAATTTATCTTGCATAAGCTAAACGCATAGTCTAAGTAGGTACGTGGAGTTGGCAGACAAAGACATATAGATAGACATTAGCGTGGTCCAAAAAAATACCATTTTTTGTTTTACTTCTTGCACAAGCTATCCTTTATTCGATTGGACTTTAGACGTCTCTCGGAAATTAGCGAAATTTAACAATATTTGCTCAGATTAGCAAATAATTGTATGGAATTAATTCGGGTAGTCACCGAATGCCTGCACAATCAAGGACCTTAAAATAAATAGCGGGACGTAGCCTCACTAATAAATAACTGAAGCACCTCTAGTCCGCCGGTTTCTTCAGCGCTGGTTGGTCAGGTCAATGTGTGCGTGCTGCGGGTAGTAGGAAAAACTTGTTTATGTGTGCATGCGGCTCGTAAGTACAAAGCCACCGGCCCATTATAAATGCTTCAGTTATCTGTTGGCGACGCTCCGTCCGGCTATTTATTTTAAGGTCCTTGCTTACAATGGTCGTATTTCAAAATAATTGCGAGCAAGGCTAGAGCCTGTTACTTTATGTCACATTCGTTATTACTATTCGTGTATACTCTGTACTTTTAGACATTTAAAAAAAGGTAAACGAAAAAAACCACGTGACACGGGTCGTTCAGCCAGTGGTATTGTGCAGATATAAAAAGTTACTTTGATTCGCAGAACGACCCAAGTCAGGTGGTTTTTTGTTTACCTTTTTTTAAATACCTAAAAGTACGAAGTATAGGTCTCGCGTTTTTTGACGTCATTTTGCTCGACGGTGGTACGGACCCCTTAGTGTGCGAATCCGACTCGCACTTTGCCGATTTTTATAATAAATATTGATATTTGACAACGCGATAAAAACGATTCGTCGCGTTACAATCAAATCAACTAATGGAGATATTGTCTATAATCTCCTAAAGCAATTATTACCTACAGCACAGCGTAGATATCCACACAACACAAGCAATCAAGGTGGCTATCTCCAATGAAGTCCTCCCGGTATTGCCAACCGTTTTCCAATATCCCCCGTTGGACTGGCGCCAGTTAACATTACTTATTCTGGCAAATTCCCGATTAAGCATGACTTGGCCACCACCTGACTCTAATTTAGCTTCATGTTACGATTATATTAATATTGCTGGCACAGATTTTGTTGCGTTCTCTCGAAATTTTCACCTTTAGGCACACTTACCTATAGAGTTTATATGTGAACGCCTATTATGCGTGCCTAAGTGTGCATGTTACTCGTAGTTTGAACCTCAACACAGTCAGTGCTAGAGATGTTAGCATTTTGGACATCACGCAGTATCTAGCACAAGTATGGCTCGTGATTATTTATCCCATTACAAAACAAATACTATCTTCCGATTCAATATACTGCGAAAGAGGTCAGTCATGCTCTGCTGCGTGGCACACTAGGTCGGGGCCAATTGCGCTAGTCTAACAGGGTTATTCTGTCACAACTTTGGGCCAGCTGTCGCCAGACTGCCTTAATGTTCACGTAGCTTTAACGCGTTTGACTTCGTATCCACAGAATAACCCAGTTGAGATCAATAATGGCTAATTTTATCGACTGAAAATCTACTGCAATGAGGCACCAATTTGCCACCAGGGCGGAGCTGGTTAGAATCAAACTGTACGAGTAGACATATTTTATAAAAAAGAACACTATCTTTAGGACCGGAAGAGAGACTGAGAGAGTGGCTTTAAGAGTGTGTAATGTTACTAAACCGGTGAACTACATATTCGGCCTCGTAGTCACTTACCACCAGACGCTGCTGAGGTTAACCGCACATAAATTAAATAAACAAAAAATAAATATTCGGACGGATAATACCTGTAGTGCTCTCCCTCTCAGAGGGTGCACTGAGGGAATACCTACTTGGCTCGTTACGTCACCAGTAGCTGGAGTCGACACGTCCGCTCTCGCCCGTGGCTGTCACGTGACTGTCGCCCCACCACCCGTGAACCCGAGACTGCGTCATAGCTCAACGGTACAAACACTACATCCCTTCCTTATTTTAATATTTAATTTATTATTAGATATTACTTTGTAATTGATGTATTCTTATTGATCATTTAATCAGTTGTTTCTTCTTCGTCCGTCTTTTTTTTAACTTCCCATTTGCCTTCCACTTTCTTCAAGTGATGTACGTTCTGTGTAAGTCTTAATCCAGTTTTTACATTTCTAACAATCACATCCCCACCCTCAGCTTCTACCGCATGAGGTGTGCGTTTGAAGTTAGGATTTAACTTGTTTTCATTTTCCATCTCTTTTATATCCACTTTCTCTCCTTCTACTAACTGTGTATCATCTACCTTTTTTTCCGGTCTCCACGGTATATTTCTTTCGTTTTATGTATCGTGTCTTTGTCTCTGATTTTCAAGTCCTCTGTTCTATTTGTTACGTCAATTAAAGATGGCATCTTCTCTCTATTTTGTCGGCGGAAAACACTCAGCAGTCGTTTTGTCTGTCATCGTTTGTATAGTAGAATAGTATTATCGTGAGATATTCCCATGTATACTCTCTTTCAGGTCGTTCTTGTCCGTTTAACTTATTTCTAATAGTTTTATTTAGAATGTCTCTGTTTTGTCTATAGTTCTCCATGCGGCCACGGCCAGTAAGGAATCGAGTTAGACAATGTTATATTGCATCGTGTACAGAATTCTTTACATTTTTATTTTATCAGCTGTAGTAATCGACTATTACTAGCAAGTAGACATTATTTGCCAAGAAGCCTAATAGATCTACTGCGACATCCACCAAGCCTTTTTAGGGAATATATGTCGTTTCATCGGTGCAGGAGAACTCAATTCCACAAGAGTGCGTGATTTCCATGATTTAACAATCCTTTCGGCATCTTTGTTTATGGTAGGCTACCAAACTTTTGTACTATACGATAGAAATAATTTTCGAAAAGGAAAAGAGGTTATCCAGCTCATTTTGTTTAGTTTGAGTTTAGCTGTTCGTTAAATAAATTCGGCATTATTAAAGTAGCAGTTATAGGTACATATATTATCATTTTGTACTTGACGAATTTACAATAGTAAATAAATACTTGAAACGATGGATAGTGGCCAGAACTATACGGGTAATTAAATGAAAACATGGTCATAAGTGTAACTATTTACAACTACTTTTTATAACGAACTAGATAAAAAACGACGACATTTTTGATAGAAATACGAGATCTAGGTATTTCGCACTAATGGTTATGTATCTTATATCACCTTACGCGACAGATGGTGATTAAAATTGATCTAACGTAGACAGAAAGTAAGTTTTGATTATCTCGTAGTAGTTATTATCTTTCTTCTTTGTCTTGTCCTTATCCCACATTAGGTGGGGTCGGCTCTCCTAATCCTACGGCGCCAGGACACTCTATCCTGGGTTGTCGGGTCGGGTAATTGGGCTACCTTCACAAGTTTGGCCATACTAGTCCACCACGTCAAAGGGGGCCGTCCTCTCCCTTTCTTGCCCTCAGGGAGAGCCAGTGCTTTCTGCACGACGTGTTCGTTGTCCCTCCGCATCACATGGCCATACCACCTTAGACGGGTCTCGGTAAGCTTTTCGGGCAGGGGGGCAACCTTAAAGCTACCTCGTATATGTTCGTTTCTTATTCTGTCCAGCCTTGTCACTCCTCCAGACCACCTCAGCATTTTCATTTCGGCAGTGTGTAGTTTTTGGACATGTGTTGCCTTGACGGACCAGCACTCCGTGCTAATATTTTTACTGGCTATTAATTACTGGACACTCTGTATACAGGGTGTCACTGTAATGTATACAGGGTGTCACTGTGTTATATACAGAGTGTCGCTGTGATAGATACAGGATATCACTGTGATATATACAGAGTGTCACTGTGTTATATACAGGGTGTCACTGTTATGTAAAAAAAGGATGTCACTGTGATAGATACAGGATTTCACTGTGATATATACAGAGTGTCACTGTGTTAACTACAGGGTGTCACTGTAATGTATACAGGGTGTCACTGTGATATATACAGAATGTAATTGTGATATAAACAGGGTGCCATTGTGTTATATACAGGGTGTCACTGTGATAGATACAGGATGTCACTGTGATGTATACAGAGTGTCACTGTGTAGGAATAGAGGTGGCGAAATACTGGCAAAGAAAAATTTAGATTAATATTTTTGATCTCTTCACACGAAGAAGAAGAAGAAGTCACTGTATTATACAGGGTGTCCCATAACTGACACGTCACAGTGACACTGGAGGTAGACCAGGTCAAGAGTTACCAAACCAACTTAACATGTTATGGGACACCCTGTATATATTTTTTTTGATGACCCTAAAAACGAAACGGCTCCCAAAAATAGGTAGGTTAGGGTTATTTTTTTAATGGCCCTAAAAACGAAACGGCACCCAAAAATAGGTAGGTTAGGGTTATTTTTTTTTGATGACCCTAAAAACGAAACGGTTCCCAAAAATAGGTAGGTTAGGGTTATTTTTTTTGATGACCCTAAAAACGAAACGGCTCCCAAAAATAGGTAGGTTAGGGTTATTTTTTTTTTATGACCCTAAAAACGAAACGGCTCCCAAAAATATGTAGGTTAGGGTTATATTTTTTGATTATATATCACAGTGACACCCTGTATATATCACAGTGACATCCTGTATCTATCATAGTGACACTCTGTATATAACACAGTGACACCCTGTATCTATCACAGTGACCCCTGTATATATCACAGTGACATCCTGTATCTATCACAGTTACACCCTGTATATAACACAGTGACACCCTGTATATATCACAGTGACATCCTGTATATATTACAGTGACACCTGCTACTTGACAGCTGACAATTACCGTATGACAAAATAAGCACACGATTGGCGACAGAATAGTTGCGCCCATTTTGTGAATGACCAGTTAGGTTTTATTGCCCCCTTTTTTTTATGAACAAAATGAAATATTTTGCTTACATACTGATTGCTTACCAAAATTTGATTAACCGTAGATCGCTTAATGCAGCTCAAATATTTAATTTGCTGACCAAAAAAATTTAGAGCAGTTCAGTATATCATTAATTGCAGCCTGATTTATAAATGTTTGCTAACCATAAGTTGCTTACCAACTAGCTATTTTGGCTGACTAAATACAAATTTCTGCTGACCAAAATATGAATATTTTGCTGATCGATTAAATGATACCCATTACAAAGTCACCGGCCCAATATAAATGCTTCAGTTATCTGTTGGCGACGCTCCGTCCGGCTATTTATTTTAAGGTCCTTCATCGTAGAGAAAAATGTCAAAAGTTACATACGAACGTCATATACACTTACTGCGTTTTTACCTGGAGTCAGTGTCAGATACGTTTTTTTTTTTCAAAGTAATGACGATGTCATGCGCGACGCAGCATCTGATGACCAATGGGAACGCGCATTTGTAACTCACTGGTTTTCGCTGTTTTTTAGGGTTCCGTACCTCAAAAGTAAAAAACGGAACCCTTATAGATCACTTTGTTGTCCGTCTGTCCGTCCAGTCTCAGTCCGTCTGTCTGTCCGTCTGTCAATACCCTTTATCTCGGCAACGCGAGGTGGTATCGAGTTGAAATTAAAACCATTATATTCAAGTCTATAATAGTCCCTTAATGATGTGAAAAAATCAAACTTCTAAGTTAACGTAAAAAAACCGGTCAAGTGCGAGTCGGACTCGCGCACCGAGGGTTCGTGAATAGTTGAAGAAAAAGTATATGGCGATTAGTTTAGTAGGAGCAAATAATGTGTTAAGATTTTTGCAAATTTCTCAAAAACGGAGTAAGTTAGGAAAACCGTTATATTTTTCCTGTAATATTTAGGTTGACATTAATAATTGGTAATTATTGCAGATTTTTCTGTTCACTTACTTCGAAGATAATAGGGGGAATGGTATTTTTTTAAACGTTTTTCGCCATAAATCAAAAACCACTTATTTAAAAAAAAAACAAAAACGGTATTTTAATCTACAAATAAAGCCCTTTCATTTGATACCCAACTCGATATAAGCTTTACTTTCGATTTTCAAAGTGCCATTACGGACGCCTTTAAAAAAAAGTTGCAAGATTTTTTTTACATCCAATAAGTTCGGGTTAGCGGTTCTTAACACTATTCCAAATTTCAAGTCGATAGCATCAGTACATCCTGAGATATCTTGCTATGACTGACGGATAGATGGACAGACAGTCGCACCATAAGGGTTCCTTTTTTTTAGGGTTCCGTAGCCAAAATGGCAAAAACGGAACCCTTATAATTTCGTCATGTCCGTCCGTCTGTCTGTCTGTCCGTATGTCACAGGCATTTTACTCAAAAACTACATGATGGATATTGATGAAATTTGGAATATAGGTGTCTTTTATGAGCCGCTACTTAGTTTGGTATATAAATAATTAAAATAAATATTTTTAGGGGGGGCACTCCATACATGTTAAAGACAGTAAAAAAAAAAATTTCAGCAAATACCAACGTGTGGTACATAGTTCGACAGCTCTTTAAAAAACACTATAAAGTTCCTAAGTAATGTTTTTGATTAAGTGAATGTATTTGGAAATAATCGCTCCGAAAGTTGTGTAAATTGTCCCCCCCCTCTATTTTCTAAACCGTGCGTCCGAAAAATATGAAAAAAATCACGAAGGTAACGCTCAATTAATACTTTCAATGAAAATTATTTTCAACAAGATCGAATGTACCGTTTTCGAGTTATTGCCGATAAACTGCGCTTCTCAACAAAAGGACGTAATTGCTATGAAGATACGCTCTTTTGTTGTTGTACTTGTTTACATCGTATTTTTTACCTTATAGTTACGGCTATGGAACACTACAGTGAGCATGGTCCAACATGCTCTTGGCCAGTTATTTACCATTTTGGTAGGTACGGAACCTGAAAAGGCGTTTATGCCGCAAAAAACGTGAATTTCGAGACTCTCATCCTTGAGAGTGTCCAAATTTACGTTTACGTAAACCAAAGCCCTTTTAAGTGCCTGAAAAAGGGCACTGGTCCCGGGAATCATTTCCACACCGTAAAGAAATGGTACATTGTA
The DNA here is from genome assembly GCA_947034925.1 of Eudemis profundana. Classification (NCBI taxonomy): domain Eukaryota; kingdom Metazoa; phylum Arthropoda; class Insecta; order Lepidoptera; family Tortricidae; genus Eudemis; species Eudemis profundana. The sequence continues at coordinate 5,603,309 of OX344809.1, forward strand.
GAAGGGGATTACTAACGAGTCTATTAGAAGCCCGACGCTGAAAGCGGAGAAACTGACAACTTTTTCAATGTAGTATTCCATATAAATATAATGCTAAAACAGCGTTTAGTTTTCAAACTAAACTGGCCATACTGTCAGATTGTACCGATTTTCAAAATGAAATTTATTAAAATAATTGCAAATCTCTCTGAAATAATAGTAAAATATTATTCTGTAAAATTGGTTTTGTCGCCAAGTCTTGAAGATAGAAAATAAACTTTGCTTGATTTGAAACCTCCTTAGTCTGAAATGACGTACGAGTGGGTGGCATATTTTAAAACTAAACTTATAACTCCCTCGGGCGGGAGTTATACAGGATGACTTTGAATTGGTAATACAACATGAATGTTTTACATACATATCCCCTAAACTTAGCCCCTCAATTAAGTCTCATACTTTTAAAATAATCAGAAGTCTGTTTTTTTAATTATTAATTTATCCCATTTATGTTGGCTTAACATGGTTATCCTATCATAATAATAAACAAACAGGTTTAAAGATTTTCAAATGAACACTTTCCTCTTTGGTTATCCGTCACATGCCGCAATATTTATGAAGAAAACGTGTTTTGATTAGTAATTGTCAGTTGTCAAAGAAAATACGAGTGACAGGTATGACACTTAGGTATTTAATGGAGTGTAACCACACTTTAGGACTTTAATTATTTGTTTTGTTAGAAAATTAGCAATAATTAAATACAGCAAATTTTAACATAGGGGTTAATGTGTTACACTACATGGCATTAATTGAGCCATAATCAAGTGTTTTGTATTACCAATTTGAAGTCGCCCTGTAGATTTTCATACCAATTTACTTCTCGTAGCCGTGAGGACCCTACGGCGGTGGGAGTTCCCACGGGAGGTAAATGTGCTCTAGTTGCTCTATTATGCCTGGGTGCTATAACACCCTCTACGAGCAAGTGTGACGAAATAGTACATTACACAACTAGGGTGGTAAAACAAAGAAAGGCCGAGATCGCAGATGTTTGCGGCCCGAGCTGCAAGCGAGGGTCGTAAATATGCGATCGAGGGCTTTCTTTATTACCTCCCGTGTTCTGTACATCATTTTATGTCTACACTTGGCCAGAAAGCGGCTTTTTCTGTACGCGTAGCGTGCGGAAAAAGCAACTTTATGGCCAGGTGTGCCATAAAAAAAATTGCTGTTATGCACCAGATAGGTATGTAGCGGTCGCCTTATCCTCTGCTGGTGAGTTTAAAGTTGTTAATTCTCATTATGCATTATTATGCTGGTCGCACGTGCGCTAAAAAGGACGCTTTGGATATCTGCCAACTGATTACTGAGCTTAAAATCACAAAATGCTAAATATTCATTTAATACTGAAAATACATGTATCAAAAGACCATTGCACACCGCATATTTAGTACGCGTAGTGAACGTACGATTCGAACTAAATTCAGAGATAAGTTAAACCTTTGCTCATTGAGGCATCGTCCTAATGAGGGTATTTAGAAATCAGAAATCCACCAGCTGGCAGCAGGGTGGCAAAAGGTCTATTTAGCAGTAGATGTCAAAATCAAGTGGTGTGATTGGTGGATCTTGACGCCTACTGTCAAAAAGACCTTTCGCCACCTTGCTGCCAGGTGGGTTTATGATTTTTAAACACCCTCATAGAACGCGCGCGTAAGTTTGCGCGAATTTTACTCGTACGAACGCGCGATCAAACATATTGAACTCGAATAGGTGTCCTAACTTGTCAGTTCGTACGAGTAAAATTTAACGCGAACTTACGATGATCGCGCATTCGCGTTCTAATAGGACGATGCCTAACGCAGAAGAATTTCGCCATAAACGCACGTGAACTAATCACGATTCATCTTCTCGGATACCGCTTAGTATAAACAAATCTTACACAAACGACCAAGGCCCAAACTAAACAATGCTTGTATTATGGGTACTAGCCGACGATACTTTGCTTATACACAAAAGTACATAAAGGTAATTTTAATTTATTCAATAAACATTATACAATTATATAATACACTAAAACAGTAAAAACAAGATAAAATTTAAAATACCGAAAATATACCTAAAATCAAGCAGCTCCGCCTACGGCATGGTACCCTGGCACGCTACGCTGGCAGCATTACCTCTATGAATAGCCAGGGCAATACATAAATACTTAAATAGATCGAAAACAAGTCGATGACTCAGGAGCAGATACTCTGAAATATTTACCCTAGGCTGACGCTGGACTTTGTCTAACGATAAATAAATGATAAAGCATTTGTCTCGTTCTGCCAAGTATATAAGTGTAAGAGTGATGGATGTTTTATCATTTATTTATCGTGTCACTCCCGCGAAGCCGAACATTACACGATACGCAAACAAAACGCGCGTCAAACGCACGTAGGATGCGATGCATTTTAAACGCATATGGCGCGTAAATGCCCGTCGTCTGCATTTATAAAACACGCAGTATGCTATATTTCTAAAAGTTTGATACACAACATGTCTCAAAGTCGGCGTCTCGAAGTGCCAATCAATAAATCGGCGAAAGAAAATATTATTTACCCCTATTAAATGTTTAAGGTTGAACGTTTCAGAGAATTTTCATACAAATTTCAGTCCCGTTTTTCTCCGGCCGTGATCACTTTCTGTATTTGAAACATTATAAGTTCGATAGTACTTTTCCTTCTGATTCCGCCATTGAGAAAAAAATACCGAAAAAATAAGAAATATTCTAAATAAATCCATTTGAAAACTAATAAAATTTTGATCAAACCGTTGTTTGTGTGAGTGTAAAGTATCGTGTCGGTGTAAACAAAAGGGCGGCATTTATCGACAACAGCTGATTCTAGGTGTCAAAAGAATGCCTAGATTGTATAAAACCTACTCCTAAAACTTCTGGCCACTAAGCTAATAAAAATTAAAACATAAAGTGCTGTCAGTCTGTGTTGAAATTTTTCTCCATCAACAAATTTCATTTGTAACCGTTTTTATCGAATAGATAAAAATTGTACATATACTTGAGTTAATTTTTGCTATGGATATAAATACGTGCTCTTATTCTTAGTAAAAAATATTGGATTTTTCGATGCAGTGCATTAGTTTTAAAAGCTAAAAGAGTTTGCTATCATTGACCATAAGTATATCGTTTGAAAAAAACCTTTTTAGTTATTGCACTCCCATGCTCGATTAAAAAAATATGTTGCCTACAGTCACATTTATATTTGAAGTTGTCAAAATTTTTCATACAATAGCAAAGATTTTCCTTGTTATTAATTTTATTATTTGAATAGAAAACGGTTAATTATATATTTCCTTGATCAACATTTTGCATATTACTTGGGTGGTAAGCTTGCCTGATGTGAAGTAGTCACCGGAGCGTACTGCCATTTTACTAAAAATAATGAAAACAAACGTACGCACACTCGAGACCAGATAGATTACCCAAGTAAATCTTAATTTGCGTCATCATCAGAAGTTCGTTGCCATCACCCCTGCTATGAAAAGCTATAGCTCTACATGGAGATGTTCGGCTGGAATCAGCCAGACTGGAGATGGCCTACCTAGTGCGTTCAAGAATTAAGAAGCGATATGAGGCAGCTGAAAGGCTTGCCTTTGTATTCTACCAGTCTATGAATAATATCTATCGAACCCGTGAATCAACCTTTTTTTTACAGCGCAATAATAACAGATCCTAAATGTATGACAGAGTAGATAAGTACCTAGAACTAAAAAGTTATAATAAAACAATACGATATAAAATATGTTTTTTTCTTGGCTTGTAAGTAAGTATACTATAAAAGTATACTAACTTAGGTCAGTAAATATACTAGTTACATGTAAGTTACATGCACAACTAACTATTCATATGAGAGAGGTCAAATTACAAAGAAAGAAGTAATAAACATGTGCAGATAATCAAAAAATCAGAAATATAGCAATATATTGGATACCTAACAATATGAAACTAAAACTTCATATTTCAACATCTTCTGAAACTACGTCAAAATCTTTATCAAATAGATTAAAATGGCGCCAAAATAATATGTAAACAAACATGACCTGTCATACTGTCATAATAATAATTATTGACAGTCACTGACACTAATGACTGACAACGGGTACGCGTGTGTGCGAGAATGTGGAAAATTGCGATTATTTTAAAGAAATCTGGTTTATTGTTCACAAGAAGACTGTTGAGCTGAAATTGGTTGCGATTTAAGCTCACCATTTTTTACTGGTTCCGCCAATACATAGAAATAGTAAATATTTAGTTTGGTTTAGCTAAAAATAATAAAAACACTACGCAAACGACGTACAACGCCACCTGAGCGGCTAAAATTGGTAACTTTCCGTAACGAATCCCCTTAACCTAAGCAAGGTCGAGCCGTTTTTGACGCGTCATCTAAGTTAGGTATTATATCGAATCCAGAGCAAGTGAGAAAGAATGTTGACGACTTGGACATGTTGGATTAGTTTAAGTCAAGTTCATAGATTGGTGAGAACCATCTATTTGACATTGTGCCTAAGGTAGTGTTACGTTGGTGCTGTAACAACAAAATAATAAATACAAAATAAAGACCCCATACAAGAAACGTGTTTTTTGGTGGTACGGGACCCTTCGTGTACGAATCCGACTCGCACTTGGCCGGTTTTTTGTAGATAATTTTGTACTGACACACCTTTTACCGAGAAATCTGGTATAAATAACGCAAAGAGAACTTTATAGATCGTAGTAGATATACGCTTAGAAGCGTTATTTTCATCAGATGAAAAATATGGTGTACTGCCATCTGGCCGAAATATTTTTCGCCTAATTTCACTTCCCAACCAACTTATTGCAGTACTTTTAGTTGGCAAACCAATGCTTAGCATAGTATTATTTCGCATACTTTTTATTTGACCACAATAATATTTAGCAGATATTCATTTTACCAAGATTCATTTAGAAAAATAGTCACTAAGCAAATGTTTTATTAATGCTAACTATTTATTGTCAAATAACGTTTGCCCAAATTTAAACTTCGCATACTTTTTATTAAAATTGGATTATCTAAAATTGGAAAAGACGACAACTCCGAGGGAAACGAGTTGGTATAAAGCGAAAAAGGGGGGACGGGGGGGCGAAGCCCCCCAGAAGGGGGGCTCGGGGGGCGGAGCCCCCCGCATGGAAAAAACCTTTAAAACCATATCTGGTTTAATTTAGGTAGGTTGGTTAGGTCGCTTGCGTCCCTTAGAAAGAAATAGAAGCCCCGCGCAGCGGGGCTTCGTCGACTTGGTCACAGCCCTTTCAGGTTGAAACTGTGACGCTAAGGAAAATTAACCACAGCCCAGTTAGGTTAATAGGTCAGTTTAGCTAAATCTAAGGCCTATTCTCCCACTTTTATTGAGTCGGAAATTTTATTGTTCGGTGTATTGAATTTCGGAATTTTAAAAATCGGTACATTGACTATCGGAATTCGTATTTTTGATGTATCGGGTTATCATAGAGTCGGACTTTTCATTGTTCGGTGTATAGGTTAGGTTAGGTTAGAACTGCGACTTGCGACAAGATGGAATGAACAGCCTTATAACAGCGTATATTAGTATTATGCGTCATAATATTATGAGTAAAATAACTTATGCCATTCAATACATTCGACAAAACAATTAAAGACATTTTGAAACATGATCAACTAAATATTTTGCTAACTAATAATATTCTAAAAAATAATTTGCGATATGTTATATTTGCGAAGCATTGGTTTGCCATCAGATGATTCTGCGAAATGAAACTATGGGAAAAATAGTTTGCGAAGTGATAATTTGCCTTATAATTTTCGGCCACATATTAGTAAACCGAAAAATATACCTCAAGAAAGAGACTGCCTTAGGGCGTTATCACACTGGCAATTTGCGAGCGAGTTAGAAGCGAATTTCTATACAAATGTGGCTTGCCGCGACTAATTTTGTATGGAAACACGCTTGTACAATGATTTCAAAAGTAGGGATAGGCCCATCCGAACAGTTCGGAACTATAATTCCCGTAGCTGGAGCATGGAGCTATAAAGACCAGGTGCGCAGTGCACGCGCCGCGTGTCGCACTGCCGGCTGGTACTGATATGGCGGTATTTTTACCGCCAAAGCGTTGGAACCGCCTGCGCGCTCGCTTAGCCCTGTCCTTAGTATACGTCAATGTGCTTGTAAGTCACCCGCAAATCGCCAGTGCGATTTCGAAATCACTTTTAATTCGAAGCGGCCATAGAATCAGACGTGTAAAAGATCCCTTGAGGCCTACTTGCAAAAATAAATGATTTGATTTGACTTAGAATAGTAACGGGACCAACGCAGGCGAAACCGCAGGTAATTGTTAGTAAAGTAATATTCCTAAATTAGAAGGTAAGTAACTTCGTCTGCGAAATGTCAGATGGCGGTGTTCGCTAGGAAAAGTGGTACGGCTGCTCATAGTTATTTTTTTTTTCAAAATTTCGTTTTTTAACTCATTTCATTCCTCGCGACGAGACGCACGATCCCTGATTTTTAAATTTCATAGTTTTTCAGGTATCCATAAAAATAAAATTCAAGTTACTAGCTCAGCCTTTGAAGTTACAAACCATTTTTTGACTCTCTAAACTTTTCCAAAACATAGTTACTGGTTTTTGACTTTCAACAGCCGAGTACAACATAACTTCCCACTGAAACATGACCTCGAGTTGTAAATAAAATAATTTACAATTTTGTTAAAGTAAAATTAAAGACGATCTTATATAGGACACATGAACCACGTCGCATAGCTCTGAATTGATAATGGAATATCTGAAAAGCTCCGTCTCAAGCGGACTTCGTAGAGATTAAAATTAAGACGTAGACCTTGGCCCAACAGCTTAATGAATAAGAAATACCCACACTAAAGAGATTGGAAGCTATATGAGGGTCGGCCGGTGACTATATATTCAATTAGGATTATCCCAATCTATGGAGGTGATGCCAGAAAGACTGATCGGTGTTTATGTGTGTATTTTAGCAAGAGTTTTGAAGAAACTCGATATATGAGGCTCTTTCAGCAACTGACAACGCGCATCCTTTAAACTTTGTTTAAAAGTCCAAAATATTTTCAGCCCTATAAAATAATTTGTGCTCTTTTTTTTCTAAATAAGGGTTGGAAAACTTAACTAAATGTCACACAGTTTGTGGACATTTTAGCTAAAAATATTTTGTTGTTTGTAAATTTTTCGTACACAATAATGTCCAAATCTATATATATATAAGGCAAAGTCCTGACTGACTCATCAACGCACAGCCGAAACTACTGTAGCGAAGAACTTGAAACTTTCACAGTAGAATGGTTATATGACGTAGGTGAGAGATAAGAACAGATTTTTCGAAATTCATCCCCTAAGAGGAAATTTGTACGGAGCACTCGGTTGGCGAGTCCGACTCGCACTTGACCGGTTTTTTATAAAAGAATTGCAGTTTTTGTTGGCAATACCATACCGGCGCCCACGCCCTTTTCCATAGACTGTGCTCACAGAAGTTTATAATGCCTGTTTATTTAGGCTGTGTACCACCGGCTGTAACGACACTTTACATTTTACGGTGGTTGAAACAACTCGAGCGGGGATCGTTAACACTCCTGCTGACTCTGTGTTCACTTACACTTTATGTGGGCAAATAGACAAACGAGCAGGCTCTTTAAATGTCTTTAAGTACTACAATAGGCGACGACTATAAAAACTGTTTAGTCCATCAGTTGGATTATTAAAAAATATTGTATTTTTTCTCTTGTTTGACGAGGATACAGTGTTTAGGAGTTTCGAATGACGTCACTCCTTGGTACAATTTTCACCTAGAAGTGACGTCACAAGCACCCACACCGGAAGGTATACATTTGGTCGATTTTTAAAAAATTGAATTTGCTACGCGTGCGGAAAAGGCCGCTTACTGGCCAAGTGTAGACATTAAATGATGTACACAACACGGGAGTGTATAAATGAAGGGTAAATCTGGATATGTATGTAATGTATGTATGTAAACTCTTTATTGCACAATAGTACATTGTGTATCAAGGGCGGTAAGTAAGGAATTACAAACGAGTGTTTGTTACAAGGCCGAGGCGAAGCCGAGGGCTTTAATAACACGAGTTTGTAATTCCTTTACCGCCCGTGGCACACACAATGTTTTTCATCACACTTGTGAGGAAATCTGATTAAAATAACCTTACTTAACCTAAATAAAATTGTAAAACTGACAGTGACATTAGTGTCATATAACAAGACGACAAGTCACGTTCGGAAACCATAGCGGTAAAGACTTTAAATGGTTGATTTTATATTTGCAAAATACTGAAACATTTTATTTAAACATTTAATTAATCCACCGTAACACCCAGAAAACACTCTCAATTTTGCCACCTACTTTGACTTCCGTATCATCTATCGCTGCTGGGCCGGAAATCCAGAGGTACCGGGTTCGATTCCCGGTCTGTTCACAGGTGAGCGCCATTTAATTTTTCTATGTACTTTGATTTCTTGTATCTATGTATGTAACATAGAAATGTGGTGTAATTTACCCGCATTAAAAAACCAATGAAGAAACAACATGTTTCTTTCATATAAAGTATTTAATTAATGTTACAGAAATATGTCCTTACATGTATTTGCAATAACAGATCTCTTTAAATAAATATTTCAGTCATAAAAGTTAAAAAAGTAAGTTGGCGTTTTCTTTGAAAATGACAAATAAAAGAGTAAAACAGAACCAGCGTTTCAAATTTAAAAAGAAAACCATTACGCCCTAGGGCGTAATAGGTCATTTACGGCCCGCAAAACCTACGTGTAATGACACCATTTTCGAGCAAGTGTGATGAAAAATAATATAAGTACAGGGTTACAAAATAAAGGTATATGTACAAAGGCGAACTTATCCCTTTAAGGGATCTCTTCCAGTTAACCTATTATTATTTACTAGTATTTTAACTTCCTTGAAATAAATATTTTATGGGGTGGTTCTCGTTAACAGTACATATTAAAAGGGTTGAAACTTTAACTAACTTATACTGTTAAACTATATTAAATTTTTCAGCCAATAGCTTTTTATATATTTTTATACTTTTCAATAAAATTTTGGGTAGTACTTGTGACGGTATAACTTTTGATCTAATTTTTCACAAAATAATACTATGTGTTAATGACTGCCTATTTATAAACAATAATTATAATTTACCAATAAAACATTGTTATTTTAAATGAAAAATCACTATGAAAGAAAATCACATTTTATAATAGTGTCTTCGGTTTCCGCGATTATAACTCATTGTAATAAAACAAGTCAAACTGATTAAATCACGTATTTTACTTCATTTTTACGTCCCGACGTTTCTTAACACTTTTGAGCGTTCGTGGTCGCGGGTAGACTCAATCACGTTTTGTCGTAAATCACGTTATCCTCGAAATTGTGCAGATATTTTGTTTTTTTTTTCTGGTATAATACTCCTTTTAATTTTATTCTTAAACTATTTTTGGACTACCTTCGAGTCGAAAACAAAACTGCCCGGCAGTAGGACGTATATACTTACAGGCTGGCTGCAACGTTAAGTGTGATCTAAGGGGATGCGGTAAGCAAAAAATTGCCTTTTTTATTATTATTCGCGATAGGTAAGCATTTGACTTTGATGTCACCTGTTCGTAAGTGAAGATGAAGTCGATGATGGAGCATGCTAACCTAGATAGTGTCTATTCACTCTCGACTTGAAGAGATCCAAGTAATATTTTTCCGGGAAGAGGCCTGCTGGAAGAGAGTTCCACTCTGTACTGTATCCTACCTAACTTAAGCTAACCTAAAGCTGACCTAAAAATGCTAACCTAAGCCTACCTATCTATCTAACAAACTACTCATCCTACCTACTCCTCTAATCTGATCTGAGACTCTACTTATTATTTAAAACACTTTCAATAAACAAATGTCTAATACCTACCTAACTTTAGCACACCTAAACCTAACTATGACCTAACAAAGACCTAGATAAAATTCTAATAAGACTATTGGTAACCTAACGTAAATTTTGCTTTGTTTGGATCGTTGATTTGGCCAAGTAATCGTCAAGTGATCTCAAAGGAACCCACGTGATGTCCGGAGCTAGTAACCTTAAGTTCTTTTCACATAATAGGATGGAATTATTTGTCTTTCTAAACTTATACTAAAATAATCTAACATTTAAAATATTTAACTACGTCTATAATATAAGTAATTAAAACAGACAAGATGACCTACAGCTAAGTCTAAAGTTTTCTAATTGGAATCTTACTAACCGACTTCATAAAAGGTGAAAGTAAACTATTATGTTTTATATACCAAAAGTTTTTGTTTTTGGGGTTAAAGTGCACGCTCCGCCCCCGTGTCACCGTAGAATTCGTCTCCTGACTGGACTTCTCCCGCCCCATAGTTCAGAAGGAACTTTCTTCTTTTTTTTATATTCTTTTGGTCATCAGTCTTAATATAGCCTTGCAACGCTATTGCTGGAATCATGAGAAGACATGTTTGCAAAGGGATATCTTTACATTTAATATCAGGTATATAAATACCTCACAAATATCAAAATACTAATAACTGTATAAAATAATATTCTAGTTCTCTAAGTTCCTTTTATTCCACGCTAGGGTCTTCTAGCCAAATTATACAGAATAACAATGAAACAATATCGTCCAGACTTAGGTGATAGGTATTTTGGATTCGCCTTGCTATACCAAATATACCAAAGATCGTGCTTTGCTTTGATCAAGCCTGTCCAATAAGGTCACTGTCAACCGATAATTGAAGTGGTTTCTTTTGAACCAAGACAACAGAATATTATTGTATAAAGCTCACAAAAAGAGAAAGCTAATACAAATATTTTCATTTCGTTAATTGTGAATAGCTATTTTTAGTCTAGTCCACAATTGTCTGATTCTACCAACGTTTCGGATATTCGACCCGGAAAATATGATGGAAAGAAACGCCAAGTATCCACCGAGGGTCGGGAAGTACTTAATATGTAAATATGTCTGTAAGTCATTCAGTCAGTCAGTAAGTATTCCTACCTAAGTATATATCTAACCTACCTTACCTACTATTGAAAGCAATACACTATCCTAGTTCAGAACACTGTAACTAACAAGAAAAGCAATACACTTACTTATATTCGTGTCCAATGCGCGCAGCGACGTAGACGCATTGATGACTAATTAATTAATTAATTGCGGAATTAGCGCGGCACGGCCGCTGCTAATAGTTTTGAAACGATGAGTAAAACCGTCGTGAATAAGCTCCTCACCTTTCTGCTGCGGATACTGCGGGAAGATGAGTTGGACGCGGAGCAGGTGTGTTTGGCGAGCTTCAGTGCTACCGACATCTACGCAGCGAAGAAGGTGCTGTTCGAGTCCCTCGGGATCGCCGGCACAGTTATACCTCACCGGAGAGGAGACGAATCCGGAAAAAAATCCCTTAAGGACATCGTTGATGTTCTGAGGGAGCGAGAGAGCGACTTGCCTGAGTTCGTGGCGACGGAGGTCTCCAGATTGCCGTCCTGCATTCCAGAACATGTCGACGTGAGTGGCCTGCTGAAGGAAATCGTGGCCCTTAAAGCAGGCATGGCTGAAATTTTGAGAAAATTTGACGATTCACAGGCTACTATAGCCGAGTTACGCAAAGAAATCATCAGTTTGCGTAATAGTGCCCCAGAAACTCGGTCACCAGTGACGTCAAATTCCAAGAGTAATGACCGGGCGTCAAGTGTCGACTCGGTCAGTTTGCATGTTGCTGACACTGCGCATGCCGTTCCACTGCCCGCGTGCCCCCTCCGCGCCGGGCCTCCCCCCGCCCCTTCGTCTAAATCACGTCATCGCTATGCTGATGCCGTAGCCGGTCGGTCTGTCGCAGCCAATCGGAGAGACGCGCCGTCAAGAGCGCGTGAAGTTCGGGTTCCTCCAAAGGAGAAGCCCCCGCGCACCGATGTGGATAAGGAGGGCTTCACAATGGTGTCGAGGAAGCGCAACCCGCGCAAGAGTCAGTGTGGTACTGCAGAACCGGTCGGTTCTGGTCTGCGGGTCGCCACACCGGGCAAGGCGCTATATGTATCGCGCCTACATTACACCGCCACGGCTGATGAGGTGGCGGAGTACGTTCGTCAGAAGACCGGCTTCTCGCTGAGGGTGTTCCAGCTGCGTTCGCGCCACTATGTGCACTTCAGCTCGTTTGTGGTGCGCGTGCCGCGGCCGCTGCAGGAAACCATCGCAAGTGCTGACTTCTGGCCGAAGGGTGTCGTGTTTCGACGGTTCCGGGGCAACCTGCCGAATCCTACACCAGAGACGACGATGCAACGGGGCCACGCCGTTTCGTCGCCTAAATAGTTATTTTATTTCTACGTTTCATGACGCATTGGTTTTTTTACTGTAATGTCATGTTAACATGTATTAATAAATAAATAAATAAATAAATAAATATTACTCTTCACTAACCATTACCTACCAAAATATACAACAAATCAAACTAAAATATCTTGAAGACAAGCAGTACACTTACTATACCACTTATCTTCACTAACCTAAGTAACCTAAACCTATCAGCTACACTAACCAACTACTCTAAACGATAATGCAAACTAGAGACCCGGGTCTCACATTTAAATTACTCGCGATGTTTTCCGATTGTGCAATGGAAAACTCCTAAGCTAAAGCTACATAAGTCGGGTAAGGAATCCCTTAGACCTAACACCTATTCCTTGTGTGCGTAGCTATGTCTCGCGATAGGGATTGGGACAGCGAGGACATAGCCAAAATAAAAGTGAATATATAAATAGATAGATGCACTAGGTCAAGACAATGGTCACTTTGAATAGCCTGGTGTAGCTACCCAAACCGACAAATGTCCAGGGAGCTAAAGGTTTGTGCTTGAATATAAACAAACCCTGCCGTCACTCCAAACAGACAGAAAAACGCCGACCGCCGAACTAAATACGCTTTCTAGAAACAAAAGTCTGTCAGTTAACACCGCGAGGTGACCTGCCTTGAGTTCTAGAAATCCAACCCGACTCTGGTTGAAACTTGGATTAGGTCCTCAAAGAAAACTAAACCCCACTAATATAAATTAAACAACTAAAAGAAATATTAAAACTACAAAACCCCACTAATAAATGAATGCGGAACCCCACTCTAGCTATTAAAATGCACCATTCACCATCACAGCCAATACCATTACTTTAAAAATAATAGCACTAACCATGTCGGAGAACAAAACACTTCACAACTAAAGTAAACTACACTACCCCAATTGAATACTAAACAAAACTCAAATCCGCAAACTGTAATTTTAAAATAAGCTAAAACTGCTAACCCCTCATTATTTATTAAAATATATTATCCACCAATATAGACCATACTAGTATTATAAAACACCAGCACAATCCACACCAGCAAAGAATACACTCAATAAATAACGTAAACTGCACTACTATTTTAATCACAAAATTAAGAGAATTACACTTTTACAAACACTATAAACGATCACTATAATTTAAGAAAACCCCTCACTAAACTGAATTAAATACTATAAGGCCCAAAACTAGATGTAATGCATTATTTCCCAACTCAGGTCATACTAGCGGTCCAGACCTCTAGCAGAACCTAAGCTAGCAAACAATACGTCACAGCGCAACGCCTAACCAGAGAACCCCACTCCAAGTCCGTAACAAAATGAATGTCCCGATTTCTGGGTTCCAAACAGTTTTATAGAATCAAACCATCAATATTTTAGCGTCACCTCCCAAATATGACTTAATTTTAATCAACTTTGCACCCTATTTCTTAAAATGACATAATGTTCAACATATGGTCAAACCCGCGTTACTTATTACCTTTCGACCCTATATTTTGTTAGCGTCGCCACTTGACTAAGAAAACTTTACAGGATGGTTTACAAACATGTGCATAAGTATAGTTCTCTTAACCGATTAGAAATAAGGTTTAAATTTGAAAGTTATTTAAGTTACTCGATTGCAAAATAGTTATTATGTTTGTTTTCTAATAATTTATTACCCTACGCTGTGTTTACATTTTTTTAGCGATGTGAAATACTATCCCCGACATACAAAATGAATTAAACTATTTAAAATAATAAAATAATTATGTTTACATAGGAGAGACATTTCAGATATAAGTAAGTACATATCTGACATGTTACAACTCCTTAGCTGTCCTAATAAGGAAAGTGGAAGCAAAGCGCTTTGTGCGAGTCGTTGGTATATCGACAACGTAAGGGTGAAACCCAAGTCCACGCCTAGTCCCATAATGACGAAATAGAGATGGCGGAATCAGTTCATGCAATACCAACGCACACTCGCCGAAATGTACCCTGTAAAATACCGATAAACTGGCGACCTTTCTGCGGTGTTCAAGGCTTTGCAGCTTTTGCTTCACCAGATCAGGATCACCTATGAGCTTCCTGGCACGCTTATCGACTGAATCCAAGGCGGCTAGCTGGTACTTGGCGGACCCATCCCAGAGGTGGCAGCAGTACTCCATACACGACCGGGCCTGTGCTTGGTATAACTGGAGCAGTTGTCCTGGTGTGAAGTACCGCCTAACCTTGGAGAGGATCCCAAGCTTCTTGGCTGCAGTTTTGGCCAAAGATTCAATATACAATCCGAAGTTCAGATTGGACGACAAGTTCATTCCAAGAAGTTCCAGACGCCTTTAAATGTAAAGTAAGCCTACCGGTAAGCAAAAAATTGCCTTTAAATGTAAAGTTCGATTATTTTCGCTAAACTGAGATACTTTTGTTTTGCAATATCTTCAAATAACTTAAATTAAGATAGTTAATTCATATTCAAAGTTTAATTCTGAAAGCAGTGAAATCTAACTTTTCGTATGTTTATATGAAAAAAATAAAATTAGGATTTGGCGTGTTTGCAAAAAGTTGCAAAACAAAAGTAGCTCAGATTAAGGAGTAGAAACGACCCTTGCATTTAAAGCCTCATTGTTAGAGGCACTCTGTATGTAAGCTGATGATGACCACAGAAATATATCGAGGTACGTAGAAGGAAAAAGTGTATGTACCTAGCGTGCTAAAAAGAAGTGGCGGCCACCTACTTTGAATACCGTTAACTTCAGTTACCGTCAATATTATTAGTAGATTTTAAGATCTGATAATAATGGTATAATTAATTGTTCAAATACCACCAAATGAAATGGAAAATTTATGTTTTCCATCACTAAATTGCACTTTTGGCGTCAAACGCCAAGCGAAAAACGTTACACGCTTCTTTGCCATACAAATCGACGAACCTTCCAGAACACAGAAATATATCGAGATAGAAATCTCGATATATTTCTGTGATGAGTACCCATTAAGTAACCGTGATCTTTGTCTATAAATGGCTTTATCCATCTTGGCTTAGCTTAGCAACGAATTAAACTAAAGATGAAACAGAAAATTACAGAACACAATCAACTGTTTACCTCTCAAGAGAAACTAATTAACTGGGAAAATTTGAAACGTAGTACAGTTTAGAGCAAATGTAAACGTTGCTGAAATTAGTTTACACAAGCAAACAACATCTTAACAAGGACTTGCTTTCGATATTAGGCAGATCTAACAGTTTTTGGTTAGTGCTTTCGATGACGAAATAGGCTATTTTACAACTTTTTTCAGTTGCATGTTATAAGAAAGACCTCTCAGTAAAAGAAAGATTAGTGAAAAATTACTTCAATGTCATAAAAACTCACCGAGATATTTGGATCAAACAGATTTCGAAAAAATGTCTTTCCTGTGGATAGAACAATGATAGTTAACAACCTGAATACACATCACTATGTTTTTATCATACAGGCCTAGAAGTAGAAGAGTAGGGTTATTTGCCTATAGGGGTCCAGCTAGAATATTAGGCTTTTAAAGTCCCTAATGTTCTGATGTCCACAGGAAACGACGCGAACACTTAATTCATTCATACTACAAAATCTGTTAAAACCTTTTTCGCCAAACACAAGAAATCAGTAAAGTAACCATACAAGCATTCCTAGGCCTGAAAATAAAACAAAGCAACTTAATATACTTTTTCTAATCACATTGCCTGTTGGCAAGACGCCCGCGCCAGCGGTTTAGTCACCGACAAAATTGGTACCGACGCGAGACGGGCACGGACCGGTGCGGGACGGGAGCGTGACGGATGCGGGATGTCGGTGTGACAACAGCGGACGTACAAGACGTGCTGATTGACATTTTTACACTTATGGGAGCAAAAATATCTGAACACGACCCCATTGTCAGGAGCCACAGACCACTAAGTGGTCTGTGTCAGGAGCATAAAAACGTGTTCAGGCATTTTTGTTCTCTTATACATAAGAAGTGTTGGCAGGCCTCCTACAAGGTGGACCGACGATCTGGTGAAAACCGCGGGAAGCCGCTGGATAATAGCAGCACAAAGCCGACAATCGTGGAGATCCTTGGGGAAGCCCTATGTCCAGCAGTGGACGCCTTTTGGCTGAAATGATGAATACATATACGAACCAAGTACTATGCGCGCTTACTTAGTAATTAAATGACACACCAATCACACCAATATCACAAAATTGAACATCCAAAACTCTCAAGTGCTTAATTTCCTATCATATTTTACCATTGACAGCTTAATCGAAATAAACGGCAGATACGGGTTTAATAACTACCCAATTAATTACATACCAAATATTGAAATCGTATCTCATGGCAACAGCCTCTCAATAATTAAGATCTCCATTGAGATGCGATAATTTATTGACTGAACGGCGCGGCACAATAAATTTCTTCCTCAGACGTATTCCAATATACACAATACTATCTCCTCCAATATAAACAAAAGGTTTCAAGTATCTATACTTGAATCTAGGCTCTAGAATTAGACAATATAATAGTACATTACACAACTAGGGTGGTAATACAAAGAAAGGCCGAGATCGCAGATGTTTGCGGCCCGAGCTGTAAGCGAGGGACGTAAATATGCGATCGAGGGCTTTCTTTATAACCTCCCGTTCGTGCGTGAGGTTCAAAATAAGTAGTTTTAGACCCCTCCCCCATGTCACACTTTTCCCTAACATGACCTTGTTAGCATAGGCTGTCGCATCTAGATGTGACGTGCTATATGGGTGACCCCTAAGCACAAGGCTGATTCTCACATAACTTGAGGTAACGTTGCCAGAACAGTATGGCCATAAAAATCTGATGAACATTTCGCCCGTGCCGCCTAGACCGACTGTATTGTCATCATTGTTTGTTTGTCAAACAAAAGAAAAAGAAAAAAGATGTGTGTGTAGGTATATACATGTGTACACATAATATTTTGAATAATCTAACTGACGGACTAAACAGTTTTTTAGTCATCATGTATGTTGTTGTAATGACGTCACTCTGTACTCAATAGTATCCCTGTAGTAGGTTGACCGTAAAGGCTGACGCAATTCCATTCACCGTAGTTGGAAACTGTTAAATGAAAAGGTACGGAACGAAAAAAACGTTTAAATTGCTTCATCCGTTTTAGAGTTACAATACCACAGGCAGACGAAGGCAGCGTTCATATTTAAAACATCCTTTTGCCTTTTGCATCCTTTTTTTTCGTATCATAATGGCGATATCGCCGTATTTTGTAACAGAGCATTTTTGAATAGAATTCTTAATATCATCATCAGTACCACAAGATGGTCTAGTTAAGGCACTGACTCGCTCCGCGGTTCCGTATCGCGGTAATTATTATTGAATCTCACCACTCTAGAGTAGAAGAAGGAGCACGCGTTATATACGCGCTATGCGATAGAAAGAAACGGTCAGACGCGGGTCAGCTCTGACCGTGCATCCGACGTGACCGGCAGTTCTGTTAGGCAGAGAGTTTTCTGTATGTAGTAGTAATCATTATTCTGTGGTTAAGGTCGCCGGAAGTCGATGGAGGCTGAAAAAGTGTGGCTGTTTGCTGTGAAAGTCTTTGGGGGAGACCTACGAGTATATTTAGAAAGAAAGAAAGAAGAAAAAGAAAAAACCATTTATTCAGTAACGCACACAAAAACAGGACTTCGGGTCTGCCCCAACACACACCAGAAACACAGAAACAGATCACATAACATATGCGTTCAAGAGTACGCAGTGGGTCCAACAATGTGTGCGATGGTGAAAAGGCCTTGACTTTTTCTGTCAGAGCCTTACGGGGTCCGGTCCGACTTGAGAAAGGCGTAAGCCAAACAAACATTTAATAATAACAAAACAAAAGACAAGTAACTGGGTCAAAAATATTTTTAGTATGAGTTAAGGTTGTCCTACTAATATTATAAATGCGAAAGTTTGTGAAGATGTTTGGATGTTTGGATATTTGGATGTTCGGATGTTTGTTACCTAATAACGGGGTAACAACTAGATGGATCATGCTGAAATTTGGCATGCAAGTAGACCAAGTCCTGGATTGAAACATAGGGTACTTTATATCCCGGTAAAGAGTTCCTTTGGGACAATAACGGGAACAATGCGGGCGAAGCCGCGGGAAAATGCTAGTATTTAATATAATCCGATATTTATCAGTGGACATCTCAAGACTGAAAAATAATGATGAGTTACAGTATCTTTTCTAGGGTAAATATTTAAATGTTTGCTGACTTTTTACCTTGTCTTTAATTTAATTTGTCAGGACCTCTCTGACTGTGTAGTCCCAGTCAGGTCCTATCCCGCACGGGCCCTGTACCCACTCCGTAGTCCCATCTTCCATTATCCTCATCCCCTGGTCCTTCAGCTCCAGTCAAACTCTGCATAAAAACACGACCATTCACCAGGCCATCAATCCAATTTGTGGGAAGCCTCCCCATAAATTGGATTTCGGTTCAACATTTAATGTATTACAGTACAATTATTTCCACTTTGACACTCGGGACGTCTCGATTTTAATCGTAAAGGTTCGTGTTTTCATATAGAGTATATAAAATATTGGAATTCACTCACATTAAAATTAACCGGATTAATAATCAGATATCGGATCTTGGGTGCAATTTGAGGTATATGACACTTGTGAATTTAGAATTTCATTAAGCTCGATATGTATGTGGCGGCGCTCAGATGAGAAATGAATCAATATGTTTTATTTATTAAGAAACAAACATTCATACATTCAGGAAACTGAAGGTCTTTTATTTTATTTAAATATAATCTTAGACGTACAGATATTTGAAGCAGGCAGCCAGCCTCTACAGCATGGGTCTCCAGACTACGGCCCGTGGGCCGGATCCAGCCCGCCCAGGACGAAAACAGATTATACGTAACTCCAAGTCGACCATGTCATGTGGCCCGCGCGACATTTTTAAAGGTGATGTTTGGCCCTCTGGTAAAAAAGTTTGGAGACCCCTGCTCTACAGTATCATGATCCCACATTTGATAGGACAGGTTATCTTTGAGCGTATTAGGTTCTCCAACACATATGTCTATTCCGGATTTGATCCCTATATATTTGCGTAGGAAAAAAGATTTGTAACAAATATGTCACCAATGGTCCTGATCCATTTTGCAGGCCTGAACTTTATTCTACATTAATGACGGCCATATCTCAGCGACCCAGCGAATGGACCTTCGTATTTGTCATATAGATTACCTACTTTTTACTTGAGGGAAAACTCGTAATGCGACGCGGAATTTATATGGCAACCGTTTGTCTTTTTATCATGTAAATGATAACTTGGGACAAATGTCCATAGCAAAACTGTAGTCTACATTTTTGAGCTAAACTAAATAAAATACTTGAAACAAGAGAAATTTCTCAGTTCGATGGAATTTTCTTATTATTATTTCTCCGATTATTCGAAAACGGCTAGACCGAGTTAGAAAAATATTTTTTTTTGTTTAAAAGGGTATTCCTAAGTGAACCCATTTTTATGCCGTCAGAATCAGATGGAATCCTAAAAAACTCGGGGGAACTCTTCAAATATTATAGACACCTATAGCAATTCGGGTATTTTAATTATATACCAACTTTTCTTTTGCTTTCCAGTAAATTGTTGAAAGGCAGTTATTATAAGTATATATTTTAAATTTGTTGTAGTTATAATAAGTAACTGGAAGTACAAAAAGTGAACATGATATCGAATCCTAGCTGGTTATCTCTTGCAAAGGAAATGGAGTAGAAAGTTCTCAGGGGAAAAAATCGTACTTTTCCTTTAAGTTGTTCATCATTGTTCTGTGAAACAATTGGAACTACTCTAATATTCTTCTTAGGTTGTTTTAACTACCTATCTCTAAGTGGAACGATAGTGTAATAAAATCTATCTGATGGTCATATTATATTTTCGTGGTTAAAGAACCAAATACTTGGTCCCCTTGATCTATAATAATAGGACCACTAATTATGATCAGTTAGTTAGGTGTATTTATTATGTTAATAAGTAACAACTATTTAACTAGTACCAGTTTATTTTTCTGTATATATTTGTATGGCACGGTGCATACTTTTTTCTTTGTTCCACTATACCTAACCAATGGGGATGACGACTGGGTTAAAACTATATAATTCTATTTAGTCCGTCAGTTATTATGGAAAAATATGGGTCACGTATTTTTTGGTTTGTCAATATATTAAAAATCGACAAAGTTATAGATCATCAAACTTCTGGAGTCGGGGCTTGAGACGTCACTCCTAGGTGAAAATTGTACCTAGGAGTGACGTCACTCGAAACTTCTAAGCACTCTATCCTCGTCATTTTTTGTTTGTCAAACAAAAGAAAAAATACGTGTACAATATTTTTTAATAATCTAACTGACGAACTAAACAGTTTTTTTTTGTCGTCTAGCCCATTGCTGGTATCAGCGTAATTCGTCCCATTCGTTTTTCGTTCAATTCGTATTTCGTCTCATTCTATATTCGTCACACATTCTTTATTAAGACTATTCTTTATTATTTATACATAAAGAATGTGTGAAGAATATAGAATGAGATGAAATACGAATTGAACGAAAAACGAATGGGACGAATTACGCTGATACCCAATTGCTGGCTTACCCTGATACATTCATAATTTTCATTACTTCGACACTACAGATACATCGAAATAGAAGAGACAATTCTGAATACTTTTTATAGAACTTATGAATACCTAACAAAGATTTTCATGACCTAATTATGAACTAAACTTTAGGTACTTGGAAATGTTCGCAAACCAATATGAGCACATGTACTTACCATAAGTGAACGATATTCTATCTATACTGCCGTGCACTTCGGAGTTTTTTTTACAATCCTGCGGTTTTTCCTTACAAATCCAGCGGACTTTTCTAATTTCTGTAAGTGCTTGACTAAGAGTTTTAGCATAATTTAAATAAACGCAGCTTGCTTTTTTAACACTTCAGTGTTACTGAACTTCAATGAAACTAAAATCACTGGTTTTTGTTAATTTACACACTGTGTTTGATTGCCGCTGTAAGATCCATAATTTATCTGACTTACCCTAAGCGCTCCATGTTATTAAATACACATTTCTTACTATAATTTTCCTTTCCAGCGATAACGTTTTAACTCTATATGACGAGGAATGCCTAAAAACATTACCTTCAGGTTCCAGATCATCTTTGGTCACCTTGGTGATTATGGTATAAATAATCCAATATCCGCTTTGATTGACCGCAATATCAGCTTGATTTCCGGTGTATTGCACTTGATGTGTTTCTTCAGTCAATCTAAATATCGCGTTGATAATAAACTACGACCGTTACATAATAAATTGGCAGAGACCAGCACAATCCTTACGTTCTCCAAAGAAGACTGACCTTCCATCTTTCAACTTCAAGTTTTCTCTTTTAAATCTACAACGTCTTGCATTTCATAACCAACCTCAAAAAGGATTTAGTACTAGATGGTAAGTAATAACAAATGCCCTCTCTGCGACCTTACCCAATAATCAGATATTTACCTAATCCAAGCCAATAATCAGATATTTTTGGCTAATGTAATGTTGTTACTCTGTCAAGATACGATATATAAATATGTATACTTATTTCAGTTAGATCGGACCACTGAAACTAAAGTTACCATCGGATTAATAAACATATAAACATAGAACACCAACGGGCGCCTCTTGTCGACTCATACACCTAACCGTAAATAGTTGAGCCCTTCACGCAAAGAAGAAGGTAAACATAGAAGACACTTTCATTCTTTAAGATATTGCTAGACCTAACTAACGCAATTTCGGCAATGGACATTTTGCAACCTGGACTACAAAATATGAATATAACTACTAGAGCATTATTACTTATTAGCTTTCCATAGCAAAATTGTATGTGACCCCTTCCGCTGTTTAATTTTACAAGCTTTTATTTTATTATTTCAATTTTTTTTTTGCTGTAAGTAAGTACCTATTATCGTGTGATTATATAATAAAAAAGAAATAAAATAATGAATTCATTTATTCATGCATACATTGAAATTCCCTTTAAGCCATTAGTGATAAGATGAAAAGAAACCGAAAAATAAAAAAGTTGTTCATTTGAACGTAGTTAATAAAGAATAAAAGAAATATCTTTCAAAGCGTAACTAGGTAGTAAACAATTTTCACCCTTCCCGAGAAACAGAAGACAAAAATCCTTGATTAACATTCCCTAAAACAAAACTGGATGAGCTCGCAAAGTAAATTCACATTGCTGTTTGTTACCCGAACGAGCGATTTCAAATATATTTTGAGTATTTATACTACAACACCGCCAGCTCAAATCGAAGCTTAATAGAAAGGAGTAAAGTCGATTTCAGATTGTCGATTAGGGTATGGGAAAATGTGAGTGTGACGCCATGAAAAATTTATTCCTCAATGATAGGGAGGTTAACGAGGCGAGGTTTCCCTCGTTTAACCAGCCATAAACTGTGCTAATGTGACGTCAGATCGCGCTGCAATCACCTAAATTATTGAATAAACACGTAATTCGTTCAGAGTTTTGATGAAATAAACTATGGGGCGCAGGGCGTCTCCCTGGAGTAGCCTGATACTAGTACAGACTACAGCTATATTAGAACAACATTTATTATTAACGGTCTAGTGAAAAGGAGTACTAGTCACATCACATATAAACTAGCTATAGCCTAACCAAATTCTATTTGGCCCTGAAATAGTGTAGTTACAAGCAGCTTACATAATTATGGCAATAATGTGCGTCCGTCACCGCTACAGTATGAAGTTCTTCAAGAGGGGAGTGAATAGGTTTTTAAAGGGTCCCTGGTGTTGCAAGCGTCCATAGGTATGTTTGTTTGCCACCCTAGTTGTATTAAAAAAAAACAACCAATAGGAACGCTCATCTGAAGCACAGCGCAAAGTACGTGCGTTCTCATTAGCTGTTAAATGCGGTACAGAGCACACTGACCGACGACTGTAAGAAAAATCTATAATAATCCTAAACAATTGCTCAAATTTACAAAAGCATCCAAATGTTGATCAAGCATTAATTAATTACAAATTACAACTCACATCATTAAATTAATGTTAGCAACTTGAGCTTCAACCATCACTGCTTCTAATGATCAAGATTTCAATTTGGTTCGATGGCCCTTAATTAAATACGAATCTCTTATTGATGCTCATTGCCTCCCCAGAGAGTAATACGTTTCTGTCAAAAATTATATTCTTGGGGCAAGCTTTTTAATGCCAAGGTTAAGGTAACATATTGTATAGTCGCTAACTGCATGAGCTACGGCAGCCGAGTGGTTCGGACTTGCGCCTCTCAAGCAGTGCTCGTGGCTTCGAATCCTAGCTCGTACGTACCAATGAATTTTTAGGAGCATACGTACGAGGAAATATTTGATATTTTTCATTATCTTTTCGGTAAAGGAAGAACATCGTGGGGAAATCGGCATACATCAGTGAAGATAAAATGAGTATGTGAAGTCCCCAATCCGCACTGCGCCAGCGTGGGGACTACAGCCCAATCACTCACACCTATGAGAGTAGGCCTGTGCTGAAACTGACACGACGAACTGATATGACCAATCAAATGAAAGTGAGATAGTGAGCTGAGAAAGTGGATCTACTTTAGCTTCCAAGATTGGACCCGCACAAATAACACTAAAACACACTAACAGTTAAACTAAAGCTTACGAAGCAGCAAAGTGGTACCTTTTAAGGGTTCCGCACCCTTTGAGACTTGATTTTTTCACAAAATGTGTACCTATTTCTATTGCAGCTAAAGCAACAAGTAATAAAAACAAAATTAACTTAAAACTTTTTCATAAGTACAAGAGAAGATTTTTACGTTTTTTCAACAAAGCCTCGGCACTGCAAGGAAGATATGAGAAAAAAAGGAGTAAATGCCGAGATGACGAATGACAGAGGTGAATGGAAGGGAAAAACATGGTGTGCCGACACCCCACATAAACTGGGACAAGGTTAGGGAGATAATGATGATGGTTGTACGGAACCCTTCGAGTGAGAACCCAACCCGCACTTGACCGATTTTTCATTAAAACGCCACACATAAGTCCAATTATTTCACCATGGTTACAAAATTATATCGGAAAATGAGATGATAAAAGGTTGAATTTGAGGAAAAACAGGTTTCGCAAAAACATCCTTTCAAGCACTAAGCATTATTTAATAAAATGTCAATGGTTTTCCTACACTACATATCAACGGGAAATATACAAAATGCTCCTCAAATGCGAATCTGGTTTTCATTGGAATGAAAAGGAATATTAAAATGTTGAGGAAGCTCGAACTCGATTATACTACGAAACATAATTCTTTATTTTATATACTTATACTGCCGTCCTAATTCAAAAGGACTGTTATTCTCAAAAAAATCAAATTTCACTTTTAAACATTTTCGCATAGAAAATTATATCAATGGATCGTATGACATTTCCAAAAAGAAATCTAAGTTCATACAATTTTCCTAAAAGTCATTAAGAAAATTTAGCACATCTCCAAAATCATGACATTTACAAAACAAAAATAGTTTTTTTCTCAAAAAGATGAGTCTCACTGAGATGCGTTCTTTTGAATTATGACGGCAGTAATATCCCTATAGATTTAGAGAAACACAGAATGCAGTCACACATATTTCCGATATGAAACATTCTGCCATTTTTTGACGAAACTCTGCACAACTTACACACGGGCATCTTGTTCTGAATAGGTATATTAAACGAGTAATAATAATAAATACTGTGGAGACAATCTAACACAAATCCACCTAGTTCCAAACTAAGCAATACGTGTACTATGGGTAGACGATGACATCCATACTTATATAGATAAATACATACTTAAATAGATACAAAATATTCAAGACTCAGGAACACTCGTGTTCATCACACAAATATTTGCCATTACCAGGATTTGATCCGAGACATCTAGCTTCGTAGACGGTGTCTCTTCCACAAGGCTAAACCAATGAAAGAGTAAATCCCTGCGTTGCGTGCAAAATATTAAGAATAATGTAAATGGGTTATTCTTCAGAAATATGTCTGGTCACCTTATTCCTCTGGCCCTTTTTCATATATGGAGACAGATTACTAAATGTATGGAGACAGAGGAATAAGACGCAGACATACTTCTGAAGAATAATCCAAATATACTTCATAAAATGTTCTATAAATTTAATGTTAAGTCTCGGAAACAGCTGAAACGGTTTTAATTAAATTAATTACAACGATAGAATGTAAATTCAAAGTGAAGATAGACAGTTTGTTATCCTCAAGAAAAACAAAAAATGTCCTACCGAACGAAGCACGGTGACCCAGGGAGTGTTTATTCATCGATAATTCAAACGAGTACCTTTTTTCCTATCTTCACGGTTCACACCAAAGGGTGCCAACGGAACCCTATTAGTAAGCCTCCGCTGTCCGTACGTCACAGGGTTCTCTAGCTTTTGAACCGTAATAGGTAGAGACTTAAAATTTTCACAAAATGTACCTATATTTCTGTTGCCACTATAACAACAAATAATAAAAACAAAATAAAGTTAGAAAGAAAAGGGCGTCCCCATACAAGAAACCTATTGTGTCGGTCAGTCACAGGACAATGTATCTTTTGAACCGTAATAGACTTGAAATGTTCACAGAATGTGTATTTCTATTGTCGCTAAAAGATAAAATAATAAAAAGAAAGTTAAACCAAGAATTAAAGAGGTCCCCATAACAACAACGAAACATGTTTTTATCGGCGTATTTGCTCGATTTTAATAATTTTTATTGGTAGATGCTTGATATGTTTACAGAACGTGTATTTCTATTCGGTACCACAATAACAACAAATAATAAAAACAAAATAAAGTTTAAAATAAAAAGGGGTCTCCATACAATAAACGTGGTTTTTAGCGTATTTTTGCTCGACGGTGGTACAGAACCCTTCGTGTGCGAATCCTATTCGCACTTGGCCGGTTTTTTATAGCCTATTTTGTGTCCCACTGCTGGGTTATCACCCGCGGTTGAACATTTACATGAAAGCGGTCAAATTTTGCATTAATTTTAAAATGCATTTTATCAGCCCATTTTCATTTAATTTCCCTTTACAAATGAAACGAAAACATATAATAAAGCGTAACTACGGCAATAAAGTGAAAACTATCATCTTTTACGAGTTGCAAGGGTTCCAATAAAAGGGAGAGTGGGCATCGCCGTTAGCAGCCTGTGATCGTGTGCCAATGGCTCATTTTGGAGCATCCCTTCCTTTCGCTCTTGTGCCGTAATCTAAATTTTACGGATCGTTTGAAAAAATACGAGTCTTGCGCACTTGATCGACGTTACCATAAAGAGGGTCTCAGTTAGTCGGAGTCTTGTTTGTATTAATTCCACTCAAAGACAATACAATACTATACAATTACAAGGTATTATAAAACCGCGATTAGAATACGATTCCGAAGTACCGTTTGCTCAAAAGTACATACAATTAATAAATATAGTTATAAGTCCATCTATTATATCTCCATATCTCCATAGTATTCATTTTCATCTCCCTAAGTTAGACTATACCTAGTCCAAAGAGATTTTATGCAATCCGAGAATCCGACTTATAACAAGAATCGGACAAACATACATACCTACTAGTTACGAAATTTGGCACATGTGTGTTAGAAGCTGGTATAGAGTAACATATATAAAAACTGTGCAATTCTAACAATATTACATACATAATTTACGGGTCGAATTGATAACCTCCTTTTTTGAAGTCCGTTAAAAGTTCACCTTGTGTCACTCTTTCATGGTAGGTACTAAATATTAAAGTTAACCGGAAAATACACGCAGCCGGTTATACAATCCCTAGCCGATTTTTCAACCATGTTTACGAACTAATTTAGCTGCCACGTCCTTTCGCTTGAAAGTACGGCAAGCCAAGACAGAGAATGATAGATCTGGGATCCTTCCGAGTACTTTGCCGCCTTAAGTAATCCTTTGAACTCGTGAATTGATTCATCGCGTATTTGTCACTGTGATGAATCACCCAACCTTTTTCAGGGAAGATATGCTTTGTGTGTGATTTATTAGGTTACCTATGAGAGGTGAGGCTTCTAGCATACCTATAGAATAAGTAATAGACAAAAAAACATAATTATCAAATTTGCTCACAAAATTTGAAAAGAATCGGTTGTAAAATGCGACCTGTGTGCGAAAACAGCTAGACAGATGCCGGGCAGACATACGAAAGCATTTTTGTCCAACCCGAAAAGGTGGTGCTTCTCTCTCGTTCGGTTAATTTTACTAAAGTCCTTGCACAGGACAAAAACCACTTCGATCCCTTGCGAGGAAAGAAAAGAAGGGCGAAATAGTACATTGTGTATCAAGGGCGGTAAGTAAAGAATTACAAACGAGTGTTTGTTACAAGGCCGAGGCGAAGCCGAGGGCTTTAATAATACGAGTTTGTAATTCCTTTACCGCCCGTGGCACACACAATGTTTTTCATCACACTTGTGAGGAAATCTAATTAAAATAACCTTACTTAACCTAAATAAAATTGTAAAACTGACAGTGACATTAGTGACATAATATCCATAGATAATGCGAATATCGAGTCACGTTCGGAAACCATAACGGTAAATACCTAAAACGGTTGATTTTATATTTGCAAAATACTGAAATACACTATTTAAACATTAAATCAATGTTACAAAAATATGTGTTTACATGTATTTGCAATAACAGTTCTCTTTAAATAATATTTCAGTGATAAAAGTTAAAAAAGTAAATTGGCATTTCCTTTGAACATGACAAATAAGAGTAACAAAACCATCGTTTCAAATTTAAAAAGAAAACCATTACGCCTTAGGGCGTAATAGGTCATTTACGGCCCGCAAAACCTACGTGTAATGACACCATTTTCGAGCAAGTGTGATGAAAAAACCGTTACAAATTCTTATCCAAACCACAGAATGAGTAAAAGTACTACGTACAAAAGTCTCTCTATTTTTCAGAACGTGACGGATGCTTTATCTTTATTTATCGCGCGACAAAGCGTAGCATCATAAGCCTACTGATACCGCAATGAACGTGTTAACGACTTGTTGTACGACTATTAGTGTCCAACGCAACTTTCGGTTTCGGCCTAGTTTATTTAATTTATTTGTAATAAGGAGTGTCAATATGTCATATTAATGATTAATTCAAATATCAGAAACCGAATGATTAATATGCAATTGACAACATTTCAAATTATATGAAGTGGGCTAAATCAAAAACCATTTCGGCAAATATGCTTCCCGTATGTAACGAGGCAGTTATTTTATTTTTTTACCCGTTAATTTCCAAGATAATCGCGAAAAACTGTAAACCGGAAATGTGACGTAGATAGTACGTACATAGACAATAGACCAAAGACAAAACTAAATCTATCATTTTTTTTCATGTATCCGGTTGTCACACTCTGTCAAAAGTTTTCAAATGACATTGTCAGTTCTTACATTTCGGTGTTAACGACTATTCTTATTTTACGATATTACTCTCGCTCCACTTGAAATACTTGATGACTTGGCTTTTATAACGGACACTGCTGCTTCTTTTCACGCTTACATCGCAATAAAAACGGATATCGCTGCTTCTTTAAACGAAAATTTGGCACTTTTATTTGGACTTATTGAACCTCATAAAAATGAAGACCTCAGATGGATTTGTGCAAGCATTTAGTGCCAACTTGCCATGGGTTGATACTGCCATGATGTTAGAGTTCATACAAACGGACGATAAATATAATTTGGCTGGGATACGAGGTGCAAAAGCTGCCTTATCGTCTCGAACTTCGTATAGTGCCGCTTCGTACCGTATAGATAGTTTCTACCCCATATTGTGTGCCCTACATTGAGCCCTGTTTTTGCTTTACATATACCTGTACCTGTATATGAAACAAATAACATTATCCTAAGAAATAAAACTGTAAGGCTTAGTGCGAGTATATTTATTTTCCAAATATATAAGTTTGTGGTTCCAAATTACAATGTGTTTTTTTGTCTTTTGTCGCTACCTTAACTAGTATGTTTTGGGTTGTCATAATAGGGCAGCACATTACACTTCAGGATGCAGAAGATGGTGTAGGTTCATCATGAGAGGTTGACGGTGCTGCCTGGTTTGCTTCTTTTAACGGTCTTCTTGTGAGTGATGCTGGAAGACGAGGTTTCAGTTTTGCATTGACATTCATGACTTTCCAATATCTATAGTTTCCCATGTCTTTCTCCAACTGTGAAATGACAAATAGGTATAATAAGCATAAGCCTGAACACCGTGAGGGTGATTTCAATGCACACTGCAAGAATTTGTAAGTGCAAGTGCCAATAACTATTTACGAAAGTCCTATATAAACAAGGTTATATTAGCTAGTTAAGTTAAATATCACAACACATGAGTACGTACAGTAAACTTTATCAGTAAATAGTCCACTACCAATCTAATACAAAGGTGGGCTAGGTTAAGTATATTATTCGGTTGTACTTACATCGAGATGATCTTCACAGATGAATATCCTTTTAGGAACACGATCTAGCCCCGCCGCTCGACACCATGCCTCATTTTGCCCAGCAGGGACACAAAAAAACTTTTTTTGTGGTGTCAGTCTTGTGTTATTACTACACGTTCTTATAAACAGTTTTTAGTTTCTTTTGATGCCATGTTTTCGTTTTTACTTGTAATTTTATTGAAGAAAATTTGTGTTGACAATTATATGACAATGACGTAAACCTCAAATCAATCAACCGTCACGACCCATTTTTTTTTTAAAGCAAGGGGCAAAGGAAAATGCGTACTCGTGACGTCATATGTCGTTTACGACCTTTCAAACATTCGCTATTTTTTCACTTGATATTTTTGAATGAAAAATTGCTTTTCTGGGAAAATAAAAAAACACGTATACCTTAGAATTTGATTGTTTTTCAATACATAACATAAAATAGCCCACTTGAAAAAATGAAATGTTGTCAATTTAGTAAAAATGGTAGACTGATTATGATTATCATTTCTTTCTTACCACGAAAACATGACCTTATATGGATGTTTCGGTGTTTCGAACTAAGACCGAATCCGAAATTGGGTTTCGGCCGTAAAACCTAGTTTCGATCGGAAACTAACGCCTAAATGCCGATAGAGACAAACAGCGCCTCACCATTAGGGCATTTCTCCAGAAATATATCTGCGACTCATTCATCTGTCTCCATACATTTAGTATGAAAAAGGGCCAGATGAATGAGGTGACCGCAGACATATTTCTGGAGAAATGCCCATTAGTGTCCGACCGAAACTAAACTGTCCGGTCGAAACCGAAACTTCCATATAAGGAAATGATTATGAAGAAATTCAGTCAAATTATTAAATAACATATTAATCATTCAGCCTCTGGTATTTGAAGTAATTATTAATAAAACATCATTATCACTTCGTAATTTCAAATAAATTATTTGTGCTTTTTGTAATAACAAATGTTCGATCGCAGCGCGAAACCGAGTTCGGTTTCGTTTTCGGCTTTAGGCTCGGCCGGAGGGCAGCCCAAACCACAACTAAGCCGAAACCCGTTTTATTGCTGAAAATAGGCCGAAACCGAAATTTCGGTCAGACTCTACCCAAAAAACAAAATAAGGTTAAAAATAAAAGGGGGTTCCCATACAAGAAACGTGTTTATTTGGCGCTTTTTTGCTCATCGTCCTTCGTGTACGAATCTGACTCACACTGGGCAGTTTTTTAGAACAGTTTTATGAAGTGAAGGAAGTTGTGAAACGAAGGTCAGATCC
The DNA here is from genome assembly GCA_947034925.1 of Eudemis profundana. NCBI lineage: Eukaryota > Metazoa > Arthropoda > Insecta > Lepidoptera > Tortricidae > Eudemis > Eudemis profundana. The sequence goes on from OX344809.1 coordinate 5,634,503, forward strand.
ATTACAAATTAAAATGGCAGTGGGAAGTTTCAAGTGGGATCAAGGCAATAGCTCCTCGACAGGTGCTCGCAAACTTTGTTAATAAAAACGATATTGAATGCCGCCAGATCCCGGGATTTAATCTCTTCTTATTCTGATTTTATAAGAAGCTGACATCAAATTTTCGATATAATATTCCAGACTAGTCGGCCCGCTTGTGACTTCGTTTGTGGGGGTTAAATAAGTTATGTCTTTTTTTGCTTTGGCCACCATCGAAATATAATGTTTGGAACGATAACTTCTAACAAAATTGACGTTGAAACTTGCCCCACACGCCCACTTTTTAAAATCAATACGTCTTATGTATCAGTGGTATTGATAACCAACTTAATGTTTACTATGTGTGAGTCTAAAATCATTTATGACAAATATTAGTATTAAGTTTCAGAAGTCTTCATTTTTGGATAAGTTGCATATCGTTTAAAAAACAAAAATCTGTGATTGGTTACAAAGTTTATTAACCTGTAATGTTAAAAATACGACCAATACGAGTAGCTACATTTGCTAAAGTCAAATCAAATTATCCTTCGTGTATCGTGTATTAGACCTAAGTTGGCTGTCGATGACACCATTATTTCACATTTTAACGCCTAACCCGCTGAATCTGAGTTAAATATCTATGTGAATGTGATTTACTTCCTGAATTAAAACTTACCAATTTATTCGATATGTATTGTTTCACTTAGGCGTTGGTTAAGTGTTATATTATTTTAATTCTCAGAGGTAATATTGTACATTGTTTAATCTTTTACAGTTCACTCATGGAGAACTCAAAAGTATGGGAATATTATTCCAAAATACAACGTAATATTAGACTAATTCTACGTTACCTTGTGACGATTGTACAATAAGAGCATAATAAAAAAAAACGCAGTTTGAAATTGAAAAAGGCTCAAGAGTCGAGAAGACTCGAGAAATCGGGCTCGAGAATTCCCGTGTCTCGCGGGAAATGAAAAAGGCCAAGAAATCAGAAACCCTAATCCTTGCGTGCTTGCGTGTACTGAAAACAGAACATATGTTTTCAGATGTTTATATTGCGGAATACCGACCGATACTGCGGTAGTGTAAAGATTTCCATAAGCTTTCGTAATAATTTAAAAAGGATAATTTTGCCTATGAGTTTACAAAATACCGAAATAAACTCGGGTTTAGTTCATCGCCCGTTACATCTTTTATAATTCTAAATATTCACTTAGAGCATTGGTCTTTTTAATGCAAATTAGTGTTCGTCAGTGGCAATAATGGTTTATCTCCGCGACAGACGTTATTTTTGGGCTTTATTCAGTTTCAAATTAAATCTCACCCACGGTTCTTCTACTTAAACGATTTCCCCGAATCCGGAATGGGTTTAAGTTAATAGGCTTTGCAGAATGGATCCTGCGGGGCATGTTCATCACGCTCCTTAGGGAGAGTTTTCGGCTCCTAACATGTTACATAAACTCTTAAGTCCGGCTTTATACCTAATTATACCATGAGCAATGGCGTTATTATTATTGACATCATGTTGATTGAAGAACTATTGGGTAATTTGTGGTTTTGGTACGTTAGATTTGAAAGAGCGAATGCTTAACATATTTTTTTTCTGTCTACCTTAGGCCCCTCTAGTTTGTCTCTGAAGTTGAAAATAAAAAAACGGTTGCGTGGAATGGATGAAAAAAGGTTTTATTTACGGCCATTTGTCATTTTTAATTTGCGGTTTTTGAACACAATCATACAGAGCGAGAGCTTATAATATGTATGTAGATAAAGCAGTGTATGTAACTGTACATAATGAGGCGTTAAAACACTCGTGTGATGTTATCATTAAACTCTCCTGTCAGCGCGTTTCTTAAACCTACACTCGTATCTTAATGCCTTTCATTATGTAACAGTCTCATAAACTACTATAAAACATTGAAATAGTCTTCTTACGATTTTATTATGTGTAGAATCGACAGATTAACTGCACATATACTTACCAAATAATAATAAAAGGAAAGGAAGTAATAAAATAACCATCACAATATTAATAAACGTAGCGTGATTAAGTATTTAAGTACCAATTAATATTTGATCCCGGATTCGCGCAGCTGTCTTTGTCACAGTAATTGACTTGTTGTACCTACCTACATACGCTGGACTTTTCTGTTCTTAATTGCTGTCAATTTGAGAAAATACTAACAATTTTTTTTGTTTATCTTAGTTATAGATAAATTACCGAGAGAACGGAATTGCATATGTAGTGATATTGTGTGTTTACAGTTTTACAGCCATTCTATATTTGAATTTTCTAGTTTCCCGTACTATCAGCATAAAAAGAGGTTTGTTATATATTGAAGAAGTAACACCAAAATAATTTCAAACTATAGCACGTTTATCTTAAATAAACGTTGTAACATAATCTTAAATTTAGTCGCTTCATTTATACGACCAGAAAACCAGACTCGAAAAAATGAGAGACACCGACTTTATATAAATTATCAAAGGTAACTTATTCAAAGAAAGTTTATTGTTACAGCAAAGGAAAAACTCGAATGAGGTTGTGTGTTCTTGAGTGACAGATGATAAAAAATATGATTTCGTTTTACTAGCTCGACGCGTATTATGCAGATTGAACGAGGTTGGACAACATTGTGGGTTACAGGATGTTTCGGTAACTACTATCTGTGTAAGAATGTTTTTTTGGAAATTCAAGCCCTATGGGCAATTCCACGACAGAGTGTAACTAACATAAGCTACCAATTTTTCGCGTGTTTTTAATTGGTGGTGCAAATTCAAGTGTTAAAATTATCTATTATTAGGTGTATCTATGGAGTAAATTAAAGTTATGCTTACCTAGATTAAAATTAATGCTTAAATTTACGCGTTAAATAAATAAACACGAGAAGAATTGGTTACTTCTGTAACATTTTCATGGAATTACCCGATACGTTTTAACCGATTTGTTATAGCAAAGAAAAATTACGTCAAGTTACTTTACTTTTTAAGTTTTTGTACCCTATAATGCCTCAATGTTTCATTTGTGACAACGTATACAATGTGAGCAAATAATTAAAACGTAGATTCACTTCTCAAACAATAAAACTCTTGGTGAAAACTTTAAAAAAATATGTATACTTGAGATTTTCTCTTTTTCAAACGAATTAAATAGTATTTTTTTCAATGTATGTTAATATCACTCTGATTGACGTCGCTTGTCACAGTATAATCTTAACAAAAATCGCAATACATTACGTCTTCAAACATTTGAATTATGGGCAAGTTGGCCTCATATCCAATACAAATCTCATGCATATCACATGAAAGCTAGTTACATAAGCTTAATTTTGTACTATGAGGACAAACTCCCAAAGCCGAGAGAAGAGAGTTATCACCCTTCAAATACTGGGTGTTAAAGAGTTAATTGATAGTTAAGAATCAATTAACTCATAATTAGGTTATTTTTTAGTGGTCTTAGTGACTAGTGGTCTTAATAACAATTATAGCATATGCTGTTGTCAATAAATCTACATCCGTTATAATTGTATTGGTGATGAGGCTGGGTGCCGTACATTTCTGCCCGTCATTCAAATCAAAGTATACTAAAAACCAAGTTATTTTTAAATGTCGCTTGATAAATTTTGTTTAGTTTGAACCTACATTTTAATTAAATTTGCTATTACACCACGTGTATGCTTGAATTATTTTATTTCACCTAATCAATAATTATTTCAATTAATCTATCTAAAAATACAGTTGATTGAAATAGGTACTAATTCTAGGTATTTTCTGAAAATAGTATAATTTGGTTAAAATACGTACTACTTAAAATGATTGAAAATTCTTCAGCTATCATTCCCTTAATGGATGGTAGTTATCTACAAAACACCCCTATTCGGAATTCTTAAATAGCGCCTTTTCGTCAGTACCCACCTTAGCATTTCCACACCTTCCAAAAATGTCACCCGTCAACGACACTCCCTGTCCGTTTCACTTCACAAGGGTTGCAAAGAAAAGGACAAAAATTGTCGTCGACGACATATCGGTGTCATTATCGGCACGTGTGAGAACGCTTACTTCGTAACAGCTTAAAGACTGAAATGATATGTATAGTATAAAATAAACGAGTTACTTGTGTAAGACTGAAAGCGACCAAGAAGAGTATTACGTAGGTACGTAGGCACAATATCGCAAATTACAAAAGCAATCTGTTAGGACTTGTTAATAAGCTTCCAAAGACGCCATCATAAATTTCCAGAGACAACAGAAATTTAATATCGACGCGAAAGATGTAATTTTACGTGAAAGTTTTGCAATAGATAGCTAACTTCGTCTCATTGGAACTCCCGTTTAGGTGGAGGAGTTATTGAGTGCTACTTTCCACGTAAATCAATATGCCTTGAGTGAACAATACGGGTTCTATTGGGTTTAGTTTCTGACGCAATTTACCTGGTAACAGGGGCGAGTTAGGCCCGGCAATTTATGTGTCTCACGTCTTTATCCACACCCTGTATGTACCTACATTTCTTGTCTTAATTAGTGTCATAACTGAACAAGTAAATCATTTCTGAAGTCGTTATTAGTGGGTCGAGTTAACGACATTTATTTGCGCTACAAATTAAATTTAAGGGTCTGCAAAATATTTTACTCCGAAACAGCCGAAATTAAACTATTTAAACACAAATGTAAATTTCATATTTTAATTAAATTTGAACCGTTTGCAGATCGATCAACCCAGTGGTATGTTTGTGGCGAAGCTAATACTTTTATTAAGTCGTTTTTCTTTGAGTACTTTCATATACTTATTGTCTGTATTACCTATTTTTTGGAGGGGTAATGATACAAATCTAGAGAAGGTCTGTGGGCAATAATGGTTAGGAACCACTGGTGTAGGGCAAGGCAAGAGAATAATGGTTGATAGAAATTGAGTGGCGAACTAGCGATTGCCAACATGTCCAAATATACACGTATAATACTCATATAAAATGTACGCCCTGTATACATGTTACAATTTATTACAACATAAAATTTGACGTTTAGGTAAAAAACTAACCTTATTAACAACTAGGTAAGTCGAGTATTTTACTTGAGACACAAATAATTTGATGTATTTCTTCATTAAAGCAATTATCTTTACATGCTAAACCTAACACATTAAAACAAAACTATTGCTTTGCCAATCCGCGATATGATAACGAGTTAGTCAATTAGTGTCAACCCGTTATACCGACTTGCGTATTTTATCATGTATTCACATGCAAATAAATATAACAAACCACTAGAAATATACAAAGCTCGTCACGTGTTTCGCCTCTCTACCTCATCCTCGGGAGATGTTGACAGTCCGGCGTCCGTTGATGGAATGAGGTGGACCTCATTCCAGCAACGGACTAATTGACTAACACTTTATCATATCGCGGATTAGCACAGCAATATTTTTGTTTTAATTAACATGGATTTCCACAAAGTAACACCTGATTCAATCAATTACCTAATACAATAATGATTATAAAATTGTAGATATAGCTCAGCCGCCCCTCTGATAGAACACAGCGAACACGGAATACGTCATTCTCGCCACCTGAAACGGAAAATGAAAAATGAAACGAGAAAACGGAAAATTAACGGAAGATTAACTTAAGCTAACGCTAATTTTTATCCCGGCTCTGTGAGGACGCTTTACTAAAACCATTCGGGTGTATTTATTTTACTTTTCATTACTACTTAACTGTGCCTAAATTATCGCATAAGATTATTTTTGGGCTTGCGAAGTGATACGAATCAGGAGCATTCTACAGAAACGTTCAGTAAGCGACATTACCTTTTTAGGGTTCCGTACCAAAATGGTAAAAAAGGAACCCTTATGGTGCGACTCTGTCTGTCTGTCCGTCTGTCACAGTCAGATATCTCATGAACTGCTATCGATTTGAAATTTGGAATAGTTTTAAAAGTCGCTAACCCGAGCCTACTAAGATATAAAAAAAAATCTTTTACCATTTTTACTTTTTTTTTTCAAGGGGGCCGAAATGGGAGTTTAAAGTTGTTCTATTGTATCAAGTGGTGTATCATCTCATCTAATGAAAGGGCTTAATTTGTAGATTCTAAAACAATTTATTTTTTCTTAATTAGGTAGGTATGTACTTTTTGATTTAGGATGATAAACGTTCAAAAAAATACCATTCCCCCATTTTCTTCAAAGTTACTAAACAGAAAAATCTGTAATAATAACCAATTATCAATATTACCCTAAGTATTATAGGAAAAATATAACGGTTTTCCTAGCATGCACCGTTTTTTTAGAAATTTGCAAAAATCGTAACACATACTTGCTCTTACTAAACTAACCGCCATACAGTTTTTCTTGAACTATTCACGTAGGTATACTACTAGTTTGTACGGAACCCTCGGTGCGCAAGTCCGACTCGCACTTGACTGGTTATTTTTTATCAATAATTCTGAGAAATAGAGTTAGGAAGCTGACCTGAATATGAATGTATAAATAAAATCAATAATTATTGTGGGGACAATCTTACACAAATCGTCCTAGTCCCAAATTAAGCAATGCTTGTATTATGGGTACTAGACGACGATATACTTACTTACATAAATAAATATAAACTTAAATAGGTACATAGAAAACATCCAATGCATATGGGATACGAATTTAAACGACTCAACTTGGTATAAAATAACATTTAATAAAAATAAAAACTTAAAAATATCAAATTAAACAAGCTAATTTTGCCCCATTTTCTAAAGTAAAAAAAAAAAACAAAAACCTATTTTGTGCCAGTAAATAGTATCCCACAATAAATTATTGTCACCGTAGTTAAACTTTTCGGTGACAAACACTTAGAATCTTTGCTCGCGAATTTGGACACAAGGTGCTCACAGTTTCGTGACTTATTCAATAACTCTCTTTATTCTTATTTATGAAAAAGAAACTCCAAATCATTAGTGTTTGTGCACAATGTTTGAATATTATGAATATTATATTAGGATAAAGTACAAAGTATAAGTAAAAACACAAAGGTAGGGTGCATAATACTTATGTAGCTATAGGGAACGTGCACGACGAAGGTTGAAATGACCCGCCCCATATGAGAGCTTAATCTAGAACTACGAAGCCTCAAAGGTCTCCTACGTTAACAGACTGTACTTTACATTAGTTATGGCCAAATACGTGATCGACTAAGTAGACCTACTACGTTGTGACGACTCGTAACCCATGGTACTCTTCGGACTAGTGTGGTTTGGAGAGCCCGCACTCATATGCCTGGGTTTCAGCTAAGACTACATCCTCATACTACTGGAAGTGAACATTCTACATAAATGGACAACTACTAGTTTTAACTAAGACCATAGAAGATCTTTAAGTTAAAATCCCCAACCGAGCTCCGTTGATGAACAAGCCAAGTTTGCCGAGATAAAGAATAAATCCTATTTCTACCCTTGTACGGGGCATCAAGCGCCGCTCTCCCAGCTATCAGTCCCAAACTACCTGTTTTTGGCAATCTCAGCTCGTCCAGTGGATAGGGTGCGAGCAGTAATGACAGGAACCAGGGAAGAGGGACCGTGATGGACTTCTCAGAGCCTCTTTTATACGCGGGATAACTTGTTCAGAACTTGCCATACATTTGTTGGCATCAGCTAGGCAACCCTACCTGACTCGGTCTAATTTAACCGAAACGGTCTCACGCACTACCACTGCGAGTGCACTAATCCTTGGTTCTTACAAAGAGTAGGGTGAGCTAATAATGAGCTACTTATTAACGATGCCTACCCTATCAAAGAATAGAGAATTCTGAGAGACCTATATTCCCCCTGCGCCTTGGCATCAGGGATTATCGCTCATTTCGGCAACCATAACTTTCTGTAAAAGGGTTCCGTGACCAATTCTAAGAAGTAATTTCCTCCTTAGCTTTAAACGTGTTAGTATATAGATGGTCCAAGAACCCCATGGGTTCAGCTCGTCGCTCAGCGTGAGAAATCCCTGGTTTCTCTGACGTGTCAAGAGGGGCCGGCCGTTATTGTTACCAGATTCCCTGCCTCGACTTATTTTTGCGAGTACACAAAGTCAGACTGCCAACAATCTCTCGCCAAAACAGAGCTCTAATTATGCTACTCTGTACCGAAATGGTCAACATTCCCCGGTGTCCGTGTGGCACAAAAGAAACCCCTAAATTTAGATACAATCTGTGATGATCCTAATACCAAGGGTAATTACCTTGATTCTGTTTGAATCCAATCCATTCCATATATTTAATACTACAGACTCTGGAAGCTACACTAGAATTCAATGAAACGCCAAATAATCAAATATTTGCGGTTCCGAATACATTCTGACAGTGTTGCCAGAACTTGATTTCAAATATGCTACATGGGTAGGCATCAGACTAAATGTCAATCTAGAATCTACCGAAAGTAACTAAGACTAAAATTTCACCTGCAGGTTTGAATCCAACCTCCCTACCACCTCAGTCTCCGTGTACGGCGTTCACCTGCCCTAATAACCTGTCCCGCTAACCCGCGCTGATTTACTTATCCAGTTTAGAATGAACCGGTTGCCTAGGCATCAAAAACTCTCCCAGGCCATACATAAATATGAAGTTCCTTAGAACTAGTACACATACCTTAAACCACCGTCCATCACTTAATGGAATGAAAATAATTAGCACGCAGGTTACGCCCGTCCGAGGTGTCAGGTGAACACCTTCCTGCAACTTCCCCGGGGTGGGTTGCATGGAAATAAGCACCTTGTTGAATCTATCTAAAGTAAATAATGCAAACTTACCGATCGGTATCCCAAGATACCTCACTGACTGGTTCCAGTCGCCTGTCCCGTAGCTCGCTAGCTGGACTTCGTGACCCGCAGCCTCGTCTCCACAGCAACGCCCGCTCTGATGTTGTCGCCGCCCAACCTTGAGTCGTTTTGAGAGACGCCAACGTTTCTCGCCGCAGTCAAAGGCCTTCCCCGTAGGCCCGGGGCTCCGCTGATTCTGATTACTCCGTTTCTCGCCGCAGTCAAAGGCCTTCCCCGTAGGCCCGGAGCTCCGCTGATTCTGATTACTCTTCCTAGAGCGATGTTGTACTTCCGTTGTTGCACTTCCGACGGTCTCAAATTGAGTGCCGAAACAGATGGGCAGGGCTTCGCCTGGCTTCTGATATTTCTTCTTAGTGAGATGTTGTCTCGACGGCGGTCTAATTTCGAATCCGAACAGATGGGCAGGGCTTCGCCTGGCTTCTGATATTTCTTCTTAGAGAGATGTTGTTCCGCCGGCGGTCTGAAATCGAATCCGAACAGATGGGCAGGGCTTCGCCTGGCTTCTGATATTTCTTCTTAGAGAGATGTTGTTCCGCCGGCGGTCTGAAATCGAATCCGAACAGATGGGCAGGGCTTCGCCTGGCTTCTGATATTTCTTCTTAGTGAGATGTTGTCTCGACGGCGGTCTAATTTCGAATCCGAACAGATGGGCAGGGCTTCGCCTGGCTTCTGATATTTCTTCTTAGAGAGATGTTGTTCCGCCGGCGGTCTGAAATCGAATCCGAACCGTGCCGCGAGTCGGCTTTATATACTTTCCCCTTGAGAAACAAATGACGATCAATAAATTCTTTTGTTTAAGCCAAAGAAAAATGTGACCCACTTTTAACTCGCGAAATCTGTATAGAATACACAATACCCGATTTCCTGCTATTTATGAACCTAACTGCTTCCAAGTCCATTTACAATAATCACTCTGCTGATAAAAAAATCCACAAAGTCAACGAAAGCCTGACTTTCCTGCCAGATGAACGAATTACCTCAGTTTGGACCAAAGCCCCTCTAAAATTATCCCAAATTTGAAGGCTGTCACATTTAAGTAGCAACATTCTGACATTTCTTCCGATTTTCTTCATATAAATAAAAATATGCTAATAACTTCCCAAATACTAGAGTTTTTCACATTGTTTTTGAGTTTCCTGAATCCCGGGACCCTAAGGAATGATTTCATGAGAAAATCTCACCTAGACACGCGTTTCCCAGCTGTTATGAGACCCATGTTTTTTACGGTAAATCGCAAAACTTTGAATGCTTATAGTTCCTAAAATTCCTCATATCTTTACAATATTTTTTGATTTTCTTACTTCGCTAGACCGTATTAACGTTACTTTAACAAGAATTATCCCTAGAAATCCGTCCGTCATTGATTTTTCAAGACAACTTTTACGGTAGTAAAATTTCAAAATGCAAAAGCCTAGTTCTTCTCAAATATCTTAGATTCTTTCTTTGTTTTTGATTTATCCAAGTTTTCAGAACTCAGGGTTAATAAAATAATGAAAATCCACCACTGAAACATAGTTTCCATTGGACCAAAGGATCACTTCAAATTATGGAAAATTAAGTGGTCAATTCTTTCTATTGACATGAATTCCAATGCTGAGCTAGCATTAAATGGGTCCAAATAATTATGTTTTACAAATCCTCGGATGAATAGTCTCAAGATTTGCCTTTGAAATACCTTTTCTTTTGAAATAAAATTTTAACCTCTAACAAAAATAGTTACACTAAATACTACTATTTCCACATGAATTATTATTGAAATTCACAGCCCCGCCTTTCCTCTTGAATGAACCCTAAACCTTAGACCCAATTTTAACCCCTGTAACCATTTCTTTTATCTTTTATTTTCAACAGATGTCTCGGCCGACCATGGATGAAATCAGTACTTTTGTTTGAACAAGTTCCTTTCTACAAACCCTGAAAAATAACTAACACACAGTATTAATATAAAAGCAGTAATGGACCTAGAGGCCAATTTTGACCAGCTGGCCTATGACCGGCCCTATAAATAAAGGATTTTGCTCTCTGCTAAACTCAAGTAAGCATTTTATTCATATCTAGTTTGGCCCGGAAGGAGTAATAATGTTTTCTAAACCCAGGCTACCGTGAATTGATAAAATTGGCCCAAGAAGCACCTCCCAGAGGAAGCAGGCCGGTGCGGCGTTCATATCTGCCCTATAAAATAAAGCTGTTAATTGAATATCTAATTCTACAAGGAAAGCTGAAGGCTTCGGTTCGTTACAAGGTGCTGCCAACTGGTGCCGCCAATCTAAATAATATACCCTCTCATGCTGGGGCCACATTGACGAAAACGCCGTTAATAACGTTAATTTATCGCGTTGAAGGACGCTTAACGTCAGTGTAGCTACGACTTACTATATTTGACATTGACACTTACATAATTATCATTGACATTGACAGCTTGATTTGACAGGGGCGATAGTTTCCTTTATTGTCCGCCCGTGTCTCTTTTGTCGTTTAGTGCTGCCACCTATAGTTCGTGCACGTTCCCTATATTATTTTGCTGACTAAAACATTTCTATTGGATTCGCCAGATGTTGAGCTTAAGTAGGGGAGACCGGGTGTGGTTGTCTCGCGGGTTGGTTGTCACAGCGGCCATAAAATAATACTAAACGAAACATTAAGTACATCGATCGGTGCTAAAAAATCGCAAGAGATGTACATCCTTCCGTACTTCACCAATCGATGCACTTATTTCTTCCTTTAGTATTATTTTATGGCCGCTGTGACAACCAACCCGCGAGACAACCATACCCGGTCTCCCCTACATTAGAGGTGAGGGTTTGTTGAGAACTTAAGCCTAGGATTCACGCAGAACGCTATACCACACTATAATAGCAGTAATTTTTCTTCCGATAAAAGCTACATCGCGCGCTTGAACGTGTGCGCGCCGTGTACGAACGCACTACAAGCAAAGATTTAAGAATGCGTTAGAATGCTCCAGTATGGGTCGCGCGTCTGTGTTAATACGTGTCGCGCGCTCCTAAGCGGCCGAAAATTGACTAATTGTTCGTCTTTATACTTTGTGTGTCTGTTTGTGGCATCGTAGCTCCCAATTGTAATATTAGTTTGGATTCAAAAGAAAGTTAATTTTGCTTAACACTGAATTTCCTCTTTGCTACCGTGAGTACGTTCGTTAGAAATAGCATATCAACGCATACAAAGTAATCAAAGCACAGTAGAAAGTGAATGAAATATGCCAAGTTCGCCAATCGCCAAGTTGAACAAGCAGCACAACCGTCTATGTAAAAATCTTAACTAAAGGGCGTGTTGCATAGTAGTGTACGGAATTTATATGGAAATATGTCCTTTTTTGAAAATGGGACGTCAAACTGTCTACGGACAGGTTACTACTACATGCAACAAATCGTTTACCTATACCATCTTTTGCTGGAAGTCTCACCTACAAAATACAAAACCGGATTACATCGGCTCAGCCTTTCTACCCTGTATATTTTCAAATGCTATATGAGTGTCGTTTTATTATCAGCGAATATTTTTCTATGGCGTCTCTCGTGGTTAAATAGAAAGAGGTATATATATATGAAAAGTGTACATTCTTGTAGATTGTTTGCTTTCGATTAATTTTTTGTATGAAGATGTAGATAGAGACTTAGTGGCGGAAATGAATTTGTCATTTCTTATAGGTCCTACGCGTCAAAACCTACCTACGCGTCACATCTGTGCGTTTTTTAGCATGTCGTACCCTTGGTAAAATAAAGCCGTATGTGACTTTACGTTTTAAGTGCTTTTATAACGCGAATGTTACACAAATCGTACCCTTGGTGAAATAAAGCCGCATCTGCAAAATGACGACTTTTTAGGGGAAGCGTTTAAATATTTTTGTTTCGTATAATTTACAGCATTTGTGTAACATTTGCGTAATAAAAGCACTTAAAACGTAAAGTCACATACGGCTTTATTTTACCAAGGGTACGAATTGAGACTCTGTTTCGCTTTTTTACTCATGTGGTAGGACCAGTACCTCTAGCACAACTGTGACACGCGTGACAAATGCTACCTATCTCTTTCCATTCAATATATTGTGACAGTGACAGGTGATACTCTGTCGCGCGAGAAACGAAGTCGCGGCCAGTTATGCTAGACAGGCAAGACTAACCGATACAAAAGTGCCGTAGGATAGATCCTGTATCCCGAAGGCCTTGAGGACGAGCGGTTTCTGCGCCTGCGCGCAGGCGAGCAGCACGAGGCGACGGATGTCGCGGCGGTTCGGCGCGCACATGTGCCAGCCGCTGTAGAACACGCCGGGGGACAACAGGGACGCCTGTAGTGTGAGAAAGAGTTAGAAAGTATTCAATAAGTAGAGGAACATTCCACGGCAACATTACGTAAGCGACACAACCTTTTGACATATATAAAGTATTAACTTTCGTCGGTCATATGTCATATTTGCCTTGTTTGTGAGCTATGTTTAATTTTATATTTTAAAACCTAGTCGTAGAAAAAGTATGGTATGCAATATTGTATAATTAAGTAAAAAAACGCTCATGGCGTCTCTATTTGCGATACTTACCACCGCGGCGGCTCGTATCGCAACCCACGCCATTCGTATTTTTTGACCCTACTTATACTACTGTTGCATAATAGTACATTGTGTATCAAGGGCGGTAAGTAAGGAATTACAAACGAGTGTTTGTTAGAAGGCCGAGGCGAAGCCGAGGGCTTTAACAACACGAGTTTGTAATTCCTTTACCGCCCGTGGCACACACAATGTTTTTCATCACACTTGTGAGGAAATCTGATTAAAATAACCTTACTTAACCTAAATAAAATTGTAAAACTGACAGTGACATTAGTGACATTATCCATAGACAATGCGAAGACAGTCACGTTCGGAAACCATAGCGGTAAAGACTTAAAATGGTTTATTTTATTTTTGCAAAATACTGAAATGCACTATTTAAACATTTAATTAATGTTACAGAAATATGTGTTTACATGTATTTGCAATAACAGTTCTCTTTAAATAAATATTTCAGTAATAAAAGTTAAAAAAGTACGTTGGCGTTTCCTTTGAACATGACAAATAAGAGTAAAACAGAACCAGCGTTTCAAATTTAAAAAGAAAACCATTACGCCCTAGGGCGTAATAGGTCATTTACGGCCCGCAAAACCTACGTGTAATGACACCATTTTCGAGCAAGTGTGATGAAAAATACTATAAAGTTCCCCTGCAGGGCCTATAGATTTTTTCACCCTGTATATGTTTACGGGACCTATGCGGTGGACACATTTTTAAGCAAAAAATGCCCAGTTAAAGTATCTTATTATAATATCACCCACAAAGCACACAGTAGAATAGTTACAACACACGCTGATCTCGGCTAATACCATAATATTTTACCTAATATTTACCTGGTAAGTGATCTCCCCCGCGTTCCAGAGATTGAGGGCAAGCAGAAAGAACAGAGACCCGACGAAAGTGTACGTCATGAACGCGTTAGTGAGATCCATGTGTGGAGACAGCTGGAAAAACACGTTTAAGTATTCACAAGAAATTGAATTAAAATTGAAAATTAAATTAATTTTATTCAAGCTTTCATTCATTATTTCATAACTAGAGGAAGCTCGCAACTTTGTTCACAGAGGTATAATAAGTTAAGTAAACGTATCTTTTGCGTCTAGTCCAGTAAATATGTTATATGTGTTCACTGGGGTCATAATAGATTATGACCCCAGTGAACACATATAATACTCTAGAGGTAGACCCTAATTTCATGGAAACAAAACTAACAAAATCCAAAAACGATTCCTTTACATTTTGCTAAGTTACTTTAATGGAAAGATCTTGCTAATTTGAAATCATTTCAGTCATTCAGGCATTAGGTATATAGCTACAAACTCAGCCACATACCAACACACAAACCAACGATTAAAAACATTTTTTCCATTTTGAGACCACCAATAACGATCGATCAATTTCATCTTAGTATTGTCAATGTACAGAGATTTAATTTTCACGATTTAAAACTATCAAAATTCTTTATGAAATGTTGAAAATATATTCTTTGTGGTTTATCTCACCGCCAAACGCAACAAGAGCAAAACTGCCACAGCTGAGCTTTCGCAGACTTGCAGAGACATTATTATTCCAAATATACGATTAATTTCATCCGCGAGACTGAAAAAACAGATCTATCATTATTATCAACAGTAACAGACAAAATGGGGTGAAATGAAATGCACGAAAAATAGTTCAAAATATTCCTACTTCAAAGTCGTTTTTATGACAAACAATCAGGTCTGTAGTAACCCCACATTATGACTATATTCTCCAAGTATGGACGTTAGATGAGTGAGATAAAATGTTTTCGCCCCAATTAACCTCAAAGTTAAATTTCATTATCCTCAATGTTGTCTTAACATCGATGTCATTCAAAATGAAAAATGGGCGAGAAACGATACGATAAGCTTTGCTAGAGATACCATGGGACACTAACTGTTATTTGCAATAAAATACAGTCAGAAGTGATAGAACTCCGCCCTTCAAAGACTCATTTAATTGTCCGTATTACATTCAACAAAAGTCTACCAATAAATGGGTCGTAAATATTAAAGATATATATGTCGTATCATGATAAAATAACAACGTTACATTTGCCAAAAATATCTGATTATTGGCTTAGATAAAGTCGCAGAGAGGGCGCTAGTTATGACTGACCATCTAGTATTAGATCCTTTTTGAGTAATGCAGGCAGTTTAGATTAAAAGGAGGAAATATGTCGTTGACGGATGGATTGTCAGACTTCTTTGGAAAGTGTAAACAATTGTGCCTATCTCTGTGAATTTATCGTGTAACTTATTTTAATATCAACGCGACATTTAAAGTGTGTAAAGAAAGACATGAAGAGCAATACACCAGTAGGTACTCAAACTGGTGCGAATACTGGATTATTGGATAATTATTGGGCCATACCACTAAGGTGACCAAAGGTGATCCAGAACCCAAAGGTAATGGTTGTAGGCCTTCCTCGTTATATATTTCTCGCGTCTTTCCTGTAGAATGTTAAGAGCTTTTGAAGTTCCATTTTCTTGCCATTATGACTGCATAAAATAAACATAGTGATAAGTACCCAAGCCATTAACTATAGGGAACATGCAGAAACTAAGTATAGATGGCAGCACTAAATCGATAAATGAGACACTATGCGGACAGTAAAGGAAACTTATCAGGCCGAAAAAATGTCATATCGGTTACAAATTTCAAAGTACAGTAAGTCGTAGCTACACTAACGCTAATCGTCCTTCATCGATTCGATAATAACGGCGTTTCCCGTTAATGTGACTCGAGCATGATAGTACAAGATTCTGATTGGCGGCACCAGTTGGCAGCTTCTTCGTTGTCACGTTCCCTATCGTACTCTCCACAGAAAAGACGATTGTTTTCTGAAATGTGTATGACCCAAATATTTAAATATTTATTCTACAGTACCTTAAATTAATAACTTACAACATTAGCTTCTGATGCATAATTATTCCGTCCAAGCACCCAACTTTCAGCTTTTCCTCTGCATCTTCCTGCCTCATCGTCTCTAAATCATTATCAAAGTCCTCTCTAATCCTTTCAAAATGGCGTCTCAGTGTGACGAACTTATACGCAATACATATCAGGTGCGTGATCGGCATACAGTCAGCAGACATCATCGGCAGCATCATGTATAGCCAGGTTATGTAGAAGAATATGCGGAAAATGGCGGCGATCGTCGAGGTGTCTTCGTACTGAGGCCAATAGGTCACTACTGTGTAGAACGGGGCGCCTGGCACAAAGGAGTAACTCAGCAATGTAGCCTAAAACTTGGGGTGAAATAAATCGTACATAATTAATGTTTAAAATTTGGAGCTTCTGGGTCTGCTAAAAGTACCTTAGAATTATGATGATCATCAGTCAGTCAGTCCGTGTCAGTCAGTCAGTGACAATACTAAGGAACTTTGACGTGCAATTGTTCTTAAATTACGCGTACAAATTTAATGTTATTGAGAATATATTTAAGCCTTATGCTCTTTAATATCCCTGAAAAGTCTGGGTTCTAGCTTTAGCCAACACAAAATTATGGGAGGCTGAAAATGGTCTAAATGGCTTCGAGAAAAAGATCGTAACGGCCGTGCGTTTATTTTGCTCGTGAAATTCTATCATATTAAATTAAAAACGGATCACTCATTTTGTAAGTAGCCGACAGTGCTTGACGAGTTAAGGTTGCGAAACTTGCGAATCTTCATGATTATGAGTGCTGGACGCACTTGAAACGTGGTGAGAGAAACAAATTAATTTTTAGAGTATTTTTGCTAGTGGTACAAGGCGGACTGATAACCTGGTGATAGTTTCTGAACTCCGCTGGATGGGAGCGACATAAGGCCGGTCATATAATTTTATTCTTTGCCTACGTCCAACAGTGGACATCTTTCAGCTGATGATAAAACTATTTTAGCACTCAGAGTGCAATTCACAAAAATAAAAGTTCGGAGCAGTTGAATAATAATAATCCATGATGTCAGTTTCAATACCTCAAAATGGAGGTTCAAAATCGTTTAATATTCCCCGTGAATTGGGACTCACCTTCCACGATCGATCTCCTTGTGCTCTCCACGCCGTAAGATCCCAGCGACAAATAAACCGATACGACATAAAACAAAATCCCATATTTCACCTTCCAGTATTGCTTCCTCATAACATTTTCCTCCTCCAAATTCTCCCCGACACTCGACATTTCATAATTCAACTTTCTTATAGACTCTTTGTGATATAAGAAGAGGAACATCTTTACAAGGACGATATTGTGAATCGCCGCAAACATGACAGAGGAATTCTTCTCCACCGCGGGAAACGAACCGAACGCGGCTGCGACGTTTTCCAGAAAAATCATCACAGTGTAAATTGAGAAAGAAATATAGCAGTAACATTTGAAAGGGATTGTTTCGTGATTTATGTCCTCGTACCAATAATTCCCGCAACCCGCATAATACACGAATTTGCAGCAATCTTTCAGCAAACCCTTCGTACGGAGAGACATGTTTGGAAAGTTTCACATTTGCATTTAAGCCGAAATACGTCTGTTTGTTGTCATGTATAGTGTGGAAATAACAAGGGTATTTAATTAATTTCATTTCCAATCGAGCTGTTAAAATATGTATTGCGATGATAAATTACGATAAACGAAAATTAAAAAAGTTTATTGCCAGTATAAAACGCGCTGCGGTTCATTAATTATGAACTGTTAATTAATTGTACGCGCCATTAATATTTAAAATATATTATAACACCTGACAATTACGTCCACCTACCTATTTTCTGACAATTACAGTTGGAAAAAGTTGTTAAAACACTAAAGTTTGCGTGGAAAGTTATAATAACGGATGGAATTTATTTCTCCAATTTGCTGTCACGCTGGCGCCGACTTTGAGAATCCTTAACTGATAAATTTAGCTGTCAAAGTTATGATGGAACTCAATTTGTATTCCATGCGGGGAGTATGTAGTTGTAACAAAGTTAATAGATCTAGTTAGGCGCCTGCCTTGGGCTATCATGGAACTTCGAGCCATTACGGCCTTTGGAGAGGTACTGATTGATAATAGTGGAGAAATATCTTTCAGACTAAGTTTTTATTTAACTTGGGAATCAAAATTGGTTATATGGCCACCAACGATGTTTACTAGACCTAACAGTGAAGTAAGGGTTTTAGAGTAGGGAACTCTATGTTACTGCATACGATTTATTTATTGAAATAAAGCATGCAGCATTACAGTTAACATTAACGAAATCTTTACTGTGAAGGTTACATATACATTTCCTTCACATTGATTGAAAACAAAAATAATAAAACAAAAAATCAAAATCATTTATTTCTGCAAGTAAGCCCTCAAAGACTCTTTTACATATCTGATTCTATTATTTTCTTTTGGCAAACTCACCAGTTTCTCTTTAGAAAAGTATTACAACAATATGACACTAATACATTAAATTGCGAGACGGTTGAAAAGAGCAACAACAATAGTCCTTAGTCAATCTCACCCCGTTGCAAATTTAACTAAAGTTCCAAAACGCATAAATACCTATTATCAAACTTGACTGCGTACGTAATTTAGAACTAACCATGCCGCCATAAAGACGTCTAGCACTTTGAAACTGACTACTAAGCACTTTCGGCATGAAAATGTTAGGTTTCACCCCTAAACTTGACACCAACCGCGTTGAGAGCCTCTATTCCGTACCTACGTATGTCGCGGCGTTAGGAACAGTTTAATAGCAGTAATTTTTAGGGTTCCGTACCAAAATGGTAAAAAAGGAACCCTTATGATGCGACTCTGTCTGTCTGTCTGTCTGTCCGTCTGTCACAGCAAGATATCTCAGGATCTACTGATGCTATCGACTTGAAATTTGGAATAGTGTTAAAAACCGCTTATCCAAGCCTATGGGACAGCAAAAAAATCTTATACCTTTTTAGGGTTCCGTAGCCAAAATGGCAAAAACGGAACCCTTATAGTTTCGTCATGTCCGTCCGTCTGTCTGTCTGTCTGTCCGTATGTCACAGGCATTTTACTCAAAAACTACATGATGGATATTGATGAAATTTGGAATATAGGTGTCTTTTATGAGCCGCTACTTAGTTTGGTATATAAATAATTAAAATAAATATTTTTAGGGGGGGGCACTCCATATATGTTAAAGACAGTAAACAATTTTTTTTCAGCAAATATCAACGTGTGGTACATAGTTCGACAGCTCTTTAAAAAACACTATAAGGTTCCTAAGTAATGTTTTTGATTAAGTGAATGTATTTGGGAATAATCGCTCCGAATGTTGTGTAAATTGTGTCCCCCCCTCCTCTATTTTCTACACCGTGCGTCCGAAAATTATGAAAAAAACACAAAGGTAACGCTTAATTAATACTTTCAACAAAAATTATTTTCAACAAGATCGAATGTACCGTTTTTGAGTTATTGCCGATAAACTGCGCTTCTCAACAAAAGGACGTAATTGCTATGAAGATACGCTCTTTTGTTGTTGTACTTTTTTTACATCGTATTTTTTACCTTATAGTTACGGCTATGGAACCCTACACTGAGCATGATCCGACATGCTCTTGGCCAGTTTTTTTGTAGTTAAGAGTAACTGTAAGTACAAAAAGTGAACATGATATCGAATCCTAGCTGGTTATCTGTTGCAAAGGAAATGGAGTAGAAAGTTCTCAGGGGGAAAAATCGTACTTTTCCTTTAAGTTGTTCATCATTGTTCTGTGAAACAATTGGAACTACTCTAATATTCTTCTTAGGTTGTTTTAACTACCTATCTCTAAGTGGAACGATAGTGTAATAAAATCTATTGGATGGTCATACTTTTTTTTAAAGGGAACCGAAATGGGATGTCGTAAATCAAAAGTTGAGCTAATATATCGAGTAGGGTATTAAGTGAAAGGGCTTAATATGTAGATTCCAAAACCGTTTTTATTCTTAGACATGTAGTTTTTGATTGAAGACATAAAACGTTAAAAAAATACCATTCCCCCCTATTATCTCCGAAGATACTGAATAGAAAAATCTGTAATAATTACCGATTATTAATATTATCCTTAATATTACAGGAAAAATAAAACTGTTTTCCTAACTTGCAGCGTTTTTTAGAAATTCGCAAAAATCGTAAGACAACCTTATTTGCTCCTACTAAACTAACCGCGGCATATGTCGATGTATGGGGACAACAGTTTTACAAGAGCAAAGTTAAGTTTGTCCCACCATACAGTTTTTTTGGAATTATTCACGTATCTACTGACGAGTTTGTACGGAACCCTCGGTGCGCGAGTCCGACTCGCACTTGACCGGTTTTTTCTTCCTGCAAAAGGTACATGGGGCACTTGTATGTGTGCGAGCCATGCGATATGCGATGCGTAAGTATGGATACTAATGCGTAAGTACGCTCCAGTAGGTACCTACGGATCGCACTATTTGTGCTTAACATGTCTATGAATGGTGCCATCACCCTACTTGTCTGCCTTTATACTTTAGCGTGGGATCGCATAAAATCGTCTTTAACAAAACTAATCTGTAATTTTTATTTTCTACTCCTGTACTTTTTATCTGTCTTTTACTTGGTCACGAACACTAATGTAACAACATACATAATATGAGTTCAGATAAGTCTATACTCTATTCCCCATAACAGCACTAGTCGTTATAGTCGCAAAACGATACTGCTAGCAGCCACAGACTTCTAATCTAGGTTAAACTTAGGTATTAAGCGCTCAATTCTAACTTTACGATAAAAATGTACAACTACCAACTTAACAAACAATGAAATTTCTACGGTTTTTAAGAAAAACAAAACTTTCCGAACTAAATTCATTGATGCCAACATAAAAAAAGTATTTTTGATATCGTCACGTCGTGTCACTAGCGAGTGTACGACAAATTTAAAAAAAAGTTTACCATAGACACATACTGTCAGTCATATGTCATATTTGCCTTGTTTGCGAGCTATGCTTAATTTTATATTTTAAAACCTAGTCGTAGAAAAAGTATTGTATGCAACGTTATATAAATAAGTCAAAAAACGCTCATGGCGTCTCTATTTGCGATACTCGCCGCCACGGCGGCTCGTATCACAACTCACGCAATTCGCATTTTTTAAGCCTACTTAAACAACTGTTGCATAAAATACTATAAAATACAACAATTTTAATCATAAAATTACACGACAATAATGAAAAATGCGTGCCTGAAATACGGGACAACCCGTAAAATATGGGACATCTGATCACCCTACCCATGGCGGTCACCAATGACCCCCAAAGCATTTAATGTGTGTCGTGGGTCGTTCTCAAAAAAATATTTCCGAAGTTAAGGCTTTATTAAGAGGCTGACAAGACCTACTTTTGTTGAAATTGATGTTATTTAAGCAGTTTTTTAAGAAAAACCATTTGTTCTAGCACATCAAAAAAAATATATGTTAATATTCATCATATTTCGAAGACCGTGGACGGACGCGATACATAATTTCACGAAATCGGCTCGATAGAAAAAAATTGCAAAGATTGGTCTTAAAATCATCATTAAACGGTTCTATGTCTTTATTTTTTTAACGTATGGGTCTGCAAATAAAAACATGAAGTCAACATATTCATACCTAAACCGCTAACGAGTCACATTTCACAAATAGTCCACACTTTTTTTTATTTCAATTTTTATTTATTATTATCTTCTAAGACCCGGCTGCCCAGAAACAGTGACAGTAGGCTCTCGTTTACTCCGATACAAATAGACAGTGTGCGCTGACGCGCCGTGCTAGACGGACCTATGCTTCTCGTTTGCGCATCGAAAACATCGCAAAAATTTGTTTAACCTTGTGTTAAAAATCTAAAATACTGTATACGTACTTATATAAATCAAAGTTATAATATAAGAAGTGTAAATATTTAGTTAAGTGTGATAAATGTATGATCACCGCAATAGCCACTGGCCTGTCCGAATGAATACTCATTCAGTTTTACACCTTCGTAGCGTTGAAATGTGGACCTTATGTCACTGGATATAAGGTCCACATTTCAACGCTTCTTCAGATGCGGTCTTGGCTACGCCCATCGAGAAACGTTTTGTTTGCATAGATCTATAAAGTTTTGGAGTCGACGGTAATAGTTATGTATTATGGGAGGCATCAATACACGAGTGTGGTTTTAGGAAACGAGCCGAAGCAGGCATGTCTCACTCCGCGATTTTATTTTGACGTAATTATTATTCTTCCTTGCCTAATGCATTAGGCAAGCTCAGGGCTGCGCCCACACCCGGCAGCGCCTGTGTGCGAAACTCTGTGTATGAAGGCCTAAGGTGTATGTATGTACGTATGTATGTATGTATGTATGTATGTATGTGTGTGTGTGTGTGTGTGTGTGTGTGTGTCTGTATGTATGTATGTATGTATGTATGTATGTATGTATGTATGTATGGATATATGTATGTATGTATGTATGTATGGATATATGTATGTATGTATTATCATACACCGCACTC
Organism: Eudemis profundana; assembly: GCA_947034925.1. Lineage (NCBI taxonomy): Eukaryota > Metazoa > Arthropoda > Insecta > Lepidoptera > Tortricidae > Eudemis > Eudemis profundana. The sequence continues at coordinate 5,657,358 of OX344809.1, forward strand.
CAGGGTAATTTTTCGGGCACGTCAGTTAGTAAGGTTTACAAATAAACCAATCAATTTTCGATTTGACAGTATAAGGTATTTGTACTAAGTATTTATTATATTGTATATTATATTCAATCTCATTTAATTTAATTACCTACGTAACATACATTATCATTAGCTACTAAAGGTACTCGGAGTTGCATGGTACATATCTGGGGGCACGGCAGTGGCCCCGCCAAGTCGAGCGCGAAGCAAACACTGCCGTACCATCCTTTACTGGAACCATTTCGCCGCATTTTCAGGCCCCTATTTGAGAACCTCTAGATAAGACCAGAACGCAGAAATTTTCGTCATCCAGTAAGCTATAATCACATACTTAAAATCCAAAATTTCAAGTCTGTAGGTCATTTAGTTCCGAAGTTAAGCGAAAGCAAAGTTTCGCATTTACGACAGACACTCACTGACTCATGACATGATCATCAGAATAGAACTAGTACTTCCCATAAACTCAGAGAGCTGAAATTTTAAACATAGTTAGTTTTTAGCCTATCAAGTCCTAAAGAACCTCCAAATATTGCAACTGCACACATAAGTTTGTAATCCTATACAAATACATGCGATTACAAAGTTTCTTTGTTGACTTGTACCTACTATAACGAATAAAGAATGTTCAACGGCCAAGTCACACAACATTAAGTATAATAATAAAGAAATCGCAGTAAGGTACCTTAAACTTGACACGATTTTGTCTAGATTTCATTACTTTTTAGAGATAAACAAGCAGCTCCATCGAGACTTGGCTAGTTTTTTACAGAATGTTTTTGATGGGATACCAGGTTACGGATACTAAGTATAAATACCTTATACTGTCAAATCGAAAATCGATTGATTTATTTGTAAACCTTACCTTACCTTTATGTTTTTCTCGATGACCTTACATTGCAGGTCATCAAGAAAAACATAAAGGAAGTGTTGTATATTTTAATTCAATATAATCGTATTACTACTTACAAACGCTCATGTCCAAAATACCGCATTCCCGAAATACCAGATTTTTCAAAAAACCACATTTTCGATTTATGAGATTCCTGTCTTACCACATTCCCGTTACACTAGATTATAAAATCGTAAGTTACTTAAGGATCTACATCACTTTGTTGGGTGTGTTATTTTGGAAACCTTGTATACGGAGAATATGGTGTATCGAGAATCCGATATTTTAAAAATCTGGTATTTTAGGAATGCGGTATTTTGGGAATGAGCGCTTACAAAAATACTGTATTTTTTTCTAATAAATCTTAACTACTTATATTACATATCCAAAATTCATTAAATGTGTTTGAAAGTTTTCATTACTTATTTACGTATTACATATCCAAATTTCATTCTATCTGTTCACGCTTTAATTATGAAAATAAATTAAAAACCAACTATATTATTTTAACGACGCCCTGTCTATTTTATTCTGCGCTCTATGGGAAAATTGGGAAACCTACAGGAGTTTAACGCCATCTACCGGCAGGCGTGTTTATTTCGATCGCGATCGCAAGCCGAATGCAAACAGTTACGCTTCTCGCCGCTCACTTGTGAATAGCGCTGGGAGCAATTAGGCGGGGCTAGGGGATGGGCCAAAATCCTGAATCCTCAAGGGCATTTTGCTGTTGACAGCGTCTTAAACAAAGAGTTAATTTTGTTCCTTTGTTACCATACAATTTAAAGGATAACTTTCGTCACACAAAGGAAAAAGTTACTACAGACTTATTTTTTTGAGAACGACTTTCGTATGAAACAGTAAAATCACGTATTACGAGTTGTTTCTAAGCCATAATCCGAATTAACGCGAAATCCTTTGTGCTTTCTTAATATCACGGTTTACGCGATCATATAATGCCTCCTTTTATTATTTATCAGCTTCTTTTTAACGAGAAAACGGGTGACAAAAGGTTGTATACAAAGTCGGAAATACCCAATAAAATTACTAATAGGCTTTAGTGATACTAGTAGTAACTATTGTAAAAACATTTATATATCCTAAAATTTCTCGAACATTTTCTAAACTTGGAATCACGGTACGGTTCTTCCATTGATTAAGAACTTCCATCATTTAAAAAATGTACCACCCCACCCCTAATTATCTGAACTATGAAATAAATTACCAGCCCGCTAAGTTATTTGTTTTCACATGTTATTTGTGTATTCGGGTGTCAACAGGCAAAGTTTACCTTAAAAAAAAATTTTTTATTTCGACCAACTGAGATCATGGACAATGAAAAATTCAAAATTCAAACATTTTAAATTAATATTAATTGTTAGTAGCAATTCTTTAGCCTATAGTTAGAACAATACACGAGAACACACAATAAAATTATTAGTTCAGTATTTAAAAAGGCTAAAGTTTACCTTAGGTGCTTATATTGGATACATTACGTGTAAACAGGTTTCATACCCGTAGACAAAGACGCAATAAGCAATGTCTTCTCATATGGCTTAGCTACGTGTCGAATACTGTAAAGCGAAGTCCGCATATCCTACGAGTCCCACCCCTGCTAGTGAAGTGTCCTCGAGGGCGCAACGCCCTAGTAGCTGTGACCATTAGGGTCAACAACACTTGGAGATCCATATTTTCTATGACTTTAGAACACTGTGTATTTTTTATGTTATAAGTGGCAAACGAGCAGACGAGCTGCCTGATGGAAAGCAGTCAACGTCGCCCATGGACATCTGCAACACCAGAGGTGTTACCTATACGTTGCCGATCTTTGAGAGCCCTGTTTACTCGTTTCTTGAAATACCCCATGTCACAGCGCGCTGGGAATACCTCAGGTGGGAGTTCATTGCACATCCTGTTCTTGGCAAAAAAGAGCGTGATGCCCGCTTGTTCTTGGGATGCCAAGCATCTAAAAAGTGTGGATGAACCTTATTCCTGAGGCGAGAAGTATGGAACGGCGATACTATGTGCATGTGATGGAGGCACGAGCCCGAAAATTTCCTCAGAACACTCCCCGTCGTACATACGGTAGAACAAACACAGAAGTGGTTCAAAACCGTATGTTAGTACGGCATCGTCGACAATAGGTACGAACTGCCCGGCGTTGGATCGAGTCCAAAGGGAGAAGCTGGTATTCGGGTGCTCCAACTTATGACTTAACCCCTCGCATGTGGTGTTAAAATGTTGGTAAGCAATTTGTTAACCTTGAAATTCAAATACTAGGTTCCAAACTAACATACGAGGTAGAGTCCGAGCGAAATTTCGGTTTCGGTTTCGACCTAGTTTCGGCAAAAAAACGGGTTTCGGCTTAGTTTCGGTTTGGGCTGCCATCTGTCCGAAACTACAGCCGAAATCGAAACTGAATTTGAGGGGTTTCGCCGTGCAATCGGACAGTATTTACATCAAAAACACACATAATTTATTTGAAATAAGAAGTTATAGTATGTTATAAATAATGATTACTCTAAATATCGGAGACTAAATGATTAAATTGTTATTTAAAAATTATTAATACTGTCTGATTATGATTGTAATTTTTTTTCCCATGAAAACATACCCTTATATGGAAGTTTCGGTTTCGGTTCTGGTTTCGGCCGAAGCTGAGATCAAAGCCGAAATTCGGTTTCGGTTTCAGCCCTGAAAACTAGTTTCGGTCGGACACTAATACGAGGTATTAAGAGGAAACAGGAGGGCAGTTTTTGCATACAAACGTAGTCCCCTGTTTCCTCCCTGGATAATGCCAGTAGAGCAATCATTTTTTGTCCAAAAATCTATGGCTACTATTGATATGTTCCTATGTTTTCCTTTTTACGATAAATTGATTCTCAAAAGAGATATTAACCTTCAAAAACCTAAAAAAATGCCAGATTTGCCGCTGTGTTCACACATCCAGAAAACAAATTTGACTAGATTATTAAAAAAAAAAGAAAACATAGGAGCACGGCGAAAGCCTTTCTTTAATGTTTAATGAAAAAAGTAATTAAATAGGTTAAGTTTTGGGGAAGAAATGAGGGGACTACGAAACGTTGTTTTCATGAAATTTTAAAAGGTATTTTTGGTCCAAGCTGCAGTTGTCTCTATCGCGCTCTGCGGGGGAGAGGCGGGCAGAGCGGGATAGCGACACATTTTACAAATACCTAATTTTCAATTCTCTCGACCTTACTGTTTCCTCTTAAGCACAGTTTAAGGCTCGATTCACCGCTTTGCTGCCTATACGCTGTATTGCATCGTTGGCGTTACGTTTTCTACATTTGGTGTGTAACGCACCGTCATCATCAGTGTATTTCGAGCAGCCGTCAATCCTTTATATGACTTACGTACGTGTGCCAAAGTCCGCATATCCTATGAGACCCACCCTTGCTAGTGAAGTGCCCTCGAGAGTGCAACGCTCTAGTAGCTGTGACCATTAGGGTCAACAACACTTGGAGATCCCTCGTTTCCGTGACTTTAGAACGCTACGAATGACTTAAGGTCTCTGCCCACTACACCGTACCATAACCGTACTATAAACGTGTGAGGCAAAATAAATATGCTTTGTATTAAAAAGTATGAGACTATGCCCACTAACATGTTCCGTCACCGACCAGCATTTGTCATACTATGCTTGGTACATTCATAGTACGGTCATTGTATGATACGGTGTAGTGAGCAGAGACCTTTAAGCACAGTTTAAACATTTACCCGCGGTTTTTCCCGTGTTACTTTCCGTTATTATCCCACGAGATCTACCGGGATATAATGTATACTGTGTTTCAATCCTGGTTTTGATGTAATTGTATGCTAAATAATCATTCGAATCCATCAGATTGTTACCGTGTTATTTATATCATCAAACATTTTTTAGACTATTGAAATTATATCCTACTGTTTCCAACCAAATGATCTGCCAATTTCACGTAGCATATCGATTTCCTCTTAACGGAAAAATCAAATTTACTTTGTCTTTTTATTCCCTTCATTATGGTGCCTGGTAGTTAAATAGAATACAACCCGTGAAAGAGTCCTTGAGGCCTGCTTGTAAGAATAAGGGCCTAAGCACACGGCGTCTTTTAAACGCGCCGTCGAAGCGCGATTCATAGCGCTGTCGCTTTTACATTTATACCCTAATTATTTTATTTATATTTCATTTGAATTATACTTTTAAAAAATGTAAAAGTAACTGAGGAGGTTAAAAGTAAGTAGAAATGTAGTAAAGTAAAAAAGTTTTTGCATTTTTTGTCAGTCATTTCTTCGATTAGTTTATTTGCGCACCACACAAAAACCCAATATGCCAATATTTGGTACACAAGTTGATGATGACTCCAATAAATAAGTATATAGAATGTGTTCGCACCCGACTATGGCGTAGCAAAATAGTACTTTATGCAACTAATACATAATGAGAGGCCTTAAAACACGAGTGTGGTTTTATGAATCGAGCCTAACGCGGGTTTCACGATAAGATCACACTAGTGTTTTAAGGTTTAATTATGTACAGTTGCACACATTATTTTATCTACACACATATTATAAATCGTCAATGATGTGTTCGGGAACCATAACATTGATCGCCATTATAGCCGCCGCAACCAACTAGATTTCATATTATAATCGATTTTGATGTTATTATGATTTTTCATACATTATAATAACACTGTCAGAGATAACATATGGCATGTTACATTACTGGTTGCAATAATGGTGGTCATTATATACTGTTTCCGAACGCATAATAAAGGATTTATGATATGTGTGTAGATAAATAGACATTAAACTTATTCCACCTGCTTGAACGAAGTTGTGGGCATCCTCCCGTACTAAATATAACTCATAAAAAGAAATAAAAAAGAATGAGACCGCGAGTCTCAGAAGTGGCGCTAGAGCTGTGGAGCCGCAACTTTCCCACTAATTTAACTTTAAAATGACCTTTTCACAACTTTACTGAAATTCTATTGACAGGGAAATGTTGGTTTTTACGATTTTAAAAACTTCTTTCAGTCTCCGATTCCTTTTAGAAAACTGTACAGGGCAAATATTAAATTTGTAACTAATTTAACATTCAACTTTTGCGAAGCTTTCAACTCGGTTATTTGCTTACTCGCGGTTATATTACACAAAAACATTTGGTGTGTCTAGCATATGCTATAGTAGTAGTGTTTTTCTATGATTTAAATTGTAAAGCGTCATACAACCGATACGACACAGGCAACAAAAATTCTCCAATCAGACCGTTTCCGCCGGAAGGTACAGAATTGAATTGGTATGCCCCAGATATCGTAGTACTGCAGACGTCGCCAACACGACGAATGTATTCTGATACTAGATTTTTAGGGTTCCGTACCTCAAAAGGAAAAAGACAAAACCCTTATAAGATCACTTTGTTGCCCGTCTGTCAAGACCCTTTTTCTCGGGAACGCGTCGAGTTGGAATTAAAACCATATACTCAAGTCTATGGTCCGTTGAAGCTGTGAAAAGATCAAACTTCAAAGTTAACCTAAAAAACATATGGCCGTTTATGCCGCAGAACACGTAAATTTTGACTCTCTCGAGGAAATGGGATATCTCTGATAGGGAAATATTATAAGAAAGGATGATGGCATCAATCACCATCATCAGCCGAAGGACGTTCACTGCAGAATATACATATGTCTAGGTCTCTCCTAAAGAATATGTTTATTGAGGGATCTGCCGTAATAGCTACACTTGGCAGGCAGATTAGTTAAACTTAGCACAGAAACGGTCGTCTTAGGAAGCACTACAGTCTTAGGGATTCGTCTTATGGATAATATAGGAAACTACAGCAGGTTTTTCATATAGCTCGGCATACTTCTAATTACTCAACGTGACCCGAGGAACGCGGTGATGCGAACAGCGCGACACTTGGCTGCATCGAGAGGCATCGTAAAATGTTGACATCAAAAGAATTGCATATGATGGTCGCGTTCCTCGTCGCGCGTATCCCTCATAATAGAGTTGAAAACTTCAACACACTTGCTCGTAAAGTTGCTATTTTTTCTTTGGTCTTACGCCCGGAATGCGGTTTATTACACACTAGTGCGTTTTACTTTTCACTGCCGCACTAGTGTTTTTCTTATTCCACTTTTTTTTCTAATATCCGTAAAGAGGTTGTTACCAATAGTTTTATTATTTTGTAAATAAATAAACTTGTTGTAGTCAAAATCTGATAAGATAAGATTATACTTCATCAAATTATCTATTTAAGCATTTAAAAAATACAATATTTTAAATCATTAATTACCGTAAATTCTTATTAGAAATACATAATTATTTAGTTTAATATATTGTGGCTGAATGGCGGTGTTCGGTGCCTCTGGACTTAACCTGCGCGCGCATAGTTATTCAACCAAAGATACGACGCGCGAAAAAATAAACCTTCGCGCCATTTTGTGCAAACATTTGTTCGTTTATAATTTGCTGATTTGTGACTGAAAATGTCGAGTACAAGTGACGAAGTACAGTTAGATTTGCACCCAACAACAAGCAATTAATTTGGAGCCACCTTCTAAGAAGTTTTGTCCCGAACCGCAACCTTCTACCTCATACGCCAGTGATTTTTGTGTGCCGCCTACTCTGACTAAAGGAGAATTAGATCGCCCATCCACCTCCTATGGGAATGTATCACTATCTCCAACATTTACAGTTACTCAAGAACACCACAGTGAAATTTTAATTTTTAATAATACTATAACACATACTGTGCAACATACACCAAAAACTGTTGCGTATCATTTTAGTAATTGTACTTTCAATAATTGCTTTAGTAATTAAAAATGTATTTTATACCTACCTAATTGTTTTTTTCCTCGCAAGTGTGTTGAAAAACGTCGTATGATACGCGTGTGCTTTGTTCATTACAGTCTTGGCTCTATTACATTACAGCCCTCGCCTTGCGGCTCGGGCTGTGCAATACCGCCTCGACTGTAATGACCAACTTCGCACACTTATATCATAATGTACTATTATGCCACACCTGGCCATAAAGTGACCATAAAGTGAAAAAGCTGCTTTCTGGCCAAGTGTAGACATAAAATGATGTACACAACACGGGAGGTAATAAAGAAAGCCCTCGATCGCATATTTACGTCCCTCGCTTGTAGCTCGGGCTGCAAACTTCTGCGATCTCGGCCTTTCTTTATATTACCATAGACACATACCTACTGTCAATATGTCAACAAACGTGTGTGTGTGTTTTCTTTATTTATTTATTAATTGAGTTCAAAAAACGAGGTTATCAATTCGACTCGTATGTATGTATGTAATATTGTCAGAATTGCACAGTTTTTATATACCTAATGTTAGTTTTGACTTTAGAAGCTGGTATTGACATACCAGATTCTAAAGTCGTGTGCCAAATTTCGTAAGTGTATGTATGTATCTCTTTGTCCGCGCATATCTCAAAAACTCTTTTTTAGTTGGACTAGGTATAAATAGTCTAACTTAGGGAACTGTGCAAGTTTCATCAAAATCGGTTTTGAAATACGAGACATTTTTACGTTGGCATAAAACTTTTTTTTTTAAGTTGGTTTAATTTTTTTAAATTACTTTTTTAATAACGGCGTTCACACAGATCCCCTTAAATACGACATGATGGCTATATTCTTTTATTTGTTTCATATTTATCCTCAATCTACCCCCTCTAATTTTTCCTTCTACCTCTATAATGCTATTTATACACGTGTAACGTGTCAAAACATTATTCTTCTCCTTTTTACTGAATAACACACGTACATTACTAGACTGTAGCCCCATATACGTGTGAACGACTCATTTATCCATCAACTGACGTTCCATAAAAGGGAGTAGGTATTTGTTAAAATAATTCCGACACGGGATCAGATGTTAGAAGTTTTCCCTCAGCGGGGGATAATGCTGGGGCCGTCGAAAAACACTCGCAGTACGTGACCCACACACTTTATCCTGCGGGAGCCTGCCATTGATATATTGTAGTATCGGGGATCTGAGACCCACCTAACCTATCCTTGGAGTGTGTAAATCTTCTCGCCGGAGAATTACTGCTCATTACAAGTGTTTGTACGGTTTTAGAGATAAGTGTTTCAAATGGAGTAAGCGAGATGTGAATTAATTTGTCCATTACTTAATACTTGGAATCGCCTAAGTCCAAATTAATGAGAAATGGAACTTTGTATTTCCAAAAAGGAATAAAACTAAAATTGCCACAACGTTTTGAGAACTTATGTGATGTTGTTGCAAAGTTGCCGTCAATTGTGCCAGAACTTCTGTATAGATTCAGATAGCCGCACGCAAGTCACACTAACAACACTCTATCAATTACGTGTCTGGAATGAATTCTCGTTTATTACAAATAGCTAAGTAGTTATTGTATACCAACTGCTGAATATTGGCATCGTAATCATGAATATCATGGTGAAATGCATTTTGTATGTATGTAAACACTATCACCACCAAAATCATACAGAAGCAGTACAAAAATCAATGGTTATGTACAAACGCGAGCTTATCTTCTCAGCTAACCTTTGAGCAGATAAGAAGGAATAACTAATATCACAGAAGATAGACAATCTAACAAACTTGATTCAATTACTTACACAAAGAAAATAGGGCAAGTTTTGAATACACATCTATTTATGTATTAATAAATACATGTTAACATGACATTACAGTAAAAAAACCTAGAAACGTAGAACAACATATAAGGAACGTGTTTTCGCCGTCTTTTTCTCGATGGTGGTACGGAACTCTCCTTATGTGAATCCGATTCGCACTTGGCCGGTTTTATGCATTCACATCCACTGTAATAATTAATCATAACAAGACTATGTTTGTGCGCTCATCACACACAAACTACCGGGCCGATTTCTATGAAACTTGGTATACATGTGGAATTTGACCTCAGTTGAAACATTGAATACTTTTTATCCAACTACGGCGACCTTCGCGGACGGATTGAAGGCATCCTCTAGTACAGAATATCGGTATTGTAATAATCACAGAAATAAATCACAGTAATAGGAGGAAATAAGTAGTTCGTCGATTTTTATGGGCACCAAGCGTGTAACGTTTTCGCTTAGCGTTTGACGCCAAAGGGTATTTTAGTGATGGAAAACATAAATTTACCATTTCATTTGCTGGTATTTGAACAATTAACATTACCACTATTATCAGGTTTTCAAATTTGATAATATTGACGGAAACTGAAGTCGACGGCGTGTAAAGTAGGTACCAGTGGCGTGGCTTACGCCGGCATCCTTGGGCAAGCCGGTGCAGATTTGGCGTACATTTTCCTTAAGAGCTGTAGAATAAGGTGGTCAAATGCCTGATATTAGGCAAGCCGGTAGGAATCGAGCTCTTTGGACGCCGCGCCACTGGTAGGTACCGTCACTTCTTTTTAGCACGCGAGGTAAATACACTTTTTCCTCCTACCTCTAAATATTTCTGTGATAATCATGATGAAATGTGTTTGGTAATAATTGAATCTGTTTAGTTAGATGGCGCTAGCCTGACAGGAGGATTTATTTATGCATTGGCATTGTATCGGCTGAAATAAATTGGAGTTGTTTCCTCGAGTGTACGCCGTGATTTATAGGACACAATCAATAGGTATCCAGCGGGGACGTGTGGGCGGAACGTTAAATATCTTACAATTGAAAACTTAATGTCTGTTTCGACTCCATTCTATCTTAAGTAGGGATGTAACGAATATTGGTTATACAAATTTATAATACTAGAAATAAACAAAATGAAAAACTATGAAAATTCAATACTTAGTTTTCAGCTACGATTAACTCAAATTTAAATCAGTTTTGCAATAAAATAATTGATTAAGTTTTTAGAAAAAAATCGTTAGCTAAAATTTTTAATAACCCATTGATGGTTTCGAAATGCGACTCGAACTTAGCCGTATTTTTTCCTTTTCCATTAAGTTTAGGATCTAAAATGCACCAAAAATAATCGCAACGTATTCGCAACGATTTTTGCGAATACGAATGTGAATATTGAAAATCTTGCGAATATTCGCAAATACGAATGCGAATACGAATATTCGTTACATCACAAATCGAAGTAGTTATATTGGTGCTATATCTATACATTCTACTTTGTGGAATAAAGAGTACCGCCGCTTTGTCGATGAGTTGCGTAGAATAATTTCATTCCATCGATCCCAATAATTGCCAGTGTCAGAGAAAAATGCTTACGATAAATTAACTGTTCTATAAAACGTCTGTCAACAATAGGCTACTTTCCTGACAGATCAAATCAGTTACTTTTTACCCGACTGCGGCGAAGCCCAAAGGAGGGTTATGTGTTTGACCTGTATGTATGTAAGTATGTATGTCCGTTCCTGTGTCCGCTCGTAACTACTCAACGGCACATCCGATTTTGATAAATGATACATCATTAGATTCGTCTTGATGGTGCGAGTGTCACTGGGTATGAAGTTCGTTAAAATAAACAAAATGGCGGATTTAATGCAGTTTCAAAGTGCACCGCGGTCGGGTTTTTTTTATTAAAAATGTGGTTATTATGAAGTGTCAAAACGCTCAGATAGTATGAAGTTTGTATGGAAAAAAGTGAAACGACGTCAATTTACTCAAACATCAAGTCAGCTTCTTATTTATAGTTTTTGAACTTTCAAAAATGTTTAAAACGCTAAATGGGTGATGTTTAGTTCATTTTTGAAAATTTTTGAAAGCAGATTTAAAGGCTAGTGTTTAGTTATTTAATATTGACTTCAGGCAAATACCCTATTAAATGATAGTATACCTATATATCACAAAGTTTAATACTTCTACATTGTGTAATTCGCAATATTATTTCGCAAAAGTAGGGTTGCCGCGACAGCAACTTGGCTCCTATTTCGCAATGTTTTTTTGTTATTTTCGCAATATTTTTTTCTGAGTGTACGCTACGAAGGACTACCTACCCTTCAGGTATGAAACAAGCAATAAAAACCGGACAAGAGCGAGTCGGACTCACCAGTCAAGGGTTCCGCACAAATACTTCAAATAAGGACTATATTTGTTTATCATTTAATTACAAATGTATAGTTTTTAGATTTTTCCTTATACTCGTAGTATAAGACAGTATTATAGTCTTGCCAAATTTCATAGTTCTAGGTTTCCTCGAGAGTGTCGAAATACGTTTTTTGCGGCATAAACTGCCATATCTTTTTTTACGTTAACTTAGAAATGTTATTTTTGCACAGCTTCAAGGGACCGTAGACTTAAGTATGTGGTTTAAATTTCATCTCGATACCTTCACGCGTTCCCCAGATAAAGGGTCTTGACAGACGGACAGACAGACGGACGGACGGACAGATGGACAACAAAGTGATCTTATATATCTTATCCGTTTTTTCCTTTTGAAGTACGGAACCCTAAAAAGCAGGTGTTTATGTCGCAAATAGCAAGGCAAATTATAAGTGGACACTACTTATGTTGTCTGTTTCTGGCATACTTACTAAGGAAAACGCTATTGCCTTACGGTATATATTTCTGCGTCCTCTCTCATTGACACATTTGACATTCATTCATGTCATACAAAATATGTCATCACGATTAGGGTTTGCAGTACCGGGAAATTTTTGTACGGCAGTACCGGGAATTCCCGGTTCTCTCATACAAAAATTTCCCGGTACTGCAAACCCTAATCACGATATTAATAAATTGCTTACGGCTCTGGCCAGTATCTAATTGAGCTATGATTTAAATGTGACAATTTTTATTGGGTGGTCAACTCATTATGAAGACGATCATATAAGCATTAACTTATCATGAGGATTAAATAACAACAATAAAAGAATTATTAAGAATAAAAATAGAATATTATCAAAAGTCAAAAAAACCTTCGTTTAAAAAAGTTTTACTAAATGTGACGTGCTAAATTTGCATTGCAAGTACACGTTGCAAACACAAAAGTTTCCACTTCAAAATACGCTATTTGTCACATTTTACTACGAAAGCACATGACGCCACTCAACAGCAGCAAATGTGTGTGTAATTCAAAATTAACATCGTTCCAGTTTAAATTATCCCAATTTAAAAGTTACGTAATAAATTTGAGTACGTATAAGGTTTGCCTAATCCATGTTAAGTCGGGAAAGCTGTTCGCAGTCACTTTCGCTACACAGTTTTGTAATCCACGCTCCACTCCCGATCCGCAACTCCCGTCTGAATACAAATTGGGTAAAGGGTAAAGGTGTATTATTTGCCAGGCAGATTTCCGCCTACGTGATCAGGTGCCCAGATATAGTGGCCAAATACTAAGTGTTTTTCCCTGTAAGGTACCCCATTTAGTTGAAGGTATCTGGTAAAGGCTGTTAATTGAAAGACCAGGATGGTCAGACAATGCGTTAGGAGGGTCGAACCTTTTCCGAATATGAGGACCAATTTAATAATTAAGGTCACTGATATTTGGGACATCGGTTTTGTGTCTGTTGACCGGTTTTAATGTTTAATCAAAGCGCCTGGAATATTGTGTATTTCTATATTTGGATCATGTTTTTGAGACGCAGAGACATGTTCATTTTAAATTAAACGAGATAAATTTCGTTCATGACGCGATTAATTTATAAGCAGATCCTGATGGGATATAACCAAGAACATATATAGCCCATTTGAATAAAATACACAACATTCTACCAAAAACTTTCATTCGCAAAATGAATAGAAATATGGGTATCATCACCACCCTAGGTCCGGACACGTTCGCGGAACGTTTTAGATAATGATCCCAGGTTTGGCAGGCCAGATAACCTTAAAACGATTGCCATCTGATCTTCATAGCCACTACGATAGAGAAACCGGTTAAGTGCGAGTCGGACTCGCGCACCGGGGGTTCCGTACAAACTCGTAAGTAGATACGTGAATAGTTCAAGAAAAATTATATGGCGGGTAGTATAGTAGGAGCAAATAAGAATGATGTTACGATTTTTGCAAATTTCTAAACAACGGTGCAAGTAAGAAAAATATAAAACCGTTATATTTTTCCTTTTACACAATTACAGATTTTTCTGTTCAGTAACTTTGAAGATAATAGGGGTGCAATTGTATTTTAACTTTTTTCGTCCTAAATCAAAAAGTACATGATTAAGAAAAAAAAATGGTTTTAGAATCTACAAATTATTTAAGCCCTTTCTTGATACAATAGCACAATTTAAAATTTTCGACCTCCCATTTCGCTCCCAAGGTATAAGACTTTATATCTAGTAGGCTCGGGTTAGCGACTTCTTCAAAACTATTCCAAATTTGAAATCGATAGTAGCAGTAGTTCCTGAGATATCTGACTGTGACAGACGGACAGACAGACAGACATATGGACAGACAGACAGAGTCGCACCATAAGGGTTCCTTTTATACCATTTTCGTACGGAACTAGACCGACGAGATCATGAATAAATACCGAGACGATCAGACCTGCCCGCGCGACGGTACTCTTGCCCACGGTGGAGCACTTGCAAGACAGTCACGATTCATCCGGGTAAATAAGTAAGTCTTTTACAAGGACCTTAAAATAAATAGCCGGACTTAGCCTCGCTAAGAAATAACTGAAGCACCTCTAGTCGCTTAACGCTGGTTGGTCAGGTCAATGTGTGCGTGCTCCTCGTAGTGGGAAAAAACTTGTTAATGTGTGCGTGCGGCTCGCAAGTAGAAAGCGAGATCTGGAGGTAAATTTTCAGTTTTTAAGCAGATTTGTTATGTAGAGAATCCGACGGCAATGCAATATATAAAATACTGCGAAAAACCCCAAAAAAAATGCGCACCTTTTTGAAAGATTGTTAAAATATAACTTGAAACAATAACTGATAGCTTTGACAGTTCTACCTTTAGAAAAAATAAACATGGCGTTTCCGGCATAAAAAAATATGGTAAATATTTGCGGTACTCGCGTTCAATTTCCGGAATGAATATGATATGACAGACAGCTTTTCAATATTTAGGCACGCGAATATTTGATAGAAATAAATTGAATACAGGATTTTTAATTTAGTTTAAGGTCGCCTGTCAAGTGCAAGCATTGATTTACTGCTGACATGATAAGTAGTTTACGGTTGACCTAAATTTGATCCTAGATCTAAAATGGTTTGGTTGTAGCCATGGTAACCATAAGGTATGTTTTAGGCCCTAGAACATACCTTATGGCTAAAATTTGACCAGGTATTGCATTCCCTAGAACAGTTGTTCCTAACCTTTATTGCCACATCACCCACAGGCCCCCTCTAGCTTTGTATCATTACCCCTCCAAAAAATAGGTAATACAGACAAGTATATGAAAGTACTCAAAGAAAAACGACTTAATATGAGTATTACCCCTGAGAA
This sequence comes from Eudemis profundana, assembly GCA_947034925.1. Classification (NCBI taxonomy): domain Eukaryota; kingdom Metazoa; phylum Arthropoda; class Insecta; order Lepidoptera; family Tortricidae; genus Eudemis; species Eudemis profundana. The sequence continues at coordinate 5,672,625 of OX344809.1, forward strand.
CTTAATTTTACCCCTAAAGGAGTAATTACCCCCAGGTTCAGAATCACTGCCCTAGAATCTAGGGAATGCAATACCCGGTCAAATTAGAAACCCGGGTCTTACGCGACTCTAAACAAAATCGGTTACCCGGGTATAGTTTTTATCCGGACAACTGGGCTAATGCTGTTAAAGAATACAATAGCATTGAGAGGTAAACCACAAATTAGGATAACGAGAATATAGTGTCAAAAAAGTGTAACTGCCTTGAAAGATCATTAGATTATAGATTTTATTTACTTGACAGTAAAGTGTAAAAGCAGTTATAGATAACTGCGATCTTAATTTGTTTTGCATTTCACATTCGCCCGACGGTCTGCAAGTGCGTATTCCGTAGAGAAAAGACTTAGATACTATGAGCTTTCAACGGATTATCGGTTCTATGACCGTAATGATAAGGCGGCAAATGCTTTTAAACGAAAAAATAATAATGCGTTTTGCTTTTACAGATTTAACGCCGACCCAGGTAAGGCGCCAGGGTCGTACTCGGGTTGTTGGTATTATTACGTAGGTACTTTAGAATGCACATTTTATGTCTGTATAGGTATGAAAGAATTTAAAAAAATGTAAGTACAAAATATATTTATTAGTCAACAATAATAATCAACATTCGTTTTAAATGATGTAAAGTACCGATTGTACATAAATAAATAATATATGAAATACATATCTTCATTACCTAACTAACAATAATAATATATGTATTTACGTACAGTAATAATCAGCATTTATATAAAATTTACTTGTAAATAAAAATATACTTTACATTGGAATACACATACCTATAATTGAAATAAAGGAACACTCCACATTAATTCGATTGGATTAAGAGTTTGTCTTTTGTTATTTTATATCTGAATACTACTTAACTACTTGATGTAGGTATTTCTTATCCAATTTGGACAAAAATAATAATTACCACCCTATTAATGATGTAAGGGCGAGCGAGATAACATTTTTGTTGTCTACCTGCTCTGTTATCGGGTACAGGGCAGGGGGGTATGGTTACAGATTTTAGTGTCCTCTTTTGATAGTGTCTAATTGACTTCCGTTCGTTTAGTACATGCGTTATTTCTCAATATTTACTGCTATTTTTAACAACCCGGCTACGTTTTAATGGACATTTTTGCTTTCGTTTCGATTTCGGTACCTTGTGATTTTTACGACCCCTGACTACGTTATACCGGACTTGAGTGCGTTATGAATATGTGGCGACCGTGGGAAGGTGCTAGTGACAGAGGACGTGGGCATAGCTCTTATGTTCATTTAGACATTGGTGCTCAAAAAACCGTATTGGCTGTATATAAAACAGTCTATGGTGAAATTGGACCTTACGGAGCAGTCAAGCGAACGTCACAACTGACACACTTTAGTGTGAGTACAGTAAAAAGAATAATCGCCAAGAAAGAACCGAACACACCGATCGTGAATAAAGTTAAATTTGCAAAGATCGACAGTTTTACCAGGGACTTTATTGAAAGAATAATAAGTGACTATTTTTCCAATATTATTTTCATATTATTTATTTATTAAGTATAAACAAAAGGAACAAAAATGCATATTAATATAAATATTCATTATTATTGATAGTTAGATAATGAAGATATGTATTTCATATATTATTTATTTATGTAAGGTACAATAGGTACTTTACATAATTTAAAATGAATGTTGATTCTTGTTAGTTGATAAGGATGTTTATATTAGGTACATATTCTTTTAAAATTAATTATTTAGGATAAACAATACCTATATCATATAGTTTTACGTAAATGTTGATTATTATTGTGTTGATTAATAAATATATTTTGTACTTACATTCTTTTGAATTCTCTCATACCTATACAGACATAAAATGTGCATTCTAAGTACCTACGTAATAATACCAACAACCCGAGTACGACCCTGGCGCCTTACCTGGGTCGGCGTTAAATCTGTAAAAGCAAAACGCATTATTATTTTTTTGTTTGAAAGCATTTGCCGCCTTATCATTACGGTCATAGAACCGATAATCCGTTGAAAGCTCATAGTATCTAAGTCTTTTCTCTACGGAATACGCACTTGCAGACCGTCGGGCGAATGTGAAATGCAAAACAAATTAAGATCGCAGTTATCTATAACTGCTTTTACACTTTACTGTCTAGTAAATAGAATCTATAATCTAATGATCTTTCAAGGCAGTTACACTTTTTTGACACTATATTCTCGTTATCCTAATTTGTGGTTTACCTCTCAATGCTATTGTATTCTTTAACAGCATTAGCCCAGTTGTCCGGATAAAAACTATACCCGGGTTGCATTAACTACAATGAACGTGCCAGCATTGCCGGCCGTGTTAAGTAAGATAAGCAAGCATGTGGTGTTTTATCGGGCAGCCTACGTTAGATTTTATTTATTATCTTTGAAATAATTTAAAATAAAACGATACATGCAGTTTTTTTATTCATTACTAGGTTTTTTTTTATATTTCGAAAACCCGGGTTCTGAGTCAAAATACTCGGGTTTCACCGTTCTTTAAATCAAGTCGGTTACCCGCAACCCGAGTTTTCGGCTACCCGGGTTGCATTCCCTAGTATGTTCCTCTCGGTCCCGAGAGAGAACTTGCCTACGTCACGATTATGTTGCTATTGTCAGGCAGGAGTGACTCACTCCGTGATTTAGCCGCGCGGCTACTACATACCACCACCAACCAAGAGAGATTTTCTCTTTGTTGGCGTTAACTTAAATAAAATAAACAAGATATTAAACATATCAACGAAAGCTGATTTATAAAAACAGCAAGTTCATTAGTGATTAAAACAACAATCTAGAATCTTGATAATTTTAACAAATATATTCCTTGTTTCTATTATTATTTTCTTCTTTGTATGATTCGATCATGTTTAATTAGTTACCTTATACATCAATGTTTGTTGAATCAAATCAGAACATGGTTAATTGAACTATGATAAACAATCAATATCATCATAGTTCGTGCAACTAATGTCTTGTTAGGCTCGTATGGAATCAAGATGCCTGATTATAACTATCACAATCTTGTTAGGAGCGACCAATTTTTTTTAGAGTGAACGTTCGTACCACGCACACATTAACTAGCGTAGTAGCCTACTACGAGCAGCACACAGACAACCAACGCTAAGCTGTCGAGCCTACGTCCGGCTATTTATTTTAAGGTCCTTGGTAGTACTATTACCAGTGGTCGGATTAGGTAGTGCCATTTCGCGGAACTTCGGTGCGTAAGCTTAATATGGATGTACCTTTTAACGCCGTCTCTTCCCCATCCTTTTCATATGAAAAGTTTAAAGTTTATTTTTGCGTCTTCTTTACATTTTGCACAGTACATATTATGTCAATAATATTTACTGTGCAAAATTTTCGAGTCCCGGAATCCCAAGTCTTATCCATGTTATGTTCAATGCTTAAGGTCATTCACCCGAAATGGCACTACCTAATCCGAACACTGACTACTTATTACTTTTTCGGCGAAGTTATCAAATTACAAGGGAGCTAAGAATTGATTTTAATTTTAACGACATCAAAGGACATTGCCGACGCGTCTATGGGGCCTCGTACCAAATCAAAAGTCATTGTGTCAACACGAAACCGACTGTATCTTAAAGAACAAGAAACTGCCTTTCCTAATCACTAAATCCCATTAAAATTGTATTCGGGGATCCATAGGAAATTGAGATTGATTTCCAGATTTCGAAGTTAGTTTTTGCGTAGCAAACCGTCTAAATATTTGTCAACCGGCCAAATACAAAATCACCTAATAACTTTAATTCCTGACGTTGTCGAGGCTTCACTTAACTTAGTCGTATGACATGTCATTTCGGATACCTGTGTGAGGTTTTTTATTGTGCCTATTCATTATAAAAAAAGATTAAAATGTTATTATAAAAAAAGTTCTTTGAAACTATTTTGATACATCGTGAGATAAAAAAATATTGTAACATTACATTTACGCTCAATGTCTCGTATAGTGAAGTATCAGCGAAATATCACGAGTTATTTGTACCAAATACAGAATTCAAAATGATTTACGTTCTTTGACACACAATTGTGAAAAGACGTGTCTTATATGTAAACTTAGAATAAGACAGAATGTCAAGCTGTCAACTTTCTTGTTAAGATCAAGAAAACTACATAGATAATGGATTGTATTAGAAAGAACAAGACAAACATGTTACTTTCATGGGTACATGACAGCTGGATTTAATTTATCTGAGCTACCTACAATGCAGTTCGTATAAGAAAGAACCGCGGAGTTTTATGGAATTAATATTTTTGTATACATTCGCGTAGACGGTGGTGCCACTGTCATAGGCCTTTTAGATTTTGACCGATTTTGTTATGTCAAATACAGTTTTAAGGAAATCATACATTTTTCATGGTGGCGGCGGAAATCGTACAACACAATTCTTTTTTAATTGATCTCAGATTTCCCATTTTAAATTCAGTAATAAAAAAATCCTTCTGGGTAAAAAATAAAAACTAAGTTTTTGGTATCGTTTTGGTTGTGACACAATTTAATGACGATATTGGTACCAAAAGTCGGCAATCTCCTTTGGTAGCATAACACAAATTGCAAGTGCAAAACACGGGAATTCTCGAAAAACCAAAGTAATGTATTTAATTAGTATTTGGGCATATTTACTTTAAACTGCGGTTAGGTGAAACTTGGGATATGTTTAAATACCGTCTAACCTGTCAGTTGGTAACGAAATATATGGAATTTGACAATCGTCAGTTTTGTGACGATCTGTTAACTGCTAGTTAAGGGGACATTTTAAATGAAAATTCCCATTTAAGGCCTCTGCCCACTACACCGTATCATACCATGACCTTGTAAGGTTTCAGGCAAAATAAATACAGGGTGGGAGAGACTATACCGACATACTGTAGCCATGAATTCCTGGTGGTGTGACGAGTAAATAATGTTATATCAACATGGGTCGAATATTGTCATTTTACATTAATAGTCTTATGGAACAAAATAAATCAGTAAATTCAGCCCCTCGTTATAAACATGTCCTTACTGGAGGAAAAGTTATCAAAAAGAAAAAAAAAGCTAAAATGGAAACGAAATGTCATATTTTTGGCCTCGTAGTCGCTTACAATCAAATACTGCGAAGGTTAATTGTTGTTTAGTTAAAGGATTAAAAAAATAAAATAAAACTATCTTAGTCACATTTATTAGGGCTTGTTACACACTTGGGAGTTTTCATTTAAAAAATAATGAATATCTCTGAAAGTAAGCGTTTTTCGACTATACATCACATAACTTTTTTTACTCCTAATAGTTGTTAGAATCTATAGTTAAAGTTTGTCGGTATAGTCCCTCCCACCCTGTATATTATTTGTATTGAAAAGTATGAGACTATGCCCACTAAGTAGCACGTTCCATCACCGACCGGCATTTGTCATACCGTGTCTGATACGTTCATAGTACGGTCATGGTATGATACGTTGTAGTGGGCAGAGACCTGTATACCTTTCATTTGGGGCTATTAATTTATTACGTAATACGATTTAGGGGGGAGGGGGTCGACCGTCTTATTTTTTCTTACAAGGGGAGAGGGGAGGGCGTTTTGATAGTTAGTTCTTACGTAAGATCATAAAAATGCGCAAACTTAAGATAATACATTTGAAAAACTGCGAATCCGCGCGGGAGCGGAGGCGCCTGCTCGGTTGCGTATATTATAGGTATTTTACCAAAAAATTAAAAACTATTAGTATCTGCAAAGAAACGTCGCTACAAAAATGATTCTTTGAAAAATAAAAATTAAACCCAAACGTTAAATCATTTTTCCTTTACATTCTTACGTAATAAATATTAAATAGGGGAGAGGGGGTCGACCAATTCTTATTTTTCCTTATATAGGGGTTCCTCCGGGTTAAAAACTGGAAAAAAATATCTTACGTAATAAATGAATGGCCCCTTTCGAAATAGATGGCCGCTTGCATGCTTTCTTCCGACTTTTAAAACTTCTCAGTAATGTATCTGACTATGAAATGAAACACTGTCACCTTAATAATGTTTGTTCCATTCGTTCATGTAATCAGTTCACTTGACCGAATCGAATGGATCATGGTATCAATATGCAAATGTATGTGGGACAGCGCGTATTAAAATGTCCAACACTCGGATTAATCCTTGTGAGAGAGAATCAGCAGATATTTTGGTCTACCATATTACACTGCCCATTTATGTTCAACATTCAGGTCATTTTAAACCCCCGATGCATAAAGAGGGGTGTTATAAGTTTGAATCCAATGTCTGTCTGTCTGTCGGTGTATCTGTTTGTGGAATCGTAGCTCTCGAACGGATGGACCGATTTTGATGCGGTTTTTTGACGTGAAAGCAGGTTTCCTTGCGGGTGTTCTTCGCTATGTTTGGTAAAAATCGATCCGGCAGTTTTAAGAATATCAGCTCTTTTCCAAAATGATGTAAGGCATCTTCTGCAAAACATGGAATTTTAGTACAAAAATTACAACGAAAAAGCATGAAATACTTAAATTAATATTTTTAAAAACCCCTAAGACTAAAAAATTTTTAAAAAGTACGGGGAACCTTCATGCAGTACTAAAATAGAAGGTCCCTCGACAACAACGAGTATTTGATGTTTTCTATCTTATTAAGTACTAAGCATACTGACGAAACACGAGTCGATATTGAAGTTTATAAAGCTTTTTATTTTATTTTTTACAGCTCACTTGATTGCCTTGCCCGCCTGTGAATACTTCGAAATTCTATCGCAAGCTTGAGCTGTGAGACGACTACGAGTATGTATTTTATTGAATTCCGTGAAAGCGCTCTACAACCATCCGAGGCCAATTTTGAAACTCATGTGCGCAACTTACCCCTAACACGTTATTGCCGCAAAAATCCGATCGGCACTCATAACCTAATCCTACCTTGTGTCACAATAGGCTAGATGACTAAAAAAAACTGTTTAGTCCGTCTGTTACAATATGAAAGAAGTTATGAAAAAATATTGTACACGTATTTTTTTTTTGTTTGACAAACAAAAACTGACGAGGAAAGAGTACTTAGAAGTTTCGAGTGACGTCACTCTTGAGTACAAATTGTACTCAAGAGTGACGTCACAAACCCCCACTCCAGAAGTTTGATGATCTATAACTTTGCCGATTTTTAATATTTTGATAAACCAAAAAATACGTGTCCCATATTTTTCCATAATCTAACTGACGGACTAAATAGAATTACATATTTTTAACCCAGTCATCATCCCTATTCACAAATCCGGCACGCGAAAGGAACGCATAAGGCAAATAGAGTAAAATATTTGTGTCCGTCAAGATAGCGTACACCGTTAAGATATTCAGAATCTGATGCAGCCAATAAATAGTACCCAATAGTACCGACGAAATACCCAGGTGAAAAAAATAGTACCCTTAAACTTTCTGAAATATAAGGCCTGTTCACGGTGTACGCTACCGGGCGTCAAGCTGGCGAACACCGCTTGTATCTCTGGAACTGCTTTGTTTTTACCCGACTGCGGCGAAGCCCAAAGGAGGGTTATGTGTTTGACCTGTATGTATGTATGTCTGTCCGTTCCTGTGTCCGCTCGTAACTACTCAACGGCACAACCGATAAATGATACATCATTAGATTCGTCTTGATGGTGCGAGTGTCACTGGGTATGAAGTTCGTTAAAATAAACAAAATGGCGGATTGTATGTATTTTTAAAGTGCACCGCGGTCGGGTTTTTTTTAGTAAAAATATTTAGTTATTGGAAACGCTTTATATCTCAAAAAATAGTACCCAAATGGTACCCTAGGGCCCTAAAATTTCAATTCTCTAGCTTTTTATATTTCAGAAAGTTTAAGGGTACTATTTTTCACCTAGGTATTTCGTCGGTACTATTTGGGTACTATTTATTGGCTGCATCAGATTCTGAATATCTTTACGGTGTACTATCTTGACGGACACAAATATTTTCAACTGATGCTAAGAGCTCACTTCACGCTGTCAAAGTATAAAAAAAAACCGGTCAAGTGCGAGTCGGACTCGCGCACCAAGGGTTCCGTACAAACTCGTAAGTAGATAGGTACGTGAATAGTTCAAGAAAAACTGTATGGCGGTTAGCTTAGTAGGAGCAAATAAGTATGTGTACGATTTTTGAAAATTTCTAAAAAACGATGCAATTTAGGAAAACCGTTATATTTTTCCTGTAATATTTAGGATGATATTAATAATTGGTAATTATTACAGATTTTTCTGTTCAGTAACTTCCAAGATAATAGGGGGAAATGGTATTTTTGAACGTTTTTGGTCATAAATCAAAGAGTACAAAATTAAGAAAAAAAATAAAAATGGTTTTTGAATCTACAAATTAAGCCCTTTCATTTGATATCCCACTCGATATAATAGCTCTACTTTCAATTTTCAAAGTCCCATTTCGGACCCCTTTAAAAAAACGGTGCAAGTTAGGAAAACCGTTATATTTTTCCTGTAATATTTAGGATGACATTAATAATTGGTAATTATTACAGATTTTTCTGTTCAGTAACTTTTTAACGTTAACGGGAACGGTATTTTTTTTTGACGTTTTTCGTCATTAATCAAAAACTACTTAATTAAGAAAAAAATTAAAAATGGCATTTTAATCTACAGATCAAGCCCTTTCATTTGATACCCCACTCGACATAATAGCTCTACTTTCAATTTTCAAAGTCCCATCACGGACCCCTTTTAAAAAAAAGTAAAAAAGTTACAAGATTTTTTTTACATACAATAAGGTCAGGTTAGCAGCTCTTAACACTATTCCAAATTTCAAGTCGATAGCATCAGTAGATCCTGAGATATCTTACTGTGACAGACGGACAGACAGACAGAGTCGCACCATAAGGGTTCCTTTTTTACCATTTTGGTACGGAACCCTAAAACAGACAAGTAGTCAAACTTCGGCCGTTTAAGAGCGCGCAATACGTAAGGTCGCGGCGCAGACTGTGCGTTCCTGCTGCGGGGCATTCTTACGCGTTCATAATACTTTGCTTGTAGTGCCAGAAGTGACTCACTCCGCGATTTCGCCGTGTGACTTGAGGCCAGCGACCAGAAAGAGCACGCGTTAGTACTTTTTATACGATAGTCCTGAATGCGACAACCCGTTATTGTCACAAAAAACCGATCGCTGCTCACATCCTAATCTCCTTATACGTCCCACACGAGAAAAGGACGAATAGAGAGGAATATTTTCAACTGGTGCTAAGGGCTCACTTTCTGCGTGAAATATTTGTAATATGCTATTTTTTTTAAGCATTTGGTTGCCTCTGGTTGAAAACCGTACGACGCAATGATTACACAAATCAGAGGAATATTCCCGAACGCTACAACTTTTTATTGCCACAAAAAATCCGATCGCTGCTCACAGTCTAATCTCCTTATACCTCCCACACAAAAAAGGACAAATAAGGCAAATAGAGAGGAATATTTTCAACTGGTGCTAAGAGCTCACTTCGCGCCGTGAAATATTCCGGCCGAGTCCGGCTGCACATTTGCAGCGAATGTGCAATAACTGGCCGAATAAATCCTCACCGTTCTTGCACTCGGCGTGAGATTGGCATTCACTATCCGATATCGGGCCCATTTCGCGTTTTCGAACCGATTTTGTCTCGTGAAATATATGCTATTGCGGTGTTTATTGGCGCTTTTTATGAACGGTAAACGTTATCGTTGTATTTAGTTCCGCAGTTCTGCAAAATATGGATGAGCTGCCTATTTTTATTTTATTCTTTCTCAACATTGCATATTTCATATAAATATAACCTACGGCACAGATTATATACTAGCTATTCGTCGAATGATCGTTACTTAAATAGATACCTATACAATAATAATTAGAGTACCTAATAATAATTGGAATGTGTAATTATACAATAGTATACACCGTATACCTAGAAAATAAAACAACTTAATAAGTAATAGATAGTCGCGTTGTAGGAACTGAAGCTGAGTTAGGTTAGGTTAGGATGAAGTTCGTAAGATTTTTTACTATTCTAGTAACATATCATACCTTCCTCGACTTGTTCTCATTCAATCGTCGAACTAATTCTTACTGTCAAGATCATCCTTGGTTTAGGGATTTTTTGAGAAGCTCTCTCTTCTCTAACGCTGCTGCGATTCCCGCTCCCGCTGCTCAAAAGACGTACCTTAAGCCGGGATTCCACTGCGAGCAGAGCGGACTCCGTAATGACTCCGTTTAACTTTCATCGCTGGCAGCTTTACCATTGCGAGTGCCACCAGCGATTAAAGTTAAACGGAGTCATTAATGATGAGTCCGCTCCGCTCGCAGTGGAAACCCGGCTTTATACGCAGTGACGTGCCTCATACGTCAACGCGTCAACGTCTTTTGAACAGCGGTGTGCACAGCATGCGTTAAAAACGTGACGCCTGAGGCTGTCACTGCGTATACAGTGCGTTAACGTATTTTGAGCAGCGGTTTGGTCTGAAAATAAATGAATATTATTATTAGGTAGGTACAACTTACTTTTCCTTGTGAAAATGCGTTTAGTAAATATTATCATGGAAATATATTGATTCACTCAGCACATCTGGAGGCATACAACATACAGCCTGTCAACCAGTTTAACTATATGTATAATCTTTAAACCAAATTATTCAAGAGTTTCCTAGATGTTGGACAAAGAGTCGACCTTAGGACAGACGTACACCTTAACAACCTTACTTTCCCCGTTCATAAATATGAATAACTATTCCGATATATATGTGTACTTTACTTACCTAACACAGAAATTGCATTATTGACCACGGGAGCGAGGCAAAAATGCTTTCGTATGTCCGTCTGCCCGGTTGTCCGGGTGTTCTCCTTTACAGGTCGCATTTCTCAACCGATAGCGATAGACTTTATGAGCACGTTCGATAATTACATAGAATATCTTTGTCGATTCAGTTTTTTGTATATCGTATATCGTGAAACGTGTTGTGAAACTGAACTGATAGTCTGAAAGGTGTACTGTCAGCATCAAATAGTCTATAACATTCAGTGTGCGTCACTACAAGCAGAGTATACATAATTCATTTTCTTCGTTTTTCATCCCCTGACTTCGCCCGCCCCCAATCAAGCTGTACTCCTATAACCTATGTGCACAGGGAGCGGTAAACAGCTACCACCATCATTCAACAACCTATCGATCAATGTCCAATATGAATAAACGGCTGTTTGTACAAGTTAATCTAATCCATAGTAAGTAGCTATGTAAGTCACCCCTAGTTTGCTTGAGTTGTAACTAAACAGGTATCTTGTTGCCAACTTAATAATGTGTTGACAAACTAAGATAACATTGTTTTGTACACAACATAAGAATGTGTCGACAACATGTTGTAGGTAGTAAACCCAGAATTCAATCCAAACTTAATATTATAAATGCGTAACGTAACTCTGTCTGCTGATATACCGCTGAACCGATTTGGATGAGGTATTGATAAGGTAAGCCATAGCCATGGTTGACGAAGTGCATAAAATATGTCACTGTGATACGAACATAATAATATAACGAATGTAACACACTGGCAAATCACGGATAAATTTCGACCAAAGGGTATAGCCGTGTTTGTATGGGGGATTGGCCCCAGACGCCAAATTGATTGTCGTTTTGCTGATTTATTATCCCAAGCATAAAATGCTATTGCGAAGAGCGTCACTCGACCTTGTCTAACTTTAGTTGCCGTCTGATAATAATGGTATAATTGATTGTTCAAATACCACCAAATTAAGTGGTAAATTAATGTTTTCCATCACTGAATTACACTTTTGGCATCAAACACTAAGGGAAAGATATTACACGCTTCATTGCCATACAAATCGACGAACTACCTATTTCCTTCTATCTCGGTATATTTCTGTAGGTAGTATCGGCATCATAAAAAACCGGTCAAGTGCGAGTCGGACTCGCGCACCGAGGGTTCCGTACAAACTCGTAAGTTTAGCTAAGTAGGAGCTTAGTAGGAGCAAATAAGTATGTGTTACGATTTTTGATTTTTTTTAAAAAACGATGCAATTTAGAAAAACCGTTTTATTTTTCCTGTAATATTTAGGATGATATTAATAATTGATAATTATTACAGATTTTTCTGCTCAGTAACTTCGAAGATAATAGGGGGGAATGGAATTTTTTTTAACGTTTTTGATCATAAATCAAAAAGTACAAATAAAAGAAAATGGTTTTGGAATCTACAAATCAAGCCCTTTCATTTGATATCCCACTCGATATTATAGCTCTATTTTTGTTTTTCCACATCCCATTCCGGACCCCTTTAAAAAAAAAGTAAAAAAGGTATAAGACTTTTTTTCTATCTAATAGGCTCGAGTTAGCGACTTTTAACACTATTTCAAATTTCAACTCGATAGGATCAGTAGATCCTGAGATATCTTGCTGTGACAGACGGACAGACAGACAGAGTCGCACCATAAGGGTTCCTTTTTTACCATTTTGGTACGGAACCCTAAAAATCTAATAAGTATACATTCTAGTTCACAAAGTGATCTATCTTTAGCTCAATATAGTGTGTTTGATTTCAATTACGGGAATACGCAAATAGTATCTTGTAACGAATGGATACACGTTGGAACTACGAGGTAAATACCATTACTAACCGAAATAATTACAGCGCTAGCGAAGTTTTTGATTAAGTATGTAAGCGCGTGAAATTTACGGCGGCAATGAATTTGTTGGTTTTTGAAATTTTAACATAGATGCCGCTGAAATGTTCGGGTGATTAACTGAATCGCGCATTATTTTTCTAGCGTATTCATAATACATAATCTGTGGGCCTAGAGAAATTGGGTATAAAATAAAGCGTAATTTCGGGTTCTAAACGGTTATTATTCGCCACACGTTTAATATTTTTTAACAATCGTACATCCACAGAAGTACATAACCGTACACCGACCGCCAGAGATATCCATCTTCATTATAGAAAAGTAATTTTATATCTAATTAATTGCCTTATATACTCACCTATCGCAAGGCCCATTCATTAAGGCAATGTATGGATGTAAATGTATGGATTACAGACAGGCACGCATGTTTCCTTTTTAACGATATTTCCCAGTCCCGCAAATTCTGCCAGATCTTGCACATGTAATCCCGCATTAGCGATCCCGCAAAACTCATGCGGAATCCCGCGCTTGCGGGATCTAGCGCTTGCGTTTCCTAGTCTTCCCGTTCGAAGCTGAAATAATCATGATACCCTTTGTTTGACCCATTTATTTTTGAACTGCGATGCATCAAAAACCGGCCAAGTGCGAGTCGGATTCGCACATGAAGGGTTCCGTACTACCGTCCAACAAAAAGACTCCAAAAAACGCGTTTATTGTATGAGAATGGTGACTTATTTTTTTATTATTATTTTTAACTTTAATTTGTTTTTATTATTTAATTTGTTGTTATAGCTGCAATAGAAACACACATACCTACTGTGAAAATTTTAACATAATTATCAAGCAAAATTCTTGTATGGGAGCCCCCCTTAATTCTTGATTTAATTTTCTTTTTATTATTTTATCTTTTAGCAAAAATAGAAATACATATTCTGTGAAAATTTCAACTCTCTACCTATTATTGTTCAAAAGCTAGAGCTCTGTGACTCACCACAGACAGACAGCGGAGGCTTAGTAATGGGGTTCCGTTGGCACTCTTTGGGGACGGAACCCTAAAAAAATGGGGATGAACTTTGTGCCTAAAACGGAAAGTGCGACTATAAAAATGTGGGTGACAGCGACATTAACTCAAAACTATGGAGGGTTGAGGTAAGGGCCTTTTCACAATGACGATTTGAGAGCGAGTTGCGAGCGTGTTTTCATAAAAAACTTGTCGAAGCGAGCTCGCGGTGAGTTCGCGGCGATCGAAACCCGCTCGAAACTCGCTCGCAAATCGCCAGTCAAAAGGCCTTAAGGAGAACCGTCTTTGTAAATCAAAAACTGTCCGTCAGAATGTGCTAAATAGTGATGGCGCTACTATTGCAGATGGGTATTTGGCATACTGCTGCTTTATTACATACATAATTTAGTCACCAAAAATATTAAACCTTACTTCTTCATATCAGCGCACTTCACTCCGCCTACAACTGCTATAGTAGGGTAGACCGGGGACAACTGAAACAATTTATGTTTAATCGCCTGCAACATTTTTATTTTTATATTTAGAAAGGTGTGGAACTAATTTTTATTAAGGAAATTTATGTAATTTTTAAATAAAATTAGTTTTAAAGGTCTATTGCCCATGGTTATCTTATAATAGGGAATTAAAGAGGAAGTGGGAAAGTGGTTCAATTGACCCCTTATGAGTGTCAATTGAAACACTATGCGGGGTCATTTGAAACACCTTAATAAGTTTGTGAAAAATAAATTAAATTTATTATTTTTATCTTTATTATTGACTGTCATGTTATACAAAGAGATCACCAAAAGATCACTATCGTAGTACCTACCAAAATTACAAAAGTTATCATCGTCTGAAGATCGCGATTAAAGAAACGGATGTAAAAAAAAAGATACACGACTTCTAGTATTTTTTGTTGCGGTTACCTCTTACATTTAGCTTTATCATGGTAGTTTTAATACAACAATAAGATTTGCTTATATGGAATAGTGGAAAAAAAACATAAATGTGTCTCATACAAAATGGTTGTTTCAATTATAACCATGTTTCAATCATAACGAGTCTATAGGCCAACAAGATAGACGTACCTACGCCATATAAAATATAAAACAAAACTTTAACCATATCCGCATAAAATATATTTTCGAAATAACTATCATAATAATCAACTTGTTGCAGAATTTAAAAATAAAACATTATTTTACGTTTAACGAACGTAGAAACTTAGGTAGTTTACAGATAAAATATATTAATAATAGGTAATTGCTCGTAACTTATACAATAATGAGATATTGATGTCAACGATTCGCCGGGTCAAAGGCAAAACCACCTATCTGCCAATCATTAATTGTAGGAGATAGTTGGTTTTTCCTTTGAACCGGTGAATTATAGGTAAACCATAAATAACAGAAATAAAAACATTATCAGAGAAAGCCACCTATAATGTTAAAAGAAATATTTTCTCAAAATCAGAACCCCATTTTATTTATTGTCGGTTACTTGTGGGGACGGTTAAAACATGGGGACGTTTGAAACGTTTCAATCGTCCACAAGCTCGTTGTTTCTATCGTCCCCAAAGCACATATTTAACTTCAAGGTCAAATATTAACCTATTAATAACACTCCATCACTGTTTAATGGCACTTAGAATATTCTATAATTCACACTCAAAACACTTAATAAGTTCAATTTGTCAAACTACACAAGAACACAAAATTATATGAAAATATATGAGAGCACAGATACTTACTTTTTTGGTCAAAAATTTTCAACGGCTCCCTGACATGGCCTCGCCAGTCGGGTGCTCGAGCGTTACTGGTTCAAACTTGTAAAATGGCCGCCCGCGTGGCGTGAGTATTGCCTCATCGGCGTAGGTATTGTGGTTTTCGAGAAATTTAACTTGTTTCATTCATAACGTGTTTCAATTGTCCCCGGTCTACCCTACATTACACAACTAGGGTGGTAATACAAAGAAAGGCCGAGATCGCAGAAGTTTGCGGCCCGAGCTGCAAGCGAGGGACGTAAATATGCGATCGAGGGCTTTCTTTATTACCTCCCGTGTTGTGTACATCTTTTTATGTCTACACTTGGCCAGAAAGCGGCTTTTTCCGTACGCGCAGCGTGCGGAAAAAGCCACTTTATGGCCAGGTGTGGCATAAAATTAATTTCATACTCTCCTCTAACGCTAGCGCCATTCTGGGGAGATTTTGAACTATTATTTAGTGCTTTTAGCTGGACTCATATAAAATAGTTCTCCTTACCTCTACTCTCCATATTCAAAACACTCATCAGAACATTCCCCATTATAGCAAATATTGTAGTATATTACACATTCAATAAGCATACCACAGAACCTGCACAAGTTCTTAACTGGGCGGGTAATTAATATAGGGGCATTAACTCACTGAATACGTGAATAGTGACTAAGTTTGAATGCTTCTGTCGGGAGAGTAATTGGCGATCCAATATATTTGAAGATGGAGTCTTTGACGGGGACTGCGAATAGTTTCCTATGTGGAATACCGGGTGTTGCCTGTAACAGGAGCAAATAATTAAAACGTAGATTCTACTCATCAAGCAATAAAACTTTCGTTCATCAACTTTTAAAAATTATGAAATATTTAGATTTTGTCTTTTTCACAAATTAGTATTTTCAATGTACGTTAACATAAATCTAATTGACGTCGCTTGTCACGCTACAAACATAAGAAACATCGCAATACATTACGGTTTCAAATAATCTTTAAAAGTGTACTAAAAATTAAAACATAAGTTATTTTTAAATGTCGCTGAACAAATGTTGTTCAGTTTGAGGAGTAGAGTTTACGTTTTACTTATTTGCTCCTAGTACAGGCAACACCTGGTATAGGAGTAATCAAAGAATAGGGTAGTTTCCTGTACTAAAATCAACAAACGGTAATTATCTTTCATACCTTATCACAAATAAATCCAGTAAGCGTATGATTCATTATGGCCCTTTCAAACGAAATTGCGGGTTACGAAGCAACTAAAAATTTGAAATAAAATTAAGCTATTTAGTACACAAGATAGAAAAAAATATGAGTTTTAACTAATTATTTTTTCTATGTCATCAAATAACACCAAATCAGCCAAAATATACGTACAAACAAACGTAACACGCATACGTACGCATTTACGTAACGCCGTACGTACGTAAATGTACGTACGGCTTAAAATATTCAACAATATTTAGTCTAAAAACTGGTAGCTTACCTACCGAGCACCACACCCTTAAAGGATGGCAGTTACCTACAAAACACGCTGTATAAAGACAAGAGGTAGCAGTTATACAGACAGGGTGGCGGGCGTCTTCAGCCCGCCACAATTCTTATTTAACTTTAAATAGCTTTCGAAAGCGAATGAGGTAAGACCGGAGATTGAGCCGACGGGTCGCGGTGAACGACCGAACTCCGACAAAGAGTAATGGACTAACAACACTGGACCGGCATCAGAGAATGCTCTTTAAGGCGGCTCCAGACATGCGTATCTTTATAACGTTTGTGTATGTGGGTACACTTTGATTTTTGGAGTGTTTTTAATTTATTTCATTGCATATTTGAGAAAAGCACTAAACATACCTCGGCGTGAAAAGGGGCCAGCCTCGTAACTATCTGGCCTCGCTATCGAAGAAGAAGAAGAAGAAGAAGAAGAAATACGTTTATTTAGCACAAACTTATTAAAACATTTACAAAATTAATAAAATAAAAAAATATGCTAAAAAGGTCGCCACTCAGCTTAATGCCACAAAGTAAATCGCTCGGCCATCTATATGCAGTCGGCCGGTAACCCCTTACTTCCCGACCTCTGCAGTAATGTACTATTATTCCATCTCAGAGTGTCATGTTTCCGTAACACTTGACATACTTTGTAGTTCATAAATTCCATTTCGTTTCAAAATGAATACCGACTATTGATTCTTGTGCGGTATATGATTAGTTTTACTATTGTTGATGGACCAACATCGTTTGAAGCAGTCCAAATGCTTTAATTAAAGTGATCACTCATGCGTATTATATCGATACAATCAATGTACGTATTGTACGGGAGCTCTAGCATGATTGTATCATCGGAATCGATGTAAACTATTGTAATGCGATCATGTTGAAATAGGATACTTAACACGTGTTAATGCGAAGTTGCGAACCAACATTATACATATGTGGCGTTATCAGCGGGAAGGGACCTTGTTGTCGGTATTGAGTTATTGATATCCCCATAAACTACATACATGTAGCTATCGAACCATCTAAAAAAACATGCATGTAGGTTTGATAGAGTTTTTTTTTAAATTTTGAAACTCAAAAGTCAGAAAAGGTGATTATGAGAAAATTGAACTCAAACTTCTACACCCAATAAAAGTATGTTATTGTTGTAAGTTACATAGATAACATGCTATTTGAGGAGTAGGTTGTATGAGCTTTCAGGTTTCAAGTACAATTTTGTAGTTGTATAACTGTTTTCCTATAGTTTACCTTGCCAAAGTGCATAAAGTAAATAAAAAAAGATTAATGGATTTTTAAGTCAATTCTTATTTAATAGTATATTAAGACACCTATATTAGTTTCATGTTCAGTTTCACCATACAGTGTTAGTTTACATAAATAAATACTTAAATATATAGAAAACATCTATGACTCAGGAACAAATACTCGTGCTCATCAGCATCACACACATATTTGCCCATGCCAGGATTTGAACCCGGGACCTCTAGCTTCGTAGGCGGTGGGAGTGACCTCCCACTAGGCTAAACGTGTCGTCGAACTTTCGTCGAACGTTACCTACTGACTATGCGATACGGACGGATACAAGAGTAGAACCGCTACAACACAGGTGTGGACCCACCTTACGTTGCATGACTTGTGAAGCAACAATCGATTACCGCTTAACTCTTCAACACCTCTTTAGTCTTAGCTTAGAACTCTTAGCTAATGGCAGAAAACGCCTATTAAGATTTGAAAAAAGAAAGAAAATAGAGTGCGACTACGATAACTTTGCAGAGCGGAACATGGCAACACCTCCATTTAAAAGTCACACTTTCATAGAAATTTGACTTTTAAACAAACACAGGAGTCTCGGAAATTTAATGGAAGACTGACATTATAAGATATGATATTAGTATAAGAACCTAAATATACCCACGTAAGTACATAATTAGGTCACAAAATTTTGGCCAACTTTTGTTACACATGTTTGCCACAGGTTCGACTGGAACTAATTTCTTACAGTGGCAACAATTTTATGGCTGTTAATGTCACTCAGGGATACCGCCTTGGGAGAATTCCACAGAAAATGGTCATTTTTGATGGGTAAAATAAATAATCAATCAAATCTATCTTTGATGCAGATGTGTTCTTATTAACATAAAGATACCGTTTTGAGTAAATATTCAAGTGAAAAAAAAAAACATTTCATTTTTTACTTTTTAAAACAACTCCCATATTTTCTTTCACACTTATCCAATTATTGGTCATATTGAACAAATTGAAAAAGAGTCCAACGAGCTAGAATGGTATTTCCTAAACTAGCACTAATATATAGGGTTTCCACCCCTGGGAAGCTGTTCCAGAAATATCGAATATTTTATAATTAATCTGTCAATGACAATGAAGTAGAATGTAGAACACAATGCCCGAGATGTAGACACCATTAAGTTTTTATGTGTTATGTAGATAAAAACGAGTTATAAATAACTTTATTTCGTACAAGTCTCGTACAAACATTTTTGTCCCATACAAACGATTTTAGTTTAATTTTTTTGTATTTTTGTTTTATTTACATTAGATAGGTAGACATGTGTCTATCGATACTACTGCATTTTTATTTACCCATCCAATACTTTAATTATGATAAATTGATAAATCTAGCACATATTAAGATTGCAAATGTAACTTCTGGGCCTGGGCCTCAGAAGTTACTTACTATCAGGTAACCTGTGTGCTCGTTTGTCTTTCCCATGACATAAAAAAAAACATCGATAAAGCTAAAAGTAAAACGGTCTCAAACCACACATACTTACTGACAAACCGCATACTCAGCATACCCGTTAATTTTTCATGTTATAAATAGGTAAACGCGTACCGTGTCAGTCTGCATTCAGTATTATACCTATACTTATTATAACTCATTATTATAACTCTATAATAGACTGAAACTAAATAGGTACGTTAACCAAGTCCATTGTAAAAGTACATACGCTCTTGTTTGCCATTCCATCGGCAGTCTCCGAACTTGTTATCTCCGCTGCACGTTTTGTTGAATTACTAAGAGGGTACAGACAAACGGGCAGTAAGAAACGGGGAACGATCTCCGACCCGCTCTGAAAGCGATAGTGCTCACTAGTTAGGATAATAAATAGGGGCTTAACGCTGGCAAATGGCCGATTAGGGCATTCTTGACTACAACACGGGCATTCTGATAAAGTTCGCGTTTGTTTGCAACGAGTCTCGAGGGCTGGCCGGCAATGAATAGCTCCCTAGCTAAATCACTACCGTATTCGTCGATTTGAATGGATTGCTCGTTTAGAGGGCTTCTATTCTAATTACTTTCTATAGATTCTACAGTGCCGAAGATCGCCAAAACCTGTCGGGATTTAAAGGCCGTCGAAATGTTTTCAACGTAGACTATGACAATAATATTGATAATTTCTGCCGACCAATTGAAATATATCATAGTTTTGTGTAAGTTGTTAACACTGTCACTCTCGCGGCCAGCAACCCGCCTAGTAGGCACTCGTAACTTTTGCTCGGATGCCGGCCGATTTTGCGTTGCCTATTATTGGCCCTATAAACCCACCTGGCGGGCTCTATCGGTTTCTGGGGTGTTGTTAAATTTATTGTCTGGTTGTGAGAGTGTAAAGGGCGTCTATATTTAGCTTTATTGCGTTTACATTTATTGTATTTACAAGAGCAAAAAACTGATTAATTTTGTAAATTTGGCGTGAACTTTGAACCAGGACTCCTCCATGAAAATTAAATAAAATACATCACAATTGCACGCCATTAGACCACGACAGTCCTGTACTCAACGGTAAAGTAGAAAAGATATCAAGCCGCATCTTGAATCATACAGAAAATAGCCTAAATCTATTTGGGTTTCAGACTTCTAAGCTCTTTTAAGAAGCACCTAAAAAGATAATAAAAATAAACAGCAAAACATTTCTTAATAAAGATTTAAGTAAAGTGTCTTAATTAAGGCAGTTACGAATTCATGTTATTGATATTTCAGCAATTAGGTCCTCACATATCTGAATGAAACGCGATAGCACATCCTTAAAACGAGCCGTCAGTTGGAAACATCTTGCGCCGAATGTCTCCATTAGACCTTTCATTAAGGATAATTAACTAATATCGCCAGTGACGAGTGTTTGAAGCAGTTACGGCAGTGTGAAATGTTTTAAAATCTCATATTCGCTAGATATCAGGAGCCGAGGTATTACGAGTAGGTAACTACTAAAAGTGAGGATGCCTGCCTGCCGTTTTGTCAGAAAACGTTCCATTTCATAGAATTTTAATTCTATTGATAACTTATCTCGCTGAAACCGTTCAATTTTTATGACTGTTGAAAGGGTCATCGTAACGGATTATATTAGTTTTATATCAATCCCAGGAACAAGATGATTTCATGGTAAAAACCTACGACAAAAGTGGTGAATTTCACTGAACGCTATTTGTCAAAAATTACTTTAGATTCAAATATAGTAAACATTACGTAGTTATCAACACCGCTTGATACCCAACACGTATTGATTTTAAAAAGAGGGCATTAAGTGGTAAATTTCAACGTCAGTTTTGTTAGGCGATATCATTCCATACATTATATTTCGAATTTCGAGGCTCTCAAGAGGTAAATTGATAAGTTCCTTTCCGTTCCGTTTACGAGCGCGCGATACGTATGCAAAGTCGAGGCACAGTCGGTGCGATTCGTACTGGAGCATTCTTACGCATTCTTAATATTTTGCTTGTAGTGTGTTCGTTAACGGCGCGCACACATAAAAGCCCACGATGTTCCTTTTGTAGAAAGAAAAAAATACTGCTATTAGAGTCTGGCTAATGAAAGATGAGACTGAGATTTATTCAAAACTTTTTAAATGGCGACATTATACAAACGTCAAATGTGTCAAACGTCATTAGATTTCTGAGGATAGTATCGTCGACCGTAGGCTGAATTACGGTAAGGGACAGGCAAAACAATGTCCCTTACGCTAATTCAGCCTACAGTCGACGGTATGCTGTGGTGATTTTGATACTCAATATGCAACATAAGAAAGTAACCATCCATGTGATGGGGCCCACAGTATATAATCGGCTGCCCAAGTCGATAACAGACGCCAGCAGTCTACCAACTTTTAAAGTAAAGTTAAAAAAGTGGCTCGTCGAACAGTGTTTTTATTCATTTAAGGAGTTTATAGATTGTAAATTGTAATGTATATTAATCCGAATTTTACTATGTTATGAATTTAATTGTATGATTGTATCGAGAATATATGTATTGAATAATTAATTAAGGTATTATGTCCAATAAGAATAACGTTAAAATGAAAACACGACTTGTAATACGATCTATTATCAATAAATGATGTCTATGTCTATGTCTATGTCTAACAGTTTCCGAAAATATTTACTGAATTGTTTTTGCTTTTCTTTCCGTGGCTAATGTGGGGAGTGAATAAATAAACACCAACACTTTAATAAAAACTATGTACTTACCAATTTTCACTAAAGTTGGAAGAATTAAAAAAGTGACAACAAAACAAAAATCGGCCCAAGTATCATTACCGTTTTAGTCACCCTATAAACAGTGTTGCAACCCGTTGTTTTTTTAAATTTGCCGCTATTTTTTAGTCTCATCTTTCATTAGCCAGACTCTATACTGTGTCTGAGTCCTGCCGTCACAGAACTTAAATTAAACTCCTCCACAGCGGCCCATCCAAATTATAAATCCGCTACTGGCCCAGAAACTAGCTTAAGTATTTCCGTATTTAGTAGTAGTTATTATAACCTAAAATTACAATGACCTCAATTATCTTTACATTTGTGTTACAGCGAGTAACAATAATTCGTTTTTACGCTAATGTTACCTACAGTAACAAAACAGCTTCATTGTTGATTCACAAACAAAACCTTTGTTGTATTGTATTTAAACAATCATCGGCTCAATATCATTAAACATTAAAAGCATAATCACATTGTCAATAAGCACAAAGCGGTGAAATAGGCGCGGAGAGGAGTAGAGACGTTATTGTTATTTACAACGCAATAATTTAAATTACAATAGGTTTCAACATTTACCCGCTAAAGTTTTCGCCGTACATGTAACAGGAATTTTTAAGATGGATTTACTTGGGTTTTAGGTAAGTACAGTCGAGTTCATTTACATCTACACACTTTACGGGAACAAAAATATCTGAACACGACCCTATCGTCAGGAGCATAAAAGCGTGTTCAGATATTTTTGTTCTCTTTCATGTGTAGATGTATATGAACTTGACTGTACAACATAATATTACACGCTTCTCACTTCTGTAGTAATAAAATAAATATTTTATTTTTCATAAATGCATGCATTGAGGTGAGCCATCACCTCGCCCAATGCTGACATTTATCACCATCACTATTTTATATAATCTGTGGCAATCTCTTTTCCGTGACTATTTTATAAGTTATCTGTGGTACCTACCCATAGGTGCTGTAAAGTACCTAGTATGCGCAAAATGAAATGTTTCTCTTAAAAGAAAACATTGATATATGCATCTTTCGTTAATTGAGAAGTAGGTATATCACTCTTTCAGTTCAGTAGCTCAACAGGTCCATTAGACTTCAGTTGATATAGATATGATAAACCGTATCAGTCATTCGTATTGCTTTCAGGAAACCATTGAACCAATTCAGTCCATTTTATCTTTTGATTGTGGGTGTGTTTATTGCACAAAGTAAGACAAAGTACAGTACAGGGTTGTAAAATAAAGGTATATGTACAAGGGCGAATGTATCCCTAATAATAAATAATAGTTCACTGATATTATGTGAAAAGAATAACAATACGACTAAAACGAAATTAAAATTAAATATACTACATATAAACTAAAACTAAAATAAATCTAAAAATGACCCCTGCGGCATGGTACCAAAGATGCTGGCAGCATTTCCTCGCTGGGTTGTGAGGCTGATGCGTCTTTTAATTAAGAACAAGAGACCAAGATATACTCGCGTTGCAAAAATTTTAATTTAACATACATCGATAGCTAAGGTAACAAAAAGATAGATAGCTACATGAACGGTGAACGGAAGCAGAACTGGAGTATTGAAATGAATGAGTGTTGCCGACTGATATACGTTATTTGAATCATTCATTCAGGAACTTTACAGTGTAAAGTTCAATTCAAACCGTGGAACTAAATTATTGTGATAAGTGTCATTTTAAGTCACCACTTTCGATATTAGTAAGTTTATAAATTAACAAATGTACGCACAATCGTAAATATTGTCTTTTATTTTCTCTGAAGAGCTACCTGCACATTATATAAATAAGTACATAGCTATAAACGAAGACGAGCCCTCGGCTAAATAAAGGGGATTATGCAAATCTTGCTCTGAAGATATTAACGTTTGGATTAATTACCCTGCAGGATGAACATTCAATAATCATAAACCGTTATGAATTAAGCGGGGGTGTACGGGGGGCTAAAATATACCAATGAATGAAATTTTCGGAGCAAATCATAATTCGTCGCAATTTTTTATTATAATTGAAAAGTAGATAGAGTAGGAGACAGGTGAGGGAACTCAAATACCACACGGCTTGCCGTCAGGCAAAAGTCCGCGAATCCACATCAAGTGCGCGCGCGCCAATGTGATACTGACAGTTTTGACGTTCGTGAATTCTCTGGTGTGTGTCGACTTACCGTATGAATCTACTATTCTCATTTATCTCAGCTCGATTCTTTAATCGATCGTCGTTGGTTTATTATTGCGAGCACCTAACCGCTACACAGGTTTAAATGATTTGGCATGGTAACAACTATGTGTAGGTTTACGCGGGCTGTAGGCTTATGATGCTACGCTTTGTCTCGCAAGAAATAAATGATAAAGCACCTGTTACTCTCACACACTATTTGTCAGAACGTGACGGATGCTTTATCAATTATTTATCGCGCGACAAGGCGTAGCATCATACGCTTACTGTTTTACGCAACTCGGCGTCTGATGTGATATGCGCCTATTTTGCGTAATGGTTACACCTAGGCAAAACATTTACTGAATGTCTTGGTTGATCCAACTAATGTGAGGTGCGAATGTAATAAATTACGAATATTATGATGCTTCTTATTTTATTTATTTATCAGGCAAGTTACTTTAATCTTTATTTACAATTGTTGACTTGACATTTTTAAGCTAGTCAAAACTATTCACTGCCCGTTTGAAAAAAAATACAGTTTCAATGCTTACATTAAAATTGTACACCAGTGTCCAAGATAATAAATATCTAGCGATAAAGACCCCTGAATCATTCCGGAAAGCGAAACTCGGATTATAAATGAAAGCTATAATTATTGCGTGATAGCGACCTCTCTTGGGATCCCCTAGTCCCGGCTTCTACCCGACTCATTAGCGCCGAAGCACCGTCCAACTCTGTAATTCCATTTCCTAGCGTCTAGGGGACACAATAAGTTATCACAGTAACTAATAACAGCGGCTTAATTGAAAACCCACATATACACTCATAATGACGAACGGCAAACCATCATTTAACAGGAAAAGGGATAATTACGAAAGAAAAGTGAAGCGAGAGGAACTTATCAAGTATTTACGTAGTGAATTACGAAGTTCCACGACTCACGGTCTTCCCTACATAGTAAACACGGAGATACATTGGCTGGAGAGGTAAATATTTTGATTTCATCGACGCTCTTCGCGAAAATTTACAGTCGCTATACCTAGTTGTACGAAAAATATTTATCCAATATGTTTATACGTGAAAAACCTTTGTACTCTTTAATGTCGAAGTCAAAATTAAAATGGCAGCTTGCAGTCACACACAAGCAGTTAATTCGTTCATTGTGACAGGTTTATCACATGAATATTTTTTCTTTAAAAAAATATCATGTTATTCGTTACTAGTGGACTCGCCCGCGACTTTATTCGCGGAGACGAAATAAATCGGATAAAAAGAGATCATAAACTACCTGTACATAAAATGTCATGTTACCTATCTGCTTCTCCTATTCAAGTATTTTGATTCAATGTATCTTTTTCAACACACTCGTAAAGTGGTTATTTTTTCTTTATTCTTACGCCCGCAATGCGGTTTATTACGCACTAGTGCGTAATATTTTATTTATTTTTTCCTCGCAATTGTGTTGAAAAACATCGTATGACAGTCGTGGACATTGGTCATTACAGTCTCGGGTATTACAGCCTCGACTAAATATAATAACCAACATAGCCCACTCGTATCATAATATTCATAATGTATTATTTCCATTCTGCAGAGTATATTGGACGGTGAATTTTGTAGTATGCTTGAGCATAGCAATCATGTTGCTGACGTCTCAATACGCGCGACTTATAGTAAGTATAGTAAGAAATAAACTATCAACGTTCCAAACTTATTGTCTAAGACGCCATTTTCCAGGAACCATTTTCATGAGCAACATTGGCTATTAGGATTTTCTATGGTTAATTAAATATCGTACCTTTCTTCGATACTGTCGGTGTATCTTTAATCAACTATCAGATAAAACTTATAAATTACTTCCAATTATATTAAGTATTACACTGGAGCTTTGCACCTTACCAGACTCCCATGAAATCTCAGGTTTATCTATTCAGGCCCCATGTTGGGCGCCATTTAGATATTTGGATTGGATACATACGCGGCAGGAGTGCAAGTGTGGCCTAAACAATTTAGTTTTCTGGTCCAGGTTAAATTAGATTAAGAGGTTAAGTATCGATAAATAAAACTAGAATGCATAATATGTATAAGACTTGTATCACAGTATAATAGCAGTAATTTTTCTTCCGACAAAAAGTACATCGGGCGCTAGTATGTGTGCGCGCCGTGTACGAACGCACCACATGCTAACATTTAGCAATGCGTAAGAATGCTTAAGTCAGGGCTGCGCCATCGCCGCGAGCGCTCGCTTTCGCAAAATGTATCGAAAACCTGTACATACTGCAGTGTATTTGAATGTTTAAAAAACAGTGCGTAAAATCCAGAACTATCGTAAGGATCCCGAAAGGTGAGTCAAGTTTGTGAATAGTATATAAATGTTATTTTTAAGCCGTTCGTAGAATGTTTGATAGTTTTGTGTATGTGTACTTTCGTCAAGGTACCTAACCTTCGATATTAAATTGGGATAGTGAGGCAAGATGAAAGATTTTAAACAGGACCTTTTATTTGAAAGACTAATGCAATTTCCATAATATTTAATGTCGGATAGACTACTTATACAAACACAAACAATACACAATAAGTACAAAATACATAATACTAAAAATATAATAACACAGGGATAAGTTCGCCTTTGTACTCGTACATAACCATTGTTCTTTGTACTGTTTCTGTATGATTTTATTTGCAATAAAATGGTCACATACATACATAGGTATACCTACATCTGATAATACATAGTTCTTATAATATTGCGATACATATTTTTATTGATGATTTACTGAACCAGTGAACTTACTTACACAAATAACAATGAAGAAAACTATAACCTAATTACTTTTGGAATTTGTTTATTTTGCTGTTTACCTACGTACCGTTCAGCGCGCGCCGTTCATTTGCGCAACTAGTAAGTAGGTATTTTACAGAACCGACGGGCGGCAGCCCTGTCCCGCGACCTAGAATACGTGTCCTTTCCGTTCCTAAATAGCCGTAGTCGGACTACTTGTTGGTCTATATACTTTGCTTGTATCACCGTGACGCGTAAAACAGGTATATCTCAGAGTCATCTATTCAAATCCCACGTTAGGCGCCATGTCTTGTACCTAGCTTAAAGTACCTTTATCTAGCTAGACAGAACTTACAGAAAAAATATTTGAGAAGGACCTTTTAAACTCTCTGGATTCGTTATTTGCAAGCCCCACGTTGGGCGCCACTTACGGTATGTATATGAATGAAATAACAAACTCTTGAATCTAGAGCCCAGATTCTAGCCTAACTTGTACAAAGTATGCCACATTACCTCAATAATCATGGATCCACTCCACACGTTAGGCGCTATTTATTTAAATGTAAAGAACGTTTGACTTAACTTTAAAACGGTTTTATGTTATGGGTCATAAGTCATTAATAAAACCTAAAAAACCTTTCCTGAAAATATACGAATAATCAAGTATTTTCTTTTACATTTACCAGAATTCTCCTGTAGTAATGAGCGTGGAAATGGACTATTTCAACTGGAATGTCTCTTACCCAGCCATCACGTTGTGTCCTACCGCAAAAGTTAATCAGGAGCTCTTGAACACGTTTATTAAGTAAGTACCTAGTACGTACCTACGCATTTATTAAGCATACTACAAATCTACCTAGGCCACTGAATATATTTAAAATGTAACACTTACCAGATTTACAATATAATTGGTGGCATTTTAATGCTACGAATTATTTTTAATGAATTTATGATCAATTTCGAACCTTAACATAAATCTGATATTACGTATTTGAGCAAAAAAAAATTTGCAGGGTCTATGAACATTGCCGTTATTTTTAAGGTTTAATACTATGTATATCAATTGCTATGCCTTGCCAGGGTCCATGTAGAACTGTAAATTGTATAATAACTGTATTGACCATGGTTGCATACCAGGGCCTGATTAACCTTTAGGCAGAATAGGCAACTGCTTAGGGGCCCCGCGCGCGCACAAAAAAATGAAAATGTTTCAAAGAGAGGTGATGATTGTCAAACGGCTGAAAAGGGGCCCCGAGACTTACATTGCCTAGGGGCCCTGATATAATTAATCCGGCCCTGTTGCAAACAAACAGTACTACCTACTACAAAAAAAGGGTGTCATCAATTTCTTCTAGACGCGACATTGGTAATGTATCTAGTGTTGCAAATCTCTAATAGACAGCGGTGACTTTCCATCAGGTGGTTCATCTGCCTGTTTACCGCAGTCTAAGGCAATAAAAAAAATTAATACGTTTTATTTTAGTGACAGCAGGCTGAAAACTGGCAAGAACCTACACTCCTATTACTGGTCGATCGCAACAGCGTCTTTGGACACGATCGAGCAATTAGCTATCCAGAATTCGGATACAGTAAGGGTAAACATTAGACGCTATCCACACTTGATGGGACCTTTTAACACAATTATACTAGTGGTTATGTGAGCTGAAGACCTAGAGGATCGTCAACCGTCTATGGGTCCACAAACTAGGTACAACGCACAGTGAACTCTGTAGAACAAGCTCACTGGACAAAATTATTTTTGTAGGTTTTTAAGCATATTTATGGTTATTAAACATATATAAACGTTTTTTAATGTGTTTTGTGGATAATTGGAATAATTGAGGGGGTCGGGTTAGATTTATCAAAACCAAATATTGTAATCCGTTCTATTTTACTAAAATAATAAATAATATTAACAATAAATTACAAAAATATCATTAACTAATTGCTATTCATTAAAAAAAAATCATTAATTAATTACTAACCATAAAATAAATTGTAAATAAATAGATAACTAATTAACTTAAAAGAAGAACAAGAAGGTGACAAATTATCGAGGACCTCGTTTTCAGCCAAAACTAAACGTTCAGCAGTTTTGTCTAAAATTGCCTGAAGCTTGATTTCAACACGCGATTCGTCCACAACAATTTGTTCTTCAGGGGTATAACACTCACCTTTAGCTTTTGTAACACAACTCAATGATGGAAAAAAATTATGCCCAAATTTGATGCTCCACTTCCGCGAGTTCTTATAAGTATTTACCGTTAACCTATTGTCTATATAATACGCTAAAGCTTCTTCACCATTCATGCACTTGCTATCACACATAGTTTTCTTCTTTGTACTCTTTGATCGGTCATTTGGGCTGTCAACAACTTGCTTTATATTACGTGCCACATTTGCACTACCTGATAAACGTGCCGATACTTCGGCGGCATATAATAACTCATTCGAACTACGAGTTTGTACAAGATCATCTATACGTCGACGTTTTGTTTTAGGACAAGATTTCGAAAATTCGGTCTGGGGCCTTCCGGGACCTGGTGTAGCTTCCGAGGATGTGGATGGCAGGGCAGGACACATAGACACCTTAAATGATAAATCTTCTCCACGAAGCCACTCATTATTGCTCTCAAAAAAACGTTGTCGGCATCTACTGCAACTTTCCCACTTTTTAAGAATTTTTGAAGAAAATCGTGATATTTCAACCTTGATATCCCTTATCGAGCTTTCAGTCGCTCCACTCAAATCACATTTGGCCGAAACTAGCTTAAACAGTTCATTATTTCTTGTTTCCTTTGCATGAGACAACCATGCATTGCAAAGGTCCATTCTCGATACAGAGACGTGCATATCTGGAAAAAAAGACATAAATTAATTTTGTGCAAAAATGAGCAAGCCATTTTACTATCATATGAAAGAGCGTAAAAATAGGTATCATATTTATAAAAATCTCCGCGGGGACAAGTGGGGACATGTTGATTTCAGACCGATAAACTTTAAGTTAGGACTAAAAATTTCTACAACTCCATCCAACATTCTGCACCTGTATTGTCTATGAAATGGGGTCTTATTTAAAAGTAACAGTTACAGAATATTTTACTTACCCTGAAGATTAGAATCCATCACAAAAATAGAAGTTTGAACTTTGTAGAAACGCATACAACGATAAAGGGTCAAGAGCTATTACGCAAATGAATGCACTAACAATTGACTGTTGTCTTAAGAAGTGACCCTTATCATTCATAAATGGAGGGGTGGGGGAAAAAATAACACATGCCGATCTTAATGTATGGGTATTAGGTATAATTAGTGATAATGAGTTTTGAGATAATGAGTGGTGGTTTTTGTCCACTTAGCTTGTTCTACAGAGTTCACTGTGCAACGGTAGGGGTGCGATCATTAACGAACAGTTGAATGTTGCGTCATCACCTTTGTTACGTATTTGCATCTCACTCACACTTACACAGCAGGGGGTGTGGCTTACCTATAAATATGGCCGACCAACATGGCGAACACCTTATTAAATTAAGGGACGCCAGACTGTCAACATCTCCAGCTTCTCCTGAGGATGAAGGAAGGAGAATTACTAAATGTGAAAGTTTGTGAAGATGTTTGTTACCTAATAACGGGGTAACAACTAGATGGATCAAGCTGAAATTTGGCATGTAAGTAGAGCAAATCCTGTATTGAAACATAGGATACGTTTTATCCCGGTAAAGAGTTCTCTTGGGATAGTAACGGGAACAACGCCCGCGAAGCGGCGGGTAAATGCTAGTTTATAATGTTAGTGTGATGTTCAGATAATAGACCCGACGGAGTATGCAGGAATCGCCGCTATGCTGTTCGAAGCCTTCGAGAACCGATCTCTGATTACGAATCCCAACTGGCCGCTGACGATTCACTCAGCGCTGACCGAAATGGGCATGTGCCATGTTCTCAACTCCAACATCGCCGTCTTCCACGACCCTTTGTAAGTAATTACCGAAAATTACATACAACCCTGGATACTTATTTATTATATGAACTTTTTAGGGTTGCCAGATGACCGGGAAATCTGGGATTGTCCCGGAATTACCGTTTTTTCCCGTGTACAGGAATTACACTTTGTGGTTCCGGATTTCGAAAACCTACTAGTTTTTTTTTTTCATTATGTTAAAGAAAGAAAGAAAATACATTTATTCATGACAGCATAAAAAAACAACATAAAAAAAAATATTTTAAAGTAAAGATTGCCAGAAAACGCTGCCACAAAACTGCCGACCTAAAAGACCAGCGCTGGTCTTCCGGTGGAACCAAGCGGGGGCGACGTTATGCCGAGAAAGTCGTAGGAACGGTCCAGGACAGTCAGAATGATACATTGTAAAATTTATAAATTGGATGTGTATTTTGACTTGGTCGGCTAGGTCCACTTATAGTGAACGCGACCAAATGACAGCACCAACCAATGGTGCCAACCGATCAAGTCACGTCACGTCACGTCTTACGTCAAAAACACAACAACAG
Organism: Eudemis profundana; assembly: GCA_947034925.1. Lineage (NCBI taxonomy): Eukaryota > Metazoa > Arthropoda > Insecta > Lepidoptera > Tortricidae > Eudemis > Eudemis profundana. Next base: position 5,704,511 of record OX344809.1, read on the forward strand.
AGGCCCGTTTCACGAAGCTACAAGTTACAAATTACAAGCGGAAGTCTCTTTTCAATACCTTTTGAAAGAAAGAGACTTCCGCTTGTAATTTGTAACTTGTAGCTTCGTGAAACGGGCCCCAAGTGTTACAAGTACGTACGATAGGCCCGCATTCTTGTTGACTAGTGTTTTGTATAGAACCTACACCTACCTAAGTGCTAATTCAGCTTGCAAGATTTGAGTTAAACAAATATACATAGCAAGTTAATGAAGAGCTTGTAAAAATAGACAAGCCAAGTAGGTTTCGCCAGGAGTGGCTCACTCTGCCTTCTGGCTGTGAGTGGCTTCTGCGGAGTGGCTTAGTCAGTGACCAGAAAGAGCATGTATTATTGAGATAAGGAGACTGTCGGATCCGCTGCGTTCCGTCCGGTGGTCGGACCCGAACGTCAGTTTTTTTTTAAGAAAGAGAGGCTACCTTTTAACCGAATTCGCAACCCTCGGATTGTCTCGGAAATGAAGTGCCTGAATCTGGCAACCCTAGAGCTCCTTGAGGTAAATCACATTTAAATATAGGTAGGTGCGCGAGTTTCCTTCACTAATACGGATAGGTATATATTTTTGGCCGGTACTCACTGTAGATTCAAAATTAAAATAAAAACAAACGCATCTCTTCCCTCATAATTATTCCCTCCTGATTTCTGTGAATAAAACTCGTAATTGAGCGTCATTGACGTTTTAACGAACAGTGGTCCAACCAAGAAAGTGGTCTACCACTTTTCGACTTTATTGAGTGGTATTAGAGTTCGAAAGTATAAGGTCAGTCGGTGCAAATGCGCCTACGGGGTAAGCGCGCCTATCATTATATAGAAATTCTCGAAAAATACAGATATTATACTTACTAGGCGCACTTGCCTCGAGACCTTAGACATAGAAGAAAACTGAAACCACAAAGGGAAAAACGGAAACCTTACAGGATTTGGATCACTTTCTTGCCTGTCTATTCGTCTGTAGAAATAAAATAAAATAAAATTTGTTTATTTCGGACATAATCCATATATTGTTAGTTACATGATACTTAATAGCTATGTTAGTACAGTACAGTAGGAAAATTAATTAATTCATATACCTACCCTCCTCTGGAGCACCCGGTACGTGCGCATGCGTTCGCACCCAGTGTCCCAGAATGGGGCAGTCCGTCCTCTCACTGATGAGCTTCAGGATGGTGTTGTGGCACCCCCGCACCCTGCGCATGAGTGATGCGACTCGGTGACGAATCACCGCGCTGAACCCCTCCGTGTGCGCGTACGCAAACATTGCCGAGGCGCTGCAGTAGCGTGGGAGCCCCAGCAACACCCTGAAGGCATTATTGTATTGTACTCGGAGGGAGTTGTAGGCTCGCTGCGTGTAATTGACCCACAAGTTGCACGTATACAGGGTGGGAAGGACTATACCGACATACTTTAGCCATGAATTCCTGGTGGTGTGACGAGTAAATAATGTTATATCAACATGGGTCGAATATCGTCATTTTACATTAATAGTCTTATGGAACAAAATAAATCAGTAAATTAAGCCCCTCGTTATAAACATGTCCTTACTGGCTGAAAAGTTGTCAAAATGAAAAAAAAAGCTAAAATGGAAACGAAAGGAAAATTTTTTGGCCTCGTAGTCGCTTACCATCAAATACAGCGAAGGTTAATTCCTGTTTAGTTAAAGAATTTTAAAAAAATAGTAAAGGTATCTTAGTCTCATTTATTAGGGCTTGTTACACACTTGGGATTTTTCATTTACAAAATAATGGATATCTCGGAAAGTAAGCGTTTTTCGACTATACATCACATAACATTTACTCCTAATAGTTGATAGAATCTATAGTTAAAGTTTGTCGGTATAGTCCCTCCCACGCTGTATAAGGTTTGGCAGAAGGCTTTAAAGAGAGTAATTTTTACTTCAAAAAAACTTATTTTTCTTAACGATGTTAGTATTCACTTTAGACTTGACCTCGATAACTCAACAGTTATCACATACCTAGTATATTTTATACCTTTAAACGACCAATTGTTGTATATTTATTTAAGCCGCGCCGCGCCGCGTAGCGCGTTCCTTCTTTTAATACTAATTTACTACATTCACTATATTCAACTTTCTGTAGAGGAGTCATACATTCGTTAACCTTCTCTCAATACAAAACAGAAAACCAGTATTCGGATTTTAATAAAATAACCTTTAAGGTAGATACCTCAAAGGTTACTTTATAAAAGTAAAGATATCATCAAAACCTTACAAATAGCAGGCTATTTCTCACGAAGATTTTCGGCAAGATAAAATGAGATAAATGAAATCCCGCCTACAATCCTCATTTCATTTCAGTAAGACATAAGACAACACAAAGTATACACTGAACTTTACTTTTCTCAATTCTCATAACGTTACGAATATTCCGTTGTATTTCTAGCAAATGGAAAGACGAGACGACGGCATACGTTAAAAATAACATAGAACTCTCGGCGCATGATATAGACTTCTATACTGAAATAATGGATTACCATTCTGATTATAAGGTTAGTATAAATACTTAATGCATGGTACGGCGAAAACCGGTAAGACAATAGAGAAATTAATGACTTAAGTAAACGAGTAATTCTTGTACATTTATGTGTGTATTAATTTACTAGCTGTTCCGGGGAACTTCGTTCCGCCTCAAAATATTTAATTTTTTAGATGTTTTAATACTTAGTTATTATTATTCTGTTATTCGTGGCAGAGACAAACCCAAAAACTCAAAGATCATAATAATCGGTCCTCCCGTCTCGATTAATAAATGGAGTAAGTAGGGCATGCATTAGCTACCGGTATTACTTGTATGGGTCAATACCGAAAATCCGGTATTATCCATACAAATAAATCCGTAATTGCATGCCCTAGGTGTAACTAATAACCCGTCTTATTTTTATATCACTACATACCTAGTATAAAACAAAGTCGCTTTCTCTGTCCGTATGTCCCTGTATGCTTAAATCTTTAAAACTACGCAACGGATTCTGATGCGGTTTTTTTTTCATAGATAGAGTGATTGAAGAGGAAGGTTTATATGTATAATACATGCATAATATAATAGAGAAACACCGTGCGAAGCCTGGGCGGGTCGCTAGTATATTATATAGATTTTGAGGATCTCGGAAACGGCTCTAACGATTTCGATGAAATTTGCCATGGGGTTTTCGAGGACGGAAACGCGTGTTTAATGTTTTCTGGAAAAATGCGTGTTTTCCAGTTTTCTTGTGTTTTTCTCCGAGTAAAGCTCAGTCGCCCAGGTAGGTACTATGAAAAATATACATGAGAAAATGGCCGCTGATTAAAGCAATCAGGCCAAATAATTCGTGTAGTTTTGAATAATGGCACAAGGCTTCATTAGGCTTTCGTGATAAAGGCACTAAAATCACTGAGTCTGAAGCTAACGTCAGGATTAGGTACCTATACCTAATTTATAAGTCTAAAAAAAATCATCAGGTAATAATAGTATTTTATGCAACAGTTGTATAAGTGGGTTCAAAAAATGCGAATTGCGTGAGTTGCGATACGAGCCGCGAATGCGGCGAGTATCGCAAATAGAGACGCAATGAGCGTTTTTTGACTTAATTATACAACGTTGCATACAATACTTTTTCTACAACGAGGTTTTAAATTATAAAATACAAAATTAATATACCTGGAAACAACGGAAATATGACGTTTGACTGACTGTATGTGTCTATGGTAAACTTTTTTTTTTAATTTAAAATATACTTAAATTAAAATACTTTTTTTATGTTGGCGTCAATGAATTTAGTTCGGAAAGTTTTGTTTTTCTTAAAAACCGTAGGAATTTAATTGTTTGTTAAGTTGGTAGTTGTGCATTTTTATCGTAAAGTTAGAACTGAGCGCTTAATCCTTGACCTAAGTTTAACTTAGATTTAGAAGTCTGTGGCTGCTAGCAATAACGTAAAGTGACTATAACGACACTAGTGCTGTTATGGGGAATAGAGTATAGACTTCTCTGAACTCATATTATGTATGTTCTTATATTAGTGTTCGTGACCAAGTAAAAGACAGATAACAGTACAGGAGTAGAAAAATAAACAAATAAAAATTATAATACATAAAGAGCGGCGTGTTTTATTTCGATCAAACATTACTTTTGATGTCATTTCGTTAATATTTCTTATTTTTCATGGCAATAGTTGCATAAGTTGACAACATTGCAGTACCATTTATTTACTGATTGTAATAACCTTATTTTTACCAATAAAACGTCTGCGGTGCAAAACATACCGCGCATTAAAGTGCATAAATCCACCATTTTGTTATTTTTTTACCAATTTTACGTACCCAGTGACACTCGCGCGATCAAGACGAATCTAATGATGTATCATATATCAAAATCGGGTGTGTCCTTGTAACTGTACAAGCGGACCTCCTTTTGGGCTTCGCCGCAGTCGGGTAAAAATTAGGCGCATCGGTTCCCATCGACATCTGCAGTGAGCAAGTGGTAGTTTTTAACCTCATTAATAGCCTATAATAGCCAGAAAGATGGTCAGACGACGTGGTTAAGGTCGCCCGATGGAAGCAAAGCGTGCAATCATTCGTTGTAGTGTAGATGTCTATAGGCAAGGACCCTAGTAATTATAGACCTGTTTCGGTTTTGCCAGTACTCAGCAAAATTTTTGAGAAAGTGGTTATGGAGCAACTGCGCCGCCATTTTAATGTGAATACATTGTTTCATCCCCAACAATTTGGCTTTACAAGAGGGCGATCTACCACGGACGCAGGAATAAATTTGATTAAGTACATCTTTGAGGCATGGGAAACAAATCAAGATGCAATTGGCATTTTCTGTGATTTGTCGAAAGCCTTTGACTGCGTTGATCACTTAACATTACTAGCCAAGTTAAGTCATTATGGAATAAAAGGAAAGGCTCTAGACTTATTTCAGTCATATTTATCTGGAAGAGTGCAAAAAGTGCTTGTAAATGGAAATAGGTCAGCAGGGTCACAGGTTAGGATGGGTGTTCCTCAGGGATCTATCCTGGGCCCTCTCCTATTTCTTATTTATATCAATGATCTTCCTTTTATGGCGGAACATTTAACTAATATTGTGCTTTTCGCGGACGACACATCACTCATTTTTAAAATTAAAAGATCATCTCAGAATGTAGCCAATATAAACCATGCACTTCAACAGACTCATGAATGGTTCACTGCTAACAACTTAGTACTTAACGCAAAGAAAACGAAGTGTATTCATTTTAAACTACCAAATGTCAAGCATTGCATACAAGGGCTAAAAATTAATAACGACGAGTTAGAGGTCACCGATAGAACAGTTTTCTTGGGGATAACGATTGACTCCAAGCTCCAATGGGGTGCGCATGTTGCATCACTCTCAAAAAAATTAAGTTCGGCTGCGTACGCTGTAAAGACAATTAAACAACTAACCGATGTAGCTACTGCAAGGCTTGTCTATTTTTCTTACTTTCATAGTGTCCTGTGTTACGGAATATTATTGTGGGGCAGAGCTGCCGACATTGATGCCATTTTTATTTTACAGAAACGAGCTATCCGCGCTATATATGGATTAAAAACCCGTGATTCCCTCAGAGAGTTGTTTAAAACAATTAATGTATTAACTGTGCCTAGTCAATATATTTATGAAAACATTATGTACGTTAGAAAAAACTTGACACTATTTCGTAGGCAATGTGACATACACAACTTTAATACAAGAAACAAAAATAAATTGGTATCAGTACAAACTAGATTAAGGAAAGTCCAAAAATCATTTGTGGGGATCTGTACACGCTGCTACAATAAATTACCAGACCACATTGTGAACATGGCTGAAAATAAATTTAAGGCCACTGTAAAACAAACCTTACAAACGAAGGCCTACTATAAAATAGACGAATACTTCACAGACGAAAACATATGGTCAGATGTGCCAACACCAGCGAAGCATGCCATTTCAACTTTTTAGTTTTTAGTTTAATTATCCATTTAGAATTTCAGAATAATATGTAATAAGCTTGACCTTCAAAAAGTGTTCTGTATGAATTTATTTTGAATAAAATGTTTTGACTTTGACTTTGACTTTGACTATAGGGAAGACCTATGTTCAGCTTTGGACAAAATACCACATTCCAAGAATTACAAAATGATATAGATTTTTTACTAACCTATGATTTTATATTAAAGTGTAACGAGAATTTGGTAAGATAAAAATCTGATAAATCGGGAATTTAGCATCTCGAAAAATGTGGTATTCTGGGCACGAGAGTCTTAAGGCTCTAATAATAATGTTGATGATTATTATGATGATAATAAAATCTACCCGTCGTTTAGGTATATGTTCACAGCCCCGATGAGATCCCTCTCAGCACGACGCCTTCGTACGCATTCGACGCCGAAGGATACGCGTTCTTCGGCTATCGAGTGTGGTCTGCTAAAATATCCGACACGCTCCAAACTGTGTCCACGAGAATTCGGAAGTGCAGGTAACTTTTTTTATGCCACACCTGGCCATAAAGTGGCTTTTTCCGCACGCTACGAGTACGGAAAAAGCCGCTTTCTGGCCAAGTGTAGACAAAAGATGATGTACACAACACGGGAGGTAATAAAGAAAGCCCTCGATCGCATATTTACGTATACCTCGGGCGGCAAACATCCTGCGATCTCGGCCTCTCTTTGTATTACCACATTTGTTTTGTGTAATGTACTATAATTTCATCGCGCGACAAAATATGTTAGTTGTCATTTTACGAGTACCAACGAGGCTCCCGGATTGTGTTTGATGTCGCTGTGTGCGATACTTCTCAATTTTATCTACGCACATCATAAATTCTCCAGAGTGCGACTACGATAACTTTGCAGAGCGAAACATAGCAACACCTCCGTTTAGCCCGATCATATCGAGGTGGACCGGACAAGGTGTCCTGGTTCGATCCCAGGCACCCCGGCACCCACCCGGTCCGACCCGACTCAGGGTGGTCTGGCTAGCGACCTGGTTCGACCCCAAGGAACGCCACGGCCAACCACCCGATCCGACAATCGCTACGCCCGGGTATGGGGTGCGAGTTTCTCAGTTTAAAAAAAAAAAACCTCCGTTTAAGTCAAATTTCTATGAAAATGTGACTTTTAAATGGAGGTGGTGCCATGTTCCGCTCTGCAGTTATCGTAGTCGCACTCTAACACGCGCTCAAAAACCGTAGACAATGAGCATCAATACAGCATTAAAATAGTTACTTGCTTCAAATTTGGAGCACATCATGTATGGCGTAAGGCTGCTGTAATTTACCTTCGGCTTCTGAACCCATTTTAGAGTACTTATAATGTGTAAGTAGACAGAATAACCTTCCGCCCGTTTCTTAAAACCACACTCTCGTGTAAAGGTCTCTGCCCACTACGACGTATCACACCATGAACGTATCAGACACGTTATAACAAATGCCGGTCGGTGAGTGAACGTGCTAATGGGCATAGTCTCATACTTTTCAAGACAAAGAATATTTATTTTGCCTGAAACGTTCATATAGTAATCATAGTACGGTCATGGTATGATACGGTGTAGTGGGCAGAGACCCTTAAGGATTTGTTAGATGAGGTTCCCAAACGCTTGTTTTCCTTGCGGCAAATTTTCTTTTCGCGGTTATTCCTAGTCTCATAATTTCCCATTTCTCTAATTTCTCTGTCTTACTATTTCTTAGTAGCGAGTTTTTTTAATCACATTTGTTCACAAACGCATTTTTTCAGATTCGTTTTAATACTTAGCAGCATATTTTTTGCTCGCAATATCTCCCTAAAGCAATTAGTAACATGCTCGCATTTGTGTACAAATGCGTTTCTTCTCATTCGTTTTGTTACTTAGTTGTATATTTTTTTGCTATAATTCCCTAAATTAAATTATTCTGGGTGTAAAATTATTTACTAGTAATTTTGGCTCCGGAACCCTTAGTCTGTGGCTCCACTGAGGCGGAAACGAGCGGAGCGGAGAGGAGACAAGTAGGAATCAACCAATCACATCAGTTGAAATCCACATCTCGTCTCCACTTCGCTTCAATGGAAACAGCGAAAACGAATGTAATTGGTCGATCGCTATACGACACTTCCCCGCTCCGCTCGTCTCTGCCATAGTGAAGCCGCAGCCTAATAGAATAGATCAGGTCCCCTGACTGCAAATAGCATAATATCTAGGACTGACAGTAATTTTCATCTTTTTACATTTGCATTTATCATACCTGGCCATAATAGTACATTGTGTATAAAAACTAGCTGCGGGAAAAAAGGAGACACAGAAATAACACAACAAAGAAAAAAAACGAATGTAGAAATTAACTGCAGGTTAAAATTGAGGCGAAAAAATATGAGAAACGGAAACAACGCGACTGTGAAAATAAGCTGCAGAGAAAAAAGTGAATGGTGATAATCGCTTTCGGGAAAAAATGCGAAAAGAAAAATTTCAGCAAGGAAAACAAGAGTTTGGGAACCTCACCTAACAAATCCCTTAAGGCCCCTCATTATGAATCAATTGCATCAACTACTAGGTATATACAAATTTTGTATTTATACACCCTTTGTTACCTTTCTTATAGACACTTGCACGAGCCACTGAACAAGAGGTATCCAGTGTACACATACAACCATTGCCTGCTGGAGTGCAGAATAAGGATGATCATAACTCTCTGCGGCTGCGTGCCACATTTCTACAAGACTTTAGGTTATACTTACGTCCTTTTAGTTTCTATCAAAATAATTACCTTCGAAACAAGCTACCGTCTCAAAAAAATTTTTTTTACGTTTTTCACTAATAATGCTTCTTTTCAGATCACGAAAGAATATGTGATTTCTCTCAACTCATTTGCGTCATACGGCACAAGAACGAAATAATAAGGTTGTCGCCGACAAACGAAACCCTGAACCAGTTTGGAAATTTATTTTTTCTTCCAAAGTCGTCGAAAGATTGCGGATGTCTGAGCGATTGCGAGACGCACGTCTATCTGAAGGATTCCGAAAGCTTTCTCTCGCAACCTGATATAAACAGAATGAGAGTCAGCGTTTCCAAATTCCCTAGAGTTAGGGTGAAGAGGGAGTTCATCTTCAGCACGCAGGATATCATTTGTGAGTACAAATCACATATAGGTGCCTCGTTCAGATCGCGGACAAAATGCAATAAAGCAATTCTAGACAAATGCAGTGATGTCCAAACAAATAGTCTCGGGTTGCTTTAAAGAGTGGTTTGAACTTAAAATTTGCATTTTTGGTTTCATGGCATGCGAAAGGTAACTGAGCGTTTTCCAAAATAAATCCCGAGGTAGCTACTTTCTCAAAATATGGATTTGAGGTTTTTCTGGCTCAGAATCGTTAGTACATTCGAACCTTATACGTAAAAAAAAGTGTCCCAAAATTTGTATGGAATTTTTTCTTCCCACTACGTCACGTTCATAGAAACATAATGCAAAATAGTGACGTAATGGAAAAAAACATTGGGAGACTTTTTTTATGTATAAGGTTCGAAAGTACTAACGATTCTGAGCCAAAAAAACCTCAAAAGTCCATATTTTGAGAAAGTAGCTACCTCGGGATTTATTTTGGAAAACGCTCAACTAAAAAAAGATTTCATTTGTAAAGTTGTCTGTAGTGAAAGTCACAATTCTACATACGGTAGCTTTAGCCTAAGAGCGACACATGCATAGATATGTAGTAAGGTCAACTGGGATAGTTGCGTCTATAGGGGCAAATGTCTTTTAAAGATTCCATTAAATCCGAACTCTTTAAAACTACCCCTACCCCCTACGTACTTGTACGTACCAGGTAGGGTAGGGTAGAGGTAGTTTTAGAGTTCGTATTTAAAGTAATCTTTAAAAAACGGATTTACCCCTGTAGACGCAATTACCCCAGTTCACCTAAAATCTATAGGTTTAAAAATACACTGCTTCAGTGAGAACTGGAGGCGTCATAAACCTCTGCATCGGAAGCTCCGTGATATCTTTAATGGAACTGATAATGTCAACTGTAAAGATCCCCATGGCAAACCTTACCAAATGGCTAATCAAGAAAATAAAGGCACCCAAAGAGAAGAAATTCAAGAAATAAAATAACCGGAATTTAATTTGTAGTGTTTATTCAGTCTTTTATAGTAATTGGAATGATTAAGAGTAAAAAAGTATAGACATTCTGTTCAATAAAATTCACGTCGTTGATTATATTTTTCATTCACTATCCATGGTCACATTCTTGTAAGGGCACCGTTTCCTGCCAAGAAAAGAAATGAAATTAAGAATGCATATAACGAACTGAATATACATTTCGTTGTATGCATTCTTAATTTTATAGCGAAACTCACAAGGAAAGTTATTACTTAGGATAAAACTTAATTAATGAGCTGCAATTAATGAGTCTCTAAGGTCCTCCAATGGCATTATTTTTTTATCCTAAACGGTATTAAAATTAAAAGTTTTATTTCGAAAAGCAGCTAAGCTTATTAAGAACTAGAAAATACTACTAAAGAAAACGCTTCAGCTACACACAATGAATTTATATATTAAGCTTTCACTCCCTAAACTATCTAAACCTGACTTGACCAACTGGGCCATCAAGAGCTTTATATTTTTTTTTTGTACACCAACTACTATTGTCATACAGAAACATATTACCTCATCACATTAGAGTGTCTACTTGGTGCCAGCATTGTCCAAAGAAAATAACTCCCGTCTTTTAGAACTCTGGAGTTCATGGTCAGTGAAGAACTGTCAGTTCCTTGTCATTTAAGCCATCACGAAACCTGCAAACAGCACAATACTAGACAGTGAGAAGGAACTAGAAAGGTCGTTTTAATTTATTCAAAATCCGCCTATGACCCTAAACATACACAGCATTTTATGAAAGACAATTTGTTGATCGATAATTTCACACAATACATGCTAAGAATCCAAATTTATACGAACACACCTATTTATATTCGAAGTATCGAAATCGTTATCGTTAAAATACCCTAACATAGATAACGTAAGTCAGTTAATTGAGATCAGAGATCACCCATTTCATCGAAATATCGATAACGCCGATTAAAAACGGAGAGGTCCCTGCACTATCAAGTCTTGATTGTCGAGTTAAGACTGAGGACTAACATCCTAGATGTTAGGAACGACAATCCTAGGACTAAGACTTACTTCAGAACTACTGTTTGAATGGTTGGTTATGATTTTGGATATAAAAATGTGGTTTAATCCCAAAGCGCTTTGCCAAAATTTGCGGTGCTTGAAAGTTATAATTTTATAAGCAACGTAGAAGATAGGCGGATACGAACAACTAACGCAGCGATGTCAACGTAGCTAACATACATCCTGAGTACGGACATAGAATCAAAAGAATCCCCATGCAAAACCGTCAAACGATAAATGGCTCGATGACTGGTCAACTTACCCTTTTTGGCACATTTGTAACTTGAGAAGTTGAGATTAATCGATCGCCGGAATCGAGCCCTCTTCGATATACATCTTCCCGTGATGAGCCAAACGTGTTGATGGACAGCGTTGAAGTGACTTCGAGCGAGAATCGGCACGGTTGAAGCGCCAACTCGAAACTGGTCGCGCCTCAGCATCTCGCAATGACTTAACCCCTCAAAGTAGCCTTGTTTTCATGCATGTGGACATCTATATCAATCCATTGTGATGCGTTGTCTCGTTTAAACGAACATAAAATGGTTCAGTAGATTCAGCAGCTAGATATAAAAGCAAGCACTCTTCAGAAGGTAATCAAACGGTTTTACAAACCGTGTGTTAACTCTCTCGTTCTTTGCAGGAGTGTCCAGAGGCATACGCCGTGTGATCGACAAAATAAAAGTGCAGTGTACACCATACATCAAAATTTATTCAAAATTTGCATATGAATGGAAGTCAGGAATGAATACTTTATTAGCCCATGAATATTTGCCGCCTGGCGTTTCTTAATGCTACAGTATACTACGAAAACTAACCTAAATTGTTAATTGAATGTTTCCAAACACCACTATCTCTTCAGGAGTCGTCACACTACCTAAATTGTGGGAAATTAAAGCACCGGATTTATACCTAAATCAACGAAATGTTCCAGTAGAAACCCGATTGAATGATCAGTTTGTCAAACACCAACGCGAATGATGTCCAATCGAGATCCATAACAACCGTTGGTATTTTCTTCAGTAAAACCGGAATCTGCCAGCTATGTGATAATGTATTTGCTTGTGTCTAGCCCGAAATTAGAAACGAGTGATACCAGAAACCAGTTCAATGTCAATCAAAATATCAGCTTCAATCTCTCACAATTTCTAAGACGTAGGATCGACCTTAAAATATCTTAAGACCTCGCCACTCTTTACACAATGCTATGTCCTACATCTATAAGCCAGTGAAATCACAAAACAGATATTCCATAAACATTAATTAGATTATAAAGTACGTAAATAGCAAACATGACAACTTACACTAAACTAACTTAAAAATACATTACTAGTCGATCGTCAAACAGAAAAAGGACTATTTAATGAAAATTAAAGAAGATTTTTTTTCTACGCTGGCAGCCGAGTGTCATACAAACCCCACAAGAGATTAACTTGAAATACTCCTGAAAACACAAAAAAACACACATTCACTATTTAGACGCAAGATCCAAGGGAGATTGAGTTCCCTATCTACTATTTACTACGTTGAGATTTGCCCATCATCATGACTATAATATTCAGTTACAAAATCAGAATATTATATTCTGAGTCTGTAGCTAATGCCCCAATTAGATCATGTTGTACCGAAAGTTGTAGGACGCATTTGAGAGGATAGCGAATCAACGCAGCTCATAAAATAGTGAGCACTATTTCGTAAGTAGATTCGAAGTATGGTTCGCAGAATAAACTGAAGATTAGCCTGAATAAAGTTGCATTTACATTGGTCGATAACAGTCAACTTAAAGTCGGTTGTCTACAAAACTCACTCGTTCGCTGAACAATGACCAAAGCAGATTCTTCTAACCTCAAAATATATTTTAGCGAGATAGACAGCCTATTCTGAAGTTAGAAGTTTATTTGCTAAATAAGAAAGTCAGAAAGAATGTTCAAAACTGTAACCCACGCAGGTATGCCTTGACCTTGTGAACCATAATAGCTACAAGAACTGTTATTATTTGATTAAACTTTGGCATGCGGAAGTGTTGAACAGTGGTTGACTATATTATACTTCGAGGTCTACAGTAAAAAGATTCAAATTTATTCTGCAGTCTGCACTTATCAGTGAGTAAACATATCAAAGGTCAGGTTCGATATTTGGTTGACCCAGTATCGACTAATGTAAACCCGAAATTTAGAAGCCGACTCAGTACAATTTATATTTGACATACGAATTACCAAAAAATGTAGTTTTGTCTTAGAGAAAGTGAGATAAACTGCGTCTAATCAGGAGAGAAAATTAAATGGACCAAGTAGTTCATGTATCAATACTTTTTCTAAAGAGAAAGTGCAGTAGTCTCGTCAAAAAGTACATGAATCTTTGGAAAAATCTGCTCGTTTGTGGATCATTGCATATCGTCCAACGCAAAAGCCTCCAACGAAAGTCCAATGCCCGAAGACGATGGTAATTTTAATACCCAAGCATGACCCAGGAATGAAGTGCCAGAATGCAAACAAAAATCGACGAAGAAGGTTATATATCGGATATAAATGACATTTAAAATCGACCTTACCTTTTCTTTTCGTCTCAGAAAAAGCGGACATCGATGGTTCTTCCGTCAATGCGGGTCCTGTCGAACATTTCTGAATTTTTCATTAAGAAAATAATTTATACGCAGTTACAAGCCCCATACATTGTTTCTCCAAACGTATTTGTATCGATTCTGGGTAAGAAGAATCCAAAATTACTTATGTTTGAAAAAAAAGTATAAGTTACACCGGAAAGTGAATTTGCCCTTGATTGAGCGGAGTAGCTGGGCCGGTGGCACCTATGCAACCCTTTTGTCTCTGTCGAAAGGCGCTATTTTCGATTGCCCAAAATGGCCATCTTGATAATCAGACAAATAAAAAAGCGATTCAACTTACCATAGTGTCACGCGGACACACTACACTAGAGCAGTGGTGAGCACTTTCTTCATTATATTGCTTATTTCGAAGAACCTCGACGGGCCGGCTCAAACCATATGTAAAACGACGCGTGATAGTATCAACGCCAGGAATAGTTTGAACTGTAGCTATACTATTTTAGTGGGGCATTTGTACGATCCACTTAAAGGAAACAAAGCGATTGTTTGTAAACCTCAAAAACACCAAGATGACGTTATTGTAAAAAAGTTGTTACAACCACCTTTAAAGTTCAATTGATTATCAACTCTAACTCCATGAACCATAGTTTACAACTGCATTAATATGTAGAATAATGGCGTTCCAGCTGCCTTCGCTTTGTTCGGATCACAGGTAGTCAGGTAAATGCCAGGGGTGCGAAGTATAATACGTCTAAAGTCACATTTCTATTAAAGCAATTTTAGTTCTTGGCAAAGGCCTTAGAGTTGATAATCCACTAAAATGACAATGCACGAAGTCTTTATCTGTGAAGCACGCTTCTCTTTTATGACGGACGATAATGAGGTACAAAACCACACAACAGTATTGTTTCCTTTAAGTGGATCATACAAATGCCCCACTAAAATAGTATAATATTGCGATTCAAGTTTTTTTTTTTCAAAAGCGATAGCATCAACGGTCCCAATTTCTTCCAAGGCTGGGGGGGGCGGTAGGGTAGACCGGGGACAATTGAAACACGTTATGAATGAAACAAGTTAAATTTCTCGAAAACCACAATACCTACGCCGATGAGGCAATACTCACGCCACGCGGGCGGCCATTTTACAAGTTTGAACCAGTAACGCTCGAGCACCCGACTGGCGAGGCCATGTCAGGGAGCCGTTGAAAATTTTTGACCAAAAAAGTAAGTATCTGTGCTCTCATATATTTTCATATAATTTTGTGTTCTTGTGTAGTTTGACAAATTGAACTTATTAAGTGTTTTGAGTGTGAATTATAGAATATTCTAAGTGCCATTAAACAGTGATGGAGTGTTATTAATAGGTTAATATTTGACCTTGAAGTTAAATATGTGCTTTGGGGACGATAGAAACAACGAGCTTGTGGACGATTGAAACGTTTCAAACGTCCCCATGTTTTAACCGTCCCCACAAGTAACCGACAATAAATAAAATGGGGTTCTGATTTTGAGAAAATATTTCTTTTAACATTATAGGTGGCTTTCTCTGATAATGTTTTTATTTCTGTTATTTATGGTTTACCTATAATTCACCGGTTCAAAGGAAAAACCAACTATCTCCTACAATTAATGATTGGCAGATAGGTGGTTTTGCCTTTGACCCGGCGAATCGTTGACATCAATATCTCATTATTGTATAAGTTACGAGCAATTACCTATTATTAATATATTTTATCTGTAAACTACCTAAGTTTCTACGTTCGTTAAACGTAAAATAATGTTTTATTTTTAAATTCTGCAACAAGTTGATTATTATGATAGTTATTTCGAAAATATATTTTATGCGGATATGGTTAAAGTTTTGTTTTATATTTTATATGGCGTAGGTACGTCTATCTTGTTGGCCTATAGACTCGTTATGATTGAAACATGGTTATAATTGAAACAACCATTTTGTATGAGACACATTTATGTTTTTTTTCCACTATTCCATATAAGCAAATCTTATTGTTGTATTAAAACTACCATGATAAAGCTAAATGTAAGAGGTAACCGCAACAAAAAATACTAGAAGTCGTGTATCTTTTTTTTTACATCCGTTTCTTTAATCGCGATCTTCAGACGATGATAACTTTTGTAATTTTGGTACTACGATAGTGATCTTTTGGTGATCTCTTTGTATAACATGACAGTCAATAATAAAGATAAAAATAATAAATTTAATTTATTTTTCACAAACTTATTAAGGTGTTTCAAATGACCCCGCATAGTGTTTCAATTGACACTCATAAGGGGTCAATTGAACCACTTTCCCACTTCCTCTTTAATTCCCTATTATAAGATAACCATGGGCAATAGACCTTTAAAACTAATTTTATTTAAAAATTACATAAATTTCCTTAATAAAAATTAGTTCCACACCTTTCTAAATATAAAAATAAAAATGTTGCAGGCGATTAAACATAAATTGTTTCAGTTGTCCCCGGTCTACCCTACGAACCACTTTAGAAACCCTTGATTAGTGTCATCTGTTGAGATATGTCGGTAAAGGATACTGATGGCGCGCTCAGCATCCCACTCCTTGTGGAAGCGCACGATGGCGGTGTCGGGGCCGGTCATCTCCGCGAACTTCACGTCGCCGCACTCGCTGAACTTCTCGCGGATCAGCTGCCACGTCACCGTCGGAGGGAGCTGTGGGGGATTACATGTGCTCACCAGTGGCGTCGCGTCCATAGAACACGATTCCCACCGGCTTCAAGGGCGTAGCCAGGATTATGTTAAGAGGGGGGGGGGTAGACAAACCAAGAATAAATCTAAGGTAAATGCTGCATGAGCTTGAGCAACGGGACAGCATCTTCTCTGGCTTCGTTTTGTACTAATAGAACCGCCTGGGATTTCCCAGCGTATAGATATTTATACGCTTTCCAACAAATTTCCAAATCGGTTCAGCCGTCTTTGAATAATCAGGCATAGACATAAAAAAAACTAATATGACACCCACTCTAATTTTTATAAAGTATGGTAATAATAGTACAAATGTTGAATGGCCACCCAGGCTGTAGGATCGCCACGTCAACCAATAGTAAATAACAGACTTGTTATACATGAAGAACATGAAGCAGAAAAACACTAGTTTTCTTCTTTGACGGTACTGCCGTCCTCAAACTAAAAAGCCGCTAATTTGTATGGAACTTCATACAAACTAGCGGCCTTTTAGTTTGAGGACGGCAGAGTATCACTCTTGACAGAGACAGAGTGCCCGTGGTTGTCATTCCAGGTGTTAGTGGCACGCTCTACGAAAAATGTTTTTCGACCGTTCAAATTTTTACAGTGGATACTTTAGCGAAAAATTGAAAATACGTGTTTTTTCACGCAGTATCTTTCAGTAGTAAAATATTGAGAAACAGCAGCTGAAAGATATCCTAAAATAGTACATTATATAACTAGGGTGGTAATACAAAGAAAGGCCGAGATCGCAGAAGTTTGCGGCCCGAGCTGCAAGCGAGGGACGTAAATATGCGATCGAGGGCTTTCTTTATTACCTCCCGTGTTGTGTACATTATTTTATGTCTACACTTGGCCAGAAAGCGGCTTTTTCCGTACGCGCAGCGTGCGGAAAAAGTCACTTTATGGCCACCAGGTGTGGCATAAAAACATGTTTGTGGATACCGCGGTAGCACACTGCGCGGGAGACGGCAACGATCCCCTTCCCGCGACCTCGACCCCGCTGTCGCGTTGAGTCGCCGAGACAAACTTTCCTCACGTTACTAATATTTTTTTCGGATAGCACATTATTTTGTGAAATGTTTACCTACATTTTTATTTTCAGAAATGGCAACTTTTATTGATACCTAATGCGTAGGAAAAATTTGGACGATCAATAATATTTAACCCTGTATACCGGTATCATCTTAATAACTCACATTAGTGATGACCACCATGTCAGACGTCTTATCTCTCGAGTTCTGCTGGACCACCGAGGAATCTCTGCCGTACCCTTGTCCTGGACCTGACACGCCGACCATTTGTCTGTTAGCTGAAAACACATTGCTATGAACAATAGGGTACTTGGTATATATTGGTGGAATTATATGCTCTTAAATATGCTTTCGAAAATTTACAAAAATTAACTAAAATTCACCAGTTAACCTTTTTAACTGTTTTTAAAGGATCAAAAACTAAATCTAAGGAGTAAAAACTAAAAAGAGTAATATCACGTAATTTAGCTCACTGGTTAGACCCCCGACCACTGAGTTAAATTACGTGATATTTACTCTTTTTACCCGACTGTGGCGAAGCCCAAAAATAGAAAGGCTCTAGAGTGGTGATAATGATGAATTAAAAGGCGGCTGACGGATACAATTTAGTGACGAAAGCATAGGATGGATAAGACTTTTAATAAATTTCGAGTACGATTTATGCATTAAAATATATGCAGTTTTCGTTATACAATACAAATATTCTGTAAATTAATAAAGCACTGGCCACTTGTAAATTGCTCACATCTTACGTTTGTAGATGTAGAGAGGTTGTTTTCCCTATATAAGTAGATAATGACTTTTTAAAGGTATGCACGGAAAATATGATTATTTATTTCACAGAATAAAATTCTAATACATTTTTACAATAATGTTTTCATATTTAAAATCAATTGTAGGCATATCCATATTAAGGATATCGTTCGACGCTATTATGACGTAGTTTGCACCCGTGAGCCGCCCATTCGATACCTTTAGACTCAAAGGGCGTAAACGCCATTAGCACCTACGGTGTTTACGCCCTTTGAGTCTAAAGGTATCGATATAACGTAAATATGACGTACCTGAAAGGGGTCCACTGCTCATAGTCGCATTGCCTCCCATGACATTGTTGCCTAGCGACGAATTCCCAAGCACACCCGATGACAAATCATTGTTCCCGAGATTCAAGCCGGTGTTCACATTGGCCGCCTGGACTTGGGCCTGGGCCTGGGCCTGGGCTTGAGCCTGAGCCTGGGCTGTTAGTACGGTGGCCAGGTCGCTGGCAGTCAGGCCTTGCTGGAGGAGTTGGTTTTGTAGGGCACCGAGACCGGTTAGACCTAGAGCCTGAAAATAGAATGTTATGACAGTGTGCAATCCTTAGAAAATTGGGTCACTGGTGGCGGCTATTTCATACATTTTGTGTGACATCGGCGCACACCGGGCGTTCGAGTGGCCGCGTCCGGGCCACAAGCTGCGGGAGTGGCGCGCGCTCGCTACTTGTGGACTTTTTAATGGCCCAATGTGCAGCCACTTGAGCAACTTGTCGCGTTTAGTGGCCCAATGTGCAGCCACTCTGAGCAACTTGTCGCGTTTAGTGGCCCAATGTGCAGCCACTCTGAGCAACTTGTCGCGTTTAGTGGCCCAATGTGCAGCCACTCTGAGCAACTTGTCGCGTTTAGTGGCCCAATGTGCAGCCACTCTGAGCAACTTGTCGCGTTTAGTGGCCCAATGTGCAGCCACTCTGAGCAACTTGTCGCGTTTAGTGGCCGATGTGCAGCCACTCTGAGCAACTTGTCGCGTTTAGTGGCCCAATGTGCAGCCACTCTGAGCAACTTGTCGCGTTTAGTGGCCCAATGTGCAGCCACTCTGAGCAACTTGTCGCGTTTAGTGGCCCAATGTGCAGCCACTCTGAGCAACTTGTCGCGTTTAGTGGCCCAATCTGCAGCCACTCTGAGCAACTTGTCGCGTTTAGTGGTGCATTGTGCGGCCGCTCTCAGCCACTTGTCGCGTTTAGTGGCTCAATGTGCGGCCGAGATGTGATTCATAAATTACAGAAGCAGTGGAAATTTTCAATTTAGTCGGTCCTGAAGACACCAGTGTCTTGCCGTCATAAAACACAATGTTTAATTTCTATATAACTATTAAGTACTACTAATTAGCAACTAAGGAATTAGTTGCTTAAGGCACGAAACATAAAAAGCGTTTCGACCGCAGCGTCAAGATGCGCGTATGAATTCTTGAAAACAATATGATTGTTATTATATTTTCGATCAGTTTTCATGTAGATGGTTGAAGGTCAAGGAAACATTGAAATCACATAGTGAAGAGAATTTCTTTAAAAAAAGCCAAGTCCATTCAAAACCACACTTGCAGTCGGCACAGCTCCCAACACACTCTTCCCCAACGTAGTGGTAGTATTATTCAAATTCAGGTTAGGCGGATTGGAGTTCTGAAGAGAATTCCTTTGAAAAAAGCCTATACTACTAAATAGAAGAATACCTGTAATCCCAATCCTCCTCCCAACGCATTGTTAGTAGTAAGGGTATTTGCTGCCAGCCCTGCGCCAAGTCCATTCAAAGCCACACTTGCAGTCGGCACAGCTCCCAACACACTCGCCCCCAACGAAGTGGTAGTATTATTCAAACTCAGGTTAGGCGGATTGGAGTTCTGAGGCAGATTCCTTGCTACGTCTCTTAGTGGTTCTCCATTAGGGCCGAGTCCTAAGCCAATGCCTTTTAGACCTTCCGGTAGTCTGAACTCTGACTTGTCGGAGACACCTCTATCCATTCGCACTGTCATTCGACGCTCGTGTAACAATTGTTTGTCGAACATAGAGATTGCCTGTGGAAAAAATATTAATGTAACAGTTTTAGAGCTCCAACTGAAAAACTGATTTGAGGAGTATATTTTCAAAAGGGCTTATTTCTCTATGAAAATCATACAAAAATAAAGCCCTTTCGAAAAGAGACTCCCAATTTAATGGTTCTGTTACTAAGAACTCTGTATTGACAGCTCTGCTGTTAGAAAGATTGAGAGCCAAGGGTCTCCATTATTATGACATACATCACGCAACCGAAATAGGCGCATTATCAGACGTCGAGTTGTGGATAATTAGCCCCCGCTTTTTTTTTTGAAGACTAACTCGCGACCCTTATGCGATAATTACTATAGCGATACTTTGACCGGGTGGTCGGCCGTGACGTTCCCTGGGGTCGAACCAGGTCGCTAGCCGGCCCACCCTGAGTGGATCGGACTGGGTGTGGGCCGGGGGCCCCTGGATTCGAACCAGGTCGCTTGTCCCGGTCCACCTCGGATTGGCCTGCACAAATCCGAATCTTGTATTCTATCATGCTAGGACCACATTTACAGGAAACGACGTTATTATAGCGTTGAAGGACGATTAACGTTAGTGTAGCCCACGACTTACTATATATTTGACTCTACTTTATTTGACTATATTTTATTGACTTTTATGACCTTTTTCAGGCTTGATAAGTTTTGTTGATTTAGTGCTGCCACCTATATAGTTTCTGTACGTTCCCTGTAGATATATTTTATTATCGAATTTTAAGAAATAGTAGCATGCTTTTTTTGTCAGTCTCACGGACCTGTCCCCTTTAATTTTATTTACCTGTACAGCCTCCACAGGATGATCATACTCAATAACAGCAAAACCTCTGCTGTTGCCATCTTTGTCCACAGCCAAGTCTATGTTGCGTACTTTCCCCGCCATCTTGAAAATCTCCTTTATTTTAGCACGATCCGCTTTGTAGTCAAGCTGGAAAATGTAAGTGACAAATTAAAGCAGATTTAAATTTGTCTTCTGAATTTCATAGATGTCATTTTGATAATTAAAGTGTACATAATATTGTCTTCGGTTTCCGCTATTATCACTCATAGTAAAGTTAATTTATTACAATTAAAGAGTAGTTTTGACAGATTTAGTGTAAATCCATACTAAAAAAAGGCCTTAGTCCAACATTTTTGTATCGCCATTGACAATAGTAGAAGTTACTGCTCGAACTTTGTATTGTTTTGTGTTTCCATACATCCTACAGCATAGTTTCCAGCAAATATGAGTTTTATTGAAGCAACTGTGGTTTACAGATTGCCTTTTTTGGCATGAAAATATAGATGAGTGCTTAACAATAACAGTAGCAGAAAGGTTAATCAAAATAGAACTTACATTGGCAACAAAAACTTTCTTGACAAGTGGTGGCTGCACATTAATGGAGTCCAGAAACTCAAGACTCAGCCCGTATGTGTTGAAATTCTCCGGCTCTCGTGGTTTCATCATTCCCCATCTGCAAAAGAATGGATCAAGATTTAAATTTGATGCGGGCCAGAGAAATTACGTTCTGATGGCGCATGAAGACGGTTGTCTTATAGCTAACTGTTAACAGAGTTTTTTTTTGCTGAGCCTTCTAGGCGCTCTAGGACATGCGCGCGTTGAGTGGGACTAAGGCAAAAAGCCTTTCAAACAGAAAAAGATTGTTAGTAACGCTTTTACAAATACATTAAAAATTTCAAGGGGTCAGCAAAGAACCAGATATGTAGTGGTTAGCGCATTGTCCCAGCAAGACAGACACTGCTTCAAATCATGTATTGGCTACAGTAGGTCTATGTACCTAGGTCTATGATCTTTGCATCTATTGTTGTTGTATCTATCTATTAAAGGTAAAAATAAACATAATAAAGATTGTTTTGTTACCACATTAAAAATTCTAAACTTATTATGTTTATTTAACACACAAACACAAATGCTTACCCATCCTTATCATCTCTGTTGTTCCTATTGCCACCGCCACCACCACCTCCGCCGCCTTGCCTTGAGGAGTTTAGTCTATTGCGTTCATTACCTGCAATGTCACATTCAACCTATAGTCAAAAACATTTGACATACAGGAAACTTCCCTTCTATAAGAAGATCCTCTATCCAGTTTTTCCTCTCATTCTCACTGAACGTGGATTTTATAATTATGTATATTAATTGCTTAGCAAAATCTCATTCATATAAGTTTTGTCAGACTTCAATATCAGAAAACGAATTCAGGAAGTATAGAATCCAGGCTTAAAATATGCATATATTTGAATGGTAAAAGTAATAATATAAAATAATAAAACAGAACAAATTTTACCTAATTTTGCGTTACCTGTCTCTTCTTTCAGGACTAGCTTTCTTCCATTCAGTTCATATCTGTGCATCACAAAAAGTGCTTTCTTCATAGCCTCTGTATTAGTAAACTCAACAACACCACACCCTCTTGGTTTCCCATTGTCATCATTGTACAACTCAACATAGGCCACATCACCAACCTGGAACATTGAACATCTTTATAAGACAATACATACCTATAGCCAGACATGTCTGTATGGCTGGTACGTCTCATAGTACTAAGGTATCAACAGACGAAAGGCTGTATAAATTAAATGCCTATGGAAACAGTAGCCTTTCATCAATTTAGTGTCCATACTTATCGCCAAAAAAATGGCTTGATGCAGTTGGTCAATAATTCCGTACCTGATAGATGTAACACTGTAAGTCCTATTGTTTTCCATATGTACTTACAGTGTTATGCTTCTCAGGTATGGAATTATATTTTGCTTTGGGAATGATTGTAGGTATGATGAACTACAGAATTTTTCATGCCTGCTGTTTATCTGATTTCTTTATAATGACATTATGGAGCTTCCTATCAACCAGGAAGGAGTACAGATGTATTTTATGGCCGAGCCTTCAATGCGCTAGAAACGGAATTATACATACCTTTTCCTTAAATAGGTCTTTTAGCTCAGTCCAGCGGAACTCGTACGGAATATTGGACACAAACAACCGTTTTCCATCCGTTCGCGCTTCGCGGTCATTGGAGCGGTCCCTCGGCGCGTCCGAGAACCTTGAGGGCCTGTCTCCGCGTCTTGAGCGGTCGCGTTCACGCTCTCTTTGGTTATCCATTGCTAATACTGGAGAGAGAAATGTTTAAAATACATTCACTGATACAATAGGTTCAACTTTTAGTATTGATATTTTAAGAAAACACTCAGTGATAAGCTTCCACCGTCTGTTCTAATGAAGTTTACTTCAAAACATATTTTAAAATAGTTATGATAATGATGCCTAAAATAGCAACGTGTTTGCCAGTTAACACGCAATTTTACCGGTCAAATTTGCGAGTTGTGTTTGCCGGTCCACGAAGGATCCCGCTAATGCTAAGCATGTAAAACATGAAGTAGACTTACTATGAATCGCTCAACTGGCACTTGATTATTTCCTGAACTATAAACACTATATTATTTAGTAACAATTGTTAGAAATTACAATGTTAATCCGTAATAAATCAACTTTCACGCAACTGTACAAAATGGCGGAACGACTTTTTTTTAAGATGGCACTACTGTCATGAAAGTTGTTTCAGTCTATGTTAAAAACGCGCAAAGAGGCGTTAAATTTCACAATAAAGCATGATTTACTTATTTAATGCGTTGAATGAAACGTTATTTTAACCAAGAGCCAGGAGCGCACTCTGGCGGTACTTTTTGACATGTTCAGGTTTTGTGACATATGCACGCACACATTCATGGTTGTGATTGTATTGCTTGCTTGTACTTCATAAATATTTTTCGCCTACGACAGCCATGCAGGAGACATCCTGTGCTAGATTTTTAACTAAATAAGTAGTTATAAAAAAATACAAATTATGGAGCAGTCTAAATCTAGTTCACCTAAACTTTTTATGTGCACCGCTATAGAAAACAAGGATGAAATTGAAGAGGTACCGTGCCCGATTTTGCAGTTTTCCAACAAAGAATCATTTAGTCGGCCATGTACAGCAGTAATTTCCCATATCGACGTTGGTGGCGCTGGTGTTTGAGAGGCGCGAAAACTTAACTTGGTTGCGTGAGTTATAAGTTTTGCTTATCATAGTTATTAACACGCAATGTTTATCATGTTACAGAGATACGAGAGAGCCTACAATTTCTTCCAATCCCTGGTTGCCGACTGCAGTGAGAAGGAAACGCACGATGCACTTAATAATGCGGCGTGCAAAAATCATGAGGAAGTGTCCCTTGGGATGCTGATGTCTATACTAACAGAGCCCCACAATGCTACCAAGTGCTACCGCGACCTCACACTCATCACCCGCGACGGACTCACATGCGTGCTCAACAATCTATCCAATTTGATTTTGGAAAGGTATTTAAAATTCCAAGATACTACTCGAAACCAATTATTATGGTTGGTCAAGGAAATGATACGAAATTCGGTCACGGGAATAGACAGTGTTTGCTGGAATCTGATGCGATACGCGTCAGGGGGTGACATCACTCCAAAGAACATATTCTTAGTAGAATCTCTATTGGACATTTACATTGAGAACAGAGTGTGGCTAGACAAATTCCCTGTTCTTATTTGTATGGTGGTGTACACGTATTTGCGTTTAATAGAAGATCACAACATCCCACAACTCATGGCTCTGCGGCAGAAAGAAGTGAACTTTGTCATTTCTCTAATAAGAGAAAGATTTGCAGATGTACAGACTTTGGGACGGGATATGATCAGATTACTGCAGAATGTGGCCCGGATCCCTGAATTTAATCAGCTGTGGCAGGACATTCTAACAAACCCAAAATCCTTGTGTCCCACATTTACTCATGTTTTACAAATTCTGCAAACGAGAACTTCTAGAAGGTACCTGCAATCAAGATTAACTCCGGATATGGAAAGGAAACTGGTCTTCCTCACATCACAAGTAAGATTCGGCCATCACAAAAGGTATCAGGAGTGGTTTCAAAGGCAGTATCTGGCTACCCCGGAGTCACAATCTCTACGGAGTGACATGATCCGCTTCATTGTAGGTGTGATACATCCCACCAATGAACTGCTTTGCTCTGATATAATCCCAAGATGGGCAGTGATTGGTTGGCTTTTAACAACTTGTACATCAAATGTTGCCGCATCCAATGCCAAATTAGCTCTGTTTTACGATTGGCTATTCTATGATCCGGAAAAGGATAACATAATGAACATAGAACCAGCAATCTTAGTTATGCATCACTCTATGAGATCACATCCAGCGGTCACTGCCACATTACTGGACTTCTTATGTCGAATAATCCCTCATTTCTATCCACCATTCGCTGATAAAGTCAAGCAAGGAATATTTAGTTCACTTCAGCAAATAATAGAGAAGAGAGTGCTGCCTAACCTACAACCGTTATTTGATTCTCCTAAACTGGACAGAGAATTGCGGACAACTGTGAGGGAGACTTTCAAAGAGTTCTGCAGCAATGGTAATGGAGAGGGCGCATCTGGGGTGCTTGCAGAGAGCAACGAAGAGCTCCCAAGAGGTGCTGATGAGCCTGCATTCTCTGACGACGAAGAAGACGCACTACCCATCATAGCAGAAGATACAGATGATGATGATTTACCGTTGTCTGAAGTTCGAGCCCGCGAGAGGCCAGAGTTAGCAGCCGCTTTCCCCTTAATGTTACGGCCTCTGGCGGAGGGTCTTCTAGACGACCGCAACGCGGAGGCGGCTTCCGCTTTGCTAAACGCTTGCAGCACGTCCATGCCCACTCCCACAGCCTTAGCAGACTTATTCACTGCGGCAACGTTGGAAGCGCCGCCATTGCACATCAATCTCGACCCCACCCCGGCCGAACTGGAAGCGTGTTTACAATCTCCAATCTTCTCAATGTTTAAATTCCTCTCTAAAAGCGAAGGCGGCGAAGCGAAACGCAAGCTTATGCTTGAAACGTTCAAAGAGATTCGCGCCCAAAACGCTTTCCACGGAGTCGGATACAGCCTCCTGTTTTACTTGAAGGTCTGCTTTGAACGGGATAGACGCGCCGAGCCCGATGCTGGTAAAAGGAGAAACGTGAAATTCAAATCTGAATTATATAGAGATTACTGTAGTAACTTGGAAATAAAGATTGGCGACAGCTTAGCGGAGGATTTTGAAAAGTGTCAAGAATGCGACCCGAATACATTAGTGTGGTTGATACCAGATGTGTACAGAGAGTTCAAAGATCAGGCTCAGAACCATATTAAACTGTTGCATGTTATAGTTTCGACTATAGACGCTTGCCAGCTGCAACGGCTTGTCTGTCTGACACTGCAGAACAATTTGATGATGTTCAAATCGGACGACTTCACAATGATGCTAACCACCAGCCTTGGTTGGGAGACGTTTGAACAATACTGCCTGTGGCAACTTCTGACTGCTCATGATATCTCGCTAGAAGATGTCTTGCCCATCATACCGAAGCTATCCTACAAGGATCATGCGGAAGCTCTGACTTCGGTACTACTAATGTTAAAACAAGGGAAACCTGGTGCTGACGTTCTAAGACAACTCTTCAGTAGATCAGTAGAACCGGAGGATACCTTTGTCATGTCAACACTGTTATATTGGTGTCAGGATTACGAGGACAAGGTTGGGGATCTGGTGGCGGCTTTGCTGAGCACGAGGTATCCAGGCACCAGTCCGAACAAGAGAAAACGACCAGGGAAACACAGCATTCCACCAAATGCACCACCTTCTGCTGAACTGGTTAGTATTGCAAATTGAAGTAATTGCACACATCAGCTTACTTATTATTATAACAAAACGGGACTTAATCGCGTAAAAACATGATATTACCTCGACGTTTCGGACGTGCCGTGACGTCCATGGTCGCGAAGGGACTGGCGAGGCGGGTGTCAACATCTTCTAGCCGCGCGGGTTTTCCGAACTACCCGCACTTGGTCTTGATTAATACTTTGCATATTAGGGTTGTCACTCGGCCGACACACAACACTAACAACATCAGGCGATTTGCCGGAAGACACTTGATGATATTGACACATGTGTCAATATCATCAAGTGTCTTCCGGCAAATTAAGTCCCGTTTTGTTATAATAATGAGTGAAAATCGTGAAAGTTTAAATCAATATCAGCTTACTTATATTAATATGTATCAAAATCGCCTTAATCCATTCTAATTGGAATCTAATGGATATGTATTTAAATAAAAATAGGAATAAACTTCAAACATACCAAATTTCGAGGACTTGATATTGATGTTTCGACTTAACCTACTTGATGTATTTTGAAACAAGATTAGGCTTTAAAACAAAATTGTTACTATTCGCCTAATGATCATGTATGGAATCCTAAAAAATACCTAGAAAGTTTTGAAACCAATGAGCATATTTGCAACTTGTTAAAATTATAAATATCGCCTGACTCACTATCCAGAAAAAAATTATTTATTATTAGATTAAGTCAGTTTTAAGTTGGTTTGGTTACACTATTATTTCCATTATGCTTGGCTCAGTGTCTCCAAAAGGATCAAGGCCTCCGAAAATAGCGAACGCCACTTACCGCGATGTGTATTTTCTAGTTTAAGTGAAATTGAAACTTACACAGATTAACTTAAGATTAACCCCCTAAACCCGCCCTTTTATACTTCCATGACATACATATTATATGCTTTGTCGCGCGCGAGATATGCCGCGGCAGTTTTGTGCAAGTTGTGCTGAGCCCAAGCAGCGATCTGTAGGTCGTCCCAAGTACTTATGCTTTTTTTTCTGCTCAATATCTATTCATCATCTGCTGATAATTTTATCAGCTGAAAACGTCCTGATGGACATAGGCCCTCGCCAAAGTACGCCACCAAGTCCCGCCCGCAATCATCGGACTCGGACAACCTTCACCTCAACTTCCATTAACATACAGATGAACATGGATTTGCCACTGGGCACTTACCATACACGATATAATACCTAAGCAGATAACCTCTAGCTAAATGCCTGCATTATTTAGGCAGATCGCAAGAATAAAAGGAATTAAAAAAAAACTATATAAACTACATATGATGAGTTTGTATTGTAATTTATCTTTTGGTGTGCAATAAAGAATGATTGTATTGTATTGTATATGAAAAAAACATGATGTTTCTTTATCTGTTTTTAATTTTTCTATGTACTTTGATTTCTTGTATGTATAGATGTTTTATTAACATGTTTAACTCTGAATTTCAGGTCCTGGGACACTTAGAGCAAATGCGAGTAAACTGTGTGGAGCAGGACGATATGTCAATTTTTAACATGGAATGTATGCAGAAGTCACTCCAGCTAGCACAGTCGAATAGTAGCGATAGTATAAGGGTAAGTTGCATTAAATAACTACTAAGGTCAATTTCAGAGCGTTTCGACCGCGACGCTTTTTTTCATTCGTGTTCCAGCAAATATAGCAGCAAGCAGTGGTGACACAGTACCTATAGTACAGTAATTTTTCTTGCTACAAAAGGTACATCGCGCGCTTGAATGTGTGCGCGCCGTGTACGAACGCACTACAAGCAAAGTTTTAAGAATGCGTAAGAATGCTCCAGTATGGATCGCACTCACACAGACGTGCTATTGCGCGTTGTCGCGCGCTCGTAAACAGCCGAAGTCGGACTACTTGTTTCGTCTTTATACTTTGGTAGTGATTCTAGTTAACTTTTATTAGAAACGATAATGATTGTTTAATTTGATGTAGCTTAGTACGAGTAATAATGTTGTCCCCAGGATGTTAATTATTATTATTTTAATTGATTATGTGCTTATGTTCAACACAATAATTATTGTACTGAATAAATTAAATGAATGTAATGAAATGATAGACGGTATCGAGGCTATACGTGATTTAATCAAAAGTTGTCACTCGTTAATCGTTCGCGGTAAAAATCGAGTGACACTAATGAAGTTCCAAAAAAACGCTGGGAAAACGCCTGAAATGGATCCACTACGGCCCGGCTATATGCGGGAATTGGAGACACCCGGGCCAATATTATTTTGTTAACATTTTTATTACCGACTGTACTTTTCTGTATAATAGCCAACTGCATGTCAAGACTAATCAAATGAACTCAAACATGGTAAACTTATCTTATGTAATTTAGTTGATTCTGTAGCCACCTTCCGGCTCCATCATCGGATCAGTTTTATATTAGGTATACCATAATCTTGCATTTTCACCGAACTTACATAAGCGTGCCAAATTTCAGCTCAATAAACCCTTAACTTAAATATGAATGTTGCAAGTTAAATAAAAGCTTGTAAAAATTTACTGTAGTACCTGATGCTCATGTAATAATTAAGTTTTTTTTTTCTTTTTTCAGAGACAATACAGTGATTTGTTTTTACTAGCGTGGGAAGACGAATTGCCAATTTCCAGACGAGCTAGAAAGTTAGTTTCAAATTCACTGCCACTCAGCCAGAACTTGCATTCTTCCAATGATGATAGCGAGGTAAATATAAACACGTTTTTATAAAATCTCCAAGTTGCATAAAGGTTCATTACTACTGATTACGGCATTTGTTATTAGATCAAATAACGTAGCTGGGCATTTTTATTTTTAAATCTACGGTTAGGCGAAACTTAAGCTATGTTCAAATACCGTCTAACCTGTCAGTCCGTGACGAAATGTATGGAGTTTGACACTAATCGTCAGTTCTGTGACGACCTGCTGTCAGTTAGGAACGCACTTTAAATGTAAGGGTTCCTTTTTTACCATTTTGGTACGGAACCCTAAAAAAAGCCCAGCTACACTTTGATGTTGAATCATTTTGATACATGAAAGATTTGATGAATGTTTCTGGAACTTGTTGTATAGATAATAAGTACTAGGTTAACAAATTATACTTAAGAATATAGAAAAATCAAGAAACTCGAAATAAATCTTTAATAGCGCCACCAACTAAACAACTATGGCCTTTATTCCTATTTCGAAGCCAAATTTCGTAATTGGCTTCGAAATGGGAAACGTGGTTTCCCATTTTTAGCCTCGGGAATCTCTCGTTTCATTTCCTGGTTTTCAAATGGAACGTAAAGGCGTGGAATTCGTGTCGTTCAATTTCGTAGCCAAATGTTAAAAAAACTGACTTTGAAATGGGAAAGAAATTCCCGATTAGTATCAGGAAATTTCTGTCCTCCAATAGGGTATTTGACAACAATCAAAACAAATTCATTAACTCTAACCAGCAAATTACGCTTCCAAAACAGCCCGGATAAAATCATTCAAACTTATTTTCGTGCCATCAACGATTTTACAATGACGAAAACTAAAAATAAGGCACCATGTTGAGCATGACGTCACAAGATAGTATCGCATACTAAACTGCATACTTTCGGAGCGTTTTGACACTTCATAAAAAGAAGCTGATTTGAACTGTCATCAAGTAGCCTATTTCGTAGCTGGCTACGAAATGAGACTGCGACATTAGTACTGATACTCGTCAATAGGTACCCAATTGGATATTATGTTTTTTTTATTTGGTGCATTAGCAGAAAGAAGATTGTATATGTAATACAAATAGGATTGGGCTTACGAGGACATGGATTGCCTGTTTTGAACTTTTTCGTACAGTCGCCATCAGATAGATCTATACAGTTCAGGGTGTTCAATAATATCTGAATATGCACCCTAACGCCTTGACAATAAAGTCGTGTTCAGATGTTTGTGAGCGCCTTATTTGCTACAATGTATCTCATAGCGAGTGTGCTACCTACAAACGTCCTGGACCGACTCTAAGGAAAACTCGTAATTTTTCCTTATAACGACATTTTAATGTAGGTAACCTCTAAAAAGCTTAGTTATATCGCTGATAAATATAGAGAGTTGTCAAGGGACGCGACGGTGAATGAGGAAAGTTACCAAACAAAAGATCAATAAAAACACTTGAGGAACTACCCTAACTCAGGGGTCGAGTCGACAAAACTCGGTTCGCGAGCCGCATGCGCTTCTTTGAAGGGTATACAGGGAAAAACCTGAAAGAGATAACAGCGGCTCTTTGAGCTTCCGAATAATGTATACTTTTACGGCATCTGGCTCTTAGTCTAAATAGTTCGCCGACCCTTCAGTGTTGCCAAAACGTGCATTTTAGCACGGTTTTAGCGCATTTTTCGCTGCGCATGTTGATAGCACGCTTGTGTCCAAAAAAGCACTAAAACGCACGTTTTGGCAACATTGTTCACATTGCTCTAGCGTTGTCCATCTTGATAATTTGATCTTTGCAATATTTTACATGCATGACTGTATTATTCAAATTGCAATCAACACACGGGAATCTTGCGCCACTTGTCACTGTTCTTAATTTAGCGGAGTAATCATAATTCGTTATCAATCATGTGCCCGAAGTACGCACGATTTGCATTATACCTACGGCTATTTTAAGCACAGTGACAAGTGGCGCAAGATTCCCGTGTGGTGACTGTACGTTGTTTGGATCCATTATTTTTACATAAAACAATAACGTTTTGCTAGAGGATAATGTAGGGCTAAGGGCCTTGCGCACACAGCGTCTTTTAAACAGTCATTCTCTCCCACTCTTTGTTTCTCTCCGATATTAGAGGGTAGGTACGATTATCACGTATTTACGGTAACTTAAACCCTCTCAGGGTGGTCCGGCTAGAGGCCTGGTTCGACCCCAGGGAACGCCACGGCCGACCACCCGGTCCGACAATCGCTATGCTCAATAGGGTTGCGAGTTTGTCAGTTTCCAAAAAAAAATACGGTAACTTGTTTATTACCTTTTAAAGTTAGCACTACACATATTTTCTCGTTCTAAGATTGTTTACCTTCAAATAATTAATTGTATGTACCTAAGTAGTGATGAGTTTCATTATTTAATTTCAGGAGGAGGAAATCGTAAAGCCCAAACAAGCAAAACGACGGAAGAAGGCGATCTCCGATAGCGATTGACATATCTCAAGCAAAATGAACGGTAACTGTAGACACCAAAGTGCAACTCAACAATACAATAAATATTAATGTAATACATACGTTCGTTACCTTATGTTATCCGCCAGGTACTGTTCTAAGAATTCGTACCCTAGTTTATTGTATAGTTTTGCCTTGGTAAGTGTAATTGTAAAGTAAATCGACATATGGTTGCTGGAGTTCAGAATTGTTGTTGTTAGTTTTATTCTAAGTACATACGTTTTCAAATAGTTGGGAAAGTTCTTGGAAATTTCTGGAAACTAACCTTTTTGACGGTAATGACGGTATATCAGCACTGCAGGTTCAACGCCAACGTCGAATTAATGGGTTATTCCCACCTGTTACCACCAAACTGATTTAGTGGTAACAGCTGGGACTCTTTTTCCCATTGTTACCACTAAAATCATACATTTAGTGGTAACAAGTGGGAGAAAAATTCCCATCTATACTTTTCAATACAAAGAGTATTTGTTTTGCCTGAAACGTTCATAGTACGGTCATGATATGATACGGTCTAGTGGGCGACCTTTAACATTCAAGATGGCAACTACACTGGGACTGTTTATTAAGCTCTCGGAACCTTATTACTGAAATTGATACGCATTGAATTGAGATGACGGAATTTGGTGAACCTAGTGTGAATCAGTTGTTTAGCAATCTCTGGTGAAATATTTCCGTAAAAGGTTGTCGCAGGTTGATTTCATTATAAAATAGCTGGGTTTGCCTAAAGAGTGCATTTTCAAGGCTAATTAAGAATTATCATCGTACCTAATAAATATTTTCAGAAAGTATTATACGTAGGTACTTATAGCGAGATGTACTGCCAAAACACCGTATTTTGCCTACAAGCTGCAGTAAATTCATTACCTATAATTTTATTTCAATATTTTTTGTCAATATCCGGTATTCTTTGTTCGGGTAATGGGAAATTCTCGAACAGAATTATCTCTAAACAACTGACAATTCAAAGTCAAAACGGCAACTTCTCAAAATTGAAAGTTTAAAAAAAGGCAGTTTATCGGAGCTTGACTACTCGAAACGGCAAGTTTGCAAAAATGGTATAAAATTACAGGTTCCTTTTGAATGAATCATTAGGTTCAAATACATTACCTGTTTGTAAATTTGTGGCTTCAAAATTTTGTCGTATTGTCTTTTTAATTTTTTTCTAGAGATTGCCCTTTCATTTAATGTACCTTCACTCGAGATGCTGATGTTTTGAGAACTTACCTTTTCGAATAATTATCATTCATTATACGAACAAAATGTCGCATTTGGCAATAACGGAATAGAATGTCTAAAATTAATAACCAAATCAATCACAACATTGGCCAAAATCTGTTCAATACATCCAGTCTGTAAAGTGTGTGTCTCATCGAATCTCAAACATCCAAATTTTGAGGTCTGCTAACAAAATCGAAATGTGTTTATTATTGCGAAAATTAAAAAAAAACATATCTCGGGCGAGTCTCGAACCCGAGTCTCCAACGGCTCTCCGGGCCGACATTGACGCATTTCCAACTGCACCACCGAGATTAAATTAGCATTAAAGATGTTATTTTACAAATTTTGCTTCAATAAAAGCATTTAGACATCCATACCTTTTGAAGCTAAGCATTTTCATTTTTTGATAATTGTGTGATTCCGTAGTCTCTGCACTCACCGAATCTCCTTATACCATTTAAGAAAGTACAAACGCTCAATATTATTAGAAACACGCATTTTAGCTCTTCTATTGTCATGTGATGTAGTTATTTGTCTAAAATAGAAAATAATTTCACATTTAGTTCCACTTAGAGCTCTAGACATTCATCTGCAGTTGGTTTTAGATACATGCACGACATTAAATTAACCATGTTATTAGAAAAACTTTCAATCATTCCCAAACAATTCTTTATTCAAAACAACTTGATTAGCGGTCACCTTTGATTTTGACGTTTTTTTTTTTTTGAGTCAACATACGCAACGCATTTTTGAGTGAGAGATTTTAGAAATGAGTCCACAAATGGGCTCTAAGGTAGAGACGGCTGGGAAGGTTCATGTATATCGGCGCTTCGTACCCTGCACTCTCTCAGGCTCAATAACCTAGGGCTGCCATCTCTAAAATTTGACACCTAGGACAAAAAGCGTAAATCCCCGGATTTTGGAGCTTAAAACCCGAACACGTCAACAGCAACGCAATTTTTTTTCGCTTCCGGGGGGGTGCATTAGCTCTCACGGGCCGGAGTAGTAAACCCGGACTACAAACGAAACCCCGCCCGGACGTTCCCCGGTCGCTCTATAAAGTAGGACAAATCCGGGTAAACCCGGACGGATGGCAGCCCTAAATAACCACCAGTGGCTCGTGTCACGAATACGCAGAGTGGAGCACGATTCAGCGGAGTACACCATCCTTTAACCTTTTGGACTTTAAAGATTGATGATATATCCCCATCAGGGGCAGCTATAGAAGGGCTAGCAGTGGCGTGGCGTCCATAGAACCCGATTACCACCGGCTTGTCTATATTTTAAAGCATGTGACCGGAGTATCTACTATCGTAAAGAAAAAGTAAACCAATCTGCTCCGGCTTTACTAAGAATACATTTGAAGCCATGCCACTGCTAGGCAGTGCAAGGCACTGGGATCCCCCACCCAGGGCGGCCTCAATTCGGTCCGAGAATTGGCCACCATACCTAAAACTGAACTTTCGAAAGTTTTGCTCAACATAAAACCTTTGATTAGGCGGGCCAAAATTCTTTTTGGTGCCTAAAATGGACCCTTCGGCCGCCATCGCAACCATGTTTCGCAACCAGTTGCAAAGGAAGAATTTTCCTCCTTTGTTGGCAACTAGTTGTGAATGAAGAACATTTTACATTAATACACAACCAGTTGCCAACTAAGAATATTTTTAACAATATAGTTGCGACAAAATGTTTTTCTTTCTTAATACGCAACCAGACTGAATTAAATATTTGAGCGGTAATAAATAATGCAAGGAACATAGGTATCTCTTGCACATAAGAACATTGTCAGAAACTTAGGTAACCTTTTTGAACGTTACGATACAACGATTTGGTTTGTCCTAATAGTGTCACAATAAAAAGTAATATGTCAAAGTAGTTCCGATAAGCTTTCTAAAATAAAACATGGATTTCCCAAGGTTGAAAAAGTTTTTATACCTCATCTACTTTATATATCATATAACTTCTTCGTTGCGTAGCCAGAAAAGAAAAATATGTTTAGCAACTGGTTGCGAAACTTAGTTGCCATGATGGAAAATGTATAACATCTTCGCAACTGGTTGCGTATTAAGACAAAATATTCGGCTAACGCAACTAGTTGCCAACAAAGGAGGAAAATTCTTCCTTTGCAACTGGTTGTGAAACATGGTTGCGATGGCGGCCGAAGGGAAAATGGAGATGAAAATTTAAAGACACTTACAAAATTGCAGATGTCTCGTAATATTTTTAGTGCCGTTTTACGTTAGTTCTCAACAAGGCCTCAATGTTAATTATGAATTTTCTCAATATTCCGGGCTTTTTTTATAACAAAAATGGCTCATTTCTTACTGAAATTATCACTGCGTTACCAAAAAGATTTTTTTTTTATATTCATGGCCCACATATTACGATAAAAGTTATGGTTTGGGTGAGCGTATGCTATTCTGAATTACAAAATAATTTGTTTTTTGTAGATTATAGGTACTAAGGAGTTAGAAATTATGCGTCAAAATGTAAAAGGGATGTTTTTAGGCACCAAAATAAATTTCGCTCCAGGTCGCATTCTTTTTTTGCAACAGAGCTTTGACTTACCTGGCTAGGCGACTGATCCCCATCAAACCAGTACGCTCTAATCCCAACACGCCAAGACCTATATCCAATCGCATATACACCGTGGGCCCGAATAATCCGACCAACTTTAACTATAGATTCTAACAACTATTAGGAGTAAAAAA
Source organism: Eudemis profundana (assembly GCA_947034925.1). Classification (NCBI taxonomy): domain Eukaryota; kingdom Metazoa; phylum Arthropoda; class Insecta; order Lepidoptera; family Tortricidae; genus Eudemis; species Eudemis profundana. The sequence continues at coordinate 5,740,658 of OX344809.1, forward strand.
TGTTATGTGATGTATAGTCGAAAAACGCTTACATTACGAGATATTCATTATTTTTTAAATGAATACTCCCAAGTGTGTAACAAGCCCTAATAAATGTGACTAAGATACTTTTACAATTTTTTTAAATCCTTTAACTAAACAGGAATTAACCATCGCAGTATTCGCTGTATTTGATGGTAAGCGACTACGAAGCCAATAAATTGACCTCCTTTTGTGTCTATTTTAGTTTTTTCTTTTTTGATAACTTTTTCACCAGTAAGGCATGCTTATAATTATAACGAGGGGCTGAATTTACTGATTTATTTTGTTCCATAAGACTATAAATCTAAAATGACAAAATTCGGCCTATGTTGATATAACGTTATTTACTTGTAATACCGTCAGGAATACGTGGTTAAAATTGGTCGGGTCATGGTCGGGTTATTCGGGCCCACGGTGTATATGTAGGTCAATTGACGCAACGTCCAAAAGGTTAACGTAATCGTCGGCTTAAAGATACCAGACGGTTAATTTCTATCATCCATTGTGACGTGTCCGAACACAAAATGAGGTGAAAGAAAATTGAACGTTCATTCGACTGAAACGTCTGCTATCCCGTTATGAGAGCTACGCGCCTATACAGCATTGGTACAATAGGGATGACGACTGGGTTAAAACTATATAATTCTATTTAGTCCGTCAGTTAGATTATGGAAAAATATGGGACACGTATTTTTTGGTTTATCAAAATATTAAAAATCGACGAAGTTATAGATCATCAAACTTCTGGAGTGGGGGCTTGTGACGTCACTCCTAGATGAAAATTGTACCTAGGCGTGACGTCACTCGAAACTTCTAAGCACTCTATCCTCGTCATTTTTTGTTTGTCAAACAAAAGAAAAAATACGTGTACAATATTTTTTAATAATCTAACTGACGGACTAAATAGTTTTTTTAGTCTTCTAGCGCATTCCTCTGTAGTAGGCTGTAGGCTTGAAAAAACTCACGATTCCATTATACCGACCTTTGTGTTCAACAATCGCTCTTAGTTTTGAGTCTATCTATCTCACTTCTCATGATAAACAACTAACGTCGAAAAGTGAAAAATTTATCAGTTGGTCGATTTTTTGATATTTGTTATTCTCTCGAGTTTGCTCAATGGTTACTGGAAGAGATTAAGTTAAGTTCGCCTTTGTAAATATTTTTTGACTTTATCATTGTATTTGTTTATTGTTCGTTTATTTGAATAATATATATAGAACGCTTGGACAAGCAAGCCTAGACGAGAAAATTGGTCAATTGCTGTTCGTGTCTAAAGTTGTTTTGTTTACTGGAAAATAGCACTTTTGGACGAAAATGTGTATTTTCAGGTTAAACGGTTGTTTACCAGTGGATAGATAGACTGTATTGAGATATCTTGAACGGATTGTGTGCAACAATAAGCAAACGCTTTATTTTTTTAACACAACGTGGTAAAATCGTCATATATAAAACTATTTGTGGCTTTGCAAGTCCTATTTCACCCACTTTCAGACTTTCAGTGGTCGATTCAATTTAACCAGCTATCTACGTTTGGCCTCGTAGTTGCTTACCATTAGGTGCTACTTACTGGGTTCAATTGCTGGCTAGTTAAAAATAAAAAGGCGTAATTCAAATTTTGAATTATTATTTTTTAACGAGGGTGGCCTGCTTGGTGTTAAACAGTCATATTTGTCTTATTGTTGTTCACGATTTTATGTAAGTGTCATTGAACTAGTAACGCAGCAAAAATGTTCACGAAAAATGCTCTAAACCGACTTTAATTGTATTGTAAATGTTAGCACACCCGAAGTAGTCATTATGTGTAAAGTTAGATATTGTTGTACAGATTTTCTATCCCCGTATTAGTATTGGAGTTATTTTAAGCATAAGGGTATGAGACCAAGAATTTTATTCAAAGGATATATTGTATTATCGCAATTTTCGAATTACTTACATTTTACACTAGGATCAATAAAGTATTTCCCCATTGATTTGTTAATTTTATTTTCTTTTCTTCCACAAAATGTTCATAATTCATATACATACATATTTACATTAAATGAAAATATTTGTTTTAATTAATGTAGGAAATTCCGCAACAGGTTTATAGTTTTAACTCGGACTTCGCCCTAAGTATGCGTTATGCCGGAAGATGTGATAGATAACAAGTAATAAATATCTAAAATGTAACGTTGCGTTTTTGGTATCCCTCCCGGTCTGTGCAGCTTCCGTGGGCAACGTCCGGGATAAGAAGTGGACTTATACTGCCGTCCTAATTCAAAAGCATCTCTCATCACGCATCTCGAAAAAACAAATTTCACTTTTTAACATTTTTGCATAGAAAATAATATATCAATGGATTTCCAATAAGATATCTTGGTTTATAAAATTTTCATGCCATTTCCAAAACTAAAATTGCTTGTTTCTCAAAAGCTATGAAACTGAGATGCGTCCTTTTGAATTAGGACGACTGTATAGTAGTTATTCCTAGCAGTACCCTCTATTTACCTACTTTGTTGAAAAAACCTATGCAGCCCTTGTCACTCATTGTTACATATTTTTGAAAAAAATTCCCAAAAAGGGGATAAATCCCCACTTATACCCCAGTGAGGCTAAGAAGTGGATACAACTGGGAATAACCAAGATACGAATACCACAAGTTTCTGATATTTATGGCATAAATTCAAAGTAAGCAGCAGAATGGTCCAAGAAAACTTTTTTGTTTAACTTTCCCCATAAGGTTCCCTTTATTTGATTTGACTTTAAAAGACGTTGCAAAATTTCTGCGTAATTAATAATATTTAGAGGTCAGATTCACAAATAATTGCATGGAATTAATTTGGGTAGTCGCAAAATACACGCTTACAATCCTTGCAATGGCCAAATTTCAAAATGATCGCTAGCACAATCTAGCTAGTCACGTTTATGTCACATTCGTCATTATTATTCGGATAGTGTCACTAGGAGCTAGGAACATTTTTTTTACTCGAAAAAAACTCAGCAACCCTAAATATTGTTGGATTTCGCTCAAAGTTTGCAAAAAGGCGTTTTAAGTTTTATGAAATGAAGAGGGCCTTTTAGAGAAAGAATTTATTTTTTTGACTACCCTAGTAAGCAGCAATGCCACAAGTTTCTGATATTTATGGCCTAATTCAAAGTAATACAGGCAGCTATATAACATTGACGAAGAGCTCGTATACATATCTCTGCAATAGTTTTTTTAAGCCTGACTAACTGACTGTTACTAAAATCGGACCAGGGTGGGAACCGTGGCGTTCCCTGGGATCGAACCAGGTCGCTAGTCCCGGACCACCTTGAGAGGTCGGACTAGGTACAATAGGGTACTGTATTTATGAGCGCTTCGATCTTGTTATATTTGCCTGACTGTTACCTGTAACAATTTTCGTAACCTAATCGTAAGTACGTTTTTGTAAGTTCAATAAATTATAAATTGAATACTTATGTATCACCCCTCACCAGAAAAATGTGATCTCTGAGATTCCAGCTGAACTCAACTTGGATCAAATCAAATAAATCTAAAAATAATTCACAATCAATTGTTTTTGACAACTAACCCTTCCCTGAACCAAATATTTTAACAACTGCATTCGGTTAGGTTAGACTCCCACACAAGTTCTTAATCAGGCAAATTCTCAAAACGGCAACTACTCAAAAGTTTCCACCCGTAATGCCAATTTGAAATGTTACCGTTTTGTGAATTGCATTATGAGACGTTGTTTTGAGAAGTTACCTAAATAAAATGCTACGGGCATGACACCTTTCACTCCAGATGTAAAACAAGGCGATTATGGTATCTAACTGATGCCTGCCACCGGAGTATAAAAAAGCTACGCAATACAATTGTATGTTCATTGAATATGTATCTATAGGTAATCATAATCACATTCAGTTGCGGCTCGCTGCGATATCAAAATGCCTGAACATACCTGTACATTGGTGATTTGTTTTTCTAACTTGATTTGATTTCTCAGAACAATGCCTTTTTATATGAAATGAGCTAGGACTGTCTATAGACCTTAGAGCAACACGGAAAGGAGCCACCATGTCACATTTTGCCGATACAAAACAGTCTACTATTTTTTGTGGAGGGTAAATCTCACAGAAATATATCGAGATAGTTCGTCGATTGGTATGGCAACCAAGCGTAACGTTTTTCGCTTGGTGTTTGGTCAAAAGTGTAATTTAGTGACGGAAAACATACATTTTCCAACTTATTTGTATTTGAACATTTTCAAATCTGATAATAATATTGACGGAAAGAGGTGAGACAGAGGAGGTGACCGTCACTTCTTTTAGCACGCGAGGTACTAAACTTTTTCCTTCTACCTCATTATATTTCTGTGGTGGATCTACACAACTTACACTAAAAAAGCCGGTTAAAAATTGACTGTCATGATAACACAACGAATGAATCACACACTGTTATTTCACAATCACAAAGATTCATTTTATCAAGGACCATTAAAACAAGAGGACTGTCATTCTCCATACTTTGGATCGTACCCTGACCGCAAGGGGATATCCAGGCAAAAACTAGATGGCGCTAAAAAACTAAACATTTTACGATGTTATAATTGAACAAAGAAACATAGTACAGTAACAATTAGTTCGTAAACAGCTAATAATAAATACATTCTAACATTTAAATACTGTGTCACGCTTGCAAAGTTGAATAATTGTAAATAATATAATTCTTATAACAAGCTTATACATAGATGGCGTTGAACGTCGGGAACAGCTTTTTGTATGGAGAATGACAGTCCTCTTGTTTTAATAGTCCTTGGATTGATTTTATTTATTGACAAAGAACAATTACTTATTGTTGTTTGACATTTGCTTGGCACAGGGTAACAACTGACTAAGGCCCTACAACGCGTTGCTCTAAGGTTGGGACAAAATAAATGGGACATTACTGATATTTTTATATTTAATGGTAATAACGAACCGCGACATCAAATAAGCATTTAAACATAGGAATGTGTCGTAGTTTTACAAAATCCAATCAGATAGGTATTATAGAAAATCTGGCAGTAACTATAATGAGGGCTTTATTTATAATGGACCACTGTTCAACAAAACTATGCAAAGTAACTTACTAAATTTTGATGACTATTCCGAAATCACATATCAGTCAAAATATTTACCTCTACCAAAATGAATGTTGTCAAATAAGGCGCGAAAGATATAAGATACTGCACACATCTTACGATATCTCTTTTCATAAAACTCAACTGATATAAGAATATTTATCTACACCTTGTCTGATAGACCTAAATCAATCAATATAGGTACGCTACAGATATTCTTAAAGCCCTCATTTAAAATATATACAAATTGTCAAGGCTTTTTCCATCACATTAATGATATAGTATGTAGGAATAAAAAATGTAAGTCTTAGATTATATCCAATCAACCACCGACCTTTACATTACATGCACTGGATAGTCATATTTATTAATCACCCGATGGAAATCAGAAAAATTATTGCTTTCTTCAGAAGTGGGATTTTAGATTTAGTCAATATTAACATTAAACGCCAGGGGGGTTAACTGTGTATGTAATGGGGGTCACAGGTGACCCCCACGACGGCTAATGTGTTAATCTTATAAGAGTGGAATGGTAAGGTAGCAAATATTTGTATCTTTTCTTTTACCAAAAGACAGCTAAAGCTTAAAGTAAAAATGAAATACAAAAATCTGTTCTGTTAAAATACAAATATCTGTTCTGTTAAAATACAAATATTTCGTCTGATAAAAGTACCTATATGTAAATATATGCTTGGTCGATTCCTTTAAAGTCTAAACCCATCACAATAAAATAAAAATTACGAAACGGGCACAGAAAAATTATGATTTAATTCGTTACACGCCAAAATATCTGCTATAGCAAAAACTTGGACTCATTTAATAAGTCACAACAATTAAATGAAAAGCTTAATAAAAATAGAATAGAACTTGTAAAAAATACACCCATCCAGATAACATAAAAGAAGTCAGTGGTATCAGCAGACGAAACAAAACATAACTATGGACTAAAGTTTGCCCTGTTTGTATCTGTGCCGCGCCTGAGCTTTGCTGTATTTCTTTTTTTCTGTTGGTGTCTCCTTTTCTTTCGATTCATCACTATTTACACCTGAAATCATAAAAATTATTACAATATTGTCACCTCACCAGTCTTTGTAACTTCTCATCATCTTTCTCTCTCTAACTATACTAAATAAAGAGTTGAATATTTTGTTACGAGTCTCGAAGGCAATAATATCTCGAAAATTTACTTTAATATTTTATTTATTTCTATACAAACTGCTCTTTGAAAAAAAAATGCCTTAAAAGAAATTTGAAAATGTTGAAAAAGCAGACTAATAAATGATGATACAAAATTCAGTTTTTTTTTTAAGTTTCTACTTTGATAATCAGTCAGTTTGAAATGTTGCTCTTATGTGAAGTGGCCATTTTGAGCAGTTGCCGGTTTAAGAACTTGCCTTTTCAGTGTTGCCATTAAACAATAAAAAAGATTAGCTCATTTACCTAAGTCCTCTGGCGGTTGAAGGGATTTTCCAGGACTGCTGCCCATCATTGTCGCAGCTTTACCCGCCATCCAACCAATGCCTGATAACGCCATTGAAAATGCTACCATGCTAAATGGATTCTGTGGAAATAAAAAAACAATATAAACACTCAAAGGCCTAGGTGAAACTGGTTTAAAAAACAGTAGATTACTTTGATAGCGCACTAAATAACAAACAACACTTTTGAGGTTGCATAAGTGTAAAATATCATGATGTCTACAGGTGGACCACTTTCCATCAGATGGGCTGTCTGTAGCCAGTTTAAGTGTAAGACCTGAGTGACGAGCGTCCAGCGTCGCGCCAAAGGGTTTTGTGCAACGGCACTCAGGACGCTCACATACATTTGTTTATATTTAACATGAACGCTGCACACCCTGACGAGAGTGTCCACAAAGGCCGTACACTGTGGCAATAACAGTTTTTTTTTATAGCAAAAGGTATTTTGTCCTTTTATTTGATCGCAGTTAGGAACAGTCTATTGCCTCTGTGTTTAATTGTAAATCGTGAGTAATAAACATCTACTAAAAAAGGTACACAAATAAATATACTTACTGATAATGTTGGAGTCTTGGTTAAACTGTAGTCTAGTATAACAATAACAATACCAAATATAAGGCCCACACATGAGCAAATCCACATGACATTTTGACTATCTGTAAAAGAAAATCTTTCGTAAATATCAACAAATTAAAATGTGTGCATGGTCAAACTTCACACATAATTGGACCATTATCAGACATTGACTTGCGGAAAAATATCCCATGTATGTGTGCATTGTACGGTCACCACAGGGGAATGTTACACTGTCACTGTTCTTAATTTAGACATGTAGGTAATCATAATTCTTTAGCAGTTGTGTACCTGAAGTACACCCGAGTTTGCATTACATGGCTAAATTAATAACAGTGCAGTGACTAGTGGCATAACATTGCCTTGTGGTGACTGTGCAGTCATGCTAACATTCTAAAGCTGTTTGCGCTGCTTGCCGTGGTTAATAAGAAACAAGGGAAACATTTCAAACAAAGTTTAATGAACGCAAAGTCCAGCTCACCATTACTAAGTTAATTAGTATGGAAAAAGGTTAATGAAGTCAATAATATACTGTTTACTCACCTCTATATTTCTTTTTTTGTGTTTCACTTATTTTTCTAATGGATTCCATTAACTGTGTATTATGGGGGTCTAACTGTAGTGCCCTTGTGTATGATATGATCGCCTCGTCATACAGATCACTGGCCGCTTCCACTTCAGCTCGTCGAAAATAACCCTGCATTTTGTGAAAACGAAATATAAGCCCGTATGAACTATGAACATTACAATAAAATTTCTTTCACACTAAAAGAAGTAATTAATGAGAAGAAAGAAGGAAAGAAAAATTTTGTAAAGCTAATGATGGATGAAATGTGTTTTTTTTTTGCCAAAAGCATAGAGAACAAATATCTTTGATGTTTTTTATAGCCCTTATGATGCTAAATGATATCTCTTTTTGCCGTTTAAGAGTGGCGCACCTTCAAATCACAATCTTCCTTGAGCAGGGCCTTCTATTTATCTATCAAAAATTGTTTTACTTTAAACATAGTTTTCATAAATTAGGAGTCTAAAACATAATTATATTGGTGTAGTACATTATGTGATGAACATCTTTTAGGCTTACCTTGGCCCACTGAGGCTGTAACCTAACAGTTTCGTTCGCATCTTGCAATGATAAGTAATGCTGGTCCAGTTTTAAGAATGCGAATGACCGGTTACTGTATAGCACGTAATTATTCGGATCCATTTTAATTGCCTGCGTGTAATGCAGGACCGCTTCAATATATTTTCCATCTTTAACGCATTCGTTCCCCTTGTTTTTAAGTTCTTCGACACTGGGGCTTTGAGTACCTCTCTTGGAATCTTCCATTATTGTATATTTACTCAAAACACTGGCATACTATTTACTGACGATTATACAGCGTAAATGTGAGGATACAAAATGTAACCTTATAATTCAAAATACATTGAAAAATGAAGGAAAACCGTAATTATCATCTAATTAAAATATTGCAATGATAAGACTTTTTCATTCCTCATTGTCAAATGTCAGGGTAAGTTCCTAAACGTAAACGAGTACTTTGAACTTTTTGTTTTAAGTGATAAAGTATGGTTTGACATTCACCCCACCGAAAATGTTTTGGAACGGTTCCACAAGTTTAAGGTATCATTTTTTTTGTCCAAAGTTTTAGTCGGATAATTAATTTTAATTTTCATACGATTTTTCTTTTTATTACAACGTATATTTGTTCTAAATATAACGTTTTAAATATTTAATTCTATTCATAGACTATTTCGACTCGACCACAGACTACTTCTACCACGTGGTCGAGGGGCGAGCCGAGGCGCGAGCGCGGTACATACAAAAAAAAACTCCGAACGAAAACAGTGTAAAACTTGAATAGGTAGTCACCGACAGTATAATGAAATGGGGCACATATGAATATCTGACACGATTTAATAGCTATATATGAATAATCTGACTGATCTATATCAGATATCTGAAATACTTTCAAATGCTGTAAAAAAAAAGTAAAAACTTTGTTAGTGTCTGTGCGGAAAGAGAATAGGCGTGGCGAAAAACGGAACTCCTAACCAGTATGGCCACAGAACAGAAAATACGGCACATACGGTAGAAAAGCATTACAGCGCCCCAAAAATTAATCCTATTCTCTTTCCGCACAGACTCTATGAGAGGTGCACGTAAGAGCGTTCTTACATTATGCGATCCGATATCGGTATCATCACATATCTCCGATAAAATCGTTTCGATTCGGCTATTTTCTGGAGCCTTGTGCGGACAATGGGCGATGGGCGTCCGATAGTACCGCCAACATATCGGTGTCCGATCCGATATCGGAATGCACAATGTGAAAGGCAGGTACATATTTCATACATTTTACAGGGCGATTCTCGGAGCGTTTTGACAATCATTATTGTCCGCCGATTATTTACTATAACGAAAGGACAAATCGTGACAATTTTGATAAAACCAGACTTAAACTCAGGACTGTTTTTCGGTTTCATAAAAAGTTAACTCAAAAAAAACGATGCCTACGTTTTTTTGAACAATATTTACTGAGACAATAATGACGAAAATAAAACGCCGTAAAACGCTGAATATCGTCATTATTGTCTCTGTATCGCCCTGGCCCACTTGCCCCGATACCGTATCGGTGTCCGATACCGATATCGGATAATGTGAAACCGCTCTATGGAGGTTTTTTAATAGTATAAACAGAATTGATTAAAACAATAGGTAATAAATTTTAATTTATATGGCACCACATGGTCATAATTATTTACAGATCGATAAATTATTTCCTTAAATACATTGTATACTTATAACAATGTAATGCTAATTCTGAGATTACTCTAACTAAATAAAACATAGTCTGATCCTTCCGTGAGATTCATTGTCTTCAAATTCTGTTCAAAAACTCCATCAGTCATATCCAACTTAACACAAATAAGTAAAGGGGGTTTGGCTTCAGAGAAGTGGATAACAGGCAGGCTTACAAGAACACTTCTTTTTATGGGGCAATAAAATTCTACTTTGCTCCCAATTTTCTTCTTATCAACATCACAGAATGCAATAACTTTCTTTAAATGTTCTTGATTTAAAGCTCGAATCAGTTTTCTGCCTGCTTTGCCAGCATTCCAAACAGTGAATTGGTCCCAATTAGGTAAAACAAGTTTTTCCAATCTGTCTAACTGAATTTGCCAGATTCTTTCCCTCTTAACAGAAAATGTTGCTGCACCTTCGTGGTAAGTGTAAATGAGCAATTCCTCATTAACTTTAACCAAGTCTCCTCCCAGGTCCAAGTGGGAATAGAAGAATATTAAATCTTCTGGTGTACCTTTACCGGTTTCATTAAACCCGCCTACTTTATCAAAAACAGATCTATGACAAAACCAAGTTGGCATTAACAAAGTGGGTCCATTTGCAGTGTAAATCTGCAATTTGAGTTGATCATTATTAAGATTGTTGGCCCAACGCACAAGGCGAGGAGTTGAATCATGAGGTATTCGAGATATTTTACTGCCAACAATAGCATTGTGATTATTTTTTGCTGCTTGCAATTGAAGGAGTATTCTATTAGGATGCATTATATCATCAACATCTTGAAAACACAGAAATTGGCCTGTGCTCTTTGAGACCGCGGCATTTTTCGCTGCACCAACTCCTCGCGATATTGAAGATCCGGTTATGATAAATTCAACTCCATGTTCTCTAAAGGAGCAATCTCACTCTTTAAGCATTTCCCCTGTTTTATCGTTGCTTCCATCGTTGCAGACGACGACTTCAATGTCGATTCCCGCATTAAGTATTGTTTGATCCGCTATCGATTTGAAACAGTTGTTTATCCATTTTTCACCATTGTATACTGGAATTATTATAGAAACTTTATTCATGCTCTAACTACCTACTTAAGAAAAATTGAGACCCTAATATAATGAAGTTATAAAGAATATATGAATTTTAAGTGCATTTTTATAAAATTTACTATGTCTTCGGGATGAATTTCAACAATATTTCTCAACAATAATGCTCTAAGAAAATACAATACAAAAACTTTCAATAATACACATACACGCCGTTCGTATTGACAATTTGACAGTCAATTGACACTGACAACAGTGTTGCCAACTCAGATTTTCATTCGGTGCTATGCTAAATGTGGCTTGAAGCATGCCCCCTTCCACCCGCGTCTCAGGTACCATGTGCTTACAAATCAAACAGCGGTTGATTTTTAAGCATGCTCATATTAAGCATGCTTATTAGTGGCAATGACTAGACACACGTGCCACTAGAGTCTGGCTAATGAAAGATGAGACTAAAAAATAGCGGCAAATTTAAAAAAACAACGGGTTGCAACACTGTTTATAGGGTGACAAAAACGGTAATGATACTGTTACGTTCGTGGGGTAGGTAACGTGATAGAAAATACACAAATTAACCACTAATTAAAAATGCAAACTTTATTACAGAATTACTAATTAACAAGTCTTACTTACTTAATAAATCACTGTACTAAATCACTTCACTATAACGCACTTATTAACTTTTTCGCTTAGGTTCGCTTCGAGACTCGCACTGTATCGCCGTTAGTTCAAAAACTGACTGTGGGGTCGTGGGCGCGCGGCTTATATATCCGGAGGCCCTTGCTCCACAATGTTCCAGCCGAATCGAACATCGAACAATCTAGATTGCCTAGAACACTCGCGATGCGTCATTGACCGAGGGGTCACCGACCGCCCTTGGACTTTGGACCGAACATTCGCGATGGGATTTCTCTGGAACATTGTGGAGCAAGGGCCTCCGGATATATAAGCCGCGCGCCCACGACCCCACAGTCAGTTTTTGAACTAACGGCGATACAGTGCGAGTCTCGAAGCGAACCTAAGCGAAAAAGTTAATAAGTGCGTTATAGTGAAGTGATTTAGTACAGTGATTTATTAAGTAAGTAAGACTTGTTAATTAGTAATTCTGTAATAAAGTTTGCATTTTTAATTAGTGGTTAATTTGTGTATTTTCTATCACGTTACCTACCCCACGAACGTAACATTTGGTGTCAGAAGTGAAGATAGAAAATGCCGTTTACACCACGTGAGAACGAGCCGAAGGGAGTGCAGACGCGGAGCCAAGCTGCAGCACGTGAGGACCCTGCGCCGGACGCTGGCTCATCAGACTCACCGGCCCCATGTAAGCAAGAGATGAACGTAAATGCCATCTTAGTTCTCTTAAAAGAGCAAGCTCGCCAACAGCAAGAGCAAGCTCGCCAACAACAAGAGCAAGCTCGCCAACAACAAGAGCAAGCTCGTCAAATCCAAGAGGGGCTTCGCAAACAGGAAGAACAGTCTCGAATCCTCCGGAAGGAGCTCAGGGAGGAGCAGGAAGAACAATCGAGAATGCTTCGCGATGTACATGAAACCGCAACCGAATGGAAGCGAGAGATGTGTGAAGTCCAAGAAAAACTGACGGGCTTGGACATTAAATTTGAAGCTGGACTTCATGATGTTAGGGAATCCGTTGGGACAGTTACGGCGAAAGTCGAGACTGTTAAGGAGGAAGTCGACACCTACAAGAACCGCCTCCAGAAGCTCGAAATAAAAGTGGCCAGCGGTACGAGTACCTGTGCGGCCGAGGTACCCATGTCGGGAGGTGGACGATTCAAGGTACCTCCTTTCGATGGTACATCGTCGTGGACAGCCTATAAGCGACAATTCGAGTCAGTCTCCAAGGCTAATGGCTGGAGTAAAGAACAGGCCAGGACAGCCCTAACCCTAGCGCTACGTGACGAGGCACTCACCATACTGGAAGCCCTAGGAGAAGAGGAAACTTACGACCGGCTTCTAGAAGCGTTGGAGGCCCGTTACGGTGACAAGCACCTGGAGCACGTGTACCGAGCTCAGTTAAAAGACAGGACGCAGGGGCGTAGTGAGACCTTGCAGCAGTGGGCCCTAGAAATTGAGAAGTTGGTCAGGAAGGCGTACCAACGTACATCCGCCTCTTTTGTGGACACCACGTTGGTACAGGCCTTCGTTGACGGAATACGGGACTTGGAAGTACGGGCTGCAGTGCGACTAGGGCACCATGGGAGCCTGAAGGATGCGGTAGCTCACGCCCTAGAGGTAGAAGCTGTGCGCCAGGACCCATCAAGGCCTTATAGGGTACGTGAAGTGTCTGTCAGGGAGCCGATTGCTCCCCGTCGTGAGTTTGGGCCACGATGTTACCATTGTGGAGAACGTGGCCACATACAGACTAGTTGCCCGAAAAGGAGCAGGAGAGAACGGGATCTGACTCCAGTGGCAAGGGCAACAGGCGCTGTGGCATCCGGGCCGCAGCAGGGAAACGAGTAAAAGCCAGGACTAAGGGACGAGTGCTGGCTGGTGGTCGAAATGTCCCAGTTATGATCTCACAGGCTAATGACGGGAATAGTCTGGTCGTCAAAGGAGAAATTGGTGGAGTACCATGTCACCTTACCATAGACACCGGAGCTTCTCGGACGGTGATCAGTTCTCGAATACTGAAGCACCTGACCAGAGATCATCTAGTCCGACCCCTGCATCTCCAGCTGCAAACCGCTACTGGCCAGTACATTCCCATCCAGGGGGAGCGAGAGGTGACTTTAAAAATTGGTGATAAGAGCTACTGGCATAAAGTGATCGTCGCTAACATCATCGACGACTGCATCATTGGGCTGGATTTTATGAGAGTCCATGGCTGTAAAATTGACTTGAAGGTTGGAGTACTGAAATTTGGGCCTGATGAGGTGCCTATGGAGGGTGGAGTAAATGGGAATGTTTACTGTACTCGAAGAACTATCCTCCAACCAAGGGCACAGGTTCATGTTCCAGTGCGATTGCCGTACAGCACAAGACAAGGATGTCATCGTTGTGTTGTTGTGGAAAAGGTCAATGATGGTAAACCATGGATGACAGCCCGCACGGTGGTAACAACATCATCTACAGCTTTCGTGAGAGTTCTTAATTTAAGTGACACCGAGTGCGTCCTTAGTAAAGGAGCTCTGGTTGGATCATGTGAGGAAATATCTTGGATACGAAGCTGTCAAGGTTCTGCGGAGAGCGAGAAACCTGGGTGTTCTGTGCCTCCAATGGACATTGAAAGGTTATTGGATGGCTCCAGAAACGATCTCACCAGGGAAAAGCTCTTTAAAGCCCGTAAATTGCTGTCGCGATATAGCAATGTCTTCTCTGCGCACGACAGTGACATCGGAAGAACTGGAGTAGTACAGCATGAGATAGACACTGGTGAAGTCATGCCTATCCGACAGCGACCTCGGCGAGTTCCGGTAGCTCGGGAGAAGGAGGTAGAAGACATGATCGAGGAAATGAAGAAGGGTGGCGTTATCGAGCCTTCAACAAGCCCGTGGTGTTCCCCCGTAGTTTTGGTAAAGAAGAAGGACGGGACCATGAGATTCTGCGTCGACTACCGCCGACTGAATGATGCCACTAAAAAAGACAGCTATCCATTACCTCGAATCGACGACACCTTAGACACTTTGAACGGAATGAAATGGTTTTCTACGTTAGATTTAAAAAGTGGCTATTGGCAAGTTGAGATCAAGGATAGAGATAAAGAGAAAACGGCTTTCTCAACCGGAAAGGGGCTCTGGCAGTTTAATGTTATGCCGTTTGGATTATGCAATGCACCAGCGACATTTGAGAGATTGATGGAACAAATACTAGCTGGACTGCTGGGAGATACTTGCTTGGTCTATTTGGATGACATTATCATCGTTGGTAGAGACTTCGATGATCACCTCAGCAAATTGGAGCAAGTATTGTCTAAGTTACGAGAGGCAAACCTTAAACTGAGTCCAAAGAAATGTTCGCTTTTCAAGCGAAAAGTCAATTACTTGGGACATGTGATTTCGAAGGATGGTATCCAGACAGATCCTGAGAAGATAAGTGCCGTGAAGGATTGGCCGATACCGAGGGACAAAACTGCAGTACGTGCATTTTTAGGACTGTGCTCATACTACAGGCGGTTTGTGAAGAACTTCTCGGATATAGCAAAGCCATTGCACGAACTGACGGAAGAAAAACGACAGTTTGATTGGACGGATCGGTGTACGGCAAGTTTCAACGATCTCAAGCGAAGACTCTGTGAAACACCAATACTGGGGTATCCGGATCCCGAAGTAGATTTTATTGTTGACACGGACGCCAGTAATACTGGTATTGGAGGAGTCTTGTCACAGAAGAAGGGTGAAAACGAAGTTGTAATCGCCTACTTCAGCAAGTCGTTGTCGAAGCCAGAACGAAATTACTGCGTCACTCGAAGGGAACTGCTGGCAGTTGTCAGGACGTTACAGCATTTCAGTAAATACCTGCTTGGGCGGAAGTTCCGTATCAGGACTGATCATGCTGCTCTGAAGTGGTTGTTGGAGTTTAAAAATCCCGAGGGTCAGGTTGCACGCTGGATTGAACAACTTCAGGAATATGACTTCGTCATCGAACACCGTAGTGGAAAATCACATGGAAACGCGGACGCCCTTTCTCGAAGACCTTGTCCGGACGACTGTAAACATTGTCTTAGACAAGAGGGCAAGGAATGTTTGACGATGCTGAGGACTGACACAGTCAGCGAAGAGTGGAGTGATGAAGTCATGCAACTAGCACAGCAAGAGGATCCTGACGTGAAACCCATTTTTGACTGGATTAATGAGGGAGTACCCAAACCAAGGTGGTGTGAAGTAGCTCCGATGAGTACGGTAACGAAAAGCTACTGGGCACAATGGGACAGCTTGGTTATGCATAATGGCGTACTATGCAGGAAATGGGAATCGGCGAATGGGAAGGATGCTCATCTACAAGTGGTCGTTCCAAGGAAAAGAGTGAAAGATGTCTTGGAAAGTTTCCACGACGGTACTTCTGGTGGACACCTTGGAATGAAAAGGACCTTAATGAAAATCCGACAACGGTTTTATTGGATTCACTGCCGTGAAGATGTCGAAAACTGGTGCAAGAAGTGCGTTAACTGTTCAGCAGTTAAAGGACCGCACACCCGTAGTAGAGGAGCGCTCAAACTGTACAATGTTGGAGCACCTTGGGAAAGAATTGCGCTAGACGTCGCAGGCCCGTTCCCGACATCTGACTCCGGAAACAAGTACATTCTTGTCGTGATGGATTACTTCACCAAATGGCCTGAAGCGTTTGCCATCCCTAACCAGGAAGCAGTCACCATAGCGGACAAGTTAGTGAATGAAGTTTGCTGTCGATTTGGAGTACCCCTGGAAATTCACAGTGATCAAGGCAGGAACTTTGAATCTGCGGTCTTTCAAGAGACTTGTCGAATTATGGGGATGCATAAGACGAGGACTACGGCATATCACCCACAATCGGATGGAATGGTGGAGAGATTCAATCAGACTCTAGAGAGACATCTGGCCAAGGTTGTTGAGAATCACCAAAAGGATTGGGATCGGCATATTCCTCTCTTTTTGATGTCATATAGGTCAGCAACCCATGAAAGTACGGCGGTTACTCCAGCGTATGCTAATTTCGGAAGAGAGCTTCGTTTACCAGCAGATCTTCTAACTGGACGTCCTCCTGATACTCCGAGGTCCATCACCGAGTATGTGAGTGATTTAAGGGACCGGATTGATGACGTTCACAGTCTTGTTCGTGAACACGGGCTTCAAGCTAGCACGAGAATGAAGACCCGATACGACAGGAAGGCTAACCAAATTGGGTTCGAGGAAGGATCGTGGGTGTGGCTACATAACCCGATGCGAAAGAAAGGAAAATCCCCAAAACTGTCCCCAAACTGGGAAGGGCCATATAGGGTAGTCACAAAGATCAACGACGTCACGTATCGGATACAGCGAAACCCTCGTAGTCCATCGAAGATTGTTCACGTTGACCGACTGGCGAGGTACCACGGAAATAATGATGCTCGGGACGAGCATGTCTTAGGAGGGGGTAGTGTTGCGCCGGTGGTATAGGTCAAAACTTTAAACGTGATTTTCCGTGCTTTAGAAGCGTTTTCAGCAGGCTGAAAAGTGATTTCAGGCCGTTTCAGAGGTGGCTCTTTCACATACTAGAAGATTGAAAATTCACCCTAGTTGCCGTTGTTTTCAGGCGCCTGAAACATGTTTTCAGTCCGTTGAAAACGCTTCTAAAGCACGGAAAATCACGTTTAAAGTTTTGACCTATACCACCGGCGCAACAATACTTGAGCCGATTTTTGAGTTGTTGTCACCTTTTCAATTCTTCCAATTTTAGTGAAAATTGGTAAGTACATAGCTTTTATTAGAGTGTTAGTGTTTATTTATGATATATATTTACTCCCCACATTAGCCACGGAAAGAAAAGCAAAAACAATTCAGTAAGTATTTTCGGAAACTGTTACTTTCTTATGTTGCATATTGAGTATCAAAATCACCACAGCATACTATCCTCAGAAATCTAATGACGTTTGACACATTTGACGTTTGTATAATGTCGCCATTTAAAAAGTTTGGAACAAATGTCAGTCTCATCTTTCATTAGCCAGACTCTAATGAGCACATGTTTTCGTGCTACTGATAAGCAAATGTTTCAGTACCTTAAATTCAAATCCGAGTCGAGTACTTTTTAGTAACTCGTTCAAATGTAAGTAGAATTTAACGATTTCAAATTTTCAGCGTTTTAAACAGTAGTGCAAATAGCTTCAGTCATTAAAAGGTGACACTAGCTGTCAATGAAAAAAGGACACTTCTTCCGGTTTATTATTCGTAATTCGACCGACTCGACTCCTCGACTCGTCGGTAGTCTTTTAGGCAGTGTTTTGGGCTCGGACATATTCCAATTGATTGGCGGTTAAATAATGGGTATTAAAGAAGCAGTCATCTATTTAGATAACCAGCTAAACACGTATTATGCCGGTCAGACGATAAATGGAAGGATAGAATATGTTTTCGATAGCCCCAAAAAAGTTCGAGGTAAGTGGGTTTCTATTTGATGATAAATAAATCAGTGACTCATTTTCTAATTATAATTCAGTCAGATGTAATGAAGTTTGTTGTCGATTATCTAATGCACTTTCACTTGTTTGCATTTCTATTGCCGGAAATGTATTCATACATGCCTTACCATACGTTGGTCACATAGTTTATCAATTATTAATTATGGAAGGAGTGACTGAACTTTATTACTGTCTTACTCATTCGTATTTATAATGAATAACGTCTGTATTACATAAAACTGTAATATTATAAGATGTATGAGTTTGTCTGCACAGTGGCATAGCGTGGGGGGGCAGAGGGGGCCATGGCCCTGGGCGGCATACGAAAGGGGTGACAAAATTCAGGCCATGAGTTTTTCTTGTTATCCAATTTGTGTAGAAAGCAGCAATGAATGGGTAATTTGGAGGATGGCATAATTTTCTTCTGCCCAGGGTGGCATGACACCCACACTACGCCACTGTGTCTGTAACATTTAAGTAGAATGAAACATATGAATTGTAAATAGGCCCAAGTCATTTATCAAATATATAGGAACCATTTTTTTAACCAAAAGGGTATGTTTCGATCTAAAATAAAGGAACCTGTGGATAAACTTAGTTCACTCCTGCATAAACTTGTTTAGCCAACTTCTTACCTTCTAAATGTCTCTGCCCACTAAATTTGTATAATACCATGGCCGTACTATGAATGTATCAGGCAAAATAAATATTATTCATATTGTAAAGTATGAGACTATGCTAGTATAGTCCATCACTGACCAGCATTTGTCATACCGTTCCTGATACATTCATAGTACGGTCATGGTATGATACGGTTTAGTGGACATAGACCTTAAGTTTCAAACATTTCATTTATTGTTTACATTTTTTAGTGCTTCCCATGTCTGTGGACTCAGGCAACAAGTTACCCTGCAAATGTCTCTGATTGTGTGTTATGCAGGCTTGTTATATTTCAGGTATCCATGTCAAGTTCAAGGGTGAGGCCCACACAGAGTGGCGAGAGAGCAAGGAACAACAGACTTCTGACGGGAAAACAGAGAACACTGATGAAGTCCACACGGGCAATGAGGAGTACTTCCAGATATTTTACTATTTACTCGGCAGCAATACTGGTACATTACTTTTAATACTTCCTAACATTGAGATGGAAGAATTCAATTCCGATTGTCATAAAAGTTTTTTGTAATTATTTTATCTTCAATCATAATCAGATTTTTTTGTATGTATTCTTTTGTGTTTTAGAGAGGTATTCCAGTAAACACTCTCCCCTTTGAATTCAAATGTCATAAAAGTGGTGGGACACTTATGTCATAACCGTTTATTTGAGGTTTCAAATTTCAACCCTAAGTCCTAAAAGAAAGATTTATTTTTACAAGCTTTCATTTAACATGCAATCTTCATATGTAATCTATCTATTTCGCCACACAACATAATTTTCAAATGCTGTTGCTGTCTGACTCAACTGAAATTTAGCATACTTATGTAAGTTCAATTACAATGTAATGTTATGGACTCATCAAGATGATTTGATGGAGCCAGGATGTAGGGACTGGAACTGCCCAGTGGCAGATACTAATCAAATTGGGAATAGTATGTTTTGCTTCCACAAATAGGTACTTTCTGTTAAAAAGCTTGTTTTTGTAAATTATATAATTTTGTGAGTTATTACAATCTTAATGTGAATTTTCTCTCTCTGATTTTTCTTGTGGGTCAATCACATCAATTATGTTTCCAATGTGTTTTATTCTATACCTTGATACACTTTATATGCGGTTGTGGAAGCAACCTTTATGCTTATATGGAAGGCCGACCATCACAAATCATCTTAATGTATTTCAATTTCATCAGGAAATGAGATAGAAGTGCCAGCAGGCAAGCAAGTATACAGCTTTACATGCGCCTTGCCTCCGGTGCTGCCATCCTCGTTCGAAGGGGAGTTTGGATATGTGAGGTACACGGTGAAGGTGACACTGGACCGTCCGTGGAAGTTTGACCAGGAGACCAAGATGGCTTTTACCGTTATAAATGCCTTGGACCTTAACCTCAATCCATCGTATAGGGTAAGTTTTGAAGCTTAATCTCTTTTCATATACTACATTTACAAAAGAAAGGTTTAATTTTCGATGTGGTTATGCATAATGTAGAATCATGGAGAATCAATTTTGGTTACACCAAATAATTTAACTACTAACAAATGTTGAAATTGTACACAAACTATCTGAGTTACATCACGTTAATTAGATCAGCTAAGCTCTGTTTATAATTTTAAACGCAGGTAATTATGTAAACTTTATAATTGCAATTGAGTAATTTTGCTCTTGGAATCACTGGAAATTAATTATCTCATTTGTATAGTGTTGAATAATTCTGAAGATCAGATTTTTTTTTTTAATTATTTGTACTTAGAATCGCGCGTACTATCGTATCTCATAGAGAAAAAAGTATCTCAAATATTTAATACAAAAATTGTTCTTCCGTTCCGTTACCGCCATACAAGTGTGTATGGAAAAGTAACGGAATCGGAATGTAAAATATTAGGACACATTTTTTCTCGTATCTCAGTTGATAGTACTCGCGATAGGGAACGTGCACGACGAAGGTGCTGCCAACTATTACCGCCAATCTAAATCTAGTACCCTCTCATGCTGGGGCCACATTCACGGAAACGCAGTTAATTTATTGCGATGAAGAACGATTAACGTCAGTGTAGCTCTACGACTTACTATATTTGACATTGACACTTAGATATTGTCATTGACATTGACAGCTTGATTTGACAGGGGTGATAGTTTATTGTCCACCCGCGTCTCTTTTGTCGTTTAGTGCTGCCACCTATAGTTCGTGCACGTTCCCTATTCTGTGTAGAAAAGATATAAAAAATTTCAGATTAAAAAATAAGTTTTTGTACAACTTTCTGTAAAATGGTCCATTTATCTACACACTAAATGATATTTAATTGTAACTTTCTTCTCCGACGAAGCATGTTGTGGATCGTTTTGTTTTAAAAATGAAGGAAATTTGTTATGGATACTCATTTTGTACTTTGGACGAAACCTGCATTGTGGAGATAGCAAATCTGTGTTTTAGTTATTTTAATTTAGTTTCCAATTTTTTTTTAATTGTAACCTAACATTTTGTACACAGGAGCCAATTCGTATGCAAATGGAGAAGACTTTCTGCTGTTTCTGCTGTGCCTCGCCTCCTCTGTCAGTGGACATCCAAGCCCCGGTGTCGGGCTACTGTCCGGGACAGGTGCTCCCCGTGTCCGTGGACATCGAGAACAAGAGCAATGTGCAGCTGCATCTAGTTAAAGTGTTCTTAAGGAAGGTGAGTCAACCCAATTTCTGGTGAGAAGATAAAAAAATTTTTAGGGTTCCGTACCTAAACGACAATAAACACTTAAGATAAGTGTTTATTGTCTTAAAAAGGAAAAATCGTAACCCTTATAAGATCACTGTTGTCCGTCTGTATGTCAGTCTGTCAAGACACTTGATCTCCGGAACGCGTGGAGGTACCGAGTTGAAAATAAAACCATATACTCAGGTTTACGGTCCCTTGAAGATGTAAAAAAATCAAACTTATAAGTTAACTTGAAAAAAAAAAACGGCCGTTTATGCCGCAAAAAACGTAAATTTCGACACTCACGGAAACCAAAATTCAAAGGGCACGTTCTGTTGACCTAGAACTATGAAATTTGGCAAGTAATACCGTCATAGATAGGTAGTTTCACAAGAGTTGAGGTGAATGATTACACAGCTACATGAAGTACTCATTGCAAAAAAAGTGAATGAATGAGTGAGTAAATAAACACAAGGCAAGGCTATAGTGTAACGAAACTTTTTGGTAATATTGCAATTCACTGTTGAACAGTAATTTCAAAACCTCGCTGTCATTACATGACAGTGTTGTTGTGTGCGTGGCCTCAACTCTCGTGAAACTACCTATACTGCATGTATAGGGAAAAATCTGAAACTATACATTTTTAATTAAGTCATAAAACATTGACTTTACTAAGGGAATCAAAATCTAAAGGGTACTTTAATAAATGTACCTACAAATTTGTATGGAACCCTCGGTGGGCGAGTCTGACTCGCACTTGTCCTGTTTTTTTATTTATTTTGTCAACAACTTACGCAGCATACGTTTCAATATACCTAAATAAGAGTATAAGTGCCTTAAGGCCTAAATAATCGTAGTGCTCAGTATTCGCAATAACTTGTGCCACTCTCCTTCGAAGAGGGGCACAACCATAGTTCACCCAAAGTGGCCAATTTTTGACCAAACGGGACACAGACAAACCAAAAAAAAATCGCAATAATAGCCGAATAAGACCAAGGACTGTGTTAGAGATAGTTACATGTTATTTTTGAAATACTTAGCCAATTAACAAAAATAATACCTAAAGTAATGTGTGATTTTTGTAGCATCAGCTAATTGTTTTTCATATTTTAAATATGTTTTTCGTCTTTGAATCTTTTTAAGATATGATGGCGCTACAAGCTCCTGTTAAGGCATAAAAAAAATTTTAATTTACTGGTTGAAAAATTTTGCAACTTCGATACCGGTCGGTCTAGATGGCAAATAATTTATTCCTTATTAGTTGGTTCCAAAATTGGTCATTTGATAAACCAACGAAGTTAGAGTCTGTGCGGAAAGAGAATAGGCGTGGCGAAAAACGGATCTAACCTAACTAGTATGGCCACAGAACAGAAAATACGGCACATACGGTAGAAAAGCATTACAGCGCCCCCCAAAATTAATCCTATTGTCTTTCCGCACAGACTCTATAGTGGAGTACAATAGAAGTGCCGCAAAATATTTTCACACACGTTACCTCAGTGTTAAGTAATGCCGATTCATAAAAACTTGGCCAAGACACAAGCGATAGCTCGAATTACGTCATCGTCAATTCTTCGTGCTAATAGCAGCCTAGCGCCTTAATCTATAACGCCATATGTATTACGTTCTTCTATGAAACGTATTACGTTTTGGAACTGCATACTTTTTTAGTACGTTTTGTACATTTGAATAGTGACTGACTACTGTTATAAGGATATTATTATGTGAATCTATAACGGTTAAATCGTTTTATTATTCGATAACTAAGAAGATATTTAGCATATCCACCACAAAAATTGCGCTTGTTCCGTTGGTTTTTGTTAGAAATATGGCTAAAAAACGTAACACACCTTTTTCTGGGCAGTTAAGTAAAAAGAATGGATATTAGGCACTGGTCCCATCCACGGCGAGTAAGCGAGTAAAGTTGAGCGAGTAGCATTACATTGCGAATCTGGAAAGGTCGATTGATGACAGTGTGCCTGGTCAGCCCGCAATGAACTGTTACCTGGCCAAGCGACCTGGTTCGACCCCAGGGAACGCCACGGCCCCCGCCTGGTCCGATTTTTGCAACAGTCAGTATGGCTTGCAAGTTTGTCAGGTTTAAAAAAAGGGTCAATTGATATTCGATCAACTTCTTTAAAAACCATACTGGAAGGAAAGATAGAGGGAATGAGAGGTAGAGGAAGACCCAGACGCAGCTACATAGATCAAGTGAAGAAAAAAGTTGGTGTCGTGTCTTACCAAAACGTCGAGAAGCTGGCGTACGTCAGGCAACATAGGAAGCTGCTCCACCGACAAGAGTGTAACTCTTAAATTAATGATGATGGTATTCGATCGAGGGGTTTTTCCAGGTTCAAATAACTGGCCAAGAGCATGTCGGACCATGCTCAGTGTAGGGTTCCATAGCCGTAACTATAAGGTAAAAAATACGATGTAAAAAAAGTACAACAACAAAAGAGCGTATCTTCATAGCAATTACGTCCTTTTGTTGAGAAGCGCAGTTTATCGGCAATAACTCAAAAACGGTTAATTCGATCTTGTTGAAAATAATTTTCGTTGAAAGTATTAATTAAGCGTTACCTTCGTGATTTTTTTCATATTTTTCGGACGCACGGTTTAGAAAATAGAGGGGGGGGGGGACACAATTTACACAACTTTCGGAGCGATTATTTCCAAATACATTCACTTAATCAAAAACATTACTTAGGAACCTTATAGTGTTTTTTAAACAGCTGTCGAACTATGTACCACACGTTGATATTTGCTGAAAAAATAATTTTTTACTGTCTTTAACATGTATGGAGTGCCCGCCCTAAAAATATTTATTTTAATTATTTATATACCAAACTAAGTAGCGGCTCATAAAAGACACCTATATTCCAAATTTCATCAATATCCATCATGTAGTTTCTGAGTAAAATGCCTGTGACATACGGACAGACAGACAGACAGACAGACAGACGGACGGACATGACGAAACTATAAGGGTTCCGTTTTTGCCATTTTGGCTACGGAACCCTAAAAAAGAACATTCTAAAGTTGTTTTTTTTTTGCCATGTTGAATCGGAATGGTTGTAGTTTACGAGAGAAATGCAGTAACGAAACGGTAGTGTGAGCCGTATCGAGATAGTTCGAAATAGTTCGTTGATTTGTATGGGAACCAAGCGTGTAGCGTTTTAGCTTGGCGTTTGACAAAAAGTGTAATTTAGTGATGGAAACATAAATTTTCCATTTAATTTGGTGGTATTTGAACAATCAATTATGCCATTATTATCAGATTTTCAAATCTCATAATGATATTGACGGAAACTGAAGTTGACGGCGTGCAAAGTAGGCCGTCGCCACTTCTTTTTAGCACGCGAGGTGCATACACTTTTTCCTTCTCAATATATTTCTGTGTATGAGCCAATCTTAAGAATATCAATTATTTTAAAATTATTTATGCCACACCTGGCAATAAAGTGGCTTTTACCGCACGCTACGCGTACGGAAAAAGCCACTTTCTGGCCAAGTGTAGACATAAAATGATGTACACAACACGGGAGGTAACAAAGAAAGCCCTCGATCGCATATTTACGTCGGTCGCTTGCAGCTCGGGCCGCAAACATCTGCGATCTCGGCCTTGCTTTGTTTTACCACCCTAGTTGTATAATGTATTATTTTGTTCAGGTTGTGACGTACCGAGCGACCTCCCCGTCCACAGCGACGAAGAAGTGCAAAGAAGTGGTGTTGACCGTCCAAGAGGGGCCCGCCCCCGCCGGCTCCACCAAGCATTGGGACATGAGGCTGGAAATACCCCCCATACCCCCCTCCAACCTGGTCAACTGCAGCATTATCGATTTGGACTATGATTTGAAGGTGAGTTGAACCACTGCTGAAGTCTGTGGGTCTAGTGAAACAGGGTACAAGAAAATATAACCTACGTGCAAAAGAGCTCAATATAATAGAATCAATCTATTGAATTGTGACCTTTTACAGTTTGTCTGCTCGAAACAATATGAGAAGTCACAAAAAATATGAATCAACGTACAAACGTTGTACAATTACTGCTATTTTACTGTGCCTAAAGTGCTTTTACCCGACTGCGGCGATGCCCAAAGGAGGGTTATGTGTTTGACCTGTATATGTATGTCCGTTCCTATGTCCGCTCATAACTACTCAACGGCACAACCGATTTTGATAAATGATACATCATTAGATTCGTATTGATGGCGCGAGTGTCACTGGATATGAAGTTCGTTAAAATAAACAAAATATCGGAGTTTATCCACTTAAAGTGCACCGCGGTCGGGTTTTTTTAGTAAAAATATTTAATTTGGCTCTTATACCCCATTCCACGCAATAAAATCAATCATTAACCCCGCTGCCATTTAAATCTCACACAAAAGTATCGGTCTATTATCAGTCCGCACCGCTCGCCATCGGCGGGGTATACATTCACCACGTTAGAACCGTAATGGTCGCGCACCGTGCGGTTCCAGTAGAACATTACACAACTAGGGTGGTAAAACAAAGAAAGGTCGAGATCGCAGATGTTTGCGGCCCGAGCTGCAAGCGAGGATCGAGGGCTTTTTTTATTATCTCCCGTGTTGTGTACATCATTTTATGTCTACACTTGGCGAGAAAACGGCTTTTTCCGTACGCGCAGCGTGCGGAAAAGCCACTTTATGGCCAGGTGTGGCATAAAGAAATTTCCTACCGCGCAAGATCCGAATGTGGAATGAGCAATGTCGTAGTGTTCCCGGTAAATAGGTTTTTAAAGAGGCCGCAATACGCACATAATGCCTCTGGTGTTGCAAGCGTCCATAGGCTGCGGTGACTGCTTACCATCCGGCCGTATGCTTGTTTTCCGCCCTAGTTGTATAAAAAAAAAGTATATCATACTTCCATCTGTTGGACGCAATTTTATTTCGCAATAGTTTCGTAGTATGCGTTGAAACGTTTAAAATTGTGTAACGCCTCTTGGAACATTGGAAGCTCTGATTATTAACCAAATGTTGTGCAGGTGGAGTGTGTGGTATCCGGCATGCATATGAACTTAAAAGACCGCAAGTATGTGACGATCGGTACGGTGCCACTGATGGGGCTCGCGGGGCAGCCGGCGCCCAGCGCGCCGCCCTCGCCCGGGCAGCCCGCCGTGCTGCCGCTCGGGCCCGGCCAGGTCGCCCAACCCAATGTGAGTCCTCTAGTACACTACACAACAACACACGGTGCCACTGATGGGGCTCGCGGGGCAGCCGGCGCCCAGCGCGCCGCCCTCGCCCGGGCAGCCCGCCGTGCTGCCGCTCGGGCCCGGCCAGGTCGCCCAACCCAATGTGAGTCCTCTAGTACACTACACAACAACACACGGTGCCACTGATGGGGCTCGCGGGGCAGCCGGCGCCCAGCGCGCCGCCCTCGCCCGGGCAGCCCGCCGTGCTGCCGCTCGGGCCCGGCCAGGTCGCCCAACCCAATGTGAGTCCTCTAGTACACTACACAACAACACACGGTGCCACTGATGGGGCTCGCGGGGCAGCCGGCGCCCAGCGCGCCGCCCTCGCCCGGGCAGCCCGCCGTGCTGCCGCTCGGCCCCGGCCAGGTCGCCCAACCCAATGTGAGTCCTCTAGTACACTACACAACAACACACGGTGCCACTGATGGGGCTCGCGGGGCAGCCGGCGCCCAGCGCGCCGCCCTCGCCCGGGCAGCCCGCCGTGCTGCCGCTCGGGCCCGGCCAGGTCGCCCAACCCAATGTGAGTCCTCTAGTACACTACACAACAACACACGGTGCCACTGATGGGGCTCGCGGGGCAGCCGGCGCCCAGCGCGCCGCCCTCGCCCGGGCAGCCCGCCGTGCTGCCGCTCGGCCCCGGCCAGGTCGCCCAACCCAATGTGAGTCCTCTAGTACACTACACAACAACACACGGTGCCACTGATGGGGCTCGCGGGGCAGCCGGCGCCCAGCGCGCCGCCCTCGCCCGGGCAGCCCGCCGTGCTGCCGCTCGGCCCCGGCCAGGTCGCCCAACCCAATGTGAGTCCTCTAGTACACTACACAACAACACACGGTGCCACTGATGGGGCTCGCGGGGCAGCCGGCGCCCAGCGCGCCGCCCTCGCCCGGGCAGCCCGCCGTGCTGCCGCTCGGCCCCGGCCAGGTCGCCCAACCCAATGTGAGTCCTCTAGTACACTACACAACAACACACGGTGCCACTGATGGGGCTCGCGGGGCAGCCGGCGCCCAGCGCGCCGCCCTCGCCCGGGCAGCCCGCCGTGCTGCCGCTCGGCCCCGGCCAGGTCGCCCAACCCAATGTGAGTCCTCTAGTACACTACACAACAACACACGGTGCCACTGATGGGGCTCGCGGGGCAGCCGGCGCCCAGCGCGCCGCCCTCGCCCGGGCAGCCCGCCGTGCTGCCGCTCGGGCCCGGCCAGGTCGCCCAACCCAATGTGAGTCCTCTAGTACACTACACAACAACACACGGTGCCACTGATGGGGCTCGCGGGGCAGCCGGCGCCCAGCGCGCCGCCCTCGCCCGGGCAGCCCGCCGTGCTGCCGCTCGGGCCCGGCCAGGTCGCCCAACCCAATGTGAGTCCTCTAGTACACTACACAACAACACACGGTGCCACTGATGGGGCTCGCGGGGCAGCCGGCGCCCAGCGCGCCGCCCTCGCCCGGGCAGCCCGCCGTGCTGCCGCTCGGGCCCCGGCCAGGTCGCCCAACCCAATGTGAGTCCTCTAGTACACTACACAACAACACACGGTGCCACTGATGGGGCTCGCGGGGCAGCCGGCGCCCAGCGCGCCGCCCTCGCCCGGGCAGCCCGCCGTGCTGCCGCTCGGGCCCGGCCAGGTCGCCCAACCCAATGTGAGTCCTCTAGTACACTACACAACAACACACGGTGCCACTGATGGGGCTCGCGGGGCAGCCGGCGCCCAGCGCGCCGCCCTCGCCCGGGCAGCCCGCCGTGCTGCCGCTCGGGCCCGGCCAGGTCGCCCAACCCAATGTGAGTCCTCTAGTACACTACACAACAACACACGGTGCCACTGATGGGGCTCGCGGGGCAGCCGGCGCCCAGCGCGCCGCCCTCGCCCGGGCAGCCCGCCGTGCTGCCGCTCGGGCCCGGCCAGGTCGCCCAACCCAATGTGAGTCCTCTAGTACACTACACAACAACACACGGTGCCACTGATGGGGCTCGCGGGGCAGCCGGCGCCCAGCGCGCCGCCCTCGCCCGGGCAGCCCGCCGTGCTGCCGCTCGGGCCCGGCCAGGTCGCCCAACCCAATGTGAGTCCTCTAGTACACTACACAACAACACACGGTGCCACTGATGGGGCTCGCGGGGCAGCCGGCGCCCAGCGCGCCGCCCTCGCCCGGGCAGCCCGCCGTGCTGCCGCTCGGGCCCGGCCAGGTCGCCCAACCCAATGTGAGTCCTCTAGTACACTACACAACAACACACGGTGCCACTGATGGGGCTCGCGGGGCAGCCGGCGCCCAGCGCGCCGCCCTCGCCCGGGCAGCCCGCCGTGCTGCCGCTCGGGCCCGGCCAGGTCGCCCAACCCAATGTGAGTCCTCTAGTACACTACACAACAACACACGGTGCCACTGATGGGGCTCGCGGGGCAGCCGGCGCCCAGCGCGCCGCCCTCGCCCGGGCAGCCCGCCGTGCTGCCGCTCGGGCCCGGCCAGGTCGCCCAACCCAATGTGAGTCCTCTAGTACACTACACAACAACACACGGTGCCACTGATGGGGCTCGCGGGGCAGCCGGCGCCCAGCGCGCCGCCCTCGCCCGGGCAGCCCGCCGTGCTGCCGCTCGGGCCCGGCCAGGTCGCCCAACCCAATGTGAGTCCTCTAGTACACTACACAACAACACACGGTGCCACTGATGGGGCTCGCGGGGCAGCCGGCGCCCAGCGCGCCGCCCTCGCCCGGGCAGCCCGCCGTGCTGCCGCTCGGGCCCGGCCAGGTCGCCCAACCCAATGTGAGTCCTCTAGTACACTACACAACAACACACGGTGCCACTGATGGGGCTCGCGGGGCAGCCGGCGCCCAGCGCGCCGCCCTCGCCCGGGCAGCCCGCCGTGCTGCCGCTCGGGCCCGGCCAGGTCGCCCAACCCAATGTGAGTCCTCTAGTACACTACACAACAACACACGGTGCCACTGATGGGGCTCGCGGGGCAGCCGGCGCCCAGCGCGCCGCCCTCGCCCGGGCAGCCCGCCGTGCTGCCGCTCGGGCCCCGGCCAGGTCGCCCAACCCAATGTGAGTCCTCTAGTACACTACACAGCAACACACGGTGCCACTGATGGGGCTCGCGGGGCAGCCGGCGCCCAGCGCGCCGCCCTCGCCCGGGCAGCCCGCCGTGCTGCCGCTCGGGCCCGGCCAGGTCGCCCAACCCAATGTGAGTCCTCTAGTACACTACACAGCAACACACGGTGCCACTGATGGGGCTCGCGGGGCAGCCGGCGCCCAGCGCGCCGCCCTCGCCCGGGCAGCCCGCCGTGCTGCCGCTCGGCCCCGGCCAGGTCGCCCAACCCAATGTGAGTCCTCTAGTACACTACACAACAACACACGGTGCCACTGATGGGGCTCGCGGGGCAGCCGGCGCCCAGCGCGCCGCCCTCGCCCGGGCAGCCGCCGTGCTGCCGCTCGGCCCCGGCCAGGTCGCCCAACCCAATGTGAGTCCTCTAGTACACTACACAACAACACACGGTGCCACTGATGGGGCTCGCGGGGCAGCCGGCGCCCAGCGCGCCGCCCTCGCCCGGGCAGCCCGCCGTGCTGCCGCTCGGCCCCGGCCAGGTCGCCCAACCCAATGTGAGTCCTCTAGTACACTACACAACAACACACGGTGCCACTGATGGGGCTCGCGGGGCAGCCGGCGCCCAGCGCGCCGCCCTCGCCCGGGCAGCCCGCCGTGCTGCCGCTCGGCCCCGGCCAGGTCGCCCAACCCAATGTGAGTCCTCTAGTACACTACACAGCAACACACGGTGCCACTGATGGGGCTCGCGGGGCAGCCGGCGCCCAGCGCGCCGCCCTCGCCCGGGCAGCCCGCCGTGCTGCCGCTCGGGCCCGGCCAGGTCGCCCAACCCAATGTGAGTCCTCTAGTACACTACACAACAACACACGGTGCCACTGATGGGGCTCGCGGGGCAGCCGGCGCCCAGCGCGCCGCCCTCGCCCGGGCAGCCCGCCGTGCTGCCGCTCGGCCCCGGCCAGGTCGCCCAACCCAATGTGAGTCCTCTAGTACACTACACAACAACACACGGTGCCACTGATGGGGCTCGCGGGGCAGCCGGCGCCCAGCGCGCCGCCCTCGCCCGGGC
The DNA here is from genome assembly GCA_947034925.1 of Eudemis profundana. NCBI lineage: Eukaryota > Metazoa > Arthropoda > Insecta > Lepidoptera > Tortricidae > Eudemis > Eudemis profundana. The sequence goes on from OX344809.1 coordinate 5,771,392, forward strand.
AGCCCGCCGTGCTGCCGCTCGGCCCCGGCCAGGTCGCCCAACCCAATGTGAGTCCTCTAGTACACTACACAACAACACACGGTGCCACTGATGGGGCTCGCGGGGCAGCCGGCGCCCAGCGCGCCGCCCTCGCCCGGGCAGCCCGCCGTGCTGCCGCTCGGGCCCGGCCAGGTCGCCCAACCCAATGTGAGTCCTCTAGTACACTACACAACAACACACGGTGCCACTGATGGGGCTCGCGGGGCAGCCGGCGCCCAGCGCGCCGCCCTCGCCCGGGCAGCCCGCCGTGCTGCCGCTCGGCCCCGGCCAGGTCGCCCAACCCAATGTGAGTCCTCTAGTACACTACACAGCAACACACGGTGCCACTGATGGGGCTCGCGGGGCAGCCGGCGCCCAGCGCGCCGCCCTCGCCCGGGCAGCCCGCCGTGCTGCCGCTCGGGCCCGGCCAGGTCGCCCAACCCAATGTGAGTCCTCTAGTACACTACACAGCAACACACGGTGCCACTGATGGGGCTCGCGGGGCAGCCGGCGCCCAGCGCGCCGCCCTCGCCCGGGCAGCCCGCCGTGCTGCCGCTCGGCCCCGGCCAGGTCGCCCAACCCAATGTGAGTCCTCTAGTACACTACACAACAACACACGGTGCCACTGATGGGGCTCGCGGGGCAGCCGGCGCCCAGCGCGCCGCCCTCGCCCGGGCAGCCCGCCGTGCTGCCGCTCGGCCCCGGCCAGGTCGCCCAACCCAATGTGAGTCCTCTAGTACACTACACAGCAACACACGGTGCCACTGATGGGGCTCGCGGGGCAGCCGGCGCCCAGCGCGCCGCCCTCGCCCGGGCAGCCCGCCGTGCTGCCGCTCGGGCCCGGCCAGGTCGCCCAACCCAATGTGAGTCCTCTAGTACACTACACAACAACACACGGTGCCACTGATGGGGCTCGCGGGGCAGCCGGCGCCCAGCGCGCCGCCCTCGCCCGGGCAGCCCGCCGTGCTGCCGCTCGGGCCCGGCCAGGTCGCCCAACCCAATGTGAGTCCTCTAGTACACTACACAACAACACACGGTGCCACTGATGGGGCTCGCGGGGCAGCCGGCGCCCAGCGCACCGCCCTCGCCCGGGCAGCCCGCCGTGCTGCCGCTCGGCCCCGGCCAGGTCGCCCAACCCAATGTGAGTCCTCTAGTACACTACACAACAACACACGGTGCCACTGATGGGGCTCGCGGGGCAGCCGGCGCCCAGCGCGCCGCCCTCGCCCGGGCAGCCCGCCGTGCTGCCGCTCGGCCCCGGCCAGGTCGCCCAACCCAATGTGAGTCCTCTAGTACACTACACAGCAACACACGGTGCCACTGATGGGGCTCGCGGGGCAGCCGGCGCCCAGCGCGCCGCCCTCGCCCGGGCAGCCCGCCGTGCTGCCGCTCGGGCCCGGCCAGGTCGCCCAACCCAATGTGAGTCCTCTAGTACACTACACAACAACACACGGTGCCACTGATGGGGCTCGCGGGGCAGCCGGCGCCCAGCGCGCCGCCCTCGCCCGGGCAGCCCGCCGTGCTGCCGCTCGGGCCCGGCCAGGTCGCCCAACCCAATGTGAGTCCTCTAGTACACTACACAACAACACACGGTGCCACTGATGGGGCTCGCGGGGCAGCCGGCGCCCAGCGCGCCGCCCTCGCCCGGGCAGCCCGCCGTGCTGCCGCTCGGCCCCGGCCAGGTCGCCCAACCCAATGTGAGTCCTCTAGTACACTACACAGCAACACACGGTGCCACTGATGGGGCTCGCGGGGCAGCCGGCGCCCAGCGCGCCGCCCTCGCCCGGGCAGCCCGCCGTGCTGCCGCTCGGGCCCGGCCAGGTCGCCCAACCCAATGTGAGTCCTCTAGTACACTACACAGCAACACACGGTGCCACTGATGGGGCTCGCGGGGCAGCCGGCGCCCAGCGCGCCGCCCTCGCCCGGGCAGCCCGCCGTGCTGCCGCTCGGGCCCGGCCAGGTCGCCCAACCCAATGTGAGTCCTCTAGTACACTACACAGCAACACACGGTGCCACTGATGGGGCTCGCGGGGCAGCCGGCGCCCAGCGCGCCGCCCTCGCCCGGGCAGCCCGCCGTGCTGCCGCTCGGCCCCGGCCAGGTCGCCCAACCCAATGTGAGTCCTCTAGTACACTACACAACAACACACGGTGCCACTGATGGGGCTCGCGGGGCAGCCGGCGCCCAGCGCGCCGCCCTCGCCCGGGCAGCCCGCCGTGCTGCCGCTCGGCCCCGGCCAGGTCGCCCAACCCAATGTGAGTCCTCTAGTACACTACACAGCAACACACGGTGCCACTGATGGGGCTCGCGGGGCAGCCGGCGCCCAGCGCGCCGCCCTCGCCCGGGCAGCCCGCCGTGCTGCCGCTCGGGCCCGGCCAGGTCGCCCAACCCAATGTGAGTCCTCTAGTACACTACACAACAACACACGGTGCCACTGATGGGGCTCGCGGGGCAGCCGGCGCCCAGCGCGCCGCCCTCGCCCGGGCAGCCCGCCGTGCTGCCGCTCGGGCCCGGCCAGGTCGCCCAACCCAATGTGAGTCCTCTAGTACACTACACAACAACACACGGTGCCACTGATGGGGCTCGCGGGGCAGCCGGCGCCCAGCGCGCCGCCCTCGCCCGGGCAGCCCGCCGTGCTGCCGCTCGGCCCCGGCCAGGTCGCCCAACCCAATGTGAGTCCTCTAGTACACTACACAGCAACACACGGTGCCACTGATGGGGCTCGCGGGGCAGCCGGCGCCCAGCGCGCCGCCCTCGCCCGGGCAGCCCGCCGTGCTGCCGCTCGGGCCCGGCCAGGTCGCCCAACCCAATGTGAGTCCTCTAGTACACTACACAACAACACACGGTGCCACTGATGGGGCTCGCGGGGCAGCCGGCGCCCAGCGCGCCGCCCTCGCCCGGGCAGCCCGCCGTGCTGCCGCTCGGGCCCGGCCAGGTCGCCCAACCCAATGTGAGTCCTCTAGTACACTACACAGCAACACACGGTGCCACTGATGGGGCTCGCGGGGCAGCCGGCGCCCAGCGCGCCGCCCTCGCCCGGGCAGCCCGCCGTGCTGCCGCTCGGGCCCGGCCAGGTCGCCCAACCCAATGTGAGTCCTCTAGTACACTACACAACAACACACGGTGCCACTGATGGGGCTCGCGGGGCAGCCGGCGCCCAGCGCGCCGCCCTCGCCCGGGCAGCCCGCCGTGCTGCCGCTCGGCCCCGGCCAGGTCGCCCAACCCAATGTGAGTCCTCTAGTACACTACACAACAACACACGGTGCCACTGATGGGGCTCGCGGGGCAGCCGGCGCCCAGCGCGCCGCCCTCGCCCGGGCAGCCCGCCGTGCTGCCGCTCGGGCCCGGCCAGGTCGCCCAACCCAATGTGAGTCCTCTAGTACACTACACAGCAACACACGGTGCCACTGATGGGGCTCGCGGGGCAGCCGGCGCCCAGCGCGCCGCCCTCGCCCGGGCAGCCCGCCGTGCTGCCGCTCGGGCCCGGCCAGGTCGCCCAACCCAATGTGAGTCCTCTAGTACACTACACAACAACACACGGTGCCACTGATGGGGCTCGCGGGGCAGCCGGCGCCCAGCGCGCCGCCCTCGCCCGGGCAGCCCGCCGTGCTGCCGCTCGGGCCCGGCCAGGTCGCCCAACCCAATGTGAGTCCTCTAGTACACTACACAGCAACACACGGTGCCACTGATGGGGCTCGCGGGGCAGCCGGCGCCCAGCGCGCCGCCCTCGCCCGGGCAGCCCGCCGTGCTGCCGCTCGGGCCCGGCCAGGTCGCCCAACCCAATGTGAGTCCTCTAGTACACTACACAACAACACACGGTGCCACTGATGGGGCTCGCGGGGCAGCCGGCGCCCAGCGCGCCGCCCTCGCCCGGGCAGCCCGCCGTGCTGCCGCTCGGCCCCGGCCAGGTCGCCCAACCCAATGTGAGTCCTCTAGTACACTACACAGCAACACACGGTGCCACTGATGGGGCTCGCGGGGCAGCCGGCGCCCAGCGCGCCGCCCTCGCCCGGGCAGCCCGCCGTGCTGCCGCTCGGGCCCGGCCAGGTCGCCCAACCCAATGTGAGTCCTCTAGTACACTACACAACAACACACGACGTCACTACTTTGAAAAACACTCGTATCTAGAAACGTCGTAGAAAAAAACGTCAAACGTTACATACGAACTTTATATACACTTACTGCGTTTTACCTGGAGTCAGTTCAGATACGTGATTTTTTTTTAATAATGACGATATGTTAGTTCACTGCTGAACATATGTCTCTTGTCTGGATTTCTATTTGGGTCTCATTGAGGCGATTGAAATCCAGATCGGCCCTGCCGTCCTTTGAACACTTTCACAACTTACAATCCGCTTAGTAGGCGTCCGTAACTTTTACTCAGATGTCGGCCGATTTGGCGCTGCACATTATTGGCCTCACAAATCCACTTAGGGCTCTGTCGGTTTCTGGGTTATTGTTAATTGACCATATCGATACCTTTAAACTCAAAGGGCGTAAACGCCGCAGGTTCCAATGGCGTTTACGCCCTTTGAGTCTAAAGATATCGATATAGGTAGTTATGCTGGAAGAGACCAGAGGCAAGTTTGGTATACATGGATTATACATATACCCTACGCAATTAAACAGAAAGTTTAGTTTTCTGCATAGGTAAATTTTCTTGTCTGGTTGTGCTTTAATGTCATCTAATCTATTGGCTGACACAAAACACACTAACTGGCACAAAATGACAAACTGTTTATTCGCAGGGTCCGCCCGGCGGCGACGTGCCCGGCGGCTGGGTGGTCCCAGGTTCGGACCCGTCGGCGCCTTATCAGTCGCTTTACCCTACTCTCAGTAAGTATACTAATGGGTTAACCCATTACAAATGTAGGTATCTGGTTGCAGTTAAGATAAAGTCCTACTCATTCGAGTATTTTACTATGACAATCGAAAGGGTTACTTCTAATAATTGTATTGTAATAAAATTTATTCAATAAACAATATACAAAGTAGTTGAAATTAAATATACTAAAAACTAAAACTAAATTAAATGGGGGTTCGAGTATTAGATGGTGGAAAGGAAAACATAATATTACTTAAAATCCTCATAATTTAAATAAAAAAATAAGAAATTACTAGTGTTTTTGGCGCAGTTTCTTTTTCAATCAATTTATTTTCTTTGTATATGTGCACTGATTCTTTATTTGAAGTAAAATAAAAAAAAAATCAATATAATCTATTTCTGCAAGTAGGTCTTCAAGGGCTCTTTTACGTGTTTGATTCTATTATTTTCTTTTGGCGTTTAGGGTAATATAATAATAATAACCTTCTGGTGAGAAGAAGCGCCAGAAGAAACTCACCAGTTTCTCTTTTTAACCGACTTCCAAAAGAAGGACGGTTCTCAATTCGTCTGTATGTTTTTTTTTTTTTAAATATTAAGTATTACAACAATAATGATAATTAATACATGAGATTTCATTATTGCATTGCGTTCCATTTACAGTATATTCAAAAACCGCCTTTTACTTGTGTCGATAAGTAAATGTCAAACTGTGTCATGTTTTGCCTCGTTTAAATCAAGCAATAGGGAATATGCATGAATTTTTTTAACAGATTTCTTAACAAAATTTGAAAATACCGTAAAAAAGATGACATACAGTCAAAATAAAATTGAAATCGACCGAGAAATACGGAAGATATAAACATTTTAAAGCACTAATCAGACAGCGATTAGAGAGAGAGATCCGATATGGACTATGACGTCATAGTAGACGGCCGCCATACAATCTCCATACTATATTCTGTTTTGCGAGAAAGAGATAGAGATAAATCTTTGTTGTGTTATATCTTGGTTATTTTTATAGTTATTCGAAAATTATTTTTTTCCTACTGTTTTTTTATATGAATGAGGTTGTATTAAAGTAAATAAAAAATATGATGCATATTCCCTATTGCTCTCTACAGATCGCCACGGTTCGAACAGATATATTGTCTTGCACCATCTGCAATTTGCTTCGCGGCTTTAACCTTATTTGAAGTTCATCCCTTTTTCGTTAAGACGCAAATTTTATCACTAGAGACCGGATTTGAAGTAGCGATCTCAATATTAATATGGATATGACTGGTATAATTTCTTATTTTTTTCTACACACAAAAATAATGTAACTTATCGGAATAAAAAATTAAAAACCTTTTTGGAAGCTTTTGTAAATATTGGGCAAAAATTATGGTGATATAAAAACATCGTTTGTTAATTTTTGAAATAGTTTAATTTTTTTTAAGTTCTTCTTTAATATTTCTTCTGCACAACCAACATGACATGTATTTAACAAATTGCACTAGTCATATCCATATTAATATTGAGATTGCTACTTCATATCCGGTCTCTATTTATCACCATTTTGCGTGGACGTTCATAATTAAATTGGGACTTCAAACGACTATTTTTAATCACTATTTCAGCCACGCCAGTCTACAAGGAGTCCACATATACCGCACGTACGATCCAGGATCGAGGCGACAACAACTACACGCAGATAGCGGGGCCCAAATTCGCCCCCTACTACCCTACCTACGCGGCCGTGCAACCCCCTCCGCTGCCTCAGTGATAGACCAGGCAGGGGTGCGGATTTTGACAATAATTCTCCCATACACGTTCACTGTTCCCATACGAAACTATCGGACAATGTCACAAGTCCCGACTGTGCAATCAGTATGGGGAAGTGACCCCATAGTGGAAGCACGGACTCCTCAAAAAAACCTTCATGACCCCACATTAGGGGCACCGAGACAGGGAACGTGAGAAGTCGAGATTAAGGGTAGTATGCGTTTTTTACGCGTAATAAGGTGATCGTCTGAGTGCTTGACTAGCGTTGAAAAAAACCCGGAAAAAAAACGATTTTTCCCAAACAGCTCGTAACGAAAATTTCTGTTGATATTTTGACGATGAATGATTTTCATTTTCCTCCCATTAGTACCCAAACCTTAATATGAACAAATCAGTCTTTAAAATTTTGGGATTTAGTAATTATAAGATAACTAGCGACCCGCCCCGGCTTCGCACGGTGTTTCTCTATTATATTATGCATGTATTATACTTATAAATTTTGGTCTTCAGTCACTCTATCTATTAAAAAAAACCGCATCATAATCTGTTGCGTAGTTTTAAAGACATAGGGACAGAGAAAGCGACTTTGTTTTATACTATGTAGTGATGTTACTAGAACATTCAAAATTACAAGTGTTAAATGGATTCTTAACTACGAGGGTCGAAAGAGGCCCAAAATATTTACTTCCGGTGGATGTCTTCGCTTTATAAACTTGGTTGACACACTGCCGTGTCTATAAGAAGGGTTAATAAACTATCATTGCATGATTTTATTTATCCGAAAAAAAAGAAAATTAACATGTAAAAATATATTAATTTTTCCGGAATTTTCAACGCTATGCTTGACAGTGCCATTAGTTTCCATGTTGTTAAGTGTAGCAATTAAAGTGACAGCATGATGTGATGTGAGTTATTGAGTTGTATTGAGTCAAACACTAGGACTTTTACCTTAGGCGAGCATTTGATTTCAATCTCACCTGTTGATAGAAGTCAAAGTCAATGAGGGTATTTAGAAATCAGAAATCCACCAGCTGGCAGCAGGGTGGCGAAAGGTCTATTTGGCAGTAGATGTCAAAATCAAGTGGTGTGATTGGTGGATCTTGACGCCTACTGTCAAAAAGACCTTTCGCCACCCTGCTGCCAGCTGGTGGGTTTATGATTTCTAAACACCCTCATTTTGGAGCATAATTATCTAGATAGCACTAAGTTGTATTTTCCCTGGACAGGGTTTGCTGGACTTGACTATTTTGGGGCATTTTTGAACGCCAAAAGTTTTATATCCGCACTTGGTTGAATACCGGTGGGCTTTTTCGTAAGAGTATACGTAGTTCGTAAAAATAAACGCATTCAAATTAAGTTATATATCGGTGATGTAGCATGTAACGACTTCTCGATGATATAAACTAAGTACAATTTTATCCTAGATGACCTCTGTCATCAGAAGTGGGATGAATGATCTTTTATAAACCGTAAACCTCGAATATTTATTCTATTGTAAATTGTCAGCACTAGGAGAATTATTGCCGGAATCTTCATGAAGAATTATATTAGATTAGGATATAAACTCGTAAAAATTATATACTATGAAGCTTTTGATACATTTACATACTTAGCATAGCGTACAAGGCTGTTGTGATTTATACTAACACATACACGCATTTACAGCGGAACGTAAATAATTTGCCAGAGAATCTCGTCTGCTTTACTCGGCTGCTGAACAAAATTTTGTTAAAAAACGTATTATTTGGAATGTTGGAGCAGAGAAGTTTGAAAATATAGCGGTTTTTTGAACGCTTTTCGGTCTTTCTTTGTTAAGGAATATAAGTTAGATTTCCACCTAACGCGCTCTGTCGTAACTCAATTTAGACAAGATTAAGTAAATTGATATTTCGTCGGGTGACAACCAAAACTCACTAACAACATAGAAACGGTTGGAATATAAACCGTACTGTTAGTCTAATAAAGTCAATTGTTACTTTAACTTTTTGAACGTGATTAGTTAGTTTTGGTTGACGACGATTTATTTCACTTAGTTTGAATTTGGACTGGATGGCTACATGCAAACACGAACTATGTGTAATTAAGTTAAGATTTATTTTTCCTTACATAAAGTTACGATATTAAAAACCGAAGATGGTTGTGGTGATGGTGCCATGGAAGAGTCCTATGACAAGAAGTGCCAATGAGCCTTAGGCTGATGACGATATCAAATAACCTATGTTAATTTATATGCGATATATTGTAGATCGTAAAATAATAACAATCATTTTTTACGAAATCAATAACCCAGAAGTTAGTTCATCATTTCCACACTATCCCAGTACATTCAGATACCATCAATCCACAATAGCCCATCTAGCGGGGGCTCTCTCTGATAGTGTCTATGACACGGCCAGAGACAACATGCTTTCGGTATTCCCCTTGCATTCAATTGTCAAAAGGCTATGCGATGGCTTTCGCTGCGCGCACGCCTTCCAAAGATCCGGGTTATCATTGAACGGGAAATCGATTAAAAATATTAAATTCAAATTAAACGTCACAAATTGTATGTACTTGAATGAGATACAAGTAAATGTTACTGTTGGTAAAATTTTGGTCGTACGTTTCTTAGAATCTGCTTACATTGATGCGGATTCGGCTTAAGTCGGTCAGAAACCGAACCGAACAATGAGTCATTTTCAAAAAAATTGTACAGTTGAGGGATTTAATTAAAACAAAATTTATCCCTTTGTGCGACGAAAGTAACCCATATAGTTTGTTTGCCTAACTTTCGTTACACAAAGGAAGCGATCGTGATTTTGTTTTTATTAGACCCTTGACTATATAATTTTTTTTGAAAATGACCCCAATATCTTTTTCGCTATTATTTCGTGGACATAAAGCTTTTCTCACCAGCTTAGAACGATTTTGCGTCGTCAATGTGGACCCTTAGTCATCAGTAAGTCGCGCTAGGTGGGAAACTGACTTTGTTCTGTATTTTTTATGTATAAGGCAACTTATTAAGAACTGATGCTTCCGTCCTATGATGCACAACGCTGCTCGTTCAACTTTAATATTAATATAAGTATTATTTTGTCTACATATGAACTAATATAAAATGGACATTATTTTCGTGTTTTGTAATATTATCCCAAAAGACAAATATACCATGTTTATTAATTACTTTGTGTTTTATTTCGAAGTCATATGAAACATTTTTGGTGAATGGTGAATAGACATGTGGACTGGATTTTCTTTCTGATGCTAATCAATTCTACTATTTGTGAGGAACAAATATCTACATTATAACTAACTACTACACTTATTGTTAGATGACTGTAACAGCTACAAATTGCAATCAAAAGTAGCCGACCGTATGACCGTACACGTCTAAGACGCCCCATACAAAAGTGGCATTCTGTGACTACATTTGATTAGCAGTCAAAGTTGTGCTAAAAACTATGGAGGGTAGGGGGCCGTTCCCCCTCCCCCTTTGGTGACTAAAGTAGGTATTGAATAAAGCGGCAGTATACCAAATTTTACCCATGTGCAATAGTAGCGCTACCACTATTTAGCACATTTCGATACACCAGATTTTCCTTACTTCTACCCTCCATACTATAAGCACTTCTTTTTTGAGTAGTCGTGCATCACAATAGTGACAATCATAAAATTGTTGCCAGTGTAAGAAATTATTCGAATCTTGTATATTTCTGTAGAGGAATGACGGAATAAAAATAAATAAAAAGAAAATTAATGACATAGGTAAATCTTTATTGATTTTCCTTCACAAATGATAACAATTCCATTGTCCATTACCTGTTACATAAAACAATCAGAACTAAATGAAGCACATGATTGCAGCTCTTACGTCATCCTGACACGAATAGTTGATTTTATATAAAAATAATTTACGTTTGAGTAATCTTAATTTTCGTATCTCCTTAAGTTCGTTATAACATTTTCGGCAGTTTGATTTCTTTGAATGTTGAGTTCTCGTTTACTTGAGAAGGAAAAACAATGAAGCGTTCTACACTTATTTTGACTGACTTAAGAACTCGGACTCGACTACACGCCGTTGTCGATGATCGCAGATAACGGAGTCGCTCATCGGTTAAATTTTCAAGTGAAGTTTGCATCTAACAATGAACTACATCGAACGGAAGGCTAAAGGCTCCAAATTCGATTAGAATACGAAAACGTAACAAACAAGTGTATTTAACGGCTGAATAAAGTTTAGTTTTAATTGAAATCCGCTCGGTCCGGTCGCTGACGCTGTCGAGCTTTCGGTCCCCTTTTGATCGATAGGTGGTCGCCTCGGCCGGTAAGCGCCGTTCCGTGCGCCGGTCATGCGACTGGTCAACGTGCTCGCGGTCCCGGGATCCGGGATCCGGGGTCCGGGATCCTCTACCCTCGGTTCTGGACGCGGCGTCGCGCGTCGGCGTCGTCCGCGTCTCAGTACTGCCGCCGGAACCCGCCCTGGTAAGTAGAGTCCTGGGACAGGAGCCCGTCCGGTTGCGACGGACAGTCCGGGGCGGCGGATTCCTGGCTGAAGTCCGGTTGGGACGCGCCCTGGGATAGGGAGAGGGGAGGTTGCTGGGATAGCGGCTCCTGGGATAGACGGGGGGGACGGCGCCGGGCGGCCATAGGCCCGCGGGCCAGACCAGGCATCGGTCGTGGCGGGCCGCGCATGTGAAAAGCGGCCGGAGGTACCGGAGCGTGCAATAAAGCCGCCCTTTCGGGACCAACATAAGCCAAAGGATCTCTCAATGGCCGGGCGCGATCGTAGATAGACCCAGGCACCATCGCCTCCCTCGCATCAAACATGGACGTGGACATGAAATGCGAGCCGGGATTCTGAGCGTTGACCAGCTTCTTCGGCTTTGCGAATTGAATCGCCGACTCCTTCAAATTCGAGAGAGGACCTTCGGTTAAGACGCGACGTTCCTTATAAAACGCGAGCAGATGATTCCACAGCGGTTGCTTGCTTAGAACCTTCGGATTCCCAACGACGATGAGTCCATATTTAGCGCGAGTCAAAGCCACGTTGAGACGGCGAGGATCGCTCAAAAAACCGATCCCTTGATGCTCATTAGACCTCACGCAAGACATGATAATGATGTCTTTTTCCCTCCCTTGGAAGGCATCGACGCTGGCGACTTCGATTTCTTGATACAATTTGGCGTGCAAGCTTCCTTGGTACTGCATATGTTGGACCAAATACGACCGTTGTCCCTCGTAAGGGGTGATGATTCCGATCTGTTCCGGACGGACTCCCGCTTTAAGGAAGCGAGTGGTTAACTTCTCGACATTGGCAGCCTCGGTCCTGTTCAAATAGGATGTGCCAGATCCGGCGATTTCCTCTTGTCCCTGGGTGACGTAGAAGAACATGGGGCGATCAGGGCGGGGCCAAGGGAAGTCGATTTTGTGTAAGCGTCGCTCTTCAGCGCTTACTCCGTTCTGGAGCGATCCCTCGTAGAAGAAGTCGGATGGGAATCTAGATAGTTCCGGGTGCATTCGGTATTGTACCTCGAGACGGAAGGGTCGGATGCCCAGGACGACTAGTCGCTCGAACAGGCTCTGGCTGAGGCCAGCTTTGGCAGCTTTCTTGCACATGACGACTGGTCCCAGTTGGCAGTGGTCACCGACCAGGATGAGCTGCCTCGCGCCGAGGACGACTGGCACCATGCACTCGGGTTCAGTAGATTGCATGCCCTCGTCGATTAGAATGGACTGTAAGTAAAAACTGATATTAGAATAAAATAATTTACAGAATAGAAAGCAAAATCGGTATTCATCCAACTAGTTTGAAAGCTCAATGGACAAATGAAAGATAGCGGTTCATTGGAAACGGCACCACAGCGCATATGACAACGCTACAGACTTTACCTGCACCCTTAGTCTGACTTCCGTACATGATCAAGATAATATACGATCAAGTTATTATACGTATGTTTTCTTGGGTGTAGGTTGCCAGTTTTATTCAATAATGAAGGGATGGCGCCTTGGTGAGATTTACTTCCAGTATTGGACCCACGATAGACCCTAGGAGCGACTAGAAAGCCCATTCACCTTCATCCATGAGGATCTGTGCCCGTGGGACGTATACAGGATGTAATCGTTAAGTGTAGCCAGGCGATTATTACGTAAATATAACAGATATCAGAAAACTTTAAACTGATATAGAAAGTACGTTACCTAATGAGTAAAATCACATTAATAACTTATCTTAAATAAAAGTAGTAATATTATAGTACATTACATAATTAGGGTGGTAATACAAAGAAAGGCCGAGATCGCAGAAGTGAGGTGGTGCAATAGTATATAACTGCCTACGTAAGTAAGTAGCTATAGTAATGTTGTATGTGTATGAATGATGTGTGAAGTTGTTTTAGTCTTAATACAGCCTTTAACGAGTACAAACGTATTTACTTTCCTGACCCCCCACACCTCATGGCGACCGTGATAGTCGGCGCAAGTGTGGCGTCGGGTGTCGGGCGACGAAATATGCTGACGGGACAGTGACAGTGTGCTTCTTTATAATTTATTACGACTTGGACGTTATCACCTTGAAATGGACATGTGCTCGGGACCTTTGTGCAGTGACGGCAGTGTGTTACGAGAACTTGAGCGACGACTTACGCTCGTGACTTACTCGCTTGTGATAGTTGCCGGACTTCTATTCATTACCATATTTTTGTACTGTTTGTGGGTCAAATATGGGGCCGAAACCATCAAAAATCGAGGATAAGGAGATTATAATTGCCCAGACGGCCGGAGCCGGGAGAAATACTGAAAGCGACCAGCAAATGCAGGGCATGGCATTAAATAATATCCTTGTGGGTGTTCTTCTCGCCGGTATGGGAGTTGTCGTCTTATATATAATATATAAAAAATATAGAAAGGGCCAGCAGGAGTGGTTGAAGAAGTCAATTAACGCCGAGTTTATTCGCCGCATGCAGCAGCGTATGTCGGGCCGCAGGCCTGCCACAACGCTTGATGACGAGCAGGTATAAGCAGAACGGTATATTGGGTGCTTTGGTGTTAATGTGAAGTGAAAACAAAGTGAGTGTAATGGTGAAGAATAAGGGGTATGGAATTAGCGTTAAGTGATGTATACGATAAATTAGAGAAATTAAGAGTAGAGTTAAGAAAATTAGGAAATGTCAGAAGACAACAGGAAATAGGACAGTCCAAAATAAATAGTGCAACGCTAATCTATGAGGAATATAGACAATTTATTAAAAGTATTAATTTTGACGATTTAAAGGAGGAATATTCATTGTTGTTGTGTGACCGAATAGACGAGGTTTATAATAAAATATTGAACTATAAAAAACCAACGAAAATGGCGAAAAATTTTGAAATAAAAGTAGCTAGTAGCTTAATTCCAATTATAGATGATAGTGAGGAAACAGTGGAAAGGATGATAGCGGGTATTGAAATGATGGATAGTATGATAGAAGGGACTGATCAAAAGAATTTGCTGATTTCTTACGTACTGAAAACGAGGTTAAATAAAATCGCGCAATTGAAACTTAAATCAAAATATGAATCGGTGACCGAGCTAATTGCCGACATCAAAAAATATATGTTACCTAAGAAATCCGCAAATTCCTTGCTAATCCCAGAATAGTGCATCCCAGAGAGATATGACTATTAATCAATATGGAGAAAAAATCGAAGAACTTTTTATTGGTCTCACAATAGCGCAAGCGGACGGAAACGCTAGTGCGCGAGAAATTTTGCGACCAATAAATGAGTCCTTGGCGATAAAAAAATTTGCAGATGGTTTGAGAAACCGTCGCCTTAGCACGATCCTAGCAGCTCGACAGTACACGGAGCTGAAAGAAGCCATCAGAGCCGCGGAAGATGAGGAGCTAGCGCAGCCACAGCGTGACCCGGTAGTCATGAATATGAGGGGCTCGGCCGGCAGACGAGGTTTCCACCGACCTCCACACTACGGCTGGCGAGCACCAAGCTTCCAACACCGACCCAGAGGGCCGAGTGGGTACCGCAACAGCTGGGTACCAAGTTATCCCAGATATCCAGGTACTGTGCCTAATAATAACTTTTATAGAGGCCGTAATCAACGAGGTAACTCTAGAGCTTTCCGTGGGAATCAAAGATCTGCCTCTTTGACTCCAGCAGGCAGAGGACGTCGAGGTAACATATATACATATACGCAGGATCCACAGACCACCCACGATGCGCCTAGTGACTCGACAGGCGAGCCAACACAGCAGATCCAGTTTTTTCGGCCATAAGATTTTAACGTGTGATGGACTAGACTATGTTATTTTTACAATACAGGGACAGCCTACCACTTTTATATTAGATACAGGAGCAAGTTTATCCGTTTTACATAACCAAAAAATTCCCATAGGAACTACGTTACATGAGAGTACTACGATAATTCAAGGCGTGGGAGGTGAGATCGGTAATCAGATATCATGCAGTCATAGGTTTCATATATTAAACAACATGCCGTGTTATGCAGACGGAATAATCGGACTTGATTTCTTAAGAACTTATGATGCAATTATTAACTTACAGTCGAATCAGCTTATTCTACACGTGGGACAGGAAAGTTGTGTGGTACAAATACATAGAAGTAGCGATAGCGATTCTCATTTAACATTACCAGCTAGAAGCGAATCTTTACATTTAATAAAAATAAAATCTGTTTTTACTTCGGGACAAGATTACGTGTTAAGTTCGGAAAATTTAACGGAAAATATATTTTTAGCGGGAGGTATAGTTAATGTCAAGCAAGGAAGAATACCAATTAGAATACTTAACACAGACGATAAGGAAATAAAATTGCCTATATTTGAACCTAAGTTGGAAAATTTGAATAACTACAGAGTTTGCGCATTCCAAAAGTCGCAAAATGATTTAGTCAGAGTTAAAAAATTATTGTCATCATTGAATTTAAATCACTTAAATGAAGCTGATCGAAAGCGTATAGAATCCATTTGTGCCAAATACGCTGATATATTTTATTTGGACGGTGACTTGTTAGGTACAACAAACATCATGCAGCAACGCATCAGCGTAAAACCGAACACGAAACCAACATATATTAAACCATATAGGCTACCAGAGTCCATGAAGACAGAGGTAAACAACCAAGTCAAAAAGATGTTAAAAGAGGATATTATCGAAGAAACTAACAGTGATTGGAATAGTCCAGTACTATTAGTTCCGAAACGATCTCAGGATAGTACAAAAAAATGGAGGCTAGTAATAGATTATCGAAAAGTAAACAGCGTAATTCAAGATGATAAATTTCCACTCCCAAATATAGTAGAGATACTTGATTCACTTTCCGGAGCTATTTATTTTAGTCATTTAGACTTACAACAATCTTACTATCAGACGGAGTTAGAAAAAGATAGTAGAAAAGTAACCGCATTCTCCACTGCCATGGGACAGTTCCAAATGAAAAGGCTTCCCATGGGACTTAAAATTAGTCCAAGCGCATTTTCTCGTGTCATGTCCATAGCCATGTCAGGTTTAGCTTTTGAAAAATGTTTTGTTTATATGGACGATTTAGTAGTTTTCGGGAGAAACATGGAAAGTCATAATAAAAACTTAATAGATGTATTTGAGAGATTAAGGAAAGTCAATTTAAAAGTAAATCCGCAGAAATGTGATTTCCTAAAAAAACAACTTCTGTATTTAGGACATGTAGTATCGGCAGAGGGAGTTCTTCCAGATCCAGAGAAAACTAGAGTTCTCAGAAATTATCCAGAACCAACAAATGCCGACGAGACACGTCGATTTGTTGCGTTTTGTAACTATTACAGGAAATTTATACCATCATTTGCTCAGATTACTTTACCATTAAACAGACTTTGTAGAAAAAATGTTACTTTTGAATGGACTAAAGAATGTAGAGACTCATTTAACACGCTTAAAGAAAAATTGATTTCCCCGCCAATTTTGCAATATCCAGATTTTTCAAAAGAAAATGAATTTATACTTCAAACTGACGCATCAGGTAAAACAATTGGCTCAGTTTTATGTAATAAAGATAGGAGACCCATCGCGTACGCAAGCAGACCGTTAAATAAAGCAGAATTAAACTACCCGATCATTCAAAAAGAACTACTCGCAATTGTATGGAGTGTTAAATACTTTAGACCATATTTATTTGGAAGACAATTTACCATTCTGACAGACCACAAACCATTATTATATTTATTCAGCATGAAAGACCCCTCTAGTCGACTAATAAAATTCCGATTACAACTAGAAGAATATGATTACAAAGTAGAATATATTACAGGCAAGTCAAATGTAGTAGCAGACGCATTAAGTAGGATTATAACATCAGAAGAGTTAAAACAAATAAATGAAAAAATATTAGTAATGACAAGAGCACAGAGTAGAAAAGCGTTACAGAGTAGTGACTCAACTACGAGTATAGGTAGTCAGGGAATTACCAAGGATCACAATATATCTCACGATTTGAGGCCTGATCAACCGAAAATTTCGGAAATATTGCGAAAACCTAGTAATTCCGTAGAAATGGCATTTATAGAGGAAAACGAATTAAATAAATTGAGGAAAGATAAATATATAACTAAGGAAAGAGAATGTTTTATATACGTAGAAAGAAAATTAATGCTTTACATTAATCTTAACTATATGTCCAAATTTACGCGAGCCGTGTTTGTGAATATGTTAAGCAATTTTTGTTGTGATAGGCAGATACGCTAATCTACACGTTCATAGATTAGCCGAGTAAAGTAAGATAGCGTTCTATCCAAGATAATGGTTTCCCTCTCTCGAGCACGTAACTCAATCATATATATATGTATAACTCATGTAGCATAAGGTGAGAAGAGTCGGAGTGGAAGGTTCAATATAAACCACGTTTTAGACAAGTGAGTTTGACTAAACCCCCTACCCTGCTGCTAACTATCACATGGCGACCGTGACACTGTGACGACGAGTGGTGGCAGAAGACGCAACAGATGAAAATCCTGCGAGGGAACAACGTGGAGAAGGAGTGGCCCAAGGTAATCCCAAAGGGAAAAGAATAATTTGCGCAGTGACGATTGGGTACCTGCCATCGGTTACCTGACTAGTACAAAACTGTTGACAAACGGAAATGGGCGGTCAGCAATCAAAGGACAACGTCATCGTGACGGCACCGAACAATAACACTGCTTCGCTGGCTTCGGCAGGATTGGAACTGACGGAGGTCCTTTTAATAGCTGTTGTGGTGTACATGACGGTCTACGTGTTGTCACGTGTGTGATTTGGTAGTTAAGGAAATTTGTGCAAAAGAAGTTGCAGCTGTGGATTTTGAGCTCATGTTAGAGGCCGCGGAACAATTTGAACAACTGTTTTCGGAAATTCAGGGCTTGGTAGGCGCGGATAAGCTTTCGAAGATGGCCGATTTTGATTTGAAAACTGCTCTTTCTTTGTTGCCTGTAGTTGACGTAGAGGAGAGACAGATTAACCAATTAATTGACGGGTTACAATTTTATAGTAGTATATTGAAAGATAAGGATCAAAGCGTTTTGATAGATTTTGTTGTGAAGACACGGTTATCGAGTAAGGCAAAATTAAGGTTGAAAGCTGAGTATGCGACTGTTTTAGACTTAATTGGAGATATTAAGAAGTACTTGTTGCCTAAAAAATCGTATACAGCCATCCTTTCACAGCTTCAGAGGTGTAGGCAAGGGAATAAGACTATCGAGGATTTCGGAAACGAGATAGAGCAATTATTTACTAATCTGACTCTCGCTCAAGCCGACGGAGATTCGGCAGCGCATAAAATTTTGAGACCAATAAATGAGAAAACTGCAATTAGGCGCTTTGCGGAGGGTCTGAATAGTGAAAAGCTGGGTACTATTATTGCGTCGCGGGCTATTGAGTCAATTCGGGAAGCAATAACTGTTGCGATAGATGAATCGGAGGTTATTCACGAGTCAACGGCAAACTGTTTCCAATTTTCAAGGCGACCGTTTCGACAGAATTATGGGGTTTTACGTAGCAATAATAATAGGCAGTATTTCGATCAACGGCAGTTCCATACTAAAAATAACAGCAGTAGATACAATTCAAGCTATAATCGAAATGCAAGTCAACAAGGTCGGGGTTCAGCGTATTCGGACTATGACCGCAGTGCGCCTAGTCAGCAAGGTCGAGGGCAGTTGTATGTGCAGAGTAGGCAACAGCCAAGTAGTTATGTTAGGTCTAGTGGGCAGCGTAATGTCAATGTCATCGAGTCAGCGGATTCAGAACGTGACTCGGATAACCAGCGTGATGATATAGAATTTTTTCGAGGCTAAAGACGATTATGTAGATATCTTGTCTTACAGTAGTAGTAATCACGTAGTTGTAAATTGTTTGGATAAGGAATTAATCTTGTTGGCAGATACAGGAGCTAATGTGTCTATTATAAAACAAAGCTGGATAGAGGGGTTAGGTTTGCAAATAGTGCCGGATAGATTAAAGATACGAGGAGTATGTGGAGATTTGAGTGCGTTAGGTTATGTGGAGCTGTGTTTATGTATAGAGGGTTGTAGTTTTTATCATAAGTTTTATGTGTTTAGTGGGCTTACATGTAAGAGCGACGGTATTTTAGGAGAGGATTTTTTTATGAAGTATAAATGTAGTATTAATTATGAGGAAGGGAATTTGAGTTTACAACATGCCTCGGGCGACAGATTGTTGCTGAAGTTAGGGTTAGGAGCAGCTCGTTCAGTAGTTATTCCCGGTAGATGTGAGGTAGTTAAGTACGTTACGACGGATTTAGAGGGTGAGTGTGTTATAGTTCCGCGCGAGGTCACCCCTGGGGTTTTCGTAGCGGGTGCAGTTGTATCTTCGAAGGATGGGAGAATTCCCGTTCGGTTTTTAAATACGCGAGAAAATGAAGTGAAGTTGAGTAGTTACTGTCCGAGGGTTAATAAATTGTCGGACTACTTTGTGTGCTCTTTTGACTCTCAGGAGGGGAAGTCAGTAGATAGAGTTAAAGAACTTTTTGGATTATTGAAACTCAGGTCTTATCTCGATGATGAAGGGAGACGATCTGTGGAGAGAATTTGTGCGAAATACGCAGATATTTTTCATATGCCGGGTGATAAGTTATCGGTTTCGAACCTATTTGATTACGAAATTAAATTGCAGAGCGGGGCTTCTCCCGTGTATGTTAAGCCATACAGAATTCCTTTTTCGCAGAAAAAAGAGTTAGCAAAGCAGGTTGAGAAGTTAATAGAAGAGGATATTATTGAGGAGTGTACTAGTGAGTGGTCATCCCCCCTGTTACTTTTACCGAAGAAAGTAGACAGTAGTGGTGAAAAGAAATGGCGTATTGTCGTTGATTACCGACTGCTGAATAAAAAGATAGTGGATGAAAAATTTCCTCTGCCAAATATGCAGGAGATATTGGACTCTTTGTCGGGATGTATTTATTTTTCGCATTTAGATTTGAGTTCTGGGTATTACCAAATGAATTTGGCATCTGCGTGTAGGAAATTTACTGCTTTCACGGCAGATAAACAGTACCAATTAAAGCGCCTCCCAATGGGGCTTAAGACTTCTCCGAGTGCATTTTCCAAGCTTATGGCTGTAGCATTATCGGGATTGACTTACGATATTTGTTTTTTGTATTTAGATGATGTTATTGTTTTTGGGAAAACTTTGCGTGAGCATAACGCTAACTTGATTAAGGTTTTCGAAAGGTTTAGGGAAGTCAATCTGAAGCTTAACCCGTGTAAATGTGTATTTCTTAAAAAGGAATTAAATTATTTAGGTCACCTCATAACACTTAATGGAGTTTTGCCAGATAAGAGTAAGACCGAAGTTTTGAATAAATTTCCAGTACCCAAAAACGTGGATGAGGTTCGGCGATTTGTAGCTTTTGCTAATTTTTATAGGAGGTTCATTAGGAATTTCGCAGCAGTAGCATATCCTTTGAATCGGTTGTGCAAGAAAGGCGTCGAATTTAAGTGGTCAAAGGAGTGCGAAAGTGCGTTTCAGGAGTTGAAGGCTTTGTTAGCTTCACCACCTGTTTTAGAGTATCCAGATTTAGGGGACGACAATGTTTTTCGGTTGCAAACGGATGCTTCTGGGGTAGCTGTTGGGGCAGTTTTGTCGAACGCAAATAACAAGCCAGTTGCCTTCGCAAGTAGACAGTTGAATAAGTCGGAACTTAACTACCCCACGATTCACAAGGAGCTATTAGCAGTTGTGTGGGCGGTTAAGCATTTTCATCCATATTTGTATGGTAGAAAGTTCAGGATCCTGACGGACCACAGGCCTCTGTTAAATCTTTTTAGCATGACGGATCCTAGTAGTCGATTAACGAAATTTAGATTAACCTTGGAAGAGTATGACTTCGAGATCGAGTATATTAAAGGTTCAGAAAATGTTACGGCGGATGCCTTATCAAGGATTATCATCACATCGGATGAGTTAAAATCTTTTGAATCAACTTACGTTGGGGTAGTTACTCGGTCAATGGCTCGCTCGTCGCAGGTAGTAAGCGAGACACGAGACTTAGGTACTAAGGATTGGGAGCCTCGCCAGCCTAGAGTAGTAGATATCGTAAAGAGGACAAGAGACGATACAGAGTTGATAATTTGTACGAATAAAGAATTTGGGGAAATGTCCAGCGTGCAGCGGACCGTAGATAGCGATAATAAAAATGTATGTTGTGTGGACTCTACAATTTATATTAATCAGGATTCTCTATTAACGAAGGCACGCCTAGACGTAGCGTTACGGGACCTGAGGGGGGTGTGTAAAAGTCTAAATAAAGTAGAGTTAGTGATTATTAAAAACGAGCTTAATAAAAAATATATAGCCGTATTGATAAGTGCCTTTCGCGCGAAGCAAGGTGATTTACCTAGGTTATGCGTTATTCAAGGGAAAACGAAAGTTGCCGATCGGGAAATGATTCGACTTATACTGAACGATTATCATTTGTTACCAACTAGTGGGCATGCAGGTAATACTAAGATGATTAATAATATCCAAAAGAAATACTATTGGCAAAACATGCGGAAGGATGTAGACGAGTACGTGAGAAAATGTAAAGATTGCCAGAAGCAAAAGTTTAACATTAGACAAACACGGGATGATATGAGTATAACTACCACAGCTACAACATCTTTTGAAAAAATATTTCTTGATGTCGTGGGACCATTGGACCCAGATAGTGCAGGGTATAAGTACATTTTAACTTTGCAATGTGAGTTAAGCAAATACGTAGAGGCATATCCGTTGGAAAATAAAGATTCCCAAACTGTAGCCAGGGCATTTGTTGAAAATTTTGTTTTAAGGTTTGGTATTCCTCAAACCATAGCGACAGATTGCGGGACAGAATTTATAAATTCAACTTTAAAGGAGGTGTGTAAATTGTTGCAGATTGAGAAACTTAATTCAACGCCATATCATCACGAAAGTATAGGTTCCTTGGAAAATTGGCATAAACATCTTGGTAGTTATCTAAGGATACAAACTAAGAATTCTACTGCAAACTGGAGCTCATGGGTTCAGTATTGGTGTTTTGCATATAACACTTCAGTAAACACAGGTACAAAATATTCACCTTACGAACTGGTATTTGGGAAGCCTTGCCATGTACCTAGTAACCTTGTAAATAGAGTAGATCCTTTGTACAATTACGATAACTACCCATTAGAATTAAAGTTTAGATTACAAAAAGCACATCTTGATGCCAGAAGTAACTTAATAAGAAGCAAGGTAAAGAGGAAGTTAAATTATGATTGTAAATCTAACATTGTTAATTTTAAGATAGGAGATTTAGTATTAGTAATTAATGAAAATTATAATAAGCTTAATGATTTGTATTTAGGTCCATATACAGTAAAAGATGTCATAGGTCCTAACTTAAAAATAACTAGGAACAATAAGGATTATTTAGTACATAAGAATAGAACAAAATTGTATTACTGCTAGCTTCCTTTTCGGGGGAGGGAACCCTACCTTTTCAGGGGAGGTGTGATAGGCAGATACGCTAATCTACACGTTCATAGATTAGCCGAGTAAAGTAAGATAGCGTTCTATCCAAGATAATGGTTTCCCTCTCTCGAGCACGTAACTCAATCATATATATATGTATAACTCATGTAGCATAAGGTGAGAAGAGTCGGAGTGGAAGGTTCAATATAAACCACGTTTTAGACAAGTGAGTTTGACTAAACCCCCTACCCTGCTGCTAACTATCACATTGTAAAGATATAAATATACAAGAGATATGCATAGTAAAGTCAAATAATAACGCGTTATTCATAAAGACATTATTAGAAGAAATAAAAAATAATGAATCATGGACCGGTCCACGGATAAATATAATAGGAAATGTTAAAAGAATAAACGAAAACGATGAGAAAACTATAATATTGTTGATTACCATATACTACCAACCAGCGGCCACGCGGGTGTGCGTAGGATGGTAAATAACATAAAGAGTAAATATTATTGGCCAGGTTTAGAGAAGGATGTGAGAAATTTTGTAAGTAAATGTAGTAAGTGCCAAGTGGCAAAGTACCTCTTTGCGGCCCGAGCTGCAAGAGTCCGAGGCGTCGAGCAGGCGGCGCTCGGCGGCGCGGCGCAGCGCGCGGTAGCGGCGCTCGTCCGCGGCGGACAGCTCGCCGGCCTCCTCCTGCAGCCGGGTCATCGATACTGGCACCACGGCACACATGACGACGGCACAACGTACCTGGAACCGCATCCTGGCGACGCGGGGGTCGCCGGCGCCGACGCACGTGGCGCAGCACACGTCGGCGGCGTCGAGCAGGCGGCGCTCGGCGGCGCGGCGCAGCGCGCGGTAGCGGCGCTCGTCCGCGGCGGACAGCTCGCCGGCCTCCTCCTGCAGCCGGGTCATCGATACTGGCACCACGGCACACATGACGACGGCACAACGTACCTGGAACCGCATCCTGGCGACGCGGGGGTCGCCGGCGCCGACGCACGTGGCGCAGCACACGTCGGCGGCGTCGAGCAGGCGGCGCTCGGCGGCGCGGCGCAGCGCGCGGTAGCGGCGCTCGTCCGCGGCGGACAGCTCGCCGGCCTCCTCCTGCAGCCGGGTCATCGATACTGGCACCACGGCACACATGACGACGGCACAACGTACCTGGAACCGCATCCTGGCGACGCGGGGGTCGCCGGCGCCGACGCACGTGGCGCAGCACACGTCGGCGGCGTCGAGCAGGCGGCGCTCGGCGGCGCGGCGCAGCGCGCGGTAGCGGCGCTCGTCCGCGGCGGACAGCTCGCCGGCCTCCTCCTGCAGCCGGGTCATCGATACTGGCACCACGGCACACATGACGACGGCACAACGTACCTGGAACCGCATCCTGGCGACGCGGGGGTCGCCGGCGCCGACGCACGTGGCGCAGCACACGTCGGCGGCGTCGAGCAGGCGGCGCTCGGCGGCGCGGCGCAGCGCGCGGTAGCGGCGCTCGTCCGCGGCGGACAGCTCGCCGGCCTCCTCCTGCAGCCGGGTCATCGATACTGGCACCACGGCACACATGACGACGGCACAACGTACCTGGAACCGCATCCTGGCGACGCGGGGGTCGCCGGCGCCGACGCACGTGGCGCAGCACACGTCGGCGGCGTCGAGCAGGCGGCGCTCGGCGGCGCGGCGCAGCGCGCGGTAGCGGCGCTCGTCCGCGGCGGACAGCTCGCCGGCCTCCTCCTGCAGCCGGGTCATCGATACTGGCACCACGGCACACATGACGACGGCACAACGTACCTGGAACCGCATCCTGGCGACGCGGGGGTCGCCGGCGCCGACGCACGTGGCGCAGCACACGTCGGCGGCGTCGAGCAGGCGGCGCTCGGCGGCGCGGCGCAGCGCGCGGTAGCGGCGCTCGTCCGCGGCGGACAGCTCGCCGGCCTCCTCCTGCAGCCGGGTCATCGATACTGGCACCACGGCACACATGACGACGGCACAACGTACCTGGAACCGCATCCTGGCGACGCGGGGGTCGCCGGCGCCGACGCACGTGGCGCAGCACACGTCGGCGGCGTCGAGCAGGCGGCGCTCGGCGGCGCGGCGCAGCGCGCGGTAGCGGCGCTCGTCCGCGGCGGACAGCTCGCCGGCCTCCTCCTGCAGCCGGGTCATCGATACTGGCACCACGGCACACATGACGACGGCACAACGTACCTGGAACCGCATCCTGGCGACGCGGGGGTCGCCGGCGCCGACGCACGTGGCGCAGCACACGTCGGCGGCGTCGAGCAGGCGGCGCTCGGCGGCGCGGCGCAGCGCGCGGTAGCGGCGCTCGTCCGCGGCGGACAGCTCGCCGGCCTCCTCCTGCAGCCGGGTCATCGATACTGGCACCACGGCACACATGACGACGGCACAACGTACCTGGAACCGCATCCTGGCGACGCGGGGGTCGCCGGCGCCGACGCACGTGGCGCAGCACACGTCGGCGGCGTCGAGCAGGCGGCGCTCGGCGGCGCGGCGCAGCGCGCGGTAGCGGCGCTCGTCCGCGGCGGACAGCTCGCCGGCCTCCTCCTGCAGCCGGGTCATCGATACTGGCACCACGGCACACATGACGACGGCACAACGTACCTGGAACCGCATCCTGGCGACGCGGGGGTCGCCGGCGCCGACGCACGTGGCGCAGCACACGTCGGCGGCGTCGAGCAGGCGGCGCTCGGCGGCGCGGCGCAGCGCGCGGTAGCGGCGCTCGTCCGCGGCGGACAGCTCGCCGGCCTCCTCCTGCAGCCGGGTCATCGATACTGGCACCACGGCACACATGACGACGGCACAACGTACCTGGAACCGCATCCTGGCGACGCGGGGGTCGCCGGCGCCGACGCACGTGGCGCAGCACACGTCGGCGGCGTCGAGCAGGCGGCGCTCGGCGGCGCGGCGCAGCGCGCGGTAGCGGCGCTCGTCCGCGGCGGACAGCTCGCCGGCCTCCTCCTGCAGCCGGGTCATCGATACTGGCACCACGGCACACATGACGACGGCACAACGTACCTGGAACCGCATCCTGGCGACGCGGGGGTCGCCGGCGCCGACGCACGTGGCGCAGCACACGTCGGCGGCGTCGAGCAGGCGGCGCTCGGCGGCGCGGCGCAGCGCGCGGTAGCGGCGCTCGTCCGCGGCGGACAGCTCGCCGGCCTCCTCCTGCAGCCGGGTCATCGATACTGGCACCACGGCACACATGACGACGGCACAACGTACCTGGAACCGCATCCTGGCGACGCGGGGGTCGCCGGCGCCGACGCACGTGGCGCAGCACACGTCGGCGGCGTCGAGCAGGCGGCGCTCGGCGGCGCGGCGCAGCGCGCGGTAGCGGCGCTCGTCCGCGGCGGACAGCTCGCCGGCCTCCTCCTGCAGCCGGGTCATCGATACTGGCACCACGGCACACATGACGACGGCACAACGTACCTGGAACCGCATCCTGGCGACGCGGGGGTCGCCGGCGCCGACGCACGTGGCGCAGCACACGTCGGCGGCGTCGAGCAGGCGGCGCTCGGCGGCGCGGCGCAGCGCGCGGTAGCGGCGCTCGTCCGCGGCGGACAGCTCGCCGGCCTCCTCCTGCAGCCGGGTCATCGATACTGGCACCACGGCACACATGACGACGGCACAACGTACCTGGAACCGCATCCTGGCGACGCGGGGGTCGCCGGCGCCGACGCACGTGGCGCAGCACACGTCGGCGGCGTCGAGCAGGCGGCGCTCGGCGGCGCGGCGCAGCGCGCGGTAGCGGCGCTCGTCCGCGGCGGACAGCTCGCCGGCCTCCTCCTGCAGCCGGGTCATCGATACTGGCACCACGGCACACATGACGACGGCACAACGTACCTGGAACCGCATCCTGGCGACGCGGGGGTCGCCGGCGCCGACGCACGTGGCGCAGCACACGTCGGCGGCGTCGAGCAGGCGGCGCTCGGCGGCGCGGCGCAGCGCGCGGTAGCGGCGCTCGTCCGCGGCGGACAGCTCGCCGGCCTCCTCCTTCAGACGGGTCAGCTTGCGGAGCTCGCTGTCCGCTGAGCCTAAGGCCCGCGCCTGTGGGATAGGAGCTTGGTTTAGAAACAAAAAAGAGATAAATATAATTGTTAGGGAGAGCATTAACGTGCGCAGATCCGTATTTAGAGATCCAGGGCTCCTATACTATCCGTAAAACTAAGTGGCGAGTCAGCTCATAAATCATCAGAATTGTGCTACTGTTATCTCTTTCGCACGTGCACGGCCTTATGCAGCGGGACTTGCAACCGCAGTGCTGTACAAGTAGTATTACGCATACAAAACGAATGTTGATAAAGTAATGAAACGAGGAAAATAAATCAGTCAAGCTATCAACATTGGTCTTCACAGTCACTATCGTCTTGTAGACTAATAACAAGACGGTGGGTGCCAACGATAAGTGCTTTGGCCAGGTCTTCTTTCTGGAGATTTTCAGCGTGACGAACACATTTAATTTAATAGTCTTCGGTTGTCACATACATACTACAACATAAGATTACATTAAAACTTATAGTAATTACATCGACGTTTACATAAATATTTTATCGACATGGTACCACACCTACGTTAAACTGACTTTTATTGCCCGACTCGCCACTTAGTTTTGCGGATAGTATAGGCACTTGATATTGAGAAAACGAGCCATACTTTTGGGCTTATATGAAAGAAAGAAAGAAAGAAAGAAATAATTTATTTAGCGCAAAAACATTATACAATAAAAACAACAACATCAACATTTGAGCCTTGAGTAGGTTCGCGCTAAATAAGGACCCCACTCAGCATAATGTCACGGCAAGCCGTGACGCTGATTTTCGGTGAGGCCCTCGGAGACTAAAACTAAAACTCTTTAAATTAAATTAAACTAAACATTTAAACATCTTGTGGTAGCGTAACCTAACATCTAATAACATTTGTATTGTAAATATGTGACGACACGAGTAAACATTAACCACTAACTATCACCAGACACAAAAACTAATGTACGTAGGTATTAACTCCATATTATTATTATTTTTCTACTCCTGTACTTTTATTTGTCTTTTACTAGTACTTGGTCACGAACATCATTATAAGAACACACACAATGTGAGCTCAGAGAAGTCCATACCCCACTCCCCACAACAGCACAAGCGTCGTTACAGTCGCAAAACGATACTGCCAGCAGCCACAGACTTCTAAATCTAGGTTAAACTTAGGTCAAAGATAAAGTGCTCAATTCTAACTTTACGATAAAAATGCACAACTACCAACTTAACAAACAGAAACTTAAGAAAAAGTATTGTATGCAACGCTGTACAATTAAGTCAAAAAACGCTCACGGCGTCTCCATTTGCGATACTCGCCGCCGCGGCGGCTCGTATCGCAACTCGCGCCATTCGCATTTCCCGAGCCCACTTATACAACTGTTGCATAAAAATACTCTAATGCGTGAGACCTGAGCGTTTAATAAAACAGAAAAAAAAGAAAGTACCTAAGTAATAATAAAAACTAGTTAGGTACCTAACCTACTTTAAATGGAAAGTTTAGCCACCAATTTGCCCATTCATTAAATATACACGCAATTTTGACTTAAAACTATTTAAACATTTGAGAGATCGAATGGGTGGGGGAATATCGTTCCAGCACTTGGTGGCTGCGTAACGGAAGCTGCCGCGGAATGCAGCTGTATGCCAACGTGGACAGACAAGCGGTAGGAACCTCGAGGATCTCACTTCAGTGTTGCGCGACCAGGTCAATTTTTGGTATAGGTATGGAGGAAGTTGCGTGTTAACTATGCCAAACATCAATGAGGCTAGATGTAATTTTTGGCGCGTGGACATTCTTAAGATGCGATTTTGGTTTAAGTACGGCGTAACGTGCGCGCGTGGAGGGATGTGGAAGCAAAAACGCGCACAGGCGTTCTGCACTCGCTGAACCAGTTTCTGCGTTCGCGATAACAGCCGCGGCCCGTATACGATATCACCGTAATTTAATTTAGAGAGTACTAGTGTGTCACATAGTCTTATTCTTAAGTCAATATCGAGGAAATCACGAATTTTATATAACACCTTAAGTCTGTAAAAACAATTACGGACTGTATTAAGCAAATGGTTTTCAAATCGCAACTCACCATCCATAACGATTCCGAGATTGTACGGGTCTCGTACACCTGAACTGATCTGATTCTTGATGGTTGATTGTAGTCTTGATAGAAACACTGATTTCGGTATATGTATTTATTGATAACCAAGGTATAAGAGTACTAGCTAGGAGCACGTATAAACGTAAACTAATTAATAATTTTATATGTAGCGTAATCGTTGATACAGCAATTATTGTAAATTCATTATATTTAATGCTGACGCGAGAAATGTGCGATGCTTGCATTGTACATATTCCCGGGCAGGAGATGAGAATTGATAAGAGATGTTGATTCAAAGGTTTTTTTTTTTATACAAAACTAACTGTTATATTCAAATGATTTCGAAACTGAAACAAACCAAATAACATTGAAACTGAAATTAATTATTTGATTGAGGTAAAGCCCCTAAACATAGAGGGTGTATTAGTTTGGTTAAGCGTAGTTGCCGCGATGCGATGATCTTGTCTCTCAGGGTGTTGTCTGCTATGGTTATGCTCGGTCGCTGATGGAATAGAGCTGCGCGATGTGGATGCCATCGAGGTAGGTCTGCGACCGCTCTCCGCGCGGGCGGCAGTGAACGGAGGGGTGAGGCGCGCAATGAGTTGACGTCGTCGAATGCAGCGGCGCACATACAACGCTGCCAGCACGGTCACGATGCCCATGACCACGTAGATTGCTGTGTAGTGGTGGACGTCGTGGTAGTTGATTCCGTTTGATAAGGCTCCTTCGTTCTTCATGTGTTCAATTTGGTTTCTGATAATCTTGAAGTACTTGTCATTGTTTTCAAGCACATTTGCTTCTTCTTGTAAGACTGGTACTGTTAAGTTTATGACATTGTTGATTGGGGGGACGTCAAATTTAACAACGGTTGCCTGAGTTTTAATCTCGTTGGAAAGTCTTTTCTGTGGAAATATAGTAAAGACGTCTCCATTCAACACGCAGTCGGTTTGGAGGGTTATGATTCCCGCCCTGTTTAAATGTTCGGCCTTGACGTCCTGTCCGCATATGATTCTCGCAGTACATATATCACAACAAAAGAATAGGTATGTATTCATGGTGCTTAGTTCCGTCCATATGTTACGGCAAGTGTCAGTGTCAGTTGAGCACTTGTTTGTAATTTGATCTGTTATGCACAGGTGCGAGTCAGACTTTAATTGATAAATTGGGCCTTGTAGCGTACATATAAGTGTATCAGAATCGTAGTGAGAACATTTATGTACGGTTTCATCCAGCATCGGTATAAGTGGCCACAGTATTATCAATTACTTCTTGAGCAATACTTATTATAAGTACTTTACCTATCTATCAATAAATCAAGATGAGTTCCGAAAAGGAAATGGAAGCGATTCGCTTCGAACAAAATCAGCTAATGGCCAATATGAATAGGCTATTTGAGAACTACAAAAAAGACGGTCCAAGCCGTCGTACTGCATCTACCATCAATAACAAGTTAATGGGCCTCGACGGATTTTGATGCGATGCGACGGATTTGCGATGATATTCAGCTCATCCTTTAACTGTTGCGGTGTCAAGAGGTGAACGTTGAATTTACCATAAATAACGTTAGTGATGGTGTCCAATAAAGTGTTTTGTATGCTTTTTAAGTTGACGAGTATGTTATTTGCGATGATCGATGACACAGTGATTTCATTTATCTGAGTTGATTCTTGAATTTCGCTTCCTTGTTTGTTTAGGCTCTTCTCGATGTTGTTAATATGTTGATTGAAGGTTTTGTGCTGATTTTGCACCGAGATTTCAATTCTCTTGAGTAGGTTAGCTTCCGCCTCTATAACTGAGGTTTGATTCCTCCATAATTGCGCCAAGTGTTTCTCATTCGCCCTGGTAAGGTCGATGTCCTTTTGATATTGCTCGGCGAACTGTTCGTCGAGCACGCCGAAGAGACTGTGAGCGATGTTACCGATGCCGTTGATGAGGCCTCTCCTCTTTCGCGGAGGTTCGGGGCGTTTGTCGAGTAGCATGCCATCGTAGTATTTTAATTCCGAGAAAGCGTGTCGTAGTTGAGCGAGTACGATATTGCATTGATGTTTATTTTCGATAGTGTGACACATATTTTGCAAATGATTAATGTATTTGGAAAATAATTCTGATCCTTCCCAGTATGGACTGATGTCATAATAAACTACAAGTTTCCACTCGTCCCGGGCCAGCTTCATGTTTGTGATTTTATCGAAGTATATGCCTTGACCTTCTTTGAAATTTGATACGACATGAGTGCATTGCGCCGGTGATATAAATAACATAAATAGCAGGAGTGCCGTAGTGAGGAGATTAACCAGTTTGGGTTTTGATGTTTTTCTTTGATTTGTTGGCCTTGGTGGGGTGACGGATATGTTTTCTTTCTTCTCTTCCATGGTTGACGAGTCGTTTCCGGAAATTGGTAGTTTTGATAGCTTGATTATGGGTCTTTTAATGATTGAATTTTTTGTCTTCACTGATGCGACACGGACGAATCCATCTTTTCCTGCGTGGACATCTGACACGCGACCTTTGCGGGGGATGATAAGAGGATGTCTCATTTCCCAGGAGATGTGTGCGTTATGAAGTCGCCCACGAACGCGTAACATTCCATTTTGATCCAGAAAAGGTCTTAGTTTCAAAATGCTGCTTTTTGAATCCACTGATTGATTTGATCTCAAGTTGTTGATTTCATTTGGAAACTCCTTTTCTTGATAGTACTTAACGATTCTATTTTTAGCTCTGTTTAACTCGTCGGCAGTGAGGTAACTCGAGCCTTGATGACGCCGCGAAGCTATTCGTAGTATCCACGCGAGTACGCGGGTGCAATGAGTCATGTTACTATGCCTGCATATTAATTCATTAATAATATCTCCGTCCGTTTGTTTACAAGTCAACGCGTGACATTGTTTTGATGTTTTAATCTCTTCATCCGTAGTGAATGTAGGCTTTTCTTGATTTTGACTGTATGATGCTAGCCAATTTGGACCATTCCACCAAATGGGATGATTTAGTAATTGCTGAGCCGTAATTCCACGACTAGCGCAGTCCGCCGGGTTTTCTTCAGATTTAACGTAGTTCCAACAGGTCGGCGGTATGATTTTTGTGATTTTCTCAACGCGGTTCGCTACAAACGGCTTCCATTTGCTAGGTTCACCGTTGAGCCAGCCCAAAACTGCTGTACTGTCAGACCAGCAAATAAGTTTGATGTTGTTTTCGGATAGCGATTGTGTGACCTTGTTCATGAGTGCTGATAAAAGTAAAGCTGAACAAAGTTCTAACCTTGGCAAGGTCACGGATTTTTTCGACGGCACCAGTCTTGATTTTGCTGCTACCAGTACCGGCGTTGATTTTCCATCTTTGGGAGAGATAACGCGGCAGTATATTGCGCACGCATACGCTTTTGTCGACGCGTCGCAATACCCATGAAGTTCAAGGTCTTGATTTTTGTGACTATTTAACCAACGAGGTATTTTGATATCTTTGATGTTTTGTATATCTTGTGAGATTGTGTACCATTCCTTTTTGATATTATCGGGTACTTGATCGTTCCATCCGATGTCATTTGATACGACATTTTGAAATAGTAACTTAAGCTTCGTGGTTACAGGCGAGAGCCATCCTAAAGGGTCAAATACTTTCGCTATACTCGACAGTAGTTCTTTTTTGGTCATTCTGATTGATGTTGAATTTAATAGCGGTTCAATCTTTAGTTGGAAAGTAAAATGATCTTCTTGTGGGTGCCAGCGTAGACCTAGCGTTTTTGTTGATTCTTGATCCTTGAATTCGAAAGTTTGTTGTAAATCTTGAGACTTGTTAACTCCATACAGTAGTTCTGGCGCATTGGAATTCCATTTTCGTAGATTGACCCCTCCTGATTTTAATAAGTTGATTAAATCTGCCTGGATTTTCTTCGCTGATTGGACATCGTGACAGCCGTGGAGAAGATCATCCATGTAAAAACTCTCTTCTACGACGCTAGCCGCCTTAGGATAGTTGTGGCGTTCGTCCTTGGCTAACTGCCTTAACGTCATCATGGCCAACCATGGTGCGGCTTTTGTACCGTAAGTTGTGGTCGTTAATGCGTATTCACGTAAAGGTTGATTTTCGTTGTCTCTCCAAATGATCTTCTGATATTTTTGATCTTCAATGTTTACATTAATCATTCTAAACATTTTCTCTATATCCGCGACGTAGGCTACCTTATATTGTCTCCACTTGATGATGAGTGATAGCAAATCGTGTTGTAGATTGGGTCCACGGTACATGATGTCATTAAGACTCAATCCATTGGATGTCCTTGAGGAGCCATTGAAAACAACGCGAAGAGAAGTGGTTGATGAGTCAGGTCTTTGTATGCAGTGATGTGGCAAGAAGCAACCTTGTGTCGAACTGTCTTGCCCGTCGATTTCCTTGGTACATTCGCGCATGTGGCCTAAATTGATATATTCTTGGATAAACTTCATGTACTCCGTTTTGATATTTTGATCCTTTCGAAATTTGATCTCAAGTTGCTTGAACTGGGCTATGGCAATATTCCTTGAGTATCCCAGCGCGTTTCCTTTGTCAGGCTTCAACGGCAATCGAACGACATATCTTCCATCTTCTTGGCGAAATGTAGTTTCGTGATAGAAGTTAAGACACTGCTGATCTTCTGCGGACAAGTTTGATGCTTCATTGATATCTTCTATGGTCCAGAAGCGCGAAATATCGTCTATGTTGTTGATGACAACGCAGCATTGATATGAGGGCACGTTTCCATTGATAATGTATCCAAGTTTCGTTTTCTGAGCTACAGGGAGGTCGGCGCTTTCAATGATGGTATCGTTTTGAACGAATTTGGCATAGACTTCGGATCCTAATAATATATCGACAGGGCGGCTGACGTTGAAATCAGGGTCGGCTAGTGGAATTCCTCTTAAGTAAGACCAATCGGGCTTGTCGAAGGTTTTGTTCGGTAGCGGAAGAACGAGTTTATTCATGATAAATAACTCGACGCCAAAATGGAAGTCTGACTGTAATGATGAAGCTGTGGCGTTGATGACACCCTTGCAAGTATTTCCGTTAATGCCGAGGCCATATACAGTGTCCTTGCATCTTTGTCGGGGTAGTTGTAGGAGTTGAGCCGCATTCTCCGTTATCAAGGACATCTGTGATCCAACATCGATAAACGCCCTCATGATGTGATCGCTTCCATCTACCGCCCTTACTTTGATGAGGGCGGTCGGTAATAAAACATCGGTACTTTTATTACTTTCTTGCGTAATACTTGCAACATTTTTCCGTTTATTAAATAGGTCGGAAGTATCTTGTTTCTGAGTGTAGGCATCATGCACGAGTGTATTGTGTCGCTCGTGGCACGTACGGCATCGACTTGTTGAAAAACATTCCTTATCGTAATGATTGTAAAGGCAATTTTTGCATAAATTCAACTTCGCAATAATGCTCCGTTTGCTTTCTGGTTTTGCACTTTGAAACATTTCGCAATGAAATATGCCATGATTCTTATTACAAACTGGACAATGGCTTCGTTGATAATAACTTGATTTAACATCGTTTGATTTATTTTGTGATAATGATGTATCCTTTATTCCTCCAAAAGATTTGTAGAAAGGTTTTCTTGGTGCTTCTGATTGTTGGGATGTTTTTGGTGTGTCCAACTTGCGACGGCTTGCTTCAAATGATGTAAACTTCATCTCCAGGAAATCTAGAAACTCTTTTAAGGTCGGCAAGTCACGTGGGTTCTTTAATGATTCAACGTACTCCGTATGACTTTCCGCGTCCAACTTTTGTGATAGTATATGGACGATAAGCGGATCCCATGACTTGATGTCCACGCCGAGGTTTCTGATGGCATTTAAGCACTCGTTGGTGGTGTCATGTAAACGTTTGATTTGTTGATATGACTGCTGTTGCATTGTTGATAGCGATAACAGGTTATTGAGATGGGCGGTGAAAATTAGTTTTGTATTGTTGTACCTGTGGTTTAGAATTTCCCAACAGGTTTCATAATTTTCTGAGCTGATGTTGAGATGTTGTATAAGTTTTTCAGCTTCGCCTCGAACCTTATTCTTCAAAAATTGCATCTTCTGTGCATTGGACATAGAGCGGTTATGATGTATTGCTTCATTGAACAGATCCTTGAATGAGACCCACTGCTGATAGCTCCCACTAAACGGCGGTATATCCATGACTGGGGTTGATTTCTCACGATGCGCCATAGACCATATCTTAGAATTGATTGATTTTTTGATGTCTTGGAATTTTTTCTCATACTTGCAGAAGGTTTGGTTGTAGGTTTCGTCGTCTTCTAAAAGTTCACTGTCGATGTCCCAGTGAAGAGTGTCAATGGTTGCCCAACGAGACTGAACTGACTTGAGTAAATCTTCTAATTCCCATCTTTCATTTACGGTGGAGAGGTCGATGTAATGTATAGTGCGCGCGAAGGCCTTGAAGTTGCTTTGTTGTTTCCTCATCTTCTCTGACAACTTGGCAGCATCGACGGTTGATTTATCGGTGATATTGAAAATTGGTGGAATTTCAAACCCTGGATTGACTGGAGCCCGGGTCTTTTCTTGATCTTTAGATTTAATTTTAAGAGCACGCTCGCTGTCTTGATTTGCGGCGCGGCTTCTCTGTTCATCAACCTCCATTCTTTGGTAAGCTGAAGGTCCGGGTTGTTCTGGTTGATTATTCGCTTCTTCTTCGGCCCAATTAGGCGCTTCCGATGAAGGGTGAGTTAAACGTTCTGCTGGCTTCGGTAATATTGGCCTAGGTGATAGAAGACTCTGCTTAGCCGACTCCAAGTGACTCAACAATAAGGAGCGAGCTGATTCGTAAAAGGCTTTGGTTTTGTTATAAGATTTTTCGGCAAAGTAAGTGCAATCCTCGTTCTGGAATGCCAGCAACCTTTCATGATTGTTTTGAAACTCCTGCCAAAATCCGTCGAGGCCCATTAACTTGTTATTGATGGTAGATGCAGTACGACGGCTTGGACCGTCTTTTTTGTAGTTCTCAAATAGCCTATTCATATTGGCCATTAGCTGATTTTGTTCGAAGCGAATCGCTTCCATTTCCTTTTCGGAACTCATCTTGATTTATTGATAGATAGGTAAAGTACTTATAATAAGTATTGCTCAAGAAGTAATTGATAATACTGTGGCCACTTATATTGATGCTTGATAATGATATTTTTTCCCTTGGTTCACTGATTTGATATTGCTGATAATATTTGCTGCAGCTGATGATGATGATTTTTCAAGTTCGAACTTCCTCTAACCTGATTTGATAGTAGACGTCTATTAATGATCTTGATATCTTCAATGATGAACTGCTGATGTTCCTTTGTGACGATGAATATATTGAATCCGCACGGTGAGACCCGCTTGTGGGAGGCCGATTGGACCAAATCACTGTCACAGTCACTGATGGCTTAGATTAGCTAACTTAACCAAAAGATTAGCTAGTCCTGGGCTAGTTAATTTTGTATTCATCCGCTTGGTCTATGCGCCTTCTCAACTCAGTCGGTGGAACCCGCTTGTGGGAGGCCAACCGAGCCGATTCGCAACCAAACGAAAGAACAAAAAATTAAACACTCAACCCTGTTGTCGAAGGTTCGAAGGACCAAAAGATGTACGGGTCTCGTACACCTGAACTGATCTGATTCTTGATGGTTGATTGTAGTCTTGATAGAAACACTGATTTCGGTATATGTATTTATTGATAACCAAGGTATAAGAGTACTAGCTAGGAGCACGTATAAACGTAAACTAATTAATAATTTTATATGTAGCGTAATCGTTGATACAGCAATTATTGTAAATTCATTATATTTAATGCTGACGCGAGAAATGTGCGATGCTTGCATTGTACAGAGATTACGGGCCTCCTGCACACGCTCTAACGGATTTTTATCAATACGAAGTGTTAAATTGAGATTGGTAAGCGTTTTAATTTGATGTTTTGAACCTAATATTAAAAATTTTGACTTCGTTGGATTTAATACCAGTGAGTTTGCGTGTGACCAGGTATTTATGCGACCGAGGTCTTCGTTCAATTTTTCTACTTCCGAACTTGCATTTTGAGCGTTACATGACAAGTATAACTGTAAATCATCGGCATAAATGTGATAATGACTGTGTTTAATAACTGTCGTTATGTCAGCGCTGTACAGTATAAATAAAATAGGCCCTAAAATTGACCCCTGAGGCACATATGAAGGGACGACCGCTGGGGTATCTCAAAGACTGGCCGCGCTCCAAGGCCGGGGCCTTGTAGGCCTAGGCGGAAATCCGGGGCTGAACATGCGGGCCTTTGGCTATCTCGCTAGCGCGATCGATTTAGCGCACGATCTGATGATTTTAATCCCAGTGTAGTACACTTCATAGTGCAATGCGAGGTAACACACAGAAGACTCCATCACTTCTCTCAACTTGTCAAAAGTGAATTTTCAGCATTCGAAACACACAAACAAGGACAGGTCCGCTATTTTGTCAGTAGACTAAGTTATATACCTATGAAGCTCTCGGAAACTAATCTGCTCTTGCAACACAAGGAAAGACACCGAAGACTCTAC
The DNA here is from genome assembly GCA_947034925.1 of Eudemis profundana. Lineage (NCBI taxonomy): Eukaryota > Metazoa > Arthropoda > Insecta > Lepidoptera > Tortricidae > Eudemis > Eudemis profundana. The sequence goes on from OX344809.1 coordinate 5,808,624, forward strand.
TATAACCTCTCTTGACTTGGCTCAGTTTGACCACTTTAAGCCCAGTGCGGTGAATTTTCTGTCAGTTGGTAGAAGCCGCACAGACAACCATGGATCCACCATTTCATCGGACAAATTGGTAGTTAAGGTGACCTTGAACCAGAAATATAACTATAGGGCTCTCAGAAACTAACCTGCTCATGCAATGCAAGGAAGGACACGGAAGACTCCATAGCCTCTCTCGATTTCGCGCACAATCTGACCACTTTAAGCCCGGTGCGGTGGATTTTCTCCGTCAGTTGGTCGACGGCAGTGTTCGAAGGTGCGCAGACCAGCACGGGCCCGCCATTTTGTCGAACAAGCTGGTAAACGATGGTGGCCGAAGTGACGGTCTTGCCGGTGCCGGGCGGGCCTTGGATCAGGGACAATGGGCGTTGGAGGGCGTGCTTCACTGCATACACCTGTGGAATAAACAAGGAAAGGTAAATTGTATTCATCTACAGCTTGACATAATAGGCTAGACGACTAAAACTGTTTAGTCCGTCAAATAGATTATTAAAAAATATTGAACACCTATTTTTTCTTTTGTTTGACAAACGAAAAATGACGAGGATACAATGCTTAGAAGTTTACAACGTACTTCTACATATAGTGTACCAGCCCGGAAAACATCCTATAGCGCGATGAAGAAACACCAACAAAAGTTACAGCGCCATCTGTGGGCCGACAGTTACAACGCACCTGCGATCGGTTCAGGTCGGGCAGGTTGGGCGCGCTGAAGTGCTTGGGGAGGTGCACCCGGAACAACACCTCCTCCACCTCGTGCCCGAGCAGGCGGCGGTAGATGTAGCCGGATACCGACGAGTCGTCTACCGCGAACTTGCGGAGCGCCAGTTGCATCCTGTCACAGATACATTGGGCTAGTTAGGAATAGTATATTACACAATTAGGTTGGTAATACAAAGGCCGAGATCGCAGATCGCAGGCCCGAGCCGTAGGCCAGGGACGTAAGTATGCGATCGAGGGCTTTCTTTATTACCCCGCGTTGTCTACACTTGGCCAGAAAGCGGCTTTTTCCGTACGCGCAGCGTCCGGAAAAAGCCGCTTTATGGCCAGGTGTGGCATAAATTACTATTACAGATCCGAGTGTCTCTCTCTATCGCATAGGTTCCCGAATAGCACAACCAGATTGGTTTCACTCGGTTCTTTGCCGCGCGCGTGGTGGGCGTTGCCAATTTGTCCCCCGCAGTATTAAACGCCAGAGAGCTCCATATGGAGGCGTGGCTTAGGCGCACGCGTTGAATGATTCTATAGGGAACGTGCACGACGAAGGTGCTGCCAACTGGTGCCGCCAATCTAAATCATATACCCTGTCATGCTGGGGCCACATTGACGAAAACACCGTTAATAACGTTAATTTATCGCGTTGAAGGACGATTAACGTCAGTGTAGCTACGACTTACTATATTTGACATTGACACTTACATATTATCATTGACATTGACCGCTTGATTTGACAGGGGCGATAGTTTCCTTTATTGTCTGCCCGTGTCTCTTTTGTCGTTTAGTGCTGCCACCTATAGTTCGTGCACGTTCCCTATTGTTCTTCGATAGCGTGGGAATTTTTGTATGAACACGCACGAGTGAAATATCTGGTTATATTCTCTAATCTGTGGTACGTGTCACCTGTCGAAGCTGGTGCTCTTCCAGATGAAGTCGACGACGAAATTGGAGGTGCAGTCGGTGGGTGCGCCGGCGCCGCTTTTTAGCTCCAGACCCACGTCGTCTCCATAGTTGTCGGGCACTTTGATGACGTGCCCCACGCCGGACCATGCCTTGTGGAGCTCGCCCACGTATCTGTAATGACATTTTAATATCATTAAGGTCTCAAACTAAGCAATGCTTGTACTATGGGTACTAGACGGCGATATACATACTTATACACCGTGGGCCCGTATAACCCGACCAACTTTAACCATAGATTCTAACAACTATTAGAAGAAAAAAAAGTTATGTGACGTATAGTCGATTAACGCTTACTTTCCGATATATTCATAATTTTTAAAATAAAAACTCCCAAGTGTGTAACAAGCCCTAATAAATGTGACTAAGATACTTTTACTGATTTTTTAAAATCCTTTAACTAAACAGCAATTAACCTTCGCAGTATTAGATGGTAAGCTTTTTTTTCCTTTTTAATAACTTTTCCTCCAGTAAGGACATGTTTATAACGAGGGACTGAATTTATTGATTTGTTTTGTTCCATAAGACTATTAATGTAAAATGACAAAATTCGAGCTATGTTGATATAACGTTATTTACTTGTAATACCATCAGGAATACGTGGTTAAAGTTGGTCGGGTTATACTGGCCCACGGTGTAGATACAATAGCAGGCGATACAAATACTCGTGCTCATCACACAAATATTTGCCCTTACCAGGATTTGAACCCGGGATCTCCAGCTTCGTAGGCGGCGTCACTCCCTAAGGCTAAACGTGTCGTAATAATTTATTGATTTATTTCACTCCAATTGATAGTAGTGATAATAAGTGTCCATTATACGGATTTTCAAAAATCTGAATAGAGATGGTCTATGATATGAGTTTTCAGAAATCTGAATAGAGAGCTTTCCACCGAAACGTTATGTTAGCGACCTTTTTATTACTTTTGACAAGTAAAATTACTGAGCTGAATATCGGTATGGTAATATCATAACTTGGCTTTTAGGACGTTCATGCCCAATTCCCGAAATAGGTACCAGCTTTTTCAAAATACCAGATTCTCGGTTTATCAGATTCCTGCCAAAAGAATCAGACTTGTGAAAGAGCCCTTGAGGCCTACTTGCAGAAATAAATTATTTCATTTCCTGTCTTACCACATTCCCGTTACACAAAATTACAAAATCGTAAGTTACTCAAGGATCTAAATGGATCTATTATTTTGAAAATCTGGTATACGAAGAAGCTGATATATCGAGAATCTAATATAAAAAAAATCTTTAGGATTGTTAATAAGTTGTATTAGAGTCGCTACCATAGCCTTACGTAAGCGACAAAAAGTAGACGTTTTCATGGAATGTTCCACGGGGAGATGACTGTGGCTCATACAACTAAATTAAATTGTAGCGGTGTGACTGATGGCTTTTGTCATTTCCTCTACTTAATCTATGATTTTGTTTAATTCATATCCTTACCTCAACCTCAGTTCATCTCCGTGCATCAACTTCATATCACTGTCGGTCTTGGCCAGGGTGAAGTAGGCAATGGTCTTCTTGTTGAGGCCGGTGTCCCAGCGAACCTCGACGCCCTCTTGAGTCTGGGACTCTTTCAGATGCTTGTCATAGTCCGCTTCGAGTTTCACCAGTGGACCGAAGATGTATTGGTACATTACTTAATCTATGATTTTGGTTAGTTGATATCCTTACCTCAATCTGAGTTCATCTCCATGCATCAGCTTCATATCACTGTCGGTCTTGGCCAGGGTGAAGTAGGCAATGGTCTTCTTGTTGAGGCCGGTGTCCCAGCGAACCTCGATGCCCTCTAGAGTCTGGGACTCTTTCAGACGCTTGTCATAGTCTGCTTCGAGTTTCACCAGTGGCTGAAGATGTTTTGGTATTGGTACATTACTTAACCTATGATTTTGGTTAGTTGATATCCTTACCTCAATCTGAGTTCATCTCCATGCATCAGCTTCATATCACTGTCAGTCTTGGCCAGGGTGAAGTAGGCAATGGTTTTCTTGTTGAGGCCGGTATCCCAGCGAACCTCGATGCCTTCTTGAGTCTGGGACTCTTTCAGACGCTTGTCGTAGTCCGCTTCGAGTTTCACCAGTGGACCGAAGATGTTTTGGTATTGGTAGCCATCTTCATATCTGAAATATTTAATTAGGCTTAGTGGTTGATATACCACTAAGCCTAGTATAGGCGTTATTTTTATTTCATTAGTGTCACTCGACTATTACACTAATGAAATAAAAAAAAACGCCTGAAATCGACCCATGTTTAGTTATCCAAGGATGATTATTGAGACAAAGAAGAGAAAATTTAAACTTTACCAAATGTAGTCAAGGCTGGATTCGAACCAGAGTCACTGTTTTACTGCAGCAATCTAATAACCACTACTCAGCTACCTACAACTCCTCTCCTGGGTCATTCCACCGTAAGAGGTAACACGAGTTACGTGGAATCACCCTTTTGTGACTTGGCACCATGATGAGTAAACTCCTCCTTCTGAGAATTACGAAATTAAAGTTCACTCATTCTTTCGCTGACGCCCGACTCATCATTCGAATGAACTAAAAAACAAATTTTTCACTTTTGCCCTAAAACATCCACGTTTTTATAATACAATGAATCCACTAACCTCAGTAAGACCTGATGAGGCTCCTCATCGACCCCCGGTTTCTCCAGATCCTGGAAAGTGGCGTCCACGTTGTCGCGCCACAGCTCCTCCAGGCGACCGATCTGCTGCGGGGTCACCTGCGACCAGAAACGTTTAAGGCTCGTCATCGAAAATTTAAGCTATTTTTTAGTGAGATTTTTGTAAAATCTACATTATGAAATGGGCTGCTTTTCAGATATGTGTTTTTTGACTATATAACCTATTCAGTGATCAAGGTGGAAACATGTTTGCTTAAAATTTCTTCGATAGATAAGAGATCCGAAAATGCGTCTTCAAATTCCGTGTTTTGTGTAGTATGAACAAACAACCGATTAATAAACGGTAAAATTATGTAAAAATGTCATTCATGCCTTTATCTTTTAAGTGATTAAAAAAAATGTTAATAAAACATAATAATATCTTTGATTTAATCGTATTTTTATATCTGGCGCTTACGCCAAAAAACCCAGGCACGTACTGTATATGGCGTTCTCTTTCTGTGATGCGCGTGAACTATAAATGCGTCCCTTATTACAAGTAACGCCCATTCGCCGGTGAGGCTTTACAGAGGTCGGACCTGTGTTCGTTTGTCCCAGCGGCCGCGTCGCGACTAGTGGGCCATTCTGAAGGTGTAGAAAGAACTTCCTATTTTCGAGCGCGGGCACACTGTTTTTATAGCCGAACGGCTCAACGAGCGGGCGCGTAATGCACCTCGGCCAAAGTATTAGTCTATAGTTCGAATCCTCGAGATGGTCACTTTTTTTTACTTATTAATAATATGAAAACATGTTTATTATTTATGTTTTGGCATTTTTGCATTCCCTCGCTTGCAGTTCGGGCCGCAAACATCTGCGATCTCGGCCTTTCTTTGTATTACCACCCTAGTTGTGTAATGTACTATTATTTATCCATATACCTAAATATTAAAATTATAATATGTAGGTACCTACCAAACTACGTGCGTGGCGCATAACTTCGTGCGTTGCGATAAATACCTACCTACCCACAGCCGGCGGTGTACGAAAAGAATGGTCGCGTGACCTTGGTTAGAGATACCTACTGATTTTCCATCAGCGCATAATATGCTTATTTCTTTATGCTTCGAATTGATCTTCTCAATTATTAGGACATATTTTGTACCTACTTATTTTCTTAGATTGCTACAAGTACCTACTTAGTAAATGATCGCCGAAAACTAAACCTAAGGGTTCGCGCAGACAGAGCGCGGTCTGGCGTTCTGAGTTCCGCGTTCCGAGTTCTGCGTTCTTTCGAATGTACTGAGTCCCTTACGATAATGCACACAGCAGGCGGCAGCGGTCCATACACAGAACTCTGAACGCAGAACTCGGAACTCCAGACCGCGCTCTGTCTGCGAGCGCTCTAAAACGTAATTCCATAATCTAATCAAAAGTCATATGCTGATACTGATGCTCTAATTCAACAGCATCTTCAATACTAGAGATAGCGTAGTCGGCAGTGACGAGATTTATACCCGGTGCGGCGCGTTATTGAATCGAGTTCGAGACTAGGTCATGTCACAATTTTATTAGATTTATTTCAGCAATATTTTTTTTTATTTATTTTTATTATTTTTAGTTACGTTTATTAAAATTATTTTCTAAAGAAAAAAATTAACACTTCACCCCGCACCTCAGTAGATCGGCAAACTTCGGAGATGATACATATCGCGAGATTCAAGTAGTAAGCTTTTCATTTTGATTCTCCAAAGTTTGTCATCATTATCGTCTTTCACATTTTTCACCGTATCTTCATAATTTTATTTACAGTGGAGTATTATTGTATAACCATATCAAAGTACACATGGGACTAACACTATTTAGTGCATTCTTGTCTTGTTAATATACCTAATTGTTTTGTAAAGCCGCATTTTCTAGAATTTGTCATTATTGGCAACATCATTTTCGGCAAGATTGTCAGAGACACCAATGACGCGTGTTGCTAAAATGACAATGTGTTAGGAGTATAATGACGATTGTTACTAATAATGATTTTAGTATATGAATTCCTAGATAATAGACGTGTATTTTATAGTTTCGAACATGTGAGTGAGTGACTGAGAGTGATTGCATGTATGAGTGAAAGTTAGTGAGAGTGTTTGAGCGTGTGTGGGTGAGTGAGTGTGTGTGAATGTGAGTGAGTGATTGTGCGGGAGTGAGTGTGTAAGTGACCGGGTGTGTGTGAATGTGAGTCAGTAACCTAGTGTGAGAGTAATTGAATGGGTGAGTATATGAACGTGAGTGAGTGTGTGAGAGTGCGTTAATGAATGTGAGTGAGTGAGAGAGTGAGTGACAGTGAGTTAGTGTGTGTGTGAGAGTAAATGAATGTTTGTGAGTGAATGAATGTGTGTGAGTGAGAGTGAGTGAGTGTGAGTGAGAGTAAAGAGCAACTGATGTTTCACTGAATTTGATGCACACTCGACAATTGTGCAATTTTCGAGCAAGTGTGATGAAAAAATAATTACTTAGTATCACTATGTGGTACCTTGCGGCCACAGACCACTAAACCTAAAGACGTCGCATAGTCAGGCGACCCCCGCTGCCACTCATACGGTAAATTTACTACAAGATTGAGACACGCCCCCGTTACTAACTTCAGTCTGTTCTCGGAAGTTGCGTAAGTAACATGATTAAAAATGCATTATTGTTGCGTGAAATTGTGTGGCAAAAACACTAAAACATCTAGCGTGCAAAAGGATGGAATTTCATTTTACAGGTAAGCAAATTTCAATAAAATTACTAATTAAATATGCGTATTATCAAATAAAGTTTTCTAGACTGAAGTTTTCTGAAACAGGTATGTAAAGTTTCCTGGGGCTATTTGGAATACCGAAGCCTAGTTGTGGTGTAATATATTCAAAACTCCGCTACTTGCACATAATAGTATATTACACAACTAGGATGGTAATACAAAGAAAGGCCGATATCGCAGAAGTTTGCGGCCCGAGCTGCAAGCGAGGGACGTAAATCTGCAATCGAGGGCTTTTTTTACTACCTCCCGTGTTATGTACGTCATTTTATGTCTACACTTGGCCAGAAAGCGGCTTTTTCCGTACGCTACGCTTACAGAAAAAGCCACTTTATGGCCAGGTGTGGCATAAAAATTATAATTCTTAGAGTTCCAAATAACCATACCTAATCAGTATTGTCGTAACTGTTTAAGAAAAGAATAAGTTTATAATATTGTCTTCGCTTTCCGCGATAATCACTCATTGTAATAAAACAACTTAAACGGATTACAACGCGTATATTACTACATTGCAGTGGCGTGGCGTCAAATATATTCTTAGAAAAGCCGAAGCAGATTTGGATTACTTTTTCTTCGGGAGTAGTAGATACTCCGGTCATATGCTTTGCAAAAATAGGCAAGCCGATGGGAATCGGGTTCTATGGAAGCCACACCACTGCTACATTGTTAAAATCCCCTTTAGGACTTAAAAATGTAGCACATAAGTGATTAACCATAAAATGTATGAAAATATAAATTCGTATGCTAAATTGACCCCTTTAACAAAGTGACCGTATGGGCACTATGTTGTATGATACAACTTTAAATTTTAGGAAGTTACGACAAATTTTTATCATCTCATAATTTTTTTATTTGAAGTGTTATCAAAATTTCAATAGAACAGATAGAAAAGAAATACCTACTGATTCCAATGGTGTATTTAGTGTGCTTACGATAAACTGTCCCTTACGAAATTTGAAATTTCCAGTGTCGATGTATTCGAATTTTATTTTTGTCGTCCATATCATAAACCATAACAAAAAAAACACTTAAATCAATATACATCAGACCTGATTCTCAGGTGAAAATCATTGTTGGCAACGAGCCGTCATTATTTTCTACAAAAACGTCATTATTATCATAAGGAGTCATTATCAGAAACACCATTTTAAACAAAAAAGTAAATATAATGAAAATTAATGGGTTTTGTTCCGTGCCTTTATGATAAAACGTTATGTTTTTCATGTATGTATACATCTGGCTTAATAAAGATGCTCTGTCGCGGGGTTTGTAAAATAGACATTTTTTTGGTCAAGAATAATGTTTTGAGGAGAACCGCCCACACGTTGATTTCAAATTATACATATAACTTATAATCATTATGAGCAAAATATTTATATGTAATAGCTTTATTAATTAAGTAATTCTTGGCAATAACATTATAGGTACATATAACATCTAAGTAATAACATTACGTGTACAAAAATTCAATTTTTTTATTATTATAGGCAATGTAGGTAGTAGTACTAATAAATATTCAAAAAAATTATGAGCAAAATTTTTCGGAGAAAAATCGAAATACCAATTTTATATGAGCCCATATGGACCCCTACTCAGAGCATGGTTCGAAAAGTTCATAGTAAACACAAGTGGTTAAAAGATATTCTACTAGGTGGCGCTACGCTGTTCAAAGATTTAAAAGTTCATAATATTATAAACAGATGGCGACATTGGCGAATCCCCTTAAGTGGAGCAGCCCCGGTAGCGGGGTAATGGGAGGTGCTTAAATGAGAAATTTCTTTCAATGCCGGCCCTTAAGTCACAGGCCATCGTTACTTATAACTATGGCTACAGAATAACTATTAGAGCCTTATCACACTTCTGCCGGCCTAGTCTAAAAGGCGACTTTTTGCTATGGAAGTTCATAGTAAAAAGGCGCCTTTTAGACTAGGACGGCAGACTTGCGATTTGCAAGCGAGCTGCGGGCCAGTTAGAAGCGAAGTTCCATACAAATGCCGCTCGCTCGACTGGTTTTGTATGGAAACTCGCCCGCAAATCGCATGTATGATAAGGCCCTTAGACGTACAGAAGGTTTTTTGTGCAGCCAGCCCGAGCATAAATACTCGCCGTTGTGCTTGTTCGCAGCAATGCCGCCGGCATACTGTGTAGGAGCCAGGGCTCGAAACCGGTATTTTGCAAAAACCCCGAAATAGCCCAATATTTTGAATTATTTTATGCTTTTTATGTAGAGCTAAGTAATGTATTTAAGTTATGATTTCGTATTATTAAGTTGTCTGGTTAAAAAATTAAATAATAAACCAAAGAACGATAAGAACGGAAAGAATACCGGTGTTGATTGTAATAAGGTCGTTTTCGGGATCTTGCAGCTTGCGGAATTAAAGATACGTGTTTCTAGTTTGACGATTTATTCTGGACTGGTAGTTCGGTAAATTGTTATTGAATACATCATGCATGTGTGCGTAAGAGAACACATTAGTAAAAGACATGCAAAACGGGTTTGACATACCGCCCACCAAAAGGATATTAAGTATCCTTTTTAAATTGAAAAAAAAAAAATACATGATTGTGTTACAATTATATCTCATCAACATTAAACATTATTTATAAAATATGTATTCTTAGCCAGATTTGCTATGAAACAAACTTGGAAAGAAATCTAGATAAATTCATTATACAGTATGCATTTTTCACCTGTACAACAAACAATTACTTATACAACATATATAAGTAGCTGTTGAGATATTAAACAAATTTAATTACATTACATAGACTAATCAGAATTTGAATCAACAGGAAAATAACAAAGTTTGCTAATAGAACGTTTCACAATATTGTCTCCACTTTTAACACTGTACACTCGCGTCAAGCCATCTGCGCCAGGATGTTTCTCCAGGATGCGGCCCATCAACCATTTCCCAGGTGGCAAATTTTCATTTTTTATTAGTACTATTTGGCCAACATCAAATTCTGGTTCTTTCTTTGTCCATTTAGTTCTTTGCTGGAGTCTGGATAGATATTCTTGTTGCCATCTGTGCCAAAAATCGTTTAACATTTTTTGCAAGTGTTGCCAACGTGATAAATTGCTTATCTTAGCATCTACTAAGCTCGGGGATGGTACGGTTATTGGAGCTTCTCCTATTAGAAAATGTCCCGGAGTAAGTGGTTCAATATTTTCATCATCGTCGATAGGGCTATACGGCCGAGAGTTTAGGCATGCCTCGATTTGGCAAAGTAGAGTTGACATTTCCTCGAACGTGAGATTTGAATCTAGGATGCGCTTCAGGTGGTATTTTACAGATTTAACCCCACTTTCCCACAGGCCTCCAAAGTTGGGACTATAAACTGGAACATAATGCCATTGAGTTCCATCTTCCGCAAGTTTGGTGGCTATTTCTTCATCAAAATCCAATTTAGCCTCGTTAAAAGCATCTGCCAAAGCCTTGTTCGCGCCAATGAAGTTTCTCCCCTGGTCACTCCATAGATGTGCACACTTTCCTCGCCGAGAGACAAATCGCCGGAAGGCCCCAATAAAAGCTTCTGATGTCAAGTCTCCAACCAGTTCCAAGTGTATAGCTTTTGTCACCATACACACGAATATAGCTATGTACGATTTTGTTGCTCTGACTCCTCTGCCTTTTGACATCAGTGTTTGATATGGCCCCGCGAAATCGACGCCGCTGTTCAGGAAGGCTCTTGCTGGCGTAACTCTTTGCTTAGGCAGGTCTCCCATTAACTGCTTCTTAACAGTAGCACTATGTCTTGCACATATCAGACATTTGTGGATGTATGATCTGACGCTTCTTTTCAATCTTAGGATCCAGTATTTGTTCCTGATATAGCATAACATTAACTGTTGTCCTCCATGAAGAGTCTTCTGATGTGCGTCAGCCACAAGTAAAAAGGTAAGTCGATTTTTGTTATCAAGAATGATTGGGTTCTTACTCTCTTCACTCAGATTTGCATGTTTAAGTCGACCGCCCACCCTGAGTATATTTTCATCATCAAGGTAAGGATTTAATGTTTTCAACTTACTATCATGTTTTACTTGTTTGTTTCTCTGTAGCCTGTCAATATCTTCATTAAATGTCTGTCTTTGAATTAACTTTATGCAAATCTTTAGTGAACTATCTAACTCTTCTGTAGTTAGTGTGGTATTTGTCGTGATCTTCTTGTAGTTCAAAAATCGTTTGCAATATGTAATTGTTTTCATGAGTTCCATAAGATTGTCAAAGTCTTCAAACTGATCTATGATTGTGGGAGTGTCCTCTTCTTGTACTTTCAGATTAGTTTGAATGTTGCGTTTCATTTCTAAGTCGGTAGTGACATCTGGCTTATGAAATGGAATGTCTTGAGTTATAAGCCATTCTGGTCCGGTCCACCATAGATCATGTGAAATAAGTTCTGGTATTGACGTGCCTCGTGAAACAACATCAGCTGGATTTGAATGTGATTTCACATGAAACCATTTATCTCCAATGTCATCTAGAATGGTGACGACGCGATTTCTAACGAAGGTTTGCCAACGGTTTGGATCTCCTTTTAACCATGACAGAACTATTGTTGAGTCAGTCCATGCATATATTTGGCTTTCTGGAATCCTCATAGCTTCTCTTATTTGTTTCAGCAATTTTGCCAGCAGTGCAGCCCCACACAGCTCTAACCGTGGCAATGATAATGGCTTGACTGGAGCTACACGAGCTTTAGCCGCTATGATACTTGTCTTGATTTCACCTTCAGATTCTACTCTTAAGTATGCCACGGCTCCATAACCGTTTGTGGATGCGTCACAAAATCCATGTACTGTTGCTTTGTTTAGATTTAGTTTAGCTGTATGTAACCATCTTGGTATTTTAATGTTTTTTAAGTGTTTGAAATTATCTCTTATGTTTAACCATTCTTCTTTGATTTCAGGTTCTACTTCTTCATCCCAACTGGATCTGCGTAACCAAAGCTTCTGGATTAACATCTTCGCCTGGATGATACTCGGTGCCAGCCATCCTAAAGGATCAAATAGCCTTTGAGTTTCAGCCAGTATGCTGCGTTTTGTGATGGCAGCTGGTGCTTGCGGCAGCTCGAATTGGTACTGAAAGTTGTCTTCGCCCATGTTCCAAGATATACCCAGTGCACGTACGGTTCCATCAAGCTTAATGGCCATCTTCACTTTACTGTTTCTCTCCTCGCTTGTAAATTGTTTCAAAAATTCGGAGTTGTTTGAAGACCATTTTTGTATCTGGAAACCGCCCTTGTTAAGAATCTCAGCAATGGTTTTCGCAACGTCTACAGCTTCTTCTACTGAGTCTTGGCCTGACATAAGATCATCCATGTAGAAATCTTCTTTAATTGTTTTGGATGCTACAGGATGATGTGCTCCTTCATCTTCTGCGACTTGTTGTAATGTTTTTACAGCTAAGTAGGGTGCCGATGCTGTACCGAATGTGACGCGAAGAAGACGGTATTCTTTAATAGGGTCTCCAGGAGCTGTACGCCAAAGAATGCGTTGTAGATCTGAATCCTTTTTAGTAACTAAGATTTGGCGATACATTTTTTCTATGTCTGCAGCAAAGCATATGCGGTTCATGCGCCATCTCATGATTATGTTTCTCATGTCATCTTGAAGCTGTGGACCCACCAGCAACTCATCATTCAGTGCAATATTATCTGTGCCCTTCGCCGAGGCATCAAAGACAATTCTTACTTTCGACGTGTCCTTGTCGTTTCTAATCACTGCATGATGTGGAAGGTATACTGATGGATTCTCCTTTTCAGGCTCTGGAACTTCTTCCATATGCTTCAGTGTTAAATATTCTTCTATGACCTTTGTGTACTCTGTCTTGAATTCTTCATTTTTCTCGAATTTTCTTTCTAATTGCTTGAATCTCCTCAGTGCTATGTCCTTCGTTTCTCCTTCTGTTGCTTTAATTTTCTCTTCTTTTGTTGGCAATTTGACTATATATCTTCCTTCTTCTGTTCTGGTAGTTGTGTTTGCGTAAATGCTTTCGCAAAGTTTCTCTTCAGCTGTAAGTTCTGGTTTCTCAGTAGATTCCAGTTCCCACATGTTTTTTACCAGAAGGTCTAAGTTGATGTTGTGGTGCATAACAATAACATCTTCTGAAGAATTGTCTACAATGTCTCCAAAGAGAATCCATCCAAGGCTTGTATTCTGTGCACACGGTGAGCCTGGAGGACCCTTGATTATGTTGTTCTTCAGAATCTGTGCGTATACATCGACGCCTAGAAGCATGTCTACTCGGCCTGGTTGATAATAGCTCGGGTCTGCCAGGTCGAGGCCGGTTAGGTGCTGCCAAGAGTGATGAGCGTTTGTGATTGTTCTCGATGGGAGTTCAGTGGTTAAGCGCGTTGCTAAGACATACGCCTCAATTTTTAAGTTGAAATCAGCGTCACACCTTGAGAGAAGTTCACAGTGTACCACGCTATTGATAGTTGTTTTTGTTGATCCCACTCCGGTAACTGAACCCTTTGCAGATTTTTTGCTTAACTTCAATAACTGCACTGCTCGCTCTGTGATGAAATTTGCTTGCGAGCCCTGGTCGACCAAAGCGCGCAGTGTGGTCACTTGTCCCGTCTCGTCCTTAACCGGAACAAGCGCTGTAGCCAATAAAGCTGTTGATTTTTTAGTTGCAAGGTTTGATGAAATTGTAATACTTTCTTCTTCATTGTGTTGTCTTGTTTCAGCATTGTCTTCTATCTGGCTTAGATGTGTCTTCACGTTCTCGTTCTTAGGAGTATGTATCAAAGAGTGATGACGCTTGTGACATATTTGACAGGATGTAGGTAGGCGGCACTTGAACACAGAGTGGCCACCAAGCAAGCAATTGTAACATAAGTTATTGGTCTTCACATAATTAATCCTGTCACTCACTTCCATATCTACAAAAGCCTTGCAATGACTCAGTGTGTGATTGTCATTGCATTTGATACATATCTTCTTTGCAGGTGCGGGTGCCGTTGTATGAAAACTCTTCTGTATACTTGAGGATGCGGGCGAAGTTGTATAATGACTTTTCTGCGTAGTCTGTCTAGAAGTCGACGCGGCGGCAGATGACGTGTTGCTTATAAATTCAAGCGTGCGAAATTTAGTTTCAAGGAAGTTCTTTAAGTCTGGCCACGTAGGTAGGTTGTCCGGTGAAATCTTGAAAGAATGTTCTTCCCAGTCCTTGTGAGTCTCTGTATCCAGTTTCAGAACAACCAGGTGCACGATCATCGGATCCCACGTATCAACAGATACATTAAGATTGGTTAAACTGTTTAAACACTCTGTAGTTGTATCAAGAAGTGACTTTATCTGACTAGCAGTGTGTGCGTAGATTTTCTTTTGCGAGAATAATCGTTTTAAGATAGTGTTAACAATTATTCTTTTATTTCCGTAACGATTCTTCAAAGTTTTCCACGCTTCTTCGTAATTTTTATCTGTTATTTGTATATTTTTAAGTAACGCTTGCGCTTCGCCACTAACACTGTTCTTCAAAAAATGTAGTTTCATAACGTCCGTTAGGGATTTGTTATTGTGAATGAGCGACACAAATAAGTCTTGAAAGGTAAGCCAGTCCTCGTACAAGCCGCTAAAGACGGGCGGCTGCACGCGCGGTAATTTCACTTTATCTTCAATTGCAGTTGTTACAGGCATCTGCATATTTGGACTACTCGATGATGCCGATAACATGTCTTTCAAATCTCCACTCGTACACAAGTATAAGTCTTCATAAACGTAGTATTCTTCGTTCACTAAATAAGCTATGTCGATGCGTTTCTCTTTTGGTGTAGACTTCAAAAGATCTTGATGGGCGTTTTTAAATGTATTCCAATATTGTTCTATGCATTGTAATCGCGTTTCGATATAACCCTTTGTAAGTCTTGATTTGGGGCACTTTCGCAGGTTAAGTTGCGTTTTTTGCAGTAAACTTGCAGTATCTTGAAGTACACTTAATAATTGTTCTGTAGTTAAACTCATCTTGAAGCACTAAAGTTCACAACACAAAGTTATTTCAATGTCAATACAGTTCAATTGTAATTGTAATTCGTTGCACTAATATCTTGCGTATAACTTATGACTTGTTTACGAGTTAACTGCATCGATCTCGAAAAGTTCACTATGAAAAAACGGCTCGCCGGGCGTCTTATCGCTGAGGCCTATTGTTCTCGAGCCCCGGTGAGCTCGGGACTTCTTCGATGCAATCCGATTCGTTATGGACCATATGTTGATTGTAATAAGGTCGTTTTCGGGATCTTGCAGCTTGCGGAATTAAAGATACGTGTTTCTAGTTTGACGATTTATTCTGGACTGGTAGTTCGGTAAATTGTTATTGAATACATCATGCATGTGTGCGTAAGAGAACACATTAGTAAAAGACATGCAAAACGGGTTTGACAACCGGTATTTTTGAATGGAGCAAATACCGGTTTCCGAGCCCTGGTAGGAGCCTTTAACACAGTATAAATTTTGACGTGTGACGTCACGAAACTTATGACCCCCCTCCCACCCCTACTCACATAATGGGTCGATTTCAGAGCGTTTCGACCGCGGCGGTTATTTTCATTCGTGTTCCAGCAATTATAGCAGCAAGCGGTGGTGATCACAGTTAACTTTTATTATAAACGATGGACGGTATCGAGGCTACACATGATTTAATCAAAAGTTGTCGTCACTCGATAGCCCTTCGCAGTAAAAATCGAGTGACACTAATGAAGTTAAAAAAACGCTGGAAAAACGCCTGAAATCGACCCTAATGTCACAGTTCGTCGACCCCCCCTTTGCCGTGTGACGTACTTTATGGTTGACCTTAGGGGACTCTGAACTACTTTGTCTTCAACCTTGACATGGCTTACTTAATAATAAGGCCTAAACGGGGGGTTCTAAAGACATTTTGAATTCTCCTTATAAACACAATGTAAAGAGTACTACGAAAGGATAAAAAAGGGGGTAAATAAGAAACGACACATTGTATGAAGTAAATAACACATGGCAACCAAACAGAAGATAGTTTTTACTTACTTGACGAGCTCTCATCTGCTCAGCTTCAGATGGTACTTTCACCAGCCAGGATAGGAAGGCGCGGTCCGCTGTGAAATAAAATAAACTAAGTTGTTATCAGAGTTGAAAATTACATATTCAAAACTATAGTTGTTATCTAGTTTCTTATGCCATTTATCTTTGTCCATAACAAGGACTGAGGCAGTTCTACTAAGCCGATCGCTTTGTATACATCAAACAGCGTAGGTGTCAGTACCAATCATGGACATGTTAAGCATAGTAGTACCCCCAGTAATGGACAGCAAAGATATAATGGCTTATAGCCGACCATTAATGGACTTTACCAGTTATGATCATCAGTTATCTGGCGTCTAGCATAACTGTACCTCTAGCACAACTGTGACACGCAACCCGTTCGTTGGCTTAAGCCGTTCGAGTATTAATCGTTTGTTTGGGTTAACATCTGATTGAGTTAACTCGTAAACGGGTTAAACCCCGCAACGAGTTAAGCCGAGCCGTAGGGTTTTGAAGGGGTTTTTAAGACATTTGGAAGGGGTTAATGCCGAGAGTAGCCGGCAATATCTTAGCCTCGTCGAATGAAAATGAAACGAATTACTATGACGGTAAAGATTTATTTAGTTTGCGCTCCGTCCGGAACCACTTCCCGGTGACAACTCTTACGGTGGTTTAGATTGGGGTTTTGAGTTAACTCGAACGATCAGCGTAGCTGTGTTTGTATTAAGCCGGTGATAAGCTTAACAGAATAAAAGTGTTTCTCAAAACCAGCGCTTTAAAAACCCGTCTTAAAACCTCGATAAAGGTAAGGGGTTCCGGTCCCTGGCTAGAGGTGGTGTTGATAGTATAATTAAAAATAATTGGTTCTTGTAAAGTACTTAGGTCCCCATCTCGATAGAAGATTAACGTGGGCAAAGCAATAAAAATGAAAAGAAAGGAAGCGGATATCAGATGCAAGAATCTACAATGGCTCATAGGAAAAAGGTTACTCTAACGCTCAACAACAAACTACTGGCATACAAAGCCATAATAAAACCAGTATTGACATACGGAATCCAGTTGTGGGGATCAGCCAGCAACTTGAAAATACTTCAAAGACTCCAAAATAAAATACTGAGACAAATCACATGCGCCCCATGGTTTGCAAGAAATAATGAGCTACACGAGTATACTGGAACTACCTACTATAAAACAAGAAGTGAATAAATACTGCACTAACTACACGAAATAGGCTACGAAAACACTTCAGTAAACTGGCCACTGTTACAAGATAATGAATACCTACCAAGGCTAAAAAGATGGCAGATATTAGAGCTGGATCAAAAACACTAAGCCCCACATACACTGGAGATGGTGTTCAATGGAACCCACCCAAAGAAAATAAAATTATTCCCTCCTATCTGATTACGGCTTGGATAGCCGATGGCAGATTAAATGGTGGAAAAAAAATGGTTCTTGGGCATTTCTCCAGAAATATGTCTGCGACTCATTCATCTGTCTCCGTACATTTAGTATGAAAAAGGACCAGATGAATGAGGTGACCGCAGACATATTTCTGGAGAAATGCCCTCTTGTCCATTACTGGTGCCGTGACCCGGGCTACTACGAGCAGCGCGCACACATCAACAACCGGTAAGCGACTGGCTTACTAGAGGTGCTTCAGTTATCTATTAGCAAGGCTACGTCCGGCTATTTATTTTAAGGTCCTTGGTTCATAAGCAGTTTTTGGGAAGCCATCAAATCAAATGAAATTTCTTTATTGCACTCATGTTAGTATAAGGCTCTTAAAGTAACCCTGTCAGGGCATAGCAATTTTATAGGTAACATTCGTTTAAATTTTATTCTTATATTATCATTTATCATTATTATTAACATTGTTCTAGGTTTAACTATTATCACAGCATGCCTTAATAAATTAAAAAAGCGTTTGTAATAAACTAAACCTAAAAGAAAAAATAATTTGTTATTAGTCCTTTATATTACTGATTATATTGCAATACACACACACACGTGTTTGTATGAAAATAAATAAATATTCATGACATTGTGTTGACCTTTGCCGTTCACGCATTACTATGCAATACGACTCGTGTCCAATGTAAACACAACTGTTGTAATTTAATAATCTAACTAGGAGCATTCCATGAAAACATCTACTTTTTGTCCCTTACGAAACGCTATGGTAACTATCCTAATAAAATTTATTAGCTGCTATTTTTTTTAAGCTGACATACTTTTAAGTCTACTGACTGTTGCAAAAATCGGACCAGACTTATTAGCTGCTAAGAAACACTGGGTAGTGTCGGCCGTGAAACTAGTTTTCACGGCCGAAACCGTCTCTAGTATTGAGAGTAATCATTAATATAACATATTATTTCTAACTTCAAATAGTTTATCTGGGTGAATCAACTTTTCTTTGTCAACAAAATTTCACTTTCTCCGACTAAAATTGAAAGGAAATCTTTATTCGGATATTTTTTTAATAAAGTGTATGCTCATTTAAAAGACAGACAATTAAGCTACGCAATGCAAATATTTTATTATAAATTTGTTTATAAGCAGTGACCCAGCGGACATAGCTGTCCCCCCTTTTATATGAAAATAAGGGTTCGTCCGCTGGGTCACCGTATTTATTTATTAAAAACGAGTTTTATTTTTATTTCTTCCTAATCTATCTCTAGATGTAAGATCTTGTTCCATTTAAATCATGCTAAAACATACAAAAGGTGAACAAATGAGGAGAAAGGGCAATCTTTGCATAAAGCAAACAAAAGTTGAAATGAAATGAAATGAAATGAAATAATTTATTTCTGCAAGTAGGCCTCAAGGGCTCTTTCACATGTCTGATTCTTTTGGCGCTTCGGCAGATGACATTCTGGTGAGAAGAAGCGCCGGAAGAAACTCACCAGTTTCTCTTTTAAACACATTACAATAATTGTGACAATATTACATTGCATATCACAAACAACTACTTAACTAAATACATTTCAATAAACATAAAACTACAATTTAAGAGATGTAAAGGCGTCAAAACAAGATAAATTACTAAGAAAAATAGAAAATAAAAAGGCATATACTAAAATTAATGGAGATGTAAGGGGCCTCCGTTGTCAAAACATGTTTTGGAGGTGTAAAGGATCTCCAAACGTCAAAATACAAAATGGGAAACGAGAAATAGACTATAGAACTATCATTACATTTACATGGTTTACACAAAACGAACGTACAGAAATGTAAAAAAAAAAAATAAAAATCTGTGACTCACAAAACTTAAAAACTAAAATTAAAACAATTTTTCTTAGAGATGTATGTCGTCTCTAAGCGTCAAGACATTTGCAAGTACAAAACAGATTTTTTAATATAATATAATCTACATTCCTCAGAGATGTATATGGTCTCTAAGGTTTAATGTGAATTATTTACAAAAACGGACTCTATGCGTTCAAGCTATAAGATAAAACGTTAACTTCAATTGAGAACAAGATGTAGTCTCTCACGTCAGTTCTATTAAACACTAGTATATAATTATCTAACACATTCAACATAGCCCATGCAAGCGTGAACAGACCGGACCCCACAAACGGCACCCGTTCACGAGCATGAAGCGTATCTCAGCCATCGCCTCCCTCAACGATATTTTAGGGAAGGTTGCGACCCGATCAACGACGCCACCGTAAGCAAAGCCCCTCAAGCGAGCATGACATGCTCAAGCTGCCGGACATTGAAACTAAAATAATTTGTCCGGTGAGAAACGACAAAATGTGCTCTCATGTTACATGGAGGATGGGGCTATTAAGATTTAGCAGTGTGAAAATGAATATTTGCTACAAAATTTAACTACCTACTCACTTAAAGGCGTTCTTGTCATCTAGAAAGTCACTGACGGTGTAATACGCCTTGCTCAGCAAGTGCCGCTTTACATGCGATTTAAATTTGCTGGGCGGTAAATCCACTACACCGGAGGGTATTTTATTATAAAAGCGTATACAGTTCCCCACGAACGACGTACTAACTTTACGGAGACGATGGGCTTGCACAACCAGTTTATTTTTACTTCTTGTGTTGAAGTTGTGAACGTCACTATTGAGCTTGAATTCATGGAGATTTTTTCTTACATACATAATGTTCTCGAGGATGTATTGAGATGCTACGGTAAGAATATTTATCTCCTTGAATTTTTCTCTCAGTGACACACGAGCTCCTATTTCATAAATAGATCGTACGGCTCTTTTTTGCAACACAAAGATGGTTTGTATGTCTGCCGCTCTTCCCCACAATAGAATACCATAGGACATAACACTATGGAAATAGCTGTAGTACACAAGCCTGGCCGTCTCGACGTTGGTTAACTGTCTTATTCGCCTTACTGCATAGGCAGCGGAGCTAAGTTTACCCGCAAGAGTGCTTATATGAGCGTTCCATTGCAGTTTTGAGTCTAAAGTGACACCTAGAAATACTGTTCTGTCTTCAAATTCTAGTTCCTCGCCCTTTAGTTTTACTTTAGCACTGTTGTTCTGTTTCACGTTGGGTAATGTGAATCTGATACACTTGGTTTTCTTGGCATTGAGGAGCAGGTTATTTGCAGTAAACCAATCCACAATAGTGGACAGAGCATCCCTAATGACATCGTAGTCATCCTGTTTTCTGTCCACCTTGAAGAGAAGAGAAGTATCGTCTGCAAATAACACTATATCATGTTGACCTTGCACAAGATTAGGTAAATCATTAATGTATACCAGAAACAGGAATGGGCCCAGAATTGAACCTTGAGGTACTCCAACAGAAACTGTTGAGCCGGCCGATTCAGTCCCGTTAATGACGACTCGCTGCGTTCTGCCCGAAAGATAAGATGAGACAAGGCTAAGGGCTCCGTTCTTTATTCCATAGTGACTAAGCTTTCTTCTTAAATTCTCATGACTAACGCAATCAAATGCCTTCGATAGGTCGCAAAAAACTCCAATAGCATCTTGAGTCTTTTCCCAAGCATCATAAATATGTTTAATTAGTACCGCACCGGCATCCGTAGTGGAGCGACCTTTGGTGAAACCAAATTGATTGCTGTGAAGTAGCTTGTTCCGATTGAAATGGGACATAAGCTGATTGAGAATAAGTTTTTCAAACACTTTGCTTAATGCTGGCAGTATTGAAATCGGTCTGAAATTTGTGGGGTCTGATTTCGTTCCTGATTTAAACAAGGGAATGACTTTGCTATGCTTCATCAAATCAGGAAATACTCCAGCATCAACACATTTGTTAAAAATATCAGCTAAATACGGTGCCAAGGGCTCTATAATTGAATGCAACACTTTGACAGAAAGGCCCCAAAGATCTTCAGTCTTTTTCATATTCAGAGATTTGAATGCTTTCATTATCCTATTAGGAGTAGCGTGAGTAAATTCGAAGCCTTCCTTGCATTCTGCTACGTTCATTTTTAATAATGCTTCAGCGACATCTGGTGACGAATTTAGAGACTTGGTTATCTCTAGAGGAATGTTGGAGAAAAATCGCACAAAATGATCCGCCACTTCGACATCTGAATTCACCAAAGCATCATTAATTCGTAGACTGTATTGATGATCTTTGACCCGGGTTTTCCCAGTTTCATCGCTGATTATCTTCCACACAGTTTTAATCTTATCATTAGAATTCTTGATCTTTTTCGACAAGTAATCAGCTTTAGCGCTGGCACACATTTGCTTAAAAGACTTGGAAAAATTCTTTACATACTCAAGAAATTCCGGTCTTTTATCAACTGTCCTCAAATCATAAAGGTCGTAGAGCTGACGTCTCTTCTCGTGAATATCTGGTGTAGCCCAGTCACTGAATTTAGGTTTAACCTTGCCTTGAATTTTCTTCATACTGAAACAGGCGTCGAATTCTTTCTTTATGCAGTTAAACAGCGCGGAACACATACAGTCAGCATCATCGTGAGTAAATGAAAGATAACATAGTTGTTTCCATATATTTTGATTAAATAAATCTAAGCGTTTTTCCGATATAGGTCTGCACAGAGCGTCTTGTGGAGTCGCAACCGTTTTCCCACTGAAGGAGGCTTGTTGTCCACAGTGGTCAGAGCTCAAGTTGTTAATAATAGATTTCCTAATCGCATCCATGTTACTAAATATGTTATCTATACACGTGGCGCTGGTAGCTGTAATTCGAGTAGGCTCACAAAACAGGTTCACCAGGTTAAAAGATTGAATGTTGATTCACCCATCTGTGCTTTTTGAAAACAAGACTGTCTGATCGCAGTTCGAAACCAATCAAATTCAGTTTCGGTTTCGGCCGGATGGCAGCCGAAACCGAAACTATACCGAAACCAGTTTAATTAGGCCGAAACCGAAACTTCGGTCGGACTCTATCAGCTTGATATTCTTCTCTGTCGTTTCGCTCTTGGCAGAGCGGCCGTGGCCACACTGAGGCGTCCTCATCGGTGGTAGAGACGGACGCTCCACAGTCCTAGCAGCAGATGCAAGAAAGTTGCAAAAATAGCAATTTCTATTAATACATTACTCACAGATCAAAGGCTTCCATTGTTCTTGATCCCAGTTCATGTCCTTAAGCGAGCTCTGCGCGGCGCAAGGTTGTCTGAAACAATGCAATGAGTTTTTTAGTTTAAAACGCATTTTTCATTAGCCACCTGGGGCCCGTTTCACGAAGCTACAAGTTACAAATTACAAGCGGAAGTCTCTTTCTATCAAAAGGTATTAAAAAGAGACTTCCGCTTGTAACTTGTAGCTTCGTGAAACGGGCCCCTGTTGCAGTGCTATTTCTACAAATGTAGGTAGTAATACATACAAGTAAATTGAAGAAATGGCAGACTGTTTTGTGTCTGGAAATGAATTATGATGTTGGTGTCACCCATCGTGGAACGTCGCGAAAAAAATCCCGACTTACAGGGTGGCAACTTAGATATCCGGCCCCGAATGTCACTCTAACTACGCCACAGTTTATATATTTAAAAAATTCTGCGCACCGCACCCCTCTTCACTGCCGCCAGAGGGCTTAGCTCACTCTGAACTACACTGCCATCAGGCACGCTCAAAGTCAAGAACAAACCAATTTAATATAAAAAAGAACTTACCGACACAGCAGCACCACAACGGAATCCGCTTTAGCAGGGATGAATCCGAGCACAAACACGTTTCGGGCGCCACAGGAGTAGCATTCCAGCAGGGTCTCACCCAGCGGCCCGTCGCGGTGCAGGGCTGCCTCCTTGTGCTTGGCACGGACCAGGTGGTTGATGATGTGCGATCCGGACGTGTTGCCGCGGCCATTGCAGAACCTTTAATAAAAGAAAGAACCAGAACTATATTTCCCCATTGTATGGGGAATATTCCCGGGATCGGCACAACTCTAATCAGAACTATCATGCGGAATATATTGTGATTCCTGCTCCACCACCACCATACCGGTAATGGAGCCAGCCTACTGTAATGTAATGTAAAATTACACCTCATGTACAATCGAAGACACTGCTAACTGACCACTTGTCACCCTTATTACAATGTATTAAGGTCTACTGATGGTCACTTAACTGTGTCTTCGTTTGTATATGCGGTATCAGCGTAATTCAATTCGTATTTCCTGTCATTCTATATTCATCACACATTCTTTGCTAAGACTATTTCTTTATACATAAAGAATGTGTGACGGATATAGAATGAGACGAAATAAGTTGAACGAAAAACGAATGGGACTAATCACGCTGATACCGTATATGCGATAGTACATTACACAACTAGGGTGGTAAAACAAAGAAAGGCCGAGATCGCAGATGTTTGCGGCCCGAGCTGCAAGCGAGGGGCGTAAATATGCGATCGAGCCACTTTATGGCCAGGTGTGGCATAAAAATTTAAACACGACACTTTGTGTATAATGTGCATTACTAATAAATAATATGAGTAAAAATATGTTCACTTGTGTTCACTCGGTATGTAAAAATGCAAAATTGTGGTTACTTATATTTAGCCCTACTAAATTTAGAATTTTATAAGCAATTTAAGTGCTCTATAATAAGCTTAAAATTCTGACTTTCACAAAACAATGTTTACATACTAACCCAATAAATCAATTGTAATTAGTGTAATATTTAGTTCATTCTCACAAACAACCTTGGCAACAACAATGAAATAGAATAGATTATTATCAATATCTGGTAATCAGTATCGTAAGTGAGAGATAAATTATTGTATTGTAATCCGAGAACTCTGGAACAAGTTACGGGTTGCTAAACATTAAAAAACGATAGCCATATTCACTGTTTGTTCACATTCATCCACATTCAGTGTGTTCTGTCCACTATTTACTTGACACGTTTAAAAAGAGGAGGGGGCTCATGCCGAATCTAATTTACTTACTTTGGGGAGAGGGGGTCTTAGCCAATATTGGTCGAAAAATCCCCAAAAATGTTTCACATAAATAATGGACACCCCAAAACTATTCTCTCATGAACATGGTTATTCATTCTCTGTAACATGCCTCTGAATCAACCTTCTTGAAAAATATATATGGGACAGAGAAAGGTCAATTCAAATGTATTAATTTGACGCCATTTTTATCTCCAGGTACCTACACTATGGCATAACTTTTTCCTTAATAATAGTTTTACGAGGCAATTATATTTTTTTATAGTTGTACAAGTTGCAATGTTTTTAACTGTTCCTTTTTACTGATAAAGGCTTTGCCGCAAATAAGCTATTAAATTTTATTTTAAACAAAACTTAAGTAGTCTATTTTCTTAACATACTTACAATTTTAATTCAATATGCCTGATGCCACTTGTGTCAATAAGATCTAGTAATTGACAACATTTCATTATTTTAAGTGGGTCATTTTAAGATGCAGGTCAAAAGTAAATGAATATTAAAGCTTTTTGCTTGAAAATTAGTGAAAGGATTGCAAAATACTTCAATATCGTCAGGAAAAAATTTACTGAAATAGTTTTCCATTTAGAACACTTTACAAATGTTTATTATGTTGCCAATTACTTATCAGTTCTATCTAGAATTCTACCATGAGACTCAAACATATTAAATTAAAAATATATCACTCAGATTGTGAATTCGAATACTCATTATTATTTCTGTTTATCAAAGTATAAGTCTGATTTTCCAAAGCTGTCCTAAGTAGGAAACAATTTTCTAACCCTAGAATGCCCTTTTTTTCTGAAAACTGCTATTTTATCATAATATAAAGCACCGCAAGACACGCAAGACATTAGTCTGACCTTGGGTTATGATATTCATAAAAAACACTAATTTTGAGCACAAAAACTGCAATTTGGCAGTAGACATTTGTTTACTACACAAACCATGTATTAAAGTAGACCCAACAAATGCTTATACTCCGCGTGCCATGACTTTTGCGCTTTGCGCAAATTACCTCTCAGTTGCACTCGGGCTGTTCAAACTGTCAAACGCAAAATTCTGACATGCAACGTTTTCATACAAATTGAGGAAATTTTTCCTTCTATCTCAATATATTTCTGTGGTTTACTACATACTTGCAACCAACTCTAGACAATCAGATTAGTTATAGTATACTTACGTAAATACTTAGTTACTTAAATACTTTTTATCAAATCATCTGTAACATCAAAACTTGTTTGTTAGCAACAGGCAACTTACCACTTATTGCATATATTGCACATGACTACGGTGGCTGGGTCGTGGATGCCACAATACTTGCACGCATGGTCAGGAAGCTCTTTGCTGCTGTACAGAGCCTCATCCTCTTCCTCGAATTGCAACTCCGCTATCGCATTAGTCACCGAGGAGACTTTAGAACTCAGATCCAGGCGACCTAAGCCGTTAACCTACAAATATAATGATAAAATCATATGGTGTACGACGTCAAAACGAGTAAATAAAGGAGAGGTTAGGTGTAATAGTTGCACCACTGACCTGGTTGGACGTGGTCAGACCATGCTCATGCTGCGAAGCCTGCGTCTGGCTCTGAGACGGGAGGGTGAAGTCAGTAAACTCGAACTCGGAACCTTGAGTATCAGCACCGATAAGATCCGTTTCTTCAGTATCCAGAAATGTGAGCGTTTGGGAGCTCGGTCCGTACGCGTCGACACTCATGGTTGAGAGATGCAGTAATTTATATTAAAATTTAGAAAATGTGTCAAAAAAATTAGATACAGAATGATAAAACAATTCTCCCATAACAGCCACGCAACAATTATCAAACGGCTAGCAAAGAATGACGAATAGGAAAATACGCCATGTTAGTAGTTGGTGTGTTGGTAGCACTTGAAGTTTGTTTTCATTTACGAAATTAAAGTGATTTCACAAAAATAATTACTTGAATTTTGTACAATTATTTTTAATTTTCGTATGGAAACTATCAAGTAATTTGACTGATCTAATAACAGCAATACTAGACCTGAGTAAATTTCAATATATTCGATGTTTGATTTATTGACAATTCAACATAAAAAATAATAATGCTTTGGCAACACTGAACTCGCAATTTTTGTTTAGTTCCTCTATTCAGCACTAGATGTCACTCTAACTCACAAAATATGATATTTTCGGATTATTGAAACTAGGTACTTGCACATTGTCCGTTTTTTAGGGTTCCGTACTAAAATGGTAAAAAGGAAACCTTATGGTGCGACTCTGTCTGTCTGTCCGTCTGTCACAGCTAGATATCTGCTATCGATTTGAAATTTGGAATAGGTACTACCTATACCTATTAGGTAGTATTGAAAAATAGCTATTGGTCATAAAAAAATCTTGTACCTTTTTTACTTTTTTTTAAAGGCGTCCGTTATGGGACCTTGAAAACTGAAATTATTTATTACATCGAGTTGGTTATCAAATGAGTTTTAATTTTTTTCTTACATAAGTAGTTTTTGATTAATGATAAACAACGTTAAAAAAATACTGTTCGCTATTATCTTCGAAGTTACTGAACAGAAAAATCTGTAATAATTACCAATTGTTAATGTCATCTCAAATATTACAGGAAAAATATAACGGTTTTCGTTACTTGCACAGTTTTTTAGAAATTTGCTAAAATCGTAACACATACTTATTTGCTCCTACTACCTACATTAATCGCCATACAGTTTTTCTTTAACTATCCATGTACCCACTTATGTTTTTGTACGGAAACCCCGGTGCGCGAGTCCGACTCGCACTTGACCGGTTTTTTTAATAGTGACTTCGCAACAGTATGAACATCTTTCTTCCTTCCGAAATTTGGTTGGTGGGTAGTTACGCTCTGGCCATGATCCCAGATTTGATAGGTCAGGTTAATATAATGGAGCGACTGCCGTCTGTCTTGCTTTCTGTAACCTCTGCAACCTATGAAATCTAATCTGACCAATCGAATGATGGTTATATATTAAGTTACCTCAGGTAATATTTTTATGCTACACCTGACCATAAAGTGGCTTTTTCCGCACGCTACGCGTACGGAAAAAGCCGCTTTCTGGCCAAGTGTAGACATAAAATGATGTACACAACACGGGACATAATAAAGAAAGTCCTCGATAGCATAATTACGTCCCTCGCTTGCAGCTCGGGCCGCAAACACGATCTCGGCCTTTCTTTGTTTTATCACCCTAGTTACGCATCTGGGTAGATAGATACGACGTACTTGAGAATTGAGATAGAATTCATACCTTTTATTGCCACGATGATTAAATTTGATATGTAAGTAGGTATCTCTTTAACATCGGCTATCCCCGGTCAACACTCCCTCTGAACTGTAGCCGAACATTAAGGAAACAAGTATATCATAGAAGACATATTTTCAGCATGAAACAACTCAGGGGCCATTACTCGGTTTACGATGGTTTTTCCGTGTTTATTTTCACGCATTAAAACCGCTATTAAAATAAGTGCTTCAATACAAACATAAATCTGATACAGTTCTGAGAACTTTCTTGAAGAAACATTTGGATAAATTATACGCCAAACAAACGTAGTCACCTATACAGTATGATTTTCCAGAGCCGTTTTTACCAAAAATACTGACCTAATTTCTGCTTAGTAGTTGCGTCTATAGGAGCAACCCTGTGCTCGACAGTGGGACATGTAGGTTAATGATGAAGTCTAGGATTTAGGACTAAGGTACGACACGGCCTTAGCCTTCTTTTTGGTCTTCCCCAACTTCTCGTCAATCTTTCTTTCGTGAAAAGAATTACGATACGCTCAAGACAGACCTAAAGTACAAAGTCAGCGAAGAAAATTGTGAGACACCAATATGGATACCTGTAAAATAAATGGGTTATTCGTCATAAATATGTCTGCGACTTATTCCTCTGTCTCCATACATTTAGTATGAAAAAGGGCCAGAGGAATAAGGTGACCGCAGACATATTTCTGAAGAATTACTCAAATAATAAAATTTTGTCGTTAGCACCCACATGCGTTGACAAACAACATCGGAGTTTGATGGTTCAGAGAAAAACTTTTAACACTTTATTTAAGCGCCCGACGTGTATAAATCATATTCGCGACGGAAAAATCCATTCGACTCGCATTTTCGTGTTTCAAGAATGTACCTAAGAACAAGACAAGCTATTTCCTGATCTCATTAACTGTTATTTAGGGAGGAAAAGGGGTCCGAGAAATCATACGCGTTCTTCGTTTACAGAGCTATAATCAGACTGACTCAAATGTGGGTACCTTCCGCTAGACAATGCGGTCCAACTTAAAGCTACCCCCAAGTTCCTAGACTAACATCCCTCCACCAATAGATATGAAACATGGTAATAACAAGACAATAATTTTCTTAACTATGATTCACAATGAACTTACTAAGTAGGCATACAAACGTGAACTTTGAATACATCTTTCATATTGATTTTATGACTACTTTTAAATTAATGAAGTTATAACCAATTTATGAATAACAAGTACAAATACCTTTATTGTATAATAAATCTATAGTGTACCTACTTAGAGAATAATTTAAAAGTACGACTTATAATTAATAGGTTTACGGGGTCTTCTTAAACGAGTTGCGAGTTCGGTTTCATTGGGGGCGGTATCGGCCTCCGGAGCGATTGCTGGGTTTTCCGAACTCTCGGAACTTGACGGTCCTGGGTCCTCATTACAATCTGTCCAAGTCTCGGCATCCACCGCTGAAACTAAATCTCCTGGTTCGGCATCGACAGCCGCGCTCGGAGTCGACTCGCTCGCCGGCAAAACCACTGGAGAAGCCTGAGCTGTCTCGTCAGTCAACAGTTCCTCTGCAGGCGCCGAACTAGTATCCTCCGACTGCAGAACGACTGGAGGGACCGGTACTGTTTCGTCTGTCGACAATGACCTCGGAATCGCCGGAACCGACTCAAATGACGTCAGTATAATCGGAGGAAGCGGGTCATCACTCCCGTTGACTCCCGTTGTTGGCCGCTGATCTATTCCCGGTGTAGGCAAGACATCGCTCGAACTTTTATCTACCAGGGCCAGTCCACTCTCCCCCTTAAACTCGTATATTTGGTTCCTATGTCTTTTAATTGTACGCTGCGATTGTTCTAAAATTACTAGGTATGCTGATTTACCAAGTTTCTTTTTAATTAAACCTTTTGACCATGAAACGTTTGGGCCAGCGTAAACTTTCACAAGCACTAAGTCTCCCACTTTAAAATGTACGTTTCTATTCCCACGGTACTGAATCACCTGTGAACACTGATTTTTGCTAACAGTTTCCGCCAATGCCGCATCGGATACTTCCGACGATGGTTTTAATAAATCTAACCGGCAACGCAAGGGTTTGCCGAACAAGATTTCTGCGGGAGATCGGTTTGTTGTGGAATGTACGGAATTCCTATAATAAAAAAGGAATTCATTTAGTTTTAAATTTATGTTATTTTTTTTTGTTCCCGATAACACGATACCTTTTAAGGCCTTTTTTATTATTTTTACATAACTCTCGGCTTGGCCGTTACTAGCCGGATTATACGTCGGACTCGTGATAAGTATTATTCCATTAAATCTGCAAAATTCCTCAAATTCGGCAGAAACGAACGATGGCCCATTATCCGTACAAATGGTATGGAATATACCAAACCTCGCCATTAGTTCGCACAAAATATTAATCACTACTTTCGTGCCATAACCACTGCTCACGTCGTAAACTTCCACCCATTTCGAGTACGCATCGACTGCTACTAAGTACACCCTATTGTTTACGGGACCCAGAAAATCTAGGTGCACCCTATGAAATGCTTCAGGTGGAAATTTCCAAGGTGTCAGTGGCGCGCGCCGCGGCGCGGGGCGCAGCTGCGCGCACACCGCGCACGCCGCCGCCGCGCGCTCCAGGCTCGCGCCCTGGCCCGGCCACCAGAAACGAGCGCGCGCTTCCGCTTTCATTTTCGCTACACCTAAGTGCCCCCGGTGCAACTCCGTTAATATTAAGCTAGTTAATACTTCCGGAATGACAAGTCTGCTTCCCCTCATAATGCAACCTTTTTCGAATGACAACTCTGTTCGACAGTCAAAAAATGGCCTGATTTGTTTATCTGTTATTTTACGCGGCCATCCTTCTTTTATATACCTAATTATTTGTGACAATACCGTATCCGATTCCGTTGCGCGCACGACATCCCGCAAAAGGGCTGGCGGCGTACCGTTTTCCACAACGAAATGAACAAAGGACGCGAGGTCTGAGTCATCCGCCGTAGCGACCGCATCGCATGCACTCTCGCGCTCGAGTGATGACGTATGCGTCTCCGCCATGGAGCGACTGAGGAAATCGGCAGCATTGTGCGCGCTGCTTACATATTCAATCACATAATTGTAGGCAGACAGGAATAAAGCATATCTTTGTAATCTATTAGCGGAGACCTCCGGGATACCTTTCCCGGGACGAAAAATTGACAGGAGTGGTCTGTGGTCAGTTCGTAATAAGAACGGTGTGGCTCGACCGTACAGGAACTGATGAAATTTCCGAACTCCGAAAATGATTGCCGTGGCTTCTTTCTGAATTTGACTATATTGTTTTTCGGCCGCATTTAAACTACGAGACATATAAGACACCGGCCGTTCCACACCATTCTTATCTTGCTGAGATAAAATTGCTGCAAGACCGAAAGGTGAGGCATCCACTGTGAGAATGATTTTCGCATCGGGGTCGAAATGCGCAAGCGTATTATCGGATGACAGTGCCTTTTTAATTGTTTTAAATGCATTTTCTTGGTCTTGTGACCACTCCCACTTTACGTTTTTCTTTAACAGTTTATGTAAAGGATACAGAATTCCTGAAGCGTTATTTATGAACGTTCTGTAATAGTTTACTAAACCTAAGAAAGATTTTAATTCCGTAATATTACTGGGATGCTTAGCGTTCACTATAGCTTGTACTTTCTCCGGTGACTTATGTAACCCATGTCTATCTATTACAAAGCCTAAGTAGGATACCGAGTCCTCAAAAAAGCTACATTTATCCTTTTTCAAAATCAGACCTGCATTTCCTAACCGTTTGAACACTTCTTGCAGCCGAGCGAGATGCTCTTCCCGCGAGCTGCCTGTTATCAGAATATCGTCCAAAAATTGGAGCACCCCGTCTATGCCCGCTAGAATTTTCTCCAGGGTCCTTTGGAAAATCGATGGTGCCGAAGATAACCCAAACACGAGCCGAGTGTGCTTATATAATCCTTTATGTGTATTTATGCAGGTTAAAGATTGTGAATCGGGATCTAATCTCAACTGATTGTACGCTCCAGATAAATCTAGTTTTGTAAATTGCAAGCCGCCGTGCAGTTTAGCAAATAATTCGTCAATGCGCGGAAGTGGATATTTATCAACGATGAGTTGTTTGTTCAACGTGGCGGAAAAGTCTGCGCACAACCGAATGCTATTATCTTTTTTAATGACGGGAACAATTGGGCTGGCGTACTCCGAAAAGGATACCGGTTCAATAATTCCCAATTCCTGCAGTCTATTCAGCTCCTTTTCCAACTTGTCCCGTAGTGCAAAAGGCACAGGCCTAGCTTTGTAGAAAACGGGGCACGCGTCCGGTTTTAAATGTAACTTGACCTGTATATCCTTGCAACAACCTAGCTTATCAGCGAACAAATGGCGATTTCTCTCTAATAACAACGGTATATCCTCCAATATTTTACATGATTGAATTGGGCACATTTGTAAATTAAATTTCGCCATAAAATCTCTCCCAATTA
Organism: Eudemis profundana; assembly: GCA_947034925.1. Taxonomy (NCBI): domain Eukaryota; kingdom Metazoa; phylum Arthropoda; class Insecta; order Lepidoptera; family Tortricidae; genus Eudemis; species Eudemis profundana. The sequence goes on from OX344809.1 coordinate 5,840,895, forward strand.
ACGGTGGTCCGCCGTTTTTTATCACAAAAACTTCAATATCTCCCGTTTTACCTTTGTATGAAAACGGTAACACTATTGTGCCTAGACAATCAATATGAGTACCATTGTAGCTCCGCAGAATTTTGTTGCTTTTCTTTAACGGATGGAAACTAAATTTTTCTAAGTATACCGCCTCTGATATGGCTGTCACGGCCGAGCCGGTGTCGATTTCGAATTCTAAAGAAATATCGTCCACAACAATCGATTCCTGCAACGGTTCTCCACGGAGAGAACGAATATTAAATATTAATCGCTTACCATCGTCGTTGTCATCCGAACAGCATTGAAGGAAATACTGCCGCGAATCCACTTTTTTAGCATTACAAACTCGTATCAAATGCCCTTTCGAGCCACACTTCCTACACGAGGAATTACGAAATCTGCACTTCCTGCTCTCATGACCGAAATAACCACAAACCGAGCACTGAGGTTTGATCTTGGAATCCTGCGAGGTGCTGCTTCCTGACCTCGGCGGCGGCGGAGATTCGCGGGGCGGCGCCCGCGCCGCTATCTTGTGCACGTCGAGCGGGTGAGCGGGCGCGGCGCCGGCTGCCGGGCTGGCGTGCCCCGCTGCCTGCTGCGCTCCCTTACGAGCACAACGCACACTTTCTGCTATCTGAACCGCCTTCGCCAATGTGAGACCATCCATGGACTCGCCGAATAGACGATCACGTTCCGGTCCCCCGGACATTCCTAGCACGAACCGGTCTCTCAGGGTCTCTTCTAAACCACTCGCTGCAAAACCACAATGCATGGACAGACCGCGGATCCGAGCGGCCCAGTCTACAAAAGATTCGCTACTCTCTTGAATGGCCGAAAAAAACTTATAACGTTCTGCGAAACCACATTTTTTCACTTCAAAATGGCCGTCTAATAATGAAGTCACTTCACCGAAAGACAAACTGCCGATCTCCTTAGGCAATGCCAATGTCGTTGCGAGTCTGTAAGTAGTTTCTGCTAAGCTACTCAACAATATAGCCCTGCGTTTTACGCCCGATTTATCTGTTTCTTCCCCAATCTCGTTTGCTAGAAACCATTGTTCTAGGCGGCCCTTGTACAATTTCCACTCCTGATTTTCGTGATTAAACACACTTAATGCACCGAATGTCACTTTTGCCATGGTTTTTTTTCTTGCACACGCGAAAAGGTCCGTTTGGGGTCGTCGCCACTGTTATTTAGGGAGGAAAAGGGGTCCGAGAAATCATACGCGTTTGTAAGAATAGTAACAAAATACTTATTCGTAAATAACCATTTATTCATTTATAAATTATATTACATTTATTATGTTATTTTCCAAAGTAATCAATCTATATAAAAGGGTTTTAATAATTATAATTACACAGAAACAGTTGCAGAGTATCTACATAAACACAATACAACATTAAAAAATAAATAAATAAATAAACATAATAACAACATTGGTTAAGCTAACTTAATACTTAACTTCGTTCCTCGACGACAGCCGAACATAAAGTGAGGCCGTCTTGCCGGGGACAGGTATTTATAGCGATTCCACAACTGCACAACAACAAGTGACGTCACAGTCACCCCACCGGACATCGTACGATCGAAGTATTATTTCAAACAGTTATCAGTTAGGTTTATTTAGTATTAATTAATAAGTTTGGCTACAAAATAACAATTTGTAAGTTATGGAACCAATTAACGTTATGGATTAATCAATTAAGAAATTTATACTAACCTTATTACATCTATTAAGTGACTCAAATGACTAAATGTCACATTGCTGTGTGGAACTTGCTTTTAAAAGTGAAATGTTGCAATAAGGTAAGTAAATATCATATTAAAATAAAATCATTATTATTTTTATCTAACACGGCCATACTGACATGTGCTTCGTCCTCGAAGTACACAAAAAAAAACAATGCATTAGTAAATATACACATTTTTTGATTTATTACAGTTATTATTCATTGTAACAGTTAGTTTACATTTCAACATTGCTCTGCTCCACCTCTAACATTAGGGGACGCAGCAGCAACGGTCACTGCGTTATACAATTCATACATCGCTAGTCCCACACCTGCTGCACATGAGACGGACTAGATAAAGCAATGACTTCAGCAGTTTCAAAATCAACATCATAGATAAAACATTTGCTAATTACATTATAATTGTATAATCATCTCCTCAAACATAAATATTATTTCTAATTAACACATATTTTATTTAATTTTCCTCTATTAATTCACCTGGCCACAGTCTCAATTTATCTTTAGCTACTGTAATATTCCTTAGTCTACCCATACCTCTAAGCGCAAATCGATCATTAGGAAGGAGCGTTGCTATTTCATAAGGTCCTTTATACTTAGGGCTGAGTTTAGCGTGACGTCTATGATCTTGGCTTACATATACTGTATTTCCGACTTGAAATACCTTGTTATTTCGTCTGACTGTATTAAAACGACTTTGAAATTTATTTGCTGTTGAACATAAACGTTGATAAGCTAATTCCCTATCAGCCCTAACATCACTGTTGCTTTCTGAAATGTCTACTTCATTTAAACGAGCTTGAACCGAGGGTATATTTGCATTACATCCTATAAGCAATCTAGTCGGAGTAAATCCTGTCGATTTTTGAACAGTAGTATTTATCGACTGTTGAACTATCCACAAACTGTTCGGCCAATCTGACGTATAATTACACATAGTATTCAGCATATTAATGACTGTAGAGACATATCGTTCTATTTGACCGTTTCCCCTCGGGGTTCCTGTAGCAACCATGTGATGTTCTATAGACAATTCTCTAAAAAGGGACTGGATTTGTTGACAGCTAAAATTAGTGCCCCTGTCTGTAATAACATTTGAAGGGGTACCAAATAGAGTAATAGTGTCTCTAATTATGGGGACTAATTCTGGGGCACTTAAACTTTTAAGTGGCTTCAGTATACAGAATTTTGTAAATCCATCGACCAATAAAAGTATATACTTATATCTCTCATTTGTAAGTGGAAAAGGCCCTGTACAGTCCAAGTGGATAGTGTGAAACGGCACGGGTGTTTTATTTATGGGATGTAAGAAACCCTGTTTCGGTCCCGAGTGTCCCTTACGTTCAACGCAAGTCCGACAGTGGTACAAGAATTTACGTACGAAAGTAGTCATACGAGGAAACCAAAAATGTTCCCGGAGTTTTTCTAATGTTTTATGAAACCCTACATGGCAATTTTCATCATGAAAAAGTCGAAGCAAATCTAATCTAGTCCGTTTTGGTACGTATAGTTTAGGTTCTCCTGATTGTAGTGAAGCCTTGTAAAACAACAAATTATCCAAAAATAGATATCGATTCGTATCAATTTCACCAGCTAAAACCCGACTTATCAAATGTTGTGTTTCGGGGTCATTTTGCTGAGCTGTTTCCAACCAAGACTGAGGTTCCTCTATTAAATTTACTGTATCTGAAGTGGTTGAGACATTTACTACAGGAGTGTCAACAGGGTTACGACTAAGATAATCGACATGTCCGATATATTTACCCTTTTTATAAACGATTTCAAAGTCAAAATCCTGCATGAATGTCCACCAACGAGCAACACGAGGGGACAAATCTTTTTTGTTCGTAGTGCATTTGATTGCATTGCAATCAGTTATAATTCGGAACTTGATACCAAGGAGGTAGACTCTAAAATGTTTTAGAGCATTAAATATAGCCAAAGTCTCCAAATCGTAAGAACAATACTTAGATTCAGCAGGTGATGTTCTCTTACTAAAATAGGCAACGACGTTTTTCTTATTGCCTATCCTTTGAACCAGTATGGATCCGTAACCCAGAGAACTAGCATCAGTATATAATTCTGTTTCTAGCTTCGGATCAAACACAGTTAAAAGTGGTTTACTGGATAATTTATTGATGACATAGGCCCTAGCTGAATCCTGCTCTGAAGTCCATTCCCATTTTATATTATTTTTAGTTAGTTTGGTAATACAGGCTGTTCGAACCGCAAAATTTGGAATAAATTTACGAAAGTAACTCGCAAGACCCATAAATTGGCGTACCTGTTTAACGGTAGTAGGAGCAGGAGAATTAATTAAAGCTGCTATTTTGGATTCACTAGGCCTCACACCGTCTCGAGAAATATGTCGCCCTAAATATTCGATATTATCAACAAAGAATTTACATTTGTTCAAATTTATTGTAAATCCGGCATCGTTAAGTGCTTTTACCGTTTGTTCTAAGTATTCTAATCCCTGTTCCATAGTTTGAAACGGAATAAGTAGGTCATCGATGTATACTAATAGAAATTTCAGATGTTCCACAGCCTTCGTTATTGCCCTTTGAAATACGGATGGACCATTACAAATACCAAAAGGCATTTTTACAAATTCGTAATGGCCCCCTGGTGTGACAAATGCCGTATATTTAATTGAATCAGCGGCCACGGGAATTTGATAAAACCCATTCTTCATGTCTATTGATATGAAATAATTGGCTTTGCCCAGTCTATCTATTTGGTCCTCTATGAGAGGGAGAGGATATCGGTCTTTTTCTAAAATTTTATTTAAAGCTCGAAAATCCACGCAAAGTCGGTCACTGCCATCCTTTTTTTTTACTAGAATGACAGGACTAGCGAAGGGAGAGTTGCTTTCTCGAATAATGTTTTTATTTAGTAATTCCGAGATAATTTCATCAACCTTCTCCCTCTCAGTCGGGGCTAACCGGTATGGTCGATAGTTTACAATTTCATTAGTTTTGACACGTAGCGTAAGTTCACCAGTTCGTACAGTACCAGTACCATCCAACACAGAAGGATATTTTTCAAAAATATTGTTTATCTTTTCTTGTAAACCAGGATCTAGATGCTGGACCCTTGATGATAGTTCACAAAATTTAGAGAGATGAGACACTAAGTTCACTTCTGTGTTGCATTGCACTGGTTTCCTAAGAAATCGGGATCCGGAGGAGTCCGTAATAATCTCTACGTCCGGATGGTTAACGATATTCCTACCAATGAGAAGATCATAGCTAAAATCACTGTCTCTAAAAACGTACATGTCCAGCTCTACACATATATCTTCAAATTGAACAGGAGCACACATTATAGCAAACACATGCATCTTATTGTTGCCTATTCCTTTGATATAAATTGATGTAGGTACAAGATGGCATCCTATTTTTCTTGCTATCGATTCTTTAATTAAACTACAACTTGCGCCAGTATCTAATAAGGAGTTTATTACATGTCCGTTGATTGTCACCTTTGTAAGTTTTAGTTCAATTTGCCTAAAAAATTGGCTTCTGGATTGGGGGTCAAATTTACTGACGCTGAATTTTTGTAATAGCAGACGTTTTCTGTGTGACCAATTTTTTTACAATAGGTACATGTCTTAACAGGTCTAGGATTATTTATCATAGGACCTTGTGGTGCCATATTTGTCGTAGGACCTTGTGGTGTCACATAAGAATTCGTTAAGGGTGATCGTCTATTTTGATTGTTTGGACAAGCTACTTGCAAATGACCAATTTTATTGCAACTGAAACATTTTCTTTCGCCGTTAGGCCTCGGGCGTTTGTTTCCATTTAGTCCTGAATCATCCTTGTTATTATTTTCTAAGGGTCTCTTTCTAGTTTTTACATAGCTTGAAAGGAGTGAAATTAGGGCAGCAGTTGTGGTTACCCCATTATTTAAGGACGCCATTTTGATATCAACGTCAGATATACCACCACAAACTATTTCAATCAATTGCAATTCCGAAAATGAAATTTTTGTGTTACGTAGTAACCGTAATTTTTCCCTTGCATATTCTCCATACGATTCCGCGGACTCAGACGAGTATAACACAGCCTTACTAAGCCTTTCGGATAGGTTTTTTTTTTCAGGGTAAGCATTAATAATGTCCCTGCGAAAATTTTCCCATGATCTACCGTCCGAAGGGTCCCAAGATTCTAACCAAGTCAAAGAGGAGCCCTTAAGGGCCTTACCGGCTTTAGCGGCTGTTTTGATGCTGCTCCAAGAGAACTCCTTCGCGAGGAGGTCAATACTGTCGCACCAACTCGTGGCCCCGCAGTCGTTTTTCTCAGGATCGAAAACCGGCAGCGCGATGTCGTCATCCTTATGATGTGAACTTGTAACAGCATCACGGATCGCCTTCAGAAGACTGCTGATATCACTCGATTCCATATCTGAAATAATTAGTGTAATTGTATTAGTGAAAGCATGGAATATCCCTACTTCTGATGTAAGAATAGTAACAAAATACTTATTCGTAAATAACCATTTATTCATTTATAAATTATATTACATTTATTATGTTATTTTCCAAAGTAATCAATCTATATAAAAGGGTTTTAATAATTATAATTACACAGAAACAGTTGCAGAGTATCTACATAAACACACTACAACATTAAAAAATAAATAAATAAATAAACATAATAACAACATTGGTTAAGCTAACTTAATACTTAACTTCGTTCCTCGACGACAGCCGAACATAAAGTGAGGCCGTCTTGCCGGGGACAGGTATTTATAGCGATTCCACAACTGCACAACAACAAGTGACGTCACAGTCACCCCACCGGACATCGTACGATCGAAGTATTATTTCAAACAGTTATCAGTTAGGTTTATTTAGTATTAATTAATAAGTTTGGCTACAAAATAACAATTTGTAAGTTATGGAACCAATTAACGTTATGGATTAATCAATTAAGAAATTTATACTAACCTTATTACATCTATTAAGTGACTCAAATGACTAAATGTCACATTGCTGTGTGGAACTTGCTTTTAAAAGTGAAATGTTGCAATAAGGTAAGTAAATATCATATTAAAATAAAATCATTATTATTTTTATCTAACACGTTCTTCGTTTACAGAGCTATAATCAGACTGACTCAAATGTGGGTACCTTCCGCTAGACAATGCGGTCCAACTTAAAGCTACCCCCAAGTTCCTAGACTCAAACACCTAAGCGTACACAAATACCTAAGCGTGTGACATAATTAAAGAGACGTTTACGAGGCATGATACTTTCTGCAGATTCCTCTTATTTTGCCTTTGACAATGTAAATTGTAAAGTCCATCGTTGAGTTTAATAGAAGTAAAAAAGACACACTAAATATTTCAGGGTAAAATATATCATTGTAGCATTTTAGTAGTACATTACAGAACTAGGGTGGTAAAACAAAGAAAGGCCTAGATCACAGATGTTTGCGGCCCGAGCTGCAAGCGAGGGACGTAAATATGCGATCGAGGGCTTTCTTTATTGCCGCCCGTGTTGTCTACATAATTTTATGTCTACACTTGGCCAGAAAGCGGCTTTTTCCGTACGCGTAGCGTGCGGTAAAATTCACTTCATGGGCATAAATATAAATTCATTGCAGCATCTTATTCCGCCAATGTAAAAATAAATAAAATAGCGAAAACTTACAAATCACAGCCACTTTAATTGCAAACTAACCAAATTATACTAATAAATTTCTTCAGAAATAATTACGATTTTAGTCCTATTCATAAAAATCTGCTTAATAATAGCGAACCTGACGATGCAACTTTGATGTCTCCCACATAGAGAACGACAACCTGGTGAAGTGAGTACAGAAAGCTTAACTATTGTTTGTTGAGAATGTCTTTGCTCGGAGACATGTGCGACTAGTAGAAAACTAGTTTGACCCAAATTTGAGTTGAGATCACTTTTCGTGCGAGTACACTAGTTCCACATGCACTCTTTTCTCACTATCTGTAGGTAAAAAACGAACCGAAACGATATTAGCCCCAGGGTGATAGTCCACTGTCACGAAGAGCAGTTCTGATTCACCGTTACCGATGCATTTATAAACACTAGCTTCTGTATCACTCGTTCCTGTCTTATGTGTTATAGTTGTCGCATTCACGATGTCTGATTTCAGCTGCCTCGGGTTTGTCATGGCATTGCCATCAATATATTCAAGACGCAGTGATGCAACGTCATTTCTAGTACAAAATACGTGATATTTCTCTCCAGGTGGTACAGCATATGCGGGAATCCCATGACCTAATATATGCCGAACGCTCGACGGTGCTATGGATATCATATTCATTCTAACAGTTAGTTTCCGCGCAACCAGTTGTAACATCCTTGCAGCTATAAGCATAGTTACCCACGGTCAGCCTCAGAAAGGACTTGGTCGTCGTTGAATTTACTGCTTCAGCTTGCAAGTATGTTTCCGTGTTCTGGATTCGGAGTTTCGAAAAATCGTTACCAGTGCAGTACAATGTGATGTCTCAAAATATTGATTTAAACTTTCACGATTTTCACTCATTATTATAAACAAAACGGGACTTATCACCCCCGTCACCTGCGGTCTGTTGTTAGCTCGTTATTCAACAGAGCACGTGACCTTTGTGACCCAGAATTTTTGGATAACGAGTTGTCGCATGTGCAGAAGGTCCTCGGGTGGAACGGATACAAGGTGAACGGGCGGCAGCCGAGAAGGAAAGCAAAGGAAAAGCGTCCTGGCGTTCAGAGACAACCAGCGTTCATGCCTTATGTGAAGGGGATAACGGATAAAGTCGGTGCAGTACTAGAAAGGTACTCGATTAAAACTGTGTACAAACCGTTATCGAAGGTCACGAGGCATGTAAGATCACCCAAGGATGTTATTCCTTTACAATCGCCGGGTGTTTACAGGGTTGGTTGCAGTTGCGGGAGTTCTTATATTGGGCAGACCAAGCGCACCATAGCGGAAAGGGTCAAAGAACACATCGCGGCTGTTAGAAAACTCCAAGTAGACAAATCGGCTATAGCGAAGCATGTGTTGGAGTCTGGATCAAACCACTGGATGGAGTTTCATAATACCAAGATCCTGTCTACAGAACGCAATTACTATAGTAGAATTGTCCGTGAAGCGGTTGAAATCAAAAAACACCGCAATTTCAATCGGGAAGATGGGTTTAAGCTTTCTTCGTCGTGGAATCCAGTCATCAGCATGTGTCAATATCATCAAGTGTCTTCCGGCAAATCGCCTGATGTTGTTAGTGTTGTGTGTCGGCCGAGTGACAACCCTAATATGCAAAGTATTAATCAAGACCAAGTGCGGGTAGTTCGGAAAACCCGCGCGGCTAGAAGATGTTGACACCCGCCTCGCCAGTCCCTTCGCGACCATGGACGTCACGGCACGTCCGAAACGTCGAGGTAATATCATGTTTTTAATGTGATGTCTCGTCCGAATGGTATATTGATTCCGGCGCCACCAAAGATTTCCACACTTGCAGTGATGATGGTTATTGTTGGTTTGAGATGCGGTAGGTCACACGCGTTGGTATTCTCAGTATATTGAGTGATATGGGTTAAGAGTACTGCCTCAACCAATCCCATTGCCACTAGCAGCTTCAGTACCTTCGCTTGAATAGTCATTACGAGTATGGTCGGTTACATAATACGTAATGAGTCAGTGTTTCGGCGATGTCAATTTATACAGGAATTTGTGTTCAAAATTTCCTCACGGACTTTTACGTATGAATGAATAAACGTCATCATGAGCATACTTTCCATTTGATTTTGAATATATCGGCAAACGTATATTGTCGTTAACTATAATTTGTCTTAACTTAATGCCTTTCCTATCGACAAAACACGTTTGCCACGCGACTAAAACGGCTTGAAAATCTCAGCAATGAATGAAACAACTCATACATTTTGGGACCTAGTCCAAAAATCAAATGAAAACGTCGGAAGTGATAAAATACCGTTTATCTTCGTGTAACTAGCCCAGCTAGACTGGCTATTTTTAAACAGGTCTGAAAGCGTGGGCCGTCTGACTGATATCACAAAAATGGGCCGTACATTAGCCAAAGTCTGCTATCAATGTTTCTGCGAAATCTATTTCTGTGCCAAACATATTGGTGTCTAAGGTTTCATAGAATGGAGCCTGTTGTCTTTCCGTCTGTTGGTCAGTCTTTTTTTATTTCATCTTGGGCAGGTGGGTAATCTGGGTCAATAAATAGTAGGTCTATGGTTTCCCCTGCCTATCGTAAAAAGCGAATAAAAGGGAATGTCAAGTTTGCGAAACCTTTAAGAATATGGTGAAAAACGTTTTGACCTAACACAAGACACGGCATGACGTGAGATGAGATGGACCGCAGTGCGTAAATTCTGAGATCCTGGAGTTCTTGACTCGGGGTTGCGCAGAAGTCGAAAAACATAGAAAAACAGTTTAAAAAGACAAAAGCTGCATGCATGTTGTTGGTGATAAATAAATACATCGTGCAGGCCTTATTATTTACTTGGCCTATATTTTATATCACCCATATCTAAGCCACTTTTGTCGTAAAACATTGTGTCAAACAAGAATTATGATGTTCTTAAGCGAAGCTTTTACTGACAAAACTCTATCATAATCGTTAACTCCAAATGTGGCAAGCCATAAGCAAGATGTTAAAGTTCGATAGGAGGCGTCAAACGCTTTGTCCCCTAGAAGGACTATGACCAATTGGGCAAGTTATAAAGTAATAAAAAGGTTATAAAACATCTATTTGAGTACGCCATAAATTTGTCTAATATCCGCAATTTGGTTGATGGAATATTCTGGTGAAATTTAGGGAGTAGGTAACAACTAAATAAAATCTTTATATTACTTGCGCTTGAACTATACTACTCTTTCAACTATCACAACCGTCGGGCTACGTGGCGGTAGACTAGCCTCAGCAAAACCTCAGCACCACCCGTTAATGAAATTCTATCAGGAATGAAAATGAGCAATGGAGTTTCCTCATACCACAATGATCTAGTCTCCTGGATCCAAGTGAAAAAATGAATACATTGCCATAAAAGTCGAAAGTACAAAGGCTGGAGTCTTAGAACTTTTGTCGTTTGAATTAAGGTCTAACACGGGTGTCTCAGTTTTTCGCTGTAATAGTTGATATTACGAGTATGAGGAATACCTAAAGTTAACTTTGAATTGTAAATTATTTGTGTTTAAATATAAATCACTCACGGCTTCGATATAAGTATAAATTTCTTCTAAATATTTAGTTCTGTATAAAAAAACGTATGGATATTCAGGGTAAGTTTATTTACATGGAGTCAGGACTTAATGCGGGAGTAGTTTATTCAATTCAGAAGGCACGTATAATATATGTATTGCATGCTTTGGACGAGTCTAAAAATCGTAACCGTGTAACGATATAAATAAAATAATGGACTTATAGAATATACATGCACTTCCTTCTAAATTGTCTGACATCTGGCTGGCTCGGAGCCAGATCTGATACTAACTGGATATTGGTTCAGTGGTATCAAGGTTTCACCAGTCGATGTAAGAAATGAAACGTTCGTGGATATTATAAACGTAAGTCAGCGGCCACGCCTGTCTGTTTGTTCGCGATAAACTCTAAGAGTTGTTAAGAATTTTGACTGCAATATTTTTCCCTAAGGGTGCGTTTCCACTGTCGCGGAGCTGGACGGGGGGAACGGACTGTCAGTTAACCAATCGTTCCTGAGTCTTTGTTAGTTTCTAATAATGAGAGTGTTTAGAAATCATAAATCCACCATCTGGCAGCAGGGTGGTGAAAGGTCTTTTTGACAGTAGGCGCCAAGATCCACCAATCACACCACCTGATTTTGACATCTACTGCCAAATAGACCTTTCGCCACCCTGCTGCCAGCTGGTGGATTTCTGATTTCTAAATACCCTCGAAACTTTTATCTCTTCGAGTCCTACGTAAACCTCGGATGCAACCTAACTTTTTGCTTTTAGTTTTATTATTTGTGGTCTACTGTCATATTCTTATTATTATGTGATTTAGTAAATTGATTTTTGTTCATTACTTATTTACCGATTAATATGTACATATATTTGTCTAGTACTCATACCTACTTAGTACAAGCGTTGCTTACTTTGGGACTAGGTCCTTTTGCATAATTCTGTCCTTTAATATTTATTTATTCTTTACTATAACACAATTCAGTTCATGATTACAAACATGTTATTAGGTAGAATTTGAGACATCTGCCATATGCCACATATAAATCTTATGACACTATACGCTCGAATAAATCATTTTGTAACAAATAGCAGTCGTTTCACGAGATTTACCATCTCAACCTAGTTTACGACGGTAAAATTAAAAATCAAAATCAAAATCAAAATCAAAATTCTTTATTTTGCGTAAAAATGTGGTACATAAGGTATAGGGTTTTACATTGTTTGAGGTTTCACACATTTTACCAGCAACTGGCATGCAAAATATTAGTTATTAGAGAAAAAAGCGAGTGATAAATACAGTTATCGTCCATGATCCATTATCAAATTAACAGTAAGATGTACGCTATAAAGTAAATAATAAATGTTGAATAGTAATAAGTCACAATCAATTACAATTTTGCAGCATACTTAGCAATGAATTTAATGTCAGCGATATCAGATAATATGTAGGAATTGAAATGTCAGAGTATATTATATTCGAATATGGATAATTACAATTAGACACACTTATTTGAAATATTCAAAATATTCACTTACAGAGTAAAAACAGTTTTGCACTAACCAACGTTTTAATTCGCATTTAAATGTATTCAAAGGTAGGTTTTTTATATCTCCGTGTAAGGTATTATAAACAGAAATAGCCATACAATAAGTGTTCCTACTATATAGTCTTGTTTTCTTTACTGGCATTACCAAACGATTCGGATCTCTTGTATTAAAGTTACATGTGTCTTTACGTGTCTTAAATAGTAATGGATTTGTTTTAACAAATAAGCAGATTTCATAAATATACATGCATGGCACAGTTAACAAATTTAGATCCTTAAATAATGGTCTGCAAGAAGTTAAAACATCTACGTTGCATATTGACCTAATACACCGTTTTTGTGCCAACAGTGCTTGACTTGCGTGATACGAGTTACCCCATAAGAGGATACCGTAACGGAGCAAAGAACATACATATCCATGATACGCCTGTATTGCAACATTTTTGTTGCAGATTTTCGTTAATCGCCAAAGAGCATACGAAAATGAATTTATTTTGCTACATAACTTGTCAATATGTTCATTCCAGGAGCATTTGTCATCTACTGTTATTCCCAGAAATGTGGTTTCAGAGGACTCTTTTACCGCTTCATTTGCATAGGTGATTCTCAAAGAGCGTTTTTTGCCGTTTTTATTTATAAACTGTACGAATGTGGTTTTACCTATGTTAGCCTTTAAATTATTTTTGCGTAGCCAATCCATGATTTTAGAGACAACCTCATTTATATCGTCATTATATGTTTGTACATTGTCACAAGGTATAACAACCGACAAGTCATCAGCAAAGAGGGTGCAGTTGAACGAAGTGACATCTGGAAGATCATTGATGTACATTAAAAAGAGCAGTGGTCCTAGAACACTACCCTGTGGCACACCAACTGCATTTACCATGATCGAGGAGTTATACCTAGTTACTATATTTCTCGAATTCATATTAGTTACTTCTACAAACTGACTTCTACCACTTAGATAGCTTCTTAGCCAATCGTTCACTATTCCTCTGATCCCATAGAGCTCACATTTAGCAAGAAGTATGTCATGAGATACGAAGTCAAACGCTTTGCTCATATCAAAGAAGACGGCAGCAACTGACATACTCTTATCAAGATATTGGAAAATATTATTCATTAAAGAAAAAGCAGCTAGTGATGTGGACTTCCCCTTTTGGAACCCATACTGCTCTGCTTTAATTATTCTGTATTTCAGCAAGAAACTGGTTAAACGTTTGTGCATGGCTTTTTCAAATATCTTTGATATGATCGGTATAAGTGAAATAGGTCTGTAGTTTTCTACGCTTTGTTTACTACCTTTTTTATGAAGACATTTGACTAATGATATTTTGAGAGGTTCTGGGAAAGTACCAGTTGTAAATGATAAATTGATCAGATAACTTAGTACAGGTGAAATTTGTAGTTTGCATAATTTTAATATATTCGTTTGTATATCATCATAACCAGTAGAATTAGTCGGTTTGAGTGAGTTTATAAAATTTACTATTTCATGTTCATCTGTGGGAGTCAAGAAAATATTCGAGTTATTCGGTTTAATAAGTGACGTATCAGACTGTTTATTAACAGAACTAGAGTTGGTTAGATTAATGAAGTAATTATTAAAGGTATTAGAAATGTCAGTAGGTTCATTTACAATTTCATCATTAACAATTAATTTATCAATGCTTGTCTTATTTGGATTATTCTTAGTCGTATTTTTAATAATATCCCAAGTTGCTTTGCACATGTTTTTCGATTTAGCTATGTATTTCGTATTAACCATTTTCTGAGCGTGATAAATACATCGTTTGAGTATTTTAGAATAATTTTTATATTTGTTTTTGTAGTGGTTGTGGTTTGGTTTACCTTTGTGTTTATAGTATTTAAAGCGCAAGTGTCTCCTCCCGGTTGTAGATTTTTTAATGCCTTTAGTAAACCAATTAAGACCTTTTGGTTTAATCGTGTGTTTAACTTTATTGACGGGGAAGCATAAATTATAAAATAGAGTGAAAAGGTCATAGAAATCAGCAAATGCCTTTATCAAGTCACTTTCGTTGTAAACATCGGACCATGTTAATACATCCAAGCAAGTAAGAAACTTTAAGATATTTTCTTCACTGTAATCTCTTTTATAGTAATACCAATACAAGATTGGTTTAGTTTTATTGACGATAGAAAAAGCAATACTTTGGGCAGTTTCATGGTCTGATAAACCTAAATTATAAATCTTTGTACTAGCTTCAGGGATATTAGATAATATTTGATCAAGGCATGATTGGTTGCGGGTGGGGACTTTAACATGCAATTTAAAATTACTTGCTGACGCAATTTTTTCGAGCTCTTTAGACTTTTCTGTTACCTTTAATATGTCTATGTTAAAATCACCTAAAATAATTAAATTATTATTAGCTTTTGACCTGAGTCTATGCATGAGTTGCTCCAATTTCTGCAGGAAACGAGGCAAATTAGCAGTTGGCGTTCTATATATACATATAATTTTGCATTTCATTGATGGGATCTCTATACCACAACATTCAAATACATAGTCTTCTGAAAACTCTTTTAAGATTGTAATTTCCCGGGTTTTGAAGTGAGCTGGACAGAATATGCAGACTCCGCCTCTTTTTTGATGCTGTCTCGAATATGATGCTACCAGGCGATATCCTGAAATATGCATGTTACTTTCACTTCCTCCTTTCACAAAGGTTTCGCTAAAGCATAACACATCAAATCGAGCATTGTTTTCTTCCAATTCATCTAATGTCAGTTCTATTAATTCTTTTTTACTGATGAAACCTGCTATATTTTGATGAAAAATCGTGAGAGTATCATCATTGTCTACGAAAACATTCTTCTTGGGACTGAGAGACCTGTTTGATTAAGCTGATTTTTGGAAAGTATGTAGTTATCAGCTTTTGTTTTAGCTCTTTTTTCACGATTTGAGAATTACCACTTAGAGCAAATTGTAAATTTTTATTCTTAAAATAATAAGGTATTGTCCCTCTTTTAGCATGTTCCATCTTACTAATCCTAGACTTATTCTTTACAATTTTTGGTTGCATTCTATTAAAGGCTAAAAACTTTTTGTCATAATACATAGAGTCCAATATATGATTTATTTTTGAACACAAATTATGTGTTAAATTATAGGTATTCAAGTTTACATCGTTTAAGCTGAGATACTGACAATTACTAAAATTTTTACAATACGTGTTTAGGGTTTCATTTAACTTCCTTTCATTTAAGTGTACACTGTCTTTAACTCCAATTACAATTATGAAAGGTTTTGGGTTCGACTTCAGGAAGAAACTAAGTTCTGCTGTAAGTTTAGTTGGATTACGATCGTATTCACCAATATTTACAATAATTGTGTCATTTGAGGTAGTGTGCAATAATTCGGATGATTTTAAAATGTCGTCGCAACACGCATAGGGCTTAACGACTGCAGATATTGTGTATTTTTCATACTTAGTACCTTCTCTCGAACGTATTAGTTCGGAAGCTAGCCCGCGGCATTGGTTTCCACCTAGAATGTAAATGTGTTTACGTTTACTGCATTTACTGGCCTGCTGTTCGCCTTTTGTGTGTGTTAGACTTGGACAGGTCACGGGTTCAGTTATTTTTTCTTTACTGGAATCCTTGCTTTTATTTGTATGATTGTGTTTGGACTCTTCTTGTTGTTGGTTTTCTTGATTAAATTCTGGTTGTGAACATTGAAGAGCGGTTTGTGTTGACTTATCTTGTCTACTGCTACAATCTACGCTGCTGCATTGTTTGTTATTCTTAGATGTTGATTTACAAATAACTTTTAGTTGTTGAATTTGAAGATTATATTCAGATATTTGTTTTTTCAGGTCGTCATTTTCTAAAAGCAATTTCGTGACATAGTTATCCGAAACTACTAGTTTTTCTTGTAACTGTGTTATCTTAGTGTTCATAATGTCTACTTCATCCTTATAGTTTCGTGTTAGATCTGGACAACTTCTGTTCAATGTGTCATTTTGAAGAATTGAACTGCAAAAACCATCCTCATCAGACAATGAATGGAAGGAATTTTGTACCGGCACATTATATTTTCTCATCGTGATATTATCTGTCGACTTGTGGTGATGTGACTCGGGCACGGGAGATGCGGATGAAGTCATTTCACTCTTTTTTGCAGGAACTTTTGTTGCTTGCTTTGAGGTCGCAGCGATTGCAAGATTTCTTTTTGGTGTGCTGGTTTTCTTCTCCGATAGCTTTCCTTGTTTGCATTTACGACAGGTCCATGCCAATTTACGATCAGCGTCCATTAAATTATAAAGGTTTTCATAATTTATACATTGAAGATCATATGAGAGTTTACACTCCGAACATACAAGGAAATGTTTTCCAAATATTTTTTTATTACACTGGGCACAGTTTGGTTTGGCCGACATTGTGGTATGAAAAGTCAATAATAATAAATATATATAAGTAAATAAACAATCAAAACAGAAAAAAAAAAAAAAAAAAGTTTAAAAGAAACAAAAAGTAATTTTCACTGGGATCGAACTCGGGTCTCGTCGTATTTCAAAGTCTTAACCACCGCACGTTACCACTCGGCCACAGTGTCAACGGGGTGGCGTGTGAAATTGTTCTTATGCTTTCAAGTATGCAATTGAGTGGTTCTGTAAGTCAACATTAGATGGCGTCGTGAATGCGCGAGATTTGACAGCTGTTGTTCGTGAGTTCAAAGTCCATGGTGATTCAAAACATTGAAACGGTCACTGTTCATTTGATTTTATAGTTTTTGTTATTAATGTCACTGTGATTTCTTATGTTTGATTTCGTTTCTTTTTGTACACTCACAGATGTTCGATTTTTTTTTCATAAAACGAACTGTTATGTCTATATTAGTCATATATTGTTCACGTACAAAAATTACAAAATTTTGTCACTTTTAAATTACGCTGCACTCTAATAACAATTTCACAGTCTAGTCGCACGGTTTTCCACACACTAAAGTTCGTTTTGACTTATATTGTCGAAAGTTTATATTTTTAAACACAAATAACACAGAGCAGTTGTTTACATGACGCAAGCGCCATCTACCCTCTGATATTTATTCATAATATTTATTCACGACCAAATGAAGATTGTCACCGTCATGTAACAAACCTAATGTCAATTGAGTACATGGTCCTGTTAAGAGTCGCAAGAAACCTGGACTCTTTGTGTAAAAGTATCCTTAAGGTACCTACCATAGTCATCATCATCATCATCATCATCATAATCATCAGCCCGCAGTCATCCTCAGCCGGACATAGGTCTTCCATAATTCGCACCGCCATATACCTGGTCCGCAGTTCTCCGTATCCAACTTCAGGTCATCGTACGGCACTGGTCGCGCCGCCGGCGAGTAAGCGAGTAAATTGGGCGAGTAATAGTTCACTGCGGGCTGACCAGGCACAGTGCGTGACAGTGTGATCAATCGACCTTTCCAGATCCTTAATGTAATGCCACTCGCCCAACTTTACTCGCTTACTTGTCGGCGGTGGGACCAATGCCTACAGGGCGAGTAGTTCTCGGTTTTCACTCCATGCTGTCCAGCACAACTGGCCGCAAGATCGTTTGTTGCGCGACGGAGCATGATCTGTCACTGTCACTCTGTATTGGGTGGAAAGAGATAGGTAGTATTTCTCGTCCGACAAAATTGTGCTAGACAGCATGGAGTGGAAACCGCGAACTACTCGCCCTGTAGGATGACCTGGAGAGTGACGGAAAGCGGTACAGAACTCGTTTCCCACATCCGCCGTCGGTTCTCCGACGAATATTAATATGGCCCCCATACTGCCACTTCAGCTTGCTTTCCCCAGCGGTATGTTATGTCAGTGATTTTGGTTCTTAGTCGGCTAGTTGTGCTCGAATAGATAGTTCCTGCTGGGTCAAGGTATACCGAAGAAGGGGGGGGGGGGGAGGAGTTTCGGTATACCTCGATAATACCGATATCACCAAGATAAGAAAGATAGCAGTCAGAAAAAAATGACAGTCGAATACTTGCGCGATGTGATTGTCATTTGGATATACGAAAGCCAGTTCGCGTTCCCTCTTAAATATGAACGATGCACAACTAACTGGGTCTTTGCATGGTATATACGAGACTTTATTCGAGGTTCTAATCATGCCGTTCGTTTCACACAAGTAGTGTACGCTGGGAGTGAATAGGACAGCACGATTCGAATTCCGAACGAAGAACTACAAGCGAGTCCTCGTATGCACATGACAGGTATCGGGTTACGTTTCAGTTGAGTTTGAAAACGCTAATTGATGTAAATGTCTGGACTGGAGACCAATGCCCTTAAATAAAACGAATTTAGGTTTATTGGACCCAGTTGTAGACGATGGGACGCATTCTTGAGGAAGCTTCAATGCTATGATTGCTAACTACTTATGACGGAGCATATCTATAGACTATACAGAACGAAGGTGCCGTATTGCAGGCGAGCGAAGTTAAAATAATGGACTTATCTATATGTGATTTTTTTGTATGTTTTAACATACAAAAAAATCAATAAAACGTTGACAACAGGAATACAAATGTTTGTCTAAGTATAACTAAAGTACAGTCCGTGGGGCTTATCAGCACAGACTCTTTTTAAAGAGATTTAAAAGCTGTTGGTTGACGCCACGGGGGACAAGAGAGCTGGCAGCTTCCTCGCTCAGCGCATAAGCATTGCGATTCAGCGAGGAAATGCTGCCAGCGTTATCGGCACTATACCACAGGGGCTTATTTTAGAAATAGGTTTTTAGCAATAGGTGGTTTGTTAATATATTATTAATCTTTTATGAACATAACAAATAACTTATTATACACAATCTCCAATAATTTTAAATAAAACCAAATAACTATTACTAAGTGTAACCTATAAATAGAAAATGCTCCCCAGGTCATTTTCTGTTGACGGGGTGCCCAGGAGGCTGGCAGCGTTGCCCCGTTGCATGGCGAGACTTATTCGTTGTCCGAAATAACTGCCGGCCTTCTGATCGCTTGACGTCTCGATGAGCCGTTTAGAGATGCACGCTGACGGAGGCAAGGGCCCGTCGTAGGACGTCATTCAGGGAGGCGTGGTGTGAAATGCGGCCGGCGCTCCCTGGCAGGATAGGCCGTGGTGTCCCTGTATGACCACGGTCGCTCCACAGCGGCAACGGTGGGGCTCGTTTGTTTTGGTGCCGAGTCGCAGACTGGTGGCTAGACTGAGGGTGGTTTTGTCCAGAAGTGTGCCTGTATTGGCGACGGTAGAGCGTGGAGCCAAAACTCCGACTCCGGCTCCGCCACGGCAAAGAGGTGAGCGCGCTTTGCTGAATTTCGTGCTGTATCGATAGTTTTGATTGTTTTTACTTTAAGGTTTTAGTTTTATTTTTACTTTTAGTTTAGTTCCTCGCTCATTGCATTTATATTAAATAAATGACTTAATCTCCAAGTACAGTCAGCGCCAATAATATGATGAATCTTGGCAGGCATGAATCTGACTCAATCTTATTGCTGTAGTAATAGTGTCAGATGTTTTTGGAGGCTCCGTTTTGTACTAGTGACTGTCCTTAATCCGATCCTAATGATATTTGATAAAGATTAGTTTAGGCCAATTATTTAAAGTTCCAGCATCGAATCGATTGAGGAACCCATCAACCCATTCTACCCATGTGCCCATGACAGAAAAAGTATCAAGGTGTCTGTTCGAGACGAACTAATGAAGTTTATTTGGTTAGAGTGCGGATTCCAGTCAAAGTTAAATACAGACAAGTAGTCACACTTCGGCCGTTTAAGAATGCCCGATACCTTTACCTATACAGGGCCGAGGGGTGTGTAATGATCTATCGAACAACAAATGGTATAACGTTCACAATATAGAACAACATATAACATAATTTCAATGCGTAGAATTGATCAAGAGATAGAATTAACTTTTGATAGAATAACAATTAACATTTACCTTTGCTAGAACCACGATTCATATAATGATCATTTATTATATGTATTCTTACTTTAACATAATGCATAAATAGTATACTCATCATTGGTTAGAACAATATTTTATTCGCAAGGTGGGGTAAGCAAGACGACGAAGCCCCGCTAAGCGCGGCTTCTATTTCCACTCTGAGGAAGACAAGGTGACTAACGAACCTATATCCATATTGAAGTAATGGTGGTTTAGGGGTTTTTCTTTATTCCGGAGGGCTTCGCCCCCCGAGCCCCTTCCTGGGGGGCTTCGCCCCCCGTCCCCCCTTTTTTGATTTGCAGCACTTCGTACCTGCTAAACGTTATTAGTTTATATATTATACCTACTCAATTCATATTATTATGTCCAAAGGCTAATCCGCCTAGTATTATTTCTAATTGTATGAGTTATACATTTTGTTCTTATATAATTTAATTATTCTAAGAAAATAGTATTATATCAATAGTCCATTCTATCAAATGTCCGTTATAATAAATTATATTCTACTAAATGTCTTTCTAATAAATAAATAATATTTCAAATGTCAATTCTATGAAAAGTTGTTTTATCACTTGGGTAGTATATAATTTGATCGTTATATACGTTAAAAATATAAGAAATGTTGTTCTACAGAGTGAAACGCACCCAGGGTCGAGGCGCGGGTGGTGCGATCTGTACTGGGGCATTCTTACGCATTCGCAAAACTTTGCTTGTAGTGCGTTCGTTCACGGCGCACATAATATATCTACAAGCCGCGCGATGTACCTTGTGTAGGAAGAAAAAATACTGCTATTATGACTCTTGTGACCCACGGAGGGTACCCGGTGTTGAAAGTGTCAAGGTCCAGATTCTTTGTACTTATAAAGTTTCGTACTAGGAACAAATGGGTGACGAAATACAAAGAGGCCGTGTTAAATGAAATTGAAATTTTACGATGTCGTTTATTCCATTTGTCCATTATGATGATTAGCATGCGATGATTAAGTGCGTAGTAAAGCTCGCCGTGAGAGCCCGACAATTGAGGCAATTGGCGGGCGCCACTCGTGATGTCACCTCATGGGACTCCTTACCCTAATCAATGAAGCATGTGCTTTACTTTCATTAGCTGACTGAGTCTAGCATCTCCTGTTCTGTACCTTTTTTCTTTGCCGTAGTATGGAAGGGACAGAGGGTGTCGGTGGTGAGATAACGGTGCATATTTAATTAGTTTTACAGTTCTAATGCGATTATAGCTTGCCGTGGGAGCGCCGACAGTAGGCTAGACGACTAAAAAAAAACTGTTTAGTCCGTCAGTTAGATTATTAAATAATATTGTACACATTTTTTTTTCTTTTGTTTGACAAACAAAAAATGACGAGGATAGAGTGCTTAGAAGTTTCGAGTGACGTCACTCCTTGGTACAATTTTCACCTAGGAGTGACGTCACAAGCCCCCACTCCAGAAGTTTGATGATCTATAACTTTGTCGATTTTTAATATTTTGATAAACCAAAGAATACGTGTCCCATATTTTTCTATAATCTAACTGACGGGCTAAATAGAATTATATATTTTTTAACCCCGTCGTCGTCCCTAGTGTGGCAATTGGCGGGCGCCACTCGTGATAACATCCCATGACTCCCTATCCGGTGTCCCCTTGTTTCGCCGACAAACGTTTCATCGAATGTTTCATTTCATCGAATTTTCATTTCGTCGACAACTTTTTTCTCCGAAACCGTTAACTTTTCAGGATTTTCTATGCAATGAGTGCTTATTCCTTATTAAATCCTATGACCCATACCTACTTTTCTTTTCGCCGTAGAGTGAAGAGGACAGGGAGAGTGGTTGACAATACAGCGGTGCGTGTTTAATTACTTCTACAGGTCTAATGCAATTATCCACTCACGTGCTTGATATTTTGCGTTCAACTCTATGCTATCTTGACATAAGGGTGCTGACATGCAGCTATAGCTGCGAAAAGCACGTGAGTGGTTATAACTGTTTGCCTTTTATTTTTCGGCGTTTTGGTTTTGCATGTACGCGGATGGTGTTCAAACGAAATGTTAATTCGCAGAAGTAAACTACGCTTCATTGGTTGGGTTATATTCCCATCCACACTGGTATAAGTAAATAACCTTCGCAGATTCGTATCCGGCAAGCCTTTCCTCCAAATTGCGACTCTCTCAATATGGCGTACGGTCTATATTCTAAAAGTTTCACGACGCGATATACGTGCTTTTGGAATACACCCTTCAGCTCGTTAAAGAATAGATTGGTATACATTACTTACCTTCAACTGTGTGATGTGAAGAATGTTAAGCTTCAGGCAGCAATGTATAGTAACGTTTCTCATGGCAGGCTGAAACTCTATTAGTTTTAGTACCACAATCTTAATCCAGTCGTCTCCAATTATCTTGATGCTATCTTTATGGATACGACCC
Source organism: Eudemis profundana (assembly GCA_947034925.1). Classification (NCBI taxonomy): domain Eukaryota; kingdom Metazoa; phylum Arthropoda; class Insecta; order Lepidoptera; family Tortricidae; genus Eudemis; species Eudemis profundana. The sequence goes on from OX344809.1 coordinate 5,863,773, forward strand.
TCCTTCTGACACTATATAATCATGTAGACATGTACCTAGCTTAGGGCCGATACAGACGGACTGCAACCCAACTGCTACTCCCTACGATTTGTATGGGAACTGCATCACAACTGCGCAGTCGGCGTGCAGTTGTGATGCTGTTCCCATACAAATCGTAGGGAGTTGCAGTTGGGTTGCAGTCCGTCTGTATCGGCCCTTAGGTTTCATACGGACGATCAACCGATTCGGCCGATTTTTACCCGACTGCGGCGAAGCCCAAAGGAGGGTTATGTGTTTGACCTGTATGTATGTATGTATGTCCGTTCCTGTGTCCGCTCGTAACTACTCAACGGCACATCCGATTTTGATAAATGATACATCATTAGATTCGTCTTGATGGTGCGAGTGTCACTGGGTATGAAGTTCGTTAAAATAAACAAAATGGCGGATTGTATGCAGTTTCAAATTGCACCGCGGTCGGGTTTTTTTTAGTAAAAATGTGGTTATTAACTGACAAACTCGCCACCCATTCCCGGGCATAGCGATTGTCGGACCAGGTGGTTGGCCGTGGCGTTCCCTGGGGTCGAACCAGGTCGCTGGCCAGACCACCCTCGGGTGTCCGACTGTGTGACACACACAGTCGACACGCAGGTCGGGCTGGGTGAGTACCGGGAGTTCCTGGAGTCGAACCAGTTCACCTGGCCCGGCCTACCTCGATAGTATCGGACTAGGTGGGGGCCTGAACGCCTGGGGTCGAACCAGGTCGTTGGCCAGTGCCACCTTGACTTTTCGCTGATTGCTCAGAGTGAGCAGCGGACCAGCGGGAAGGATAAAGCGGATCAACATGTCCTTATGTGAACGTGTGTATCGAACTAAGATTCGGTCGATTAATCCGATTGTCTGCGGAGTATCTTATCCATAGATCCGAAACCGAAACCGAAAAGTCTTAAAATGTTTCATTCGTTGGAGCTTTGTGTTAACCAGTAAATATGTTCGTATTTTGAAATTAATGACGTCATATGTACTCAAATATTACGCACGAAAATGCCGCTGTATTTTAAATAAAGCATGCGCATACAAAACTTTAACAAAATAATATCGAAAAATCTATGACTGTGTATGCAAGTGTGGAAACAAGTTGTAACTAATGTACAGTACAGGGACCGCATTGTAAGCGAGAAATCGTATATGCATAATATGCATATAGCGAAGTTCGTAGCATTTACTGTATAGGGTACAATTTAAGTACCATTAGGCATAAGGCATTTCATATTCTTCCTTATTGCATTGTCCAGCCATTCTATGGCTCAGACCTAACATATATGGCATTAACCATTAATTATCCCATTAGCCACCTAATGTTACACTTGAAACAAGGTGAATAGAAAAGCATCGCATCGAGCCATAATTAGTCACACTAGCAGTTTCAACGGAATGCCGCCGGGATTGCTTGGCCCTTAGAAAGAGATACCATACAAATGCAACCTCTAAAGCTGGGTATAGACAGGCGAGATCGACGACTTATGTACTCCACGAAAATTCAAGATGGCGGATTGAAGTCTTTTTAATACCACTAGATTTGCGAGAAGCGTAAAGACTGCCTGATGTTGAGAAGTTAGCGTTACCCTTGCAATGTCAGGAACATTATTAATATGTAGGCGAATTTTTACATTCTAACGAACTAAATAATTTGCTATTTTCTTTCAGAAATTGTAATATGATACTTTGTTTGGAATTTCTTTACAAAGTGTGATTCTAATTCCAGGAGATCCACTAGGGACAAGGGTATTCTTCAGAAATATGTCTGTGGTCGCTTTATTCCTCTGGCCCTTTTTCATACTAAATGTATGGAGACAGAGGAATAAGTCGCAGACATATTTCTGAAGAATAACCCACAAATTTTATCAACAAGGTTTGGAATATGAATTGATCACAAGTTTACAACGCTATCTTAAGAAAGATGGCTTACTAGTTAAGTAGACAAGTCCTTTAGGGTAAAGATTATTAAAACAATTGCAGAGTGGTCGTGGAATTTGTGGTAAAATTCTTTCCCATAACGTTAAACGGTTGAATAGTGCTGAGGTTTTTGCTACGGCTACCTACCGCCATGAAGTCCGACTAAAATACACAGCTAAAATAGCTAGCATCTGTTCAAACACAAAAAAAAGATAAACGGCGGCTTGCATTAGTGTTTTTCATACAGGTCACAAAACGCTTTACTTATGTCCATCCAAAACGAGTGACAAATACCCCGTTTCGGTTCGGCGCGCGCCGGTGATCGGCGCTGCCGGTGACCGCGTCTTTTTCGCTCTCAGTCTATACTCAGCTTTAACAGACAAAAAGTCGTTCAAGTACCTTTGTACTGTCGCACCGGCGCCGTCTCTGATCAGCATGCACGGCGCGCGAAGATGACAGCAGCTCGGATGTGCGTATGACGGCTACCTTAAAAGGGACTTGTATAATAAGTACATTACTGCAGAGGCCGGGAAGTAAGGGGTTGCCAGCGGAGTACAAATAGCTGGCCGAGCGAAGCGAGGCCAGATAGTCACGAGGCTGGCAACCCCATTTCCCGCCGAGGTATGTATAGTGTTTTACTCTATTTTTTTTATTTACATGGAGAACCAACAGCTAAATATGAAATGAAATAAATAAACTTACTATAATAACCTTACTTAATATTTTATAACACAAACTTTCTGTCAGAAAGTGACATTAGTGACATATTATATCCATAGACAATGCAAATGTCAAGTCATGTTCGGGCAAAAGCTGTTTCATTTCACATTTTTATCGCGAATATTTAGATGAAATATTTTAAATGTGTATTCGTGTAGTTAAAATTGCAATTTAAAATTGTTTATAATGTGTTATTTGTTATGTTCATGTCAATTAGAAATAAATAAAACTGCAAAATATAGCAAACATCGTTTTTTGTTTTTTTAATGGCTGAATGCCGTGATGCTGTGGCCCAAATAAATGTGGAATAGAAATTAAATTAGAAATTAAATTTCATACTTACATTGCCATGGCAATGTAAGTATGAAATTCCATTACGTGCCAAGTGTCAAGCCGCACCGGAAACGAGGTACTTTGTGGCCTATTTTTAGGCACGTAATGTCAACATTTCATGCCATGTTTGGGAATAGTACATTACATACCGAGGCCAGTAGAGTAAGAAATGCCTCAGTACCTCTAGCACAACTGTGACACGCGACTCTTTGTCGCGCGACAAATGCTACCTATTTCTTTCCACTCAGTATCGTGTGACAGTGACAGGTGATGCTCTGTCGCGCGAGAAACGAAGTCGCGGCCAGTTATGCTAGACGTACAGATCTCATGGAATTGTCGGCCGAGGCGAAGCCGAGGACGACAAACATGTGATCTGAGGCTTTCTTATTTACTGGCCAAGGTTTGTATACTATTTTTCTGTTCGACGGAGCCAGAAAGCGGCATCTTGAAATCAGCAAGGTGACGCTTGCCGGCCGGAGGGCAGAAAAAGTATATTATGGCTTTTCCGGGCAAGGAAAGGTGTACCGTTTTATTGACTTTGATAGGTCATAAATATAACGTTAGATTGGGAAGCAATAGGCTAGATGACTAAAAAAAACTGTTTAGTCCGTCTGTTACATAATGAAAAAATATTGTACACGTATTTTTTGTTTTGTTTGACAAACAAAAACTGACGAGGATAGAGTACTTAGAAGTTTCGAGTGACGTCACTCTTGAGTACAAATTGTACTCAAGAGTGACGTCACAAGCCCCCACACAGATAAAAAAGATATCTCAATTCAAAGCGCAAAACTCTCTTGCACACTGTTTCTTAAAGAGAATAATAAATTGCTTAGTCCAATAAATATGTCTCGAGTTAAAAATACCATGATTTTTTAAGGGAGACTCAAAATGGTTTAGTTCTATCTTTATAATTTTTTAAAGGAAGTGGGAGAGATTTGAGTTAAGATATTACTTATTTGCTGCAAAAAAAAAACCCTTTTAGCATGAAATATTGCACGCTCTTAAAAAACGGCTTTAGATTAAGTAACTCGTCATCAAACCAAAAATGCTACCCAATTCCAAAGAAGAAGCACCAAAATTTTCCTTTGAGACTTTTAAGTTTTTAGGCGAGAGCGATTAATTCTTGGTTTGATGTTTTCAATCTGCAGTCAAGAGCCAAAGCTATTCCAAAGAAGAATCACCAAAATTTTCCTTTGAGACTTTTAAGTTTGTAGGCAAGAACGATTGATTCTTGGTTCGATGTTTTCAATCTACAGTCAAGGGCCAAAGATATTCCAAAGAAGAAGCACCACCATTTTCGTTTGAGACTTTTAAATTTTTAGGCAAGAGCGATCGATTCTTGGTTTGATGTTTTCAATCTACAGTCAAGAGCCAAAGCTAATCCGAAGAAGAAGCACAAAAATTTTCCTTTGAGACTTTTAAGTTTCTAGGCAAAACCTAGCGACACTCGATGGAAGAAGAAGACAGTTGTATCAATTCCACGACAGATGGCGCTGACATCAACGCCCATACAAAGACTGTCATCTCCATACAGTTCTACAACCCGCTATCGAAGTTTTTTAACCCACTTCCAATATATAACACTTCCAACCATCTTCCTTCGGACTTCGGTCCCCAGGCACAACACCCGCCTGGAGAGAGATCTCTCTATTGTCCTCTCTTCCACATTGCATGGTGACCCACGACAATGGACGCTAACGCAACCTACTTCAAGACTTGAATACTCCAGCGGACACGACTGATACTCTACGCATGGATCTCGCCCTCACCGGTCAACAGGTCTGGTCCACCTCGCCGGCTAACAGGGACACACCGCCTGCCTGGTATCGACCGTCGCCTACGCTCGCCGACGCGGCACGAGCACACTGGCACTTGCAAGCGACGACATGACGCACAGACTGCGCTGCACACCATTAACCTCCGGTCTCAAAGGGGGGCTGATGTGGCGACACTACCACCTAGCGGCACTCGATGGAAGAAAGGTTCAATTCAATAAATGCTTAATTAGCTTTTTTCAAGTTGCCGGTTTCATACCCCAAGAAATTTCGGCTCTTGATGTAAATAATATCAAGTTTTACCTTGAGTAGCATACTCTTGAACCGATGCATTTTCTTATTTCCGTGGAGAAATAAAATTCTTAATTGAATTATGAGTATTTAACCCCAAGAAACAAAGTTTTTTTGGTACAAGTTCTTTAAGTATTGTTTTGAGACACTTAACGTTCGACTCCAAAAACACAATACATAAACCAAAACGCTTACGCTCCTGGCCAGAATATTAAGCTTTTTTAAAAAAAACCTTTTTAGAGCTTGGATTAAGTATACATTTTTTTAGCTTAAGTAATAAACTTTGAGACATTTTATATCTTAACGCAAGAATTTAATGTTTTCCTTATATAGGAAACACAAAATACCTTGAATCAAGAGTGTTTACTTGGCTGGAGAACTATTTTTGTTCTGTGCACTCCAGAAGTTTGATGATCTATAACTTTGTCGATTTTTAATATTTTGATAAACCAAAAAATACGTGTCCCATATTTTTCCATAATCTAACTGACGGACTAAATAGAATTACATATTTTTAACCCAGTCAACATCCCTATTCTTATATATAGGTAGACGAAAGTGTCGCCTAGTTTTCAATGCACCTATGTGCAAAGTTTCATGAGGTTTAGTAGAAGTAGTTGGAAAAGCTGTTGCAAAATTTTAAACGAAACCCCTCGATTTAGCATAATTTTATTTGTCCGAATGTCCGTGTGTGTTTGTTTGCCCGAACAATCTTTACGCATAATTGTTATTGTACAGATACCATTGAATTTTCCGTTAAAGCTGGAGAAAAATAATGCGAAATAAAATTCGGGCTAACAATACTTTTGGAAAATTAAACGTATGCCAAATAGAATGAACCCATTTTAAACAAATAGAAGAGAAGAAAGAAGAAGGTCCCGTGTTGTTATAATAGGTAATGAGTGAAAATCGTGAAAGTTTGCCTAAATCAATATTTAGGTTATAATACATTCAGATCTAGTGACTACCGCAGCAGCATGCTTACAAGATGCACCAACAAGTACCCAGCTAAAATCTAGTCTGACTCACTTTACCTAGACTAAATTAAGAACAATTTACGAGATGGTTATTTTATGTTTGCAGACAATTCAGTCCACGGCTCATTGGTACCTTTATTTCTGTACAGCAGTTAACTGCAGATTGTGGTCTCATTGCTCTGTTTACTGGATATACTTGGTAAAGATGACGGACATGTATTATTTGTTTTAATGGTTTTGTTTTACGAGTATCATTCTAACGTCTCACATATTATGTTCTGTGAAACTATACCTACTTGATTACACTAACTAAAGTACTCGGGTTGGGTACAGTACAATATTCAGATAGGTATTGCACTATACCCAAAAAAACTGAGTCACAAATGCAGAATTTATACCAAAGCGACTCAGCTTTTTTTAAAAGCTGGAGGTGACTCAAGATTAACTATTGCCAAAGTCTTTTCTCAGATCTGTGGTGAAGCGTGTCGATCTCGTATAGGCCTGTTTACCAATCAGAAACGGTGACTCGCAAACTGAAAGAACTTTAATTATTTTTTCTGCCCTCCGGCCGGCAAGCGTCACCTTGCCGATTTCAAGATGCCGCTTTTTGGCTCCGTCGAACAGAAAAATAGTATACAAACCTTGGCCAGTGAATAAGAAAGCCTCAGATCACATGTTTGTCGTCCTCGGCTTCGCCTCGGCCGACAATTCCATGAGATCTGAGGCATTTCTTACTCTACTGGCCTCGGTATGTAATGTACTATTATTATACTGAAGGCCCGTGAAGATCATGATAAAGAATTTGCATCTATGTGAACTGCATCTGTAGTGGGATACGACTTACTTTTCTAGTAACAACTTGCAAACATGTTTTTGAAAAAGTGCAAACATGTTGTAGTAAAAATAAATTATCTCCAAAATTCATCATAATTTTTTTTTATTAGGGGACAATCTTACACAAATCGAACTAGCCCCATAGTAAGCTCAATAAGGCTTGTGTTATGGATACTAGACGACGATATATTTAATAGATACAAATACTTAAATACATAGAAAACATCCATAACTCAGGAACATTCGTGCTCATTACACAAATAAATGCCCTTACCGGGATTCGAATCCAGGACCTCCTGTTTCGTAGGCAGTGTCACTACCAACTAAGCTAAAGCGGTCGTCGAAACAATTAAATTCAGATTCACTTATTTTCTTGCTTTTAACTATTTTAAAATGTCAATAAATTAAAATAAGGACACAATTTGAACATAACAACCTGTGACGTAATTTATTCATATATTCTGTGAAGCTGCATACTATCGTAGCGTTTTGACACTTCATAAAAACAAGCTGATTTGATCTGTTAGGAAACTAGCTTATTCCTGTAAAACTTACCATGGAGGTACAGTTGCAGAAGTATTCGCGGTGCCATCATACGGGTTGGTTATTAATATCCACAAATATCGGAAATAAAATAATTCAGAGAGATCAGAGTAACGGTGCGTGAAGTATATCTTTGTGCTAGTCGGAATAGATACGCGACACGTTTGCGTAGTCCCATATCCAAGCAACCCGCGCACAGGCCGGCGCTGCAGCTGACCAGGCTCAAGTCATCAAGCGCCGCAAATACTCGTCGTTGCTTAACGACTATGAGTTTGCGGCGCTTGCAGTAGAGACACAGCTGACCCTGGTCAGCTGACATGAAAACCTTTATGAGGCTGTTGAAACGACTGATCGACGCCTCGGGGGACCCCAGGGCTGGCGCTTACCTCTCTCAAAAATCGCTCTCGCGATACAGAGAGGTAACGCCCGCCGCCAGCGTAATGGGGACTATGCCGCAGGCAGACCTACTGGACGGGGTATTCTTTTTATAATTGTTTTTTTTTTATGTTTTTTTAGTTTTAGGGTTTGATTACATTTTTACTTTCTATATTTTTTACATTTCCTATTTGTGTAACTCTTATATTTAAGAATAGATATGGCATACTTTATTTAAATTCTCAATTGCTTTACAATAGTCAAGTCGATGGGAATCGGGTCTTATAGATGCCTCGCCACTAGCTATATAGAGTAGCTTCTTATCAAAAATTGCCAAGGTTAAAAAGATATGGACGATGCCGCAAACAACAACTAGTAAAAAGAAATAAACGAAGATTTCAACTTTACTGAACACTTGAATGAAGCTCAATAAAAACAAAAGAGTAAGGCGAGCATCATAAACAGTTAGGTACACACCATTCAAGTGTTATCAGATAAACGATTTTTTACATGCGCTCACATTATGAGCAACGAGCATTGTTACAAGTTAATCATGATCATGATATTCATGATTGCTATATTGAGCAGCGAGTGTGTGTGTCTTTATTACGCACAAAAATTACGATTATAGATGACAAGGAAGATTATTTGGCTTTAATTCTCAATTGTTTTTATTAGTGTACTACATACATATGTCATAATTCTCGGTTGCTTGGTTTGTTGGCTGGTAGATAATGTCTCATGGTATTAAGTTCACTTTTGTACGATAATTATTCTTTTCTGCAGTATCTAACAGTATTTTTTCTACTCCTGTACTTTTATCTGCCTTTTACTTGTTCACGAAAACTAATATAAGAACATACATAATATGAGTTCAGAGAAGTCTGTACTCTATTCCCCATAACAACACTAGTGTCGTTATAGTCGCAAAACGATACTGCTAGCAGCCACAGACTTCTAAATGTAGGTTAAACTTAGGTCAAGGATTAAGCGCTCAATTCTAACTTTACGATAAAAATGCACAACTACCAACTTAACAAACAATTAAATTCTTATGGTTTAAAAAAAAAACAAACTTTCAGAACTAAATTCATTGATGCCAACATAAAAAAAATATTTTTAAACTGCGTGTCACTAGCGACAAATTTAAAAAAGTTTACCATAGACACATCTGTCAGTCATATGTCATATTTGCCTTGTTTGCGTGCTATGTTTAATTTTATATTTTAAAACCTAGTCGTAGAAAAAGTATTGTATGCAACGTTGCATAATTACCTAAGTCAAAAAACGCTCATAGTGTCTCTATTTGCGATACTCGCCGCCGCTGCGGCGAGTATCGCAACTCGCGCCATTCGCATTTTTTGAGCCTACTTATACAAGTGTTGCATAAAAATACTATTATGCAACAGTTGTATATTGCAATAAACCAGAGGTGTAAGGTTTGGCTCATGAAGAAAGGGGCTCTGCGTTTTGTTGGAACACGAGGACAGGAAACACTACAAAAACTAGCATATCGTTTTAAAAGTCTGCGTCAAGGGATGAACTTCTGACAGTATTAAGTCATCCACGATCTCGCCGGGCGGCTTCTAGTACCAAATTTTGCCCTCCGAAGGGGCTTAGCCAGCGACCAGGAAAAACACGCGATATACGAGAGAGAGAGACGGTCGGATGCGGTGCATTCCGTCTCGTGGTTGGACTCGAACATCAGTTTTGTTAGAAAGCGAATCTTTTGTACGTCGTAGGTACTACGGTAGATAGATACGTGGTAGGTTACTTATTCTCTGATATCGTTTGACAACAAAGACTGTTTCAAGAGATGAACTTCGATTCGTTCGAGTTCATATTCGGTTCCTTTATTACATGGCACTCAATCTTTCGAGTTAGTGTCAGGAGTCTCAGGCCTGAGCGTACGCGCACTAACAAGAATTTCACCATCAGATATTAGCGGTTATTTTATTTTTAATTCCGTAACTTGACCCAGTCTGTTCTCGGAAGATCATCCATTTGAATTCAACTTGGACACGTGTCATACATAAGATTAACATATTGGTGTTTATGTCTCGCTCGCTGTAGAGAATAAGAAATAACCAAAGTGATTGATCAATATTTAAACCAGCGGTCCGCAATATTAAGGAAGCCATATGTGATATTTGTATTCATATATTTATACGTATTGATTTAAAAACTGATCACTCATGTTGTAAATAGCCGAAAATTTCTTGACATGTTTCGAGCTTTGGTCGCAAATACTCATAGTCAACACGTTCACTGTCCCCATATAAAACTATCGGACAATGCCACAAGTCCCAACTGTGCAATCAGTAGTTTTTTAATTAGTATTTTTAAATCTTGTTATTCTGACTGTTTTATAATTATTTGCTTGCACTATTTTACCTTTTTACAACTTTTACAACTATATTTTATATGATTTTCATTTTTCAACTAAGTATGCTGTTTCTTGCGTGTTTCATTAATTTAATATGTTTTAATTCAATGGGTATTGTTATTTTTAAGTCTTAATTTATTGTAACATGTACATGTAAGCGTTTTGGTGTACGTAACACTGTAAGCTTGTATGTTTTACTGAATAAATAAATGAAATGAAATGAAATGAAATCAGTATGGGGAAGTGACCCCATAGTGGAAGCACGGACTACTGAAAAAAACCTTCATGACACCACATTTGTGTATTGTCAAAGACATAATTTCTCTGGCCACATTTATTTAAAAGATTCCTCGTCACTAGACTTTCGTTTGTTGGTTACTTGGTAGAACTTGACAGATTCTACATTGTAGCCAAAAGTGCCAATTCTAGTAAAGCAGAATCTTCTCAGTATTTGCCAATATGTCATGACAGCGAAATGACGTTTTTGAAAATACACCCGGGGGCACCAGGACAGGGAACGTATTAAAAGCCACGGCTGATGCCATGGAAGAGAAAAAACAGTAGTTCAAACAGCCTAAATAGGCGAGACGACTAAAAAAAACTGTTTAGTCCGTCAGTTACATTATCAAAAAATATTGATTTGATTTGATTTGATTTATTTATTTCATAATATAAAAATACAGTATAAATTACATAATGTCAATTTACATGATTTTATACTATGATCGTCAAAATAAAAATAAAAATATAATATAAGTAATCACAATAAAAATATACCATGTCAGAAACACAGTCGCAAAACAATTAAACTATTAAATAAACATCAAATAAATCAAATTATATATCTCCCAATAAGGATCGTCATCATCATAACAGTATGAGTGATGTATGTGAGTATGAGTATGAGTATGAGTAACATAACATACGAGTAAAAACAAAAAGGAAAAGCAAACAATAGGAGAAAAAAAAACCATTTCACATTGTCACTACTGTTAGAATAAAAATAATTAATTAATCATATCTCCCAATAAGGATCGTCAATGTCACAAAAAAAAATATACTTATAGTGTTAGTTCCCTGTACTCGTTTACCGAGTACAGAGGGTTTTCCAACAAAATGTTTCTCAGTCGATGCCTAAATGTTTCATCAGATGGCTCGTTCCTTAAGTCGGCCGGTAGGTGTTCGTAATATGTTGGACCGATGACGCGGGGGTTCTTGCCTGAAAGTGCCATGCTGCGAGAAACTGTTCGTAAGCGTCCAATAGAACGGAGCTGTTTACCTGGAACGTCTACACGTTCAAACTGGGATATGTTGTTCCTAACAAATAGTAATAAATCAAACAAATGTTGTGAGTAGTGCGTCATTATACGTTGCGATGAAAATAGTTCACGACACGAGTGTCTCGGCTTCACCCCGACAAGTATACGGATAGCTCGTTTTTGTATGATAAGCACCCGTTTAGCATCCGTGGAGTTACCCCAGATGAGCGATCCGTATGACATCAAGGAGTGAAAGTGAGCGAAGTAAACTTGTCTTAATGCTTCTCCCGAAATAAGGGGTTTTAGTTTTCGCAACGCAAAGACGGCACTACTCAACTTATTACACAGACTTTCAACATGGCACTTCCAATTCAGGTTTGAGTCGAGCGTAAACCCAAGAAACCTGCTTTCCTCGCACAGCGGCATCGGACAGCGTGCCATGCATGGCGGGATGGGGACTTTTCGACCTGAGAAAAGCATAATATTTGATTTGGTCACGTTTAATAGAAGCCCATTGGCTGAAAACCAGCTCTGCAGCTGCTCACAAGCCTCACTGACTCTATCGCTTAGTTGTTCATACGTTTTAGCACCAACTATCACCGTCGTGTCGTCCGCAAACAACACTGACAAGCCAGCCGCAATACTAGCCGGGAGGTCATTTATAAAAAGTAAAAATAGGGTATTTCCTAGGGCAGAACCTTGGGGAATGCCAATATTAATGAGCCCTGTATCAGACTGCAGCATTGTTCCGTTTGAAGGTAACTTCACAATTTGTTTGCGGTCCGACAAAAACGACGTGAACAGTTGGTGGGCATTTTGCTCAATACCATAGTAATTTAATTTATTAAGCAATAGTTCGTGGCTAATTACGTCAAATGCCTTTGACAAATCGCACAATATACCCGCCATCTTATACTTATCGTCTAACCCAGTCACTATGCAATCGAATATCCTGTACGCCGCGGTGGTTGTCGACATTTTCTGCCTGTACGCGAACTGATTGTCGGTAAGCAGGTTATTCGATTCCAAGTGACTCATAAGGTGAGACGATAAGACAGATTCTACGAGTTTGGATATGGTAGGTACTATAGTGATTGGCCTATAGTTATTGACGTCACACCTATCGCCTTTCCCTTTAAAAACTGGACACACTCTGGTGCATTTTAATGCGTCAGGGTATGTACCAGTTTCAAACATATTATTTATTAGGACGACGAGTATGTCGCCAATAACCGGCCATACACAAAGAATAATATTAAGCGATATGTCAAACGCATCGACGATACAGCTTTTTTTTAGCATTGGACGTAGAGCTATCTCCAGAAGATCGCGAGTGACTATGGGAAGAGTGAAAGATGGCACAGCTGATGTGTCTAAGTATCGATTTAGGTACCGCGTGGATTTCAGCAAATCACTTTTAATTGAGAATTTAGACGCTATCCCAAGAAAATGTGTGTTAAACGTATTCGGTAGATCACTATCCCTTATATCCATTTTAGTTAACGGATCCTGCAGGCAAATGTGTTGTGATTTCGTTTTTGTACCTACTTCCTCGTTCACAATTTTCCATATTTCCTTCGCCTTATTATCGCTTTCCGTGAGCCTACTCTCGACATGTAATTGACGAGCTCGCAGCGTTTCGGATTTAATTAAAGTTGCATAATGCTCAATACATTCGGTCAATATGGGATTGTCTGGATATTGACGCCTTATTTCATGAATATCCGTGTGTTTGCGCATCAGTTCTGCCAATTCGTCAGTCAGCCATGGTACGGAATTTTTATTCTTACATTTAAACTTTCTAATTGGAAAATGAATGTCTACGTAATATTTCAAAATATTAAATAATTTAGTAAATTTATAATTAATGTCGAAGTTATTATTATATATAAAATTAAAATCATAGTTTGCAATGTCAAAATAAAATAAATTAATTGAACTATCGCTAAACAGCCTACGCTCGACTACCGTGCTTGCTTTGTTTTTATGGTCGTACTCCAGACTTAGCTCATATCGCTGCGCGTTATGATCACTTTCGCGGTATTCACCGGTGTTACAGTAAGTGCGTCGCGCGCGCAGTTCGATAGGCCGCAGTCAATGCACGATGTACAGTTCGCAGCTATGCGTGTGGGAAATGATACAGTATTGCGGCACCCGTGGGCACACAATACATCGTCTGTGCTTTGTTTTAGGCTGTTAGCAGACAAATAATCCACATTATGGTCACCGATAATAAGAAACATTTTGTTTTCGTCAGTCAACTTATCCAATAATGATTCAAAATTCACAAAATAAATGTCAAAGTCCCCATTTCCTGTTCTATACAATACAATTACTATCAGTTTATACGAAACGATCTCTATAGCTGTGAATTCGAAATGATATTCAACGGCGAAACTAAGCAGGTCATCGCGTTGTTTATATTGTACGCCTTCGCGTCAATGATATTTTATAAGTAGATAGGTTACAAGCACTCCAAAAGTGAAGCACTGAAACCACGATAATTGTATTGGTGCCCTTTTTGTAGTGGGTAGTCACTCGCGGGTCGGTCAACGAAACGCACGACGATGTCAAGGGTGAATATTTACAAGATTCACAAAAAAAATGCCGTCGTGTGTGATCAGAAAGTGCACCAATCATAGCAAAAAGTGCAACAAAGCGCAAGGGATCACATATCACCTGTAAGTACGCTGAAATAATTTAATTTTATCATTTTTATTATTTTATTTTTCAAATACGACGCCATCTTACTACCATAGAGGTCATTTGAATGAAAGAGACAAACTTACGTCTTTGACAATAAGAGTGACAAGGATCGCCGAGCAGGCTCCGAGTCAATCCGAATCTAGCCGATGGGTTCACTCGGTGACGTTTAAAAATTAATCGCGCAAGTAACAAAAAGCTAGCTGTCTCTTTTTTTTGCATTATTGTAACTATGCCATCTCTTTTATGCAATCTGTTAATATGTGTGAGTATGTACACCGTACAGTGAGGTACCAATGTGTGCTGCTGCTTTCTTGGAAGCATATTTCTCAGCTGGCGAGTATGCGTATAACGTATCTTCTTATAAAATATCATTGCTTCGCGTATGTATAGCGCGGTACCTCCGTGAGCGAAGCGCGTTCGGCAGTAATAATTTGCCAGCGCATTAATACCCACTTAACCTCACTCGTTGTATTTCATTTCTCTTGCACCAAATTTCGCTCAATCCGAGCACATCAGGTTTTTGTTCGTTACACAGTAGATCTAGCAGTGATGTCTTACCACAAATGGATCGAACATTTTGGTGGACTACGACAAATGTGACATTTTTTATTTCGGTGATTTCCTGCCGCTTTGTGCTGTGGAGTTTTTTGACCGTACTACATTGAATAGTCGTACTTCTGCTCCTGACGGCCAATTTTGAGGATTCCTGGCTATCTTCAGCTTGTGTGCAGGCACATCTAAACGAAACGACGTATACTGGCCTCGAGTGACAACGAGTTGTTCACACACAGGCGCTGAAATGTCCATTTCGGTCTGGACATGCTGAATGACATCCTGCACGGTGGTATCCTCGCTAAGATTAAATATATGCAGGCTAACGACTCGTGGACCAGCCGCACGAAGGCTCGAAGAACGTGGTGTCGGCGTCAGCACAGCATTTGTGTCTACCGGGGTCGGGACCGTGGCCGGGACGGGCGCTGGGTCAGAGGTCGTGGATGGCGTTGGACACAGCGTTATATGAGACTGCGAGTTTCTGACAGACGTGCTTGTAGACCGGGAACGACCTTTGACACCGCCCGTATGTTTCCTCCGCGGACGAGTCCGCGGCTACGGCAGCTGAGGCTGAGGTTCCGGCGCACGGCGCTCGGGCGGCGCTGATGCGGATGGTGCTGCCGATGGAGGTGAGGCGGCGGGTGCATTTCGGACAAGCTGAGGATCAACATGAATGAGACCTTCGGGCCCGGACTCATTCAGTGAGAGATTGTGATGTGGTGCGCTTAGTGATGGGTGTCCAGTGCTAGTTATCACGCGAAGGATCATCTGGATAACATCTGTCTGGCTTGTGAGTAGTTTTTGTTGCTCACGTATAATATCATGACAACATTTTATTTCACCCTTCATCTCAGTTATTTCGTCCTTCAAATTCAAAGTTAACTCCACCAACCTGTCAACCGCCGCCACCGCACTTGTTAACGATTTTCCTTTTGCCGGTGCCATATTTTCTTGTGATTTTATAGTTCACTTAGTTAATCATCACATCTATTTCTAATAATTATGAATATATCTCTTGTACTTATGGATAAAATATTAAAATAAAGTAAATATCGAACAGCTGTTTAAATTTGATTGGTCGCTCAGTGCTGCCACTGTATATATTGTACACGTATTTTTTCTTTTGTTTGACAAACAAAAAATGACGAGGATACAGTGCTTAGAAATCCCGAGTGACGTCACTCTTTGGTACAATTTTCACCCAGGAGTGACGTCACAAGCCCCACTTCGGAAATTTAGGGTGCCTATTAGAACTCTACTGCATTACCACATGCAGGATTGATGTAGCTACATAATTTTTGTACTATATAAACTCATTATTTTCTAACAATCGCGACAGCGATCCGGACTCCTCCCACCACTATGTGCGCCCCGGCTGGAGGTGCTTTCCGAGGGCCGTGAAAGGCCCCGGCCACCACCTAGTCCGACCCTCTCAAGGTAGTCCGGGCCAAGCGTCCTGGTTCGATCCCAGGGAACGCCACGGCCCCCACCTGGTCCGATTTCTGCAACAGTCAGTAAGACTAGCGAGTTTGTTAGCTTACTAAAAAAAGCCCATGGCGATCGTCTACTGCCCCCTCATCATGCACTTCACACATAGCTAGCCTATTATACCTCGGTTGATATGAAACACGGCCCAGTTGCAAGCATATTAGTGTCTAGACAAGGCTAGACAGGCCAGACACTCTCTGGCAGACCATGACTTCCGCGTCGTGTCGCTGACTCCCGACTAGGGTTACCAAGTCAAAAGTCCAGACCAAATAACTGGACGTTAAAAAATCCGGATTCTTTAGTCACAAAGTCAATCAATGCTACTTTAAATAGAAGCAAGAAATATAGGTAATTTACTTACATTTAAAAACATACATACACAGTAGTACTGTCATTGGATGAATGCACCACCTATTTCTTTCTTTTAGTCAAAATTAAACAATAAATATTGCAGTTATTCAATTTACAGAGATGACAGTGCATGCGGAAGGGGCATATCATATATTACAGCTTCTAATACCGATATTATGTGTATGGGCAATACCGGGATCCTGGCATTAGCCCATACTAACAATGCAATGCTGGTATTGGAATCGATATCGCACACAGAGTGTAGTCAGGTCAAGAAAATGCGGATATGTTAGAGTCGTACGAAGTATCGACGAAGCAAATCAGGTCATAGAGTGGACTTATCTGAAAATAAAAATAGGTAAAAAAACTTTTTAAGTCAAATGGTTTTATCTTATGTTAAAAATGTACCAAAAACCAGTTAGTAGTAACGGTTGAAGAGTTCCACTCTCTACCTCCTGACTCCATCATCAGACCCTCACGATCAAGTTTAACGTAACGGGCTCGTCAATATAATCCAAATGGGACCAAACTCCAAGGGGTTACTAGCAGCGGTTGGAGAGTTCCACTCACCAGCTCCTGACTCCATCATTAGACCACCTTGAATTTATCTAATGTTGTATTGTCACGGAAACAGAATCTGTGTGCAAAGTTTCATAAAAATCGGTTTAGTAGAAGTAGTTGAAAAAAATGGCCGCAAGATTTGACCCAAACAAACAAACTTGATACAAACATGGTAAGCTAAATAAAACCGTTTAATAAAAAAGTTGTCGCAAGATTTGACCCAAACAAACTTGACACAAACACGGTAAGCTAAATAAAACCGTTTAAAAAAACCGAAAATTAAAGAATTGGTCTTGTCCGGAAAAATGCAAAAGCATGGTAACCCCACACCTATCCCAATTACTTGACACAGAACACTGGTAACAATTACGAGGCATTGTAATCTTTAAACTTTAACAGGATAAGCTGTCATGCTAATATACTTCTTAATACATTGAGTTAAGGTTGTCGATTGACCTATTAAGGTTGGCAGCGTTAGTCACAGTAATTGTAGAAATCTGTCCACTTCTAAACCGTTATGGCGACTATGATTACATATATGGGCTAATAGGCAAATGAAAACGCGCTGCGTGAGTAGGTCCGTGGGAATGGGAATGGGTAACGAGAGCCTGATAAGGCTTTATCAAACGCTTTAAGTCTGGAACACTGTTGCGCTAAAGTTCATTAGAGCTACCGGGTTCAGAACTGGCCGCTCCCTTATCGCGCGACAGTTTAATCTGTCTTTTTGGCACTAGTTATATTATTTACGTCACACCTGGCCATAAACCACTTCTTCGTCTGGGGGAGACGTAAAAGTTTTACTTACCACGGGCGGTAAAACAAAGAATGTCGCAGATCGCAGGTATTTGACGCCCGAAAATGTCATTTTAGTGTAGTGATTTTTTACACTGAGAAGTGTCGAATTCAGGGTCTACGAAAATTTTTATTTGTGGCTCTTACGTCGTTTTGCAACTAAACGTGATTCGATATCAAAATAGTAATTATTATTTATGAAAGCCAGTCTTTTCCGCGATATTTAGCAAAAATCAGATTCACAATATTGTTACATTTGAGACTTTGGCTTGCAAAAAACTGAGCTAAGGGAGAAAAATTCAGATTTTTACAAAAATGTGAATATCTCTGAAACTAAGGCATTTTTACTAAACCTAAAATCAAATATTTTGGGCCGTTTTGAGACGCCCTATCAGCTGTTAAAGGATTATCCATGGTTTTTGGGTCACCCTGTATATCACCACACATCCTTATGTCTATAGGCACAAAGATATATGACGATATATCTGGCACTTTGAATGTACTTAATACGTATTGTGCCTTTTATTTGAAAACGTCACATATGAACGTATAACCTTTTAACCTTTAATCATATCCCACAAACCTTTAGCACCTATGGCTATAAGTACTTTGACATATAAATACAAATGCTTAACGAGATCCGTCTTCACATTTATCTCACTAAACTAATTTCGTTACCAAATAAGTACAAACAGTATTCCTTTTTGGTAACTGACCTCGGCTCCCATAGATAATTGTACTTTGTACCTCCTCCGTTTCAAGCCGTGACGTGGGAATCGGCCAAATTTATGCATATGACGTCATGTTCATTAAATCCAATATGGAATACATTTTAGGGCCATACAAGGTGTTGATATAATTAGTGCCACGGCTAGACTTAAGCGCAATGTTAAATCTAAATCGGTTATAGATTTGAAGGATATCGTTTGTGACGTGATGAATCCTAAAATCAAAAATGTTTATTTCGGTTTCATACAGTATTTTAGATCAGGTAAGGTTGGAGCCTCCTATTAAGCATTACATTATGCTTGTGTCCTAAGATGTTAAGCAGTGTCTAGTGCGTTATGGCATTCAGTTCGCCTTTTGTAGTACGATAAGTTTTCTTTTAAGCAATAAAGTTTAAATCCCATTAAAACAACATGTAAAAAGATGCAAGGCTCGCAACGCAGTTCTTTTACAACAAAAAAGTTTTGAGATGTAATGTTAAACCAAGTCAGTACCGGTGGTGTCCACAGAACGAAATCGATTCCCACCGACTTGCCTATTATTTCCACATGGAGGGAGGATTCTTTATTTGAGAAGTATCAAATGTTCCTCCACGGTTATTCGTGTTGTCGTCTCGCTCTTTTCTTAAGTCAGAGAAAGAGACACAAATACGAATCTTTGCTGAATTCCCGATAATGTGGCCGTAGGGTTAGAGTAGGTCTGTGTGCTTACCATGAGTTGAATTTTCGATCGGCGCTAGCGAGTATCGAGCGCTCGATGACAGTCTATCTCTTTCGTACTATTGGCGCGTGCGAGAGAGCCGCACTGACTCTCGATACGAGAAACTCGCTAGCGCCGACCGTACACTCAAATCATGGTAGGCACACTGTACCCAGCATGGCGAGGCTACGGTGGAGTGGTTACACCGTTCTCGTGGTCTCGCCCTATAGCACGGAGGCGGCACATAGAGGGGTTTTTAGTGGGTAAACCTGGGCCTCATCAGCCAACAACTCCCCCACATAACCATCAGGGTCGGTCCCTGCACACTGGTGCGGATTTTCCCCGCTTAAAAAAAAGGCCTGTACCCAGCAGTGCGACGTATGATGATGAAAAAATAGACTTAGCGGAACTTTAATTTAACCTGATCTCTTGCTTTTAAATGCCCTAAAATTGGCAAGCTGGTAAGAATCTGATTCTATGAATGTCACGTCCCTATATTGTAAGCACTAACGTATAGCTATATTATCTAATCGGTGACTGCGGCTAGAATTTTAACAAGATATAAAAAAATAGTTGAAATAGGGTCGTCAAAACCATTAAATCTGTGACGTCATGCATCCATTGATGATATCGGCAAGAGTTGAGGTGAATTACTTATTAACATACACAGTTACATAGAGTAATAATTGCAAAAAGGTAGTGAATGAACGAAGGAGTGAACGTGATTTAAGTGAACGATTGCATATACTCGTACATGTTATCAGGAAATAGGTAAAAATCATCACATACATTGTAATTTTCTAATTAGTTCCCATTGGTAATTTGAAAAGGAAAAATTAAAAAATATTTTGTATTAGGGTACGAAAACAATTTCTGTTCTGAAGGGAAAACGATTAATTGAGTATTTTCAATGTAGCTAATTTAAAGGAAAAAGGATGTAAGTTAATTATAGTAGTTATATTTTCAGTCCAAAGCACTTAGTGCCTTATCACACTTGCGATTTGCGGGCGACCTGGGTCATTATTTGCGCGTTTCACCCGCCTCACTTTCGTGGACACATTATTCGAGATTCCGGCAGATTTTAATGTAAGTTTAAGGTATTTGTTAGTAGTCCCGGATATGTACCAAACAGCTCGATATGAGACTAAAATCTGAGGGAACTTCGACAATAATGTGTCCACGAAAGTGAGGCGGCTGAAACGCTCAAATAATGACCCACCTGCCCGCGAGTTTCCATACAAAACCAGTCGCGACGAAGTCACGGCGTGTTCGCCACGAACGACATTTGTATGGAACTTGGCTTCTAATTCGCCCGCAAATCGCAAGTGTGATAAGGCCCTTACTCATACCTCCTTAACTATCTCAAACACTAAAAATCATTGACCAAATTTCATTTGTCCGAAAACTATTCGAATCATTATCATTTGTCCGGTGACAGGTTTCGTAATTTAGTCTGTTTGTCATTTCACGTTTAGTAAAAGTTTCGTTTGTCCGAAAAACGTTTCCCATCTCATTCACTTGCCCTACGAATTGTTACGTATTTTGTTTCGTAGCCCATTTTTCATTTACCCAATGATACTGTTGGCCACAGAAATATATCGAGATAAAAGAAAATAGTTCGTCGATTTGTGCATTGGCTGGATTGCCATAAAAAATAATAAATATTCCGTATTTTGCTACTGTTTGTACCTTAGAGCATCCGATTTTGTATAATTTCGCGGACTTGGCGGTATAATTTAAGAAAAACATCTACTGGCAGCACACTGCGGCAGGAATCGGAGAGGCTTATGTCAAAAATTGAAGTCATACACTAAAACTTTTTTGGCGTTCAATTAATTTAACTCCAAATAAAGTTGTTTCGGGAAACGTTTAACTTGTTAACCCCAATCGTTTTTCGTTTTAACTGATTGGAATTAGAAGTTTCAAAGATCCTGAAGAATCCTGAGGTTAACAAACGTTTGTATCTTCATTACGGTACGGTAGAGACCGAATGTATGTTGATACTAATTTGAAAGTAATCGAGCGTGAAATTTACGTATTATTGGGCGTGGGTAGGCCGTGTCTTGATTCTGACAAAAGTAATTTAAATTGTTTGGAAAAAATAATTTATGATCGACAAATGAGTTGATTTTAAACAAAGTTGATTTGATGACAAAAATGAGTTGATTTTAAATAGGTTGTTTTACTCTTAAATATACAGATACAGGCTGTGAGGAACGGCAAACTCGCTCTCGTAAAAATTGTAAAGACAGAGAATAATACAGGGTAACGTATAGTTTTAACAGGGGTAAAAATTATGTTGAAGATGTTCAAAAGTTAGAAGTAGTTTAATGATAATTTGCACTTTTTTGGAGTCTCAACTTATCGCCATTTTTGGCTCGTTTTAATTAAACTTTAAAGCAGTCGCATTACCGAATAGGACTGCGGCTACGTCGCCAATAAAACACGACATACGCCATTGAGCAGTAAGGGATATGAATGATGCTTTGTCTGAAACACAACGGATACAGATATTAAAGCAATTTGTGTGCAATCTGGATCGTTGATACAATGTTTAATGCACGATACAAAAACTTGTAAGCTCATCACTTGTAGAATTTCTTTTGTGTCTGTAAGTCTTACACACTTAAGGCATTTCATCTTAGTCTTTTGGGTTAAGAGTTTTAAGACGCATTTTTGTAGATGCTACAAGCTTTTGCTACAAATTGCTTGTGTTATGAATTTAGCAGCAATTTCTACGAGCTGCATGCTTGTTCGTCAATTATCAATATAATAAAAATACAGTATATCTCCAGAAATAACAGGAGGAAGAACAGACTGACTGATAATATCGGTAACTTTCATCTTCGCCCAATATGGCATCTCCTTTCTCTATCACGTTATTTTAAAATAGAAAGAAAATGATGTCATTTTTACCACAATATCAAGTCATGGGAGGTTCGATTACTCATAAATCATAATATATTATTCCCCATCGAATTCTTAACTACGTCTTTTCATTTCTGATCACGTCTCTGAAGTCTTCCTGTATAGGGATTCGAAATACTTCGAATACATATAATACATAGGCTTGCAACTTGCATCCACATTTATAGCAGTTTGACCTTGAATTGCAATTTATCATTTGCTATAATATTCATTTTTACATTGTTAACTTTGTGTGATTTCCATTGTATTCGATCTGGAGTCAGCATGAATGGCTATTACCACCATTAATAGTAATTACGTAGTCCTACTACGTCCGTAGATTACATAACTTGAGTTCATTCATATTTGGATCGCGTATGCACCCACTTCTACAAGCCAAAACGGCATTACAGTCATATATTCTTATTGTACTTAAGCTCTTTTAGATTCTGACAAAGACATAGTTCAAAAAGGCGTATGTCTCATGTGTTTCTATTGTACTTGTGACGTTTTTGATCTTGGTTGTTGGTATTGCAACAGCGTACATAATCGAAGACAATGCAGTTTCTCGCCTCTGAAGACTGAAATGAATGCACATTGTATCAACGCGATTGTTAGGGACGTGCTTAAACTGCGATTACTGAAATGTAAGCATTAAAAGATGCCTTACTTTACCCGCCGCAATCACGAACACTTTGAAGGATTTCGAAATGTTGGGTTGTAAAGTTACGTGAAATTTGCGGAAACTGAAGGCTGAAATTAAAATAGAAAATAAAAAAAGTTTATTTGGTTACTAAAGAGGTCAAGGTTGGAGCCTCCTAAGAAGAGTACTTAATTTTGCTTGTGTCAAGACTCAAGACTATCAGATTTTATTTAGTAAACTAGCGTGAGACTCAATGCGATTAAATTAAAAACGGATTACTTACTTATAATGTTGTAAATAGCCCAAAAAAATCTCGACACGACTTTCGGGTGCACTCGGGCGGGTGTGAAGTTAGCAGCTCAAACCTAGCGGCCTCTCTTAACCCCTTTTCCTTGATCCTTCCATGACAAGACTACCTTATATTACAAGTATTCTATTTTCTACAAGTATTTTATTCAGTACTAGCATTTACCCGCTGCTTCGCCCGCGTTGTTCCCGTTACTGTCCCAACGGAACCCTTTCCCGGGATATAAATTATCCTATGTTTCAATTCAACTCGGTCTACTTGCATGCTGAATTTCAGCTCAATCCATTCAGTTGTTACCCCGTTATTTAGTAACATCCAAACATCTTCATAAACTTTCGCATTTATAATATTAGTTGGATTTTTAAAGTAACTCGTACATTTGTTTCTAAATACACTTCCGATGACGGGATGAGGAGTTTAGGTAACTCCTCAAATATTATAATCGCATGTATAGAGAAAAAATACATATCCCAGGAATTTGCTAGAGTCGTAGTTTCAATGTTTGAAATCGGTTATTATTTTTTTAGGAAAGTTATCTTGTCAGGACCAAAACGGAACATGTTCTTCCCATTTTCATAATTGTCGAGGTTGGTGAAAACGGCACATCTCTAGTCGATATGCAAATCGCTCAAGTTGCGTGGGCGCTAAAACAATCGCACGACGCGCATTACCATTCACATATTCGGCCAACTGAGCACAATTAACAAGCACATTACAATATGCAAAGGACACTTCAGTGAATGCAAATGCTCCATATTCTCAGGATTTGGTGACGTTGTATTTCCTGGCAAATATAACTTAGGACTCTTCAAGTCAAGAATGAATGGGCGGTTACTGAACTGGCCTCGTAGTCGCGTTTTATCACAGCACAGATAAGTAAAATAAATAACTAAAAAAAAAAAATTGGTTGCCTGTAAAGTCGGTATACGGGCGAAAGTTTTACGTGACAACGACTAACCATGCCCGAGTGGAAGGGACGCGTGCCTCTCACTCGCTCTCATTGTGAGCGCATAACGTGAGCGGAGCGTAACGCAGTTTCTTGAAGTGTCACCCGGCAAACCAATTTATAAGACGTTGTCACGTCAAAAGTTCAACTGCTATAGCTCCACCACAAAAATTAATAACAATAACATTTTACATAATTAATTATAGATGCAGCTGACGAAATTTGACGAGAATCGGTTGAGAAATGCGACCTGTAGAAGAGAACAGTCGGACAGACATACGAAAGCATTTTTGCACTAGCTGAAACCGCGAGGTTACGCTCGCGTGTCGCGCCCGCTCGGTCAAAAACCATATGTGGAATCAAAAACCTCCTTACCATTTGGAGTAAAGCTCGGTTACCTTATGTGGTATTTTTAGACCTAAAAAAACAAGCATACAGTTATAATGGGACCAAAGTATACAGACGAACAAGTAGTCTTCGGGCGTTTAGGAGCGCGCGACACGTATTCATTCATTCTTAAAACCTTGCTTGTAGTGCGTTCGTACAGGGCGCGCACACATTCAAGCGCGTGATGTACCTTTTGTAGGAAGACAAATTACTGCTATTATACTGTGATGAGACCCTCCCCGAGAGTACTTAAAGAAAAACTACAGAAGTTTCTTCACTTTGCTGTTAAGCTATTTTCTTGAGATTTTCGTCATAAATGTACGAAATTGTGAAAACATAATAATAAGGTGACCGGCATGATTGCAAATATTTTGTGACTTTCATAGCTCCATGAAAGCCGGTGACGAAAAAAATGGCAAACGATTTCAATTGTTTAAATGTCAATGGATGATTGACATATCAGCCAGCATCTTCAATTCTCTGAATATCTAATGAAGTGAATTAAATATGGTAATGTCCCAAGAGCAGAACTACCTTCCCAGACTTATAGTTATTGGTTGCATCTGGTCTCTATGATGGAAGAATCCCAAAGTTATTTTAGCCGCGATGTGAAACAAGACCGGATGCATTAGGGTTACAAGAAAATACTATTACTAATTTCACGACAAATATGGCCAGGACATACCTATAATTTCCATCACCCAATCGCGAGCTCCCCCAGCCACGAGTTACCCAGCTGCGAGCTCCTGAGGAGTTCCGGCCACTTCCGAAGTACAGTAGCGGGCTGCGGATGCAGACCCCGCTGCAGAGGCTCCATCATCGGTGTGGTTTTAGTGGGTTGCCTCCTCGGTGGGCTCTGTAACTTTGGATACCTCACAATCTTGAGTCCACTTCCCAAATCACTAAGTTTTATTTTTAACCGACTCCGAAAGAAGAATAGTTCGCAATTCTTCTGCGTCTTTTGTATGTTGGGTACGCAGTTACTCAAAGACGACTGGACTGATTTAAACATTCTTTCTTTGTCTGAAAATGTTTACCTCGGTGGTGGTCCAATTGCAACCAAATCAGGATCTGATGATGGGGTCTTGGAGAAATCGAGGGAACTCTTCAAATATTATAGGCACATGCGTATTGCCATGCACTCGTGCATTTATCTTGCTTATCGAATGGGTTCATTTGAATGTGTTAATTTCGTTGTTATTATTATTCTTAATTAACCCATGTCTCTTTTCAGTGGGGATCTTAAAAGAGCTATAAATTCAACTTAAATGCATCAATTTGGATGAGCCCGCGTCTATATGTATGAAAGTGTAACGGGTCAATCAGAGGCCATAAATTCAGCAATAAAACGGCAATAAAACCGGGATCTATTTCTATATGTTTTAAATTGAGGTGAATTGCCATAAAATTGACATTTGAATTTCTCCTGTACTGTAACAATTTCGTTTATTTTATTACCTATTACTTTAAAGTACTTTAAATTGTCACAACAGAGTATCATTTGTTTGGTGTAAAATATAACAGCAGTTTTATAGAGTTTGTGTGCACTGCTATTTGCCGAGTTACACAAATATGTATTGTATAGTGTCGTTTTGTTTTCAGTCCAATACGTTTCATAGACTGTTAAATTTATAGATTTACCCAAGGAAAAACCAAAATGCGTAGCGTCAACTCTGTGAGATACTAGGTCTCCCATAAAGAACACTGTCGTTTGTTTTTTTCTATTAATTCGAAAATACCGTCGTGGCGAAAAATTTCAGTAGGTATTTTTTATAATAATTAAAAATAAACAACGGTATCACAAAACGATGCTTCCCATAACGTTGAAAAGTTTGTAAGGAATTTAGTGGTAAAGGAGCATTCCATGAAAACATCAACTTTTTGTCCCTTACGAAACGCTATGGCAGCTACCCTAATACAACGTATGAGCTGCTCAGAAACACTACCAATCTTAAAGCCGAGTTATGATATTACAATGCTGATAATTAGCTTCCTGAATTTATTTCTCGGAAGTATTAAAACGGTGGTGTCCCTTACGAAATATTTTTATGAAATGCTCCTAAACCAGATTTTAATGATATCGGTGTAATTGTTCCACACCGTTTTGCCTGCAGTCACAAAAAATATTAAATTAGTGATCAGTCATCACCATTCAAGGATTTCTTTGAACGACATTCAATAGCATCATTATCGTTAATGTAAAAAAAATCGTCCGTCCTTCCGTTGTCCTTCCGCAAACCGAACAGGGACACGCACAACGAATATTAAAACTATTGAAATTTATCGCCCGCAGCGCGCTGGGAACCACTTAGTGAATCAGCTTCCTTCTAACCACCCCAAGGAACAACGGAGTAAGTCCATATTATAAATCAGTTTAGGTAAGTTTGCACCTCGATTGTATTGTTCCCATAGATATCAACAGACATCGTAAACTTGGTAGCACTGAAAGTGCAGGCATTATGAAAGATTGTCACAGGAGTCAGAAATTACAATAAAAATCATTAATTAGAGTTAATATTGACAACATTAGCTGTAATAAACCGTTTAAATAGAAATTGTTCACTTCTATAGCGAGAAAATTTACTATGTCTGGATATCAAATAATAATAGAATCATAGATACCAAGTTAATGTTTCTATTTAGCCCACTGGTTGACTGGTAGAGAATGCCTTAAGGCATTAAGTCCGCCATTTGTATTATTTGTATTGTGTAATAAACATTAAATAAATATTAGGTGCAAACTTAGCTCAACCGGCGAATATAGAACAATGGTGGTTACTGCGTTCTATTTATCGGAGTTGCTAGATAGTTATTGGTAGCTAGCGTAGGAGGTACTCCCACTGTGGAGTATGTGGTAAAAGTTATCAGGATAAGTAAATAAAAAATTTATGGAGTTATGGACTGTCTTAAAACTGGCAATTTACAGTCAAGGGCACCAATATCTATACAGGTCAGGTTAAAAAATATCTATACATTTCTTATTATTATGGTAGTTATGTAATAGACATGTAAAGAGTATCGGTTTTTTAACATTCGCGAATGCGAATACGAATATTGGTTATACAATTTTATATAAATAAAATTAATAACTATGAAAATTCAATACTCAATTTTCAATTACGATTAACATAAAGGTCATTGGGCGTTTTTGACCCGCTTTCCGCAATTTCGCGCACAGAGACCAAATTAGTTTTAAAATAGAGAATTTAATCTCACTTTTCTAAATATTTAATTTATTTTTATGTATCAATCGCCAGAAAAAAGTTATTAAACAGTATGTGTACCATGTAGCGCGGCTTAAAGACCACAGATGGACATATGAAGTCACTACATGGAATGGCCCCCCTGGAAAGCGCCGGGTCGGTCGACCATATACAAGATGGGCAGAAGACATCAAAAACATTGCTGGAACACGGTGGATGGGAGTTGCTCAAGATCGAGACGAGTGGAAATCTTTGGAGGAGGCCTATACCTGAGGGGGGTCCATGCTTAATTGCAACAATAATAGAAACAAACAGAAAAAAAAAACGGAATTATGTATATCTATAATAATTTATTTAATTCAAAATTTAATAATTTATTTTTATATAATTTAAAATCAATTCAATAGCAATAATAATAAAAAAGAAAACACATGATTACTTATTAATATTGATAATAAACCAAAAATCTCAATTTAATTTTGTTGCGAAAATGAGAATTGAAATGTTAAAGAATTAAGTGTATGTAAGAATTGCATGGAATAAATGGCTTTTTTATTTTATTTTATTTTATTTATGTGTACGATGTAGTGATAGTTCGCCTTGGGACTGCAATACGTCCACATCTCAAAAAAAAAAATTTTTTTGAGTATATTGTTGATTACTATCACGTATTAAGAACGTGACAGTTACATACCTATTTCGTTTGTGTACGCCGTGGGTCATATGTCCGAACAAAATGCCCAATGACCTTTAATTCGGTTTTGCAATAAAATAAGTAAAGAAGTTTTTTAGAAAAAAATATTATCTAAGGTTAATAATTATGCATGTCGTAGAAAAATTGGAACCGGTGGTTAAAAATAAATGTCTTATTTCATTTTATTTTTATTTTTTAATTACTCGTTGATAGTTCCGAAATCCGACTCAAACTAGGCCGATTTTTAATCATTTTCATTAATTTTAGGATCTAAAATGCACCAAAAATATTCGCAATATATTCGCAACGATTTTTGCGAATACGAATGCGAATGTGAATATTGAAAATCTTGCGAATATTTGCGAATACGAATATTCGTTACATCACTATTATGTATACATATTTTGGAACTTTGTGTGGATATTTATCTTTGTCCTTGGCTGTGCAAGAGCTACAATCAACAACATAACTAAAAATTGTTAAAGTGTTAAAACGGTATAATCCTTAACTTTTCTCCTTCCCTCATATCTATTATCTATAGTGTTCAGCGTAGTCACGACCACGAGAATGTCGTAGCTACAGTAAGTACCCAAGTAAAGTCGGGGTACTTTGGCCAAATGTAGGGTAACTTTGCCCACCTTGTACATCATATATCTCAAATCTATAAGCTCTGATAATAAACATAAAAACATGAACGGTCAGCTAAAACTAACCACATGGTAATGTGCCATAACTTAAATGCAATAATAAAACCTAAATCGAGTTAATCTCTATGGCCAAAGTTACCCCCTAGGGCGAAAGTACCCCGACCTTTCAGGATGATTCGGGAGACGTGAGCACGACCAACCTCACGGATTCTGTTAACTCATGGTTCACCATCGTATTTAAGTGAAACATCCACACTATTTCCTTTCTTTTTACTTTTACGTTATGTACAAAACTTAATTATTTGCAATCAGGGCCACGCTACTACAACTAATTAATATAGATCTCTTTAACATGAGAGCACTTTAATTATGGCACAACTAACATTTTTTTTCGATACTGAGTTGTATACATATTCGGAATCGGTGAAATTTACTTATTCCGAATATGTAACTTATTTTTCTTAAAGACGATAAAAAAATATCGTTTTTTTTTAAACTTTGTGGTCTCATAACTTTATATTTTTTATACATTTTTTGTTTATTTCTTTTGTGTTATGATAATTTAGTATTTTGCAATCCATGTGACTATATTATGTTGTAACATTCAACATTATTCAACATCCCAATTCAGATACTGCTCATACGTTAGAAAAATTCATTGGCACCTCGTGGGGTTTAGGTATCGCAGCCGCCCCTAATACATACACTTAGATCAACCCTCCACACTCACATCAACGTTAGCTGCTGAGAAAAAGATAACCGCCTGTCGAAAGGATCAGTCTTAAAATCAGCGCTGGATTTTAAGCCTAGCATATGCTGTGACGGGTATCCCTCCATTACCAAGCACCGAGTTAGGCTGCGTTTCCAGTTAGGATGCGTAGCGAGGGATATGTTTACCATGAACTAATAGAAACACTTCATCTACCTATCCTCGCTCAGTGCAGCTCTAGTGGAAACAGAGGATAGGTAAATGAAGTGTTTCTTTGGTTCATGACAAACACATCTCTCGCTACTCTATCCCTGGTGGAAATGCAGCCTTACAGATATGTTACTTATGTACTTCATTTCAACATAGATGGGATTTTAACATATGTTAGTATCATTTGATGAAACTATTTTTAATGCTTAGTTAATTGTTTACTTCATTGAGTTTTTCGGTAGTTTATGCCACACCTGCCCATAAAGTGACTTTTTCCGCATGCTGCACGTACGGAAAAGGCCGCTTTCTGGCCAAGTGTAGACATAAAATGATGTACACAACACGGGAGATAAAGAAAGCCCTCGATCACATATTTACGTCCCTCGCTTGCAGCTCATGTAATGTACTATTATTTATACTTATTGATAAGTATTTAGATAGGGCCTTATTTTTTGTCTTTCGTACCAAAAAGCAGTTGGATCTTAGAATTACATCGATGTACGTATCCTTATAGGGTTTCAATCAGATAAAAAGAGCCGCGAGCCGCTGACACTGACTCAAATCCCACTTAATCCCCAATCAAGATCACCTCATTGACGGATGATCTGTAATTCCTTGTTTATAGCGTGCATCCAACATATACATATGGTTCGAGGAAACGTAACACTGACCGCTGTTTTACTACACCACCTTACCTCCAAAACGCCTAACATACCTAGAAGGTCCTTGGAACTTGTGGTTATTTAGATCTGTATAGCCGAATAGCAAAACCATAGAAAAATTTCGTCGGGTAAAGACCCTTTGTCAATAACCGAGAGTTCATTATCGTTTGATTTAAATGCAATGTATAAATGGTTTCGCTGCAACGCCCGTAAACGTGTTTCCCGCGTAGTTCCCGGAAAATGACCTTTGGAAACATTTTGATGTGTTAGTTGGTCATCTGTTGTGAAATCTGCTGCGAAGATCTAAAAAGTGACATCGAGCCATATCATGCTATTTTTCAGATTTGTTGAGTTTATGGCGTAACCCGAAACAAGATCTATGTTCACAACTACTAAGTACGTTGTTGTGAACGTTGTTGCTACTACAATGTTGTGGAATGACTGCGTCTAATAAAACTGACGTTGAATTTGGTCCCATTATTTTAAGAGTGGTAGATAAGGTAACGAACTTAATGTTTAAGTACTATGTTTGAATCTAAAGCCATGCTAAATATTCATAATAAAGTTTGAGTAGACGGAATTTTCAGATAGGTTGCATATCGTTTTTTTAAAAGACAAAAATCTGTGATTGGTTACAAACTTATTTGAGAAATTCATTTGACGCTACAGTTTTTTCTTCAGCACTAAGTACTAAATAGCTCCACCTCGTTAGCACGTATTCTGTGGGGCCCATTTTGAGCGTCAGTTACGTTTCCATATTCATAATATTTCGATGGAGTTACGACACGTTCCGATTTCCACTTTAAACTATTACATTCTTGTTTACTCTTTTTAATGATGATTTAAACTTACCTAGTGGACCTGATTATTATAAGTTTGCGTACTTAATTGAAATCTAGCTCCATTTACAGGCACCCATATTCCATGCCCGTAATCGGGTTTAGCATATTAACGCAACTGGCTAGACGGCGCGTTAACTTCGTAATCCCTAAAAAGGTTTCATCCAAAATCGTATAGCATTTGTCCTAGTACGCGAACGTAAACGCAAAGGTTTCGTTCATGTAGTATTCCTTGAGTAACCCAGACGAGCGCGTGAGCTGCGTGCTTTGTACGTAAACAACAGGAGTTTTAAGAAGTTCTCTTAAATATTAACTCGGTATACAGGGCGGTTGCTAAGTCGTGAACAATGTGATGGTTTTATTTTTAAAATTCAAAATTTAAATATCTATTTGCCAAGAATACAGTACAATGGTGTTAAATATAATGAATAGATCCAATTATACGCCAGTATAAGCATGCAAATGCTTTAAAACATTTAAACTAGAGTACCTACAAAATAAATACAACTAATTATTACATATGAGCATCATAAAATGTCCTTTACTTACCTAAATCTACATGACTCGAGAAAATCTATCACACTGTGTTTAATGCAGCATTTTAAGGAAAAATCCTTGTATTCGCTTTAGAAACAAAAAAAAAATTAAGTTTGGTTACGGAACAGGTAATGGTACTACGTAGGTACAGCAGTTCCTGTTTCTAATAAAACTGACGTTCGGGTCCAAACACCGGATTGAACGCTCCGCATCCGTTCGTCTTTCTCCATCGCATGACGCGTGCTCTTTCTGGTCTTTCTCGCCTCCGGAGGGGCAACATTTGATACTAGAAGTGGCAAAATCGCGGAGTGAGCCCTGACCTGTGAGTAAGTAATTTTCTGCAACTCGACGACAGAATATGCACTTATTTCGCGAGAGTGTTTAGTGTCACTTTTATTTAAAAAAATAAAAATGAGCAACTATATGGTCATCTTAACCTAACCTACAAGTCTAAGTTCAGAGCGAGTTCAGAACTGATGAGCTTGTCATTGCCAAAGTTTTTTAACGTTTGAGCCATCATAAAAGTAGGATAACCATGATAGCAAGTAAATTTAATAATAAAATTTTAAATATTACTAGAGGATCCGCTTGCGACTTCGTTCGCGGAAGTGAAATAAGTTCAATGTCTGTTTTTTTGCTTCGGCTTAGTTGCATAAAAAGTATCCTATGTGTTAACCGGAGTCATAAACTACCTGTACGCGTACCAAATTTTATGAAATTCGGTCTGGTAGTTTTTGCGTGTTGCGCGACTAAACTGAAAAACAGGTAAACAGACAAACAGCCTACTTATTTTTAAAACTTCCATTTACTTTTTTAAAAATGAAATTAATGTAAAAACACATTGTTTTCCGATTTTATAATAATGTATAGAAGAGAGATTTACAGATTTTTGCAATTATGTTTACGTACAGTACATACTTAAGGTAAATACAGAGACAGTAAGAAAAAAAAAATCTGTTCTCGACTTAGGAATCACCCCGTAGAAAAACGATCACTTTACTTAAGAAATAATCCATTGTAGACTTTATGTCAAGCTCGTAAGGATTGTTTACGTGTGTTTTGTTGTAATGGTTTTGCTACAATGCGTATGGCGTATGCACTATTATTTCATACAGCAATAAGCATACGTTGTATCTGAAACCAGGCAAAGGTTATGTTATTCGTGTAATAAGTGGCAAACGAGCAGACGAGCCGATAATGCGAAGTCGTCGTTGTAGTCCACGGATAAATTTTCCGTACGCGTAGCGTGCGGTAAAAGCCACTTTATGGCCAGGTGTGGCATAAATGTATTATTATTTTATTTTTAGAATAGCCACTTAGAATAAATAGGCCTCGACATCGTCCTGAGAATCTGGATCGACGCATTTTAAGATACTTTGCTCGGGATCCTCGTAGGAGCCATAGGCAAGCAGCGAGAAGATTTCATGTGAGTCAGTCCTTCGTGTGGCGGCTACTTAAATCGTCGGAATTGCATTCTTTTCATTTTCAGCCATTTTATCAATTTCAATTCGTTATCTCTCATGCCCTAACTAGTCATACTCGTAGAAAAGTTTATTTACTTAAGATCTGTCAAAATTTCCGCGAAAGCGATGGCACTTGACGTATCGTGATCACGTTATTTTACTTCAATAATTAATGTAGGTGACCATGTATCCCAGTGGTTATTAGTTCAAATTATGTTTTAACCTTTAATTAATTAAACAGTGAGGTATTTGTGTGAGACGTCGCCTATTAAGTTTGATTTTAGCTAGATATTAATATTTGTCTACTCCTGATTACCGATTAGAATCCGCCGTGTATATTTTGGTTTAGGGGGAAACACGACCACCAAGGAAAAACCGATGATAATACAATGTTCCCATACATTTCTTTCTCAGAAGCACTAAGTAAAGTTAACAATCGAACGGCTTCATGAAGTGTGAAGCTCGTGATATCACAGCCACTCCGCGCTAATTCGCGCAATTATCTTCATTAAAATGATTAACGTGACCTAATACACATTATTATGATTACAGGGGAATACGGCCTCTATTACAATATACAGAGAGGATAGTTAGGGTTAAACGTTGTTGGGATCTGTTCAAATAAAGCGAGTTTGGAAAAAAATCGCGAGTTCTGTAATAGTTTGCGTTTCTAGACAGCTAGGCGCTTCTATTCTAATGCTATATACTCGTAGGTAAGACAGTTTTCATTAAGTTGATCTTAATTACCTTTTAAGGTGTAATGTACCTAACTTTAAATTTGGTAATGTGACATAGAAATTATGCATTTATATACGTACATTAAAATAAATACATTACACTAATATTATAAATGTGAAAGTTTGTGAAGATGTTTGGATGTTTCTTACTTAATAACGGCGTAACAACTGGATGATTGATAAACCAAGTCCTGGATTGAAACATAGGATACTTTATATCCCGGTAAATAGCTCTCCCTTGGATAGGAAATACTAGTAGAAAATAAGTTATATTGATTTCGGAGGACCGGGTATGGTGGCGCGAACTGGAGAAGGCCTGTGTCCAGCAGTGGACGACTATAGGCTGATGATGATGAATATAGATTTTATTATTTAACTAAGAGCCTAAAAGCGTTCCATTGTTGGGTAAGAACCCGCTTCCCGCCGAAACAAAGAATTCTTTTATTCATATTTTAACTGGTTTTTCTTCTATGTTACTATAACGATTTAATGTTGTTTCTCCTAGGTTATTGTAAGGAGTTTGTGTTTCAATCTGTATTATCTATGGTGGAGTAGTTAATAATGTAGGTATAAGGATATCAGACGCGGGCCAGAAAGAAAACTAGAGCGCTAGACGCGAAAGCGTACCATAAACAATAAAATCAATTGATCTAAATGAGTAAGTTTTATTCTGGGGCGGTGAGATCATTGCCGCGTGCTGGCCGAAAACAATACAGGGTGACTTCTTCAAACTGTGCACTTTGGATAATTGGAAAGTGACAATCAGAATTCTGCCTTTGTGGTATTGAGAAAATAGTAATATATTAACATAAGAAACCTATTTACTCATACAGTGAAACTTCTACAATAGTACAATGCAACTTTTAAGGATGTATTACTTTATTATGTGATCTCGTGAGAGTAGGGAGGATAGTCGGTGGAAGCGATCTGCACAGGACCGCACTTTGTGGCGGTCTAAGGGAGGCATATGTCCAGCAGCGGAAGTCCGTGGCTGATAGATAGATTATGTGATTAAACTTGATTCGGCTTATTGCCGTTTTATTAAAATAATGTTATCAATATATTATAGTACATTACACAACTAGGGTGGCAATACAAAGAAAGGCCGAGATCGCAGTAGTTTGCGGCCCGAGCTGTAAGCGAGGGACGTAAATATGCGATCAAGGGCTTTCTTTATTACCTCCCGTGTTGTGTACATCATTTTATGTCTACACTTGGCCAGAAAGCGGCTTTTTCCATACGCGCAGCGGGCGGAAAAAGCCACTTT
This sequence comes from Eudemis profundana, assembly GCA_947034925.1. Taxonomy (NCBI): domain Eukaryota; kingdom Metazoa; phylum Arthropoda; class Insecta; order Lepidoptera; family Tortricidae; genus Eudemis; species Eudemis profundana. The sequence continues at coordinate 5,899,237 of OX344809.1, forward strand.
ATGGCCAGGTGTGGCATAAAAATATTTGCACAGTCTTAAAGTCACCCTGTATAAAAAACACCCGCGGCAGATTAGGTGAACGGCCGACCGGGATATGGGTCACGGGATCCGTGACATTGCGAGGCATTGGGCAGGTAGTAAAAATATCATAAAGTTGCTACCTCACAACGGCACATATGGGAAGTCCGATTAACGGGATTAGCCAGCCAATCCCTTGGGACTAAGGTTGAAGTCCCATGGGATTCGCTGGCATACCTATGTATGAAAAATTGTGTTTTTTAACAGTTTTGTTTAGGTTCACCCGAGCCATTTTTTTAAAGTTGTACACTAACTTTTTTTAGGGTTCCGTACCAAAATGGTAAAAAAGGAACCCTTATGGTGCGACTCTGTCTGTCTGTCTGTCTGTCTGTCTGTCTGTCTGTCCGTCTGTCACAGCAAGATATCTCAGGATCTACTGATGCTATCGACTTGAAATTTGGAATAGTGTTAAGAACTGCTAACCCGAGCTTATAGGATGTAAAAAAAATCTTGTAACTTTTTTACTTTTTTTTTAAAGGGGTCCGTAATGAGACTTTGCAAATTGAAAGTAGGGCTATTATATCGAGTGAGGTATCAAATGAAAGGGCTTAATTTGTAGATTAAAAAAGTATTTCTGTATTTTTTTTTAAATAAGTAGTTTTTGATTTATGGCGAAAAACGTTAAAAAAAATACCGTTCCCCCCCTATTATCTTCGAAGTTACTGAACAGAAAAATCTGTAATAATTACCAATTATTAATGTTATCCTATATATTACAGGAAAAATATAACGTTTTTCCTAATTTGCACTGTTTTTGAGAAATTTGCAAAAATCTTAACACATACTTATTTGCTCCTACTAAACTAATCGCCATATAGTTTTTCTTGAACTATTCATGTATCTACTTATGAGTTTGTACGGAACCCTCGGTGCGCGAGTCCGACTCGCACTTGGCCGGTTTTTAGATCTGAGAAATTTTTCAACATTTCTACTCAGAATCAGGCGTACTATCGTCACTGATAGAAAAAAAGTGTCTCAAATTTTTCATACAGATATCGCCCTCCTGTTCCGTTATCGCCATACCTACAAGTGTGAATGGAAAATGGTGAAAGAAAGTTGAAGACAGAGAGAACTGGTTAAAACTGGAGGAGGCCTTAAATCTTAATCCATACTTAAAAACAATATTAATATCTTTTGTTTATTTAACTGTTTTAAAACTAACTGTTACGATGTAATTAGTATTGTAAGGAATCAATAAAGGCTTTTTATTTTATTTTATTTATTTATAGGCAAACGTACACAAGGAAGATGCTGCCAACTGGTGTCGCCAATCCGAATCTTGTACTCTATCATGCTGGGACCACATTAACGGGAAACGCCGTTATTATCGCGATGATTCTACCCAAACTTAATCATACTGTTAATATAACTAACAAGAACATTTTCTGTCAAGTGAACGTGGTTTTCTGTTAAGTGGCCAGTTGATTCATATTGAAAAATTAGTAACCATAAGATAATCAAAGAGGTCTTAATCACTGACATTAACAGAGTACTTTACGTAGCAAACTTACTTCCCTAATTTTGTCCAAAAAACATACATAAATTTGTTTATTGTTTTATACATAAATAAATTCGGAAACCTTAGTACCTACTATCAGCCCTAAAAAAACCGATAGGTAATTTGTTAGCACCTTATATATGTAGCTACGAGTATATCTATTAGAACACAATACGCGTAATAGGTATACATGTACCCAGGGCAGTCAACTCTGAAATTATGACACTGTAATAACTAGGCTTCGCGTCTGGAACACGGAAACTGGGGCGTAACTTTTCTAGGAAATCAGGATTGGAAATATAAATAGTCCTAGTTTATAGTTAATGATTAATATTTATAAGTTCGGGAACAAAATTTGGGAAATTCATAGGCATTTGTCTGGTTTTTTTTTACTCTTTAAGTCATTACTCGTTACCTACTGCTCTAATCTAGCAGTTCTCTACTATTTTGCTACGGAATCCTAACCGTATTAGGGTTGGTAGCTTTTTTTTTCATTTATTTACTAGACAAAGGAAAAACGGTAATCTTTATGATTTGGCGTTAATGGCCACCAGTACCTACAATGAAGAGAGAAAAATATTCTTTACAAAAATAATCTCCTATTATCATGATTTTCCGTCGATAGGAAACGACCACAGAGTCAACCCTAATCGTGTGGTCCCTCTAATTTGCTGACAGTGTTTGGTTTCTATTATATCAGCACCTCTAGCACAACTGTGACGCGCGACTCTTTGTCACGCGACAAATGCTACCTATCTCTTTCCATTCAATATAGTGTGACAGTGACAGGTCATGCTCTGTCGCGCGACAAGCGAAGTCGCTGCCAGTTGTGCTAGTTCTACTAGGTAGAGTATGTGCGGAAAGAGAATAGGATTTAGATTTGGCGGCGCTGTAATGCTTTTCTACCGTATTTGCAAAAAAAATGCCATACTGGTTAGGTTAGTTCCGTTTTTCGCCACGCCTATTCTCTTTCCGCACAGACTCTACCTCTAGCACTCGCCGCGACTTCGTTTGTCGCGCGACCGAACACGATCTGTCACTGCCACACTATTCTGAGTGGAAAGAGATAGGTAGTATTTGTCGCGCGACAAAGAGTCGCGCGTCACAGTTGTGCTAGAGGTAGAGTGGCTCACTCCGCGATTTTGCCCCGCGGCTACTGGTAGCCGTACCCGCGGCTACTAGTAGTGGTACTAGTACCAAATTTGCCCCTTCGGAGGGGTAACCCAGCGACCAGAAAGAGCACGCATTATGCGATAGAGAATTAGAGATCTAGCAAAGTATAAAGTCGAACAAGTAGTCCAACTTCGGCCTTGGAGCGCGCGACACGTATTCACAGAAGCGCGATAGCACGTCTGTCTGAGTGCGATCCATATTGGAGCATTCTTACGCATTTTTACTTCTTTGCTTGTAGTGCGTTCGTACACGGCGTGCACATTCAATCGCGCAGTGTACCTTTTGTTGGAAGAAAAATTACTGTATGTGAATCTAGTGCGTTCCGTCCGGTTTCATAGGGAAAGCGACTTCTCTCTGTAGGTACATGGTACTACTCGTATTACTTATTCTGTGACTATACGGACAAATTTACGCGGCTGGGCCCGTGTTAAGTAAATTTAGTGACACAACGCTGACAATGTTTTAAACTAAGCAGTTTATGATAATCGTATTTATCCTCGAGACAGTTAGAACAACAAAGCGTCGGGCCACGTCATAATTATACGACTTTATTATGAAAGTCATTGTATAATATCAATTTTACTTTGAAATACTGCTTCCAGATTATAATGTATTAAACGGGCTCTTATAAAACTGTCAATGACTAATACAACTACATAAGTATAAGTAACGTGATTAATACAAATTAAAAAAGATACGTAAAATAATCAACTTTTTAACTAATCTATTCGAGTTGAAATTAAGGGTTACTATAAGAATACCCATAGGTATTGCTATATGCAGGTATTCCTAAAATATTTTCAGAAGCCCCCTGATTTCTTCAAGACTCCAAAACAGACCTTGACCTGTTGACTATGGAAACACCTTCGGTCCATTCGTTTTCAAGTAATCGACAAATATAATTAAAATAAAATGAAAAATAAAACATACCAAGCAACTGAGAACGTCCTTTCTGTGGAGTCTCTTAAAAAGTACAAATCTAGGTATATTTATGTGACGTGCAACGTTCATACCCCTTGCAAAACAATAACAATTTATTTTAAAAAGCATAGCTATAACTTATAATATAAAAACTACAAAATACTTCTTCCATAATAACGTTACTTGTTTATAGGCATGAAACTGCAAATTACTCACACTTTTAAAAATCTCTCTGCGAATAATACAGGGTGCATTTTTATTTCATATTTAAACTTGATTGTACAAGTTAGCATCTAGTAGTCGTAGTTTCAGTTTTTGGAGTCGGTTAGTTTTGTTTAGAATAAAAAAATCACGAGGACACCTTATTTTAAGCACTATTTTTTTCTCACCCTTTGTAGACAAAATTTATTTATTTATTTTTTCTACTCCTGTACTGTTATCTGTCTTTTACTTGGTCACGAACACTAATATAAGAACATACATAATATGAGTTCAGAGAAGTCTATACTCTATTCCCCATAACAGCACTAGTGTCGTTATAGTCACTTTACGTTATTGCTAGCATCCACAGACTTCTAAATCTAGGTTAAACTTAGGTCAAGGATTAAGCGCTCAATTCTAACTTCACGATAAAAATTCACAACTTCCAACTTAACAAACAATAAAATTCCTACGATTCATAAGAAAAACAAAACTTTCCGAATTAAATTAATTGATGCCAACATAAAAAAAAAGTATTTTAATTATCGTCACATCGTGTCACCAGCCATATCAAAAAAAAGTTTACCATAGACACAACTGTCATGCCGGCTGTACACACTCGGAGAGACCGGACGAGACACGCGTGACGTCCATGTATTTTATATTTTAACCTAGTCGTAGAAAAAGTATTGTATGCAACGTTGTATAATTAAGTCAAAAAACGCTCATTGCGTCTCTATTTGCGATACTCGCCGCGTTCGCGGCTCGTATCGCAACTCACGCAATTCGCATTTTTTGAACCTTCTTATACAACTGTTGCATAAAATACTATAAACTTTATTGCACAATAATAAAAAAGTACAATCGGCGGACTTAATGCCTTAAGGCAAAATTCGTGTTATAGATGCCTGGAAGGCAAAATTCTTCATTAACACATAGGAAATAGCAATCTTTTTCGGCATTTATGATTGGGACCAACGCTATTAACCTGGTTTCGTGGATATTAACATGAAATAGTATCATTCGTTAAATTTAAAAGTTATGACAAGGGGTTTCCGTTAAGTCTATTTTCAGTGGTGTCATACGTTATGTGTATTATGATTGGGATTGGGATGAACCAAAAATATGTATCTAAGAAGGACAGTATACAAATACAATCTGAAAAAATACGAACACAAAGATCAGAAAATTGTTAGGGGTAACAAATCAGATTAAAAGCGCTCAGATTGTCTGCAATTTCTAGAAAAAATAAATAACGCAATTGTCAATTCGTCACATTAGCTCCTTATTTTTACCCGACTGCGGCGAAGCCCAAACGAGGGCTATGTATTTGATCTGTATGTATGTATGTCCGTTCCTATGTCCGCTCGTAACTACTCAACGGCACATCCGATTTTGATAAATGATACATAATTAGATTCGTCTTGATGGTGCGAGTGTCACTGGGTATAAAGTTCGTTAAAATAAACAAAATGGCGGATTTAATGCAGTTTCAAAGTGCAACGCGGTCGGGTTTTTTTTAAATAAAAATGTGATTATTAGTCTTTGTTATTTTACAAATCGTCAAAGGCATCGTTCTCAGCCTATCTATGTATATGTCGCAGCCAACTGGCTTAATCAGCCATTTGGTTAAATGTCTAGCTACGCGGGGCTTCTATTTCTGCTCTCAGGGACACAAGCTAACTAACAAACCTAACCTAAAATTTAAATGAAAAGGCTAGGCAGTTAACTAAATGGCTAATTAAGCTAGTTGGCGGCAACATATATACGTACCACTGCTGGGCACAGGCCTACTCTCGTAGATGAGAGTGAACGGGCTGCGGTCCCCACGTTAGCCCACTGCGGATTGGGGACTTCACATACCCGTGCCGTGGCCCTACCGGCTTGCCTAATATCAGGCATTTGACCACCTTATTCTACAGCTCTTAAGAAAAATGTACCTACGCCAAATCTGCACCGGCTTGCCCAAGGATATATTTTATGCCACGCCACTGTCACATACATACACCTTTATATACATTACACCTTGAATTTCAGGTCGCAGAATTGCACGTCTGCTCACGATGTTTTTCCTTCACTGAAAAGCTAATGGCAAATATATCAAGATCGTTTTCCATTAAACGGTATTTTTCTAATCTAAAATCAAAGGAGGTAGGAATAGCTAGGGGAGAGTGAGGTAAAACGATCCCATGGGGTCAAATGATCCCCAGCCGTATACAAGTGACAACTAACGCCATCTATTCAAATACGCAACAAACGTCATCCCCACACCCCTGCTAGTTGCCTCTCCGAGTGTCATGGCGGTATGAGCACTTAGCCTGATTTTATTAAAAATTATTGAAAAATTAAAAAATATTTAAAAAGAAATGCTCTGATCTAAGTTAAGCCTGTTTTTGAACTTTCATTACTTTTTTCATGTTCATGTTTATTGAAATGTTGTTTTATTGGCGGGTTTTTTTAATAGCAATTGGCTATATTTAAGCAATGTTTGAATACCGCTCGTGGCATTTGAAGGTTATATTTTGATCGATATCTTGAAATTTGGTGCTTGGGGTAAAATGATCCCTACTAACTAAAAGACTACAAGAGCTATGTATAACTAGCTTACATACTTTTATTGTTATGAACAATACATATACAATATGACTACAATAAATAGCTGGGTGTTTTATTCACAGATACTTAATAACTTAGGGTATAAAATGATCCCTGGAATCGTTTTACCCCTACTCTAAGTTTAGTAGAGGGATCATTTTATACACAGGTGTGTATTAAATGATCCCTTACTAAACTTTTACAAAAACCTCTAATACAAAAAACTACATACATATCATGCAAAATAAGTATGCAGTTACAAAGATAAATAAATTCACTACTCTCAACAATTGAAATCTTGCGTTTATCCCTTCAACTTTGGCCACAGACAAAGTTTTTCCCTTAAGGGGATCATTATACCTCACCCTCCCCTAGATATGTACATACAAAATAGGGTAGTTCCCTGTTGAAGATTAGCTGTTAGAGACTGTGCGGAAAGAGAATAGGATTTAGATTTGGGGTCGCTGTAATGCTTTTCTACCGTAGAAAAAAAAATTGCCGTATTTGCTATACTGGGGTTAGGTTAGTTCCGTTTTTCACCCCGCCTATTCTCTTTCCGCACAGACTCTAGGGCCTTATCATTGGGATTTGCGGGCATGCAGCGGGCGAGTTTCCATACAAACCCTTTGTATCGAACTTCGCTTCTAACTCGCCCGCAGCTCGCTCGCATAATGTGATAAGGCTCTTATTGCCAAAAAGCTGTCGCCTCTATACCAACATGCGCCATAATCTCTCAGGGTTGTCATCGGCATGTGATGGGTTGATAGACGCCGCTATCAATCTCGCTCATTGGCGGACGATGGCGCCGTCTGCAACCCTAATAGCCCACCACTCAGAAGAACAACAACATAAGTCTCTATAGAATCTATAGCCGCTTACAGCGTTGTTACAAAATCCTGCACTTTTAATAGCCGTAGCCTCAGAAGAACTACAGCTTATATAGCTATTGAACCTATTGGCGTTTACGTCGTTTTTCAAGAGAGCTGTCATTTGTAATAGCGCGCAAGCTGTCGGAGGAAAAATGTCGTATGTCACTAACAAATCTATACTCGTTTAAAACGTTGTTCCAGAGTTAGGTATTTTCAGTTCGTTACAGTCACTCATCCTTATAGTTGGAGACAGTTCTCATGACGGTTGATTGCTTGTTAGATTTAATTCGATTACATCGATTAATTGGATATGAGCACGATTTTATGACGTGCACGCATTTCAATTGGCGATATAATGCACTCTGTTAATATTGCGGTCGTTAAAAAATATTTCAACGACAATTATTATTTCCTACAAAGTAACAAAGTCTAGTTCTATGATGACAATATTGTTTTCTTCTTTATTGTCTTTAACAATCTTGAGAGACCAACACAGTATTTTGTGATCTCAGTCAATAAGAGGGTTTTTACTTGTTAATTTTAAGTAATAAAACAATTCAGATTGCGGTATATCTAAGGTTAAATATATACATAGGTATCAAAGTGCCCCTCGGGTGGGCAGAATGATGCAAAAGCGTTTTTTTATTAAAATCAGTTTATCTTTTTACCTGATCTCTTTTAGCGGCTATTTCGTAATAAAAATGTAAACTGACATATTAGCCAATGCACACGTCAAAATAGATATTCAAATATTATGGTTTTCGTCAATTAAAATGGAGATTGATTGATTGATTTTTGTGCTCCAGTGTGCCCCATCTCCCCCAGTCCCCCTACGCGTAGCATGCGGTAAAAGCCACTTTATGGCCAGGTGTGGCATAATAGTACATTACACAACTAGGGTGGTAAAACAAAGAAAGGAGTTTGTCTTGAACTCATCAATAAGAGAAAAGAAAAGTGATTGCAGTTTTTCGAAATTTATCCCCAAAGGGGTTTAAATGGGGGTTGAAACTCTGTCTGTATAGTGTCCAAACGATTTTTGTAGTAGAAATCTGATATTTCGTATATAGATCCTTTAATAAGCGTAGAGAAAAGAGATTTAACCATTTTTTGAAATTCATCTCTAAAAGGGGTTAAATGGAGGGTGAAACTTTGTAAAGAGACCAAACGATTTTTAAAGTAGAAAACTGATTGAACTGAATTGAACTCAAATGATTTCATCATTCATTAAAATTTATCTACAAAACGGGTTGAGTAGGTAGGGTTCGAAAGTTTGTTTGGGAACCGTATAATTTTCAAAATAAAAGGTTTGAAATTCCATGCATAGCATATAGCAATTAGTCAATTGTTTTTTTTGTGTAAGGAACAGGTGGTTTTTGAAGTGAATTAAATTTTTTAGAAATAAGCTAAATGATTTTAAGCTACCATGGTCATTCACATAATAACTACTATTAACACAGGGATATATCTGGAAATATCGGGAACTCAGAGAAACAAACATACATGGTAAAAATCCTGGTGTTAATATTAGTAATCCTTAAATGGACTAAAGAATTGATTTTCGCGGTAAATGTGCAGTTTCGGGCCCAATATTTGAGGGTTTTGTTTAATTACAACCAAGTTTATGAACAAATATCAGAAACTATTTATAAAGAGTAATTGCCTAATTATAATTTACACCGCAGACGAAGTCGCGGGCATAAGCTAGTTTATAATATTAGTCTAATTAGTGTGATGTAAATTTAAATACCTACACACCACGAGGTGTAAAAATAAAGCCCCAGGTTGCATATTTATGACTCTCGACTGCGACTCGGGCCTTAAGGGCAGGATTTCCGAAATCGACCTCCGGGAGAATCAAAATTAAGTAACGAAATATTCATATTTTTGGATCGAAAAAGAAATACATTATAGTTCAAGAGTGCTTCTGTGTTTCTGTGCGGTTCAAAACACGATACTTTTAACTTCGCTCGATCATAATTCGTCACGAAAACAGGTAATTTTTTAACAGTTTTTCCAGTTTTACTCGAGTTCTATCACACTTATACCACTAAAAAACATGTCAATCGATAGATAATGACATTTTACCGGGACCTGTGCGGTTAAGTTTTTTTTAAATTACTTATTTTTTAGTAGCTCAGTAGTATTTAACAACGTAGCCCACGCGCTGTGGCTTCAGATGCCCGCCGGGCGTGTCCGAGGCCGGACCTGTGTCGCTTTCGAGCTCGTGACAGCTCTCCTCATTCAACGGACAAAATAAACGTCACGCTAGAATCACAGCGTATACACTCTAACAGTAATCCAACGCCTTTGATATAAAATGATAAGCTGAATATTAAAATGATAGGTTATTTAACTTATCACTGTTATTTCTTCATCATGATTAGTAAATTTTAGTCTTGTGCAAAACATAGGCTTCTTCAAGTGTATGCCATTGCATACATTTGTTTTATTTTTAACCGACTTCCAAAAAAAGGACGGTTCTCAATTCGTCTGTTTTTTTTTGTGTGTTTGTTCACCGATTACTTGAAGACGGCTGGACCGATTTGGAAAATTCTTTTTTTGTTTGAAAGGGTAGAGTTCCGAGGTGGTCCCATTGCAACCAAATCAGGATCTGATGATGGGATCTTGGAGAAACCGAGGGAACTCTTCAAATATTACAGGCACACATATAGCGATTTCGGTATTTTTCGTAGTTTCTCGTCCATTTCTTATTAGCAATAAGTTTTTAGTATTAACCGACTTCAAAAAAGGAAGAAATGTTTATGTAGATTTTTTCCCCGATTACTTAAAAACGGCTGGGCCGATTTGGAAAATATTTTTTTTGTTTGAAACGGCAAGTATACATACTTCCGAGGTGATTCCATTGCAACCAAATCAGGATCTGATGATGGGATCTTGGAGAAATCGAGGGAACTCTTCAAATATCATAGGCACACATATAGGGATTTTGGTATTTTTCTTTGTTTCTCGTGCAATTCTTATTAGAAATAAGTTTCCAGTCTTAACCGACTTCAAAACAAAGAGCAATTTTTTATGTAGGTTTGGTCTCCGATTACGTGAAAACGGCTAGACCGATTCTGAAAATTTTTCTTTTAACTAAATAACGCAGGGCAGCTTGTGGCGAGCTGTTGGGGAGTAGCGACCCCACGTACCCGAGTGCTCCGGGGGTCCTTAGGGAGGGTCATGGGATTTAGTGAAAGTACCCCCGCCTCTGGCTTGCCTTAGCCGGCTGTCCAGAGATGATGATGATAATGATGATGATGATGATGATGATGATGATGATGATGATGATGATGATGATGATGATGATGATGATGATGATGATGATGATATGCACGAGAAACAAAGAAAAATACCAAAATCCCTATATGTGTGCCTATGATATTTGAAGAGTTCCTCGATTTCTCCAAGATCCCATCATCAGATCCTGATTTGGTTGCAATGGGACCACCTCGGAACTCTACCCTTTCAAACAAAAAAAGAATTTTCCAAATCGGTCCAGCCGTCTTCAAGTAATCGGTGAACAAACACACAAAAAAACAGACGAATTGAGAACCGTCCTTCTTTTGGAAGTCGGTTAAAATCTAACTGTTTAAAATTTGGAGCCTGTGAGTCTGCTAGAAGTACTTTAGAATTATGATGATCATCAGTCAGTGAATCAGTCAGTCAGTCAGTGACAAAACTAAGGAACTTTGACATGCAGTTCTTAAACTACACGTTCAAATTGAATGATATTGAGAATATATATGTCTTATTGTGCCCTATATATCCCTGAAATTTCAGGATTGTAGCTTTAGCCAGTACAAAATTACAGGAGGCTGAAATTGGCTTGAATGGCTTCGAGAAAAGGATGGTATGGCCGTGCCGTGCCTTTGTTTTGCTCGACTTGGCGGCGGCACTGCCGTGCCCCCAGATGAAATATGTACCTACCTTTCACATTGTACGACACGATGCCTGTTGGTCGAATTCATTTATAAGTAGTAATAAATCTACAATATCTTCCAACTGTAACCGGCAGTGATAATATTATCATGTTTAGTTTAAATTTATTTATTAACTAAACGTTAGGTACCTATTATTCTTTCCTAACATTACGATGATCCTTTTATTTTAAGTGTTTCGATGTCATAGATAGGTAGGTATATCTACCTGATATAAACTTAACCAGAGAGTACGTAAGGTAGTAGACCTACTGTTACAATTTCGCTGCGGCATAAGTTGACACATTTACACAGGTTGGGTTCACGAAAGTTCATTCCGAACGGGATCGCGCCGCTTGTTCGTCTAAGGGGGGCGGGGAGCTAGAAATGCTTGTCGTCTTCGAACATCCCCCCCTTAAACGAATGCGATCTGGGACATTCTTCATTATACCTCCCTGGGTGCGTAATATACTAGTGCGTAAGCGCAGTTTTGAGGACACGCCATTGCAAATTGTTTGTATTGTAGTATCTAATTGTCAAACTTATTTTCTAATGTTTGACTCACTTGTCTGAGCTGAGTCAGTGAAACAGTTAACTAAGATTAAATTTGTAAACTAGAAGATAAGCTCTTCCTTATTTTTTCCACTGAAATGATGCAAAAACTATATTTGAACAGTATCGTTACCATACAATTCTCGTGTCTTAGATCGCTAAAAAAGTGAAACACTATTGACTTCAAAATTTAAATAGTCAAATGGTAGAAACTGCCTTAAGTTATTTAATTTACTAATTCATGAAAATACAAAAATACCTTAAGGTGTAATTCAAGTAATATACAAATTAGCTGAAGTGTATTTTCAAAAAATTACCGCCCGGGCCAATAAAGTTTGTAGGGAACATTGCATAGCCCCTCGTCACTTGCAAGGTGTGAAAAATTATGGAACCTTTTACAAGATTTTAACACATTCAGTGCCAAGCTTAGAATAGAATAGAAATATTTATTTGCAAGAAATCCAAATTTCCATACAAAATGAACCCGATAGTCGGGTTCTTGGCAATAGACGTGTAAAGAGAGTTTCCACGTTGAAAATTTCCCTATAGGATATTTTGAGAATCACTGAGATTCTTTCATGTGGATAGTTTCGTAATCTTGGAATCTTTCTGTGGGTACATAAGTCAGGAATCTTTAATATAAAAAGTAAATAATGAATTTAATTATTTTTTTGTCGATAAAATTGCATCTACTTTCATCCCTATTTGTTTGTACACTTTATCCAGGGACGCACTTTATAAGAAAAATCTCATCGGGTCGAATTGGCGTTTTATGTTTATCTGCACGACGATAACTTTCAGGAATACCGATATTCCTGAAAGTTGGTAGCTTTATTTTCGTTATGAGAAAGAGAAATAGCTACGGTCTGTATTCGGGGCGAACTACTGGTTAAATGAAAGAAACAGTTAACGGAATCTTGTAAAAATGGGTCGTCAAAACCCCAAATTACAATGTCAAATCTGTTCACAAGACCAGAGCGTCGGCGCTTGCGGCGGCGCCTGTGCGCGGCGGTAAATCATACAATTTGGCAACGCGCCGATCTGTGGCAAAGATTAATTAGAGATGTGACAAAGAACGGACAACAATGATACCCGCGGAACATTAAAGAACGTGTTATCATCTTTATAGAGAAGAGAGAGAATATGAATGTTTCTGCGAGCGATAGCTGGAGAATGGAGATGTTATCTTACCTTATATGAAAGAAACATTTTGTCTGTCTCTTCATTGGTTTTTTAATGCGGGTAAATTACACCACATTTTTATGTTGCATATATAGATACAAGAAAACGACGAAGCATGTAGCGGATGATTTTCTTGTCTCACTTTTTTTTTCTGATGGGATACAAGAAATCAAAGTACAAAGTAAGCAAGTAAGTTTAGGTTAATTCCTATTAAAAAAGCAGAATGATACGGAAGTCAAAGTAGATGGCAAAGTTGAGGGCGCTTAGCGGGTGCTACGGTGGACGAGTGGTTGAGTCACTGGGCCGGAAATCCAGAGGTACCGGGTTCGATTCCCGGTCTGTATACAGGTGAGTGCCATTAAATTTTTCTGTGTACTTTGATTTCTTGTATTTATATATATTATCTTACCTTTTTGTACAAGTTTTTATTTAGTTTCACTAGTCCCCGTGTTTGTTTATTTATCTGGAAACAAACCTGCAAGTTAAATTTGATCCACTTTCCAGTTTCCGATTGAATTGAAATTTTGCATGTGTACGTAAATCGAAAGACAATGCAATTATTATTATGACATAGAGCTGATCTGATAATGAAGCCGGAAGGTGGCCGTAGCATCAATTAAATTACATTAGATAAATCCACCGTATTTGGGCTCATTTGATTAGTTTTGATCTTTTGATATACTGTTTGCGGGTTCTTCAGAAATATGTCTGCGGTCACCTTATTCCTCTGGCCCTTTTTCATACTAAATATATGGAGACAGAGGAATAAGTCGCAGACATATTTCTGGAGACCCTTGCGATTAAACAAGTTAAAAGAGATAGTGCCGGCAGCAAAAAACTTGTAAAAATACAATTTTTGACAGAAACTTATTTTACTCTTAAGCTAACAGTAGCACACGCTGGTAAACGACAACAAAGCCGATAATGTATTTCACTGGTTTAGTAACAGCCTATTCATCCTTGCCTTGAACAGTCATAAGTTATATTTGTTAGGCAATGCACGGGAGCAAATTCCGTAATTTTGAATCGAGACTTCTGAACATAAGTCTCCACAAAGACTTATTCAACAAATGGTTGCCCATTTTTTGTTTCAATCGATATAAATTAGAACTTGTGGGATTCCGACCCACGCTGGGTCCCTATTCGACCTTTACGATAAGCTCCATACCATAGGCCATAAGTGCTTTGATTTAATATACCTTTACCTACCTACCGCAATTATTATTCTTTGGAACAGGCTCGACACTCCATGTGACATGTCGGGGAGTGTATTGTGACACGGATGTCTGTCGTTAGGGCGCGAAAATAATCGTTGCTGAAAAATTATCAAACTAGTACAGTGTTCCATTCCATCTCACGTCGTTCCCTCATGACCGAGGGTCGTTCATCATCATGGCCTATATACTACCCACTGCTGGAAAAAGAGTATAAGCCTATAGGCTTCACATAGTGAGAGGGGTGGTGGTCATAATTTTGTGTTTGGATTGCTGTGGATGACTTGTCTCGTCTCCATTGTAGCCTGAGTAGAGCATATTTTTTAATCTTTAAATAATCTGAAGCGCCCGATCGTAAGCGACTTGGAGGCCGATGATGTAGCTCGCAGTGAAATAGGGGTATTTCACTGGATCTGTGCTGAAAACAACAATGTGAAAATATCACTACAGTGATTCTGGGAAGGTAATGAATGCAGTATCGGAATTAGTACTAGAATTTAAGTGAAAATATGATCGTAATCCCATGAAAGTTATATCCCGAGTTAGGTACAGTCAACTACAAAGAGATGGATACGGCCAAAGTTACAAGGACATGCATACACGACTTTATTGACTTATAACTAAGGTCGTGTATACATATTTTTGTAACTTTCACCGTATCGATCTCTTTGTAGTCGACTGTACTAAGCACGACCAGAGTATAAAGACAAACAAGTAGTCAAACTTCGGCCGTTTAGGATCGCGCAATACGTAGTCAAGGTCGAGGCGCAGATGGTGCGATTCGTACTAGAGCGTTATTATGCATTCGTAAAACTTTGCTTGAAGTGCGTTCGTTCACGACGCGTTTGTATAGCGCGGTGTACCTTTGTGTAGGAAGAAGAATTAGGTACTATTTTTTTTTTTTTTTTTTTTTTATTTCCATAGATTACCACATTACAGTCAAGCTACACGTGTTAACAGGAGACAGGAACAACAGGTAACAATGTAAGTACAGGAATTACTGTGCTTGATAGCCTATGCTACATGATGGAGCTTGGTGTAGTTATGGACTCCAGGTACCGGCTGGCAACTGCAAGAAATCTAGGTTCAGAACTGTAAAAAATATCAAGTTCACTGTCACTGTCTAGTATACTGTTGAGAAGTGTTAGTGCTCTGTGTAGAGGTGTGTGGGTCAGCGCCCTATTATTACTTAGCACGACGATGTATGTAACTTGGGCTCGCCCTACTCTCGTCTCACCCTTAGTCCGCACGATTACTCTGCCTAAACGTCTTCATCAGCCGACTGACGTGCTTCGACTGTGCCATCGGAACCCGAATAGTCCCGAAGATTCCCGAGACTGCACACTCTAACCACAACTGACACAAAGTTCACTGTACCGTTTATGACAAATTTATTTCTAGAATGCAGTGAACGCTCTGTTTTATTAGTGACAAGACAGACGGGCTCGGCTAGGATGAAACACTGGCGAAATTAGCTGTATTATAAACTAAGTGTCATATTTTAGGCACTTTACGTTTAGACGGCGCCCAGATCGTCTTGACACTAATAGACAGACGAATTTATACTTTATTCCCAGTGCATAAGAGCTACTATGCAAATCTGTAAGGAGAGTGTGTACTAGTTTTTTTAGTCTAATTAGTTTGTTGATGCTGACTCATTTGAAGCGCTTGTTCAACTTCACATATTAGTAGGCGGGTGATTACAAACATTTGTTGAAGAAAATCATGCTTAATCAAAATTATGATACCATTACTATTAGACAAACTTAGGTACAGCAGTAAAGGAATATAAAACTTATTTTCGCAAAAAAAACGAAAGTTTCCACTGAGTGGTTCGTTTTTGTTAAAAATGTCTAATTAGTTATGTATGTCTGTAGATAGATTTAAACATTTTTAATACGACGAGAAAACATTCATCAAATTTTCATCTAAGTATTAGCAAGATAGTCAAGATTCCATTTTTCTAGCTTCATTATAAATATAGACGATTTTAAAAGCTAGACTGTTTTTAGTTTCCTCAATAAAATACAGATTTTATATAATTTGTTTTTATTAAAAAACGAAAAAACCTCGATGTTCCTATTTAAGATGATAATAGTGTAATTATGTTTGTCGCTATGGTTTTATGACTATTTCTTAATTTATTTTATGTTGTGCGAATACAAATGTTCGCTTTAAGATTATAAAGTGAAACCATTATTGCAATCCGAGCAAGACATAAATAAGGTAAACGTCCTAACATTCGACATGCTAATGCCTTACACCCTACCTGAAGGAACAATTAACATTGTTATTTAGACCCAGCTGCTTCAACTGTTGGGTAGTCATAGCGTCCACGGTCCTACCATTAGGACTTTTATTGAATATGTAGTTCCAGACTTATTGAAAACCCATGGTCTTCTCTGTAGCACTTATTCAAATAAAATAAATTGACCATAAAGCTATCAAGCCATTGATTACAAAACCGCCCAAAAACTATTGGTACTATACATACAAGTAAAATAAAAATATTAAAAGTGTCTTAAATTCTTGGGTCTGAAATAGTATAAAACACTAGTACCTACTACTGGTAGGACTATGGTTCACAGTCACTATGAATGTTATTTTGCTTTGGGCCTTAGTCGAGACCCTGCTGTCATCTTTATTGCCAATGATGACTTAAGTCTTAACATTTGACATGGCGACTACTGGGACAGTGTCGAGTACTCGTACGTCTACCTTACTGGTTATATAATGCAGTCATAACCTTATTCTCAGATATTTAGATGAGTTTTGATGTAGGTATTTATTTTATTTTATTTGAATAGCACATCAGTATTTATTCGGATAATACAACATTACAGTTACAGATATGAGGCAATACACAAAAAAAGAAACACGAAGACAGATGTGCAACCGAAATAGTCTCCATCTCAGCAATGCAGTTGGCTGGCACAGCTCTGCCAACGGCGCTGGTTTTCTATGGAGCCAGAGCGGAGCGATCAACACCCTTTAATGAGGGTATTTAGAAATCAGAAATCCACCAGCTGGCAGCAGAGTGGCGAAAGGTCTATTTGGCAGTAGATGTCAAAATCAGTTGGTGTGATTGGTGGATCTTGACGCCTACTGTCAAAAAGACCTTTCGCCACCCTGCTGCCAGCTGGTGGGTTTATGATTTCTAAACACCCTCATTCAGTAACTATAGCTTTAGCCCGCGACATCATCTGCGTAGAACTGAATTTTATAACACCTACTTTTGAAATTAACGGTTCCCCATACAAACTTCCACTCCCATTTTTCACCCTTTCAACCATTTCAACGTTAAAGCCTTTCTACCTGTTTTTCTACATCGGTCAGTACGAGCCTATCACACTGGCGATTTACGAGCGATCTCCCGAGTTTCAATGCAAAACCCGCGAGCGACATTTGTATGGAACTTCGCTTCTAACTCGCCCGCAGCTCGCTCGCAAATCGCAAGTGTGATAATGATAAGGCTCTACGATAAGATACTTTTGCAACTTCATAGGTTTGTAAAATTGTAATTTGTTTACATTATTGCCATTTCCATTGACCCTGACTGAACCATTGTGATTCATGGTGGTCCACAATTTAACAGTACAAACTATATCGGCTGGCAAACAGTGGCATTATTCCTGGAGCTGTTTGTTTGAGGCCAGATGTGTTATGACAAACTGTCACCGCCAACGAGCAACGATCAGACAGAAGAAACAGGCACTAACACTTGATACATACGCTGAACAGAGACGCAACTGTAGAAAAGCTGCATTCGAAATTTAATTATGAATCTATACACATAAGGTTGAAAACAAAAATTGACCCATTTTCGAGTAGGTCACTTGATTATTGCAAAAATGCCATTATATTAGATATTCTGTTTTTGTTGTTTTTCACTATTAGGCGAAAGCCTAGTTCAACTGAAATGAATAAAAACAAACAATCGTACGTACCCTGATTAAATCGAACGACCGAACCCTGACGAAATGTGGTCAAAACATTCAATTATTTCTCATAAAATAAGAAATTCTCATTCATTTCTCATTAAATTATTTCTTAGATCAAAACTCAGTCTAAGTAGATCTAATTTATTTGGCTGATTAGTACAGAAATAGGTAGCTATTGCTGCAAGTGCTGCAACCACCAATCAAAGAATAAATAAATAAAATAAATAAATAAATATTAGGGGACAATCTTACACAAATTGAACTAGCCCCATAGTAAGCTTAATAAGGCTTGTGTTATGGATACTAGACGACGATATATTTAATAGATACAAATACTTAAATACATAGAAAACATCCATGACTCAGGAACAAATTCGTGCTCATCACACAAAGAAGAATGAAGACTTGGCGAAAGTAAATGTATTCTTACAAACTTTACCAATTTAGTTGTCTGTGAGATTTCCTGGAATTGCAGTGTCACTTATATATGTATGTAATATATACAAAATTAGACGAGTGAGGATATGGTAATAATATATCGACTAAATTCCTCAGTCTGAAAGCTATGTAAGTGTCTCGTGCTATTGTTTTTGGCGCTTCAGTGGCTCACAATTCTGTGATATTTATGTTAATGTCTACGACAATTTTGATTTCTGGGTTTTCGTGCCAGGAATTGTTTAAATTCGACCGTTCGCTCGCAATATTTATAACTCATTTGGTAAACAAATGGTTAGTACTTGTCAAACTTTAGCGCCAATAATTTAAGATAATTGAGTTAAAAGCGTTACTAGCATTGCGTTTTTAATATTGTATTTTAGAACGCCAGCCAATTTCTAAAAGAAAAATTACATTAGAGAGTTATGTACAATCACTTACTGATTGATACTGCTAGAGATAAGTTAACACTCCCTCCCAGAGGCGTGGCGTAAAATATCCTTGGGTAAGCCGGTGCAGATTTGGCGTACATTTCCCTTAGGAGCTGCAGAATAAGGTGCTCAAATGCTTGATATTAGGCAAGCCTGTAGGAATCGAGTTCTTTGGACGCCACGCTACTTCTCCCCCCATACATGTGTAATTTTTGTATGGTACTGATTGTATTATAACTTTTTATTACATATGGCAAGAAACCTAGGTACTAACATCTGTATTGAATGATATTACTATATATGTCTACTGTTTTTAGAATAAAGGATTATAACATCATTTTAGATCAATGGAATAAGAACCTTAACTGAATCCCAATATGATCCTGTTCTGCTTAATGGATAATAATAATTTGTAGGAGGCTTATTAGTTATTAGTTCTTATAAGTATTATGACAGGATCGATGACAAGCGTGACTTATGAGATTAAAGCCGATGATTGTCACCCAATCACTGGGCGATAGCTAAATTTGGACTGGACCACACACTAGTATTGAGAACTAGCATTTTATCGAGACTTCGCCTGCGGTATTCTTGTCATTATTCAACAGAACAACAGTTTACGGGAATATAAGATGTTTCAATTCAATTGGTCTACCTGTGTGCTAAATTTCATTTCAATCCATTCAATTACTACCGCGTTATTTCGTACTAAAGGTTCAAACATTCAAACGTCAAAACATCTTCACAAACTTTTACATCTATTATAAGTACTTTTGCCATGAACTGGCATGATGTGGAAGGAACTCCCTCCTGAGGTATTGCCAGAGCGCTACAACATGGGGTACCTACTTCACGAAGCTGAATAGGTATTGCGTGTTCCTAAAGGGCCGGAGTATGTCTACTTTTCTTTCCTTATACTTTGCTTCGTACCTCACCCTTGCACCTCAGCCATACCCTGGATCTTAATTCAAATTTATTACTATACATTCCAATACGTTCCACGGCTGGGCACAGACCTACCTACTCCATAGATGAGAGTGAACAGGCTGTAGTCCCCGGGCCAGCCCAGTGTGGGTTGGGAACTTCACATCATCATCATTCATCATTCGCTTGCCCTTGTCCCATTCATTTGTGGTCGGCGCAGCATGTCTTCTTCTTCTATACCTCTCTATTATCTCAGCGTTTACATCCTTCCTGGCCATATCATCTCTCACACAATCCATTGACCACTTCCTTGGTCTTCGTCTTCTTCCAGAACCTTCCACATTCATACCTAACTTGTTGGGAACTTCACGTACACCTTTTAATTTCTTCGGGGATATGTGTAAGTGACACACGATGTTTTTCTTTCACCGAAAAGCTAATGGTCAACTATGTACAAATTCGTTAATAAGCTATAATTTTAGTAACTTACCAAATCGTGAGTTGGTAAGTGGATTGAACTCGTCCTAAATATAAAAACGTGGAACCAACCAAATGAGGGCTCCGTTTTTCATAGTCGATAAATGTCAGTAGGGGCGTTGTACTTATCACTGATTTATGTGCATTGTTCCAAAGTAATAATTAACGTTAAAACCGGGCAAATGCGAACTGGGCCAACATAAAAAAGGGTTCTGTTTTGTAAACTGACATCATATCATATCTCAAAAACATATGTTAGGTACTTACTTGACGAATTTTGCTAAATAAATATTTTACTGCTTCTATGCTATTTGGATTTTTCTACCTTTTTTAGGGATTTTTGATACCACACATACCTACTCGTAGATAAACTGCCGGGAAGAACCTACCCACCTACAGGTCTCTACCCACTACATCGTATCATACCATGACCGTACTATGAACGTATCAGGCACGCTGTTAAAACTCTGCCCCGAGAAGAATCGGCTAGGAAACTCGGAGTGATATTTTTTTCAAAACAGTCATACAATTTTGCACGAAACCTGCGGTAGTATTTGATACGCGATAAACTCCTCCTCATCACAGAAGAAATAATAGTACTAAGTACAGATATCTCTCTCTCTAGCAAAACTGACGCTCGGGTCCGACCACCGGACGGAATGCACCAGATTCAACTATCTCTTTCTATCGCATAACGCGTGCTCTTTCTGGTCGCTGGATAGCCCACTTCGCGGAGGCAACATTTGGTACTAGTAGCTGCGCGGCGAAATCGCGGATTGAGCCACTCCTTCCTATAAAAGGTACATCGCGCGCTTGAATGTGTGCGCGCCGTGTACGAATACGAACGCACTGCAAGCAAAGTTGCGTAAGAATGGTCCAGTATGCGCACTCGCACAGACGTGCTGCTATTAAGAGGAAACAGGAGGGCAGTTTTTCCATACAAACGTAGTCCCCTGTTTCCTCCCTGGATAATGCCAGTAGAGCAATAATTTTTTGTCCAAAAATCTATGGCTACTATTGATATGTTCCTATCTTTTCCTTTTTACGATAAATTGATTCTCAAAAGAGATATTAACCTTCAAAAACCTAAAAAAATGCCAGATTTTCCGCTGTGTTCACACATCCAGAAAACAAATTTGACTAGATTATTAAAAAAAAGGAAAACATAGGAACACGGCCAAAGCCTTTCTTTAATGTTTAATGAAAAAAATTAGTTAAATATGTTAAGTTTTGGGGAAGAAATCAGGGGACTACGAAACGTTGTTTTCATGAAATTTTAAAAGGTATTTTCGGTCCAAGCTGCAGTTGTCTCTATCGCGCTCAGCGCGGGAGAGGCGGGCAGTGCGGGACAGCGACACATTTTACAAATACCTAATTTTCAATTCTCTCCACCTTACTCTTTCCTCTTACGCGTCTGTGTGAATACGTGTCGCGCGCTCCTAAACGGCCGACTAGTTGTTCGTCTTTATACTTTGGTCTCGGGATCGACGACGTTTGAGAATAGCTGGATTAACCCTTAAAGTCATTTTGTATAGTATTATATACATCACATTCAAAAAAGGTTTTCGATATCTTTAGCATGAAAATACACATCATTCCATTTTAGACGCGTTTCTGAACGTAGCTAAAATGTCAAAACTGACAGTGGCGTTTGGCAGCCCTTTGAACATTTGATCAGTTGCACGATTCATCGGAGCAATGCGGAGAGCGTTGATACCAGTCAAGCTAAGAAAATCATTTAAAAATATAAAACGCCGTGTGGTACCTATTTTATTTCCTGAATATGGTTCGTAATGATGTTCACTGTGTTTTTGCATAACGATTTCAATGGATGTACTATATTTGCACTGTTTTTTATTATTTTCTTCCACGTGTATAATATACTATACACTGCGACTGCATGAGTAACTAAGGTTCGGTTTGTTGTGTATAGTACAATATACATTGCCACCGCATCAGTTGCGCATAGAAATTGAATGTCCTCAGATTGTAAAGCATTACAATCGCCACATGGGAGGTGTAGATCTAGAAGATATGCTTATATCCTTTACCGCACAGGTCTTAAAAGCCAGAGATGGTATTTAAACATATTCTCCCAAATTATAGACATCTGTGTTAACAATGCTTGGCTCTTGCGAAGACGGCAGTTTGAACAGTCAAACGTGAAGAAAAAGAAAGACCCGCTAAAAGAATTTCGATATGAAATATTATATGCAGGGTTAACGAAGGGACACAGGCATGTGGCAGTGAAGAATATCCCGACGATAGCCGACAGTAAAAAAATTTAAAAGCCATCAACTAAAAGGCCCGTTGATACTGTAAGGTTCGTCAGAATCGACCACTGGCCTACAGACACTGGCTACGGACGATGTAATCTATGCAAAGGTGGCCAGGCTAGTACAAAATGTAGCAAATGTAACGTCCACCTCTGCTATGTGAAGATCAGGAACTGTTTTGTCTCATACCATGTTCGTAGCGAATAAATAGCAGTGTATAATATACTATACAGCTCCTAAAAAATATATTTTTTTGTGATTGATGTAGTGTATGGTATACCATACATACAATTTCTAAATACCTATAAGTATAATAATTTTTCTATTATTTTTCACAGTGCCTTTTGAGACTAATTCAACCATTGAAAAGCAAAATTGACGTTTTTATCACAAAAAAAAATTTGTGACTTTAAGGGTTAAGGAACCCTAAAAATGGTAGCGTGTTAATAAAGACATTAAACTAATCGCCTATGATACAGACTGTGATTGTACCACTGTTCCAAGTATTACACATGTTGTTATTAAGCCACGCTGACAAATTACTGTAATTATACAAGAAGAAGTAATGGGTAATCATACATCAAGTGTGTCTGTTTACATTTTTAAGTACATATCGTCATTTGTTTCAAAATGTTAAGTTTCTTTATTTACATAGTATTTACAGTTGCTTAAAGAATGCGACTACGCTAAGTTTGCAGAGGTCAGAAAAAGGTTTCATAATAAAAATAATACATATGGCATCATCACAAGAAAGAGGATTGACAACATTTCATTTTAAGAAGACTTTAAAATGTATATACGACTCGAAAGCATTTTGTCTCCTGAACACTACACCATTTTTATAATTTTTTTAAATCGCTTAATATAAAAAATACAAATGAATAAAAAATATGTTCTCATTTTACCAGTTCTACGGCACAATAGATGAAATGCCAGTGCCTTTTGCCACAGAAAAAATAAGCTGTCATAATTTTGAATTTGACAAATGTCAATGCATACTGTGAGATCGCTTACTTTTTTTCGATCGCGATAAGACTAAAGTAATGGTTTATTCTACCGTAGAACTGTAGTTACGCCCTTTTAGAATAAGTAAATATTAATTATAAATTAATTACAAATCCTGGTGAAACAAATAAACTATCAGCGTATTCGTCTTTTCAAACCAAATACAGTGAACCAATAAAATTAAAGGCTCGAAAAAATGAAAGGTTGTCAATTAATTAGTTTTGATAGTAGGCAAATATCTTTCCGTTTAATAAGTATATAATTTGTTTACTTACATACTTACTGAAATAAATATTCAGGATAGTCTTGCACAAATCGATCTAGTCCCAACTAAACTAAGGAATGCCTGTATACATGTACATATTTAAATATATATACTTACTTAAATACATAGAAATTATCCAAGAACCTGGAAAAAATCACTTAGTTTGGTTGGAACTAGATCGATGTGTGCAAGACTGACCCAGATATTAATTTCAGTAGGTATGTGTAACCCATTTTTTTAGAGTGTGCTAGTGTGGGATGCGACTTGCATAGACACACTGGCCCTTCACATCTCTACCGAACCTCAACAAGGGCGGCAGCAGCAGCAGAGGCGGCAGAAACCGCCAAGGTAGGAAAGTACAGTGGTCTCGGAGCAGAATATGATTTTGTTCCTTTTGGCGTCGAGACCCTTGGTCCGTGGGGCCTGGCGCCCTGAGTTATTTCAGAGAGTTATCGAAGATACTCAGGGAAACCACGACGGACCGAAGAGCTGGCAGCTTCCTCGCTCAACGCATCAGCCTTACAATCCAGCGAGGAAATGCTGCCAGCATCTTCGGCACCATGCCGCTGTGGCCATTTTTAGATCTATTTTAGTTTTAGCTTATATAATTTTAATTTAGTTTTTAGTATATTTAATGTTAACCTTGTTTCTATCTTAATGTTCTTTTGCTTGTGTTTTTAATAAATAAGTTTCCCAAAAGAATAGGTCGTTTATCTTATATACGGAATGTGATAGATAAAAAACATCATCATCGAGGTCACACGCACATCGACATACCGTGGTCCCTCCGATCCCTGACTGACTATAAATCAGCAGCCATTGGTGACATCATGTCAGCGGCAGCGACCTTACTAATCGGCTATATTTACATACGCTGATGATCCTTAGCGCCGTCCTAAGAAAAACTATAGCTGTTTATAACTATGTTTGTACATTACAGATTTTTCAGAAAATGTAACTGGGGGGTGTCAGAAATCTGTACATATAATAAAATCGTTACTGCACTGTTGTCGTTGTGTTGTCTGTGTGTCGAACTGTTTTTATACATTAAAGATTTTTCCAAAAAGTAACTGAGGAGAGTCAAAAATAAAATATGTAATAAAATACATATAAATAGTACCTATTTGAAATTTTTTACATGTCTATTTGTGCATGCGGATTCTAACGATACCTAATATTTCTAATGGCGTTTGGTAAAGAAACTCACATACATACACATAGACCCTGAAAACATAACACATTTTTTTTGGCAGTCGTGTAATAAACAGCGACTTACCCCGTTATTCTACATTTCCTCGTTCACGAAAACAACATCCCATTTTCTTTTCTTGACTTGATTCTCTGGGAAAAAGCCACGCCATTTCCTCTCTCTGACTTAGTTCCCTAGGAAAAAGCCACGCACACCATTGAGCAGAACGCGTTATAAGGAAGAGCCCGGGACATTTGCTAATAATCACGGGTTCCCACGGGAAAGATGTCGCGGCGGGCACGGAAGTATAAATAGTATTCTGAAATCGAGCAGTAAAATCCAACGGTGGTTGAACGTTGACGTTTCATTCAATAATATTGTTACTCAGTCTTTTCCACAGTTTTGTATGCCATAAGCAACGTTTGTCATATTTTTTATTTGCCCTAAATTTCTTTTTCATATTTCAATTAATACGAAATATTATTTATTTTCTCTGAAATCCTAACCAGGTTATCAGGTGTATTTATTAAAATTATCGTACAGAAAATAATATTAGGTTAAGTAAAAAGGGTCTTGATTATAACAATCCTAAAAAGTTTTTTTTGTAATAAATACTATAAAAACCGTTTAACTAAATGATATGAAAGTTATAAATTATGGCACTATGATCTTAAGGATAATCCTTAGTAATGTAATCCACGATAAAGAGAAGGACAGAGGGACAGAGAGAAATGGGAATGGACTGCTCAATCAACGAGAGTATACTATAGGCTCTTTAGACTCTCAAGTCCACCGTTATCGTTGTCACCCGGAGGCATCTATTGCTAAACATAGGTCTTCCCCAAAAACATCCTCAGTGGAGCGACTTTGTATATGTATGTATGTATGTATGTAAACACTTTATTGCACATAAAATCATACAGAAACAGTAAAAAGAACAATGGTTATGTACAAAGGCGAACTTATCCCTGTAAGGGATCTCTTCCAGCTAACCTTTGAGCAAATGAGAAAGAATAACTAATATCAAAGAAGATAGACAAACTCACAAAATTAAGTCATTTACTTACAGGAAGAAAATAGGGCAATTTTTGAATACACATAAAAACCAAATATAATATATTACCAATTACATATACATATTAAATATTATTATAATCCAACTACATATATACATATCGTAATAAATAAATAAATAAATGCGTATATATACATATAATAAGGGAGGGTAGACCTCACGCACGTAAACATTGAGCTCCGTGAATTGTCTATATTTAAATTACTATATTCAATAATTTTACGCTATAAACTCGTATTTCCATCAATTATTAGCAGAAATCATTCATGTGAACTGTTATTTGCTCTGAAAGTGAGCTAAAATGTGAACAAATCAAGACTTACCGCTTTGTGTTTTGAAGCATACCGACTGTTATTAAAGTGAAGTGACTATCTGAAGTTTTTGTGAAATGAATAATATTTTGAACCCTTTGTGAAGTGACTAATGAACTAGTGATAATAACAATATTTATAAAAGTTAATTCTTGCAATAATAAACATTAATTATATGTAAAGCAGACAGAAGCTATTGATAACAAAATTCGCCGGGTCTACGTATGAGATCGTAGCTCAGTGGCATAAGTTCACGGCGTAACGAAGCCGTCGTTCCGGGTTCAAATCCTAAGCTAAATTTTTTCTATTCTTTTTATTTGCTATTTTTTTTTTCTTTTTTCATTATTATTATTGTTTTTTTTTTTTTTTTTTTTACTCGTTATTATTTGTTAAAACACTATGAACCCACTTGACAAGGATCTGTGCTGCGGGAAATGTAATAAAAAAATCCAAAATAAAGACTATTTGAAGTGTAAAACCTGCACATTGTATTTCGATTTAAAATGTGCAAGAACTTCGGATAAAATGTTCGACATTATGACAAGGAAACATTCATGGAATTGTCCGACCTGTATTAAAGGATTTCCAAAGCGCTCTCACTCTCATTCTGCAGATGGAAATGTTACTCTTCGAAAGAAATTGAATAGCGTCACTATCTCTTCCTCTTCTTCGACCTCAGATGTACCTAAAAGTCACGAAAAAGTACAAGAACAGTCGTCTACCTCATTCCAACGTCCACTAAATAGATCGAGATCTATTGAGTCATTGAATATAAGTGTGAATGATACTCTATGCGAAACCCTCTTACATACGGACATGTCCAGGAGCGTTGAAAGTTTAAACGACTCTAACCCTCATTTACAATTGGACTTGGTACAGAATTTAAAATCAAAAAATGACGAGCTTTCATCCAATTTACTTTCAACACAAAATGAGTTAGAAAGTCAGATTTTAGAAAACATAGAATTGAAAAGGAATATTGAAAAGTTAACTCAAGAGATCATTGTGCTTAAACAAATATGTGCGACACCATCATCTCTGCCCAACACAGGAGCAAGGTCCACCAGGAAAAGAAGGAGAGGCGTTCAATCTAATGAACCCTGCAGCTTGTCACAATCGCCGATTGGAGGGCGATATAGCCCGGCGTTTGGATCTTCGGAAAATACACCGAACCGACTAGCGCCTGTTAAAATACTTGAGTTAGAAAAAACTATACAGAACTTGCAAGCTGAACTTAATCATGCTCTTGAAGAAATCGTAAAGCTAAATGCTGTTATTGAGAAACAGATACATGATAAAACAACAATCCCAGCACCAAGGACAACAGCTAACACAGCTCACTGCCAGAAACTGTCTCCTTCACTGAAACCTGAACCGGAAAAGAAGATCTACATATTTGGAAGTCAGCAATGCACGGGTTTAGCGTCCGAATTATGCTACTCTAGATTTTCTACCCAATATGAGATGTATAATGTGTATGCAATATGTAAGCCAATGGCCCGAACTAAAGAAATATTAGATGATTGTTATAGAATTAAAACGGCGTCTAACGATTTTGTAATATTATGTGTAGGTGAAAATGACTCTAATCCTTTTGATTTTGAGTATGAACTGCATGCAATACTAAAAAAGTTAAGTAAATGTAACATAATTGTAATGCCTGTGTCTGATAATAAATATTTAAATGTGAATAAGTTAAATCAGATTTTAAAGAGAGCATGTCACAACTTAAAAAATTGTACTTTCCTCAACGATCTTTTCTTGTGGCAAACCAGAGGAAAGCAACTGCACCAAATTTGTAAAAGCATTAATTTGGTTATTGACTCCCATGATTATAATAAAAAATACTTGCAATGTAACAGATATCGGAACGAGGAAACATGTACAAATACAACTAAGCTAGTATTAGGTTCTAATATCTCTAATAACGTTAAAGAACCGTGTAGTCTTAAGAAGGGTACCATTCCTTACTACTTTCTAAAAAAAGAAAAGGGTGAAAAGGGTGAAATAGCGGAAAATGTATCAACATATAAAAAGGGAACCATTCCCTACTACTTCCATAAAGTCAAGAAAACTGAAACAATTAGAAATACACAGTGTACTAAAAATCACGGTCTTTTTCGTGCCCAAGAGGAATGAAGGCAAAGTTGCAATCTTTCACCAGAATATTCAGGGTATACAAAATAAACTAAATGCAATAGACATATGTATCAGTGAGTTTGATGAAGTTAACACAAACTTGGACGTTATTTGTTTCTCAGAAACTTTTATTAAAAAAGGAAGTGAGGGCAATATTTATATTAAAGGCTTCAAACTAGCCTCTTCTTTTTGTAGGAGTAGTAAAAAACGAGGTGGTGTATGCATTTTGGTCCGTCAAAACATTGAGTATAAGCCAGTTCTATTTTGTAATGAAATGTCCAAGGAAAAAACTTTTGAGTGCTGCGGTGTAGAAATACCTAGTCTAAAAACTATAGTGATTTGCTTATATAGAATCCCCGTAAATAGGAAAAATAATCTCCGCATCTTTTTTGAAAATCTAGAGTCACTTTTATACAAACTACCAACAAGGAAACATATAATCATAACTGGTGATCTGAATATAAATATTATGAAAGATGATTATGCCACAAGAACCTTAAAAAGTTTGCTTGAAAATTACAATTTAAAATTACATATTACGGTTCCTACCAGGTTAAAGTCATGCATTGATCTTTTTGCTAGCAACATAAACGAGGCTGTAGGTCAAGTTCATGCACTTTATCTTTCAGATCATGATACTTGCCAAATTTTAAAATATGTAACAGAAAATAAACCATCCAAAGCTAACTTTTGGTACAAGACTATAAAGGATTACAGCCAAGAGAACATAAATAAATTTGTAGACTGCATGAAAAGTTTTACTTGGAGTGAAGTCCTAAATGAAAAAGATTTTAATAAAGCGTTTTCCTTGTTTTATGATGATTTTTGTCTTTTTTACGAAATGTGCTTCCCGGATATAAGAATTAAAGTAGACTGTAATAGCACCAAGCCAAAATGGATCACAAAAGGGATAAAGGTTTCTAGCAAACGAAAACGAATCCTAAGATCACTTTGTTACATTAAACACACAAAATCGTTTGAAAGGAAGTCACACTATACCTTATTTAATAAAATTTTAAAAAAATGCGTCGCACAATCACAGCGGAACGTCCATTCAAAATGTATTAAGTTAGCCAAAAATAAATGTAAAGCTACTTGGGAGATTATTAAGAATAAGTACGATAATATCAGGGTTCTGGAATCTATAGATGCAGTAGAAATAGCTTCAAAGTGTATCATAGATCCTCAAGAGATAGCTGAATCTTTTAATAATTATTTTATCGATGTGACAAATGGTTCGAATAAAGGTAACTGCGAGAATACTCTAAAACAAGGAAGCCTTAGCAATTCTATATTCCTAGGGCCCTGCACCGAAAATGAAGTAATAACGTTAATTAAATCGCTCCGAAATACAAAAGCTGTTGGAGTAGATAATATATCTACACACATTATTAAATGTGCAGCGAAAGAACTCGCTAAGATATTAACTTACCTTATAAATCAGTCCCTTTTGCAAGGCTTATTTCCTGAGCGACTAAAACAGTCAATAGTTAAGCCTTTGTTCAAAAAGAATGACAGACGTATTTTAAACAATTATCGACCTATCACCCTAGTTCCAGTTCTATCAAAAAATTTCGAAAGAGTTATGAAGGATCGAATTGTTAGTTTTACTGAAAAATACAATATTTTATCTCCTGAGCAATATGGATTTGTCAAGGAGAGATCAACCACACATGCTGCGTATGCACTCATACGCAGTGTTACTGAGAACATAGATCAGAAGAATTCAGTAGTTGCTATATTCTTTGACATGTCTAAAGCATTTGATCTTGTAGACCACTCGTTACTCTTGAGAAAATGTGAACACTTTGGAATCCGTGGTAGTGCATACAAGTGGATAAAAAGCTATTTAGAAAACCGGAGTCAATGTGTTGAAATTGGTAAGCTTAACGATAACAATGAATACACCCAATATAGATCAACGTTCCAAATAAACGCACGAGGTGTTCCTCAAGGAAGTGTTTTAGGCCCACTTCTCTTTGTGCTTTATATTAATGACATACCGCAGGTGACAGAACATCAAATAATTATGTTTGCTGACGATTTATCAGTAGTAATTGGAACCAATAAAGACTCTGTAACTCACGAGACTTTAATAAATAATGCAGTTGATGATATTGGTAAATGGATAGATAGCAATAATTTAAAAATTAATGTCGAAAAAACAAAATGGGTTCAATTTTCAAATTATAGGTCTCAACATCGTTCACTAAATCTAAATTTGAAGGGGGAAATTATACATAATAGTGATGAAGTTAATTTCTTGGGCTTTACTCTGGACAGGTTTTGTAGCTGGAAACTTCAAATAAATAATATTTGTAACAAATTAAATAGATTTGTATTTGCTTTGAAGAGATTGAGATGTATAGCGGGAGAGTCAACCGCTCTAACAGCCTACCATGGTTACGTCGCATCTTCTTTTCGGTATGGAATTATAATTTGGGGAAACACGTCAGATATTCACAGAGCATTTTTGATCCAAAAGAGATGTGTTCGTGCAATATGTGGCGTTGGCCCCCGGGTCTCGTGCAGACCATTATTCCCTAAACTTAATATTTTAACTTTAATCAGTGTTCTCATATTTGAGCATGCTAAATTTGTTACAAGTAATCCTGAAATGTTCGCCAAACCGGTACATAATCCAAATTTACGTAAGAGAGATTTACTAAAAGTTAAAATACCTGTCACAAAGTCAACATTATACCGCAAAAACTGTTATATTATGTCAGGTAAAATTTATAATAGGATTCCGTTAGAATTAAGAACTCTACCACGTAAATTATTTTTAAACAAGCTCCGTTTGTGGCTTAAGGAGAAATGTTTTTACAATCTGAATGAGTTTTTTGGACAATGATATGTAATGTAATTTCACTGAATTTTTATTTATATGATTAATTATTTCCTATTATTTTTATAATTTTTATCACTGAAATCATCTTTAAATTAATAACTATGTTGAATGACCAATGATTCTAAAAATGTAAATTAATGAGTTTGGGCCATGTTATGTTATATAATAATTATGCTATAATAAGATTTATTTTAAATTCATTAAGTTAGTTTGTTAATTAACATTTTAAATTTTGCATGCCATAGTAATGGTGAATTATGCTGGTTGTACAGAAATATTTATCATCTTCATTGTACCATAATTCTAGCAAATAAAAAACTTTGACTTTGACTTTGACTTTGACTAATCAGTACTCAACCATATCTAGAAATAAAAATAAAAAAATAATAGTAATAATATCTTCTTTCCAATCAGGAGTCTGAAAGCCATAGCTTTTTTAACTTCTCTTTAAATGATGCAACAGATTGTGATTGCCTCACGGACACTGGCAGTGAGTTCCATAATTGTACGGCACGGACTGTGAAAGATTTCCCATATGTGCGCGACTTATGTAGCGGAGTGGCGAGAGAAAGATTGGCACTCGATCGCAGTCGGTGACCACTTCCGACAGCCATATAGGTAAATCTTTCGGAAAGGTAGGAGGGGGATGCAGGGTTAAATAGCACGTTGAAAAGCAGTGACAGAACATGCACATCCCTACGACGACGGATCGGAAGCCAACCGAGCTGTGATCGGAACTGAGACACATGGTCAAATTTCAGCAGACCAAATATGTATCTTATGCAAACATTTTGTATATTATATTCATTTTTTTATATACCTTCGGCAGATATATAAGTATAGTTAATCCCACTAATATTATAAATGCGAAAGTTTGTGAAGATGTTTGGATGTTTGTTATAACGGGGTAACAACTGGATGGATCAATCTGAAATTTGGCATGCAAGTAGACCAAGTCCTGGATTGAAACATAGGATACATTATATCCCGGTAAAGAGTTCCTTTGGGACGATAACGGGAACAACGCGGGCGAAGCCGCGGGAAAATGCTAGTATTTACTAAATTCAGCCGAGTAGTTATTACGTGACATTGTACATTTCATTTTGTACTTGACTGGTGCTTATATGTTTCATTGTTAATTAATTGTAAGCGCCATTTTATAATGTAAGACAATGGTTTTATTCGCCATAATAAAGCTAAGTGAATTCGACTTACAAAATAAAGGGGTGCGTAGCAAAATTTCGAAAGTTAAGATTCCTACGTACGAAATTCCTTAATCCAAAACTTCGAAAATCTAAATGTCTAACGTACGAAATTCCTAAAGATGCGTGTCTTAATGTACTTTTATTCGATTGATCACATTTTCGAAAATTAAAATTTCTACGTACTAAATACCTAATGACAATAATTCGAAAATCAATACTTCTAATGCTCAAAATGCCTACGTTCAAAATTCCTTGTAAGAACGCTTAAAAAAATCAGAAATTTCGAACGCACTTAGTACATATTATTTTACAAATAGACAGGTGCGCCTATATTATGCTCTATCAGGTATGCTTGTTTGTGCACGCACTTAGTAATGAAACAACAACACAACACACACAAGACAAGTTAAACCTCCAGGTTTTCTTCCAGGTGTGAAATAAAAATGACAATAAATGTAGTTTGAAATCTAATCAAATAAAAGTGCCAATTTTGTACATCAGCCATTTTAAACGTCTTTAGAAATTATACTTTTGAAACTTAGGTCAACTGAACTTAAGACGAACGTTGTTAGAATTTTCATATACTATTAGCAATTGCGTACATTAGACATTTTAAATGTAGGTAATTTGATAGTAGAACATACGGTTTTAGGAATTTCATACATTAGAAATTTTGATTTTCGGAATTTTGTTTTTAGGAATTTCGTACGTAGGAATTTTAAATTTCGAAATTTTGCTACGCACCCAAATAAAGTTCAACTACACACAGATTGTATATGTCACCGTAAAATTGCGAACCGTCAGTTTATAGTCTAACTCGTCAGATTATAAACTGACGGATGGGTTAGGTTAGGTTAGTTTATAATCTCGCGCGTTAGATTATAAACTGACGGTCGTTTACAATCTTACGGTGACATACCTATATACAGGCGTTTGTTTAATGACTAGCAAAAATTAATTATGTAGTATCGTCACATTAAATAATGAAACCCGTATTTTTAGGGCTCCCTACCTCAAAAGGAAAAGACGGAACCCTTATCTATCCGTCTGTCTGCCTGTTCGTCTGTCAAGACCCTTTATCTCGGAAACGCGTGGCGGTATCGATTTGAAAATAAAACCATATACTCACATCTACGGTCCCGCCGTAAGATACGCCCGTTTATGCCGCAAAAAACGTAAATTGCGACACTATCAAGCTAACCAAATGTAAAGGGTACTTTCCGTTGACCTAGAACTATGAAATTTGGCAAGTAATACAGTCTTCTATAGTATAGGGAAAGATCTGAAACTATACATTTTTAATTAAACCATTAAAAAAATAGACTTTACTTAGGAAATCAAAATCTAGGGTGCTTTAATATATGTACCTACTTTGTACGGACCACTCGGCGGGCGAGTCCGACTCGCACTTGTGGTTTTTTTTTTCTTTTTGTGTCACTCAGTGCTGAAATCTTGGGTTGTGGCCCTCCAAAGATACCTCAAAACTGTTGTCATAACGCAATGCGAAACTGATTGCTGCGATCTCAATCGCGATACACATGATACTAAGGTAGGTATAAGATAGGGATAGGGGATAGGTAGGTAGGTTAAGGCACGCTACGTAAAATATTGCTTATTAATAAAAAACAGTCTGTTATTATAGTAAAGATTATATAAGGAGTCCACATAGCACTTGAAGCTTATCTTGTGAACAATGGCAGTGTTACGAGTTAGCGAAGATGTTCACAAGATAAGCTTTCAAGTGCTAAGTTGACTCCTTATATAATCTTTACTATACCTATAAGATATAAATGTTTCCTTGCACGAATGCACCAGGAAAGCAGCTCTTAAGAGATCGCATCACAAAGCGTGCCACCCAAAATGACAACCACGACCGCTCCATCAAGAGGCTCGAGAGTGATACCGACGAAGAAGATATATACTATACATGATTAATGTAATACATATAGAAGATCGAACTTGCCCTTGACAGGTATGGCGTTAGTATTCGGGCCGGCAATAAATGTATATAATTTACTAAAACATGTGCACCCGGGGCCAGGTGGACAGATGGCGTAATATCCTTCCTTAACATTAAGTACTTTGTTATAACAACTCGAGATAAATATTATTATATTAGGCCACTTACTCACTGTATAAAAAACACCGATCCGATTCGAATGAAACAATCAAAGCCCGCCAATTGATCTTCCTACCTAGATTTTCCGTATTTCAGCCGTTAAAAGTGTCCAAAACAAAATTTACACAATCAATATCCAAATAGAGATAATGTAAGTTTTATTTTTCAATACGACCTGCTCTGATTCCCAAACTGAGTAGGTGTGTGACGTTATGTGAGTACTCCATAATTTTTTGCTTCGTATCACGCTTACGTTTTCTTAAAATATTCTGTGTTTTTTTTATATACCAAATAAAACTCTACTACACGTACGTTACAATCGTAATAGGTACGAAAAGGATATAGTATTAATGACGTTATGAGTAATAAAATTGTAAAGGAGGTTTATCGTATTTTCATATGGGTAAAACAAACAAGCAACAATAGTACATTACATAACTAGGGTGGTAATACAAAGAAAGGCCGAGATCGCAGAAGTTTGCGGCCCGAGCTGCAAGCGAGGGACGTGAATATGCGATCGAGTTTTTCCGCACGCTGGTCACTTTATGGTCAGGTGTGGCATAAAATGTATAATTAATTTAGTAAAAATATTTATACCTAATCTCTAAATTATTAAGGTACGATGAAATTTTTCGAAGACGAATTTTTAATACCGGGATTTTGTTTTTGTTGACACAGCTGAATTTTTTCTCCTGTTCAATATGATGAAGGTACCTACATAGTACCGTGAACACGCTTAACCCTATAAAAGCTAGAATCGGAAAAGCGTACGCACGCACTTCGTTCGATTTTAAAAGTAGAGTCGAGATCGTCAGTGCTGCGTTCGCGCAGTCAGTGGCCCTCTAGTCGCCGCGACGCGCGCTCCGCTCCATACCTGCGCGACCGAACGAAACCATGACTCGTGCCTGAAAAAAGCCTGTATTAAAAAAAAATTAAGAATCGAATCTCAACTCCGGAACGGAAATTCGAATTTCAAATTATCGAACACGTGTTTTTATATAGTTGGCGCGAACGTTTTTCACTGGTAGTGAATAAATTAACGCGCGTGTACACTCAATTTCACTTTTACCGGTGCTCATCTTGTCTGGCAGTCGTCTGCGCAGGACCATGGATTTCTAACGAGTAAGTACTAATTATTATATATATATAATTTATTATTAATCATATTCCTTTTAAAAATTAAGGAGCCCTGGGATTAAATGTTAAGTGTAAAGATAACTTATATATTTTATTTCATGCCACAATTCGCGCCATGCCGAAGTAGGTATTAGGTAGAATATTATATGAGTTCATTCAGCTGTCTTCAAGCGAGCGTAAGCAATAATGATAGTAATACTACTTAAATGTCACCTGTTTAAATTTTGCCTTCGTATAAATTAGTACCTATATACGTCAAATTCAATTTACTTTTTATAGTAATAGTGTAGTTTTAGCGCTGATATCTGCCTAGATCAGCTTGTAATCAAGGAGTTTTAGTAGCCATTTAATTATTTTATGTTGGAAATTCAATTTCAATGTAATGCATAATAATTTATGTTCGAAATATTTTTATGTTTTTAATTATATCTGCTAAAATATCGTATTAATAAATAAAATTGTTATTGCACGTGTTTTATCAGAACATTTTTTTTATTATGCATAAATATTTTTCTGTCAAAATGTAGAGTCGTTAGGATTAATTTCCGTAATAAATAATCGATATACATCGTAAGTGATAACATAACGCTCAGTAATCCCATAAATTAACTATTAGACAATCACGTTTTATCAATATCAACGGCAGAATGTTTAATAAATAGCCCACTTAATTTACATTCATTGAGATAAAAACTACAGAAATAGATGAACGGTGAATAATAAAATACGTATCTTACGGTTATCTCCTTACAATACGGATCGTACATCAGGTGACATGGGCGACCTTTGACATTTATCAAACTTTATTACATTTTTGCAATAAAAAACATTAAGACACAAAAATTGTTCTTTTTTATTATTTTTGTTTGATGGGTCACTACTGTATATTTTAAATTTATTTTTTATTTTTCATAATTGACAACATTTCAAATTATATGAAGTGGGCTAAATCAAAAACCATTTCGGCAAATATGCTTCCCGTATGTAACGAGGCAGTTATTTAATTTTTTTACCCGTTAATTTCCAAGATAATCGCGAAAAACTGTAAACCGGAAATGTGACGTAGATAGTACGTACATAGACAATAGACCAAAGACAAAACTAAATCTATCATTTTTTTCATGTATCCGGTTGTCACACTCTGTCAAAAGTTTTCAAATGACATTTTCAGTTCTTACATTTCGGTGTTAACGACTATTCTTATTTTGCGATATTACTCTCGCTCCACTTGAAATACTTGACGACTTGGCTTTTATAACGGACACTGCTGCTTCTTTTCACGCTTACATCGCAATAAAAACGGATATCGCTGCTTCTTTAAACGAAAATTTGGCACTTGTATTTGGGCTTATTGAACCTCATAAAAATGAAGACCTCAGATGGATTTGTGCAAGCATTTAGTACCAACTTGCCATGGTTGATACTGTTAGAGTTCATACAAACGGACGATAAATATAATTTGGCTGGGATACGAGGTGCAAAAGCTGCCTTATCGTCTCGAACTTCGTAAAGTGCCGCTTCGTACCGTATAGATAGTTTCTACCCCATATTGTGTGCCCTACATTGAGCCCTGTTTTTGCTTTATATATACCTGTACCTGTATATGAAACTAATAACATTATCCTAAGAAATAAAACTGTAAGGCTTAGTGCGAGTATATTTATTTTCCAAATATATAAGTTTGTGGTTCCAAATTACAATGTGTTGTTTTGTCTTTTGTCGCTACCTTAACTAGTATGTTTTGGGTTGTCATAATAGGGCAGCACATTACACCTCAGGATGCAGAAGATGGTGTAGGTTCATCATGAGAGGTTGACGGTGCTGCCTGGTTTGCTTCTTTTAACGGTCTTCTTGTGAGTGATGCTGGAAGACGAGGTTTCAGTTTTGCATTGACATTCATGACTTTCCAATATCTATAGTTTTCCATGTCTTTCTCCAACTGTGAAATGACAAATAGGTATAATAAGCATAAGCCTGAACACCGTGAGGGTGATTTCAATGCACACTGCAAGAATTTGTAAGTGCAAGTGCCAATAACTATTTAAGAAAGTCCTATATATGTTTATATAGTCACTAGTTTTTTTAACATTAATTGATTTAAACGCCTTTACTACATCCGAGGTACTGACATGTTCAAAATGAAAGTATTTACTACATTCTGGGGCGTTGTCTTTTAACAGCGTGACGGCAGACGAAGGTGATGAATTTAAATGCTTAGTTGTGGATACTGGTATCTCGGTAAAAAACTTTTCAAATTCTGTTGCTACTTCTAAATTGGAATCTACAATTTTGCCATCAAAGGTTATATTAGCTAGTTAAGTTAAATATCACAACACATGAGTACGTACAGTAAACTTTATCAGTAAATAGTCCACTACCAATCTAATACAAAGGTGGGCTAGGTTAAGTATATTATTCGGTTGTACTTACATCGAGATGATCTTCACAGATGAATAACTTCCTTTTAGGAACACGATCTAGCCCCGCCGCTCGACACCATGCCTCATTTTGCCCAGCAGGGACACAAAAAAACTTTTTTTGTGGTGTCAGTCTTGTGTTATTATTATTACTACACGTTCTTATAAAACAGTTTTTAGTTTCTTTTGATGCCATGTTTTCGTTTTTACTTGTAATTTTATTGAAGAAAATTTGTGTTGACAATTATATGACAATGACGTAAACCTCAAATCAATCAACCGTCACGACCCATTTTTTTTAAAGCAAGGGGCAAAGGAAAATCCGTACTCGTGACGTCATATGTCGTTTACGACCTTTCAAACATTCGCAATTTTTTCACTTAATATTTTTGAATGAAAAATTGCTTTTCTGGGAAAATAAAAAAACACGTATACCTTAGAATTTGATTTTTTTTCAATACATAACATAAAACAGCCCACTTGAAAAAATGAAATGTTGTCAATTGTCGTTTGTTCTGAAATATAATAATATTCAAGAATATTATAAAATAATTCTAAACGAACTTAAAAGGTTCTTTAATTAATCTACGAAATATCCAAGTAGGTTTACGTTTTTAGGAAAAAAAGATTTATTCGTAAGTAAGTAGGTCAAATAAAAATTATGCCAGACGTTAGTATAGCATATAAAATTATGACAAATGCGGGTACTTGAGGTATATCGCGGCTAAATGAGTGCACTTTTAGCGTGAATACGCAAACTATTCCACGTGGGTGAACGACCGGTGTTTCATATAGTGCTAATTCTTTCCTTTGTCACCGTTTAGCATCCGTGCCCATTACTTACCAGGAGCTTGCGAAGCTCGCAGGCGGGCGTTGCGACATACCACAACATACGCCTATTTTGCAACTATTACTGGCCCTTAAGTCACATACTTTATATCAACATACGCGTTACGACACATTTCCTATAAATTTAGGTGAATGGAATGCAAATTTAGCTCACGCGAGTACTTTATAGTCCCGGAGTATTGATACCTTATCCGCTGGGCAGTGTTGCGATAAAACCAAGCTGCAGGCAAAAATAAAGTCTTTTGATACGGCGTTAAAATAAACGCTTATTAATATAAATCATGCTTATTATTGCAACTGTAACCACCAACTGGTCTATTACCTTCAATATCGCCAAAACGAAGGGCAAAAATCAACATGAGGAAGCGTTTATTCAATAAGCTTTTTATTACCAATATTGCGAATAAACTCGTCCTGTTATTTAGTTAATTGTAAGTACATGTATTCTCATTAATGTTATGTGGTGTCATGTCCTCGCCTTCAGCAGTTTGTCCCAATTAAATGGTCGTTGTCAATTTTAGCGTTAGGCTCGTGAGAACTGGTTACGCATACGAATGAAGGTCAATGATATCATCCCATATTATGCCCTAATCTTTATGTAACATTCATACAATAACATTAAAACAACCAACTTCAAATAAACCTATTCGCGAAAATACCTAAATGAAAGAAAGAAAGAAAGGAAGAAAATACATTTATTCATGACAGCAGCACAAAATAAAAATACAGCGAAAAGAAAAAAAATAAACATAATAAAGTTGAATGCTGCCACAAAATGATCCCACCTCAGCAAAATGCTGACTCAAGAGCCAGCGCTGGTCTTCCTGTGGAACCAGACAGGGCCGACGTCAGTGCGAGATAATCACATGACGGGTCCAGGATAGACAGATAGGATGATGTGATATGACATACCTACTTTGGATTAAATAGCGTGCGTGCGTATAATATTTGAAGAGTCCCCTCGATTTCTCCAAGATTCGTCATCAGTTCTTGATTTGGTTGCAACAGGAACACCACCTCGGAGGTACATCCTTTAATACTTTTTATAGCAATAAAACAATCCAAATCGGTTCAGCTGTCTTCCAGTAATCGCGTAACAAACGTACGAAAAAAACATACCTAGACCAATTGAGTTACCGTTCTTCATTTGGAAGTAGGTTAAAAATACAATTAAGCAATGATATTTATAATAATTGAATAAAGAACATTCATTGATTGCTAACTAAACTGGACTTATGAAACAAGTATCTGCGTAGTTCAACCACATACAAATTGGTTCAGTTTCCTAATTACCTATCACAGGACCTTTTATAAGAAAGGCAGGTTCTAGGTTTAATATCTAGAAATCTTAGGAACAATTGTACTTGCTGATTGATATTTATGGCAATTTTACGACAACGGTTAGGGCCTTATCACACTGGCGAGTTGTTGAGCGTGTTTTCATACAGATTTCGATCGTCAAGGTTTGTATGAAAAGACGCTCGCAACTCGCTCGCAAATTGCCAGTTAGGATTACTACGATGAAAATTGAGAACATATATTTTACGAATGTAATCTTAATAATTATCGTAAATACAAATGGCTCAGTCAATCTTTGGCCGCTATGATGGATTGATTGTAAAACATTTTTACTTATAGGTTTAGAGGATAAAAGCGGTATTGCGTCAGTAAAATGGGTTAAGAGGGAACGCGGCCTGGCTTTTGTCCATACAAAAACTACGAATATGTCAGACTCTCCCCTTTTTTCACCTCCAAAACTAGGTTTAAGTGAAATATTTTCCGTAAATAGCATAAGGATTCCTAGGATTACTTTTTTCCATCTGGTTTTATTAAAACACCTCAGCGTTCCATAAAACGTCAAACGTAGCCTAGTTTAAACAACCTCTAATAGACGTCTATTGAACCAACAAACAAAATGGAAAACTCGAAAAAACTGTTGTTTGATGAATTTATGAAAAATCCTTCTAATCAATCATTAAAATTTTGCTACTAGTAGGTAATATTTGGTAGGTATGAAAACATGTTGTGAAGCATACCAACAACACCTGAGATCACGACCACGACCACAGTCAATATGATGATGTTGTCGAAGAAGTAAAAGGTCTATAATTTAGAAGAAGAAACAGTTATCAGCTTCTTATTATTAATTATCATATTCAATGTTTTACATCAATTAAATTAATTATTTAGATAATGGCGACTTAAGAGACATACTTTTAGCGCAAAACAAAAAAATAATAAAGTGCCTAAACCCGAATTTTGATTTTTTGTATGGACAAAACGGCGCCCGCGTTCCCTCTTATGTAGTGAAGTAATAAAATCGGCCCTCGCCGTGAACTCGTGCGCAGCCGAGCCCTGGCCTCACCGAAGGCCGCCGAATGCTATCATGGGTCTAACAATAGTATCGAGCGCTGAAAACGCGAATCTATACAGTAATCTTATGATAAAAGTTTTCGTAAAAAAAAATATAATTTTTTATTGGTTTTTTTATTATGTTATGTAGGTATCTGATTAAAGTTTATTAACAGTCTGCACTCAATACGACCACTAAAAGTGGGATAAAATGGACTTGCAAGATTTGCCTTAAACAGCTAACGAACAAACATATGAAGATAAGAAGTAAACCTTATAATTATTATTATAAAATTTATAAAATACAACGCATTAAGTTTGGTTTAAATGTTTTCGGTTGATTGCATTTTGTAAGCTGTTTATTAAATACATATTGTAAGTATACCTCTTTAAGCGTAGAAAAGAACATTTTATATCAAATGATCGTATATTATCGGACCTTGTTATAAATGTTATTTATAGAAAAACACGTGTTATACATTGCTTTATTTGAAATTATGTTAAATATAAGTATAAATATAGTGTTTGCAAATTTTAGGCGACTTTC
The DNA here is from genome assembly GCA_947034925.1 of Eudemis profundana. Taxonomy (NCBI): domain Eukaryota; kingdom Metazoa; phylum Arthropoda; class Insecta; order Lepidoptera; family Tortricidae; genus Eudemis; species Eudemis profundana. Next base: position 5,941,385 of record OX344809.1, read on the forward strand.
TTTTGTATTTTAAGTACTCTAGCGTGGATCCAGTTAGTCTGTTGCATACCTGCCTATCTAGAATCTACTTGTATATGATGTCTTATTCACAATTGTACAGTATTCGTGTAGGTATTGTGTGACTGTTGTAGCTAAAATGCAAGTATTGTCCCGTACATATATTAGTTTTTATATGTACCTTACCTACGCTACGTATAGTTTACCTTAAAAGTAACTGGACCATTTAGTACCGGGCCGCAGTAGTACAGTGTCCAGCTACTCTTGAGGTTGACAAATGATAGTTTTTTTTTATAGTAGAGTTTTATTTAACAGAAAGATAAACTATTAAAACAGTAACTAACTAAATTAAAATTAAATATACTATATGGAATAAACTACTACAACTAAATACTTGTCTAAATTAGATAGAAATTGATAATTATAATCAGAAAAATCTAAATAACTTATTTTGTAAGTTTTCCTTAAGGGCTCTTTTATATGTCTGATCTATTCTATTCTTTTGGCACTTCGGGTACCTTCTGGTGAGAAGAAGCGCCGGAAGAAACTCAACAGTTTCTCTTTTCAAAAATATTAAGTATTACAACAAGATAATTATGTTTCTAATATAACGATTTTAACATCTTTCGTTGTATATAGGTATATATCCTTTGCAGCTGTAGCGCAATCCAGAAAACCCGACCGTTTCCTCGCCAGCCTTGCCCAAATTCGACCGGACGAGTAAATCGCGAACAATTAAGTAATACCAGTAATCTGGCATTAGAAAGCGTTGGTAATGATCCAAAACGTCGCATTGAATGCTAATGATAAGAGCGGTCGTCGACCCCGCCGTGAACTTGCTTGGCCTTCGGGCTTCATTGTTCCGACGAAGTACTGCCTAACCAGGATACATAATTATTCGCTAAGCATGCGTGTCTTATTGGTTATCCGTGACATGCGTGAAAATCTCAAGATTCGGTCGAGTTGACATAGTTTAGTTTCTTGTGCACTTAATTCTAAATAGCTTGACAAAGACTATAAAATTTTAACTAATTGTATCGTAATCGTAATTGTTGGAGGTAAATAACCAGCAAAACCAAAAACAGACAAAGTTTGTGGTAGAATTTCTTCGCTCCAAGAGATACTGCTGTGACCCAAATTGTAGACGAATCAGTAATTGTTATGCTGGAAAGGCTTCAGAAATCACAAATTTGTGACATCTTTGCCTAACTAGACCTTACGAGTCAGAAGCGTATGATTTAAAACACGTAATCTACAATAAATTAGGGATGGAAATTTGTATTAAGCATCTGAAGGACATGGATTAGATTACCTCTAGACTTTAATTTAGATAACTAAAGCAGACATAAATATGTAATCGTTGAAATCTGAGACGTTTGTAAATCTTATTATAAAATGCTTACTTTAAATAGACTTCCGATAAGCAATTTAAAAATTATTATACCAATGAAATCTCTTTACAGAGACTTCCTGGATATGAAATGGGCTGTATAAGATGCGATATAAAAGATTACGAAACTGATATACTAATGGTAGTACAGGCTATGCATTCCTTTTTCTATGAAGTAATCGCTACTCTTCTCTCCTTTTGCTTTTCAGCTTCCTGATGCGACAAAACTCTGGTTTTCTCTCCCAGTAGGTCATTAAACTCTATATATTCCTCTTCCTCGTTTTCTTTCAATTTTGCTCTACCGAACATTTACGGTTCACAACTACGCTATTTCCTTTATAATTTATAACTTCCCATAGAACTATCTAAACTGTCTAGGTGTCAGCCGTGTCCTCGATTTTTTAATCATAAATTGTTCAGAAACGGCGTGCCATATGTGAACGACTGCAGATTTAGGTCGTACGTGATTTTCTTACCGCCTTGAACCTAAATCGATCTCCACCATGAAACTAGCTACCTACAATGACGCTGTAGGAAAACAAGATGAAATTAATCGTGTTAACATGGTTCTAGAACGTTTAAGACTTGGCCTAATGCCCCAGATCGTCTTCCTCGTCTGGTTTCCGTGAACTTGGGGAGCGAAAAGAAATTAACGCACAGAAATAGTTAATACATGCAGCTATGAATCTATCTGTGAAGAAATTTTATACTGACTAGGAATTGTTTCTGTTATATCTGCCTTTTTCACCGCCTTAAGAAAAGAAGGTTCTCGATTCATCGATTTTTTATGTATGTTCCCCGATTACTCGAGACGTCTGGACTGATTTAGAAAATTCTTTCTTTCGACGACTCGTTTGCTTAGTGGTAATAACACCGCCTGCAAAGCTGGAAGTCCCGGTTGCAAAATACTTGTAAGGGCAAATATAAGGACTATAAGGAGCATAACTATTTTGTTCCTGAATCATTCCTGAAGCATTGCTTAATTTTTAGTTTAGGGCTAGTTCGATTTGTAAAAAAAGCGCTGGGAACCCTCCCAAAGTTTATATTCCAAAAAAATTCAAAATCTTCCATTGTGAATACAATTTAAGTAGGTATTATATTATGATGTTACGCCATGCATGAAGGCGCGTTTCAAATCTGTAAAGGGACTTTGCGAGTTTGCGTAACACCACTTCTAGCTATCGTGCTTGAATGGGCACTAAAGATATTATTTTTGCGTCATTATTATCATTATTGACTCGTGACTGTGCACATTAAATGCCGCATCTAATCAACGTGTTTACGGATAGCTCTCGTGACCGGCGTGTACTGATTTGTGATTTTTATTTTAGGAGCTATGCGCTGTGGGTGCCTCGTAAAGTTTTTATTGCTGGGCAACAACACAGTTGCAATTATTATCCCTTTATTATGAAACATACTATATTCGTTTGCAGATATACCTATTCATTTTCGTTTGAACATATTTCATAACTGTATCTTCAAGTAACCTCCCAAGTAGCACATAAGCTGAATAAGAGCTTATACCGTATAATGTTTGTATAAGCTTTGTATACAGATTCAGATTCAGATAATTTATTGATAAAATAATTATATGGTATTTTACAAGTCATTTTGCATTATTATCATTAGATATAACCTAATGTACCACGCGTGTATATACCTAATGCAGTTTGTATAAACTTGTATAAAAATAGCAGATTACAACATTACAAGGGACTAAAATAAGCCATAGTGATCCAAATTGTTCCGTCCGAGTGTCAAATCGATTTTAGTCCCGACCACGGTAACTTCAGTTGCGAGGGAAAAACGAAATTGTACCTAATCGTCAATTGTTGTCCAATTTTCCACTCAATGTCGGACACTGCGCGCGTTAGGATAGCGTATGCTGTATGTAGCCCAAAAGGTGTATTAATCCGCCTTTGGTGGACATAAACTAGAGCTTTTCTAGCATGAGAAATAGTAAAGATCGCTTCTCTCCTGTTTCTAAAATATTAATCTTATTAAAATTCGAAAGTTTAATAATACAAACATTTCAATGGTTGAAAGGATGTACAACGGCCGCGGGTCAAAGTTTATCTAGTCTGATAATACAGAGCAATCTCTCTTATTATTATGACTACTAAAGAAAATAATTTGTTAAATATTGTGATAATTTTTATAGTATTTCTTGTAGCTTCTAGAGCAGGCCACCGTGAATTGACGATCGAAGTTTCTTGGAGTTTAATATCGAACATGTTTTTGAGAAGGTCTAAACTAGGTTATCCTAAATCTTCGAGTCCTTTTTTTCCTAAATCATCAAGTTTCATTATCAAAAATGTTTGACACACCTAGGAGTACAATCGTGCCAGATGTTTTTTGCGTATAGAGTTTATGTGCACACGAAAAAACGTGAAAATCTCAAAGAATTCAATATAATACTTGTTCGTTTTGAAATATTCCAACATTACTCTCAAATATAAAATGAATGGTTAAGCAGTTTAACTAATGATCAACTATCCGGTCAAATTTTATTGGATACTTGTCCAATTAAATACATCTGTTGCGACTAAACTGTCGAACATCAAATTCGTGAACTTAAAACGGTTGCAATTTTAATATTGTTATTTTTCAAGAGATTCAGTCATTTAAATCAATTTTGTAGGTGACCTATGCATTAACATTATCTATCCAGCACACAGTTACAAGTATCGTTAAAAAAACAACAGCTCTACTCGTATCTTCATTCATAAAATATACATAACATTAAACTGATGCTGATAAGAATAGCAAAGTGTGCGAATTGGCCTGCTTAGAGTTCCGTGCGTGTATTTTTTAAGTGTCTTCAAATTCCGTAGATTTCAAATGCATAAATCCAGCAAAAATATAAAACACTAACTTTTAACTATGACATTTGAGTTTTTCGGAGGACCTCTAAATATGGGGCCTAATTTCTGTTAAACTTAAAGAACTATATGGAAAGTAAATTTAAACCTTGGTTTATTGATTGGTTTTGATGTTTAACTAATCGTCCAAAACTTTAAACAAAAGTCATTTTCACAGTCTGAATAAAAGGGTTCCGTTATTTTCAATGTACCTATGGAACCCTGACATCTACGGACGTCAGAGCGAGCGTTTACGTCATAAAATTGTACCCTGATGTGTTCTCGCGACCTGAAAGGTCATTATGCATCGGTCACATCTTTTACAATTCTATGAGTCTAGTGCAGTGTTTCTTAAACTTTTTTTGGTCACAGACCCCCTACATTATTCGAAAACCTTACGGACCCTTTCCGAATATAATCAGAGAAAAAGAAAATCAAAGGCTCATGAAAGTTTGTGTTGAAGGCATAGCCACGAACCCTCGGCTCTCGTATCACGGACCCCTACCTAAGGGGTCCATGGATCACAGTTTAAGAAACCCTGGTCTAGTGGAAAGTGGTACGATGGATACTGCACAGCACAGTCGTACTAACTTTATGAAAAAAATGTTGTAATTTCTAAGTTAGTGCACGAATCTATGAAGTAGAAATTTCACAGGCAAAATAATTGTAATTAGTACAAGTGTGGCTAGCAGTTTAATATAATTTATTAAGCGTATTATTTAATACTCATCATAGACAATTATTTCAAATTATGCTACACTACAACTTAGTATTATTTTTCTAAATTTTTACATCAGGTGACATATCCTCAAGTAGGTACCGTATAGGGACCAATATATTAGTAGTCTAACTTATTACCAATTATGATTTTTTAATAGTACATAGTCACCAGGATTATATGTAAATGAGTTAACCTTCTTATCGTATGTTAGTTTCCTATTGTATTTATTTACTTGACATTAAATTATTCTTAGCTTCTAATAGTCCATATCTATTCTTCCTAATATCTCTTGTCAGATGTCCTTGCGAGGTTAACTACCGTAGATTTTTTCCCATAGCCAGTTCGATAACCGTTTTTATATCAGGTCATATCGATCACTGTAACGCCAACGCCTATTTTAAATTTAGATAGCGATGTCGGCGGCTTTTCTTGTGGCCGAGCCCACTTTTAAATCCCCCTTTAATAACCGTGGCATGTCCATGGAGCGATGAAGATTGGTTATTAATTGTAATAGTACAAGATACCTTATAAAGTACAATAGCTTGTAGATGTAGGTACTAGGTACGTATAGCTACGTGTGCATATATTAGCGAGTCGGAGAATCATTGTAGTTGTGTGGAAGTAACATTGAATGATATGTGGCCTGAAAAAATTACATAAACGGCACTTTAGACCTGAGTATATGATTTTATTATCAACTAATTACCTCCACGCGTTCCCGTTCCGATAAAGGGTCTTGACAGACGGGCAGACAGACGGACAACAAAGTGATCTTATAAGGGTTCCGTTCTTTCCTTATGAGGTACGGAACCCTAAAAAACACAGCTTGATAAAACTTTGAACTACGTAAAAGGTATAGAAATTCAATCATTAGGTACAGTCACTACCGGCAATCGTATATGATGAAAAGGAACATGAAAAAATATCTGACACCATTCTATTCCTAATTTCCTATAGAAATTAGATCATGTCAGATATTTGTGCATGCCCTGTTTCATAATGTCATCTATCTAAATAATCTCTTCAAATAATCATCACCAGAAAAAATATTTCATAAATCCGTAGGTACGTTTTACTGACATGTACTCGTATGTATGTAAACGTTATAATAATATTACACAGAAACAACATGTACAAATAGTTTTACTTTATTTAAGTTACCTTATTGTTTGTTTAATATTTGCTATTCACAATTAACATTAATAAAATTAAATGGGAATCTATTCCTTTACTATTTATCGTTTATCGTCTTGTATTCTTATACTCGTATCGCGTTAATTTAACGAATTATGTAACTTTGCCGTGTGTCATATAACTCATAACAATAGTATGTACCTATATTTAAATTCCTCTATTTTTAAAAATCCGTCTGGATTTACATTACATTAGACGTTTCGGGCTTAAAATCACTAAAGTGTAGTGCAATGAACTTGTTTAGAACAAAGGCTAATTCTACACATTCTGTCTGAAACGACGCGCCAGAAAGGTGCCAACCTCATTTTATTTATATGCCCGCGCGCAGATGTCCCGCCGAGATTATGAATCGATGATAATATTGTTACTAATTAATTTAAATACATTCTACTTCTATTCAATGACATTTCGGACGACAGCAGACCTTTATAAATAGTAATTAAAAATTCTTAAAACCATCGACAACTTTGCATTGACTGCACTGGTCCTCACCAAACATATCTATGGGCTACATCTAAGAAACCTTTTTGTAAAAAAAACAAAACTCATAAAAAGATAGGCGTGAAAGTTATATTAAGTCAGAATTTAAAAAAAAGCGAAAATATCGCGTCTATTCTCCATAACCTCAAAAGCTGGAAATGTAGGTTACACCAACACTGTCAATTTGTATTGAGCCCTTTTCGTTATACGATCCCAAATAAAAGACAGTAGCCTCTAACTGATATGGTAAACAGTGCACTGGTGACTGTAGCTTTACTCTCACCCGTCCAAAATAAAAAGCCAGTAAGAGAGTAAGAGGCTCAGCTATTGAGAACGTTTTTCATCTGAGCAGCATAGTTCCATGCCGGCGCCTTTGTACAAGAAATGTTCCACTTACCCTGTTCATCTATTGACACGCGATGCGACTTGACACCGAGACTTGTTGTGCACACAATTACCTACCGCGCTACCGCACAAAGCCAGTGTTGCCAACTTTGGGATTCACGTAAGGTTAAAATGATGGATGGAAAACTGCTAAAAGTCCTAAATTGGTGCCAAAAAGTACTAAATTTAAATAATATATTGCATTATTTAGCAAATCAAAGGCATCCAGTACCTTTAACGGTAACGTATATTATTTTTTACGTACATATTTGGTACAGGTACTCAACATAATATTGAAAAAATAAATATTGAAGTACAGAAATGTCCTATTTTATAGACATATTTTGAATAATGACAACTCCAAATATATATGTCCATTGATGACAAATTTGATTTTAATTTATTTTCGTACAGATTGTGTTGCACCTCAGGAAAATTATAAGAGGGTATAGTTATGAAGCTAAATTTATCAAAAATGTGCTGACTTTAGCGGCAACAGTGCTAAACTTGCAACATTACACACAACCTGTTCTTATGTTCCTTATTACAATGCTAGGAATTAACATATTACTAGTCTGACTAATATATGTATAACAAGTAAATTTGGATGCAAACGTATTGATATTCCTAGTAACGTTTATTACCCAGGTGCAGTATTCTCGTAAAGTTTACAATTTTTACCGGCTTTATTGGGCAATCTGTTAAGAGGCCTTGTAAATAATTGTTCAATCGAGACTATGACAAAAGTATTGATAATATCAATTGATTTAAAGTACTTCAATGAAAGTTATGTTTTAATGGGGTGGGGGAAGGAGTTGATATCTCGTGTCTCCTAATACAAGAGCTGAGCTATCAACGTGAATTTAGCGATTTAGAGTGATGTTTGACACAATATTTCTAATATATTTCTTAATTAAACAAATATATTACGTGTCCACTGGATGCTATATTGAAAAAATATCAAGACTCCTCTTGCATAAAAAAAAAACATCTTAAATTTCCATGGCCTCTTAAGGTACGCGATATATAAATAATTTGTACAAGTCGTAAACAGTTTACGAAGGCGTTTAGCTACGCAGGCAGATTGCGCAGCCGACTTGATGAATACGCGAACTGTCCGTTGAAATTGAGGTGATGAAAATGTAGCAGGTGATACTACAATTTTTAAAACTAAATGACAGCTGTATAATTTATGTTACGAATTGGGAAACTGCGGGTGTAGGTACAGTACAACTTAGGTTCTCGACAACTGAACTCGTTTTTGTTTTCGGATTCATTTCAGAGATTTCAAGGAAAATAATCTTGATAAAGTATGCATCGTACTATCTTTAATACGTAATCAGTTACAGAAATAAGTAACAGTAATATGAATGTAAGTGGGAACTTTGGAAGAGGAAGGCCCAGACGATCGTTCCGCGTTCAGATCGAAGACGTTCTGAAAAAGGGCAAGTCAAAAGCACTCTAAACCGACGAGCATGCATGACGATCGACGAGATTAATGAATGTTGATGAAGCAAAATATGCCTGCTTAGCTAGCATAACTCGCAGCAACTTCGGTCGTCACGGGACAGAGCTTGATCTGTCTTTGGCACACTATATGGAATGGATAGAGATAGGTAGTATTTGTCGCGCGTCACAGTCGTGCTAGAGATACTGGACCGTAATAAGAGGAATAACGTAGTCTCTGCCTACCCTGTTGTGAAAAAGGCGTCACTATATGTTTGTATGTTTGTAACAGTATTATGTACAGTAAATATTAGTCTCTGATATCCTAAAACGTGAGCGAAAATAACTGTTAAATTACAAAAAAGGTATAATGTATTATCTACAGTTTATAGGTACACTTATCGACTGTCAGAGAGACGTGTCATAGAATCAGCTAACTAATCAGTTAGGTAATTGTAATAAAATAGACGTGATAAAAACGTGGCAGATGACGTTTTTACAATTTGCTGAATAATTCCGCAATTAAACAATTGTCAGTTTTAATTATAATCAACGTGAGGAAATTGCAGCATCTTGCTGTACTGGGCTGGCAGTCTTAATGGTTTAAATAAACATTGGCTGTTTATGAAATGCAATGAGGAAGTACGTATTCAGATCTGGATAAAGCGGGCGGTTATTGGCAGACTAAATAATTAACGTTTTGTATGGTTAATATACTTTTGAAACTTATTATCTTGTTCCCTGATTCTATTTTAGGTTTCTGCGACTGTGTTTAAATATCTCAAGAATGCATTGGAATGGTTAATCTGTTCTTGCAATATAATACCGTTTGAAACAAAATAGATTTGCTTAAAAACTCAATCAAATGCAAACAAAAAATAACTACAAAAACCCTTAAAGGATTTGGCACACTGACGACGGTCTGCCGGTCAGCGGGCACGCGGTCTATATGTCGCCGCCAACTAGCTTAATTAGCCATTTAGTTAACTGCCTAGCCTTTTCATTTAAATTTTAGGTTAGGTTTGTTAGTTAGCTTGTGTCCCTCAGAGCAGAAATAGAAGCCCCGCGTAGAGGGGCTTCGTCGACCCGCTGGCGGGTTATAATTTTGTGAAAAGGCATTTAACCAGTTGGCTGCGACATATACAAAATATCAATGTTGGTCATACATAGACCTGCCCGTGCCCGGCAGACCGTCGTCAGTGTGCCAAATCCTTAATAGGATAAGTTCGTCTTTGTTCAAATATATCATTATTTTGGAACCTTGTACTGAACTTTGTCAAATATTTACAAGGTATATTGGTCTAGATCAGTGGTTCCGAACCTTTTTTTTTTTTTTTTGACCCCGGGAAATGCATAAAACTGCATACCACTACGTAACCTAAGGCCATCGGGGGTGACAGCCAGATGTTACGTATTGGTTATGTGGGGCTCTTCGCTCCTGAAGGGATTGGCCTACCCACTAAAGTGGTTCCGAACCTGGGGTAACTACCCCTTTAGGGGTAATATTAAGTTTTCTCAGGAGTAATACTCATATTAAGTCGTTTTTCTTTGAGTACTTTTATATACTTGTCTGTATTACCTATTTTTGGTGGGGTAACGATACAAATCTAGAGGGGGCCTGTGAGTGATGTGGCAATAAAGCTTGGCAACCACTGGTCTAGATTATCTACTGACTGAATAAACTAGTAATAAGTTTTTCGGTTTTAGTTTTGTCCAATCAACTGTAAAATTCAATGCGTTATCGAAACCATATTAATATGGCTTTACTTGTCAAAGTTATTTTACTCTTCAGTGCCAATTAATACTATTACCAGGTCTGTCCACCCATTCCTGAATTAAAACCTTGGTTAACAAAACCAAATTAGCAGCTTACATTTTCAACACAACTATAGAATGGACACTCATTCTTCGAACAGGCCAAATTAAGATTAACATAAAAATGGTTATTACACCTAATACATATGTATGAGAGATTCCACGTCGAATAAATTGGGAGCGCACGTGTTTCTCATACTAAACTGTTAAACATTTAAGCATACAAGATACAAGAGTGTTAAAAATTATAAAATGCTCATCTTAATAGTTGTTAGCATGAACTTTATTTTAACAGTTTTACATATGTCTCTACAGAACACTCGTATGTGATCACTTTATTGCACATGAAACAGAAACAATACAAAAATCACAAAATGCACAAAAGTCAACTAATCCTCGTATACAAGGGAGATTCTTCTAGTTAACCGTTTAACATATTTTATCTAACTAAACAGTTATTATGATGTGATGACAATATTGAAACGTACAATTTAATCCTTGATTAAATCATATACCCTGAACATTGCTGTTTACAATTGACAATTGGCCTTCTAACCATGTATATTTTATTAATGCCTTAGACTGGCAAACAGGCAGACGACCCACCTGGTCAAAGAAAGTGGTCACCGCCGCCTATAGACATTTGCAACACTAGATGCATTACCAATACGTTGCCGGCCTCGAAGAAATTTGATCGTACCCTTTTTAAAAAATCCCATATCGTAGAGCAAATTAAGTTCTGGCGCGGAACGTCCGGTGTTCATTCGTCCAAACTGCAGTTACGAATATCGGTATAAATTGCATAGACAATATTGAGATCCTGGTATTGTCCATACCGATACCGGTACAAAAAGCTCTAGTTCTAACCCCATACGTCCAATGCCTACATCGTCCAATCTTATAATCTAAATGTCACGGGTAGAGGTAATCTGTACGAAATGTATCATTACAAAATAAACCTCGATATTTTCGTAGCCCGTCCAGTACAGTCACCGGCAATAATTAAAATTAATCACAAAAGGGAGCCCAGAAAATATCCGGCACTACCTAATTGCTAATTAAATACTGGAGTCAGATATTTTTGCATGCATCGTTTCATCATATTACTGCTGATCCACATTTACGTCCTACTTCCTACGAATATTCATCATCATCATTTCAGCCACAGGACGTCCACTGCTGGACACAGGCCTCCTGAATAGATTTCCACATGGGCCGGATAGAAGAGACCCGTATCCAGCGAGTCCCCGCAACCCTAACCAGGTCATCCGACCACTTTGCGGGTGGCCGACCCACGCTGCGCTTGCGAGTACGTGGTCACCACTCGAGAACCTTTCTGCCCCAACGGCCATTGGTTCTTTGAGCTATGTGCTCTGTCCATTGCCACTTCAGTTTGCTGACCTGGTTTGCTATGTCGATGACCTTGGGTCGTCTACGAATCTCCTCATTTCTGATTCGATCTCGCAGAGAGATCCCGAGCATCCCTTTCCATCGCTCGCTGAGTGACTCTGAGCTTCCTTAAGAGGCTCACGAATATTATAAATTCTTATTATATCCTACTAGTTCCGCGGAAAATAGGAGCCTATCTGTCGCCGAGTTGCGGAAAATTAGCAAGCGTACCCTATATCCCACTATCCTACTAATCCTAACCTGTCGTACTGTGTGCCTGGTAGGAATTAAGATCGAATATTGATTCGATCGCCAATTATTGTATCAAAGTTCTAAGTATACTCAACTCTTTCACTGTCTGACTGTACCCACGAGTCCTGTATCTCAACGCAGAGAGATCGCAGACACCTACCGCCCACGATATTTAAAATAGCGCAAGTACACGAGATGCACGTTTCACTATTTTCTCCTGACAGCAGAGACAGATTTATGTATCCTTAGCTTCGCCTACACTTAGTGTTTAAAAAACGCAGTCATTCACATTCAACGCACATGAATATTTAAATTGGATAAACTGCCCTAGTATTGACTAGTTTGATAGACTAGCTAATTGAAAGTACGATCTAAGCTTTTCTTACAGAGACGTTGATTTGCCTATGTAAATATAAGTAGAAATTTGTTGAGATGAGATATACAAGCAGCCGGATAGTCTAACGACTGAGAAGAGAACTCTATAAAAAGTTGATAATGTCCTATTTCTTGCCATTAATCACATCTCTAATTTAATTATAAATAAGAAAGTTTGTGACGATGTTTTTATGTTTGGATATTTGGATCTTTGGATCTTTGGATGTTTATTACTAAATAACGGGATAACAACTGGATGGATTGAGCTAAAATTTGGCATGCCAGTAGACCAAGTCCGGGAAAGAAACATAGGATACTTTATATCCCGGTAAACAGTTCCCTTGGGACATTAACGGGAACTACGCGGCCGAAGCCGTGGGCAGATAAATAGTAGTCTTCAATATTTTTGGAAGCCTTTATTACAATGGGCCAAAATACTATATATCGATGGCAAAAAGCAAAAACGTGGTAACCGCCAAAGGAAATGGCATTTACTACGTTTCCGCTTTTGCCATCGGTATGTAGATAGAAATTCGTCCAGATAGCCAAGGTTCGTTGGATTGTCTCATGACAGAGGGCGGATGCTCTTTGGACCCCTAGGGGTCCATGGGCATATTTTTTGGCAAGGTGTCCCATTCTCCCATTGCTGGGCAAAGGCATCTATCTCCCTTAGACTTCCAGCCTACCCTTCCATTCCAGTCCGCCGACCAAATAAAAATGAATTAAAAAGCTATTTTTAGGATTCCGTACCTCAAAAGGAAAAACCCTAAAAACGAATCCCTTATTTATAAGATCACTTTATTGTCCGTCTGTCTGTCCGTCCATCAAGACCCTTTATCTCGGAAACGCGTGGAGGTATCGAGATGAAATTTAAACCATATACTCAGATCTACTACGGTCCAAAAATCAAATTTCTAGATTAGGTAACGTAAAAAAAGATATGGCCGATTTTTTTATTTCGACACTCAAGGAAACCAAAGTTTATAGGGTACTTTTCGTTGACCTAGAAATATGAAATTTTGCAAGTAATGCAGTCTTATACTACAAGTATAGAGATAAATCTGAAATGTATACATTTGTAATGAAATCCTAAAAAATATGTTTTTATTTAAAGTATTTGTACGGAACTCTCGGTGGGCGAGTCCGACTCGCCCTTATCCGTTTTTTTAATGGGGTATTTGCTGCCCTTCCTCCCCCACTGACTCGGTGGCACTAAGACTCTTAAAATAGGTTGGAAAAGGACATAACATAGAATTAGGTTAACTTAGTGATAATTTAATGTAATGCATTCATGTTAATTTGCTATCTTACTTCCACTTTAGTAAGCGTATTCCTGTCCTCTTTATAAAGATTCAACTTCATTTTCAAGTGTTTTACGAGCTGTTCTTCGCCTTATCTCGAGTAACGAATCAACATAAGCTCCTTGATCCGCGGTTTTTATTGCGGACGATTATACAATACTGATAATAATGAGGTTATATAATATATGATTTAGTAGGTACCTAAATCTGTACAATACAATAGACCGACAAATAATTTAAAAGAGAAAATGCAACTTGAGAACAAATATTCTGATTGATCTTATGAACAATTGTACCTACACCTTTTTCATACGAGTATTATGTTTTTAAAAAGTAAAATAATTAATTAACAATCATTAAGTTACAACATATTACATTTTATCGAGTGTATATTTTGAAGCCGTCTGTCACTGAAATATTAATAAGTAGCTTGTTTTCTCAGATACCTACTATACAGGGTGGGAGGGACTATACCGACATACTTTAGCCATGAATTCCTGGTGGTGTGACGAGTAAATAATGTTATATCAACATGGGTCGAATATTGTCATTTTACATTAATAGTCTTATGGAACAAAATAAATCAGTAAATTCAGCCCCTCGTTATAAACATGTCTTTACTGGAGGAAAAGTTATCAAAAAAAAAAAGCTAAAATGGAAACGAAAGGTCATTTTTTTGGCCTCGTAGTCGCTTATCATCAAATACTGCGAAAGTTAATTGCTGTTTAGTTAAAGGATTTAAAAAAAATAGTAAAACTATCTTAGTCACATTTATTAGGGCTTGTTACACACTTGGGAGTTTTCATTTAAAAAATAATGAATATCTCTGAAAGTAAGCGTTTTTCGACTATACATCACATAACTTTTTTTACTCGTCACACCACCAGGAATTCATGGCTAAAGCATGTCGGTATAGTCCCTCCCACCCTGTATAATATAGTCACTGCACTATTACATATACGTAATTTGTACTTTTTGTAATTTGTCAGCTAATTATCAGCAACGAAATTGGGGTCTCGTCTCTATGAAGTTACCGACGTTTAAGCTGATAACAGATCTTTAGAAGAATAAAAAAACGTTTCGCGTATCATATCTAATAATCCGTGACTATTTCAAAAAACGTGGCGTCCATCAGTCTGTACTCAATTTAGATCGGATTTGCCATTTAATATTTGTTTACTGTATAAACACGTAGGTAATTAGCAAAAAATGATTAACAGATACATTTAACATCGTGTAAAGTAATATGTGTAGACAAGACGACGGTGGACATTTCCGGCCCCGGGCGTGCGCGAGCGCCGACACAGTAAAATAGCAGACGTAAGGCAATCATACATAAAAACAGATGATTAAAGAAATATATGAAACGCAAATACAATTGAAAATAGTAATTAGCAACGATAGCAAAATATTTTAAAAGAAAACCAAGCCGTGGAATCTAAAACAAAAATTAGGTACTATAAAATACCATACCCTAACATAAGAAAACTATACTTATTTATATTAGTCAGATTCTTATAAATCTGAGCAATTAACTACCCAACAACCATTTTTTCATTTATAAGTCTATTTTCCTTGATAGTAAATGTTTATAAGATCGAACATGTAGCTTGCCGGTTCCACAAGGTGACCTGGTACGACCCTAGGCTCCCCCGGCACCCACCCAGTCCGACCCCTCGGGGTGGTCCGGCTAGCGACCTGGTTCGACCCTAGGGAACGCCACGGCCGATCACCCGGTCCGACAATCACTATGTTGCGGGTTGCGAGTTTGTCAGTTTACAAAAAAAAAAAAACAAAAAGAAAATCGCCGGTTCCATTTAAATCAGTTCGCTCTTAAAAACCAAAGAGAATGAACGGACTTTGGAAATCGCTAGTTATAGGAAGGGAGTTAGCATACTGATCGAATCGACTGTGCCGCCAATGCCAGCTCGCCACACTGTTACGTGAATGCAAATCGCATGCGACTGACAATCTCATTAACACCTTCATTGTACGCCTCAATTAATGCTGGCTCGCCGTACGACCGCGCAACCTGTCCCACAGACTAAGGGACATACAGTGGGACCCCGGAAGCGATTAGACAGAGCAATCGTGCGGGCTGTAGGGTGAGACGCGGGTGAAGCATAGCATTAAATTTATTTTGACACTGTCTAGACCTATGATTTTGGTGATTAAAAATTCTGCAAGCAGGTCTGCTAATTGCTAATTGTGGTCACTAGTGAGTAGCTATCTTAAAACCACTAGTATAGCATTGCATATATCGCCTTGCTTAGAAATAGGGTATTTTATTCAATCTACTTTAGCGACCTGGTTCGATCCCAGGCGCCCCCGGCCCCCACGTAGTCTGATCCACTCAAGGTGGTCCGGCCAGCGACCTGTTTCGACCCCAGGGAACGCCACGGCCCCCACCTGGTCCGATGTTTGCTACAGCCAATAAGGTTTGCAAGTTAGTCAGGCTTAAAAAAACCGGTCAAGTGCGAGTCGGACTCGCGCACCGAGGGTTCCGTACAAAATCGTCAGTAGATATGTGAATAATTCAAGAAAAATTGTATGGTGGGACAAACATAACTTTGCTCTTGTAAAACTGTTGTCCCCATACATCGACATATGCCGCGGTTAGTTTAGTAGGAGCAAATAAGGTTGTCTTACGATTTTTGCGAATTTTTAAAAAACGCTGCAAGTTAATAAAACCGTTTTATTTTTCCTGTAATATTTAGAATAACATTAATAATCGGTAATTATTACAGATTTTTCTGTTCAGTAACTTCGAAGATAATAGGGGGGGAATGGTATTTTTTAAACGTTTTTGGTCTTAAATCAAAAACTACACGTCTAAGAAAAAAAATAAAAACGGTTTTAAATTTTCATATTAAGCCCTTTCATTTGATATCCCACTCGATATATTAGCTCAACTTTTGATTTTCGACATCCCATTTCGGTCCCCTTTAAAAAAAAAGTAAAACAGTTCCTTTTTTACCATTTTGGTACGGAACCCTAAAAAAAGCCAGTTCTCTTCTTTTAATGGTCACTACCTAGACTCTACCTAGAAGGTCACTACCCGAAGCGCCAAAAGAAAAGAAATGAAATAATACATACATATTTAGACTCAGACTTGTAAAAGAGCCCTTGAGGGCCTACTTGCAAAAATAAACTATTTTATTTTGTGTACCTAGATTTTAATGCAATCAACCATTTTAAAATGACAAAAACTAACATAAGGCACCTATTTGCCCATCTTGAGCAGTGGCGTTACAAATCAGTTTTTCTCGGAAACTGCATGCTATCCGACCGTTTTGACACTTCATAAAGTAGCTGATTTGATTTGTCAGCGAATAGCTTATTCGGAACACACTTTCAGAGCAAGGTTACAGGCGGCTGTGTCATCTGAATGTACGGGCGTTGACCAACTGTAAATCTTCATACTGTGTTGTTGCCATGTTCCGCTTGCATTTAGTGTTTGCCCTTCCCATTGAGTAACGCCAGTGAAGCAGACTTTTTTATATGCAATGGGCGTGACACTAATCGTGCTAAGTTGCATAAGCGCACGCGTCTTGCGAATTATCAGCGATCGTATAGTGTTAGAGTGCGAGTACAATAACTTTGCAGAGCGGAACATGGCAACACCTCCATTTAAGTCACATTTTCATAGACATTTGACGCTGGGTGTTGCCATGTTCCACTCTGCAAAGTTATTAGTCGCACTCTATCAACTGATGTAATCAGCTTAGCCGTTAGTGATGTTGCTAAGCAACAACCTATAGACGAGTGTCATTTGATTAGCGTTAACGCCAGTAGAATAGAAAAAGAATGTACCGGACCGATATTTGCTAAAGTAAAGTTAAGTGGGCAGTTTGTCGTTGAAAAGCGGTTGTAAAAATAAAAACACTGTAGATCTTTTTGACTTTTACCTAGACCCACTGTTTCGCTATAAATAATGGAATTTTTCACATACTTATTGAGTTAAGTTTGCTCCTGTTATCCTTCTAGTTGTCACGGACATATAATAGTAAATTACTTACCTAGGGCTGTAAAACAAAGAATGGCTGAGATCGCAGGTATTTGACACCCGAGCCGAAGGCAAGGGCGATAAATATGCGATCTGAGAAACAATGCTTAAAATTGAAAAAGTAGATGCACAGATTAAGTAATAGTACTACGTGCAGAGGTCTCTCTCTCTCTAACTAAACTAACGTTCGGGTCCGACGACCGGACGGAATGCACCGGATGCGACCGTCTCTTTCGATCGCATAACGCGTGATTATCTGGTCACTAACTGTGACTAAACCCCTCCGTGGGGGCAAAATTTGGTACTAGTAGCCGCCTAGCGAAATCCACTCGGCGATTCCAAGCCACTCCTGTTAGAAAGTGGTTGAAAAGCCTTCTCCTAGTTGTGCTACGCACCGGGCTCATAAAAAACGCTTCGTTGTTTCTGGATTGCATAGTGCTGCGGTAGACTACTCGGGTAGACTGCTCGTTTTTGCTTAGTCGTGTATAAAAAATACGTCAACCTTAATCGGTCAATTAAATTCACTTGACATAGCACTAAATAATCTTACGATTCATTAATTTGGTTTGGCGAAGTATTGTCTACCTCTTTAATCGCACGCTTATAACAAAGTTACCAATTTGGAGATATATTTACTTTACTTTCAACCTTATATCTGTTGGTTTGAGACTGGATCTCAGAAGCGGGATTTTTTGAGTTGTATCATTTTTATTAACAAGTGCGTTCTGATAAATGCTGAATAATACTATTTTGCATATTCTAGCATTGCTCGCAATATCTGCATGACTAAAACTAAACATGTTATTTTCGATAATCGTTCTGTAAATAGTGTTGCAAGCGCATCGAAAACGCTTGAAACGACACAATTAGCAGAATGTAATTATGGACGCGTGTTCACTGATTGCTGTGTGGGCTGCTAATGGTGTAATATTTTAATCTCAAATAAAACACCTGTTATCAAGGCTGGATACTTGTATTTTATAGCAAATTTTTATTCAACTTCTTAGTAATTATCTTGTAAACTTAAACCCACGCACATTTTATTTAAAATGCATTTTTTTTAAATAGGATTAGAAAAAGAGCCACTCTAGTTAATAGCCGCGGGGCCTGATCTGGGGGGCTAATAGTGAAGAAAGAAAAATATTTGTTTTTATATACTATTTTATCACACTTCCAGACAGAGATCGCGATTGTAAGACTGGCCGTAGACTAAATTTTATCTGCCAAATTTTCGTTTTATCTCCAAAATTTTTATAAACTTATTGTTAAAACGTTTAAATTTATTAAAAAAGATTCTAGTTAAATTGATAAAAGAAGTGCTTTTATTACTTAAATATACCTAATGGAAAAAGTGGAAAGTTCAAGAAAATCGGAGTTACGACTTCGACGTCACACTTATGAACTACTCACAATATTAATATTTAAATGCATAATTGTGATTATATGATTTACTAGCGACCCGCCCCGGCTTCACACAATGTTTCTCTATTATATTATGCATGTATTATACATATAAACCTTCCTCTTTAATCACTCTATTTATTAAAAAAACCGCATCAAAATCCGTTACGTAGTTTTAAAGATTTAAGCATACATAGGGACATAGGGACAGAGAAAGCGACTTTGTTTTATACTATGTAGTGATATGCAACATTTGTTAGGTAGTACCAAATACAAACCATTAGGCAAGCATGTCATCATATAATCCACTTGTCAATGATCCCAATTCCCAACCGTATTTATATAATAGCTACTTTTACAGACGCGACGCCATTACCCGAAGGACGGCTGTCGACCTACATAATTTGGCACTCCCATTAACATTCTTTTTATAAAACCGGTAGACATGTGTTTTCCGCATTTATCTACGGTTAAAATCTCACCAGTTTATAATTGACTCGAAAATGAAGATCCAAAAGTAAAAAATACTGTTGCTGTAAATATAGGTACTTATACACTTAAAAAAATTACAACAAAATGGATGAGTTTATTCATAAAGTAGACGCCTCCCGCGATTTTGTCTGTATATTTCCTACAAAAATTTAATTCCCCTTCAACACTTGAATATCGAAAATTTCTTTTTAATGCATGTCTACCTCCCCTAATAATATGTGTACCTACAGGTCGATTCACAAGAGCTGGCACGAATGGATTGAACGAAAGTAATGTCACTTGTCACTGTAGAGTGTAGAGTGACGTTCTTATATGGAAGGCTCCAAATATTTTGTAAACAAGTATAGAAATTATCCGTTCAAGAGAGCTAATGCTGTTAAAGTATACAATGTCATTGAGCGAACAATGCCATTGAGGTAATACAATACCACAAAAAAAAAATAACAATGCGTAACACGAGTAAACCCGGGCGGTCTACCTGGCTCCCCGTTGAATCTGTAAAAGCAAAACGCATTATTATTTTTTTGTTTGAAAGCATTTGCCGCCTTATCATTACGGTCATAGAACCGATAATCCGTTGAAAGCTCATAGTATCTCTAAGTCTTTTCTCTACGGAATACGCACTTGCAGACCGTCGGGCGAATGTGAAATGCAAAACAAATTAAGATCGCAGTTATCTATAACTGCATTTACACTTTACTGTCTAGTAAATAGAATCTATAATGTAATGATCTTTCAAGGCAGTTATACTTTATTGACACTATATTCTTGTTATCCTAATTTGTGGTTTACCTCTCAATAGTATTGTATTCTTTAACAGCATTAGCTCTGTTGAACGGATAATTACTATACCTACCTAACAGTTCATCGTCATTCAAGAAAAAAATACATATAATCTGCACGCAACTGCAATGATATGGCAGAAAGGTAAATTTGACGGTTCGCCACAAATATTTTACTTTCATGGAGTTGTTATTTAATTTACACCCTGTTTTCACACTGACACCGCAATCTGCGAAAATATGTGAAACTCATACGAAATTTAGATGTTTTATTACGAAGTTATGCGACAAGATTGTCTAGAAACACGTTTGTCGCTTATCATGAATCAACCTGTATTTAATCATTTTGTGATGCATACATAGACATTATCATTCACTCGTTCAATCCATTCGTGCCAGCTCGCAGCTTGTGACCTGTATTTAATTTCATCCAGATAATGTATGTACTTATGTACATAAGATAGATACCCGAGACTACTACAACAAAGATAAAAAAGTCGTAAACCTCTTTTTTACATGACTATACACGCATAATATACATAATCTAGGATATTCACCGTGTACCAAAAATGGCTGAAATCCATCCAGCCATTTGTTTTCTGATATTGATATCCTTGTATTTGACTCATATTAAAGATACTGCTTACCGGATCGGCCTATCTTTATATGCAATCATTTGAAATCCATTTAATTTGCAATTGAATTACCTAGTTTTCGCGCAGTTCCGGCCACGTTAGTGCAAAAAACGGTTAAAGCTGTGTTTAAAATATTTTTAATTGGGACTTTAAGGATAAAATTACTTTATAATGAATATTTATAAACCTCCCACTATTCATTGATAAATCTTACAATAAAAAATAATTAATTGATAGATTGTCTCTATGATTCTGCTAAGCTGGGTGGGAGTGACTATACCGACATACTTTAGCCATGAATTCCTGGTGGTGTGACGAGTAAATAATGTTATATCAACATGGGTCGAATATTGTCATTTTACATTAATAGTCTTATGGAAAAAAATAAATCCGTAAATTTCAGCCCCTCGTTATAAACATGTCCTTACTAGAGGAAAAGTTATCAAAAAGAAAAAAAAAGCTAAAATGGAAACGAAAGGTCAATTTTTTGGCCTCATAGTCGCTTACCATCAAATACTGCGAAGGTTAATTGCTGTTTAGTTAAAGGATTTTAAAAAAATTGTAAAACTATCTTAGTCACATTTATTAGGGCTTGTTACACACTTGGGAGTTTTCATTTAAAAAATAATGAATATCTCTGAAAGTAAGCGTTTTTCGACGATACATCACATAACTTTATTTACTCGTCACACCACCAGGGGCCCGTTTCACGAAGCTACAAGTTACAAATTACAAGCGGATGTCTTTTTTCAATACCTTTTGATAGAAAGAGACTTCCGCTCCGCTTGTAATTTGTAACTTGTAGCTTCGTGAAACGGGCCCCAGGAATTCATGGCTAAAGTATGTCGGTATAGTCCCTCCCACCCTGTAGAAACAAGTAAGAATGAATGAATGACACTTATATCTCCAATAGGTAAAACCGAGTTAGATAGGTACATGATCCGTAAATATTTCACATGTAATTGAGTGTTTCTATTATTAAAAGCTATGTTAGATATTTTTTTATGTGAGCTCATTAAAAAAACATTTAATAGGATTTGAATTTACCTTTAACTAAAAGCCAAACTTATTATAGAATTATACATATGTAAGTAAGAAATAGCACAACGAGGTTGAGTTTCTGAATACCTGCGTTAGGAATACAAAACTTAGAGCACTAAAACCTAAGCACGTTCTTCGTTTAGTTTTCTTAGAACTCGTTTAAAGGTTACTTCGATTCTCAACGGTTACGGATTTATTTGTGTATTCTTATTTGACACCCCATTAACCTCCATGACCTATTCGGAAAGATTTAAAATGTTTGTCATTTCTAGGAAGATTATTATAAATTCAAATTGGTAATTCTTAAAACTCTTAGGATCAACGAACGACAATAGAGTCATTGGGGAAAAAACTCGAATATTATGAGAAAATCCTTCCCCATGAATCAAGCTTTACGTTAGTAAATGATATCAAAAAAGGAAGATAGATATTTAATAACTACTATTAACACCGGGATATTTACCACGTATTTATTTTTGTTTCTACGAGGTCTCGATATTTTGGCACTGTTGAAATATCGGGAACCCGTAGAAACAAACATACATGGTAGATATACCGGTGTTAAATAGTAGTTATTATGTGAATGACCATGTTAGCTTAGATTGAGAGAGATAGATTGTTCTATGATGAAAAGTGAAACTCAACTTGCAAAAAAACGGCAAATAGATATACAAACAAGGATGCTCAATACAAGCTTGAAATGAACCTCCTACTTACATGTCCAATTGAAAGTAAAAACCCATATGTATCATGTGGGTGACCTGAACGCACCAGATTTCTACACTAGCGCTGCTCTAAAAAGGCTTAACCGACGTGTACATTTAACAACTTGCGGTGTTTTCTGTAAAGAAGTGCAGACCTTAGTAGAATACAATGGGACATTACCCGATGGTTATGCCGATAAATCTCGGCCTACGCGTTCGAAAGGTGTTACCTGTATATGTTTGTACAAGTATGCGCTTGCGATCCTAAACAGCATTTCTACGAAATCTGTCAGTGGAAACGGCTAGAAGAGGGACACTGAAATAGGATACATCGGTCGGGTGTCATGTCGTGGCGCCTATAGCTCGTCTATTAGCCAACTGTACTAATAATTATTTGAAATTATGTTATATTTTCTATAAAGCAAATTTACTGTAAAGTAAAAGCAATTTTTTATACAAAGTAGGGCTAAATCCTCTTGGACAACTGGGAAGGGAGGCCCCAGATAATGTTGGACTCTTACCAAGTAAATCCTAAGCGCGCACGTCCTTACAACTGGGAGGCTGCGTGTCATTGGTGTCCAAACTAGGTCTTCGTTTTATCCAGATCATCGCAGCGTCCCAGTTTTACAATGTTTTCCGTGGATAGAAGGCCCTCGCCTTTATTTACATTGATGTTGATGGGAACGGGGAGTGATGAGTTTAAGTGCTTTCCCGCTCTCTGCAGTAAAAGCATTTTTTGATCTGTTTATCCATCGCTAAGTGAAAGAAACACAGTACATACTTCTAAAAGCAGGAACAGATAGGGTAGGTTACGTTGAATCATCATCATCATTAGCCTATATACGTCCCACTACTCTCATGCCTACACTCATAGACGAGAGTAAATATATGGGCATGCCCACGCTAGCCCACTACGGATTAGGGACTTCACTTACACCTTATGATTACGTTTCATATCGATGGCAAAAACCTGTTTAGTCAGGACCTGATGGGAATGAACTGACAAGAACTGTCTAGCCTGAGTAGTCAGCTCCGCATCGAAACCTTTATTTTCTATAAATGTTGTCCGATTGGTCGAAGACGGCCAGACTTAGATTTTTGTTTTGTTTGAGAGACCTTTGAAGTGACGACGTGATCTTGGGAAGTCGAGGGAACCCTTCAACTCTTCATTTGTTATTAAATAAGTTGGTTTGAAGTAGGTTATTTAAAAAAAATAGTTCTCTCCAATTTCTCAGTCCTGCGAAGCGTGATCTTCTATGATCGGTTACCCCGCTTCGTATTTGTGCTAGCCGCTATGATAGGCTGTCATTTTGAACAAAGAATGCTGTGCATAAATTATTCATGTTTCGAGGCACAATGACTCCGAGAGGAGCCCCCTCAGTGACATTCGTGTCCTGGTTTAGTGTCCGAGACAATTATTCTGATCGATATGCTGTTCTACTTTCTTTATCTATGTAGTTATGACGATTTTTCGTCTATCGAGGAACAATTTGCTACATAATACCTAGTCTACATAATAGTCGTAGTAATACATTATTGCTAACTGTAAAACTAAAATGAAAAGAACAACTACTTTATCTACTAGATTAGAAATATGGACTAGGTTAGGCTAGGTTGAATATTTTTCTTCGTAATGAAAATTTTGAATACATCAATAAGTCTTCCGTAATGGAAAAAAAAATACATTAATGATTTTAATAATCTCGGCCCCCGCGCAATTGCTCTGTCTAAACGGCTCCGTCAGTCGTTGATTTCATTCATTAATTGACAATGTAAACAAACACTTCCTGCACTAAATAAATCTCTATAACACTGTTTTCCGCACGCGTTGACCAAGTTCAAGATCACTGCAGCGTTCGGTCGATGACGTAACGTCCGTTATCACCGCTGATAAGGCTACGATAACGTCTCACCTGCCACGCTCAGGGACGCGCGATGAACTCTGTCACTAGTTGCACAAGTGCTTGTTAAACTTAAGAGCGCCTTCAATCGGATAACTGCGGCCTATTTTAGGAAGTAAAAGTGAGAGCGCATTTCCCAAGTTTTATCGTGCTAAGTAGTAGGAGTCTTTAAGGATTTTTACTGAGCCGGTGATCTACATCTTCAGTCTCATTTACCTTCAGGTAAATCGCGGATCAGTTATAGAATAAAACAATTACTTATACTTAAGTAAAACTTAAATTAAACCTATTAAAATAAACCTAAATTAAAACTAAAAATTATCTAAAAACTGGGCCCCCCTGGCATGGAGCCGAATATGCTGGCAGCGTTTCCCCGCTGTATGGCGATCTTTTTATTTGCTGTGCGAGGAAGCTGCCAGCATTTCGGTCCCCGGTGCAGTCGACCGTTAGTTTACTAAGTAGTTTATTTGTATATGACTCTGTTTATTATTTTGTATTTTCGTTCTCATGAATAAATGATTACTTATAAATTCCGATCTTCATTGATTCAAATTCCGTCTTAGATAGAATTTGAGGAAGATTTTAGTGTACATTTTAATGCGTTAAACAATTATGTCGTTAAACAATCGTATACGGTATACGTGAAATACTACTTTAAAAGGTTTATTTTTATCACACCTAAAGCCCTTTCTTATCAAATCAAACACGGCAACCGTAAACGTAACTTTTATTTATTCTGCTCATTGTCTCCGAAGTGCCAGAGAAAACATCTAAACGCTTCATGAGATCTGAATCGAGCGACAGCAATCATTAGTCTATCAGGATTACAAATAGCGTCTGTCACGTAGAGTACGCGGTAGACAATGGACAAAAAAAAACTGATTCCATTAGGGACTGATTTCCTGGTTCCTATTTATACACGTGGAATTTAATTGATTTATAAACAAAGTTTGATTTGACTTTGAAGTTGAACGCAATTGGATGTGTAAATATTTGTTTTAAGGGAGTATAAGTGGAATGATGTGTTAATTGTTTATCAGTATTATGAAATACCCTCGATTATGGAGTCGAAATTTATGGGAAACTACAGGTTACTATTTACGAACAAAATTGGATTAATCAAAGAGATGTTTGCATTTTTTGTTTAGCATAAGTACAATGTAGAAAACTTTAACTTGGTGAATTTTGGATATAACAATAACTAAGACTATAAATGATATACCTACAAACTAAATCTACAAATAAACTAAAGCTAAAAAAAAATACTAAAATGACGCGAAACTAATGGACGAGTTACTAATAAAAAGAATGAAATTTCTGTAGGTACCTACTATACTTATCATCAAAACTGGATTTTGAAAAAAATGGGACCAACTGACATCAACAACTGGAAGAAACTCTTGAATTTGAAAAAATGTTTCATAAGTAACGAACTCCTGCAGTAACAAACATTATAAAAAATACTACTAACTAGAGTACTTCCTCCTTGGTAGAAAGTAGGTAAAAAATTGTTTTATCACAGTAGCTCTCGGGTTTTTACGCACCCCAGTTGCAGCGGTTTCTTCTTATTATTGCAAGCTGTCGGTCAACATTCTTACGCCCGTAAAGGTCCTCCAATTACGATACTGATGAGTTTTTAATTAATTTCCGCAATAATTCAACGCGAAGAAGTGTACCATGACCTTCGCGAGATAAGTGTAGCTGTAAGATAAGAGTAGTGAAAGTGTTGCCATTTGAACAGTGTGAGTCGGTCGCTTCCATCAAACAAAGAGGATCATCATTCGCTTTATTTTTGGATAATGCAAAGGTAGAACTGACAATAAACGGCCGATTGCGTGTTTTTTAATTCTTTTTTGAATATCTCATGTTGTTTCGCACGACACAAAATGTATGAAATGAAACACATTTCAATCAAATTTTATGTCATTAAAGTCGATTCCTCGTTTGTATAGAGAACCGAGGCTCTTAAAGTCTTAAAATACTCTTCGGTCGCTTCAACTAAACCAGGGGTCTTCAACCCGCGGCTCACGGGCCGCTTCCGGCCTGCGGAGGTTTCATCGGCGGCCCGCCAACAGCTTGGCCAGCTTTTTTTTATCATTGTGTTTCTAAAATCGAAACTAAATAGTCGATCGTTTATAAATTGATCAACAATAAGGGCCTTATCACAGTGGCGATTTGCGAGTGAGTTGCGAACGCACTTTCATACAAAACTTGTCGCGGCGATCGATATCTGTATGAAAGCACAAAGCACGCTCGCAACTCGCTCGCAAATCGCCAGTATGATAAGCCTAAAACAATACCATACAATATCCATACAAAATGTCGTATAGAAACTCGCCCGCAGCTCGCCCGAAAATCGCAAGTGTGAAAAGGCCCTTATTGTTCAAAATAAAGTTGTCGGTCTTGCTGCTTGCCATCTTTCAAAGGAGCAACAGATCGCCGTGATTTTTATAGAAATAGAATGTGGGCCAAATTTTACCTAATTAAAAGAAATCGTTATAAATACCTATGCTGCGGCCCGCTATGCAACAAAAATCATACTTGGCCCTTGATTGGGAAAAGGTTGAAGACCACTGAACTAAACCGACATCTAATGAGTTTAAAATTGTTAGCGCGAACGTGGAATAACGATTGTCTGCATCTGCAAGTAGTCCTTATTGTGCATAAAGGGCGCTCGTAACCGGGGCTACCGGTCCGCAGAGCAGACAAAGCGAGCCGCGGGCGACAGGGTCGTGTCCGTCTCTGTTATCAGAATCACTCCGTAATAACCACCCACTTAGAAGAAATTGCCCCGATACGCATCCAACTAGTGATGGCCCGTTCCCAGAGATATTTCCCATTTGTATTTGGAATATTCTCGCCTAAGGATTATTTCCCAAAATATCTCAAATGGCACACCACTGCCAGACCTCTACATCCAACTGATAATGGTCGTTCAGTGCACAAGCTTTGAATCTTTGGGCAACTTTTGACTAAATTTCATTCATCATCCTAATACTTTAAACGAGCATTATACCTATTTATCAATATACTTGTTTATAATAGGTTTCTCGGAAACATCTATTACGATATTTACGAAAATAACTGTGTAGAGTTTTGCTTTTCAAGATACTCTAAATATAGATACGAGTAGCTAAACCTAGATATTTTACACAATGAACAAAAAATTGTCCCTCCGAGCCGTAATGTCACCGAGTAGATTATAATAATAACAGCATTTCATGAAGATGATAAATTCATTTCGTAACCTTCATAATAACCTTGGACTATTTTCTTTTTATTTTGATTTCTATTGCATGATAACGAAACACGTATCGTTTAACAGTGTAAAAATTATTAAAGGTAGTGGAAACATTTACTAAAATAAAATCATTGATGTAATGTATGAATGTAAACACTTTATTGCACATAAAATCATTCAAAAACAATACAAATTCATTGGTTATGTAGACGATCTGTAATGGATCAAAGCAGATGTATAAATTAACAAATTTAATTAATACACTCGATAAAAACGCGTTTTTTATGTGAAAGTTAATCAAATTAAAGAATGTTTCATCATCGGAAACTTTACGAGTGATCCAGAAAATTAACATCACTAACACAAAGCTTTCGTGTGATTTAAAATTTAAATTCGATGATACGAAATCCTGCCCTTGGTATCATAAAAACCAATCTTGCTGCACACGTTACACTCATATACGTCTTTGTTCTACTGAGACACAGTGCCGATGATAATATTTCGTATAGTGTCAAATTGAAGTTCAATGGACTTGCTTACGTGCATTAACGATTTAAGTAGGTAATATGTAAAAAACAATAAACATCACCGATAAGATGAATTTACGAAACATTTACAGTAAAGAACGACATATAAGACATTTAAGTCGTATAAAGTCATCAACGACGATCGATAGGAAGTATTTTTATATACAAAAACTCGCTAGTCTCGATTGGAATCCATCTTTGGTAAACCATCAGAGTTATCCTGAGAAGCAATCGTATTCTATTTATAATTAAGCCTTACCATTTTAGCCTAAGCATGTGATCTAATTTAAAATATGTTCCCAGGACGCGAGCAAAAAGTCGAGCTGCCCATTAAAGGGATGTCTGTTATTGTTTCTTCCTTTCTGTACAATGCAACAGAAGATTGTAGAATAATTACGTTACTACGTTATCTACTATGAAGGCACCTGAGCAGGCGCCGGTCGGGTCCGAACCGCCCTTTTTGTTCAAAAGAACTTAACTGCCAAGATATTCCTTAGAAGATACGCCATTGTTTATGAGCAATCCCCAGACGTTTCCATCGGCGCGGCCTGGCGCCACAACCGTCAACTTTTTGTACACTTACATACCATTTGCTTCAACTCCCTTTCTTAGATTGCCATGGCTTATGGCCTGGCATTTCATCCACGCTTATACGTCGAGTTGTTTACGATATCGATCAATATCGACTAATTACAAGGCTTAATTGTGTTCCATTGTCACGAATAAGCATTTTGCGGTATCTTGATGAGCGATGCTTTCTTGTCGTTATTCGCTTTCTTTACCCTATAAAGCGCTTCCTTATAAAGAATAAACGATTATGGAGAAAAATTGCCTCCACAAATGACAGTGACCTCAATTTGTGGACTTTAAATCTCCATTATCTGTTTGTAGAAGGCTGGTGGAGGTTTCAGTCTAGGTTGTACGTCATTTGTCAGCATAGGCCCGAATCGGGTCAGCTCTGAGATTAGGCTGTAGGTACACACAGCTATCTGAAACTCAGATAAAACGATTACTTAGAACGTGATGTCGGAAAATCAGAGTTGTAAAGATTAATGACTTTATAGTGTTATATATACGCAACACTCAAGGTATATTTATACAATATATTATTAATTTATTTTATTCCATATGTGACAATAAGTACGACGATATTTTACCGTTATTCATAAACGTTTGTTGACCTATGTTACCTAACATAATATAGCTTTACGAGTAAACCTCGTTTGCCTTTTACATTACCTACTTGTAAGACTAAACATTTTAATAACTATGTAACAATAGGTTGTTATGTTCTGTGAATAAACGGGATTCATAATATTCTAAGATATCGTACATTTAGTGAATTTTCACAAGCAATTTTATTTTATCGCCTTATACAATTGCTCATCTGCTTTAAGCCCAGAATACCAGATTCCCGAATTTTAGATTCCTATTTTAGCACTTTCCTTACACTAGGATAGCGTAGGATATTCAAGAAAGTAAATGTTGTTGTAGATAAATGTATTATTTTGTAAATCTAGTATAAGTACAGTACAGAGTATCATTCATAAGAGCTGGCGCGGATTTAGTATGAAATAAGCATTGGCTGCATACAAAATCCACGCCAGCTGTTGTGAATCGCCGCATTCCTACAGGAATGCGGCATTTTGGGTACGAGAAATTAAAAAAAATTGTGAGAAGGATCAGTAATTTTGGTTGGCAACATCGAGTACCTATTGAAAAAATTGCTGCAATGTCACGTTTTATTCAACCATGTATAGATTTGTCTCACTAACAAAGAATCGATTTAAATATCATAATGTATTGATGTGAAAATTTGCACAACTGTCGGCGCACACTTATCGAGTTGTTTGATAAAGGTGTCTGATGTCGCACGGGGCAATGCACCCTCAACAGAAAAACGTTGTATCTGCCTTTGATTTTCATACAAAGTTAGAACGTTACGCCTAAAACTGGAGGATATAGATGAATACCTACTCGTATAATGAATCGCGAACGTGATGAACCACGTGTTTCATTTTTTTGACGTAATCGAGAACCAGATATTACTAATGAAGCTCGAATGACAATTGGTGGAAAGTGGTGACATTTATTTTTGGAAATAGATTAACCAATCGGTTTCACAGACCGAATTACATTTAAATTAAACACCTCTATGAAAATTACATTGGAAATGAACAAATGGAGTACTTTTGAAGAAACAATCTGAGTGTCTTAAAATTGATATATAAAATTGTTTATTAGGATATTAGAGTCGTTAACGTGGTAGTAAATAACTGTTCTAAGTATTAGAGCAAAAACGCTATATTAGCATTTGTAATCGGCATAGCAACAGATACCCGTCAATCAGATTATAATTTAGCTTTGTATGTATATACACAATCAATCACAGTTTGTAATTTACAGACCACAAACTTCTCAATAGTAAAATTTTGTCAATATGTCTCACATAGACTTCTCTATCCAAAGGTTGTCTGGAATAGTAGCTCTTTAGCGACAAGATCGCCTATTTTTTACCATTGTTTTTATATAAGTTTGCATTGTAATTTTGTTTTGATGTGCAATGAAATGCTATTGTATTGTATTGTCAATAATAAAAACGTTATACATTTACATCATAGAAATAAACGCTCTGTGACCGAACAATAGGTTATTTCTCCCTGTCATTGTGCCAGTATCTCGTGATTACAGGGAACCACCGGTGGGCACTAAATTTAACAATTTAGTGCCTGGCGCCGCTCCTCTCGAAGGAAGCGGAGTAGGAGACAAACTGGTTAAGTTAATCTGTTATTGCTGTGTAGGGTTCAGTTTATCAATATCTTTTAAATAGTTGAAGAATTTAACTCTGCTCCACCATATTTTATGAACTTAGTAACGATCAAAGTTTTAATAAAGAAATAATTTTGCATTTAGCATTCTCGTAGTTCTTTGAATAATAACTTCCAGAATTTTCAATGCGCGTTTTGGTTTGTCTTGTCTGTTTTATATGGGTACATTCCTTTAATTCAAATGCCCTTTACTGCATACGAGGAAAATAAATTGCAACTTACAAAATCTTAAAAATGTACCAATAATTTTTAGGTTTTCTATGTTCCAAATTTCTCATTTTCCTTCATATTATGTACCTATTCGGATGCATTACGAAGTTTAAATTCTTGACTCACCTTACCTTATAATCACGCGGTCCTAGCATGGTGCCCTGTGGAACCCTCAACACAGGCTCGGCTCGGATACGACTGGCGCCGCCTTATCGCTCAGCACGTGGACGCTACCTCTGCCGTTATTCCCGGAACGTAAAACTAAACAATAAACATTATCATAAGTGATTAATCGGTATCACTATTCTAAACTATCTCATTCCTCGAAGTCCGAATCCCTTTTATCAAGTTATTATTTGAGGCTTAACATGGAACCCTGTTGGACCCTGAGTTCAGATGCAGTATGGATAAACTGGCGCCGGCTTATCGGCACGCACGTGTCCACCTCTACCTTTATTCCCGGAACCCCAACATTTAAACAATAAACATTATCATGGTGCTTCATTGAGCTCCGAGGTTATATCTCATTCTTCAAATTTAAAATCCCTTACTAAAATTACCTTATCACTCGTGGCTCAGAATGGTGCCCTGTGGAACCCTCAACTCAGATGCAGCTCTGATAGGGCTGGCGCCGTCTTATCGCTCTATTTATTCCCAGAATGCATTACTTGCTCAGATTTTTAGTACTTTCTTGCTATTGTTAACCCTATCGCGGCAGTTTTCGAGATTACGTGGAGAATTCTTGATTGAGGCTGTGAACTAAAGCAATTGGGTAGTTTTATTCAATTATAAACAACTTTTATGAAAGATATCGGGTAATTTGAAAGTCGGTATCAGTTGGTACTGACTAATACATGTATAACTATTATAACTAGTATGCATACTAGTTCTATAGGCCACAATGCCATGTTTACACCAGTACCCGAAACCAATATGAATATTTTGAGTAAGACAATTTTAATTGCCTTTAAAATAGCATCTTATAAAAATAACTACTAAAAAATTGTGTTAGACAATGTACCGCTGAATTGATTTCGTCAGCATACTCATTCCTAACTTTTGCAGCTGTTACTGAGTAAACAGACGGCGTTGAGACCTATTCATCACTCTTTATTTCATTGTTAACCGTTAACGTGACACGATTTCAAGGCTATCTTATATAACAATTGATTTATGGCAAATACAGACTGCTTACGAATTTTAGAACCTCAAGTATAGTTAAATTAGCACTTCTCAAGATTTACATAGATAAAGATATTGTCTACTTTTCTTTGACACCTTTCTCCAAAAGATTGTTGTAGCTGTAGTAATTAATTCTTTCTATTCATATTTGTACACACAAAGACAAGTATTTGTTGCACAAAGTTTTCGTTTATGAAGAATATTGAACGAAAGGTTTTTTGAAGCAGCAAGAATAGCTAGTACTAAACAAATAGTTGACGGATATCATTAATTTATACACATGTGACCTTGACCTGTCGCAATAGAATAACTGTTAATAATATTAACGCTGTAACGTTACTGTAAAACAAAAGTGTAAAAGATGCGAAATGAAATACAATGAGATTGTAAAACATTGATAAAAAGTGTTTAATTTCCCGGTGAAATGAAAACCATCGAAACCGCTATCAAGTCTGCAGTGCTAACTAAAACACAAATCGCGTGTGTCTATATGGGCACAGATTAGAGATATAATTATGTAACAGACGGTTCCACTCTCAGATTGAGATAGCGGCTCCGCGCGCACGCGTGTTGCGGCTCGTACTCTGTGATAAACTTTTTTTATAAGAATAAATCTTGCTTTAAGTTTGTAAAATAATTGATTAACTTTGGTGTTAGCTGGCTGTTATTTGAATTTATTTATTAGTTAACGTGTTGGTGAATTTTAATTAATGAGTCAAAATAATTAGTGTTAGTTTTTAACGTGTGTTATAAAATAAACGTTATAGGTAAAGTCGAGTTAATTTTTAAACATATTGTTGTAGTTAAGTGATATTACAAATTTAACGTATTTTTTCATTGTTTCAGATCGAATATAATGAACGTTCAACAAAGCCGAAGGTCGAGCATCTACACATTAACGCTGTCTAATTACAGGCACAAAATATCATAACAGTGCTCTAAGTTGCCTGACCGCCTCTTATTACGCTACGTTATGTCATTAACACCATGATAATATGCACCGATAGTAGTATTGTCGTGCTAGCTACGTAAACGTAGCCTGTCATTCACGACGCGAAAATATGGTGCTTAGAAAAATGGATGTGCGGTGTATATTAATACTCTTATTATTCCAAACTTTGGTGGCGTGGTGCGGCGCGAAATCTTTAAACATGCCCAACGTGGAGTTCGCAGGTGACGTGGAGGAAGAGATTCAGGACAGCATAAGAAACTTTATCCATACCGGTGAGTATTTACTTCTATTTGAACCTCTAAGATCTCTCACCTTGCATATCTAGTTACTAGGTTCCCACTTAGTTACTATAATTCACAGGAAGCTATAAAGAAGTCGATAAACAGGCGTCTAAAATCTAATAGAGTGCTGAAATCTCGAACTAGTAATTTTAAACAGAGAATAATTATTTCCGCCCGCGTCCTCAACACCTTTAATTTAAAATATGGCGTCCGCGAAGATCTAAGTAAACCGCTTATTTAACGTACCGTTAATAATTAAAATTGATGGTTGTAAAGGGTACAAAATCGGCGAACAGATAACGTGTGACAGCGGCATTCGTTTTACTGATCTCACTAATCTTGAGCGTCGTTTTGTAGTTGTCACACTCTTTGATAGGTTGGTAATTGGATGCAGGTCTCACAGACGGGCAGGGCTCACATGACTCATCTGCATTTAGGTTCAAAACCTTCCTAAACGGATATTGCGGACTGACATCTTGACAAATTGTTTTTGCCAAAATTAGTCGTCATTATTTTAAACATGGGTCTTCAAAATACTTGTTCACATTATTAAAAGACTATAAAAGTAGCTTGGTGATTTAGGCAATTTAGATTTGACGGCAATTTTAGTGCATTTAAAGTTTTTGTCCTAACACTGAACCCTGTGGCACGCCGTTTTTCGACGATTTTGTTCGTGTTACTGTTATTAGCTTGAGATTGTATTACAGTATTTTTTCACATTAAATTAGAATTTCCACGGTCTTAAAGCCGTCGACATGATTCACGCGCCTAGTGAAAAAATGGAGCACTAAACACATGTGTTCACTATCTCAAACGCGTTTATTTGTTCAAACTGGCCATTGGGCACTTCGTTCGGCGAAGACCTGAAAGTGTAGAAATCGACGACACGTTCGGAAACAGTCTATTTGCAGTTCGAATAACATCCAAAATAGACCGCGGATTGTGCAAACACTCGAGAAAACGAAGCTTGCGTTTGGCCTATTAAAAAAACTTAATAACCGATTCGAACGTTGAACCGAGAAATCAAAACGTGGGCAGTAATTGACAATTGTTCAGCTTAAAGACATCAAACAAAATGACTTGCGTAACTATAAATTAAACATGATTTTTGTCTCAATCAATTGTAACTATACATACTCATTATTTGACCTATATATTTGACTACACTCCTGTTGGTTATTTCACAGCCCGGGAGAGCCTCTTTATTGTATAATATGATGTGTCATGCGCACTGAAGGACTGTAATGATAAACTAGTTGTTTCGAATTCGAATCAGGTGAATAAAGTAGTTAGGCTTTCAAAAAAAAATACATACATACTTATGTATCGACGACGTATCCATTGGCTGCTTATGTTAGATTACAGGTAAGTCACCACACCCAGAAACCAAGAACATTTAGAGAAGTCCTTTATCTTGTGCTGACCAAGATAGGACTATCAGACAATGCTGAATGCAGAATGTGCGGCGAGGAAGCAGAGACAATGAAACACATACTGTGCGAATGTCATGCCCTCGCCAGAACTAGAATGAAGGAATTTGGCACTGGCTACCCAGAGCCAGATGAATTCCAGGCACTACCAATGGGGTCCATCATCCGATTTATGGAGATGGTGGAACAGGCCATGGCGTAGATGCGGTAAGGGGTAATTACACAAAAGATCCCATTGGGTCGAAGTGTATCCGCAAGGACCCCTATTACCAAGATAAGATAAGATATCTTGTGCTGATCTTGTGACTTTTCGCAAAGTTATAGGGTACCTACCTACCTACCATTGTTATTGTTTTATGTTCTTGCGTGTTTTTTTACCAATAAGTGATTACAAAGATGTAGCAGGCGGTGGATTCAGTAAAAGCATACGTATTCACAGCCTTCAAAAATTGTTGGTGCCTAACCTACCATGTAGTAATGAATTGTAACGTGAATTAAAATAATAATACTATATTTGACTAACATTATCAAAAAAAGTAATTATAACCGAACTTTATCACGGGAAAGTGTAAAGTGTAACGATCTGATTTCCTTATCACTGTAATAATATTAGCTGACGCTATCTTATCACTATCAGTCGTGCAGAAAGGCAAATCCGTCGTATCGTGACGTTTAGCATGACGTAAACTAGCCTGAACCAAGATTTAGTCGTATCGTAACATAGTAGACGCCAAACATCCGTGGTGTGATCGTTCGTCATTTGTTTACTAATTTGGATTTAAACCGGCTAATAATTAAAGCTTCGAAGCTTTGCAACTAAGACGTTTAGCATCAGTTTAGGTATGTTCTTAGTTTGTTCCTTCATGGCTAAAAATCGAGACTGACCACAACCTGCCAGGTACAGCAACCGGAAAATGGGAAGACTCAGGATAAATTACACAAAACAAATATTAGAGGCAGGGGCGTATTTCGAAATTTTGCGCCCCAGGCCAAAGCCCCAAAGTTGGATGGCGCCAAATGGCGGATTGGCGCCCCGGGCCATGACCCGGATGGCCCTAGGGTAAATACGCCCCTGATTAGAGGAGGTCTCTGCCCACTACACTGTATCAAACCGTGACCGTACTATGACCTGACCGCGCTAGATGAAAACTGTGGAGAAGGAAAATCGATCTCAAGTAAATGGGACCTGGTTTAGCAGGAATAAATAATAAAGGAGATTACTGTTGTCGTATAGAGTAAGCGATGGCTCATAGAGAGCCGGGCCTTTGAGGCAGAGGGAACGGAAGCATCACTTAGGCGCCATGACAAGGAGCGCCAAAATGCAGCACCGAGAGAGCTGCTCAAGTTTTTAAGATATAATAATGATGATTACTATCTGTGCCCTAATTCAGGACCGCGTCTTGTAGTATAGTCACCTTGGCAACTCATACAGAACGCTGGTATTGCATGTTTTATAACTTTGGTAAACCAAGAAGCTGATATAGATATAGTAAGGGTGTTGATTATCTTAATTGCCGGATACCTATATCTACGATGACGGAAAACTTAATTACTCACAGAATAAATAGTTACACATAATGTTATGAAGGGAAAGTCATTAAACACATCCGCTCTTGTCACACTACGCACTGGGTTTACTGTGATTATGTAATCACCTGTGTTCTCTTTTATCGCGGCGTAAAATTAGCTTTTACTGCACGGTA
Source organism: Eudemis profundana (assembly GCA_947034925.1). Lineage (NCBI taxonomy): Eukaryota > Metazoa > Arthropoda > Insecta > Lepidoptera > Tortricidae > Eudemis > Eudemis profundana. The sequence goes on from OX344809.1 coordinate 5,978,306, forward strand.
ACTTCAGAAAGATAACTTACTCGTCTTATACCATCATTCATATGAATTGCCTCGACTCAGATTGTACCCGATGGCATTTCAGTTCATTTGAAGCATTGATGGCAAACAAGAAACTGACGATTTTTTTATCTTCACCCTACCTACGATTCGACAACGTGTTGAAAGCGTAGCATTTAAAATTGGAGGAAACTCGCGAAAAAGCAAGCTCTTCGACACTACTTGGTTCAGTGCATAAGTTGACAACTGAAACGACACCAATGTAACTTAGGATCAACCACTGCCTTGTCTCATCAGGTCTGTGGTAATCTAGATCTTGGCATGGCCTTTTTAACCACCAGACTTTTTCGCCAACTGATGGCTGACGCCAACCTTTAATCTTCTATAATAGACTAAAGAATCATAATAAATACCCAAGCGGATGTATTATGGATGTGTTTTATTAGAATTATTGAAGTTTTAAAATTATAATGGTTAACACCTTGACCGAAGCCCCGAATTACTGGTCTGTATCGGAATACCATTATCGCGACGTTAATAAGGCTTTGAGGTTTTAGAATTGCTTGAGACTGGTTCCCATCCGGCATTGCAACGTGATGAATAATTAAATCTATTTGATACCCATTATAGCTGTAGGGGGTCCGATTTGATGGAAAAGATCAAGTGGTTACGGCTAATTAGGGTCAACAATCCAAAGTAAAATTAAAAAAGTAATTGGTATGACATGGGAGCGTTCCAATTGTCTTTTTCTAAATTCTTAAACGAAACTATGTATGGAGTAATGGAGTTACCTAGCACGTTAATTATTTTAGATAATAGGTTAAACTAGCCGGTTATCTATATGAGTCTATAAAAATAAGAACATTTGATAGAACATTTTAGTTTCGAATCTAAAATCCGAGTAAAAATATTTATAGTGATAGTTAAATGCTTATGATTTCCACAAGATATTTGATAAATTAAAAAGTGATTTTTATAAATGCTATTAGAGTTAAATATTGCTCATTATCTTAATACATAAGAGAAAATATGTATACTGATTCAGTTCTCATCTGAGCACCCCCACATCAGCATAATGTAATATTTCGGACCAAAATGTAAAAACCCAAATATATACCAAAATAATATTTTATCTAAATCTACAAGTTTGTGTATTTATACATATAACCTCCCTTACATATGGTGGAGGTGCGGGGGTGCTCTTCCCGAGAGTGCGTAAGTCGCGGCAATATTGCCGTCATTAAATCAATGGTTGCCGTTGTAAATGAGCTTCAATATACTATGACGTAGTCAAGTTTTCTCGACGTCATCAGCTTGCACAGGAAGAACATACCTGGTTTTGTTGTACCATGCGTTAATTAACAGTCAAGATTGCATTTAAACTTCATGGAGTAGAAACGAGCGTAGCGGGGTAAAAAATAGCGTCATAATGGCTTTAAGTAACAAATTCCTGGTTATATGAAACTATTATAAACTATTTAGTGCTGCGCCCTGGGCAATTTTATTTTATGTTTGAGTTTGTTTTTTCTAAGAGATTAAAGTGGTTGAACCAATTAGCTGGGTATACTTTATGGTGTTTCTTATACCAGTCAGGGATAGTGGCTACATATCAATGTCACACTTATAAGGTGGGCATTTCAAATCGCTTTCGTTACACTGGTCTAGATTTACAGTATATTAAGTGGCGTCGTTAGCCTTTACTTACACGTAATGTTATAGCTACGAAAGTAATATTGTAGGTACACATAATATTACCGCTACAAAAGTATTATTGTGTGTTAATCATCATCGCCCAGTAACAGAAAACACTGACGTGAAACTCATTTCTCAAATATTTCAAAGTATTTTTGCACATTAATTTTAAAGTTAAGTTCGTTTTTAAAGTAATTACTGAAATCGTTAACTAACTGGGATTTTATAAAACACGTATTACTTATAAGTTCCTTGAAGCGATGTTAAGAATAACTCAAAAGTGTAGGTACCCAAACTCATTTAAACGTTTCAGAAAAAAGCATTTCTAAATAAGGAAAATTGATAGATACCATAGTAGTTATATAATGCTTGAGTTGAGGTATATATTAGTATATAAGCTCCTGTACCAGGATGAAGGCCACGTGTTATCCCGAAAGAATTGATGGCTACAAAGCACACGGATAAAATAGGCATAGGCTAGTTTAAAGTTAATGCCCCAATCTGATGTAACGTATAAGTGAACGTCCACCTACGTACTACGGCTAGGTCGGTGCTCTGTCGCGGTAGGGGGCGGTACCCTGGGGTAATAGCTAGTAATTGCTGTCACGCTTACTGGCCCGGGGACGTGCGCTGGCGCCCACGCGATAAAAACACGACAAAAGAAGGCGGAAAAAAGAACGTTACACATGTTGGTATTGTTGGCCTGTTGATGGCATAGATAATAGAAAAAAGTTGTGTTTGATTGCTGACTCTGTGGTTGACGCACCGCAGTTGGGTAAACGATTGATCGTTTATTTGCACCATAGATATCATAAAGAGTAAATAGGAAGAAAATACGCAACTGCTTCTGTCCGATTCTTACATTTTCGGGTGTTGTATTCGCTTGTACTTAAACTATAGCTTGGCAACTTCGTTGGTGACACTCACATGTGTGCTTTTTGTTATGTGCAGCCGTAACTACTTACACAAGTTACCGCCAAAACGAACGGCTGCCTGCGGAGGCTGCCTCCGTCGGTCTGCATTTCCTAACTAAATTCAACTCTAAATTAAGATCCATAAATTCGAAAAAATAGCAATAATATGTTGATATTAGTCTTTCAATTATAATAGAGACCTCAGCACAGACCACTAAACCTAGTGGACCTCAGTTAGTAACGCGTGAAATTTACTTACACAGATGATTCTTGATCTACAGTTTTCATAATAATATACTACACTCACAGACAATGAATTCGGGTCATTTTCTGTATAATTTGTGTAGTTGTCGAAATACAATCCTCGTTTTTCCAAACTTTTACACATATTTTTACAAAGTAAATAGTAGCCAGTTTGATGATCAACTCTCCGTATGTTTGTACCATGTAAAGCTACTTGTACCTGACCTTGTTATATTTAATAGACATTTATAATTGTTCCAATTTAAAGATCATATTCAATTAATAACATGATGTTTAAATGGTCTGTTTATGACTAACCAGGGAAATGCAATCGTTAGTCTAATGAAGATAACGACCACGTCGGATAAGGGCCTGGCCACATGTCCACAACACCACACCGTAGACTTAAAACGACTCGGCGCTGGAATAAACACGTCGCCGCGTCGTAGATTTACGTGTTGCAGAGCAGTGTAAATTTACGGTGCGACGTTGGGAGAAAACAAACGGCGCGGCGGGTTTTTTAACCGACTTTAGCTGATTCCGCGTCTGTGGACGTGGGAAGCCCCTACACGGTGCCACGCTGTGTAATCTCTACAAGCCTATGCACACGGCGTGTTTTAAACGCGCCCGTCGACGCACGTTTCGCAGCGCTGCCTCCGTTTATTTTTAGGGTGTACAAGCGACAGCGCTACGAAACGCGCGTCGAAAGCGCGTTTAAAACACGCCGACTACATAGGCTCTCCGACGCAGAGCAGTATTTGTTTTTCTGGCACCGCGCCGTTTCAAATCGACGACGCCGTACCGTGGACATGTGGCCAAGCCCTAACTGTCAGTTCGTGATGGCTAAATGCATCAAGCAATTAGGATTTCAAAGGTTTTTCTATTAGAAGCAATTAGTTTGATATGTATTGACCAATCAAGACTGGTTATACTGCAGCTATACGCTTTACGTAAATGCATGTCTAAGGTCATTTCAAATTTTATTACAGAATAGTACATAACATACCAAGGCCAGTAAACTAACAAATGTCTCAGATCACAAACATGTGATCTGAGGCTTTCTTATCTTATGCCAGTAAAGCCAAGGTCGGTATACTATTTTCTGTTCGACGGAGCCAGAAATTTAGCGCAGCGGCCGGCAATGTGACGCTTTCCGGCCGGAGGGCAGAAAAGTGTCTTTATTAAATAGATTCTTATGAAGTGTTAAATTCCCGACGCATAGAAAGTACTTTTACGCAAATAAATCCTCAATTTAATGATCTTTAAAAATAAATTAAATTAAAGAAATTACTTATTATTTATCTTAAAACATTACATAAAATCTGAGTTGGTGCCTCTTTTCATTAAACAATAAATATGCTTGTGTTAAGAGTTTAATCCTCGTCTCGTCTCGCCCTGCCGGTGGAAAACCACCTTTAGTAGCGCCGTCTTTCTGTAATATAAATAAATATCGGGGGACAATCTTACATAAATCGAGCTATCCCATAAAAAAAATGTAATAACTAAATGATTTTACTAAAAAAAACCGACCGCGACCCAGTGACACTCGCGCCATCAAGACGAATCTAATGATGTATCATTTATCAAAATCGGTTGTGCCGTTGAGTAGTTACGAGCGGACACAGGAACGGACATACATACATACATACAGGTCAAACACATAACCCTCCTTTGGGCTTCGCCGCAGTCGGGTAAAAAGATGCAAGTCTCGCAACGCAGTTCTTGTACAACAAAAAAGGTTTGAGATGTTATGGTAACCAAGTCAGTGCCGGGGGGGTGTCCACAGAACTCAATTTCCACCGACTAGTCTATTATTTAACCGTAGAGGAGGATTCTTAATATTTAAATAGTAGTTAATAGGTAATTAAACTACAAGTTCAAATTGAATGTTATTGAGAATATATTTAAGGCTTATTATGCCCCATATATCCCTGAAAATTCTGGGTTTTTCTGTTCGACGGAGCCAGAAATTTAGCGCAGCGGCCGGCAATGTGACGCTTTCCGGCCGGAGGGCAGAAAAGTGTCTTTATTAAATAGATTCTTATGAAGTGTTAAATTCCCGACGCATAGAAAGTACTTTTACGCAAATAAATCCTCAATTTAATGATCTTTAAAAATAAATTAAATTAAAGAAATTACTTATTATTTATCTTAAAACATTACATAAAATCTGAGTTGGTGCCTCTTTTCATTAAACAATAAATATGCTTGTGTTAAGAGACACCGCTCTTCAACACAGTGAACAGTATACATTTAGGTTAAGTGTACAAGTATTTAGGACACATGTAGGTATTACTTACTTAACATTAACTTATAATTACGTTACAAATTAAGTAAAATGAAAGTTATCATAATGGTTCTGTCTATTCAGTTTACAGATTTGCTTAATTTTTAATGGTTTTCGATTGAAATCGTATAATATACCTCTATATATCTGTGAGGCGATTCTGAGGTTCATGTAAGAATTTTATTGCACTTAAAACAGGTACGAGTGAATATAATTAATAAATAGTATTAATGTAGACTTTCCTTTTAAAGATTTCTCCCAGTTTACCTCCGATTTCTGAGCTATTAAGCGACATTTCTCTACTATAAATGTTTAAATGACCCATCTTCCAAACGAAGTAGCGTAAGTATCTAATAAAAATGTAGTTGTAAGTGAAGCTCGGACTAGCTGTGAAAACGTCTTAAGCGGCAACAGAAATGCTGTTATAGAGATGTTATGTTACCGAGGGCAGTATAAGAGTAATTTCCAGTGAAACCTGGGTGCCGCGTCAGCGTGCTATCTGACACTAGCTGAGTAAGGCCACACAAGCTCTTAAGGTGGTTTTCCACCGGCAGGGCGAGACGAGAAGAGACGAGGATTGAATTGAAATTTGTATGAAGTTTTCAATCCTCTCCTCGCGCATCGCCGCTCGCGCATCGCACAACTTGATACGAATTTCAATTCAATCCTCGTCTCGTCTCGCCCTGCCGGTGGAAAACCACCTTTAGTAGCGCCGTCTTTCTGTAATATAAATAAATATCGGGGGACAATCTTACATAAATCGAGCTATCCCATAAAAAAAATGTAATAACTAAATGATTTTACTAAAAAAAACCGACCGCGACCCAGTGACACTCGCGCCATCAAGACGAATCTAATGATGTATCATTTATCAAAATCGGTTGTGCCGTTGAGTAGTTACGAGCGGACACAGGAACGGACATACATACATACATACAGGTCAAACACATAACCCTCCTTTGGGCTTCGCGCAGTCGGGTAAAAAGATGCAAGTCTCGCAACGCAGTTCTTGTACAACAAAAAAGGTTTGAGATGTTATGGTAACCAAGTCAGTGCCGGGGGGGTGTCCACAGAACTCAATTTCCACCGACTAGTCTATTATTTAACCGTAGAGGAGGATTCTTAATATTTAAATAGTAGTTAATAGGTAATTAAACTACAAGTTCAAATTGAATGTTATTGAGAATATATTTAAGGCTTATTATGCCCCATATATCCCTGAAAATTCTGGGTTTTAGGTTTAGCCAGCACAAAATTACAGAAGGTTGAAAATGGCCTGAATGGCTTCGAGAAAAAGATGTTACGGCCGTGCCTTTGTTTTGTTCGAATGGGCGAGGGCTAGGGAATGCAATCTCGAACCTAGATTGGCGATTCGAGATCTCGTGCGAAAAATCTGATTCGAGATTGGGTGTTTCGAGATCTCGACCGTCAGACTGTCGAGATCCAGACTAATCTCGACGAGATCGAGATTTGACAAAATCATTAAAAATTAGTTATTTTAATCGCAATTGTCTAAGAATTCAGTATATAATAACTATTTAGCGTTCTTGCTGTTATATTTGCAAAATAATCCAACGCATTAACGCGTTTTTACCCGACTGCGGCGAAGCCCAAAGGAGGGTTATGTGTTTGACCTGTATGTATGTATGTCCGTTCCTGTGTCCGCTCGTAACTACTCAACGGCACATCCGATTTTGATAAATGATACATCATTAGATTCGTCTTGATGGTGCGAGTGTCACTGGGAAGTTCGTTAAAATAAACAAAATGGCGGATTTTATGCAGTTTCAAAGTGCACCGCGGTCGGGTTTTTTTTAGTAAAAATGTGGTTATTATTCCTTGTAGAATACCAGTTATCAAACTTGGTTATCTACGTGGAACAAGTGTATCAGACTTCGCCAGGTTCAAGTGGTTTCTATAAATACACGGTCATCCCCTTTTACAGTGGCCTCAATTTTGATTGCTAATTTGAATGGCGACTATGACCTCAAATCGCTTGCGATAAGTACTTAATTTGTCGCTATTAAATATAATAGGTAATTAATATAGATATCGTATACATCAGATAAAATAGTAAAATCGACCTTTTTATTTAGTGTTTACACAAGTAACACATAATATGCCTAATGCCTATGGCTACAAAAAATGGGATGCCATTTGACTCGTTGATGTGTCGTTTTCATTACTCTAAACGTGCTAAAAAAATCTTGATTTCCGTTAAAATATGATATATTGCAAGACATTTTGAAAAAAAAATCTGATCAAGGACAGGTCTAGCTTCTTTACATATCTGGGTAATTCCACGACAAAGAGTAGGTAACTTACGTTACCTAATTTCTCGCATGTTTCTTCATTGATGGTGCAAATTCAGGTGTCAATATATCTAGAAATTAAAATTACACTAGATTAAAATAAATACATAAATTTACGCTATAAATAAATAAACACGCGATGAAATGGTAACTTCCGTTACATTTTCATGGAATTCCCCATCTGCTCTTTGCGATATCTATGGAACACGTAGTACACCTAGCACCGTGTAAGTGCCTATAGTTAGTATACGTTTGAGCGCGCAACGTAAACAATCTAATTTTATAGACTTCATTATGTGTAATTAACCTGATAAAAACACCGCTATCATTACTAAGAAACGTTTTATGTAATATTAAAGCCTCTATGCACTTAAGCCCTTTTGATGTAGCATGACATTATACTCGTAAGCGCTAGCGCCGGAACCGCTGGCGCCATCTCTAGGGCGCAGGGCGTGACATTGACCTCACAGTCACAGCCCAAACGATTGTTCTACCGCGCGCAACCAAAGGCACTAAGTGCTTGCTAGTTTAATAATACATTCCTTCCTACTTTATTAGTTGTATACAGATTGACATTACCATAAAGAATGACGAGCAAAAATAACAGAGACGATAATGTTTGACATTGTTTTTTGTATTCATTATTGGTTGACTAGTACTGTCTCATATTTTTGGTTTTCATTTTCGTGTTGGTAAGTACAAAGAGGCTCTTTCTTTTCAGAAAGACGTTACTTTTACGATGTCGACAATGAATCTAGGAAAAGCATTGTTAGGAACGTTTATTGCCGCAATATAATTTTGTTATGTTAATACAAAGTTTTATTATAGGTTATATTATAGGTTAACGCTGGCTTATTTTCCGCAACTCGACGACAACATGCGCCTAAAGTTTCTGTAAAAAAATGGTTTTTTTTTGTTGCTGACTGTACTTTTTTGTATGATTGCAAACTGTACGTCGAAACTAATCAAATGAAACTAAACACGGTGAATTTATCTTGTGTAATTTAGATGAACCTGGCTACCATCCGGCTCCACCATCTGATCAGCAACATGAATGTCATTGAGACATTATATTGCATTGTCAACTGTTTTATATATCCTTGCAAAATTTCAGCTCACTCGGAAATCGGGAAGTGACCCAGTTCTTGATATCATTAAGATTAGAGCTTCTAATACCGGTATTAGTGGTATTACTTATACGGCCAATACGAAATTCTATACTATCTCGTAATAGTACCACAGAATACACACAGACACACACACAACACAACACACAAACAGAATTATCTCTTTCTAACAAAACTGACGTTGGGGTCCGAGCACCGGAAGGAACACACCGATTCAACTGTCTCTCTCTATCGCATAACACGTGCTCTTTGGTTGCTAGCTAAAGGTGGTTTTCGCGGAAGGGCTGAAGGTGGTTTTCCACCGGCAGGGCGAGACGAGACGAGGATTGAATTGAAATTTGTATCAAGTTGCGCGATGCGCGAGGAGGGGATTGAAAACTTCATACAAATTTCAATTCAATCCTCGTCTCGTCTCGCCCTGCCGGTGGAAAACCACCTTAAGCCCCTCCGCGGGGGCAAAATTTTGTACTACATAGTAGCCGCGCGGCTAAATCGCGGAGTGAGCCACTCCTGATAGTGGTACCGAGAGATATTTCTACTACGTTATGAATTTCATAGAAAAACTCAAGGTTATTCGCAAAATTTATTTCAAATCAATTTAGATTTAATCTATATAAAAATGTGTTAATGGAAAAGTCATTAATACAATTTGTAACGATTATTAATGACATAAAACCGTCGTAACCTAGTAACCTGCCAAATTGTTATTTACCAACGGTATCATATTGCAAATATGGTGTGATATATCTTGCATCATATACATTACTATACATGTGCAAAAAATTACAGCACGAAGTCTTATCAGCAATTATGACAAGTCAATGCCGCGTGTCGGTTTGTTTATTTTAACATCCGCTAACTTCCGATGTTCTCGGAAATTGGTCTAAAAACGTGTTTCAAAAGGTTGCATGTTTTATAATTGTAGTTGTAAAATCAACCTTAAGTTTTGATTTAGAAGGTACATTCTTAAATGCCCGTCCAATAAAAATTGCACTCCGAGCTACTTTTCAGTTACACGACATAAAAACGCTCTTCAAAAGGTCGTATATTTTGTAATTATGGCTTTAAAATGGACCTTAAGTAGCCGCACAGAAGGTACATATTTAAATGCACGACAAAATGTAAATTGCACTCGGAGTTAATTTTCAGCTATACGACTGAATACGCTAGCACAATTTTCTAATTATTTCGTTAAGAGACAAAACTGTACCTACACAACATATATTTAATGGGCGCTTTAAAGCAAGTTAATGACTTTAATATTGTATGCAAAAGAAAGGTTTGCATTTACAAGTGACAAAGATGTGAAGAAGTTTGCCCACCACTATCTAACTAAGGTATCGATATACCAAGATTATCTCTTTAATGCCACACCTGGCCATAAAGTGGCTTTTACCGCAAGCTACACGTGCGGAAAAAACCGCTTTCTGGCCTAGTGTACACATAAAATGATGTACACAACACGGGGGTATTAAAGAAAGCCCTCGATCGCATTTACGTCCCTCGCTTGCAGCTCGGGCCGCAAATAACTGCGATCTCGGCCTTTCTTTGTTTTACCACCCTAATTGTATAATGTACTATATAATATTGTATGCAATGCATAAAAAGGTTTGCATTTACAAGTGACAAAGATGTGAAGAAGAAGTTTGCCGACCACCCTAAGGTATCGATGTACCAAACCAAGATTATATCTTTATCAAAATTTCTCAACAGTCCCTTTTTTCCAGGTATCTACTCCCACACACACCTGGATCCCTCCCTCGTGCAAGTGTCGACGCCGGTGAAGGTGACGCGCGACGGGCAGCTGGTGTCGCGCGCGGTGTCGCACGCGCACGCGCACGGGCACGCGCGCGCGCGCCGCGACGTGCGCGGCGCCGACCACGCGCTGCCGCACGCCGTACACTACAACCTCACCGTCGACGGCCGGGAGCTGAGGCTCGATTTGCGGTGAGTGTTGTAACTTGTAACTGTCATCGCCAAATAGCTTAATTAGCCATTTGGTTAACTGCCTAGCCTTTTCATTAGACGGCGCCATTTAATTAAGTGCCTAATAAGATTTTATATAAGTAAGTAATTTAAACAAATTTCAGTTACAGTCAAGTATCCAATTGAGGTAGACTGAGTGCTTGACCCTGTCCCAGTAGTTGCCATCAAATGCAAGTCTCGACTGTCGATGTGCCGACTAAAAATTTGTAAGTCCGTTCGTGCGAATCGTTCCACATTGGAAAGATTTCAGTAATCTCTCAGAATTTTCTGAAGAGAACTTCGCAAAAGTTTCTTAAGTTTTGATGACTTCTTGTGGAAATTTCTTGATATTTCCAAGAAAGTATCAGTTTTTACTTTTTAGTTCGTTTATTGCTTTGTGAGTTTTTTGGAAACTTTCCGCAACTTGAACTTGTCTTATCCCGACGCCAGTGAAAGTGTCGCGCGACGGTCTTCCCCTGTCGCATGCTATATGAATAATGTTGGTAGCACGCAATTCAAAAATTTGATTCGCTGTGCCCAGTCAGCTCGAACTGGAAGACCTAAGTGAAGAGCAAGGTTAGCGCTTACATCGAATTATAAAAACAATCGAAAATAGGTACCAAGGGAGATGAGATGCCTATATGATGACGGACTAATTTTAGGTGATAGCCGATATAACCAATATCATCATCATTTGCTTGCCCTTTTCCCATTCATTTGGGGTCGGCGCAGCCTGTCCTCTTCTTCCATACCTCTCTATCACCCGTCATCTCAGCGTTTACATCATTCCTAGCCATATCATCTCTCACACAATCCATCCACCTCTTTCTTGGTCTACCTCTTCTTCCAGAACCTTCGACATTCATACCTAACACTCGTCTTGTCACATGACTTTCATCTCTCCACATCACATGCCCATACCACGCTAGGCGATTTCCTCGTAACTTTTCTACGATTGGCGCTACTTTCAGACTTCCTCTTATCCAAATCACTTAAAAGGCAATTTATATGTGTAGACGCCTATAATGAAGCTGTTGGTGTTTTTACGTACTACTCGCAAAACATCTCGATCTCAGCGCACCCATTCTAGGTTTGGAGCTAAAAAACTAAATTGAATATTAGAAGACGTGACCGTATCCTCAATAAAACAAGATAACTCATTCGCTGTCAAGAGTACAATAAAAGTGTCGCGTGACACATTTTTTGTGTACTTAACGAAAACATTATGATTTCATCATTATCATTAGATACCCGTTTTACGATACGGGCTTCTGCTTTGCTTATCATAATATGTCAACGAACGCAATTGTCATTTACACGACCCAATCAGTAAAAAAACTCATTAAAACAACAAAAACGCCATATTTAGATCTTCTGTTAAACTTATTATTCTCATGTCATATGAGTCACATTAAGATTATGATACAAGTTCAAGGACTAAATGAAAAAGCATTGACATTACTTTGTATTCTGAATCAGACTCGCTATAGTTTTGGGAGGTCGCTGTTATCTGAATGAAACCATGAGAGATTGCGATTATTTAAATTACATTTTGTGAGATAACAAGCGCAGACGCGGAATCGTAAAACGATTGTTGTGTGGCTATGATGTTCCCGAACACACCTTTTAACCTAGATACTTGTACAAAACATTGGCCATGAGTTTACCACATTTTTGATAGATAGAATAGAACAGCGAGACTATTTTTGAGTTTACTATCGATGAGCAATCAAAGTAAAATATAATAAGAATGCGATTTTCACCTCCAACAGTATAGTATATGTAATTTAAAAAAAATAATGAACCAATCAATCGTAACTTTAATGTGCATTACGTTTACACCGCAAAATCTTCGAAATGCCTAAAAACAAGCCGCATGAATTTTTGTCAAGATACTCTACTAATTATGAAGAAAAAAGACTACTGTTTCCGTAAAATCTTATTCTTTAGAAACAGAAAAGTTCCATTGACTTCTTACTGACATGAACATGAACATAGGTACCACACCCAGCCAGGACGTTGCCTGACCCGGACTAGCCGGATACACTAGGGGGCACAGATTTGTAGGGAGTGACACGCTCTGGGATGGGAGGGGAAGGCCGACTAGCCGCAGCCGGTCGACCACAATCGATCCGGCCGGTCGATTATGCAACCTTTAGCCAATATTGGAAAATGGGAGAGACGGAATAGAGCATCGGGGATGAGCGTTGATGAGTTGCAGCGCGTGCTCTCGTTGACTTCGCACCATAAGGGTTCCTTTTTTACCATTTTGGTACGGAACCCTAAAAACACAACTCTTTCCGTAAAATCTTATTCTATAGTAACAGAAAAGTTCCATTGAGTTCTTACTGACTTATTTTTATTGCATCGTTTATAACGACAGAGTCTGATAAATTAACACCTTTTCCGACCTTGGGCCGGCATTGCCGCTATCACTTGATAACTTTATGTCACACGCGATTAACTTTTATCTGTTAACTCTGCTATAAAGCCTTCCTATTTTTCCGACCACACACCTACTCAGGTCAACGAGCTGAGCAAAAAACATCGAAATAGTCAATCACTTGTAATCATATGTATGTATGTATGGAACTAATCGGACCGTGAATCTGTATAAGGTGTGACGTTTTGTCTTCACTGACTTGGAATTCATGTTGTCGCGTGTTGGTGATTTATACTCACGAATTAGATAATTAGACGCATTTTACATAGATCAACTAACATAATAAGATACTGATATTAACTCTGGCTTCCGTCTCTGCCTGTCTGTTTGAAACTATCTAAATTGTTTTGACTACCTTAGGGACATAATATACGTATAATATTATAATTATGTACAACATTACGCACATCACTCTTTATTGGATCGTATTATCGATGAAGAAACAATGATGTTTATTTTTTTCTTCTTCAGATTTGTTTGTAAAAGTGTTAGTATAATAAAGTTTAAAACTTTTTAATTCGAATTCCAGAAAAAAGTAGGTAAAACATCTTGTTTAAAATCTGCATTTATTGCTAAACTAATTTCGAAACACGATGATCTTTATTATGTCATTTCTTAAATCCGGGATTAACATAATTGTTGCGATTGGCGCCAACTCCATCTCTATTCGTATCGTTCTGGCTTAACAAAGATAAACAACGACAAAATACTATTAACCTAGTGCTGAAAGACCGTTTGTTTCTGTCTAATCTTCAATCTTCATCTCGCTTCCTTCACTAAGCTCTGTCTAACCAGCAAGCAAATAAATTTTTGGATAAGGATTATTTACAATCACGAATGTGGTTCTATTGAATTCTGCAATCGAGAATTAAGCTTTAAACTCACATCTGTCTCGATTGAATTTTTAAACTATTTGTTGATTTCTTTAACGGTTTAGTCTTCATTCTGACCTGAATGAATTTATAATTATTTATTGCGTGATGGTTACCTATGCCCTCTCTGTTTCTCTCTCTCATTAGCTAAATATGCGTAAAGATGTAGGGATTAGTTTCTTAACTTTTCGCCTCCTCTTCCCTTTATCTTCAACACCGTTTTTATTCGATTCCCTTCATTTAGTTTTACTGAAATGTTTTAATTTAATATCCGCTAAATCTTAAGATGAATAATTTACTTACCAGTGCCATCATCGTAATTATTGTATTACGTTGTACCATCATTAAGTGTCCACTATCATAAGCGAAAAAATATCGTCGACACAATTAATAGTTTGTCCTTGTCAGTAGAGTAAGCGCAAGCCAATATTCCCTCGTCCTAGCAGTATCTCATAAATCCACAGAAAGTATATTATTATATAATATAACGTGATCTAACGCAACAGTTGGCGACATCTGATTTTAAACCGCATTATTTAAAGGCAGGCTTGATTCAGTTTTATCTGAATTAGAAGTGACAATAGCCACTACTTGTACTATATTTCTGTTACTATGAGATATTAATTTCAGACAAGCCGTTGGCCGGGCGCCTAATCCAAAGTGCTTAGTTACTGGAAATAATAAATTAGGAGGGCTATTTCAGTCAATCTCAGGCTCGACACAGATCTTTTCAATCATCATGACGCTTTGACGCTATTATTAGATAAGATATGCATGTTTTCTTATGAATATTTATTTAGTAGAACCCAAATTTCCCTGAACCACTGAAATAATACGACAAAATAAACTAGGCGTTTAATTCCCTTTCAAATAAAATTGTACATGAAAGTTTATCAATTGAGCAGTGCTTGGGATATCTCGCGCATGTCGAACAAGGACATGACTAAGTTACATACTTTGTAACCTGCGAAATATCATTAAGTACTTACTGAAGTTGAAGCGCTCTAATCTCGAACTTGCTGTTGAAGTTGTCTTCATTGTTGGGTCGCTCTCCTCGATCTTGCTAACCTCATCCACAATGTACTTAATACATTCTATCTTCATATAGATAATCCGTTCTCGCTGTAGGTACGTATATTTAACCGTATTATTGCTATGTATGGGCTGTTACTTAAATATATTAGGTACTCTCTTCAATTCTGTGCTAGCCCCGACCACTCTTTCGCAAATAATAACAAGTATAGATAATTATCTCCGTTATAATATAGCTTAATGTCCAACTAAACTTCGTTAACTAACACATTGTCTCCAAGAACAAGTTCCTAATTATCAATAATCAATATTCGCGGCTAGCGGGTTCCATTTTCCGAATAGAGCCTGTTTATCTTTGGTTAGATATAATGATTTCCTAATCTGGCGCTGTAACAACATTCTTGTCCTAAATAGTGCGAATAATTTACTTGAACGTAAATATACCTAGACAATTCCCACAGAAGTGGAAATGTTTCGTCGCTATTTTTGTTAGGCACATTTACCGGCGGTAATTATTATGAAAGGGTGTAGATTGCGGCAACTAAGTCTAGCGGCGCACAAAATATGCAGGGTATCTCTGCACTACTAACGTCCTACGATCCCTTACATTTTGCTACTGCGCAATCAAGGTCACAATGCGTGTCCATTCCATACTCCACGAGTTCGGTATCACGCAGCGTCTGTCAGCCGTAGTACAGTCGCGCATACAGCAATATTTTAGGCACATCTATAGGCGGGATAACGACCCCATAGACAGGCTGGTCGTGCAGGGAAAAGTGGAGGTAGCCAGATCACGCGTCCAGCACATAGGTGACCTATGCCACCTATGTGCTGAACTGACCAAGTGAAGGCCGCTGTAGGAAACCGCGTATCTGACTGTGCCAGACAGTCTGACAACAGGAAGAGTGTCGGTAAACCATGCGGAGAGCTGTGTCCGCCTCTACCACCGTGTGACCACAAGCACTGTGATAAGAGACGAAGGAGTAGAGGTGTGCGCCGCGCCGGCGCGCCGCCGCCGCCGGCTTTTTTGGCCACGCCGCCGCCGCCGATTTCTGATCGGCGTGAAATCGGCGTGGATAAAAATTTATTGCAAAAGCAGATTTTCGTACCAAATATCAAATCTAACCTTATTTAACACTTTGTTCTAGCAGTTCATGGCATATACTCTGTTGAAATCTAGGTTCATCCCATTTTTGGATAAGGTTTTTTTTTATTATCCTCTCGTAGGATTTCAAAAGACGGCAGAGGCTAGTTAAAATCTCTTGATCGAATGCCGACGAACTTAAACATGTCCTCAGATCATTTTGTGGAGGCCAACCCACGCTCCATCTTCCTTCAGATTCGTGGTCTCCCTTTGGGAACCTTTCCATCCCATCGGTCATTGTTGCTCGAGCTATATGCCCAGTCCATTACCACCTCATCTTGCTAGAGTTATGTCACCTAAGTAGGTTCTTTGGAAACGGAACGAAACGGATTTACTAATTTGGTAACGTAAACTCCAAGCATAGCTCTCTCTATGGAACGTTGAGTGACTAGACCCTATTTATGAAGGTGAAAGACTAAACGTCTACTGGATATCTCGTCACTAGTCAAAAACTATTCTTGAGACATTGAGACATGGTGAGAGAGAAGAACTGGAGTGTATGTTTCAGTTACATATGTGTATTCGTAGTTCTCGTCCTAGACAACTTCAAGGTTAACTGCCCCAAGACCGACTGGGATCAGGGAGTTCGACATAACTTTCGTCTTATAAACACAGGGGTCGTTGAGCATATTTTTTATTATTTTTAGTTCGGCCCATTTCTAAGCATTTGGCAATATTTGAGTTCAGGAAGATATTGGGCAACAGAGGAACTAAAGTGTCCATCAAAGTGAATGGCAAGTTATTTGTAGCTGGTAGTCCAGCCAGTTTGAGCTCTGCCCTTTTTAATCATTTTGTTCGCTGGTTTATTAACCTAGTTTACTATACTTTTGTTAGAGCTACTGAGAGCTGTGGTTTGCTTATGTCTGCTGCTACTTATATGTTTTTCCAGTACAGAACTGTATTAGAGATTCGGCCTCGAGGTACCTTGGTCACGCGCTCTTATGGAGAATATGGAATTACATGGAAGCTTTCGAAAGATGACAGTAAAGTCCCAAAAATCGAAAAAAACAAGCCTTTTTGTGGTACTTAATCTAATTTTGGTCTGTTTGGGTAACGTTGGAAAAACTTAAGTTCGTCCTTGCGACGCTTTAGATCCTGTAACTATAGGCGTTTGGCCAGTGAACTTCTCTCATACAGGCAGTGATGACGTGTGTGAACCTAAGTTGCTCCGTAGAAATGAGGAAATCCGTATAAGCACTATTTAATTGATGTAGCTCCGAATAACCAAGTGGTAATGCCATACCATATAGCTCGAATAAATAATGTCTGATAAGGCCTAAAACCTCTCGAATAGGCCGAAGATGTGCCATGTAGAACCAAGATGAAGCATGGGTCACTTTCCCTCAGTAGATGGCTTTGGCATCGTAACGTTATGATCACTAGTGCCAAAAAGGCAAAAAACGCAAATTTTATTTCAATTTTTTTTGTAAAAATATAGGTTTATAACATTAAATCAGAGTTTAAGGTGATGTACGGCGATATTTTAGATAACTGTGTCCCTGAATTACGGTTTTTCGCTGTGTGAAATCATGTTTCAATCACGCCGATTTCACGCCGAAAATACGCCGCCGCCGCCGATTTTTGGCCAAACGCCGCCGCCGACAATTTTTTGATCGGCGCACATGTCTACGAAGGAGAAGAAGAATCAAGGTCACCACTAGACTTATTTGCCGCAAGCTGTATGTATTTACGTACGTAAAAATGACGTATGTCGGTTTTCTTTCACGGACAAAGTTACTTATCGTATAAGTATACCTACTGCTCGAATTTATAGAAGAAAACCGCAGTTACTAACCCAGTGGGAGGTACTTAAATGTTTTATTAGCTCTATGATTTATTTACGCTGTTCCCATTCAGATCGCCAGTAATAAAACGGATATCTGTTTGCTAATCTGACCATGCCTATGACTAATATCAAGGACTGATTTCAGCAAGCTTATCTACAGATTTGACACATATTATTATCTCTTATGAGTTTCACTAGTCATGAACTGTTTCCCAATTATATAAATTCTGAGGTGCAATCTTTAAGTTTTTTAATAAAAAAAAGCCTGCGATTGATCTCAGTAGCGGCTTATGGTAAGCGACTACGAGGTCGAAGATGTAGCTTGCCGGTTCAGTAAATGCCTATTTACTCGAGTATTGAAGAGTCCTAAGTTGTATTTCGTCACTACTTTGAAAAAACGCGTATCTAAAAACGTCGTAGAGAAAAACGTCAAAAGTTACATACGAACTTCATACACACTTACTGCGTTTTTATCTGGAGTCATTATCAGATACGTTCTTTTTTTTTAAAGTAATGACGATTTGTCAGGAAATACAGACGCTGGAAGCACATTTAATTACTTTGCGAATAAATGGAATAGATTTAATTTTTCTTCGGTCCGATCCAGAAAGTGGGAAGTAGGGTGAGGACAAGTCCAAGGGGACCACATAATATGAGCCAGACAATTCTATTGGTGTTCGAAAAGACTGTCTAAGAGTCTCACCACATCTTCGTGAAAAAG
This sequence comes from Eudemis profundana, assembly GCA_947034925.1. Taxonomy (NCBI): domain Eukaryota; kingdom Metazoa; phylum Arthropoda; class Insecta; order Lepidoptera; family Tortricidae; genus Eudemis; species Eudemis profundana. The sequence goes on from OX344809.1 coordinate 5,996,841, forward strand.
ACGTCGCTCGGTTCTGCTCAGCTCGGCGCCGACCGCCAAGTCAAGCGACGTCTTTTCTGCTCTTATTTTTTTTTAAATATCTGACCGCCTTAAGCAGATTCCTCGTCGTTAGATGTGGGGAGACCCTAAGGAAGCAGGTTGAGGAATTGAATTGCGCATGCTCTCAAAAAATTACAATTCGTTAAGTAGTCGAAAATCTAAATATATGACTGGTCCTAACGAGGACTCTAACTCGCTTAAGGCTAAATAGTAGCAACAGACATTACAGACATCAATAACGAAAATCGAGACAAGGACCAGCGCCCGCAACTTTATCTAATATGTCATTTATCTAATTCAATTGTAGTTCTCTTAGTCACTAAAAGCCTAGTCGCGAGATTAACTGATATCTTTTATTATTAAATAATCTCGTGATCGAGTGAGGTAAATAGCACTTAGGACAAGCATTAGGAATCCGATAAATGTTTGCGATTAGCCCATTCATTGTTAGCTTTATCGCACAATCGTTTATTATCTATCAATTTGGCTTTTATCTACGAGTTTGCATGGAACGTGAGCTTTCACTAGACCGATTGCAAGGCTGACTGGATGATTTTATGAGTCTATTCACGGAACTACTTGTGATCAGATTAAATTTATATTACCTATTTCGTCACATAATGTTGTGCAGCGTGGGTTGGCCACATAAGGTGGACTGTTGACCTGATGAAGATCGCTGGAGTTCGCTAAATGCGGACGATGTAGGACCGGTCATATTATAGTGGTGTTCTTTGGGGTAAGACGACATTCAGGTAGTGGACGTATTTCGGCTGATGATAGGTTATAGGTTGGCATGAGCTAGTTTTCCACAATTCAACGTCTGATATGCTGTTTTTGTTACAAGCTACCGACACTCGCCGAAATTATATGGTCATATTTATGATAATCGACTTCGCTGGCAATTCAATAGCCATTCTAACTCCTGCCGAACTGAGCTGCAGTTTTCTTACAAGAGCAACCTCTTCCTCTTATCGATACCTAGTATTTCTTTTCTTATCAACGATTGCCTTAGGTCATGCATGTCCAAGGAGGCTATATTGATAGCGTATATAAATGATAAAACACTGACGTTTCGATAAAATACAAATGCAAGACGGTGCTTATCATTAATTTATCCCGCGATAAACGTTCCACCTGCAGTCCGCTGATTTTTTCGACCTTCCATACATACCTACATAAATGTAGATAATTTCTAATGACTTTACTAAACCTATGTCCTCTGGATGAAGCAAAGGACATCCGAAGTGATTCTCTATCTCCTGCGATCTTGATTTTGCTTAGTCTTCTTCGGTCTTCATTCTGTCTAATATAGAGAGATAGTTTCTAATATTAACGTCCTAGCCTTAAAACGGACCAAATGCATCTTCATATTTCTAATTCCATTATACCCAGCGAGCCTTTAGTCCTCTGTGTCACCTAATTGCATGTCAGTCTTCAGATAAGGTGACACAACGAAAGGGGAGATTTATGTGACAATTACGAGCATCGGTGTTTGCCCGCCAGAGATGCATTGATCAAAGGTAGCCGCGCTGGGGTTTCGCCGTGCATGCTTCTTGGAAGTGCTATCACTCGCGCTTAGTGCGTACTCGGAAGTTGCCCGTGCACTTTTTGCGCCAATGTAACGGTAGGAAGAAAGTTAAGTATAATACTTACCCTTTAGCAAACTGCTCAAGATAAACAACTTTGTGAATGTGTAGAATATACAAAACTAGGTGATAAGTTTAAAATTGATAAGATAATAGTGATAATCTTCAATTGAAATATGTAGTAATGTTTTAATTTAAACTATCAATATTCGTTTACGTCCTTTCTGTAGCGTATTTTTACTCAAGAGCCTTCGTGGAGATAAAAAGCGTTCAACTATTCGAGGTGGAAGCACTAAAGCTGAACTTAAAACATTTCCCACAAAGACTTTCTACATACTGATTATTGTAAGTACCTAAGTGTTTGTCAACTACGACTACTTGCATCCCAAACCAGCACAATATCTTGTCCCAAACTGGGACGCGCCGGCGCATACGTGCATCTTTAACACAGCAAAAACTCAGCTTGAAAGTCGCTTGGTACTTCAGTTCATACATATTTATGGGTCAATTTATTGTAATACAATGAACGATGAATATTGCAAGGATTGCGTAATGCCTCCGTAGCGGGACCGTCCGACCCTAATATGGTATACCGAAAACGTAGTTGTCATGGAGTTGATCGCTATTTAATTCAGTACTTTCTAGACATGTCCCTTGTCCATTGTACTGTTTCTCTTACCTACAGGGCCGTGGGAATACCTACTAATGTGATAAATGCGAAAATCTCACTGTTTGTGTGTGTGGTTGGTCCTTTCCCGCCGCAACCGAGTAACAGAATGATGTATTTACCACAACAATCCTCCTAGTTAAATATGAAGTTTTCTGCCCCAAAGTTATACAACTTTAATAACTGAAAAGCCAATACCAGATCTTAAAACATAGCTATCGTTTAGAAGTAAATCTCTTGGATTTTATGGGGGAAATTACTTACGTGGGGTATTGAAAATGTAATAGATATTTTAATGCTCGTAAACCAATAGTAAATTCAATACACTATACGTATAAATTATTATTTTATTACTCATATAAACTGAATGTCGACACACTTCGTGTAAATGGGACGAGCTTGTAATGAAACGTGGAATTTTGTTTGTTTTCACAAACAAATCCCTTTTATAACAAAACAGCTTTAAATAAGTTGTGTTCGACTGTCGAACGTTATTTGGCTATAAATAATAATATACGTCTAAAAATACGCCATTGAAAACAATTTATTATAATTGAGTTTTAAACGGCGAGCGATTTTGTATATTTCGCGTCGATAGTAACTTTTATTTCTGGCCGATTATCGTTGATTTTGTACGAAATTCTTACGCTTAAGAATCCTCAAAAAGTTGAAATACCTTATTGGAATCGCATTAAACTAAATGAAATGATATTTTTTTGTAATTTAGGCGTCCTCATTGCTATTTTAGTGAACGCCTGTTGTCGCCAAGTGTGCCAAATTAACGCATAAACATTAGATCAGAATGAATTGGATCTGAATCATTTCCCATACTTCTAAAAAACTAGTGAAATGTATGTAGGTATGTTCAAAAAAAAACTGGCATTTGGCATTTTGGACTTTAAACGTGGTCTATATTTTTTTAAAGTCATAATACGAATTCATGAGCACGCTCCCTTTAGTTGTTTGAGAATTTCGGAAGCTATTTCTTGTAATTTGTTTCTTGCCTTGTACTACTTATGCTAAAATAAAAAAATAGCACAAACGGACATTTAAATTTTTCTCATGCACGAGTTTTCTAGTTTTCATCATTAAACTACACCGAGCCATTGCACCGGTCTAGAGATGTGCCATCCCCGGAAAAATTCCTCGTTTTGTATGGAGTGAGAACGTTCTCAAGAATATGTCTCATACAAAACTGAGAACGTTTCCGAGAATTTCCGAGAACGGCACAACTCTATACCGTTTAAAATAATCTTGAAAGTCAATGCATCAGTCAAAATAGACTTGATATCGGTTTGAATGGTAATGAAATGACTGAAATAGTTTCCACAAGACACTGAACTTTCACCAATCACTCTCCAGCCACAGGGTTAGCTGAAATTCCGAAGGAGTACTTTTAACCTTCCCTTTGGACAATGTTGCAGGCAAACGCTAGTGCAGTTAGAAACGTAACTAGTTCGCTCGTAAATTTACATCGCGATTTATTATTAGGTTTCTATCATTAGGTACTCGCAGTCAACACTTGCCGATGGGACGCTCCTCGGTAATAAATCTAAATTTACACCACGCAGAATATTTTAAGAGCATAGCGAACTTGGGAGAAAGTCATTTCGATAGGGAAACGTTTCAATCGTGTTAATTTGGCTATTTTAGTACACCACTATATGAGGTTCTGCAATTTTGCAACTATTTTTAAGGTCACACGTGTTTTACATGAATATACCAAAGAAAATAAATGATTTTGTCGTCTGGAGTTTCTTTCAAGCCGTTTTCGTTAAGCAAATATCTATGTGAGACTACGCTAAGTTTGCAAAGGTCGAAAAGAGGTTTTATCTAAAAATATGCATAGATAATATGGCTATATCACAAGCAAGAGGAATTTTGATACCTGGCAAATATCTTTCCATTTAATAAGTATATAATGTGTTTATTTACCTACTGAATTAAATATTCTGGACAGTCTTGCTTAAATCGATCTAGTCCCTCTTGTATGTACGTATATAAATATAATTACTTAAAGACATAAAAATTATCCAAGACCCTGGAGCAAATCGCTTATTTTGGTCGGACTTCCAATATAGGTAAATATATTTTTTTATATAAAACCTTTTTTCGACCTCTGCAAACTAAGCGTAGTCGCACTCTATGACGTTCAGTAAGCTAATGATGTTAGGCTTTTTCGATCGATAAAGGAATGATAAAGCACCCCGTCACGTTCTGACAAGTATGCAAGTTTCTATCAGAGTTACGGATGTAATATCATTTATTTATCAATCGAAAAAACCCCAAGCATCATAAGCCAGGTTTAGGTTTAGGACGCATGATGAAAGATGTCACTAAATCTCATAACCTTCGAAAAAAAATTCAAACTTACGGTTAAATCCCAATATTGACAGTGAACGCTTATCCTACTCGTATTTATTACAAGTGCAAGGACCTCGTAAAGGATTTGCAATAAAAGAACAAAAGGCTGCAAGACGCCGAAATTACAACGCCCTGGAGCCACACATACTTTCCTTGGTTAAAAAAGACGTAACCGACATGTATTTTTGATAAATGTACGACCTTTGTAGTAAAGGTAAGTAAACGAGTATTACGATCAGCTTCACAATACAAGACCATGTAATATGAGACGTTCGGCTGTTGAAATGCGATACTCAGTGCTACACAAAAAAGCCGAGAAATCGGCACGCTATCACACTTACTATCGCATTGAAGATATTTGTGAAACCATTTATTAACTGAGAAGGACATTAACACAGTTTTGATTTAACATCAAATGGAATTATCAAAGCTTGCGAAATTTAGCCATGGCTGGATTTGAACCGATATCCCTCCGGATTGATCATAGCACAACCTAAATCTTACTATAAATATGGATAGATACCAGATTATACAGTCATAAGGGGAGTTATCAAACGAAGCAACATTAAAATCTTGACAGTGCACAGCCTAAATCACTCGCTTTGCTTAAACAATTTGGTTGTATATCAGTGATCATTAGTGTATTTTAATGCTGTATAATGGAACGCTTAACAGCCCGCAAAATACCTTTAGCTTTTAATACCTCTCGTAACTCCTTGCCATGCGTTTAACTGCGTAACTACTCGTTTATAAAATATCTTACATAAAACCTATGATGATTTTCCGATACGGCTTTAGGTAACATATACCGCGAAGTGCCTATTACAAGATTTATTCGTGTTGACATTTATGTTAATGGGGAGCGATTAGGTTAACCGTAGTTATGTTCGTGTAAAAGGTCTCGCCTCGATGTCGCCTAAGCGTATAAGGATATAACTGCCAATAGAGGTAGCGCCCACCCTAATTAGCAGTACTAGATTATCAGAAAGTCGTATGAGGGTGCGTTTGAATTCTCCATAATACCCTTTGGAATTAGAAGCGCCACAATTTTTTTCTAAATGTAAGAAATGAATGGCAAAACTGTGTCGCTTACGTCGGTATGTCCTATGGGGTAGGTGTTAGCTGCGCTTGCGATTATTACGCCTATTAAGAGCTGGACTACCTACGCATTTCCATTCAAATGCCAGGCCATTAGGACCAGTAAGCCTGTGCTTTTACATAATTGCACCATTTTATTTGATTGCGAAGATGACTATTCTCAGAATACGTTATCGTGTAAGATTAGAGTTACTATAAACATTGGTTTTTACGTTTAACTTTTTTTTATCATTTTAGGTACCTACTTATATTAAGAGATACGGGGAATAGTATAAACTACTATTTCACCCTAGCTAACAGCAAAAGGGTAGTTCTCTGCGATTTTATACCGTTTTGCTTGCTTCATTACCATCGCCACTATTATTGGCCGTTTTATAAAAGCAATCAGGATTCAGGATCATTATGATAAAAATAGCAGAGGCACGCGACGTATACAAGATAACCGAAAACGACTCCATAGGTTATATGGAGCTCATCCATAATGTGGCGATGGTAATGATGCGATTGGTGCGACTGTTTAGTCGCAGAGAACTACCCAAAACGCGATAGGCATACTTTTACCTACCGAGTGAAGGTCCCGGAATTTAATTATCCTTTTTCTTTTTCACTCCTATGATGACTATTTCTTCGGAAATGAAGTTATAGGCGATTTTTAGCAGACTGATACGAGGCTAATAAAAATACATTACTAGGTTTACGTAAACCGTGGCGTCAGACCGGGAGGCTGAGCGTGTGTACAGATGCACATTTGTGTCAACACGGGACGGACACGTATTTGGGGCGACCGTGTTTGCCTTTACTAATTGCCGTAATGAGCCTTATCTGTATGCTTTGTCGATGTGTTTGCTCAGTGCCCGTCGATCGACAGCCCCTCTCCAAGGCTTGTTTATGGACAGAAATATAGGAAAATTGTTAAAAGTTTGCATTACGATTAAGTAATTTATTACTTTATGCGTGAATTGTCGTGTTATCATATTAAATTCTAATGAATCAAAATATTTTCAGTACCTAAATAGCAGTACTTCGAACACATTGATTAAAAGCTTGAATTACTTGATGTTACAACATGTATATTGTATAATAACCCCTATTTGATTATCGTCCCAGTCAAGATGCAGTATGTTACAGTAGCCATTAGTGACGATATCGGAAGGTTTTAAAATGACCTAATATATACTTAGACACCCTAACAGTCTTAACCATAGTGCAAATGTTAAGGATGGCGAACCTAGAAATGAATCGGTAATTTCTTAATTTTTTACTTATTGGTAATTCTTCTGAAAGTGCTGCACCTTAAACAGCCAGGGCACGACATAGACGTAAATAAAAGCTTGTAAACATCGTTTTAAAAATGATTCCCTTGGTCCATTGGAATTGAACTCCGGAACTCAAAGTCACGAGCTCAGTGATAATATCCATTAATGTAAGTACCTTTTGACGCGTTCAAGTACTCTTGCTTACTTGGCTTCTGCTGCCCATTAAGATAAGGATTAAACGCATTTGTTTTGCGATGTCAATCGATAAAGTTGTATAAAGCAAATCAATAACGTTACGAGCATGTTTCATGTATTGAAGTGTTAATGTTGTTGATTTTCGTTAATGTTTGTTTTGGTCACGTTCTCATAATGAAAACTTTTATATCTTGTTGGTACTAGCGCTATTGTGATTTTAATTTCTATCCTCGTTCTATCCTACGTCTTAGTTTCGTTTGTATCAGCTCAGGTTTGAAATGTCAATTTTCGTAAAATGTCACTTTTTCACAATATCTGCTTTTCAGAATTTCAGCACGTCTTTTGCATAATGTCAGCTTCCAAGAATGACAGTTTTCGTATAATGTTCGCTTTTCAGAAAATTTATTTCCTTAAAATGACTGCGATTTCAAAATGTCCGCCATTTTACAATATTTGCAGCATTCGCTAAGACTTTACTGCTTACATGCTCCATAGTATTTCAAGGAATCCCCAGCCTTTTTTAAAATATATCCAGCCATTACTCAAATTAAATACCGAAGACAATCTTGAAATTCTGCAATACATCCTCACCTTTCTCGAAGGCTTTAAAAGTCGTTATGTACATTCCGCAAGGTATCTAAGGCCACTGCTCGATAAATCTTGACCGTGTGCGACATCTACTTTTTATGGTCGTCGCCATAGTGGACAGATCCCTTGGCCGATATGCGCTAAAACGCTCAATTTATTGCTAACGAATCACATTACTCAACCTTCGACAATTTTTCCTCCTTATTTGGTTTTTAAATGCCAAATTGTTGGCCCTGAACTTATATCTGATTCACAATTTACAAGTGTTCTCATTAATAGAATAAAATATATGGTACAGATTTATGATAAAGAGTCAAAAAGCTGAGGTAAATGTCTTAAAACTATACCTCATTTCATTTTAGTCGAATCATTTATGCACAGAGTAAATAGAAAAGTGGATTTGACGCCTTCACAATATATTTTCTCCTGTGGAAAACCTATGATTCAAGCAGATACCCAACTTAAAAAAAATGAGCGGCATTTCTAGTCACTAAACACGCTACCAAAAGTACGGTCAACCGAGGCGTACAAACTGCAAATGCCGTCAGTTTCGGAGATTTCTTCACCATTCCCTCACCCAACTGCAGTGCCGTAGCCAGGTGACCAAAGGGCCCTGGGGCAAAAATTATATTAATAGATTCCGAAGCTGGGAGATTTTTTCGCTGCTTCAATAACATGTTTGCTAATGAGGTTTGGGACGCCCCCCTTTTTGTTGCTAACCTATGGCATTATTCTTCCTAGATCTGCTGCAATTTCCTTCTGTCTCAGCTGGAACCCAACAAAGTAGCCAACTCTCGTTAGTTTGGTCTCAAGGTAATGTCGCGACAAAAGCCAAATATCGTCCACCGAATCGATTGTTTGTTTGAGTTTCCTGGCCTCGCTATTGGAATAGGCGCTTTGTAATTGGCATGAATATAGCTTATGTCCCGCTGAAGGGCATAGGATATGTTGGGTAACTCGGCGGACTGAAATGGCCCAGGTCTTTGTATGAAAACAATGGCACGTTTACTGGGTTATCGGCATTTTCGTCGTTTCATGTATGTACATACAATAATAGTTACTTATATTTGTAAGTTGTATATTATTTTTGTAAGACCACCTCTAGAACAAATGCAGCGAGAATTACTTTAAAAACATAAAATTAGAAGTCTTCGAGGTTATAATCATGATTAAGCAACAAGGTAAGATCGAGTACTTTATTTTCACTGAATAATAAAATACTAATAGCATCTAAAAGCTGAGTACATAAAACGAAATCTAACCTTTTAGTTTTATTGCGACAGCATTAAAAGATTCGCGTTATTAAAGCTTAAAATACAAATTTCTTCGAATGTTTCTGCAATCGTTTTGTTGCTTTAGTTTTAAACCCAATGATAAAGTTCGGTGTTAATCATAAGTAAGCATCTTTAGGATTAGTTTATTTAAATTTTCAAGGGATGGCATTTTAAATTAAATGTTTAAATAAGCTTGAGTGGGGGCCGGCCGGCAATCAATTATTATGTGTCGTACAGACCAAAGCTGCGATTTTAATCTCAAGTCCGTTGTTGACCGGGCGGATCCTTTCGTTTTATTTGTTAATCGTCCCATAGTGTTTTCTAACCCAAAGGGACTTATCTTCATTGACTCTTACCCACCATTTATTTCCTTCTGTGGAAGAAATTCAGTAGGTATTGTGCTTAATTGTACGGTGCTCCGAAGCATCCAAGGCTCGCAATTCGAACTAGGACTGAAAATTCTTGGTAAACCGTTCTAATGGAGAATATGCGAATAATTCGAAGATAAAATCTATTTAGTCGTCAGGAATCACGCTAAGCATTGCTGTAATTCCTGGAATGTAGAGATTGTTTTGTGGTACAATAAATTATAACACATCATAAATTTTGATAAATATTCGGTTGGGATCGTTTAAATTCCTTTTAGATACTTTAATACAATTCTCTCCACTTTCAAACAATGATTCCTTTCTTCTAGCAGTTTAGGTATTCGAAATGTTTTACCATCATTACTCTTTTAATGAACACGTCCAGACAAATATAAAAACGCGTTCGAAATTTCTCGACTTCTTTAAATTGAGAGCAGTGTCTTTTTCATAATTGTCATCATAGCTTGTGATCAACATAATCACCGAACCAGTAGTAATACAAGTACATAGTTAAATTGCAGCAAAGAATATGGGGTTAAAATGTCTTATACTATTATAATGATCAGCTTTGTATCTAATCTAGAGGCCAACAGCAGGTTTTAATCAGGAAGCCTGTACGTCATCATCATCATCATTATTTCAACCTTAAAACGTCCACTGCTGAATATAGGTCTCCCCAAAGACTTTCCACAACAAACGCTTTCTGCGTCCATCGTGTTGTGTTGGTGGAGGCCCGACACACTACACGAACTTATCTAAGTCCATTCTGTTGTGATCCCTTTTGTGCAAAGATATGTGTGATTGTGAACCTACTGTGATCATTATGTTGTCCCCCGCTCATAGGTGACTTTCATCACGCGCACGTGTAATCTCCTCTAAGAAAGGATGTATGTGAAACTATTGTGATCATCATGTTGTCCCCAGGCCGTCGGTGACCTTCATCACGCCCGCGCTGGTAGTGGAGCGGCACAGCGCGAGCGAGCGGACGCGGCGCAGGCCCTTCGAGGGGGCCACGGGGTGCCACTACACGGGCTCCGTCAGAGGGCAGCCCGGATCGAAGATAGCCCTGTCGGCCTGCGATGGACTCGTAAGTAACCCTTTTTACCAGTAGACAAAGTATAAAGACAACCAAGTAGTACGACTCCGGCCGTTTAGGAGCGCGCGACACGTATTTACACAGACGCACGACGCGTGTTTGTGTGAGTGAACGCCATACTGTGGCAGTTGCGCGCAGTCCCAAATGCTTGTCTGTGGTGCGTCCGTACACGGCGCGCACACGAAGATTTTGTTCGAAGAAAAACTACTGTATACCGTGCCAGTAGAGTCTGTGCGGAAAGACTATAGGATTTAGATTGGGGGGCGCTGTAATGTTTTTCTACCGTATGTGCCGTATTTTCTGTTCTGTGGCCATACTGGTTACGTTAGTTCCGTTTTTCGCCACGCCTATTCTCTTTCCGCACAGACTCTAGACGTAATATAGGCTTTGTCGCGTGTGTATGTCTGACAAATATGTTACCTAAGTCAGAGTGACGGATGTTTTATCATTTATTTATCGATCAACAAAATCTAGCATCATAAGCCTGCAGAAATACTTTCTGAGACAAAACTAAAACTCTAGGGGTGACCAGAAGCAAAAATAAGGTACCGTCGGGACGTAAGTAGTGCGCCGATTCCCTCAACATTTTCTTCATCGCTAGACAAGTACCGCCACTCCGCCAGTTGTACCAACACTTCGCCTTAGTAAAATCTTTTGTATACAGGTACGTTTTGTTAGGTTAGGACCTTAAATGCATAAAAGCGATTATCATTGCAAGATTGTTTTGCACATCCAGATTCGTAAAATGTAGGTAACCCAGTAGTTACCCATTTATAGTACCGCCTTAAGGGCTTGTTGTATCATATTCATAAACTGAATTTAGGTAATAATAATGTCCTGATATAATTTAGATCTAGATAACTAATCATTATCGCTATATTCTATTGACGGTCTTTATTTCAAGATTACTTATAAGTTCACCATTATACCAATAAATACGTTCTAGATCATACAGCGTTACATTAAAAGTTGTGAATAGGGAAATTCATGGTAACGAATTTGAAGAATAGAAATTAAATATTCTACAAGTTTCTATCCAGCTCTATTAGTTAACAATGTAACGGACTAATTAAAAACATTTCTTGTGTCAGTGTGCGGCAATATATCTCGGAAGTCGGAAATAAATCAAGCGTCAGTCTATAAAATACCCATAAATCGCTCTTTCACTCGATTCTGCGTGTGTGGTCGTGTCGCAAAAGATTCCTGTAGACCTTTCCTGCTTTTTAAGACCGTCTCTGACCACATCGAGACCACTAAGTGCCGCCAAGCGCTACTTGTAGCGGCAACCACAGTCGACGAACTGTTAAATTTCATGCCCAACCCACACCGTAGCTTTGAAGTTTTTCTGTGGTTAAAACTGTCTGTCTGGCCAACGCTTTAATGATCTTCGAAGAAATCATAGAGATATGCACGTAGACTTAACGTCCAAGTCGAATAGAAGGCAAGCAAGGATGTGGATGCATCTCGAACAAAATTACTAAATCTTAGGAAATCGGTCACGGGATGTTTCCGGAAGGCTGCTAAACAGGACAAATGGGAAAGCAACGTAAAAGTGGCTAAGGCATCGTCCTAATAGAACGCGAATGCGCGAACATCTTAAAGTTCGCGCGAATTTTAGACTGAGACTGGCCTAAGTTCACAACCTCGAACACCCTAAAGAATATCAGACTGAGAAGCTTTATGGCGAAGATCAAAAAAGATCGTTAATTAAAATATTAGAAAACCATTTTATAAAGTAAATAAACCCTTGTCTATCAAAGCACAACCAAAAACATCGTGCGTGTTTAGTCTACGGAGCTTCATTTTTATTGTCAGTTATTTATAAACGAAGATTTCAAATAAATCACGACTCGGCCTTGCAGAGCTTAACATACCTAATACCTAACTATAAAAATCTGCGGATGAAACATTAGGTCCATCCTTCTTATTTATCTGTTGGCTTTGGCAGGTCTTTGGCAGTTTGGCCCGCGGCTAGTATGTAGACTTTGGCGTTATTACTCCTATTGTGTACCGATGCTTCTTACAAAGGTTTTTTGAAGTCAAAATTAGCTTAACATGAAACGACCTTAGTTGTAAATTAATCATTTTCAATTGATGATACTTTTCGTTCAAAAATGTTTACTTATCTACTTACGATTTTAGGATTCCGTACTATAGGAAATAAAAAACCGGACAAGACTCGCGTGGAGAGGGTTCCGTACGTTCAAAACAATGATACTTTATTGCACAGACTTCTTATAGGTTTTCCTGTAATCTATAGGTGTAGGACTATTATCCATATTTTTTTCCAAATTCTTCGTCCAATAGTTTCGAAGATAAGGGGGGAATGGTCAATTTTTGCCTATTTTCTTAAATAACTGCAAAACTATTGATATAAAAATTATAAAAAATATATATTTGAAATTCTTACAGTGAGCCCTTTCATTTAATATGTCACACGATATAGTTCGCTAACTTTTTTTAAATTTTCTAGTTTAACCCCCAAAAGTAGCCGCCATGATTAAAATTCATATATTTTCGTGACATGTCCGTGTTTGGGTCATTAATTTTAATATATGTACCAAATTTCAACTCAATCAGACCAGTACTTTCGGAGCAAATAGGCTGTGACAGACAGACACACACGAGTGATCCTATAAGGGTTCCGTGTATTCCTTTTGAGGTACGGAACCCTAAAAATAACCCTACTAGGATATTCTGATACCTATCTCTGAAAAAAATCTGAAAAATTTACTATTAAAAAAACGGCATAACACGAACCACCTTGGGTCACCGTCTAAAAAAATCTTCAACATCTAAAAATCCCAATTATCAGCGCCAACGAAATCCCTGCTGTATTGTGGCATATTGGTCAATTGTTTCTAAAGACGTAACTACATGTTGCCGTTAAGTAAAACATTCAGTTTCAGTTAACAAAGTCACCTTTCTAACCAGCAGCGTACAAAACCTTAATATATGGACAACAAACTACGCGCCTAATGAAGTGCCGTCAGACGCGACAAAACCAACACTCAATCAACAAGCTTCTGTAACATTTACTAAGTGCTTTTAGTTGCTCAAACAGCTACTTGCAAAAGCCGGCGACTGGTACAAGAACAAACACCACAAAGACGTGACAACGTTTACAGAATTTATGAATGACGCTCGAACAACGCAAAAAATGGTAGCTTTCGTCGGTCAGTAGACGGACTCTTACTTTCAATAGTCTTTTCGGCTGGCCACATGCTGTTAAAAGTGAAATTCTTATTTGGTATTATTGTTAGTGTTTGCTTAATTGATTTTATGATACCTACAGTTGCAAATATCTTATTGACGCACGTATTCGTCTGATAGTGACGAAGTCGAAAAGTTCTCGAGCGATTTTAATGCAGTTTTCATTCACTTGTAGCTGTATTCTGAGGAAATGTTTTAAGATATAATTTATGCAAAAAATATATGCCTATGAATCGCTCAAGTAAAGATTTCGCGTGGATGTGGAACTTGGGACGCTAGTTATGGATGCACAAAAATTCTTGGAAATCTAGGTACCTATACCTAGTTATAACTTTGCAAAAAAGTTCCTACAACATTGAAATTATAATTTACTACTGAACCCTCCTTTTTGTCTCGGCTAAGGCTAGTAAAATCATTTCAACGAATGCTTATTCGGTTCAATAAAATACGTTTTTGCGTCTCTTGTGCCCACATTCGTAATTCAATACTGCGGCCTTGCTTTTGATCGATGGGTGAGATACTGTTGCGAATTTTAAAATTAATTAACGATTTATATGTGGAAGTAATCAAAAGTGGGCGTTGATTGCGGGTTTTGAGTTCCTAAGTAGATATGAAATCATAATTCTTAGTATCTTAATATTGTTAATGCGAAATCGTGTTTGCTGACGTATTAGTTGGTTTGATGCTATGTTTTCCACAGGAATTTTATCCCGAAATATAAATGCTAGTATCCTGAGGATAAGTGGGTTAAATGCGTTTAACACAAGAAAAATCATTATAAATAAAGTCTAGTTTTATTCCATCTGGTTATGAAACAAAACCTCGTCGTACATTTTCGATCTATTCTTGTATTATCACTTTATCCACTGAATACGAGTAGGTAGGTAGTTTCGTTGAATTTTTCATCATTTTATTAAGATTCTTTATTAAGTGAGTTTAGACGTTGGCAACTAATCAAACAAAAGGTGGTTGTGTTTTGAGTTGCCTTTCAACATAGTCTCGTTAAGTTTGAATCTAAGCAAAATTCTTGGTTTCCTCTTTTATTTGCAGCCTCTTCTCGTATTATTTCGATTTTATATTCAATTCCAATGTTTATTGATAGAGCAGAGTTAAGGTTCTCGCGTGTCGGCAGCATCGTTCTCCTTTCTATCTGACGGTTTCTACACTTATCTAGCTTTGTACTCGTACTGTTAAATTCTCGTAAAACTTTAAAGCCCGCAATGAAACGGCGGGGTGAAGCTACCTCGCGATTTACGGAGCCTACTTTTACTGTTATAGGAACAGGTAAATCAACCTTAATACGATTTAAAGTACTATCAGGTATATTTACCGAGTATTGGGTAGGTGAAATTCCGACGAAAAACATCTGAACAGACGGCTGAATCCATCTAGGTGAAATCCCTTGTACCTTGGTTCAATAGGTAGGAGAAAACATCTTTAACAAATAAAGTATAAATAATGCACGGGCTCCAGGTCAGTGCCATGAGGGAGGGTGCCCAGAATGCTGGCCGGATTACCTCGCGCTATCCTTTGGCACAAGTCTGAGCCAGCCCTCTGGTCACCCGTCGCATTAACCAACCGCTTTGCAATTTCCTTAAAAGTTACCTTAACTATTGCCAAAGACATAGGATGTGTTATTAACTGTGTGTGGCTTTATATCTTTGCCCTTGACTGTATCTATTGGTTGTAGTTTGACAGGGTAGTATTCATTTTGAAGAATGATTTTTATCGCAATTTCTGAACGACCTGGCGTCATTATATTCCGAGTTGGTAAAGTCACCTTGCCTGCAATTGGTGCTCTCTGATAAAACACATTGCCCTACATGTGATACAACTCTAAGAATACAGTTAGCTAGGAACCCGTCAAATACTAATATTTGTATCTGTTTTGATTTGTCAAATATTATCTCTGGTAACGTACTTAGAGCCTATGCACACGGCGTGTTTTAAACGCGCCATCAACGCGCGTTTCATAGGGAACGTGCACGAACTATAGGTGGCAGCACTAAACGACAAAAGATACGCGGGCGGACAATAGAGGAAACTATCGCCCCTGTCAAATCAAGCTGTCAATGTCAATGATAATATGTAAGTGTCAATGTCAAATATAGTAAGTCGTAGCTACACTGACGTTAATCGTCTTTCAACGCGATAAGTTAAGGTTATTAACGGCGTTTTCGTCAATGTGGCCCCAGCCTGAGAGGGTATATGATTTAGATTGGCGGCACCAGTTGGCAGCACCTTCGTCCTGCACGTTCCCTATAGCGCAGTTTTAGGGTGGAAAAGCGACAGCGCTACGAAACGCGCATCGACGGCGCGTTTAAAACATGCCGTGTGCATAGGCACTTACAGAGTAAAGTTTTCAAAGTCCAATTTAATTTTAACAGCGCACACGCAAAATAATTCATCCGCTAAAAAAAATGAAGACTAATTACTTAATATACGTGGGCGATGCTTATAAATTATCCGCCTCCTGCCAAATCAGTTTAATTGCGACCGTTGGCATCATTTGCATTTTATTATACCTCAAATATATATCATAAAGGATTATATCTAAACTTATTTGCTCATATAAAAGAACAATAATCATTATTTTAATTAGACAGAACATCTATGCGCGGATCTGCGATACACAATCACTGGAATCATGGTTGCAAAAAATATCGGATGTTGTTATTGTTATCGAGTTATATTATAGGTAACAAGCATCGTTCATGTTCGTTACAAAGCGTGACGCGTAACAAGCCAATTTGCTAGGGCATATACCTATGTCATTATGTGTCTATATTGTTGAGGGTTTATTGATAATTAATTAAATTTTAAAGACCTCGAAAAAAGACAGACGTGAATATAATTTATTACCCTGATAAATTAATTTTCGAGTTTTGAAAAGCAAATGGAATGAATGAACAACAGAGAGTGAACCGAACCGTGATGAAATTGATGAATGAATCTAACAAGTTTTGCTTCACTCAGTAAAGTAGGTCATGTAGGTTTCGTTCGGAAATATTAAGTTCTTGCACTTGCACTTGGGTAATTAGGTATTATTTTGTGGTTGTACTATTAATATTAAATGTTATTCAATAAATGTTATCAACTGGAAAAATTACGTGTAGATTACGTGCATTTGAATTTATACTCGTATTTGAGTTCTAATATTTGAGAGATAAGAACATTGATTTGAAGATTCTCCAAATGAAACGTCGTCTTGGAATTATGTTTACACGAATTTGTTTTTTCTTGGAAGCCTATTTGTTTATTGAAAATATGAATTAAATGCTCCCTTATAGACAGACTGAGTAACGAAGATGCACTCAACAAGAGCAAACACACTAAAATAAAACGGAAATACATGTTATGGAATTTCTATACAAAGCATAGGTATAGGTACCCGTTTTTTTGCTCTTGCTATAGATATTCTGGTCAAAAAAATCTAAACGTCACCTTGACGACTTTGACTTATTTTTGTCATGACCAGATTTTTGTTCGAAAATCCAGATCCAAGTAGGTGCTATATTTTTATTTGATTTAAATCAAAACGAAACAACGAGAAATTCGACTATAAATCGTATCAGATTAGGACATACTTACACCTCGTAATAGTTATTACATTAGGTACATATGAAAATATTAATCGCATGCATTCGAAAACACAAAGGTTGCCGAAAGTTATTAATAAAACAGAAGTACTACAAATTAACTCAAATTTACGCTTTAGTTTTGTGATAAGAACAAAGAATTCTTGTAAATACAATGTTTCTAATTAATGATGTTCTGTCAGAGGTCACGGCAGATTGCGAAAGGCAGTTACTCAGTATTAGAAAGACATAACTGACAGTAATTCTGTAATGACATGTCCCCTTTTGTATCCAGAATGTAGAGCCAATCTCGAACGAATGAATGAATACACAGACAGGTGAATGAAATTAATAATGCAGGGCTGCCACTTAATGGCTTGTTTCTATTTCGAATCATTAAATTTTAAAGTGTTCCAAACGCGCGTGTAATCAATTTTATGAATAGAAACGTTGTTTAGGGTTCCGTTTTTCAATCCTACTAATATTAAAAATGTAAAAGTCTGTGAAGATGTTTGAAGGTTTGGATGATTCGATATTTGTAACTAAATTGAGGTAAAGTGGTAACAATTGGATTGAGCTGAAATTTGGCATAGAAGTAGAGCAAGTCCTGGACTGAAACAGGATACTTTATAACCTGGGAAAGCGTTCTTTGGGAATAACAACGGAAATAACGCGGCATGAATGCTAGTATAAAAATAAACCCATTATAGTTGCTACAAGAATAGAATAATCGTAAATATGGAACCCATTGCGCACGAGTATTTTATATTTTTATTATTTGCGGTTCTGCCCTTTAACTGATCAGCCGTTACCTTATATACACGTCAGGTTTTAAATGACTTCGCTGTCTTTTGCTGACAGACTTACATAAAAGCATATTTTATTAGCAAGACCATGTCGTTTATGCCCTTTTATTCATTAAGGGCAGTATACTTAACTTGTGTACAACTGCGTGCTCACATTAAGATGCAAATCTTAGTTGTTTTCGTTCAAAAGTTAATTGAATATTTAATAGGCGAGCCTCAAAATAGCTTCCTTTTGTGATCGTAAAAGACGTTCAAGGCAACGACGTCGAATATATGGACTAGGTGTTCAAAGAAAGAATAAAGTTGGTAGGTGGGATAGGATATCCTTATTTTTTCGTTTGGTTTTTTGCGTTTTACTCTGACTTCTTAAGTTCAGATATAGCAAAGCTTTATTGTGATAAATATTTGCACATTTTGAGTATTTTGACATTAATGTCCTATCTAAATTAGTCACTTCTAGCTGGCTAGTGCATTTAATATGAATCATACACTGGTTTATGTTGGATCGTAATTTATGATCCAACATAAATCAGTATAGATAATTGCAGCGTTTATTGAGTGTGGTGTCTTACAATGTGTTAATTAAATTATCTATTAAAATACGTTGGTAGATTATGATTTGTCAGTACTTTTACATTCAATAGGATTGCTCTTAAATCTGCTCTGCCTAAGGTAGAGCGAACGCATATGGATTTTCATTTATTTACTTATATTCTGCATTCTATGCAATCACCATGAAAGAAAAATAAAACGAGGGCCGGGGTACTCGTATTTTGACGTGATCTCAAGATCATTGATTTTCATTTTATCGTCAACACAATTCAAAAGAATCAATCACATTTCAATTCTCAAATAGCATATCCATATATTTCGTACGTCTCTAGGTTCTTGATGGATACTTATCTCTTATATGCAGTGCATTAGACTGTACGGACGATCAGAAACACCGACGTTTCATCTTCACTCACGCCAAGACAAACACTTGAGCTGGACATCTCAAGTGGATTATATACATACATAGATATGCCCATGTTTATATAGCGTGTACGTTAACTTTCTACGCTACGACCGGCTCCTTTATTTTTCTTATTGGATGAAACCGTGGGTACGAGTAACCCGACAAACTTTAACCACGTATTCCTGATGGTATTACAAGTAAATAACGTTATATCAACATAGGTCGAATTTTGTCATTTTACATTAATAGTCTTATGGAACTAAATAAATCAGTAAATTCAGTCCCTCGTTATAAACATGTCCTTACTGGAGGAAAAGTTATCAAAAATAAAAAAAAGCTAAAATGGAAACGAAAGGTAATTTTTTTGGCTTCGTAGTCGCTTACCATCAAATACTGCGAAGGTTAATTGCTGTTTAGTTACCTAAAGGATTTAAAAAAAATAGTAAAACTATCTTAGTCACTTTTATTAGGGCTTGTTACACACTTAGGAGTTTTCATTTAAAAAAAGAATGAATATCTCTGAAAGTAAGCGTTTTTCGACTATACATCACATAACTTTTTTACTCCTAATATGTAGTTGTTAGAATCTATAGTTAAAGTTTGTCGGGTTACTCGTACCCACGGTGTATACATATGTGACGTTCCGCAGGTAAAGGTACCTTATGGCGGGTAGGCGCTTATGCTGTTATTAACGGCACTCCTATATTAATTTGATGCTACACGACGTAAGTGCCGACCCTCCATAAGGTACCTTTTCCTGCGGAACGTCACATATTGACTTAAGGTGAACACATGTGTCTTTTGTACCTACATGTACAGCAGAATGACATACAACTTTTTAGTTTCTTTATAAATTAGTAAAGGAAACCTTGAGAATGTGATTTCGCTTTGGTCTTTCTTTCCATCAAATTGTCGGTTTATATGTATAAGTCTATTATTTCGCTATCTACCAGTACCTAATATCTGTTTGAACATCCATCCGTTCATTCGTTCGTTCGTCTATCTGTTGATTTTTCTTTCAGTCCGTATCTCTATGTCAGTAACATTTTCTTGATTTTGTCTTTCCGTCTATCCGCCTTTCTAGCAAACCTGGTCTTCAACAAAACACAAAGATGGTAGCATCAGTGTTGCTGAAGTCATTTACCCCGAAGTTAAATAAACAACACATCGCGTGAACCGAGTATGACACAAACATAAATAGCCCGCGAATTAAATAATAAACTATTAAAGCCTTTCAAATAAACTTCAATAATAATAGTGCGTAAGAGTTAGTTACACTGACAAAGCCTAGATTACTTAAAGACGTAACTGAGCTGAAAACTGGTATATATATGATCGTTTCACGGATAGCAAAGGTATAATTAGACTGGTGTAACTGTTATTGAAACTAAAAGGCACTTACGTCGTTTTTGAATGGATTTTGTGGTTCGACGTACGCGCACGGCCTTCCGTGCCACAAGGCCGGCGGCATACAGGCTGGCCAGCCATCATACATAATTATATACATAATATACGTATAGTACATATTCTAATATATGCAGCGTTTAAAGCCCACACCCAATCGTAAAGCTTTGCAAATATCTTTCGTTTTAAGGCTCATTGGTTTTATGGATAGGTAATTATTTTGATCAATTTGTGCGAAGTATTAGACAAAAAACTTATATATTCAGTACAAAGCATGATAAAGACAACCATCTCAAAAAAGGTAATATAATTTTAAAAAACATAACTAATATTGATAGTAATAATGATACAATGGCACTGACAAGGATAACTGACTAAATAATTACTTACCAACATTACGACATTAGTTTGTCTAGTGGTCTGTGGTTTGTCTTTATCGCTTTATGAATAACAGAAACAAGTTTTGATTAAATACTGTCATACTATCTCCTTTAGAATCGCACTTTCTTGCGTATAACTTACTAGTTGCTCCAGTCTTTCAAGAACAGAAAGGAAATCTCATCTTATCATTTCCCAATCACTTGGACTCCCGTAAGTCATAAGGTAGAATATCTACTTATATTTAATGCAAAAATGGTGTATGTATGTTTGAAGATGTAAGTAGTTACTTCGTTTTTACTCCGAATAGAATAGTTTCCAGTAAATTCGCGCAAAAGCACGTCCACATCGTTATCAATCAATTTATCTACCGTTACCAGCAAACAAGACGCGGATTTGTTGACCCACTGCTCGACCAACCGGTTTCTTAGTTCGCACTCAATGGAGCCATTCAATGTTGCTTTTCTATTCGGCTTGGGATTTTGACGCCCATTTGATTGATTTAATGTGTGCAACATTCTAAACTAAACAAGTTGATATTGGTTAGGATTTAGAAAACACTGCTAATTGGTTGAATTTAGTTTGATATGACAGGAAATATTCACGAATCTTCTCTAAATGAGTGGTGTGACGGATGTAAGATATAGCCAATTCATTTTATAACCTTCCGGTGGCATCACTGATGCATTCGGTGGATGTGGATGATTATGTGATAAAAATTACTTCAAGTTTAGAAATTGTACGCAAATTAACTAGTAGTATTAAAAAATATTTTCTTTTCAGGCGGGCCTATTAAGAACAGAACACGGAGAATATTGGATCGAGCCTTCCAACCAACTGCCGAGCGATGACTCAGAAGGCCAACCACACGTTATCTTCAAACGATCAGCTGTCGACAAAGTCGAAGCTTACCACAGAAACAAGAGGGCAGCGAACTACAGAAATAACAATAATGAAGAATTTAGACGATACTATGAAAAAGAATACCAAAAGTTTCATCCGAAGAGAAATCAAAACGTTAGGAGAAATCACGACAGTAAAGAAATAGCGGATCGACGCTTGAAAGAAGCTAGGCTTAGACAACTAGAGCTCGCGAGGAAAGATCCTATTGCCTTCAGAGCTGAAATGCAAAGGAGGAAAGAGAACAGAATAAACCAATCACTGTCAAAGAGTAATTCGGTCGAAACCAGCAACAGCAACAGTAGGTCAATGGAGATGCCTTATCTGAAGCGTGGTGGACGGAAAAGAATGAATCGGAGACGTGGGGACGCACAAAGAAAGCACAGGAGACGGCGCAGGAAAGCAAAGAACTGCGCCACTAAACAACCACCGTATACATGGAACGTCACAAACATAGTAAATCGCAATTATCCTAGAAATCAGGTAAAAATCATCAATTCCTAAATGTTTTACAGATCTTTTGAACATTGACTCAATGTTCTTTTAGCGGTTCATCCGTTCTTGCAATAAGCAGGCTCTTATACTCGTATTCTAGAAACAACAGTAATATTATGGGCCATTTAACCAGTGGCGTAATTTTTTTTTGTTTTTGGCCCGGGGAAAACATTTAGTGATTGTATGTCATCATGTTATATCCCAGCTGTAAATTCGATCTTCTTTGCCTATTTATACTTCTCATAAGAATATCCTTCGTTACGTCATATTGCAGAACCTTCTTAACACCTTCTTCTTTTTTCAGAACAAATATCTCGAGAATCAAAGAGCAAACATGAACGCACCAAGACGCACCCGGTCCGTAAGCAAACCACAACACGTCGAAGTATTACTGGTCGCTGATAAATCCATGACAGATTTCCATAAAGACAAAGATTTGGAGACCTACTTACTAACCATAATGAATATGGTGAGTTTTATTGAATTTATGAAGTTGGATTGAACAACGTCTTTTATTATTATTTTTATAACTGGTTCTATTGCATGTTGAAAAACCAACTCGTACGTGGAGTCACATCTCACAGTATAAGCAATATGTAATCAGTGGCGTGGCGTCAAATATATTCTTAGTAAAGCAGGAGCAGATTTGGATTACGTTTTCTTTAGGAGTAATAAATACTCCGGTCATACGCTTTAAAAAATAGGCAAATCGAATCGGGTACTATGGACGCCACGCCACTGGCAAGTATTTAATCATGTGATTATTGATAGATTTCTGTAATTTTACAAAAACCATGGTTGAATTCGAGATATGGCCAACAGTATGAGTATCTATCCATCATAATTACCCTATTATTCATTCGAAGTCTAGGCTAGGTAACTTAGCAAAATCTAGTACGAAGTAAAAGACAACAACCCAGTACGGCTAGCCAAAACAGTAATCACACTGAATTATCATACTGTGCAGCAACATTGAACTGTCATAAGTAGAAAACTCCAAATTAATGCGAAATTTTGAACACAGGTATCCTCTCTCTACATGGACCCGTCAATCGGCAACCTGATCCAAGTTGTCGTCGTAAAGATCGTCATCCTGCAAGACTCACATGACTTGCAAGTGTCGACTAACGCCGACACGACGCTGTCGTCTTTCTGTCGCTGGCAACAGCAATTAAACCCAGTCAACGATTCCCACCCTCAACACCACGACGTGGCTATCCTGGTCACCAGGCAGGACATATGCAGTCTGAACAACCAGCCTTGCAAGTAAGTGGCTTCATTAAGGTTTTTAGATCCATTGGCACAATAACTCCTGGCGTTTCGGAGAATTGCGCAGGTACCAGCTCTAACACGGTGGGCACGGCACTACGGCACAATCTTTCCTAACCATATGTGGCCAAAAAGCTACGCTCCTATTTGCGCGCTATCCCATGCACAGATTTATGTTGCAAGATGCACCTTTCTTTGAAATTATACTACTGGACTACTGCTTATTCTGTGCCGTTGGGCTTTGCTCAAAATGTACGCATTTTCTAACACTATTTATGTAAAAAGATTCTAAACTGGTTCAATTCATAAACGACCTGAATACTTGTTGGGTGGATTTGAAAGTACTACTTTACAGTCTCACAATTAATCACAGTTTCGGCTTCGACAATAAGCCTAATAAAAATTGACCGAAGGAATGAATACTGGATCACATGCTAGATATATATCGGTAGCCTTCACGACAGCTCTCTAACTTTAAAAATAATTTCGCAATCGAAGCTTACACTTCCTTGTGAATTAATCTCTCAATTGAGGTTCCGAAGCATCAGCAATCCTTGAACCGAATGGATAAGAAAACTCAACAACGGCCTTCTCAGCAAATTAGCATTATCGTTTTTTCGCAGCGCTGCAAGGTCAATGGCAGAAGGCGTCTGGTATTGAAGTAAATAACTGCATGAGTAACCGACTCCGAAATAGAACACTTTCGTATTAATCCCAGCTAGGGTTGCCAGATGACCGTTTTAAGTATCGACTTCCGTAATGATTTTCATTCAAGTCTCGGTAAACTGGATATAATATCGAAATATGCAGAAAGGGAGTTTTCATACTCATCACTAACTTTTTAGTTCCCAACCGCTTAACTTTGGATCTGTTTGACTTTGTCAGTTATTTACTTAAACTTTATTGTACAAAAGGTGAGCATATAAGGTGTCATAAGATATTTTCTACCCGTTAAACCTTAAGCCAACCATTAACAGAAATTCTTTGAGCCAGCGATCCCGAAAGGTCTGAAACCTACAGCAAAATCGCTGAAACAACGCTAATATCACTGTCATTTCTTTAGTTTAGTATAGTAGACAATTAAGATGGAAGCGAAGAGTTCTTTGGCTCAATTATGGCGTAAATTTTTGGACAACCCTATATAGCCCGCGGGAACGATCCGTAGGCGTCTCTTGTTTCATCTTAAAATGGTAATTAGTAAGCGTTGTTAGGAGCTGGATTAGCATTAGGTACCGATACGGCTTTGAGTCGAAATGGGTAATCTATTTCGGTACCGTTTTGCGCTCGTACCGCGCCTATTTATTGCGTAACGTGGGCGTGACTCAGTCTACGATCAACCTTAAACTGTTACCTAATACATAAAATCTTATGCACTCGAATCGAATGTCAAAAAATACGATAGTCATGAAAAAGCTGAGCAGATATGCTCAAAAACATACCTAATCAAAAACTTGAAAGTCGATGGAGTTGGAAAGCGTGCAACCGTTCTACGGAAGTTTTTGAGGGAGATCTATGCAGTGGACGTCTCCAGGCACAGAATAAATAATAGTACTACGTACAGAAGTTTCTCTTTCTAACAAAACTGACTTTCGGGTCCGACCCAACCGTCTCTCTCTATCGCATAACGCGCGCTTTTTTTGGTCGCTGGCTAAACCCCTCCGGAGGAACAAAATTTGGTACTCGCGGCGAAATCACGGAGTGAGCCACTCCTGATAAATGATACCCAATAATAAAACAAAACCGCGCGATCATGCTGGTCATGTTAATTTGCTGTAAAAAAAAGCATTCGTTTCCTTCTAACTGGTACATTATTTAAGTAATAAGTGACATATGATTTAATTTCGAGAATTAATACGACTGTGATACGCCATTAAAATTTGCGTTCAACAACTAAGTTCGTTAAAAGAGAGTTCGTTGGTCTGAAGAAAAAATACGACTAAAATCATAGTATTACCCTTTAGAGGTATAAAATACATGGGTGTTAAAAATAACGCACAATTGTATTCAAAGAAGACGTCGTAACACAATGTCGATACATTATCAGACGCGATGGAGCCGAATATTAATGTGTGTTACATTTACATGTGTATGTAGGTACGACATGTACGTATGTCTGGTTCGTCCGCGTGGGTTGCTAAGTGCAGGGTGAAGTGCTCTGGTTGTCGGCAAAAACTAGCTAAGTGGTTTAAGTGTTAAGAAAATCGGATCTACGCGTGATTAATATCGATAAGAGATCGATCGACTAGCGACTGCTAAATTTAATTGAAACATGTATATGAAAATTTCTGCAACCCTGTCGAAAAGAAAATCAAAAAGCGGACTGAGGGCTTCCTAACTTCCTATACTTAAGGTAGTTTTCCACCGGCAGGGCGAGACGAGACGCGACGCGGATTGAATTGAAATTCGTATGGCAAATTTTTAATCCTCCGAAGATTGCGCTAGGAGAGGATTGAAAATTTCATACAAATTTCAATTCAATCCGCGTCGCGTCTCATCTCGCCCTGCCGGTGGAAAACCACCTTTACGCCGCCCCGGGAACACTATAATTTTTCTCCCTACAAAAGGTACATCGCGCGCTTGAATACTGTGTACTTAAAGAACTTACTACAAACAAAGTTTCAAGAATGCGTAAGAATGCTCTAGTACGGATTGCACTCACGCAGACGCGCTTTTAATTATACGCATCACGCAAATGGCCGAAGTTGGATTACTTCTCCTTCTTTATACTTGCCCGGGCCTCTGACTGGCTTAGTCCGCCACTGAAGATTTCTGCCTCAAATCTTTAGAATAACTCCTTGGCAAATCATAAAATCACTGGAGCTTTAAATCACTATCATCACTACATAGTATAAAACAAAGTCGCTTTCTCTGTCCCTATATCCCTATGTATGCTTAAATCTTTAAAACTACGCAACGGATTTTAATTCGGTTTTTTTAATAGATAGAGTGATTCAAGAGGAAGGTTTATATGTATAATACATGCATTTAGTATCAGCATTGCACCGGTGCGAAGCCGGGGCGGGTTGCTAGTAAATAATAAACTAATTATTCTCGGATCTATGGATAACATACATTCACCATTGACAGAGCTCCAATGCCGGGATTTTTACTATTTTTGAGAACGTGAGCAAATATTAAAATTGGTGCGTCCAAAGAAATCACAGAAGGGTAATACTTAAAATATACTTAAATTTTTTAACATCAACATGTTAAAATGCAAATTGCACTGATGCGCATCGCAATCCAATGTGTGAATGGCTTGCGTTGCGCCACACGAATTAAGACAATGCTTTATGTTTTTTTTTATTTCGAAACGGTTATTTAATCGGACATCGACAAATTGTCGTTTACGCAATTATCGACTTTTCGCAAATTCTTGGATCGCTAACGGCTACGCTACCAGGGTAATCCGAAAGGTTGTGTGTTTATTGGTTTATCAGTGGCACTTAGGATGTTTTAGTTTTACGGTGGTAACTTCAAAGAGCCCCGAAGGATGGGTGCGCCTTCTTTCATTAAAACTCAAGAAGAGCCTACATAAAACGCGTAGCAATGGTGCATCAAGTCAAAAAATCAGACCCTTCTATTTCCAACTTTATTCCTTTTATAATTAGGTATAAATTGCAAGTAACTTACAGCGATTGGGCTCACTTTTGTTTTAAGGTATATGGTGTAAAGTAAACTAAAATAAACCAATAAAAATTAACATAACCAGTACAAAATTGGCCAAGCCCACACGAGGACATTATTTGCCTTGCCATGATTAGCGCAACGAAACAGAAATCCTTAATTAAATATTTGAGGTTTGCATATTTTAATTACTAATGACTGATGATATTTTAGCACCGAGTGTTGTAAGACTGCTAAGTACCTACAGTGAACTTTATAATTAGTTAAAACGATTCACAGATGTGCGAAATTAAATGCCATTGAAAAAAAATCCATAATATTTAACACTTTATCCAGCGCTATTTTTGAACAATCAGTTCCAATTTTGAACATTAATCCAATTTGTTGAGGAAATATGTTGGGGCACCTGATACACCACGACAACTATATAAAAACTATAATTGAAGGCAAAATAGAAGGAAAAAGAGGCAGAGGAAGACCGAGGCGTGCGTTTGTGGATCAAGCTAAAGAGAAAATCAATGTGACGTCGTATCAGGAGCTCAAGATGGTAGCACAAGAAAGAACGGAATGGCGATTACTCCACCGACAAGAGCAAGTCTCTTAAATTTATGATGATGAATCCAATTTGTTAGAGACGTTTCTGAGATATATATCTCGCAAGCCAGCAATTACTCATATCGGCTAACAAGATCACCTATCGTTTCTTCATTTCTCCAGGATAGGGTTTCTTAATCTTTTTTCGGCCACGAAATACCAACAATATTGCAAAAACCTTTTCGAATATAATCAGAGAAAAAGAAAATCAAGCGCACATTAAAGTTAGTGTCGTATGCGAGCTATGGACTCCTGACTCTCGTATCACGGACCCCTAAGGGGTCCAAGAACCATGCACAGCTTAACAAACCCTGCTCTAGGATATTCAAGCTTAATATTGTATTAATTCACTTCTTTCAGTAACTTATTACGCCTTAAAAATAGCACGATGCATTCCCGTTTCAAAATTGTTTTCCTTAAACTCGCATGATGGATAACCCCCAATTTATCTAATCCGAATAAAACGAAGTATTGCACATCGTATGTGTAAAATATAAACTAAATTCACCTGAGACTGGAGCCAGCTTTATAAACTAACTGCTTACGTATTTTTGCATCAGCCTGCAACACTCTTACTATTTACATGTTTCTTTAAATCTTTCTCTCACCTGCCAGTTTACCGTAACATATTGGCTTCAACAAAACATTTGAGCCTGGTAACCCAGTAACTCGCGCGTGATACTGAGCAGAGGTGCACGTTATGTAATTATGTATTAAAACGTGTTTATATTACGTTAGTGTTGTAAGAGCGTTATTAGGGTAACTAAAATTTTATTAGTTGCCTACTTCCAGTGCTCGATTTAGAGCATCGCCGAGTAATCGTGCTTATTGGAGCGTATTCGGCACTATTCGATGATTCTTGAAGGGCATCATTCCCCGCAAATATTCAGAAGATTGCGTCACATTAGAATTATGGAATTTTTGGTTAATTTGTAGAGTTAGGCCAGAGAGTTAGTAAGGGATCTTTTGATGTTTCGCCTATAGGTCTGCACAGGGGAATGATCATTTTCAAGAATGACCCATTTACTTCCTCATCATTTTCAAGAATGACTTATTTGCTTCATCATTTTCTACAGCTTGGGGAGGGCCACAGCAGCTAGGTCTCTTCTAAAGACTGTCATAACGATCGTTCGCCCGATTTATGTCTTCATCAACTATCGGCGACTGGTCATCAAACCATGTTGTGGTCTCCATTCGAGAACCTTTACGCCTCACCAGTGTAACGAATCCCTACCCTACACAACTATACTAAACATACAACTAATATACCTATCTTATGTACCTTACGCCCTAGAATTTTTCTTGCCCTACCTGCCCTAGAAGCCCGCCCTAAGAATTTACATGAAACTGAAACCCTGAAACTGTAACTACACTACTGAAACTTTCTACTGAATATGAACTATAAGGAATCTGAAAGCTGAGGTAGTTTCCTCTGAAGTTAGTGCAAGTACTGATAATTGTAACTACTGATTTATACCTATAATTTCTATTTCTAAATGTCTGATATGCTATACCTAAAATATTAATCAAAGCTTGTCTTGGTGATGATTTGGCCATGGCGTGATCGTTCTAGTTTCGGGAGGACCCTTCGTTGTGATAGTAACCCAGAGATTCTTTTCGAAAGGATAAGAGTACCGCAGAAACATTTGACTTGATTGAAGGAAATGTAAGTATGGTGGATATAAAATAACTGAGCTAACTTTTTATTATCTTATGTAAGAAAGGCGTAATGTTAATAAGAGATGATATCTTGTTAGAGTTCTATTTTCTAGACTATACAGAAAGTTCTAGAGAGGTGGTAAGGTAACAGTCATGAGTCATTCTATACAAAATTGTCTGTCAATCGAAGTAGTCCTTTTGTATGATTATAGTCGTTGATATTATAGTATAAAAAAAAGGTATTAGAGTTGTGGCAAGGGTGACGCTCCTATCCCCGCTATCACCAGTAGCTCCGGCCAAAGACGATGAGCCCCCTCCACAAAAAAGCCAGGAGGCATATAACATTTATGGGAAATTCTTGTATCGGCTCAGATGCCAATATTACTGAGAGGACAGCAAATAGGGAGGTTATAACGTAGTGTTATAACTAAGGTGCTGTATCTATAGCATATGTCAGTCCCAGCTCCCCACATGCAGGACAACATAAGCTAAGATACAGGCTTATTTATAGACTGATTCTGCTCTAATACCTGGCAAGAAGAATTGTGAAAGATGGGTTATTTTATGGAATTTGCTCAATCTTCACAATTCATGAAACTACCAACGTTTTGTAAGGTAGGGCTTTGCGAATGGTAAAAAACGTCGCAAATAACCATCCACCGGTCAGTTAACCTACCAATACAGTCACTGTATGTGAATAGTCCAGTCATAGTATTCAGTCATGTAGTCTTGTCAAAGATAGGAAGTCAGTACCTCTATAACAGTCAAGTCATAGTATAGTCATGTAGTCTTGTCTTAACTATACTGAAATGGCCCTACCCCCCTCATTAAATGAACTCTAAGCATGAGAGCCGAACCGGACCAGTCCCCATACGATGAGTATACCAAGTGTTCAAACTTGTGATAATTTGAGAGCAATTCTCCCTAGATCCTCTAGAAATACGCTTCCCAATGCACTCACGCGGTGGGACCCAGTTACAAGTGCACACCAAATGCTGTCCTTGAATCAGACATTTTCTCATAGGCAAATCCATAGAGAGACACCGCTTCTGGGTCCACCTTGGGATCATATAACTCAAGGTTCCAAATCTTTACGCTGTATAAGTACTTAGGCCGAGCTAGGCTCTCACAACTCAAAAGAATCTTTTAAAAGGTTAACCTATCCACATAAATGATTTAAGTACAAAAATATCATCAAATCGTGAGACTATTGCCCCACATTATGGCAATTTTTTCAGACATTAGCTACTATACTCAGTATCCCATAAGCATTAATAAAAACATAATCCCAAATGACTTTGACATTAAAAAGCCTCCATAGATTATTCGTCATGTTTTTTCTAGGTTTTCATAGAGATGTTCCCAATTTACCCTATTATGACATAAATTTCCCCAGAATGAATCTATTTATTAATACTACTAAATGTGCGTCCTTAAATTACACCCGAGACGCCATCATCCGAAAGTAGAACATAACTGGTAGAAATATACGCTTGTATAGTACAGGCTCTCGCTTCAATTGGCTAAATACTGCGATGGTCCCATTATTCATGAACCAGTACCCACATAACTGCTAAAGAATAAACAAAATGTATAACTTGTTCTAACAAGTTAAATTATCTTTACGTTAAAATTACTACCGCAAATGTGTTCTGATAAATCGGTAAGCAATGAACATAGGAATCCGCACCAGTTTTAACAGGTTTCAACAAATTCTAACTAGTTCTAACATGTTCGCGTACACAACAAAGAATTAATAGCCCCGACATTCTTGGAAATAAACGATAGGTTTGCGCTCACTAGTTTGAGGGTAGTTTCACACTCAACGGCCGAATATACGCTCAAACCTTCGAGACATAATTAAGTAAATTCATGGCCGTTTAATGGCTAACGCAGCCTTACAGCTATAGAATGGAAACGTGAATAAACTTTGCATAAACTATCTTAATACTAGCCGTACATGAACATAACACATGAACGTAACATTATAAAGTAGAAATAGTAGAAACGAATACGCTTCTAAACTCTGTTCAATACCGAACAGTCGTATACTAACAATACTGAGGGTAAATTCGCCCACAATATAAGTATATACACACAAGTAAATAAAACATAATAAAATCAAGTTAATTTGTAGCCGCTTAATAAATAAACGAAAACGTGAATAAATACACATAGTCCGACCTATAAATAGACGGTAGAAATGAATATGCTTCGATACTCTGTAAAATTCCGTGCAACCGTACATTAATAAAATTGAGGGTAAATTCTCCCACAATATAAGTAATATACACACAAACATAAAACATAATAAAACAAATTAATTCATGGCCGCTTAATAAATAACCGCAAACTTACAAACTAAAAAACAATAACGTGAATAAATACGCATAGTCCGACTTATAACTAACCGTACACGAACGCAACATTTATAAAAAGACGGTAGGAGCACAACCGCTATAATACTCCATACCAGCACACAAGAAATAAAATTGAAGGTAGATCCCGATTAACGCGATATCATAGATAAAATACACATAAAGAAACACGGTAAAAATTAAAGTAAATTATGAAAGACCAGTATTCCTTCTAAAAGAAAAGGTTCATTAATTAAAGCCTCATCTAGGTTTATTTCTTTTAACGACTAACAATATCGCTCGAAAAGTCGATCGATATTGTGGCCATATGTGCCTTCTGACTTAAATGAATTTAAATAAATTACGTCTATGGAAACTACTGAGATAAACCTAGATAAAACTCGTCTAGGATCATATCAGCGCTGTAACACAACCTCCCAAACATCCCCACACAAAATATAAAACAATCAGTGATAATTAAAACACTCACCCATTGTTGGCTTCAAACCTCTAAGCATGAGCACGCCAGCGCTGGCCCGCCGCGCCGCTGCCGTCGTCGTCCGCCGTTCCGCTCAGGTGGAAGACCGCGCCGGTGAAGCTCGCCGTCGACAGCGTGTAGCTCCTACTCGAGCCAGAGTACTATTCCGCCTAAGAGTACCTTGCCTCGGCCTACAAGGGTGAGCCCTTGTTCGGCAGAAACTGGTCTCCGTCGAGCAGAGTTTCCTCTTGGCACTAGGCCTGAGCACTCAAAGGGGCAGCGGTTCCCCGTCTGAGGCTTATTTGAAGACTCGGATATTGGCATGGGCTTGGTGTCCCTTCGCAGAGGCGCAATATCGAGATGAGTACAGAGCAACGACTAGTCGAAGTCTGACTGACGATTCTGGTTTGTATGCGCTTTTATACTAGATTTCCCATTTTCCACTGATTTTCCACATTGTACACAATTTTGAACCTTATGTCAAGGTACATTGCTTCGAGAACTCTGTGTCACATTTTTTTCATCGGGGTACTTCACACACACATATACATCTGGGACGTCTTCTGATTGGATAATTAAAATCAGGTCATCTTTCCTGTTTAGTGGAATATAACCCGTATATCTATGTGCAAGAAGGGCTATTCCTTTGTTTGCTTTGACAAATTCATTTGAGGGTAGTACTTTCATAACTACCCGCTTTCGATGTTGCTTTTGGGTGTTGTCGACTCTTCGTGTTGCTATGATCACCAAACATGTCCCCAATGTACCATTTATTTCACTAAAATTCTAAGAACTTATCATAGTAAAATGCAATAATTATCTTACAATCTAATATACATAATTAACAAATATATTACTTATTTTTTTAGCCTCTTATTTACTAAATGAAATTCATAATTATTTTCCCATTTAACACAAAATCTCCATAACCTGGCATCATTACACTTAATCGTATGGTCATAGACAAATTCCTCTATATCAGCCGGTTCTCATTGTACAGATTAATTACTTAAAATTATTAATTTATGTCTTATCGCCTTGGAAAATCTTTCCAATAAATATACTTTTATTTTTTAAGTATAATTAATTATATTTTATAATATTATCCATTGCTAAAATCTTATAGTGATCATGAAATTGTCTTGGCAGCAAATTAAACCATTCGTTCATTTTGATTCCGTTCACTGATTCCGTTCAACATACAACTTATGTGGGTACTGTTACATTTGTCAAAATGATTTCTACCTTATTTTATGTAATGATTAATAGTGTTTTGGGCATAACAGGCCTACATGACCAGTGCAGTTTGTGCTTTAATTATGCTAATTATCTCAGGTAATAATTCTAGCCCTCATTACTATATTTTTCCTGACCTAAACCAAATCTAGTGTTTGGTGTTTCTGTGCTAGTAATATCCATGAAAACAGACAGACCAAAGCTCCTGCTTGAAACTGTAAAATTTACAATATACAGTACTGAAACCCGTAAAATGAAAACTATAAACTGAAGATTTGAATTCTGAATATTCTGTAAATTATTTTAATACAAAGGCGGTGCTCAGTACCGTCACACCAGCTATCGGCATTAGAGTATCGGGAGTATTTACGTATAGCAGACCAGAGCCACGCAGAGCGCACTTCCCAAAGTTAACTGGAAATGAAATGAAATAATTTATTAACAAACGAGATTAAGAAATGAGTTAGTATCAAGTCATATCTAACGAATAATTTGGCATGCAAAACTCAACGATATATTAGCTGACATGTGATACCTATAAAAAAACCCGGGCATTCCTTATAGATGTCAGTGGATATGCCCGGACGGTCATATTTCACAAGCTTTTTACCCGACTGCGGCGAAGCCCAAAGGAGGGTTATGTGTTTAACCTGTATGTATGTATGTATGTCCGTTCCTATGTCCGCTCGTAACTACTCAACGGTACAACCGATTTTGATAAATGATACAACATTAGATTCGTATTGATGGCGCGAGTGTCACTGGGTATGAAGTTTGTGAAAATAAACAAAATTGCGGATTTTATGCACTTTTAAATTGCACCGCGGTCGGGTCTTTTTAGTAAAAAAATATTTTTATTAACTTGCAATATTTGTATGTATATTTGGGTCAAAACTTGCAACTGATTTTTTAAGGAGCTGTTTTTCAATCTCAGTTTGACTACAGAACTACAATTATCTGCATTGTAGTTCTGTAGTCTTTCAGTAACGTAGTACAGAAATAGGAGACTGTCGTGCTTTGATTGAAATCATTGAACATAAGTAACTCAAAAATACTTGCACATGACCAAAAAAGAAATGACAGCCCGTCACGTCGATAACGGTCACATTCGTAATAAATATTAACTCAATGTTAATTACAATATTTGTACACACAGATCACGTATCGTTTTCAAAAACGCCGCCCGTAATAAGAAAACATCGGTAAACGGTACATACGAGTACTTCATAACACAAAAGGACTTATTTTCATGGGATTTATATGGCGGTCCTTCCGTATTGGAAGGGAGTAGCCGAATGTTGTCAGAAGTCGGCAATCAAAGACAATGAGTACAACGGTGTCAAACCTCCAGGCGGTAAACCTACAGGCATCCAAAAGCAAACGACCATAAGTGCGTATAAAGCTCCGACATTCACAATACATTTTTCTTTTCAAGACCCGCCAGTTTATTTCAATCACTACAACAACCTTATCGCATTGTAATAAGGTTTACTTTCGCGTGATTCGAATTAAAGATAAATTGGTCTTGAATTATGCATCAAAGTGCATAAAAAAAGATCATCAATATGTAAACATGTATATGTACCTACATATTGATGATTACGGTTAAACTTCTGTGAGATGCTGAGATAAAAGAATACAGTTGCATTGCGTATTTCGGTGGGTCATTCTGGAAAATTATCATTCTCCCATAGTTAGTCAGTAGAACTCGAAATCTAGGGGGCAAATTAAATGACAGCGAGGGATCGCCTATATCGATAAACTCAATTAATTATGTAAACATACCAAAAAAACACAAACAATGCTGGGGCGATCACTAGTATATGGGAGAGGCATCGATAATTGAGTTTATCGATATAGGCGATGCCTAGCTGTCATTTAATTTTGCCCCCTAGATTCCGAGGTCTGGTACTCACATAAAAGCGAATATACTTATTCAAAAGACCCAACCTCTTTAGAATGGCATTTTCGGTTACTATGTACATAGTTCTGGCTAAGCTCTACAAATTAACCAAAAATGACATTGTGATGAGGCAGGGTGACTCCGCCTCATCACAATCTCATTTTTGGTTTGGTCCTTCATCCTTCAAGAATCACCCTGGACTCAGTTTCGAAAGTTACACTAAGATATATTGTGACCTGCTCAATTAGCACAAGCATGACGGTCCATATCTCGCTCGCATACCTAACTTCTTTTTCGTCAAACATCAATCGGTCATTTTCTTGCATGTCATAATCAAGAGGTTTGCAAAATTTTAATTATTCAGGAGTGGACGAATCCTGAATAATTAAACATAGAACTCTCCAAAGCATCCACATCGGACGATCGCACGCCTTTCACCACCACTTCTTCCTTATATAAAGTACCAGTAAAACGCAAAAATTAATGCTATGGTAATTAGTTTGAGAGCAGCACGGTAATTATCTTGAGTACAACACATTGGGAATGGCCGAATAAAGTATTTTTTTTATTTTTATTACAATGTAAGCTGTCGAATCGTTCGACGCGCGCCGTACGTTGTTTCGCCGCCAAGCCGTCTCGGCCGCTTATCACCGTTATGCAACATGCAGTTTCGACACGAATGTCACCACATGTCACTCGTTTGATATAACACTTATTGACCTAATGTAACGTTTCGCATAATTATGTTTGATAAATAGCGATTATGTCGGCAACCGTAAAGTTTATTGAGGGTACTTTTCGCGTGGGATTGGTTAGGCTTGTTTTAGGTAGGTATAGTATGGTTGGAAAAATTCGTGATAATAATCAAATGTTGCACAAGTCGCAGAACCATTAGATTAGGTGAAAGAAAATGTTATGTTAAATATTATTAATCTGTCGCCAACTGAAGAAGGTACAATAAAATACGAACAGTTTTATGGTATCTGCTTTAGATTCAATATGTAAAACTAAATTTCTTTTGTTGTTGTATTTCTTGTTAATGTTGTCGAGATCGAGATAATGTTGTTTCATGGGTACTAATAGATACTCACATGCTCACATGTCTGCACTCACGCGAATCGTGTGGTTGTCACATATCAAGGTTACGCGAATCTATATCGTATCGTATTCGTACCTTTGATCCGTATCTGTCTGTTTGATATGATGATAAAAGAAAACCGATAAAAAACGTCAGTAATATAGTAATTCCCGTAAATCGGCGGATTTTTACATACCTACTAAATACTCCAACCGCTGCCATTTCATGGTCCTAAAACACTAAAACCCGGCTCCTTGCAGGTATTTTGCTAGCCATTAGACAACTCATTTAGTTTTAATACAATAATTTAACTGCTAAGCTAGTTACAGAACTATAACTTCAATACACTGAAACTTTTGATTTTCATTTCACTTTGATCGATTTCTGAGTCTCACTCATGTAAAAGCGTCATATTTCAAAATTCATCAAAATCGGTGTTTATTTAGAGGTTCCACACTTTTGAAATTTTAACTCAAAGAACGATTTTTCGATGCTCTAAGATAATTAATGATACTGTGAAATACGCTATTGCTTGATAAAAATAATGCAACGATTCCATCACAGTAAAGTAACAGAAACAATTCTTACTAAGAGTCGTCGAGCATCACGCGTTACAAGCGAACCACAGATGAGGTTCCAGGTTTTACAGCATATAGTCGTTTCTATTCATAATAAGAACACACAAATAACTAATGTTGTTATATTCTGAATGTGATTATGTGTAGTTAAATGACTGTTTATTCAAATTCAACTATTTTAAAATATATAAATCATGCGTTTCAGTACATTTACTCTTTTTCTGATCATTTTGTGCAACCTTTAAATATGTTTCTATCATCTTGAAATTTTAGTTAGATAATTATATACACACAGTTTTTGAATAAGGGAAACCCAGGGGGTAAGCAAAGTCTAACAAAATAACTAATATGAAACACCCTAATGCACTGGTATTGAATCTAACAGAATACCTAATATGTATTTGGGTAAAATTAAGAGAAACCGGTGAGTTTCTTGCGGCATCTCTTCTCACCAGTAGAGGTTCATTTTCTGATGCGGTGCTAGAATCACATCTGTAGAAGAGCCCTTTGCAAAAGAAATAAGACATATGGCAAAATAAAGCTGTTCTTATCTTATATGGACGAAGTCACGATTGAGTTATCGACTGTAGACCTTATTGCAGTGCGATAAGAAATGCAGACAGTCGCTCAGCCGTGCCTTTGTACAAAACTAGGTTAGGTACGTTAGGTGCACGATTAAGTTAATTGTACTATGGTTTTTACAAAACTAACTTTAAAGTGAGTGCAATTTATCGCCAACACAGACCACTAAACCTAGGTTTTGTGGTATGTGATCGCCAGTAAACGCATGTTTGGCGAGTTTAAAGGAAAACACATGTACCAAGTGTCTTTAAGATAAATAAATAAAAAATTGAAAACACGCTAACACTTATGTACAGTATATTTTGCCGTTAATAAACCGCTCTCTAATTCAAACATTTTATCTTTGTACTAGAAAATCTATAAATGTTACTTACAATGTTTTGTCATGGCACGGAATACCGGTTGAACACTTCATGTAAACTTCACACAATTTAGCATTTAAAACAAGATTCTAAATAAGCATAACAAATTCATGAGCCTACCGCATTGCGCTCTCTCCGGCGAAGGGCCTGGCCAGATATCCACACCGCGGCGCCGGAAATAAGTAGGTACGGTGCGACGCCGCGTAGATAACTGACTGCGTGCCGATGACGCGCCAGGCGCGTCATAAAAAAAAT
The DNA here is from genome assembly GCA_947034925.1 of Eudemis profundana. Lineage (NCBI taxonomy): Eukaryota > Metazoa > Arthropoda > Insecta > Lepidoptera > Tortricidae > Eudemis > Eudemis profundana. Next base: position 6,035,082 of record OX344809.1, read on the forward strand.
CACGCAACAACGCTCCGTGACGCGCCTAGCGCGTCATAATAAAATTACTGAAAAACAAAAATTTAATATATGAGGTGATATGTCCAGGCTCGCGTGGCCAGGGGATAAGTACCAAATTTATAGCGAAGGATGTGAGAAAGGCTATTAAAGGTATATCACGAGGAAAGTCCCCTGGTCACGACGGCCTCAGTATTGAACATCTGCAACATGCTGGCTCACACTTGTCGAGGGTGCTTGCCATGTTGTACACGTTCTGTATAGGGCACTCATATCTGCCTGCGGATATGATGAAGACTGTGGTGGTGCCAATTGTGAAAAATAAAACTGGTGATATTGGTGATAAAACCAACTACAGGCCGATCTCACTGGCTGCCATTGTAGCCAAGGTGTTTGACAGTATGCTCAATTCCAACATTGATCAGTATCTAACATTACACGATAACCAATTTGGTTTCAAATCGGGACTGTCGACTGAAAGTGCAATTTTGGCTCTAAAGCATACTGTCAAATACTACACAGACCGACGGACGAATGTTTACGCATGCTACCTAGACCTCTCAAAAGCATTCGATTTGGTTAATTATGACATCCTCTGGCAGAAATTAAAGGACATTCACATGCCAGCAGACTTAAATAATGTTTTTAAATTCTGGTATCATAATCAAATCAATGTGGTGAGATGGGCGGGAAGATTTTCGGATACATACAGATTGGAGTGCGGGGTGCGGCAGGGGGGGCTAACCTCGCCTAAGCTCTTCAACCTGTATGTAAACGCACTGATAGAGGAGCTCAGCAGCACCCGTGTCGGCTGTCATATTGACGGGATATGCGTAAATAATATTAGCTATGCCGATGACATGGTGCTGCTGAGTGCCTCTCCATGTGGCCTGGCGAAACTTATCGGTATCTGTGAAAGGTACGCTGGTAGTCACGGATTGAACTATAATGTGAACAAAAGCGAGTGTATGGTCTTTAAGGTCAGAAATAAGAGTACACCACATGTCCCGCCGATAAAGCTAAATGGGACTGAGTTAAACTTAGTATCACAATTTACTTCTGATCTTAAAGACGATACAGATATTGAGCGTGAACGGAGAGCATTGTCTGTGAGAGCTAACATGATAGCTCGCAGGTTCGCTAAATGTTCTAAGGAGGCCAAAATTACTCTGTTTAAAGCCTACTGTTCAACATTGTATACTAGCGGCCTGTGGGCCAACTACACGCGTACACAGTACAATGCTCTCAAAGTTCAGTTCCATAATGCGTTCAGAGTGCTGATGGGGCTGCCCCGATACTGCAGTGCGTCGGGGATGTTCGCGCAGGCGCGGATAGACTGCTTCCACGCGACCATGCGCAAAAGGTGTACATCCCTGGTGCGCAGGATTCGGACCAGCTCCAACAGCACCCTGAGAATGATTGCTGAACGATTTGACTGCCCGTATGTGAACCATTGTGTGATGGTCCACCTAAATAGGGGTGTTGTTTTTAATTTTTAACTTTTAAATATGTAAATTGATCTTATTGTACTAACAATAGTCTTAAGTGTGTATACTAACATAATTGATCCAAGTTGGTCGTGAAATAAATGAATTTAATTTAATTTAATTTAATTTAATTAATTTTAATTAATTTAATTTAATTTAAATAATTTAAACCTTTTAAACCAAAAGAAACTTTAATTTCCTATTAAAACTACCATTATTTGTTGTTTTTAAGTGTAGCCCGCGAAAAAAATAGAACAACCAATAGTCAGGGGTAATCAACCTAATTATGTTGCCGCTCAGCGCGTCACCAACTGGTTGTATGGAGCATGCTTGGCAGATTTTGAAAAAAAGAAGGTGGCAGCCGAATCGGTTCGGCGCGGCGTCGGAAAGAAACAAGTTGTCACGAAGATTCGCGGAATCGGCTAAATCTCGCCGCGCCGTGTATCGTTTTAGACACCGTGTTTTTTTTTCAGCACCGCGCCGTTTCACGTTAATGGCACCGTGCCGTAGTCATGTAGCCAGGGCCTAACTCCGCTATTTATGCGTTTTGCATACAATTTGTAATCGATCGAAACTTATAAATATTTATAGACCGTTTTTAAACGGTTTATGCCGTACTTTCTCTCGTTTGAAGCCGCCGGCGAGCCTCTTTACAATAAGCTTTTTACGCTTAAAAATACCACCCAGGAATTTATTTTAATATTCAACTAAGTATTTGAAGTATTTCACGTGCTGAGTTTTGAGTCGATCGTTAAGCAGTGTGTTGATTGATATACGGGTATTGAATTTACGGATGAATACGATATTAAAATCCCGTTGGAAATAGATGATTAATGTTCGAGAGTATATTCGCGAAAAAGTGTTAGTTAGTGATGACGGTTTTATATGCAAGGATGACAAGTTGGACACGCAGTTTTTGTATGGAAGCGAAAGTATCCCCATGAAATAAAATTAAAAATAAAAATGTATGTAAGAGATATCATTTAGTACATTTAGAACAATCCCCATAAAATCTGTAACTTTGATGCTAAAAGAGATAAAAAACATGGGGCCAAGCAAAAAAATAAATATGTACAATTTTTCACGAATATACTCGAGTTACTTCTCAAATTAAAATTAACTCCCGAATTTTAACTTAAACCATTGATATTCATGCAGCACTGCAAGAGTTGAAATTGTTTTATTATAAGCTAACAAACAGAAGCCAATTTAATGTTAACTATAAATATACACTCACGAAGAATGAATTCGGGTCACTTCCCATATAATTGTTCATAGAAAATGACCCGAATTCATTGTCCGTTAGTGTAGTTAATCCACGTGGGACCTGTGTTTTTAGTTCGGTCACATTTTTTCAACAAGTGTGCAAATTGTTCATTATTTTCTGATAGTTCCGAGGCCCTAGTGAAAAGTATGAAATAAAAGCATAATAGTATATTATTATACTAATTTATTTAGACCTATTTACGTTGTAAGGTGCTTTTCTGTAGACAATATAAATTACTTCACGTTAGCCTTTAAATCTGCTTTCGAAAATTTACAAAAATTAACTCAGCTAGGTATGTTGGGTACGTTTTAAAAGATTTTTAAATGATCAAAACTATAACATTCCTTTTTTTGGGCAGTCGTGTAAAGAGATGATTAGATGTTTGAATCGTCATTCATTCGTCGTTTTACTTTTTTCCATAGAAACTTCATACTATCTGAGCGTTTTGACACTTATTAAAAAGACAGAGCTAAATGAAAAGTCAGAGATTGGATCTGTTAGGAGAGTACCTTAAGTATGTACCATAAGTACTTAAGCATCATAACACTGCAGAGGTAACTGTCCATCCAACGATTAAAACTCCTCTTATTTTGTGTATTGGCGGCTTTATTCCTGAGCATCTGAGTGAACGCGCGAACAATTTATTCGACATGTAATTAATTTAATTCGCACCTAATAACGGCTTTACGTTCGGTTCGATTAAGTCGCTGTAATAAATCAAGGTTCACGCTTCACCGCTTTTAAGGACCACACATGAGCTCATTTCCATAACAAAAGACCTTTGGAAGAAAAATGCCGTATCTACCTTCAAAAGTTATGGTAATTTAGGATAAAATATTCCTAATCGATATGAGGTATTCGGATTGTTGAGAATGTGGAAGCCTGATGGTATAAATATCGCAGCCAACTGGTTTAATTATAGCCATTTGGTTAACTGCCTAGCATTTTCACTAAACTATGACCCGCCAGCAGGTCGACGAAGCCTGCGCGGGGCTTCTATTTCTGCTCTGAGCGACACAAGCTGACTAACAAACTAAACCTAAAATAAGGAGTATGTTTAATGAAAAGGCTAGGCAGCTAACCAAATAGCTAATTAAGCTAGTTGGCGGCGCCATAACATTAGAACAAAATATCTAAGTCGTTCAAGGAGGACGGTTGTTCTATTCTAGCATTAGAAAAGAGAAGACTTGCGTGGTCTGCATCCTGGATCCGATCTGGTTCAATGAATATGTGACCAGCCCACTGCCGTTTCTGTTTATTACCTCTCCCATTTTTTCAGTTGCCTTCGTGCTACGGCGGTTAACTCTGTTGCCGGCTAGCCAATGCCCTAAAGAGCACTAGGTAACCGTTTAAGATTAGGACTACGGCTGTTCTAAACTTGCCGGTCGATACCTCAGTTGGACTAGCATAGGTCGCAACTTCTAATAAGGGATAAGTTGTATTTAAACGGCGACAAAAGCAGCGAGGGACGTAGAGTCTAGAGGTAGGGTCCGCTACAGAGAAAAGTAACGCCCTTGCCATAATACGAATCCATGTAGGACTGCAAGTGATGACTAGCTGGCAGTGGCGTGGCGTAAAAGATATCCTTGGGCAAGCCGATGCAGATTTAGTGTCCATTTTCCTTAAGAGCTGTTAAATAAGGTGCTCAAATGCCTGATATTAGGCAAGCCGGTGGGAATCGAGTTCTTTGGACGCCACGCTACTGCTAGCTGATGACCGAAAGAGTTGTCGATAGATTCGAATGAATGACGGCGTCAATACGAGATGTATGTCAGATTGATTTGAAGACGGATGACGAAAGGCGTGCTCTGCTCGCTATTAACTTAATTTTAATGTTACATATATAGATACAAGAAATCAAAGTACACAGAAAAAATAAATGGCACCCAACTGTGTACAGACCGGAAATCGAACCCGGTACCTCTGGATTTCCGACCCAGCGACTCAACCACTCGTCCACCGTAGCACCCGCTAAACGCCCTCAACTTTGCCATCTACTTTGACCTCCGCATCATTCCGTTTTTAATAGGAATTAACCTAACATAGAAATGTGGTGTAATTTACCCGCATTAAAAAAACCAATGAAGAGACAGAAATGTTTCTTTTCATATAAAGTATTAATTTTAATGGTTTATCCAAAATATCCAGTTCCTACGCTGAAAACGTGGTTTCTACATGTATAATAGAGGGGTTCCTTTTCTCTGCAGCTGGCTGTACATGTACACACAAGGCATCATTAGCAGGCGAGGTTAACATTTAAACATTCTAAGTATTCCCTCTTTTACACTTTTGTTATTCAAAGAATTTTCCTCACAATCGTATTGTTGGCTGGCGCCCGTCGGCGCGTATAGTTTTAAATAAACTGTTTTTAACCGCGTTTCTGTCCATCGTGAACTTACGATTTTATGTTGATGCGAGCGTTCAACTTACTGCCGTTTCAAATTTATGCTTTGGCATACAATCAAATTCTTACAGTTCTTAAAACTGATAATAGGCGTTGTGTTTCTACCCAGATCTTTTTAACTTCACCTGTTGGCTAGGCAATTATTTAGTGTCATCCACGGAAATATATTGAGGCAGAAGGAAAAAGTTAATGTACCTCGCGAGCTAAAAACAGCTAAAAAAAGTGGCGACGACCTAGTTTGCTCGCCGTCAACTTTAGTTTCCGTCAATATTATTATCGGATTTAAAAATCTGATAATAATGGTATAATTCAGCGGTCGGCAACCTGTGGCCCGCGGGCCGCATGCGGCCCACGAACAGCTCACTTGCGGCCCGCGAGCCTCCATGGCTATTTTCTATGTAGTAACATTGTGCGGCCCGCGTCAATTTCGTTAGCTACTATGTGGCCCTTGGCTGCTAAAAGGTTGCCGACCGCTGGTATAATTAATTGTTCAAATACCATCAAATTAAATGGAAAATTTATGTTATCCATCACTGAATTACATTTTTTGCGTCAACGCGAACGCTTGGTTTCCATACAAATCAAAGTCAAAGTACTTTATTCTTCAATTTAGGCATATTGAAATGCACCTATGAATGTCAATCGACGAACTATTTCCTTTTATATCGATATATTTCTGTGGTTCCTCTGATACCCTTACTCAACTTGACCCTATATTGAAATTACGCATTAAATACGCCGCCTTTAGCAGTTTATCGAGCGTAATGGCGCTCGTTGATGTCTTTTCTAAGAACTGCGCACGCGCCGCGTAAGGCTCGCGTCGTGATTGATGTCGCATTTGCAACATATGTAACAGCTATATATAATCGTACAGGGAAAGTGAAAGTATATACATCAAGATACGAGTTTTGTGAACTGTCCGGTTTAGTAATTTTATCAGGTGAATTTACGTTTTACAGTGGAATATGAGATAGCTTTGTTGAACATTTAACGACTTTATGCGCGACTTATGCGAATATCACACTAATATTATAAATATGAAAGTTTCTGAAGATGTTTGGATGTTTAGATGTTTGTTAGTAAATAACGGGGTAACAACAGAATGGTTTGAGCTGAAATTTAGCATGCAAGTAGACTAAGTCCTGGATTGAAACATAGGACAATATTTATATCCCGGTAAAGAGTTCTCTTGGGACAGTAACGGGAACAACGCGGGCGAAGCCGCGGGATAAATGCTAGTGTGACATAAATTAATGAATCACGATATATCTGTTAGATATTTAAGTTGATCCGCTAATCCTAACATACATAAGACAAGTACTGTTCGAACCAGTGAACGCTATACTGGAGGGAGACCAAAAACGGGAATCCGAGGAAACGTAGGGACAACAAGATGGTTGGATGAAATCAAAAAGACAATAAGGCCCAAAGACAATAAGGTCAAAATTATTTATACGACCGAACACTCTCCTTGCGTGTCTGATTCCACATCCAGGGCGTGTGCGTCAAAGAAAAAAATAAATAAATAAATAAGGCCGACCTTTCCTACTGCTCCAGATTTTGTAATTCAAAATAAGAGTCGGCACCCAAACTTCGAATGACAAAATTTTGCTAAATTGGAATTGCAGTGAAAATCCTGGCTTACAAAATCATGGTATCGAATGAAAATAGCAGAAGCATGTAGTCAACTGCGTTTATTACGCGTGTATTGTACATTGCATCCCAAAGTTCAACTCAACTTATACACTAGTACAAAATTCTACACACGTCAGCCAATATTGGATTATAAGCCCTATAGTGAATTCACGTACACGGAAATGTTTAAAATTATATTTCCACAAGATTTATTTACATTCATACGTAGGTAACCGTGATTTACGGCGTTTTCTCAATAGCGTCGTCATAACACGGGATTGTTTATTTTGATTTACTATGAATTTTATTTTAAACTCGCGCGCGTATGAAACCCTTTTAACTGGGCCGTAAATAAAAAGCTTAAGGCTGTGGTGTAAGTGCAAGAGCGGAGCGAAGCCTTTGCTTTAAACAAAAGGGCAGCTATTCTCACATTTGTATGCCAAATTTCAGCTCAATCCATTCAGTTGCTACCCTGTTATTTAGTAACAAACATCCAAACCTCCAAACACCCAGACATCTTCGCAAGCTCAATCCATTCAGTTGCTACCCCGTTATTTACTAACAAACATCCAAACCTTCAAATACCCAGACATATCTTTGCAAACTTTCTCATTTAGAACCCACCTACCTACCTAATACCTACGATACCTACGATAGTACGTATGAAGTGAGATTAATGGAATGGTGAGGATTATGCGCATCCTTAGGGTGCATTTCCTCTTACGCGAAGCTGCGCGTCGCGGAGAGGAACATGCCGTAACCCATCATACAAATCATATTGCACGAACCATTGACCTATCATAAAGCTCGAAATTTCCACTTTGGCCTGTAGAAATGCACCCTCAGGCATCCACGTCCGGAGAAGAGCAAAGTTGGGGTAATATCGGCCCAGCTCCGCTCCGCGAGTCCACGTCCACGAGTGGACGGGTAGCCTTACTTACTCGCCGCTCGCTGAGCGCTCCAATAAGACCACATACCGAGCTAGCACTCCATCTTGCTGCCATATTACTTTTGCGCTGTCGATTATTTACAGGCAGTTTTACGAACTAAGTAATTTTACAATAAGTTCTTGGAACCGTTGCCTGTATGAACTGTATCATTATAAAATACTATCCTTTCTATTTGAAGCTGAGAGAGTGAATTTGATTAATAATGCATAACATGCTATCGAGTAAGCTCACCGGACCATATCTTTATGCCCCTTAAGGGTCTTAGAAGACCCTTAAGGGACCCCTAAGGGTTTTAGATAAAAATAGAAGAAGAAAAATATGATACCATACCAGCACAGTCGCACGCGAGATAGGTCGCAGCCGTGTTGTGCTGGCCGTGCAAGTCAAAACCGCTTAACATACGCCGGCTCTGAATTAAGTTGTACGCCTATAAACCATTGATTGCAAGTCGCATCGACGTCTATGGAGTTAAATATAGTCATCTAGCTAGATTCTAGCGTATGCGCACCTGCAATAATATTATGTACCTATACCTATTGATAAAACGGGATATTGTTAATCCCTTATAACTTCGGGATCTAATAAATTAATACTAATATATGCGGTTCATCGTCATGATTAGCCTATATACACTGCTGGGCACAGGTTTTTTCATACAACACATGGCATATAATGGAATTTCATACAACATTGCCGGCCAAGCCGCACCGGAAACGAGATACTTTGCGGCCTGTTATAAGGCACGTAATGTCAACATTTCATTGCATGTTTGAGAAAAATACGCTCGCAACTCGCTAATAAGGCTCTTATTGTCAGAACAGAGTGAATGGCCTGTAGTCCCAACGCTGGCCCAGTGCTGGTTAAAGACATACCTACACTTTTCAGTTTCTTCCCAGATGTATGCTACCAGAAAGTTAATGGTAAATATCAAATCATATTTCGTACATAAGTTCCAAAAAACTCAACTTGAAAGGCGTCCGAACCCTTCGGCTACCATAGTTTCAATATTCGAGTAGGCATGTCCTAAATGAAAGCCCAGAACAAGCTACGTGAACAAGAGCGCTCTTAAATCATGAATGAATGTGTCTGTGTGTGTCAGTATGTTGCCAGGGTATAGTTAGCGATGCAAATTATCGCCGCAGCGTGGGTTAATTTGGGACACTGTCGAAAATTGCCGGCAAAATGGGACGGGCGAAAACGTTCTCAGACCGTTAACATTTTGTGGTGTGTAGAAATCTGGGGTGTTCGAAGAGTTGCGTGTTTGTGTGAGATTTCATAAATGTGCACTTGTTTTAGTATAATTTCACATAGAATTCGGTGTTCAAACTAGTCGGACTACGCGTTTTCCATTGCACCTGTAAGATAAAAACAATAAAAAAAGAAAATAAAAATTCTACATAATTTAAGTGCATTTTGCCTTCTATCGTGAATGATATACGTATTGGCTTGTTTATTCTGCGCTACGATACGATTACATGATCCCATTTACACCTTCTGTTATCAGCTCGCTTATTCCTGTCATTGGTGTAACATAGATCTTTTCTTACGAAATACACTCGCCGACGATGGATTCGGCTCATTGAAATACCGCCATATTTTCTAAAATACTCCAGGGTTGTGAAATTATTGAATCCCGTTTTGATCTTTAATTAATTTTAGATATTATCTGCAAAAATAACACTGAAAATATAGCAACTTCAGGTTTAGATCGAACTCGTAAAAACCCATGAAAAATAATGACGTTAACGGAGTGAGATATCGCAAAAATCACCATTTTTGAATAATAATATTTTATGATGGGTTAGCGGATATTGCTAATACAGCCACGTATTGAAGAGTAGTAAGTATATAATGTAAATGAAACAAGTGTCAAATATTGAAAAACACCTATTTCTATTATTTAAATTAGAGGGAACCGAATTCTTTGACCGCGAGGGTACATCCACAAGTCAACCCGCTATTACTTTTTCAGTCTACCGCTACTCTGGTGGCTTTCTCACAGGACCCAATCGGTTTTATCAACCTGTAGCAATCCACTGCCTGGCACTGGCAACCGAACAGTTCTGTCCAAAGGCGCGCCACTGAGAACATACATACCTTAACCACTCTCTTACAGCTGCTACCATAATCAATTCACCTAAACAATTTAATTTAGTAGGAACAAATTTCCCATATTGATGGAAACGCAAGTATCGCAACCGCAGACGTCCCGGAATAGACGTCTATAACCGTCGTCTGACTCAGCGTACGTGGAAGGCGGGCTCTATAAATCTCATACAATAAATTTGATAAACTTATACACACGTACGCACTTTACTATCGCGGTTACTATAAAGTAAACAGTTGCGTCGCAATGCGTGAGAAGCCCTGAGTTCGACGAAAGTCATATGGCTCTCATATCGCAATTGTTTTAACTTGCATTTCGCTATTACAAAATCGTTTAGAAAACATTCAGCGCCCAATTTGAACCGAAGAAACGAGAATATGAAATCTCTCCCAATTCCGAATGTTGTTTATGACTAGGGTTATCACACTTGTCCAGGTTTTCTATTTTTCTGAAATAAACGCCTCGCCTCGGTCGGATCTCTGCAATCTATAATCTATCTAGGAAACTAGCATTTACCCGCGGCTTCGCCCGTCTTGTTCCCGTTACTGTCCCAAGGGAACTCTTTACCGGGATATAAAATATCATATGTTTCAATCCAGGACTTGGTCTACGTGTATGCTAAATTTCATTGGAACATCTGCTACCGCTTTACCTGACACTTATGAATAGGATTTTAAAGAAAGTTTAACTTATTTTATATTTATTTAACATTATCATAGGGCTGGATTATTCCTCGCTGAGCGCATAGGCATTGTCATCCAGCGAGATAACGCAGTCAGCCTTATGGGCACCCTACCCACAGGAAGCGACATGGGGGAAATGTGTTTTTAGGGTTCCGTGGGTACGTCAAAAGGAAAAAACGGAACTCTTACAGGATCACCATCTTGTCCGTCTGTCTGTCCGTCCGTCCGTCCGTCTCTCAAGACCCTCTATTTCCGGAACGCATGGAGCTATCGAGTTGAAAATAAAACCATATACTTAGATCTACAATCCCTTGAAGCTGTGAAACAAACTTCTAAGTTAACGTAAAAAAATACCGTAATAAAGAATGTATTTGTCCACAGCACCCTGGGAGTGGCGCACGTCGCCGGCATGTGCATCCCGGACCGCAGCTGCTCCGTCAATGAGGACAACGGCATCATGCTGGCGCACACCATCACGCACGAGCTCGGGCACAAGTCAGTATCCAAATTCTGTTATTTGGGGCAGAGACAAACCCAAGAAATCAAAGATCATAATAATCGGTCCTCCCGTTCTCGAGTTACAAATGGTGTAATAAAATAACCCGACTTTGTATACAAGATAGATTACATTATGTTTTAGAGATCAAAACTAAAATGAATTCACAATAAGTTTGTATCAAAAAATGTTTTTCTGAGACAAGCTTTAATTATACTGTACTTTTTTGTATAATCGCAAACTGCACGTCAGAACTAATCAAATGATCCCAAAAACGGTGGATTTATCTTATGTAGTTTAGATGATAGAAATCGGGAAGTGGGTCAAATTTAACTTGCAAGATCTGATTAGAGAGATTCAGATACCGGGGCAGGTGCAACTAAATGAAAGCTTGTAAAAAGCTCGTCAAAATAAAAATGTCAAATATTTTTACAATTCATTGTCAGGTGAATAAATATAAAACATCAATAAAACTTTATGTCAAATAGAAAATCAAAATATAATTATGCGAAAGTAACTCTGTCGGTTTAAGGTGATCTGAATCGGTCGGTTTTCTATACAAACATAAAGAGGGTCATTTTTTGTTTCCACGGCTTCAATTATGTTTAAAATGTGTTTTATTTTATAGTTTCATACACTTTATTTGCGCGAAATAGCATTAGAAGTATGTTTCATTTACAAGTATAGTTATTTTAGGTCTATGTCATAATTAGAACCTCTATTTAAACGTTCGCATATATAAACTAACTGTTGATGAGTCTGGCAATCCGGATCGCTTTCTTTTTTTACAAACACTGAATAGTAGGTAGATAGGATCCAAGCAGTTATTTTTATTGCACATTCCAAAGTTGTATTTCAAACGTGTAAATGTGCATTGTCTGTCTATTTGTAATGCAGACAAAACTCTTGGAAACAGTTGTCCGATATTGTATTAATTAATCACATCGTAAGTCAGGTCGGCACGTCGTCACATCAGTATAAGCGACGTGATTGTAATAAGAAAAAGAAATGTTGATGCAGATGTTAAAAATAGACATACTTGTAACTATTTGAAATGTCTGTTGTGGATGTGACTCGGGTCTGTTATTAATCGCGAATATTTACTCCGATTTTATTACGGGACACGTGATTTTATTACTATATTGTTTATACTTAACTATTTTTTGGGGATTGCCTAGAAATCGTGGTTTAGAAGAGCATACTCCCCGTGCAAAGAGAGAGATAATGACAGGATACATTTGAAAAAGTTTGTTTTGATTTCCATACTGTCCACTGTCCAAATGATCCAGGCCCGGATGTAGCCAAAATATACGTTTGTAAGATTTTGGAAATAATTTATCTCGGCGCCGGAGAAGAAGAAGAAGAAATCAAATTTCTGCACGGCTCGAAAAAGTCTAAGGGCCTTATTCACACTGGCGATTTGCGAGCGAGTTGCGAGCGTGTTTTCATATAAAACTTGTGGCGGCGAATTCGCCGCGATCGAAATCTGTATGAAAAGTTTTCATTGAAAACACCCTCGCAACTCGCTTTCAAAACGCCAGTGTGATAATTAAGCCCCTCAGATCTGGGGCTGATAGTCTCAACACCCAGCCTAAAGCGTGTAACTATACACTAGGGTTTAATAACGTAAATGACAATGTTATTTTCAGTCCATTAAATAATAGGAATGAAAGTAAAATAAAAAGTTTTTAAAAATAAAAAGGCTTATAATGACGCAAAAAAAGGTTATCTAAAACTCATTAATTAACCACACTAATATGGCTACTACTTGGCAACAAAGGCAATTCCATATCGCAATTAATACATACTTTGATAGTACATTCATTAAATCATCGAATTCTGCAACATATAATACAAATGTACGTTAAACATGTAAGGTAAATGTTAATTAACTTTTGAACTAACCTCTGAACCGACAAACCTGATAAGCGGGTGGGTAAATGATTCTGTAACTCCACATTCTAATTAATTTAGCTCTCATCTGGTGCAGAACATGAAAATACATTGTAATAGCCCTAATCACCGAATACCTTATGTATGGTTTGATATATTTAATATATAGGTAATTGAAAGGTACTAAATTGACTAAACATTATACGAAACTAAAAAAATGTGAAAACCTTTATTACAACGAATAAACTTACAAATAACATAATCTAAAATCTTTGAGTCTATTAAAAAGTAAATTGAAAAAAAGACTGTTAAGGCTAGAAAAAAATGTTCTTCAAACATTAACAAATTCACGGGAACGATACAACAGACATTCTCTCGCAACTATAAATAAGGTAAACGTCCCAGTGCTCGACAGGCTAATGCCCATTAAGGCGAGGTGAGACCAGAATCGGGCACGGAAGCCTAGTTTCCAAATCATTTTTAGAGCACTTATTTGACTCTTAGGTCACTGTAAAACATATATAATAATATTCAGAACTGTATCTAGGGCTTCCTCTCACTTAGAACACGATAGCGAACACTTCGCTCGATAGAAAAGTAGCGCGAAAACACTATAAAATAAAGTATTTATTTCATTTTTTTTCATTTTGTTCATCACCAGTTACCTTTTCTGACAAAATTAATACCTGACAATCATGATTTCACAGTCATGCAGGGCATCCTCTCATGTTTGGGTTGATAACGTATACTTTTATGTTAGAAATCGAAGATAATCTGCAATAATCTGCATTCCGCCCGACCCTAGTTTGTATGTGAAATGCGAGCCAGGTCCTACCGCGCCTTAAAGGACACCCTGCTGTCACGTTTATTGCTAATGACTTGACATTCAAGATGACAACTACTTGGTCAGTGTCAAGCACTCGGACGTTTACCTAAGGTGCTTTATAGGTATGAGATATGATGCAAAGGAATAAATAAATATTTTTACTAAAAAAACCCACTTTAAAAGTGCATAAAATCCGCCATTTTGTTTATTTAAACGAACTTTACATTCAGTTACACTCGCGCCATCAAGACGAATCTAATGATGTATAATTTATCAAAATCGGTTGTGCCGTTGAGTAGTTACGAGCGGACATAGGAACGGAGATACATACATTCACACAGGTCAAACACATAACCCTCCTTTGGGCTTCGCCGCAGTCGGGTAAAAATACGGTACATAAGGTAATATTGCGTGTTAAGATTGAATATGAAACTCGATCTTTACTGAATGAAAGTAATGGCCTTGATGTAATCCCGGCGTGGAGACGTGACTCACACCGCGGTCAAACTGGATGCTGCATTATTTTCTAACTAAAACAAACTACCGCTTAGTTTCAGTTTCAAAATATCGCTGGTGCGGTTGGCGATACGTTTATAAATACGGGAATGCTCGGTGTTTTTCTTACGATTTTCCGGAAATCGTGGTATGCCTAGGAGCTATTATGTCTTCGTTGCGCTCTAAGTAGTCTAGACAGAGCGAATGTTTAGCATGAAGGAAGTTTGATGTCGGTTTTGCTATGATAAAAACTATCTCGAGTCGAGTAAATTTCGAGAAAATCAACTTTTTATAATTGCAAAAAGTCTATTTTAGTCGAAAAGAGCTTCAGTTCGCCCGCGTTACGATGTCTCGCCATCTCGTCTGATTCGTGGTACTTTTAGTACCTACACCAGTGGTTCCTAACCTTTATATCACCCACATTCTCATCGAGATTTGTATTATTAACCCTCCAAAAAAATAGGTATTATAAGCTTATAAGAAACTACTCAAAGTAAAACGGCTTAACATTCATGCGTATTGCCCCTGAAAAAACTTCGTTTTACTCCTGGAGGGGTAATTATAATACCTCCAGGTTCGGAACCACTCACCTACACGGCAATGGCTTGCCAACAGCAGATTATAGTTACTAAGTACTGTACGGTACTCACTATATTTTTAAGATGATTGTTTGTATAATCGTTGACACTTTCGCTGCCGCGCCCGCTGGCGGGTTCCTTTTGTATGGCGATTGTGAAACTTGGCACTGAAAGTGTTAAGTTTTGATTACGTGACGTAGACGTTAGATTTCCGCAGTTTCTTATGAATAGTTGAATTAGGTCGAAACTTACGCAGATCCATCACTACCAAATCTCTCTATGCCTGGAATAATCGACTAGACATCGTAACGATGTATCAATCTCTTTTGCTTTTCGAGACTTCTCTCTTCTAACTCTGTTAAATTAGACCCCAAGAGGAAACGAACAAACGCGATGCGTAGCTCGTGTCCATAAATTACACAATTGTTTAGTACAAGGGGCAGTTAGACAACTCGCATAATCATAATACAAACACGATTATGTAAGTGCAAACAGGCAGCAGGCAATGACCTTCGCTGTAGACAGATGAATGCATCGAGTACAATGCGCTGAGGTGCATTGACGCCGCGCTATCAGCCCACACAAGTATTTTGTTCAGCTTATCTTGGACAAAGAATAATGAATGGGCCTATAATAAAGGCGTTATGGGTGTTGAGACAGAGGAGAAAGTTCTAGAACACTCGATTGTGTTAAAAGGCAACGCAAAAGCCCAAAGATTCTAGAATTTTAGCTCTAAATCCATTGTAGCTTTGCACTCATGGTTGCTAGGATTGCATGCATTGCATAGATTGTTGAGATTTGTATCAAAGTTCCATGCATATCCCCAATATTCGCTTCGTTTGAATCATTAATCTAACTAGAACAGCACTCGCAATCGTTATTTTTACTATAAGCCCACAACTTCGTCCGCAAAAGCAATAAATCATTTTTGCTTCACCGTTGTCGGATTAAAAGTACCCTATACCATCTAAATACCTATAAGTAACCATCTGGGAATATCCAGCTATCCATGTACCAAAAATTTGTTGAAATTCGTCCAGCTGTTTTGTCGTATGATGTCTAGAACAAGAATAGGGTGAATCGAGAGAATATCCTAAAGTATAATTATAGAATTTTCTTATAAATTTATTGGATTTGAGCGATAAATCAAAGTGCTCTGGGTTATATCATAAATGTCTGCAAGTTATCGATAATTGGTTAACGTGATGATGACTTCAGATTTATGGTGCATCGTATCGTAAATTAAAGTGTCCCACTGAGTTTGCGGTCGGATATCGGCTGAACGGACTTCATTGTCGTTTTCAATATCGATATATTCACGTAAATGTTAATAAATTATTATCACTGTAAGCGTTTCTGTTTACGTTGCGTCGCCAAATGCGAAGGAAGTTTTCATTAAAAAGTAAAGGAAGTCGCGTACCCGATCAAATATCTGTTTCCCATATCGGAAAAATGGCCGCAGTATAATTCTGGCCTGTTCGTGGTCGTCATTTCAGGTGTTGGCGGCACGCTTTACGATGCGTCGCCATTCCTCTCTAAGAGCTGCTTTCCTGGTGTATTCATGCAGGAGAACATCTAGGCATAGTGGTTCCGTCGGGCATTTGTACGATCTACTTAAAAGAAAAAACAAGATATCGGCAAAATTTTGAAGTTTTACTAAATCCTCCTGTTAATCCAGTTCGGACAAAAGTTCTTTCGCATATGAAAGAAGTAAAGTCTCGTATCAAATTCTTGGCAATCCTAGTATAAAGAACGTTTTATTTAAAGTTAAGGAAAGAATTACACGTCACTAGTTCCGTCGGTTTAGGACATGCGCTATAAGTCATAAGGGTTTTGTTAACCAAGGCAATGCAGACGTTGTGAATAATTAAAATAAGGAAACCAGACACAAACATGAGAGTTAACAACGATAATAAATTACAAATTGTTGTCGACAATTAGATAGCTATTTATCAATGGACAGGCCTATCGTTGACATGTCAGCAAACTAATTACTACGATGATAACCTAGGCGATCGTGAACCTACTGTTTCAATCATAATATGTACATTGTATCAAAAAGTATCGACCACACCAGCTTAGACTAACTGCGTTTACATTGCGACGCGTTGGAGTCATGTTTCTACATATACAAGTGGGATTGATATTTGTATGCTGAGTGGAAGACGGTGAATTGATTCATACATTCATCACCTTTTCCTGCGTCGGCCCTAGCACTTTTTCCTGATTCTTCTGTGCTACTCTTTTTGACCAAGATCACAAGTTAGGCAGGTCAAGTTATGTAGTAATTTCGGAGCAATGAGGGTATTTAGAAATCAGAAATCCACCAGCTGGCAGCAAGGTGGCGAAAGGTCTATTTGGCAGTAAATGTCAAAATCAGGTGGTGTGATTGGTGGATCTTGACGCCTACTGTCAAAAAGACCTTTCGCCACCCTGCTGCCAGCTGGTGGGTTTATGATTTCTAAACACCCTCATTGCCATCAGACCTCCATAACCATACCTAACTATTGTGACAGGGAAACCTGGCCGACAAAATAAAGGTGTACATTCTGCTGCGTAAACGCACCGGAGTGGTTGGTTCTTTACTTAGTAAGTCACCAACCACGGTCACCGTTCGCCTCTTAATTGCATCAATAAAACAATAAATGCATCAATATATCATTGTGTCATACATGACACGGTAATTAAACAAGTTATTATAAAGTGATATTCTATTTTCATTTAGGTTTGTTGTTTTTGTTGCGAATGAGTTACGGGTCAAGGTTCATCAGACAACCTGATAAACTTGAGCAAATGGCTGACCCTTTCTGCAGGACTGACGCAGAGCCTACTCCAAAGTATAAAGACAGAGAAGTAGTCGCTCTTCGGCCATTTAGGAGCGCGCTTCCTATTTAAGGTCGAGGCGCAGACAGTGCGATTCGTACTGGAGCATACTTACGCATTCATAAAACTTTGCTTGTAGTGCGTTCGTTTACGGCTCGCACACATACAAGCCACCCGCGCAATCGCGCAATGTACCTGTGTGGCAAATAAAGGTGGCTAATTTAAGTTTAATTCATTAAATGTATACAATATACATACTCGTACTTACTTACACTTTTATATTATGAACATGTCATAACAAGCTTTTGACAGAGATAACGATATTACACAGCTTTTCATCTACTTCAGAATTCGACCCTATCATACCTAGTGCATAGTTTTGCTTGCTACTTATTGGTATTCTATCGATTGCGAGTTGCGAGAACTCAAATAAAAGAGTCCAATGTTTTTATTTGTAATTATTGTTCCAGTTTCGGGCTATACCACGACACGGAGAAGATAGGCTGCAGCAGACGGGAGGGATCCACGCTTCACATCATGACACCGGTGTTCGAGGCTGACAGCGTGCAAGTGGCGTGGTCGAGGTGCAGCAAGCGAGACGTCACCAACTTCTTGGAGTAAGTTTTTACACCTGCTATGTTTTTATAGGAATTTTGGACGGGATATTTTATGTCTCGTCCCAGACAATATTTGCACTGGTTGCCCGGGACAAAAACAACTCAGAAACCACTCAATATATATTTATTTTTATTTCAACTAAAGCAACTCGCACCTGCATCCATTCAGCTTAACATATATGTAACTATCCTAGCAGTTTAGAAATCAGCTTATAGTATTGTTAGAGTTAACTTTTCCATTAGACATGAGTAGTTCCTGAATTAATGATTCAAATGAAGTATATCAGCCGGTGTCACTGATTCACTAGTTCTGATTCGTATACTTCAAAACTTCTGTAGTGTTCACCATTCATGTATCCTTTCGTAACCTTCGCTACTTATATTTTTTTTCCATCCCTAGATCAAAAGTAAATTTTACCTACGTAAAAACGACTACTTTTGCATGGAAAAGAAAAGGTGGGCTACATGTACTTTTCCTTCATTGCGAAGCCCTGATCAAGAATGGGTCCACATTTTCCTCTGCCTGTCGTGAAATACAACTACAGGCACTCTTTCCTCAAAACTACTATAGAAGGAATGATTTAGGGGATAAGTGAGGCAGGGGAAAGGGAAGACAATTCCTATGCTCTGTACTTTTAGGTACTTAAGAGGAAACAGTAAGGCCGAGAGAATTGAAAATTAAGTATTTGTAAAATGTGTCGCTGTCCCGCACTGCCCGCCTCTCCCCCGCAGAGCGCGATAGAGACAACTGCAGCTTGGACCAAAAATACCTTTTAAAATTTCATGAAAACAACGTTTCGTAGTCCCCTGATTTCTTCCCCAAAACTTAACCTATTTAACTAATTTTCTCATTAAACATTAAAGAAAGGCTTTGGCCGTGTTCCTATGTTTTCCTTTTTAGGGTTCCGTACCAAAATGGTAAAAAAGGAACCCTTATGGTGCGACTCTGTCTGTCTGTCTGTCTGTCTGTCTGTCTGTCTGTCCGTCTGTCACAGCAAGATATCTCAGGATCTACTGATGCTATCGACTTGAAATTTGGAATAGTGTTAAAAACCGCTAATTTGAGCCTATGGAACAGAAAAAAAAACCTATACCTTTTTTACTTTTTTTTTAAAGGGGACCGAAATGGGACGTCTAAAATCAAAAGTTGAGCTAATATATCGAGTGGGATATCAAATGAAAGGGCTTAATATGAAGATTTCAAAACTGTTTTTATTTTTTTCAGTAAACGTGTAGTTTTTGATTTAAGACCAAAAACGTTTAAAATAATACCATTCCCCCCCTATTATCTCCGAATTTACTGAACAGAAAAATCTGAAATAATTACCGATTATTAATATTATCCTAAATATTACAAGAAAAATAAAACGGTTTTTCTAACTTGCAGCGTTTTTCAGAAATTCGCAAAAATCATAAGACAACCTTATTTGCTCCTACTAAACTAACCGCGGCATATGTCGATGTATGGGGACAACAGTTTTACAAGAGCAAAGTTAAGTTTGTCCCACCATACAATTTTTCTTGAATTATTCACGTATCTACTGACGATTTTGTACGGAACCCTCGGTGCGCGAGCCCGACTCGCACTTGACCGGTTTTTTTTTTAATAATCTAGTCAAATTTGTTTTTTGGATGTGTGAACACAGCGGAAAATCTGGCATTTTTTTTAGGTTTTTGAAGGTTAATATCTCTTTTGAGAATCAATTTATCGTAAAAAGGAAAACATAGGAACATATCAATAGTAGCCATAGATTTTTGGACAAAAAATTATTGCTCTACTGGCATTATCCAGGGAGGAAACAGGGGACTACGTTTGTATGGAAAAACTGCCCTCCTGTTTCCTCTTAAAACAAGGTAAACAAAAAAACCACGTGACTAGGGTCATTCAGCCAGTGGTATTGTGCCACAGATACAAAACATTACTTTGATTGTCTGAACGACCCGAGTCACGTGGTTTTTTTGTTTACCCTTTTTAAGTAGAGTATAGGAACGACCAGCGATTGTTCCACCCATAAGAGCATAAAAAGGTTTATAATTAATAAATTATACTAAACAATAAATTAATTAAGTAACAAAATGCTCACAGTAAAGCTTGTTGTAAAAGGCGGCAATAAGATTCCGATTTTCTGATAAGACGTTTTGTTATTTGCGCTTCCGCCATCTTATGCTTAACCTTATATAGTATGTTTAATTAACTTCCCTTAAATATTGCCTTTTTAATAATGTCGAGTGAGATGCGGTAGTTGAAATACAAGGCCTTTTTTCTCCCTAGCGATATATCCCGTTTTCTTTCGGGGTTATACTTTTGATTTGGTAGGTCTTTAGAGAAACAGCCATTTGATATCCGTAATCGCGGTGACGGATCTTCTTTTCCTCAATGTGCCGATTTCTTCACGATGTTTTCTCTCACCGTTCACCGTACTAGCGTTTGGTTAGGTATCTATTAGAGGAGTAACTACTTTATAGGTACCTAAATTACAAAAACTTGTTGTACGAAATATGAATTAATATTTCTAGGTACCATTAGCTTTTCGGTGAAGGAAAAACATCGTGAGGAAACATGCATAGATACGCGAAGATATTCAAAGAAGTATGTGAAGTCCCCAACTCTCAAGGGGCCAGCGTGGGGACCACACAACTCATTCACGTAAAACGGCGCCCAGGGCACTCATCCAAAACTGCGCGCCTTTTTTTTCTGACACCCGGGGCGAATAATTCATAATCCATCAAATGTGAGCTGATGATCGGATTCATTAATAAATCGTTGCTCAACTGAGGTGACAAAGTCAAGAAACTTCTTGACTTTGTCACCTCAGCTAAACTATGTTGATCTTTAATGACTAATCATAAACATAATCGAATATATATTAATAATAGATTTGTATTCATAAGAGTAGCCAACTGTCCGTCCTCGAAAAGGTATTTAAATGTTATCGCATTCCTGACTTTAATGGACGAAATGATATATCGGTCCCGGTTATAAAGTAGCTTCATCTAATTAATTTATAAAACGATTAAAAAATAATTAAATATTATTATGTAGCTCTAAGTTTAATATCAAAAACGGTAAAATTTCGCTGTGGCGTAGCTACGTAGGTACATGCCTGAACAGGGCACGTGGTAAATTTATCAAATGAGGTCCTCTGTTGAAATACCTAGGATATAGGCTACTTGACAGTGTGAAAAATAATGGAAGAATTATGGATATATGTTTTAATTATAAGTATTAAAACCAATTTACGTCAATATTACTAAAAATAAATGGATAATTTATTTATAAAACTCGGATGAAAATTGATTATTTTTTATCTGTCCCCATTTTATCGAAAACGGTTTGGATTGGCCGATGACGTCACACCATAGTAAACAGCATCGACAGCATCTATCAATCCTATTTTTAAAGGTAGAACGTTATGCGATCCTCGTTGACATTTGTCGGTTTACTATCATGTGTCGTCATAGACGCCATATTGTCCGAGAAACCGTTTTGGCGGCTAATTTTAAAAGTGCATTTTTATTTGCTTTTTTCGGAAAAAATACACAAAAGAATTAAAAATTACCACTTTCTGAGTGCTCATCATTAAACAATCGGATTGACTTTTCAGAAACCTGTCAAGTAGCCTATTGCATGCCCGAGACTTAAGAAAGCTCTTTAACAATAAATCCCAGCGTAGGTATATTTTTATATTAGTAGGCCGGTAATGAAATGGTTGTAATTGACGTATATATAGGGACTTAGTCCATAGGCAGGAGTGGCTCACTCCGCGATTTCACCGCGAGGTGCTCGCGGAGGCCTCTCCTCGGGGCCTTAGCCAGCGACCAAAAATTAGCACGCGTTATTCGATAGAGAGAGACGGTCGAATCCGGTGCGTTTCGTCCGCTGGTTGGACCCGAACGTCAGTTTTGTTAGAGAGAGAGAGACTTCTGTACGTAGTACTATTACTAATTCTGTGCCACAGGCACAGATTATAAATAATAAATAAATAAATATTAGGGGACAATCTTACACAAATCGAACTAGTCCCATAGTAAGCTCAATAAGGCTTGTGTTATGGATACCAGACGACGATATATTTAATAGATACAAATACTAAATACATAGAAAACATCCATGACTCAGGAACAAATATTCGTGCTCATCACACAAATAAATGCCCTTACCGGGATTCGAACCCAGGACCTCGTGCTTCGTAGGCAGGGGCACTACCAACTAAGCTAATGCGGTCGTCAATTGAGAATATAAACAGATATTTCAGTGTCGCGCGTTTCCATACAAAAAACAAGAATTCCCAAGTGGGAGAGTTTAGTCACTTTTCAGTACTGTGAAGGACAATTTCTCCTAAAAAGTTGAACTTGGGCAGCTAAAAAAAAATACGTGTCTGCTATTTTAGACTACATGCTCTATAACATATATCAAAATGAATCAATTCGGAGTCGGACAGGGGTACCTACCCTTCCTTGTAACACGAAGTTTTTTGCATGAAAGTATCAAAAGCTATAACTTGAAAACGATGATATAGTTTATTTGGAGAAAATAATATACGTACTTATGCTAAACGATACCACATTTGCAGGAAAGTCCCTCGTTCCATTCCCCCCCTGTATATAAGTCAATGGTTGTAATATTTGCTCACCATCGGATATCGTTAAGGCCAGCTAATTTAATTATTTATTAATGCCGGTTCTAGTCGAAGTCTTAAATCAACATTTATAGTCTATCCGGCTGCGTAAGAGTGAAAAGCCATAAAACTTGATTACAATAGCATGTTTAGTTCGAAAGGTGACAAGTCGTAATACGAACAAGTGAATTTCGACCTAAACACTGTTCTATTAAAGTTTAAAATGCTTTTTATGTTTCAAATACAAAAGATATCTTCACACCTGCATAGGGTTGTCAAAACTGTAATAAGTTAGTAAAATAATACAACATAAATAATTCAAAGGTATATTTAAATATGGCACCTGAGTATGTTCAGCAGTTTTTTTAAATGCTATGGGCCCTATTTCTTTAAAAAGTCCATTGTACACATTTTTAACAATTTGCTTACTCTCGCTATTTAAACGAGTCCGAACACGAGTATAGTCGGGTTTCTGTTTATCTAGCCACGGACGAAACATATTTTTTTAACAAAACAAGTAAATGGCGTATACGCGTAACCACTAAACCAGATTCAACGGAATACTAGTTGGAATAATTCTCGTAGTAATTCCCGATAAGTAGTTGCAACCCTACCCTCCAATGTTATTTATTGCATTTGCAATTTTTGCGCTATCATTTGATATTGTACCTTAGTACTAACCATTACGTTAGCTTTTTGTATACGTAAGAAATCACTTACGCTCTTTCTATAATAGATAACCAATTAGCTCATTTTTATGACTCTTTGCCCTTAAGCCAGCGGTCAGACTACGATCGGCCCACAAAACACTAGAGTTGTTTGTCATTAAACGAGCCTGTCAATAATCATCATAAACGGAAGGAATATAAATTGTTGTGAAGTTTATGGATACGCAATAAATTCTGTGAACAAATCTTTGATAATTTAAAATTTGTACTGTAGTTACCTAATAATTTATAAAAAAATGATAATTTTAAAATAATTGAGTTCAAACATGGTTCAAACTAATCTTTTCAATTGAAAAATGCTATAGTTACTATAAAAATACCCACCTCGGATAAGTAGGTATCTTTGAATAATTCCCTCGTACTGCGAGGCATATACCTACATACCTCCCATCCCAGGTGATCCCATCGTTACACAGTCAGGATCCTTTTCAAACAAAAAAGAATTATCCGACTCGATCCAACGGTTTCCGAGCAATTGGAAAATAAACATAAATAAATAAAGGTAAACAGAGACCCACCAGCCACCACACAAACGAACTGAGAACCAACTTCTTTTTAGGGTTCCGTACCTCAAACGGAACACTTATAAGATCACTTTGTTGTTCATCTGTCAAGTCAAGGCCCTTTATCTCGGGAACGCGTGGAGGTATCGAGTTGAAATTAAAACCACATACTCACATGAAGCTGTGAAAAAGTCAAAAACCTGAAAAATATACATTTGTTATTAAATCATAAAAAATAGGCATAGTCTTTATTTAAAGTATTTACATATATGGAACCCTCGGTGGGCGACTCCGTCTCGCACTTATCCGGTTTTTAGAAATCTGTTCGATGGGCTCGCACTTAAGTAAGATTCCAGACAAAGAGGGACTTTTCGATATATTATGATATTGTTTTGTAAATATATGATGAAAATCGGCACGCATAAATATCCCACAACACCCTTTTGCTACAGCTGTTGTTCCGAACCTGGGGGTAATTACCCCTATATACTTGTCTGTGTTACCTATTTTTTGGAAGGGTAACGATACAAATCTACAGGGGGCCTGTGGGTGATGTGGCAATAAAGGTTAAGAACCACTGTGCTATAGTAATAGAGTAGTGCTAGTGTCACATGTTTCATTATAGTATTATGTTATTGCTGGTGGCTGTACTTACGCACTTAGCTTTATTAACTTGAGCCCTTTTGAACCGCGATTCCGGATTTTATGACACAGTAGGCGTTGAGTGAAATTTACGATTTCACTAACAACACCATCATGTTTATTTGCATCTCTCTTTTGTAAGGTATTGTAAGAAAAACTACGCTTTCTCTGTATTAACTTTGTGTCTTTTTGCAGTAATGGCTTCGGGGACTGTTTGGGCGACGAGCCGTCGAATGAGATCCAGTACCCAGAACTTCCTGCCGGTAAGTCCCCATCCCCATTTTTAGGGTTCCGTACCAAAATGGTAAAAAGGAACCCTTATGGTGCGACTCTGTCTGTCCGTCGGTCACAGCCAGACATTTCAGGGACTACTGCTGCTATCGATTTGAAACTTGGTGTAGACTTAAAAACCACGATCCCGAGCCTACTAGAATAAAAAAACCTTTTTTTACTTTTTTTAAAGGGGGCCGAAATGGGATGTCGGCAATTTAAAGTTGGGTTATTATATCAAGTGGGGTATAAAATGAAACCGGGGCACGTGCAGAAGGCGCCAGTTTGAGGGGGCGCCAAAAAAACAACTAGGTGTGATGATCACACTCATTTAGATCTCGAATATTTAATCGCAGAACCTCGGGTGTCCTTAGTAGGTACTTCCTGTTTGTTTTAGACTGAATATGGAGGCGTTTATAAGGTAATAAAGGAATGGAATGGTAAGAAATTAATAACGCTGTTACAAATACATCGAACATTTCAACGTGGTTGTGGTGCCATGGTTAGCACGTTGTCTTGGCAATACAGAGTCGCTGTTTTTTTAAATATTTGGTCTTTGTATCAATATATGTACATACATAGTGCTGCGATAATGAACACCGACCAAAACAGCAGAAAAAAAGAGCAGGTGAAGGTTGATTGAAATCTATTTTTCACTATACATCATCTAGGTACATCTAGTGTGTAGTAGTAGAATATCTCAGTACAGTTATCTGGTAGACAATAGATGACGCACCGCCCAAGCGCACTATAATACACAATGGTGGATTTGTAGTCTTGGCCGCCCTAGGCCCCAGGCCATGTTGTAAGTCCTTCTTTCTCATCACCATATCATATACATTGGCCGCCCCTAATATTTGGCCGCCCTAGGCCGGGCCTACTGGACTGGTAAATCCGCCACTGACAATACACATTGCGGTATTAAGCCAACACCAGTACGAATCAACACCGGCCTGGAGAGAAATCTCCGTCCTTCCTTTTACCTACGAATCATTTCTTTTCCGGTTCGCAGGAGTTATGTACGACGCGAACAAACAGTGCGTGCTGCTGTTTGGACCGGACGCAACCGTCTGCGACGGCACGGACCCCATAGAGCTGTGCCAGCATCTCTGGTGCGGCATCTCTGGTGCGAACGACACGTGCAAGTCCATGCTCAGGCCAGCCGCCTCGGGTACCACCTGTGGAATCGATATGGTAAGATATTAAGCCTACCTTTCTACCAGAGCTGTGCGAGGTAGCGGATCGGTGGGCGGGGAAAATTCCACCAATACTGGGCCGCGCCAAGCGAGGCTAGGCTCGTTGATTGGTGGATTTTTCCTCGCACATGGATTGTTACTTCACACAGCTCTCGTGGAAACGCAGCCTAACACTAATATTATAAACTAATCAATGACCGGTGACCTGGTTCGACTCCAGGCACCCCCCGGCACATACCCAGTCCGATGTGCGTGTCGGCCGTGTGTAAGGCACACGGTCGGACGCCCTTGGGTGGTCTGGCCAAGCGAACTGGTTCGAGCCCAGTGACCGCAACGGCCAACCACCCGGCCCGACAATCACAATGCCCGAAAGTGGGTTGTGAGTTTGTCAGGTTTAAAAAAAAAAAAAATAATAAAAATAAAAAAAAAAAAAAAAATAAAAAAAAAAAAAAAAAAAAAAAAAACCTCGCTCTCGGAGGTGAAATAAATTAAATGTCTCTTTTTTGCTTCACTTTAGTCGGGTTAAAATTATCAACAAGTACTATATTATACAGACGCCTAAACCAGTGGCGGCGTAAGCCAGCGGGTATCTGTGGCCTTTCCGGTCTACTTTTTGATTTTTCGCCCAATACGGTCCACCGTGTTACCCCCCAGAGCTTGGTACCCCTTACGCCGCCATTGGCCTAAACTGTTCCGAAGGAATAAGCCTCTAATAAGAAAACCGATACAAGAAGATCTCTAAAATGATTACCTTGACCGAGCCAGAGAATTCTTGCGTGCAATCGTGCATTCGACCCTCCCGTGACCTATCTCTCTGCTATTTCCTGGGACTGCAGCAAATGTTAAACATAAGTAGCGGACAGGTGGAGCTTCCCCTGGATAGTCATATCACATGTATAATAATCTCTTCTCTTACAGTGGTGTCAGAATCAGAAATGTGTGCCGAAGGAGATGCCGCCAAAGGCCCGCGACGGTGGCTGGGGCGAGTGGAGCCAGTGGAGCGAGTGCTCGCGCACCTGCGGCGGTGGAGTGGAGACCAAGACGAGGGAGTGCAACAATCCGAAACCTTCCAATAATGGGAAGTACTGCGTTGGGGATCGAAGCCGGTACGTATAGAAGTAGTTTTTAGAGCTTAGCTTGAACTGGGTCATCATCATTATTAGCCTATATACCTACTCTCATAAACGAGCGAGAGTCAATAGGCTGGGTAGCCCCACGCTAGACCACTGTGGATCGGGGATTTCACATACACATATACAGGGGGATTGAACTGAGTACTTCTTATACCTTATACTTATTCCTCTTATTAGGCATTAATTCTTATTTATACATTTACATTATCTTATACTTCTTATTTATACATTATCTTATACACTTTGGTTTGTAGTGGTCAAATAAAACTTCTTCTATTACAGATACCGCACATGCAACAGAGAAAAGTGTCCTATAAATGAGCCAACGTTTAGAGAAGTCCAATGCGCGAAATACAACAATAAAACTGATAAAAACAATGAGACTAATGTTACCGACTGGGTACCGGACAGCGATCAGCGAGGTGAGTCATGTTTTGTTACCTCGACGTTTGTCACGCTAGTGCGCAAAAAACGTAGTTTAGGATTCACGGTTTAAAATTCGACGTAGGTATGTGCTAAAATCGTTTATCTCTTTATTGGTTTCCGCGATTATCACTCATTATAATAAAAAACCCCGCGACCACGAGCGCTGAAAAGTGTTAAGAAACATCGGGACGTAAAAATGAAGTATTATAAAGTTGATTTATTATCTTGTTTATTTTAACTCGTAGATAAACCGTGTGATCTTCAATGCGTACCACGCAATGGCAATAACTTTGAAGTACTACTACCTGGGTATGTGGCCGACGGAACCCCTTGCTGGTCAACTGGCTCAAGGGATATGTGCATCTCAGGTAAGTGTAAAGAAAACTGCTATTTGGAATTTAATGACGGTATCGCATAACTCAACCAAAGTGCATCACCACATAATGGTAATAGCCACACAGCTACACTGTAAAAATTGGTAATGTTTTACCGGCTCAGATGTTTAATAGAGCATGCGCCATTGGGACTAATGTCTAAGATGCAGTGAAATAGTGCTTTAGGCCAAAATAAGAGTGAGTACAGTTACAACATTGTCCTTTATTTTAGGTGTGTGCTACAAAGTTGGCTGCGATTGGATCGTGGGGTCGGATCTGGAGGACGATGCGTGCGGCGTGTGCGGCGGCGATGGGTCTGCGTGCAAAACCGTGCAGGGCATTTATAGCAAGGGCACCACTAAACAAAATGGCTTTAGTGAGGTAGGTGTTGATTGCAAAATTTGCAAACCATGCTTACCTGGCATTTTCAAAGCAAAAACCCCGCGTGGGGTTAATGAGACCCTAATACGCAAAGCTTCTATTTTTCATTTTAAAAACCGTGCAAGGCATCTACAGTAAGGGCACCACTAAACAAAATGGTTTTAGTGAGAGAGGTGTTGATTGCAAAGCATGCTAACCTGGCAATCCTGGCATTTTCCTAGCAATTATTACGCCGTGCGGGTTTAATGAGACCTCACTGCGCAAAACTTCTATTTTTCACTCTAAATGGAATTAAATATATAATATATATGGCAGCGCAGCAGAAAATTGTTGAATGAAACCACTGTTGATATCGCGACACTAGGGGGCTTCCCTGCTCCTAGTGCGCGGTGTCATATGTCTATACGTGACAATAGCTACAAGATATGAGCCATTTACACAGGGGCGTATTTACCCTAGGGCCATCCGGACTATGGCCCGGGGTGCCAATCCGCCAGGGGCGGCGTAACCGCCCCTGGCCGGTTGCATCTTTTTTGGTTTTGGTCCCATTCAACCAACTTTTACTTCTGGAACGGCGAAACTTATTGGCCCGGGGTGCCAATTTTCAAAATACGCTCCTGCATTTACAGCAAGTTATAATCTTGAATTTAAAAAGTGTTTCTTAAGTAAATGCAATGGATTTTTATATGGTAAGGATATAGTTTGCTTCGATAAACTAATTTTAAATATTTACAGGTTGCCGTGATCCCTGCCGGATCAAGAAACGTGAAGATTCAAGAGAAAGTTAGTCCTGGAAACTACATTTCTATTGGAAGTGCGCGAACGAGGAAATTTCTTCTAAACGGAGCTCGGTAAGATGAAAACCGAAAAGTACAAAAACTAAATGCCTCGGACGGGACTCGAACTTGATGGCAATATTGGTAACATGTAGAAACCGTTCCGTAAAAAAAATATCCGAACAGTATTTGGTCACAAAGTATTCATATATTATATTCATATAGTCATTCATCAGTACATTGCGACCAAATTATAACTACATATCTGTATGTGTTGTGTTGTAAATGTTTCGACACTGCAACTAGCTTTACCAAGTCTGACTCGATTATATATCGCGTCCACAAATAGTTGTCTGGGGTTACGGATTGACTTGCCACACAACATTCCCGGGAAGTTGTATGAAGTGCAATAAACTATTTGAATTTCAATATTGAATTGTCCTCGAGGTTTAAGTCTCCCTATAGCAGATGTGGTCCGCCTGTGTCAGGTGCCTTTGCTTGAATTAAAAACCATAAAATTATGAAGGGTAAGGAGAAGTATCTTATATGAGGGATCAATGGAAAAAGTGTCCAGCTAAAAGTACTAAATAATAGTCCAAAATCTCCCCAGAATGGCGCTAGCGTGCGCTGATAATGAGGTAGAGCTAAGGTTAATATTTTTGGTGGCTATTAAGCCCATTGGTATATTTAATAAAGCGGTAGTAGGTATACCAATCTAATCCATCTGCAATACGCCACCAGTATTTAGCACTTTTCGACGGACACTTTTCGTTACACAGGGAAGATTCTCCGTACGTCTACCATCCATAAATAAAAAAATAGATAGCTGACTTTTATATATCCCTTACCGATTTTCAACTCCAAAAAGGTGGTCCTCATTCCTTTTTTCTTTTCAGCAATGCTACTTTGACTGAATACTTCGTAGCAGGATCACAAGCGATCTACGAACGAGACCGCGATTGGGAGAAAGTGAAGATTCCAGGACCGATCACTGAGGACATTAAAGTTTATGTAAGTACCTAACTTTTAATGTGGACATTAAAGTTTATGTAACTATTTAACTTTAGAAGCTGCAAAAAACGGCTTGGTGCATAATTTTACGGTTAAAAGCAACAGCGTGGTTTTTTAAACATTAAGTACCTTCCATTCTCTAAATTGACTGACGAAAATTCTCTAGTTAACACAATACAGCAGTGATTGAAGTACCCGGATCTTCCGCTAGTCGTTATTTCTGGTTTTTTGAGAGTTCTCGTGTCACGTCGTGACCGGGATAAGCGACATGTCGCGCAATCAAATATGTATAATTGACGTCGTGGAAGCAAACACTTTAATAAAGTACATAATATGTTTTTATGGAAAACCGATCGATTCGAATCACCTTAAGATAGTTTTCCACGTAGTTCAACGTTATACATTTTCACAGCAACGAATTTACCGCGGCAACCACCGCAACCCCGGCGTGACGTACCAGTACACGGTGGACCGCAAGAACGGTCGGCCGCGCCACCACTACCGCCTCAGCGACTGGTCGCCCTGCTCCGCCACCTGCGGCCGCGGCCGCATGTACCGCCGCCACGAGTGCGTCGACGAGCGGGGCCGTAAGTACATTGCATTACCGTTAATCGTGGCGACATCTAGTGTTAAGGGATAGGACAACTCAACTCCACCAGTGGGCAACAGATGGCGCTCCGTTTTGACGCGTGACGTATCTCCTTCGAATTATTCTACCGACGTGACGCACCAATACACGGTGGATCGCAAGAACGGTCGGCCGCGCCACCACTACCGCCTCAGCGAGTGGTCGCCCTGCTCTGCCACCTGCGGCCGCGGCCGCATGTACCGCCGCCACGAGTGCATCGACGAGAGAAGCCGTAAGTACATTGCATTACCGTTAGTGGTGGCGACATCTAGTGTTAAGGGATAGGACAACTCAACTCCACCAGTAGGCAACAGATGGCGCTCCGTTTTGACGCGTGACGTATCTCCTTCGAATTATTCTACCGACGTGACGGTGACGTACCAGTAAACGGTGGACCGCAAGAATCTACGGCCGCACCACTAGCCATAGTGACTGTTGAGTTTTTTACCACAAACAAATAATAGGTTTTGAGACTATCAACTTCCTACTGGTTAGTTTGCCGCCATCGCCTAGACAATATGTGGCGTTTCGCGGGTACCTTATGGACGCTGTCGACTGCGACTTGCGACTCCATTACTACAGGACATCAAGAAAGAAGGACGCGAGTGACAACGTCCATAAGGTACTTTTACCAGCGAAACGCCACATGTAATTACTGCAAAAATGTTTTCGTTATTCATTTTGCTTCTGCCCTGCAGCACCCAAGTAACTTCCTATCTTTTCTGAACAGGCGTAGTGGACCCGACGCACTGTGACCAACAGGAGCAGTTCGGGCGCGGGGCGCTCGTGCAGCTGTGCGAGCGGCCGCCGTGCGCGCGCACGCACTGGCGCGTCGACTCGTGGCAGCGCTGCTCGGCGTCCTGCAGGTTACCGGTAACACGAGTATACTATAATAATGCACATACACTACACTAACACACACACGCACAGACTACACTAACCACAGACCACTAAACCTAAAGACTTCGCTTCGTAGGATTGTTTAATTGAAACCGATTCTGCCAAAACTAAAGGGGCGCGGGAGACGCGACGAGCGCTTACCGCACTGTGATTTGCCGATTGAAGGTCAAGTGGGCGTGTAAACAAAATGTCTGCCGGCCGCTAGTGATGTGACGATGATCGATGATTAGAGTAGTAGCTAAATTAATAAAACAACCCCGACTTTCAAAGTCTTGTTTATCAAAATACAACTAACTAAATACAATAAAATTATCATTCATTCAAACATAGACTTACATACCTACTCTATTACACTTCACTGTTTTATAACTATTTTTAAATACTGACAGCAAAACTCTACGTCCATTGATTGTTACTGGCATTATCATTAAATATATTGTTAATTCTTAAAAATAAAACTTTATTATAAATTGGTATTCATTTGAGCTTAATTGTAATAATTAATGCCACTATGATTTAAGTGCTGTTGAATAATACGTTTGGGCACCGTAGGCACGGCAATAAATTAGCTAATTTATTGTTTGTTATGTGAGCACTTGAGGGCAGACTAGGCGAGCACTTGAGGCAACAATTATTCTTGTAAGTTTGAGTGTCAACGAAATACTATAACGGTAAACATTGCCTTTACACAACTCAGCTGATAACGAAGAATCAATATAGTTGGTAAGTGAAGCGTAGGGATGGCATTAGGACTTAAAAGTCGCCTGTTGCCAGATTTTGTCTATCTAAAATATTCTGATTTAAAATGGCGAGAACATACGATACTTTGTTTTGTAGCATCAATCCACATTTCCTTTATGTTAGGACACTTCGTAAACCTTAAAAAAACAAACACATTTTAGTTGACATGCTTTGAATGATTTATAATGTAACACTGCAGACTTAAAAGACAATTTACCAATTTAAATTTATAAATAATAATTAGACGCGGCTGCGCGCAAATACTTTGCCCATATATGTACATATGATGGATAATATTTAGAGATTTTTAAATTACTTGCGATGTATTGCATATTTCATGTTATCAGTTATCGAAAGTAAACCAACACATACTATGGACATCACTAGTTCGCACTTAGTAATGCCACGTAATGGTAGACAAGGAAGGTGCTATTATTCGCATAGCGTGATAGAAAGAGACTTTGTTAAAAGACATCAACGAGTGACTACGGCAGTCTAGAGAACTTTATTTGATAATACGCTTATTTAATTAGTAATTTTATTGAAATCTGCTTACCTGTAAAATAAAATTCCATCCTTTTGCACGCCAGATGTTTTAGTGTTTTTGCCACACAATTTCACGTAACAATAATGCATTTTTAATCATGTTACTTACGCAACTTCCGAGAACAGACTGAAGTTAGTAACGGGGGCGTGTCTCAATCTTGTAGTAAATTTGCCGTATGAGTGGCAGCGGGGGTCGCCTGACTATGCGACGTCTTTAGGTTTAGTGGTCTGTGACACTAACACACTAGGGCAGGGGTCTCCAAACTACGGCCCGCCAGCCGTTCCAATCCGGCCCGCGGGAAGAAAGCGGGAGGGCCTATGATTCGGTCGGCGGCACAGAATAGGAATAGTGCTACGTACAGAAGTCTCCTCACAGAAGTCGCACAGTAAAGTACCTACAGATGATGTGAGACACAGTAGAGCATGGATTTGGAGGCACCCCAGGCTGGAGGTCCGTGGCGGACCGCGTCTACCACCCCACGCTTAGTCAGCCACTGTTTTTAACTGCTAATTTATTGTTGCGATCGGTTGCGGTCGCAGATTATCGGCGACGATAAACCTTTTGAACGGTCAAGGGCGAAGCAATACGCCGTGCCACTGACGCCACAGGGGTAAAATAAAGATGGGTAAAGAAATAATGCCAACATAAAAGTGGGCTGTTTTTCAATAGGTTTTCGTTAAAAAAAACGTTGACGGCTAGGGCCGTCATTCACGATTAACGCTCAGGTCAGTCACGATTTTCCGTTGACGGCTGTGGCCGTCTGTGGCGGTCAAAGGGTTAAACATTTGTTTTGTTACAGGGCAAGGAGCCAACGAAACAAAGGAGAGTTTACTGCGTGGACAACCTTACGAATCAATGGCGAAATGACGCCGAATGCGACGCGGCAATGAAGCCGATTACGACTATTATCTGCGCCGACATACCGCCCTGCTAAAAGCTCCGAACCATGAAACTTGAAACGAAAGAACCACAGAACTTAACTGTGCCCAGGTTAACAAAACTTGTGGCAAATGAAAGCGAAAGAGCTTCAACTGTGCCGAAGTTTGGCAAGCTTGTAAAAATGAGAGCGAACGAATTGTAGCCGTGCCCAGGATAGACAAAGCTTGTAACGATTGATAGCCCGGGGATTTTATCCATGCTCAAGTTTGGCAATAGGGATGACGACTGAGTTAAAAATATATAATTCTATTTAGTCCGTCAGTTAGATTATGGAAAAATATGGGACACGTATTTTTTGGTTTATCAAAATATTAAAAATCGACAAAGTTATAAATCATCAAACTTCTGAAGTGGGGGCTTGTGACGTCACTCGAAACTTCTAAGGACTCTATCTTCGTTTTTTTTTGTTTGTCAAACAAAAGAAAAAATACGTGTACAAATTTTTTTAATAATCTAACTGACGGATTAAACAGTTTTTTCGTCTAGCCTAGTTCACCAAATTTCACGTTCAGTCCGCTCCTGATGAGCGAGGAACGTTTGGGGCACACACGAAACCTAAACGCAGAAATCTGTGCAATAATGATAACGAAACGATACCTACAAGGACACTAAAGTGACGTGTGGTATCGAAAGACATTAGCGAATGTGACGATATGTGAACCAGTGAATAGTGTTTGTGAATAGAACCCATCGAATAAGGTTACGCGTTACTCGAATAGCCGCGTGGCTCCGAATCTCGGGTACCCACCTGTCTAGCTGGCACAGGACAGCCGCGATATGTAACAACCAATCGGAACGCGCGGCTGTAACGCAGCGCAAAATCCGCGCCTTCTCATTGGCTGTTGGGTCGCGGCCATCTTGTCCTAGCCGCGCTGAGGCCCATACCACTATACTGCCATATTATGTAAGAAATTACTAGTTGTAACATAGTCTTCGCTTAGATTAAACAACTAATACATAATTATATATTCTGTAACATCAGTATTAAAATGGTGTATTTATATCTTTAAATAATTCAGAAAGTAATGTGGAATACGATTAGATACTTTAAATTTCGGACCAAAAATATTTTAAGCAATCAAATTCACGTTGCCATAGGTAATCATGATTACTGCCAATTTTTTTACTAACCCCACTTGCATTAACTTAGAATCAGATTGTAAATTATACTACAAACTATTTTGCCGCTTAAAAAAAACTGTTGTAACCACTTTGGGTATCTCGAAAGAAGATTAAAGTTTTTGCAAGTGCGAGATGAACTAGACGTAAGTTTTGCTGCAATATCTCCGATCCGTGGTTTGCACCGCAAAATAGATAAGTGCAAATGAAATGTGTACCTAATAATAGTTTTTAGTGCGTTTAGTAAAAGAAATATGAATGGTTCAAATAACAAAGCCTATGGGAACTACAGCTAGTCAAGTCAATGGCACATGTCCTGCGTTATGTATCTGGTCAGAATAAAATATTGCAAATCCTGCACATTTTCACCAGAAATCGGAATACGTACTGCAATAGAAGTAGACAACTAGTTCCTTATAGTACTCACATGGGGTATATATTTATATAGCACAAGTCACGCAATCTGAATAAGGGCTTATATAACCCTTATGGCGCTTGAACTAGACGTAAAATGGCTGAATAAGCTCATAACCTCCTGCCTAAATACATATGTAATTTTCAAAGGATGTAATTTAAATGTTTATCAAAAACATTTGTTTTGTTTATTTGGAAACTAGAAAAAAATAAATTTAACACTATTCCATGTCATGTAGATTCAAATTTCATTGTCAATTTTGCATGTACAAGCGTTTGTTGACAAATTGCGTAGGTATTGGCAGTTACGACACTATTTCTGCATTTAAAAACAAAGAGTTTGAAATTTCTTGGCGATAAAATAATTAACTTGGAAACTTACTTCTACTTTTCAAGTTTTCAAATTTTGCTAAATCCTTAAAATAAAATATTATTTTTGTGATAATTTGCCGTCTTACACAGTATCTTCACATATAATACAATGATACATGTATTCATATCTCTAAATCCTGCAAAGTATTCCGATCTTTGATAAGTCCAGCCTCTAGTCGTTGGGACATCGCATCTGAGATAGTTCTGCGAACTATCCGCACATTCTGAACAATTAACTTATAATAGTATTAACTATAGTTTCAGTCGTTTCGTATAAAACGGCTTGTGAACGACTTAACTGTTACCTGCATTTGTGTATCCTGAATTGAAAATTCATGCAAGAGCGAAATGTCTATGAATAAGTGTACCTATGTGTCCTTAATTATTAAGTGACTATGCATAATTATAATTGTAGTTACGTTTATTTATCTCATACCTATTTTTATATTACTATAATTTTCTAAATGAATTGTAATGGTTACTGATGTTTCAGTTCTAAGACTCGTCAGGAAACTTCGCACGCGTTATGGATACAGAGACTCACTTTAAAATATACCTATCTATTATTATTTTCGACCGTAAATCTATTGACAATACGATCGAATTTCGAATAGAGATTCTTTTGGGTCCATGTATCACTAAACGTGTTTTGTCGATCGATTCATATACACAATTTTAATTTCTGTAAAGCTTTTGGATTAACTGTTAGTTTCACGCGTCGTAACTTGTTTGTAATAGATATGTTTACAATTAAAATGTCACATTGATGTATTAATTATAATTGTGTATGTAATTAGACATGGCAATAAACTTTACTGTGCATTGTTTTAATTAAGTCTTTTAATTTCGTGAACACCTCAGATAGTTTAACATTCACCCAAGCGCCCGCCTAGCGAGCGCTCGTAACTTTTGCTCAGATACCGGCCTAGCGTACACCGTGAACAGGCCTTATATTTCGAAAAGTTTAAGAGTACTATTTTTTTCACCTAGGTATTTCGTCGGTACTATTTGGGTACTATTTATTGGCTGCATCAGATTCTGAATATCTTTACGGTGTACGCTATCTTGACGGACACGTTCTTTTCGTACCGCATTATTTTTCTCACGATCCCGCCTAGCGGGTGCTGCTGCATTTTTAGTCTGGTTGTGAAAGTGTTAAATACAGCAGAACATATGTTTGAGCAAGCTGGAACAGATTTGCCTCGATTTTTCTTTAATCAAAAATAAAAAATATATATATTTAATCTTTGAGAGCAGAAGACCTCAAGTGTGTTAAAAGAGGCAAGCCCATGGGCGTAGCGAGGTACGGGACCAGTATAAGTAATAGTACTACATAAAGAAGTTTCTCTTTCTACCAAAACTGACGTTCTGGTCCAACAACCGGACGGAAGGCACCGGATCCGACCGTCTCTCTCTATCGCATAACGCGTGCTCTTTCTGGTCGGCGGCTAAGCACTAAAATTTGGTATGTAGTAGGTGCGCGGCGAAATCGCGGAGAGCCACTCCTGGTACGGTCAGGGGGGCTGGTGCATCCTAGCTACGCTCTTGTGCAAGCCGGTAGGAAACGAGTTACAGTAACACCACACCACCGCCTTACAAACATATATACTGATTAAGTAGGAACTTTTGCAAAAACACAAAATAGACAAAAGGTAAAAGATACGACATAACCAACTAAATAGGAAAGAGGTGCTAAGACATGGGTGTACTAGTATAAGTACTGGGTACTGAATGCATAGACGAATTGTGCTAAGAGTAGAATTTCAAAGATAAGAACCCGAGACACGTCAAAGTAAAAGTGCTTTCTTTCTTAAAAGAATTTAATACAAAAAATCATCTGGAATAATCGTTCGTAGATCACAGTGCTTTTGAGAAAATTAATATTAAAAGTTAACCAAACATCTATCCACACCTCGTAATTGAAAATTACATTTCTCTGGCTATAAATATAAAGGGCTAAGTTCAACCCAAGTAGCACACAATCTGTATTAGTACATTACACAACTAGGGTGGTAATACAAAGAAAGTCCGAGATGGCAGATGTTTGAGGCCAGAGCCGCAGGCGAGGGACGTAAATATGCGATCGAGGGCTTTCTTTATTACCTCCCGTGTTATGTACAGCATTTTATGGCCAGGTGTGGCATAAAAGAATTTTATACGGCTATTAAACCTCCAGTTATAGCGATATAAGGGCTGAATAAGCTATTATAGAGTGCTGGTGTGCTACTTAGGATTTTTTGCTTAATAAATATTACAATGTAGACAAAGAGCAAAAAGTAAATGTGTCGTTATCAAAAAATGTTAATCTCATTAATTCAACGAAAATAAAGTATAAATGGTATGGCAATTTTCGTTACACAAAAATTAACATTTTGTTAAATTAATCCCTTAATTAAGGACATTCTTTTAAACGACCCAAATAAGTGTTGTAATCGACTTCACCATTTAGCATGCTTAGCCGACGTTTAAATACATATCACTGAAATAAGCTTGCCTTTAATAAAATATACATTTCTGTAACAAAGATATAACTAAAGGTTTTTTATTAAAGAAATTTTCATGTTCGTATTTTCAAATATAAAATGGCTGACATGATGGTAGAGTCAGACTACGCTAAGTCTGCAAAGGTCGAAAAAAGGTTTTATTGCAAAAAACACACATGGTAACATCACAAACAAGATGATTAATTAGTCTTGATACTTGGCAAATATCCTTCCGTTTAATAAGTATATAATATGTACATACCTACTGGAATAAATATTCGGGACAGTCTTGCACTAATTGATTTAGTTCCAAGCAAACTAAGCAATGCTTGTATACATGTACATATTTAAATAAATTATTTAAATACATTGTAGTTATCTAAGAACCTAGAACAAATCGTTTAGTTTGGTTTTAACTAGATCGATGTGTGCAAGATTTACCCAGACATTTATTTTAGTAGGTATGTAGACACACTTTGTAATAAACGGAAGAATTATTGCCAAGGACCAAGATTAAATAATCCTCTTGCTGTAGTTACCGCGTGTTGCCATATATATATTTTTTAATAAAACCTTTTTTCGACCTCTGCAAACTTAGCGTAGTCCGACTATATTTAAGAAAAAACCTCCTAATATATATTATTGAAAAACCAAATCTCATTTCACAGATTATAACTGTTTAATATGGAAGTCCATGTGCTACTGATAGGAAAAAAATACTTGGTGGATATTTCTAAAATAACTCTTTGTAATAAATACCTACCTACCTGCATGTAGTTTTAAATATATTCAATTATTATGAAAACTAATGAATCTCCTAAAGTACTTGTTGGTAAATTATTTAATTTCATGTATAAAGTTTTTCCAAAGGGCCCCGCAATTTTTAGCTTAAAATACCCAAATAACTTGTTTTCACGTCTCTAAATAAATGATTTAATTACTTCGTTAATCAAAATAATTAACTAAAAACTAAATAGAGATCAAACTGAGAATTACGAATCACATAATCTTACTCATTAGTTTGAGACTTTTGGATATGCTATTCGTTCGAAATGTTTATTTTATTGTATTCAAAATCACTACCTCACATATTAATGAGGTTCTTTTAATATTATCTTCCTGCTATTTTGATGTTATCAACGTGAAAATACATTTATTGTATTTTTACACATTAATACAATTAAATTGTTATCCTTACACAATAAACATTTATAACATTTAAACTATATCTACTACATTGAATAAAAACTAAATGACTTTCAATTGACCTCTTGAAATAATTAGCGTCGCAAACATAATTATCAACGGCTTTCTTTAATATTTACGATCAAAAATTAAAAAATGCCTAAGCATATGGGTATATATCCTATGCATTATAATCACTCAAAATAATCCTGTTACAAAATCAGCTTTCTCAATACATCAGACCACATAAATTACATCACATGATTATTCGCGGTTTTGCGATTTTTGAATAATTTTAATTTAACTCGATAGCAAATGCAAGCTGCAAAGAATAATCGTTAGGCGTCAGACATTGCTTTTACAAAAATAAAAATAATAAAATTCGTTTCGGCAATGTAGGCATTTATTTCCATTTATTTTACTATCACTTTTTAGTTCTTTTTAATTTAATCTCTTCTCAGGCAGTCCCCGAGCTCGATTCTTTTGTTATTAACGCTTCGGACGAAACATCAAAGCGTATATTTTTCTTTCTAGTGTGATTTTTCTGAAAAAAATATAGACAAACACGTCAGCCACATGTGATGGTTATTAATAAGCAGAGTAAAGAAACTGGTATTATCTATCTTCAAAAATAGTAAATTTAAGTATATTAATTTAGTATTATTATAAATACTAGATTATTACAATGTACACGTATTTTATGCAATGCAATTTCAATGCACTGCAATTTGAATTAAATTATGCAATTTCTTGATTCAATCAATGGATCCCTCCCTACTAGGGATCTAACGAACGAGATTCCCTAGCTATCGATCACAGCTAATTTAGACCATGAGTATTCGTCCAATGCCAAACTCCGAAGCCACAGACATAACCATCAGCGGACAGAAACTCGAATACACAGAAGAATATGTGTATCTAGGGCAAATTATATCACCAAGGGATCAAATGTCCAAGGAAATAGACAAGAGAATCGCCACTGGGTGGAAAAAATTCTGGGCTTTGAAGGAAATTATGAAAAGCAAAGAACTAGGCATCAAGATAAAGAAAAAGACGTTTGATACTTGTATTCTCCCCTGCATTACTTATGGCTGCGAAACCTGGGCTCTGACAAAAAAACACAGGGACAAACTTGCCAAATGCCAAAGAGCCACGGAGAGGAGCATACTAGGATTAAATAAAACTAAAGGATAAAGTCAGGAACATAGACATCAGGTGCAAAACAAAACTAACAGACATTGTTTAATATTTGTATGGCAACTATCTTAGAATTAGAATTAGTTTCTCACTAGAGGTCCTTTCGATGCAAGTATGTCTACGGAAGCCGCGCGCGCCATCTAGCGTGGCCGTTTACATCAGTCAGTGCATGATAGACTGTCCTACGGTGTGCATGCTGTCTGCTTTTCGCCACCAAAAGACGCTCACTTTCACGAGGACTTTCCTTATATACTTTCTACCATTTGTGTGTGTGTGATTACGGTGTGTGGCAAAGCTAGTAAGACCTAGGCATAGCAGGAGCCCGGCGCTGGTGCTGTCAGTGCTGGAGTGGCTGCTTCATCTGAGTTCCAAAGGTGAGCGAACGATTCTTTCTCTTTGATTGTTGCCTTTGTTTTGGGTCTTACTTTCACCTTCATATTATTCTATACATAATTGTGGTTCATTCGACCGGATATATATATTAATTTGAACAAGAAAAATAGCTTGTGAAATACAGTGCATTTAGTACAAAATAGCATTCTTTCGTAGCCGTCTTTTACAAAGAATCAAGTGTTAAAATCTATCTTTAGTACTGTAACATAGATATAAAGTTACGTTTTAATAATACAGTAAAAATATTAAACGTTAAAATTACATATTTGTCGAAATTGTAGTACGTATTATATTTTCATTCGCGGGTAGAAGTCGCCCGCTTCGCATTCCATAGTCTGTCGATGTTCGAGAAATAAGTTCTTTACGCGCTGTGCAATTCTTGTAAGCACTTTCAATAGGGCGTAAGTGCGATACATTTTATAGTGTTCAACCTTAATACTGAGGAGTACAGTTCAGATTTCTATAGCACATTTATTTACGCTGTTAGTAGAAAAATAAAGTTGATTTAAATTGTTGTAGATGATTCGTTTTTTCGTCTATTTATTGTGTTTATAAGCGTAAAACATGTCTGAAATTGATAAATCTAAGCGTGCGCTTGCGCTTAAACGTTTAAATGATGCATATGTTTGTGCAAAACGGTGTTTAACTAACCCCGAGTTAAAACCGCGTTTTAAGGTTCATGTAGACAGGTTGGAAGGTTTAGAAAAAATGTTTGATGAGAGTCATACAAAAATAGGCGCATCCATAACGGAGGCACAGGAACTCGCCGACTATGAGGAGACGAGACAAGGGTTTGACGAGACCGTCATTGATATTTTGGCGATTAGTTCTCAATTATTTCGCGACGAAATAAAATTGGTTTCTGACGGACATTCGACGGCCTCGCGGGACTCGCGCGGCGGGTCCACGGGCAGCAACGTGCGCATGCCACGCCTTTCTATTCCTATTTTTGAAGGAGATTATAAATGTTGGGGAACGTTCTATGATTTGTACCGTACCTTGGTACACGAAAAAAGTGAAATTTCTAAAATTGAGAAATTTCAATACTTAGTCGCGTCTTTGAAAGGAGAACCGTTAAATTTAATAAAGGCTTTTCCTATTTCATCTGAAAACTATGATAGTGCGTATGAAACTTTAGTGAAGCGTTACCAAAACAAACGTCAGCTAGCCTTTCTAGCGTGGCATTCTATTACTACTGTAAAGTTACAAAATAACACTGCGCAAGCTTTTAGATCTTTGTTGGATACATTTCAAGAAAATTTAGCGATTTTAAAAACTTTAAATTTACCGACTGTTGAATGGGATTTCGTAATTTTTTATACATTGCTTTTGAAATTGGAACCTTCTGTTCGGAAAGAATTTGAAATGACGGTGACGTCGGAGGATATCCCGAGTTATCAATCATTAGAAGAGTTTGTAGAAAATTATTGCAAGGCTTTGGAGCACGCCGGAGCGAGTGTGGGTTCCGTTCCCGGTGGAAGCACCCGTCCGCCTGCCAACGCCACGCGTCACAACCACGCCGTGGCACCGTGGCAACGTTTCAAACAAACGACTTTAGTAGGGAATCAGCCGTCTCCTTCTCCTACTACCCCACCGCCCCCGCCTTGTCAA
Source organism: Eudemis profundana (assembly GCA_947034925.1). Classification (NCBI taxonomy): domain Eukaryota; kingdom Metazoa; phylum Arthropoda; class Insecta; order Lepidoptera; family Tortricidae; genus Eudemis; species Eudemis profundana. The sequence continues at coordinate 6,077,928 of OX344809.1, forward strand.
TTCTGCGGTAAGAAACATTTTCTTGCGCACTGTCCGGAATTTCAAAACTTAACTGTTGATCAACGGTCACCCGTAGTGATGAATAAAAAACTGTGCTACAACTGTTTGCGCCCAGGCCATGCGGTGTCAAACTGTCCTTCCAAGAGTTCATGTCGGTCATGTGGTCACCGTCACCACTCCTTATTGCATGTCAACCGTAGTGTACAAAGTGAGAATAAACAACATCCTAGCAACCCCGGCACCACCTATAACGCTCTCGGTGTCCAGGGACTTTCTACTATCGCATCGTCGAATTCAACTGTCCTGCTGTCTACTGCTCGCGTAGATATTTTAGATAAATGGCGTGCCTTTCACGCCGTTCGAATTTTGCTCGACTCGGGTAGCCAGGCAAACTATATTACTCAGAGCCTAGCGCACCGACTAGGTTTAACTGTCTCGAGCACCGCCCCATCTGTTTTTGGTTTAGGCAACGCGTCTACGCATGTATTGGGTACCGTCCAATGCACTATCCGTCCTGAGAATCAACAGGGCAAAGAACTGTCTTTTGAAGCCATTGTCATATCGCGAATCTGTCACGACATGCCGTCAGTTACTGTGGAAACCAGTTTTTTGGAAAAATTAGGTTTCATCAAGCTCGCGGACCCTGATTTCTACTCTCCAGGGCCGATAGACATCCTTCTTGGTTCCGAACTGTGGAATGAAATCTTCCTGCAAGGTGTGATCCCTGGTGGGGATGAGCAACCTGTAGGGTTGAATACTGTCTTCGGTTGGGTTTTTTTGGGCCGCTCTCGTTGCCTTGAGAGCATCCCATCCCTATATTCCAATCTCTCGTCTGTCCAAACTCTCCACACATCAAACGCCGATTTAGATGACGACTTAAAACGGCTATGGGAGATCGAAGACGTTCGGCTCCCAGAGAAAATACTGTCGCCGGAGGATACAGCTTGTGAAGAGAGCTTCTCCTCGACCCATCAGCGCGACCCGGCATCGGGAAAATTTATTGTGGAACTGCCTTTCAGAAGTGCCGAGCCCGTGTACCGGAACATGCGTTCTATCGCTGTACGCCGTTTTATGAAATTAGAAGTACGTCTAACGAACGATGTCACTTTACGTACGGCCTATAATGACTTTATGCGAGACTACTTGGATAGTGGTCATATGTCAGAGGTGCCTTCTTCTGACACCAACTCTGACGATTCATATTACATACCCCACCACTGTGTGCAATCCCCTACGAGCGTGCCGTCGAAATTTCGTGTCGTTTTTGACGCTTCGGCTCGGGACGGGGAGGGGCTATCCTTAAATTATACACAGCTGACCGGACCGAAACTTCAAAAGGATATTTCAATTATCCTCATGCGCTTTCGTCTGCACACTGTGGTTTTCACGGCAGACATTCGGCAGATGTACCGAAATATCATCTTATCTGAGAGGCATCGAGACTTTCAGCGCATTGTGTGGCGCTTTCACCCTGACGACGAACTAAAAGACTACCGCCTAAATACTGTAACGTATGGGGTATCATCATCTCCGTTCTTGGCACTTCGTACAATTCAACAGCTGGCTGATACGGACGGTCAAGCCTTTCCTCTAGGGGCGAAAGCACTATCTACCGACACGTACGTTGATGACATTCCGACTGGTGCTGCGTCGATCAGTGAAGCGCTTGAATTGCAAGCCCAGCTGATTGATTTGCTGTCAAGGGGTGGCTTTGAGCTCCGAAAATGGTCAAGTAACCATCCCGATTTGCTGAGCCATTTGCCACCTGAGCATTGTGCGCCTAAAGCTGCTACGTCGTTCGATGCGGACTCTCAAGCTGTCGTAAAAGTACTTGGGTTGAACTGGGACTCCTCGTCTGACCAGCTCAAGTACAAGGTCAACCCGTCTCCAAATCAGTGCACGAAACGACAGATACTTTCAGAGCTTTCTCGTGTATTTGATCCATTAGGGCTGCTGTGCCCTGTTATCTTTCTGGCAAAATGTCTAATCCAACGTCTGTGGCTCTTGGGTTTAGACTGGGACCAGGAGCCCCCCGAAGAAATAACTGCTGTCTGGCGTCAATTTTCTACCCAACTGGGTAACTTATCAGGACCTGCCATACCACGACGGATCACCCACCCCCATGCGGTTGCTTATCACCTCCATGGGTTCGCCGACGCTTCTTTGTCTGGCTATGCTGCTGTCGTCTATCTGCAAGCCGAACTTGATGATGGGTCCTCTGTCACCCATTTGGTATGCGCAAAATCACGTGTGGCACCTACCAAGCGTATAAGTTTGCCTCGGTTGGAGCTTTGTGCAGCCGCACTACTTGCAGATTTGGTAGATTCGATTCTTCCTCATCTTTCTGAATTAATCAAAATCAAAAATGTCTATGCTTGGTCTGACTCGACGATAACCCTTTCTTGGATTGCGTCACATCCATCAAAATGGAAAATATTCGTTGGCAATCGTGTCGCAAAGATTCAGCGGAAGTTGCCATCCGCACAATGGAACTATATAAGCACCCATGATAATCCGGCCGATGCTGCCTCACGAGGTTTGCTTCCCGACGCTTTACTTGTTCACCCTCTCTGGTGGACAGGTCCGTCATTTCTGTCTCGCTCGTCCGAGCGTTGGCCGCAGTTACAAAATCCTCCTCTGTCAACTGACGCAAGTTTGGAATTGCGTCAAGAAGAGAAAAGGTCTGCTCTCGTTGTTGATAACGAGACTGACTCAATACAGCAGCTTTTACTCCGTTTTTCTTCTCTGAAGAAAATCCTGAGAGTAACTGCGACTGTGCTTAGATTCCTGAGTCTTTTGCGTAAGCAGAGAACATATTGTGATTCAATATGTGAACAAGAGCTCCAACAAGCACTACTTACTCTCGTAAAGTCGTGTCAGCAAGCTTGTTTTGAAAGGGAGATTCGTAATCTTAAACTTATCTTAACTTATCTTCGTTCTCTTTGATTGTTGCCTTTGTTTTGGGTCTTACTTTCACCTTCATATTATTCTATACAGACATCCTTTTACGAATCGATCAACTAAAATGGAGGTGGACTGGGCATATATTATATGCTCCGTTGCAAACAAGAAAAATGGAGTAAACTAGTGATCGTCTGGTACCCAAGAGATGAGACCAGGAGTCGAGGTCGCAAAGTAAGAAGATGGGAGGATGAACTGAAATTGACCCTAGGTCCCCACTGGACAAGAGTGGCGGCAGATAGAAAACAGTGGAAGGCGTTGAGGCCTATGCTGTAAGGTACACCGAGCAAAGAGACATTTTGTGAATAAGTACTAAGTAAGTAAGTAGTTTGTAAGTCTAAAAATTGTAGAAAGCTCGGAATAAAAGGCTATATTATTATTATTCGTCCCTAAGGGGTCAAGGTCATCCATATAGTACGTCACACCCATAGGGGGGGGGGGGGTCTAGCCAAATGTGACAGCCAACAAGGTCAAATATGTTAGAAAAAAGTGTGACATGGGGGGTCTAAAAGTCTGAAAAATCGTGTGACGTACTTTGTGGATATAAAGCCATATCTACGGTTTTTATAATAGAGGCCAAACATGATACGCACATTCTCAGAGAGGATGCTCCATTTTCTCCTCTTTTGGCAATTTTAAATACCTGATTAAATTATATCCTTGGCGAACTTGGCTTACTTTTAACTTAGCAAAGGGAAGATTCATGGTCTTGGCCAAAGTATAAAGACGAATAAGTCCAACTTCGGCCATTTAGGAGCACGCGACATGTATTCACACAGACGCGCGATAGCACGTCTGTGTGAGTGCGATCCATACTGGAGCATTCTTACGCATTTTTATTTCTTGGCTTGTAGTGCGTACGTACACGGCGCGCACATATTCAGGCGCGCGATGTACCTTTTGTAGGAAGAAAAATTAAGTATAATAATACTGCTATCCTACTTTACTAGGAAACCCTTATTTCATACTTTTTTCATCACACTTGCTCGAAAATGGTGTCATTACACGTAGGTTCTGCGGGCCGTAAATGGCCTATTACGCCCTAGGGCGTAATGGTTTTCTTTTTAAATTTGAAACGCTGGTTCTGTTTTATTCTTATTTGTCATGTTCAAAGGAAACGCGAACTTACTTTTTTAACTTTTATCACTGAAATATTTATTTAATCATAACTGTAATTGCAAATACATATAAACACATATTTCGGTAACATTAATTAAATGTTTAAATAATGTATTTATTTATTTTGCAAATATAAAATCAACTAAAATGGCCGTTACCGCTATGGTTTCCGAACGTGACTTGACGTTCGCATTGTCTATGGACATATGTGACAAATGTCACTGTCTGTTTTAATATTTTCTTGTCATACTGGGTCGAAAAGTAAGGTTATTTTATTAAGATTTCCTCACAAGTGTGATGAAAAACATTGTGTGTGCCACGAGCGGTAAAGGAATTACAAACTCGTGTTATTAAAGCCCTCGGTTTCACCTCGGGCTTATAACAAACACTCGTTTGTAATTCCTTACTTACCGCCCTAGATACACAATGTACTATTATGCCACACCTGGCCATAAAGTGGCTTTTTCCGCACGCTACGCGTACGGAAAAAGTCCCTTTCTGGCCAAGTGTAGACATAAAATGATGTACACAACACGGGAGGTAATAAAGAAAGTCCTCGGTCGCATATTTACGTCCCTCGCTTGCAGCTCGGGCCGCAAACTTCTGCGATCTCGGCCTTTCTTTGTATTACCACCCTAGTTATGTAATGTACTATTTAATACTTTAGAAATAGTACTAGGATGGAAAAAGAAAGAAAGGCCGAGATCGCAGTGTGCGGCCCGAGCTGCGATCGAGGGTTTTCTTTATTACCTCCCGTGTTGTGTACATCAAAAACCACCCCTCCAGAAAGCGGGTTTTTCCGTACGCGTAGCGTGCGATAAAAGCCACTTTATGGCCAGGTGTGGCATAATAATTCATACCTTATCTTTAGCTCTAGGGTCTGCATTCTTCGATCTTTCCTTCTCGAGTTCTGTGTGAAGGGTGGCAATTTCAGCCGTTAACTCTTCTTGAACTGCCCTTAGCCTTTCCAACTCTACTAACACTTCAGCTTTGTCTTTCACTGAAATGAAAAATAATAGTATCAAAAACATGCAAGATGCTAATTAGAAGACCAGGTTGAATAGGGTATTTGACAACAACGCTTCCAAAACAGCCCGGATAAAATCATTCAAACTTATTTTCGTGCCACCAACGATTTTACAATGACGAAAACTAAAAATAAGGCACCATGTTGAGCATGACGTCACAAGATAGTATTTCATACTAAACTGCATATTTTAGGAGCGTTTTGATAAAAAGAAGCTGATTTGAACTGTCATCAAGTAGCCTATTGGAAATATTTGCCATTTAAATAAAAACACAATATTTTTAGGAAAAAGCATTGAAGTCCACTGATCTTCCATTGAGTAAACATCAATCTCCCCCCTTACGACTCGATGACCAGTGAAATTCTTTGTTTCGTGTTTCCATCTGGTTATAGGGAACGTGCACGAACATAGGTGGCAGCACTAAACGACAAAAGAGACATGAGCGGAAAATAAAGGAAACTATCGCCCCTGTCAAATCAAGCTGTCAATGTCAATAACAATATGTAAGTATCAATGTCAAATACAGTAAGTCGTAGCTACACTGACGTTAATTGTCAATGTGGCCCCAACATGAGAGGGTATATGATTTAGATTGGCGACACCAGTTGGCAGCACCTTCGTCGTGCACATTCCCTATGCTATGGCAGATCCCCCCCCCCCTTAGATTTTCTATATCTACGTGCTTGGGCAGATATACTTAAAAGCTGGGGAAACTGCCAATTTTATAATTATAAATGCAACTGCTTAGTTTTTAACCGCGTTTTCCCGTCACTAAATGGCCCACTGTACTCGCTCGGAGACATTAGAATTAGTAGTGATATTGAAATTTAAGGGCAGGATTTCCGAAATCGACCTCCGGGAGAATCAAAATTAAGTAACGAAATATTCATATTTTTGGATCGAAAAAGAAATATGTTATAGTTCAAGAGTGCTTCTGTGTTTCTGTGCGGTTCAAAACACGATACTTTCAACTTCGCTCGATCATAATTCGTCACGAAAACAGGTAATTTTTTAGCAGTTTTTCCAGTTTTACTCGAGTTCTATCACACTTATATCACTAAAAAACATGTCAATCGATAGATAATGACATTTTACCGGGACCTGTGCGGTTCAGTTTTTTTTAAATTACTTATTTTTTAGTAGCTCAGTACTATATAACAAAGTAGCCCACGCGCTGTGGCTTCAGATGCCCGCCGGGCGTGTCCGAGGTCGGACCTGTGTCGCTTTCGAGCTCGTGACAGCTCTCCTCACTCAACGGACAAAATAAACGTCACGCTAGAATCACAGCGTATACACTCTAACAGTAATCCAACGCCTTTGATATCGAATGATTAGCTGAATATTAAAATGATAGGTTATTTAACTTATCACTGTTATTTCTTCATCATGATTAGTAAATTTTAGTCTTGTGCAAAACATAAGCTTCTTCAACTGTATACCATTGCACACATTTGTTTTATTTTTAACCGACTTCCAAAAGAAGGACGGTTCTCTATTCGTCTGTATGTTTTTTTTTGTATGTTTGTTACGCGATTACTCGAAGACTGCTGGACCGATTTGGAAAACTCTTTTTTTGTTTGGAAGGGTATACTTCCGAGGTGGTCCCATTGCAACCAAATCAGGATCTGATGATGGGATCTTGGAGAAACCGAGGGAACTCTTCAAATATTAGAGGCACACATATAGTGATTTCGGTATTTTTCGTAGTTTCTCGTCCATTTCTTATAAGCAATAAGTTTTTAGTATTGACCGACTTCAAAAAAGGAACAATTGTTTATGTAGGTTTTTTCCCCGATTACTTAAAAACGACTGGGCCGATTTGGAAAATTATTTTTTTGTTTGAAACGGCAAGTATACTTCCGAGGTGATTCCATTGCAACCAAATCAGGATCTGATGATGGGATCTTGGAGAAATCGAGGGAACTCTTCAAATATCATAGGCACACATATAGGGATTTTGGTATTTTTCTTTGTTTCTCGTGCATTTCTTATTAGAAATAAGTTTCCAGTCTTAACCGACTTCAAAACAAAGAGCAATTTTTATGTAGGTTTGTTCCCCGATTACTTGAAAACGGCTAGACCGATTCTGAAAATTTTTCTTTTAACTAAATATACTGAAGTCTATTTGGTTAAAACAATATTTTTCCAGCGCTACTAAAAATTTAAAAATAAAGTAAATTTTTAAAACATAAAATATAAACCGACTTCCAAAAACTGTTAGTAAATTAGGCCTTATTCCTTAAGATACGTCTGTCAAAATCTCTATTGTATGACAAGAGACACTGCTGAGTTTTCCGTTTCATAGGGTAAGGTTAGGGTTAGTACCTTATGACGTTGTCACGTTCAACTATCGTCAGTAAACCGACTTTACAGACAATCGAATATGTCAAAGTCGAAGTCAAAGTTGAAGTCAAAGTCAAAGTTGAAGTCAAAGTCAAAGTTGAAGTCAAAGTCAAAGTTGAAGTCAAAGTCAAAGTCAGAGTCCGAGTCCGAGTCCGAGTCCGAGTCCGAGTCCGAGTCCGAGTCCGAGTCCGAGTCCGAGTCCGAGTCCGAGTCCGAGTCCGAGTCCGAGTCCGATTCCGAGTCCGAGTCCGAGTCCGAGTCCGAGTCCGAGTCCGAGTCCGAGTCCGAGTCCGAGTCCGAGCCCGAGCCCGAGTCCGTGTCCGAGTCCGAGTCCGAGTCCGAGTCCGAGTCCGAGTCCGAGTCCGAGACCGAGACCGAGACCGAGTCCGAGTCCGAGTCCGAGTCCGAGACCGAGACCGAGACCGAGTCCGAGTCCGAGTCCGAGTCAGAGTCAGAGTCAGAATCAGAGTCAGAGTCAGAGTCAAAGTCAAAGTTTGATCCCTATATGTGTGCCTATGATATTTGAAGAGTTCCCTCGATTTCTCCAAGATCCCATCATCAGATTCTGATTTGGTTGCAATAGGACCACCTCGGAGGTATAAACCCTTTAACACAAAAAAGAATAGGTTCAGCCGTCTTCAAGTAATCGGGGAAGAAACCTAGATATAAATTTACTCTTTGTTTTGAAGTCGGCTAACACTAGAAACTTGTTGCTAATAAGACATGGACGAGAAAAAATTACGATAAATACCGAAATCGCTATATGTGTGCCTATAATATTTGAAGAGTTCCTTCGATTTCTCCAAGATTCCATCATCAGATCCTGATTTGGTTGCAATGGGACCACCTCGGAACTCTACCCTTTCAAACAAAAAAAGAATTTTCCAAATCGGTCCAGCCGTCTTCAAGTAATCGGTGAACAAACACACAAAAAAAACAGACGAATTGAGAACCGTCCTTTTTTTGGAAGTCGGTTAAAAACTAACTATGTTTAAAATTTGGAGCCTGTGAGTCTGCTAGAAGTACTTTAGAATTATGATGATCATCAGTCAGTGAATCAGTGAATCAGTCAGTCAGTCAGTGACAAAACTAAGGAACTTTGACATGCAATAGTTCTTAAACTACACGTTCAATTTGAATGATATTGAGAATATATATGTCTTATTGTGTATATATCCCTGAAATTTCAGGATTGTAGCTTTAGCCAGTACAAAATTACAGGAGGCTGAAATTAGCTTGAATGGCTTCGAGAAAAGGATGGTATGGCCGTGCCGTGCCTTTGTTTTGCTCGACTTGGCGGGGGCACTGCCGTGCCCCCAGATGAAATATGTACCTACCTTTCACATTGTACGACACGATGCCTGTTGGTCTAATTTATTTATAAGTAAATAATAAATCTACAATATCTGCCAACTGTAACCGGCAGTGATAATATTGTCATGTTTAGTTTAAGTTTATTTATTAACTAAACGTTAGGTACCTATTAGAAAAACAACCGCTTTCTTTTCTAACATTACGATGATCCTTTTATTTTAAGTGTTTCGATGTCATAGATAGGTATATCTACCTGATATAAACAACCAGAGAGTACGTAAGGTAGTAGACCTACTGTTACAATTTCGCTGCGGCATAAGTTGACACATTTACACAGGTTGGGGTCACGAAAGTTCATTACGAACGGGATCGCGCCGCTTGTTCGTCTAAGGGGGGCGGGGAGCTCGAATTGCTTGTCGTCTTCGAACATCCCCGCCTTAATCACATTGAATGCATCTCAATTAATATAAGGGTATCATTTAATCGATCAGCAAAATATTCATATTTTGGTCAGCAGAAATATGTATTTGGTCAGCCAAAATAGCTAGTTGGCAAGCAACTTATGGTAAGCAAACATTTATAAATCAGGCTGCAATTAATGATATACTGATCTGCTCTAAATTATTTTGGTCAGCAAATTAAATATTTGAGCTGCATTAAGCGATCTACGGTAAATCAAATTTTGGTAAGCAATCAGTAGGTAAGCAAAATATTTCATTTTGTTCATCAAAAAAAAGGGGGCAATAAAACCTAACTGGGCGCAACTATTCTGCCGCCAATCGTGTGCGCATTTTGTCATTCGGTAATTGTCAGCTGTCAAGTAGCAGGTGTCACTGTGATATATACAGGGTGTCACTGTGATATATACAGGGTGTCACTGTGATATATACAGGGTGTCACTGTGATATATACAGGGTGTAACTGTGATAGATACAGGATGTAACTGTGATATATACAGGGTGTCACTGTGATAGATACAGAGTGATACTGTGATATATACAGGGTGTCACTGTGATAGATACAGGACAGGATGTCACTGTGATATATACAGGGTGTCACTGTGATATATACATAGTGTCACTGTGTTATATACAGGGTGTCACTGTAATGTATACAGGGTGTCACTGTGATGGGCTCATATAAAATTGGTATTTCGATTTTTTATACATCTCATAATGTTTAGAAGTTATATTATTTATTCACAACGTGTATCGTTTCGTTTTTAGGGTCAGCAAAAAAAATAACCCTAACCTACCTATTTTTGAGAGCCGTTTCGTTTTTAGGGTCATCAAAAAGAAAATAACCCTAACCTACCTATTTTTGGGAGCCGTTTCGTTTTTAGGGTCATCAAAAAAATAACCCTAACCTACCTATTTTTGGGAGCCGTTTCGTTTTAGGGTCATCAAAAAAAAAATAACCCTAACCTACCTATTTTTGGGAGCTGTTTCGTTTTTAGAGTGACACCCTGTATACGTTACAGTGACACCCTGTATATAACACAGTGACACCCTGTATATATCACAGTGACATCCTGTATCTATCACAGTGACACCCTGTATAAAACATAGTGACACCCTGTATATATCACAGTGACACCCAGTATATATCACAGTGACACCCTGTATATTTCAATTAAACTGCTTACAGACATGTTTTCTCTGCTGACAGTGACATCCTGTATCTATCACAGTGACACCCTGTATATAACACAATGGCACCCTGTATATATCACAATGACATTCTGTATATATCACAGTAACATCCTGTATACATTACAGTGACACCCTGTATACATATAACACAGTGACACCCTGTATATATCACAGTGACATCCTGTATCTATCACAGTGACACCCTGTATACATTACAGTGACACCCTGTATATAGCACAGTGACACCCTGTATATAACACAATGGCACCCTGTATATATCACAATGACATTCTGTATATATCACAGTAACATCCTGTATACATTACAGTGACACCCTGTATACATATAACACAGTGACAGCCCTGTATATATCACAGTGACATCCTGTATCTATCACAGTGACACCCTGTATACATTACAGTGACACCCTGTATATAGCACAGTGACACCCTGTATATTTCACAGTGACACCCTGTATATAACACAGTGACACCCTGTATATAACACAATGGCACCCTGTATATATCACAATGACATTCTGTATATATCACTGTAACATCCTGTATACATTACAGTGACACCCTGTATACATATAACACAGTGACACCCTGTATATATCACAGTGACATCCTGTATCTATCACAGTGACACCCTGTATACATTACAGTGACATCCTGTATATAGCACAGTGACACCCTGTATATATCACAGTGACACCCTGTATATAACACAGTGACACCCTGTATATATCACAGTGATACCCAGTATATATCACAGTGACACCCTGTATATCTCAATTAAACTCTCTGCTGACCAATTGTAAAATCTTGCTACCCAAGTAATTATTTTGCAGCTCGACTGTTTATTAGGCAGCCAAATGATAAAAAAAGCAGATTAATATTGGTTAAAATGTTAACCGTTTTTAAACTGTTTGCTGAACAAGAGTTGCCGCCCGATTTTATTTATTGCGAGCCAAATCTTTGTATGCTGCCCAAATGATTTAACTGCTTATTTTTTTTTGCGGATCAATTTTAATAACGGCTGACCAAAAATTTACTTTCCTTAATATAATATCAAATATGGTATAATCTATACATAACTGACGATTTAAAAGTGCTTTCTGCTAGGCTTACTTGAAAAAAAATCTTGCTCTTTGACTTGATTTTGCATATAATAAAATCATAGAACGAGTTTATACTTTTTTTTTCAACTTATTACACCTCCGCGAAAAGCGTTGCGGTCGGGTCATCATCACCAGCTTATATAGCCCACTGCTGGGCACAGGCCTACTCTCATAGCTTTGGTCCCCACGCTAGCCCACTGCGGTTAGTGGACGTCACATACGCCTTTGAATTTATTTTCGGATATATGCAGGTTTCCTCACGACGTTTTACCTTCACCGAAAAGCTAATGGTAAATATCTAATAATATACCGTACATAAATTCCGAAACTCATTGATACCCAGAATTCGAACCCACAACCTCTGCTTGAAAGGCGTATGTAACCACTCGGCTATAGTTGAATTTTTTTAGTGTCCAAGTTGTAACAAGAAAATGCATTCAAATAGCACTTTTATTGTCTAAGTCAGAAGGTTCAATTAGCAATGACGTATTTTGCTAGAACTCGGACACTTTAAAAAATTTCAACTATACCATAACTTCAGAGTCCATCGGCCGTGTCCAGTAGTACTTAAATAAATGGAATATAAAAAACTATCATAAATAATGAACTCACTTTCACCCTGTCCTAGAATGTTGCACAATTTCTTATTCCTAGACTTGACTGTTATTAGCTCCGTTTTCAAATTAGTGACCTCCTCTCTAAGTGCATTTATTTCTTTGTCCTTCCTTTCCAACGCATCCGCAAACTGTACCCTGTTTATATCTGGATTGTGTTGCCGAGATTTCACCCTATCAATTATTTTATCTTTCAGTAATTCATTCTTTGTTTCAGATTTCACTCTTTCGAAGAACTCTGTATCGTCTTTAGGTTTTTCTGGTTTGGGTTCTGCGGGTTGGTCTTCTTCTTGGTTAGCTGGAAATGTGTAAATGCAGAGTTATATTGATGTTTTTATCATTTTGTCACCATTAAGTAATAGTACTACTACGCGAGTATAGTGCGAATCTTATGAGGTGAATTTTTCGCTTCGAGCCCTAATCTTTCAAACAAAGGCCATTGTATCCATTATGGTAGCTTTGCTATAATAGATACCCTTTCGGTGGGTGATGACCACTTCCTGATATGACCACTTCGCGATATGATCACATCCCGATATGACCACCTCCCGATATGACCACCTCCCGATATGACCACCTCCCGATATGACCACCTCCCGATATGACCACTTCCCGATATGACCAACTCCCAATATGACCACTTCTTGACCGACTCCAAAAATGCTACCTTTCGCTTCGTGATGAGTTGATGACCTTTTCCTTGATATGACCATAATTTAACACTTAACCCGGTAGGACCTGGCTCATCATTCCGCGCCATAGCTTAGGTACATAAATTCACTGTCAGATCGTTCATTTTAATTTTGGGGCATTTTGGCACTTTTAAAACGTAAACATAAGGTATACGTTGCATAGTTTAGATTTTTGAAAAATACGAGGCACCCTATTCAGCAGTCGAATTAATGGAATAGTAACTTCAGTAGGTACAAGTTATTTTTCTAACAATATATTATTGTCTCAAAACAATTAGAGTATTGAGTAAATGTTGTACTATTTTAGTAACAAAGGCAATAACACGCGCTAATTTTTTACGTCATGTGCCGGGTTGTTTGTATTTTTTTTTTCACCACCCTCGTTCCAAATCAGAGGTGAAATTTGAAAACATCTGAAATAGAATAGTACATTATGTATCAAGGGCGGTAAGTAAGGAATTACAAACGAGTGTTTGTTAAAAGGCCGAGGCGAAGCCGAGTGCTTTAATAACACGAGTTTGTAATTACTTTACCGCCCGTGGCACACACAATGTTTTTCATCACACTTGTGAGGAAATCTGATTAAAATAACCTTACTTTTTTTCCGTTTTGTTTAACCTAAATAAAATTGTAAAACTGACAGTGACATTAGTGACATATATCAAGACGACAAGTCTCGTTCGGAAACCATAGCGGTAAAGACTTAAAATGGTTGATTTTATATTTGCAAAATACTGAAATACACTATTTAATGTTACAGAAATATGTGTTTACATGTATTTGCAATAACAGTTCTCTTTAAATAAATATTTCAGTAATAAAAGTTAAAAAAGTAAGTTGGCGTTTTCTTTGAACATGACAAATAAGAGTAAAACAGAACCAGCGTTTCAAATTTAAAAAGAAAACCATTACGCCCTATGGCGTAATAGGTCATTTACGGCCCGCAAAACCTACATGTAATGACACCATTTTCGAGCAAGTGTGATGAAAAATATTTTTTGTTATTCTACTGTGGCCACATCATGAAGAAATTAACAAAAACAGGAATCAGGTTCAATAGCATAGTTATTTGGCGACCCATATTAAAATACAGATTTGAAAAATACCTGATAGATTAGATTAGATTATTTATCTCTCGTTTTAAAATTACATTATAAGTTGCATTGCATGTCAAGTTACAAGAATTTAAAGCGAGATCGTCAATTTAATGGAATAAATCAAATTATACAATGAAAAATAAAAAATTAATAATAAAAACAAAATAAAACATCAATTAGCAAGGTCGAGATTAGAGATGCAGCGAATATTCGGCCACTATTCGGTATTCGGCCTATTCGGCCACATTTTGACTATTCGGCCGAAGCCGAATAATGGCATAGTATTCGGCCGAATACCGAATAGTAAATTAACACAAAGTCGAAGGAAAAAGAAGGATGAATAAATATTTTATGCCACACCTGGCCATAAAGTGGCTTTTTCCGCACGCTGCGCGTACGGAAAAAGCCGCTTTCTGGCCAAGTGTAGACATAAAATGATGTACACAACACGGGAGATAATAAAGAAAGCCCTCGATCGCATATTTACGTCCCTCGCTTGCAGCTCGGGCCGCAAACTTCTGCGATCTCGGCCTTTCCTTGTATTACCACCCTAGTTGTGTAATGTACTATTAATAACAAATTATAAACAGTAATCAATATTAAATATTAGGTTAATCATCTTTCACATCAATTTCAAACATATATAGAACAGTAGCATAAACAACGAATTAGAAATTAAACTACAAATGAAATTAAATTTTTCAATGGCGCATTTTTCTATCATAGGCTGCCTACGACGAGTAACAAGTTGCAACCTGTACAGAGATCACGGCGCCGCTCACCCGGGCGTTCGAATTTATTTCATTTTAGGTAAAACCATTGGCCGAATATTCGGCCGCCGAATATTCGGCTATTCAGCCGTCGACTCCGCCGAATATTCGGTATTCGGTATTCGGCCAAATTACTATTCGCTGCATCTCTAGTCGAGATACACATTAAATGTCAAAATAAATTAAGCACAAAGAATATGTCAATATAAAAAAAATAATAATACTAAAACAAAATAAAAAATCAATTAACAAGATATTTTAGTCATGACATTCAAAACACCGAGTCAGGCTATCACTTAGCACAAGTTTTGCAAAAACGTCAATACTCGTATGTCGAAAAGTAAGACATTTTTACTGAGTTCAAATTACGTATAATATGCTATGGTATTAGAGCAACTTTTCCCATGCAGCCCATTTCGAAAGGAGATTGACCACTTTGTATGGGAGTTGGACCAAGTGCTGCCCAGACTAAACACACAGTGCATTATGCTCCTTAGGCTAACACTAGACTGTATACTAAAGCGCTTTAAGATCTATCCCAGGAGTCATGATAAAAAAAACTTTTTGGTGGGCACTAAAAAATAATTATTTCTTACATTAAAAGTAACAGATTTTACTGTAATCTCGTCGTCTAATCGCCGTCATTTACGCCACGCCACTGCTGGGAACTGATATATCAAGAAGTGAACATATCGGGAACGGACATACTGGGAACTGACATATCAAGAAGTGGACATATCGGGAAATGGTCATATCGGGAACGGACATACTGGGAACTGACATATGAAGAAGTGGACATATCGGGAAGTGGTCATATCGGGAACGGACATACTGGGAACTGATATATCAAGAAGTGGTCATATCGGGAAGTTGTCATATCGGGAAGTGGTCATATCAGGAAAGGACATATCATATATATATAAGTGGTCGTGTCAAGAAGTGGTCATATCAGGAAGTGGTCATCACCAACCGAAAGGCTAGCCAGTGGTCAGACCCGAACGTCCGGTTTGTTAGAAAGAGAAACTTCTGTATGTACTACTATTACTTATTCTGTGACTACATACAAAACGCTGCTTATCTAGAACAACGGCCCATAATAATTCCGTGTTGAACTATAAATTCTAACAAAATAAATCTGCTTTTCATTTCGGATTGCGCCATTGTTCTCGATAAGCAGCGAGCATTCTACTAATAGGGAATATGCATGATATTTTTTATTTACTTTAATAAAAGCTCGTTCATATAAAAAACAGTAGAAAAAAAATATTTTTGAATAACTATAAAAATAACCAGGATATCGTCGGGGATAATGCAATACCGCGTAAGTAGCATATGTAGATAAGGTTCAGTTTCAAGCAAATTTGTTAGAAATTGAAACCTTATCGACATGTGCTACTTACGCGGTATTGCACTATCCCCGACGATATAAAACAACAAAGATTTATCTCTATCTCTTTCTCGCAAAACAGAATATAGTATGGAGATTGTATGACGGCCGTGTACTATGACGTCATAGTCCATATCGGATCTCTCTCTCTAATCGCTGTCTGATTAGTGCTTTAAAATGTTTATATCTTCCGTGTTTCTCAGTCGATTTCAATTTTATTTTGACTGTATGTCATCTTTTTTATGGTATTTCCATATTTTGTTAACAAATCTGTTAAAAAAAAATCATGCATATTCCCTATTAGCCATATTATTTTTTTATTGAACTTACCTTTAGGTTCATCCCCAGTATTCACCATGTCATTAAACTGATCCAAGCTCATCACATTCTTCTTTTTTTGCTGCTTCTTTGTAGTCGTGTTCTTACTGGCCTCCACCTTCTTTGAAATGTCTCCTTCCTTTTTGAGTTGCTGGTAAACGTCTTTCTTCTCTTCATAGTCTAATTTCGATAGTAGAATAGCCTGAAATTATTTATACAGTTAAATAATGAATCTTATAATAGTTAACAATAAACTTTGTTGTTTCACTACATATATAAGATCATCAAAATCAGAAAAATTAAGGAACTTCAGAGGCCGATAGATTATAGCAATTTTTTTAGGACCATCGGCGGGCCAGATTAAATTCTTCCATGGGCTGTACTTTGCCCACCGCTGAGTGAAGGCATCACGAATTGTCAGCTAGCAGTTATAGTTCTAATTTAAATAAAAGCAAAAAAGTATAAAACTGATTAATATCCAGAAGAAGTAGCTCAGAGGAATCATGAAGAGTCAGAATGCATGAAACAGACACCTGAAATGAGAGTAATACCAACAAATAAGAAGCAGAGAAGGAAAGAATCTGTAATCACCTGTTGCAATTCGTCTTCAAAATTCCCGTCAACAAGTTGCTCATCCTTCTGCTTCCACTGCTCCCACTGGTTCTCCGTTGCAGCATTCTGCTTGGGTTTCTTCTTCTTAGGCAGCTGTTAAAAAAGTTGTAAGTTAGTTATGTCAGTAGCGAAGCCAAAACCAGTGGTGTAACCATATGATGGTAAAGTGGGAAAATGCCATGCTGCCGGCATAGTCTAAAACGCGATGTTTTACTATGGAGATTCATAGTAACAAGTAGCTTTTTGGCAACTTGGCAATACTAACTGCTGGCCTGAGGAGCCATTTGAGTACATGAGGAATGTAACTCTTTAAATAAAACAGAGAGCCCCATCCCCAATAAATTTGCCACGGGCGTCAGGGGGTATAGTTACACCACTGGCTGCACATAAATACTGTAGCATTTGACAAAACTAACTCAAAGTATCCATTCAAGTGACAATAAGAAGGAACGGGGTACATTCGCATAGCATAGGGAGGCTAATTTGCATAAAAAAGTAAGTGTTGAAGTAGTTTATAGAACGCCTAAGCAGTTTGAAAATAAATATAATTTCAACTAACACATTTGTTACTTAAAGCATAAAATTACACACAAAATGATGCACTATATTTGACAAAATTTTAATGCCGTTCAGGACACAAATGGGCTGGGCAATGACTTTCTCTTTGAAAGTATTTGTTGTGATGAAAGATTTACTACTCAAGTGAACAATTATTGATCCAGTGATAACCCTGGTTGGTTTTGATAATAAAAAAAATATGAACATACTCATTACTTACAGCTTCCTATAAAGAATACAATTTACTTGAATTCATTATTTCTTATATATCTTCTAATCGCGGTCGAATATACGACGAGAAGACTGGGCACATACCTGAGTTTTAGTGGGGACAGATTTTACTTTTTTAGGAAGGTCCGGTTTTTTCGCAGCGTTATTCCTGTTCTTCTTCTTCTGGCTGTCAGAGGACGAAGAAAAATCTTCTCCTTCGACCTGAAGCCCGGCGAAGCGCGATTGGAGAACAAGACCGGCCATTTTCCGATTAATAATCCTGGAGAATATTGAGAATTGAAACTGTAATATCGCATAATTAATCGGGTTCAATAAACAACATATTCAAAATATTAATAATTACTTTAATATGAAAATAGCTATGATAGGAACAATAGAATAGACACAAAAAACACTAATTCTTATAAGAATATTTACTAAGTGCATATTTACAAGAACCGCGCCTTTAAATGGATGGTTTAATGCTTAAGAAAAACAAAATATTTTTTACCGGATATGTTTAAATTATTGTTTAATTGTTGTAAAGATACGGGTGAATTTAATTTCTAAAACAATGACGGCAAACCGTAAACCGTAGACGCAAGGAACGAAAACGAATACAGTAGTATTGCCAACTCTGAAATTAATTTTATGCTAATATAATGTACGAAAAATGTAGCTATAGCAAATATAATCGGACTTATAACTTTTTTTTAAACATGGACCGATGACAACATAAAATACAATTCTCAGATTGTGCTATAAAGTTAAAAAAATCTGTTGATTTGCATGTTTAAAATAAAAATGTTGTATTGGTGGTTGTATTGTTCCATTCAATAAATTTTTTAGTTATATCGGTCGAGAATATACAGTATTTCGCACAACATTCCCTAAGCTGGCAACACTAGAATACCGTTCTTTCTGGGTGTTACTATGTGCAATAGGGAATATGCATGAATTTTTTTAAACACATTTCTTAACAAAATATGAAAATACCGTAAAAAGGATGCCATAAAGTCAAAATAAAATTAAAATCGACCGAGAAATACGGAAGATATAAACATTTTAAAGCACTAATCAGACAGCGATTAGACAGAGAGATCCGATATGGACTATGACGTCATAGTACACGGCCGCCATACAATCTCCATACTATATTCTGTTTTGCTAGAAAGAGATACAGATAAATCTTTCTTGTCTTATATCTTGGTTATTTTTATAGTTATTCGAAAAATATTTTTTTCCTACTGTTTCTTATGGCCAGTTCACATTATTCCAGTCCAGTGATCCAGCGGGCTAATCCATTGGGCTAATCCAGTCCAGTTGGGGACTGGAGCATATCGTTTACATTATTCCAGTCTTTTAAGAGTTGTTAAAGACTGTTACCAAAAATAAACACGGGTATTCACTATATCACGTTTAATCCAGCACTGGATTGACGGCTTACACTATTCCAGTGGCGCTGGATTGAGTGAGCTGGAATGAAAAGTTGACGGTCTCTCCAGTCACTGGACTGGAATGCTCACTGGAATGGGTACATTCCAGTGCATTCCAGTGTCGGTTCACATTATTCCAGTAGCGTTCCAGCACTGGATTGGATTGCTGGACTGGAATGCTACTGGAATAATGTGAACTGGCCATTTAATGGATGAGCTTTTATTAAAGTAAATAAAAAATATCATGCATATTCCCTATTCATGTACAATTAATGAAAGTTGTTAAGGTGGATTTAGACCAAAAGAATTCTAACACATTCTAACCAACCCCACTCTACCAAATTCTTTGTGTGTATACAAAGAATTTGATAGAGTGGGGTTAGAACACAGAAGTGGTCTGTGGGTTAGAATGTGTTAGAATTCGTTTGGTCTAAACCCACCTTGACATGATAAAACTACCCAAATTAAGGCGGCCTACCTGTAAAGGTGGATTTAGACCAAACGAATTCTAACAGATTCTAACCCCACTCTACCAAATTCTTTGTGTGTACACAAAGAATTTGGTAGAGTGGGGTTAGAATGTGTTAGAATTCGTTTGGTCTAAATCCACCTTTATATTCAAAATGGGACAGATGGATAGTATTGTCAATAATATTGTAGGTAAAAAATCACCTTAATTAAAAATGAAAATAAACATCAAATAAAACAATAAAACGTAGCTTACATATATCGTAAATCCTAAATAACCTTATTTATTTCAACGTTTTATTTTAGCTCTGGAATAGTATGCTGAAAGAAAAAAAATGTCTTTCATGTCAACTAACTCTACTCAACGTCACATCAGAATCTGTCATCCATTCCATTGTCAATTCATGATTTGGCGGGTAAGGAAGTAAATAAAATAAATCAGTTAAATGAATCTCTTTTACGTTCATTATCTTCATTTGGTCCGAAATCAAATTAAAAATGAAACTGCAGTGTCAAGTAGAAGTAGTGAATAGGCTGCATAATAATTTAAATATAAGATCGAGTGGAAGATACTTGAAATCAACTTTAGCCATAGGCAAGGAACCGAAAACGGAAACAGAGTATTTCATATTACATTTTTCATCTGTTAATCGAACTGGAACGAAGTATAGAGTAAAATGTATAAAACAAGTGTTCGTGAAATGTTTAAATGAAGGCAAAGCTACTATAAGATTTGAGGAACCACCACACGATCTGTGTATAAAAAGTGAGACTATACAGTTGAAGTGCTTTATGAGAATCCTCAAATCGTGTATTACAGGAGACACGAAGGACCTTCAACTCGGTACTTTATCAAGCATCAGTGTGACTTCCAAAGATAATGCACCAACTAAACTTGTAATCCATGATCGCAGTGAATTTCCTGCAAAAGGTCTCCCCAGAACTTTGGAATCTCTACACATTAATGGACTGGGTTTATGTAATTTTAGAAGAGATATACTATTGTTGAAACTTCTAACAGTATTAGATATGAGTAATAATGAAATAGAAAAGATGCCTCCTGAGTTTGGTAAGAATTTAACACTTTGTATTAAAAACGGATCACTCACATTGTACAAAAGACACAACATCCACTCGACATCTCATCGTCATCATCATTTGTACAATAGGGTATTTGACAACAATCAAAATAAATTCATTAACTCTAACCAGCAAATTACGCTTCCAAAACAGCCCGGATAAAATCATTCAAACTTATTTTCGTGCCATCAACGATTTTACAATGACGAAAACTAAAAATAAGGCACCATGTTGAGCATGACGTCACAAGCACGTCACAAGATAGTATTTCATACTAAACTGCATACTTTCGGAGCGTTTTGACACTTCATAAAAAGAAGCTGATTTGAACTGTCATCAAGTAGCCTATTTGAGTCTCACGGTAGTTTTCTAATTCATAACCAACAACCTGCCTAGTAGGCGCTCATAACTTTTGCTCAGATGCTGGCCGATTTTTCATTGCACATTATTGGCCTCTCAAACCCACCTAGCGGCTCTGCCGGTTTCTGGGGTACTGTTCAATTTATTGTCTACTTGAGGGATTGCAACTTTCATTAATAAAAATTGGATTATTGGTAAATTTTTAATTATATTCTCTAATGCCTTATTTTTCATCTATATTGCTTTTAAGAAAAAAAAATCTAATGCTCATCAGGAATTTCCATGCAAAATTTCATGATTTTCAACTTACCTGTTCTGTCAGGCAGGCTGTGCACTCATTATTTTTGAGTTACCGCATTTACATGCCTGCCACAGCAACCCAAAGTGTGGGCCCCCAATAAACTGTTGTCCTATGGCTAAAATTTGGCTAATTTCTATACAACTCCATAGCAGTTAGACACATTTTAGTCATAGGACAACAGTTGCACATACCACATTCTCGATTTATCAGATTCCTGTCTTACCACATTCCCATTACACTAGATGATAAAATCATAGGTTACTCAAGGATCTAAATGATTTTGTTAGATGTATCATTTTGGGAATCTGGTATTTTAGGAATGCGGTATTTTGGGAATGAGCACTCGCAGTATTTGTATGCCACTGGCCTATGCTTTTGGCATCTCCACACCAGCCTGTTGCCTAAATTTTGTGCAGAACAATATCACATTTCCTCATTTAACACATTTTTCATACTTTGATATTTTTCATTTTGCAGCTAGAATGCCTAATTTGTGTGAACTATACCTGTCGAATAACAAACTAGGCACTCAAAAGGAAGTGGATTGGAGATGGTTATTAGGCCCTCAGGTAAGTAACTTAAGTAAACTTTGTTATGTGTCTTCGCCAGACAAAAGGTACCAATGTCAAAAGGTACAAGTGTAAGAAAATACGATTAGTTCCCGATACGTCAGATTCTCGATTCATCCGATTCTAGTTTCATCTGATTTTTTTAGTTACAGAACATGAAACAAGCCTATGAAAGTAAGAATCTGATGAATCTATCTATACCTTTATATCGCATATCCTTACAGCAAGCAGGAAAAAATATTGGGATTACCTTTAGCTTGGGACCAACACATATCGTCGACGTAGGCTGAATTACGGTAAGGGACAGGCAAAACAATGTCCCTTACGCTAATTCAGCCTAGGTCGACGAATGTCAGATCTCAGTAGCAGCATTAAACTTTATATTTTATTAACCTACACATACATCATGCAATGTCTGTTACCTCAAGTACTCAGTACTCGTATTGTCTAGAAATTGGGGAACTATAATATAATATTTATCATAGATTTTTTTTTTTTAGATTACTCAAAAACTGAAACTGTTGGACCTCAGTAGTAACCAGTTGACACAACTACCGAAGGCAATTTGGAAACTGCAGAAACTAGTTACTTTAAAACTTGACAATAACTTACTGGAAAGATTGCCAACGCCCATTGGGCGTATAAGCTCACTAAGGTATATATAAGCAATTTTTTATGGCCTGTCGGGTTGTGCCACTGCCTGTCCTCTCTACCATTTTTTCCTGCTCCCACCACAGAATGTGTCCAAGTCATCTCTAATCTCTTTCTGTCTTTTGCAATTTTGTGAATACTGCAGTTCCCTCTGAGACAGTAGTACTACCATGGAGTTCAACTGGTAGCACAAATGATACACCCTAAGGTCATTAGTACTACCAGTAGTACTAATTACCATAATGGAGGACCGGTAGTACTACTGTGCTGATTTATTTACCTCAACGTTTTGGACGTCACATCGCGTCCATGGTCTCGAAGGGACCGTTATGCGTATTGATGGGGGAATATGCGTATTGATCAACCTTCTTTTAAGCTTTTTTTAAAGCATCTTTACCTATTGTATTTTATGCCACACCTGGCCATAAAGCTTTTTCCGCACGCTGCGCGTACGGAAAAAGCCGCTTTCTGGCCAAGTGTAGACATAAAATGATGTACGCAACACGGGAGGTAATGAAGAAAGCCCTCGATCGCATATTTACGTCCCTCGATTGCAGCTCGGGCCGCAAAATTCTGCGATCTCGGCCTTTCTTTGTATTACTACCCTAGCAGTTGCGTGGCGTAAAAGACATCCTTGGGCAAGCTGGTGCAGATTTGGCGTACATTTTCCTTAAGGGCTGTAGAATAATGTGCTCAAATGCCTGATATTAGGCAAGCCGGTAGGAATCGAGTTCTTTGGACGCCACGCTACTGCACCCTAGTTATGTAATGTACTATTGTTTACATCTGACATGTGTATCATATGTACTACCAGCTGAACTTTTAACACTGTGGTCTATGACAAAACCCGGGTGTTTTTCTTGTATTTTTAGTAGTAGTACTAGTGAACTTAGGGTGTATCATTTGTACTACCAGTTGAACTACGTGGTAGTGCGTATAAAAAAAAGTACTACTGTCTCAGAGGGCTGCAGTTAGAGTCCGACTGAACTTTCGGTTTCGGCCTATACAGGATGTAATCGTTAAGTGCAGCCAGGCGATTATTCTGTAAATATAACAGATATTGGAAAACTTTAAACTGATGTCAAAAGTACGTACTAAATGCATGGGAGCGTTTAAACTTAATATTTTTAAAATTACTCCTTTATTTAAAAAAGTTAGTAATGTGATTTTACGCATTGGGTAACGTACTTTTGATATCAGTTTTAATTTTTCCAATATCTGTTATATATATAATATGTGTTTTGGCTGCCATCCAGCCGGCTACTACGGCCGAAACCGAATTTGAGGCGTTTCTAGCTGTAAGAAAAGTAAGCTGGAGCATGCTTACCCTGAAGATGCCTGTTGCCAACCATCTGAATCATGTCAACAAAAAAGTGTTAGTAGGGAATTCCAGTCATTAGTGGTGGGAACCAGGTTACTTAATAGTATGCTACTATATCCTTATATACTGTATTCTTATAACTTGACATGCAATGCAACTTATAATGTAATTTTAAAACGACGAGAAATAAATAATCTAATCTAATCTATCCTTTCCGATTTCCATATCACAATACGGGTTCCACATAAATTCCATCAGAAATTCAGAAATAATTCTAATCAGTATTTATACATTTTCAATTTGGCATTTTCTTATAAATGTTTCTTGTTTCAGGTATCTAACAATATCAAAAAACGCACTGATCTCTTTGCCGTGCAGTCTGATGCAGTGCAACTTAGAGTATTTAGATCTCTCGGCTAACAACTTAAGTCATCACATAGAGAACAAAGATTGGAAGCAACACTCCCCTTGGGATTTTTATATTGGAAGCTTAGTGCATATGTCATCGAAAGTAGTTTTGAAACATAAAATGTATTACGCCCCTAATATAATACCGTGGACTTTGGTGGATTTTTTGGACAACGCTAATATGTGTGTATGTGGTTCTCCTGTGGTGAATGACATGTACTTTAAGAGTAAGGAGTATGAACTTAAGGACTATTTTCGGGTAGTGGTTTTTGATAATAATAGAACGAGTACTGTTGCGTTTGAGTGTTATTATTGTTCACCAAAGTGTTTTAGCAGATAGTTGACAATGTTAAGATTTTGTTTTGTACTTATTTATTGCATATAGTTTGAATTCATGATAAAATATATTTCATTTCCAATGTACATTTTAGTTTTCTTAGACATAACTTTAACTATCCTTATACACATAATGTATTAGTTTAGGCCGTTTAGCTTCCAATGTATGTCTTGAATTATAGGTGCTATCCTCATATGTGGTTCTGAAATCAAATCATAGGTTATTAAAGAAAAAAATATAAGTTTTTTATGCTATCTTCTGACGAAAATAGTCAAAATCGCTTGCAAACAATTTTCCCAATTATAAATTTCCCAAATATAAGAAAGGACCGCAGAAAATTAGCCTTGATGTTGACCTAGCTTTAACCTAAGTAATAAGGGGTATTTTTTTTTTCCACCAGGACGGAATTACTGAGAAAGGGACTGTTCACAGGTAATCCAACAGATTATTTAGCAAGATAAAAAAAAAACCGGTCAAGTGCGAGTCGGACTCGCGCACCGAGGGTTCCGTACAAACTCATAAGTAGATACATGAATAGTTCAAGAAAAAAATTTTGCAAATTTCTCAAAAATGGTGTAAGTTCCGAATACCGTTATATTTTTCCTGTAATATTTAAGACAACAATAATAATTGGTAATTATTACAGATTTTTCTGTTCAGTAACTTCGAAGATAATAGGGGGGCATGGTATTTTTTTAATGTTTCAAAAACTAATAATTGAAAAAAAAAACGTCGTTTTAATCTAAAAATCAAGCCCTTTCATTTGATACCACACTCGATATAATAGCCCTACTTTCAATTTTCAAAGTCCCATTACGGACCACTTTAAAAAAAAGTTACAAGACTTTTTACATCCAATAGGCTCGGGTTTGCGGTTCTTAACACTATTCCAAATTTCAAGTCGTTAGCATAAGTAGATCCTGAGATATCTTGCTGTGACAGACGGACAGACAGATAGAGTCGCACCATAAGGGTTTCTTTTTTACCATTTTGGTACGGAACCCTAAAAAATGAAGTCAGACAAGACACTTATCATAGAACTCGGAGTGTCCGTCAAGATAGCGTACACCGTAAAGATATTCAGAATCTGATGCAGCCAATAAATAGTACCCAAATAGTACCGACGAAATACCTAGGTGAAAAAAATAGTACCCTTAAACTTTTCGAAATATAAGGCCTGTTCACGGTGTACGCTACCGGGCGTCAAGCTGGCGTACACCGTTTGTATCTCTGGAACGGCTTTGTTTTTGGAAACGATTTATATCTCAAAAAATAGTACCCAAATAGTACCCTAGGGCCCTAAAATTTTATTTCTCTAGCTATCGTAGAAGCCGAGATATTCCATAACTTAACGGTGTACAAAATTTCACACCGTCAAGCTGGCGTACCCGGGAATTCCTTATAGAAAGAGCTCACTATATCTCGGCTTCTACGATAGCTAGAGAAATAAAATTTTAGGGCCCTAGGGTACTATTTGGGTACTATTTTTTGAGATATAAAGCGTTTCCAAAAACAAAGCCGTTCCAGAGATACAAACGGTGTACGCCAGCTTGACGCCGGTAGCGTACACCGTGAACAGGCCTTATATTTCGAAAAGTTTAAGGGTACTATTTTTTTCACCTAGGTATTTCGTCGGTACTATTTGGGTACTATTTATTGGCTGCATCAGATTCTGAATATCTTTACGGTGTACGCTATCTTGACGGACACAACTCGGATCCATTGCGTTCCCATTGGCTATCACTGCTGAGTCGCGCGCGAAATAAGTCGCGGTCGACTTGTCCTAGCAGTGCTTGTGAGTTAAATATTTTTAGCCCTCATTTGAATGAAATCAGCACATTGGACAAAATAAAAAACGAGTTTTTTTATGTATAAGTGGTAAACGAGCATACGAGCCGCGGAAAGTGGTCATTGCCACAGATGCATATGTCGCAGCCAACTGGTTAAGTTAGCCATGAGTCCATGACTAACAAACCTAACCTAAAATTTTAATGAAAAGACTAGGCAGCTAACCAAATGGCTAACTAAACCAGTTGGCGGCGACAGATATATGTAACACTACAAGTATTTTACTCTTCAACAGGGCCGTATTTGGGGGAGGGCAGGCGGGGCTACTGCCTTCGTTGCCCCAGGGTCTTCACACCTCCAAATCCGGCCCTGCTCTTCGTGTCCGTCAAGATAGCGTACACCGTAAAGATATTCAGAATCTGATGCAGCCAATAAATAGTACCCAAATAGTACCGACGAAATACCTAGGTGAAAAAAATAGTACCTTTAAACTTTTTGAAATATAAGGCCTGATCACGGTGTACGCTACCGGCGTCAAGCTGGCGTACACCGTTTGTATCTCTGGAACGGCATCGTTTTTGGAAACGCTTTATATCTCAAAAAATAGTACTCAAATAGTACCCTAGGGCCCTACAATTTCATTTCTCTAGCTATCGTAGAAGCCGAGATATAGTGAGCTCTTTCTATAAGAAATTCCCGGGTACGCCAGCTTGACGGTGTGAAATTTTGTACACCGTTAAGTTATGGAATATCTCTGCTTCTACGATAGCTAGAGAAATGAAATTTTAGGGCCCTAGGGTACTATTTGGGTACTATTTTTTGAGATATAAAGCGTTTCCAAAAACAAAGCCGTTCCAGAGATACAAACGGTGTACGCCAGCTTGACGCCCGGTAGCGTACACCGTGAACAGGCCTTATATTTCGAAAAGTTTAAGGGTACTATTTTTTTCACCTAGGTATTTCGTCGGTACTATTTGGGTACTATTTATTGGCTGCATCAGATTCTGAATATCTTTACGGTGTACGCTATCTTGACGGACACCTGCTCTTCAACTTGATTTAACCTCCTAAGGTGCCCACAGTTACTACTTATAAAGGACTAATTCGAAATTAGTTTTGAACTTTGATATTGTGCAATAAGATTCCAAAATCAAAAACACCAAAAGTGCTTTGGGCCTTAGGAGGTCAAATTCCATTATTTTAATAAAACTTACCAAGAGAACCTATACCCTGGGGCAAGACGCTAGTGCCCTCTGGCACGTTGAGGGCGGCTATGGCCGCAGTCGTCGCTTCTATTACCAGCTCGTTTGTCCAAATGTCCCTAAAACTGTCCCTCATCTCTTTCAGTAACTTCTCAAGACATGTCTGAAACAAAAAATATTCGACCTAAGTTTCGAAGGCACAGTAGTCAAAATTCGTACTGATATGGTAATATTCGACGAATATAATAAACCAGAACGCGATTTAAAATAAAAACCTCAGTTAAATTGGCTCATTTCGTATGCGACGTCATTCCCATAAATGCCATAAAGTATATTTTCGAAATTTCATAATTCCGAATACTATTGATAGATGAATGATAATTTTGACGAAGCGGGTATCATACAGAATATAATTTAGATAAGGTAATTGTTATAAATGTACTGAAAATATATAATTTCATTCAGCTCAACATGGGATTCGGAGTAATGAATTAGGTTATTTAATTCACAAGTTAGGTAATGCCATTAGTGGATTCTACACCTGCCTTTATTACCTATCCTTTGCTTTAAATAATGTTCAAGAATTAAGTATCATTCATCACAGAGGATTAAGATTAATTTTATGACAATAATGAAATTCGGGATTATGCAGTCTCTTTTAAATCTTATTTTCGCTGTTATATCGGGTAATTCCCACCTGGTACCACCAAATAGATTTAGTGGTAACGGCTGGGATTTTTTTCCCACTTGTTACCACTAAATGTATGGTTTTAGTGGTAACAGATGGGGGCAAGTTCCCAGCTGTTACAACTAAATCAATTTGGTGGTAACAGGTGGGAATAACCCATTATATCTAACTTTAGGTGCCTACCTGCAACAAAAACGCCTCATGATCATTCTGGAAACAGCACAGCACCGTGTTAACTTCCTTGGCCGGGGGTCTCAGGTCGAAGGTCGACGTGATCAGGTGGTGTAGTGCCATCACGAGTGCAACGTCCTCGTATTGAGAGCCTTCCTTTAGTGAAGCCACTTTGCGTTCGTGCTTTCGGCGGTTTTTGCTCGATCGGAAGGTACGGCTATAAAAAAGATTATAAGGTACAAAATATAAAGGTTCAGGTTTAGTTTAATTTTTACTTTTACTTAGTTTAGTAAGTAGTTTTATTTTATCTTTAAGTAGTTTCGAATATTACCCAGAACTGCGCGAAGCAGAAGACGCCACGGTGCTGCCAGCATCAGAATACAGATCGCTGTCTTTATTAGCGTAAGAGATGTCTATTTCCGGTGCATTCTTCTTATTTTCCCTCACAATGAATAGGCGTTCTCTGTGCTTTGTGAACGTGCTCCAATTCCTCTCGATTAGTTCTTGGAGATTCCTGTATTCTTCCATCAGTGCTGGTAGTAGTTGATTTTCTGAAATGAAAAAAAATGTCAATCTGAAATGTTTAGTCAGTAATTAAAGCTTAGCAGATTAAATACCTTAAATACCTTTGATGCGACCTGCTAAGCAATAGTACATTACATAACTAGGGTGGTAATACAAAGAAAGGCCGAGATCGCAGAAGTTTGCGGCCCGAGCTGCAAGCGAGGGACGTAAATATGCTATCGAGGGCTTTCTTTATTACCTCCCGTGTTGTGTACATCATTTTATGTCTACACTTGGCCAGAAAGCGGCTTTTTCCGTACGCGCATCATTCTTGGCTCTTGATTTGATAAAGGTTGAAGACCCCTGACCTACCGTATGGCAGCGGTAGGAATCGAGTTCTTTCGACGCCACGCCACTGCTACCTACCTACTATATGATCATTTCAAAAATCATGAAAGTTTAACTGTGACAGGAGAGAAATTTGTCGGTGAAATGAAAATCCGATAAAACGTTGCTCGACAAAATTGCTGGCACCCCTTTATTTCATGTTAGATTTTTTATGATAAATATAAATTATACACATACCTTTAAGTTCGCTAAGTTGGTACTGTGAGCAAAGTCGTAGAGCGGTTTTAAATTGACGACCTTCTATCGCATATTTGACTATTTCTTCTCTGTCTTCACAAAATTGTTCTAGAAGCGTTATTCCTTCCTTATACCGTTTGTCGTCCTTCAAACCATCGGCCAACTCCCTAGAAGTAAGAAAAAGATTAAAACCGGCCAAGTGCGAGTCGGATTCATATACGAAGGGTTCCGTACTACCGTGAGGCAAGAACGCCAAACACTTTTCTTGAAATTTTGGTCTGTTCGCGCATCACGTAGAAACTACAGGCCGATTTTCATGAAATTTGGTATACAGGTAAATTATGACCCGGTTAACACCTAAGGGGTCCATGGACCACAGTTAAAGGAACGCTGCTGTTTCATTAAACTGTGCTCCATGATACGAGAGCCAGGGGTCCGTGGCTTGCACAGTGCACACGAGACTAAGTTTCAAGTATGTAAGCTTGAATTCTTTTTTCTCTGATTATATTCGTAAAGGGTCCGTAAGATTTTTGAAATATTGTATGTGGTCCGTGGCAGAAAAAGGATTAAGAAACCCTGACACCTAGGCTACTTTTTATCCACCTAAACCGAAGCAAAAAAGATACATTTAACTTATTTTATATTCGCGAACGAAGTCTCAATAATAATATCGTCGCGTTTATATTAGTAGAAAGTAGGATTCAATACATACCAGCATACTTCGGAATGTTCTTCTTTTGGTTTATTACCAAGTAGTTTAATAACTAACTCCCATTCTAGAGCATCTTTGTAGCACTCTATAGCTTTTTCTATGTTATTCGCTCGCTCATAAAAGACACCCGCTTCAGTATACTGCTTCTGAAGCCTCAAATGGAGTCCGAAATCTTCCGCTATTTCTTTATGAATGTCGTCTCCATTCTTGAACAGCCTCAAAGCCTCCCGATATAGGCTGTGGTATTTAACAAATGTTTTTAATTCGTCATACTTTTCCTGCCCACATTTTGCAAGGCACTCGACAGCCTTAGTAAATCTTTTCAAGTGCTTGTTAATTGAGAATTTTCTATAATTTTCTTCCATACCATTAAAGTCGTTGAGCATTGGTACATACTCTTTAGGATCCTTTTGCGATTTGTTAGCGACTAGTAAAACTAGATCGAAATCGTACATGCCTAGAGCTACATCAAAAAGATTGTTTACGTCCACCATGTATAATAGATATTTAAGTGCTTCATCAGAACCGACTGGAAGCTTAGAGCCTGCAGACTCCTGCAGTTTAAGCTCTTTTATTACAGTCAAAGCTGATTCTAAATCTTCAACTGTATTTATTTTCACAAATGTTGTAAGGATTGGCAAAATTTTCATGTCTTTATCAGGCCTTTCCAACAAATGTCTTCTAATAGTTGCGCATATTTTTTGTATTTTAGGACCACATTCTCTTTTCACATATTTCTTTTCGACGTAACTGCTTGAATACATTGTTTTCGTGACATCAGCATTTTCTAAATCTGATAAAAATAAACTAAGCCATGTGTTATTTTGTATTGTTTCTAAGAATATGTCTATGGACTTTTCAAACTTCTCAGGATCATGGTCATGTATCAGGTTTAGATTGATCCTTTGCTTTCTCATCAAGTCAAATGCCTCATAATATTTGCCAGCATCCAGATACTCCCCAATAATTTTTAAGGATAGAGGTCTTGGTTGTATCCCTTCAAGATTTCCTCTTGGCATTTGAAAAACAGTCCTAGTATCATTTGGCACTGCTATCACCAACTTTGCGCCTCTCTCAATTTTTCTCTTGTAAACATTAGAAGATTCATTCTTTTGGTATTCCTTAAGAGAATTAAGGCCAGTTGAGGTCAATTCGATGCACAAGAGAACATGTTGGAGAGTTGTCAACAAAAGAAAATGTGTGTGAACATAGAAAGAACTCACATTGTTCAAAATTTTGTCATCATCTAGATACATTGTACCTTTGTGTGACAGACTTAAAAAGTGAATATTGTCACTGACCGCAACTACGTCGAATACGGGACATGGGACAGAAAATGAGACATCTTGTGGTACCATGGAACCTCCTAAATTGTATTGCATAATGTCTCCATTAATAAGCTGAAGGAATGCAGTTGATCTTTCTGTTGGATGAGGCTGAATCCTTGCCACTGCTTCTGGCAAAGATTCCGTATTTATTTTTGTAATTTCTTCAGACTTTATACTATACTCTGTCAGAAAGTGATTATTATTATTGTCCACTTCAGAGCAGATTATAGTGTCGGAGTTTAGCCAGAACCAATTGTAATACTGGAATGGAAAGTTATACTTCTCCAAAGTAAAAGTTTTAAACAATTCATATTTCAAAGGAAACTTGCTGGTTTGCCTGTAAAATGATAGTTTACCCTCTGTGGTGCAAACGAAAAATGTATTAGGATCATATTCATTATCATTTCGTTTTTCAGGGGCAAAATGTATAGAGTTTACGAATGAGTCCAACTCTATTTCGAA
The DNA here is from genome assembly GCA_947034925.1 of Eudemis profundana. Lineage (NCBI taxonomy): Eukaryota > Metazoa > Arthropoda > Insecta > Lepidoptera > Tortricidae > Eudemis > Eudemis profundana. The sequence continues at coordinate 6,110,097 of OX344809.1, forward strand.
ACTGGACATCGGAGGAGGTACCATGGTTTGTCTGAATCCAGTAGCTAAGACTTTTTTGGCGTCAATAACAGTGACCACCGCATCATCAGCATGACATTTCCCTCTGCTGTGGTTGATATTCCAGATCCAAGAGTATGTATAATGTTGTCCATTACATAACACAAGATGCAACTTCTTATTGTTGGCGACATCGAAATCATTATCCCAGATCATCTTGCTTATTTTTTGATAACTATTGAATTTGAAAGTTTGCTTTAAATACCAATGATAATTGCCAATTGTGAACAACAGGACACTGTGTGAATTGCTCCCTGTGTTGTAACATTGCAGTGCCAATATTTCGGAGTCCGAACTCCACGCAAGATCTTGAACTTCTGTGTGTTTGTCAACTGGTATATCAAAGCCACCATGTTTCAGACCGTTCTTCTCAAAGAATGCTACCACATATTTGTCATTGACTTTTTGAGTAGTTGCAATAACATTGCCACTGGGACGCCACGATAGATTAGATTCTAAACCAGGTTGTTTTTCACTAGTGTACTGTAAGTGCCCTTCCCTGTCAAAAACCTTGAACCGTCTGATACCATCCATTAAAAATCCAATTGCATATAGGTTGCCATCACCTCTCCAGGATATTTTGACTGCATTATTGGAGTCTGCATTGGGATCTGTAAAGTACAAGGTAACTGTAGTATTACAAGTTGAACTTTTGAAACAAAATCAAAATCAAAATGTTTATTGTGAGATGTCTGGTGAAAGACTAATTGGTGTCACTTTAGAAAAAAATAGGCCCAAGGACACCTGGAAGTGGCACCTAGGGCACAGATGATACTTGAGCCCTTTCACAAATTTTAAATCTGTCCATTTAAGTAATAAAAAACTGGCCAAGAGCATGTCGGATGCTCAGTGTAGGGTTCCATCCATAGATGTAACTATAAGGTAAAAAATACGATGTAAAAAAATTACAACAACAAAAGAGCGTATCTTCATAGCAATAACTCAAAAACGGTTAATTTGATCTTGTTGAAAATAATTTTTGTTGAAAGTATTAATTAAGCGTTACATTCGTGATTTTTTCATATTTTTCGGACACACGGTTTAGAAGATAGGGGGGGGGGGACAATTTACACAAATTTCGGAGCGATTATTTCCAAATATATTCACTTAATCAAAAATATTCCTTTGAAACCTAATAATACGGACAGACGGACGGACGGACATGACGAAACTATAAGGGTTCCGTTTTTGGCATTTTGGCTACGGAATCCTAAAAAATGTACAGTAACTAACTAGCAATTATTTAAGTGTTAATTTTGTTTTTCTCAAAATAATATTCAAATTTTTCGCCATGGCGCCCATGATATTCCCTACCTGTCCTACCCCAAATATGTTACTGGTGCCCCAGTAACTGCAGCAATGGATAAGGCACGCAGCAGATCCGCGTCACCTCGGCCGCCCACCGGACGCGAGCCCGCCACGAGATTTAAATTCCTCCATGTGATGTTAATAACCACAATTAGTATGAGATCAAGTATAACAACCAATAAACACAAGGAACGCTCTCCAGACGCGGCCGAGGCGACGGGATCCGCGTACGAAACGCGATTTATGGTTCCTGCTTAAGAGAAAAAGAGGAGACAATTTAACTTTACATTTAAATGCATATCTCAATCTTTCAGCATAGATACTCCAGGGCAAAGTCCAACCTAATTAAACCTAAGCTTACCAGCACTAACTTCCGTCTTCAATTTTGCTGCCTGTTTGCCTTCAGACCCATGGAACTGGGTTTCCTTCTTGCCCCATCCGACAGTAATAAACTGCTGCTCCCCAAACTCTTGGTCCAAAATGTTTGTTTCGTGAATTGGGTCAAATGTGCACGACATCAAAATGGTGTTCATATCTTTAGTGACCAAGACCAATAATTCTTGGTCTGGGCTCCACTCCATTGCCTATAAAAAATACATGTCTATGACTGTCTGATATTCATGAATGTGTGATATCTATGACTAAAATACCAGAATTAGAATTTATAAATGTTTACTTAATCTGTCCTGGTCCAGTGTATTCTACTTGTATGCAATTTTACCACCAACATATGCAAGTGGGTAGACAAGTTATGTCTTCCAGTTTGTCGCCATATACATCGGATTACAACTTCCACACAGTAACAGATCCCGACAGCTAGTTTATTGCGAGTTGCAAGGCGAGTAGTTTACATAAGAAATAAAAAGTTGTTCCAAATACATTTGGGCTTTATTGTTAACAAAAGTTCCACCAAGGAACAAGGCAGTCTAGTATAATGACTAAGAAATATTTTAAAGCAGAATTCTTACCAACAGTCCCGCCTGGCAAACGCCCGCGAGTTCGCAGCTGTTGCCAAACTCTGATATCGTGTATAGCTCGCCATTTGCGAGACCGACACACAAAGCATTCGAAAGCGACAAGTAGGTTACGTTCACTGGACTATTCTCCGGAGAAGCCACCTCAGTTAAGTCTTTACTCCACTTAACTTCACCATCTTCATCAAAGTTCCTCACTACAAGGTTATGCGAACATGAGTACAATTCTCCAGTAAAATTGCCTTCGCCATGACCATAACAACAAGTGGCGAGACGATCCTCGCTGTCTGCAGGCAGGTTTCGGACGTTAACATGCCAAAGTTCCAAATTTTTCATTATTTAAGTTTTACCGAAATTATACACAAACATAACCCTTCAACACGTTGCTGTCAACTTGACGTTGACGCAACTACGCATACATTGGGGTATGCTCAAAAACGAACGCTATGAGAAATGCGATTTTCGGAATTTTATTAAGCATTTAATATTTAGGTGTATTGAAGATATCTAGCTTTGGTGCCATTGCACCCAACTCACTGATGGCGTCAGCAATAATTTCTGAACTTTACGCATTTTAAAACGATTCCTATTTTTGCATGAGGAAAATTTAAGCGTTTTTAATAATAGGTGGAATAGTTTTTATTTTGCGATTGTAGCGCGCGAAGTTTAAACAAAGTATAAACACACTATAAACATTGTCTGGTCTTCGTATTTATTATACACTTTCTGATTTTCGTTTCCGATGTCTAACGGATGCACACAGTGTTTTTGTGTAAGTTTTGAGGACCTCTATTTTATAATTAATATCAATACTTTGATGCCATCTAAAACCTATAATCAAACCCCCAGTTGCCTGCCTATCATGAATATTTCTCACGTTAGAATTTTTTGAATGTGCGGTCATTGACCTCCTTGTAACCGGTTTGTATTTTTATTTCTTAAATTAACGGCAATAATAACTTAATTTCTTTTGTATTGCATTGTAGGCAATGTACTTTATTATTGGTAAAAAATACAGCTTACTGATTTTAATAAATAAGGCGCGAGACGTTATAAATAAAAAAACACTTTATTTTTTTTTACTTAGTACTTTATCAATTGGGGTGTTCAATTTTTTTTGCTATAGGATTAAGGATAAGTATGGCAATACGTCCTGAAAATTTCATGCTTTTATCTTGCACGATATCGGACCGGACTTATTGCATTTCTAAGTTTTTGAGCTGTATCTATGGAAATAGGGTTGTCACCATACAGATCCGAAAAATAATTTCAATTAATTTAAACAACGAATTTGTTTAAGATACCTAAGGTTTAAAAAAAAACAGGATGGGGGATCCGGAATGTTAATGACATACGTTCTCTACAGCAAAAAAGTTTTGAGATGTAAAGTTAACAGTCAGTCACAGAACTCGATTCCCACTGACTTGGCCTGATTTAACCGTGAGGGAACATTTAATACTTCTCAAATAAAGAATCCTCACTCCACGGGTAAATAATAGGCAAGTCAGTGGGAATCGAGTTCTGTGGACACCCCCCCGGTACTGACTTGGTTTAACATTACATCTCAAAACTTTTTTGTTGTAAAAGAACTGCGTTGCGAGACTTGCATCTTTTTACATGTAATGTTTTTGATGGGATTAAATTATATGCGTGTAGGTTATACCTTGTATGTTAATTACAATTATTCACCGAAGACCAAGTAAATCTATCTTATCATATTGTAGGTATACTTTCTTTAAATATTTGAGTGGTGAGAAGGTGACAACCCTAACAGAAATATTTGAAAATTCTTATCTCCGATATCGTGTACGATAGAGGTTCCATTTTTTTACCAGTTGTAGCTCTAATTATACAGAAACGTGTAGTAAAAGAAGCAAACACCCCTTTTGATTGATTGTCAAAATAAAAACAGTTTTTGAGAAAACTAATTATAAGATCGTTTACAAAGTTATTTTTTATTTTTGTTAATTGATACTGGTAGCTTATTATTAGTCTAATAGGCCTATATTAGAATAATTATTAAATAAACGACGGCTATTGAGGAATTAAGTATTTATGGTTTCTATGACTTTCTATGGATGTTTCTCGATTTATTTTATTACTCGAAAATTAAGCGAGATAGAACAGCGGAGGTTTGACTAGGGGCTGTAATTGTAAAAGGTGAATGTAATACGAAAAAAAACGGCGATGATTCAATTGAGGTTAAATCACACACTGTGGCATGCAGTCAGTCTGTAACAGCCCTAAAGTAAATATGGCTAAGACATAAAATTGTATACGACTCACCGCGGTAATAAAGAAAACCCCAGGTTGCATTTATGGGCCGCAACTATGACTCGAGCCAAAAAGACCTGCAATCTGGGGCATTCTTTGTTTTACCACCCTAGGTGTGTAATGTAATAAACTAATAAAACATCAGTCTATGCCTTAAGTGTGAAATGGACTATTGCGTAGTATCACAAATTAAACTGCAAAATACACGTGTGTTAAATAAAATACTTGGGAGACATTCTATTTTTTATTACTAAAGCCTAAACTAGTTTTTATTAATTTACAAAGGCGACATAAAATACTAATGAAACCAATATTGGTGTTCATTTTATACGTCAGGATAGTAGGTAGTCTCAAACTTCTTTCTGCACTTAGGATACGGCCTGAGCACTTTAGGAATATATGGAGGCAGATGTTCATTGAGCCTTCTCTTGAACGGGTCAATGCCCAGCTCGAATGGTCTTCGCTTTTTCTCAAAGAACCTCGTATTATGTTGAATTTTATATATATCCTCCCACAGGTATGTCTCCGGCATCAATAAATGCCTCGGTCGGTTTGCCACCAAATGCTTGTATCTTACTTCAAGCCAACACCTCCTCTTATCGTCTTCTATATCAGCAACTACTGATTCCTCCTTATCCAAGTACGGCTTCATGTCATAGTCGCGTTTTTCTGGAGTGTTCATATAAAACTGAACCAGCATTTTCAATACATTTTCATTAAGGCCTTTAACTTTACCATCCTCAATTGTTTCGAAGAGTTTCATAGGTTGCGTGCCGAAGCAAACATTGTGTTTGGGATTTGTGTCTATATTCTCGTGATGCATGATGATGGTGTTTAGCTGATATGCATATAGAGACCAGAGTTGACCGTTGGTGACTACTGTTTGGGTGGCTAAAGGATATGTCAAGTCGTTGAACGTTGTGAATCCCTGGTAGTTGGCTTGGGCGAGTAACCATCCGAAACTGGACTTAATTGCTTGACAATGTATAGCTTCTAAATTATCTTCAGGGCCAAACGATTCTTTCCTTTTCAATAAGTGACCACGGCCATGTATTGATAGAAGGCCGAATTCGTCATAGTCACCAGGCCAAAATCCTAGAAAAAAAATATAAGAATAAGAATGATTTATTGCGAACTGTGTACATGGGTAGTGGTAATAAAAATGACAATTGTTTCAACAGTTGCCTATTCCAGGCATGCAATACTTAAATAATACAACTTAAATTCTACTACTGTTTCCTACACTTAGGATTCAAAAAATTTTTTAAACTATAAAAAGCTTTTTCAGTAAGCCACTTCTTCAATTTAACTTTAAAAGTGTTGCCCTCCAGAGCTTTTATGTCAGTCGGTAGATGATTAAAAACTCGGATTGCCGCTACGAAAGTGCTATTTTTGTATATGGAGGTACTAATTATCGGTAATTAAAAATAAAATAAAATAAAATAAAATAGTTTATTTTTGCAAGTAGGCCCTCAAGGGCTCTTTTACAAGTCTGAGTCTAAATATGTATGTATTATTTCATTTCTTTTCTTTTGTTTTGGCGCTTCGGGTAGTGACCTTCTGGTGAGAAGAAGCGCCGGAAGAAACTCACCAGTTTCTCTTTTTTAAAAACAGGTATGACATTATTACATTCTATTTCATTAATACGTTACAATAAACTTATAACTACATTTTCAGAGATGTAAAAGGTCTCTAGGCGTCAAAACAAGACAATTAAAATAATAGAAATAAATTGATAATAAAAATTCATGGAGATGTAAAGAGTCTCCGTTGTCAAAATATTAAGTTTTGGAGGTGTAAAGGACCTCCAAACGTCAAAATATAAAATAGGAATGTTTATACTAGATATATTACAGAAATGAAACTATTCTGCAACTCACACGATATAACTTAAAAACTAAATTAAAATAAAATGAATACAGTTTTTTCTTAGAGATGTATATGGTCTCTAAGTGTCAAAACAGTTGACAAGTTCAAAAACAGAAAAAAATCAACGAAAGAGACATTATATTAAAATGTAGTTATTTCCAGTTGCAGTTAATCCCAAGGTGCTTCATCATTCATGTAGTCTTGTGTGCTGTAATAAGCTTTGGACATGAGTTTACGCTTTACACAATTCTTGAATTTGCTAACAGATAATTCAGTTATGTTTCTTGGCAGTTTATTATAAAACCTTACACAATTACCCATGAATGATGTTTTTATTTTATGGAGCCGAGTGGTGGGCACTGCGAGCTTAAGTTTATTTCTAGTATTAATATTATGTATGTCACAATTCTTCTTAAAATTCATGATATTCTTATGTACATACATAATATTCTCATAGATGTATTGACAATGCAATGTCATTACATTAATGTCCTTAAACTTATCTCTAAGTGAGTCTCGATAGTTCATCTTATACAGTGCGTTACCAGCAAGCAGGCTTTTTTTAAAGTAGGGTAAAGTAACGTTGTTTCTTAACCTAACCATGACCTTCATTTAATTCATCGACTAAAATTCCGATTTCATAAATTTTCTAACAAAATTTTAATTGCAAGCAATGTACAGCAAAGTACTAAATTGACAATTAGATGTAAATGCCAGCCCTTCATTCTATGTTTACCTATAACGAAGACATCAAGATAAATGCCTGCATCTACCTATTTCAACAATTAGAGATACCAGGATTGCTACACTTAAGAAAACTACGGAAAAACAACACTAATAAAACAAAACTTAAAAAGCAATACGAGTACTAGACATTTGGACCTGTTTGAAGTGATCGAGAATCCTTCTTCAAGTTGTACGTGCACAATTCCGTTTATAGGCCTTTCAGACTAACCAGATAGGACCATGCATTCTCTGGACCTCGCTGGACAGCCATTGTTTTCAAACGAAGATTATGTGGATGCCGCTGATTTCGAAACCACTCTCGATAAAGTCTCAAGGCTTGAGGAACATTTCCACGTGTCGCACAAATCATGTCAGATAATTCACTTGTGTCTTTAGCCATTTTAACGCAAAAAATATCAGTTTTGCAAATAAATGTTTGTTTTGTAATTTGACAAGCCAATGTCAATACTTTTGTAATTGTCATGTCAAATTTTAGAAAAAACTCTTTAAGCTGTGTAAAAAACTCCATACATAAACGTAATGATAAGGACGGCATTAATTGTGGGATTGTTTTTCTCAACTTTTCACCTCCGTACCACGACATGCCTTCTACCAAGTGCATCAGCGATATGAATAACGATAATTACGTAGTACACCTACTACATTTAAAGTGCGGATTTAGGAAATTGAATTGTGCAGTTAATTCGCATAATTAGGATTTGCTAATACTTGCAAACGATTGCTAATGAAGCATATTATTATCAGTTTTAATAAAAGCCCGCATACCGGTAACACACTGTATATCGCTCGAATAGCCCTCTTCTGCAGAACAAATATAGTATTAAGCTCTGAAGCGCTAGCACTGCCCCACAGCAGAATACCATACGACATAATACTGTGGAAGTAACTAAAATATACTAATCGAGCTGTTTTTATGTCTGTTAATTGTCGGATCTTGTTGACTGCAAAAGCTGCAGAACTAAGTCTATTCGAGAGATTAGCAATATGGGGACCCCACTGGAGTTTATGATCCAATGTTATACCTAGAAAAACTGTACTATCAACTAGTTCCAATTCCTCATCCTTCACAATGACACTTGCTTGCTCGCGATTTACGTTACGCGTGATAAAGTTAATACATTTAGTCTTTCTTTCATTTAAGAGTAAATTGTTAACATTGAACCAATTTACTACTTTAGAGATAGCATTGTTTACATCGTTGTAAGCTTGCTGCTGTCGCTTAACTTTGAAGATAAGTGAGGTGTCATCTGCAAACAATACTATATCATGGTGGGTCTTTACGAGGTATGGCAAGTCATTTATGTAAATAAGGAACAGGAATGGTCCCAATATTGAACCCTGCGGTACACCCATCGAGACCAGTGACCCTGGTGAGTGCTGTCCATTCACGTCAACCCTTTGTATTCTACCTTGTAAGTACGACTTAAATAAATTCAGTGCCGATTCTCTAACTCCATAGTAGTGCAGCTTCCCGATCAATGTTTCATGACAAACGCAATCAAATGCCTTGGATAAATCACAGAAGATACCTAAAGCATCACATGACTCCTCCCAGGCATCGAAAATATGTTTAATTAGCTCAACACCAGCGTCGGTTGTCGAGCGACCCCGAGTAAAACCAAATTGCTTATTATGCATTAAGTTATTTGTATTAAAATGTTTCATTAATTGGGACAAAACTAATTTCTCGAAAATTTTACTGAAAGTTGGTAGCACAGATATTGGTCTAAAGTTAGTGGGGTCAGTAGTGCTACCTGATTTAAATAAAGGTGTTATTTTACTATATTTCATTAGATCAGGAAACTCACCGCAATCAACACAGTTATTAAACACGACTACCAAGTCAGGCGCTATGATTTCTATTAGGGATTTAACAGCATGGACAGAGACTCCCCAAAGGTCACTAGTTTTTTTAACATTAATTGATTTAAACGCCTTTACTACATCCGAGGTACTGACATGTTCAAAATGAAAGTATTTACTACATTCTGGGGCGTTGTCTTTTAACAGCGTGACGGCAGACGAAGGTGATGAATTTAAATGCTTAGTTGTGGATACTGGTATCTCGGTAAAAAACTTTTCAAATTCTGTTGCTACTTCTAAATTGGAATCTACAATTTTGCCATCAATTTTTAGTTTAAGATCGTTTACTGTGTGCTTCGATCGACCAGTCTCCACATTAATTACTTTCCAGGTTGTTTTAATAATATCAGAACTATTTCTAATTTTCTGGCTTAAGTAATTACGCTTAGCTAAATGACAATCTATCTTAAATTTCTTCGAATATTCTTTCACGTGCTCTTTAAATTCATCACTCGTATTGAACCGCCGTTCCTCATACAAGGCATACAATTCCTGTCTACGTTTATGTAAGTCCTCAGTAGCCCACTCACTAAAAATTGGTGCACCACTAACCACGACCGATTTAGAAGTAAATATTGCGTTATAATGTTCCATAAAAGTGTGAAAGAATGAATTGTACATGTCGTTAGGAGTCGTGTCGGAAGATAAAAAGGGTAGCGCCTGAACTAGACTGTCCCTCATTCGTTCCACACGGTCCGTGTTTACTGGTACAAAATTAATTTGTTTTCTCAAGATATTATTCCTTAATGACTCAAATACCATTAGTTGGCCAAGATGATCTGATTCTAACTTGCTGATTACACTTTTGGTATTAGGAAGAATATCAGTGAAAATGTTATCAATGCAGGTGGCGCTAGTAGCGGTCACTCTAGTTGGCTCCATAAATATGGGTCTGAGATTACAAGATTTGAAAAGATTCAACAATCTGACACTTACTGTTGAATTTTCCAAAATATTTACATTGAAGTCGCCGCATATAAGTAATTTCTTACTAGAAGTAGCAATTATTTTATGTAACACAGATTCCATTACGTTTTCAAAGAGTTCAAAATCACTTAAAGGCGGCCTATAGACACAAACAACAATAAATAAATCTAATTCTACGGCACTTAGTTCTATGGTCCGTTCAACAGACAAGGATACAATATCCTTACGTTCCTTAAATTTTAATTGTCTATTTAATATGATTAATGACCCACCATGTATGGAACTTAGTCTGGTGAACGAACTACCCACCTGGTGATTCTTAAATTGAGGCATTAGTTCATTATTTTCTAACCAATGTTCGGTTATACAAAGAATATCTATATTGTAATCGTTCAAAAAAAGTTCAATCGCTAAGTCTTTCCCTCTAATGCACTGAATATTTTGATGCACCAGGTGGATGTGACTTTTATGTTTGCAGCATTCATTGGATTTACTTAGAACCAAATTGCCAGAGACAGAGTACTCCTTTGTCTTAACATTTAATTTAAATTATTGGTTATAATAGGAACCAACTCCAAGTTCACATTATTGGACTGCTCAATAGGAGCAGAACCTGCCAAATTCTTGGCAGAAATGTCTAATAAATATGATAGCGACAAAGCTATTTGTCTTCTATAATAATTAGAAAGGTAAAACTTACCTTTAGTCAAAAATACCTTACTTACATATTTGTTTGTGTCTATTATTGTAAACTTACTACTATATGTACAAAAATTATACAGGTATATATTTAAGTTGTATCTAGTATCATTTTCTGTTTTTGACACTTGATTGCAATAGGGGAATGTGAACATAATAATTTCTTTTACTTGAAGGCTGTCTAACTTTTCTAGAAATTTAATCAAATTATTTTTGTTCGCACTACCCCTATTCCCTATAAGGAATTGGATGTTATGCTTATACTGTGATCTAAGGTTACATTTGGTGGATGACAGTGTTGTAAAATAATTCGGTTATATATATTTTTATCAATTTAAATTTTACTAACTCGGACAGTATCGACTTGGCGACGAGTTACATTGCTTCTGCTCGAAACAGTCGTTTCCTACGCAGTGCCTCTATATTGTACGGTCAGATACAGAGATTTTTGAGCCAGTTGCCTTTATTCATGCTTTAGCCATGTTTTATTTTATGTTAGCATTACTATAGTTGTGTAAACCACATGTAAACCAACAATGACCCGGTGATATCGAGGGTTTCAGGCCAAAGGGGCGTATACGCAATAGTCCTATTATTGCGTATACGCCCCTTTTGCCTGAAACCCTCGATATGATATTACACAGCTAAATTAAGAACATTAACAAGAGGCTCAACAATTGTTGCCTGCCACTGTACTTAATAAGTTTCTATAATTAACATTTTTTTTGAGACAAGCCAACTGTACTTTTTTTTTGTATAATCGTAAACTTCATGTCATGACTAATCAAATGAGCCTAAACACAGTGGATTTATCTTATGTAATTAAGATTATCCTATGGCCACTTTCCAGAAACCTAAGCTGGTCAAATAATGAAAGCTATGGAATCAAAATCGATGGTACAGTCTTAACACATCTACGCTTCGCAGATGATCTGGTCCTAATAGCAAATACAGCAGATGACCTACAAAGTATGTTACAGGAGCTAGTCATCGAAAGTGAGGTAATGGGGCTGCAAATGAACACAGAAAAGACGAAAGCTATGACCAACTCCGAACAGATACCGATAGTAGTGAACCAAGGAACAATTGAACATGTTGAAGACTACATATACCTGGGACAAGTAATATCCATGAGCAATCAGATGGAAAAAGAGATTGACAGAAGAACAACCAATGCATGGAAAAGATACTGGGCGCTGAAAGAAGTCATGAAAAACAAAGATATGAGACTGTCCACAAAGAGAAAATTATTTAACATATGTGTTCTGCCTGTGCTGACCTATGGATGCCAAACTTGGACACTTACAAACAATAACCTCAAGAAACTACAAATATGCCAGAGGTCAATGGAGAGAAGCATGCTAGGAGTAAAGCTTAGAGACAAAGTGAGAAACGAAACGATAAGGAACAAGACATGTGTCGAGGATGTAGCGATTAAGGTCAAAACACTTAAGTGGAAATGGACAGGACACCTTATCAGAAATGAAGAGAAATGGAGCAAACGCTTAATGTGGTGGTACCCCAGAGACAGGAACAGAAAGAGAGAAAAACAGAAATTCAGGTTCCCACCTGAATTCAGGTTCCGACCTTCCTTGGACGAAATAATACGAACAGCAGGACGATTATGGACAAGACTGACAAAGGACAAAAAGAAATGGAGAGAGTTAGGGGAGGCCTTTGCCAAGCGGCAGACAGACAACGTGAGAAAATAAAGGAAAAGTAAAATTAATGTACAACAAACATTTATTGTCTGAATAAAGGGCTTTTATTATTATATTATTATGGCCACTTTCCGGCACCATCATCAGCTCCGTGCCATAATAATATTGCATTGTCATTCGATGGACATATTAGTGGGGCAAATTTAACATGCAATATTTGATTACATACAGAAAGATACGACACCTGACAGGTGAAACTAAATAAAAGCTTGTAAAAATAGTGACTCACTACTATGACAAATTTTGTTTTGAAGTTTTTTTTTAATTGTATTCTCATTTTGACAGCAAAATGGTCATTTTAGGCAATTGGAAGTGGTCGTTTCTCTAAAGCAGGGTTTCTTAAACTGTGGTCCATGGACCCCTTAGGCACGGTAGACGGTAGTTTTTGTTCCGATAAAAGGTACATCGGGAGCGCGCATGTGTGCGTGCCGTTTGCGCGCCGTGTACGGACGCACTACAGGCAAGCATCGGCGGCGGGCTTAGTCAGGGTTGAGCAATAGTCGCGAGCGGTCGAACGTTCAAAATGTCTGCAGACGAAGCAAAGTATAGAAGACGTATATACTGTAGTGTGTTCGGATGTTTGAAGAATAATGCGCAAAATCCAGAATTGTCATATTTCTGCATTCCTAAGGATCCCGAAAGGTGTGTATTTTATTAGTACCTATATAAATGTTATATTTTAAGTCGTTTGTAGAATGTTTGATAGTTTTGTGATCAAACTATACCAATTAAATAGAGTAGATAATTATTTTGTTTGACAGTGATGAGTAAAACTAACAGATTTTTTAAACGTGTACTAATTAAATAGTAGTTGATTCTATTGATACATAAAATGCCTTAAACACGAGAGTGGTTTTATGAAACGAGCCGAAATATCGTTGCGTTACTTACATGTACACATACCAATACTAATTTATTTAAACTATTATACTTAATAACATTATCATCAGATATGTGCGATCAGATACTTTCATATTGAAATAAGTAACTTTTACTAGGTTGACCTCGAACGATTGTTCGTTCGATCGAGGTCAACCTAATAAAAGTTACGTTCGTAGTAAGTAGGTATTTTACAGAACCGACGAGCGGCAGCCCTGTGCCTTAGGCCCGCTCTGGTGTCGCGCGCTCCTAAACGGCGAAGACGAACTACTTGGTTGTCTTTATACTTTGCCTTAGGGGTCCGTGATACGAGAGTCGGGGGTCCGTGGCTATCCATACAACACAAACTTTCATGAGCCCTTGATTTTCGTTTTCTCCGATTGTAATGTAGGGGGTCCGTGACCAAAAAAAGTTTAAGAATCTCTGTTCTAAAGGAAAGAGGCACAAAGTTTAGCTTGACGCTTTGATGTAAGGTTTACCTGGAATGTTGGTGGCATGCCTGTGCGTCCGATGGTACCCAACAATTTGCGGCTGGTACGTAAATTTGTCCACTTTGAACTCTGGGTTAGTTGCCTCGCTGTAGGGTATCAAAGGCTTTAAAGGAAAATGGCCTCTTACTGCTAGCAGTGGACTACCTGAAATATGAACAAACAGTATGATTAATTGTTTTTGCTGTTAAGTTATCAGTCGTTTACCAGTTCAATTAACTTAAAATTTAGCATTAAACAGTCTTTCCTGAAGTGTCAGTTACCTTAAAAATAACATAGGTACAGTTAAAAGTTACAGACTTTATCCTATGTACCTGACTGTTAGAAGCCACATAAAAACAACTGGTTACTTTTAACTTGGCAGTACAGTAAATTATGATGTATAAGGAATGAGTTAAAATAAGTATCTGGCAAAAAAAAATTATGAGACAAGCTTTTATAGCCGACTGTACTTCTTATTCTATAATCGCAAACTGCATGTTAAAGGAAATTAAATGAGCCCAAACACGATTTATTTCTCTTATGTAATGTAAATGGTTCTTGCAAAATTTTAGCTCAATCAAAAGCCGGGATATGGGTCAAATTTAACTCGCAAGATTTGATTACAGATACACAGCCACCGGGAGTCTGGGACAGGTGAAACTAGATAAAAGCTTGTAAATTAGAAAACCTATAGCTGTACAGAGGTGGGGGCGAGTTAGCCAAATGTGTAGGTGGATGTTAGATGGAAAATGTTAGGAAAAAGTGTGATATAGACTTTATAGAAAAAAGTACATTAACTAAAAAGTTAGTATATAAAATATAGTCTTCGGTTTCCGCGATTATCACTCATAGTAATAAAACAACTTAAACGGATTAAATCGCGTATATTACGCTGAAAAGGGTTACGAAACGTCGGGACTTAAAATATAGTAATATACGCGATTAAATCCGTTTAAGTTGTTTTATTACTATATAAAATATAATCAATTACCTAAGTATTGCACTGCTCTGTCCTTAGGTAAGAATGCTGTTTTCTTCAGCCATGGCACCTTCCTTCTCTTGCGAATAACTTTTTGGGACGGGTCTATGCCACCAACAAACCAGAATGCTTCATGTCGGGGATCATAGTCAACCTAATAAAAAATTTAACTATAAATATGGTCAAAAAGAAAACACATACAAACATCTTTACAAGTGTTTCAAACACCTTGACTTCATTGTCACAGTTATGCTGAATCTATGTGAGATAAGCATGAGCAGATAAGGACAGTAATGTCTTCTACTATACACTGAAAATGCCTTGCAGATCTTGCAGGATTCCAAAAAACATCATTGTAAGTTACAGCAACTGATAAATTTGCAGAAGGTGCAAATGCTTTCCAATTGTAGGGAATGTGCGCAACAAAGGTGTTCCCAACTAGTGCTGCCAATCAGAATCTTGTGCTATATTATGCTGGGGCTACATTAACAGAAACGCTTTTAATTATTGTGAGGAAGAATGAATGTTACTGTAACCACAACTTCAGCGGACAGAAACTTGAATACACAGAAGAATATGTGTATCTAGGGCAAATTATATCACCAAGGGATCAAATGACCAAGGAAATAGACAAGAGAATCGCCTCTGGGTGGAAAAAATTCTGGGCTTTGAAGGAAATTATGAAAAGCAAAGAACTAGGCATCAAGATAAAGAAAAAGACGTTTGATACTTGTATTCTCCCCTGCATTACTTATGGCTGCGAAACCTGGGCTCTGACCAAAAAACACAGGGACAAACTTGCCAAATGCCAAAGAGCCATGGAGAGGAGCATACTAGGGTTAAAACTAAAGGATAAAGTCAGGAACATAGACATCAGGTGCAAAACAAAACTAACAGACATCCTTTTACGAATTGATCAACTAAAATGGAGGTGGACTGGGCATATGCTCCGTTGCAAACAAGAAAAATGGAGCAAACTAGTGACCGTCTGGTACCCAAGAGATGGGACCAGGACTCGAGGTCGCAAAGTAAGAAGATGGGAGGATGAACTGAAATTGACCCTAGGCCCCCACTGGACAAGAGTGGCGGCAGATAGGAAACAGTGGAAGGCGTTGGAGGAGGCCTATGCTGCAAGGCACACCGAGCAAAGAGACATTTTGTGAATATGTACTAAGTAGTTTGTAAGTCTAAAAAGTTGTAGAAAGCTCGGAATAAAAGGCTATATTATTATTATAACCACAACTTACTATACATTTATAAATACATCACACATCATCAACCTATACATATATGTCCCCCTGCTGGGCTCAGGTCTACTCTCAGAGAGTGAACGGGCTGTAGTCCCCACGCTAGCCCACTGCGGATTGGGGACTTCACATACACCTTTGAATTTCTTCTCAGATGTATGCAGGATTCTTGACATTTATAACCAGTTTTTTTAAGTTCCGATAAATTTCCTATACTGTCTCTTTTGTCAATAAAGTGTTGCCACCTATAGTTCCTGCAAGTTCCCTATACAGGCATTACTGGGAAGCCTTTGCACCAAAGAAACCTTTACCCGTAATTTTTTGAAGAAGCAGAAAAATCAAGTGCTTGCTTATTAGTTAATATGTACTAAAGTATTGCATACGAACAAGGTACAACCTTAACTTATGACGTATTTTACATACCTGTGCTGATAATATATGAGAAACTTTATCAGATAAATTGTTGCTTATTATTCTATTCACTTGTCTGGCAATGTTTTTAGCTAGGGCATCTTCTTTTTGACAATCCAATGTTTTTTTGGTAGAGGTGGGTGTACAATTGTGCCTGTAAAATATATTCAAAATGATTAGTGAAACTTAAACAAAAACTTATTTTCATAGCCACTAAATTGTAAATAGTTTTTGCATTAACAATACGATATTGATAGTTAGTGCAACTTATTTAACAAAGATTCCACAACAAAATGTTCTTGTTAGTAATGAATGAATGAATGAAAATCTTTATTTCAGGTAAAACCCATATAAATAATAAGTAATAATTGATTACTTACTGCACTCCTTCATATTCAATGGCAATAGCATCTTCCACTAGTGATTTGATTTCTGCCACCACGGCATCTGCGGCTGGGGCTACTTCAGCATACAAATCCGGGAGCTTCTCCTGGGGTATGAAATGTGTTCTTGTATAACACTGCACCAGAGGCAGGGCGTTGTACGGCACTTTGTCGTCTGTGAACACCACGCACTCCCAACCGTAGTAACGGGGCATATTGAGACCTATTTGCTTCTCCTCCACAGTCTTTAAATTCCTTATTTTTTCATACACAGCTTCTCTCTTTCGCTCCAGTTTGCCTTCACGGGACACATCCAAAATAGGCGGATATTCCGGTGTTTCTGTGTATTCATTTTCAAGTGCTGCTGCTTGAGAAGATCTTCTGAGCAACACATTTTTCAGTTTTGGAAATGTTCTGTGAACTTTTATTATGTTCATGTTAGATTACCATTTACCAAATTTGGTTTATTTCAATAATTTTGAGGTTATGTATGAATGATTTGTGACATCTGAGAGGCGTTTTTCGTTCGCAAGTAACTCAAGTTTGTTTAATTTTTGTTCTCTGGTATTAAATTGCCCGTCAAGCTTCATTTAGAATGCGCAATGAAAACAAACTGCCCTTTTTGTTGAGACGTTGTCAGCACTGACAAAAGCTGATGCAATTTGTGATTTGACAGAAGCAACCTGCCAAGGATTTTATAACCAAGTTTCGTGTGTAGTGTGACTTATATTTTGTAAAATAATCATGGATGACGATATGATATTCGATCCCTCGCTCAAGAAAAAGAAGAAGAAGAAGACTGGCTTCGACATGGATGCCGCACTCGCAGAACAGGGCGAGAGCACAAGCATGGAGCCACCCGCGGACACAGGTGACGTCGACGTGCCAGAGGACGATAACCTTGATTTAGACAACTTCGGTAAGAAGAAGAAAAAGAAAAAGAAGACCTTCAATTTAGAAGAGATAGAGAATGCGCTGCCGGACACGAGAGAAGAGAGGCCTCCGGCCGAGGAGCCGTTGGAGGAAGAAGAGGTCGTGGACGACCTGGATCTGGATATAGATTTCACGGCCAAGAAAAAGAAGAAGAAGAAAAATGTGGACGAGCTGATGATCGACGAGGACGGCCGCGACGACGAGAAGGAGAACGTGGAGGACGTCCACGGCGACTGGGTGGGCAGCGACCGCGACTACACTTACGACGAGCTACTAGAGCGCGTGTTCGACATCATGCGCGAGAAGAACCCCAGCATGGTCTCCGGCAAAAAGCAGAAGTTCATCATGCGGCCCCCACAAGTCGTCCGAATCGGCACGAAGAAAACATCCTTTGCCAACTTCACTGAAATTTGCAAAACATTGCATCGTCAGCCTAAACATTTACTAGATTTCCTACTGGCCGAGTTAGGTACCAGTGGCTCTGTTGACGGTAACAGCCAACTTATCATCAAGGGCCGTTTCCAGCAGAAACAAATAGAGAATGTTTTACGTCGGTATATCAAGGAATATGTCACATGCCATACTTGTCGTTCCCCTGATACCATTTTACAGAAAGATACTCGGTTGTTTTTCCTTCAATGTGAGACATGTGGGTCGCGTTGTTCTGTTGCTAGCATCAAGTCAGGTTTCCAGGCCGTCACGGGCAAGCGTGCGGCCATGCGTGCAAAGACTGCATAGAACATTAGTGCTTAGTGATAAAACAAATAACAGTCAAGGATCTGGGGTACATGCAGCTATCTATCTTCCTATTCCCTGCTTCATTTCAGTTGTAAATCTGGTGCTGATCTTTGTAAATGAATGCTTGTGCAATTGCAAATTAGGTAGATATGAATAAATAATATGTGAAGATAATGTGTATCTTCAAATTTGTATTGTGATGAAATATGTATTATTAAATATTTGGTTTCCAACAGTATTTGATTATTCTTAGCTCCCTAGATGTCTTTTCCTCATCTAATTTATGAACAATAAAATGTGATGTGAAGGAGGGATAGTGAAATGTAACCGAAGTTGTGCAATATCATATTGTGGAATACAGTGTGTTCACATAGATGTTATGCATTTATATTATAAATGACCTCAAAATTTTGCTGGATGTACCCCATTCCAACCCCTATATTTATGTATAGCTCACTTCTGTATTATTCTCATTACACAATGTTTTATACATATTTGTTTCATTTAAACTTTCCTTTTTTTCACCCCTTTTGATATAAAAACTACTTTGACAAGAAATAAAGATATAACAGAGTAAATGCTTTATTATGTTAACAGTGAAAACAAACATTAAAAAAATAAACAATTGTATATGAATAGAAAAGTAAATAAATTCTTTTTGTGACTTGATATGAATATGTAGAACACGAGATTATTAGTTATTTTGAATAATTTGAGGTTTATAATCAGGCTTTACAGCCTTAGCCAGGCTTTCAGCATACAGATCAAGACGTTGGGTCATTCTAAATCCCCATTTGTCTTTGATCTGGCGACACAGGTTCAAGTCAACTTGGGCAATCAGCAACCCATCCTTGACTCTAGACAACCCAGGGGTTCTGCAACCATCAGGTGCAGTCACATAGCTTGAGCCATAGAAGTGCCCAAGTTCTTTGTGAGCTGGTTTTCCGTCTCCTGACGTGAACTTATTGGGGAACTGCTCTGTTCCAACTCTGTTAATAGCCACAGTGAAGTAACTGTTAGCAATCGCTGCATTCCGAGCCTCCACTGCCCATAAATGCTCGCTCAAACCAGCCACTGTTGCAGATGGGTTAAAAACAATCTCGGCTCCATTGATACCAAACATCATCCAGTTTTGAGGGTGGTGACGTCCATAGCATATGTTAATAGCTATCTTGCCGTACTTGGTCTCAAAGACTGGATGACCGGTGTTCCCTTCATAATAGTAAGTAGACTCGTTGAAGTCACCGACTCTGGGGATGTGGTTCTTCCTATGCTTTCCGATGACTTTTCCCAGTTCATCAATAACTACAGCGGTGTTCCATATTGTCTCACCATGGACTTCATCGCGTTCTAGAATGGGTGACACAATGACCATGTTATAGTTAACTGCTAACTCCTTTAAGAATTGGGTGCTTGGACCATCTTCAGCTGATTCAGCAAATTCGCACCATGGTTGCTTTTCCCTTGTACAAAAGGCAAATGGCATACTCCATGCCTCTTGTAAAGATAGCACATTAACCCCTTCTTCACCAGCAGTAGTGATTAGTTTTCGAATCTTGTTGAATATAGCTTCTCTCTGCACCACTATAGGCTTATCGGTCGGTGCAGCAATTGAGTGTTGAACTACCCCCACTTTCACTAATCTTGGGGTTCGAGTTTCTTCTTGCTTCGCAGGAAAATCATAAGCAGCGATGTCGAAGGAATTATCGGCAGCAAATTTTAAGCTGCTATCTTTAAGTTGTATCGCATGGTGGTTTGTTCTTCCGTAGTGAATTCTATTAAACTCGTCCAGGGGCAAACCTGACAGTGAACTCGCTACAAGTTCATCAAGACTCACTAGTTCAGAGGATGCTGCCATTTTATTCAAATTGCGGTTGCGGAACATTTCTGAAACGGTCGTACTTATTACGCCCAGAAATAATGAATGGTACGTTAGAAACAAACATTATCTACGCGACCCCTCCCCTATTTGGTGATAAGAGATAAAAATAAAAATAAAATAGATAATAAACGCTGTTTGAGCTACCTCCTAAAGTTGCCCATTGTCTCATTAAATTAGGGATCGTTACCGGTATTAATTAAAATTGAAATATCCTCCTTAATTTGTAACTTTTCCTTGATATTTTTGATTTTAATTTATGTAACATTATTATACTATTATAAAAATGTATTAAAGAAATTAAATATTCAATAATAAGCGAGATACCGAAATTGAATACCGGTACCTATTTTTGTATGAAAATAATACCGGTATACGATCTCTGCAAGAAATAATGTGCACCTGCACAGATATTAATAAAACCAGTGTTGTACATCACTACTTAAACGTCAAATGGAATTGTCAAAATGAGCCAAATGCTGCAAATGAGGTTTGGGTCTGTGGTTAGCGTTTTGTAAATGTAAATTTTATTGAAAAAATTAAAATTTCTTCAATATCAGCGATATTGTAAGTCGTCAAAATGAATACTCTACCAGCACAACCCACAGGTATCCAGAGTACGGCGGGAGCTGTACCCATTCGCAATGAAAAAGGTATGTTTTCGTTCCGATACTAACGCTTTGTACAAGCCAATCCATCTTAAAATTACATATTTAAACAAGCATTTGGTTAATACTAGCATTCAATTTTAATAGGCTTCCACTGTCTACTCATTTAGTGTACAAGCTAAAATGTGGTATCAATCGTGTTCAAATTTTCTTTCTCGACTTCAGGTGAAATATCTATGCAAAAAGTGAAGGTACAGAGGTACATATCTGGTAAGAAGCCTGATTACGCCCAGGGTGCCTCGTCCTCGGGAGAATCCGACACTGAAGACTTTATAGAGCAACAGAGACCGGAGCGGAGACAGCAGACGCTTCCACAAGTGATTAGTCGGAAAGATGAACCAAGTGACTCTGAGGGAGAGGTAAATATATTAATAAAATAAAATATAAGAAACTTAATATAATCTTATAAAAGATATATGGGTAAGCTAGCTTTTCGAAATCTTGTGAAAAATATTATACCAATAACAATAAGGTACTTTTATGTTTAAGTCTCATAGTATAGGGAAGCATTAAACATATATCTTCATACCTTTACGAAAGTCTTATTTATTATTTCCTAGCTTTTATTTAATGTGCTATCAGTAAGGTCCAACCGAGACAGAGAGTAAATGGAATTCTCGGCCGAAACCGAGACAGAGAATTTATAAATATAAAAAAACCACGCAGATTTCGTACAAAAAAAGGTATTATTCGTTAAAATTTGACACACAGAGTTTAATAATTAAAATATGACACACACAGGTTTTATTAATTAAAATTTGACAAAAAAGAGCTCCGGTACTACTGACTACCGAATCAGTAGTTAAATTCAGCAATCAGAAGTCGTTGCATAGTCTCAGCCGTGGCCGAGAAACTCGGCCCTTCTTTGGCCGAGAGCCGAGACCGGTGTCTCGGCGCGATTTACGGCCGAGATTAGCCGAGACTAGAGATGTGCCATTTCCGGGAACGGCACATCTCTAGCCGAGACCGAGACCGAAACTATGCAACGACTTCTGATTGCTGAATTTCTACTGATCTTAGCTATCAGCTATCTGATTCAACTGGAATTTGCTATACTTATGTAAATTCAGTGACAATGCAATATTATGGCACCAATGGTGATCCAAACACTTAAATTATATACCTATTCAAATTTATTTATTTATAACATCTAAAATTAATGTAAAAGAGTAAACCCTAAATAAACCCTACAGACAAAATAACTCCCCCATGTCTCTCCCGGCGGTAGGGGGGCCAGTAGGCTGGCACATCACCATGCTGAATGGCAATGCTGATTATCTGAGCTAAGAAGCCAGCCCTCTGATCAATTGTTTTTATATTTAGCATATTGCCTACTATTTACCACTGTTTTTTAAGTATGACTGTATTGAATTAGCATGTAGCATAAGAGAACTGCTGAGTTAAGGCCCCTTTTGATTTCCAATCATCCAGGCCCTGAGATTACTCTGGCTAGCCAGAAGAAATGTCCAAGAGTATTTATCAGAGTTTTGACCCGACTGCGGCGAAGCCCAAAGGAGGGTTATGTGTTTGATCTGCATGTATGTATGTAAGTATCAGTGGCGTGGCATCCAAAGAACTCTATTCCTACCGGCTTGCCTAATATCAGGCATTTGAGGCATTTGACCTTATTCTACAGCTCTCAAGGAAAATATAGGCCAAATCTGCACCGGCTTGCCCACGAATATCTTTTACGCCACGCCACTGATAAGTATGTATGTAAGTCCGTTCCTATGTCCGCTCGTAACTACTCAACGGCACATCCGATTTTGATAAATGACACATTAGATTCGTCTTGATGGTGCGAGTGTCACTGGGTATGAAGTTCGTTAAAATAAACAAAATGGCGGATTTTATGCATTTTCATAGTGTACCGCGGTCGGGTTTTTTTTTTTAATAAAAATGTGGTTATTCAATCAGGTGGATGACCCGCGTCTTCGCCGATTGCGAGTCGCCGCGCGGTCCCCCCCTCGCCGCGCCGAGCACAAACCTGAGATCATTGATGCAGAGCCGGAGGCTGAGTCTGCCTCCAGTGCTGAAGAGGCACAGGGCAGCTCGGAGAGTGAAGATGAGCTTGACGAAGAGGAGATTGAGCGGAGACGGCAGGCTCTTAAAGCTAAGCTCGCCGCTAGGTTGGTGCATTTTTGGTAACATGTGTGCCCTAGTCCACACTCGTACTAATTACATATTTTTTGGCAAAGGAATTGCAACTTTATGTCTTTGGTACTAACATACTAATTATGGAACTTTTTTCCTCGTAATGAGTGTGACCTAGGGCATCGATATTTGCACATACAATTAGACATGGTTAGGAGAAAGCAATCCAGCCGACATGCAATCAATTTAAAAAAATAAATAAATAAAACATTTAAAAATTAGGGGACAATCTTACAAAAATCGAACTAGTCCCATAGTAAACTCAATAAGGCTCGTGTTATGGATACTAGACGACGATATATTTAATAGATACAAATACTTAAATACATAGGAAACATCCAAGACTCAGAAACAAATATCATCATTCATCACACAAATAATATTTGCTCTTTCCAGGATTCGAACCCAGGACCGTCAGCTTTGTAGGCAGAGTCACTAATAGGCTAAACCGGTCCTCTAAAAAATAAAACATAGAAATAGAATATAATTTTTAAAACAAATACAAAATACATTTCCTTTCAAAAACAAAAACCGCTCTGTATCGCAAAAATTGTTTTCCTATGGCTATACGCACATATAACAAGTTGCCTAAAGATCTCAAAGACTTAAGACTGAATAATTTTAAGACTAAATTGTATCAATGGTTAAAAGAAAAGACATTTTATTCAATCAAGGATTATTTTAACGATTAATGTTGACATTTCATTTTATATCGATTCACTGCTCAATATTGTATGCTCCTATATAACATAATAATAACTTTGTAATATTTAGTTAACCTACACCTAAATTGAAATTGTATTGTAAAAATATCTCTACCAGTGTCAGCTAATAATATCTTTGAGTTTTGCATGCCAAATTATTGGTTAGATATGACTTGACGCTTACTCATTTCTTACCACGTTTTGGAACCATATCTAAAGCAAATAAATTATTTCATTCATTAATTCCGCTTCACTACATTTATTAGTTACTTCTAGTATTTTATAATGAATATTTACAGATAATTTTACATACACCTGTAGGTAGATGAATATAGCGGTGCCATTTGACTTATGTCTGAACATTTTCTTTACATATTATATTTGGAAATGAAAGTATGTACATGTTGCAATATCTGCATTTCATTAAACATGGAAGAGACTTTCAATCATTAGTCCGTTTTCAACCTCTGAAGCAAATGAGTTAGAATTTTAAGAGAAGAGTAGTTTTTGTAATTCAATTTTTTACAGGGAAGCAGAGAGGGAGGTTCTCGGTAGAGAGGAGGATGAGGAAATGCTTGATGGCGACAAAGAAGAGAGTGGATCCTCGGACACAGAATACACAGACAGTGAAGAAGACACTGGTAAAGCTACAATACAAATTTGTATTTGAAATATAGATTAGATTCATTTATTTCTTGTTGGAAATTACATAGTGTTTTAGATATTAAAACTAAAATGAATTCACAAAAAGATCGTCAAAGTAAAATGAAATAATTACAAAATAAATTACAATAAAAATATAAAATCAAAATGTCAATTGGAAAAATAACTAATATCTAATCTAAGTATATGTTGTATATTATGATCTAGGTCATCCTAGGTAATACAATGTCAAAGCAATAAATTCAGTAGGTATGTCGAATATTTTTACAATGCAATGTCAAGAGCAAATAAAATACCAATAAAAATTACGTCAGGTTTAAAACAATAAAAAATAAATAAATAAAGTTATCACCAAGTATTTGAAGAGTACAGTACAGTCTAATCTTTTAACTTCTTGAGTCTGACACAAAGTTTGGCATTAAATGGGGCTAATCGAGCGTAAATTCTCGATTATCTGCCTATTTGTGCCTGCTACTTTATCTTTTTGTTCAGTTTAACAGAAATCAGAGTCGGCTTACAAATTATTTTGCATTGCCATGTCGTGCAATGCAATGCAAAATAATTTGTAAGCCGACTCTGATTTCTGTTAAATTTATATTACATTAGAAGGGTGAGGGGAAAACGCAATCACCTTTAAAAAAAAACGAAATTAACATCGTAGCTACAGCCGCAAACAGAGACACAAAGACAGATATACACTGCAAAGTTATAACAGCTCTCTTACGCTCGTTTGGCCTCATCTTTGCCACCAAAACTATAGTGATGGCAATTAAAATAATTTCCAGGGCCTCGGGTGAAACCAGTGTTTGTCAGGGCTTCAGACAGGATGACAGTGGCAGAAAGAGACCGCAAAGCTAAGCAGCAGAAGAAAGAAGAGTCCGAAGCACGGAAAGAGAAAGAAGAACGAAGGAGAGACGCGTTGAAACTTGTTGAAGACACTATTCGGTCAGAGCAGAGGAATACACAGGTACGTGGGGGTTTTTAAAAAAAAAAAAACTTGAGGAAACTAGAACACTACTTGGGCGTTTAAAAATACTCGAGGTAGCTACTTTCTTACAATATGGACTAAGTTTTTTCTGCCTCAAAATCTTTAGTACTTTCGAACCTTATACGTAAAAAAGTCATAGTGCACTACGATAATTTTGCAGAGCAGAACATGGCAACACCTTCATTTAAATAATAATAATAGTTCATTTATTTTCAGATAATTTAGGTACATCCATTGTGTTAGTAATACTTATGACTATGTTAGTAGGTACACATTTAAAACATTAAGGTTTTTAATCCTCGAGACAGTCATTTGAGCATTGGACAAAAAGTCGCATTTTCATAGAAATGTGCCTTTTGAACGGAGTTGTTTTTTTGTTTGACAAACAAAAAATGACGAAGATAGATTATTTATTATTTATTTATAACTTTGTCGATTTTTAATATTTTGATAAACCAAAAAATACGTGTCCCATATATTTCCATAATCTAACTGACGGACTTAGAGTTGTGCCGTTCTCGAAACTTCTCGGAAACGTTCTCAGTTTTGTATGGGAAATGTTCTTGAGAACGTTCTCTCTCCATACAAAACGGAGAACGTTTCCGAGAATGGCACATCTCTAGACGGACTAAATAGAATTATATCCTGCGTTTGATAGCCGATAGATTTGACTGCCCATATTTAAGGCATTGTGAGGACATGCATGTTTCTAGAAGCACCTATTATGTATAAACGCTGTGTAGGTGTTTCTAGAAACACAACCATTTAGTATAGTTGTAGTATAAGATTGAGATAAGCCGATATTAACATAATTATAAGTAGATACTAACCATTATGAGTCTGTAAAAGTTACTTGAAAATAAACGATTTATTATTATTATTATTATATAGTTTTAACCCAGTCGTCATCCCTATTCTAATTTTCAGGCGGATCAAAAAGAGGGCAACATTAACGACGTATGCACTGACGATGAAAACGACGAGCTGGAGTATGAAGCGTGGAAGCTGCGTGAGATGAAGCGGATAAAACGGGACAAAGAGGAACGAGAGGCGTAAGTACATTTGTTAACCGTAGAAATAACCTAAAAATACGTTTGGGGGCACCCATTAATCAAGTGAGATTTTTTGATCGTCCCCTTCACCTGGCTATGGTACGGCGGGATTTTATTTCAGCGCTCGCCTTACCCCAACCTAACATGTATATTTTTTTAATAGGCGAAATGTCATAGAATACTCAAACCTTCATTTGGGGAGTGTTTTTTTCAAACGGGCTCATTGTTCTATTGTTTTCATAGAGAAATATGTAAGCCCCTTTGAAATGACGCTTCTCAATTGACATAGTAATATGAGACAAAGAAACTGAATGCGGAACCTAATTTATGATTTAACTATTTTCTCTGGTCGAATGATATATCCTCATACTCCCTCCCCTTTAGAGAGTACCTAAAATTCTGGTTACGTAATACTCGAACGGCCCCTAATAATAATATAAGCCCTTTATTCAGACAAATTTTTGTTATACATTGTATTTTGTTTTTAATTTTTTCTTTATTTTCTGATGTTGTCTGTCTGCCGCTTGGCAAAGGCCTCCCCTAACTCTCTCCATTTATTTTTGTCCCTTGTCAGTTTTGTCCATAATCGTCCTGCAGTTCGTATTATTTCGTACTCTCACCATAATTTCTGTTTTCTGTCTCTGGGGTACGACCACATTAAGCGTTTGCTCCATTTCTCTCCATTTCTGATGAGGTGTCCTGTCCATACAACGACCCCTAATCTTATCTTATTTGTTTTTTTTTCAGTGTTGAGAAGGAGTTGCTCGCTGTTGAGCGCATGCGCAACATGACGGAGGAAGAAAGACGGGTCGAACAGAGACTCAACCCGAAACTGGTCACCAACAAGTCTGTTAAGGGCAAATACAAGTTCCTACAGAAGTACTATCACAGGTACGTGTGTGTTTTGGCGATTATTGGCTATTTAACAACTTTTGTCTATAGTATCTGAGCATTTCTCAACATTTTTGGCACTTTTTGTGCAATTTAATGTTATTTCTACTTCCGGCTTTTACAATGGGACAAACAATTGTCTCAATATTTTTTTCCTACTGTGTTAACATTTACCGCGGAGGCCCCCTCCCCCCTCCCTGGAGCGTAAAAACTTGCGTTGTTGTTGTCGTTGACGTGTCCGGGTTTTGAGCTCCAAAATCCGGGGATTTACGCTTTTTGTCCTGGGTGTCAAATTTTGCACTTGGCAGCCCTAAAAATGCTTGACATAAAACATAAATTTGTTCGACATAGTCTTGTGGCTTGATTGAACATGGTTGACATAATATTAATTATCATCGTCATCACTTTAAAGTGCTAATAATTTTCTACGGTTTTGTCGGCATACTTACTTTTACTTCCTTAATCGATGACATAAATTTTATAGAATTAAGCAGTTAATTAATTTTAAGTGAAATTTATCGCGTAAAGAGGATTGTCCAGTCTCCAACCTAGCTTGTTCCTTCTATTGCTCTCAGCAAATACTTGTATTTATATTTGTATTTATTCATTCCACAGAGGTGCCTTCTACTTGGACAAAGAAGAAGAAGTATTCAAGCAAGACTTCTCAGGACCAACACTGGATGACCACTTTGATAAGACTGTTCTTCCTAAGGTAAATAAAAAACCTTTTTTTGCAAGCTTTTATTTAAATTGTAGTAAAGTTTGTCAGTTTCAAAATTTTAAAAGAATTTGTCAACCACTTGCCATTATCCGATTAAGCTGAAGTTTGACGTACTTATGCAATTACGATGGCAATGTAAAGTTCGAAAGTGCTTGTTGCTAGGCCTACTTCATTAATAGTTACATTACACAACTAGGGTAGTAAAAGAAAGAAAGACCGAGATCGCAGATGTTTGCGGCCCCAGCTGCAAGCGAGGGACGTAAATATGCGATCGAGGGCTTTCTTTATTACCTCCCGTGTTTTGTACATAATTCTGTGTCTACAGTTGGCCAGAAAGCGGCTTTTTCCGTGCGCGCAGCGTGCGGAAAAAGCCACTTTATGGCCAGATGTGGTATAAAAAATATTTTGAGTTTGACTTTGAATGCAATATACAGGGTGGGAGGGACAATACCGACAAACTTTAACTATAGATTCTAACAACTATTAGGAGTAAAAAAAGTTATGTGATGTATAGTCGAAAAACGCTTACTTTCAGAGATATTCATTATTTTTTAAATGAAAACTCCCAAGTGTGTAACAAGCCCTAATAAATGTGACTAAGATAGTTTTATTTTATTTTTTAATCCTTTAACTAAACAACAATTAACCTTCGCAGTATTTGATTGTAAGCGACTACGAGGCCAAAAATATGACCTTTCGTTTCCATTTTAGCTTTTTTTTTCTTTTTGATAACTTTTCCTCCAGTAAGGACATGTTTATAACGAGGGGCTGAATTTACTGATTTATTTTGTTCCATAAGACTATTAATGTAAAATGACAATATTCGACCCATGTTGATATAACATTATTTACTCGTCACACCACCAGGAATTCATGGCTACAGTATGTCGGTATAGTCTCTCCCACCCTGTATAGCAGTATTGAGTTGATCTGATGATAGAGCAGATATGTGGGGACTGTAATTCCCAATTGGTAGAACAGTCGAATATCTGCTTGTATGTTTGATTGAAATGGGCCGAGCCGACAGGGCCAAAGTATATCATGTCCTGGAACTGGAGTGTGAGTGCGAATTGGGTTATCCCATTATTTTGTAATGTATGATGATTCAAATACCGTTTCGAGAAAAAGGGTTGTAGAATTGTTCCCTGTTATCTGATAACTTTTTAACATTAGTATTATATAGTTATTTGTTATTTATCATTTGACCCTTATTTGACCTCTAATATAGTAACATCACGGTCGTGATTGGTAAGTTGTATCTAATCTGTGATCTACCATAGTACTACATATAATCCATGTCCGGAATGTAGTAATGTGCATCGAATTTTGTCTTTTTTGACATGAAATGACATGTAAGATCTTTAAAAAATAGATTGATTATGAGGGCTGCCATCCGTCCGGGTTTCCCCGGATTTGTCCTAGTTTAGACAGCGTCCGGGGAACGTCCGGGCGGGGTTTTATTTGTAGTCCGGGTACTCGCGGCCCGCGATGTAAATGCAAAACTGCGTTGTTGTGTCCGGATTTTGAGTTCAAAAATCCGGGGATTTACGCTTTTTGTCCTAGGTGTCAAGTCAGCGAGAGAGATGGCGCTTTTTAATTAATGTATTTAGATTTTTTTTATGTGGAAACACCACAATCTTAAAAACACATAATTACATTTATGCCACACCTGGCCATAAAGTGACTTTTTCCGTACGCGCAGCTTACGCCGCTTTCTGGCCAAGTGTAGACATAAAATGATGTACACAACACGGGAGGTAATAAAGAAAGCCCTCGATCGCATATTTACGTCCCTCGCTTGCAGCTCGGGCCGTAAACATCTACGATCTCGGCTTTTCTTTGTTTTACCACCCTAGTTGTGTAATGTACTATAAAAATTCTAAATACATTGTACCTAAACTTGATCTTAATTGACCTTGTCGTTTGTTCCAGGTGATGCAAGTAAAGAAGTTCGGTCGCTCCGGCCGCACTAAATACACTCACCTCGTAGACCAGGATACAACTGAGTTCGACTCTGCCTGGAGCAACGAGGGTGCCGCGGCGCGCCTCGCCAACTTCCGCGGTGGCATGAAGCAGATCTTCGACAAGCCCTCGGCCAAGAGGAAACACACCAACGTATAGCAGGAATAATTGAAACATGAGGACTTTCTTTTTTGAAGCCGGTTTGTGAATTTCATTGGTAACTTGGCCACTGTTGAGGAATTTTGCCGCAATAGGGTGTTTGACAACAATCAAAATTAATTAATTACCTTTTACCATCAAATTAAGTTTCTAAAATTGTTCGCATATAATATAACCAATAACACTAATTTTCGTGTCACCAACGATTTTAAAATAAGAAAAACTAAAAATAAGGTACCATGTTGAGCGTGACGTCACAAGTCAGTATTTCATACGAAACTGCATACTTTCTGAGTGTTTTGACACTTCATAATAAGAAGCTGATTTGAACTGTCATCAAGTAGACTATTTTCGTTATGATGCCAAAGGATGCCAAAATGTTAGCACCGAATGTCATCTTATGACGACAGCGGGCTTTATAAGATTAAATAGTGTCCTATCTCTGTAACACTGACTAAAATGTGTATTAAAGCGACATTAGCGCTAATGAATGTTCCGGTTGCACAACATCCATCTCGTAGACCAGGATACAACCGAGGTCGACCCTGCCTGGAGTAATGAGGATTCCTCGGCGCGCATCGCCAACTTCCGCGGCGGCATGAAGCAGATCTTCGACAAGCCCTCGGCCAAGAGGAAACACACTAACATATAGCAGGAATAATTAAAAAAAATGAACTTTTTGACTTTTTTTTTGAAGCCGGTTTGTGAATTTCGTAGGTAACTTGGCCACTGTTGAGGAATTTTGCCGCAATTTTAGTTATGAGATGTCTAAATTTTAGCACCCGATGTCATCTTATGATGACAGCGGGCTTCAAAAGGTTAAATAGTGTCCTATTTATGTCATATAAATAAAAAGTGTATTAAAGCTAAATTAGCGCTAATAAATGTTCCGGTTGCACAATACCCATCTCGTAGACCAGGATACGACTGAGTTCGACTCTGCCTGCAGTAACGAGGGTTCCGCGGCGCGCCTCGTCAACTTCCGCGGTGGCATGAAGCAGATCTTCGACAAGCCCTCGGCCAAAAGGAAACACATTGAGTATAGCAGGAATAATTGAAACACGAGGACTTTCTCTTTTTTTCTCTTTCCCTCTTTATTTTTTGAAGTCGGTTTTGGAATTTAATATACGTGTAATGCAATCTTCCTTATAGAATGTCAAAACTTAAGCACTCAATGTCATCTTGTGATGACAACAGGGTTCTAATAGTACATTACACAACTAGGGTGGTAATACAAAGAAAGGCCGAGATCGCAGAAGTTTGCGGCCCGAGCGGCGTTTGTAAGCTAGGGACGTAAATATGTGATCGAGGGCTTTTTTTATTACCTCCCGTGTTGTGTACATCATTTTATGTCTACACTTGGCTAGAAAGCGACTTTTTCCGTACGCGCAGCGTGCGGAAAAAGCCACTTTATGGCCAGGTGTGGCATAAAGGTTAATTTGTGTCTTATCCCTATACTGGCGAATTTTATGTCCACCCCTCGGCCAAATCGGCTAAGTACTAAGTTATCATTTACCTTGTAATCTATGAAATGTTTGAATAGTTTGTGGTGACATGTATTGTTATGATAGTTTTTTAGTATGGCGAAAGATGGTATAAAAATGTCATTATGAGGCAGGAATGCGATTTTAATTGTAGAAATTGTCTTACTAAGACACTTAAAACTTCGGTCCGAATGTGAAGTCATAACCCTGATTTTTAATTAATCTTAATATGATGTAATGTATCTTAATAACCATTTGGAGATGCTATACGTGTCTCAAAAATGGTTGAAATATGTTCAACTGTTTTAGCGAGATATGGCTACAAACACACCCGCATATATATACATACAAACTATATGTATGTATGTATTCCTATTTTTAAACTGTATCGATGATGATGATGATGATGATGATGATGATGATGATGATGATGATGTATATTTTCGATGTAAAATGTGTTGGTATCTACCTCCTTAAGGCACCTGTCCCAGCGCCGGCGAGTCAGCGAGTAAATTTGGGCAAGTAACATTAAGTAGCAAGTATCGATCACGTAGTCACGGAATAATTAATAGTACTACGTCCCTTCCCTTTCTAACAAAATTGACGTTCGGGTCCGACCACCGGACGGAACGCACGGATCCGACCGTCTCTGTCTATCGCATAACGCGTGCTCTTTGGTACTAGTAGCAGAGCGGCGAAATCGCTGAGTGAGCCACTTCTGACCTTACGTAAGCCCACAATCAAAGTATAAAGACAACCAAGTAGTACGACTTGTGTCCATCAAGATAGCGTACACCGTAAAGAGATTCAGAATCTGATGCAGCCAATAAATAGTACCCAAATAGTACCGACGAAATACCTAGGTGAAAAAAATAGTACCCTTAAACTTTTCGAAATATAAGGCCTGTTCACGGTGTACGCTACCGGGCGTCAAGCTGGCGTACACCGTTTGTATCTCTGGAACGGCTTTGTTTTTGGAAACGCTTTACATCTCAAAAAATAGTACCCAAAGAGTACCCTAGGCTCCTAGAATTTCATTTCTCTAGCTATCGTAGAAGCCGAGATATTCCATGACTTAACGGTGTACAAAATTTCACACCGTCAAGCTGGCGTACCCGGAAATTTCTTATAGAAAGAGCTCACTATATCTCGGCTTCTACGATAGCTAGAGAAATTAAATTGTAGGGCCCTAGGGTACTATTTGGGTACTATTTTTTGAGTTATAAAGCGTTTCCAAAAACAAAGCCGTTCCAGAGATACAAACGGTGTACGCCAGCTTGACGCCCGGTAGCGTACACCGTGAACAGGCCTTATATTTCAGAAAGTTTAAGGGTACTATTTTTTTCACGTAGGTATTTCGTCGGTACTATTTGGGTACTATTTATTGGCTGCATCAGATTCTGAATATCTTTACGGTGTACGCTATCTTGACGGACACGTACGACTTCGGCCGTTTAGGAGCGCGCGTCGGTCTACTATTGGATCGCATAAATTTAAAAGGCATAATGCATCATTTCGCATAATTCATCATTTGGCATAATGCTTTTTTTTCTGAACACGTAATTTTTTCAGGATTATTATAACGCAAACCTAACCTAACCTGCCCTATTTAACAGGATGAGGCCTTAAAGAGTCCTGAAAATTCCACAGTTCAAGAAAAAAATGCATTATGCCGAATGATGAATTATGCCTAATGATGGATTATGCCTTTTAAATTTATGCGATCGATCGATAGGTTCCCGCGCGCGTCACGTATTTACACAGACGCAGGACGCGCGTCTGTGTGAGTGAACGCCATACTGTGGCAGTCGCGCGCAGTCGCAAATGCTTGCCTGTGGTGCGTCCATACCCGATGTACCTTTTGTTCGGAGAAAAACTACCTTATACCGTGTCACAATGAACTGTTACGCGCCCAATTTTACTTGCTTACTCGCCGGTGACAAGTGCCTAAAATAAACTGTGTTCATCTGAGGTTAGTTGCCCACATTAGATCTATTGTCGCACTGAATGTTTAACTTTTTAGTCGATAGTCAGCAAATGTTCGTGTATTTAAATGGAAATATAAATTTAAGTAGTATTGTATAGAACAATATTTTTAAACTTATTAAAAACATGAATTTAATTATTGCGTTTTAATAGCGGCTGACCGGCGCATTGCAAACCTTAAGTGGCAATGGGCAGGGCACATTGCTCGCAGAACTGATGGCCGTTGGGGTGGTAAGGTTCTCGAGTGGCGACCACGTACCGGAAGACGAAGTGTTGGCAGGCCTCCCACAAGGTGGACCGACGATCTGGTGAAAACCGCGGGAAGCCGCTGGATACCAGCACAAAGCCGACAATCGTGGTGATCCTTGGGGAAGGCCTATGTCCAGCAGTGGACGTCTTTTGGCTGAAATGATGATGATGAATAGCGCGCTCGTGTCCAAAATACCGCTTTCCCGAAATACCAGATTTTTCAAAAAACCAGATTTTCGATTTATGAGATTCCTGTCTTACTACATTCCCGTTACAGTAGATTATAAAATCGTAAGTTACTCAAGGATCTAAATCACTTTCTTGGGTGTGTAATTTTGGGAATCTTGTATACGAAGAATCCGGTGTATCGAGAATCCGGTATTTTAAAAATCTGGTATTTTAGGAATGCGGTATTTTGGGAATGAGCGGAATAGCGGCTAACCCCAATTTTCTACGATTTTTTGCGTGATCAATAATAAAGTACTGGACACCCTGACACCTACATAGGGGTCCTCCACATATGGACATAGTTACAGGAAAAAGGATCCACCCCACAAAAATAAATCAATGAAATGTCAATCTTTAGTTTATGAATGAATGAATGAATTTTATTTCAGATTTGTTAAAATCCATATTTTTGTTAGTAGGTTACACGATTTATATTGGTTAGTAAACAATGTTATTTAAATAATAATTATAATAATAACTAGCCTATAGTAATATTTTCGGGGTGAAGCGACTTAAATAATGTGACGTGTGCGTCTTCACCCAGAAAAACAGGATAGGGTTGTCCCATCTCTCAACAATTGCTTCGAGGAAGTTCGACTCGTTTGCGGATTATTGTATAAAAACAATCTGTTCGAGCTTCCGCGAACATCCCTGATGCACTGCAATGTTTCCTCAATCCCAGCAGCATCCTGAAAGCATTGTTATAAATAAGATCTATAATTCTAAAATTGGTTCGTGTGGGTTGGATCCTTTTCCTGTAACTACATCCATATTACAGTATAATTGTATAATAGCAGTAACTCTCTCCCTACAGAAGGTAAAGCGCGCTTGAATGTGTGCGCGCCGTGTACGAACGCAGTACAAGCAAACTTTTAAGAATGCGTAGTATGAGAAAGTTAGGATGAAGTCGGCACGGGTTCCCGTTCACAGAATGAGCTGATTTTTGGTTTAGGGGCATTTTAGCACATAAACATAATTAGAGGGTATGCGTTATTCAGTTCGGATTTTCGCAAAATAAGGGACACCGTAATGCGTAAGAATGCTCCAGTATGAAAACTGTGGTCCCCATACATCGACATAGGTCGCATCGCAGTTAGTTTAGAAGCAGCAAATAAGTTTGTGACACGATTTTTGCGAATTTATAAAAAACGAGGCAAGTTATAGCTTGGCAACTTCGTTGGTGACACTCACCTGTGTGCTTTTTGTTCTATGCAGCCGTAACTACTTATACAAGTTACCGCCAACACGAAAAGCGACCGACGGAGGTAGGCTCCGGAGGCCCCCGTTCATGTTGGTGGTAACTTGTGTAAGCAGTTACGGCTGCACATAACAAAAAGCAGACAGGTGAGTGTCACCAACGAAGTTGCCAAGCTATAGGAAAACTGTTATATTTTTCCTGTATCTTTTTTAATGTGTCTTTCTGGTGTGAAATAAAGTATATTCGTATTGTAGAACAGATAAGTAAGGGTGGACAGACCTTAAAGCGGTTTTACACGTATGTACTCGTATCTGTTTATATTCGTTAAGTAGATCTGCGTGATCCTGTTCCCGCGGAGTGAACGTACCTCATAAATCAAGTTAAACCCGCCGTCGCCGCCGCGCCCGTAAAATATAAAACTTCCTAACGATAAAAGTTGCCAGATCTAACTCTAAGCCGTCTAGAGTCACTAGTCCGCGGCTTTAGTGATGAATCTAAGGCTCATGCTCGAAACCGCAGGCGTGAAGTGCATTATATAAACGTTACGTAGATCTGCTACTTTCCTGCTCATCAGTTTACAGCCACAAATGGATCTGGACACGAATAGGGTCAGGGTGGACTGAAGGAAGTGGACCAACGGACAATTTTTATCTGATTTATTACAATAATCATACGTTATATGTACAATTTTCATCTATAGCACACTACTTTGTATTTTCTATGTATTCTGTGTGTGTAAATTGATGTTCTTTGATCGATGACCTACATTTTAGTCCCATATCACACATGCGGGCGAGTTAGAAGCGAAGTGCCATACAAACGCGCTGCGCGATGTGCTGGTTGTAGTGTGTAGCGTAACACGCACACACTTGCACCTCTCCTCCTTTATATAACAATCGCCCTATGTAAATCGAGGCACTAATAAATCGTATCTACTTTAAACAAATCTTTTACTCCCAACAGCACATGGGTGTTACGCTACACACTACATGGTGGCGAATGATTTTGTATGGAAATTCGCCCGCAAAGTGTAATAAGGCCCTTCTGTTCTATGAACAATCAGTAGTCATATTGTACAGTTGCAGTTCTGCAATGACGTGTTATCCGAATAAATAGTTCCCGACCGCAGTTTCTGTTTCGGCAGGTTTCGGTCAAACAACTGCCGAAGTTTCTCTAGTCTAGAAGTATACTATCAAGTGATTTGTCAAAATTAAAACTCATCACAATACATCTCATTTTATATTTTGTTACTAAACTTCTTTTGTTTTATACCACGCACACGAATTATGGGTGTTTCATTGTTCATATTACTGGAAAGAACGTCCCATTAACATTTTATTCAACGATTTTAACACGTCTATAAAAGTTTTGGTTTCGGCCGAAACTAGAACCAAAACCCAGGTCGGGTTTCGGATTTGGATTCGACAAAAACATGTTTCGGTCGGACTGTACCGAATAAACACGTTTAAATTTTATTCTATTTAAACACAGTTTCATTTTGTTCCCAAGTAGTATATCCGCACTCAGAACTGCTACAGTTCTATAACCTCTCGAGTTTAAATTTCGTCCGCCGAATGTGGTGGCGCGACCCTGAAAACATTAAACAGCACGTACGGGAAATATTTGTGTCATTAACCTACATTTCTGTGAATGCTGAACTCTGGAAATGTTCAGAAAATTGTTAAAGCTCATGGGCGAGCTCGGACTTTTTACAGACTTAAGTAGGTACAACTTAATCGAGAACAACATTCGAGTTTAATGGTAACTTACCTCCGCACCTGACGCATACTCATGCTCTCAATTAAGTTGTTCTTGTATATAATAATTAGACGCATAATTATCATCGTTTGGAATGCTTTTATTTAGGGCCTATGCACACGGCGTTTTTCTTTATTCCTTGAGTGTACGAAACGCGCGTCAACGGTGCATTTAAAAGTCGGCGTGTGCACAGGCCCTTACTGCTCGGCATAGGTCTCCCCCGAAGAACACCATCACAGCTGATCCTGCGCCGTCCATACCCAGTTTACCACATAGGACTTGGTTTAAGCCGGTCGGGCACCCGGGGCACCGTAAGTAAAAAAGGTCACTCCGCTCCTCGCGTCCGTTTTCCTCATTATTGGGGGTCGTGATTCCTCCTTCGCAGTGTAGTTACGCGTCTAACAGTAGTGCGCCACCTAGTCCTATCTTATCTTTATCTTAAAAATGTTATACCTACTTTTTGATTTTCATACGGCAGCCCCCCAGCCAGCCCCCACCAGCATATGACGTGCGGTCCGCTGTGTCACCCTTCAGTGCTTGGCGATGGGGGCGGTCAATCTTCCGCCGTTTACGTCGCCACTGTACCTAGTTTTTTTTTCTTTTCGTATGGTATATTGAGAAGGGTCATCTTTTTAGGTCACGCCACGCAACGTCGAACATTAAAAGCATGAATTACACTTACACTCCAGTTGAAAATATTCGTATCGCAAAATGTAACCAATTGTTAAAGCCGTTAAGCATTAATGCGGGCCGTAATGGCTTGTTCGCGTCCTCACACAAAACGAATGGGGATTATAAAAACGTTTATACGTGATAGCGTTTTAAACGACATCCTAATTGTTATTTTTACCAATGAAAAGGATCATTGCAGCTGTGTTCGCGATCGTTCGTGATTTAGAATACATTTATCGCGTACCTTTACTCAATCACAAATGGAAGTAGGTGAAAATTGACTCACAAACTATGATACAAACCAATAAAGAGCAGGTACACATGAAGACGCCACGAGCCTAGTAGGAGTGACACCGCCCACGAAGCTAGAGGACCCGGGTTCAAATCCTGGTAACGGCAACTATTTTTGTAATGAGCACAAGTATTTGTTCCTGAGTCTTGGATGTTTTCCATCTTTCTAAGTATATATTTATCTATATATAAGTATGTATATCGTCGTCTAGTAGTTCTAGTACCCATAATACAAGCATTGCTTAGTTTGGGACTAGGTCGATTTGTGTAAGATTGTCCCCACAATATTTATTTATTTTATTTATTTAAGAACTAAATATCATATGTAATAGATAGGTTGTCTGGAAGAGATAGCTTCATTAGCTTGAGACAAGACCGCAGGTTGTTCCCCCACTGTTGGGTATTGGCCTCTTTATTTCACGCCGGCCTTGCTCGGGCTCGGCTAAGTTTCTTGCCGGAGTCTTCTTAGCTGGGCTAGGTTTAGCGAACCGGTAACTAAAACTCCCATTAGTTCGATTTACACACTCTACATAACGACAGATTGAACCAATCTTCCCGCTGGTCCGCTGCTCACTTTGAGTAATCAGCGAAACTTCAAGGTGGCCCTGGCCTAGCGTCCTGGTTCGATCCCAGGCGCTTCGGCCCCCACCTAGTCCGATCCTCACAAGGTGGTCCAGGCTAAGTGACCTGGTTCGATCCCAGGCGCCCCCTTGAGAGGGTCGGGCCAAGCGACCTGGTTCGGTCCCACGGAACGCCACGGCCCCCACCTGGTCCGATTTTAGCAACAGTCAGTATGACTTGCAAGTTTGTCAGCTCCAAAAAAAGTCTTTATTACACCACTCTCCTTGGTCCCGTGCCAGCCATATCTACTGCTCACGTTACGGTGCGGGATATGTCTGACCATCGAGCCGCTCGCTGCCCCATATCAAACCCAGTAAGTGCTCCAGATCAAATTTTAAAAAGGGCGTAAAAATATAAACATAACTAATGTTTTTAAGCTCTTTTTCGAAAATTTGTCTGGGGCACTTACTAGGTTTTGATATGGGGCCAGCCGCGTTGGTCTTCCCTCATTTCTTTTCGACGACCTTGACCACCTTCTGTCACCTCGTTAGTCCATCTCCGCTAAGTGTCCTGCCTGCACTTCAGCCGTGATATCTTCCGACGTCACTACGCACAGAAATATATCGACATTTTTTTTTTTTTTTTTTTTTAAACCTGACAAACTCACAACCCACTTTCGAGCATTGTGATTGTCGGGCCGGGTGGTTGGCCGTTGCGGTCACTGGGCTCGAACCAGGTCGCTGGCCAGACCACCCAAGGGCGTCCGACCGTGTGCCTTACACACGGCCGACACGCACATCGGGCTGGGTATGTGCCGGGGGGTGCCTGGAGTCGAATATATCGACATAGAAGGATCGATTTGTATGGGAACCAAGCGTGGATAAGATTTTGCGGTAGACGGTCGACGTCAAGAGTGTAATCTAGTAATGGAAACATAAATTTTCCATTTCATTTGGTAGTATTCGAATAATTCATTATACCATTATGATCAGATTTTTCAAATCTGATAATAATGTTGACGGCGAGCAAAGAAGGTCTCTGGCCCTTCTTTTTAGCACGCGAGGTACATACAC
This sequence comes from Eudemis profundana, assembly GCA_947034925.1. Classification (NCBI taxonomy): domain Eukaryota; kingdom Metazoa; phylum Arthropoda; class Insecta; order Lepidoptera; family Tortricidae; genus Eudemis; species Eudemis profundana. The sequence goes on from OX344809.1 coordinate 6,149,917, forward strand.
TCTTTCCATCTATCTATATATTTCTGTATTACTACGATAGATAATATCTTTTCAATCTTTTAGTCCGTGTAGAATCTGCAGCCCGTAATTAAACGTGGCTTGACTGGCCGGAAAAGTCAAGATCTCTATCACAGCCGCCCCAGCGATCGCACCGCAATAAAGGCGATCTAATGAAGGATAGATAAAAACCAACGGGTGAAGGCTTAATTATGTAGATAACATCGAGTTGCAACGACTTAATTACCCGATCGGGGTTCACGAACTGTCTACAGTGAGGTTTCGACCGAAATTAAAGTTTAAAACGTTGCCAGGTCTACGGCAAAGTCTGTAGATCTACGTCAGGGTGTCTAATACAGGGATTTTTAACTGAGTTTTTAATGTTTGTTATTTCAAAATTTGTGTTTTGTGAATCGATTTGTTTTTTTTAATTGGAAGGGTATTCTTCAAGGTAGGTCCCATTTTTTCAAAATCCACTCTTGATAATGGGAACTCTACAAAAATATTTATTAGGGTTCCGTAACGCAAAGGCCGAGATCGCAGATGTTTGCGGCCCGAGCTGCAAGCGAGGGACGTAAATATGCGATCGAGGGCTTTCTTTATTACCTCCCGTGTTGTGTACATCATTTTATGTCTACACTTGTATTAAGATGTATCAACAAATTTGTATGGAATCCTCGGTAGGTGAGTCCGACTCGCACTTGTCGGGTTTTAAAGTATCTAGTGCCTTTTTTCTAAATTCAGAGAGAAGAATTTAGAAACAAATGTACTATGAGCAGTTGAGAGAATTCCTCAAATGTTTTAACAATTTCAATATGTTTATAGTATCTAGGTTTTATTCTTCAGAAATATGTCTGCGGTCACCTTATTCCTCTGGCACTTTTTCATACTGAATGTATGGAGACAGAGAAATAAGTCGCAGACATATTTCTGAAGAATAACCCATCTTATGAATTTCCTAGTGTCGTAGATTTAATAGTAGTTGGTATTTCTTTTTATAGGCATTGGTTTTGTTATGCTTATGACAAAAAGTATTTATTTTTGTTTTATCTCTAGCTTCGAACAACCTACTTCAAGATTTAATTCAGTTAAATGAACCATAGAAAATAAGTTAAAACCAAGGATCTTAAAATAAATAGCCGGACGGAGGCTCGCCAACAGAGAACTGAAGCCATTTCGAATGCGCCGGCTGCTTGTACTTACGAGCCGCACGCACACATCAACTAGTTTTTTCCTATTGCGAACAGCACACACAGATAGGTAGCCGGCCGATTAGACATGCTTCAGTTCGTTGTTAGTGATGCTCTGTCCGGCTATTTATTTGAAGGTCCTTGGTTAAAACAGGTTTGTTTTGTCGGGAAATCTAGGAATTTTTTAAGATTTTAGGCTCACCCCACGGATTTTAAAAATGGCCCTGGTAACACTGGTTTCGTGTGGAATGAAAGTTTTAAACGCGCGCTCCGCTGGAGGGTAGATGATAAAAGTTTGGTCCCCCGTGGACATTACACGATGTTTGTTGGAACGTGGCCCGTATCCAGTGTTACCAACTTCGCACATTTAAGGCTAGATTTAGAACATTTTCAATCGATTTAGCCCCAAGATTTTACATTTGGCACTTAAAACATTTTTAGATTATAAGTCGATGTGCAATTCCTAATTTTAACATCTTTCATGAATCTACCGTTTGAAAAGGTCTTAGGTTCTTAGGTTTAGTGCAATACTATTGTTATAATTATCAATATTATGCTTAATATACCCCTATTGTGAAAAAAAAAGTTTGAAAAGTGTAATTTAGTGATGGAAAACATAAATTTTCCATTTCATTTGGTGGTATTTGAACATTGTTATCAAATTTTCAAATCTGATATTAATATTAAAGGTAACTGAAGTTGCAAGTGCTTCTTTTTAGCACGCGAGGTACATACCTAGGTACACTCTATCATTCTGCCTCGATATATTTCTGTAACCACACGATACACACGTGTGTACCTAATTGTACTAATAAGTTGTTCATTTAATTTAGCACGTTTTTTTACTTGTGTTGGAAACACCAGTGCTCCGTATCTAAGCCTGTGTAAGGCCACGGTCGTTACCTGACCTAATGCTAGTAAAGTTATAATACTCTTAACTACTTACTGCTGTTAAAGCGACGATAGCTGTGATTCCTACTTTAAAGCCTTTAATGGTCAGGTTAAAGCCAAAGTTCAGCCAAACGACTTCTCTAAATGACTAAGAGTATTTTCTGCCCTCCGGCCGGAAAGCGTCGCCTTGCGGGCCGCTGCACTAAACGAAGATGCCGCTTTCTGGCTCCGTCGAACAGAAAAATAGTATACAAACCTTGGCCAGTAAATAAGAAAGCCTCAGATTGTCGGCCGACGAGAAGCCTTATATACATGTGACCTGAGACATTTCTTACTTTACTGGTATGTAATGTACTATTGTTCTCGAGTCTGGGACCTTTTATATCTATTAAAATATGTTGTTGTGTGTGTTTCTGCAGGCACAGGCACAGGCCTACTCTCATAAATGAGAGTGAATGGGCTGTAGTCCCCACGCTAGTCCACTGTGGATTGGAGACTTCACATACACCATTGAATTTCTTCGCGGATGTATGCAGGTTCCCTCGCGATGTTTTTCCTTCACCGAAAAGCTAATGGTAAACATCTAATAATATTTCGTACAAAAGCTCCAAAAAACTCATTGGTACGAGCCAGGATTCGAACCCTGGACCTCTGCTTGAAAGGCGCATGACCGAATCACTCGGGTACCATAGCTGCATATTATAGTACAAACATTGCTTAGTTTGAGGTGGCAGAGTTTCTTAAGCAAGTTCTTCTCAGAGCAGAGGTACCTACTTACATTTTTACAAACCGATAGTAGATTCTGACACTAATAGTGCATTGTACTTTGCTTAGATTGAACAATAAAGAACTTTGACTTTGACTTAGGACTGGGTCGATTGGTGTAAGTTTATCTCTTAATATTTTGCCATTTGTTACACAATATTGAAACAGAAATTACTAAATGTATAATAGATTAAGTGCCTCTGTGTCAGGGTACGTAAGTTCAGTACCTAGTAAGGGGACTTACTAGGTACCACATACATTTGTATTGTGAAATTGCACTAAGTTGAGCAAAAGGCGCATATTTTCTCGATTTATTATTCCGAACCAAGGACCTTAAAATATACTTGGACCTAAAATAGCTGAAGTCTAGTCGGCCAGTTGCTTTGTACTTACGATCCGCACGCACACGTCAGCAAGTTTTTTCCTAATACCCGCAGCACGCACACATTGACCTGACCAACCAGCGTTAAAGAAACCGGCGCACTAGATGTGCTTCAGTTCTTTGTAAGCGAGGCTACGTCGGGCTATTTATTTTAAGGCCCTTGCATCCACGCGTTTTCGTGATAAGGGATCTTGACACACAGACGGGCGGACGGACGGAGAGACAATCAGACGGAGAACAAAGTGATCCTATAAATAAAGGTTCCGTTTTTTCCTTTGAAGATACGGATCCCTAAAAATCGGCATAGGTTTATAAAGTTGGGTTAACACATGGCGTAGTCATTCGTCAGTATTACGGCTAGTCCCAGACTAATTAAGATTTAGCTACGTGTGAAAAAATAAATGACGAAAGGTTCTAACATTTTGCATTAAATGTTGGCCGTGCGACATAAATTTCAACTAACGGCCCATTCGTTTATTTGTCATCGTCAGCACGATAAAAACGTTTTTGTTATTGCTGTAGTTACTCGACCATTTAGTTTCGAGTCGCTAACTGGTTTTTATTTATTATTTATTTAACAACTTTTGTACTGTTGAAGTGGCAGGAGGAACTAGGAATGCCATATAGTCCGGAGAACGGATAACCGGTAGGCGGTAGGGCAGTAAAGTCCTGTATCTCTAGCACAACTGTGACACGCGACTCTTTGACGCGCGACAAATGCTACCCTTTCACTCAATATAGTGTGAGAGTGACAGGTGATGCTCTGTCGCGCGAGAAACGAAGTCGCGGCCACCTTGAGTGGCGAGCACGTATAGGTGAACGCAGCACAGGGCCCCGCACTCGGTGGACAGACAACCTTATCAGAGATGCGGGGAGTAGGGCATGCAATACCGGTAATACTTTCCAGTATTACCGGTATTCCGGAATTAGCCATACAATAATTACTAGTACTGCATACCCTAGCGGGGAGTCGGTCTGCACGGGATCACACCCTGTGGCGATAGCGGCTGTGGACGTCCGTCGTCCGTGGCTGATGGATTGACAACAACTTATGAGGGTTATCGTGAATGAATTTCACTGCTAGATGCGCTAGTGTAGCAGGTGGTCTCCGAAATGTCAAATCGTCGGGGATAGTGCAATACCGCGTAAGTAGCATATGTAGATAAGTTTTCAATTTCTAACAAATTTGCCTGAAACTGAACCTTGTCTACCTATGCTACTTACGCGGTATTGCACTATCCCTGACGAAATGTCACTGTTTGTGGGAGGCTACACGGGTTTATTTGTTATTAGACTAATGTTATCAATATTTTGCAATATCTGAGATTATTTATTAAACTACAAGGCTGGGAATACATGTCAGACGATAATCGAGTCCGATAGTCGGATCCTACTAGCGGATGGAGTTCTTGCCATATTTCTGTTTGAAGACACAGTCCAATAATGGGGTTGGAAGTATATTGAGTGTTCAAATAAATATCTATATGGCACGAACTCCTTCCGATAATTGGATGAGACTTACGGACCTACTCGATTATCGTATGGAAAAGTCTGACGTGTATTTTCCGTCTAAGTCAAAAAATTACAAATCATTGGTCATTTATGTAAAATCTACTGTGGCTCGGTTAGCGAAAATTTTCTGTGAATTTAATACTTATACGTTATTATGTCTTAAATAAAAGGACATGCACATTGTACGGGGTTAAATTCATGAGTCTGTCGGTGGTCAGAGTTTAATAGTTAATAGTAGATTTGCAACAAAAAACTAACAAATCCATGTAGGTTCCGGTGTGACACATTATTTTACAATTAAAGCAATAATTTCGCAAAACCTTAAATTTCCTGGAGTGTAGAATCCTATAGCCTGACGCAATGCCTTTGCCCAATAGAACTGATCCAAAGGTTACCGCTTTTCTTCAGGAATGCAATGAAAAAGAGGCAGAATCACGTCTCAAATGGCGAGAGAAGCATTCGGGGTTGTTCGAAAAGGCAGCAACCTTTAGAGGCGAACAGAAAAACTACACCCATGAAGACATCAACTACGCATTAGCTGCAATGGGGATGGCGGCGACTCGACGCGACCATATAGCAGCAGCCAGACACAGATTAAGAACTACAAAAGACATCCATGTACCGATAACAGATAAAAAGGAAACAGATAAAGAAGATTTGAGAAAAATGTTCCCAGTTAACCCCGAAGACGAATCGCTAAGGATTGAAGAAGGTAGGAAAGCGTATCTGAAAAAGCGAAATGAATTAAGTCCTGAAGAAAAGTATGTGTTCCCGGAAACTACAAGCTGGATGTATGGATGGAGGTTGGAGGATACTGAGATGAAGTTGAAGACTACTCGATACCCTCGCTTGGGGGCGATGAAGACCGCTTTGTACAGCAATGTCGGGCCTCAACCGGACCCTAGTCATTACGCTAATCCGACCAACAGGGTTTCCTTTTGCTCAAGATTCACGTAATCGAACTGTATTTTGCATTTTAATAGATGGACGGAGTTATGCAATAACGAATTAAGCGCTATGGAGATCTATAGCGCTTAATTCGATATTCCATAACTCCGTCCAGATGTAATTGCGGTTTTGAATTAAAGTTCAGCGTTTCTGATACATTTTCGCATTCATTGACTCCACTTCTTAGTCGTGCACTCTTTGTCAGAATGTCCGTTGCACTCGTGGCTGTTGGATGTGTACACGACTGGTCTTCACTCCCAGTTATTGATTTGTGATTCTGTATTCACTGAATTATGTACAACCATATATAGTTGTATTCCTTAATTTGGACCTGTGACCTGCAATGGATCTATGATTATGGCATATAAAAAAATCGACATATGTACAAATAATTTATTTGGTGTAATTTTACAATATTTTTACGTCATCGTTGCTAGCTAAATGTATTTTATTAATTATTACTGACTTATACTTAGGTAGATAGCGTGCAGCGTCAAAAGACTATTGTGACAACCACGTACGTATATTCATAAATAATTCCCTATTTGTTTAAATTCGTATTACAAAAAGTTTAATTTCGTGTAATTAATTCAAACACAATCTATAACTATTGCTCCTAAATTGATTATTATGACTATGACTTCCCTGTACATTCAACCGTAACTGCGACCGCAACAACTTGTTGGCCGATAAGTTGCAAATATATTTACATTTTTCAACATTATTCCAAGGAAATAACGTCGAAAAGTGTAAAGATATTTGTGCCGTCGACTGTACTAGTAGCTGATATGCAGCTTATCCTACAGCTCTTTCGTTCTTCGAATTCATCGGGAAGTGAACCGGCGTCCCATCTCCTAATCTCTTGGAAATAGAGTTGATCATCTCAGGGGTCGCTTGCCGAAGATCATAGGCTAGGCCTAACTTCTCGAACAGTCTGATGAAGGTAGTCCCGAAGTTGAAGAAGTCAAAGTGTTCGGCAGCTTTGTAGTCGAATGGGAAAGCATGGTGGTAGTTGTGCCAACCTTCTCCGAGGGATACTGTTGCGACGAAACGGTTCTCTGATGGTTTCAGGTCTCTGAAAGGAGTACTTATTTTATTAAACTTGCATCAGGACGTGGTGGAGGGACCGTTTACTTTTGCAACAAACATTTGAATAAAGCGTTCACCCAATGGATGGTTAATGAATTCTCTGGATTCAACGTATATGTTATGAAACCCTCCTTCGTCATTGGAACTTCCCTATAACTCGGGTATGGAAGGTTCAGTTTTTATCACCTGCAGATTTGTTCTGATTCAGTTCTAATTAGTTGTCCTCTTCATAAAACTCTTAAACTGCACTTAAATTAAATTATACAGATTATCAGGTCTTAAAACTTAAGACAAATTCTTTGAACACTTATTAATTTAGAACTCGACTAGGACTTAAAAAAAATTGAAATAGTCACTCGTTATTGCCAGAACCGAACCTTGGTCTAATAAAATAAATATTTAGCATTTTATCCCTTACTTGTTATACGGTTTGTATCCAAAAGCATGTGCCAGACTGTTGACCGTCAGCTCGCTATGAAACGTTGCGATGTATCTAATAAAGCACTGCCACGCCACTGCAGTCCGCCAGTCCTCGCCCCAGCACCACACGTTGATCATCGAGGGCAGGTAGTAGCAGAACAGCAGTTTGAACCATTGGAAGTATCTAAAATACGGGTACTTCAGTAGTACCAGTACTTATATTGGAAAGTACTGGGGCATGGTCAAATTTTGCATACCTTGGTACGTTTACCACGGTTCTCAGGGAAATTGTACGTCTATAAAACATAAGGATTTCAACCCAGGGACGTCTACCATTACTGAACACCAGGGATGGTTGCTAGCCTTCTGTTTCCACTGGTTTCCAGTAAGTTCAATTCAATCACATCGCCAAGCCGACTTTTTGGGAGACGAGCTGCGTCTTGCGGTACGTGGTCTCCATTCGAGAACCTTAACGTCATATCATCTTCACCATCTTTACAGATGTATGTGCCTAGCTAGCTCGATGCCTGAAGGAGTTGGCTGACGATTCTGTTTAGGTTAGGTACTGAACTTAAAGCATCTACACGTATAACTTACCTATCAAGAAATCGTAGTGGCAGAGTTAGCTTGACGATAGTTTTCCAAAAAACCAGACCAATGAATGTCGTAATGCTATTTTATTACTGTTTGTTTATAATCATTAATCATACTCGCTTTTTATGAAACCGTAGTAGAGGATCATTTTCGATGTCACTTATGTCAATTTGCTTGCGCACTTGATGGCATAGTCTTTCTTATTTGCCATGAACTAACTAATGTACGAGAATAATGAATGGATGGCGTTATTCAATATTACTACTGCTCTACTTTAACATACACTCACTTTTCATAAAACCGTAGTAGAGGATCGTTCTCGATGTCGCTCAAGTCGATCTGCTTGCCTCGTTTAATGACTTCGTCGTTCTTCTTCAGCATTAACCAGCCGATGTGAGAGAAGAACAGGCCGCGGTTGGCGTTGTGCGGGTCAGCGTCTGTGTCGCTGAACTTGTGGTGCACGCGGTGATCCCGGACCCAGTTGAGAAGGGAATTCTACAACAACCTTAAACTTATATTCAACCAACTAGCACCGAACATTAAAATACTGGAAGAGTTCGCTTTGCTTCCTAGGATCCCCCATTTTTGAAGAGTATATTCGAAAGAGTTTTCCTGAGTATATTCGTAATTCCATATCTGAATTCGAAAATCATTCTCATCGTCTGCTTGAAATTAGTCCACATTACGCACTCTCAATTATTAAATTTTGCCTATTCGTTCCTAAATTAACTTACGTGCTCTACTGTTCTCTGCTTTGGAAAAATCAAAATCTTTTATCACAAATAGATAGGCTGATCAAAAGTAATTTAAAATCCATCCTCAATACTCAACTCAGCGAGCAGTCATGGACTCAAGGATTCCTTCCCATCCAGTACGGTTGGATGGATCCGCAAAATTTCAGATGTCGCGTTACCAGCTTTTTTGTCGTCAGTCCGCAGCTCGTTCAGTCTCATAGGAAAAATTCTACGAACCAACTATGAGACCTCGGGCCTGGAAGACGCTAAAATGCCTGGTCAATTGCGTGCCCCAGTCAAAGTTTTCCGGAAAATTCAAAGTCGCAAAGGAGCTGGGACGACCCTATATCTAAATTAACTTAAGATTCCCTACTCAGCCAATGTTGCGCAGCTGGTTGGGCCAGATTAACAGCTGTAGGTACCAAAGAAGCCGGCTACTGCCTCCATGCGCACCCCTACAGAAACATGGGCACCTTTCTCGAACCCAATACCCTTCGACTAGCAGTTTGCCTCCGCCTCAGGGTCCCGGTCTGCGCTCCACACCAGTGCCCCTGCGGAAGCGACGTAGACCGACTAGGGCACCAAGGTCTTTCCTGCCAGTGGAGTGCAGACCGCTTCTCAAGACATGCCGCCCTTAACGACATCATCCGCCGATCTCTTGCGTCGGTCAATGTGCCGACTATTTTAGAGCCTACCGTCATTTCAAGAAATGACGGCAAGAGACCGGACGGGATGTCATTGATTCCTCGGAGTATGGGACGGGTGCTAGTGTGGGACGCAACCTGCGTAGACACACTGGTCCCGTCAGTTGCATTCCCTAGTCAATTTGCGTTGATTTTGCTACATAGATGATTCGGTACGATCGGATAGACAAGTGGTTCAACAGTTCCTGCTTGGCACATATATATGGATTTGTGTATTTTTTTCTTCTAATGTCTGCGTACCTGTCCAGCGCTGGAATAAAGGACTAGCATGAAAATTTTGAGAGGCAACGTAGCTTTGTATGCCTTATGGGTCCACAGGCGGTGCGCCCCGCCTGTCACACCAAAACCGCTCGCCACGTACATAACCGCCGCTGAAAGAAGAAGAATAATCATAATCACAGCTAGAGCAGTAATGGAGCACTCCTGCCGTCCACAAACTAAAAGGCCGCTACTTTGTATGAATATTCATACAAATTCGGATGTTGACTAATGTTGAATTTTACAACATAATATAGTCACATGGATTGGAAAATACTAAATTATCATAACACAAAAGAAATAAACCAAAAATGTATAAAAAAATATTAAGTTATGAGACCACAAAGTTTAAAAAAAAAACGATATTTTTTTTATCGACTTAAAGAAAAATTAAAGTCAATTTCGGAATGCTTAAATAACACTGAAAAAATAAATGTAAGATAACTATGTGCTTAAACGCACAAAATGCTATTTTTTTCATACAACTTAGTACAGCGATCGAAGCGATGACGTCATAGGAGGACCCGTTTTGTATAGAGCGTTTTCAATGCTCAGTGCGTACTGCTACTTTTGATTACAATTTGTGGCTGTTATACTTAAAAAAAATTATTATGTGTCATATAGATATTTGTTCCTCACAAATAGTAGAATCGATTTACGATAGAAAAAAAATCGAGTCAACCGGCGAATTAGCGGCCTTTTAGTTTGAGGACGGCTGACTCCACGGAAAAGTTACGTACGTGACACTACCTTTTTAATACTTTTGAGAAGTAAAGCTTCCTAAGCTAAATTAAAGTTGACGACACGTTTAGTTTAGTGGGAGCAAAGTGGGAGTACCACCGCCTACGAAGCTATAAAGGTTCCGGGTTCAAATCCTGGTAAGGGCAAATATTAATGAGCACGAGTATTTGTTCCTGAGTCACGGATGTTTTCTATACATTTAAGTATGTATTTATCTATATAAGTATGTATATCGTTATCTAGTACCCATAGTTTAAGCATTGCTTAGTTTGGGACTAGCTCGATATGTGTAAGATTGTCCCCCGATATTTATTTATTTATTTTATTTAAATATTGGTGTGGTAATATCATAACTTGGCTTTAAGATTGACAGTGTTTTTTAGCAGCCAATAATATGTTTTTCATCACACTTGCTCGTAAAGGATGTTATAACACGCGCGCTTCTAGACCAGCTCGAGCCGATTTACCTCCCGTGGGTTATAAAAATCTATAACTCCCACGGGAGGAAAAACTGTATGAAAATCTATAACTCCCGTGGGAGTTATGAGTTTAGTTTTAAAATATAGAACCTACCCGTACGTAATTTCAGACTAAGGAGGTTTCAAATCAGCCAAGGCTTATTTCACATCTTCAAAACTTGGCTACAAAACCAATTTTAGTGTATATAAAACGTATATGGTATATTTTATTATTAATTCAGATTTTTTTGCAATTATTTTACTGCAATTTATATTAATTTACTTTAAAATTTTATTTTGAAAATCGGTACAATCTGGCGGTATTGCCTGTCAAGTTAGATAACTAAACACAGTTCTTAGCATTATCTGTAAAAAAAAGTTGACAGTAAATAATTTGATTTTTGTCTTATTTTTTCCTGGCAAATGTGATGAAAAACATTGAGTGTACCACGGGCAGTAAGGGGATTACAAACTCGAGTCATTAAAAGACTCCTAATAGACTCTCGTTAGTAATTCTCTTCTTACTACCCTCGGTGCACAATGTACTATTATTATTAGGGTAACCATACGCGTTATATCAGTGACAAAAGTAGGTGCTTTCATATAATGCCTCTAATATTAAAAAGGTCTCAGATTGCAGCCCGAGCGGAAGGCGACGGTGTAAAACACTGATACTTTTTTGTACTCTATGAAGTGTTTAAGAAAGGTAGTATAAGTCCTTTTCCCACGAAGTGAGATTTTTCGCTCACGCTCTTCACTAAATTAAATAAAAACGTTTACACGAGACACAGCTGACTTTGCACGCCCTAAGTTTCAGTTGCCATCAATATTATTGTCACATTTGAAAATCTGATAACAGTGGTATAAATTAATCGTCCAAATACCACCAAATGAAATAGAAAAAATATGTTTTCCATCACTAAATTACACTTTTGACGTCAAGCGCCAAGCGAAAAACGTTACAGGGCATTTCTCTAGAAATGTGTCTGCGGTCACCTCATTCATCTGGCCACTTTTTCATACTAAATGTATGGAGACAGATGAATGAGTCGCAGACATATTTCTGGAGAAATGCCCTACACGCTTGGTTGCCATACAAATCGACGAAGTATTTCCTTCTATCTCGATATATTTCTGGGCCTAGACAAAACTCTAAAAGGGCCTAAAAGGGAGATGAAGATGTATACATACCACAGACCACCTCCACTAGACGGAGCATGCCATACGACACGAGCTCACCACGCATATGTGCGATTAAATATCGGTAGATATTACTAGTACAACGCGTGTTTCACATCTTTTTTATCATTTTATGTTTTGAGATTGTCGTCGGATTGAACAGAAATATTTATTTCACGTTTGGTGCACACACAAGTCAGAAACATGGTCGCAACTGAAAGAGCGGCTGGTCGCGTAATGTCGTAATGCTATACGATTGACCATATCTGATGTGAGCGCGCGCCGCCCAACATGCTCCGTCTAGTGGAGGTAGTCTGTGATACATACATAAGGGTTTACTATTGGATCGCATAAATTTAAAAGGCATAATGCATCATTTCGCATAATTCATCATTATGCATAATGCTTTTTTTTCTGATCCCGTAAACTTTTCAGGATTATTACAACGCAAACCTAACCTAACCTAACCTATTTAACAGGATGAGGCCTTAAAGAGTCCTGAAAATTCTACAGTTTAAGAAAAAAATGCATTATGCCGAATGATGAATTATGCCAAATTATGCATTATGCCTTTTAAATTTATGCGATCCAATAGGTTCCCATACATAAGTACCTACTTTTACAAAATTGCAGATGTCTCGAAACATTTGTAAAGCAGTTTTATGGTTAACTTCAATAGGGCCTCAATGTTTATTATGATTTTTATCAATATTCTGAGTTCTTTAACAAAAAAGTTTAATTTCTTACTCAAGTTACCATTGCGTTACCAGTCCCCATGTCGTCACCAATTAGTGTCCACTGCGTTACCAAAATTTTTTTTTTATTATCAGCCCACATATTTTAATTACAGTTATCATTCAGGTGACCATATGTTATTTTTAATTCGGATATAATATGTTTTTGGGAGATTATCCAAACAAGTAAAAAATTATAAGTTAAAATGTACAAGGAACATTTTTATAGGCTGACAACACTCAAGTTGTAAAAGTATCAGTGCAACCTAACCTATTTACAATAGTACATTGTGCACCGAGGGTAGTAAGAAGGGGATTACTAACGAGAGTCTATTAGAAGCCCGACGCCGTAGGCGGAGGGCTTTTAATGACTCGAGTTTGTAATCTTCTTACTGCCCGTGATACACACAATGTTTTTCATCACATTTGCGAGGAAAAAAAAAAATAAAACATAAAAATTAAATAAACTAAACGCACCCGCTAAGAGACAACTTCAACTGTCAACTTTTTCAATATAGTCTTCCACAGATAATGCTAAGAACTGCGTTTAGTTTTTAAACTTGACAGGCAATGTCGCCAGATGGTACCGATTTTCAAAATAAAATTTTAAACTAAATTAATTTAATTGCATTAAAATAATCGCAAAAACTACGGAAATAATAGTAAAATATACCATATAAGTTTTATTTTACACTAAAATTGGTTTTGTAGCCAAGTTTTGAAGATGTGAAATAGCCTTGGCTGATTCGAAACCTCCTTAGTCTGAAATGACGTACGACTTTTAAAACTAAACTCATAACTCCCGAGGGAGTTATAGATTTTCATACAGTTTTTCCTCCCGTGGGAGTTATAGATATTTGTAACCCACGGGGGGTAAATCGGCTCGAGTTGGTCTATAAGCGCGCGTGTTATAACACCCTTTACGAGCAAGTGTGATGAAAAATATTTTTATTTATTTCATTGTCTACTTTTACAATTTTCTGTATACCTATCTACCTGTAAATTTAGACATCACAAAAGTCATACCTATATGACTTGAGTTGTAAAAATGAATCCCTCCGCCAACAATAAAATCATCAATCACAGTCCTTTTCATTATACTCACCAAGTCTCCGAAGACAAAAATGATTTATTGGATAAGTAAAGTTTTCTTCATACAACTTACCAAACACAACAGTCTGCCATTTCACTGGAAAAGCGTAATGGTAGGGCCAATATACGAATAGAATGTGGTAAATAATAATCAATATAACGTTCACCCATTTAATATCATTTTGGAAACCTAATCTCTTTTCGAAATTTCTAAACCAGGACCGCGATTCACTTTTTTCTTTCTTTTCCATATTTTATTTTTATAAAATGTCTTAATGCACCACCAGTTTGTAATGTACTGGGGAAATGTTTGATTAGATTTAATTAACTAAACTAATGGTAATTGGATATGCATCGATGCATTGTTGTTGTTAATTTAGGGTTCAAAAGGTAGAATTGGCATACTACAATTACATTGAATAATTAATAGGCGGCTATTCAATGTAATTGTAGTGTAATACTCCACACTTACATTACAGGTGTAGTATTCCACTATCATAAATAGAAATATGATCATAGCTATCATCAATGTGAGATTAGTTTAGTACGGAGAATAGAAATGGCAAACCGCAGTTACAATGGGAGCTCTTACGCAGTAGGACATAGAGATATTAGAGCTATAATTATAGTAATGTCAAAAATAATATCAGAAGCTTATCATAGAAAAGTGATCATAAATTTTGTTTTAGACCAAAAAGTCCAAAAAACTCAGAAAAAATACATGTTTTCAGTTTAATCAAATAATCAGTTTCGGGTTAAAACAGGGTTCCAGTTGATGCCGGTTGGTGCGCCGTCTCTTACATCCTGAATAACTAGAAAATAGGTTTGTAGGCTTTATACTTTTCTTCCACACGACGTGGACCGTTGTGTGTCACTTTTAATTTTTTTAATATAATATTCAATTACAATAATACACACAACAATAACATAACTTAAACTAAACAAGAACAATAATAAAACTGTAAAATAAGGCTTAAAGATAAAAAATTTGCTCCAAGTCGCCGTCAGCGGGTAGCGTGCCCAGAAGGCTGGCTGCATTGCCACGTTGAATGGTAATAGGTACTTATCCTTTTCAATACCGTTATTGTAACACCGAAAAAATAAGGCAGAATTCCGGTTTTTCGAGCTTCCGGAATTCCGGTATTGCATGCCCTAGTCACAGGACCGCATTCTGTGGCAAATCTATGGAGGATGCCCGTTTCCAGTAGTGTACCTACGTCTGCGGCTTCTAGATAGATCACAGTGCAATCGTAATTAACAATAATGCCTAAATAATTTATTCATGAAACTTTGCAATAAAAAGTACAGAACCCTTAATCTTTCAGTTCGCGCCTAAACAATACATTCCCTAATTGATACATTACGAACAATGGGCCGCACCATTACATAAATTCAAAGGGTACAATGTTTTCAATATTTATGTCAGGTTAATTATTTATACATTTGTATGTACTCGTTGGTTTTACCTTATTATGCAATAGATACAGAGCATTACGTCTTAATTTGTAAATTCGGCCAGTAGGTACTCGCATCGCATTGTTATTGTTAGTTAAGTTTATGCGAAGTTTTCTAATTATAATTTGTCATAGAATGCACTAAAAACTAGCGCATTATACCTAACTTTCCATGTTAGTAATATTGTCTTCGGTTGCCGCGAACCTAAAAACGCGGACTTAAAATATAGTAATATAAGCGATTTAATCCGTTTAAGTTGTTTTATTACATTACTTTCCATGTTAGTGTTTTTCATCTAAGAAAATGTTTTTTGGGGTGCCGTACCTAAAGGGTGCTAATTAGACCTCATTACTCCGCTGTACGTCTGTTGGTCTGCCTGGCTGTCCCTCTGTCCGTCTGTCATAGGGTATCTTTTGAACGGTAAAGATACTTGAAATTTTCACACAATGTATATTTCTATTGCCACTATAACAGAACATAATAAAAAAATTAAAGGGATACCCATACAAGAAGCCTGTCTTTTGGGCGTTTTTTTACTAGATAGTGGTATGGAACCCTTGGTTTGCGAATCTGGCACGCACTTGGCTTGTTTTTTGTTTCATCTTGATTATATATTCCATAAAAAATGAAATATGTGCCTATACTGGGTTTTTGATTTGGAACTCTGACTATTTTCCACTCAAAAATGAATAGCCGCGTGGTATTTTCTCGTAGCTCAAGGCGTTTAGGGTTGATAAAGGTACCGATTAGTTTAGGGAGGTCTTAATAAGCCTCAGGTCTATTGAAAAAATCCTTTAGTCTGCCCTTTAAAGGTTAGTTGGTTGATTAAACTTCATTGTTTAGTAAATTAATTAGAGTAACAATACTTTGGACTTCATTTTACGTAAAAACAAAGAAATGTACTGACAGTAACATTGAGAGAGGGAGATTTTTTTGATATTAAGTAAATATTAAATTGGGTATTAGAAAGTTGAAAATTAGCCGTCCTCTTTCTCAATATTTCTTCTTAATAAATTACTTAATAGCGACTGTCCGACAAGTGCGTTGTCTTTCAGTAGCGTGGCGTTCATAGAACTCGATTCCCATCGGCTTGCCTAATATTAGGCAGTTCAGCACTTAATTCTAGTGCTCTTAAAGAAAATTGAAGCCAAAGCTGCTCCGGCTTGCCCAAGGATTTCTTCAATGCCACGGCACTGTTGCCTTTAGTATTTATTGCCGAGTTGTATGGAGAATATTCCAGAGCTAACCCCACCCCATACATCTCGGCAATATTCCCGAAAACGATATATCCCTACGCCTGCGGACAATGGGTAAACCGGTCGGGGTAGGAGCGTGAAAGTACATGACTTCTTTAACATATCGCACATTTTTTGAGGGTTCATTTTCTGAGGTAGGTATAGGTAAGTAATTAATGTTTGTATGGAAATAAAATAAATGACTAAAGTAAATAGGTGCCTACAATAAACAGTCCACAAATACAACGAAAGTCAAACTGTTTTATATTTATTTTGCTTTTATTTATTAGGGACGCAAAAGCATAGCATTTTGGCGTTTTCGAATTAAATCATGATTTGTAAATCGAGCTTCATAAACCTAACCTTAATATCTATATACTAAAACCTAATCTAACCTCCCTATAGAGTTATTTCCTATAAGAGCCGCCAATGCTTATCTAAAATGTGTTGCCTTTAAAAAGAAGCCTAAAAATCCTCAAAGAAACTCAATACGTTATCCAAGTAATCCTAGAAAATCTTTATTCATTTCGGAATTCAGTAAAAAGGTTTAAAAGACTTTATGGTTCAACTCGCTGGCTCTATGAAAAATAATGCTCCCGCGCGAAAAAAGAAATAGTTATCATTATTTTCTTAAGCTTTGTAATTCGAATCGAGGTTGGAGTTTTATTTGGCTCTTTGTCATTGTCCGTTTGCTTTTATATCAGGGATGTTGCAGATATTCGCATCCGCATCCGCAACCGCGGAACTTCCGCATCATTTTCAAAATCCGCATCCGCATCCGCATCCGCAAAAATCGATGCGGAGCTGATGCGGATGCGGATGTTGAACAATTCAGTACAGGAACGACTTCTCTATGACCCGCTGCGAAATCGTCTACACCCAGAAAAGGCAGCCAAATTACTCTTTATTAAATATAACATACCTACGTTTATGTTCAAATATTAAAAATCTATTTTTTTTGCTATATATATGACTGCAATGTAAAACTTGATGTTTTTTATGTACCTATTTTGACATCCGCATCCGCATCCGCATCCGCGGATGTGGCCCGTCTAAAATCAGCATCCGCATCCGCATCCGCGGATGTCAAAAAAACGACATTCGCAACATCCCTGTTTTATATTAGTCCGGCGGCTGTCGACTTCAGAACTCAGAAATTAATGATACTTGGGACGGCGACGTGAAAGGCTAAATGCACTTAATTTCCTGTTTGAGTTTTCAAAACATTATTAATGCGCCATTAATTACTTTGAGTTTCTAACTTACCGCTCTAGATTAATAAAAGAAATTGAGTTTTTGCGAATTTATGATCATGGATCTAATTTCCTTAAGTAGATCCATGATCATAAAACTTTGTTTGTTTGTGTGAAATACTTAATAACGTTTCGCATGAATGTGTTTTTGAATCAGAATATCTACCCTCGAAAGCAAATACTCGGTTACTAAAATAAAATGTAATATCTCGAAAACTAATCATCGCTTGTTCGAATAAGTTATTAGGTAGGTATTTGCATTACTTTTGAAAAATATAACATGAAAGATGGCGCCTGTTCGTGTACAAAATCAATAATGTAAACAATTAATAAGCTAGCTGCATTAGCTCACTAGGACTTTTAATTCCGGAAAAATCCCGGGATTGAAACATCTACGAGGTATTATTATATTTTATGTTAGTGACCCGAAATATTTGCTATCGAGTGTAGATGACATATTTAAATTCTCGATTAGGTACTTAATGTGGCATGACAAGTTTCTTATTAAAATAGTCGTTTGACGCCCATATTATTTTGTGACACAGCTGTCTATCACAGTAGTTAAGTGCGCTGTCATTCAGGACCTGAAGATCCCTGAAGGTTATGCCTTGTTTCTAAGAATGAACGGCGATGTAAGAAACTCGGGGTCCCCCCGTCGGTGTCGCCCCTCGCTTATTTTTAGGTAATACTCTACTACACTAAGGTTATTTGGAAGATGTTGCTTTTGCAGTACAAGAAAACCAGGCATTCTTCTTGAATTCGGACTACTTTACGACGAAAATTTTGCCATTGATTAAGAACTTCAGTAATTTAAGAAAATGTAGCACACATACCCATACCTATCGAACTATGAAAAGATAATACTGTCTAGCATAAGTATTTGTTTTATTCGTTTTTTGGGTGAAAAGAAAACTATCTAATGTCTAAGGGATAAATAATTGAAGGAACCCATTTTTCTCCGATATTTAATTTGCACTAAATGGCAACATATCACGCTCGTGACGTAATGCTGTCCAAGGTCGTTATCAGCTGTCTTTCTTGTAAGTACTATGACTGTTGCTAAGTAACGAAGTGCATAGGTAGTCATTAGTCTTGTATTATGGTACAGTTTGATTCTCTTTAGCTATTTACCTCTATTTTATTTAAACTTTATTGCACAATAATAAAAAGTTCAAAATGCGGATTTTATGAGAACTTTAATTAAACTCATGTGTATTCTTCACATATTATTTATTACCTACTGTAAGTTCCCTAAACTACAAAACAGAGCGCGGAGTACAGTGTAGTCGCTAGATCCATCGGGAGGCAAATGGGACCATAGATAATATAACATCGTTCACTTGACAACTGTATACAGATAATAAAATGACTTTCACAGATTTAACGCTTCAAGGCGTTCTCTACCAGTCAACCATTGAATAAAACAGAGACTTTAGTTGGTGCAGGATTGTTTAAAGTCAAAACGACATGTGGTATCAGACCGTTTCAAGAGTCTATTGTTTCATAAAATGACGAAAGTAATTTTGCACCAGTAACTCAAATACACTGACGTTATAAGGTCACGTAATAGTAGACGCCATGATCCCTTCCATTATCGCTTGATAAAACACCAGCCTAAATTAATATGAAGGAAATAAAAGAAGCACGTATCCCAACAATATGTTGCTTTCGTAACTGGAGTTGCTCAGTAGATCACCTTTGAGCGTGTATTTATTACACTCAGTCTTTTGTGAGGAGATATTATTGCGTAAGTAAGAGCATTTGCTGAATTACGGTTGTGGTTAGGAGATAATGCTATAGTCGGTCATAACATCATTTGTTCGTTACGTTATTAAGGGGATATAAGACCCTATGGCATTGACTTGACGGGCGATGCTACATTTTATTTCCTCACTCGACTACCAAATGCTAATTATAAATTCTACAATTAATTAGTGTATAGATAATACACAGCCGTTTCATATATTTAACAATCTTTAGGGTTTACTGTAATTTTAGATGTAATTAATTAAATAAATATTACCTTTAACAACGTCAAATAGAAAAAAATCAAATAGCTCTGACACTGGGGAAAATAGCAATAAAACTGCGTTTATTGTTTTTAACTTCTTAACTCTCTATTACTTGTACATACCTAGATACAAGAAATCAAAGTACATAGAAAAAATTGCGCTCGCCCGTTGTCCACACAGGAATCGAACCTGGTACCTTTGGAATTCAGGCCCAGCATCTCGATTCTCGACTATTCGACCAGAGGGGCAGTTAGCAAGTGCCTTCTACCACCATCTACCTTGACTTCGATACCATACTGGTTTAATAAGCTTTTAACCTAAACGCCGATTCCTGGTGTGGACTATGGGTGAGCTGAGCGCAATTTAATTTTTCTTTGATCTATGTATACATAGATACAAGAAATTAACGTTCATTGTTATAACTCATAACAAAACCCATCGTCATCAGGGATATTATAACACGTCCAAAATGTCAAGGTAAAGAAATCATATCTTAATCGCATTAAATCCCATTCCGTTATCCTTTTATAATTATGAGTAAATTCGTGAAAGTTTCAATAAATTATCTACAAATTCATTGTTGACGTTTAATTATAGTGGATTAAAAACATACTGCCCTTCATGGTTATAAATTGCTATATGCAGCTTAAGAGACGCCCTTTAAGGTCATCAGTATCTATATTCATCTTAAGAGACGTAAAATACCCAAATAAGTAAACTTAGTAACCGACTATAACTAAGTTGTTGATGCGTAGCGGAAAAAACAGAACTATTTTTTAGTCTCAATGTCAAAAAACATGCTATGAATTATTAGAACACTCCTGTAAACAATTTATATTTTGAAGGATATGTTTGTTATTCCCTAAGTTGGTTAATGCGGTTCATAATAGTACATTACACAACTAGGGTGGTAATACAAAGAAAGGCCGAGAGTTTGCGGCCCGAGCTGTAAGCGAGGGACGTAAATATGTGATCGAGGGCTTTCTTTATTACCCCCCGTGTTGTGTACATCATTTTATGTCTACATTTGGCCAGAAAGCGCAAAACTTTATGGCCAGTTGTGGCATAAATAGAATCTTTTTAACTCTATTTTGAAGTTATGCCAATTCGTGGTAGGGCATTTCTCCAGAAATATGTCTGCGACTCATTCATCTGCCTCCATACATTTAGTATGAAAAAGGGCCAGATGAATGAGGTGACCGCAGACATATTTCTGGAGAAATGCCCGGTAATTGTTTAAATCACACTATCACATAGAAGCAAAGTAGGTGATTAATTACTGAAAGAAAAAACCGGACAAGTGCGAGTCGGACTCGCCCACCGAGGGTTCTGTACAAATTTGTAGGTACATATATTAAAGTACCCTATAAATTTTGATTTCTTAGTAAATTCTGTTTTTTAATAATTTAATTAAAAATTTATAGTTTTCAGATTTTTCCCTATACTTGTAGTATAAGAAGGTTTACTTGCCCTTCTAGGTCAACGGAAAGTACTCTTTGAACTTTGGTTTCCTTGAGAGTGTCGAAATTTATGTTTTTTGTTCACTTACGGCGTCCGTCTGTTTGTCCGTCTTGACAGACAGACAGACAGACCGACAGACGGATAGAGGAACAACAAAGGGATCCTATAACGGTTCCGTTTTTTCTTTTGAGGTACGTAACCCTAAAAACACGCATGCTAAGAACAGGTAAAATGCAATTAAAAATCGTTCTTATTGGCTTAAAACCTTTGCTTGAAAACGTCAGATATTAAAGAGAAACCTTTCGGTAAAGGCCGTAATAGAGTTAATTAAAATCATGAAATTACTGATGCATGGTTTGTTTCGAGATAACATTCAATATTCTTTTTATAATAATCGGTTTCAAATTAACCGATTCGATTAGAAATGCACGAGCCACTATGAAAAATATCCAAATCGCTGTATGTATGTGTGCTTATCTATAATATTTGAAAAGTTCCCTCGATTTCTCCAAGATCCCATCATTTTGGCTGCAATGGGACTACCTCGGTTATACCTAGGTATAACCTTTCAAACAAAATAATATTTTTTGAGTTCAAGTATTCACGTAACAAATAAAAATATACAGACGAATTGAGAACCGTCTTTCTTTTGGAAGTCACTTAAAAATTAGGCAAGAAAATGCCTAGCTATTTAATGTAAAGGGAAAACAGCAGGCGGTCTTATATAGCCTAAGTATAATAAAAATATTCAATCGTCAATATTTTGCGACTCGATTGAATATTTCAATCTCACTGAATTATTTTGTAAGACTACTAATAAGCCTTTTAAATGTCTGAAATTAGGATCGTTCCAAAGAAAAACTTGCTTAATATCTGTTACTGACGGATTTGCTAAGCTCTGATTTACTTTTAATAACATTTAAGTGGGTTTTCTGAGAGCATTTGTTATGAAAAGCCTAGAAATAAATTAGTGCAATATTCTGTAGCGAAACGTAATTGAGTTTTTTGTAGAAATGAGGTAACTGTATCCAATTCTGTTAAAGCTTTCCACACATTTTGGGGTGTAGGTATTAAGGGAACGCAGAAAGCTTGTTACTCTATATATACAGGGTGAATTTTAAATCGTGAATCGTAACCACGTTTACCGGTAAAGCTACTTAAGACTAATACAGATCACTAGTGTTAATTACAATTAAAGACCCGCTTAATTAATTATTAACAAAACGGTGGAGGCGTTTATTACCATTAATCGTAATAAAACTGAACTATTTTATGAGTAAATACGATTTTTAAATACCTACTTATGTTGACAATGTCGACGATGTTGACATTTATTGACAATACGTGCCAAAATTCTATCCAGCCAACTTCAATATTGGGAGGATGGATATCTAATGTTGAAATTTTCATGACAAGTACGAAACATGAATGTAGGGTGACAAATAAGGTTCTTTTAAAAAAAAATAATAAAAAAAGGTCTAAAAGCATTGTAAGTTATTGTTAACTATGTATAGACTTCAAAAAAAAAATATAACGGTTCACGATTTAAAATTCACCCTGTATAAAACTGGGTCCTCGCGTCGTTGGCGCGCGGCTTATATATCCGGAGACCTTTGCTCTAGAACGTTCCAGAGAAATCTTATCTCGAACCATCGGTCCGATTTTAAGAAACCCCACTTCTCGGTACTCGACGCATCGCGAATGTTCTAGACAATCTAGATTGTTCGATGTTCGATCCGACAGGATCATTCCCGACTATTGCTTTCCCTTTCTAGTTCTGTCTCTTTCACACGTGAATTTTCAATCTTCTAGTATGTGAAAGAGCCTTTCAATCACTTTTCAGCCTGCTGAAAATGCTTCTAAAGCAAATCACATTTGATATTTAATACCACCGGCGCAACAATACCGAACGCGTGAAGGCCCCGTAATGGATTTGAATTCTCTCCCATGGTCTTTGTAAACGTCTGTACGAGAACGACAAAGCTGAAACTTTTATGCTTTTCCAATATTATCGGTTTTACATTTGAAAACGGCAAACAAGAATTCAAGGAATCACATAAATCAAAACATTTCGATAAAGAAATATTGTCGTTATTCAGGAAGGTTTCGGGTTTTCAGATTTAGGTTTGATATTGAAGAATACGTTATTATCTGCCCACTTTTATAATTTGTTACAGCAATCTGTAATGTTCAGACATAGAAGTTTTTGTGGCAAAAACGTCAATTAACTAGGGGCTTCCTTCCGATATTAAACTTATCGATAACTTTTCCATATACTTATTTCAAAGTGACATTAAGTTCACCGGATAAAATAGAAATGAACTAAAATGCTGGTCACTACCCATTAATGTTATACAATGATAATATGTAATTTAAGTAATTCATGGGTATACTTTTTAGGGATTTTAAAATTCAAATAAACATTAATTTTAACACCTAAAATTTTATTATTAACGGATTTCTTACACAAAAATTTCTTTATAATGCTATTCAATCGCCTTGCAACAAAGGCCAATTTAGATATAATTGTATGACATTGTGTAGCATAATAGTACCTATACTCTAATATAATATCTACCCAGTTTTCGGGAAATATATGGAAGTCTTAAAAATAAAAAAATATTGTTAAAAAAAAAATTAAATGTCTTTAAATTACTTAATTTATGTATCCTTGTGTCATAAGAAAGTAAAATTTATCGATAAATGAAAATCGTTGGGAAGTCCCTAGGACAATTTTATTCGTGCCACAAAAACTGCTAGGTATGTCCGGAATGTTACACAAATACCATACGTGCATACGTTCTATTTTTTGCTTTGTTGGCAACCTCTTTCGCTTTTTTTTTTATACTTTTGATGATAAAAATAAGGTCATCAGCATCATCATAATTTAAATTAGAGACGTCAACTGCTGAAAATAGGTGTCCCCAACTCTCCATAGACTTCCACAACTTATGGTCGTACGTCTCCTATCTCCATCTGAATAAGAAGGTATATCAAGGCAACTTGCGTACTAGCCGCCTAGGTCGTGATAATAGCCTACTAGTTGCATTGCTTAGTTTGGTTGGGACTGGATCGATTTGTGCAAGACTGTCCTGAATACTTATTTCAGTAGGCATGTAGACACATTAAATACTTATTAAACGGGAAAATATCTGCCTAATATCAAGACTAATTAATCCTCTTTCTTGTAATGTTGCCATATGATTTTTCTTAAATAAAACCTTCTTTCGACCTCTGCAAATTTAGCGTAGTCCGACTATATATCTAAAGTATAATCCACAGACCTACGGACTGAATTGACAAATGACTGACAGGTAAATAGATACCAGGAACAGCAAAATAAAAATAGTGAAGGGTATATGTCGATAACAATATATCGACAAGTTGTAAAGACAAATAACAGACTAATTTAAATCAAAAATCAGTATATTAGTTTCAAATAAGAGGTGTTTTCATGACACACTCGTTTTTATTGACATGAATGTCCTCTGGGATATCTTGTTCGTCCTGCAATCTATCTACCATCTCATTATAAATATAAACGTAAACTCGATGAATCATCTCTTTTTCAGTTTCACTAATAGATTTTTTCTCCTTTTTGTTGGAGGCGAACATTTT
Organism: Eudemis profundana; assembly: GCA_947034925.1. Taxonomy (NCBI): domain Eukaryota; kingdom Metazoa; phylum Arthropoda; class Insecta; order Lepidoptera; family Tortricidae; genus Eudemis; species Eudemis profundana. The sequence continues at coordinate 6,174,639 of OX344809.1, forward strand.
GATGAACATGGCTCTGGTCCCGAATCTTGCGAATCCATAATAACACGTAACAATTTCAATAAACACTCGTAATAGCAATGACAACGTATATCGTTAGATACATAAAAGTAGTTTGTAAATAGTGGTCAACTATTTCTGAAGATACCCGCTTTTTTTGTTAAAAAGATGGACCACATTGTTGGGAATTTGAAAATAAAGAACAATAATTTTATTAATTCATTTAATTGAATGTATGTATTCAATAAACTATCATAAGTATATAATTTTCATGTACATTATTGCTGGTTTGACATTAAATTTTTATTTCTAATTAGGGGTCTACAGACCTTTTGATCCGTCGAAATCACTGGAAAAAGTTGGTATACAGATTAGCCGATCAAATTGCCAATTTGATTGTCCCGTCTGGGTGGACCTTAAACCTACGATGTAACAATAATTTTAATATCGATGAGAACGACACTGGCCAAACTGTGGCAACATTTGTTCATATTTACTTGTCAATGTAGTCCGTAGGTCTGTGGATTTTACTTTAGAGTCCTCTATGTAAAATCTGTTAGGGCCGTAACCTCGCTCTGACACTTACATAGCTATAGCACAGAATCCCACTAATATTATAAATGCGAAAGTTTGTGAAGATGTTTGGATATTTGGATGTTTGGATGTTTGTTACCTTATAACGGGGTAACAACTGGACGGATCAAGCTGAAATTTGGCATGCAAGTAGACCAAGTCCTAGAGTGAAACATAGGATAAATTATATCCCGGTAAAGAGTTCCTTTGGGACAATAACGGGAACAACGCGGGCGAAGCCGTGGGAAAATGCTAGTAAGTAATAGAAGTAGTAGAGACGTACAGAAGCCTCTCGCTCTCTAACAAAACTGTCGTTTGGGTCCGACCAACGGACAGAACGCGCCGGACCCGACCGTCTCTCTCTATCGCATAACGCGTGATCTGGTCGCTGGCTAAGCCCTCTCGCGGGGGCATCAAGGCCGCGCGGCGAAATCGCGGAGTGAGCCACTCCTGGCTATATACATATATACAACTGGCGGAACAAGTGAGAGGAACATTCCACGAAAACGGTTCGTATGGGACAGTACTTTTTAATACTTTTGACATGTAAAATTAAGAAGCTGAATGTCGGTATTATAGTAATATTATAATTTGGCTTTAAGCTGGGTAGTGCTTCTTAGCAGCTAATAAAACTATTAGGGTAGCTAAGCTACCATATCGTTTCTTAAGGGTCAAAAGTAGATATTTTCATGGAATGCTTCTAACATCACTCTGAAGTAATGTTCAGAAACAGTCGAGAATAGGGGTCAATTGACTAAATAGGAGGAGGATTATAACAAATGCAAAATTATCTCTGTCCGTCTATCTGTCTGGGTTTCACTTGAATGATACTTGGAAATAACTGGCCAAGAGCATGTCGGACCATGCTCAGTGTAGGGTTCCATAGCCGTAACTATAAGGTAAAAAAAAATACGATGTAAAAAAGTACAACAACAAAAGAGCGTATCTTCATAGCAATTACGTCCTTTTGTTGAGAAGCGCAGTTTATCGGCAATAACTCAAAAACGGTACATTCGATCTTGTTGAAAATAATTTTCGTTGAAAGTATTAATTAAGCGTTACCTTCGTGATTTTTTTCATATTTTTCGGACGCACGGTTTAAAAAATAGAGGGGGGGAGGACACAATTTACACAACTTTCGGAGTGATTATTTCCAAATACATTCCCTTAATCAAAAACATTACTTAGGAACCTTATAGTGTTTTTTAAAGAGCTGTCGAACTATGTACCACACGTTAATATTTGCTGAAAAAAAAAAATTACCGTCTTTAACATGTATGGAGTGAAAAATACTAAAAATAACCTAAAAATATTTATTTTAATTATTTATATACCAAACTAAGTAGCGGCTCATAAAAGACACCTATATTCCAAATTTCATCAATATCCATCATGTAGTTTTTGAGTAAAATGCCTGTGACATACGGACAGACAGACAGACAGAAGACAGACGGACGGACATGACAAAACTATAAGGGTTCCGTTTTTGCCATTTTGGCTACGGAACCCTAAAAAGATGAAACCCTGGGAAAGCACTAGGTAGGTACTCACTACATTTGTATTTTTCATTCAATACGCATTCATTTTTTTTGACGACACCTTTAGCCTAGTGGGAGGTTCACCGCCTACGAAGCTAGAGGTCCCGAGTTCAAAACCTAGTGAGGGCAAATATTTGTGTGATGAGTACGAGTATTTGTTCCTGAGTCATGGATGATTTCTATCTATTTAAGTATGTATTTATCTATATAAGTATGTATATCTTGTGTATATCGTCGTCTAGTACCATAAAAAAAAAGTTTTGCTTAGTTTGGGACTCGATCGATTTGTGTTTGTGTTCCGCAATATTTATTTATTTTATTTTTCTTTATTCCATTCGGACTATAATAGCTTAATTAAGTAGTAAAGATATTTTAAGGATTAGTCTATTTAAAAGGTAATTACATCGAAATGTATTCAGAATTTAACGTTGTATCTTCTAACAAAAGATCGGTATCAGTTTCGTGAAATTGTGTTTACATTATATTAAGACAAATCGTGATTGAGTCTACGGAGCATCTAGCTATTGTATGTTTACGCCTCATATGCTTCTGAAATTAGATACAGTTGGTAAAACAAAACTGCTATCTCTAGTATCCTTAAATATTCATCTTTTTATATTATGTCAGTGAAAATAGGTATTGTATCAGGATTCTAGGGAAAGGTGAAGGAAAAACAACGCATGAAACCCTGCATACATCCGCCAAAAAATTCCAAGGTGCATGTGAAGTCCCCAACCCGCACTTAGGCTGATGATGATTATGATGACGTTGACAGGGTTATGTATATGCAAGTATGAGCTGAATAATATATCTATGAAAATTATACATAATTTTTAGTTTCTTGTAATCTTTGAAGAATACGAGTATATCGAAATAAAAATAATAACCAAATCTTGAAGATTCCATTAAAAAGATACCTTTGAAAGTCTACACTTATAGACTGTCTAAGTATGCAGAGGTCGAAAACGGTTTTATTTAATAAAATATAAATCGCAACATGAGGAAACCATCGATCTAGTCCCATCCCAACCAAACTAAGCAATTTGTTCCTGACGCGGATATTTATTTTAGTAGGTATGTAGGCACAGTATATAATTGCCATGTATCAAGCAAGACTAATTAATCCCCTTATTGTGATTTTTTTTGATAAATTCTCTTTTTGATCTCCATGGTTGTTTTCTGTAAAAAAAAACCCGTAGATAGATAATGAGAAGCATTGTCAGTCAAATATGACAACTCAATAACATGTCAAACTTTCGGCCAAACAACAAGAAAAATTCCAAGTAATATAAAAAAAAATTTTTTTTACTAGTTAAAATGGTGGTGGGAGTAATATTGGCCGCTGGTGCCTCTGTCACCGCTGGTATATTTGTTGTTCATGTTGCTGTTTTACCACTGGTTTTCAAATATTGCAAATTCATCCATAGAAAGATTGTGTTTTCAAACTGTGTTAACTACCCAAGAAATCTGGATTACGAGAATCCATCAAAGTGCAATGTGGTTGGCGGGAGAAATTTCCAAGTCCAGTTTGAATCTGTGGCAGCACAATGTCCAGTGAAGATTGGAGCTTGGCATATGATACCCTGTTCGTTTTGCCAAGAATATCAAGACTGTATTGATGAGAAAAAGGACCACACATGTTCACGCCAAGACTTAAAGATGACGAAAAATAACATCGTTCTATACTGCCACGGGAACTCCAATCACAGAGGATCTCCACACAGATTGGCGATGTACAGAGTATTCCAGAAACTAAATTTCCACGTCATAACATTCGATTATCGAGGTTATGGAGACTCAACTCGAATAAGACCGACAGAAGCTGGTGTCGTAGAAGACGCCTTTCATATGTACTCGTGGATTTTGGATAATGCTGACATACTGAATCGTCCTAAGGTATTGATCTGGGGACACTCTTTAGGAACGGCTGTTGCGTCTAATCTCGTTGCAAACTTGTCAAAGTTATGCAAGCAGTTCAGAAAGAAGCGTATGCCGTTACCATACGCATTGATTCTGGAGTCAGCGTTCAACAATCTTTGCGACGAAATCGAGCAGCATCCATTGTCAAAACTGGTCTCCTGGCTGCCGTACTACCGAGAAACATTTCTCAAGCCATTCATGGTGTCATCAGAGTACGCGTTCCGAACTGATGAGCACTTAACTGTGGTGCCTGAGCTGCCGATTTTGATGATACACTCAAAAGGAGATAAAATTGTTCCATTTGAGTTGGCAGTTAGATTGCATGGCGTTGTCACAAAGTCTCGCGAGGGGGGAGGCGCGCCCGTTGTGCTTCACCCCTTCGACCGCGGACAAGGCTTGGGACACAATAACATATGCGAGGCCGATAGTTTACCAACAGTTGTCACGGAGTTTATCGTTCTAGTTGAGAATTACAAGCCGCTTCCAGTTTCGTGAGTGTACATTGTGGTTTTCATGTATTATATTGTGTTTTGGGTTTCAATATAATATTATAATACAATCCATTTCATATTTACGGTAGCAGGTCGCACACAACGTAGGCGAAATCGTCAGTTGCATAACAACAACTACATTGGGTACCAATGAACACAATGCACGTAGTTAAGTATACTGTTTTTGACTAACGAGTATGTACCTAAAATTCAAAAAACGGACACAAGTCCAAATTTAATTGACCAACTTATCAATTTATTCAATATAAAATCACACTGATATTAAACTAAAACCCTAAAGTAGAAACAATATACACCTAAAATAAAAGCCTAAATTAAAAATTAAAATGTAACTACCTAAAACTAAGCCCATCCAAATTTAAAAGGTACGAACTCCCTCATTGTAGTCTCAACTATCTAACTTTGTTTATCACTTTTCGCATTCACGAATCAGAAAGCGATAGAAGAAAGAAAGAAAATACATTTATTTATTGCGATAGCAAACTTCGTAGCCCCTGAAAGTGTGCGTAATGAAACCTTAAAGGCGTTGTGAATACGATACAAGTAGAAAGGTTTAGTGAGATACGTAGGTATACCGGTTTCATATTTAAGCCAATTTCCCTTCAAATGTCAGCACCCCGATCAGAAAATTTAATAACACGCCCATTAACGCATCGTAATCGACTGTAACTCGGCTAATCATCGAACGCCCGCAGTACGGTCGTATAGGCGAGTAATGAGTTGTGACGTCAATTTATGTGCCAACCCTAGCTCCGATGAAGACATAAACGGCGGTTATGAAGGCCCCCGCTGATAATATCGCTCAATTACTTTCCGAAATTCACAGCTTTTGTTTCCAATCACTTCAAGTTTGAGCCTAATTGTCTTTATGTAAGGTTGCTTTTGCAGTGATTTTTTTGTAGTTAGATAAGAGGTTTAGATAGTAAGTGTTGAATATTCCGCTGTTATTGTTTCCGATCGTGTTTACGGCGGTCGCTAGACCTGTTTCTAAAGCGCAGCTTTACTCCACACATTTTAGATTGAGTGGATACGAAATTGTTTAGCAAGATTACATGCCAGCATACTGCCGTGTTTGCCGGGTTTAATATTATAATAGCAGATTACACCTAGAGCGGTAAAGTAAAGAGTATCTCAGATAGCAAGCGCCGAAGATAGAGGCGAGTGAAGTGAGTAGTAGGTAAGTCTACTATAGCATAGATACTATAAGACTTATTGTTTTCTTATCACCAATGAGCATTGAAAGCTTTCTATTGGTCAGGAATCACGACTTTTAGTCCAACGACAACGGGATGCCATCCCACACTCCTAAGTAGGAAAATTGCCTCATAACACAGATAATGGATAACGGACGCCAGTGTAAAGCGCATAAAATGACAGTTCAAAATACAAAGTGTTGCTACAGTTCAATTAGTCCTGTTTTCATCGAAATTTTAAAAATCATTCTTTCAAAGTAAGTATGATGAAAATAACTAGCTAGCTTTTGGAAAAATTAAAATGATCTTTGCGTCGCAGCGTTGGTCGGTACGCCATAAGATGATTCCTACACAGTGGCGTAGCGACGTAAAGCGGCGCCGAGGGCACGCATCCAAACGAGCGCAGTTTGTATCTCAGTGACATCCGGGGCGGATAACCTATGTGAAATTGCGCCGTAGGGAGGGGGGGGGGGTTTTATAGGTAGATTTTTGCGCCGCCCTCCTTGTTGGCGCCCAGGGCACGTGCCCTGCTTGCACCACCCTCGCTACGCCACTGTTCCTACAATCCCTACACATCTCTCCGCTCCGTTCGTCTCCGCCTCAGTGGAGCCGGAGCCTAAGTGACAGTACTACGTACAGAAGTTTCTCTTTTTAACAAAACTGACGTTCGGGTCCTACCGTCGGACGGAACGCACCGCAACCGACCGTCACTCTCTATCGCATAACGCGTGCTCTTTCTGGTTGCTGACTGCTGACTAGAACCAAATGTTGCCCCTCCGGAGGCAGCCTCCGTCGGTCGCCGTTCGTGTTAGCGGTAACTTGTGTAAGTAGTTACGGCTAGAGCAAAAAGCACACAAGTGAGTGTCACCAACGACGTTGTCAAGCTATAGCGGACATAGGAAATTAGGAACGGACAAACATACATACATACATATAGGTCAAACACATAACGCTCCTTTTGGGCTTCACCGCAGTCCGGTAAAAATAGAACATTGTGTATGGTGATAGGTATAATAATATAATTTTCTCAAACATGGCATGAAATGTTGACATTTACGTGCCTAAAAATAGGCCACAAAGTACCTCGTTTCCTATGCGGCTTGACACTTGGCACGGAATGGAATTTCATACTTACATTGCATGTATTTTTTTTTAATTTCCATTCCACATTTATTTGGGCCCCAGCATCACGGCATTCAGCCATTAAAAAAAAAAAAAACGATTTTTGCTATATTTTGCAGTTTTATTTATTTAAAATTGACATGAACATAACAAATAACATATTATAAACAATTTCCAATTATTATAAATTGCAAACTAAACCACAAGAATACACATTTAAAATATTTCATCTAAATATTCGCGGTAAAAATGTGAACTGAAACAGCTTGGCCGAATTTGCATTGTCTATGGATATAATGTCACTAATGTCACTTTCTGACAGCCAGTTTGTTTGTGTTATAAAATATTAAGTAAGGTTATTATAGTAAGTTTATTTATTTCATTGCATGTTTGAGAAAAGCACTATAGCGGGAAATGAGGTTGCCGGCCTCGTAACTATCTGGCCTCGCTTCGCTCGGCCAGCTATATGTACTCGGCCGGCATTTTCTTACTTCCCGGCCTCTGCAGTAATGTACTATTATCGAACGATCGTAAACCCTCAATAAACCTGCAACATGACTTACGAACATCGAAACATAATACAGCAACCAATCCCACTAATTTGTAACCTCTTCCAGTAATACCGATAACGTGACTCGGCGAAACGTAATACAAATGGTCGGTAAAAGGCTTCTTAGGCGGTCCGTTGCAGACCTACATCAAAATAGACGCAGCAAACACGGTGACATGTATGAAGGTTCGATTTCAGGCGTTTTTCCTGGGTTTTTTTCATTTTATTCATACATGAATCATGTGGCCTCGATACCGTCTATCATTTATAATAAAAGTTAAGTGTAAGTACCATTGCTTGCTGCTATATTTGCTGGAACACGAACGAAAAAAAACCACCGCGGTCGAAATGCTCTGAAATCCACTAATGAGAAGCGAGCATATCAACTTTTGAGTATCGGCTGTGCCGTGTCGTCAAAACGACATCAAAATTAACCGAAACCTAGACTTTGTCACGTGACAAATAAATGATAAAGCATCCATCATTCTCACACACTATTTGTCAGAACGTGACGGATGCTTTATCATTTATTTATCGCGTTGTGGTGGAAATCGTATATACCTATATTTTTATTTATTTATATGAGGTAAATATTGCGTAATACCTATTGCCTAGAAGTGTGTGATGTGAGAAACAAACCCATAGGAAAAAGTTCAAGTTACGACATAAAAACCCAGGCCTTTGAAATAAATTTTAAATGTCATGTCATCTACTAACAAAAAGTCTCAAGTTTAAGTTCTTTGTCTAATACAAAGAATCGTGTTCCTAAATGCATAAGAAATGCGTTAATTGCTTTTAAGACAGATATATTACTTCAAGATGTGAGCTGAGCAGATATTTAACTAAGAAATACGAGAAGTGGTCTAAAATGGACAAGGTGACATGTTGAGGTTTTGATGCAGAATATTATGGTTCTTAAACCTAATGGTCTAAGGTACAATAGCGCAAACATGAAACTACTGTTTTCGACATTTACGCATTCCAGGAAAAGCTCCAAGCGGGTCATTTTGCGAGAGAATAAGACTGATGCGGCTTTCGCTACGAGTGAGAGCGAAACAGGCGGAGCGACCTTTCGCTACGAGTGGGAGCGAGTCAGATGGAGCGATACGTACAACCATGGGGGTGAACGCAGGGGTTGGCGCGTGCGCAGGTTGAATCGCAAAGAAGAATTTATGTTTAAGAACATAGGGTTTACTATTGTTTGTAAATAAAGATAGTATAAGATAGTTGTTTGTGTGTGTGTAGGCGAGACGGTTGGCTTTTCAAAAAAATGTGAGATATAGGAAAAGAAGGGAGGCTGTGGCACTTGATCCTGGGACGAGACGGAGAGAAGGTCGACGTAGCTTGGTGGCCGGCGAGATGAAGTATCGCTAAAACCATAAAAGCACGAGTGCTTATAGTCGCGAGTGTATATTCTATTATAAGATTATAACTATGTCTATCAAGTAAAATAGATTCAGTGTACTTCAAAGGCGATTCCCGTGTCAAGTTAAGTACAATCTCTTAAACCACGGTTAAAGTTATTTGGAAATAAAGTATAATGTAATTTAGCGATGAATTGATAATAAATATTATAGTATAATCAGAAGTATTGTCAGATGTTCGAGGAACTTGTTATCCTGGATAATTGTTCAATTAATAATTCCAAATAACCGCGACTAATTCTTTTGTTTATTTTATTTCATTCATTATTATTATATATATTTCGCCTTGGGGTGGGATTGGCATATACGGTCTCTTTGCGGTCTCTGTGCGCTATGGATAAGAGTACGGAAAAAAGAAGAGATATGTCACTTCAAATTTGTCATCGGAAAAAGTTCGCGTGCGGGCGAATAATATATTCAATATAAAAGGAAAACGAAAAGAAGACCACGACCAAAGGCCTAAGGGGGTAAGTTTAGGGCGATCATTTATTTATTATATTTCCACAAGACCATCAACGAGACGGATCACAGTCCGTGAAGTTGAAAACTCAAAAGAAAACCAGTGCGCTTTGTTCGAGGAACATTTGGTCGTCTTCGAATCGGATTTACTTTCGGACTCATACGTTTTCAACTCCACGGTACTCTGATTCTATCTTTCCAACACTTTTCGAGCGGTCGAAATTTAGTGTTTGTTCAAAATTTTACTTTGGGGAAAATATCGATTTTTTTAGTTTCAAAATTACGCTAATATAATTTTATTAATCGCGGTTGCTATTTGTTGGCATAATATCCGGGTCATTCAAGGCAATTGATTCATCGGCAAATGTTATTTCAATTCGGCAATTTGCATATTTTATTGACATTTTGAATGAAACTGTTTGTTGCTAGGTAACCAGATTGCGGGTTAGTACATAGCGGTATTTCGTCATGCTTGTTACCTGTATACGTGGCGTAGTTGTACAGTACCTACACTACTGAGTTTGAGGTCGTGGGTTCGTGACTGGTCACGAGTGGTCTTTTTGTATTTTTATAGGGGTTTTATTTCTTGTGTAAGCGGTGCGGAATATTAATTACTGGAAATTTATGGTTTATTTAGATATTTAACTTTTTTTTTAAATAAATTTTGCGGAAAATTTACAAATATACAATAGTATAGCGGGAAATACTTTATTTAAAGAATAGTGCGGTTTATTGTTATTTATGCGGCGCAGTGAACTACGAGCAATGCGTATTAGGAATCTATCATTTTCATGTTGTGGTGTTTGTTGCTAGGGTTTTGTTTGATATTTTTGATTTGGATTCTGCAATTTTTGCAGTCAAACAAAACAATGACGGCAGCTAGGCGGTTACAGTTGTCTCAAATGAAATATTTCACGGCTATCCAAAATATTGATTTTTTGGAAGGTTTAGCTCGTAATGCGGATCTGTCTTCAGAACAGGAATGCGATTTTATGGTGCGGTTCCAAGATTTGGAAAAGGTGTTTGAGGCATTTACGGAAATGCATTACGAACTTCAACTTTCGGCCAAGGAGATCGAGAACTTCGATCTAGACGATCACAAACGGATGTACGAGACGTACAATAAAAAATATTATTTTATAAAGCAACGTCATGCGGGACTGGCGAGTTCAAATTCGGAAACTGGTAGTGTTTGCGGTAATAACAATGCCAGGAGCGCGGGCAATCGAGCGGTCTTGCCACGCTTGCAAATTCCTACCTTTTCAGGAAGGATGGAAGAGTTTGCTTCCTTCATGGAATTGTTTCGGTCTCTGGTGCTAAATGACACATCTTTATCGGATACTGAAAAGATGTATTACTTAGCGGGGTCATTGTTAGGTGAACCGAAAACCTTAATCCAGCATCTGTCAGTCACTGGAGATAATTATTCGGTAGCAATGGACTTGTTAAATGCGCGGTATAACAATAAAAGATTATTGGCGGACCGGTTGTTATACAACCTGTTAAATACACCTCATGTGCACAGTAGAGGGTTAAATAGTTTGAAAACGTTTTTAAATACCCTACTGGAAAACACAAAGGCACTGGAAAAGATGAATTTCCCTGTAGAATCGTGGTGTTATTTGTTGTTTTATATTAACTTCCAAAAGTTAGACAGTAACTTAAAGAAGCACTTTGAAGACAAGCATGCTGACAAGGAGTTGCCTACATTCTCAGATCTATTAAAGTTTTTGGAAACTGAAATACGGATTTTGGAATCTAGCGCGGAGCCACAGCCCGGTGCGTCATCCGCGGCTAGACGTAGTGGAGGTGGACAGAGTCTAGCGGTAAAGACTCACGCGGTCTTCCAGAATGCGGGATCAACTTCATGCAGATTATGCGGGAAAAGCGGACACTTCATCGCCAAGTGTGAGAAGTTCTTGGCAATGAAACCTACAGCTAGGAAACGTCAGGTGGTATCGCTGAGATTGTGTTTCCGATGTTTAAATGGTCACAATATTGACCAATGTAACTACAATGTGAATTGCTATAAATGCAATTCGCCTAAGCATCATTACTTATTGCACTTTGATCTTCCAACTGCAGTGCCGGAACAACGTTTGATGTCAAACAATGTATCAACGAATGGGCGGTTGTACAACCCCACAACGCCCTCGGCAAATGCTCCAATCGTGAGCGCGCCTTTAGGTAGCGAACTCCCGGGAAGTGCGGCCCCTGGAATCACTGGACTGTTGGCGTCACACGTCAACGAGCCGAGTATGTACCAGCGGACGGTGCTACTTGCAACGGCAGTCGTACGGGTACTCGACAGTAGCGGCTGTTACCAGGAGGCAAGGGCTTTGCTTGACGGTGGTAGTCAGAGCACCTTTGTGTCAGAAGCATGCGTGCAGAGGTTGGGTTTGAAGCGGTTTAAATCCAACATGGTCTCAGTCACGGGTCTGAGTGGTGCCCCTGTGAGCGGTTGCAGAGGGGCTGTTAATTTGACTCTCACACCAAGGCTATCGGAGAGGCCTACGCTTGTGACAACAGCTACTGTTTTGAGCAAAATCACAAACAACCTACCTGGATTTTCACTTCCGGCTCAGTTAGCGGATAATTATCGAGGACTGTATCTCGCGGACGAACAGTTCTACATTAGTCGGGAGATCGACATTTTAATCGGTGCGGATTTACTTTGTGACATTGTGCTCGGCGGCGGATGCCTGAAGCTCAATGATCACTTACCTCGGGCTATGAATACTGTGTTCGGTCACGTGTTGACAGGTCCGGTCACTTGTGCGGCATACAACCCATATCCTCAGGCGACTTATTTCTCTCAAACCTTCTTCTGTGACACGACTACAGACCAGATTTTGGAGCGATTCTGGGAAGTGGAGGATATTCCGGAAAAAATTGAGAGCCCGAAGGATTTGGAATGCGAAATGATTTTTAAAAATAATCACCAAAGGGTTGAAGGCGGCAGATACCAGGCGCGGTTACCTTTTTTATCGGACGCCCCTGATCTCGGAAACTCGGTGCCAATTGCCATGAAGCGGTTCTTGGCAATGGAAAGGAAGCTATCCACGAACGAAATATTTCGTGCGAAATATGTAGGGTTTATGCGGGAATATTTAGAGACAGGGCACATGTCTCTCTGTGATGGAGACCCACAAGATTATACAAGCGGAAGTTATCTGATACCACATCACGGTATATTTAAATCGGGTTCCGACAAAATTCGTGTGGTTTTTGATGCTAGCTGTGCTTCAAGCAATGGAGTGGCTCTGAATGACTGTCTGCACGCCGGCCCGAAGTTACAGCGGGACATTGCGGAAATAATATGCAGATTTCGGTTAAACCCTTATGTTTTTACAACAGACATCAAAATGATGTTCAGGCAGATTTTGATTGCGGAAGAAGACCGGCGGTTCCAGCGCATCTTCTGGAGGGAATCTCCAGACTTACCCTTGCAGATCTTCCAGCTCAATACGGTAACGTATGGCATGAAGTCTAGCCCATAACTCGCGATTCGGGCGCTGAGGCAGTTGGCAGATGACGAAGAAGAAAAATTTCCTGCGGCGGCGCGGCTTCTTCGTTCGTCTGTATACATGGACGACATTTTGGGTGGAGCAGACACCATAGAAAACGTGTCTAGATTGAAGCAGGAGTTGACGGACCTACTACGCTCTGGCGGTTTCGAGCTAAGTAAGTGGACTTCTAACAGCAAGGAGGTTTTACGGGACGTAGCGGAAGAGCACTTGGAAAAGCCTAAGAAAATATTTGATGATGCGGACGGGCCTAGCTTCTTTAAAATCCTAGGCATTCAATGGGACTCCAACAGCGATTGCTTCTCATATCGAGCAAAGCTGGATGATACTAGTGGATGTACTAAGCGGTTAATATTGTCGATATTGGCTAGGACTTTTGATCCTTTAGGATGGATCTGTCCAATAGTCTTTCAAGGCAAAGTGCTTATGCAGCAGCTCTGGTTAAGAAATTTATCTTGGGATGCGGAAGCTCCTGCAGACGTGATTTCAGAATGGCAAGGCATCCTAAAGGATCTGCCTTTAATATCCCGTCTTCGATTGGAGCGCTTTGTGTTGTCGGGCGTTAAGTCTTGTTCTCTACACGGGTTCTCAGATGCGTCAGAGCTCGGATACGGCGCAGCGGTTTATCTGAGAACAGTAGGACAAGACGGGAAGGTCAAGGTTAGTTTGATGATGGCCAAGTCTCGGGTGGCGCCAATAAAGTCGAAACTAACCATACCCAAATTGGAGCTCAGCGGTGCTACATTGTTGGTTCGCCTTCTCAAGTACGTCGTCGCTGCTATCAGTGATGATACGACGATAGAGAGTATCGTTGGATGGTCCGACAGCACCATAATTCTTTCATGGTTGCGGGTTTCGCCCCATTTGTTGCAGACATTTGAGGGTAATCGGGTTTCCCAGATTATCAATTGCGGTCTAGATATAACTTGGAGACATTTACCTTCTGAAATGAATCCTGCCGATGTTGCAAGTCGCGGTTGTCGCGCATCGGTATTACTCGAACACCCTCTCTGGTGGGGACCTGATTGGTTGACAGGTGATGCGGACACCTGGCCCAAGAATATAATGGATAAAGCGGAAGATCCATTGCCTGGATTGCGGAAAGGGAAAGTAAATGCTCTGGTGGGGATTGTTGACAAGGATAATATATTTACTCGGTTTAGCAGTTTGAATATGTTACTGGTGGTCGTAGCATATTCTTTTCGGTTTGTCAATAATGCAAAATCTTCTTCTCAGAAACTTGTAGGGGCGTTAACAGTAGCAGAGCGACAGTTTGCTTTGCAGCGGTTGATTAAATTGGTGCAGGAAGCGGAGTTCGCTGATGACATTCATTGTCTTATGCAAAATAAGCAGTGTTCCACACGGTTACGTCGGCTTAGGCCTCTTATTGGGGATGATGGCCTACTGCGCGTTGGAGGCCGTTTGGAGCATTCCAGCTTCGTTTTTGAGCGGAAACATCCAGTGATATTGCCGAAGTCACATGCGCTCACAGTTTTGATCGTGGATCACTTTCATGTAATGCATTGCCATGCGGGCGCTACAGTTTTGATGGCAGTATTACAGCGGCAATTTTGGATTCTTTCTGCTGCGCAAGTGATTCGTACCCGTATCTTTAAGTGTATGAAATGTTTTAGGACGAAGGCTAGGCCTACGGCGCCATTGATGGCAGTGTTGCCCTGGGATCGGGTTAACGCGACTGGTGTGTTCCACACCGTGCAAACTGATTTTGCGGGTCCTTTTATGATAAAACATTCTCGTTTGCGGAATGCAAAGATATTGAAGGCATACCTTTGTGTTTTCATTTGCTCTGCCTCTAAAGGGGTTCATTTGGAGTGCGTCACAGACCTTTCGACTGAAGGTTTTCTTGCGGCACTGACGCGCTTCACATCTCGACGCGGCATTCCGAGTGTGATACGTTCAGATTGCGGAACTAATTATGTGGGCGCAAATAGATATTTGGATGAGGTATATAAATACTTAGCTTCTCAGGAAGCCCAGCAGAGACTTAGTGATGGCGCAGCCAAACAGTCTATTACATGGCGGTTTAATTCCCCGGCAGCTCCACATTTTGGTGGCCTGTTTGAGGCAACAGTAAAATCTGCTAAGACCTTATTGCGGCGGGTAATAGGTGATCAGGTTTTGACATTCGATGAATTGGTAACGGTTTTTACCAAAGTAGAAGCGGTGCTTAACTGTCGTCCATTATGTCCCTTGACGCAGGACCCTCAAGAAATAGAGGTACTTACACCTGCTCATCTGCTCATAGGTAGACCATTACTTTCCGTTCCGGAATATAATTATGAGGACGTTCCAAGTTCACGGTTAAAGCGGTTTAACTTAGTTCAGGCTATATCTCAACATTTTTGGAGAAAATGGAGTGACCAGTATCTCCACTTTCTCCAAATGCGTAGGAAATGGACATCTCCAACGGATCCACCAAAGTTGGGTGATCTTGTCCTAATAAAAGAGGAAAATTTACCTCCCTTGAAGTGGAGATTAGGCAGAATAGAGGGATTGTTACCTGGCAAAGACGGTATTGTTCGGGTTGTGCAACTTACAACCACGTCGGGCACACTCATGCGGCCTGTTGTTAAAATATGTAGACTCCCCCTGGATGATTAAGTTGGTAACAAACAGTTTCTTACTTTAGTTGTAAATTTGCGGAATCAGTGTTTTAATATTGCGGTTTATTTATTGATAAAGGCTACGGCCTTTCTCGGGCGGGGGAATGTTTATTTTATTTCATTCATTATTATTATATATATTTCGCCTTGGGGTGGGATTGGCATATACGGTCTCTTTGCGGTCTCTGTGCGCTATGGATAAGAGTACGGAAAAAAGAAGAGATATGTCACTTCAAATTTGTCATCGGAAAAAGTTCGCGTGCGGGCGAATAATATATTCAATATAAAAGGAAAACGAAAAGAAGACCACGACCAAAGGCCTAAGGGGGTAAGTTTAGGGCGATCATTTATTTATTATATTTCCACAAGACCATCAACGAGACGGATCACAGTCCGTGAAGTTGAAAACTCAAAAGAAAACCAGTGCGCTTTGTTCGAGGAACATCTTTTATGGAATGCTATTGTGATTTTGAAGGATTTTACTTGTTTAATATTTGGGTTCGAATCCCAGATAAAATAACAAATACGTTAGAAAAGCTGACGGGTTTGATTCCCGTATGTAGTATCTATGAGATACTAATTCTATAGCCAACTGCTTGTGAAAATTATGGATTACATTTCTTTAACCGGTTCGATTCCTGGTTGAAGTATGTATTTCAAATAGATACATAATTATATTGATATCAGAGCCAGTACTGATGTGTGGCACAATATTGTATTGGGCTTTCATTATTTGTAAATGAGAGCGTTTTGTTGTGGTATTTTTATAATGTTCATAATTAATATACCCGGATTCGACTTCCGCGATACTTTAAACTTTATGGTTGGGATGTGGAATAAGAGAGTTACTAATGTGGTTAACTTTGATATAATTGTGGAATTCTTGACAGCTCAGATACCTTATTTCACCTTATAATTTGACGAAATGACTTGTGTTTAATTTATATGTTTGAAAGAAGGTGTTTAATCATTATATTGTGTGTCTTATGTCTGGAAGCTCATTCGTTCAATTATGTATAAACGTATGTAACTAATGTTAACATATCTCCTCTCCTTTATTTTATGAATAACATAATAGTCAATGTTATATAGTAACTTGTTAATTTAGTTTTAAAACAGGGCGTGGGGTTTTTCTCTTTATCTGTTCTGTTTTTGTCCTCACAAATTGCTTGGCCCTAGGGAAATTAGAACAGATATCAAATAAAGACTATCAACTAGTTTTATTTGATTAATTAGTCAAAGTTTCGATTAAATTCAGTGAAAATATAAAATTATTGGAGTTTATGAATAATAAACAGCTTTTTAACTCCTTTCTGTATTTCATTACTAGCATTATTTTAGTTACCCTTTTTCTCAAAATCCCTCAGATCAGATTTAATGTGTGTACATACGAACCTTCGACTGGTTCGATTATTTTATAAGTCAGAGGTCATATACCTATACACACACGCTTATATACATACTCATATACTACTAAGTATAGAGAGGGGGGGGGGGGGGGGAACCTCACAGCGTGACAAAGCGTAGCATCATAAGCCTACTGGTTGTTTCGTTTTATAGTTTAATAAAATCTGTCGCAAATAACATGGGAAGTCTTAAAACAAAAAAAATAGTTTGGAATGACGCTAATAGATGGCGATGATCATTAATGGCGATTAGCATATTTTTTTCTGACTTTTTGGGACTTCTCATGATGTTTCGCGCAGATAAAATGTATCAGGCTAAGAAATTAAACATATTTTAGCCAAATTTGAACGCAGTCAGTTCCCAACCGGAGCTTAAAAAACGCATGGATAGTGTATGACTATAAATGCGTTTACGGTGCGTCAGCTTATTTTGAGCAGCGGTGTGGATGGCACGCGTTAAAAAGCGTTTCGATATCGCCATTAGCTGTGAACAGATAGGGTTTAGTAGGACTTAACTCCCACAGATTGTCAGGATTACCTACGCAACAATGACACACAACACAAGGCAAGTCACCTTACGGCATCTACTTCAATATATGTCTATAGAAAAAGGCTTCTATATAGCTCACCCATGGCGATATACTCGTTTAAAAAGGTCGTAAGTCCATAAAGGTTTAAATGAGATATAGGTATTTTTATTCTAGGGTTCGTTGGAAAATGATAATGTATTGTATCTACATAGTTGGCCATCGGTATGTGGGTGAGGAGTTATAAATGAAGATTATGTAGTTACTGAAGAATTACAAGATATACAGTATGTATAGTTTCTTATGACGACACGTTTAGCTTAGTGGTAGTGACACCGCCTACGAAGCTTGAGGCCCCGGGTTCAAATCCTGGTAAGGGCAAATGTTTGTGTGATGAGCACGAGTATTTGTTCCTGAGTCATGGAGGTTTTCTATCTATTTAAGTATGTATTTATCCATATAAATATGTATTATCGTCATCTAGTACCTACAGTACAAGCGTCGCTTAGTTTGGGACTGGGTTGATTTGTGTAAGATTGTCCCTCAATATTTATTTATTTATATTTTTGTTTATTTAATTTAAGCGTTTTTATATGAATGAATGAATAAATGAACGTTTATTTAGCGCTAAACAAACTGTACACAGAAAAATAGGTATATAGGTATAGCTTGACCCCGCAGGTTTCTACTGACTGCCCACGACCGGGCGTGTCTCACTCCGCGATATTCTTTCGCGGTAATTATTATTATTCCTTGCCTAATGCATTAGGCAAGCCCAGGGCTGCACCGACACCCGGCAGCGCCTCTGTGCGAAACCTATGAAGCCCAAAGGAGGGTTATATGTATGTATGTATCTATGTACGTAAGTATGTATGTTACCCAACTGCGGTGAAGCCCAAAGGAGGGTTATGTGTTTGACCGGTATGTATGAATGTATGTATGAATGTATGTATATACATAAGTATGTATGTTACCCGACTGCGGCGAAGCCCAAAGGAGGGTTATATGTTTGACCGGTATGTATGTATGTAAGTATGTATGACGACGTGTATCAAAAGTCAAAACAGTTATATAACGTCAACGTCATGCAAATATTTTTTTAACTACCTCTAATTCACTAGGAAATTCAAGCTATAATAATAATTTTATTTTTGTCGACAACCCTAGCGGTGGGCGTGGTGACCAGAAAGAGCGCGCGTTATGAGAGAGAGCGAGAGAAGAGATTCGGCGCATTTTTGTGACTCGAACGTGGGTATTGTTAGACAGTGCGACTTCTGTACGAAGTACTATTACTTATTCTGTGACATAGGTCGGTACCTATGTATAATTATAACTAACGCCTATTCAAAACTTCAACATTCACACGGGCGAAATCAGCGCATCTAGGTGTGCTTTTTAGAGCGTCATAGAAGTTTATTTGTATGTTTGGTACCTTCGGCCGGACATCAACGTTCTGAATTATTCTGGGAGTCGTAAAACTTACAAAGTGTACATTTTACACCTTTTCATGTCGCAATATATGTATACAAACACATTGTTAATCCTGTAGCTTGGCAATTTCGTCCGTGACACTCCCAGGGTCGGCGGGCGACGGGGGCGGGGTGACAGCGGGGGTGCTATGAGGTGTGTGCGCGGCGGGGGTCGCCTGAAGGTGGTTTTCCAGCAGGGTGAGACAAGACGCGACGCGGATTGAATTGAAATTTGTATGAAATTTTCAATCGTTTCCCAGCGATTGGATTGATAATTTCATACAAATTTCAATTCAATCCACGTCGCGTCTCGTCTCGCCCTGCCGGTGGAAAACCACCTTTACAAGAACTCAGTCGTCCGCCGAGGCGCCGATGCTCTTGGCGGCAACTTGTGTACATAACTACGGCTGCACATAACATAATGTATATAACTACGCAAAGATGAGTCTGCGGATCGGAAAAGTTTTTGGATGTATATAATATACCATGCCCATTTAAAAAAATGTTTTCTGACTGCAAAAGTGCAGTTGGAAGGTAGTTCTTTTCCAGGTGAAATAACTACATGAATGATAAAATTGTTTCAGTAAATAAACCATATCATATAATTGCAATGCACCACTAAGGACAGTGTGTATTGTACAGGGTAATTCAGTCTATATTAAAAACGTGGGGAAAATTTACAGGTATTATGCAAAGTCTAAAACTGAAGTAGCAAATTTGTCAGATATAGTATATGGTATACTAGCATTTTCCCGCGGCTTCGCCCGCATTGTTCCCGTTATTGTCCCAAAGGAACTCTTTACCGGGATATAAAGTATCCTATGTTTCAATCCAGGACTTGGTCTACTTGCATGCCAAATTTCAGCTTGATCCATCCAGTTGCTATCCCGTTATTAGGTAACAAACATCCAAACATCCAAACAACCTCACAAACTTTCGCATTTATAATATTAGTGGGATGTAATTTAGGTACAAATATGCCCATCTATGCTCCGTCTGTTATTTTCTATGGCAGGCAGTTATTCTGTGTTTGTAAACAAAAGAATGTCAAATTTAAGTAACATGAGCGATCCTAAAGATTTAAGGGAAATCTCTTTAGAGCTTATTATTTTATCCACCTTGTATTATGTCAATGTGAGACTACGTCAAAATTTAAGCCAACGCAAGTACAGTGTGCAACACAAAATATCTATATTTCTTACTCCCTTCCGCTGCAAAAGGGTTCAAAGATGTATAGCTTTTCGTGTTGCTGACTATACGCATCTACAAGTAAGCGTGTCAAGCAAACCGTGTACCCATGTAACCGTAAGCACAGCTCGTAAATTCGTTTTTGTTTCGGTCGGAAGGTGTTTTTATACTTCCTCGTAAAACACACGTGATTCCGCCGCCACAGACTAGGCGTATACAGCCGGCGGACAGACACGTTTAGATAGAGCAATCGCAGGCTAACGGAGAAGGCTGAGGCACGTTCTCCTAGCACTACCTGACCCCATTGCACAGGCCATTATTGACAACCTCCCTTTACGTAACCGAGATATACCTATCACCGGAAACGCCCATACCCACGCGGTTAGCTCAAGGAGCAGAGGCTCTGGCCCAGCGAGTGCTAGGGCCCAGTTGGCATACTATTCCAGTCACCTAAATTAGGAGATTACTATAAGCACGCAAGGGGGTTGCACTCCAACACACAATGACCCACAAACTAACTGGACGATGAACACAAACAGACTGAGTGACGTTTTACACAGCTTTACTCTTTTTCCCACTCTGTCTCGGGTCTTATTATCCCAGTCCCTCCACCCTTTTTTTTCTTTAGCGGGTTGACTTTCGGGTATTCCTCTCGATATAGGTAGTTTCACGAGAGTTGAGGTGAATGATTACACACACATGCAGTACTCGTTGCAAAAAAGTGAATGAATGAAATGAATGAGTGAGTAAATAAACACAAGGATATAGTTTAAAGAAACTTTTTGGTCTATCTTGCAATTCACTGTTGAACCTGCTATCGGTAGGAAAAAAGAACAGTAATTTCAAAATCCCGCTGTCATTACATGACAGTGTTGTTGTGTGCGTGGCCTCAACTCTCGTGAAACTACCTATACTAAGTGGTAAAAGGCCGAGGTGGCCGCTTAGAAACTCAGAGCGTGCGTAACAGCGGACTTACTGTCATATGCGGCCGCGTCACTTATTCGTACGAGTGGGCAGGGCCGGATTTTTCCCCAGGCCTCCCCTCGGCAACGGTAAAAAAACCGCCCCATCCTACTTCCTGCTAATATTATAAATGTGAAAGTTTGTGTACATGTTTGGAGGTTTACATGTTTGGAGGTTTGGATGTTTGTTACTAAATAACGGGGTAACAAGTTGTTATCCGTTCACATTGTTACTAACAACTGGTTGGATTGAGATGAAATTTGGCATGCATGTAGACCTGGATTGAAGAATAGAGTACTTTATATCCCACATTAACGGGAATAACGCGCTTGAAACCGCGGGTCAATGCTAGTTATCCATATCCTAACAAAATGGATGAAAAAAGGATATGCCACGAATTTTTCAGCCCCTGGGAATTTGCCGCACTGGACACTAGCCCCTTGTGCCCCTAGTGTAAATCCAGCACTGCCTCCCTAGGCAGTGCTGGATTAACACTAGGGGCATTGACCAACTGTATGTATTTGTACTATGCTACCGCCGAACAGAGCCCTGGGGAACGTTTGACGGAATTAATACAATTGTAAAGTTGAAATTGGTTTTACTTTTCTGTAAAACGCTTTAGATGAGACGGCACGAACGTTCATTTAAAAAAGAGATTGGAAATGTATTTGAAATAACTTTTGCGGTACCTAAAGTTACCTGCATGGAATCACAATGTATTTAAAATACTTATTAATCAATTGAAGGGATGTTTACAAAAAGTAGATAACTGACTAATCAGGTTGACACACTGTCAATAAAAATGTTTCTCTATAAGTATCAACCGGTGTAGACACTATGTTGTTTTTGTCACATCCCTTCAATGGGGATGTTGACTAATGTTGAATTTTACAAAATAATATAGTCACTTGGATTGGAAAACACTAAATTATCATAACACAGAAGAAATAAACAAAAAATATATAAATATTATAAAGTTATGAGACCACAAAGTTTAAAAAAAATCGATATTTTTTTAACATCTTTAACTCTTTTTTGTAAATAACACTCAAAAAATAAATGTACGATAACTATGTGCTTAAACGCTCTTTTTCGTGCTCAAAATGGCAAAATGCATTTTTTTTCATACAGACCCGTTTTGTATGGGCCGTTTTCAACGCTCGGTGCGGTCGGCTACTTTCTCTCGATTGCCAAAAGTGGCCAAATTTTTTAAAAAAAAAAAACAATCGCTTCACGTGTTAGGGATCAATTCACGTATATGATATTTACGCTGTCTGTCGTTGAGTCAAAATTATAGAAGAAGTGGCAGTTGTCTCAGTGTGGTGTCACAGAATAAGTAATACGAGCTCCGATGCAAAAGATCTCGTCTAGTAAGAGCATTTTGTTAGGCTCTACAATTAAAAAAAAAAGTTAATACAGGTGGTCTAGTATTTTTATTTACAATAAAAATATTTTACCCTAACAATTATAAAATACAGGAAATAAGAATTATATGACGAGTAAAAATTTTTTCATTTTCTAATTCAAATTATTTTTGTCACGAGCTCGAAAGGTCTAAGAAGCCCCATTACTAAGCAAAACGTTGCTTTGAGCCCAAGTGTCCAAAAGTGCTGTAGGAGACCACAAAATAATTTGGACAATCATTTTTAAAAGAAAAAAATTTCAACAATAAAGGTTTCGTGGAACCATTATAGAATCAAAATAAACTACATTAAAGATAACTGTCATTGGTCCTATGACTCAGTTGTATGACGTAACAGGTTAGTACATTACACAACTAGGGTGGTAGTACAAAGAAAGGCAGAGATCGCAGAAGTTTGCGGCCCGAGCTTCAAGCGAGGGACGTAAATATGCGATCGAGGGCTTTCTTTATTACCTCCCGTGTTGTGTACATCATTTTATGTCTACACTTGGCCAGAAAGCGGCTTTTTCCGTACGCGCAGCGTGCGGAAAAAGCCACTTTTAGTAGAGGATCCCAGTATAGAACGACCTTCACCGAACTGGTTAATGGGTGAAAAGTATTTTATATTAAATTAAATATGTTATTAAATATATTGCAAGTGGGTTGCCTAAAAAAATTCAGTCCAGAATATGATTAATTAATAATTTAAGTTTAATTTGCACCTGGTGGGTATGTGATGCTAAGGAAACGAGGTGCAAACTTAGCTCAACCTGTTAGTATGAGAAAGTTAGGGCGTAGTTGGCACGGGTTCCCGTTTACAGAATGAGCAGATTTCTGGTTTAGGGGCATTTTAGCACATAACACTCTTCTATCGCATGGGATGGTTCGCTGGGACCTCTCTCTCGCACGTAGGTGAAGAACACACGGAGCGACGCGGCTTGCTATGTGCTAAAATGCCCCTAAACCAAAAATCTGCTCATTCTGTGAACCCCCCCGACCCGACTCGTGCCGACTTCATACTAACTTTCTCATAGTAACCGGTTGAGCTAAGTTTGCACCTCGTTTCGTTAGTATCACATACTAACCAGGTGCAAATTTAACTTAAATTTTTAATTAATCATATTCTGGACTGAAGTTTTTTAGGCAACCCACTTGTAATATATTTATTAACATGTTTAATTTCATATAAAATACATTTCACCCATTAACCAGTTCGGTGAAGGTCGTCCTATACTCGGATCTTAGACTATTTATGGCCAGGTATGGCATAAAGAGTATTTAGAAATGTGTGATAGTTAATTCGTGCTAGACGAACTTTCATGCATTTGGGCTCGTAGTACCACGTACAAAAAGTCTCTCTCTCTCTCTCTTACAAAACTGAGGTTTAGGTCCAACCACCGGACGGAACTAACCGGATCCGCCCGTCTCTCTCTATCTCGTAATGCGTACTATTTTTGGTCGCTGCTGGTTAAGTCCCTCCGTGGGCGCAAAATTTGATATCAAGTAACGTGCGAGATTTATCAAAATTGTTTGCTATTGACATTACATTTCGAATAAAACGTTATTTCGAGTAATATAAGAATTACAGTCAAATCAAATTGCTTTGTGTTTCAGAAATGTTCGAAATTTTAATGTCATGATAACATTGGCTTCGTCGACATTATTATGACGCATTTGTAATATTTTCACAGATTAGAAATTTGTTGCAACAAAACAGTTCATCTTTATGCTAGTCATTATTTGCGGTTTTTGAACGCATTATAGAGAGTTTTTAATTTGTGTGTTGATAAAATCTATTATAACATCTTTATATTTACCTACGCCAGGGTTTGAAAAAATAATATATGGTACCTAATTACTTAAATCCCACATAGTTTAGTGGAGGAGACACAAAAAACAAACTGGTATTTGAATAATATTACCTACAGGGTATTGTTATTACATAGGTATTCCTGGTTTTGTTCAAGTGATTAATTACGCCGGGATACGGTGCATATACTGAACGGTGACCCAGTTCCTTAGTTTAATGTCTTGTGTATACTCTCTGGGGTCTTATGGTAAATTGAATTGAATGCTCCAAGCTTTGCTGAACGGACTCAATATTTTGGGAAATAGCATTGAATATGATAATATTTATAATTGTTTTTAAATTAATTTAGGAAAAAATAAGCAATTTTTTGCTTCATTCACAAAAGTCATTCACAAACAATCCATTTTGGCCCCATAAACAAAAAATATATAAATAACTGGCCAAGAGCATGTCGGACCATGCTCAGTGTAGGGTTCCATAGCCGTAACTATAAGGTAAAAAATTCGATGTAAAAAAAGTACAACAACAAAAGAGCGTATCTTCATAGCAATTACGTCCTTTTGTTGAGAAGCGCAGTTTATCGGCAATAACTCAAAAACGGTACATTCGATCTTGTTGAAAATAATTTTCGTTGAAAGTATTAATTAAGCGTTACCTTCGTGATTTTTTTCATATTTTTCGGACGCACGGTTTAGAAAATAGAGGGGGGGGGGGGGGGATACAATTTACACAACTTTCGGAGCGATTATTTCCAAATACATTCACTTAATCAAAAACATTACTTAGGAACCTTATAGTGTTTTTTAAAGAGCTGTCGAACTATGTACCACACGTTGATATTTGCTGAAAAAAATTTTTTTTACTGTCTTTAACATGTATGGAGTGCCCCCCCTAAAAATATTTATTTTAATTATTTATATACCAAACTAAGTAGCGGCTCATAAAACACACCTATATTCCAAATTTCATCAATATCCATCATGTAGTTTCTGAGTAAAATGCCTGTGACATACGGACAGACAGACAGACAGACAGACAGACGGACGGACATGACGAAACTATAAGGGTTCCGTTTTTGCCATTTTGGCTACGGAACCCTAAAAAGGTATAAGTTTGTTTTATATCTAGTTGGCTTGGATTAGCGACTTCTAAAACTATTCCCCTAATCCATTGCAGCAGTAAGTAGTGTCTGAGATATCTGACTGTGACAGACGGACAGACAGACAGACGGGTAGACAGACAGACAGAGGCACAACATAAGGGTTTTTTTACCATTTTGGTACGGAACCCTAATAACCAAGTGGCATTTCTTAGTAAAAAGCCATCGCAAGGAAATAGTATCTATCTATTTCTATCTAACACTACTGCATTAAAAATTATTCACGCGTTTTTAAACATGTTTTTAGGTCGTTACTCTAATTATCATTATCATATACTAGGGGTCATAAGGACAAAAATGACAAATAGTATACTTATTTCAAGAGTTTTTGCTTGAAAGAAAAACCATCGTTACAAGTTTTAGTACACGAGTATTTGTTCCTGAGTCATGGATGTTTTCTATCTATTGCCTAGTACTCATAATACTAATTGCTTAGTTACGGACTAGATTGATATGTGTATGATGGGCCGTGATAGTTATTATTATTATTTATTAACAACAAAATTTATACGTAGTTGGATTGTCAACGGATTTAGTTCTTAACATTGTAATTCCAGGAAGGAGTGAAAATCCACAAGATTTGTTTACAAATCTGTGATGTGTAGAACTGAGCAACTTCACACATAAAACCCCATTTTTGTTATACCTTATTCAACAAATAAAACATTATTTATAATAACAAGAATTGCCATAAACGCGGGATTGGGGGTCTCTTCTCGTAAAATGTTTATTGACGCGACAGATGTTTGTGAAATGTAAAAAACTTACAGCAAAATGTGCGACTCTTAAACGTAAATCGACTAAAGGTGTAGTAATATTATATTTGTAACCCTAATATCTTAAATATAATAAATAATAGATGCTAATGTTTAATTACTTCTGGTATAATTGATTACTTAAGAAAAGGCTAACAGGAAAAGCTAAAGAAAACTTATAGGAAGGTACACATTAATTGCAAAATTGACAATATGCAATTATGCATACTCGAAATTGTTAACCCTATAAGTGTTTAGTCATCGTTTAGTGATAAAATGTGTTAATGGATTTCAAACTAGTCGCCCTGTGAGTTGTAGAGGTAGAGCTCGCGAGTCTGTTTACCCATGGCTCCGCCATTTTGAAACATTTCCAAAAACAAAATTGTCAGAAATATTTTATGGAATTATCGAACTTGCCCACAAAATTTCGCAAGAATCGTTTTTTTTTGGAAACTGACAAACTCGCAACCCTTATGGGCATAGCGATTGTCGGACCGGGTGGTCGCCCGTGGCGTTCCGTGGGGTCGAACCAGGTTGCTAGCCGGACCACCCTGAGAGGGTCGGACTGGGTGGGTGCCGGGGGCGCCTGGGGTCGAATCAGGTCACCTTGTCCCGGTTAACCTCGATAGGGTCGGACTAGGTGGGGCAAGAATCGGTGAGAAATGCGAGTTGTAAAGGAGAACAGCCGCCGGCCTGACAGACATACAGAAGTATTTTTGCCCAAGCTAAAACGGAATCGCTTCACTCGCTCGGAAAATAAGTGTCTTTAATGGATGATTTGCTCTTGATATAAATAAAATGAAAAAAGTAATAATAAAGAATTTCATCTCACACCATTCACTACTATTATAATTAATTATACAATTGTTTGATTTTGATATTGTTACACTAAAGTTGATGGTCCTCTTTCGTAGTAAAGGCCTTCCCCAGCTTCCGCCATTTTATTCGTGACTTCACAGGTTTCCTTTGACATAATATATTCGTGTATTACAAAAACGATCATTTGATTACAAATGGCGATGATATCGCGTGTTATAAAAATAAAATAGCGGAGTGTTTAAAACCACTCATTTGAACTAATTTAAAAATTCAGTGAATTAATTTCTTACTCATTTATCCCATCCCCACGGAAATCATACACTTTACGCTCCACAAGCCTGCGAAATAGGATGCATTGTGCCATAGAAAATCTTTGTAATTGTGCTTATTTAATTAAAACATTTGTGACTCCTTTGTTGTCGAGATGTGACAAATGGACGGGCATGAATAACCAGCCAGAGGAACTGGAAGTGTTGTACCATAATTTCCGTTACCGGTAAATTCTCATTTAGGAGTATTCCCAGTAATATGTTGAATTCTTTTTCTCGGAATGTAAGACCTGGTATTTCAGTGTGATTTTAAAGACGTTTCACGTCAAAATTGTAATCAAAATCAGCCGACCATACTCAGCGTTGAAAACACCCCATACAAAACTGTAGAAACTAGGGGATTCAATACCGGTTGTAATGTATGTTTGTATGGGAATACTGGGATCCCGGTATTGTCTGCACTTAAAATAACCTCTTGTTTTTTTTTTCTTTTCAGCATATATGTGTTCACTGCTGGACATATGCCTCTTGCATGGATTTCCAATTTGTTCTTGATGCGGCAATTCTACTCCAGGTTGGTCCTGCAGTCTTTTTGATGTCGTCCGGTTTGCGGTCTTCTAACGCTTCTGCCACCTGTTTGAGGTTTCCAGTGTAGTGCTCACCTATAACCTATAATCATAAACATTATCTATGACATCATGTGTTCAATAAAAATACCTATCCATCACTGTTACCAATATCATTGTAAATGTATCGTTAGAGAACTGCCAATGTCAAGTCGTGCTTATGCTAAGTTTTTGCATTATTGTATGTAAGTACCTATATTTTTCGCTTTCAGTGCACATGTGACTTTCAGAAGCAAGAAGATGTATATTACCTATACACATACATAATTTACGAATATCCTATATTTCAGTTTAGGTACTGGGAATGTTACCGGTAATACACAGAATGAGCATAGTCTCAGATAAAGGACGTCACTTTATTCAGCCGAGTTAAGCTAAAATGACGTAAACTCTAGAAGTTTAAATGGCTCATAAGTTCTTTTATTACCGCATGACTACCCTCAGTACGTATAAAGGACGTAACCGACATGATTTTCCTATAAAATATGTCATTTTGTGTAAGCAGGGCTGTTATATTCTGTTTCGGTCACGGAAACCCTTTGAAACGCATTCGATCGTTATTTCTTAATTAATGAGGTTCATTCCGGCCTGTAAATGTTTTCATTGATTGCACCCATATAATTGGAATCAGTCGAACAATAGGGCTCGAAGTTTATTTTTGTGAATAGTAAGCCGAACAAAGGTACGTAACAGCTATCGAATTTTGTCCACGGAGACAAAATTATAAGAGTTGGTTTGCCAAGCATACTCTTGGCAAACCAACTCTTATAATTTTATCTTCAACCCATCACGCCAAAAAGGCGTATGGGTCATTTTCAAAAAAAGATGTCCGTAGCCGTAGACGTCTTGTTCCTCTGTGTAACGAAAATTACAATACAATTGGTATGGATAACTTTCGAGCTGCGGTGTCGGTGGGATAATTACAGTAGGCAGATGTTTTTAGGCTGACGATGATGAAAATATTAGCACCCTTTAATACTTAAATATTTTAGTGATTGATTACTAAAACATCAAAGGGTGTATAATAGCGTAAGTAAATGATTCCGTAAATTATTTAAATGTGTTTGGTGAGTTTACATCACTAGTACAGACTAGAGAAGCAAAATCGTTTCTTTTGAGATAAAAGAAACCAACATTCAAAGCCTCCGCGGAAAGGGAATTGGTGAAAGGTCATGGACTCACAAAGTAAATAATGTTAGGGACATTTTATACACCCTTTATAGAAGCGATGGTATGCTAAGCAGATTTGATGTACGATTGTCCTGGTTTTATCCCGCCGATTTTATTTCCTCTACTTTTATGTTGAGGTTTGATATAAGAATTCGTAGTTAAAGTGACCGCAGAAAATCACAACTTGGCAAACGCTAGTAAAATTTCCAATCTCTTGTTTTAGCAATCTGGGTTGGGTGAGTCGGGATATTTTATTTGTTTAGGACAGCTTTGCTTGTACAAGTTCTGGAATATTTTAAATTTGAAGACTAGACCGTCAATGTTAGTGAACATTGGGACAAAGTGTACGTACGTACATTTCAAGTACTTCCGCTGGATTATCAGATTAGAGAATTGTATTTATATCGAATATTTGTCATCTCTTTCTATTTACTACAATTTGGGATAGACGGTCGTACTAATAAACTTACAATTAGCTAAACCGGGTTAAAAATCAAAGCTGAATCTTTGCATGGATTACGGATGGCGATAAGGCATGGTTGTGTATGTCAGAAATTAGTTAGTATCTGGAAATTATGTTTTTAGACTATTTGACTCATGACAGAGATTTCCCTATTAGTAGAAGAGCCGGCCTAACGACGACCTGCCCTCACTCTTTTTCCTAACGAAACATATACTGCATGAAAGAGCATGCATCAACAAACACAATGCACCAGGGTTGCCACCCCATATCCCGGCAAGGCTAGGGGTTGCCACGTTCTGAACAGGTCACTAAAAAGGCTAATTTACCTTCATCCTTTTTCCTGACCGTTTTTACATAAGAATGAAGGCAATAGCATTACAAGCAAGACGGTATAGGGTTGCCTATCAAAAACCCGGCAAGGCCTAGGGTTGCCGCGATTTGAAAATTCTTGCGTGACATTTTTTGTCATTTTGACCACCTTTTATTGTTCAGACGTTATTACTGCCATATAACAAAATGATCCCCATACGCAACTGGGTCAACCCTCATTACTAGATTTTTTTTAAAAATGTCATTCGCTTGTTTGGTTAGAAGCCCTCATCCTTTTTCCTGACCATTTATACATAAAAATGAAGGCAATCACATTGCCTACACGGTGGCATAGGGTTGCCTATCAAAAACCTGGCAAGGCCTAGGGTTGCCGCGATTTGAAAATTACTGCGTGACATTTTTTGTCATTTTGACCAACTTCTATTGTTTAGACGTTATTACTGCCTTAGAATAAAATGATCCCCATACGCAACTGGGTCAACCCTCATTGCCAGATTTTTTTGAAAAAATCATTCGCTTGTTTGGGATGTAGGGAGTAACTGGAGGTTCTGGACCATAATTATTGTTGAGGAACGCTAAATACGACTAAGCATAGACTCGCGACCCTCTTTTTAAAAAGACGGGACAAGTGCGAGTTAGACTCACGTGGAGAGGGTTCCGTACGTTTAAAACAATTTTACTTATCTAATTGCACAGGCTTTTTATAGGTTTTCCTTCCCTTTCGAAATTATAGTTCCAACAGTTTCGGAGATAAGGGGGGATAGTCAGATTTTGCCTATTTTCATAAATAACTTTAAATTTATTAATTTAACAACTATAATAAAAATATATTTGAGATTCTCGCAAAGAGCCCTTTCATTAAATATGTTGAACGAAAAACTGGTTTTTCGGTACTGGCCTATACAAATAAAACCGGTATTGCATGCCCTACACGATATGGTTTGCTTACTTTTTTTTTTTAATTTTCTAGTTGACCCCTAAAAAGTGGCCCCCATGATTTAAATTCATATATTTTCGTAACCCGTCCATGCTCGGCTGTGACAGACAGACAGACAGACACACGAGTGATCCTATAAGGGTTCCGTTTTTTCCTTTTGAGGTACGGAACATCAATAAATTTTTTTATTAAATTTATAAATAAACAGCTTATCGTTAAAATAAATAATCTTTGGAGTGGAAGTGTCTCTGTTTTTTTATAGCTTTTAAATGTTTTGTCCATATGGTAATTGTTTTGTTACAGTTTCGCAAGTGCATTGGGTATATGATATTATGAAGCAATAATATCATTTTTACATATAAAAAAAATAGCTCTAACAAAATAGATTATATTTATGCAGGTTGTCTGCGATATTTGCACGTATCATAGAAGATCCATTATACGTATGTAAATAAATGACTTTTATTGTATAATATGTGTATTTATTAATTTCATAACATGTTGTGTGAGGTACATTTAAAACAATTAAGTTATTATGATTTAACATTAGTCTTCCTAACATATTATAAATTTGAAAATTGCATGTTCATCAAGAAAGAACTTGCCTGTTCTGATCCACCACCTACAACCGAGGGGTGTTGAGAGTATCTGGATTTATGTTATCATAGACGGATCCCAATAAAAGGCCAGGCTTAGACACTCCAATGTTGTTCTCTTGTCACGTAAATAGGTTTAAAATAGCTAGGAAATTACTTATCAGGATTATAAATACAAACATTATTTATTTTAACTAACTTATTTAATTTTAAACTAAACAACAACTTATCTTTAAAAATTTTAAGGATAAGTTGTTGTTTAGTTTAAAATTAAGTAAGTTAGTTTATTTGGTAAGAGGGTCGTGAGTCTACGCTTAGTCGTATTTAGCGTTCCTCTACAATAATGATGGTCCAGAACCTCCAGTTACTCCCTACATCCCAAACAAGCGAATGAATCTTTTCAAAAAAATCTGGCAATGAGGGTTGACCCAGTTGCGTATGGGGATCATTTTATTCTAAGGCAGCAATAACGTCTAAACAATAGAAGTTGGTCAAAATGACAAAAAATGTCACGCAGTAATTTTCAAATCGCGGCAACCCTAGGCCTTGCCAGGTTTTTGATAGGCAACCCTATGCCATCGTGTAGGTAATGTGATTGCCTTCATTTTTATGTATAAATTGGTCAGGAAAAAGGATGAGGGCTTCTAACCAAACTAGCGAATGACATTTTTCAAAAAAATCTAGTTATGAGGGTTAACCCAGTTGCGTATGGGGATCATTTTGTTATATGGCAGTAATAACGTCTGAACAATAAAAGTTGGTCAAAATGACGAAAAATGTCACGCAAGAATTTTCAAATCGCGGCAACCCTAGGCCTTGCCGGGTTTTTGATAGGCAACCCTATACCGTCTTGCTTGTAATGCTATTGCCTTCATTCTTATGTAAAAACGGTCAGGAAAAAGGATGAAGGTAAATTAGCCTTTTTAGTGACCTGTTCAGAACGTGGCAACCCCTAGCCTTGCCGGGATATGGGGTGGCAACCCTGGTGCATTGTGTTTGTTGATGCATGCTCTTTCATGCAGTATATGTTTCGTTAGGAAAAAGAGTGAGGGCAGGTCGTCGTTAGGCCGGCTCTTCTACTATATAGATATTGCTGTCGGCTGTGGCCACCGTCTGCGATCGAGTACCAGTCTCTCTCTTGCCATTCCGCCCAATTTGTCCCGGATTATATAGGAAGTCTTTCACAGTTCAGGCAGTAAAATTATGGAACTCTCTATCGGTGTCTATGAGGCAATCACAGTCTGAATGCATCATTTAGGGCACCGGTAAAAAAGCTATGGCTCTCAGACTGCTAATCCAAAAAAGGGTTCTTCTTTTCCTTTTTTGTCAATATAATTGAACTCTTAGGTATATACTTGTATGTATATAAACATATATATGCATTTCTTTATTTATTACGATATGTATATAGTTAGATTTTATTTTCTTTATGTTTAATACATATCTAATGAGTAGCAAAATATCTACAAGCACATGTTATACGGTCGTTTTGCATACGATCAAAATACATACAGTCAAATTGCAGAACAAACGGAATTCATACTCGTAACATCATTTATCATAAGTTTAAAATATATACGATCTAAATTTATCACGTTTATAATCTATAATGCTGATAATATATATGGTTCAAAATACATACAGGCAAATTATATAACTACAAAATTCATAAACTAGGTCTCTTCAGAACGTTTAAGCGGCTAACCAAAACTCATATTTAATATGACTTGTAAAATATGAGGCACAAGAGACATTTCATCTTAGTCGTCAGGCAGCGATGCATAAACAACTTATTGGTGCGGCTGTATCTATGGGCGATTGGGCGGCCTTCACTGGTATCAAGGACCATTAAAACAAGAGGACTGTCATTCTCCATACTTGGGATTGTAACCCGACCGCTAGGGGATTTCCGGGCAAAAACTAAATGGCGCTAAAAAACTAAACATTTAACGACGTTATAATTGAACAAAGAAACATAGTATAGTAACAAGTAGTTCGTAAACAGCTAATAATAAATAAATTCTAACATTTAAATACTGTGTCACGTTTGCAAAATTGAATAATTGTAAATAATATAATTCTTTTACCAAGCTTACACATTGTAAATTCGGGGAACAGCTTTTTGTATGGAGAATGACAGTCCTTTTGTTTTAATGGTCCTTGCCGGTATTTAATTTACTATCAGACGGGTCATTTACTCGTTTGTTCTCTCAAGGATTAAAAAACATGATTGTTCCCAATCATTTTGTTGATTCGATTTTCTACATTCTGGACATATGTGTATCAGTTTTATATGAAATAATCATATTCATATTGAACTTGGATGTTGTTTCATTTTTTGTCAGCTTCAAAGGACCGCAAACCTGGTTGTATGGTTCCGAGATAAAGAGTATCGATAGACGGACGGACAGACGGACAACAAAGTGGGTTCCGTTTTTTTTCCTTTTGAGGTACGGAACCCTATAACAGGCTGATTGATGAACAAACAGTTTTTATTGACAAGCGGCAAACGAAACCACGTTTGCACGGAGAACAGATCCTAACATCGCCGGTTAATCGTTGTGTAACAACCACGTTGGAGGTTCTAACAAATTAGAAGTCGGTGTGTGATCAGTCCGCACGGCGATAGATAAAGTTTTGATCGACAAAGTTTAAGGCCTCAGCTTGCTGTTGTTACTGGCATGTCGTGTATCTATCAACAGGGTAGTTGTTAGACCGATCAATTTAGAAAGATAAATCTCAAAATGACTATAGATATGTAATTGGCGTTCTGGTGTTCTTCCTCGTTTTAGTCGTATCCATCACGACTGATGATCGAGATTGGTATAGTTATAGTTCTGGCACCTTTCCGCCATATATTCCGGTAAGTACAATCGAACACACTGTTAACTGTACATTTGTAAACGAATGTCAACTTTATTGCAACGTGTTAAAGTCTATGGGTATTCAGTTAATAGTGGCTTCGTTTGTACATCGTGTTCTGAGGTGTTTCACGAAATTGTAGGATCTAGGACGAAATTGTAGGTTTTTTTTGGTTTTTAAGCTGGTCAGTTCATCGTGCTGGTGATCGCTACGTGACAACCTTCAGTATTTCCAACCACGGTTATCCTTTTCAAAATTGGTATCTCCTTCTTATTACTTATATGTCCAAAGAGTGGCCAAAGTAATTCGGCATACGTTCTATATAAACAAGAAATCAAAGAGCATAGACAAATTAAATTGCGCTCACCCATTCATACTCTCCACACCTGGAATCAAACCCGGTACCTCTGGATTTTCGGCCCAGTTTCTCAACCATTCCGTCCACCAGCTTTCGAATTTTCCGTCTACTTTGACGACTGTATCATTCATGTTTTTACCTTCATTAAAAATAAAAATGTACATAATATATTGATGCCACACCTGGCCATAAAGTGGCTTTTTCCGCTCGCTGCGCGTACGGAAAAAGCCGCTTTCTGGCCAAGTGTAGACGTAAAATGATGTACACAACACGGGAGGTAATAAAGAAAGCCCTCGATCGCATATTTACGTACCTCGCTTGTAGCTCGGGCCGCAAACATCTGCGATCTCGGCCTTTCTTTGTTTTACCACCCTTGTTGTGTAATGTACTATTCTTTGATATATCCGGGATACGTTGTGCTCAGATTGCTTAAAAGTCCAAAAGTTGCCGTTTTCAGTGTTTTAAGAAATTTGCAATTACCGGTCAATTTAATGCAAATTCTCTTGTCTAGAAGCTTACACTGAACTAAATGTAACTATTATCACTTTAAGATGCCTGGACGTGTATTATTAGCGCCAAGAGTCAGTTTAGTTGCAGAGAAATGTCTTAACAGCTATATATGAGTTAAGTTTGAATCGTTTAGCAAACAACGCAAGACATAATTAGTTTTGGAAATTAGACGGCTCAGACTTTAATGAAGGTCTTCTAGTTATCTCAACGAGACAAAATAGGCTGGCCGCCACATTATTAAGGCTAAAAGATTAACGTAAATAATTTCTTTGCTGTAACACAAGCAAGTGCCTACTGGTAATGAAATATCGGTTTCTTGCTCCTTATTTAGGCAACTAACTTACGCCTCTCGTGACCCTTTAGTATGTTTCTATTAAATCTCATCATCATCATCATGAATTTAAGATGCTAGTCTAGGCTCTTGTCGGTGGAGCAATTTCCATGTCTCTCTTTCGTGAGCCCTCTCCTTGACAGCTTAGTAGGACACGATGTTCACCTTTCCCTAAATTTGGTCCATGTAAGCAGAGCATGCAAGAAGAGCTATTAAATCTCGTTTAGGTATATTTTATTACTATTTTGGTACGAATGTTAAGCATTCAAAAATAGTAATTTGTATCAGAACTCAGAAGGAAGATAAATTATGTAGGATTCTACGGGTGTGAAGGGATAGGTACTAGAATCCTGAGCGTACCTATTGAGAGGTGAGCACCCAAGATAAAAATAATGTTACTATCGTGGGACATAATATTTTCACACTACTGTAAGGCGCATATGTATTGCTTAGTACTGCCAAAAATAAAAGAATAATGTATGTATGTATGTAAACACTTAGTTGCATATAAAATCATACAGAAACAATACAAAGAACAATGGTTATGTACAAAGGCGCACTTACAATAGGCAAGAATTACATACTCTCTTTTGAAAGTCTTCCAACAAAAAAGTGCTAAATAACTATCGGAATCTGTATTTATTAAATAGGCCTGCTTTCCCAACATAATCAAAAGCAAAAAACAAAAGTGTCTCAATTTGCTTTGTGTAAAAATCATGAACGACATTCAAAAATCTCGACCGAAATCATAATAATAATATTGGCAGGTTAATTAGTGGGTAGCCAAGGAGAAAGTTTATGCAAATGCCTTAGGAGCCTGACGCGTTTTATTTGAAAATGAAATTACCGCGCGCCCCGGTCGGGCATTGTTTCCACTCTGTTTACACTATTGCCTTATAAACGAGCGTATTTTACTTATACAATGATATATTTTACGCTACACAGATTTAGTTAAGTTTGCACTTCATTTGTATCCCTAGCTGCACAAGTTGTACTGGGGTGCGGATAAATTCGAACGTGGGGTAATTCCGAATATTAGGAATTTCTACTAAATGATGCAAGATTTTTGGGGTGCACAATGGGGATGACGACTGGGTTAAAACTATATAATTCTATTTAGACCGTCAGTTAGATTATGGGAAAATATGGGACACGTATTTTTTGGTTTATCAAAATATTAAAAATCGACCAAGTTATAGATCATCAAACTTCTGGAGTGGGGGCTTGTGACGTCACTCCTAGGTGAAAATTGTACCTAGGAGTGACGTCACTCGAAACTTCTAAGCACTCTATCCTCGTCATTTTTTGTTTGTCAAACAAAAGAAAAAGTACGTGTACAATATTTTTTAATAATCTAACTGACGGACTAAATAGTTTTTTTTAGTCGTTTCGCCCATTAGTCGAATAACTATTGGCGTGTCTAGTAGTATCGTGTTAGCATGTACAGTTCTTCTACATACTGCTGAGCAAAAATTCTATCAAAAATATCTGAACACGGGTTGTCTGGAAGAGAACGCTTTTTAGTGACAAGACCGCCTGTTGTCTACCTTTCTAAATTGTTTTTAATTATTTAATGTATCTCTTGTAATGTGTTTTTCTGGTGTGATATAATAGTACATTACACAACTAGGGTGATAAAACTTTCTTTATTATCTCCCGTACGCGCAGCGTGCGGAAAAAGCCACTTTATGGCCAGGCATAACGTATATTTGTATTGTATTTTAATTATGACTATAACAATACAGTAAGTATAACTTCAAAAAAATATGGGAGATAATTATAGAACCCGAGAAGATGTATGCCCAAACAATGCCTATCAAGCAACGGAAAACAACTAGATCACTTAACCACTCTCAAGCCTCCGTGATTATTGTCTCCCGTGTCCCACTTTCTAATTCTAATGCACCTAGGGTTGCTAGATCGGAAGACTAAAACACTTGACATAACTTTGAAATGTTGGTATTTGGGAATTGCTTACGTGGGAAACAAAATTACAAAGTTAATAATACTTCATTCCGTTCGACATTAAATTAAAATAATTTATAATTTCAGATTATTATTTTGTAACATAGGCCGGTTGGGCCGGTCAGGTACGCCGCTTGCACCCGAAAAGGGGGGTTTGTAAAACCACCAAGTAAGTGTCACAAGATCGACAACGTAGACAACGCAGGCCCAGGCGGAGAAGGCGGGACAAGCAGTTTGTCTATAAGTGTCCCACTGGGCAAAGGTCTCGCCTCTAGATTTCCAAAGTCTTTTTATCGGTTGCCTCTTCTGGCCAGTTATTAAATAAAGGATCCAGCAGGCTTTTGATGCTAGGCTTTGTCCATCAATAAATAAATGATAAAGCATCCGTCACGTTCTGACAAGTATGTAAGTGTGAGAGTGACGGATGTTACTTATAGAGAAACTGTTCGTCGGGGAATTTTATATTTTTCTGGAAGTATAGACACTATAATCTAGACAACTAGCCGCCTGCCAACCCTAGACCGCACCCGCATTTCTAAATTATTATTCCCCGTCGGACGTCCCCGTATAATTCACGAAGCTCAACTCAAGTCTCCAGCAATGCTAAGATGAGCTGCCATTCAAGTCAATATTAATATTCATTCCTTCCATTATTTGCATGACGGGGCTATTAAAATCTCAAGACGAATTTTCTCGTCCTACTAAACATAATATGTCCGAAGTAAATTTCATTAATTCACCCTCGTTATCCTACGCGTTGGATTGTTTATTATATTAATTATCTAAATGCTTAGTAGCCTATTTCTTGTCGTGTTTAGTTGATGAACAACTATCGGATTACTCGTATACGGATGTTAATTAATATTAAATTTCATTTGCGTTCTCTATTGTGTTGCACAGTTCAACAGAATTAGGAACTAGTCAAATCAATTCTCAATGTGAGGCAATTAATAGAGAAATGCAGAGTGCACAACGTGTGTATGGCAATGTGCTTCATTGACTACGCAAAAGCTTTTGATTGCATCAATTGGAGTAGAATGTTCAGGGTTATGAGCGAGATGGGGATACCGCAACACCTAATCTTTCTTGCGCAGGACCTATACTTGAGCGGCACATCGAAAGTGCGGATAGAAGACTCTATGTCACAATCCTTTAAAGCCCAAAGAGGAGTGCGTCAAGGATGCATTTTGTCACCGCAGCTGTTCAATTTTATCGGTGAACACATAATGCGAAGAGTACTGGATGACTGGGAAGGTGGTATTCGTATAAGTGGCCACCTGATTACTAACCTCCGCTTCGCTGATGACCCCACGATAATAGGCGCCTCTGAGGAAGAGCTAGCGGGCCTTCTGAAAAGGATTGAGCTCATCAGCGCTGAATACGGCCTCAAAATTAACCGGAGCAAGACAAAACTGATGTTTGTTGATCGTGTTGGTACCATGTTGAGATCCCATGAGTTGCGCGATCTGGAAGTAGTGCACAAATTTGTCTATTTGGGATCTCAAATAAGTGATGACAGCGACTGCGACCAAGAGGTGATCAGAAGATCGCAGACGGCCAAATCGGCAGTGAAAAGACTCGAGAGGATATAGAGGAACAGAGGCATCAACCGCAAAACAAAGATAAGACTCATGCGGACCCTTGTCTTCTCGATCTTTTTGTACGCATCTGAAACCTGGACCTTGAAAGCTCGTACTCGTCGCAGGATAGATGCATTTGAGATGGTGGTGCTGGCGTAGAATGCTCCGAGTATCATGGACTGAGCGACGCACGAATGAGTCTATTCTCGACGAGCTCAACATCAAAACGAGACTCTCCACAATCTGTACACAACGTGTCCAAAGCTTCTTCGGCCATCTGGTCAGGTCAGGTCCGGATAGTCTGGAGAAGCTCCTAATTACTGGTCGCATGGCAGGAAAAAGGAGTAGGGGCCGTATGCCTATGCGATGGACGGACACAATTACATCTGCTACTGGAGCCACATTACAGGCTAGCATTCATCAAGCCCAAAATCGTGCAGCTTGGAGAGCGTTGGTGAAGAGTTCCCTCAGCCGTCACGTCCCTCAGCCATGAGGATACGACGAAGAAGAAGAAGACAAATCAAATCATGTATTTTCAAGCCCGACGCAAAAAGAGGGCTGTTATAAGTTTGACGCCATGTCTGCCTGTGACATCCTAGCTCTCGAACGGCTGGACTGATTTCGGTGCGGTTTTTTTGTGAAAGCAAGTTTCCTTGCGGTGGTTCTTAGCTATGTTTGGTAAGAATCGATCCAGCAGTTTGAAGTGTATCAGCACTTAACTATATCGTAACTATATTGTACAAACGGCATTTAGTACGAAATTAACATTTAAAAAGCATGAAATAAAACTTAAATTAAAACTCCCGACTATTACATGCAATACTAAAACGGAAGGTCCCACGACAGCAACGTATCTTAAAAACATAAAAGGCCAATAGTTAGGTAGGTAAATATTATTTTTTAGAGTTTTTTTAGTGGGGGGGATTTTTAAATTTTCAATTGCAAGTAGGTCTCAAGGCCTTCTGGTGAGAAAAAACGCCGCAAAAAACTCACCAGATGTAACTTGTAGACGGATAATTCCAGAAGCAAGTTCAAAATCATAACATAACTGAATATCAGACGTTCAGAGGTTTTGCTTCATCCTTTGTAACCACCTACTTATACTTAGGTACACATCCTTACTTTTGTATTAAAGTCTAAATTACTACTATCATCATTAGGTGCAGTTGGTAGAATAGGCCTACATAAAACAGACACATTATATCACAAAATAATTATTATACAACAGAGATTTGGTAATCATAACCTAACAGAGTTAAGTTACTTTAATGGAATAAATATATTATTGGCTCAGTTGGTACGATCGGTCTACGAGAAACAGACGCAATTTCTCAAAAAATTACAACGAGCGTGCAATTTTCGACATCGTAGTCTATTTAGCATCACGTCGCTAAGATACGTACGTACTGTAATGAGCGACATTTTTGACTTTTATATAAATATCATTTGGCATACCAATAGATATATCTACATAAACCAATCGTACTATTTCACAAAATACGCAATATGTTTAATGTGACTTACACTATGACGTAGACCAGTGTTTTTTAACGTGTGGGTCGCGGGGCTTCTTTAGGGGGGTCGCAAGAGGTCGAGAGGACTTCAGAAAAAAAACGATTAAGTTTAAAAAAATAGATTTCATGTATGTCACACATTATCAAAAAGCGAAGGGGCGGGGTCGTGAAATATTGTTTCATACCAGGGGGGTCGTGTCATGAAAAAGGTTAAAAACCACTGATGTAGACTATAGCTTGCAATCTATTTAATATTTCGGCAAATGAAAATTATCGTTTGGCGCAGTAAGATCGATCTAAATAAAACAGTCACTTTATATCACCGACTAGTACGCAATGTACGACATCGCAATCTATTTAATATTACGTTACTACACGTGATAATCTATTTACTATAACGACAAAAAATGGAATTATCATTTGGCGCAGTCGGTAAGATCGATCTACATAAAAGACACACTTTATATCACCGAATAGTACGCAATGCGCGACATCGTAATCTATTTAGTGGTTCAGAAAGTTGTGGGCCACAGGCGGGCAAAGTTGGACACTTCGATCACAGTTCGCTCTCCTGTGAGAATTTTCAGCTGTAAGCGATACGGCCCCTCGGCACCGCACACAGCCGTATCTGTTTTGACAAAACGCTCAGAGCACTTTTGCTTATTTACGAGGTCATATACTCCAACGATATTGCTTTTGAGGTTTCGCGAGTTTATGAAGATTAGGTAATGTTTTTAGGTTGGAAGTTTAGTGATACATCCGAGTATACTCAAGAGGTGATTGCCGTGATAAGAGCGACACTTGAATGTGTTTTGCTTATCACGGCTATCAACACTAGATATAATGCGTGTTTAGTGTGGACCATGCTTTAGATCATGGTAATACAGTGATACGTAGGCAGGGAGTACTAACGATTCCATAGGCTGACACTTTATGAATGGCCAATAGTGTTGGTATTTGTATTAGGTCAAGAATCCAAAGCTTTTTCTCAAAACTGTCGTACAATCGTTTGAACTAGACATGATGTGTGCCTTCCATTTAGGGTTTCTGGTTTCTCGCCTCATTTTTTTTTCTCCAGTTTCGAGAATTCTCGACTCCAATTTCTCGAGTTGTCTCGACTCTCGAGTCTTTAGTAAGAAATTGTAAATTATTGTTGAAAATAAAATAAAAATCGGAATTATTTTATTGCGCTTTGCATTAAAAGTTCGAGATACGAAAAAAATTTAAACTCTTCTTACAAACATACAAAAACTAAATCAACAATGAAAATAAAACGATATTAGGATATTACTTAATCTACTTTTTCAGTCCTTTGATCAGACATAAAACTAAAATCTTACAAAAAATCAACAATTAAAATAAGAAATATACCTACTTAATCTACTTTTTCAGTCTTTTGATCATAAATTGGTTTTTTTTATAGAGATCTTAGATAAAATTAGGACTAGACAAATTACAAGCGGAAGTCTCTTTCTATCAAAAGGTATTGAAAAGAGACTTCCGCTTGTAATTTGTAACTTGTAGCTTCGTGAAACGGGCCCTAGGAATCAAATGTAAATAATACAATAATAATAATCATCACAAACAAACGATTTTTTAACTATAATGACGTGACGTGACTAACAATCATATTTAACAGTATTTTAATGATCTAAGTGAGATATAATATATTAATAAAAGCAAAAAAATGGCGAGCCTGACTTTAGCCCTTATTTCGTTTTCGCCGGAACTCGAGAGTCTCGAGAGTCAGCTATTTATTTCTCGTCTCGTATGGAGGTGAAACTCTTGAGTTGTCTCGAGTTCGAGAAGTCTCGAGCAGAAACCCTACTTCCATTCCATTCCATTATATGATTGCCTTATGGCATTAAGTTTGCCGTTTACTTATTAATACGTACTTTCTTGTATTGTTCAATAAAGTCAAAAAATAATAATTATGTTGAACAATCTTAAATGTTGCCCTTTTCAAACATGTAAATAACGGATATGTCGGATATATGTCGTAAATATGAGCTCTCGAATCGCTGAATTTTTAAGTATTCACGGTCATTATTATAATAAGACTTCAAAAATGGGAAGGCAAGGAAGGTAATTTGATTCATCTTTGAATGGGCATATTATTAACACAATCCATGGAATGTTAAAATTTGTCAAAATCCTATGCAATGCGTATAAGTTACGTATTGGTCTATCGATTGGTACACATACTGTTTGTTCAAACGTAATTATTGGACAAAAAATGTTGCACGTTGAAACAGTAGTTTTTTCAGGAATATTACACAAAATCTAATCTATCCTAAGCGATTTAGTTAAAAAAATTAATAAATGTTTCGGCGGAAGACATTTTTGACCAAACGATAATTAGACTATCGTTAGGTACATTAGTACAACATAAAAATAATTTTAAGACCGATGCGACGTGATTCCGTTACTTACGTGTATGATTAGTAAAAATATGAATACAATACAGGGTGTCCCTAAAACCAACGTACATACGAAAAGAGCTGATAGACCAGCTTATAATTAAGTAAATTTGACCTCAGTAAAAATCTCTTAGTTTTCGAGATATTGACGTTTTTGCAAAATTCGTGCCAAGTGACTCGGTGTTAACTTAATCTGGTATCTTATGAGCTAGTCTATCAATCCTTTTCGTTTGTACGGACACCCTGTATATATGTTTGTGCAAGATTTGTTGTGTCATTAAATCTCGGCTCGGCTTGGATGCGTGCCGTATGAGAGGAGAGGCCTACGCTCAGCGGTGGATTGAAATTGGCTGATGATGATAATGCTGCGACCTGGTTTTTATCAACATACCTACGAAGTCCTAAAAGCAGAATTAATATTTTACTAAGCTACGTACTGGAGCGAAGCGAATTGGTAAAAACTGATAAAAATTCCGTCGTCAAAAGTATGGAATTCCTTTGCTTAAAATTGCCATATTACTCGTTATACCGGAGCCGAGAACAAAAAACTACGCCATTTAGTTTGAGGTCCCGGAACGCTCGTCGATCAATTACAAGCTTTTATTTACTTTCACCTGTCCCCTATAATCAAATCTTGCAACTATATGAAAGAAACATGATCTTCAAATATTGCAAGTTAAATTTGACTCACTTCGCGATTTCAGATTGAGCTGAAATGTTGCAAGAATAATGTAAATCAAATGACAATGCAATATTATTATGACATGGAGCTGATCTGATGATGGAGCGGTATGTATACTATATAAGAAAGAAAGAAATTAAGAAAATACATTTATTTGTGACA
Source organism: Eudemis profundana (assembly GCA_947034925.1). NCBI lineage: Eukaryota > Metazoa > Arthropoda > Insecta > Lepidoptera > Tortricidae > Eudemis > Eudemis profundana. The sequence continues at coordinate 6,218,351 of OX344809.1, forward strand.
GCAAAATGTTACAAAACATGAGAGAAAAAACAAAAAACAAGAAAACACAAAAAAAACCTCACTGCCACAAAAAGGCCCCACCTCAGCATAATGCCAACTTCAGAGCTGGCGCTGGTCTTCCGGTGGAACCAGACAGGGCGACGTCACGGCAAATTTTTTTGGTTTTATCGGTTGACCCTACTTAAAGTGAACTAAGATAAATCCAGTGTTTTTGGGCCCATTTGTATAAGTATATGTTCGAAACTAGGCTTGGGGGCCCAGTTTCGATTTATACCCCGTATCAGGGCGTACAAACAGGAATTCAAAACTAAAACTTAACACTACCAAATTACCAATGCATGACAAAACTGAATCATACTTCATGTTCATTCATCGGACAGGATCATGATTTCTGAGGCCATCAATGTAACATTAGGAGGACTCCATTGGCCCAAGGTTATCGCAAAATTTAAAACAAGGTGAACAAGGAAGCCGTTTCGATTACGTACTTGATGGCTGCTTATCAGAGTAGGTAATCTGACGAGGGTTGAGCGCGGCGGAATATATAAAATCTTATTTCTGGTCTATTCGGCGGTAGGTGTGTATTGGCCCGATGGGACTCGTAAACACATATCCGTTACACCTATGTACCTAGATAAGAGGCGTGCAAAACATCAGTATTTGTGTTTTGAAGCTCGAAACATAGGTCATTAGCTTAGAAATATGGTGGTCATTTCTTAAAAAGATGTTCGCCCCGAACAGTGATCTTGATTTTCATCTTTCTTTCCTCTTTCTGAAGTTTGGTAGAAGAGCAGTTGAGGCCAACAGAATCTTGAAATTCAAACACGAAAAGAATCTTCATAGGCAGCAATGGTTTTTTTATGATAAATGTTGTTGTCCTAAAATATACTGTAGATTTAAAATGTAAAGATTTTGATGAATTTCTCGAATATTAAATTCATGTTTTTTTTTTATGGTATGAATGCAAAACTGGCAGATAAGCAACCTGATGGAATGTGGTTATCGCTGTATAAAATTGGTATGTTTCAATTTATTTCCATAAAGTACCTTATCGTTAGTCAGTCAACGTGCACTAACTAACTAACCATCGATTGTTGGTGCGTATTCACAAAATCACTATGTATGTTTGCGCTACAATTTTTTTTTGAGAATTGGCACCGATGAGGATGCAACTGAAAGTAAAAGCGGCTATAAAGTTCTCTCTTTTATTACTTTCTGCCGAGACCAAAATTAACTTTGATAGGGATATAAGTCTGGCAAGTTATCTGGATATCCATCATTCGTGGAAAGTCACGTGCGACGGTCACGACCCTAGCTTTCTACGCAGGCCCACAAGTTCATTAGAGAGTCTAGGTATTATTTCAAAATCAAAGGACATTTTTAGGGTTCCGTCACTAAAAAAATATTTTTGAGGAATAACTTCGTAGGTTCACCACTTTTTGAGGGGAGTGGCATTGCACATGCCACCGAGCTACACCGCCAATTCAGTGGGTTTGTGAGACTCTCTTCACCAGTGCTTCTCATAGAGAGAGGTAGGTAGTATACCTACTGAAGTCACTCTGTCGTGTCCCGTCGTTGCCGTTGCGCGGAGCGCCACCCGACCGCGAACATTCTACCACGATACCTCCCAGAGAGTCTCATTATTTAAGTGGTTGGCACTTGAAGGCTATTGTACACTACTTCAACCCGATTCATGACATCCCATACATATCTGATAAACGTAAAGTTTCTAAGCGTCTATGTTGCTGCGTGTCATTAATGTCCTTATTCTTATTTATTATTGCTTCTTCATACCAGTAGTCTAGGTATTGGCACGTTTTGCTTAAGAAATACACAAAGCAATGAACGCTTTATATTATTATTTATTAGGTACTCTTTAGGCCACTACTCAAGTCAACACAATTTTCAACTCTTTTTTTGTGTAAAATCTATTTAGAAGAGCAAGTTGTAGAACGGTAAACATTCAACGAGAACCCGAGATAATTTCCAAACATTCATTCATCAAATTGGCAAGAGACACCTGGCAGATTGTATCCAATTCGCTATTAGTATAAGAACGGAACGGAACCCATGAAATGAAATATGATCAAACTTAACCGTGATTTGCAAGTATTTGACTTTAATTTGACACTTAATCTTATACTTGCCGCACCTGTAAAAGATTTATCAAAATTTTATTCCAAGTAAAATTGATTTGAATTTCGACGGCATATTTGAATGATTTATTTACTTAATCATTCTCTGTGAAGAAAAACCATGAAATAACGTATTGAACTTGAATGTATATAGTACATTACTCAACTAGGGTGGTAATACAAAGAAAGGCCGAGATCGCAGATGTTTGCGGCCCGAGCTGCAAGCGAGGGACGTAAATGTGCGATCGAGGGCTTTCTTTATTACCTCCCGTGTTGTGTACATCATTTTATGTCTACACTTGGCCAGAAAGCGGCTTTTTCCGTACGCGCAGCGTGCGGAAAAAGACACTTTATGGCCAGGTGTGGCATAAAGATAATAATATATTCACGTATAATATGTGTCATAAAGATTACCGACATATTTTACATAGCTTGCTTGTGCTTTAAAATAAATCTTGAAAAGTTATCTTAGCGACCCATATGCAGTTTGCAGTTATAATATCTTATAGTGTTACTGCAGGCATTATCACGGTTACTGCATAGTGGACTATTATCTTTCAAGTAAAATTGAGAGAGGGGGGGAGAGAGAGGCTACTCTTTATGAGGCATCAGAAAGGTTAGATAATAGGCGTTCCATGCTCACCTCAACAATGTTCGTTAAAGTTAAGACTAAGTGTCGGTGCGCTCTTTAACTACTATATTCACGCATAGTTGCGGTATGGATTTATAATTCGATCTAGTATTTCTACAGGCATATCAGACGTTTCACCTTCGGTCACTAGTTTAAAAAAGTATGTCAAAAAATCCTGTTTCGTAACTAGTAAAAGGGTACTTGCGTTTAGTCACCTAAAATTATGTCACATTAGCCTAAAAACTGCTTTTAAAAAAATTGCAAAAATTAACTAAACTTACACTTATTTAGCGTCTACAACGATTTTTAAAAGACCAAGAATTAAAAATAAGGAGATCATTTGACCAGTGAGTAAAATGTTATTTTACTACTCTTTTTCACTGAAACTTCATAAAATAGTAACTGATTTGATTTGACGTAAAAGTACCCTATTGCATTTTACCCGTAAAAGAGTTTTGGTTAGTAATGAGAAAATTTGTGTTTATTTGCCTATAATAATTTTTATGCAGTATTTAAATATAGGTAACTATATGGAAACAAACACAACTTGTTAACTTCCTAAAACGATTGTTAGCGGATTACAAAAGTAACATGTAACTAGCTTTAAGGTTTGTTAAAATTAAAATAGTGAATATGAAAAGCTCAGCCAGAGTTTGGTAATTAACTTTTTTTTCATTCTCCTCTGTTTCATTGGAAATCGAAATGGATAGCCGTTAGTTGAAATTGGAAGTCAATTAGAAAAATCCACTTATAAATTTACTGAAAACTGACGTGTTTTTTTCCAAACTAGTTGTTTTTTTGACACGAACAAAATAGCAGAGGCATAAGTATTTGCAGTCTAACATAAAGTTTATAGCATGTATTAAGCTCAATGGACTGTGTTTGTGATAATTTTGTCATAAAACCTGGGTTGTTCCTATCTAGATATTCCCGACCTTCAAATGTAACCTAGAACCTCTGTAGCCACTTTACGGCAAACTACTAAAATTTAACTAAACTTTTTTTAGAGATGTAAAGGGTCTCTAGGAGTCATAAAAAGATAAATTAAAGGGAAAAATAAAGAGATATATACTAAAATTAATGGAGATGTACGGGGTCTCCGTTGTCAAAACATGTTTTGGAGGCGTAAAGGACCTTCAAACGTCAAAATACAAAAAGGGAAACGAGATATAGACTAGTAAACTATCATTAAATTTACATGCTTTACAAAAAAAAGAAACTTACAGAAATGTAAAAAAATGGTTTACTATTGGAAGGCATAAAATCATTAATACTAATATGGTTACGCATAATTGCTTTTCGCCGAAAATGAGATGCGCATAAGCCTCATTACGCATAATTTTTTACGCATAACATCAAAAAGCATAAATACAGAAAGCATAACCGTCATGAAGCCTAACAACAAAAAGCATAAGCATAAATAGGCATATTAATCAATTGGCATCATATCAAAATGCATACCGCTATTATCCTATTCAAAAATATACCTCGAACACAAAATCATGCCGAAGCGTGGCATAATAGATTCGCTCATTTTGTGGGAAAACATCATCCCCACTTCTATTACTTAGCAAAAACGATACAAGAAATAACACACCAAATTACACAAATAGAACGAAGAGAATTAGGGACAGAACCACGACCAAAAAAGAAATAGTACATTGTGCACCGAGGGTAGTAAGAAGGGAATTACTAACGAGAGTCTGTTAGGAGCCCGACGCCGTAGGCGGAGGGCTTTTAATGACTCGAGTTGGTAATCCCCTTACTGCCCGTGATACACACAATGTTTTTCATCACATTTGCGAGGAAAAAAAATAAAACATAAAAATCAAATAAACTAAACGCACCCGCTAAGAGACAACTGCAACTGTCAACTTTTTCAATATATGTACCTAGTCTTCCACAGATAATGCTAAGAACTGCGTTTAGTTTTTAAACTTGACAGGCAATGCCGCCAGATTGTACCGATTTTCATAATAAAATTTTAAAGTAAATTAATTTAATTGCATTAAAATAATTGCAAAAATTACTGAAATAATAGTAAAATATACCACATAATTTTTATATACACTAAAATTGGTTTTTTAGCCAAGTTTTGAAGATGTGAAATAAGCCTTGGCTGATTTGAAACCTCCTTAGTCTGAAATGACGTACGGGTAGGTCCTATATTTTAAAACTAAACTCATAACTCCCACGGGAGTTATAGATTTTCATACAGTGTTTCCTCCCGTGGGAGTTATAGATTTTTATAACCCACGGGAGCTAAATTGGCTCGAGCTGATCTATAAGCCCGCGTGTTATAACATCCTTTACGAGCAAGTGTGATGAAAAAATACTTAATTAAACAGCAACGTATATACAACATTATCAGCAAGAAAAATGAATTTACTACAAAAATAGCATTACTACAAGCTATCGCCAGTAATCTGAAACTGCAATGAACAATCACCATTACAAATATATCATGCATGTATCAAAGGAAATATATATGTCGCAGCCAACTGGTTTTATTAGCCATTTGGTCAAATGCCTAGCATTTTCAAAAAATTATGACCCGCCAGCAGGTCGACGAAGCCCCGCTACGCGGGGCTTCTATTTCTGGTCTGAGGGACACAAGCTAACTAACAAACCTAACCTAAAATTTAAATGAAAAGGCTAGGCAGTTAACTAACTGGCTAATTAAGCTAGTTGGCGGCGACATACACATACAATAATAATAAATGCATGTTAACAACGAAAGTGAGTTTCATTCATTTAGACAACCGAAATTATGGATAATGACAGATATACCAAATAATGATTAGCCCAAACAATAGTATGCGTAATGTATATTCGCCAATACAAATTAGTCCAACTAAAATTATGCTAATAGCGTAGTATGCCAAAAAAACAGTAGGCCAAAATATTACTATGCGAAAGTACTATTACGCCAAAACAAATTATGCTAAATCAATTATGCGAAACAGCATTAGTCTAAAAAACATTATGCGATCCAAGAGGATCCCAAAAAAAATCTATGACTCACATAATATTACTTAAAAACTAAAATTAAAACAATTTTCCTTAGAGATGTATGTGGTCTCTAAGCGTCAAAACATTGGCAAGTATATATATAAATTATAATATAATCTAAATTCCTCAGAGATGCATATGGCCTCTAAGATTCAAAGTTAATGTATAAAAACGGATTCTATGCGTTCAAGCTATAACATAAAACGTTAACTTCAATTGAGAACAAGATGTAGTCTCTCACGTCAGTTCTATTAAACACTAGTATATAATTATCTAACACATTCAACATAGTCCATACAAGCGTGAACATACCGGATCCCACAAACGGCACCCGTTCTGCACGCCCTACGGACATACGAAGGCATTTTTAGTTGAAATGAAGACGCTTCTCGCTCGCTTGTTCAATAAGGTTACAAAAACTAAAAACCTAAAGCACATAAATTGTACAGAGGTCGCAACATAAACGCCTTTCTTTTGCACAACCACTACTACCTTTACATCGGCATCTGTGCTGAATTGTAGTTTTCTGAAGATAACGTACCCTTGGTCAAATAACGACGCATGTGACTTTACGTCAAATTTTTTTTTATTGCTCAAAAGTCATACAAATCATACGAACTACATGATACACACAGATCCTGAAAAGTTGTCATTTTGCAGATGCGTCGTTATTTGACCAAAGGTACGATAAGTCTGTTTTAAAATCTGCGTCAATATTTCCACTTACCTTCAAAAAGACTAGCAGGCCATATATCATAATTTCACAAAGAATCGCTTCGAAAACGCCTGAATCCGCTTCCCCAAGATCAATTCACATTTGGCCGTAGACTCATGGATCGCGTTACTTTACAAAAGCACTGAAACTTTACATCTCAGTTTGCCGAGCGCGGAAGTTCTTACAAACATTGGCTTCACGCCAGAGAACTTCTTCGCTTCTCTTACCTGTGCCACAGGCAGTATGTATGTGGTCTTTGTGTATAGTTGATGCGTTTTTCCTTGGAAAGTAGAATGTACCGTTTGTAGTTAAATTACCAATTTGACCGGAATATGAGATAAGGTATACGATACACGAATTTTAAATGTTGTGAATGAATGCTCTATTATGTGTATGTTGACGTGAACGTCAATGCGTTTGTGGTGCGGCATCGCCTTTTGAGTAGCGTTATGCACAATTGCACACCATGCGTTAAAAACGTGACGTCTGAGGCACGTCACTGCGTGTACGCTGCGTCAACGTCTTTTGAGCAGCGGTTTTGTTGCAGCTTAATATTTCCAATTTTGGAAGTTTTTCGATGATTGTTGACGTAGTCTATACGGCAGCAACTTGTAGGTCAATTGTGTATACGGAATAAGAGGACCATCTCTTCATTATCATCATTATTTACCTGTCTGTAGTAGTTAATTACTACTACAAGGCCAAACATGCAGCTCCTATTTACTCTTGTTAGGGTTCCGTACCCAAACGGTGCCAACGGAACTCTATTACTAAGCCTCTGCTGTCCGTCTAGAGTCTGGCTAATGAAAGATGAGACTAAAAAATAGCGGCAAATTTAAAAAAACAACGGGTTGCAACACTGTTTATAGGGTGACAAAAACGGTAATGATACTTGAGCCGATTTTTGAGTTGTTGTCACCTTTTTAATTCTTCCGATTTTAGTGAAAATTGGTAAGTACATAGCTTTTATTAGAGTGCTAGTGTTTATTTATGATATATATTCACTCCCCACATTAGCCACGGAAAGAAAAGCAAAAACAATTCAGTAAGTATTTTCGGAAACTGTTACTTTCTTATGTTGCATATTGAGTATCAAAATCACCACAGCATACTATCCTCAGAAATCTAATGACGTTTGACACATTTGACGTTTGTATAATGTCGCCATTTAAAAAGTTTGGAATAAATGTCAGTCTCATCTTTCATTAGCCAGACTCTATCCGTCTGTCACAGGGTTGTATCTTTCGAACCGTAAGAGATCTGAAATTGTCACAGAATGTGTATTATTGCCGCTATAACAAAAAAATAAATAAAAGAATGGACCCCATACAAGAAACCAATTTTTTGGCATTTTTGCTCGATAGTGGTACGGAACCCTTCGTGTGCGAATCCGACTCGCACTTAGCCGTTTGTTGGGAGTTCTAAATTATATTTATCAGGAAATACATCACATGCTGGGAATGAATTCCATTCCATGAAATTTCATTTCTTGAAAAAGTGCGAGCGAAGCGTCTCCATTTTAGCTTGGGCTTTAATGCTTTCGTATGCCTGTCTACCTGTTCGGATGTTTTCCACTACAGGCCGCATTTCTCAACCGATTCTCGTGAAATTTTGTGAGCAGGTTCCATAATTATTATAGATTTGTTTTGTCAATTCATTTTTGTTTTTTTTTTCAAAATGGTTGACAGACGTCTGACAGAGGTCTATAATCATAATGTAGAAGTCATAATGTATAAGATGATAGCTTTGACGTTTTTTTCGACGAATAGTACCAAACAACGAAAAGTAATTAAATCCACACAGTGACATCCACGGAAGTTACTGTGTACATAAAAGTGAGCATCGCCTTAATAAATCTGACCTTAGAAATTCTAAAAAATAACGATTCACGTATTTGTTGAGTGATTATCAGTGATCGGACAAATTTGCGTAATCGCTTGCATACAGGGTGTATTCGTTAAGTGTAGCCAGGCGATTATTACGTAAATGTAACATGTATCAGAAAACGTTAAACTGATATCGAAAGTACGTTACCCAATAACTTTATTTTAATAAAACCAGCAATATCCCAATTACGGTAGTGAAATTACAGCCTCAAGGAACGTCGTACTAAGTGTATGGGAGCGTTTAAACTTAATGTTTTTAATATTACTACTATTATTTAAGAAAAGTTATTAATGTGATTTTACTCATTGGGTAACGTACTTTTAATATAAGTTTAAAGTTTTCTGATATCTCATATTTACGTAATAATCGGCTACACTTAACGATTACTCCCTGTATACTGATTATTTTCTTACATTGTAACAAACCTGTGTATTTTTTGACTATCAAAATTAAATCTTAGGTAGGAAATTATTTTGATTATATTTTGGAGTCATGTCCACATTTTTTAGGAGCGATGACGCAAATTTGTCCAATCTCTGGTGATTATTCACACAGACTAGACGCCAGACACCATTTTGTAAAACAAATAGAAGTACACTCTCTGATGCATCGTTTCAATCCGACAATCTAAAAATGTTTTTGAAATAAATGCCTTTAATGTTTTTCTTGAATAAAACGGCATTGAATAATGACGACATCTTCTTTGGTAATTTCAAGTAACAAGGAATCATTAGTAACCCTTGACTTTGACCATTTATAAGGAACTCGGCTGTGAATTATTTACGATCACTGAATTTTGTATTCAATTTCCTTTCTATTAAGAATCTGTGAGTTATTGCTAATGGAAAGTACCTCCGGCGGTATAGATTAGTATTGAAATAACCTTTGATAAAGGTTAGCCTAAAACAAGATTTGTTATACGGTATTGTTTCCTACGATGTAAACAGTTCGATCTACATTAGTAAACAAATGGATACTGGTTTATTTTAAGGTAAAAGTGTGTGAATAATTGGATGGAAATAATTTATTTTGTAGGTATAAAGAAACTGCATTATTGAGCACTTTCTCCATCATACTAGTATTTACTCAACTGCGGCAAAGCCCAAAAGGAGGGTCATGTGTTTGACCTGTATGTATTTATCAGTGGCGTGGTGTAAAAGATATCCTTGGGCAAGCCGGTGCAGATTTAGCGTACATTTTCCTTAAGAGCAGTAGAATAAGGTGGTCAAATGCCTGATATTAGGCAAGCCGGTAGGAATCGAGTTCTTTGAACGCCATGCCACTGGTATTTATGCATGTCCGTTCCTACATATTATTTTGATAAATGTTACATCATTAGATTCGTCTTGATGGCACGAGTGTCACTGGGTAAGGGTATGAAGTTCGTTAAAATAAACAAAATGGCGGATTTTATGCACTGCACAAAGTGCACCACGGTCGGGTTTTTTAAGTAAAAATGTGGATATTTATTCCATAGATTCTATTTTTTTTAGCTCTATGTTTCAAAGTCAAAGTTTTATTTGCTTAAATTATGGTACAATTAGATGACAAACCAATAATATCCTATGTTTTGTTTATCTAACTTCTATTTTTTACCGTCTTATCTGAAGCATAAAAGGGTTCGGTTCAGAAAGTCAAAGTTGTATTTTGTCATGGTGTGCAAAAAGTTCTAGCTTCGTTTCTTACTTAGTAAAATGTCTAGGTCGTAAAATGCACAAGTAGGCAGAACGACTTAATTGTATAAAATCTTAATTACATAAGGACTATGTCAACAAAAAGTCTTGATCCTGGAATATCTTAGTTACCAAATGTCCAAATAGATGAAGCGTCATAGTTGCAAAACGACTAGATTGTACGAATAATTAATGATGTATTTAACTTATCCTGAATGGATGGATTTAAAAGACGGAATCGTTAATATGTACATTAACAATTATGTATCGTTGGAAGCATAAAAGGATAAAAAATTTAGACTACTGGTGAGGTAATAATGAAATAATGTATTGTCATTACACAACCTAGACGTTCTATCACATTGACCGAATGATAATCTGGACCATTTGCCTATATAAACTTTATAATATTTTATACTTTATGACGTTTTACAACCAATTCCTTTCGCCTACTATGTAATATTATGAGGGTGTCTTGCACATTAAGACATCTCTCTACCTGTACCTCTAGCACAACTGTGACACGCGACTCTTTGTCGCGCGACAAATGCTACCTATCTCTTTCCACTCAATATCGTGTGACAGTGACAGGTGATGCTCTGTCGCGCGAGAAACGTAGTCGCGACCAGTTATGCTAGACGTACTGGACAATATACAACTGAGACGTTTTGTTTACTATGGCAAAATACAACTTTGATCTCCTGAACCGAACCCAATGCCAAGTATTTTATGATACCTATGGAAATTTACATCCCCCATTTAAACTTCTAAGGGGGTGATTGGTGGTAACTAAAATAAATATGCGAAAACTGTCATACAAAATTTATTCTTCTAGACTTTAGAGTTTTGTTTGTAAAGTTATTTAGTCTGCCAACATAATAAAGTTACCTACATATAGTCACGCAAAATAGGCGCATGTTTGTAGTCGAGTTGCGGAAAATAAGCCCGCGTTTAACCTATAACCTACCTACATATAGCATAGGTACTACAGTACGGTCAAGTTTGAAAATAAGTAAACTATTTTGATTCCTATTTTAAAGACCTAAGTTCTGAAATATGTGCACATCTTTAGACGAAACTGTACAACGGCAAGCCTTCACATCAAATATCACTCATCAGGATGAAACCCGTCCATTCTGTAATCGTCACATCCTCGTCTGAACAGGAGCAGTGCACAAACGCTATAAAGCCATTAATTCAATTTCCCTTTGTTGCGTATCCAGGAATACCGGAGATAGTGTCACAGTTTTCAAAGCATAGCTCAATTCTCTGAGCTTAGATCGAATAGGTTTAACGGGCTAGGAAATGCAAATTGATTTAAGCCCTTCTTGTATTATACTAGGACACTGAAACTTCGGCTCAACTGCTTTTCAGCCGCTGCATTAAAATGACGTATTTCCATCTAGTCTGGTTGAGCTAAGTTTGCGGGACGTTTGTATGCGACGTCAAAGACGTTAGGTGTATATTTAGCTCAATTGGGTTGTAGGACTATGTGACGTATACGACTGTATGTACGCGAGAATGGTACCGAAAGTCACAATTACCACCAGAGGCTCATAGGCACATTGTTCATATGCTCATAGGCTAATAGGCGCATAGCCTTATAGAGAGGCGATCTTTGCGCTTAGAAACTTCCTAACGCTTATAAATTTCATATGTACGTGAATGTTACGCCACTTGTCACTGTATTTAGCCTTGCAACCATAATTCGTTAGCAGGCGGTGCCCGAAGTACGCCCGATTTGCATTACACGGCTAAATTAAGAATCGCGCAGCAGAGTCGCGAGGCGGAATTGATAGTTTGATTTTTTGAACTCTTTTTAATTTATTTCATTGCGTATTTGAGAAAAGCAGTATACGTACCTCAGCGTGAAAAGGGATTGCCAGCCTCGTAACTATCTGGCCTCGCTTTCGCTCGGCCATCTATATGTACTCGGCCGGCAACTCCTTACTTACCAGCCTCTGCAGTAATGTTGTACTATTGTTGAGTTCAGTAATTTTTTGACATGGGCCTTCTGTATTATTTCATATCTCTACGGTTGTATTATCGACTGCGTATGGTATCGCAACGTGCAACATCGGCATTGTTAGGGGTTAGGGGACTCGTGCCACGCTGATTGTGCCCTCAGGTGCGGATAGTACTGCACTTCCAATTTAGATGCTTAGCGGAGAACATTGTAGTATCTAACGCTGCCGTTTTATTATGAAGGTTACAATACAGTACTTTATTTCCCACCAAAAGATAATTAGAAATAGAAATCATTAATTGCACCATTGCAATTATAATGCAAACTTATTTAAATACTATGGTAAACAAAAGGTGGTGTTATCACTAAAGAGCGAACTCTTCCAGATAACCTTTGGGTAGCAGAGGGGGTAGTAATATACGATGTAAAATGATGCAGCGTTGTTCTTTTGCTCCCCTAAATGTTGTGTAAATAACAAAATAAAAAAAACCTGCATGCATTAACATTTGAAATTTCAGTAAATATAGGTTAGTATCGTACAATATAATTTTCTACTTTGTTTCTTATTGTAAAGCTTAAATTCATGTGTTTATTTACTGTGCAATATACTAAAATGGCAAAATGGCAGTGTGTTTGCATTAAATTAATTTTAACAGCAAACAAAGAGTGCACAAATAAATTTCTCTCCGAAACGACTACAATACGAGTCGTTACAGAGAAATAGTGGGCGCTCATTCGATATAAACTGAAAAGCAATTGTCAACGTGTATTTCGTTTTTATTTCCGTCAAATTATAGAAAATTGTATTCCAAAAATACAAAGCAACTGTTTGCACGTAAAGGAAGTTATTATTTCAATTAACTTGACTATCGTAACGGAAATTTGCGTATGGTTCCAGATTTCTGCACCAACTCTCTAGATACTCGAGCGTTCACGAGACTCAACGAAGCGTGTATCAATCATGATGCGGTGCTCAATTGCGGGGAGTCGCTCTGGGATCGGCCAATTTGTGCTCGTGCTGCGCTCATATCTACTTAATCGTGGATTAGCGAAGTGACTGATCGAACACGATTGAATATTCATGCCTCACATGAATATCTAGCAGGTATATCAATTTGTAAGTCACAAACTTTGTCGTAGATACTATTATGAGTGAATTGTTTTGATATGAACGTTCATACTGGACGGAAACTTTGTTGCCTAACAAAGGAACATTGCAAGCCCATTCTTATAATGACATTGATTGCTTTACAAAGATTTTGTGCTGAGCAATGTGCTGTGCCACTATATGATCTTAGTTTTTACTCGACTGCGGCGAAGCCCAAAGGAGGGTTATGTGTTTGACCTGTATATATGTATGTAAGTATGTATGTCTGTTCCTATGTCCGCTCGTAACTACTCAACAGCACATCCGATCTTGATAAATTATACATCATTAGATTCGTCTTGATGGTGCGAGTGTCACTGGGTATGAAGTTCGTTAAAATAAACAAAATTGCGGATTTTATGCAGTTTCAAAGTCCACCGCGGTCGGGTTTTTTAAATAAAAATGCTGTTATTTGTTAGATTAATACTTAAAATATACTGAGTATGTAAATTCAAAACTTTAAATGAAGCGAAGCATTGAATCAATCGTGATGCTAGCTCAATTTGCAACAGGGCTCTTACACGTAAATACGTTACGATATCGCGTAGTTGTGGATTAGCAAAGTAATTCAAATTTCATCGAGTGTTAATATATTATTTTTCATCACACTTGATCGAAAATGGCGCTGTTAGAGTCTGTGCGGAAAGAGAATAGGATTAATTTTGGGGGGCACTGTAATGCTTTTGTACCGTATGTGCCGTATTTTCTGTTCTGTGGCCATACTGGTTAGGTTAGTTCCGTTTTTCGCCACGCCTATTCTCTTTCCGCACAGACTCTACACGTAGGTTTTGCGGGCCGTAAATGACCTATTACGCCCTAGGGCGCTATGGTTTTCGAACGTGACTTAACATTCGCGTTGTCTATGGATATACCTATGTCACTTATGTCACTTTCTGTTTTAATTTTTTCTTCTCATACTGGGTGGATTAGTAAGGTTTTTTTTGTTTAGATTTCCTCACAAGTGTGATGAAAAACATTGTGTGTGCCACAGGCGGTAAAGGAATTACAAACTCGTGTTATTAAAGCTCTCGGTTTCACATCGGGCTTATAACAAACACTCGTTTGTAATTCCTTACTTACCGCCCTAGATACACAATGTACTATTATTATATAGGTGGGTATTAATGTTTAGAATACAGTGAGACTACTCACGAAGTTCAATGATGCGAAGCGTACGTAGCTATCACCGAGAGTTGCGTATTTGCGCGGCTTTGCTGCCTCAGCTGCGGCAACCGCTGCACCTGCCCTCAACGATGTTGTGCCAAGGTGGCACGGCGCTAGAGTATCCACGCATGTAGCGTCGAAGATTAATGGCCGTCCCTGTTGCCAAAGCACGAGAGTCATTCCGTCAGGCCTCTTGACGTCGTCGCGCATCAGGCCGTTTGGCTCTAATGCGGCCGGCACGCTGATGCTGACCTAGGCTCGAGCAGAACTGTCTCACTCGGTTTCGGTTGCGCGGTAAATGTTGCCGCATGGAATAGGAAAAATAAGCACGCGTTATGCGATAGAGAGAGACGTTCGGATGCGGGTCAACTCCGTCGGCTTATTCGACGCGAACGGCAGTTTTGTTAGGGAGAGAGACTCTGACTTCTGTATATAGTACTAATTCTTATTTATTTTAACTTTATTTCACAATACAAGAAAGTACAAATGATGAACTTAATGCCGTAAGGCATTCTCTACCAGTCAACCATCAGGGTAAACAGAGACATTATAGGTATTATCTTATTCTGTGGTCCGACGAATGATGTCGTTGAGGCAGGCGTCACGGGATAGCCGGCCAGCTCTCTTGGCGCATGCAAGTCCGTGGTGACCCGTCCAGTCAACATGTGTCCCACTTTAAGTTTGTACAATAACTAGTAATTTAATTTATAATTCGCCAATACCATCATCTGTACGTTAATTTGCAATATTTAATATTCGTATCGAACGCAAATCGCAACGATACGCAATAATTAGTTTAATTTGAATAATCAAGAAACCAAAGAGAATAATAATTGCACCAATATTTACTTTTACTCAATAACGTTGGCGATAAATTAAGTCATTTTGATTTAAACTTGCAACACGTGA
The DNA here is from genome assembly GCA_947034925.1 of Eudemis profundana. Classification (NCBI taxonomy): domain Eukaryota; kingdom Metazoa; phylum Arthropoda; class Insecta; order Lepidoptera; family Tortricidae; genus Eudemis; species Eudemis profundana. Next base: position 6,233,590 of record OX344809.1, read on the forward strand.
AATATATTTTATGATCGTGCGTGAAGCAGAGCGGCACTTAATTAAAAATCGTATTAAAAAGGACATTCCCTTGAGTTGAGTCCTTTTGTAGATTTGGAAAAGCAGGCAATTTATTGCAAAAGCATTGACCGAAAGAATATTCGTGATTCACGAATTATACATATTTTGGTTGGATCGGATGAGCTTTCAACCTCATTATATTATTAAACACTTTAACTGAAGAAAGCTATTGGTTTGCTTTTGTTTTAGTCGCCATTTTGGAAATTGGTACGAAAACATAAAGGCATTTCTACCTCTATCCTTTTTATAGGATTTTTCAACAAAAAAAACCGTCAAAAACGGCCAGATTATGAAATATCATATTTAATCAATGGCTCGTTGTTTATGGCAGCATTAGTCTTTGCTATTAATAATGTTTTTGTCTTTTAAAACTAAAACTAAACATCTACTTCCACTAATTAAAATACCTATCATATATTCTAAACGTTATGAAAACAAAAAAATCGAAAGCTAATAAACTAGCTAATATAAAATGAGAATCCAATACCCGTTAAATGCATGTTGTCTATGACGTCGACAAATGAGATGCAGTTCAGTGCCCGACCAGACCGAACCAAGCTCCTCAATACACAAGTAGCGTCGAAAACCAATTCACTTTAAAATAATAGCCACGAGCAAAATAATTACTAACAGAAGTCACTCGATAATTCAAAAAGGTATAAGCGCCGTTGGGATACGAAGACGTAATACCTTTTAAATTATAGGTACACAAATTGTTTTGGATAAGTTTCCGTTGATACAGAAGAAACTGGGTCGTTCCTTTCAACAGCTCAGCTTGTTAAAGTCGCACTTCGAAGCACTAATTGAGAATAAATTTCATGCATTTTGGAGCGGCGTTTAGCTTCGAATATTCTAGCATAACTGATAACGTTAATACACTTTCTTAGTATTTTGGTTCACGGAATGAGTAATAGTATCCTATGACTAAAACTAGACTAACCTCTATGGAGTTGTGTAGAGGTTAGTCTAGTTTTAGTTATTGGACGGCAGAATAAACAAATGGCACTACTGCGCAATAGCGTTAGGAATTATCCAACTTCGGAAAAAATACTTTTCGGAATTCACTTTTGTGTGGGTGGGTCAATGACCTTGGTGGGTGGATTACGTCTTTTTCTTTTGATATCCCGTAAAAGGTAAGTGAGTCAGTTCAAAAGCTACGTTGCCTCATTTTGTACGTAAAAGGTATCTCGTGCGCATACAACGATAAAGGTCATACTTACATATTTTAAAAAGCGTCTTTCCTGTGAACAATTGGACAATACAATAGTTAGCAAAATCACTTATCTGAGTTATTTTACTTTAAATGTAGTATGAAGTGAATCGCCCACGTAACTGTAACTAGGGCTTGCAA